>OX422215.1:514253254-523890754 GCA_949130495.1 Sambucus nigra
TAGGCCTAATCGGCAACTCGGGAGGGTATTTTAGTCATTTTTACTATTTGAAGAATAGTGACCCACGAAATTTAGAAAGATTTATCATCCAATAGGTTAGATCCTTAGGTTTTCCATCACCAAAAATCACCAACGGCAGTTAGAGAGGAAGAGAGGGAAGTTCCCAGAGGAGAACCACCACTTAGAGGCCTTTGAACCACTGTCACCACCACCAGATAGATCGAGAAGAGAGAATAATTCCCATACCATCTGCTTCATAGGATTAAAATCTTTATTTTCTAGGCAAGTGAGTTTAGATTGGAAGACAAATTATGAATCATGGTAATAATGTGAAATTGAACACTAAATTGTGAACTTGGATAGGTTTGCATGTAGTGGATCTTCTGGAAATATTAACTGAACGAATTTATAAATTAAGAGTTAGGAAAACACGAAATCAAATTGAGATTTATGATGATTATTGAAAAGATATTTAAGAATTAGGTTTGTAGAAATATTCATGACTTTTGATCCAAGAAATTGACATTCTATGATGTTTTGATGAATCTTGAATGTTAAAACTAGTGTAGATATGTTGGTTTAATATTTAGTATACTTATTTGGGAATTTAGGACATAGTAGTGGATAATTGGAGGTGTAAAAATGGGAGAAACCGTAACTGTTAAAGGAATTATGGGCAGATAACTGCTCGATCGATCGATCGACCCAAGAATGCCGATCGATCGACCCATTTCTTCGATCGATCGACCCCTCCTGATTTTTGTAGATTATTTCCCTTTAAGGTATGACAATTCCAAAGATTATAAGAACCCTTAGGGAGATTAATAGGTTATTGTGGGACTTGGTTAACGTCAGTAGGGTTGCAGTTAATGCCCGAAATATGTTATACATTATAGGATCAAATGGGATACTTACGAGTGGTTACTGAGTGAGGTATGGTTAGAAATTTCATAAATTTGGGATTTAAATTATACGAATGTTAATTTAAGGTTAGGACCAGTAGAAGAGGGACTTGGAATTACTGAGTTAACCTTAGAGACTAGTGCATAACTTAGTAACCTTATGAGGTAGGTATAAGTATTCGGACTTATACGACGAGAGTTTTTACGTTAAACATATTACGTGAAATATTAGGGATGAGAGTATGATACGTATGACACTTAAGATCTAGGGCTGGTGTATACCTATATTAATGTGATGATTACTTAAGTTGTGTTATTACTTAGTATCTGTATTATTGTGTGTATGACATACCTATCATACTTGCTATCACTGGAGGTTGATTTTCGAAAAAGGACCACCTTATCTTTATGTGCCTTCGGGGGGATTCAGTTTGGTACCTTAAGGACATAGGACTATCAATGACTTATTTGTGAGTTGATAAATCAGCTGACCATGGGAGCGTAGATATGTGTGTGACCCATAGGTATGTGAACTATGTTCGCCTCAAATATGTGTGATTTGTATTGAGATGGTTCTTGAGTGATTCAAAACACGTGATCCTTACGTGCGTGATGTACCGGGATTCGATAACAGAGTATAAGTGCGCCGCAGCTTAGCCTAGGGGTGCTATATATATATATATACTGAGAGTTATTTATATATGTACTTGTGACTGGTTCACTGTTGCTTAGTAGATGTGAATGACTAAGATATTTACATGGGTTGAAAATGTGCAAATTTATATTGCACTTGAGATAAGTAATTTGATTAATGTAAATGGGGGATATAAATATGACTTGTTTGGGCAATAGGAGTAGGCACCCTACATTAGAATGTGAAAGCAGGAGTTAGTACGGACAAGTGAGATAGTGGCACAACTAGGATGGAATTTAGAAGATGCGTTAGGCATGCACAATAGTTGAGGGGTGAGGATCTTAAGTGAGGGCACGTGACTAACATGTTTAATATATGTGTTGTTTAATATTGTAATTTAAACACTTGTTGTTATTAAAATATTTTCACCTCAGGCTCTGACCCGTTTTCTTTCAAATCTATTTCTTTTTGTAAAACCCTTTTAGGTGACCAGCCACAGGGACGCCAAGCATAGGAGTTCTATTCTGATGACGTGATGTAGCTGCTGTGGAAGCTACAGGATCTCGGTATTAGACGCCTCCACATTTATCTTTGGTTCCTTAAGAGTCATTCATATCAGCTAGGGCATGTGTCCCATTCTTATTTAGAGATTAAAGATATAGACTTTCATTATTTTAGATGTTGGTTTATTTATTGAGACTCTTGTATTGGGATATTATTTACTCGGATATTATTATTGGAGTGTTTACTCCAAACTCAGATTATTTCATTACGTTGGTTATTCATATGAGATTGTTTATGCAATTGATGGATGATTATTTAATTACTTGGTTAATTGTTAATTTAATTAATAAACTTTGGCATCTCTCTATTTTAAATATTAGGTGGCTAGTAAGTAACTAAATATTTTTGACAATGATGTTAAGACTGAACCAATTTGATATTCTGTATTAATTTAATAAAGGAGTAGAGACTCGATATTTAATTAGTCGGGGTGTCACAGGTGGTATCAGAGCATCAGGTTCTAGAGTCCTTAGGATATGTATGGCTTGTTATGCTTCCAACGTTGCTTTCTTTGATATAGAGCCCTACGTTTAGGATTGTTGATTTCTCCGGTGAGATTTCTTTCTCCTGCTATAATGTATATGATAGTGAATCTTATTTTCATTCGGTTGTGTTCGTGTGCCGAACCATGCAGTAAGTCAGGCAAGGGCAATTGGGAGGACAGTAGGAGGCAAAGCTTAGTTGAGGTTATATGATATATTCAAGAATGATAACCGTAGTTGAGGTCACCCCTATTATGGTACGAAAAGATAGGATGGTAAAGACATCTAGGTAGCAACATATGACTTCCAGGTACCACTATAGTAGAACGTCGAGTCAAATTATACTCACCCAATAAGGTTGGATTGGGAGAAAGTCAGACGAAACATTAAAGATAACCAACAATGGAAATTCTAGGAATGCGGAGATCGTGTGTGTTAGCCAACGAAGTTAAAATATCCAAAGGCTTGGGCATATGTCAGAGTGTGGCTAACGGGAAGTGAAATTTGGGGTAAAAATTTTCTTGCATCGTCGGAGCAAAGTTATAATGATAGGAGTTAATCACCACACTTCTTAGTGAAATGTTGTGTCAATGGAAGGATATTAGGTACTATTTAACCGCTAGTTCCTTCATCAGATGTTCAGAATAAGACGTGAACGTTGTTCTGAACTCACACCAGAGGGTCGGACAGAGGTCCCTTTGTGAAAAGGAATTTAATTAGCTAGCGAATATTGCACCAAATGAATTAGGTACATTGGAGAAGAGGATTTTAAAGTGGGAAATCAACACATAAGAAAAAAAATTGCTAGCACTTATGGGAAATTCTACTTGGTTAGTCAATGCAGATGATAACAATGTCGTGTTTTGTCAATATGGATGTTAACACTTCCTTATGTGGGGAGATACAAGAATCGAGGAATTTAGTCAGAGAATAAAACTGGGTGAAACGGTGTTAGTGAAGCACCACAAGGGGGAGACCCATCAGGGGACCCATTTAAATGATTTAGATAGCTAATTTTTTACCGAGCGATGGTGAATTCAGTAAGGGATATTAAAGCTAGTAATATGTTCCTTAGGGCTAATAAAGCTAAGGGAACAATGGGGGTAACCATCAGAATCGAGACTACTAAAGTCTGAGAGAAGGACAACCCTAACATGGTCAGTATGACCGGAGATAAGTGGATTATGTGTAGAGGCATTTTGGGGGAAAGTAAAACCCCATGTGTTAAATTTTCTCAAATTGAGTAAAGGGATAAGGGTATGGTGCCTAAAAAGAGAAATAGTTATTGTAATTTTTGGTTTGGTTCGGACAGGCGTGTTATGTCCAAGGACCATTTAAGCAGCCAGGGTGATTGGCAAGGTAGAAGTATGAGTTTTACCCTCAAAAGACAAGGTGTATTGTATTTGACACGAATGAGTCACTATATTTTTAATTATTTCTAGATTCACATGTGAGACCAGTTTAGTGCATATATCATCGACGTTATTATTATGTGAATATTTTCCCTGGTTTAGTGGGGTTACCTTTAGTAATATCCGCGGAGGATGAATGGGTGCATCGTTAGTGTTATATAATTTATTGAAATTACTCGTTTTACTGATGTGTTATACGAGTATGATATTATCCTGATTAATGTTTTATAGTAATGATTAGACCGATAGTGTGCAGATATTGCAAGTCTATCGGGGTTACTACCTCAGTGTAGGATGTTTTGTTATGGCAAAACCTCACCAGCAAGAGGGTCGGGATCGCATATATATATATATATATATATGTATATAAAGAGGCAGACAGAGAGAGAGAGAAGAGAGAGAGAGAGAGAGAGAGACTTCGAAAGGTATAATGGTCTCGGATATTCAATCCCGGTATGTGTAGGGACTTTATTAATATGATTCGGAGTGTATTCGGTTTACTGTTCAGCAAAAAGATTTAGATTGTTAATATGTTTAACGCTCAGCACTTGGTAATAGGAAGAGCGCATTGTTATATCACCCTGTAGAGACGTGGGAAGTTAAGACTCATCGTTGTATGTATGGGGACAGGATTTCGAGAGCCCCAATTATATGTGCACGATATTTATGGAAGGCGATTACCACCAATGTTAAGTGACAGTGTCTTTTGGAGGAAGTTCCTTGTTTAAGTGTAATTGCGAAAGGAGATATAATTTTAGTGTCAAGAGACGGGAATATAGGGGTAGATGTTAGGGACTGAGGGCCTAACGTATTTCGATGACCGATAATGCTAGGTAATAGTGTATCGGGAGGGTTTCTTGTTTGGATTTCTCTTTGCGAGACATCCCACGTATGAAACTTAGCATAAGGTTGGTAATAGGGAGATGTTTGGCCATTCGTCTATGAGTTCGGTACCTCAATCGTTATAGAAATATGTAGTTATAACTGTAAGTTGAAAGTTAAATTCTGATATAAGGCCAATAAAACCAGTTGTGTGGTGAGAAAGTATTAAAAATTTTGTTTTATTACGGCGGGTTGAAGGATAGGATAATGATAAGGAGGATTTAGAATTTCAAATCCTGGGGTGATTGAGAACACCCAAGTGGTATAGCCACGTTGCGAATACAAGGGCAATAAAGAATTAGGCGTATGTATGAAGAGTATATGATGTTTAAACCCGTATGCACGGTTACTAGGGTGTCTGGACACCTTGGTTTGCTGATGTCAGAATCGCCGAAAAAAGAGACATGGAAATAGATGGGTGAAATTTATGCTTTGGGGACTAATATGACAAAATAGAAGTGGTAGAGTGGATTAAGCATTGTGAGGGAAGGACGAGAATCCATATATTCACGTACACTCAGAGTATCACGTCCGAACTTGTTAGAAAGGTAGTAGGAAGCCATTTAAAAAGGGGGATGTCCCTTGAGAAGACAAATATTTAACTATTATGGACAATTTGGATCGGAGTTCTACCCAATCGTATATTGAGAGTGACTTGCGCGTAAATAGAATGATGATGTCAGTAAGGTATAAAGAGTCCAGAAGTGCACATCGTGGTGAAAAGTGCATGGATCGGAACTTTTGCTATACCCTGAGGGAAGAAGAGGATTATTAAGTACCACTTAATGGGAGGAATTATAAGTGAAAGTCGGTGTTGAAAGGGACATAGTAAGTAGTCTCCACACGCACCACTCATAGATAGAAATTGATTGGAGTAAGATGATCATCCAGAAAATTTTGTATCAAGCCAACAATTCCAATAGTGGAAGAGTCAAGTTGGTGACTTTCTTTGATGGGTTGCCAACCTCAAGATAAGTCACGAGTCCCTTCGAATGAGTGGAACATGTTGACCAAAAGGAAAGTAATTTTTATACCTTTGGGTGATTTACGCCATTATATAGTGTGACCCAGTCTATCTTTAAAAAAGGAGGATCGTACCGGTACATTATCTTGCCCAGTATTGTTCTAAACTAGGATGAGATCCTTGAACCCCACCTTCAATATGAAATTTCAGGAAGTAGTGGGGATAACATTTCATTTTTAGAAGGGTGTATCACCAATATCTGAGGAGTAGATGCAAGGTGATTAATAACTGTGGAACTGTAGGAAAAGAAACTTTTGACTCATTGTGATCATTTTATTTTCCACAACGGATATAGCTAGTAAGTGAAGTATAATACGGTAATAGGAGAGGATATTACCTAATGGTAGAGTTGTGTGAAAACATGAAACTACTTATCGTGAACTAGGTGCTATTTGAGGTTTTGTGTGGATAAACCTTACTATCCTTCCTCTGGATGTTTAGTAGGGCTGGCAATTTTTGACACGATAACCCGTTTATGGTAATAACCCGAACATGACACGATTAGCTTGTGTAGATTTAAAAGTACACAAAACTTGTACTTAAATTAAAATCAATGCGACCCGAAAAAGACACGACTAACCCGAATTGCCACCCCTAATGTTTAGAGGAGAGCAAATAATCGGAGTTTTAGATTAGTCAAAAGTTAGAGTTTGATGATTGTAATGGGATAACCACAAACCGTTTTAGGTGACTTTTGTATTTCGTAAAAGTTACACCATCGAGAACAAAGATTCGAAGAACGAACAAGAGTAGTCAGATGTTTATATGGTTCCTCCCAGGATGGGAGTTTTGTGTTTAGATAATCACAGGAATTATTACGAAGTGAGGTGCGACCTCCCAATAATATTAAGATAATGCGGCCAATGATGTATAGGATATTTTTATTCGAATGTTGTTTAGTAAGAGAAGAAGGTGAGGTGCCTTTATTGAGGTGTGACCCTATAACTGATAAAGTGTCGAGAGTGTTAAACAAGCTTGCTGTGAAGCGGGGGCTATAGTGATCGAGCCTTACTTTGATCTTGGTTTTGAGTACTGGAGGTTATTTGTTTTACCAGTTATCCCTTACTTTTCTGAATTTCGGGATGAAATTCCGTTATTAGGGGGGGAGTAAGTAATACACCGTATTTTTATGGCTTTTAATTATGAGATTAATTAAATGAAATTGCTTTTAATTATGGGATTAATTAAATTAATTTGGGATAATTAATTGGAAATTAATTCGGATTTAAATAACTAACGAGACGAGAGTAGTATTTGATGATGATGATGATAATATTGTATATTACTGAGTGAGTATGGTAATATATGATTATTGAATCTATTAAAATTGTCGTGAGTTGAGAATACGACAGTTTCGGTAATTAAGTTGGGACGCGCGTGTCAGTTGTGTCAGGAACCAATTTAATGCATTTAAAAGTAAATTATTTTTATATCACCCATATGTTCATTTTGAGTGCACCAACGTGTACGAAAGGGTCGAGATAGTCAAAAAATACTAGCAGGAGGTTTAGCTTGGGTCTCGGGGCATTTTAGGCCTAACCGGCAACCCGGGAGGGTATTTTAGTCATTTTACTATTTGAGGAATAGTGACCCATGAAATTTAGAGATGTTTATCAGCCAATAGGTTAGAGCCTTAGGTTTTCCAACACCAAAAATCACCAACGGCAGTTAGAGAGGAAGAAAGGGAAGTTCCTAAAGGAGAGCCACCACTTAGAGGCCTTTGAACCACCGGATAGATCGGGAAGAGAGAATCATTCCCATACCATCTGCTTCAAAGGATTAAAATGTTTATTTTCCAGGCAAGTGATTTATCTTGCAATTTTTTAAGGCATATGTTTTACATGATAGTTTAGATTGGAAGACAAATTATGAATAATGGTAATAATGTGAAATTGGAGACTAAATTGTGAACTTGGATAGGTTTGCATGTAGTGGATCTTCTGGAAATATTAACTGAACGAATTTATAAATTAAGAGTTAGGAAAACACAAAATTAAATTGAGATTTATGATGATTATTGAATAGATATTTAAGAATTAGGGTTGTAGAAATATTCATGACTTTTAATCCAAGAAATCGACATTCTCTCATGGTTTGATGCATCTTGAACGTTAAAACTAGTGTAGATATGTTGGTTTAATATTTAGTATACTTATTTGGGAGTTTGGGAAGTTGTAATGGAGAATTGGAGGTGTAAAAATGGGAGAAACTATAACTGTTAAAGGAATTATGGACAGATAACTGCTCGATCGATCGATCAACCCAAAAATATCAATCGATCGACCCCCTCCTGATTTTTGTAGATTATATCCCTTTAAGGTATGACAATTCCCAAGCTTATAAGAACCCTTAAGGAGATTAATAGGTTATTGTGGGACTTGGTTAAGGTCAGTAGGTATGTAGTTAATGCCCGAAATATGTTATATATTATGGGATTAAATGGGATACTTACGAGTGGTTACCGAGTGAGGTACGGTTAGAAATTTCATAAATTTGGGATTTAAATTGGACAAATGTTAATTTAAGGTTAGGACCAGTAGAAGAGGGACTTGGAATTACTGATTTAACCTTAGAGACTAGTGTGTAACTTAGTAACCTTATGAGGTAGGTTTAAGTATTTAGACTTATACGACGAGAGTTTTTGCATTAAACATATTACGTGGAATATTCGGGATGATACTATGATACGTATGAGACTTAATATATAGGGATTATGTATACCTATATTAATTTGATGATTAGCTAAGTTGTGTGATTACTTAGTATATGGATTATTGTGTGTATGACATACCTACCATACTTGCTATCACGGGAGGTTAATTTTCGAAAAAGGACCATCTTATCTTTGTGTTCCTTCGGGGGGATTTAAATTGGTACCTTAAGGACATAGGACTGTGAATAACTTATTTGTGAGTTAATAAATCAGCTTACCATGGGAGCATAGGTATGTGCGTGACCCATGGATATTGAACTATGTTCGCCTCAAATATGTGTAATTTGTATTGTGATTGTTCCTCAGTGATTCGGAATGCGTGATCCTTACGTGCGTGATGTACCGGGATTTAATAGCAGAGTATGAATGTACCGCAACTTAGGCTTAGGGTGCCATATATGTATATATATATATATATATATATATACTACGAGTGATTTATATATGTATTTGTGACTGGTTCACTGTTGCTTAGTAGATGTGAATGACTAAGATATTTGCATGGGTTTAAAATGTGAAAATTTATATAGCACTTGAGATAAGTAATTTGATTAATGTAAATGGGGAATATAAATATGACTTGTTTGGGCAATATGAGTAGGCACCCTACATTAGAATGTGAAAGCAGGGGTTAGTACGGACTAGTTAGATAGTGGCATAACTAGGATGGAATTTAGAAGATGTGTTAGGCGTGCATAATAGTTGAGGGGTGAGGATCTTAAGTGAGGGCACGTGACTAACATGTTTAATATATGTGTTGTTTAATATTGTAATTTAAACACTTGTTGTTATTAAAATATTTTCGCCTCAGGCTCTGACCCGTTTCCTTTCAAATCTATTTACTTTTGTAAACCCCTTTTAGGTGCCCAGCCACAGGGACGTCAAGCATAGGAGTTATATTCTGATGACCTGATGTAGCTGCTGTGGAAGCTACAGGATCTCGGTATCAGACGCCTCCACATTTATCTTTGGTTCCTTCAGAGTCATTCATTTCAGTTAGGGCGGGTGTCCCATTCTTATTTAGAGATTGTAGATACAAACTTTCATTATTTCATATGTTGGTTTATTTATTTAGACTCTTGTATTGGGATTTTATTTACTCAGGTATTATTATTATTATTGGAGTGTTTACTCCAGACTCAGATTCTTTCATTACATTGGTTATTCATATGAGATTGTTTATGCGATTGATGGATGATGATTTAATTACTTGGTAATTTTTAATTTAATTAATAAAATTTGGCATCTCTCTATTTTAAATATTAGGTGGCTAGTAAGTAACTAAATGTTTTCGACAGTGATACTAAGACTGAACCAACTTAATATTCTGTATTAATTTAATAAAGGAGTAGCTACCCGGTATTTAATTAGCCGGGGTGTTACATGTGTGACAATCGTCATTTGGGAGCATGTCACCTAATTATGGGATTTTACCTTAGAATGTGTTGCAACCCACTAAACCGACATCTTCCAGTAGTTTGATCCGTTATTCAAAACTTTCATTTCCTTCTAGAGAACTAGAGCTCGCATTATTGTTGTAACTCTCTGGCTTGGATTTATGGGTCAGCTGTGGTCAACTCGGTCCTGTCCGAGCATTAAGTGTGAAGTGCAATGAAACAACCTGCATAATATTGCTAGTCTAGTTTTATTTAATTAACATTTCACATATTTAGCATGCGATTTCCATTTAAGTGAATCTCCATGAGGGATCCAGGGGAAGCGTCCCCAGAATTCAAGCATACAAAGACACTAACGTAAAGTAAAAAAGAATACTTACGTGTGTAACACTCTCAAAATACAGAACCGCACCCAACCTGTTGTAACAAAGATGAGGGAATGAGTCAAATGCCCAATGAAAAATTACAACAATGCAATATAGAATCAAACGACAGAAAGGAGACTCTAACACGTCATGTCTACGTGCACATGCAACTACTTTATAGATATATTAAAAATATGACGTTCTTTGATAATTGATTAAATTAATTCGCAAATATTCAATTTACACCTTATTTAATTATAGTCTATTTTTAAACCAAATTAATCCCTAAGCATGCAACTACGTGTGTGCGTGTGTCAAACCATAAATAGGATATAGCATACGACACAAAAAGATGTTGTAACACAAATACTTAGGAAAAAAAACCCGAAGGAAAAAACCTTTTATTTCATTATAATAAGTAAATCGAAACTTACATGGATTATAATGAAATATAGTGACACACGAATACCTGCAAGCGTCGGTCGGTGTTGTCAGCAATGAATCCATACGCAGCGAACCCACATGGACCACAATTCAATCAGCAAAGGAAGAACCGCAGCACTCCTCAATGGCACACAACCATAAAACTTCGTAGAGACTCCCTCAGCAATAACACGCAGCCCTCGGTTGCAGAGATCTCCCCACAAAGATGAACAAAAGCAAAGTAGTGGTCTTGGGTTCTAAAAGGATTCATAAAAAAATGGGAATGATGCGTGAATCAAAACATGAGTTTTTTTGGGACTCAAAAATATGAAGACATAAGCTAATAGAACTCTAAAAAACGTCTCTCCAAGTCTTAAAAAATAACTCCCCCGAAGTTGGCTTTTATAGGAAAACCAAAAGAGTTTTGAGTCGGTGGGACATTTGTTGTGCGTGTACCCCGAACCGGTTCCCCCCGAACCGATTCACTATGTGGTTTTCGGTACCTCACTGGTTTGGGGTTTAAAAAATTAGCATTCTTCTATGGAATTTTCTCCATCTTCAAAATGTCATAACTCCTTCACCGTAGCTCGAATTGAGGTGTAGTTTCTTTCAATATCTTCGTAGCGTCGAGCTCTTCAAATTTCCAGTTGACCAGACCTCCGGACTATGGCTGTAAAATTACCAAAACTCCCTTGAACTTTCCTATCTTGTCATGTCTTTCTTTCATTGTTTTGACTTCTCTAGCGTACCACTTGAATAAAATCCATAAAATCGTGGAACGTGAAGTCATTGAGGCAGATGTGGGACACTTGATGGAGATGTTGAATGCTTGATTCCTAAAATTCGAATAGAAGTTGTCATGTCATATCGTGAAGTGGTGTGCCAAATGTAGCGTCGTACGACATACACAAATGTAACATATCGGAGTTGAGAAAAATGTCCTTACAAATCTCCCCCTATGACTATGCCGGTACAAAATAAAAAATACGAATTATTATCATTCAATTGACCTATACAAATCTACCCTCCCATGAACCCAAAACTGGAAAGATGCAAATGAGTAAGTCTTCATCGTTTGTTCTTCAAATCTTCAAAATCTCAAATCTTTTCTTATCAGGTTGTGCAATTGATGATCATCAATGTAGTACCTACACACATGAAATAAAGCAAATACCTTCGTGATGCATCGAGTTTGAAATTATATAAGAATAAATCAATCAATATAATCAAATCTCCCCCATAATGTAAACTCCCCCATAAATCATAATTCGTTCTCCCCCTTTTTATTATGTCCCCAAATAGACAGATAAGAAGAAACAAACTAAACATGGAGTGTCACGATAAAATTGCATAGCAAACAAGAATCAAGCTACGCACATGCAAAGGAATATCCCAAAAACATTCACAAATTATTTTTAGATTTTTAAAAATTTTTTCATACAAAAATAAGATACTAAAAATCACACCATGGATTTAAACTCAAGCAACCAAGTCATGGAAACGGAATGTATGGGTGTGAACACATTCGATAGGTAAATAAACTCAATCAATCATATGTGCACGATGAATATGTGTACTCTTAATGAATGAACATCAAAAGTATCCTTAGGTGTAAAAATTGTTGAATTTAGATGACATCGTCTTATGCAAATCAACAAATCAAAGTCAAAGTGATTTCCACACCAATAACGTCCAAAACTATTTAACGCTTTTTTAAGACTTTTAAGGACATGCAAACCCATTTTAATTATCCATCCAAAGTCCCTCATATATATTTTCTTTTAGTGGTGAATAAACTAAATTATCAAACTTTGGAGAATTGGTGCAAAAACCTAAGTGGCCCATAATTGGCATGAATTTCTTTTTATTGCCTTTAAATTTTTTCGGGCTCTTTTAAACCTCTTTGGACCTCGGAGAATAAAATTTCTCAATTTTTTAGGTCTAATTTAAACGAAGGCTTAATCGCAAAGGATAAATGGTAATATTTTGTAGCCCTTCACCGTTTTCAAAAAAAGCACACAAACTCATAAACGGCTCTTACATGCACACCTTTCTTATCAAGTTTAATCGCGCTTGGTTCATTTTAAGGACAAGATTGAAGTGATAACACCAAACCAATATGTGATAAGACAAGCACAATAATCAAACAAATCTGTGCATGTGTGCAATAAAGGAAATTATGAGTCAAACATGTAGGAAGTAACACTTAATTACATCTTAATGACTCCAAACATTATAAAGAACTAGGATGAATTGACTTGTTGTCTCAAAAAACTATCAAATAGTCACATGAAAAATGGAATGATGTTGTGACTCGGTCATCCTAAGTGTCAATCCATAAATGGTGCAAACAAAATACAAAAATCTTTTTGGATTTTCTTACAAATTTTATCAAAAATAAAATCTTTTTGTATTTTTCAAAATTTTTCCAAAGCAAAAAAAATATAAAACATACAAAAATGATACATACTAGAAATAGGCAAATAATGACATAATGAAAAACATCATATGCTAGTAAACAAGTCTAACCTCAATCGTTAGGTGTGGAGGGGTTTTCCAAAGGTAGTGCCAACTTATGAAAAACCTCCATCAAATCTTGTGAAGTTTTGACTAAAAACTTAACTTGCTCACCTAAATGTGCAAACTCTCTCATGTAGTCTCCAGGAGCATGTAAAGTATCATGTGTGGGTGCATGTACGGCAGAAACATGCGTAGTAGCAAAACATGACAAATAACCTAACTTAAAACAAAATTCCCTAAGGTGTCCTCTCCTTTTGCAATGGGAACAACCATATATAATCCTAGGAACACCTTTCTCAAAAACTCTAGGACGCGTTCTCCAAATAGGAATGGGACGCCTAGGTGGGTTAAGGTGAGACTCACGTGAATCTAACACTAAAGTGGGAACCGGCTCGGGTGCTAATTGGGAAGTAAAAGCACCATCATGACTTATTCCCAACTTCTCACCTTTACCCTTAAGAACCACATTTTCAACCTTCTTAGGTGCGTTCTTAAAATTGACTTTGACCCCCCTAAAATGTTCGAGATCACTCTCGAGTTGGGATAAATGTGTCGTCAGACTAGACAACGTGTTGGTCAAATCACACTTCTCCTTTCATAAAACCTCCTTCTCTCTCTCCACATCTAAAACCTAATGACCTAAGTCTCTATTATACTTCTTTGTTTTCAAGGTCCCAGTGTACAAATCTTTAAAAGCTTTTTGGATATCACTTTCATCTCCACTTTCATTCTCGCTTTCTCCCTCACTTGAAGCGCTGAAATCACTATTGTGGGACAAAGTGGGTGTGCTCACACGACTCGAAAAAGCAATAAACTTCTCACCACTAGTCTCATCATCCTTACCTTCACTACTATCACTAAGTGTGGTGGGCATGGATACATTCTTTCCTTTCTTTATAATCCACATAGGACACTCAAACGACTTATGCCCCTTACCCCCACATTCAAAACAAGTCACGTTCTTAAACTCCTCCTCACACTCCTCATCTGAGTCATTCTCTTTTTCACTCTCACCGCTTTCTTTGACCTTTCCTTTTTTTTTCTCAAAAAATCTCTTTTTATTGGAATAATTTTCTTTATAAATTTTAAGAAACTTTTTGAAATTTTTCGCAAGGCCAAATCATCAAAGTCTCCCTCAGAATCGGACTCACAAACATTTTCTTTCCTTTTCTTAAGATGAGTCTTTAAAGCAACGTGTGACCACCCGAATATAATTATGATAAATTATATTTAAATCATACTTATCTTATGTGATATGAATAATGTGATATTATTATATCTAATATTAAGTGATTATGTTTATTATAATCCTACTTTCATAAATCATGAAAGGTCGAATTATTTACAAACACAATTTTGTTGTTTTCGGTAGAAATGTTCCTGTTAGAGACTAGTTTTGACCTTTATAACATTATAAATGACTTGAGGTGAAAACTAGATAGTTGTATACATGTGAGTTAGGGTTGTAACACAACAAACAGATCATCAAATGGATACCCGAGTAAAGAGTTATACCGAATTTACGAACAAGGGACAAATCTGTCCATTCCCTTTAAGTGGTAAATTGTCTTTTATTAAACCAAATGGTTTAATTTGATTGGTTGGCTTGGGAGGCAGACTTGACCGACTTAAAACTCTCCCTTTAGCTTATTTGTTCAGCAAATAAAACCCTAGGTTCAGTTTCAAGTGTTGTGAGCTTGAGGAAAGAGAAGGTAGAAGTTTAGGAAGAAAAGTGAGGAGAAAAAGTGTAGAAAAATCCGTAGAAATTACGTAAAAGCCCTGGAGGTAATCCTAATTGCAATTCTTGTTATTTATCTTATATTACTTATTTATATGATATAAATCATCATAGGTTTACGAAAGTTTCATCCATTTATATATATGTATGGTTAGATGCAAGTTTATGTTAAGTTGAATGTAGAACCCCTTAAAATTGCATTGTATTGAAACCCCTATTATTCAAACTTTCATATCTCTTTGTGTGATTATTAGAATTGAGAAATTAAAATTGGATATCAAATTAGACTCATATATTTACATCATATCCGAAATTTAGAATTTATCTCCTTGTGGTTAGGCCGTAATGATGATTTCAAGTTGATACATAGTTGCTATTTGTATACTTGATTTCGGTATGCCCTAAGTTTAGTCAAGATTTTGAGATAGCAACTGAAGTCAAAAAATTATGAAACTTTAATTATGTACTATTCAGTATGTGTATTGGAAATTTTTTGAAAATCATGGAAAGCTACACTATAGAAAAATTATGAAAATTCTTGCAAGTTGAAGGAACAATAGAGGAGCTTGTAGGGAAGATTTCTTGTGTTGTAAATAAATGGTCATAACTTGTTCTAGGAAGCTTGAAAAATTACACCGTCACTTTTATTAGAAAGTATATTAATATATGTTTTCATATTGATAAGGTTGGACCCCTGTATTTGTCCAATTTAGGAATATAGGATGGTTAAGTATGTAGGACAATAATTTCAGGCCATACCGGATACCTCTTGAATGAATGTTTGTATTTCATCCTTACAAAAGGTAATTTGAGTACATGTTTCATGTCTATATACCTTGAGAAGTATAATTTCATGTTTACTTTAATTGTTTATAAATTACTTATAAGGTATTTTCCTACGGTTGAATGTCCGTAAACTTATCAACATATATATCATTGTTTTGCCTTTACTTATGTTTTATGGAATGTGACTTAATTGGAATTATATTATTGATGTATAGTCATGGAAAGTTACATAATTATGTTAGGATAATATTTATGATTGAGGTTGAGTACTGATTTAGTTGGATTGACAGGTGTAAGGTCTAATCAACCTAGTTCAGCTCCACCAGAAGGAAACGTGAATACATAGTTGTCAACCAAGGTGAGTGTACTCACTGGAAAGAGATATTTGTATCGTGTTGTTGATATGATCAGAATATAATGAATATGAGATTGTTCATTTCGGTTTACCGAAATGGGAGGTTACTCCCCGACCCGGAATGGGGGATATTTGTCTATTAATGACAAGGGGTTACTCCTCGACCAGGAATGGGGGAGAATTGTCTATTTAGATAGGATATGTGCATCATGATTCGGAAAAGTTCTCCATTCATTATGAATGAGACGGATAAGTTAATACATAATTATATGGACATGATTTATTGCATTTAAATTCATGCAGTAGTATAGTAGTGATGCATTCACTGGGTTATTTTGCTCACGGTTCCTATGTTCACATTTTTCAGGTAATGCGATGTCACTGCCAAATCTAGGAAGTCGGGTGGGGTTAGACAGGAATGGGAGAAAAAAACATTTGTTTAAATGTAAATGAAGTAATTAAGTTAAATTATCCATCAAGAAAGTTTGTATAGGTATGACTACTCTGATGTTGTAAAAAGGTTTTTAGTTATATGGTTTTACAATGATGACTCTGAAATTTAAAACTCATGTTTATGGTTTGGTTAAATTAATTATGGTATGACTAACTTTGACTTTTAGACTTAATTATATGTAACTGGGTTGGGGTGTGTCAGCTTTTGGTATCAGAGCCTAGGTTTTAGAGGTTCTGGAGTGAGAAGAGTCAAGATTTGGCAGTGAATGTTAGAAATATGTTTTGTCTAATACTAACAATTACGTTAGGAAAAATATGTGTATATGCATGTTGTTATATATTTGATTCATTTCAGATATAAAAGAATGGAACAAGGGGATTTTAATGTGAGAATAGAAGATGAGGCTTCAAATATGGAAGCAGAGGCGGAGGTTGAGCAACCTATTCATGGAAATGTAGAACCTGACCCGGAACAATTGACGGACATGCAAAAATTGGCACGTGTTATGACGCTAATGGTAGAGCAGCAAGCTAGATTTATGGCTCAGATGGAAGAACAACAGACTAGGCAACTGGAGGCACAAGCCTTAGCTAGGGCTGAGGAGGTGATACACCAGGAAGAAAGAAGTACTTCACATGAGAAATTTATTACGACGAATCCACCATCGTTCGAAGGAGCAGTTGATCCCGTAGAGGCAGCAGTCTGGGTTAAAGAGATTGAACTTATCTTTGGGGTGATGAGGATGCCTAAAAATCAACGAGTGACCTTGGCGACGTATATGCTGAAAGGAGAAGCTAAATATTGGTGGGATGCCACAAAACATTTGTTGATTACTCCAGAAGGTGGGAATGTGATCTCATGGGATACTTTTGTCAAAGCTTTGTATGATAAGTATTTTCCCACAATGTATCAAAAACAAAAGGAGAAGGAATATTTCATGTTGAATCAGGGGAGTATGACAGTTAGAGAATACGAAGTTAAACTTACAGCCTTATCTCGTTTTGCTTCGAGGTTTATATGGAATGAGGAAGATATGTGCAGTCGATTTCTCGACGGACTTGAGTTAGTCATTAAATCACGGTTGTCGGATTTAGAGACTATTAATTATTCAGCTTTGGTGAACAAAGCCATGCTGGTAGAAAAGGACGTGAATGAAGCGAGAGGGAATCGAGAACGAGGTGTAAAGAAGCAGGTTCGATCCAAACTATCAAAAGGGTAGCGATACTGAATATTCAAGGTTTGGAGGGCAGAAATTCCAACAGGGTAGAGGTGGAAGTAGTTTTCAAAGGGGTAAAGCAAGTGGTGGAAGAGGTTCAAGAGTTTCATCGCAAAGAGATCCGAATGTTTGTTTCTTTTATGGGACATCGGGTCATGTAAAGAGAAATTGCCCAAAGTTACTGAATATAGAATGTTTTAACTGTCATCAGAAGGGCCATCTGAGAAAGAATTATCCTATGCTATCTAGAGCAGTTTCAGTTAGTAGTGTGGGGCCTCATAAAGGATCCTCTCCAGGCAGTGCCACCAGGGGGAGAGGTACAGAACAAGCAACTGGATCGAGGGCAGGAGGAAGAGTGTTTGCAATGACTCTGCAAGATGCCCATGCTACACCTGAAGTGGTTGCAGGTAAACTTTCTATTGCAAACAAAGATTTATATGCACTTATTGATCCTGGATCTACGCATTCATTTGTGGCATTACATATTGTTTCATATTTGGGTAGACCATGTTCATTTCTCAATTGTGCCTTATATATTTCTACCCAATGGAAAGTGTGATTCTGGTTGAGTATGTTTATAAAGATTGTGTCTTACGAATGAGTGAGCGAGATTTCTATGTTGACTTGATACCATTGGCCATTCGGGATTTTGATATTATATTGGGGATGGATTGGTTATCTTCGTATCATGCTTCCATTGATTATTTTCGAAAAGAAGTTACATTTCATCTGCCTGGTGAACCTAAGTTCCAGTTTATAGGAGAAAGGAATGTTATCCCTAATTGTCTTATCTCAGCAATTAAGAGCAGAAAGTTATTGAGTAAAGGTTGTACAGGGTATTTAGCTTATGTTGTTGATACTAGTAAAGAGACAGTTAAAATTCAAGATATACCAGTGGTTAGAGATTTTTCTGATGTCTTCCTAGAGGAATTACTAGGATTGCCACCCGATAGGGAAGTAGAGTTTTCCATTGAATTAATTCTAGGTACTGGTCCAATTTCTCTTGATACATATAGAATGGCACCAGCGGAGTTGAAATAATTAAAAGTGCAATTACAAGATCTGATAAGTAGAGGTTTCATTCGGCCTAGTGTTTCTCCATGGGGAGCACCAGTTTTATTTGTGAAAAAGAAAGATTGGACAATGCGATTATGTATTGATTATCGGCAGTTGAATAAGGTGAAAATTAGAAATAAGTACCCTTTACCTCGTATCGATGACTTATTTGACCAATTACAAGGGACCACAGTATTTTCGAAGATTGATTTGAGATAAGGTTACCACCAACTGAAAGTGAAGGATAGTGATATTTCCAAAACATCTTTTCGAACTCGATATGGGCACTATGAGTTTTTGGTGATGCCATTTGGATTAACTAATGCTCCAACAGTTTTTATGGATTTGATGAATCAGGTATTCCACCCTTTCATTGATTCATTTGTGATTGTATTCATAGATGATGTGTTGATTTACTCACGTAGCATGGAGGAACATGAGAAACATTTGAGACTTGTATTGCAAATTTTGAGAGAGAATAAATTATTTGCTAAATTCAGCAAGTGTGAGTTTTGGTTGAATGAAATTGTGTTTTTAGGGCACGTTGTCTCGGGAAATGGGATATATATTGATCCAAAGAAGGTGGAGGCAATTGTTGAATGGGAGAGTCCTAAGAATGTGACAAAAATTAGGAGTTTCCTAGGATTGGCAGGTTACTATCGCAGATTCATTAAGGGATTTTCAGCAATAGCATTACCATTGACAAAGTTGACTCTTAAAGAAGGGAAGTTTTTATGGGATGAAGAATGTGAGAGGAGTTTTAAAGAATTGAAGAATCGATTGGTTTCAGCCCCTATACTTACTATTCCATGTGGGAATGAGTCTTTTGTGATCTATACAGACGCTTTATGTCAGGTGTTGGGATGTGTTCTTATGAAGAATGGGAAGGTAATAGCATATGCTTCCAGACAATTAAAGACACATGAACGAAACTACCCTACACACGATTTGGAGTTAGCAACCATTGTGTTTGCTTTAAAGTTGCGGCAACATTACTTGTATGGAGAAACTTGTGAGATATTTACAGATCATCAAAATTTGAAATACTTATTTACACAGAAAGAACTGAATTTGAGACAGAGGCGTTGGATAGAGCTAATTAAATACTATGACCGTACCATTCATCATCATCCTGGGAAGGCCAATGTAGTAGCAGATGCTTTGAGTCGAAAATCATCAGGGATTCTTGGTTGCATACAGTGTGCCCGTGTTGGAAATATTATTGACTTGGCATCGATGGGGATTGAATTGAAGTTTTCAAAAAGCAGAGGATTATTAGCACATGTCAGAGTGAGACCTTTATTGGCCGAACGCATACGAAATTTGCAGACTAGTGATCCATTCCTTGGGAAGAAGAAACAAGATGTCCTGGATGGTAAAGAGAGTGACTTTAAAATTAAGAATGATGAATCGTTGTGTTATAAAAATAGGATTTGTGTACCGAATGATCCACCCTTAAAGAAAGATATATTAGAAGAGGCACATAGTTCTATTTACTCTATGCATTCGGGAGGTACCAAAATGTACAGAGATTTGAAAGAATATTACTGGTGGAACAATATAAAACGTGAGATTGCAGAGTTCATAGAAAAATGTTTAGTATGCCAGCAAGTGAAAGCAGAGCATCAGAAGCCGACAGGATTATTGCAGTCTGTGCCTCTTCCGGAATGGAAGTGGGAGCATATAACGATGGAATTTGTTACAGGATTACCCCGGTCACCAAAGGGGCATGATTCTATTTGGGTAATTATAGACCGATTGACGAAGTCAGCTCATCTTCTTCCAGTTAAGACCACCTACACTGTTGACAAGTATGCTCATATGTACGTTGATGAGATTATCCGTTTACATGGGGAACCAATGTCAATTGTATCAGATAGAGATCTAACGTTCACTTCTAAGTTTTGGCCTCATATCCAGAATGTCACGGGCACAAGTTTAAAGTTCAGCACTGTGTTTCATCCACAAACTGATGGGCAATCAGAAAGGACAATTTAAATATTAGAAGACATGTTACGAGCCTGTGTATTTGACTTCAAAGGTAGTTGGGATGATCATTTTCCATTGATAGAATTTTCGTATAATAATAGTTATCAGTCCACCATTGGTATGGCTCCTTATGAAGCTTTATATGGGAGGAGATGTAGAACGCCTTTGTGTTGGGATGAAGTGGGTGAAAGGAAAATATTGGGTCCTGAATTAATAGATGTGACGATTGAAAAGATCAAAATTATTCGGGAACGGATAAAGATAGCACAAAGTAGGCAGAAATTTTATGCAGATAAGAGGAAGTATCCATTAGAATTTCATAAGGGAGATTTTGTATTCCTGCGTATTTCACCGTGGAAAGGCGTTATGAGATTTGGTGAAAAGGGGAAACTAAATCCAAGATACATTGGACCGTATGACGTGTTGGAAAGAATTGGGACCCTGGCGTATAGATTAGCATTACCTCTAGATTTATCCCATTAAAATGATTTGTTTCACGTATTGATGCTTCGTAAGTATTTGGCGGATCCATCTCATCAGTTGAAAACTCAACCAATTGAACTGAAGGAAGACTTGTCGTACATCGAGGAACCAATGGAAATTATTGATCTTAAGGTCCAAGTATTGAGAAATAAAGTTATTCCTTTAGTTAAAGTTATGTGGATGAGCCATGGGATTAAAGAAGCAACTTGGGAAACAGAGGATAGCATGAAGAAACAGTATCCCCATTTGTTTGGTAAGTGACCTTTATATTAAATTTCGGGGATGAAATTTTCTAAGAGGGGTGAGTTGTGACCACCCGAATATAATTATGATAAATTATATTTAAATCATACTTATCTTATGTGATATGAATAATGTTCTATTAGTATATCTAATGTTAAGTGATTATTTTTATTATATTCCTACTTTCATAAATCATGAAAGGTCGAATTATTTACAAACACAAAAATTTGTTATTTTCGGTAGAAATGTTCCTGCTAGAGACTACTTTTGACCTTTATAACATTATAAATGACTTGAGGTGAAAACTATATAGTTGTAGACATGTGAGTTAGGGTTATAACACAACAAACGTATCATCAAATGGATTCCCGAGTAAAGAGTTATACCGAATTTACGAAAAAAGGGGCAAATCTGTCCATTCCCTTTAAGTGGTAAATTGTCTTTTATTTAACCAAATGGTTTAATTTGATTGGTTGGCTTGGGAGGAAGCCTTGGCCGACTTAAAACTCTCCTTTTAGCTTATTTTCTCTACAAATATAACCCTAGGTTCAGTTTCAAGTGTTGTGAGCTTGAGTAAAGAGAAGGTAGAAGTTTAGGAAGAAAAGTGAGGAGAAAAAGTGTAGAAAAATCCGTAGAAATTATGTAAAATCCCTGGAGGTAATCCTAATTGCAATTCTTGTTATTTATCTTATATTACTGATTTATATGATATAAATCATCATAGGTTTACGAAATTTTCAGCCTTTTATATATATGTATGGTTAGATGCAAGTTTATGTTAAGTTGAATGTAGAAACCCTTAAAATTGCATTGTATTGAAACCCCTAGTATTCAAACTTTCATATCTCTTTGTGTGATTATTGGAATTGATAAATTCCAATTGGATATGAAATTAGACTAATTTATTTACATCATATCTGAAAATTAGAATTTATCTCCTTGTAATTAGGCCGTAATGATGATTTCAAGTTGGTACATAGTTGTTGTTTGTATACTTGATTTCGGTATGCCCTAAGTTTAGTCAAGCTTTTGAGATAGAAAATTAAGTCAAAAAATTATGAAACTTTAATTATGTACTATTAAGTATGTGTACTGGAAATGGTTTGAAAATCATGGAAAGTTATGCGGTAAAAAAATTATGAAAATTCTTGCAAGTTGAAGGATCAATAAAGGAGCTTGTAGGGAAGATTTCTTGTGTTGTAAATAAATGGTCATAACTTGCTCTAGGAAGATTGAAAAATTACTCCTTCACTTTTACTGGAAATTATATTCATATATGTTTTCATATTGATAAGGTTGGACCCCTGTATTTGTACAATTTAGGAATATAGTATGGTTAAGTATGTAGGACAATAATTTCAGGCCATACTAGATACCCCTTGAATGAATGTTTGTATTTCATCCTTACAAAGGGTACTTTGAGTACATGTTTCATGTGTATATACCTTGATAAGTATAATTTCATGCTTACTTGACTTTGGTTGTAAATTACTTATAAGGTATTTCCTACGGTTGAATGTCCGTAACCTTATCAACATGTATATCATTGTTTTGCCTTTACTTATGTTTTATGGAATGTGACTTAATTGGAATTATACTATTGATGTATAGTCATGGAAAGTTACATAATTATGTTAGGATAATATTTATTATTGAGGTTCAGTACTTATTTATTTGGATTGACAGGTGTAAGGTCTAATCAACCCAGTTCAGCTCCACCAGAAGGAAATGTGAATACATAGTTGTCAACCAATGTGAGTGTACTCACTGGAAAGAGATATTTGTACCGTGTTGTTGATATGATCAGAATATAATGAATATGAGATTGTTCATTTCGGTTTACCAAAATGGGAGGTTACTCCCCAACCCGGAATGGGGGATATTTGTCTATTAATGACAAAGGGTTACTCCTCGACCAGGAATGGGGGAGAATTATCTATTTAGACAGGATATGTGAATCATGATTCGGAAAATTTGGTCATTCATTATGAATGAGCCGGATAAGTTAATACATAATTATATGGACATGATTTATTGCATTTAAATTCATGCAGCAGTATAATAGTGATGCATTCACTGGGTTATTTTGCTCACGGTTCCTATGTTCACATTTTTCACGTAATGCGATGTCACTGCCAAATCTAGGAAGTCGGGTTGGGTTTAGCCAGGAATGGGAGAAACAAACATTTTGTTTAAATGTAAATGAAGTAATTAAGTTAAATTATCCATCAATAAAATTTATATAGGTATGACTACTCTGATGTTGTAAAAAGGTTTTCAGTTATATGGTTTTATAATGATGACTCTGAATTTTAAAACTCGTGTTTATGGTTTCGTTAAATTAATTATAGTTTGACTCACTTTGACTTTCAGACTTAATCATAAGTAACTGGGTTGGGGTGTGTCACAACACCTCTATCCTTAACCTTAATAGTTTGGGGAAACATGTCAATCTCATAGGTTTGAAGATCTTCTACAAGTTCTTCCAACTTAAGTGTTTTAAAATTTCTCAAAGAATTCAAAACAGTGACTTTAGGAATAAATCATTTGGATAAGATCTCAAAATCTTTTTAACGACACGCGTGTTATCAACCACCTCAACCAAATTAAAACATGTGTTAAAAATGTCAGACAAACGTGCCTAAAAATCATCAAAGCATTCAGACTCAGACATGGTGATAGTCTCAAATTGGGTGGCCAAATTTTATAATTTTGATTCTTTAACCGCATTCATACCCTCATGTGTCAATTTCAAAACATCTCATGCCTCTTTAGATGTGGTGCACACCATAATTCGACGAAACTCACCAGGAAGACAGCTCCAGAAATAGCACTCAGTCCACGGGAATTAAAATTTGACGTTTTAAAATCATCTTCCGTCCAGGCTGACACGGGTTTTAAAGAGGTGATATTATCAACGGTGATCGTGGGAGGAGTCCACCCATTTTCACAAAGCATCCAAACATGCTCGTCAATGGATTTTAAACAAGATTTCATATGAGCTTTCCAGTAGGCATAATTAGACTCGTCAAAAATAGGCATCATATTAAAGGAATGTTCCATTGAAAAAATTGTGAATTTTCACAAAACTGATTTTAAAAAAAAAATCAATATCACACAAATTTTGCGGAAAATAGGAATACACGATAAATTAGCGCAACCTGCTCTGATACTAATTTGAAAAATATGACGTTGTGTGATAATTGATTAAATTAATTCACAAATATCCAATTTACACCTTATTTAATTAGAGTATATTTTTAAACTAAATTAATTCAGCCCCTAAACATACAACTACATGTGTGCGTGTGTCAAACCATAAATAAGATATATCGTACGACACAAAAAGATACTGACACACAAATGCTTAGGAAAAAAAATCCGAAGGGAAAAACCTTTTATTTCATTATAATAAGTAAATCGAAACTTACAGGGATTACAATGAAATATAGTGACACACGAATACCTGCAAGCGTCGGTCGCTGTTGTCAGCAATGAATCCAGATGCAGCGAACCCACATGGACCACAATTCAATCAGTAAAGGAAGAACCGCAACACTCCTCAATGGCACACAACCATAAAACTTCGTAGAGACTCCCTCAGTAATAACACGCAGCCCTCGATTGCAGAGATCTCCCCACAAAGATGAACAAAAGCAAAGTAGTGGTCTTGGGTTATAAAAGGATTAATAAAAAAATGGGAATGATGCGTGAATCAAAACATGAGTTTTTTTTTTACTCAAAAATATGAAGACTTGAGCTAATAGAACTCTCAAAAACGTCTCTCCAAGTCTTAAAAAATAACTCCCCCGAAGTTGGCTTTTATAGGAAAACCAAAAGAGTTTTGAGTCGGTGGGACTTTTGTTGTGCGTGTACCCCGAACCGGTTCACTATGTAGTTTGCGATACCTTGCTGGTTTGGGGTTTAAAAAATTATTATTATTATATGGAATTTTCTCCATCTTCAAAAGGTCATAACTCCTTTACCGTAGCTCGGATTGAGTTGTCGTTTCTTTCAGTATCTTCGTAGAGTCGAGCTCTTCAAATTTCTAGTTGACCAGACCTCCGGACTATGGCTGTAAAATTACCAGAATTCCCTTGAACTTTCCTATATTGTCTTTATTTCATTGTTTTGACTTCTCTAGCGTACCCCTTGCATAAAATCCATAAAATCGTGGAACGTGAAGTAATTGAGGCAGATGTGGAACACTTGATGGAGATGTTGAATGTTTGATTCCTAGAATTCAGATAGAAGACGTCATGTGATATCGTGAAGTGACGTGCCAAATATAGCGGCGTACGACATACACAAATGTAACATATCGGACTTGAGAAAAATGTCCTTACAATATATATATATATATATATATATATATAGGGAAAGGATCAAGTGAGGTCCCAGTTTGAGAACCCGAATGAGGTCCATTTTTTTAAAATCGTAAAAAAAATATTTTTGGGTTGATTTTTTTTATGGATTTTAAACATTTTAGTAGGACCATAAGAAAACAATAACCTAAAAATGAATTTTTTTGCTATTTTAAAAAAATCGGTCAAACTGTGTTAGTTTTTAAAGTGTTAAAAACTGACAAAGTTTGACCGATATTTTTAAAATGGTAAAAAAATCGTTTTGAGCTGATTATTTTTTTATGGTCCTACTGAAATATTTAAAAACCATAGAAAAAAATCAGCTCCAAAATATTTTTTTTACTATTTTAGAAAAATGGACCTCATTCAGGGACCTCAAACAGGGAGACCTCACATGATCCTCTCTCTCTCTCTCTCTCTCTCTCTCTCTCTCTCTCTATATATATATATATATATATATATATATATATATATATATATATATATATATATATATATATATATATATATATATATATATATATATATATATATATATATATATATATATATATATAAACATGTTAGAAAATACTTATTTTAAAAAAAAACTTTTATAAGCACACTCGTGTATTAATTATGTGTTAAACCTCTTTAGGTTGCATAACTACCCATTTAATCCCTTCACTTTATCATTTCTTTACTTTATGGACATTAATCAATTTTCACATTACCTATCCACTTTATCCCTTGTAGAAATATTTATTAATTCATTCAAGTTAGGTTGTCTTTTTACATATTTACTACACTGCCCATTTCTTGACATGTTCCGTTTTTATTATTTTTTTCTCAAAATCACCTAGTATTTTCATACTTTAACGGACTCCACACCGCCAGTTATGATACCATATGCTCTAGGCAGTGATTTTGTATCTTTCACCCTAGGGCCCCGAGCCCTCCTTAATTATCCCGGTATCATCCGAGTCCATATTAATGTATTTTAATATCTTACACATGTCTACATTACTTCACTTTCCTTTATCGACCAAAGACAAAACTTGGGGTTTCACCCCAACTTGTGTTGCACTTTAAAATAATCGTTTTTTGTCCTTTATACCCTTACATTGATTATTATTCCAAAAATCATATTCACTTAAGACCATTTTGTGTAACACCTTTTCAATATCTTTATTTCATAAAAATATTTCAATTTACATAAAACTACCATTTTACCTATTTGTTTCCGAACTTGTCTTTTTCTTCATTTTCATAAGTGTTATTTCTCAAACACTAATAAGTTACTCACACTAATATCTTAAGTGTTTTTAATTCGTTAAAACTTCTTTAACACTTTGGAGCATTATAATTTTCAAGTTGAAAATCTTTTTATTTCATTACCTTCTTTCTTCAAGAAATATTTGAACATTTAAATACTTCTTATAAGAAAAATGTCATTTCTTTTATTAATACATGTAGTCTTGAAACATTACACTTATCACATTTTCAGCACTTTTCATGCACTTTAAGGGATGAAATTCCTATTTCATTTATTTCATGTTTAAACCCATTAAAACAAGCATTAAACTTGTTTATATGTTCAACATCAAATTACTACAAGTTTATATACATGAGAATATGAATTTTAATCTCAAAAATCCTATTAAATGGGTCTAACATATAGTTTATTCAATAAATTTCACAATAATGATAAAAATATGCCTTTCAAGCTAAAAGATATTTTTAATTCTTCTAAACGTAAGTAAATTTCTTAAATCACATATGCATCATACTCTTAAACTCTACATACAAGATAAAATACTAGGAAAGTAGAGTCTTAAACTTAAGTGTGGAATTTTTCTCACCTCAAATGAAGCTTCAAAAATGGCGGATGAAGAAGAAGGTGATGGCAATACCCCACCTCCTAAGGTGGCCTCAAGGAGGTTGATTATCTCCATAAATCTTGGCTCCATAAAAGCTCCAAGAAAAACATCCTTCAAAATCCATTAATCTTCTACTCTTCTTCCTCAAAACCCCCCAATAATAACTTCAAATTCCGTATCTCTGCATAAAAATGGAGGGAATGCATGTATAATGCCTCTTTATAGTGAAATAATATGGTGGCATAAGGTGGAGGGGTGACGGTGGCATGGTGTAGAAATGGTAGAAGGAGTTTGGGAACGATTAAGCACTATTAAAATTAAAGAGAGAGAAACAGAGAGGGGAAAATCTGATGGTTTTTTGGTGGGGGAGAACCTCCCCATTTCTCTCCTCTTCTCACCTAAATAAACCCATAAAACCACTTAAAAACCAAGCCCTAAAGATAAAATTCCAATTTTGGTCATTGGGTTCACCAAGAGGTGACACATCATTGATCTAATGGTCCAAAACGTGATAGCATAAAACGACAATCTGATTTAAAAGATTTATTGGTAGGTCGTTCGAACAAGATTAGGATCTCGCTCGATCTCCCATCAAATGACCTTCTAACGAGGTAAGAAAACCTCATGTAATTACACCTCATTAGATCCTCGTTAGAACTCAACTTCGAACGTTATGCGATTCTCGTTTGAACCAATAACCCTCTCGCTCGAACAAATAGCGTCTTCGTTCAAACGATCTCTATTTTCGTTTGATCCACACAATTTTTTAAAATCTCCTAAATTCTCCCAACAATAACCACCAGGGCCAAATAATAATCAACTATAGGGATAAAATGCCATAAAAGATTTTTATATTATTACAATTCACACGAAAAAATAATAAAATATTAGGCACGGGTATTACAATTGTTTCCACACATGTATGTCTTCTTCCTTTCAATTCTATATGAATTTCTGCATTTTCTTTAAATAGTTCAATATTTCCTTTTACATTTTATTGTAAAAATGGTATATTTAATCAACAAAAATATAATTCAGGCCTTCAAAGGTTGTTGTATCTCCCCATTGATGGTTATTGAGTTAGATTCAGGCCCCATGGACTTCAATAATGTTTATGGTGCCCATTGGCTTTTATGACAGTTCATAGGTTAGGCCTGAATCACATTTCCCCCAAACCATTTATTCATAGTTTTCACATCTTATGTACTATTTTGATACTTTGTTCTTTTGCTATGTAAAACCTGGCTGGAACAAATAGACCAAGCCATGGACATAAACTTTTCTACCCTAAAGAAAACTTGGTAGATCAAACAAAGTTTGAAAGACCCCGACCACCCAAGATCAACTGCACTCCTCCTCTCTTATATACTTCCTCAATAACTTCCTTTGTTGCTCAGCCTATAAACCAAGAACAAAAAATACAAACGGTCTTTATTGAGCATAAGTCTTTAGATATTAGTACATCGGACTCTTCTGAGTTTGTGTACGTATCTTCCATCCCCATAGTTCTCAATTTTTCTAAAGACAAAATGTCTCCAAATAGGAATATCTTTAACCTATAAGTGGGTTCCATATGTTCGACTTCTCATGATGCTCAACCGACCAAATGGAAAGAGTTTGGAGGTCCTTATAACCTTGTTATTAGGGGGATTCCCCTGAGAAGGTGAAGATCCAACCTACAAAAAGGATAAAAGCGAGCGACAACCTTGATACTCAGGTGTTTACTTCAAAGTTGGTGGATGCCCTGGAAAGGAGAAGGCCCCTGTCAAAGGGTTAGTTGCCAAGAAAACATAATTGGATCTTGGTATTCTGAGTAGATCTTATCTCCCAAGTGACCAATCTTTGATCATGAGCCTATCTTCAGATAGGTTGGCTCTTCATGATGCCCTGACACTTTCTCCTGTAAGTGTTGAAGTACCTTTTATGTCCTTTATTGATTCCAGTTTATACACATGATATTAATATTGAATTATTTCCTTTTGGTTGACAGTTTATGGTGGACCTCGTCAACATGATTAACAAAATATTCGACTAAAAGAAGGAAATGGTGGACCTAAGAGTTGCCTTAGATTGGTCCCAGAAGGCCCTTGATGCTGCTAAGTCTAATATGATAAATCACTGGACCCAACTGAATGTCAATGATGATGAGATCCAGCTAAATGCCAATATGGAGGTCCTGGAAAAAGCGAGCAAGGATTCTGTCTAGAACCTTACTGCAACACTAGAGGTAAATAATGTTACTTTTGAAAAAGACTCGTACAAAGCCTTTGCCAATGTTATAAAGAAGTTGGACTTTGTCTAAGGGACTTTTTCAAGAAAGGAAGGGATGAGGCCTTGGATAAGGCTGGAGTTACTGCTTACTCTGAGTTATTCGCCCATAATTCTCATATTTATCCTCTTAACTTAGAGGAGGAGGAAGAAGAAGAGAAATACGAGGATGCTGGCCAGCCTAAGGTTGTAGAAGAGGAAAAAGAGACTCTTGGCATGTAGTTTACCCTATGGTCTTTTTATTACTTTTCATTTCCTTTATTTTTATGTAACCCTTGTAAGGGGTTGCCCCATTATCCTATATGAAATAAGAAATATTTTTGCTTCAATAATGTTCTGTTCATTCACTTTTGATACTTTGCTCGTGTACATTTTTTTATAATTGTTGCCTTAGATCTTGAACTCATTTCTATCTCTTTTAGTTTGATGATTGCCTGACCCTTGTGCCCGTGGTCTAAGAGAATGAAGACTTGGACTTTGTTCTTGGCGATGAGACTTACGATTGAGCTTAAACAACCTCTGTGGTTATTCGTCAGACGTTACATAAAATGACAAGTCATTATGGAAATTAAACAAAGATGATTGCATCTCTCCAAACCGAGTTAGAGGAGATAAGAAATATTATCGGCCTCCTTCAAAATTAGAATGTGGATCTAAAGGAAGAGATAAGCAAAGGAAATAAATCTTTTGAGAAGAATGAAACAATCACAAAGGGGATACACCAAAAGACTATGTAATGGAGGTGCCATTTTAAAAAATAATTTCGGGTGGTCTAGGCTGATGGCTATGATGAGGGATGGATAGATCCCCCTGCATTTGGATAAATCCAGTCAACTAGCCTATAAGTATGGATGGTTAAGTGCCTTGACAATCCTTAAAGTCCCTCATAATTCTCAGTTTTCGTACAATTACCATGTGGAATCCCAATTCTGCAGACTTCCTCCAATTGGAAGCGAAGAGTCATTTATTCTGGTTTATGTGGTACATATACAATCAATAAGGGACTATGTTATCGATAATGATAGCAACAATGAGTTTTGCCAAGACCAAATACTGGCCGTTGAGAAACCATAGTCGAAGAATTGAACCGCTAAAGATAATGCAGCTTTATCTTGTAATTTTGTTCATTTTGTAATCGGTCGGCCATAATCGTCTTTGTAATTAATTAACATTTTGAATTAAATGAAGTTTAACTTGTTTTCAATTCATGTTTGAATTCTCCCATTTTAACTATGCCTAGTATGTGTTCTTTAGTCTTACCTTTGGGATTGTGTTGTCACACTACCTTAAGCCTAACACCAAATTATGGTGAGAATGTACCTGCTCGTTAGGTAATCCACACGTTCGTTATTTGATCTGACCAATTGTGGTTGGATTACTTAATGCCTAGGGATTCCCCTTAAGGTCTTTAGCTTGCCTAGGCAATTCATATTGTTTTTATGTTGTTAATGACGAAACATGTAACCTCAAGATCATGACTAAGTGTGATCATATCAATTATGTATTAAAATAATAGTTTGATCGGACATAAAGGAGATAAATGTGCATTAACATTGGCCTACCATTTGAAACAATCAATATCAATTGTATCAAATAATTTTGATAAAAGTGAAGTAATGAATGCAAAAAAGCTATTAACAAACTAAGATATGACTAAAAGCTAATGACATAAAAAATAAATTTTTAAGGTGGGTGGCATTCCAATAACGAGTTATCTCCTCGCTTTTCATCATTTCCCGATACTAGTCCCCTGAGAGTTCATCTATAATTATGCTAAGTGGTCCTTCCTAGTTAGGTCCTAGATTTTCATCTGATGGATTTCTCACATTGTGATTGGGCATAAATATTGTATATTTATTCCCCTAATTTCAGTACTTTTGTGAACCCGAGTGATGTAACAGATATGGATTTGATTCACATTTATGATACTAACCTTCGTTGGCGAGTATTTGGTGTTTCGTGCTTCTCTTATTGGTTTTACAGGTTAATTATGCAAGCAGTGCAAAAGAGGAAGCAAGACAGTGCAAGAAAAGCTAAGAAGGCAAGTTCAAGGGCATTTTCGTAATTTTTCAGCCTTAGTCCGGAAGTGGTTCCAACTAGAAAGTTGAAGATCTTTCAATTACAAGAACACCAGAAAAAACGGCACCTCAATCCGAGTTACGGTGAAAGAGTTATGACCCCTTGAAGTTGCGGAAAAATCATAGAAGAAAGGCTAGGAAGGCAAGTTCAAGGGCATTTTCGTAATTTTACAGCCCTATTCTGGAGGTGGGACCTTCTGGGAAGTTGAAGAGCTCGGAACAACGAGAATACTAGAAGAAACGTCACCCAAATCCGAGCTACGGTTGAAAAGTTATGCTCAGTTGAAGTTGAAGAAAAATCCAAGAAAAGAAGAGAAAAACCAGAAAAAAATCTAAGTGTTGAAGGCAAGACCAGCCTGGTACACGCGAACCCCAGCCAGGTACATGCGAACCGGTTCGCATGTACCTGACACGCGAATTTTTCCTTTTGTGCTGATTTGTCCCAAAGACTCCTAATAGGTTTTAAACACTCCAAACTTGTGGGGAACGAAGGCACTAACCTAGGGGCAGCCTTTAGGGTTATTTTTAGAGAGTTTTTGATAGAAAGAAAGGGGAGGAACATTTAGGAACATCAAGGGCATAAATTACTTCAAGAATTCATTGTTTCGGGTTTGTTTTTGCAAGTTTTAATTCAAGATTCTTGTTTCTTATTATTGTTCTTGCATGCTTTGTTTTCCCATTAGATTCAACTTGTTTTCGCATTCATAATACGTATTTACATGTTTAGATTTAGTTTTATCATGAATTCATACACTTGCAACGTTATTATTTCATGCATTAGTCAAAGTAACATGTCCGGCTAGGTTTTTCAAGGTTGGGATGCATGAACCCAACCTGATGTGTTAGTGCATGTGTATAACGTCGATCCGCTGAATTTAATGATTAATTTTGATCGTATCGCGTAATTTTATAAGAATTGTAGATCTTTATATCTCGTTTGCCTATGGGTACTCGTGATGATTTAGAGTACAATTTGAGTGTAATTACCGCGATACCGATTTACTCATCCTCAGATTAGGTATGACGCGGGCTTGAACCTCGTATACATAATGCTTGGGAGTACTAAATTCCGGGTTTGAATTAATCAGATAAATTTATGATCAACGTTGTCACTGCATTACACTAGGGTTGGGGGATTGTATTCCCATCCTATTTTCTCATCATTTAAGTTTAGCAATTTCAATTTAATCCTTCATTATTCATTTAGATAATTTAGTTAGTTGCATATTTTATCATAGTTTCATAATTGCATTTAGTGTAATCAATCCCAAAAACCAAAATCAAATCTTTTCCTTTTTTTTTTAGAGTCATCGTTAGGATTCCTCCGTCTTATCCCGTCGTCACAACTGCGTTGTCCTTTTTCCCTGAGGATCGATACCCGACTTGTCGGATTATTACTTGAACGACAGGCTTGCACTTGAGCCTAGAGAGCACACACTTTAGAGACACATTCTGAGTCGTGTCACATTGTTGATGACTATGCTTGGGAAATAGTCCCAGGCCTGAAATTTCTTCATATTGACACCTTTATTGTACTGCCTCGCCAACTGTTGTTGGTAGGCTTCCAATCTTATCAAATCTTGATCCACCCTCTCATCTACCATATCAAGTTATAATATGAAGGTCTCGTTGTTCAAGTTTTGATCGGGAATGGTTCTTCTTTTAGTCGGCAGATCCAAATTTAGCGGTATTATGGCCTCTATTCTGTAAGCTAAGGCGTTTCCCCAATCGACCTCCTAGGAGTTGTTCGGTATGCCCATAGGACGTGGGGGATCTCGTCCACCCATGCACCTTTTGCCTTTTTTTTTTTTATCTTTTTCTTCATTTTATAAGACTATTTTTATAAGGCCTAAACTTGCCTAAGACACCGAACTGTAGTAATATATAATGTCATGGCTGTTGTCGAATTCTTGGAAAGGTACGATCTCACATTGTGTTTTTTTATCGGTGATGAGCGTTATTGAAACACCGAAACGGATTACAATGCTCCTCCTAAATCCACTCAGTGAAATCATTTGTGACGGCCATAAAGTATTTTCGGTTCGTAGGTACCAGGGGCAACGGGCCCATAATATTTAACCCCGCTGCATAAAAGGCCCTGAGATGGTTAAGGACTTGAGGCCGCTGGTTGGCTAGTAGAGCAATAGTGAGAACAACTGACACTTTTTTCACTTCTTCACATATGAGATGACATCGTTTTCCATATAAGGTTAATAATACCCCTCCTTTTATAGCCTTAGACACTAGAGTTCTTCCACTGGCATGACATTTGCAAATTCCTTCGTGCAACTCGTATAAGACTTGGTTGACATTGTTAGGATGTACACATTCCAATTATTACTTAGTGAAAGATCTCCTATAAAGAATTCTTTCAAGAGATAAATAAAATTGGGTATTTTTCACTCTTTTCTGATGGGCTTCCTTCTTGTGCATGGCCAACACATTTTCCCATAAGTACTTAACTATCGGGTTCATTTAGTTGGGAGCCTTCTAGATGACGAGTACTTGGTCAACGTCTTATTTCTTTTGGGCACGCGGCTCAGCCAAATACTTTTCCTCTACCCCCCCCCCCCCCCCTTTTTAGGTCGAATTTGACTACCGAAGCCAAAGTGGCCAAGGCATTTGCGTGGATGTTATTCCCTATAGGAAATTATTGGAGTTCGAAATGTTTAAACTTGGCGATCAGCTCCTAAGCTATCCGGAGGTAAGTCGACATGTTTTCGTCTCTGGCATTGTAGTCTCTCGATATGTGACTAGATACCATCCTTGAGTCACAAAATACACCATGGTGACTAGTGTTAAGAGACAGAGCTTTCCTCAATCCTCCGATGCGAGCCTCATATTCTGCTTTGTTATTTGATGCCTCAAAGCTAAGTTGTATTCTTTGCTCGAAGACGATCTAATATGGGGTCACTAGTACTGTGCTTACTCTACTCTCTTGGTATTAGATTCCCCATCCACATATATAGAGTTAATTTGTAATATTGGTCGGACTCTTTTATAGTTGCTTTATTGACAAGTTCTACTTCTTTCTTGAGTCGATGCTCCTCGACGAATTCAAAGATGAAAGTTGCTAAAATTTGTCTTTTCATTGCAGTTATGGGTTGATAGTGGATATCAAACCTCCCTTGTTACTTTGACTATTTGGACATCTGTTCAGATTAATCGGCCTTTCTCATGACCGCTTTGAATCGAAAGGAAGTTATGACTATAATGGAGTGTGCCTCGAAGTAGTGCTTCAACTTGCGCGAACCTGTTATTAGTGAATAAGCTAACTTAGTGGGAGATAGTGCATCTTGCCGACGTAGTTTATTGGGACTTGATGCCTTTCCTTCTCACAGGCTAAGATCGAACTAACTGCACGGTTGGACTACACGTGCCCTTCTCACACGTGTGGTCGGATTATTTTCCTCATAATTTAATTTTAAAATTGACAAATACTTCGATAATTTTTATGGTCAACTAACATATACACAATTCTCCACTATGAATTATTTAGGGTGAATATCTAAATAGGTTTTTTGGCTTTAGTCCTATCTACAAAGATGTATTTAGTCTCCACTCGCATGTATTTTTAGAATTATAAAATGTCCCATAGCCACCTAAAATCGCCTAAAACTTCCTTGTAACCACTCATCTTTCTTTTTGTAGAGAATGACACGTGTCCTATATAGGACCAACAACAAAAAAAAATAAAAATATGAGATTGGTGACAAATAAATCATTATAAATAGGACTAAATACTTAAGATCAAAATGAGCACAAACTTGGAGGGTCTATATATAGATAACCCTATTAAGTTACTTTATATATCTTTAGGGGAGTTGCTGCCGACACTGAAATGATGTGAATTACTTCCATATTTATTATTGAAAAAATAAAATTATTGATATTTTGGGCACATTCAACGTTTGGCCCAATACCAGAAAACTGTTATTTCCTCTCTCTTTACCCGTAAACTTGCGCTTGAATCTGAAAATGTGAATAAAAAGGGTGAAAATGGTAGAATTTATTGTAGACATTACTTTTGGTCTCCTACATATTTAACTGGGCATGATTGAAAACCAGAGTGTCTCCAATTTTATCAGAAACTCTGTCTGTGCTTTGCTGATACAAGTGGCTTAATTGATTTGAGTGTGTATGGTGTTGTGTTCGGTTTTAAGTGTTTTGAGATTGCGTGTCCACTTGAGAATTCCCATAAATGGAAAAAAAAGGCTTGCCTCCGCGTAGGAACTCTAATTATTGTTGTCATGCATACAAGCATGTATAGTTTATAATTATGTCCCTGTTTTTCTAAGCTACCATATCAATGCCTTGGCTCACTTCATTATTTACTTCCCTATATTTTACATCTTTAATCCTTACACTACCAATCTAAACCATAGTTCCCTTAGTTACAATTAGGGGTGTGTTTCGGCCTTATCGGATCGGAATAGGGGTGTTCGGTAAAAGTTTCAAAATTTTTGGAATTTTAAAATCCTTTAATTATCAGTTTTATCTATTTCGAAAAATATCGGAACTATCATTTTTGAAACATATCTGTGTAACTAGGTTTATACACACTGTCAAAAAAATAGAGGGTGTTTATATGATTCGGGTCTTTGCAACTAATCCAACAAAAGATCACCAAAAAATAGGTACACAGCAAATTAATTAGTTACACAGAAAATTACCACTAGCATGACTGATTTGATTGTTCATTCACGTAGGACCTCCAGTTTCATGACTGGTTTGATTCCTTATGCATAAGTGTATCCTTTGAGCAGGTTAAATGCTTCCATTAATAAGTTATTCATTCTTCATACATAGTTTTTATTAGATTTACCTATAAGTACTCATGTTTGGACCAAGTTCAAATTGATAAAGATTCCCCTCAAACTATTTGATTAAATCCATTTTTAGTATATAACATACCATACATCCAGCAATCCAAACAACATTTTTTGAAAATAAATTAAAAAAAAAAGTGGTAAATCCTTACATGTTGGGACCGAGAGGAGCAGCAAGAGAAGAGGAGTAAGATACGCCATCGCCTAAGTTAGATAGGAGCGGCTGAGAGTTTCATGCGATTGTTACCGTGCGAGCCAGCGATGGTTGAGAGTTTAGGTTTTAGAGAGGTGCGGCTGAGAGTTGGAGTTAGAGAGGAGAGGAGCGACTGAGAATTTCTTTTTAGGTTAGTAGTGTGTTGTGTTTGTTAGGGTTTGGATGTAGTATATATGGTATATAAATGGAGAGTTGAGATTGTTTTAAATGAAGGGTCCTGATTACACTACTAACAAATAAATTTTTAATGTAAAAATAATAATTAAAATAAATATTAATATTACGATTTCGTAATATATTTTAGATAATTCGAATTGTCGTGTTAACGAAATTTTCGAATCGAAAATTTAAAAATGATACTAAAATTGGAAAAGTACGGATCAAAAGTCGAAAAAACTGAAAGTTGGAAAATAATTAACGGCCCTAGTTACAATAGACATACACAAATATGGACGCAGTTTTATTGTCTGCCACACTTACTTGTTTAGCTTCTTTATTGATTTCTATTTGCCAAAAAAAAAAATTTCATTCATTTTTTTGTTCATCTTTCATTTCATTATGCTAGCAATCATTATTCTTGGTTGCCTCACCCGCATGCCCCTCTTCTCCCTCCTCCTCCTCCTCCTCTCTCTCTCTTTCTCCATTCTTACTTCTTACTTTCTCTCTCTATATATACACTCCCACTCTATAATTCTTGCAAACCCCCACTTCTCTCTCTCACCCTGTACTCACCAACTCAAAAACCTTTTTTTCTGTCTCTCTGAATATTCATCTCTATCTCTTTCATATATATATATATATATATATATATATATATATATATAGACACACACATATATTAGTTGTGTTTTGAAGAATGGCAGTATCCGGGTTTGAAGGTTTTGAGAAGAGGCTAGAACTTCACTTTTCCGGCGATGATCCGGTGATCGGAATAGGTCTGAGGCAGCTAAAATTTGATTCAATAGAGGAAGTACTTGATGAAGTACAATGCACCGTGGTATCAGCGGTTGGTAACCAACATTTCGACTCTTATGTGTTATCAGAATCGAGTCTGTTTGTGTACCCAACAAAGATCATTATCAAGACATGTGGGACCACCCAGCTATTGAAATCTGTCCGTCCAATGCTACACCAGGCACGCCAAGTGGGCCTCGCACTATCCCGGTGCATGTACACTCGAGGTAGCTTTATTTTCCCCGAGGCACAGCCCTTCCCACACACTAGTTTCCAAGATGAAGTTAATTACCTGGAGGAGAATTTACCAACCAATCTTTGCTATAGGAAAGCCTCCGTTATGCCTTCTAAATTCTCTTCTCACTCTTGGCACGTGTTCTCGGCTAGTGATGAGTCGCACGTGACACTTGACGTGCCCCGCGTGTTGTATACGATAGAAGTTTGCATGACGGAGCTTGATTGCGTGCTTGCGCGTAAGTTTTTTCGGCATCCGAATGATGGAGCTGGGAAAGAGATGACGGAGATAACGGGCATTCATGGAATCAATCCAAAGGCGCTCATATGTGACTTTGCGTTTGATCCTTGCGGGTATTCGATGAATGGAATGGACGGTGATCGTTACTCTACCATTCACGTGACCCCCGAGGATGGGTTTAGTTATGCGAGTTTTGAGTGCGTTGGGTCCATTTACGATGACCGTGATGACATCATTGAGGCTTTGAAGAAGGTGGTGCAAGTTTTTCGGCCGGGGACAATGTCAGTGTCCACCACGTGCCATAGCCATGAAATGTGGACACGCGTTGCCAATGCAATCGTGCCACTTGGGATGAAATGCCGGAGTTGCACAATGGACGAATTCCCGACCGCCGGGAGTGTTGTGTTTCAAACTTTCACGGCTCATCGGAAATAGCTCAAAATGGTTGTGACGTGGGGGTGGAGAGAAAAAATAGCAAGTTTTTAGGGTTTAGTGCGAATATTATTTTGTGTTTTTTTTCACAAGGGATGATGGGAATGCATGCCATTGGATGGTGAATGATATAAAATGTGGGGTTGACTTGTGTAAAAAAGATAAGATAAACATGGGGGGAATGAAATTTAGAGATGAAAGGGGTTGATGTGGAATGAGGGGATGGTGTGGGTTCATCATGATAATGCACCCCACTTAGGTTTGTCACGCCTAAGATTTTGAAGATTTGTAGTGGTTGGGGATGAAAAAAGTGTTCATGTTGAGTTCCTATGAATTTTCTACATCTCTTTCTTTCTTTCTTTCTTTCTTACTTGATTTGATTCTGTGTTTTGTCCTTATCGAACTTCATTTCTCTTTTCCCCTTCCCCTTCTATAGATTTTTTATGGATGGAAAAGCAAAGAATAAAGAGAAGAAAACAACAATTTTGTTTGTTCAATTAATAGAGTCACTACATGTTGATGACAGTTATTATGCTTCAAAGAAAATAATCTAGGCATGTTAAAATAGTACTAAAACGAGATCAATTTTTATTAAAATTGGGATATACAATAATTTCTTTTACATAAACAGATATAGCTTGATTCGTCAAATAAGGATATACAATTTATATTTTAACTGACAGGTGCCTTTGCATTTATTATTTTTTATTCTGTATCTTATGTATGTAATAAGAGTGGCTACTTCCGGGTTAGGAAATAGCTGATATTCCAACCACTCACGGCTCAAAGCTTCATAGTTGGTTTTTGTTATTTGCTTGGAGTCTCAGCGTCGTTTAATAACTGAGATTGGGTTAAGGAAAATGTAGAGACACAATAAATGGGGAAGTTAGTTGTCTCTAAAGGTAAATAATTGCCATTTCATTTTTAGCTTAAATTTATGTTATGTGTTTCTCTAAGAGGAAGCAGGCTTTATTTTTTATGTTTTTATTTATGAGAACGTAAGTAGTGCAAATAATTGTATCTATGTTAATTTACAAAATCGATCCAATCGTCATTTATTCTCAGAAGCAATATTATAGAAAAAATTGTTAATTATATCATATTAAAAGGGCGTTTAGTCTTAACTCCCTCATGTGAAGCGAACTTGTTGAAAGCCCCACATTTATAGACTTACAGCATCTCGCTAGTTATCAGGGTTAATATTATATCTGTAAAGACATTTTTACAGTTCAAAATGAAAATATTTTATAATCCTTTGATGAAATTTAACGAGCCTTTTACAAACTACAAAGTTATATTGCAAAATACAATAATTCTAGGCCTAGACCCAAATCCGATCTTTTGGGCACCACAATCTCATGGTCGCATTCGTATTGGCTCGTATTTGAACTTCATTGGTCGCGTGGGTCTGTACACGAGATAATGTGGGTGCGACACATCATGTTGTTGCCCCAAAATGTGTCGATTTTGAGCGTCTGTCTAAAATGACTTACAAAATAACCCAAAGACTAAACATTGATGTTTTTAAAAAAGTCTCGGAAATTTCAAAAATATGGATTGTTTTTTATTAATAATAAGTAGGAGAAAATATATTATGCACTTAAGGCACCGAGTGTTCGTGTTTAACAACCAATAAAAATACGAACAGATGCGGTACGTCTCCCACGTGTCCTCCATTATAAAAATAATATTTTTACATATACGAATATATCGTATTTTTATTAGTGTTGAGTATAAACACGTGGTGCCATAAATGCATGACACTTTTTTTCAATAAATTCACCGTGCCTGGATGTATCTAATTGTCTATATCTTCAAATCTCTTGATTTGCATGAGTAAACAAGTTAATGTGAACTAAAAGTGTTACATGAAAAGTTTGATCTTGTATAGATACGCATTTGACGTGGAAGCCATCACACCTCCATGTGAATTAAATGACTAGTTCTTCTGTCTTAAAGCAATCATAATTAGAGCATTACTTGATACACTTTTAAGTGCTCTTTTCATTGATCTTGTTAATTGTTACCTGTTTGAAGTGACAATGAACTCGTCATTCACTTCATCGCATGTTGTTTAGACAAGAATTGTGATTTTGATATCTGTTATAAAACTTGAGCATAATGACTTTGTTTGTTCGAGTACTTCTGATTTTAATTCATGTGTTAGTTTGAATAATTCAAATGAGATGGTTTTTAATGTCAATGTAAAACAATGAGTTGACTAATTTATAAAATGAAAATGACTAAATTAAAATTAAATCTCTGAAAACTAAACTGTATAGTGTACCAACTAAATTCAACTTATAAACAAAAATGGGATGTATATTTTTTGACCAAAAATATAAAAGACTTGAAATATAATTGAAAATAAAACCTAACCTTCACGGCTTCCAAACTTTTTTGTTTTAGGTAACGAATGGTAATTCCCGAATCTGCTTGCGTGCAACTCGAGACTAATCTCTTTTGCTCGGAACAACTTTTATCAGATATTTCTCTCAAACTCCTGACTTTGAGCGGACTCAAACTCGGGAGCAAACCTAAGAGTGTTTGATTGACATAAAAAAATTTCAATGAAAAATAGTTGTTTGACTTATATTTTTTCTTTGTAATACCTTGATTGCAAATATGTTATATAAGAGTAACATTCATGCACATATTCAGTGCTCCATCCAAAATTTTATTTTTAGTAGAAAATATTTCTTATACATTAACCAAAGAATTAATTTTCATGAAAAATAGAAAAAGTAAACATAAAAAACTCTATATTTTTCTACTAATTTTCCAACTGTTCATCGAAATGAACAATTTTCCTAACTTTGTAATCAAAAAACCCTAAGATCTAACCAGCTCACCTTAGGGTTGGCTTCGAAACTTGTTTGAAGTGCATAATTAATGCTAATTTAAAAAGAAAAAAATACTCCAAAATTATAAGGTGATGTAAAAGAAAGAAAATTAAAGCAAATGTCTTCTATAATACAGTCTGACGGTGATCAAATTAATCTCTATAGGCCTACCTACTAGTTTCACTTATCAAACCAATTTACGGGCTTGGGCTCACACAGAGATCCTAGAAACCCACAAGCAATTATGAATAGGGTTTGTGCGTGAGTGCGTATTTGTTATAATGGTGCATCTTCTAACAGAAGGAACAATCTGACGCGTTAGTAATTGGTGCATAAATTAAAATTATACATCCTTTAATAAATAATATATAATTTCTCCAAAATGGAGAGTTTTGTATCGCTAAAGAGTATTAAACCTAGGTGACATTACTGAGTAACACATCGTAATAATACTCATAAAACAGCAATGATTTAAGTGTATATCTTGTCTTAATTTTTTTTTTAATCATTTTTAGGAGTATAAGTTTGAAAAAAAATACAATTTTCAACTTACAAACATAGACTACTATTTTAGAATGAAGAGATAACTAAAAAAGGTGGTAAATGAAACTATATTTTATCGATTGTTGCGCCACGTTTTTTCCTTTAAAAAACGTTTAATAGTTCTAGAAACTCTAAATATCAGGAGGTCCTTCCCGGTATGTACCACCCTCTTTTGTCTGTCGCCGTTTTATGATTTAAATAATCTAAGTGTGAGAATATTATTAAAATTATTGTAGAGAAACTTCAATATTTAATGAGAAGTAGAATTAATGTGTCATGCATGACTTTGGTCTTTGTCCACATTGCATAATTTAATGTTTTTCAATCTCAGGTTACCTCTATCTGGGAGAAAATAGATGTACTGAGTTTTAAGTATAAATCCTGCATAAAATGCTCTCCTTGTCTGCCAAATCAAGTATAGGTGGGGACAGGTTAAAAAAAATGTTTGCCCTTTTCATTAGATATCAAAATATACAAATAAAAATGTATACAAAATTGAAAATAACATACTATTTACTTACTCTTTTTATTATCTTTATTAATTCCTCACATATGATATCATTAAAATTAAGATTTTAGTGGAGTTATCTCTAAATCATCCACTTGTGGCGGAACTCACAAAAGATTATTTAAAGATTGTGTGTAAAGACTCAAGAAAAATAAGGGATTATTTAGAGTTTGACACCCATTAATTATTCTTTATTAAGTCAAACCCCATAATTTTCACTTCTAAGGAATTGACCCACATTTTAACGGATCCATCAGTTAACTAGTTCACTTTTAAGCAGAAATAGTCTAATATAATCCTCATTTATTACACACCAACAACAATTAACCATATAACTCATAACCTTTGTATTTATTTCTTAAAACCCTTCTTCCGTGTGTGTATAGTGATACAGAAAGTTCATGTAAGAAATAGTCAAATCTTTGTATACAGAAAATTTCATGTAAGGACTCGTTATGGTGCAGATACCATTTTTTTAAAATAGTAAAAAAATAAAATTTTTAATGAAACTTCATGAATGTAATGTCTACGGTTAGAAGATCATCTCCAATTTTTTTATTAAGAAATTAAATAAAAAAACATTGAGATGAAGTGATATGTAAAAAAATGATATAAATATTCATTTTCAACCGTTGAAATGTTGGGTCGGCGCCAACCACTTTATTGATTAAATTTTTTGATGAAGCTTCATGGATATGATCTTCTCATTGTCGAAATCATATCCATTAAAAAAATTAAATCAAAAAGTGCGTAAGATGACCGCTAACATTTCAACGGTCGAAAATGCATATTTATACTATTTTTTTACATATCACTTCATCTCAACGATTTTTTTATTGAATTTTTTGATGAAAAAAATTGGAGATGATCTTCTCATATATCCATGGATTTGCACAAAATTCATTTTTTTACTATTTTTAAAAAATGGTATGTACCGGGGTCTGCACCATAAGGAATCCTTACAGGAGGGGTCTCTCTCTCTCTCTCTCTCTCTCTCTCTCTCTCTCTCTCTATCTATCTATCTATCTATCTATATATATATATATATATATATATATATATATATATATATAGATATATATAGATATATATATATATATATATATATATAATGCTCTTGTGCGGACCGGACATGTGTCACTTGATGGTGCACCTAGAAATTATCGCATAAATAATAGGCACACTCTCTCTCTTTTCTGCGCTCACCGCCAGGTGACACATGTCCAGTCCGCATTCTTAAAATGCGGACTGGTCCGCACAAGAGCATGACTGTATATATATATATACCTACATCATGCTTTATACATCATTCGTATATTACATCTAGTTGTAGGCCCTAAAATTTTTTTTTTCCAAATTTATCAATTTTTTTCTCTTGAAATTAATCTTCCAATACACCAATATTAAAAAAATTAGGTCAAAATACATTTTGTAGCGATTTTTAAAAAATTCACAAAAAACTGCTCAAAATTAGGGGTGTTCACGGTCCGGTCCGGTCCGGGTTTGGACATTATTATGGACCGGACCGAATTAATCGGTCCATGTTTATTAAGACCCGAAACCGGACATGATTAATCGGGTTCGGTCCAAGTGTGTTTCGGTCCAAATAATGTTCGGGTTCGGTCCAATTCGGTTTGACACGGTTTGATTTAAAAAAAAAAAATCTTTTTTTTTTGCTGTTTTTTTCATGTTAAAATTCTGCACTTAAAACTCATTTTGGCTTATAATCTGCCCAAACATATAATCTGTCCAAACTTGCTTCAAAAATCTGCCCAAACCAGCTTAAGAAACCTCCGGCACACCTAGACCCACTTTGTATTAACATATATATTTTTATTATTTAATGTATATATATTTAAATCGGTCCGGTCCGGTCTTAGACCCACTTTTTAAAACCAAACCCAAGACCGACCCGAATACATTCGGTCCTTCCTTTTTAAAACCGAATTTGGACCGAATTTTAAAAAACCCGTAAAAGTATGTTCGGTTCGGTTCGGTTTTTTCGGTCCATCCGGTTTGATGCACACCCCTACTCAAAATACCTTATTATAAGGGTCTGCCAACACTCTTTTATGAATTTTTAAAAAATAGGTACAAAATGTATTTTGACCTAATTCTTTGAATATGGGTTGATTGAAATGTTAATTTTAAGAGAAAAATAAAAAAAAATTGAATTTTTTTTTCTTAGGGCCTAGAACTAGGTGTGATGTATATATATATATATATATACACAACAAAATTGATGAGCTGACATCATTTTGCTTCTCAAAATTTGATTCTCTAACATGATTAGTGTTATATAAGTATTCCATGTAGACGTTAATATAGGAAATTGGAGGATTCTCTTATAAGACGAAAAAAAAATACACACTCCACAATATTTACTTCAAAATACCAAAAGGAAAAAAAAAGGATTTTTTCCTAAGGGCTACTACATCATATATATATTTCTTACACACTATTTTCAATACAAAATAACACACATTTTCTCTCTCTACACTATACTTCAAACTCTCCGTTTATCTTCTTTAACAAATCATCTTCAACCAACCATCTTCAACATTATTAAATAACTAGGGTTAAACTCTCCTTTTATCTTCTTCAACCAATCATCTTCAATATTATTAAATAACTAAGGGTTGTTATTTAAATATTCAAAAATCAATGGATATTCCCCCCAAAGACAACACCTCAAAAATAAATGAAAACTCCTAAAATCACATTTTTCTTCTAAACTTTGGATCCCATTATATATATATATATATATATATATATATATATATATATTTGTTTATTCATAGGGATTGAAAATATAAAAAATCGTAGAAATCGTCCAGTGATTCGGGGTCGGGCCCCCGAAAAAGATAATAATTTTTGGGGTGATTATCCCGAATCAAACTTAATTTTTTTTTGAAGAAAAATTTTCATTCGAGATGATTATGCCGAATATAATGCATATATTCGGGGTGATTATGTCGAAATAAATGCATATGTTCGGGATGATTATGCCGAATGAAGTTTGAATCCAATTTTTCATCATTCCTTTTACCCTAATTAACGTGAGAGTTCTTTTTGCATCGGACTGTATGGTAGCTTTTAGCATGACATTTCATGCATAGCCATGAAATGAAAAAATATTATGCACGAAAAAATCATAGCCCATATGTTACTATATTATATATATAAACATGATTATTCATAAAAACAGTTTAATTTTTATAAATGTTTTATAAAAATAAAAACTACGTTTGTAATAAAAAAAATATTTTAAATAAATATTCTAAAACAATAAAAAGTTTTATCTGTTTTCTTAAAAATAGTATTTTTAACTTTTTTAATATATATAAAAAAAATTTAAACTAAAATCACGTTTTCATTCTTTTATAAAAATAAAAATAAAACTATTTTTTTAAATAACTATTTAACTTTTTTAAATAAAAATAAATATTTTAAGAATAAAAAAAAAATTTAAGCCGTTTAAAATAAGGATGGTTTAAAAAATAAAAATAATGTTTCAGTGTTTTAAAAAATAAAAAATTGTTTTAAAATAAAAGAATGTTTTAACTATTATTATAAAATATAAAAATTGTTTTATGAAAATTAAAAATTTGTTTCCTAAAAAAATACTCTTTTATATATAAAAAATGATTTTTATAAAATTTTGTTCAACAGTTTTATATTTTTAAAGAAGTTTCTTCTCAAAAGCAGTTTTTTTTAATTAAAATACATTTTTTTAAAGGTTAGATTCATATGTATGTATGTATGTATGTATATAATACTTTTTATTAATATAGTTTTCATATATAAAAAAAAAATCATTTTAAAAAAAGAACAGTTAAAACATTTTTATTTTAAAATAGTTTTTTTTTGTTTTTTATTTTAAAATAGTTTTAAAAATTATAAAAAATTTATTACTTTTGAAACATTTTTATTTATTTTTAAAACATTTTTATTTAGAATTTGTTTTAAAGCGTATTTTAACAACTAATTTTTTTATATTTTTTATTTTAAAACAGCTAAAACGGTTTTTTATTCTTTAAAAAGTCAAAACAGTTTTTATGTTTTAAAAAAAAATAGTTTGAACTTGTTAAAAAAATTTAAATAATTTTTATATGGTAAAATGTAATTGGTAGGTAATAAAATAATATAATAGTTCATAGTTATATTGTAAAATGTGGTTGGTAGGCAATAAATGATGAGGATATTGGACACTTTAAATCTAAAAATGAGTTACTTAATGATCAACTAGCATAATCGTAACAATCCCTATTTTCTCACGCAAAGGCTACTAGGCATGATACGTCGAAGATAGGGCTTGCTTGTCAATTAATACCATCCTTAGCACAAATGCGAATATAAATAATTTATAATCTAAGGCCCAAGTTTGAAAAGTCACAAACACATCCATAATGAATAAATAGATCCAAACCACCAACAATAATATAAATATCCAACCAGAGTAATATAAGGCTCCACCACAATAAAGTAAAAGTTCTGGGCTTATGCCCTTACAAATTTTCCAAAATAAATAGAATAAGAATAGTAGAATAAGCACCTACATTAGAATCGAGAAATTCGAAAGCTGAAACACAAGTGAGACTGCAAGACTGATACATCATAATCCAGTTATCCCTGTCTAGGAGCACTTGGGGGGGAAAATATTTAAACTTGGGTCAAAGCCCGAGGTTTCCAAGAATTAACTTGAATAATTTATGATGCAATAATACAGTCAATGCACGATAAATACCCCATCCTTCGTCACTCACATGCGTATAACACCTCACCCCTTATCTAAGTGTGATATTATTCGCATCCAAATACGTCCCAAATAATGAATTATGACATTATCTCAAATTAGAAAATGACTGTATCAATAATTAATTATTTAAATGTAATCCTTACATTTAATTATCAACTTACATTTATTCCAACCTCATAAGTGTCATGTATAAGGCATAAACATTTATCATGCATTATAGGGACGGGAATAATATTTATAGTCCACTTCTTAGACAAATATATTTATTTCAATGAGAACTGGGGAATTATTAATATATGTCCTTCCTTATATACGATACATAAGGGCATCTACCGTTGGTGTCTAATTTGTGCTCTATCGGCAAGTCCGAGGAATCCCTTATCCTAAGCGAATAACACAAACACACATAAATTGGGGGCGGTCTCTACGCAGAACACCTGTGCACGACCCATACCCAGCGGTAATATAGGAATGGTCAGCGCTAACACTTACCTCTCGTGGGTGGAGCCTCCATGTAGTACCTATATGGCCTACACATCGTCAAGCCCACCCGTGTCGATGTGTGGTACACGGTTCGAACGCGCGCCCCCCGAGCTGATAGGATGGTCAACTGGTATGTCCACACAAATACATAATAGTATATATTATTATCCCATATAATATGTATAGGTAATTACTCTATAATTACCATAAAGGCCAACCAAAGTCCACAACATTTTCCATTTTGTTAATATTTTATCTCAAATAAATTATTAATTTCATTACAAAAAAAATTACTTAACCATCCAGTTTATTGTAATCACTATTAATTAAACCATGGGTGTAGCATTACTCCGTTAATTTATTTAACCCACCATATAATCCCTTTCCCCATTTATAAAATTGTTCCTCAGTATGTCTCATATTTCAGCGTTCTGTTGCTAAACGACATTTAGTAAGTTAAAGGTTTCAGGATAAGGCCAAAAAGGGAACGAATTGTCCAATCACCCATCACGTCGCTCGAACGACTCGGACCCTCATTCGCGTGACATTGCAAGCCGCTCAAACAAACTGTGACGTCGTTTGAGCGACCAATCATCTTCCACCTTACTCTTCTCCCATACAGCTTCCTTCGCAGTCAAATTTCATAAACCCATAACAACATAAAAATTTAAGGTTTCAACTATATATTTTGTCCTAATAAAGTTACTAAAATTTCCAACTTTTGACGATTTAAATTCTTTAAACTTCCAATCAGTTTCGTTTCAGAATAAGGAGTATTTACTAGGAAATCTACATCAAAATTCAGCCCATAAATTAACAATAACAGTTTCTACATTGGTTATCCAATTACCTCCAAATAGTTATCAAAACTTAAGGGAATCTCACATCAATATTCATATTTTAATACCTAATTTCTGGGATAATTTTCTACATATAAATCAAATCTTCTACATGTATTGATCATTATCCAATTAGACATACTCAACCTAATCCCAGAAATTTAAAGGGGCTAATTATATGCATCAAGAAATAAATTGTACAGCATAAATCACGTAACAAAATTCTTGCCTTAAAAGAAGAGATGTCCTTTGATTTTCGTCTTTGGTTCCTCCTCTGTTATTTCTCTTTCTCCCTTTCTTTGGTGTTTTTTCCTATTTTTCTCGTAACTGTGATTTTTAGGATTTTTAGGTTTGTGGAATAATAGTGGGGGAGTGACTTACCCCCACTTAACCTCTAATTAGGTGTTTAATCCCGAGTTGGGTCCTAAGCCCAACTTTTGGACTCCAAAATGGACCCGAATCCATAATATAATCTGCCCAAAACTTTTCCAACCTATATATTATTGACCCATGACTATTTTTAAAGGCCTAAATCATCTAAACGAGCTCATATGTGTCCCGAAATGTGTTCCAAATTATTTATATCAATAATAGTTATTTTTAATTTGTGTCGCAAACAAATTATGTATTTTCCTTTATTAGAGGCAAATGCCATATTCATGCACAGAAAAATTTATCACACACAAATATAACTAAGTAACAAATTTCAACGGTGACATTTTTAAATAAATTTTTTATTTAGGTCCAATTTCAAAAATAAATTATTTATTCCATAAATAATATTTCATTATTTATTTATAAGAAAATAAAAGGTATTACAATAATCAGTCAAAATGGATCCAAACAGAAAGTTATCAAGATTTAACTCAATGACATATTATAGTATATGCCTAAAGTTGTCATCACAACGCAACATCGATATTTTGTGTGCCCACACGATGACACGTGAACACTTTATTAAGCCATTTATTAATTTTATATTATCTATATTTATGTAGACACATATGTATTTGGTCAATACATGCATTTAGTTGGTTCATGTATTAGAAAGTTCATGCATAAAACTCCAAATGAGGTATGTTTACATTAAATGTAATATATACATGTATTTGGGTAGATACATTTTAGAGATCCTTTAAGGATCCTGATAACGTGTGCCCTAAGGGCACACACTAAGAACATCAAAATCGTAAGGACAGAGTTTCGACATACATTTAATATGGCATGGATACTCATGTAGGGCTCCCATACTTACTATTTTGAATCTTAACACATGTGCCCTAAGGGTACGTGTTATCATTTTCCATTCTATAAATATCCATGTAATGTTGGCATTTTAAGTGAAGTCATAAACAGTCAAAAATATTATGTGAGTAATAAAAAAAACTATCTCCTTGTATTGAGTGTTATCTCTCAAATATTGAGTGTGTTACTATATTTTATTATCTACCAAATATTTTTTTATTTTTGACAATCATGTATTTGGATAAAGGGGTTTACGAAGGTATTCTCAAGTTGAATAAATACTTCAGTGTAACAACTCCTATTTTCTCACGTAAAGGCTGGCCAAGCATGATACGTCGAAGATGGGGATTGTCTGTCAATTAATTACCATTCTCAGCATCAACGTAATATAAATAATATATTAAAGGCCCATAATTGAGGTTCAATGAATATTTCCATAACAATAAATAAATCCAAACCAACACCAAGTAAATAATAAATTGGGCAAGAAAGTAAGTATTTCAACCCAACATTATGTAAATAAATCTCGGGCTTATGCCCATACAAATGTTTCAAATGAAATAGGTAACTATATCTGAAAATCACATATGCTAGAGTCAATGAATTTGAAAGTCTCGTAAGTAAAAGAGATCACAAGATTGATAAAGCAACAATCCCCGCTATTCCTGTCTAGGAGCACCCGGGAGGAGAAAATATTTAAATTTGGATCAGAGCCCTAGATGTGCAATAATTAACTTAATCCATTTAAGATGCAATAAATACATTCGATGCAAAATAAATATTCCCCATCGCCACTCACATGCGATTAACATCTCATCCATCATCTAAGTGTGATATTACCCGCATCTCAATGAAATCCCAACTAATATATGTGACAACCGTATGAAATATTTAATAATTGATTTAATGATAATCAAATGCTACAATGAAAACGACTATGTTTAATTACCAAATTTGAAGGTATCCCATTCTTATATATCTCATAAAAATGGAATAAACATCTATTATGCACAATATAGTAAGGGTCTGTAACTTTTGTCTACAATCTTAGACAATTTAACTAATTTCATTAAAATTCGGGTAATATATATATATATATATATGTGTGTGTGTGTGTGTGTGTGTGTGTGTGTGTGTGTGTGTGTGTGTGTGTGTGTGTCCTTTAATATAAATGACCAAGCATAAATTCTTCTAAATTTAGCCCCTTAAATTAGTGATTTTGATATCTCGAACAAGGTAATTGAATCATTTTTATTCCATATCATTTCCATTGAATATTTATAACAAGTATTCCGAGTTTCGTGTATTTCTGATGGATTTTATAGGAATTTAGTACAAGAAAAGACAGAAAGAAACTGGAAGAAAGGAAAAGAACAAAGGAAGAAAATTCAAAGGGCAAAAGCGTAAATTTATACCCAGAGTTCGGATTCGACGCTTGAAGGAAAGTTGAAGATCTTGATTTCACAAGAGCATTGGAAGAAATGACACTCAAATCGGAGCTCGAAATCAAAAGTTATGGCCAATCAAAGATGGGAAGAAAAAGTCAACATTGAAGAAAATCGGACCGATCCGGTAGATTTCGGACCGATCCAAAATGTCACAATTCCAGTAGACCCCGGATTGATGCTGAACCGATGATAACCGTACCAATCCGATATCATCCGGACCGATCCGGTGGAAATAAAAAAGAACCGATCCAGTGGCTAAAAAAATGAACCAATCCGATGCTATCCGGACCAGTCCGGGTGTGCAAAATCCTGGCATTAATTATGCAGATCATGAGGTGCATATCTGGTAGAATCTTGCGCAACCAACAATTCTAGCTGTCAAATTCGTGCCCTAGGTAATCGGGGTGCTATAAAAGACAAGCCCTACCCCATTCCAAAGGGAGAGTCGAATTAGAGAGAGAAATTCAGAAGTTAGGAAATCTTTTTAGAAGTTTTCATAAACCCTAGTTTGTAAGGCTGATTAAGAAGAAGTTTTCTGGATTCAAGTCATATGATTTTCCTGTTGCTGAATACAAGTATAAAATTTCCATTCTCTTAATTATTCTTTCTTTTCAATTCAACTCTAGATTGTTTTGTAATTTGTTACGAATGTTTACTAGATCCATAATTCCATGTATTGGTATGGATTTGTTTTCTAGAAAAATCATGTCCAGCTAAATTCCCCAGGGTTGGGGTACATGAATTCATTCTGAGATAAATTACCTATGTAGAAAATATAGGGTAAATTAAATCTTGATCGAATCGTGTATGAAAATTATACGAGCATAGCCAATATTTTAATCTCTCTTGCCCTAGGTATTTGGGATGTTTAAGAATGCTATGCAAGTGAAATTATCCATTCACCGCTTTATATATACCTTTGGTTTCATATGATGCGGGCTATATACCTCATATATGTAATGCTTAGGATCTATAAAGATTGGATTTAGTAAAAAATTTCAATTTACAATTCTAGTATTCTATACGGTAATTTACTAAGGTTCGAGGGATTGTACCCCACCCTATTTTCTCTCATTTTCAAATCTAATTTCTCTACAATTCTTAATATTTTTGTGCACATTCTATTTCATCACCAAATGGAAATTTACAACCATCAATCATCTTTTCATTTATTTTAGAGGAATCATTTCAAGGTTAAATAACTATTCCTATAAAAGTGCTAATTTTTTTATCCCCGTGGATACGATCCCTACTTGTCGGATTATTACTAACGCGACAGGCTTGCACTTGAGCCTAGATAGAACGCATTTTTGAGATAAATTCTCTGTCGCGTCAAGTTTTTGGCGCCGTTGTCGGGGATCGAAAATTGATGATTCGTAGGAAAGTGGATTTAATCCTAAAGTGATTTCCATAAAAAAAAAAAAAAAATTCTCTCATCTCTTATGAGTTTACATGCAGAATTCAACTCCCACCCAAGTTCACAAAAATCCTATTGCTGAAGAAAATTCTGAAAATTCTCACACCACTGATTCTCCTCATTTTTGGGTTCCACCTCCATCGCCTAATAATTCAATCATAAGTCGCTCCTTGAGTCAAACACTGAGTGAAGGTTCTGAATCGCTGGGTAGAAATATGTCGGTGTACGGTAGTATTGGTGTTGGTGCTGGAGAGGAAGAAATACCATATCTTCCCATGAAAGATCTTTTATTTCCAGAGAGAACTGTTACTCCTGGTTGCATTTTACTCCCGTATAATTTCGATCAGTTCCACTTTCGAAATGGTATGATTTAAATTCTTCCCACATTTCACGGGATGGATTCGAAAAAACCATATCTCCATATTAGAGAGTTCGAGGAAGCATGTGAGACGTTTGGATACCAAACTTGCCCACAAGATGTTATCCGGTTAAAGATTTTCCCTTTTTCCTTAAAGGATAAGGCCAAGACTTGGTTATGGTCGCTACCCCTGAATTCTGTGTTATCCTGGAGAGATATGCAAACCAAGTTTCTCTCCAAGTTCTTTCCACAACACAAAACCAATTCTGTCAAAGCTCAAATACAAGCTTTTCGACAAAATGAAAATGAAACTTTTGACAAGTGTTGGGAGAGATTTCAGGATTTAGTTAATGCTTGTCCACATCATGGATTCGAAAAACATCATCTTATTTCAGTTTTCCATCAAGGCCTTACTTTAGCATCTAAACAACTTGTTGAAACCTTGTGCGAAAGACCTTTTTGGGAGTTAGATTCGAGCGATGCTGAGGCTCATTTGAAATATGTAGCGGAGACTACACAAGCATGGGATGTTTCTGACCCCAATAGTCAAAATAAAAATCGACAAGTGTCCAACTTCCCTGTTGCGTCCGGTATTTATCACTTGGACAAGGACACTTTGTTAGATCGGAAATTTGACCAATTGGAAAAGAATTTCAGAGACATGTTTGAAGTGCGATTAAAAGAAGTAGCTGGACCCGTGCAAGCCGGAAAGGAGAAAGTGTGCTCCATTTGTGCTGCTGGTCATTCTACTAAAGGATGTCCTACCATCCCTGCATACAAGGCAATGTACACTGAACAAGTCGAGGCGATAGGGGGGTTTCGCGAAAATTTTAATGCACCTCAAGGGAATGCATACAATCAATCTTGTAGGACTCATCCTGGTTTCAACTATGGACAAACACAAAGGGGGATGGCTCCTAACCCACATGTGACCCACCCCCCTCAATTTCAGCAATTGGCTCCTCTGATGCAAGCTCCTATGCAGTTACCACCTCCTGGTCCGTATGTCGCTCCACCTAGGCGCTCTCTTGAAGATAATTTGAATCAATTCATCCAATCTCAAAAGGAGAGCAATGCTAAGTATGATCGAATGTTCACAGAAATCCATACTAGCATCTCTAGGTTGCAATCAGCAGTGAATACTCAGGAAAAGGGTAAATTTCCAGCTCAAGGCCAAAGACCCCCTCTTCAAGGACAAATTACGGTTAGCTCCACATCATCGAATTTGCCAGAACAATGTCAAGCTGTCACTACCCTCCGTAGTGGCCACGTAATTGATCTAGCGCCAACACTTCCTAAAGAATCTAAAACTAAGGAAGCGTCGGAATCTGAGGAGACTCCATTGCAGATGGAAGATAAAGATGATGAAGTTGAACCTGAAATTGAATTAAAGCTGCCCACCGCTGCTCCCTTCCCTCAACGCTTAGCACCACCAAAAACAGGGGCTTCGCGAACGAAAGTGTTAGATGTCTTGAAGCAAGTAAAGTTGAACTTGCCGTTTCTGGATGCTATCCAAAAAATTCCAACATACGCCAAAGGTCATCAAAGGTCTTTTGACTGTCAAACGACGGCTCAAGGTGAAGAAGAACGTTTTCTTGGCACAAAATGTGAGCTCGGTCTTTCTTAATGATCTTCCACCAAAATTCAAAGATCCAGGGGCACCCATAATTTCGTGTGTCATAGGAGAGAGTAGAGTGGAAAAATCATTGCTTGATTTAGGTGCGAGTGTGAACATCCTTCCATACTCTATCTATAAGCAACTTGATTTAGGTGATCTAAAACCTACCCAAATCACTCTACAGTTAACTGATCGAACAGTGAAAGTGCCTCGTGGGGTTGTGGAGGACGTGATAGTACAAGTGGACACGTTCTACTTCCCTGTTGATTTTGTTATTTGGGACACTGAGCCTTCTCCCCATGCGAGAAATCATGTTCCAATAATATTGGGCCGTCCATTTTTAACTACTGCTAATGCTTTGATCAATACACGGAATAGCCAAATGCAACTCACTTTTGGAAATATGACTCTCGAGACCAATATTTTCAATGTCACGAACCAAATAGGTGATGAGGATGAAATTCTTGAAGCTGATCTTATTGAAGAAGTGGTGGAGGGGCACATCGAGAAGATCATAGGAGGAGATGCACTGGAAGTTTGTTTAGTGCAAGGTGATGAGAATAAAAATTCTTATACTGAGTTTGAGCGTGAGGTGGAAGAGTTGGAAACGTGGTTACAAGAAGAAGTGAATTTTGAGATTTTAAGAGATGTTGACTGGATTTCTAGATTTGAAGAATTACCTCCGAGGGAGTCACCCATGATCCCCTCTGAAAATAGATTTCCTAGTCTTGAGTTAAATAAACTACCCTCTCATGTCAAATATGCTTTTCTGGGAGATAATGATACATTCCCTGTTGTTGTTTCTTCCAGTTTAAAAAAAGAGCAAGAGGGCATGTTGTTAAATGTGTTGCGGAAGCATAGAAGTGCGTTTGGTTGGACTATAGCAGATTTGAAAGGTATAAGTCCATTGATTTGTATCCATAAAATCCATCTTGAGGAGGAGGTGAAGCCCTCGCGTGAGATGCAAAGGCGACAAAACCCAACCATGAAAGATGTAGTTCGAGCGGAAATCATCAAATTACTAGATGCTGGGATTATCTATCCCATTTATGATAGTAAATGGGTGAGCCCAATTTAGGTCATTCCAAAAAAGTCGGGTATGACCGTGGTTGAAAACACTAAGGGAGAATTAATACCTCAATGCACCACCACCGGGTGGCGTGTTTGCATTGACTATCGAAAGCTTAATGCCGGAACCAAAGAAGACCATTTTCCCTTACCGTTTATCGATCAAGTGATTGAACGAGTGGCGGGCCATCCTTACTACTGTTTCCTAGATGGGTATTCTGGCTATAATTAGATTGAAGTGGATGTACTTGATCAAGAAAAGACGACTTTTACATGTCTGTTTGGCACGTTTGCCTACAAACATATGCCTTTTGGGTTATGTAATGCGCCAACCACTTTTCAAAGGTGCATACTAAGTCTCTTTAGCGACATGATATAAAAAGGTCTTGAGGTGTTCATGGACGATTTCAGCGTTTTGGGTCCATCTTTTGACCAATGTTTAGCTAATCTTGAAAGAGTTCTATTCCGGTGTGTGGAAAAAGACTTAGTCCTTAATTGGGAAAAATGCCATTTTATGGTCACCGAGGGTGTAGTTTTAGGCCACATAGTCTCATCTAGGGGAATTGAGGTTGATCGAGCAAAAATTGAAGTAATAGCTGAGTTACCCCCGCCAAAATCACTTAAAGATGTGAGGTCCTTCTTAGGCCACGCTGTATTTTATAGGAGATTTATCAAAGACTTTAGCGCCATCGCTAGACCTTTGAGTAATCTTCTCATGAAGGACACTCCGTTTGAATGGAATAAAGCATGCCAAGAAGCTTTTGATAAATTGAAAAGCATGTTAATATCTGCTCCTATCATGCAATCTCCTGACTGGTCACTCCCATTTGAGCTCATGTGTGATGCAAGTGATTATGCGATTGGGGCTGTTCTTGGATAAAGAAAAGATAAGAAAGCTCACGTTATTTACTATGCTAGTAGGACATTATCTGGTCCCCAGCTTAACCACTCTACCACAGAGAAAGAATTACTTGCAGTCGTTTTTGCTCTCGACAAATTCCGCTCTTACATTGTTGGGTCGCCCATTATTTGCTTCACTAATCACTCAGCCCTCAAATATCTTCTGACCAAGAAAGATGCCAAACCGCGTCTAATAAGGTGGATCCTACTATTACAAGAGTTTAATCTCTCGATTTAAGATAAGAAAGGAGTAGAAAACGTCGTTGCTGACCATTTGTCACGCCTCTCGTCCGACGTACCTATTGATCCTATTCCCATAGACGAGTATTTTCGAGATGAAAATCTATTCGCTACTTCTTCCCTCCCCTGGTTTGCGGATATAGTCAATTACCTTGCCACTGGAGTTGCTCCCTCTAATTGGAGTCCGCAAGAGAGAAGGAAGTTCATCACAGGGTCACGCATGTTCTTTTACGATGATCCATATTTGTTTAAGTATTGTGCTGATCAAATCATTCAGAAATGTGTACCTGATGAAGAAATCCAAGGGGTAATTCGATTTTGTCATACGGAAGCATGTAGAGGTCATTTTTCCAAAAATAAAACTGCTGCGAAAATCCTGCAAAGCGGTCTCTACTGGCCCACAATCTTTCGGGATGTGAATACTTTTTGCAAATCATGCGATAGATGCCAAAGAATGGGAGCTATTACTCGTCGTGACATGATGCCATTGACCCCAATACTAGTCTTGGAGTTGTTTGATTGCTGGGGTATTGACTTCATGGGGCCCTTTCCCCCTTCTTTTGGTTTTCTATACATCCTCGTCGCTGTAAATTACGTCTCAAAATGGGTACAAGCCATAGCTACAAGGATGAATGATAATATGGTGGTGATAAAATTCATTCAAACGAATATCCTTTCTCGATTCGGAGTTCCTAAGGCTATAATCAGTGATAATGGTACTCATTTTTGCAATAGGCCTATGGAAAAGCTAATGCGAAAGTATGGAGTTGTCCATAAAGTTGGAACAACTTATCACCCTCAATCGAATGGCCAGGCCGAGCTCGCCAATCGGGAAATTAAAAATATCTTGGAAAAGACAGTCGAACCTAATAGGAAAGACTGGTCTCTCAGATTGAATGATGCGCTTTGGGCGTATAGAACTGCATACAAGAATCCCCTTGGGATGTCCCCAATTCGTTTTGTATATGGAAAGCCTTGTCATCTTCCGGTTGAAATTGAACACAAAGCGTATTGGGCTATCAAAATGGTGAACTTTAACATGGAAAAATTCAGTGAAACACATAAACTTCAGTTGAACGAGTCGGAAGAAATACGCAATGATGCGTATGAAAGCGCTAAAATCTCCAAAGAACGAATGAAACAAGCTCACGACAGAATCATCCGACGTAAAGAGTTTCATTCGGGACAAAAATTACTTCTCTACAACTTGAGGTTGCACTTGTTTCTCGGAAAATTACGGTCACGATGGTCAGGTCCATTCATTGTGAAGGAAGTATTTCCCCATGGAGCTGTTGAATTAGAGGATCAAAAAGGAGGAAACACATTCAAGGTCAACGGACAACGTCTCAAGCCGTATTTGGAAGCGGTCGTCATGGAAGCCAACACAATCTGGTTGTCGGAACCCATTTATGGGGATTGAGTGAAAAAGAAAAGAGAGGTCATCGCACCCCCGACGTGTATGGGGTGAGTGTTGTGTATAATAGGCTTAGGATGTTAGGAGTCGTAGATATGTGTCATAACCGGAGTAGGGAATCCAATACATGTCTTGGGGGTATTTCAGGTTTCGGTGAACATTTCGGGAATTTTGAGGTTCAATTACATTGAAGGAAGCATTGGAATGGAAAAATCAAGCTAACTGTGAGAAGGAAAGAAAAGCAGGGAAATTTCTGGAAATTCAGCATATCGGACCGGTCCGGCCCTGAATAAAAAGAACCGATCCGGTACAATTGGACCGTTTCGATCTTAAACCGGATCAATCCGGTAATCTGCAGTCGCGCCCCTTCTCAAGGTTAAAACCCCTTAAATCCACACCACATTCATTCCCCTAACCCATTTCTATCCCCAAAAATTTCGTCCACTCTATTTCCCCCCATCCATTCCCCCCCTTTTCCATCATCCCAACTATATATATATATATATATATATATATGTATGTATGTGTGTTTGTGTGTCCTTTAATATAAACGACACACAAAGGCATCTACCGTTGTTGTCTCGTTCGTACTCTATCGGCAAGTCCGATGGAATCTCTTATCCAAAACGGACACCACAAAACACACATAAGTGGAGGCAGTCCCTACGTAGTATTCCAGTTCACGGCCTATACCTAGCAGTGACAAAGGCTTCCAGGATCAACACCTACCTCTCGTAGATGGCGTTACTATGTAATACCTAAATGACCTACACATCGTCTAACCCACCTGTGTCGACTTGTGCTACGCAGTCCAAACGCACGAAACCCCAAGCTGATAGGGCCGTCCACGAATATTGGTATGTCCACACTAATACACATAGATACATATTATTTATCCCATATAATATGTATAGGTAACTACCCTATAATTACCTTAAAATAATTCCACATAATGTCCACAAATATCCATTCATTAATAATTTACCATCTAGTGAATTATTAATTCGATTTCCTTTAACAATGATTTAGCTATCTAGTTAAATGTGATTTTCCAATTAAATGTAGGCTCGTTTACATTTTCAATAAATTTCTCATTAGCCCAAACACGGTCCCACCAACTCGTAGGGACATCTAAAAATATCCCAAAGTAAATCCTAGGCACAGCTCACTCAGCCCCCAGGGATGAATCGATTCGGTTTGTAGCCAAATCGATTCGCTTCCAAACCGAATTAATTCGCTCCAAGGCCGAATCGATTCGAATTTCGACAGTGCCCAGATCTTCTTTTTTCTTAATTATGAACATTGTTGTTTTATCCCCAAAACTCATACCAATCATGATTTCAATTGTATAAATACATGAATGGATACTTAATACTTAGTTATATATCTTATCACCACTTAATCCATATTACCACATTAATTTCTACCCCAAATTTCCCAGATTTAATAAGAGCATTTAAAATCCTTAAATCCCAGATTTATTCTACAAGAACCACTAAGTGTAGATCAGATTTTGTAACAACCCTCATTTTCTCACGTAAAGGCTGGTCAAGCACGATACGCTGAAGATGGGGATTGTCTATTAATTAATACCATTATTAGCATCAACATAATATAAATAATTTATTAAAGTCCCATAATTAAGGTTCAATGAATATTTCCATAACAATAAATAAATTCAAGCCAACACCAAGTCAATAATAAATCAGATTATAAAGTAAGTATCTCAACCCAAAAAAATGTAAATAAACCTCGCGCGTATGCCCATATAATTGTTTCAAATGAAATACGTAACTATAGATGAAAATCACCTATTTTCGAGTCAATGAATCTGAAAGTCTGGTAAGCAAAAGTGATCACAAGATTGATACAACAACAATCCCGCTATCCCTGTCTAGGAGCACCTGGGGGGAAAAATATTTAAATTTGGGTCAGAGCCCTAGATGTGTAAGAATTAACTTAATCCATTTAAGATGCAATAAATACAGTTGACGGAAAATAAATATTTCCTATCGCCACTCATGAAATTATCATCTCATCCCTCATCTAAGTATGATATTACCCGCATCTCGACAAAATCCCAACTAATATATGTGACAACCGTGTCAAATAATTAACAATGGATTTAATGATAATCAAATGCTTCAATGAAGTCGATTATGTTTAATTACCAAATTCCAAGGTATCCTAGTCTTATGTATCTCATAAAAATGGCATAAAAAAAAATCTATTATGCACAACATAATAAGGGTCTATAATTTATGTCTACAATCTTAGACAATTTAATTAATATCATTTAAATCCGGGTAAAATATATATATGTCCTTTCATATAAACAATAAACAAAGGCATCTATCGTTGGTGTCTCGTTCGTACTTTATCGGCAAGTCTGGAGGAATTTCTTATCCACAAAACGGACACCACAAAACACACATAAGTTGGGGCGGTGCCTACACAGTATACCAGTTCACGGCCCATACCTAGCGATGACAAAGGCTCACAACATCAATACCTACCTCTCATAAATGGCGCTACTACGTGTACCTAAATGACTTACACATATTCTAACCCACCTGTGCCGGTGTGTGCTACGCAGTCCGAATGCACGAAACCCAAGACGATAGGGTCATCCATTAACATTGGTATGTCCACACAAATACACATAAATACATATTATTTATCCCATACAATATGTATAGGTAAATACTCTATAATTACCTTAAAATATTCCCATATAATGTCCACAAATATCCATTCATTAATAATTTACCATCTAGTGAATTATTAATTCCATTTCCTTTAACAATGATTTAACCATCTAGTTAAATGTGCTTTACCAATTAAATGTAGGAATGCTTACATTTTTAATAAACTCCCTTTTGGCCCAAACACGATCTCACCAACTCGTATGGACATTTAAAAATATCCCAGAGTAAACCCTAGGCCCAGCTCACTCAGCCTCCAGGGCCGAATCGATTCGGTTCTTGTCCGAATCGATTCGCTACCAAACTAAATCGATTCGCTCCAAATTCGAATCGATTCAGATTACGGCAGTTCCGAGATTTGCTTGTTTTCTTAATTACTAAATTTGTTATTTTATCCCCAAAACTCATTCCAAACGTGATTTCAATTGTATAAACACATGAATGGATACTTAATACTTAGTTATACATCTTATAACCACTACACTAAAATGGTCAAATTGGCACCCTTTAAGCGGATAGCCTTGTCACGATCATTGATCATGACAAAAAAACACGGATTTTTTATCACGGTCAATGACCGTGACAAGGCCGTGACAAATGCTTGTCACGGTCATTGATCGTGATAATACCGAAAAGTTATCACGTTCAATGACCGTGACATGTCCGTGACAATTCTGTCGGTAAAAAACCCTCCATCTTCTTTTTTTTCCACTGATTCTGTTACCTCCATTTATCTCTCTCTCTAGCGATCGCTCACTCTCTCTCTCTACAACTTTGGTATGTTTTCTCTCTTTATTTCTCCTCCATTTATGTACATGTGCGTGTGTGTATATATGTGTGCGTAAATGTGCGTGTGTGTGTGGTGTATATATACGTGGTGGGGGGGGGGGGGGGGGAGCCGGCAGGGTTGGGGGGAGGGGAGGGGGGTGTATGTGCGTGTGTGTGTATATATGCGTGTGTGTGTATATGTGCATGTGTGTGTATATATGCATGTGTATATATGTGTATGTGCGTGCGTGTGGTGGGCAGGGGCAGCGGGGGGGGGGGGGGGGAGGTAGGGGTAGGGCAGGGGGTAGGGGGCGGGGGGGGGGTGTATATGTGCGTGTGTGTATTTTTTTTAATTAAATTTTTATTGGTTTATTAGATATTGCCTCTCATATCCCTTGTAAAAGAATTGATTGATTTAATATTGATTGGTTGTTAAACTTTTTTTGTAAATTAATAATTAGTGCTCCTTTCATATGCAAATAGGATTGCCCCTCATTGTAAATTAGTAAATTAATAATTGTACACTTTAATTGTTAGTTTAATTGATGAAAAGAATTAATTGAGTAGATGAATTAGAAGGAGTACGGAATACACATTTGTTGTTACCATTGCGGTTGGATTATAGTGGATCGATGTTGGGTCGGTTAATTTTAAAAGTGGCATGACCACTGGATTATTGCCCATGTGGGGGTGGGATTTCTCAACTTTTTTTGAAAATTACTTTGTATAACGAACAATATATATATATATTATGATAATTAAATGAAACATACTTGAAATTACATATAGTGCGTATAGATACTAACCTTCTAGTTCTTATGTGTACGCATTCAATAACCCTTAGACCCGTTCAAGAGTCATTACCCCTGTAATGAGATCTCTCGAATTATCCCGTTTGTACAGTTTGGGACTGCATAATTTCTGTATAATAATATTCTTAGTAGCTTAAAGTTGTTACTTTTGGAGGAAGTTCTGCGATTGTATCCTAATGTTCTCTGGGTACATAATAAATTGACATGTATGACTGTTATTTCAATTGATCAATTGAAATAACACTCACACTTGTCAATATACGTCATGTACTTGGAGAACTATGGGAATATGTTGCCAAATTTTTCTCAAATCGTAACAACGTGCATGAGCTATTAAGTATATTACAAAAATATGCGGTCTTGAATGGGATAGGACCACTCACCCTTTAGAGGAGATGGAAGAAATAGGAATTTCTATTATAAATTGAATTTGAATTTGAAATTTAAAAATCGAATATAAATAAGACACAATTAAGTGAAACATACTATAAATCTAAGTTTTGTTTATACTAATCCATGAATATACGCTTCTTACCTTTAATAGGTGATTAGTTATGGCAGCTGTGATGGGATATCCGAAATACAAAGAGTGGATGGGTGAGACAAAGAGAATGGAGGATGTGTTTCGTAGAGGTGCTAATGAATTTATGAAATACGCAAAGAGATATCATAATGATGAAGAGTTTCCGTATTCGTGTGCTAGGTGTAAGAATGGTAAGGTATTTGAGTGGAAAACAGTAAAACTACATTTGTTAAAATCGGGTATGCAAGATATTTATCGATTTTGGAGTTTTCACGATGAATTGAAAGTTCCTTTTATCCTTGAAGAAGGGGACGATGTAGATCATAATATGTTAAAGGATTTAGTTGATGATGCGTATGGAGTTTATGAAGCAGAGAAGAATGAGGTTACTGATGATGTACAAGGTTCAAGTGCTCATGAAGATATCACGATAAACCTTGACGATGACTACCAAAGTTTAAAATTTAAGGCGACCCAACCGTTATACTCTGGCTGTTAGAAAGATCAAACAACTTTACATGCCATGGTTGGTTTGCACAGTCTGAAGACGCGGTACGGTTTGTCTGACAATAGCGTGACAGAAATTTTAAAATGGGTGAAGGGCTTACTACCCAAGGAGAATGCGCCTCCAAATAGCTATCCTGTTATGAAGAACAGGTTGAAAGAATTGGGAATGAAGTATAAATCGATTCATGCTTGTGTGTATGACTGCATACCATACCGAAAGGAGTATGAAAATCTCGATCGTTGTCTGGTATACAATGAACCTAGATATGTCCAATCTACTAGTAAGGAAGGCACAAGCTCAAAAGTGCCTCAAAAAGTGTTGAAATATTTTCCCGTTGGTCCTAGATTAAAGTAATTTTTCACAGTGCCATGGATAGCGGAGGCAATGAATTGGCAAGCTAGGGCAGAAGTAGGGGTAATCTCATGCATCATCCTATTGATTCTACAGCTTGGAGGATGATGAATTATGAGTATCCCGATTTTAATCGAGAATATCGCAACATTCATTTGGCTATATCAACAGATGGTTTCAATCCATTTGGAAATCTAAGAACCAATCAGAGTGTCTGTCCAGTGATCCTACCCCCATGTAACCTCCCTCATTCATAGTGTATGAGACCTGAATTTTTAATAATGTCTTTGTTGATACCTGGGCCAAAGGCACCAAATGATGACATCAACATCTACCTGGATCCTTTAGTAGAAGAATTAAATGAGCTGTGGGAAGGGGGTGTGAAATCATTTGACTCTTTTAAAAAAGAAGAGTTTATGCTGAAAGCTATGTTAATGTGGGCAATTCATGATTTTCCAGCTTATGGGACATTATCTGGTTGTGTAGTACATGGCTATTTTGGGTGTCCTATTTGTGGAGAGGAGAGTGAATCTCTTCGTCTATCCGTTCGCTCAAAAAATGTATACCATTGCCATAGGAGGTTTTTACCCACGGCTCATAGTTTCATATTTGACAAAGGTTACAATTTTTTATTGGGCAGGGTTGAACATAGGCTGCCGCCGAGACAACTTTCAGGTTCAGAAATTGAAAGTAAATCTTCTAAATGTGGACCTAATATGACAGGTAAGAATCCCAAATTTAAGAATGTCAAGCATAAGAAGATCCCATCTGGGCATGAAACTGAGACAAGAAAGGCATGGTCTAGGAGGTTAATTTTATTTGACTTGCCTTATTGAAAGAATAACTCGGTGCGTAATGTATTGGATGTGATGCATGCATAGAAGAACTTCGTTGACCATATTATGGGCACTTGCCTTGGGGGGAGTCATTCAAAGGATGGAGAAAATGCACGAAAAGACCTTAAATCGTTAAAACTTAAGCCACAACTATGGTTGAAAGAAGATAGTAGGGGAAGGACAATAATTCCCCCTGGTGCGTTTACTTTGACGAGTGTGGAAAGGAAGCTACTTTTAGACATAATATATAATTTGAAGAGCCCATCTAATTTTTCGTCCAACTTGCAAAGGATTGTGAATTATGCTACTTAAGATTTACATAAGTGTAAGTCCCACAATTAGCATGTGATCATGAAATTGGTTCCTCTATTATTTAAGCACTGTTTCTCCATGCACAAGGATTTACGGAGGGCTATTATGCAAATTAGTATCACCTTCTCACTCTTGTGTGAGAAGGTAGTCAATCGAGAACATATAGTGGCCACAAAATTGATGGTGACCGAAGCGATTTGTGTATTGGAGGAGTACTTTTCCCCAACATTCTTTGACATAAGTGTTCACTTTTTGGTATACCTATGTGACGAGGCACTTCTTTGTGGTCTAGTTAGATATCGATAGATGTATCCGTTTGAAAGATTGATGAAAGTTTTTAAAGATTACATCAAGAATACGCGATACATTGCAAGATCAATTGCGGAGGAATACATCACTATGGAGTCATCAATATATATTCGATTGAACGGTTACGTATTCGGTGCAAAAGTGTACGAGGAAAGTACAAATGTATAGAACTCAAGCATTTCATACAAGGCTCTTACTTTCTTTCGAGCGAGTGCAAAAGATAAAAATCTCGTTGAAGCTGAAATGACTTACTATGGTGTAATTCGAAATATATTTGAATTGGATTATATAAGCTTTAAAGAGGTTGTATTTAACCGACTTGGTAAGAGTTGAGGATAAAAATGCTTGTAAAGTTTATCATGTCACCAATTTGATCATGGTTGACTTGTCCAAGTTGAAGAGCAATGACCACGTGAGCGATGAACCGTTTGTTTGTGCATTTTAAACGGTTAACTAAGTGTTTTACTCGGAATATATCAACAACGAGCCGTGGTCAATTGTCCTACACGCAGCAAAGCGTCTAAATAGTATTGTGGATGACTTGGCTGCTTCTACCGAATATCAATCCATTTTTTATGATAACCCGAATTTGAAACAATTTTTCAATTTGTAATAAATATTCCAATTTGTACTTTATCAATCCATTTTTAATGCTTTTAATTGATTTTCACTTTATCATTTTCACTCTTGTGTAGTGTGCGTGTGTGGAGGCAGTAGGGGTGGGGGTGGGGATGTTTAGGATTTTTAGTAATTGTACATGTTAGATGTTGTTGTTTTGGAATTCAGAATTGAGGTGTTAAACAGTAACAATTCATTTGGATTTGTAGTAATTGTACATATTTGCATGTCTTCTTCTAATTCATTTTGATTTGTACTAATAACAACATTTTTTTTACAGTAAATGTCTTCTTCAGGTATTAAGGCGAGGATGATGATGTTGATTATGATGATGTCGTCTGGGCTCGGTGGTAGCGGAGGCGACGAGGGCTCCTCGGCCCCTAGGCTACCCAAATATGGAAAATTGGGGATGGCCATCGAGAACAAGACGGGGCTATTAGCGAGATCCCTCGAGCTGGTAAAGACGATCATCGGCCCAGGGTACACTAGCTGGAGGGAGGTGCCAGATAAGCTCAAGTTAGCTATTTGGGTGGCACTATAGGTAATGTATTTATATTTATATTTATATGAATATTTCAATTTCGATTTTGATTTTGATTTCGATTTCATTTTATATTTATATTTAATCGCAATTAACATTGTATTTGTTGGACAGGAACAATTCACCCTCGATCTAAAGCTACACGATTCCGTCTTGGAGCAATTGAGAGAGCAACACAAGACGTGGAAGAAAAATATGCGGACCCGGTACTTTGGAAAGACTCAAGAGTTCGTTATTCAAATACGTGAATCCGTCCCGTCGAAGGAGCCGATCTCATTGTCACAATGGCAAAAGTTCATTGACAATGAGATTGTGGAGCGACAAATGACATCTCGCCAATTGGGGAGGGAAAATCGGGCAAAAAAAGATGGACGTGCACTACTCCGGCCGGACGTCTTACGTCGAGGTGGAGCATAGGATGATGGTAAGATTTAATTTTTTTATAACTACAGAAATATATTATTTAGCATTATTTTACTTTGCGGGGCCGATACTAATTTTACTTTATTTTATTTCAAGGGACATGGAGTGGCCCTGGAGGTAGGCCACATAGGCTCGATACTTATGTGGCTATTCGGACGAAAAAAGGGAAGGATAAGGAGGTGTCCCCGAGCGTCGTGGCCACGATTGTAAGTAATCTGACAGTTTACTTTTTGTTAATTACGTTATAATTTTTTTATTTACTTATTTTACTAATCATGTACTTTTTGTCATTTCAAGCAAAGCTTAAGGAAGTGCATGAGTCGCAGTCTGATGCCGACAAGGCATCTTTGTCCACAAATGCACTCGGCCAAGTGCTTGGCGCTGATTGCAAGGGGAGGACAAGGGGGTGAGCTCACGGGTGGCCAAATCTAGGATCATCGGATTGGAGATAAGTGACATCAAGTTGGCTCGAATGGTGGACTCGTATGACGCGAAGTTGTCCCGTTTGGAGGCGGCGGTCCAAGATATGTTCTCATTCGTAAAGCGTTCGTTAGGCCGAAACCATAAGGGAAAAGGGAAGGAGAAGGTGGAGGAGGAGGAGGAGGTGCTTCATCGCCGACACATGCGGACTTCGATGATCCACTCCCCTATTGGGCTCCCTTCGACCGACCGATGTCGACACTTAGTTGGCCGAGCGTATATTTACTGGACATATTTGATGGCCAGTGGATAGGGCGGGGGTTGAGGGACCCGAATACCGTCCAGGGTATGCCAGTTTATGGACGTTTGCTTCAAGATATCTAGTCCAAGGTGCTCGTCACGCATGTGATACTCGAGAAGGAGAACTCCCTCTTGTGGTTGCGCAAACAATGCAGCATGATGTATATTGCTGGGTGTGTCAATTCGTACATCGTGTGGCCTATTCACCTCCTCAGAGCTAACCTTACCCTAGACATGTAGTGATATTATTTGAATTGAATTGTTATAAGTTGTTACATTTGAATTATATTTGGATTATATCGTGATGCATATTGTTTTGAATGTATACTTAAATTATCTCTATTTTATTTGGATATATGATGTTTGAATAGGTACAATGTTGCTATAACAGGTACAAATATACAGCTAGGCAGTGGCAATTTCCATACTTCCCAGTAAATTTTTTTCTAATTCTACTCGGAATTGTCACGGTCATTGATCGTGACAAGTCCGTGACAAATAAAACTTGTTACGGACTTGTCACAGTCAATGACCGTGACAATTCTTTGAAGAATGTCAAGGGTTTGTCACGGTTTATGACCGTGACAAAACTTGTCAAGGTCATAGATCGTGACATGACCGTGACAATTCTAACGAATTTGTCACGGTCCATGACCGTGATAAGTCCGTGACAATAAAAGTTGTCACCCCCAGAATTGTCACGGTCATTGACCTTGACAAGTCCAACTTGTCAAGGTCAATAACCGTGACAATTCGATTGATTTGGTGTAGTGATTAATCCATAAAATCACATCAATTTCTACCCCAAATTTCCCAGATTTCATAAGAGGATTTAAGATCTTTAAATCCTAGATTTATTCTACAAGAACCACTAAGTGTAGATCAGATTTTGGGGCATAAACATGTAATTAGAATCACAAATCTACATATCGTAAACATGTATCAAGTCGACTACATATAATTCTCAATATTTTTCAATTTCATCTCAAGAACCCTAAGGTTTCTACCATCAAATTTCAAGAATCGATTCCTAGATTTCTAGGTTACAACCTATATTATAATTAATTATCTACATGCATGAGATTAATTCCTAACATCTATTCGCCAAAATTTAACCTAAAACCCAGAAATCATATGGGGTCATTATAATGCATCAAGAAGCAAATTAAAAATTAAATTGAGTAAGAAAATTCTTGCTTGGTTATACGGGGGATGAAATCTCCTTTGAATTTCTTGAAATCTCCTTTGAACTCCTCTCAATTTCTTGATATGGCCTCTCTCTCTCTCTCTCTCTCTCTCTCTCTCTCTCTATGCGGTGAGGTTAGGGTTCTAAGAAATAATCTCCCGGAGTTAATTAACTTCTTAATTAAAGTGACAAATTTCCAAATCCCGAGTTGGGTTAAAATTTATAATTTTGGACCCCCAAATGTGCCCGAATCCATACCCAAATTAGTCCAAAAAAATTTCAACTTGTGTACCTATGCCTCGGGACCATTTTTTAAGGTTTAAACCACCTAAATGAGCCCATATACTCCCCGAAACACGTCCTGAATTATTTTTATCCCAACATTATATCTTATACTTTTGTCACACTTCATTTATGAATTTCTTCCACATATGAAATTATTATAACATTAATATAACACAAATTCATCACACGTAAATACAACATAACAACAATTTATTTGTTCGCATTTAAAAATTTTAATTCACTGATTTAATCAAATTTTCATAAATTTTTATTTTATCCAAAAATATAATTCTATTATTTATTCTAGAAAAATACGGGGTATTACATTTAGCTATTTGAATGAAGGCTTGAATGAAAATTATTTTCCCGTTTGAATTTTTTAGGTATGATGGTTTTAAATGTTTTAGTAGGTTTTTTAATTTGTATGTTTACTTCATGCATTAGTAGTGCACTATATTTATAGTTACAATTTTTCTGCTATATATAATAATATGTTGTGCTTATTAAGTTTGTTAAAGTATGTTTTATATAAATTTATAACGTGACATATATTATATAAGATGTTGGGTCATTTACTGTTTGGATTACATTTGTTTATACTAATTGGGGCTTGGGGTATATTAGTTTCCAGTATAATTGCATGGATATCATTTCTTACGGAAACCGTCAGTTGACCGTTGACTTCCATTTTCAATGAACCAAATGACCATTTTGCCCCCCATATAACTACCTATCCACCATATGCATATACATCTTGTGTTTTAAATACATTAAAAAGTATATTTATTAATAAAATAAGTTCAAATATTAATTTTATAAATAAAAAATTATAAAAATAAATTTGTTTAATAAAAATAAATTGTAACTGTTTTGAAATTAAAAGTTATTAAAAATATTTTCATAAAGAAAAAAAATATTTTTATTAATTATTTTATTTCCTCCAAACTCTTTTAAAAATTATTAAAAACTATTTCCATAAATAAAAATAAATAAATTCCAGCATAAAAATAAAAATGATTTAAGTTAAAAAAATATTTCATAGAAAGAATACGTTTTTCACCCAAAAAAATGATTTTCAACAAAAGAAAATATATTCACCCAAGAAATGATTTCCAACTAGAAAAAAAATCAGCAAAAAAAGTATAAAATAAAATCGATTTCAGTTAAAAAAATATTTTCCACCAATTAAATGATTATCAACACAAAAAAATTTGTTTTCCACCCAAAAAATGATTTCCAACTACAAAATAAATAATTTCTAGCAGAAAAAAATTATTTCCAGAAAAAAATGTTTTCCACACACAAAAAAATGATTTTCAACAATAGAATAAAAAAAACACCCAAAAAATGATTTCCAAGTACAAAAAAAATTATTTCCAGCAAAAAAGTAAAAAAGAAAACCGATTTCAGTTAAAAAAATATATTTTCAGAAACGTATCAGAAATTCCCGTCACAACTCGAATAACATAGCAATCAATAAGCTCGAAAAAACCCTTAACCCGATTACTGTTTTCGTACCTGAAGAATTTGACCCACATCTGGTGAAATAAGCTTCGGTTGTCGGATTCCGACTGATTCATCGAACGGAGATAAGTTGAAGTTGCTGTTGAAAATGATGATAAAAGATCATCCAGATGTTTAAAGAAATTATTGGCCGTTGTTCTAAAAAATATCCATATGTTATAAGAAATTATCCAAACCCGATCGTTGTTCTAAAGACTTATTGGCCGGAGGCATTTGGAACTCCGACTTGGTTCAATGGTGAGACGAACCTTCGAGAGATTCTTCTCCGATGAGCTGGTGGTAACTACCATATAGTACACAATAAAATCTTACCTCAAAATGAGATGAACCCTATTGTTTTTTTTAATAAAGAATGGGTATTTATAGTATTTGAGTGTAGATGGTACAGTTGTTAGATGGACGTTAGGTGAAATCGTTAAAATAGTATTCATGTAATTATAATGCAAACTAGTGTACTTCAAGCTCAATTATTATGAACAAATGTACTCTAAACGGTAAATGATCCTAAAATGTTTGATGTTACATATTAAAATTTTGTAGTCTATTTGATGAGTTTATCTCGAATGTTTTAGCATTATTTTATGTTATTTTCTATGTACTTTTAAATAGGGTCTTGACATGTGCATTAAGAGCACACAATAAGATTTTAAAAATAATAGAGACAAAATTTCGATATAAAATTAATAAGAAACATATATTTATATGAACCTTTAATACTTATTATATTAATACTAAAAATATATATTTCAAGAACACGAATTATTCTTTTCCTACAAAATAAAATTACAAGAGAGAGCTTAAAATTAAGCGCTCTCTCTCTCTGTTGCACTTTTTCTGGTCCCACTTATCTCTTTGTAATATGGTACACTATCAAAAAGCATTTTGGAGGATCCGCTTTGGAACTTTGCTATGAAACAACCTTGCTTGCATCACTAAAGTTCTAGCACCGTCTAATTTTAAAAAAACATTTTTTTTCTTTGTTTCTTCACTTGCTATGAGAATTTATACTTCTACAAAAAAATATATATCTCATAATTTCATGGATGCAATTAGATATTTAATCCAATGTATGTTTCAAATATATTTTTCACATCCAAGGTTGTATTTGATAGGTTTAGTTTTAAATAAAACGTATGTTTCCAATCCATTTTCTAATGCATTTTATTAAAATTGTCAATCATTTTCTTTATAAAAATAGTCTCTCTCCTCTCTCTCTCTCTCTCTCTCTCTCCCTCTCCCTTCTTTCAGTACCGACCCTTGAGAGGGTTTACACATGAGACATGATGAGAAACTTTTGGTTGGGTGTTGTGTGATGTCTATCTTTATATTCTCAAGCTAACTGTAACAGATAACTCCAAACACATGAGGACAACCTCACGAAATCCACTAACCATACCCATGGAGTGATGAGTGACGAAGGGGTGGTTGAGTTGCATATAATAAAAAAATATAATAAAATGAAAGGATTTTTTTATTGAGACTATTTGAAGTTTGGATTCGTTTGTTTTCCATATTACTTGGTTGGGAGTTAAAATTGATGAAAATCATTAGTCCATCGATTTAATCGTGATTGAATCACTTTTCCAAAAAAAAAAAATTATTTCATAATATATTAATACACATTAATATATATATATATAATTATATTTTCAAAAATTGTATGTTATTTTTAATTGTTTTTAATAAAAAAAACTTGTATGTCACTTAAAAACTGTATTTTTATTATATATTTAACTATTTTTTATTAACTGTTTATTTAAAAAAAAAACTTTTATGATAGTTAAAAACTATATTTTTTCTTTAAAAAAAGCTACATGTTATTTTTAACATTTTTTTTAACAAAAAACGTTTTTTAACTACCTTTTACAAAAAGAAAAAAATGCACACTTTTCTTTTTCAAATAGAGTTTATATATATATATATATATTGCTATTATGCGGACCAGCCTGCATTTTAAGAGTACGAGTCGCACATGTATCATCTGACGGTGAGTATAGAAATTATAGGCTAAATTATAGGCTCTCTCTCTCTCTCTCTCTCTCTCTCTCTCTCTCTCTTTTCTGAGCTCACCGTCAGATGATACATGTCCGGTCCGCACTCTTAAAATGCGGAGTGGTCCACACAAGAGTAGTATATATATATATCACTGTTCTAAAAAACCCGCCTAGGCTCCGCCTAGGCACGTCTAGGCTTGAGGCTTGGGAGAAACCCCTCGCCTTAAGATTTTGACGCCTTATGCTTGGTAAAACCCTTAAGGTGTACTTTTTCTCTAAAAACAACAATGCTTTAGTGAAACGATATTGCCTTTTAAAGATTTTTTTACAAACCGAACCATTATCTCATCCAAAATAATCAAATAGTATTTTTATTTGCAAATATTCAGACATATATTTATGATATGTACAATTTTAGTATTTTAATAGCCTTGTTATGGTTAAAAAATATTAAAGTATATTAAAAACGCCTAAACGTCTTTTCACGCCTTTTTACGCCTAGGTCCACCTAGGCTTCTAAGGCTTAAGGCTTGGCCTCCACGCCTCGATCACCCCCCACGTTTTTTAGAACCTTGATATATATATATATATATATATATATATATATATGAAGGCTCACTTACATCAAGATGTATACATCACACCTAGATCTAGATCCTAAGAAATATTTTTTCCAATTTTTTTATTTTTCTCTTGAAATTAACCTTCCAATCAACCTACATTCAAAAAATTAGGTCAAAATACGTTTTGTAGCTATTTTTAAAAAATTTACAAAAAAACTGCTAGCGCAGACCCTTATAAATAAGGTATTTTTAATAATTTTTTGTGAATTTTTTAAAAATAGCTACAAAATGTATTTTAATCTAATTTTTTGTACAAGAGTTTATTGGAAGGTTAATTTCAAAAGAAAAATAAAAAAATTTAAAAAAATTATTTTTTAGGGCCTACAACTAGGTGTGATGTATGGATGATATATAGAGCATAATGTAGGTGAGCCTATATATATATATATATATATATATATATATATATATATATATATATATATATATTCGGTATTTTATTTCGCTTTTCTTAAGGTTTCTTTTAATGTACAATGTGCTTTATAAAAAAAGCATTATGTTATTTTTAAAAAATTCGTTGTCTTTTTACAAAAAGAAAAAACTCTACGTTTAAAAAAAAATCTACTTTTAAAATGTTTTTTAAATATAAAGAAACTGTACAGTGGCTAATTTAAAAAAATAACTTTACAGTTTTTAACTATTTTAGTTTTTTTAATAACTTTATCGTTTTCATTGTTTTTATAAAAAAAATGTGCAACCTTTATTTAAAAAATGTTAAAAAACTATTTTTTTTTTAAATAACATACATATTATCATCTAAAAATGGTGAGGTAATTTATGTCTTAGTCATGGAATTTATGATAACAAATAGAGGGCTAACAACTAGAATGGAACGGAGAATGGGGTGAGAGACAATAAGAGTGAGACAAGGTTTACGTGGTTCGTCCCAAAAAGGAAACCTACATCCACTGGTGCAACTATTCCTTAATCTGCAATTAAGGATGTAAAGGTAGGGTTTCTCTGATTACAGAGATGATTGAGTTGTCCCTTTCCACGTGGGATCCCCTCCTATTTATAGGTGGTTAGTTGGGAATCTTAAGGGACTAGTGGACCGCCTTTATAAGTTAGGCAGTTACACTAATACAGATGTGATAACATATTGATATGCATTATATACAAGTTCGTGCGTTGAGGGCGTGAGTGTGCAACAACCACATTCCCCTTATTTTCCATGTGATTTATGCCACACCCCGCCTAATTCTGGCGTCGGCCGCCACCAAAACTAAGCCGAGCGTGAGTAAATAAAATACCATTCTTAGCATGAGACAGATATGGGACATCAAATTTTAATCCACAATATGATTTATTTTAATCAAACCCAAATATGAAATAAAAGATCCATCACATGCTAACTCCAAAAGAAATCCATACTCCAATAATGATATAAATCAATCCAACTGAAACTTAAAACAACTTTGGAACCAAAAAGGCCCAATAACTCCAAAATAGTCTCATAAATAAAATGACTGAATGGAAAGAGAAAATCCAACTACTAAAGCAGTAACATAAATCCAGCTGCACCTACAAAAGATCTCCAATGAATCCTATGCAGCAACTCCCAAAATCCTGAAAAAGATTAGTCAACGCATGTGTCAGAGCCAAAGCCCCGAGCATGTAAACCGGCTACTCTCCTCAAATAGGGTCCTTGAACCCAGACAATAGTGCTATATATATCGACTATAACAATAGAATCTTTTAATTACAAGATTATTAATCACCATAAATAAATTCACAATTACCCCCAAGGTTTTCATAAAAGCCACACCAATATGATTTTAATTAACCCACCTTCCCACAATGTTAAATTTAATTGATTTAACCGTGAAGAATATTACCAATACCCGTCCCCTTGTCAAGTCCGCCGTCTGGTCCATTTTTATCCTGCGACCCTCGCGATATGACAAGGTTCCACACACGCACCCGTCCCCTTGTCAAGTCCGTCGTCTGGTCCGTTTTTATCCCGCGACCCTCGCGATATGACAAGGTTCTACACACGACACGACATAACTCGTCCTCTGACCCGTTCAAACTGTCGGCCCTAGACACATTATGTCGCCAATAAATTTTTAATATCCGTTTTAGTCCTGCGATATTAAATTCCACATTCCTTGTTTTCGTTAATCACATTAATTTCCCCCACCCTTAAAAGCGATGTGAAAATCCTCAAAATAACCTTTAGTGCCAACTAAGGGTTCCCAAAACACAATATCGTCCTATCCTAAGCAAAGAATGATTATAAAATTTCACTCCACCTAGATATCAATCCTAGGCCATCACAATAAAGGTATAAAATAAAAAATCAGCCCCCACCCCAATTATATAACCCGCATAGACTTACACTAACTAGTCCCATACCTAATTAGCATAAATCGTAATTAAGGCCCACTTACTAGTCCCATACCTAACAAGTGTACTATAACAAGGGTGAAAACCAATTATCTACCATACCCAATCTTCCCGAAAAATTATCATATTTCCATAAAGTAACACAATTCCAAATTATAACAACATTCATAAGAACAGTAAATTCCCATTTAAATAATTTAATTTAAAAAGTGAAAATCAAAGACACTTAAATATTATGATTTTCAGAATAATCGCTACATGCAAGTCCTATCATGATCCTTACTTTCCAACACAAGAAAATTAAATTAAACTAGGGTTTTCACATGAAATATCAAAATTTATTTTTAAAAGGGCTCCTCTACATGCACATGCCCATAACAAAATCAACTACACCGACACAACCCAAAGAATACACAGTTATAAGTATTCGGTATCATTAATTTTTTTTTAATGTAAAACAACCCCGAAATTTATCTCTTCAATCTTTATATTCATATCTTATTTTAGAAAACATGAGTTTAATGGAGGCTACAATCAAGACACATAACACTAAGGGAAAAGAATAGGGTAAACATGCCTGGGATTAGTTCGACAGAAAAATCTGACTAGAAATCTGGATTCCTCTCGAAAAATTAGCAAAAGAGTGTTCTTGAACGATCTTGATTAAACCCCAATTAAGCCTTCAAAAACTTATGACAAAAACTTGATTTTGTTGAAGGTTGATGATTATGAGTGAGAGGAAAAATATTTGAAAGTGTTTTCTGGTGAAAAACAGGAGAAAAAATGATTATGAGAAGTCCCCCTACGGATTAACAAGGTTATATAATGATTAGGAGTCCTAATCCTACACAAACTCTAAAAACAGCTGACAGCGCCCGTTTTCTGGGAGGGTCGATCGATCTACCCCCGGGGTCGATCGATCGATCACCCCGAAAAACTGACAGTTTTGCTTAAAAATGCCATAAGGCAAAAATATAAAAAACATCATATAAAATCCGTTTTAAATCCGATTTCAATTCCGCTTGAAGTTTTATTCTTCTAAAATCATAACCAACATATTTAACAAATAAAAAAATTATAAAATTCAAAAATTTATTTTTCTCGAAAATCCCAATTAATTAATTAAAATAATAAATAAAAACACAAGGGTGTTACAATTTATAGGGCTCCTTTGATTATATATGTGAACACGAAGATAAGGAGTGAGTAAAATGATATCCCAATAAGGGGCCGCTGTCGAAAGGGTTTGGCCGACCAGATGAGTACCTGAACCGACCCTGTATACATAAATGAGGTTGACCCTAATGAGACTAATACTATGGTCCCTTCCTCGTGCCACCTGGACTCCTTGTGAGATGATAATATGAGGGTGTAATAATAATCCCTTAAGACTTCATGCAGTAAATTCGATGTGGTGAGTTTCTTTGAGTAGTAGCCGACTCAGAATGAGTGGACGAAGTATGCACTCTGCTCATCGTAGAGGCATGTTGGTCGGCTTACCATTTGGTCGGCCTGTATTGAGTTGATTGCCTTTGGTATTTGTGGAAACATTGATGATACGTGGAGGGCAGCTGGATCGTGTCTCTGTAATGATTACTGTCAGGCACGTGTGCAGGTTTTCTGCACCGCTTATTGGTGTCCAGGCTTTACGTCTCCCTAGGAAGTGACCCTTCGACCGCCTTTTTGAAACTACAAATACGTGCTTTGCGTTTCTTTCAAAATCATAACACCATATGTTTTGAGTTTTAGAGAGAGAAGAGGAAATATATCTTCATTCTTCTTCTCTTGGGTCCTCTGTCTGTTGTGACTACTTCCAGTCCTTTGGGTGTTTGGTGATCTTTACTGGTGCGATTTCTTATCTATTTCCTTCATCTTTTCGTTTCGCTAGTCAGGTACGCCCCCCTTAAAACCTCTTTTAGGGTTTCAATGTTCATCGTGAACTTAATTTACCTTTTCTTGTTGGTTTACCGAATGTTATGAAAGATTTCTGGTGGATTTTGACATTTTAGGCAGCCATTGAGTTGGTTGGCCTAGGACTTAGGTGGTGAGAGTTTTAAAGTGTCATATTGCTGAGTTCGTGACCTGTTATTCAACGCCCCTCGCCCCCTTGTTGTGTTTTCATTTTTTATCCTTTTGATGGTCAATCTGGTACCTTTATGAATTCTCCACCCGACGTTCAAGGCATATACAACTTTATGCGTGGACTTGAGGCAGAACGCCCAGGAATTACAACCCGAATTTTCCCATGCCCTTTGTAAGTGGTTAGTCTAGAAGACAAACCAATGCATCCTAGGTATACACCTTAGGCCCCATCAAGCAGTGGTTATGCCCCTGCTTCGTTAGCTCACATGTTGTAGATAACCCAGAAGTAGCCAATCTTTCCCCCTATCTCCATACATTAATCCCGTGAGTAAAGAATTTATGTTAGCCCTTAATTTATAATCACCTTTCGAAGTCGTTGGGTCTGACCAGGGTGAAGATAGATCAGGTAGTGTAGGTACCTTTCCATCAGCATCCCCAGTAGAGGGGTCTTTTATCGATGTAGAAAAAGAGGATGAGGAGGTCTCTTCAGAGTCCTCTAATTATTATACTCTGCTCAGATGGATGATTAGTGGTATCACTCCACCATTATTGAGGATGATCTAGACATTCCGAGAGAAAAGTATAACATTCCTATAGCTATCCAAATAAGGATCCCTTCATCGGAGGAGAGGGTTTATGATGTGAGCGATGCTAAGGGACTTTCCTCAAATTGACCCTCCACCTAGTGATCAGATCTATTTTGAGAGGGTATGGAGTCACCTTGACCCAACTCCTTCCTAACTCTCATAGGATGATGATAGGGGCCATTATGTTCTGGAAATTAAGGACTAGATTTTACCTAATCGGGGATATATTTAGATACGTTCATGGGTTGAAAGATAATGTTAAGGCTCCTGGTTACTAATACTTTTCCCTTTGCAAGTCCCTGTATAGGATGGTGATAGTGGTGAAGACCAGCAATCACAGCTGGAAGGGACAGTATGTGTTCGTAAAGGGGGAATGGGAGTTCAAGCACCATGAAATAAATAGGTTTTGTAGGATCCATCGTGAATGGAATGGTACCAACCAGATAGGCATTTTATTATTTTCTTTTTGATATTGGATTATATATTTATTCTTGTCTCTTAATACTAATAATCTTTCATTTTTGGTCTGTTTTAGTGAAAAGTCTCCTAGACTGCCCGCATCTTTAGTCGACCTAATTGAGTCCAATTATGAGAAGAAACTCCCCACCTTTGAAGACATTTATTCTGTAGAAGAGTTCATAGCTGTCGAATATCACACTCCACCAGACATCCTCCCACTAGTTGAGGTTGGAGTTCAGATGGAGGGATATACACTGTTGGAGATGATATTTCTAGAGAATGAATAATTATTAGACATAGACGCATGTGTTGAGACATATAGAATGTCCCTCTTTTCTGGTTTGCAATGTATGTTTACTTGGTTCTCTAACCATCTTGATTGTCTTACCCAAACCTCTATAGATCACCCTTCCGAGGAGATGTTCAGCATGGCCCCTCGCCACATTAACCGTAAAGCGATGGAATTATCTAGGAGGAAGATGATGGAGGTGGACAAGAGTAAGATGGAAGCTAAAAAGAAAAAATTGGTCGAAGAAAAGGAAAGGGCTAATCAGAGTGCTCAGTAGAAGAATGATGAAGCTGCAGTCGCGCCCATGATAAGTTAAAGGGGAAAGATCCAATGTTCCCATAAGCCCCCACTGTTAGGGAAAAATGATCCTTGGATCCTCCTACTATCCAGAATGTTACTAAGATGCCCCGAGTGGAAGAGACTAGTCCTCCTCTTCACAGGTTGGTAAGGGGTTAAGGTCCTACCTCTAGTTATGGAGAGGTAGAGGAATTTAAGTTTGATCTGGCTCACATCATTACATCCGAGGAGTTGAGGGCCGATCCTGACTCCTTTTTCCACCATGCTAACAATGCTATTGATTTGCTTGGTTATCATGGTCACAATAAGGACTTCAAATTTTGGAGGGGTTACAACCTTGATTCTTTATGAAGGATGACTCAACATAGGCTTTTAGTGGTAAGCTCTTCTTATGTTTATTTGCTCTGTAAATTAGACTAAATTCTTATTCTGATGATGATTCTTATTTTCACTGTTAGGCTGTTATAACCGCGACCGTCACGAGGGATAAAGTTATGGTTAACCATGTTACTTTTAAAGATCTATTCGAAGAGAATAAGAAATTAAAGGCTGATCTCGAGCAAGTGTCTAGTGACTTGAAGAAGATGGTCGAGGAGTTAGAAGAGAGGGATAATCAGCTGATGTAAAAAATAACTAACTTGAGTTCAGCCGAGGCAGAGATCACCAAGCTCAAGGATAAGTCTGTTGCCGATGATGCTATCATTAAAAGTCTTAATGAAGCTCTTGCTGTTACCAATGAGGCGTTATAAAAGGAAGAGTACATCAGCCTCCATCACATAGTGGGCTGCCTTTTAACGCAACTTTCTGGTTTCTTTTGGATCAGAAGGGAGTTCTTTGATTTCCATATATGCCTGTCTGACGTCTATCCAGGATGGACTGAGGGTTATTTCCATGATGCCTAAGGATGATTCGTCCATACTTCTTCGAGGAAATATCTCAATTAGAACTGTTCTTCTTAATTCGATCCTTATCGTCGAAACTAGTTTTATTAAGACGTCTGCTCGAGCATTCTATGATCGGGGCATCCTCACGATTTTCACCTCTGAAAAAGTTCCCAACCAGTGTTATACTATAGCCAAGTACTTAATCATGGACTCCTCCTGAGCCTTGTAGGTTCTAAAAAGGTGATTAACCACAATTTGGGGATCAATATGTGCCCTAATGGTGTCGGCCCCTAATGATGAGGCCAGTCTGGAACCTTCTATCAACACCTCATATTTCGCATCATTATTAGAGGCGTTAAACTAGAAACTAATGGCATATTCCATGTCTATTTCATTAGGGCTGGCGATAATGATTCCTGTGCCACTACCAGATGTGTAAAAAGATCCATCAACGTATAACTTCCAAATGATAATGTTATGATTGAATTGGCCTCCTCAAACCTTCCAAATTTAAATAATTTTTATTAGGATCCTGCGTCCTGTAGTGCTTCTGTTATTTTTAGTGATCTCTCTCCTAAGGGAGTATGCTCGACATCATATCTAAAAGAGCTATCTTTCGAAGAAGTTTATTTTTTTAAAGGTGGAGCTCTCTCCTAGAGGAGTCTACTCGGGTGATTCTTCCTTATACATGAATTAGACAATGAAATCTTCCACCGCCTTCCCCTTTATGGCCGTTCGTGGCATATACTAAATATCGTATTCTCTAAGTTCTACTTCCCAGACCATCATGCGACTAGATTTTTTAAGCTTGTGTAGAATTTACCGCAGTGGGAGGTCGGTGTAGACTATGATAGTATAAGCCTAGAAGTACGGTTTCATCCTCCTAAAAGATTCTCTAAGTGACAATGCTAACTACTTCATCCGTGGGTACTGAATTTATTCTCCTATGTATGCCTTGCTGGTGTAATAAACTGGTCTTTGGATGCCTTCTTTTTTTCGTATTAATGTCAAGCTAACGGTTGATTCTGACATGATGAGATATAGGTAGAGATTCTCTCTAGAAACGGGTCTTGACAGTAATAGGGGTGACCCTAGGTAACATTTTAGTTCTAAGAAGGCCTTCTCGTATTCCTCATTCCATTCTAAAGATTTTCTCAAAACTTTAAAGAAGGGAAAGCATTTACCAATGGTTTTGAATACAAACCTGTTGAGGGCGACGATGGATCCCATCAGTCATTGCACTTATTTTTTCTTCGTAGGGGATTACATGTTGATTAGAGATTGAATTTTCTCAGGATTATCTTCAATACCTCGTTGATTGATGATAAAACCCAGGAACATTCCTTCCCTTACTCCGAACACACTTTTTGTTGGATTAAGATTCATCTGGTGCCTCTCAAGCTGATCGAACATCTGCCCGAGATCTCTAATATGGTCGACTACACTCTTTCTCTTCATCAGCATGTCGTCCACATACACCTCCATGCTTACATTAATCTGATCTTCGAAGACTTTATTCACCAGTCGTTGATAAGTGGCCCCTGCATTTTTTAGACCAAAGGGCATGACACTATAATAATAAGTACCACAACTAGTGATAAAAGATGTCTTCTCACTATCTGAAGGCTTAATCTAAATCTAGATGTATCCAGAGTATGTGTCCATAAAACTAAGGAGTTCGTGGCCAGAAGCTGCGTTGACCAGATGGTCAATCCAGGGCAGGGGATAATGGTCTTTAGGATACGCCTTATTTAGGTCGGTGGAATCAACGCACATCCTCCACTTGTTATTATTCTTATGTACCATCACTATATTAGACAACTACTCTGGGTACTTGATGTCGTTGATGAAGTTAGCCTTTTGGAGCTTAAGCACTTCCTCCTGTATAATAAGGTTCTTCTCATCATCAAAGTTCCTTTGCTTCTGTTTAACTGCCTTCTCCCCCTTCATTATACTCAGTTCATAGCAAATAAAATCAGGATCAATCCTGGGCACATCTTCGTGGATCCAGGCGAACACGTTCATGCATTTCCATATGAAGTCTATGAGTTCCTGTTTCACACGGGGATCTAAGGACGATCCGATCTGAATGATCTTCTTGGGATGATTGGCATCATGTGAAACCTCCTTAATTTCTTCGTCAACATACCCCTTGACTAGCTTCTCTTAATGTCGAGGATCAATCGTTTAGTCTGGTAGGAGGGCATTAGCTTTTTCTTCTCTTCTTGATCGATGGAGGTGCAATAACATTCCCATGCCTCTACCTAGTTGCCCTTGACGACTCTCACTCCATAATGGAACACAAATTTTAGGCACTGGTGCACCGTGGATGGGACAACTTCAAATTTCTTTAATCTAACTCTTATTAGTATCATATTATAGGTAAAAAGCATGGTTTTATCCAGAACGAAAAAATGGACACTCTCTGTTCGATAGGTGGATCAAGCACCCACTATGACCTCAAGCTCCACAGTTCCCAATGCATACACCTTTTCACTTGAGAAGCCAATCAAGGGCCAGTGATATGGTGTTAACTTGTTGTCTCGGAGCTTTAACCTTCTGAAGAAGTTGTAGAGCATAACATCGACTGAACTACGATTATCCACTAATATCCTGGCAACTCTACTTCATGGATCATCATAGTTACAACTAGAGGGTCATTATGAGGATAAAGTACTCCAGATAAGTTGTCTTTAGAGAATTCGATAATTAATTTATCTTTTTTCACTTTATACGGGAGCGAGCGTGTCTACCTCTACTGCCAGATTGATCTGCCTCACATGAGAACATGCTTTAGCTTTGTTTAGGTAAGTCTTCCTTTCAGCCAGATCTTCTCCCCCACTTTCATCTCCCTCGATAATGAAGTGACATCCAAAAGATATCGTGCCAACCCTATGTACAGGCTCTTTAGGCTTTTCAGGGAGGCCTAGATAGTCATCCGAGCCGTGATTCCTTTCCTATTTCTTGTCGTCGGTTCTTCGACAAGGAGACTATGATTGTCTTCTGGGTTTGTGCTCATCGGTGTCTGCTTGGCCATTCTTTTCAACATACCTGGAAAGCTTGCCTCTTTTGACTAAGCCTTAAATCTCATTCTTCAAAGCAATGCAGTTATCTGTGTCGTGGCCATGGACCTTGTGGAATTCATAGTACTAACTCTTATCATGCCTATTAGTTGGTTCTTTTAATTTACCAGGCCATTTGAGGTCCTTGCTTCCCCGTAGATGTCGACTGTCAGTGAGGTACATTTATCATACTTCTTTGGCTTGTCAACCTTTCAATTTTTTTTATCCTTCTTATCGTTTGCCTCGTTGGACGGTAATTTGGGATGGTCCGACTCTTTCGCTTCCATGTCCTTGTCGGCGTTCATGATTTTTCCTAATTTATCTAGGAGCTCTGTCATCATTTTGGGTGGCTCTTTGGCCAATGCCCAAAATAGCTTCCCTGTCTATAGGCCCCTCATCAATGCAGTTATAGCAGTCTTCTCGTTATAATCCACCACCTTTAACTTCTTGGTGTTAAAGCGTGTGATATAATCACAGTTAGTCTCATCGGATTTTTAGCGAATGCTAAGTAGATGGACCACCCTCTTTCCCGAATTTATGCCAAATCATAAGTTGCTGACGAACAGGTCGGCAAGCTGCTGGAAGTTGTATATTTGTCCTCTGGGTAGGATTGTTGAACCAAATTTGGTTCGAACCTATTATAATGCTGGAAAAGGATCTGTATCGCATCTCATCAGGAAGAGTATAAATGTTTGCAGTGGCCCGATATTATTTTACATAAAGAATAGGATCTATTTTTTCTTCAAATTTTGGCGTGATAGAAGGTGGCTTGAATTTGACCTGAGTGGGATACGCCACGATAGATGGGATGAATGGAGTCCCTTTTATAATATCCCTATGAAGAGGGTTCTTATATTTATCCATTTCTCCTAGCTGATCCTCTAAGCATTGGATGAATCCTTTCCACGGTTGATTGTTTTCTTTCATCTTCACGACGACTGATTAATAGTTCAGCCTCGGCTTTCAGCTGAGCTCTCTTCCTGGGAAGTTTGATTGGGTATAACCGATTCTCTGACTGATCGATGAGAGCCCCTGGTGATGGATCTGATCGAATCGTCTCTTCTTAGACCGTGGCTTTGAGGCACTGCTGCTACATGTCCATGATTGCGATGGGGGCCTACCCGATCGAACGCTGAGCCTCTGCTAAATCTTTATAATATACTGGGATGTTTTTAAAAAAAAGGATTGGTCATTATGTATCTCGATGACTAGATGGAGGATGCATCTCCGGGGCGGTAGGACTGGTCCCGTTATGACTAAGATCGTCAGGAGGAGCTGGCGTTCCCGTGAGATCCTAGGCTCAACCTCCTAGGGTTCTCAAGGGCTTATCAGTAATACTCTTGCCTTCTATCTCTGTTGAGGGTTGGGGCAGTCTTCCTCCTTTGCCCTGCGATATCTCTAGTTCAGGGGTAGCGTTATTTAGGTTAGGCCGTAACGGTCCGACCTGGAGGGTGTGGGTCAGCTGTGTGACACTCTCTTGCGTAGCTTCCTATCCCTTGGACAAAATCATTAGTAGGCTTTGAAGGTCACCCATCCCAGTGGGGGTGGGAGGAGTCTGGACTTTTGCCATCCAACTGCTCTCTGGATTATCTGCCATTCTCAGGTATTTAAGGTAGATAACCAACAAAGGAATTCGGGTAGGAACTAAAATGTCTTATCGAAGTTCCCATAGACAACGCCAATTTATTATCATCTAAAAATGGTTAAGTAAATTATATCTTAATCAGGGGATTTATGATAATAAATAAAGGGATAATAGCCAGAATGGAACAAAGAATGGGGGTGAGAGACAATAAGAGTGAGACAAGGTTTACGTATTTCGTCCCAGAAAGTAAACCTACATCTACTGGTACCACTATTCCTTAATCTGCAATTGAGGATGTACAGTTAGGGTTTCTGTGATTATAAAGATGATTGAGTTATCCCTTTCCACGTGGGTTCCCCCCCTATTTATAGGTGGTTAGTTGGGAATCTTAAGGGATGAAGAAGACTATATATATGACTTACTTGAGTCTAATATATAAGAGCTTATCTAGTTTAGAAATAGAGACAAAATTTGTGTCATCCTTATTTTAACCCCAAGCCTCATTGCCTCTTCAAGATTCAAAAATGTCTACATCAACAAGAAGATGGTTCGACAGGCAGAAAACCAACACACAACACTCTAGGATTGCATATTTTAAGTTGTATTTTTCACATATTAGTTGTGTGAGTTAACAATTGGATTAAAAAGATTTTCTACATTTAAAAAAAAAAAAAAATTTTAGGAATTTTTTTCAACATTTAAAAATATTTTTCAAATTTTTTTCAGGGTTTTTAAAAATGTTTGGGGTTGAATTTTTATTTTCAAAATTTCCTAAAAATCGGTTAAAATTATGTTGGGTAGAATCCAAAAGCGCTTGAGACTTTTGGGGGTGGAAATTAAATTTTTCAGAACTTAAAAACGCGGGTTCTGTGAGTAATCTAAGCCATACACGTGTTGCACTTAGAGCAGATAGATTTGTGCTTGTTTCGAATCATATATCTGAGATTCATTTATCACCGTTGGATCATTTCCTATCAATGGTCTACATGTGTTTTAGCTTAATCCCAATGCTATAAGTCTAAGCCAATCACAACCTGTTTAAATACGGTGCATTAACAACCGTTAGATTTGCATTCACAAATTAGATTAAATCTTAGCCTGTGATTTGAGTCCTGGTTCCAGATCCTTTTTCGATCCTATAAATAGGATCTTTCGTCCCTTTATTTACAATCTTTTGAAACCTTAGGGTTTGATAGAGAGAGAGAGAGAGAGAGAGAGAGAAATCGAGAGAAATTACAAAATACAAACCAAACTTTGCCAAAAATTCTTCCAGAAAAACTATTTGAGAGTTTGAGAGTTTCTGGTGTGTTATTTTCAAGCCCTCTTAGGTTGTTATCTCTCTTCTTAACACCTTACTCAAATCAGGACTCATTTCTTCATAAAGAAACATGTAGGACTCATTTAAAGTGACACAATCACATTTTTTTAAGTATTAATTTCTTTCGTTTAGATATCAACCTCTCTTATTGGATTAGGTTTAAAAGTGTTCTTATAAAAAAAAAATTCAACAAATCTCTTCTTTGTTTTACAAAACTGAAACAGGAGTTACAACGTTTTCAAATCTAAGTTTTTCATTTTGAAAAACTTGTACATAAATAATATTCATAGGGTTTTTCTTTTTAAGGACTCTCAAGAAAACAGATCTGAAAATTTCAAAGTATTAAAGATCAAATCCATTTTCAGTTGTGTGAAATTTTGCATTTCATACTTAGAGATATTTGTAATTCATAAAAACTATATGTATTAAGTGTGTGTGAGTACATGCATGTGTAGACACATCACTCACAACGCTTATCACACTACAACACTGAAATTGTGTGTTGGTTGAGAAATTTCTATTTTCGAGTCGACGTAAAGAAGGAGCTTAAGGAGACAAGATACTGAAAGACGAGAAACCAAATCAGACCCTAAATAGTTGGAGTTACCTAACAGAGATGGTATAACTTCTTGACTTAGATTTAGGTATGTTTTGTGTGTTTAAGTTTTGCTGCTTGCTTGCACCTTAAAACTTATTGTAGTGGATTTTTTATTTTGAGGCGTAGAAACCTCCGTGGATGTTTCCCCGTTTGGGTGGGGTTTTACGACGCTAAATCTCTTGTGTACTGTGCTTGTTTGCTAATTCTCTCATCCTTACTGCTATACTGCTACTTTAACTAAAAATTAGTTTTGGTTTTCTAAACGTGTTCATTAATATCTCATACAACTCGTTCATAACTTTTTGTAAACACATCTTGTGTTATTTTTTTTGTTTTCTAAAAATAGTTTCTTCAAGAAATAATTTCGGAACCTTCTAGATTTCTTTAACGTCTGTTAAACAACTTAGTTAGGTATTTTCGTATGAGAGCAAGGCTTTTTTTTTTCAAAAAATGTTTTTAAATCCTGTGTTTTTGAAACTGTTTTTCAAAACAAACATGGAGGAGAAATATGAGAGATTAGGGAATCTGTCCAGGCCTCCCTTCTTTGATGGGACTAACTTCCCTTATTGGGAAGTAAGGATGATAGCCTTCATCCAAGGGACCTTGGGAGATTAAGACTATGATGCTATTGAAAATGGATATGTTTATCCTACTAAACTTGTAGCAGAAGGTAGGAATGAAAGAGTCAAGAGACTGCTCAGTGAGTTCACAAAGGAAGAAAAATTGGCATCTTATAATAACAACAAAGGAAAGAGTGTTATTTTTATATCAATTAATGAACATGAATTTAAGAGAATATCTTTTTGTTCAATCTCTAAGGAAGCCTGGGACACGCTGGTCACTGCCCATGAAGGTGATATATGTGTTGCCAAGACCTAAATTCTTATACAGCAGTATAACACACTCATCATGACTGAGACTAAGACTTTCGATGATTTTTACATTAGGTTGACTGATACAATTACCAAACTGCATGCTAATGGCATTATGTATGATAGGAAAGAGATTGTATCTAAAATTCTAGTATCACTTGCACCAAAATTTGATAATAAAATATATGCAATTGAGGAGATGGATGAACCAAATCTCACTCCAGAACTCCTCAGTAGAAAACTCAAAATAATGGAAATGGAATTAGATTTTAAGAAACAACTCTCCAATGGTCAAAAGAAACATTTTAGTCCCAATATTATTTTCCAGTCTAAAGTGACCAAACCTGAGTTTGCTGTCGATAACATTGAGTTAAATTCTGATGAGGAATGTAACTTAGAAAATTTGGATAATCAAATTGCGTTGATGTTTAAAAAGTTTAAGAAAATCCTAAAATTCAGAAGCAATGTTGCTCATAAACAAGACAAGCCTGCTTATTCAAAGTTTTCTAATAATAGGCCTCATGAGAACAGGCATGACAAACACAAGACTGAAAACACCAATAGACTTGACAATGATCTTAAGTATATTGAATGCTTTAGATGTGGAAAATTAGGTCACATGGCCAACAAGTGTAGTGTTAATTTGAATAAAACAACAAAAACAACAGGGCCAATATTTTCAAGACCTGGGATGACTCAAGCGACTCAGATAATAATGAGCCTGAATCATCTAATGTGTTTGACCCTTGTATGCCATTCTTTGCTAAGATTGTTTATACTGATGATAAGCCTACAATTAATACTGAACCTGATGATAAAATGTCTAATCCTGTTATATTGCATGATGTTTTGCCTACTGGTTTATCTACTTTGTGCCTTGATAATTCTAATAAGGTAGAATCTGTTAGTAGTTCAAATGTCACGTGTGTGAGTTAAAAGGAAAGTGTTATTGACAAATTGAACGTGTGCGTGAGTCCTAAAAATGAAGCGTTAGGGGCAATCCACATACTACACTTAGTGACTCCGATAATGAAGACCTATTGGAAATTCACACACTATATACAAAACTCTTAGGAAGAGCACTAAGCTGGAAAAAACTATCAAGGGCCTTACTAAGAAAATAGAAGCCCTAAGTCTTACGGTAAAACAAAGTGTTGAGGACTACACCACTTAATGTGTGGATCATGAAAATAAAACTAGGTATTTTCTTGATCAAATCAAAGAACTTGCAGAGTCAAATGATATTTTGGAAAAGAAATACAGAGCTACTTTATTGAAATTGGAACAATCTAAAGAGAAAGTTTCAACAATCTTCAAATAAATTTCTAAATTTGAAAATAATGCTAACTGTTTTGAAGACTCTGTAGCTTCAAGTAAAACCAATTCTGATGATAAAACTGGCATAGGATTTGAACAAAAACCTAAGGCACCTAACAAACCTTTTCCAAATGTGAAATTTGTGCCTGGAGGTATTAGACCTAATGACCCATGTCCAGATTTTTAAGCTTTAAAAATTGACTTTGACAACAAACAGAAAAAACCAGACATTATTATGGGAAATAGTTCTAAGTATAGTGTTGAGCCTAAGACTAAGTATGTTTGCCCCCTATAAGGAAAGGAGACTCTTTGTTTCAACCTGTTAGACATAAGTCCAAAGTCCAATAAATGGATAAGCTAATTTTTAAAGATTTTCAAAACCTTAAAAAATCATCTAGCTGTCTATACTGTTCTTACTGTGACGTTTATGGACACTACATTGAAGAATGTTTTCAAAAACGTCTGTATAAACCTGTTTTTAATTCACCTGTCTATAAAAACTTTAACTACTCTAGACAGAACATAAATAACTACTTCCTTCCTAGGCTACCAGATAAGGACTCTAACTACCATAATAGGAAGAAATGATCTAATATTAAAAGAAGTCCAAAAGGAAGAGTCCTAGATACAGGACTAGACCAAATGCTCAAAGATTTGACAAAATTCAAGAAAAGTGCACAAAACTTTTGAAGAAAGATCTAATTCTTGAAAGTTTGAAAAAATTCAAGAAAATTCCCTCAAATATATTAAAACAAGAGAAATTTGGGTTAGGACTTTAAAAGCTGAGCACACTTCTTCTGGATGGTATTTATACTCGGGCTTTTCCAAACATATGTCCGGGGAAGATACTAAACTAACCAACATAACTGACTTCTTAGGAGGGAAAATTTTGTTTGGAGATGGAGTATCAAACCAAATCATAGGTAAAGGGACACTCCAAGAAAAGGGACTACCTATTCTCGTAGACGTCCTCTTAGTAAAAGGTCATAAGGCTAACTTGATAAGTATATCGCAATTTTGTGACTCCAACCACACAGTCACTTCTCAAAAACAAACTGTAAAATTTTAAACGAGAATGGAGCCTGCATTATTATAGGCCTCAGAACTCCTAATAATTGTTACACAGTAAATCTAGGGACTGAGATAAGTAATATAGCCAGGATGGAAGATAATGAAATCTAGCACAATAGGTTGGGTCACATAAATTACTACAACCTTGGAAAATTAAGCTCCCAAGAAATAGTTAGAGGTCTTACCAAAATAAAATCAATTTCAAACATTGTTTGTGGTCCCTTCCAAGAAGGAAAGATATTTAAAGCTACTCACAAAAAAAATTAAAGAAATCTTAACAAAAAAACTCTAGATCTTATCCACATGGATCTTATGGGTTCCTCTAGAACTGTAAGCCTTTGTTGTAACAATTATAATCTATTCATGGTGGATGATTTCACTCGTTTTACTTGGGTAATTTCTTAAAACAAAAATTTGACACTTTTCGTGAGTTTTTGAAAATCCTTTTAGGTATTGAAAATGAAAAGGATACCCAAGTAAATCGAATTCGTAGCGATAGAGGGGGTGAATTTAAAGATTTGGGTGTAACAGAATATTGTGACTACAATGGTTACAAACATGAATTCAGTTCTCCTAAAACACCATAAAAAATGGTATAGTCGAGCGCAAGAATCGCACAATCCAAGAGATGGCTACGGTAATGATACATGCAAATAACTTGCCAAAATACTTTTGGGTTGAGGCAGTTTCGACAACATGTCACATAATCAATAGGGTTTATCTAAGGAAAAAATACCAAAAAGACTCTATTTGAACTTTGGTATGAAAAAGGCCTAACTTAAAATATTTTCGAACATTTGGGAGTTTATGCTATGTTTGCAAAGACAAAGAACACTTGTCTAAATTTGAAACTCGTGGCGACAAAGCTATCTTTTTGGGTTACTCCCTTAACAGTAGGGCTTATCGTGTCTATAATTTGCATACCAAAAGTCTAATGGAATCTATAAATGTGATTGTTAGTGACACTAATGTTGAGAGTAATAAACAAGAGCCAACTATAGTGGATGAGTTTGAAAATATCTTAAATTATGACTCTTTAGAGATATTTGATTCTTTACCAACTGAGACCCTGAAAGTACCTAACTGGGTTTCTACAGATCATCCCTTAGATAAAATAGTTGGTAAACCTAATGACCCTATTCGTAAAACATCCCAATTACAAAATATTACTCATTTTGGATGCTTTGTGTTTCTAGTAGAACCAAAGAATGTGAATGAAGCACTTAATGACTCATTTTGGATAAGTTCAATGCAAGAAGAGCTCGTACAATTTAAGAGTCATGACAAATGGTATCTTGTACCTAGGCCAGAAAATAAAAGGGTTATTGGCACTCGATGGATTTTAAAAATATATCAGATGAATCTGGGATGATTGTTAGAAATAAAGCCGTATTAGTAGCTTAAGGTTACTCTCAGATTGAAGGAATAGACTTCGAGGAAACATTTTCCCCCGTAACTCGCTTTGAGTCTGCTCGATTACTCTTAGCAATAGCATGTCATTTACATTTCACACTTTTTCAAATGGATGTGAAATCCTCTTTTCTTAATGGTATTTTGACTGAGAAAACCTATGTTGAACAGACGAAAGGCTTTATTAATCCTTATTACCCGAACCAGGTCTATAGATTGAAAAAGGCGTTATATGGTTCAAAGCAATGTATAGATCCTCATCAAAAAAGGCGTTATATGGTTAAACAAATTCACGAATAATGTCTGGTCATTTCCACCTTATCAATAAAGGTTTTTGATGAGGTGGAAATGACTAGACATTATTCGTGAATTTTTTTAACAAACATGTCTTAATCGCCCAGGTTTAAGTTGATGAAATTATTTTTGGATCAACATCTCCTACTGAAGTTACAAACTTTTCAAATATTATGCATGGGGAGTTCTAAATTTCATTAATGGGGCATCAAGTTCTAGTGTTTTTAGGATCTGTGGAAACTTATTACGTTCCGATGTTGCGTTCTTTGTTTCAGAGCCCTATTATTAGGACTGTTGTGTGCATAGTACGTATTTTCGTCTTTAGCTTTAAAAATAGGTAGTAAATTTATGAAATCTTTTCAGATACCTCCTAGACGTGCACCAAGGGCTCGGGCCACACATCTAGGCCCGCAGCAGGCTCAAGCATAGGGAAACCTTACAGTTGCAGACATTGCCTCCATTGTTTCCCAAGTGGTAAACGCAATAATGAATTCTCATGTTGAACAGGTACCTCAGGCTTCACTTCAGCTGCAGGAGGTGGCACCTGGCCTGGGACAACAATTCTCAACTACTTGGGAGAGAGTTCGTGATGCCTTTATGAAAGGCCACCATCCGGAGTTTCAGGGAAGTTCTGATGTGGTAATAGCTTGCCAATGGAAGAAAGATATCCAAAGGTCTTTATGTATGTTTGAATGTATTGATACACAGAGGCAGATATTGTCTACCTTCAAGCTAGTAGGGGCAGTACTGCAATGGTGGGAATCAACTACCACTATACATGAGCGAGATGTTATGATTATCCACGAGTTCTGGGCACGATTTAACTGCAAGTACTTTCTTACCGTTGTTCAAACTGAGATGAGGCAAAAATTTCATGACGTTTACCAATAAGGGAAAACTGTGGAAGAATACGAAGAGGAATTCACGCGCTCAGCCGATTTTTTGACTGATGATTTTAATATAGAGGCTAAGAAATATGAGAATTTTATAGAGGTGTTGACTTAGAGAATCCGACAATATTTGTTGGGCAATCCAACATTGCTGACTTCTTAAATGTGGTTAATGCAACCCTATGCATTTATGCTGATCATCGTCTGCACATGAAAGGGAATAAGAGGAGTGGTGAATCTAGCCAGCCAAGCAAGACTGGGGGTAGTAACATCAATTGGAGTTCTCATAAATAGTAAAATAAGGGTGAGTAGAGATCTCATCTAGGGGATTACGCTAAGCAACTTCATTCTAGAGGATTCAGATCTAGACATTATGGCTTTAGAAATGGCCATCAAGTCCAAGGGAATGGTGGTAAGGGCCAATAGGACAGCAGGGCCCAAGAGCATAAGGATTGTCCTAATAAAGGTAAGTTTCCTCAGCAGCAGGGTGTTTGTCTATAACCGCAGATGCCTATTTTTCCCGTTGCCTTTTAGTGCCTGTAGTAATTCCATCTTTATCTACCAATCCAGCGCTCCACAATAGCAGGAATAGCTTCAATATGGGCGCGTGTATAATGTTCAATAGGCCGCAGTCCTATTGTCACCACCCGCAGTTGAGGGTATGTTTCTTATTCATGGGGCTATGAGGCATATTTTATTTGACACTGGGGTATCACATTCATTTATTGATACTAGATTTATTTGGGTCGCAAGACTCTTAGATAAGGCCGATAGTACTATTACTTATGTAGACTCACCTTTGGGTAGTGGGTCACTTATTTACTTTATCTGTCGGAATGTGAGTATAAAGATCAGGCAATTGATCTTACATGATGATATTTTTATGTCAGACATGTGAGAGTACGACGCTATTATTGGCATGAACTGGTTAGTATCATATAGATCCATGATTTATTATTTCAGTAGGAATATTATTTTTGCTATTTCGGGCCAGGAGATGTTTCTAGTGGTGATGCCTCTCCCCGAGGGAGGATCATCCACTCATTTATATTATATAGAGGAGGAAATATCCATGGGAATTATAATATTCCTTTATTCGATACCGATAATCTGTGAGTTCGCTGATGTATTTCAGAAAATTCTAGGGTTGCCACCTAATCTAGAGATTGATTTTGTTATTGACTTAGCACCACGCACTCGACCGATATCTCGCTCACCATACCTCCAGCCAAGATGAGAGAGATTATAGATCAGATTGAGAAGCTTTTGGAGAAAAATTAAAATCGTAAGAGTACCACTCCTTGGGGTGCTCCTTCTCTGTTTGTAAAGAAGAAGGATGGATCTATTCGATTGTGCATCGACTATAGGGAGTTGAATAAGGTCATTAAACGGAATAAATATCTGTTGCCACGTATCCACGATTTATTTGATCAACATCGAGGAGCCGCATACTTCTCTAAGATTGATTTGAGATTCGAATATCATTAGTTACACATCAGGGAGAAGGATTTTCCCAAGACTGCATTTCTATCGCGATATGGGTCTTATGAGTTTAGGGTTATGCTTTTCGGGCAAACCAATGCTCCAGCAGTTTTTATAGACTTGATGAACCGGGTATTCAAGGAATTTCTAGACCAATTTACTATTGTCTTCATTGATAATATTTTAGTTTATTCTTGGACTGAAGAGGATCATGCAAATCTTTTGCGTATGGTTCTGCAGACACTACGTGAACACCAGTTGTATGCAAAGTTCGAGAAATATGAGTTTTGGCTTTGAGAGGTACAATTCTTGGGTCACATTGTCACTAATAAGGGAATCGAACTGGATCCTAGTAAGTTATCTATGGTGAGGGAGTGTGGACAACCCATGACAATGATCTAGGTTCATAATTTCTTGGGGTTAACGATTATTACCATCAATTTATTCGAGGATTTTCAAAAATTACAGGTCGATTGACAAATATAACATGTAAAGGGGTACTATTCAGATGGTATGACTCTTCTTAGTTAGGTTTTCATGAGCTAAAAAAAATAACTTCGTATCCCATACTTCCATTTCCCAGGACAAGGGTAGAATATCTTTTATTTACTGATGTGCCCTTACAAGGATTTGGGGTGTAATTCAACAAGAGGAAAAGTCTATAGCATATGCTTTCTACAAGTTTAAGCCTAATTGAAGAATCATCTTACGCATGACTTGGAGTTAGCAACAGTTGTGTTTGCATTGCAGATATGGAGACATTATCTTCTGGGGGAGAAATTTTGTTTTTTCACAGATCATAAGTCATTGCAGTATTTGTTCACATAGAAAGATCTAAATATGCGACAACGCTGATGGCTTGAATTTATGAAAAGCTATCAGTTTGAGATACAATACTATCTGGAGAAGGCTAAAGTAGTGGCAAATGCGTTGAGTAATAGGTCGGTTGAATATGTACCTAAGGTTTGCAAGGAAAAACAGAAAGAGCTGGGATAGCAGGAAATAGTTGCTAGATCCTTCATGTGTGCTATGGCCCTCACTCTTGAGATTATTACTATAGTTGTGAAGCCTCAAGTAGCTGACTCATTATATTAGGAGAAATTATGTCAGATTTTAGCTGAAGGAGCTAAATCTTATTTTATGGGATCAGATGATGGTTTGAGCTTCAATGGTCGACTCATTCCTGAAGGTGAAGAGTTACATCATGTAGTAATGATAGAATCACATGGTTCACACTTTATAGTGCATCCTGGAGGAGATAAGATATACCAGGATATGCACCAAAAATATTAGTGGAGCGGGATGAAAAGGAACATTGCTGAAAGTGAGCTAAATATCAGTTAGTGAAGGTGGACCACCATAATCCAGTTGGACTTTTACAGCCGCTAGATATTCTTGTTTAGAAATGGGAGAGAATTTCTATGGATTTTACCATTGGGTTACCTACTTCTCAGTGAGGTAAAGATTCCATATGGTTCATCATGGATCGGTTGATTAAAGTAGACCATTTTTTGCGAGTGAGGACAAATTATAAGACAACACTGTATGCTCAGTTATTTATTACTGAGATAGTGAGACTACAAGAAGTTTCGATCGATATTGTATCCGATAGGGACAAGATTTTCGTGTCTCGCTTTTGGTAAAAAATTTAGGAGGCTATGGGTACAAAATTGCATTTGAGTACAGCCTATCATTCACAGACGGACAGGCTGACCGAACTGACCAATTAAATGCTAAAGACTTATTGAGGATGTGTATCTTAGATTTTAGAGGAGGATGGGAACAGTATCTTCCACAGGTGGAGTTTGCATATAACAACTCCTATCAGTTTGCTATAGGTATGGAACCTTTTGAAGCATTGTATGGGGGACCTTATCATTCTCCTTCTTATTGGTTACAGGCGGGGGATACCAAACTCCTCGGTCTAGAGGTCTTCAAGAGTCTTCTTCCAATATTGAGTTGATTCGAATTCGTATACGGATAGCTCGGGATAAACATAGAAGTTATGCCGATGCTAATAATATGTTTAAGGAGTTCAGTAAGGGAGATCCGGTATTGATTCGAGTATCTCCTATGAAAGGGGTTATGAGGTTCGATAAGAAAGGAAAATTAGCAACAAGGTATGTTGGTCCATTTTCTATAATTGACATGATTGGATCAGTGGATTATAGACTTGGATTGTCGGATCATTTACATCGTATTCATGATGTGTTTCATGTTTCCTCGTTGCGACGATAAAATCGGGATGACTTTTCATCCAACCATATTGCACTCGAGGAGATTGATGTACAACCAGATAGTTCTTATAAGGAGAAGACCAATTGTTATCTTAGATAGTAGTGAGAGACGTTTGAGGTCAAAAGTAGTACATTTAATCCGAGTTCAGTGGGATCATCATAATGCTAATGAGTCGACATGGGAACGCGAGAATGATATGCATGAGAAGTATCCAAAATTACTTTTTCCATGTATTTTTTTTTCTTTTTCTAGATTTCAAGACGAAATTCCGTTATTATGGAGGAAGTATGTAATACCGCGTATTTTTATGGATATTTAAATTGGTTAATTAAATATAAATGGAAAATTTATTTGGAACAAATTAAATATTCATTAGTGGACTTGAGTTAATATTTAATATCATAAATCAAAATGTATATTAGTGAGAGAATAAGTAATATAAATTATGTAATATGTTACAGTGTGTCGTAAGTGCAAAAATGACAAATATTAATTACTTAGTCGGGATGCACATTTGAGATATGCCCGGACTTAATATGATCATTATGAAGTAAGTATAATATGTTGAGCCCTTATAGTCATTTCAACTACGTAGAAGTGTCCAAAAGGGTCGAAATAGTTATAAAACTATATTTGGGCGTATGTATAGGGTCTCGGGTCATTTCTGGATCGACCCAGCAAGCAAAAAGTCAAATTTTGACCTTTGGATTTCCAACCCATGAAGAGTTACGAGATTAGCTACTTTAAAACCAACTATTTGGCTAATGAAATAGAGAATCAAAAATTTTAAATGAGAGGAAACCAAAGGAGAGAAAGTGTGAGAGCGTTTCAAAGAGGTGAAGGATCTTAGAAGAGGAGCAACACCTAGAGCCACCTTGCACCATCACCATACACCGCCGAAATTTCAGAAGAACGAGGAGGAACTCCTATCATCTTCTTCAAAGGAAATTCAAAATCATCCTAAGAGGCAAGTTGTTTAAACTTATTTACTTATGAGTTTGTAGAAACACATCTTAGATTTTAAGATTTTTGGATAAAAACTCATGTTTAAGAAGTTTTGATTTGAGATCATATCAATTCGAATTATAGAACTCATGATTTAGATTATATATTTTATTGATGATTTAGAAAATTGAGAAAAGCGTGTGATTCAATTGTTGATTAAACAATCTAACTAGAAACGAAGTGAACTCATACGAATTCGAAAATCAAACGCATGTGAAATCATTTTAGAAAATAACGCACATTGTCTATTGATTTTAGGTTTGTTTTAAGCAATAATTGGTAGTTTGCATGCGAGTTCGTATATAAAATCACGTTCTAAACAACTTTGTACTTTTAAGTTTCTTCAAAATCGAATTAAAAAAGCCTCAAATTAGCATTTTATATTTTGGGGAAGAATGTAACTTTATCGAGAAAAAGGATTATTGGGAATTAAATTACAATTCGGGCTTATTATAATGATTCTGGATTTTGGACCACTAGGTACGGGTTAAGGGTAGTTACTGAAATAATTAATAAAATTATTTAATTCCCTTCGATTAACAAGAGATGTTAGGAATAATGAGAAATGGGAATAAAATATGAATTATTATTTTATGGGATAAACTTGAATTATACTCAATGTATATATACGATGAGTGCATGACTATATTATGTTGATTGTGATATTATGTGTAATGTCATACCTAGCTACTTACTATCACGGGAGGTTACACGTAGTGGGTAATCCAATCTTTGTGTGTCATTAGGGAGGATTTGGATTCGTGCCCAGAACATAGCACTTACGTTGTCATTACCTTGAGATATAGTAGTGTATTAGCGTCCTTAATTTGGTACGTGGGATACATAGGGACTAGATAGCAAAGTATGCATGCATCGTGATTTTGATCGTTTAGATGTTGTTCGTATATGTATATATGAGATAGTGTAATACATACATATACCTATACTTGTGATAGTCTACTCTGTTGTGCATTGTAGAAGTGATTATTGTGAATGTTTAAAATGTACTTTAAGTATCTGAACCTAAGCGGTTAAAATAATGAGAATAAAATGATTAATAAAGTAAGATAATATTAACGTATCGTATGGGAGATACGGATAGGTCAAAAGATTTATATAAATTAATAAGGATTAATGGAGTGTTCTACAGTTGGTTTGGTAGGTAGCTTAACTAGGAAGGAACATTAGAGTACGTTAGGTGTGGACATTAAGTGAGAGGTGATGACTCATGTGAGAGTACGTACATCTAGCGTGGATATTTACATTACTTATAATACAACTTTTTAAACACTTGTTAAATATTTTTAAAATGATTTTGGGGCTCTGACTCCAATCAAATCTATTTTTAAAAAACCTTTTAGGTGTCTAGCCTCAGGTACACCATGGTTAGGAGATTCATTCCAAAGTTGACATGTTACAATGTTGTGGATGTTGTAGGAACTTGAGCTTAGACGTATCTATCATTCTTGTCATCTAGCTTATTATTCAATATTTCTATTCGAGTTTGTTTACTCATTTTCTAGGCTTTACATTTGGTTTTTAGTATTACCGTTTTACCAACCGTTTTGTCTCGGTATTGTACTTGGCTTGTCTGAAGATTTGGATTTGGATGTGTTATCCGATTATTATTCTATTCAATTTATTATGGTCATTATTATTATGGTGGATGTGTTATTTATTATTCTGATCTTTAATTATTATTATTCTCTGTTAATTAAAATTGACATCTGGCTTATTAAGATATTTAGTGATATCGAAAGATATTTTTTGACAGTGATGCTAAGAATGAACCATTTATTAATCATGTATAATTAATTAGTATACTGATCACCTAATATTTTAATTAGCGAGGTCTCACATCAATATGCTACTAAAAAAAGTTATGAAAAATATATAGTTAGGATAGGGTGAATGGGAAACTCAGCAGAGGCATATAAATGCTCCAGGTTTCAACGCATACTTGTGCTTGAACAATATATAAAGTGTATGCTCATGACATTAAAACTAAATCCAAGGGTAGATATCATCAATCTTAAGATCACATTGCTTATAACTACGCTTCCTAAAATTCCTAAACATAAAATCTTTGTAGTACTCTCATTAGTACAATTTGAACCCCACTATATTATGTCCTAGAGTTACTCAAATAAAAATACCATGAACAATAATTTCACCGTCCAACATAAAATCTTAGCAACCCAAATACAAAACATGACACTACTCATAGGATAAATAGAGAGGAAGTAGCCCGAAATCACACCATGCCCAAAGGGCGTTTGGCTAAGAGATGCCAAACATCCACCAATACATAATTCATCAAAATCATTCTCTAACTATTATAAAATGTAGTTATTTTAATATTAGATTCCAAAAGATTCAATATATTAATCCATTAAAATTCTATAACTCACATATATCTCAAACCATTTAATACATGTTCCCAAATTCTAAATCACATGCACATAATAACATAACAAGTGTGATATATAAACGGAGAATGATACACATATAAAGCATATATAAGTGAAACACACAACTTGAAATGTACATATACACATAAGGGTGAACAAGTGTAGAACATTAAATACCACGGGATAATGACTGACCTTAAATATGACAAAACAAATTAGCCCATGGGACCAGATTGATTGCCCCTAGACTTCAAACCCAAATTGACGTAGTATTATAAAATTTTACCTAGAACTTAATTTTCTCGATTTTCTTTATACGTGATTGTAACCAAAGGTTTTCCTAATCTAAATTCGGACCAAAAACAACCCAATCATAATCTCTATAGGATCTTAAAGTCCTATAAAATCTTAATTTGTAAATATTTTATCATCAAGTTCATCTTTTGAAAAGACTCATTGTTTCTCTCTTATTTTTCTCTATCAACTCTCTAAAATATTCTCCCTAAAAGGTTCTTAAAAAATGATTTGGGGATTTTTTTCATTCATAAAAACATACACACACTTAGAGCAAATAACTTAATTATAGTAAATTGTAACACCCTGTCATTTTAATTCGGTAATAATTTAAATTAATTTCGGAATTTTGGAAAAATAAAAATTGGGATCTATTTAATTTTGGTATGTAAAAATGTTTGTTTTTATATATAAGAATAAAGTTTTAAGTGGAATTTAAATCGGGATTAAAATTTTGAAATTATAACTTTTTGAATAAAAATCGGGAGAGAATCCGACCTAAGGGGATATGAAAATAAAAAATTAAAAAAAATATGATTGATCGATCGAGTAGAATTTTTAACAAAAGCTCTGTCTCACCATTTGCTATAACATACTAAAATTTTAGTCAATTCCAATGGTCCAATCATCCGTAGTAATTTTCGAGTGTTTGTGTTTGATTAGGACTCAAATTCTTTTTGGCATATAAAGAGAAAGTGACGGGTTTAGCACTTTTAAAACACATTTTAGCCTTCTCGAAAATTAGTAGCCTCCTCTATTTTCATGTTCTTCCATCTACAAAATCGTAGCCTCATTTTAAACAACCTTTAACTCAATATTTGTCAAGATGAATTGGGTTTTCTCAAGTTGATCAAAGAATGAATGTTTGTCATCTTGTCGCGAGGAACACATCTTCATAATTAGATTTCTTCAAACAAATCTTAGGCATGAATACCATATTCTCTTCCTTTAGTATTATGCTTCTTAAGTGTCGCCCAAACCCTTAATCATGTGTTTTTGTTAAAGTAAATTAGCAACTTAACTAGAGAAAGTGGACACTAATTTTGGTACTGTTGAAATTAATAAATATGAATTAATACTCATAACATTTTGGTGGGTGCATAGGTTAGCGTATTGGGTTTTGATGATTTTGGGTGTAGGTTTGCATGTAGATTTTCATAGAGTTTATTTAAATTAATAAATAGGACGCGTACACACTTATAAACTTATGTAGCTTATAAACGTGTACGATTATTGTGTGTTTCATAATTTTGCAGGTTGAATAATCTAAAATAATTAAATGAAAATAATTGTGTTGAGAATGACAGCGGTGTTATTAACTAAATTAAATTAAATTAAATTAAATTAAATTAAATTAAATTGTGGGCATTATGATTAAAATGTTATGTTTTTCATATGTATTGTGATATTGTGTGATTTGTTGTTAGTCACTTTTTCCATCACGGGGATGAGCCGCTCTGGGGTAGTATATTGCCCACCTTCATTATAGGATGCTTACTAGGTATGGGACTAGTGGGTAGGCGTTGGTTATAATTTATACTTACTAGGTATGGGATTAGTTAGTGTAGATTTGTGCGGTATTAATATTCTGGGATGGTGATGATTTTCATGTTTTTATCATAGTTACGCTAGCCTAGGCATCAGACTCGGACAAGATTGATGTCAGAAATTCATCATATCCATAGGGTCGAACGTATGCGTACTTTGGGGACCCTTAGATATGGGACTAAGGGGTATTTTGAGGATGACACATCGATAATAAGGGTGGGGTGATTATAATAAAAAATGAGTTGAGAAAATGAGAATCAATGCCTAAGATAATAATGGGTATTAAAATGGATTGGCGTCGCCAATATGTGCAGTGCTGATAGTAGGAACGGGCGAACTGGCTATAGAGACGTGGGTGTGTGTTGGCGTCACCAATATGTGCAGAGTTGACAATTTAAATGGCTGAACTGGCTATAGTGGCGTGTAACCTCACCAATATGTGCATTGCTGACAGTTTGAACGGGCGAACTGGCTATAGTGAGGGGAATGTGTGTGGTGTAGAACAGCGGGAGTACCGCAACCAAATAAATAAAATTGAGATAAAGATTTATATTAAAAATGATAAAGATTAATATTAATCGGGCATATTAAATTAATTAGTTGAACTATTACTTCGAGGTAGCTTAGTTCATGAGTAGTTTATGTTGTTTATTTATTAACATCGTTAATTATTACCTCGTTTAATTTAAAATATTCAATTGTCAGATTTATCATGTATAATTAATGCTATTATCCGGATTCTTGGATCCTATTTAAGGGGAGTAGTGTGTATTCATGTTCGGGGCTCTGACCTTGTGTGTTGACTGACCTTTTCAAGAATAAGTATTGGAGTAGCTGTGTAGGATCTTGGAATGTAGCTGGAGTTATTTTCTTTATGCTTAGTAGTTTAGTTTAGTTTTCCCATTCCTTCACATTTATAATGAGACTCGATTTATGGAAGTGGTGGGACATTCGGTTCCACAGTTGTACATTTTTATTCAGTTATTTATTACGGATTTGGTTTATTCAATTTTTATATCTATTGGTGATTGGATTAATTGGAGTTTAGCATGGGATGGATTTCATTTATCGCATAGTTGGTTATTGTTATTGGGACTGATTTAAATATTAACTTGTGGATTAATTTTGATATGTCTCATATCTATCACATGATAAGAATAATATTTTATTCACTACACCAAAATTGGGCTAATGGTCACGTATTTTATCCCTGACCAGGCAGTGTGGGTCGCGGATTTGGTCCGTGACCAAATCGGGCATGACTAATTTCGGTGGTCATGGACCAAATCCCTGACGCATAGCCTAGTCACGGATTTCCCATAGTCACATATGTAGTCACGGCCCATAGCCCTGAACCTATTTGTAAGCCTAGTCACGACCCAAACCCCTGAACATCAGGCGATTAAAAAAACCTCCGGTCACGGTTCAAAGCAGTGACCAGTTTTCTGTGCGATCCAACCTTGTCACGGCTTTAGGCCATGACTATGCTTACTATATAGATAATATTGTCACGGCTTTAGCCGTGACTATACTTACTGTGCATAAAACATTGTCATGGCTTTGGGCCGTGACCAGTTTTAATAATAATAAAAAAAATCCTCAAATCGGGAGGCTAATCAGACATTTGCTGTAAGTGCTCCTTGGGTGAACTCGAGGGGGTCTCGTGCTCTCAAATCGGGGGCTCCCGTAACCACGTGGTCACGGGACCCGTGTAGGCATTATGAAATATGGGTCGTGCTCTCAAATCGAGGGTTATGTGACCATGCGATCAGTTCGTGAGGGCTACGTTGTTCCAGAGCGAGGTGTTGGCGTCGCCCACGGGGTCGTTTGGGGGGCATTTCTGGGTTTCTCCCTTTAACGGCACTTTTTCAAGCCTAAGTGTAGGCATTCTGAAATCTGGGCTAATGGTCTCAAACCGAGTTTCCCGTGACCACGCGGTTAATTTGTGCGAGTTACATTGGTCCCGTGCGAGGTGTTGGTGCGACTCAAGGGGCTGTTTGGGAACGCTAAGGGGCTTCACCCATCGACGACACGTTTTCAAGCATAAGTGTGGATATTCTCTATTTTAGGTCCTGCTCTCAAACTGAGGGTCCCGTGACCATGTGCTCGATTCGTGCGAGTTGCATTGGTCCCGTGCGAGGTGTTGGCGCCGCTCACAGGGCCGTTTGGGTGGCGCTAAGGGATTTTTGCCCCCCGACAGCACGTTTTCAAGCCTAAGTGTGGATATTATCTATTTTGGGCGGCGGTCGGTTTGTACGAGTTACATTGGTCCCCTGAGAGGTGTTGGCTCCACTCACTGGGCCGTTTGGGGGGGGGGGGGGGGATAAGGGGTTCCCCCCCCTACCGTCACGTTTTCAAGCCTAACTGTAGATATTCTCTATTTTAGGTCGTGCTCTCAAACCGAGGGTCTCATGACCACACGATCAGTTCGTGTGAGTTAAATTGGTCCCGTGCAAGGTGTTGGCGCCGCTCACGGGGCCGTTTGGGGGGCACTAAGGGGTTCCCCCCCTGAAAGCACGTTTTCAAGCCTAAGTGTGGACATTCTCTATTTTGGGTCGTGCATTCAAATTAGGGATCCCGTGACCATGCAGTCAGTTCGAGAGGGATACGTTTGTCCCGTGCGAGGTGTTGGCGCCTCTCAAGGGGCCGTTTGGGGGGCTCTAAGGGGTTTCGCCCCCGGTGGCACGTTTTCAAGCCTAAGTGTGGATATTCTCTGTTTTGGGTCGTTCTCTCAAATCGAGGGTCCCGTGACAACGCGGTCGGTTCGTGCGAGTTACATTGGTCCCATGAGAGGTATTAGCGCCACTCATGGGGCCGTTTAGGGGGGTGCTAGGGGTTTTTCCCCCCGACAACACGTTTTCAAGCCTAAGTGTGTATATTCTCTGTTTTGGGTCGTGCTCTCAAACCGAGGCTCCCATGACCATGCGGTCAGTTCTTACGGGGTACGTTGGTCTCTTGCGACGTGTTGGCGTAGCTCACGGTGCCATTAGGGAGGCACTAGGGGTTTTGCCCCCTGACGGTACATTTTCAAGCCTAAGTGTGGATATTATCTGTTTTGGGTCGTACTCTCAAACCGAGGGTCCCATGACCACGTGGTCGGTTCATGCGGGCTACGTTGGTCCCGTGAGACGTATTGGCGCCGCTCACGGGCCGTTTGGGGGGCTCTAAGGGGTTTCTCCCCTGATGGCACGTTTTGAAGCCTAAGTGTGTATATTCTCTGTTTTGGGTCGTGCTCTCAAATTGGGGGTCCTGTAACCATGCGACTGATTTGTACGGACTACGTTGGTCCCATGAGAGGTGATGGCGCCGCTAACGGGGCCATTTGAGGGGCGCTAAGGGGTTTTACCCCCCGACGGCACATTTTGAAGCCTAAGTGTGGATATTCTCTATTTTGGGTAATGCTCTCAAACTAAGGGTCCCGAGACCACGCGATCGGTTCGTGCAGACTACGTTGGTCCCGTGCGAGGTGTTGTCACCACTCACGGGGACGTTTGGGTGGTGCTAAGGGGTTTCGCCCCCCTGATGGCACATTATCAAGCCTAAGTGTGGATATTATCTGTTTTGGGTCGTGCTGTCAAACCGAGGGTCCTGTGACCACCCAGTCGGTTCGTATGGGCTACGTTGGTCCCATGCGAGGTGTTTTCGCCGCTCACGGGGATGTTTGGGGGGGGGGGGGGATAAGGGGTTTTGCCCCCCATGGCACATTTTCAAGCCTAAGTGTGGATATTTTTTTTGGGTCGTGCTCTCAAACCGAGGGTCTCGTGACCACGCGGTCAGTTTGTGTGGGATAAGTTGGTCCCATGCAAGGTGTTGGCGTCGCTTACTGGGTCGTTTAGGGGGATCTAAGGGGTCCCCCCGATGGCACGTTTTCAAGCCTAAGTGTGGATATTCTCTGTTTTGGGCCACGATCTCAAACTAGGGAACCTGACCATGCGATCGGCTCCTACTAGTGACGTTGGACCCGTGCGTGGTGATCGCTCCCTTAAAAGTGTCGTTTGGGGGGGGGGGGGGGGGGGGGGGGGCGTTAAGGGGTTTCACCTATAATGGCACGTTTTCAAGCCTAAGTCTGGATTTTCTCAAATTATCGTCATATTCTCAAACCGGCGGTCCCGTGACCATGCGATCGGTTCCTCTGAGTTACATTGGTCCCGTGCACGCTGATCGCTCTCCTAAAGGGGTCTCTTGGGGGCGCTAAGGGGTTTCACCCTCTAACGACACGTTTTCAAGCATAAATGTGGATTTTCTCAAATTATCATAATTTTTTCAAACCAGGAGTCTCGTGACCATGCGGGCAGTTCCTACGAGTTAAATTTATTCAGTAAGAGGTGTCTACACCTCTCATGGGGCATTTTGGGAGGTGCTTTTGGTTTTCACCCTCAAAAGGCATGTTTGGTAAGAAAATCTGAACAGTCATGGCATGGGAACACTAGAATAGTGCTCTGAATGGTCTTTGAGTTTTGTTTGGGCCGTCTTTGGACTAGCGAAGCCATGTAGTCTCCCACGAGTGAATCCCTGGCTTTTTACAACTATATCAAGTGTTCCCATTATTGATTTTAGATGGTGGAGTTCGATTTTGTTAAGTAGAGTGTGCCATACTATTTGTAAGGGATTAATTTCAAGGTGCAGGAAACTCAACATTACAAGGGGGCCTCATGGGAAGATTAAGAGCTTGACAACCCTCATTGATATTGATAAGGTTGTATGCTCAATTAGGGTTGTCAAGATCTTAATCTTCATGTGAGGCCACCTTGTAATGTTGAGTTCCCTGCACCTTGAAATTAATCCCTTACAAACATTACCGCTCACTCTACTCAACAAAATTGAACTCCACCATCTAAAATCAATATTGGGAACACTTGCTATAGTTGTAAGAAGCGAGGGATTCACTCGTGGGAGACTACGTGGCTTCGCTGGTCCAAAGACTGTTCAGAAAAAACTCCCAAGACCGTTCAGAGCACGGTTCTAGTGTTCCCATGCCATGACTGTTCAGATTTTCTTACCAAACATGCCTTTTGAGGGCGAGAACCATAAACACCTCCCAAACGTCCCCGTTAGAGGTGCAAACACCTCTTACGGGATCAATTTAACTCGTAGGAACCGATTGCATGGTCACGGAACCCATGGTTTGAGAAAATGACAATAATTTGAGAAAATCCACACTTATGCTTGAAAACGTGCCGTTAGAGGGAGAAGGTCCTTCGCTTCCCCTAAGCGGCCCCTTTAAGGGATCGATCATCGCGCACGGGACCAATGTAACTCGCAGGAACCGATCGCGTAGTCACGGGACCCCAGGTTTAAGAATATGATGATAATTTGAGAAAATCCAGACTTAGGCTTGAAAACTTGTCGTTAGAGGGGAAACCCCTTAACGCCCACCCTACAACCCCTAAAGAAGTTTGAGCACCTCGCACGGGACCAACGTAACTCGCAAGAACTGACCGTGTGGTCAAGGGACCCCCGATTTGAAAATATGACGATAATTTGAAAATATCTAGAAAAAGGTCTAAAATATGTCGTTAGAGGGCAAAAACCCAAAGCATTATCTCGTACTACTTCTAACATACTATCTAACAACAGGCCAACAACCAATAATTATCCAACAGCCAAACTAAAAAAACCCCATAATTATCTCGTACTCCTTCTAACATACTATCCAACAACAAGCCAACAACCAATAATTATCCAACAACCAAACCAAACAAAACCAATTATTATCCCGTACTCATTCTAACATACTATCCAAAAACAAGACAACAACCAATAATTATCCAACAGCCAAACCAAATAAAACCAATAATTATCCCATGCATCTAAAATATTTAAAAGATAATGCATATCAATTATATAGCTACTCCAGTTAAAGTAAAGAGTACCTAATTCCTGCGATCCAACGAGGCCATTAAATAGAGTCTTCTGAATTTGTGATTAGACCAAATTGATCCTGGAGCCCCCCACGTATTCTTTTACATGTACATTTGTTGACTAGTTTCCTTAATACAGTCTTCATAAAACCAAGCTAGTTTAACTTCATTTTATGAACATTGCATCAATGAAACTGATTAATAAATGTATATGTATAGGAACATGTGGAAATTGAGTTGGGTCAATTTGATCCAATCACAAACTCAAATGTCTCTATTCTCAAACCGAGTGTCATGTGAAAGTAACTAAATATTCGACTGAGCATAACATATTATCGAAAGTTAACTTACATAAATCATGTTAAACATTCATAAAAGTAACTAAACATTCATACATCAAAGTAAAGCACTAATACAATGTCAATATCAAAATAGGATACAAATAAGACTGACAAGGTTAACATAATATTTTGATACTTAATCTTCCTCTAAATCAACTAAAGGATCTTTCAAATTAGGGTTGTCATCAAGATCTGACTGGAACTATTTTTAAGCCTTCAATGCATCCACTTCAATAGTCATACCCTTTGGTGCATGCACAATAATAGACCAATTTCCATCGTTTATGCACTTCGAGTAAAATACCTTCTTTACGTTTTGAAAGGCATAAATAAAAGGCTTGTCGACTATGCGATCTTTACTCTTCAGCTTTGATAAATCTACCATAATAAGTTTGGAGTCAGGATCAGCTTTGCAAGAATTCTTAGTATCCTCCATCTATACCCAATCACAATAGAATACGATTTCTATGAAATCTAAGTAATCAAGTTCTAGGATTTGTTGGACTATCCCATAATAGGTTAGCACCGTATTCTTTGGATTTTTATCACTTTTGCTAGCGATACAGGTGTTCAACACAGAAATTTATATTCCATTATTTTGCGTCAAAAGTTTTTCCTCAAATGAAATCAAAACCATTGGTGCGGAATTTCTTAAACTCTTTCTCACGAAATTATGGCCTTTTGTTAGGCGTGTAAGCCTGGAAGAGACATCAACTCTTTTTAAAAGCTACATTTATTAATGAATTTGTATTAGGCATGTTTTTATCACACATGAATAAATAACTGCACACATAAGCTGTGAAGTTTACCTCTTTTGATACCCATGCCCTAAAATCAGTTGTTGTGCAATTTCTCCTTTGTTTTTGGGCAATTTCATTATTGTACTTCCTACGGGTAAATTATAGAGTTTATACCATAAAATATAAAATGCATATAATCAAAGAAGAAGAATTCAATAGATACTCACTCTATCCATTCTTCGACTTCATCTTGTGATTCGAAAACATAACGAGCTGTTTATATATTTGTGAGTTTCACCTTTTTAGGGTTCCTAAACGGTAATTCATCCTCAAACTCGTCAGGTTACTCAATCACTCCTTCTCTATGAAGATTGAACCTCCTCACCTCTTATTTTGGCATATATTCCCTAGCGTATAGCGATGATTCCACAGTTACGTATTCTTCAGTAATTGACCCTCTAATATACAGTGTATTCTTTATGTAATCTTTGAAGGTTTTATTCAAGCGCTCAAAAGGATACATCCAATGATGTCTAATGGGACCACATAATAAAGCTTCATTGCATAAATGCACAAACAAGTGGATGTTGATATCGAAGAATGACGCAGGAAAATATTTCTCTAATACACAAACTGCCTCGGCTAAAGTTGATTTTGCAGCTCTAATGTGCCTTCTGTTTACCAATTTTTCACAAACTGGGGTAAAACATAAACTTATTTGCATAATTTCCCGACGGAGATCTTTATGTTCAGAGAAGCAATGCCGAAATAACAGAGGGATTAATTGGATGATTACATGTCAGTCGTGAGACTTCCACTGTTTTAAGTCATTTGCTTGGTAGTTTATTACCCTACGTAAATTACCAGAATAACCAGTTGGAGTCTTCAAGTTGAACGTGTCTAAGAGGATCTTCTTCTCACTAGTAGTCAAAGTGAAATCAGTCGAAGGGGTAAAAATTCTTCCTATTGTAGGATCATTTTTTAACCAGAGTTTCTTCTTTAGCTTCATATCCTATAGATCTTGGCGGGCCCACTCTCTATCTTTGGAATGAGATCCACCCAGACGTGTTCCTATCAGATGTTTTGAAACATTTTTCTCTATGTACATCACATCAATTACATGCCTTACACGTTGATCTTTCCAATACGACAAATTAAAAAATATTGATTGCTTGGACCATGGTTTTACTTTAGTAGGGTCATTAGGATCTCTCCTTGCTTTACGCTTCAGGTTTACAAACTTGGGGTGTTTGCCTATGTACCTATTCCCTGCAGTCGCAGTCTTCGCCTTCTCCTCGATCTACTGACTAGAAAGTCAAGCAAGTTACATCCGGCACTCGTGACCAATAGGATAAAAATTAAACTTGTCATTCCTGAAAGGGTGACTGGTCAGCAAAAATCTACGATGACCCGTGTAACTCATCTTACTACTATGTTGTAGCCAAATGGCTTCAGTTTCCTCCCCACATATGGGACACACATAATAACGATGGACATTACAACCGGACAAGGTCCCATAAGCAGGAAGGTCATGGATCGCCCACATCACTATTTCTTTAAGTGTGAACTCTTCACCCTTGTGAGAGTCGAACGCCGTCACGCCTTTATCCCACAACTTTTTAAGTTCTTCGATTAATAGTGCTAATAATATATCAATATCATTACCCAGAGCCTTTGGACCAAGTATCAATAAAGATAATAATGTGAACTCCTTTCTCATGCACAGTGTCGAAGGGAGACTTAAAGGCGCCATTAAAATAGGCCAATAACTTTGACTAGTACTTAAATTACCGAAAGGGTTAAACCCATCAGTTGAGATTGCAAGACGAACGTTGTGTCATTCTTTTTAAAATTCATGGTGTCGTGCATTTGAAATTTGCCAGACGAGTGAATTAACCGGATGACGCATCATATTCACACCCACCTCGCATCGAGCGTGCCTTGTCATGGCCTCCGCTATCCACGGTACACTAAAAAATCATTTTAACCATGACCCAAGTGGAAAATACTTCAAAACCTTTTGTGGGACTTGCGAGATCTTTTGATATTTTGCGGGTTAGTCATTTACCTTCTCATAAACGACATATCTAGGCTCATCTCATACTGGACATTCATCATTCTCTTCGTGTTCATTGCGATACAATATGCAATCATACTTGCATGCATGAATATATTTGTATTTCAATCCCAAACCCTTCAAGGTCTTCTTCATGGTAGGATAATTTTTTGGTAACGTGTTCTCTTTTGGGAGAATTTGTTTAACCCACTTAAGAATTTCGATTATGTTATTTCCAAACAAGCCAAATTGACTCTTCAAGTTATGCAAACCAATCATTGCATATAATACCGAATTATCTTCATCGTAATCTTTGTACAAGGATCTAACCGCATAGGCTTTCAACCGTATATATTCTTGGTCTCCTGGTAGTTCAGTATCAAATTGTTCATTGTGCACATTATTTGTCTCCATAGGTTGGTTGTTTTGGTCGTGGTGGACTCTGTAAGCATCGTCAATTGGTTCGGTCAATGGACGATTTGTTGGAGAATCATTTACCACTTCTACTCATTGGTGTTCCTTTACGTGGTCGGTTACTGGTAATTCTTCGGTAACATAAGGTACATGTTTTTCATCATAGTATGTCCACTTGTTATAATCTTGATAAATTCCCCATATTATTAAATGTAACTCAACATCTTCTAAAGATTTATATTTTCCATTTATACAACGGGTGCACGGACACAGAAACTTCTCACTTTTAAGGTTCTTAAAAGCGTATCTAATAAATTCTTGAACGCCTTTAACATAACTATTAGCTATTTGTTCAGTCCCCTCCATCCATTATTTGTATTGTGGAAAATCCATTTAATAATCTTCAAATTGAAGTCCTATGTTAACATGATAAAATAAATATCATGTTGCATAAATATCATGTTGCATAGTAAAGCACTAATATAGTATCAAAGCAAAGCTTTAATATGGACAACAACGCACCAATCAATTAAACTATGCAATAACTTAAATACAAGAACATGCCAATCAACGATACTACAAAACCACTTATTCAATAAATTTGTCTATTGATATTATTACAACATAAGAAAAATATTACAACATCTTCATCAAGCGATAAACTAGCCAAGTGATAACAGCCTCTACATAATTTTTCGAAAAATTCTCTTCTCCACTGTTGACGTGTGCTAGAACAGTTTCACAACCATCAAATACTGTATCAACCACGATCTGACACTCACCCTCTTGAAAAGGTCGATTATGTACTAAAGTTCCTACGACAGTGGGCATGAGCATGCAGATGCAAACGACAAATTTACCGCCCAGGTCCTATATTTCTCGCCATAGACAACGTGGGTTTTTGATGAGGATCCAAGACATGTTCCATCCTGACGTGCTGAGAAAGGGAATGTTGAAGGAAGAACCGGAATCTGGGGGGGAATGGAGAACGAGGACAATTTTAAGGAATCCTTGGCATCAGTGGAGGGAAATCGAGATGCATTGGGGGCTGTAGGGGCATATGATCAGTTAAAAGGGACACAATATGTGCAAGTTTATCATTCACACCTCCCAATTCATTTCAAAGCCCCATTATATCCCCTTCAGCCCTAGATTGACGTTCATCGTTGGACGCAAAATGCTTATTAATAGAAGAAAGCTCGTTCACGAGAGGTACGGTGTGTTTGAATCTTATTTTTGACATATGCGCCCCCAAACCTCTCGTCCTCCCTCTTTGGTCCTTCCCAAAGGTTTGTACGATGGCATCATTGTCAATATCGTCGATCGGTCTTGAATCTGACTGACAACTGATAGACTCTATTGATTTTAGAGTCTTAGCTAATTGAGGAGGGAATTTATTATCTTTGTCTCATCTAGCATACATGTACAAGTTGTCCCTATTCGGTGTCTTTCCTTCGTTCCGGCTGCCTTTCTAAATAGTCATCCACTCATTCTTCAAATATTCATAACATTTTAAGCCAAGCCGATGGACATCAGTTTTTTTGGACCTATTCTTCTCGTTCTTCTCCCTTTGCAGCATTTTGGAGTCCTTCACCTCACTATCCAAAAAATCATTCCAGTGAGAGACTAGCATCTCAACGTTCGAAGGGACTTTGTCTTTGAGGGCCAAAATGATGAGCTTGATGCTCCCTTAGGGAAATGCTTATGCCTAAGGTTTCTCCGATATGTTCAGAGTTGTTAACTAACCTGAGAAAGCACCTTATTTTTTGAGTTGAGCAAAAATGAGAACCATTTTCTGAGTTGCTCGTAGATGTCATCTTTAATAACTTTATCTACGAGGTTCCAATTTTAGCTCCTCCAACTCCCACATTCATTTTTGCCAAGGACAAACACTAGGATTTAAACTGTTGAACGTTATTCTTATCCCCCTTGGGGTTATTTCCCAAAAGAGAGAACCCAATGGGCTTCTTCTCAAGTGACCCGACAGTTTTAGGAGCGTTGGGAGTGTCGGTTGGATTAGTGGGAGTACCTTGCCTACTATAACTCGGAGTAGGGGAGTGAACATTTTGTGGAGTAGGGGAGTGAAAAGAATTTGGAGTAGGGGAGTGAACAGTTTGTGGAGTTGAGTATTACTCACCAATTGGTGATGAGAATTTTACTTATGGTTGTTGGTTGTTATTGGTTGGAGCATTGCTTCCATTACCACCAGACATTATTTATAAAAATAATAAAAGTTAAATGTGTATCTATAATAATAGATGCATAATTTCAAAGTTCAATATGAAAATATAACTCACAAAATAAATTTTTGACCATATATTATAATCTACCTGTTCATGGTAAGACTTAATAAAAGTTTCAATGTGTCTGATCTCCAGCCATTCTGGATTTATTTTTAAAAACCTATGGATTTTTTCACGTGGTCAATTAGGAGGAAGCGTATCTATAATGGATGCATAGATGGAAGCAACATGAACTCGAAATCTCATCCTTTTCAGCCTATTGGCAAGATCAAGTTTGACGTGTATATGTCATGAGACATCACAGTCTTCGTCAATGATCATTGTACATAATTCTATCCATAATGGGTGAATTTTTTTTTGGCCTTCTCTAACAGCATAATCAAGGTCAGTGCTCTATCGGTATTATGTATGCGATATATATATTTTACATCTTTATCCCAACATTGTGGCAGGAAAAACATAATACGATCGAACAAGTACTCTTGCTGGAAATGAACTCCATGGTTTACAAGGTAGTTAAATTGTTCGATCTTCCTATTCCCATACCAATAAATCGGAGTACCCACTTTATGAGGATCATTAATGAAAGAGGTACGAGTATGGACCAATTGCAACCTTTCATACTCTTGTTGCCATCTATTATGACCATGACTCATTTTTCCTAAGAAAAATGAATGAGGGCGTGAATATGATTCCTATAAATAATGGTTCTAATGAATAATTAACTAGTTATTATGTAAGAGGGTGTGGATATGATTCCTATAAACAATGGCTCCAATGAATCATCAGCCGTTAATTTATTATGTTTTGAATACCTACTTTTGTCATTTAAGCCAAAAATCCCTAAAATTAACCCTTATGTTTGGTATTTTTTTAATGGAGAGGTATTTTTTTATATTGCAGCCCCAACAATATCCATTTAATTAAAATTTGCCCTAGTTTGAAAATTAAACCAACAATATCTATAAAATTAAAATTTGCCCTAGTTTGAAACTTAAACCTACAATATCCATTATATTAAAATTTGCCCTAGTTTGAAACTTAAACCAACATTAGTCATATATATGTATTTTTTATATAATACACACAGAAATACACATTTACAGTATACACAGTACACACAATGACAATATATACACAACTACATACATATACACAATACACAGACGTATATACACACACACACACACATATACACAGACGTATATACACACGCACATACACAGATGTATATACACACATGTATTTACAATATACACACAGAGAGAAATACACGCATACAAAAATATGTATTTACCTTTGAGATTGAGAGAAGGAGAGAGCTTGAGATTAAGAGAAGGAAATTGCCGAAGAGAGGGAGGGAAATCACCGGAGAGAGGGAGTGGAAATAAGGGTTTAGAAGTTTTCGAGGGTAATGAAAAATTGTTCTGCATTTTTTAAGTATAAAGACCATGGTCACGGCTTAGGACCGTGACCCTATGATGTGACCCTTTTATTTTTTTACACATCAGTGTGGAAATAAGGCCATGGTCACGGTCTAAAGCCGTGACTCGAATAATTAACTGGTAATGGACTTAAACCATTACCACGTTGTTTAATGAGGTTTGTGGTCATGGATAAGGGCCATGACTCATCCCTGACCAAAATTGGAGGGAAACTTGGTGCCATAATGGTCACAGTTGGGTCAAGGTCTAAAGTCGTGACCCAAGTGAGTCAAGGTTTAGATCCGTGACCAACCAGAAGAAGACCCATGACTACACAGAGTCATGGATTTGGTCATGCTCGTTTTGACCATAGTCCCGGTTTTGGTCCATGACCAGGTGGTCACACGACTGTGAGCCGTGACCCCTTCTTCGTGTCCATTTCTTATATTTGGTGTAGTGATTTACTCACACCTAATTTAGTTTTGGTGGGGGTCGATGCTAGAATTAAGTGGGGTGTGACAAATGGTATCAGAGCATGGTCTTAGGTATCGTAGGTTGTGAGTTCGTTTTAGCTTCCCCGTTGATTATCTTTAATTCCTTTTGATGACGTGTACTCTTAGTTATTTTGAGTCTGATGTTATTTTATTCCTATTTTTTCAAATAGCGAATACTATGAGAGTTGGAAATAGGATAAGGGATTCAGTTTCTGGTTTCGTGGCTCAGGAGAGGCAACAACAGTTTTTTTTGGATGTCGAGAAGTTGGCGGCTATCATACGTGAGGCCACAGAGGTTGGTAAAGAGATGGGGAGGCAGAGATGGGTGACTTTAGAAGCGCAGCAGCAGGGTACACCCGTGATAGCTTGGGATAAGGTAAGAACCAACTTCCATAAGGGCAATCCCCCCACCTTTGCAGGGGGTCTGACCAAATGGTTGCTCACATGTGGAGGAGAGATATGGAGAGACACTTAAGGATGGTGGACTACATGGACGTGCAAAAGAAGATGTTGGATACGTTTAAGCTAACTGAGAATGCGTTACAGTGGTGGGAGAGTGTCACAACATCCTAGGATAGAGATCGATTGAACTATGGAGACTTTCTGATAGAGTTTATAATAAGTACTTTTCGTATGCTATTAGGATCTCAAATAAGAGGGAATTTTTGGACTTGGAACAGGGTTCGAAGTCGATTGTCGAGTATGAACAAGAGTTCACCAATTTATCTATGATCGTGTCGGAGGAGGTTAACATTGAGGTGATGAAGATGGAATGCTTCATCAAGGGATTGTCTTGGTCGATCAGGCAGATGGTGTTGGGGAATCCAACATACACTATTTATGCTCAGGTGGTAAATGTCGTATTGTTGCTATGGCATGAGAAAACCAATTATCAAAAGAAGTTTGGAAAGAGATAAGAGTTCAATGGACAAGGAGAAGAGAATAAAGGTCGCAATGACCAAGCATGGATGAAACATAAAACCAATCAGGAATAGTAAGGACAAGAGGGAGAGAGAGTGACAACTAGACATTTTGAACCTTTTAGAGGTGAATGCTTTAATTTTGGGGAGACAAGACATCGGGCCTTCAAGTGTTCGAAGAAAGAAGGCCAGTAGGGTCAAGTGACTCAGGGCCGAAGGGCTCCATCACCGATAGTCCTAGGTGTTCAGGGAGCGCCAACAGCATAAGAAACACTGGTTGGAGTGGGTAGGTGATATTTACTTCAACCTCAGGTGGAGAAGGAACCGAAGTGTGGCTAGTGGAGTAGTGCGGTACGTATTAATTATATATATATATATATATATATATATATATATATATATATATATATATATATATATATATATATATATATATATGCGATATATATTATTTTATAGTTCGTGGGGTAGGTACATGTAAGATTGGGAGTATGGGCGCCTAATTATGACATTCTACTAGTAGGCATATGTAAGCCTTATTTTATGTTGCACGATTTATCTTGACGTTTATGTTTCGTCTAATTTCGAGGACAAAATTTCCTTGATAGTGGGGATATAACACCCTGTAATTTTAATTCAAAAATAATTTAAATTAATTTCAGAATTTTGGAAAAATAAAAATTGGGATCTATTTAATTTTGGTATGTAAAAATGTTTGTTTTTATATATAAAAACAAAGTTTTAAGTAGAATTTAAATCGGTATTAAAATTTGGAAATTATAACTTTTTGTATAAAAATCGGGGGAGGATCCGACCTAAGGGGATATGAAAATAAAAAAATTAAAAATTTGATCGTACGATCGAGGTGAATTTTTCACAGCAGCTCCGTCGCGTTGTTCGCTACAACATACTAAAATTTTAGCAAATTTCAACAGTCCGATCATCCCTAGTAGTTTTTTGAGTGTTTGTGTTTTATTAGGACTCAAACTCTTTTTGGTATATAAACATAAAGTGATGGCTTTAGCACTTTTAAAACACATTTTATCCTTCTCAAAAATCATTAGCCTCCTTTATTTTCGTCTTCTTCCATCAACAAAACCCTAGCCCCATTTTAAACAACCTTCAACTCAAGATTTGTCAAGATAAACTGGGTTTTCTCAAGTTGATCCAAGAACGCATATTTGTCATCTTGTCGTGAGGAACACAAATTTGTAATCATATTTCTTCAAACAAATCTCAGGCATGAATACTCTATTCTCTTCCTTTCGTATTATGCGTCTTAAGTGTCCCTCGAACCCTTAATCATGTGTTTTTGTTAAAATAAATTAGCAACTTAATTAGAAAAAGTGGGTAATAATTTTGTGACTGTTTTTATGAAATTTTTAAATATGAATTAATACTCATAACACTTGGGTACTATGTTAGAGTATTGGATTTTGATGATTTTGGGTGTAGGTTCGCATGTAGATTTTTATAGAGTTTATTTAAAATAATAAATGGGACGCGTACACACTCATAAACTTATGTAGCTAATAAAAGTGGACGATTATTATGTGTTTCATAATTTTGCATGTTGAATAATCTAAAATAATTAAATGGAAATAATTGTGTTGAGAATGGCCGAGGTGTTAATAATTAAATTAAATTGGGGCCATTATGATTAAAGTGCTATGTTGTTCATATGTATTGTTATATTGTGTGATTTGTTATTAGTCACTTTTTCTATCACGGGGATGAGGGGATTTTGGGTAGTATATTTCTCACCTTGATTATAGGATGCTTACTAGCTATGGGACTAGTGGGTAGGCCTTGGTTTTAATTTATACTTACTAGGTATGGGGCTAGTTAGTGTAGATTCATGCAGTATTAATATTTCGGGATGGGGCTGATTTTTATGTTTTATCATCATTACGCTAGACTAGGAATGAGACTAGGACGATATTAATGACAAAAACTCATTGTATTCATAGGGTAGGACGTATGCGTACTTTAGGGACCCTTAGGTATGGGACTAACTAGTATTTTGAGGGTATCACATTGATAATAAGGGTGGGTGATTATAATAAAAATATGAGTTGAGAAAATGAGAATGAATGCCTAAGATAATAATGGATATTAAAATGGATTGGCGTCGCCAATATGTGCCGTGCTGATAGTAGGAACGGGCGAACTGGCTATAGCGACGTGGGTACTGGAGTCACCAATATGTGGAGGGCTGATGACGCGACCACAAATGTGTTTAGTGTGCGTACTATATAGGCTCAAGTGCAAGCCTCCCGCTTAAGTAATAATCCAATAAGTCGGGTATTGATCCTCAAGTAAACGGGACGAACGAAGTCGTGACGACGTTGGAAATATGAAGTAATTCTAGTTTTGACTCTAAAAAAAGAATGAAAAGGCGATTTTGAATACGGAATAACTACAACTAAATGCAATTTTGAAAATAGTGAACTAATGAAACTATGAATAAATGAAATGCAATTACTCGAATTAAATGAAGAACTAATGACGAAATTTTTTACTACTAAGATAATAAATGAGAACAATAGGTCGGGTTACAATCCCCCACATCCGAGCAATTCACTTCGTAGGATATTAATATCAGAATTAGAATTTTAAATAAATCCGGTCTTTAGTACTCCCAAGTATTACATATATGAGGGATCGTAGCCCGCACAGTATGTAAGCAAGAGACGAGTAAAGCAATGTCGTATTAACCAGTACTCGCGTCGCACTCTTAATCATCTCGGTTACCTAGGGCAAACGAGATCAAAAGTTCTACGACGGTTGTACCAGTTATACAACACGATTCATCTAAGATTTTAATTCCAAATAACTTTTTCCACTAACATGAATTACATTGGGTGGGGTTCATGCACCCCAACCCGTAATAACTTACCCGGACATATTAACACAAGAAGAAAACATGCTCTTACTAAAAGAAAACATTTTAACTAAAGACTTAAGATTAGGAAGAATGAAATTACTAACTAAGGAATTAACTACAGCAATAATGAAAGCAAGAATTGGAACAAATTTACTTGAATTGCAGAGCTGGAATTAAAGTTACATAAAAACTAGGGGTTCTTGTTGTTCTCTCCTCAAAACTAATTACAATGCTTCTCTAAATGAATTAGAAGCTCCCTAATGTCTGGGAGGTGTTTTAAATTTATACCCTACAAAAATTACAAGATTTGAATTCATACAAAGCTGTATCTTGAAGAAGATAACCCTAAATCTCGAACCCCAGATCGATCCGGTCAAGATATTTCTGATTGGTCTAGGTGATAACTAGATCGATTCATTTTTCATATCACCCAGATTGGTTTGCTAGACAGAATTTACGCATAGATCTTTGGGGGCCGAATTGATTCATTTTTTTGGATGGCCGGATCGGTCTGGTAAAAACACTTTTATTCAGTGATTTCTAGTACCCGGATCAATCCATTTTTTGTTCCATCCGGATTAGTCCGGATATGCTTCTCAATTTCTCTTGATTTTCTCTTCAAAATCTCTCGATTATATCGCATGTTCAGGTCTTGATAACTTCTATTCCATAACTCAAATTAGAACTCCGTTTCTTCCTATGCATTCATAAACTCGAGATCTTCGACTTTTATTTTAGGTCCTCAACCGGATTCCTGGTGGAAATTATGCTTTTTCCCTTTTTGATTCATCCTCTTTCTTTTCTCTTGCTTCTTTTGGTTTCTTTATTTACTTCATGTACTAAATACCTGTAAAATCAATAAGAAATGAACGAAACTCGGGATACTTGTTAGACGACACCATTAGAAGTGATATGAGATAAACCAACTCGTTTTACAATGTTCGGATTAATAAAAGCCTCTAAATTAAGGGGTAAATTTGGAAGAATTTATGCCTAATCAAACCACCTTAACTTAGAACTTTCATCGTCCCGAGCAATTTAAAATGATCAAAACATGATTCAACTCTAAAATGGGATAGAATACCTCTTTCGCAGGCAAGAGATTGAATTTAGCGCATGCAACAAGCCTTTAAACCCCTTGATTACCCTAGTAGGACGAGTTGTGTCTCGTGGGGGTTTGCAGTGAATATACCCACAAAATTCGACTCAAGGAAAACTTGAAATACGTAAAAATTGTATAATTCAAACTTTTCCAGAAAATAGTCATCATCAATTCATGTTCAAGGGTCTCAAATCATAGTGCGTGTGTGCGAAGCCAGAATTTAACCGCGAATTTCCACTGGTTGACCATTACGTTACTTATCCAAAAATTCGTTTTGATTCAAATTCTCATGGGATGCTCTCACAAACGAATCTCTTGGAAGTGTGGCTATTTCACTCGATGTGCATGATTTATAAGAGTAAATGCATTGGAACCAAGTTCACACACACAAATAGAAGTAAGGATTTTTTTAAATAAATGTTTCATCGAATTACGGTTATAGGGAAATGGGAACATCACCTCTAATTTACACCTTTAATCTCTTTTATTATCCTTTTGTATTTTAGCTCTCCACGTGGTAACCAATTTCGCAATTTGGACTCGGTTAGGACTTTTTCGGGTTAAAGGTGTATTGGGTAAAATGGAAATGGTAGGGAAGGTCGGAATTGGAAAATTCATTTATGATGTCCATTTTTTCTTTTCCAGGCTTTTGCTCATTTTTTTTCTTCTTATTCTACTTTTCACACTTTTCTTTTCATGCTATCTTTATTGAGCATTTTTCTAATCTTTTTGCCCCTTTTCATTGCACTTTTCGGACTCAATTTTGAGATTTTCAACTTTTACAATTCCGGGCCAATTAGGGTTTTTTTCGAGTGGTCAAACGAAAGGGAAAATTTATTCGGCTCAATTTTGGTTTACAAAAGGGATAATTTTTCACTACTTTTTCTGGCCAATATTTTTGGGTGACAAACGCGGGCCTACTTTATTGTCCAAAATACTAATTGCGTTACCATATGCATCTCAAGGTTTATTAACTTTAGAGATCTAATTAGCACGTTTTACAAGGAAACATCACACACATTTCCCATAACTGGTCAAAGTGAAAGGATTGAGATCCTCGATGACTTATTAAAACGCTGAAACGAACTTTGAGTTAACAATTTAGCTCGAATTGATTTATAAACTCAAAATAATGAAAGGCTCGAATCTCACCGGGTTGATTAATCTCCACATTTATTCGTTAAGTCGTCTATGTTCGCTCAATATCCATCTTTGATCAATTTCAACTTTGTGTACTATGTTTTTACAATTTGAGACTTTAAACCGAATTTTAATGATATTTTTGAAAATTTTGAATTCCAATTTTTATTTTATTTTGAAGAAAAATATTTTTTATTTTTCCGAGTTTTACGATTTTTTTTTGAAAATTTGTGAAGTTTTAGAAAGACGCACTTGTAACACCCCTAACTTAGACTTTTACATTGTCCTCAAGAAAAAATGACTAAAATCTAACTCAAATCGAATTAAAAGTTCAAATAAATAAAACGAACAAATATGGAAAATGCAAAATTTTATATAAGGGATCATCACATGTGACAAATGAAAAGGAAAACAAACAACCATGTGAAAATAGCCAACAACTAGACAACCACTTTTTAGAAGAAAAAAATAATCACTGGGGCGGGGGATTGGAGCTTCCGGGCGCGCTAGGGTCATATGGGTCATAGAAATAGGACGGTGGTGGTGCGCCCATAGTCATCCGATACATCTTCGCTTGGAGACGGTACATCATGCTGGTATCCTTTTGGTAGGCCGCTTAGTCCCTATCGTATTGTGTGAAGAATCCGTCAAATCTTGATTCCACCGCTGAAAGACGCCTATTAATTTCGGCATTGGCGGGTGAAAAATCAAAATCCTCATCACTATCATAATCTGCGTCACCCTTGCCCATCGCGATATCTTCCTCATCTTCCTCGTTGCTTTTGTCATCGCCTCCCTTGTCCGCTTCTTCATCACTATCCTCCTATTCGGTATCACTATCCTCATGTGTCAATCAGGATTGGATGTGGGTCTGTTGTCGTTCACATTTCATCCGAGTGGTTGCTGCAAAAGGAGTTAAGAGGCACAGGAAATCATGTGGGGGTGCCATTTCGGCGTCGGCTAACATGGACATGATGAGTCGAGCATAGGGGAGAGGGGTGATGCGCTTTTTATCCATGGCAATGAATTATATGTCCTTAAAAATGCAAACAACCAGGCTAATGGGGGTGTTGTGGTCGAAGAGGTGATATACGAGGGTGGCTTGACGCGGACGCATCGCCGAGTTATTGCCCATTGGGAGAATGTTTGCGCACACGATTTTGAAAGTGAGGCTCGCTTTCTCGCTTAGCTGGCCCACCGGGTACATTTTGGTATTCCAGTTGGCATTGGGGTTGATGCGAGACATGAACATGTCTTTGTTAAGTGGGGCAAGAGGGTTTGGGTAAATGTATTGATGTGGGGTCGGGACATCTTTGGCAGCCAACTTCTGGGTCAGAAGTTCCAAAGAGAATGGGATACGAATGCCACCAATGTAAGCTTCAGCCATGTGGTGCCTGGCACGAACAAATGAGCCATAGAAGGCACGCATTGCGTTGGTCCATACCGCATTATGAGGTTCGTTTAGGAAGTGACACCAACCCCGGGCCATGAAAAGATTGGTGACGGAATTAGGCATGTCATTCCAAATGACTTGGCACTCTATTTAGAGTTTTTGAGGTTGGCCGAATAAACTTCACACCACCATTGCTCTTGAAAGGAGTGGTATCCGGCGGCTCTATCGTCGAGAATTTCGATGAAATCGTATTTTTGGGGAGGAGGTTGGTGGGCTATGGTTTAAGGAGTGAGTAGGAGTGCTAGACAGAAATAGTGAAACAGCGGAGGAGAGTGAGTAGTGGTGGGGGAAATGGGATGGGGAAGGTGTAGAATTTATAGGTGGGGAGGGAAGAGGGTAGGGTAGATTTTTTAAGGGAAAAGGGGAAGGTATATGGGAGGGAAAAGGGTGTTGGGAAGGGTTGGGTACGAAATGGGAGGGAATGAGAAGGATTGGAGGAGAAAGGGGATGAACATAGGGAATGTAAGGAGTTGCAGAAACCGAATTGATCAAGGTTCCCAGGACCGGATCGATCCTTTTTTCATTTCGATTTTTCCCAAATCGGACCAATCTGGGTCCCCAGGATCGGATCGATTCAGTGCCCAGATTAGCTTTAGTTCACCTATTGGATGGTAAACTCTCCTCTTAGGACTTTCGATTACTCCTACCTATGATCCGACACCTGCCTGGCCTGATTACCTCTCACCTCAATACTGTGGCTCTAAAATACTCGCCTCGTAAAGCGTGATGGTGCTCAAATTCCTCTTATTTAGTGATGTGATCGTACGAAATCTACTACCCTAACCTATGTGCAGCTACTATGCACAAGAATTCACCCCATACACGTCAGGGGTGCGATGACCTCTCAATTAGAGCTCACTCTACCCCGTAAATGGGGTCCGATAACCAAATGGTGTCGATATCCTCTACGCATGCCTCAACATATGGCTTTATGCACTGTCCATTGACTTGGACTGTGTTCCCCCCTTTTGGATCTTCCAATTCTACTGCTCCATGGGGGAATACTCTTTTCACAACGAATGGACCAGTCCATTGAGACCGCAATTTACACGGAAATAGATGAAGTCGGGAGTTATAGAGGAGTACCTTTTGTCCCGACTGAAACTCTTTTCATCGAATAATCTTACTATGTGCAAGTTTCATCCGCGCTTTAGAAATCTTAGCATTCTCATACGCATCATTGTGTATCTCGTCCAACTCATTTAGTTGAAGTTCACAAGCTTCACCGTCTTTATCCTTATTGTAATTTACCCTCTTAATTGCCCAATACATTTTGTGCTCTAACTCAACAGGAAGATGGCAAGGTTTACCATATACAAAGAAGAATGGGGACATTCTGAGTGGGTTCTTGTATGCGGTACGGTAGGCGCATAGTGAATTATTCAATCGAAGGGACCAATCCTTCCGGTCGGGATTAACGGTCTTCTCTACTATGTGTTTGATTTCACGATTTGCCAATTCCACCTGTCCATTCGTTTGTGGGTGATATGTCATTCCAACCTTGTGAATGACACCATACTTTTTCATAAGTTTTTCAAACGGCTTATTAAAAAATTGCGTGTCATTATCACTGATTACCACTTTAGGTGCACCGAAGCGAGAAAGTATGTGTTCGTGCTGGAACTTTATCACCACTTTATTGTCATTAGTCTTAGTAGATATAGATTCCACCCACTTAGAAATGTAGTCTACCGCGACTAGGATGTATAGGTACCCAAAAGATGGGGGAAAAGGTCCCATGAAGTCAATACCCCAGCAATCAAAAACTTCAATGATGAGAATTGGGGTTAATGGAATCATGTCTCGTTGGGTAATCGCCCCTATCAATTGACACTTGTCACAAGACTTGCAACAATTGTTGACATCTCGAAACATTGTGGGCCAGTACAAACCGCTTTGAAGAATTTTAACGGCTGTATTTTTCACGAAAAAGTGGCCTCCACATGCTTCCGAATGACAGTATTGGATGACTTGGAATTTCGTCATCCGGTACGCATCGTCGGATGATTTCATCGGCGAAATATTTAAAAAGAAATGGATCACCATAGAAAAACATGCACGACCAAGTGATGAAATCTTATCTTACGGTGTCCAATCCGGAGGGACGGATCCCGTGACAAGATAGTTCATTATATCTGCAAACCAGGGCAAATAATAGGTGGGAAAGAGCTGCTCATCCAGAAAATTCTCGTCTATGGGTGTAGGATCACTAGGTTCATCGGACAAAATCCGTGATAAGTCATCGACAACGATGTTTTAGACTCCTTTTTTGTCTTTAATGGAGAGATTAAACTCCTCTAAGAGTAGGATCCACCTTATGAGGCGCGGCTTTAAATCTTTCTTCGCAAGTAGATATTTTAAAGTTGTGTGGTCGGTGAAACAAGTGATGGGGGAACCGATAAGATAGGACCGAAATTTGTAGAGAGAGAATACTACCGCTAGAAATTTCTTCTCCATAGTGGACTAATTGAGTTGTGGTCTGGTAAGAGTCCGGATAGCGTAGTAGATGAAATGTGCCTTGTTGTCTTTTCTTTGGCCCAAAACAGCCCCTATCGCATTATCGCTAGCATCACACATGAGATCGAATGGTAAGGACCAATCCGGAGCCTGCATGATGGGAGCAGACACAAGCATGTTTTTTAATTTTTCAAAAGCACTTTGGCATGCTTCCGTCCACTCAAATGGAGTGTCTTTCATAAGAATATTGCTTAAGGGTCTAGAGATGGCGCTAAAATCCTTAATGAACCTTCTATAGAACCCTGTGTGGCCCAAGAAAGAGCGCACGTCTTTTAGCAATTTAGGTGGGGGTAGGTCAGCTATGACATCTATTTTTGCTCTATAAACCTCAATCCTTTTTTATGACACGATGTGGTCAAGAACTATACCCTCAGTTACCATGAAATGCCATTTCTCCCAATTAAGCACTAAATTCTTTTCCACACATCGGGCTAGTACTTTCTCAAGATTGGCTAGACATAGGTCGAAAGAGGTGCCAAAAATACTAAATTCGTCCATAAACACCTCTAGACCTCTCTCAACCATGTCACTGAATAATCTCAACATGCACCTTTTAAAGGTCGCCGGTGCATTGCACAAGTCGAATGGCATACGTTTGTCGACAAACGTTCCAAAGGGGAAAGTGAAGGTTGTCTTATCTTGATCAAGTACATCTACCTAAATCTGGTTATATCCAGAATAACCATCTATGAAGCAATAGTAAGGGTGTCCCTCTACTCTTTTAAGCATTTGATCCATAAATGGCAAGGGGAAATGGTCTTTTCTAGTTCCCGCATTGAGTTTTCGATAATCAATGCAAACGCGCCATCCAGTGGTGGTACGTTGGGGAACTAATTCTCCCTTGGCATTTTCAATCACACTCATGCCCAACTTCTTCCGGAATACTTGAATGGGACTCACCCACTTGCTATCTGAGATTGGGTAAATAATTTCGGCATACAATAACTTTATAATTTCAGTCCTCACCACATCTTTTATTGTGGGGTTTAGCCTTCTTTGCATTTCTCTCGAGGGCTTAATATCCTCCTCGAGGTGATTTTTATGGGTGAAAATCAAAGGGCTTATCCCCTTTAAATTAGCTATACACCAACCAAAAGAACTTTGGTGCTTCCTTAAAATTTTTAATAGTTTACCCTCCTGGTCTTCATCTCAGCTAGAGCAGATAGTAACAGTAAATGTCTCACTCTCTCCTAGGAAAGCATATTTAACATTGGAGGGTAGTTTCTTCAACTTGAGAGTCGGGAATGTGTCTCTAGAGGGAACCATGCGTGCCTCCCTTGGTGGTAACTCTTCGAATCGAGAAACCCAATTAACATCTCTCGCATCCTCGTCCGACGCTCTCTCATCGAGTACTCCTCTCAACTCCTTTATCTCCCTCTCAAACTCAGTATAAGCTCCCTCATCCTCATGACTAAAAGCTTGGAAAGCTTCTAAGGCATCTCTATAGTAATTTTACTCAAAGTTCTCTTCTACGATCTCATCAATTAAGCTCACCACATGAAGATCATCTTCTTCCCCTGCTTGTTGGGCTATGTTGAAGATGTTCATTTCTAAAGTCGTATTCCCAAAAGTGAGTTGCATCTGCCCATTTTTAGTATTGATCAATGCGTTAGCCGTAGCTAAGAATGGGCACCCAAGAATGATGGGAACATGATTTTTCGAGGCGAAGGAGGGCTCCGTGTCCCAAATGACAAAATCTACCAGGAAGTAGAAAGTTTCCACTTGGACTATCACGTCCTCAACTATACCCCTTGGTATCTTCACGGCTTGATCCGCTAACTGGAGAGTGATCCTTATGGGCCTAAGATCATCCAGATCAAGTTTCCTATAAATCGAATAGGTGAGGATATTGACACTTGCCCCCAAATCGAGTAAGGCCTTTTCGAATTTGTTCTCTCTAGTGGTGCAGGAAATGATGGGTGAGCCGAGATCTGTATATTTAGGTGGGAGATCATTAAGAATGACTGAGCTCACATTCTGTGCTAGAAACATGTTTTTGTTTACCTTCATCCTCCTCTTGACAGTCAATAAGTCTTTAATGACTTTTGCATAGGCTAGAATTTTCCTTATTTTCAATTTCACGTTCTTAAAGAGTTCTAGCACTTCATCACTTATGGTCCTTTTATGTGAAGGAACCAATCTTTGAGGAAATGGTGCAGCGAAGGGTGGCTTTATAACTACCTCGGGCTCACTAGTGTCTACTTTGTCACTCCCATTTAAGGAGATATCTTTGGCCTCTTTCATACCGGGTGACTTCTCCTTGTCTTTTGAAATGTCGCGTAGAAGAGGTGATAAATCAACAAGTCTCCCACTATGAAGAGTGGTTACAGCTTGGGAGTGCTCCTGCTATTCTGTAGAGGTGGAGCTAACATTAGGTTGACCTTGGGGAGGTCTTTGGTCTTGGGTAGTAAACTTTCCCTTCTCTTGGATACTCAACGAGGATTTCATCTTGGAGATGTTGGCATTTATTTTGGCAAACATGCGTTCATATATAACATTATTTTCACCTTACGAATTTATGAATTGGTTCATTGTATCCTCGAGGTTCCTTCAAGGGGAGATACATATGTAGGTGGAGGTGGTGGTGCTTGTTGGTATGGAGGAGGTGGTGAAGGTGGGACAACCTGTGAATGTGGGTTCATCGCAGCTTGTGGTTGTCTATAGTTAAAACCAGGATGGTTTCTCCTCGAAGGGTTGTATGAGTTCCCATGCGGGGTATTAAAATTCCCCCAGGATCCTCCTATAGCATCCACCTGCTCGGTGTTCATGGCATTGTAGGCGAAAATCGTTGGGCATGCCTTTATGGAATGGCCGACCTCACAGATAGCACACGTTTTTTCTTTCGATCCACGGCTGGATCCAGAGATATCTCTCAACCGAACATCAAACAACTCTTTCATATCTCTCTGAAACTAATCAAATTGACAGTTTATTAAGGTATTGATATCCAAATGGTATAGACCGGATGCAGCCGGAGTGATAGATGTTTGTCTAGGTTGGGCTTGATTAGGATCAGATATGTCCTATGCTTGAGTAGTCTCTGCGACATACTTAAGATGGACCTCGGCATTGCACGAGTTTAAGTCCCAAAAGGGTCTTTCAGACATTATTTTCATAAGTTGTTTGGAAGCTACTGTTAGCCCATTATGGAAGAAAGAGATCAGTAGGTGTTTGTCAAAACCATAATGGGGGCATGCGCTTACTAACTCTTGGAAACGTTCCCAACACCTATCAAAAGACTCATTATCATGTTGTCGAAAATCTTGGATTTGAGTTTTGGCAGAGTTGGTCTTGTGCCGTGGATAGAATTTTGAGATAAACTTGGATTGCATATCTCTCCAGGAAGTGACAGAGTTTGTGGGTAGAGACCATAGCCAGGTCTTGTCTTTATCCTTTAAGGAAAAAGGAAAAAGCTTTAGTCTAAGGGTATCTTGCGTGCAAGATTGATCACTAAATGTGTCACACGCCTCTTCGAACTCACGAATATGCAAGTATGGTTTCTCCGAATCCATGCCGTGGAACGTAGGGAGAATCTGTATTATCCCATTTCAAAAGTGGAACTGACCGGCATTATACGGAAGTAAAATGCAACAAGGGGTGACAGTCAGCTCAGGAAAAGTAAATCTTTCATGGGAAGATAAGGTAAATTTTCCTCTCAAGTACCGAAACTTGTTGCGTCAAACATTGCGCTTACGCTCTCTTCAAATGACTCGGTGTACTCACTTGGTGTCCTAGATGTGTGACTCGAGGATTGACTCAGGGTGTAACTATCTATGGAGTGCTCAGGAGTAAGAATTGGAACCCAGAATTGTGGAACGCGAGGTGTGTGGGGGCTTTCAGAATTATACTCAATGATAGGGTTTTCGTGGATTCAGGTTGGAGTATTGTGAGGAGTCTGAGTATGTTCAGGATTTTTGCATTAAAGGCTTTTTAAGAGATGGTGATTTTTTTTTTTTTTTTTGAATTTTTTGTCAAAGTTTTAGATTGACCCGATCTAACTTAAGTCTACCTAAATCCACGGCAACGGCGCGAAAAAATTGACGCGACCATAAATGTGTCTAGTGTGCATACTATATAGGCTCAAGTGCAAGCCTGTCGCTCAAGTAATAATCCGATAAGTCGGGTATCGATCCTCAAGTAAACAGGACGAACGAAGTCGTGACGATGTTGGAAAGATGAAGTAATTCTAGTTTTGACTCTAAAAAAAGAATGAAAAGGATATTTTGAATACGGAATAACTACAACTAAATGCAATTTCGAAAATAGTGAACTAATGAAAATATGAATAAATGAAATGCAATTACTCTAATTAAATGAAGAACTAATGACGAAAATTTTTACTACTGAGATATGAAATAAGAATAATAGGTTGGGTTACAATCCCCCACACCCTAGTAATTCACTTCATAGGATATTAGTATCGGAATTAGAATTTTAAATGAATCCGGTCTTTAGTACTCCCAAGTATTACATATATGATAGATCGTACCCCGCAAAGTATGTAAGCAAGAGATGAGTAAAGCAGTGTCGTATTAACCAATACTCGCGTCGCACTCTTAAGTATCCCGATTACCTAAGGAAAACGAGATCAAAAGTCCAACGATGGTTGTACCAGTTATACGACACGATTGATCTAAGATTTTAATTCCAAACAACTATTTTCACTATCGTGAATTACATCGGGTTCAAGAATTGAAAAAAATTTACTTGAATTGCAGAACTGGAATCAAAGTTACATAAAAACTAGGGTTTCTTGTTGTTCTCTCCTCAAAACTAATTACAATGCTTCTCTAAACGAATTAGAAGCTCCCTAATGTCTGGGAGGTGTTTTAAATTTATACTCTACCAAAATTACAAGAGTTGGATTCATACAAAACTCTATCTTGAAGAAAATAGTCCTAAAAATTGAATCTCGGATCGATCTGGTCAAGATATTTCGAATTGGTCTGGGTGACAACCGCATCGATCCATTTTTCATATCACCCGGATTGGTCTGCTAGACATAATTTATGCAGAGATCTTTGGGGGCCGGATTGATCCGTTTTTTTGGATGACCGAATCGATTCGGTAAACGCACTTCTATTCAGTGATTCTAGTGCCCGAATTAATTCATTTTTGGTGCCATCCGGATTGGTCTGGATATGCTTCTCAATTTCTCTTGATTTTCTATTCAAAATCTCTTGATTATCTCACATCTTCGGGGCTTCATAACTTCTATTCCAGAACTTGGATTGGAACGCCGTTTCTTCCTATGTATTTAGAAACTCGAGATCTTCGACTTTTATTCTGGGTCCTCAATCGGATTCCTAGTGAAAATTATGCTTTTGCCCTTTTTGATTCGTCCGCTTTCTTTTCTCTTGCTTCTTCGGGTTTCTTTCTTTCCTTCGTGTATTAAATACCTGTAAAATCAATAAAAAATACACAAAACTCGGGATACATGTTAGACACCACCATTAACAGTGATATGGGATAAACCAACTCGTTTTACAATGTTCGGAGTAATAAAAGCCTCTAAATTAAGGGGTAAATTTGGAAGAATTTATGCCTAATCAGTTGACAGTTTAAATGGGCGAACTGACTATTGTGGCGTGTCATGCATGGAACCTCACCAATATGTGTAGTGATGATCGTTTGAACGGGCGAACTAGCTATAGTGTGGGGAATGTGTATGGTGTAAAACATCGGGAGTACTGCAACCAAACAAATAAAATTAAGATAAAAATTTATATTAAAAATGATGGAGATCAATATTAATCGGGCATATTAAATTAAGTAGTTGAACTATTACTTCGAGGTAGCTTAGTTCATGTGGTATTTTATGTTGTTTATTTATTAACATCGTTAATTATTATCTCGTTTAATTTAAAATTTCCAGTCATGAGATTTATCATGTATAATGCTCTTGTCTGGATTATTGGATCCTATTTGAGGGGAGTAATGTGTATTCATGCTCGGGGATCTGACCTCATGCGTTGAATAACCTTTTCAGGATTAAGTATTAGAGTAGCTGCATAGGATTTATTGGAGATCATCTTGGAGTGCAGCTGGAGTTATTTACTTTATACTTAGTAGTTTAGTTTAGTTTTTCCATTCCTTTGCATTTATATTAAGACTCAGTTTATGGATGTGGTGTGCCATTTATGTTCCATAGTTTCACGATTTTATTTAGTTATTCATTATGGATTTGGTTTATTCAGTTTTTATATTTATTGGAGATTGGATTAATTGGAGTTTAGCAAGGGATGGATTTCATTTATCACATAGTTGGTTATTTCTATTGGGATTGATTTAAGTATTAACTTGTGGATTGATTTTTATATGTTCCATATCTGTCACATGCTAAGAATAATATTTTATTTACTCGCACCCGGCTTAGTTTTGGTGGCAGACAACGCTAAAATTAAGCGGGGTGTGCATAAAATAATAAGGTGACGACCCTTATAAAGTCCAATTACTTAACTAGTTATCAATTAACTCTATATATGGGTGTGTTATTTGAGCTTAATCAATAGTTCAAACCATCAAAGAATTATACAACAATAAATCTGTGCGAAAAACCCCCACTTAGAGAAAAATCTCAAATAAATTCCCTCTCTCGTTAAACTTGAAAATCTAATTTTACACTATGCAAGAGGATAATTCTCACATGATATCCTTAATAAATAATTACCTTTGGATATTCAAATTTATCCCATTTAAAGAGAATCAATCTAGGATCTCCACTAAGATTGAGAGGAAGTCCATTCTCCTCTGAGCACCACACCTTGAACAGCTACTTCAATGAATCACTCAACTCTCCTTATATATTATTGGGTTTTATTCTTAAGACCATATATGAAATTTATTTATTAATAAAGGTGTGTCGGTTTCACTTTGAAATGAGAGTTATGTTTATGAGAGTGCATTATATTTATTCTAAATATATTGTATGAATGTCAGTTAATTGAACGTATTAGTAATTATGGCGAGATGGGTTCGACCTAATTACAGAAGATCAAATTTTAAAAACTAGAGAAATTAAGCTATTACAATCGAGATAGGGAGTTGACATCCTATATGTGGAGCAACGAATACAATATTAACCATTTATCTTAACTACGGGAATTTTTCTAATGGTTCAATAACTTGTTTGATAGTTTAGAAAGGATCGTACTAGCATATTATGATTCTATTGAATAGGACCACATATGAAATTGAAGTCTAGGTGTTGTTTAAATTAGACTTGCACAATATGACAACTTTACACAAAGGGTGAATACATTCTCAATCCTGATGATTATGAATATTGAAATGTCCTCACAGTTATTACTTTGATTATTATTGGTGCAATCCAATGTATCGGATCTAAATCTTTGCAGGTTGGGCAATCATTGTGTGGACATGACTGAGATCATATTCCAGAGGAATCCGTAATTGGAAGATATCCTAGATTATGATACCACCATGATAAAATTATAAATGTTGATTCTACCAGTACACCTGATTAGTGGATTATTTAATAATCCACTATATTTTCAAATAAGTTAAGTTTAAGATAAAGGAATAAATAAGATGTTGTTGAAAATCAATTAATGGCGAATTGAATTTCACCAAGCGAGAATTGTATGCTTTATGGGGGAATCATATTATGCACTATCTAACTTTGCATATAAGACCTTGTTATTCGAGTAATTATGAGATAATTAAATTGGAGTGCAATTGTAATTATACAGTGGAAAAAATTACAATTAAACGGGAAAGAAAATATATTACGAAAAGTAATATGGGATTTTCATACTTTCGTTTAAGAGCCAATTTAATTATTAGTCTTCGATCCTTAATATAATCCATTACCCAACTAGACAACCCAAACTCTCTGGGAACCCTAATTATCCCAAGCCCACTTTGTGTACCTATATATATGGGTCTAAAGTACGGTTATGAGTTGCATAACACATCCTCCTAAGTGTTAAACAGAAAGAGAGAGAGAGAGAGAGAGAGAGAGAGAGAGAGAGAGAGAGAGAGAAGAAAACACTATTCCTGTTTTTATTAAGGGGTGAGGAGAGAGAAATAGATTTCTCTCCCAAACCATTAAGTTTTCATCTCTAAGTGTACCCACAGATAAGGCTTACTTTTGAAGGATCATATTCTAGAAGATTCAAGTCATTGAGGTCATTCTATAAAGCTTTTGGAAAAGGTAGCCTCTTCATCTTCTACAACACATACTTTTTCTCATTCGGATCACTTATAAGATTCACAAAAGGGATCATGATTCGAAACCCTTTATTATTTAAACCTATTTTTTTTCTTTTTAATACATTATAGAAAAAAGATCTTAGGGCAGAATTTTTTTTCTTTACATCAATCTCCAAAAATTAGTATTAGAGTCCCGGTTATAGATTGATCATATTTTTGTAAGTTCCATATTGTCTGTCACTAAAAACCTTAGGTTGTATGTTAGAAAATAAGTGATCAATGTATATGTTTTGTACTAACATGATTTTGTAGGCTATTATTACTCCCTATATCATGCTCACTTGGTTTTTATGTTATCTGAATGGATCCTACAGTTGTTTGTTCAGAGTTACTTTTTCTAGATTTGATTTGTAATAATTAGGTTATTTTAATTATTGCACTAATCATTGTATATGGAGGAGTTTGTGAAGGGATGTAATTTTTTATCCTATTATGTCTTGGGTTTGATTGTGGAGGAAATCCATGGAATTATGTGTATTTCTTCTCAAGTTTGAGGTCTTCTATGGAGGTTTCATAAGTTGCAGATAATAAAAAGATAACAGAAAGAAGAAAAAAAATAAAAAATAAGAGAAGTGGCATAAAGAAGATCGACCAATATAGTGGCCTCAGGGTGCTATAGTGGTTCGTAGGCACTATAAAGGATCTTTGTGTTACTATATCATCCCCAAGCTCCTCTTCAACAAGGTTTCTTCAGCATTTTCATCGTTTTGGACCATTTTCTCTCCAGAAGTATACTTCATGATGGTTTCTTCTTCAGGCAATTCTTATCCTCTAGGAGTCTCTACTCATAGAGGAGTTTTTGGCCATAATTGATGGAACTTTGTGTCCTATTTGATATAAAATTACTTATCTTTTTGTTCGATTATATATATGTCATCTCATGTTTAATGTTGTATAATTTTGAAAGGTGATTATTAATTTAATTTAGAACCACAATTTATGGACAATATGAATTTATTTATGAGACCGGGCTAGATCACGATTTTTATGAAAAAATAAAATTATTTACACTTTTCTAAACTTCAATATAATCAGGTAATTAATTAAAGGTATAAATTAAATTGTGGTCCTCGATTTTTATTTTCATTAAACATATTTATTTATTTTTTGAAAAATTAAAATAAAGAGACCAGATGATTTAATTCAGGTGTTTAGAATTGAATAAATATTTTTCAAAAATATTCTCATGTTCAAATTAATAAGTGGGAGATGGGTTTCAACATTAACTCCACGGTTTCCATCTGTGTTTTAAGAATGTGATGTGATTAATTTCTGATGTCACCATTTTCTTTCCTTCAACGGAGGGAATGAATCACGGCATCCCGTTTTCATAAAAATCTTAAGTGATAATTACTCAAATTTGAATGTGAGTGAGTTCGGTCCCACCAATGAGAAAGTTCTTCACGAGTAGATTCAATTTGAGTAATAAATCGATGGTATACACTTGAACACAATTAATGATATCCTCCTCAACATAGTCACTATCATTAATTACGGGACCAAAAGATAGCAGTTATTTGATTATGTTGGACAAACATTTCCTAGACTGTCCGAAAAACATAATAGAAAGATTAAAAATCTGTGTAGTTCAAGGTGGAGTGATTTAATCTCCCAATTAGAAATATTAATTCACAAGGGAACTAGAATGCTCGACGGGATTAGTTCTAATTAGTAGTAGAGGGAATCCAAATTAAAATTAAATCAAAAGATAATTCTTATATATTCAATTTGGAATTAATTTTTTCAAATGATGATTCTTATATTTCAAAATGAGCTTAGCATTTCACCCACTTGCTTCAATCTTAAAAGAAAAATAATTTACTTTAATGAATTTAATAGTTTGGAAAAGGAGTCTAGACATTGTCCTCACTTATGAGGATTACAAATTTTCTTTAATTGAACCATGACCTACCAATTTTGGTGAGGAGGCTTCCAAGTTGGATATCAGGGCTTACCAGAGGTGGTAGAAAGTTGATCAAATGGATATTTGTTGTATATTGACTGTAGACTCCCCATTCTTCTACGTAAAGGTAGATCTAATAAACTACTCAAATGCGCCAAGCCAACCCAAAATAGGCCCAAAATCCCAAATGGAAATGAGCTTGATCGATTATTTTAGGGTGTACAGTACCCTTGATCGATCGATCCTTTACCCAGAAAATTTGCCAATAAAAAGAGGCCCTTACCTACCATCTCAAGGCATTAACTATGATTCTTAAGTGCCAGATATTTTTCCCATAAGTTGTTTTCTCTCCAAATACCTCCAAAACTCGCTCCATTTGTCTGAAAAACCCTTTTTAAGTCTTGATCTAGAGTTCTAAACCAAAGCCCTAACTTCTCATTTCTCATCCAAACCCAAAAGAAACCAAAAAATACATTTTTCCCCTTTCTCACTTTTTTTCCCTTTTTAATGGTACTTTTTCTTTAAAGTAACCTTAGATCCATTCCAAAAAGGTTGACTCTAATTCAGAATGCTACCAAAACAAACAGGATCATGTGTAACCTTGCAGGTACGCTGCCTCTCACTCTTTTATTTCGATTCATTGATATAGAAAGGGCGGTGATGTGCTGCAACACCACCCTAATATACTTTTTACGTGTTTCTTTATTCTACTGGACTTAACTTTCCTCTAAAGGTCATGTTCGAACTATGTTGACTTTCATTCCACCTACAGTGGTTACATAGGCATATTAGAGAAGTTTGAACTCTAAATATCAAGTCAAATCTTGTACATACTCATCCAATTTCCCTTTTATTCTAAAAAACTAAACAAAAAGATTCAAAATCATAGAATACTCTCATAAAGGTTAGAGGATCATTAGATCGGGGGATTATATCTACTATTTTATTTTTTTAATGTTGGAAGTTTAGTCATTCTCTCATCATCGAGTGATTTTATGGGTGAATCAACCTTGTTCAAGTTCTTTCAGGAACACAAATCATACACATTTTCAGATATGGTTTTGTTTCACTTTAAAAATGCCTTGAAAGATCGAAGAAAGTCTAAACTCCTCGCATCAAGCCTCTATATGAGGTAAATCCCTTTTTCTTTCCCATGAACTATGTGGACTTTTAATTTCCCCGTGCGAGTATAGGCTCACTCGAACTTTCGTCCGAGTGAACAAGTTCGACATTGTACATATTTACCCCTTGTTTATATTATCTACACGCACATACCACACTGCACCACACAGTCTAGATATATACTAAATATTTACACTTTATTATTTCGTTTACATTATAACATGTAAAATAAATATTTTATATCTATATTTGAGACTGAAAGGGCGAAAAAGGTGCCTAACACTTTCCCAATCAGTAACCCATTCCTCGAACCTCTAACCCTCTAGTTAACACGCAGACCACTAGTCATCACTAGGTATCTATGGAGGCCTACCCCTTCTTTTGTCTCTTTTGTGTAAAATCGACTGGAGACTCCAATTTCATTTATCCAATTTCCCTCAAAAGAGATCTCACTCGACCGAGGCGAGGATCACGCGTAGAAGGTCGAGGACGTGGGGAGAAATCTTGGGGCTTTCACAGTGGAAACTCCGTTGCGAACATTTTTAAAGAGGACTGAACTCAGCTTAATATAGATCTCTATTTATTTCAGTACGTTATTATTGTACATTTATGTATATTCCGTTCATTGGAATTTATTCTTATTCTTTTTAGATACCTGACTAGGTAGATGAATATTGCTATTGTATACTCCTGTAGGGATAAGGTTACACTATAGGCATCCCTTGAACCTTATTTGTGATATGTATGCCAAGATATATAATAATCTCAAGTGAAAATGACTATTGCCAAAAATAAAATAAAATAATTTCCAAAAGACACGCTAGGTCATCGCAGAACATTTGCATATCACTACATACCCTATTACCTTAGGAAACCTATCTATGGGGATTGAGTCTAACCAACGAGGGTCCCTATGCTCGGCGTATGTAGATTGGTATGTTCTCGGTGAATATTACTCATGTACCTCGAGTATATCGAGTCATCTCTCCCATATATTGTCCCCACGAGGTATATTGGAAGACTCAATTCATGTACATTCTAGAATATCAAAAGGATCCCCTCACACATACCCCCAAGGTATATCGTAAGGGGTCATAGACAAAGAAGGGAGATTTTAGCTTCATAGAAAGCCTTGCATAACCCCATACATTAGAAATCTAGGACATAGCCAAATAAATAAGCCGAGAGATTCTCTAAACGATGACATCTCCTAAAAAGTGTTTTGTATCCCCTGAGAAAGTTTCCCAACATAGGTTGGGACTCGAGGAATAAAAAAATCCTCTCGTTTTTCATAAGTCAAAACTAGGGGCTGCGAGCTAAGGGAGGAGTACCATAGGAAATCATCATCACCCGAGCTTACCCAAGACAAAAAAAAGATATGCTTGCTTAGGCTCATGCTTGTTCCTATTAGGATAACCCTAAGGAAAAAAAATCCTATTTCCTTGATTTCATGAAATATATCAGTCATCGTCTTGGATAAGTGATGCAAGTTGCATCTCTCCAACTCCTGTATCTCATAGTCTCGACAATACATAAAATGAACAAGTAGTGTAATACCCCGCATTTTTCTGCCATTTATTTATTTTATAAATTTCATAAATGGGAATTAATTATTACATGAGATAATTGGTAATAACTATTGCATATTTTAAGGACGATTAAATGTGCATGATTTGTGACTTAATTGTGTTTTTCATATTAAGTAATTTATTTGTGAAGTGCATAATGTAACGAGAGAGTCACGAGCCACAGGTGAGAGTGAGTCGCTGATACGTGAGCCATTTTTTATCAAATCGAAGCTATTGAGAAAGCCTTTCCTGTTTTGGGTCACATACTATTATTAATTAATGAGTCTAATTAATTATGTTGAACTATATGCGATTACGCTTAAAATAATTAATTGATGGTTTTATTTTCGTAGTGAGGTTCTACAGTAAGATATGAGGTATAACAAGTTCGAGCGGCCTTTAGATTGATACAGAAATCTGGTTATGCATTTTTATCATCTTAATTTGGGCCTAGGTATAGGTATACCCTTAGCTTAAGTTTTGGGCAATTCCAGGTAGAATTTTGGGCTCATTTGGGGGACTAGAAATAAGCCTAATGTGAAGGTGAAAGAATTAGAGTATTTAACAGGATTAAAACTATTTAATTAGTCATTTAATGTTAGAAAATGAAACCCTAGCAACAATAAGACTTGTGGGAGAAGGAAAGAAATATTGGAGAGGAGAAAGTACAAGGATTGAAGCATCATTCTTCAATTTTACGCCAAGAAATCTCTTGTAATTCATCTTTAACTCTGTAACTTATTTATAATACTTATTTTCCCTTTACTAATCTGAGATTAGAAGCATGTTTAGGAAATAATTTGATAGGTCTTAATCATGTTATGAATATGGATTAATTAGAACTTTATTAAATCTGCATGTGCATTGGAGACTTGTACACTAATCGAAAAAATATGAAATTGAATGGATTTAAGGATTAATTATCTATAGAAATCATGTGTTAGGATATACTCTTGATAAATAGTAGAATCCCAATTTTAATTTGAGATATTAAATATGACTTTGTAGGTTATTTGAGTTCCTTTCATATTAATGGTGAACTAGGTTTAATAATGGAGATATGTTGAATTAAACCTTGTTTTGATGATCTAAATATATATTAGTTTTTAGAAATCGATTAGGGTTATCAAAAATGTTAAATTGAAGCTTTTAGGACCTTTGATGGAGCTTTTTGGGACTGATTTGTGTTTCTAGGTGAAGTTGTGATTTGCGCTATTCTCGTTAGAATGAGATCCCTTATCTCGTTCGAACGAGCACTTTTTATGTTCGAATGAGATGTGTAGGTTTATTCGAATGACCTTTCAAAGTCGTTCGAATGAGTTTTTCTGGAAAATGAGATTTTAGCTTTTTAATGTATGGAGATTCATTCTGATTTGATTCGAGCACTTGGATCTTCGACGATCAGCTATTTTAGTATTATAGGGTAATTAGAGTATAAACTCAAAAGATAAAATTATGTTAACTTTAATTAAGGTTGGATATTTGTCAACTTTAATTAATTGTGTAATCTGGTTCAAGGGATTGGGTAGCTATTGTTAGACGCATGAGTAGAGCATTATTCGTTGGGCATACATATATATTATGTAGTGTATATATATATGTATTATGTGATTACATAAACATACTGTACTCGTGGTGAATCAATCGTTCAGGGTTTGAGTTGGACGTTATGATCATGTACTATACGCCTGGCTACTGATGCAGAATATCGGGAGGTCTTGTATTTTGATTATGCGTTTAGTCAGTCTCGACTTCATAATGAGATAGGTCGATGATTTGGCCATCTATGGAGTCTTGGTATGGGGATACGCAATGGAGTGATTGTGTATTGATCCCCTATTCGCATGTGTGTGTATTGATTTAGTTTAAGTTCGTTAGATGAGGAACTTACGTGAACATGCTGATAAAAGCATGAGAATGTCCCTGAAGGTCATTGCCTTCATGTGTGAATAAAATTATGATTATAAATAAAGAAATATTTTAGCCTATTGATAGACAAATTTTAATTGAACCATATGTCACCTTTGGTGTGTTATTATGAGTTAAGTATACTCTATTTACGGGTGACATTGTGGGGGTAATTATCTGGATGTATTCTCACATGCGTAGTTAGATACATATTTATTACAATTGTTACTATTTACATATTTATTAGCCTATTGATTGGAGACACTTAGTGTAGTAACTTCCTTGGGTTAGGGACAATCAAGTAATATTTCCTTTAAATTAGGGGTGAGATACTTATTGTATGAGAGTGCCGATGAATTACACACTATTGTAAATGAGTCGCATGATTTATATTAATATCATTTTAGAAATTTATTGCAATTTTTGGGCTCTGACCCGTTCTATATCAAAACTATATTTTAGGAATTATTAGACGGGAACCGTAGGGCTGAGATGATCAAACTTGTTGTTCTTTCCATTTAATTCCAGTTCTAGATTCAGTTGATTCTAGTATAAGTTGTATTTATTTTAGGTAGTTCAGTTATTTCTTTTTTCAGAGATTTTATGGATATTGAGTACCGTTTATTTTCTTTTACTTAGTAGGTTAGTTGAATTTGTTGACTATTTATTATTCAGTTGGGATTTTATGTTATGTAGAATTTAATTAATGTTTTATTTATTGCATGCATGGATGGTTTTAGAATCAATCATTTTACTTTATTGTTTTTTATGTTAATAATGATATAAATTATTTGACATGCCCTATCTTCTACATATTAGCCTAGTCAATTGTTATGCGGAACATAGGGGTTGTTATTATAGCTTCCAGGTTCTTGTGTCCTTAAGATTTATGTGTCCTGATAGGTTTTGTGGTGAATTATTTGATATATAGAGCCTTATTTATTAGGATTAATTGTACTCTTTTACGAAATCGTTTACTGATGCGAATCTTGTTTGCTTTCATATGATGAACACTAGACACGGTAGGCCACGAGGGGCTACCAATGAGTCTTCATAAAGGGAGGCTCAGTAAGAGTTGTAGCCACATTTGTAGCAGGCACCACCCATAGCTTCAGTAGGAGATATAGCTACCATAGTTACTCAGGCAGTCACCACGGTGATGGATACCATGTTATAGCATTTTCAGCCACCACAGTTGCAGCCTCCACCACCGTATCAGGGGGTGATATCGGTAGGGAGGCCTTTGTTATGGGCCACCAATCAAATTTTTTTGGAAATAATGACATATTGGTGTCATGTTAGTGGAAAAAGGACTTGCAATCACATTTGAGGATGGTTGAGTGCACGGAGGTGCATAAATAGATGTTGATTTCATTTAGATTAGTTGGAGGAGCCTTAGAGTGGTGGGAGTCAGTCACCACAATAGAGGATATGGATACAATTACCATTGCAGAATTCTAGGTTAGGTTTGATGATAAATACTTCCCACCCACAGTAAAGGCTAAGAAGAAAAAGAAGTTTCTCGACCTCAAGCATAAAGGTCACAGCATTGTAGAGTACGAGGAGGATTTTACCACTCTTTATTTGTTTGCCTTAGAGGAGGTAACCATGGAAGAGAAGATGTAGAAGTTCATTTCCAGGTTACCACTTATACACAGATGGTGAATGCCCCATTACTTTATTATTAGGATCACTGGGGGTTTCTAAAAGGTAAGGGTGAGAAGAGACATAGTCTGTATTTATCTAGCTAATAAGGAAAGACTGGTGGAGGTGGTAGTCAGGGGGCTCAAGAGCCTAAGGGGATTCAGTTGCAAAGGAAACATCAAAAGAAACATAAAGGGAATAATTATCGTAGGGACCACCATGGCTAGATGAAGCAGTTCGAATAGGGTCGGGGACAACATGATCGGGGCCAATAGGGACAAAGGGAATAGGTTCATGGCCAGCAGGTTCAACAGCAAAAGAAGTATCACTTTAACAATACTTGTTTCACTTGTGACGAGGTAGGCCACATTGTTAGGATATTCCCTAGGGGCAATTATGGGTCACATGACCAGGGAGGTCAGAGAGGATACCAGGCACCACAGGGGCAACGTTAGTAGTTTTCAGCCCCACCAGTTACTACAACTCTAGCATTATTAACACTACCAACCCAATCATATGGGAAACTACTATTATAATATGGGCGTGTTTTTCATTTCGCACCTAGGTAGGCACCGACACCAGCATAGGTAGTGGAGGGTATGTTTCCTATCTTTGGTCATATAGGAAGCATTATATTTGATACTGGTGCATCATATTCATTTGTAGTTACTAGTTTTACCCGGTCGTCAAGGATAGTAGAATTACCATCAGACATAATACTTCACTTAGATTCACTCGTGGGTCTATATATAGAGAGATCGGGGTGGACATAAGTAGGCTTAGATTTGTAACCTATTTTCTTTTATTAGACATGTTGGAGTATAATGTTATCCAGGGATGCATTGGTTGTCCACGTATGAGCGTAGATTTCTTTGGGAGGTCCATCGTCTTTTCCATTATAGGGCAATAGATATACTTTGTTATGATGTTGCGCCAAGAGGCAAGGTCGAGCACGAATCTTTATTATATTAAGGAGGATACTTTTGAGGTAGTTGTTGTGTTGTTAGACTCTATCCTGGTTGTTGGGGATTTTTGAATGTGTTTAAGTATATTTTGGGGTTTCCATCAAGTAGAGAGATTAATTTTGTGATTGACTTGCCTCCGGGCACGAGACCTATTGCACGAGCACCGTATCGTATTTCTCAATTGGATATTTGAGAGTTGAGAGATTAGATTCAACATTTTTTGCGCTAAGGGTTTATTCTTAGGAGTACTTCGTCATGGGGTGATCCAATCCTTTTGTTAAGAACAATGATGGATCATTGAGTCTATGAATTGATTATCAGAGTTGAACAAGTCACCATACGGAATAAATATCCATTACCTCATATTGATGACTTGTACAACCAGTTGAGGGGTGCCTCTTAATTCTCTAAAATTGATCTGAGATCAGGGTACCATCAATTTAGGTTTTAGGAGCAGGATGTTCCTAAGACAATATTTTTTATGAGGTATGGTCATATGAGTTCATATTTCTGCCAACCTGGATAACTAATGTGCCAACATAGTTTATGGACACAATTAAAAGGGTGTTCAGGGACATCTTGGATCAGTTCATCATCATGTTCATAGATAACATATTGATTTATTCTCAGATTACATATAAGCACACCCAATATTTACGGTTGGTTCTATGGACACTACGAGGCACCAACACTATGCCAAGTTCGATAAGTGTGGTTTCTGGTTAAGAGGGTGCAGTTCTTGCGTCACACCGTGTCTGAGTCAAGGATATCAGTGGACACATGAAAGGTTTTGGGGGTGATGGAGTGGGGGTAGCCGATAACACCTACAGATGTGCGCAATTTTCCAGGATTGCAAGGATATTATCGTTTGTTCATTTAGGAGTTTTTGAAGAGATTTTGGCCCTTGACGAACCTAACAAATAAGGGGGTGTCATTTGTTTGGCATGATTCTTGTCAGCAGGCTTTGATGAGTTGAATTCAAAGTTGACTTCAACTCCAACGCTCGTTTTTCCTTATGGAGGGGTAGAGTATATTGCGCTTACCAATGCATCCTTATGTGGACTTAGGGGTGTACTGATGTAGGAGGAAAGATCGATGGCTTATGCTTCCTGCAAGCTTAAGCCTCATGAGGGAAATCCCCACCTATGATCTGTAGATTACAGCAGTAGTTTTTTTCACTACGACTTTGGAGACATTACCTTTGGGGAGAGATATTTCATTTGTTCATGGATAATAAGAGCTTGCAATAATTTTCCACGTAGATGGAGTTGAACATGAGGTAGTGTAGGTGGCTTGAGTTTGTGATGGATTATTAGTTTGATATTTAGTATCACCCGGGCAAGGAAAATATAGTGGCAGATGCATGAGCCATAGACCGAGAGTTGAGCTTGCAGTAGTTTGGAAGGAAAAGTGAGGTTCACTTATCATGGAGTATGACTTGTCTCGCGCCTTTATGGTGGTTCTTCCCATCACACCTGAGATTATACTTCTAGTCGTGATGGCACAAAGAATTCTTCTTTCCAGGAGAAGATCAGGAAGATATTGACTGAAGGAGTGGAGTTTTACTCAATTGGTTCTATGGGAGGTTTATGATTCCACAATAGATTAGTGGTTCTCGAGGATGATGAGTAAATGCAGGAAGTTATAACTGAGGTGCGCGGGTTGCATTTTTCAGTACATCGTGGTAGGGATAAGATATACCAGGATATGAGACACTAGTATTGGTGGGAAATCATGAAAAGGTACATCGCAATGTTTGTGTCCAAGTGTTATACGTGTCAGATGGTGAAGGTGGATCATTAGAGACTAGTATGTGTTCTACAGCCTCTTCAGATTCCGATGTTGAAATGGGAGAGCAATTCCATGCATTTTATCATCGGTTTACCCATGTCGATGCAGGGACACGATGCCACCTGGGTGTTTGTGAAATATTTGACAAAAGTGTCTCCCTTTATGCTAGTTCAGATATATTATACTTTGGATTAGTACGTCGAGATATTCCTTACATAGATTATGAAATTTCATGGTGAACCACTCAATATTGTGTCAGATAGGCTCAAGACAACTATGTTCCACTTTTAGAAAAGCTTCCAGTAGGCATTGGGGAAGGATTTGAGGTTGAGTACCTCATATACCCGCGGATGGATGGTCACATGGAGAGGGTGAATCACATGTTAGAGGACATGTTATGAATGAGTATCTTGAATTTTAAGGGAAATTAGGGGCAGTACTTATCATTAGTGGAGTTTACTTACAACAGCATTATCAGGTTACGATTGGCATAGTGCCATTTGAGGCATTGTATAGACACCTCATTGTTCTCCCTTTTATTGGTTAGAGGTGGGAAAAAACAATCTTCTTGGACTGGAGTTCATTCAGGATACCTCAGAGAAGGTGGAGATGATCATAGATAGGATTCGGATTGCCCAGGATCGATAAAAGAGTCACGCAGATGCATAGAGGAGGCACTTAGACTACGAGGTTAGAAATTAGGATCTACTCAGGGTATTTGCCATTAAGGGAGTTATTTAGTTTGGGAAGAAGGTAAAGTTGGCTCCCCACTATGCGGGGTCATTTACCATTATGGATAGGATAGGACAAGTTGCGTACAATTTAGCCTTGTTAGATCACTTGCAGTGGATCCACGATGTTTTTTATGTTTCGACATTATGGAGGTTCTATAGGGATGCAACGGCCTATTAGCATACTGATATCGGTGAGATATAACTTCAATTCGACATGAGTTAAAAGATAATTCGGTTGCTATCTTAGATTGTAAGGAGCGGAGACTTCGTTCTGAGGTGGTACCGTTAGTGCATGTCTAGTAGGGGAACCACAATAAGGATGAATCGACATGGGATAGGGAGGATGATATACGAGAGAAGTACTTGAAACTCTTCTAAGTCAGGTACATGCCAAATTTCAAGGACGAAATTCCTTTATTATGGAAGAATAATGTAATACCCCGTATTTTTCTAGCATTTATTTATTTTATTAATTTAATAAATAGGAATTAATAATTATTTGAGATAATTGATAATAACTATTGCATATGTAGATGATGATTAAATGTTCATAATATGTGAATTAAATGTGTTTTGCATATTAAGTAATTTATTTGTGCCGCATGCTATTATTAATTAATGGGTGTAATTAATTATGTTGGACTATATGTCGTTACGCATAAAATAATTAATTGGTAGTTTTATTTTATGTTGTGAGGTTCAACCGTGAGATATGAGGTATAACCAGTTGGAGAGACTCTATAGTGATACAAAGACCCCATTATGCATTTTTATCATCTTAAGTTGGGGTCGGGGTGTAGGTATACCCTTAGGCTAAGTATTGGACTATTCTGGGTAGTATTTTGGGCCCATTTGGGGGTCCGAAAATAGGCCTAAAGTGGAGGTGCGGGAATTAGAGTATTTAATAGGATTAAAACTCTTTAATTAGTCTTTAATAATTAAAAAATAAAACCCTAGCATCCATAAGACTTGTGGGAGAATCAAAGAAACCTTGGAGAGGAGAAAGTACAAGGATTCAATCACCGTTCTTCAATTTTTAAGTCTAGAAATCTCTTACAATTCATCTCTAAACATGTAACTTATCTAAAATACTTGTTTTTTCCTTTATTAATCTGGTGTTAGAACATGTTTAGGACTTGATTTGATAGCTATTAATCATGTTATAAATATGAATTAATTAGAAGTTATTTAATATGCATGTGCAGTGGAGACTTGTACATTAATGGGAAAATATGAAATTGAATGGATTTAAGGATTAATTCTGCTATAGAAATCATGTGTTGGGATTTACTCTTGATAAATAGTAGAAAACCCATGTTAGTTCAAGATATTAGATCTGAATTCATGGGTTATTTGAGTCCAATGCATATTAATGATGAAGTAGGTTTAATAATGGAGATATGTTGAATTAAACCTTGTTTTGATGATGTAAATCTATATGAGTTGTTAGAAATTGATTAAGATCATTTACCGGTGACGAGGTTTGACTTCAGAGTTGTTGGGAATGTTGAATTCAAACCTGTAGGACCTTTTAATGAAGGTTTTGGGACTGATTTATGTTTCTGGGATGAATCTGTGATTTGCACCATTCTCGTTCTAACGAGAATGCTACAGTCGTTCTAACGAGACATTTTTATGTTCAAACGAAATGTGTAGGTTCATACGAACGAAATGTGTAGGTTTGTTCGAATGAACTTTAAAAGTCATTTGAATGAATTTTACTGAATAATGAGATTTTGGATTTTTAATCTACGGAGAGTCATTTGGAGTTGATTCGAGCATTTGGATTTTTGTTTACTAGGGAGACGATCAGTAATTTCAGTAGTATAGGATTATTAGAGTATAATCCCAAAAGATAAAAATGTGTTAACTTTAATTAATGTTGGAGATTAATGAACTTTAATTAATTATGCGATTTGGCATAGGGGCTTGGGTAGCTATTGTTAGACACATGAGTCGAGAGCTATTCGGTGGGTGTACGTATATATTGTGTGGTGTATACATATATGTATTATGTGATTATGTGAATATATCGTACTCATGATGAATCTATTGATCGAGGTTTGTGTTGGACGTTGTAATCATGTAGTGTACATCTGGCTGCTGATTCATGATGTCAAGAGGTCTTGTATTTTGATCATGCATTTAGTCGATCTTGACTTCGTAATTAGAGAGGTCGATAATCTGGCCATTGGTGGAGTCTTGGTAGAGGGATACCCGAGAGTGTGATTGCGTATTAGACCCCCATTATCATGTTTGCATTATTGATTTAGTTTATGTTCGTCAGGTGAGGGACTCCTACGGAATTGTGGATAGAAGCATTAACATCTCCTTGAAGGTCATTGCCTTCATGTGTGACTAATATTGCGATTATAAATATATAAATATTTTAGTCTAGTGATAGGCAAATTTTAATTGAACCTTATGTCACTTTTAGTGTGTTTTTGTGAGTTAAGCGTACTCTATTTGCAAGTGACATTGTGAGGTTTATTCTTTAAGTATATTCTCACATGCATAATTAGATACATTTTTATTACACTTGTTAATATTTAAGTATTTATTAGTCCAGTGATTGGATACTCTTAGCATAGTAAAAACCTTGGGTTGGAGACATGCGAGTAGTATTTCCATTAGATGAGGGTGAGATACTTATTAGATGAGAGTTCTGACGGGTTTCATGCCATTGTAAATGAGTCATATGATTTATATTGATGTTATTGGAGAGATTTATGAAAACTTTCGGGCTTTAACCCATTCTATATAAAAACTATTTTTCAGGCAACTATTGGGATTTAACGATTCAAACTTATTATTCTCTTCATTAATTCCAGTTCCAGATTCAGTTGATTTGAGTATAGCTTGTTATTTATTTCATGTAGTTCAGATATTTCTCTTTCAAAGATTTTATGGACATTGAGTTCCAGTTATTTTCTTTCAGTTAGCTGTTGAGTCAGATTTATAGACTACTTATTATCCAGTTGGGATTTCATTATATCTAGAGTTTAATTACCATTTTATTTATCGCATTCGATGATTTAATATTCGGTTACTTTACTATTTTTTATGCTAAGAATGATACAGATTGTTTGACAAGCCCTATCTTTGGCATATTAGACTAGTTGATTGTTATGTGGAAAATACGAGTTGTTACGAGCAGTATCACTAGCCGAAACTCTAGAGATCCTCATCGCTCTAAGGGGTGAAATGTTAAACCTAGGTTAGGAGTAAGACTCCATTCGAAACCGATTTGAGAATAATAAGGGACAGGAAGAAAACCTGCACCCTGCCAACATTATACCCCCAATAGCCACGGTTCAAGCTACCAACACAGTTGTGGCTAAAACAACAGATTTTCCAATGGATCTTGGATGCCTCATAATGTAGTTCCAAACTCACCAACAAAACTTATGGCATCCTTGATTTGCTGATGATCTTTCAGACATTCAACGTCTGTCCCTTTACCCAAATGTCAGTGTACCCGATAAGTTTAAGATTCTAGATATCAAGAAGTTCGTGACAATGGGTCCACCGATTGTCCACCTAAAGTTATACGTTTGAGCCATGAATTCTCTAGTGCCTTATCAATAGGTCATAGCATAAATATTTGGACACACCTTCTCGGGATGAGCGCTCAAATGGTTCTTGTCCATTAATGATGGAAGGACTAATAGTTGGAGTGATATTCGAAGGTAATTTGTAAGGAAGTATAAGGACAAGGATGAGTTAGAGATTACTTGTTGAGACATAAATTGATGATGCAAGAGATCAATGAACACTTGGGCACTTTCAACGCCCGTTGAAGAAAAAAGGTAGCCTAGATAGTGAACCAACCCTAAGAAGAGTAATATGTGGCTATTATGAAGAAAAAAGGTTTCCTACATAGTGAACCAAATCTATCAAGACCAGCTAAAAATGCAGTATTTACCTCACTTCAAGGCCTTAGTGGATGTGAGAGAACAGTTGGAGGATGATTTTATGGACTGCTCGCCCAAGAGAGAGACTAATAATCGAAGGAATGCCCCTTCACACACAAAAAAGATGACTGACAAACCAACCACTGTTATCATCAATGTTATTCAAACTCCAATGCCTACACCTACACCCTGGAATGCTGAGAGATTCCAATAGACTTTCCATCCCATGTACGCTCCCATATGTATAGTCTATCAAGCCCTCAGGAAGAAGGGGCTTTTAAACCCCCTAGATCCCAAACCATTATTTAATTGCATTTTATAAGGCTTCAGGATATACCTATACTGTGAGTATCATCCGATGATAAGACACAAATTGGAAGGATGTCGAGTTGTAAGACTTTTTGTCAAAGATTTAATCGACTAGGAAAAAATTATTGCACCAACTAAGCTGAAGCCTAATGTTAACAGTAATCCTATACCTAACCATTGCACAAGGGTGAATGGCCTCACTACGAAAGATAAATTTGGAGACCCATCCCTTTTAATTGAGCCTGTTAACTTAACCACAATAGTATAATAACCAATCTTATAAGCCTCATCAATAGACATCTTGATCATGTAGTGCCAATAAAATCCCACATCGAAATTATATTGTATACAATCGAAGCTTTGAAGACCATTGGGTGGGATCCTAAAGAGATAATCATGTATCAGCTAATATACCTAGTGTTTCTATAAAATTCTTATATCCTTCTATCAGACATGGTGCACATACATGAAAACCTCTACGAGCATTGGGACATGATGTACGATGAGGCAAAGCAAGAGGCAGGGTATATAAGAGGACCAGAGAATAGAGAGATCATCCCAACTTATTATACTTTTATAATTTCTCATAGTTTAGATATTTTGGCATATCCCATTACAATTCAAACAAACCACATCCACATATACTTCCCATGTTCATTGAAGACAAGTTAGTGATCGAGCAACATTCCAAAGTTCGAGCCACTGAAATCGTCGATACCTAGAACTATAAGTTGGGACGAGATTGACTTCCCAGAGACTTGGGCTATAAAAAATGCTGTTCCTCCTCAACCTCGTCAGAATCATGATGTTGAAGACATCATTGAGGAGAAGGATGGTGATGTTTTTCTAAATTTTAGAAAATTTAATAGGTGTCAATCCTCTAGGAGTTACTCTTCTAGATCCCCTTTTGTTACCTATCCTCCATCCACTTCACGACACTCTGTCTGTGAAGAAAACCCTAGAAACCCTTCATATCAGGATGATATGAATGTTCATGGCACCTTTACCCATGACCAAATACCCCATGGTATTTATGAGAAGAAGGACTCTTCTCAGCGCAGGAGTTAAGGTCATTACAAAGAGAGAGACCCTCCTGTATGACAACACTTATGAGCTGTCCATAAGTGTAACTATCGTAAGGGATAGAGATGCCATTATTAGCTTCTCTAAGTTTCTTACGGACTTTCTCAGCGAAGAAAGTCGGAAGGCCATCAATAAACTTGGCTTTCCAGTGCTCAGAGTTGTCGTCGGCTCTCTGAGTAACCCTAGCAAGGAAAATGTCCTTGTACCACCTAAACTGACTAAGAGTAGGACATCTAAGGTTTTGTAATAATTCTCTATTACGCTCATTGTGGTGATCCGTACTGCCAATAAAATGAAAAGAAATGGACAGCATAAGAGTATAGACAGCGTCTGGTACTATTATGTTATTCATTTGTTCATTCTTGACAACTTTAACAGCAGTAAGGATAGCATTTCTCTGACCTTCAGTCAGAATATTTCCCCACCATCCTCTGATGGTGCCAGTAAACCCAGCAGTAATCATCTGCGCAATACTATGATCAGATGCATCATTATGTTTACATATGGTGGCATACATAGACATTTGATGAATCATTTCATAAATCTGGGATTCTTTTTTACCATTCAGATTCCAATCATAGATTGATTTACCGTGGAAAGTATTTTGCATCACGGCGCCCTCTTCAAAGAGCAAATCCTGGGGGTCGGCCTATGGTAATAATTCTTGGCTGGGCCAATAGTATTACTATAAGTAATTTTATTAACCTCAGGAGGACGACCAAAAGATAGTTCAAATCCTTGAACATCTTTTAACGAGATATCTGATTCAATATCAGAATCTGAATCATCATGGGAAAAGGGTGTTAATCTTAAGACCCTTTAGTTCATTCTCGATTTCTTTGAGCTTAGATATAAAATCAGTTTTAGCTCCAGTTTTAAAACCTTTAACTTCAATTGGGGGTTGAATTATAGGTTTAATCAGACTAGTCTCTAAGTCTAAGGGTTTTCTAACAGGGTTTAATGTTAGACTATTCTCAATTCTATTGAGTTGCTTACCTATCGTGTTAAGGATAAGGTTAGTGTAATTACCTTGTTTATAAAGAGGATTTAGCTCCTTATTATGAGTAAGGAGTCTAGTATCACTAGTCTCCATATTAACGAAGGCATTAACTTCTAGCCTAGGAGTACTACTACTTTGGCTAGTGCTTCCAACATCTATGGAAAGTGGTTCAGTAGGAGGGTGAACATCAGATATAATCTGTTTATTCACAGTGGTCCATTTAGTTTCATGTTTAACCTCAGTTTTAGGTTGATTTTCTGTTTCAAGAACAAAAATTTTCCTATCTTTAGTAAATTTCTTAAACATAAAAGGAAATTTGTTAAAAAGAGAACTAACAAATCAGGCCCTAAATGCTTTAAATGTGGTAAATTTGGCCACTATGCTAATAAATGTAAAATGGAAGCTAAGATTAGCGCCCTTCAGATTGATGAACATCTGAAGTCTCAGTTAAGCAAACTCTTGCTTAACTCTAGTTTCTCTGAAGAACAAGAGGACTCCTCCTCTGAGAGCGACGATGAGCTTTGCTATATCCAAAGATCTAGCGACTCAGATGTCTCCAAAAATGGAGACTGTCAGTGTAATGAATTAACTAAGAGATGCGATCATCTCCAATCCATAATTCAATTAAATGGATTAAGTCTTAATGTTCTTACCAGTCAGCAACAGAATATGATTGATGTCATCAATCAGGTACTGACCCGGACATTAAGCTCAAGCTAATTAAGTCTTGTTATGCCCAGGAAGAAGTCCGTATTCCTGATTCTTCTAAAGATTACAGCCTTAAGGAGGTTCTTAATCGTTTAGAACAAACTGGCATTAATAACAAGCCTGCTAGTCTTAATGACCTAAGACATGAAGTTAATACACTTAAAACTGATTTAAGACAACTTAAGTTACAGCATGACAAGATGCAAACTGAGATAGATAGTCTCAAGAATGCTCAGAAGCATTCTGATCCAGGAACTTCAAACACTACTCCTAGTACTGAAGATTCTGTGGATTATCTTGGTGTTATCAGCCGTGTACCAAGCCAAAAATGGTATACTACTATCAACCTTGTGATTAACAAAGAATTTTCTCTTTGTAACATCATTGCCCTTGTTGATAGCGGTGCTGATATGAATTGTATTCAGGAAGGAATTGTTCCTACTGAATACTTTGAGAAGACTACTCAATCTTTGTTTAATGCTAGCGGAAATAGCATGGGCATCAGATTAAAATTAACTAATGTTGCCATCTGTAACAATGGAATTTGTTTAGATAGTACCTTTTTGCTTATTGGCGATTTATCTCAATAGATAATTTTAGGTACTCCTTTTTTATCTATGCTTATGCCTATAGATAAAATTGATTCTAGTGGTATATACACCACTATTCAAAATCAAGAAATTGTTTTGAATTCATCACTAGACCTGAGATTAAGAAAATTAACTCTTTGACTAATAATATTATTTTCAAAGAAAACCATCTTAATTTTCTTCAGAAAGAAATCTCTAATCTCAACATTAAAAAGAATTTAATGTCCCCAAATATCATTAGCAAAATTCAGATTGTAAAAAATCAATTAACCTCTGAAATTTGCAGTGATATCCCAAATACTTTTTGGGACAGGAAAAAACATATTGTTTCTCTTCCATATGAAAAAGATTTTCATGAACGATCCATTCCGACCAAAGCTAGACCCAGTCAGATGAAGACTGAGCTCCTCGATCTTTGCAAGGATGAGATCCAGAACTTGTTAGATAAAAAGCTTATAACTAAGAGTTATTCCCCTTGGAGTTGTACAGCTTTTTATGTTAACAAGGCTGCTGAAAAGGAACGAGGTGTTCCAAGGCTTGTAATTAATTACAAACCCCTTAATACAGTTTTGCAATGGATAAGATATCCAATTCCTAATAAAAAGGATTTATTAGATAGGCTTCATTCTGCCACCATTTTTCCCAAATTTGATTTAAAATCTGGATATTGGCAGATCCAAATCGTTCCCCAAGATCGGTATAAAACTGCTTTTGTGGTTCTTTTTGGCCATTACCAATGGAATGTTTTGCCTTTTGGGCTTAAGAACGCCCCTTCTGAGTTTCAAAATATCATGAACGATATTTTTAACCCTTTTTCTGATTTTTCAATTGTGTATATTGATGATATCCTTATCTTCTCTAACTCAATTTACCAACACTTTAAACACTTAAAGATTTTTAAAGATGTTGTTAAAACTAATGGTTTAGTTGTCTCCGCCCCTAAAATGAAAAATTTTCAAACTAATGTAAGATTTTTAGGGCATAATATTGGAGAAGGGAAGATACTCCCCATTGACAGAAGTATTGATTTTGCATCTAAATTCCCTGACGAGCTCAAGGAAAAGACGCAACTTCAACGATTTCTGGGTAGTCTCAATTATATTGGTGACTAATACAAAAATCTGGCACAAGACAGTGCTATTCTTCACTCAAGATTGAAAAAGAATCCTGCTCCATGGACCGATGAGTGGCCCCTCTGATACCAACAAGAAGTAAAGGATCAATGCGGAATTAATACTGGAAATATTACAAACTTATTATTACAGACTGGAAAAACTTACAAAAAGAAAAGAAGTCCACCGGAATGTAGCCGGGAAGTTCTTATTATGGTCGTCCTCCTAAGGTTAATAAAATTACTTATAGTAATAATATTGGCCCAGCCAAGAATTATTACCATAGGCCGACCCCCAGGATTTGCTCTTTGAAGAGGGCGCCGTGATGCAAAATGCTTTCCACGGTAAATCAATCTATGATTGGAATCTGGATGGTAAAACAGAATCCCAGATTTATGAAATGATTCATCAAATGTCTATGTATGCCACCATATGTAAACATAATTATGCATCTGATCATAGTATTGCGCAGATAATTACTGCTGGGTTTACTGGCACCATCAGAGGATGGTGGGGAAATATTCTGACTGAAGGTCAGAGAAATGCTATCCTTACTGCTGTTAAAGTTGTCAAGAATGAACAAATGAATGACATAATAGTACCAGACGCTGTCTATACTCTTATGCTGTCCATTTCTTTTCATTTTATTGGCAGTACGGATCACCACAATGAGCGTAATAGAGAATTATTACAAAACCTTAGATGTCCTACTCTTAGTCAGTTTAGGTGGTACAAGGACGTTTTCCTTGCTAGGGTTACTCAGAGAGCCGACGACAACTCTGAGCACTGGAAAGCCAAGTTTATTGATGGCCTTCCGACTTTCTTCGCTGAGAAAGTCCGTAAGAAACTTAGAGAAGCTAATAATGGCATCTCTATCCCTTACGATAGTTACACTTATGGACAGCTCATAAGTGTTGTCATACAGGAGGGTCTCTCTCTTTGTAATGACCTTAAGTTGCAGAGACAACTTAAGAAACAGAATCTTTCAGGAAAGAAAGAGCTTGGTGAGTTTTGTGAACAGTTTGCTTTTGACACAGGAACTTCTACCCATAAAGTCTCCAAGAAGACTAAAAAGGTTCCTAAAAAACCCACCTATAAACGTAAGAAGAAAAGGGCTTATATTCCTAAAGAAAAAGAATATAAACATAAAAAGAAATTTGTTAAAAAGAAAACTAACAAATCCGGCCCTAAATGCTTTAAATGTGGTAAATTTGGCCACTATGATAATAAATGTAAAATGGAAGCTAATATTAGCAACATTCAGATTGATGAACATCTGAAGTCTCAGTTAAGCAAACTTTTTCTTAACTCCAGTTCCTCTGATGAACAAGAGGACTCCTCCTCTGAGAGCGATGATGAGCTTTGCTATATCCAAAGCTCTAGCGACTCAGATGTCTCCAAGAATGGAGACTGTCAGTGTAATGAATTAACCAAGAGATGCGATCATCTCCAATCCATAATTCAATTAAATGGATTAAGTCTTAATGTCCTTACCAGTCAGTAACAGAATATGATTGATGTTATCAACAGGTTACTGACCCTGACATTAAGCTAAAGCTTATTAAGTCTTGTTATGCCCAGGAAGAAGTTCGTATTCCTGATTTTTCTAAAGATTACAGCCTTAAAGAGGTTCTTAATCGTTTAGAACAAACTGGCGTTAATAACAAGCCTGCTAGTCTTAATGATCTAAGACATGAAGTTAATACACTTAAAACTGAGTTAAGACAACTTAAGTTACAGCATGACAAGATGCAAACTGAGATTGATAGTCTCAAGAATGCTCAGAAGCATTCTGATCCAGGAACTTCTAACACTACTCCTAGTAATAAAGATTCTGTGGATTATTTAGTTGTTATCAGCCGTGTACCAAGCCAGAAATGGTATACTACTATCAACCTTGTGATTAAAAAAGAATTTTCTCTTTGTAACATCATTGCCCTTGTTGATAGCGGTGCTGATATGAATTGTATTCAGGAAGGAATTGTTCCTACTGAATACTTTGAGAAGACTACTCAATCTTTGTATAATGCTAGCGAAGATAGCATGGGCATCCGGTTTAAATTAACTAATGTTGCCATCTGTAACAATGGAATTTGTTTAGATAGTACCTTTTTGATTATTGGCGATTTATCTCAACAGATAATTTTAGGTACTCCTTTTTTATCTATGCTTATGCCTATAGATAAGATTGATTCTAGTGGTATATACACCACTATTCAAAATCAAAAAATTGTTTTTGAATTCATTACTAGACCTGAGATTAAGAAAATTAACTCTTTGACTAATAACATTATTTTAAAAGAAAACCATCTTAATTTTCTTCAGAAAGAAATCTCTAATCTCAACATTAAAAAGAATTTAATGTCCCCTAATATCATTAGCAAAATTCAGGTTGTTAAAAATCAATTAACATCAGAAATTTGCAGTGATATCCCTAATGCTTTTTGGGACAGGAAGAAACATATTGTTTCTCTTCCTTATGAAAAAGATTTTCATGAAAGATCCATTCCGACCAAAGCTAGACCCAGTCAGATGAAGACTGAGCTCCTCGATCTTTGCAAGGATGAGATCTAGAACTTGTTAGATAAAAAGCTTATAACTAAGAGTTATTCCCCTTGGAGTTGTACAGCTTTTTATGTTAACAAGGCTGCTGAAATTGAACTAGGTGTTCCAAGGCTTGTAATTAATTACAAACCCCTTAATACACTTTTGCAATGGATAAGATATCCAATTCCTAATAAAAAGGATTTATTAGATAGGCTTCATTCTGCCACCATTTTTTCCAAATTTGATTTAAAATCTGGATATTGGTAGATCCAAATCGCGCCCCAAGATCGGTATAAAACTGCTTTTGTGGTTCCTTTTGGCCATTACCAATGGAATGTTTTGCCTTTGGGGCTTAAGAACGCCCCTTCTGAGTTTCAAAATATCATGAACGATATTTTTAACCCTTTTTCTGATTTTTCAATTGTGTATATTGATGATATCCTTATCTTCTCTAACTCAATTGACCAACACTTTAAACACTTAAAGATTTTTAAAGATGTTAAAACTAATGGTTTAGTTGTCTCCACCCCTAAAATGAAAATTTTTCAAACTAATGTAAGATTTTTAGGGCATAATATTGGAGAAGGGAAGATACTCCCCATTGACAGAAGTATTGATTTTGCATCTAAATTCCCTGACGAACTCAAGGAAAATACGCAACTTCAACGATTTCTGGGTAGTCTCAATTATATTGGTGACTACTACAAAAATCTGGCACAAGACAGTGCTATTCTTCACTCAAGATTGAAAAAGAATCCTGCTCCATGGACTGATGAGCACACTAAAGATGTTCAGAAAATTAAACTGAAAGTCAAGCAATTTCCTTGTCTTGCTTTAGCTAATCCTTCCTTTTTTAAAATTGTCGAGACTGACGCCTCTGATTTAGGGTTTGGTGGTATTTTAAAACAAATAAATTCTTTAAATAAAAATGAAGAACTTGTTCGTTTTACTTCAGGATCTTACTAAAGATGACTCAAAGAATTACTCCACCATCAAGAAAGAAATCTTTTCGGTTGTTAAATGCCTTTCAAAATTTCAAGATGATTTATTAAATCAGAAATTTTTACTGCGAATTGATTGCAGTGCTGGTAAACAGGTTTTGCAAAAAGATGTTGAAAACATTGTTTCAAAACAGATTTTTGCCAGATGGCAAGCAAACTTATCGGCTTTTGATTTTGATATAGAACATATCAAAGGGGAAAATAACTCTCTTCCCGATTTTCTAACTAGAGAGTTTTTACAGGACCGATGAGTGCCCCCTCTCGTGGGCGTGGTAGAGGCAACAACAGCGGGTATTCTCGCCAGCCTGGTAAAGAACCAATCATCGAGAATGATTATCAATATCCTTCGATACAGGATCCTTCGATACAGGATTTTAGTAGTAAGAATTCTACTAATTTAGCTGACATTTCTGGCTTCATCCTTAATCAGAGAAATCCATAACTTGTTCTTGCTATCAATAAAGAAGACAAGAAGCAGATGACTTCGCCTTGGGAAATTAAGTCCCTTTATCTTGGTCAGCATAATTTTGCTGTAAGAGAAGGAAAAACCAGAGAAATTTACGAGGCGATACTCAAAGTTCCTAACTCTGTGGTATTTGATCATACCCACATAAGGGATAATAGTTCCCTTGCTTATAGCAAGGCTATCCTGAAAAGATTCATTTCTCCCCGAGAATGGGGGCTTCCACTTATGGAACCGCGAAAATTGAGTTCGCATATATCCTACAATTATTGGGATTATGTCCAGGCTTGGACAAAAGCTTTTTATTACCAAAATCCGGAGCACAACCACTTTTGGATCTTCTTTTTGTGCCCCAGTGCTTCTAAAAAAAATTACCCCGGATGGGTTATCAATTGGTGGGACAAATTTGGTCCTAGAATTGATATTTTTCCTGATGAAATTTCTAAGAAAGAACTCTTTCTTCCTTGGACCCAGCTTCATCCTAAACTAAGGGAAAATTTTTATGCTGGACGTTTTGGTCTTCATACCCTTTTGTTTTTTACCGAGACCGGTACTCCTTGGTTAATCCATTAGGATTTTCGTTGTAGAGTCAATCAATATAATTTTCCTCTACTCGAAAGAATTTTTTATTATAGATGGTATTGCAATATTAAAAGCTTTAATATAAAATACTCCATCTCTTTTATCAACAATAGCTTAATTAGCTATTTTGACCTGATGAAAAGATTTCCCCCATCTCCTCATGAGACCTCGAATCCCAGAGCGGATTTCATTGTTGATCTTTGAACATCTCTCTCAGCCACATTTCCTGATGCTAACCTGCCAGAGATTATTTGTAAGATATTCTTACATTCTTCTGATCAAATTCAAGCAGCCCTTACTGTTGCCAAGATAGACAACCTCTTCTTCAGCCTGAACAGTAAATCTCTTGTTCCTGAAGCAACTAACAGACTACAAAGCGGCGTTCCTTCCATTGCCACCCTTGGTGCCGCCTTCAAGACTTTGGAAACAACTTTTCCAATACTAGGAGGAAGACTTCCTGCTTCCCCTCGTAACTCACTGAGTTCGGCTCTACCAGCACGAAGGTTGGATGACTCATCCCCAATCACTGGCGCAGATGGCCTAGATGATATGAGGTGACTGGCCCACCTGGCCCCAGTCGGTCCCAGAGAAGATTCTCGCCGACGCAAAACGACAAGTTGTGGACCCTCTTCTGCTACCTTTCAACCCACAGGTAGTCACCCGTGACTTGCTTGGTCCCACCTGGCCCACATGGCCCATCAGCCGACACAAGAAGATAAGAGACTTTGTCACGCCTTTCAACGTGGAGGGCCCCATCTGAGGAATTAATTATTCCTCTCCCTTGTATAAATAAAGGGCTTCCCCTCTTCATTTCTCACGCTTTATTTTCAGCACTTCTCTCCCTCTCTCTCTCTATATTAGTAATAAGAACTTCCCGGCTACATTCCGGTGGACTTCTCTTCTTTTTGTAAGTTTTTCCAGTCTGTAATAATAAGTTTATAATATTTCCAGTATTAATTCCGCATTGATCCTCTACTTGGATTTTAGTAGTAAGAATTCTACTAATTTAGCTGACATTTCTGGCTTCATCATTGTTCTTGCTATCAATAAAGAAGACAAGAAGCAGATGACTTCGCCTTGGGAAATTAAGTCCCTTTATCTTGGTTAGCATAATTTTGCTGTAAGAGAAGGAATGCCTGGAAGATCATAACGTTTACTGTTCCGTGATAATACAGCAGACCAAGATTACTTTCTAAACACTAACATACAAATTATCCAATCATGGCTCTGATACCAACAAGTAAAGGAGCAAGAGATATTACAAAAGGCTATGGAGTTCACTCAGAGCCAGTTTAAGACAGGCTTTGGAGACAGCAGTATTCCAGTTAAACCCAGTTTTAGCACTGATACACTCAACAGGAATTCTACTCCTCTCCCTGATGATGATGATGATGATGATGATGATGATGCATCAATGGCTTCTGCTCAAAAGGATAATCCTTTCTTCTGTCTGGTCGGAGAATCCCAGAATCGAGACGATGATAACCCCTTTCCACCTAGTGGTATTGCTATTGGTGACATGACCAATATTCAGCTGAGACAAGCTTTCTTCGACTCAATCAGATCGGAGCTCCCAGCAAGACGACTGGATGAATCATCACCCAACAGTGGCGCAGATGGCCTAGATGATTTGAGGTGACTGGCCCACATGGCCCAAGTCGGTCCCAGAGAAGATTCTCGCCGATGCAAAACGACAAGTTGTGGACCCCCTTCTGCGACCTCTCAACCCACAGGTAGTCACCCGTGACTTACTTGGTCCCACCTGGCCCACATGGCCCATCAACCGACACAAGAGGACAAGAGATGTCTGCACCAAATCCAATTGTGGATTTAAAAGCTGCCCTGAAGAAGCAGTTCCCAAAAGAAATGGAGCAAGAGATATTGCAAAAGGCTATGGATGCCACCATATGTAAACATAATGATGCATTTTATCATAGTATTGCTCAGATGATTACTGCTGGGTTTACTGGCACCATCAGAGGATGGTGGGGAAATATTCTGACTGAAGGTCAGAGAAATGCTATCCTTACTGCTGTTAAAGTTGTCAAGAATGAACAAATGAATGACATAATAGTACCAGACGCTGTCTATACCCTTATGCTGTCCATTTCTTTTCATTTTATTGGCAGTACGGATCACCACAATGAGCGTAATAGAGAATTATTACAAAACCTTAGATGTCCTACTCTTAGTCAGTTTAGGTGGTACAAGGACGTTTTCCTTGCTAGGGTTACTCAGAGAGCCGACGGTAACTCTGAGCACTGGAAAGCCAAGTTTATTGATGGCCTTCCGACTTTCTTCGCTGAGAAAGTCCGTAAGAAACTTAGAGAAGCTAATACTGGCATCTTTATCCCTTACGATAGTTACACTTATGGACAGCTCATAAGTGTTGTCATACAGGAGGGTCTCTCTCTTTGTAATGACCTTAAGTTGCAGAGGCAACTTAAGAAACAAAATCTTTCAGGAAAGAAAGAGCTTGGTGAGTTTTGTGAACAGTTTGCTTTTGACACAGGAACTTCTACCCATAAAGTCTCCAAGAAGACTAAAAAGGTTCCTAAAAAACCCACCTATAAACGCAAGAAGAAAATGGCTTATATTCCTAAAGAAAAAGAATATAAACATAAAAGGAAATTTGTTAACAAGAGAACTAACAAATCAGGCCCTAAATGCTTTAAATGTGGTAAATTTGGCCACTATGCTAATAAATGTAAAATGGAAGTTAAGATTAGCGCTCTTCAGATTGATGAACATCTCAAGTCTCAGTTAAGCAAACTCTTGCTTAACTCGAGTTCCTCTGAAGAACAAGAGGACTCCTCCTCTGAGAGCGACGATGAGCTTTGCTATATCCAAATCTCTAGTGACTCAGATGTCTCCAAAAATGGAGACTGTCAGTGTAATGAATTAACTAAGAGATGCGATCATCTCCAATCCATAATTCAATTAAATGGATTAAGTCTTAATGTTCTTACCAGTCAGCAACAAAATATGATTGATGTCATCAATCAGGTTACTGACCCGAACATTAAGCTCAAGCTAATTAAGTCTTGTTATGCCCAGGAAGAAGTCCGTATTCCTGATTCTTCTAAAGATTACAGCCTTAAGGAGGTTCTTAATCGTTTAGAACAATCTAGCATTAATAACAAGCCTGCTAGTCTTAATGACCTAAGACATGAAGTTAATACACTTAAAACTGAGTTAAGACAACTTAAGTTACAGCATGACAAGATGCAAACTGAGATAGATAGTCTCAAGAATGCTCAGAAGCATTCTGATCCAGGAACTTCAAACACTACTCCTAGTACTGAAGATTCTGTGGATTATCTTGGTGTTATCAGCCGTGTACCAAGCCAAAAATGGTATACTACTATCAACCTTGTGATTAACAAAGAATTTTCTCTTTGTAACATCATTGCCCTTGTTGATAGCGGTGCTGATATGAATTGTATTCAGGAAAGAATTGTTCCTACTGAATACTTTGAGAAGACTACTCAATCTTTGTTTAATGCTAGCGGAGATAGCATGGGCATCAGATTTAAATTAACTAATGTTGCCATCTGTAACAATGGAATTTGTTTACATAGTACTTTTTTGCTTATTGGCGATTTATCTCAACAGATAATTTTAGGTACTCCTTTCTTTATCTATGCTTATGCCTATAGATAAGATTGATTCTAGTGGTATATACACCACTATTCAAAATCAAAAAAATGTTTTTGAATTCATTACTAGACCTGAGATTAAGAAAATTAACTCTTTGACTAATAACATTATTTTCAAAGAAAACCATCTAAATTTTCTTTAGAAAGAAATCTCTAATCTCAACATTAAAAAGAATTTAATGTCCCCTAATATCATGAGCAAAATTCAGGTTGTTAAAAATCAATTAACATCAGAAATTTGCAGTGATATCCCTAATGCTTTTTGGGACAGGAAGAAACATATTATTTCTCTTCCTTATGAAAAAGATTTTCATGAACGATCCATTCCGACCAAAGCTAGACCCAGTCAGATGAAGACTGAGCTCCTCGATCTTTGCAAGGATGAGATCCAGAACTTGTTAGATAAAAAGATTATAACTAAGAGTTATTCCACTTGGAGTTGTACAGCTTTTTATTTTAACAAGGCCGTTGAAAAGGAACGAGGTGTTCCAAGGCTTGTAATTAATTACAAACCCCTTAATACAGTTCTGCAATGGATAAGATATCCAATTCCTAATAAAAAGGATTTATTAGACAGGCTTCATTCTGCCACAATTTTTTCCAAATTTGATTTAAAATCTGGATACTGGCATATCCAAATTGCGCCCCAAGATCGGTATTAAACTGCTTTTGTGGTTCCTTTTGGCCATTACCAATGGAATGTTTTGCCTTTTGGGCTTAAGAACGCCCCTTCTGAGTTTCAAAATATCATGAGCGATATTTTCAATCCTTTTTCTGACTTTTCAATTGTGTATATTGATGATATCCTTATCTTCTCTAACTCAATTGAACAACACTTTAAACATTTAAAGATTTTTAAAGATGTTGTGAAAACTAATGGTTTAGTTGTCTCCGCCCCTAAATAAAAATCTTTCAAACAAATATCAGATTTTTAGGGCATAATATTGGTGATGGGAAGATACTCCCCATTGACAGAAGTATTGAATTTGCCTCTAAGTTCCCTGACGAGCTCAAGGAAAAGACGCAACTTCAAAGATTTCTGGGAAGTTTCAATTATATTGGTGACTCCTACAAAAATCTGGCACAAGACAGTGCTATTCTTTACTCAAGATTGAAAAAGAATCCTTCTCCATGGACTGATGATCATACTAAAGCTGTTCAGAAAATTAAACTGAAAGTCAAACAATTGCCTTGTTTAGCTTTAGCAAATCCTTCTTTTTTCAAAATTGTCGAGACTGACGCCTCTGATTTAGGGTTTGGTGGTATTTTAAAACAAATAAATTCTTTAACTAAAAAAGAAGAACTTGTTCGTTTTACTTCAGGATCTTGGAAAGATGCCTCTAAGAATTACTCCACCATCAAGAAAGAAATATTTTCGGTTGTTAAATGCATTTCAAAATTTCAAGATGATTTATTAAATCAGAAATTTTTGCTACGGATTGATTGCAGTGCTGTAAAACAGGTTTTGCAAAAAGATGTTGAAAACATTGTTTCAAAACAGATTTTTGCCCGATGGCAAGCAAACTTATCGGCTTTTGATTTTGATATAGAACATATCAAAGGGGAAAATAACTCTCTTCCCGATTTTCTAACTAGAGAGTTTTTACAGGACCGATGAGTGGCCCCTCTCGTGGGCGTGGTAGAGGCAATAGCAGCGGGTATTCTCGCCGGCCTGGAAAAGAAAAGATCATCGTGAATGATGATCAATATCCTCCGATACAGGATTATGTTGAATTCCTCAGCCAGAGTGCGAAGAACCGGGAGAAGAATGCTCCCCCTCTTAACCCGTTTAGCAAAAAGAAATCTGCTAAAGAGGTTTTGGAGACTATCAAGTACGAATTCCTTCCTAATAACAGGACTTCGGAATTAGTACTGATTCTCAATGAGGAAGACAAGCAGCAGATGTCTGCGCCCTGGGAAATTAAGTCCCATTATCTTGATACTCATTGTTATCAAGTGCGAGAAGGCAAATACCGTACGGTATACGAGGCGATTCTCGTAGAAACTGATTCTGTAGTGTTTCAACATACTAACAGACACCAGGGAAATACTCATTCCCCCATTGCTTATAGCAAGGCTGTTTTGAAGAAATTCATATCTCCCCGAGAATGGGGAATCCATCCTTTGAAAGCGCGAAAATTAAGTTCGCATGCTGGTGGATCCTATAATTACTGGGATTATGTCCAGGCTTGGACAAAAGCATTTTATTACCAAAATGCAGAAACACACCTGGTTTTTTTGTTTTATGCCCAAATTCTTTGCGAAAATCTTACCCAGGATGGGTGTTCAATTGGTGGGACAAATTTGGCCCCGGCATTGACTTCTTCCCCGATTAAATTACCCAGGCTAAACTTTTTCTTCCCTGGCTACAATTTCATCCTCTTTTAAAGGGGAAAAATAAAGCTCCGGTAGGATTAAACACCCTACTCTTTTTTTCTGAGATAGATATTCCATGGATCTTCAGCTGGGATCTGCGTTGTAGAGTTAATGACCACAATATTCCTCTACTTGAACGCATCTTCTTTTACCGATGGTGGAGTGGTGTTGATATTGGTTCCACTATTAGGCAAATGAGGAGTAGTCTGAGTACCTACATGAATTCGTTGATGAAGCGCCGCCCCCTGCAGAACAGATGATGCCTGCACCTAATCCAATTGTGGATTTAAAGATGCGTTAAATTAGAGGAATATTGTGGTCATTAACTCTACAATGCAGATCCCAGCTGAAGATCCATAGAATATCCATCTCGGAAAAAAAGAGTAGGGTGTTTAATCCTACCAGAGCTTTATTTTTCCCCTTTAAAAGAGGATGAAATTGTAGCCAGGGAAGAAAAAGTTTAGCCTGGGTAATTTCATCGGGGAAGAAGTCAATGCCGGGGCCAAATTTGTCCCACCAATTGAACACCCATCTTGGGTAAGATTTTCGCAAAGAATTTGGGCACAAAAAAAAAAACCAGGTGTGTTTGTGCTCTGCATTTTGGTAATAAAATGCTTTTGTCCAAGCCTGGACATAATCCCAATAATTGTAGGATATATGCGAACTCAATTTTCGCGGTTCCATAGGTGGAAGCCCCCATTCTCGGGGAGAAATGAATCTTTTCAGGATAGCCTTGCTATAAGGAAGGGAACTATTATCCCTTATGTGGGTATGATCAAATACCACAGAGTTAGTAACTTCGAGTATCGCCTCGTAAATTTCTCTGGTTTTTCCTTCTCTTACAGCAAAATTATGCTGACCAAGATAAAGGGACTTAATTTCCCAAGGCGAAGTCATCTGCTTCTTGTCTTCTTTATTGATAGCAAGAACAAGTTCTGGATTTCTCTGATTAAGGATGAAGCCAGAAATGTCAGCTAAATTAGTAGAATTCTTACTACTAAAATCCTGTATCGAAGGATCCTGTATCGAAGGATATTGATCATTATTCTCGATGATTGGTTCTTTACCAGGCCGGCGAGAATACTCGTTGTTGTTGCCTCTACCACGCCCACGAGAGGGGGCACTCATCGGTCCTGTAAAAACTCTCTAGTTAGAAAATCGGGAAGAGAGTTATTTTCCCCTTTGATATGTTCTATATCAAAATCAAAAGCCGATAAGTTTGCTTTCCATCTGGCAAAAATCTGTTTTGAAACAATGTTTTCAACATCTTTTTGCAAAACCTGTTTAACAGCACTGCAATCAATTCGCAGTAAAAATTTCTGATTTAATAAATCATCTTGAAATTTTGAAATGCATTTAACAACCGAAAATATTTCTTTCTTGATGGTGGAGTAATTCTTTGAGGCATCTTTCCAAGATCCTGAAGTAAAACGAACAAGTTCTTCTTTTTTAGTTAAAGAATTTATTTGTTTTAAAATACCACCAAACCCTAAATCAGAGGCGTCAGTCTCGACAATTTTAAAAAAGGAAGGATTTGCTAAAGCTAGACAAGGTAATTGTTTGACTTTCAGTTTAATTTTCTGAACAACTTTAGTATGCTCATCAGTCCATGGAGCAGGATTCTTTTTCAATCTTGAGTAAAGAATAGCACTGTCTTGTGCCAGATTTTTGTAATAGTCACCAATATAATTGAGACTACCCAGAAATCTTTGAAGTTGCGTCTTTTCCTTGAGCTCGTCTGGGAACTTAGATGCAAAATCAATACTTCTGTCAATGGGGAGTATCTTCCCTTCTCCAATATTATGTCCTAAAAATCTTACATTAGTTTGAAAAATTTTCATTTTAGGGGCGGAGACAACTAAACCATTAGTTTTTACAACATCTTTAAAAATCTTTAAGTGTTTAAAGTGTTGGTCAATTGAGTTAGAGAAGATAAGGATATCATCAATATACACAATTGAAAAATCAGAAAAAGGGTTAAAAATATCGTTCATGATATTTTGAAACTCAGAAGGGGCGTTCTTAAGCCCCAAAGGCAAAACATTCTACTGGTAATGGCCAAAAGGAACCACAAAAGCAGTTTTATACCGATCTTGGAGCGCGATTTGGATCTGCCAATATCCATATTTTAAATCAAATTTGGAAAAAATGGTGGCAGAATGAAGCCTATCTAATAAATCCTTTTTATTAGGAATTGGATATCTTATCCATTGCAAAACTATATTAAGGGGTTTGTAATTAATTACAAGCCTTGGAACACCTCGTTCCTTTTCAGCAGCCTTGTTAACATAAAAAGATGTACAACTCCAAGGGGAATAACTCTTAGTTATAAGCTTTTTATCTAACAAGTTCTGGATCTCATCCTTGCAAAGATCGAGGAGCTCAGTCTTCATCTGACTGGGTCTAGCTTTGGTCGGAATGGATCGTTCATGAAAATCTTTTTCATAAGGAAGAGAAACAATATGTTTTTTCCTGTCCCAAAAAGCATTTGGGATATCACTGCAAATTTCAGAGGTTAATTGATTTTTTACAATCTGAATTTTGCTAATGATATTTGGGGACATTAAATTCTTTTTAATGTTGAGATTAGAGATTTCTTTCTGAAGAAAATTAAGATGGTTTTCTTTGAAAATAATATTATTAGTCAAAGAGTTAATTTTCTTAATCTCAGGTCTAGTGATGAATTCAAAAACAATTTCTTTATTTTGAATAGTGGTGTATATACCACTAGAATCAATTTTATCTATATGTATAAGCATAGATAAAAAGGGAGTACCTAAAATTATCTGTTGAGATAAATCGCCAATAAGCATAAAGGTACTGTCTAAACAAATTCCATTGTTACAGATGGCAACATTAGTTAATTTAAACCGGATGCCCATGCTATCTCCGCTAGCATTATACAAAGATTGAGTAGTCTTCTCAAAGTATTAAGTAGGAACAATTCCTTCCTGAATACAATTCATATCAGCACCGCTATCAACAAGGACAATGATGTTACAAAGAGAAAATTCTTTGTTAATCACAAGGTTGATAGTAGTATACCATTTTTGGCTTGGTACACGGCTGATAACACCTAAATAATCCACAGAATCTTCACTACTAGGAGTAGTGTTAGAAGTTCCTGGATCAGAATGCTTCTGAGCATTCTTGAGACTATCAATCTCAGTTTGCATCTTGTCATGCTGTAACTTAAGTTGTCTTAACTCAGTTTTAAGTGTATTAACTTCATGTCTTAGATCATTAAGACTAGCAGGCTTGTTATTAACGCCAGTTTGTTCTAAACGATTAAGAACCACTTTAAGGCTGTAATCTTTAGAAGAATCAGGAATACGAACTTCTTCCTGGGCATAACAAGACTTAATAAGCTTTAGCTTAATGTCAGGGTCAGTAACTTGGTTGATAACATCAATCATATTCTGTTGCTGACTGGTAAGGACATTAAGACTTAATCCATTTAATTGAATTATGGATTGGAGATGATCGCATCTCTTGGTTAATTCATTACACTGACAGTCTCCATTCTTGGAGACATCAGAGTCGCTAGAGCTTTGGATATAGCAAAGCTCATCATCGCTCTCAGAGGAGGAGTCCTCTTGTTCATCAGAGGAACTGGAGTTAAGCAAGAGTTTGCTTAACTGAGACTTCAGATGTTCATCAATCTGAAGGGCGCTAATCTTAGCTTCCATTTTACATTTATTAGCATAGTGGCCAAATTTACCACATTTAAAGCATTTAGGGCCTGATTTGTTAGTTCTCTTTTTAACAAATTTCCTTTTATGTTTATATTCTTTTTCTTTAGGAATATAAGCCCTTTTCTTCTTGCGTTTATAGGTGGGTTTTTTAGGAACCTTTTTAGTCTTCTTGGAGACTTTATGGGTAGAAGTTCCTGTGTCAAAAGCAAACTGCTCACAAAACTCACCAAGCTCTTTCTTTCCTGAAAGATTCTATTTCTTAAGTTGCCTCTGCAACTTAAGGTCATTACAAAGAGAGAGACCCTCCTGTATGACAACACTTATGAGCTGTCCATAAGTGTAACTATCGTAAGGGATAGAGATGCCATTATTATCTTCTCTAAGTTTCTTACGGACTTTCTCAGCGAAGAAAGTCGGAAGGCCATCAATAAACTTGGCTTTCCAGTGCTCAGAGTTACCGTCGGCTCTCTGAGTAACCCTAGCAAGGAAAACGTCCTTGTACCACCTAAGCTGACTAAGAGTAGGACATCTAAGGTTTTGTAATAATTCTCTATTACGCTCATTGTGGTGATCCGTACTGCCAATAAAATGAAAAGAAATGGACATCATAAGAGTATAGACATCGTCTGGTACTATTATGTCATTTATTTGTTCATTCTTGATAACTTTAACAGCAGTAAGGATAGCATTTCTCTGACCTTCAGTCAGAATATTTCCCCACCATCCTCTGATGGTGCCAGTAAACCCAGCAGTAATCATCTGTGCAATACTATGATCAGATGCATCATTATGTTTACATATGGTGGCATACATAGACATTTGATGAATCATTTAATAAATCTGGGATTCTGTTTTACCATCCAGATTCCAATCATAGACTGATTTACCGTGGAAAGTATTTTGCATCACGGCGCCCTCTTCAAAGAGCAAATCCTGGGGGGTCGGCCTATGGTAATAATTCTTGGCTGGGCCAATATTATTACTATAAGTAATTTTATTAACCTCAGGAGGAAGACCAAAAGATAGTTCAAATCCTTGAACATCTTTTAACGAGATATCTGATTCTATATCAGAATCTGAATCATCATGGGAAAGGGTGTTAATCTTAAGACCCTTTAGTTCATTCTCGATTTCTTTGAGCTTAGATATAAAATCAGTTTTAGCTCCAGTTTTAAAACCTTTAACTTCAATTGGGGGTTGAATTATAGGTTTAATCAGACTAGTCTCTAAGTCTAAGGGTTTTCTAACAGGGTTTAATGTTAGACAATTCTCAATTCTATTGAGTTGCTTACCTATCGTGTTAAGGATAAGGTTAGTGTAATTACCTTGTTTATAAAGAGGATTTAGCTCCTTATTATGAGTAAGGAGTCTAGTATCACTAGTCTCCATATTAACGAAGGCATTAACTTCTAGCCTAGGTGTACTACTACTTTGGCTAGTGCTTCCAACATCTATGGAAAGTGGTTCAGTAGGAGGGTGAACGGCAGATATAATCTGTTTATTCACAGTGGTCCATTTAGTTTCATGTTTAACCTCAGTTTTAGGTTGATTTTCTGTTTCAAGAACAAAAAGTTTCCTATCTTTAGTAAACATGAGAAACCAAAAAGCAAAAGAAGTAACCAACTGGTTTTCTTCCACCCATTTATAAAATTCATTTTTATAAAATTCTAACATAGTTTTATCATACTTTTTAAAGTACCAAGTTCTAAAACTAGCCCATTCTGGTAAGTTAAACTCAGCACTAATTTCTTTCCTATTAATTGTAAAAACCATTAAAAGAAAGAAAAGTTAAAGTCTGACATTCATTTCAGACGGCGTGGGGGATTCCCTGCGCTGAGAAGAGTCCTTCTTCTCATAAATACCATGGGGTATTTGGTCATGGGTAAAGGTGCCATGAACATTCATATCATCCTGATATGAAGGGTTTCTAGGGTTTTCTTCACAGACAGAGTGTCGTGAAGTGGATGGAGGATAGGTAACAAAAGGGGATCTAGAAGAGTAACTCCTAGAGGATTGACACCTATTAAATTTTCTAAAATTTAGAAAAACATCACCATCCTTCTCCTCAATGCTGTCTTCAACATCATGATTCTGATGGGGTTGAGGAGGAACAACATTTTTTATAGCCCAAGTCTCTGGGAAGTCAATCTCGTCCCAACTTATAGTTCTAGGTGTGTGAACATTAGAATCTATAAGATGTGTGTCAATTAACACAGTTTTACCAAAAGGACTTAATTTCTTAATATTGGGAGCCATAGTATTCATTACCTTGTAATAAATTCTATAAATAATCCCAACAGTTTCCGATCCCGGAAGAAAGTTATAACCTTTGGTTTGGACCCTAAGACTCAAACACTTACAAAGGTGTATATCAGTTACAGACAAAGTTATATTTGGAAACACATCAAAATAAACTGGTCCATTACATAAACTAGTTTCGATAGCTCCCATCAAAGATTGTCTAAAATTAGTACATCTTCCATCACGAAGTGTAGCTTGGAGACAGGCGTTCATGCCAGAAAGAGTCAAAGGTTTAAAAGCAATTTGTATTAAACCAACATGAATATACTGATAATTTTTATCCTTCATGTGACTCGAAAGATCTTTTTTACTAAAGAGCTCGATACTCTTATCTTGCTCGTCCAAACTAAGGGTTTGTTCCATAGTCTTAATAGCATATTTGCTACGAAAGTTATACCAGTTAGTGTTGTATATAACTTTAGGATGAACTTTTGGAATAGTCCATCTGTTCAGATCCTTCTGAACATCAAATTCAATTAAAGAAGAGTTCTTCGTGAACTCTCGTGTTGTGTGTGTATCAATGGTTTGTTCTTCCATTACACAGATGTTAATGTTTAGAAAAGTAATAATCACATGGTCTGGAATAGGAGTGTATTAATCAAATCAAAATATTTATTTAAATAAAACAATATGCAAATTAAAATTCTAGATCTAAATGGAATTAATATTTAAATCGAAATTCGCCAGTTAAATGAATATAATAAGCCGAATTAGAAATCACTTTTGATACCCAGTGGTCAACGATTTACTTTGGGAATAAGCCTAACGCCTCCCCGGCTAAACGGCAACCCGGTTACGCGACAAGTTACCAGTATATCACAACCAGACTTCTATTTCTCCTTATTATTATCATTTAAATTAGGTTTTCAATATGAATAGTAATCATTTAAATTAGGATTTTAATGTGAATAGTGATTATAAAAATAGTATTTCTGATGTGAATAGTAAAATACTATTCACGTCGGTGAACAGTGATTTACTGTTCAAACGCGCATTATACCGGACAAAAGTAACAGTCATTACTTCCGTACATCGAGAACTTCATATTTTTTACTGTTCCGATGCCTGAAAGATCATAACGTTTACTGTTCCGTGATAATACAACAGACCAAGATTACTTTCTAAACACTAACATACAAATTAGCCAATCATGGCTCTGATACCACTATTCACATTAAAATCCTAATTTAAATGATTACTATTTATATTGAAAACCTAATTTAAATGATAATAATAAGGAGAAATAGAAGTCTGGTTGTGATATACTGGTAACTTGTCGCGTAACCGGGTTGCCGTTTAGCCGGGGAGGCGTTAGGCTTATTCCCAAAGTAAATCGTTGACCACTGGGTATCAAAAGTGATTTCTAATTCGGATTATTATATTCATTTAACTGGCGAATTTCGATTTAAATATTAATTCCATTTAGATCTAGAATTTTGATTTGCATATTGTTTTATTTAAATAAATATTTTGATTTGATTAATACACTCCTATTCCAGACCATGTGATTATTACTTTTCTAAACATTAACATCTGTGTAATGGAAGAACAAACCATTGATACACACACAACACGAGAGTTCACGAAGAACTCTTCTTTAATTGAATTTGATGTTCAGAAGGTTCTGAACAGGTGGACTATTCCTAAGGTCCATCCTAAAGTTATATACAACACTAACTGGTATAACTTTCGTAGCAAATATGCTATTAAGACTATGGAACAAACCCTTAGTCTGGAAGATCAAGATAAGAGTATCGATCTCTTTAAAAAAGAAGATCTTTTAAGTCACATGAAGGATAAAAATTATCACTATATTCATGTTGGTTTAATTCAAATTGCTTTTAAACCTTTGACTCTCTCTGGCATGAACGCCTGTCTCCAAGCTACACTTCGTGATGGAAGATGTACTAATATTAGACAATCTTTGATGGGAGCTATCGAAACTAGTTTATGTAATGGACCAGTTTATTTTGATGTGTTTCCAAATATAACTTTGTCTGTAACTGATATACACCTTTGTAAGTGTTTGAGTCTTAGGGTCCAAACCAAAGGTTATAACTTTCTTCCGGGATCGGAAACTGTTGGGATTATTTATAGAATTTATTACAAGGTAATGAATACTATGGCTCCCAATATTAAGAAATTAAGTCCTTTTGGTAAAACTGTGTTAATTGACACACATCTTATAGATTCTAATGTTCACACACCTAGAACTATAAGTTGGGACGAGATTGACTTCCCAGAGACTTGGGCTATAAAAAATGTTGTTCCTCCTCAACCCCGTCAGAATCATGATGTTGAAGACAGCATTGAGGAGAAGGATGGTGATGTTTTTCTAAATTTTAGAAAATTTAATAGGTGTCAATCCACTAGGAGTTACTCTTCTAGATCCCCTTTTATTACCTATCCTCCATCCACTTCACGACACTCTGTCTGTGAAGAAAACCCTAGAAACCCTTCATATCAGGATGATATGAATGTTCATGGAACCTTTACCCATGACCAAATACCCCATGGTATTTATGAGAAGAAGGACTCTTCTCAGCGCAGGGAATCCCCTACGCCGTCTGAAATGAATGTCAGACTTTAACTTTTCTTTCTTTTAATGGTTTTTACAATTAATAGGAAAGAAATTAGTGCTGAGTTTAACTTACCAGAATGGGCTAGTTTTAGAACTTGGTACTTTAAAAAGTATGATAAAACTATGTTAGAATTTTATAAAAATGAATTTTATAAATGGGTGGAAGAAAACCAGTTGGTTACTTATTTTGCTGTTTGGTTTCTCATGTTTACTAAAGATAGGAAACTTTTTGTTCTTGAAACAGAAAATCAACCTTAAACTGAGGTTAAACATGAAACTAAATGGACCACTGTGAATAAACAGATTATATCTGCCGTTCACCCTCCTACTGAACCACTTTCCATAGATGTTGGAAGCACTAGCCAAAGTAGTAGTACACCAAGGCTAGAAGTTAATGCCTTCGTTAATATGGAGACTAGTGATACTAGACTCCTTACTCATAATAAGGAGCTAAATCCTCTTTATAAACAAGGTAATTACACTAACCTTATCCTTAACACGATAGGTAAGCAACTCAATAGAATTGAGAATTGTCTAACATTAAACCCTGTTAGAAAACCCTTAGACTTAGAGACTAGTCTGATTAAACCTATAATTCAACCCCCAATTGAAGTTAAAGGTTTTAAAACTGGAGCTAAAACTGATTTTATATCTAAGCTCAAAGAAATCGAGAATGAACTAAAGGGTCTTAAGATTAACACCCTTTCCCATGATGATTCAGATTCTGATATTGAATCAGATATCTCGTTAAAAGATGTTCAAGGATTTGAACTATCTTTTGGTCGTCCTCCTGAGGTTAATAAAATTACTTATAGTAATAATATTGGCCCAGCCAAGAATTATTACCATAGGCCGACCCCCCAGGATTTGATCTTTGAAGAGGGCGCCGTGATGAAAAATACTTTCCACGGTAAATCAATCTATGATTGGAATCTGGATGGTAAAACAGAATCCCAGATTTATGAAATGATTCCTCAAATGTCTATGTATGCCACCATATGTAAACATAATGATGCATCTGATCATAGTATTGCGCAGATGATTACTGCTAGTTTTACTGGCACCATCAGAGGATGGTGGGGAAATATTCTGACTGAAGGTCAGAGAAATGCTATCCTTACTGCTGTTAAAGTTGTCAAGAATGAACAAATGAATGACATAATAGTACCAGATGCTGTATATACTCTTATGCTGTCCATTTCTTTTCATTTTATTGGCAGTACGGATCACCACAATGACCGTAATAGAGAATTATTACAAAACCTTAGATGTCCTACTCTCAGTCAGTTTAGGTGGTACAAGGACGTTTTCCTTGCTAGGGTTACTCAGAGAGCCGACGGCAACTCTGAGCACTGGAAAGCCAAGTTTATTGATGGCCTTCCGACTTTCTTCGCTGAGAAAGTCCGTAAGAAACTTAGAGAAGCTAATAATGGCATCTTTATCCCTTACGATAGTTACACTTATGGACAACTCATAAGTGTTGTCATACAGGAGGGTCTCTCTCTTTGTAATGACCTTAAGTTGCAGAGGCAACTTAAGAAACAGACTCTTTCAGGAAAGAAAGAGCTTGGTGAGTTTTGTGAGCAGTTTGCTTTTGACACAGGAACTTCTACCCATAAAGTCTCCAAGAAGACTAAAAAGGTTCCTAAAAAACCCACCTATAAACACAAGAAGAAAAGGGCTTATATTCCTAAAGAAAAAGAATATAAACATAAAAGGAAATTTGTTAAAAAGAGAACTAACAAATCAGGCCCTAAATGCTTTGAATGTGGTAAATTTGGCCAGTATGCTAATAAATGTAAAATGGAAGCTAAGATTAGCGCCCTTCAGATTGATTAACATCTGAAGTCTCAGTTAAGCAAACTCTTGCTTAACTCTAGTTCCTCTGAAGAACAAGAGGACTCCTCCTCTGAGAGCGACGATGAGCTTTGCTATATCCAAAGCTCTAGCGACTAAGATGTCTCCAAAAATGGAGACTGTCAGTGTAACGAATTAACTAAGAGATGCGATCATCTCCAATCCATAATTCAATTAAATGGATTAAGTCTTAATGTTCTTACCAGTCAGCAACAGAATATGATTGATGTCATCAATCAGGTTACTGACCCGGACATTAAGCTCAAGCTAATTAAGTCTTATTATGCCCAGGAAGAAGTCCGTATTCCTGATTATTCTAAAGATTACAGCCTTAAGGAGGTTCTTAATCTTTTAGAACAAACTGGCATTAATAACAAGCCTGCTAGTCTTAATGACCTAAGACATGAAGTTAATACACTTAAAACTGAGTTAAGACAACTTAAGTTACAGCATGACAAGATGCAAACTGAGATAGATATTCTCAAGAATGCTCAGAAGCATTCTGATCCAGGAACTTCAAACACTACTCCTAGTACGGAAGATTCTGTGGATTATCTTGGTGTTATCAGCCGTGTACCAAGCCAAAAATGGTATACTACGATCAACCTTGTGATTAATAAAGAATTTTCTCTTTGTAACATCATTACCCTTGTTGATAGCGGTGCTGATATGAATTGTATTCAGGAAGGAATTGTTCCTACTGAATACTTTGAGAAGACTACTCAATCTTTGTTTAATGCTAGCGGAGATAGCATGGGCATCAGATTTAAATTAACTAATGTTGCCATCTGTAACAATGGAATTTGTTTAGACAGTACCTTTTTGCTTATTGGCGATTTATCTCAATGGATAATTTTAGGTACTCCTTTTTTATCTATGCTTATGCCTATAGATAAGATTGATTCTAGTGGTATATACACCACTATTCAAAATCAAAAAATTGTTTTTGAATTTATTACTAGACCTGAGATTAAGAAAATTAACTCTTTGACTAATAACATTATTTTCAAAGAAAACCATCTTAATTTTCTTCAGAAAGAAATCTCTAATCTCAACATTAAAAAGACTTTAATGTCCCCAAATATCATCAGCAAAATTCAGATTGTAAAAAATCAATTAACCTCTGAAATTTGCAGTGATATCCCAAATGCTTTTTGGGACAGGAAAAAACATATTGTTTCTCTTCCTTATGAAAAAGATTTTCATGAACGATCCATTCCGACCAAAGCTAGACCCAGTCAGATGAAGACTGAGCTCCTCGATCTTTGCAAGGATGAGATCCAGAACTTGTTAGATAAAAAGCTTATAACTAAGAGTTATTCCCCTTGGAGTTGTACAACTTTTTATGTTAACAAGGCTGCTGAAAAGGAACGAGGTGTTCCAAGGCTTGTAATTAATTACAAACCCCTTAATATAGTTTTGCAATGGATAAGATATCCAATTCCTAATAAAAAGGATTTATTAGATAGGCTTCATTCTGCCACCATTTTTTCCAAATTTGATTTAAAATATGGATATTGGCAGATCCAAATCGTGCCCCAAGATCGGTATAAAACTGCTTTTGTGGTTCCTTTTGGCCATTACCAATGGAATGTTTTGCCTTTTGGGCTTAAGAACGCCCCTTCTGAGTTTCAAAATATCATGAACGATATTTTCGATCCTTTTTCTGACTTTTCAATTGTGTATATTGATGATATCCTTATCTTCTCTAACTCAATTGACCAACACTTTAAACATTTGAAGATTTTTAAAGATGTTGTGAAAACTAATGGTTTAGTTGTCTCCGCCCCTAAAATAAAAATCTTTCAAACAAATATCAGATTTTTAGGGCATAATATTGGTGAAGGGAAGATATTCCCCATTGACAGAAGTATTGAATTTGCCTCTAAGTTCCCTGACGAGCTCAAGGAAAAGATGCAACTTCAAAGATTTCTGGGTAGTCTCAATTATATTGGTGACTACTACAAAAATCCGGCACAAGACAGTGCTATTCTTTACTCAAGATTGAAAAAGAATCATGCTCCATGGACTGATGAGCATACTAAAGTTGTTCAGAAAATTAAACTGAAAGTCAAACAATTGCCTTGTCTAGCTTTAGCAAATCCTTCTTTTTTTCAAAATTGTCGAGACTGATGCCTCTGATTTAGGGTTTGGTGGTATTTTAAAACAAATAAATTCTTTAACTAAAAAAGAAGAACTTGTTCGTTTTACTTCAGGATCTTGGAAAGATGCCTCTAAGAATTACTCCACCATCAAGAAAGAAATCTTTTCGGTTGTTAAATGCATTTCAAAATTTCAAGATGATTTATTAAATCAGAAATTTTTGCTGCGCATTGATTGCAGTGCTGTAAAACAGGTTTTGCAAAAAGATGTTGAAAACATTGTTTCAAAACAGATTTTTGCCCGATGGAAAGCAAACTTATCGTCTTTTGATTTTGATATAGAACATATCAAAGGGGAAAATAACTCTCTTTTCGATTTTCTAACTAGAGAGTTTTTACAGGACCGATGAGTGGCCCCTCTCGTGGGCGTGGTAGAGGCAACAGCGGCGAGTATTCTCGCCGGCCTGGAAAAGAAAAGATCATCGTGAATGATGATCAATATCCTCCGATACAGGATTATGTTGAATTCCTCCGCCTGAGTGCGAAGAACCGGGAGAATAATGCTCCCCCTCTTAACCCGTTTAGCAAAAAGAAATCTGCTAAAGAGGTTTTGGAGACTATCAAGTACAAATTCCTTCCTAATAACAGGACTTCGGAATTAGTACTGATTCTCAATGAGGAAGACAAGCAGCAGATGTCTGCGCCCTGGGAAATTAAATCCCAGTATCTTGATACTCATTGTTATCAAGTGCAAGAAGGCAAATACCGGACGGTATATGAGGCGATTCTCGTAGAAACTGATTCTGTGGTGTTTCAACATACTAACAGACACCAGGGAAATACTCATTCCCCCATTGCTTATAGCAAGGCTGTTTTGAAGAAATTCATATCTCCCCGAGAATGGGGAATCCATCCTTTGAAAGCGCGAAAATTAAGTTCACATGCTGGTGGATCCTGATATACCTGTTTATACCCTCAGCCTGGACGAGGATTACCTCCAATACGGACGACCCTACGAGGGGACGACCCTTCACCAGGCCCCAGCTGGTCACCACCAGGCCCAGACAACCATACGAGGGGCCGACCCTCCGTCAGCCTCTAGACGACCATACGAGGGGCCGACCCTCCGTCAGCCTCTAGACGACCATACGAGTGGCCGACCCTCCGTCAGCCTCCAGACGACCATACGAGGGGCCGACCCTTCCCCGGGCTCCGGACGACCCTACGAGGGTACGATAGTACGAGGCCAGAATTAAGCCAGGATCATTACCGGAAGAAACTTTGCCCTCGGCCTCGGCTCATAGGCCGAGGGTGATATCATGACGGCGCGTGGTTTGGGAGGCGCGTGGAACAGAGCGCGTCAGGCTCATATGACACGTGGCAGACCGTTATAACAGAATCAACCCCTCACGTGAGGGAATATTATGCCATCATTTGGCATCTACAGGTGTCAACAGGGGATTGGATAGATCATTATTCACATGCACCATGCTTACTTGGGGGGTACACTACACCCCCCAAGACCTATATATACTTGTCACCTACAACCTTACAGGGGATCGATCCATGAACAGTAGCCCTAGCTAAAACTCTGCTTATACACACACAGTAGTGAGAGAGAGAGGGTTATGTGCATTGTATCCAAGGCCATTAGTGCCCATACTTAGTGGATCATACACTCACAGTGGATGTAGGCCAATTTGGCTGAACCACTATACATCATTGTCTAATTTCCTCTTATACTCATCCCCTTCTATACACTTATACATCTCTATGGCTGCCATGGCAGCTACTGCTTGAGCTCACTGTCACTTATCCGGTGGTGCTGAATCTTAGCATCATCAGTTTGGCGCCGTTGCCGGGGAACGAAAAGACATCTCTTCCTTTGTACAGCTTGACCTCACTGGGCACTCTGGTGGTGAACCAACACTCCCCCTAAGAGGAGGTGTTTCACCATTGAAAGAGACCCACTAAGGTTCCCAAGCTCACCAGTATTTTCTTCAGTTCAACTTTTCATAGCTCAAACACATGGCACCTGAGATGCCACCACTACCTCTTCCCCCGCCGGATGAGGGGGGAAGACCCAGTTCCAGCCAGCTACCACCTCAGTCTGAGATGGCTGATGTGGCAGCAGCCCTAAAGTCTCAGGCAGCCAGCCAGCGGATGATGCAGCAGCAGTTCACAGCTCTAAGTCAGAACATACTGAGACCACCAGGGGTCTCACCTGAGATGATTACTCCGGCAGCAGCTCCATGACAGCATGAGGCTAGGGGACCACCCCAGGCACCACGTAAAGACCTGCCAACCCCTCAGCGGCGTAGGGATGTTGCTGACCCCCGGCGTTTACGCATGGGGAGGCAAGGAAACCCTTGCCCTGAGGACACGTATGACGATCTGGAGGGAGAGGAGGCCCCGGTAGAATGCTGGGAACCGTATGAAGTCTCCAACAACACTGTGCGACCCCACCAGGATAGTAGAGGAAAGTGCGTGAGACCAAACCCTGATGACCGCCCGAGAGGCTCTGCTTTTGACCGCCTGAGCAGGGGGTCGGCCTTCGAGAGGCTGGGCCCAGTAAATGACCTACGAGATAAGCTGTCCGGGTCGAGAAGTGCTGCGAGATCTAGGAGGGAGGCAGCAGAGGGCCGACCCCAAAGACGGGATGACGGCCAAAGGGAAGTAAACAGCCGACACAGGCCTGCTGCAGTGGAACCCCCCATCCACCTCCAAGAGGCGGCAGGAGATAACATCGGCCACGCTGACCCTGTGAGGCCCTGTAATGACTCAATCCAGCGGTTAGAGGATAAGATTGGCGACATACTGAAGAACCGAGACCCTCTTCAGAGGGGATACACCATAGGCTCACCCTTTGTGGCAAAGATAGTCAACTTCCCCACGCCGTCAAAGTTCAAGCCACCTATGGTCACCCCAAGGTATGACGGGAGCACCAACCCCGTCCACCACGTGGAGATGTATCAGTCAGCGGCAGAAATATACTCTATCTCAGATGAGATGAGATGTCGTGCCTTCTCTGGTACCCTGACAGGGGCTGCGCATGTGTGGTACACGTCTCTTCCAAAAAATTCCATTGGAAACTTTAAGCAGTTGGCAGACCTGTTCATCCATAATTTCTGCTTCGGGGTGAGGCCACAGAAGAAGACCACCCACCTGCTCTATGTTAAGCAGAGGAAGAGCGAGAGTCTGCGGGACTATATAGCCAAATTCAATAAGGAGAAGCTGGAGGTAGAAGACTATGAGGAGAGCATAGCTATGACAGCCCTGATTGGAGGACTCCAAAAGGGGAAGCTGTTATGGAAGCTTGACGAAGACCCTCCGAGGACGATGGCCGAGCTGTTGTCGACAGCAGGAAAGGAGATGAACGCCGAAGAGGCGATGGCTGCAAAATATGAGGACGAAAGAGGAGGTGCCAGTGGGAGTAAATGCCCCAAGAAGAACAAAGAGGGGAAGAAGAGAACCATGGATGATAAGTTCGCGGGGTACACCCCTCTGACGGTCAGCTGTGAACAGATCCTCAATGAGATAAAGAGTGACAAGACGCTGAAGTGGCCTGAGAAGCTGAGGGCAGCTCCCGGCAAGAGGAATAAGAACCTGTGGTGCGAATTTCACCAAGACCACGGCCATGTGACGGATAAATGCTTTGCTCTGAAAGACGAGATTGAGAAGATGCTGAAGGAAGGGAAGCTCAGAAAGTACGTCGACAAAGCCGACTTCAAGAGGGGACGAGGGGAGGACCCCAGAAAGAAGCGAGTCGATGCCTGCAGAGAAGGTCCTCAAAAAAGAGGGGAAGACCCCTCTGATGATGAGGACGACCCTGACCTCCCGCCGAGAGACGACCACGGCCCTGTCAAGAGGCTCAATATGATCTCGCTCGGGGTGGGAATGATCTCCGGGGGACTTGCAGGAGGAGGGTCTGAGGTCGCCGACAGGAAGGCCCATGTCGCTGAGGCTAAGGCAGTGACGAAGACGGTGCACTCAACCTCCGTAGAGGTCAAGTCAGAAAAAAGGAAGAAGGTTGATATGGACACTTTGATTGTGGGATTTTCAAGAATGGACTTCAAGGGCCTATTGGCCCCGCATGATGACCCTCTCGTCATCACCACCAGGGTGCACGGGTGCGAAGTGCAGAGGATCCTGGTGGATGGGGGCTCATCCGCAGATGTGATGTTTTGGCCATGCTTCAAGGCCTTGGGCCTCAGTCATGCCAGACTTGTCCCATACCATCATCCATTGATTGGGTTCAGTGGGGAGAGGGTTCACCCCCTGGGAATATATGAGGCTGATGTCAGGATGGGGGACGAATGGCCGAGATGGCTCACCAAGAGGGTCAGTTTCTTTGTGCTGGATGAGCATGTGTTTTCGGCATACAACATCATACTGGGACGTGTGGCCCTCAAGGGGTTTGAAGCTGTGCCGTCCACAGTCCACCAGATGGTTAAGTTCCCTACCCCTTATGGGGTGGGGGAGTTCAGGGAGACCAGACGAGAGCGAGAGAGTGCTACTGCAACTCCGCTGAAGAAAGGGAGGCACATAAGAGGGCTACAGCCACTTACAACATTGATACCCTAGACCCCAGGGACGAGACGAAGCTCAAAAAAGGAGAGGCCGCTGAGGAGGTAGAACCCATCATCCTCGATGAGGATGACCCGAGAAAAACCGTCCAAGTTGGCAAGTCTCTGAAGCCCAGTATCAAGGAAGACCTCATCAAACTGTTGAGGAGAAGGCGAAGCGTCTTCGCGTGGAGTCATGTAGATATGCCAGGGATCGACCCTGAAATCATGTGCCACAAACTCAATGTGGTAGAGGGAGTGAATCCGGTAAAGTAGAAGAGGAGGATTTACTCTAGAGAGAAGTATGAGGTCATCAGGGATGAGGTTAAAAAATTAGAAGACGCTGAATTTATCAGAGAGGTCATCTACCCTGAGTGGCTGTCCAATGCAGTCATCGTCCCAAAGGCCAACGGCAAGTGGAGAATGTGCGTGGACTTCACAGACCTCAACAAGCATTGTCCCAAAGACAGCTTCCCTCTCCCCCGCATCGACCAGATGGTAGACGCTATCGCAGGCCATGAGCTCATGAGTTTCATGGATGCCTACTCAGGGTATAACCAGATTTTTATGAACCCTGAGGACTCGGAGAGGACTGCCTTCATCACTGATAAGGGGACATACTGCTATAGGGTCATGCCCTTTGGTCTAAAAAATGCGGGAGCAACATACCAGCGCCTCATAAATAAAATGTTCGAAGACCAAATTGGGAGGTCTACGTGGATGACATGCTGACCAAGAGTTTGAAAGCAGAGGATCATGTGGCAGACCTGGAGAGGACCTTTAATACGATGGACAAGTACCAGATGAAGCTTAATCTGGCCAAGTGTGTCTTCGGGGTCGGAGCAGGGAAGTTTTTGGGGTTCATTGTCAATCAAAGAGGCATTGAGGCCAATCCTGAAAAGATAAAGGCCCTTATTGAGATGAAGACCCCCAAGTCCATTAAAGACGTTCAGAGGCTCACAGGGAGAGTGGCTGCCTTGAACAGATTTGTGTCAAGGGCTACAGACAGGTGTCTACCATTCTTCAAGATCCTCAGGAAGGCCTTCGAATGGAGTGAAGAGTGTGATGAGGATTTCAAGGAGCTAAAATCATACTTAGGGTCTCCCTTGCTGCTGTCACGACCCGTGCAGGGTGAACGACTTTACGTGTACCTTGCTGTCTCAGAGTCCGCTATCAGTGCAGCAATCGTAAGAGACGAAGACGGGATACAGAAGCCCGTATATTTCAACAGCAAGGCACTCCAGGGGGCAGAGCAGAGATACCCGAGGATGGAGAAGTTGGCCTATGCCTTGATCCATGCCTCAAGGAAGATGAAACCGTACTTCCAGTCCCACACTATGGTCATCCTTACTGACTCTCCTCTTAGGCAGGTCCTACACAAGCCTGAAAAATCAGGAAGGCTAATGACCTGGGCTATAGAGCTGGGGGAGTTCGACATTGTGTATCAGCCTAAGACAGCCATTAAGGGGCAGGCATTGGCAGACTTCGTGGCTGAGTTCACTTGGGAAGATGATGAGGCCGAGGGTGAGACCCTCGAAAAGACGGATACAGAAGACAGACCCGCAGATAGGGCTGAGACGAGCACCGCTAGAAGGAAAGTGAATGAAAACGAAGAGGGAAGGTACATCTTTAGACAGGGGTCCCTCTTTGAGGGAAATTTTTCAGAGCAAAAGACTCTGTGGATCCTCTTCGTTGACGGGTCCTCCTGTGACAGTGGAAGTGGGGCTGGACTGATACTATCAGCACCCGATGGCACAGACGTTGAATACGCCCTGAGGTTCAACTTCAAAGCCTCCAACAACGAGGCCGAATATGAGGCCTTAGTAGCAGGCCTCTCCTTGGCCAAGTCTCTTAGTGTCGGCCAGATTTTGGTCCATAGCGACTCAAGGCTAGTAGTGAATCAGATACTAGGAGCCTACGAGGCTAAGGATGAGAGGATGGCTAGGTACCTTGAGAAGGTGAGGTCATTACTGAAGGGCTTCAGAGAAGTGAAATTAAGGAGGGTACCTAGGCTCAACAATGGTCGTGCTGACGCCCTTGCAAGGTTGGCCTCAGCTACTAGGACAGACATAAGGAGGACAGTCCCAGTAGAAATCTTGCTTCGACCAACTATCGAAGACGACGAGGGAACACTTGGCATTTTCATGAATGTTTCTCAAGAACCTTCGTGGATGGATCCTCTGATCAGATACATTAAAGAGGGAGAGATGCCAGAAGCAAGTCAAGAGAGGAAGAAGCTGAGATACAGGGCTGCAAAGTTCACTGTCATCGGAGACACGCTGTACAAAAAGGGGTTTCTGCTCCCCTTACTTAGGTGTGTGCATCCCTCAGAAGTCCCTTCCATTTTGCAAGATGTGCATGAAGGGTCGTGCTCAAGCCACATTGGGGGTAGATCCTTGGCAAAGAGGGTGATCACCCAAGGCTACTGGTGGCCGACCTTAGGGAAAGATGCTGCCGCATATGTTAAAAAGTGTGATAAATGCCAAAGATTTGCTACCATCCCTCACCAACCTCATCAGCCCCTCACCTCCATTACATCCCCATGGCCGTTTGCAGTGTGGGGGATTGACCTGGTAGGACCCTTACCGAGGGCAGTCAATAACCATCGGTTCCTCATCGTAGCAATTGACTACTTTTCAAAGTGGGTAGAGGCCGAACCGATGGTCACGATTACAGAGCAGAAGACCTTCCAGTTCATCTGGAAGAATGTGATATGCAGATATGGTCTACCTAACACCCTCATCTCGGATAACGGGACCCAGTTCAAGAATGCCTCTCTGCAGAAGTACTGTGAGAGGGTAAGTATCAAACAATTTTTCTCCACCCCAGGCCGACCTCAGGCCAATGGGCAAACCGAAGTTACGAATAGGACAATCCTAGATGGGATTAAGAAGAGGCTTCAGGAGGCAAAAGGAAGATGGGTCGAGGAGTTATATGCAGTGTTGTGGGCGTACAGGACGACAGTAAGGACCTCTACTGGGGAGACTCCATTCATGTTAGCTTATGGATCAGAAGCACTCATCCCCACCGAAGTCGAGTTTCCCACTCATAGGGTCCAAGTGTATTACCCCCAGGGAAATACGGAAGAGAGGAGACTTGACCTGGACTTGATTGAGGAAAGAAGGGAGGATGCTGAGATAAGGCAGGCTTCCTACCAGCAGAGGACCGCAAGGTTTTACAATCAGAGGGTGAAACAGAGGCCTATCGCAGTAGGAGACTTGGTCCTCAAGAAGACTTGGCAGAAGCCCAATAAACTCCATCCTAATTGGCACGGCCCCTATAGGGTCACCGACGAAGTTGTCCCTGGGACCTATAAACTAGAAAACCTAGAGGGGGAACCTTTTTTCAACCCCTGGAATGCGGATCATTTGAAAAAATACTACCAGTAGTGTTGTAAGGTCTTGATAGGCCATGGTTGTAATAAGCATTGTTTCACAGAACACATGGAAAATTAATGAGAAATATCAGTGTTTCCCTCATCCAGCGGTTATCAGTTCTAGTATGCATGCAAAGAAGTTGAACCCTCGGCTATAATGAGGATCAGTGGAGGGGACGACCCCACCACTGTCCTCAAGAAAGACGAGGGTAGACTTTGTTAAAAACCATTAATTTGGTAAGTTGAACCCTCGGCTATAATGAGGATCAGTGGAGGGGACGACCCCACCGCTGTCCTCAAGAAAGACGAGGGTAGACTTTGTTAAAAACCATTAATTTGGTAAGTTGAACCCTCGGCTATAATGAGGATCAGTGGAGGGGACGACCCCACCGCTGTCCTCAAGAAAGACGAGGGTAGACTTTGTTAAAAACCATTAATTTGGTAAGTTGAACCCTCGGCTATAATGAGGATCAGTGGAGGGGACGACCCCACCACTGTCCTCAAGAAAGACGAGGGTAGACTTTGTTAAAAACCATTAAATTGGAAAGGTGATCCCTCGGCTATAATGGGGACCAGTGGAGGGGACGACCCCAACACTGTCCTCAAAAAAGACGAGGGAAGACTTTAAAATCCATGAAATTGGAAAGTTGATCCCTCGGCTATAATGGGGACCAGTGGAGGGGACGACCCCACCACTGTCCTCAAAAAAGACGAGGGAAGACTTTAAAATCCATTAAATTGGAAAGTTGATCCCTCGGCTATAATGGGGACCAGTGGAGGGGACGACCCCACCACTGTCCTCAAGAAATACGAGGGAAGACTTGAAAAACCATTAATTTGGAAAGTTGATCCCTCGGCTATAATGGGGACCAGTGGAGGGGACGACCCCACCACTGTCCTCAAGAAAGACGAGGGAAGACTTAAAAAACCATTAAATTGGAAAGTTGATCCGTCGGCTATAATGGGGACCAGTGGAGGGGACGACCCCACCACTGTCCTCAAGAAAGACGAGGGAAGACTTAAAAAAAAAACCATTAAATTGGAAAGTTGATCCCTCGGCTATAATGGGGACCAGTGGAGGGGACGACCCCACCACTGTCCTCAAAAAAGATGAGGGAAGACACATTGGTCCTCAAGAAAGACGAGGGAGGGGTTAGTAGCATCATCATCAACGAAGAAGCAAATTAGCAAGGAACAAACCATAATAGAATTAAATATGGAAGACAACAATTATGGAAGAGACTGGTATTAATAAAACATAAGTATCAAGTGTTTTTACAAGGCCTTTGAACAAAAATACAAAAACAAGGGTATGGGCTACAGGCAGCCACCCTAAGGGACGACATCAGAGGGCAGGGCCTCAACATCAATGGGAATGGTCTCCTCAGTTACCAGCACCGGATGATCTTCAGATGTACCGACCCCCTCGATCTGGACTTGGGACTCCACTTGGTTGAGGGCCTCGACAATTAGGGGATCGTCCAGTTGAACACCCTCCAATGAAGGACGAACAGAGGAGACGACATCGCCAAATTTGAGGACGACCCATCGGCAGGCCGTCCTAATCCCCCTTTCTAGATATTCAAGGCCGAAGCCCTGAAATTCATCTGAAGTCTTGTATGCCTCCACAGCATCAGCCTCAGCTTTCTTGATGGCTGCTTCCAGATCAGTCTTATGCTGGGCTTCCAGGTTGATCAGAGCCTCATCCCTATCCTTGATGATCAAGTCCTTGGCTTGCAAGTCGGCATCGTGCTGCCTCATCAACTCATCTAGGACCCTAGCATGCTCGGTCCTGGCACTCTCAAGCTCAGCCCTCGCAGTGTCAAGCTCAGTCTTTGCTGTATCTAGCTTTGCCTGCAACTCAGCCTCATGTTGAATAGCCCTCTCAGCTTCGTGAAACTTTTATTGATTCTCGGCCATCCACTTGGTGGCTGAGGTCAAGGCACAGACAGACTGCAAGAAAAAATGAAGAAATATCAAGGGGGGCCGAGGGAACAGTTAGTGAAATTAAAGAAGGTCAAGACCAATACCTGAGCAAGGGAGTGCAGACCGTAGTCATACACTTTGGCTGGTGGAATCTTTGCCAAGAACTCAAAGTCAGAGGCCGACGGTGCAGAGAACATCGAGGCCTTGGCTGCCCTCAGGTTGGCAATAAGAGATGAGGGGTCGGCCCTCAGATGGGACAGATTTTGAGACCAGAAGGCCCCCATGCTGGACGAGGAGGTCGTCCCCTCAGAGGCTTCGACTCTTGCCCTCGTCCTTCGATCAGGCTGATGCTCAACAGGAGCCTCAGGCTCCTTCCTTTTGTGGCTATCGGTTGTCTGCTCAACAACCGTCGGCCCTGAGGCCCTTGTCTTCTTGGGAGCTTGCTGAGGCTCCTTCCCCTTCTTCTTTGACAGACCAGCAAGTAGGCTTGGAGCAGTCATATCCCAGAGGTAATCTGACACACCTGCTGGACGACCTGAAAAGGATACGATGCATCAGAAAAATACAGAGATAAACGGGAAACACTTCAAAAAAAAGGTAAAAAATAGAAAACGTGCTGTATCACTCACATAGTTCTGTCAGAGGGCCGACCCTCAAACCAGCTTCTTTGAGGTACCGGGGGGTCATCAAATCTTCGAACTTTGGGATCTCACCCCCTCTCCCTCGTCCCCTCAGATACTCAACAATATCCCTTTCCTCCAAGCTAAGTCCGGGGTCTGACCTAGCTTTCATTGAGGGATTAAACCATTTGTTAGGGACCCTCAGACCGTCGGCAGAAGGGGACGCCTCGGTAGAGCTCTCCCATGCCCCAGATATGAAGAAGAACCTATTTTTTCAATCATGATTGGAAGTTTGAGCCACGTGGAGCAGCTTCTTCTCAGACCTTCTCGCCCCTAGATGATAGTATCCGGGCTGTTTAGATGAAGAGGTGATATTGTAGCAGGCCAAGAACACGTCGGACGAGGGCTCATCAGTGAAAGAGTTTTTCTACAAAGAGATATACCCCAAAATCGTCCTCCAAGAGTTGGGTGGAAGTTGCGAGGGGGAGACGCCCAAAGCCGACAGAATATCTACAATAGCAGGATGGAAAGGAAGTCTGACACCTACTTTAAACATTTGCTCGTAGACTGCAACCTCTCCCTCTTCACCCTCAAAAACCCTCTCAGCCTCAGAGGGCACCCTCATAGTTACCCCAGAGGGCACTCCGTAAATATGCCTCCATATCAGAAGGTCCCTATCCCTAACAGAGGAGATAAAATACGAGGCATGGGAGGTATCAACCTCATCATCTGTATCGTCGTCCTCGTCCTCACCCCCTTCCCCCTCATCACCTGTAGGAGGACCCTGAGGAAAAGCCACTTGGAAGGCATTGGGGGAAAGAGTTGTCACAGGGACAGCCTCAGAGGGGATCGTATCCTCGGCCTCTCGGGGAGGGCTAAGATCAGACGTGTCCCTTCTACCAGACGTCTCGGCACCAGTTGGAGAGAAGGCTCTCTCGTCCATTTCGCTTGGTTTGGGAGTGTCGGCCGGACGAGATGACGACCCGCAAGACTCAGAGGGTTCAGACGGTCTGATGGTGGCAAGAGGAATGGGAAAGATGGGTCGTACCCAATTAGGGTCGGCCCCTTGTCTCCTCTCTTCCTCTTCCTCTATTCGTCTGATCTCGGCAAAGAGTTTTTCTCTCAAGGGTGGGAACTCAGACACTAGGTTGTAAAGCCTCCTAAGCATTAAAGGGAAGACTCTATACTTGGAGAAATTACACTACACTTGACTAATTTAGCTACGAACAAGTGGGGAATTGACCAGGTTTGACTTTTGGATTGAACAAAGAACTTAAAGGTTTTCGTCAAGAACGATCCAAGAACCAGTTACCGGAGAAGACACCGGAAAGAGCTAAGGGGAACTCGAAGCTGATGTAACCCTATGACCCTAAAAAATAAACAGAAATGAAGACAAAAGAAAGCACTGGGTGAAAGAGGTTACCTGATGAAGAGAAGGGCAAGAACGCTGCTAGGACCTGAAGGTTTGAAGGCTGAAAATGGCGGTGGAAACTGGTTCTAGAGAGAGAGAAGGCCTGGGCGCGAAGAAGAAGAAGAAGGAGAGATAGAGTTTGAAAATTCCTTAAATACTTTGGCAATAAGTGGCCCCCTTTACCAAGAAAGGTATAATTAGGGCACAAGGCCCCAAGTGCACTGCGCAGCCGCCCTGCCTTGGAAACTGGAACAACAATGAGTACCTGCCCAGGTGTCACTCACCTAACTGATCATACATGCATCTCATTTAAATCACTATCCCTCAGCCATCTCAGCAGCACCTATGGCTAAGGGCTGGGGGTGATTGATATACCCGTTTATACCCTCAGCCTGGACAAGGATTACCTCCAATACGGACGACCCTACGAGGGGACGACCCTTCACCAGGCCCCAGCTGGTCACCACCAGGCCCAGACGACCATACGAGGGGCCGACCCTCCGTCAGCCTCTAGACGACCATACGAGGGGCCGACCCTCCGTCAGCCTCTAGACGACCATACGAGTGGCCGACCCTTCCCCGGGCTCCGGACGACCCTACGAGGGTACGACAGTACGAGGCCAGAATTAAGCCAGGCTCATTACTGGAAGAAACTTTGCCCTCGGCCTCGGCTCATAGGCCGAGGGTGATATCATGACGGCGCGTGGTTTGGGAGGCACATGGAACAGAGCGTGTCAGGCTCATATGACACGTGGCAGACCGTTATAACAGAATCAACCCCTCACGTGAGGGAATATTATGCCATCATTTGGCATCTACAGGTGTCAACAGGGGATTGGATAGATCATTATTCACATGCACCATGCTTACTTGGGGGGTACACTACACCCCCCAAGACCTATATATACTTGTCACCTACAACCTTACAGGGGATCGATCCATGAACAGTAGCCCTAGCTAAAACTCTGCTTATACACACACAGTAGTGAGAGAGAGAGGGTTATGTGCATTGTATCCAAGGCCATTAGTGCCCATACTTAGTGGATCATACACTCACAGTGGATGTAGGCCAATTTGGCTGAACCACTATACATCATTGTCTAATTTCCTCTTATACTCATCCCCTTCTATACACTTATACATCTCTATGGCTGCCATGGCAGCTACTGCTTGAGCTCACTATCACTTATCCGGTGGTGCTGAATCTTAGCATCATCAGATCCTATAATTACTGGGATTATGTCCAGGCTTGGACAAAAGCATTTTATTACCAAAATGCAGAGCACAAACACACCTGGTTTTTTATTTTGTGCCCAAATTCTTTGCGAAAATCTTACCCAAGATGGGTGTTCAATTGGTGGGACAAATTTGGCCCCGACATTGACTTCTTCCCCGATGAAATTACCCAGGCTAAACTTTTTCTTCCCTGGCTACAATTTCATCCTCTTTTAAAGGGGAAAAATAAAGCTCCGGTAGGATTAAACACCCTACTCTTTTTTTTCGAGATGGATATTCCATGGATCTTCAGCTGGGATCTGCGTTGTAGAGTTAATGACCACAATATTCCTCTACTTGAACGCATCTTCTTTTACCGATGGTGGAGTGGTGTTGATATTGGTTCCACTATTGGGCAAATGAGGAGTAGTCTGAGTACCTACATGAACTTCGTTGATGAAGCGCCGCCCCCTGCAGAACAGATGATGCCTGCACCTAATCCAATTGTGGACTTAAAAGATGCCCTGAAGAAGCAGTTCCCAAAAGCAACGGAGCAAGAGATATTGCTAAAGGCTATGGAGTTCACTCAGAGCCAGTTTAAGACAGCCTTTGGAGACAGCAGTATTCCAGTTAAACCCAATTTTAGCCCTGATACACTCAACCGGAATTCTACTCCTCTCCCTGATGATGATGATGATGATGATGATGATGCATCAATGGCTTCTGCTCAAAAGGATAATCCTTTCTTCTGTCTGGCCGGAGAATCCCAGATTCCAGACGATGATGACCCCTTTCCACCTAGTGGTATTGCTATTGGTGACATGACCAATATTCAGCTGAGACAAGCTTTCTTCGACTCAATCAGATCGGAGCTCCCAGCAAGACGACTGGATGAATCATCACCCAACAGTGGCGTAGATGGCCTAGATGATTTGAGGTGACTGGCCCACCTGGCCCCAGTCGGTCCCAGAGAAGATTCTCGCCGACGCAAAACGACAAGTTGTGGACCCCCTTCTGCGACCTTTCAACCCACAGGTAGTCACCCGTGACTTGCTTGGTCCCACCTGGCCCACATGGCCCATCAGCCGACACAAGAGGACAAGAGACTTTGTCGAACCCTTGAGGGCCCCATCTGAGGAATTAATTATTCCTCTCCCTTGTATAAATAGAGGGCTTCCCCTCGTCATTAAACACGCTTTATTTTCAGCACTTCTCTCCCTCTCTCTCTCTATATTTGTAATAAGAACTTCCCGGCTACATTCCGGTGGACTTCTCTTCTTTTTGTAAGTTTTTCCAGTATGTAATAATAAGTTTGTAATATTTCCGGTATTAATTCCGCATTGATCCTCTACTTGTTGGAGCTAAATCCTCTTTATAAACAAGGTAATTACACTAACCTTATCCTTAACCAAACTGTTCACAAAACTCACCAACACATCTTATAGGGTTTAATCAAGTTGCAGAGACAACTTAAGAAACTGAATCTTTTCAAGATAGCCTTGTGTAGATGCAATTATTATGCAGCACAAATAAATATGAAAGAGGTGACAACCAAGAAAAAACAAATAAAAGACCAATCACACAACAACGAAGATACGTGGTTCAGCAAAGAAGTGCCTACGTCCACGGTGGTTCAGTCAGTGTTATTTCTCTATATTCTGAAGAGTAAGTACAGAGAATACAACTTGTCCTTTGCCCCGGACTTGGGGTTTAATTTATACATGTATGTGTTGGAGTAGTGGGGATGATAGGTTCCTCTTTATTAGCCATCTCCCTTTCATGGGATCGTGTACCCCCACAACTTCTCTTCATGGCATCGTGGAGTAAATGGATGAATACCAGAGGTGATGCACTACACCAAAAACAGGATTCTGGCACAGTTCAAAACCCTGCCAGATCAAATCTGGCACGGTTTTGAACTGTGCCAGAATCAGGTGTTCCAAAATGAGAATTTTTTTCTGGCACGGTTTAAAAGTGTGCCAGATTCAGTCAAACAGGAACACTTCTGGCACACTTTTAAACCGTGCCAGAATTTGATATTTCTGGCACACTTTTGGCACAGTTTTTAACTGTGCTAGATTCAACAAAATAAGAACACTTCTGGCACACTTTTAAACCGTGCCAGAATTTGATATTTCTGGCACACTTTTGGCACAGTTTTTAACTGTGCCAGATTCAGCATAATTTAAAAAAAATTAGCACAGTTTAAAACCGTGCCAAAATATGATACACTTTTGCCACGGTTTTGAACTGTGCCAATTTTTTTTAATTTAAAAAAAAAATATTTGAAAGCACAAAATTCACAAATTAATAATATTGCGTGTTATTAATAAACTAATGTACATACAAACTTCAAAATATTACAAGTCTTTAACTGCTCATAGGCCCAAAAAAAATTGGGCAGAATTTCCTCTATTTTCTGGACATTCCAAAACCTGTTAATACAAAACCTGCCTAACATAAAGCCCGCACGGCCACAAAATATAACAATTAACTTACAAAAGCCCTCATGGCCATAAATGTCAATAATAAAACAACAAAAGACCATACGGTCATGACACAAAAAAATGGATTCATTAATAAACCCCTTGTTGTAAACCATTGAGTTCTTTGTGTGTTCCACGCGAATAAAAGCCAACGATAAACTGTTATCCTGCAAAAAAAAATAGAATACAAAAAAAATACGATATTAGTAACCCAATAATTTACAAAATAAAAATACTCAAAACAAAAAAATTACATATATGAATGGAAATTAACGTCATACTCACAAACCGGGAGACCCGGGACTACGCGATCAGTTCCTACAAGTTACATTGGTCCCGTGCGAGGTGTTCGTGCCTCCTACGGAGTCGTTTGGAGGTTGGTTTGGGTTTTCACCCTTTAACGGCTTGTTTTTAAGTTTAAGTGTTGATTTTTGCAAATTATCGTCATATTCTCAAATTGGGAGACCCGGGACTACGCGGTCATGTCCTACAAGTTATATTGGTCCCGTGCGAGGTGTTCATGCCTCCAACGAGGTCGTTTGGGGGCAAGTTTGGGTTTTCACCCTTTAACGGCTTGTTTTTAAGTTTTAAGTGTTGATTTTTGCAAATTATCGTCCTACTCTCAAACCGAGAGACCCGGGACTACGCGATCAGTTCCTACAAGTTACATTGGTCCCGTGCGAGGTGTTCGTGCCTCCTACGGGGTCGTTTGGGGGCTAATTTGGGTATTCACCCTTTGACAGCATGTTTTTAACTAAGTGTGATTTTTGCAAATTATCGTCATATTCACAAACCGGGAGACCCGGGACTATGCGGTCAGTTCCTACAAGTTACATTGGTCCCGTGCGAGGTGTTCGTACCCCCTACGGGGTCGTTTGGGGGTGGTTTGAGTTTTCACCCTTTAACGACTTGTTTTTAAGTTTAAGTGTTGATTTTTGCAAATTATCATCCTATTCACAAACCGGGAGACCCGGGACTACGCGGTCAGTTCCTACAAGTTACATTGGTCCCGTGCGAGGTGTTCGTGCCCCCTACGGGGTCGTTTGGGGGTTGGTTTGGGTTTTCACCCTTTAACGGCTTGTTTTTAAGTTTAAGTGCTGATTTTTGCAAATTATCGTCATATTCACAAATCGGGAGACCCGGGACTACGCGGTCAGTTCCTACAAGTTACATAGGTCCCGTGCAAGGTGTTCGTGCCTCCTACGGGGTCGTTTGGGGGGTGGTTTGGGTTTTCACCCTTTTACGGCTTGTTTTTAACTAAGTGTGATTTTTGCAAATTATCGTCATATTCACAAACCGGGAGACTCGGGACTACGCGGTCAGTTCCTACAAGTTACATTGGTCCCGTGCGAGGTGTTCGTGCCCCCTACGAGGTCGTTTGGGGGCTGGTTTGGGTTTTCACCCTTTAACGGCTTGTTTTTAAGTTTAAGTGTTGATTTTTGCAAATTATCGTACTACTCTCAAACCGAGAGACCCGGGACTACGCGATCAGTTCCTACAAGTTACATTGGTCCCGTGCGAGGTGTTCGTGCCTCCTACGGGATCGTTTGGGGGTTGGTTTGGGTATTCACCCTTTGACGGCATGTTTTTAACTAAGTGTGATTTTTGCAAATTATCGTCATATTCACAAACCGGGAGACCCAGGACTACGCGGTCAGTTCCTACAAGTTACATTGGTCCCGTGCGAGGTGTTCGTGCCCCCTACAGGGTCGTTTGGGGGGTGGTTTGAGTTTTCACCCTTTAACAGCTTGTTTTTAAGTTTAAGTGCTGATTTTTGCAAATTATCGTCGTATTCACAAACCGGGAGACCCGGGACTACGCGGTCAGTTCCTACAAGTTACATTTGTCCCGAGCGAGGTGTTCGTGCCTCCTACGGGGTCGTTTGGGGGCTGGTCTGGGTTTTCACCCTTTAACGGCTTGTTTTTAAGTTAAAGTGTTGATTTTTGCAAATTATCGTCCTACTCTCAAACCGAGAGACCCGGGACTACGCGATCACTTCCTACAAGCTACAATGGTCCCGTGCGAGGTGTTCGTGCCTCCTACGGGGTCGTTTGGGGGCTGGTTTGGGTATTCACCCTTTGACAGCATGTTTTTAACTAAGTGTGATTTTTGCAAATTATCGTCCTATTCACAAACCGGGAGACCCGGGACTACGCGGTCAGTTCCTACAAGTTACATTGGTCCCGTGCGAGGTGTTCGTGCCCCCTACGGAGTCGTTTGGGGGGTGGTTTGAGTTTTCACCCTTTAACGGCTTGTTTTTAAGTTTAAGTGTTGATTTTTGCAAATTATCGTCCTATTCACAAACCGGGAGACCCGGGACTACGCAGTCAGTTCCTACAAGTTACATAGGTCCCGTGCGAGGTGTTCGTGCCCCCTACGGGGTCGTTTGGGGGCTGGTTTGGGTTTTCAACCTTTGACGACTTGTTTTTAACTAAGTGTGATTTTTGCAAATTATCGTCATATTCACAAACCGGGAGACTCGGGACTACGCGGTCAGTTCCTACAAGTTACATTGGTCCCGTGCGAGGTGTTCGTGCCCCCTACGGGATCGTGTACCCCCACAACTTCTCTTCATGGCATCGTGGAGTAAATGGATGAATACTAGAGGTGATGGGCCTGGGTTTTGGGCCGCTGAGGATGGGATACTCGTCCAGGCCTTATGGTGATAAAATCGGGGTACCCACAATTGCCCCTGAATTTGTCGGGCCGTTCTTTATGGGTCCGATGAATTTAAATGATCAGCAATGATGGTTGATTTGTTTGAAAACTGTGAAGTTGCTTTGGCGGCACCCGCTTCGCTATCTGTGCGTTATGATTAGTTTTGAAGGCTTGTTGGAATAAGACACATTTTTTCTTCGTCGTTCCAGCTCTTCCAGCAATCTTCTATCTTCTGAGAACTCTTGAGTTTTGTACCTTCTGTTTTCGGTCTCCACTCTCGTCGCTTCTTCGCCTTTTGATCTGATCTTCTGTCCTGTAAGTCTTTCGTGCCCTTTTTCTTGAGTTTATAGTTTTTCTTGTATTTTTCCAATGGCGAAGATTGGAAATAGGTCGGTAACTGAGTTTAGAAAATTCTACGGTATTCCTGAGTGGGTAGAGATTGAGTGTTGTGCCTCGCCGCCTAGGAACGTTCGGGACATAGAGGATGCACATTGGATTCACGTCCTGTTGCTCTCCCAGGGGGGTCTCACCTTTCCCCCTAATGGTTTGTTTCTGCACTTTTTTAGTTATTTTGGTATTGTGCCTGCACAATGTTCACCCAATGTATGGAAAATAGTGAACGGTGTGCACAGGATAAATCAATTGTACGGCACAAGGTTAGGGCTTGCCGAGGTCTGCTTTTGTTATTCTTTTTCTCGTACGAATTCAGGTGTTCTGTACCTTAAGGCTAGGAGCCCTGATAGGGTTTTGGTAGTAAATTTACCTGATTCCCATAAGGACTACTGGCAAGAAGGGTTTCTCGTTAGGAACTGGCAGTACTCCCCTCAATTTGAAGGGTCGAGGTATGAGAGGTTCACTATTCCCTTTTATGGGGAAGAATATATAGGTAGATGTTGTATTATTGTTTCAACCTTTGCGGACTTTGTGATTTCTCTAACTTCTCCTTGCTTTCTCTTTTTCAGCGAAGATAAAGAATTTGGAGCCAGCTCTCAGCGAGGTTCGTATCTCGGAACTGGTGAAAGCTTGGAACATCAGGGAACCTTTGGGTGACGGCGAGCATCCTAGGTCTGCTGCTTTTCTGCTTGAATACAAGAACACAGGCTCCAGCTTCATAGCTCGACCTGTGGAAAGTGTTCCGGACTTTGACTCTTCCGAAGAGATTTCTGCTGAACCCATCCAATTGGACGAGCAGGAGAGCAGCTCGGAGAGCGAGCCTGCAGGTGTTGTGAGTAACTTGGGCGGAGGCAGTGCTGATTGTAGCAGTTCATTGAGTACTACCAGCAGTCCAGGTGAAGAAATGCCTCCCAGGAAGAATCTAATCTGGGATGATGATGATGATGATGATGATGTGCTTCTTGCACAGAGGTCCAAAAAATCGAAGACTGTCTCCGGGGCCATAGCTACTGGTTCTCGGCCTTCCTCTCAAGAGCAAGAGAAAAAGAAGAGAGAGGAGGAGCAGGCGAGGGAGAGGGAGAAGAAAAAGGAGGAGGAGAGGAAGAAGGTGGAAGAGAGAAAGAGGAGGGAGAAAGAGAAGGAGGAGGAGAGGAGGAAGATGGAACTGAGGACCAAGACCGGTCAAGCCTTGGTCCCAGTATCTGCTTTGCCTGAGGGGGCTTCGGTGGCCACCTCTCCTCAACTCGTCCCTGCGCTGCTTGAGAGGGCAGTCCTCCCTGCAGATCACGAGAGGGCGTCAGGGTCTGATCAATTGGCCTTGCAAGCTAGCCAGAGGCTTGCCTTGGTAAGGTTTCTTTTCTACTTCTCAACTTCTTCTAATCTGTTTTGATGGTTTCTTCTTTCTGATCTGTCCCTTGTTTTCTGCAGTTTGTGACTGACTTCGCTGTGCTCTATCGCTCTCGCGACGAGCTGTTGAGAAGGAACAGCGAGCTGGAGCAGCAGAATTCTACTCTGGTGGCCAGGGGTTCTCAGCTGAAGGCCGATCTGAAGGCTGCTGATGCGGCTCGAGCTTCTTCTGCCTTGGCCCTTGCTAATTCTGCTCGCGAGAGAGATAATGCTGTCAGGGAGCTCGGCGAGCTGAGGAAGTCGTATGAACAGGTCTGCTCTAGCAAGCTGGACTTTGTGGAGAAGAACAGGGTTCTTGCCGAGCAGCTGGAAGCGGAGAAGGCCCAGGCAGCCACTGTTAAAGAAGATTCATACAATTCTGGCTAGGCTGCTGCGTATGAAGACGCCGAGGTTCAGATAGGCTATATTAGCTGTCTGAACTTCAAGAAGGGGTGGAACAAGGCCCTTGTGGCTGCAGGGGTGGATGTTGCATCCCCACTTTTTGACGAACATGATCTAGGGCCCAAGCCAGTTGTGGATGAGGAGCCAGCCCCAACTGCTGAAGGGGTCAATCCTGCTTCTCAGGCGACTCTTGCTGATGCTTCCTTGGTCGAGGGGGCAGTGCACACCTCTGCAGAGGGTAACGCCCCTGCTGATGCTGATAAGGACAAGGGTCCGTCCACCGAGGTTGCTAAGTGATAGGGATTTCTCTGTAATTTTTTCCTTTTTTTGTTCTGATGTAACCTCGATCATTATCAATAAAAAGGCTTCGTTTTTGTTTATGTTGATTTCTTTTTGTTCTCTTCATTTCTTTGTAGTTGGTTGATGTGGATGATTATATTCCTGTTACCTCCCAATTGGGTAGGACTCTGGGTCCTAATGCAAGCCCTGCAGTTCGCCAGGCTTTTGCTAGGCTCTGTAGGTTTGCTAAATCAAGGAACCAGAAGTATAAGGATCAGACCGAGCTGGTGGCTAAATTGAAGGACAGGCTCCAGGAAATGGGAGAGATCGTAGCTTCAGTGCAAGAAGAAGTCAGCGAGCTGAGAGTAAATTTGCTAGAGGCTACCGAGATCAATCAGGTCGTGGAGTTTCTTCAGCGGGAGAATGACGACCTGAGGCGGGAGGTCTTGAAGCAATGGTTATCCAACCCAGTGGTAGTTCCAAAAAGCAATGGTAAGTGGAGAGTTTGCATAGACTTCACTGACCTCAACAAAGCCTGCCCCAAGGATAGTTTCCCTCTTCTAAAAATAGACCAACTAGTAGACGCCACTGCAGCTCACGAGCGAATGAGTTTTCTGGACGCATACTCGGGCTATCACCAGATTCCCTTATATGCCCCAGATCAGGATAAAACGGCGTTTATCACGACGGTTGGTTTATACTGTTACAAGGTCATGCCTTTCGGGCTAAAAAATGCAGGGGCAACCTATCAGGGGCTGGTTAATAAAATGTTCAAAAATCAGATGGGAAACACGATGGAGGTCTACATCGACGACATGCTCGTCAAAAGCAAGGAGAAAGAAAACCACCTTTCTGACCTGGCAAGTACCTTCGAAATCCTCAGGAAATACCGAATGAAACTCAACGCGAGCAAGTGTTCCTTCGGTGTCCAGTCAGGAAAGTTCCTTGGGTATTTGGTCAGCAAGCGTGGCATAGAAGCAAATCCGGACCAGATTGAGGCAATTAAACGGGTGCAACCTCCTCGCACAATCCGCGATGTACAGAAGCTCACTGGAATGCTCGTTGCTCTGAATCGTTTCATTTCTAAATCCTCCGAGAGATGCAAGCCCTTCTTCCAACTCTTAAAAGGCAGTAAAACGGTAGAATGGACCCCAGATTGCTCGCAAGCATTAGGCGAGCTCAAATCCTACCTAAGCTCCCCACCACTGCTCGTCATGCCACAGCGAATGGACCCTTTGTACCTCTACCTCTCTGTATCCAGCCATACTATCAGCTCAGCGCTAATGTGTGAAGTCACAGGGATCCAACATCCAGTCTATTACGCGAGCAAAACCTTACTAGACGCCGAGCAGAGATACTTGCCATTGGAAAAGCTCGCATTCGCCTTAGTAATGTCATCGAGGAAACTAAAGCATTACTTCGAAGCTCACACGATCATCGTCCTTACATCACACCCCCTCAAGGCTGTCCTAAGGAAGGCGAATTTGTCAGGCAGGCTGTCTAAGTGGTCAGTCGAGCTCGGCCGATTTGACATCCAATTTCAACCAAGGACAGCTATCAAGGGTCAAGTCCTCGCTGACTTCATAGCTGAATTCACGGGCGAAGAACCTCTCGACCAGCCTAAACCAACAGAACAAAACAGCCAGGCTACAGGGGGAAGATGGAAGCTATTCGTTGATGGAGCCTCCAACTCAAAGGGGGCAGGAGTAGGAATTGTTCTCATCACTCCAGAAAATGCAGTCCTCGAGCAAGGAATTAGGCTGGGATTTGCAGCCTCCAACAACGAAGCAGAATATGAAGCCTTAATTGCAGGTCTCCAAAGGGCGCAAACTCTAGGAGCAAAGCATTTACAGGTATTCGGAGACTCGCAACTAGTTTCCAATCAGATAAGTGGAGACTACAACGCGAAGGACGAGAGGATGGAAGCCTACCTCTCGTTGGTAAGAAACTTGATGACAAACTTTGAAGAAATCAACATCCAGCAGTTTCCCAGGGGGCAGAACAGCCACGCTGACGCTTTGGCAGCCCTGAGCTCGGCAGTTGATTCCAGCCTTAAAAGGATAATCCCTATCGATTTCCTTAGCTACCTGAGCATTCACCGCGAGCTAACAAAAGCGAAACAAATACTCCAATTGGAACCAGCCCCTAGCTGGATGGATCCCTTAAGAGGCTATTTGAAGAACGGAACGCTCCCAGATGATAAAAGGACCGCCCACCAGATAAGAGTCAAAGCTGCTCGCTTTCACTTATCCACGGGAGGCGACTTGTATAAAAGATCTTTCTCCGGCCCCTACCTTAGATGCGTCCACCCAGGCGAGGTCGAGACAGTGCTTCACGAGCTTCACGAAGGAATCTGCGGAAGTCACGTCGGAGGAAGATCTCTAGCCTTCCGAGAAATGAAGGAAGGTTACTGGTGGCCGTATATGCAAAGGGACTCCGCAGTATATGTCCGCAGATGCCTAAAATGCCAGCTTCACGCCCCCATGGTCCACCAGCCTGCCAGCGAATTGAAATCCCTGACCAGCCCCTGGCCTTTTGCCCAGTGGGGAATGGACATCGTGGGACCTCTACCCACCGCTGCCGGCAATCGCAAATACCTGTTGGTCGCCACCGATTACTTTACCAAGTGGATCGAGGCAGAACCTCTGGCGAACATCCGAGATGCTGACATGATGAAATTCATATGGAAAAATATAATCACTCGATTCGGGATCCCCAGAACCATCATCACTGACAATGGGACACAGTTCGAAAGTGGCCCCTTTCAGGACTTCTGCGACCAACACGGAATCAGGCACCACTTCAGCTCGGTAGCTTATCCTCAGAGCAACGGACAAGCTGAGGCTTCCAACAAAACAGTGATCGCTGGATTAAAAAAGCGGTTAGAACGAGCAAAAGGCGCGTGGACTACCGAGCTACCACATGTCCTATGGGCATACAGAACGACTCCCAGACGAGCCACAGGTCAGACGCCATTCTCACTAGCATATGGTATGGAAGCGGTCATCCCATTAGAAGCAGGATTGCCTACAATGAGATCCGACCTTGTCGAGCAGAATCAGAACGATCAGGCTTTGCTCGCTGAACTCGACTTGGCCGACGAGCGCAGGGAACTTGCCCTAGTAAAACTAGCGAGTTATCAGCAACAGCTCGCGAAGCACTACAGCAAAAAGGTCAATCCGAGGAAGTTCGAAATTGGAGACTATGTCCTAAGAAAGGTCCTGGGCAACACAGTGAAGCCATCAGATGGTAAACTGGGCCCAAACTGGGAAGGACCTTATGAAATAATTAGAGACGACCTGCAAGGTGCCTATCATTTGAAAACGATGGAGGGCAGAGAGATACCACGAGCATGGAACGCAACTAATCTCAAGAAATTCTACTTTTAGGAGTTCTATTGTTAGATCTTTTATTGTACTCATTTTGGGAAAAGACAGTTTATTTCTCTACTCACCAATAAAAATCTCTCAGTTGATTACTCTCTAAAAGTATAACAATTATATCTTATTGCACATCCTTTTCAAATCACAGGTATAATAGTTGACATAGCAGGGGAACACCCCTCCTCAGGTCATCGTCACGAAGCACGACAGACCTCTTAGCATTGCCCATGGCAATATATGAAGCCCTACAGAGTATTCTTAGGCATCAAACCTACTTTGGTTAAACAAAATCCTGACCGGATGAAGACATCCAAAAACAGGTGTGTCCTCGCCAATTGCCCCTCTTAGACCTAAGGGAGTGTGACGACACGACCTAAAAGGTAAAGAGAGAGCACAATGGTATTCTTAATACTGGACTGGGCGGACACTCACATGACAAGATAATGATTGTGAAGCTGCAAAAATATAACAGAGATTGGATAAACACGTTTAGTCGGCAAAAACGCCCAAAACTCAAACTTTCCATTAATCTTTTATATTTACAAACAATAATGGTACATGTTTAGTCGGCAAAAACTCGCCCAAAGCATTTACAATTATTAAAAAACAAAATATCAAGAAGGGGGAAGCCTCCGAGCAAGGTAATCAGCAACCTTAGCTCTCCTCCCGTCATCAGGGGCAGGATCGAATTCCTCAACAACTTCATTTGTGTCCAACTCCAGTAGCCGCCGAGGAATAGCATCGGTAGGAATCTATCAGTCATCTCGCCAAAATGGATTGGGCATCAGAGTAGAGGGAGATATCTCATGCCGATACCACAATATCGAATTTCTCGGCACCTGCAGCTCTTTGAGAGCACTCAACCACCCCCTGATGAAGGAAAGCTCCTCGAACTCTGATAATCTTGTGGGAGCATCTAGCCAGCCCTGATCATAGCCATCAGTCCACACTTGGCGAGGGCCCTTCTTAAATAAATGCCGCAGTCGGGTGACGTCCCTCTGAAGCCCAGCAACAGTTACGTAAGCTCGCTGAACATCGCCGCGCAGCTCCTCCATCTCCCTCTCACGCTGCTCCTCAGCTTCCCTACTCCTACCCCGCGTACTCCTGCCAGCTCGCGGGAAGGGTGGCCGAGCAGCTCGCGACGAGGAAGAACCTTGCAGGACTGCCGAAGCGGTGCTCGGCGAATGCTCCTTAAGCTTCAAGACCTCCCGCCTCAGGTCGTCATTCTCCCGCTGAAGAAACTCCACGACCTGATTGATCTCGGTAGCCTCTAGCAACTTTACTCTTAGCTATTTGACTTCTTCTTGCACTGAAGCTCCGATCTCTCCCATTTCCTGGAGCCTGTCCTTCAATTTAGCCACCAGCTCGGTCTGATCCTTATACTTCTGGTTCCTTGATTTAGCAAACCTACAGAGCCTAGCAAAAGCCTGGCGAACTGCAGGGCTTGCATTAGGACCCAGAGTCCTACCCAATTGGGAGGTAACAGGAATATAATCATCCACATCAACCAACTACAAAGAAAGGAAGAGAACAAAAAGAAATCAACATAAACAAAAACGAAGCCTTTTTATTGATAATGAGCGAGGTTACATCAGAACAAAAAAAGGAAAAAATTACAGAGAAATCCCTATCACTTAGCAACCTCGGTGGACGGACCCTTGTCCTTATCAGCATCAGCAGGGGCGTTACCCTCTGCAGAGGTGTGCACTGCCCCCTCGACCAAGGAAGCATCAGCAAGAGTCGCCTGAGAAGCAGGATTGACCCCTTCAGCAGTTGGGCCTGGCTCCTCATCCACAACTGGCTTGGGCCCTGGATCATGTTCGTCAAAAAGTGGGGATGCAACATCCACCCCTGCAGCCACAAGGGCCTTGTTCCACCCCTTCTTGAAGTTCAGACGGCTAATATAGCCTATCTGAACCTCGGCGTCTTCATACGCAGCAGCCTAGCCAGAATTGTATGAATCTTCTTTAACAGTGGCTGCCTGGGCCTTCTCCGCTTCCAGCTGCTCGGCAAGAACCCTGTTCTTCTCCACAAAGTCCAGCTTGCTAGAGCAGACCTGTTCATACGACTTCCTCAGCTCGCCGAGCTCCCTGACAGCATTATCTCTCTCGCGAGCAGAATTAGCAAGGGCCAAGGCAGAAGAAGCTCGAGCCGCATCAGCAGCCTTCAGATCGGCCTTCAGCTGAGAACCCCTGGCCACCAGAGTAGAATTCTGCTGCTCCAGCTCGCTGTTCCTTCTCAACAGCTCGTCGCGAGAGCGATAGAGCACAGCGAAGTCAGTCACAAACTGCAGAAAATAAGGGACAGATCAGAAAGAAGAAACCATCAAAACAGATTAGAAGAAGTTGAGAAGTAGAAAAGAAACCTTACCAAGGTAAGCCTCTGGCTAGCTTGCAAGGCCAGTTGATCAGACCCTGATGCCCTCTCGCGATCTGCAGGGAGGACTGCCCTCTCAAGCAGCGCAGGGACGAGTTGAGGAGAGGTGGCCACCGAATCCCCCTCAGGCAAACCAGATACTGGGACCAAGACTTGACCGGTCTTGGTCCTCAGTTCCATCTTCCTCCTCTCCTCCTCCTTCTCTTTCTCCCTCCTCTTTCTCTCTTTCACCTTCTTCCTCTCCTCCTCCTTTTTCTTCTCCCTCTCCCTCGCCTGCTCCTCCTCTCTCTTCTTCTTCTCTTGCTCTTGAGAGGAAGGCCGAGAACCAGTAGCTATGGCCCCGGAGACAGTCTTCGATTTTTTGGACCTCTGTGCAAGAAGCACATCATCATCATCATCATCATCCCAGATTAGATTCTTCCTGGGAGGCATTTCTTCACCTGGACTGCTGGTAGTACTCGATGAACTGCTACTATCAGCACTACCTCCGCCCAAGTTACTCACAACACCTGCAGGCTCGCTCTCCGAGCTGCTCTCCTCCTCGTCCAATTGGATGGGTTCAGCAGAAATCTCTTCGGAAGAGTCAAAGTCAGGAACACTTTCCACAGGTCGGGCTATGAAGCTGGAGCCTGTGTTCTTCTATTCAAGCAGAAAAGCAGCAGACCTAGGATGCTCGCCATCACCCAAAGGTTCCCTGATTTTCCAAGCTTTCACCAGTTCCGAGATACGAACCTCGCTGAGAGCTGGCTCCAAATTCTTTATCTTCGCTGAAAAAGAGAAAGCAAGGAGAAGTTAGAGAAATCACAAAGTCCGCAAAGGTTGAAACAATAATACAACATCTACCTATATATTCTTCCCCATAAAAGGGAATAGTGAACCTCTCAGACCTCGACCCTTCAAATTGAGGGGAGTACTGCCAGTTCCTAACGAGAAACCCTTCTTGCCAGTAGTCCTTATGGGAATCAGGTAAATTTACTACCAAAACCCTATCAGGGCTCCTAGCCTTAAGGTACAGAACACCTGAACTCGTACGAGAAAAAGAATAACAAAAGCAGACCTCGGCAAGCCCTAACCTTGTGCCTTACAATTGATTTATCCTGTGCACACCGTTCACTATTTTCCATACATTGGGTGAACATCGTGCAGGCACAATACCAAAATAACTAAAAAAGTGCAGAAACAAACCATTAGGGGGAAAGGTGAGACCCCCCTGGGAGAGCAACAGGACGTGAATCCAATGTGCATCCTCTATGTCCCTAACGTTCCTAGGCGGCGAGGCACAACACTCAATCTCTACCCACTCAGGAATACCGTAGAATTTTCTAAACTCAGTTACCGACCTATTTCCAATCTTCGCCATTGGAAAAATACAAGAAAAACTATAAACTCAAGAAAAAGGGCACGAAAGACTTACAGGACAGAAGATCAGATCAAAAGGCGAAGAAGCGACGAGAGTGGAGACCGAAAACAGAAGGTACAAAACTCAAGAGTTCTCAGAAGATAGAAGATTGCTGGAAGAGCTGGAACGACGAAGAAAAAATGTGTCTTATTCCAACAAGCCTTCAAAACTAATCATAACGCACAGATAGCGAAGCGGGTGCCGCCAAAGCAACTTCACAGTTTTCAAACAAATCAACCATCATTGCTGATCATTTAAATTCATCGGACCCATAAAGAACGGCCCGACAAATTCAGGGGCAATTGTGGGTACCCCGATTTTATCACCATAAGGCCTGGACGAGTAGCCCATCCTCAGCGGCCCAAAACCCAGGCCCATCACCTCTGGTATTCATCCATTTACTCCACGATGCCATGAAGAGAAGTTGTGGGGGTACACGATCCCATGAAAGGGAGATGGCTAATAAAGAGGAACCTATCATCCCCACTACTCCAACACATACATGTATAAATTAAACCTCAAGTCTGGGGCAAAGGACAAGTTGTATTCTCTGTACTTACTCTTCAGAATATAGAGAAATAACACTGACTGAACCACCGTGGACGTAGGCACTTCTTTGCTGAACCACGTATCTTCGTTGTTGTGTGATTGGTCTTTTATTTGTTTTTTCTTGGTTGTCACCTCTTTCATATTTATTTGTGCTGCATAATAATTGCATCTACACCTTGCTATAAGCAAGGGAACCCACAAAAGTAGAATAACCAATCTTATAAGCCTCATCAATAGACATCTTGATCATGTAGTGCCAATAAAATCCCACATCGAAATTATATTGTATACAATCGAAGCTTTGAAGACCATTGGGTGGGATCCTAAAGAGATAATCATGTATCAGCTAATATACCTAGTGTTTCTATAAAATTCTTATATCCTTCTATCAGACATGGTGCACATACATGAAAACCTCTACGAGCATTGGGACATGATGTACGATGAGGCAAAGCAAGAGGCAGGGTATATAAGAGGACCAGAGAATAGAGAGATCATCCCAACTTATTATACTTTTATAATTTCTCATAGTTTAGATATTTTGGCATATCCCATTACAATTCAAACAAACCACATCCACATATACTTCCCATGTTCATTGAAGACAAGTTAGTGATCGAGCAACATTCCAAAGTTCGAGCCACTGAAATCGTCACGGCATTATTCGGAGGTATAAGGTATTTAGGTTTTCAATTTAAACTTATCAAAATTTATTCTGGGATGTGCTTTCTTTTTTCAAGGCATTTTTATGAAAAGGAGTTTCAAAAAGAATTTTTTTGTCTTTGGATTCATTGGAACTAAATGAGCATCTCGTTAGAATGAGGATTCCATTACCGTTGTCACGAACATTTTAGTCACTATAACGAAGTTCTTTTTTGTCAGAATGAAATTCTTAGTTCGTTAGAACAAACTTCTAATGAGATTCAAACAGGGTCTCTTTGTTTAACAGAGCTGTACCCGTTGGAAGTTCGTTGGAAGCTCATTGAAATGAGCTAGACATTTCATTGGAATGAGAATGTATGTTGTTAGAATGAAACTAGGGCTTTCATTCAAAACCTGTGGCATATAGGCTCACTTTGTCGGAACATTTACAGAGAATTCATGATGTGTTTCACGTCTCATTGTTGAAGAAGTATAAAATAAGTGAGATAGATTATTGTCATATTCCGTTGGAAGAAATTGATTTACAACCAGATATCTCATATGAGGAGCAAGCGGTTGCCATTTTAAACCATAGTGAGCATAAACTACGGTCAAAGGTAGTGCCCTTTGTTCTAGTCCAGTGGGGGCACCTCAACGCCAATGAGTCGATGCGGGGACGAGAGGAGAATATGCGAGACAAGTATCCTTACCTCTTTTTACCAGGTACGCTTGAATTTCGAGGATTAAATATCTCTGTAAAGGGGGGTGTATGTAATACCCCTTACTTGTGAGTATTTATTATTCATTTTATTATTCATATTAAATTACCTTATGGGTTGCAATTTAAAATAAGTGAGAATTAAAATGGGAATTTAAGATAAATATTAATTTGTGTAGAAGAGTTAATATTTTTGTGATTTGCATATTTACTAGTGTCATAAAGTAAATAGAATCATACGGTAGGCTATTGCGTCGTATGTGATTTTAAGCGACAGGAATGGATTATTTCTCAACTGGGGCATATATGTGTGAGCTATATGAGGTTGGGATAGGACTTTTTATTATCAAAATCTCATATGACAATTTGGAGTGCACGATTGATCTGGGATGGGTCGAGATAGTCAAAATGAGTGTCCGGGGTTTGTATTTTGGTTACGGGGTCTTTTTGGCTAGTTGCACTCGGATAGGGGTATACGAGTCATTTTACGTGTGTATTATCATTTAAAGCTGGGATTAATAGAAATATGGGTTATTAGGCTTATGAGAGGGTTGGCCAATCTCATTTGTGAAAAAACCCACTTGAGAGAAACCTAAGAAAGAAGAGGAATAGAAGAGAAACCTAGGGATTTTCCGGCCATATTCACAACTACGAAGAAGATTCGGATTCTACAACTTTAAGGCAAGTGATTATACTTGATAAATGATTTTTGTGTGTGAATTATTGTACAATAAATTGGTACGTTGTTGTGTTATGGGTATTAAGGGTTAAATCTTGATTTTGTTGATAAATTTTTTAATTTGATGTTAGATATATGATTTTGATGGTGGAAATATTGGTGGTGTTAACTTACAAATGGGTTATAGATATTTGGGTAGATTTATTAAGATCTGGAGAACAAAAACTGATAATGCTGAACCGGTCCAAAAATAAGATACGATTCGGTTCGTTTATGAAGCATTGGACCGATTCATTTATGAAACCATCGGTTTGGTCTGCGCATTACAAATTTCAAACTCTTCTTTAACTCCTTTCCAATTGGGCTTAGTGATTTACATCCCTCTAATATGAAGTGATATTAATGTTTATGATGTAAAAAGAGGGATAATGATACCACACGATGGTAGGGAAACATCAGGATGATTATGGAAGTGTATTAGGGAGTTTAATACTCCAGTTCCTTCACAAATTCTCCTGGTAGGAGAAATTCATTTAAGATATTGGATACGGGCTAGTTGAGAGAAGTCGTGTGTCCTGAGTTATATCAAACTTGATGATTAATCAAATATGCGATTGATTATTAAATCTTAAGTGAGTGATTGAGTAATAATAAGATTGGGAATATATGTGGGGAAGTATCGACTAGTGTAATGACTGCTATACACAGGTATCCGAGTTTATTGATATATACATTCAAATATGAGATGGTATTTATAAGTATTATGTATATATATATATATATATATATTGTTTGTATGATATATTATGTAGAACATACCCCTCTAGTGCTATCGTGGTAAGTTGCGCAATGTGGGTGAATCCCCTGGCTATTGAATGCAGGGAGAGTATAGTCCCCAAGTCATAGCATTCAGTATTTATACAGTGTGGCTTTTATCATGGGTGATACGTCTTGGGTATGATTCGTCTCACTTTAAGGTGAGGAACTATGGCCACTTCTCATACGTTTGTGCTTTGTTTTACCAAGTCGGTGTGAGAGTCCGACGGTTGGTACCCAGGATAATGTGAGTATTTATTGAAAGATGGTAGCATTTAGAGACAGCATCCAGTGAGCTAATGCTCTGAGGGAGGGTTAGTATACATATATTATGAGTGATATGTATGTGTGCTTGTTAGGAAATGATTAATCATGGATAATAACGATAGTAATATTATACAGGCTTCAAAGATAATGTGTGAAATATAACGCTTATAACTAGAGAAAGTTATTAGTATTGCATTGGTAAATGATCATAGAGAATGATATTTTAAAACGGTTATGTTATGGTGTAAACGAGATACGGGAGTGTGGGTCAAATGCGTAGGCATGAGGGTGGGTTATCCATAGATGAGTTGGGTTGCTTAACTAAGATTTAAAATGCATACGTTTAGGTGCGCATTGTAGTTGAGGGGTGAGTATGAGTCTCAATAGAGAGGGTGACAGTAACTTAATTATGGAATTTCACATTCATAATTTTTATGAATTTTAATTCACTTGCTAAAATATTTTTAGAACTGGGCGCTGATCCGTATCTATCTTTTCTTTTTTCTTTTTTCTTTTCCTTTGTTGTATCTTTAGGTGTCCCACCACAAGGACGCCATGTATGATCTTCCATTCTGGAGTTTATGGAGCTGCAGCATATGTGGAATGTTGTAGGATTTTTTATATAGTCACATATCAATTTTTGTTAATCTAGTTAAGGACCAGCAGTGTTAATCGGGCGTGTGTTACTCAAGTGTTGTATTGATGTATATACTTTATATTTTAGACATTTGATATATTGTATGGGTCTGTTAATCGAAAGCTTATTCGATTATTTTTGTTGTAAAATTATTGTTACATGTATACAAGTCCATGTTTTGTAGTTCCCGTTAATGGATTTACATGTGTTATATTATTGGAATTTTTGGCATCCTCTTTATTTTAATTTGGGTGGTTAGTTGTATTTTTGGTCTGTGCGACAGTGGTACTAAGAATGAGCTATTTTATATTCCTATTTTATTTTAGTAGAGGGTTGACCACTCGTTATTTTAATAAGCAGGGTGTCACAAATGGTATCAGAGGATTAGGTTCTAGTATCTTTAGGATCTGTGTGTATTTTCTACATTCTACCGTAGTTTTCTTGGTATAAAGCCCTATTATTAGGATTATTGTATTAAATTACGCATTTACGATCTTCTATTATGATAAATTATATTATCGGTAGTCTGATACAGTCTGCTATTATTTAAGATTCCGCCAAAAGGGGTTTCCCGGCTAGGGCAAATAGAGGGGCAGAGGATGTGGGGCCCCAATTATCGGAGGGAACTATGACTGCAGCAGAGGTTGTGAATATAGTGGCTCAAGTCGTTAATGCAGCCATGACCTCTATGGCTCAACAGTTTCCTCAGGATCAGCAGCAGCCGACGGCACCGGTAGTTCAAACTCACACGGGGCCATCTACGTGGAAGAGAGTTCGGGAAGCCTTCCAAAAAGGGCATCCTTCAAAATTTCAGGGCAGAGCCGATGTGATAGTGATGAATCAATGGAAAAAGGATATCCAATGTCACCTCCGTATGTTAAATTGTAGTGATGTTCAGAAGCAAATACTTGCCACTTTCAAGCTAGTAGGTGCGGATCTCCAGTGGTGGGAGTCGATCACTACTTCGGAATAGAGGGACATAATGCCCATATCAAAGTTTTGGGTTCGATTTGATTATAAATATTTTCCTCCTACGATTCAGACGGAAATGAGAAGGAGATTGTTAGATGTGACTCAAGGGGATCGATCGGTGGCCTAATATGAAGAAAAATTTACCCGGGTGGAAAATTTTGTGCCCAACGACGTAAATACCGAGGAGAAGAGAATATCAAAGTTTATGGGTCTTTTAAATTGGAGGATTCGACAACATTTGTTGGGAACCCAGCGTTGCTGACATTTACAAATGTGATGAATGATACATTTTTACATTTCCAAGATCATCATCTTCACCTAAAAGGGAGTAAGAAACTTGAGCATTCTGGCTAGTCGAGTAGGTCGGGAGGAAATGGTGTCAGTGGGGCACAACAGTCTTAGTAGCAGGGTAACCATCAGTAAGAGAGGGATCTCCATCTGGGGGATTTGGCAAAAAGACATCATGCCGTATATTTTAGATCCAATGGCAGTGATTTTAGGTAGAACTATCAAGGGCCCCAGCAGCAACAATAGCAGAACTTTACCTAGGTCCAAGCAGGCCGAGGGAAAAATGGGGGAGGCCAACAGGGTAGAGGTTTCTAAGGCCAACAACAAGGGCAATTTTGAGTCGACCAATAGTGCTAGAGGCTGGAGAATTTTGTGGGTTGTTACTTTCGGTGTGGGGAGTAGGGTCATAGGAATTCAGAGTGCCCACAACAAAACATGGTACAGATAAAAAGAGCCCAGCACGTATAGCAGGCGCCTTTAGCACCTTTTCCACCTCTAGTACCCATTCCAGTCGTCCCACCACAGCAGGGACAGATGCAATTTGGGCGAGTTTATAATGTCTAAAATGCGATGTTATCGTAGGTGCAGCAACCTCCACCAGCATTTGATGGTACATTCCCTATCCATGGGCACATGGGTCGGGTGTTATTTAATAAGGGAGCATCACATTCATTCATAGATGTTCATTTTACACATGCGGTGGGATTATTAGAGTCAGTCGATACCTTTTTAATGTGTGTAGATTCTCCCCTGGGTAGTAGGGCACTTATTCAGTCCGTCTGTAGAGGGGTGGGGATAAACTTCAAAATATTATGTTTAGCATCCGACTTACTTTTGATTGATATGATCGATACGATGTTATTTTGGGTATGGACTGGTTGGCAGAATACCGGGCAATGGTGGATTGTTTTAGGAGATCCATTGTATTTTCCATTCTAGGCCAGGATGTTTTTTTAGTTTCCATGCCCCTTTCGGAGGGAGGTTCGAGTACTCATTTGTATTATATCGAGGAGGAGACCTCGCAAGAAGTAGTTGTTTCCCTAGACTCGATTCCAGTAGTCAGGGAGTTTGCAGATGTTTTTCAGGAGATACGAGGCTTACACCTGTGTCGAGAGATCGACTTCGTTATTTATTTAGCTCTTGGGACTAGGTCGATTGCACGAGCTCCATACCATATGAATCCTTCGGAGATATGAAAGTTACGAGACCAAATTCAATAACTTCTGGGGCAAGGTTTTATTCAGCGGAGTACGTCACCGTGGGGTGCCCCCATGTTATTTGTGAAGAAGAGGGACGGTTCCCTTCGTTTGTACCTTGATTACTGAGAGCTAAATAAGGTAATGATCTGAAATAAATACCCGTTACCTCGTGTCAAAAATTTATTTTCTCAATTGAGAGGGGTAGCGTACTTCTCTAAAATAGATTTGAGATCGTGGTATCACCAGCTACGTATTAGAGAGCATGATGTCTCTAAAACTGCATTTTTGACCCATTATGGATCTTAAGAGTTTTTGGTTATGCCGTTTGGGTTAACCAATTCCCCTGTGGGTTAACCAATTCCCCTGTAGTGATCATGGATCTGATGAACCGGGTCTTTCGGGACTTCTTGGACCAGTTTGTGATTGTGTTCATTAATGATATTCTTGTTTATTCCAAGACGAAGGGCGAACATGTTGAGCTTTTGTACTTGGTTCTGCAGACACTACGGGACCATCAATTATATGCCAAGTTCGAGAAATGTGGGTTTTGGTTATATGAAGTACAGTTTTTAGGTTGTCAGATAAGGGCATTTCACAAGACCCAAGCAAAGTTATAGCGGTTAGGGAGTGGGGTCAGCCCATGACACGGAATAAGATCCATAGTTTCTTGGGATTGGAAGGATATTATCATTGTTTTATTAAGGGCTTTTCAAAAATTTCAAACCCTTTGACGAATTTAACCCGGAAGGGAGTGCAGTTTGTATGGGATGATTACTGTCAGTTAGCATTTGATGAGCTAAAAAACAGGTTGACTTCAACACCTGTACTTACATTGCCAAAAGAGGGAGTCTAGTACTTAGTATTTACTGATGCATCCCTCTAAGGACTAGGGGTGTTACAACAAGAGGACAGGACTATCGCTTATGCGCCTCACAAGATTAATCCCCACGAGAGAAATTATCCCACACATGATTTGGAACTAGCAATGGTAGTCTTTACCTTGAGAATATGGAGGCATTATCTCCTGGGGGAGAAGTTTAGTCTTTTCACGAATCACAGATCGCTGCAGCACTTGTTCTCTCAGGAGGATCTCAATATGAGGCAGCGTAGGTGGTTGGAATTCATGAAATATTATCATTTTAATATCCAATACCACACGGGGAAGGCTAACATGGTAGCCGACGCATTGAGTCGACGACTCACCGGACAGTTAGCGAAAGTATGGAAAACCAAATAGAATGAGCTTCGCCAAGAGGATGCAGTTTCTAGGGCATATATGGCAATGGCAGTGTTGACTGTCACACCTGAGATTATGATGCAGGTGGTGAAAGTGCAAGTCGGGGATAAATATTGCAAAGACGGGGTGCAATAATTATTGACTTAGGGAGCGGAATCCTACTCTATAAGTTCTGAGGGTGGGTTACGCTTCAACAGAAGACTTGTAGTCCCGGATGATGGGGATTTGAGGTATGTTATTATGAAGAAGTCCCATGTGTCACGATTTGTGGTACATTTCAGTGGGGAGAAGATATACCAGGATATGCGCCGACAGTATTTGTGGGCAGGCATGAAAAGGGACATACTTGAGTTTGTCTCCAAATGTGCCACTTATCAGTTAGTGAAATTGGACCATCATAGACCTATCAGAATGTTGCAATCGTTAGAAATTTCGATATGGAAATGGGAAAATATATGAATGGATTTTATCATGGGATTACCGATGTCACAGTGAGGTCATGATTCCATTTGGGTTATCGTGGATCGTTTAACCAAGGCGGTACACTTTTTACCAGTGCGGACAGATTTCACAATGGCATAGTATGCCCATCTTTTTATAGTCGATATTGTGATATTACATGGGGTGCCGATTAATATTGTGATATTACATGGGGTGCCGATTAATATTGTGATATTACATGGGGTGCCGATTAATATTGTGTCCGACCGAGATACGATCTTTGTGTCCCATTTGTGGTAGAGTTTCCAAGAGGCAATGGGGACTGAGATGTGATTGAGTACGGCATATCACCCACAGATTGATGGGAAAACTAAACGAGTAAATCAAATGTTGGAAGATATGCTCAAAATATGTATACTTGATTTTAGGGGAGGTTGGGAGCAATACCGTCCGCTGGTAGAATTCGTGTGTAATAATTCTTGCCAATTCACTGTAGGTATGGCACCTTACAAGGCATTATATGGTCGATCACGCCATTCACCCTTTTGTTGGTTGGAAGTGGGGGATAATATACTTTTTGGACCTGAGATAATCCAAGATACCTCTGCAAAAATTCAGCTTATTCAGAATCGCATACGAGTTGCGCAAGATTGATAAAAAAAGATATGCCGATGCGGATCGTAGGCATGTGGAGCTGGAAGTGGGAGACCAAATGTTGTTAATGGTATCCCCTATGAAAGGCGTGATGAGATTTGGTAAGAAAGGAAAACTTGAGCCAAGGTATGTAGGGCCTTTTCAAATTATTGAGAGGATAGGGCCTATGGCATAGAGGCTCGCTTTGTTGGAACATTTACAGATAATTCATTATGTGTTTCACATCTCGTCGTTCAAGAAGTATAAAATAAGTGAGATGGATTATTAGCATATTCCGTTGGAAAAAATTGATTTAAAACCTGATATCTCATATGAGGAGAAATCGGTTGCCATTTTAAACCATAGTGAGCGAAAGCTATGGTCAAAGGTAGTGCCCTTGGTTCGAGTCTAATGGGGGAACCATAATGCCGACCAGTCGACATGGGAACGAGAGACAAGTATCCTTACCTCTTTTTACCAGGTACGATTGAATTTCAAGGACGAAATTCCTCTGTAAGGGGGGGAGTATGTAATACCCCTTACTTATGAGTATTTATTATTCATTTTATTATTCATGATAAATTACCTTGTGGGTTGTAATTTAAAATAAGTGAGAATTAAAATGGGAATTTAAGATAAATATTACTTTCTGTAGAAGAGTTAATATTTTTGTGATTTGCATATTTACTAGTGTGATAAAGTAAATAGAATCATACGGTATGAAATTGCGTCGTATGTGAGTATAAGCGACGAGAATTGATTATTTCTCAACCGAGGCATAAATGTGTGAGCTATATGAGGTTGAGATAGGAATTTTTATTATCAAAATCTCGAATGACAATTTGGAGTGCATGGTTGATCCGGGATGGGTCGAGATAGTCAAAATGAGTTCCCAGGGGTTGTATTTGGGTATCGGGGTCTTTTTGGCTAGTTGGACTCGAATAGGGTTATACGAGTCATTTTATGTGTGTATTATCATTTAAAGTTGGGATTATTAGAGATATGGGTTATTAGGCTTATGAGAGGGTTAGCCAATCTCATTTGGGAGAAAACCCACTTGAGATAAACCAAAGAAAGAAGAGGAAGAGAAGAGAAACCTTGGGATTTTCCGGCCATATTCGTAACTACGAAGAGGATTCGGATTCTACAACTTTAAGGAAAGTGATTAAACTTTCTAAATGATTCTTATGTGTGAATTACTGTATAATTAATTGGTGGGTTGTTGTGTTTTGGGTTTTAAGGGTTAAATCTTGATTTTGTTGATAAATTTTTTAATTTGATGTTAGATATATGATTTGGATGGTGGAAATATTGGTGGAGTTAAGTTAGAAATGGGTTATAGAGATTTGGGTAGATTTCATATGGTCTGGATAACAAAAACTGATAATAACGAACTGGTTCGTTTATGAAACCATCGGTTCGGTTCGCACATTACAGATTTCTAACTCTTCTTTAATTCATTTTCAATTGGGCTTAGTGATTGAGAACCCTATAATATGAAGTGATATTAATGTTTATGATGTAAAAAGTGGGATAATGATACTACAAGATAGTAGGGAGACATCGAGACGATTATGGAAGTATATAAGGGAGATTAATATTCCGGTTCCTTCAAAAATTCTCCCGATAAGAGGAATTCATTTAAGATATTGGATACGGTCTAGTTGAGGGAAGTCGTGTGTCCTGAGTTATATCAAACTTGATCATTAATCAAATGTGTGGTTGATTATTAAAGCTTAAGTGAGTGATTTAGTAATAAGCGTACTGGGAATATATGTGGGGAAGTATCGGCTAGTGTAATGAGTGCTATACACAGGTAGTCGGGTTTATTGATATATACATTCGGATATGAGATGGTATGTATAAGTATAATGTCTATATAAATCTTGTGTGTATGATATATTATGTGTAACATACCCCTCTAGTGCTATTATGGGAAGTTGCGTGATGTGGGTGAATCCCCTAGATAGTGAATGCTGGAAGAGTATAGTCCCTAGGTCAAAGCGTCCATTATTTATACGGTGTGGCTTTTATGATGGGTGATACGTCTTGGTTATGATTCGTTTCGTTTTCAGGTGATGAACTATGGTCGCTTCCCATACGTTTGTGCTTTGTTTCACCAAGTCGGTGTGAGAGTCTGATGGTCGGTACACAGGATGGTGCGAGTATTCCCTGGAAGATGGTAGCACTTAGAGAGTGCATCCAGTGAGCTAATGCTCTGAGGGAAAGTTAGTATACATATATTATGAGTGATATGTATGTGTACTTGTTAGGAAATGATTAATCATGTATAATAATTAGAGTAATATTATACAGGCTTCATAGATAATGTGTAAAATATTATGCTTATAATTAGAGAAAGTTATTAGTATTGAATTGGTAAATGATCATAGAGAATGATATTTAAAAACGGCTATGTTACGGTGTAAACGATATACGCGAGTGTGGGTCAAATTTGTAGTCACGAGGGTAGGTTATCCATAGATGAGTTGGGTAGCTTAACTAAGATTTAAAATGCATACGTTTAGGTGCGCGTTGTAGTTGAGAGGTGAGTATGAGTCTCAAGAGACGGCAACACTAACTTAATTATGGAATTTCACATTCATAATTATTATGCATTTTAATTCACTTGCTAAAATATTTTAAGAACCAAGCGCTGACCCGTATCTATATTTTCTTTTTTCTTTTCCTTTGTTGTATCTTTAGGTGTCCCACCACAAGGACGCCATGTATGATCTTCCATTCTAGAGTCTATGGAGCTGCAGCATATGTGGAATGTTGTAGGATTTTTTATATAATCGCATCTCAATTTTTGTTAATCTAGTTAAGGACCAGTAGTTTTAATAGGGCATGTGTTGCCCAAGTGTTGTATTGATGCATATACTTTATATTTCAGACATTTGATATATTATATAGGTTTTTTAACCGACATCTTATTCTGCTATTTTTGTTGTACGATTATTGTTACATGTGTACAAGTTCATGTTTTGTAGTTCCCGTTAATGGATTTACCTGTGTTATATTATTGGAACTTTTGGCATCCACTTTATTTTAATTCGGATGGTTAGTTGTATTTTTGGTCTGTGCAACAATGGTGATAAGAATGAGCCATTTGAGATTCTTGTTTTATTTTAGTAGAGGGATGGCCACTAGTTATTTTAATAAGCCGGGTGTCACACCGGATCCATTCTTCTTGGAAGAAACGTGCCTAGACTTTTTTAGTCAGAGGCGATTAATATCCTATGCCATGTGGTAGATTGGGTATATCTTTATCCCCACATGTTACACACGCCATATGAGTTGTGGATAGGGAAGAAACCCAACCTATCTTATTTTTGAGTTTTTAGGAGTCCTTGCTACATTTCGAGACATAAAGATCAATTAGGAAAATTTAACACCCAAAGTGATGAGGGGATATTTTTAAGATAATCATCATTAAGTAGGGCCTATAGGGTGTTTAACCTTACAAGATCTAAGGTTATGGAGTCAATAAGCATTACAATTAAATACAATGAGTTGCCTACGTTTATTGACCCTAACCTCGAGTGTGAGAATGATGCACCACCCGGTGACAATCTCATCATTCCTCATATTACCTTGGTGGACCCCACTCTTGATTTAGGGTACCCACCCTTTTGGTTTATAAAGATTCATGACCCTTCCACTATACTCGTTGATCCCATACTAGGTGTCAAGATTCAAGCTCAACTTAAGAATGTGGTTAGCTAATTTTGTCACACCTCCTTAGTAAAGCCCAAGAATGTGAAATAAGCACTCAAAGATGAGCATTAGAATTGAATTATGAATGATGAGTTACTTTAGTTTTGTAAGAACGATATCTGGGAGATTGTCCCCTACCTAGCGAGACTAATGTGATTGCTACCAAGTGGATTTACAAGAATAAAATGGATGAGAATGGTACCATAGTTCTCAATAAGGCTAGGTTGGTTGCTCATGGCTATACTTCAGATTGAGGGTGTAGACTTTGATGAGAAATTTGCACTTATTTCTAGGATTGAATTTGAACTCTTACTACTCTCCATAGCATGTCATCTATGGTTCAAGCTATATGAAATGGATGTCAAGAGTTCCTTCCTTAATGGAATTCTACAGGAGGAAGTTTACGTGGAACAACCAAAGGGGTTCGAAGACCCTAAGCACCCGGGACACATCTTTTATCTTAAGAATGACTTGTATGGTTTGAAGCAAGCACGTAGTGCTTGATACAAGAGACTCGCTTCTTATCTTTTAGCTCGTGGCTTTAAGAGAGGAAGAGTGGATAATATGTTGTTCGTGATGAGAGAGGGTGGTGTTATATTAGTTTTCCAAATATATGTGGATGACATAGTATTTGGATCCACATATTCCTAACATGCTCACACGTTTGAGGAGGAGATGAAGAGTGAGTTTGAGATGAGAATGGTTGGTGATCTTACATTCTTCTTAGGTCTCTAGGTGCGTCAACTTGAGGATGGTATGTTCATATCTCAATCCAAATATGCTAGGGACCTAGTGAAGAAGTTTGTTTTAGACTCTGTTAAGCACTCACGCACCCAAATGATTACATTGACTAAGATTAGCAAAGACAATTTAGGCAAGGATATAGAGAAAACCCCTTATAGGAGCATGATAGGTATTCTTATTTACTTGACTGCTAGTCATCTTGACACTACCTTTAGCATTGGAGTTTGTGCGCATTACCAATCGTCCTCGAAATAGTCTCATTTTCTCTCACTTAAACTAATCATTAAATACATGAGTGTCACTCTTTCCTACGATATTTTGTATTCCTTTTATACCGATGACTGTTTATTTTCCTATTCAGATACTGATTGGGGCGGGTATTTGATGGTTTTAGGAGCACCTCGGGTGGAGGCTTTTACATTAGAAGTGCTCTTATTTCTTGGTTGAGAAAGAAGAAAAACTCCATTTGTTTATCCACGGCGAAGGCCGAGTACATCGTCGCTGGTATTTGTTGCACACAACTCTTATGGATGAATCAAATGTTGGAAGATTATGGGATCACGCAAGGCATAAGGACTATTTCGATTCATATATCCCGCAATTCAGTCCAACATTCCCGCACGAAGAACCTTAGGATACGTGAGTACTTTATACGTGATCTTGTTGACTAGAAGATTGTGTCCTTCAGCTTTGTGAGCATAAAACGTCAATTATCCGATATATTCACAAACCTTTTAGATGCACTTAGATTTCAGGATCTTAGGAAGTCTTTGCGTATATATTTTGTTAATTGAGTTTGGGCATTGTATCTAGTATAGGGTGTTTATCATGTTCATATCATTTTCCCTTATTGATAAGTTGTATTTCTATGTTCATGTGTGTTTTTATTTTGAAAATTACAAAAATATTTTTGATTTTTAAGAAAAAGTTTGAAAATTTCCAAAAAGATTTTATTTTTGATAATAAATTTTGAAAAGGACAAAAAAAAATTGTATTTTGTTTTTCCCCATATATGGATGTGCATTTAAGATATTAGGATCACAACTTCATTTCATCCATTCATGTGACTTTCTCATGATGTTTCAATACATGGCTTCATTTCATTAGTGTGCTTAATAATCCATGGCTAGCATTTTGTTGTTCACTGATGATTTCTTTCTTCATGCTATACTTTTATCACCTTTAATGCACACATGCATGAACTTTTTAAACATTGTACTTACCTTTCATGTGTCGAATATAGTGTTTAATAACGAACCATATGTAGTAAAGATAAGTTGTTCTTGTAAAAACCATTGCCCGGATTTTTTTTTCAAAAATTTGATTTTATTTTAATCAATGGAAAGAGCCTACGAAAGAGAAAATTATATTTGCGTTAAAATCCACCATAGTAAGAGCCTAAAATATTAACAGAACACAAAAATAGAAGTGTCAAGGCAAATGTTCTTTACATTGATGCTTCGCTACAAATGAGCATTATGATATCTTCCAAAATTTGAGAATGAATTCTTAAATATTTGAGGGTGTTATAAAGGAGAATATCAATGGTTTTGCACAATGGACTCTCTTGAAAAACATTAAATAGTTTGGCATTATTATTTTGAAAAGCATTTAAATTCATGGCATGTTGCATAAGTCAAGTGAATTTCTGTATGTTCAAAATTCTTAAACCTAAGGTTGAAATTGAGTTCTTTCTTTCAAAGTATCTCATTTAATTCGTGCACATATGTTATGAATGCCTATGTTGATTTGCCCAAAAATTATGTTCACAAAATTGCATTCCAATTTAATGACTCATATATTTTCGTACTATTCCATGGTGTAATGTATGTGCACCTATATGTACCTTTTATACTCATATACGTTCATATACTTTTTATACTTTAAAAAGTTAAAAATTTTAAGAGGCAACCAACATCAGGTTTCTTTCTTTAGAAAATATGCCTTTTGGAAATTCATCGCATGTGCTTTATTGTTTATCTTTATGATGTTATCTCATTTGGATTCGGATGATGCTAGTGATTTATTCTTATTTTCTTACCCTTTTTCTATTACAGAGAAGAAGGGGGAGAAAAAATTGCGAGGGACTTTTTATATTTCTTTAAACTCTCATATGCGTCACAGTATTTCTTTTGCTTCATGTGTGATGGTCTTTTTCTCATTGATGATGATCTATTAGAGTACACAATATGAAGAATTTTAGTTTAAGTAAAAGTCTCCAATGTCTTTCCATTTTTGGGTTTGGGAGGTTATTTTTAGAACATTAACTTTAGAGCTTTAATTTGGTTCGATTTTTATTTTGTACTGGAATAGCCAAAGGGGGAAATTTGTAAGAGCGAGATTTTATAATTTTTCACAGTTTAGATATTTTAGTGTATCCCATTACCAACTGAACAGACCACATTCGCATACACTTCCCACGCTCTTTGAAGACAAGTTAATAACCGAGCAACATTTCGAAGTTTGATCCGTTGAAATCGTTACGACACTATTTAAATGTGTATGGTATCTAGGTTTTTTATTTAAACTTATGAAAATTTATTTTGGGATGTGTTTTCTTTTTTCGAGTCATTTATATGAAAAGGATTTTCAAAAATAATTTTCTTTTATTTTTGGGTTCCTTGAAATGAGATAAGCATCTCGTTAGAACGAGGATGCCATTCTCGTTGGAATGAACATTTTAGTTTGTTAAAATGAAATCTCATTTTTATTGGAACAAATTTTTTAGTTCATTAGAACGAACTTTTAATGAGCTTAAATCGGGGTCTCTCTATTTGATAGAGCTTCACCCATTGGAAGTCCATTGGAAGATCATTAGAACGAGCTAGGCAATCCGTTCGAATGAGAGTGCATGTCGTTAGAACGAAACTAGTGATTTCGTTCGAACTAAGTGACATTTTCATTTGAACAAGTTTGCCGCATTGAAAATAGTATTTCTCCATAAAAAGGACTCTTGTGGTCTTATTTTTCAAGAAATTTTTTCAAAAACAAATTTCGATAATTGTTCCAAAAGTTCCACAGTTTTTGTTTCATAGAAATAAATTTTTATTTTCCAAATCATACATCCCTATAATGATTTGTTAAGTTAGTCAAACCCTAGTTCCATATGCTACATCAAACCCTTGTAAAGTGTTCTCTACTGATAATTTGTGGAGTTGTTGTGACACCCCTCCTAATAAATTACATGGTGATTAGTCCTATATCAAATTAAAACAGGAGTCTCTTTTGGTTCATTCTTAGCATCACAGTCGAAAAAAATTTAAACTTACTAACCACCTAGTATTAAAAAAGCAAGTGCCAAATTTTATCTTCATTAATCCAAACATAATAAGTGCGGAAATAAAAATAATACATCCAACGTTGAAAAAAATCAATAATCACATAGATTAATAAAAGTCTTGCCGAATAAACCATCAGCGAAAACCAAGATAAACCAAACTAATAGAGTAATAAATCCCATACAATCTGAGATTAAGTAACTGAATAAAATGTGAGCGACATGCTCGAGATAGACTGGAATCATACTCTTATACTGGAAATAGAATGAGAAAAGCATCTATCCAAATTATGCGACATCCACATATGCTGCAGCAGCGAATCCCTGAAATGAAATCAAATCTGGCGCCCAGCCACCTGTGGCTGGACATCTAAAAGGTTTTGAAAATATTTGATAACAAGGGTTAGAACCCAAAATGTTTTGAAAATATTTAGCAAGTGATTAACATAACAACAATTAAAAATGCATGAATGCGCTTCATATTTAAGTTGGTGTCGCACTATCTTGAGGACATACTCACCCCTCAACTAATATGCACAACCAACGCTTTCTTTATCTCCTACCTAGTCCTCTACCCTGAAACTAGATACTTGATATAACTCTTGTCAACTGCCCTACTCAATCCCGAGTATTTTTAATGCATGATATATAAGTTATTTATCACCCTAACTTAATTAATCATCTTTCCTTGAAAGACATATAACATTCACTAGTTATATAAGTAATACCATTTTCTCCATGTATTAAATTTCTCGTATATAAATATTTATCCCATATATACGTAAAACCACATTACAACATTCACACATTTGTTGAATATTCATATATAACTCATACATAATTAATACAATTCACTTCCTGTATTAAATCACCCATATATAACTATTTATCCCACTATATACGTAGAACCATATTATTCACACATATGTTGAACATATATATAGCCCATCCTCCCGAGTAATAATGCACCGGATGTATTCTCCAAAGTGCTATCACACTAGGTGTGCTCACATAACCAAGTTACCCCAAGTCCAAATCGCTCACCAACTTGGCTCAAAATATAAACGTAGTGGAGGCGGTCATATTCCTTCCCTGAAAGTGAGATGAGCCCTTCACCCATATAACGGACGCTATGACCTAGGGATATACTCGCCCTACTCCTCAATCTAAGGGATTCACCCACTTCACGCAACCTCCCTTGATAGCACTAAAGCATATAAATTAAATAAATATCTAGTCACTGATATTTAATAGCGCACACACACAATATATATATATATATCACCACACCGTATATATATATAATAATTAGTTCCCGGCATTAACATGCACAAACATCCGTAGCACTAGCCTATAATTTTCCCCGAGTCTATGGTCCGACTCTAAATTAATTAATTTACATATTAATTAATATAATACTTTCCTGAGTCTATAGTCCGACTCTAATTTAATTAATTCACACATTAATTAATTTATTACCTTGGTGTCACCTAACCCATAGACCCAGGCTCGCTCACTTGGCCCGAAATTAAATATTACCCAAGTCTATATCCTGACTCCAAATTAATTAATTTCTCTCCATAATTAATTCACTGCCTTGGCGTCATTCAACCAATATATTCGGACCCGCTCACTTGAATCTGTATTTAATTATTTTGGAATCAAATTCTTCAAATTTATCCATAAAGTGCCCCACATAAATCCTCCCTAATCCCAATTACTTTCCCTCATAATTGTTAGGAATGTGTGCCTACGATTTAGTTATCACTAAATAAAACATAGAAATTAACCTTAAAATTTATTTCCCCTCTATATATAAAACTCGGTGAACTGCCAAAAATCTAGGACCCTTGATCGATCGATCGACTTCCCTAGGTCGATCGATCGATCGAACAAGTCACTTTCTGCTCCGATTCCGTTTTCAGCCATTAAAGAACCTTAAGATTTTCTCCCCTTTTTCTAGTAATTCGTCTAACATTATTAACATCAACCCCTTATGATATTAGGTACTAAATTCACTAGATACCTCAAATCATAAATCAATATGCCTAAATCTTAAGTTCACATATTCGGGTATTTTTTCCGGGTTTAAATCGGTCAGTTTTAATTACCACTCCAATGTCAATACCGACTCCCGACTGAGATAAATAAATGCCACTTCAGTAATACACGTTATGACGTAATTAAATTCTTACCCACTTAGTAATTAAATTTCCCCAAATATTCACCATTACTCTCCGATTAATATTTATATAAATATTATCATAATTAATTCAATTAAATTATGACACGTAGGTAATTTAAAAAAATTCTGAAGTAATTAAATATTAAATGCACAGAAATACGGGGTGTTATATACTCTCCCCTTACAAAGGAATTTCGTCCCTGAAATTTGGTCATAACTGCGGCGAATAACTCTAGGTACTTCTCTCACATATCCTCCTCCCGCTCCCACATAGACTCGTCAATACTGTTGTGCCCCCATCAAACTCTTACTTGTTGCACCACCATAGATCGTAACTTTCGCTTACTGCGACCCAAAATAGCCTTAGATCTATCCTCCTATGAGATGTCTGGATGCAAATCAATCTCCTCGAGTGGGTCGTGCTAGGAATCCCTCTCGATGGTCACCAATCTCTAACTCGATGGTCCCCACCATACAGTGCCTCAAACGATGAGCCTATACTCCACCGGCTCTACTATCTTTATGTTAGGAAATTCTCCTCCTGTATGTGTGTAAATTTTCTTATTGCCAAACGTGTGACTATCTTTTGGGTAATCACCCGCATCATCCCTAACTAAGCATGTCACACTTCAATCTTTAACTCACGATAACGTACCCCTCATTACATCCTTGAACTATACGAAAGGATACAACTTTCTCAATTCCCGCTAATGGACCATAACCTATTTCAGGTCCTAGCAGCTTGTTATTTCCCCACCTCTTATCTACCAAAGGTGGATAATGAAACTTTTCCCATAAGGTCTCCCAAGGTGTCACGCAGACTAAACCATTACGAGGTGTCACATGTAACTCTACTTGTGGTAATTACTACTCCCGAATTGCCCAAAAATCTAGAATGCACAATCCTCGCTTCCTGTCTACCCATCGACTTATAGGAAACACGTTCAACCCAATATGTAACTATGTCCCTATCACCTCCTGACACTTTTTTCCAGAGATGGGACTGAAAAGTCTCACTCAATTTCCCAACAATATGTGACGGCACCTTGTTCTATTTCATTCCTTCCCATTAATAGTAAAGTTGGGTATACTACTCAATAGTATAACCCATTCCAAGATAACAATTCGTGTTCAGGTCAATCCATTCACCAACTTAATGGAAACCTTGACCCCTCTATGATTTTTCCAACCTAATCATTAATTCCATCACTGGAACCATAAAATTTCAAAAATTTCCTGGTTGATACCCTCAAATCAACCACTATGTTTCATTCAACACCAATTCCCATGATCAAGGACTCTATTCCTTATGCAATTTTCGTCAGGTAGGAATCTACACCATGTATATGTGTAAAACTACTATAGGCATGTGACTAAGTGATACTCTTTTGTATTTTCCCAAAAAAATGTGGGTTTCTCCCTTGCCTAGGGATATCTTATTGCATAGGCCTCCCTCACCTTTCCATTCCCTATGGTGGAGGTGGTTCTCCTAGATATACATATACTCAGTCTGTTTCCTTTCTCAAATGGATTTCAGTTCACTACATTTTTCCACTTATTTTCTGACTGCCCCACAGGCATACATTGAATATGTTTATTCACACATCCCTTTATTTAAGACAACTTTGAAATCACACTAGGGCGCCTGTGACAACCCGAATATAATTATGATAAATTATGTTTAAATCATGATTATCTTATGTGATATGGATAATATGTTATTAGTATATATAATGTTAAGTCATTATATTTAGTCTAATCCTAGCGTCATAAAGCATGAAATATTGAATTAGTTACAAATGTGAAATTTTGAAGTTTTTGGTAGGAATGTTCATGTTTAAGACTAGTTTTGAACTTTATGAAATAACAATTGACTTGAGGTGAAAAATATATATTCTTAGATATATGAGTTAGGTTTGTAACACAACAAACGGTTCATCGAACGAACATCCGAGTAGGAAGATATTGTCTTTTTATGAACAGGGGGTAAAGTAGTCATTTAGCCTTAAATGATATTTTATTTTATATAATGCCACATGTTATATTTTGATTATACCAAGGGGGCTGACCTTATGACGACTTATAACCCTTGAATTAATCTCTTCCTTTAGCATATTTCAGTCATGGAAGAGTTTTAACCTAAGTAAAGAGAGTTTTGAAGTTTAGGAAGAAAGTGTGAAGAGAAATTGAAGAAAAATTCATAGAAAATTACATAAAAGCCCCTAAGGTAATTCCATCCATAAATCTTGTTTGATTTTTTTGTATTGCTGATTTGAATGATAGAAATAATCATTTGTTTACTGAAATTCCATGTCTTTATGTGTACTCATGGATAGATGCATGTTTAAGCAAACTTGAATGTGTAAACCCTTGAAATTGCTTTGTTTAGAAACCTTGTGTATTCAAACTATCATATATTTGTGTATACTTACTGAAATTAATTCATTCCAATTGGTGATTACAATATACTCATATGTATATCATATCCGAAAATCAAGTAAAAATACCAAGAAATGAATCTTGGGTGATGGTTTGAAGTTCGGATGTGAAATATGCTCAAAAGAGTAAATATGAATACCATATGTTTGATGTTTTTCTTGACATAGTAAATGAACTCTGAAAATTATAAAATCTTAACCTTGTATTACTAAATATTTTTTATGAAATTGGGTGAAATATCATAGAAAGTTATGATGTATAAAAATTATGAAAATTCTTAGAAGATGACCGAATGATAGAGGAGCCTATAGGGCAGAGTTGATATGTTGTAAAGAAATGGGCATATCTTGCCCTAGGAAACTTGGAATGATGTGTCGTCTTTTGTGTTGGAAACCTAATATGATAAGGATTGGATTACCAAGAAGAATTAAAGTAGGTTTAGGATGTAATTTGAATATGTTAGATGTCATTACCTGAGTCTAGATGGGACTTCATTTATGATGAATGATTTGAAATGAATCATATGATGCTTATTAATTGAGTTATGTTGAAGTTGTTCTTTGAATTGTTAATATTCTTATGATGATAGTAATATTGTAAGAATGATAGGAAGAGAATAATAATCGGCTGAACAAGATCCAGATAAACGAAAAGGGAAAGCTTGTTAAATTTCCAAGGTGAGTGTACTTATGATTGTCACATATATGCAGATATATGAATATAGCTCTAAGAGCAGGATTTGTTTGGGTCTTATGATCCTGGATTGGTTTGAATACTTCGGTATTCAGGATTTGTTTAGATATTCAAATATCTAGGATTTTTTTAGGTCTTATGACCCAGTATTGAAATTGGACAAAGATCCAATGATTTGATTTGTCTTATGACAAGGATTTGTTATTGCCAATGGGCAGAATTATTTGGATCTTATGATCCAGAATTTTTTATTGCCAATGGGCAGGATTGTTCGGATTTTATATCCACGTATTCGATATATAATTTTTATTTCATTGTAATTAAGCTTAATGCTTACGGTTTATATTTTAACAATTTCAGGTTTGTATGCTACCAGATAGGATACCATATGATTGGTAACTTTGAGAGTTGCACCGTTGGAAAGAGCTGGGGTTTAAATATGGGGATTTTATCATTATCACACTAAATATTTTAATATACTCACACATTGTATATATTGCGTTAGTATGGATTGAGTTAATGGTTATGAAATTTTATCATAGTATTGTATAATCTCTAATTATGACTTTGATGTTGACTTCGTTATGGCACAAGAAAAATATTATGTTCATTATGCAGAAAAATATTGATAAATGAATTAAATTTCCAATGGGCTCAAGATTATGATCCAATTATTGTAATAACAAATGATTAGTATGGATATTGGGTTTGGGGTGTGACAATTAGTGGTATCAGAGCGTGGTTATTAATTCTGGACGTGTGTGACGATTAGATAGTAGTATTGAGTTGATTTTATATTTATGAATTGTTTATGTACTAATAAATAGTTTAGTATTATAAACTGTTTATATTGGTTGTAAGAACTTTGTTGTAGTACAGATAATTCCAGATGGAACCTGGGAATGGACAACATAGAGAAGAGGGAGTGGCTTCTCGTACAGAAAATACTTAAGTAGAGCAAAGTGTTGCTGGAAGGGCTAGAGAGCAAGAGCAGCCTATCGAGATGCAAATAATGGCACAGGCAATGATGAGGATGGAAGAGCAACAAGAAAGAAATATGGCGCAAATGGCAGAACAACAGGCTAGATATCTAAAATCAAAGACTGTGGCCAGGATTGAGAAAGAGGCAAGGAAGAAAATGAAAGATTCCATGCATGAAAAGTTTTTGAAGTTGAATCCTCCAGAATATTCAGGGTCAGTTGAACCTACAGAAGCTGAGATATGGGTCAGAGATCTAGAAACTATCTTTGCACTTATGAAGGTTCCAGATAACTAGAAAGTGAATCTAGTTGTGTTTAAGCTCAAAGGAGAGGCGAAATATTGGTGGGAAGCCAGCAACCATTTGGTGCCCAGGGTGGAAGGTACTGATATTATTACTTGGGCTGAATTTATTAAAGCTTTGTATGTTAAGTGTTTCCCTAAAGTTTATAGGAGGGAGAAGCTGAGGAAATTTATAAATTTGACCCAAGGGAAAATGTCTCTGAGGGAGTATGAGGCTAAATTTAATATTTTGTCTAGATTTGCTACTAAATATGTGGAGAATGAAGAAGATAAATGTAGTAAGTTTCAAGATAGACTGATTTGGCCTATTCAAAATAGAGTGGCCACTTATGAGTTAGAAGATTATGCTTCTCTGGTAAACAAAGCCACGATAGCAGAAAGGCAAATAAACCAAGGGGTGGCGAGTAGAGAGAGTTTTAAGAAAAATAGATTTGACGCATTTCAGTCTAAGGGAGGTGAGGGTGGAAGTGTTAAGAGAGAACCTTATAAATTTCAGAGAGGTGGTGGAGATAGTGGTAGAGGTCTGGGGAGATTTGGCAGAGATACTAGGGGTGGAGAATCTTCTAGTCTGGTTAGGAGGTCAGGAAAGGGCGAGGCACCGACGAGAGTTGTTACATGTTTCTTTTGTAAAGAGGAAGGGCATTATGAATCTGAGTGTCCTAAGCTTAAGGGATTGGAATGCTACCATTGTCATCAAGTGGGGCATATTAAGAAGAATTGTCCGCAGTTGGCAGAGACTCCAGCAGCACATAGTGAAGTAGTAAGCAGAATGTTATCTCCAGGCAGTGAAGTGAAAAGTATGGGCAGAGGATAAGATAGTAGTTCTAGGACATGTGGATGAGTTTTTACAATGAAAGAAGCTCATATTACTCCAGATGTGGTGACAGGTACACTTTCTGTTACTGATAGAAGTGCTTATGTTTTGATTGATCCTGGTTCCACTCATTCTTTTGTGTCCTATGCTTTTGTTGTATACCTGAATAGACCATGTACTCTTTAGATGTGGGGTTGGGTATTTATATGCCTATGGGGGATATGGCTGTAGCTGAATATGCTTTTCATGACTTTGTTTTGACTGTGGGGTCTAGAGATACAGTTATAGATCTACTTCCATTGGATATTTCTGATTTTGATATAATTCTAGGAATGGATTGGTTATCTAAATATCATGCATCTATAAATTGTTTCTGTAAGGAAGTTGTTTTTAATATGCCTGGTGAGCCTAAATTTAAATTTGTGGGGGAAAGGAAAATTGTTCCCAGTTGCATCATTTCTGCTATTCAGACGAGGAGATTATTGAGTAAGGGTTGTGAGGGTTTTATTGCATATGTTCTTGACACTAGGAAGGGGGCTTTACAATTAGTCGATGTTCCTATTATACGGGATTTTCCTGAAGTGTTTCCTAGTGAGTTGCCAGGGTTACCTCCAGAAAGAGAAGTTGAATTTAGTATTGAATTAGCACCGGGGACAACCCCTATTTATATGGCACCGTATAGAATGGCACCTGTTGAGTTGAAAGAACTCAAGATTCAGTTGCAGGATTTACTTGATAGGGGGTTCATACAACCTAGTGTATCTCCATGGGGTGCACCAGTTTTATTTATGAAGAAGAAAGATGGTACCATGCATTTGTGCATTGATTATAGGCAACTGAATAAAGCTACAATTAAGAACAAATACCCTTTACCCCGTATAGACGATTTGTTTGATCAGTTACAGGGTGCTAAATTATTTTCAAAAATAGACTTAAGATCGGGTTATCATCTGTTGAGGGTCAAGGAGAGTGATATTTCTAAAACTTCTTTTCGTACTCAGTATGGTCATTTTGAATTTCTGGTGATGCCTTTTGGGGTGACTAATGCTCCAGATGTATTTATGGATCTTATGAATCGGGTACTGCATCCTTTTGTTGATTCATTTGTGATAGTTTTTATTGATGATATTCTGATTTATTCACGTGATAGGGTTGAACATGAAAAGAATCTCATAACAATTTTGAATCTGTTGAAAGATAAGAAGTTGTATGCTAAGTTTAGCAAGTGTGAATTTGGGCTATCACAAGTTGTATTTTTAGGCTATGTTATTTCTGGAGATGGTATATGTGTTGATCCTAAAAAGGTAGAGGCTATTGTAAAATGGGAGAGGCCCAATAACGTGACTGAGGTGAGGAGTTTTCTGGGTTTAGATGGGTATTATAGAAGGTGTATTAAGGGATTTTCCTCAATTGCCTTGCCAATGACTAAACTAACTCGGAAAGATGTTAAGTTTGAATGGAATTCTGATTGCAAAAATAGTTTTGAGGAATTAAAAAAGAGGTTGGTAACTGCACATGTTCTTACTATTCCACATGGTGGAGATGGATTTGTTATTTATACTGATGCTTCACATCAGGGATTGGGTTGTGTTTTTATGCAGCATGGTAAGGTTATTGCTTATGCTTCTAGGCAGTTGCGTACACATGAACGTAATTATACTACACATGATTTGGAACTTGTTGCTATTGTGTTTGCTTTGAAATTATGGCATCATTATCTATATGGTGAGGTATGTGAAATTTTTACTGACCATCAAAGCCTTAAGTATTTATTTACTCAGAAGGAGTTGAATTTGAGGCAGAGACGATGGATGGAGTTAATTAAAGATTATGATAGAAAAATTCACTACCACCTAGGGAAGTCAAATGTAGTTGCAAATGCTCTGAGTATAAAGGCTTCGGGCAGGTTATCTTGTATTCAGTGTGCTAGATTTTCCTACATCATGGAGTTGAGATTGATGGGAGTAGAATTAAAGCTAGCAGATGGGGACAGGTTTTTTGCTCATCTAAGCGTGAGGCCTTTGTTAGCTACCCGTATTCGTGATTTATAAAGTCAAGATCCTTTTCTTGAGAAGAAACGGCAAGATGTCCGAGATGGTAAGTCTGAAGAGTTTTGTATTGTGAATGACGGCACTTTATTATATAAGCAATGGTTATGTGTGCCTAATGTGGGTGGATTGAAAGAGGAAATTTTAGATGAGGCTCATAATTCCATTTATGCTATGCATCCCGGTAGCACTAAAATGTATAGAGATTTAAAGGAGCATTATTAGTGGAATAATATGAAGAAGGAAATAGCTGATTTTGTTTCTAGGTGCCTTATATGTCAGCAAGTGAAAGTGGATTATCAGAAACCTACTGGTCTTCTTCAGCCATTGCCAATACCGGAATGGAAATAGGACTGCGTAATGATGGATTTTATAGTTGGACTTCATCGATCTCAGAAGGGGTCAGATTCGATTTGGGTAGTGGTGGACAGATTGACCAAGTCCGCACATTTTCTAGCAGTCAAGACTACGTATACAGTTGATAGGTATGCTAGATTGTATGTTAATGAGATTATTCAATTGCATGGAGCACCGGTATCTATTATTTCAGATAGGGACCCTACCTTTACATCCAGATTTTGGGATAGCTTGTAGTGTGCCATGGGTACTAACTTGAAGTTTAGTACGACTTTTCATCCTCAGACAGATGGGCAGTCTGAAAGGACAATACAGATTTTGGAAGATATGCTTAGAGCTTTTGTGTTTGATTTTAAAGGAAACTGGGATGAATACTTGCCTTTGATAGAATTTTCATATAATAATAGTTTTAAATCTACTATTGGTATGGCACCATATGAAGCGTTGTATTGTAGACGATGTCTCAGACCCGTATGCTGGGGTGAAGTTGGTGAAAGGAAGATAGAGGGTCCAGAGTTGATTGAAGTTACCACTAAAAAAATGAAGATTATTCAAGATAGGATAAGAACGGCTCAAAGCAGACAGAAAAGTTATGTGGATAAGAGATAGAAATATTTAGAATTTTAGAAGGGGGATTACGTGTTTCTTCGGATATCGCCATGGAAAGGAGTTATGAGGTTTGGAAAGAAAGGTAAATTAAGTCCGCGCTACATTGGACCTTATGAAATTCTTGAGAAAGTCAGGATGGTTGCCTACAAGCTAGCGTTACCATAGGAGTTAGATCGATTACATGATGTTTTCCATGTTTCTATGTTGAGAAAGTATGTAGCGGATCCTTCACATGTATTGGTGGAACAACCTATTGCGTTGAAAGAAGATTTGAGCTATGTGGAAGAACCACTTGCAATCGTCGATAGGAAAGAACAAATATTGAGATTAAAAGTGATCCCACTTGTGAAGGTTATGTGGAGAAGTCATTCCATGGAAGAATCTACATGGGAAAGTGAGGATAGCATGAAGATGCATTATCCGTATTTGTTTGATTCGGACAACCAAGGTATGTTAATTTCGGGGACAAAATTTCCTATTAGGGGGAGAATTGTGACAACCCGAATATAATTATAATAAATTATGTTTAAATCGTGATTAGCTTATGTGATATGGATAATATGTTATTAGTATATATAATGTTAAGTCATTATATTTAGTCTAATCCTAGCGTCATAAAGCATGAAATATTGAATTAGTTAATAATGTGAAATTTTGAAGTTTTCGGTAGGAATGTTCATGTTTAAGACTAGTTTTCATCTTTATGACATAACAATTGACTTGAGGTGAAAAATAGACATTTTTAGATATATGAGTTAGGTTTGTAACACAACAAACAGTTCATCGAACGGACATCCGAGTAGGAAGATATTGTCTTTTTATGAATAGGGGGTAAAGTAGTCATTTAGCCTTAAATGATATTTTGTTTTATATAATGCCACATGTTATATTTTGATTGGAACAAGGGGGGTGATCAGATACCGACTTTCAACCCTTGAATTAATCTCTTCCTTCAGAATATTTCATCCATGGAAGAGTTTTAACCTAAGTAAAGAGAGTTTTGAAGCTTAGGAAGAAAGTGTGAGGAGAAATTGAAGAAAAATTCATAAAAAATTACATAAAAGCCCCTAAGGTAATTCCATCCATAAATCTTGTTTTATTTTTTTGTATTGATGATTTAAATGATAGAAATAATCATTTGGTTACTAAAATTCCATGTCTTGATGTGTACTCATGGATAGATGCATGTTTAAGCAAACTTGAATATGTAAACCCTTGAAATTGCTTTGTTTAGAAACCTTGTGTATTCAAACTATCATATCTTTTTGTATACTTAATAAAATTGATTGATTCTAGTTGGAGATTAAAATAGACTCATATATGTATATCATATCCTAAAATAAAGTAAAAATACCAAGAAAATATTGGGTGATGGTTTGAAGTTCGGATGTGAAATCTGCCCCAAAAGAGTACCATATGTTTGATGTTTTGCTTGACATAGCAAATGAACTCTGAAAATTATGAAATTTTAACCTTGTATTATTAAATATGTTTTCTAAAATTGGGTGAAATATCATAGAAAGTTATAATGCATAAAAATTATGAAAATTCTTGGAAAATGACTGAATGATAGAGGGCGGAGTTGCTATGTTGTAAAGAAATGGGCATATCTTGCCCTAGGAAACTTGGAATGATGTGTCGTCTTTTGTTTTGGAAACCTAATAATTGGATTACCAAGAAGAATTAAAGTAGATTTGGGCTGTAATTTGAATATGTTAGATGTCATTACCTGAGTCTAAATGGGACTTCATTTATGATGAATGATTTCAATTGAATCATATGATGCTTATGAATTGAGTTATGTTCAAGTTGTTCTTTGAATTGTTAATATTCTTATGATGATACTAATATTGTAAGAATGATAGGAAGAGAAGAAGAACCGGCTGAACAAGAGCAAGATAAAGGAAAAGGGAAAGCTTGTTAAATTTCCAAGGTGCGTGTACTTATGATTGTCACATATATGCAGATATATGAATATAGCTCTAAGTGCAGGATTTATTTGGGTCTTATGATCCTGGATTGGTTTGAATACTTCGGTATTCAGGATTTGTTTTTATATTCAAATATCCAGGATTTGTTTGGGTCTTATGATCCAGTATTGGAATTGGACAAAGATCCAATGGTTTGATTTGTCTTATGATAAGGATTTGGTGGAACTCATGTTCCAGGATTTGTTATCGCTAATGGAAAGAATTATTTGGATCTTATGATCCAGGATTTGTTATTGCCAATGGGCAGGATTGTTCGGATTTTATATCCACATATTCGATATAGAATTGTTATTTCATTATAGGGAAGGAGTACCTCACTAAGCTTAATGCTTACGGTTTATATTTTAACAACTTCAGGTTTATATGCTGCCAGCTAGGATACCATATGACCGGTAACTTTAAGAGTTGCACCGTTGGAAAGAGATAGGGTTTAAATATGGGGATTTTATCATTGTCACACTGAAGATTTTGATATACTCACACGTTGTATATATTGCGTTAGTATGGATTGAGTTGATGGTTGTGAAATTTTATCATAGTTAATCATAGTATTGTATATTCTCTAATTATGACTCTGATGTTGACTTCGTTATGGCACCAGAAAAATATTATGTTCATTATGCAGAAAAATATTGATAAATGAATTAAATTTCCATTGGGCTCAAGACTATGATCCAATTATTGTAATAACAAATGATTAGTATGGATATTGGGTTTGGGGTGTGACAGCGCCCATACACCCTATATCCCGTGCATATTTGCACAACATCACAGATGTCACATACGTAAAAAATTTCTTTCAAGGTTATCCCGCAGATCACACTATATCATATGATTACATTCGATATTTCCCCAAATCGTAATTTAATCTTCTTGATGTTGCCCCGCCCATTAACTTGCGCTGCAAAAATTTTCTCATTACTTCTTTCGCAGCACTACCCGGCTATACTGGCCTTATAGAGCAATAGCTCTCAATTCAAAGTGTTTTCTCCACATATTCAATAATCTCCATTTAAACCGATGTCCTAGCATCAAATAACGTCTCTCCACTACAGACGCTCATTTGGGCTTACGCTTTTCATAAACGAGCCCAAAATAACTTTTCCCAATGCATTAAACATTAGCATTATCGTTCACTGATTTTTCATTGACCCAAGTATATAACAAAAACATTCAAAACTCTGTCCTTATACTCATAGGTCTGATTATCGACCCCCGCGTCTCTAAAGGAGTTATATAATATCGTGCTCGCACTATCACTGAGTCCTTAGCACTAAGTCCCTAACAAGCTAAATCTCTCCGTACCATGGTCAATCCGCCATGCCCTGAATCACATCAGTAAAAGTCCATATGCACCGGGATTTAGTATAACTAGACAATTGTACCCTTTGAAATATACCTATTGAAGATGAGTCATCGCACAAGAACACGCATCCTACCTTGGAACTGCGAACACGATAGTCTTGTTGTAACCTCCCACCATCGCTTACCAGTCCATACCCAAAAAAAATCATGCTCTCATAACACTTCTCAAAATGAGTTAACCTTATAAAATATACCCTCTCAGTGTTCACACCTGCTCCCCTGCAGGTAAAAAAAAAAAGAGCCCCGTTACCCCGTGGTAAACATATACTTAATAGTAACAATACGATGCACCCACTTTACTCGTCTCTCGTGCGAATATAGTGTTAATAAGAATATTGTGACCACTTGTGTCACAAATTTCACCCCATCTATACGAGGATAAAACTCATACTTCCACTCACCTATACACCGGCAGCCTAAATAGTTCCTGGACATAATATTCTCATCCAACCGAACCAAAACTTCATAATTATTGTCCCTGATGTGCATCCCACTCCTATCCCCTGAATCACTGTGGACGTAATCAATTATTGTGGTCCCACTTTCCACACATAAGACACCTCTCTGTGTCAATCCCCTGCCTCAAGCCCCAATGGACATGTCGGGGTAGTTCCTCTTATGTACTTGGTAGTCTTGACCCAAATTATTACCCTCGTTGTCCCTCTGGCTTTACTGGCCCTTATGGGACTCGTTGTTGGCCTTGAAGGCATTGGTTAAATCCACCATCACTTGGTAGAAATTCTATTGACCTTAATCATTAAAATGGATCCTTTACTGGGTATTCCCTTATGATGCCTCACTAGCACTGCTAAATACGATCTTGTCATTTGGTCAAATACTCCACCTCTCTTGGATTCCTTCTCACAAAAGTATTGATATCAAATCTAAAACATACTACCTTGATGACTATAGCACCAGTCATCCTAGCCGAAGTTTTCCATCCATGCTTGTGTACTACCCACAAGTCCATTATTGACTCATGGAACCCTTCTTGACCTTCGCATCCACCTCGTTGGGTATGAAGTTTTCTGCATAACTTAACTTTTCCTTATGTACGGCCACTGTCCGTTCCTTCTGAAGTAAGTATTGAAATCTCCTTTGCCTACCGGTTTAAACGGATGATGTGAAGATTTACGATCAAACCGCACTCTAAATTCCTTATTATTCACGGTATTTCTCCATGGTTGTGGTGACTGACTCCTACCACTATAACATCGCCCCACTGGGCCACAGTTTCATTCAAAATTTAGTCCTGGGTGCCGCCGCACACCACCCTATACAATTTTTTTTGGGTTATCACCTCCCATTGACTTATCACACTACTCTGCTACTAGAATCCTTATAGATGGCCCTTCCAAAAGGGTCCTTCCACGCTTTCCCCACCCCTTGTTGGCTACTATGGGTGAGGCTAAAATTGCACCACCATTATCTATAACAGTGCTTTGGGAGACTATTGTTCCATCGACCTGAACAACAATCAAGGAGATTCCCATCAGGATCACCATTTTGAGAATACCTCATGACATTCATTGAACCTCTCCTACTAAAATCCTCATATGGCCCTCGTTGGTCGTCCCAAAGAATGTTCAGTGTACAAAAACCAACCTAACTTGTGTATGAATCCCATCACTATACTTGATAGCAAGAGAATGTAAGTCGCATACTTAGAGGAATACAACAATCCTATCATAAGGCTCTACATCAAAGAACGCTAAGCTGAAACGTGAAAAGCCGTACAGATCCTAAGGACACTAGAACCTGATGTTCTGATACCATATGTGACACCCCGGCTAATAAAATACCGGGTGATCAGTCCTATATCAAATTAAAACATGAGTCTCTTTTGGTTCATTCTTAGCATCACTGTCGAAAACTTTTTAAACTTACTAACCACCTAGTATACAAAAAGAAGGTGCCAAATTTTATCTTTATTAATCCAAACATTATAAGTGCGAAAATAAAAATAATACATCCAATGTTGAAAAAAATCAATAATCACATAGATTAATAAAAGGCTTGCCAAATAAACCATCAGCGAAAACCAAGATAAACCAAACTAACAGAGTAATAAATCCCATACAATCTGAGATGAAGTAAGTGAATAAACTGTGAGTGACATTCTCGAGATAGACTAGAATCATACTCCTATACTGGAAATAGAATGAGAGAAGTGTCTATCCAAATCCTGCAACATCCACATATGCTGCAGCAATGAATCCCTGGAATGAGATTAAGTCCGGCTCCCCTGTGGCTGGACACCTAAAAGGTTTTGAAAATATTTAATAGCAAGGGTTAGAACCCAAAATATTTTGAAAATATTTAGCAAGTGATTAACATAACAGCAATTAAAAATGCATGAATGCACTTCATATTTAAGTTAGTGTCGCACTCTATTGAGGACATACTCACCCCTCAACTAATGTGCACGCCTGACGCTTTCTTTATCTCCCACCTAGTCCTCTACCCTTAAACTAGATATTTGAAATAACTCTTGTCAACCGTCCTACTCAATCCCGAGTATTTTTAATGCATGATATATAATTTATTTATTACCTTAACTTAATTAATCATCTTTCCTTGAAAGCCATATAACATTCACTAGTTATATAAGTAATACCATTTCCTCCATGTATTAAATTTTCCTGTATATAATTATTTATCCCATTATATGTGTAAAACCACATTACAACATTCACACATTTGTTGAATATACATATACAACTCATATATAATTAATACAATTCACTTCTTGTATTTAATCACCCGTATATAACTATTTATCCCATTATATACATAGAATCATATTACAACATTCACACATATGTTGAACATATATATAGCCCAGCCTCCCGAGTAATAACTCACCAGATGTATTCTCTAAAGTGTTATCACACTAGGTGTGCTCACATAATCTAGTTACCCCAAGTCGAAATCGCTCACCAACTCGGCCCAAGATATAAACGTAGTGGAGGCGATCATATTCCTTCCCTGAAAGTGAGATGATCCCCTCACCCATATAACGGACGCTATGACCTGGGGATATACTCGCCCTACTCCTCAAGCTAGGGGATTCACCCACTTCGCGCAACCTCTCTTGATTGCACTAGAGCATATAAATTAAATAAATATCTAGTGACTGATATTTAATAGCACACAATATATATATATATACATACTATCACCACACCGTATACATAAAATAATTAGTTCCCGGCATTACCATTCAAAAAAATTCATAGCACTAGCCTATAATTTTCCCTGAGTCTATGGTCCGACTCTAAATTCATTAATTTACACATTAATTAATATAATACTTTCCCGAGTCTATAGACCGACTCTAATTTAATTAATTCACACATTAATTAATTTATTACCTTGGTGTCACCCAACCCATACACCCGGGCTCACTCACTTAGTCCGAAATTAAATATTACCCAAGTCTATATCCTGACTCCAAATTAATTAATTTCTCTCCATAATTAATTCACTGCCTTGGCATCACTCAATCAATATATTCGGACCCGCTCACTTGAATCCGTATTTAATTATTTTGGAATCAAATTCCTCAAATTTATCCATAAAGTGCCCTACATAAATCCTCCCTAATCCCAATTACTTTCCCTCATAATTGTTAGGAACGTGTGCCTATGATTTATTTATCGCTAAATAAAACATAGAAATGAACCTTAAAATTTATTTCCGCTCTATATATAAAACTGGGCCAACTGCCAAAAATCTGGGACCCCGATCGATCGACTCCCCTGGGTCGATCGATCAATCGAGTAGGTCACTTTCTGCTCCGATTCTGTTTTCAGCCATTAAAGAACCCGAAGCTTTTCTCCCCTTTTTCCAGCAATTTGTCTAACATTATTAACATCAACCCCTTATGATATTAGGTACTAAATTCACTAGATACCTCAAATCATAAATCAATATGCCTAAATCTCAAGTTCACATATTCGGGTGTTTTTCCGGGTTTAAATCGGACAGTTTTAATTACCACTCCAATGTCAGAAATTAGTCGCCATATTCCTACTGGATTTAACATATGATTTAGATCTCTCATTCTTGAACCACAGAACCCAATCAATTCCACTTTTAATTTCATCAAAGTGTATCAATCACCGAAAACCAAATTTCACATGAAAACCCACCCAAAAGCGGATTTTCGATTCACGCACAAAAATATGTATTGATTATCATAAATTTAAAATCACAGAAAGTTAACCACTTGCCTCTAATTGTTCTTAGAATCTGATCCGTTGAGGTAGAGGAAGGTTTGATTAAGAACACACAAATCCCTTTCTTGATTTGTCTTCAAAAGCTCCCCAAATTGCTCTCAATTTGCTTCCTCTATTTCTCTCTAAAAGCCCTAGGTTTGGAGTATGATTTATGTCGTTTAATACTCTAAGACCTAGTTTCATTATACCAAATCCCGTTTTTAGCCTAATGGGCCAATCCCAAATGACCCGAACACTCCTGTGTGGGCCCGGTTATGCCTAAAAATGACCCATGACCCATTTACTACCCCTGGGTACCCTTTTTCGACTATCTCGGCAAATCCGGACTCAACCGTGCACTCAGAATCGATATCCGAATTAATTTATAAAAATTCTTACCTCACACCCAAATTAGTCTATACCAACTCCCGACTGAGATAAATAAATGTCACGTCACTAATACACATTATGACATAATTAAATTATTTCTCACTCAGTAATTAAATTTCTCCAAATATCAACCATTACTCTCCGATTAATATTTAAATAAATATTACCATAATTAATTCAATTAAATTAAGACACACGAGTAATTTTAAAAAAATAGAATTAATTAAATATTAAATGCACAGAAATACGGGGTGTTACAGTCGTGACTCTACTGATGAAGAAGAAGGGATTTCGTATCCAAAGGCTAATCCGTGGATACCGAGGGAAGAGCTGCTTCTTATGGACGGTGCTAGATTGTGTCGTATATATTGAAGACTTAAAGACCTATATCGAATTATACTTAGTGGATATATATATAGTCTGTATGTCGATTCATGTATATCAATTCTTAAACAATGATATGAAAATGTTTTTCCCTCAAGAGATTTTTCCTCAAACTTCTTCTTGTGCTTTGGTTGGATTCTTCGTTGGGCATATTTAGCTTTGGACTTGATCTTGCATGTTCACATAAATCTAATCAATACAAAACTTAGCTAAAAATTGAATTTTTTTTGTGTGTGACCTGAGATATAATTGAATTCATATAACCTGCACTTTCACAAGTGAAGACAAATTAGTGACCGAACACAAAAAATGAAGATCGATCATCACTACATTTATCGAAGAAGGTATATGAGGTTGTTTCTATTAATCTTTTCAATTAGTGGTATTTTTAAAGTGTTTAAAAACATAAAATATTTTTTAAGTGTTTTTAGAAAAATTTGCAAAGTCGTTAGAACGATATTAGATGTCGTTCAAATGAGTGTTTTAACCTTGTTAGAGCAGGTTGAAACTTCATTCGAATGAGATTGTTTTCACTAATTTTGGCAGGCTTTGAAATCTCTTTGTATCAATCATTTGACTTGTATTTAAATGAGAAAAGGTATATCATTCGAACGAGATGTACCTTCGTTCGATTGAGCCAACGAAATTTTGTTTTTCCTGATTTTAAAGGAAATCTTCCATGTCTATCTCTTAGATATTTCTCTCCCTTTATATAGAGATACGGACCCGCATTTTAAACCAAGCCTTTTAGAGATCTTTTATAACCAAACACTTTTATTTTTTCAATCCAAACCCCTAGATAATTTGAGATCACTTTATCAAACCAGGAAGAACACAATACTTGTTCATAACCTTGTGAAGTTAATTCTTCACTGCTGAAGATAGTAATACGATTTCTTGAAGTTGATTGGTTGACACTAGGGCAAATGGAGCTTGTTGTGGGGTGTTGCTCGATCTGCATCGCTTGTTGTTAACAACTTGGAAGGCAGAGATTAGTTTATCACTTAGTTGAGCTCTAAGTTTTATAAGTATGTAGATGTTATTCGATCATATCTAGTTGTAACAGTGTTGAAATATAGGTTTTACCCGAAATGGATTTTTACTCATCTCCTATCTTCTGTTTATGGTTTGTTTGGCTTTAATTTAGATCCATATGTTGTAGTCTTAGGTTCACCTAATTTAATCAAGATAAAATTTATACTAAATAGAATTTAGATTTTTTTGTGTGACCTAACCTATGATTACTTCATATAATCGGACCACTTTCCATTTTTCAAACTAGTATCAGATCTTGTTTCTACAAATTACTTCGATGAATCCCGGTGATTATATAGATAACTTATACAATGGGTCTCATTTATTTGATGGCTCTAATTATGCCTATTGGAAAGATTAAATGAGATTATCTTTGAAATCGATCAACGAGCGCGTCTGGCTTGCTGTTGAAAAGGGGTGAACTCCTCCCACTGTGACTAAAGAAAATTTCATTAGTCTCAGTCCAATCGCTAATTAGACTGAGGATGGCCTTAGACTCTGTAATTTTAACTCTTTAAGTTTAAATGTTATTTTTTATTAGAGGAATTTCATTTCATCATGAAGTGTACCATGTCTAAAGAATCTAGGGACATCCTCCAACTCACACACGAGTGTACCAACGCTGGAAAGCTTTTAAGCTTCAAAACCTCACCACACAATTTGACACCATACGCATGCATGAAACTGACACTTTTGATGAATTTTATGTAATTTTTTCTGATATTGTGAATTCTAGTTCTAATTTGAGTGAGCAAATTATGAAAGTGGGAATGGTTAAGAAAATTCTAAGGTCTCTCCCATCATGTTTTAGTGCGAAAGTAACCATCCTTAACTCTTTAGGAATAGTAGACACGATTAGTCTAAAAGAGCTCGTAAGTGATCTTCAAACTTATGAAGAACCAAAAGGAAAAGGGAAGGAATACCTTTAAAAGATAAATCAAAAGAAAAGGTTTTTTTTCGATTTTGAAATTGATCTAAATGATCGTGCCTTGTTCACAAATTTCTCAAATTCAATAAATAAAATTCTTATAAAGTAGAAAATAAAGTTTTTGAGAAAGATAAAATTTCAAAACGAGCAAGAATGTTTTTGAGAATGATAAACAAAGAGCTAGAGATGAGTACCCTAGGAAAGTTGAATTAGAGAGATGTTATGAGCGTGAGGTAAAACGTCACAAAGCCCACGAGTCTCCCACTAGTCTAAAGAGACAAGACAAAGGCAAAGTTGCATATAATGCCACTTTAAGCGATAGTGATGTTGAGTCGGGGTATTTTGAAGATGAATAACCACATGAATTTAATTTATGTGCATTTGTGAATAGTCACGTTGGCACTACTATTATGTCTCATGCCAATAAGGACGCCTCTAAGAGTGATAGCCTCGACAATGTGTCTAACCACTCTTAAAAGAGTGAGGGTGATGATTTGAGTGAGGGATAACGAGGTCTCCAATGTACGTACCCCAAACTTTACATCGAGTCTTTAAAAACCAAAAAGAAAAAGAAAATTTGACTCTTAGGGTTTCGGCTTTAGAGAAGGAGTTAAAATTTTCAAGATAAAGAGAGAGATCTAGGTGAGAATCTCTTTGAGTGAGGAACTTATGTCGTTGGGAAGGTAAAATAAATACTTGACCAACAAAGTGACTAGTCTTACAAGAGATCTTCAAGCATCATTGGAGACTCATGAGAAACTTGAAGACCATATTTCCCAACTCAGGAAAGATCTAGAACGTGCTCGAGAGGTCAAAGTCACTTTAAAGGACACATCTAAGAAGGTTGGAAAGATGTTCCCAGGTCCCGCGTTAGGTTTTAATGAGATAGTTCTCGAGTTTATGATGGATCCTTATGGCCTTTACAAAACCCACCAAGGAGAAATTTTCCTACGTATTTTAACCAAGGTGGATCCAAATCAATCTATTTTTGTACCCATTGCAATCAAAGAGTCACCTTAGGGAGCTTTTTTTTTAGGCTATGAAGAATTTCTAACACATGCTCCCACACACCTCCATAGATACCTTGTTAGTCTTTGAGATCAAGTGGAGTTTTTAGTCAAGACTTCTCAATGTTTGATGAAGAAATTTCAAAGGATGTCTACTTCTTTTGAAAACACCTCATGGTCTAATAGTTGAGGTCAAAACTTATTTCTAGTATAAAATGATTTTCATATTGCTATCATTTGTCCTTATTATTGTATAGTATTCTTATGTTTATATTTTGAAAAATTCAAAAAGATTTATATTCTTTTAGAAAAAGTTTCAAAAACTTTTAAAAATGTTTTAATTTTTGTAAAAGAAATTCAAAAATTGAAAAAGATTCTTATATTTATTTTTAACCCATTTATGGATGCGCATTTAAGATGTTCGAATCACAATTACATTCCATCCATTCATGTGAATTACTCAGAGTGTTATGATATTTGGCTTCATTTTTTTGTGTGCTTAAAAATGCATGTTTAGCATTGCGGTGTTCTTTGATGATCACTTCCTTTATGCTAGAATGTTTATATTTCCTGTTTTACTTACATGCACGAACTTTTTGAACATTATACTTTCTTTTCATATATCGAATAAGATGTTCTCATCTCAATCGTGCATAATAACAAACCAAATTTACTAAAAACTAATTGTGCATGTAAGAACCATTGCCTATATTTTTCTCGAAAATTTTGATTTTTGTTTTAGCAATGGAAAGGGGCTAATAAAGAAGCAGTCTTCTTTACGTTAAAGGCCACCATTGGCAAGATCCTAAAATATGATTTGGGCCCATAAAAACAGAAGTGCCAAGTCCAATTTTTTTTAATTTTATTGATGCTTCATTCACATGAGCAATATGGCTCCTTCAAAAAATTTTGAGAGTTTAGGCTTAAAATGTGAGATTTTGAGGGTGTTATAAGTTGAAGATCAATGGGTTTGCATAATAAACTTCCTTCAAAGATATTAAATAGTTTGGCGTTACTGACTTAAGAAGCATTCAAATTCATAACATTTCGTACGAGTTGAGTCAATTTCATCTCGATCAACAATTTTACACCAAAGGTTTAATTGAGTTCTTTCTTTAGGAGTATCTCTTTGACTTAGTTCGCCTTTACTTTGTGCGCCTATGTTGAATTTACCATGCATTAAGTTCACATAATTTCCTTCCATTTCCATGATTCGGATATTTTTGTGCTACTCACGGTGTGACTGTTTGTATTTGTACTTATATGTATATTTATATACTCAAAAATTTCAAAAATAGTTTGTTGGTTTGTTGAAATTTCATCGCATATACTTTATTATGTAGTCTTTGTAATGATACTTCATATTTGAATTCTCATGCTGCTCACATTTTAGGATTAATTCCTAAACCTTTGTCTATTACGGTTAAAAAAAGGGAGAACATATTAATAGGGAGTTTTTGTTTATTTTAACCTTCATGTGTCATGGTATTTCTTTTGTTTCACGTGTGTAGGTATTTTCTGACTTGATGATTTCATGGACTACACGATGAAGATTTTTAGTTGAAGATAATGTCACATGTGAATTTTCCTGTTCTAGTCTGGGAGGGACATTAGTTGAACTTATCTTTGGTGTTATTTTCTTTGGATTAGTGTTTTGTAGCGGAATAGCCAAAGAGGGAGATTTATAAGAATAAGATTTATAATATTTCATTATATTTTTAAGTTTGTTTGATCCCGTTACACCCCTCTCTACCATCATGTACATCCTCAAAACTTCAGGTGAAGACAAGTTAGTGACCGAATGCAATAATTGAAGAGGGATAGTCACTATATTTATCTAATAAGGCGTATGAGGTTGCTTATGTGTAATCTTTTCGTTCAGGGGTATTTTAAAAGTGTTTGAAAACAAAAAATATTGATCCAAAATGTTTTTTGAAAATTTTGCGAAGTTGTTTGAACTATATTGGATGTCATTCGAACAAGTGTGTCGCACCCCGACTTAATTTTGTTAAACTCATCCTTTTAATTAGAGATAAAATGCCTTAAACAATGCTTTAATTTAAATCTCTAAGGAAAAATAGCATAATTTTTTTTCCAAAGGTATGTGTAGAAGAAAACATAACTGCCTTTACTTATAACTTATAAGTACTACATAACCTTACATAACCAAGATCCTTAGTTTAATAATTACACAAAATAAATCTTGATATTCAAACCATACTAAATATCCGTCACTCCCCCGTTTTAAGGTCCTAACTTGGCAGTGAACTCCAATTTATAAGCATACCTGAAACAAAACATTATAGGAGTGTAAGTTATAAAGGCTTAGTGAATGACCACATACCACACATATAACCAATTTGAATAACCATTTTTATTTTGTTCTAATGCTATAACCCAATAGGAATTGTGAAACTCTCGCAAGCCTGGACCCGCCACAGTCCAATTAACCCACCACAGTTATTAGGGACCACCACATCCCTTTATTCGGCCCGAGTACACAAACCTTTAAGTTGGATTAATAGGACCACCACATCCCGTAGGACCCACCACAGTCCTTAACATTAGATAAAGGACTCACTAGTCCATATCATTATATAACATCGCTTAACATTTTTAATCAAATGCATATGTTTCATAATTACAACATCACTCCCATAAACATTTTTAACACATGTGTTTAACTACACATTTCCATATGAAATTATAAGCATTTATATTTCATAAGGAAGGTCACTCACCTTGGATTTAGTGCTAACTACTTCCTTGGTATGTTAGTATTAGCTGCTTCCCCACCAAACAAGTCAATGTCGTTAGTATTTGAATACACCGATTAACATCAAACCCGATAATACATCACATCATTTGGTCAATCAGAAATAACTAAGGAGGAATTAAATATGAAACTTCAAATTTCTATAACACACAATTAATTAGGGTTCTAACACAATTTACGGAATTAATTTACGAATTCGCTAGACAAAGTTATGCCCATTTTATTACAACCCTTTCCAAATCGTTTCTCAAGAAAAACAACAGCACAACTTCAACTTCCTGGAATTTTCATAATTTTTATACAATTTAACTTTGCATGATATTACATCCAATATTAGTAAACATATTGAATAATACAAAATTAATGTTTCATAATTTTTAGGGCTCATTTTCTATGTCGAGCAAAACGTCAAACACCTGGTATGCATTCTTGCTCCTTTAGGGCAGATTTTAAACCAAAACTTCAAACTATCACCAAGGGTTCATTCCTATGTATTTTTACACATTTTTAGGATATGTTATACATGTATGAGTATATTTTACTCTCCAACTTGAATCACTCAATTACAATAAGTATTCCATGATTTATGCCATTTTTAGTATAACTAGGTCAAAATACAATATTAAGGCATAACTTGGCAGTTTTAAGCATACATAACCTTGATTTGAGTATAATTCATGGAAACATATAATAAACATGTTTTAACAGAAATATACATCATCGTCATGAATTTTCTAAATCAAAATGCTTTACAAAAAGATGATGTAAATTTAGGACTTTAAAGTATGCATTTACGATCCTAGCTCCAGTTTTAACTTATGTTCTTAACCCATCCTTGTTCCAACACAATTCAGAAATATGGGTATCATTAAAATATATATCCAATTTAAAAATAAAAATATGATAAGTGTAGAACTCATCCATGATACCAACTTTAATAAAGATGTAATTACCTTACGAGGATTCCTTGATTTATAGAAAATTTCCAAAGATTTATTCCTTAACTTTCTTCTCTTTCTCTCTCTTTAGGCAAAACTCTTGTTCATGGTTGCATTTTCTGAACAAATGGGTTGTTTTATGAAGTTTAAGTCGGCCAAACCATCAGCCACCCTTTAACCAATCAAAAAATAGCACATGGTGTGCTAATAAGTCAATTGTCACTTAAGGGATGGACAGATTTGCCCTTGTTTCGTACTTTCGGTATACCTTCTTGTACGAGCCTCCGTTTAACCCACCATTTATTGTGTTATAATATTAATTCATATATATACAACTTTAATAATTTATGTTTTCCCAAAATCATAAACTAATACGCCTAATTTGGGCTTCGAACAGGAAAGTAGCAATTTATCGAAAATCTCAAAACTTTCACATTTGGCGACCAAATATTGCCAATTTCGTATCAACACCCTTATTTACTTTTATAAACATAATCATGCATTAAAAACATAATTTATGATGCATTTAATCACATAACTAATCATATGTTCTAAACATGGTATCCCCGATCATAAGCTCAATTAGCACCTAATGTACACAACACATATATCACATGAGCATGCATCCCCTAAACATGATAATTAACATGTTTAACGCACATAATAAATTTATAACTTATAACTCCTAAGTTATAATTAATCATGTAATTAACCTTCCTAATCATGTTTTAGGGCCTTACAATTCTACCCCTCTTATAAAAATTTCGTCCTCAAAATTTAACGCATAAGAAACTTACCAAATAGATGAGGATATTGTTTCTTCATGTTATTCTCTCCTTCCCAGGTGGCATACTCCACATTTTGACTTCTCCACATCACTTTAACTAGTGAAATGGTTTTATTACATAACACTTTCTCCTTTCGATCTACAATAGCAATGGGTTCCTCCACGTAGGTCAAGTCACCTCGAAGCTCTATCGGTTGTGAAATAAACATATGTGAAGGATCGGGCACATACTTACGTAACATGGATATATGAAAAACATTGTGTATCTGGGACAAATCTGGTGGTAACGCCAATTTATAAGCTACAGCTCCAACCCGTTTCATTATCTCATAAGGGCCAATGTACCTGGGACTTAACTTTCCCTTATTCCCGAATCTCATAACCCCTCCCCAAGGAGAAACACGTAGGAATACTCGATCGCCTTCCTCAAATTTCAATTATTTCCTTCGGTTATCTGCATAACTTTTCTGTCTACTTTGCGCCACCTTTAAGTGATTATGGATGAGATTGATCTTTTCAGTAGTCTGCTGTACAATTTCTGGCCCAAGTAGTTTTCTTTCTCAAACTTCAGTCCAACACAGTGGAGTTCTACATTTTCTCCCATACAAGGCTTCATAAGGAGCCATCTCGATACTCGAATGATAGCTATTATTATAAGAAAACTCTATTAGTGGCAAGTGTTCATCCCAACTGCCCTTGAACTCCAATACATAAATTCGTAACATGTCTTTGAGTGTCTGGATCGTTCTTTCTGACTGCCCATCAGTCTGAGGATGAAAAGTTGTACTAAATTTCAATTTAGTCCCTAAAGCTTGTTGTAAACTAGGCCAAAAGTGAGAAGTAAACTTAGGATCTCGTTCAGAAATAATAGAAACTGGTGCACCATGCAATCTAATAATCTCATCCACATATATTTTTTCATATCTATCCATGGAGTAAGTAGCTTTAACAGGAAGAAAATGTGCAGACTTAGTCAACCTATCAACGCCAACCCAAATAGAATCAAACCCTCGGGATGATTTTGGTAAACCTACAACAAAATCTGTAGTAACATGTTCCCATTTCCACCCAGGAATAGGCAATGGTTGTAGTAAACCACTTGGCTTATGATGCTCTGCCTTCACCTGTTGGCAAACTAAACATCTAGAAAACAAAATCTGCAATGTCGTGTTTCATTCCCGACCACCAATAACATTCTTTCAAATCTCTATACAGTTTCGTGCTCCCTGGATGCATAGCATATAAAGAACAGTGCGCTTCCTCTAAAATCATTCTTCTTAAATCAGGCACATTGGGTACACACAAACGGTTACCGTACATAATAATGTCATCATCACGAATAGAAAATTCCTTTGCTTTACCCTTTTTCATATCATCTCTAACTTTCTCCAATTCTATATCTCCTGCCTATGCTTGTTTTATCCAGTCTATCAATGTGGGTTTAACATTTAAATGTGCTACTATTCCGTAAGACTCATTCAAAGTTAATTCCACCCCCATTAAAGCTAACTCTCTCAGCAGGTCAACTCGAATACAATAAATACAAAATACTATGCCTCGAGATTTTCTGCTCAAAGCATCGACAACAATATTATCTTTACCCGGATGGTAATGTATCGTGCAATCATAATCTTTTATAAGTTCCATCCACCTTCTTTGCCGCAAGTTTAAGTCTTTTTGAGTAAACAAGTATTTTAAGCTTTGATGGTCAGTAAAAATTTCACAACTAACACCATATAAGTAATGTCTCCAGATCTTTAATGCAAAAACTATTGCAGCTAACTCAAGATCATGAGTAGGGTAGTTGCGTTCATGTATCTTTAACTGTTGAGAAGCAAAAGCAATTACCTTTCCATTCTACATTAATACACATCCAAGTCCTTGATACAAAGCATCACTATAAATAACTAAACCTTCTGTACCTGTTGGAATAGTCAATACTGGAGCTGATGTCAACTTACCCTTTAAATTTTCAAAGCTTTTATCACAATCACCACTCCACACAAACTTGTTCTCCTTTCTGGTAAGCTTAGTCAATGGCAAGGCAATAGAAGAAAACCCCAGTATAAACCTCCTGTAAGACCCCGCCAATCCCAAAAAGCTACGTACCTCGGTCACACTAGTTGGTCTCTCCCAATTCATTACTGCTTCTACCTTCTTGGGATCAACACAAATACCATTAGTAGAAATAACATGCCCCAAAAATACTACCCTGTCTAGCCAAAATTCACATTTAGAAAATTTAGCATACAACTGCTTCTCTCGCAGGGTCTGTAAAATAATACGCAGGTGGTGTTTATGCTCATCCCTACTACGAGAATATATCAAAATATCATCAATGAAGACAATAACAAAAGAATCCACGTATGGGTGAAATATACAATTCATCAAATCCATGAATACAGCTGGTGCATTTATTAACCGAAATGGCATGACAAGGAATTCATAATGTCCATAACTGGAATGAAAAGAAGTTTTAGAAATATCACAGTCTCTTACTTTCAATTGATGATATCCGGATCTGAGATCGATCTTGGAAAACAATTTGGCTCCTTGCAACTGATCGAACAAGTCATCAATGCAGGGTAGTGGGTATTTATTACGGATAGTCACCTTATTCAATTGAAGATAATCGATGCACAGCCTCATGGTTCCATCTTTCTTCTTCACAAACAATACTGGGGCTCCCCACGGTGATACACTAGGCCTTATAAAACCACGATCTAACAAATCTTGAAACTGTATCTTTAGCTCTTTTAATTCTGCAGGTGCCATACGATATGGTGCAATAGATATTGTTGCAGTTCCTGGTACCAACTCAATCGAAAATTCCACCTCACGGTCTGGTGCTAACCCTGGGAGTTCTTTTGGGAAGACATCTGCAAACTCATTAACTACTGGTATATCTGATAGTTTTCCAGCCTCTTGTCGTGTGTCCACCACATGAGCAAGATAACCCTCACATCCTTTCCTTAGCAGTTCATAACATTTTGTAGAAGAGATCAAACATGTTGGAGTGATATTTCATTCCCCGATAAATTTAAATTCAGGTCCACCCAGTAATCGAAACACTACCTCCTTTTTAAAGCAATACAAACATACATGATATGAGGCTAACCAATCCATACCCAATATTACATCAAAGTCGCGCATATCGAGAGGTAATAAGTCAACCAATAATTCTTTTTCACCCACTCGCACCACACACTCCTTATATACCCTCTCGATAAAAACTAACCCCCCTACTGGGGTAACAATAGCTAAACCAGAATCTAATGATGATAATGGTTTATTTAGATGCAACAGATAAAGCAAAGACACAAAAGAATGTGTAGAACCAGGATCTATCAACACATAAGCATCTTTATCACCAATAGGAAGTGTACCTGTCACTACGTTAGGCATAGCTTGTGCATCTTGTTACGTCAGTGCAAACACTCTGCCTTGGCCTTGACTTTGCGATATACCTCATTTACCTCCCCTGGGTACATTCTGTGTAGAACTCCTACCTCCTACTGCCACACTCCCAACTGATGTTGTAGCTCCCATCGCTGGATAATTCTATCATAAGTGCCCCGGTTGATGACAATGGAAACACAAAGGTGTCGTCTCAGCTATTGTACACTCTCGATACATGTTCCCTTAACCACCACATCTATAACAAAATATTTCCCTCGGCACCAACCCAGATGCATTTTCTGATCGATTCATCCCAGTCCTTCCACCTCTAGCTTGAAATCTTCCACGTGCACTTCTATTATTTTTAAATTCTTGGCCCTTAGGTACTCCTCATGCTACACTCTGAGTTGAGGTTCCCGCCTCCCATCCATATGATCTTATACCATCATGTCTAGCTTTTTTCGAGTGTTCAACTTGGATTTCTTTTATTGACTTTTCTGACACCATGGCCCTATCCACTAAGTCCACATAATTCGTGATCTTCATATTAGCAACCATTCTTTTTATATCTACACTCAGCCCGATTTGAAACCGATCACATTTACTTTCTTCCGTCCTCTCCAAGTCAGGTGCAAATCTAGATAAGGATATAAATAAAGCTTCATACTCTGCCACTGTTCGGTTCCCCTGTTCAACGTGATAAATTCTTCCTCTTTCTCTTTCCTATAAAGCCTTGGGAAATACTTTTCAAAGAACACCTTTACAAACCTCTCCCATGTAATTTGTGGAGGATTTATTGGCACCACTCCCCCCATTGTAGTAAGTAAACTTTCTGTTGCGTCCCACCATAATTTTGCATCATCCTCTAACCTAAAGGTTGCTAACAAAACCTTTTGTTCATCTCGCACTTCCATCACCTTGAATATTGTTTCCATCTTTCTAATCCACCCCTCTACCACTAACGGATCCGTAGTCCCAGTAAATGCTGGCGGATTTAACTTCATGAACCTCTCATGCAATTTTTCCCTATCCCCACTATGTTATACACCTCTTGCTTGTTCCATAAGTTGTGCCATAGCACGTAATATTCTTCCCACGTCATCAATAGGTTGTTGTTGCACCTCTTGTTCCACCACTTGAATATGTCTATGTCCTTGCTGACTATTAGGAACATAAGATGCATCACCCTCTGCTCCATCATATAGATCATGTGGATCCATCATTCACTGCAATATAGTTCACTTAAACAAAATACAATAGCAGCAGTTTAATATTAACATTGTTAGTCAAAATCCAGGTGCATAACAAACTCACTTTCTAGTATCCACTGCCAATCTAGACCCTCACACCCTGTCCAGAACCTAATAACCTCGCTCTGATACCAAGTTGTCGTGCCCCGACTTAATTTTGTTAAACTCATCCTTTTAATTAGAGATAAATTGTCTTAAACAATGCTTTAATTTAAATCTCTAAGGAAAAATAGGAAAAAAAAATTCCAAAGGTATGTGTAGAAGAAAACATAACTTCCATTACTTATAACTTTATATAACCAAGATCCTTAGTTTAATAATTACACAAAAGAAATCTTGATATTCAATCCATACTAAATATCCGTCACTCCCCCGTTTTAAGGTCTTAACTTGGCAGTGAACTCCAATTTATAAGCATACCTGAAACAAAACATTATAGGAGTGTAAGCTATAAAGGCTTAGTGAATGACCACATACCACACATATAACCAATTTGAATAACCATTTTTATTTTGTCCTAATGTTATAACCCAACAGGAATTGTGAAACTCTCGTAAGCCTGGACCCGCCAAGTCCAATTAACCCACCACAGTTATTAGGGACCACCACATCCCTTTATTCGGCCCGAGTACACAAACCTTTAAGTTGGATTAACAAGACCACCACATCCCGTAGGACCCACCACAGTCCTTAACATTAGATAAAGGACTCACTAGTCCATATCATTATATAACATCGCTTAATATTTTTAATCATATGCATATGTTTCATAATTACAACATCACTCCCATAAACATTTTTAACACATGTGTTTAACTACACATTTCCATATGAAATTATAAGAATTTATATTTCATAAGGAAGGTCACTCACCTTGGATTTAGTTCTAAGATTAATACCAACTACTTCCTTGGTATGGTAGTATTAGATGCTTCCCCACCTAACAAGTCAATGTCGTTACTATTTGAATACACCGATTAACATCAAACCCGGTAATACATCACATCATTTGGTCAATCAGAAATAACTAAGGAGGAATTAAATATGACACTTCACATTTATATAACACACAATTAATTATGGTTCTAACACAATTTACGGAATTAATTTACGAATTCGCTAGACAAAGTTATCCCCATTTTATTACAACCCTTTCCAAATCGTTTCTCAAGAAAAACAACAACACAACTTCAAATTCCTGGAATTTTCATAATTTTTATACAATTTAAATTTGCATGATATTCCATCCAATATCAGTAAACATATTGAATAATACAACATTAATGTTTCATAATTTTTAGGGCTCATTTTCTATGTCGAGCAAAACGTCAAACACCTGGTATGCATTCTTGCTCCTTTAGGGCAGATTTTAAACCAAAACTTCAAACTATCACAAAGGGTTCATTCCTTGTTATTTTTACACATTTTTAGGATATGTTATACATGTATGATTATATTTTACTCTCCAACTTGAATCACTCAATTCCAATAAGTATTCCATGATTTATGCCATTTTTAGTATAACTAGGTCAAAATACAATATTAAGGCATAACTTAACATTTTTAAGCATACATAACCTTGATTTGAGTATAATTCATGGAAACATATAATAAACATGTTTTAGCAGAAATATACATCATCATCATGAATTTTCTAAATCAAAATGCTTTACAAAAAGATGATGTAAATTTAGGACTTTAAAGTATGCATTTACGATCTTAGCTCAAGTTTTAACTTATGTTCTTAACCCATCCTTGTTCCAACACAATTCAGAAATATGGGTATCATTAAAATATATATCCAATTTAAAAATAAAAATATGATAAGTATATAACTCATCCATGATACCAACTTTAATAAAGATGTAATTACCTTACGAGGATTCCTTGATTTATAGAAAATTTCCAAAGATTTATTCCTTAACTTTCTTCTCTTTCTCTCTCTTTAGGCAAAACTCTTGTTCATGGTTTCATTTTCTGAACAAATGGGTTGTTTTATGAAGTTTAAGTCGGCCAAACCATCAGCCACCCTTTAACCAATCAAAAAATAGCACATGGTGTGCTAATAAGACAATTGTCACTTAAGGGGTGGACAGATTTGCCATTGTTTCGTACTTTCGGTATACCTTCTTGTACGAGCCTCCGTTTAACCCACCATTTATTGTGTTATAATATTAATTCATATATATACAACTTTAATAATTTATGTTTTCCCAAAATCATAAACTAATACGCCTAATTTGGGCTTCGAACAGGAAAGTAGCAATTTATCGAAAATCTCAAAACTTTCACATTTGGCGACCAAATATTGCCAATTTCGTATCAACACCCTTATTTACTTTTATAAACATAATCATGCATTAAAAACATAATTTATGATGCATTTAACCACATAACTAATCATATGTTCTAAACATGGTATCCCCGGTCATAAGCTCAATTAGCACCTAATGTAAATAACACATATATCACATGAGCATGCATCCTCTAAACATGATAATTAACATGTTTAACACACATAACCAATTTTTAACTTATAACTCCTAAGTTATAATTTATAATGTACCTAACCTTCCTAATCATGTTTTAGGGCCTTACAGAGTGCTTTAAAGTCCTTAGAACATCTTAGAACTTCATTCGAACAAGATTATTTTTTGCTACTTTTGGCAGGCTCTGAAATCTTGTTAGATCAGTCATTTGATGGGTGTTCGAACGAGATAGGGTACATTGTTCGAACAAGATTTACCTTTGTTCTAACGAGTCATCAAAAAAAATTATTTTTTTTACCCAATTTCAAATGAAATATTTCATGTCTATCTCTTAGAATTTTTTCTCCCTATTGAGATGCGGACCTATATTTTAAACTAAGCCTTTTACATATCTTTTTGTGATCAAACTCTTTTTTCAATCCAAACCCCTTGGATAATTTGAGATCACTTTATCAAACCATAAAGAACATAACACTTGTTGATAAATTTGTGAAGTTAATTCTTAATTGCTGAAGGTAGGAATATAGTTTCTTGAGGCTGATTGGTGAACACCGAAGCAAGTGGAGCTTGTTGTCAATAACTTGGAAGGAAGACATTACTATGTCACTTAGTGGAGCACTAAGTTTTCTAAGTCTGCAGATGTCATTCTGTAATACCTAGTTGTAATAGTGCTGAAATATAGATTTTTCTCAAAAGGGATTTTTCCTATCTTGTATGTTTATGTTCACCTAATTTAATCAAGATAAAAATTTTATTAAATATAATTTGGATTTTTGTGTGTGACCTAATCTATGATTACTTTATATAATCGGAATAATCTACGTTTTTCATTCCTCACTCCATATTGAGAGTCTTTGTGAGTCGAACACGTCACTCGATATGGAAGATTCTATAAAGACATTGTCATGAACCCTATTCTTATGGGGAGAGGAATAAAAACAAAGGAACGTATATACTCGAGGAAGACACATCAAAGGAAATCGAAGAAACTGAGTTTTAGATCAACTCAAGAAGTCGCGGGCCAACATTTCCATATTGGTACTTGTGATGTCTTCCCAACCCCATAGGGATTTCATTCTCAAGAAATTCTCTCAGAAAGTGGTACGCATATCCTCTAGTCTTAAAAAATTTATAAAAACAGTCTACAGCTTGAACATCGTGAAAATCATATCATTTTCCAACACCGATTTTCCCAAGATAGGACCATCTCATAATGTTACCCTAAACATCACTGTAAATGTCCAATGGAAAAGGATTCCCATAGTGCTCATCGACAAGGAATCTTCCTTAAATCACTGCTTGCTGAGAATCGCCAGATGTCTGGGGATTAAATATGAAGATCTTACACCTATAATTCAGGCTATGAGATCCTATAAAAACACTCGAAGGGAAGTGATGGGATCTATTAAGCTGAGTCTCATAATTGGCCCACTCGACAACATCACCAAGTTTTAAGTTATTGATATACTATCTTCCTTCAGCCTTCTTGTTATAAGACCATAGCTCCATAAGATCAGGGTGTTTCTTCATCATTGGATCAGAAACTAAAGTTATTCTGTAGAGAAAATCTCATTACAACATCCAGAGATTATATCCTGGTCAAAAGAGAGGTACCTATTACCTTATTCCTTGAGATCCAACATGAAAGCGGTGATATATGATCAACGATTTTTAGTTAAATCCACCGGTGCATACCATCTCTGTCGACATAAAAGAAAATATCCCGATGCCATATTCTGAATATGGGTGCTGCAATATAACCCATATGATGAAGAGAATAAAGTTCCTACTAGGAATTAGACTCGAATGAAACCAAAAAAGGATCAGAGATCCCATGATGCCCAAACCCTTGACATTCATAACACTTGTCCCGATTATCCACCTTTTTAGGGTTATTCCTCTTTTTCCTATCACAATCATTGTTACACCTCTTGGATTTTGTATTAAAATTATTTTATTCTCTAAGCTTAATAAATCTTGTGAACTTTTTGGCAAACCTAGAAATCTCTCCTGGTTCTGGATCACACTCACTCTCGAAATCCGACCTAACCTCCCTATAGGTTTTCAAAGATAAGATTTCTATTTATTTTCTTATTTATTCTAAAGAGGACACATGTTTATCTCAAAGTTTTGTAGATCACCTATAAGATCTTGGACTCTAAGAATATAAGCATCACTAAGAGTATCTAGGACCGTAACTTTGGCATTAAATCTTTCAGGTAATGACCTTAAGATTTTTCCAACCACTTCTGGCTCAGAGATAAGTTCACCTATATTAAATGAGGAATTAACAATATTCGATAGTTTAGCATAAAAGGCATCACGTGACTCATTCTCTTCCATCCATATCATTTCAATCTAGGTTTTCAAATTTGGTAATTTATAAACCCTAACCTCATCGATACCCTCATGTGAGGATTTCAAAATATCCTAAGTATCCTTTGCGCCCTCATAAGTCATAATACACCTAAACTCTTTAGCCATGACAACACAAAAAATCACATTCACACCTTTAGAATTAAAAGTGGAGGCTTTTTTTCAGCCTTAGTCCAAAGGGAATACATTTTGGTAAACCACCTTCAGTATGATGAGACCACACTTGTTCCACTGAGTTCCAAACATTCTCATCAATAGATTTGAAGAAAAATCTCAACTGAGCCTTCCAATACGGATAGTTTAAATCGTCTAACATGGGAGGTCAGGTAATGGAACCCTCATGACTAAAGTCCGTCAGTAACCCTAAAATACACAAAACTCAACTCAATAACTTAGTGCTACCCGCTCTGATAACAATTTGAAAATGATAGTGCGTGTTGATAGGATTACCAAATTCCAGATTTTAATTCGATTAATTAAACAATTGACCAATTACACTCATTTTAAATCAATCAAGAATTAACCAAATGTTTTGTAAACATCAATCCAATTTTATCTTGCCTAAGCATACATCTAGTTGATCATGCAATAATGAAATAAACAAACACACAATGTCGCGATGTATGAGGAAACCCCATAATGAGAAAAACCTCAGATGATTTAACCTATGATTGAATATGCAAGCACACATTTCATGCTTGTTTGAGTAATAGCAATGAGATCCCCCAATATCATGATAAAATAGCTAGGATTTCCAGATGAAGATGCCATTCGTTTGATGAGAAATAAAAAGTAATAGTCTTCTCACATCTCGATATCCATCGATTTTTGACAAGTATTCATCTCTCAGTCACATGCGATCCACTATGCCAAATAAAGTCGCTCAATGAAGAGTAAATAATCTTTATTGCTCAAAACATGAGATCTCAAACCAGACTATGATTTAGAAACATAGATATCATAAATAGGGTATAAATGGGGTTATATTAGGCTTTTGTTTCTCTGTAAAAACTATTTTTGAAATCCTTGCCTTTAAAAAGAACTGTTGTGCTCTTTCTTGAGATCCCAAGGATGAAGGCGAAACTTGGCATGAATTTAATGTCGCTATACTCGGGTTGTTATGTATCTTCAGTGCATAGGTTTAAATGTATAAACTGAAACACCTTAACCTATAACTCAAATGGTTTTGTCCAAATGGAATAAAGACAATATTAGAAATTTTCAATATATATTACAAAAATGACACAATGACAAAATTTGTCCTGACACTCCATCTAAATCAGCACCCACCAAATGACCCATATTTATTATCCAACATTTTGTATTATTGCTGATTACAGTGATAATTATAGAGTTCACATTCCATTATTACAAGTTCATTAATTATTATTTTACCATCATTAAATGGGTTACACCTCGTTATTTATTCAAAATACCCTAGATTAGACTAGTCTCTTACATTTGCTGACTCCTCTAGGGAGGTATTCTTGTTGAATGATGATGGATAATATCAATCTCACTTTTTCGTTGATAACCAACCATAAGTGGAGCATGATACTCCCACAACTAATGTCCCACAGAACACCACCATCATTAGAGGTAGAAACGTCGGTCAACTTTCCACCAGCACTATGATGGGGCCAACAAAGATTACTAATATTATGGACAAATTCATGGAGTTTCTTCAAACTAATCTTGGAGTGATAGGGTTCGATCAGTAATGGACCCCATCTCTTTTACTACTCCAGTAGCACAACCAGAAACTCCCATGATGGGACTCAACGTTCAACCTCAATGGCTCAACGGCCAATTTCCCAAATGACACAGTAACACCAATTATAGAAACACTGATCTTTATCACAACTTTCCATCATGTTACTCCACCAAAATCCAAATTTGTTGAAGTTATGGTGGGTTAAAGTTTGACTCTAGGAAATGTGAAAAAAGAGATGATGTAGATAATGATGTTGAGTGAAAGTCATACGGTGAAGAAATATATGTATATGATAACTTTTGAAAGCCATACCCAGAGGAGTATAATAATGAACCATACCTTGAGGGGTAAACCCCACCAATATTTGAGAAGTTCAATGGAAGGAGTGGAAACCCAAAAGAGCACATTAACCAGTTTTTTTAGCACTTGGGAGACCACTTTAATAACAAGAGGCGCCGTTTGAGAGAATTCTCAAGATATCTAACAGAACAATATTGTACTTGGTACTCACCCTTTGCTCCAAGGAGTGTGGGCACGTGGGAAGACAAGCACGTGTAGTTTTTACATAAGTGTTTCCTAGTCGAAGATTAGTTTACTATGGCTCAACTTGTTACGGGAAATAATAGTCAGGAGAATAAGTTATGGAATGCATTAGGAGGTTGAGAGAAAGGTCTCTCGATATGAGAGAAGATGCAACGCAGAGCAACCTCTTGAAAAGTTGTGTGGAAGATTAACAAATTGAGTACATTTGTCATTTAATCAACGAAACAAGAGAATGGACATTTAAATCTTTTATAAAGGCGGTGATAAATATCTCCATAATGGTTTAGCCTAACCCTACAGTGTCAAACATGGGTTGAAAGCCTACAACAGACCAGCTAAATTGAGGAAATTATGGCAGAATAATTACTAACCATACGCAGCCATAAGTTAACTATACGAAAGGAGGAGAGGAGGCTCGAACAATAAGAAATGGGAATCATCAAAACAAGAAGAAGTTTAGTTTTGAAGAACCACCGTCATTACCATATTCAGGTGAAGAAGCGATGAGATTTTACATAACCATGATGGTTGGGGGCTTCATTTTTCCTCCCATAAATGTTGCCCAATATGATGAATCGTCAAAATTCCAAGAAAAACCAAACTATTATCAAGTGCACTAGCTAGTGGAGCATCCTATTGTTGAATTATACACGTTGAGAAGGGTCATCAACAAACAGGTGGTGGAAGAGAATTTATAAATCCCTCATGTTAAGGTTGATAATAACCTCCTACCAGCTCATGCAATAAACACGGTGGTAGCATTTGATAAGGAAGCAGAAGCACAAAGAGAAGATGGTGATTTTATTCGGATGGAAATACCTCATGTTAAGGTTGTACGATGAATTTTTAGTAGGAATGGCTAACATAGTCATTGCCTATGATGAACTAAGCTATAGAGATATTGGATAGGAATTCCAAATTAAGGATTATGATGTATATCTAAGTATGGAATACCAAGATGTGTCAAGATCATCGAAGTTCACTTGGTTCTTTGAACAAAATGGTATTTATAAAGAAATAAGGTTAGAAATCACTCAAGAAGTTTCAGAGATAGCAAGGAAGAATTCAGTTACTTTATTGAATTGGAAGGGTCCTATGGCAACGCTAATCTTTCGTTTTATGTCTAAAATAAATTTTTCGAACACAGATAGGCGAATTAGGTTCCCCTATAATAGGCCTTTATATATCACGACAAGCATCAATAGGGCCAGTTTTTCTAGAGATTTGATGTACGGAGGTGCGTCGATCAACATCATGCCTATAACTCCTTCTACCAGGCTAACATCCCAAAGTCAAGGTTATACTTTTATCCATTTCTAGTTATAATAACCAGACTTCCTGGTCAATAGGGTATGTCAATGTTAGAATCGTAATGGGTAAAATCATATAACACATCAAATTCCATGTGATTAGGTCAACTACATCTTACTATTTATTGATTGGTTGAGTTTATATGCACAACCATGAGTTAGTTCCTTAGATATTCTATTAATGCGCAAAAGCAAATGCAAAGGGAACAACAATAATCATTAGGGTAACCAAAAATCCCTTCTCAAAAGAGGAAGCACATTTGTTAGACATAACATTCTACACAAATCTCGACAAAGATACATGTATCCTCATATAGCGTGTCTAAGGAGTGAGATACATGTATCCTCACATAGTGTGTCTAAGGAGTGAGAGCGCCAAATATTAAAGAAAAGGGGATCCTACGATGATTCAAGATGAAAAGGAAGAACAAGTTGAATAAGTTAATGAAGTTACACCCCAAACCAATGATATCTCTAAATAACTTCAAGCCCAAAATTTGACCCCGGGAGAAAGGGAAGTTAGACAGGAGGGTGTGTTGAGTAGATTAAAAAGGCCCTACGAAATAGTTGGAAGCTCAAACAAAAGGAAAGCACCATACTACTAGAGTAAAAATGCAAAAAAAATGTTCCTTAATGATAGTAGGGTGGTTTACAAATTATGAAAGTGTAAGAGGGCAGTTGACTTCTTAGAAGAATTTGACTTAGAGCTAGAGTAGGAGTGTTTTTTAGTGAATAACCAACGATAATGTCGGGTTATTAATAATGCCAGCATCTAAGAGTTTATGGAAGACATAGAATAAGATTATGAGTGGATGCAAGATCATCAAGCCACAGGTGCAACAGTTAGAGCAGAATGATCTGGAAAATGGTGATGAGGAACCACGATTGATTTTCATCTCAAAATTCCTGGAGGATATAAAGAAGTTTGAGAAGATCCAACTCATCAAAGATTATAGAGACATCTTTGCATGGAAATGTAAAGAAATGAATGGCCTGGACCAAGAAGTGAGGTATCATAAGTTGAATATTATGCCTTTAGCTATTCTGATCAAACAGGCAATGAGGATATATAAGCTAGAGTTGGATCCAAAGATAGGCTGAGGTGGAATGATTGCTTGTAACTGGATTCGTCAAGCCAATTCAATATCCAATTTGGTTATCCAACATAATTCTAGAAGGAAAGAAAGACAAAACATAAATATGTAATTGTGAAGATTTTTGAGACCTTAATAGATCATGCCCTAAAGATGAGTTCCCTCTGCTTCCAATAGAAATCTTAATCGATTACACAACTTGTAATGAAATATACAACTTCATGGATGACTATATGGGATGTAACCATATCAAAATGAATCTAGCTAATATAGTGAAGATAATTTTTAGAACCCCATTAAACCATTTCAGCTACACAGTTATGCCTTTTGGTTTGAAGAATGCATAAGATATTTACCAAATAATAACGAAGGCCATATTTCATGATATTTTAGAGTTTTATGTGGATTCTGTGTCCATCAAATCTAAGGAGGACTCTTTAAGGACAAATTTCCAATAGGGTCAATTGTATATAGTGGTAAATTTCAGAAAAAATATTTTGAGCCATAGGTTAGCACTTTAGTTTGTGACCTTTTAAGCCTTTGACATGTTTGTTGAAGACGCATCGACCAAACTAAAAGAATGCGTAATGATAACTTTAAGAGGGAAAAGTACAAAAGATGCTTTGTTTGTGAAGGTTATGGCCATACGGCAGTTGAGTGTCCCATTAAACTAAGAAAGGAGGGCAAGAAACCAATTACATACAATGCCACCCTTAGTGATAGTGAATTGAAATAAGGACATGATTCCCCATTAAATACAACTTTACCGTGTTCATGGCTAGTCATGTGAGCATTAGTGAAAAATATTTCGATAAAGATAATTATGTGACTAACACTTTCGAGGCCATTATTTTTTATTCCCATGTGAGTGATGGTAAAGAGAGTGGAAAATAAGAAGAGGAGGGGAAAAGTGACAAAGTTAACTTCCATGAGTTGTATGAAAAAAGCATGAAATTGAAAATGGCTAACTTGAAGTTGGAAGCTAAATTTAAAGAACGTGCCATAGGTAATCAAGATTTTAAATTGATTGAGGATCTTAAGAGAAGTAAGAAAACTCCGAACTAAAATATCGCATTTGTTGAGGCGGGTGAGATAGCCTTTGGGATTGATGGAATTTTTGAAGAAAGATTCCATTATTTTTTAAGAGTCTCGTCATTAACTCGATTCTAAGATAGTGGATCTAGAAGAGAGTCTAAAAGACTTAATTAATGTCAAATTTGATTTGGTGTCTAGGTCTGAAAAAGTTGGATAAAATATTAGGCACCGTCCAAATCAAAGATGATAAGTGTGGGATTAGCTTCGATAATCCAAATGTTTTTGCTACTAAAACCAAAACAATTCTTTTGAGAGAGTCAACCATTTTTAGGAACGTTAGAAAAGGTCAACCTAAGGGTATCATTCCTCATGTATTCACATGCACATATTGTCATAGGAAAGTTCACCTTGGACATTTTTGCTTTGATCTTAAAAATATTCCTAAGAAGTCTAATTCTAGAGTCACCAAGGTTTTCAAAGTCCGAGAGCATCACGTTTCACCTATGTGGGTTAAAAAAATTGATTTGGAGGCTTTACATGATAGACTTGTTGATTCTCGAATGCTTACACATGATACTTTCCATGCTAAATCTAATGGTTGATTGTGTTCCCATGTTGACATATACTAGATTTTGTACTTCATAATATATGTTTGCTAGTTGTATGTGGTTTGAATCTTTTGTATTTTTATTTTTCATTTATTGACTCTTATTGAAAAATACAAAATAATTGTATTCGTCTTTTGAGTTATCTTTGTTTTAAAATTGGTTTAAAAGGTCTAAAACATCAAAAAGATTTTTTTTTTGTGTAGTTTAGTTTTACACATTTGTGTGGCATATCCTTGTCTTTGAATCCACTCAATTGCATGTATTTATGTGGCTAGAACTTTTGGTAATGATGTTCAATGCTTAGATTATTCTTAATCATGCTTGTATAGAGTTGTTTGACTTTGATTTTCTTAATGGATTGACTTTGTATATGCCTCCTCACACATATGAACGAGCTCTTTTGAACTTTAACTTCACGTGTTATATTTAAGCTTAGTGATATGTTCTCCAATCAATCTTATCATCTTCATATCTTTTGACTTTATAGGATTTGTGCACATAAGAACCATTGCCCGTGAGTTTAATTTTTATTAACAAATATGAGTGTTCACGGGAAAGGGATATGAAGGGAGAAATCTTCCTTTCATAAAAGACCACCGTTGGCAAGAGACTAAAAAAATTAAGAGGCAAAAGAAAAAAAATTACATGGTCATTTTTTTTTATTATTAATCATCAAAATTGGTATCTTAAAAAGATTTGAGTTCAAAAATGATATATGTTTAGTTTTTGTGGGTGTTAAAGGAAGATCAATGGATTTGTTAAACAAATACTAGTTTTGTTTATCATGTCCTGACACTATTGATTTGCATAATCATCACAATTCTATGCTTGTGTACATTATGATTGTTTGTTTTTTGAGTTCACTTTATATGTCACTTGAGGCTAAATAGGGGTTTGATAAAGTTTTACAGTCAAATAGAACTCCTTAGACATGTTTAAGTGATTGTGCCATAACTCTTTTGCATCTAGTTCACATCACTTCAATCAGTTTACCACGTGTTTATTTAGACACATTTATGCCATATGAGTGTGGAAAGCTTATTGTGTTTAGTGTCTTATGTGGTTTTTATACCTATATATGTGAGCTTATTTTTCATTGGTATATTTTGCATATATATATATATGGTATCGTTTGTTTTGAATCTTTGTAGTTGCATATAGTCCATGTATTCCATCAGTTTAATGCTATATTTCATTTTGGTATGCTATTTGTTCATATTGGTATCTCTTTTGTTTCTTGTTTTACATTGGTATCATATTCTTATCTTAGTATATTCTAGTTGGTATCATTTTGTTATTGCATCAAAATTGGTATTCATTTTTCATTGTTTGGATTAGTTGTGCTTGTGTTATCGAGTTTGTTGTCGCTTGTCTCACTATACATTTTTACATGATATAATTATTTTTCCTTTATGTTTATCCCTTGTTTCATTTAGGGGGAGGAATGTTTTAATTGGGGAACTTTGTCTATTTATGAACAAAAGGGGGGGAAATTATCTCATCTTTTTAGTCAGGGAGGAATTTTTGCCATAGGGGGAGACGTCCTATTTTAGGTTTAGATTATTAGACAAAGGAGGAGGATATTTTATTCATATGCAGATTTATATTATTTATATTTTCTATTTGCGTTTAAAGGTGTATTTAAGTGTGCAGATTTACAACATGTGACAAAGTTTTATGCAAGCAAAGTTACTAAGAGTATGTTTCTGTCAAGCGTCTGTACTTTTTACTTTTAGGGTTGAGGATTTAGTATTTTAGTTGAGCTTGACGACCCATAGGAGTTTTATTTTTGTGTTTTGTCCCAAAATATCCGAAGGGGGAGATTTGTAAGGATAAAATTCCAATAGATTCAATTTGTATGTATTGGCTTAATGTAACCCCTCCCCCCCCCCCCCCCCCCCCCGTTCGGGGAGAGCGAACGGAGCGCTACTATCGATAAAACTAAACTAATCCACAATATAAGAAGGTATAGAGCATCTAAAACCCACAATAAAAATGAGAGAATTTACTAATCTGAAATAACTTCAAATTACATACAACCAAAAATCTCTCGAAATAAAACATCTAACTATCTCGAAAGAAATTAAATCGCCAATGATCTATACAACCAAAATAAATACAATTCTTCTCATGTAATCTCGAATATTCTTTCCAAAATAATTGACGCTAAAATCCATCTCCAATAAATCCAAAGCGCCCAAAATCCGCGCTAACCTGCCACTAAAAGAAAATATGGGGAAGTACACAATACGACAGGAAGATGATCAACAAATATTAACTGTGAATAAAACGTCACAATACGAATACGAATATTCAAATCAAATGCAAATTTCAGAAGGAATTATATCAATATAATTTCTCAACAACACATTAACCGGGTCACCAGGCCTCACCACCGTACCGCGCCTATGCATTTTTAAGCATATCCGAAAAAGGAATATTGGCGGGTGCCCAACCTCAGTGCCATATTAAAATTTCATGACAACGTGCTCAACACCAAATATAATACCACATGAATCGAAATTAGATTCCAACAAATATTTCCATATTTCCAAATGAATTTATCAATTCAAATATGAATCAATAATCACAAGAAAACGACGAGAATAATACTCGCGAGATTAAGTAGCATATTGTGTAAAACCCCATACCTCAAAATCATCACATATATTCATCCTCAAAATCATATCGCACCATTACGTTCTTCTCGCGAAAATAATCAAATCTTGTTCTAGCCCAAACTCGAGAAAACACAAAATAAGCCTTCAAATCTAAGGTTGAAATCTTGAATAAGTTTGGGGCCATGGTTTGTATATGAAAGGGAGTAATTTTGGAGAGATCTTCAGGTTGAAAAGTTTGAGAAAAAGTGATTTGAAAAGTCCATCCACGAATTTGTTGATATATAAAGGATTAAGAGTTTGATTAAGAAAAGAGTTATAATCAGATACAAACACTAAAAATTTTATTCCGGACGATCGGACTGTTGGAATTGGATGAAATTTTACAGAGAATTAGCTAAAGACGAGAGGAAGCTATTAAAAAAAATTTAGCTCGATCAGACCGTTCAATAATTTTAAATATTTTTTTTGGATAGAGTTTTATATTTTGAGGACTCTAAGAGAGGTTTATATTTTGAGGACTCTTCTATATAATAAAAACTCAATTAAAACTCCATTTTAATTTTGATTTCGAAACCGTTTGAAATTCTCACATTGAAAAATAATAACCAGCATATTTGAGCAATAAAAATAATTTTTTCTCAAAAATTATTTTTCCTCTTAATTTCGAAAATACCCCAAAAATTACGCGGGTTGTTACACTTAATTTCGAAAAAAATATTTTGAGTCATAGGTTAGGACTTTAGTTTGTGACCTTTCAAGCCTATGAAATATTTATACTCGCACTTGGCTAATCTGAGGAAAGTCTTCAATAGATCTAGGAATTGCAAGCTCAAGATAAACCCAATCAAATGTGCCTTTGGTATGACAAGTAGAAAATTCTTAGGCTACGTGGTGTATCAGCAAGGGGTAAAAATGGACCAAGACAAGTAGCATGACATTATTGATATGTTGTATTTAATAAGCTCAATGGATTTGAAGAGCTTTATAGGAAAATTTTCCTACCTAAGAAGGTTTGTCCCAAATCTTACTGAAATCACTCATTAGTTGATATAGCTTCTACGAAAGGTCATAAAATTCTAGTGGGAGGAACCACACTAAGATTCCTTTAATAAGTTCAAGGATTCGCTAAAATCTCACCAAATAATAACTCTGCCAAAGTGTGGAATACCTCTATTGCTCTACCTTGTACAAAAAGGTTAATTGGTTCACTAAAGCCTTGTTCAATATTTGAGTAGAATTATTCATGGACCTCAAGCCAGATACACCAGCATCAAAAGACATTATTTGGGATTGGCTTTTGTAGGTAAAAAACTAAGACATTACATACTATCTTTCACTATCCACATAGTGACTAGATTTAACCCAATCATACTTTTGCTAGCATAAACAATTTTGATAAGAAGGGAAACAAGGTGGTTCCTTATTATTTCTGATTATGACCTCGAATGCGTGGTTCCTCAGCTGATTAAAAGTTAAGATTACACAATTTTTCTGGCTATATTTCTTTCTCAAATTTGTGAGCCACCACATAAAAAAAATACTACGGGATGATCTACATGCGAACATTTGTTATGTGGATCCAGATGAATGGTATATCAATCTAGTGGTTCATCTACAAAAGGTAAAGGTGGAGATGGAATTATAATATTAAGAGGAAAAAATGAGTTCACGTTATCTTTAAAGTTGGACTTTTCTTGTTTAAATAATGAAGTAGTGTATGAGCTATTGATTTTTGGCTTACTTGAAGCCGTATAAAGAGACATTTTCTACCTCTGTATCAAAAGAAACTCTAACCTTGTGGTCAAATAGGTAAATTGTGAATTTTTTCTACACCACCTTAGCCTAGCACCATATAAAATTATCATACAAAGGTTATTGGAGAAATTTCATGATGTATAAGTGGATAGGGATATAAGAACGATGAACCATCATGCAGATGCGTATGCCCCGATTGCACGAAAGGCTACCATGGATGTTGAATCTACAACAGTTTTAATAAAAATAAGCATCGCCATGATTTGTGCTACAACTCTTTCTTAGTGATGATGGTATGGATTCGAGGTCTATGATAAGGAACTAGATTGAAACAATAGAAAACATGATAAAGCTCACAGGATTATCATAATATTTCCTTCTCCAAGGCATATTGTACTGTAAAAATAGTTGGGGCATGCTATCTATATACACATATCCAGATCAGGCACAAGAGCGGCTTATGAAGACTCGTGATGAGCATTATGAAACTACTGATATCCCTCTTAACTGAACAATCCAAAGAGATGGATATTATTGGCCAATGATGAATCAAGACACAACGTCAATACGAAGAGAATATATCAAATGTCAAGCTTTCCTCCAACCAGCATTCATCAACTTTGTGGAAGCTTAAACAAATTGACGACAACCCTATATCGATTTTCTCAACAATAGAGATATACCAAGAGAGAAAGGTGATGCAATGGAAATAAGAATAAGAGCCTCTAGATTCTTCTTATTGGAGGGTAAGCTCTTTTAAAAATGGTATATTAACAGGCTGCTACGATCTATCACTAGAGAAGAAGCAGGTGAAGTCTTCAAGCAAGCCCACGATTCACATTGGGGGAGAAAAGTTATACGGCCAACTTATTATGCTTGGCTATTATTGGACCACTATGGAGAAAGAATCCGTTACTTTTGTTTAAAAATGTAAGCCTTTTCCAACTTCATGATAACCTCAGTCATGCTCCATCAGGAGAGATTCACTCGTTGTCCATGCCTTATCCTTTTCACACTTAGGCATTTAACCTAGTAGGAAAAATCAATTCTTCCTCCATGGGAAAATTTTGGATCTTAGTGGAAACGAAATGCTTTACTAAATGGGCAAAAGTGGTGCCACTAAATTGGTAAATATGGGGAGTTATTTTGTACTTCGTTAGAGAATATAACATTTATCGGTTCGACATCCTTAAGGTTATGAAACACCCTTTGATAGAAGACTCGCCTAGGTTTTCTTGAGTCTAGACTATTAAGGTGTTCAATTGGTTTAAATAGTTTGTGCAAAACATTTTTAGTTGAGATCCCTCTCAAGATCCATTCAAGATGGAAGACCCAAAGGAACCCTATCTACACAACTAGATTCTAGTTGGTAAAAATAAGCCACAAGAGAATATAGTAAAACATTCCACACCACTCACCTTTCACACACATGCATTAATATAATTTTTTCAAAATCATTTAATAATTGTTTAAGCATTGAAATTGATTTAATTGGATTTAATTTAGGAATTAATCAGATATATTAATCCTATGTTTAATAATGCAAGAATTATGGGGAAATCATTTTTTTGTATAATAATGTGTGAAAATGTTTTTGATGATTTTTCCTGAAATAAAAAATTTTTTTGGTATTTTTCATTGAATTTTTAAACATTCTTGAGATTTAAAAATTAATTAGAAATTATATTTTAAACATTTTTAATTCATTGGGCATGTTTCGTGCGCTTGTTGGCCTTAAGTTTGTGTTTGCTATGTGTCTGCGAAGGTTATCTCTTATTTCATCTGTTGGATCTTTTTAATTAATGGTTGAGAATAGGGTTTAGGGTTTTCAGATGGATCATAAATCGTTACTTATTACATGTTGCCTATGCATCCGGTTTAGTTTAAATTAGACGTTTAAGTCTAAACCCTTAGATTAATACTAAATTAATTATATTCAATCTCAACCTTACATTTCAATCGGTGGTAACCTGCTCTTCACCTCTAGTATAAAAACCCATATCTCGAATTTTTTGGAACCTTTTGGTAATTTTTGGGGTTTTTTCTTTTAAAGAGAGGGAGAGTATAATAGAGAGAGTGCAGAATAAAGAGAGGAGAGAAAAGAGATAAAGAGTTTTGTTTTGGTTTCAAACCTCTTTTCAAATCCATTGAATCAGAGTTAAAAACCTAGATTATATTTCATGTTTTATTCTATCTAGGCTTATTTTGTTTTTTGATTTAAATCTACATCTTTTTTTTTAAAGCCAAAGCTTCCAGAAAAATGTTTTTAAAACTCTTGAAACATCTTTTATATATTTCGTCTCTTTGAATCAGACCATTTGATTTTTGAAAAGATTTGAGTTCTAAATTCTTGTGTATAGTTTGATAATAACTATTTGAGGAAATAGATGATTCTTATTTTACTTAGTTGCATTATTCTTGCTCTAGCTGGTTGGATTAAAAGATTTTATTAAGGCTTGTGTAAAGAAATTTTCAAATAAAATTTTCTTAGACCTTGGGATACACATCTTTTGTTACCTTTTAAATCCATTTTAATGAATAAGGTTTCTTCAAAAAACTTATGATTTACAAAAAACATAGTTGGTTAATGTTGTTAATCATTTTTTTGCCTAAGTGTTTTTTCAATTTGTATTAGAGATTCATATTAAAGACTTTCAAGATCCTGAAGTTTCTTAAATGAGTTGGTTGATGATGTTTGGGATGTCATTCAAACTGGTTATCAAACTCCTACTAAACAAGTAATTGAGGAAAGTATTATAGGAGTAAGCAAACTACTAAGTGAATATATTATAGAAGAAAAATAATTATCTCAATATAATAACAAATGAATAACTGTATTTTCATGGTTATTAGTGAACATGAAGTGAAACGCATTTCTCATTGTACCACTGCTAAGGAAGCTTGTGACACTATTATCACTTCCCATAAAGGAGATCGTCGTGTTAAAGTTGCCAAAACTCAAATGCTAGTCCAACTGTATAACTCTATAATGATGTCTGACACATAAATCTTTAATGAATTATATCTTAAGTTGTCTGACAGAATCACCAAATTGCATGCTAATGGAATAGATTATCATAAAAGTGATATAGTGATGAAAATTTTGAGATCTCTCCCTCATAATTTTAGACATAAAAGGTATGCCATCGAATAAATTGATGACCCTAATTTAACCCCTGAGCTTCTTAGTAGGAAATTGTGGACTATGTAAACGAAAATTAATTAAAAAAATCAATGTCCTCGACTACTAAAAAGCATAATGAGTCAATTATGGGCTTCACTTCTATGATTATCAATCCTAAGTTATTTATGCCTGACTTAAATAGTGACTGAGACCAAGAAGCAGATCTTGAGACCCATGATACCTAAATTTCCTTAATGAGCAAACAGTTTGAGAAGTTTTAAAATATAGAAATATTGGTACTAGTAAAGGATAATATCGTAATCAGGGACTTCAAGGTTCTAGATTATATGATAGAAGGTTTTATAGACCCACAATGTCAAATCACTTAGACCCACAGACTCACATAATAACAAACCCAAGCCAAACTATTCCTATGTACAGTTTCATAAATGTAGTCAAATAGGACACTATGTTAATATATGTTATGCTAAACCACAAACTACACCTAAGGCTCACATTACCAAAACTTGGGATGACTCAAATGATTCTGATAATGATGTGTCAGGTCCATCAAACATAGATGAATCTTTAATGGCCTTTTATGCCAAAATTATTAAATATGATAGTAATGCTTGCCTTTGTGATGATTATTTTATGGTTGTTTATAATGTTGTTAATACTCCTGCTAATAACACTCATGTTGATCATATCATTAATACTTCTATAAGCACTACTCATGTTAATTGTTTATGTCTAAAAATGGAGTGATCCGTTTTCATAATCACATATAAATAATATGAGCAATCTTAATGAACAATCTTAATCAACCACATAAGAGGCAGAGATTTTTAAAGTGGTTCGACTATGAAGAAAGCCTACATCCATTGTTTGTTTTATTTATTCTAATTACAATAGCTCTATATGGTGTCCTTGAAAATTATTGGATTGTCCCCTTGAGCTCGGGGAAACTATCTATTAATAGGGGTTCGGAACACTAAATATGGAATGCCGGTATATTTCCAAGCATTTATATTTATATACAATAAATGCGACTCTTGGTTTTCAATGTTGAACACCCTTCTAGCCGAGTAACTTTTGATAATCCTGATGGTTCAAATTCTGAAGTTGGTCAGTCTTCCAGCTGACTAGGTACTTCTGATGCCAATCAAGAAACATATAAGCCCACTTAGGATGATAGGTGTCTATATTTCATTGATCCACGTGGGGAGATAATTTTTACATATAACAAAAGCCCCCAGTTCTCCATGCTTGATGATGGATCGAAAGTATAGAGTGTTTTGATCCGAATATTACTCGTCATACTTTTTAACTTTGTGGTCGGCAATCGACCTCGAACACTTGTAAAAAATTTCACAGGTATTGTTGATAATGGCATTTTTGTAAATAATTCAAACTTTTTTGAACTGCTAAAGGGTACGATGGTCTTTTAAAGCTTTGAAAAGTGTGCAACCGGCGATAACTCAATCGTTTTTGTTCCCATTTATTGAGGCAGCCTATAAATAGGTAGAAGTTTCCCTCCATTCCTCTTCACCTCAAATTTTCTGCACTTAGAGTTATCCTTCGTTCTCAAGCTTTCTTCGTATGTTCTTTCGCTGCTTGTTCATTCGTCATCATTTTCTTCAGTTATTGCAGTTACCTCTAGATCCTTATAAGCCTTTTTGCCCTATTTCTCTATTTTTTCAGCCTTTTCTCTGTTTCCATGGTGGTTTACATTGTGGATAAGGGTTCGTTAGAGGATTTAAGAGAAAAGAAAAAGATTCATTTTTGGGTAGATTTAGAGATATCCCAAGGTCTAATAGATGTGTATTCTATTCCTGAGGATCACTGGATTCCCACTTTATTTATTACTTAATGTGGCATCACTTTCCACCAAACCCTAATTTTCTTCATTTTTGGGAAAAATGGATGCACTAATTCAAGAAATACCCCTAGGTGAGAAAATCTATATAGGTGGAGATTTTAATGGCCATGTAGGAGAAGATCGTGTAGGATATGAGATAGTGCATGGAGGACATGGTTTTGGAGATAGGAACGACGGGGAAGAGTCTATCTTAGATTTTGCGATGGCTTATGATTTTGTACTAGTAAATACATGTTTTAAAAAGAGGCTTGAACACTTAATAACTTATAAAAGTGGAACACATAAGAGCCAAATAGATTTTTTCATTACTAGGAAAGGAGACCGATTAACGTGTAAAGATTGTAAGGTTATACCGGGAGAGAGCTTAACCTCACAACATAGGATAATAGTGTTGGATATAAATATTAAAAATCAATCACGAGTGCGAAAAGTGAAGATTAACCCACGAACTAGGTGGTGGAATTTAAAATGAGAGAAATTAGAACTATTTAAAGATAAAGTATTAAATGAAGCAACATGGAATAGTGAAGAAGAAACTAACATAATGTGGAATAACATGGCCACATGCATTAGGAGAATATCAAAAGAAATTCTTGGAGAATCAAAAGGCAAAGGGCCACAGTCTAAAGAAACTTGGTGGTGGAATGAAGAAGTACAGAATATAGTAAAAATTAAAAGAGAGTGCTTTAAAACATGGAAAACAAATAGAAAGGAAGAGAATTTTGAGAAATATAAATGGGTTAAAAAGGAAGTTAAGAAAGTGGTAAGAGATGCTAAGTTAAAAGCATATGATGATCTTTATACAAAATTAGGAACACAATAAGGGGAAAAAAGTATTTATAAGCTTGATAAACTTAGGGATAGGAAAATAAAAGATTTTGATAACGTTAAGTGCATCAAAAGTGATGATTCGAGAGTCCTAGTCAAAGATGATGAAATTATGGAAAGATGGAAAAACTACTTTGAGAGGTTATTAAACGGAGATAATGGGAGTAGATTAGATATAGAGGAACATAGGGAGACTCGAGAAGATATATTTTTTCGTAGAATTAGGACAACAGAGGTTAGGATTGCTCTAAAAAATATGAAAACAGGGAAGGCTTTAGGACCAGATGGTATCCTATTGAGGTTTGGAAGTGCTTAGGGTAGGATGGAGTATCATGGCTTACAAAATTATTTAATAGAATTTTATGACTAATAGGATGCCCAATGAATGGCGAAAAAGTATTTTGGTACCTATTTATAAAAATAAAGGGCACATACAAAGTTGTTCAAATTATCGTGGTATTAAGTTAATGAGTCATACAATGAAACTTTGGGAGAGAGTGATTGAATATAGATTGAGATTGAAGACAACAGTATCTGAGAATCAATTTGGGTTTATGCATGGGTGGTCAACAATGGAAGCAATCTATTTATTGAGGAGATTAATGGAGAGGTATAGAGAGAAAAATAAGGATCTTCATATGATTTTTATAGATTTGGAGAAGGCGTATGATAGGATACCCAGAGATATAATATGGTGGGTTCTATATAAAAGAGGAGTGACTCGCGGATATATTGATGTGATCAAGGATATGTATGATGGTGCGATGACTACAGTGACAACATCAGCCGAAGAAAGTGGTGAATTTTCAATTACGCTAGGGCTACACCAAGGTTCAGCATTAAGTCCTTATCTCTTTGCTCTTGTTATGGATGAGTTGACTGGACAAATACAAGATGAGGTGCCATGGTGTATGCTATTTGCAGATGATATTGTTTTAGTGGATGAAACTAAGATGGGGATAAATGCTAGGTTGGAATTGTGGAGAGAAACTTTAGAAACAAGAGGATTTAAAATAAGCAGAACTAAAACAGAATATGTGGAGTGTAATTTTAGTAGTAATAGGAGGACAGATGGAGATGTGGTGAAATTGGAGGGTCAAGAAATACCTAGAAATGACCATTTTCGTTATTTAGGATTGATTATATAAAAAGATGGAGATATTAGTGATGATGTTACGCATAGGATTAGAGCAGGGTGGGTTAAGTGGAGAAGTGTTACCGGCGTTCTGTGTGATTGGCATATACCTTTGAAGTTAAAGGAAAATTTTATAGGACGGACATTAGACCCGCTATGTTATATGGGACAGAGTGTTGGGCAACCAAGAAACAAAATGTGCAGAAAATGAGTGTAGCGGAGATGCGAATGCTAAGATGGATTTGTGGTAAAACTCAAAAGGATAAAAATAAAAATGAACAAATTCGTGAAATGGTAAAAGTAGCTCCTATAGAAGATAAATTGAGAGAAAATCGACTTAGATGGTTTGGACACGTCAAGCGTAGACCAATGGATGCTCCTGTAAGGAAGAGTGATTTAGTTAGTACTGATGGTAACCCAAGGGGTAGAGGTAGGCCTAAATTAACTTGGTGGGATATTATAAAAAAGGACATGATATCATGTGGTTTAACCGAAGATATTGCACTAGACAGAATGGAATGGAAAAATAGGATTCATGTAGCCGACCCCAAATAATTGGGAAAAGGCATTGTTGAGTTGAGTTGAGGTTGAATGAGATTTATAGGACTCATATTGGGGTTCATGAGTTAATGTTTTTCTATAAATGGGGCACTATTGGAGAGAGAACGTATTATTTAAATATTGGGCCATCCAATAGGGCTTTAGGAGTGAATCTGACAGACGCCAATAAAGACTATTAGGATTATGGTGTAGTTATTAAGAATTAGTAACACGATCCCCTTCCTAAAGGGGTGTCCTACACTGATCTCAGATTCCCCCCAAGAAGGGCGTGGCATAGGTTATAATTCTGCTCTTTAATTTTCTCTTTTTTATTATTTATTTCTAAATTTTGTCGATTAACTTTGCTCCTCTTTTCTGTTGTAGAGGAGAGTAAGAAGAGGTGTCCTAAAGAAGGTGAAATCAATATCGAAGAGCTTAAATTACTATGGGGCATTATCGAATAGGTAGAGAAGAATATCCTTGAGCAATTTCAGTGTTGTTATAGTATAAAAGCTCTATCACTTCCTTTATTGCCCAACCAACACTTACCCTACCACAGGTAACCATTAATTTAGAAGAAGAACATGTGTCTACTTCTTTGGATGCAGAATCAACTAGGGCTGAGTTCATCCAAGGAGAAACTTTTTCTTAATTTGTGTCCTTTAACATATCTGGCATCCCTATATCTCCTTTGGATGATATGGGTAAACTAAAGATGCACAATTTGCTGAGTAGGACATTATCTCCCCCACCCAAGAAGAATGCTGATGCTGGTAATAAGCCAGTTGAAAAGAAGTTTCAGGCCAGTGAAAAGAGGCCCCAAGTTCTTAGTATATAAGAGATAAAAGCTACTCAAACTCAGTACAAGAGGTTAAAGAAAGGCTTGCCTGACCCTTAGAAGTAAGTACAGAAAGTCCAATCCGACCAATAAGAGTTGGTTGCAAAGAAAAATCAAGCCGATCGATAAGAGTTGGTTAAAAAATTTCAGGCCGACCTGGGTGACATTAGGTCAGCTTATGTGGATGTCAACCCTGGATTGGCCAGGAGACTAATCAAAACTGGAACTCTTCTACTTAACAAGGCATCTTCAGTTCCCATGCCCAGAATAAGGCTAACTGAGAGAGTTTTCCATAATTTAGCACTTGAAATTGTTCTATATTTTACTTTTTCTTCATGTTGTTGAACTTCTTTTGACATCTTATGTTTGCTTTTTTGTAGTATTTGGTTCATTTTAACCAAATGATGGATAAGGATGACCTGCTGGGATCTTTCTCGAGAAAGGTGGAAGAGGCATTTGAAGGTCTGAAGTAGTTTTTGAAGGATTCCCAAAAGGCCTTGGAATTAAATAAAAAATTCTGGGATGAAAAATTGCAAGAAGTCGAGAATATGGAAGTTACCGCAGAAGGTAAAATAAAAGTTTCTAAAAAAGCCCAAGTTATTGAGAATAAAGTAAAGGAGGTTAATGGTAGGGCCAAGACTGTAAAGGACAAGCTAATAGAGATAAAACACCGGGCAAGGACTACTGAGGATAAAGTGGTTGGCCTGACTGTTGAAGTTTCCTCTTTAAAGGACAAAGGCAAGAAAGATAAGGATGCTAATTTTTATAAGGGTTGGGAGAAATAACTTTTTGTAGCTTTTGCCTAAATTTAATATGCCAAGAAACTATCCTTCATAGAAGGTTAATCGGAGGCATTAAAGGTGGTCGGCACAGAGGCAATCTCTCAGCTTTTCCAAAGGCATGACCAGTAACTCTTCCTAACTTGGATGAGGAGTTTGATGATGAGGAAGGTTATGGGGAATCCTCAATGGTGCCTACTGATACTTCAATGGGGCTATCTACTATTGTTGACCTGCCTGCAACCAACCAAGACCAAGCCAAAGACAAAGAGAAGGTTTAGCTCCTTTTTTAGCCAGTTTCTTTTTGTCCTTTCTTTCATGTATTTTCAATTTATTCTTCTTTGATCTTTATGATGTAACCATTGTTATAATCATTACTTTGATTAATGAAAGAACCTTTTTTGCTCAGTTGGTTATAATCTTCAAATGATATTGATTTCTTGTTGATTGTATCCTCTATGTTGTTTATTTCTCTGAATATGCTCCATACACTCATACTTGTAAATTTCCAGTCTAATGCTAGGAAAAAAAGCTATTATTTCTATTGAATCTGACCTACTTAGACAGTGCAAAAATTTATTTAAGGCTGGCCAATTTCCTTTATTATAGAAAGATTTATTAGGGTTGCTCAACCTAGATGTTTCTAATCAAGTGAACGAGTCTTGTCAAGTGAAAGAATCTTACATACATCTTTATTGACTCTTGGAAAGAGTTGTATCCAATAATACTGGCTATTATGAGATGATTGAGAAGATGCAGGAGGATCACAAACTTTCCAAGGCACTTCTCCATTCTGACTATGAAAACAAATATAAGGCATTAAGTGAAGACTAGGGCTTTGATAAGAAATTGAAAGATATCACTTATGCACTGAATAAGAAAGAATTATCTCTAAACTAAGAATTGGAGACTGCCGACAAGTTGTTGCCATATTAGAGAGAGAAAATAATGTACTAAGGAACAAACTTGACAGTATGAAGAAATCAACCACCACTAGTCCAGATGAAGGGGTTTCATTCTTAGAGACTGAGAATGTCAGGCTGTTAGAGGAGCTTAAACCTTTATAGAAGAAGAAGACCAAACCTGGCCAAGCCCCGAGGAAAAGTATAATTTTTCGGCCAACTGTTGATGAGGAAAGAACTAAAAGACTCCGATCGACCAAGTTTCTCAGCTCAAGGATAAAGACAAGGCCATCAAAAAGCTTCAAGATAATATGGACCGACTTACCTTCCATTTCCACAAGCAACCCATAATTGTGTGGAAGGATGGGTATGATGAAGCTCTGACTTATGTAGATATGCATATGCAGTAAGCTGGGAATGAGGGTTACAAATGGGGTTAGTTGGAACTACTTTCCTTGTTGAAGATACCCAAAAATAATGAATTGTGGCACTGGCATACCCCAAGGAGCTTAGACTATCCTGATCCTCCTTTTTCAATTAACATTAGTTAGATCCCTCCTGATGCCAGTCCTCAGAGTTTGATTTGAAAATATATTTGGGTCTTTGGCCTTAAAGGAGAAGTGGAATATGTTTGGCCTTAGCATCTTCTTGATCGATTAAGCGGTAGTAGGCACACTAGGAGGTGGTCTTTTGGATCTATTAATCATCCGAGCACCCTTGATGAACATCTTGTTGGGATGAACAAGGCTGATGGAAAGCATCCAATGGAATAACTTATATCTTATATTTTGTTGTTCTTTGTTATGTAATTCAAGTTCATTAAAATGAAATGAAATTCTTTGAGACACTTTTGTCCTTTATATTTAAGCTTATGGTTGCTAGTAATTTTGTTGGTGACTAGGTAGTCAGTACTCTGAGTACTTAGTCAGCCTATTGATTAAATGTCCTGCTTAAATATTAGATGTTTCATTCGTGATTGAATCTGATTGTAGTTTCCTTAGATTCTACTAACGTTGTTCTTAGATAAAACTATGAATACTTTTGTTGAACTAAGTTGTAGCATTAGTTATCAGTGGTGACCAAGTATATTAGGAATGTATAATTATCCCTATATTTTAACTTAGTTGGGTAAAACCTCGTGTTTGACTTGGTGTATTACACGAGATTTTACAACATTCTAGTTCATGATTTGTCAAAGACGAAATCATACATAAAGTTATTAATGATAAATTTTTCTGAAGTTTGAAAAATTCGGCGAGGAACTTTTCTGAACTTGGAAAAGTTCGATGAGGAAATTTTCTGAAGTTGAAAAAGTTTGACAAATATAAAGAAGTTTTTTGAAGTTGGAAAAATTTTTGAAGTTTTTTGAAGTTGGAAAAGTTTAAGTCAAAATCAAACTCAGAATCAGATAACTCTTCCTCTCTTCTCCTAGACGACTCACCTTGCTTTCTTGTTGACCCCTCACTCTTCCTAGCCGAGGCTTTAAGTTCTACTCCTTTATCTTTTGATTTTATCGTATTAGGAAACATGCCAATTTCATAAGTCTCGAGGTCTCCTACCAATTCTTCTAATTTCAGACTACTCAAATTTCCTAATGAATTTAGCACAATGACTTTAGGTACAAAAATCTAAGGCAGTGATCTTAAAATATTTTTAACTACTCTAGCATCAGGAATGTGTTCACCAAATTGAAACTAGTGTAGTTAAAACATGGTGAGTGTCGCAATGTGTAGTAAATTATGGAATTTTGATTCTTTAAGTGCATTAGTGCCTTCATGGGAAGTTGAAGAACGTCCCATGCTTCTTTAGACGTGGTACATGTCATGATGCGCTGAAACTCATTGGGTTGACGTTTCTGGAAATTTCACTAAGCCCCCGTGAGTTATATGCGCTCCACTTAAATGCATCCTCAGTCCATGCAGTCACAGATTTTAAAATAGTTACGTTATCTGCAGTGATAGTGGGAGGCGTCCAACCTCTTTCATACACAAACCAAACACGTTTGTCAATGTACTTTAAGTGAGATTTCATACGAGCTTTTAAATATGCGTAATTTGACCCGTCAAAAATTGGCACTCGATTATACAAGTTTTCCATTGAAATTGTGCTTTTTCGAAAAATCAATTCTTTGACCAAAATTGATATTCAAAAAATTTTTGTAGAAAAAGTTACATGGTATAATTGTGTAATAGGCTTTGATACCAATTTGAGAGTGCCCCAGCAATCAATGATTAACTTGTTTAATTAAATTCCAATTTTTAATCCCATAAATCCTAACTCTTGCAAGCAAATTGTGACAGACTAATTAAATCAAACCAAGCATGCAAAATCAATTACAATATGAGGAAAAATCCCCCAAAGGGGCAAAACCATTTTTATTTCACTATAATTCGTAACAACTTACAATTACAGAGAAATATAGTGGCACACGAATACCCGCAGATGTCGGTTTGTTATCGTCGACGTTGTCAGTAAGAGATCCCGCGAGAGCTCCAATTCAGCAATGGATAACAGCCTTCTTCTCCCCAAGATTAATCCAGATGAGTAGAACAATTATATCTAGGGTTTATAAGACTCACATATATGTTTGAGAATGATTTGTGAATCAAAAGGATTGAAAAACCAACAAAAATGAAGTCTGGAAATATGCAACAGTTCTGCAGAAACGTGAGTGCCAAAGACTTGAAAATCGTGTAGAATGGGCTCTGCTTTATATACAGAAATTGAGGCAGCGTGTCGCTCAAACGAAATACATATGTCACTCAAACGAACAACCACGTCGCTCAAACGACTTTGCGCGAGATGGCTATGTCGCTTGAACGACAAGCCAATCTCGCTCGAACGACGTCAGCGAGATTTTTTCCCTTCACCTCTACACTTAGAAAAATTTCTTATTCTGAAGTAAAAACATTACAGACCCTTCAAAAATATTTTTTAAACATTTCCAAAATATTTATGTAAATAATAAACACTCCAAAAAAATTATTTTACCATAATCGTGAGTGGAGTAGTGGGAACGGTTGAAGAGCACGTTGCATGTTGAATAATGCACGTATGAAGATGATGGATGCAAGGATTCGGATCAAGGTCGTCATGAATGATCGTGTTGACGTGCCGAATGTAGCGGTATCAAATATACTAACTGTGATCTAATACAAACAGAACATTCCTAGATTCTAACTCGAACATTTATAAAATCATGTCCTTATAATCTTTTTTACTCTACCATTGTCAGTGCCCAAGTCCGGATGTGAAACGAGGTTGGTTAGTGTCAGGTTGACATCTGACCATTTAATTTATTCAAATCTTGTTGATGGATTCTCTATTTAAAAGAAGAAACGTAAATAAAAATAACATACATAAAATTAGATTTTGTACGTCAAATTTAGGAACTCAAACTGGCAAGTGTAAAGAACTTATGGATACCTTAAAACGGAGAAAAATCAACATAGCATGCCTATAAGAAACTAAATGGAAGGGTGAAAAGGCCAGAGATATATGAGAAGGTTATAAATTATTTTACTCGGGAGGGAGAGATAATTGTAAAAATGGGGTGAGATTTATTATTGATCAATATATGAAAGATATAGTGGTGGATGTTAAAAGATGGGAAGATAGATTAATGAGAATTAAGATTGTCTTTGATAAAATAATATTGAATATTATAAGTGCTTACGCACCCCAAGGAGCTTTAGATGAAAATGTAAAGAAATTATTTTGAGAATTATTGAATGAAGTATTATAACAAATCCATATGCATGAAAACATATATTTAGGAGGTGAATTGAATGGACATGTAAGAGTAGAACGGGATGATTATTCAAAGATACACGGATGTTGTGGTTTTGGTAAGAGAAATGAAGGTGCGAAAACTATCTTAGAATTAGCTAAGGAATACGATCTAGCTCTAACAAACACATTTTTTTAAAAGGGAAGAACATTTAATAACATTTAAAAGCGGAGAGAATTGTGACACCCTGCCTATTCCAATCCTGGGTGATCATTCCATTATTAAATTAAACAAGAATCATAAAATGGTTTCATTCTTAGCAGCACTGTCGAAAACTTTTAAACTTACTAACCACCTAGTATTCAAAAGGTTGGTGTCAAATTTTATCTTTATTATTAACAAGAAACAGTTAAACTTATTAAAACATTCACCATTTTACCAATCAATTAATAATTAACAAACCAACTGATTAAATAAACGATAGTGGATAAACACTCCAGTTAGAATCCACAATAATAAAATCCATCAAGAACTAAAATATGATAAGTCTAAATAAACTGAAATACAAAGTCCAAACGGAAATGTAAAGTCTCTGTAAATAAAATCCATCTAAGAATGAGCGACATGCCCGACTGAGATAATAATGATACTAAGAACTGAGAAAGAAGTGGAGACGTTTAATAGCAAAGTCCTGCAACTTCACAATAGCTGCAGCATGTCAATTGTGGGAACTCCTGGGCCTGGCGTCCCTGTGGCTGGGCACCTAAAATGGTTTTACAAAAACAAAGACAAAAGATTTTGTAATGGGTCAGATCCCGAGTGAAAACAGTTTAAAAATATATTTAGCAAGTGCTTCAAAGTGCAACAAGATAAGATATTAAATACATGTTAGTACCGCATGACCTCACTTGAGATCCTCGCCCCTCAACTAATGTGCGCGTCTAACGTACTACTCTAACCACCTAGTTATGCTAACCGCCTAACTAGTCTGGTTTATATCTCATCTCATTTAATCAATTATAGTGTCCACCTGTGCTACACATAATATATATTTCTGCATTTTTCGATTCTTTATACTCATTAGGAATCTCCACTAAATGATTTAGTTCTCATGTATCTTGGTTCATTTAGATATCATTATCTATTAGTTACTAATTTTGTTTTCATACACTTGAGTAATTTTAAATATCACTATCTATCATCTCTACTAATACACTCGTAGTATAATCAATCACACACACACACACACACACACACACATTATATATATATATATATATATATATATATATATCACTCTAATTATATCTATGTACACAGCACCCTTAGGTGGAGACCTACGGTATGGGCCTACTCCGCTATCAAGTTCCGGTACATCACGTACTATATAAGGACATTGGTACGGATACCAGCTTCGAACCGTAAATCAAATCGCACACATTTGAATATCCTCAATCATACTCAAAATTTATACTCAAAATCCCACATGGTTAAATTCAAATCCCAACTTTAGTTTACTGGTCATTAGAATATCCTCAATTATGCTCAAAATTATTTTCCAAGTCAACTCGATCGTTCCCCGTGAGTTCTAAGAAAAAGGGGGAAAATGTTTCAAATTCTAGGAAGTTGAATCGATTCGGAATAGAACCGAATCGATTCGCCCTTCTGAATCGAATTAGCTAGGAGCCGAATCGATTCGACGGTACAGGTGTTGTCTTCTTCCTCTAACTATTATGGGTTTCATTATTCTTAAACACTCCAAATCTCCATTAAACACTACCAAACTCCAAATCAAACATACATAACATCCTAGGGACGTATATGAATGAATTCTAATGTAAAATAATCATGAAATCTTCAAGGAACAACTTAAATTACGATTAATTCAAGATTAAGCTTTGAAAACCCTAGTTTATTCTCTTGGTTCAAGAACTTCAATATTCTTACAAATTTCTTCTCTAATTTCGTGGTATATACCATCAATTCCATCTACATGTGTAAGGGATTAAATATGACATGAATCCTACCCAAGAACATGCTTTGTATCTCCAATTTTAATGCTAAATTCCATAATTTCACATGAATGTCATTATAAATCTAACATGGAAGATATATCAAATCATAGTGAGCAATATTAAACACTTTCTTTTGTTTGAAGTTCTGAATCTCTGTAACTTTTTGGTACGATTGTATCCCTCCTTCCCCGATCTACTCGATGGTGGTAGTGGTGGTGCAAAATTGGTAGAAACCTTAAAGCCTCCTTAAAAATTCTTCTTCCTCCTCCTATATCCCTTATGTGTTTTCTACTAATATTAACCCTAACTCCCCTTATATAGATATAAATATAAGGTCCTAATTTTCGTGGATTTAATTCCCCCAAAATTCCAAAAGACTAAAATGCCCCACTAAGATACTTGTTTGGCCTAAAAGTTCCCCGGGACCCAAACTAAACCCCCGGGTAGACTTTTCTTCATATATCAAACCTTTAGGATTCAATGGAACACTCGAAATGACCATATGGATGACTTAAAAATAAATCACTTTTTATTTCATTAAATTGAGTCCCGACGTGACTAACACGCGCATCCCGACTAAAATATTGTAACTCGTCGTATTTTTCACTTGCGATAATTTTAATATATTCATAATCATATATTACTTTATTCATTAAGTAATATTCAATCTAATTCATATAAATAAATACTAACCCTTGTCTCGCTAGTTAATATTTATTTTAATAAGGATTAATTTCCAATAAATTTTCCATATTTAATTTAATGAATCCCACATTTAAAAAGAATATAAAATTACGGGATGTTACATACTTCCCCCCTAATAATGGAATTTCATCCCGAAATTTAGAAAAATGAATACCTGGTACGAATAACTCTAGATATTTTTCACGCATCTCATCCTCGCGCTCCCAAGTAGACTCCTCAACATTATGATTCTCCCACTGGACACGCACAAGTGGAACTACCTTCGACCTCAATTTCCTCTCACTATGATCTAAGATAGCCATCGGTATCTCATCATATGAACTATTAGGCTGTAAGTTAATATCCTCCAACGCAATATGAATGTGAATGAACTCATCCTGAAGATTCCGCCTCAGTGAAGAAATAAGGAACATGTCATGTATACGGTGTAAGTGTTTCGGCAATCCAAGTCTATATGTCGCCGGTCCAATATTCCACTTCTTCCCAAATCTTAGTATCTCCTTCATAGGAGATACTCGTAGTAGCACCCGGTCCCCCACACTAAAGTCCCGAAAGAACTGCAAAGCATCAGCGTAGCTTTTCTGTCTATCTTGGGCTACCCGTATGCAACTTCGAATCATTTCAATTCTGTCCGATGTGTCTTAAATCAGTTATGTCCCGAGTAGCTTGATGTCCCCCACCTCTATCCAACAAGAAGGAGAAAGACAAGGCCTACCGTATAATGCCTAAAATGGAGCCATGCCAATAGTAAAATGATAGGAGTTATTATATGCAAACTCCACCAATGGAAGGTACTGCTCCCAACCTCCCCTAAAATCAAGGACACACATACGTAACATATCCTCCAACATCTGACTTGTCCGCTCGGTTTGCGCATCCGTCTGCGGGTGATAGGCCTTACTCAATCACAACTCCGTGCCCATGTCCTCATGGAAGCTCTCTCAAAAGCGAGACACAAAAATCTTATCTCTGTCGGATACAATGTCCAGGGGCACCCCGTGAAGTCTTATTATCTTGGCAATAAACATCTGAGCATACTATGTCATAGACTACCTTAGTTAACCGATCTACAATTACCCATATAGAATCGTGACCCCTTTGAGAAGTAGGAAACCCGGTAATAAAATCCATGGAAATGCTCTCCCATTTCCACATAGGAATCTCTAACGGTTGAATAAAATCGTCGATTTTTTATGGTCCACCTTCATCAGCTGATAGGTGGAACACTATGAGATAAAATTAGCAATATCCTTCTTCATCCCACTCCATTAATACTGTCATCTCATATCCTGGTACATCTTATTCCCACCAGGATGTACCACAAATCGAGATCCATGCGATTTTGTCATCACTGCGTGTCACAGATCTTCCCCTCGGGAAAAATCAGTCTCTCATTGAAGCTTAAGCCTCCCTCGAAACTCACTGAGTATGACTCTGCTCCCCAGCTAAAAGTTATCGAATCATCTCCTGACAAAACATATATGTTGCTTCGGTCTGGGCCTATACCACCCTCATCACAATCTTGGGTGTAACAATCATAACTAATATGAACGATCTAGCAACTACATCTTGATGTCCCAGTTCCTTCCATTTCGCCTTTCACACCTTGGCGACCTCGCCTACTGACCTACGGCTCGACGCATCCGTCACTACGTTAGCCTTCCTCGGGTGGTATTGGATCTCAAATTGGGAGTCTTTTATAAATTCAATCCACCTACGTTGATGCATATCCATCTCTCTCTGAGTGAATAAGTACTGTAGGAACTTATGATCTGTGAATAATAGGTAATGTCTCCAAATTCAAAGTGAAAACACAGCTGCCGCTAACTCCAAGTCATGGGTGGGGTAGTTCGTCTCGTGAGGCTTAAGCTTGCGGGAAGCATAAGTTATATCCTAATCATCCTGCTGAAGTACTCCCCTAAGTCCTTGTAGGGATGCATCAGTGTAAACTAAGTACTCCACTCCAGGCCTGGGCAAAGCGAGGACTGGTGCTGAAGTTAACTTGTCCTTCATCTAGTCAAATGCCAACTGACATGCATCATTCAAAACAAACGGTATGCCTTTACAGGTCAAATTAGTCATTGGACCCGCAATCTTCGAAAAGCCTTAGATAAATCGTTTGTAGTACCCGACTAACCCTAAGAAACTATGCGCTATCGTCGGTGTCATGTCCTATCCCCACTCCTTCACCACTAGCACCTTGCTCGGGTCCACTAATATCCCCTTATCTGATAAGATATGCCCCAAAAATCGTACTTCACGCAGCCAGAACCCATACTTCTCAAACTTAGCGTACACTTAGTGCTCTCGTAATGTCTGTAAAACTCTTCGCAGATACTCAGTATACTCCTCCTCGATCTGAGAATAAATCAGGATGTCATCTATGAAGGCAATGACAAATTGATCTAAGAACTCTCTAAACATCCTGTTCATCAAGTCCATAAACACTGGTGGTGCATTGGTCAGCCCAAATGTCATAACACAAAACTCATAGGACCCATATCTCATCAGAAACGCATTCTTACACATATCCTTCTCCCTGATATTCATTGTGATAACTAGATCTCAAGTCTATTTTAGAGAAGTGGTATCCTCCTTTAAGCTAGTCGAATAAGTCATCGATGCGAGAAAATGAATATTTATTCTATATTGTGACTTTATTCAAATCCCGATAATCCACGCATAGTCGTAGAGATCCATCCCTCTTCTTCACAAATAAAACTGGGGCACCCCAAGGTGAGGTACTCCTACGGATAAAAGCTTGTCCCAATAACTTCTCGATCTGATCCTGTAGCTCCCTCATCTCCATAGGAGCTATCCGATAAGGCACACGAGCTATCGGCCGAGTGTCCGGTGCTGAATTAATCACAAACTCAATCTCCCCACTCGGTGATAGTCCCGGTATATCTCAAAACACATAGTTAAACTCGTAAACAATCGAAATCTAATCAAGGGAAACCACCACTCTCGTAGAGGTCTCCTCCTCTATGTAATACAAATGGGTGAACGATCCTCCCTTGGGGCGAGGCATCGCCACAAGGAATATCTCCTGACCAGGAATAGAAAATATAATGATCTTACTATATCAATAAATCATGGCCCTATACACGACGAGCCAATCCATGCCTATAATGGCATCGTACTCTGACATATCTAACACAAGCATATCAGCAGGTAAAATAAGACTCCCAATCTCTATGCTCACACCCCAACATATAAAGAAAATCAGCGCCCCATTACCCAACGGCGAGTCTACATGTGTAACGGTACTATATGTCGTATCTAGTAACCCCGTGGTTCATGTGAACCTAGTGGCTACGAATGAGTGTGAGGCCCCAGTATCAAATAAAATGCACCCCCAATGTACCGTGGATAGAGAACATACCCTAAACTGCAGGTGGGGCCTGAGGAACTATCGCTTGGTGGACGTTATATACACGCCCATACTTTAATTGTCCCTATTGAGGTGGGGTTGTGTGAATGGTAGGTAAGGCTGGCATCTATGGTGGTGCTGGAAGGGTTGCGGGAAAGATAGGCCTCTGGGGCTCCAGGTGAGCACCCTGCTGTTGTGTAAACTTTACCTTATCGGGGAAATCCTGATGTTTGTGGTCATTCTTACCACATATAAAGCCTGTGAAATTTCCTCCCCGTTGTCCCTATTGGCCGTTGTCACCCCTCCCTTGGCCCTGCTAGAAATGTTGCTGGCCTTGGTGGCCCAGCACCCCTTGTTGGCCCTAATGGCCATGTCGGTATCCTAACTGACCCTGTCTTAAACCTCCGGATCGAAAACGCTTAGCAGAATCCCCCTGCTGGGAACTCTACTCACCCTGCCTGGAATGACTCTGAGCTGAGAGCGCCTCGCTGGCACTACCTCCCCGGTCATGCCCTGATGGCTGGACTCACCTACTCGCTTGCTTCCCTTAACATGGAAGCGGTGGTCCTGGCAATGTAACAAAGCATCATTTAACACATCGGTGTAGGTCTTCATGGAAAGATTTGTAATACCCTGTACCTTTATCGAATTTTAAATTACATAAGTGTGTGTAATTTAATAATTTTAGAATTTAAAGTAAATGAGATGGACTAATTTTATTTCATATCGCAGGTAAATAAAAGTTGATGTAATAACAACTCCATATAAAATCTGAGTTAGAATCCATGTTAATGGGATAATTTTTAGTGAGAAAATGGAAGAAATGCATAATAAGAATTAGGGTTTAAATTAATTGTTGCAATGGGTAAATCATAGTGTGTAGATATATATATATTGATGTGGGTGATGTTAAAAACCCTAGAAATTTAGTTGGATGAGTTTTAGAATGAATTTTTGGAGTTGGAGAAGATGAACTCCCGAAACTGTTTGTGTCGGACCGGTTCATTTTTGGAGTATCGGATCGATTCGTTTATTTGAGCATCAAACCAGTTCATTTTTTGAGGTCGGATCAATTTGTTTTTGGCCAGACTGGTTCGTTTCGTGGCCATCGGATCGGTTCGGTTTTGACAGAAAAGCTGGAAAAGTTTTCTTGGATTAAAATAATTGGAGACGAATTTCCTTTTGGAGATAAATATTAGGGGATCCTAAATAGAGTGCGGGGACTTCTAAAAGAGTAAATGGGTGATATATATATAAGTCTAGGGTTAGTGGATAAGATCTGGGGTTTAAATTTAGGAATGTTTGAGATGAACGACATTCGAGGAATTATTCAGCGGGTTCGTGCATATAATTATGCGTGTAGAATATATAATCCGATTATTTACATATATATATATATATATATATATATATATATATATATATATATATATATATATATATATATATATATATATATATGCCGAATATGTATAAGTAAATCCTAAGGTGCTAGTTGGATGATATAAGAATACTAGCTAGACGTGATACACTACTATTCGAAAATAAGAGATGTGAGGACTGTATCATAAGTGAGTGAATACTTATGGGATTAAAATAAGTTGTGTGTATACTTATAAGTTATTACGAATTGGCATATTCGGGATTATAGGCTAATGCCAAGTGAGATAGGCAGAAATAGCCGTATTTTATGATATATATATATATATATATATATATATATATATATATATATATACGGGTATAGAGATAGTATATATATGATGTAATTATAAATATATGTGTGTGTGATTGATATATTTATGTGAAACATAGCCCGCTAGTGCTATCATGGGAAGTTGCGCGATGTGGGTGAATCCCCTGGCTTGAGGAGCACGGTGAGTATAGCCCCAAGTCATAGTCGTCCAGATATTATACAGTATGATTATTTATTCTGGGTGAGACGTCTTGGGTAAGATTCAGTCTCACTTTCAGATGAGTAACTATGACCTCTTCCCCTACGTTTGGTATTGATATAGTGTTCGGTGTGAGATTCCGACCTGGCTGCTCGGGAGAATGTGTGAGAAATTCCCTGGAGGATGATAGTATTCTAGAGACTACATTCATTGAGTTATAGCTCTGAGGGATGGTTATTATACTTATATAGGGTGTGATATATAAGTATAAATATACTTTATGTGTATAGTATATCATATATATATATATATATGAGATGTGAAAACATATATACACATGGACTAAGATAAAGAATCTAGTATAGATACACTATATATATATATATATATATATATATATATATATATATATATATATATATATATATATATATATATATATCCGGATTTTATACTCCCGGATAGTCCAGAAATTTACTCACATTTTTTTCCTTGTTTTAGTCCATATATATATATATATATATATATATATATATATATATATGGACTAAAACAAGGAAAAAAATGTGAGTAAATTTCTGGACTATCCGGGAGTATAAAATCCGGAATAAAATATATGATATACGTGTATAAGGTGAGAATATTATATACGAGATTGATAACACTAAAATGTGAATAAGTGTATTATAACTAGTGAAAGTTATCCATAATGTAAAGATAAAGTATAAGCGAGAGATAATAATGTATAAGGTCGGGCAATGGCTTAGAATTCTCTATATTACGCGGGGTATAAGATAGTGTATGATGGCTTGGGAGTGTTGCGCGGTGCTAGTTAAGCTAGGTAGCTAACTAGGGTGTTTTAAAATACATGCATTAGGTGAGCACTGTTAGATGAGAGGTGAGGGGTCTTTCATGTGAGTGAGACACTAGTTTAAATATGGAGAGTATCATATTTTAAATACTAAGTATGTTAAGCACTTGCTAAAATATTTTTCAAAACCCGGGCTCAGACCCGTATCTATTTTTTTCTTTTCTTTCCCTTTGTAATACTTTTTAGGTGTCCAGACACAGGGACGCCTAGATGATTATCCCTTCGAGTCAGACGTTATTGCCGTAGCTGTGGATGTTAGCAGGAAATTGTTTAGATGCTTTTATCCTTGTGATCTATCTAAGAGCAACTGTTGTAATCTTCGGGAATATTTCCCAACTGATGTCTTTTATTTTAATTGCGGCATTTTTTTCCGCCTATTCGATATGGTTGTATAAATATTTTAACCAGAGTTATCGGTTATTTATTTATTCATCTTAGTTGTTGTTCATATATTTGTATGGATGGTTTTACTCGTGTCTTTACGTTAAAAAGATTAGAAAGTTTAAAATTTTACATCAGGCCTAATAGGTTACTAGTAATTAAATGGTTTTCGACGGTGATGTTAAGAATGAGACCATTTGAGATTCTTGTTTAATTTGATATAGGACTGATTACCCGGTATTTTATTTTGCGGGGTGTCACGGGTGGCATCAGAGCATTAGGTCCTAATGTCCTTAGGAGTCTGTGCCAATGTGCTACATTTTCAGCGTTGGCTTTTATTTGATATAGAGCCCAATGTTTAGAATTGTTGATTAATATGGTGAGATTTGGTTCTCCTGCTATAATGTATATATATAAGTGAATCTTATTTGCGTTCGGGTGTGTTCGTTACCCAAAAATGAATGGATGACCAGTGAAGGTCGTGGGGAGGCAGCAAGAGGCAGGGCTCAGTTGGGGTTGTATAAATTTTTGCAGACGATGACCGTAGTCGAGGTCATCCATATTGTTGCTAGAAAAGATGGGGTTGTAAGGACTGCTAGGGTTCAGTATATATTTTTAAGTACCGTTATAGCATGAAGTGGTGCTAAACTAGACTCACCCAGTGTGGTTAAAATGGGAAAGATTCAGAGGGGTGGACTGCCCGTTGGAATTTTAGAAATGCGAAAAATGTGTGTCTTAGCCAATGGACGTAAGATACCCAGAGGCTTTGGCATATAGCAGAATGTAGTATACCCAAAATTGAAAATTTGGGGTAAAATTTTTCGTAACTCGTGGGAGTAGAGTTGTAATAGTGGGAGTAGATCACCACATTTGAAAAGTGAAATATTATGCCAATGGAAGGATCTTAGGTACAGTTTAACCGTAAGTTCTTTCATTCTTTATTCAGAAGAAGACATGAATGTAATTCTGAACTTATCATAGGAGAGATGGATGGAGACCTTGTCTAGCGAACTTTGTTCCCGACGAAGTATGTATAATGGAGAAGAGAGTTCTTAAGTAGGTGATGGACTCGTGAGAATAGTCGCCAGTACTTGTTGGAAATTCTACTTGGATGATCGTTGCAGATGGCGATAATGTCGTGTTTTGACAATGAGGATATTAATGCTTCAATGTTAAGGGAGATAAAATCTTTAAAGGATTATGTCAGAGAATAATATTGAATGCAATGGTGCTAGTGAAACACCACAAGGGAGACCCATCAGAGGACCCATTTAAATGATTTAGATAACGGGATTTCTACCTAGTGACAGTGGATTCAGTCGAGACTGATAAATCCATTAGTGTGATCCTTAAGGACAGCGGAGCTAAGGGAACAATGGGGGTAGCCATTAGGGTTGTGTCTACCAGGGTCCAAGAGCAGGAAAACCCTAGCACGGTCAGTATGACCGGGAATAGAAGGTTATAGAGAGATATGTTATGTGGAGAGTAAGACCACGTGCATTGATTTTTCCCAAAGTGAGTAAAAAGGAACAAAAGTATGGTGCCTAGAAGGGGCAATGATTAAGAAAGTTTTTGATTTAGTTCGGATAGGCGTGTCATGTCCGGGAACCATTGGAGCGGCCAGGGCGTTTGGCAAGGTAACTAATATTAGTTTTGACATCAGTTGTATGACGTATGCTTTATGTGACACGAGCGAGTCATGGTGTTTTGATTAGCACTAAAATCACGTGTGAGACGAGTTTAGTATGTATATCGATAACATTATTATGTTTATATATTTTTTGTTGTATAGCGGGGTTATCTCTGATTTCATCCGTGGAAAAATGGGCATAGGTACAGTGGTATGTATTTTATTGGAGTTACTCATTTTAGTGATGTGTTATATGAGTATAATATTATCTTGAGTGTAGGCGGGTTATATATATGGTTAGAATGATAGTGAGAAGATATTGTAAGGCTATCGGGGTTGCTGCTTTAGGGCAGGATGTGTTGTTTTGGAGATGTCTCACCTATGAGAGGGTTGAGCTCGCATTTATATTATATTATTGAAGAGACTTCGAATAGTATATTTTTCTCGAGATATTTGAACCCGGGTGTGTAGGGTCTATACCGATATGATTTGGGGTATATTGGGTTTATTATTGAGCTGGAAGATTGAGCTCGTTATTATGTTTAGCGCCCAGGACTTGGTGATAGGAAAAGCGCATTATCTTATCACTCCTTTGGAGACGTGGGAGTTAAGATTGATATTTATATATGTGGGGATAGAATTTTGAGAGACCCGATTGTGTATTTGAGGTCTATGGAATGTGATTACCACCAATGTTGAGTGATAGTGCATATGGGGGGAAGTTCCTTGTTTAAATGCAAATACGGGATGAGATACGCATGGATCTTGGTAAATGTCGTGAGTATGGAGAGACGGGAATTTAGGGGTACATGCTATGGACTAAGGGCCTAACGGATTTTTATGACCGATAATGCTAGGTAGTAGTGTATCGGGAGGGTTCCTTATTTGGATTTTTCTTTGCGAGACGTCCCACGCACAAAACTTAGTGCATCATCGGAAGTGGGGAGATGTTTGGTCATTAGTCCATGATTCTGGTTCCTCGATCATTATACAAGTAAGTAGTTATAACTATAAGTTGAAAGTTATATTACAATTTGAGGCCAGTGGAGACGGTTGTGTTGAGAAAGAGAGCACCGAAAATATTTCTTTTCACCACGAGTTGTAGGGTGGAACGATGTCGAGGAGAATTAAATTTCGATTTATGGGGTGATTGAGAATACCTATGTGTAATAGCCACGTTGAGAATGTGAGGCCAGCTTTGAGGAAAGTGTGTGAATTTTTCCAATGATTGTGTTGATAAGAACCGATTATAGGGTGTATGGGCGCCCTGGTTAGCTGATTAAAATCGTCCGAGATAGGAGGACGTAGGAATAGATGTGTGAAATATATGCATGTGGGTCAGTTATTAACAACCTAGAATGGCATAAGGGATTGAACGTCGTGTGAGAATCACGATAATCCAAGTATATGTGTGCAATGAAATTTGGCACACCCGAGTTGAGTTGAAAGGTTGTGAGAAGCCACTTAAAAAGGATATCTCTTGAGGAGAGGAAAATCTAACTATTTGGGAAAGTGGAGCGAAGTCCTACTCAATCGGATGTGAGGGTGTCTTGCGCGTAAATAGTATGTTGATACCTATAAGGAATAAGGACCTAGAAGTACACATGTAGCAGAAAGTGCACCGACAGAAATTTTGGTTCATCCCAAAGGGAGAAGGGGAGTATTAAGTACCAATTAATGTGAGACATTATACATGGAAGTCGATGTTGAGGGGGACATAGTTAATTATCTTTGGGTGCACCACTTGTAGATGGAAATAGGTTGGTTCGGGATGGCCTACCAGAACTTTTGTATCAAGCAGTTAATTCCAGTGTTGGAATGGGCAGTCAGGCTAGTAAAGGAGGAGTGCACCAATGTGAGGTGCCACCCAATATTATTGTAAATAAGGATGAGATCCTTGAACCCCACCTTCAATAGGGATTTTTGAGAAGCAGTGGGGATAATGTTTTGTTTTGGGCAAGTCATGTCATCTATGGCCCGATGAATTGACGGGAGGTGATTGACGACTAGTAAAGTGGTATGAATGCGATTTTAGATTCACTTCGGTTAGCTTACTTTTGCAGCTGACCTGACTTGTAATTGAATTAATGCATGGTATGGTAATTGGAAGGGAAATTACCGAATGTTAGAGTTGTCTGTAGCCACTCATACCTATTTGTTGTGGATAATATGCCTATTATGGTTTTATGTGGGAAAGTCTGGTTATTCTCCTTCTGATTGTTTAGAGGTGAGCGAATAACTATACTTTTGGACCGGACGTGATTTATAGTCCATTCTACAGAGGGGCATTAACCACAAACTGTTTTGGGTAACTTTTGACTATCTTAAAAGTTATGTCGTCATGAATTGATGTTTTGAGGACTGACAAGAGTGGTCAGATATTTTTATGAATTTCTCTCGGGGTGAGAGTTTTGTGATAGAATGAACACGGGAAGATGGAACTTAATGATGTGCGGCCTTCCAATAGAAGTGAGCCGATAGATCCAGTGAGGTATAGGCTTGTCTTATTTGGATGTCGTTGGTAGGAGCTCAACGTGATGTACAATCATTGAGGTGTGACCTTATAACTGATGAAGAATATCAGTATCAATAGAGTTGAAAAAGTTTGCTGTAAAGCTGGGGACTATAGTAATTAATCCTTACTTTGATATTTATTTCTAGTACTAGAGGATGTTGCGTTAAAGATCCTGAGTCTTAGTACCGGTTGTATCCGAATTTTGAGGGCAAAATTCCTTTATAAGGGGGGAAGTATGTAATACCCCGTACCTTTATGGATATTCAAATTACATGAGTGTGTGTAATTTAATAATTTTAGAATTTAAAATAAATAAGATGGACTAATTTTATTTCATATCGCGGGTAAATAAAAACGACAGGTGATATTATTTTATGTGGAAAACACGTGTAGAGATGTGTTGGGTTTAAGACGTGACTTTTTATAAGTGATTCGGATGAGATTTCAAGCACACGGTTGGTCTCAGAAGCGAGGAGATAGTCAGAATAGAGTACTCGGGGGTAGTGTTTGGGTTTCGAAATTTTTTTGAATCAGTAGGGACTCGCATTTGTGTATACGATTCAATTTTGGGTTTAATAATAGATAACCCTTATTTCTTCTCTTATAAGTCGTAAGAAAGAGAGAAGGAAAGAAAGGAAGAAGAAAGAAGAGAAATAAGGAAGGAAAGGGAGAAAAACAGGAGACTCGGGCCAAGCTTTGGCGAATTCCAGCATGAGATCGTCGGATTTATCCAACAAGGCAAGTGTTTGACTTGCTTTAATTGTTTTAGTGTGTTTAAAATCTATATTATAGTTGGTGTAGAAACTATATGATTTTTGGGTTGGGATTCTCGAATCAAAATGGGTTTTTGGTAGATGATTTCATGATAAGTTGTTGTAATAACAACTCCATATAAAATCTGAGTTAGAATCCATGTTAATGGGGAAATTTTTAGTGAGAAAATGGAAGAAATGCATAAATAAGAATTAGGGTTTAAATTCTTAGAAATGGATGAATCCCTTGAAATTAATTGTTGCGTTCATAAAATCATACTGTGTAGATATATATATTAATGTGGGTGATGTTAGAAACCCTAGAAATTGAGTGGGATGAGTTTTAGAATGAATTTTTGGAGTTGGAGAAGAAGAACTCCCGAAACTGTTTATGTTGGATCGGTTCATTTTTGGATTACCGGATTGGTTCGTTTATTTGAGCACCGGACCAGTTCGTTTTCTGGCCATCGGATCAGTTCGTTTGGAAAGAAAAGCTGGAAATATTTTCTTGGATTAAAAAGATTTGAGAAGAATTTCCTTTTGGAGATAGATAGTAAAGGATTGATTAGGCACATATTCTTCACATTTATCCCCTTAATTTCAGTATTTTTATGATCCCATGCAGTGTAAATAGCTTGGATTTGTCTCGTATTTATGCTACTAACCCCTTTTGGCAAGTATTTCGTGTTTTGTGTATTTTTCATGTGCTTTATAGGTATTTCATGCAAGTTAGTGCGAAGGAGAACTCAAAACAGTGAAAGAAACCAAGAAAAGGAGAGTTGAAGGGCATTTTTGAAATTTTTTAGCCTTAGTCCAGAGGTGGGGCCAACTAGAAAGTTGAAGAGATCTAAATTACAAGAACACTGGAAAAAACGGCACCTCAATCCGAGCTACGGTGAAGAAGTTACGATATTTTGAAGTTGCGCGATAATGAAGAGAAATGGACCAGGAACCAAACCGATCCGGATGGAACCAAACCGGTCCGGTCAGAAAAAAAAAAGAATCGATCCGGTACCAAATGGATCCGGTCCGGCTGTACAAATTCCTGGCATTAATTATGAAGCTCAAGAGGTGCATATCTTGTAAAATCTTGTACAACTCATCAATTCTAGCTGTCAAATTCGTGCTACTTGGTGTTATAAAAGGCCAAACCCTAAGGGGAAGAGAAAGGAGTTGTTTTATCAAGTTGTAGGAGGCTAGTAGGTAGGGTTTCTTTGTAGTTAGTTTTTAGAGGATTCTTGTAACCAAGAACCCTAGTTTTTGAAGTTTGTCTACTATTCAAGATTCAAAATTCTATTCAAGATTCATCATTCATCCATTGCAAGTAATTTTAATTTATTGTTTTTACTGCTTTCCTAGTTAGTTTAATTAATTGTTGATTTCTAGTTTTCCATTCCCAATTCAAGTCATGTTCTCAATTTTCTAGAGTTAGTTATGAATTCCTGCACTTTAATTTGTATGTTTTATTTTGATTTCATCATGTTAAGCTAAGTTTTTAAGGGTTGGGATGCATGAACCCATCCCATTGTAAATTACTTATGTAGAAAATAGAATTTAAATTAAAAATTTGAAAGAGTCGTGCGAGATAATTTTACAACCATTGTAGACCTTTTAATCTCTCTTGCCCTAGGTACTTGGGATGTTTAAGAATATGATGTGCGTAAAATTATTTATCACCGCTTTATATTTACCTTTGATTTAATATGGTGCGGGCTTGATCCTCATATATGTAATGCTTAGGATCTATAAAGACTAGATTCATTCAAATTTATAATTTACAATTCTAGGATTCTATACGGTAAATTACTAGGGTTAGGGGGATTGTATTCCAACCTACTTTCGCATTCATCTTAATTAATTTAACTTCTTTATTTACTTTTTTTTTCCCTTTTCAACCATCATCATCTTTTTCATTTTTTTCTTTAGAAGTAATAAATCAATTAAATTCTATCAACCATTACCTGTGGATTCGATACCCAGACTCACCACTATACTCCTTAAGAAGTGTAGTTACAAGTTTAGGTTTTTTTGTATTGAGGTTGGAAGCCGATAACAACGACTAGCGTATTACACGGACGCTAGGTTTTCGACTCGATCAAAATGGCGCCGTTGCCGGGGAGTGTTTGTTATAGATTATAATTGACTTACTACTTCGTAAAAAAAGTAAATAAATAAATAAAAAATATGGGTGTCATGTTTTTGAATTTCCCAATTTGAAATGTCTTACTTTAACTCTTTTGGTGGATTTAATTGTTATGCTAATAGTGAGGAGGAGGCACTCAAGACTTATGAACATTGGATCAATATCACTAAAGATGAGTCTCATAAATACAAGCCCAGTGATAAGGCCATCCAAATTTATCAAAATGAATTTCTTGAAGAAAAAAGACTTGAAAGAGAATATTGGGGAAAAAATCCATATTGGGAGCAAGAGTTAGATGCATTATTTGAACCCAATGAGGATTTTTCTTTCGATATTTTGGAAGTTGAAGAATGTTTTCAACCAAATGAGGAATCCGAGGTACTAGAACCAAGGAAGCCTACTTTGGAAGAACTCTTGATTATTATCAAAAAGCAATCTGATGACCTTGCTACTACAGAGTTGAAAATTAGAGCAACATGCAAGGAGTTTAATAATTATTTGGACAACTTAAAGAAGGTCGAGACTTGCGCTTTTGAGGATGAAATCATTGAGAGTGATCCAATTTCTTTTGAATCTCAACCTCTTATAGATATTTCAAAATTTATTGAGGTTGACGATCCTTTGTCTCCTTGTTTAACCACTATTATCGAACCATTAAATCCATCACAAGAACTGGATGAATGTCTTGAGGATGTTGATTTGATTCTTGTATGGGAATGTTTTTTTGAGATGCTTCATCTTACGGGCCATACACTTAGACGTGTCACTCCACCAGATCCAACTGAAAATTTTGGGAGAGAAGATTTTGAGGACAAGGACTCAATGCTTAAATTATTTTCCAAGATGGACTCTTTATGTTTGTGTGATCCGCTTCCCATACTACTTGAAAATATTTTGGAACGTGATTCTATTTTTCTTGGATCCCAGAGGTACTTGTCCCCCTATGAACCCAAATCCTTCATTATCCCCCTAAATTTTTTAATTGGTGATGGTTCATTTCTTCCGCGTTGCACATGCCTTCCATTTTTCCGATGGAATTCTTATTTTTTGGGCGGCATGCTTTCTAGTGAGGGCACACCATTAATCCCTCAAAGTCAAATTGTATTTTGGGTGGACCCTCAAATTTTTCGACTTCTAGTGTATGATGTATTAGCCATTCAAATTTTAGGTTCTAAATAATTAGTTTTTTTTATTATTACTTCTTCTTTTTTATTATAGTCTAGTTTCGATAGTTAAAGTTTTTGTTATTCTTTTTGTTATGCTTGGTTCTAACATGTTTTATAGATTCAATGGACTCGCACTCATCGGAGATCGCTCTATTTGGGTAATATCTTTCTTTTCCTCTCTTTATGTTGTGTTCTTGATTCGCATTGAGGACAATGCAACATTTAAGTTAGGGGGTGTGGGATATTCTTCCCGTTTATTGTTTAGATTCAATCACATGTTCTTTCCAAGTGTTTTTTTTTTTAGAAAATTTTAGAAAATTTCAAAAAAATTAAAAAATTTTGAAAAAAGCCAAAAATATTTTTTTCAAAATAAATAAAAATTGGAATTTAAATTTATCAAAAATATCACCTTAATTCTATTTGAAGTCTCAAATTGTTAACAATCAAAATGCACTAACCAAAATTGACCGAAGATGGAAATTGAAAGAAAATTGACGACTTAACGAGTAAATGTGGAGATTGATCAAACCCGATGAGATTTCGAGCCTTTCATTTTTTTATGAGTTTTTAAATCAATCCGAGTTTATGATTAACTCAAAGTTGTTTTCAGCATTTTAATAGGTCGTTGATGATCTCAATCCTTTGTTTTGATCGGTTATGGGAAATGTGTGAAATGTTGTCTCGAAATTCATGCTAAATATATCTCTAAACTTAATTAATCTCGAGATGCATATGGTAATGTGATTAGCAATTTGGACAATGAAGTAGGCCCTCTTTTGTTTAACCCAAAAATTTTAGCCATAAAAAGTTGTGAAAAATAAAATTATCCCTTTGCAACCCACTTTGAGCCTAATAAAATATTTCCCTTTCGTTTGATAACCAAAAAAAACCCAACTAGCCCGGAATTATGAAAATTGAGAAAATTCATCAAGTACGTCCAAATTGTGCAAAAAAAAGGGGCAAGAGAAAAACAGAAAAAAATGCTCAATAAAAAAAATAGTGAAAAAAAAAGAAAAAGAAAGAGAAAAATGAGCAAATGCCCGAAAAAGCACTAATGGACGGCATCAGGACATTTTCCAATTCCGAACATTCCATCCATTCCCATTTTTACCCTTTACACTTTTTAACCCGAAAAGTCCTAACCGAGTCCGAATGGCGAAATTAATTACTGCATGGAGAGATAAGACATGAAAAGATAATATGAGAGATTAAAATGGTGTGATTAAGAGATGATGTTTCCCATTTTCTAATAACTGTATTCCGATGATGAGATCTTTGCACCATATATTTCCTTCTTTTCAATTTTGTATGCGTGAATTTGTGTCCATTATATTTACTCTTTATATCATGCATACCGAGAGAAAATAGCCACAATCCGAGTGATTCGTTTATGAGTGCATCCGTAAGAATTTGAATCAAAATGAATTTTTGAAAAGTAACGTAATGCACAATCGGTGGAAATTTGAGGTTTAATTTCTGGCTTTGCACACACACACTATGGTTTAAGACATTTGAATATGAATTTATGGTGATTATTTTTCGAAAAGTTTAAATTGTACAATTTATAAGTATTTTGATATTTATTTGAGTTAATAAAGAATTTTGTGGGTATATTCACTGCAAACCCTCACGAGACAAAACTCGTCCTACTAGGGTAACCTAGGGGTTTAAAGGGTTGTTGCATACGCTAAATACAATCGCTTGCCCGCGAAAAAGGTATTCTATCCCAATAAAAAAAATTTCAAGAGTTGAACTTTAAACTAATTTCTTTTACATTGCTTGGGACGCGCAAAGTTCTAAGTTAGGGGGTGTAATTAGGCACATATTCTTCACATTTATCCCCTTAATTTCGGTATTTTTATGATCTCATGCAGTGTAAATAGCTTGGATTTGTCTCGTATTTACGCTACTAACCCCTTTTGCCAAGTATTTCGTGTTTTGTGTATTTCTCATGTGCTTTATAGGTATTTCATGCAAGTTAGTGCGAAGGAGAACTCAAAACAGTGAAAGAAACCAAGAAATGGAGAGTTGAAGGGCATTTTCGAAATTTTTCAGCCTTAGTCCGGAGGTGGGGCCAACTAGAAAGTTGAAGAGCTCTAAATTACAAGAACACTGGAAAAACGGCACCTCAATCCGAGCTACGGTGAAGAAGTTACGATATTTTGAAGTTGCGCGATAATGAAGAGAAATGGACCAGGAACCAAACCGATCCGGATGGAACCAAACCGGTCCGGTCAGAAAAAAAAAAGAACCGATCCGGTACCAAATTGATCCGGTCCGAACCGATCCGGCTGTGTGAATTCCTGGCATTAATTATGAAGCTCAAGAGGTGCATATCTTGGAAAATCTTGTACAACTCATCAATTCTAGCTGTCAAATTCGTGCTACTTGGTGTTATAAAAGGCCAAACCCTAAGGGGAAGAAAAAGGAGTTGTTTTATCAAGTTGTAGGAGGCTAGTAGGTGTAATAACCCTCGCTTATGAGACCGTATTTTATAATAATTACTTAGCATAGTATTTGGAACCTAGTGTCGGGTTATGATTTGAATGATGAATTCAATGTAGAAAAGTTGATATTTATTATGAGGTTGCATACATATCATAATTATGGGAAAATATTACTATGTCATGCTTATTAATATCATCTGAATATAAAATGATATTTGGCTTAATTATGAGACCGGAACCTAAATTGAATTTTAAAATGTCCAAATGATAATTTGGAGGTTGCAGTTGATTCCGGAACGTGTGAAATAGTCAAATAATGTACCATATTGTATTTTATAGTTTTGGGCATTTTTGACTGGTTGTGCCTTAATTAGGCTATTGCGTATTATTTTATCGCACTTTTGATTAATTTAGTGGGGCATTTGGTCTTAAGTCACGATTTATGCCTACTAAGTCTTCTATTTTCCCCAAAATCCCTTCCTAAACCTAAGAGAGAAAAGAGAAGAGTGGAGGGAAAGCTTTGGAGATTGAGAGAGATTGCTACTACACCAAGGAAACTGCATATTTGTTGAATCAAGGCAAGTTTTTACTTGCTAAATTGTGTCTTGAGATAGATGACTTGTTATGTTAATGGTGTATTGATTTTAGTTTAGAGAACTTAGGGTTTTCTTATATATTTTGGGTTTTGATTCACTCTAAGTTGATTCATGGGGTTTGAAGATGATCAATAGCATCTTTGATGTTCTTATAGTGTTGGTATATGAGTTTGCTTGGAAGAAATTGGAGTTTGGGTAGAAAATGGAGTCCAAGACTCCATGGCCATTTCTTGGCAAAATCGCAGGCCCGAATCGATTCGGCCCCCTGGGCGAATCGATTCGGTTAGTTCCAGTGCCCAGGTCTTGTTGACCGAATCGATTCGGAATTTATCCGAATCGATTCGGCAGTTATGCAGAAACCCAGATTTTCAGACCGAATCGATTCGGCCCTCTGAGCGAATCGATTCGGCTATTATGCTGAATCTCAAATTTTCTGGCCGAATCGATTCGGCCAAGGGGGCGAATCGATTCGGTAACCCTGCACTTTTTGAAATTTTTCTTTTTCATTTTTAGCCCCTTTTCTTTAGGATTTTGATTAGGGACCTTCTTAAATGAAGTAAACATAAGGTTTAGAGTTCTAGTTGAGTTGGGTCGACATCCTAGACTCGAAAGGGTTCATCTAGGATTCATTCAAGGGGGAATTTAAGGTGATGTTTAGGCATCACTTTTGTCTTGTAGTTTATATGGGTCTAGAATGTATTAAGGTCAATTTTGGAGACTTTAGAATTCAACTTGAGTTACATTTTGACTTAATGGTTTATTGTAAAGCCTAAAAGAGGCCTTGGGGATAACTTGGGAGTCTGAATTCCTTATCGAGGATGTTATGTCGGTACGCATCATGTGTAGTCCCGATTTAACTTATACATTTATTTAAAATGGGAAAATTGTTCAGGTAAATGATAATTTACTAATCATGTAATGGAAATTAATAAAAAAAAAATGGATGATACACACCTCTCTAAATGCCATCTTAAGGGAAGTCCGCTCGTTAGGTGAAGCCCCCTGGCTAATGAATGCAGGGTGGATATAGTCCTAGGACATGGGAGCTTTTATGGTTATTTATATGTTCTGCGGGGGTAGGGAGATTCCGGGTGTGGTCTTGGCTACCACGCAGGCTCATGGCCGCTTCCCGACGCTTTCGATAGGATCCCAGGTTGTCTTGTGTTAGGCCCTGGAAGATGATGGTTATTTAGGGACGCGCTCAGTGGGGAAACCCGGACGAGCGGTCTTAGAAGCGTTATATTTATAAATATGACTATTCAAATTATCGAGTTGGACTCGATGGAACATTAATGCCATAAAGAGCAAAATTATGCCGCAAAGAGCATGTTATTGAGATTAGTGCCATATAGATCACATGATGTCAATTATATTCCTGATAAGGAATGGAAAATGTATACTTGAATTGAAATATGATTAAAGATGATAAAGGCTCATAAGCACTTTTAATTCTGTTTTATTGTGAGTCTCACTCTATGTAGTCCTTCACTAGTTTCAGTTCCTCATATGCTGTTAACATGCTAGACTATCATCCATGCTTAATTGTGCATCATTATCATACTTGTCATTTATCTATTGATCACATATACCCGGCTCTGACCGGTTTTCCTTTTCTTGTTGTATATGTATATCTATATTATCCGTTCAGGTGTTCCGCCGCACGGTCGCCCGTAATGACTTTTCCCTTCCGCATGTTTTGAGGAGCCGTGACATTGTGCGGGTTTCACGGGATTTTGAGTAGACGCCTCTGTTTGTGTTTCTAGTTAGGTTCAGTTCATTCGGGCATGTTGCCCAAACTGTTGTAAATGTATAATGAATTTATTATGTAACACTTGATGCTATAAGTATGTTGTATGGATGGTATTGACCGAAGCCTTATTCGGTCCTTTGTATCTTTCGGGATTTCTTATATGCGCTTGTGGGGGTTTCCACCCTCTATTTCTATGATGGGTTGTTGAAAATGTTTTCCTTTTTATTTCAAATCAAAGTTTTTTGATAACCCGTTTTCTGGAATATAGAGTGGTTATTCCTTATACTTTGTATATTGTGGTGATGCTGAGGATGATATTATCCATGATTTCCTATTTTATCGGGGTATAGGGCTGGCCACCCTTTATTTCGAATAGCGGGTTGTCACAGTAGGTAGGGTTTCTTTGTAGTTAGTTTTTAGAGGATTCTTGTAACCAAGAACCCTAGTTTTTGAAGTTTGTGTACTATTTAAGATTCAAAATTCTATTCAAGATTCATCATTCATCCATTGCAAGTAATTTTAATTTATTGTTTTTACTGCTTTCCTAGTTAGTTTAATTAATTGTTGATTTCTAGTTTTCCATTCCCAATTCAAGTCACGTTCTCAATTTTCTAGAGTTAGTTATGAATTCCTGCACTTTAATTTGTAAGTTTTATTTTGATTTCATCGTGTTAAGCTAAGTTTTTAAGGGTTGGGATGCATGAACCCATCCCAATGTAAATTACTTATGTAGAAAATAGAATTTAAATTAAAAATTTGAAAGAGTCGTGCGGACTTGTCACGTTCTACCGTAGCGTTCTTTGATATAGAACTTAATGCTAGGATTGTTTTGCTGCCTATGTATGCGATCTTCTGCTAAATAGATTGTCTTACATTATGTTTTAACTCTCTCTCGTCTTTATCTCAGATGCCGCCGAAGAGAGGACGTCTCGCTAGACGTAATAGGGTCGTTGAGGATGAGTTTGGTCCTCCACAGCAGCAGGGGAGTATCAGTGCCGCTGAAGTGGCAAACATTGTGGCCCAAGCCGTCAACGCCGCGATGACTGCAGTGGCCCAACAAATGCCACAAGCCCAAGTTAGGGGACAAGAAGCACAAGTTCCCACGGGACCTTCTCAATGGGAACGGGTGAGGGAATCTTTCCTTAAGGGACATCCCCCGGAGTTTGAGGGAGGTTCAGATGTTATCAAGGCGAACCAGTGGAAGAGAGATATGCAGCGCCATCTTAGGATGGTAGAATGTAGTGAGGAGAAGAAGCAGATTCTCGTTACCTTCAAGCTGGTAGGACCGGCCTTACATTGGTGGGAGTCAATGACGACACCCGAGCAAAGGGATGCTATGTCCATTACAAATTTTTGGGCTTTGTTTGATGGTAAGTATTTCCCTCCCGCAGTTCAGAGGGAAATGCAGAGGAAGCTGCAGGATTTGGTTCAAGGAGAGAGGTCAGTTGCTGAGTATGAGGAAGAGTTTACTCGGTTAGCTAGTTTTATACCGGACGAGGTAACTCCAGAATCGAAGAGGATCTCCAAGTTTGTGGGAGGTTTGAACTGGCGAATAAAACAACATTTGATGGGGAATCCATCTTTGGTGACTTTTGGTGATGTGATGAATGCCGCTTTGCTTCACTGTCAGGAGCACCGATTGTTTCTGCTAAACAAGAAGAAGGTAGTTACTGTGGGGCAACCAGTGAGGCAAGGAGGAGTTGGGAGTGGAGGGGGAACATCTTCTTCTTCCCAATCCTCGGGGAACAAACAGGTTAAGAGGGATCCTCAGCAGGGGGATTCGTCCAAGCGTCAACGTTTCGGTGGGTTTAATGCTGGCGGTAATAATAACAGGTAAGGACAAGGCGGTCAACAGCCTCAGAGAGGTCGAGGTGGAAATGGTGGTAGGGGCCAACAGGGCCGAGGTGCGGGTCAACCCCGAAATAACCAAGGTAGAAATCAGGATATTACGGCAATCAAATGTTTTCAGTGTGGGGAGTTGGGCCACTATAAAAGGGCGTGTCCTCAGTTGGTTGGAGGGCATCTTCCACGGGCCCCGCAGCAGCCGTATGTACAGTTTCCGCCTCAAGCACCTAATCTGGTTGCTCCTCCTCAACAGGGGCAATTGCAGTACGGAAGGGTTTACCATCTTCAGGAGGCTTTGCTTCCTCCAGCTCCTCCGGCACCACCGGCGATCGAGGGTAAGTTTCTCATTCAGGGGAACATGGGTCGAATTCTATTTGATACGGGTGCTACACACTCCTTTATTTCTAGAAGTTTTGCTCAGACTACAGGTTTGATAAAATCTGCTGAAAGTACTTTCACTAGCGTCGAATCCTCTATGGGCGATGGCTCATTGATTTTCTTCGTATGTAAAAACGTAGGAATTAATCTTCATGACTTGTGTTTTGATGCCGATTTGCTCGTCCTTGATATGGTCGGGTACGATGTAATTTTGGGTATGGATTGACTAGTGAAGTACCGTGCTATAGTGAATTGCTACGGGAAGAGTATAGTTTTTGCGGTTCCGGGACAAGAGATGTTCCTAGTAGTCATGCCTTGTGTGGAAGGGAGCACGAGTGCATATTTATATTGTATTGCGGAAGACGCATCTGGAGATGTCGTGGTTCCCCTAGATTCTCTTCCAATCGTCCGGGACTTTGAGGATATTTTCCGAGAGATACCGGGATTACCTCCAAGTCGGGAAATAGAGTTTGTGATTGATTTAATGCCGGGAACTCGACCGATCGCCAAGGCTCCTTATCGAATGGCTCCTGTGGAGATGAGGGAGCTGAGAGATCAGATTCAGAAGCTACTGGAGCAGGGCTTTATTAGGCGTAGTACCTCGCCGTGGGGCGCTCCGGTATTGTTTGTGAAGAAGAGAGACGGTTCTCTCCGGTTATGCGTGGACTATAGAGAGTTGAATAAAGTCACCATCCGGAATAAATACCCTTTACCTCGCATTGACGACTTGTTTGATCAACTAAGGGGCGCTTCATATTTCTCCAAGATCGACTTGCGGACAGGGTATCACCAATTGAGGATACGGGAGCAAGATGTGTCCAAGACGGCTTTTCTGACCCGTTACGGATCTTATGAGTTCTTGGTTATGCCCTTCGGGCTAACCAATGCCCCTGCAGTGTTTATGGACCTTATGAATAGGGTATTCTGGGATTTCCTTGACCAGTTTGTCATTGTATTTATTGATGACATCCTAGTCTATTCTCAGACAGAGTCGGATCACGCTGCTCACTTGCGGTTGGTCCTGCAGAGATTGAGAGATCATCAATTGTATGCAAAGTTTGAGAAGTGTGGCTTCTGGCTGAAGGAAGTTCAATTTTTGGGGCATGTGGTGTCATCCCAAGGCGTGTCTGTGGATCCGAGTAAGGTGGTCGCAGTGAAGGAGTGGGGTCAGCCCACGACGCCCACTGAAATTCGTAGTTTTCTGGGCTTGGCGGGCTATTACCGTCGATTCATTAAGGGCTTTTCTAAGGTTGCTAGCCCGTTGACAAATTTAACCCGGAAAGGAGTAAGATTTGTTTGGGACAGTTCATGTCAAGCAGCTTTCGATGAGCTCAAGGATAGACTGACTTCAGCTCCAGTCCTGGCATTGCCAAAGCCGGGATTAAAATATCTTGTCTTTACCGATGCATCTCTTCTGGGGCTGGGAGGTGTTCTTCAACAAGAGAGGCAACCCATTGCATACGCTTCTCGTAAATTGAAGCCTCACGAGAGGAACTATCCAGTTAATGACTTGGAATTCGCCGCCGTTGTATTTGCCTTGAAGATATGGAGGCATTACCTCTTGGGGGAAAAGTTCAGTCTTTTCACCGACCACAAATCGTTGCAGTACTTATTCTCCCAAAAGGATCTGAACATGCGCCAGCGCCGTTGGTTGGAGTTTGTGAAAGACTACCAATTTGACATTCATTACCACCCCGGGAAGGCGAATGTGGTAGCAGATGCCTTGAGTAGAAAGCCTGATGGAAACTTAGTTGAGGTGTGGAAAGCTAAGTGGAAAGAACTCAGCCTGGAGGATGCCGGAGCGAGAGCATTCCTTTCAGTGATGACGGTTACTCCCACGATTATAGCAAAGATTGTGGAAGCTCATAAGAGAGATAAAGTTTGTCAAGACCATACACGCCAGTTGTTGTCTGAGGGAGTGGAGTCGTACTCAATAGGCTCTGAGGGTGGATTACGCTTCCATGGAAGACTTGTGGTTCCCGATGATGGGGATTTGAGACGTGCAGTTATGGAAGAATCCCACGGGTCGAAGTTCACGGTACATCCCGGCGGGGACAAGATGTACCAAGATATGCATCGTTTGTACTGGTGGGCGGGCATGAAGAGGGATATCTCAGAGTTTGTGTCCCAATGCACTACTTGTCAGTTGGTTAAGATTGATCACCAGCGACCGACAGGTTTGTTACAGCCGCTCGAGATTCCCGTATGGAAATGGGAGAGCATTTCGATGGACTTTGTTACGGGCTTGCCTAGATCGCAAAAAGGTCATGACTCAATTTGGGTGATTGTCGACCGTTTGACTAAGTCGGCACACTTCTTACCTGTGCGCACCGATTATGATACCGCTCGTTATGCCCAGTTGTTCATTGAGGAGATCGTCAGACTCCACGGGGTACCTTTGAATATTATCTCCGACAGAGATAAAATATTTGTGTCCCACTTTTGGCAGAGTTTCCAGGGAGCTATGGGGACTGAATTAAAGTTAAGCTCTTCCTATCATCCTCAAACAGACGGTCAGACCGAAAGGGTAAACCAGATGTTGGAGGATATGCTTCGTATGTGCATACTTGACTTTAAAGGCAGTTGGGAACAATATCTTCCGTTGGTTGAGTTTGCTTACAACAACTCATACCAATTTACCATTGGAATGGCACCTTATGAAGCTCTGTATGGCAGGCCTTGTAGGTCGCCCGCTTGTTGGTTGGAAGTGGGTGATAATAAGTTTCTTGGACCTGAGATGATCCAAGATACTTCTTCGAAGATTGAGCTTATTCGAAATCGCATACGGATAGCCCAAGATCGCCAAAAGAGTTATGCCGATGCGGGTAGGAGGCATATGGAATTGGAAGTTGGAGACCAAGTGTTGGTGCGAGTGTCCCCGATGAAGGGCATTAAGCGTTTTGGGAAGAAAGGAAAGCTTGCACCACGCTTTGTTGGACCTTTCCCGGTAATCGCAAAGGTTGGTCCCGTAGCATACCAACTTGCCTTGCCGGAACCCTTACAACAAATCCATGATGTATTTCATGTCTCCTCCTTGAAGAAGTACAGAAGGTGTGAAGGTGCCCTTTGGCACATTCCTTTCGAAGATATCGAATTGCAGCCCGATGTTTCCTATGAAGAACAACCGGTTGCTATCCTTGAGTTTGGGGAGCGAAAGTTAAGATCTCGGGTGGTGCCTCTAGTGAGAGTCCATTGGAGTCATCATCATGCAAGCGAATCAACTTAGGAATGCGAGGATGAGATGCGGGAGAAATATCCACATCTTTTCTCATGAGGTACGCCTGAATTTTGGGGGCAAAATTCCCTCATAAGGGGGGGAGTATGTAATAACCCTCGCTTATGAGACCGTATTTTATAATAATTACTTAGCATAGTATTTGGAACCTAGTGTCGGGTTATGATTTGAATGATGAATTCAATGTAGAAAAGTTGATATTTATTATGAGGTTGCATACATATCATAATTATGGGAAAATATTACTATGTCATGCTTATTAATATCATCTGAATATAAAATGATATTTGGCTTAATTATGAGACCGGAACCTAAATTGAATTTTAAAATGTCCAAATGATAATTTGGAGGTTGCAGTTGATTCCGGAACGTGTGAAATAGTCAAATAATGTACCATATTGTATTTTATAGTTTTGGGCATTTTTGACTGGTTGTGCCTTAATTAGGCTATTGCGTATTATTTTATCGCACTTTTGATTAATTTAGTGGGGCATTTGGTCTTAAGTCACGATTTATGCCTACTAAGTCTTCTATTTTCCCCAAAATCCCTTCCTAAACCTAAGAGAGAAAAGAGAAGGGTGGAGGGAAAGCTTTGGAGATTGAGAGAGATTGCTACTACACCAAGGAAACTGCATATTTGCTGAATCAAGGCAAGTTTTTACTTGCTAAATTGTGTCTTGAGATAGATGACTTGTTATGTTAATGGTGTATTGATTTTAGTTTAGAGAACTTAGGGTTTTCTTATATATTTTGGGTTTTGATTCACTCTAAGTTGATTCATGGGGTTTGAAGATGATCAATAGCATCTTTGATGTTCTTATAGTGTTGGTATATGAGTTTGGTTGGAAGAAATTGGAGTTTGGGTAGAAAATGGAGTCCAAGACTCCATGGCCATTTCTTGGCAAAATCGCAGGCCCGAATCGATTCGGCCCCCTGGGCGAATCGATTCGGTTAGTTCCAGTGCCCAGGTCTTGTTGACCGAATCGATTCGGAATTTATCCGAATCGATTCGGCAGTTATGCAGAAACCCAGATTTTCAGACCGAATCGATTCGGCCCTCTGAGCGAATCGATTCGGCTATTATGCAGAATCTCAAATTTTCTGGCCGAATCGATTCGGCCAAGGGGGCGAATCGATTCGGTAACCCTGCACTTTTTGAAATTTTTCTTTTTCATTTTTAGCCCCTTTTCTTTAGGATTTTGATTAGGGACCTTCTTAAATGAAGTAAACATAAGGTTTAGAGTTCTAGTTGAGTTGGGTTGACATCCTAGACTCGAAAGGGTTCATCTAGGATTCATTCAAGGGGGAATTTAAGGTGATGTTTAGGCATCACTTTTGTCTTGTAGTTTATATGGGTCTAGAATGTATTAAGGTCAATTTTGGAGACTTTAGAATTCAACTTGAGTTACATTTTGACTTAATGGTTTATAGTAAAGCCTAAAAGAGGCCTTGGGGATAACTTGGGAGTCTGAATTCCTTATCGAGGATGTTATGTCGGTACGCATCATGTGTAGTCCCGATTTAACTTATACATTTATTTAAAATGGGAAAATTGTTCAGGTAAATGATAATTTACTAATCATGTAATGGAAATTAATAAAAAAAAAATGGATGATACACACCTCTCTAAATGCCATCTTAAGGGAAGTCCGCTCGTTAGGTGAAGCCCCCTGGCTAATGAATGCAGGGTGGATATAGTCCTAGGCCATGGGAGCTTTTATGGTTATTTATATGTTCTGCGGGGGTAGGGAGATTCCGGGTGTGGTCTTGGCTACCACGCAGGCTCATGGCCGCTTCCCGACGCTTTCGATAGGATCCCAGGTTGTCTTATGTTAGGCCCTGGAAGATGATGGTTATTTAGGGACGCGCTCAGTGGGGAAACCCGGACGAGCGGTCTTAGAAGCGTTATATTTATAAATATGACTATTCAAATTATCGAGTTGGACTCGATGGAACATTAATGCCATAAAGAGCAAAATTATGCCGCAAAGAGCATGTTATTGAGATTAGTGCCATATAGAGAACATGATGTCAATTATATTCCTGATAAGGAATGGAAAATGTATACTTGAATTGAAATATGATTAAAGATGATAAAGGCTCATAAGCACTTTTAATTCTGTTTTATTGTGAGTCTCACTCTATGTAGTCCTTCACTAGTTTCAGTTCCTCATATGCTGTTAACATGCTAGACTATCATCCATGCTTAATTGTGCATCATTATCATACTTGTCATTTATCTATTGATCACATATACCCGGCTCTGACCGGTTTTCCTTTTCTTGTTGTATATGTATATCTATATTATCCGTTCAGGTGTTCCGCCGCACGGTCGCCCGTAATGACTTTTCCCTTCCGCATGTTTTGAGGAGCCGTGACATTGTGCGGGTTTCACGGGATTTTGAGTAGACGCCTCTGTTTGTGTTTCTAGTTAGGTTCAGTTCATTCGGGCATGTTGCCCAAACTGTTGTAAATGTATAATGAATTTATTATGTAACACTTGATGCGATAAGTATGTTGTATGGATGGTATTGACCGAAGCTTTATTCGGTCCTTTGTATCTTTCGGGATTTCTTATATGCGCTTGTGGGGGTTTCCACCCTCTATTTCTATGATGGGTTGTTGAAAATGTTTTCCTTTTTATTTCAAATCAAAGTTTTTTGATAACCCGTTTTCTGGAATATAGAGTGGTTATTCCTTATACTTTGTATATTGTGGTGATGCTGAGGATGATATTATCCATGATTTCCTATTTTATCGGGGTATAGGGCTGGCCACCCTTTATTTCGAATAGCGGGTTGTCACAGTAGGTAGGGTTTCTTTGTAGTTAGTTTTTAGAGGATTCTTGTAACCAAGAACCCTAGTTTTTGAAGTTTGTGTACTATTCAAGATTCAAAATTCTATTCAAGATTCATCATTCATCCATTGCAAGTAATTTTAATTTATTGTTTTTACTGCTTTCCTAGTTAGTTTAATTAATTGTTGATTTCTAGTTTTCCATTCCCAATTCAAGTCACGTTCTCAATTTTCTAGAGTTAGTTATGAATTCCTGCACTTTAATTTGTAAGTTTTATTTTGATTTCATCGTGTTAAGCTAAGTTTTTAAGGGTTGGGATGCATGAACCCATCCCAATGTAAATTACTTATGTAGAAAATAGAATTTAAATTAAAAATTTGAAAGAGTCGTGCGAGACAATTTTACAACCATTGTAGACCTTTAATCTCTCTTGCCTAGGCACTTGGGATGTTTAAGAATATGATGTACGTAAAATTATTTATCACCGCTTTATATTTACCTTTGATTTAATATGGTGCAGGCTTGATCCTCATATATGTAATGCTTAGGATCTATAAAGACTAGATTCATTCAAATTTATAATTTACAATTCTAGGATTCTATACGGTAAATTATTAGGGTTAGGGGGATTGTATTCCAACCTACTTTCGCATTCATCTTAATTAATTTAACTTCTTTATTTACTTATTTTTTCCCTTTTCAACCATCATCATCTTTTTCATTTTTTCTTTAGAAGTAATAAATCAATTAAATTCTATCAACCATTCCATGTGGATTCGATACCCAAACTCGCCACTATATTCCTTAAGAAGTGTAGTTACAAGTTTAGGTTTTTTTGTATTGAGGTTGGAAGCCGATAACAACGACTAGCGTATTACACGGATGCTAGGTTTTCAACTCGATCAGGGATCCTAAATAGAGTGCGAGGACCTCTAAAACACTAAATGGGTGATATGTATAAGTGTTGGGTTAGTGGAAAAGATCTGGGGTTTAAATTTAGGAATGTTTGGGACGAACGACATTCGAGGAATTATTTGGCGGGTTCATATATATAATTATACGTGTAGAATATATATGTTGATTATGTATGGGTAAAATATATATGTGCCGAATATGTATAGGTAAATCCTAAGGTTCTAGTAGGATGATATAAGAATACTAGCTAGACGTGATACGCTACTATTCGAAAATAAGAGATGTGAAGATTGTGTCATAAGTGAGTGAATACTTATGGAATTAAAATAAGTTGTGTATATACTTATAAGTTATTACGAATTGGCATATTCGGGATTATAGGCTAATGCCAAGTTAGATAGGCAGAAATAGCCGGATTTGATGATATATATACACACACACATGGGTATAGAGACAATATACATATGATGTGATTATAAATATATATGTGTGTGATTGATGTATTTATGTGAAACATATCCCTCTAGTGCTATCATGGGAAGTTGTGCGATGTGGGTGAATCCTCTAGCTTGAGGAGCAGGATGAGTATATCCCAGGTTATAGTCGTCCAGATATTATACAGTGTGATTATTTATTCTGGGTGAGACGTCTTGGGTATGATTTGGTCTCACTTTCAGATGAGGAACTATGATCGCTTCCCCTACATTTGGTATTGATATAGGGTTCGATGTGAGATTGCGACCTGGCTGCCCGGGAGAATTTGTGAGAAATTCCCTGGAGGATGATAGCATTATAGAGACTGCATCGATTGAGTTATAGCTCTGAAGGATATATATATATATATATATATATATATATATATATATATATGGACTAAAACAAGGAAAGAAATGTGAGTAAATTTCTTGACTATTCGGGAGTATAAAATCCGAAATAAAATATGTGATATACGTGTATACGGTGAGAATATTATATTCAATATTGATAACACAAAAATGTGACGTAAAGATGAAGTACAAGTAAGAGATGATAATGTATAAGCTCGGACAATGGCTTAGAATTCTCTATATTACGCAGGGTACGAGATAGCGTATGATGGTTTGGGAGTGTTGTGAGGTTCTAGTTAGGCTGGGTAGCTAACTAGGGTGTTTTAAAATACATGCGTTTGGTGTGCACTGTTAGATGAGAGGTGAGGGGTATCTCATGTGAGTGCGACAACAGTTTTAATATGGAGAGTATCATAATTTAAATATTAAAGTATGTTAAGCACTTGCTAAAATATTTTTCAAAACCCGGGCTCTGACCCATATCTATTTTTTTCCCATTTGTTATACTTTTTAGGTGTCCATACATAGGGACACCTGAATGACTATCCCTTCGATTCAGGCGTTGTTGTCGCAGCTGTGGATGTTTGCAAGATATTGGTTAGACGCTTTTATCCTTGTGATCTAGATTTGAGGTACTGTTGTAATATTCAGTCATATTGCCCAACAGAAGTCTTTTGTTTTAATTGTGGCATTTTTATTTTTTCGCCTATTCGATATGGCTGTATAAATGTTTTACCGAGAGTCATCGGTTATTTATTTATTCATTTTAGTTGTTGTTCATATATTTGTATGGATGGATTTACTTGTGTGTTTACGTTAAAAAGTTTAGAAATTTTAAAATTTGATGTTAGGCCTCATAGGTTATTAGTAATTAAATGGTTTTTGACTGTGAAGTTGAGAATGTGGCCATTTAAGATTTCTGTTTAATTTGATATAGGACTGATCACCCGGTATTTTATTAGGCGGGGTGTCACAAGATTACCCAGCAGATGTTGTCTGATCCTCTAAGTAAGACTGTTAGTAAATAATTGTATCATTTTCTCCTCAATAGGTACCACCTCTCATGGCACATGGTTAGTCAACCTCGTAAACTCCTCCTCATATTTAGCAATTGTCTTCCCCTCCTGGGTGAGATCCAATAATTTTTGCCTCATCTCAGTCTGGACGGCAGATGGGAAGTATTTTCGTTCAAACCGTACCCAGAACTCATGTACTGTCATGTTGTCTCTCTCCTCCATGGTGGTATTGGGTTCCCACCACTGCAATGCCGCCCCAACTAGCTTAAAAGTAGTTAGGATCTGCCGCTAAACATTGATACACTCATACATCCTCAGGTGCATGTGGATGTCTTTCTTCCATTGGCTCTCCACCACTACGTCTGAACTCCCTGAGAACTCTGGAGGATGTGCCTTCTGGAAGGCATCCCTAACTCTCTCCCAAGAAGAAGGGAACACATGTGCCTGGACTGGTTCAACTGCCTGCACCTGGGGTGGGGCCTACTATACTACTGTTAAAGCTGCATTAACCGCCTGTGGAACTATAGCGGCAACCTCTGCAACATTCATGGTACCCTCCGCTGAGGCTGGCTAAGGTTCCAACTGTGCCTATGGGTTGGCTTGTGTAGCACGTCAAGGAGGCATCCAAAAGGAGAAATAATTTTCTATCAGCCCACAATTGAATGTGACTTAAAATAGTTGAAGACGTAAATGCACAAATAAGAATACAACAGTCCTAAAAATAGGGCTCTACATCAAATAACGCTACGCTGGAAATATAATAAGCTGCATAGATTCTAAAGACTCTAGAACCTCATGCTCTGATACCATCTGTGGCACCCCGCCTATTCTAATCCTGGGTGATCAGTCCATTATTAAATTAAACAGAAATCATAAAATGGTCTCATTCTTAGCATCACTTTCAAAAACTTTTAAACTTACTAACCACCTAGTATTAAAAAAGTTGGTGTCAAATTTTATCTTCATTATTAACATGAAACAGTTTAAACTTATTCAAACATTCACCATTCTACCAATAAAATAATAAGTAACAAATTAACTGATTAAATAAATGATACTCGATAAACACTCTAGTTAGAATCCACAATAACAAAATCCATCATAAGTTAAAATTTGATAAGTCTCAATAAACAGAAATAAAAAAATCCAAACGAAAATGTAAAGTCTCTATAAATAATATCCATCTAAGAATGAGAGACATGCCCGACTGAGATAATGATGATACTAAGAACTGAGCAAGAACTGGAGACGTCTAATAGCAACGTCCTTCAACTTCACAATAGCTGTAGCACATCAATTGTGGGAACTCCTAGGCCTAGCGTCCGTATGGCTGGGCACCTAAAATGGTTTTACAAAAACAAAGACAAAATATTTTGCAACGTGTCATAGCCCGAGTGAAATAGTTTGAAAATATATGTAGCAAGTGCTTAAAAGTGAAACAATATAAGATATTAAATGCATGTTAGTACTGTGTGACCTCACTTGAGATCCTTGCCCCTCAACTAATGTGCACGCCTAACGTACTAATCTAACCCACCTAGTTATGCTAACCGCCTAACTAGTCCGGTTTATATCTCATCTCATTAATCAATTATATTGCCCACGTGTGCTACTCATAAGATATATTTCTGCATTTTTTGATTATTTATACTCATTAGGAATCTCCACTAAATGATTTAGTTCTCGTGTATCTTGGCCCATGTAGATATCACTATCTATTAGTTACTAATTTAGTTCTCATACACTAGAGTAATTTTGGATATCATTATTTATCATCTCTACTGATACACTCGTAGTAAAATCACACACACAGTACCTCTAGGCGGAGACCTGCGGTGGAGGCCTACTCTGCTATCAACTCCCAGTACATCACGTACTAAATAAGGACATTGGTACGGATATCACCCTCGAACCGTAAATCAAATCACACACATTGGAGGCGAACATAGTTCTAACTATTACGGGTTTCATTATTCTTAAACACTCCAAATCGTCATTAAACACTACCAAACTCCAAACCAAGTGTACATAACATCCTAGGGACGTATATGAACGAATTCTAACGTAAAAGAATTATGAAATCTTCAAGGAACAACTTAAATTACGATTAATTCAAGATTAAGCTTTGAAAACCCTAGTTTATTCTCTTGGTTCAAGAACTTCAATATTCTATCAAATTTCTTCTCCAATTTCGTGGTATATATCATCAATTCCATCTACATGTGTAAGGGATTAAATATGTCATGAATCCTACCCAAGAACATGCTTTGTATCTCCAATTTTAATGCCAAATTCCATAATTTCACATGAATATCATTCTAAATCTAACATGGAAGATATATCAAATCATAGTGAGTAAGATTAAACACTTGCCTCAGTTTGAAGGTTTGAATCTCTGTAACTTTTTGCTATGATTGTATTCCTCCTTCCCCATCTACTTGATGGTGGTAGTGGTGGTCCAAAATTGGTAGAAACCTCAAAGCCTCCTTGGAAATTCTTCTTTTTCCTCCTCCTATAGATCTTATGTGTTTTCTACTGATATTAACCCTAAATCCCCTTACATAGATGTAAATATAAGGCCCTAATTTTGGATTTAATTCATCCAAAATTCCAAAAGACTAAAACGCCCCTCCGGGATACCGGTTTGGCCTAAAAGTACCCCAGGACCCAAACTAAACCCCCGGGTAGACTTTTCTAACTATCTCGAACCTTCCGAACTCAATGGCACACTCGAAATAACCATATGGATGACTTAAAAATAAATCACTTTTTATTTCACTATATTGAGTCCCGACGCGACTGACACGCGCGTCCCAACTAAATTATTGTAACTCGTTGTATTTTTCACTCGCGGTAACTTTAATATATTCATAATCATATATTAATTTATTCACTAAGTAATATTCAGCATCATTCACATAAATAAATTCTACCCCTTGTCTTGCTAGTTAATATTTATTTTAATACGGATTAATTTCCAATAAATTTCCCATATTTAATTTAATTAATCCCACATTTTAAAAAAATCATAAAACTACGGGGTGTTACAAGAATAAAACTCAAATCTATTATTACTTAGTTAGAAGAATATACATGAATATATGCAAAGACTGTAAAGTTATACCGGGTGAAAGCTTAAAAAAATCAAAATCGCCTATTAGTAATAGATTTAGCCATTAAAGGATTTAAGTAACGAAAAGATAAAATAGGTTATCAAAATATAAAATTGAATGATTTAAAAGGATGCAAAAAGATAGAATTTAGGCAGAAGTTCCTGTTAAACACGAAGTGGAATTGGGATAAGAATGTTAACAGCATTTGGTCAAGAACAATAAATAATATTAAGATAATTGGAAAGCAAATTTTAGGTGAGACTGAAGGAAAAATATTCATTAAAAAAGAGACTTGGTCGTGAAATAAGGAAGTGAAAAAGATAAACAAAAGAAACGAGTAAGTTATAAAGAATGGCAAAAGAGTAAAAATCAAGAAGATTTAGAAAGGTATAAGAAGTTAAAAAGTGAAGTTAAAAATATTATTAGAAATGCGCAACAAAATTCACTTGATAATCTTTATAGTAAATTAGGTACCAAGGAAGGTGAAAATGAGATATATAAATTGCAAAAGAATAGAGATAAATTGATAAGGGATAAGAGTCCGGTTAAGTGTATTAAAGACATAAATCAAAATATATTAATTAGCGATAAAGAAATTCTAGATAGATGGGAAGAGTATTTTCTAGGATTATTGAATGAAGAATATCCCCAAAAAGATGTCGAGAACATAGAACCGAATATAGGAATGGTATGTCCGATTACTGAAAAAGAAGTAGATATAATAAGAAAAATGGGAAGGAATAAAACAGTTGGCCCAAATAAAATACCCATAGAGGTATGGAGAACCCTTGGGAGTATACGGGTAGAATAGTTAACATGTTTATTTAATAAAATTTCAAAAGAAGAAAACATGCCAGATGAGTAGAGGAAAATCACCATAATACTTTTATATAAAAATAAAGGGGATATGCAAAACTACGGTAATTATAGAGGAATCAAAGTGGTGAATCACACTATGAAATTATGGAAAAGGATTATAGAACAAAGATTAAGAAATGATTCAACTATTTCGAACAATTAATTTGGATTTATGCCAGGGCGATCCACCATAGATGCTATTTACTTATTAAGACAGTTAATGGAGAAATGTAAAAGTAAGAATAAAAATGTACACATAGTCTTTATAGACTTAGAAAAGGCATATGATAGAGTACCTAGGGATATAATATGGTGGTATTTAAGGAGAAAAAGAATCCGTATGAGTTATATTAAAGTTATTAAAGATATCTATGATAACCAAAAGACTAGAGTGCGAACTATTTGTGGAAAAACTAATGATTTTACGATTAAAATAGATCTACATGAAGGATCGGCCTTAAGTCCTTACTTATTTGCCGTAGTATTGGATGAGATTAATGAGAGCATATAAGAAGAGGTCCCATGGTGATTGTTATTTACGAATGATATAGTTTTAGTAAACACTTCAAAGGAAGCCTTAGCGATAAGAGTAGATATTTGGAGAAATGATGTAGAGTCTAAGGGACTAAAAATGAGTAGAAATAAAATTGAATTTATGGAATATAAATTTAATAATGAGACCTCTGACAGCATAATGTTAAAAATCAAAGAAAAAGTGATAAACCAAACTAATAAATTTTATTATTTAGGTTCAGTGATACAAAGTAATGGGGATATTGATGAAGATGTTGTAACACCCCATAATTTTTTAACCTTAAATAATGCGGTTTAAATTAAAAGTCGAAAAGGTATTTTTAGTGGATTTAAAAAATTTGACAATTACAAGGTGGACTAATTAAATTAAAATGAGTGTTTTTGTCGAAATTTGAATTAAGTGAAAATATTTTTATGGGGATCCGAAAATTTTTTATTGAATAAACATTAATACATTTACATAGTTATCTAGTTAGTTAGAGATTTGATTTTATGTAATGGTAAATTCTTAATTCTATAAATTTTATAACTCCAAACAGTTGACTTTTGACATAATATAAAGAAATGAAATACTTGGAAAAAATAAATAAATAAAATTTTTAACTAAACTTGAGAAAGAGATAGACTCTTAAACTTTATTTTTGTTACCTGTTGTAGGCTCATGGCTCCCAAAGTGGGAGTTGGGTCTTTTTATTTTATTTTTTATTTATTTATTTGCTTCCTTATTAGTCGGGTCTTTTTTTATTATTATTTAAATTCCCTTAAATCCTTTGTTGTTTATCCCATGTGTACTAATGATTACAAAAAAAATTATTGCCTTATTCCTTTGAGTTGTTCCATGCGTGATGATGAGGTGAGATGGATGCCTCCTAAATTTGGGTAAGCACATGGGTCTTATGGGAATGGGAATGTTAGCATATATTTTTATCTTTTAAGAGTTTGAGATGGTTGGGCCTCTTTCATCTCACCCTATATAAAGCCCTTGACTCACTTTTTAAAAAACTCACGCACCTTTGTGTTTCCAAACACCTTTTTTCCTACTCAACGCAAAATATTCAGACCCTTATATTTCAACTCCAAACCTCCCTTAAACAAAATTTTAATCATATTTTGGGAGGTCTAAACTACATAATTTCAGGAATGCCCAAGAACGAAACTTGCTTATTTTTGCGAAACGAACGCAACCGAATATTCAGAATTTTCAACCGACGATTCCCCAGGTATGGATACTCTATTATATCATGCATTTTAAGTGTTGCCTAAACATTTAATGACATATTTTTCTTAAAATAAATTAGCAACATAATTAGAAAAAGTGAGAATAAAATTTGGTACTGTTTTTATGAAAACTTTTAATATCGAATAAGACTTGAAACCCTTGGGTGCGTAGGATAGGGTATTGGGTTTTGGTTATTATGGGTGTAGGTTCGCATGTAAAATTTTATGGAACTTGTTTGGATAAAAACGGAGCGCGTACACACTCAAAAATAAATTATGTAGTTAATGAAAGTGGAAGATTTTGGTGTGTTTCATAAACTTGCATGTTGATGAATTTAAAATTATTAGATGGAAATAAATTGTGTTAAGAACTACATTGATATTATTAATTAAATTAAATTAAATGGTGCCATCATGAGTAAATTACAATATTGTTCATATATATTGTTGGATTGTGTGATTAATTGATAATTCTATTTGTCATTGCGGGGACGATGGGAATTCGCTAGTATGCTCTGACCCATATTTAAGGACGCTTTCTAGGTATGGGACTAGTGGGTAGGCCTTAGTCATGAATTACACTTTCCAGGTATGGTACTAGTTCGTGTAGATTTTTGCATATGGGATATTCCGGGGTGGGCCTGATTTTCATGTCATTCTGATGATTAGCCTAGGCGCGAGACTAGGGATAAATTTATGATAGAAATTCATCCTATAAATAAGAAAAGATGGGGACCTTTAGTTATGGGACTAAAGGTGTTTTTAAGGATCTCACATCGATAATAAGGATGGGGTAAATAAATATATGAAGATGGAAAATTGAGAAATTGAGAATTAGTACCTAAGATAATAAAAGAGGTATTAAAATATATTGGCGTCGTTAATAAGTGCAGGACTAACAGTTAAACGGGTTGTCTGGATATTGCGACGTGTGGGTGAGTGACGGCGTAATAATGCAGGGCTGACAGTTAAACGGGTTGGCTGGCTATTATGATGTGTCGTGTGTGGAACTTCGTCATTAAGTGTGAGGTTGACAGAATACAGACTGGATGGCTATTATGAGGGGATGTGTGTGGTGCAGAACATGTGGGAGTCCCACAACCAAACAATGAAAGACTTAAGTGGCAGTCCCGCACTAAAATAATGAGAATTGGTGGGAGTCCCACTACGGAAATGGTGTAAGATTTATATGCGGGAGTACCGCGATTGATAATAATAAAATGAGCAAAAATAATAAAGTTGAGTAAATTGATTAAATGGTTTTATTGAAAATTAAATAATTGAATTTGGACTTTTAAGTAGTAGTTTCATGCGTTAATATATGTCGTTTATTTTACTCACATCGCTATTAATTATCTCGTCTTAATTTAAAATATTATATTGTGAAATTTATCATGTATAATGTTATTGTTTGGGTTCACGGACCCTAATTGGAGGGAATAGCCGGTATTCATGCTCGGGGCTCTGACCCTGTGCGTTGACTAAAAAATTTCAGGTATTAGTGCTGGAGTAGCTGCATAGGAGTATTTTAAGATATATCTTGTAAGTGCAGCTGGAGTTTATTTATTTTATGCTTAGTGGTTTAATTTAGTTTCCATTCCTTCGCATTTATATTGAGACTCAGTTTATGGATTTAGTGGGCCATTCGGCTCTATAGTTGTTATGATTTTTATTCAAATATTTCATTATGGAACTAGTTTATTGGAGTTATTATTTAATTTGAGAATTGGATTAAATTGGAGATTCGCATGGTGATGGATTTTATATCGCATTAATGGTTATTATTTATTGGGATTGATTTAATTATTATCTTATGGAATAAATTTTATGTGTCTCATATCTGTCACATGCTAAGAATGGTATTTTATTTAGTGACTCTCAGAGTAGTTTGATGGCAGTGGCTGGACACCCCGTTGTTCAGATTGTGAGGGGTGTTATAGATGGTATCAGAGCAAGGTCTTACGACTCATAGGTTGTGAGTCTGCTTTAGTTTTTGCATTGCCATCTTTGATTCCCTTTGTTGACTCGTAGTTCTTGAGGTACTAGGTCTAGAATACGTGTTAGCTCTTGGAGATATGGAGTTTTGTGTTAAGGACGTTGTAGGCATTGAGGTTAGAAATAGTAATCTTTATGTGAGGACCCTTAAAGTTGATTTTGAAAATAATTTTTATTTTGGCAGATCGATTGGTATTATTTTTGGACATATCTAGTTTTGATGAAGAGAGGTGATCTGATTTAAGAATTTATGTGTTGCGATGACTTTTGGAGATAGAATCGAGTGGGGATTCGGAGAGAGAACCCAGTACGCCATTATTTTATAGTTATGCATATATATATATAGTTAGGATATATATATTGTATTTTGATCGTGGGATAGATGCATGTAGGATTGGGTGTATGGCCCTCCGGTCGTGGCATTCTATGAGTAGGCAAAAGTGAGCCTTATTTTATTTTGAGCCTTTACACTTCGTCGAATTTCGAGGACGAAATTCCTGTGCTAGTGGGAAAGTATTTAACATCCCATAATTTTTTAACCTTAAATAACCCGGTTTAAATTAAAAGTTAAAAAGGTACTTTTGGTGGATTTAAAATTTTTGACAATTAGAAGTTGGACTAATTAAATTAAAAATAGTGTTTTGGTTGAAATTTGAATTAAGTGAAAAAAAATTTATGGGGATCCGAAATTTTTTTATTGAATAAACATTAATACATTTACATAGTTATCTAGTTAGTTAGAGATTTGATTTTACATAAGGGTAAATTCTTAATTTTATAAATTTTGGAACTCCAAACAGTTGACTTTTGACATAATATAAAGAAATGAAATTTTTGGAAAAAATAAAAAAATAAAAATTCTAACTAAACTTGAGAAAGAGAGAGACGCTTAAACTTTTTTTGTTACCTGTTTTAGGGGCATGGCTCCCAAAGTGGGAGTTGAGTCTTTTTATTTTATTTTTATTTATTTGCTTCCTTGTTAGTCGAGTCTTTTTTTATTATTATTTAAATTGTCCCTTAAATCATTTTTTGTTTATCCCATGTGTACTAATGATTATAAAAAAAATTATTGTCTTGTTCCTTTGAGTTGTTCCATGCATGATGATGAGGTGAGATGGTTGCCTCCTAAATCTTGGGATGCACATGGGTCTTATGGGAATGGGACTGTGAACATATATTTTTATCTTTTAAGAGATGGAGATGGTTGGGACTCTTTCATCTCACCCTATATAAAGGCCTTGACTCACTTTTTTTTTAAAAGTCACGCACCTTTGTCTCTATACAACACAAAATATTCAGGCCTTTATATTTCAACATAAAACCTCCCTTAAACAAAACTTCAATCATATTTTGGGAGGTCTAAACTACATATTTTCATTAAGGCCCAAGAACTAAACTTTCTTGTTTTCGCGAAACGAACGCAACCGGGCATTTAGAATTTTCAATCGACGATTTTCCAGGCATGGTCTCCCCCTTTATTATTATGCGTTTTAAGTGTCGCCTAAACAGTTAATGACATGTTTTTCTTAAAATAAATTAGCAACGTAATTAGAAAAAGTGAGAATAAAATTTGGTACTGTTTTTATGAAAAAATTTAAAATGGAATAAGACTTGAAGCCCTTGGGTGCGTAGGATAGGGTATTGGGTTTTGGTTATTATGGGTGTAGGTTCGCATGTAAAATTTTATGGAATTTATTTGAATAAAAATGGAGCGCGTACACACTAAAAAAAGTTATGTAGTTAATAAAAGTGGACGATTTTGGTGTGTTTCATAAACTTGCATCTTGATGAATCTAAAAATATTAGATGGAAATAAATTGTGTTAAGAACGACGTCGGTATTATTAATTAAATTAAATTAAATTAAATGGTGCCAATATTAGTAAATTGCAATATTATTCATATATTTTGTTGGATTGTGTGATTGATTGATAATTATATTTGTCTTCGCGGGGACGATCGGATTTTGGTTGTATGCTCTCACCTATATTTTAGGACGCTTGCTAGGTATGGGATTCATGGGTAGGCCTTGGTCGCGAATTACACTTTCAAGGTATGGGACTAGTTCGTGTAGATTTTTACGTATGGGATATTTCGGGATGGGGTTTATTTTCATGTCATTCCATTGATTTGGTTAGCCTACGCGCGAGACTAGGGAGAAATTTATGATAAAAATTCATCCTATAAATAAGGTAGGACATATTATGTGTTGGAGACCTTTAGGTATGGGACTAAAGGTGTTTTTTAGGATCTCACGTTGATAATAATGGTGGGGTAAATAAATATATGAGATGAGAAATTAAAAATTAATACCTAAGATAATAAAACGGGTATTAAAATATACTGGCGTCGTTAATAAGTGCAAAACTTCCAGTTAAATGGGTTGGTTGGCACTTGCGACATGTGGGTAAGCGATGACGTAATAAGTGCAGGGGTGATAGTTAAATGGATTGGCTGGCTATTATGACGTGTCGTGTTTGGAACCTCGTCAATAAGTGCAGGGTTAATAGAATACGGAATGGCTGGCTATTACAAGGGGATGTGTATGGTGTAGAACATGTGGGAGTCCCACAACCAAACAATGAAAGACTTAAGCGGGAGTCCCGTGCTAAAATAATGAGAATTGGTGGGAGTCCCATTACGAAAATGGTGTAAGATTTATATGCGGGAGTACCGAGACTGATAATAATAAAATGAGAAAAAATAATAAAGTTGAGTAAATTGATTAATTGGTGTTAGAGGAAATTAAATAATTGAATTTGGACGTTTGAGTAGTAGTTTCATGCGTTAGCATGTGTCGTTTATTTTACTCGCAACGTTATTAATTATCTCGTCCTAATTTAAAATATTCTATTGTTATTTATCATGTATAATGCTATTGTCTGGGTTCACGGCCCCTAATTGGAGGGAGTAGTCGGTATTCATGCTCGGGGCTCTGACCCTGTGCGTTGACTAACATTTTTCAGGTATTAGTGTTGGAGAAGCTGTATAGGAGTATTTAGAGATATATCTTGGTGGTGCAGCTAGAGTTTATTTATTTTATGCTTAGTAGTTTAGTTTAGTTTCCATTCCTTCGCATTTATATTGAGACTCAGTTTTTGGATCAGTGTCGCATTCAAATATCCTTCTATCACTAATCTTATTTTGTTTTGGGTGAGTACTCTTGTATAATTTCTTAGGGGTTTAATTGATCGAATTTATCCAAAATTTCAATCCTAACAAGGTTGTGTCATAGTCTTATTATGAAGCTAAGAACCCTTGATGCGTTTGACCAGTTAGATGTCCAAGAAACTATTCAAGGATACTAAGATAAAATTACAGATGCATATTTTAGTATTGTCATTCCATTTGTTGCTTGTTTATAATACTTTCATCACTAATCCTACTCCTTTTATTATCATATGTACATTCAAATCTATTTTCATAAAATTGAAAATCCAAAAGAGGGTACTTATACCACAATACTCAATTTATAGTGTTCACGCAATTTTTAATATTTCAAGGACATTTGACATATATTTTCGTAAATCAAAAGTGACACCCTAGACTCGAATTATGAGTTAGACTCAACCTTGTTCATTATACCAACTATATAGATTTTGATGCCATTTTTATCTACGTAGGTGTTCCGAAGTCATTTTGGAATTTGAGTCCTTTCTTACCATTTGAAATATTTTAAAATATTTGCAGGCCTAGCTGAAGAAGGAACACTTTGAACATTTTGCTTATGTTTCATGGAAGGAAACAATTTAAAATTTAATTATTTATTCGTGGAAATGTATAGAGATTGTGTTGTATTGTTATGTGTGGATATGTATATAGGTTGTATTGTATTATTATTTGTGAAAATGTATATAGGTTGTGTTGTATTATTATTTTTTCAATCCATGGATTAGTTAGTTGTATAATGAATATCTATACAAGTTTGCAAACATGCACAGGGTTTTTTTTTTAGGAGGAAAAAAATTAAAAAAAAAATTTAATAGAATTTATTTTTGGTCACGGTTCTGAGCCGTGAATCGTTTTGGTTACAACCTAGAGTCACGGTTTTAGACCGTGACCAACATCAAATTTCCACCTTGGATGGTCATGGTTTGGGATCATGACCACCAAAATAATACAATTATTTGTCACAGCAGGGGTCACGGTTCTGAGCTGTGACCACTGTTGGGGTTTATTCATAAAATCATACGTAAAGAATTTTATTATTGATTAATACAGGATTATTTTATTCATTTTGAAATAATAATAAAGTTAATAATTCTTTATATTTATTTAAATACATTAGTTCATATAAATGTGGGTCAACCCAGTGAGTTAACCTCGGGATGATCATAGGGAGATTGAAATTTCGGTTCTAGCATTATTGAAGTGTTCACAACCTAGATAGATACTTGACGTCGTACTAGAACTGTTATGATAGAATACCAGTAGTTTTTCTCAAACTTTGGGGAACTGATAATGGTTCAAAAACTTGTGAGATAGTTCAACAGAGGAATGTGATTGGTACATTCCAGGAATGTATTGAACGAGACCATCTGTGAGATTTGAGTTTAAGGGTTATGTAGATTAGACTGAAAAAATCTCACACCATTTGCAAAGGGTGCATATATTTTTAATCCTGAGAATTATAAGTATTGGGATACTTATGCAGTCGTCGCTTGAATTGTTGTGCGTATGATTCAGTATTAGATCGAATTAAATGATCCCCACATATTGGGTGACAGTTATGTAAGTAAGTCTGAGATCTTAATTCGGAGGAATCCGCGTTCAGAGATACCTAGGATTACAATACCCTCTTGATTGAATTATAATATTTTGTTTCCACTAGTAAACATGGTCAATAGATTATTTATAATCTAGTGGAGGTAGAAAATTAAGTTAAGCCTGAGAATCAAGAAAATTGATTAAATGTTGGTTAAATTCGATTAATAGCAAACTGACTTGATCAAGTGGGTATCATAATATTAATGTGAGGAATCATATTATGTGCCATAATCAACTTTGCAAATCAGACATCATTATATCCGAGGAATTCTGAGATAATTAAATTGAAGTGTATTCATAATTATTTATTGGAATTAGTTATGATTAAATAAAGAAAGAAAATTAATTACGGTAGTTGTAATTGGATATTTTTGAGTGTTTATTTGAAGGCAATTTAATTATTTATCTTGCGTTCCTAGTGTAATCCATATACCCAAGTAATTAGACCCAGACTCTCAAGGAACCTAATTTAGCCCAGGCCCACCTTTTATAGTTGTATATAAAGGTGGGAGAAGGGGTTTTAATTTGGTATTCATCATATTAGGGTTTGAGAGGGTTGAGAAAAAAAATACTATTCATGTTTTTATGAAGAGGGTTAGAGAGAAACCACCATATATCAATCATAAGCAAAGATTTTCATCTCAAAAGGTGTTCATTCACCTACCTAACTTTGGGGAGGATCTTACACTAGAAGATTCAAGATTTTCATAAGGTTAAATCAGGTTTCAGAGATCTAAAATAAGGCATCCCCATGATCAATAAATATTTTTCTATCCATCAAATTATAACCGAATCCACAAAGGTATTGTGTTCTAAACCCTAGGTTTATTATTTAAACCTACTTTTGGATTTTACCTATTTTCTGTGTTTGATTAATCAAAGATCCATGATTGGAATTTTTATTATTGTGCTTATATTGATACCCAATAATCGGTATCAAAACCTTTGGTTTAGATTAATAATTCATTTGAAGGACGCATGTTGTCCAAACTTGAAAACCCTAGTTTTGCATGTTGTCGTAATGGCGTATCTTTGTGTATGATTTCGTACTAACATGGTTTTGTAGAGATTCTCCGTGTATATCCCTTCCATCATGGCCATGCATTATTTTTCTCTATAATTGGATCCTATGGTGGATTATCCCTAGTTATTTTCATCTCTTGATTCGATATGGTTGTAATTGTGATGTTTTGTAATTATTTCTCTTTTAATATTTTTGGAGGCGATTGAGAGGGGATGTAAGGTTTCTATTATCTTATAATCATGCATTAGGTTCGGTTTTAGTGTTTGGACAAGTTTCATAAAGTGTTATGGAGATTTTGGTTGGCTATGGAGGTTTTTCCATAAAAAATCGAGAGGAAGGAGACCAGGCCCGAAAGGGTCAATCGATCGGCCTTACCATCGATTGATCGACCCCCCATTTTCAGCCAAGAAGTTTTTCCATTTTATGGTATTTTTCGACGGTGTATCTCAGTGGTTTTTCCCCAGATTATTTCCAGACCATGGAGGATCAAGTTCTAGTGATCAAGATCCTTAAGAACTCTTGTTTGAGATAAGGTCTACTTCAATTTGGACTCTATGTCAAATGAAGTCTTCTACAAGAAGGACTCTTGTGCATGCGGAATTATACTTAAGAAAAAGTCTACGCCATGATGTAATGGGAATTTATCTCATTTATTATTTTCTGCATTTATTTATTTAATTGTTTGTATGTTTCTTTATTTATATAAAGTTGTGTATTTCGTGTGATAATCAATTGGATAATTAAGAACACTCGATTTATGGACAACATGCATTATCTATTTTGAGATGGACCTAGATCATAATTTTATCCAAAAATTTGCGTTATATTTTATTTTTTTCTAAATTGAATTAAAATCGGGGTAATTAAATTTAAGGTGTGATTTAAATTGAGATCTTCGAATTTTATTTTTTGGAAATTTCAAATTATATATTTTATTTTAACAAAAAATAAAATGTGAGATCAAGATATTTGTTTCGCACAACTAAATTTGAAAATTACCAAGGATTTAAATTTGGTCTTTTAGAATTGAATAAATTATTCTTCAAAACCTCAAGTTTTAAAATATTAAGTGGGAATGGGTTCCAACAAAACCCCATGATCTCCATTGGTATTTTAAAGTTGCGATGCGGTTAATTCCTCGTGTCAGCTTAATATGGCTCTCCATCGGATGGCCTTAATCGTGGTATCATAGACACTTTAAAATTCTTAAGTGATAGTCAATGGAATTAAATGTGAGTGAGTTTAGTCCTGTCATCAAAAAGTTCTACACAACCGGGCTTAATTTCATTAAACGAACAGGTGCTATACACTTAGACAAAAATTTTGATATCCTCTCCATCGGAGTCACTTTCCTTAGTTGGGTCCAAAAGTCACTGACTATTCAATTATGTTAGACAGAGGATACTAAATTGTTCAGGTATATAACGGAAAGAAGAAAGTCTGTCTAGTTCAAGGTGGGGTGATTTAAGCTCCCATCGAGAAATCTCACTTCACAAGAGAACTACGATGTTCGATGGTATATTACTTTTAAAAATTGGAGACGAGAGATAAGTTAAATTATCACATATTATTTTAAAATTTATTCATTTTGTAAAATCTATGATTCTCGAATTTCAATATGGGATCTTCATTAAACCCACTTGCTTTAATCTTAAAGGACAACAAACATACAGGAATGAACTATATTAACTATAAAAGAAACCTAGACATTTTCTTAACTTCTAAGGACATTAAGTTTGTCTTGATGGACACCTGACCTGCCAAGTCGTCGAAAAGGTCACCCAAAAGGGATGTCCAAGCCTTCTAGAGATGGCAAAAGGCTTATAAGATGTTTAGTTGTTACCTATTGACCTCTATATTTAATGTGTTACAACACCAGCACATGTCCACTGCTTATGACATGATTCTGAACCTTAGGGATATGTTTGAGGATCAGAAACGTGCCGTAAGGTTAAACACTATGATAAGGTTGTTTAACACCAAGATGACTGAGGGTGCTCCTGTATGATAGCACGTTCTAAAGATGATTTTCATCTTAGGAGAACAAGAGGTTATTGGATTTGAAATCGATGGGGAAACCCAAGTTAATTTTATGATCCAATGACTATCGGAGTCCTTTAAAGAGTTTCACCTAAACTATTCTATGAAAAAATTTGATAACTCTCTCGCACAACTACATAAAGAACTCCAGACTGTAGAGAATATCAATAAGCATAAGGGTGTGATTCAGGTTATTGAGAAAGGTCCATTTACTTTTGTTCCGAAAGATAAAAAGAAGAAGAAAATAAAGTCTCAGAGACAGCCTAAAGTTGTCGAGAAAAACTTTAAGCCCCGGGTGGAGGTAAGAAGTCGGTAGGTGGATGTTACATCTTCAAATAGGAAGGACACTTGAAGAAGCAATGTCCCATCTTATTAGCAAGGAAGAATGCAATTGATCCATATCATTGAGACATATTTTGTTGTGAAATCTACCGAAACCTGGTATGTAAATTCAGGAGACAATAAACATGTTTGCAATTCTTTGCAGGGGTTTTAGGTAACCAGAGAGCTCAATGATGGAGAAATATTTATGTCCTTGGACGATCATCATAAGGCAGTAGTAGGAAATTTAGTTTTAAATTTTGGTGAAAATAATTAATTAGTATTGGTAGATTATTTTTATGTTCCTAGTATTAGAAGAAATTTGATTTAGGTTTTTAAGTTTGTCATGAATGGATATTTGGTTTATTTTAATTAATGAATTTTAATAAAATGAAAAATCTCTTATCTATTCTGGAACATTGGAAAATGATCATTATATTATAAACATGTCTAACCACTACTGCTTAATACTGAATTGAATAACTTAAATTGAAATAACCTAAAGAGAAATTAACCTTCTAATATGAACCAAATATATCTTTGGCACTTGCTAATAGGCCATTTCAATCTGAAATAAATATAAAGACTAGTATTAAATGGGAAATTAATTTCATTGGAAGTGGATACCAATAGACCGTTTACGGCCAAGGGTATAGAGACAAAGATGTATTGGAATTAGGTCATTCTAATTTGTGTGGATTTATGACTATCCGAGCAAGAGATGGTTACAAATATTTCATCACTTTCATTGATGACTACTCAAGGTATGGATATATTTACCTTCTGCACCACAAGTCTGAATCCTTTTATTAGTTTAAAGTGTATAAGTCTGAGGTGGAGTGTAGGCACAGTAAACTAATCGATACTCTACGATTTGGTCATGGAGGGGAATATGTCTTTGGAGAGTGTAGACAACACCTATCGAATTTGGGTATAGCAACCCAATTGTCTACACTGAGTGCTCCACGGCAAAATGGTGTAGAAAAAATAAGGAACATGACTCTTTTGGATATGGTTAGGTCCATGATGAGATATTCGTATCTGGAAGATTCTTTAGGGGTTGTGTATTAGAGATTACCACATACTTACTAAACTTAGTTCTTTCCTAAATCACTCTTAATGATTCCCATAGAACAATGGACTGGATAAAAACTAAATCTAGGACATGTTCAGATTTAGGGTTTCCCATCACACGTGCTGACGAAAGAGCCTGGGAAGTTAGAATCAAGAATAAAAATCTGTCACTTTGTGAGTTACCCGAAAGAAATCAATGGTGGTTTGTTTTGTAATCTTAAGGACCAGAAGGTAATTGTTAGCACAAATGATCAGTACTTAGAGGAAGATTATAGGATAAGCAACAAGACCAAAAGCAATATTGTCTTGAAAGTGCTAAGAGGACAAGTGAGAGAATATGTTTCGAGACCACTCTTATAAGAAGAAATATTGGTTGATCATGATGATACACTGTTTAATAGTAGTGAAAGTATTATCGATGATCAGGATTCACGTGTCACTTATACTATACCTCAAGTGGAGCTACGCCATAGTGGTAGGGTCAGACGTGAGCCTGATAGGCTAGTATATTTGGGAGATGACTTCGATGAAGTCCCAAGGGAACACGAAACAGATCCCATCACCTACTAAGAGGCACTCCAAGATAAGGATTTCGAGCTTGAACAAAAGGCCATTTATACCAAGATGGATTCGAATCGAGTGTGGGAACTTGTAGATTTACCGAATGGGCTTACACCCATAGGGTGTAAATGGATCTATAAGATAAAGAGATGAGTAGATAGGTTGGTGGAAACCTTCAAGGAAAGTCTTGGTATGAAAGGGTTCACTTGAAAAGAGGGGACCGATTGTGAGGATGCCTTTTTGCCTATAGCCATGATTAAGTCTGTCCAAATTCTCTTATTCATTGTTGCACGTATTAATTAAAAGATTTTGTAAATAGACGTCAAGACAACATTCTTGAACGACAATCTTGACGAGTGTAACTATAAAATACAACCCATAGAATTTATAGAAAATGGGCATGAAAGCAAGTTGTGCAAGCTTAAGATATCCATTTATGGACTTAAGCAAGCATCAAGGTCTTGGAATATCCAATTTTATCAGGCAATCAAATCTTTTGGTTTTGATAAATGTTTGGATGAAACTTATGTGTATAAGAAGAATGACGAAAATATGGTGGTATTTATAGTACTATACGTAAATGATATTCTTCTAATCGGGAACGATGTGGGTGTATTTTTTAGTGAGAAAGTGGTTATCTAGTCAGTTTAATATGAATGAATTAGGACAAACAAACCACATCCTAGGGATCAAACTTTTGCATGATCTAAAAAATAAGATGTTTGGCTTATCCCAATCCACTTATATCGACACAGTGTTGCTAACGCGCATGATTCCAATAAGGTTTCTCCCTTTTAGGCGTGGAATTTTTTATCTAAGGATCAGTGTCCGAAGACACCTGATGATATAGAGAAGATGATAAATATACCTTATGCTTCGGTAATGTAAAGCCTCATGTATGTTATGGTTTATACTAGATCGAATATCATTATGTCATAGGAATAGTCAATCGATTCCAATCTAATTAAGGTGAGGATCACTGGACTACTGTGAATCACATTCTTAAGTACCTGAAGAGAACTAAGGATATGTGTTGGTTTACTCAGAAGAGAGTCGAGTGCCAATCGGGTACACTGACTCGAATTTTCAATCGGATAGGGACTCCAAAAAATCAAACTCGGGATATGTGTTTACACTAAAAGGTGGAGTTACAAGTTGGAGGAGTATCAAGCAATCTTGTATTTCTGATTACACCATGGAAGTTGAGTATGTTATCGCTTTGGAGATAATAAAAGAGGTTGTTTGGCCCCGAACTTCCTAAGTTATTTGAGTGTGGTTCCTTCACTGCAGTCGCCTATTACACTTTATTATTATAATAGCGATTCAGTTATAAATTCAAAAGAACCAAGGATACATAAGAGGGCATAGCACATTGAACGTAAGTATCACCTGATTCAGGAGATCGTGTAGAACGGCAATATCAATGTGACTAAGATGGCATTCGAGGACAACCTGGCGGATCCTTTTACAAAGAGCTTACCAGCTTGGACTTTTGGCAGTCATGTAGAAGGAATGGGAGTCAAGTGACTAAGTCAGAGATTTTTGGGTATATTCGTAAAACCATGTGTAAACCATTTTATAATTGATTGATAAAGGATTTTTTTATTCCTTTTGAAATAAGAACCAAGTTTGTGAGAATTCTTTATATTTGTTCAGATATATTATTTCATATTATATCGATCAATAAAGCTTAGTAGGAATTCTAGTGAGGGCCTCAATTTGAGCATAAGGAGATTGGAATTTAGATTCTAGCACCATTAAAATGTTCAGAACCTAGATAGGGACTTGACATCCTATCAGAACGATTGCGATACAATCCTAGTAGTTTATCTTAAACTACGGGGAACAGATAATGGTTCGTAGATCTTGTGAGATAGTTCAACATGGGATTGTTATCGGTATATTCTAAGATTGTATTGAATGGGACCACGCATGAGATTTGAGTCTAAGAGCTGTCTAGATTAGATTCAGGAAATCTCATACCATTTGCAAAGAGTGAATAGATTCTTAATCCCAAGAATTATGATGATTGAGATGCTTATATAGTTGTCTCTTTGGTCGCTATGGATGCGATTCAATATTAGATTAAATCAGATTATCCCGCCATATTGGGTGACAGCTATGTAAGTAGGTCTGAGATTTTAATTCGGAGGAATTCATGTCCGGAGATACCTAGGATTGCGCTACCGCCATGATTGAATTATAAGATTTTATTTCTAACAGTAAACCTGATTAGTAGATTATTTATAATTCGGTGGAGGTAGTAAAATAAGTTAAGCCTGAGAAACAAGGAAATTGATTAGATGTTCGTTAAAGTTTATTAACAGCAAATTGACTTGACCAAGTGGTATTAGAAGCTTAACGTGAGGAATCACATTATGTACTATAATTAACTTTGCAAATAAGACCTCATTATATCTGAGGATTTTTTAGATAATTAAATTGGAGTGATGTCATAATTAGTTTTTGGAATGAATTATGATTAAATAAAGAAAGATATAAATTATGGTAGTTGTAATTTGGTATTTTCAATTATTTATTTGAAGCCAATTTAATTATTTATCTTGGGCCCATAGTGTAGTCCATAAACCCATGTAGATAGGCCCAAACTCTCAAGAAACCTAGTTTAGTCCAAGCCCACCTTTTATACTTGAATATAAAGGTATGAGAAGAGGTTTTAATTCATTATTCATCACATTAGAGTTTGAAAAGGGTGAGAAAAAATTCTATTCACTTTTTTGTGAAGAGAGATAGAGAGAGACCGTCATATCTCAATCGTAAGAAAAGGTTTTCATCTCAAAAGGTGTCCACCCGTTGACTCAACTTTGGGGAGGATCACACACTAGAAGATTCAAGCTTTTCAGAAGGTTAAGACACTTTTTGAAGATCCAAAACAAGATAGTCCCATCATCAACAAAGAATTTTATCCCCATCAAATTACAATCGGATCCGTAAAGCTATTGTGTTATAAACCATAGGTTTGTTATTTAAACCTAGTTTTTGATTTACCTCTTTCGTGTGTTTTATTAGTCAAATATCCCTGACTGATTTTTTTTATTCCTCATATATTGATCCCCAACAAACACTTGGTCATAGTCCACAATTGTGACCACTCCCTTAATATTTATGTCACCCAAAGAACCATGACCATGTATTAATGTCACAATTTTGGACCATGACCCCCAAATTGGGTACCCTTAAAATGTTCACAATCCAAAACTGTGACCCTAGGCCTTTGTCACGGGCCAAAACCGTGACCATTATTGGTATATGGCGTAGTGATACTTTCTTGTTCTTTCTTTTTAAAATTAATTTTTTAATTAAATTACATTTGTTCCCCTTTAATAATAATGTGAATCTTTTTTACCCTTAGAAATAAGCATGTTCTCCGTACATGACTATTTTTTATATTTAATTGTTAAAATTAACAGATGGGTCGTGTTACTTCAATTTCCATTCTTTGAGGTCTTAATTGATACTTTTGATGGTTCAGGGGATATATATATATATATATATATATATATATATATATGAAAAAAATTCTTTAATAAATATATTTTTATCCCAAGTTCCTCTAGTGAAGTATCTCTCTCGACGAAAATAATCGTGAAGGATTATTTTCTAAATCACCTAAGTTATTTTTATTCTTGAAAAAGTTATTTAAGATTTTTCAAATCTAGTTTAACTAACGGTTTAGTTGCAAATAATCAAACAATTAGGAATGTAACCAAGAAATCAACACACGAGATTTTTTACATTGTAAAACCCCAAACAGGGTGGGAAAACATCCACGGTGCCCTCTACGCCACAAACAAAAATATTTTAAAAATAAAGAAAGTTTAAGTTATAACAATTGTGAAGAAACGTTTGAGAAAATGCGAAAAATATACCTTCACATGCGAGAACAAATCAAGCTAGGCTTCCTCTTCAATTCTTTTACATGTAATACTATGTCGCATAAAAGAATTACTATGTTAACCAAAAAATTATAACTATATGTAATGCTAAGTTACATAAAAGAAAAGATAAGTAAAATTACTTGAATAAAGAAAGCATCTAAAATCAATTGAGCTTTAATAATTTTTCTCCAATTGCATGCGTACGTGGAATGAGAAGAAAATGTGCTAACATATTATTCCATCTAAAATGTAACCAAATTATTCTATTTTAAACATGTAATTTACGTATCTCATGTTACTCAAAACTTTCATTTAGGTAGAAAGTGTATTTTGTATATATATATATGTGTATGTTTTATACATGTGCGTGTATCTGTGTGCGAGAGTGTGTGAGTATATATGTGTATGAGTGTGTGTGCATATATGTATGTGTGAAAGTGTGTCTATATATATGTGCGATTGTGTAAAAGTATAATGTGTGGGTGTGTATGTGTACGCGTGTGAGTATATGAGGGACTTCATGTATATATAGGAATTCATATGTTATACGTGTGCACGTATGTGTATATATATGTGCGCATGTGAGTATGTGTGTGTATATATGTATGATTGTGTGTATATATGTATATCTATGTGTGAAATTGTGTGTATATATATGTGCGATTATGTAAAAGAATATATATGTGTGCGTGGGTGTGTTTGTGTGCACTTGTGAGTATATGAGGAACTTCATGTATATATAGAAATTCATGTGTTATATGTATGCGTGTATGTGTATATATGTGTATATGTGTGAGTATGTGTGTATATATGTGTATGAGTGTGTATATGTGTGTGTATATATGTATATATGTGTGAAATTGTGTGTATATATGTGTGTGCGGGTGTGTATGAAAGTTAATATTCTAAAGCATATTAAATATCATAACCCATCAAGGGTGTGATTAATAACAAAGTTACTATTCTAATGCGTATGAAACACCCTTATACTAATCACATATATGGTTTTGGATTTCAATATACCCAAATGGGTTCAATTTCATGTATATACCAAATTTAAAAATCAGTTTCACATTTACACAACCAAATGGGTACAATTTCATGTAAATACACAATTTAAATATCAATTTCACATTTACACAACAAAATGGGTCCAATCTCATGTACATACCCATTTCAAATTTACACAGCATTATACCAAGTTTCAGATTTATACCCAATTTTAATTTTAATTTCAAATTTACACAACATTATATCCAATTTCAGATTTATACCCAATTTTAATTTCAATTTCATATTTACACAAAAAAATGAGTCCAATTTCAGATTTATACCTAATTTTTGTAAGCACTAAATTAATATAACATAAACACGCACATACAAACACACACATAAACCCTAAATTAATCTAACGCAAACACACACATACACATATGTGTGTATATATATATATATATATACAGAGAGAGAGAGAGAGAGAGAGAGAGAGAGAGAGAGAGAGAGAGAGAGGAGAAGTATTACTGTGAGTGTAGATAGAGAGATGTCATCGGCGAAAGGGAGATAAGCACCGAGAAGAGAGAGAGAGAGAGAGAGAGAGAGAATGTGTAGAGAGCAAGGTAGAGAGAAATGGGTAGGTAAAATGACATAAAACCCTAGGTTTTTTTATTTATACCTTATACTTGGTTACGGTCCTAGACCGTGACCCATGTTGTAACTAATTATATTGTCACGGGTTCCAATTTATGGTTACGGTTCCCAGTCGTGACCCACTGTGTTAACCTCACCTTGTCACAGTCCCAAACTGTAACCATTGGGTCGTGACCAATTCGAATTAAAATATTGTCACGATTTTGGATCACGGTTCACAACTATAACCATGTTTCATTATGATTTTTCACTATTTGGTCACGATCTTAAACCATGACCCTCAACTTGACAAAATTGGCACCAATATTCTCGTCATATGGGTTACGATTGGGTCACGATCAGGAGTTGTGACCATGGTGGTCACGGTCTGCAACCGTGACAATCGTCCTCTCTAGGTCACCCATAGATTTGGTCATAACCTTAGTCACGATATATTTAGTATGGTCACGGTTTTGGACCGTGACCCACCTCGCGTGACCATTCTCAGTATATCTCATAGTGTAAAAAGTGGGTATTTCATCCAAATACACACACAAATCGTAATTTATAACTCCCACTAAAAATTCAACCTAATCCTAAAGTCTCCCCACCCCACCCACAACACTCCCCCTAAGACGCAAAATAACTCGTCAAACTCCCACTCGACACACTTACTTTTCTCCAAATAAACCATTCAACCTCTCTCTCTCTCTCTCTTTCTTTATATATATATATTTCTCCCTTAAAATTGACATGTGAAAACATAGTGTTGAGATATTCAATTTGATTTAGAGTTGGGTGGATTACTACTGTGGATCGGGTGGTGCATAAAGTAAGGGTTTTATTTAATAGATGGGTGGGTTAAGATGATGTTAGAGGTGTGTGGATGGTGGTGGTTTATCTTTAAATGGGCCTAAGGGTTGTGGCTATGGATGATAGAGGTAGTTATGGAATGATTACAGGTTTAGTACTTTTTCATTGTTTGGGGTTTTAGCCGAGAAAGAGAAAGAGGGTTGTTTGGGCATTACGTTGCGTTAGGTTGGTTAAAGGTTAGTTTGGTTGAATGTGTGTGTGAATTGTATGAGTAGTTGTTTGGGTTGTTAAAGGGGGATGTTTGGGAGGTGGTGTATATCCAATTTACTTCTTTCCCATTAAAAATAGTCATGTGCATCACACATGACTACTTTCTATCATATTTAGCTGTCAAAATAAATTGAATGGCCTTATTATATTTTTTTTCCATTATTTAGGAGCTTAGTTGTGACTTTCATAGTGCATGGTCCATTTTGGAACGATCGTGATAGTTTACCTACAATAGGTATGTGCATAAGGATCCAATTATAATTAATTAATTTCCAAGTCAAGCAAATTAAATCCTTTTTAATTTGAACCAATTTTTAATTTTACCGAATAAAATTTATAATTCCAAATTACATGCAAATTATGATCAATAAAAACTATTACGTAAACACACGAGGATTTTAGAGTGGAAACCCTTGCAGGAAAAAACATTATCATCCCAACGCACTTACAAGTCCACTAGTATTGAATGTAATGCTTCCCAGAATTAATAAGAACACCTACACACCTTACATATATGACTAAACTTACTCCCACGTGGTTACTCTCTTGCGCTATGATCCTCTACCTCTGTTTTTACTAGGAACAACTAGGAATCAATTGCACAGCCTCTAAGGCCTCGGTATATATCGATCTCGATTGGTGGAAATCAGTCGACATATAATCCAATATGATATCTTCTTGGAAAAGAAGATCTCATGGGATTTGTAAACCTAGAATATGCTTCTATTGCATAGGGTTAACAGGATCTCACAATCCAAAAAGGACTCTTGCGAAAGCAAATTAGGTTTTGGGAAAAATTTATCTTCATCACTTTGGAAGATGCGTTTAAAGGTTTTTAAATAGTTCAGCATTGAAAAAGATTCAGTTAAACATGATTTCCAAGACAAAAGACCTCTTTCCAACCATGAAGTCCTCATTCGAATGAGAACTTTCAAATGAGAGGTTCTTGTTTGATTTTTTTCGATCGAGGGAAAATTTCTTAAGATAGTGTGCCCTCGTTTAAACCAACTTCGATCGAGGGAACCTCATTTGAAGTTTATTTTTATCGATATACACTACCTTCAGAAATAGGCCTTTGTTAAAACCATTTTCAATCAAGAGTGACATCGTTCGAATAATGTCACCTGATTATTTTACCTTTAATACATTTTAACTTATATTTTTCGTTATTTGATTCTATTAAAATCCTATTCTGTCACTTCCTAGAAATAAATTACACTAGAAAGAAATAAAAAATATTAAAAAATTATTACCTTTACCAAATCTTTTTTATGGAATAAATTTGTCTGATCTGGTTAAGTAATTTCTATCATATTATGCTTTGTGTCTTTCTCTTCACTTGATGTAATATTACAAATTGATATAATTGATACAAATAAACTACGACACAAAGGTTTGTTCCGAAATTAGTCCACGACAAAATAAAACCTACGGGAGTGTAAAACGTGTCCTTACAAATATCTCCCTTTGTCTATTTTAGAACAGAAAATGAAACAGATAAAAAAATGCGAGATAAAAATACTTATACATCAAAACTATCCAATCACAATCCCCGCGAACTCAATACTTATGTACGACTTTTTCAATCCATGATAAATCAACATAACGAGCCTTGTATGTCCTACACAATTAAACTCATACCGAGTGAAATACTAAAGGTACAAGATATGTATATACAATGATAGGAATTAAAAAAATATAATGCATGTACTAAGCTACTCCCCCTAAATATGTACTCACCCTGAGTCCCAAAATGTCTCCCACTTTGTCTCGGATAGACATAAGAAGAAATCAAAAAAAAAATATCATAAATCTATTCGGTTAAGCAAATAAGAATTATCAAAGAAAGCATATGCCCAATGAGATAAGTGACATAAATTCATGTAAATACAAACATGGTATAAAATATATCAATTTAAAACATCATATTCATTTCTCTACACGACCAACATAGATAAAAATAAACAAAATAAATCACAAGTGGATGACAAGGTCAAAATAACTTCAAATCTATAAAATCCCACACAAGCTATCCGATAGGAATAAAAATGAACTTGAAACCCAGAAAAGTTGAAGTAAACCCTCTTATGTTATGCACGAACCCTTTGATTCAACTCAGAGTTGAAAATAATTATAAGTCAACCATACTGAAAAATTTCGAGTGTTCATAGGTTTGTGTCGATTAAGACCTCAAATAAAGCGCTTATGTTAACAGTCCAATAGGGCAAAAAATCACATACTAGAGGAAAATATTCCCCATTAGTCTTTAACCTATAGCTCCCTCCAACATGTTCTTTATATATATATATTTCATTTTTATTCTTAGAGAGTATGCAGTTGCATTGATAATTATTTTTTTCTCATTAGCACATAAATATAAGTTTCTTTCCAATTGTAGTTATTATCATCTTTAGATTGCGTTTAACAATGCTTCTCCCATTATTTTTATAATAAACACATAAAAAATGGTTCTTAGATGAACATATAAAAAATATAGTAAAGAAAATACGATTAGATTGTGTGAAAATAAGTGCAAGTAAATTTTTTCGAATCGAAATCGAAAATTCCCTTGGTTACTTGTGTGCGGTATGACAATGACCACAACAAACACGGGTCATTATCGGAGAACCTCATAAGAATGATTAAGCATATTATGCATAAGTTTAAACTAACTTCCTAAGAATCTAATCTAAAAATAGGGGAAATAGAAAGCAAAATGTGTTCCACAAATATTCATCCTCATAGCACTAATTATCCACAAAGTTCACAAAACACAAAATTTTTGTATTTTCTTAAAAAAATTCAAAAAACAAAAATAATTTTGGTTTTTCTTAAATGACACAAGAAAAAATCTATTTGTATTTTTCATTTATAAAACCAAACAAAAATAGTATATATCTAGGTAGGATACCAATAAATGCATAGAGAAGTCATAATATACCTAAACCTAGAAAAAAAAATATGCTTTGGACTCTGTCAATAGTGCAAACCCCTATGGATTTCCTAAGGATCACATATATAGTGGAATAAAGATGTTTGATGAGTATGTTTGCAAATAAAGAATCAATAGGAACACAACTCAAAGAAACTTCCCTCTTCAACAAGCTCATGAATAACGTGGTGGTAAATTTCTGTGTTTTCTCCAAGAGTATTGAGCAGGGTTATGGAAAATGTTAATCGTGCTCATGTTATCGAATTATATTGTCATGACATCTTGATATATTCCAAAATCTATATCCGCCTACTTTATCCAAAGAAATTGAGTTGAACAACTCCCAATCGCTATGTACTCGGCCTCAGTGGTTGATAAAAAAATCAAACTTGGTTTCTTTATATGCCAAGAAATAAATGCACTCCTTAAATAGAAACACCCATCCGAGGTGCTCTTACAACTGTCGATATCAAGGTATGCATAATGCGAGGTAGTGGTATAAAAATAATGCCAAATCACATTCTCAGGGAAGCCCACTCGCATTTTAATAATACATTTCACCGCCAACAACTACTCTCCTTAGGACTATTTTCAAACCTCGTGCAAACCCCAAAACTAAAGGCTATATCGGGATGACTCATAAAAAGATACAAAAGACTCCCAACAATAATATGATAAAGTGTTTGGTCAGTAATATTTCCATGTATATATTTGCTAAGCTTAGTAGCTGACATGGCTGGCGGAGTTTAGCCTGAACTTCTTCACCAAGTATGTAGTATACTTGGATTGAGATACATTGATCCCATCCTTCAATCAATAAATTTGTATACCTAAGAAAAAGGTGAGCTCTCTTACCTTTCTCATCTCAAATCACTTGTCATCAACTCCGAAAATGAATGAGTATGGATCTCTTGTGTAGAACCAAATATAATGTCATCAATATAGACTCGGGAAATAATATCTCCTTATTCTCTCTCCGAATGAACAACATCGTATCCACTCCCCCTATCTTGAAGCCAAGCATCAACAAGATACGAAGTGAGCCGCTCATACCCAGCTCTAGGATCTTGTTTCAACCATATAAGGCTTTTTTTCAATTGATAGGCATTTTCAGGACATTTAGGGTTTATAAACCCCTTAAGTTGTTTCTTATAGATTTATTCTTTCTATAGTCTCATCAAAATTAAAATCTACACCTTTGACTTGTGTGTGGCCTTGAGCTATAAGCCTAGAGTTATTTGTAATCACTACACCATTCTTATCCATCTTATTTTTATATACCCATTTGGTGCCTACCACATTGGTGTTGTTGCGACAAGTTCTAAAACACCATGTTTTTTAAATTGAATAAACTCATCTAGTATTGTAAAAATCCAATGTTCATCTTCAAGTGCTTCCTTCATATTCTTGAGTTCAATTTGGGAGATGTATCGGAGGTAACTAATCTCACTCATGATTTTAGAACGTGTCATGACACCATTCCCAAGATCTCAAATAATATTTAAGGCGTTATGATTATTCTTAATTTAAGAGGCTAGATCTTCCTTTCTACTTAAATTCGGATCCACTTCTCCTTGATCTTTTCGAGGAGTAAAGAGATCATCGCCTAAAGGTGCATTGCTCTTGTGCATTCAATCATTTTTAATAACAAACAAGGCGAGAAATTAATCCCTAACCAACACAATGTATGATTCCATGACCTTAGGACTCTTAAGGTTGTTAACCTTTACACCTCCCTTATTTAATTAATATCCCAAAAATATCGTTTCCTCCCTTAGGAATCAAACCTGCCTATATTCTCTCCATCTCACAAAATGTATCAAGGACTCCCCAAAACTTGAAAAATACTTTTAGTTAGGTTTATATTCACTCTATAACTCATAACATGTCACGTCAGTTCCTGGATGATGATATACCATATTCATCACGTGGCATGCAGTATTAGCTGCCTTCGCCCAAAACTTCAATGGTACATTGCTTCCTTCAAGCATTGACCGCACCATCTCTTGAGTTATTATATTCTTCCTCTCAATGTTTACATTTATGCTGAGGTGTAACTGTGAGTGAAGAAAATTCACATTAAAGGATTCACGAAAGCAATCACATAAGGCAGAAAGTAAATGAAATCACACACAACAATGATGTACGTGGTTTGGCAACTTGCCTACGTCCACGAAGAGGTTACTTATTTTCTATTAAGTGTCTCTCAACGATTATAATTTTTCATCCCCTTGCCCCGGGTCAGGAGTACAATTTATATTCCTGTTTGTTACAGAGTTCGAGTTATTTAAGGAACTCCATCATAGTTCATGGATTGGCCACGAAGTGCTTGAATATCTCGATCGAGATTCTTGGAACCTGATTTGACCATATCTGCGAGTATCCTCCACTAACTAAAACTGTCCGTGTCAAAATTAAGACATGATTTAGGCCATCCCAAATAACTCAAGTTATCTTGGTTGGCTACTTTCACGGGCTTGCAAAAAGTGGGCTCCCACGGTAACAATGGCAAAAAGTTCATGCTTAATGTCATGCTCACCATAATACTTCTATACCCCTTCCTATAAACTCCGCACAATCGTGATGATTTTGATGCAAACAACATTCAATTGCCACAAACTACGGAGTCTCTGACTTCTCTTTTTTTTTAATCCAATATAAGCATACTTTGTGAATCATCCACCATTCTTAATTCTTTCTATTTATACTAGCTAGTTACTTTAGTTAGGATTTCTTCTTTCTCTGTTAAGTTATGGCGATGCTGGATGGTAAATCTGTAGAAGAATTTAGGCGTCAGTATAACATTCCTGAGTGGGTAATTATCGATTGTGCCCCCTTCCTCATAATGTTCACAAAGTGGACGGGGGGCACTGGATTCATACCCTTTTGATAACTCAAGGGGGGCTGACATTTCCCCCAAATGAGTTAATTTTTAGATTTTTTAGGTATTTTGCCATTGTTCCGGCTCAGTGCACCCCCAATGTATAGAAGATAGTAAACGGTGTACATAGGATAAATTCTCTTTATGGAACAAGGTTAGGACTGGCTGAGATATGTTACGGTTACATATTCTTGAAAACTAAAGAAGGTTTGTTTTATCTGAAGACCAGAAAAGCTGAGCATGTTCTGGTGGTTAATCTTCCAAATTCCCATAAGGACTATTGGGAAAGTGGGTTCATCAGGAGGAAGTGGAAGCACCCTCCACTGTTGGAGGGGGAGAGACCACGTGATCTTCTCATCTTTTACTATAGGGAGGCGGAGATAGGTCGCTTCCTCTTTTTTTTCCTTTCTGCTTAATTCTTATGAATTCTTCTCATTCATGTGGATGATATTCCTCTTCTTTATTATTGAAGCTCGTGCCAATAACCAGGAGCCTGACATTAGTGAGATTAATACTGAGGAGCTCACGAAGGCCTGAAGCATAAAGGAGAGATTGGCAGAAGGTGATCACCCTTAGGTCAGTAGCCTTTCTCTTGGAATACAAGAACACAGGCATCCGTTTTATTGCTCGACGAGTCGATAAACTCCCAATTTTAAGAGCTCCGGAGGTAGGTCATTCTGATTCGATTCTTATTAAGGAGGAAAGTTCTGAAGAAGAAGAGGAAGAGAGCGAAAAAGAGAGAAGATGAGGAGGAGGAGGAGAAGTAGGAGGAGAAGAGGAAATAGAAGAAGAAGAAAAGGACATGGCTCCTTCAGTCAAAAAGAGAAGGTTGAGGCTTCATAATGATGATGATGATCATACGATCCTATCTGATAGGATTCCTGCTTTAAAGGTTTCTACTGCAGACTCTCCTAAGTGCAGTGGTTCGAGCCCATCCGATAAAAGGAGAGAGAAATAAAGAAGAAGAAGAAGAAGAAGAAGAAGAAGAAGAAGAAGAAGAAGAAGAAGAAGAAGAAGAAGAAGAAGAAGAAGAAGAAGAAGAAGAAGAAAAAGAAGAAAAGAAAAAGAAGAGAAGAGAGAGAGAGAGCGAAAAAAAGAAGAGAGAGAGAGAGAGAGAGAGAAAAGAAGAAGAAAAAAGAGAGAAAAAGTTAAGGCTGAGAAGAAGTTAGCCTTATAGTCTGCTAGAGGGACCACCGTTCCTATTCTTAAGGGGGCTAGTGTGGGCGATTCCCCCTTTTTGTCCCCCCGACCTACTGAAGAGGTTAGTGCTCGATGCTGATCAGTGTTCCTCGAGGTTGGGGCTATCTCAATTCACCCACAAGACTGCACATGGGATGGCTTTGGTAAGTCTTTTTTGCTTGTTTCTTTTCTTTGCTATTTCTCGAATCTGTTCTGATTCCCTACTATTTTTTTCTTTCTATAAATGATGTCTGACTTCACTACCCTTCTAGACAATCATTCTGACAGCTTCAGAAGGGAGGAAGATCTGAAGAAGGCCCTGAAGGTCGAGAAGGTGTCTCTTTTTAATGCTCGTCGATCATGGGTGTGTGAAAATAGTGAGATGTCTAAGGCCTATGATGCTCTGGGGGCTGCTCAAAAGGTAGTAATTGTTAAGAAGTCTGTATTAGTAGAGGCCAATAAAGAGTTGACTAGCAAGGTGGCCAAGAAAGAGGGCGACCTTTCTCAAGCTAAGGATGACAACTGTCGTGAAGGTTTTTATGAATCTTATGAGGATACTCAATACCAGATTGCTTATTTCTGTAAGGTATATTTTAAGAGGGGATGGGACCAGGTCTTGAAGGCCACTAGTACACCCGTAGGTTCTAAACTCTTAATCCTTCATTATCTTAGTCTTGACCTTTATATTGAAGAAAGAAGAAGAAGAAGAAGAAGAAGAAGAAGAAGAAGAAGAAGAAGAAGAAGAAGAAGAAGAAGAAGAAGAAGAAGAAGAAGAAGAAGAAAAGAACAACAATAACAACAATAACAACAACAACAACAACAACAACAACAACAACAACAACAACAACAACAACAACAAGAAGAAGAAGAAGAAGAAGAAGAAGAAGAAGAAGAAGAAGAAGAAGAAGAAGAAGAAGAAGAAGAAGAAGAAGGAGGAGGAGGAGGAGGAGAAGGTGGAGACCAATCTGCTGGCAACATTGAGTTCATTCATGTTATGGTTGATGGGAGTGTTGCAGCTAGTCAAGAATAGCAAGTGGTCGACAAGGGGAAGACCATGTGAAAAACTAGGGCTCTTATAGACTAGGAGTTTCCATCTTCCTTGTATAATTTCATGTTTTGTTGGTCTGTACCCTTATTTTGAGAACTTTATGTACTGGCCGGTGGCCTTCTTTTCATTTTATGTGATAATAAAATTTTCCCTTTCATTCTTATGATCATCTATTTGCGTTTATGCTAATACTTGCTTCTAGTTTGATGTGTATTGTTTGTAATCTGTTGATTTAGATCGTTATATTTCTCCTAATTCCCAACTGGGGAGAATTCTTGGACCTGATATCAGCTTACAAGCTCGTAAAGCCTTCGTGAAAATTTACAAGTCACTAAGAGCTAGGAACGAACAATACAAAAACCAGACTTAAGTGGTTGCAAAACTGAAGGATGACCTCCAGGATATGGAGGAGATAGGGGTCTCTGTTTAAGAGGAAGTTAATTCCCTGAGGGACCAACTTCTGGCGAGGACTGAGGTCGACCAAGTGGGCGAGGTCCTATAGTCTGAAAATGATGCTCTGGGAAAAGAGGTGGCGAGCTTTTAATATTTTATAAGAGTATTAGAATATAATGTCAAGAAGTTGAGATACTCCTTTAAGGTAGGACCCATAGAGGTATGGGGGAAGGTTATAATGCTGGTTGGGAAGATGACCCAACAAAACTTAAGGAGGCTGAAAGCAGTGTTTTTTTTGGGGATGGTTGAGCACTCTTAGAGAGGTGAGAACCCCAAAATAATCCAAGCTTTTGTATAAGTACCAGGTTGAATGTCCTTCCTATAACCATAATCCTTTTTCTAAATACTATGAATGGATTTCGGCTGATGTTATTCCTCCCCAACTCTTGGATCAGTTGCTCGACGAAGATGTCGAAGAATTTGCTCCAAAGCCAGACGATAGTCAGAGGGCAGCTGTAGCAGAATATCTTGCTCAACACCCAAGCTCCTCTTACGCTTTTGTGTATCTCTTTTTAGTCTTATGGTTTTAACCATGTATTCTTAATAAATAACTTTATTAATTTTTTAGCGTGTGCTGACTAAACATATTTTGATTTTACATGCTCGTAGGTTACTTAGCACTTTTATCAAGAAAAATGATATTGATTGACCGATTGTAGGCTTTAGATAGACGCATACTTAGTTTGAATCATTTTGGGCTTTTATGACTGACTAAATGATGTTTGGGTGATGGCATTATGCCTTTTATATGTTTGAACAGTCTCCCAGTCCAATATGCCTAAGTAGTATCATTTCATTCAATTTACCTTTTAGGTCGTGTCGTCACACTTTCTTAGGCCTAAGTGAGATGATAGCGAGAATGTACCTGGTTATTGGGCCATCCACCCGATCAGGTTATTTTACGACCAACGGATGTTGGCGACCAACCAAAGTTGGCGACGTTCTATTACCTAAGGATCCCCAGTAGAGCTTTTTTTGTTGTCGGGGCAACTCATGAGGCCTATTGTGCTAACAACAAGGGCCTGAGGGTAATTCGAAGTGTTTATATTTAACTTTCTAACCCTGTTCATTAAACATTCAAAATATGCACAAAGGAGATATCATTAGAAAAGGTGCAAATTAATGAGATATGCGTTAAGAAGCCAATGTAAACTTTGACAATAGATGGGTCAGTCCAAATTTTTTCATTGCAAATTGTTTTATCAAGTAACATAAACTGCAATAGAAACTAAAAATTTTGCTAACTTAAAAGATGAAAAAGAAGATCTAAAAGTATAACTTCTTGAGATTGGTTACGTTCCATGCTCTTGGTATATCCTTGCCCTCCAGAGTTTCCAGATGATGTGTTTCCTGAAAATCATCTTTGATCACTCTAAATGAACCTTCCCAGTTTGGTCCCAGTTTTCCATCTGATGGTTTTATGGCGCTGTCGAGGACTTTTCAAAGGACATAGTCTCCTATTAAAAACTTCCTCGGATTGACCCTTTTATAGTACTGCTTGGCTAGTTGCTTTTGGTAGGAGGCCAACTTGATCAAGTCTAGCTCTCGTCGCTCATCTGCTAGGTAAAGTTTAGTACGTAAGACTTCATTATTGCGGCATTGGTCGACTAGTGTGGTTCTCATAGTAGGGAGACCTTCTTCCAGAGGGATGAGTGCCTCCATGCCGTAAGTGAGGGCAAATGTTGTTTCGCCAGTTGGTCTCCTAGGAGTCGTGCAATATGCCCATAGAACATGAGGGAGTTCATCCACCCAAGAACCTTTACCTTTTTCTAATTATTTTTTCATCCCATCAATCATGGTTTTGTTGGAAGCCTCCGCTTGCCCATTGCTTTGGGGATACACCACAAAACTGAAGTGGTGCTTGATGTTGTGCTCGTCGCAGAAAGCTTGGAATAAACCACTTTTAAATTGTGTATCATTGTCGGTGATGATGGTTCTTGGTATCCAAAAGTGAGTGATGATGTTTCTCCATATAAACATGGTCATGTCAGAGTCTCGAATGTTCGCCAATGGTTCTCCCTCAATCCATTTAATAAAGTAATCAGTGGCGACCAGTAGGTACTTGCAATTTTCGGATGCAGTGGGTAGTGGTCCCACGATGTCTAATCCCTATTGAATGAAAGTTCATGAACTAGTAAAAGATTTTAGGTCGTTAGCGGGCTGGTGAACTATATGCGAGTGCTTTTGGCACTTTTTACATTTGCGAACATATGTGCCAGCGTCTTTCTGCATGTGAGGCCACCAATATCCTTCCTTGATTGCTTGAAAGGCTAGCAATCTTCCACCTGCGTGACTCCCATATATTCCCTCGTAAAGTTCACTAAGTACTTGCTCGATATATTGTGGGTGAACGCACTGGAGGTAGGGTCCTGTGAATGACTTCTTATAGAGTTTACCTTAAGGATTAAGGTAGAAATGAGCAGCCTTAACTTTGATTTGATGGGCTGACCTCTTATCGTCTGGCAGTACGTCGCTCCGTAGATAATTGATGATGGGGTCCATCTAACTTGGGGCTTTATCTGTGAGGAGGACTTACTCGACTACGACTGTATGATCAATATTAGGATTTTTTAGGAACTCAATATGTATTGTTCTTTTCAGGTCAGAGTCAATTGCTAAGCTTAGTGCTGTTAAGGCATCAGCGTGATTGTTATTTCCTCGTGGGAACCGTTGAATCTCCACCTGCTCAAAGTTTCCCATGAGTCTTATTACTATATCAATGTGTGTTGCCATTCGATCGTCTTTGGCGTTCAAATCTCCGCTTACCTTCTTGGAGACCAGTTTGGAATCATCGAATACATTGAGGTGCCTTGCCCCCAGTAGTTTGGATTTTAGCAAACCGATGATTAACTCTTTATACTCAGCTTCATTGTTGGAGGCTTTAAATCCCGGCCTAATTCCCCATTCAATTATTGTGTCTTCAGGGGTAATGATAACAATACCTACTCTGCCCCCTTGGAATTTTAGGCTCCATATACAAATAATGTCCAATCTTTGGTCGTTGCATCACATGTGACCTATTGCACTTTGTTCAGTCGATTTTCTTGTTGATCTCCTGTGAACTCAATAATTTTATCTGCTAGGATCTATCCCTTGATCGTCATTCTGGGCTCGAAGTGGATATCGAATCTTCTGAGCTAGACCGACCACTTTGAAAGACGCCTAGAGAGGTCAGGTTTTCGTAGAACGACCTTGAGTGGGTAAAAGGTGATCACCGTTATGGGATGAGCTTCGAGGTAGTGCTTTAAATTCCTCGAAGCGATCACTAGGGCATATGCGAGCTTTTCCAGAGGCAAGTACTGTTGTTCAGCATCTAATAGGGTCTTCCTGGCATAGTAAAACGTAGGTTATTCTCCCTCCTTTTTATAAACTAAAGTGGAGCTCATAACATGGTCTGATATTGCCAGGTAAAGGTATAGTTATTCTCCATCGTCTGTAATTACCAACAATAGGGGCTTAATAAGTAAGACTTGACCTCTTCCAAAGATTGTGAGCAGTTTTCATTCTATACTAGGCCTTTGCATTTTTTAAGAGCTGGAAGAATGGTCGACAGCGCTCCGAAGACTTGAATATAAAGGATTGAGTGCAGCGAGCATTCTAGTAAGCTTTTGAACATCTTTTAGTATCTGAGGAGGCTGAACCTTGGTGACAGCATCGATTTGATCTGAGTTGGCCTCAATTATCCTTTTACTCACTAGGTAGCCTAAGAATTTTCCTGACTGGATCCCCAATGAGCACTTACTTGCATTAAACTTCATTTTATACTTCCCGAGGATTTCGAAGGTTGCTTCTAGGTCTGAGAGGTGATCGTCCTTGTTCTGGATTTTTACAAGCATGTCGTCGATGTACACTTCCATCGTCTCTCCCATCTATTTGATGAACATCTTGGTTACCAGTCTTTGGTAAGTTGCCCATACGTTCTTGAGGCCAAAAGGTATGACCTTATAGTAGTACAAACCAATTAAGGTTATAAAGGAGGTCTTATCTTGGTCAGGCCTGTGCAATGGGATCCGATGATATCCTGAGTAAGCCTCAAGGAAGCTTATCCTTTCGTGTGTCATTATGGCATCGACCAGCTGATCTATCTTTTGGAGAGGGAAGATATCTTTAGGACATGCTCGGTTTAGGTCGGTGAAATCAATGAAAACCCTTTAATTATCGTTGCTCTTGGGAACTACCACTGGGTTGGACAACCATACAGGGAACTGAATTTCCCTGATGGATCATGCATCTATTAGCTTCCCTACCTTTTTCTTTGCTGCCTTAGACTTTTCTAGAGACGTTCGCTGAACCTTTTGAATGATGGGCTTAAAAGTAGGATCAATGTGTAGGCGGTGGCACGCCAAGATGGGGTCAATCCCAAGCAACTCGTAAGGTTTCGATGCAAAAACATATATGTTCCTTTTAAGAAGTGCAACCAGTTCTCTTTTCTCCTAATCGATAAGGGCAGAACCAATCAAAAACTTCCTTTTTGTCAAGTTTTCATTGACTACAACTTATTCCATGCTTTTAACAACCATGTTTATGGGGTGGACCTTGGTTTCTTCCACCCCTGGTCGACATACCATAGTTTCTATTTAGAGAGAACAGCCCAGCCCCTTCCTAGGCTTTCTCCTGGGCGTTCTCAGGCTCCTTTATTTCCTTTCTTTAGGCGGATGGTTGGGATGAAATATTTTTGGGCTATAGCCTGGTCGCTATGAATTTTGACCACTCCACGATCCATAATGCATTTTAGATTTTGATGATAAGTGGATGGAACGACCTTCATGGAGTGGAGCCAGACTCTGCCCGAAATAGCATGGTATGGGGACTCAATGTCCACAACTAAGAACTCAATTAACTTTGAGATGTTCCCTGCCCTGATTGGCAAGGTGATCTTTCCCATTGGCATTGTAATCCTTCTTGCGAAACCAACCAATGGAACAGTGGCTTCATTGAGGTCGGCGACATTCAATTTTAGCTTATGGAACAGGTCAAGATACATCACTTCAGATGAAATCCCCTGGTCCACCAGTAACTTGTCAATGTCCCAATTAGCAATCATGATTATGATTACTAATGCTTCATGACGTGGGGTCCTTACCCTAACCAAATCCTCTTCGGTGAACACGATGTGCTTCGTGTAATCAATGTATTCTGGTCGCCGATACTTTCCATCTTGATTTTTGGTTGGATCAATCTGAAAAGCTTCCATCATGGCAGTCACCTTCTTGATTTTCATTCTAATGGCATTGCCCTGAATCTTTTTGAGGTCTGACACCCCATTAATGACTGCAGACTCGTGTCCTGTATTATCATCGAGGACATTGTCTAGCTTATGGTCGCCATTAGCTGCGACCTTCTCTGTTTTCTTATCAACGTACTCGCTAAGGTGCCCTGCCTGATCTAGCTCTTCCAGATGTGACTTCAGAGCTTTGTAATTCTAGGTTCGATGACCACCCTCCTTATGAAATCAGCACCTTAGTGCGTTATTTCTCTTAGTCAAATCACTGCCCATCTGCTTGGGCCATTTGATGAAAGGTGCATCCTTGATCTTGCTGAGAATCTTATAAATGGGTTCCTTAAATACTGTGTTAATAGTCTAGAACGCCTTGAAGGGGTCATTCTTACTTCCACCTTTGGAGCCATTCTTGCCCCCGTTCTTGCTTCCCTTTTTCTGGGTGTCATTCTTCTTTATCCCCTTATTCACCTTTGCTCAACCATTATCTCCCCCATTAGGATGGACCACATCTTCTACCTTGGCATCCTTCTCGATACGGGCCATAAGATCATTGATGTTTATGGCTTCCTTTTTAGTGAGATATTTGTGCAACGGAGAGGTGGCCGACAAGCTCCGAGAAGTCCTCTATCTCATTAAAGATCTCCCAGTATCTATTGGCGTAATCTTTGAGGTTTTTTTAAGACTTTTTCTTTATAGTGAGCAGTGCATCCATCCACTTTGGATGGGATATGCTCGTTATGAACCGTATCGTGAAAGCCTCTGCCAATGCTGCAAAAATTTTGATCGACCTGTAGGGGAGCCTCTTAAACCACTTATGTGATACATCGTGTAGGATAGAAGGGAATATCTTGTACATCAGTGCGTCATTATGGCTCCATAAGGTCATTGTCTATCGATATTGCCTAACATAATCTATGGGATCTGTTTTCCCGTCATAGATCTTGAACCTGGGGACAGCAAATTACTTGGGGGGATCATCACGTTTAACTTCCCTTTAAAAGGGGGTCTTCATCTGAGAGTTTAGATCTCTTCTAGAAAGATCTCTGGTCGTTCTGGCTCCTTAATGCACCGGATGTTGGTTCATCTCCCTACGCACCATAATCCTTAAATCCTCACTTGGTCGATCATTGTTCATGTGGAGCCTTTCCTGGTGGCCACGCTCTGATCATGCTCGATCTGATCTATCACATTCGGTTTTTTCTTCGTCTTTCCTAGTACTCCTTCCTCGGATGGGGGTTAAGAGTTCTGTCACACCGTCGCCTTGTATTTCTGGGGAGATCTCTCTCCATTCTTCCAAGTCGCCTCCTAAGGCGATTATTTTCTTCTTCTTGGCATTGAGTCACCTTTTCCTGTTCTCAAAATTGGGATTCATAGGCATCAACCAGCCTAGAAATTTGAGTGGACCTTGGAGGTCCATGGTTCTCTTCTGAAGGTTGCCTTTCCTGGCAAAACCTTAAGTTTGAGTGTTGGGAAATTTCAGACCTACATCACCTTCTTCTGGAATGTTGCTACTGTAGTGAGACATTGTTGGTTTTCTGGTGTTGAATGCTTTCGTAGGAACACAAGTCGTTTCCCACAGACGATGACAATTGTGAGTGCAAAAAAAATCAATACAAAGGATTCATGAAAGAAATCATAAAAGGAAAAAAGTAAATGAAATCACACACAACAACATGTATGTGGTTCTTCAACTTGCCTACGTTCATGGAGAGGTTACTTGTTTTTTATTAAGTGTCTCTCAACGATTACAATTTTTCATCCCGTGGCCCCGGGTGAGGGAGTAAAATTTATATTCGTGTTTGTTACATAGTTTAAGTTGTTTAAGGAACTCCATCATAGTTCTTGGATTGTCCACTAGGTGCTTGAATATCTCAATCGATATTCTTAGAACCTAATTTGACCATATCTACGAGTATCCTCCTTTGGCTAAAACTGTCCATGTCAAAATTAAACTATAATTTGGGCCATCCCAAATAACTCAAGTTATCTTGGTCGGATACTTTCATGGGCCTGCAAAAAGTGGGCTCCCACGGTAATAATGGCAAAAAATTCATTCTTAATGTCATGCTCATCATAATACTTCTATACTCCTTACTATAAACTCCCCACAACCGTGATGCAAACAACATTCAATTGTCACAAACTACAAAGTCTCTATCTTCTCTGTAATGAATCCAATAATGGCATACTTTGCGAATCATCCATCATTACTGTAATTTATTCTTACCACTTATACTCTTTGTAAGGACAGTGTAGACACCCCATTCTAGTATCCCCATACACCTCCGTAGGTCCAAGCACTATACCTTTAACCCTTGGATCCCTTGTCCTCCTTCAAACCTTAAATTGGAGGTCACCAAATGTTTTCTAACCTATGTTTGATTTTGGTTAACTCTCAGATTTAAGAGTACCCTAATAAACATTCATAGGGATCTGAATCCCCTTTCCAACAGTCCATATCGTGTGCAAATCGGACTTACGGCTTGCATTTAACACCCATTTTACCTAAAAGGTCCCCGGACGCTTCCCAAGCTCCGTTTGACTTTTATCATCTCTCGGACTTGAGAGTTTCTCAAAACACCTTCATAGGTCTCTAACTCTTTTTCCAACGGTCCTTACCATGCGCGAATCGGACTTACAATTCGTATTTAGTTTCCTTTATAACCCGAAACCTAAATCCAAGGTCACAAGATGCTGTCGAGCTCCGTTTGACTTTGTTCAACTCACGGACTTACAAGTAACTCAACTCACTTAAATAAATATCTAAATCATCTTTCCAATGGTCCATACCATGGATGAATCAGAATTACAGTTTGTATTTTACGGTCATTCTTCCAAAAAATCCATTTTTGGACTACCTATAGGCAGGGGATACTTTACTTGGCCGCCAATTCTGGCAGGCCTACCCATGGACAAGTCAAGGACTATGCCAATATAAAGACACCAAGGGGAAACTTAGTCTTTTGTCCCTTGAGAGGAATCCTATTGAAGGAAACTCTGACCTCATTGTTCAGGACCTTTGGACTCGAAATCAGTGCACTACCTTTCAAAACATCCATTTATAAACATTCTCCAAACATTCCATTACATCACCCACACCTCACCTTTTCCACCCATTTTTCCACCATCTCATCGCCATTATAACCAACCGACATCACCTCAAAAATTATAATCCTAGTCTCACAAAAGGTCCAGATTCATTCTATTTAAGTTCATTAAACTAGTGTTACTTTGTAAATTTTATTAATTTAAGCACATCTTTCTTTTTAGTTTCTACTTTCTCTCCCCTTTTATTATATATATAATCTCAAAACTTATTTTTATAAACTCAAAAACCCCCCAAAAGAGGATTTAATTCATAAACCCCAAATTGGAGTTTTCTTCCATTTCTATACATTTTCACCACTTGTGCACACGTTTCCACAAATCAAATTATAAAACTCTAATTTTGGATTTAAGTGTTACATGCCACCCTTTTGTTATTTCGAACTACGTGTACTTTGATCTCGGTTTCTGGCTGCATAAGCGTCCTAAATTTATCTTGGGATTCGAGCTCTCATTTTCCACATATTACTTTTCTCACTACTTTCCCGTTAGTAATTTCATACATATTTTTGCCTACTTATTTTTACTTTTAGCGGTTCCGTCAGAAATGCATACTCATTTGTTCATAGTGAGGCACGATTCGGCATACTACTCATATATATATATATAGACATACTACTACCTTTTAGCGGCCTCGTCAGACACGTGTACTCGTGTATTCATAGTGAGTCATAATTCAGTGCATCGTTAATAATCTAGTTACCTTTATGTTTTCTCCTTTCTTTTCACACTGTTTTGACTATTTTGTTCTCGTATTTTTCATAATGCGGGCGTGATGATTTTTTTCCTTACGCATTTTTCACGCATATATACACTTTTCATTCCACATACATTGTACACATTTTAGTAGAAAATCAGAACTTTTTTATATATATCATGAGAGACTGAAAGGGAGGATGGGGTGCCTAACACCTTCCCATTTAGTAACTTAGTCCCCAGACTCGTGATCTATTTGGCTTTGTATGCACCAATTAGTCTTTTGATGTCATTTTTTCGAGGATGACTACATCTTTTGCCCGTTTGGAGTAAAATAGGTTGGTGACTCCAATATATCATTTTTACCCTTTGACGACGGTCGATTTATATCTTTATGAGACTGCAAACATCGCAAGAGTGGTAAAAGAAAATTTCTTCCCTGGCCCCATTCTTCGTTAGTTTTTTGGGGCCAATCCGCTAGCATGTCGTTAGGATGACCATAGTGGCGACTGCATTGGGGAATTTATTTTTAGAGGACTAGACTCTATTTTACACGGGCTTTATTTTGCCTTTTCTCTATTTTTCTACAGATGGATAGATTTTTTCACTTGTATATTCCTATTTTTACTTTCATGCTCACAAGTTGTATATATGCCCTGCTCATGTCACATTATCCATGTATATTCGTTTCTCCTGCATGCTCATTTTCTCATCACATGTACATACAATCATTTCTATCACGTGCTTCATGCTTTGCTCACTTGTATATATATCACGCTTCACATTCACTTGTATATATCTTCCACATTTCACTCCACTTATTCGCATGATTCACCTCATCTATGTCACTTGTAGATACCCGTGTTCATTCCCACGTGTATGCATTCACATGGTTATTCATATGCTTTATTAACTTGTATATATCTCATGCTTTCTTCTATATATTTCATGTCACTTGCTCATATATCTCCATTTTCTTTTCACTTGCACGCACTTCCACATCACTCTCACTTGCACACATCTCCACGTTATTTACACTTGTACATATCACCATGATTTCCCCACTTTTCACATATATCTCTCTCACTTGTGTATATCCACGTGTATTATACCTTGTACATATCACCATGCTTTGTATATGATCCATGCTTCAGATTACTTATACATACTCATTAGCTTTACTCTATTTGTATACTCAGTTCTTTTTCACATGTTGCTTATGTATATTCCAATGCTCTCCTTCATGCTTAAGTATTTGCACATATTTCTCATAGCATATATAAAAATTTGCATAAAAATACTGATTAAAACTCACGCATTTCACACACTACATCATGCGAGCACTACATTTGACCCAAATTTATCCCGTACTAAGGGGTCACTTCATGATGGGTAGTCGATTTTGTGGGGCATAGTTAACCTAAGCGATATAACTCTCACCTTCTATTGTCCAAGTACCTTCGACGTATATCGAATAGTTATTCCCACATTGTACTGCTTGATCAAACTCACGACAGGAAGTATATAGTAGGGATTTAGTTTACGTAAATCTCATATCAAATTCTCTCTCACATGTATCATCAGCATAAGGTATATCGTGAGGCAATTCACGTACACTCAGGTATATCAAGTGACTTTTTCACGCGTACCGATGAATGATTGCCCTTATATGCAAGAGGTATATCATGGAAGGCATGCCAAGGGGGAATCCTTACACTAACCTACTATGCATAAACCTTATATAGGTGTCTGCCCTAGGACATTCATACATAGTTCGTTGGTTTCAACACAAAACTTAGTCAAAATTTCGGGTTGTCATACCGCCCAAATTTTGTGTTATTTTCCTGTTTTTAAAACACGACTCTGTCCGCGAGTCTGGAAACAAGTCAAATCATGTCTTGTATCGTGTATGCCATCCTTTCCCAGACTCGAGTCCTATTCGACATTTCACTTGCACCCTAGGAGGAATATAATACAAATGAAATCTAACGATAATAAATACACTAGGGGATTCTTTATTCCTCCCTTCTTCAAAAATACCAAAAATATTTCCTCCATTTTTCAAAAAATACCAAAAATATTATTTTCTAATAAAAATAAAAACTTATTCTCCTTGGCCCTATTGTCTCATATTTGCTATCAAATCACCCCTGGGTTCTACACCCCAATCATTCGTTTTAGCGAAAACGGAATGGTTTTACTAGAGATACCTCTTAGAAAACCCTGATCAAAATTCAAATGTTTAGACGGACTTGATGACAGTACTAGATCATCTCAGTGCAAAGATAGAAAGTCTACAAGTCGATGTCTAAAAAATGCATAGGAATATGGGTCAGATGATTAGATCCCAGAGGTTTTAGGAAAAGATATTGCCTTTCCCCGTGCTTTGGGACCATAAATGCCTGAGCCGATGTGGGCTTAGAAAGAGTATTAGCAAGATCCTCACCATTCGTGTGTCCCTCCTGTCAACTTACCACTGCCTACTCATCTACTAATGCCATACCTTGCTCATCTAGAAGCTAACCTGCCAACGCCCACTCCTGTTGATCCCAAGGAGGAATAGTTAAACCGAGTCAAGGAAGACCTCATAATTCTTTCCAAGAAGTTCAATTAGGTTAAGATCTTAGGGAACTACGTGGATTACACCCTCATGTCCCCTTACCCAAAGACTTATTGATGAAGAAATTTAAGATGCCCGATATCGAGAAATTTGGAGTTAATGGATCTCCCATTGTGAAGAACAGTTCAGTATTTTAAAGAAAAATTTTATATTTCACATTCGAACCTCTATATGTAGCCAGTATTACCCCCATTTAAGAGCCTTTTTGGAGGCTGGGGTTGAGATTGAAGAAAATTCCAACATTCTGAAGACAAAGTCTGGATCGAAGAATTCAAGAGGACAGTTCACTCCTCGCAACTATAATAAGCTAGCTACAACGACCATTTAAGATATCAATATCTCTTATCCTTCCACTTCAAGGGAATCGAAATACCATCTTGTTGTAACCCAAAAGTAATAGACCGAGCTCCATGCTCCCTATATAAATTTTATCAAGATCTTCGATCTCAAAACCTCATTAAGCCTTTGGAACCTCATCTGAGGCCTAATCCACTTCCCAAGAATTTAAGACATGACGCCAATTATGATTTTTATCAAATCGTCAAGCACACCACTGATCAATATTATCACCTGAGAAATATTATCCAAGGCCTTATAGACAAAGGAGTCATCACTCCTCCAATAAATCCTAAGCCAAACACCACCCAAAATCCTCTACCCATGCATCAAATAGGAATGAATGCCATCCTCACCGATGAAGACATAGATTTTGACCCATCTGATATAATCAAACCTGTCAATAAGCCTACCACTTCTAGAATATTAATTAAGTCACCTAAACCTCTCTAAATTTATCCATTATTCCTCCTACACCCTCAAAATGCTCCAGATTAAGATCATTCTGTCTAAACTCACTCGAAATAAAAATCACGAAACTCCTAGTTGTCCTAAAATAGCTCAGAAGATTCAAGATGAAATTCTCATCCAAAATGACCATTAAATAAGGTAATTGTGAAAAAGATCAATGATGTGTACACAGGATCCTAAAAATGGACCCATAGTTCGATGATTTGTTTGTACCTCCGAAAGAGTTCAGTTTGAAAAAAATAGATGAGGACACTTGGTTTTTGTTATTCCTAGCATTTGTATATCATATGACCTGATCAGGGCAATACTATAAAGATCCAATCTTCTCACCAGCCAGTACACCTACAAACAAGGGAAAGGGGTTACAAAAGAAATCCCAATGTCGAAAATGTCGGTTGAAGAGAGAAAAATCCTCGAATAGCTCAAGAAGACCCAAGATAATATTACCTTGTGGGGACTCTTTATATCTTCCCTATCTTCACATAAATGCCCTGATCACGATTCTCACTGGACATACGATTCGTCCATCTACCTCCCTTGAAGAGGCAGTCTATATAGTTGTAACTTTAACTACTACCAGGATTGTCTCCTTCGTCGATGAGGAGATTATCAAATGCATCCTAAATCACAACTACGCTCTCAATATCTCAGTGGAAGTCATAGGGAAGACAGTATCGTTAGTTCTTATTAATAACGATTATGCCTTGTATGTTTGTCCACTAAGAACTCTCAGTTGCTTAGGACGCCCAAACAACACTACTTCTATTTTTTCCATCGTATGTGCCTACGATAATATCCGATGAGAAGTTATGGTGTCGATATCTCTCACACTAGGAGCTGGCCCAATATTGCCTCAAAAGGAATATTAAGCCATGAATATCCTTATTTACTTCAACTTGCTCCTTTGAAAACTATGGATTCACATTATTAGGGGAGTGGCATTCTCCTTCCATTAAAAATTAAAATTCTTCGCCGATAATCAAGTCATCACCATTGTAGGAGATGATGATAACTCTGATGGTATCATCACGAGCAATCTAATTTTAGAAATTCAGCACAGTGCCAATGACATGTTTCTCTCATTTTTAAAATTAATCCACTTCCTCTCCCGATAGGGAACAACTTCAAAGACAGAGTGTGACTAGAACACAATCCCCATACCAACATCAATGTGATCCAAATATTCGAGAACACGCATTTTATGCTTGGAATATGACTGGGTAATCATCAATAGGGAATCCTTGAGCCAATAGTCTTGAAATAATACATCCCTCCATATGGACTGGGATATCAACCTGAGCTCATGGTTCTTTATCAACCGTAGAGAAAGAGGATGTTGAAGAGGAAGGAATAAATCTCTGGGGATTCTCTAAATGGGAACTTGGTCAAGGAAGGTGAGGACTTACACTTTCATGGCTTCCCCTAACCATGGTATGATATTGTCAAGAAGAGGTTGAAGCTAGGATTCAAGATCTTCTTTGAAGATAATCTTACTTGGACTGAAGGCCCATAGCATGAGGTGAAACTCGTGGCCATCAAGTCTGCTAACTCAAGCTCCTCTGAAAGCACTGAAAGCACTGACAATGATGAATCATTTGGCTTTCATACAATGGGAATGGAACTATGCATGATCCACACCGAGACTGAGCTACCTAACTCGTCTGCAAAGATCATCCCTACTGGTATACCTCTCATTAACTGGCGAAGTGTTCCAGTCACCCCAACTCTGCCTAATTAAAACCTTGTTGTTTACCTTTTAGAAGATGAACCTGAACTTATTTATCGTTTTTCTATTACAAATGCAAATATAAATGAGGCCTCCTTTGATGAGGTTATCAACGTTGTATTTCTTCAAAATGTTGTTAATGAAATAAATGAAGATTTTGATTATCTTGTTGTGACTTATATTAATTGCATTGATTTTAATCAAATAATTTACGAAGATTATCTAATGAATAAACAATTCTTAACCGATCATAATAAGGAAAGAATCAAGCAATATAATCACATTCAAACTAATTATGATGAGACTATTATTATTAAACTTGATTCTAGTAGCACTTCAAGTGAGATTAAGATAGGGTCAACCCTTGACGAGCATGAGCGATTGTAATTCAAAAATATCCTAAAATAATTTGTGGACGTATTCGCATGGTCCTACAGTGATAAGCCTGACATAGACCCAGAGATCGTGTAACACGAGATTCCCTCTTACCCAGAATGTAAACCCTTCAAGTAGAAATAAAGAAAACTCTCGACCGAATGGTACATTAAAGTGAAGGATAAAATAGTCAAACAGTTGAACGTGTGTTTAATCCATGTGATTTAATATCCGACGTGGCTCACCAACATCGTCCATGTGCTAAAATCGAGACGAAAAGTCTACATGTGCATCGACTATCGAAATCTGAATAAATCTTCTCCGAAAGACGATTACGCTTTGCCCAATATTAACATGATCATAGATAATACATCCAATCATGCCCTTAAGTCATTCGTCAACGACTTTGTAGGGTATAATCAAATCAAAATGCATTCCGACCACCAAGAAAAGGCTTCCTTCACTATACCGTGGGGAATTTTTTGCTACACTTTCATGATTTTCGATCTAAAAAATGCAAGGACTACATACAAAATGGCAACTATGACTACCCAGCATGATCTTATGCATATGCAGGTTAGGGTTTATTTTGATAATATAATCATCAAGTCCAAGACTCGAGAAGGTCATATTTTGGTCTAAAGGAAATTCTTTGAGAAATTATGGCAATACCAAATGTGTCTCAATCCACAAAAATGCATCTTCGGTGTCACAAAAGGTAAACTCCTTGGCTTCATGGTTAGCTAAAGGGGGATCGAAGTGGACCCTTCCAAACTCAAAGAAATCCTCAAAATGCCACCTCCCCGAACAGAGAAAGAAGTTTGTAATTTCTTAGGAAAGCTCCAGTACATTAGCAAATTCATTAGCCAACTCACTTATATTACTGAGACTATCTTCAAGCCCCTCCTAAAGGATTAAACCAAAGTATGTAATGAGCCATGTCAAGAATATTTTGACAAGATCAAGCGATACCTAACCCGACCACCGATGCTCATGTCACCTCAACCTGGTCTCCCCTTCTCTTGTACCTTATTATCACCGACACTGCGGTTAGGGCTACGCTAGCCTAATACATTAAAGAATCATGCAAGTAAAGATCTATTTATTATGCTATTCAAAAACTGGCATAACAAGAAGTATACTACACCGCGTTAGAGAAGGCGTGCGTCGCCTTAGCTTGGGCCACTCTAAAACTTTGACATGCATGCTTGCATTTCCCATAAAGCTAGTATCTCGATGGATCCCACGAAGTACCTGCTAGAAGATCCTACCATATAAAGTTGCATGGCCCATTAGTTACTATTTCTAGCCTAGTTTAAATCACCTATGTCACACAAAAGGCCATCAAAGGAATGGCCATCTCTGATTACTTAGCTAATAATCCCGTGGGAGGAGCTGATGTCTGGATTTTCAAATTCTCGAATAAAGATATTCTTTGTACTTCTCAAGAAAATCTCTGATGGAAAAAGTTCTATGATGGAGCTACTAACAAGAAGGGATATGGCATTAGGATACTCCTAACAGTTCTTGATAACTTCCACACTCCTATCACCATCAAGTTGGACTTCCCTTGCACAAACAACATAACAGAGTATGAAGCATGCACTGTAGGACTCAAGCTTGACCTCGAGTAAGGAATTTGGTATCATGATGTCTATGGAGACTCAGCCCTTGTCATAGAACAAGTCCTATGTAAATGGAAAGTCAAAGACGATTAGCTTATACCTTTTCATGCCCATATTAAAAAGATCGCTTGCCAATTCAGGTATGTCAGCTTTCACTACCTTTCCCGCTCGAGAAATAATTTCATCAATGCATTGGAAACCATAGCCTCCATGTTCGACATTCCCGAGGGAATAATAATATCCCCCTTTAATTTTGGAAGCAGTCTCTACCAACTCATTACTACCACATCGAGCTTGATATAAAAAAAGATACATACAAAGTTGGATTGTGGTATTACGACATCTGGTGCCTCCTCAAATATGGTTGATATCCTCAAAAGATAAAGACCATACAAACCTTCGTAAGCTTGCAATTCAATACATCATCTGCGGCAAGGCTCTTTTCAAGAGGAACTTTGATGGCATCCACTTATAGTGCATAGCCAGGGCAGACATTGAAAAAATAATGCAGAAGATCCACAACGGGGAATGTGGACCCTATATGAAAGGTCATATGCTTACCAAGAAGATTGTTCGATAGGGATACCATTGGACCACCATGGCCCATGACTGCTCTGTCTATGTCAAAACATGTCTCAAATGTATGTAATTATCCAACCTATAACACTTACCTCCCTGTGAGTTATACAACATGACCTCGCCTTTGCCCTTCTCAAATTGGGGCATTGGCATCGTTGGGAAGGTCACCACCAAAGCATCTAATGGGCATTAATTCATTTTAGTATCCATTGATTATTTTACCAAATGGGTTAAATAAGAGTGATACGCGGCGTTGAATGTAAAGAAAGTAGTCAAATTTATCAGAAAGAATATCATCTATAGCTATGGGGTCCCTCGTGAGCGGTCGTTAGATAATAGGCTCCATTTTAAAGCAAAAGTCACAAAAGTGGTCGAGGAATACAGAATTCAGAGGCACAAGTCTTCTCCCTACCAACCACAAACTAATGGGGTTATTGATGTTGCGAATAAAAGCTTCAAATCCATAATCATCAAGATGACTGAAAGTTGCAAGGATTGGGATGATCGAATCCCTTATGCCTTATTGGGCTACCACACAACTATCTGATTTCCCAGTGCGGCTACCCCTTACTCCTTGTTATACGACATGGAGGCAGTCCTGCTTATTAAACTTGAGATACCCTCCCCACGAGTCATGCTTGAAAGTCAAGTCGGAGAAGGTAATTGGAAATATATTTGTTACGACGTGCTCGCACTCTTGGATAAAAATAGGCTGCAAGATTTATACTACATACAAGAGTATCATCGTCGCATTTCATGATCATTCAACAGGAAATTCAAAGATCGCGGTGTGCGAGAAGGCGATCTCGTTCTCAAGGAAATCTTGAATCCCATCTGGAACCCGAGAGGGAAATTCAAGCCTAATTGGAGCAGTGATGCGACTCAAAAAGTTTCTCTAATGCGTGTAAATACGGCTTAAGTGTAAATTGGTAGCGTAAGTAATAATCTAAGCAAGTCGAGTATCAAACTCAGTGATTAAGATGAAGACTCGTGACGACTACTAAGAAAGATGTCTACAACCTAATGATTGACTCACGAAAGGGAAAAGAAAAGGTGATGATGTTATGGAAAAGTCTAATTAACTAATATGACCTAAATTATAAATGTGAATTAACCAAGGTTCCAAGAACGAAAGAAACTTTTGATTTTAAACTATGGGAGAAAAGTGGGATTAGAATACGCTACACTGAACCATTAGTAATTATGTCGGATATAAAACTTTCAAGAATCAAATACATAATTAATAGAAGACCATAAATTCATATAAGCATTATATACATGAGGATTTTACTCCGCACAATAAATAGTCAAAAATAAATCTAAAGCGAATGACAAAATTATCGACATGCTGATCGCACCCTTAAACACTTCGGTTACCTACGACAAACGAAGTTAAAAGACTTACAATACTCGTACCGACAAAGTATCAAGTCTCTAATTATTTATTTAATTAAATCATGATTTATATATATCTATAATACCTAGGTTGGTTTTATGTATCTCAACCCGCTAAAAACTTAGCCGAACATGAAAAATCTAATACTACGCACGAATTCTACTTTGCATGTGAACACTGTGACATAAAGGATACAAGAAATCATATAAATAATCACTATTGCAGGAGAAATAACAATTGTAAGCTATAAGGATTAGATCTTGAAAAGAAAATAAAGGAAATAAATACTTATATTGATGAAAGTGTGCAAAACTATGACAAAACAATAACCTCTTGATCTTCTTTTTGCCTCGTATCTTCCTTGCCTCTAAAATTTATCTAAAACTAGGTTAAAACTAATGTAACATAAGTCTAATTAGAAGAACTAGTTGGGATCGTTTTGGAAGAAGTCTAAACCCATACAACTCTCTACTTAAAAATTAGAAACAAATTAGAAATCCCACATTTAACTAACCGTACCGATTCGGGCCATGGGCGAACTGATTCGACCCTATAAAATTCTGAATCTCCTCTTTTGCCACTGGATTATCTTCTCAACTTAGAATGCCCGTAATTTCTTAAATGTAGCTCGGATTTGGATGTTGTTTCTTCCAGTGTGCTCTTAGATTCAATCTCTCAACTTTCCTTTAGGCTTCACCTCCAGGCTATAGCTGAAAAATAACTTAATGCCCTTGAACTTTTTTCCTTCATTTCTATCTTTATTTTGATTTCTCTCTCGCATTCACTTGCACAAAATACACGAGAAATAGACAAAATAAGAAATACTTGCTGAAAAGGGTTAGTAGCATGAATATGAGATGGATCCAGTCTAATTACACCGCACGGGACCATAAAATAGCCGAAATTAAGGGGATAAATATGAAATATTTACGCCGAATCAAACCCCCTAACTTAGGACATTGCTCATCCCGAGCAATGTAAAAGAATAAGAGTATGGTGTAAACAACGTCTAAAACGATTTATTATAATATAATACCTTTTTCGCGGACAAGCGATTGCATTTAACGCATGCAACAAGCCGTTAACCCCCTAGTAAGACGAGTGGTGTCTCGTGAGGGTTTGCAGTGAATGTACCCATAAAATTCCTTTTTTGACTCAAATAAAATATCAAAATAATTAAAAACCGTATAAGTTAAATTCCTTAAAAATAATCAATTTATATATTTATTCAAGAATCTCAATACATACGTGTGTGTTTGTGTGCAAAGCCGAGAATTAAACCGTTAATTTCCATTGATTTATCATTACGTTACTTTTCAAAAATTCTATTTGTTTCAATTTCTCACTGTATACACTCACAAATGAATCTCTCAGATTGTGGATATTTTTTCTCGGTATGCGTGATATAAAGAGTAAATATAATGGACACGAAGTCACGCACACAACTTGAAAGACGGAATTATATGGGTGAAAAGATCTCACCAACAGGTTACGGTCATTGAAAAACGGAAAAAATCGTCTTTTATTCGCACTATTTTAATCTCTCTTATTATCTTTTCGTAAATTAGCTCTCCACGTTGTAATTAATTTCGTCATTCGAACTCGGTTAGGACTTTTTCGATTTTAATGTATATCGGATGAAATTGGGAATGTTTTGTAAATTCGAAATTGGAAAATTTACTTGCAATATCCGTTGATGCTTTTTTGAGTTTTTGCTCATTTTCTCTTTTTTTTCTAATTTTTCCTCAAAAAATTTCTAATTTTTTTCATTCTTTTAAAAAAATCTATTTTTGTTGGACATTTTTTTTCTATTTTTCTTGCCACCTTTTTATGCACCATTTGGACATGAATTTGGGTTTTTTAAGTTAACAAACGAAAAGGAAAAAATTTATTAGGCTCAATTGGGCTTGCAAAAGGATAAAAAAATTCGCAACTTTTTATGCCTAATAGTTTAGGGGAAACAAACGATGTCCTAACTTTATTTATCCGAATTATTAATTATTTTATCATATGCGTCTCAAGATTAATTTTAGTTTAGAGATATTTTTAGCGCGTTTTAAGACGACATTTCACTCGTTTTTCGTAACCTATCAAAGCTATGATTTAGAGATCCTCAACGACTTATTTAAACACTGAAATGAACTTTGAATTAATTTTTAACTCGGAGTGATTTAATTACTCGGAAAAAGTGATAGGTTCAAAATCTCACCGGGCTAAAAATCTCCACACTTACTCGTTAAGTCGTCAATTTTCGTTCAATTTTTATCTTTGGTCAATTTCGACTTAATGCATTTGTTTTTTATAAATTTAGACTTTAAACAAAAAAAATTGTGATTATTTTGAAGATTTTAAATTCCAAATTTTTATTTATTTTGAAGAAAAAATATTTTGACTTTTTTGAAATTTTTGATTTTTTTTAGAAATTTTTTATTTTTTCTATTTTTTGGATCATTTTGAAATTTGTGAAATTCTAAAAAAGCACGGTACCCCCCCCCCCCCCCCACACACACACACAACTTAGACTTTTGCAATGTCCTCATTTAAAATGGACTAAAATATAATTAAGAAGGAGAAGTGCGTAAATAAAGAGAACAAATTAACAAAATGCAAATTTTAATTAATAAAAAACCACGAAATACAAAGCGATAGAAGAGGATAGAATTACATAGTCCTTTTCAACTAGGAATTGCAATGAAAATCAAAGAACTACATAATATAAGAACACCCACAACATGATCATTAATGGGATGGGTCGGGCGCATTTGGTCGCGGGCGTACGGGTCATAAAAATAAGGGGGAAGTTGGGAGATAAATGTGGAGGGATTTGGTGGGGAAAAGGTAAAAAGGGGTAAGAATTTGGTTACAGGGAATCCGAACCGGTTCGGACCTAGGGAGAACCGATTCGCCCAATGTGTACTGCCCAAACGTGCCTTTTTTACCCTTTTTCCGTAAGCTAAGTGTATAAATCCCATTTTTCTCCTCTCTAATGCTCCCTAAGACTCTCCTATCAATTCGGAACCCCGAGACACCTTAAAACTCACTGTAACGTGATGTACGCTCTCTCGTGTATGGTGCGACATTATGGTGTTCCTAAACTTCTCCCATCACGGACTCTATGGACACCTAAATATCCTAAAAACTCACACGAGTCTCAACTATATAACAACATTCCCCCAATACGTGTCGGAGGTGCGACGACCTCTCTCTCCCCCCTAAAAACTCACTTGACTCTGTGTACGGGGTTCGATACTATCCTCGTTTCCATCTTTCCCATATTATAAATAAAAAGTCAAAACAACTGAGAATTATACCCATAGGTAGGTTGTACACCTCAAGGCACGTGATGAATGAGGTGATTGAAATCATCATGGTGCCCAATCAAATCGCAGCATAATTGTCCCGTCTTGGAGAGAATATCTCGATGAAAATTGGAAGGACATGCTAAACCTGGATTCCCCTTAAATTCGAGAATGCATGGATTGGCCTCTAAATCAAACGAAACTCTATTCATCTCTCCAATCACATCAAAGTACTGAAGTGGCATGGGTAGATGGTCACAATAAAGAAAATAATGTATCCTATGTTTCATCGTGCTCTCTTCTAAGTGACTAATAGAGTCCAATATTTTTTGGACTTCAACAGTGAGGCTCTCATCCACAGGCTCGAATTCTTTTTCAAAACTCTCTAGGCTTATATCTCCTAACTCCCTTTATTGCTCAACCTCAGAATACTCTCTCACACTCTCATCTACACTCTCTCTCTCTCACTCACTCATGTCTATGTGATCTCTCTCGCTCTCGACAACCGTTACTAAACAAGCGTCATGTGGATCCCCAAAATTTTCACCCTCACTTCGTTTGTGTACTACCTTTTTAATAAAATTTGACTCATGCAAATCGTCCTCATCACCCACTTACTTGGTGATGTTCAAGATGTTCATTTTGAGTGTCATGTTACCGAACATGAGTTGTATTTGACCGTTAGAAGCGAACTCTATATCGTTCGAACGACATATGCATATCATTATAAGAAGATAAGAGTGTCGTTCGAATGGGTTGTGATGCCTCGATTTTTGTGTCCGCCTATAAATACTTATTTTCCATAGACTTTTTGTTAAGACTTGGCATTAACGAAAACTTCAGAACTACTGCTTTAAGTCTTCACTTTTAAAAGGGCAAAATACTTTTTGATTCACACAATCACTTCTATATGCTTTTGTGAATAATCTTTGAAACCCAAAACACATCTATATTGAAGTTACTCTTGTAAAAAAGGAGTCTTCACTGTTGACCTTGTAGAGAAGGAGTCTTTACTACTGCTCTTGTGATTCTTGCGGGAATCATTGCTGAAGGAAGATTGCGATTGTTGTGGTTCTCATGGAAACCATTGTTGAAGTAGACGTAGGTCACCTGTGGGAGATTAGTCAAGATGTATTTCTCTATTATATTTGTAAGTAGCGATTTGCAAACTATAGTTAAATAAAAAGTTTTGCCCCTTATTTAAATCACATAGTTGCATGTTCAAGCATTAATAAGAATTAAAATTTGTTTATGGGATTGACATCTAATTAAATAAGTTACATCATTAGCGAATTTCGCACTCTCAATGAATTCTCTGTTGCATGTGAACACTGTGACATAAAGATTGCCAGAACTCATATAAATAATCACTATTACAGGAAAAATAACAATTGTAACCTAAAAAGATTATATCTTGAAAAGCAAATTGAGGAAATAAATACTTATATTTATGAAAGTGAGCAAAACTATAACAAAATAATAATCTCTTAATGTTCTTTTTGCCTCCTATCTTCCTTGCCTCTAAAAGCTCTCTAAAACTAGGTTAAAACTAATGTAATATAAGTCTAATTACAAGTTACAACTACTTGGGGTCGTTTTGGAAAAAGTCTAAACCCATTCAACTCTCTAGCTAAAAACTAGTAATAAACTATAAATCATGCATTTGACTAATTGAACCGGTTCGGGCCAGGGGCGAACCAGTTTGGCCTTGTAAAATTCAAAATGTCCTCTTTTGCCCCTGAATTCTCTTCTCAACTTCGAATGCATGTCATTTCTTCACCGTAGCTCGGATTTGGATGTTGTTTCTTCCTGTGTGTTCTTAGCTTCAATCTCTTCAATTTTATTTTCCACCTTCGAGTTATGGCTGCAAAATTACTTTAATGCCCTTGAACTTACTTTCCTTCTTTTATTTCTTTATTTCAATTTCTATCTCGCATTTACTTGCACGAAATATGTAAGGACAATATTTTTATTGTCCATTATCAATTGAGTATGTCATATACCGCTATAGACGTTGAAGAAATATTCAAGATCATTCAAACATCGAGACGAATCTGAATATCAATGTTCTTCAACATTAAAGCCTCCGCGAGATAAATTTGGTAACAGTTGTGTTTTAATTCCTTAGCATTTCACTTATAGTGTTGGGCTATTTTTTATCAAATATTTTCAAAGTGTTGGAGCGGACCTTTTAAGTTTTTCGTCAAAAGTTTTTTTAAAGTTTGAGGCAGAATATTTTTTGGGAAAATAAAATATTACTTCTTTTAATGTTTTTTGTTCGAGCGACATCATGTCTCGCGCGAAGGTCGTTCGAGCGACACGTGTCCCGGTTCGAGCGAGATTGCTTTTTCGTTCGAGCGAGACACCACCTTATATTTGTTATAAAATGTTTTTTCAACTTCATTTTTTATTAGAAGACCTGAGATTACTATTTTTCGAAAATTGCTATTGCAGAAACGTTTGTCTTCTCTTTTAGTGTTTTAATCCTTTTGTTTTCAATTCACAAGATTCCAATAGTTTATGCGAGTTGTTTTGGAACCCACGGACACATATTTGTGTCAAGTTTCTCTTGTACAGAAAATCTTTGCTGCTGATCTAGATGCTCTTGAGGGGAGTACTGGGCTGAAGACGACTACATGCCAATAGGTAGTGCTCGCGGGTATTCCTGGGCTAAATTGGAGTTGCGATTCTGGCTGACTCTAGGTTGCGGTCTATGTGGGTTTTCTATGGTTAACTCATTGAGGATTTCATTGTAATCATTGTAAGTAATATAGTGAAACAAAGGTTTTACCAAAAAGAGGTTTTTTCCTAAAATCTGCGAGTGAGCAATTTTATTTGTGATGGTTTGACACACGCATACGCGTAGTTGCATGTTTAAAGTCTGGTTTAATTTGACACCGATTAAATAAGGTTAACTTGGAAATTTGTGAATTTATTTGAATTGGTATCACGTACGGCACACTCCACAAATTGGTATCAGAGCGGGTTCCACTAATTTTTTGTGAATTCCTACTTTTCCTCAAAAATTTGTGTGATATTGATTTTTTTGAAAAATTTGATTTTTAGAAATTGTTGCAATGTTTCCAAATGAAAACTTATATAATTGGTTGCCAATTTTTGACGGGTCTAATTATGCTTATTGGAAAGCTCGCATGAAATCGCATTTAAAAGAAATCGATGAAAGAGTTTGGGTAATTTGTGAAAGAGGTTGGTCTCCTCCCACTGTCACCGCAAATAATGTAACGAATTTAAAACCTGTGTCAGACGGTACAGATGATGAGTTTAGGTGGAGCACTTTTAATTCATGAGGGCTTGGTGAAATTTTCGGATATGTCACCCCCGATGAGTTCCGACGTATTATGACGTGCACCACGTCTAAAGAAGCGTGGGATGTTTTACAACTCACCCACGAATGCACTAACGTTGTCAAATAGTCTAAAATTGAAAATTAAACTACTCAATTTGAAACGATAACCATGCTTGAGACTAAGTGCTTTGATGACTATTATGCATGTTTGTCTGACATTTTCAACACTAGTTTCAATCTTAGTGAGCCTATACCCGATGCAAGAGTGGTTAAAAAGATTTTAAGATCATTGACAAAACGTTTTATCCCTAAAGTGACTGTTTTAAATACCTTAGGTAAGTTGAGTAGTCTGAAATTAGAAGAGCTGATAGGAGACCTCCAGACATATGAGATTAACATGTTTCCTGACACTGTCAAGCCTAAGGATAGAGGGATAACACTTAAAGCCCAATCTAAGAAGAAGAAAAAAAATGAGTTTTTGTGAGTCCGAGTCTGAGGATGAGTCTAATTTTGATATAGCCATGCTTGCAAAGAATTTCAAAAAAAATCTCAAGTTTTAAAAACAAAATTATTTCAATAAAATATTTTTTAAGAAAAATAAAAATAAAGCCAAAGAGAGTGGTGAGAAAGAATGTGTAAATATGAAGAGGCGAAGTGTTTTGAGTGTGAGGGGAGAGGCCATAGATCATTTGAGTGTCCCACTAGACTAAAGAGAAAGTGAAAAAAGATTGCCATGTCAGCCACTCTTAGCGATAGTGAGGAAGAGGTGAAAGATTCTGGAGATGAGTCGTCACATGGGAAGTTTATTGCTTATACTAATCACGTGAGCACACCCAATTTGTCCCACGACGATGAGGATACTTGTGCACGTGAGACCCCCGAGGATGATTTGAGTGTTTCAAGCAAGTCTGAAAGTGAGTGTGCTAGTGAGGGTGATAGTGAGTTCCAGATCACATTTACAGATTTGTACGTCGAGACCTTGAAGACTAAAAAATTAAATTAGGAGTTGAGTATTAGGGTGAGAGATTTGGGGAGAGAGTTAGAGGTTTTGAGGGAGTTTGAGGCGAAAGCGAGTGAACTCGAGAAAGTGAAGGTTTCTTTGAGTGAACTGTTGATAGCTTTAGGCCGGGAAAAGAGTGATTTGACCAATACGGTGTCTAGTCTGATGACACATGTATCCCAACTCGAGAGTGATCTCGAACATGCCTAGGAGGTCAAAGTCTCTTTAGAGAACACATCTAATAAGGTAGGAAAGATGGTTCTCAATCATGTTTTGGGTAGAGGTGAGAGTTATTTATGTGAGTTGTTTTAGAACCCAGGAACACATATTTGTGTCAAGTTTCTCCTGTAGAAAACATCTCTACTACTAATCTAGGTGATCTTGAGGGGAGTATTGGGTTGAAGACGACTGCGTGTCAATAGGGAGTTCTCGTGGGTATTCCTGAGCTGAATTGGAGCTACGGTTCTGCGGTCTATGTGGGTTTTCTACAGTTAACTCATTGCGGATTTCATTGTAATCATTGTAAGTATTATAGTAAAATAAAAGTTTCACCCAAAAGGGTTTCTTTCCTAAAATCCAAAAGTTAGTAATTTTAGTTATGATGGTTTGACACACACACACACGTAGTTGCATGTTTAGGGATTGATTTAATTTGATTTAAAATTTGACACTGATTCAATAAGGTTAACTTGGAAATTTGCTAATTTATTTGAATCGTATCACGCACGGCACACTCTTCAAATTGGGATCAGAGAGGGTTTCACTGATTTATTGTGAATTCCTATTTTTTTGCGAAAATTTGTGTGACATTGATTTTTTTGAAAAATCTGATTTTTAAAAATTATCGTAAATTTTTCGAATGAAAATTTATACAATCGGTTGTCTATTTTTGACGGGTTTAATTATTCTTCTTGGAAAGCCCGCATGAAATCGCATTTAAAATAAATTGACGAAAGAGTTTGGGTAATCTTCTGAAAGAGGCTGGACTCCTCCAACTATCACCGCGAATAATGTCATGAATTTAAAACATGTGTCAGACTGGACTGAGGATGAGTTTAGGAGGAGCACTTTTCATTCACGAGGGCTTAGTGCAATTTCCGGACACGTCACTCCAGATAAGTTCCGACGTATTATGATGAGCACCACGTTTAAAGAAGCGTGGTATGTTTTACAACTCACCCACGAAGGCACTAACGCAATCAAAGAGTCTAAAATTTAATTACTCAATTTGAAACAATAACCATACTTGAGACTGAGGGCTTTGATGACTTTTATGCACGTTTGTCTGACATTGTCAACACTAGATTCAATCTTGGTGAGCCTATACCTAATGAACGAGTGGTTAAAAAGATTTTAAGATCGTTGACAAAACGTTTTATCCCTAAAGTGACTGTTTTAAATACCTTAGGTAATTTGAGTCGTCAAAAATTTAAAGAGCTAGTAGGAGACCTTTAGACATATGAGGCTGACATGTTTTATGACACTTTCAAGTCTAAGGATAGAGGGATAGCACTTAAATCCCAGTCTAAGAAGAAAAAGAAAATGAGTTTTTATGAGTCCGAGTCTGAGGACGAGTCTGAGTTTGATATGGCCATTCTTGCAAAGAATTTCAAAAAAATTCTCAAGTTTTCAAAACAAAATTCTTACAATAAAAGATTTTTTGAGAAAAATAAAAATGAGGCCAAAGAGAGCGGTGAGAAAGAATGTGAGAAAAAGGAAGAGGATAAGTGTTTTGAGTGTGAGGGGAGAGGCCATAGAGCATTTTAGTGTCCCGCTAGACTAAAGAGAAAGGGCAAAAAGATTGCCATGCCAGCCACTCTTAGTGATAGTGAGGAGGACTTGAAAGATTCCGAGGATGAGTCGTCACAAGGGAAGTTTGTTTCTTTTTCTGCTAGTCACGTGAGCACACCCAGTTTGTCCCACGACGATGAGGATACCTGTCCACGCCAGACCCCCGAGGATGATTTGAGTGTTTCTAGCGAGTCTAAAAGTGAGTGTGATAGTGAGGGTGATAGTGAGCTCCAGATCGCATTTAGAGATTTGTACGCCGAGACCTTGAAGTTTAAAAAATTGAATAAGGAGTTGAGTCTTAGGATGAGAGATTTGTAGAGAGAGTTAGAGGTTTTGTGGGAGTTTGAGACGAAAGCGAGTCAACTCGAGAAAGTGAAGGTTTCTTTGAGTGAACAGTTGATAGCTTTAGGCCGGGAAAAGAGTGATTTGACAAACACAGTGTCTAGTCGGACGACACGTGTATCCCAACTCGAGAGTGATCTCGAACGTGCTCGGGAGGTCAAAGTCCCTTTAGAGAACGCATCTAAGAAGGTTGAAATGATGGTTCTCAATCACGTTTTAGGTAGAGGTGAGATTTGTTTATGTGAGTTATTTTGGAACCCAAGAACACGTCTTTGTGTCAAGTTTCTCTTGTAGAGAAATTATTTGCTACTGATTTAGGTGCTCTTGAGGGGAGTTCTGGGCCGAAGACGACTGCATGTCAATAGGGAGTGCTCATGGGTATTCCTAGGTTGAATTGGAGCTACAGTTCTGGCTGACTCTAGGCTGCGGTCTATGTGTATTTTTTGCGGTTAGCTCCTTGCGAATTTCATTATAATCATTATAAATATTTTAATGAGATAAAGGTTTTACCTGAAATGGGGTTTTTCTGAAATCTGCGAGTTAGTAATTTTATTTGTGATGGTTTGACACACACACGTAGTTGCTTGTTTATGGGTTGATTTAAATTGGCGTAAAATTTGACACCGATTAAATAAGGTTAACTTAGAAATTTGTAAATTTATTTGAATCGGTATCACGCACGGCACACTCTACAAATTGGTATCAGATGGGGTTTCACTAGTTTATTTTAAATTCCTAATTTTCCTCAAAAATTTGTGTGATGTTGACTTTTTTGAAAAATATGATTTTAAAAAATTGTCGCAATATTTCCGAATGAAAACTTACATAATCGGTTGCCAATTTTTGACTGGTCCAATTATGCTTATTGGAAATCCCGCATGAAATCGCATTTAAAATCAATCGATGAAAGAGTTTGGATTATTTGTGAAATAGATTGGACTCCTCCCACTGTTATCGCAAATAATGTCACAAATTGAAAACATGTGTCAGAGTGGACTGAGGATGAGTTTAGGTGGAGTACTTTTAATTCACGAGGGCTTAGTGCAATTTTTGTACAAGTAACCCCCAACGAGTTTCGACATATTATAATGTGCACCACGTCTAAAGAAGCGTTGGATATTTTATAACTCTCCCACGAAGGCACTAACGCAGTCACGGAGTCTAAAATTCAAGATTTAACTACTCAATTTGAAATGATGACCATGCTTGAGACTGAGTGCTTTGATGACTTTTATGCACGTTTTTCGGACATTGTCAACACTAGTTTCAATCTTGGTGAACCTATAGCAGATGCAAGAGAGGTTAAAAAAAATTTAAGAATATTGCCAAAACATTTTATCCCTAAAGTGACCGTTTTAAATACCTTATGTAATTTGAGTAGTCTGAAATTAGAAGAGTTTGTAGGAGACCTCCAGATATATGAGATTGACATGTTCACACTGTCATGCCTAAGGATAGAAGGATAACATTTAAATCCCAGTCTGAGAAGAAAAATAAAGCGAGTTTTTGTGAGTTCGAGTCTGAGGACGAGTCTGATTTTGATATGGCCATTCTTGCAAAGAATTTCAAAATAATTCTCAAGTTTTCAAAACAAAATTCTTCGAATAAAAGATTTTTTGAGAAAAATAAAAATGAGGCCAAAGAGAGCAGTGAGAAAGAATATGACAAAGAGGAAGAGGATAAGTGTTTTGAGTGTGAGGGGAGAGGCCATAGATCATTTGAGTGTCCCACTAGACTAAAGAGAAAGTGTAAAAAGATTGCCATGTCAGCCACTCTTAGCGATAGTGAGGAAGAGGTGAAAGATTCTGGAGATGAGTCGTCACATGGGAAGTTTATTGCTTATTCTACTAATCACGTGAGCACACCCAATTTGTCCCACGACGATGAGGATACTTGTGCACATGAGACCCCCGAGGATGATTTGAGTGTTTCAAGCAAGTCTGAAAGTGAGTGTGTTAGTGAGGGTGATAGTGAGTTCCAAATTGCATTTACAGATTTGTACGTCTACACCTTGAAGACTAAAAAATTAAATTAGGAGTTGAGTATTAAGGTGAGAGATTTGGGGAGAGAGTTAGAGGTTTTGAGGGAGTTTGAGGCGAAAGAGAGTCAACTCGAGAAAGTGAAGGTTTCTTTGAGTGAACTGTGATAGCTTTAGGCCGGGAAAAGAGTGATTTGACCAATACGGTGTCTAGTCTGATGACACGTGTATCCCAACTCGAGAGTGATCTCGAACATGCCCAGGAGGTCAAAGTCTCTTTAGAGAACGCATCTAATAAGGTTGAAAAGATTGTTCTCAATCATGCTTTGGGTAGAGGTGAAAGTTTAGGAATAAGTCATGATGGTGTTTCTACTTCCCAAGTTGCACCCGAGTCGGTTTTCGAGTTTGTGATTGATCCATATGGCTCTCAACCCAACCCACTTAGGCATCCCATACCTGATTAGAGAGCGCATAGGAGAGTTTTGAGAGAGATGTACCTAATCCTATTTATGTTTGCACACACTTCAAGAAGAGAGGACACCTTAGAGAGTTTTGTTTTAAGTTGGGTCATGTGTCATGTTTTGCTACTACACGTGTTCACAAACACGCACCCACACATGATGCTCCGGATGATTACATGGGAGAGTTTGCACATATTAGGGATCAGGTAAAGTTTTTAATCAAGACTTCACATGATTTGATGGAGGTTTTTCATAGGATGTCACCACCTTTGGAAAACTCCATCGCACCTAATGGTTGAGGTTTAAGACTTGTTTGCTAGCATAGGATGATTTTCATGATGATATTTTTCCCTATTTCTAGTGTGTACCATTTTTGAAGTTATGTTTTCCCTTTTTTATATATTATTGAAAAAATTCAAAGAGATTTTCTATTTTTTGAGAAAATTTTGAAAAAAAGAAAAAGATTTTATTTTTATGAAATTTTGGAAAAAGACAAAAAGAGTTTTGTATTTTTTTTTCACTGTATATGAATGGACATTTAGGATGATTGAGTCACAACATCATTCCACATCCACATGACAATTTGATAGTGTTATGATATGCGTCATCATTTCATTTTATGCTTTACAATGTTTGGAGTCATTGATATGTGATTAGTTGTTACTACCAACATGTTTGAGTCATAAGTTCCTTTATTGCACACCTGCACGGATTTGTTTAATCATTGTACTTGTTTATCACATATTGGTCAGAGTGTTGTCGTCTCAATTCTGTCTTTAAAACGAACCATATGCGATAAAACTTGATAATGGAAGTAGTGCATGTAAAAACTGTTCACCGTGAGGAATTTAATTGCAACAAAATAGGATGAGTGAATCATGAAAAAAGGCTGCGAGAGTATAAAATTTACTCGTCGTGAAGGCCACCATTTAAAAGAGAAAAAAAAATTAAAGGGAATAAAACAATAAATATGCCAAAAGGGGGCTACCTCAAAATAAAAATATAATGGTTATTATTTTTTAGGGAGTTTGGATGGAAAGAAATGAAAAATGGGTTTGCACGTCCTGACAGCGTCATGAAAAAGTATTAATAGTTTTAGACATTATTGGTGTGGGAATCATTCTTGACTTTGATGTTTTAATGGATTGAGTTAGTATCATGTAAATTAAACACTTTTAACACCTGAGCACGATTTTGCGATTCATTCGATAGGAGTACACATATTCATTGTGCACATATGTTATGTTTGACTGCTTTGATTTGCCTATCGAATATGTTCACACCCATTCATTTCATTTCCATGATTTGTTTGTCTTAGTGTAAATTCATGGTGTGTGATTTTTGTAAAATTATTTTTGCATTTTTTTATGAAATATTGAAAAATCAAAATTAGTTTGTGCAAGCTTTTGAGTTACTCTTTGCATAAGTGTAATTTGATTCATATTAGCTGTGCATTTTTTGTCATGGCAAGTCCATGTTTATTTTGTTTATTCATTTCCTTGTCTATTTCGGAGATATAAAAAGAGGGAGAACGAATTATGGAAGAGTTTTTGCATTATGGGGGAGATTTGATTATTGATTGATTTATTCTTATATCATTTTAAACTCGACGCGTCACGAAGGTATTTGCTTTGTCTCATGTGTGTAGGTACAAATTTGAAGAACATTATTTTGCACACCCAAATGAGAAAAGCTCAAAAGATTTGATGTTGAAGATTTTTTTTTTTTAAAGTTTAAGACTTACATGTTTAGTACCTTTTCAGTTTTGGGTTCATGGGAGGGTATTAGATTTGTATAGGCATTTTGATTTGATAATTCGGATGTTTTTATTTTGTACCGGCATAGACATAGGGGAGATTTATAAGGACATTATTTTTATTGTCCATTATCAATTGAGCATGTCGTATACTGCTACAACCATCGAAGAAATATTCAAGATCATTCAAACATCGAAACGGATCCTAATATCAAAGTTCTTGAACATTAATGCCTCCACGAGATAAATTTGGTAAAGGTAGTGTTTTAATTCCTTAGCATTTCACTTAGAGTGTTGGGATATTTTTTATCAAATATTTTCTAAGTGTTGGAGCGGACCTTTTAAGTTTTTCGTCAAAAGTTTTTTTAAAGTATTGAGGCGGAATATTCTCAAGGAAAATAAAAAAAAATAAAAAATTATTCGAGCGGCATGCCTGCTCAATCGAGCGACACCTTGTCTCGCGCGAAGCTCGTTCGAGCGACGCGTGACCCCGTTCGATTGAGATTGCTTTTCGTTCGAGCGATCCACCGCCTTAGATTTGCTATAAAATGTTTTTTCCAACTTTTTTTTTATTAGAATACCTGAGATTACTGTTTTTCGAAAACTGCTACTGCAGAAAAATTTGCCTTCTCTTTTAGGGTTTTAATCCTTTTGTTTTCAATTCACAAGATCCCAATAGTTTATGTGAGTTGTTTTGGAACCCAATAACACATCTTTGTATCAAGTTTCTCTTGTAGAGAAAATCTCTACTGCTGATCTAGGTGAGGGGAGTACTGGGCTGAAGACGACTGCGTATCAATAGGGAGTGTTCATGGGTATTCATGGACAGGATTGGAGTTGCGGCTCTGGATGACTTTAGGTTGCGGTCTACGTGGATTTCTGCAGTTAACTCATTGAGGATTTCATTATAATCATTGTAAGTATTATAGTGAAATAAAGGTTTTACCAGAAACGTTTTTTTCCTGAAATCTACGGGTTAGCAATTTTATTTGTGATGGTTTGACACACACACACGCACACACATACGTAGTTGCATGTTTAGGGGTTGATTTAATTTTCTTTAAAATTTAACACCGAATAAATAACGTTAACTTGGAAATTTTCGAATTCATTTGAATCGGTATCACGCATGGCACACTCTACAAATTAGTATCAGAGCGGGTTTTACTAATTTATTGTGAATTCCAATTTTTTCTCAAAAATTTGTGTGACATTGATTTTTTTGAAAAATATGGTTTTTAAAAATTATTGCAATGTTTCCGAATGAAAACTTATATAATCGGTTGCCAATTTTTGACGGGTCTAATTATTCTTATTGGAAAACCCGCATGAAATTGCATTTAAAAACAATCGATGAAAGAGTTTGGGTAATTTGTGAAAGAGGATGGACTCCTCCCACTGTCACTGCGAATAATGTCATGAATTTAAAACCTGTGTCAGACTCTACTGATGATGAGTTTAGGTGGAGCATTTTTAATTCACGAGGGCTTAGTGCAATTTTCGGACACGTCACCCCCGACGAGTTCCAACGTATTATGACGTGCACCACGTCTAAAGAACTGTGGGATGTTTTACAACTCACCCACGAAGGCACTAACGCGGTCAAAGAGTCTAAAATTGAAAATTTAGCTACTCAATTTGAAACAATAACCAGGCTTGAGACTGAGTGCTTTGATGGATTTTATGCACGTTTGTCTGATATTGTCAACATTAGTTTCAATCTTGGTGAGCCTATACCTGATGCATGAGTGGTTAAAAAGATTTTAAGATCGTTGCCAAAATTTGTTATCCCTAAAGTGACTGCTTTGAATACCTTAGGTAATTTGAGTCGTCAAAAATTTAAAGAGCTGGTAGGAGACCTCCAAACATATGAGATTGACATGTTTCCTGACACTTTCAAGTCTAAAGATAGAGCGATAGCACTTAAATCCTAGCCTAAGAAGAAAACGAAAGTGAATTTTTGTGAGTCCGAGTCTGAGGACGAGTCTGATTTTGATATGGCCGGGCTTGCAAAGAATTTCAAAAAAATTCTCAAGTTTTCAAAACAAAATTCTTCCAATAAAAGATTTTTTTAGAAAAATAAAAATAAGGCCAAAAAGAGCAGTGAGAAAGAATGTGAAAAAGAGTAAGAGGAGAAGTGTTTTAAGTGTGAGGGGAGAGGCCATAGAGCATTTGACTGTACCACCAGACTAAAGAGAAAGGGAAAAAAGATTGCCATGCCAGCCACTCTTAGCGATTGTGAGGAATAGGTGAAAGATTCCGGGGATGAGTCATCACATGGGAAGTTTTTTGTTTTTTCTGCTAGTCACGTGAGCACACCCATTTTGTCCCATGACGATGAGGATACTTGTGCACATGAGACCCTAGAGGATGATTTAAGTGTTTCTAGTGAGTCTGATAGTGAGGGTGATAGTGGACTCCAGATTGCATTTAGAGATTTGTACACTGAGACCTTGCGACTAAAAAATTGAATAAGGAGTTGAGTCTTAGGGTGAGAGATTTTGAGAGAGAGTTAGAGGTTTTTAGGGAGTTTGAGGCAAAAACGAGTCAGTTCGAAAAAGTGAAGGTTTCTTTGAGGGAATAGTTGATAGCTTTAGGCCGGAAAATGAGTGATTTGACCAACACAGTGTCTAGTCTGACGACAAGTGTATCCCAACTCGAGAGTGATCTCGAATGTTCCTAGGAGGTCAAAGTCCCTTTAGAGAATGCATCTAAGAAGGTTGGAAAGATGGTTCTCAATCAAGTTTTGGTAGAGGTGAGAGTTTAGGAATAAGTCATGACGGTGCTTCTACTTCCCAAGTTGCACCTGAGACGGCTCCCGAGTTTGTGATTGATCTATATGGCTCGCAACCCAACCTACCTAAGTGTACCGTACCTGATAGGAGAGAGCATGGTAGAGTTTTGAGAGAGGTGTACCTAGGCATGTTTATGTTTGCACACATTGCTTGTTAACAATTTTATTTATGATGGTTTGACACATACACACATGTTGTTTCATCTTCAAGAGTTGATTTAATTTGGTTTGAAATTTGACACCTATTGAATAAGGTTAACTTGAAAATTTTTGAATTTATATTAATCGGTATCACGCACGGTACACTCTATAAAATACCTGTAAAATACTTGAGAAATATAAAAAATAAGAAATACTTGCTGAAAAGGATTAGTAGCATGAATATGAGACAAATCCAGTCAAATTACATAGCACGGAACCATAAAATAACTGAAATTTAGGGGATAAATATAAAATATTTACGCCGAATCAAGCGGGCCAAATCTAGTAAAAAAATATTATCGGTTGGTGTCGCTATACTCACAGACGTCGAGGTGGAAGAAATGGCTCGTCCAGTCATTGTGGACTGTCTCAAGAAATTTTAATTCTGATTCGATTATCATTGTGCTACACACTTCTCGTCTCTATTCGATTAAAAAATATCTCATATTTCATATGCACGTAGATATATGCGTTAGAGTCTCCTTTCTGTCGTTCGATTCTAAATTGCATTGTTGTAATTTTTCACTAGGCATTCGACTTATTCCCTCATCTTTGTTACAGCAGGTTGGTCGCAGTTCCGTATTTTGAGAGCGTTATACGGGTAAGTATTCTTTTATTTTACGATTAGTAGCTCTATATGGTTGGATTATGAGAACGCTTCCTACGAATCCCTCACGTAGCTAGATTTGAAATGGAAATCGCATGCTAAACAAGTGAAATGATAATTAAATATAACTGGACGAGTAACATTATGTAGATTACTTCATTGCATTTTACGCCTAATGCTCGGGTCGAACCGGATTGACCACAGGTAACCTATAAATCGGGATCGGGGCATTACAAATGGTATCAGAGCTCAAGGTTTAAAGTTCCTTTCGAGAGTGATGTGGTGAGGTCGGTAGTGAATCTTTTGACGTCGGCTTGGGTCACTCTCGCTAGATTGGTGACGATTTAAGTTCGTATTCTCGACGGTAAAGTAAAGGAGATGTGCACGACGGGTAATTTATTGCCAAGTGGCCTACGACCAAGTTAGTTGTTGTTAATCGCTTTTGCACTTCTTATTAGACATGTTAGTAAACTGTGAGTGTCCGTGCGAGCCAATAGTAGTGACACTGTGGTTTTTAGTGTGAGGTGCTTGTGTGTCAACCCTTAATGATGTGAGAAGGTTTATTAAGATGTTAATAGAGAGAAGTGACGCCCATTGATTTAGGGTTACAAATCGTGCAAAGTTAGTCATAGTTATTAGGTTATTAGAGTGTCATGCCTGAACGGTGTTGATTATGATAAGAATGTGTTAAATCCCTTGATTAGGTACTTTCGAGTAGTTAGTGTCGATGACGTGATTAGGCAAATTCGATCCTTAGGATAGTAGCATGTCGCAAGGAAATTGATGATTCAGTAAACATGAGGAACCGTGTTGGTCAACACTTGGGTATGTGGACCAGGTCATAGTGGGTAAGATACTATGGTTGTAAGTAAACATCTCATTGAAAGTTGTACCTCGTAGGGTATGATGAGAGTTACGAGCAAATTGAAGTAATTATGTTACGTATGCAATAATAATGGTTAATGAGACTTAGGAGTGAACTCTATATAGTTTTCCATGTCATGGTTTTAGAAAATATGATGCAACTATAAGGGATGGGATCTTTGGTGATGTTAGTGATGCAGACCTAGAAGTTTAAAGGTTGTAGGCGACATCCTGTATCCTGCCAGAATCCTTAGTAGTGTTAGTTAGTGATTTGGTACGTGGATTATGGTCACACCCGTTTGGAAGAGCGATAAGATTATTATCTAAGTGTCAAGGCCCATTTTAGCGGCCTAAGTAATAGCTAGATACGAGGTAATCCTAGTGTGAGTGTGGTTTAAGGGCATCTTGGAGTGTCCGTAGGACTAAATGTGTGTGACGTCAATGGGAACATAAATCAAATTATTGTGATGTCTTAAGGTGTTCAATGGTTAAAGTGCGCCATATGTAGAGGCTCGTAGACTAGTGTCTTTACGAGCACCTATTAATCGCTATATGGGTATTGAGAAGTTTGTAGAGCGTACCTACGATGAGAAAGTCATGAATGATGAAATCTTGTTGGGTTTTGAAGACTTTTACGTGGAGTAAGTTTGATGTCCTTAGGAAACCAGTTAACTATGGAATGAATAAGTGCTAGCATTTTAGTAATGATTGTGTTGAGGGTCAGGTGGTGATCTTAGGTTGTTGGTCAAGGTTTAAAAGAGTCGAATAGTGTACTTATCGGGTACTGTCATCCGAATTAGCACATATGGGTGATGTAACCTCCTAAGAGAAATTGGAAGCTTGTGTCGTGAGTGGGCGTGATGCTTGGATGTCGTGGAATGACTAGTGTAAGTGGTGTAACACTTGATTTTGAGGAGTACTAGGAAATGAAATTGGGACTTAGATTGATGATGTCATAATAAAGATTTGAAAATGTCACCCCAAGGAGGATATCGAAGTGTGATTATAATGTTGGTATGTGTCGACAACATAAGTTAGGATAGCCCTAGCAAAGTAGGGACTAGTTCTTGGCAGGCCTTTCCAAGGTGGTACAGATTAAAAAATATAGCCTTGTGTAGTACTTACTACCCTTAGAATGCCAATGGCGACTGGTATGGGCATCAGATAAGTTCAGTTTGGGTAGAACCTGGAGATAAGATCGGTGACGACCTCGAGTAGGTAAAGGTTACTATAAGGTGAATGTTTCGTTTAACGGGGTTCTTCCTAAGGAGACATTGGGTTTACGATCATGATATGATAAGGCAGATAGTAACCTAGGTATAGTAGGTTGGTGACGTTGTCACTAGTAAAATAGACAAGGTCGATGTAGACAAGGGTGTTGGCATTTATCGATCGAGATGACTCACGTAAGGAGGAAGCCTTGCATCTAAGAAGGGAAGTTTGGCGTTTGACTTTCTAGAGAACAACAGGTTCGTACGTAACTTTCGTCTTGTGAGGGTGAATAGTTGTGATTTGATTAGTCACGGTTAGTGACTCGAGCCAGGGTGCATGGCTAGGTTAGTACGCAGTGAGAATGTCTAGAAGGAATCATAGACTTCAAAACGGGTAGCATAGGTTCGCTTTTCATCTAACTCATACGGAAGCGATTTTTTTGTAACGATTGTTTATTCCTTAAATTCTTGTGTGTCCCTTTCGATTTTGATTTCGATAATCGAGGATTGGTATTCCCACGACTGTGGTAGCTCAAATTTGTATATGTCATGGTACAACGCGATTTGGCCTAGTATAGTGCGAGTGAACCTGGTATGGTCAATGCAGCTCGATAACTGGGTGTGCCCCTATCTGAGGTATCCTTCGTATTGCATAAAGTTCGGTGTAAGGATGGATATGCTTTTGGCCGAGTGGTTTGCTCAGAGCATTCGCTTTCCTTAGGATTAGCGACCTTAGGATTGGCCGACGTGGCTCCGGTTGTAAAGAGCAGTATGGTGACTTGAGGACATTGCATAATGTTAGAACTCAGAGAAACTTAGCACTTAGTGTCATTTTTCCATGGTGAGTGGATTGACGTAATACTCAGGTGTACGTTCCATCGTTGGACGGCTGGAGTGATCCTAGGTTCATGGAAGGATTTTCTGGGGAGTGTTAGTCGGAAGCACGAATTGCGATTGGGTTAGTGTGTCACTCCACGAGTGAGTGACTTACGATATGATTTTAGCATCAATCTTATATGAGGTTGTGTGCTCATGATGACTCGAGGATTTGAGAAAACTTGGAATGTGTAGTCCTTAGATTCGAGATGGTCCTTGATGAGGAATTGAATGATTAGTTATATTAAGATTCACTCTAGGGTGAGTATCGATCATTAGATAGGGTTACCTGGTAGAGGCGCCGGTATGCTTTGGACATTAGTAAAGGTAGTCCTAGGACTTTTTTACGCGTGATCATCAACTGAGTAAAAGCTCGAAATGGTTGTGTGACGTTTATGGTTAGCGTGACGGTGAGCGTTAGAGCACGTCGCATGTTGAGCTTTCGATGACAACCCCTGTGTAAGAGCGTATGATATGATCTTAGCTATTGGGGACTTTGATGATTCTATTTTAGAGGATTTCTACAATTTAGAATAAGAGTTGTTAAATCCCATGAACTTGAGAAATTGGCGTATCGATAATTTTGGGGACAAAATTTCCTATGGAGGGAAAAATATAATACCCGTGCCTAATATTTTATTCTTTTTGTTTTGTATATTGTAATAATATGAAACCCTTGGGATTGGATCATTATAATATTCTTTATAACTGCATTTGACTATTTTTGGAGTCTTGATGATGATTATTGGAAGTTATTGGGTGAAATTGGAGAGTTTAAGAATCTGGGTGTTCGAACAAACTCAAGGTCATTCGAACGAGATTATTTTCTCATTCGAACGAGGTTATAGTGCTTCGAACAAGAATCCAGTGTCATTCGACGTTGGTACCTAATGAGGAACTAATGAGATGTCACTGAATAGGTTTTTCAGGCTCGTTAAAAGGTCGTTCGAAGGGTAGATCGAATGAGAACTCTTTTGTGTTCGAACGAGGTCCAGCTCTCGTTCGAATGACCAGTACATAAATTTTACAATTTCGTACCCTTGTGTGCCATCACGTTTTAGATCAGTGGATCGATGACGTTTTGACTCCTGGTGAGTCCATATGAACCAAAAATGGGGTTTTAGAGTTTGAGTGGGTTTTATAAGGGTTTATTTGGGTTATTTGTGGGTTTATTTGAGTGTGAAGAAGAGAAAAAGGGGGGGTGGGTCTGCTCACCATTTTCAGCGTTTCTTCCTCTCTCTAGCTCTTGGGAGCTTTTCCCCTTCTCCTACCACCACAAATCACCTTAAACCACCATGTATCCACCTTATAACACCATATTCTACTAGTATCTCACCATAAACAAGTCACATACCACCATTTCCTCCATTGTAGGTGTTGATGTAAAAAACTAGATTTGATTAAATTAATTAATCACAGATAAATATGAAATAATACAAAAGATTTTTAAAGTGGTTCAGCCTTATGAAAATGGCCTACGTCCACTATTTGTATTGTCAATGTTTGCCTTAATCTCGATGATGATTACAAGAGATTGATTACCCCATTATGGGGGATGTACAATGTATTTATAACCTTGGGGCTATCAGTATGAATAGACGATATGCCGTTATTTAATATACACATACATCTGTACAATAAGAATGTACATTAAATCCGATGTTCATTGAATGTACAATTGTCGCTTGATCTTCCTAGTCAGGTGCTCTGCACGCTGAGTAGGTCGGCGTACTATGTAGCTCGGCACGCTACGTAGCTCGGTGAGTATATGCATTTGCCACGTAAGATGCTACGTGTCTTTATATAATTGGTCCACGTCAGCTGCCTAATTTTCGTATCAACAGAAGCCCCCAATATTTCACAGTTGAGTTTTGATATGAGAGTGTGGAATATTTTACTCAAAAGTTGCTCGAGTACCTTTGTACGTCTTGATTACTTACATATCTCCAACACTTAGGAATTTTACCTCTAGTCTCATCATTTGAGCGCGAAATGGTAAATTTGTAAATATTTTGAATCTGCACCAGACGCTTGGGTATTTGCGTCTTTTTCATCATTTAATCGTCGAAAACGCAATCGTCTTTTCTAGTAATCACTTTTTTTCCTACTTCCCGATGCAAGGCATTTAAAAGAGATAGAAAAAAAATCATCATCTACTTTTTACCTCCAGATTTTTAAACTTTGTGTTTTCTCACTCTATTTTTATACTATCGTTCTTTCCATCGTCCGCCTTAGCAGATTCCTCAATTTTCTATAAGAATTTCTTCCTTCTTCTTTCTTTGCTTTAGTCATCATGGTTTATCTTGTCGAATCTTTGGATAAATTTCGAGCCAATTTTGTAATTCCCTCTTGAGTTATTCTAGAAGAATCTCCTTCTCCATCTGATTTATTTTCTCTGGCTGAGGGACACTGGTTTCCCTCACTTTTCATAGCTGAATGTGGCTTTTCTTTTCCGCCTAATCCCTTATGCTTGAAGTTTTGCCAATATTTCGATATTGTGCTTGAAAGAGTAGCTCCAAATACATGGAGGGTAGTTAATGGCGTACATAGGTTAAAACAGATTCATGGGACTCGTTTAGGGATCCCTGAAATTATGTTTTATTATAAATGGGTTACCAATGATACCACATTTTATTTAAAAACTAGGTTTTCCAATAGAGCTTTAGTGGTCAGTCTTCCCGATGCCAATAGGGACTATTTTGATCATGGAGTTGTGATGAAAAATTGGAAACACACTCCATTAAAAGGAAACGATGTTTACCAAGGTCCCAGATGTCCACTATATGGAAATGGGATAGGTTGTTTTTAATTCTTTCAATTTAGCTCTGTTTATATTTGATGAAATACGTCATTGATATATCTTTTATTTTTTTTATTTTGCAGTTGATAATAAAAGAAAGTCCCCAAAAGAGAGTGACATTAATATAAAAGCTTTGAAACTCATCTGGGGTTTGCATCAATCATTTGATGGGGAGCACGTTAGGTCTGCCTCTTATTTGTTGAGATACAAAAATATTACTTCCTCTTTTATTTCTCGTACTCTTGCCCCTCCTGTGATAATTGATCTTGATCAAGTTCCTTCATCTCAAGCCGGCGTAGAAGAATCTTCTTCTAATTTGGGTGCCTTTATTACTGATTTGATGATGAAGAAGAGGAGAATGCCCGAATTGTTTGCCAAAGATGCTCCTGGAACTTATGGGGTAAAGACAAGCAAAGAGGATATCCAAGCTCCAGCTGAAAAGACGAAGAAAATGGATAGTACTCCATCTAAAGGAATAATTCCACCTGTGAATGAGGTAGACAGGAAACCACCTGATGTCCCAAAAGAGGTAGAACCTTTGATTAAAGGTGTTGCTATTACACAAGAAGAGGCAGCACCTTTGATTGAAGGTGATCCTTTAAGGAGATTGAGGAGAGTTTTTGCAGAAAGACCTGTAGAAACTGCTGCTCGACCTTTTGATATTGGGGGTCCTTCCTCGGGAACTGGTACTCCAGTCCTTATTTCCCCGAGTTCGGCCAGGGGTTTGATTAAGTCTTAGACCATTCCGGAGTATCTAGTTGCTGGGGGTTCCCTTTTACGGGAGAAGGTCATTGATTTAGCGACCTAATATATCGCGTCAATAAGTATCATCATCCCTATCACTTCATTTCCACCTACTGTATTCATTTTCTAACTTGAGCTTCTTTTCTTCTTCAGTTTATGACGTGTTTTAATAGTCTCCTGGAGAAGGATGAGGTTATCAAGGCTTAAACCTCCTCCATTGGGATTGAAGAAGCTTTTACTGGGTTATCTCAATCCTTGAAGGACTCCTAGAGGAAATACGGGGAAGATAAAGATGCTTAGGAGAAGAAACTTCTATCTGTAGATTCGACTCGTGACCAAGCCATAAGTGCCTCCAAGGAGTTGGAGGAAAAATTAAAGGTTGCCATTGTCAGTAAGAAAGAGACTGATGGCAAGCTTGAAGAGGCTGAACGGCGTAAGAAAGACCTTGAGGAGAAAGTAAGGCTTGCTGAGGAATGTGCTTATTCTGAGAAGGTGAAGAGAAAGGTTGCGGTGAAGAAATCTCTCAGCTTTGGTTGGGATAAGGGATGGAACAGATCTTTAACCGCTATTACTTGCCAGACGGAGGATGCAAGTCTGAAGTACTTCAGGGACAGATAGGTCGCAGCATTAAAAGAGTTGAGTGTTGCGGATGATTCTAAGTTGTTTCAAAAACACACTCATGGCCCTCCTCCTGCTATTGACGAAGAAGAAGAGGATGAAGCTTCATCTGATGATTCTTCCATGATGATAATAGAACAAGTCCCTATTACTACTGCTCCTCAACCCTCCGAGCAAATTCAACAAGCATCAATTTCTATCGAGCAACACCAAATGCCTCCCGAGCAACCAACTCCTTCGTCCAAACATGTTGATGGTGTTATAGGGAATAAGGAGAACGTGTAGCGTTACTTGGCTCTTTATTTATGTTGTTCTTTTGCTTTTCCTTTCTTTTTTGTAACTTTGGTTGTACTCTCTCCTCATATGATCAATAAAATGAGTTGTTATCGTCTAATCTGAATTTCTCCTTGACTTTCTCTTATATGTATCATTGTTGATGTGTTTTTACTTTTCCTTGCTAGTTTGTTGCCATGATGGAACTCTTATCAGCTCATGACACTGAGTTGATGAAAAAATGTAATGATTACTTCAAAGCGGGTCATGCAGATTTTACTGAGGCCCAAATAATTAATATCCTTGGACCCGATGCTTCTGAGCGAGCAGTTAATGCATACCAATACTTAAAGTGTTTACTTGATCGTGTTACGGCCAACAATGTGGCTTATTACAAAATGATTGAAGACCTTCAAGGGATGATTGAGGAACTCCAACTTCAGCATAAAGAAACCACTGCACTCTTACACGAAGGTTATGAAAAAAAATACCAATAGTTGAGTGCTGACAGGGGTAATGACAAGTTCATCTCTACCCATGAGAAAAAGGAAAGTGTGCTGAAACTTGAGATTGAAGAGCACAGTAATATTGCCAAGCTACTAGAGCAAGAGAATATTGTGTTGTAAGGGGAAGCGAAAAAATTCAGATCTGTTGTCTCCTCTTCTTCGGGAGCCTTGGTTCCAGTAAATGATGAAGGTTTTTCCTTTCTAGAAACTAAAAATACTGCCTTGAGAGAAGAGTTAGAGATTTTGAAACGAATCGGACCTACCCCGTCTGCTCGTGGTAGAACAAGACCTTCTACCCGTGGTCGAACAAGGGCTGGTCGAATTAATATTAAAGAGACGAGGACCCAACTGGATTTAGAAAATCAAGTCGTTCAATTAACGGCAAAAAATCAAGCCCTGGCAGAAATGTCTAGAAAAATTCAGAGTCTTATCGACCAACTCTCCAACCAAAGCTCTGCATTGGAAAGTAAAGAAATTTTGGTGAAGAAGCTCCACGAGCAGCTTGAGAGATTAACTTATCAATTTCACAAACAGACTAGAGAATTTTGGATGGCAGGATACAATAAAGCTTTATGCCATCTCGATGCTCGGTTACAACAAACCAATAACGAGGGATATAAACAGGGATGGTTGAATGCCTTATATATGATGAAAGTTGATCGAGGACTATCCTTGTGAGATTGGTGTGAACCTGGATTACTTAATTTGCATATTCCTCCCTTTAAACTCGATGTCAACTGGATTCTAGCTCGTGCCATTCCTCGGTGTCTGATATCTAGGTATCTTGGTGATTACTAGCTTCATTCAGAGTTTGAGATATCTCGTCCTCAACATTTGCTTGATCGACCATGTTCGAGCAGCGTCAGAATGCTACAAGATATGAATTGTATCAATTATCCCTATGCATTAGATGACTCTCCAGCTGGGGTGGAACCTGTATCAAAATCAGAGGGAAAGAAACCCATAGAATAGGAAATTTGTATTTAATGAATAAAAATTCATGTTTATGTAATCTGTTTGTGTTTAATGAATACAAATTGGTCTTTGTGCAAGTTTTATTTCCTTGGAAATACTTTGTGAGATGTGTTTCTCATTTTTTGTTGATGAATGTATATATATATATATATATATATATATATATATATAGGGGGACAACTTGTCCTGTTTTGCCTAGACAATTGAGCTTTCCCCACTTGTTGCCTAGTTGTAGTGACTTATCACCCATTAGTGCCTAAGCAATGGAATGATTTTCATCCCATGTTTCTGCTTAGTTGTAGCAATCTTGTCTAGATTACCTTAGTGCCTAGATAGTGGATGCCCCAGGAGGTCACCCATCTTTTTGTCTACTTTGGGATATCTCTTGAGATTATCCGTGATCAATCAGGCATTGCCTTGTATGATTGTTATGCCAATATTATTGGTTAAATTTATTACTGACGACCAATCGGAGTTGGTGGTTGATGAATGCTGACCAACCTTAGTTGGTGGTTGCTGATGTTGACCAATTGGTAGTGTGTAGTACTAGTACACCAACAAAAATTGAACCAAAAAAGAGAATATGGAAAAACCAACACTTTTATCACGTAAAGAGAAATACGTACATGCGAGGGCGAACAACTGTGGTTACTCGGTAGGGCCCATGCTAGTTGGCCTCTAGCTTGTTATGCTTCTGAATCATTTTCTTGAGAACATAATCCCCCTCTTTGAGTTCACATTTCTTCACTCTTTTGTTGTAGAACATGGTTGTCCTTTATTGGTAGGTTGCGTTCCTGATTACCGCATCTTCTCTAACTTCGTCGAGCATGTCCAGGTCTAAGAGTTTCATCAAATTTCTTATAGGAGAGTTGAAATTAAGTACCTTGTGTGTAGGCAGGCCCCATTCTACTGGAATAACTTCTTCGCTTCCAAAAGCTAGCATGTAGCACGATTCCCAGTGGTTGTTCACGATGTTGTGCGATATGCCCATAGCACAGAGTGTAGCTCGTTAATCTAATTTTTGTTTGCATCATCCAGTCGTTTCTTCAAGCCGTTCAGTAGACTTATGTTCGTCACTTCAGTTTTCCCATTGCTCTGGGGATGGCCTGGTGCAAAATGGATCTTCTGGACATTGGATTGATGACAATATGCAACGAATTCCTCATTATCAAATTGGGTACCATGGTCAGTGATGAAAGCATGTGGCAGACCATACTTGCAAATAATATTCTTCCAGATAAACTGGTAAACCCTTTTGTACGATATGTCAATGAGAGGTTCTGCCTCAACCCACTTGGTGAAATAATCGACAACGACTACCAGATATTTGAATCTTCCTTTGGTGGTCGACAGAGGCCCTACCAAGTCCATGCCCCACATAGAAAATGGCCAGGGGGAAGTAATGGTGTTAACAATGCCTGGGGAGTTCTTCGGATAGGAGAAAAACGTTGGCATTTATCGCACTTCTTCACATAGGTTGTGCAGTCAGCTCTCATCGTCGGCCAATAATATCCCTTTATCTTTAACCTCTATAGCAGAGTCCGACCTGCCACATGAGCTCCATAAGATCCTTTGTGAACCTATTCAATCAGATCTTTAACTTCGAAAGGATGCACAAATATCTGTAGACCTGCGATGATACCCCTTCTATATAAAATGCCATTATTCAGTACATATCGAGCAGCTTTAAACCTCAGCCTCTTGGCTTCAAGTTGGTCAGTTGGAACAACCCCTTCCTCGATGTATGCCCTGATTGGGTCCATCCAGGATGGTCCCATATCTAGGGTAATGAATTTCACCATTAAATCATCATCTATTCTCCGTCTTGCCAGTATCTCGATAGGAATCATTCTTTGTAGCTCGATGCGAGTAGCTGAAGCTAACCGAGCTAGTGCGTCAGCTCTCGCATTCTCTAATCTCGGTATTCTGATCAACTGAACTGTTGTAAAGGTGGATACAGTATCCATAGCTTTGGCGTGATATCGTGACATCAAGTCTCCCTTCACCGCATACAACCCCAGAATCTGATGTACAATTAATTGTGAATCACTAAACACGGTGACTTGCTCTGCATGCATTGTTTGTGCTAAACTGAGGCCCATAATCATAGCTTCATATTCAGCCTCATTATTGGAAGCTTTAAATTAAAAATGCAGAGCGTATTCGACATCTAATCCATCGGGGCTATTAAAAATTATTCCAGCTCCACTTCCTGTTGCACATGAAGAGCCATTAACATACAAATTCCATATGGGGATGCCATTATAACTCTTGGTCTGACAAAGTTCCCTAATGGAATATTTGGTACTTTCCTTTACCATCCTCTACTGTTGGGCTGTTGTCTGATGGTTCTTGTTGCTCGGTGCTTGTCCCCTTCGTTACATCTGTTGATAAGAGTTGATCGAGGGTAGTCTTTGATGATTCCCCAATATCCACTAGTTGTTCTGCATTAGACCCTTGTTCGTCGGAGGTATCTGGGTTAGTGAATTTCGTAATGAAATATGCCACCGTCTGCCCTTTGAGTGAGGACCTTGGATCATAAACAATAGCATACTCGCCCAGTTCGACCGCCCAGTACATCAGTCTTTCAAATTTTTCTGTCTTGTGCAAGGCCTGTCTAAGTGGCATATCAGTGTATCCCACTATGTTATGGGCCTGGAAATAAGGTTTCATCCTCCTGCTCGCCTGTACGAGAGCTAATGCTAGTTTTTCCAACCTTGGATATCTAATCTCTGCTCCTCGGAAGGCTTTGCTGGTGTAATACACCAATTTTTGAACTCCATCTTCTACTCTTATCAACGCTGAACTGACTGCGCTCTCCGAGATAGCCAGATACAAGTATAAACTTTCTCCCATCATTGGCCTGGATAACAGTGGAGGTGTCCCCAAATATTTCTTCAATTCTTTAAATGCATTATCGCACTCATCGTTCCACTCAAAAGTTGTTCTAAGAATCTTGAAGAATGGGAGACATCTGTATGTTGCTCTCGACACAAACCTGTTAAGACCTGCAACACGGCCTATGAGACTTTGCACTTCCTTCTTCGTAGTTGGAGATCTTAATTTTAGCAAAGCTTTGATCTTCTCTGAATTCGCCTTAATGCCTCGCTGATTCATAATATATCCGTGGAACATGCCTTCTCGTACACTAAATATGCATTTTGTTGGGTTCAGCTTCATCTGATATTTTTCCAACTGATCAAAGGTTTGGCTGAGGTCAGCTAGATGGTAGGCGGCTTTCTTGCTTTTAGTTAGCATATCGTTGACGTAAACCTTCATATTTTTGCCGATTTGCTCTACGAAAACTTTATTCATCAACCTCTGGTACGTAGCACCTGCATTTTTAAGTTAGAAAGGCATAACATTATAGCAGTATGTTCCCCTTGGGGTAGTAAATTGTAACACCCCGTAATTTTGGAAGATTTAATATTTAATTTGGAGGAACTTAAATTCATGAGTTGGAGAATTTAATTGAGTGAGCCGAATTATTTATAATTGGCGAATTTTAAGTTTAATGGTTTAAAAATCTCGTGTGTCACATTTTGAGGTCGAAATTTGGAAATTTCAAAAAGTATCTCGGATGGCAATTCTGAGTGCGCGGTTGCATCCGGATGGGTCGAGATAGTCAGAAAAGAGTACCCGGGGGTAGTAATTGGGTCTCAGAATATTTTTGGGCATAGTCGGGCCCACACGGGGTGAGTTGGGCCTTTTTAATTAGGCCCGCATGGCCAAAAATGGGAATTGATATTTTTAACCTAATTGAAAGATTAGGGAATGGCAGAAAACTCAACTCTAAGCCTAGGGATTGAGAAGGAAATTGGGGGAAAGCAAATCAAGAGCCTTGGGGATTTTGGAGCGAAATTAAAGGACTACACCAACGGATCAGACACTACGAACAATTCCAGGCAAGTGGTTAACTGTTGTGATTTCTAAGTTGCTGATAATCAATTCATATCATAGTGATGTGTGAATCAAAATTTCGTTTTGGGTGTGTGACCAAAATTTAAATTGGGTTTTTGGAATTTAATATACCTTAATGGGATTAAGGGTGAGATTTATGGTGTTGATGATTCTAGAATGTAGAGGAATGAATCGTATGTTAAAAACCAGTGAGAATAAATGGTAAATTGCTGATAAAGTGAATGAAATTCGTATTGGGATTTGAAACCCGGATAATACCCAAATCGGGAAAACCTTGGAATTTATGGATATTGATGATGAATTTAGGTATGTGGGATGTTTGAACCCTTTCCTGATATGGAGGATGTGTTATTTGTACTTGGATAAAGGCTTAGGTTGAGAATTTGGGCTTTAAGTTTCGTCCATGGCTGACAGTGGTTGGAGAGGACGATTACTGGAACGATCGATCGATCGACCCAGGGGGCTCGATCGATCGATGATGGCGAAATCTGGGCAGTTCGGCCAGTTTGTTATATAAAGGGAAATAAAAGTTAAGTTTCATACATTAATAAGTGATAAATAATTATGAAACAAATATTCCTAGCAATTATGGGAAAAAGTAATTAGGACTAGGATAAATTTATGTGGGACACTTAATGGATGAAATCTAGAGGTTTTATTTCAAAATAGTGAAATACGGATCAAGTGAGCGAATTCGTGTATATTGGTCAAGCGACCCGAAGATATTAAATTAAGTTTGGAGATAAACTATTTAATTTAGAGTTAGGAGATAGACTCGAGAAATATTAAATTTCGGGCCAAGTGAATCGAGTCCGGGTATGTTGATAATTATAGGCAAATATAATTGGGAAATTTATGGAAGTAAATGTGTGACACATTGTAGGCGAATATGTGAGTATGATATTATGAGATGTAAAATGGACCAAGTGAGCGAGTCCAGGTATGTTTGTTAAGTGACATCAAGTGTTAAATTAATTATTGAGAGAAAGTATTTAATTTGGAGTCGAAACATAGTCTCGGGAAATGTTAAGGTATGGGCCAAGTGAGCGAGTCCGGGGATAATGGTTGGGTGATACCAAGTTATTAAATTAATAAGCGTGATAATTAATTTAATTAGATTCGGATTGTAGACTCGAGTAGTATTAAATTAATAAGTGTGATAATTAATTTAATTAGAGTCGGATTGTAGACCGGGTAGGATTAAATTAATAAGAGTGATAATTAATTATATTAGAGTCGGACCACAGACTCGGATTTGTGTTGTTTAATTAAAGTGTAAATTAATTAACTGGGAGTCGGACCACAGACTCAGTTTGGTATAAATTAATTAATGTGTAAATTAATTATATGGGAGTTGGACCACAGACTCGGATAGGTATTAAATTAATATGTGTGTTAATTAATTTAATTAGAGTCGGACGATAGACTCGGGGAGGTATTAAATTTATATGTGTGTTGGTTAATTTAATTAGAGTCGGGTGATAGACTCGGGAGGGTATTAAATTAATATGTGTGTTAATTAATTTAATTAGGGTCGGACCATAGACTCGGGGAAAGTATTATATAAATTGAGATGTGAATTAAATATATAGAGTCGGAACATAGACTCGGGATGATGATAAATTATTAAGTGAGAAAGGTTAATTACGTTGAGTCGGGCTACAGACTCGGGAAATTTCAGGCAGTGTACGGGATTTTGAGTACACGATAAAGTCGAGGTTTACATTATATATATACGGCGTAGCGATAGTATATATATACGTGTATATATTGTGTGTGATATTAAATTACAGGCAGTGTACGAGATTTTGAGTACACGGTAGAGCCGGGGTTTATATTATATATATATACGGTGTAGTGATAGTATATATATATACGTATATATATTGTGTGTAATATTAAATATCGGTGACTAGATATTTATTCAATTAATATACTCTAATGCTATCAAGAGAGGTTGCGCGATGTGGGTGAATCCCCTAGCTTGAGGAGTAGGGAGAGTATATTCTCAGGTCATAGCATCCGGTATATATGGGTGAGGGATTTATCTCACTTTCAGGGAAGGAATATGACCGCCTCCACTACGTTTATATTTTGGACCAAGTTGGTGAGCGATTCCAACTTGGGGAACTAGGTTTTGTAAGTACACCTAGTGAGATAGCATTTTAGAGGGAATCATCTGGCGAGGGTATACTCGAAGGGCTGGATATACGTATGTTATATGTGTGGATGTTGTGGTAAAGGTTCGTGTATAATGGTAGTAATTATTATATACGGGTAATAATACAGTATGTGATGTATTTACTTTATATAACTTGTGACACAGTTATATGATACTATTTAAGAGGAATTAATTAAGTTAATTGTGAGATAACTTATAATTCAAGAATCATTATACTCGAGTTAGAGTAGTATGACAAGGGAAGGTTATACCAGGACTAGTTGGACGGGGTAGTACAACTAGGTGGGGCTAAGGTAACCAGTAGGTGTGCACAATAGTGGAGGGGTGAGAATGTCCACAAGGGAGTGCGACATTAACTTAAATATGAAGCGCATTCATGCATTTTAATTACTGCAGTTAATTCACTTGCTAAATATTTTCAAAATGTTTTGGGTTTTAACCCTTGCTATAAAACTATTTTCAAAACCTTTTAGGTGTCCAGCCACAGGGATGCCAGGATTAATATTCTATTCCAGGGACACGGAGTTGCGGCATATGTGGATGCTAGCAGGAGTTTGGATTAGACGCATCTTTCATTCATTCCTAGAGTAGGAATCTTGTATCAGTCTTAGTTTTATTTAGGGCATGTCGCCCAAACTTTCAGTTCAGTTTCAGATTTGTTTTATTCCCATGTTAGATATTCATATTGGATTATTTCCCTTTGGTGGCCGATGGTTTATTCGGCAAGTTGTGTAATTAATGATTCAGTTTATTTTCATTTCGTTATGTGAATGGTTTATATTTAATTCCGCATGTACTGTTTTGTTTAATCAAAAAGTTAAAATTCGCACCAGCTTTTGGAATACTAGGTGGTTAGTTAAAAAAAAAATCAACAGTGATGCTAAGGATGATCCAACTGGGATTCTTGTTTTAATTTGGTATAGGACTGATCACCCGGTATTTTATTAGGCGGGGTGTCACATAAATGAAGTACTTTCCCTATCTTCTGGTTTCATCTTAAGCTGGTTGTAACCGGAGTAAGCATCCATGAAGCTCAATAACTCGTGCCCCGAGGTAGCATCCACCAACTGATCAATTCGGGGCAATGGAAAGTGATCTTTCGGGCAGGCTTTATTAAGATCTGTGAAATCTACACACATCCTTCACTTGTTATTCTTTTTCTTCACTATCACGACATTGGCTATCCAATCAGTATATTTGACATCTTCAATGAAAAAAGCCTTTTGTAGCTTCTCAACTTCCTCCTGGATGGTTTTGTTCTTCTCTGGGCTAAAGACCCTTCTTCGCTGCTTCACTGGCTTAACCTCCTTATTAACATTGAGCTCATGGCATAGGAATGATGGGTCTATTCCTGGCATATCTTCATGACTCCATGCAAAAGATTATTTTCTTTGCAATAAAAATGCCACTAGTTCCTACTTTATTGACATATCCAGTGAAACGCTAATTTGAGTTGTCCGTTCTGGTCGTTCATCGTCCAGAATGACGTTCTCCGTAACTTCAACGACCTGACCCTTCACAAGCTGGGACTCATCCCTAGGATCCAAAGTCTCAACTTCTGCATCTTCAGACTCGTCCACCTAGTAGGTGGTGGTTTTCTTCCTGGCCTCCTCCAGTCCCTCCTGTTCGGTAGATGAATAGTAATATTCCTGAGCTACTTTCTGGTCGCCTTTTATAATTCCAACCTCGAAATTGGTCAGAAATTTCAAGCATTGGTGTACCGTGGACGACACTGCCTCGAATTTCTTCAAGCCTACTATCCCAATGATTATGTTGTAGGTTGATTGGACATTCTTATCCATTACGAAAAAGCATATTTTTTCTGTTCTGCAAGCAGGCCAGGTGCAAATGAGCATGTCCAACTTGATCGTCCCAAGTGGGAAAACCTTTTCGTTGGTAAAGCCGAGGAGGGGCCTGTGATATGGTTCTAATAGGGCTAGCTTCAAATTCAAACTATCAAAACAGGGGTAGAACATGATGTCTGTAGAGCTACCATCATATACCAATACTCGTTAAATCACAACATCTTTCATTCTCATCTTGACCACCAAGGGGTCTTCGTGAGGATATAGTACGCCTGCAAGATCATTTTTGCAAAAACCAAAAACCAGTTTAACCTTGTTTATTTTCCTTGGGCGATCGTCTTCGGCCAAATTTATGCGTTGTATGTAAGAACAAGCTTGAGCCTCATTGAGGTAAGCTTTCCGTTCAGCAGTATGATCTCCTCCTCCTGCATCGCCACATGTAATCACATTACATTCAAATGATCCAAAGTGGATTAAAAATACCTCACGCTCTGGTTGCCTTGGCTTTTGGGGGAGGTCGGGGTCATCCTCTGGATTGTCTTCGTGGTCTCTCTTTTTGTCGTCCTTTATTCGGCGAGGAGATTTGGACCTTTGTCTTCCTCTCTCGATAGTCTTCCCACCATTCTGGCGATCAACGAATTTACTCAATTTCCACGCCTAATGAGTGCTTCAATTTCATTCTGGAGAGTTATGCAACGCTTGATCGTATGTCCATGATCTCTATGGAATTCGCAGTATTTGGACTTATCCCTCTTATCGGGGTCTATCCTCATTTTCTTCGGCCAAGTTAGATCCTCGCTATTCTTGATCTCCTCCAGAATGTGGTTTATGTCCACCTTTAAAGGAGTGTAATTCCCATACTTCTTCAACTGCTCGAATGCCTCCTTGCCTTTTGATCACTTACCGTTCCCATAGCCCTTTTGATCCTTCTTCTCCGTTGTACCTTCAGCCTTGATCTCTACTATAGTGTCAATATTCTTCTTTGCAGCCATGGCCTCTTCGGCGTTCATGATCTTAGCTGCTTTTTCCATCAGTTCTGCCACGGATTTTGGGGGATCTTTGGCCAACGTATAATATAACTTGTCAGGTAACAGACCACTCACCCGAGTTGTTATTGTTGTCTTCTCCTTGTAGTCAATCACCTCAAGTTTCTCGTTATTAAAATGAGTAATGTAATCCCTGATACTTTCTCCTATTTTCTGCCTCACACTCAGTAAGTGTGCTACTCTCTTAATCGGCTTCGCACCGAAGCAGAAATTACCTATGAAGAGCTCTGCCAGCTGATGGAAAGTAGCAATCTTTCCTCGAGGAAGGTTATCGTACCATATCTGGGATGACCCAGTGATAGTTCCTGAGAATGGTCTGCACCTCATCTCATCGGGAACTGTGTAGATGTCAGCAGCAACTTGGTACTGCTCTATGTGGAGGACGGGATCAATTTTTCCATCATATTTAGGCGTCACTATCGGAGCTTTAAATTTTGATGGTGTGGGAAAATCCACAATTTCCTGGACAAAGGGTGATCCTTGGATAAAGTTCTTTGGAGAGGGTTCTTGGACTTAGTCATTTCCCCTAACCGGTCTTCCAATCTCTGAATGGAACCCTTTCACGCATCATTCCCAGCCTCACGCCTATTTGCCCGAGAAACAGAGCGTGCTGAATTTTCCTCTTGGGATCTTTTACTACGCGTTGCTGGGTGTGATTGGGCAGAACCCTCCCTTAGATCAGTTGGTCGTTACTAATTCCTCGACGCAGTCCTAGGGGGATTTCCATTCCACCTAGGACCCAAACGGTCAAAGGGAGAGACTCTGCTCAACCTTTCCAAAGCGCTTATTCGCTCAGGAGTTAAGGTAACATTTTGCTAAGAATCAGTAGCTCTTATAGATGAAGTCCGTCCAGGGTGATATGAAGGATCGTTGGATCTCTCAGTATGATGTGAATCACTGTGCCTAGGCTGTGAAACATCCGAAAATAGTGTACGTCTAGTTCTTCACGATGGCAGATGGGTGTTTCTCTGAACGCTCCGTGGACCTAACTGGGCAGGTGATCCGTTACGAACAGTCTGAATGAGTTGCCGCATGGTTTCTTGCATAGTTGTTGGCCGTTGGGATAAATTGGCTACTATTCCCATAAGTTCATTGATAGTTGGGGGAGCAGAGGGGTTTGGAGGAACCCCAGTATTGTCGCGGTTACTGGATTCTAGGATCTCAGCCAATAGTGATGAAATTTGAGTGAAAACATGTAATACCCCGTATTTTTATGGCTTTTAAATTTAGGGATTTATTAAATTTAATTGACATAAATTAATTTAATTTTAATCCGATTTTTTTTTAAATATTTACTAGCGTGACGAGAGTTAGTAATTGTTGGAAATTGTTGAATATTACTAGACGAGTATAGTAATATATGAGATTTATTTTATAAAATTGTCACGTATGAATAAAATGACAATTATGGAAATTTAGTCGGGACGCGCTTGTGCCGTGTCAGGACTAAATTATTATTATATAAAGTGAATACATTATAAGTTGCCCGTATGGTCATTTCGAGTGTGCCAAAGTGTCCGTAAGGGTCGAGATAGTCAAAATAATGTACCCGGAGGTTTAGTTTGGGTCTCGGGGCTTTTTTAGGCATAATTAGTACCCTGGGAGGGCGTTTTGGACATTTCGTAATCATGGGTAATTAAACCCACGAATTTGCTAGGGTTATATCAGATGGTAAGTGTTGTCGTCAAGGGTTAGCATAACCAAAAACAAATGAAGGACATTGGAGAGGAAGAGGAGAAGCTTTCCAAGGAGTTCTAGGCCAAGAACTCCTCCGATTGCACCGCCGTCACCGCCAAATGGTAGATCGCGCAACTAGGATCTCAACCACACCAAATTCTACCACAAATCAGAACTTTGAATTTCAGGCAAGTATCTATGTTGCTTTAATCAAGTTAATGCATCCTTTTATATTAGTCTAGGGTTGATTAGAATTAGTGTTCTTGAAAGAAAACATTAATTGGAGACAAAAATTACGTGTCGTAGAGGTAAAGATCATATTCTGGAAATCCATTTCACATGTAGAGGTTGAATCATGAATTTCCATAGTGTTAATGATAGAAAATCTGGAAAAAGAATGGAAGAAACTAAGTTAAAGAAAAATATTAGGGTTCTTGAGATTTATATAGATTTTACCCTTTTATTTTGTTATAGATGGATGAAAACTCACATGTTTTACGTAGGATATTGTTTATATGAGTATACAATACTTGTAGTATAAGTGGTTTGGAGTTTGGGACTTAATTATGATGATTTGGATGAGTTTGGGGTAAGATTTTCGTAGCTAGGTTTTCTGCAGTTTCGCCATAACTGCTTGATCGATCGATCGAGCCCAGAGCATCGATCGATCGACCCCTCCTGGAAAACTGCATTCTTGCTCATGTTAGCTTAATCCGATTTTATGCATAGTAAACCTTGATTAGGGTTGCTAGAACAAAAAAAGGAACAATAGGGTCAAGATAAACCCCGTTAAGTGGGACTTTAATGTGAAGGGAAATAAAGGGTAAACGGGGAGATATTCATACTTAGAAAAATCATACGTGCGTTGATTTAATAATCGAAATGTGTAGGAAGTTGAAGTAGAAGGTAAGTGAGGGCCTACTGAAATTGTACTTAGGTAAAGATAATACTTCGAGAGGCGAGAAGTGAGTTTAGAATAACTTAATTACGAGAATAAATTGAACGAGTCCGTTATACGAAATAATCAAGTAAAATGGGTAATAACGGATAATTATAATTATGGGTCGTGAGCGCACCTAATTCAACAATGGGGATATGGAATATATATATATATATATATATATATGACTGTGTGATTGTGCATATATTATTTCTGTGTAAAAATCATACTCGGGCTACTTGCTATCACGGGGGTTTTCGCGCCGGGACGGTCTTATCCCGATGGGACCTTTATGGGGGATATTGACTCGTACCCTAGAACATAGGATTCCTTGGTACAGGCTATTTGATTGATAGTCAGACGGTCCTAAGAGACGTGAGGGTATGTGCTGACCTCTTAGTGACTTGGAACTATGCTTCGCCTCCATTTGTTTGTGTTTTGTGTTAATACAATTCGAGAGTGATTCCGAACTAGTATTTCCCTTAGTTTGTGTGATACGGGGACTTGATAGCAGAGTATGCCAGCACCATAGTTTTAATGTGGGGTGCCGTTAGTATATATATATATATATTATATGAGTGATTTGTATATGTATATACTTATGTATGGAAGCCTAGCACCATAAATTTTATGTGGGGTGTTGTTTGTATATATATTATACGAGTAATTAACATATATATACGTATATCTATATGAGAACTTTCTACTGTGCGTGAAAGAAGTTAAGCAATGTATAAATTTTCAATTTCACTATAAGTATTCGGAAACGTTATAACAATACGGAGTTATTCTAATTAACGTAAGAAATCTTGAAGAGATAGATTTTCTAAAAGTGAATATCATAATCTTAATTTCACATGATAAGACTTATGGAGAATAAGTTAGAGAGTTATATGAGATTCATTAGTACGGTAGACGTGCACACTAGATGAGAGGTGAGAATTCTCAAGAGAGTGTCGCATACTAATATAATTGTTTCATTAGCCAGTAGGCATTTTAAATATTTGCTAAACTATTTTAAAACTGTTTTACAATCGGGCTCTGACCCGTTTGCTGTTATCTCTTCTCTCTCTCTTGTGTGTGTGTGTGTGTGTGTGTATATATATATATATATATATATATATATGTATTACAGGTGCCCAGCCACAGGGGCGTCATGCTTAGGATTCTTTGGATGGAACGTGTTGTAGCTTTTGTGGGAGTTGCAGGCCATTGCTTAGACGATTTCATTGTTGACTCTACTTCTAGTTCAGTTTTATCCAGTGGGGCATGTGTCGCCTTTTCCATTATCCAGTTGGTTTTGTCAGAGATTGTAATTCTTTTACTTTTGGTATCTTTACTTCGGGATTTATTACTATCAGGATGTTTTCCTTTGGTGTTTGAAAGTTGGGATTCGTTATTGATTTTTAAACTCTTGAATGTCCATTTACATTCTTACTATTAATGTGCGTCTCTTAAACTTTTAATTGTCAAAGGTTTTATAATTGGATTCAATAAAAATGGAAATAAGGTTTTTAAATGGTTTTGACACTTAGCTTAATTATTTAGGGTGTTTAATTTGAGAATTTAAATTTGCGACAGTGATGCTAAGAATGAACCAACTGTTCACCTTGATTTCAATTTAATAAAGGATTGATCGCCTGGTATTTAATTAGGCGGGGTGTCACGGGTGGTATCAGAGTGCGGCTTATTATGCTTTCAGTGTTGCTTTGTTTTATATAGAGCCCTATGTTTAGGAATGTCGATTTCTTTGATGAGATTTCGTTCTCCTGCTATAACATATATACATTAATGAATTCTACTTTCGTTCGGATGTGTGCGTGTGCCGAGCGATGACGGATGTCAGAAGAGGACCGTTAAGCGGACATCAGGAGGCAGGGCTCAGTTGAGGTTGTAAAATATATTCGAGGATGATGACCATAGTCGAGGTCACCTCCATTATGGCACGAGAAGCCAAGACTAGAAAGGTGACTAAGGTGCAGCCATGATTTCCAAATGCTGCTATAGTCGAATGAGGTGTGAGAGTAAACTCACCCAACGCGTTACAAAACGTGTAGAGAACTGTCAGTGGGAATTCTAGAAATGCGGAAATTGTGTGTGTTTACCAAAGGAGGTAAAGTATCCAAAGGTTTAGATATAGGACGGAGTGTGGCTAACTGAAAGTGAAAATTTAGAGAAAATTTTCTTTGCTGTCGGAACAAAGTTATAATGATGGGAGTCAACCACCAATTTTAGAAGTGGAATGCTATGTCTATAGGAGAACCTTAGGTACAGTGTTGACCGTATGTTCCTTCATCAGATGTTCAGGATTAGAAGTGAACGTTGTCCTGAACTCATCACAGGAGGACGTGACAAAGGTCCATTTATGAATATGAATCTTAACCATTAGTGAATTTTGTATCGGAAGATGTAGATACAAGTGGAGGAAACGACTCCAAGTGGGAAATCGACTCGTAGTAATAGTTGATAACACTCAAAGAGAAAATTCTACTGGACGATCGATTTAGAGGTTGAAAATGTTTTTGTCAATAAAGATGATAATGCTCCTTTGTGTGGGAAGCTAAAAGAATCGAAGAATTTAGTCGAGAATGAGACTGAATACAACGGTAGTGGTGTAGCACCACAAAGGGGTGTAGATACACATCCGGGGACCCATTCAAATGATTCAGTTAGTTGAATTCTTACCAAGTGTTGCTAAATTCAGTAAGGACTATTATAGACAGTGACTTGTTCTTTAGGGCCTAAAAGGCTAAGGGAATAACCGGGGTAGCCAACTGGAATCGAGTCTACTAAAGTTCGAGAGAAGGACAATCCTAACATGGTTAGTAAGACAGGTGATAAGTGGATTATGTATTGAGGTATATTGTGGGAAGTGAAATCGTACGCGATATTATTTTCCGAAGTGAGTAAAAGGGACAAAAATACGGTGCCTAGTAAAGGACAACGATTAAAGTAGTTTTGTTTTGGTTTGGGAAGACGTGTTACGTTCGGAGACCATTTGTGCAATCAGGACGATTGGCAAGGTGGAAGTATAAGTTGTATCATCAGAGGATGAGGCGCGTTTATGTGATACGAGCGAGTCACTACATCTTGTTCATTGACAGATTATCATGTGAGACAAGTTTATTGAGTATAATTATAAACATTATTATTATGTGAATATTTTTCCCTAGTGTATCAGAATTTTTCTTTAGTGCTATCCGCGGAGGATGAGTAAGTATATTAACAGTGTTACGTACTTTATTGAGGTTACTCGTTGTAGTGATGCGATATGCGAGTATGATATTATCTTTGTTACAACGTTATAGAAATGGTTAGTACGATAGTGGGAAATTATTGCAAGGCTACCGGAGTGGTTACATTAGTGCAGCATGTTTTTGTTCTGGAGAGGCTTCACCTGCAAGAAGCTCGGACTCGCACTGATATTATTTGTCCTAGGACTTCGGAGGGGATAGTGGGCTCGAGATATTTGATACCGATGTATGTATGGACTTTGTCATTATGATTTAGTATGTATCGGGTTTACTGTTGAGCGAAAAGATTTAACTCAGTATTATGTTTAGCACTCAGGACTTGGGGATAGGGAGAGTGCATTGTTATATCTATCCTCTATGTAAGGACACAAATTTCCAATTGAGTCCATATATAGTTTTGGCTCAATTCCGGACAAAAACATTTATTCATAGGTTAGTGATTTATTGTAATATTCTCAAGCCTATGAAGTGTGTGTTAAAGACGTAGCGGCAAAGAATTTAAAGCTTCATCAAAATGCCGGTTTGTGTGCCTCGTTTCTACGTCATCAACTAAGGTTCCATGCTCCCAAGGTATGAATGTAATTATATTTATATAGGAGCTTGGAACAATTTATATTGGGTGTTAGGTGTAATAAAAAACTGCATTTTATTTTCAGAAAGAATCAATTAGAACTTTAAAATAAGTATATAAAAGTTTCTGGGCCAAAATCGAATTTTACAAACTTTCTGGTCGTTCGAACGAGTTTTTTTCGTTCGAACCAGGTTTCGTTCGAACGAGTTTTTCGTTCGAACCAGGTTTCGTTCGAACGAGTTTGCCAACGACCCTAAACTGGCCAGTCGTTCGATATGTCGTTCGAACGAGTTTTTCGTTCTAGCGAGGTATCTAACGAGATTCTAACGAGCCCAGGCTGGTCGCTCGTTAGAAGCCTCATTCGAACGAGAGTCAAATTCGTTCGAACGAGACGCCAGGGCGGGAACAGTTTTGAGCAGTTTTTTGCAGTTTTCTCCCACTTTCCCCACTTGGTTTTTAACCAACTTTTTCAAGACTTAATATGTGCGGGAATCACATTTTTCCAATCAACTTTTCCATTCCATATCCATCTCTTAGAGAGAGTTTGAGAGCAAAATTATTTAGGGAAAATGTTCATGTTTTGAGTGTTAATTTTTAAAGAAAAATTCATACACACTCTAGTTTACACCCAATAGTTGTTTATTCCAAGTTTTTATATTCATATTCTTTACTTGGAGTTTTGGCACCGGTTTATCTCTACCGAATTCAAGAAGAGACGTTTCGGGTTTGCTTCTACACCCCATCACAAAGAAGATTTTTGTTGAGATTCAACCCACATGGAGAAAGGCTCCATGCTTGGGTGACGGTGACCATATAAAGTCCCATCGGTGGATTCCGAGATCGCGGTGGAGTTCCGTTGGTTATCCGCTAGGAAGAGGTTTCTACGAGAAGAAGCATCGAGGCTTGAGAGGGATCGAGTCAGTCGTTGTAAGTCTATCTGTCTTGTATTTGTAATTCCATATCTAATTGACTTGTGGCTAGGGCCGTCCGAGGTTGTTTCCCATCTTGGGTTTTTCCTCGTACATCTCGGCGTTGTGTGACATTGTTTATTTTATCTTGCACATTAATTTAGAATCCATGCTTAGGATAATTTCAAGATAAAATTTGGTTTAATTATCACACTCATTTAATTTGGGACTTAAATTAAATACAAGGTAAATTTGGTTTATTCAAGTCATTTGCTAAAATTGGTTTCGCCTAACTTTGATTAATTGAAAATTATGACTTAGGCAAATTCTAAGACTTGAATTAGGTTTTAATTAGTTTTGAGAAATTAAAACTTGTTGTTGTTGTTTTGAAAGTTGAACCATCACCTATTTTACAACGCTTCCGCATCGATTTACATAAAAGGAAATTAAATATTTTTAATTGATTTAGATTTTTTTTTTAAATCCGGGGATCCATAAACCACAACCTTTTCACTCTAGAGATGTGGGAGTTGAGAGTTATACCCCTATTATTAGGGAAAGGGATTTTGAGAATTCTGATTGTATGTGTTCGAGGTTTCTGGAATGCAATTACCACCAACCAATACTGAACGATAGTCCAATTGATGAAATGTTCTTTGTTAAGTATAATTACGGGAGGAAATGTAACTTTTCTGTCAAGAGACGGAATAAAGGGGTACATGCTATGGACAGAGGAACTAACGGATTTCGATAACCGATAATGCTAGGCTGTAGTGTATCGGGGGGTTCCTTGTTTGGATTTCTCTTTGCGAGATGTCCCACGCATGAAACTTAGCGTAAGGTTGGAAATAGGGAGACCCCGGTCGAAATGGGATCGAGTAATTATATCTGTAAGTTGGAAGTCGAATTTTTAGAATAACACGATTTCTAAAAATTTCACACTAAATTAAACATAAATAGGCACAAAAACCCAAATAAAATCACGATTAACACGACAAGACACGATAACACGACTAATAAGACTCATAATTTTGACACGAACACAACACGAACGACTTCATATAAAAAAACCGACACGAACACGAAATATCGTGTCAATTTCGGGTCAATTTTGTGTCGTTTTGTGCCGTATTTTCGTGTTGTTTCTAATATTTCCACCCATAAATGTGGGTAACTTAATGGTGTTTGGGAAAATAACACTTGTGAAAATGGAGGAAAAGATAAGTTTGGAAATAAATGAGTAAAATGGTAATTTTATGTAAAGTGAAACAGTTTTATCATAAAAATGTTGGAAAATGTGGTACACAAATGGTCATAAATGAACATAATTTTAGGATAACTCGATGTTAGAGTAAAAGGGACGAAGTGATAAATTTAAAGTGCAACACTAGTTGGGATGAAACCCCAGGTCTTGGCTTCGGCCAGGAAAGGGAAAAAATGTAATAATGTGGACATTTGCAAAATATTAAAATACATTAATAATAACTCGGATGACACCGGGAATAACTAAGGAGGGCCTGGAGCCTTAGGGTGAAAGACCCAAAATCACTGGCCAGAGCATATGGTAGCATAGTCGGTGGTGCGGAGCCCGTTAAAGTATGCGGATATTGGAAGATTTCGAGAAAAATATAATGAAAATGGAACATATCAAGAAATGGGTTGTGTGGTGAATATGTGAAAAGACAACGTAACTCGAATGAATTAATAAATATTCTAGTAAAGGATAAAGTGGACAAGAAATGAGAAAATTGATTAATGTCCATAAGGTAAAGGAATGGTAAAGTGAAAGGCTTAAATGGGTAGTTAGGCAACCTAAAGAGGTTTAACCCATAATTAACATAAAGGTGTGTTTATGAAAGGTTTTAAAGGAAGAATAAGTATTTTCTAACACGGTGTTTGTGTGTGCTGAAAGGGTGGTTTTCAATGAAAATATTAAAGTGAATTGGTATGAATAAAGGGGTAAATTTTGGGTAAAGAAATGAATTTTTTCTTAAACAAGGTGTAATTATCTTGAATATTTAACTGGGTGTGTTAAATAAAGGAATAAATGTCAAGTGGAGAAAAAATGGATTCTTTCATAAGATTAAGGTGAATTAATCGGGATAAGTAACAAAATTTTAGAATAAAAACGGTTTCACACATTAAACTATATATATATATATATATATATATAAGGTAGTTGCATGTGCACATAGATATACATGTTAGAGTCTCTGTTTGGTCGTTCGATTCTATATTGCATTGTTGTAACTTCTCACTGGGCATTTGGCTCATTTTCTCGTCTTTGTTACGGCAGGTTGATTGCGGTTCCGTATTTTGAGAGAGTTGTACATTTAAGTATTCTTTTATTTTATGATTAGTAGCTCTGTATGCTTGGATTTCGAGGACACTTCCCACGGGTCCCTCACGTGGCTTGATTTGAAATGGAAATTGCACGCTAAACAAGTGAAATGTTAATTAAATAAAACTAGACTAGCAACATTATGTAGGTTTTTTCATTGCTCTTTACACCTAATGCTAGGGTTAAACCGAGTCTACCACGGGTAACCCATAAATTCGGGTCGCGACGTTACAAGCTCCCAGCCCACGTGACGCAGAAGTCACCAAGGAAGGTGAAAGAAATTTTGAAAAAGATCCGCAAGTCAAGCATAACGGTAATCACCCAGCTATAAAACAAGCACAATCCAACGGAGTCGACTGTCTACACTCAGCATTAACCTATCTACCCACTCATCCATAGACTAAACAAACCAGCAATGGTTATGGAGAAATTCGAGTACCAAGACTACAACAAGAGTACAATAATGGATGAAAAGCAAATGTAAAACACTCGAGTCGTAAAACTATCAATCACGAATGTAAATAATAAACTCTATGTTATTAGATTAACTGTTATTCATATAAACCTAGTATTACCTATATCGGTCCATCCTTCTACTTGTCTATATCGGGTATATCAAACCCGTATCTCGGAGTCAATCCATGCAACATTATCTACTAGTTCATAACAGGCAGATGGTGTGCAGCCTAAAAATATCCAATGATTTCTTAAATCCATAGCACATTACATCCCCCCCTATGCATAAGGTCAATAACACATATACTACCCATAATGTCTATTTACGCCAAAACTATTTGGAGTATTACTATATTTAATTTCTATATTTTAAACCCCAATATTTCCCACATAACTAGAATTCACTGAATAAAGGTGCACTGCTACAATTGTCACATGGGTTCTTAAAATTAACTAAGTTAAAAAGTCAACTAGATCCGTGCGCACGATACAAAACCTTAGCTATTCACAACGTAAAAACACTGTCGTTCGCATGGCCCATTCGCACGGCCAAAACTACGTCCGTTCGTAGGGTGCACAGAAACAAAAGTCACCCAGAAACAACTTTATACACCCCCTGTCCCAAGCTGAGAATTTAAATCACCATTTGTTTCTTAAAACAAAGTTTTATGCCCAATACCCCTAATTACGGTCTAGGAGAGTTGTTAAAGTTAATCTATACTTACTAATTTTACTTTCTCATATATACTCGTGAGATTTCAGTATATAATTCCACAAGTGCTACATTAAAATTCGAAGGGAAATGTGAAATTATATGTAAAGGAATAGTCTACCATATGATTCCATTCAAATGGGAACATCTAAAGGTAATATACAATTCTCTATTCAATTTTTTTAAACTAGTTTAAGCTAAACATGAAATTTTAAGAATTAGGTTTATTCATTTATATACAAAAATAATTAATTTCCATATATCGACTAATCCTAACTATTTCTACAACATTTTTATAATTTATAAAATCTTATTTAGGTAGAAATAATAATTTACGCCATAAGAGGAGAGAGTAGAATTATCTTGCCTTGAATGATGAATAAAACTCTCAAAAGAAAGATAAGAGAAACTCCTTTGAAATTTCCTTGCAATTGCTCTTCAAAATCCCCCAAGTTGTGTAGAGACTCCTTTGAAATTTCCTTGCAATTGCTCTTCAAAATCCCCCAAGTTGTGTAGAGAAACTTCCAAATGATGTAGAAAAGAATCCACTTGAAAAATAGTTGAATTGTTCTTCTAAGATGTCCACAAAAGTGTTTTATCTTTGTAATTGGGTAGATGATTTCCCAAAACAAAGTTTAACCCAAGTTTAGATTTATAGGATTTTTTATTAGAATAAAAGTAGGTATTTTGTGTGAAGTTTGGATGTTGGATTGTGGGTTTAGGAGGCATTAGGATTTCATTTAGGTTCTTATATTAGTTCTCCTTAAACCTAGATTTCTCTCCAAGTATGCTATAATTACCTTAGTAAACTCATCCATCAAAATAATTACTATACTAATCCTCTACTAAAAAGGGAAAATAATCCCAAAGGGTGGTTTTCACAAACTTCCAATTCTAAACCAATTTTAGTTCATCCTTAAAATATGCAACTACACGTTCAAACTGAACAATCCATCTCAAAAATAAATTATACGATATAAATATGCTGACACACAGAAATCAGGGAAAATCCCCGAAGGTCAAAACCTTTTATTTCTAGAACTATGACAAGTTTCCAAGACCATTAACTTGCATTCAACTTCATAATTTCCCACAAGTGTAACGCACGGTGTCTTCGTCAAACCTTCACAGCATCGGCTAGAAATCTACAGTGGTTCCCGCGTAGCAATACCACAAGGACCGCATCCCATAAACTTCATAGAGACTCCCTCAATAATAACACGCAGCTCTCGGTTGTTGAGATCTCCCCATAAAGGATGAACAAAAGCAAAGTAGTGTTTTAGGGTTCTAAAAGATTCACAAAAGTAATTGAAATTTTTGGTGTGAATCAAACATAAGTTTTAGGACTAAAAATTATGAAGACTTGAGCTAATAGAACTCGTAAAAATGTCTCTCTAAGTCTTAAACAATACACCACCGAAATAGGTATTTATAGGCATAAAAAAATCAGATGCCATCTTTTGAGAATATCCGAAGAGGTCCGGATCAGGTTCCCAGGGCGGTTCGAACATCCTCCTTATTTCGAATAGATCCTTATTTGCTTAGGCGGTCCAGATCCTTTAAAATTAAAAGGTTCGGATCGCCCCTATGTTCTATGTAGGGACTTTTTTCCTCTTCTTCAAACGCGCATAACTTCTTCACCGTAACTCGGATTGAAGTGCCATTTTTTCCAGTATCTTTGTGGTGTCGAGCTCTTCAACTTTCCAGTTGATGAGACCTCCGGACTATGGCTATAAAACTATCAAAATACCCTTGAACTTTCCTATTTTGCCTTTCTTTCATTGTTTTGACTTCTCTAGTGTACCACTTGTATAAAATCCATAGCATCGTGAAACATGACGTCGTTGAGGCAGATGTGGGACACTTGATGAAGATGTTGAATTCTTGATTCTTAAAATTCAGATAGAAGCTGTCATGTGAGATCGTGAAGTGACGTGCCAAATGTAGCGGCGTATGATATACACAAATGTAACATATTGGACATGAGAAAAATGTCCTTACAAATCTCCCCATATGTCTATGAAGGTACATACATAAAAAATCTGAATTATCAAATACCAAATGACCTATACAAATCTAATACCCTCCTATTAACCCAAAACTGAAAAGGTACAAATGAGTAAGTCTTCATCGTTTGTTCTTCAAATCTTTAAAATCTCAAGTATTTTCTTATCAGGGTGTGCAACATATGATCATCAATGTAGTACCTACACACATGAGATAAAGCAAATACCGCGTGACGTATCGAGTTTGCAATAAGATAAACACAAATACCAAGTTATGAGAGAACATAAGTCAAATCTCCCCCATAATTCAAACACCCCCATAATATGATAATTCTTTCTCCCCCTTTTTATTATGTCCCCAAATAGACAAATGAGAAGAATATATTAAACAAGCAAAATCTAGGTGTCACGATATTCACAACAAGGCATCAATAAAATGAAAAATGTGCTCTTACAAAGAGATACTCAAAAAAGCTTCACCAACTATTTCTTATATTTCAAAATTTTTCATAAAAAATGCAACAAAAATGATGTTACAAAAATCACACACCATGAATTTTCACTAAGATAACCAAATCATGGAAACGGAATGAATGTGTGTGAACATATTCGATAGGAGAATCAACTCAATCGTATCATATGTGCAAGATGCATAAGTGTACTCCTAACGAATGACCATCAAAATCGTCCTTATGTGTGAAATTATTGAATTTAAATGACATCGTCTTAATCATATCAACAAATCAAAGTCACGATGATTTCCACACCAATAACGTTCAAAACTATGTAATGCTTTTTCAAGACTTTTTCAAGGACGTGCAAACTCATTTAAAAAATCCAACCAATCTCCCTCAAACATATCTTCTTTTAGAGGTGTATTAACTAAATTCTCAAACTTTGGAGAATCGGTGAAAAACCTAAATAGCCCATAATTGGCATAAATTTCTTTTTATTGCCTTTCAAATTTTTTCAGGCTCTTTTAAACCTCTTTGGACCCCAGATAATATAATTTCACAATTTTTTAGGTCCAATTAAACAGCGGCTTAATCGCAAAGAATAAATGATAACCTTTCGTAGCCCTTCACCGTTTTCAAACAAAACACACAAATCCTTACAAATATGGTTCAAATGTGCAAACTTTTTATTGTCTTGCTTTATCGAATTTGGTTCGTTGTATAGACAGATTTTGTGACATCGCGCCTAATTAAACCCCGGGTGATCAGTCCGAAATTAAATTAGAACAGATTTCTCAGTTGGTTCATTCTTAGCATCACTGTGGACACTTTTTAATTACTAACCACCTACGTGAAAATAGACTGGTGCCAAGTTTTATCTTTCATTAATTCAATAAAATACTCATGCGGAAATAAATCCTTAACAATCACAAGCTAACTGAATCCAGCCATCACATATAAATAAGAAACTGTCCGAATAAACCAGCGGTTAAAATCACACACAAATGTAAATACAAATAATAATGGATCTCAAGTTTATGAAATAAATACTAAATAAAACCGTGAGCAACATGCTCAGATATCTGATAAAAAATCCCTACACTAGGAATAGAAGGAATAGAGGCGCCTATCCAAATTCTGCAACATCCACATATGCTGCTGCAGCGAATCCCTGGAATGAATCAAGCCTAGCGTCCATGATATGCCCAAAGTGCACCTTTCCATTCAGAGACACTAACCTCGGCCTGACTCACAACCGAGGTAGTAGAGGCTCATAGTGACCGACAGTAATATCGCCCCTCACAAGGTCGGCTCTGGAAGACGTTGTAATAACCTCATCATCAAGGCTTATATCTGGGTTCAAACATCCATCCACAATATCGACCCAGGCTGATGTTACATTGTATCAACCGAGATTAACTAGACACTTGGGCTCAACTTGTATAGGGTCGGCCACAGCCGACGTTGCCAGCATCGCCTCAAATGAGCCCTGCATATGACCACAAACGCATGGTGTCGGCCTCGATCGACGTTACGAGTATCATCTGAGACCAGCAAAAGACTTATAAGATCAATCAACAAGTACCATGTCATCATCGGCTTCGGCCAACGTTACAGCTCATACCCAACCTCGGTCGAACATCCTAGCCGAGGTCTTCATGGAACATTGATCTTTGACAAGTCAAGGGCCGTACTCCACCAACCTCATACTCACCCAAGACAAGGTTGGTATCAAACTAAGACAGCCGAGCATTGATAAGCGTATGCAATGGTAGGAACACGTGGACAAAATTATTTGTAACCGAATCAATTCGCTCATGTAGGGGAATATTTCATCATCATTCTCTACATGTGACAGTGACAGATGTCTTCATTAGATTGGTTAGATCAACACGTATATGCTCATTGCATGCATGGGGGGTAATTACACCCCCCACACACTATATATACTTGTATTCTCCTACCTTGAGAAGGATCCGAAAATTATAACCCTAGCTGAAACTCTATCCAATTATACAGTAGAGAGAGAAAGTATAAGAGATTGTATCCATGGCCGTTAGTGCCTTATTCTAGTGACTTTACTTACTCACTTGCACAGTGGACGTAGGACTAATTGGTTGAACCACTTATATATTAGTGTTCATCCTCTTCTCCTCATCTCTATCTCTCACATTTAATATACTCTTGTGCTGCCATTGTTAACATTGATTTAAGCTTACAAACACCTTGAAGGGTGGTGTTGTTTACAGCATCATCATTTTGGCGCCGTCTGTGGGAACGAGAATATGTCTCTTCCTCTTTTTTTGCTTAACCCCACCGGAGTGTGTGGAGCTGTTTCACCATTGAAAGAGGTCCCTTAAGTTATTAAGCTTATTTTCTTCATAAGCTCTTCAGTTTTGGCACATGGCACCGGAGTTACTACCACCTCCTCTACCACCTGGTGCTGGAGGGCCTAGTTCCAGCCAGGCACCACCCCAGTCCAAAATGGCTAAGGTGGTGGTTGCCCTGAAGTCCTTGGCAGCGACGTAGTAAGCGATGAAGGAGCAATTTTCCCAGCTCAGTCAAAATATGATGAGACCACCTGGGGTGTCATCGGAGATGATTACTCTGGCGGTTGCTCAGCCCCATCCTGAAGCCAGGGGACCACCCCAGGCGCCACGAAAAGACCAACCAACGCCTCAATGGAGGAGGGACATCACTAACCCTAGGCGTTTGCGTCTAGGGAGGCAAGGACACCTTTGCCCTGAGGATAGGTATGATGATATGGAGGCAGAAGACGCTCTAAAAGATTATTGGGAGCCTTATGAGGTTTCAAATAACACAGTGCGTCATATCCAGCAGAGACGAGGCTGTGGATGCAGAAGAGGTGAAGGTGCCCAACAAAGAGGATCAACTTTTGATCGACTGAGCAAAGGGTCGGCATTTGAAAGGCTCGGCCTAGTAAATGACCTGAGGCAGAGGTTATCCAAGTCACGAAGTGCCGCTGGCTCTCAAAGGGGAGATGGGGAACATCGGCCTCATCATGGTCGACCCCATTATGGCCGACCCCATCAAGGCCAAAACAGGGATCAAGAGGAGATCAACAGCTGACATTGTGCTGCGGTTGGGGAACCCTTAGTTCCCCCCTTGGAGGTGGCTGAGCACAACCTCGGCCAGGCCGACGTTGCAAGACCATGGAATGACTCCATTCAACGCCTTGAAGAGAAGATAGGAGACCTCATCAAAAGTCGAGACCCATTACAAAGAGGGTTCTCAGAGGGTTCTCCATTTGTGGCTAAAATAGTGAGCTTCCCAACCCCTGCCATGTTTAAGCCACCTACGGTGTCTCCCAAGTATGATGGTAGCACCAACCCTGTACATCATATTGAGATGTACCCGTCTAAGGCAGACATTTACTCAATACCAGATGAGATGAAATGTCGGGCCTTCTCTGGGACTTTGATAGGAGCTGCACACATCTAGTTTACCTCTCTTCCGAAGAACTCAATAGAGAACTTTAAGGGCTTGGTTAAACGGTTCATCCACAATTTCTATTTTGGGGTAAGACCTCAAAAGAAGACCACTCATCTGCTATATGTCAAATAAGGCAAGAATGAGAGCCTAAGAGACTAAATCGCAAGATTCAACAAAAAAAAACTGGAGGTTGAAGATTACGAAGAGAATATAGTTATGACCGCCCTAATAGAAAGGGAAATTATTGTGGAAACTTACAGAAGACCCTCCCAAGTCCATGGCATAACTATTGGTAACGGCAGGGAAGGTCATGGACACTGAAGAGTCCATGGCCGCAATGTATGAGGATGAGAACGGCAGTGACAGTGGGAAGCTCCAAAGAAAAAAGGACGGAAAGAAGAGGTCAGCTGACGACAAGTTTGCACACTATACTCCTCTAACTGTAAGTTGTGAACACATCCTCAATGAGATCAAGAATGATCGGTCTCTGAGATGGCCAGAGAAGCTGAAGGCTCCTCCTCATAAGAGGAACAAGAACTTATGGTGCGAGTTCTACCAAGACCATGGCTATGTGACAGATAAGTGCTTCGCCTTAAAGGATGAGATCGAGAAGATGTTAAAATCCAGAAAGTTAAGGAAGTATGTTGATGGTAAGGCTCCTTCTGGGGGAAGAGATGACCCTAAAAAGAAGAGAAACGACAGATGTCGAGACGATACTCCAACAAGAAGAGACGACGACTCAGATGGTGATGATGAAGACGATCCAGACCTCCCACCAAAAGATGATAATGCCCCAGTGAAGAGGGTTAGTATAATCCCTTTTGGTGTTAGCACCGTATGTGGAGGACTCGCATGGGGTGGCTCTGAAGTGGCTGACCGAAAAGCTCATGTGGTAGAGGCCAAGTCAGTGGCCAAAGTAAAGGTGGTAAATCTGGCGTCTTCAGAGGCTAAGCAGAAGAGAAAGAAAGCGGATATGGACACTCTTATAATCGGGTTCTCCCGACTCGACTTCAAAGGTATCTTAGCTCCACATGATGACCCTTTGGTAATTACAACAAGAGTGCATGGATGCGAGGTACAAAGAATTCTCGTAGATGGAGTAAGTTCAGCAGATGTGATGTTTTGGCCTTGTTTAAAAAGCCAAGGCCTTAGCAATGCTATACTGGTACCCTACCATCATCCGTTAATGGGCTTCGACGACAAAAAGGCCCATCCATTGGGCATGCATGAGATGGACATGCGAATGGGAGACGAGTGGCCTAAGAGGTTGACCCGGAAGATCATTTTTTTTGTTATAAACGAAAACGTCTTCTTGGCCTATAACCTCATCATAGGAAGAGTAGCCCTTAAAGAGTTTAAAGTTGTGTCGTCGACGGTCCACCAAATGCTAAAATCCTTGCCCCCTATGGGGTAGGGGAAGTGCAGGGGGACCAAACCTCGATGCGGGAATGCTACTTCAGCTCAGCTGAAGAGAGAGAAGCCCATAAGAAGGCCACAACCATATATAGCATTGATACACTTGACCCTAGAGATGAAACGAAGTTAAAGAAAGGAGAGGCCGCGAAAGAGGTAGAATCCATCGTCCTCAATGAGGATGAATCGAAAAAAACCGTCTAGGTCGGCAAGGCCTTAAAAGTGGAGATCAAGGAAGAGCTGATAAATTTCTTGAGGAAGAGGCAGAGTGTCTTCGCTTGGAGCCACGCAGATATGCCTGGCATCGACTCGGAAGTTATGTACCACAAACTCAACGTGGCATAAGGTATTAAGCCAATCAAATAAAGACGAAGAGTTTACTCTAGGGAAAAGTATGACGTTATCAGAGAAGAGGTCAGAAAGTTGGAAGAGGCGGAATTTATCAGGGAGGTCATATACCCGGAGTGGTTATCAAACGCTGTCATTATACCCAAAGCCAATGGGAAATGGAGGATGTGCGTAGATTTCACCGACCTGAAAAAGTCTTGCCCAAAAGACAGTTATCCCTTACCTCGGATTGATCAGATGGTAGATTCTACGACAGGGCATGAGCTCGTGAGCTTAATGGATGCGTATTTAAGCTATAACCAGATCTTCATGGATGCTGAAGACTCAGAAAAGACAACCTTCGTCACTGACAAGGGGATATATTGCTATAAGGTAATGCCCTTCGGTTTAAAAAATACAGGGGTAACGTATCAACGTCTTGTGAATAAGTTGTTTAAAAATTAAATTGGTAAGACTATGAAGGTGTATGTAGACGATATGTTGACAAAGAGCTAAAAGTCCTGCACTCACGTAGCAGACCTAGAAAAGACCTTCGGTACCATGGACTTGTACAGAATGAAACTCAATCCCACGAAGTGTGTCTTCAGGGTAGGAGCTGGGAAATTTCTTGGATTCATTGTCAATCAGAGGGGAATAGAGGCGAACCTTGAGAAGATCAAGGCTTTGCTTGATATGAAGACACCAAGAAGTATCAAGGACGTTCAGAGGCTCACTGGAAGAGTAGCTGCACTCAATAGATTTATTTCCAGAGCAACGAACAAGTGTCTTCCATTCTTTAATGTGCTTAGAAAGGCCTTCGAATGGGATAAAGAGTGTGATGAGGCTTTTAATCAGCTCAAGTCCTACCTCGGATCTCCCCTGCTCTTATCTCGGCCCATAGTGGGAGAGAAGTTGTATGTTTATCTAGTAGTCTCTGAGTCAACTATAAGTGCAGCCATAGTACGGGAAGATGTTAGGGTGCAAAGTCATGTGTACTTCAATAGTAAGGCCCTTTAGGGGTCCGATACGCTTTGATACACGCTTCGAGGAAGATGAAACCCTATTTTCAAACACACTCTATGGTTATCCTCATTGACTCCCTATTAAGGCAGGTCCTCCACAAGCCTAAAAAGTTAGGCAGATTGATGACCTGGACCATTGAGTTGGGAGAGTATGACCTTAATTATCAACCCAGGGTGGCCATTAAAGAGCAGGCACTTATAGATTTTATTGTTGAGTTCACGTGGGAAGAGACTGAAGCTGAGAACAATCCAGTAATTGCAGAAGGATCAAATAGTAACATCTTCCAAGACTCGGAAGAGGTTATGTCGAACAGAGCCAAAAACAAAATAGTCGAGAATGAAGAGGACAGGTACCTCTGCAAGAATGGAACCCTATCAGAGGGGAGCTTCTCTTAGAATGAAGATATATGGAACCTCTTCGTTGATGGGTCTTCTTGCGTAAGTGGAAGCGATGCAGGGTTGATACTCTTAGCTTCGGATGGTACCAACGTTGAATATGCACTAAGGTTTAACTTTAAAGCATTAAATAACGAGTCGAAATATGAGGCTATGATAGCAGGCCTCTCCTTAGCAAAGACCCTTAAGGTTGGTCGACTCCTACTTCATAGCGACCCGAGGTTAGTTGTTAACCAAGTGTTCAGAGTTTATGAGGCCAAGGATGAAAGGATGGCCAGATACCTGAAAATGGTAAGAATGATGCTAGAAGGCTTTGAGGAGGTGAAGATGAAGAGGGTACCTCGACAAAATAACATCCACACAGATGCACTGGAAAGGTTAGCTTCAGCAATAAGGACAGACATCAGAAGGATAATATTAGTCGAGATCCTGCTCAAACCGACCATTGAGGAAGAAGAGGTTGCAAAACCTTGCCTCAACTTGAACCTGGGGGACTCGTAAATGGACCCCCTCATCAGATATATCAGAGAGGGAGAACTGCCAGAATCGAAGCCAGAGAGGAGGAAACTAAGGTACAGAGCTGCAAAATTCTCAATAATAGGAGATGTCCTATATAAGAAAGAAGTTATGTTACCTATCCTCAGATGCATTCATCCTACAGAGGTTCCCCGCGTCCTATAGGAGGTACACCAGGACGCGGGTTCTTGCTCCAGTCACATAGGAGGAAGACCTTTGGCCAAGAGGATTATCACGCAGGGATACTGGTGGCCGACCTTGGCTAAGGATACTGTAGCCTACGTGAAAAGGTGTGACAAATGGCAAAGATTCTCCACTATCCCCCATCAACCTCATCAACCTATGATGTCAATCAGTTCCCCTTGTCCATTCGTAGTATAGGGGATTGACTTGGTGGGTCCTTTGCTAAGGGTTGCGAATAATTACCGATTTCTGATAGTAGCGATTGACTACTTCTCCAAGTGGGTGGAGGTCGAGCCGATGATCACGATCACATAATATAAGACCTTCTAGTTTATCTGGAAGAGCATCATATGCAGACATGGCCTCACCAACACCCTCATCTCAGACAATGGAACTCAATTTAGAAATTCTTCCTTGGAGAAGTATTGCGAGAGAGTTGGGATCAAGCAATTTTTCTCTTCTCCTGGCTAACCGCAAGCAAACAGTCAGACTGAAGTCACGAATAGAACAATCTTTTACGGGGTCAAGAAGAGGTTAGAATAAGCTAAGGGGAGATGGACTGAAGAGGTTTATGCTGTGTTATGGACCTACAGAACAACGACTAGGACACCAACGGGGGAGACCCCATTTATGTTAGCATATGGCTCAGAAGCCATCATACCAACAGAGGTAGGACTCCCCACTCATAGAGTTCAGACCTATGACTATGAGAAGAATGGGGAGGAGAGAAGACTTGACCTAGATTTGGTTAAGGAAAGAAGGGAAGACGCTGAGATCAAACAGACAGCCTACCAGCAGAGAATAACAACATTCTACAACCAAAAGGTGAAATCGAGGCCCATAGTTGTAGAAGACCTAGTGTTGAAGAAGACATTGCAGAAGGCAAATAAGCTTCACCCAAATTGGCATGGCCCTTACAAAGTGATCGAGGAGGTTGTACTCGAGACCTACAGGTTGGAAAAGCTCAAAGAGGAACCTTTCTCCAATCCATGGAATGCTAATCATCTGAAAAAATATTACATATGATGTTGCAATGGTTTCTATGTAAATGTATCAACTTATGAAGAGGTTATTAATGAGAAGATCAGTTCCTGTGTCAATTATTGGTTCATTATGCTTTAGTGGTGAAATTTTTTAGGGTAACATCTTAATTTGATGACCTCATACCTTAAAATATCATAACTTGATGACAAGGTCTGAGGTGAACATCATATTTGGATGACCTCAGACCTTAAACATCATTAACTTGGTGAAATTTATGGGGGTAACATCTTAGTTTGATGACCTCAGACCTTAAAACATCATAACTTGGTGATAAGGTCTGAGGTGAACATCATATTTGGATGACCTCAGACTCTAAACATCATTAATTTGGTGAAATTTATGGGGGTAACATCTTAGTTTGATGACCTCAGACCTTAAAACATCATAACTTGGTGACAAGGTCTGAGGTGAACATCATATTTGGATGACCTCAGAGGCTAAACATCATTGATTTGGTTAAATTTATAGAGGTAACATCTTAGTTGGATGGCCTCAGACCTTAAACACTATAACTTGGTGACAAGGTTTGAGGTTAACATCATAGTTGGGTGACCTCAGACCTTAAATATCATTAATTTGGTAAAATTTATGGGGGTAACATCTTAGTTTGATGACCTCGGAACTTAAAACATCATAACTTAGTGACAAAGTCTGAGGTGAACATCATATTTGGATGACCTCATACCCTAAACATCATTAATTTGGTAAAATTTATGGGGGTAACATCTTAGTTTGATGACCTTAGACCTTAAAACATCATAACTTGGTGACAAGGTCTGAGGTGAACATCATATTTGAATGACCTCAGACCCTAAACATCATTAATTATATTACAAGTGTAAAATCATAGTGTAGTGATGAAGACACGCGCCAAAATAATGCAAGGCCAAGAGAAGCAAAATTCTCCTCAAAAAATAGTATAGAACAAAGAAGTTAGAGTTACAGGTCAAAAGCTAATAGAAAATGTTATCAGTGGTTACAAACCGATATAAATCAGAAACAAAAAAATTACAAATAAGAGCTTCACAAAATAAGGCCTAAGTGTCTGCAATCTCAGGGTTAGTGGACATGCCCCCACTTCCTTGGCCGATGTTTGTCACTTCTACCCTATCATCCTGAGGATTAACGTCTTCAGTCCTTATATTTTCGGGTTGAGCAGTCTCGGCAAGCGCAGCACCTCCTTTCTCCTCGACCTCTTGTAAGGCCTGAGCAAATCGAGGATCAGCATAGCCCAGACCAACGAAGTCCGAGGCTTCCAAGCTCCCTAACTCCTTCTCTTTCATTGCATCCCATTTTCCAGTGGCCTTAACACCCCTTTCGAGGTATTCAAAGCCAAAGCTAATGAATTCGTCAGAGACCTTGTAGTCCTCCAAGATATTCTCTTAGGCGTCATCCAGAGCAGCCTTCATAGCGACATCAACCTTGTGTTGGAGAAAGTCAGCCTAGGTATTCAAAGAAGAGTTGTGATCCTTCTTAAGCTTGCCCATGTCCTTCTCCAGCTGCTTAACATTAGTTTCAGACTTCTCTAAGGAAGCCTTCAGACGCTCCACTTCAGCATGCAGAGCGACCTCTGTCTTCTGGGCCTCTCTTCCCTTCTCAATCAGAGGGAGCTTCCTCAGAGTCCAATCCACAAACTGGTGCATGGTTAAGATACCCTACAAAACACATTCAGACACATGAGTTCAAGAGTTAATGAAATTCAAAGCCGATGTTACACTTCAATAACAACAGCTAAAATCTTACTTGGATAGATCGGTGGAGGCAGAACTCGGCCAGCAAAGGGGTGTCCAGAGAACGACAGAACCGTTTATCAACGTCGGTCATCATGGAGACGATAGTGTCCAAGGCCTTTATACTTTGGCCAATAAGGCTATCACCGATCTTCAGCTGCTCCAGATGAGCAACTAATGCGTCCTCAGAGGAGATGGGGATCGCGCAATCCCCCTTTGAGGTTTTCTTCTTCTGCCTCTGATCCTCATGGGCAGGGTCATTGGATTTCCTTTTTTGGAGGCATCGGCCCTTGACGTGGTAGGAGGAGGAGGAGGAGGAGACGCATTCAGGCCTGCTTTCTTAACTAGTTTTGTAAGGCTGGGAGCTGCCATTTCCCAAATACCGTCTGATTTCCTTTCGGGCGCTCTGCAAAAAGAAAGGTCTGAGTTAAAACATCAGAGACATATTAAAATCAGAGGTTTAACTTGTTTAAAAAATAAACTAACTTACAAAGCTCGGTCAGGGGACTCCCACCAAGGCCAGTTTCAGAGAGGTAGTAGGGGGTCATCAAATGCTCGTACTTGACCAGCAGACCATGCTCCCCTGATCTTGAAGGTCCTTGACCTTATGAAAGTTATTCTGGCTTAACCTAGGGTCGATCGTGATAGCCATTGACACCTTTCCCCACCTCAGAGGTATTCTCAGCTTTAAAGATGAAGAAGTGACACAGGCACCAAATTCCCATAACCCTGAGGCGAAGAAGTATCATGGTTTCCAGTTATGGTTCAAAGTCTTGGGAACCAGCAACATCTTCTTATTGAACTTCTGAGCTAGAAAGTGGTATTAACTCGGATAATGCCTTGCAGAGGAGGGCATGTAGCACCCTGTGAAGACCTGGATGGGAAGGTCTGAATGATGGACTGCCCTCCATAAGACGATAGCTCCAATCATCACCCTCCAGGCATTGGGGGACAATTGGGAGGGAGCTAAGTTAATATGAGATAATATGGCCCTTATTATTGTATGAATGGGGAGACGAAATCCCAACTTGAACATCTGCTCATATAGGCAGATTTCACCATCTCGACCGCCAAAGACCCTTTCATCCCTCAGAGGCCTCTGAAGTTTTATGGATGGACTTATGGAATAAAGATGCCTGAAGGTTAGGAGATCGAGTTCATTGACAGTGATCTCTATCTCGGCTACCTCCGAGGTGTCAACATCGATTTCGCTACCATCATCCTCATCCTGGGAAACGTCGGCTTGGGCAGGTAAAGGAGCACCATCAGGAAACCTCTGAGCGAACTCAGCCCCTATAGCAGTCGACAGGGGAATAGCATCAAGGATTGGGGGAATAGCCACACTAGGTCCTATAATTTAGACATCGGAGGAAGAGTGCGAAGTGCTAGAACTCTTGTTAAATGAGGCACATTTGGAAACCTCGGCTTGGTCAGGGGCTTAATCCATCCTGATGGAATAATCCAGGGCTTCTTGAAAAGAATCCACAGACATAGGGTCTGAGGTTGACGACACAGACTCAGACATCGGAATGGGTTCTATTGGGACCTTTGCTGGCACAGATGGCTCAGGATATATCACTTTCAGAGGGGGTAGAAATATAGGTCTGAGGGGGAAGGCCTCAGCCCTACGAGCTTCCTCTTGGGCTCACTCTATCAGCCTAATCTTTTCTAAGGTCATCTCCCTAAGAGAGGGAAAATCCTCTAAAAGCAAGTATAAAGGTCTGAGCATATAAGGACGATACTACACTTGGTACTCAAGCCCACAAACAAACAACTTGGCTTAACCTAATGAAGGATCTAAATGAAACTTTAGAACAAGAACAAGTATGAACAGAATTAAATGTCACTGGACTTTTGAACTCTCATCGGAAAACTCTTAAATGTCACCAAAAAAATCAAACTCTCACCGAAAAACCCAAGCTCACACCAGAAATTACAGAATTGGAAATTAAAAGGAAGGAAACGGTAGGACAAGCTGGAGAGGATACATGGATGAGCGTGGAATAAGAGGAAGGAGATGAGAATCGAACAAGCACCTCGCAGTAGCAGTAAAAGCTCTTGAAGAGAATGAAGTTGTAGAGAAAAGCACTGTCGGGAAAAGAGAAGAGGAAATGAAGAAGAAAGAAAGAAAGAAAGGGAGGTTTTAAACCCACAGTCATTTTAGCGCGCGTTCCAAGGCTTATCATTGCCTTGGGAACCCAAAGGTACAAACCATGAACGCACGCTAACAACTTAAGCAAGTGATATGTGTCAAGATAGTATTGGCACACAAGAAAAAATAGCCTCGTCCTTGCAAATACCCCTCAATCACCTACTCACATAGGTAACTAAGGGCTAAGGGTGATTAATATGCCCAAAGTGCACCTTTCCATTCAGAGACACTAACCTCGGCCTGACTTACAATCGAGGTGGTAGAGGCTCATAGTGACAGACAGTAATATCGCCCCTCACAAGGTCGGCTCTGGCAGATGTTGCAATAACCTTATCATCAAGGCTTATATCTAGGTTCAGACATCCATACACAATATCGTCCTAGGTCGATGTTACATTGTATCAACCGAGATTAACTAGGCACTTGGGCTCAACTTGTATAGGGTCGGCCACAGCTGACGTTGCCAGCATCGCCTCAAATGAGCCCTGCATATGACCACAAACGCATGGTGTCGGCCTCGTCCGACGTTACGAGTATCATCTGAGACCATCAAAAGACTTATAAGATCAATCAACAAGCACCATGTCATCATCAGCTTCGACCGACGTTACACCTCATACCCAACCTCGATCGAACATTTTGGCTAAGGTCTTCATGGAACATTGATCTCTGAAAAGTCAAGGGTCGTACTCCACCAACCTCGTACTCACCCAAACCGAGGTTGGTATCAAGCTAAGACAGCTGAGCATTGATAAGCATATGCAAGGGTAGGAACACGTGGACAAAATCAGTTGTAACTGAATCAATCCCCTCACGTGGAGGAATATTTCATCATCATTCTCTACATATGACATATGTCTTTATTAGATTGACTAGATCAACACGTACATGCCCATTGCATGCATGGGGGTACATTATATCCCCCCACACTATATATACTTGTCTTCTCCTACCTTGAGAAGAATCCGAAAATTACAACCCTAGCAGAAACTCTGTCTAATTATACAGTAGAGAGAGAAAGTATAAGCGATTGTATCCATGGCCGTTAGTGCCTTATTCTAGTGACTTTACTTACTCACTTGCACATTGGACATAGGCCTAATTAGCTGAACCACTTATATATTGGTGTTCATCCTCTTCTCCTGATCTCTATCTCTCACATTTAATATACTCTTGTGCTGCCATTATTAACATTGATTTAAGCATACAAACACCTTGAAGGGTGGTGTTGTTTCCAGCATCATCAGTCCCTGTGGCTGGACACCTTAAAGGTTTTGAAAATATTTATAACAAGGGTTAGAACCCAAAATATTTTGAAAACATTTAGTAAATGATTAACTTGCAGTAGTAAAATATGCATGGATGCGCTTTATATTTTAATTAGTGTCGCACTCCCTTGAGGACATACTCACCCCTCAACTAATGTGCACACCTAACGTCTTATTTATATCCCACCTAGTCCTCTACCCCGAAACTAGATCCTGATATAAATCTTGTCAACTGCCCTACTCGATCCCGAGTATTTTTAAGGTATGACTTATAAGTTATTTATCGCCTTAACTTAGTTAATCATCTTTCCTTAAAAGAAATATAACATTCACTAGTTATATAAATAATACACTTTTCTCCATGTATTTAAACTTCCCGTATATAATTATTCACCCATTATGTACGTACAGTTATCTTACACCAATCACACGTGTTGAATGTGAATATAACCCATATATAATTAATACAATTCACTACATGTATTTAATGACCCATATATAACTATTTATCCCATTATATACGTAGAATTATAGTACAACATTCACACATATGTTGAATATAAATATAACCCATCCTCCCGAGTAATAACTCACCGGATGTATTCTCTAAAGTGCTATCACACTAGGTGTACTCGCATAACCTAGTTACTCCAAGTCAGAATCGCTCACTAACTTGGTCAAAAACATAAACATAATGGAGGCGGCCATATTCCTTCCTTGAAAGTGAGATAAGCCCCTCACTCATATTACCGACGCTATAACTGGGGATATACTCACCCTACTCCTCAAGCTAGGGGATTCACCCACATCGCGCAACCTCCTCCGATAGTACTAGAGTATATATATTAATAATATCTAATCAATGATATTTATATGCACACACCATATAAATACTATCGCACACCGTATATATATAAATATAAAATATCCCGGCTTTACCGTGTACTATACTTAGTATCTCGAGTTTATGATACAACTCTGATTATTAATTAATTTGCACATTAATTAATTAATTAAATTATTATTGGTGTCACCCAACCAATGTATTCAGACTCACTCTCATGGCCCGAGAAGAAAATAATACCCGAGTATAAATTCCCGACTCCAAATTAATTAGCTTTCAATCTTAATTAATTTAATACCTTGGCATCGCTCAACCAATATACCCGGACTCGCCCACTCGATCCGTATTTAATTATTTTGGAATATTTTTCCCAAAAATTAACCATAGTGTGTCACACATAAATCCGTCCCAATCCCAATTACTTTCCCTGATAATTGTTAGGAAATTATGTTCCATATTTATTTCTCACTAAATAATGTATGGAAATCGAATTTTAAATTAATTTCTCTTATATAACAAACTGGCCGACCTGTCAAAAATCCTGGATCATCGATCGATCGATTCCAGCCATCGATCGATCGATCGAATAGGTCTTTGTCTTCTCCAACGTTGTTTCAGCCATTAACGAATTCCTCCCAACTCCAACCTCTTATATGGTTCAACCCAAATGTAGACAACATTTTTAACACATGGGAACATGATTAGGACCTCCCCTAAAACCTTAAACATGACTTAATTCCCACAAATCTCTACTTATTCAACAATTGGGAAATTTTCGGGCTTTCTTTGTTCAGTGCCAATTTCATCCATTTATCCCAATTTTGTTCATCAATCAAAGTTAACTATCTACTCAGAATTATGTAACACGATAAATTCCTACACCAATTCTCCTTTTGGTTTTCCAATTACAAAAATCCCATTTTTGTACCCGTTTATATCCAAAACGAATTTTTGATTTCCACATCACACAAATATGAATTGAAAACATAAATAAATGCTACATAAAGTTAACCACTTGCCTTATGGGTTCGTAGGGTTTGATCCGAGTGTGAGATTCGCAAGGTTGATGATCAATCCCCCAAAATTCGTCCCTAGTCTTGTCTCCAAAAGGATCCCCAATGCACTCTAACTGCTCCCTATAGTTTTCTCTCAAAACTTAGGATTTAGATTTGTATTTTGTGTCGTTTCCCTTTTCTCCCAATTAGGTATTAAAGCTAAATCCCGTTTTTAGCCTAATGGGCCAAGCCCAAGTGACCCAAATAGCCCCGTGTGGGCCCAGTTATGCCTAAAAACACCACGTGACCCGTTTACTACCCCCGGGTACACTTTTCCGACTATCTCGGCCCATCCAGACTCAACCGTGCACTCAAAATCGACATCTGAATTAATTTATAAAAATCCTTATCTCACACCCAAATTAGTCTATACCGACTCCCGGCTGAGATAAATAAATGTCACGTCACTAATACACATTATGATGTAAATAAATTATTACTATTCACTTAGTAATTAAATTTCCCTAAATATTAACCATTCACTCTCCGATTAATATTTAAATAAATATTACCATAATTAATTCGATTAAATTACGACACACAAGTAATTTAAAATTCCCGAATTAATTATATATTACATGCACAGAAATACAGGGTGTTACATACTCTCCCCTTACAAAGGAATTTCATCCCCGAAATTTGATCATTACAGCGGCGAATAACTCTGGATACTGCTCTCACATATCCTGGTCCCACGTATACTCATCAATACTGTGATGACCCCACTCCACTCCACTCTAACTGGTGGTACTATCTTAGATTGCAACTTGCGCTCACATAGCTACCAGTCTCCCCTCATATGAGGTGTCTTATTTCAAGTCATTAACCTCGAGTGGAACGTGCCCAAAAAGCTCAATCGCTCCTCCTGTATCCCTCCAGCTATGCCACGTGGAACGCATCCCATATCCCCTGATGATGTTCTGGCAAATCTAGTCGATAAGCTACCAGTCCCACCCTCTCAAAGATAGGGAAAGGACCTATATAGCTCGACGCTAGCTCCCCTTTCTTGCCGAACTTCATCACTCCTTTCATAGGAGACACCCGAACCAATACCTGGTCACAAATTTTTAACTCGGTGGCCCCTGACAACATAGTGCCCCAGAAGATGAGCCTATAATCCGCCGGCTCCACTATCTCTCAGTTAGGAAATCCCCCTCCTATATGGGTGTCAATTTCCTTGTTGCCAAAACGCGTGACTATCTTCCGGGTAATTACCCACATCACCCCTGACTAAGCATGTCAAATTTGAACCTTTAACTCACGGTGACGTACCCCTCCTTACGTCCCTGAACTATACGAAATGATACAACTTACTTCATTCCCGCTAATGGACCATAACCCATCTCGGGTCCTAGAAGCTAGTTATTTCCCCACCTCTTATCTACCAAAGGTGGATAATGAAACTTTTCCCATAAAGTCTCCTAAGGTGTCACGCAGACCAAACCGTTATGAGGCATCACATGTAACTCTACCTGTGGTAATTTCTAGTCCCGAATTACCCAAAAATCTAGAATGCACAATCCTCACTTCTCGTCTACCCATCAACTTATGGGCGACACGTTCAACCCAATATGTAACTCTATCCCGATCACCTCCTGATAGTTCACTAACATGAGCATTAATCGCTTCACTGGAACCATAGAATTTAAAAAAATTCCTGGTTGATACTCTCCAATCAACCTTGTTCCATCCTTAAATGGCCTACCCGGCGACAAATTCACCATGTCCTATTCAACACCGATCTCCACGCTCAAGAACTCGATTCCTTGTGCGGTTTTCATCAGGTAGGAATCTATACCTTATCTATGCATAAAACCACTCTAGGTATATGACTAAGTGATACTCTTTTCTATCTTCCAAAAATGTGGGTTTCTCCCTTGCCTAGGGATATCGTATTACATAGGTCTCCCCCACCTTCCCACTCCCTACGATGGAGGTAGTTCTCCTTGATATACATATATTCAGACCGTTTCCTTTCTCAAATGGATTTCAGTTCACTACACTTCTCCACTTATTCTCTGACTGCCCCGCAGGCGTACATTCAATATGCTTATTTACACATCCCTTTTATTTAAGACGACTCTGAAATCACACTAACCAGGGCTCCCATACACCCTATGTCCCGTGCTTAATCGCATAAAATTTACCTTAATTAACCAGGGTGCCCATACATCCCGTCCCCATGCTCAACCGCAGGAAAGTTACCCAACTATGCTAGCCGTAACTCGTAGTATAACTTTCAACCCGAAGTCATATCACATACATGAATAATAACCGAGGTACCCAACCTATGTACTAACAACCAAACATCTTCCCACTTCCAACGTTGCACTAAGTTTCATACGTGAGACATCTCGCAAAGCGAAATCCAAACAAGGAACCCCCTCCCCCCGATACACTACTATTTAACATTATCGGTCGTTGAGATCTATTAGACCCTCAGTCCATAGTACGTACCCCCAAATACTTGTCTCTTAACACAAAAGCATACACCCATACCATTATGCTACAAACGACAACATAAAATACCGCGCCCTTACTATCACTAGTTCTTGCGCAAAATAAATCCCGAGCTATCTCTCCCCGCTCAAAAAATAATTCTAACCGCCCTGAATCGCTTCAGTATACATCCCTTCTTACCGGGAAAAATATAAAAATACAAGACATTCTTATATGTCTATTGTACCACACAATACAAGCTATATACACACATATATATAGGTTAGTCTCCCTCTCAGGTGCCACCTAGCAGGAGTCATTCATAACCTGGTGTCACGAACACCAAAACTTACTATCACTATCCATAATAGTTCACACCCATTGCTAACCAATCCATACCCAGAAAAAATCATGCTTTCATATCACTCCTCAAAAGGAGTAAATCTCATAAAATACACCCTCTCAGTTTTCACACATGCTCCCCTGAAGATAAGACCAGAGAGAGCCCCGTTACCCCGTTGTAACCATATACTTAATAGTAACACTACTATACACCCACTAAACTCGTCCCCCACGCGAATATAGTACTAACAAGAATATTGTGATCACTCGTGTCACGAAATTCACCCCATTTATCCGAGGACAAAACTCATACTCTCACTCACCTATCCACCGGCGACCCAAATGGTTCCTGGACATAATTGTAACACCCCGTATTTTTGTGCATTTAATATTTAATTAATTCGGGAATTTTAAATTACTTATGTGTTGTAATTTTAATTGAATTAATTATGGCAATATATATATTTAAATATTAATCGGGGAGTGAATGGTTAATATTTAGGGAAATTTATTTACTAAGTAAATAGTAATAATTTAATTACGTCATTTCGGGTATTAATGACGGGGTATGCATTTATCTCAACCGGGAGTCGGTATAGACTAAATTGGGTGTGAGATAAGGATTTTTATAAATTAATTCGGTTGCAAATTCTGAGTGCGCGGTTGAGTCCGGATGGGTCGAGATAGTCGGAAAAGAGTACCCGGGGGTAGTAATTGGGTCTCGGGATATTTTTGGGCATAGCCGTGCCCACACGAGGTGAGTTGGGCCACTTTAATTAAGCCCATTAGGTGAAAAACGGGATTAAGAGTTTTAACCTAAGTAAGGGATTAGAAAATCAGCAGCCATCACAAATCTAAGCCTAGGGCTTGAGAGGGAAATTGGGGGAAAGCTTAGCAAGAGAAATTGGGAGCTTTTGGAGCCAAATTAAAGGGTTAATTTGGGGTGTTCTTCGTCAACCAATCTCTACAACAACGGAATCAGACCCTACGAACGATTCCAGGCAAGTGGTTAACTGTTGTGATTTCTAAATTGATGATAATCAATTCATATCATAGTGATGTGTAAACCAAAATTCGTTTTGGGGATAAATGGGTACAAAATGGGGTTTTTTGTTCATGAAACTATTGAATGAGATTCATAGTAAAAATTGTTGTGTTGAACATATCTGAGTATAGATGTTTAATTGGAATAAGAATTCAAAATATAAACTGGGGAAAATCTGGATTTGGAATTTGGTTTGTAGAACAAGGTTGATGAATTTTAATGGAAAACCCATTTCGAAAATTGTGAGATAAGTTGAGAAACTTATATACTAGAGGGTGTATATGATGTATAGGATCAAAGTTCATATGTTTATGTGATGGGATGACTTGATCAGGGGTTAAAATTAAGGTTTACAAACCTTGAATTTTCGTTAATGGTGTAATGCAGTGGGGAAGAAGAGCTGCCCAGGGGTGATAGATCGATCGATCGAGGGCCATCGATCGATCGACTGTCCTAGGAACTTGACAGTTCGGCCAGTTTGATTATAAAGTGGATTTTAATTAAAATTTAATCCCTTAATTTTATTTAGTAATAAACTCATATGGACACATATTTCCTTAACAATTATAGGGTGATATAATTGGGTTTAGGAGGGTGTGAACGTTATGGCATGAGATGAACGAATTTGGGAGATAATTCATAAATATTGAAATTTGGGCCGAAGAATAATGTTCGGGTATTGTAGTTGGGTGACGCTACATTATTAAAGGAATCGAAGTGAAATATTTAATTATGGACCAAGCGGGCGAGTCCGGGTATATTGATAATCATATGTAAATATGATTGGGGAATTTAGGGAGGTAATTGTGTGACACATTGTGGGCGAATATGTGGGGACGATATCATGAGATATAAAATGGACCAAGTGAGTGTGACACCCTGACTAATTAAATACCGGGTAGCTACTCCTTTATTAAATTAATACAAAATGACAAGTTGGTTCACTTAATAGCATCACTATCGAAAACATTCTTGATGATTTCTAACCACCTAGTATTTAAAAAGTAAGTTGTCAAATTTCCAATTAAATCTGATTAACATGCAATAAAAGAATTATGAAAGAATAACATAACCATTCACAATAAAGTCCCAATAGTGTAATCAACAAGTAATAAAGAGTCTAGAGGAAATACTCCTCACAACAATCCCAATATGGAAATAAATAAAACAAGTCTGCATCCTGAATTAATTACAAACCAAAGTCTGAATAACTGAAATATAAAATGTCTCTAAAGAAATGGGCGACATGCCCTACAATGATGAAACTGAATATGGAGTCAAGACTAGAAAATGAGGCGTCTAATATCGAGGCCCTGTAACTTCCACAACAGCTACAGCTCGTTACCTAAATAGAATTCCTATGCATGGTGTCCTTGTGGCTGGGCACCTAAAAAGGTTTTTACAAAAAAAATAGATTTGAAAGCAAACGGGTCAGAGCCAGAAAGTGGAGAGTATTTTAAAAACAGCAAGTGCTTTAATAACATTTAAAACAATGAATGCAAGATACATGTTAGGACGTGCTCTCACATGAAATACTCACCTCTCGTCTAACTGTGCACTCCTAACATTCCTATACCCATTCATGTGTTAGTTATATCTAACTAAACCGTCATAAGTTCTAACCCAACTACTCGATTCACAATATGAATTCCCAATGTTATTACTTAAATAGATAGCTTTACTTATACTCGGATTCTCAATTGTTAACATTACAATTCTCGGCATGTTATCCCTTTTTAACTTCTCAAAGAGTCACTATAAATTATTCTCGCAATTTAAACATAACAAATTCCTTTTCATTGAACCGTATATTATTCACATCATAAATATACAATACAAGCACCCCGAGGCTAAGTTGTGGTGCACACATACTCTGCTATCCATCCCGGTACATCACGTACATAAGGATTACAAATTCCGAATCTCTCAGGAATTGTTAGAATAAGCACAACACAGAAAAATAAAGGCGAACATAATTCAACATATCCATGGGTCATGTACATACCTACGCTCCATAGTCAGCTGACTTATTAACTCACAAATAAGTCATTCTAGTATTATGTTCTTAAGGTACCAATCTAAAACCCGGGCACACAAAGATTAGATGGCCCTAAGCGAACGTAAACCTCCCGTGATAGCAAGTATGGTAGGTATGTCATACACATAAGTAATATACTAAGCATTCACACGTATTAGATATCTTACTATTAATAAAGGTATATTCTACATCCCTATACCATTATTCCAATTTTATGCATTTTTAAGTCTTCCAATAATATATAAGGTAGACTGTCGACACATCTCACGTCATCGCTTCTTGTACTTAAAACCCATCTCAAAGGGATTACTAAGTCTCCTATTATTCCCACATATAACATCATTATTCTTAGGGTCCTTACTTCTGCCCCAAACCTCATTTCACCGAATTATTCAAATTTACTCTTTTAACCCTAATATTATCTCACTCATCGAATTTCATTAGATTTTAGAATAATTCCTCAATTTTAATTCTAATTAAGGTCCAAATTTTATAACCATACCTACTGGTCTTCCTTAAGTCTAAGGATATTCATAAAGTCTCCAATAATAATTTCTAAGGGTTAACATCATTAAAATTTAAATAGGAAAATTTTACTCATTCTGGGAAGGTCGATCGATCGGCCTTGAACCTCGATCGATCGATGGTGGTCGATCGATCGACTGATGAATGTCGATCGATCGATAGCACCAGGTAGGCTACGGACTGCTTCGTTTTGCAGTCCTCAAATCGTTCCAAAACTCCATTATAAAGTATGAAACTCTAATATAACGTTATAATATCATCATACAACCATCCTACAACATTGTTAACGTTCTAAAACCAATAATTCATCAACCAAGGGCTTTATTTGGATCAAAACTTCATCAAGAACTCTAGTTTTCTATTTCTTTCAAGAACATTAATAAACCTCTTCTTAAATCCGTTTTTAGGTCATCAAGGGTTATATTTTGAATTCATAATTCGTCCAGAATGTTTCTACATGCAATTTCTAACATAGTTCATAGTTTTAATCTTCAAATTCATGGGTCTATATCAATCTTCCAAGATAAATTCGATAATTTCCCTAAACATGGAAAAGCATAACATTGAATCAATTGTAATTAAATCACTTGCCTCTAATCTTTCTCTGAATTTGATGTTGAATCTTGAAGGTTGAATTGTTCTCTCTCTCTCTACAGAATTCTCTTTTCTCTCTCTCTCTACAAGTTCTTCTCTAAAGATGATGACAATGGAGGTTTAGAGGTTGCCTTAGGAACTTCTTTTCTATTTCTTCCAATAACTCCCGTAGCCCATTAAGTCATTTAGTGTAGTTAGTGTGTTTAGTGGATAAAGAATAAGTCAGATTTTATTTCTAATTTTCGTGGGTTTTAATTCCCAAATTTCCGAAATTACCAAAATGTCCTTTTAAGTTACCGGTATGGCCCAATAATGCCCCGGGACCCAAACTTAATCCCCGGCTAGTGTTTTCTGACTATTTCGACCCTTCCAGACATGTTGGCGCACTCAAAATGACCATACGATTAATAAAAATAAAATTCACTTTTTACTTAAATTAAATATTTTCTTGACGCGACTGTCACGCGCGTCCCAACAAAATTTCCCAAATTGTCGTATTTCTATCTCACGACTAATTCAATATTTCCAATATTCATATATTGCCATATATACACATTATAATCAAATACCAACTCACATTTCGTTAGTATTTTATCCAAATTAATTCACATTTAATTTAATTAATCCCATAAATAAATATCGATAAAAATGCGGGGTATTACAGTGAGTGAGTCCGGGTATGTTGGTTAAGTAACACCAAAGTATTTAAATTAATTATTGAGAGAGAGAGTAATTAATTTGGAGTCGGAACATAGACTCGAAAAATGTTAAGTTACGGGCCAAGTAAGTGAGTCCGGGGATAATGGTTGGGTGATACCAAGTTATTAAATTAATAAATGTGATAATTAATTTAATTAGAGTCAGATTGTAGACTCGGGTAGGATTAAATTAATAAATGTGATAATTAATTTAATTAGAGTCGGATTGTAGACTCGGGTAGTATTAAATTAATAAGTGTGATAATTAATTTAGTTAGAGTCATATTGTAGACTCGGGTAGAATTAAATTAATGAGTGTGATAATTAATTTAATTAGAGTCAGATTGTAGACTCGGGTAGAATTAAATTAATAAGGGTGATAATTAATTTAATTAGAGTCAGATTGTAGACTCGGGTAGAATTAAATTATTGGGTGTGATAATTAATTTAATTAGAGTCGGATTGTAGACTAGGGGAGGTATTGAATTAATAAGTGTGTTAACTAATTATGTTAGAGTCGGACCACAGACTCGGATTGGTGTATATTAATTAATGTGTAACTTAATTAACTGGGAGTCGGACCATAGACTCGGACCGGTATTAAATTAATATGTGTGTTAATTAATTTAATTAGAGTCGGACCATAGACTCGGGGAAAGTATCATATAAATTGAAGAGTAAGTTAAATATATTAGAGTCGGACCATAGATTTGGGAAGATGATAAATTATTAAGTGAGAAAATTAATTACGTTGAGCCGGGCCACAGACTTGGGAAATTTCAGGCAGTGTACGGGACTTGGAGTACACGGTAGAGCCGGAGTTTATATTATATATATACGGTGTAGTGATAGTATATATATATATATATATATATATATATATATATATATATATATATATACGTGTATATATTGTGTTTGATATTAAATTACAGGAAGTGTATGGGATTTTGAGTACACGGTAAAGTCGGGGTTTATATTATATATATACGGTGTCGTGATAGTATATATATATATGTGTAATTATTGTGCGTGATACTAAATATCAGTGAGTAGATATTTATTGAATTTATATACTCTAATGCTATCAAGGGAGGTTGCGCGATGTGGGTGAATCCCCTAGCTTGAGGAGTAGGGCGAGTATATCCCCGGGTCATAGCGTCCGGTATATATGGGTGAGGGATTTATCTCACTTTCAGGGAAGGAATATGACCGCCTCCACTACGTTTATATTTTGGGCCAAGTTGGTGAGCGATTCCAACTTGGGGAACTAGGTTTTGTGAGCACACCTAGTGAGATAGCATTTTAGAGGGAATCATCCGGCGAGGGTATACTCGAAGGGATGGATATACGTATGTTATATGTGTGGATATTGTGGTAAAGGTACGTATATAATGGTAGTAAATATTATATACGGGTAATAATACAGTGAGTGATGTATTTACTTTATATAACTTGTGATACGGTTATATGCTACTATTTAAGAGGAATTAATTAAGTTAATTGTGAAATAACTTATAATTTAGGAATCATTATACTCGGGTTAGAGTAGTATGACAAGGGAAGGCTATACCAGGACTAGTTGGACGGGGTAGCACAACTAGGTGGGGTTAAGGTAACCGGTAGGTGTGCACAATAGTGGAGGGGTGAGAATGTCCACAAGGGAGTGCGACACTAACTTAAATATGAAGCGCATTCATACATTTTAAATTACTGCAGTTAATTCACTTGCTAAATATTTTCAAAATATTTTGGGTTCTAACCCTTGCTATAAAACTATTTTCAAAACCTTTTAGGTGTCGAGCCACAGGGACGCCAGGATTGATATTCTATTCTAGGGACACGGAGTTGCGACATATGTGGATGCTAGCAGGAGTTTGGATTAGACGCATCATTCATTCATTCCTAGAGTAGGGAGCACTCATCAGTTCCAGTTTTATTTAGGGCATGTCGCCCAGACTTTCAGTTCAGTTTTCAGATTTGTTTTATTCCGATGTTGAATATTGTATTGGATTATTTCACTTTGGTGGCCGATGGTTTATTCGGCAAGTTGTGTAATTAATTATTTCAGTTGAGTTTTGTTCAGTTGTGTGAATGATTTATATTTATTTTCGCATGTACTGTTTTGTTAAATTAAAAAGGTTAAAATTTGGCACCAGTTTTTGGAATACTATGTGGTTAGTAAGCTTTAAAAAGTTTCCGACAGTGATGCTAAGGATGATCCAACTGGGATTCCTGTTTTAATTTGGTATAGGACTGATCACCCGGTATTTTATTAGGTGGGGTGTCACAGATGGTATCAGAGCATCAGGTTCTAGTGTCCTTAGGATATGTGCGGCTTTTCACGTTTCGGCTTAGCAATCTTTGATATAGAGCCCTATTATAGGATTGTTGTATTCTTGTACGTATGCGCATATACGTTCTTCTGCGAAAATTTATATTTGAGAGTGAACTCATACAAATTCGATTCTCATTCCAGATGACGCCCAGGATAGAGAGAGCAGCTAGGGCAGCAGGGGGAGATGAGACGAGGGAGGCTCGTCGGGAGCAATAGTTACCGCATCAACGGCCAGAGATAATTTTAGCAGCATAGGTTACTGAAATAGTGGCACATGCAGATGAAGTGACGGTGGTCGCAAAGGCAGGGTACTTTCCACGGAATCCGCCACAAGTGTTAGTGGCGTCGGATGATCAGACTCACGCGGAGTCGTCGGGGTGGAAGCAAGAAAGAGAGGTTATTTTTAGTGGGAACCCACTAGAGTTGCGAGGGGTTTAGATGTAGTGCTAGCGTGTCAAGAAAGAGAGATATCCAGCGTCACCTATGCATGGAAGATTGCGATGAGGTGCAGAAGCAAATGCTAACCACTTTTAGTTTTGTGGGAGCAGCGCTACAGTGGTGGGAGTCGATCACCACAGTGAGGAAAGGGACACACTAGCTATTACAGAGTTTTGGGTGCGGTTCGATCGCAGATATTTTTTCCTCCAGCGGTTGAGACCGAAACGAGGAGAAAATTTTGTGAGGTGACTCAGGGAGACCGTTCAGTGGTCGATTACGAGGAAGAATTTACTCGTTGGAAAATTTTGTACCGGATGAGGTAAGCGATGAAGAGATAAAGAAAGTAAAGGTTTGTATATGGGCTCGTCTGGAGAATCAGACAACCTTTAATTGATAATTCTGCATTAGTAGATTATACTGATGTCGTTAACGCAACACTCCGGCATTGTCGGGAATATCGCTTCCACGTGAAAGGAAGCGGGAGGGGAGTGAAAACTAGCCAGTCGGATAAGGCAGGAGGGAACAATACCAGTGGGGTATCCCAGCAGCAGACTTGGGGGAGATCAGGGGCAGGATTTCCGGCAAGGAAATCATGCCAAACGATTTAGAACTGGAGGCTATCGGCAGGATGGCCAGGAATTCCAACAAGGTCGGCATGGAAGGGACCAATGGAAGGGTGAATGTATTAGACGGTGTTTCGTCGGTAGGGAAAGCGAGACACTTGAAGAGAGATTGTCTTAAGAGAGGCAGAGGGAAACTACAGGACGAGGTCCAGGATGTACAGCCACTAAAGCAAGTCATGGGTGCATTCGGGCAGGGAGAAGCTGCTCTGAAACCCGAGAACCAGCCGTTGCAACTAGAGTATAGAGGTAATTATTTTTACCCTAGGGGCATGAGGTATATTTTCGAGTGACAGAGAGGATGTCACAGTATAAGACATATTTTTCACTAGAGTTCGCGGGTGAGTCGCACTTAGTGGGTGCATTGGCGGTAGCAGCCATAGTATGTGGATAAACTTTTCGTAGAGTAGCGGAGTACCTAGGTGTTATTCACGGGAGAGTGGAGGTGTACACTGAGTGATTGTTTGAATTATGCAAAGAGTTACTACTTTCGAGAATTATGGGAGTAGGGTTGATAATAGTTTCTGAAATATCAGCTGGATAGCGATGGGATTTGAACTATGGTGGATAGTGGTGTAAAATTTTGGTGTTCGCAACACCAGGGTAGGGTTGGTACTAGGTATCACCGGAGAGGGCGTATAGCCTGTATATATGTGGATATATATGTTGTATTGCGTGGTGCGATAGCACATAGTGAGGTTTTGCGTTCTCACATTTTATCCCGGTAAGTGGGGATGTAACACCCCGTATTTTTGTGCATTTAATATTTAATTAATTCGGGAATTTTAAATTACTTATGTGTTGTAATTTTAATTGAATTAATTATGGCAATATATATATTTAAATATTAATCGGGGAGTGAATGGTTAATATTTAGGGAAATTTATTTACTAAGTAAATAGTAATAATTTAATTACGTCATTTCGGGTATTAATGACGGGGTATGCATTTATCTCAATCGGGAGTCGGTATAGACTAAATTGGGTGCGAGATAAGGATTTTTATAAATTAATTTGGATGCCAATTCTGAGTGCGCGGTTGAGTCCGGATGGGTCGAGATAGTCGGAAAAGAGTATCCGGGGGTAGTAATTGGGTCTCGGGATATTTTTGGGCATAGCCGTGCCCACACGGGGTGAGTTGGGCCACTTTAATTAAGCCCATTAGGTGAAAAACGGGATTGAGAGTTTTAACCTAAGTAAGGGATTAGAAAATCAGCAGCCATCACAAATCTAAGCCTAGGGCTTGAGAGGGAAATTGGGGGAAAGCTTAGCAAGAGAAATTGGGAGCTTTTGGAGCCAAATTAAAGGGTTAATTTGGGGTGTTCTTCGTCAACCAATCTCTACAACAACGGAATCAGACCCTACGAACGATTCCAGGCAAGTGGTTAACTGTTGCAATTTCTAAATTGATGATAATCAATTCATATCATAGTGATGTGTAAACCAAAATTCGTTTTGGGGATAAATGGGTACAAAATGGGGTTTTTTATTCATGAAACTATTGAATGAGATTCATAGTAAAAATTGTTGTGTTGAACATATCTGAGTATAGATGTTTAATTGGAATAAGAATTCGAAATATAAACTGGGGAAAATCTGGATTTCGAATTTGGTTTGTAGAACAAGGTTGATGAATTTTAATGGAAAACCCATTTCGGAAATTGTGAGATAAGTTGAGAAACTTATATACTAGAGGGTGTATATGATGTATAGGATCAAAGTTCATATGTTTATGTGATGGGATGACTAGATCAGGGGTTAAAATTAAGGTTTACAAACCTTGAATTTTCGTTAATGGTGTAATGCAGTGGGGAAGAAGAGCTGCCCGGGGGTGATCGATCGATCGATCGGGGGCCATCGATCGATCGACGGTCCTAGGAACTTGACAGTTCGGCCAGCTTGATTATAAAGTGGATTTTAATTAAAATTTAATCCCTTAATTTTATTTAGTGATAAACTCATATGGACACATATTTCATTAACAATTATAGGGTGATATAATTCGGTTTAGGAGGGTGTGAACGTTATGGCATGAGATGAACGAATTTGGGAGATAATTCATAAATATTGAAATTTGGGCCGAAGAATAATGTTCGGGTATTGTAGTTGGGTGACGCTACATTATTAAAGGAATCGAAGTGAAATATTTAATTATGGACCAAGCGGGCGAGTCCGGGTATACTGATAATTATATGTCAATATGATTGGGGAATTTAGGGAGGTAATTGTGTGACACATTGTGGGCGAATATGTGGGGACGATATCATGAGACATAAAATGGACCAAGTGAGTGAGTCCGGGTATGTTGGTTAAGTAACACCAAAGTATTTAAATTAATTATTGAGAGAGAGAGTAATTAATTTGGAGTCGGAACATAGACTCGAAAAATGTTAAGTTACGGGCCAAGTAAGTGAGTCCGGGGATAATGGTTGGGTGATACCAAGTTATTAAATTAATAAATGTGATAATTAATTTAATTAGAGTCAGATTGTAGACTCGGGTAGGATTAAATTAATAAATGTGATAATTAATTTAATTAGAGTCGGATTGTAGACTCGGGTAGTATTAAATTAATAAGTGTGATAATTAATTTAGTTAGAGTCAGATTATAAACTCGGGTAGAATTAAATTAATAAGTGTGATAATTAATTTAATTAGAGTCAGATTGTAGACTCGGGTAGAATTAAATTAATAAGGGTGATAATTAATTTAATTAGAGTCAGATTGTAGACTCGGGTAGAATTAAATTAATGGGTGTGATAATTAATTTAATTAGAGTCGGATTGTAGACTCGGGGAGGTATTGAATTAATAAGTGTGTTAATGAATTATGTTAGAGTCGGACCGCAGACTCGGATTGGTGTATATTAATTAAGGTGTAACTTAATTAACTGGGAGTCGGACCATAGACTCGCACCGGTATTAAATTAATATGTGTGTTAATTAATTTAATTAGAGTCGGACCATAGACTCGGGGAAAGTATCATATAAATTGAAGAGTAAGTTAAATATATTAGAGTCGGACCATAGATTCGGGAAGATGATAAATTATTAAGTGAGAAAATTAATTACGTTGAGTCGGGCCACAGACTCGGGAAATTTCAGGCAGTGTACGGGACTTGGAGTACACGGTAGAGCCGGAGTTTATATTATATATATACGGGGTAGTGATAGTATATATATTGTGTTTGATATTAAATTACAGGCAGTGTATGGGATTTTGAGTACACGGTAAAGTCGGGGTTTATATTATATATATACGGTGTCGTGATAGTATATATATATAAGTGTATTTAATGTGCGTGATACTAAATATCAGTGAGTAGATATTTATTGAATTTATATACTCTAATGCTATCAAGGGAGGTTGCGCGATGTGGGTGAATCCCCTAGCTTGAGGAGTAGGGCGAGTATATCCCCAGGTCATAGCGTCCGGTATATATGGGTGAGGGATTTATCTCACTTTCAGGGAAGGAATATGACCTCCTCCACTATGTTTATATTTTGGGCCAAGTTGGTGAGCGATTCCAACTTGGGGAACTAGGTTTTGTGAGCACACCTAGTGAGATAGCATTTTAGAGGGAATCATCCGGCGAGGGTATACTCGAAGGGATGGATATACGTATGTTATATGTGTGGATATTGTGGTAAAGGTACGTATATAATGGTAGTAAATATTATATACGGGTAATAATACAGTGAGTGATGTATTTACTTTATATAACTTGTGATACGGTTATATGCTACTATTTAAGAGTAATTAATTAAGTTAATCGTGAAATAACTTATAATTTAGGAATCATTATACTCGGGTTAGAGTAGTATGGCAAGGGAAGGCTATACCAGGACTAGTTGGACGGGGTAGCACAACTAGGTGGGGTTAAGGTAACCGGTAGGTGTGCACAATAGTGGAGGGGTGAGAATGTCCACAAGGGAGTGCGACACTAACTTAAATATGAAGCGCATTCATACATTTTAAATTACTGCAGTTAATTCACTTGCTAAATATTTTCAAAATATTTTGGGTTCTAACCCTTGCTATAAAACTATTTTCAAAACCTTTTAGGTGTCCAGCCACAGGGACGCCAGGATTGATATTCTATTCTAGGGGCACGGAGCTGCGGCATATGTGGATGCTAGCAGGAATTTGGATTAGACGCATCATTCATTCATTCCTAGAGTAGGGAGCACTCATCAGTTCCAGTTTTATTTAGGGCATGTCGCCCAGACTTTCAGTTCAGTTTTCAGATTTGTTTTATTCCGATGTTGAATATTGTATTGGATTATTTCACTTTGGTGGCCGATGGTTTATTCGGCAAGTTGTGTAATTAATTATTTCAGTTGAGTTTTGTTCAGTTGTGTGAATGATTTATATTTATTTACGCATGTACTGTTTTGTTAAATTAAAAAGGTTAAAATTTGGCACGAGTTTTTGGAATACTAGGTGGTTAGTAAGCTTTAAAAAATTTCCGACAGTGATGCTAAGGATGATCCAACTGGGATTCCTGTTTTAATTTGGTATAGGACTGATCACCCGGTATTTTATTAGGCGGGGTGTCACAATAATAGTCCCATCCGACTGAACCAAAATTTCGTAATTTTTGTCCCTACTGGGCATTCCACTTCTATCCCCTACCTCACTGTGGACATGATCAATTGTTGTGGTTCCACTTCCACACCTAAGACACCTCTATGTGTCAGTCCCCTGCCTCTGGCCCAAATGGCCATGTCGGGGTTGTCCTTCTTGCGTACTTGGTAGTCTTGACCCTAAGTGCTACCCTTGTTGTCCCTTAGGCTTCCCTAGCCCTGTGGGACTCGTTATTGGCCTCAATGACCCGGATCAAATCCACCGTCAATAGGTAGAAATTTACTTAATTTAAAATGTCAAGATGGGTCCCTTACTAGGTATACCCTTCCGGCGTGCTTCACTAGCACCATTAAATCTCATTTTGTTCTTAGGTTAAACTCTCTAACCTTATTGTCTCCTGCATCTTAGAAGCGTTAATGTAAGCTGGCAAACAAAAGATATTGACGACCTCAACACTAGCCATCCTAGTCGGATTTCTCATCCATCATTGTGTATTCTCATACGGTTCATTATCCATTTGCGGGTTCCTTTATTGTTCTCCGTATCCCCTTCGTCGGTTACGAAGTTCGCTTATACAAATTATATACTCTCTCACGATCAGTTACGATCTTACCCATTTCATAAACTCAGAAATTTCACTCGCATCCTCATTTGAATAGAGGATGGACGATCTTATGGTCACACCATACCCAAAATTTCTCGTTTAACTCCATATATTCTCCTCCATACGTGGTGATTGACTCTCATACCACTACGACACCGCCCCACTGGGCCAAAAATTTCATTCAAAATTTAGTCATGGGTGCCACCGCACACCATCCTACACAATTGTCTTTAGGTTATTTCATCCCATCTACTTATCGCGCTACTCTGCTACTTAATCCTTATAGATTGCCCTTCCAAAAGGGTCCTTCCATACTTTCCCCACCTTTTGCTGACTATGTTGGTTGAGACTGAAATTGTACCACTGTTATCTACAACAGTGCTTTGGGAGACTATGGCTCCTGGGTGATTATTCTATCCCCATTGGCCTGAACAACAATCAAGGTGATTCCTATCACGATCACAATTTCCAGAATACCCTATGTCTTCTGTTAAGCCCCTCCTCCTGTAATTCTCCTATGGCCCTCGTTGGTTTCCCCAAAGAATGTTCGATGTACAAAGCCCAACCGAACTCAGGTATGAATCACCTCACTATAGTTGATAGCAGGAGAACGTAACTCGCATAAGTAGAGGAATACAACAATCCTATCATAAGGCTCTGCATCAAATAACCCTAAGCTGAAATGTGAAAAGTTGCACAGATCCTAAGGACACTAGAACTTGATGCTCTCATACCATCTATAACACCCCGCCTAATTAAACTTCAGGTGATCAGTCCTAAATTAAATTAGAACAGGTTTCTCAGTTGGTTCATTCTTAGCATCACTGTGGAAACTTTTTAATTACCAACCACCTACGTGAAAATAGACTGGTGCCAAGTTTTATCTTTCATTAATTCAATGAAATAATCGTGCGAAAATAAATCCTTAACAATCACAAGCGAACTGAATCCAACCATCACATATAAATAAGAAACTGGTCGAATAAACCATCGGCTAAAATCCAACACAAATGTAAATACAGATAATAATGGATCTCAAGTATCTGAAATAAATACTAAATAAAATCGTGAGCAACATGCTCGGATATCTTATAGAAAATCCCTACACTAGGAATAGAAGGAATAGAGGCGCCTATACAAATTCTGCAACATCCATATATGCTGCAGCAGCGAATCCCTGGAATGAATCAAGCTTGGCATCCCTGTGGCTGGACACCTAAAAGGTTTTGAAAATATTTTATAACAAGGGTTAGAACCCAAAACATTTAGCAAATGATTAACTTGCAGTAATAAATATGCATGAATGCGCTTCATATTTTAGTTAGTGTCGCACTCCCTTGAGGACAGACTCACCCCTCAACTAATGTGCACACCTAACGTCTTCTTTATATCCCACCTAGTCCTCTACCCCAAAACTAGATACTGATATAACTCTTGTCAACTGCCCTACTCGATCCCGAGTATTTTTAAGGTATGACTTAAAAGTTATGTATCGCCTTAACTTAGTTAATCATCTTTCCTTAAAAGTCATATAACATTCACTAGTTATATAAATAATACACTTTTCTCAATGTATTTAAACTTCCCGTATATAATTATTCAACCATTATGTACGTACAGTTATCTTATAACAATCACACATGTTGAATATGAATATAACCCATATATAATTAATACAATTCATTACATGTATTTAATGAGCTGTATATAACTATTTATCCCATTATATATGTAGAACCATATTACAACATTCACACATATGTTGAATATAAATATAACCCATCCTCCCGAGTAATAACTCACCGGATTTATTCTCTAAAGTGATATCACATTAGGGGTACTCGCATAACCTAGTTACCCCAAGTCAGAATCGCTCACTAACTTGGCCAAAAACATAAACATAATGGAGGCGGTCATATTCCTTCCCTGAAAGTGAGATAAGCCCCTCACTCATATAACGGACGCTATAATCTGGGGATATACTCACCCTACTCCTCAAGCTAGGGGATTCACCCACATCGCGCAACCTCCTCCGATAGCACTAGAGTATATATATTAATAATATCTAATCACTGATATTTATATGCACACATCATAAATATACTATCGCACACCGTATATATATAAATTTTAAATATCCCGACTTTACCGTGTACTGAGTCCGTAACACTAGCCTATACTTAGTATCTCGAGTTTATGGTCCAACTCTGATTATTAATTAATTTGCACATTAATTAATTAAATTATTATTGGTGTCACCCAACCAATGTATTCAGACTCGCTCTCATGGCCCGAGAAGAAAATAATACCCGAGTCTAAATCCCTGACTCCGAATTAATTAGCTTTCAATCTTAATTACTTTAATACCATGGCATCGCTCAACAATATACCCGGACTCGCCCACTCGATCCGTATTTAATTATTTTGGAATATTTTTCCCAAAAATTAACTATAGTGTGTCACACATAAATCCGTCCCAATACCAATTACTTTCCCTGATAATTGTTAGGAAATTATGTTCCTTATTTATTTCTCACTAAATAATGTATGGGAATCGAATTTTAAATTAATTTCTCTTATATAACAAAACTGGTCGTCCTGTCAAAAATCCTGGACCATCGATCGATCGATCCCAACCGTCTATCGATCGATCGAACAGGTCTTCGTCTTCTCCAACGCTGTTTCATTCATTAACGAATTTCACCCAACTCCAACCTCTTCTATGGTTCAACCCAAATGTAGACATCATTTTTAACACATGGGAACATGATTAGGACCTCCCCTAAAACCTTAAACATGACTTAATTCCCACAAATCTCTACTTATTCAAAAATTGGGAAATTTTCGGGCTTTCTTTGTTCAGTCCCATTTTCATCCATTTATGCCAATTTTGTTCATCAATCAAAGTTAACTATCTACTCAGAATCATGTAACACGATAAATTCCTACACCAATTCTCCTTTTGGTTTTCCAATTACAAAAACCTTATTTTTGTACCTATTTATACCCAAAACGAATTTTTGATTTCCACATCACGCAAATATGAATTGAAAACATAAATAAATGCTACATAAAGTTAACCACTTGCCTTATGGATTCGTAGGGTTTGATCCGAGTGTGAGATTCGCATGGTTGATGATGAATCCCCCAAATTCGTCCCTAGTCTTGTCTCCAAAAGGATCCCCAATGCACTCTAAGTGCTCCCTATAGTTCTCTCTCAAAACTTAGGATTTAAATTTGCGTTTTTTGTCGTTTTCCTTTTCTCCCAATTAGGCATTAAAGCTAAATCCCATTTTTATCCTAATGGGCCAAGCCCAAGTGACCCAAATAGCCTCGTGTGGGCCCAGTTATGCTTAAAAATGCCCCGGGACTCGTTTACTACTCCTGGGTACACTTTTCTGACTATCTCGGCCCATCCAGACTCAACCGTGCACTCAAAATCGACATCTGAATTAATTTATAAAAATCCTTATCTCACACCCAAATTAGTCTATACCGACTCCCGGCCGAGATAAATAAATGCCACGTTATGACATAAATAAATTATAAATAAATGTCACGTCACTAATACACGTTATGATGTAAATAAATTATTACCATTCACTTAGTAATTAAATTTCCCTAAATATTAATCATTCACTCTCCGATTAATATTTAAATAATTATTACCATAATTAATTCAATTAAATTACGACACACAAGTAATTTAAAATTCCTAAATTAATTAAATATTACATGCACAGAAATATGGGGTGTTACAGAATTGAGATGAAAACATCCAACCAACATGCGATAGACAAGAACAAACATCAAACAAATCCATGCATGTGTGCAATAAAGGACAAAGTGAGTCAAACATGTAGGTAACAATACTATATCATCTCAAAGACTCCAAACTTTATAAAGCACATGAATGAAACAACATAGTGTCTCAAAAAAACTATCAAACCGTCACATGGATATGGAATGAATTTGTGACTCGATCATCCTAAATGTTCATTCATATACGTTGCTAAACAAAATACAAAAATCATTTTGCATTTTTCAAAAAATTTATCAAAAATAAAATCTTTTTGTATTTTTCAAAAATTTATACAAAAAGTACATGACACAACGCTAGAAAATATAAATATTATGAAACAAAAAAAAAACTAGCGTATGATAAACATGCGAACACAATCATTTATATGATTTGGCAAGAGAAGAGTCATGTGCAAGCAAACGAGAATCAACTAGTCTAAAATCTAACGTATCCAAAAGTGATTTCCTAACCCATACGGATGTAACACGTCGACAGGGGGTTTTGGGAACCAACAAATCACTAGAATTCGACTTCCTAGGACCTCTTCCAAGATCAAAATAAAATCTCCTAAGGTGACCTATCCTACCACAATGTGAACATGTGTAAACGGGTGGAATGACACCTATGAGATGACCTTTTCTAACGTCCTTGTGAATGGTTGATCCTCTAAAACAAACTATGGTTTTGGCTTTAACACTCGAAACATGAGAACATATTGAGCCATTACCATTATTGTCAAACCTACTTGAATCGTTTTTCAACTTCAAAATATTTGACTCAAGCAACAAATTAAACTCTTCCAAAGATAGGAATTTCTTTTCCAAATTATCAATTAAACTGAACAGCTTATTGCGCTCACCCTCAATTAAAACAAACTTATCCCTAAGAGTCTTCTCACGTGCCGTAAAATCATTGATTAATTTTTTTTATCCTCGACGGCACAAACGGGAACCCTATAATTTTTTAAGTCCTACAATTCCTTTTCTAAAACTAGGACCCTCTCATCACTCTCCTTTTTGGCAACTTTCAAATAATCAAAATCAATACAGAAATTACCAAAGTGCTCACGAAAAATATCACTGTGTGTTTGAAACTCTTGCAAATATTCAATCTTACTTTTAAAGAGAGAATTTTTCTTTTCCAAAATTTTAATTCTTTTGCAAAGTTTCAAATTCAAACTTTTTAAATTTTCAGCATGGTCATGAACTTTAACAAACTCAGCTCGATTAACACAGTCAACAGTATGAGGATCCATCGAGAAAAACAAATTAGGAGAGGAACACAAATAACCACAAAAAAATGCACTATAAGATCTACACAGTAAATTTGTGCAACAGGATCTGATACCAATTTGACGACGTGAGAAGTCAAATTGTATCAAAAAAATTAATCCTTGAAAAATTCAGGATCACGCGATAAATTAGCGTAACCCGTCCTGATACCAATTTTAAAAGGGAAAATAATCCCAAGGGGTGGTTTTTACAAACTTCCAATTTTAAAGCAATTTTAGTTCATCCCTAAAATATGCAACTACGCGTTCAAACAGAACAATCCGTCACAAAAATAAATAATGCGATATAAATATGCTGACACACAGAAATCAGGAAAAATCCCCGAAGGTCAAAACCTTTTATTTCTAGAACTATGACAAGTTTACAAGACAATTGACTTACATACAACTTGATAATCGCCCACAAGTATAACGCATGATGTCTTCGTCAATCCTTCACAGCATCAGCTAGAAATCTGCAGTGGTTCTTATGCAGCTATACCACAAGGACCGCAACCCAGAAACTCCGTAGAGACTCCCTCCATAATAGCACGCAGCTCTCGGTTATAGAGATCTCTCCACAAAGGATGAACAAAAGCAAAGTAGTGTTCTAGGGTTCCAAAAGATTCACAAAAGTAATTGGAATTTTTGGTGTGAATCAAACATAAGTTTTAGGACTAAAAAATATGAAGACTTGAGCTAATAGAACTCTTAAAATGTCTCTCTAAGTCTTAAACAAATACACCACCGAAATAGGTATTTATAGGCATAAAAAAATCAGATGCCATCTTTTGAGAATATCCGAAGTGGTCCAGACCGGGTTCCTAGGGCGGTCTAGATATCCTCCTTATTTTGAACAGATCCTTATTTGCTTAGTCGGTCCGGATCCTTTAAAATTAAAAGTTTCGGATCGCCCCTATGTTCTACGCGGGACCTTTTTTCCTCTTCTTTAAACGTGCGTAACTTCTTCACCGTAACTCTGATTGAGGTGCTATTTTTTCCAGTATTTTCATGGCGTTAAGCTCTTTAACTTTTTAGTTGACCAAACCTCCGGACTATGGCTATAAAATTACCAAAATACCCTTAAACTTTCCTATCTTGCCTTTCTTTCATTGTTTTGACTTCTCTAGCGTACCACTTGCATAAAATCTATAAAATCGTGGAACGTGAAGTCATTGAGGCAGATGTGGGACACTTGATGAAGATGTTGAATGCTTAATTCTTAGAATTCGGATAGAAGACGTCATGTGAGATCGTGAGACGTGCCAAATGTAGCGGCGTACGACATACACAAATGTAACATATTGGACATGAAAAAAATGTCCTTATGTCTACAAATCTAGCTTTCTCTCCAAGTATGATTTAATTACCTCATTAACCTCATCCACCCACCCAACTAATTACTTAACTTAGTTTTCTAATAATAATCTAAAATCCTTATTTAAATTAAATCATAATTAAACATTTAAAAATTTTATTCATTTCTTCAATAAAAATCCAAATTCTATTTAACTCCAAATAATTTAAAAGTTTCTTATAAAAAATTATTTTCCACTTATAAGAAATTTAATTTTCACTTAAAATAATTATTTAATTTTCTCTCAAAAATTTTGAAAATCAAATTTAAATCCCTAAATATCCAATTTAACTCATTATTTTAATTAATTAAATTATTTTTAATTTATGGGGTATTAAAGAATCGACCTAGGACCTGAGAATTAGGTCGCGATCCTCTAAATTGGTCACATACACCCTATACCCAAGCCCTCGGAATTGGCTTCAACCGTCTAAATTGATCGCATACACTCTTTAAGTCCTCAAAATTGACCTTGACCCTCATAATTGGTCACGATCTTCTGAATCGATCGTATGCACTCTTTAGGTACTCATAATCTACCTAGGTCCTCACAATTGGGCCACGATCCTCTGAATTGATCGCATATATCCTTTAGGTCCTTAAAATTGGCCTCGGCCCTTTGAATTGGTCGCATACATTCATTAGGTCCTAAGAATTGACCTAGGCCTTTAGAATTGGCCTCAACCCACTAAATTGGTCACATACACTCCTTAGGTCCTCATAATTAACCTCTACCCTCAAAATTGACCACAACACCTAAATCGGTCACTTACGCTTCTTAGGTCCTCAAAATCAGACCTTTATCCCCAACATAACCAAAACCTACTCATCCCCAGTATAGTTCCTACTCATAGGAACATGGCACCCACAACCTTATCAATGTGTCTATCTCTTGACGATCTTCTCTTATCCTAAGCTCGCCCGTCGAGGGTTTTTATTAACACTGTTGATGTAAAAACTAGATTATATCTAATTAATCAATCACAGATAAATAAAACAAATGATTTTTAAAGTGGTTCAGCCTTATGAAAATTGCCTACGTCCACTGTTTTGTATTGCTGACTGTTTGTCTTGAATCTCGATAATAGGTTTTCCAAGAGATCCAAAGTCCTCTTCTTATGAGGAGGTTACAATGTATTTATAGCCTTGAGGCTATACATATGAAAGGATAATGCGTTATTATCTAGTAGACATATACATCTGTACGATAATAATGCGCATTTAAAACATAGTCGTCTTTTGACTCTCTTGATTTGGATGCTCTGCATGCTAAGTAGCTCGGACCGCTTAAGTTGCTCGGTACACTTAAGTTGCTTGATATGCTTAAGTTGTTCGTTAAAAGTATTCGTATTTGCCACGTAGGTTAACATGCATCTTCAAATGATTGGTTCACGTCAGCAGACTAAATTTGGTATTAACAGAAGCCCCCAATGTTTCACAGTTGAGGTTGAAGGAGAGTGTGGAACATTTTGCTTGAAAACTGCTTGGATTAATGGTCTTCATGAATTTTAGGAAGATTTTCATTGTATATAATTTCTTTTTGAGCGCATAATATCAAACTTCATAAATATTTTGAATTTTCACGATCACTTCGATATTTGTGCCTCTTTCTTCTTTTAGCCGCCGGAAACGCAAACGTCTTCCCTTATAATCATTGTTTTTCTCTATTCCCAAGGTAAAGTATTTAAGTGCGACAGAAATCCTATCGTCTTTCACTTTTCAAATCTGTATCTCTGAACTCTTCATCTTCTCTCTATCTTGTGCTTTCATTTTTTCCATCGTTCATTGTCAACTGATCTCTCTTTCTTCTGTAAGGTTTTCTTCCCTCTTCTTTATTTACTTTATTCACCATGGTTTATCTTGTTGAATCGTTGGATAAATTTCGCTCTGTGTTTTTAATCCCTTTGTGGGTTATTTTGGAAGAGCTTTCTTGTCCTTCTGATTTATTTTCTTTGGCTAAGGGACACTGGTTCCCAAGTGTTTTTGTGGCCGAATGTGGCTTTTCTTTCCCGCCAAATCCCCTGTGTTTGGAGTTTTGCTAATATTTTGATATTGTACCTACAAGAGTAGCTCCAAATACATGGAGGGTAATTAATGGCGTACATAGGTTGGACCAACTTCATGGAACTCATTTGGGGATTCCAGAAATTATGTATTGCTATAGATGGGCTACCAGTGATAATACTTTCTATTTAAAAACTAGGTTTTCGAATAGAGCTTTAGTTGTCAATATTCCCGATGCCAATAGGTATTATTTTGATCATGGGGTTGTGATGAAAAATTAACAACACCCTCCATTAAATGGAGATGACGTGTACCAAGGTCCCAGGTGCCTACTTTATGGCAATGGGATAGGTTGTTTTTATTTTTGAAATCTTATTTTCCTTGTATTCGATGAAATGCATCACTGATATTAATTTTGTTTGTTACAGTTGACAGTAAAAGGAAGCCTCCAAAAGAGACTGATGTTAATATAAAACATTTAAAACTTATATGGGGCTTGCATCAATCAATTGCTGGGGAGCACATTAGATCTGCTTCTTATTTGTTGCGATACATAAGCTACACTTCATCTTTCATTGCTCGTCCTTTGGTGCTTGATCTTGATCAGACACCGAGCTCCAAAACCAGTGTGAAAGGATCTTCTTCCGACTTAAGCATTCCAATTACTGATCTGATGAAGAAGAGGAAAGCTCCTGTATTTTTTGACAAGTCTGCTTTTGCCACTGAAGAGGCAAAGAAGAATAAACAAGATGTCCCAGATGAAGGGACAAAGAATATAGATGTAGCCACTTCCACTGCTGCTAAGGAAACTGGCAAGAAGCCCCCTGTTCCTCCAAAAAAGACAGCACCTTCGAGTGAGACTGTTGTCATCTCACCAATAGATACAACACCTTTAATTGAAAGTGCTCCTGCTTCTCTGAGGAGATTGAAAAGAAGTTCTTCTGAGAGACCTGTTGACCCTATCTCTCCACCTTCAAATGTTGAAGGTGATACCCCATCTCTTATTCCTCCAAGCTCTGATATGGGCTTGATCAAATCTTGGACTGTCCCAGAAGTCCAAGGCATTAAAGATACCTTTTCTCGTGAGGGAATTACTACTATGGCTGCTCAACATATTGCGTCAGTAAGTATCGCTAGCCTGAGTCCTTTATTTTCTAGTATTATATTCATATATTGACTTAAAATTCTTCCTCTCAGCTCGTGGCGTGTTTCAACAGCATTTTGAAGAAAGATGAAGCCATCAGGGCTTCCACCTCCTCGGGTGGGGTAGAAGAATATTTTGCTCTATTAACTCAGTCTTTGAAGGAATCTCGTCAGAAGTACGAGGAAGACAAAGATGCTTAGGAGAAGCATTCAAGTCTGTTGAATTAAACAGAGATCAAGCTGTGATGGCCTCCAAAGAGTTGGAGAGGAAATTAAAGGATGATGAACAAAGTAATAAGGATCTTGAGGTCAAGCTTAAATCTGCTGAGGAAAATGTTGCTAGGCTTCAAGATGTTGAGCGACATAAGACAGAGGTGGAAGAAAAATTGAAGTCTACCGAAGAGCTCCTTAGGGAAAGGACTTCCTCGGAGAGAGGAAAAAGGAAAGTTGCTGTTAAAAAATCTTTGAGTGTTGGTTGGGATAAAGGTTGGAATAAGGGCCTCGCTGTTATATCTTATCAAATGGAGTATGCCAGTGTTAAGTATTTTAAGGATGGATGGGTAGCAGCCTTGAAGAAACTGAAGGTTGCTGAAAATTCTGAGTTGTTTCAGGAGCATACTCATGGTTCTCCTCCCTCTCCTGGAGAAGAAGAAAAAGATGAAGCTGCATCATATGAGTCTTATATGATGACATGAGAGCAAGTCCCTATTGTTGCTGTTGTCCGACCCTCCGAGCAAGTCCAATAAGCTAGCACATCTACCGAGCAACTGCCCTTGCTCTTCGAGTAACCAACCCCCTCATCCAAATCGTCCGAGGAAGTCGTAGGAAATAAGGAGAAGGTGTAGAGTTGTTCGGGTCTTTTTATTTCTTTATTTTCTTGGATGTAACCTTTAACTGTGTTTTCCTTTATTATGATGAATAAATATTGAACTTTTGTTGTTCGTTGTGAATTTCTTTCTTACTTGCTCTGTTCGCATCATTATTGATTTTGTTTTTCATTTTCTCTTTGCTAGTTTGTGGCCAGGATGGAACTCTTATCAACTATTGATACAGAGTTGATGAAGAAGTGCAATGACTATTTCAAAGCTGGTCATGCAGACCTTTTTGAGGCCAGATAATTGACATCCTCGGATCAGGTGCTTTTGAATAAGCAGTTGATGCTTACCAGTACTTGAAGTGCTTACTTGATCGTACTGTAGCCAACAATGTGGCTTATTACGAAATGATTGAAGATCTTCAAGAAACGATCGAGGAAATTCAACAGCAGCACGAGGAATCAACTACACTTCTGCATCAAGGTTATGAGAAAAAGTACCAGCAATTGAGTGCTGACAAGGGATATGAAAAATACATTTCAGCTCATGAGAAAAAGGAGAGTGTGTTAAAGCTTAAAATTGAGGAGCATAGACATATTGCCAAGCTACTGGAGCAAGAGAACATCGCTTTGCAGGAGGAAATAAAATAGATTAAATCTGCTGCCTCTTCTTCTTTGGGAGCCTTAGTCCCAATTAATGATGATGGTTTTTCCTTTTTAGAAGTAGAAAATGCTAACTTACGGGGTGAGTTAGAAACTTTAAAACGAGCAGGACCTTCCACACCTGCTCGTGGCAGAGCATGATCTTCTTCTCATGGAAGAGCAAGGGTTGGTCGGGTTACTATTGATGAAACGAGAACTCAATTGGCCTTAGAGAATCAAGCCGTTCAATTAATGGCGAAGAATCGGGCTTTGGCAGACATGTCTAAGAAGATTCAGAGTTTCACCGACCAACTCTCCAATCAGAGTTCTGATTTGGAAAGTAAAGAAATTCTTATGAATCTCCACGAGCAACTTGAGAGATTAACTTATCAATTTCACAAACAGCCCAGGGAATTTTGGATGGTTGGGTATAATGAAGCTCTGTATCATCTTGATGCTCGTTTGCAGCAATCGAACAACGAAGGATATAAGCAGGGGTAGTTGAATGCCTTACGTGTCCTGAAGCTGGAGCAAGGTCATTTCTTGTGGGATTATTATGAACCTGGAGTTCTTAATTTACCTATGCCTCCCTTCAAACTTGACATTAATTGGATTCCAGCCCGTGATATTCCTCGAATTTTGATCTCCAAGTATCTCGGTGATTATAGTCTTCATTCAAACTTTGAGATATCTCGTCCAAAGCACTTGTTTGATCGACCATCCATAATGAATGTTATAATGCTGCGAGATATAAACTTTATAAACTCCCCTTATGCATTAGATGATCCTCCAGCTGGGGAAGAACATGTTTCAAAAGCGGAGGGAAAGAAACCCATAGAATAGGACATTTGTAATGTATCAAATTTCATATCTTATGTAATCTACTTTGCTTTAATAAAGAAAGATCTAGTCTTTTGCCATTTCATTTTCTTTGAAATAATTTGTAGATAATGTCCTTGTTATTCATTGGTGAATAAATATATATCCTGTTTTATTTTTAGATAATGGAACTTGTCCCATTTATTGTTTGATTATAGTGACTTGTCATTCTTTGGGACTAAACAATGGAATGATTTGCATCCCATGTTCCTACTTAGTTGTAGTAATCTCATCTGGATTACCTTATTGCCTAGACAGTGGATGTCCCGAGAGGTCGTCCATCTTCTTGCCTAGTTTGGTACCAACCAACCGGAGTTGGTGATTATGAGTTGCCGACCAACCGGAGTTGGTGGTCAATGAGTTGACAACCAATAAGAGTTGGTGGTTATGAGTTACCGACCAACCGGAGTTGGTGGTAATGAGTTATCGACCAGCCGGACTTGGTGGTAATGAATTTCCGACCAACCGGAGTTGGTGGTTATGAGTTGCCGATCAACCGGAGTTGGTGGTAATGAGTTATCGATCAACCGGAGTTGGTGGTTATAAATTATCGACCAACCGGAGTTAGTGGTTATTAGTCGTCGACCAAACGGAGTTGGTGGTCAGTGAGTTACCGACCAACCGGAGTTGGTGGTTAATCGGAGTTGGTGGTAATGAGTTACCGACCAGTCGGAGTTGGTGGTAATGAATTGCCGACCAACTGGAGTTGGTGGTTATGAGTTGCCGACCAACCGAAGTTGGTGGTAATGAGTTGTCGACCAATCGGAGTTGGTGGTTATGAATTGTTGACTAATCGGAGTTGGTGGTTATGAGTCACCGACCAACCGGAGTTGGTGGTAATGAGTTACCGACCAGTCAGAGTTGGTGGTAATGAATTTCTGACCAACCAGAATTGGTGGTTATGAGTTGCCGACCAACCGGAGTTGGTAGTTATGAATTTTCGACCAACCGGATTTAGTGGTTATGAGTCGCCGACCAACCGGAGTTGGTGGTCAGTGAATTACCGACCAACCGGAGTTGGTGGTAGCTGCTATGGATGTATGCTTATGTAGTGTATAGCACTAATATTCCGAAAAAAATTCAACAAAGGAGGAAATATGGGCGAAACATCACTTTATTAATATTGAAAGAACTGTGTTACATAGGAATTTAACTATTAATAGTACTTGCGCAGATGCTCTGCATTCTTGAAAATTTCTCCCTCTTAAGTTTTAATTTTGTATGTCCCCGGAAGAACAAATTCAGTTACTCTGTAAGGTCCATGACAGTTGGCCTACAGTTTGTTATGCTTTTGGATCACTTTTTTCAGCACATAATCCCCTTCTTTCAGATCGCACTGCTTCACCCTTTTGTTGTAGAATAAGGTTGTTCGTTGTTGGTATGCAGCATTCCTGATTGTTGCTTCTTCCCTAACTTCTTCGAGCATATCCAGGTCTAATTGTCTCATCAAGTCGCTTATAAGAGAATTAAAATTAAGCACCCTATGTGTGGGTAGACCCAATTCGGCAGGTATGACAGCCTCACTCCCAAATGTCAATATGTATGGAGACTCCCCGGTTACTGTTCATGGTGTAGTGCGATAAGCCCACAACACAGAGTGTAGCTCATTAATCCAATTTCCCTTTGCATCATCCAGTCATTTTTTTAAACCATTTAGTAGGGTCCTGTTCGTCACTTCAGTTTGCCCATTGCTCTGGGGATGCCTGGCGCGGAGTGGATTTTCAGTACATTGGATTGATGACAATATGCAGCGAATTCCTCGTTGTCAAACTGGATTCCATGGTCAGTAATGAATGCATGTGGGAGACCATATCTGCAAATAATACTCTTCCAAATAAACTAATAGACCTTGTTATATGTCATATCAATGAGAGGTTCAGCTTCCACCCATTTAGTAAAATAATCCATAACAACCACGAGGTATTTGAATCTTCCTTTGGTCGTCGAAAGTGGCCTGACCAAGTCTATCCCCCACATGGCAAAATGGCCAAGGGGAGGTGATGGGTGTTAACAATACCTGTGGAGTTCTTCGGATGAAAGAGAAACGTTGGCATTTATCGCACTTCTTAGCATAGGCTGCGCAGTCAGCTCTCATCATTGGCCAGTAATACCCCTGTGTTGTTATCCTCTGCAAAAGCGTCTGTCCTACTACATGGGCTCTGCAAGGCCCTTCGTGAACCTCTTCAATCAAGTCCTTAACTTCGGAGGGATGGAAACATCTTTGTAGTGCTGCTATAACTCCTCTTCTATACAAAATGCCACTGGTCAATACGTAACAAACAGCTTTAAACTTCAGTTTCTTGGCTGTGACTTTATCAGGTGGCACAATCCCTTCTTCAATATAGGTCCTGATGGGGTCCATCCAAGATAGTCCCAAGTCGAGGGTAATGAAGTTCATCATCAAATCTTCGTCTATGCTCCGACCATCCAGGATTTCTATTAGGATTGTTCTTCGTAGCTTGGTGCGTGTTGCTAATGCTAGCCGAGCTAGGGCGTCGGCTCTTGCATTCTCTAATCTTGGTATTCTGATCAACTGAACTGCGATAAAAGTCGAGATAACCTCCATAGCCTTTGTATGATACTTGACCATTAGTTCTCCCTTCGCATCATACAATTCAAGGATTTGATTTACGATTAATTGTGAATCACTGAACACCACGACCTGCTCTGCCTTCATGGTTTTGGCTAAACTTAGACCCACGATCATAGCCTCATATTCAGCTTCGTTATTGGAGGCTTTAAACTGAAAACGTAGAGCATATTCTATATCAATCTCATCAGGACTGTTTAAAATAATTCCTGCTCCACTACCTGTAATGCATGAAGAGCCATCCACATACAGGTTCCATACAGGTACTTCATTATCAAACTCTTGATCAGACAGAGTTCCTTGGTGGAATATTTGATGCTTCTTTTTGTCCTCCCCTAGCACTTCTCGCTGCTCATTGATTATCTTCTCCTGATCATCCACGGATGGAAGTTGGTCGGGGGTTAAATTTAATGATCCCGTAACATCTACGGGTTGGTTTGTATTAAACTCCTGCTCTTCGGAGGTATCAGAGCGAGTAAACTCTGTGATAAAATCCACTATTGCCTGACGACCTAGGCTCATAAACTATGTCATATTCACCAAGTTCTACTGCCCAGTACATCAATCTTCCTGATTTCTTCGATTTATGTAGAGCTTGTCTTAATGGCATATCAGTATACATCACTATAGTATGGGCTTGGAAGTATGGCCTCATCCTTCTGCTCACTTCGATTAGTGCCAGTGCTAACTTATCCAGCCTTGGATATCTAATTTTTGCTCTTCGGAAATCCTTGCTGGTGTAATAGACCGACTTTTGTACTCCATCCTCCACTCTTATCAACATCGAGCTGACTGCATTCTCCGAAACTGCCAGATACAAGTATAGTCTTTCTCCCATCACTGGTCTAGATAATAATGGAGGTGTCCCCATATATTTATTCAACTCTTGAAAGACCTTATAGCATTCATCATTCCACTCAAAAGTTTTTCGGAGTGTTTTGAAGAATGGGAGACATCTGTCTGTTGCTCGTGACACAAATTTGTTAAGTGCTGCAACTCGCCCTGTGAGACTTTGCACTTTCTTCTTCGTAGTGAAATATCGTAGTTCCAATAGGGCCTTGATCTTCTCAGGGTTTGCCTCAATACCTCGTTGGTTAACAATATATCCGAGAAACATACCTTCTTGCACTCTAAATATGCATTTGGTGGGATTCAACTTTATTTTATATTTATCTAGTTAATCAAAGGTCTGACCTAGGTCAACTAGATGATCAGCAGCTTTCTTGCTCTTCGTCAGCATATCGTCGATATAAACCTCCATTTTATGACTGATTTGCTTTGCAAACACCTTATTCATCAGCCGTTGATATGTTGCACCTGCATTTTTAAGTCCGAAAGGCATAACATTATAGCAGTAAGTTCCTCTTAGGGTAATAAAAGAGGTACTTTCCCTGTCCTCAGGTTTCATTTTGATCTGGTTGTAACCAGAGTAAGAATCTATATAACTCAATAATTTATGCCCCGAGGTAGCATCCACTAGCTGATCGATTCGAGGCAAAGGAAAAATGATCCTTCGGGCAAGCTTTATTAATATCAGTGAAGTCCACACATATCCTCCACTTGTTGTTTTTCTTCTTTACCATCACCAAGTTTGCTAGCCAATCTGGATATTTAACGTCCTCAATAAAAAAGGCTTTTCGTAATTTCTCTACCTCTTCCTGTATAGTTTGGTTCTTTTGAGGACTGAACACTCTTCTTCGCTGCTTCACTGTCTTAATTTTCTTGTTCACGTTGAGCTCGTGACAAAGGAAATTCGGGTCTATTCCTGGTATGTCTTCATAACTCCATGCAAAAGTCTGTTTTCTGCGCCTTAGAAATGCTACTAGTTCCCATTTTAATGATACATCCAACGACGCACCAATTTGGGTTATTCGTTCTGGGTGTTCGTCGTCCAGAATGATACTTTCGATAGCTTCCATGACCTAGCCCTTCACGAGCTGAGACTCATCTCTAGGGTCTAATGTTTTAATCTCTGTATTTTCTGTTTCATCCACTTAGTATGTAGTAGTCTTCTTCCTGGATTCTTCTCGTTCTTCCTGTTCGGTAGATGAATAGTAGCATTCTCGAGCTACTTTCTGGTCTCCTTTCACAACTCCCACTCCAAAATTGGTTGGGAACTTTAAACATTGATGTACAGTAGACGGTACTGCCTCGAACTTCTTCAGACCTACCCTTCCCATGATGATGTTGTAGACTGATTGGGCATTTTTATCCATCGTGAAAAAGCGTACTCTTTCTATTCGGCAAGCAGGAGACATACCAATAAGCATGTCCAACTTGATCGTCCCAAGTGGAAAAACCTTTTCGCCAGTAAAACCGAGGAGGGGCCTATAATAGGGCTCTAACTGGGCTAACTTCAGATTCAAACTATCAAAGCATGGGTAGAACATGATGTCTGCAGAGCTACCATTGTCCACAGTACCCATGAAATCACCACTTCCTTTATTCTCATCTTGATTACCAATGGGTCATCATGAGGATATAGCACACCTGCCAAGTATTTCTTGGAGAAATCGATGACCAGTTTGTCCTTATTCACCTTCCTCGGGTGATCATCTTCAACCAAGTTTATTCGCTATATGTACGAGCAAGCTTGGGCCTCATTGAGGTAAGCTTTTCTCTTCGCAGTTAAATATCCACCTCCTGCATCTCCACCTGTAATGACATTACATTCAAATGACCCAAAATGGATTGAAAATACCTCGCGTTCTAGCTGTCTTGGTCTTTTGGGGAGATCGGGGTCATCTTTTGGATCATCTTTATGATCTATTTTCTTGTCTTCTTTTGCTCGGCGAGGAGACTTAGATCTTTGCCTTACTCGGTCGCTGGTCTTTCCACCATTTGGGCGATCAATATACTTAGCCAATTTTCCTCGCCTGATGAGTGCTTCAATTTCATTCTGGAGAGCTATGCAATGTTTGGTTGTGTGACCATGGTCTTTGTGGAATTCATAATATTTGGACTTGTCCCTTTTGTCAGGATCTGCCTTTATTTTCCCTGGCCAGGCTAACTTCTCGCTCTTCTCGATCTCCTCCAGAATGTGATTTATAGCTACCTTTAAGGGAGTATAATTTTCATATTTCCTCATCTGCTCCAGCCCTTGCTTACCTTTCGACTGCTTATTTCCACCATTATTCTTCTGATCCTTCTTCTCGATTTGACCTGCCTCAACCTTAGTCTCCTTAATGTCTGTATTCTTCTTCGCAGCCATGGCTTCCTCAGCGTTCATGATCTTGGTTGCCTTTGCCATCAGTTCTGCAATAGTCCTAGACGGATCTTTGGCCAAAGTATAGTACAACTTATCTGGTAACAGTCCACTCATCAGAGCAATAATTGTTGTTTTCTCCTCGTAATCAATTACCTCAAGTTTCTCGTTATTGAAACGAGTAATATAGTCCCTGGTACTTTTTTCTGGCTTCTGTCTAACACTTAGTAAGTGTGCTACTCGTTTAACTGGTTTTGCTCCAAAATAGAAATTCCCTATAAAAAGCTCTGCCAGTTGAAGGAAAGTCGCAATCTTCTCCCGAGGAAGGTTGTTGTACCATATCTGAGCTGACCCGGTGAGAGTTCCCAAAAATGCCTTGCATCTCATCTCATCCGGAACCGTATAGATATCGGCAACAACTTGGTATTGTTCTATATGGAGGACAGGATCAGTTTTTCCATCATATTTAGGTGTCACCATAGGAGATTTGAATATTGATGGCGTGGGAAAATCCACGATGCCTGCACGAACGAGGTTCCTTGGACAAAAGTTCTTTGTAGAGGATTCTTGGTCTTAGCCATTTCCCCTAACCTGTCTTCCAACCTTTGAATAGAGACTTTTCATGCATCATTTCCCACCTCGGGCCTACTTGTTCGAGCGACTGATCGCGTTGAGTTTTCCTCTTGGGACCTTTCATTAGGGGCTGCTGGGCGTGATTGGGAAGTGCCTTCCCTTAGGTCGGATGGTCGTTGAGGGTTCCTCGACGCAATCCTAGGAGGACTTATATTCCTCCTATGGCCCAAACAAAAAAAGGAGAGACTTTACTCAACCTTTCTAGAGCACTAGTTCTTTCTGGAGTGAGAGTGACATTCCATTAGGAATCTGTAGCTCGTACTGATGAAGTTCGGCCTGGTTGATACGAAGGATCATTAGTCCTCTCAATACGGTGTGAGCGAGTATGTCTAGATTGAGAAATCTTCGGGAATAGCGTTCGTCTAGTTCTTGAATATGGAAAATGGGTATTTCTCTGAACATTTCGTTGTTCCAATTGGGCCGGCACTCCACCTTGAACAGTTTGTATAAGTTGACGCACAGTTTCTTGCATGACCGTTTGGCCTTGGGCTAAATTAGCCATTAGGCCAACCATATCTTGAATATTTGGGTGAGTAGAAGGGTTTGGAGGGACCCCAGTATTTCGATTACTGGATTCCGGATTCTCAACCATAAATGATGAGTTATTTTGGTGAAAAACGCTAAGTACAGTCGTTTCCCACAGATGGTGTCAATCTGTTGATGTAAAAAACTAGATTATATCTAATTAATCAATCACAGATAAATAAGACAAAGGATTTTTAAAGTGGTTCAGTCTTATGAAAATGGCCTACGTCCACTGTTTTGTATTGCTGACTGTTTGCCTTGAATCTCGATAATAGGTTTTTCAAGAGATCCAAAGTCCTCTTCTTATGAGGAGGTTACAATGTATTTATAGCCTTGAGGTTGTACATATGAAAAGATAATGCGCTGTTATCTAGTAGACATATACATCTGTATGATAATAATACGCATTTAATGCGCAATCGTCTTTTGACTCTCTTGATTTGGATGCTCTGCATGCTAAGTAGCTTGGACTGCTTAAGTTTCTCGGTATGCCTAAGTTGCTCGACACGCTAAGTTGCCCGGTACGCTTAAGTTGCTCGGTATGCTTAAGTTTTTCATTGAAAGTATTCATATTTGCCACGTAGGTTAACACGCGTCTTCAAATGATTGGTCCACGTCAGCAGACTAAATTTGGTATCAACAGACACCCTATTTTACTAACCCCCCATACACCTCCATAGGTCCAAGCACTATCCTTTTAACCCTTAAATCCATGGTCCTCATTCAACCCCTAAATTGGAGGTCACCCGATGCTTCCCGAGCTCTATTTGTCTTTTCTCAACTCTTAGATTCAAGATTACCTCAACAAACTTTCATATGGATCTAAATCCACTTTCCAACGGTCCATACCGCATGCGAATCAAACTTACAGTTCACATTTAAAACCCCTCTTACTCGAAAGGTCACCGAATGCTTTTCGAGCTCTGTTTGACTTTGATCAGCTCTCGAAATCGAGATATTCTCAACGTACTTTCATAAGGCTCTGAATACACTTTTCAATGGTCCCTACCATGTGCGAATCGAACTTACAGTTCATATTTAATTGCCTTTATAACCCAAAACCCTAAACTAAAGGTCACTAGATCCTCCCAAGATCCGTTTGACATTGGTCAACTTTTAAACCCGAGAGTACCTCAACGTACTTTCATAGATCTCTAAATCCTCTTTCTAACAATCCATTATGTGCATGAATCGAACTTATGATTTGTATTTTATGGTCATTTTGCCTATAGGCACCCTTTCCCCACGCCTACAAGCATGGGATAATTTACTTGGCCACCAAGTATGGCAGGACTACCTATCAATAGGTTAAGGGCTATGTTGATCGATAAATTCCCCAGGGGAAACTTATTCTTTTGTCCCATTTAGGATTTCCTATTTAAGGAAATCCTGACCTTATTGTTCAAGACTGTTTTCCTCGAAATCAGTGTGCGGCCTTTTAAAACATCCATTTCCATACATTCTCCCAACATTAGATTACATTACCCACTCCTCATCTTTGCCACCCATCTTTCCACTATCTCTTTATCATTCTAACCAGCCTACATAACCTCAAAAATCAGAATCCAAGTTTCACAAAAGGTCTAAATTCCTTTTATTCAAGTTCATTAAGCTAGTGCCATTTCATATACTCTATTACTTTAAGCACATCTTTATTTTTAGTTTCTATTTTCTCACCCTCAATAACCCCTTTTATTATTTATGTACTCATAAAACTTATTTTTATCCAAAAAGAGGGTTTAATTCATAGACCCCAAATTAGAATTTTCTTTCATTACTCTACATTTTCACCACTTGTGCACGCGTTTTCACAAATCAAAATAAAAAACTATGGTTTTGGATTTATGGGCTTAATCTCACCCATATGTCATTTCAAACTACGCGGACTTTGATGCCAATTTTCGATTATCTATGTGCCCCGAATTTATCTTGGGATTTGAGTCGTCATTTTTCTCATTTTACTTCTCTCATTCCTTTCCTGTTTGTATTTTCATACATATTTTCACTTTTAGCAGTCCCGTCAGACATGCGCAATCATTTATTCAAAGTGAGTCATGATATATATATATATATATATATATATTTGACTTATTTTACTACCTTTTAGCGGTCCCGTCAGACACGCGTACTCATTTATTCGTAGTAGGTCATGATCCGGTGCATCACTAATATTCTAACTACCTTTACAATTTATTTATTTATTTTCACACTCCATCAACTGATTCATTTATGTTCTTTTCATGATGTGGGCCCGATGATTACGCTTCTTATGAACTTGTAAGAGGGTAGTTTAGATTAGATGGAGGCGTAACCCCTTTCGAGCATAGTAGTGATAAGTTAATCGGCAACACTATTGATTAATTATCAGAGACGCAATCACAACTTAGTTAATATAGACTCAGTTTGAACTCACAAATCGCTCGTGTATAACTCAAAAGATGATGATGAACTCAAAAGTAACTCATTTAGAGGGAGAGAGAAGTAAGCACCCTAGATACACCTTAGCACACAGCCAAACACCAATTCTCAAAGGTCTCCAATCAAATATTAAAAGCTTCGTAATAAATGACAATGGTGGGTGAATAAAAGCTTTGGTTTTTGCAATAACTTCTTTCTCCCTGATGATAATCTCGCTCTAGCCAAAAATCTCTAGAAAATAACTCTCTTTCCTCAGAGGTGGTTGGGGCCCTTATATAGCCCCCACACCACTCCCGCGATAACTCAGTCATTCATAAATGTGAAAGACATCCCTCATACTTTATGTCATAAATATTAAATGCATGATTCACTAGTTAGCTCCATGTCATAAACATTAAATGCCAAGACATGCCTTTTGCTTAACCACTGTGTGTCAGGGGGCTGTCGTTACAGAGGTGGCTCACCAACTGTCTGACAACCCCAAATACCACGGTGGTTTACTCAAGTGCAAATTTGACATTGCCTAGCTGGCTAGTGACATCTCATAGAGCGGATGTGACATTTAAGTAGAGGGTTATTTGGTTCATAACTCAACGCCCGATGGAACTCAAGGTTGCCCTGCCCAAGGTTCCACGGTCAAGGTCCTTTGGTGTTTTACCAGGTGTATCTAACATGGTCAGGATAAGCCCCAACGGTGCCTCACTTCTCAATCCTCCAAACCAACTCCCTCTGAAGTTCCCACGGTGAGGTCGCTCGATAGAGCATGAAAGCTCTCCTAGGCCCTGCCAAGCCTCGCGAGTATCGCTCGACCTCACACTAAAAATCGTTATAATCATTACAGCTTATGGTCAAAATAAAAGATACAACAAGATTAAGTTAAAATAATAGAACTAAAGGATGAGCTATCTCGGCCAACTTCTTCGCTGGAAGATCCTTCTGGGCTGCCATGCTGAACTACCTCACTTGAGCTGCATCGCTGCCTTACTAAGCTGCATCACTTTGAGCGGCCTTAATCCCTTGAGTCTATTGTATTAGCTGGGGGATTAACTCTAATCTTGAGATTATCTCCGATCCCCCCTATATTTGCCCCTTCGTGGAGAGATTTGTTATGGGAACGAGAAATGTCTGCACGAAAACTTCTCAATCCGATGAACCTTAGCATCTATGTCTTCGTTACGGCCTTTACCGTTATCACTTTCAGGAAAAAGTAAAATTCTCCCCGATGTATCTGAACCAAAGTACTGCGGCTTGTCAGTGATTGGTGAAGGGACATTATAACTTTTTCGTGTCGTTGAGCCTTATCCGTTCTGTCTTTACTTCATTGGTTATCTGATATTCTCCCGTCTGGGCTGTTGTGGAGCCTAGTTGTAAGTTGTAAGTGTTTTTTCATTAGGACTGCCCCTAGTGGTATGAAATCTCCTCCTTGGGCATTCCTATCGTTGAGACTTGTGGAATTCTCCCTTGTAAACTTCTCCCTGGGAATTTCTCCTTATTTGAAGGTGCTACTTCGTTTGGGCTCTTCTATGTCACCATTTCTTCATGTTCGAAAAAGCAGAAAAATTCTCCCCGATGTATCTGAGTCACCATTAAATAATGTTTGGACTTGTGGTGAGGGGAAATCGTAGCTTTTTTGAACCGTTGGGCTAGATTCTGTGTTGGGAGTTATTGGATATGTCTGACAAAAGAAGAATTTTGGCGCCAAACCCCAAAACTTGTCTTGGACGAAACACTTTCTATCCCCATGCATTACTTTATTAAATAACGTAATACCGTCTTTTTAAATGTCAAGACACTTCTCGAAGCGTCACGTGTCCATTAGAAATGATTACCGGCGGCTTTGCATGTGTGGTGGTGGGAAACTCAAAAGGCGAACCCAGAAATTTCAAACGGCTATTTCCCAAACACTTAGCCATTTTTATTCACTCTGCCTTCGTCGTCTTCAACTCCCAGCATTCTTAGAGAGTGAAAAATCTTCAGAGCGCCATTGTTGCTAAGCCTTTCCCTAGTTTCCTTTCTTCCATCGTCTCTTTCACCACCACCTGTGGCTGCACTCCTCCATTTTCGTCCATAACCCTTCCTCACTAAGCTTTTTCTTTTATTATCACTTACTATGGCTTCTTCAAGCGTCCCCCAGACTACCACCGCCGCTGCTCAGCCAAGCTCCACCGCTACCACTTCTCATTCCACCGCCACTGTTAGTGCTGCTGCTTTGGATATTGCTCGTCGAGAGCAACTGCGCTTTTATCGTCGGTCATCCATGTTTAGCAAAGATGATGAGTTCTATGATGCATGCAAGACTTTCCATTTTTCAGCTAAGTATGACCATTTGCTACTGGGCGATGAAGATGAAGATTCATTTAAGTGGGGTTTTCTTCCTCCAGAGGGGACTCTGCATTTCAGGTTGGATCATAGTGACTTCCCTTACTCCCAAATCGATTTCGAAGCACCTGGGGGGTCACCAGCTCATTTTACCGCCTGGTATGCACACATGCAGAGCTCCCACGCTGTGGATCTTACTAATGTTGGTCTTCACCGAGCCAACTGGTTTGAGGAGTTCACTCTTTCTAAGCACAACGTTGCGCTTCAAGTGTTGGTTTCCAGATGGAACGTCACAACTAACACATTCTTCGCTGTGTGAGAGGAGTTCACCATTTCCTTGGAAGATATTCATGAGCTATTTGGGCTTGAACCTATGGGCGAGTTTACTTATCTTGACGAGGCCTTGGATGCTGAAGAAACTGCTAACCGAGCTGAGCTGGATCGGATTTGTCGTCGTTGTACTGGGTCTTCGAATAAGGCTACCTTTACTCCCCTTATCAGCTATTTTTTCGAAGCTCCTACTGCGAAGAATGTCACTTCCGTTATAGGCCATGGTAAAGGTAAATATTTGGAATTGCCAACCTATATTTATGTGTTGCTTTTCCATTTCTTCTTGATTGGGAAACCCAACGACTAGCCCCGGAGGGACCTTATAAATATTTCCATCCGTTTAGCCAGGGGTTTCAATCTTCCTCTGAACTCTATTGCTTTGGGGTCCCTTTATACTTGGCTAGATCAAACTCACCTCGACATGGCACGGTCCCTTAGCCTTTATAACCTGGCCAATTTGCCAATACCGTTATCTTAACGGGTTTTCTCTATATCGTTTTTCCTGCCATTGCTGCCAAATTTGCCCTATATCCTGTGAGCCAAGACATTAAACCCCCTCGCTTCCTATGCTTCCATAAAAAACAGTGTCAAAAGGAAATAATGGGCATTTTTTACCATTTAGATTCCTTCATCATGAGACCGTACGCAGAATCTACCTTCGCCCATACTTGGAATTTTTTCTCTTCTATAACTAGAACAGTCACTTTTATTCCGGTTGTAGAAGATCCTTCACAAGCCGTGGTGCTTCCGTTTACCTCTGGGTTCCTTCCTTCGTTCACTTAATGGGGATACACTTCTGAACCTTACAACCCCGATAGGTGCAGCAGGTAGTTCAGTTTTGATCAAGGGGCCCCTCGACCTGTATTTTAGTTAACAAATAATAGGGCTACTTTTACTGAGGCCTGCACCTTCTACCTTTCTGCAGTGGTACTTGGTGTGACTTCTACTATGGATGGTCGAGTTACCATCCCCAGTGCTACTAGAAAAGGGGATGTGTCTACCTCTTTCGCCACCAAATTCTGACTGATGCAGCTGGCTAGGATTCGTGAGTTCATCCAAAGTCCTCCCGTATCCCCCAGTTCTTTCTTTCTCTGCCTTAGAATTGGGCCTCAAGGGCAACTCTATTCTTAGGGTTGAGTTCCCTCTGAGAAAGACGGTCAAAGATTCTCCTAACGAGCTACCCCCTTATTACCCCATGATCCATACTGCCATGCCCAAATCCACGAATGTTACAACTCCCAATTAACCTGCCCCTACTGAAGATGTTTCTAGCGAGGGTGTTCCCACCGAAGTAACTTCTGGCGAAGGACCCTCCAAGGCACCAGCCAAAAAAACTAGGAGGTCAAAGAGTGGGACTTCTTTAAAGTCTAAGTCCCAACCTCAGTCTTAAGATCCCTTGGAGGCATTCCCCATTGCCTCTGTTCCTCCTACTATGTCTGCAGAAGTGAGTGAGGAGTTGAGGAAGAAAATTCAAGCTGAGGTGGAGCGAATAAATTATGAGTTTCGACGGCACACTCCCGCCGTTCCTCCTGCTGCCGCCTTCCTTAGTATCTTAGTAGATCCATCTGAAGGTGGGTAAAAGCGAAAGAAGAGCTCAAAGGTTCCTCCAAGTGTTGGTGTTTCTGGTGTGAGGAAAAAGACTTTGGGTACTAAGTCCTAGAAGAAACGAGCTCCTGATGCACATCCTGCTCGAGCTCCCTCTGCTGTTGGAGCTATAGCGTTAGATGATTGTCCTACTATCGCGCATCATCCCACGACGAGGTCTTCACCAGCTGCTTCCCTTCCTTCCTCGCCAATGGCGATATCATCACACTCTCCCCCTGGATAAGAGGTATACATGTTTTTTTTCTCATTTTTCTATAACAAACTGCATCCGTCTAACTCTTAGCAACTTTGGTGAAAGAAGCTGAAGAAGAAAGGCCCATCCCCCCTGTGAGTCCTTTCATGGGGGGACGCTTCGGGAGTGGTTCCGTTAGTGCAACTCCCCCCCGTTCTCCCATGATTGGGCTCACTTATTCCCGTCGTTTGGTCTCCTAACGCACGGTAGGCTGCTAAGGAGGTTATTGCCGTTGTTGACCTTGTGGGAGTTTCCTCCCAAGACATGCCTTTTGCCTAACCACTATGTGTTAGGGGGCTGTCATTACAGAGGTGGCTCACCAATTGTCTGACAACCCTAAATACCACGGTGGTTTACTCAAGTGCAGATTTGACATTGCCTAGCTGGCTAGTGATATCTCATAGAGCGGATATGACATTTAAGTAGAGGGTTATTTGGTTCATAACTCAACGTCCGATGGAACTCAAGGCCTTCCTACCCAAGGTTCCATGGTCAAGGTCCTTTGGTGTTTTACCAGGTGTATCTAAGATGGTCAGGACAAGCCCCAACGGTGCCTCACTTCTCAATACTCCAAACCAACTCCCTCTGAAGTTCCCACGGTGAGGTCGCTCGATAGAGCATGAAATCTCTCCTAGGCCCTGCCAAGCCTGGTCTCTCGCGAGTACCATTCGACCTCGCACTAAAAAGCGTTAAAATCATTACAGCCCATGGTCGAAATAAAAGATACAACAAGATTAAGTTAAAACAATAGAACTAAAGGATGATCTCTCTCGGCCAGCTTCTTCGCTGGAAGATCCCTCTGGGCTGCCACGTTGAAATACCTCGCTTGAGTTGCAGTGCTGCCTTACTGAGCTGCATCGCTTTGAGCTGTCTTAATCGCTTGAGTCTATTGTATTAGCTGGGGGGATTAACTCTAATATTGAGATTATCTTCGAGCCCCCTACAGAACTTTTCACATATATATACACTTTTCACCCCATATCCATATAAGAAAAGAGAGAACATCTTTATATAGCGTATGAAATATCCAAAAGGCGGAATGGTTGCCTAACACATTTTTATTTCGTAACTTAGTCCCCGAACTCGTGATTAATTTGGTTTCATATGCATCAGTTAGTCTTTTGATGTTCTTTTTTTGGGGACGGCTACATCTTTTGCCTGTTTTGAATAAAATAGGCTGGTGACTCCAATCTTACATTTCCCCCCCTTGACAATGACCAATTTATATCCTTTGGAGCCTGTAAATACTACAAGAGTGGTAGAAGGGAAATTTCTTCCTTGACCCAATTCTTCGCAAGTTTTCGGGGCCATCCTGTGCGCATTTTTTCACTAGGATGGCCACATATAGGCCCAATGAGATTTATATGTATCAACTCGAGGACTCAAGAGGTAGTAATAAGACCAAGCTTCCTAAGTGGGTTTCTTATTTTTTTACTTTTCAGACACATCCCACACACACTCAAGGAAGTCTTTCCAAGTGATGGTAATCCACAAACTAGGTCCTTCTTGACAAGATTATCAAGTTCCATATAGTTTACATGACCTAGTTGTTGATGACAAATATCAAAAGTGGCTATTTTCATTATAAAAAATAAATTAGGATAAGGGGGGAAGCCCATAATAGTTATCGGGCATCCTCACACCGTGTAGTACCATCATTCCTTTTTCATAAAAACTTCACACTAGTTTTAAGAGAAGTTAACTGCAAGGTTTACTCACACAATTGGATTAACTAATAATATTCACTTTTAGACCCTTTATAAGCAAAAAATTCCTTGCTTAAAAACCCTAGAACATCAATGGTTCCCTTACCTGTAATAATAGACAGACTACCATATTCAAACATAACTTTACCATCCTTATGATCCTCAAGGTGGACAAAAAGAGATTCGTCATCGATCATGTGTCTTAAGCAATAATTGTCAAAGTTATATTGGGAGTTACATTCCACTTTTAAAATGGTATGAACAATACTATTATTCTCCCTCGTAATCTTCTTATCTCGGGGATACTCAAGTTTTGACTCTATGCCATCATATTCAATAAGGGAAAATGGGGACCTAAATAAATCCTCAATAATGGTGAGAGCATTGGTAGTGCTCTCAATTGAAAACTCACTATTGTTAGAGTCCGAGTCACTTTCACTAAGGGAGGCATTTAAACCATGTTTCTCATTTCCTTTCTTCCTTAGTCGAGTGGGGAACTCAAAGTCTTGATTTTCAAACCGTTGACATTCAAAAAAAATTCCCATGCGCTTAACATCCCAGACTTTTGATTACGTATATCAAAAGAGTTGCTAATTTCATTACTCTTAGAGTTCTCTCTTCTTTTACTGTTAGGCTTTAACCCTTGTGGATTAGATTTGAGAAGGTGCTTGAATTTCTTAGTCAATAAGGTAATCTCTACCTCATTCTCATTGAAATTATCATCCAAGATCGAATGAGCACTCTTTTATGCCTTCAATGCAATGCAATTTTCTTTCTTGGGTGGAAGACAATTTTCTAATTCGAAGGTTTGGATGTATCTTATAATCTCTTTTACCTTCATGTTATAATTTCACCTACGAATTTAAGGGCTGAGATACGAGAAGGAACCTAGGTGGTAGTTACTAATGATTTTCCTAACGACCCTAGAGCCTAGGATCTTCTCACCCAAATAGAAGTGAGAGTTCACGATGTTGGAGAGTTTTGCCTAAAACTCTTTAAATGTCTCATTTTCCTGTATCTTCAATAACGCTGACTGGGTGGCAAAATATTGGGGCTTTGAGACCCGAATGATATCAATACCCTCATTGGTGATTTAAAGAATGTCCCACGCCTCCTTAGAGATAGTACATATAGATATTTGATAAAACTCTTCTTGGGTGACACCACGAAAAAGGGCATTAAGCCCCCTGGAGTGATAAGTAACTACCCTATGTCCATCCTCAGACCATGACTCCTTAGGTTTAGGGACAATAATATCTCTTACTAAAGTTATTGAACGTCTCTACCCCTTAGCTACAGTTAACCACACCCTTTCATATGTGATTTAAGGGAAAATATCATATGCACATTCCAGTACGCGTAATTACTACCATAAAATTAGGCGGGCATGTGACTGAGTGACCCTCAACAAACATACCCCCACATTAATTTTAAAAACCTGCTCTGATAGTAGTTTAAAATAGGTACGTGCCTAAGTATCCAATATCAACTAATTAATTTCTTAATTAATTACCACACCAACGAAATTAAATCTTTTTAAATTTGAACCAGATTTTAATTTTTCCGGACAAAATTAATTAGTTTAAATTACATGCAAGTGATGATTAACAATGGAGGCAATACAAATAATGGAAGCAATACAAACAATCACACAAATACACAAAGATTTTAGAATAGAAACCCTTGTGTAAAAAAACACTATCACCCCAACCTAGTTACATGTCCACTAATATTGAATGTAATGTTCACAAGACTTAATAAGGACACAAACACATATTACAAATATGACGACTCTTACTCCCATGTGGTCACTCCTTTGTATTTTACTCCTCTACCTTTGCCCGTACTAGCAACAACCACTTCAGTCCATGAATCAATTGCACAACCTCCAAGGGCTCAATATCCACTAATCTCAGTTGGCGATGATCAAACCATACGCAATCTAATGTGATATCTTCTTGAAAGTAAAATATCTCAGGGGATTAATAAAACAAGAGTCTACTTTAATTACATAAGGTTGACAGGATCTCACAAACAAAAAGGACTCTTGCAAAATCGAATTAGGGTTTTGGAAAAATTAGGCTTAATCACTTTGGAAGACGCATTTAAAAGTGTTTAAATAGTTTATCATTGAAAAATATTCAATTAAACATGATTTCCAAGACAAAGTATCTCTTTAAAATTTGAAAGATAATTTTTAAAATGGGGGTTATCATTTTTTTTATTGAGGGTAAATTTTTTAAGACACTGTTCCCTCGTTTGAAAACCAACTTCGATTAAGGGCATATCGTTTGAAGTTTGTTTCGATCGAGGTCCACTACCTTGAAAATTAGGCCCTCGTTTGAAACCATCTTCGATCGTGGGTGATCGGGTAGAATGAGGTCATGGGATTTTCGACCCTTGATAAAATTTTGTTATTTTGTTAAAAATATTTTCCTTTATAAGATTGTATCAAAGTTCCCTCCTATCACTTCCTAGCAATAAAGTACACTACAAGAAAATACAAAATTTTTAAAAATATTACCTTTACCAAATCTGGATCTAAATAAACCAACTTGTATAATTTGTATTTTGAATTGCATTTTTCCCTAATTGTGTTTTTCCTTTATATGTGTAGGAATATAAAATGACATATGAAGTATAGTGGAATAATGAGATGAATGAATATATTTTCTAACAAACTTGAAAGTATGCTTCCACAATTTTCGTAATACAATTGTTAATATGTTTATAAGATACGAAAACTTTCTTGAGCGTGAGACACACTAAATAAGTTGAATAAATTTTGTAAGAAAATTCATCGATTTGTCTAAGTTTGCTAAGAATGTTAATTAAGTTTACTGAGTTCGGTAAGAAAATTCATCAAAATATAGTGGAGATTCTTACTACACTATAATAGCAAACACCCCAATTAACAAGCAATAACTGGATGAAGTAATGTAATAGGATTATCATTGAAAATAAAATAGTGTAAAATTAAGTGGTCATTATAATCAACTATTAACACATTTGAGTTTCAAACAAACCATATGTTGATACCACATTTACGTGTTCAAGAATTCCAAAAGTTTCACGACCTCTAACCTTCACCTGTGTAAGGGAAGAGGTCCCAAGGTCTAACAGAGACCTCTGCCAGACCATCGTTGGTCCTCAAAGACCATGGATACCATGAACAAGGGCCCACAACAGAATCAAGTTCCCTAGCAGCTTACCTATTATCATAAGATACTCTGTCATTCCATCAAACATATAAGGCACAACTCAGAGACCTCAGAATAAAAAACTTAAGTCTTTGATCAACTTAGTGGACTTTTTTACAACAAGGCCTAACCTCTGATAGGAATTCGGTCCCTCTTCCATGATATGTTGGGAAAACATGCTCAGACCATTTTTGTGAAACTCAGTCATTTCAAGACCTCTCAGACGTTTGGCCAAGCTCCTAAAACTTCTATGGTGAGTAGGTAGAAGGTACATACACTATTTTACCTACTGTCATCACTCATTCCCACTAGTATTAAAGGCCCCCATCCGTATTAAATACTTCCATCAACTACCTTACACCACATGCAAGCCTTTCACTAACACTCCACCGGGTTACTGTATTCATCAGACCTCAGGTCAACCCCAACCATGCTGCCTCAGTTCACTCATTCTCTCTCCAAAGGAATGCGTATATATGGGAGGCTTGTGAATGGTTAATGACATCTAAAAATCATCAAAGAATCACTTAGGACAGCTATAACATGTGTTCGTTGTCATATCTTCTACTAACCCACTGTAAGTAAAATCTAAGAGAGGTTTTGGACCACTTCAAACCTCTCATATACGTTGTATATTCTTTTGAGTACTAAAATAAGACAAGGAATCCTTAGAGAAGTCCATAAGTTACATCATAGGGACCCTTTGATTAGTAACAAAGACCACAAACATCTCAGACCTTCTTGACCAAAGCCCAAGAGGTCCACGTATCGTAATACTCTTATTTATAATCTAATATACTGAGAAACACCTTTCACAATGGACGTAGGATCTTCAGTCGAGGTTCGAACCACTTTACATCTTTGTTTATCACTTTGATGCTTCTCCCCACTAACATGTCCGAGGTCCTGTGGGGAGCACTTATTGGGTCTGAGGTCTCACACTATTTCAACACCCGCCACCATATGAAGGGTTTTCATTATATAAAGAAAACTAATTACATTTCACACTTATATAACTGGGATCCATCCTCCCCATAAATGAAATCTAAATCCATTTTAGTTTTTAAAATACAAACACAAGATAAAAGTTTCAAGAAATTCTCTTTTCAACCATGTAATTTGGTGTTTTATGTCAATAATCAAATGAAGTAAGTTGTGTCATTTGTTGTTTACTCCACATCGATAGGATTGCAACAACACACTTTCATTTGTGCCAACTAAATTTATAGTAGAAGCCATGTTTGAAACCTACAATAAATAGTAAAATTTGTGAGGGAAAAAAAGAATCAATTAACGATAAAGGATAGATGCTATTTGGTGCCCCAATTTTGAAGGAAATGCCTCAAATTAGTGAGTGCAACATAAATCGCGAGAACTAGGAGATAGAATATATGTAGATATATATACTTTGATAATATATGTAGATATATATATATATACTTTGATAACTATATTTTAAATTATATTACTTTGAAAAGTATACATTTAAAGTGAAATTAAAAACCAAAGATGTCATCTTTCCCCTCCCATGCACATCACATGATGTGTTTATGTTAATAATAAGATGAAACTTACAGAATGGAGTAAAGTGACAAATGGTACACATATATTAGGGTAAAATAACGAATAAAATTATCGAGTGAATGATTCAGTAACCTCAAAAACCATAAGGAACTTTACTATAATTTAAGCAATAAGGAAATGGAGTTATTGTATTTAAGACCTATCTAATTGGTTGATGATGATATAAGTCCCATTGACTTTTACTCAAACTTTTACGCCCCACTAGGTTTAAAACATGATGATATAACTTCCACTACTTAAACTATCTCATTTTGGACGTTTAAAATACCTTTTCTTGTTTAACACCACCCCTTTCACAACTCTTTCCCTCCTTCATCTCTCGCCAACATCACCCCCACCACTACCACCACTACCACCATCAATATACTGCCATTAAACACCACATCGTTACGACTCCCTCTCTCTCCCTTGATCTGCTCTCGTCCCTCCACATTCTCCTCCCATCGATATTTATTTCGCTCTTATCCACATGCTCTAACTAACACAAATAGAAAGTGTTGTTAATACTTACTACTTATATATGTGTGTGCGTGCGCGCGTGCGCGAGCCTCACATGTAAAATAAGAAATATTTCCCAAGTATTTACATATATGTGTACTAAGAAGAAGAAGCAGGTGAAGAAAACAAGCAATACATTTTTATCGAGTAAAAAATTACTAATATATGCGATAATGGTGGTTCCTCCTCCTCCTCCTACTTCTTCTTCTTCTTATCATATGTAATGGTGGTAATGGGTGACGTGGTAGTTGCAACGATGATTTGCTATGATAATATGGTGGCTACGAGTGGCATCGGTGGTGTTGACAAAAGTTCATGATGATGGTGGTGGTGGAGATTGACATAAATTATGTGGTGGCTCAGCATCTTGAAATATTTACAAATATTTTGAATTTATTTTACTCAATTAACACTAAAAAGATTTATCTAAATGGGTGTAGTTGTAAATGAATGACCACAGAATTCTTGCACAAAGGTCTTTGCAAAGACGAAGACAAAACTTGTGTCTTTTTATCTTGTATTGCCCGTTTTCTCCCTGCTGTCAATTTCAGTCCGACTCCTCTCTTGCATGTGCTTTCTTGAAAGTTGAAAAGCTTTGCACGGATTAACAACCCCCATGCACATACTACATACATATAAACCAAGCCTATAAAACACCAGAATCTAAATTTTCTCTCTCTACAAACCCTGTTAGGATTTATGTTTTGTTGCTTTTATATGGCACTATTCAATTCTCAGGAGACACATTTGCTTTGAATGCTCTGCTCATAAAGCCCAGATCTTCTACTGACAAAACTAAAATCTTCTATAGACCCCACCATCTAACACAAACGTGACCACTGCTATTACAATTGTTAAAAAGCTTTTGTGTGATCAAAGCAAAAAAGTTTGTACCTTTTGCTTCTTAGGGTTGATTTTAGGGTTTCTTCCCCTTTTTCCAAGATGGGTTCTTTCCCCATCTTTGATCATTTCTTCTTGATTGGGTTATTCAAATCTTGAGGAATTTTCTTGGAAACCCTTTTCTTGGGGTAAACCACAAACCCAAGTCCCCTTTTAAAGATTACCTTTTGGTTTATTTTGCTTCTAGGGCTTGTGGATTCTTTGTAACACAACACATTGTTGAAATCTCAGAAGTTTTTTGGTTTCATATGTTTCTGTATTTCATTTGGGACTTGTTTCAAACACTTGTGCTGCGTTTGATATTGTTTTGGAGAAACATGGGTTGTGTTCATGGGAAGTGTTGTAGCAGATACCCACCATCTTCAGATGGTGATAACAGGGAATCTCAAGAATTGGGTAAAGGGAAACATGTTACTACAGACATGTCCGTAGATTTTGTTCCTGTTCCTTCCCACAACTTTCGTTTGGAGTATTCTTGTCTCACCCAACGTGGATTCTATCCTGAAATGCCTGATAAAGAAAACCAAGATAGCTTTTGTATTAAAACCCATATTCAAGGTAACCCAAATGTCCATTTCTTTGGTGTATTTGATGGGCATGGCCAATTTGGTGCACAATGTTCAGTTTTTGTGAAGAATAGATTAGTTGAGATTCTATCAAGTGACCCTACATTGTTGGATGATCCGGTTAAGGCTTATTATTCTGCTTTTTTAGCAACAAATGATGAACTGCACTGTAGTGATATAGACGATACGATGAGTGGTACAACTGCAATTACAGTTCTCGTAATTGGGGATACCATTTATGTGGCCAATGCGGGCGATTCCAGAGCTGTTATTGCTGTTAAGAAAGGGAATCGGGTTTTTGCTGATGATTTATCGTATGATCAGACGCCGTTTCGGAAAGATGAATGTGAGAGGGTGAAGAATTGTGGGGCTAGGGTTTTGACTGTTGATCAGGTGGAAGGGCTTAAGGATCCGGGTATTCAGTCCTGGGGAGATGAAGAGACTGAAGGTGGTGATCCGCCGAGGTTGTGGGTCCCAAATGGGATGTACCCTGGGACTGCGTTTACACGGAGTTTAGGCGATAGTACGGCTGAGAATATCGGTGTGGTGGCTGAACCAGAGGTGTCTAGGCTTCAATTGACGCCTAAGCATCCGTTCTTTGTGGTTGCAAGTGATGGGGTTTTTGAGTTCCTCTCTAGCCAAACTGTTGTGGATATGGTATGTTCTAACCTTGACAGCATTTTAAAATTTGATCATTAGACCACCTCATTTATTTCTCTACTGCTTGCTTACCATATTACATTTATAATATTTCGATCAAGATCTTTGTCGTTAATTTCAATCTTATTTGGTTATTTGACTTGAGATCTTTGATGAATTCCACCCTGATGTTGATTTGGTAAGATTTTTATTGTATAATTATCTATTTTGGGTAAGTTTGTCTGGTGTGCTCTTAGTTTTGTTGTCAAAGTGTGGGTTATTAATTTATCTTTCAGCTGTTATATTAACTTGATTTCACAATTACTAATTGAGAAACAGAATACAGAAGTTCTATAATGAAACTTTAAGGATGAGTTCGGGAGTTGAAGTCATTGTTGATGTAGGTTTTTTGGTGGCCTGCCCATGCACACATGTCCGTGGACCTTGCTATGCTTATCAATACTGTAAAGATACCAGTTTTTGATTGCTAGCTCTTAGAAAAGGAATGAAAAACATAAACACTGTTAATTAATCTGTACACATGCAAGAGCACTAGAATTTTGGTAATTTGCTGTCAGATGCTAATTTATAAGTTTTTAAAATAATTTTTTTGTAAAAGAAAATAAATCCTAATGATAGTTGGGGAATTTTCAATGGTGGCATTTATTACATGCCTAAAAGGTTCCTCAATGGAAAAAGTTGGGGGTACAATAGTAACTTTTGCTAATGAAGTGAACTCGTGATAGCATTCAGCCAGAAAAAAGCTGATTAATATACAATGTTTGGGAAATAAGGACGAAGTTTTGAACTTTTGTGAGGTGGTACACCTGTTAGAGGTCTTTTTGGAATTGGCTTCATCATGGTTTTTGGAATTGACTTCTGATCATGGTTTGTGGAATTGGTTAATTGAGTCGAACAAAACAGGGCATGTAACTGGGTATGGATGCTTGGTTTTGGGACACATGCCCATGAAATATTGAATCACCTAGATTAGCTCCATAAATTGTACAAGTAGCAGGGAACAAATCTGGGTAAAGAGATGAAGCCAAGTGTACTGAATGTATGAATTGGGCTAGGGTTTGTCTGCAATAGGGGCTACATTAGTTTTCACCAACGCCTCTCTCTTAGTTCTCTAGAATGGCCAGACCAAGAAGATGGCGTAACGGGGCCCTGTGTGTCAGCCTCCAATCCACAAATTCACATAATTGGGGCGAACTTGGTTGGGAACAGCCCAGTTGATGAATTGACCTTATGTTCCTTTTCCCTCTAGCAGTTATCATTATCGTGTGATGTCTTCAATTGAAAATTTACTGGTGGCGTTTAGCTGTGTGGGGCAGTATTCATTTTCAATTTTTCTGACGTTACTTTTTTTTCCCTCAATACTTTTCATTCACACGTGTAGGTGACCAGGTATGCAGATCCTCGGGATGCATGTTCTTCCATTGCTGCAGAATCATACAAACTATGGTTAGAGCACGAGAACCGGACTGATGATATAACAATCATTATTGTACACATTAAAGACTTATCTAATGTATGAATCATTTAGTTTTTCTTTTGATTATCTATTTACTTTATTTGTAATTTGAATCTCAGCTGTTCCGACTATATCATCTTCTTGTAGTGATAATGATAGTTATTGTGGTGATGATAATAATTGACGTAAACCACCCATCAAAAGGCTCTTAAAAATATCTAAACACCAAGTTAGAGAGAGAAATACTCTTTTCTATTGTCAAAATTCAAGTCTACCTCAAATGAGGCTTGCAAATGAGTATTTAAAGGAGATGAGTAGCTTAGATTCCAAGCTAAGGCCCTAATTACAAAAATGCCATTACTACCCCTTACCTTTAAATACTAAAACAAAACAAATGAAAATAATAATAAAATAAAATAAAATAAAATGGCTAATAAAACCCTAAAATAGGGCCCATTTCCATCACTCTCCCCCTCTTAAGATCAAGCTCGTCCTCGAGCGTTTAAAAAAAATTGGGGACTCGTGAGAAAATTCCCAAAATTGAACAAAAAATCTGTGGGGGCCAAAAATTAATTTCTGAAAGTTGAGGAGTGTCCATCCCACAAATCTTGGTCTTTATTTCTTCGTCTTCTTCTTCTTCTTCTTCTTCTTCTTCTTCTTCTTCTTCGCTCTTCTTCACCCAAATAAACCCTAGAAAATTCCACCCGGGTAAAAAATCAATGTTTGGAAGCGGGTAGATTGGTTTGGGGTTGGGTAGGGCAGCCCGAGAGGTTTCCGAGTGGGCCTAGGCCAAAACCCTAAATTTACGGCATCAATTTGGGGTGGGAAGGCAGGGGGGGCTGGGCTGGGCTGTTGTCGACAGTGTTGTTTTGTCCAGTGGGGTGGTCGGCAGGTGGGTGGGGGTACGATGGGCTGGGCGGCCGGGGTTAGGGTCACAATTAGTTTTTTTTTTTTTTTAAGTTGGGGCAGCAGGTAGGGTTGGGTATGGGGATGAATAGAGGGTTTTTGGGGTCCGATGGTGGCGGGGTAAGGCTGAGGCAGTGGGGCGGAAGTTAGGATTAGGCTGGGGGGGGCTAGGGTTTGTGGTTCTTCTTGGTTGGGGCAGCCATGGGTGTTGGAGGGTTAGGTTAGCAAAGAGTTTGTCTATTTGTTGCCTCAACTCTCGATTCTCATCTTCTTCTTGTTGTTGTTTGGATTTCTTGAAAGCATTTGAAGTGTAGTGTACGATTTGATAAAAATAAACACCGATACACCAAACACCAATGTGGAGCGACACCCGATCTAATACCAATTTGACGTAAATCACCCGTCAAAAGGCTCCTAAAATATCTAAACACCAATTTAGAGAGAGAAATACACTTTTCTATTGTTAAAATTCAAGTCTACCTCAAATGAGGCTTACAAGTGGGTATTTAAAGGTGAGGAGTAACTTAGGCTCCAAGCTAAGGTCCTAATTACAAAAATGCTATTACTACTCCTTACCTTTAAATACTAAAGCAAAACAAATGACTAATAAAATCCTAAAATATGGCCCATTTTCATCAATAATAGAGACCTTCATTTTCTCGTGTTCACTTATGGAGATTTATGCTGAAAATTAAAGACATCTTTCTTTTTCTGGCATTTTTATCCAGAGTAGTGCAGATGTTACATTCGTTATGATTGCCTGGTTTGTTGAATTATAAAATGATAATTTACCAACCTGGCCCTTTAGGAGTAAGGAAAAATGTGAAACTAGAAATTGAGTTTTTTACAAGCCGGCCCATTAACCGTTTGAGATGTAACCTTTTAGGAGTAAGGAAATGTGAGAAATTGAGCATTTTACAAAGCTACCCATTATCCGTTTGAGATGTTATTAGACTATTTCATTCTTCCTCTTAGTTTGTGATTGGCTAATATATCTTCTGGTTGTAATAGTCAGGTGTTAATTCCACAGACGGAATCAGTGTAGCTAATATGAGGGCAGCTTCACTAAAGACAGAACAAGGAATATCTGATATATTTATTACGTCGCCTGCTGGGTCAGAACTTTTCCGTTCAGTGAGAAGTGATTTCTCAGACCTGCAGCCTTATCAACACATTTTGTCAACAGATCGAAACCCAGCAATTGTTGTCCCATCTGCAACACTTGGCTCGCGCTCAGAATAGTAAGTTTTCTTTTTGGGGTATATGACTTTACCACCAATTTAGTTGGTAATTAGACTTTACCAATCATTTTGTTTTCTTTTAGATTTTGCCACTAAAAATGAATGAAAACCGTTAGTTGCTTGGTCAAACCGTTATCTTTTGGGGTATTTTGACTTTACCACTCATTTAGTTTTGGTAATTAGACGTTCCCCAATATTTTGTTTTCATATAAATTCTGCCACTCTTTTTTGACGGTCTGTCCATTAAACGTTAGGCATGTGATTATTACATGCCTTTTTTTTTACAATAGCCCAAAACTACCCGTGAATAAATATTACCCATTTCATTTCCCCACATTCTATCTCACCCCCAAACCCACCGATCTCGATAAAACCCTAGTCCCCAAATTAATCTCCATAAAATATGTTTGTTTCTTGAAGAATTTCAGTAGAGTCTGAGAAACTTTGTTCGTGTGAAGCTTTGGATACAAATCATTTGAATTATGCATTGTCTTAGAAAAGCGCACATATATGACTCATTAATTGCTTACATTTTTCTTTCAAACTATGAACACAAATCATCAACATTGCACCTAGCTACTGCAGTTGATAGCCGCCCAAATTTACTACAATTCATACATGTTAAAAGCTTAGCATCTTTGGTTAGGATAAAAGTCTCGTATGGCCAACACAACTTCTAGAACATGTGAGCTTTATCCATGGACAATTATTAGCCTAGTGACCATACAACTTACACTCCAAGTATGCATGCATGTTGGTATTGTGATGAATTTGTTGATGTCTTCTTTGCATTTCCCTCTTTCATGACATCTTCATATATAGTAAATATTTTACATGTGTTGAATTGACACTTTAGAAGCTTACTCCCACTTGACTCTTGTTTATATAACATCATTAAACTATTTTATTGTGGTTCTTAGCATTTTGTATAAATCCATGGACACTTGGATGCTTTATGACCTTCAATGTCACAAAATTGACATGTACCTCTTGTGTTGAGGCTTCTCCCTTCCCCTTGTCAAATCCACTTATGTTGATTTCTTTATATTTTACTTGTTTGGCAGCTTTGATGTAATCGGAAAAGATTATCTTCTGTTCAAATTTTGGTTGTATAGAGACTATGGGATGGTTTCCAACAGCTATATTGATGGCAGTATATTGTAATTTAACGACTATATTGCAAATTGCATTTAATGAAGTGGCAGTTGGAATGGATTTTAAAGCATCCATTTAGCTGTTGACAATTTAAATTTTGGTAATTTTTTTGTTATTGAAATTAGAGTTTGATACCAGGTCTAATTGGAAAAGTTAACAGCCGTTAAGGGGATCGTCAAAAAAGAGTGACAAAGTCTAAAATAAAATAAAATGATGGGTTAAGTCTAATTACCAAAACTAAGTGAGTGGTAAAGTCAAAATACCCCTTTTTTCATGCTTCCTTTTGTACATCTTATTATTTGTTCCTTTTTTTTTTTGGAAAGATGTAGATGAGAATAATTCCCAACTTATTTTTATTAAAGAAATAAGATGGGTTACGTGACTAGAAGTAACTCTCCCCATTTTAAACCTGTCCAAAGGAACTGTACCTAGCGCATATGAACCCTACCCGCCACTGTAGAAGGTGGATAGTCATACCAAGTATGCGAGCTTGTTGATTTATTATTTGTTTTGTATATAACCAAAATTTCCCATCCATCATTTGCAGTGATTGACCAAACAAGACCTTTAGGAAGTTCCTCATATTGTCTTATTTCATTTTCCTTGACAAAGGTACTTATCTGCTCCCTCATGTTATATATATTCTGTTTGAGAATCAGAATACGACTTTGTCTAGAGAGTGATGTATCGTTCTATTTTTGCAATTTATTATAAATTTATGGGAGCTTTGGCCATGGGCCCCGTACTTAAGGTGGTGTGCATTTTGTTAAGTACTGTTAAAAAGTTCTATCACAATAGGTCCCGTTTACCTTTTTTGGGGGCCAACTAAATAAAAAAAAGGCTAAACTACCCTCATTTACATGACCACACGTTTCCAGTTTATTAGTAACAATATTTTTCTGCAAGTTTTAAATTCTTTAACTTTAAATCTCCATGAACATTGAAACAGTTGGTGCATCTACTGAGCATTGCTTGTGGGGTTCACTTTGATACAAAGTTCTAGTGATGGTTTATATGCGTATATATATAATATAGGGGAGGGGGGAGAAGATCCATCTTTGTTACTGACATGCTCGTGGGACCATTTAATTTAATCACATTTTTAATTTTATTTTTAAGACTTTATAAGTAGATAAATATTAGTTATTATTTAAATTATTAGTAGTATTATTAATTAGAAATAATTATTAGGTGTTAGTTACCTATTTTAATTAAGTTATTTAGTTTCCTTTTTAATTAGGAGACTTGCTCTCCAAGTCTTAGAATTAGTATAAATAAGACCCTTGGCCTCCCATTGTACTCAAATTATTGGTATGATGAATTAAATTGAGGATTGGGAGGTGAAGCCTAAATTGTGCATTTTTATTATGGGGGTTTTGGGAAAAGGTCCTCATAGTGCTCAAAGTGTGTAAAAATAGGACACTCCATATAATTTTATAAATTTAGTCCCTGTACTAAAAATATCATGAAAAATGGTGAAAAATAGTGCCGCTGGCGCGGACCAAAAAAATAAAGGTATTGTACCACAGGGACTAGATTTATAAATGCTATTGTACCACAAGGACCAGATTTATTAACTTGAAAAGAATTGTCCTTAAAATCCAAATATAGGAAGGAACATGACCTTTACCTTAATTCTCTATTTTATTATTCTGCCGCGTTTCACATCAGTTACACTGTGAACTAGGTATATAAGGGTACGTGGGAAAAAAAACTTAATACATATTGGATCTCAGGCAATTGGTTGGCACTTATTTTCGTGCACGAGTGGAACCACACCAAACCAAAATAAAGGAAATATAGATGGAAGATGATGGACATGTAAACAAGCCAAACAAATAACAAAAATTGACATGAGATTTAACGTGTTTCAGCAAACAATGCCTAGTACATCCACCGGTGAGAGAACGATTTCACTGTTTGAATATAAGAGTTGTACACACATGCCCCCAATCCTACCTTGCTTTAGAAAACCCTCAACTTCCCTCTCTTCCTGCCTCTCTAAATCAGTTTTTCTCTCTCAAATGCCTATAGAAAGTTAGGACAAAATGACCTTCAAAGTTCTATTTATACCCAAGGTTTACATGTGAAAACACCCAAACCCATCATTTAATAAACTGGCAGATTTAAGATGTCCATCCACTAAACAGTGTAGATGTAGATGTATCCACAAATGTTCTGCCCAATAAATTAGATTTTGAGACAACAAAATTCACACTTACAGCCATAAACACTTACTAAGAGGATTGCAATTATGGTATTGTTTTTGGGACCTTATTTTAATGTTGCTTAAGTTTACTGTAGGATCTTTTTATGACCTTTACTATATATATATATATATCTGATGAGACCTAAGGTTTGGTTTGCAACGAGAATTAGAGTTTCGTTCGTCGGGTGGTTACAACAACCATGGTGGGTTGCGACTTGTGTGGGTAGCATGTGACATTGGTGGTTGTGGATTGCGTTTTTGCATGTGGCGGAGAAGGTGGAGGGTGCCGTTGTAGTGATGGAATGGAGGGGCGCTGTTGGAAGTAACAGAGAAAGTGGGAAGAGGTAAGCACAATAGTAGGTGGGTGATGTTGTTTCGGCCTGGGTTGGGGTGGGTTGGGGTAGCGAACTGGTTGGTGTTTTGGTGTTTGAATGTGGTGTTTGGTTGGTTTAGTTTGACTTTAAATGCCTCCATGGTTGGTTTTGTTTGTGAGTTAGGTGTTTGTGTTTAATTTGAATTTATATAGCCACATTTGCCAATAGCGCCTGAACGAATGTGTGTATCAAAGACAAACTCCATTTCAAGCGACTTCTCTTTGTGCAAGTCCCTTGACCACCAATCTTCCCTCATATCAACTTTGGAAATTATAGCCCCATCTTTTCTTGCTAACACAGACTTGCTTGCAGACACATTCTTAGGGTCCGTTTGGTTACTCTTATTTGCCATGGTAAATGGCAAATAAGCTGGTAGTTGGGGTATTTGCCTACAATTTGGTGTGTTTGGTGCAAAAGTTTGCCTATAAGTTATTTGCCAATGTGCAATACCTCCTATGCATAAATTTGCCCCAAATGTTGGCAAACTTTGCTTTGCTATTTGAGTGAGAAATATTTGCCACATAAATTTGCCAATTCTTACAAGTGCTTTTATTTTTATTTTTTTATACTAAAATATTTTAAAAAATGTTTTATAAATTGTTAAAAAAAAGGTTTTAAATAAAAAACTGTTGTATAAAACTGTTTTAAATAAAAAAACTGTTTTAAAAAAATTGTTCTAAAACTATTTTAAAAATGTTTTCAAACCATTAGAAAAACTGCTTTAAAAACTGTTTTAGAAGGTTTAAAAACTGTTTTGAATAATTAAATAACTGTTTTAAACATTTTTAAAAACTGAAAAACTGTTTTTTCGTAACATTTTTAAACATTTTTAACAACTGTAAAAACTGTTTTTCATAACATTTTTAAAAACTGTTTTTTTTTTACATAAATAATTTTAAAAACATTTTTAATAAACTGTTTTTTCGTAACATTTTAAAACATATTTTCGTAATGTAAAAACTGTTTTTTCGTAATATTTTAAAGCATTTTTTCGTAACAGATTTTTCGTAACGTAAAAACTGTTTTTTTCGTAACATTTTTAAAACTGTAAAAACGGTTTTTAATAATAAAACCAGGGAGGAAGAAAAGAGAAAAACCAGTTCTTTAGTTTTTTTAATAAATAATTTTGGGGTAAAAAACATTTTTTATATATAGTTTGTTACTTTTTTACTAAATAAAAACGGGGAGTAAAAAGAAAAGAAAAAAACTGTTTTTTTATTAAATAAAACTTGGGACGAAAATTAAAAAAACATATTTTTTGTTATTATATATGATGACAGGAACGAAAATGTGTTATTAAAATGTTTTGCCTAAAAAACTTATTTTACCTCATTTGGTGTTTGATAGCCTAATGTGAGAAAAATAATATTTGTCTTGGCAAATTGCCATGACAATATTTTCCATGGCATGCACCAAACCCTTATTTCCTTTAGGCAACCTAATAGGCTCCCAAGTTTGATTCTTGCAAGGAGAATTAATCTTCTCAACTACGGCGGTCTTCGCATCGTTCATTGACAGGTGTTACTGTGTTATTTATCACCTCTCGATATGATGACTATTCATTATCATAAACCAACAATATATATGCCACGTTGTACTCGAGTCCAAATCTATGTGGTTCTTTATGAACCCTCGGTTCTCTTGTGCTATGTAGACATGGTTGTTGAGTAGGTCCTATTTTTGGAACCTCCTCTTCCGCTAAATCTGAAAATTTAATTTGATTGGTCACTTCCACTCCCTCTTCTTAAGTGTAACCTCCTTTTATTTCATAGGTATTTTGAAAATAGATGCCACGTTAGAAGGTCATATCTCTGCTATTCACAATTTTCTTGTCCTCTGGACACCACAACGTGTATTCCTTTACATCATTATTTGATCCCATAGAGGCTGCTTTTTAGACATTAGGATAGTAGCGGGAAGGATGGATAGGAGTCCAAAGCCATTCATTTTACTCATGGAGATGGTGTTCCTGAAAATCTTCACATATGGAAGAAGAGGAGGTGCTTTGGAAAATTGGACACTGTTGTGGAAGCTTCTTGAAGGTAGATGCTGAAACTCACACAAGATCTATTTCGTGCTAAAATCAAGGTTGGGAAGAACGATAAAGGGCTGATTCCGTCAAAATATTCCATCTTGTTTCAATACACAGGGCCTTAGAGTGAGTATTCGAGCTCTGTCACGGTTTAACATGGAAAACGAAAACTCCCTAAAGCTTCAAGAAGGTGATGGGCTGGCTAGGGAGAAGGGCAGAGTTTGAACCGCTGGGAGGGTGTTTGTAATAAGAGTGGCACGATGGGGATCAATAGAGGTTATGATCATGAGATAGGGAAATTGGAATGCCAGGAAGTTGAGACTCTGTTGCGGTCAAATGTTTATGAACCGAAGCATATGGAGGCAGAAGGCCCAATCTATGCATGGGTTATCAACCCATGGTAATGGTCAACACTCATCACATGTTATGAGCCAGATAGAATTGCAAGAAATCCACACGATGTTCAAAGCTAAAGAGGTGGACAAATTTGAAGTTGTTCAGCCCTCTTGCAATGAAACCACAGAGATCTCTGCGTCAAGAATATTTGTGGTAAGGGCAGATGATATTGAGAATCTGGAGGGTGAAGATAAAAGGGAGAAACTAGTTTCGTCCAATAAAAACAAGATGAAGGGAGATACAGCTGAGGAAATAATGTTGTATGGCAACATATATACGAGAGACGAAAGCTGACAGGCAAAGAAAATAGAGGAAACTGGACTATTTCGTGCATGACTCCCTTTCTCAGTTGGGGATATTGATGTTGTTCGTATGATTCTGATGATCATTTTTCCTTTCACGCTTGGGGCGAGCTTGGGGAGAGTGATATGTACAAGAGTTCTGGGATATATTTGTTTTATTTTATTTTATTTTTCTTCGTGTTTTATTAGATCATCTTTCTTAGTAAGTTGCTATATTAGGTTAGGGGGTGACATATCCTTGAAATGTCGGTAGTGTGCCCTCTTTAGTTATTTTACCTTTTAGGGTTATCTTGACTAGTAAGAATCTTTACCTATAAATAAAGATTTGACTTCATTGTTATCACTTGATGTTTGATATTTTGAAGATGATTGAATGAGAAGAAATCCTTTTACTTCAATATGTTGATTGTGATTATGGTTAAATGCTTTCACTTACATTATTAAGTACATGCAAAATAAAGAAATAAAAGATACAAAGAGGTAAACGACAAGGTGTAGTTGTGAAGGTATAGTTTTCTAGCATAGTCACCAAGAAATTATATCTTTTTTCTCTTTCAGAAGTGAGATAGTACTTTTACACCCCGGGCAAATCAATAAGCTCCCAAAATAAATACCTAAGCAAGCCGCATAATTTCCTCTACTACTTACAGAGGTCAATCAAGAACAAGAAAAAGAAAAAGAAAGAGAAAAAGAAAAAGAAAAAGAAAAGAATGGAATTTAATTAATAATAAAGGGGGAAAAACTAAAATCGGTTATTTTTATCAAGAGTTTGTGCATACCTTGGGCCCTACGTGAATTTATCAACCTCAAAATAGTAAGTGTCAATAATTATAGTTTGCTAACCTGCAGCAGAGGCCTGCAAAAAGTTTTGATAGATATTTTCATTAGGAATTATAGAGGATCAACAACTAGTAAACATGGAATACGACTAAGAAGAAAAGGGTAAGAAAAATGGCAAAGTGCAAATAAAGCTTCTGTGTGTTTTCTTAAAAGAATTGGTCAAGTTATAACAGTAGCTAAGTTTGTTAGCCTCAAAACAAATACACAGCAAGTTGCTTTTGAGCCAACTGAAACTAATAGAAATCATCTTTTGACGAAAGCAAACAAAAAGGGGGAAAATGGAAAAAAACAACATTATTTCAAATGTTTCCATCATTAGGAAAGAGAGATAAAGCGGGGTTTAATATTGTTCCATCACAGCAGAGCAACACCACTAATCGTGAATTTCAAAAATCTTTCTCAAAACATATTATATAAATTCCATAAATGAAACAAAAAACACAGACAAATCTCTGTACTGTATGTATACATCGAACCCGAAAATTGGCTTTGAAGTATTTCAATGAAGGAGAAGGAAAGTAAAATATAACTTCCATGCGAGGTATTTTAAAACACATCTCTCACCAATCAACTGAGTAGACGAAGCATGGGAATATATGAACTAACATAATGATTATAACACGAATGGTTTCCTATAATCAACGCTTAAAAAGGCGCGAGGTGAGGCGTTTTGCTCGGGCCAGGCAAGGCGTAAGCCTCAACTTTAAAAACAAATCAACAATAAATCATAATATAATTCTAATAAATCATAAAATAATGTAGCATAACGATTTTCACCAAAAAGATTCATAAAAATCTATATGAAAATATTTAGAATATATATTGATTTATAATTGTGTCCAAAAAAACTTTGTGAAAATATTTTTCACTTGTATAATCAAATTGGTACATATACATCTGTATTTATTAGATATACAGATTGAATAAATGTAGAAGTATGTCCCCAAACTATTTTTTAGTAGCATATGGAAATAAATTATTAATAAAATTCAAATTAGTTGCTTTTATTCAATTACCCCACAATATGTTTCATTAATCTTTAATCCCCATGTTCGTCATGCTATGAATATAGGTAGGAAAATTAACCAAAAAAAAAAAAAGACAATCTGTTTCAAACTTGAAAAAAAAAAATAGTATGTAAAAGAAAAAAGGAAAACAAAATTGATGGGAGAAAGCAAACCCATTTTGTAAATAAAAAAGAACCCATGCAGTCAAAAGACAGCTGGACCAAAAATAAAAGTCGCCTGGGATTGCAAACAAAAGATGTAGCAAGAGAAAGAGCTGGACAAAAAAAAAGAAACAAGACGAATAACCCTATTTGAGAGATATATTGAGGTACAAAATAGAGAGAGAGAGAGAAGGGATAACGTGGAGAAGAAAGATCTCGGCTGCCAATAGGTAGGATTTTGATTGATTTCACTTTCTCTCTTTTTTTTTGTTCGGAACCCACAAAAACAAAAGTGCCTCGCCTCTAAGTTTTGAGGCACACCGCCTCTACCCCTTGAGGCGTAAGCCTCTCCTACAGCAACTAACTGAGGTTTAAACTTCAATACTGAGTTGGAAGAAAGACTAAACCAAATTTCCTCTATTTTGAAAAACTACTTGGACATTTTGCATCCCTAAGGGGCCCCATAAGGAAGGGAACGAAATAATTTGAATTTTACAACAAATTCGGTCCAATGACTGTTCTCCACTAACCACAAAGATATAGGGACTCTATTTGTCGTCTTTGGTGCCCTCTCCACCTTATTGTTGTTCCACGAGTGCGAAGAAAGGGATTTACTTTTTTTTCAAATAATAAAGAAAGATGTTTATAACCAAATAACAAAAAAGTGCATTTTTTGGCATGATTCGCCTCGAGGCGTACGCCTCTAGTGATCTTTAAAACATTGCCTATAATTAATACACTTGAGAACATTTTGTTGCACTTATCCCTTAAATGTTAAGAGTAAACTATCTATACATCAGCTTTAGATTTTGGTCGGTCTCTACCTCCTGGCCTCTCATTTTCTCAATCCACAGCTCAACTTTAGTTAGAAGCCTCCAACTCATATATCTACTGTGACACACATACATTCAAATCTGTAAAAGAAATGTGGTGATAAAGTGGCCTCTCATTCCTTCCTCTGGAATAATAAAAAGTCTTCTGCATGAAAGCCAACAATAGAAGTAGAAACAAATTTTTTTAGAAAAAAAAGATGTCTATATAGACAACAATACACAAAATGCTGCTGCCCCCTTCAAAAAAGGAAAAAAAAAAATCCAAAAATTGTCAATTTCTAGGTACATCAAAGTTTTATTAACAATAAGAAAATGAAAACAGCCCACAAATTGTAACTAAGCATGCCATGGAAATATAAATATATTTAGCTGAACCACAATTTTACATAACTATAATGAAAAATGAAGTCATTTCTATTTCGATTATTCTGATGAATTAAAAGATCATCTTTCAAACAAGATAGTCACTCACAGCAAGACCGAGTAAATATGATGATTTAACATATTAATGCGCTCACTTATATTGCAAAATGATGAACATTAATAGAGAACGATTTACATAGCCTCTGTCCCTTCGATACTTTCTGATATTATATAAACTAATTAATCCAAATAGAGCAAAGCCTTCCACATATTAGCGAAATATATTTTTGAAAAAATACGTTCAGAATTTATATAAATCCCCAAACCTGAGTTGAGCAGAATAATGGTGCATAATCTCTTCATTAAAGCATGTCTGTGGAGAATCCACGCATTAATTGGTACATTTCAGGCAAAAAATAACCATAATTACCAATGTTTAAAAAGGCGTGAGGCAAAGGAAAGGCGGTTTGTCCGGATGAGGCGAGGCGCATTGAAGCATAATCCTCAAATATTAAAAAAAAATAATAAAATATTATAAAAACAATTCCAATAGATCACAAAAATAATACAACATAACAATTTTCACCAAAAAGATCCATATTAATAAAAGCACTCCAAAAAGATCCATAATAGAGTTCGTGATAGAAGATTTTTTTTTTGCTGTGCCGCAATGAGGCGAGGCGCATGGAGGCGTGTAAGCCTCTTTTTGGGCTTTGAGGCTTAAGCCTCAAGGCGATTTTTCCCCGTCTCGCCTCAAGTGATTTTTTAAACATTGATAATTACAGTACTTTCATTACAAAATTATAAGCACTAAAAAAAAAAAACCCAAAAACTTTAAGCTCAACATTTCAAGGTCCATTTAAGCAAGATTAGCAATCTCTACAACATAAAACCCTTAGAAGGGAGGCAAAAGATAATTCATTAAGATGCAGTGTTCTAAAAGGCTTAAGGCGCATCTAGGCTTGAGGCTTGGGAAAAACGCCCCGCCTTGAGCGTTTTACGCCTTATTCTTGGTAAAAGGCTTAAGGCGCACTTTTTTTAAAAACAAGAACGCTTTAGTGAAACGATATCGCCTTTTAACGATTTTTTATAAAAAAAACGGGACCAATATCTCATTCAAAACGATCCAAAGGTAAATGGTATTCCAAACCTCTCTCTCATCCAAAAAAAATGCGCATTTTTTTTTCTTTATATTTAAAAAAAATAGTATTTTAGTTTGCATATATTCAGACATATTTTAAGGTATATACTATTTTAGTATTTTTAATAGCCTTGTTATAGTTGACAATGTTAAAATATATTAAAAAAGGCCTAAACGCATTTTCACGTCTTTTTACGCCTAAGGCCCGCCTAGGCTTCTAAGGCTTAAGGCTTGACCCCCACGCCTCGATCACGCCCCGCGTTTTTTAGAACCTTGTTAAAATGACACTAAAGAGGCTTAAATTACATACTCCCTTCGTCCCAAATTGATAGTCGTCCTTTCCTTTTTAGTCCAAATTAGTAGTCCTGTCCCTAAAAATAGTTAATAAACCCGCGTTTTTTAGAACCTTGTTAAAATGACACTAAAGAGGCTTAAATTACATACTCCCTTCGTCCCAAATTGATAGTCGTCCTTTCCTTTTTAGTCCAAATTAGTAGTCCTGTCCCTAAAAATAGTTAATAAAATTAGGTGAGATTACAAAGTTATCCGTCCGAACAATATCCATGAGTAAACAATGATCCAAGTGCATAGGTATACTTCAATTTTAAGTAGATAATTTGTAAAGTAAATTTTTTCTTAAAATGTTGACTTTTAAAAAGACACTTTTAATTTGGGACGCAGGGAGTATTAGTTAATATTAATGAGTAAAGCTACTACCTTGTAAAAGATAAAGCAAGTAGTAATTGTTCAACAAATGGTGTGTAACCTAGAAGTTAGAGGCTTGTTAAATGCATAAGAAAAGGTCACCACATCTGTAATCTAATTATAGCCAAGATTATTATAAATTTGTGGGAAATTATGTATAACATGTTAACTAGTTTGTAAACATATGTATCTTATTGTATTCAAGACTTAATACTCATGGAACATTTTAGCAATTCACCATAAATATGAATATTTGTTCACAAAGTTAACCTTATCAAACATAACCAAAAACAATGCTAAATCTGAAAAATTGATAATAGATGGCCACTTCTCTCTACGTCCCAAATTAAGAGTTCTCTATTCTATTTTGGATATCCCAAATTAAGGGTCCACTTTCTATTTTTGGACATAATCAATGAATTAAACTCCACGATAGTGAACAAGTTTTGATCTTGGTCATTGATTTAGTGTAATCTATGCAAAAAATGAATAGGGACTCTTAATTTGGGACGGAGGGAGTATAATGTTGACCATGGTAGAGCACCATATATTGTAAAGACCATTCATAGATTCTTAAAGACTACAACGTATGGCTACTCAGTTAAAAAAAATAAAATAAAATAAAGGCCGGACAAAGAAATTAAACATGAAAAAAAGAAGAAAACATGTCACGGAATAAAACACAAATGGAAAGTAAACTTAAGAAAATCAAATATTTAGAGAGAGAGAGAGAATCATCTCCATGAAGCCCAAAATTTTAAAAATCAGCAACCATTAGCATAAAAATCATTAATAAAAAACAGTGAGAGGTGTGAACTTGGATTTTGTTAGGATGGAATCACCCAAAACAGTAAAGGGAAGTAGTGACGCGCGATTGGGACTCTTAGGGAGGTGAGAGAGAGAGAGAGAGAGAGAGAGAGAGAGAGAGAGAGAGAGGTGGATGATTGAAGAAATGCTAAGAGTTGGAATTGAAATTCGAGTTAATTGATTAAAGGAGAGAGAGAGCTTAATAGGTATATTTAAAGTTGACAAAGGGCACTCACCGTTGAGGAGCATCCGTCTTTTTAAGTTGATATTAGATATACACACATAAATCTTCAATAATAAAATATAACTAATTTGTATTTTTTATTATTAAAAATTAGTAATATTTATATCAAGTTTAATCATTGATGGGTTCCATGAAATTAAATTTAAGTTATATTGACGCAATATTTGTTTAAACTAAGTTGAAAAATTATTATTAAAAATTCAAAATCTATTATTAAAATTTATAATGTACAATAATATTGTTATAGAATAATAATATTTGTTTGTAAATTTTGTAAATCACCTTAACTTATTTTAAATTACGAATTATGTATTATGTTTTTGCATTTATTTATTATTTTTTTTATTCAATTACAATTATGTGTAGTAAACAATTTTGTTTTGATAATTTTGACCCATATAGCAATTAGATAGGAAACTAAAACAATATATATTCGTCTGTTTAACTTCTTTGTAGCTTCTTTATGAAGGTCTAAACCTAATAAGTTTGTTTTGCGTAATTATTATTGGACCATTACATAATATTGCAATTGACAAGTGCACCACGCGTTAATATAATCAATTAGACAATCTTATGCATACTAAATTATGATTTTGTGTTTTATCTAATTCATACATATATATTTAGTCTTACTTTCCAAATTTTTAAATTATTTTTTGGACTCTCTTATACTTTATCGCTGTGTATCTCCCGAAATTGTAATCGATGCCTTGACTAAGTTGAAAATTGGGCGACTGAGTCATAGGACGATATTGCGACTTTGAACCATGGTCTTGGACAGTGGCGGAGTCAGAAATGTAGCTATGGTGGGGCACAATCTATTGTTGGGGGTTGGGGGGGCAGTAGCCCCAATTTTTTTTTTTTGGCTTATTTTTACATTTTTACAATTATAACTAAGAAAAACAACATCAAATACAATAACAATTCATGACTAAAAAAGTGATAAACATATCTTGAAATTTTCATACAAAAGTAGAAAGTTGTCAAAATACACGATACGAGATTTAAAACATTCTACAATCTCCCTTTGCAGCTTTTCATCTTCCGGAAGCGATCCACAATTGCGTCATTAGAAATACAATCGAAGACATCCTTTTCGATATATGCCACACAAATATCACTTTACCAACCATCCCCCATTCATAGCCGAAAAGGCCCTCTCAATCGTAGCAGTGGAAACGGGAAGAATTAAAGACAATTTTAGAAGCTTATAGACTAAACCCTACACAACGTGTTTTCTTTTCGCACCCATCTATTAGCCAAACCATTAATCCCTTCCACTTATAGAAAGTCCCCATCTGATTTCATATCAAACTCCAAACTCATACAACTCAAGCTCATCTCGAAGTACAATACGTTCTTGTTCTGAGAAATCATCGGTATAAAATTCAGAGAGACGAACCAATTGATCTATATCAAAAGCAGCAAATGAGTTACTCGGATCAAATGATGCCATACATATAAGCAATTATATTCTCCTCATCGAAACGGTTGTTAAGTTCAACAAGTTGCTTATCTAAGCAAAGGTAGAACAAGTCAACTTTATAATGATGTAAATTAGTCATCTCCGGTCCTCGCTTTGATCTTCCCAAAAGACTAAAATTATCCTCCATATTAGGGACCGAGATATCATATTTCATACAAAAAGAAGAAACCTCCACCAATAGGTTGCCCAACCCATAATCTCTCATTTTTTGCATATGATTCTTGGAAAATCTCACTAAAGTCATAGCATTTACAATATCTTGATCTTTTCGTTGCAATGCTTTGGAAAGTTCATTAGTTATTGCAAGTACATTCTTCATCAAATGCAAGGTAAATATGTAATCAAAAGATTGCATTGATTTAATCAAATTTAATGCTAACTTCTCTATCAGTAGCATCTTCCACCAATTCGTAGGAACATCAAGCACGGATCCAAACATAACAATCAAATTTATTAATGTACCATAGTGTGAGCCCTAACGTGTATAGTCTCTTGATTTAACCCTCGACCGCTTGATATATCACCACTTTCTAGTTGCTTAAAAATGCGCTCCGCTTCCTTCTCTCGAAGAATGTCTCGACGCTTGCATGATGCCCCCACAATATTCACTAAATTATTAACTAAGAAGAACTCATCAATGTGCCTAAGATCTTTTGCGACATGGACAAGTGCCAACTGAAGTTGGTGTGCAAAACAATGCACAAAGAACGCTGACTTGTTCTCCCTCAAAATAAGTGTTTTAAGCACATTATACTCGCCTTGCATGTTACTTGCCCCATCATAACCTTGATCACGCAAGTTTTTCACACTTAAGTTATGCTTGTTGAAAAATTGATCAAGTGACGCTTTAAGTGCGTTAGATGTTGTGTCAGGAACATGTACCATACCCACAAATCTTTCCATTACAAAACCCCTTTTATCCACATAACGCACAACAAAAGCCATTTTCTCTTTAACCGATACATCACGAGCTTCGTCAATTAATATTGCAAATGGTTCCCCCACTAGATTTTTTAATATTTCATTGGTAATCTCACTAGCAATGGCATTTACAACATCTTTCGGAATATCCGGTGATGTCAATTTATGATTTTCAGGAGCATTTTTAAGAATAATATTATTAACTGTTGCATCCCTATTGGCTAGCCATTGTAAAAGTTCAAGAAAGTTACCTTTATTCATTGAGCCTTCTGATTCGTCATGCGAACGGAAAGATAACCCTTGTCGTAAAAGAAATCGAATCACGTCAATGGTTGCAAATAGCCGTAAACGATAGTCATCCCGACACTCCTTCGATTGGTTATCAATTATCGCCTCAATATGTTGATTTTGATTCAACAAATCTCGAGACTTCATATATGCCGCATTGTGATCATCACTATTAAGATGCTCTTGGAGTCTTCGTTTTTGTTTCCAATTATTAAACCCACATCTAACGAAATCATCACTTTGATATTTGTCCACGGACTCTGGACGAAATAAATAACAAGGCAAACAGAACGCAACATCCTCCTTAACACTATATTCCAACCAACTCCCAAATTGAGTGAACCATGCTACATTGAAATGACGAGCCTTGTTTCCAAACATTGTTTGAGGAAATAAATGCGTATAGGGTTGATAAGGATCCATTTGCAAATATGCTCGTCTAATCTTGTCTTGGTCGTTCGCATCATATTCTGAAATTTGTGGTCTTAAACTCGGATCAAAAGGAAGATTTGACAAGTCAACTTGAATGCGACTTTGACTTATCTTTTTTGGAGTAGGTTCCTTTTGGACATCGATTTTTTCCGTTGAAGGCACCACATTTTCGCGAGTTCTTTTATAATACTTTTCCATAACTGAAATTGCAAGTTTAAATATAAAATTATTTTAGCTCACCAAACATTAAATTATAAAAAAAAACAAATTGAAAGTTTAAATAAAAAATAAATCCCTAAAAAAAACAAATGATAACAAATAAAAATTAAATCATAACAAATAATGAACTCAAATATAATCTAAACAACAAATCTAAACAGCAAACAAGGAGAGATTGGGATAATTTGTTTTGGGCAAAAATATAAACAACATTGTTTTGTTACAACTTACAACAATGGAGGAGGACGGAGGGGGGAACTTACATAACAATGGAGGGGAGCTGTTGAGCAGTGACGGAGGGGAGGTGTTGAGCAGCGGAGGGCAGCGCCGGAGAGGAGCGGCGGCGTAAGGCAGAACAGGGCCACGGAGGGCAGTGGCGGAAAAAGGAGTGGAGGATTTTGTTTCAAAGAGAGAGGCAGCTTTTGTTTTAGAGATGAAATGGGTTTTACGTTTTAGGTTATAAGTAATGTCTCTATTTCAGTTTAGACCCCTATTTTTTGTTATAATTATATTCCCCCCCCCCCCCCCCCCCAAGCTTGCAGAGTCCCTCCGCTGCTGGTCTTGGAAGCCCGAGTCTTTTGGGGAAATTTTCTCAGGCTTCTATGGACTTTTCTATTAGAGGGAGTCGAGTTTTGAGAACAAGTAACAGGACTATGGGATTTGGGTGGGACTATAATGCGATTATGTAGAAGAGGGGGATCATAAAAAATAAATAAGAATATGAAGGATTTTGACTATCATTAGAGAAGCAGGGTTAAGAGGGGCACTAAATTGGGAATTTTCTCTTTAGGTGGACCAATGGGCGGATTAGCACCTTAATTGATAGATTTTTGTTTTTTCTAAGCGGGAAGAGCTTTTTCGTTGTGTCAATTAGTGTCAGGTCATTATCCCTTTTCCTTGGATTCTAATATGAAGAGATGGGGGCAATTGCCTTTTAGATTTGAAAATATGTGGTTCAAGCACAAGAATTTTTGGAGAAAATATCGAGCATTTGTTTTGGTGCTTATCAAAGTTATGAGGAGACAAAATGAAGTTGAGCAGTTATCTTCCTTATTCATCATGGTTGTGGGCGTTTTAAACTTCTTTGGATTGAGGGATGTAAGGGTTTGGAAATCTAGGGGGAGGGATCCCTGTAATCATTCCTTAGTTTTGTCCACGGACTACCTCAAAGTGACTCGTTTGGATTGTCTAAGTTTGTATGGACAACCAATTACATTCCAAATTTTCAAATGTTATCTTTGATGGTTGCTCATGACAAGGTGAACACTTTCGAGTTGAGTGAAAGAAGAAGGCCAAATTGGCTACTATCGTCGAATTGGCACGTCATGTGTCATACATTAAGTGAGGACTTGGATTATTTGTTCCTACATTACAACACCGCTTCATTCATTTGGAGGAAAGTTATGAGAGAATTTGGTGTCAATGTAGTGTTCTCTATGCATGCGAAATTATGTTTCTCTAGGGATTAATGTTACATTGGGAGTAGAAAAGAAGAAGGCATGTTTGGAGATTTAGACTGATGACTTCCTTTTACTAATTTGTAACAAAAGGGCACAAGAAGTTTTGAAGACGAGAAGATGTGGAAGTCTTTGGGAGTAGATAAAATTTTAACCAGCATCACTGGCTTTTTTTTATTGTGTAACGTTTTCATGTGGATAAGTGATCAAATGCATATCATATGGATCGTAGAGACTGTATTTGGAGGGGGCTGTTTGCTTGGTGGAATTTGGTTCAGTTCAAAGCCTTTTGAAGAACAAATCGATCTGTTCAATTGGCAGGATAAGGGGTTTATAACGTCTAAATGAAGAAAAGTTGAGTCTAAAAAGTGTTGGAAACAGAAAAGTAATTGAAGACATGAATTGAAAGGAATTCAATATTAGGTAAAGTGTAGGCTGTGTATATTCGGAGTAAAGATCACATTAAGCTAGAACTGAAATACATGGAATGAAATTGCGCACCAAATTAAAGTGTAAAAGACGGGGTTTTTATGCGGTTCTATTGCCCCTGTTCTTCCTCCTCAGGACCTTTTTTTTATAGCTATTTACAGTAACTTCCAATAACCGCTTTTAAATACTGTAAACTACTAATAACTGAACCCACAAATCTGTTTGATCATATGAGCCGAAATTTAACCAATTTGGACTCCGAACATGGAGTAGTAAAAGTCCACCAATATGACCACATCAATATCGGATCACCACTTCTTAGAGTAAATTAATTGTCATGTCAGCCACAAAGGATATTTCACACGTTAAAATATCTACCATTATAAGCCTCGTGTTTATGTTCGAAGAAGGGATCATTGTACCTCCAGTTTGTAGGTTCAAAGGCAAATCTGTTGGAAACCCTGTGCTTGGGCTCGAAGGGAAGTTTCTTGGACACACGTGTGTAGGCTTGAAGGAGGAATTTTTGGTAATTCAGGAGCGTCAGTCAGGAACTTTGGGTAGGATTATTCTTGAACTTGGATCATGTTTTTGGGTGAAAATCTGGGTGAAATATAAGTTGAATATCTGGATTTCCGATGTGGGTCAACAACAATATATAAGTTCAAAAACAGAAAACAAGGCAAGAAGTGGAGGATCATTGATGAGGAAAACAAGAGGTCTTAAAAAATCAGTTCATATGTTGTGATTTGGATCAGTTCTGCTTGGTTTTCCCTGCTACTGGAGTGTTGCAGAATTTAACTTGGAGAAGACGCAATGTTGTTTGAACTGAGCTAAGGATTTCCTTTTCTGGGCCAGTGTCGTATTTGTTTACGGGATCAGTTGCATTAGTTTTCTTCTGGGCCCAAGGTTCTATTGTACCCAGTTTAAGCTTCAAACCACTGAAAATATATTTAGTTTACTTTTGGGGTTGGCCAAGTCTATATAGAGCCTGGGTTTGGGACAGCTCAATTTAGTAGCTCATATATAAACCTGGTTCGGTTAGTTCCCAGATCCAATTGGTTAAATTCATTTCAATTCTGTTCGACGATGTGAAAAGTTTGGGACATTTTCTGCTACTCGGAGGCTGCTCTGCTCGTCATTGTTTAGCCTGCCTATCCCTTTTTTTGTGCATTTCCCCCTTTTTGCTGACATCTTCGATGCTTGGCCACCTCCATATGCATGGCTCTTTGTTTGTCGACACTGTTTGCCAGACCATCTTGCTTGCCACCACACCTTCTAACAAAAAACATGTGAGGAAAAAAGAAAAGATAAGGGAAAAATGCAAAATAAACCTTAAATTTTGTGGTCATCTTCAATTTTAGACCCGATAGTATAAAAGTTGCAATGTTAACCCTAAAGTATATAAATCGTGCAATTTTAACTCGCCATTACATCTCTTTAACGAAATGTTGACTGGGCTGACACCTGGTACTTTTGATTTCTTATGTTGATCAATTACTAAATGACGCGGATTAAAACATAATTAATCAAAAAAATAAAACTAAAAATTTGCTACCTAAAAGAAGTATTTATATAAAAAAGAGAGACAGAGATCCAGTCAAAAAATCAACTTCTCTCTCCCCCCCCTCCCTCCTTCCCCTCCTCCACCCACCACCACCAGGCACCCCTCTTACCGCCTCACATACATAAATGCCATATATTTACACACAAACAACCATACGACTACATACACACATATGTGCAACTACATAGAACCATATATATACAGTGGGATTTTTAGCCAGCGGGTGCGAAATTTATAATGGTTGTCGGGGGTGGGAGTTCCCGAGCCGAAAAAATTTAACACTATTTTAAATTTTATTTATAAATATTTATTCAATATAAAGTAAATTAGTCTCATAGTTATCACAAAATACTAAATCAACATAAACATTTTTTTCTCATTTGATTTCAATGAAATTTTAGGGGTTGTATTTGGTGTAAATTTCCATTATATTATCATAATACACAAATTCAACAATTCCAAATAAAAAAAAAATTTGGGTACCAAATAACAATACTCAATTTATATGAACAATACCCAATCAACTTCAAACCCTAAATAACAACATCCAACTAAATTTGGAAATGCAAAATAATAACCAATTAATATTTGTTTTACAAATCTAATCAAACTAAGACATGTTAGAGTTAGAGTACATGCTTACCTCCATAGGCGACAACAACCATTCAAATGACTGCCAGAGAAAGAGCCAAATAACTTATCAAGACATCAAAACTTGAAATTTGTTTTTGATAAACCACAAAAAAACAACAACATAATATAGCAGTGGTGTGCACAGATGCAGTGGGTTTTTAAATGTTAGGGTTTTTGCTCTTTAAAATGAAGAGGCCAAATATCGCAAGGAACTGAACAGCTAAGCGGGTCTTTTTAAAAGATTTTAAAATAATTACAGAGGTCGCTCCTGAGTTATCTAACAGCATTTTTCAGCCGCATTTTAATTCGGAAAATTACACCAAGGCCCATATAATTTCAGAAGAACACTATCTACAAAAAAAATTCTCAAAAATTCTGTGGGTGCACCCGCACCCACTCGGGACTTAATGGGGACGCCCCTGCAAATATACATATACATACACAAACATACAACTACATATTCACCTATATGCAGCTACATACAACCATACATGCATACATCAACGAGTATACATACACATGTATACTCACATAGATGCACACGCAACACATTTATATATTGACATACAATCACACAACACACATGTGCATAAATACACATTTGGTTTGTGTAAATCCATGTATATGTACAAGAATCGATGTATATATAAACGGATTTGTGTACATATACACCGATCTCTCTCTATATATATACACGGTTCTGTATATATAAACACCAAATCAAGTGTATACATGGATATATATGTATGTCTGTGTGTGTGTGTGTGTGTGTGTGTGTGTGTGTGTGTGTGTATATATATGCAAGTACATAGTGAGAGAGAGAGATGAGTGAGAAAAAAAGAGTGGGGCCCACATTGATGCCGGAGGGAGACGGTGATGGGTGGGAAGAGTGAAGGAGAGGAAAGAGAGAAGCTTCTGATGTGGGTGGAGGAGCAAACTGATCGGTTTGTGTGCTTCCCATTTATTTTATTTTTCGACTTATTTTGAAGATTAAAAGGGTATTTAATGTTGAAAGCAAAGCAACGTGTATCAGTTAAAGATTGTGGCAAACTCATAAAGTTTGCCACATAAGAGGCTTAGTCAGCACATCCGTTAAGTACTCTAACGGCATTGAAACGGTGGGTTAAAATACACTATTTTTATACTATAGGCTTATCATTTAAACTTTTGGAATGTCGGGTCTAGCATTGAAAATGGCCCCAAACTTTAGGATTAATTTTGCATTTTCCCAAAAGATAATACAACTAAGAGGGGACAAGATGTAACACAAACAACCAATGCACTGGTAGATCACATAATACTATTTAATCGGTTCAATGAAAAAAAATGAAAAGATGAATATGAAACCCAAGAAGAGGCTTAAAATCTGTTTTTTCGCATAAAGCTTCCTTCTCAATCTTTCTCGCTTCAATTTTTTATGTTGTTCCTCTTTTTCCAAAGAATCCAGAAAGCTGTCACCTAGGAAGCACGAACATTTCTGAGAAGGTAACGTGTCCGTGTCCGGCAACATGTCGGACACCTATGAAGCACGGACACTCCCGGAAGCCTCGAGTCAGCTTTGACTCAAGTCGGACACGCAACACGCTCGGACATGTTGCCGACACGTTGGGATGCGCAAGTCCTTTTTTATTTAGATTGGACCCGCTTTGGACACGTAAAAGGACACGTAGGGACACGCTTTGGACTCAACTCAACTCAACTTAACTCAACAAAGCCTTTTCCCAATTATTTGGGGTCGGCTACATGAATCCTATTTTTCCATTCCATTCTGTCCAGTGCAATATCTTCGGTTAAACCACATGATATCATGTCCTTTTTTATAATATCCCGCCAAGTTAATTTAGGCCTACCTCTACCCCTTGGGTTACCATCAATACTAACTAAATCACTCTTCCTTACAGGAGCATCCATTGGTCTACGCTTGACGTGTCCAAACCATCTAAGTCGATTTTCTCTCAATTTATCTTCTATAGGAGCTACTTTTACCGTTTCACGAATTTGTTCATTTTTAATTTTATCCTTTCGAGTTTTACCACAAATCCATCTTAGCATTCGCATCTCCGCCACACTCATTTTCTGCACATTTTGTTTCTTGGTTGCCCAACACTCTGTCCCATATAACATGTCCCATATAACATGGCGGGTCTAATGGCCGTCCTATAAAATTTTCCTTTTAACTTCAAAGGTATACGCCTATCACACAGAACGCCGGTCGCACTTCTCCACTTAACCCAGCCTGCTCTAATCCTATGCGTAACATCATCACTAATATCTCCATCTTTTTGTATAATCGATCCTAAATAACGAAAATGATCATTTCTAGGTATTTCTTGACCCTCCAATTTCACCACATCTCCATTTGTCCTCCTATTACTACTAAAATTACACTCCACATATTCTGTTTTAGTTCTGCTTATTTTAAATCCTCTTGTTTCTAAAGTTTCTCTCCACAATTCCAACCTAGCATTTATCCCCATCTTAGTCTCATCGACTAAAACAATATCATCTGCAAATAGCATACACCATGGCACCTCATCTTGTATTTGTCCAGTCAACTCATCCATAACAAGAGCAAAGAGATAAGGACTTAATGCTGAACCTTGGTGTAGCCCTACCGTAATTAAAAATTCACTACTTTCTCCAGCTGATGTTCTTACTGTAGTCATCGCACCATCATACATATCCTTGATCACGTCAATATATCTGCGAGTCACTCCTCTTTTATGTAGAACCCACCATATTATATCTCTGGGTATCCTATCATACGCCTTCTCCAAATCTATAAAAATCATATGAAGATCCTTCTTTTTCTCTCTATACCTCTCCATTAATCTCCTCAATAAATAGATTGCTTCCATTGTTGACCTCCCAGGCATAAACCCAAATTGATTCTTAGATACTGTTGTCTTCAATCTCAATCTATATTCAATCACTCTCTCCCAAAGTTTCATTGTATGACTCATTAACTTAATACCACGATAATTTGAACAACTTTGTATGTCCTCTTTATTTTTATAAATAGGTACTAACATACTTTTTCTCCATTCATCGGGCATCCTATTAGTCATTAAAATTCTATTAAATAATTTTGTAAGCCATGATACTTCATCCTCCCCTAAGCACTTCCAAACCTCAATAGGGATACCATCTGGTCCTAAAGCCTTCCCTGTTTTCATCTTTTTTAGAGCAATCATGACCTCTGTTGTCCTAATTCTACGAAAAAATATATCTTCTCGAGTCTCCCTAAGTTCCTCTATATCTAATCTACTCCCATTATCTCCATTTAATAACCTCTCAAAGTAGTTTTTCCATCTTTCCATAATTTCATCATCTTTGACTAGGACTCTCGAATCATCACTTTTGATGCACTTAACGTTATTAAAATCTTTTGTTTTCCTATCCCTAAGTTTAGCAAGCTTATAAATACTTTTTTCCTCTTCTTGTGTTCCTAATTTTGTATAAAGATCATCATACGCTTTTAACTTAGCATCTCTTACCACTTTCTTAACTTCCTTTTTAGCCCATTTATATTTCTCAAAATTCTCTTCATTTCTGTTTGTTTGCCATGTTTTAAAGCACTCCCTTTTAATTTTTACTATATTCTGTACTTCTTCATTCCACCACCAAGTTTCTTTAGACTGTGGCCCTTTGCCTTTTGATTCTCCAAGAATTTCTTTTGATATTCTCCTAATGCATGTGGCCATCTTATTCCACATTATGTTAGTTTCTTCTTCACTATTCCATGTTGCTTCATTTAATACTTTATCTTTAAATAGTTCTAATTTCTCTCCTTTTAAATTCCACCACCTAGTTCGTGGGTTAATCTTCACTTTTCGCACTCGTGATTGATTTATAATATTTATATCCAACACCATTATCCTATGTTGTGAGGTTAAGCTCTCTCCCGGGATAACCTTACAATCTTTACACGTTAATCGGTCTCCTTTCCTAGTAATGAAAAAATCTATTTGGCTCTTATGTGTTCCACTTTTATAAGTTATTAAGTGTTCAAGCCTCTTTTTAAAACATGTATTTACTAGTACAAAATCATAAGCCATCGCAAAATCTAAGATAGACTCTCCCCCGTCGTTCCTATCTCCAAAACCATGTCCTCCATGCACTATCTCATATCCTACACGATCTTCTCCTACATGGGCATTAAAATCTCCACCTATATAGATTTTCTCACCTAGGGGTATTTCTTGAATTAGTTCATCCATTTGTTCCCAAAATTGTACTTTAGTGTGCTCATCTAATCCTACTTGAGGTGCATAAGCACTAACAATATTAATTATGTTTTCACCTAATACCAATTTTACAAGTATAAGTCTATCACCTTTCCTAATAACGGTTACGATATCGTCCTTCAAGTTTTTATGTACTATTATTCCAACTCCGTTCTTATTTCTATGTTTTCCTGTATAATATAATTTAAATCCTGTATTTTCTATTTCTCTAGCTTTCTCACCGACCCATTTAGTTTCTTGTAAACAAGCTATGTTAACTTTTCTTCTTATCATGGTATCTACTAACTCCATCCCTTTTCCTGTCATAGTCCCTATGTTCCAAGTCGCTAACCTAAGTCTAGTATCCTGGACTAGCTTCTTTACCCGCACACGTCCAGCTTGTTGCAGGAACCCTTGCATATTTATCGTCGCATCCGGGCGCCGATGCGACGCCCCTTGCCTATTTTTCGAGACACCCGGTGGCAGGCGCAACGCCCCTTGCCTATTTTTCGAGACACCCGGTGGCAGGCGCAACACATCGCTTAAGGGGAATGCCCGAGCATTAGCACGTATATTCATAGGATTCATGTTCATAAGTTTTTTTTTGTAATTTTTTTCTCATGTGATGGAGATTCGGCTTTATTTATGATTTTTAATGTCAAAGTGTGTTTGAATTTTGTTTTGTAAGATCCATTTTCTTAATTCAATATTAAGAATGCTCTAATAATGTATTTTATTGAAAAAATCTGTTTTATTTCATTAATATATATATATATATTTAAATATATATTATATATTATACGTATCATAGCGTGTCGTATCCTGGTTTTTAGATCAATCACGGGTTATGTGTCGAAACACATATTACACGTCCGTGCTTCATAGGTTGTCACTATACAACGCCGAAGAACCTCTTTTTCCTACCACGATAAACCACTTTCATAGTGAGCAAATCTTTGTCATGCCTCTGAATTCTTCCCCTTACCCCACTATACAAAGCCGAAGAACCTCTTTTTCCTACCACGATAAACCACTTTCATAGTGAGCAAATCTTTGGCATGCCTCTGAATTCTTCCCCTTACCCCACTATACAAAACTCAGTCAATACTCTTCCAAATGAAAGAAGCATTGTTACAATATAAAAGAGCAAGTGATCAAAATCTCGCTGCAAAACTAATTAGGAGAAAGATAATGATTCCATTTCTTCTTCTGCATCAATGCCTGAGTATTGAGCTTTACATGCGCCACACGGCATGAATACATACACTTTCGAGGGAATGCCTCTAGATCAAAAGTTGAAGAAAGAAGATGGTGATTAAGTTAGTCAATCTCTGTTTTTGTTTCGTAAAATTTAGAAGCAAGTGGTGTACAAACTCTGCTGGCTATTATTTATGGATCCTATACATGGCTTAATGTCTCAGCATATCCTTATGCTCTGACAATTTATATTGTTTACCCTTTTTTCCCCCATAAAATTACTCTTCTGGTTTTCTGATTATATAAAATTTGAATTTATAGTTGGCAATTTTTATAGTGTCATATATAATGTAAATGATGGAATTTTAGCTTGATACATGCTGTTAAATTTCAAATGCTGTTCTACTTTCCTGCTTTCCACAATTTTTTTTTGGTTGTGGGGGGGGGGGGGGGGGGTAGGTTGGTGGTAAAAGTGTTTATTTCACAGGAAGATGCACCAGGCAACAAAAGCTAGGAATTAAGAGCTACCTTATCAAGGAATTCTGTAATATTATAGGGGGTATGAACGAAGCGAATAACAGATAGGGTCAAAGTTTAGAATACTGTCAACACTATTCTATTTGATTTATACAATTATGAGACATGAACAGAAAATATCTTGAACACTCTTTCTTTTTGTTCAGTTACAATTTTACATCTAAGTTACTCTCTTTATTTCCCGAGTCTTCAAACTTAAATAAGATGGAACCCACCTTGGTGGATTTTGGTATTATTGCTTGAATTCCTTGGTCAAAGGTCTGAGGCTAGAGAGATAAGCTGGACTCACAATGATTGATTAAGTTGATTCATGGATAGAGGCCATATTGGTGCCAGCAGGAAGAATAACAAAGGATAGATAGAAAGTCTTATTGTTAGTCCAGCAAGCTACCTTACCTTCCTAAAAGGTTAAATGGGACGAAATAGATAGGTGGGACAAGCTGGTTTAGAATCGGGCAAAGCACAGGAGGAGGAGGAGGTCTGCAGGTCATTAGAAAGGTGGGAGTTTATGGCTCCCAACCACCATAATTAATGCATTATTCCCGCTTAAACTCAAGCAAGCTCATTTCATCAACTATAAATACCCAACGCTTCATTTATGGTAGCCAAGTTGGTAGTTGGATTACAATTGCTACACACGTGCTACACACTTGTAGTTGGATTAACCTGCATGCAACTTGATATATTTGGCCTCCGGAATATTGTAACTAAGCCTCTGGCATCTGTAACTTGGCCTTTGGCCCATTATCAATATAAGAGAGCGGAACCTTTTAGTCTGTTGACGTAGGCCCAACTCCATGGACTGAATCAAGTTAAACACTCGTATCGAACTCTTTTATTACTTTTTATTTTTCAAGTCCAACTCGCACACTTCTTCATTCTCGGTAGAGGTGGCCATAGGCCTGAGGCCCGACAAGCCTGCCCAATAAAAAAATAGGGCTTGGGTAAGGTGAATAGGCCCGCAAAGCGGGCTTGGCAAAATTTGATAGGCCCGCTTTTATTTTGGGCGGGCTTGGGCATGAATTCTTAAGCCCGATGAGGTCCGGCCCGGCCCGAGGCCCGGGAATTATGTATGTGTGTGTGTACTAATTTATTATTAAAGTTTAAGACTATAAAGTTATAAATAAATATATAAAGTGAGTAACTTTTATAAATGTGAAAAATATATACCAAGTCTTTTTATGTAGAGTGGGGAACTTTATATATAGACTCTGTAATATATAAAGTTTAAAACATGTTTTTAATTTAAAAAAATAGGTCTTTGATTAAGAAAAAATAGATTTTTTTATTTAAAAAAAAGCAGTAACCGGGCTTGGCCAACAGGCTTGGGTAAAGAACTTTCAAATCTGGGCCGGCTTGGGATTGCATAATAAGGCCCGATCTAGCCTCGAGTAGGCTTGGGATAGCTCATAATTTTATAAGCCCGACCCCGACCGGGCCTGCCCAGGCCCGACCTATGGCCACCCCTAATTCTTGGTGAAGTCCAAGGTCGTTCAGAGTTTGGCTTCATCAATTGGCGCCATCCGTGGGAAAGACTAAGCACCTTCCTACATCTCACTCTAAGTATTGAGTTGGACTACTTTGGTCCATGGATCCTTCAACAATGTTTGAAGGCATGCAAAAATGCTCAACAACCAAGCTGCGCGACAAGCCTAGTTGGCAGAACTCTTGGTTCGTCCTACCCTTCACGAGTATGGCAAAGGTAGATGGGTCCTTGCAAAGGCGACGAATACCCGTCCACCAAAGGCTCTCCTCTGGTTGACCACATCCTTCAGGAGCTCAAGTCTCAAATGAGAACCGCCCTCAAGCATCGTCAGAGTGTTCGTGTACTTGCATCTCAGTCCGAGATAGGTTAACCTTCCCGAACAACCACTCTCACGCCTCTCGTAGGCCGGTTGAGAGTGCTAGGGATGAGTGACTTCGTCAACAATTGAGGAATCAAATTGGAGATTTCATAAAGGCTGCTGGGATCAAATCCTTAAATGTGGATGCACTTATCTTATGCTCTGAGTACCCTTTCTCTGAGATGGTGCGCTAATGTAGTTCCAGTACCCTTTCTCTGAGATGGTGCGCTAATGTAGTTCCAGGATGTTCAAACTCCCCACCCTCGAGAGTTATAATAGGACCAAGGATCCCATAGACAATGTCCAACAATATCATATGGTAATGAGCCTGCAGGACGTCCCAACCGCCATCAAATGTAGAGCCCTTGCCACTACATTGAAGGGATTTTCTAGGCACTGATACAATAAGCTCTTCCTTGGGAATATCAGATCCTGCAAGGAGCTCAACACCCTATTTGTAGCATAGTTTAAAGGAGGCCCCCAACTTGTTGAATGTGAAGTAACAGAAAGGAGAGTCCCTTAAGAATTATATGGAACACTTTAATGAAGAATCTCTTAAAGTCGATGGACTTACCGATCAAGTGGCCATAGCCGCCTTCACTACCAGAGTTCAGTCCACCAGGTGAATTGTGGTCTTGGCTACGAATCGACCAACCTCTATGGCCATCTCATGGATGAGACGGAAAAGAAGATAAATAGAACGCATTAACCACAAGGGACGCGACTGAGGCGGAAGGAGGCCAAAAGAGAGCCAACCCCACTCCACCAACCCAAACAACGAATATGAAAATAAGCAAAATGGGAAGTCGAACCTCCAGCCTTCTAGAGGTTTACTCCATTAATAGCTCCAGTAACGGAGGTCTTCGCCCAAATGGAGGGCACCGGGAAGTCTAGTTTTTGTTTGTCCTGGCGACTTAGCACCAGTGCATTCGAGAGATTTCAAGTCACATCAGGGCAGCGACAGGGCAGTGACTGATCCAATAGAGACACCTCAAGCAATTCATCCCAAGATATCCGCGCCTAAAGGCCTCCAAAACCTAGATAGAGCTAATGCAGAAGCCTTGGCAAAAGAGTTGTTCGTCATTAGAGGAGGAAAGAGTTCCTCTGCTTAGAAGTCCTATCTCATAAAGATCCGTGGATCTCCCGAGTGTTTGGAAGTAAATGCAGTAAGAGAGGCGAAAGTGCCTTGCATAGCCCCCCTTATAATCTCCTTCTTCGAGGAAGATGCAAGTGATATTTATGATCCACATGATGACCCCTTTGTCATCACAATAACTGTGGCATCACCTAGTCCACAAGGTGTTGATTGACACTGGAAGGGCCTCTGACATATTTGTTTTATGATGCATTCAAAAGGATGGGTAGTGAGAGGTCCTTTAACACAACACCATTGCGAATCTCCAGACTCCTAATGTCCTTGGACATACTCCTTTGAAAAACCTCCTAGGACGTACTTGTTTGACAAACCTCCAGACTCCTAATTTTCTTGAACGTACTTGTTTGACAAACCTCCAGACTCCTAATTTTCTTGGACGTACTTGTTTGACAAACCTCCAGATTCCTAAGATTTCCAATTTCCTGTGACGTACTCATTTGTCAAAACTTCAGACTCAGTGTCTTAAACATAATAAGTCTCTGATTCACAATGTCCTTAGACTTTATTTATTTATTATTTATTAGACTTTTTTCAATTTATTTTTTAAATTGCTCTCGAACTTTTTTTTACTATCCAGGGACTCGGTTTAAATTGTCCTCGGACTATTTTTTAACTATCCACGAACTTTAGTTTTTAGTCAAATTGTCCCTAGGACTATTTTTTCTTTCTTGTCCATGAACTTTGTCCTTAGACTGACCTATTATCCCAAGGCTATTTTTCATTACCCAATGACCCGATCGTTGGACAGACGTCCATGAACAATTTTTTTTGTCTATGAGCTTACTACTTTGACAAAGTTTACAACTCGCTCATGTCATTTTAAAAAAAATATAGAAAAAAAATTCCACACTATGAACTCCACACAACCTTAATAAATGATCATTTCCTGCATTTGACAATGTCCAAGTACTATCTACGTGTAAGGATGGCAACGGGTCAGTTCGGGATCGGGGAAAGCATCTCCATCCCCGTCCCCATTAGAAATATCATTCTCCGTCGGGGATCCCCATCCCCGTTTAAAACGGGTATCGGTTTCCCCGCGGGGAACCCGTTTCCTTTTTTTATAATACATTATTTATGTGGACATTTTTACCTATACAAATTTCAAAAAAATTACAGTTAATTATAACATTATTTATGTTAAATCTAAAAAAAATCTGTATGCCAATATAAACACAATTTTAAAAATCAATCATCTATAAACAAATGGATTTGATAAATTCTTCACTTCAATCGATCATGAAAAATTAACACCAAAAAACACATGGATTTGATAAATTTATAGCATCTAAACACGCATAAATCAATCATCTATAAATACAAATCAACTGAGTTATCAAAACACAAAACAAGTGATCAACTACTAGTGGCAGGAGTTTTTTTTTTTTTTAATCAACTACTGCATGTTTTTTTAAAATCCCAGAACAGAGTAACCATGTTTGGTTACAAAACGATTCAAGATGAATTTACATTGGGGTATAATCTGACTAAACTGAGATTCAAGATCTGACTGGCCTCGTTTGATACAAAACAAATGCAAATATATGAAAATGAGCACCATCATTTGTTACCCAGATCTGATTATCTACCAATAAATCAATTATCGTGACCGTTGCCGTCGTCGTGGGAGACAGCTTGGCAGGGAGGGTTCGTGGATGGAGGCAGGAGGTGCGCGGGTTCGTGGATGGGGGGATGAGATGAGGGAGGAGGGTTCGTGGTCGTGGATGGAGGGATGAGGGAGGCAGGTTGTTCGTGGGAGGTTTTTCAGTGGGAGGGTTTTTTGAGTGAGTTTTAGATCGTGGGAGGCAGGTTCGTAGGATTAGAAGAAGTTAGGGTTCCTTTCCCCTTTCTTTACTCTTATATATTTATTACAATATATATATATATATATTATAAATTAATAATTGGGGTATCCCCGTGGGGACTCGAGGCTATACCCTAAACTGACCCAAATTTTTTCGGGGATTTTTTTGCTCCCCGAACCCGACCCAATCCCCAAATTTGCGGGAATTTTTTTTCGAGTATCCGCGGGGACCCGAATTTTCGGGGAAAATTGCCATCCCTATCTCCGTGTCGATAAACTCACTCACTTGATAATGTCCATAGACCCAGGGGTTATTTCCATATCGTCCCAACCTCTCAGTGGACTTTAAGTTTTTAACAACTTTAGTGGCATTATACTAAATTGTCACGTGATCAAAATCATCCTGTGAAAATTGCGGTGGGGGGGTGGGGCAGCTGATACGTGTGGATTTGTCACATTTGCCAAAGCCCAAGGAGAGTGTATGAACTCCATGGACCCAAGTCCATGGACATGTATAAAGTCCATAGCTTAAATGCATTACACATGTTAAAAAGTCCATAGACAAACTAAATGGACCCAATAGGTCCATGGACATAGTCACACTCAGTTAGGCACTTGTGCCTTGGAATCTTACCCAAATTATGCAACGAATTTCAAATTTACAAGGAGAAGCAAAAGATAATGTTTTCACTATTCAAGATAGGAATATTCCTAGTGCATAAGTGTTAGAGCACAGGAGATCAGCAATGCATGTCATTGAAAAGGTGGGAATTAGTGTCTGGGTCCATGAACATAGTCGCACACAGTCAAGACAACTGTGCCTGCCTTGGAATCTTACTTAAAGAATGTTTTGAATTTCATATTAGAAGGAGAAGCAAAAGAGAATGTTTTGACTATCTAAACTAGGACTGTTCACAATGCGTAGAGTCTCATAGCCCAAGAGATCAACAATGCAATGCAGGTCATTGGAAAGGTGGGAATTATTGGCTCCCATCCACCATAATTAATGCATTCTTCCCGCCAGCAAACTCACTTAATCAATTATAAATAACCAACACTTCATTTATGGTAGCCAAGTTGGTAGTTGGATTGCAATTACTACACACTTGTATTTTCTCTCTTTCTATTGCTCTCTTGTAATTTTTGACCTCCGGGCAACTTGATATATTTGGCCTCCGAGCATTTGTAACTCCCATTATCATTATAAGAGAGAGGAACCCAACGGCTTGCCTGGCTGAACCACGTTAAACACTTGTGTCAAACTTATTTATTACTTTTTATTTTCCAAGTTCAAATCACACACTTCATACTAGGTGAAGTGCGAGGTCGTTCAGATTTTTGCTTTATCATATATATAAATATAGAAACAGATTTCATCATGTAATGAAAACTTCAGGAAAAAGTGGTATTTAAGATGATTCAGTAGATGATTTTAGCTTTGACATGTGCTGTTGAGTTTTAAATGCGGTTCTACTTTCCTGCTCTTTGTTCCCCTATTTAGATTTTTTAATTTTGGTGTGGACGGTTGGGGTGGGTAAAAAGTGTTTATTTCACTTTGGAGGTGGATGTGTGAGGCAACAAAAGCAAGAAAATAAGAGCTACCCTTATTAAGGAATTCTGTGTTTTTATTAGGGGGTATTAAAAAAGAGAAATGCCTTGAGTCCCAAAATAATCTCCCAAATCATTCCCAGACAACAATAATTATTGTACCTTGTGGTATGGGTCCCTCTAGGGCACAACACTTTGTTGCTGTTTTGGGGGATGATTTGGGACTCGTAGCACTGCTCATTAAAAAATTATAAAAGAATTACAGCCTCGATCAAAGTTTTGAATGCAGTACGTTTGGTAAGTTTTAATGTTTTACCTTGTGAATTCAAAGTTATTTGATAGAGGTTTAGTTGTTATTTGCCAAGCTACAACACGATATCCTATTGGATTTATACGATATAGAGATATCACCAGGAAATATCTTGAACTCAATTTCTTTTCGTTCAGTTACAATTTTGCATCTAGGTTATCCCTTCTATTTCCGGAGCTTTCAAACTTGAATAAGATGGAAGGCCACCTGGGTGGTTTTGGTATTATTGCCTAAATTCCTTGGTCAAAGGTCAGAGGCTGGTAGACAGAGAAATACTGGAATGACAATGAGTGATGAAGTTGATTCATGGTTGTGATTTATAATTTCTTCAAAACTTGAAGCTGATATAAATAGCATTCGATCATTGCTAGTTCCTTTTGTAGGGTTATCTTAAAACAAGAGATGTCTTGAACAGTATGGAGGTTTTATTTAGTATCAACTCAAACCTATCCTAGTAGTAATTTTAATCAGTTATCACAGCATATAGTAATGGTCACATTATGATAAGAAGCTTTATCAATACACTGCTATGAACTCTGGAATGAAATTATAATTTTCCTTTTACATAAAATAGTAAACAAATTCGTTCGATTAAGTTAATCATTCGTAATTTCATACCTTTATTTATTCAAGTAGTGGTAGTGCACATTACAATAACAATCACTTGTGTAGCATGCACATTTTGGATGATTAACAGCAAAAGACCCATTAAAGATTTAGCGTCTTCTTAGTTACTAATGTACTTTTTGACTGAACGATCCGTGGCAGGTAAGGGAGAAGTTGGAGCGTTCAGCTGGAAGCTGAGCTAAATGCCCACACCCATTTATCTACTCCTTCTTTCTCTCTCTCTCTCTCTGATTGTATAATGCAGAACTACAGCTCAAGTAACACAGATGGTGGAGGCGGCTGGACTAATTTCAGCCCGTGTTGCACACCTGCTAATTATATTAGTAAGAGTGTTAGTATTAACAAGAATTAGAGAGGTCCAGAAAAGGTGGTTATACGGAGATGTATGTATGTATGTATGTATGTACATGAATGTAAGGTGAAGAAGTTATGTTTTCTCAGACTGGGAAAAACCTCTTTTCTGTAACATGTTAAGCTGTAATGCACAAACTGCTGTTGTTCTAAATGTTGTGCAATGCTCTAACTGTATTTCCTCTTGACGTTGAAAATGCTAGTACGGCTCTCTTCACTTCATTGCATGTCCTGCCACCTATTTATGCAAATATACATTTCTCCTTGCACATAAACTTTACAATGATAGATCAGTAGACAATCACTCTTCTACCTATTAGGAAAAAAATTGTTAAATCAGTAGACAGTAAGTATAACCCCCATGTTTGATAATGGTGAGTTATTCTAAATTGCAGTGGTCAATATCTATGGAATCTCCCACAATATACACAACAGAATAAGACCATCTGAGGACATCAATCAAATCCTTTTTGTTATAGGCTGTTTTTTGGGTTTTGGGAAAGGGGTTGGTATAACGGCTTTAACTGTTATGGCCAAAGCTACGGTTGGGTAATATATTTGCTGTACCAGTTAAGAGAGACCCTCAAAATCGAGGCGAACTCTCCAATTGCGTATTGCCTTGCATTATTGGGTTGGTAGAAGAAGAAATGTTTCCGGTCATCAGGAAATGACTTGCTATTTGGATGCTAAGGTGAAGTCTTCGTGGTCATCAGAAAATGATGACGACTCTTCAAATGATTCTGTACTGTTGCAGAGCCGGTGCGATTAATGACTACGTTCTGGTTGATTGCATTAAGAGTTTGTATGCAATGTTGTTGGAATAACGTATAAAGACGAGTACTTGAAGACATGACCGAAGATGCTAAGAATTTACTAGTTAAGGGGAGTAATGGCGAATCTCAGTTAGGCCTGGTAATATTGCTTGCATGCAACTAGGATCATGGCCTATGGTGACAATACCACCATATAATATGTAGACATCATCAAAGCCCTCATTGTCATTTCTGTTTCTTTTGAGAAAAATGAAATATGTGTTGATCTGTTAATCATGCACCCCTCATGAACCACCCGCCAGCCGATCATGCTATCCTTACCTTCCAACCAGCCCAGTCGATTCCGCTTTGCGACAGCATATAATCTCGGACCCTTGATGCCAGCAGCTCAAGAACTTTTTGTAACATATCAGGGGAGTTATCAAGGCCATCAACATACTTGTCATCCTAGATGTAGTTGTCGAAACTTACCTCTGGATATGGCATGCCTTTTTTAGCATGGGTGGTTCTCACAACCATATAAAAGTGTTGGGGCATTTTGATATTTATGACGAGCTGATGAATGGTCAATCCCCCATTGTTACTATTTTGCCAACCACCATCCTTGCTTGGAAGGATATTGACTTCTTGATGGAAAATATCTCGACTAGGCAACTACTGTTCAAACAATATATGCTTCCACAAACGGAAAATATATGCGTTTTGCCAAGTGTCAGGATTTAGTGCGTTAGAATGTGGATCAAGTATTTAGTATGCTGCAAGCTTGTTTGCAACTGTAAAAAGCCCCACTTGGTTTTGGAACCGTAGAGATTTTGGAAGCATCATGATAACTTGTATAATTTGCACCGGCCATCGACAATGAATACGATAAGACCCTCGAAATGATGGGGGCCGACTCCTTGAGTAACTAAATATTCCCGTTCAACTACTTAGTAACAAGCATGTTAATATTGCATATATGATAAATGGGTCAACCCAAGATTACATCAAGAGAACAAAAGCTGTCTTGAAATATGATTCAATTGAGCATTTATAGAGTTATCATGGTAACATCTAGTTCTATGTATTTATTTATGATTTTGTTGTTGGAGATATTCCTAAAATCGATTAATAAGTTGTATTTTTTGGATAGTTTTTAAATAATTGTTAATTATTATGTCATGTTATTTAATATTATAGCATATATTTTCCAATAAAACATTGTAGAGAGGTTGATTCAACTATGATAACTAGTTATTCACTACTCTATTCCTCGTTCCATAAATTGTTCCTACAAAGACATACAAGTTTACAACTACACAATGTATCTACTTCAAGGTAGAATATATTATGTATGATACATGGATAGTTTATTACTAGCTACTTATATGGAGATACTAAATCAGATATATGAATGAGGTTATAAAACATGCACATTGAACGTGACACGTTCAAATATTTAAGGGAAGAAAATAATATGTTACTAGATAGTTTTATGCTACGATTAATACATTTAATCGTTGAGTTGAGGCATCATTGTAATCTTATAGGTATGACAATAGTTATTTGTCGTTGGTGAATGTTTTGTCCGTATCATGGCAAATTATGTTCAATATTGGGATTACCCATGCGCATATGATGGTGGGTGAATGAACCAACAAAGAGTCAATCACTCCTAGTTACAGAGAGAATAAAATTTGAGTTTTGATACTTACCAAAAATCATCATTCGCGTTAAGACAAAATTACAATAAATTCTTAAATGTTACGTTTGATTATGGTTTACTTAGAAATATAATACAAGTGTGGTAATTGATCACAACTGCAATCAATTAGTTCTCGGGGTCAATAATTGATTACATACTTGGTTGAGGAGAGTCTAATGAATCATACACAATAGAAGTGTCGTGAAAGTAAAATAGTTATGAGGTGTTTATGTAATTATATAAACTTCAAAAATTTATAGACTAAATAATATATTCCAAGTGGTTGTACTTAGAGTAGTAATTAGCTTTTGTATTCAAAATCCATGGGTTTTGTGAAGCTATCTAGAAAAATGTATTTATGAGGCCTAAAACCATCTCCACAACATTTGGACATGTCCAATTATCCATATATTAATTTTTCATGCCAAAATTTGAGTATTGCTATTGGGAATGGGGTAAAATGCAGAGACCTCTAGCGGTTCAGCTATCGCATGAATAATCATCTCGTGGCATATGCACCATTCACGAGCTATGCTTTTATAGTTGACTAAACTAATGTTTAATGTATCGCATTTGCAATTTTGGTCAAATGAGATTGATTGTTAGAAAACATTAATAATAGTGTTATGTGAATGTTGTCCAACAATAATAATTTTGGTATGGGATTGAGTGACCCAGATTCAAAGAAAGACAATCGATTTTAAGAAGTTTTTCATGCAAATCAAGATTCAAGATTTTGGAAAGTTACTATTTAAGAGATCAATTCAATGTTCTCATAGTATTGTTTTGAGTCCCATAATATCGTATGAATCTGCACTACTTGTAGATTATGAATAAATGATAATATTTCTTCGAGTTATCTGTTCATAAGTTTTCAATTATATAAAATCCACTCTTACAATTTACATATTGCATTTAGTAATCGTCATCAAAATATCGATTTATCTCACAAGTTACATAGAGGATGAACATATGAATTTATTGGTCGGATACAACCTTGTTGTAAAGTTTGAATAGTCAATATAATTAAACATTAACTTTTATTTCAAATGTTATGAATATTTTTTAAAATAGTCCATAATAATGGTTAAAAATTATGTTTCTTTATCTTTGAATTTATTTATATTTATGTATGTATATATGATACAGACACCCCCACGCTCACACCCACGCTCACACCCATATATATATAGGAATTATCCGGGTAATTTCGAACAACTCGGATTGAATGACACCTGCCCGATAGCTTATGATAAAGGATCACAACTTTGGATAAGCATAAGGAAGAGTTCGATCATCAACAATCTAGGGATGGGATCTATACGGTCACATCAAAACTACCTTAGGGAGTTTCAGAGTCTTACGTAATTCATTTCCCTCATATTCCCTCTAAATGTAACCTTCACCCCTGGAAAAAAGGGGCATGCTATTCTTATTATTGCAATCTGGTTAATAAGAAGAGAGAGAAACACTTCGTGGGCGTAGACACCTTGCCAAACCACGTATAATTTGTCTTATGTGATTGCATGATTTATTTTTTCTGTTCGGATCTATTTGTTTGGAATTACTCTGTTGGATTTTACCACCTATAATTGGCTCCGTCTGTAAGAAATGAGTTTCCCTTCTTTCGGCTAATCAAGTCAACATGTAGATATGTCTCACCCTCATAGAGTATCTTCTCCATTCAATGGAAATTGTCAAAATGGTCCTCTAGCACCTGGAGTTAGGTATGAAGTCCGTCCCAATAGGATTAATAACACTCTTAACTCACGATATGATGCTCAGTAGGGACACTCTAAGAAAATAAAGGAACAATCTAGGTCTACCTAGATCTTGCGGCTCGTTGACGCTTATGAAAGGCGGCTCTGTAAAAAGGAGGAAGTCACGCAGCTCTAAGAAGAGAAGAACGCACGATTACAATGTCGTATAGAGATAATGGAGAAAGAGCTCCACGTGATAAGCGCAAGCGTCACACCCAAACCCCTAGCCCTCAGGCGAGTAAAACTCGCATCTGAGGAAGGAGTTCTCACTGCGATCCAAAGAGCTCCATGCACATGAGTCCGCTAATATGACGAGATCAGGAAGGGGGCATCACAGGCATGATCTTCGTGATCTCATTTGAAAAGAGATGGACCAACACCCCGCTCATCGTGGGAAGAGATCCACCCAAGAGCTGGCCAGAAGGGCCCTTATCAGTCATATGAAATTCCCTTTTTTAAGGGAGATTGTGGAACCAGACCCTCCTAAATTTTTTGCCACTCCCAGGTTTAAGATCTACGATTGAAAGACTGATCCCATTGAACACTTTCGCTAGTATAGACATGCAATGACCCTATGAAACAATAACGACACTCTTATGTGCCTTATATTCCCTTCCAACTTGGGGGATAAAACACAAAAGTGGTTCGAAAAGCTACCACATAGGTTAATCACCAATTTCAAGCAGCTCGCTGATGCATTGATTGTTTGGCTCATCACCAGTAGTTCCCACCTAAAAAGAATGGATTCACTTCTCGCCATGAGGAAAAATCCCCACAAAACCTTACAAGAATACGCAAGAGGATAATGAGAAACTTACAACAAAGTTGAATATTGCTCCGAATAGGTCGTTGAGGCCTTGTTCAAGATCGAATTGTCGAGAAAATCTATGTTGCATCAGTCTTTCACTAAGAAGGAGGCCAACACAATTGATGATCTCATGCCACGGATTAAGAAAATATTTAAAAATGGAATATGTGGTTGTGGACACTCAAAATAACACGGTCATCCTAAAATGACCAAGAACGGTGATAAGGAAAATGTCTCCAAGAAGGGGGCAAGAAGCAGAACGATGGATCCAAAAATGATGAGAAAGAAGATCCTGTCAAGGCCTTCCAGGTGATAAACATTGTTTTCAAAGAACCGATTTATTAGATCTTGATTAAGATCAAAGATCAACAATTCCTCAAATGGCCAAGAAAGTGGAAGGGTGATCCATAAAATAGGAACACTGCCCTGAGATGCATCCTCCATAAGGATAATGAGCATAAAATAGAGAACTACAAGCCTATCAAGTCCCATTTAGAAGAATTGGCCCAGGCTAGACACTTGAACCACTATGTGGAGAAGAAAGTCACTAAAGCTCCTATTGACACTAACTAAAAGCCCAATAACGTCCTAGACGAAGAGGATATGGGACACGAGTTTATGGTCATATAGGAGGCATCAAGCCTCAACTATATTTAATGCAATGCTATTTGGATGAGGCTGAAGAAAGTCATTGCGGTGATGGAGGCTTTCCAAATCCAGAAAGAGATGACGTTCAAAAGACATTGACTAAACAAACATATAGTCTTTACTGAGGATGATCCGGTCAGAGTCAGAACTTTACATCACGGTGAACTAGTAATCACTCTCTGAATTTTCAGCTAGGACTTGGAGAAGCTACCAGTCGACCAAGGAAGTTCCTTAGAGGTTATGTACCTAAAATTGTTCAATTATCTCTATCTCAAGATGGACGTCCTTAAAGAAGTGACCATCCGTTTGGTTATCTTTGTCGAAAAAATGACGATGCACTTGGGAAAAGTAGTTCTCCCTATCTGAATTGGAAATATCTCAAAGTTGATCGAGTTCCTACTTGGGGATATTCATTCCCATATAATTCCATCCTTAGACGAGGGTGTCTTCATGCTATGAAGGTTGTACCCTCCAATTATCACCAAAATCGCAAATGCATCACCGGGGGGGGGGGGGGATAGTTGAGATAAACAAATCTCAATCCATTGCTTAGTAATGCTTTATCGTCGCTATTAAGCCTAAGCAAGATCCGGGGTAGAAGAAGAAATAGTGGCGCCACAAAGCCGACAAAGGATGGGACCCCACCATCAAAATAGTAAAAGTATGATAGATACGGGGTAGAAGAAGAAATAGTGGCCCCACCGATAGGGCCATGAAACCATTACAAGAAGTAACGTTTAATGACTCACACCCATATAAGAAATTACTGTTCGACAGCTCACTAATCGACCAAGGAAAAGAAGAACAAATTTCTTTACTTGGAGAGAATCAAGATGCTTTTGCTTGGCAACCTTGTGACATATCTGGGATTGATCCCGAAGTTATGTGACATTGACTTCACGTGGATCCAACATATCCAAGGATCACACAAAAGGCTCGTCGAACATCCCTAGAGAAGGCAAAGGTTATGGAAGAAGAAGTGGGGAAACTTTAGGAGCCAAGGTCCATTAAAGAAGTTAAATTCCCCAAATGTCTATTTAACCCAGTGGTCGTAAAGAAAAGTAATAGAAAGTGGAGAGTTTGCATAGAATTCACCGACCACAACAAAACTTTCCCCAAAGACAACTTTTCTTTGCCAAAGATCGACCAATTGGTCGCTGCCATAGCCAATAACGAACACATGAGTTTCCTGAATGCGTACCCTGGATACCATCAAATTCCTCTGTTCGGTCTCGATCAGGAGAATACCTCGTTCATCACCATTCTTATCTTATACTTCTACAAAGTCATACCATTCGATCTAAAAACTCAGGAGCTACATACCAAATGTTGGTCACTAAGATGTTTAAGGATCAATTAGAGAACACCATGGAGGTCTATATAGATGACATATTCATAAAAAGCCAGCGTAAGGCCGACCACTTACATGATTTGGCGAGGGAGTTCGAGGTGCTCATATATTATAGGATGAAGCTCAATGCTGCTAAATGCTCCTTTGGGCGTCAACCTAGGAAGTTCCTGGGATGTTTAGTCAGCAAAAGAGGGATCGAGGCCAATCTCGATAAAATCAAAGCAATCAACAATGTCCAGCCACCAAAGACATTTCGTGATATTCAAAAGTTATCCGGAATGCTAACAACACTCAAGCACTTAATCTCGAAATCATCACAGAAGTCTTGACCATTGTTTCAATTATTAAAAAAAGGAGAAAGTGCCAACCTGGAACGAGGAATGTTCAACGGAAATTGATGAAATCAAGTCCTATTTAAGTCGACCACCTCTGCTCGTGGTCCCAAATTCTAGAGATCTAGTTTACTTGTAACTCATGGTGTCCTTCATGCAGTTACCTAGGTTTTGATATATGAGAATGAGAAGCGCCAGGCCCCAATTTACTATGTAAGCAAGACGCTCCTGGGAGTTGAGAAACACTACTTTCCACTAGATAAGCTAGTCTATTATCTAGTTATTGCTTCACGAAAGATGAAGCATTACTTTGTGGCCCACTTATTCATAGTCATCACCTATTTCTTGCTCAAAGCAGTCCTTTGAAAGGCCGACATATCAGGACGAATGTACAAATAGTATGTAGAATTGGGGAGACTTGATATTCACTATCAGCCAAGGATTGCAATAAAGGGAAAGGTACTGGAAGATTTCATCGCTAAGTTCACTAGGGGCAGGAGCTCGATGATAAGGAATTATTTGATCAAACAATCAACCAAGAGTTTGACCAACGCAAAAAGTGGACTCTATACGTCGATGGGTCCTCCAACTCAAAAGGGGAAGGCATGGGGATTATCCTCATCACTCCAAAGAAGACTATGATGGAATAAGGAATTTAACTTGGATTTAAAGCATCCAACAATGAGGCTGAATATGAGGCCCTCATCGTTTGATGAAGGAAATCCTTATCTCTTGGAGCAAGCCACCTTAATGTCTACTACGACTCATGACTTGTATTTAACAAGTATTAGGAGACTACAACGTTAAAGATGAACGAACGTCAACATTTTTACAAGTCTTCCAAGACTTGGCCTCCAAGTTTGAAAAAGTATGCGTTCAATAATTACCTCGTGGAAAAAATAGTCATGCAGACGCTTTAGCCACTTTAGGTTCAGTCGTTGATTCTGATCTCAGGAGAACCATTAAGGTAGAATATCTCACCCAGCTAAGCATCGAGAGATCGAAGGTTAGAGAACAAGTCATCGCAGTCCAGAAAGTCACTAGCTAGATGGACCCAGTCATAACCTATTTACGGGAGGATGTTCTACCAATCGATAAGAATCAGGCTCATCAAGTTAGGGTAAAATCCATTCGTTTATACTTAACCTAAAGACAAATTCTACATACGATATTTCATAGGTCCTTACCTCTAAAGAGTCCACCCAAGGAACATCGACAAAGTTCTATACGAACTTCATGATGGGATATGTGGGAACCATGCAGGGGGAAGATCCTTGGCATTCAGAAGAATCAAGGAAGGCTATTAGTATCCATACATGTAGCAAGACATAGTTTCTTATATTAGAAAGTGCAAGAAGTGTCAATGGTTGTCTCTTATGCTTCACCAACCATCCAATGACCTAAAGTAACTAACTCCCTTTTCTCAATGGGGTTTGAACATTATGGGCCCCTACCTACAATGCTTGGAAATCAGAAGTACCTCCTGGTCGACATGGACTAATTCACTAAGTGGATTAAAACTGAACCTTTGGTGAATATTAGAGACACTAACATGATAAGATTTACTTGGCATACTAAGGACAATCATCACCAATAATGGAATGCAATATGAAAGTGGACTATTTCAGGACTTTTGCAACAACCACATCGTCAAGCACTACTTCAGTTCTTTAGCCTACCCCCAAAGCAATGGGAAAGTTGAGGCCTCCAATAAAATAATGCTCGACGAGATGGAAAAAGGTTAGAGAAGGCAAAAGGTGCTTGGGTGAACGTGCTTCCCCACGTTCTCTGAGCATATTGTACTATGCCCAGGAGGTCAAAGGGGGAAACACCCTTCACCTTAGCTTATGGAATGGAAGCTATAATTCCTTTGGAAATCGGGTTATCGACTATGAAGACGATCGTTTTCCATCAAGGCATAAATGAAGAAATCATAAGGAGTAAGCTCGACCTACCCAGGGAATGGAGAGAACATGTTTTGGTGAAACTAGATTCTTAACAACAAAAGTTAGACAAGAAGTATAACAAATGAATTAATCTGAGAAGGTTACATGTCAGATGTCTTCAGAAAGGTGCTCGACAGTGCGAAGAAGCCATCAGATGGAAATCTAGGACCTAACTAGTAAGGACATTTCAAGATTATTAGAGACGACCTCCAAGGAGACTACCATTTAGAAATAATGGGGGGTATGGAGATCCCTAAGGTTTAGAATGTAGATAATCTTAGGAAATTTTATTTTTAAGCTTTTTCAAAGCACTTTATTTATTTCAGAGTTATGTTTAGCGAATGATTAAAGAATTTAATTATATTTTTTATTCTTCCAAACGACAGGCTAACTCTATTGTAAGGATCTATGTTTACCCGATCTAATTATGATCTCCGATTTAAGCGCTTGATCAAACTTTGATCATCAAATTAAATGCCTTACTAAGATTATACTCAATTAAATCTTTAAGGTTCTATGTTATCATCATGAACAAACACGAGAGCATCAAGAATTTCTATGGCAAGGAAAATACCTATGGGGGACCCCTAGGCACTAAGTGTCCCAACTTAGTCGGCTAAAATCCTGAATGGGGGATGGACCTATGGTCTCGCTGTAATTTGACCTATGCCTAAGACTGTGTGATGACACTTTCTAAAATTTAAGACATACAATAAATACATGTTCAACAAAAGAAATGGGAAAGTGGAAAAAATGAAATTAACTTATAATTTCATAAAATATTCATTTAAAAAAATCCCCTACTGGCGAAGTTACAAAGTAAATATGTGTAGTAGGTAAAGATATCCATCACCTTTGGCGAGTTATCAATTCGGTGACCTTAGCTCTTCGCCTATCATCCATATTGGGCTGAAACTCATCATCGCCATCGTGAGATAACATGTAGCTCTTCACCAATTGAAGAGGAATCACATAAGGAGGAATCTAAGATTTATCGCTCCCAAAGGGAAGATCGCTATAATAAGGGCACTCCACTTGGTACTGTACTAAAGTTTTGAGTCCTTGGGAACCTTTTTGACAATGAGAGAATTAATACAATCATGCTTATAAGAGACCTTCTTAGTTTCATCTAGACGAAGAGGGGCATCCGTCCAACCCTCGTCGTAGCCGGCAGCCCAAACTGCATGAGGTCCCTTTCTGAAGATACATTTTAACTTCATTATCTCATGACCCATGCTTTTATTAATCACTTCATTATTCTGGTAGTCATCTTCGGCCTTACCGATATTAAAGAGTTATTCTCATTTTGCAAAAGGTCTACAACATAATCGATCTCCATGACCTCAGTTGCAGACTAACATCTGAACACGTTTGTTTGTCATAAGAACTTGTTATTTTATACAGTGCCCATCGAGTAACATTAACAAAGGCTTCACGAGCTCGAATGAAAGACCCCTTACCAAGCATTAAGTTTGAATCGTCACTCCCTGAATGGTTGGAACCATATGCAAGTTACTAGCAGGCTATAGAGATTTCTTAGTAAAGCAACCTTAGTTAAGTAGAACCCCTTATGTGGAGAACCTGAGGGTCTATAGACCTTTGTTATGTAAATGTGGAGACCTTTGAAGTAAAAAATGAGGTTTAGTTATGGGTCTCATGACCTAAGAACCATAAAAGCCTTGGGAGTTTATAACTTGAACCTTTTTAAGACTGAGTATCTTATATTTTTTGTATATAGAAACACTTATTCCCCTTAAAATTTGGAGAATGGACGTCAAAACATAAACCTATTACGGGTCCAAAGACCTCAGATTTATAATTAAACAAGGGTAAGATCTCTTTAAGTGTTTAAAAATTCATTCCAAGACAGGTTGTAATACTTTTGAACTTCACTAACTAATGATGAAAGCCTTAAAGTTTAAAATTTGAAGTTCCACAAAGGGTCCTAAAACCTCTAAACTTAACTAACTAAGGATGAAAACCTTATAAGTTTAAAATTTAAAGTTCATTATGGTATCTAAGGACTATGAACTATAGTCCACTTGGATGCAAGCCTCGTGGTTTGTGACTTTTCACCTTTTATTTGAAAATTGGAATTCTGAAAAGATTTTGCATTTGAACACTTATCCCCCAAAGGATTGTGAGAATGGAAGCTTTAAACTCTTGACCTTTTTGACTGTGGGTTTTAAGGTAATTTTCATCTATTTTAATGCTTGACCTCCTAAAAATCTTCTTAAGTGAGGGTTGAAAACATTTTGTGAGGTGGTTGCTAAGGTTTCTTCATTTTTCAATACTTTTTTTTGAAAGAATTCTTTGAGTGCAAACAAGGTCTTTTACACTGAATGTTTTGGGTCCTTAGACCTTGGTCAACTTAGGTGGAATTAAGGATGAAAGCCTTGGTAATTCCTTTAATAAGTTTTGAGGTCATTAGACCTTAGAATGTTTATTCGAGCTAAGGATGAATGCCTTGCAACTCTTCCTGGGTCGTTTAAGACCTTTGTAGACATTGGGTGCTAATGATGAATTCATTGAACTCCAAGAGTCATTTGTCTGAGGTCTATTGGACTTCATTTGTTTTATTTTAGAGCCAAGGATTGAATCCTTACAACTCATACTGGATCCTTAGACCCTAGGTTAAACCTATAGCTGAGGATTGAAGCCTTGTAAGTTTAGGTCTTTAGACCTTAGGTTAAGCTTGTAGCCAAGGACTGAAGCATTGTAACTCACATTGAACGCTGTATTAAGATATCATAGGTAGAAAAAAAGGTTCTTTTAATTCCATTTCAATAGCAGAGTACATCTTTGAAATAATATCTTGAGATGTTATACATTCTATGGATGAGGAAGTTCATATCCCTCCATATTCTTTAGATAATAGAATCTTACTGTTGGTATCTTGGCTATTGCATAAGGGCCTTCCATTTGGGGCCAAACTTTCCTTCGTTTGAATTTTTAGTGGAAATGGTTACCTCTCTTAAGACAAAGTCCTCCACTTTGAATTCCCCGTGGCAATTTATTTTTTTGAAATAAGAGGATGTTCTCTCCTTGTAAGCAACCATCCTATTTAATGCAGCTTATCGTCTCTTTTCCAGTTCATCTAGGGATCTTTCGAGCCCTTCATCATTAGCCTCTGGATCAAACATATCCACCCTCTAGGTTGGTATCTCGGTATTGACTGGGATAACTTCCTCAGTGCCAAAGGTCAAAGAGAATGGAGTTATCTCCTTTGGACCTCTAAATGTAGTTTTTGTATCGTATAAGATAACTCCTCAACCCACAGACCCTTGGTTTTCTCTAACTTCTTCTTCAAACTATGAAAGATGGTCTGGTTTGTTACCTCAACTTGGCCATTCTCATGAGGATGTCCTGGAGATGAGTAATCACTACACCAAAAACTGTAATTTGGCACACCCTGATATTAAAAATCTGGCACAGTTTAAAACTGTGCCAAATTCTGGCACGGTTTAATGATAATCTGGCACACTTTAAAACAGTGCCAAAATTTGGTACTGCTTTAAAGTGTGCCAAAATTGAGTACACTTGACTAAAATATAAATTACCCTAAAAATATGATTATACTAATTTTTTTTTCTATGTTTAGTTTCCCTCTTCTCTCTCCTCTCTGATCTTCAATCTCCCGCTCCCCCTCTCTCTTTCTCTCGACCAAACCGCACACCCTCTCACTGCTCACCGGCTCCGACCCCCTAGCTGTCTGCTCCGGCATCAACCTCATCACCTGGATCAATCGAAACAATAATACTCGTGTATTTTCAGTGTTGACCCACCACCACCGGCATCAACCCCATCACCAGAAAATTTGTTTGGGTTGACCCACCACCTGCGAAAAAGGGGAAGAGGAGAGAGAGAAACCAGTTGCAGTTCCTACCAAGAGTTGACCACCACCACCTGTGAAAAAGGGGATGAGGAGAAAATTTGTTTGGGTTGACCCACCACCTGCGAAAAAGGGGAAGATCTCAACTCTCCTAAAGTTTTATTCGTCCAAGTATTTTTCTATTTTTGATTTTGATTTATTCGTCCAAGAAAATTTGATTTTGATTTATTCGTCCTAGTATATTTCCATTTTTTTCACTCCCGATTTTGATTGTGTTATTATGTTATTAGATTTCAGGTTTCGAAGGAGATTTTGGTTGCTCTGTAGAGACTACTCAAACCATATGGCCTTTGTGAGTTATGTTTTCATTTCTTCTATTTGATTCTGATTGTGTTATCTTCATATCCCATTGGTGGGTTATGTTAAAAATGACAACTCTAATTGGAGATATTTGTAGTCAATACCATTTTTTTTTAAAATTATCCCAATGAAAGGATTGATTTGACGAACCGTGGATTTAATTGTCCTTTTCTGTCAATGCATTGGGCTTAATCACATTAGGAACTTTCATAGCACTATTTTGTGAAGCATTTATTAAATATAATGCATTAGATGACCCACATCACTTTTGAGGATGAAAATACGAGATCCCCACCTGTTTTCTGCATAATAACTTAATAAAGCTTCGAAGTCTCTATATGAAATTAAAATTTGGAATTCTGAAAAAGAACAAAAGCTCAAATTATAGATGCTCTCATAATCTGTCACTTCAATGGCTCTAGGAGATAGGTCTTTAGTTTCACTCTATTTAACCTCCAAATTTATGCAGCTATAGGGACATAGATAAATAGAGGATTAAGCTCATTGATCAGTTATGAAGTCTGGTGTAGTTTAATTTAAGCAGCAGTTATTTTTTTTCAAACAATCAGCGCATTGAATCATTAGTGCATTGAATCAACTGTGCATTATTAGTGCATTCAACTTTATTAACTTCACTACAAGAAAAAAGTCATTTTCACGACACGATTTCTATGATATTCTAAAGGTATTTTCTTGTTAGAATTTTCTTCTTTCTTGGGATGGGGTTCTAGTATACAAGCGGGGGCAAAAGCTATGCTCATTGTGGGATAGAATCATGTCAAGAACTTCTATCTTATGGATTGGTGGTGAAGTCAGATTCTAAAACTTTGTAACATATTTTTAATTTCGCAAGTTTTTGCAACATGTTTTTAATTTCATTCATTGGGAAAAAGCTATGCTCATTGGGATAGATATTATTTAGTCAATCCTTCTTCTGAGAGTTTGCAACATGTTTTTAATTTCATTCCTATTGCTAATAAAGTATATGGAGTTTCTTTAATAGCTTGTATGGAATTCCTATTTGCTTTAATCTCATTCATCTAAGGCTCAACTCTTGGTGATTAGATGGGTTGATTATGTTAACTGTAATTGTAACTTTTCGAGCAAATTGGAGTCTCTATACCAATTATTCAAGAGTTTTATGTAGTCTGGACAAGACATGTTGAATCCATGTAAGCAGGTTATCAAAATTTGTGGTATATATATTATCAGAAATACATCAAAATTGATGAGTTTGTCATTCCCGACATGTAAAATATGCTTATGCAGTATATACTATATATTTGTTTATTTGTAACTTTTAATAGATGGACATATGTTATTATTGAATTGAAGTCTCACATAGCGATGTAAAATTTAATTTGAACTTATAATAGATATAACTTCTTAATTCCATATCATTATTTTTAAATAAGACACCTATACGATTGTTAGTGTATATACACGCTTTATGTATTACCAGTCTTCCTAAAACGTATTGGTACTTCTATACACACATTTTGCAGGTGTATTCTACTTCAGTAGCAATGCTGCTGACAACAGTTGTTTCTGTTTTCCTATTTGGATTTCATCTCTCCCTCGCCTTCTTCCTCGGTTCAGTGTAAGTACCTTGGATTCATGTTCATTTCATGACCTTTTACTTTTTAGTTATAACATATTGTGAAAACCAATTATATCCCATATAGGGTCATTTGATTTAATTCCGGTGGTGGGCACTGTAGGCTTCTGCCCAATCAATTGAATCTGTGTAGATCATTATGGGGTCATTTGACTTTTTAAACCCCAAAATTTTGATCGTTTGGGAATTGACCCCCCAAAACTAATTGGGATTTGACTTTTTAGTTGTGACTTTTGACAGGGATGCTAGGGATAGGCGCATTTAGTAAATCTTAATATATAGCTTGATGATAATTACATTAGTTGTGTGTATATTTAAACTACATAGGATTGAGATTGTTCTTTAGACAATGTTAAGGACATAATATATTTGATGCCATTGTTGTTAATGTCTTCGACCATATATATAATTTTAACCCTGGATAACTTGTCATACCTTTTGGATCAAGCTAGAATTGGCATTTTTTTACCCCTCACTCACTAAGAAATAAAAATATACAAAAGATACATTATCTGGTGACTAGGATTGTTTGGTTTATCGACAACTTTCATAGTTTCAGGCTAGATTACCTATTAACAAGTAGGAGAGGTAGATAGTTACAGAAACATTGTAAAAATTCTTACTTCGACAATCAAATCCGTGTTGTGAAAGATAATGAAGTCCTTATACATAAATTTGTAAGATAATGAAGTCCTCCTTAGTTGAAATCTTATGACGATAATTTAAAAATATCTAAATTAGGCTTAAAAACAAGCAGTTAAAGGGTGAAAACCCAAATCAGCCCCCAAACGGCCTCATAAGAGGGACGAACACCTCGCACGGGACCAATGTAACTTGTAGGAACTCACCGCGTAGTCGCGGGTCTCCTGATTTGAGAATATGACGATAATTTCAAAATATGCAGATTAGGCTTGAAAACAAGCCGTTTGAGGGTGAAAACCCAAACCAGCCTCAAAACGGCCCCGTAAGAGGCACGAACAACTCGCACGGGACAAATGTAACTTATACGAACTGACCGCGTAGTCCCGGGTCTCCCGGTTTGAGAATACGATGATAATTTGCAAAAATCACACTTAGACTTAAAAACATGCCGTTAAAGGGTGAAAACCCAAACCAGCCCCCAAACGACCCTGTAGGAGGCACGAACACCTCGCACGGGACTAATTTAACTTGTAGGAACTGACCGCATAGTTCTGGGTCTCCCAGTTTGAGAATACGGCGATAATTTGCAAAAATAACACTTAGACTTAAAAACAGGCCGTTAAAGGGTGAAAACCCAAACCAGCCCCCAAACGACCCCATAAGAGGCACGAACACCTCGCACGGGACCAATGTAACTTGTAGGAACTAATCTCTTAGTCCCGGGTCTCTCGGTTTGAGAATACGACGATAATTTGCAAAAATAACACTTAAACTTAAAAACAGGCCGTTAAAGGGTGAAAACCCAAACCAGTCCCCAAACGATCCAGTAAGAGGCACGGACACCTCGCACGGGACCAATGTAACTTGTAGGAACTGACCGCGTAGTATCGGGTCTCTCGGGTTGAGAATACGATGATAATTTGCAAAAATAACACTTAAACTTAAAAACAGGCCGTTAAAGGGTGAAAACCCAAACCAATCCCCAAACAACCCCGTAAGAGGCACGAACACCTCGCACGGGACCAATGTAACTTATACGAACTGACCGCGTAGTCCTGGGTCTCCCGATTTGAGAATATGACAATAATTTGCAAAAATCAACACTTAGACTTAAAAATAAGCCGTTAAAGGGTGAAAATCCAAACCAGCCCCGAACGACCCCGTAGGAGGCACGAACACTTCGCACGGGACCAATGTAACTTATAGGAACTGACCGCGTAGTCCCAGGTCTCCCGGTTTGAGAATATGACGATAAGTTTCACCCCTATATGTAATTTTTTAGTTTGAGTAATTTTTTTTTTTTGTAAATTATTGGGTTACTAATACCGTATCTTTTTTGTATCCTATTGTTTTTGCAGGATAACAGTTTATCGTTGGCATTTATTCACATGGAACACACAGAGAACTCAATGGTTTACAACACGGGGTTTATTCATAATTCCATTTTTTTGTGTTATGGTCGTGCGGGCTTTTATAATTTTGCTGTTAACTTTTATGGCCGTGTGGGCTTTTGTAAGTTAATTATTATATTTTGTGGCCGTGCTGGCTTTATGTTAGGCACGTTTTATATTAGAAGGTTTTGAAATGTCCAGAAAATAGAGGAAACTTTGCCCAATTTTTTTTGGCCTGTGAACTATTAAAGACTTGTAATATATTGAAGTTTGTATGTACATTAGTTTATCAACAACGTGCAATATTTTTAATTTGTGAATTTTTGTGCTTTTAAATATTTTTTTTTTCTTTTTATTAAAAAATTTGGCACAGTTCAAAACCGTGGCAAAAGTGTATCATATTTTGGCACGGTTGTGAACTGTGACAAATTTTTTTAAACTGTGCTGAATTTGGCACAGTTAAAAACTGTGCCAAAAGTGTGCCAGAAATATCAAATTCTGGCATGGTTTAAAAGTGTGTCAGAAGAGTTCCTGTTTGGCCAAATCTGGCACACTTTTGAGCTGTGCCAGAAAAAAATGGCCATTTTGGAACACCTGATTCTGGCACAGTTCAAAACCATGCCAGATTTGATCTGGCACAGTTTTAAATCGTGCCAGATTCCTATTTTTGGTGTAGTGAATGGTGGATGATCCCATAATATGAGCAAAGCTGTTTAAAGCCGGTGTTGTCAAATTTTTTCCTGTTGTTAGAGATGATGCCTCTTGGTAAGCTAAACCTAGAGATGATGCTTTTTCAGATGAGATTGGTAGTTTTCTTCTCTGTGATGGTGGCCAAGGGCTCAATTTCATCCCACTTCATAAAGTAATAAATTGCCATAATGCAAAATTTGTTTAAATATTTGGTGAGAGGCAGAGGTCCTACCAAATCCACTTGCATTGAACAAAGGGCTATAAACTTAACATTGGGGCCATTCTCTCTGTTGTCTCCTTTGTAATGAAGGAGAATCTCTGACACTTATTGTTGATGTCTAAAAATGGAAGGGGTCCAAATTTATAATCATAGATAAATAAATATAAATATGCTAGACAAACACACAAGATAAAAAGATTTTTAAAGTGGTTCAGCTATAAGAAAAGCCTATGTCAACTATTGACATTATTTTCGGTGTTTATAATAGCTCAGTATGGGGTGTGATTGTGCTTGATTGAATTGTCCCTTTGAGCTAAGGGAGAACATGCATGTATACTAGTTAGAAACCCAAGAGATGGAGTGATTTTATATTTCTAGGCACTTATATCTGTATACAATAAATGAGACGCTTAGTATTCAGTGCTAGTAACCTTTACTATTCCTGATGGTTCGCGTTCTAAACGCTAGTCGGCATTCTAACTAACTAAGTGTTTTTGAAGCCGACCAAGATAGCTGAGTGGCCATATTGGAGGAAAGGTGTATACTTTCCATTAGTCCTCGTAGTCAAATAAGTTTCATATACAACAAAAGCCCCCAATGTTCCATGCTTGATGATTGATCCAAAGTATGGAGTATTTGTTCAAAATATTGCACGTCGTGATATCTGAGAGTTGGTCGACAATTGACCTCCCGAAGTTGTATATTTTTTCACCAGTATTATTGATAATGGCATTTTTTGTAAATAATTTAAACTTTATCAAACCGTCATTGGGTATACTGGTCCTTTTACATGTTGGGAAGCGTGCAACCATGCAGTTAATCATTTTGTTTCTATTTTTGAGGCAAACTATAAAAGGATGAAAGTTTTCCCTCCATTTTCCTTTACCTAAAAACTTCTGACTTCAGCTCTTTTTTTCTTCTCAAGCTTTCTCTTGTTTTTGCTCAAACTCTTTACCGTTCTTCCAAATCTTTAAGCTTTCTTTCCATTTTTCTTGTCCTTTTGAATTTATTTTCTTCCAACAAAGGTGGTGTATGCTATAGATGAACATTATTTGGAGGAATTTAGGGTAACTAAAAAAATTTCTAATTGGGTGAGTATAGAAGTTGTAGATGGTCCATTTGATGTTCTGTCTTTGGAAGAGGAACATGGGATCCCAACTCTTTTTATAGATGAGTGTGGCATAACGTTTCCCCAAAACCATCTTTTTTTTTCATTTATGTTAATACTTCGACGTTTTTTCGACTAGGATAACCCCCAATACTTAGATAGTAGTTAATAGGGTAAATAGGCTCAATGAGATTTGTGGGACTCGAGTTGGAATTCTTGAGTTGATGTTTTAGTGGTGACAACACTTACTATTTAAAAACTAGGCAGGCCAATAGGGAATTAGTTTTTAATCTACCTGATTCGAATAAAGACTACTGGGACCATGGGTTAGTTGTAAAGAACTGGCAGTAGATGCCCCCAAGAAGGGCGTGGCATAGGTTGTAAATCATTTTTACTTTATGTCCACTTTCCTCATACTAACTGTTTGATGAAATATCGACTTAGTATGTTGTATTGTTCTTATGCAGAGGAAAGTAAGAAAAAGTGTCCCAAAGAGGGGGACATTAATATCAATGACCTCGAATACCTGTGGGGGATCCAACAAAAGTTCAGGGAGAAACACCCCAAAGCAGCTTTTGTCCTGCTAGATTACAAAAGATCGATTACCTCTTTTGTTGCTCACCCCATTGTCACTTTGCCTCAAATTCCCATTCTTCTAAACGATTAACCTGTTTTCACCTCCTTTGCTGCTGAGTCGGCTGGAGTAGAGCCTGCCCACGGAGGAACTTCTTCTTCCTTTGAGCTCTTGACATCACTAACATTCCCACTTCACCGGCTTTCAAGATGGTGAAGAGGAAGATTCTAATTTTTTAGGTTGGCTCTAGATCTCCTGTCCCTCCTTCCAAAAAGGACACTATAATTGATAAGAGGCCTCAGACTACTGAGAAGAGGCCTCAAGTCCTCACTACTAAATAAGCCCAAATCATTGAACCTCAATTCAAGAGGATAAAGAAAGGTCTACCAAGCCAGCAAGAGTTGGCCAAGAAATCTTCTGCGGAGCAAGGAAGAATTAAACATGACTCTGTGGCGATCAACCCTTGGCTATACAGGGGTTTGATAAAGGCTGGGACTCTCCCAATAGATAGGTCGGTAGCAGTCCTCCTGACCAGAGTCTGACTAGTTGAGATGGTTAGTCAAAATTTGGCATTGGCAAGTTTACAACTCCTTTGTTTCTTTTCATAATATTTATTACCTTTAATCTAACCTGAAGTATCACCCTTATTCTTTTGTAGTTCTTGGTAGACTTAAACCAGATGCTGAAGAAATATGACCAACTAAAGGCCTCCTAGGTTGATATGGAGGAAGCTTTTGAGGGTTTGCGCTAAGGAAACAAAGGACGAACAAAAGGCTGCCCCCTAGTGGAGCAAAAATTAATAGAAGTTGATAGAAGGGCAAAGGCTGCTGAAGATAGGACTTTCAACCTGACTGCTGATAACATTGCTCTTAAGGCCAAGGGCAATAAGGATAAAGAAGATGACTGCTACCAATGCCAATGCCACTATTGGCTCGCTCAAGGCCTTATAAAATTTGCCATTAGCAAGGCTGGGATAAAGATTTTGTTGCAGTGGCCATTCAAATAGAGTATGCAAAGAATCTATCCTTCAAGGAGGCTTGGTCGGAGGCCTTAAAGGAGGTCGGAACCTAGGCTAACTCTGAGTTATTTTAGAGACATGACCCAGGAACTCCTCCTAACTTGGACGAGGACTTTGATGATGATGAGGGTTCTGGGGAATCTTCCATGGTGCCCATAGACACTATCGATCTCCCCGATGCTGACTAAGACAAGGGCAAGGACAAGGACAAGGACAAGGACAAGGACAAAGGGAATGTTTATCTCCTTTCAACTAGTTTGTTTTTTCTATTTACCTTATATATTTTCCATTTCTTCTTCTTTGTAATGGGTTTAGCTCTGTAATTCTTTATTTCTCAGTGAAATGACATAGTTTTTTTCAATCTTTCCACCTATCCTTAGATGTTGATTGCTTATTTGATTCACTACTATTTGTCTTTCTTTGTCGGGCTCATATACTTATACTTATAAATTTCCAGTTTGATGGTAGGAAAAATGTAACAGTTTTTGCTGAATCCGAGCTAGTGCAGTGGTGAACAATGCTTCCTATTATGAAATGATTGAACAACTGCAAGAAGACCCCAAATTTTCTTTGGCGTGGCTTTATTTTGATTACGAAGCCAAATACAAGGCCTTGAGCGAGACAATAGTGGATAAAGAAAGAACTAAGAAAACTTTAGTTGACCAAGAGGCTCTACTTCAGGAGAAGGATAAATCTATCAGAAAACTCCAGGACATGGTACTTTTCCTCTTCTATAAGAAACCTAGGACTTTCTAGATGGATGGATATGATGAAGCCTTAACTTATTTAGATAAACATATAGATCAGGCTAGGTTAAAAGGAAATAAATGGGGTTGGTTGAACCTGCTAGGATTATTGAAGATACCACAGGGCAATGAACTGTGGCACTGGCATAATCTAGGAATGTTGGATTACCCTAATCCATCCTTTAAGATTGATGTTAACTGGATGCCAGCTGATGCCATTCCTTAAAGCCTCATCAAAAAATATATTGGAGATTATGATGTTTAAGGAGAGGAGGAATATGTTTGCCCCCATATCTATTGGATCGGTAGAGAAGTAGCAGACGTACTAGGCTAAGAGATTTTAGGTCTACAACCTTATCGGGCACCCTTGATGAGCCGCCTACCGGGATAAGAAAATATGAAGGAAAGTGCCCAATAGAATAGGCTTCTATTTCCTTTCTTTTGATTGTAACACAAAGTGTATGGAATAAAATGGACTTATTTTTCAATAAGTATGCTTGTGATATATTTATATCTTTATTTACACTAATGATTAGTTTAATCAGCTTGTCAACTAGGTAATCAGTCTTATGATTAGTTAATCATCTTGTCGAATAAATAATTTGATTAAATGATAAGTATTTGATTCATTATTAAATCTATTTGTAATGCCTTGGATTCGGCTAATGCACTTAGATAAAATTGTAAGTATTTTTGTTGAACTATGTTTTTTGCATTAGTTATCAGTGGCGACCAAGTGTATTAGGAATGTATAGTTATTCCTGTGTTTAACTTGGTCGGGTAAAACTTCTTGTGTTTAACTTTAATTCATACATGAAGTTTTACTGACTTCTTGTTCCTGATTTGTCGAAGATGAAATCATACATGAAGTTCGAAAATAATCCCATACTAAACTTTTTTTGAAATTTGTAAAGTTTAAAGTTGGAAAAGTTTGGACTTTGAAGTTGGAAAAGTTTGAATTAGAAAGAATAACTTTTCTAGACTTGGAAAAGTTTGAATTTAGACTAAGACTTAGAAAAGTTAATTAACGGTGGTATCACACCATACTCTGAAAAAGAAAACATAACAAGAAGCATAATTGGTAGAAAATCACAACTTCATTAAATTGAATGATCGATTACAATAAAAAAATTTACTGATAATATTTACGAAGGTGATTGGCATTCCATGGATTCTTAAATCCTTCGCCTTCCAGTGTTTCCAGTCGATATGTTCCTGGTCGGATAACTGTCGAGATATGGTATTTACATTACTAATTGGGCTCCAACTTGTTTCTCTTTTGGATTACATTCTTAAGTACCGAATCTCCTTATTTTAAGTTAATCAGATTGATCCTTCGGTTGTAGAACCTAGCAGTTATTTTTCGGTAAGTAGCCATTCGAATTGCAGCATCTTCTATGACCTCTTCAACTATGTCCAAATCTGGATGCCTCATGAGATCACTTTTGGGGGATTCAAAATTCATCACTCTGTGAGTCAGCATACCTATTTCAGCTGGTACCACTTCTTCAGTGCTAAAAGCAAGAATGTATGGAGTCTCCCTGTTGCTGTTCTTAGTTTAATCCTATAGGCCCAAAGGACACTGTGCAACTCATTAATCCAATTTTCTTTAGCATCATCCAATCGATTTTTCAATCCATCAAGCAGAGGCTTGTTATTAATTTATATCTGACAATTTCACTGTTGATGTCTAGGTGCTGAATGAAGCTTTTGAATTCTAGATCGGACGTAATATTTATCAAACTCATCATTATGATCGGTAATGAAAGAATAAGGCATCCCATAATGACATATGATTTGCTTCCATATAAATTGGAAATCTCTCTAATAAGGCTTATCCACCAAAGGTTCAACTTCCACCCATTTGGTGAAGTAATCCACTGCTACAACCAAATACTTGAACCTTCCTTTGGTGGTTGACAATGGTCCGACCAAGTCTATTCCACAAATGTAAAATGGCCAGGGAGAAGTTATGTGAGTTAGGGTAGGCCCCGGTCTTCTGTGGACAGTAGTAAATTTTAGGCACTTATCACACTTTTTGGTGAAAGAAACACAATCTGCCTTCATGATCGATTAATAATAGCCCTGCATGGCTATTCGTTGTACCAATGATCGATCGATTGAATGAGATCCACATGAGCCTTCATGTACTTCTTTGATCATATAATTTACTTTGGTTGGATGAACACAACGAAGTAAAGAGACAGTGTATGCCCTTCTATATAGAATATATTTCTCTAATACATAATTGGTTGCTTTGTATATCATCTTCCTAGATTATTATTGATCGGATGGTAGCAAGCCTCTTTTAATGTAATCTTTGATCGGATCCATCCAAAAGGGATTTAATTTTATAGAGATTATACTGGTGTCTTCCATATCAATGCTTTTATGGGTCAGAATTTCTACTGGAATAGTTTATCTAAGCTCTATCTAAGTCACTAAGGCTAGCCAAGAAAGGGCATCTGCTCGAGCATTATACACTGTTGGAGTCCGGACCATCTTGATTTTAGGAAATGAAGAGATAACCTCCATAGCCTTATTCAGGTATCTTACCATTATTTCTCCTTTCACTTCATATATTCGAAGCATCTGGTAGACAATAAGTTGAGAATCACTGTGCGTTATCACCTGCTTGGCAACTAGAGATGAAGCTAGTTCCAAGTCAGTGCTTAATGCTTCGTACTCCGCTTCATTGTTAAAGGCTTAAAAATTAAATCTCAAAGAATATTCCATATCTAAATCGTCTGAATTATTGAAAATGAGTCTAGTTCTACTTCTAGTGGCGCATGAAGATCGATCTATAAACAGTTTCCAGACTGGGATGTTGTTATCGAAGCCTTCCTCTAACAGTACTCCATGTCTGAATATATTCTTGCTTTGTTCGGACAATCGTTGAGCTCTTTCTTGAGCAGTTAATGATTCTAGTTGGTCGGCGACAATCTCAGTTTGCTTTTGAGCTGAGCTATCTTCTGAAGAATTATACTCGGCAAGCAAACTTGGATTATTTGGCACCTCTGCATATGTGAATTCTATAATGAAGTCTGCCACTTCTTGCACTTTAATACAGTTCTTGGCTCGTAAATGATCTCATTATCTCCAAGTTCAACGGCCCAAGGCATCAATCTTACTGACTTTTTATATTTGTGAAAAGCTTATCGTAAGGGTAAATTAGTGTATACCACGATAGTGTGGGCCTGGAAGTATGGTCTCATTCTTCCAGAGGCTTCAATAAGTGCAAGTGACAGTTTCTCTAAGCGTGGATACAAAATTTCTGCTCCTTAGAATGCTTTGCTGGTGTAGTATACTAATTTTTAAACTCCTCACTCTAGTTGGATCAAAGTCGAGCTAACATCTGACTTTGAAACAACCTAGTACAAATATAACTTTTCTCCCAAAACTGGTCGGGAGAGGAGTGGTGGAGATCTCAAATACTTCTTCAGCTCAAAAAAATATTTCTTACACTCGTGACCCCATTCAAAGGTCTTTTTGATCACCCTAAATAATGGGGGACATTTATCCATTTCTCGGGACACAAAACGGTTTAGAGCTGCCACTCTTCCAGTTAGTTTTTGCACATCCTTCTTATCGGTAGGGGACTACATCTCCGTTAAAGCTTTTATTTTGTCAGGATTGGCTTCAATCCCCCTTTTATTCATAATATATCCTAATAATATTCCTTCTCGTACCCCGAAGATGCACTTAGTCAGGTTGAGCTTCATATGGTACTTCTCCAGCTGGTCAAATGTTTGAGCCAAGTCTTTTATGTGGTCGGCGGAAGCCTTACTCTTAGTGAGAATGTTGTCCACATACACTTCCATGTTTTTGCCTATTTGTTCTTTAAATACTTTATTTACCAGCCTTTGGTATGTTGCTCTAGTGTATTTTAGCCCAAAGGGCATAACGTTGTAGCAATATATCCATCGGCTGGTGATGAAGGAAGTGCTCTCATTGTCTTCTGGTTTTATTTTGATCTGGTTGTACCTAGAGTAGGCATCCATGAAATTGAGCGACTCGTGACCTGCAGTTGCATCTACCAACTAATCAATCATTAGTAAAGAAAAGTGATCCTTTGGTCATGCTTTATTGAGTTTAGTGAAGTCTAAACACATGCATCACTTGTCATTATTCTTTTTAACCGTCACCACATTGACCAACAAACTGGGATACTTGACATCTTCTATAAACTGATCTCTCTGTAGCTTTTTCCACTTCCCCCTAGATTGCCATGTTCTTCTCGAGACTGAAAACTCTGTATTTTTATTTGATCGACTTAGAGTTCTTGTAGATGTTGAGCTCATAGCAGATGAAGTCAGGATCAATCCCTGGTATATCCTCATGGCTCCAGTCGAACACGTTATTCCTTATTTTAAGGAACGCAATCAATTCCTATTTGAGGGAAGGAGATAATCTTAAACCAATTTGAGTATTCCTTTCTAGGTTCTCGTCCTCAAGCACAATGGTCTCAGCTGCTTCCATAACATGTCCCTTCACTATATCTTCTTCCTCCCGAGGATCTAGAGTGTTGATATGATAAGTGGTAGTGTTTTTCTAGACTTCTTACTATCCGACTGAGGTATAGTCGCATTATCTAGATTCCATTTAGTTTCCATTCACTACGCCGACTCTAAAATTGGTATAAAACTTCATGCACTAATCCATAATAGATGGTACTACCTCTATCTACTTCATTCCTACTTTTTTGAGAATTATGTTCTAAGTTGAAGGGACATGTTTATCTAGTATAAAGAAACGAATCCTTTCCTTTCTACTTACCAGCTAAGTACCGACCAGGACGTCCAACTTGATTGTTCCCATGGGATACCCTATTTTTCCTGAGAACCCTATAAGAGGCATGTGCTAAGGTTCTAGTTTACTGTCTCATAGCAATAGGATGTGAAAACAATTATAGAACATGACGTCTACCAAACTCCCATTATCTACTAGGATTCTTTCTACTCTACCATAGTGAACTCTGCACGTGATGACTAGTGGATCATCATGAGGATAAATTACTTCGCTTAAATTATTCTTGGAGAATCCTATCACTAATCTTTCCTTATTGATTTTATAGGCTGACCATCTATGCTTTCAGACATGTAAATCTATCTTATAGTAGGCTAAGATTTGGCTTCATTCAGGTAAGACTTTCTCTCGACAAGCTCATGTCCTCCACCGGCATCTCCTCCAACATTGAAATGACAACCAAATGAAATAATTCCCACCTCCAATTTAAGTTCCTAAGTTTTCTTTGATAAGTCAGTATCATCCTTATAATGGTTGTTACGCGCCCTTTTCGTGTCATCATTTCCTCGGCCAGGTGACTCAGATCTTCTTCTGGTGTTTTACCACCTTTCCGATCAACAAACTTTGTTAATTTTTCTCGCCTAATAAGATTCTCCACTTGATTCTTTAGGGTTATACAATTGTTAGTTTTGTGCCCATAATCTTTGTGAAAATCACAATATTTGGATTTATCTCTCCCATTAGGAGGTGATTTTAGCTTTCCAGGCTAATTTAAGTCTTTTCTGCCCTTAATTTCTTCCAATATGTGGTGAACATCCTTGGTGAGTGAAGCATACTCATCATATTTCTTGATTTTATCAACTTTCTTATATTTTTTTATCTTTCTTAATTGAAGCCTTCTGATTTTTAGTTTCCACTTTCGAAGTTTCCTTAGCAGCCATAGCTTCTTCGGCATTCATAATCTTTCTAGCCTTAGCCATCAGCTTTATCATATTTTTGGAAGGATTTTTTGATAGAGCATAATAGAGATCCTTGGCAAGTAATCCACTCATCAATGCTGCAATTGCGATCTTTTCTTCATAATCTACCACCTTTAGTTTCTCATTATTAAAGCCTGTGATGTACTCCCGAGTACTTTCTCTAGGTTTTTGATGCACGGTCAAAAGACGAGTGACACTTTTTATAAGCTTAGCCCTAAAATATAAATTATCAATAAATAGCTCAGCCAACTGATGAAAGCTAGAAATTTTACCTCTGAGGAGGTTGTTGTACCATATCTAGGCTGAGTATGTGATGGAACTAGAGAAAGCCCTGCATCGCATCTCGTCAGGGATGAAATATATATCAACATCAACTTGATACTTCTTAATATGAAGGACTGGATCAGTCTTCCCATCATACTTGGGAGTAACAACTGGTTGTTCGAATTAAAAAGGCGTGGGATAGTCTACAATGGCCTGAATAAAAGGGGATCCTTTAACAAAACTTCGCAACAAAGGATTCTTTGTTTTGGCCATTTTGTCTTAGCTGATCTTCAAGTCATTGCATAGATCCTTTCCAGGAATGTTCATATGGTTTAGACTTGGCTAAAGCAGCTTTGGTGGTTTTACTATGCACATGTGCTAAACTGTCTTCCTGAGAAGTCTGCTCAGCACACGCAGAACATCTTATGCTAGCCCTAAACCTCACGGATCCTTCTCTGTGCTCATGAGATTGACCATGCTCTATACGATGGCCTTTGGCTTCTTAGTGGACTAAACTATCAAAGGCAGATTCTTTACTCAAACTCTCCAGCACACTTGGCCGTTCATTGGAAAAAGACCGACCATTGTAATAATCCATATATCGGATTGACGAGGTAGCCCCAGAATGGTTAGATCTGTTATGGGAGGACTTGTATCGATAACTCTTATCATTTCTAACTCTTGGAGGTGGCATGTCCCTGTAGGATGGTTCAGTGGTGGACTTGTTTTGTAACGTGTGAGCCAATTGACTAACTGACTCCTGTATGGCTTATTTCCCCTTGGACATGTCAAATAGAATTCCCTAAAGATCTGCCACACTAGGGGGAGCAGATGAATCTGGATTATTACCTGCAACATCAAGGTTGCTCCCAGGAACGTTTGTCATTCTTCAGAGAATTTCCAAAATGAACAAAAGGAATAAAAGGGGTATATAAATGATGACAAATAGTCATTTCTCACAGAGGGTGCCAATCTCTTGATGTTTGAAAATGGATGGGGTCCAAATTTATAATCACAGATAAATAAATATAAACAAGCCAGACAAACACACAAGAGACAAGATTTTTAAAGTGGTTCAGCTATAATAAAAGCTTACGTCCACTGTTGGCATTATTTTTGGTGGTTACAGTAGATCAGTATGGGGTGTGATTGTGCTTGGTTGAATCGTCCCTTTGAGCTAAGGGAGAACATGCATTTATACTGGTTAGGAACCCAAGATATGGAGTGCCTTTATATTTCTAGGCACTTATATATGTATACAATAAATGAGACACTTGATATTCAGTGCTAGTCGCTATTCGTATTGCACCCAAGTAACCATTACTATTTGATAAGCATCCAAAAGTGTCTATTTTATACCTCGAATAGATGCATTTTAGTCGCTCATTTTTAATAAAAATGACCTTATGTTCTTATTTATTTATTTCTCAGGTCAATACGCAATTGAGGTACAAATAATGCTAAATCACTGCAACTGCGACACAAAAGCGGTCAAAATCGTGCATCGAAGAAATCAAAAGAGATCGTGAAGTTAGAGTCCTATTTGAGCGTGCCAAGATGTGTTTCGATGCCCCGAACTAGTCCCGTAATCTTAACCTAGCCTAGACCGAGCCCAGTCCATACCCCGAGCCCGGTGTGTGTTGAGTTTGTGATTTTTTAGATTTTTATTATGAGTCGTTTTATTTTTAGGATTTATTTGGACTTATTTAAGATTTTTAGAATTTATTTGCATATGTTTAGAATATTTTTTTATTTTTATTAGTTTTTGGTTTTTATCTTATTTTATCTTTTTAGTTTTATTAGGATTAGTTTTTTTTAGGATTTCATTTTTTTTTAGTTTTATTAGATTTTATTTTTTTTAGGATTTTAGTTTTTAGTTTAATAGATTTTATTTTTTTATTTTTAGTTTCATTTTTTTATTTTGAGTCTTTATTTTATTTTTAGAATAGTATTCTATTTCTAGATTTTTAATATCATTAGTTTCATTATTTTAATTTTATTTTCATTTTTTTAGGTGTACAAATTAAACACCCCCACACCCCCATACAACTCACTCACACATAAACAACCCTCAACTCACCCTCACCCTAACTTTTTACAACCTACCATACACAAGCCCATACCCCCATCATCTTCTCCATCAACCCACTCACTCTCTCACCTCCCTCCATAACCAAAACCCAAATAAACCCACTACCCCTTATACCTGCTACCTCACCCCCCTGAACCTCCAAACCGAGCCAATCCGACCTCACTAAAACGAAACACGCAGCCTTAAACCCGATCTGTACCCAGTCGCTACCCATCTCGAGTTTTGTCTAACTCAGATTAAACCTCAACCATTTAGCCATTTCCACCAAAATCCCAAAAACATCGGATATCATCCCCAACCCAAAATCAAATCCCTACAAAATCTCTCCATCCAATTGAAGTCGTGGGCTATAAAGAAAGAGGAATGAAGCTCATAAAGGGGGACTCTCAACATCAGAAAAAAAAGACGAGAGAGACAAAAAAGAGAGATACACTGTGTATATTATGTACATAGTAGGTACATAAAAAAATTCCAAAAAAAAATTAGTTTAGTGTTAAAATAAATTTTAGGTTTAGATTTTTTTTTGTGATCAAGTGCTGGATTTGTGAAAACATTGGGACACACGTGCATGAACGCGATTCAAGGAATCAATTCAAAGGGAGACTTTTGTGTATTGTATTTCTTGCTCTACTCTTTGATTTATTGTTCCATGTTTGTGGCTGTGATTAATTGCTTCATTATGCTTGTCTAAGCACCCCGTTCAAGGGGTGGGATGCACTGCGAATGATGTTAATTTAATTAATTGGTTTCATTAATTTTATATTTCTAGGTAAATTAATTTTAACTGTCACCAATTAATTTATATAACGAGAGTTAGTAAATTAATTGAACAAATTAATGTTTGAATTTAGGAATAGAACTAGAGATAGGTTTTTTCGATATTTGAATATTAATTCGGTGTTGAAATTTGAGGATTGATATTGTTTTCGTTAAATTGATCCTAGCGGGTAATTTTCTGAAAATAGTGTAGTCCTAATTTTTCATCGTGTGACATTTTTAAATTATTTTTCTGAAAAAGATTTTATTAAATTTATAATTTTAACGAGAGTTAGATTATCGATTTAATATTATCTCGAAATATTTCAAAATAATAAATTGAGAAATTAAAATAATTGAAAATGCAGTGTAATCCCATCTCTTGACTTTCTCACAGTATTTCATACTCGGTTGCACATTCTTTTTCATTATTTAGTCATTTTATAATTTTTAGCATTTATTAGTAAATTTTTCCCTTGAAATTGTTTTAAAAATAAAAAAATTAATAAAAAAATATTTTAATAAAGAAAATTGAATTGCACGTTTTCACATTAATTGTTTCACCTTGGAAGTTGGATTGATACCCGTACTTACCGCAATACGAGTTATTTTTAGACAAGTTTTGTAGGTACTCAAGGGAATTTTGAGAGTGGATTTTGAAGACAACGATATACCCAAAAAGCTAGTTATCAAATGGCGCCGTTGCCGATTTCTTGGCCTGGAAGCAATTTAAGACTGGTAATTTTATTTTATTTTTACTTATAATTATTATTTCTTCTCCCTCCTCCTTAGACTGGTTGTATAGGCTTATTGAAGCTTTGTATTTATTTTGGTGCTTTTTGACACCGATTTATTTGTAATAATTATTCATATAAAAAAAAGCGAAAAGGGAAACCGGACAAGGTAGAGAGAGGATGTCCAAGGCGAGGATTTTTGAAGCCTCTCTACTTTGGGTTGGTAGGACTCCCGGGGACGACTGAGATAGGCGAAATCTCCCCCCGGTCGACTCAACTCGGTCTTCACCCCACGTGTGTAAAAATCGTGGGAGGTACAATTGTTTTATCCCTCGCGAATCTCCTATCAGCGAGTTCAATTTTTGTGTGCTTATTTGCTCCTGTGTGCTTTTAATCTCTGCATCGCACTTCAATTGAATGGTTTGATGAATTAATTTACATAAGACCTGAACCTAGTCATTCAAACGAGAAGGGATTTCATCACCCGACTCACTCGCTTATCCATTGTGTGCTACCCTAGCTATCATTAAATTTAAAATCAATAAACTAGCTAGCCCCGTAGGAACACACTTTTGTACGAGACGATCACAAAGCTAAATTCCGTGATTTTTGTCGCCCGCGGACTTTATTAAAATTTGACTACCCCTTTCACTAATTTTGAAGATAATAATTGGCTACGTGCTCGTTAGGATATTTTCTTGACTCGTGTGTGTCCAATTCCATTCTTTAGGTAGTCGATTTTAGTTAGTTCGACCAAATCAAGAGTCCAATTTTTTCCATTTTTCGAAAAATACCAAATATATATATATATATATATATATTTAAATATTTTCAAAAATACCAAAAATATTTTATTTTTTTTCCATATTTAAAATACCAAAAAGATTTTCCTTTTATTATTTTAAAAAATCACAAAAAGATTTTCTTTTCTTTTGAACTATATTTGTGATGGCCGAAGAACGTCCTTTACGGGAATACTTTGGCCATTTCACATTCTCTCGAAGTTTGTTTGATGATAATCCCGAATCGACCCTTGATTCACTAATTCAGGGCTTTGACTCTCAAACGCACACCGTTGATACTCATGTGTCGTCCATGCACCCATCTCATCTTCCACCGCCTCCAGTGATGAGTGTTAACCCATCACATGCTTCGTCGTGCACACACTGCTTTCTTAGCGATCACTTGTCCCATGAGTGTCCATTTATATTCTCTTCATCTGAATCTACCTTGGAACATGTGTATCCCTATGACACTGTTTTGGACCCACCCTCGACGTATTGTCACGACATATCTAATGTCGAGGGGTATGAGTACCCGAGCTATTCATGGAGGCCTGATCATCCTTTCATGCAATATGAATCCCAACGCCATGTTGTGGATCCTTACGGTTTCCAACAGTCGTCCTCACCACCTCGTGCACCTCATACCTATCAGTTCCCTTCATATGCTCATCATGCTGATCACACTTTTGTCCCTCACGGAGATGCTTCTCCCATGAATGCTACACTTGACCCTACTCCACACACTTCATATGAGTATTCTCCACATCCTAGTGTTTCTAGTGACTTGTGTCCACCTCACCCACCACCGCCACCCTCCACCACTTCACCACCACCTTGCACATCCGCTCTCGAAGATCTCTTGCACAAGTTCGTGCACACACTTCAATCTCAAACTGAATCACTTCAAAGGCTTGAACAACGATTATATGATTTTGAGTGTGCGCACGAGACGGATTTCACCCCAAGTCGACCCATTATTACACCTACGTGGGTCGATGATGTGTCGTCTTGTGTTATAAATTTTGAGTGTGACCAACTCTATCATCCAGAGAATCTCGACATTAAGACCACCCTGTGGTCCGGGCCCAAAGTTTACAATTGTGTTGACATATCCATTGCGTGTGAGACTGATCCCACAACGCACTACCCTCTCGAACCCACCATAGAGGTTCGCCTTTCCCCTTCCATAGAATCCTTATTTATGATTGAGCCTACACCTATTGAGCCCACTGCGTGTGTTCCCGAGGAACCACTTCATCCTAGGTTAGCTCCGACTACGAGTGCTCACGATTTTCTTGATATTGAATCTGAGACAGTTTCTACCTCTCTTGATATGGATACTACCGCATCATATTTGGCTCCCCTTGAGCCGAATATTGATGTAGATTCATCTCTCTCGGATCTTAAAGCCTCGTTAGACCCTTTCACTACCTCGGATGGTGACGTAATGGTGTCTAAGTTGATTACTCCCTCGTTTATTTCCACACTTCCTCCTGCAAGTGACCTTGAGGATCATTTCGCACGTCAGGAGGAATGTGTGTCTCCTACTCGTGAGTTAGATCATCTTCCCCCACCCTTTGTCCCACCCGATCCACCCACTGTCCCTTCCACCCCACCACTTTGTTTGGACCTTGCTATTGCACCTCACCTGTTCCCATCTCCGTATTTAGGTCCTCACCTACCCCCACCCTCCACCCTAGTACCCCACGATCCCATTTGTGCATGTTTCATTGACACCACTACCTATGAGAGTATTTGTGCTACTCTAATCTTTCGTGAAACCGAGATTATTACTTTATGCACACCACTACCTTGTGGTGTTGATTTTTTCCATCTACCGCTCCCTGGCATGTCACGGCGCGACTGTTACCATTGTCCATTTATAGAACAGTCGTGCACGTTCTATGATGTCCACCCCTTCACTATTGCCAAACCATTTAGCCTCCCCCACCAATTAGAGCACCATTCTTACAGGGCCCTTGTTGCCCTCACCTTTACGCTCAATAAGGCCCGTGATCGGTGCCTGTTCACCCTCCCCCTTGCCCATCTTTGTCCATGTATCCTCCTACCCACCCGCCCCTGGTCCATCGATGCTTTGCATCGAGTGATGCACTTTGCCATACAAGTGCATTGACTTCTTCAAACCTTTATCTGACAAGACCGACGCTTCAGCCTTATTTGGGGGTGATTCTCATCACCCAATTTTTCTACCACCCCGCATTTTCATAGATCTTATCTTTAGGGTAAGATTGGTTTGGTCTGGCTGAAGACATTAAACTTAGCGCTACCGGGAGGCAGTCCGTCGTTCATTTTTTATGAGTATGAGTCTTATCCTGTTTATGGGTGGTGTTTCACACCACCCAATGATTTTCACATGCTTTATAGACTTGTACGTTTTTGTGTCGCATATGTTCTTCAGGTTTCCTCTATACTCCTTAATGCGGTACATTTTCACTAATGGTTCATTATGGTAATATCTTTCCTCCCTTGTGCTTTTATTTTTATATATGTTTTAAACATCGAGGACAATGTTCTCTTTTGTTTGGGGGTGGGAAATTTATCAAAACCGTACCAATTTAGAAAAATTTTCAGAAACAAGTAATTTTGAACTTTTTGTGCAGTTAAAAATAAATTTTTATGACATGATTTGTCTATCATCCCTCTTTTAGAAATCTCGGAATACCTGTGTTCGAACCTAAACTTATGCTTTTAACCTTAAATTAATTAATACCTCTTAAGGCGTACTTGCACCATGAATTCCTAAACTCGAAAATTTTGCACTATCACGTTTACAATCCAAAGTTGAAGAGTAAATATATTCTTAAGAAAGCCTTAAAAGATCACTAGTGGCGACTTAAAACCCGTGAGATTTGAGCTTTTCATCTTTTTGAGGGTTTTTACGTATCTCCAAGTCACAAGTTGACTCAACTTTCTTTGGGTACTACATTTAGTCGTTGCATGATCTCATTATTTTTTTCAAATTTGTCTTAATCACTGAGAATGACATCATTTTCGAGTTGTAAGAAACACGTGTCTTGTAGTTTGTCTCGAACACTAAATCGATTTTTCCATACACTCATCTATTTCCATATCATCCACTATCATTTTCCATATTACCCTTATCCATTTATCCCAAATAACATCCATCACTACCCTCGTTTTTGAGAAAAAGACTGTGTGAAATTTTCCATGTAAATTTTCTTCATTTGTGCTATGAAAAGAAAAATGTATCGCACTAAAAAAAAAAAGAAAGAGAGAAAGAAGCAAAGAAAGAAAATAAAAATAGAAAAGAAGAAAAAGAAAACATGCGATCATAAATTCAAAAGATGAAGACATTAGTTATTCAAAGTGTGTCACACTCCTCTCAAAAACACTATCATTCATCTTCTTTATACCATTCATAAACCACATTTTCACCCTTGGTAATGTGTTCGGGCAAACGAGAAGATTATATGGTGAATAACTCGACATTCTCGACATAGTGGTTAGCATTCCTTCATGAGATCAGATTTTTTCATGTATCCGTCCTTTCTTATAAAGTGTGTGAGACGTTTGAACTTGTTTACATTTACTCACATCCTCACACACTAGAGAGATACACTTATCCAATTCTCAGAGAGTTCGATTCAGAGAGTTATATCCAGTGAGAATTGAAGTCAAAGCGTTGATCCTATATAGGTGATCTAAGAATTACTCGAATGATACTTCAGATTATTTCACACTACACACGCTGAGTTTTAGGAAGGATTACGCTTTCGGTATTAAGTAATTTTATATCTCATTTTGATAGTTGAATACGGTGTTCCTTGATGTCCTTTTAAGTTGGGTTGTATATCAATTTCATCATCCACTCAGAAACTGCATTCAAATAAGTTTATGAATTTTGTGGGTACATTCACTGCAAACCCTCACGAGACACTACTCGCCCTGTAGGGCAACCTACAGGTTTAATGACTTGTTGCACAAGCTAAGTGCAATCGCCCGTGCCTGCAAAACTGGCACACTTTTGGTTACTTATTTCTGTTTTCTGTCTAATTTTTGCTCGAGGACTAGCAATGTTTTGTTTGGGGGTGGTGTGATAAGCACCCAAAAGTGTCTATTTTATACCTCGAATAGATGCATTTTAGTCGCTCGTTTTTAATAAAAATGACCTTATGTTCATATTTATTTATTTCTCAGGTCAATACGCAGTTGAGGTACAAATAATGCTAAATCAGTGCAATTGCGACACAGAAGCGGTCAAAAGCGTGCATTAAAGAAATCAAAAGAGACCGTGAAGTCAGAGTCCTATTTGAGCGTGCCAAGATGTGTTTCGATGCCCCGAACCAGTCCCGTAACCTTAACCTAGCCCAGATCGAGCCCAGTCCATACCTCGAGCCCGGTGTGTGTTGAGTTTGTGATTTTTTAGATTTTCTTAGATTTTCATTTTGAGTCGTTTTATTTTTAGGATTTATTTTGGACTTATTTAGGATTTTAAGAATTTATTTTTATATTTTATTTTTATTAGTTTTTAGTTTTATTAGGATTATTTTCTTTTAGGATTTCATTTATTTTTTTTAGTTTTATTAGATTTTATTTTTTTTAGGATTTTAGTTTTTAGTTTAATAGATTTTATTTTTTTATTTTTATTTATTTTTAGTTTCATTTTTTTATTTTGAGTCTTTATTTTATTTTTAGAATAGTATTTTATTTCTAGATTTTTAATTTCATTAGTTTCGTTATTTTAGTTTTATTTTCATTTTTTAGGGGTACAAATTAAACACACCCACACCCCCGTACAACTCACTCACACATAAACAACCCTCAACTCACCCTCACCCTAACTTTTTACAACCTACCACACACAAACCCACACCCCCATCATCTTCTCCATCAACCCACTCACTCTCTCACCTCCCTCCATAACCAAAACCCAAATAAACCCACTACCCCTTATACCTGCTACCTCACCCCCTGAACCTCCAAACCGAGCCAACCCGACCTCACCAAAACGAAACACGCAGCCTTAAACCCGATCTGTACCCGGTCGCTACCCATCTCGAGTTTTGTCTAACTCAGATTAAACCCCAACCATTTAGCCATTTCCACCAAAATCCCAAAAACATCGAATATCATCCCCAAGCCAAAATCAAATCCCTACAAAATCTCTCCATCCAATTGAAGTCGTGGGCTATAAAGAAAGAGGAATGAAGCTCATAAAGGGGGACTCTCAACATCAGAAAAAAAAGACGAGAGAAACAAAAAAGAGAGATATAGTGTGCATATTATGTACATAGTAGGTACATAAAAAAATTCCAAAAAAAAATTAGTTTAGTGTTAGAATAAATTTTAGGTTTAGTTTTTTTTTTTTTTGGTGATCAAGTGCTAGATTTGTGAAAACATTGGGACGCACGTGCACGAACGCGATTCAAGGAATCAATTCAAAGGGAGACTTTTGTGTATTGTATTTCTTGTTCTACTCTTTAATTTATTGTTCCATATTTGTGGCTGTGATTAATTGTTTCATTATGCTTGTCTAAGCACCCTGTTCAAGGAGTGGGATGCACTGCGGATGATGTTAGTTTATTTAAGTAGTTTCATTAATTTTATATTTCTAGGTAAATTAATTTTAGCTGTCACCAATTAATTTATATAACGAGAGTTAGTAAATTAATTGAACAAATTAATGTTTGAATTTAGGAATCGAACTAGAGATAGGTTTTTTCGATATTTGAATATTAATTCGGTGTTGAAATTTGAGGATTGATATTGTTTTCGTTAAATTGATCCTAGCGGGAAATTTTCTGAAAATAGTGTAGTCCTAATTTTTCATCGTGTGACATTTTTAAATTAATTTTCTGAAAAAGATTTTATTAAATTTATAATTTTAACGAGAGTTAGATTATGAGCACATATCTGGCTTCTTAAGGAATGTGGCATTGCTGAGATTCTGAGTAATATCCATTCTTGAACATGACCCCATTTTCCATATATTATCTAGAGGTTAGGGACTTCATTTATTTGGCTTGAAGCTTGTCCCTAGGTTGGACTCCATCTCTAAGGTATGTATTGATAGGAGTGGTCTAATTTCAGCCCTCATTAAACTCTATAATGTTAATTTGGAGGTGAGTGATGCTTAGTTTATCTAGGGTGACCACTAGCATATCGAGATCTACCTTGTTTGAGGTAGTCACTAATAAAAGATGGTCTACCTTGGAGTTTTCTACCCTGGTAACTCTTCTGATGTTGAAATTATGGATTCCCTAGATGATATGCTTCATATCTACCAAATAACCTTCCATTCGGTCACCTTTGGCCTCATTTGCCTAAGTGACTTGATTGACTACCAATTTAGAGCACTGATAGCCTCAACTCGCTCTGTTTTCAAATGAATGGACAAACCTAGGCTTGCCACTAAGGCTTCATACTCCGCCTCATTGTTAGAGGTTTTGAATTGAACGCGGAGAGTATTAGAAATTTTACCTCCTTTTGGGATCATGAAATGAAGTTTATCCCCATTTCTTGAGCTATTAGAACATCCATATACATGCAATACCCATGTTGGAGAACTGGGGTCTATCTCTTGGTAAAGTGGGAGGTTGGAGTGTTAGGCAACACTGCCTTTGTGACTGAGCTTTGGATCTCTTCATCAACTTCATCCAGGTTGTTGAATTCTGCAATGAATTTAGCTAAGGTAGAACCTTTGATGGCACTCAGTGGTTGGCACTTGATATCAAACCCCCCCCAACTCCATAGACCATTTTACAAACCTTCTTGGGGTATTAGGCATGCGTAGGATTTACAGTAGGGGTTGATCGGTCAAGACCATGATGTGTGTGATTAAAAGTAAGGCCTAATACATCTGACCGAGGTAATGGGGAAGAAAATGAGCTTCTTCTTACTTGGATACCTGCTCTCATCCCCTTGTAGAGCTTAGATGACATAATACACGGGATACTCGACCCTAGATTTTTCTCGATTCAAGGCTGAGCTAACAGTGGTTGGGGATGCAACAAGATATAGGTACAAGTCCTCCCCAGTGATGATCCGAGCTTATAGATGTGAGGACCCCAAGTACTTCTTCAGGCTTTGGAAAGCCTCTTCAACCTATGAAGTCCATTATAAGTTCTTCTTCAGTATTTAAAAAAAAGGCAAGCACTTGTCTATACCTTTCGAGATAAAATGATTGAGGCAATCAACCCTCCTATAAAGGCTTTAGACCTCTCTAACTATCCTAAGAGATTCCAATTTTATCACATCTTGGATATTTTCTAAACCGGACTCTATGCCACGTCAAGTGACCATAAAGCCTAAAAAATTGCATGCAGCTACCCCAAAATCATAATTATTTGGATTGAGGCACATCTGATTTTTTTTAGATGTAGAAGATCTCCTTGAGGTTATGTAGATGGTCCTGAGCTTCCATACTTTTGACCAATATATCATCGACTTAGACTTCCATATATTTCCCGATAAGGTCTTTGAAGATGGAGTTTACCACCCCATGATAGGTTATACTTGCATTCTTTAACTTTATAGCAATATGTACCTTTTCCCATGATAAATAACGTATTTTCTTCATCAACGAGAGCCATTCTGAGTTGATTGTATGCAGAGTAGGTATCCTTGAGGAAAAGGATCTCGTGACCATCATTTGAGTCCACCAATGTGTCAGTGTAAGGTATAAGGTAAAAAAATTTAGGACATGACTTGTTGATGTCAATGAAGTCAACACACATCCTTCACTTGCTATTGGCTTTGGTCACCAATACTATATTTGAGAGCCATTATGGATATTGCACTTCTCTAATGAAATTGTCTACTAAGATCTTGTTGAACTCCTCAACAGTAGTTGTGTTTCTTTCAGGGACAAAGAATCTCTTATTCTAGCGCACCGTCCTATGATTTGGGTCCACATTGAGGTGGTGGCCAATTACCTTTGAATTTACTCCAATCATGTTTGAGTGACTCAAAGAAAACGTATCTTTATTTTATTTCAAGAATCAAGTCAGCTCCTCTCTAAAGGAGGAGCTTGTGACACCCCGACTAATTAAATACCGGGTAGCTACTCCATTATTAAATTAATACAGAATATCAAGTTGGTTCAGTCTTAGCATCACTGTCGAAAGCATTTAGTTACTTACTTAGGGGTGGGCACGGTCCGGTCCGATTTTTGCATGTCTTTTGGATCGGACAGAATATTCGGTCCAAATTTTTTTTGGATCGAGATTAGACCGATTAATTTGATTAACCTATTAATTCAGTCCTGGCTTTTTTCGGTTCGGTCAGGGTTAAAATTCGGTCCTAGCCCTATTTTATATATATATTTTTTTATGAATGTTTTTATTTATTGTTCTCACAAATATATATATAAAAAATTTAAAAATAATAATACTCGAAACCCCAAGTGATATATACATGGGTTTTTTTTAACCCAAATAAAAAAATGTCTATACATATATAAAATGTTCTAAATTAAATTCATAAGTTATATACATTAATTCAAAAACTATATATAAGAAAAATAACAATTTTATTTTTATTATATATATAGGAGAATTGGTTCGGTTCGGTTCATACCGATCTTTTAATATAGTGGATCGCGGACCGAACCGATTTAATCGGTTTTTAGTTTATGTGAACCGATTTTTGGACTGGTTTCAAAATAGCCTTAATTTTCGATTTAGTTCGGTTCGGTGCAATCGGTCCATTCGGGTCGGTCTATTTTTTTTCCACCCCTATACTTACTAGCCACCTAATATTTAAGATAGAGAGATGCCAAATTATAATAATTAAATTGACAATTAACCAAGTACTTAAATCATCATTCATCAATCCCATAAACAATCTTATATTTATAACCAAATTAAAGAAATAAATTGAGTTTGGAGTAAACACTTCAACGATAATACCAGAGTAAAATAAAATCCCAATACAAGAGTCTGAATAAATAAACCAGCATCTGAAATAATGAAAGTCTATATCTACAATCTCTAAACGAGAATGGGAAACATGCCCTAACTGATATGAATGACTCTGAAGGAACCAATGATAAATGTGGAGGAATCTAATACCGAGATCCTGTAACTTTCACAGCACTTACAACACGTCATCAGAACGAAACTCTTATGCATGGCGTCCCTATGGCTGGGCACCTAAAAGTTCTTTACAAAACAAAATAGATTTGGAGGAAAATGGGCCAGAGCCCGAGGTGAAAACAGTTTAAAATATAGCAAGTGTTTAATTGCATTAAACAGTAAATATTTATACATGTTAGTTGCATACTCTCACATGAGTTTCTCACCCATCAACTAATGTGCACGCCTAATGTAAACCCTTAACCCATCCTAGTTATGCCACTATCTAACTAGTCCGTACTAACTCCTGCTTTCACATTCTAATATCGGGTGTCTACTCGTATTACTCAAACAAGTCATATTTATATCCTACATTCACATTCATTAAATTACTTATCTAAAGGGTTATTTAGATTTTCACATTCTTAGACCATTCAAATATCTTAGTTATTCAAATTTACTAAGCAACAACGAACCAGTCACCAGTACATAGATAAATCACTCTCAGTACATATATACATATATGTCACCCCTAGGCTATGCTGCGGTGCACGTATACTCTGCTATTAAATCCATGTACATCACATACGTAAGGATCACTCATTCCGAATCACTCAGAAATTGTCTCAATACAAATCACACATATTGGAGGCGAACATAGTTCACATATCCATGGGTCACGCATATACCTATGCTCCTATGGTCAGTTTACTTATCAACTCATAAATAAGTCATTCACAGTCCTATGTCCTTAAGGTACCAATCTAAATCCCTCTGAAGGCACACAAAGATAAGATGGCCCTTTCCGAAAATCAACCTTCCGTGATAGTCAGTATGGTAGGTATGTCATACACACAATAAATCAGATACTAAGTAATCACACAACTTAGATAATCATCACATTAATATAGGTATACATCGACCCTATATTTTAAGTCTCATACGTATCATAGTGTCATCCCGAATATTCCATGTAATATGTTTAGCGCAACAACTCTCGTCGTATAAGTTCGAAAACTTAAACCTACCTCATAAGGTTACTAAGTTACGCACTAGTCTCTAAGGTTATCTCAGTAATTCCATGCACCTCTTCTGCTGGACCTAACCTTAAATTAACATTCGTTCAATTTAAATCCTAAATTTTATGAAATTTCTAAACGTACCTCACTCGATAACCACTCGTAAGTATCCCATTCAATCCCAACAATATTCTATTAAATCCCCTAAGTTCTTACAAGCTTGGTATTTGTAAAACTCAAAAGGGAAACTATGTACAAAAAAATAAGGAGGAGTCGATCGATTGAGGGAAAGGGTCGATCGATCGATTTAGTCGATCGATCGACATTCATGGGTCGATCAATCGATCAAATAGGTATTGCGATTCTGCATAATTTTGCCTACAGGTTTCACCAAACTTAATCCTCAAATACTCTACAATAATGTCCCAAACTCCCAAATATTTATTCCTAACATCATACCAACATAAATACATAGGTTCCAACATTTTAGAATCATCAAATCGTAATGGGAAGTCAATTTCTTTAATCAAATGATATAATTTTCATAAAAATCATAGTTCTACTATTTTCTTCAAGAACATAATTAACTAAATATAATTTCATAATTCTCTACCCATGGATCATAATTTCGTGGCTGCTATATTCCCAGAAGTTAAACTACATGCAAAACCTACCCAGATTACGATTTTAATTCTTCAAATCCATTCATTCATTATTTTTCAAGGTTATTCTTCAATTCTAAACTATCATGGATGATATATGCACTGAAGTATTGCAAGTTAAATCACTTTCATGTGAATGAAGATTCTAATCCTTTGAAGCAGATGGTATGGGAATGATTATCTCTTTCCGATCTATCCGGTTGTGGTGACGGTGGTGCAAAAGCCTCTAAATGGTGGTTTCTCCTTTGGGAACTTTCCTCTTTTCCTCTCTAACTGCCATTGGTGATTTTTAGTTGTGATAAACCTAAGAGTCCTAAGTGTTGGCTGATATATTAAGTCTAAAATTCGTGGGTTATAATTCCTCAAAAAATTAAAATGACTAATATACCCTCTCGGGCTGTCGATTAAGTCTAAAATGTCTCGAGACCCAAACTAAACCCACGGCTAGTGTTTTCTGACTATCTCGACCCTTCCGAACACGTTGGCACACTCAAAATGACCATACATATGATATAAAAATAAGTAATCATAATTCCATTAAATTGGGTCCTGACACGACTAACACGCGCATCCCAACTTAATTACTGAAACTATCGTATTTTAAACTCACGATAATTTTAATAAATTTAATAATCATATATTAACATATTCACTCATAAATATTTTAACATTATCATCATAATCAAATACTAACTCTTGTCTCGCTAGTTATTTAAATTCGAATTAATTTCCAATTATTTATCCCAAATTAATTTAATCAATCCCGTAATTAAAAGCAATTTCATTTAATTAATCTCATAATTAAAAGCCATGAAAATACGGGGTATTACATACTTCCCCCATAATAATTAAATTTCATCTCGAAATTCAAAAAGGTAAGGGATAACTGGTAAAAATAAGTAACCTCCAGTACTCAAAACCACTTCAAAGTAAGGCTCGATCACTATAGCCCCCGCTTCACATCACGCTTATTTAACACTCTTGACACTTTATCAGTTATAGGGTCACCCCTCAGTAAAGTCACCTCACCTTGTGTTCTTACTAAAAAACATTCGAATAAAATAATAATACATCATTGGCCGTATTATTTTAATATTATTGGGAGGCCGCACCTCACTTCGTATCAATTTTCGCATTTATCTAAACACAAAACTCCCATCCCGAGAGAAACCATATGAACATCTGACTACTCTTATCCGTTCTTTTAATCTCTATTCTCGGTGGTGTAACTTTTACGAAAGGGAAAAATCACCTAAGACGGTTTGTGGTTATCCCATTGTAGTCGTCAGACTCTAACTTCTGACTAATCGAAACTCCGATTATCCATTCACCTCTAAACATCCAGAGGAAGGATAGTAAGGTTTGTAAGGACGCAAATTTCAAATTGAGTCCTTTGTAGTTTTTGCTCAATTCCGGAAAAAAACGTTTGAGTCATAGGATAGAGTATATTGATCCTCTTTCAAGCCTATGATGTGTTTATTGAAGCTGTAGCGGACAAGTGTATACAGCTTCATCAAAATTCCGAGTTTAAGTGCCTCATTTCTACATCATCAATAGTGGTTCCATGCTCCCAAGGTATGAATGCAATACATATATATAGGAGCTTGGAACGGTTTATATTGGGTGCTAGGTTCTTAAAACTGTGTTTTGTTTTCAGATGTTTTCTATTAAAACTTATATATAAAGTATATAATGTTTCTTGGCTTAAAAAGAATTTTTGAACATTCTGTGAGTTCGTTCGAAGTGTCGTTCGAACGAGAATGTCGTTCGAATCATCATTCATCAATCGCATAAAAAATCTTATATGAATAACCAAATTAAAGAAATAAACTGAGTCTGGAGCAAACACTTCAATGATAATACCAGAGTAAAATAAAATCCCAATACAAGAGTCTGAATAATAAACCAACACCTGAAATAATGAAAGTCTATATCTACAATCTCTAAACGAGAATGGGAAACATGCCCTAACTGATATGAATGACTCTGAAGGAACCAAGGATAAATGTGGAGGCGTCTAATACCGAGATCCCGTAAGTTCCACAGCAGCTACAACACATCATCAGAATTGAACTCTTATGCATGGCGTCCCTGTGGCTGGGCACCTAAAAGATTTTTACAAAACAAAATAGATTTGGAGGAAAACTGGTCAGAGCCCGAGGTGAAAATAGTTTAAAATATAAAAAGTGTTTAATTGAATTAAATAGTAAATATTTTATACATGTTAGTTGCATACTCTTATATGAGTTTCTCACCCCTCAACTAATGTGCATGCTTAACGTATACCCTTAACCCATCCTAGTTATGCCACTATCTAACTAGTCCGTACTAACTCATGCTCTCATATTCTAATATAGGGTGTCTACTCGTATTACTCAAACAAGTCATATTTATATCCCACATTCACATTCAGTAAATTACTTATCTCAAGGGTTATTTAGATTTTCACAATCTTAGCCCATTAAAATACTTAGTTATTCACATCTACTAAGCGACAACGAACAAGTCACAAGTACATATATAAATCACTATCAATACATATATACATATATGGCACCCCTAGGCTAAGCTATGGTGCTCTCATTCTCTACTATCAAATCTATGTACATCATGTACGTAAGGATCATGCGATCCGAATCACTCAAGAACTGTCTCAATACAAATCACACATATTGGAGGCGAACATAGTTCACATACCCATGGGGCACGCACATACCTACGCTCCCATGATTAGCTGACTTATCAACTCATAAATAAGTCATTCACAGTCCTATGTCCTTAAGGTACCAATCTAAATCCCCCCGAAGGTACACAAAGATAAGATGGTCCTTTTTCAAAAATTAACCTCCCGTGATAGCAAGTATGGTAGGTATGTCATACACTCAATAATCCAGATACTAAGTAATCACACAACTTAGGTAATCATCACATTAATATAGGTATACACCAGCCCTATATTTTAAGTCTCATACGTATCATAGTGTCATCTCGAATATTCCACATAATATGTTTAGCGCAATAACTCTCGTCATATAAGTCCAAATACTTAAATCTACCTTATAAGGTTACTAAGTTACGCACTAGTCTCTAAGGTTATCTCAGTAATTCCAAGTCCCTCTTCTACTGGTCCTAACCTTAAATTAATATTCGTCCAATTTAAATCCCAAATTTTATGAAATTTCTAAACGTACCTCACTCGATAACCACTCGTAAGTATCCCATTCAATCCCAATAGTTTTAACATTTTCCGAGCATAAACTATTACCCTACTGACCTTATCTATGTCCCATAATATTCTATTAAATCCCTTAAGAGTTGTTATAAGCTTGGTATTTATGAAACTCAAAAGGGAAACGATGTAAACAAAATTAGGAGGAGTAGATCCAGTCGATCGATCGACATTCATGGGCCGATCGATCGATCAAACATGTATTGCGATTCTGCATAATTTTGCCTACAGGTTTCATCAAACTTAATCCTTTAATCCTCTACTATAATGTCTCAAAATCCCACATATTTATTCCTAACATCATACCAACATAAATACATAGGTTCCAACATTTTAGAATCATCAAATCATAATGTGAAATCAATTTCTTGGATTAAATCATATATTTTAATAAAAACCCTAGTTCTCCTATTTTCTTCAAGAACATAATATAACTTAATATAATTTCATAATTCTCAACCCATGGATCATAATTTTGTGGCTGCTATATTCCCGTAAGTTAAACTACATGCAAAACTTACCCAGATTACGATTTTAATTCTTGAAATCCATTCATTCATGATTTTTCTAGGTTATTCTTCAATTCTAAACTAACATGGATGGTATATGCACTCAAGTATTGCAAGTTAAATCACTTGCTTGTGAATGATGATTCTGATCCTTTGAAGCAGATGGTATGGTAATGATTCTCTCTTTTCGATCTATCCGATTGTGGTGACGGTGGTGCAAAAGCCTCTAAATGGTGGTTTCTCCTTCGGGAACTTCCCTCTCTTCCTCTCTAATTGCCATTGGTGATTTTTGGTTGTGATAACCCTAAGAGTCCTAAGTGTTGGCTGATATATTAAGTCTAAAATTCGTGGGTTATAATTACTCAAAAAGTCAAAATGATTAAATACCCTCCCGGACTGCCGGTTAGGCCTAAAATGTCCTGGGACCCAAACTAAACCCTCTGTTAGTGTTTTCTGACTATCTCGACCCTTTCGTACACGTTGGTGCGCTCTAAATGACCATACAGATGATATAATAATAAGTTACTCATAATTCTATTAAATTGGGTCCTAACACGACTAACACTTGCATCCCAATTTAATTACCGAAACTGTCGTATTTTAAACTCAAGACAATTTTTATAAATTTAATAATCATATATTACCATATTCACTCAGTAATATTCAACATTATCATCATAATAAAATACTAACTCTCGTCTCGCTAGTTATTTAAATTCGAATTAATTATCCCAAATTAATTTAATTAATCCCGTAATTAAAAGAAATTTCATTTAATTAATCTCATAATTAAAATCCATAAAAATACAGGGTATTACAGAGCTCAGGTCAAGTCCTATTTGAAAGACCTTAGTGGGAACTTCCTCATTAACATATATAGTCAACAGAGCCTCAGTTGGTTCACCTCTCTATTCTTTCTCTTCATCTAATGGATCCAAAGTATCCACATTCAACAACTCTATACCCAAACTCATTGGTGGGAGCTTAGTCATTTCAAGTGCAGGAGGTATTACTTTTTTAGGGACAATATCACTTATTTGAGAACTTTTTAGGGCCTCGAACAAGCTCCTGGCAATCTTTGATGACCTCATATTTTCTCTCATTCAAGTGTTCTATTACTTCTTCACTTTTTTATGGTCTCCAAACACTTCTCCCACACCCATGGGGGTTGGAAATCTTATCAGCATCCTTCAAGTTGACATGACATCATCCAAATCATTGAGTGAAGGTCTTCCCAATATCGTATTGTAGGATAAGGGTAGTTCCACCTCTAGGAACTTATTCCATATGGTAGAGTAATTATACTGAGAACCAATTATGAGGGGGAGAGTGACATAACCCATAGAATTGGTTCGTTCCCAATTAAAACCAATCAAAGTGGTGATGATAGGCTCCATATGCTTCATGGTGAGGCCTATGGCCTTAAAAGCATCCATGAATAAGATATTGGTTGAGTTCCTTGTGTGAGCCAATACCATCTTTATATTTGCATTGCCCCATGATCACCTTGATGACTGGAGGGTTGTTATGAGGGAGGAGGATTCTCCAGAGTTCTTTATTAATAAAAATTATTATATGGACTCCCTTTTGGGATTGGATTCAGTGGTGCACATTGTTGATTTGTACGCCCTCTTACCGCATGCTCCTGAGGTGTGCTTTCCTGGCCGTGGAAGGAGGTCCACCACTGGCATACCCTCCAGAGATGGCATTCACATCAATTAGAGGGATATCATATTTGTTGTGATGACGTTTCCCAGCATCCTTAACCACAAACTCCTTGAGATAACCCTTTTGATCACTCCTTCAATGGTTTCCTTGAACCTATCACCAGTGTTATGCCCGTAGTCTATATGAAATATATAATACTTGGACTTATCCCTCATGTTCGCTGTATATCTAATGGTCTTTGGCAGAGGTAGGAGATCCTGAGATTCTCCCTTTGCAAAGACCTCTTCTGTAGTGTTCGTGATTGGAGTGAAGTGTTTGGTATCTGGAGGTCCATTCTTCTAACCTCTGTTCTTCCTTTTCTTATTCTCAGCTACCTCAGGGGATTCTCCAATATGGGAAAAGACATTTTTCCTCTTTCCTTAATGGGGAGGCTATGGAATTCCTTATCATGATTGCATCCTCAGTATTCATGTATTTTTTAGCCCCTCTAACTGCTCAGTCATGGATCAAGGGTATCTTTTTCTATAAGATCTCAGGAGATCCTCTGATGTGAGGTCTGAGATGAAGGTCACCACACAAATAGTCATTCATATCATTAACTTGTAGAGCCTCTTGGTTGAATCCCTTGGCATACACTTTGAGAGATTTTACACACTTCTATGTTTAGTGGATGAGAGAGGTAATCGACTTCCTCATCTTCTGGTTCAAACCCTTATAAAATGGTTGAAAAAAAACCTAGCCAATTATGTAAGGATTCCAATGGTCCCTAGTTTAACCTTGTCAAACTAATGCCAATCCTTTTCCCTTAGAGTAGTGGGAAAGGTTCCGCATGAAACCTCATACGGGGTGTCTTAGAGGATAAAGAGGGACATATAAGTTTCTAGATCATCTATGGTATCCTTGTACCCTTAAACGACTCAATATTAAGCATCTTCCACTTAGGGGAGGAGCATTGTGTTGGACCTCATTGAAGAATGCAGATAATATCTTTTGGAGGGTTAGCTCTATGGTATGAAAATATCTTTACTAAGTTGTTTAACTCGGGTTAAAACATTTAAGTAGGTTCCGATTTTCTTTTTGAGGAAATGCTTTTAGAAACAGTATAGTAACACAAGATGTGTTTAAAAGTATGAACGAGTTATTTCTGAACTTTAGGAAATAGGGTTTAGAAATTAAGCCTAAGTCTAATGTGCAGAAGTAGTAGGAAAGCAGTAAAATAATCACACGAAACAAGATTTTTTACGTGGTAAAACCCTAAAATAAGAGAAACATCCACGGTGACCTCCATGCAAAAAAAATTAAAAGTCCACTAAAATCAAACAAAAATTACAAGATTACAAGCACCTAAGCATGCATTCTAAGATCCTAAGTCTAAGTTAAAAAAGTACTTACTAGAGTCCCCCTCACTATGGTAATTCTGAGCTGGTTTGATATTTCTGGCTGCTATAAGACTTTACTCCTTGTGTATGTTTACAGTAGCTTAACCAACTCAATATCTCTCAAAAGAATCACACTAACTATGTGTTCATGTGAGAGTGAAATTGCTCATGAAGTGATTATAATTATAACTACATGCACATACACAATTCACTCCTATCAAGATTTATACGACATAAATCCAACAAATTACATGTAGTCTATATGACATGCAACACTTTTCAAATATTCTTTGAAAATCAGACTTTATGATTTTTTAGATCTGAAAACAATCTTTCTGAAAAATAGATTTTCCTGTTTCAAAACTTATTTATACACAAGATAAGTTCACAAACTGTGAAAGTTTGATTTGTTGAAACAAATATTTTTAGATCCGAGTTTAACAACTACTGAAAGTCTCTTTTTCATGTATGTTTGAAATAGAGAGTGGATTTTTCTAAAATATACACGTATGAACCAAGATCCAACATAAGAGAAGAAATAGAAACCCTACACTTATAACATGAAATTTATCTCTTAACAAATGTCACAGTTTCTAAAAAGAAATTTAAGATTTGTAATGAGAAAGGATTCCTAAGAGAGATAAAACTCTATGGTTTTTTGATTTGGAAAACTATAAAAACATGGGTTTGGTTGGTGAGAAAATCAAAAGGGTTTGGAAATTTGGCGACTGATTTTCTCTCTCTCTCTCTCTCTCTCTCTTCTCCCCTCCTTCTCTCTACCATCTCCTTTTTTCTCTCAATCTCACGAATGAAAAAAGTCTCTAAATGGCTAACCTTAAGTGACTTTTTATATTAAGTGAAGAACATTCTGGATGATCGATGCAAAACCAAGGGTTGAGATCATTTAGACTCTATAAATTCTAATCTAACGGGTGAAAAACAACCGCTTAAAAGCTTACTCTCATTAGCTCAACTCACCATCACAAGCATTAAACAAGAAGACATGCATATCGTTTATTAAAGTGATCCAAGGGTCAAGACACATAGAAAACACAGATCTACCCATTATTAGTGCATCACGTGTAAGGATGAGATCAATTAACAATTGCGTGTTTTTGTACTTTGAAAAATAAAAATTGCACCCACACAAGTCTCTGCCGCTTTCGGATTCTACCCAACCATTGTTTTTAGGAAGAATAAGATTTCAATTTTAAGCCCAAAACATTTTAAAACACAATTTTAATTAATTCAAAAATCATTTAAAATGATTTAAAAATGTTTTAAAAATTCCTAAAAATATGCACACACTTATGCACACATATTAATACATATATGCATGAAATGTGTCTTATAGTGTGTTCAAGAGTATAGTAATACTTCCCTTTTGCTAGGTGATTAAGGTTATTTGTCTGGATGGTGTTGTTGATGTAGCTTGAATACTTAGGAGAGGGAACTTAAGAAATCTAATCCTATTTTGTCACCACATCCAAACTAGTTGAAACTCCTATATGGTACAGACTCAAGTGAGTTAACCATATAGTGTGTTCTCAATATCCCCCTTTAGACATTGGAGGCAAAATTCCCTTAAGTAACTTGTACCCGTGGGTAAAAGAAAAAAACTCCTACTTTTCCTATACAAAAGAGCTATCTACCCATTCCCATCCTAGAACCAAAAATAAGAGAAAGAAAATAGATAACTCAACTATCATATAGACCATTACGCTATATCAGTGATATCTGCACAAATGGTTTCTGAATTGCCTGAAATAAAACACTTAAATTGGCACATTAGTTGAGTCAAGAGAGGTAAAATATAACAAGTTACTCAAGTTCTTCTCCCCTAATTTTTCTCAAATATACAAAGGGTATAAAACTAATAAAGAATTATAATAAGCAATCTAGCAACCTATAATAATCAACGGGTCACGTTACGAATCTCCTACATAAAAAAAGATATAGGAGGTGTCTTTTATATTTTTGCAAACGATCGTGCCCTATATCCTCGAAGACCAATTATCAGCATAAATGCAACCAGAGGATATAAAAAATAGGTGATAGATAATTATTCAGGAGTGAGCATTCCAATAGATTTTCTTAGGGATTCAAATATGAAGTTATCTAGAGGCTTAGTAAATAAGTCAGCTAATTGGAGTTCTATGGGTAAATAATTGATTTCTAATTCTTTAGATTCAACTAATTCTCGTATAAAGTGATGTTTGATCTTTATGTGTTTCGTACGTGAATGTTGAATCGAATTTTTGGTAATATTAATCGCACTTTGATTATCATAATAGAGATGTAGTTTTTCTTCATGAATGCCATCGTCGCTTAGCATTTGCTTAATCCATATTAGCTGAGCGCAGTAACTACCAGCCGCTATGTACTCTGACTCAGCTGTGGAAAGTGAAGTGCAGTTTTGCTTTTTACTATTCCATCCTATAAGATTATTACCAATATAGTGGCAAGCACCAAAGGTGCTTTTACTATCGTCCAAACACCCAACCTAATCGGCATCAATGTATCGTACAATTGTGCTAGTGGTGTCAGTTGTGTACCATATTCCTAGGTTTATTATCCCTTCAACATACTTGATAATACGTTTAACATATAAAAGGTGACTTTCCTTAGGAGCATTTTAGTAACGAACACAAACATACACATCATACATTATATCAGGACGTGAGGATGTGAGGTATAATAGGAATCCTATCATACTCCTATATAGGGTAGGATCTACAGGTTTCCCATATTCATCTTTAGAAAGTTTAGTTGAGGTACTCATGGGGGTCCTAGCGACCTTGGCATTGTTTGGACCAAACTTTTTTACTAACTCTATAGCGTATTTGGATTGTGAAATGAATAACCCATCTGATTTTTGCTTGACTTGATGTCCTAAAAAGTACTGAAGCTCCCCCATTAATGACATTTGGAACTCCACGTGCATACTTTTAGAAAATTCTTTAACCTTAGATGGGGAGGTAGATCCAAAAATGATACCGTCTACATAAACTTGGGCAATTAAGACTTGATTGTTAAATTTTTTAACAAATAATGTCTGGTCATTTCCACCTCGTCGAAAACCTTTATTGATGAGAAAGGTCGACAAGCATTCATACCAGGCCTGGGGGGCTTGGTTTAAACCATATTGTTCAACACAGGTTTCCTCTGTCAAAATACCATTTAAAAAAGCAAACTTTACATCCAATTGATAAAGTGTGAATTGTAAGTGACATGCTACAACTAAGAGTAATCAAACATACTCGAAGCAAGTGATCAAGGAAAAAGTTTTCTCGAAATCTATCCCTTCGACTTGAAAATATCCTGGGGTAACTAATCTGGCTTTATTTCTAATTTTTATCCCAAATTAATCTGATTTATTTTTAAAAATCCATTGAGCCCTGATAGCCCTTTTATTTCTGACCGAGGTACAAGATACCACACGTCATGACTTTTAAATTAAACAAGCTCTTAGTGTATAGAACCTATCCAAAATGAGTCATTAAGTTCTTCATTCACATTATTGTGTTCTACTAGAGAAACAAAGCATGTAAAATGTGCAACATTGGGTAATTGGGATCTTGTACGTACTGGCTCATCAGGGTTACCAACTATTTTATCTAAAGGATGATTCTTAGAAACCTAGTTAGGTACTTCAGGAGTCTCTGTTGGTAGAGGATCAACTATCTCTGGAGCGTCATAATTATAAAGGTTTTCAGACTCATCCACTATACTTGGCCCTTTATTCTTACTCTCATGTTAGTGTCACTAACTATCACATTTATCGATTCCATTGTAACTTTGGAATGCATATTAATAACGCGATAAGCCTGACTATTAGGGGAGTAACCCAAAAAGTTGGCTTTGTTGCCCAAGTTTTCAAATTTTGGCAAGTGCTCTCTGTCTTTGCAAACATAGCACGTACTCCCAAATGTTCGAAAATATTTTAAGTTGGATTTTTTTCCATACCAAAGTTCATAAGGTGTTTGTTTGGTATTTTTCCTAACATAAACCCAATTTATTATATGACTTGCTATCTGAACTGCGTCAACCCAAAAGTATTTTGGCAAATTATTGGCATGAATTATTACCCTAATAATTTCTTAGATTGTGCAATTTTTACTCTCAACTTTACCATTTTGCTGGGGTGTTTTAGGAGCACTGAATTCATGTTGGTAACCATTACAATTATAATATTTTGTTACGCTTAACTCTTTAAATTCACCTACCCTATCGCTACGAATTCAATTTACTTGGTTATCCTTTTCATTTTCAATACATAAAAGGATTTTAAAAAATTCACGAAATGTATCGGATTTTTGTTTAAGGAAAGCTACCCAAGTGAATCGAATGAAATCATCCACTATAACTAAATGTAACTATTACCACAAAGGCTTATAGTTTAAGAGGCACCCATTAGTTCCATGTGGATTAGCTCTAGAGGTTTTGTTGTTAAAGTATCTTTAACTTTCTTGTGAGCAGTTTTAACTATTTTTCCTTCCTGACAAGGCCCACAAACAACGTTTGACATAGATTTTATTTTAGTCAGACCTCTAACTATTTCTTGGGAACTCAATTTTTCAAGGCTATCGTAATTTAGGTGACCCAACCTATTATGTCATATTTCATTATCATACATTCTAGAAATATTGTAAATTTCAGTACCAGGATTTACCGTGTAACAGTTATCTGGAGTACGGAGATCTGTAATAATGCAATCTCCATTCTCTTTTAAAAAAATTTAGTTTTTTTAGAATGTGACTATATGGTTGGAGTCGCAAATTTGCTATATACTTAGCAAATTAGCTTTAAGACCCTTCACTAAAAGGATATCTTTGAGGACAGGTAGTCCCTTTTCTTGGAGTGTCCCTTTGCCTATGATCTGAGTTGATACTCCGTCTCCAAACAAAAACTTTCCTCCTGAGAAGTCAGTTCTGTTGGTAAGTTTAGTATCCTCTTCGGTCATATGTTTGGAATAATCAGAGTCTAAGTGACAACAAGAAGCAGTGTGTTCGGATTTTAAATAACTGATCATAATGTTACACTTCAATTGGGGTATTAGATCATCCTTTTAAATGCATATTGCTCTAGTTTTTAAAGGGTTGTGAGCTTCTGGTTTAGACATAGATCTAGGACTCTTCCTCTTATATTTCATTTTAGAGTTAGATCGCTTTTTCCTATTTTTATAGTTAGAGTTCTTGTTGGGCTGTCTAGGAAGTATATAGTTATTCATGTTCTTTCTAGAATAGTTAAATTTTTTGTAAACAGGTGAATGAAAGACAGGCTTATACAAGCAATTTTAAAAACATTCTTCAAAAAAGTGTCCATAAAAATCAAAGTATGAACAATATAAATGGCTTGATGGTTTCTTTACAGTTTGTAAACCTTTAAAATAGGTTTGTCCATTTGATGGACTTTGTTCTTATGTCTAACTGTAATAGGTTGAAAAGAGGAATCCTCTTGCCTTATAGGGGGCAGACGTACTTAGCCTTAGGTCTAACAGGTAGCTTAGAACACTGTTTCAACAAAATTTTCGACTTTTTTTTTTATTCAAAATCAACCTTTAAAGCTTGAAAATCTGGACATAGGTCTTTTTTCGGTAGACAAAAATTTCACATTTGAAATTTTTTTGATTGTGTCTTATCCTTTTATTTAAAACCTATGCCACTTTCATCTTCAAAATTTATTTTACCAGAGGCAACACAATTTTCAAAACAATTAGAATTGTTTTCAAATTTTCAAATTTTTTTGAAGACTAGTGAAACTTTTTCTTTAGTTGTTCTAATTCTAACAAGTTTGCTTATATTTCTTTTCCAAAATATCATTTAATTCTGAAAGATCTTTGATTTTTTCAAGAAAGGACTTAGTTTTGTTTTCATAAGCCAGACATTGAGTGGTATATTCCTCATCATTCTGTTTTACCATAAGACTTAGGGATTCTATTTTTTTAGTGAGGTCCTCAACAGTCTTTTCAAGTTTTGTGCTCTTCCTAAGGGTTTTGCTATAAAGTCTGTCATTATTGAACTCATTAAGTACAATGTGTGAATTTTCCCCTAATGGTTCATTTATCGTACTTACGCACCCATTCAATTCATCAATGATGTGTTCACTTCAACTCACACACCCCATTGATGAACTACTAACAATGTCAACAATTTAATCATTCTCTATACAAAGAGCAGAAAAACTAATGACATGCAAGATATCATAAGACATAGCAGTATTAGGCATTCTAACATTAGGTTTAGCATGATTTGTAAGCTTATCATCAGTATACATAATCTTTGCGAAAAAAGACATACAAGGGTCAAAGATATTGGATGATTCAGTCTCATCTTCATCAGTGTCTTACAAATATTGACCTTATTATTGTTGTTATTAAACTTAACTCTACACTTACTAGTAAAGTGACCTAATTTACCACATCTAAAGCATTCAGTCTCTTTAGGGTCTATGTCAAGTCTACTATTGTTTTTAGTATTGTGTTTATCTTATTTTCTCTCATGAGGTCTATTATTAAAATAATTTGGATATGTATCCTTCCCTTATTTAGAAGAAACATTATTTCTGAATTTCAAAATTTTCTTAATGTGTTTCGACATGAGTGCTATCTGATTGTCCAAATTATCTGGGTCACACTCTTCATCAGAGTTTAAGTCAATGTCAGGGATGACAAGCTGTGGTGTGGTCATCTTAGACTGGAAGACGACATTAGGAATGGTTAGTTTCTTTTGATTATTAGAAAGATGTTTCTAAAATTCAAATTCCATTTCCACAGTTCTAAGCTTGCAACTGAGGAGTTAAATATGGATCGTCCATCTCCTCAATTGCATAGTGTTTGTTGCCAAATTTAGGTGGAAAAGATCTTATAATTTTAGAAACTATCTCCTTCCTATCATACATAATACCATTAGCATAAAATTCGGTAATGACATCAGTCAACTTAATGTAAAATTCAGCGATTTTAACAGTCTCAGCCAAAAGAAGTGTTTTATACTGTTGAATCAACATTTGAGTTTTGGCAGTCTTAACACGGGTGTAAACACCCCATTTTAACACCCCCTAACCTCTTCGTAGGTCCCCTAGCACCTCCCTTTATCACTACAAACCTAAGTCATACCTCGGGTACTGACCTAGAGGCCATCGGGCAATCCCAGGCTCCATTTGACCAAAAGTCAAACTCTTCAGCTCGATCGATACTGAATGAATCTTTAAAGGGAACTGAAACCCCTTTCCAACGGTCTACCCCGTGCACGATTCTAACTTACGGTACGGACGAACGATCTGTTTTACTCCAAAAGGTCACCGAGTGCTTCCAGGCCACGGGTGACCAAAGTCAACTCCCCAAACCGAGTCAGTCTCTTTAGAATATCGAAGAACATCTCCTAACCTTTCAACGGTTTGCCTCGTGCGTGATTCTAACATACCATGCGGACAAACGATCCGTTTGCGTCCGATGATTCCCCTTCCAAAGGACAGACGAACGCTTCCGAGCCATATTTGACCCAAATTCAACTCCAAGAACCGGGAGTAGTCCAAAGACTTTCAAAGGTTTCTGAAGTACCTTTATAATGGTTCACCTCGTGCACGATTCGAATCAACAGTTTGCGCTCTACGACCGATTTTCTGAAGGAACCTGAAGGAGACTGCCAAACGGTAGGTTCCAAATCCTGCCTATCGACAGTGTGCCTAAACACACCTGCCGATTGGCAGGAACAGGGCTATGCCCATCAATAATGCCCTGGGCCTATAAAAAGGAGGGCTTAACATCATTGCAAAGGAACAAGATCTGAAACCCATCGCTCTCAGCGAGCTTAGAAAATCCCTCTCGAAGTCAGCTTGATTTCCACATCCAAATCCCTTTCCAACCTTCACCTTTCATCACCTTTTTCATCAAACTTGGTGAATTAAGTACCCTCCATCATCACCCAAGTGCAAGGGCTTCTCTCCAACATCCAAGATCAAGCTCAAGATCTCCAATAAGGTCCAACCTTTTCAACTCTCTCTTTAAATTCCCCTAAATTCTCATTAAGTTGTTTTATTACTTAAAACTTTTATTCTCTCATCTCACATATATCCTAATATACTTTTTTATTTAGTATTATTGCACATCTTTTATTTTCATATATATAAAACTTCAAAAAATAAGAAAAAGAGGATTTGCCCATAAATTCCAAACGGGAATTCTCACACTTTTCTTACAACTAAAACACTTTTACACACACACACACACACACATATAAGAGAAGTCCCCGGTTAGATTTATGGGATAAATCCCACCCCTTGTTTTGCATTTGAACTACGTGGACTTTGATGCCTCTATGGGCTAAATAGGCATCTCGGGGTAAAGCCCGAGACTCGAGTCCTATTCCTACTTTTTTTTTTTTTTCTATATTCTTTAAACTTAACTCTCTTAGATTCCATATGTTTATGTATACGTATATTTGTTCTTAGTGGTGTATTATTCCATATGCGTTATTGTCCCATTATAACGATCAACGCTAGGATAATCGCGTATATCCTATTTTCTAATATTGCTTTTAGAAATATTCCTATGGGTGACTCGCTTTATCTCTTCCATGATACAAGTCGATGATTCCTATCTCCACTACATATACACATGCACACATATCACGGGGAAATAAAGTAAAATAGCAATAACCCATGAGAGACCGTAAGGGCGGAATGGGTGTGTAACACCTTCCCATTTCGTAACTTAGCTCCGAACCCTTTTCGAATCATTTTAGTTTTGTATGTATCAGTATGTCTTTGGATGCCGTCCTTCGGGATGTCTCCCTTTTCTTTTGTCTGTTTTGAGTAAAATTGACTGGCGACTCCATCTCTCTACATTTTTCACCTCATCATCAACACCAGCTGAAGCGCTCCCACGAGGGATGCGCGGGACCAAGATTCTCTCGAGATGAAGAGACCCCCCCTCTTCTTCGTCTCTCCCGCTACGAGGATTGGGGGATGGCCACAGTGGCAACTTCGTTGGGGACTACTTATTTTAAGGGTTAGGTTCTATTTACATGGGTGTTATATTTGCTTATATTTTCCCCTATTCTTTATGCCTCTTTTACTATTCATGTGTACCTCATGCTTATGCTTCTATTCACACACTTGTAGAAAGATTCTCCATGTACACTTCACACCACGTGCACCTAGGATCACATATGTCCACATGTTGCACACATCACCCATCCATACTTGGTATACCATTGGTACTTGTACTTTGCTCCCTATTGGGCATGATCAAGAAATATACTCTCATCATAAGATACTAATAAGAGAATCATGCATGATTCACATGACATCACCAAAGAGCATTGTGATTTACCAAATTTTGTCTAGTAACTTGAGGGTCACTTTGTGATGGGCGCTGGTCCGACAGGGTGCAGATAGCCTAAGCGATATGAATCTCACCTTCCATTAGCCAAGTACCTTTGACGTATATCGAATAGTTCCCCCGCATCGTACCGCTTGACCAAAGTCATGACGAGAGGTATATCACAAGGAACTCGTTCACGTACGTTGAGTTTATCGAATTCACTCTCACACGTACCGTCCCCACGAGGTATATAGTGAGGAAATTCACATACACTCAGGTATATCAAATGGCTTTTCCACACGTACCAATTGCCCTCAAAAGCAAAAACGTATATCGTGGAAGCCACGCCAAAGGGGGGATCCCTTTCCGATTCACTGAACCAACTGCATACCCGCATATGGGTGTCAAGCCTAGGACACACATGTTAGATTGTCGGTTTTGACCCGAAAGTCTGTCGAAATTTTGGGTCGGCCTGCAGCCCAAATTTTCACGCATTTTTAAAATGGGACCCTGCCCATGAGCCTAGTTATAATTCCATCCATAGCTTTTGCACATGTTACAAACCCAACTTTTTGAGGCTCGGGTCCCGTCCGACATTTCATTTAGGAGAATTTAATACAAGTGAGAACATAATAATAACAATCATGTTGAGACCCGTCTCCCAAAATATTTGTCCTTCCTTTATCAAAAATTCAAAAACATTTCTACCTTCTTTATCAAAAATCCAAAAATACTTCTCCCTTATTTATCAAAAATCCCAAAATATTTCTCTTTTCTTTATCAAAAATCTAAAAATATTTTGTCTTTCAATCTCAAAAAGAAAAAAAAAATGTTAAAAATATTTTCCTTCTTTCTTTTCAAAAATAAATCCCATTTTACGCCTTCTCAGGTCGATCGAATGACCTTGGCCTAGCTCCTTATTGTCTTCGGTCTTTAGTCAAATCACCTCGGAGTTCTGTCCGTTCCCCTACTACTTGTTTTGAGTTCGGTTTCCATCCACTTTCCATGGAGAACACAGATCAAGTACTAGTTACGTAGCCAGATTTAACTGCAATTTTAGCTCAGCTCGTGTCCAAGATTGACAACCTTCAGACTGAGGTTTTGAGAGATGCAACGAAACTAGTTTCCTATTCCTCAAGAGCCCGATGCCCTATTCCCTCATGCTATGGGTTCACCCGAGCCTATCTGAGTTCTCGAAGAGTATCATCATGCTCCACGTGCCCCTCCTGTTAATGGGCTGCCGCCTGCCCAGCTTCCTATGCCAAACCTTGCCTAGCCTGGGGCTAACTTGCCTCTGATCATTGATCCAAAAGAGGAAGAGATGAACAAGGTAAAAGAAGATCTCAAGATGCTAACTAAGAAGTTCGACCAACTCAGAATCTCTGGGAATTACATGGACCACATCCACATCTCACCTTATCCTAAGGCAAGGTTACCCGAGAAGTTCAAGATGCTAAATATTGAGAAATTCGGAGGAAGTGGACCCCCGATTGTTCATCTTCGCAGTTATCACCGTTCCATGACTCTCCTAAGGGTTTCTGAAGAAGAATGGCCCAATTATTTCAGCAAACTTTGAAGGATAGCGCCCTCCGATGGTTTCTATCTCTCGAGGAGTCCAGAATCCGTAGTTGGGAGGATATAGCCCGTGAATTCATATCGCAGTACAAATACAATGAAGAGCTTGAGGTCACCTGTCGTGATTTAGAGCTGTTCAAACAAAACTCTGAGGAATCAGTCAGTAACTTCATAGCCCGATGGAGGGAAAAGCAGCCACTATGACCAATCGGCCATCCGAAGAAGAACAAGCCAACATAGTGAAGAAGAACTTCTTGCACCATGTCCGAGAAATAATAGGAGGACAATACTATCCCCATTTTCGAGCTCTCAGAGAAGCAGGAGTAGAAATTGAGGAAGGTTTTGCGAAAACAGAGGTTGAACCAAAGAAAGTGTCTGGACAGTTTACCCCCAGAAAATATGTCAAACCTGCCAGTGCTGTAGTCTCAACCATCAACTACATCTCTCAACCAACCACTTCATGGGCACCAAAAAGCTGCCCTGTCCCAGTCCAAAAGGAATACACTGAGATCCATGCTCCCCTCTCCAAATTTTATCAAGTCCTGTTAATTCGAAACCTTATCAAACCCTTGGACCCCCATCCATTGCCAAATCCACTTCCAAGAAACTTCAAGGCAGATGTCCATTGCGCCTTTCACAAAACTGCTGGCCATACTACCGACTAATGCTTTCACCTCCAAAACATAATCCAAGGTCTAATTAATCGGGGTACCATTGCCCCACCAACCAATCCTAAGCTAAACACTACTCACAACCCACTCGCGAATCATACCAATGCTATCTTCCTAGAAATGAACCTAGAATTTGATCCCTTAACTCAAATCACACCCATATACTTTCCCAAACCTCTCCAAACTTGCCCATATTTCCTCCTACACCCTATTAGCCTCGCAGATCAGGCACTGTCACTCCTTACCAGAGCATGCATCGCTGTCCGTACTCGTTTCGAAGATGGAATTATGGAATTATCAGAAGTGTTAAACCAACTCCTAGAGTTCGGGATGAAATTGCCCTCACAGATGATCATTGATTTCTAGAAGTTCAGTACGCTATTCTTGGGAGCACAGCAATGGGCCCGAGAGTCAGACAGTTGGGTGGTGCTAACCGATGAAGTCAGCCTTGATGATGTTGTCCAGATCATGGCATAATTATTCAGGCAAACCAATAATATTTACAGTATGACCGAGTTACTTGATACTCTGAAGCTAGAAGGATGCCTGGTCCCTTCACCCTTACTCATCCCCACAGAGTGGTAAGACTTGTATGAAGAAGCCATTGAAGTTGTGGAATGCATTGACTTTACATGGAGAGATGAAATTATTGCCACCGGATGGGGGGGAGGAATTTGAAGATTCGAATGAAGAGCAAGCTTCCGATAAAACTGGCTCGGTAGCCGACATGTGTGGGATGATATCATTTGAGGAGATCCTCAGAAAAATAAATAAGGTGGCAGAACGACCCTAGATTGACGAAGAAACGGGGTTCATGTTCTTCCTTTCTTCAGTAAATCACATGACCAGATCAGGGAGGCATTACTAGATCCCAAGCCCACCACCAACCAATAACAAAGGGAAGGGCGTTGAAAATCGAGGAGAGAAAGATCCTCGATCAACTAAAGAAAACTCAAGCTAACATCACTCTATGGGGGCTTTTCATGTCTTCCCAGCTGCACATAAATGTTTTGATCAAATTGGTCACTAGACCCACAGTTCCTCCTTCTACCACACCAGAAAAGCGATAAATTTAGTCGAATCCTTGACCTCTTCTCAAATTCTATCCTTTTCCGAAGAAGAAATCCCCAGAATTGGGCCAAACCACAATCATGCACTCAACATCTCCATCGAAGTTATGGGAAAAATCGTACCGCTCTCTCTTCTAAATAATGGATCCGCATTGAATGTCTTCCCATTAAGAACCTTAAAATGCTTAGGACTGAAGGAAAGTGACCTTACTCCAACCTCCGCTGCTGTATGTGCCTACGATAATACTCATTGAGAAGTGATGGGATCCATAAACTTTGTAATAGGGGCTGGCCCTATAAACCCTATCATTGAATTCCAAGTTATTGACATCCCAGCTTATTTCAACCTGTTGCTCGGACGACCTTGGCTCCACAGTATCAAAGGTGTGTCTTCCTCACTCCATCAGAAATTGAAATTCTTTGCCAACGGATGAGCCATCACCATTTTGGACGACGACGGCTATACCAAGGGTGCAAGAACCAATAATCCAATCCTTGAGATACAAAATGGGTCAAATGATATGCTCCTATAAGGGGTCCAAGTTGAAACACTTCTACTCCCGACAGGGGACGATTTCAAAGAAAGGGTTTGTCTGGAATATGAACCTTAAGGCAACGTCAATGTGATTCAGATGTTCAGAAACATGCACTTCATGCCCGAACTGGGGCTAGGTCAAAGACAACAAGGGATACTTGAGCCCATTGAACTGAAGAAAGCTTTCCCTCCTTGTGGTTTGGGGTATCAACCATCAGAACAGGAGCTCAGAATGATCCGCCAGTCTCAACCAATGAGAAGACTAGATTGCATCCAGACTATCCCAAGTGACGCCTTGAATGGACGATTCATTAAAGAAGGCGAGGACTTCCACTTTTATGGCTTTTTGGAACCATGGTATGGACATACAAATAAGAAGGTGAAGCCCAGAATGGAGATATTTTTCTAAGACAACTACCCATGGGCCGAAAGCTCCCAACACCATGTACAACTGCTCATCAGAGATACCAAAGATTCTAAGGAAAATGACTACAAAAATTCTTTCAACTTACAGACACTGGGGCTAACACTCTGCATGGTTCATTTAAGCACTACATCACTAGATCCGTCCCGCTTGATTAAAGCTGTTGATACACCTCTCCTCAACTGGCACACTATGCCGGTTCTACCTATTGAAATCCCACCTAACTCCAATGTTTACCCTATTTCTTCTTCTATTGTCTATCCTTGCTCAAATGTAATCGAGACCTCATTTGATAAGGTTCTCAATGCTGTTTTTCCTATTAATAAAATAAACGAAGATTTTGAGTATCTTGCTATGCCTTACATTAACTGTTTGGATTCTAATCAAACTTTTGATGATGATGATTTTTGCGAATGAACAATTCTTAACTGATCTAAATAAGGTTAATAACAAATAATATGATCACGTTCAAGTTAATGAATAAGAGACTGTCATTGTTAACCTCGATTCTAGTAGCCAACTGCGCGAGATTAGGATAAGGGATACCCTCAACGAGCATGAGCGCGCACAACTCGAAGAATTACTGAAAGAATTCTTGGATGTCGTCCCATGGTCCTATGATGATATGCCCGACATTGATCCTGAAATAGCTCAGCATGAGATCCCCACTCTTCCAGATTACAAGCTGATTAAACAAAAGCTGAGAAAGCTCTGCACCGAATGGTCTCTCAAAGTCGAAGAAGAGGTGGTCAAACAGTTGAACGTGGGTTTCATTCGTGTGATCGAATATCCCACATGGCTAGCCAACATAGTGCCTATGCCGAAATTCGGAGGGAAAGTTCGGATGTGTGTAGACTACCGGGACTTAAACAAAGCCTCTCCAAAGGATGATTACCCTCTACCCAATATCGACATGATCGTGGACAACACAACCAATCATGCTCTCAAGTCATTCGTCGACGGGTTTGTCGGATATAACCAAATCAAAATGCACCCGGATCACCAAGAAACGACTGCATTCATCACCCCATGGGGAACTTTTTGCTACACTGTTATGCCATGCGATCTCAAGAATGCTGGGGCTACCTACCAGAGGGCTGCCATGATCATCCTGCACGATCTGATTCACAAAGAAGTCGAGGTATATGTGGTTGATATGATTATCAAATCCAAAACTAGTGAAGGTCATATTCCCATTCTTCGAAAGTTCTTCGAACAATTGCGATGATATCAGATGAGACTCAATTCATAGAAATGTGTCTTCGGTGTTATAAAAGGAAAACTCTTGGGATTCATGGTCAGTGAGAAAGGGATAGAAGCAGATCCTGCCAAGATAAAAGACATACATGAGATTCCACCTCCCTGAATAAAAAAATAAGTCCGTGGTTTCCTTGGGAAATTGCAATACATCAGCTGGTTCATCAGTCAACTAACCTCCATCTGTGAACCGATTTTCAAACTCCTCCGAAAGGATTCAACCAAGATTTAGAATGAGGCCTGCCAAAAAGTTTTTGACCGAATCAAACAGTATCTGACCCAACCTCCGGTACTCATGCCACCACAAGCTGGTATCCCCTTGCTCCTATACCTAACCATAACCGACACTGCATCTGGGGCTTTGCTATCCCAATAACTTGAGGATTCCCATAAAGAAAGAGCCTTCTATTATACCAGTCGCAAATTATCAGGGTACGAAGTCAACTACACTGCTTTGGAAAAGGCACGTGTCACACTTGTTTGGGTCACTAAAAATTTACGACACTACATACTCGCCTTCCCCATTAAACTTGTATCCCGAATGGACCCCATCTAGTACCTTCTTGAGAAACTCGCCTTATCCAACCGAATGGCTCGATGGTTGATGCTCCTAGCCTAGTTTGATATCGTGTACATTAAACAGAGGGCTATGAAAGGAGGAGCCATCTCTGACTACCTCGTTGATTACCCCGTGGAAGAAGCTGATGACTGGATCTCCAAATTCTCACATGAAAACATCCTCTGCGCTGCTCAAGATGACCTCCGATGGCAAATGTTCTTTGACGACGCTGCCAACAAAAAGGGATATGTCATTGGGATACTTCTGATCACTCAGATTACTCCCACACTCCCATCGCCATGAAGTTGGATTTCCCTTGCACCAACAACATGACTGAATACGAGGCATGTACGGTAGGCCTCAAAGTCGCTCTCAAGAAAGTAATTCCATGCCTATCTACGGGGACTTTGCCCTCATCATGGGTCAGGTGATCAGAAAATGGAAAGTCAAGGATGAGAAACTCTAACCCTTCCATGCCCACGTAGAAGAACTAGCCTCTCAAAGGGGACTCAGCCCGCTGAATGTTGTATGAAGGGGTATGCAACCGCACAAAGGGGACTTCCGAAGTCGCTGCCGCCGCAGATGTCGATAGACCACCACCGTTGTGGGAGGACCCCACTGGCCGACTTGAACCCATAGGAGGGAAGGGAAGTGCATCATATATGCTGTGCACCATCAGCCAACTCGTCACGAAGTCCATATAATCATACAGCACACTCGTATCGGTATACAGCAGATAGGACTCGCCAATCATCATTGCGATCCTCTCATCCTCTAGCAACATCCGATCCCGCCTCATAGACATAAGGGGCCTCGCAGGTGGCACCACCACCTCCTCCTAAGAAATCTGCCAAACCACCCTCTCCCCGAGATACCAAGAGTGGCCAAACTCATGCGACAGCAAGCACCTCATCTGCGCATTCACTCCAGTCAACCCCGTGTCCTGAACGGTCATCCCCTAAGGGTAAAAAGTCACCTGAAAAATCCCTAGCATATATGAGTCAAATACAGAGTTAAAGCACACAAAGACCAGGACTGAAAAAGGAAAAAGTCTTACCTTATCACTGGTCAGGCCATTCAAGACCTGACGCACCACCTCCAGAGAGAGAGACCTCCTCGACTGCCGATTGGCCTTTCGCCACTGATACAACCGATAAAAGTCCCCAATAGTCTCATACTTTAGAGCGATCAACTGGGTATTACACCTAATCACCTCATAGAATCACATCTGCCAAAGATAAGAAATCCACAATCAGAAGAGGCACATAACGAAAATGCGAATGCATGAAAGGAAAATGCGCAAATTAAAGAATACCTCAAGAAGATACGTGGCTTCGATGAAAGACTGCCGGCAACACCGGCTGAATGCATCTAGAGAAAAATAAAGGGTCGCCAAAGTCAAGCTCTCCTAATCATAGAGAGGGATGTTCGAAAACATCCTCAAATATGGCAAAAACCATAAATCGATGACGTCGCCGCTCGACGCCACCAAAAATCCCCCCAACACCAGTAAAATGAACAACTATGCCATCTGCCTCACCTGTAGCCCGTCCTCCACATCAACCTCCTTAATCAGTAAAACATCCTTCAGCAGCGACAAATGGATGGAATCCTGAGATACTATCCTCCCCACATCACCAAGCGTCGCCCGCACCGCCTCCGGCCTCACCCGTAAAGAGCGATCCACCTCTATATGCTCTCCATCGCAATCCAACCCCATCAGCTGCTGCACGTCTATAGGAATCACAGTCATCTATCCGAAACCATAATGGAAGGTGGGTAGTGTCCCACCACCTCTCCCCCAGAGCGCATAAGACCGCTGTCGAGCGAGGCGTCTCATCCAACACAGACGCCAACCTCCTAAAGCCTACCGATGATACCACCCAACGCACCACAGGTGGAAGATGCTCTCAGACATCCTTAAGCCTCGTCATCCTGCGAGCACGCATAGTCAACAAAGAAACATTCGACTTTCAAAAGAAAAATCTTGTCAAAATCCAAGAAAAAAGGAAATCACCAAAAAAGAATGCCAAAAGTCATTTCACTTACATAACCGTCAGGGTTCACCACCCTCGAAGAGTGATGACGCGATGACTCTCGCAACAAAGTCCTCTCATCCTCAACCGGCTCGAATGTGTCAAAAGAGTTCTCACTTCCCAAAGTAAGAGGCGCCCTAGCCCTCCACTCCACATCCGCCCAGTCGTCAATAGCCAACCACTCCCTATGTACCACAGTGTTCACGAAAGCGACCATTTTTTAGATTGCAGAATGCTAGAATGATTTGCAGAAGAAAATTATAGAAAGAGAGAAGGCAAGAAGCTGTGAAAAATGAGGGGAACCCGCCCCTTTTTATAGGATGCCAAGGGTCATGCCGATCGGTACTGTACCCCCACCTACCGATTTGCATTGACCCTTTACCTTCTCGAGGTAGCTCAAAAGTCCATGCCACTGCCGAATGACACCCTCTACACCATGCCGACCGGCACCCCCCTTAAATTTTCGTATAAAAACTCCTAAAAATATACCAAAAAACCTTAAAAAATCCTCAAAAAATTCCTAAAAATCCTGAAAAGGATTTAGAACATATTCACCAAGAAAATTTCGCATTCCCTCGAGCGGAACTCTCAAAAGCCAAGTGAATCTCCCCCCGGTAACGTCCCCAGAAGACCTCTGAAGTATCCCAAACTTCAGGATCATCTCCTATTCCCCAAAGGTCTCAAATTTCCCCGAGAAATACCTCCAAATCTAGGACCACCTAATCACTTCCCAAGTGGAATTTATAGCATCAGATTGGCTATTACCCCGCAAAGCCTCCAAAAGATATAAGGATTTCCCCGGCAATCGGCTCCCCAACTCAAATCAAAATCACGAGGTAATTTTCCCGTCAGAGTTCCCCGAGAATATCTCAATTTAAGCCCTCAGAATTGGCTTTGACCCGGAGAATTGGTTATCTTAACTTAAGCCCTCAGAATTGGATTCAACCCGTAGAATTGGTCACCTCAACTTAAAACCTCAGAATTGGCTTTGACCCGCAGAATCGGTCATCCTTATCCCTAAGCCCTCAGAATTGGCTTTGACCCACATAATTGGTCATCTCAACTTAAGCCTTCAGAATTGGCTTTGACCCGCAAAATTGGTCATCTCAACTTAAACCCGCAGAATTGGCTTCGATCCGCAGAATTGGTCATCTCAACTTAAGCCCTAAGAATTGGGTTTGACCCGCAGAATTGGTCATCTCAACTTAAGCTGGAAGAATTGGCTTCGACCCACAGAATTAGTCATCTTAACTTAAGCCCTCGAAATTGGCTTCGACCCACAGAATTGGCCATCTCAACTTAAGCCCTCAGAATTGGTTTCGACCCGCAGAATTGGTCATCTCAAATTAATCCCTTAGAATTGTCTTCGACCTGCAGAATTGGTCATCTCAATTTAAGGCCTCAGAATTGGCTTCAACCCGTAAAATTGGACATCTCAACTTAAGCCCTCAGAATTGGCTTCGATTCGTAAAATTGGTCATCTCAACTTAAGCCCTCAGAATTGTCTTCGACCCGCAGAATTGGTCATATCAACTTAAGCCCTCAGAATTCTCTTCGACCCATAGAATTAATGATCTCATCTCAAGCCCTCAGAATTAGCTTTGACCTAAGAATTGGTCATCTCAACTTAAGCCCTCAAAATTGGCTTCGACCCGCATAATTGGTAATCTCAACTTAAGCCCTCAGAATTGGCTTCGACCCGCAGAATCGGTCACCCTCATCTTTAAGCCCTTAGAATTGGCTTTGACCCGCAGAATCGGTCGCCCTCATCTTTAATCCCCCAGAATTGGCTTCGACTCGCAGAATCGGTCACCCTCATCCTTAGGTCATCAGAATCGACCTCTTTCAAAGGCATTATGAGGTGTCTATTCGACGGCTATCATTTGCTCCACACTCACCCGTCGAGGGGCTCTATAGACACCCAATTCTAACAACCCCTAACCTCTCTGTAGATCCCCTGGCACCTCCCTTCATCACTACAAACCTAAGTCATACCCCGGGTACTGACCTAGAGGTCATCGAGCACTCCCAGGATCCATTTGACCAAAATTCAAACTCTTCAGCTCAACCGAGACTGACTTATGGTGCGGACGAATGACCCGTTTCCCCTCGAAACTTGATCAGGAGGTCACCGGATTCTCCCAGGCTCCGTTTGACTAAATTCAACTCTTCATCTTAGTCGAGACTGAATGAATATTCAAACGGCACTGAAACACTTTTCCAACGGTCAGCCTCGTGCGCGATTCTGACTTACGGTACGGATGAGCAATCCATTTTACTCCGAAAGGTCACTAAGTGCTTTTATGCCCCGGTTGACCAAAGTTAACTCCCCAAACTGAGTCAGGCTCTTTGGAATATTAAAGAACATCTCCTAACCTTTCCAAAAGTCCGTCCTGTGCATGATTCTGACTTACCACGCGGACGAATGATCCGTTTGCGTTCGACGATTCCCTGTCCAAAGGACCGACGAAAGATTCCGAGTCACATTTGACCCAAAGTCAACTCCCAGACCCGCAAGCAGTCCAAATAATTTCAAAGGTCTCTAAAGTACCTTTCCAATGGTTCACCTCGTGCATAATTTGGATCAACGGTTTGCGCTCTACGATCGATTTTTCGAAGGAACCTGAAAGAGACTTCCAAACGACAGGTTCCAAACCCCACCTATCGGCAGTGTGCCTAATACACCTGCCGATTGGCAGGACCAGGTCTATGCCGATCGAAAATTCCCTGGGACTATAAAAAGGAGGGTCTGGCCTCATTGCAAAGGAACAAGATCTGAAACCCATCACTCTTAGCGAGCTCAAAAAACCTCTCTCGAAGTCAGCATGATTTCCACATCCAAATCCCTTTCCAACCTTCACCTTTCATCACCCTTTTCATCAAAATTGGTGAATAAGTACCCTCCATCATCACCCAAGTGCAAGGACTACTCTCCAACATCCAAGATCAAGCTCAAGATCTCCAAGAAGGTCCAACCTTTTCAACTCTCTCTTTAAATTCCCCTAAATTCGCATTAATTTATTTTATTACTTAAAACTTTTATTCTATCATCTCACATACCTTAATATACTTTTTTATTTAGTATTATTGCACATCTATTATTTTCATATAAATAAAACCCCAAAAAACAAGAAAAAGATGATTTGCTCATAAATTCCAAATGGGAATTCTCACACTTTTCTCACAACTAAAACACTTTTTTACACACACACACACATATAAGAGAAGTACCCGGTTGGATTTATGGGATAAATCCAAGCCCTCACTTTGCATTCGAACTACGTAAACTTTGATGCCTCTATGGGCTACGTAGGCATCTCGGGGTAAAACCCGAGACTCGAGTCCTATTCCTACTTTTTTTCTATTTTTCTATATTCTTTAAACTTAACTCTCTTAGATTCTATATATTTATGTATACATATATTTGTTCTTAGTGGCGTGTTATTCCATATGCGTTATCGTCCCATTATAACGATCAACGCTAGGATAATCGCGTATATCCTATTTTCTAATATTGCTTTTAGGAACATTCCTATGGATGACTCGCTTTATCTCTTCCATGATACAAGTCGATGATTCCTATCTCCACTACATATACACATGCACACATATCACAGGGAAATAAAGGAAAATAGCAATAACCCATGAGAGACCGTAAGGGCAAAATGGGTGCCTAACACCTTCCCATTTCGTAACTTAGCCTCTGAACCCTTTTCGAATCATTTTGGTTTCGCATGTATGAGTATGTCTTTTGATGCTGTCCTTCAGGATGGATCCCTTTTCTTTTGTCTGTTTTGAGTAAAATAAACTGGCGACTCTATCTCTCTACATTTTTCACCTCATCATTGACGCTGGACGAAGTGCTCCCGAGAGGGATACGCGGGACCAAGATCCTCTCGAGATGAAGAGACCCCCCTCTTGTTCGTCTCTCCCGCCGCGAGGATCGGAGGATGGACACAACGGGTGTCACCTTCATGGGCAGTAACCAACGTGTCCCAGACTTCCTTAGAGGTTGAACATAATGATATACATTTAAACTCATGTTAATTTACATACATACATAAATATGGCATTCTTTCCTTTATTGTTACTTATAGAGGTAAAATTTTCTTCCTTGGTAAACTCATTTAGTAGTTTTTTTATTCTTTCATTACTAGCTTTTGTAGCAGGCTTAGTTGGATGATTATATCCATTTTCAATGGCATCCTTGGCATCATCTCCCAAGGTCCCTTGGATGAAGGCAATCGTCCTTATTTTCCAGTAAGGAAAAATTGTCCCATCGAAGAGGGGAGGCCTGGATAAATTTCCTAGTCTCTTAAATTTCTCATCAATTTAGATAAAGTTTTGAAAACAACTTCAAAGCACAGGATCTAACAGATGTTTTTGAAAACCAAGAACCCGCTCTGATACCAATTGAAAATAACGTTACTAAGTTGTTTAACACAGGTTAAAACAGTTAAGTATTTTCTAATTTGCTTTTTGAGGAAACTCTTTTAGAAAACATTATAGTTACACAAGATGTATTTAAAACTATGAACGAGTTATTTCATAACTTTATGAAATAGGTTTTAGAAATTAAACCTAAGTCTAATGTGCAGTAGTAGTAGGAAAGCGGAAAAAAATCACACGAGACAAGATTTTTTACGTGGTAAAACCCTAAAATAAGGGAAACGCCCACGGTGACCTCTACGCCACAAAATTAAAAGTCCACTAAAATCAAACATAAATTACAAGATTATAAACACCTAAGCATGAATTACAAGATCCTAAGTCTAAGTTATAAATTTACCTACTAGAGTCCCCTCACTAAGGTAATTCTTAACTAGCTTGATCTTTCTGGCAGCAGCACAACTTTCCTCCTTGTATATGTTTGCAGGGGCTCAACTAACTCAATATCTCTAAAAAGAATCACACTAAACTATGTGTTCGTGTGAGAGTGAAAGTGCTCGAGAAGTGATTAACACTACATGCACATATGCAACTCACTCCTCTCAAGATTTATACAAAATAAATCCTATAAATTACATACAGTCTATATGACATGCAACACTTTTCAAATATCCTTTGAAAATTAGACTTTATGATTTTTCAGCTATGAAAAACAATCATTCTAAAAAATAGATTTTCTTATTTCAAAACTTATTTATAAACAAGATAAGTTCACAAACTATGAAACTTTGATTTGTTGAAACAAATGTTTTCGGATATGAGTTTAACAACTATTGAAAGTCTCTTTTTCATGTATATTTGAAATAGAGAGTGGATCTTACTAAAATATACATGTATGAACCAAGATCCAATAGAAAAGAATAAACAAAAACCCTAAACTTATAACGTGAAATTTATATCTTAACAAATCTCATAATTTCTAAAAAGAAATGTAAGATTTGTATCGATAAAGGATTCCTAAGAGAGATAAAGGTTTGAAGAGGTTGTTCAAAACATCCAACCACAAACCAAATCTCACAGAAAACTTCTAAGATCTAACCCTCAACACTCTATGGTTTTCTAATTTAGAAAACTATGAAAACATGTGTTTGGTTGGTGAGAAAATCGAAAGGGTTTAGAAATTTGATGACTGATTCTCTCTCACTCTCTCTCTCTCTCTCTCTCCTTTTCTTTTCTATCTTCCTTCTCTCTACTCTCTCTTTTTTCTCTCAATCTCACGAATGACAAAGTCTCTAAATGGATGACCCTAAGTTCCTTTTTATACTAAGTCAAGAACATTCTGAATGATCGATGCAAAACCAAGGGTTGTGATCACTTAGACTCTTTAATATCTAATCTAACGTCGGAAGAACGACTACTTAAAATCTTAGTCTCATTAGTTCAACTCACCCTCACACAAATTGAACAAGAATACATAAATACCATTGATTAAATTATCCAAGGGTTGTAAAAGTGTCTCAGCTCTAAGACACATAGAAGATACAGATCTACCCATTATTAATGTAACACATGTAAGGATGGGATCAACTGAAAAACTCGTGTTTTAATACTTTGAAAAATACAAATTGCACCCATACAAATCTCTATCGCTTTCGAATTCTACCCAACCATAGTTTTGAGGAACATAATATTTCAATTTTAAGCCAAAAACATTTTAAAACACAGTTTTAATTAATTCAAAAATTATTTAAAATGATTTAAACATGTTTTTAAAATTCCTAAAAATATGCAAACACTTATGCACACTTATTAATACATATATGCATGAAATGTGTCCTATAGTGTGTTCAAGAGTATAGTAATACTTCCCTTTTGGTAGGTGATCAAGGTTCTTTATCTGGATGATGTTGTTTATGTAACTTGAATACTTAGGAGAAGGAACTCAAGAAATCTAATCCTATTTTGTCACTATATCCAAACTAGTTGGAACTCCTATATGGTACAAACTCAAGTGAGTCAACCATATAGTGTGTTCTCATGGTATTGGGAGTTTTCATTTTGTACTGGTTAAGGAAGTTCCCCAATCGGTCTTTCATCTTCTTGATCTCATTATCCCAGGGCCAAGCCACCGTGGAACCCCTATGGGACTGATCTTCAGGGAGTGATAGTCTATCTCTGGTGGGGATACGAGTTATTGACCATTGTGGAGCTCTTGATATATCCCATAAATCATTTTAGCCTTTTAACCCGGGCTCACGGTTTTCTCCTATCCCACTATGCTTAGGTCCAATTGGTTCCTCCATTAGAGGCGATAAAGGAAGCCTCCCAAGAATGTCATTGAGTTGTTCTAAAATATCCTTCTCACGAGCTTCCATTTTTATGAAATAACGAGATAACATAGCGTTGGTTGTCATACCAATGAAGGCAAAACTTGTATATGAAATGAATGGAACATTTGTTTTCATACCAATGAAGGAAAGACTTGTATATGAAATGAATGAAAATTTTTGGTCCACATACGATGCCAAACTGGTGGGTATTGAAATAATTTGAGACATAAGACCCAACAAGTGCTCCCCACATGACCTCATATAGCTTAGTGGAGACATGTGTCAATGTTATTAACAAAGATATAAAGTGGTTCGGACCTCAACTGAGGATCCTACGTCCACTGTGAAGGGTGTTTTTATGTATGTCAGATATAAAAGAGGTTTTTACAATTTGGACACCTCTTAGGCTTTGGCCAAGAGAGTCTGAGGTAACTGCGATCTTTGTCACTAGTCCAAAGGTCCTTAGGAAGTAACTAATAGAATTATCTAAAAATACCCTTATCGTAGTTTAGGACTCAACATGATCTAAATATCTTAGAAATTGGAGATGATATAATCTTTAGCTACCTGTTACCAATAGTGGGTTGGCAGCATATATTATATGGGTACAAATTTATTTTTACCTATTTGCCTCTTATTTAGCTTGTATCTTATCATTTCATATTGTCTTTCACCATTCGCAAGCCTCCCTTATACACGCATTCTCATGAAGATAGAATTAGTGAACTGCTGCAACATGTTTGGGGCCTTTGTAAGGTCTCACGGCTATACTAGCGGGGTGGAGTGTGGGAGAAAGGCTTACATATGGTTTAAGGTAGTTGATGTATGCATTTAATATAGGTGTGAGTCATAAATTCTAGTAAGAGTGAGTGGTGGTAGTAGGTAGAACAGGGAATGTCCTTTCTACGTGCCCACCAGAGAAGTTGCAGGAGATTAGTCGGACATTTGAGGGGTCTAGAACTAGTAGAGGATCCTTCTTAGGTGGTCCTGTGGTGAATTACAATAATATCTCCCTGGAAGAAGGTTTATGGGACCTTTAGAGCCAGGTATCTTCATACCCAGGTCTGTTATACAAGTCTGAGATATAGGGGCACTAGTGCTAAGGTCACTGAGCTCGGTTCCTAAGACGTGATAGAGCGACGGAGCATTTTAGGAGAGTAGTACGGCTGATGCCAATGGATTTAATGTGGTCATTTTTACAAGGCAAATGTGGTCTTGGGAGCCTAATTATGATTTGACAGCTGTCTGTGTTGGACCTTAGGACCTCTTCTCTTACATGAGTGAAGATGAAAGGGTTGTGAACCCTTGGCATCCCAACAATGAAATGTGGTATCATCAATAATATATAATAAAATACTATGATACGAATTTAACCCTATTGATAAGTGGAATCTCAAACTTCAATTTCTTAGTGAAAAATTAATTAGCAAGTTGACAACGGAATGTCCTTTAAGTTAATCTCATTGGAACCCTGTCTAACATGTGGTTTGTTTTTGCATGGTAATGTGACTAAGTTACCATTTCTTGGAAATAAGTTGTTAATTTTTTAGGAATGATTCACATTGATGTGTGTGATTCATTGCATGTAGTACCTAGATGTGGAATTGTATACTTAATTACTTTTAATAACAATATTTTAAGGTACAGTTACACATACTTAATGAAACATAAGTACGTATCCTTTGGAAAGCTCAAAGTTTTTAAAAACGAAGTAGAGAAGCACATTGATTAAAGTATTAAGACATTTGAATTGGATCAAGGATGAGAACACATAAGAAATGAATTCGTGGAATATCTCAAGGCTAATAGTATTATCTTAATGGAACTTCTAGCTACACCATAACACAATAGTGTATGAAAGAGGAAAAATAATACTTTATCTATGACGAGTTTCAATGAGTTACCCATATACCTATGGGTATATGTCTTGGAAAATCCCATTTTCCTTTTAAAAAGGGTATCTTCCAAATATATCTCTAAAAATCATATTAAATGTAAATAGAGAAGAAACCATATGTTAATCAGTTAAGGGTATGGGGTTATCATGCACATGTAAGTAAGTTACATGCTGATGCATTGCAAGTAAGGAATGAGAAATGTAGATTTGTCGAGAATCCTCAAGAAACCATTGATTACTATATCTATGATTTGACATGTCACAAAGTAATTATTAGTCATAATTATAGCTTCTTTGAAGATATGTTTATTGATAAAGGACATAATGATAAATTTATTTTAGATGAACAAGAAGAGGATACCAAAATAAACACATCTAATACGATGGAATTTCATATGTTATTCCATCATAACCTGTATAAAAGCCTATTCGTAGTGGAATAAATATATATGATTATACCTTTAAGAATTTCCACCTTATATAACAAAAGGATCTGACTAACTACAGAGAGATAATATTAGATATTGATGTGAAAAATGGCACAAAGCCATGATATCGGAAGGGAATATGAGTTGAGCATCACACATAGCATCTAAGGAGTCAGGAGTCAGGAGTCACTATGAGTCCTAGATTCTTACCAACTAAGGACTGGGAAAGGCAATCTCATAAATTTTAATGAAGATATAAATGAATACAATACTATTATAGCTCAACAATCGAAAGGATCATGTCGGAGGTAGAGGTTGACCCTATCAATAATGTTTAAGAAAATAGTTTATGTAAATAGGTTTCCTGTACCTATATGCAGAGCTTATCTATTATGAGAAGGGGATATACTATTATTCTACCTGCAATTTAGACTCTTAGCTAGCATTCTCTAGTACTCCAAGTCATCATTTACGCTTATTAGTAAAATAATACCTCTCTCCCTTCCCCTTGGACATAAGCCGGACTGACTCGCCGAACCACGTACATTATTGTGTTATCTATCTTACTTCATTCATACTTGTGGTAATTTTGGTATTTAGAAATTGTGTATATTCACCCCCTTTATAATTTGGTGCCGCATGTGGGAAATCGCTGAATCCCACCACTTGAAAATACTAAGTGTTGATGAAACACAACTTTTTTTAAGTGTTAATGAAAAATAATTTTTGATTATTTTTCCAAAATGTAACTTTCAAAATTTCATGCCATTATTATATTATTTTTAGTGAGGATTCATTTGTACTCTTATCAATGTCCATGTTTTGAGCATGTGGGTGTGATTATGTTGCAAGATATTTGTGAGTTTTAATATTTTCCAAACTTTTCAAGTTTTTCATATGTTTAAATTTCTAGGACTTAAAAAATAATAATTCTCCGATATTTTATAAGTTGTACGAATGTGTGCATGTCAATTTTTTCTTTGGTTGAAACTTTTATAACTCTTTTTATTTATGAAACGGGATCTTTTGAGTCATCTTTCCTATATTTTGGTTTTGGGACATCATATATTTCCAATGAGAATGATTATATCTTGTGGATGCCGAAGTGCCTCAAGGTAAATAAAGGTTGTACAAATTTTTGGTAGTCCTAATGTGACGGTGTTAAAAAGTGTAAGAATTTAAATATTGCTTCAAGTGTAGGAGTAATTATATATGCAATGTGAGAAATTTCAATCCACGTCATGTGAAAACAAATGAAACATATTAAGGTGAACATCTATGCTTATTTAGACAACATTCTTCAAAAATTATTTTCCAACAACTTTTTCAAACATATTTTAAAATGTTCTTGTGTATCTTATTTCCATGAATTAAATTTCCCTTATGTAAAGGTCATTTTACATTTGTATGAAAGATAATGTTCAATATCAAGAGTTTAAGCATCATATGAGATGTCAAGTTATAGTTCAAGAATGTGAAGACAGACTAATTTTCAAATATCTTTTAAAGTGTAAAGATCTTGAGTGAAAAACTTATATAATACTTTTCAACTAACATTAATCAATGGTATAGTTCAATTGTCAAGTTGTTGGTGTGAATGCTTCAAATAGATTTTAGTCATGCATTATAACCATTTGTCATATTTTTGACTTTTTCAAGAATGTATGACAAGAAATTTCAATCATTCCCAAGAATGTAACTTCTAGTTAAGATGTGGTGAATTTTTTTAATGAACCATTAGAGCATATTAGTTTTCTTCATGTGTTTTACTTTTAGTTGTAATCACAAATAAATATACATTGACAATTAAGGTTAAAAGTTACCCATTTTGAGATTCCTGTAGAGCCTTAGGACATTGTCAAGCTTTTGATTTCTCATCATTATTTGTCTACTTTTTTTCTTCACGTGTGTCTCTCATCCATGCATTCCATCTTTCTCCTCTCATGACTTTTTTTTTCTTAAGCATCTTCAAAATATGGATGAGTAGACATCTTTCTGACATATTTTTAGCTTCTACAAAATATGAAAAACAAACATGCCTTTTTGGGTACCCTTTGATTTTTGGGTCCTTGGTTGTTAGTGTGGGAGTATGATGATATCCTTTGTCCATAATAATGAATCTTCAATTTTCATATTTACAATCATCGATAGTATGATTATGTTTACTACAACAACTGCAATGATAATCTGATGAACAAAATTCACAATCTGCAGGTGTATGATATTTATTTTTACAAATGATATAAAAATGATTATTTATTAATTTTAGACGGTCAAATTTCTGAAGCATGATTTGTTTTGCCAAATGTGCAAGGTGTGCTTTGTGTCGTTTCTTTGGTCTTCACAAAATTAGTTTTTATTTTAGAATTATCATTTCCTTTTCCGTATCCAATACAATATTTGTTAGAATATTATGTTTGTTTTTTCAGAAGTACAATGAAACATTGACTAGTATGATAAAATTTCTTAAGTTCTCCATTTAACACATTGACCTCTTTTCCCAGTTGAGATTTTTTTGTTCGTAAACAAAGAGGATTTTGATCATTTTTATTTTTTAAAATTTTAATTTATATTCCTATACTTTCATTTAAAATCTTGAGTTCTTTATTTTCATTTATTGCATTCTCATTTGAAATGTAAAAAATCTGTATTTTATTTTCCATGGTAATGCGTGCATCACGTAATTTTTTATAGCCAATAATGAATTTGTAATGCCACGTATTTTCTGCACACTATTTAAATTATGAAATTATTATATCTACCTGCAGTGACGTGTGATGTCATTATCTATATGTGTTATATAATTCGAAATGCAATCAGACTTGATATATGGTAATTCGTTAATTAAAATATTGGAAGTGACTGTGTATTATGGGTGACTATTGAAGGGTCAGGGATTTGGTATCGAGGGTTTCCTTGTTTGAATTATTCCCTCGGTGTTGAGTTCCAATGATTATGAAGTAGTTTCTTATAATACCGTGTCACGATTAACTAATATGTAATTAAATAATTAGTATTTGGAAGGGTACCAGATAAATTACTAGTTTAGTGAGATAATTATGTAATTAAATTATATAATAATTTTGGAAGGCATTTGGGATGTTATAGTATATTTTATGATTAAAAATAGTATGTTTTAAGACCGTAGGGTTACTATGATACTTAGGCCATGTTTTGGGCTATTTGGAATAGGTTTTGGACCACTTTGCTTTGGTCTAATTTAGGGCTAAAGTCAATTTCGTGGTCATTAGTGGGTTATTTGCCTAATCCTACGGTTCATTAGAGAGTTGTGAGGAAACCATAAAATCTAAGGAAGCTAAGAAAAAGAAGAGGCAACAAGAATTGAGGAACCAGGAAAAACGGAGGCTTATTCTTTAACCAAATTCTAAGGCAAGTTTACCTAGTGTGTGAATTTAGTTATTTTTGTGTTAGAGTAATTGGTACTCATTTGAATCTAAACTAAATTATAGATTGATTCTAGTTTATAAAAAAACATTCACCTTCTGTAATTCAAGTCATGTCAAAGCTCACGTTTCATTTATAGTAACGAATCTCATAAAAATTGAATTGTATTATAGTTGGATAAATAAATTATGGTAATTTGAGTTTGAATTTCAAGATTATAAATTTTATGATTCTTATACCTTAATTATGAAATTATACTTTGAACTATGATTGAATCATCTAAGAGTTGTAAAGATAAGTTAAACATTGATTTAGTATTCATCTTAGGCCATGTTTGGATAGAATTGAGGTAATAGAGCTTCGTTTTAGACTGTTATGGTCGTTTTGAGGTCTAGTTTTGTAATAGTGGATGAAGGTTGAAGACAAATACGTTTTTGGGAACTTTATGTTCCTACGTTGTGCGCACGGTAATGTTTTGGACCCATGCGAATGTTTGGCCGTGCACACAACTTATATTAGCCTCGTGTGGACAGACCAGAGTATATTTTGGAGTTTGGTTAGTTTTTTGACATGACCTTAGGGAGCATTCACATTATGAAATTTCAACCTTTTGGGGATAATAATTGAAGGAAAAAAACATAGGTATGTATGTTGATTTCTAAATTAGTTAGAGTTGATTAATATTAGAATAAGACTAATGTTGAGTCATCTGTAAGCATATCGGATGATTAACTTTAGGTGTAAGCATACAAGGCGTGTGTACTCTTAGGTGAAGTACTAGAAGGGATATTGATGGAGCTCGTACAACATCGATCATGTGGGTACTCTCGTGATAGATACAGGGTTTATCTTGGTCCTTTACCCCGGTCCTACGACCAACGTACTCATATACCTTGGTTCTTTTGCACCCGCACCCGTACTTGTCCCACATATCTCATCTTCATGGGAGGGATCCAAGAGTACTTTTAGAAAAGGGAAACCACCAGATTTTTTAGGATCTGCTGTCCCTATTGTTGGACTATAGTGGAGGTATGATACCGAGTGGCACCTACATATGGTGGAGTGCAATGACATTGAGAAGCAAATGCTATCCAACTTCAGACTTGTGGGAGATTTCCTACTATGGTGGGAGTCTATTACCACCGAGGATGATAGGTCGCAACTGACCATTTCACATTTTTGGGTGAAGTTCGACGGGAAATACTTCCCTCCATCATAGTAGACAACTTTGAGAGCACAATTTGATTGGTTGAAGTAATATGATTGTATATTATTTGAGTATGAGAGTAAGTTTACTCAACTTTCACACTTTGCCATGGACATTATTATTTTCGAGGGTCGAAAGATGGTCAGGTTCATATGAGGCTTGACGTGGAGGATCAAGAAGGTGTTACTTGGAAATCCGTATTTCATTACTTACAAACAGGTTGTGGATGTCGCACTGCTTTATTGCCCGAATCATAAAGGTTTTTCGAGGGAAAAATAATTGAAGAAGGATAAAGTAGGAGATGACTAAGGGCTAAAGTCAGTGGAGACCATTGATTTATCTCGAGGGAAGGGAGGATCACATCACCAAAGAGGAAAACTACATGGGGAGAATCTCCCTAAGATATTTAAATGGGGTAATGAGCAGCGCCTTGAGGGCGTCCAGGGTCAGGGCCACACGAGCCAAGGGCAACAGGGATAGTAGTATCAGGGCCATCTGAACTAGAGAAGGTGGGACCAGTAGGGACAGGGTTAACTAGAGAATGATAGGGCACATGAATAGGGTTAGTCGGGCCTCCATTATCGTCGTCCATCATTTTTAGGCATTTATTTCACTTGTGGTGAGAAAGTCCACTCGTTTAGGAGATGCCCTAGCGACAACCAGGCTAGTCAGGGATAGTTTTAGGGACATCAGTAACTTGGGGTAATCATATCGCAGCTCCAGGAACTGCCACTTGCGCAATAGTTTCCAACTTTCCCACCATCAATAGATCAGGAATATAGGATCCCACAACTTCATTACGCACATGTCCACAACGTCTACCAATCGGATCAGCTATCCCCACCCCAGGCAGTCGAGGGTACATTTTACATTTATGGTAATTGTAAAACCAAATAAATGCGGTGTGTGATATCAATTTGAATTAATTTGCAAGTTTCCAAGTAAACCTTATTTAATTGGAGTCCATTTCTAAACCAAATTAATTCAGCCCCTAAACATGCATCTAAATGTGTTCGAGTGTCAAACCATAAATAAATAAAGCATATGATACAAAATTTAGGAAAAAAATCCCCGCAGGGCAAAAACCTTTTATTTCTAGAACTTTGAAGAATTCACAAGACCATTGACTTACATACATCCTGATAATCACCCACAAGTGTAACGCATGGTGTCTTCATTAAACCTTCAAAGCAACGGCTAGAAATCTGTAATGGTTCACGCACAGCTACACCACAAGGACTACAACCCAAAACACTCCGTAGAGACTCCCTCCACAATAGAACGCGGCTCTCCGATTGTAGAGTTCTCCCCATAAAGAATAAACAATAGCAAAAGTTATGTTCTTGAACACCAAAACAATTCACTAAAGCATATGGGATTTTTGTGAATTGAAAACAAAAAGGGATTAAACCCTAAAAGAAGAAGTAAAAAAGGATTCTGCTATTTCACAGTTTTATGTCTTTCAAAACGCTGGGACTTCTTAATGAAAACAAAACCAATTAATGAGTATTTATAAGAAAATGTGCCGCCTCGGTATTAGAGCTCGTTCGAACGAGAAGGGGTTGTCGTGCGAACGAGAAACATATGTCGTTTGAACGACATCGCGCGACAATGCCATGTCTCTCGAATGAAAGTACAAAGTCGTTTAAACGACTGTTGCGTCAAAAAATAATATTTTAAGGTCCGCTCCAATACTTAGAAAAATACTCATTCTCAAGTTTTGACGAAAAAGTCCGCTCCAACACTTATAAAATATTTTGTAAAAATATCCCAAAAGCTCTAAGTGGAAAGTTAAGGTATTTAAAACATAACCTTACTAAAGTAAACTTTGCGAAGTCTTGAATGATGAATAACTTGATTAATTCAGATTTGTCTTTGATGTAGATTTCTCTTGAATGTTCTTCGACGATGTAGAGGTATATGACATAATTAATTGTTAACGGACTTATAAAAATATGTCCTTACAAATCTCCCCCTATGTCTATGTCGATACATACATAAAAATATCCGAATTATCAAAAACAAAAGTGCCTACAAAAATCTACCCTCCCATTGAATAAATTTGCAAGATCTCAAACTGTCTTTAAACATCTTTGTCAATTCTCAAAGCTTTTCTCATCAGGGTGTGAGACATCATGATCTTCAATCTTTGTACTTATACACATGAGATAAAGCAAAATACCTTCGTGATGCATCGAGTTTGAAATGATATAAGAATAAATCATTAATAAATCAAATCTCCACCATAATGCAAAAACTCCCCCATAACATGATAATTCTCTCCCCCTTTTTATGATGTCCCTAAATAGACATATAAGAAGAAAAAATCAAAACATGGAGTGTCACGAAAAAAATGCATAGCAAACAAGGATCAAACTACGCACATGCAAAGGAGTATCTCAAAATATTCACAAACTATTTTTGATTTTTCAAATTTTTCATACAAAAATAAGATACTAAAAATTACACCATGGATTTAAACTAAAACAACCAAGTCATGGAAATGGAATGTATGGGTGTGAACACATTCGATAGGAAAATAAACTCAATCAATCATATGTGCACGATGCATACGTGAACTCCTAACGAATGAACATCAAAAGTATCCTTAGGTGTAAAAATTATTGAATTTAGATGACATCGTCTTATGCAAATCTACAAATCAAAGTCAAAGTGATTTTCACACCAATAACGTCCAAAACTATTAGCGTTTTTTCAAGATTTTCAAGGACGTGCAAACCCTTTATCAAATCTCCAACCAAACTCCCTCATATATATTTTCTTTTAGAGGTGTTTAAACTAAATTCTAAAACTTTGGAGAATTGGTGCAAAAACCTAAATGGCCCATAATTGGCATGTGTGCAATAAAGGAAATCATGAGTCAAACATGTAGGAAGTAACACTTAATTACATCTCAATGACTCCAAACATTATAAATCACATGGATGAATTGACCTATTGTCTCAAAACACTATCAAATAGTCACATGAAAAAAATGCAATGATGTTGTGACTTGATCATCCTAAGTGTCCATCCATAAATGGTGCAAACAAAATATAAAAATCTTTTTGGATTTTTCAAAAATTTTATATAAAAAAAATCTTTTTGTATTTTTCAAATTTTTCAAAAAAAAATTATACAAAAATGATACATACTAGCAATAGGCAAATAATGACATCATGAAAATCATCCTATGCTAGTAAACAAGTCAAACCTCAATCGTTAGGTGCGAAGGGATTTTCCAAAGGTGGTGACAACTTATGAAAAATCTCCATAAAATCTTGTGAAGTTTTGACTAAAAACTTAACTTGCTCACCTAAATGTGCAAACTCTCTCATGTAGTCTCCAGGAGCATGTAAAGTATCATGTGTGGGTGCATGTGTGGCAGAAACACGTGTAGTAGCAAAATGTGACACATAACCTAACTTAAAAGCAAAATTCCCTAAGGTGTCCTCTCCTTTTGCAATGGGAACAAGCATATATAGGCCTAAGAACACCTTTCTCATAAACTCTAGGACGCGCTCTCCAAATAGGAATGAGACGCCTAGGCGGGTTAATGTGAGACTCATGTGAATCTAACACTAAAGTGGGAACCGGCTCGGGTGCTAATTGGGAAGTAGAAGCACTGTCATGACTTATTCCTAACTTCTCAACTTTACCCTTAAGAACCACCTTTTCAACTTTCTGAGGTGCATTCTCAAAATTGACTTTGACCTCCCTAGCACGTTCGAGATCACTCTCGAGTTGGGATACACGTGTCGTCAGAATAGATAACGTGTTGGTCAAATCACACTTTTCTTTTCTTAAAACCTTATTCTCTCTCTCCAAATATAAAATCCGATGACCTAAATCTCTAGTGTACTTCTTTGTTTTCAAGGTCTCGGTATACAAATCTCTAAAGGCTTTTTGGAGCTCACTATCATCTCCACTCTCAAATTTGCTCTCATCTCCACTAGAAACACTCGAATCATCACTATCGCATTCGTGTGCACTATTATGGGACAAAGTGGGTGTGCTCACACGACTCGAAAAAGCTACAAACTTCTCACCACTAGTCTCATCACCCTCACCTTCACTACTATCACTAAGTGTGGCGAGCATGGCTACTTTCTTTCCTTTCTTTCTAAGCCACGTAGGACACTCAAACGACTTATGCCCCTTACCCCCACATTCAAAACAAGTCACGTTCTTCCTCACACTCCTCATCTGAGTCATTATCTTTTTCCATCTCACCGCTTTCTTTGGCCTTTCCTTTCTTTTTATTTTTCTCAAAAAATCTCTTATTGGAAGAATTATTTTTGTTCATGTTGAGATTTTTTTTAAATGTTTCGCAAATAAGGCCATATCTTTAAAATTAAGATCTTCCTCAGAATCGGACTCACAAAATTTTTCTTTCTTTTTCTTAAAACGAGTCTTTAAAGAAACGCCATTATCCTTAGCCTTAATGGTTTTGGGAAACATGTTAATCTCATAGGTTTGAAGAACTCCTACAAGTTCTTCCAACTTAAGTGATTTCAAATTTCCCAAAGAGTTCAAAACAGTGACTTTAGGAATAAAACGTTTTGGGAGAGATTTCAAAATCTTTTTAACGACATGTGTGTTATCAATCACCTCACCCAAATTAAAACAGGTGTTAACAATGTCCGACAGACGTGCATAAAAATCATCAAAGCATTCAGACTCTAACATGGTGATTGTCTCAAATTGGGTGGCCAAATTTTGTAATTTTGATTCTTTAACCGCGTTCGTACCCTCACGTGTTAATTTCAAAACATCCCATGCCTCTTTAGACATGGTGCACATCATAATTCAGCGAAACTCATCAGGAGTGACAACTCCTGAAATAGCACTCAGACCACGGGAATTAAAATTAGACATTTTATAATCATCTTCAGTCGAGGCCGATACGGGTTTTAAAGAGGTGATATTATCAACGGTGATCGTGGGAGGAGTCCACCCATTTTCACAAAGCAACCAAACACGCTCGTCAATGGATTTTAAATAAGATTTCATACGATCTTTCCAGTAGGCATAATTAGACCCGTAAAAAATAGGCATCATATTAAATGAATGTTCCATTGCAAAAATTGCGATTTTTCACAAAACTGATTTAAAAAAAATCAATATCACACGATTTTGCGAAAAATGGGAATACGCGATAAAATAGCGCAACCTGCTTTGATACCAATTTATAAAATCAAATGAATGCGGTGTGTGATATCGATTTGAATTAATTAACAAGTTTCCAAGTAAACCTTATTTAATTGGAGTTTATTTCTAAACCAAATTAATTCACTCCCTAAACATGCATCTAAATGTGTTCGAGTGTCAAACCATAAATAAATAAATCATGTGACACAAACTTAAGGAAAAAATCCCCGCAGGGCAAAACCTTTTATTTCCAGAACTTTGAAGAATTCATAAGACCATTGACTAACATACAACCTAATAATCTCCCATAAGTGTAACGCACGGTGTCTTCGTCAAACCTTCAAAGCAACGACAATAAATCTGCAGTGGTTCATGCGCAGCTATACCACAAGGACCGCAACCCAAAACACTCCGTAGAGACTCCCTCCACAATATGACGCAGCTCTCCGATTGTAGAGTTCTCCCCACAAAGAATAAATAACAACAAAAGTTGTGTTCTTGAATACCAAAAAAATTCACTAAAGCATATGGGATATTTGTGAACTGAAAACAAAAATGGATTAAACCCTAAAAGAAGAAGTCAAAAAGGATTCTGCTATTTCGCAGTTTTCTGTCTTTCATAATGCTGGGACTTCTTAATGAAAACGAAACCATTTAATGAGTATTTATAAGAAAATGCATCGCCTCGGTATTAGAGCTGGTTCGAACGAGAAGGGGATGTCACGCGAACAAGAGATGTCGCTCGAACGAAAGTACAAAGTCGTTTGAATGACTGTTGCATCATAAAATAATATTTTAATGTCCGCTCCAATACTTAGAAAAAATACTCATTCTCAAGTTTTGATGAAAAAGTCCGCTCCAACACTTAGAAAATATTTTGTAAAAATATCCCAAAAGCTCTAAGTGGAAAGTTAAGGTATTTAAAACATAACCTTAGCAAAGTAAACTTTGCGGAGTCTTGAATGATGAAGAACTTAATTAATTCAGATCCGTCTTTGATGTAGATTTCTCTTGAATGTTCTTCGACGGTGTAGCGGCATACGACATAATTAATTATTAACGTACTTATAAAAATATGTCCTTACAGTAATTATGCACGAGTCCTTTTTTGACACATGAGAGTCACACTCTTTTGCTAGTTATATGTTTGATTTAACTTTGGGATTATTAAATATAACTACCGACGTATCTATGCATGTAGATACCCCAATAGGTAGGGGTGTTGCCTTATATCTTATTTGTAGGGATGTGGAGTTTAATGTTGATGCGAAAAACTAGACTAAGCCTAATTAATTGATCACGGATAAATTAAGTAAAACAAACAAGACACAAGAAATTTTAAAGTGGTTCGGTTTAATGGAATAGCCTATGCGCACTGTTATGTATTGACTGCCTTGAGTTGTTTTTTGGTCCTTTGCAATGAGGGTGATATAATGCATTTATAGCCCAAGGTGGGTTTCAATCATTGTCATGTGAAAGGATGGAATGCCTTTATTTGTTAGGCATTTACATCAATACATAATGAGAATTAATTGTATGAATGATGTCACTTAACAGGTACTACAAGCTATAAGACTGCTGACATTTGGTTGGCTGTACTGAATGGATTTTTGGCTATTGGTGGGATAACCATGTTGGTCGGGCTTCCCAATTGGTCGAATAACAGAGTTGGTCGAGCTTTTCTATCATGCTGACTTGGACTTGTGCCACATAGGATGACACATGTTGGCTTGTAATTGGTCCATGTAGGATGGTAAATTTTTGTATCAACATAAGATCCCAATGTTTCATACCTGGAGTTGATGCGAAAGTGTGGAATATTATGCTTTGGCAGTAGCTCGGACTATTTGGTTGGCTGCAGAGCTTTCAGACTTGTGAAATTTATTAACTTAATTGATAATTTTTTAGCACGAATGGAAATTTTGTAAATATTTTAAATTTCAGCGAACTTTTACGGGGTATCTTCGTCTTTTTCTTTATTCTCCATCGTAAACCCAAACTTTATTCTCTTTAATCATTATTTTTCCCAATTTTTGACGTGTCTTATAAAAAGGTCGGTAAAAACTTCAATCATCTTTCACCTCTTACTTCTGATTTTGCTACTGTATCTTTTTCTTTCGTGCGATCGTTTTCTTTTCTGTCTTCAGTTCTTGCTGAATCCTTAAATATTTGTAAGAATATTTCTTCTCTTCTTATTTATTTTCTTCATCATGGTTTACTCTATCGAGTCACTTGATAAGTTCAGAACCAATTTTAATATTTCGTCTTGGGTTGTATTAGAACATCCCACATTTTGCCTTCCGATTTTTTCTCTCTTGTTGAGGGCCATTGGTTCCCCTCCATCTTTATTGATGAATGTGGTTTCACATTTTCTCCCAAACCCTTGTGTTTGGAGTTTTGTCAATATTTTGACATTGTACCTACAAAAGTGGCTCCTAACACATGGAGAGTGTTTAATGGAGTTTATAAGTTAAATCAGATTTATGGAACCCATCTAGGGATTTCAGAAATTATGTTTTGTTATAAATGGGTAACTGGTGATACCACCTTTTATTTGAAAACTAGGGTTGTTAGTAAAGCTTTAGTAGTTAATCTCCCTAGTTGTAATAGAGACTATTTGATCATGGGGTAGTTGTAAAAAATTGGCAAAATGCCCATTTAGTTGGAGGTTGTAAAACGTGTGATACCGATTAAAACTAACTCGCACGTTTCCAATCAAACCTTATTTAATTAGAGTATATTTTTAAACCAAATTAATTCAGCCCCTTTACATGCATCTAAATTGCGCGTGTCAACCCATAAATAAATAAAGCATGCGACACAAATATTCAGGAAAAATCCCCGCAGGGCAAAACCTTTTATTTCTAGAACTTTGTAAAGTTTACAAGACCATTGACTTACATACTAACTTGATTTCTCCCACAAGAGTAACACACGGTGTCTTCGTCAAACCTCCAAAGCAACAGTTAGAAATCTGCAGTGGTTCACGCACAGCTATACCACAAGGACACGCAGTCTAAAATCTTCACAAGGACTCCCTCCACAATAGCACGCAGCTGTCGGTTGTAGAGCTCTCCCCACAAAGAATGAACAATGACTAAATATGTTCTGGGGTTCCACAAAAACAATTCACATAAAAGTAATTGGGATTTTGTGAATTAAAAACAAAACATTTGAACCCTTAAAATTATTGGAGAAAAAATTTCTTCCAATAGGTATTGAATTAAATCAGGGCAGATACACAAAAGTTTCAAAAGAATAAGACTCTTAAAAGTTGAAACTGTTCTCCACGTCTAAAAGTAAAGGTTGACATTCCTTTATATAGGAAATTGGGGTGGTCAGAGGATCAGGATGAAGTCAGACGTGTCAGCCAAGAAGCAGGGTCGTTCGAACGAGAATCCCATCTCGCTTGAACGAGATCGCGTGTCATCCACATGTCGTTCGAACGAGATGGAAATCTCGCTTGAATGAACTTGGCGTCGAAACCAAGGTGTATTTACTGCCATTGAAATTTTCTCAAAATTACTCTTTTTCTAAAACAGTTAACACCTTTTTTAAAAACAAACATTTATAAAAACATTTTTTATAACAAAGATTTTAAAATTCCTTTTAAGAATATTATAAAAACATTTTTATATAAAATCTTTTTAAAAATATCCCAACACTCTTAATATGAAATGTAAATGAAAATTTAAACAATATCTTACCAAAGTTCATATTGTTGGGCTTGAATGTTGAAGACAACTTGTAATTCGGATTCGTCTTTTGTAGATACAATCTTCTCAATTCTTCGACGACTTGTAGCGGTATACGACATAATAAATTATGAAGGACTTATTAAAAATATGTCCTTACAGAGGTGCTAAATATCAAGGACCTAGATGTCCTCTCTTTGTCAATAGAATAGGTTGTTTTATGTTTTAGTAAATTTTCCATGTTTATGTTTGATAAAATGCCATACTGACTGTTGTTTCATAAATTGATTTGCAGTTGAGAAAAAAAGAAAGTTCCCCAAAGAAAGTGAAGTAAATTTGAAAAAGTTAAAGTGTATCTGGAATCTTTATAAGGTAGTTGCTGAAGAGCACGTTAGGTCTGCTCCCTATCTGCTCCAGTACAAAAACACTATTTCCTTTTTTTATTTCCAGACCTGCTGCCTCTCCTGCTCTGGTAATTGATCTTGACACAGAGACTGTTGTTGATTTTGATACTCCTCTATCTGAAATTATGAAGAAGAGGAAGTTTCATGATCTCTGCAGTGGTGTTTCTTCTAGCTCTTAATCATCTGTTGAGGGGGCTAAAAATAAAACTGGGGATTTTATGAAGCCCCCACCCGACTCCTAAGGATGTAGCTCCCAAAGAGGTTGAAGTCTCTCTGAGGAGACTTAAGATAGGGCTTGTAGAGAAATAAGTCGACCAAGTGATCAATCAACTGTCCTTGATTGATTTATCCTCTTCTGATGTTGTTCCTCCAACAACTATTACTCCTGGTTTGGCTAGCAGATTGATCAAGTCTGGTACTTTTCCAAACCACATGGGGGTGGATTCTAAGCTCCTCAGAACGAAGGTCTCTGAATTGGCTGCTCAGAACCTTGCATCGGTAATTAATTTCTATTATCTTGATTTGGTTGTCATTTACATTCTTTATATGTTTACTTTAATCTTCATCTTTTGTAGTTCTTGGTACACTTCAATAATATTCTAGAGAAGGATGATGCAATTAAGATTTCTTTTTCTTCAAATGAGGTGGAGGAGGCCATGTCTGGCATAAAGAAGTCTCTTCTTGAGTCTCAGCAGGCCTTGGAGATTGAGAGGAGAACTTGGGTAGATAAACTGAAGACAACTGAAATGGCTCATCAAACGTCTGATATAAATACCCTTGAAGCTGAGCATAGGGCTCAGGAGGCTAGGCTCCAGAAAGAGAAAGCTGTGCGCAAAAAAGAGTAAGCTAATTGTCAGAAAGAGGAAGTTAATCGCAGGGCAGAAGAAGCTGACCGCAGGGCAAAGGATGCTGAATAGCTCGTGTCCTCTGCCTGAGCTAAGAAAAAGTCTGTTATGAAGGCTTCTTTTATTATCGGTTGGGACAAGGGCTGGAACTAGTCCATTTCTACTGCTTCTGCTCATATTAAGTATATGAAGCACAAATGTTTCAGAGATGGTTGGGTTACTGACCTTCAAGAGTTGAACAAAAATGGAGACTCTGAACTTTTTCAGAGGTATATTCATGATCCTCATCTAGTCATAGAGGATGAGGTTGAAGATGAAGTTGCTTCTAAAGAGTCTTCATTTGTGGTTGAGTCTGCTGCTAAACAACCTGAAGTCCATGAGTCTTTTATTCCTCCAGCTAAGCAAACCGAGCAACTCCAACCTACAACCCCTTTTTATGAGAAGAGAAAAAAGGTTGAAAGTGATAGGGAGAAGGTGTAATGTTGTTCTACATTTTTCTCTTTTACTTTTGTTATTTCTTTTTCCTTTGTTTTGATTGTACTTGAACTCTTTGTTATCAATAAAAGAACCTTTTATTGTTCCTTTTTTGTCTCATGTTGATTATACCTGTTCTCAATTCTTGTTGTTGATTGGTGATTATTTCTTCTTGATAGTCTATTACGAAGATGGAACAATTGTCTTCTCATGATACCGAGCTATTGAGGAAATGCAATGCTTTTTTCAAAGCTGGACATATGGACTTGTTCGAAGAAGAAATCACTCAGTTTCTTGATGATGCCTCAGAATCCTATAAGTATTTGAAGTACTTACTTAATCGGGCGATAACAAATAATGTTGCCTGTTATGAAATAATATAAGAATTTCAAGAACAATATAAGGAATCCACTACACTGCTGCATCAGAGCTATGAGTAGAAGTATCAAAGTTTAAGTGTAGATCGGAGATTTGATAAATGTTTTCTATTTATAATAAAAAGGAAGCTTTACTTAGGCTTGAAATTGAAGAAATTACAACTATTGCCAAACTCCTAGAAGAGGAGAATAATAATTTTAAGGATGAAGTGAATTTTCTGAAGTCTTCTTCTGGAGATGTTATCACTACTACAAATGATGGTTACCCTTTTTTAGAAGCTGAGAATGCCACATTAAGAGATGAATTGTAGGCCTTGAAAAAAACTAAGTCCTCTTCTTCTTCCCGAGCTAGAAATAAGTTTGGTCGAGGAACCACAGAGAAATTTAGGACCCAATACGCCCTTGTCAATCAAGCTTCACAACTAAAAGAAAAAGATCGAGCTATCGTTGAGATGTCCCAAAAGCTACAAACCTTATCTGAACAACTATCCACTCAATCTTCCCAATTGGAGGTTAAGGATGGGGTACTGAAGAAGCTGCAATCACAAGTCGATAAATTAACTTTACAATTCCATAAATAGCCCATAGAATTTTGTATGGGTGGGTATAATGAAGCTTTGGGACATTATGACGATAGACTTCAACAGGCCCATAACGAATCCTACAAAAATTGAGTTGGATAAATGTTTTAACTGTGCTGAAGGTGGATGGGAACGACTCTCTGTGGGATTGGTATGATCCGGGATCACTGCATCTTGACAATCCTACATTTAAGTTGGATGTTAATTGGGTACCTGTTCACCGTATTCCCCAATGCCTGATTTCCAAGTACTTGGGGATTACGAACTGCATGATGAATTAGAGATCGTCCTTCCTCCTCATTTGTTTGATCGTCCTAATAGCATTTATACCAGGATGCTTAAGAATCTTAACTTCATCAACTCTCCTTTTACTTTGGATGATCCTCCAGCTGGCGTGGATCCTATCTCTAAAGCTGAAGGAAAGCATCCTATAGAATAAACTTTTGTATTTTGTTTTCCCTATTTAAGAAATAATATGTAATCATTTAATTTTAATGAAAAGCTTATTTTATGAATGGATCAACTTGTAGTTAATCTTCGAATGTCTGTGAATGTTTTCTTAGTCGTTGACTATTAATGGATCAACTATTTTAGTTAATCTCCAGTTTTTCACCGGTTCTATTGATATTCTTAGGATTATCCTAAGTTTTAAACCAATTACCAATGTTTCACCATGTATCTACTAATGTACCTAAATTTAATGGTAATTGCATTAGTTACCTTGGTTCCCAGGCACGAGTGGAACATTTTTCCATCTTTAACCCCAGTTTAGATGAAAATTATTCATCCGGGTCTTCGTTAACTAAGCATTTAGGACTTATGATTTTACCTTGCATGGTTTTATATGTTTGATGCCGACCAACTTTGTTGGTGGCCTTAGTTGTTACCGACCAACTTTGTTGGTGGTCTTGGTCTTCATTAATGCCGACCAACTTTGTTGGTGGCCTTACTAACTTTGTTAGTGGTCTTCATTGTGTTTGTAAGTGCATAGCACTATTAATCCAAAAAAAGAAAATAAGAAATAACAATTTTGGGGAAAGTCATGTTCTCATTAATCTTGAAGTGAACTGAGTACAACATAACTACATTTAATGATAATAATTCTTCAGGTGCTCTGCATTCCATGGTTTCTTGAATTCTTCCCCTTCCAAAGTCTCAATTTGATATGTGCCTGGTCGAATAACTGCAGTAATTCGATAAAGCCCATGCCAATTGGCTTCCAGCATATTTTTCTTCTGAATAACTTTCTTCAAAACATAATCACCCTCTTTTAAGTTGCTCGGCATGACCCTCTTGTTGCAGAAACGTGCAGTCCTTTGTTGATATGTTGTATTCCTTAAAGCTGCACCTTCACATACTTCTTCTAGCATGTCTAAATCTATCATTCTTCTCAAATCGCTGACTGGGGTATTAAAGTTAAGAACTCTAGGCGTAGGTAAACCTAGCTCAATAGGGATTATGGATTCAGTACTAAATGCCAATAGGTAGGGAGTTTCTCTAGTAGCTGTTCTGGAAGTTGTTCGGTAAGCCCACAGGACCGAATGTAGCTCACTGATCCAATTTCCTTTTGCATTTTCCAACCTTTTCTTCAGCTCGTTTAGCAAAGTTCTATTAGTTACTTCTGTTTGTCCGTTGCTTTGATGATGGATAAGAGAAGAATGGATTTTTTTGACATTGGACTAGGTGCAATAAGCGACGAATTCGTCATTGTCAAACTGTGTGTCATTATCAGTTATAAAGGCATAAGGTAAGCCATACCTCCATATAATAGTTTTCCAGATGAACTGATAAACCTTGTCATAATACATATCAATCAATGGTTCAGCTTCCACCCACTTTGTAAAATAATCAACATCTACAACCAGGTACTTGAACCTTCCTTGGGTGGTTGGTAAGGGCCCGACCAAGTTAACTCCCCACATAGCAAAAGGCCATGGTGAAGTGATTAGTGTCAAGATAGTTTATGGAGCCTTGTGTATACTGGAAAACCTTTGGCACTTATCACATTTCTTAGCAAAATCTGCTCACATGGTTGGCCAGTAGTACCCTTGCGTATGTATTCTTCGTAACAATGTTCTTCTTGCTACATGGGCTCCACAGGACCCTTCATGGACTTCTTAAATCAAATCCTTTACCTCTGTTGGATGCACACATCATTGTAGACTAGAAGTTAATCCTCTTATGTATAACACACCACCATCTAGCACATATCTTGCAGCTTTGTATTTCAGCCTCTTACCTTCAAGTAGATCGGCTAGAAGAATCCCATCTTCATTATATGCTCTTATGGGGTCCAGCTAAGACGGCCCCCTATCAACTGCAATAAATTTAACCATCAAATCTTCATTAATTTTCCTATTTGCAAGTAGATCAATAGGAATAGTTCTTCATATCTCTATCCTGGTTGCTGAAGTGAACCAAGCAAGTGCATCTGCTTTGGCATTTTCTAATCTTGGGATCCCGACCATCTGGACAGCTAACAAAGTGGTAATTATTTTCAAAGTTTTGGCTAAATATCTGGTCATTAACTCTCCTTTTGCTGTATATAAACTCAACACCTAATTTACCACCAACCGTGAGTCACTATACACCACAACTTGCTCGGCGTTCAGTGATTTAGCTAGATTTAAACCAACAATCACAGATTCATACCCTGCCTCATTATTAGAGGCTTGAAATTAAAAACTTAGAGCATACTCTATGTCTAACTCATTTTGAGTATTGAGAACGATTCCAGCTCCACATCCGGTTACACAAGATGACCCGTCAACATACAGACTCCATATGGGGATATTGTTATCAAACACTTGGTTTGTGAGATTCCCTTGATGGATGATTTTATCCTTCGCCTCCTCATATTTCTTCTTCATCTCATGTACTCCACTGGACGGTTTTGGTTGGTCTTTTTCTATAGTTTCCCTTGTTTGGAGTTGGTCGGGCATATCTCCAGTTCGTCTGCTGGCTCCTGCATGTTTCTCGGCTAGAGTCCCTTATTGGTCGGGGATCTCTAGGTAAGTGAATTCTGCAATAAAATCATCCATAACCTGACCTTTTAAAGCAGTCCTTGGTTCATAAACAAGGTCATATTCCCCCAACTCCACAACCCAATACATTAATCTTCCAGATTTCTTCGGCTTATGCAAAGCCTGCCTTAGTGTCAGGTCAGTGTATACCACTATGATGTGGTCTTGAAAATATGGCTTCATGCATTGCTAGACTCAATTAAGATCAATGCTAATTTCTCTAGTCTGGGATATCTTACTTCTGCTCCTCGAAAAGCTTTGCTGGTGTAATAAACTGACTTTTGAACTCCATTTTCCTCCCTGATCAAGGCAGAGCTAACTACGGACTCAGATACAACCAGATATAAATACAAATTTTCTCCTAACATTGGTCAGGAGAGCAGTGGTGGTACTCCTAAGTACTTCTTCATCTCTAGGAAGGATTTTTCACATTTATCGTTACATTCAAAGGTTTTTCTGAGTACCTTGAAAAATGGCAAACACTTTTCCATTTCTCGTAACAAAAACCTGTTGAGTGCTGATACGTGCCCAGTTAGCCATTGCACATCTTTTTTATAGGTGGGGGAATTCATTTTGATCTGAGCTTTAATCTTATCTAGATTAGCTTCAATTCCCCTTTGATTCACTATATACCTGAGGAACATTCCCTCCTGCACTCCAAAGACACATTTGGTGGGGTTTAACTTCATTTGGTTCTTTTCTAATTGATCAAACGTCTGGTTGAGGTTGATAATAAGATCAGTATATTTTTTGCTTTTAGTGAGCATATCATCAACATACACCTTTATATTATGGCCTATTTGATCTTCAAATACTTTATTCACCATTCTTTGATAAGTAGCACCTGCCTTTTTCACACGAAACGGCATAACGTTTTATCAATAAGTTCCTCGGAGAGTGATAAAGGAAGTACTTTCTCTGTCTTCTGGCTTTATTTTGATCCGGTAATAACCAAAATATGCGTCCATAAAACTTAGTAGCTCATGACCTGAAGTAGCATCTACCAATTAATCAATTCATGGAAAAGGAAAGTGATCCTTCAGGCACGCTTTGTTCAAGTCAGTAAAATCCACACACATCCTCCACTTGTTGTTCTTCTTCTTGACCATAACTACATTGGCCAATCAATCCTGGTACTTTACATATTTAATAAAGGAAGCTTTTTGAAGTTTCTCCACGTCTTTCTGTATAGCCTGGTTCTTCTCCGGGCTCAAAACTCTTCTTCACTGCTTCACAGGTTTAACCTCCTTATTCACATTAAGCTCGTGGCATAAGAAATTTGGGTCTATGCCTGGCATATCTTCATGACTCCATGCGAGTACCTATTTCCTTTGTCTCAAGAAGTCCACTAACTCCTGTTTAAGAATTGGTTCCAATGACGCTCCTATTTGAGTTGTTCGTTCTGGTTTATCATCATCCAGAATAATGCTCTCTTTTTTGCCTCCATCACTTGGCCTTTTACAAGCTCATATTCATTTCGTCGATCTAATGTTTCAACCTCAAACTCGTTGTTCGGATCAGATGTATCCACTTGATAACTAGTTATTTTCCTCTTTATCTCTAACATATCTTCTTCCTCGGTAGAGGAATAGTAGCACTCCCGAGCTACTTTCTGATATCCTATCACTACTCCTACTCTAAAGTTGGTTGGGAATTTCAGGCATGATGAACAATTGAGGGTACAACTTCGAATTTCTTCACACCAACTCTTCATATAATCATATTATAAGCAGAATGAACAGTTTTGTCCATTACGAAGAATCTCACCTTTTCTGTCCTGCTCGTCGACCACATCCCGATCAACTCATCTAGCTTGATAGTTCCCAAAGGAAATAATTTTCTACCTAAGAATCCAATGAGTGGCCTATGATAAGGCTCCAGTTGATTGAGTTTTAAACCCAAACTAGCAAAATAGGGATAAAACATGATGTCTGTCGAACTGCCGTTGTCCACTAATGTTTTTACTACCATGATTCTTTCATCCTGACTCTGATCACTAAAGGATCATCACGAGGATACAAAACTCCCGATAAATCATTTTTGGAAAAGCCAATTACGAGCTTATCCTTGTTAACTTTTATTGGTCGGTCTTCCTTGGCGAGGTTGATCCGCTTGAGCCTCATTGAGGTAAGATTTCCTTTCAGCTGTATGATTTCCTCCTCCAGCATCTCCACATGTAATCATGTGATAATCAAAAGATCAAAAACTGAGTGTGAATACCTCACGTTTCAGTTGTCTAGGTTTATTGGGAAGATCGGGATTATCCTCTGGATCATCATCGTGGATCCTTTTCTTCTCTTCCCTGGGATTAACTGGCGATTTATATCTCTGTCGACCTCTTCCTCTATTTCTTCCACCATTCTGCCGATCAACAAATCTGTCCAACTTCCCTCTTCGGACGAGTGTTTTTATCTCATTCTGTAGGGCAATACAACGGTTGGTAGTATGACCATGATATTTGTGAAACTCATAATACTTGGACTTATCCCTTTTATCAGCAGGTGACCTTAAATCCGACAAAACCCCTCTACTAGAGCTAAGAGGGGTTTTGGCGGAGGTCACTTAAGCCCTCAAGTACCCCAAAACAACCGGGGGGGAGTCGACTGAACATCTCAGCCATTGGCGGGAATTTCGCCCGCATCCGATCCCCAATTATTGTTCACCCCAGATGAATGGTCGAGAAAGTGGCTGATGATAAGAATACATACTGGCGCGATTTCTATCCAGTGTTTGTGCCAGCCCACTAACCCCAGGTTGGCTCTCTATAAAATACTCGTTTGGCCGAGGGCTCCGAAACCTATACCATAAGAGGAAGCGAAACCCGTGCTGACGAATAACCAACCCCCTTAATTCGTCGAGTAAATAGAAGAAGAAAGATGAACTGGAACAAAGCCAACAAGGGATTCACGATTAGTGGATTAGCTAAACTAAGCAAGCGAAAGGCAATGAACCAACGCCTTCCCTCCCCCTATTTGAGTAAGGCCCCGTCGTCACTGGGAACGAGAAACATCTGGCTCTAGGTCTTTATATGGAAGGGATGCTGGACTTCAAACGAAAACGCATCAGTCTAGGGAATAGAGAATCCCGGGAGAGTAGGGAGCAGGGAAGACACTCGTCTTTGAAAAAAAGTGCAAAAAAAATAACGAAAAATAGAAAAAAGGCCACAAAAAACAGAAAAAAGCAAAAATAGAAACCCTGAAACAAAAGTGTACGTACATAAAGAAAATAAAGAGGTTGGTTATGGCCTTGATAGGGCTCCTTCCCATCTATCTTGACCGGGAAGAGGGGGAGGCTCTTGCGGAAGCCCTGCTCCGGAGGTCGACTAACGCTTATTAAACATGTTCTAGTCTTCCGATGCATATGTGAAAGTTTTTTCCTTAATTAGCCGAGGCCAACTCAAATCATTGTTGTACTTGATTTCCTCCAACACATGATGTATATCCACCATTAAATGAGTGTAATTAGTGATTTTCTTGAGTCAATCTAGGCCTTCCTTTCCCTTTGAACTCCCACGCTCATTATGATTCTTGTGCTCCTTCTTATCTGACTTCCCTTATATTTTTGCCTCTATCTTTGCGTCTGAATTCTTTTTAGCAGCTATAGCTTCCTCGACGTTCATAATCTTTGCTGCTTTGGCTATTAATTATGTCATCATCTTTGATGGATCTATTTCCAGAGTATAATATAATTTATCAGGGAGCACATAACTCATGAGGGCGGTGATTACAGTCTTCTCTTCATAATTAATGACTTCCAGTTTCTCGTTGTTCAAAGCAAGAAATCTACCGCCGAGGAAGGCTGTTGTACCAAATTTATGTAGATCTAGTGATTGTTCCTGAGAATGCCCTACATCTCATCTCATCAGAAATAACATAAATATCAGCAGTTGCTTGGTACTGCTCTATATGGAGAACTGAATCAGTCTTCCCATCATATTTGGGAGTGACTACTGGAGCTTTAAACTTTGTCAGTGTAGGTAAATCTACGATGGTTTGCACAAAGGGGGACCCCTTAATAAAACTTCTTTGGAGGGGATTCTTGGATTTGGCCATTTCACCGAATCTGTCTTCCGAACATTGAATGGAACCTTTGCAAGCATCACTGCTAGCGTCATGCATGGCAGATCTTTTATGCTGACCAGCAGATCGTGCTGAACTTTCTTCCTGAGAACCTTCTCTCTGACTGGACCTATTAGTACGCCGGGTATTTAATTTGGATTGGGCTAAACCTTCCCTTAGATCGCTTGGTCGTCGAGTATTTCTTGATGCAACTCGTAGGGTATTTCCTTAGGGTCCCAAACGATTGAAAGGAGAGGCCGTACTTAGCGTTTCTAAGGCAGTCAATCTTTCTGGGATGAGGGATTGTCCATAAGTGGAATTAGTGACCCTAATAAAAGAAGTTTCTATAGGTAGGTATGAAGGATCCCTAGAAGTTCTGGAACGGCTATGCCCAATACTCCTTATTGGCGGCGATGGCATACTTCTTTGATTAACTTGTTCCGAAACTCCACCTTGCAGAGTTTGAGCCAACTGTCGTATTGTATCCTGCATAGCTTCTTGACCCTTGGCCAAGCTAGCTAAAATTCCTATTAAATAATTATTATTTGGAGGGACAGAGGGAGTAGGCAGGATTCCCTCATTTCTGGTACTTGATTCTGGAATTTCAGCCATGGATAATGAATGATGAATGAGTGAAAACATTTAGCAATACGCTCCCACAAACGACGCCAATCTGTTGAGGAAAAAAACTAGACTAAGCCTAATTAATTGATCACAGATAAATTAAGTAAAACAAACAAGGCACAAGAAAATTTTAAAGTGGTTCGACTGAATGGAATAACCTACGTCCACTGTTATGTATTGACTGCCTTGAGTTATTTTTCGATCTTTTGCAATGAGGGTGATACAATATACTTATATCCCAAGGGGGGTTTCGATCGTTGTCATGTGAAAGGATGGAATGCCTTTATTTATTAGGCATTTAAATCAATACATAATTAATTATATAAACACTGTCGCTTCATAGGCAATACAGGTTGTAAGACTGTTGGCATTTGGTTAGCTGTACAAAATGGCTTTTCGGTAGTTGGTCGGGCTTCCCAATTGGTCGGACAACCATGTTGGTCCGGCTTCCCAGTTGGTCGGATAATAGAAGTGGTCGGGCTTTTCTATCATGCTGACTTGGACTTGTGCCACATAGGATGACACATGTTGACTTGTAGTTGGTCCATGTAGGATGGTAAATTTTGGTATCAACAATCGATATTGGCCGTTTATGTTTTTTTTCTAACTTATTAATGTTATACATATCGACCTATGACATCATATTGGGTATGGATTGGTTAGCACAATATCACACGCATATCAATTGTAACAGGAAGGCGATAACATTTGTTATTCTCGAGCAAGAGATGTTTTTAGTTATTATTCCTAGGCTTGAGGGGGTCGAGTAAACATTTATACTATGTATATGCGAGTTCATTTGAGGAGGTCATTACGCCATTAGATTCTATGCCAATTATCTAGGAATTTATGGACATATTTGATAAGGTACCATGATTACCACAATCACAGGCCATAGACTTTTTATTGATTTAGCGTTGGGCACCAGGCCCATTACGAGGGCACCGTATCGGATGGCTCCGTTAGATATACGAGAGCTACGTGAACAAATCTAGAAATTATTGAGCCATGGGTTCATACAAGGAACACGTCTCCTTAAGGATCTCCTGTGTTATTTGTGAAGAAGAATGACTGTTCGATTCGATTGTGCGTTGACTATCGAGAGTTGAATAAGGTCACGATACGAAATAAGAATCCGTTACCATGTATTAGTGATGTATTTGACCATTTGATGGGTCCATCATTCTTTTCCAAGATTTATTTTCATGCAGGATATCACCAGTTACATATTCGGGATGAGGATATTCTTAAGACAATCTTTTTGACACGTTATGGATCGTATGAATATTGGTTCCTGCCATTTGGGCTGACCGATGCACTAGAGATATTTATGAACATGATGAGTAATATGTTTCGTCCATTCTTGGATCATTTTGTCATAGTGTTTATCGACGATATTCTAGTGTACTCTCAATCAAAAAGGAACATGCGCAAAATTTAAGATTAGTTTTGCAAACACTAAGGGAATAAAGGTTGTATACTAAGTTCTCTAAATGCGTGTTTTAGCTTTGAGATGTACAGTTATTAGGCATGTTGAATCTGAGGCTAGGATATCGGTGAATCCCGACAAAGTATTTGTAGGTATGTGTAGGGACATATTTTTAATAAGTCCGTCACAAATTATTATGTCGTATACCGCTACAAGTCGATGCCAATCTCGTTCCCGCGAGATCAGCATCTCATTTGAAAGACATTGGATGTCGCGCATTATCGTTCAAATGGCACGTGATCTCGTTCAAGCGAGATGGGGTTCTCGTTCGAACGACCCTGATTTTTGGCTGACACGCTGCTGTAATGCTTATCCTTTGACCGACTCAAATTTTGTATAAAAAGGGGTCCTGGCAGCCTTGAAAAACGTGGAGAACAATTTCAACTTTTAAGAGTCTTATTCTTTTGAAACTTTTGTGTATCTGCCCAGATTTAATTCAATACCTTTTGGCAAAAAGTTTTTCTCCAACAATTTTAAGGGTTCAAATGTTTTGTTTTTAATTCACAAAATCCCAATTACTTTTATGTGAATTGTTTTGTGGAACCCAAGAACATATTTTGCTTTGGTTTATTATTTGTGGGGAAAACTCTACAACCGACAGTTGCGTGCTATTGTGGAGGGAGTCCTTATAAAGTTCACTCTTGTGGAGAAGCCATTTTTCTTCTTCATTGCTGCCATCCTGAAAAGGGAAAATTCCAGCCGTAACTTGTGGAGGAGTCGTCTTCTTCTTCATTGCTACCCTCCTGGAGAGGGAAAGTTCCAGCCGAGACATCGGAACCTACACCTGCGGGTATTTCGTATGTCACCCTATTTCATTGTAATACGTGTAAGCCGTTTTCTTACAAATTATAGTGAAATAAAAAGGTTTTTCCCTTCGGGGATTTTTTCTGAATATTTACGTCACATGATTTATTTATTTATGGGTTGACACACGCACTTTTAGATGCATGTTTAGGGACTGGATTAATTTGGTTTGAAAATAGACTCTAATTAAATAAGTGTGCCAAATTGGAAACTTGCAAATAAATTTAATCAAATATCACACAATCACACTCTTCAAATTTGTATCAGATCGGGTTACGCTAATTTATTGTGTATTCCTATTTTTCGCAAAAATTGTGTGATATTGATTTTTTTTGAAAAATCAGTTGTTTGAAAATCGCAATTTTTTCGACGGAACACTTACCTAATCGGATGCCCCCCTTTGATGACACGAGTCAGAGTTTTGATGATATAAATCATTTGAATTTGACGTTTGCTAAAAGAATTAATTTTTTGGAGAAAGAAAATTCTCGTTTTAAATCCGCGTTGGATCTTTTGCAAACAGTTCAAAATCAAAGAGATTTTTATCGTGAAAAATTGTTTCCTTGGACCATGACTTTGTTTCTTTAAAATTGTCCAAGAAGGAAAGTGATGATAGGGTTCTATTTTTTAGAAAAAGAACTGGAGGACCTTAAAAATTCGATGGTTTGTGTTTGTGCCAAAAAGGATAAAAATATTTTAGTCAATGAGTTTGTGGCACGTGAAAAGACTTTTAGGAAAAAGTTTCCTTTAATTGAGGGGGAGCGTGATAAACTATTAAGTTTAATTGAAAATTTGAAAAAGAAATCCCTGTCTTTGGAAGAGTCTAATTCTTTGATTGAGTACAAAATTTTGAAGTTAAAAAATGATTTGACAGACTCAAGTAAGTTTGATAGTGATCGTAATGGCTCATCTTGTTCTCATGCTTCTAGTGCTAAAGCCAAAACCATTATTTATTTTAGAGGGTCAACTAATTCCAAGGATGTTAGAAAAGGTCAATCCATAGGTGTCGTTCCACCCATTTACACATGTTCATATTGTGGTAGGAAAGGCCACCTTAGGAGATTTTGTTTTAATCTTGGAAGAGGTCCTAGGAATTCAAAATCTAGTATTTTGTTGGTTCCCAAAACCCCGTGTCGACGTGTTACATCCGTTTGGGTTTGGAAATCACTTTTGGATACACTATATTTTAGAATAGTTGATTCTCATTTGCTTGCACATGATTCTTCTCTTGCCATATCATACAGATGATTGTGTTTGCATGTTTGTCATACGCTAGTTATGCTTTTTGATATATTTTTGCTAGCGTTGTGACATGTACTTTTTGTATAGATTTTTGCTTTTGAAATTTTTTGAAAAATACAAAAAGATTTTATTTTAACAAAATTTTTGAAAAATCTAAAAAGATTTTTGTATTTTGTTTTCACCGTTTATGGATAGACACTTAGGATGACCGAGTCACAATTTCATTCCATTTATCCATGTGACTATTTGATAGTGTTTTGAGACAATAGGTCAATTCATCCATGTGCTTTATAATGTTTGGAGTCATTAAGATGTAATTAAGTGTTACTTCCTACATATTTGACTCATAATTTCCTTTATTGCACACATGCACGGATTTGTTTGATTATTGTTCTTGACTTATCATATGTTGGTTGGGTGTTTTCATCTCAATCATGTCCTTAAAATGAACCAAGTGCAATAATACGAGAGTAATAAAAGTAGTGCATGTAAAAACCATTGCTCGTGAGGAATTAATTGTTTAGTTTGAAAAAATGATGAGTGAACACGGGAAAGGGCTGCGAGTGAATAATAATCACATCGTGAAAGCCACCGTTTGAAAAGAGCCCACACAAAAAAATTAAGGCAATAAAAAGATGAAATATGCCAAAAATTTGGGCCAATAGGTTTTCTCTAAGTTGAGAATTCAGTACCTCTTTAGATATAAAAAAAATCATTATTATATATGAGGGAGTTTTGGATGGATATATCAATGGGTTTGCACGTCCTTTGAAAAGTTCTCGAAACGGCACCAAATAGTTTTGGACGTTATTGGTGTGGAAATCATTTAGACTTTGATTTATTGATTTGATTAAGACGATGTCATTTAAATTCAATAATTATTACACCTAAGGATTCTTTTGATGTTCATTCGTTAGGGGTACACGTATGCATCGTGCACATATGATTGATTGAGTTTATTTACCTATTGAATGTGTTCACACCCATACATTCCATTTCCATGACTTGGTTGTTTTAGTTTAAATCCATGGTGTGATTTTTGGTATCTTATTTTTGTATGAAAAATTGGAAAATCAAAAATAGTTTGTGGATGTTTTTGGGACATACCTTTGCATGCGCGTTGATTGATTCATATTTGCTATGCAATTTTATCGTGACACTCCATGTTTTGATTTTTTCTTCTTATCTGTCTATTTGGGTACATCATAAAAAGGGGAGAAAGAATTATCATGTTATGGGGGAGTTTTTGCATTATGAGGGAGATTTGATTTATTAATGATTTATTCTTATATCATTTCAAACTCGATGCATCATGAAGGTTTTTGCTTTTTTTCATATGTGTAGGTACGAAGATTGAAGATCATGATGTTGCACACCCTGATGAGAAAAGATTTGAGAGTTTTGATGTTGAACGAAAATTTGAGAACTTACAAATTTTACCTTTTCAGTTTTGGGATTCGTGGGAGGGTAGATTTGGTATTAGATAATTCAGATATTTTTATGTATGTACTGGCATAGACATAGGGGGAGATTTGTAAGGACATATTTTTAATAAGTCCGTCAAAATTTATTATGTCGTATACCGCTACAAGTCGTCGAAGAATTGTGAAGATTGCTTCTACCAAAGACGGATCCAAATTACCAGTTGCCTTCAACATTCAAGCCCAACAATATGATCTTTGGTAAGATATTGTTTTAAAGTTTCATATACATTTCATATTAATAGTGTTGGGATATTTTTATAAGGTGTTTTAAAAAACTTTTATATAAAAATGTTTTTATAATATTCTTAAAAGGAATTTTAAAAAGCTTTGTTATAAACATTGTTTTTATAAATGTTTGTTTTTAAAAAGGTGTTAACTGTTTTAGAAAAACAATAGTATTGAGAAAATTTCATTGGCAGTTAACGCACCTCAGTGTCGAGGCCAATCTCGTTCGCGTGAGATCAGCATCTCGTTCGAACGACATTGGATGTCGCGCATAGTCGTTCAAACGACACGCGACTCGTTCAAGTGAGATGGGGTTCTCGTTTGAACGACTCTGATTTTTGGCTGACACGCTGTTGTAATGCTTATCCTTTGACCGACTCAAATTTTGTATAAAAAGGGGTCCTGGCATCCTTGAAAAACATGGAGAACGATTTAAACTTTTAAGAGTCTTATTCTTTTGAAACTTTTGTGTATCTGCCCAAATTTAATTCAATACCTTGTGGCAGAAAGTTTTTCTCCAACAATTTTAAGGGTTCAAATGTTTTGTTTTTAATTCACAAAATCTCAATTACTTTTATGTGAATTGTTTTGTGGAACCCAAGAAACTATTTTGTTTTGGTTTATTCTTTGTGGGGAAAAATCTACAACCGACAGTTGCGTGCTATTATGGAGGGAGTCCTTATAAAGTTCACTCTTGTGGAGAAGCCATTTTTCTTCTTCATTGCTGCCCTCCTGAAAAGGTAAAATTCTAGCCGTAACTTGTGGAGGAGCCGTCTTCTTCTTCACTTCTTGCCTCATGGAAAGGGAAACTTCTAGTCGAGACATCGGAACCGACACCTGCGGGTATTTCGTATGTCACCCTATTTTATTGTAATTCGTGTAAGCCGTTTTCTTACAAATTATAGTTAAATAAAAAGTTTTTTCCTTCGGATATTTTTCCTGAATATTTGTGTCACATGATTTATTTATTTATGGGTTGACACACGAACTTTTAGATGCATGTTTAGTGACTGAATTAATTTGGTTTAAAAATAGACTCTAATTAAATAAGTGTGCCAAATTGGAAACTTGCGAATAAATTTAATCAATTATCACACAGTCGCATTCTTCAGTATGGATTGGGGACAACCCACCATTCCTATAGAGGTTAAGGGCTCCTTGGGTTTGGCCGGGTACTATATGAGATTCATTCAGGGGTTCTCAAAGATTTTCGAACCATTGACTCATCTCACCTATAAGGGGGTACCATTTATTTGGAGTGCAAACTACTACAGAGCCTTTAAGTAGCTCAAGGAAAAACTCATTACTTCACTCATTCTTACACTACAATGGAAAGTAGTTGAGTATATGCTCTATATTAATGAATCACTCCAGGGATTATGAGGAGTATTGATGCAGGATGAGAGGCCCATAGCTTATGCTTCTCGTAAGCTTAAGCTTCATGAGGGTAACTACCCCGTGTGTGATTTAGAGTTGGTGGTAGTAGTCTTTGCCTTTCGTATCTGGAGATACTACTTGTTGGGTGAGAGGTTTACTGTATTTTTCGATAATAAGAGTCTTCAGTATTTGTCCACTCAGTGGGATTTAAACATGAGACATAGGAGGTGGTTAGAGTTTTTTAAGGACTATCATTTCTTGATCCACTACCATCTGAGAAAATCAAATATTATAGAAGATGCTTTGATCCGGAGATCGACAGGGAATATACCCATTTTATGGGTAGAGTATGGTGATGATTTACGTAATATTTGGGTAGAAGAGTGGGACTCCTTTAATTCGATGTACTTAGTAGAGGCCTTTTTAGCGGTTGTAATCCTCACACCTACTATCGTGTTGAGGCTATTTAGGGCCAGGCTTCAGACTCCTTTTTTTAAGAAAAGTTGTTGGAGATTATATCAGGAGGAGTTCCCTTTTAGTCGATCATCTCGGATGGAGAATTTAGGTATTAGGGATGATTGGTGGTTCTATAGGATCCTGAGTTAAGGAGGGTATTTTTGGACGAGGCTTATGGGTCATGGTGCATCTGAGAGCTGATAAGATGTACCAAGACATGTAGAGATCCTATTATTAGGCCAAAATGAAGAGGGATACTGTTGGGCGATCGTGCCATTTGCGGAGATGTTGGTAGGAGTCAGGGGAATAAAAGATGTTTGGACCAAACATTATTCACTGCACCTTAGAGAAGGTGGCACTCATCCGAGCACATATAAAAGTAATGCAGGATCAATAAAAACAATAACATCGACAAGATAAAGTTTTAGGTGGGGGATCAGGTACGTTTGAGGGTCTCCCTGATAAAGGCAATTATCAGATTTAGATCTAAGGGGAAGTTGACTCCACGCTACATCTTTCCTTTCATGATACAAGATAAGGTAGGACTGGTGTCATACCGACTGGCCTTATCGACTATCTTCAGCGATTACACGATGTTTTCCATGTGTCGATGTTGAGGAAGTTTACGAGGGACAAGTATGCCTATCAGCATATCGACCTCGATAGGATTGAGTTATAGCCTGGTGCGAGCTATGAGGGGTGATAATATTGTATCCTTTATCGGAGAGAGCAAACTTTGTGATCCAAGTTCATACTGTTAGTTAGATTTCAATAGGGATAACATAATGATGTTGAATCTATATAGGAGAGAGAGGAAGAAATGCGAAAAAGATATCCAATGTTATTCTCGTTAGGAATAAAATTAAAATTTCGAGGACGAAATTCCTCGTTTAGGTGGGGGGAAGAATGTAATATCCCGTATTTTTTGCGCATTATTCATATTAATTAAATAGTGCAATTATTAAATTTTCCTACAATGACGTGTGATGTCACTATCTATGCGTGTTATATGCGTCATATAATTCTAAACAGAATCAAAATTAATATACATTAATTCATTAATTAAAATATTGGAAGTGACTGTGTATTATGGGCGACTATGGAATGGTCAGGTTTTTTTTTATTGAAGGTTTCCTTGTTTGGATTATTCCTTCGATGTTGGGCTCCAAATAGTGTGAAATAGTTTCTTATAATGTCTTGTCGCGCTTTACTAATATATAATTAAATAATTAGTATTTGGACATGTATCACATAAATTAGTAGTTTAGTGAGATAATTATGTAATCAAATTATATAATAATTTGGGTTGACATTTGGGACGTTAGAGTATCCGTTATGATTAAAAATAGTATGTTTTAAGCCCTTGGGTTTACTATGAGACTCGGGCCATGTTCTGGGCTATTTGGAATGGGTTTGGTCCACTTTGGTTAGCTTTAATTTTAGGAATAAAGCCAATTTCGTGGTCACTAGTATTAGTAGGTCATTTTCCTAAACCTAAAGTTCATTAGAGAGTTGTGAGGAAACCCTAAAGGCTAAGGAAACTAATGAAAAGAAGAGGCAACACAAATTGGGGAACTGGGAAAAGTGGAGGCTTATTTTTTAACCATATTCAAAGGTTAGTTTACCTAGTGTTTGAAAATAGTTGTTTTTGTGTTAGAGTAATATTTACTCATTTGGATTTAAACTAAATTATAGAATAATTTTGGCTTATAAACAAATCTTCAATTTTTGTAATGTAATTAGAGGCTTAACTCATGTCAAAGTTCACATTAATGAAATTAGTGATTTTTAGTGACGAATCTCATGAAATTGAATTAGATTATAGTTATACTCATTAGTGATAAGATTATATCTTAGAATCAAGTAAAAGCCCCCCATAAGATGAATAAATTGTGGTAATTTGAGATTGAATTGCAAGATTATAAATTTTAGGATTCTTATACCTTAATTTTAAAATTATACTTTGAAATTTGATTGAATCGTCTAAGGATTGTAAAGATAACATAGACCTTGATTTAATATTGATCTTAGGCAATATTTGGATAAAATTGAGGTAACAGAACATCATTTCAGACCGTTAGTTGTGGTTTTGAGATTTGGGCTTATAATAGTGGACGAAGGTTAAAGACATACATTTATGGGAACTTTAATTTTGTACGTCATGCACATGGTAGTGTTTTGGACCCGTGAAAATAGTTGGTCATGTGCACATTTAGTATTAGCCCCGTGCGCACAAACCAGAGTATATTTTGGAGTTAAGCTAGTTTTTCGAAAGGAACCTTGTGGAGGGTTCATATTATGATGTTATGAATTTTCTGGGATAACAATTGAGAAACCTAAAACCCCATAGGTGTGTATGTTGAGTTATAAATTAATTAGAGTTGACTAGTGTTAGAATAAGACTAATGTTTAGAATTCTGTGAGTAGGTGGGATTATTAACTTTATGTGTAAGCATACTAGGCATATGTATTCATGGGTGATGTACTAGGAGGGAATTTGATCGCGCATGTATGACATCGACCATGCGGGTAACCTGGTGATAGAGAGGGGCTTTACCTTAGTCATGTACCCTGATCCTATGACTACTCGTATCCCGAGGGGGAATATAAGAGGGAGTTCTAGCATACAACCTAGGGTATCGAAGGTCATGCATTATTAAGAGAATATATAGTAAATTTCCCTTAACAAATGCTTAGAGGTTATAGGTTAGGGACTACCTATAACTATAATTAGTATTCACGAGCGATCCCCAAAGGCGATAGGAATAGGCCTTCATACTTATTTATAGGCTTAAGCGTAGCCCATTTACTTACACATATCGAGTACCGTGCTTATGTGGATGATGGACTTAGAGATTGTCTTTCCTTATTTTTATTATATTATAGATGTATAGATTGCCATTTACTATTGGACCACTTAGTTATATTCAAGTTATATGAATAATAATTAATCATTAGGTTACTGGGGCTTGGGAATAAACGCATGTTATATTTAGGGATGTATGGGTTGGGTTAACTTATAAACAACTAAAATATGAGAGGAAGATGTGTTGTTAATATTGTAGCCCAAATTCCATTAAATTATTATACTATATATACTTGATGTTTACGTTGTTGTTGAATTATATTTTCAGCACTTAGGACACAATTTCAGCCTCATCCCTGATTCGTACTTGCATTCCTTGTCTAGTTGTTGTTCTTATATGATGTAGGTGTCGATCCTACGTGCTTGCTCTTTTATTACTATTTACATTTCAGTAATGTCGGAGACTATTTTACTTACTATTTTAGTTGGAGTTAGTTTACTATTTGAGACAATTGTATTTTCAAGATTGATTTTAGTATTGTTGGTTCATATGGTATCAGAGTTGTTTGTGGCTCATTCACATGTGTTGGTTTTATTAGGTAATTTATCTTATTCTTATTAATTTAGTTATATCATGCTTAGAATGGTATTCAGTGGTTTAGAATCCTGTATTATTTATTATAGACCTGATCAATATATTTATATATTTTAAAGCATGTCAAAGAATTGATCACAGTGTCCACTAAGTTTATCAAGCACAGGCATAACATCTTATTTAATAAAGAAATTTAAATAGATTTTAGTACCGTAATATTTTACCTCATTACCTTTCAAACCCTCTCATGAACATGATTGAGCTTCTACTTCTTTTTTAAACGGGGAACTTTATAATTCATTAACCATTTATCATCTTTGATTATTATAAGTGAATAACATTATCCTTCTTACTATTGTGATTGAAAATTTATGGATTTAATTTCTCGTCTTGGAATATAATTTCTTGACCTTGTGGCTAAGGTATTCTTTCCTTCTTTCTTGTTGATTTAGCATCACTAGAATATGTTTCTTTTAGAATTAACTATATTTCACTAGCTTCATTTCAATGTGACACTTCACCCACGTATTCATTTTCTAGATAAGAACATAAGATATTCATACCTATATCGTTCTTTCCAAATGGTGTGATTTCTTTTTATTAACCATTATCCAACCATAGTAATCATTTGATTGTAAGATAATAGACATATGATATTTTCTAGCATAAAAAGTTTTTTTTACTTAACCCCCACTTCTTAATGTCATATTTGACTTAACCCCCACTTTCTTAATCCCTTTGACATAACCCCCCAAATTTTAACACCGTTATAACTCTATTAAAAAAATCCTTATATCCTAGTTAAAATTAACTCTCAAATCAAAATTTAGACCAAAATACCCTTTCACTTCATCTTCGTCCCCAATCAAAACCCTAAATTTTCATGCAGCCCTATAACCACCACCACCACCTCAATTAACCTATAGTAAAAATGGGGGCTATAAAAAGAAAACATGGGTTAAAAACGCCCATAACAAAATGACCATTTTTTCAATTAGTTTATCAAATTTATTATAAAAAGGAAGTAGTTTTCATATATATTGTTTTTAATCGCAGTTTCTCTAAAATCACTCATTACTCCTCAAACTCTCTGAGGTTGAGGTTGTTAGTCAAGACTCAAAATTGATCCAGTAGTGTTCCATTGATGGTAATAGTACCCGTTTCTCTTTACTATGTGTTGTGGTGGGTTTTGTTTTGTGATATTACAATCGAATACAAAAAGAGAATGAGAGAGAAATAAAATTAGATCAGATAATAAATAGGCTATTCAACCACACTTGGTTGGTTATTTTATGAGTCACTAGTGTGACAACCCGTAATCCGAGATAAGGGGTGGCCAGCCCGATACTCAAATGTAACAGGAATCAGGGATGGATATCATTCTCAGCATCACAATAATAAAACGAGTATACGGGAAAACCACCCAATAAATCAGAAAACGGGTTGCCAAAAAGTTTAGAATTTAGTTTAGCTTTAAAACCAGTTAAGAAAATTAAATTAAACAACCCAATCTGACGAGCAAGTGGAATTTCCGAAAGAGTATACATAATACATAAAAAATGAATATACAAGAAAATGACCAAATACACTGTCGGTCCACAGTTACATATAACGCATTACAACAGTTTAATATCTTATGTAATACATTCATTAATCAAGTACAAAAGTTTGGGCCACACGCCCGAGTTAAGACCCGATCATATCTAGAACATAAAAATGAAAGTGTCTAACACAACATCCTGTAATATCCGGAAAATCTTACAGCCCGTCAAAAGTACTGGAATGGGAAAAATCACAACGGGCGCCCTTGTGGCGGAGCACTTGAGCGGAAACAATAACATGCACAACATAGAAAAATTAATGGGTCAGGGCCCGGTTTTATATCATTACCAGAAGAATAACAAGCATGATAGGAATGAACAGTTATGCATGAATGATAAGGATGAAAATGTAGCATGATATCTAACATGACAAACTTATATTACAACTTAAGACATTTTAACCAATTATGAAATGTAAATCATTTACACAAGAGAATTATAAGTAAACATCTTTTATTTAAAAACCTTTTCTCATTTATCATATTACCGTTTCCTCCTTACATTCCTTAACAGGAATACAATCTTTTATTCGATTTAATCAAGAAGATATAATTTCACTTCATTAATTAAAAACCCCCATCAATAATCATCATTTCCATTTTTATCTTTCCATTCCTAAACAGGAATACAATTTCTATCAAGTGCTCTTCATGGAACATATCTCATTCACATGCTCTTTGTGGAACGTATCCATGCACTTTATGGCATTAATATCCATCAAGTCCCACTTGATGCAGAAAAGTTATATTCTCATACATATAACGATTCTAAGACCGCCCCTCCGAGTTTCCCCACTGGGCGCGCCCTTAAATAACTATCATCTTCCAGGGCCTATCATATAAGACAACATGGGCTCATAACGCAACGTCGGGAAGCGGCCATATGCCTGCGGGATAGTCACGACCACACCCGGAATCTCCTACCCATCGCAGAAAAATACATATATATAACAGTGCTCATATGGCCTAGGACTATATCTACCCTACATTAATTTGTCAGGGGGCATCACCTCGCGCGCGAACTTCCCTTATGATAGTATTTAGAGAGGCGTGTTCAAGTAAATTATCATTTACATTATAAATCTCATTTTCATTTTCAATTTTCATTACCAATTTCCATTTCCATTATCCATGTGTTTGGTTCATTTTATTCGAACCTATCACCATTGAATATCATCATTAATATTCCTCAAATTACAAGTCCCGACTTAGTCTCCAAATAATCATTATGATTCTACAATTCCCAAAGTTCATGTAACTCCGATAAGCCCCTAAAGTCTCCAAGCACAGGCATTTAACTTCCTAACTCGTAAAAGTTAAAATAAGAGAAGTAATGCCTTAACATTACTTTAAACCTCCCCGGGAAAGAAACCCCAGACGAACCCATTCAAATCTAGGGTGGCAACCAAACTCAACTAATACTCTAGGACTCTAAGTTTAATTCATTCAAGAAGGTTCCTAGGTCCTAAGCCTAAAGAAAAAGGTTAAAAATTAAATAAGAAAAATAACTCAAAACTGCAGGAACCGAATCGATCCGCCCTAGGGGCCGAATCGATTCGCCCTGGCGAATCGATTTGCTCTGAAAGCAAATCGGTTCGGAAGACAAACTCAACTTTCTGCAAATGCCGAATCGATTCGGCCTTAACCAGAATCGATTCGGGTACACAAACCTGGAAAACTGCTTCTATGCGAATCGATTCGCCCTAGGGGCCGAATCGATTCGCCCCTGTGAAAATGCCAAATTTGGCTATGGAGTTTTGAACTCCAATTTCTCCTTAAACCCAAAACCAACCCAAACCGAGATCATTTAATGGAACTAAAACACCACAAATACACCTAACTACCATCATTTACTATATTTATCATCCAAATCAAATTCTAAGAGTTATGATACCCATAAATCTAACAAAGCCCTAAAATGACAATCCATAACAAAATCATAACTATCAATACTAATTATTCTCCTTAAATCACATAGTAGCAAGTAGATAACTTGCCTTGATCTTGCAAATTCAGATTTGATTTGGTGGAGACAACAATCCAAGCTTAAATCTCCAAATCTCTCTTTTTCTTCACAAGTTATCTTCCTCTCTCTACTCTCTCTAGGGCTCAAATGTGAAATGGAAGAATATAAATAAGTTTGGGGGACTTAAAACGTGGCTTAAGTCTAAAAGCCCACTTAAATGATCAATACACGATATAATTACTCGCAACTACACATTTAAGCTATAACCAGTCAAAAGTGCCCGAATTACCAAAATGCAATATGACACTTATTTTGACTGCCTCGCACCTAACGGGACTAACTACACACTCCAAATTATCATTTGGAAATTTTATAACTTATTTTAACTTCTGGTTTCATATTAAACCAAAATGTCATTTTAAACCTTATGACACAATAAATCACAACATGGATACTTTTACCTACTCACAAGGTAACTATACAACATTTCAGTAAATATTAACCTTTTCCACATTAAATTAATATTTACTCCACGTTACATCATTTTATATAATTACTACACATAGTAGATAAATATAAAATAGGCTCTCAAAAGTGAGGGTTGTTACATACTCCCCCCCTTATGAGGGAATTTTGTACCCAAAATTCGGGCGTACCTCGCAAGAAGAAATGCGGATACTTTTCCCGCAGTTCATCCTCGCTATCCCATGTCGATTCCTCGACACTGTGATAACTACATTTCACCATAACCAAAGTTACTACCCGCAATCTCAATCGCCACTCTCCATGCTCTAAAATAGCAACTGGCTGCACCTCATAAGAAATGTCGGGTTGCAACTCAATATCTTCGAAAAGGGGTGTGCCAAAGGGCACCTTCACACCTCTTGTACTTCTTTAAAGAGGAGATATTGAACATGTCATGAACTTGCTGCAACTGTTTCGATAAAGCAAATTAATAGGTTACCGGACCCACCTTAAAGATAATAGGAAAATGTCCAACATCACGCGGTGCAAGTTTCCCTCTCTTCCCAAGAACACTTAATGTCCTTCATAGGTGACACTCGCACCAACACTTGGTCCCCGACCTCCATCTCCACATGCCTTTTTCCCGCATCGACATAGCTCTTCTATAGATCTTGGGTTGTTCGAATGCAATTCCAAATGAGATTGAATTTTGAAAAAGCATCCCGGATCATTTCAGGTCCTCGGAACTTATTATTTCCCCCTCTAATCCAATAAGCGGGAGATCCACAAGGCCTACCATACAAGGCTTTATAAAGCACCATCCCAACAGTGAATTGATACGAACTATAATAAGAGAATTCAACTAATGGGAGACACTGTTCTCGACTACCCTTGAAGTCAAGCACGCACATAAGGAGCATATCCTCCAACATATGGTTTACTCTTTTGGTCTGGCCATCTGTTTGAGGATGATAAGAAGTGATTAACCTCAAATCGGTCCCCATGGCCTCTTGGAAACTTGCTAAAAGTGGGAAAACGAAAATCTTGTCTCGGTCGGAAACTATAATCAAAGGCACCCCATGCAGTCCAACAACCTCTTCATGCCCGACCACCAATACCGGCGGCGCATATCTTGACACATTTTGTCGTTACCCGTATGTACCGCAAACTTAGAACCGTGAGATTCCGCTATTACTGCCCTTCTTAAGTCCTTCTCATCCGGGACAATAAATCTCTCGGGAAACGCACCCCACCCTCAGAACCAATAGAGTAGGATTATGTTTCCTCGGTCAGCAGCTTGTATATGTGGTCTTAACAACCCTTGTCCCTCCTACCACGTCTTGCAATAAATTGTTGCTCGCATGAAAGGCTAAATTTCTTCCCAGGAAGTAATACCACCCTTTTTATACGGCGATCAGAATCCACCCTCGAGCTTAACAACATGGGCTCAGGAGTGCGAGTCAATTCACCTTTTTAGATCCCCGAAAGCTACGTTACCTATGTAACACTCTAACTACGAGAGGCCTTATCTCCTTCGGCCTAATCTACCAAACCTCTCAAAATCCCCCACTACTCGTTACTAGGGAACCAATCCCTCTTAGGGTTAACACACAATCTATTCGTGGTTAACTCCCAACAGCCCTCCTAAACGAACGTCACATGGCCGAAAGGCCCGATGAGCAACAAATCCTAAGGTCTACTTACATAAATCCTATTACGTCTCGCTGGGCGACCTCTCTTGGCTGACATCTGAGATAAAGAAGAAATAGAGTCAGAATACTATTCAAAATAATCTATTTTGCAGAAGATCGCAAACATGAGCAACAAAGAAGTCCTAACATAAGGCTCTATATCAAAGAACGCTACGGTCGAACGTGACGAGTCCGCATAGATCCTAGTACTCTAGAACCTGATGTTCTGATACCATCTGTGACAACCCATAATCCGAGATAAGGGGTGGCCATCCCGATACTCAAATGTAACAGGAATCAGGGATGGATATCATTCTCATCATCATAAAAATAAACTGAGTATACGGGAAAACCACCCGATAAATTAGAAAACGGGTTGCCAAAAAGTTTAGAATTTAGTTTAGTTTTAAAACCAGTTAAGAAAATTAAATTAAACAACCCAATCTGACGAGCAAATGGAATTTCCAAAAGAGTATACATAGTACATAAAAAACGAATATATAAGAAAATGACCAAATACACTGTCGGTCCACAGTTACATATAACGCATTACAACAGTTTAATATCTTATGTAATACATTCATTAATCAAGTACAAAAGTTTGGGCCACATGCCCGAGTTAAGACCCGATCATATCTAGAACACAAAAATGAAAGTGTCTAATACAACGCCCTGTAATATCCGCAAAATCTTACAGCGCGTCAAAAGTACTGGAATGGGAATAATCACAACGGGCGCCCTTGTGGCGGAGCACTTGAGTGGATACAATAACATGCACAACATAAAAAAATTAATGGGTCAGGGCCCGGTTTTATATCATTACCAGAAGAATAACAAGCATGATAGGAATGAACAGTTATGCATGAATGATAAGGATGAAAATGTAGCATGATATCTAACATGACAAACTTATATTACAACTTAAGACATTTTAACCAATTATGAAATATAAATCATTTACACAAGAGAATTATAAGTAAACATCTTTTATTTAAAAACCTTTTCTCATTTATCATATTACCGTTTGCTCCTTACATTCCTCAACATGAATACAATCTTTTATTCGGTTTAATCAAGAAGATATAATTTCACTTCATTAATTAAAAACCTCCATCAATAATCATCATTTCCATTTTTATCTTTCCATTCCTTAACAGGAATACAATTTCTATCAAGTGCTCTTTATGGCACATTTCTCATTCACATGCTCTTTGTGGCACGTATATATGCTCTTTATGGCATTAGTATCCATCAAGTTCCACTTGATGCAGAAAAGTTATATTCTCATACATATAACGATTATAAGACCTCCCCTCCGAGTTTCCTCACTGGGCGCGCCCCTAAATAACTATCATCTTCCAGGGCCTATCATATAAGATAACCTGGGCTCATAACGCATCGCCGGGAAGCGGCCATATGCCGGTGGGGTAGTTAAGACCACACCCCGAATCTCCTACCCATCGCAGAAAAATACATATATATATAACAAAGCTCATATGGCCTAGGGTTATATCCACCCTGCGTTAATTTGTCAGGGGGCATCACCTCGCGCGGGAACTTCCCTTATGATAGTATTTATAGAGGTGTGTTCAAGTAAATTATCATTTACATTATAAATCTCATTTTCATTTTCAATTTTCATTACCAATTTCCATTTCCATTATCCATGTGTTTGGTTCATTTTATTCGAACCTATCACCATTGAATATCATCATTAATATTCCTCAAATTACAAGTCCCGACTTAGTCTCCAAATAATCATTATGATTCTACAATTCCCAAAGTTCATATAACTCTGATAAGCCCCTAAGGTCTCCAAGCATGGGCATTTAACTTCCTAACTCCTAAAAGTTAAAATAAGAGAAGTCATGCCTTAACATTACTTTAAACCTCCCCGGGAAAGAAACCCCAGACGAACCCATTCAAATCTAGGGAGGCAACTAAACTCAACTACTACTCTAGAACTCTAAGTTTACTTCATTCAAGAAGGTTCCTAGGATCTAAGCCTAAAGAAAAAGGTTAAAAAATAAATAAGAAAAATAACTCAAAGCTGCAGGAACCGAATCGATTCTCCCTAGGGGCCGAATCAATTCGCCCTGGCGAATCGATTCGCTCTGAAAGCAAATCAGTTCGGAAGACAAACTCAACTTTCTGCAAATGCCGAATCGATTCGTCCTTAACCCGAATCGATTCGGGTACATAGACGTGTAAAACTGCTTATATGCAGGTCGATTCGCCCTAGGGGCCGAATCGATTCGCCCCTGAGAAAATGCCAAATTTGGCTATGGAGTTTTGAACTCCAATTCCTCCTTAAAACCAAAACCAACCCAAACCAAGATCATTTAATGGAACTAAAACTCCACAAATACACCTAACTACCATCATTTACTATATTTATCATCCAAATCAACTTCTAAGAGTTATGATACCCATAAATCTAACGAATCCCTAAAATGACAATCCATAACAAAATCATAACTATCAATACTAATTATTCTCCTTAAATCACATAGTAGCAAGTAGATAACTTGCCTTGATCTTGCAAATTCAGATTTGAATTGGTGGAGACAACAATCCAAGCTTAAATCTCCAAATCTCTCTTTTTCTCCACAAGTTCTCTTCCTCTCTCTACTCTCTCTAGGGCTCAGATGTGAAATGGAAGAATATAAATAAGGTTGGGGGACTTAAAACGTGGCTTAAGTCTAAAAGCCCACTTAAATGATCAAAACGCGATATAATTACTCGCAACTACACATTTAAGCTATAACCAGTCAAAAGTGCCCGAAATACCAAAATGCAATATGGCACTTATTTTGACTGCCTCGCACCTACCGGGACTAACTACACCCTCCAAATTATCATTTGGAAATTTTATAACTTATTTTAACTTCCGGTTTCATATTAAACCAAAATGTCATTTTAAACCTTATGACACAATAAATCACAACATGGATACTTTTACCTACTCACAAGGTAACTATACAATATTTCAGTAAATATTAACCTTTTCCACATTAAATTAATATTTACTCCACATTCCATCATTTTATATAATTACTACACATAGTAGATAAATATAAAATAGACTCTCAAAAGTGAGGGTTGTTACATACTCCCCCCCTTATGAGGGAATTTTGTCCCCAAAATTCGGGCGTACCTCGCAAGAAGAAATGCGGATACTTTTCCCGCATATCATCCTCGCTGTCCTATGTCGATTCCTCTACACTGTGATAACTACATTTCACCATAACCAAAGGTACTACCCGCAATCTCAATCGCCACTCTCCGTGCTCTAAAATAGCAACTGGCTACACCTCATAAGAAATGTCGGGTTGCAACTCAATATCTTCGAAAAGGGGTGTGCCAAAGGGCACCTTCACACCTCTTGTACTTCTTTAAAGAGGAGATATGGAACATGTCATGAACTTGCTGCAAGTGTTTCGATAAAGCAAATTAATAGGTTACCGGACCCACCTTAACGATAATAGGAAAAGGTCCAACATAACGCGGTGCAAGTTTCCCTCTCTTCCCAAGAACACTTAATGTCCTTCATAGGTGACACTCGCACCAACACTTGGTCCCCGACCTCCATCTCCACATGCCTTTTTCCCGCATCGACATAGCTCTTCTGTCGATCTTGGGTTGTTCGAATGCGATTCCAAATGAGCTTGATTTTTGAAAAAGCATCCCGGATCATTTCAGGTCCTTGGAACTTATTATTTCCCCCTCTAATCCACTAAGAGGGAGATCCACAAGGCCTACCATACAAGGCTTTATAAAGCACCATCCCAACAGTGAATTGATACGAACTATAATAAGCGAATTCAACTAATGGGAGACACTGTTCCTGACTACCCTTGAAGTCAAGCATGCACATAAGGAGCATATCCTCCAACATATGGTTTACTCTTTTGGTATGGCCATCTGTTTGAGGATGATAAGAAGTGATTAACCTCAAATCGGTCCCCATGGCCTCTTAGAAACTTGCCAAAAGTGGGAAAACGAAAATCTTGTCTCGGTCGGAAACTATAATCAAAGGCACCCCATGTAGTGTAATAACCTCTTCATGCCCGACCACCAATACTGGCGGCGCATATCTTGACACATTTTGTCGTTACCCGTATGTACCGCAAACTTAGAACCGCGAGATTCCGCTATTACTGCCCTTCTTAAGTCCTTCTCATTCGGGATAATAAATCTCTCGGGAAACGCACCCCACCCTCAGAACCAATAGAGTAGGATTCTGTTTCCTCGGTCAACAACTTGTATATGTGGTCTTAACAACCCTTGTCCCTCCTACCTCATCTTGCAACGAATTGTTGCTCGCATGAAAGGCTAAATTTCTGTCCAGGAAGTAATACCTCCCTTTTTATACGGCGATCGGAATCCACCCTCGATCTTAACAACATGGGCTCAGGAGTGCGAGTCAATTCACCTTTTTAGCTCCCCGAAAGCTACGTTACCTATGTAACACTCTAACTACGAGAGGCCTTATCTCCTTCGTCCTAATCTACCAAACCTCTCAAAATCCCCCACTACTCGTTACTAGGGAACCAATCCCTCTTAGGGTTAACACACAATCTATTCGTGGTTAACTCCCAACAGCCCTCCTAAACGAACGTCACATGGACGAAAGGCCCGATGACCAACAAATCCTAAGGTCTACTTACATAAATCCTATTACGTCTCGCTGGGCGACCTCTCTTGGACGACATCTGAGATAAAGAAGCAATAGAGTCAGAATACTATTCAAAATAATCTATTTTGCAGAAGATCGCAAACATGAGCAACAAAGAAGTCCTAACATAAGGCTCTATATCAAAGAACGATACGGTAGAACGTGACGAGTCCGCATAGATCCTAGTACTCTAGAACCTGATGCTCTGATACCATCCGTGACAACCCATAATCCGAGATAAGGGGTGGCCATCCCGATACTCAAATGTAACAGGAATCAGGGATGGATATCATTCTCAGCATCACAACAATAAACTGAGTATACGGGAAAACCACCCAATAAATCAGACAACGGGTTGCCAAAAAGTTTAGAATTTAGTTTAGTTTTAAAACCAGTTAAGAAAATTAAATTAAACAACCCAATCTGACGAGTAAGTGGAATTTCCAAAAGAGTATACATAATATATAAAAAACGAATATATAAGAAAATGACCAAATACACTGTCGGTCCACAGTTACATATAACGCATTACAATAGTTTAATATCTTATGTAATACATTCATTAATCAAGTACAAAAGTTTGGGCCACACGCCCGAGTTAAGACCCGATCATATCTAGAACACAAAAATGAAAGTGTCTAATACAACGTCCTGTAATATCCGCAAAATCTTACAGCGCGTCAAAAGTACTGGAATGGGAATAATCACAACGGGCGCCCTTGTGGCGGAGAACTTGAGCGGATACAATAACATGCACAAAATAGAAAAATTAATCGGTTAGGGCCCGGTTTTATATCATTACCAGAAGAATAACAAGCATGATAGGAATGAACAGTTATGCATGAATGATAAGGATGAAAATGTAGCATGATATCTAACATGACAAACTTATATTACAACTTAAGACATTTTAACCAATTATGAAATATAAATCATTTACATAAGAGAATTATAAATAAACATCTTCTATTTAAAAACCTTTTCTCTTTTATCATATTACCGTTTCCTCCTTACATTCCTTAACAGGAATACAATCTTTTATTCGGTTTAATCAAGAAGATATAATTTCACTTCATTAATTAAAAACCTCCATCAATAATCATCATTTCCATTCCTTAACAGGAATACAATTTCTATCAAGTGCTCTTTATGGCACATTTCTCATTCACATGCTCTTTGTGGCACGTATCCATGCTCTTTATGGCATTAATATCCATCAAGTCCCACTTGATGCAGAAAAGTTATATTCTCATACATATAACGATTCTACGACCTCCCCTCCGAGTTTCCTCACTGGGCGCGCCCCTAAATAACTATCATCTTCCTGGGCCTATCATATAAGATAGCTTGGGCTCATAACGCAACGCCGGGAAGTGGCCATATGCCTGCGGGGTAGTTAAGACCACACCCGGAATCTCCTACCCATCGCAGAAAAATACATATATATAACAAAGCTCATATGGCCTAGGACTATATCCACCCTGCGTTAATTTGTCAGGAGGCATCACCTCGCGCGGGAACTTCCCTTATGATAGTATTTAGAGAGGTGTGTTCAAGTAAATTATCATTTACATTATAAATCTCATTTTCATTTTCAATTTTCATTACCAATTTCCATTTCCATTATCCATGTGTTTGGTTCATTTTATTCGAACCTATCACCATTGAATATCATCATTAATATTCCTCAAATTACAAGTCCCGACTTAGTCTCCAAATAATCATTATGATTCTACAATTCCCAAAGTTCATATAACTATGATAAGCCCCTAAGGTCTCCAAGCATGGGCATTTAACTTCCTAACTCCTAAAAGTTAAAATAAGCGAAGTAATGCCTTAACATTACTTTAAACCTCCTCGGGAAAGAAACCCCAGACGAACCCATTCAAATCTAGGGTGGCAACCAAACTCAACTACTACTCTAGGACTCTAAGTTTGCTTCATTCAAGAAGGTTCCTAGGATCTAAGCCTAAAGAAAAAGGTTAAAAATTAAATAAGAAAAATAACTCAAAGCTGCAGGAACCGAATCGATTCGCTCTAGGGGCCGAATCAATTCACCCTGGCGAATCGATTCGCTCTGAAAGCGAATCGGTTCGGAAGACAAACTCAACTTTCTGCAAATGCCGAATCAATTCGTCCTTAACCCGAATCGATTCGGGTACATAGATGTGTAAAACTGCTTATATGCAAGTCGATTCACCCTAGGGGCCGAATCTATTCGCCCCTTAGAAAATGCCAAATTTGGCTATGGAGTTTTGAACTCCAATTCCTCCTTAAACCCCAAAAAAACCCAAACCAAGATCATTTAATGGAACTAAAACTCCACAAATACACCTAACTACCATCATTTACTATATTTATCATCCAAATCAACTTCTAAGAGTTATGATACCCATAAATCTAACAAATCCCTAAAATAACAATCCATAACAAAATAATAACTATCAATACTAATTATTCTCCTTAAATCACATAGTAGAAAGTAGATAACTTGCCTTGATCTTGCAAATTCAGATTTGATTTGGTGGAGACAACAATCCAAGCTTGAATCTCCAAATCTCTCTTTTTCTCCACAAGTTCTCTTCCTCTCTCTACTCTCTCTAGGGCTCAAATGTGAAATGGAAGAATATAAATAAGGTTGGGGGACTTAAAACGTGGATTAAGTCTAAAAGCCCACTTAAATGATCAATACGTGATATAATTACTCGCAACTACACATTTAAGCTATAACTAGTCAAAAGTGCCCGAAATATCAAAATGCAACATGGCACTTATTTTGACTGCCTCGCACCTACCGGGACTAACTACACCCTCCAAATTATCATTTGGAAATTTTATAACTTATTTTAACTTCCGGTTTCATATTAAACCAAAATGTCATTTTAAACCTTATGACACAATAAATCACAACATGGATACTCTTACCTACTCACAAGGTAACTATACAACATTTCAGTAAATATTAACCTTTTCCACATTAAATTAATATTTACTCCACATTCCATCATTTTATATAATTACTACACATAGTAGATAAATATAAAATAGGCTCTCAAAAGTGAGGGTTGTTACAACCAAATACTTCTTAAAATGAAATTAAAATTTTATTAGATAAAACATTTTGGTGGTGATGGTGGTTTATGGGTTGGATAAAAAAAAATAAGGTTTTGATTTGGATAAGAAGATGAAGTGAGGGGGTAATTGGGTTAAAAATCATATTTTTGGGTTAAGTCTAATTAGGATATAAGGATTTTTAATAAAATTATAAAGGTGTTAAAAGTTTGGGGGTTATATTAAAGGGATTAAGAAAGTGGGGGTTTAAGTTAAATATGACATCAATAAGTGAGGATGAAGTAAAAAAAGGTTTTTGTTAAAGATATAAAGTAATTTCTATAAGATCGATTTTGGGACAAATTTACCATTATTTTTTTTATCCAAACACATAATATACTTTTTCAAAATAAGTGTCCATGTTCCAGGTTCTAATGCTAATTGTTTGCCTTAATTAAACCCAAGAAAGGGGGAGGGGGGGGGGGGGGGGGGTGAACTAGATTTTCATAAAATTAATGGAAAATTTTAATTTTCTCCTTGTTTACTTGTAATAACAAATACGATATATGAAAATAATCAATAAAAATAATATGAATAATAAAGATAGAGTTATGAGACTTTGTAAACCAAGCCTTGCCTACATACACCCTGGGATGACACTCGAGAACTTCACCATCTTTTCTCACTTAGGTGGATGACACTTAGATGGGAGGAGATCCCTCGAAGAGGAATAATGCGATAAGATGCGCTTTTCACAAAGAAGGAGGACATAAGACTGAGCACAGCAAAGCTCTTAAGTCTCACCTCAAGGAACTAGCCCAGTCTGGGTATTTGAACGAGTTTGTGGAGAAAAGGGCAGAGAAAGTGGCTGCCAATGGAGAAGCGAGGCCTGACAACGTGCTCGAAGATGACGCTGGACATGAGTTCGCGGTAATTCACGGGGCATCTGATGCCAAGAAGATACAGGGAAATTCAGCTCGAATGGAGATGAAGAAACTTACAGCTGTAATGCAGGCTTTTCAGATCGATCCAGCAAAATCACAGTCAGGAAAGTGCCGACGAGCAGATGACGTCAACTATAACAAGGACATTATTTTCACAGATGAAGATCTGGTGGGAGTAAGGACCCCGCATCACGATGCTCTGATCATTACTCTCAAGATAGCTAACTTTGACGTCGACAAGTTGCTCGTTGACCAAGGGAGCTCGTCCGAAGTAATGTATCTTGACCTATTCAGAAAATTGAAGTTAAGCGTCGCCGACCTAAAGGAGGCTACTGTAACTTTAGTTGGCTTCACTAGAAAAATAACTATGCCTTTGGGAAAGATCGTACTACCGGTGCGGGCTAGAAATGTCTCCAAGATGATCAAGTTTTTGGTAGTTGACATCGACTCACCATACCAGGCCATCCTCGACAGGGGAAGGCAGTCTCCTCGACCTACCATCAGAAACTCAAATATGTAACCGAGCGAGGAGTAATGGAGATCCACAGTGATCAGGCAATGGTTAGATAGTGCTTCATAGCAGCCATCCGACCAAAGCCAGAGAAGAGGGCCGAGCAGCCCAGCGAGAAGGTTGAAGAAGGTCTGACACCTTCTAAATAGAAATTAAAGTACGGAAGACCTGGAGTAGAGGAGACCAGTCTCCTCCCCTCCAAATGGGTCATCAAAAGCCTGGTAGAAGTTACGACCGGAGAAGGCGATAGTAACATAGTCTTCTTGATTGGAGGATCTCTCACCGACCAAGAACAGAAGGAATTGACAACCTTGCTGAGGCGCAATGTAGATGTTTTTGCATGGGAACCATACGAGATGCCTGGAATTGATCCTAGTATGGTCCGCCATCAGCTGCACGTCGACCCCACATTCAAGCCAATCACGCAGAAGGCACGGCGAACTGCACCCGAGAAGGCTAAAGCGGTTGAAAAAGAAGTGGAAAAACTGCTGGATACAGGATCCATATGGGAGGTACAATTCCCCAAGTGGTTATCCAACCCAGTAGTAGTTCCGAAGAGCAATGGGAAGTGGAGATTTTGCATCGACTTCACTCACCTCAACAAAGCATGCCCTAAAGATAGTTTCCCCCTCCCAAAAATAGACCAACTAGTAGACGCCACCGCAGCTCACGAGCGAATGAGTTTCCTAGACGCATACTCAGGGTATCACCAGATACCCTTATATGACCCAGACCAGGACAAAACGACGTTCATCACGATAGTTGGGTTATTCTGCTACAAGGCCATGCCCTTCAGGCTCAAGAATGCGGGGGCAACCTATCAGCGGCTGGTTACCAAAATGTTCAAAGGTCAGATGGGATACACCATGGAGGTCTACATTGACGACATGCACATTAAAAGTAAGAAGAAGGAAAATCACCTCTCCGACCTGTGAAACGCCTTCGAAATCCTCGGGAAATACCGAAGGAAACTTAACGCGAGCAAGTGTTCCTTCGGTGTCCAGTCAGGAAAATTTCTTGGGTACTTGGTCAGTAAGAGAGGCATAGAGGCTAACCCAGACCATATCGATGCAATCAACAGGGTGCAACCCCATCGAACAATCCGAGACGTAGAGAAGCTCACTGGTATGCTCGCTGCCCTAAATCACTTCATCTCTAAATCCTCCGAGAAGTGCAAACCTTTCTTCCAGCTTCTAAAGGGGAATAAGACGGTAGAGTGGAGCCCAGATTTCTCACGAGCATTGGTCGAGCTCAAAGCCTACTTAAGCTCTCCACCACTGCTCGTCATACCACAACAGGCAAATTCTCTATACATATACCTCTCCATTTCCAACCACACTGTCAGCTCTGCGTTAATATGTGAGGTTGGAGGAATCCAACACCCTGTTTATTATGCGAGCAAGACCCTATTGTACGCCGAGCAGAGGTACCTACCACTGGAGAAGCTCGCCTTTGCACTAGTAGTAGCCTCGAGGAAGCTGAAGCATTATTTCGAAGCCCACACTATTATCATCCTTACATCGCACCCCCTTAAGGCAATCCTGAGGAAAGCGGATTTGTCGGGCAGACTGTCTAAATGGTCAGTCGAGCTCGGGCGATTTGACATCCAATTTCAACCAAGGACAGCTATCAAGGGTCAAATCCTTGCTGATTTCATAGCCGAATTTACGGGCGAGGAGCCCTCCGACCAACCTCGACCAACAAGGCAAGAGGAAACCTGGAAACTATTTGTTGATGGAGCCTCCAACTCAAAAGGGGGCAGGGGTAGGCATTGTTCTCATTACTCCAGAGAACACAATCCTTGAACAAGGAATCAGGCTTGGATTTGTAGCCTCCAACAACGAAGCAGAGAACGAAGCCCTAATAGCCGGCCTCCAAAAGGCACATACTCTGGGAGCAAAACATTTACAGGTGTTCGGCGATTCCCAACTAGTTTCCAATCAGATAAGTGGAGATTATAATGCAAAGGATGAAAGAATGGCAGCCTACCTCGCCTTAGTGAAAAAACTAATGTCAAGCTTTGAAGAGATCAATGTCCAGCAATTTCCCAAGGGGAAAAATAGTCATGCTGACGCCCTGGCCGCCCTGAGTTCGGTAGTTGACTCCGACCTAAAAAGAACCATCCCCATCAATTTCCTCACTCGTCTGAGCATTAACCGCAACAGAAATCCACCAAACATGGAACAGGTCCCTACCTCCAACTCGCTTTCACTTATCCCCAGAAGGCAGTTTGTATAAGAAATCCTTATCCGGTCCCTACCTCCAATGCGTCCACCCAGGAGATGTCGAGCAAGTGCTACACGAGATTCACGAAGAAGCCTGTGGGAGCCACATCGAGGGAATGCCTCTAGCCTTTCGACCAATGAAGGAAGGCTATTGGTGGCCATATATGCAAAAGGACTCTGCAGTGTATGTCCGCAAATGCCTGAAATGCCAACTTCACGCTCTTATGGTCCACCAACCCGCCAGTGATCTAAAATCCCTGTCCAGCCCATGGCCATTTGCCCAATGGGGAATGGACATCATGGGACCACTACCTACTGCCACCGGCAATCGTAAATATCTATTGGTTGCAACTGACTACTTCACCAAATGGGTCGAGGCGGAACCCCTGGCGAACATCCGAGATGCTGATATGATAAGGTTCATATGGAGGAATATAATCACTCATTTTGGCATCCCTAGGACCATCATCACCGATAATGGGACACAGTTCGAAAGCAGCTCCTTTCAGAATTTTTGTAACGAACACGGCATCAGACACCACTTCAGTTCTGTGGCCTACCCTCAGAGCAATGGCTAGGCTGAGGCTTCCAACAAAATTGTGATCGATGGATTGAAGAAGCGGTTGGAGCGAGCCAAAGGCACATGGGTAAATAAACTACCCCATATCCTATGGTCATACCAAACCACTCCTCGGCGAGCAACAAGAGAAACCCCATTTTTGTTGAATATGGCATGGAAGCAATCATCCCCCTAGAAGCAGGTTTGCCAATAATGAGGTCCAACCTTGTCGACCAGGGCCATAATGATGCAGCATTGCTCGCTGAGCTCGACCTAGTCGACGAGCGCCGAGAACTAGCCCTAGTGAAACTAGCGAGCTATCAGCAACAGCTCGCGAGGCATTACAATAATAGAGTTAACCCGAGGACATTCCGAGTTGGAGACTATGTTCTAAGAAAAGTCCTGGGCAGCGCAGTGAAACCATCAGATGGCAAGCTAGGCCCAAACTGGGAAGGACCCTTTAAGATAACCAGAGATGATCTGCAGGGCGCCTATCACTTGGAAACGATGGAAGGCAGGGAAATACCACGAGCATGGAATGCAGCCAATCTCAAGAGATTCTATTTTTAGATTTTTCTTTGAGATTCTATTTTTAGATTTTTCTTTTATTCTTTTGTTATGAGACTAGAAGATCATTTCCCTTTTCATTAATGAAAGTTATTTAATTGGTTACATTCTGATAAGTAACTGCTGCATTTATTGCACACCTTTTCCAAATAATAGGCACATTGATCACCACACTATAGCAGGGGAATATCCCTCCTCAGGTCATCGTTATGAGACACGAAGGACCTCTTAGCATTGCCCTTGGCAATATATGAAGCCCTACAGGGGATCCTTAGGCAATATGACCAAATTTTATTCTAGTCATCAAACCTTCTTTGGTTGAATGAAATCCTGATCGGATAAAGCATCCAACACCAGGTGTGTCCTCGCCAATTTGCCCCACTTAGGCCTAAGGGAGTGTGACGACACAACCTAAAAGGTAAAAAGGTGTACAATGGTATCTCGGTATTATACTGGACTGGGAGGACACTCGCATGACAACACAAACTTAGAAGATCATGAAGCAGAAAGAATATGAAAAGTATGGTGTACTTGTTTAGTCCGCAAAATTTCCCAAAACATAAACTTTTCATTAATTTATCATATTTATAGCAATGGTGATACATGTTTAGTCGACGAGTTCGCCTAAATCATTTACATTACCAAAAGTACAAAAAAAATATAACTGGCAAAATCTCAATGGGGGTGAGGCCTCTGAGCGAGATAATCAGCCACTCGAGCCCTTCCTCCGTCATCAAGAGCAGGAGCTAACTCTTCCTCAATCTCATTCGCATCCGACTCCAATAATTTCCGAGGGATGGCATCGATGGGGATCCATCGATCATCCCTCCTGAAGGGGTTAGGCGTCAGGATAGAGGGAGAAATCTCATGGCGATACCAAAGCATCAAGTTCCTCGGGACTTGTAGCTCCTTCAAAGCACTCAGCCAACCCCTGATGAAGGAAAGCTCTTCAAACTCTGTCAACCTTGTTGGAGCATCTGACCAACCCTGGTCGTAGACATCAGACCACACTTACCGAGGACCTTTTTTGAACAAGTGCCGCAACCGAGTGACATCCCTCTGAAGCCCAGCAACGATCACATATGCTCGACGTACGTCGCCACGAAGCTCATCCATCTCCCTCTCGCGAAGCTCTTCCATTTCCCTATCTCGACTCCTGGTGCTCTTGCCAGCTCGTGCCGATGAAGAACCCCGCAGCACATAAGGTATATCACTTCGACCATCTCTGGCTCACGATGACGAGGAACCCTGTAATACCACTGGAGCAGTGCTCAGCGTATGCTCCTTAAATCGTGAGACCTCTCTCCTCAGAACCTCATTCTCTTGCTAAAGCATCTCGCCAACTTAGTTGATCTCTAAAGCATCAAGAAGCTTTGCCCTCAACGTATTCACTTCTTCTTGCACTGAAGCACCAACCTCTTCCATCTCCTGGAGCCTGTCCTTCAGCTTGGCCACAAGTTCAGATTGCTCCTTATACTTCTGATTCCTAGACCTAAGGGATTTGCAAAGCCTAACGAAGGCCTGGCGAACCTCAGGACTTGCATTAGGACTAAGGGTCCTGCCCAGTTGAGAAGTAGCAGGAATGTAATCATCAACATCAATCGGCTACAAACAGTGAAAAGACAAGGGAGAAAAGAAGACAAATCAGTGCACAAAGAAATATAAGCCTTTTTCATTAATGAAGGTCGAAATTACATCGAACAATAAAAAGAAAGTTTACAGATAGGAAAAAAACCAAAAATACAAACCAATCCTAGCAAATAACTAGTTAGCAACCTCGGAAGGCCTAGAGGTCGATGGACCTTTCCCCTTGTCGGCATCAGCAGAAGCACCGCCCTCGGTAGGGGTAATCTCCGTTGCCACAACCAGGCACTACACCAAATCTGCCCATTTGTCAAGGTCATTGACCTTGACAAATTCACCTTGTCAAGGTCAATGACCGTGACATTTCGAGGCGAGACAACTTTTTTTGTCACGATCGTGTCACGGTCATTGACCTTGACAAAAAATTCGCGTTTTGTGTCACGGTCGTGTCAAGGTCAATGACCGTGACACGTTTGTCACGGTTTAGAACCGTGACAAAGCCGTGACCCTTTTTAAAAAATTGTCACGGTCAATGACCGTGATACGTCCGTGTCAATTTTGTCACAGACGTGTCACGGTCAATGACCGTGACAATTCTGGGCAGAATTAAAAAAAAACTGCTGGGCAGTATGGCCACTGCCACTGCCCAGCAGTATATTTGTACCTGTTATAGCAACATTGTACCTGTTCCAAACATCATATATCCGAACAAACTAAAGATAATGCAAATATATATTCAAATAAGAAACTATTTAAAAAGAAACAACATCACCATCATTTTATCTCAAATCTACAAAATATTTGCATGGAAAAGAGATTTTGTACCGCGACGCTCGGGAACACCTCCTTATCCTTCCCTTCTCGTTCGAATAGCCACATAAGTATAGAGCATATGTGGCCTACCCTTAGGGCCACTCCCTGTCCCCTGAATTGAAATAAAGTAAAATTAGTATCCGCCCCTCAAATATAGATAAATACAAATCGTAATTGAAATCGAAATCGAAATTGACATATAAATATAAATACATTACCCGTAGTGTCACTCAAACAGCTAACTTGAGCTCATATGGCACCTCCTTCCAACTAATGTACCCCGGGCAATCGTGTCAATTATAATTCTCTTCATATCTAAACACTAAGAAATACCATAATCCTATGGAGGTATGCGTTGCAAATTCCTTCCAACCGTTGTGTAGCCAAAAATCAGCAGTTGAAGTTGTCAACTCCACCTTTGAATGGGGTATGGAAAGTGGTGGGGTATGGAAAGTGGAATTGACAACTTCAACCGGTGATGTTTGGCTACATAACGGTTGTGAGGAATTTGCGGAGCATCGCTCCATAGGATTATGGCATTTCTTAGTGTTCGGATAGACGAAGAGATTCAGTCTCCTCTCCACAAATAGGACACCCCAAATAACTATGTACTAATCACCTATTAAAGGTAAGAAGCGTGTATTCATGGATTAGTATAAACAAAACTTAGATGTAGTTGGAATATTTATGTATTAATCTCCTCTCCACACACGCACACTACACAAGAGTGAAAATGATAAAGTGCAGATCAAGTAAAAGCATTAAAAATGGATGTTTCGGTACAAATTGAAATATTTATTACAAATTGAAAAATTATTTCAAATTCGGGTTATCATAAAAAATGGATTGATATTCGGTAGGAGCAGCCAAGTCATCCACACTACTATTTAGACGCCTTGGCGCGTGTTGGATAATTGACCACGGCTCGTTGTTGATATACTCCGAGTAAAACACTTGCTTAACCTTTTGAAATGCACAAACAAACGGCTCATCGCTCACGTGGTCGTTGCTCTTCAACTTGGACAAGTCAACCATGATCAAATTGGTGACAGGATCAACTTTAGAAGCATTTTTATCCTCAACTCTTACCCATTCACAGTAAAATACAACCTCTTTGAAGCTTATATAATCCAATTCAAATATATTTTGGATTACACCATAGTAAGTCATTTCAGCTTCAACGAGGTTTTTATCTTTTGCGCTCGCTCGAAAGAAAGTAAGAGACTTGTATGAAATTTCCGAGTTCTGTACATTTGTACTTTCCTCGTACACTTTAGCGCCGAAAATGTAACCGTTCAATCGATATTTTTTGTACTCTTGTGCCACGAACAAGGGTCCAGTGGCTAGACGAGCAAGCCTTGATGTCGCATCACCCATCTTTAGGAGCTGAGAATATAGATAAATTAATTATATTAGTGGTAAAATTTGAGTGTAATGTAACGTTATATAACGACTGTTTTCATTGTAATTACCTCTTGTGTCAACCATAGCCTAAATTCGCTGTCTGATTGTACCACTGTTTTTCATCTTTTATTGTTCTCACAGGCTTCAGATTTACTGCATATTACAAAATTAATCATGTATAAAATAATCTAAAATAATGTTAAACATTATAATATTCGAAACTTACTTTTTCCATTCTTCGACATCTTCATGTGTGTCAAATAGATAACGAGCTACTTGTTCATGTTGCAAACTCGTTAATTTCACTCGTTTTCCCATCACATTACCACCATCATCGAGGAATTCATCAGTGTCATCAACGCTGGTAGAGTCAGTCATATATTCCCGAGTATATATTGATGACTCCACGGTGATGTATTCCTCTGCAATTGATCCTGCAATATATCGCGTATTCTTGACGTAATCTTTAAAAACTTTCATCAATCTTTCAAACGGATACATCCACCGATATCTAACTGGACCACAAAGAAGTGCCTCGTCTCATAGGTGTACCAACAAGTGAACACTTATGTCAAAGAATGCTGGGGGAAAGTACTTCTCCAATACACAAATCGCTTCGTTCACAGCCAATTTTGCGGCCACTATGTGTTCTCGATTCACTACCTTCTCACACAAGAGGGAGAAGGTAATACTAATTTGCATAATAGCCCTACGCAAATCCTTGTGCTTGGAGAAACAGTGCTTAAACAATAGAGGAACCAATTGCATGATCACATGCCAATCGTGGGACTTACACTTATGTAAATCATGAGTAACATAATTCACAATCCTTTGCAAGTTGGACGAAAAAGTAGATGGGCCCTTCAAATTATATATTGTGTCTAGAAGCATCTTCCTTTCCTCACTCGTCAAAGTAAACGCACCAGGGGGAATTATTGTCCTTCCCCTACTATCTTCTTTCGACCATAGTTGTGGTTTAAGTTTTAACGTTTTAAGGTCTTTTCGTGCATTTTTTCCATCCTTCGAATGACTCCCCCCAAGGCAAGTACCCACAATATGTTCAACGAAGTTCTTCTCTGCATGAATCACATCCAATACATGGCGCACCGGGTTTTTCTTCCAATAAGGCAAGTCAAATAAAATTGACCTCCGAGACCATGCCTTTCTTATCTCAGTTTCATTCCCAGTTGGGGTCTTCTTATGCTTGACATTCTTAAATTTGGGATTCTTACCTGGCATATTTGGGCCACATTCAGAAGATTTACTTTCAATTTTTGAACCCAAAAGTTGTCTCGGCGGTAGCCTATGTTCAACTCCGCCCAATAAAAAATTGGAAGCTTTCTCAAATCTGAAACTATGAGCTGGGGGTAAAAACCTCCTGTGGCAATGGTATACATTTTTTAAGCTGGAGGATAAACGAAGAGATTCAGTCTCCTCTCCACAAATAGGACACCCCAAATAACCATGTACTACACATCCGGATAATGTCCCATAAGCTGGAAAATCATGAATTGCCCACATCAACATAGCTTTCAGCGTAAACTCTTCTTTTCTAAAAGAGTCAAATGATTGCACATCCTCTTCCCACAACTCATTTAATTCTTCTACCAAAGGAGCCAGGTAGATATCAATGTCTTCACTTGGTGCCTTTGGCCCAGGTATCAATAAAGCCATCATCGAAAATTCAGGTCTCATACACTGTGAAGGAGGGAGGTTGAGTGGGGCTAGGATCACTGGCCATACACTCTGATTGGTGCTTAGATTTCCAAATGGATTGAAACCATCTGTTGATATAGCCAAACGAATGTTGCGTTGTTCTCGAGCAAAATTGGGATACTCATAATTCATCCTCCGCCAGGCAGTAGAATCAATAGGATGACGCGTGATATTACCCCCTACTTCTGCCCTAGCATGCCAAGTCATTGCCTCTGCAATCCATGGTACTGTGAAAAATCGCTTTAATCTAGGCCCAACGGGAAAATATTTCAATACTTTTTGAGGCACTTTTGAGCTTGTGCCTTCCTTACTAGTAGATTGGACATATCTAGGTTCATCGCATACCGGACAACGATCGAGATTTTCATACTCCTTTCGGTATAGTATGCAGTCATACACACAAGCATGAATCGATTTATACTTCATTCCCAAACCTTTCAAACTGTTCTTCATAACAGGATAGCTATTTGGAAGTGTATTCACCTTGGGTAATAAGCCCTTCACCCATTTCAGAATTCCCGTCACGCTATTGCCAGACAAACCGTACTGTGTCTTCAAACTGTACAAACCAACCATGGCATGTAAAGTTGCTTGATCTTTCTCACAGCCAGAGTATAACGGTTGGGTCGCCTTAAATTTTAAACTTTGGTAGTCATCGTCAAGTTTTATCGTGTTATCTTCACGATCACTTGAATCTTCTACATCATCAGTAACCTCATTCTCCTCAGCTTCATAAACTCCGTACGCATCATCAACTAAATCCTCTAACATATTATGATCTACGTCGTCCCCTTCTTCATCTATTCTACTTGTTGAAGGATGTTGTGAAGGTTGGTCAGGGACAAAAGGAACTTTCAATTCACCGTGAAAACTCCAAAATCGATAAATATCTTGCATACCCGATCTTAACAAATGTAGTTCAACTATTTTCCACTCAAACACCTTACCATTCTTACACCTAGCACACGGACACGGAAACTCTTCATCATTACGACATCTCTTTGCATATTTCACAAATTCGTTAGCACCTCTGCGAAACACATCCCCCATTCTATTAGTCTCACCCATCCACTCTTTGTATTTCGGATATCCCATCACAGCTACCACAACTAAACACCTATTAAAGGTAAACAAAACTTAGATTTATATTATGTTTTATTTAATTATCCCATCATTTAATTATCCTATTAAAGGGTATGTGGTCCTATCCCATTCAAGAATGCATTTTTCTGTAATATACTTAACAGCTCATGCACATTGTTACGATTTGAAAAAAATTCGACAGCATATCCCCTTAGTTCTCCAAGTACACGACGTAGATTGGAAGGTGTGAGTGTTATTTCAATTGGTCAATTAAAATAACAGTCACACTTGTCAATCTAGTATGTACCCAGAGAACATTAAGATACGACTGCAGAACTTCCTCCAAAAGTAACAACTTTAAGCCAATAAGAATATTATATAGAAATTATACAGTCTCAAACTGTCCAAACGGGACAATTCGAGAGATCTCATTACAGGGGTAATGACTCTCGAACGGGTCTAAGGGTTATTGAATGCGTACGCATAAGAACTAGAATGCTAGTATCTATGCCCACTATATTTAATTTCAAGTATGTTTCATATAATGGGTTAATTCAAATACAAAAATAAATTCATGGGATAATTTAAATACAAAAATAAATTCATGTATTGACCACATACACACACACACACACACTATCTAAGCTGTTCTATAGGTATAAAAACAATTATTATCCAATTATTATCCAACTATTATCAATTATTTATTTTGAATGTAAATAATGTTCAAAACCCCACCCACCCCCACCCCCTCCCGATGTTTATTATCCAATTATTATCCAACTATTATCAATTATTTATAAAATTAATGTATACTTTTAGTGTTGTGTATATATGTTAGTCCTCGGCTTTTTTATTGAACTTTTAGTTATTTAGTGTATTGTAGATTGATGAGGCCACACAATGAGCACACAATGAACTACTATTTCGCCTTTTACTAAAGAATATCATATGCTCACAAATAGGCGGCATACGCCCATTTTTTTAATTCTTTATACCCCCTACCCCACCACACACCACCTGATGATGCTTAAACCCCTTTTGATAGACGGCTCTCTTAGTATTTTTTTTGTCTATACTATCAAGTGTTCAACTAGTTTGGAGAGTTGTACCAAACAATATTAGTTGAGATCCAACTTCAGATTAATTCAAGACATAAGACCCTAAAGGGAATCCTATCTGCAACAAGATTCTAGTTAGTAAAGAAGACATAACAGAATATGGTGGAATCCACTACACTACACACCCATTCCCACACTTAAAAACCATTTAATAATATTTAAAAAATTCAAAACCATTTAATAATATTTATGCACTAAAATTAATTTAATTTAATTTAACATAGGAATTAATCAGATATTTTTATCCTATGTTTACTAATGCTAAAATTATGAAAAATGATATTTTGAGATAATAATGTGTGAAAATTTGTTTTATGATTTTTTTCTTAACTGAAAATTATTTAGGGGTATTTTTAATTGAATATATACACATTTTTAACTCTTTAAAAATTACATTTTAATCCTTTCTAAATCTTAGGGAGAGTTTGGGTTGTGTTTTTCGGCCATAACACCACACACCCCCACCACCACCCCCTCCTCCACCACACACACACACACACCCCACCCCCTGCCCTCCTCCACCACCCCCTGCCCTCCTCCACCACCCCCTCCCCCAAAACACACCACCACACACACACACACACCGCACCCCACCCCACCCCACCCCCTGCCCCCTCCACCACCCCCTCCCCCACCCTGCCCCACCCCGCCGCACCCCCTGCCCCCCTCCACCACCCCTCCCCCACCCTGCTCCACCCTGCCCCACCCCCCCCACACGCACACACATACACACATATATATATACACATACACACATAAATATACAGACAAATATATATATAAATGGAAGAGAGAGAGAGAGAGAGAAATTGGACCTGAGAGAGAGAGAGAGAGAGAGCAGCGTCGAGAGAGAGAGAGAGGGAGGGAACGGTGGGAGGGAAAAAAGAAGGGGGAAAGGGTTTTTACTGGAAAAGTTGTCACGGTCGTGTCAAGGTCATTGACCGTGACAAGCCCGTGACAAATTTAATTGTCACGGGCTTGTCACGGTTAATGACCGTGACAATTAGTTGTCACGATTGTGTCAAGGTCAATGACCGTGACATAAAATGCGTGTTTTTTTGTCACGGTCAATGACCTTGACAAGGCTGGCCAGCTGAAAGGTGACAATTTGCCCATTTTGGTGTAGTGAGGGAAGCATCAGCAGGGGACACCTCGGGGACAGGGTCAACGCCTTCAACAGTTGGGGCAGGGTCCTCATCTATAACTGGCCTCGGCCCTGGATCGTGCTCGTCAAACAGGGGAGATGCAACATCCACTCCGGTAGCTATGAGGGCCTTGTTCCAGCCCTTCTTGAAGTTCAGACGGCTGATATAGCCTATCTGAGCCTTCGCGTCCTCAAATGCTGCAGTCCAACCAGAATTATATGAGTCTTCCTTAGCAGTGACCGCCTCAGACTCCTTCTTCTTCAGCTCCTCAGTAAGGACTCTTTTCTCCTCCACCACAGTAAGTTTGCTCGAGCAAACCAGGTCGTATGCCTATCGCAGCTCTTTCAAATCCTTGACTACAACATCCTTCTCCTTGTTGGCAGTAGCAAGAGCCAGGTCGGACGAAATCCGAGCAGCGTCAAGAGCTTTAAAATTAGCCTCGAGCTCTTTACCCTTCAGTTTCAGGGCAGATTTTTCTTTTTCCAGCTGACCATTTTTCTTCACCAGCTCATCGCATGAACTATACAGCACGACGAAGTCAATAACAAACTGCAGAAAAAATAAGACATTAGAAGAGGGAAATGAGGGAATTCATAAAAACATGGGAAAAGAAGGGAAAAACCTTACCAGAGCTAGCCTTTGACTAGCCTAAAGGGCCAATTGCTCGGACCCTACCGCCCTTTGGCGATCATCTGGGAGGACAGCTCTCTCGAGCAGAGCGGGGGCCAACTGAGGGGAAATTACAACAGAAGCCCCCTCGGGCAACGCGGATATCGGGACGAAGGCCTGCCCGGCCTTCGTCCTCGCTTCGGCCCTCCTCTTCTCCTCCTCTCTCTCATTCTCTTTCTTCTTCCTCTCCTCTACCCTCCTCTTCTCCTCCATCTTCTTCTTCTCTTCCTCCTTTTTTCTATCTCTCTCCCTTACCTGCTCCTCTTCCTTCCTCTTTCTCTCCTGCTCTTGAGCAAAGGACCGAGAACCAGTAGCCACAGCCCCAAAATTAGATTTTTTCTTCTTTGACCTCTGTGCAAGAAGAACGTGTTCCTCCTCCTCATCATCCCCGATTAAGTTCTTTCTTGGAGGATCCATCTCCTCGCTCGAACTGCTAGAAGTGCTCGACGACCCTCGAGCTTCAGAAACCTCCCTACGATCAGAGGAACTGCTACTGCTAGAGCTCTCTCCCCGCAAATTGCTTATAGCACCTACGATGTCACTTTCAGAACTTTTCTCCTCCTGGTCCAACTGGATAGGATCAACAATAGTCTCTTCGGAGGAATCAAACTCTGGGATACTATCCACAGGCCTTGCTATGAAGATGGAGCCAACGTTCTTGTACTCGAGCAGAAAGGCAGCAGACCTGGGATGCTTGCCGTCACCCAAAGGCTCCCTGATATTCCAAGCCTTAATCAATTCCAAGAGATGAACCTCGGTGAGAGCAGGCTCCAAGTTCTTTGGCCTCGCTGTGGAAGAAAGAGCAAAAAAGAGTTATAAAAATCACAAATCAACAAAAGTCGAAACAACAGTGCAATGTCTACCTATGTATTCTTCCCCATAAAAGGGAACAGAGAACCTCTCAGACCTCGACCCTTCAAATTGGGGAGAAAAATGCCAATTTCTAACAAGGAAACCTTCTTTCCAGTAGTCCTTATGGGAATCGGGTAGATTTACTACCAATACCCTGTCAGGGCTCCTAGCTTTGAGGTAGAGGACACCAGAGCTAGTTCGAGAAAAGGAGCAGCAAAAACAAACCTCGGCGAGCCCTAACCTAGTACCATACAACTGATTTATCCTATGTACTCCATTTACTATTTTCCACACATTGGGCGAGCATTATGCAGGAACAATATTAAAATAGCCAAAGAAATGCAAAAAATAAGTCATTGGGAGGAAAAGTGAGTCCCCCCTGGGAAAGCAACAAGACATGGATCCAGTGGGCATCATCTATATCTCTAATGTTTCTAGGAGGGGAGGCACAACACTCAATATCTACCCACTCAGGGATGTTGTAAAACTTCCTAAACTCAGAGACTGACCTATTCCTAATCTTCGCTATTGGAAAACCCTAGAAAACTATAAACTCAAAGAGAAAGTACAGAGAAAAGGTACAGGAAACTTACAAGATAGAAGATCGACTCGAACGATGAAGAAGCATAGGCCCAAACGACAAGGAATCAACGAGAATGGAGATGAGAGAAGAAGGTACGAAGTGCTAGAACTCACAGAAAATGGAAAGTGCTGGAAAGATTGAAGCGACGGTAGAAAAGTAACTATCCCAAGAAACCTTCAAATTTTTCTAATCATAGTGCACAAGGTACGAAGCGAGTGCCGCCAAAATCAACTTCACAGCTTTCGAAGAATTGAAAAAGAGCCATTAAAGCTAATCATTTAAATTTATTGAGCCCATAAACATGGCCCAACAAACTTAGGGGAAATTGTGGGTACCCAAAATTAAGACCATGGGCCTGGACGAGTAGCCCAATTCTGGCGGCCCAAAGTCCAGGTCCCCCACCTCTTATTCTGAATATGATCCGGTCTCTTCCCACGTTCCCATGAAGGGAGGTTATAGGGAGAGATGGAAGACGTGGGGGAATCCATCATCCCCACTTACCTAAATGTACATGTATATATATAAAAAACCCTAGGTCCGGGGCAAAAGGACAAGTTGTATTCTCTATAACCACTCTCCGGAGTATATAGAAATAATACCGACTGCACCACCGTGGACGTAGGCATATCTTTGCTGAACCACGTACATCCTTTATTGTGTGATTGTCATTTTTCATTCCTTATTCTTATTTGGTACTTTCCTTTCTCTTGTTCATTTGTGTTGTACAATAATTGTCACCACAGTTGGTGCATTCAATAGTTAGATATAAATATTGCATTTCTTAATGTAGTTCCAGAAGAAGAGGTTTACATGGAGCATCCACCTAGTTTCATTGCTCCTAATACTATTGGTCTAGTGTGTAGGCTACACAAGGCTCTATAAGGTCTCAAATTTTCTCTTGGATATTAGTTTGAGAAGCTCAAATCTGATCTTATTAGATTTGGTTTCTCTTCTGCCAAGTCTGATTAACATCTTTTATTAGAGTCATGCCGGATCACTCAACTTTTGCACATGTTTATGTTGATGACATATTAGTGACTGAGAGTAGCTTCAATGTAATCACCAAACTCATTACTTAGTTAAATTAAGAATTTTCCTTAAAAGATCTTGGAGAGATTGACTTTTTTTAGGAATCTAGGTCAAACATACAGCTGAAGGTATTCACTTATCTCACCAGAAATACATAATAGAATTTCTTTGTAAATCCAATATGTAAAATTCCAATGCGCTAGTTACGCTAATGACTAGTGGTGAAAAGTTTTATAGCCTTGAAAGTTATCTTGTTCAGAATATGCAATTATACATAATTCTTGTTGGAGCCTTACAATATGCAACCATTACTAGGCCAGAAATCTCATATTGTGTATATAAAGTTTGCCAATTTATGCAAAACCCTTTTGAGTCTCATTGGAAAACATTGAAATGAATTTTGAGGAATCTTAAAGGAACCTTGGGTCATGGCTTACATTCGATAAAAATAGGCAATTTTTATCTAGTAGGATACTGTGATGCAGATTGGGACTCAAATCCTGGTGACCTAACGTCTACCTCATAGTTATGTGTTTATTTATGTTCGAATTTGGTAGCTTGGCAATTGAAGAAGCAACACACAATATCCATGTCAATTATTGAAACATCATACATGGGTTTGGATCATTAGGTTCCTAAAATGATGTGGATTCTATCTTTATTGTCCTAATTACAAGTTCGTAGACACATGAGTCCCCACACGCTTCGGTATCAACCGTTAAAGGTCAATTACCATCTACGAACTAGGAACATGTATGCACTACTTCTTCATCGCAACACCACAAAGATAGAGTCCACCGTGTGTAAACTATAAATATGGAATCCACCATATGAAACGTACTTAACTAAGATGATTATGAGTAAAACCTTGATGCCAAATGAGATCTCAACGCATATAAGATTGAATCTTGGATTTTAAAGAGTTTGGGTGAAACTAGGGTTTGGAGGCTTTTGATTTTTTATTAGAAACTGATTTTTGCCAAAATTCTCAATGAAAATGGATGTCAGCACTCCAATTTATAGAAAATGCATTTTTAAGGCAGTTGATTTTTTGAGGCAACTCATTCGAATGATGTATGCATTCTCATTTGAACGGACATCAAACGAGCTTTGAACGAATAATTTTTACAAAATAGAAAAATCTCGTTTGATCCTCGTTTGAAGCTCGTTTGAACGATGTTGCCTTCTCATTTGATCCTCATTTTAATCTCGTTCGAACGAGATTTCCTTCTTATTTAAAACCCGTTTTATCTTCGTTTGATCGACCAAAAAACTAAAAAAATATTTCTTAACTCTTTTTTTCAAAAATATGCATCAATGATTTTAAAACATAAAAACAAAAAATTAAATCTAGGGATCAACATAATATGCATTCATACCTCTCGAGATCCATGGACAATGGAGACTAAATATGGCACGAAACACGACATGATAAATGTAAGTCTTTGAAGCTTGGCCGCTACATCTTCATTCAAACACGTTAAAGGCTTGAAAATAAAAACACCAAACTGAACCTATGACTGAAAATGTTTTAACCGGAATTAAACCAACACTTAAAAATCAACTCAATGAAAATTTGTCCTTACAATGAGGTTTGGGTGTGAAAATGAATTACGAGTCCCGCATGTAATGGAGAAAAAACCTTTTATAAGTTGTGGGAGCCTTTAATAAATATCTATTTATTTTTTTATTGTTGGATTAGTGATATAATTTTGTTGTGCCCTTAAGAGTCCCTTTTATTTTTTCTCAATAATTTGTGTTTTCGTATTGACTTTGGGCAAGGAAGAGGAAATAAAAGTAAAAATCTACTCAACCACCAATCGGAAAAAAATTATAATTAAATGGTGATGTAACAATCAATACTATTTTTTTGGACCCTATATAAAAGTGGAAAATTATGGTGCCGAAAACAATATGTGATTGCCACATTACCATTTAGTTACAATTTGTTTTCAATAGGTGAGCTGCATAGAATTACTCGGGAACAAATGGTAGATCATATCCAAAGCATTCACACATTTTGCCCCACCCAATTTCTCATTCTTCTTTTTTGGTCAGTTTGGGTTTGACCCCCGTTTTATTTTTGATATTTAGTCAACGCTATTTTTCTTTATTAACATTTGACCCCAATTTCTAACAAAACCATTAAGTCAACGGTCAAACCATTAGTCGCATCATCACATTTGTGTTCAAACACAAAAAATCCCTTATTTAACACCTAAAATTTGAATTTGAATTTGGTATCTCAAATTTGGGCGTCATAGTAAAAAAATTAATTTTGTTTTTGACACAACACACATATATTGGAATATGTGTTTGCTTGTGTGTGTGTGTATATATATATACTAGCGGAATGTCCGTGCCTGAAGGCACGGCGAAAATATCCAAAGTAAGTAATCGAAAAATGACAAAAAAATTTCAAAGTACATAATTACAAAACGGCAAAGATTTCGTTCCCCAACAATTATGGTAAATAATTTAGAAAATTTAGGCATAACTTCCTTTGTTTATAGGGATATCCACCCCGTTAAATAAAAAAAATGCTCTAACAACACTAATAGTTCGTCCTGAACCTTGTATAAACAACATCAATTTAACTAAAGGCACGAAGACAGATCGACTACATTTGACCACACGGTAGTGTTCGTTTTGATCGAGTTCGTTTTATTTTGGTCGGGTTTTTTTCGTTTAAAAAAAACATTTTGTGTCTTTTCGCTTTTACTTGATCGTGTTCGAGATAGGAAAAAAATAATCGTTCATGCCGTTTCGTGTAGTTTTTTATTTTGATCAAATTCATTTTTTACTAAAAAAATATTAAGTGTTGTACCACTTTCACTTGGGTCGTGTTTGAGATAAAAAAACATACTATTTAATGTCGCGTGGTGTCGTATCACTTTTACTCAGATCGTGTTCGTGTTTCGTTAAAAAAATTGTGATGTGCCACTTTGCTTTGATCGTGTTCGAGATAGATAAAAAATTAAATTATTGCATATTGTGTCATGTCACTATTATTTGAATCATGTTCGTGGTATGTGAAAAAAGATTGTGTTTCGTCATAAGCTGTTGATTTTATTTGAGGTGTTTTTATGTCAGGGAACTCAAATAACATGTCTTGTGGCTCGTAAAAAATTAAAATTTATATTGTGCCAGAGGAAAATAAGATTTCATAAAAAAGTTTCTTTCTTTTGAACTTGATGAATTTGTCTGTCACTTCTTCGTGAAAAATAAAATTTTATTTCACATTAACGACACCAAATATTGTGCATAAAAAAATATTTAAATTTCAGGGACTCCATTCTCGAAGAAATAAAATAAAATTCACTTTCTAATAAAGTAGTGAGTCATGTGCACATTAAAGTATTTTAGGTACCGACATTTTACCATTTGAACGGACAACAAATTTTATTCAACACAAAGATTTAATTTAATAAAATCATCATTAGACTTCAACATCCAACCACGCAAGTTATATCATAGTCATCATGGGTCCTTGAAAACTTCGAACATATTTTTCTCATATGCAAAGGGGTAAAAGATATTTGGTTGGAGTGTAGAGATTGGCATGAATGGATGGAGGCAGAACAATTCTCAACTTTGATTTGATTATCTAGTGTTACAGATCGTGACTCTTTTGTGAAAGGTACTGCAAGTATTCTTTGAAAGCTAGCATCTATAATGTGGAGCATATGGAAGAGACGAAATCGTGCTTTTATCAATCAATCATTGTGTCCCATCACATTGTCGGGAAGATATTTATGGATATGGATATGGATAGCTTCGAGAGAGAGCTCAAGTAGACCCATCATTGACGTGTCTTTCAAGTGGGCCCCAAGAAGATGCAACTTGGCATCTCATTGGATTTTCTACCATAATTTTTTCCCCTTAATGAGGGATGGTTTGTTTGCCCCTCTAAGGAGTTACTTCATTTTGTTAATATGTAATTCTGTCCTTGCCTTATTGCTATTCAAAAAAAGTTTACAATCATGCCTAGCAACAATAGATGGGGACTTTAATAATGAAAAATAACCAATTAAAATTCACTATCTGCATACACGGAAGCTATGAGCTTCAAAAAGTCATACATCCCTTTTCTTATCACAATTACCTACATGAATTTCCAGTCTTGTCCGACATTTTTCCAAAGAACCAGTACCATTGGGTGAAATAATTAAACTAACATAAAAAAATATATGTCTTGTGGATAAAAGCAATTGTAAAAATCCGAGATCATTCTATTCAACAATAAAGAACCACAAACAGGTAAATAAAAGGAAGTAACAAACATGTAATATACCTCTAAGAAACTTGCAACAATGTTTTTTGCAACATTGAACAATGACAACACCAGGGAGTACTACAGGTATATCTTAATTACGCTAAACATTACATGTATACACACATTATATATAACATACATCATGTAAAAACAAACATAATATTAAATTGGTTCTGAATTGAATAAAATTATAAGTCTGCTTCAACTATAGCGCAAACTATGAGATCAATCCGATTTCAACTAAAAAATGAATCCAACGCATACCCATGTATCATTCTACTTATGTCCATTATTGATAAAATTAGTACTCTCCTAGATTTACCTTTTCAAAACAACTCGGACCTTCAAAATAACTCATACCTCTGCCCATAATAGACAAAAGACAATTCACAAAAGACAGAAGAACTCAAGAACGGGGAGCTCATCAACTTTGACATCCTGTTGTGTTATTATTTCAATAGCGAATGGAACTCCACGTGCCTATTGCAGCAGCAGATGTACCTATAGGTTCCTACATCAGTTGCCAATTCACAAACATTAACTTTATGAATTCTAAATTCTGCAAACTTGGTAATTTGAAGAACGAATTCCCAAAACCCGAATCGGCGTTATGCTCCCTCAAACTGACTTGAAAAAATAGAACATAAACAAATAAGCACCAAGAAATCAGTGTTATGTAAACCCCCAAAACCCGAATCAGTCTTATGCAAAATTGCACCAAGAAATAAATTTGTCATTTTAAAAAAATCAAAGTTAAGAGAGGTCAAATTCCCAAAACTTGAATCAGGGTTATGTACCCTCAATCTGGTCTGCAAAATAAAACATAAACAATAAATAAGAACCAAGAAATTAGTATTAAGCAAAATTGAACAGATTTGAATCACAAAAAAGAAAAAAAGAAAATATTAGAAGGAGATCTGTTTGAACAAAGCAGTAGATATGAGTAGCAATTTGGGTAAAGATACTTTATGCACTTAAAAATGTGAGGAAAAAAACTGAGCAATATGACCAACTTGTAGACTCATTCCCCTGTATTTTCTTCATTCTTGGATATAACCAACCTGTAGACATCACTAAAAGAAACCAAAAAAATAAGAGATTCAAATATAATCAGTAAACACAAACTCTATAAACTATGAATACTGTTTCAAAGAGGAGTTTTTAGAATAAAATGAAATTTCAGGCAATAAATAGGGAGATGTTGCAACAAAATCTATTATACAAATGATTTTTTTAGCATTAAAGATTGCTTAGAGGCGTTCTTGCAGAAAAATGGATTTTTTTGGCATGAATAACTTGGTAGTATCTTGCAAAAGACCATTTATTCAATTATTTTTTCACTTTACCCTTATATTTCAATGGCGTTTTCTTTTTTAATCAGAGGGAATTAGTGTCCTAACTTTCAGGGTATTTATGTAAGGTCATTTCATCGCTGACCACTTCTCTAATGTTCGATGGAGCTTTGAACATTGATGTGACTGAGTTTCAGACTAATTTGATCCCTTACCCCAGAATCCACTTCATGCTTTCGTCTCACGAGCCTGTCATTTTAGCTGAGAAGGCAAACCATGAACAGCTATCGGTTGTAGAGATCACTAACAGCGCAAAGTACATGGCTTGCTGCCTCATGTATAGGGGTGACGTGGCTCCCAAAGACGTCAATGCGGATGTTAGGTTCTAACTTAATTAGCGATGGGTTTTCTGGCATCAACTACATTACTGCGACATGGCTTCATAACACCACATTGCTATGTACCAAAAACCCCCAAAAGCCCCAACTGTCAAAATCCCCCTATCAATTTTGAACCTTGCTTTGTACTATGAGAATGTTTACTTTCTAATGCTAGAATTTTGTAAGATCATTGATGTTAGGATGCTCACTCTGTCATTTGTTAAAAAGAAAGGATGCTAATAAAAAAAAAATCGGCGTGAATAAACCACTAAATAAATCAAATGAAACAAAAAATAGAAAGATTCAAACCTTAGCTGGAGCTTCATATCTTTTATACACCTCGAGAGTAATCAATCCCAACCAAACACCAAGGAATAAATTCTACAAAAAATCCACAAACAAACATCAGATCCTACACAAAACTCAAAATAAAAAATAAAAAAAGTAGAAAAGTGTTGTTGGACTCCTACCAGGCTTTGCCCCAGTAAAAAAAATAAACTCTTCCTCAACCTCTTCACGCAAGAACAAAACTGAAAAACTCAAAAATCCATGTTTTGGTGATTGAGCTTTGTGTAAAGGCATTCTAGGTCTCAGATTCTATGTTTTCTACAGATTCATCAATTAGTGGTCGGACAGGCCACTGCGGTCGTAGATCTTGCCGACAATTAGTTGTCGGACAAGCCACTGCAGTTTTTTTTCCATTTGAGTTGAGGTAATGAGAAGTATTGGAGTGCTTGGGATTTAGCTAGTACATGAGAAATCATTTCTGTATGAAATTGATGTATAACAGATTTAGCCATTGTGTATGAAAGCTTTGATAGAGATGATGCTTTTCATGTAGTTTGCTGAGAGAGAGAGAAGTCATCGGGATAAGAGAGTTAGATGAGGTAGGGATGGTAAGAGTTCAAAAGTGACACCAAAATGGGTATAATACCATTTTACCCTTGTGTTTGAATTTTGAAAATAGGGGGAAATAAATTAGAGTGTTTTAAAAGAGGGGGAATTCAAATATTTAAGGGGCAAAATTGTTAAGAGGGGTATTTTAATTTCAACCATTGGATTCTTTTATTGTTGGTTTAATCCTAACCTGTAGTTAGCTTATCATCTTATTGAATAGTAACAAAAATTTACTCCTTATATATATATATAATATTTACATTATGGGTCGTCAAGCTCTCTAAAAGATTTAATTCCCAACTCCAAAAGGAAAAAGTACAGACTTGACAGACACATACTCTAAGTAACTTTACACGCTTATAAACTTTATCGTTGTTACAAACCTACACACTGAAACACACCTTCAAATGCAAAGAGAATATAACAAGTATAAAATCTGCATAAGAATAAAACTCTCCCTATATCTAACGATCCCTACCTTGGTAATATGTCTCCCCCTATAATAAAGATCTCCTCCTAACACTAAAGTGAAAGATATCATTTCTCCCCCTTTTTGTTAAGGAATAGACAAAGTAAGAAATCCATAATAAATAATTTATCCCCCATAAAAACTAGCGTCCCCCAAAAGTGAGAACATGTGATATCAAGTGAAATTAAGGAAGAAAGAATGATATCATGAAATGGCATAAAGTGCAACAAACACAACATGACAACACGAGCACAAATAATCCAAACAATAATCAATTAATACCAATATTGATGCAATAAATGATATCAACTTAAATACACAACGAAGCATGAGATGTCAATGAAAATAAGCAATAAATGATACCAATATAATCATATAGCATGTCAATTTGATCCAATAGATAATGCATATGGAAAATATGGATTAAATGCAAATACTCAAAGTAAAAATGATACCATATATACAAATATGCAAAATATACTAATGACGCACATATATATAAGTATAAATGTCCACATAATGACACAAAACACATAAGCTTTACACATTAGCATAGTATCGATATTTCTAAACATGTGGGATGGAGTAAAGGGGCGTGAATTAGAAACAAATAAAAATGACCCAATCACTAAAAAATGTCCAAGGAGTTCTATTTGACTGCAAAACTTTATCAACTAAGATTTAGCCTCAAGTAATAGATAAAGTGAACTTATAGAACAAGCAAATACAATGCACACAAGCCTAAAATTTTGATGATTCTACAAATCAATAGCATCATGACATGATAAGCATAACTAGGATTCATTGTGCAAACCCGTTGGTCTTCAATTATAAACACATATCATATATATATATATATATATATATATATATTTAGCAAAGTACTCTTATGTCCCTCGCAAACAAATTTTAAACACTAAAGGAATTTTGACAAATTTTAAACACTTAGGTCCACTAATTCTCTTCTTGTAGAAGTCCACGCTAGTGGCATAACAAGTGGACCTAATAGTAAATTGTCCTTAAATGTTTAAAAATTGTCAACAAGGGACCTAATTGTAAATTGCTCTTTTTCACTCATTGATCTTGAAGATATCATTTTTGAAAATCAATAAAACAAACATGTTGGCCTTTAATCTTTTCTTTTAGTCTCTTGCCAACGATGGCTTTATCGCAAAGAAGATTTTCTCCTTTCGTAGCCCATTTTCGTGCTTCTTTATATGTTCAATAAAAATCAACACTCTCACGGCCAACGGTTCTTACATGCAAAAATCCCTCATAGTCAATAAATATGTAGATGACTAGATTGATGGGATAACATCTCACTTAGCTCAAATATAAAATGTGAAGAGAAAGTTCAAAATATCTTGTACATGTGCGTGTAGAGGTATTTACAAAGTGAATTCATTAAGCAAATCAAAGTCGAATAACTCCATTCAAGCATGATTAAGAACAATCTAAGAATTAAAAATTATAATCAAATGTCCTAGACATATGGAAACATGGAATGAAGTGAATTTAAATGTACTAATATGCCACACGAAATGTGTAAAACGAAACTACACATAAACCAAAAATCTTTTTGAGTTTTTAAACATGTTTCAAAAGGATACCAATTTTAAAAAAAATAACTCAACAGACAAACAAAATCTTTTTGAATTTTCTCATTAAGACCTAAAAAAATATAAAATCAAAATTTAAAAGATAAACATTATACAACTAGTAAGCATATATATCGTGAAGTACACAAAGCTAGTGTATGAAAATATTGAGAACACGATCAACCATCAGATATAACATGAGAAGTATCATATGTAAGCATTCGAGAATCAACAAGTGTAACACGTACAACCTCCAAATCTGATTTCCTAACCCACATAGGTGTGAGGTGATGATCTAGGATTTTGGGAACCTTGGCGACTCTAAACTTTTTTAGGATCGTTTTTAAGATCAAAGCAAAAACACCTAAGGTAACCTTTCTTACCACAATGTGTGCATGTGTAGACACGACGAGGGGTGTTACCTAAGGGTTGGCCTTTTCTAACTTCCTCAATAGTTGACTCTGAAGCACCCTATATCCTTGAATTACTTAAGTCTATACTATATACGTGCTCATCTAGTTTGGAAATTGTGACAAAATTTGAGTCTTATCCCTAGTTACCAAAGAACCTCAGAATCTTCAGTTAATTCCTCTATACGATCTCAAAGGTAACTCACCAACACCACACGCTAGGATTGCATACATACATTATAGCATGTTATATTTAGTTGTGTGTGAGTTAATTCCCTTGAAATTTATTTTATACTATTTTTGGGAATTTTAATATAATTTTTAAGAATTTAAAATGATTTTTTGGAATTAATTTGGTTGGCTTTAAAACATTTGGGGTTGGATTTATAAATTGTGATTTTAGCATAAATTCTGGTTGGGCAGTTTATGAAAGCTCTTGAGAATATTGTGGGTGAAAGTTTTATTTAGAATTCTTCTAAAACACACATTTTTCACTCGATCTCAGCCTTACACATGTTGTAGTTACAACGGCCTGATGTGTGTTTTCTTACACTCACATACTTAAAATTCACTGTGCACCATTGGATCTTTTTTATCAACGATCTGCATGTGTTTTGTTATAATCCCCGTGTTTGATTTTGAACCAATCAAATCCATTTTAAAAGCGGTGGCTTGACAACCCTTAGATCATCTTCGAATGCATCCTGATCGTTTATTTCGCTTCGATCTTCCAGAGCCTTCTACTCTCAGTATAAAAGGAGACCTCGTCTTTGATTTTGTAACTTTTGTCACTTGTTTCCTCTGAGAGAAAAGAGAGATCAGAGAGAGAAGGAGTTAGAGAGAGAGAGAGTCCGTATAGTTTTACAAACCCTAACTCAAAACTTCAAACTAAATCAAAACTAGGAAACCTTTTTCTGAGTGTTCATAGTTTGTGATTCGAGAAGTTTTCCTCTACTGTCCTATATCTTGTTGACAACTTAATAACATTGATTAAGTCTCTATTTCTTCATATAGAAATCTGAGATTTGATTTCTGTGATACAAATCAGGTAGTTAGTGACTAGACCTGATTTCTTATTTCGAAAAATCTATTCTTTGTTGGTTATTTTCAAAAATAAATGTTGTTTTCAAACCCTAAACCAACAATATCCTTTTTTATTTCAACTTACTCAAACCGTCAGATTTAGATCTAGTTTTGAGATCTTGATTCGGGTTTTCACTTTCATTTACTATTTTCAAAACAAAGAAAGTGCATAGGATCTTGGCTAGTTTATATAGTAAGATTCCTTCTAATTCTACGAATTATTTGAAAGATCCAAAATCTGACTTATTTAACTAAGCCGATTTTAGAAACCATTGCATCTAGAGATATCTGTTTTTAATTTGATTATCATATTGTCTGTAATTAAGTGTGTGTGTGTGTGTGTGTGTGTGTGTGTGTGTTGCATGCATTAGTTTAGAGCACTTCAACACATACAGCTTCACACTACTACACTGAAATGTGTTTGTGTTGAGATACTGGAACTGTTAGAGTCGACGTAAAGCTAAAAGGAATAAAGATAAGATGTTGGGAGAACATCAGCAACATCAGAACCTTAGGAGAAGTTAGAACACGCCAGAGGAGTTGATACATTTATGAACTTAGATTAGGTTTGATTGTGTGTCTTGATTGTTGTATAGCTTGTAATCTGTTACTCATTTTTAGTGGACTTTTTACTTTTGTGCCGTAGAGGTCACCGTGGATGTTTTCCTAATTGGGTGGGGGTTTACCCCGTTAAAATGGCTTGTGTACACTTCCTTTTACTCTCATCCCCTTCTTGAGGTTGTGTTGGTTTATTTGATTAAATTTTTATGTTTCAAAACTGGTAAACCTATTGTGACACCCCGACTAATTAAATACCGGGTAGCTACTCCTTTATAAAATTAATTCAAAATGCCAAGTTGGCTCAGTTAATAGCACCACTGTCGAAAATATTTTATTATTACTAACCACCTAGTATTTAAAAAGCAAGTTGCCAAATTTTAATTAAAGTCTGATTAATATGCAACAAGTGAAATGAAGAAATAAATAACACCATTCACCATACTGAAGTAAAATGAATAACCATCACAATGGAGTAAATAAAGTCTGGAGGAAACCCCTCACTAAAATCCCATAACTGAAATAAATAAACTGAAACAATACATGCTAAAGTCTGAAAACTGAAATGTAAAAGATGTCTCTAAAGAAATGGGCAACATGCCCTACAACTGATAGATAGTGACTCTGGGATCCAAAGAGATAGAAGCGTCTACATGCAAATCCCTGTAGCTTCCACAAGCAGCTACAGCTCGTCACCTGAATGAGTACCTATGCTTGGTGTCCTTGTGGCTGGGCACCTAAAATGGTTTTACAAAGAAAAAGATTTGAAAAGCAAACGGGTCAGAACCCGAATGTGGAGTTATATTTTAAAAACCTGCAAGTGCTTTAAAAACATTTAAAACATTAAATGCAAACTACATGTTAGGACGTGCACTCACATTATATTCTCACCCCTCGTCTAACTGTGCACTCCTAACGCAAGTACCCATCTAAATCTATCCATACAACTAGCTAAGTGACTACATAACTAGCTAGACTGCCAAAGGTTCTACCCATATACTTGGTTCCATTAACATAATAACGCTCGTAATTAAATAGGGGTTTAACGTAAACTCAGATACTAAATATGCCATTGATATAACTATCAGTTAACTCATATATATATCTCAAAACAATACCGTAATATTTTTTTACAACATTAACATGAGGATTCCCATTAATTTAATGTATATTATTCACATCATAAATATACGATACAAGCACCCCGCAATCTAAGCTATGGTGCACACATACTCTGCTATCCATCCCGGTACATCACGTACATAAGGATTACATATTCCGAATCTCTCAGGAATAGTTTACCGATAACATCACAAATAATGGAGGCGAACACAGTCACCATCACATGGGTCACGCACATACCTACGCTCCCATGGTCAGCGGACTTATTAATATCACAATAAGTCTTTCTATGACCTATATTCATCAAGGTACTAGTCTATATCCCCCCCGTAGGCACACAAGGATTAGAGGGTCCTAAGCGAACGCAACCTCCCGTGATAGCAAGTATGGTAGGTATGTCATACACACAATCCATATACCAATACTAAGTAAACACACGTCTTAGTAATACCATATTTTAATCGTAGTACGTATCGCATTCTCGTACTAACTATAATTATCACAACTTATTTTATTCCGGTTCATAATTATACGCGCCAAAATTCATCCTCACGTCGTAGTAGACACTCACGTCTCAACCCAAATGGTTCATAGAATATAACTCTCGGATGTAAATTCCTCCTCATAAATACCCAAATGTCCCAAGTCTATCACTATCTCATTAAAGGAATGCTACCTATAACCTCGAACAAGTTTCCGGGACTCCAAAAATCAAAACAGTCCAAAAAGGACCAAACTGCCAACTCGTTAGAAGTCTCGTTCGAAAGAGGCTGTTCGAACGAGATCCTTCTGTCAACTCGTTAGAAGTCTCGTTCGAACGAGGCTGTTCGAACGAGGTCCCAGTTCGTTCGAACGAACTGTTCCTTCTAACGATATCTCGTTCGAACGAGATATCGAACGAAACTACCCCTCGTTAGAAGAGACTGGTCAACTCGTTAGAAGCTCGTTCGAACGAGCTCGTTCGAACGACCTGGGGGCTGCTTCTAACGACTGGCCAGTTTCGGCCCAGAATTTTCCCAATTCGTTTTCCATCCATTTTTACTCCTCAAACCTCTTCTAAAATTCGTTCCAACAATATATTGAGTTCTCTAATCATCCTCAAACATGCTAAGGTTCTATACTAACATCATTAAAGGGTTTAATATCTTCTAAACATCATTAAATCACAATTTCTACATTAATTCCCAATTTTCTTCAAGAACATAAACCCTAGGTTCTTCTCATCAAAATTTCCCAGATTTTAATCCGTTTATACATCACATAGATATGAAATCTCTGAATTAAAACTTCAAACAATGGTTCTACATGCAAACCTATCCCAAATTTAAACAACAATCTTCCAATTTCATGGGTTTTCTTTTAACTCTTATATAATATTGATTAACAAGGTTTCTAACATGGAAAAAGCATTCATTGCATAAGGAATGTAATTTAAATCACTTGCCTTGGTTTGATTCCGGATTTGATGTTGATTTGATGAAGAATTTCTGCAGAATTTCTTCTCTCCAAGCTTCCTCTCTAATGGTGGCTAGGGTTTTGATTTGGGGAAAACTTAGAAAACCTAAATGACAACCTACGTAGCCTTCTAGGTTAATATGGGTTGGTTAATGGGCTTAATGGGTTTAATCCACATCAGATTTCCATCTCTAATTTTCGTCACTTTTTTTTCCTAAAAATGTAAAATTACCAAAATACTCTTTAAGTTACCGGTATGGCCTAAAAATACCCCGGGACCCCAACTATACCCCCGGCTAGTGTTTTCTGACTATCTCGACCCTTCCGGACGCGTTGGCGCACTCAAAACGACCATACGGATTATATATTTTAAATTCATTTTTTTATTAACAAAATATTATACCGTGACGCGGCGGTCCCACGCGTCTCAACAAAATTTCTAAAATGCCGTATATAAATCCTACGACAAATTTTATAATACCAAGTTCATATATAATCATATATGCACATAATCAAATACCAATTCACATCACATTAGTATTTTTATCCCGGATTAATTTCCAATTAATACGCATTTAATTAATTAATCCTCAAAATAAATATAGTCAAAAGTACGGGGTATTACATACTTCCCCCCTAATAACTGAATTTCATCCCGAAATTCGAAACTAGAAAGTACCTGCTAAAAACAGCTCTGGATAACGTTCGCGCATCTCATCCTCGCGCTCCCATGTGGACTCCTCGACATTGTGATGTCGCCACTGAACACGCACTAACGGAACTATCTTTGACCGCAGTTTCCTCTCGCTTCGGTCCAAAATAGCAATTGGCCCCTCCTCGTAGGAGCTATCCGGCTGGAGATCGATGTCCTCCACAGCAATGTGAGAATGAGCCAAATTATCTCTAAGGTATTTCCTCAGCGAGGAAATATGGAACACGTCGTGAATCCGATGCAAGTGCTCCGGTAGTCCAAGTCTATACGCAACGGGTCCGATCTGCTCAATAATAGGAAACGGCCCCACATACCTCGGTGCCAACTTCCCCTTCTTCCCGAATCGCATAATCCCCTTCATCGGAGAAACCCTGAGCAAAACCTGGTCCCCCACTTGGAACTCCCTGAAAAACCTCTTCGCATCAGCATAACTCTTTTGCCTGTCTTGAGCTACCCGAATGCGACTCCGAATCAACTCAATCCTTGCCGAAGTATCCTGAATCACTTTCGACCCAAGCAGTTTGTTGTCCCCCACTTCCAACCAACATACTAGGGAACGACAAGGCCTACCGTACAATGCCTCAAACGGAGCCATGCCAATCGTGAACTGATAGGAGTTGTTGTAAGCAAACTCCACCAGTGGAAGGTACTGCTCCCATCCACCTCCGAAGTCAATAATGCACATGCGTAGCATGTCCTCCAACATCTGATTGGTGCGCTCTGTCTGCCCATCAGTCTGCGGATGATAAGCCGTACTCAACCGCAATTCCGTGCCCATTGCCTCCTGGAAACTCTCCCAAAACCTCGAAACAAATATCTTTTCTCTGTCAGACACGATATTCAGGGGCACACCGTGAAGTCTCACAATCTCTGAGATGAAGAGCTGGGCATACTGTCCCGTAGTGTAGTCAGTCCTTACGGGTAAGAAGTGAGCGACTTTGGACAACCTGTCCACAATTACCCAAACGGAGTCGTGACCTCTCTGCGACGTAGGCAACCCCGTGATAAAGTCCATGGATATGCTCTCCCACATCTACACCGGAACCTCCAACGGCTGTAGCAATCCTGCCGGTCTCTGATGATCCACTTTTACGAGCTGACAAGTGGCGCATTTCGAGACAAACTCAGCGATATCTCTCTTCATACCGCTCCACCAATATTGCCGTCTCATGTCTTGGAACATTTTGTCCCCTCCGGGATGTACCGTGAGCCGTGCGACTCTGCCATCACATCGTGCCGCAATTCTTCCCCTTCCGGAACTACCAATCTCCCATTGAAGCGCAATCCCCCGTCTGAGCTAACGGTATAGGACTCGGCTCCCTCTGCAAGTAATCGAACTATCTGCTCTTGACAGAACGAGTCATTAGCCTGTGCCCGTACAATCCTCGTGATAATCTGTGGTGTAACGGTCATCACAGACATGAAAGATCGGGCCACTGCATCCTGGTGTCCCAATTCCTTCCACTTAGCTTTCCACACCTTTGCCACCTCATCTGCTGGCCTACGGCTCAACGCGTCTGCTACCACGTTAGCCTTACCCGGGTGGTACTGGATGTCGAACTGGTAGTCCTTCACAAACTCAAGCCACCTACGCTGCCGCATATTCAACTCCTTCTGCGTGAACAGATACTGTAGTGACTTGTGGTCCGTGAACAGCTGAAACTTCTCCCCCAAAAGATAGTGCCTCCAAATCCGTAAGGCAAATACTACCGCTACCAACTCCAAATCATGCGTGGGGTAATTCTTCTCATGAGGCTTAAGCTTACGGGAAGCATAAGCTATGGCCTGTCTCTCCTGCTGCAATACACCCCTCAGTCCTTGCAAAGACGCATCGGTGTAAACCAAATACTCAACTCCCGGTCTCGGCAATGCTAACACAGGTGCTGAGGTCAACTTGTCCTTCAATTCATCGAATGCCAACTGACAGGCATCACTCCAGATGTATGGCACACCCTTACGAGTAAGATGTGTCAAAGGACCTGCTATCTCTGAGAAACCCCGAATAAATCTCCTGTAGTATCCTGCTAGACCCAAGAAACTACGAATCTCTGTTGGTGTCGTGGGCTGTCCCCACTCCCTCACCGCTGACACCTTCCCTGGATCAACTGATATTCCCTGGTCGGAAATAATGTGACCCAAGAACTGGACTTCCTTCAACCAAAATCCGCACTTCTCATATTTTGCATACAACTCGTTCTGACTAAGTGTCTGCAAAACCTGCCTCAAATGCTCGGCGTGCTCATCCTCTGTCTGAGAGTAAACCAGAATATCATCAATGAAGACAATGACAAACTGGTCTAGGAAATCCCTGAACACCCTGTTCATCAAGTCCATAAACACTGCTGGAGCGTTGGTCAAGCCGAAAGGCATAACCCGAAACTCGTAAGAACCATATCTCGACAAGAACGCAGTCTTCGAGACATCCTCCTCCCTGATACGCAACTGATGGTATCCCGACCTCAAGTCAATCTTCGAGAAGAAAGAAGCTCCTCTCAACTGGTCGAATAAGTCATCGATTCGAGGCAACGGATACTTGTTCCGTATCGTGAACTTATTCAACTCTCGGTAGTCCACACACAACCTCAGTGAACCATCCCTCTTCTTCACAAACAAAACTGGAGCGCCCCAAGGTGAGGTACTCCTACGAATAAAGCCCTGTCCTAACAACTTCTCTATCTGATCCCGTAACTCTCGCATCTCAGCTGGAGCCATACGGTACGGTGCACGTGCTATAGGTCTCGTACCCGGTAGCAAATCTATAACGAAATCTATTTCTCGACTGGGTGGTAAGCCTGGTATCTCCTGAAACACATCCGAATAATCCCTGACGACTGGGATCGAATCTAAAGGAATCACAACCTCCTTAGAGGTATCCTCCTCAATGTAATACAGATGAGCGGTCGATCCTCCCTCTGGGCGAGGCATCGCCACTATAAACATCTCTTGCCCCGGAATGGCAAAAACAATGCTCCCGCTGAAGCAATCAATCATGGCCCTATATGCTACGAGCCAATCCATACCGATGATCACATCGTGAACATGCATGTCTAACACTAACATGTCTGCAGGCAATACCAAACCACCGATCTCTACCCCCACTCCCCGGAATATAAAGAAAATAAGTGACCCACTCCCTAATGGTGAGTCGACACACGTCACTGTGCTCTCTGCCGTAGCTAACAATCCTAAAGCTTTCGCGAAGTGTGTAGCTATAAAACAGTGTGTAGCACCCGTATCAAATAACACCCGACCCATAGTGCCATGGATAGGAAACGTACCCTCGATCGCGGGTGGTGCCTGTGGAACTGCAGCCTGGTGAACGTTGTAGACACGTCCATACTGTAGCTTCCCCTGCTGAGCTGGGACTGCTGGAATGGGTGGCAATGCTGCCATCTGTGGCGGTGCGGGAAGAGCGGCGGGAAACATAGGTCTCTGCGGCTCCTGGCGAGCACCCTACTGCTGCTGCTGTGGGGTCCTGCCCCTATCAGGACAATCTTGTTTCTTATGGCCAGTCTTGCCACAAGTGAAACACTTCCCTGGGAAGTTCCCTCCCCTCTGCCCCTGCTGTCCCCGGCCCTGGTGGCCGTTACCATTCCTCCCTTGGCCCTGCTGGCCCTGATGAAACTGCTGCCCATTCTGTCCCTGTTGGCCCTGATGGCCGTTTGGACCCTGATGGCCCTGGCGGAAACCTCCTTGTCCCTGCCTGTAGTTCCCTGACCGAAACCTCTTATTATCCCCCTGCTGGGAGCCCTGCTCATTCTGCCTCTGCCCCTGACCCGATTGTGCCCCGCTGGCACTATGTCCTCCAGTCCTGCCCTGATGGCTAGACTCCCCCGACCGCTTGCCCTCGGCCATATGAAAACGGTGGTCCTGGCAGTGCAATAATGCAGCGTTAACCACATCAGAATACGTGGCCAACGATAGGTTCCCTAGCAGATGTTGACAGATCCTCCAATTCAACCCATCGGTGAACTTCTCTATTTTCTTCTTCTCTGTTGGAATCTCGTCTGAAATGATATTCAACAGGTTAGTGAACTCGACCTCATACTCGGCCACTGTCTTGCCCTCTTGCTTCAAACTCATCAGCTTCCTCCTCATCTATGTATGAACTGCGGACGGAAAGTACTTGCGGTCAAACCGCACCCAGAACTCCTGAATCGTAAGAGTATCCCTCTCCTCCGCGGTGGTAATGGACTCCCACCACTGCAGCGCAGATCCAACTAGCTTGAAAGTAGCTAGTACCTGCTTCTGAACATCAGTGCACTCATGCATCCTCAAGTGCCTCTGTATGTCCTTCCTCCATTGGCTCGAGACTACCACGTCTGAGCTACCTGCAAACTCTGGCGGATGCGCTTTCTGAAAAGCGTCACGTACACGCTCCCAAGCAGATGGGAATGCATTAACCTGTACTGGCGCGACAACCGGCGCCTGAGGTGGTTCCTGCTGAATCACGGCAATCGCGGCATTTACCGCTTGAGCTACTATAGCTGCAACCTCAGCGGCGTTCATCATGCCCTGAACTGGAGCGGGCTGTGGTTCGGGCGTTGCATTCCTGGGAACTCGTCGTGCACGTCGTGGAGGCATCTGAAATAAGAACAAAGTTTATAAGTTCACGGTTTATAAACTTAATATAGCTGAAGAACGAAGCATACACAAAAGAATACAACAGTCCTAAAATATAGGGCTCTATATCAAAGAAACGTAGCGAAAACATAATAGCCGTACAGATCCTAAAGGACACTAGAACCTGATGCTCTGATACCACCTGTGACACCCCGACTAATTAAATACCGGGTAGCTACTCCATTATAAAATTAATTCAAAATGCCAAGTTGGCTCAGTTAATAGCACCACTGTCGAAAACATTTTATTATTACTAACCACCTAGTATTTAAAAAGCAAGTTGCCAAATTTTAATTAAAGTCTGATTAATATGCAACAAGTGAAATGAAGAAATAAATAACACCAATCACCATACTGAAGTAAAATGAATAACCATCACAATGGAGTAAATAAAGTCTGGAGGAAACCCCTCACTAAAATCCCATAACTGAAATAAATAAACTGAAACAATACATGCTAAAGTCTGAAAACTGAAATGTAAAAGATGTCTCTAAAGAAATGGGCAACATGCCCTACAACTGATAGATAGTGACTCTGGGATCCAAAGAGATAGAAGCGTCTACATGCAAATCCCTGTAGCTTCCACAAGCAGCTACAACTCGTCACCTGAATGAGTACCTATGCTTGGTGTCCTTGTGGCTGGGCACCTAAAATGGTTTTACAAAGAAAAAGATTTGAAAAGCAAACGTGTCAGAGCCCGAATGTGGAGTTATATTTTAAAAACCTGCAAGTGCTTTAAAAACATTTAAAACATTAAATGCAAAGTACATGTTAGGACGTGCACTCACATTATATTCTCACCCCTCGTCTAACTGTGCACTCCTAACGCAAGTACCCATCTATATCTATCCATACAACTAGCTAAGTGACTACATAACTAGCTAGACTGCCAAAGGTTCTACCCATATACTTGGTTCCATTAACATAATAACGCTCGTAATTAAATAGGGGTTTAACGTAAACTCAGATACTAAATATGCCATTGATATAACTATCAGTTAACTCATATATATATCTCGAAAGAATACCGTAATATTTTTTTACAACATTAACATGAGGATTCCCATTAATTTAATGTATATTATTCACATCATAAATATACGATACAAGCACCCCGCAATCTAAGCTATGGTGCACACATACTCTTCTATCCATCCCGGTACAACACGTACATAAGGATTACATATTTCGAATCTCTCAGGAATAGTTTACCGATAACAACATCACAAATAATGGAGGCGAACACAGTCACCATCACATGGGTCACGCACATACCTACGCTCCCATGGTCAGCGGACTTATTAATATCACAATAAGTCTTTCTATGACCTATGTTCATCAAGGTACCAGTCTATATCCCCCCCGTAGGTACACAAGGATTAGAGGGTCCTAAGCGAACGCAACCTCCCGTGATAGCAAGTATGGTAGGTATGTCATACACACAATCCATATACCAATACTAAGTAAACACACGTCTTAGTAATACCATATTTTAATCGTAGTACGTATCGCATTCTCGTACTAACTATAATTATCACAAATTATTTTATTCCGGTTCATAATTATACGCGCCAAAATTCATCCTCACGTCGTAGTAGACACTCACGTCTCAACCCAAATAGTTCATAGAATATAACTCTCGGATGTAAATTCCTCCTCATAAATACCCAAATGTCCCAAGTCTATCACTATCTCATTAAAGGAATGCTACCTATAACCTCGAACAAGTTTCCGGGACTCCAAAAATCAAAACAGTCCAAAAAGGACCAAACTTCCAACTCGTTAGAAGTCTCGTTCGAACGAGGCTGTTCGAACGAGATCCTTCTGTCAACTCGTTAGAAGTCTCGTTCGAACGAGGCTGTTCGAACGAGGTCCCAGTTCGTTCGAACGAACTGTTCCTTCTAACGATATCTCGTTCGAACGAGATATCGAACGAAACTACCCCTCGTTAGAAGAGACTGGTCAACTCGTTAGAAGCTCGTTCGAACGAGCTCGTTCGAATGACCTGGGGGCTGCTTCTAACGACTGGCCAGTTTCGGCCCAGAATTTTCCCAATTCGTTTTCCATCCATTTTTACTCCTCAAACCTCTTCTAAAATTCGTTCCAACAATATATTGAGTTCTCTAATCATCCTCAAACATGCTAAGGTGCTATACTAACATCATTAAAGGGTTTAATATCTTCTAAACATCATTAAATCACAATTTCTACATTAATTCCCAATTTTCTTCAAGAACATAAACCCTAGGTTCTTCTCATCAAAATTTCCCAGATTTTAATCCGTTTATACATCACATAGATATGAAATCTCTGAATTAAAACTTCAAACAATGGTTCTACATGCAAACCTATCCCAAATTTAAACAACAATCTTCCAATTTCATGGGTTTTCTTTTAACTCTTATATAATATTGATTAACAAGGTTTCTAACATGGAAAAAGCATTCACTGCATAAGGAATGTAATTTAAATCACTTGCCTTGGTTTGATTCCGGATTTGATGTTGATTTGATGAAGAATTTCTGCAGAATTTCTTCTCTCCAAGCTTCCTCTCTAATGGTGGCTTAAGGTGGCTAGGGTTTTGATTTGGGGAAAACTTAGAAAACCTAAATGACAACCTACGTAGCCTTCTAGGTTAATATGGGTTGGTTAATGGGCTTAATGGGTTTAATCCACATCAGATTTCCATCTCTAATTTTCGTCATTTTTAATTCCTAAAAATGTAAAATTACCAAAATACCCTTTAAGTTACCGTTATGGCCTAAAAATACCCCGGGACCCCAACTATACCCCCGGCTAGTGTTTTCTGACTATCTCGACCCTTTCGGACGCGTTGGCGCACTCAAAACGACCATACGGATTATATATTTTAAATTCATTTTTTTATTAACAAAATATTATACCGTGACGCGGCGGTCCCACGCGTCTCAACAAAATTTCTAAAATGCCGTATATAAATCCCACGACAAATTTTATAATACCAAGTTCATATATAATCATATATGCACATAATCAAATACCAATTCACATCACATTAGTATTTTTATCCCGGATTAATTTCCAATTAATACGCATTTAATTAATTAATCCTCAAAATAAATATAGTCAAAAGTACGGGGTATTACACCTATAACTGAAATTACTCGTTCATAAATGTTTTACACATTTTGTGTTTACAATTTGTTTTAAGAAAAGAGTTTCTTCAATAAACAGTTCGGATCCATTTAGATAGTTTAATATTGTATTAAACAACTTAAGTGGTAGTTTTTCAATTAGCATCAAAGCTTTGGTTTCTCAAAAAGTTTTTAAGATCTTGTGTTTCTGAAATTATTTTCTCAAAACAAATTATGGACGAGAAATTTGAGAGACTAGGTAACTTGTCCAGACCCCCTCTCTTTGATGGAACCAACTTCCCTTACTTGAAGGTAAGGATGATGACATTCATTGAAGGGACTTTGGGAGATGATGTATGGGAAGTTATAGAAAATGGTTACACCTTTCCTACTAAACCAGTTGCTAAAGGAAGTATTGTGAGGATCAGAAACTTACTAAGTGAATTCACTAAAGAAGAAAAATAGATTTCACTTAATAACAATAAAGGCAAAAATGCTATATTTATGTCTATAAATGAACACAAATTTAAGAGAGTATCATTTTATTCTACCTCTAAAGAAGCTTGGGACACCCTAGTGACTGCTCATGAGGGTGATACCGGAGTTAAAGCTGCTAAACTCAAATGCTAATCCAACAGTATAACTTATTGATCATGATTGAGACTGACTTCTATATTAGACTGACAGACATTGTGACCAAATTGCATGCTAATGGGATTGTTTATGACAAAAAGGAAATTGTCTCTAAAATTCTAAGATCGCTTCCACAAAAATTTGATAACAAAAGATATGCAATCGAGGAGATGGATGACCAAAATCTTACACCTGAACTCCTCAGTAGAAAATTAAGAGCTGTGGACCTGGAACTAGAATTTTAGAAAGAATTAACGCAGTTCCAAAAGAGACAGTCTACTTCCAATCTTATGTTTTTTATCTAAGTTGACCACACTTGAATTTAGCTTATCTAACATTGACTTAGACTCTGACGAGGACAGTAATTTAGATACTTTGGATAATCAGATTGCCTTAATGTCAAAACAGTTTAAGAAAATTGTGAGTTTTCAAAATAAACTAGCAAAAAAACAAGGCAAGCCTACTTATCCAAATCAATATAATAACAGACCTCATGAGAGAAGACAAGGCAAACACCATTCTGACAATCACAAGAGACCCGAGAAAGACCTTAAGAATGTTGAATGCTATAGATGTGGAAAGCTAGGACACATGGCTAGTGACTGTAGAGTTAACTTAGACAAAATTCACAAACATAATAGGGCTCATTTAAGCAAGATTTGGGATGACTCAAGTGATTCTGAAAATGATGAACCTGACTCATCTAACACTTTTGACCCTTGCATGTCATTCTTTGCTAAGATAATCTATAATGATGATGAGGAATCCGATTATACCATAACTGATAGTATGCCTATTGGTTTATCTGCTTTATTGCTTGAGAATGTTAATAAAGCTTCAAACGCGGTGTGTGTGAGTCAAAGGGAACGCACTATTGTTGATGCCAATGGGTGTGAGTCCTAAAAATGAACCGTAGGGGACACTGCACACTGCACACTTAGTTCTCCAAAAATGATGACCTTCCTGACACTCACACACTGTACACAAAAACTCTCAACAAAAGCACTAAGCTTGAAAAAACTGGCAAGGATCTTACCCAAAAGATAGAGACGACAAGTCTGATGATAAAATAAAATGCTGAAGAGTATACTACCCAATGTCTAACTCATGAGAATGAAACAAAAAGTTTTGAACAAAAACTGAAAGAGTTGTCTAACTCTAATGAAATTCTGGAAAAGAAATATAAAGGTATGTTGTTAGAATTGGAACAAACAAAAGAGAAAACATCCACAGTCTTAAAAAAAATCGCAAAATTTGAAAATAATTCCAAGTGTTTTGAAGATTGTGTGGCTGAAAGAAAAACCAATTCTGATGACAGAACTGGAATAGGATTTTGTCCCAATTCTAAGACATAAACTAAAAAATTTGAAACCATAAAGTTTGTGTCTGGTGGAAAAAGGCCTATTGAAACTTGTCCATATTTTTAGGGTTTAAAAAATGATTTTGATAAAAACCAACTGAAGATAGACATTGGTGAATCAAGATACTATAATGTTGATCAAATGACCAAATATGTCTTCCCTCATATTCGACAAGCAGATTCAATGTTTCATCCCGTGCCACATAGAAATAAGACTAGAGCTCAAAACCTAGATAAACCCTTGAATAATACCTTTCCCAAGGTCATGAGTTCAACATGCCATCTTTACTGCTCTTATTGTTATGTCTATTGACATTACTTAGATGGTTACTATTCCAAACGTCTATATAACCTTGTCTATACCTCTCCTGTTTACCATAACTTTAACTATTCTAGGAGAAGTCGAAACAATTATGTCCTTCCTAGACAGTTAGACAAAAACTCTAACTATCGTAATAGAAGGAAAATGACTAATACTAAATGACAATATACAAGAAGGAATCCTAGATTCTATTCTAGACCAATTGCTCCAACTATTCATAACAATAATAAAATTGCGCAAAAATCTTTTAAACAAAAGGCAGAAGCTCTCAAGTTTGATTAAATACGAGCTAATAAGCGCAAATTAAAAACTAGAGCAATTTGGATTAGAAAAGATGATATATTATCCCAGTTAAAATGCAACATAGTGATCAGTGCTTTTAGAGATGAACACACTACAACTGGATGGTACTTAGACTCAGGATGTTCCAAACATATGACCGGGGATGATTCCAAACTCTCAAACAAAAATAATTTCTCTAGAGGAAAAGCCTTATTTGGAGATGGTGTATCAACCCAAATCATTGGTAAAGGAACACTTCATGAAGAAGGATTGCCCATTCTTGAGAATGTTCTCTTGGTAAAAGGACTTAAAGCAAATTTGCTAAGCATATCACAGTTTTGTGACTCCAACCATACTGTCACTTTTTCAAAGAACAATTGTAAAATTTTAAATGAAAAAGGTGACTGCATTATTACAAGACTCCGTACTCAAGATAACTGTTATAGAGTCAATCCAAGTACATAGGTCTGTAACATTGCTAGAATGGATGAAAATGCATAATAGGTTGGGTCACATTAATTATGATAATCTTGGAAAATTACGCTCCCGGGAGATAGTTAGAGGTATTCCCAAGATAAAATTAATTTCAAACATTGTCTGTGGTCCATGTCAAGAAGGAAAAATTGTTAAGGCTCCCCATAAGAAAGTTAAGGAAGTTCTATCCACTAAACCTCTAGAACTCATCCATATGGACCTAATAGGTCCTTCTCGTACTGTTAGTCTCTGTGGCAATAGTTACATCCTTGTTATGGTTGATGATTTCACTCGATTTACCTGGGTTGCCTTCCTAAAGCATAAATCAGAGACTTTTCAAAAGTTTTTGAAATTCTAGTTCGTATAGAAAATGAAAAGGACACCCAAGTAGATAGAATTCGTAGTGAAATAGGAGGAGAATTCATAGATTTAGGTATCGTAGAATATTCTGACTATAATGGTTACAAACATGAAATTAGTGCCCCTAATACACCTCAACAAAATGAGATTGTGGCCATCCCCTTCGATCCTCGCGACGGGAGAATCGAAGAACAGGGGGGTGTCTCCCCTTCATATCGAGAGGATCTTGGTTCCGCGCATCCCTCTTAGGAGAGCTTAGGCCGACGTCCGTGATGAGGTGAAAATGTAGAAAGATGGAGTCGCCGTCTATTTTACTCCAAATAGACAAAAGAAAAAGGGAGCCATCCGGAATGACAACATCCAAAGACATACTGATACATACGAAACCAAAATGATTCAAAAAGGGTCCGGAGGCTAAGATACGAAATGGGAAGGTGTTAGGCGCCCATTCCGCCCTTACGGTCTCTCATGGGTTATTGATAGTTTCCTTTATTTCCCCGTAATATGTGTGCATGCGTATATGTAACGGAGATAGGAATCATCAACTTGTATCATGGAAGAGATTAAGGGAGTCATCCTTAGGAATGTTCCTAAAAGTAATATTAGAAAATAGGATTCATGCGATTATCCTAGCGTTGATCATTATGAGGGAATGATAACGCATGAGGGATAATATGCCGCTAAGAACAAATATATATATATATATATATATATATATATATATATATATATATATATAGAGAGAGAGAGAGAGAGAGAGAGAGTTAAGTTTAAATAATATATAAAAAATAAAAAAGTAGGAAAAGGACTCGAGTCTCGGGTTTTACCCCGAGATGCCTACGTAGCCTATAGAGGCATCAAAGTCCACGTAGTTCGTATGAAAAATGAGGGGTGGGGTTTATCCCATAAATCCAATTGGGGACTTCTCTTATGTGTGTGTGTGTGTGTGTGTGTGTGTGTGTGTGTGTGTGTGGGTAAAAAAGTGTTTTAGTTGTGAGAAAAGTGTGAGAATTCTCGTTTGGAATTTATGAGCAAACCCTCTTTTTCTTATTTTTTGGGTTTTATTTATATGAAAATAATAGATGTGTAATAATACTAGATAAAAATTATATTAGGATATGTGATATGAGAGAATAAAAGTGATAAGTAATAAAACAAATTAATGCGAATTTAGGGGAATTTAAAGAGGGAGTTGAAAAGGTTGGACCTTCTTGGAGATCTTGAGCTTGATCTTGGATATTGGAGAGCAGCCCTTGAACTTGGGTGATGATGAAGGATAGTTAATTCACCAAGTTTAATGAAAATGATGATTGAAAGTGAAGGTTGGAAAGGGATTTTTATGTGGAAATCACGCTGACTTCGAGAGGGGTTTTCTGAGCTAGCTGAGAGGGATGGGTTTCAGATCTTGTGCCTTTTTTGCAATGAGGTCAGGCCCTCCTTTTTATAGGCCCAGGGAATTGACGATAGTCATAGCCCTAGTCCTTCCAATCGGCAGGTGTGTTTAGGCACACTACCGATATGCAGGGTTTGGAACCTGTCGTTTGGCAGTCTCTTTCAGGTTCCTTCGGAAAATCGCTCGTAGAGCGCAAACCATTGATCCAAATAGCACACGGGGTGAACCATTGGAAAGGTACTTCAGATACCTTTGAAAGTATTTCGACTACTCCTGGGTTTAGGAGTTGACTTTAGGTCAAATGTGGCTCGGAAGCATTTAGCGGTCCTTTGGACGTGGGATTATCGGACGCAAACGGATCGTTCGTCCGCATGGTAAGTCAGAATCGCGCACGGAGTGGACCGTTGGAAATATTAGGAGATGTACTTAGACATTACAAATATTTTAACTCAGTTTGGGGAGTTAACTTTGGTCAACCGTGGCCTGGAAGCGTTCGGTGACCTTTCGAAATAAAACGGATCGTTCGTCTGTACCGTAAGTCAGAATCGCATACGAGGCGGCAGGTTGGAAAGGGGATTTAGTGACCTTTGAAGATTCATTCATTCTCGATCGAGCTGAAGAGTTAACTTTGGCCAAACGGAGTCTGGGAGCGTCCGGTGACCTCCTGATCAAGTTTCGGGGGAAAACGGGTCGTTCGTCCGCACCGTAAGTCAGAATTGCGAATGGGATATACCGTTGGAAAGGGGTTATAGTGCCCTTTGTAAATTAATTCAGTCTCAATTGAGCTAAAGAGTTTGACTTTTGGTCAAATGGAGCCTGGGAGTGCCCGATGGCCTCTAGGTCAGTGTCTGGGTATGACTTAGGTTTGCAATGATGAAGGGAGGTTCTAGGGACCTAAGGAGAGGTTGGGGTATTAGAATGGGGTGTCTTCAGGGATAGTTGAGCGTAAAAATCTCACTCCTCAAGAAATGGCTCACGTGATGATTCATGCAAAACACTTACCAAAATATTTTTGGGTCGAATCCATCCGTACTTCCTGTCATATAATCAATCGCGTCTATCTAAGGATGAATACCAAATAAACATCCTATGAGCTTTGGTATGGAAAGAAACCGAACCTAAAATACTTTAGAACCTTTGGTAGTACCTGTTATGTCTGTAAGGACAGAGAACATCTATCTAAATTTAAAACCAGAGGTGATAAAGCCATATTTTTAGGATACTCTCCAAACAGTAGAGCTTATCGTATCTATAATATTCGTACCAAAATCATGATGGAATCCATTAATGTGGTTGTAAGTGACACTAATGTAGAAAGTAAGACAAAAGAATCAATTATTGTGGACGTGTCCAAAAACATTTTAAATTATGTCTCTCCAGAAATAGTTGAATATTTACCAACTGAGACCCCTGATGTACCTAACTTGGTTTCTAAAGATCATCCTTTAGATAGTGTTGCTGGTAATCCTATTGAGACTATTCGTACAAGATCTCAACTTCATAACATTGATCATTTTGCCTGTTTTGTGTATCTTATTGAGCCCAAAAATGCAAATGAAGCCTTGAATGACACTTTGTGGATAAGTGTTATGCAGGAGGAACTTCTTTAATTTGTCATTCATGATGTTTGGTATCTTGTTCCCATGCTTTAAAATAAAAGGGTTATTCTCACACGTTGAATTTTTAAAAATAAGACTAATGAGTCTCGGATGATTATTAGGAATAAAGCTAGATTAGTTGCCCAGAGCTACTCTTAGATTGAAGGAATAGATTTAGAGGAAACTTTTGCTCCTGTTACTCGCCTCGAATCTGTTCGTTTACTTTTTACCATAGCATGTCATTTACATTTCACTTTATATCAAATGGATGTTAAATCTTCCTTCCTTAATGGAATTTTAACTGAGGAGACTTATGTAGAACAACCCAAAGGGTTTATTGACCCTCATCACCCAAACTGTGTTTATCGTCTTAAGAAATCTCTTTATGGGTTAAAACAAGCTCCTAGTGCTTGGTATGAGCGTCTATCCACCTTTCTTTTAGATAATGGATTTAGGAGAGGAGGAAATAACCAAACCTTGTTTGTAAAACATTTTGACAACAACATTACTATTGCTCAAGTATATGTTGACGATATCATTTTTGGTTCTACTTGCCCTTTAGAAGTTAAAACCTTCTCTGACATTATGCACAAAGAATTCCAAATGTCACTTATGGTGGAGTTACAATTCTTCTTAGGACTCTAAGTTAAGCAGAATTCAGAAGGATTATTTCTATCGCAATCTAAATACGCTTTAGATATAGTTAATAAGTTTGACCTAGAAACAGCCAAAGATGCTAGGACTCCTATGAGTATAATAGTTAAAATTTCCAAAGATGAGAATGGAAAATTCATTGATACCACCTTGTACCGTAGTATGATAAGAAGTTTAATTTATCGTACTGCTTCCTGTCCTGACATCATGTACTCTGTCTGTGTGTGCCCGATATCAAAATAATCATAAAAAACTCACCTTTTGTTCGTAAAAAGAATTATTAAATACATAAAAGGCACTCTAAACTTATGACTTTGGTACACTAAAGACACCTTTAGTACTATAGTAGGTTACACCGATGACGATTGGGTCGGGTGTATCGATGATAGGAAGAGTATTTCAGGAGCCTGTTACTACATCAGTAACAACTTAGTAGGATCGAGTAGTAAGAAACAAAACCGCACTTCCTTGTCTACTATAGAATTCGAATATATTGCTACAGGAAGATGTTTCTCTCAATTACTTTGGCTGAAACAAATGCTAAAAGATTATGGTATTACTAAAGATAAGTTACATCTCTATTGTGACAATCAAAGCGCGATTAACATTTCTAAAAATCCTGTTCAACACTCTCGTACTAAACATATTAAAATCAGATATCATTTTATACGTGAGTTAGTTGAATCTAAGGAGTTGGAAATTAATTATCTTCCTACTGAATTACAATTAGCTGATCTATTAACTAAACCCTTAGATAATGCGCGTTTTTAATCTTTAAGCAAGTCGATTGGCATGATTTTTGCTGAACAATGTTATATGCCTCGTGACAGTTTTTTCTTTGACCTTTGTCCATTTGAGACAAAATGGGGGAGAAATTTGAGTCATTGTTGTATATTCTCAACTAAAAAGCTTGGTCTTAGTTATTTTATTTTCAGGAATCAGTACCATTAGTTGCAACATAATTTTGTTAGGGTATTGATTTATATCTAGTTGAGTTATGTAATTTTATCTTTCTAGGATATTGGGTAGGTACAGTTTTTGTATAGGAATAGGATTTTTTTTGTATCCCTGCGTGTCCTCGTTGACTCAAAGGAGATTTTGTCTCATATTTCCAAAGGGGGAGATTAACGCACCCTATATCCTTGACTTACTTAAGTTTATACTATATAGGTGCTCATCTAGTTTGGAAATTGTGACAAAATTTGAGTCTTATCCCTAGTTACCAAAGAACCTCAAAATCTTCAGTTGATTCCTCTATAAATTCTTAAAGGTAACTCACCGACACCACACTCTAGGATTGCATACATACATTATATCATGATATATTTTGTTGCGTGTGAGTTAATTCCCTTAAAATTGATTTTCTACTATTTTTGGGAATTTTAATATAATTTTTAAGAATTTAAAATGATTTTTTGGAATTAATTTGGTTGGCTTTAAAACATATGGGGTTAGATTTATAAATTGTGATTTTGGCATAAATTCTAGTTGGGTTGAATCCAAAAGCGCTTGAGAATATTGTGGGTGCAAGTTGTATTTCTAAATCTTCTAAAACACGCATTTTTCATTCGATCTCAGCCTTACACGTGTTGTAGTTAAAACGGTCTCATGTGTTTTTTCTTACACTCACATACTTAACATTCACTGTGCAGCATTGAATCTTTTTTATCAAAGATCTTCATGTGTTTTGTTATAATCCACGTGTTTGATTTTGAACCAATCAAATCCATTTTAAAAGTGGTGGCTTGACAGCCCTTAGATCATCTTTGAATCCATCATAATCGTTCATTTCGCTTCGATCTTTCAGATCCTTTTACTCTCAGTATAAAGGGAGACCTCGTCTTCGATTTTGTAACTTTTGTTACTTGTTTCCTCTGAGAGAGTAGAGAGAGTAGAGAGAAAAAGAGCTAGAGAGAGAGAGTTCATACAGTTTTACAAACCCTAACTCAAAACTTTAAACCAAATAAAAACCAGAAAACCTTTTTCTGAGTGTTCATAGTTCGTGATTTGAGAAGTTTTCCTCTATTGTCCTATATCTCGTTGCCAACTTAATCACGTTGATTAAGTCTCTATTTCTTCATATAGAAATCTGAGATTTGATTTCTGTGATACAGATCACGTAGTTAGTGACTAGATTTGATTTCTTGTTTCGAGAAATCTATTCTTTGTTGGTTATTTTTAAAAATAAATGTTGTTTTCAAACCCTAAACCAACAATATCCTTTCTGATTTCAACTTACTTAAACTGTCAGATTTAGATATACTTTTGAGATCTTGATTGGGGTTTTCACTTTCATTTACTATTTTCAAAACAAAGAAAGTGCGTAGGATCTTGGCTAGTTTGTATAGCAAGATTCCTTCTTAATCTGAGGATTATTTGAAAGATCCAAAAACTGACTTATTTGACTAAGTTGATTTTAGAAACCGTTGCATCTAGAGAGATCTGTTTGTAATTTAATTCTCATCTTGTCTGTAATTAAGAGTGTATGTATATGTGTGTGTGTGTGTGTGTGTGTGTGTGTGTGTGTGTGTGTGTGTGTGTGTGTGTGTGTGTGTGTATGTGTTGCATGTATGAGTTTAGAGAACTTCACCACATACACCTTCACACTACTACAATGAAACGTGTTGTTGTTGAGATACTGGACTGTCAGAGTCGATGAAAAGCTAAAAGGAGTAAAGATAAGAAGCTGGGAGAACATCAACAACATCAGAACCTTAGGAGAAGTCAGAACATGCAGAGGAGTTGGTAAGGACGGTAAGATTTTCTTGAATACGATTCTCTCTCCCAAGTTAAAGGATGAGTTCACGATATCTGATAGTCTAGCATAGAACGTATCAAAGGTTCCACTCTCCTCCATTCTAATGGTTTCAAACTAAGTGGTGAGGTTTGAGAGTTTGGATGCCTTAACAACACTAGTAACTTCATGGGTGAGTTAGAGTATGTTCCAAGCCTCTTTAAACGTTTCAAATGTAATTATATGGTGAAACTCCTCTAGTGTGACCGAATAAAACAAAGCATTTAAACCTCGTGAATTATAATTTTCTAACCTATGTTCTTCCTCACACCATGATTCTACGGGTTTAGAAATTCTATAAATTCCACCTAAGGTTATGGGTGGGAACCAACCATTAAGAACCACTTACCATACCCGCTCATCTATCGCCTTGAGTGCTGATTTCCTATGCATTTTCCAGTATGCGTAATTACACCCATCAAACATCGATGCCCTAGAAACTGAATGACTCTTCAAATAAAAGAAACTAAAACTCATGCCTAAATACGAATCTTACTCAGAAACTTAGTGTTTCTGCTCTAATACCAATTTGAAGTCCCTAAAGTACTAAGGGTGGTCTAAACAAAATCAAATTTTTAAGTATTTTCAAATTAAATATTAAACAAAAACAAAATAAACCTTAACACCAATATTAAATAATCATTGTGATAAATGGTTTACCAGATTTAATTTTCTCCTAAAATATGCATCTAGGTGTCAATAAGAATTAAATAAAGCCACAAACCACAACAAGCCGATGTACGAGGAAACCCCATAACGAAAAAGCCTCGGATGGCCCAGCCACTTAAATTCACTATAATGAGGAATTACAAAAGTCGACAAATAACTTGTAACACAGACTCAACGCTCTCACAAGCCTTGACGCATCTTCGATCTTTAACCTCTCCTACACAGCGACATGCTGGAATCCACCCACATAGGCTTATTAATGGGTAGGGTCTAGTCCCGGACCCAATCCGAACCCGAGAATTATAATAAGGTCTCAGCATGTTTTTGGGCCCGAAGACCCGAATACCCTTTTATTACACAAGTAGAGTCTGGAAACTATATAAAACCCAAACTCAAAGACCCGACCCACCTTGTACATTATTATTTTTTAATTATATGTACCATAAATTTATATATATATTTATAAATATATCTTTATCAATATAACATGTAAGTATTATATACAAAAATATATTTATGTATATAATAGATATAAGTAATATGCGCTTTATTTATACTAATCATATACCATAATAAATTACAAAATATTTTAATCAAAGATTTAAAAATAAAGAAGGGGATAAAATAAAAATAAATATATATATCTAGCCAGGCCCAAACTCGGACTCTATCCAATCCGATCCGGATCTGGATCCAATATTGTAGATCCGATTATGACCTATCCCGGATCCGAATATGATTAAAGGACTACTAAACGGATATGAATCTTCCCATATCCGATACGGACACGACCGTTGATAGGCCTACAACCATGCAACTGCCACAGCGTATGAGTCCATACACGCTTCGGTGTCCACCAATAAGACTCGACTAGCGTCTATGGATTATGAACACGGGCGCACTACTTTTTCACCGCAACACCATAAACACGGAGTTCACTGTGTGTAAACAGTAAATACAGAACCCATCGTATAAAATGTACCCATCAAAGACGATTATGAGTAAAACCTTGATGCCAAATGAGATCTCAAAGTATATAAGATTGAATCTTGGATCTCAAAGAGTTTAGATGAAACTAGGGTTTGAAGGCTTTTGGTTTGTGATTAGAAACTGATTTTTGCCAAAATTCTCAACGAAAACTGACGCCAGCACTCCAATTTATAGAAAACATATTTTTTTAAGGCGACACATTTTTCGAAGTAACTCGTTTGAACGAGATTACTAAGTTCGTTCGAACAAGTTATGCATTCTCATTTGAAGGGGCATCGAACGAATAATTTCTACTAAACATAAAAATCTCGTTTTATCCTCGTTTGAAGCTCATTCAAATGAGATTGCTTTCTCGTTGGATCCTCAGTTGAAGCTCATTCTAATGAGATTGCCTTTTGATCGACCCAAAAACTATAAAGTATCTTAAAAAAATCATTTTTTCAGAATTAAGCCTCAATGATTTTAAAACGTACTAAATCCAATGATCAACATAATTTGCATTCATACCTCTCGATATCCATGGACTATGACGACTAAATATGGCACGATGAATGTAGTCTTTGAAGCTTGATCGCTATGTCTTTATTCAAACATGTCAAATGCTTGAAAGGGAAAACACTAATCCTAACCAATGACTCAAAATATTTTGTCCTAAATTAAGCCAATACATACAAATTGGCCCAATTGGAATTTTGTCCTTATAATCAAGTTTGGTTGTGAAAATGAAATACGAGTCCCACATGTATAGGAGCAAAATATCTTTTATAAGTTGTGGGGGCCTTTAATAAAAATCTATTTATTTTTTTTACTGTAGCATCAGTGATAGAATTTTGGTGTGTTCTTAAGAGTCCTTTTCATTTTTGCTCAATAACTTGTGCTTCGTATTTATGTTGGAAAATGAATATGAAATAAAAGGGAAAATCTACTCAACCAACAATAGGAACCAAATTAGAACGAAGTGGTGATGTAACAATCACATACTATTTTTGACCCCATATAAAAGTGATAAATTATGGTGCTAAGAACAATTTGTGATTGACACATTACCATTTAGTTCCAATTTTTTTTCGAAAGGTGAGCTCCATAAAATTACTCAGGAACAAATGGTAGACCATATCCAAAGCATTAACATATTTTGCCACGCCCAATTTCTCAATCTTCTTTTTTTGGTCATTTGGAGTTTGACCCCCATTTTTATTTTTGATATTCAGGCAAACTCCCGCTATTTTACTTTCTTAACATTTAAACCATTAGCCATATCATCAAATTTGTGTTCAAGCACAAAAATGCCCCTATTTAATGCCTAAAATTCTTATTTGAGTATGGTACTTCAAATTTGGGGTCACAATAAAAAAAAATTATTTTTGACACACATATATATTAGAATGTGTGTGTGTGTGTGTGTGTGTGTGTGTATAATATTTATATTTATATATGTTAATATTTATAGAAAATAGTTTTTTGTTTTTAAAAAATGGTTTTAATTTGAAAAAGTATGTTATTAAAATTAAAAGACTACGCTGTCAATAACTATTGTACATTATTTTTTTAAATATCTTTGTATAAAATACTATACGTGAACTATCTTCTTATTTTTAAAAAATATATGTTAATTTTACCTTTTTTAGAAAAAAGATGTACGTTATTTGAAAACTATTTTTATCGTATTTACAAAATACAAACCTTATGTTTATTTAAAAAATGCACATTTTTTAATGGTATTTGTCTAATATATTTTGTTTTATAATAAACTTTATTTCTAATATATAATTATTAAACTTTAAAAAATATACATTGTCGATAAAAAGTATTTTTAACTGATTTAATATAAAAAAATGTACATTATTTACAACTTTTAACTATAGTTTTAAATAAAAAAAATAACACATTTTTATTAGAAAAAAGATTGTTATTTAAAATTTATTTTAACTGTTTTTTATAAATAAAAAAAATTATGCTATTGTTTTACAAACCCTGTGCGATTTTTAACTGCTTTTTAAAAAAAATTATATTATTTTTTATTGAAATTTTTTACAAACTATTTTTAAATTAAATATTTATTTCATTTTTAAGACTATTTTTAATGTTTCATTGTAGTATTTAAAACTATATTTTATCGTCATTTTGATTGATTTTTATTAAAAAAACATGTTTTTTTAATAAACTTACAATTTTTTAATTCTATAAATACAATTAAAAAAATCTAATATTGTCCAACTTTTTCAAAAAAATATTTGGTAAATTTAACATATGTTTTAGTAAAAAAAATAAAAAAAAATAGTTAACATATAGTTGTTTTTAGGGATAATAGGTGACAAGTCCCATTTACTTAGTCAATGATATAAGAAAACCTTTGACTTGATCAATGGTACAAATGTCATATTTAGTCAACTCAACGGATTAAAATGATCAAAATAACCCCAAAAAATCCCAAACTGTCGGAACTACCTAGTTTTTCTAAACAGTGAGTTTGATTGTTTAGAAAAATTTCCAGCAAGAGACTAAGTAATGTAAACATTTACTTTAACATAATAACTTTTTCATGTAATTCTATTCTTGGAATTTCATCACATGTACCTTTATGTGAAAATATTGAGTCACAATGGATATATGCATTGAAAAACTTTTTAAATTACTTTGAATTCAAGTAAACAAAGTAATTGTAGTAAATGTTTACTCCAATATATGTTTATAGTTTTGACAAATTATAAATAACAACAATTTTATCTAGCTTTATTTTTATAATAGTCCTACTTTATAGGTCAAACATTAAAAAAGTTCCATTGACTTTTTGTGAATTATTATAGTCATATCGCCAACTTAAATGTATCTAATTCATTTTATTGGAAATACCAAACTACCCTTTGTGTATCAACTTTTAGATTTCGTTTTGTTTCCAAATTTACGTGTAGTATTTCACATATATATCTCATGCAAAATGGACATTTTGATGATTTTTTAACCTAGATTGACAATTGTCTATCAGATCTTCTTCGTTCTTTTATGATATTGTTGTGATTTGTTCTTTCGAAGTTGTCGACTTTCATACATGTATGGGTTTTTTTTATCTTTTAATCGTTTTTTTGTTGAAATCATCATAAACTTTGTGTGTTTAAGTTTGTGTTGTTGTATTGATTGTTCACATTTTACACAAATTAGGTTTACACATACTACAGATTTATGTTAAATGTTTTTTGAGCTTTGTTGTAAGGTTTTCTTAGTCGGATTTTAAATTTAAAAGAAATCATTATGTTGTTTGTCTTTATAATACTATTTTCTGTTTTATTGTTCGGTATTTTACTCGAATGCTTAGGTTTTAAAGATTTTCATAGTTGTGTTAGGTCCATATACAATTATATATATGTATGTGTGTGATATTGCAATGTAATGTTTATTGATATATTATTTTTATAGATTTTAATGTATTTTGTTGATAATTATAGTTTGCTTAAATTTGAAGATGAATTGATTTCATTCATATTTGTTGAACTGTGTATATACATAAGACCAATGTATATGAGCTTACGAAGTCATATAATAGTATTATATGTGTTGAAGTAATATTTTACGTTACGTTATGTTTTGTACATGTTTGTAGTTATTTTCAGTAATGGAAATTTGATGTTTATTTTTACTTTAAGTTGATGTGATTGAAAATGTATGGATGAGCATTTGCATTATGTGATAATTGAAGTAACTATTTCATTTAAGTTCGGTATCTATTATGTTGTCTACAATGATATAAAATTTTCAATGCAATGTTGTTTGAGAACTAAAACATTTATTTTTAAGCTTTTATTTCTAAGATAATCATATTACGTAGTTTTACGTAATATTAATGTTTGATACGTATAGGATTATACATGTCATAGATAGTTTATTGACTTTATGATTTGCCTTTTTTGTTATTTTTTTACCTTTTTATGTATTTTAATATCAGGTGATATGGATTCTGATGTGACATTATTTTATGTATGGGTTGACAATATTGTTGTATTGATGTTAACTGAAAATACAACTTTAGAAGGGTGGTTGAGCAACATGTATCGTAGGTGGTTAGAGATATGAGATGAGTGTGTATCTTTGTCATATAAATTAGGAGGACATCTGATATGTATGCTGGATTTCGATGAAGATTTGTCTACTTTATAAGAATATTGTAGAAATCATGGCATTCAATCAGTTAATGTTACGGTATCAGTTGAGAAGTTTCCATTTGGTGATGGTGATGATGTTCAAAACAATGTTGATAAAGATGTAATGAAATAAACAATTGATTTAAATTTTGGAGATGAATTTTTATAACTTTTATCAAAGCAATCTAATAGACCATTACTTTTAGCAAGTTGGGAGAAAGGTATTAGATGTGTAGGATAAAAATTTAAAGGTGGCTTTGTTGAATTTTGTAATCTGTTGAGGAAATATGCTATTGAGGCTGGATTTAGGTTCAAATACATTAAGAATGATACAAGCAAGTGATGTAAGAATACAATAATAGAGCATCAACAAGATGTATGTGGCACGTGCATGGTAGGGTAGAGAATAATAATGGGTGTTTCTATGTAAGAGAATTAGTAAATGAGCACAGTTGTGGGGCAGTTTACAGAACAAGTAATCTTTCCCGAATGAGTTCAAATTTAATGGCATTGAAATTAAAAGAGTGCATTTGAGTCAAGACTTTGATGAGACCTATTGAAGTTGTTGAGTTGTTTGCCAATGATTATTGTATAAGAGTTGATTATAACCGTCCATGGTGTGCGATTCAAAAAGCGAGGAAAGACATTTTTGGTGATCAATCAAAATCGTTTGATAAATTACAACGGTATGTTGACGATGAAAGACACTTTAACCCGAAAAGACGTTTCGAGATTGGGCCAAACTCATCATCGAGGAGTTTTTTAAGAGGATTTTTCTAGCTTTAATAAAATGCATTGATGGATTTAGTAATTTTCGTCCTCTTATATTTATTTATGAGATATTCTTGAAAAGTAGGTATAAGGGTACTTTTCTAACAACCACTGGACGAAATAAAAATCAAGGTAAATATCATGCCTTTATGTTTTTTAATAAAATGTGAGTATAAATATCGTACATTAAATGTTTATGTTAAGTAAATTAATTTATTGTCAAGGTAAATATTAATTGTGAGTTATTCTTTATATATAGATCATGTTGTTTACTATATCGTTTGCATTATATTAATTGAGATAGCATTTTAGCTTGATGTAAATGTTTATTGCAAGTTCATATGTTAGATTAATTTTTTCCTGTTTAGTAAAGTAATTCATTATCAAAGTAAATATTTATTGTGAGTTATTTTTTATATAAAGAACAAGTTGTTTAGTTTACTGTTTGGATTAGATTCAATGAGATAATAATTTAACTTGATGTAAATATTTTTTTCATTTATATTTGATTGATTGTGAAAAATTGTTTTATTTTTTTTAGGTATATTCCTAATAGCATTTGATATTGTTGATACAGAGAATGACGATAATTGGGACTGGTTTCTAGTACAATTGTTAAAAATTCTTTAGAATCTAGTGTTTTCACATTAGTTTCAAATAAAACGAATGGACTTGCCAAATCTATTCCAATTGTTTACCAACATGGATACCATTCCTACTGTTTGCATAATTTAAAGTGTAATTTAAGGGATAAGGTGTCGGGGATGAATTCTATTGCAAAGGATAGGGTCATGGCGTCGTTTATGCTATGTGTGTATGCACCAAGAGAGGTCATTTTTAAGTGGAAGTGCTAGTTCCCTAAGGTATTATATGGATTGTTAAACCACAAACCAATTTTTAATTTTTCAAATTAATTAAGCGATTAACATAATTAAAAATTCACCAATTAAACTTGTTGTGGAAAATAATTAGATAAATTTTATCTTTCCACTAGAATGCTTCTAGGTGATATAAGGAAGAGTAAAATTACCAATCACACAACACGCAGATGTACAAGAAAAACCCACAACGAAAAAAACTCAGATGGCCCAGCCATACAAATTCACTATGATCTAGGAATTATACAAGGATGAAGGATGACTTACACAACCGACTCGACTCCCTTCAAGACTTGATGCGTCTTCGTTCCTTCGATATTCTTCATAATGACATGCAGGAATCTACCTACGAACTACCATAATGCGTTCCCCCCACACGTCTTAGTATCCACCCATCTTGGCTCAGCAAACCATAACAACAACATGGAGTCCACCGCTTTAAACCACAACGTACACAGAATCCATCGTATGAAATGATACTCAACAAGTGTGAAGAGTATATAAACCTTAGGGCTCAAACAAGAATATTTATATGAAACATGGATCTCAAAACTATTGGGTGAAACTAGGGTTTCAAGGCTTTCTCTTAGGATACTGATTTTGAAAGACTTAAGAAAAGAAAATTGATTCCAACACTAATATATATAGAAAACACGAAAAAATAAGGAGGCACGAATTTTGAGGAAAACTCCTTCGAACAAAATTACTAAGGTTATACGAACGAAGTATACTTTTTCATTTGAATGACATTCGAGCGACATTTGAATAACATTGGTTTGCCAAGACAGTGACAACTCATTCGAATCTATATTGATGCACGTTCGAAAGAGATTTTTAAACTCATTTGAACTAAACCTGAAAGTCATTTGAACGACTTTCTGATACTCGTGTGAATGAGATTTTAAATCTCGTTTGAATGACTGTTCTCCAAAATAAAAAAATTCTTTTATAAAAAATGCCTCAAAGAATATTTTAGCAACAACACCCAATAACTAAATCCAGGGATCAAACTAAAATGCATTCATATCTCTTAAGATTCATGTACTTTAAAGACAAAACTTAACACGAAATATGGCACAATGATGTAGACACTTTAACTTGTCCACTATGGTCTTCAAGCACTTGTCATAAGCTTGGAGGATAAACAACTCGTGTCCTAACCTATGACTCAAATAGTTTTGTCCAAATACGATAAAACCAAAAAAAATATACAAATTGACTCTATTGAAAATTTGCCCTTACAAATCTCCCCATTTGGCTATTTAGAGACAAAACACAAAACAAAAAACTATGGGTCGTCAAGCTCTTCTAAAAAATCAATCCCAATCCCAAAAGGAAAAAGTAAAGGCACTTGACAAACACAAACTTTGAGTAACTTTGCTCTTGTGAAAACTTTGACTCATCATTACTAAACCTGTACACTTAAACACACCTTTAAAATGCAATGAGAATATATATCAAATATAAATATCCATATAAAAAACCCTCCCCCTTTATCCAAATATCTCCTAAAACTAAGGTTAAGCTTTCTCCACTTAAGGTAAGACGTCTCCCCATAAGGTAAATATTCTCCCCTTTTTTCACGAATCGACAAAGATAAAGGTGCACAATATAATAAACTTATATCCATAAATGTAACACATGTGAACATAAAGGAAATCATGCAATGATGTGAAGTGAAATGTAATGACAAACTAACTCGACAACACAAGAACAAATAATCCAAACAATGAACAAATGATACCAATGTAAACATGTAATAAAAGATACCAATATGATCATATAACATACCAATTTGAATCGAAGATGAAGCATATGAAAAACATAAATTAAATTCAAAAGCAAAGACTCAAAACAAATATACCATATATATATGAACATACAATAATAACATATACGCACATACAACAATAACATACAAGCATATGTATATATATATATATATATATATATATATATATATATATGTGTGTGTGTGTGTGTGTGTGTGTGTGTGTGTTTGTGTGTGTGTGTGTGCGCGTGCGCATGTGTGTGAGTGTGTAAACACCACAAAAGACACAAAACACATAAGCTTTCCACAATCGTATGACATCAATATGTCTAAATAAAATGTGGTACGGAGTGAAGGGGTGTGAACTAGAAAATAAAATAAATATGTCCCAATAACTAAAGATATGTACGTTGAGTTATATTTTACTGCCTTAACTTATCAAACTTATATTTAGCCTCAAGTGATAAATTAAGAACTCATAAAGGACAAATATAAATAATGCATAGTAGCCTAAAAATCTTGATGATTCTCAAGTCAATAGCGTCAAACATTAAGCTTAACTAGGACTCATTGTGCAAACCCATTGATCTTCCAACTTTAACACCCTAAAAAACACATATAAATTTTGTTAGCTCTTTTTCTTTTGAATATAGAAATTTTGAAACATCAATTTATAAACATGACCTTGGTAATATTTTCTTTTCTTTGCCTCTTTTGCATTTAGGCTCTTGCCAATGGTGACCTTTCACGCAAAGGATAATTACTCCCTTCGTAGCCCTTTTTCATTACACCCTCATATTTTTCAAGCAAAATAAACTATCGGGCAATGTTTTTACTTGTATAAATCCCCCAATCAAATATATATGTATATGAAAAGATTGATTGGAGGATACCTCACTTAGATCTTGCAACTTAGGTAGTTATAATCCAAAATAGCTCGTGCAAGTGTGTGTACAGGCATATACAAAGTGAATCCATTAAGAAAATCAAGTTATGACAACTCCATGCAAGCATGAGCATTGTAAACCATAATTAAATGCCCTAGCCACGTGAAAAACATGGAAAAAATGGGATTCAAACACACTGATAGGCTACATAAAATGTGTAAAACCAAAATACACATGCAAAATAAATTCTTTTTGAGTTTTTAAATAATTTTCTAAAACGACTCAAAAAAAACAAAATATATTTGTATTTTTTTTACAATAAGACCCAACAATTGAAAAATCAAAATACAAAATACTTAAACATCATACAACTATCAATAACATATAACATGAAGCACAAAAGCTAGTGTATGAAAACATGTAAAAATAATCAACCATTAGATTTAACATGAGAAGAATCTTGTGCAAGCATGCGAGAATCAACAAGCCTAACATTAAGTGCCTCCAAATTTGATTTCCTAATCCACCTAGGTATAACGTGATGATCTAGGGTTTTAGAACCTTGGTGACACTATACTTAGACTTTCAAGGACCTTTTTGAAGATCATAACAGAACTTTCTAAGCTGACCGTTCCTATGTCAATGTGTGAAAGTGTGGACAAGAGGAATGTTACCCTTGGAATGACCTTTTTCAACATCCCTAGCAATGGTTGATTCTCTCAAAATGTTGGTTTTAGCTTTAGTAGCGTAAGCAAAGGTATCATCGAAGGCAATTCTAAAATTATCATTTTTTATTTAGATGGTGCCGAATACCTTATCCAATTTTTATGACCTAGATTCCAAATCAAATTTTACACAACTCAAGTCTCCTAATTTCGCCTCTAACTCCTCAATCTTATACTCAAGCAAACGATAAGACTCATCAAACATTAGGGACTCATTCTTTGTATTTTTTATCAATCCACGAAGGTTATCCCTTTCCCCCTAAACTAGTGTGAGCTTCTCCCCAAGAGTTTTCTCATATTCCCTCAAATCAATTTGGAATCCTCATTACCTATGGCACGTTCCTTCAACATAGATTTTAATTTCGAGTTGGCCTTTTTTAAGTTCAACAAGTCCGCGTATAACTCACGAAAGGTAACCAAAAGATAACCCTCCTCCTATTTTTTTGTCTCCTTCCTCTTCATCACCACTCACTGGGAAATTAACATAACAAACTTCGGAATCGTCATGTAAATGATCATCATCAATGTATAAAGACTTTTTATTTAAGCCCACATGACTAGCCATGAATGTGATGTAGTTATGCTCAATTGGAGAATTAGATTCCTCTTCCTATTCACTATCACTAAGGGTAGCATCGCATGACTTCTGCTTCTTTACTTCCTTCCTTATCTTAGCGGGACACTCGACTATCATATGGCCATAACCCTCACACCCAAAGCATTTATCTAATTCATTCCTTTTAAAATTTTCATTTTGATTCTTAGGGAATTTTGCAGTCTTCTTAAACTTTTTCTTCTTAAATTTCTTTTCATCAAACATAGAGTTATGTTTATAAACTTGAGAAATTCCTAAACTTATTAATAAACATGATCATATCATCAGAATATATGTCAGACTCATCATCAGAATTGGGTGTTTTCTCCTTTCGGGCTTTCAAAGAAATGCCCTTATCTTTTTTCTACTTGTTTTGAGGAAACATATCAATCTCATAAGTTTGAAGGTCACCCATAATCTCTTCGAGTTTCATAGAGTTAACTATTCCCAATGAGTTCAAAACAGCGACTCTTGGATGAAATCTTTTAGGTAAGGACCTTAAGATTTTTTTCACAACTTTGGTTTCGAGGATTCCTTCTCCCAAGTTAAAAGATGAGTCAAGAATATCAGAAAATCTCGTATAGAACTCATCGAAGGTTTTTCCTCCATCCATCCCAATGGTTTCAAAGTGTGTGAGATTTATAATCTTAAAATATTAAACAACATTAGTACCCTCATGGGTGAGTTTAAGAATGTCCCAGACCTCTTTGGATGTTTCACTTTTCATAATTCGGCAGAATTTCTCCGATCTAACCGCACAAAATAAAGAATTCTAACCACTAGAGTTGTAGTTACACAGTTTATATTCATCCTCACTCTAACTCTTAATGGGTTTAGGGACACGAAGTTCACCTACTAGAGTTGTGGGTGGATTCCACCCCTTTACTACATCTAACCATACTTGCTCGTCGATGGGCTTAAGTGCATATTCCATATGCGCTTTCCACTACGTGTATTTCAACCCATCAAATAAAGATGGCCTAGAAAATGACCCTCCATAAAAAACCTCCCGAATTCATGATTAAAATAACTTATAGACACCCACTCTGATACCAATTTGAAAGTGCTAGAGAACTAAGGGATTATATGAATTGCCGATTTTTAATTTTTTAAATTAACTAAACGATTAACCCAATTAAACATGCACCAATTAAATTTTTGTTATGAAAAATAATTAACCAAATTTTATCTTTCCTTGGGCATGAATCTAGGTGATATAAGCAAGAGTAAAATAACCAATCACAAAACACGTTGATGTACGAGAAAAATCCACAATGGGAAAAACTCCAGACATCCATCCACGTAAATTCACTATGATCTAGGAATTATACAAGGTTGATAGATGACTTACACAATCGACTCAATTTATTTTAATCCTTGATGCGTCTTTATTCCTTCAACCTTCTTCACAACGACTCGTAAGAATCCACCCACAAACTTCCACAATGCTTGCTCCACACACATCTCGGTATCCATCCATCTTAGCTCAATAGAACATTACAGCAACATGAAGTCCACCGCGTCAAACCACAGCACACACGGAATCCACCATATAAATACTCAACAAGTATGAAGAATGTATAAATCTTGGTGCTCAAACAAGAGATCTAAAACAAGCATATTTAGATGAAAATTAGATCTCAAAACTATTGGTTGAAACTAAGGTTTGGAGGGTTTTTATTGCTCTTAGGAAATTGATTTCGAAAGCCTTAAGAAAAGAAAACTGATGCTAGCTCCAATATATATTGAAAACTTAAAAAATAAGGCAGCAAAAATTTCGAGGCAAACTTATTCGAACAAAATTATTAAGGTCATTCAAATGAAGAATACTTTCTCATTTGAATGACATTCGAATGAACTTTGAAAGACATTGTTCTGCCAAGACAATGACAACTCATTCAAAGCTCGATTGATGCTCTTTCGAACGAGATTGTTAAAATTATTTGAACTAAACCTTGATGTCATTGGAACAACTTTCGAAAACTCGTTTGAATGAGATTATAAATCTGATTTGAATGATTGTTCACCAAAATAATTTTTTCTTTAATTTTTTTTAAATGAAAAATGCCACAAAGAATATTTTAAAAACAACACCCAATAACTAAATCCAATGATCAAACCCAAATGCATTCATACCTCTTGATATCCATGGACTTTAAAGATGAAACTTAGCACGAAACATGGCATGATAATGTAGACGCTTTAAATTGTCCGAAGCGGTCTTCAATCACACATCTTAGGCTTGAAGGATAAACAGCTTGCATCTTAACAATTGACTCAAACGGTTTTGTCCACATAGAATAAAGCCAAAAACATACAAATTGACTCTATTGAAAATTTTCCCTTACACTAAGCGATAATACATGCCGCTACTTGAGGAAGGTGGTGAAAGGGTAAGAGGATTTTTAGCGACAATTTCGAAGGAAAATTGGAGTAATGCCTTTTTCAAAGGAATGGGGTATGGAGAAATGTGTTCTAATGTTGAAGAGTTGCTTAACTCATGGATTTGTGATGTTAGGAACCTTCTTGTTACAAATATTATCGACGCCATTTGACCACAAATGATGAAAATTAGTACAAAACGTAAGGACGAAGTTAAAGGATGGAAAGCGTTATTTGTTCCCTAAGATTGATCATTGTCTACAAGAGTTTTTATAGATCAGAAGAACCGGGACTGTTAGCAAATTAAATGAGTACGTATTTGAGGTAATGTTGAAACTTTTATTTAATGTTGACACATTGAATTGAACATGTTATTGTAAAAAAAATGGGTGATTAATGGGTTCCCATGTCACCATGTTGCCCTAAAAATACAAAAAAATTAGAAAAGATTTTCATTTGCATGTGGACGATTGTTATTCAACTAAATTTTTTTTACAAACATACTCTTACGCAATATAACATATAACTACTTTTGGGAGGGAATATATAGTTGGTGATGGTGTTATCATTCAACCAATAATTTGTAAACGACCTCCGATAAGGCTAAAGAAAAATAAGATCCCCTCTAGGGGTAAAAATAAGATGGGAGATGTAGCAAATGCAACCGTTGTGACATATTGAGACACCATAATAGGTAGTCATGTACAAAGACAATTCATAATTAATTCATTAATAATTATTTAGTTGGATTCTTTTTGTCATTTATTTTGTCTATAATGTTTTCATTTCAAGTTTCATCTGGAATATACTTTGTAAACAAATTACGGTTGAAATTCTTAATCGGTATCTACTTTTAAATTTTAGTAATATGTTGATTTTTGTATAGTTATGCAGATTTATTTATTATATGTTTTTCTATAACTATTTACTTTGAGTTATTTTTAATATATTAGAGTCACAGAACAACTGAAAGTAACTATATACGTTGAAAAGTTTTGCGTTTGTAGGAAAGAAAATTAAGTTAGAGTAAAGTTTTACTTTAAAGTAAATGTAAAATATCCAAGAAAATCAAATTAAATAAATAGATTATGTAAGTTTTGTTAATATTATGTATATAAATTTGTGCAACATTGAAATATGGAAGTGGTGAAGAGGGTATCTGGGTTATTACAAATTTTGATACTTTCTCAACTTTAGATTGGCTGATTTAAACTTCTATATAGAAATTAGTTGAAAAGTTTTGTGAAAATGGCAATTGCCTATTTGCCTATTTGTAGGAACAGATATATGGATAAATATAAGACAATGAGAGAATTAAAGAAGTAGTGAAGAGAGTAGATATGTGTAAAATATATTTTTCCAATTCAGTTAGTTTTAAGTTGGGAAGTATTTGTAAAAACAATTATGACAACGACTCATGTATGCGAGGCTTGATATAGATAAATTCAAACAAAATATATACATCGAACTATTTTGTGTTTAATTTTAAACCAAATTAAGTTAAGAGTATATATTTATTTTGAAATGTTTTCATTTATGTTTATATATATTCAAGTCACATATTTGTTTTTCAATAAAAATATGTTCTCTGATTTTTTATTTTGGAAATAAAATAAATTAGAAAAATAACAGTAAACTTGAAATATAAGTGTAAATTTTGCTAGTTTCAAATTAAATGAGTTATATTGTTGTTACTATAATTTAAGACAATAAAGGTGACTTTCATGGACACATTCACATGTGAGATTGTTATAGCCAAAGTAATTTTGAAGTCAGTAGCAATATGTTTTTGACATATACAAACAAAAAAAATAGTATTTTACATTTTAAATATTTGATAAAATGATCATAAATTCACAACTATAGCTAGAAGTAGAAGAAAAGTTGTACGATATGAATTAGAGAACATATATGAAATTTCATTTGCATTATTTTTAGAATGCAACGGTTCCTTTAAGTATCTTCTCAATGATCTTTTCCCAATATCTTCTCATATCTTCATTTGAAAATCCATGGGCAAAAAGACTGATGGTTGAGATGTGTTTCACGTAGTAGTAGTCTACAACTCCACAATCAACTCCGCAAAAACATTAGGAAATGTTAATATTTTTTGTTATTTAAGAATAATTCAATATAAATATTTACCATGAACTATTTTCTAATTGTATATAAGTTTAATGAGTAAAATGTTATTAAAGATTAGAAAAACAATTCCTAGTAACCATCTACTCTGTGTCTAAAATATTAAATATTTGTATTCAAAGTAAGTATTTATTTAGAACAAATATTTTATTTAACACTGCAGAAAATATATGTATATGTATATGTATAATACTTTGGTGTAAATATTTACTATGAAAGCTTTTATATGAATATAACAGTAATTAAAAAAACAAACTCCCATGTATTTCTTTGAGCAAAACATAGACATACATATAGAGCTAAGACGCAACACTAAGTAAATATTTACTAATATGATCTTTTGTGAAATACTTACAAAGGCATAGGTTGTTGGGGATAGTCCTCAACCTAAATTAAATTACATATGAAACCTTGTGTTGATAAAAAGATATTATCTTATATTATTTCGCCTCTCTTCCTCTTCTCCTTATCATTAAGTTGCTTGTCTTTGACGAGGTATGACTCTATGTAGTTTTTTGAAAAATAAAAATAAAATTTATGTTTGAAACTATTATATTTTAGTTAATATAAATATTTATTTATTTTATAACTTACCTTTGACTTTACATCGAACAAATATACGTCCTCACAACCGTTTCACAATATCATGGGATTGTGATGCATCCACATTTGATCCTCTGTGTTATAAGGAAACAAGTGGTAGTGATGTCCATCCTTTCATTGTTTTATTTGGTGCTAAATTGATAGGGAAGAGTAGGATTTTATTCTCACGTACCACTTCAATGATGTTGTCGTCAACGTAAAACTTTTTGAAGTTCTCCAAATTATCATGCACCATTGGCTATGGTAGGAACAAAATAGATATTATGGGTACCTCGTCCATTTATCTTGGCCCAGAGAAGTAGCCTGACTAAGCCCTATCAAGAATAGGGGGAGTACGGCCCAAACTCCAAAGTCTCACAAATGACTAAATCAGCAGCGATCCATTCAACCCCTAAAATCTCTCAAGAGATATTCTAGGGTTATGGGCTCATGTTGAGGTACCCAACACCCCCACTCTCCGAAGTTCACATGTATATATTATACCCCTGGCTCGGGGAAAAGGGTATGTAATTGTAACCACTCGCCTGGAGAAAACAAAAATACAAATAGAGAGCAGCACCGTGGACATAGGCAATTTGTCGAACCACGTATATCTTGTGTCGTGTGTGATTGCAACTATTCTAATTTATGTTCTTTACTTTTTCTGATAATCGCATTTGCTTATAATTTATGTTGAGATTTATTGTCACCACAATTGGCGTCGTCTGTGGGAAGTGTGTTCTTCCTTTAAGAAAGCCCTCACCAACAAGAACCTAGAATGTTTAGTCACAGCAACAATGCCCCTAAAGCAGGAGATATTCAAGATAAATCTATCCCTCGTAGGGTTAGATATGAAGTTTGATGCTCAAATCTAAGGCCTCACCCAGAACGACAAGCCTTAGAAGAAAGCCATGGACCAGCTAGGTCCACGCAAGTCTCCAAGCTAATCGACGCCAGCAAGGCCAGGCTCTAAGAGCAGGAGGAAGCCACTCGCAAGTAGGAAGTCGAGAATGCTCACCTCAAAAGGAGACTGGAGAAAATGGAGAAAGAACTCCATCGTAATGCAAGGAAATGTCGTTATCGGACTCCTAGCCCTCAGGCGAGCAGATCTTGCTGCCGAGGAAGGAGACCAAGATCCATCATAATGCCCAGCCCGGGGGAATGATGAAATATGAAATTTCATCAGAAGCGAGATGGACTAATACTCAACACATCGGGATGCCAGATCGTCCAGAGAGCCAGCCAGATGAGCTCTCGGGACCCAGATGAAATCCTCCTTTTTAAGGAAAATAGAGGAAGAAGAAGCCCCCAAAAGTTCATCATGCCCAAATTCGAGATCTACAATGGTAATACTGACCCCATTGACCATGTCAGACAGTATAGACATTCCATGACCCTTTAGAGTCATAAAGATGCACTAATGTGATGAATTTTCCCTTCGGGCTTGTACTATGTGGCTCAAAAGTGGTTCGAGAAACTCCCCCACAGATCCATCAGGAACTTCGAGTCCCTGGCAGAACTCTTCACAACTCGTTTTATTACCAACAGCTCCCATAAAAAAAGATGGATGCTTTATTGACTATGAAGAAAAAGGCCTAGGAGAGCCTCAGAGATTACGCGAAGAGGTATTGGTAGTTGTTCAATGAGGTCAAGAACTTCTCGGAGTAGGTCGCCGTTGCATCCTTTAAGATTGGCTTACCAGTTCCTACCTCTTACACCAGTCCCTCACTAATAAGGAGGCCACAACTATCGACGACTTGATGGCTCGTATTGAAAAATATGTCAAAGTTAAAGATGTGACCCATCCCAGTGCAGGGGAAAATGGTCGCGCCAAGTTTACCGACAAGGGGAGCGACAAAACTGAGAGTCAATAGAAAGGGAGTAAGAATGGTGGCAAAACTCTCCCTAAGAATGGGAATAACAGTGATGCCTCGAAGGCATTTCAAGTAGTAAACACCATTTTTAGAGAACTTATCTATAAGATTCTTGTGAAAATTAAGGACGAACCATTCATTAAGTGGCCTAGGAAGATGGGTGGAGACCCTTCAAAGAGGAACAACGCACTGAGATGTACTTTCCACAAAGAAGGTGGGCATAAAACCAAGAACTACAAAGCCCTCAAGTCTCACCTTGAAGAGTTAGCTCAAGCTGGACACTTGAGTGAATTTATGGAAAAGAAGGCAAAGAAGGTAGCTTCCAATGGAGATCAAAGGCCCAATAACGTACTCAAGGAAGATGTCGACCATGAGTTCGCATTATTTCATGGAGCATCCGACCTCAAACTGATTCAAGGAAACATGGCTCGGATGGAAGTCAAAAATCTTACAGCAGTAATGCAAGCTTTTTAAATAGATCCAGCCAAAACACAAGCAGGGAAGCGTCGATGAGCAGAGATGTCGACTACAACAAGCACATTGTGTTCACATACGAGGATCTAGTGGGAGTAAGAACCCCACATCATGATGCATTGATCATTACACTCAGGATAACTAACTATAATGTCGATAGGTTGCTCGACGACCAAGGTAGCTCATCCGAAGTAATGTACCTCAACCTATTCAGGAAGTTTAAGTTTCGCCGACCTAAAGAAAGCCTCCGTTCCTCTAGTTGGCTTCGCTGGAAAAATAACCATCCCCTTAGGAAATATTTTCTTACCAGTAAGGGTAGGAAACATCTAAAAAATAATCAAATTTCTCATAGTCGATATTGATTCGCCCTACCAAGTGATCCTCGAAAAAGGATGGTTGCACGTGATGAAGGTCGTCCCCTCTACCTACCATTAGAAGCTCAAATGTGTGACTGAACGAGGGGTGATGGAGATCCACGAAGATCAGGTAATGGCAAGAAAGTGCTTTATAGCATCCATTCGCCCAAAGACAAAGAAGAAGGTCAAGGAATCTAGAAGCAAGAACGAAGAGCAGGAGAGGCTAATGCCCTCGAAATAGCAACTAAGATATGGGAGACCAGGAGTGGAGGAGACCAGGCTCCTCCCCTCTGAAAGAGTCATCAAGGACCTGGAAGAAGTCACAGCCAGTAGCAGTTCAAGTGAAAGAAAGTTTTTGATTGGAACCTCACTCACCGACCACAAAAAGAGGGAATTGGTCACCCTACTCCGAAGTAACCTAAATGTCTTTGCATAGGAGCCTAACGAGATGCCCGGGATTAATCCAAACATCACTTATCATCGACTGTATGTCGATCCATATTTCAAATCAATAGCACAGAAATCTCGTCAAACTGCTCTGGAAAAAGCCATAGCAGTAGAGAAGGAAGTTGAAAAACTGTTGGATGCACGATTCATACGGGAAGTCATGTTCCCTAAATGGCTATCCAACCTATTGGTTGTCCCCAAGAGCAATGAAAAGTGGAGGGTCTGTATCGATTTCACCGATCTCAACAAGGCGTTCCCTAAAGACAGCTTCCCCCTCCCCCAAAGATTGATCAGCTGGTGGATGCCACTAAAGCACACAAAAGGATGAGCTTCCTAGACACATACTCCGGGTATCATCAGATCCCTCTGTACAAGACAGATCAAGAAAAAACAACATTTATAACCACAATCGGGTTATATTGATACAAGGTTATGCCCTTTGGGCTCAAGAACGTAGGAGTAACTTACCAGCGATTGGTCACCAAGATGTTCAAAGACCAGATGGGAAACACTATGGAAGTCTACATCGATGACATACTCGTCAAGAGCAAGCTCAAAAAAGACTACCTCTCTGACCTATCAAGGACCTTCGAAATCCTCAGGAAGTACCTAATGAAGCTCAATGCAAGTAAGTGTTCCTTCGGTGTCCAGTCTGGAAAATTCCTTGGGTTCTTGGTCAGCGAGAGAGGTATTGAGGCCAACCCAGACCAAATTGATGCCATTAATAGGGTGCAGCCCCCCGTATGATAAGAGACGTGCAGAAGCTCACGGGGATGCTTGCTGCCCTAAATCGATTCATCTTGAAGTCATTCGAAAGGTGTGAGTCGTTCTTCCAGTTGTTAAAGAAGAGCAAAGATGTGGTGTGGGACGATGATTGCTCGAAGGCATTAGAGGGGATCAAAGTTTACCTTAGCAAACTGCCCTTTCTCGTAATACTCAAGAGAATGATTCTCTATACCTTTACCTTGCAGTATCCAGTCATGCTTTAATGGAACTAATTATACCTATTGGAAAGCACGTATGAAATTTGCTCTTAAATCAATTATTGAACGTGTTTGGGTTATTGTTGAAAGAGGTTGATCCCCTCCTACTATGGTAGTTAATGATGAAATTATTTTGACTCCTGTAGAACAGTGGTGTGAGGAAGAACTAAAATGGTGTAACTTTAACTCTAAAGTTTTAAATGCCTTATTTGGTGCGGTGTCCCCCGATGAGTTTCGTCGTATAATGACGTGTGAAATGTCAAAGGAAGCTTGGAATATTCTCCAAGTTACTCATGAGGGAACTAGTATAGTTAAAGCATCAAAACTTCAAAACTTAACAACCCAATTTGGAACGATCACCGTGAAAGAATCTGAAACATTTGATGAGTTCTATGCTCGTATATCTAATATTGTTAATTCTTGCCTTAACCTAGGTGAAAAGATTCCTAAAGATCGTGTTTTTAAGAAAATTCTTAGATGTCTTCCTAAGCGATTCATTCCTAAAGTCACTGTTCTTAATTCTTTAGGAAATCTAAATACCTTGAAACTTGAAGAACTTGTTGGTGATCTTCAAACTTATGAACTAGATATATTTCCTAAAGATAACAAAATCAAAGATAAAGGTGTTGCCTTAAAAGTTAAGAAAGTAGATGTGTCTGATTCTGATGAGTCTGATATAGATCCTCATGATATAGCTTTATTTGCCAATAATTTAAAAAAATTCTCAAGTTTAAAAAGAAAAAATCTAAATTTGAAAAACCAAAATTTGAGAACAAAAACAAAGGAGGAAATAGAAAATTCAATAATCAGGATCCGAAGAAGTTCAACAAAGATAACTTTAAAAAGGATTATTCGGAGAGATACTTTGAGTGTGAGGGACGTGGTCATAGAGCATTCGAGTGCCCTATAAAACTTAAAAGACAAGGCAAAGAAAAAGCAGTTTACAATGCCACTCTAAGTGACAGTGATAATGAGTCTGAAGACTCTGATGACTCTAACCCATATAGAAATAACTTCAGTGCATTTATGTCAAGCCATGCTAGTAATTCAAGTGTGTCATACCTTAATGTTGACAATTTTGAGCAAAATCTTGAGGTTGTTTCCACTCATTCTACTAGTAGTGATGAAAAAGAGAGTGATAGTGAAATAGATGAGAGTGAACTACAATCCTCTTATTCTGAACTTTAAACTGAATCTCTTCATATTCAAAAAATTAACAAAAGATTAACCTTTAAAGTCTTAACTTTATAAAAAGTGTTAAAAGGCCTGAAGGATAAGGAGGCTTTAGTTAGTCAACTCGAGGCAATTAAGATATCTCTTTCTGAGAAGCTTATCTTGATAGGTAAAGAAAAATGTGACTTAATTATCTCCTTGGAAGGTGTCAACAAAGATCTTAATGAGTCTTTAGAGATTGAAAAATCTCTCGAAGGGAAAATTGGCCAACTTGAAAAATATCTCGAGTCCTCTCGTGAAGTTAAAGTCACATTCGAGGATAATTCAGAAAGAATGGGAAAATTATTTCTAGGTCCTGTTTTAGGGTATAAGGAGAAAGGTTATCAAGAGAGAAAGGGTATAGTATATGAAGGAGGAGATTCATCAAAATTCAAACCTGAACCCGTAGCTAAGTTTGCCACCAAATCTAATGTTTCTAAAATAAGTCCTACTATGCAATCTTCAAAATCAAGTCCAAAACAACCCTATGTATGCACTTATTGTCACAAACGGGGTCATCTTAAATATTATTGCTACAAGCTTGGAAAGAACTCTCATTTCACTCCTTCTAAACAACACTATAGCTCCTTAGCTAGTCTTAAGAGCCAAGTTGAGTATCTAGTCAATACTTCTAAAGGTATAATGGAAGAGTTTCTTAGGTTTTCTAAAGTCCAAGGAAATAATTCTAATTATAACACTAGAGCCAACAAAGGAAAGAAAACAACTCAAGCTTGGGTTAAGAAAAATCACACCAATAAATCTTTTGTTGCTCATGTTGCATTTAAGGCTCAAAATACCTCACAATGGTACTTTGATGGTGGTTGTTTGAGACATATGACTGGTGATAAATATCTATTTACCACTCTTGAAAACTATAAAGATGGTAAAGTCACTTTTGGGGATGGTAGCAAATCTCGAATCATGGGTAGAGGATTTATTGAAATCTTCAGGTTTCCTAAACTTGAAAATGTCCTTTATGTTGATGGTCTCAAGGTTAATTTGATAAGTATTAGCCAATTATGTGATGAAAATCTTGATATTAAATTTAGTCAATCGGAATGCATCGTATATGATCAGTCGGGTGAATCTATTTTACAAGGTGTTAGAACTAGTGGCAATTGCTATGGAATTATTCCTAAATCATCTTTAGTTTGCAATAGTGCAAAGGCCTCATCTGTCGATCTTTGGCATCAAAGATTAGGTCATGTAAACTATAGAGATCTTGATAGATTAGTGAGAAAAGAGATAGTTTGAGGCTTACCTCCTCTAGGAAAGCCAACCTCCACCATTTGCGGGCTGTGTCAATTAGGAAAGAAAATTAAGAGTCATCATAAGAAGTTAAACTCTATAACAACCTCTCGTGTCTTAGAATTGATACACATGGACCTTATGGGTCCCACTCGTACTGAGAGCATAGAAGGAAAAAGATATATCTTAGTAATGGTGGATGATTTTTCTAGGTACTCTATAGTACGCTTTCTAAGAGAAAAATCTTAGACAGTTGATTTTCTGACTATTAAGTGTAGAACTCTTCAAAATCAACACGGTGTTACCATAAACCACTTTAGGAGTGATAATGGAACCGAATTCAAGGAATCCGGTGTGAATGCCTTTTGTGATGAAATAGGAATTAAACATGAATTCTCGGTCGTTCGAACTCCACAACAAAATGGTATAGTTGAAAGAAAAAATTGAACGATCCAAGAAACGGCAAGATCTATGCTCCTAGGAAGAAATGTGCCCCCGTAGGTTTTGGGCCGAAGCGGTTAACACCGCATGTCACACCGTAAATAGGGTTTATTTGTGTTCTAACACTAACAAAACTCCATATGAATTGTGGATGGGTAAGAAACCTAATTTGTCCTACTTTAGAGTGTTTGGTAGTCCGTGATATATTCTTCGAGATAAAGAACTTCTAGGCAAATTTGACTCAAGGAGTGATGAAGGTATATTCCTAGGGTATTCTCAAAACAGTAAAGCCTTTAGAGTATTCAACTTAAGTAGCTCTAAAGTCATGGAATCAACTAATGTTGTCATAAAAGACGATGCTCCGGCCACATCAATTGATAATGGGGAAGATTTTTCATGTGAGTGTGATGTTGCGTCAAATGTTGAAAGTATTGAATCTCAAAATGACTTGGTTGCTCCAACTACTGAGAAAAAGGATCCTACTCCTTGGGTACGTAAAAGTCATGGCACTTCAAAAATTATAGGAGATCCCGAGGTGGGTGTCAAGACTAGGGCGCAATTAGAAAATGAAGTTACTTATTTATGTTATACTTATAAAATTTAACCTAAAAACTTTAAAGAAGCATTAAAAGATGAACATTGGATTAATGTTATGCAAGAAGAACTGTTTCAATATAAGAAAAATGATGTTTGGGAATTAGTCCCTAGGCCTTCTAATACAAATGTCATTGGCACCAAATGGATTTTCAAAAATAAAATGGATGAAAATGGTGTTATTGTTCATAATAAAGCTAGATTGGTTGCACAAGGATACACCCAAATAAAAGGTGTTGACTTTGAAGAAACTTTTGCTCCTGTTGCTAGGTTAGAATCAGTTCACCTTTTACTAGCCATAGCATATCACCTCCAATTTAAGTTATATCAAATGGATGTAAAAAGTGCCTTTTTAAATGGTATTATTCAAAAAGAAGTCTATGTTGAACAGCCAAAAGGGTTTGAAGACCCAAAGCATTCTAATCATGTCTTTTTCCTAAAGAAAGCTCTATATGGCTTGAAACATGCACCTCGTGCTTGGTAGGAAAGACTCACTTCTTATCTCCTTTCTCGTGGATTTTTGAGAGGGGGAGTAGATATGACACTTTCCGTTCGTCGTGATGACAAATCTATCCTAGTTGCTCAAGTATATGTCGACGACATAGTGTTTGGGTCTACGTGTGATAAACATACTCAATTTTTTTCAAAAGAAATGCACAATGAATTTGAGATGAGTATGGTAGGTGAACTTACTTTATTTCTAGATTTTCAAGTTCGTCAACTCAAAAGTGGGATATTTTTGCCCCAAACTAAGTATGCTAAAGACATTGTTAAGAAATTTAAACTCGAATCCGCTAAACATGCACGCACTCCTATGAGTTCTTCGATTAAACTTAGTAAGGATACCGAAGGAAAGGATGTAGAGCACACACTTTTTAGAAGTATGATAGGTAGTTTACTTTACCTAACCGCTAACCGTCCGGATATTTCCTTTAGTGTAGGAGTTTGTGCCCGTTATCAAACCGCCCCAAAAGAGTCTCATTTACTTACTATTAAACGTATTATCAAATATGTTAGTGGGACCCTGTCTTTTGGAATTTGGTATTCTTTCGACACAAATGATTGTCTATCGACATATTCAGACGCCGATTGGGTAGGAGATGTTGATGGATGCAAAAGTAACTCTGGCGTTTGTTTCTACTTTGGAAGTGCACTCGTCTCATGGATAAGCAAGAAACAAAATTCTATTTCTTTTTCCATAGCGGAGGTCGAATACATAGCCGCCGGGAGTTGTTGCACTCAACTCATTTGGATAAAAGAAATATTGGAAGATTACGGTATCTCTCAAGGCACTATGACTATCTATTGTGACAATACTAGTGCTATTCACATTTCTCGTAATCCCGTTCAACTCTCTAGAACCAAGCATATTAGGATCCGTGAACATTTCATTCGTGACTTGGTTGAAGAGAAAATAATTTCTCTAAGCTTCGTTTCTACCGATCAACAATTGGTCGATATCTTTACTAAACCTCTAGATGCCCTTAGGTTTGAAAACCTTAGGAAATCAATTGGGGTTTGCTCAATTGATTGAGATCGAAGCCATTTATCTAGTTTAGGTTGCTTCTCTTGTATATTTTTATACCTATGAACTAGATTGTTTTTGTATATATTTTATTCAAAATCTCAAAAATATTTTCGTCTTTCTTATTTTCAAAGGAACACGGGAATGGTTAGAAAAGCTTTCACAAACTTTTGTCCATATGGCTCTGTGTTCGATGTGTTCGGATCACTATCCTATTTCATGTCCACGTGGCCTTCGATGAGTAGTTAATCCAGACCTTGTTTATCTTGTGCACAAAAATGCCTATTTATGATATGTATTTCTGTGATTTCCTCACACCTTTGCCTTTTTGCACACACCGCTCACGAAATATTGCGAATATCTTGTTCACATTGTACTTGCAAAGTGATATTTGGTGTTGTCTTCTCAATCATGTCACATATATTATAAGCAATCGAAATTGTGCATGATCATCCATTGCTCGGATTGAAACAAAAATTATTATTTTCTTTCAGTTGGTTTCCGTTTCAAGCAATGGACTCGGGCTGTGAAAAACATAAAGTTTTTGCGTGAAAAGCCTCCATTTGCATTCTCGATTGTGTGCCTAAAATAGAAGCTTTGAAAATGATATATAATGCCAAGGCCAAAATAATTAGCTTGATTGATTCTTCAAAAAGAATAGTCTCAATCTATTGTTGCTCATGGGAGATATAAGTTGAAGATCAATGGGCATGCACATTTAATCAATTCATTGCTATCTCATTGTGACATTATTGGCGAGAGAATCATCTATTTTGTATGCTTGTTGCATTCGTGTTTAAGTGTCCAATAATATTTCCTTTTGACACAAGACTAATGTGAGTGAATATTGCGTTTATATATTGTTTGGCATTCCGCACTTGTACAATGTTTTGGCTAAAAACTCTCACTCGCTCCCACTATTTGGATATGTTGACACAAGCTAGGACTATTAAAATCCGTATTTTGGCATATTTCTGGCCTTCCCAATTCCTGATATTATGCTATTTTTAACACTATTTTATTTTTTATTTTTTTTATTTAAAAAAATATTGATTTTCGTCAGAAATTCTCGTTCGAACGAGATTTCTAACGACATTTCTAACCCCTTTTCTGGAACTTCGTTCGTAATGTCGTTCGAATGAAAAGTTCGTTCGAACGAACTTCTAACGAAATTCCCAATCCGCTTCTGGAACTTCATTCAAAAGACATCGTTCGAACAACATCACACTTTCGAATGACCTGGGTTTAAAAACTGTGATTTCTCTTCCCCAAAATATGCCGCCTCAACCTTTTCTTTTTCTCTCTCCACCTGCCCATGATTCCCCATGTCCTCATTTCCCAGATTTTTTCTCCCACTCTCTCTTCCATTTTCTCACTCTCTCTTCCTCTATCCCTTATCTTTTTCCCCTCCCATTATTCCTCTCTCACACTCTCTCTTCCACTTACACCATTACCCATTTTTCCCCACGATTCCACCTCCTCAACCTTCATTTAGTCCTCCTATTTGTTCTATAAATCACTGAGCTTCAGTTATCCCCTTCTATTCATAGTATCATTCTTTTATTGTCTCTTTATATCTAACTATATATATACATCTGCCTATACTCATATATATATATATATATATATATATATATACATATACTCATATAGATATATGCGTTTGGGATTTTTTTTTAAAACCTTTTATTTCTTTGTCTCCCAAATTCCATATATGCATATGTGTATATCTCTCTAGGTATTTGAGGACAGTCTATTTAGTCCTATTAAGCTACATTCCATGAACATTTAAAATGTATTTCCCTTACTTAACAATTATTTTTATTTCACAAAATATCATTTTTCCTCTAATACATTTTTTCTCTTCATGGAATTTATTTTAATTATTTTATTTGGCGGATGGGCTTATTACTGATTGGTTTGCTGGATTGTTGATGTGTTTGGTGGTTTGGTTGGAATTTTGTTCGGGTAGGTTCTAGTCTCATTCTAATTTCACGTGGCCCGTAACTGTCGCCCTCATCGCATTCGTGACTCTCCCGAGGAACACTCCTCTTCCTCTGATGAGGAGTCCAATGCCAATGCAGCTATCCCTGACCTTAGGCTGCGTTGGGGGTCACTCACCGCACACACTCTATATCACACCCAAGGTTTCTCTACACGCTCTATTATTCGGGAGAAACTTGTTAATCTCCAATCCCTCCACGGCACCACTGTGCATTCATGGATATCTGATTTAAGGTGGGACCCTCTATTCTCACTCACGGACCCTATATTTCCCGATCTCATTGGGGAATTTTATTTTGGGATGCATGATAAGGAGAATCACATTTATTCTCGAGTGCGCGGTAGGGAGATTATTGTCTCTCAAGAATCCATTGCTCAACTCATCCCCTTACCTAGGGTCACTAATCCCTCCTTCCCATGGACATTCGATACTCGTCCTGACCCTTCCCTCGTTATAAGCACCGTTTTTAGGCTCCTCCCTCCCAGCACTATCACAATCTTCCACAAACATTTACATCCTGATTTTATGGTACTTAATTGGATCGTGTGTGCCTATCTTATTCCACGTGCGAACACAACCCAAATAACCAAAATACACGTGGACCTTATGTTTGCCATTAGCATTAGGGATGACATAGACCTCCCCGCCTTCATCTTTAGTGTCATTTGGACGGTTAGGATCCTCCCTTCCAGTCCCGCTCGCCAAGCCCTCCCATTTGCGGCTCTTATTACCTGGTTTTGTCTTGCCGCCGGCTGCCCCTGCCTATCCACCGATGTCCCCGTCACCAAATACCAAACCATTGACATGTCCTCAGTCAGTCGGTCTCGTGGTCATTTAGCCCTCGACACCCCTCACATCACTCCCTTCGCCTCCTCTCACTCCGCCACTTCCACCCACCCTGCCCCCAATCGTCCCGCACCCTCTCTCTCTATCCATCGACCCTCTTCTTCCTATGCTCCTGCACCCGTAGAGTCGGTGGATATTTTGTTTGTTCGTTCAGAGGTTGAGTAGATTCAGTAAGATCGACGTCAAGACAGGGCGCTTTTGCAGGAGCTTTTAGTTTTTATGGAGCAGGACCACGAGGCAAAAGCTCGCCAGGAGGAGGCTCAAGCGCACAGAGATGAAGTCCAGGCACGTCGGGACTCTCTTCTATTAGAGCACCTTGATGCCATTCGCCGCATGGAGATGCGCCGAGGTGCAGGCTCATCCGGTTTCGGTTCCCTTCCCGATGATGCTCCTGCTCCTTGATTTCCTTTATTTTTCATCTACTTTATCGTTGTACTTGTGAGGATGAGTGGATATTTTCTTTCTTGTATTATTTCATTTGGTTTGGATTATTTTTTCCTTATGATATGTATGCACTTTGAATATTTCCTAGTTCCCATTGGTTAATGAATCATCATTTTATTTCCTTTGTCACTTTATTTCTTCATATTTATTGGTTTATTGCCTCTTGTTCTCTCAATTATCATTTCACATGCAGTCCATTTATCCCTTTGTCTTTTTCGGACAAAAAAGGGAGAGAAACATTAATTAATGGGAATTCAAATTTAGAAGGAGAATTCATATTTAGAGGGATTTGTATTAATTAATGGATTTTATAATTTAGGGGGGGTTAATTTCTTAATATTCAACATATGCATAGTTTAAGGGAACTTCATTTGCTATTCACAACCTATGCTAACACATTGTTTTATATATGTTACATTTTCTACTTCCCCATGCGTTTATGAATTTATTGTTTCATGTGTGTAGGATACATCACATACTCTCTTCCAGCATCGTCAATCGTGTCACTGAGTCTGTTTTTTTGGGTTTTTGGGACGGGCTTTAGAATCGGCTTGACGGCTGGCTTAGCAAATTCAGTCTTTTTATTTCTTTTTTATTAATTATGTTTGTCCCATAATAGCCAAAGGGGGAGATTTGTAAGGACAAATTTCCAATCGAGTCATTTGTTATATTGGCTACATTCCGTTGGACAAAATAATTTTGGGTCATTCCTCATCAAACATTATTCAACCGTAAAGATTCGATCATTGCATCCAAAGTTCACGCGACATCAATATGCACGCCATGTTCGCTCTTCTAAAAGGTATATGACCAAAATAAATTTTATGTGTTGGAATATTTGTTATAAACGAGAAATTTTCATCTAGAGTAGTGTTCATAAATATTTCATTTTCATAAAGAACTATTTTTGAAATTAATTTGAACATTTTATTTGAAAAACAGAAATTCCGTTCGAAGTTTTCTCCAGGTCGTTCGAACAACCTGGATCTAATAACATTCCCCGGTCTATACTGGAAACTCGTTAGAAGCTTATTAGAAATGTCGTTCGAACGAGATTTCTAACGACCTATCTAATTCGACACTGGAATTCCGTTAGATAACTCATTCGAACGACAAGTCGTTCGAACGACCTCGTTCGAACGAGTTCTGCCAAATCTGAAAATTTTAACTTATTTTTCAGCTGTTATTTCCAACAACTGTTTTGGTCCACTACTTTTTCAGTTATATCATATGGACGAAAATTTGTTTCTCAACCTAAGGAAGTTCTACATTCTCTTTAAAGCATTTTTCATAACTTCCCTCTTTTTGGTAAAATCAATCTCCAACACTTTTATTAACTTTTGAAACAAAAACCCTTCAATCATCTTGACATTCAACAAGCAAGTTTGCAGTGGATCTCTGCATTCAATCTTAGTGACGACGGTGGTTTTGGGCTTCGGTGGATACTGCAACACGAGGAGTGTCGAGCAACGCATTGGAGCTTCGCGTACTACAAATTCGGAGGTCGAGGACGGCATAAGCATGTCTTGAGTGAGTAAATGTCTATAAGTCTTTTGAGTCTCTTGTAAAACCTATTTTGTAGTGGATTTTGTCTAGGCCTAGCCGTCCGAGATTTTTCCCATTTGGGTTTTCCTCGTACATTGGCGCGTTGCGGTTGTGATTTTCGTAATTTACTTTATTAAATCACCTAGATGTAAGCTTAGGATAAAATGGATAAAATTGGAATAATTTTATTTTAATTAACCAAGTTATCAATCTCATTGCATTAATTGAAATTTCCTTTTGCGAACTTGTGAATCTGCTACATAAATTAAAATTGGAGAATATCACTTCTTAGCTAATTTTAAAATTGGATTGTGTGTGTGTATTCCATGAATTAAACTAAGAACATATAACCTTGCAACTTCACATAGAAAGGATCATAAATGGACAAAAATGATAATTGACCTTAGACGATAAAGTAAAAGTTTGTGAACCACTCCTATTGTGTTAATAACATATAATAAGTGTCACACGAGTATTTTTAAGGTTTTTGGCAAAAGTAGAAAATTCATGTTTTTTCAGTGCCATTCTTGTAAGATTTTCACACATAAAATAACGACTTAATAAGTAACTAACAGAGTTTTTATAATTTTTTTAAAGAGTTATTATTCTTGGTGGACCCTTGTGTATTTATTGAAAAAAATATGTTTTAGTTGGAAGTATAAGGAAAATGTGGGCCGCAAATCTTTTTGAATTTTTGGTGTATGCGCACTACCATTAGGAGAAAAAAAATGCATGGTATTATCGCTTGATTATGATGGCCCAGATTGACATTTAAGGAAGGCGTGTTTATACAAAAAGACCAGTTAGTGAATTAGATCCATTATATCCTTCCACTTGAGGTGTATATCTGGTATTAATGATGGCCTAGTAGTTGACCAAAGTTTAGCATAGGAATTGAGAGTTATCCTCCAGGTTGCTTCTGAGGTATAAAGAAGGTAGCTTAGTTGAGTAAGAAACAAAATAAATATTAATAATGTAAAAAAGGGACTTGGGTGGGGTGGGGTGCATCCTAACCTGAGGAAAAAATAAAATAAAATAACATATATATATATATATATATATATATATATATATATATATATAGCGCCCCGAATCCACGCCCAAGCTAACACCAACTTTTTGTTTTTGTGTTGTCTATACATCATTAGTTCATGTTGGTTCGATTTTAACGTCTCATTGGGTGAGAATATCACACATTATCCTCCTAAACCTTATCCGCCTAGCCTCTTGTTTAAATGTCGAACTCCCATTTATCTTTAGGACAATAAAAATACTTATTCTACACAAAAACCTGCAAAAATACATTGTTGTCAAGAAATCAAAGTACACGTTTTTAACCTAAATCTCACTATTTTTGAAGGATTAAGCCATGATTCTCATACTCACACACCACACAACCCTTGAGTATAATATTTGTATTATTTTGGAGGCTTTATTGGTGTATGTAGAGGTGTTGTGATGGATATTTTTAGAGCACTCGTGGGTATTTGTTTGGATCATTACTTGGGAGTATTTTTCTTGGAGTCTTGGTGCACATTTTCTACCCAACTATTTGGAAGATATCTTCGTTTGAGGTGTGTTTTATTTTATGGCATATCTATATTCTGAAAATATATTATGCATGTTAGGTATACATATTTGTGAATATATATATATATATATATATATATATATATATATATATATATATATATATATATATATATATATATATATATATATATATATAGATAGACACACATATAGTGATATACATGCTACTTATGAAATATATAGTATAATTTTAAGTGAAATAAAGTGCTAAAAATGGGTTTGACACATGGTTTTCAAGTTATTAAATTTTCGGGTAAAATTTATGAAATTATGAAATAATTTCATGCAAAATAAAATATTAAAAGTGAGTCTTAAATATAGTTTCAAGTTGCAAATTTTTAGAATATCAAGTGTTGATTTTAATGAAATGAAAATCTTACTAGTGTGTTAAAAAATGATGTTTTCATGAAAATGATTATGAAAATATGATATTAGGATGCCTTGGATAATTTCTAATAAATTTCAGAATATTAGAGTTATATTATTATGAAAGTGATGAGTAAAAATATTTTATTTCATGAAGAGAAATAATAAATAAAAAGGGTTAATACCTTATGTTTAAAAAGTCGTGAAAAATCACATATTGTCATTTTTTACTTAAGATGAACATATTTAAATATTTATTTACATGAAAGCATCGGGGAAACATTTTTGAAATGTTGTGTAGATAAAATAATATAACTTTAAAGTGAAATAAAGTATAAAAATATTGTCAAATATTTTTAAAGGGCATAAAGTGAAGTATAGTAAATATGAATTCAAATGGTAAATCTTTTAATATTTGATGATTAAACTGATGAAGTGCAAGTAAAACTTGAAAATGGATCATTTATATAATGAATCCCAAAAAGGATGAAATCTTGATTTTTGCCCCAAATATGGTAATTTGTGATTATAAAAAAGGGGACTTCATTGTACAAGACTTTAAATAAACACTAAATGATGCAAATGGTACTCAAACTTAGAAATGGAATAAGAATTTGTAAAAGCAATGATGTTGGTAATACATCTCAAATGTGTAATAAGGATTAAACGGTAAAACGTGTTCAAGTGTATAATAAGGTTGACAAGATGATATTTTCCTTGGATTTTGGCTTTCGGACCAGGTAAAACGGTTAAAGTAACATAAGGGACTAATAGGTGCACTTAAAAAAATTAGGTACAACGATGTAACTAGTGAAAAGATACTCGGAGCAACTGAAAAAGTTTAAGGAGGTCCCGGGGCCCTAGGGTGTGACTTAGGTTTAGACACAAAACCATTAGCCAGGGAAACATATTGGGCATTTGTGGTAGTCGGTACAAGTCCGCAAACACAAATAGAATTTGGCGAAATCCAATTAAGAAAGTCAACAGATAAATTAGAGCATGAATCTCTTTAAAGGAAAAAAAGGAGTAAATGAGAAAGTAAAATAAGTGGCAAACCATGGTATATGAATTAAAGGTTAAAGGAAATGGAGTAATTAGGTGTCTGAATAGCCTATAGTGGTCATGACCTCGGGTGGAACTAAAGTGAAAGAAACCTTTTTATACATCAGGTACATGTGTGAAATGATACTTTTAAATAACATCATGGGCATGATGATTAATATGAAACTGAAAGGCTTCAAAGGGAATCTGGTCAATATAAAAGTGGGATTTTTTACTTATTAATTGTGTATATTGATGCATTAAAGAAGTGTTTTTATAATAAAATGGTGAAGTATGAAAACTAAGTTTAATGGTTTTTAACCAAATTTAAAGGAATTTTTTTTAGTAAAACATGTTAACTCATATATGGTTTAGTTGTTGCGTGTTTGTTATTACATCCTTCCTTTTTGTCATTTGTTTCTATAGTGTATTGTTATTGGGAACCCCACTGGGCATTGACTCACCCCATTCCCTTTGTTACGGTAGGTTAACCGATATTCCGTCTTTTGAAAGCATTTCTCAAGTAAGTGATTCTTACTGTGTAAGATAGCGGCTTTGATTACATGAACCTTAGGGAATTACCTAATGGGTTCCTCACTTGTTCTTATGTATTCATATGCCTGAAAAACGGAATTTCATTCTTACTCGGTTAAATTAATTAAATGAAATGGACTAGAAGCATTGTCTAGGTCGTTTCATATCACTCCACACTTAACCCAGCTAGGCCAATTAGGGTTGATCCAAGGGGACCTTTGAATCCGGGGTGAGGAGTTAGATATTATCTCTCATTTCCAATTCCTCATTGAAGTATTTCGTAGTTTCTTAAAACTTATTCTGTATATTTTTTAAACTTTCTCTAATAGACAAAACCTCATGAGTAGTGCCTTTATTTTTGGATTTTTTTTTAGTTGTGCTATGACAAAATGCAACTCATTTATCCCATCTTGTTTCGCAGCCAACATTGTGATGTTTTCCTTTCAAACTCCACCACTCTCAATTTGGAGCAAAACAACATCATAAAATGTAAGCATATATTATTTTTCTTTCTAGAGGATCATTTTCCATTTTTTTCTTCTTCTGGAGAAGGTATGCATTATTCATTTATGCTTGATTCATATACTGATACAAATTTATGATCTGTGATTTAGATTTCAGCATCATTACTAGTAAAGTGGTGAGGCCTAACATTGTCATCGATTGCTTGTTTGCCATCTTCATCAACAGCGTCCTGAACATCCCTTAATTCATGACCGATTTGTTTGTTTTCTTGCATTTTGAGGTGAAGTTGTTGTGTTTTTAACTTAGAGAACATATATGTACAATATCATGTGTAAAAATAAATTTATAAATGTCGAAATAGAACTAGCAAACAATGACAATGAAATATTTAAAGTAAATATTTACTTTTAATATTACAACTAAATTGTTTTTGTTTTGAAACCTGAAGTAAAAATTTACTTCGACAATGTGTTATCAAAGTAAAGATTTACTTTTAATATTAAAAGAAGGTTCTTAGTTTTGGTAGTCAAAGTAAAGATACAATTTGATATAATTTTATCAAATTATTACCACAGGTATGAGTTAAATTAAGGTTTAGTACATGTATAAAAAAATTGTGTGTCGAAAACAAAATATATTACCTCAAGGTTCAATTTGTTTGATATATTTTTTTATTTATGGTAGTTGATCATTGAGGGTGTTGAGATTCCATTTCAAGTAACGAGGATACTGAAAGCCTTCATTTGCTTCTATTATGTTTATGTGCTCACACAAATAATACTGCAAAAAAAATTAATAGAGTTAACTATAAGTGGAAAATACATGCAAAAAATAATTTTGATGACATCTAGATTTACCAACAATATAAGAACACATCTTGTAACCTTTTTTGGTACTCTATAGGAACTATTGATTAAATCCATCAAAGATTTATGAATTACAACATGATAGTTGAATTTCGACATTTCTTTGATATATTCAGCATACTTGAAGAATGACCATTTGAGTTGTGGTCCTGATGTGGGGAAGAAAACTGTTGCAAATATGTACAAAAAAATTAAATCTCCTTTCACTGTTTTCAACTTTGTAGCTTGAATTGCACTCTCTCTTTTCTTTGTTGTTTTGACCACTTTTTTATCAACAAATCATATGTCAACAAAAGATGTTGATGGCCTGTGACTATATGTTCTTGTCCCCGGTTTCTCTTTTCCAAATGATATTCCAAAAATTAGTGAAATATCTCTTGGAGTAATCTTATTGAACTTTACAACAATTTTAAAACTATTACTTTGTTCATCAAAGGTTGATATGACACTTTTCACATTTATGTTTTATTTTATGATGCGTTTCATATCTAAGTTTTTTTGTGGTCAAGAAATCAAATAAACACCAAAAAGGTCTTTTTTTTTCAAATGCTTATTTATCCTTTTTGAAAATCTGATTTCCTTTGTCATGATTGAGTACAATGCTACAAGAGTACATTTATATGTCACCTTTATATCTATGGCCATCCCCTCCGATCCTCGCGGCGGGAGAGGCGAAGAAGAGGGGGTGTCTCCCCTTCATCTCGAGAGGATCTTGGTCCCGTGCATCCCTCTTAGGACCGCTTCGGTCGGCGTCGGTGATGAGGTGAAAATGTAGAGAGATGGAGTCGCCAGTCAATTTTACTCAAAACAGAAAAATTAAAGAGGGAGCCATCCCGAAGGAGAGCATCCAAAGACATACTGATACATACGAAACCAAAATGATTCGAAAAGGGTCCGGACGCTAAGTTACGAAATGGGAAGGTGTTAGGCACCCATTCCGCCCTTACGGTCTCTCATGGGTTATTGCTATTTTCCTTTATTTACCCATGATATGTGTGCATGGGTATATGTAGCGGAGATATGAATCATCAACTTGTATCATGGAAGAGATAAAGCGAGTCATCCGTAGGAATGTTCCTAAAAGTAATATTAGAAAATAGGATTTACGCGATTATCCTAGCGTTGATCATTATAAAGGAATGTTAACGCATGCGGGATAATATGCCATCAAGAACAAATATATGTATATAGAGAGTCTAAGAGAGTTAAGTTTAAAGAATATAGAAAAAATAGAAAAAAAAAAGTAGGAAAAGGACTCGAGTCTCGGGTTTTACCCCGAGACGCCTACGTAGCCTATAGAGGCATCAAAGTCCACGTAGTTCGTATGCAAAATGAGGGGTGGGGTTTATCCCATAAATCCAATCGGGGACTTCTCTTATGTGTGTGTGTGTGTCTGTGTGTGTATGTAAAAAATGATTTAGTTGTGAGAAAAGTGTGAAAAAGTGTGAGAATTCATGTTTTGAATTTATGAGCAAACCCTCTTTTTCTTATTTTTTTTAGGTTTTATTTATATGAAAATAATAAATGTGCAATAATACTAAATAAGTATATTAGGATATGTTAAATGAGAGAATAAAAGTGCTAAGTAATAAAACAAATTAATGCAAATTTAGGAGAATTTAAAGAGAGAGTTGAGAAAGTTGGACCTTTTTAGAGATCTTGAGCTTGATCTTGGATACTGGAGAGCATCCCTTGCACTCAGGTGATGATGGAGGGTAATTAATTCACCAGGTTGGATGAAAAAGGTGATGAAAGGTGAAGGTTGGGAAGGGAATTGAATCTGGAAATCACGCTGACTTCGAGAGGGGTTTTCTGAGCTTACTGAGAGTGAGGGATTTCAGATCTTTTTTTAAAATGAGGTCAGGCCCTCCTTTTTATAGGCCTAGGGCATTACCGATCGGAATAGCCCTAATCCTTCCAACCGGCGGGTGTTTTTAGGCACACTAACGATAGGTAGGATTTGGAACGTGCCGTTTGGCAGTCTCTTTCAGGTTCCTTCGAAAAACCGGTCGTAAAGCACAAACTGTTGATCCGAATTATGCACGGGATGAACCATTGGAGATGTACTTCAGATATCTTTGAAAGTATTTAGACTGCTCCCAGGTTTGGGAGTTGACTTTGGGTCAAATATGGCTCAGAATCATTCTTCGGTCCTTTGGATGGGGGATCGTCGGACGCAAATGGATCGTTTGTCCGCATGGTAAGTCAGAATTGTGCACGGGATTGACCATTGGAAAGGTTAGGAGATGTACTTCGACATTCCAAATAGTTTGACTTGGGTTGGGGAGTTAACTTTGGTCAACCGGGGCCTGGAAGCATTTGGTGACCTTTCAGAGTAAAACGAATCATTCATTCGTACCGTAAGTCAGAATCGCGCACGGGGCAGACCGTTGGAAAGGGGTTTCAATGCCCTTCGAAGATTCATTCAGTCTCGGTCGAGCTGAAGAGTTGACTTTGGCCAAATGGAGCCTGGGAGCGTCCAATGACCTCCTAATTAAGTTTCGGGGGAAAATATATTGTTCATTCGTACCGTAAGTTAGAATTGTGCACGGGACGGACCGTTGGATAGGGGTTTTAGTACCCTTTGAAGATTCATTCAGTCTCGGTCGAGCTGAAGAGTTTGAATTTTGGTCAAACGGAGCCTGGGAGTGCCCTATGGCCTCTAAGTCAGTACCCAGGGTATGATTTAGGTTTGTAGCGATGAGGGGAGGTGCTAGGGAACTATAAAGAGGTTAGGGGGTATTAGAATGGGGTGTCTACAGAGCCCCTCGATGGGTGAGTTTGGAATAAACGATAGTCGTCGAATAGACACCACATGATGCCTTTTAAAGAGGATGATTATAGGGTCGAGGTCGATTCTGAGAACCTAAGGATGAGGATGACTGGTTCTGCGGGTCGAAGTCAATTCTGAGGGCTTGAAGATGAGGGTGACCAATTCTGTGGGTCAAAGCCAATTCTGAGGGCTTAGGGATGAGGGTGACCGATTATGTGGGTCGAAGCTAATTCTACGGGCTTAAAGATGAGGGTGAACGATTTTGGCGGTCAAAGCCAATTCTAAGGGCTTAAGGATAAGGGTGACCGATTCTGTCGATCGAAGCCAATTCTGAGGGCTTGAAGATGAGGGTGACCGATTCTGTGGGTCAAAGCCAATTCTGAGGGCTTAAGTTGAGATGACCAATTATTCGGGTCGAAGCCAATTCTGAGGGCTTAAATATGAGGGTGACTGATTCTACAGAACGAAGCCAATTCTGAGGGATTGAAGATGAGGGTGATCGATTCTGTGGGTCGAAGCCATTCTGCGGGCTTAAGTTGAGATGACCAATTATGCGGGTCGAAGCCAATTCTACGGGCTTAAGTTGAGATGACCAATTCTGCGAGTCGAAGCCAATTCTGAGGGCTAAAATTGAGATGACCAATTCTGCGGATCGAAGCCAATTCTGCGGGATGAAATTGAGATGACCAATTTAGTAGGTCGAAGCCAATTCTGCGGGCTTAAGTTTGAAATGATCAATTCTGCGGATCGAAGCCAATTCTGAGGCTTAAGTTTGAAATGACCAATTCTACGGGTCGAAGCCAATTCTGAGGGCTTAAGTTGAAATGACTAATTCTACGAATCGAAGCCAATTCTGAGGGCTTAAGTTGAAATGGACAATTCTGCGGGTCGAAGCCAATTCTGAGGGCTTAATTTGAGATGACCAATTCCGCGGGTCGAAGCCAATTCTGAGGGATTAAGTTGAGATGACCAATTCTGCGGGTCGAAGCCAATTCTGAGTGCTTAAGTTGAGATGACCAATGCTGTGGGTCGAAGCCAATTCTGAGGGCTTAAATTGAGATGTTCTCGGGGTACTCTACCAAGAAAATTACCTCGTGATTTTGATTTGAGTTGGGGAGCTGATTACTGGGGAGACTTTCGTGTCTTCTGGAGACTTTACCGGGGGAACAGCCAATTTGATGTTGGGGAAGTGATTATGTGGTCTAGGGTTTGGACGTATTTCTCGACGAAATTTGAGACTTTTAGGGAATAGGAGATGATCATGAAGTTTGGGATACTTTAGAGGTCCTCTGGGGACGTTGCCGGGAGGAGATTCACTTGGCTTTTAAGAGTTCTGCTGGGGAAATAGGGGTTCCGCTTAAGGAAGTGCAAAATTTTCTTGGTGAAAATGTTCTAAATTCTTTCCACCAGTGGTGCGTTGGGTGGTATCATCAGCAGGCTTTGGGAGGTTGGCGTCTGTGCTGGATGAGACGCCTCGTTCGATGGTGGTCTTGTGTGCTCTGGGGGAGAGGTGGTGGGAAACTACCCACACCTTCCATTTTGGCTTCAGGGAGATGACTTTGACTCCCATAGACGTGCAGCAGCTGCTGGGGATGGATTACGATGGAGAGCAGATAGAGGTGGATCGCTCTTTACGGGTGAGACCGGAGGCGGTGCGAGCGGTGCTTGGTGATGTGGAAGGATAGTGCATGGGGACTCCATTCGTCTATCGCTGCTGAAGGATGTTTTATTGGGCAGGGTGAATGATGTGGAGGACGGGATGTAGGTGAGGCAGATGGCCCGACTGTTTATTTTACTGGTGCTGGGGGGATTTCTGGTGGCGGCAACGTTGTCCACTTATGGTTTTTACCATATTGGATGATGTTTTTTAACATCGCTCTCTATGATTGGGGGAGCCTGACCTTGGCGACCCTTTATTTTTCTTTGGATGCTTTCATCTGGTGCTACCGACAGTCTTTCACTGGAGCCACGTATCTTCTTGAGGTATTCTTTAATTTGCGCATTTTCCTTATGCGTCTCTTTTTTATTGTGTATTTTTGTCTCTGGAAGAAGTGGTTCTATGAGGAGATTGGGTGTAATACCCAGTTGATCGCTTTGAAGGACGAGACCGTTGGGGAATTTTACCGATTGTATCTGTGGTGGAAGTCCTATCGGCAGTCGAGGAGGTATCTCTCTCTCTGGAGGCGATGCGTTAGGTCTTGAATGGCCTGACTAGTGATAGGGTAAGAATTTTTTCTTCTTCAGTCCTGGTCTTTGTGTTCTCCGACTCTGTATTTGACTCATGTTTGCTGGGGATTTTTTAAGTGACTTTTTACCCTTGGGGGACGATCCTTCAGGACACGGGGTTGGCTGGAGTGAATGCGCAGATGAGGCAATTATTGGCGCATGAGTTTGGCCACTCTTGGTATCTCAGGGAGAGGGTGGTTCGGCAGATTGCTGAGGAGGAGGTGGTGGTGCCACCTGTGAGGCCACCTATGTCCATGAGGTGGGAGCGGCTGTTGCCAGAGGATGCGAGGATAATTGGCGAGTCCTATCTGTTGTACACCGATACGACTGTGTAGTATGATTATATGGACTTTGTGACGAGTTGGCTAATATTGCCCAGCATATATGATTCACTGCCCTTCCCTCCTACGGGTTCGATTTGGCCAGTGGGGTCCTCCCATAGTGGTTGAGGTCCGTCGACATCTGCGACGGCGGCGACTTCAGAGGTCCCCTTTGTGCGATTGCATACTCCTTCATACAACCTCCGGTGGGCTGATGGAGGGATGGTGCCTATGATGCATCGTCCTCATGCAATGGACCCAGAGGAGTTGGGCTTGACAGAGGAGGTTCTTCATCCTTTGGTATATCTTTCTGTCCTTTTATTTTCCTTCTTTTTGGTTTCTTTTCATCTTTTCTGCTTGATACTGATTCTACCTTTTCTTGCAGCAAGTTCAGTTGTCCACCACTTGGTTGAGGCACATTAGGGACTGGATATCTTCGACGACTGTCCATATTCGGTACGTGATTCCTATTCCTTCTTGCTTGGTACCATCTGCCTCATCCGGGGAGGAGTCTGGTTCGGGTAGTGGTGGTGCATCAACTCGCCGCGGGGGAAAGAGAGCGCATCGCAGGGATGGAAGCTCTTAGGAGAGAGAGGGGAAAGGGTAAGTGAGAGAGAGAGAGAATCTGGGTTCGGGCTGAGTCCCGTTATTTTTTTCTTTTCTTTATTTTCCTGCAAAAATGATGTAACACAGAAACATATCTATGCAATGAAATGCAATGGAATTTTTTATTATCTTCTGTTAATGATGAATGGATGATTGCATGCACATGCGCTTTTTACTTTGCTGCTGAGACCGTAAAAAGAAATATTTTTGGTATTTTGAAGGAAATTTTTATCCACAATGAGGATTTATATAAAGATGAAAAGGGGATTTTTGAAATTCTTTTGAGAATATCAATTTATTTTTATTGAGTTTTTTAAATTTGGACAAAAGAGGAAAAAGGGAAATTTCCAAAAGTAGGGGGTTATCGATCGACAAGCACCTTGTCCTACTTATCGACAGGTCAATCCAGATCCAATCAATTCAAAGCTTTGATTGGTACCCTCTTCAGCCTTTGGTACTTTGTGGGGCAGGATTTCCTCTGATTTGTACAGGGGTTATCTCTTTTGTGGGGATTTTCAAGTATAAAAGAGGGGTAAGGGTGGAGTGTATTCCTCACACCTTCACATTCCTACTTTCTTGTTCTGTGAGATGGCTCTCTCTGGTAGTGTTGAGTTTTCCCACTACCTCAAGACTTTGGAGTCGATGTGCTCCTATAACGTCGACTATGATGCTTTCCACATGCGTCGAGTTTCTTTATGGCGTAATCGGCCCATAGAGTGGAACATGCTGCTGGCGGCTGTCGAGTTTTGGTATCCCGAGGATTATGTCTTTCGCTTCGGGTTGGATGAGATTTGTCCTACCTACAAAGAATTTTCTTCCATGCTGAGGATAAATCCCAACATTGTTGTGGCTCTTCCTGAGCTTTTCTCTCCTATGGATTTGTTGGTCGGGCTTCTTTGTATTTCACCCTCGGCAGCCAAACCACTGGTGGCTGGAGGTATGATCTCCCTTCTAACGGTGTTGCAGTCCGTGCATTGTAAGAGGTTGGTGATGATGGATATGCCATAGTCATCATTCTGGGCTTGGTTTTGAAATTACTGTTGATGAACGGGGAACTACTGACGGACTCACAACTTGCAGCTATTACTTCATGGATGTCCTTCCGTCGTAATCCTACGGTGGTGATACTGAAGGAGACTCTAAATGGCCTGGATACCTAGCGAGAAGGTCGTTTTGACTTTCTGAGGGGTAGCCCTGTGATGTTATTCATGTGGTTGTCTAAAAGATTTCGCTTGGTGACTCCTCCTGAATACCCTTTGTCGGTTGTACCCAACTTCTTTTCACGCCATTTCATCAGTGTTGGTCTGGATTTTGAGAGCTGGGAGAACTGGTTCATTGAGCATGGGGTTCTAAATCTGTACTGGTCAGTGCCTTGGTGGGGGAAGCTGCTTCCTATTCTGAAATTGGGAGAATACCCGTATGTCCGGCTGGTTGGTCTCAGATAGACCTCTTTCTATTTCCCTTGGCGGTTTCTGTGCCAACTTGGCTAGGAGAAGATCGTGCCACCTCTAATACTAGACTTATTTCCGGTAGAAGATTTTACAGAGTGTTTGTGCATGCGGCTTGGCTCTTTATGGGAGAGTCAATATCCATTGACCCGTCCCTCTCAGTCTGTTGGGAGAGTTTGGCATATCCCTGGGGACTATATGAAGTGGTTGTGGAGAAAAGTATTCATCAAGATGTTGGTGGTGGAGATTGGACAAAGGTGGATTACCTTATCTGATACCATGGAGGGGGTATGGTAGTTTTTCCGAGGCTGGTTCGAGCTTATCGGTCCATGGAGCGTCTGTGGCACTCCATTCAGACAGGGGAAGCTTGGGGATCCCAGGATGTAGATGATGACGGAGTGGGCTCCTCTGGTAGCTGTGGGTAGGGCTCTTAGGGGGAGTTTATTTTGTACTGGGTAATAAGTTTGGGAATTTATTTGGCTTTTTTGGAAGGTAGGGAGAAGGGAGTTATCCGTTCCTTTATGTAATTGCACTGTAATTTCTTATTAATGAAATAAACAAGTTTTTGATCATCCAGCTGTGCCTTTTGATGAATTTTGTATTTTGAATTATCTGTACCGGTCACTAAGGCATGCATAATCCTTTTGTTCAAATATATATTATAATGAACTGTCGTTCTCGGAGATAAGAAAGAATAATTTTTTGTGAAAACGAAAGGGTCGTGCTCACGTAAGGTGTATGAGCTGCCTACGTACCTCTAGGGGGTTTTGAAAATTTTAATTTTTCTGAGAATGATTTTTGCAGAGGATCAGGCCCATGTAGTTCTGGGTAGAGGGAAATGAAGAGATTTTTTTTAAGAATAAAAGGGAGATGAGAAGAGTCGTAGCGTGCCTAGATTTCGGACTAGGGGTAGAATTTCTTGAGACGGTCCAGGTTGACTGGATAAGACATCTGTTATCCATCTAAGTCGGTGAGCATAGCGGCACCGCCGGATAAGATCTTCTTGACAATGTATGGGTCGCTCCAATTGGGCTTGAATTTCTCTCTGGGGTCCCAGATGGGCTCTACTATTTCTTTGATGGCTAAATCCCCTTCTCAAACGCCACGGTCCTTAACTCTCTTATTAAATGAACGTGCTATGCCATGATGGTACCCTTGTATGTGATACAATGCCTTCAGTCTCCTTTCGTCCAAGAGTGACAGCTCGTCGAGGCGGCTTTGATGTCAATCCTCCTCACTGACCTTACTTTCAAGCATGACGCGTAACGAGGGTATTTCTAGCTCCACGGGTAGGACTTATTTCATGTCATAGACTAAAGAGTAAGGGGCCGCCCCATTAGAGGTTTGGATTGAGGTTCAGTAGCCCCAGAGGACGTATGGGATTCGATCGGCCCAATCTCGATAGCTTTTGATCATCTTTCTGATGATGGATTTGAGGTTCTTGTTGGCGGCTTCAACTACACCATTAGTTTGAGGTCGTTAGGGAGAAGATTTTTGTCTTTGGATCCCATACTCTTTGACCACTTCTGTGACTTCTGCCTTAAAATGCAACCCATTATCTGACACTAGCTCGTGCGGGACCCCATATCGACAGATGATGTTTTTCTTGATGAACTTGGCCACTTTCTTGGCATTCAAAACTACGTATGACTCAGCTTCGACCCATTTGGTGAAGTAATCAATGGTAACTAGAATGAACTCATGCCCATTGGAGGCATTGGGTGTAACTTTTCCTATGATGTCAATGCTCCGGGTGGAGAATGGCCAGGGAGAAGTCATGTTGTATAATTCTCGCGAAGGCAGGTGTTGAAGGTTGGAGAACTATTGGCATTTCAGGCATCTCCAAACATAGGCGGTGCAATCCTGGATCATGGTGGTCCAGTAGTAGCCTTGTCATATGATCTTCTTGGTAAGTATGTGACCGTTCATGTGGGGCCCATATTCCCCACTGTGGATTTTTTGCATCACCTTTTCAATGTCATCCCCAGCGATGTAGTGTAGATGAGTTCCAACGAAGTTCCTTTTGAACAGTGCTTTGTGACAGATGATGTAATAGGCGGCCAATCTTCGGAGGGTTGCCTGATCTTTCTTCTTAGAACCCTCGGGATACCTACCATGCTTGAGGAGGTTCCAGATATCATAATACCAGTAATTGGCTAGCTCGGGATCTTCTTTGGTGATGAGCTCAATATGGTAGCATTGGGTTGGTTTGTCTTTCTTTTGGACTACGAAGGGGGTCATTGTTATTCCTTCAGGCATGTTGACAATGGAGGCTAAGGTATCAAGGGCATCAACTAGGTTATTCTTTGGTCGAGGTAGGTAGTGGAAGGTGATGTCTTGGAATTGGGAGGATAGTTCTTCTAGGTGGGCATGGAATGGTTGTAGTTTCTCATCCTTGACTTTCCATTTTCTGAGCACTTGACCAATGATGAGGGCAGAGTCCTCGTACACATATAGGCATTGAATACCTTTCTTGAGGCCAACTTTGAGGCCTACCGTACACGCCTCATATTCAGTCATATTGTTGGTGCAGGTGAAATCCAACTTGATGACGATGGGAGTGTGGGAGTCATCTGGGGCGATCAGAAGTATCCCAATTCCATATCCCTTTTTGTTGGTCTCTCCATCAAAGAACATTTTCCATCAAAGATTATCTTGAGCAGCACATAGGATGTTTTCATCTGGGAATTTAGAGATCCCGACATCAGCTTCTTCCATGGGGTAGTCAGCGAGGTAGTCAGAGATGGATCTTCCTTTCATGGCTTTTTGTGTGACGTACATGATATCAAACTCGAATAGGAGCATCAACCATCGAGCCATTCGACTAGATAAAGAGAGTTTCTAAAGCAGGTACTTGATGGGGTCCATTCGGGATACAAGTTTAATGGGGAAGGCGAGCATGTAGTGTCACAACTTTTGAGTGACCCAAACAAGCGTGACGCATGCTTTTTCCAAAGCAGTGTAGTTGAGTTTGTACACAACCAATTTACAACTGGAATAATAGATGGATTTTTATTTACGAGAATCTTCAAGGTATTAGGCTAGTAAATCCCCATATGCAGTGTTGGTTATGGTTAGGTATAGGAGGAAGGGGAGACCAGGCTATGGTGGCATGAATACCGGAGGTTGGGTCAGATATTATTTGATTCGGTCAAAAGCTTCTTGGCAGGCCTCATTCCAAACTTTGGTTGAGTCCTTTCAGAGGAGTTTGAAAATAGGTTCGCAGATGGAGGTTAGCTGGCTGATGAACCGACTGATGTATTATAATTTCCCAAGGAAATACGGACTTCTTTCTCCGTTCGGGGAGGTGGCATCTCGAGTATGGCTTTTAGCTTAGCAGGATCTGCTTCTATCCCTTTTTTCACTGACCATGAATCCCAAGAGTTTTCCCTTTGTAATACCGAAGACACATTTATGTGGATTGAGTCTCATCTGATATCGTCGTAGTCGTTCGAAGAACTTTCGGAGAGTGGGAACATGACCTTCTCTAGTTTTGTATTTTATAATCATATCATCCACATAGACCTCAACTTCTTTGTGAAATAGATCATGCAGGATGGTTGTGGCAGCCCTCTGGTAGGTAGCCCCAGCATTCTTGAGACCAAATGGCATAACAGTGTGGCAAAAGGTTCCCCATGGGGTGATGAATGCAATTTTTTTATGATCCGGGTGCATTTTGATTTGGTTGTATCCGGTAAACCCGTCGACGAATGACTTGAGAGCATGACTAGCTGTATTTCCATAATCATGTCGATATTGGGTATCGGGTAGTCATACTTTGGAGAGGCTTTGTTCAAGTCCCGGTAGTCTACACACATCCTAACTTTTCCTCCTGACTTTGGCACAGGCACTATGTTGGCTAGCCACGTGGGATATTCGATCACACGAATGAAACCCACATTCAGCTGTTTGATCACCTCTTCTTTGACTTTGAGCGACCATTCAGTGCGGAGCTTTCTCAGCATTTATTTAGCTGGCTTTTAATCTGGAAGAGTGGGGATCTCATGCTGAGAAATTTCAGGATCAATTCTGTGCATATCGTCATAGGACCATGCGAATACATCCACGAATTCCTTTAATAATTCTTCGAGTTGTGCGTGTTCATGCTCGTCGAGGGTAGCCCTTATCCTAATCTCGCGCAGCTGGCTACTAAAACCGAGGTTGACAATAACAGTCTCTTCTTCATTAACTTGAACGCGGTTATGTTATTTGTTATTAACCTTATTTAGATCAGTTAAGAATTGTTCATTTGAAAAATCATCATCATCAAAAGTTTGATTAGAATCTAAACAATTAATGTAAGGCACAACAAGGTACTCAAAATCTTCATTTATTTCATTGATAGAAAAAATAGCATTGAAAACCTCATCAAAGGAGGTCTCGGTTACATTTGAGCAAGGATAGACAACAGAAGAAGAAATGGGGTAAACACTGGGGTTAGGTGGGATTTCAACAGGTAGAACGGGCGCAGCATGCCAGTTGAGGAGAGGTGTATCAACTGCTTTAATTAGGTGGGATGGATCCAGTGATGTAGTGCTTGAATGAACCATGTTGAGTGTCAGCCCGAGTGTTTATAAGTTGAACGAGTCCTCAGAGTCACTTTCCTCAGTCTCTTCGGTATCTATGATGAGCGATTGTATATGGTGTTAGGAACTTTCGACCCATGGGTAGCTGTCCTGGAAAAAGATCTCCATTCCAGGCTTCATCTTCTTGTCTGTATGGTCGTACCATGGTTCTGAGAAGCCACAAAAGGGGAAGTCCTCGCCCTCTTTGATGAGTCATCGATTCAAGGAGTCACCTGGGATAGTCTAAATGCAGTATAATCTTCTCTTTTGTCGAGGCTGGCGGATCATTTTGAGCTCTCGTTCTGATGGTTGATACCCTAAATCACAAGGGGGAAGGCTTTTTTCAGTTCAATGGGTTCAAGTATCCCTTGTTTTCTTTGTCCTAGCCCCAGTCTGGGCATGAAGTGCATGTTTGTGAACATCTGAATCACATTGACATTGCCATGAGGGTCATATTATGGACAAACCCTTTCTTTGAAATCGTCCCCTACCAGTAGTAGAAGTGGTTCAACTCGAAATCCTGATAGGAGCATATCATTTGACCCATGTTATATCTCAAGGATTGGATTACTGGTACTTGCACCCTTGATATTGTCGTCGTCGCCTAAAATGGTGATGACTCATCCGTCGAAGAAGAACTTTAATTTCTGATGGAGCGAGGAAGACACCCTTGATACTGTGGAGCCAAGGTCATTCGATCAATAGGTTGTAACAAGATGGGATGTCAATAACTTAGAACTCAACGACAGGGTTTATAGGACCATCCCCTATTACAAGTTTTATGGATCCCATCACTTCTCGATGAGTATTATCGTAGGCGCGTACATCAGCGAAAGTTAGAGCGAGGTCACTTTCTTTCAGTCCTAAGCATTTGAAGGTTCTTAATGGACATACATTCAAGGTGGATCCATTATCGACAAGAGAGAGTGGTACGATCTTCCCCATAACTTCGACGAAGATGTTGAGTGCATGATTGTGGTTTGGCCCAATTCTGGGGATTTCTTCTTCGAAAAAGGATAGCATTCGAGTAGAGGTCAAGGATCCAACCAAATTTACCGCTTCTTCTGGTGTGGTAGAAGGAGGAACTGTGGGTCCAGTGAGCAATTTGTCAAAGCATTTTTGTGCAGCTGGGAAGACATAAAAATCCCCCATATAGTGATGTTAGCTTGAGTTTTCTTCAGTTAATTAAGGATCTTACTTTCCTTGAGGGTTATTTCTAGCATAGGATAATTTTCAACGCCCTTCCCTCTGTCATTGGCTGGTAGTGAGCTTGAGATCTGGTAATGCCTCCCTGATCTGGTCATGTGATTTATTAAAGAAGGGAAGAACATGAACCCTGTTTCTTCGTCAATCTCAGGTTGTTCTGCCATCTTGTTTATTTCTTCGAGGAGCTCCTCAAATGATATTATCCCACACATGTTGACTACCGGGCCAGTTTTCTCGAAAGCTTGCTCTTTATTCGAATCTTCAAATTCCTCCCCCCATCCGGTGGAAATAATTTTGTCTTTCCATGTAAAGTCAATGCATTCCACAACTTAAATGGATTCTTCATACAGGTCTTCCCATTCTGTGGGGATAAGTAAGGGTGAAGGGACCAGGCGTCCTTGTAGCTTTATAGTATCAAGTAACTCGGTCATACTTCAAATATCGTTGGTTTGCCTCAATGATGTTTCCATGATCAGGATAACGTCATCTAGGCTGACTTCATCGGTTGGTACCACCCAATTGTCTGACTTTCGATCCCATTTTCGTGCTTCCAAGAACAACGTGTTGAACTTCTGGTAATCAATGATCATCTGTGAGGGAAATTTTAGCTTGAACTCTAGGAGTTTATTTAACACTTCTGATAATTCCATACTTCCATTTTCAGAACGGGTACGAACAGCGATGCATGGTCTGGTGAGGAGTGACAGTGCTTGATCAGCAAGGCTAACAGGGTGTAGGAGGAAATATGGGCAAGTTTGGAGAGGTTTGGGAGAGTGTATGGGTGTGATTTAAGTTGAGGGACGAAATCCTAGATTCATTTCTAGGAAGATAGCATTGGTATGATTTGGGAGTGGGTTGTGAGTAGTGTTTGGATTAGGATTGGTTGGCGTGGCAATGGTACCTTGGTTAATTAGACCTTGGATTATGTTTCGAAGATGAAAGCATTAGTCGATGGTATGGCCAGCGGTTTGGTGAAAGGCGCAATGGGCATCTGCCTTGAAGTTTCTTAGGAGTGGATTTGGTAATGGACGGGGATCCAAGGGTTTGATAAGGTTTCGGATTAACAGGGCTTGATAAACTTTGGAGAGGGGAGCATGGAGCTCGGTGTATTCCTTTAATACTGGGACAGGGCATCTTTCTGGTGCCTACAAAGTGGTTGGTTGAGAGACGTTGTTGATGGTTGAGACTGCAGCACTGGCAGGTTTGTTATATTTTCTGGTGGTGAACTGTCTGGACACTTTCTTTGGTTCAACCTCTATTTTAGCAAGACCTTCCTCGATTTCTACTCCTGCTTTTCTGAGATCTCGGAAATGGGGATAGTATTGTCCTCCCAGGTTGCTCAGACATGGGGCAAGAAATTCTTCTTCACTATGTTGACTTGTTCTTCCTCGGATGGCCGATCGATCATAGTGGCTGCTTTTTCCCTCCATCGGGCTATGAAGTTACTGACTGATTCCCTAGAGTTCTGTTTGATCAGCTCTAAATCACGGTGGGTGACCCAAGCTCTTCGTTGTATTTGTACTGCGACATGAATTCTTGGGCTACATCCTCCCAGCTACGGATTCTCGACTCCTCGAGAGACAAAAACCATCAGAGAGAGCTATCCCTCAGAATTTGTTGAAATAATTGGTCCATCACTTCTTCAAAAGCCCCTAGGAGAGTTATGGAACGGTGATAACTACGAATATGAATAATCGGGGGGCCACTTCCTCCAAATTTCTATATATTTGGCATATTGAACTTCTCGGGTAACCTCGCCTTAGGATAAGGAGACATGTGGGTGTAGTCCATGTAATTTCCATAGATTCTGACTTGGTCGAACTTCTTAGTTAGCATCTTGAGATCTTCTTCGACCTTTTTCAACTCTTCCTCTATTTGATCAATGATCAAAGGCAATTTAACCCCAGGCTGGGTAGGGTTTGGCAGAGGAAACTGAGTAGGAGACAGCCCATTAATAGGAGGAGCACGTGGAGTGTGCTAATACTCTTTGGGAACCCAGATAGGCTCGGGTGGACCCATAGCACGAGGAAATAGGGACTCAGTCTCTTGAGGAACAGGAACCTAGTTTCATTGCATCTCTTGGACCTTAGTCTGAAGGTTGTCAATCTTGGACACGAGCTGAGCTAAAACTACCGCCAAATTTGGCTGTGCAACTGGTATTTGATCTATGTTCTCCATGGAAAGCGGATGGATACCGAACTCGAAAGAAGTAGCAAGGGAACGGATGGAGCTCCGGGGTGATTTGACTGAAGATCGAAGCCAATAAGGAGTCAGGCCAAGGGCGTGCGATCAACTTGAGAAGGCGTAAAATGGGATTTATTTTTTAAAAGAAAGAAGAGGAATATTTTTAACATTTTTTCTTTTTGAGATTGAAAGACAAAATATTTTTTGATTTTTGATAAAGAAAATAGAAATATTTTTGGATTTTTGATAAAGAAGGGATAAGTGTTTTTGGATTTTTTATAAAGGAAGGAGAAATATTTGGGAGATGGGTCTCAGCAAGATTATTATTATTATGTTCTCACTTTTATTAAATTATCCTAAATGCAAAATGAAATGTCGAACGGGACCCGAGCCTGGAAAAGTTGGGTTTGTAACATATGCAAGGCTATGGCTGGACTTGTGACCAGGCTCACTGGCATGGTCTCGTTTTAAAAATGCACAAAAATTTGGGCGACAGGCCGACCCGAAATTTTGGCAGAGTTTTGTTTTAAAACCGGCAATCTAACATGTGTATCCTAGGCTTGGCACCTATATGTGGGTATGCAGTTGGTTGGGTGAATAGGAAAGGGTTCCCCCCTTTGGCGTGGCTTCCACGATATACGTCTTGCTTTGGAGGGTGATCGGTACGTGTGGACAAGTCATTTGATATACCTGAGTGTACGTGAATTGCCTCACTATATACCTCGTGGGGACGGTACGTGTGAGAGCGAATTCGATATACTCGGTGTACATGAACGAGTTCCCTGTAATATACCTCCCGTCATGACTTCGGTCAAGCGATATGATGTGGGGGAACCGTTCGATATACGTCGAAGGTACTTGACCAATGGAAGGTGAGAGGCATATCGCTTAGGCAAACTGCACCCTTCCGGACCAGCACCCATCGCGAAGTGACCCTCTAGTTACTAGGTCAATCACAATGCTCTTTCGGTGATGTCGTGTGAATCATGCATGATTCTCTTATTAGTATCTTATGATGAGAGTATCTTTCTTGATCATGCCAAATAGGGAGCAAAGTACAAGTACCAATGGTATACCGAGTATGGATGGGTGATGCGTGCAACATGTGGATATATGTGATCCTAGGTGAACGTGGTGTGAAGTGTACATGGAGAATCCTCTATAAGTGTGTGAATATAAGCATAAGCATGAGGTACACATGAATAGTAAAAGGAGCATGAAAAATAGGGGGAAATATAAGAAATATAACACCCATGTAAATAGAGTCTAGCCCTCAAAAATACAATCCCCAGCGGAGTCGCCACTGTGGCCATCCCCTCTGATCCTCGCGGCGGGAGAGGCAAAGAAGAGGATGTGTCTCCCCTTCATCTCGAGAGGATTTTGGCCCCGTGCATCCCTCCCGGGACCGCTTTGGCTGGCGTTGGTGATGAGGTGAAAATGTAGGGAGATGGAGTCGCCATTTTATCTAATCAAAATAGACAAAAGAAATAGGGATCCATCCCGAAGGATAGCATCCAAAGACATACTGATACATACGAAACCAAAATGATTCGAAAAGGGTCCGGAGGCTAAGTTACAAAATGGGAAGGTGTTAGGAACCCATTCCGCCCTTACGGTCTCTCATGGGTTATTGATATTTTCCTTTATTTCCCCGTGATATGTGTGCATGTGTATATGTAGTGGAGATATGAATCATCAACTTGTATCATAGAAGAGATAAAGTGAGTCATACGTAGGAATGTTCCTAAAAGTAATATTAGAAAATAGAATTTACGCGATTATCCTAGCGTTGATCATTAGAAAGGAACGATAATGCATGCGGGATAATGCGCCATCAAGAACAAATATATGTATATATAGAGTCTAAGAGAGTTAAGTTTAAAGAATATAGAAAAATAGAAAAAAAGTAGGAAAAGGGCTAGAGTCTCGGGTTTTACCCCGAGCCCCTTACGTAGCCTATAGAGGCATCAAAGTCCACGTAGTTTGTATGCAAAATGAGGGGTGGGGTTTATCCCATAAATCCAATCGGGGACTTCTTTTATATGTGTGTGTGTGTGTGTAAAAAAGTGTTTTAGTTGTGAGAAAGGTGTAAGAATTCCCATTTGGAATTTATGAGCAAACCCTCTTTTTCTTTTTCTTTTTCTTTTTGGGTTTTATTTATATGAAAATAAGAGATGTGAAATAATACTAAATAAAACGTATATTAGGATATGTGAGATGAGAGATGAGAGAATAAAAGTCCTAAGTAATTAAACAAATTAATGAGAATTTAGGAGAATTTAAAGAGAGAGTTGAGAAAAGTTGGACCTTCTTGGAGATCTTGAGCTTGATCTTGGATGTTGGAGAGCATCCCTTCCACTCGGGTGATGAAGGAGGGTACTTAATTCACCAAGTAGGATGAAAATGGTGATGAAAGATGAAGGTTGGAAAGGGATTTGGATGTGGAAATCACGCTGACTTTGAGAGGGGTTTTCTGAGCTTGCTGAGAGTGAGGGATTTCAGATCTTTTTCTTTTTTTGAAATGAGGTCAGGCCCTCCTTTTTATACGACCAGGGAATTTCCGATCGGCATAGCCCTGGTCTTACCAATCGGCATGTGTTTTTAGTCACACTACCGATAGGAAGGGTTTGGAACCTGCCGTTTGGCAGTCTCTTTTAGGTTCCTTTGAAAAATCAGTCGTAGAGCGCAAACCATTGATCCGAATCGTGCACTGGGTGAACCGTTGGAAAGGTACTTAAGATACCTTTGAAAATATTTTGTACTGCTCCCAGGAACGGTAGTGTACTTTGGGTCAAATGTGGCTCAAAAGCGTTCGTGGGTCCTTTGGACGGGGGATCGTCGGACGCAAACGGATTGTTCGTCCGCATGGTAAGTCAGAATCATTCATGGGATGGACCATTGGAAAGATAAAGAGATGTACTTCGACATTCCAAAGAGTTTGACTCGGTTTGGGGAGTTGACTTTGGTCAACCGGGGCCTGGAAGCATTCGTTGACCTTTCGGAGTAAAACGGATCGTTCGTCCGTACCGTAAGTCAGAATCGCACATGGGGCGGACCGTTGAAAAGGGGTTTTAGTGCCCTTCGAAGATTCATTCAGTCTCGATCGAGCTAAAGAGTTTACTTTGGTTAAACGGAGCCTAGGAGCGTCTGGTGACCTCCTGATCAAGTTTCGAGGGAAAACAGATCGTTCATCTGTACCGTTAGTCAGAATTGCGCACGGGATGGACTGTTGGAAAGGGGTTTCAGTGTCATTTGAAGATTCATTCAGTCTCGGTCGAGCTGAAGAGTTTGAATTTTGGTCAAACGGAGTCTGGGAGTGCCCGATGACCTCTAGGTCCGTACCCGGGGTATGACTTAGGTTTTTAGCGATGAGGGGAAGTTCTAGGGACCTGTGGAGAGGTTATGGGGTATTATAATGGGGTGTCTAAAATATCCTTCACTTATATGAACCGCATGGTCTTCAACTTGATCCTCAACAAATTTACTGGGCCATTTTTATCTTGCCAACTTTGGCCTATCAATTAACAATATAAATTATTATAAAATGTAAATGCTAATAGTAAATGACATATATACTTCAATGTAATTTAGTAAATTTGAAAATTAGATTAATTCAAAGTAAACTGTGGCTTTGACTTCTTATGAAAATTTCCAACAATAGACTAAGTAATGTAAACAATTACTTCGACATAACAACTTTTTCTTGTAATTTTATTTTTGGAGTTTCATTACATGTACCTTTATGTGGAAATATTGAGTCGTATTAGATATATTAATTGAAAAACTTTTTAAATTACTTTGAATTCAACTAAACAAGTACTTTGAATTATAATCAAAATATTCTATTACCAAAGTAATTGTAGTAAATGTTTATTTCAACATATGTTTACAGTTTAGGCAAATTATAAATAACAACAATTTTATCTACTATTAGGAGTTAATATTTGCATATATACAGCATATTTTAATTTTGTATCGAAGTAATCATTTCCTTTATTAAAACAACATTTTTCAAGAAATGTAATTAGGAGTTAATATTTATACGTTAATACGTACTTTAAAAGTTGATTTTCTTGTAATAAGAACAAAGGAGCTTATAGTGAATGTGCATTTTGACTTGAGGTTTTCATTAAAAAAATGTGAAAAAAAAGCGATTAAAATTCAAAGTAAATTAGCAAGTAACGACGTCAATATATCAAAAATAAAAATATATACGCCAAAAAATCTTACATCTAGCATTTTATCAAAGTAAAAATTTTAAATATTTTTTTTTAATATTTGAATACTTTAAACAGAGTCACGACATAGTTTAATATGGTCTCAAAGTAATCATTTCCTTTATCACAACAACATTTTTCATGTAAGAATATATAATTACGAGTTAATATTTGCATGTTAGTTTTTACTTCAAAAGTTCATTTGTTTGTAATAAGAACATAGCAACTTATGGTAAATGTGCACTGTGAGTTGAGATTTTTCATCTAAAATTGTGAAACAAAACTAATTTATATTCAAAGTAAACTACTAAATACTGACATAAATATATCAGGAACAAAAATATATGTATTGAAAAACATTACATGTCCCATCATGTCAAAGTATAAATTTTAAATAAAGTTTTTTAATATCTGAATATTTTATACAGAGTTATAGTATAGTTCAATTTCGTCTCAAAGTTAGCATTTCCTCTATTACAACAATATTTTTTTCGTACATATGTATAACTAGGAGTTAATATTTTCATGTAAATATTAATTCAAAATTTAATTTGTGTGTAACAAGAACATGTCAGATTTGTAAATATGGACTATGGCTTGAGATTTTTCATCAAAAAATGTGAAACAAAACTGATTTACATTCAAAGTAAACTGTTAAATGACAACATCAAATATATTAGGAACAAAAACCTAAATAAATTTAATGTGTAGTGATATTTGATCAAAGTGAACAACTATGTTAATTCATTAGTGGAAGATGATGTTTCTACTGCATTTTATTAGGTTTTCATGAAATTATTCAAAAAATCATGGAATGAAGTTAGAAATAACTTTGGATTAATTATCTGTTAAGTTAAAACACTAAATATAACACCATGAAGAACATTCTTACTTGTTTTATGATTCGCGATTTCATATTTAGATTCTCCAGCAATACGATTCAAGCTTGGAAGCTTTGAAGCTACTAGCAAGTACGATTATTCGAATCTTTAAAGCTTTGAAAGTTTCGATTGATTCTCTATTAAAAGATTTGAATTATGTCTGAAAAAATTGAGTTTCGTGGGAACATGTAATGTGTGAGAAAAGGTGGGAGTTGTTTGTGAAAATGAGAGGGGCTTTATGGTCAATATGCTATATATATGGGACTTAATTAATGAGTGTTATTTTTGAGGAATTTTATAATTAAAAGTATTTTAAATGAGACTGAAATATGAGAACCCCTCTTCTTCTTCTTTTTTTTGGGGGGGGGGGGGGGGGGATTAGCTAATAAATCCATTTTCGTTTATATATGATCACTATAAGTGATAATATTGTTGGTATCTTAAACAAATTAACTTTTTAATTAATTAACTGTGGGGTCCATAATTATGTAAATATGTGCTCGGCACGAGCACTGAGATTACTTGCGCCCAAATTTCATGAAGAGCCTAAGTCACAAAAGACTCCCACGTGTTCACCACTTGGAACAACTGTAGTTGATAAAAGATAAGTTTGAACTTTTAGGGATAGATATTAACGGAGAATAGGACTCTCCCAACCTCCCCTATAAATGTAAACCCATTCCCCCTTAAGGTGGCATGTGATATTGTAATCTCAAGCAGTATTATAACTTTACCGACCGATTCTCTAATGTAATAAAGAGAAAACCCTAAACCCCATGGACGTAGGCATATTTCCGAACCACGTAAATCTTGTGTTGTGTGTGTGTTCCATTACTTTATGTTAGATTTTACTTTTATCTGGGTTGGGTGCATTATATATCATCATCTGTAGAAAATTGCCACCTACAATTAGCACTGTTTGTGGGAAGGATCTGAGTTTTTTGCCACTAGTGAATCTTCTGAGATGTCTTACTCACCTAATCACGATCTATAAAACCTCGACGATTAGGAAGGTCATCAACAACATGATCTAGGGGACTAGGAGGGTTACCCCTTAAACTATAATAGTCACGGTGACCAGGAGGGTCATCAATTATCTCCTTCGTCCCAAAGGATCAAATATGAGATTGGTAATTATTACCAATCCTCTTATGTGTGTTACTGTCATCGGTAGGAGAAAACTATGGATAGTGATGAGCTTGAGAGATATAACCAAATCTCAAGTCTTATTGACAATTATGAGAAGCGCCTACAAGATGAGAGGGACATAAATAGGCACCAACAGGAGCAGAATGATGTGCTCCAATGACGCCTAGAGAATTTAAAAAGGGGAGACCACAGGGAGAAGTGCAAGCACGAGCGCGGTTGTTGAGCTCCTAGCCCTTAGTCAAGCAGAGATCATAATCGAGGAATGAAAACACAATGATATGATAATCCTATCCTTTCCAGAGAAGTCATGAAAGGAAACCATGCTCTGACGAGAGGCGAGGAGACAGAGTTCTCTGTGATTTCATCAAAAAAGTGGTAGAGATACATCCAACCCATCAGGGAGTTCACACCACCATGGAGATCATGAGAATAGATCTTGTCTGTTAGATAAAAACTCCCTTTGATCTGGATATATAAAAGTTTGATCCACCTAATAAGTTTAATCCACCACGATTCAAGATCTATAATGGGAATACCGACCCTACTGATCGCATCAAGTAATATCGTTAGGCGATGATGTTATGGAACACCAACTAAGGATTAATGTATCGAATATTTCTCTCCAGTCTTAGAGACACTAACCATAAGCGGTTTGAGAAGTTGACACACCGGTCGATTACCTCCTTCAAGCAGCTGGCTAAAGCCTTTACGATTAGGTTCATTACTAGTAGCACTCATCCTAAATGGATGGATTCACTTCTAATAATGAAGAAAAGGTTTCAGGAAACACTCCGCGAGTAAGCCAGAAGGTAATGGGAGGTGTATAATGGGGTGGATTATTGCACCGAGTAAGTCATATTGGAATCCTTTAAAATAGATCTACAGAGAAACTCTATGCTTTATCAGTCTCTCACTAGGCGGGAAGGCATTACAATCTATGGCCTTAAGGCAATGATCAAGAAGTATGCCAAGGTTGAAGATATAGTAGCTGGAGTTGGTCAAGAAGGAGATGGATAGAAATAGTCCAAGAATGGGGACAACGAGGGGAAGAATAAGAAAAGAGGGAAAAAAGAAAAATGGAAAGCAAAGGGGATCCAAGAAGAAGTATCCCAAGAAAGTATTCAAATCCATTAACACGATTTTCTCAAAATCGATCTACAAGATATTCTACAAGATTAGAGGTCGACAATACTTCAAGTGGACTGAGAAGATGTTCAATGACCCCAAGAAAAGAAACTAGGCACTGAAGTGTGAAAATCACAAATATCACAGTCACAAGACCAAAAATTGCAAGGCACTGAAACCGCACCTCGAGGAATTGGTTCAAACTGGGCACCTAAACAATTTTATGGAGAAGAAGGTGTATCAGAGCCTATACGTGACTAAAGACCAGAAAATGCCCTAGACAGTGACTTGGGACACGAATTCACAGTAATTCATAGGAGAAGAAGACCAGATAACGTCTTGGACAAATGTTTGGGTCATGAATTTGTAGTGATTTATAGGGCCTCAAACCCAAACTAGATCAAGGGGAATGCCATCAGGATGGAAGTAAAGAAACTCATAACATTTGTAGAGGTCTTTCAAATTGACCACGGCTAAGCTCATTGTGGGAAAACACTAGTGACCTGTGAATATTGAATATTTGAAGCATATTATTTTCACCGATGATGATTTGGTCAGGGTAAGGACTCCCCATCATGACGCTCTTATAATATCTCTTAGGGTTGCTAATTGGGATGAGGCAAGCCATTTGTGGATTAGGGGAGTGTAACACCCCGCCCCGACAATAATATAAATCCACTAATATCAATTGATATGCCCCAAGTGTAACCTCGGCCTAGAGACACCAACCTCGGCCGATATTATGGCCGACGTTGGGCATGTCTTGGACACGCGATATCACCCCTCGTCCATATAAAGGTCAGCCCAGGCCGACACTACCATGAGCCTCTCCAAGGGACGTCACAAGGATCGACAGCATTCTCGTATACCTTGGAATGGTAACCTCGGTTAGACGTAGGCCGAGCTCGCAGGATGCCATCAGCAACCTCATCAAGCCACCAGTTCAACCTCGTCTCAGGCCGACCTTATCCATTGTCTCGGCTAGGATTAGGCAGAGACCTCCATGGAATACTCGGACTGAACAGGTATCAAGACTCACCAACCTCGGCCTCTCCAAGCCGAGGTCATACACAGACGCGATAGCCGAGAACTTGCTGACATTTATATGAGGACACGTGGACACAAATCAGTTATAACAAGATTATTCCCCACACGTGGGGAGAGTATTGCATCATCATTCCCTACATGTGACAGTGACAGATGGCACTCCCATATTGGTGAGGTAAACACACACATGCACATTGCATGCATGGAGGGTACATTACACCCCCTAAGTACTATATAGAGAGGCCATCCTCTACCTTGCAAAGGATCCCAGATATTTAACCCTAGCTGAAACCCTGTCTAGATACACAGTAGAGAGAGAAAGCTTGAGAGATTGTATTCATGGCCATTAGTTCCTTCTTGCAGTGAGATTATTCACACACACACAGTGGACGTAGGCCAATCTAGGCTGAACCACTTATATCCTGGTGTACTCTCCCCTTCTCCTCATCTCATTCTCTTAACTTTTACATAACTACGCTGCCATTGTTGTTCTTAGATTGAGCTTGAAAACACCTTATCTGGTGGTGCTGATTTCGGCATCATCAGTTTGGCACCGTCTGTGGGAAAGAGAAGCTATCTCTTCCTCTTTTTCTACTTAAGCTCACCGGGGACTCTGGTGGTGAACCAGGCCTCCCCCTAGCGCGGAGCTGTTTCACCATTGAAAGAGGTCCTGTGAAGTACTAAGCTCATCTGCTACTCAAGCTCTATAGTGTTAACATATGGCACCAGACTTACCACCGCCTCTTCCGCCGCCCGGGGGTGGAGGGCCTAGTTCCAGTCAGGCGCCCCCCCAGTCCGAAATGGCAGAGGTAGCTGCAGCCTTGAGATCTTTAGCTGCGACACAAGCAGCCATGCAGGAGAAATTTGCACAGCTCAGCCAAACTATGATGAGGCCACCTGGAGCCTCACCGGATATGATCACTCTGGCGGCAATTCAGCCTCATCCTGACGCCAGGGGGTCCACCCCAGACACCAATGAAGGACCAGTCTGCACCACCGCGGAGAAGGGACATTACTGACCCTAGGCGCTTGCGCCTGGGGAGGCAGGGAAACCCTTGCCCAGAGGACAGGCATGATGATATAGAGGCGGAAGAAGCCCCGGAATACTGCTGAGAGCCGTACGAGGTGTCGAATAACACAGTACGGCCTCTTAGGCAGAGTCAAGGTTGTGTCGGCCGAAGAGGTGAAGAGGACCAACAAAGAGGGTCAGCCTTTGATAGGTTGAGCAGAGGGTCGGCCTTCGAGAGACTGGGCCCGATAAATGACCTAAGACAGAGACTGTCGAGATCAAGGAGCGCAGCAGGCTCTCAGAGAGGGAACAGGCAAGGTAGGCCAGATCAAGGCCGACACTGTGAAAGAAGAGGCAAGGAACAGGAAGAGGTCAACAGCCAACGTGTCGTGGCAGGGGAACCCTCGATCCATCCCAGGGAGGTAGCAGGGGATAACCTCGGCCAAGTCGATGGTCGAAGACCATGGAATGATTCTATCCAACGCCTTGAGGAGAAGATAGGAGACCTCATTAAAAGCAGGGACCCATTACAAAGGGGTTACTCAAAGGGCTCCCCATTTATGGCTAGGATAGTGGGGTTCCCAACCCCAGCTAAGTTCAAGCCTCCTACGGTGTCTCCCAAGTATGATGGCAGCACTAACCCTGTGCATCATATCGAGATGTATCAATCGGCAGCAGACATCTACTCGATACCCGATGAGATGAAGTGTAAAGCCTTCTCTGGGACCTTAACAGGGGCTGCACACAGTTGGTTCACCTCCCTTCCGAAGAACTCAATTGAGAACTTCAAAGGCTTGGCTGAGCGATTCATCCATAACTTCTGCTTTGGGGTGAGGCCTCAAAAGAAGACTACCCACCTGTTGTATGTCAAGCAGGCCAAGGGTGAGAGCCTAAGAGACTACATAGCAAGATTCAACAAAGAAAAGTTGGAGGTCAAAGATTATGAAGAGAACATAGCCATGACCGCCCTTATAGGAGGTCTCCAGAAGGGGAAGCTATTGTGGAAACTGGCGGAAGAGCCCCCTAGGTCTATGGCGGAGCTGCTGGCAACCGCAGGGAAAGTAATGAATGCGGAAGAGGCAATGGCCGCCAAGTATGAGGATGAGAACCGCGGTGGCAGTGGAAAGTCCCAAAGCAAGAAAGATGGGAAGAAGAGATCGGGTGATGACAAGTTCGCTCACTATACTCCTCTGACTGTGAGCTGTGAGCACATCCTCAATGAGATTAAGAATGACAGGGCTCTGAGATGGCCAGAGAAGCTAAAAGCCCCACCACATAAGAGGAACAAAAACCTATGGTGTGAGTTCCACCAAGATCATGGTCACGTCACAGATAGATGCTTCGCTTTGAAGGATGAGATTGAGAAGATGTTAAAATCTAGGAAATTAAGAAAATATGTAGACGGTAAGGCTCCTAAGAGTGGAAGAGATGACCATAAGAAAAGGAGGAATGACAGATGCCGTGACAACGTCCCGGCCCGAAGAGACGATGATTCAGAAGGTGATGATGAAGATGATCCGGATCTCCCACCAAAGGATGACAACACCCCGGTGAAGAGGGTTGGTATGATCTCTTTCGGTGTTGGCACAATATGCGGAGGATTTGCAGGTGGTGGATCTGAAGTAGCTGATAGGAAGGCTCATGTAGCCGAGGCCAAATCAGTGGCCAAGCTTGAAGTTGTGAATCTAACGTCTTCCGATACAGTACAGAAGAGGAAGAAAGTAGACATGAACACCCTCGTAGTTGGGTTCTCCGGACTCGACTTCAGAGGTATCTTAGCCCCCCCATGATGACCCTTTGGTCATAACGACAAGGGTGAATGGATATGAGGTGCAGAGGATCCTCGTGGATGGGGGGAGCTCGGCAGATGTGATGTTTTGGCCTTGCTTCAAGAGCTTAGGCCTTAGTAGAGCAAGACTGGTACCCTATCACCACCCCCTGATAGGCTTCAGTGGTGAAAAGGTTCACCCCTTGGGCATGTATGAGATGGACGTACGGATGGGTGACGAATGGCCTAAGAGGTTGACTAGGAGGATTAATTTCTTTGTGATGGACGAGAGTGTCTTCTCGGCCTATAACCTCATCATAGGAAGGGTGGCCCTTAGGGAGTTCGAGGTTGTGCCGTCGACGGTCCATCAGATGCTAAAATTCCTGACTCCTTATGGAGTAGGGGAAGTGCGAGATGACCAGACCATAGCGCGAGAATGTTACTTCAACTCAGTCGAAGAGAGAGAAGCCCATAAGAGGGCCACCACCACTTATAGTATTGATACTCTTGATCCAAGAGATGAAACAAAATTGAAGAAGGAAGAGGCCGCGGAAGAGGTAGAATCCATCGTCCTCAATGAGGACGAGTCGGAAAAAACCATCCAGGTCGGCAAAGCCCTTAATCTGAAAATCAAGGAAGAGCTGATAAACTTCCTCAGGAAGAGGCAGAGTGTCTTCGCATGGAGTCACGCAGACATGCCTGGCATCAATCCTGAAGTGATGAGTCACAAGATCAACGTAGCCAAAGATGCCAGGCCTATCAAACAGAGACGAAGAGTCTACTCCAGGGAAAAAAACAACGTCATCCGTGAAGAGGTGAAAAAGTTAGAAGAGGTTGAGTTTATAAGAGAAGTTACCTATCCGGAGTGGCTATCAAATGCGGTCATCGTGCCCAAGGCCAATGGGAAGTGGAGAATGTGTGTCGATTTCACTGACCTAAACAGATCTTGCCCAAAAGACAGCTACCCCTTACCTCGGATAGATCAGATGGTGGATGCTAGAGCAGGACATGAGCTCATGAGCTTCATGGATGCGTATTCAGGCTATAACCAAATCTTCATGGATGCCGAAGACTCAGAGAAGACAGCCTTCATTACCGACAAAGGGACGTACTGCTACAAAGTGATGCCCTTCGGTCTGAAAAATGCAGGGGCAACATACCAACGTCTTGTCAATAAGATGTTCGAAGAGCAAATAGGGAAGACCATGGAAGTGTATGTAGATGATATGCTGACAAAAAGCTTGAAAGCTTGCACTCATGTAGCAGACCTTGAGAAGACCTTCGATGTGATGGACTCATACAAGATGAAACTTAACCCAGCGAAATGTGTCTTCGGAGTAGGAGCCGGGAAGTTCCTGGGATTCATCATCAACCAGAGAGGAATCGAAGCGAACCCTAAAAAAATTAAGGCGTTGCTTGACATGAAGACTCCTAGGAGTATCAAGGATGTCCAAAGACTCACGGGGAGAGTGGCTGCGCTTAACAGATTCGTCTCTAGGGCGACGGACAAGTGTCTCCCATTCTTTAAAGTTTTAAAAAAGGCCTTCCAATGGGATGAAGAGTGTGAAAAATCCTTCAACCAACTGAAGTCCTACTTAGGGTCTCCCTTATTGCTGTCTCGGCCCATCGCAGGAGAAAGGTTTATTGTATATCTGGCAGTCTCTGAATCAGCCATCAGCGCGGCCATCATACGAGAAGAGGATGGGATCCAAAGGCCTGTATACTTTAACAGTAAGTCCCTTCAAGGGTCTGAACAAAATTATCCCCATATGGAAAAGTTGGCTTATGCCCTAATACATGCCTCAAGAAAAATGAAGCCTTACTTCCAAGATCACTCCATGGTAGTCCTCACTGACTCCCCACTAAGGCAGGTCCTGCATAAACCTGAGAAGTCCGAGAGATTGATGGCCTGGGCCATCGAATTAGGAGAATATGATCTTACCTACCTGCATAGGACAACCATCAAAGGGCAGGCCCTCGCGGACTTTGTTACAGAATTTACTTGGGAAGAGGTCGAGACAGAGAAAGGCCTAGAGGATACCGAAGAGACAAACCATAGTGTCTTCCAAAATTCAAAAAAGACGGCACCAAGCGTCTTTCGAGATCGGGAAGAGGTCATCTCGGGCGAAACCCGGAGCAGAATAGAAGAGAACGAAGAGGATCGATACCTCTTCAAGCAAGGAGTTATGACAGAAGGGGTCTTCTCATCAGATACAGACGTCTGGAGCCTATTCGTTGATGGCTCTTCCTATGATAGTGGAAGCGGTGCGGGGCTAATACTCTCGGTTCCAGATGGCGCCAACATTGAATACGCCTTGAGATTCAACTTCCAGGCCTCAAACAACGAGTCCGAGTATGAGGCCATGATAGCAGGTCTCTTATTGGCAAAGACTCTTCGCGTAAGACGACTCCTACTCCACAGCGACTTAAGGTTAGTTGTCAATCAAGTACTGGGAGTCTATGAGGCCAAGAATGAAAGGATGGCGAAGTACTTAGAGAGAGTGAGAAAGATGTTGGAATATTTTGAAGAGGAAAAACTAAAGAGAGTGCCTCGACAAAGTAACAGCCACTCAGATGCATTGGCAAAGTTGGCCTCGGCAACGAAGACAGATGTTAGAAGGACCGTTCTGATTGAGGTCTTAGCAAAGGCAACCATCGAGGAAGAAGAGGTATGTAACCCTTGTCACAATTTGAACCTAGGAGACTCATGGATCGACCCGCTCGTCAGATACCTAAGAGGGGGAGAGTTGCCTGAGTCCAAATTAGAGAGGAGAAAATTAAGATATAGAGCTGCCAAGTTCTCGATGATAGGAGACGTCTTGTACAAAAAGGGATTTCCATTGCCTCTCCTTAGGTGCGTGCATCCCACGGAAGTCTCCAGGGTCTTATAGGAAGTCCATGAGGGTTCTTGCTCTAGACACATAGGGGGAAGGCCCTTGGCCAAGAGGATCATCACTCAGGGATACTGGTGGCCTACCTTGTCCAAGGACGCTGCAGACTACGTGAAGAGGTGCGACAAATGTCAAAGGTTCGCCACTATCCCTCATCAACCCCATCAGACTATGACGTCAATCTCTTCTCCATGGCCATTTACGGCATGGGGAATTGACTTAGTGGTACCCTTGCCAAGAGCTATCAATAACTATAGATTCTTGATAGTTGTCATTGACTACTTCTCAAAGTGGGTGGAGGCAGAGCCGATGATAAAAATCACAGAGCAGAAGACCTTCCAGTTCATTTGGAAGAATATCGTATGCAGATATGGCCTCTCAAACACTCTCATCTCGGACAATGGGACCTAGTTCAAGAACTCCTCTTTAGAAAAGTATTGCCTAAGAGTAGGAATAAAGCAATTCTTCTCATCTCCTGGATGACCTCAGGCAAATGGACAGACCGAGGTCACAAACAGAACTATCTTGGATGGGATCAAGAAGAGATTAGAGGAGGCGAAGGGAAGATGAGCTGAAGAGGTCTACGCTGTGTTATGGGCCTACAGAACCACTGTAAGGACACCAACAGGTGAAACCCCGTTCATGTTGGCACATGGCTCGGAGGCCGTCATACCAATGGAGGTAGGGCTCCCAACTCATCGGATTCAGACCTACGACCCTGACAATAATGGGGAAGAGAGAAGGCTAGACCTAGATCTTATCGAAGAAAGAAGAGAGGACGTAGAGGTCAGACAAGCAGCCTACCAGCAGAGGGCAGCAAAATTCTACAACCAGAGGGTGAAGTCAAGACCCATTGCAGTAGGAGACCTAGTGCTAAAGAAGACCCTACAGAAAGCCAATAAGCTTCACCCAAACTGGCATGGCCCCTACAAAGTGACAGAAGAGGTTGTGCCTAGCACTTATAGGCTAGAAAACCTAGAAGGAGAACCTTTCACTAACCCATGGAATGCTGATCACCTAAAGAGATATTACATATGATGTTGCATAGAGTTTTATGTAAATGTACCATCTTATTATGAAGAGGTTATTAATAAAGATCAGTTCCCATGACAGTTCTTGCTACATTCTTAGATCAGATATTTATTATGGGGATATCATCTTAGGTGATGACCTCAGACCCTCTTAACACCATTCAGTTGTGACGAGGTCTGAGGTCAGACACCATAATGAGATGACCTCAGAACCTTAACATCATTAATTTGGTGAGATTAATTATGAGGATAACATCTTAGGTGATGACCTCAGACCCTCATAACACCATTCAGTGGTGACGAGGTCTGAGGTCAGACACCATAATGAGATGACCTCAGACCCTTAACATCATTAATTTGGTGAGATTTATTATGGGGATAACATCTTGGGTGATGACCTCAGACCCTCATAACACCATTCAGTGGTGACGAGGTCTGAGGTCAGACACCATAATGAGATGACCTCAGACCCTTAACATCATTAATTTGGTGAGATTTATTATGGGGATAACATCTTAGGTGATGACCTCAGACCCTCATAACACCATTCAGTGGTGACGAGGTCTGAGGTCAGACACCATAATGAGATGACCTCAGACCCTTAACATCATTAATTTGGTAAGATTAATTATGAGGATAACATCTTAGGCGATGACCTCGGACCCTTAACATCATTAATTTGGTGAGATTTATTATGGGGATAACATCTTGGGTGATGACCTCAGACCCTCATAACACCATTCAGTGGTGACGAGGTCTGAGGTCAGACACCATAATGAGATGACCTCAGACCCTTAACATCATTAATTTGGTGAGATTTATTATGGGGATAACATCTTAGGTGATGACCTTAGACCCTCATAACACCATTCAGTGGTGACGAGGTCTGAGGTCAGACACCATAATGAGATGACCTCAGACCCTTAACATCATTAGTTTGGTAAGATTAATTATGAGGATAACATCTTAGGTGATGACCTCGGACCCTTAACATCATTAATTTGGTGAGATTTATTATGAGGATAACATCTTAGGTGATGACCTCAGACCCTTATAACACCATTCAGTGGTGACGAGGTCTGAGGTCAGACACCATAATGAGATAACCTCAGACCCTTAACATCATTAATTTGGTGAGATTAATTATGAGGATAACATCTTAGGTGATGACCTCAGACCCTTATAACATCACTCAGTGGTGACAAGGTCTGAGCTCAGACACCATAATGAGATGACCTCGGACCCTTAACATCGCTAATTTGGTGAAGATTTATTATGGGGGTAACATCTTAGGTGATGACCTCAGACCCTCATAACACCATTCAGTGGTGACGAGGTCTGAGCTCAGGACCATTGGTTGAAGTTTAAACAAGACCATTGCAACGAAACTAAGAATGAAAATTAATGAGCTAAGAATGAAAAGCATCATATGACATTCAATGAAAAGAAAGTGAAGATGGTCCTCATCAGAGGTTGATATATATTCAGAAATAATATGTTCAACGATTACAGAAACTCCATAATACAATGAGTTACAAACAATGATAAAAAAATCCTAAGGGTTTGAGGGGGGAACGTTGACATCCTCGGCTTGATTAGTCACCTCGGCCGCATCATCACAATGCTCTGCCCCTCCAACCTCGGTGACCTCCAATGTAGCAGTCTCGACAGGAGCGGCAGTCTCTTCCTCAACCTCTTGAAGAGCTTGGGCAAATTGAGGATCAGCAAAGCCGAGACCAACGAAATTAGAGGCCTTCAAAGTACCGGCCTCTCTCTCCCTGGCGTCTGCCCATTTAATAGTGGCTTTGATTCCTCTTTCAAGGTATTCAAAGCCGAAGCCCATGAACTCATCAGAGGCCTTATAGTCAGCAATTATCTTCTCAGAGGCGTCATCAAGGGTGGCCCTGACAGCCAAGTTGACTTTCTATTATAGAAGGTCGTCCTTAGCCTTCAGTGCAGCAGCATGAACCTTGCAGATCTGGGAGATGTCCTTCTCCAACCCCTTCACCTTCTCCTCAGAATCCTTCAGCTCAGACTTGAGGCGCTCGATCTCTGCGTTCAGAGTACTCTGGACTTTCTCGGCCTCTTGCCCCTTTTGGATGAGGGCCAACTTCCTCAGAGTCCAATTGGATAAATGGTGCATAGCTGTCAAGCCCTGCATATTTAGTGATCATGAGTAAGCTGAAGAAGAATCATATGTTACACTTAGAATAGTTTCTGAAGAAGGATCAAATCATACCTGAACGGCTCTGTGAAGGCCGAACTCAACCAGCAATGGGGTGTCAAGAGACCTGAAGAAACGTTTGTTAGCCTCGGTCATTACAGAGCCAATGGCATCCAGGGCCTGAATACTGTGGCCGACCATACTGTCAGTTATCTTCAACTGATCCAAACGAGTTGACAGGGCGTTAGCTGAAGAGATGGGGATGGCAAAGTCAGCAGCCTTCTTCTTCGGCCTCTGATCCTCAGGGGCATGACCTTCGGGAGCCCTCTTCTTTTTGGCTGGGGGCTTAGAGGTAGAGGGAGCTAGGGGAGGAGCGTTAAGACCTGCTTTCTTGGAAAGTCTCGTCAAGCTTGGTGCAGCCATCTTCCAAAGCTCGTCCAGAATATCCTTTGATCGCTCTGTAAAAAATTAGTAGACCTGAGTTAGATAATCAGATATGAATAAACTCAGAGGTTAAAGTTCAAAAGCAAAAATGCTTACCAAGCTCGGCAAGGGGACTTCCACCTAGACCTATCCCAGAGAGGAAGTGGGGAGTCATCAAGTGTTCGAACCTGACAAATAGACCATGTACCCCCTGATCTTGAAGGGCTTTCACCTTCTGGAGATTTTGTAGACTTAGGCCAGGGTCGGCCCTGGCAGACATGGTGACTTTACCCCACCTCAGGGGCATCCTCTGCTCCAGGTTAAACGAGGGAACACATGGGCCAAACTCCCATGGCCCTGAAGCAAAGAAGTACTGAGGCTTCCAATTATGGTTGGAAGTCTGAATCACCTGAAGAATTTTCTTCTCAGGCCTCCGAGCTACAAAATGGTAGTAGCTCGGATGATTCTTTGCCGAGGAAGGGACGTAGCAACCTACGAAGACCTGAACTGGAAGGTCTGAGTGGTGGACAACCTTCCATAATACTATGGCCCCTATTAGGACTCTCCAGGCATTAGGAGAGAGTTGAGAGGGGGCCAAATTAATATAAGAAAGGATGGACTTGATAATGGGGTGAATGGGCAGACGACACCCCAACTTGAACATCTGCTCGTACAGGCAGATCTTGCCGTCTCGGCCATGGTAAGCCCTCTCATCCCTCAGAGGTCTCCTAAGTTTTATTGAGGGGCTGATAGAATACAGATATCTGAAGCAGAGAAGGTCTACCTCAGTAATAGTACTCTCGATCTCGGCCGCCTCAGAGACATCGACATCGCTCTCAACCTCATCATCATCCAACTCAACGCCGGCCGGAGCAGATGTTGATGGGTTACTCGGGAACCTCTGAGCGAACTCTACCCCGGTGACAGCCGACAGAGGGATGGCATCAAGTGGTGGTGGAATGGACACACTCGGCTCAAGAATCTCAACCTCTGAGGAAGACCCTGAGGTGCTTGAGTGATTATGGGATGAGGCTCGGCTGGAGACCTCGGCCTGATCAGGGGCCTGATCAGGGGCCTGATCAGGCCTAGGTGTGAAGTCCATGGCCTCCTGAAAGGAATCCACAGACATGGGGTCTGAGGTAAAAGATTCAGACTCAGACATCGGTATGGGATCAGCAGGAACCTCTGTCTGATAGAAGTTCTCCGGGGGGTCAGGATATATCACCTTCAGAGGTGGTGGAAATATGGGTCTAATGGGAAACTCTTGTGATCTACGAGCCTCCTCATGTGCTCTTTCTATTTGCCTAATATTTTCTAAAGTCTTATCTCTAAGAGAGGGGAACTCCTCAAGAAGTTGATATAAGGGTCTGAGCATTAGAGGACGACACTACACTGATTTTACTAAACTCCAAAAATTACAAACAAGACTGGTTGATAAAGCAAAGGAATCTAAGGATCAAACCAAGAAATTCAAAGCAAACACAATTCGCCGAAAAATTCAGAAACTCGCCGGAAAATTTAGAAACTCGCCGGAAAACTCAAAAACTCGCTGGAAAATGCAAACCAGAAGGAAAAAGCAAAGAAAATGAAGGGGAGAAGATACCTGGAAATGAAACGACAAGGGGGAGTGATGAAAATTCAGAAAAAAAACACCAACAAAGACCTCTGCAGTAGATTCTTGTTCGAAATGCCTTTTAGAGGGAGAAAGCGTTCGCGGGAGAGGGAATTGAAGAAGAAAGAAGAAATGAGGGTTCAAAACCCTTAAAAAAGTAGGCACGATTCCCAAGGCCTATCATTGCCTTGGGAGCCCCAAAGGGCGGCTGACAACACACGCCTACCAAGCAAGCATGTTCCAGCATTGGACAAGTGTCAAGCAAGTGTTGGCTTGTAACAGACAGGCCTCGGAGGTGTAGTAATCCCCTAGTCACTTGATCTCACATATGACTAAGGGCTGGGGGGTGATTGATATGCCCCAAGTGTAACCTCGGCCTAGAGATACCAACCTCGACCGATATTATGGCCGACATTGGGAATGTCTTGGACACGCGATATCACCCCTCAGCCATATAAAGGTCGGCCCAGGCCGACACTACCATGAGCCTCTCCAATGGACGTCACAAGGATCGGCAGCATTCTCGTATACCTTGGAATGGCAACCTCGGCCAGACGTAGGCCGAGCTCGCAGGAAGCCACCAGCAACCTCATCAAGCCACCAGTTCAACCTCGTCTCAGGTCGACCTTGTCCATTGTCTCGGTTAGGATTAGGCGGAGACCTCCATGGTATACTCGAACTGAACAGGTATCAAGACTCACCAACCTCGGCCTCTCCAAGGCCGAGGTCATACACAGACGCGATAGCCGAGCACTTACTGACATTTATATGAGGACACGTGGACACAAATCAGTTATAACAAGATTATTCCCCACACGTGGGGAGAGTATTGCATCATCATTCCCTACATGTGACAGTGACAGATGGCACTCCCATATTGGTGAGGTAAACACACACATGCACATTGCATGCATGGAGGGTACATTACACCCCCTAAGTACTAGAGGTCATCCTCTACCTTGCAAAGGATCCCGGATATTTAACCCTAGCTGAAACCCTGTCTAGATACACAGTAGAGAGAGAAAGCTTGAGAGATTGTATCCATGGCCATTAGTGCCTTTTTACAGTGAGATTATTCACACACACACAGTGGACGTAGGCCAATCTAGGCTGAACCACTTATATCCTGGTGTACTCTCCCCTTCTCCTCATCTCATTCTCTTACCTTTTACATAACTACGCTGCCATTGTTGTTCTTAGATTGAACTTGAAAACACCTTATCTGGTGGTGCTGATTCCGGCATCATCATCAATCTCTTCAATTACAACAAGTCTCTCGAATTAAAATTTCAACTATCTAACTCGAATAAAAATACAAATCTCCAAAGCTCTATACATCAAAACAATACAAATTTTTCCCAAACAATCCTCGCTAAAATCAATCTCCATAGCGCCCCAAAATCCGCGCTAACCTGCCAACTAAAAGAAAATATGGGGAAGTACACAATACAACAGGAAAGATGCTCAACAAATATATGTTAGCGATGAATAAAGCGTAACAACACGAGTACGAATATTCAAATCAAAATGCAAATCTCAATAGCATTTCATCATTATAATTTCTCAACAACACTTTAACCGGGTCACCAGGCCTCACCACATCCGTATATACTTTATCAAGCCATAGCCCAGGAAATAGGAATTTTGGCGGGTGCCCAACATCCGTGCCATATTAAAATCTCATGACAACGTGCTCATCAACAATATAATGATACCACATGAATCAAAATAATTTCAACAATTATTTTCCAGATTTCAATGAATTTATCAATTCAAATATGAGTTCAATTAACAAGAATTCAAAGAGAATGACACTCGCGAGATTTAAGGAGCATATTGTGTAAAACCCCACACCTCAAACCATGATGAGAAAATAATGATCACATCCTCACAAAAGATCTACAAAAGCTCCTCCAAGAACCTCCTCAAACATAGCCCCAAGAACACCTCTAATCTAAGGTTGGAACTCACAAATCTCAAGGGCCAAAGTATAATTAAAAAGAAGAGGAATATAAAATACATTTGCTGCCAAAAGTTGTGCCAAAAGTAGGTTAAAAAGGTTGCCTGCGACTTCCTTTTATTATGCAAAGAAATGAAAAGTTGGAATCCAAAAGACTCCTTTAAATAAGGCAAATAAATAAAGTGTTGGAAGTCAAAAGACTCATTTAAATAAGGCAAAGAAATGAAGAGTTGGAAGTTAAAACAACTCCAAGAGTTAAAAACATTTAAAAATCATTTTAAAATCCGTTTTAACTCCGATTTCGAAACCATTTGAAATTCTCGCCTTTAAAAATAATAACCAACATATTTGAGCAATAAAAATAATTTTATCAAAAACTTTATTTTCCTCCATTTTCCAGAAATTAATTAAAATAGCCTAAAATTACGCGGGTTGTTACAGGGAGTTCCTCGAAGGTGATGTACCTCAAGATATTTAACCAATTGAACCTGGAGGTAGAAGACTTACAAGAATCCATCGTGCCTCTTATCGACTTTGCAGGAATGATGACTTTGCTCCTGGGGGAGGTTATCTCCATGTTCAAGCAGGGGGAATCTCTAAGCTTATTGAGATCCTCATGGTAGATATATATTCCTTATATAATGCTGTAATTGGCTAAGGATGGTTGAATACCATGCGGGTTGTGTCGTCTACCAACCACAAGAATGTAAAGTGAATCACAAATAAGGGGGTCATGGAGATCCGGGGGAACCATACCTTGGACCGAAAGTGTTTAATAGCTGCAACCTGACCAAAATAGGAGAAAAGAAAGAAAAATCTATGGAGCCAGAGGAGGGATCCATACCCTCCAAGTAGCAGCTAAAGTACGGGTGACATAGTGTAGAGGAAACTAGGATTGCTCATGTCAATCGAGTTATGGAACCTATTTAAGAGGTGAGATTTGATTACTTTTAGACTGAGAAGAAGTTATTGATAGGCAGTTCACTTACTGAGGAGGAGAAAGAAGAACTGGTTATTATCCTTAAAAGCATCAAGGACGTTTTTTCTGGCAACCATATGATATGACAAGAATAGATCCAGAAGTGATGTATCATAAGCTCCACATAGATCCGTTACATCCACTAGTGACTTAAAAGGTGCAACAAACTAGACCCGACAGGGCCAAAGAAGTTGAATAGGAAGTGGGGAAACGTTTGAAGGCGCAGTCCATAGAGGAAGTTCAATTCACCAAGTGGTTGTCAAACCTTAGTTGTCAAACCCTGTGGTCGTGAAGAAAAGTAATGAGAAATGGAGAGTTTATATAGCCTTCATTAATCTGAATTGAGCATATCGAAAGGATAGTTTTCCTTTCCCCGAGATAGACTAGTTGGTCGATGCCACTGCCAACCATGAATGTATGAGCTTCCTAAACACCTACTCAAGGTACCATCAAATCCCATTGTTCGCCCCTGATCAAGAAAAGACTTCATTCACTGCCACACTAGGGCTATACTGCTATAGGGTGATGTCGTTCAAATTAAAGAACACTGGGGCAACCTATCAAAGAATTGTGATGAAGATATTCAAGGAATAGTTAGGAGATACATTGGAGGTGTATATAGACGACATTCTTGTAAAAATAAAAAGGAGGGGGGATCACTTTATAGACCCGACGAAGACTTTTGAAGTACTTCGCTACTTCAAAATAAAGTTGAACGTGGCTATAGGGTATAATCAGGAAAATTCCTCAGATAGCTAGTCAGTCAAAGAGGAAGTGAGGAAAACCCCAACCAGATCGAAGCCATCATAATGGTGCACCCTCCGAATATTGTACGAAAGTTGAAGAAGTTAACTGGCATGCTCAATGCACTCAACCGCTTCATATCAAGATCTTTGAGAAGTGTCGACCTTTATTTCAAGAACTTAGGAAGGAAAGGAAGGAAATGTGGAATAAGGAATGCACCAAGGCACTTGAAGAAAAAAAATATAATCCGACCACCACCGCTGACCATTCTTAATGACGATGGACCATTGTAATTATGTCTAGCAGTATCAAGCAACGCAATTAGCTTGGCCTTGGTTTTTGAGAAGAACGGGAGTCAGGATCCCATTTATTATATGAGAAAAACCTTGATCGACACTGAGAAAATATAGCTCCCACTGGATAAACTTACATGTGTGATATGCCCTGAATGTACCCCCTCGGCTCAGAGACATCAACCTCGACCATGAAGGTGGCCGATATTAGAGGGACCTTGAATTCATCACTAACAAACTCGTCCTAGGCAAGGTCAGCCACGTTTGACGTTGCTAGCTACCTTGGTAGGTGAGGTCGCCATGATCCAGGGGCGGTTATCCACCTGATCTTCCAAGAATTGAAACCTCAGCTCGGAAGATGAAGAGGTTGTCATCCCATCATCAACGTCGATCTCGGTTAGGGACAGCCGACGTTACTATTTCGACACCACTACCTCGGCCCAGGCCGACATTATAGCACAACAAGACTTACCTCGGCTCTCCCGTTGAGTAAAGGTCACCACCTCGTCCTATTCCAGGACGAGGTTGTGACCAATCGCAGTTGGCCGAGCTCTTATGTGCACATGTGGGGCTGGGAACACGCGTACGCAATCAGTTATAACCTAATCATTCCCCTCACGCGAGGGAATATTGAGGTCATCATTATCTACATGAGATCAGCCAGGTGTCATTCTCATATTGGTTCGAGCCTCATGCACATACTCATTGCATGCTTGGGGGGTACACTACACCCCCCAGGCACTATATATATAGAGATCATCCTCTACCTTTGAAAGGATCCGAAATTAGCAACCCTAGCTGAAACTCTATCTAAATACACAGTAGAGAGAGGAAGCTTAAGAGTTTTGTACCTATGGCCATTAGATCCCTCATACAGTGATACATATCATACACTTGCACAGTGGACGTAGACCTAATTGACTGAACCACTTATATTCCGATGTGAATCCTCTTCTCCTCACCCCACTCTCTTATATTTACTATATACATGTGCTGCCATTGTTAACATTGAATGGAGCTCACAAACACCTTGAAGGGTGGTGTTGTTCTTAGCATCATCATTTTGGCACCGTCTGTGGGAATCGAGAAGCTATCTCTTCCTCATATGTTGCTTAGCCTCATCGGAGACTCTGGTGGTGAACCAGGCCTCCCCCTTGCGCGGAGCTGTTTCACCATTGAAAGAGGTCATGTAAGGTATTAAGCTCATTTACTACACCAGATCTTTTGTGCTAACACATGGCACCGGATCTACCACCACCTCTTTCGTCGCCTGTAGCGGGGGGACCTAGCTCTAGCCAGGCACCACCCCAATCAGAAATGGCGGAGGTGGCCACAACCTTGAGGTCTTTGGCTGCAACACAACAAGCAACGCAGGAGCTCAGCCAAAATATGATAAGACCACCTGGAGTCTCACCATAAATGATCACTTCGGCGGCGGTTCAGACTCATCCTGATGCCAAGGGAGCACCCCAGGCACCACGGAAAGACCAACTTGTGCCCCAGCGGAGGAGGGACATTGCTGACCCTAGGCGCTTATGCTTGGGGAGGCAAGGAAACCCTTGCCCTGAGGACAGGTATGATGATCTAGAGGCGGAAGATGTCCCGGAAGATTATTGGGAACCGTATGAGGTTTCGAATAATACAGTTCGTCCTATCCAACGGAGCTAAGGTTGTGGAGGCGGAAGAGGCGGAGAAGCCCGACAATGAGGATTAGCTTTTGATTGACTGAGCAGAGGGTCAGCGTTTGAAAGGCTCGACCCCGTAAATGACCTAAGATAGAGATTTTCAAGGTCGAGGAGTGCAATCGGCTCACAAAGGGAAGAGAGACAACGTCAGCCTCATCAGGGAAGAGGAAGAGACCAAGAAGAGGTCAACAGCAGACGTCGTGCCATGGCTGGGGAACCCTCCGTCCACCCCTTAGAGTTGGATGGGGATAACCTCAGTCAGGACGACGTTGCAAGACCATGGAATGAATCCATCCAATGTGTTGAGAACAAGATAGGAGACCTCATCAAAAGTCGGGATCCAATGCAAAGAGGTTTCTCAGAGGGCTCTCCATTCGTGGCTAAGATAGTAAGCTTCCCTAACCCAGCCAAGTTCAAGCCACCTATAGTGACTCCCAAGTATGATGGTAGCACCAATCCTATACACCATATTGAGATGTACCAGTCGACGGCGGACATCTACTCGATACCGGATGAGATAAAGTGTCGGGCCTTCTCTGGGACCTTGATGGGAGCTGCGCACATGTGGTTTACTTATCTTTCGAAAAATTTAATTGAGAACTTTAAGAGCTTGGCTGAACGGTTCATTCACAATTTCTGTTTTGGGGTAAGACCTCAAAAGAAGACCACCCATTTGTTGTATGTCAAGCAAGGCAAGCACGAGAGCCTAAGAGACTACATCGCCAGGTTCAACAAAGAAAAACTTAAGGTTGAAGATTATGAAGAGAATATTGCCATGACCGCCCTCATAGGAGGTCTTCACAAGGGAAAGTTGTTGTGGAAATTTGCGGAAGACCCTCCAAAATCCATGGCGGAGCTATTGGAAACTGCGGGGAAGGTCATGAACACTGAGGAATCCATGGCCGCTAAATATGAAGATGAGAACGGCGATAGCAGTGGGAAGTTCCAAAGAAAAAAGGATGGGAAAAAGAGGTCAGCTGATGATAAGTTTGCGCGTTACACACCTCTTATGGTGAGCTGCGAACACATCCTCAATGAGATAAAAAAATGATCGATCCCTAAGATGAGGCTCCTCCGCATAAGAGGAACCAAAACTTATGGAGTGGGTTCCACCAAGACCATGGCCATATAAAAGATAAGTGCTTCGCCTTGAAGGATGAGATTGAGAAGATGTTGAAGTCAAGAAAATTAAGGAAATATGTGGATGTCCCAAAAAGGGAAAATATGACCCCTAAAAGAAGAGGAGCAACAGATGTCGTGACGATACCTCGGCAAGAAGAGATGGTGACTCAGACGGAGATGACGAAGACGATCCAGACCTCCCACCAAAAGATGACAACACCCTAGTGAAGAGGGTTGGTATGATCTCCTTTGGCATTAGCACCATATGCGGGGGACTTGCGGGTTCCGAGATTGCTGACAGAAAATCTCATGTGGCAGAGGCCAAATCAGTGACCAAAGTTAAAATGGTAAACCTAACGTCTTCTGAGACTTCACAGAAGAGAAAAAAGGTAGACCTGGACACTCTCATAGTTGGTTTCTCCCGACTAGACTTTAAAGGCATCCTAGCTCCACATGATGACCCTTTGGTGATCACGACAAGAGTTCATGGATGTGAGGTGCAGATAATTCTTGTAGACGGAGGAAGCTCGGTAGATGCGATGTTATGGCCCTGCTTCAAAAGCCTAGGCCTTAGTAGAGCTAGGTTGGTACCCTATCATCATTCGCTAATGGGGTTCAGCGGTGAAAAGGTCCATCCACTGGGTATGTATGAGATGGACGTACGTATGGGTGATGAGTGGCCTAAGAGGCTAATCCGGAAGATCAATTTTTTTGTTATGGGCAAAAACTTCTTCTCGGCATATAACCTCATCATAGGAAGAGTATCCCTTAAGGAATTTAAAGACGTGCCGTTGACGGTCCACCAGATGCTAAAAGTCCCGACCCCCTATGGGGTAGGGGAAGTGCAGGGTGACCAGACTATAGCATGGGAATGTTACTTCAACTCGACTGAAGAGAAAGAGGCCCATAAGAGAGCTACTACCACTTATAACATCGATACACTTGATCTTAGAGATGAAACAAAGTTGAAGAAAGGGGAGGTCGCGGAAGAGGTAGAATCCATCGTCCTCAATGAGGACGAACCTGAAAAAACCATCCAGGTCGGCATAGCCTTAAAAGAGGAGATCAAAGAGGAGCTGATAAACTTCCTGAGGAAGATGCAGAGTGTCTTCGCTTGGAGTCACGCAGACATGCATGGCATCAACCTCGAGGTCATCTGCCATAAACTCAACGTGTCTAAGGATGCAAAGCCAATGAAGTAAAGACGAAGAGTCTACTCAAGGGAGAAGTATGACGTCATCCGGGAAGAGGTTAGAAAGTTGGAAGAGGCTGAATTCATGAGGGAAGTGATATATCCTGAGTGGCTAACAAATGCGGTCATTGTGCCCAAAGCCAACGAAAAGTGGAGAATATGTGTGGATTTTACTGACCTGAACAAGTCTTGCCCGAAAGACAGTTACCCCTTACCCCGGATCGATCAAATGGTATATACAATTGTAGGACATGAGCTCATGAGCTTCATGGACGCGTATTCAGGCTATAACCAAATCTTCATGGATGTCGAAGACTCAGAGAAGACAACCTTTATTACTGATAAAGGGACATATTGCTACAAGGTGATGCCCTTCGGATTGAAAAATACAGGGGCAACATATCAACGTCTTGTGAATAAGATGTTCGAAGACCAAATAGGCAATACTATAGAGGTGTATGTAGACGATATGTTGACGAAGAGCTTAAAGGCCTGCACCCATGTGGCAGACCTAGAAAAGACCTTCAATACTATGGACCTATACAAGATGAAACTCAACCCGGAAAAATGTGTCTTAAGGGTAGGAGCTGGGAAGTTTCTTGGATTCATCATCAATCAAAGAAGAATTGAGGCGAACCCTGAGAAAATCAAGGCTTTGCTCGACATGAAGACACCTCGGAGTATCAAGGACGTGCAAAGGCTCACTGAAAGAGTGGCTGCGCTCAACAGATTCATTTCCAGGGCGATCGATAAGTGTCTTCCGTTCTTTAAGGTGCTCAGAAAGGCCTTCGAGTGGGACAAAGGGTGTGATGAGGCTTTCGATCAACTCAAGTCATACCTTGGATCTCCCTTACTCTTATCTCGGCCCATAACAAGAGAGAAGTTATACGTCTATCTAGAAGTCTCTGAATCCTATAAGAGCGGCCATTATAAGGGAAGATGTTGGGATTCAGAGACCCGTATACTTCAACAGTAAGGCCCTTTAGGGATCTGAGCAGAATTACCCTCGCATGGAAAATTTAGCCTACGCCCTGATACATGCTTCTAGGAAGATGAAGCCCTACTTTAAGGCCCATTCCATGGTCATTCTCACCGACTCCCCGTTAAGACAGGTCCTTCATAAACCTGAGAAGTCGGGTAGACTGATGACCTGGGCCATTGAATTGGGGGAATATGACCTTACCTATCGGCCTAGGACGGCCATCAAAGGGCAGGCACTGACAGATTTTGTCACTGAGTTTACATGGGAAGAGGTCGAGGGTGAGAATGGCAAAGAGACCACAGAAGTGTCAAACAGCAACGTCCTCCGGCAACCTAAAGAGGTTATGCCCAAGAGAGTAAGAGATAGGATAGCCGAAAATGAGGAAGATCGGTACCTCTTTAGGCAGGGAATTATGTTAGAAGAGGGTTTCTCATCAGATAAAGACATATGGAACCTCTTCGTCAATGGGTCCTCTTGCGAACGTGGGAGCGGTGCGAGCCTGATACTTTCAAGCCCTGATGGTACCAACATCGAATATGCCCTAAGATTTAACTGCAAGGCGTCGAACAACGAGTCTGAATACGAGGCCATGATAGCAGGCCTCTCCTTGGTAAGGTCCGTAGGTGTAAGACGACTCTTCCTTCACAATGACTCAAGGTTGGTTCTTAACCAAATATTGGGGGTTTATGAGGCCAGGGACGAAAGGATGGAAAAATACTTGAAGAGGGTGAGGACGATACTCGAAGGCCTCGAAGAGGTAAAGATGAAGAGAGTACCTCGTCAAAATAACAGCCACGCAGACACCTTAGCAAGGTTGGCTTCAGCAATGAAGACAGACATCCGTAGGACAGTCCCCGTCGAGATCTTGCCCAGAGCAACCATTGAAGAAGAAGAGGTTAGTAATCTTTGTCTCAATTTGAACCTAGGGGACTCATGGATGGATCCCCTTATCAGATACATCAGAGAGGGGGTATTACCGGAGTCAAAGTTAGAAAGGAGGAAATTGAGGTACAGGGCAGCAAAGTTCCCAATAGTAGGAGATATCCTATATAGGAAGGGATTCCTATTGCCTCTGCTCAGATGAGTCCATCCAACCAAAGTCCCCCACGTCCTACGGGAGGTACACAAGGGTTCTTACTCCAGTCACATAGGAGGAAGACCTTTGGCGTAGAGGATTGTCATGCAAGGGTATTGGTGGCCGACCCTGGCCAAAGATGATGCATCTTATGTAAAGAGGTGCGATAAATGTCAGAGATTCTCCATAATCCCCTATCAACCTCATCAGCCTATGACGTCTATCAGTTCCCCTTGGCCATTCGCAATGTGGGGGATTGACTTAGTAGGCCCCCTACCAAGGCCTGCAAATAATTACAGATTTCTGATAATTGCCATTGATTACTTCTCCAAGTGGGTAAAGGCAGAATCGATGGTCACGATTACAGAGCAGAAGAACTTCCAATTTATTTGGAAGAACATCATATGCAGACATGACCTCCCAAACACCCTCATTTTGGACAACGAAACACAGTTCAAGAACTCTTCATTGGAAAAATACTGCGAAAGAGTTGGGATAAAGCAATTTTTCTCTTCTCCTGGCCGACCTCAAGCAAACGGTCAGACTGAAGTCACAAACAGAACGATCCTTGATGGGATCAAGAAGAGGTTGTAGGAGGCTAAGGGAAGGTGGACCGAAGAAGTTTACGCTGTGCTATGGGCCTACAGAACAACGGCTGTGACGCCAACAGGGGAGACCCCATTTATGTTATCACATGGCTCAGAGGCCGTCATACCAATAGAAGTTGAACTCCCTACTCATAGAGTGCAAACCTATGACCCTGAAAAGAATTAGGAGGAGAGAAGACTCGACCTAGACCTGATTAAAGAGAGAAGGGAAGACGCAGAAGTTAGGCAAGCATCTTACCAGCAAAGGGCGATAAAGTTCTACAACCAAAGGGTGAAATCAAGACCTATAGCTGTGGGGGACCTGGTGCTAAAGAAGACATTATAGAAGGCAAACAAGCTTCACCCAAACTGGCATGGTCCCTATAAAGTAATCGAAGAGGTTGTACCTGGGACCTATAGGCTAGAAAACCTCGAGGGAGAACTATTTTCCAATCCTTGGAATGCTGATCATCTAAAAAAATATTACATATGATGTTGCAAGACCTTTCATATAAATGTATCATCTTATGAAGAGACTATTAATGAGAAGATCAAATTCCTGTGTTAGTGCTTGGTTTATAATTCTCGATTGGAAATTTATGAGGATACCATCTTAGTTGATGACCTCAGACCTTATAACATCATGATTTGGTGACAAGGTCTGAGGTCAGACATCATACTCGGATGACCTCAGACCCTTAACATCATTAATTTGGTGAAATTATTTATGAGGATAACATCTTAGCTGGTGACCTCAGACCTTATAACATCACGATTTGGTGACAAGGTCTGAGGTCAGACATCATACTCGGATGACCTCCCTTAACATCATTAATTTGGTGAAATTATTTATGAGGATAACATCTTAGTTGATGACCTCAGACCTTATAACATCATGATTTGGTGACAAGGTCTGAGGTCAGACATCATACTCGGATGACCTCAGACCCTTAACATCATTAATTTGGTGAAATTATTTATGAGGATAACATCCTAGTTGATGACCTCAGACCTTATAACATCGTGATTTGGTGACAAGGTCTGAGTTCAGACATCATACTCGGATGACCTCAGACCCTTAACATCATTAATTTGGTGAAATTATTTATAAGGATAACATCGTAATTGATGACCTCAGACCTTATAACATCGTGATTTGGTGACAAGGTCTGAGGTCAGACATCATACTCGGATGACCTCAGACCCTTAACCTTATTAACTTGGTGAAATTATTTATGAGGATAACATATTAGTTGATGACCTCAGACCTTATAACATCATGATTTGGTGACAAGGTCTAAGGTCAGACATCATACTCGGATGACCTCAGACCCTTAACATCATTAATTTGGTGAAATTATTTATGAGGACATCCTAGTTGATGACCTGAGACCTTATAACATCGTGATTTGGTGACAAGGTCTGAGGTCAGACATCATATTCGGATGACCTCAGACCCTTAACATCATTAATTTGGTGAAATTATATATGAGGATAACATCTTAGTTGATGACCTCAGACCTTATAACATCGTGATTTGGTGATAAGGTCTGAGGTCAGACATCACACTTGGATAACCTCAGACCCTCAACATCATTAATTTGGTGAAATTATTGCATGGCAAAGAAAATCATCCAACAAACAATTCAGCAAGAGAAGAAATAAGAGCCCTCCTCAGAGGTTGACAGATTAAGTTACAAATGGCAAAAATATAAAGTAACATTGTTCATCAGAGGTTATATTTCAAATATATAGTGAAAAAGTACAAAGGCTTCACAAAAATGGCCTACGGAATTACAGGGACAGTGCTGGCATCCTCAACCTGATTCCTTTGGCCGACGTTGGTCACCACGGCCCCATCATCTCTGGGGTTGGCTCCCTCAGTCTCTATAGCATTGAGTGTCGCAGCCTCTGCAGGGGCAGCGTCTTCCTCTTCAACCTGTTGAAGGGCTTGGGCAAATTGAGGATTAGCAAAGCCTAGACCTATGAAGTCAGAGGCTTTCAAACTCCCTGACTCCTTATCCTTAGCATCCGCCCATTTGCCAGTAGCCTTAATACCTCTCTCGAGGTACTCAAAGCTGAAGTTGATGAATTCATCGGAGACTTTGTAATCGGCCAGAATCCCCTTAGAGGCATCCTCAAGGGCTACCTTCACTGCAGCGTCAACCTTCTGCTGGAGAAGGTCATCTTTGGCCTTCAAGGCAATGGTGTGGTCATTTTTAAGCTTGGAGATCTCTTTCTCCAACTCTTTAACCTTCTTATCGAACCCTTCAAAGGCAGACATCAGACGGTCTACCTCTGCATTCGGAGAGTTTTGCACCTTCTCGGCCTCTTGGCCTTTCTGGATGACGGGCAACTTCTTCAGAGTCCAGTTGGCAAGATGATGCATAGCAATGAGGCCCTGCAGATCATGTGGTCGTACATATAAGTTGAAATCCAAAAGCAAAGGTTACACTTTGAAGCTAAACTAAAATCTAAAGAAGTACCTGAATAGATCTGTGAAGACCAAACTCAACTAGCAGAGGGGTGTCCATAGATTGGCAAAAATGTTTGCCAGTATCTGTCATAGCAGAGTCGATGGCATCCAACGCCTGCAAACTGTGGCCTATGATGCTATCATTAATTTTTAGCTGCTCTATACGAGCAGCCAATGCATCCTCAGAGGAAATGGGGATGGCACGATCCCCACCTTTCTTCTTCTGCCTCTAATCCTCAGGGGCAAGATTAGCAACCTTCCTCTTCTTGGAAGACTCAGCCCTCGAGGTTGAAGGAGGGGGAGGAGGAGCATTCAGACCTGCCTTTTTAACGAGCTTCGTTAAACTCGGTGTTGCCATCTCCCACAACTCGTCAGATATTCCCTTGGGACGCTCTGCAAGATAGAAAGGTCTGAGTTAGAGAGGAAGATATACATAAATTCAGAGGTATAGCTTGCTAAAATAAAAACACACTTATGAAGTTCTGTCAGAGGACTTCCCCCAAGCCCCGTCTTAGAGAGGTAATAGGGGGTCATCAGATGCTCGAATTTGATAAGAAGACCATGCTCCGCCTGATCCTGAAGGTCTTTGACCTTCTGAAGATTGTTTTGGCTTAATCCAGGGTCGGCCCTAGCAGCCATTATAACCTTTCCCCATCTCAGGGGTATTCTCGGCTCTAAGGAGGAAGAGGGGGCACATGGACCAAATTCTCATGGCCCTGATGCGAGGAAGTAACGAGGCTTCCAATTATGGTTGGAGGTTTGGGTGATCTGAAGCATCTTTTTGTTTGACTTTCGAGCTAAGAAGTGATAATAGCTCGAATGGTTTCTAGCAGATGAATGGATATAACACCCTGTAAAGACATGGACAGGAAGATCTGAGTGATGGAAAACCCTCTATAGGATAATGGCTCCAATTATCACCCTCCAAGCGTTGGGTGACAACTGGGAAGGAGACAAGTTGATGTAGGATAATATGGCCCTGATGATGGGATGGATGGGCAGACGAAATCCTAACTTGAACATCTGCTCATATAGGCAAATCTCACCATCTCGGCCGTCATAAGCCCTTTCCTCCTTCAGAGGTCTCCTGAGTTTTATAGAGGGACTTATGGAATAAAAATGTCTGAAGGCCAGAAGGTCGACCTCTCTAACTATAATATCAATCTCGGTCGCCTCAAAGGTGTCAACATCACTCTCAACACCATCATCATCATCTAGCTCAATGTCGGCCGGAGCAGACGATGGGGCACCACTTGGGAACCTCTGAGCGAACTCAGCTCCTGTGACAGCCGACAGGGGGATGTCTTCAAGGATCGGTGGAACAGCCATACTCGGTCCTATAATTTCAACCTCTGAGGTAGAGGTTGAGGTGCTTTTACTCTTATGAGACGAGGCACGACTGGAAACCTCAGCTTGATCAGGGACCTGATCCTACCGAGTGGAAAAGTCCATGGCCTCTTTGAAGGAGTCCACAGACATAGGGACTGAGGTGGATAACTCAGACTCATACATGGGAATAGGGACTTCATGTGACCTAACTGGTTCAGTTGGTTCAGGGTGTATGACCTTCAGAGGTGGTGGAAAGATAGGTCTGAGGGGTAATTCCTCTGCCCTACGAGCTTCCTCTTGCGCTCTTTCTATTTGTCTAATTTTATCTAAGGTCTTCTCCCTAAGAGAGGGGAACTCCTCTAAAATTTGGTAAAGGGGTCTGAGCATATGAGGCAGACTCTACACTTATAACTCTCCTAAGTAACAAACAGGATTGGTAAAAGGGATTAAAGATCAAACTATCAGGCTTTGAATATAAACTACCAAGAACAATAAGAACAGTGTCGCCGGAAAACTGATACTCTCGCCAAAAAACTCTTAAGCTCACCGGAAAACGCAAGAGCAAGAACAAAGGCAGAAAAATGAAGAAGAAGGGATGACGAGGGGTTCCTGAAGAAGGGTGAGGAGAAGCAAGGAAGGAATCCCAGTAAATGAACAATCAAATGCATTTCAAATCAGAGTTCTTCTAGAGAGAGAGTTGCAGAAATGACCGAGTTCGGAGAAGGAGAGAAATGAAGAAGAAAGAGAAGAAAATAGGGTTTAAACCCTTAAGTATGAGTGCACACTTCCCAAGGCCCATAATTGCCTTGGGAACCCAAAAGACTACAATGATTACAGTTGTTAGACACGCAAGCCACTTCAACAATTAACAAGTGTCAAGAAAGGGACATGGGTACAATGCAAAGGGAACTCGGAGTTGTATACCCCTTAGTCACCTGCTCTTACATGTGAATATGGGCTAGGGGTGATTGATATGCCCTGAATGTACCCCCTCGGCTCAGAGACATCAACCTCAGCCATGAAGGTGGCCGATGTTAGAGGGACCTTGAATTCATCACTAACAGACTCGTCCTAGGCAAGGTCGGCCACGGCCGACATTGATAGCTACCTCGGCAGGTGAGGTCACCATGATCTAGGGGCGGTTATCCACCTGATCTTCCAAGAATTTCAACCTCAGCTCGAAAGATGAAGAGGTTGTCATCCCATCATCGATGTCGATCTCGGATAGGGACGGTCGACGTTACTGTTTCTCCACCACTACCTCGGCCCAGGCTGACGTTATATCACAACAAGCCTTACCTCGGCTCTCCCATTGATTCAAGGTCACCACCTCGTCCTATTCCACGCCGAGGTTGTGACCAATCGCAGTTGGTCGAGCTCTTATGTGCACAAGTGGGGTTGGGAACACGTGTATGTAATCAGTTATAACCGAATCATTCCCCTCACGTGAGGGAATATTGAGGTCATCATTATCTACATGAGATCAGCTAGGTGTCATTCTCATATTGGTTCGAGCCTCATGCACATACTCATTGCATGCTTGGGGGGTACACTACACCCCCCAGGCACTACATATATAGAGATCATCCTCTACCTTTGAAAGGATTCAAAATTAGCAACCCTAGCTGAAACTCTGTCTAAATACACAGTAGAGAGAGAAAGATTGAGAGTTTTGTACCTATGGCCATTAGAGCCCTCATACAGTGATACATATCATACACTTCCACAGTGGACGTAGGCCTAATTGGCTGAACCACTTATATTCCGGTGTGAATCCTCTTCTCCTCATCCCACTCTCATATATTTACTATATACATGTGCTGTCATTGTTAACATTGAATTGAGCTCACAAACACCTTGAAGGGTGGTGTTGTTCTCAGCATCATCAATATGCATTGGTAATTGCCTTCAGATAGTTGAAACACTGCTTTGAGGCACACACTATCATTATTTTAACTTTTCTCCCTCCGAAATCGATGCTCAGGAAGGTAGATCTATTTGGACGGATGTCCAAATGGTTTGTGGAACTTGGAAGGTTTATTTTCCAGTTTCATCATAAAACCTTAGTCAAGGGGCAAGTTCTAGCAGAATTTATCGTTGAATTTTCCAACGACCAAGAACTAGTGGAGACTAGCGTTAGAAACAAAGATTTTGTCCAATAACAAATTGAAGATAGGGATATATGAACTTTTTATGTTGATGAAGCCTCACATTCTAAGGGGAAGGAATTGGGATAGTGATGGAATTTCCAAATGAAATTGTTCTCGAGCAGGAAATTCGCTTTAGATTTGAATCGTTCATTAACAAGGCAGAATATGATCGACAGATTGAAGATAGCACTCTCCCTAGGCCCACGTCACCTTGATGTCTATCAAATTAGGTATGAATGCATGGTCGCATACCCTAAAGAAGCTCAAAACTTAATCGCCCAATTTGAACATATACAAATGTATCAGTTCCCAAGGGGAAACAATAGTCATATAGATGCACTTGCCACACTTGCTTCAGCTATCAAGGGAGATATGAAACAAACGATCCAAGTAGATTACCTTGATCGACCGGGCATCAACAAAGGAAAATCTACCTAGCAAGTTATGGTCCTTGATGGGGCCCCGAGTAGGATCGATCCGATAGTACGTTACTTAAAAGAAGATGTCCTACTAAACGATAGAAAAAAAGCGCACAAGATTCAAGTGAAAGCTACTCTCTTTCAATTGTCGTCAGAACAAAAAATTTATCCATGTTTTTTAGGGTCTTACCTCCAATGCATACATTCAGACGACATCAGAAGACTCTCTACGAGTTGCACTATAGAATATAAGAAAGCCACGTTGAGGGCGGGTCATTGGCATTTAGGGACACGAAATAAGGGTACTGGTGGCCATATATGGAACAGGATGCAGTCGCTTACGTTCAAAAGTGTAAACATTATCAACTATGGGCACTAGCCCACCAATGACCTCAAGTTCCTCATAAGTCCATGGCCTTTAGACTGAAAACTCGATCCCAATTGGGAAGGCACATTCAGAGTCATTCGAGACGAATTGATGGGAGTCTACCACTTAGAAACAATAGAGGGTAGAGCGTTTCCCTGAGCATGCAATGCATCCAATTTGAAGAAGTTTTACTTTTGAGTCTAAGTTTATTTAGTTTATTTTGGTATTGAATTATTTTTTAAATTTCCTTTTAGATTTTTTTCATGCATTTACGTAAGTAAAAATTCATCTCTATGCATTATATCAAGTGGTAGGCAAATGAATATTTAATAAAGAAAATCAATTAGTCAAATGAGTTCTACTTTGGCATATTACTCATCACTATGATGATTATCTTCTTTCGAATGTCTACCTTTAAGACTGATTAATTGGACGACCAAAGACCATATTTGATTGTCTGCATATAAACTAACTAGGCAATAGGCCAATGGTCAACTAAACTGTATTACCTCGTATTTTTCAGTATTAATTATTGAGCATTTAATTTATACGTGTGCAAGTAATTTAAGAAAAATGGGAAATAATGATTATTAGATAAATAATAATTTACGAGAAAATGATTTATATTTATGTGAAAATATATTTACTAGTGTGATAAGTAAATAAAGATATGTCAAATGTTGTAATGTCGTAAGTGAGTAAAAAGCGACGGGTTTTGACAATATCTTATTCGAGACACGCGTGTGGGGCCAGGTTGTGAATGAGATGCAAAATTTATGTTAGATGACTCAGATGGTGATTTCAAGTGCATAGATGACTCGAGACTAATTAGGGGTGGTAATGGGGTCCAGGGGCTTTTTAGACTAATTAGGACCCGTATAAGAGCGTTCAGGTCATTTTACACTTGACATATGGCCTAATTTCGGGATTAGGGATGTAATTGGGAAAGGTGGATGGAGTTGACATCCATTCCACCATTCCAAAAGACCTATAATTAAGAGAGAAGAAAAAGGATAAGGTAAAACTCTAGAGGAAGCCAAGAAAATCAATTCGGGAGGGAAATGGACCAATTTTCGGGCAAGAATCAACACGAAAAGAGGATCCTAAGAGGAAAATCACAATTCTCTACAATTAAAGGCAAGTGTTTAAACTTACTTCAATATTTTATGCTATGTCAATGATTCATATTTTAGTTGGTGTAAAAATATTAATTTTTGGATGGGATTCACATGATAAAAATGGAATTTTTAGGAATGATATTACAAAAGTTGATTTAATTATAATCCTATATAAAATTTGAGATTGATTTATATATAAAATATGTGATCTTGAATAAAATATGAAATAGATTCATAGAGAAGATGTGATCTTGAGTAGTTCTTGGGATAATTGAAAGAATATTGAAATTGAATTAAGAATGTAATTGATTTCTTGTTAATGATGTTGAATCCCATGTATTACTATGCTATCTGATGATTTGGGATGTAAAACTGTGCACGCTTTATGTTTAAAATTAATGGGATGATGTTAGGTTGGGTTGGGATGGAGATTTGTGTCCATATAGTGTATAAAGAATTGGGGAAATACGTCATACATGTAACAGCCCCTCCCAGGCCAGAACCAGGTGGTGAATCGGTTCGTCTAGGGCACGATCCGATTCGGACAACCTGTTCAGCCCAGGTTGGTTATTTTGTTTCTTCTGTGAATCGTTCGGGGTTAGATTTAATTATGGGGGTCCATAAATGAGATTTAGGACTTTTGAAAAATATGTGGACATTATATTACCTTGGGTTAGTCGAGAATAAAATTTGGGGTATGGAAATATGGGTGTTTAGGGTGAATGACGCTCGAAAATTAATTAATGAAATCGGTTTGGGATTTTGGATAGAATTAGGATACGGACCGGAGTAAAATAACTTAGTGTCTAGAACTATAATAATTTTTTTGAATTAATTATAAGTAAGTGACAACTTATGTATTCGGGATTCCATATGCATGATTAGCGAATTATATATATATATATATATATATATATATATATATATATATGTGTGTGTGTGTGTGTGTGTGTGTGTGTGTGTGTGTGTGTGTGTGCGCGCGCGCGCGCGCGCGCGCGCGCACGTCTGTTTGAATGATATATGTGAAACATACCTACTTTATGGATGCTATCGTTGGAGGTTGCGTAGTGGACGGTCCACCTTGGCATTGACCAACATGTGTTGGGTCGGTTCCCTAAGTCATAGGTCTATCGCATGACCACTGTATATCAGTTTAGAGTCTATTGGGGTAATGTTGTATTATTATGACCCACAAATGTAAAACAATGACCGCCTGCAGTTGTTTTGGGTTTGGTGGCGAGATTCTGACCCGTTGGCCGAGGAGTGGTACGTGATGTACTTGGAGCCGATAGTATGCTGGAGAATGCATCCATGAGGTCTCAGCTCTGGGGATGCGATTATACGTATATAATGAGTGACATATATATATATATATATATATATATATATATATATATATATATATATATATATATATATGAATGTGTACGAAATGTGATGTGAATATACGTATATAAGCATGATAAATATATATGTTTGAATAAAACAAATGTGAGAACATTGAATTAGTAACTGGGGTGAAGATATAGGAATCGATTAACGATGAGAATTATAATGATTTAGCATATGAGTTAGCTAAATGACAATTAAAGCAAATTATACATACATGCAACACAGTTTGGCTAAAAGTGTAGATAATGGGACTAAGATAAGTGTTGGTACTATTTAGGTAGGGTATCATAACTTGGTGTTTAAAATAAATGCGTTAGGTGTGCACTATAGATAAAGGACGAGGATTATCTCATGAGAGTGCGACACCGGTTTAAATACAAATGATTACATTGCATATTTATTATTGTATTTTAAACACTTGCAAAATATTTTACAAATAGTTTTTGGGCTCTGACCCGTATCAAAATATTGTCCAAAATCTTTTAGGTGCCAAGCCATAGTGACTCCAAACGTGATCACTTCTTCCGGTCAGACGATGCTGCAGCTACAATGGATGTTTTTAGGGATTGCCTAGACACATCTATCTTTGATTTCTATATAGGACTTCAGTCAGTTGTTTGTTTGGGCATGTCACCCCTTATTAGTCAATGTTTATTTTATTTAGACTTTATTTCATTTCAGTTCACATGGATTACTATTGGGATTTTTACCGAGTGTGATTCGGTTATTTTGATTATTACATTTATTCAACATTCAGTTTATAATCGTGGTGAATGGATATTTAATTGATTAGAATGGATGGTGGTGTGAATGAAAGTTTTATTTTGGAAAATAATTTTTAAAATTTGACAATAGGCTTAATAGGTTATCATCAAAAATGTAATTTTCGATAGTGATGCTAAAAATGAGTCAGTCCGAGATTCCTATTTTATTTTAGTAGAGGGGTTGGCCACCCATTATTTAAATAGGCGGGTTGTCACAAATGGTATCAGAGTATCATCTTGTAGTGTCTTTAGGATATGTACGGCTTACTACGATTTAAGTTTAGTGTCATTTGATATAGAGCCTTATATTATTGGGACTATTGCACTTATTTTTGCATTTACATTCTTTTTCTGTTATGAATTATATTGATTGTGGACTTATACAAATTCGGTTTGGTTTCAGATGCCACCCAAGAGAGGATGACCAGCTAAGTCCGCAAGGAGGACCAATGAGGGAGAGTCTCAACTGGAGCCACAGGTGCCACAAGGGATAGTGACGGTCGTTGAGGTGGGCACTATAGTTTGCTCAGGTGGTTAATGTTGCCATAACTGCCATGGCACAACAGTTCCCATTGACTCAGCTAGTGGATCCAGTTGCTCAGGCCCACCCTGTAACATTAGTGTGGGAGAGAGTTCGTGAGGCCTTTCAGAAAGGGCATCCACTAGAGTTCCAGGGCAGCGCAGATGTGGTAGCTGCCAGTCAGTAGAAGAAAGATATACGCATCATCTCCGAATGGTTAAGTGCAACGACACTCAGATACAGATTTTTTTCTACGTTCATGTTAGTTGGAGTATCCTTACAGTGGTGGGAGTCAATCACCACATCTAAGGAAAGGGATACGATAACGATAACAGAGTTTTGGGTGCAGTTTGACCGTAAGTTCTTCCTGTCCACGATTCAGATTGAGATGCGAAGGAGGTTTATTGATGTAGCACATGAGGTCCGGACTGTGGTCGAGTACGGGGGGAGTTCACCCGGTCTGGTAAACTTTGTGCCTGAAAAGGTGAACACTGAAGAGAAAAAGATGCTGAAGTTTATTGATGGACTCAATTAGAGGATCCAATAACATTTCATGGGTAATCCAGTATTGAAGACTTACAATGAGGTCATTAATGTCGCACTTCTTCACTGTTAGGATCACAACTTCCATGTGAAGGGAGGCAAGAAAGTTGGAGAGTCTAAAAAATAGGGGAAAATGGGAGGTAATGGTGACAGTGGGGCATCGAATAGCAGTCTGGTAGACATCATGAGTGAGATACCCAGCAGAAGGATCCGGCTAAGAGATTCCTATCAGGGGATTCAAATCAAGTGATACTGGATTTAGGTAGGGCCAGAAGCAGCAGCGAGTTCCTTAGGGCAAGAAGGGCCAAAGGAATAATGGGGGTGGCCATCAGGGCTAAAGACCAGGGCAACGTCGACTGGGCTAGCGATAGGGGGATTTCATGGGCCGATGCTTTATTTATGGGAATTCAGGCCATATGCGCAGAGCTTTCCAGCAGTGAGCCAGGGGGAAATAACAAGGTGCCCAAGTGGAGCAGCACGCATAGCTACCACCAGTAGCACCACCAGCTTTAGTAGTCCTATCGCATCAGGGACAGTTATAGTATGAGCCTGTCTATAACGTTCATAATGCGATGATTACACATCTATTACCAGCGCCACTAGCTGTAGAGGGTATGTTTCCTATCCATGGGCATTTGTATCAAGTATTATTTGATACAGGGGCATCGTATTCTTTCATTTCTACTAGATTTGCACGCATGGACGATTTATTAGAGACAATCGACAGTATTATTATGTGTGTTGATTCACATTTATGTAGTTGGGCCCTTATTCACTCCATTTGTAGGGAAGTGGGGATAAATTTTAGGAGATTATTCTTAGCATCTGACTTACTGGTGCTAGATATGACGGGGTATGATGTCATTCTCGGCATGGACTGGTTGGCGATGGTGGACTATTTTAGTAGGATTTTGTGTTTGCCATTCCAAGGCAGGAGATGTTTTGGGTGACGATGCCTCTTCCCGAGGGAGGGTCGAGCACGCTTCTTTACTATATCGAGGAGGAGACCTCGCAAGAGGTGGTTATATCATTAGATTCGATTATAGTAGTTAGGTAGTTCATAAATGTTTTTCAGAAAATATCGGGTTTACCACCGAGTCGAGAGATTGAGTTCGTCATTAATTTAGCATCAGGGACTAGACCAATAGCACGTGCACCCTATCACGTGGCTCCCTTAGACATGCGGGAGTTGAGGGAGCAGATTCAGTAGCTCTTGTGGCTAGGTTTTATCCATCGGAGTACATAATCATGTGGTGCTCTAGTATTATTTGTAAAGAAACGGGATGGATCACTTAGGTTGTGTGTTGACTATAGAAAGTTGAACAAGGTCACGATTTGAAATAAATTTCCTTTGCCTTAGATCGATAACCTATTCGACTAATTAAGAGGATTAACCTACTTATCAAAGACTGACTTAAGGTCGGGTTATCATCACTTACGTATTAGGGAACAGGATGTCACTAAGATCACATTCCTAACGAGGTATGGCTAGTATGAGTTCAGGATTATGCCATTCAGGCCAACCAACATACCAGAAGTATTCATGGATATCATGAACAGTGTGTTCAGAGACTTTATAGATCAGTTCGTGATTATTTTCATAGATGACATTCTTGTTAGTTCTCAAATTGAGACCGAGCACACAGGGCATTTCGTATGGTTCTACGGACGTTATGAAACCATCAGTTGTACACCAAATTCGAGAAGTGTGGGTTTTGGTTACGAGAGGTGCAGTTCTTGGGACATATTGTGTCTGACAGAGGTATTTCACAACACCGACAGAGATCCATAGCTTCTTGGAATTGGTCAGGTACTATCATCGTTTTATTAAAGGAATTGAGTAATTTGTATTTATAGATGCGTACTTATAGGGACTTGGGGGTGTGTTACATCAGGAGTATCGGGCTCGGGCTATATCTTATGTTTCTCTCAAGATTAAGCCCCACGAGAGGAATTACCCCACACACGATCTAGAGGTAGATGCGATAGTTTTTTCCTTGAGGATTTGAAGGAACTATCTCCTGGGGGAGAAATTTAGTCTGTTTACGGATCATAAGTCACTGCAGAATCTATCCCCTCAGAAGGATCTCAATATGTGACAGTGTAAATGGATAGAGTTTATGAAGGACTATTATTTTGACAGTCAGTAGCACTCGGGTAAGGCTAATGTGGTGGCAGACGTATTGAACCGACGACCTACAGGGGAGTTAGCGTTGGTCTAGAAATCGAAGTAGAGTGAGCTTTGGCAAGATGATGCAATTTCTAAGGTATGTATGATAGTGTTGACTAGCACACTCGAGATCATTATGCGGGTTGTGAAGGCGCATGTCATGGATTAGTACTGTTAGGACAAGGTGCTTTAGTTATTAGCATAGGGGCAGAGTATTACTCAATTAGCTCAGAGATAGGCTCACGTTTTAATAGGAGGCTTATAGTCCCAAAGGATGGGGACTTGCGACATGCTGTTATGACCGAGTCACATGGGTCGTGATTTTTGGTACATCCTGGTGGGGATAAGATATAAAAGGACATAAGTAGACAATATTGGTAGGATGGGATGAAGTGGGACATTACTGAGTTTGTATCAAAATACACCACTTGTCAGAAAGTGAAGGTTAACTAACAAAGGCCAACCGGGATGTTGCAGCCAGTGGAGATTTTGGCTTGGAAATGGGAGATTATATCAATGGACTTTATTATAAGGATACCGACATCGCAGATGGGTCATGATTCAATAGGGTCATTGTGGATCATCAGACAAAGGTGGCCCACTTTATTCAGTTCGGATGGATTATATGATGGTATAGTACGCCCAGCTTTTTATATCTGTGATAGTGAGGTTACATGGGGTACCGATTAATATTTTGTCCGATCAGGACAAAATCTTCGTGTCTCATTTTTGGCAGAGTTTTCAGGAGGCGATGGGGACTTAGTTGCGATTGAGTACGTCTTATCATCCACAGATTGATGGGTTTACTAAGAAGGTTAATCAGATGCTGGAAGATATTCTCAGGATGTGTATACTAGATTTTAGGGAGTAGTACCTTCCACTAGTGGAGTTCGCTTATAATAACTTAACCAGTTTACTATCAGCACGGTGTCTTTTAAGGCATTATATAGCCGACCTTGTCATTTGCTCACTTGTTGGTTAGAGGTGGGGGATAACATGCTTCTTGGACCTGAGATTATCCATTACGCTTATGTCAAGATCGAGCTAATTTTGGGTCCTATACGAATAGCTCAGGACATGCAGAAAAGTTATGCATATGTTGACAAGAGGCACATAGAGCTGGAGGTGTGTGACTAATTATTATTGCGGGTGCAATTTGGGAAGAAAGGGAAACTAGCGTTGAGGTATGTGGGGCCTTTCTTGATCATTGAGAGGATAGATTCAGTTGCATATAGGCTCGCGCTGCCAGAGCATCTGCTGGGAATTCACGACGCATTTCATATGTCGTCGTTGAAGAATTACTAGAGGAGTGAGAAGGAATATTGGCACATTCCAATGGAGGAGATTGATTTGCAGCTCGATATCTCATATGAGGAGAGACCGTTTGCTATTCTGGATCGTAGTGAGCATAATCTGAGGTCAAAGGTGGTGCCCTTAGTTCGAGTTCAGTTAGGGTACCATAATGCCGACGAGTCAACATAGGAGCGGGAGGATGATATGTAAGAAAGTTATCTCGGTCTCTTTATGGTGGGTATGTCCAAAATTTAGGGACGAAATTCCTTTATAAGGGGGGAAGTATGTAACACCCCATATTTCTAAGTATTTATTTTTTAGCATTTAGACTACATGTGTGCACATAATTTAAGAAAAATGAGAAATAATGATTATTAACTAAATATTAATTAGCGAGAAAAGGATTAATATTTATGTGCAAATATATTTACTAGTGTGATAAGTAAATAAAAAGATATCATATGTTATTACGTCATAAGTGAGTAAAAAGTGATGGGTTTTGGCGGTATCTCATTCGGGACACGCTTGTGAGGTCGTGTTGGGAATGAGATGGAAAATTTATGTTACGTGACTCGGATGGTGATTTCAAGTGCATAGATGATCCAAGATGGGTCGAGATAGTCAAAATTAGGTACTCGGGGTGGTAATTGGGTTTCGATTTTTTTTAGACTAATTAGGTTCCGTATAGGGGCATTTGGGTCAATATACACTTAGCCTATAGCCTAATTTCATCATTAAGGATATAATTAGGGAAGGTGGGTGGAGTGGGCATCCATTCCACCATTCCATAAGACGCATACTTGAGAGAGAAGATAAAGGAGAAGGCAGAACTCTAGAGGAAGTCAAGAAAATCAATTCGGGAGGGATCTTCCTCTCAGAATTCTCTGTGATTAAAGGCAAGTGTTTAAACTTAATTTGATATTTTATGCTATATCAATGATTCATATTATAGTTGGTGTAAAAATATGGATTTTTGGGTGGGATTCACATGACAAAAATGGGATTTTTAAGAATGATATTATAAAAGTTGATTTAATTATAATCCCATACAAAATATGAGATTTATCTGTATATAAAAGATGTCATCTTGAATAAAATCTGAGATAAATTTATTGAAAATATGTGATCTTGAGCGGTCCTTTGGAGAATTGAAAGAATCTTGAAATTGAATTAAGAAAGTAATTGATTTCTTGTTGATGATGTCGACTCCCATGTATTAATATTTTATCGGATGATTTGGGGCGTAAAAATGTGCACCATTATGTTTAGAATTGATGGAATGATGTTAGGTTGGGATGGGATGAAGATTGGTGTCCACGTAGTGTATAAAGAATTGGGGAAATTTTTCATAACAACCTCGGCCAAGCTAGAACCAGGGGGCTAACCAGTTCGGCCAGGGGGTGAACCGGGTCAGACCGCCTGTTCAGCCTAGGTTGGTTATTTTGTTTCCACCGTGAATCTTTTGGGTTCCAATTTAATTTAGGAGGTATGTAAATGATATTTAGGAGTTCTAGAAAATATGTGGGACATTTTATTACCTTGGGTTAGTCGAGAATAAAATTCGGGGCATGGAAATATGGGTGTTTAGGGTGAACGACACTCAAATATTAATTAATGAAATCGGTTTGGGATTTTGGATAGAATTGGGATACAGGATCGAGTAGAATAGCTTAGTTTCCAAAATTGTAATAATATTTGTGAATTAATTATAATTAAGTGACGATTTATGTAATCAGGAGTCGGGGTTAGACTCGAAAATTATGGGCTAGTGCTACGAGTGACAAGTGTTAGATTGGTTCTCCAGGTCATAGGTCTGTCGCATGACCACTGTATGTGAGTTTAGAGTCTAGTGGGATAATTTGGTATGGTTATGACCCACAAATGCAAGACTAAGATCACCTCCAATTATGTGTTTACGATTTGGGTTCGGTGGTAGATTTCGACCCATTGGCCTAGGAGTGGTACGTGATGTACCTAGAGCCGATAGCATTCTCGAGAATGCATTCGCGTGATCTTATCTCTAGGGATGCATTTATATGTATATAGTGAGTGATATATATATATATATATATATATATATATATATATATATATATATATATATATATATATGTATATGTACTAGATGTGATGTGAATTTACGTATATAAGTGTGATAAATATATACGTGTGAAAAAAAATGTGTGAACATTGAATTAATAACGGGGGTGAAGATATGTGCATCAGTTAATTATGATAATTATAATGATTTAGCATATGTGTTACCCAAATGAGAATTAAAGCAAAGTATAAATACATGCGACATGGTTTGGCTATAAGTGTAGCGAATGGGACTAAGATAAGTATTGGTACTAGTTAAGCAGGGAAGCATAACTAGGGTGTTTAAAATACATGCGTTAGGTGCTCATGGGAGTGCGACACCAGTTTAAATATGAACGATTACATTGCATATTTATTATTGGATTTTAAACACTTGCAAAATATTTTTCAAATGGTTTTTTGGCTCTGACTTGTATCAAAATCTTTTCCAAAACCTTTTAGGTGCCCAATCACAGGAACATCGGGAGTGATCATTTCTTTCAGTTAGACGATGATGTTGCAACTGTGGATGCTTGCAAGGATTGCCTAGACGAATCTATCTTTGATTCTTAGATAGGACTTCATCCAGTTGTTTAATTGGGCATGTCATAAGTTGGTGCTTATTTTATTTATACTTTATTTTATTTCAGTTCAGATGGATTACTGTATTGGGATTTTTACCGAGTGTGATTCGGTTATTTTGATTATTACATTTATTCAACATTCAGTTTATTATCGTGGTGAATGAATATTCAATTTATTAGAATGGATGGTGGTGTGAATGAAAGTTTTATTTTGGCAAGTTAATAAGTTTTAAAATCTGACACCGGGCTTAATAGCTATTAGTAATTAATCTAATTTTCGTCAGTGATGCTAAGAATGAACCAATCTAAGATTCTTATTTTACTTTAGTAGAGGACTGACCACATGTTATTTAAATAGGCGAAGTGTCACATAAACTCAAAATGTTTTTATGATAAACAAAACATGAACAATGGCTTACAACCAATGAAAGGCCTACTGGGAAACTCTAGGCACCCATGACCAGTTAGGTTATAAAAATCCTTACTGAGGAATGACCCCACAAACAGGTGAATTATTGTTTATTTGGCTCTAGGCCTAAGGTTTGATGTGACGATGTCACCTAAAAGGTAAGACCAAATACCACACAACAGAAAGGGAAGCAAAATGAAATAATTTCCATAAATACTTTAAGTTGTTACATGGAAATTGAAAAAAAAAATACTTTATAGCGAAATGGTAATTACAAATGAATCAATTGCACGACTGAGATTACTCATCCACTAAAATCCTAACTCCAGTAGGTGTAACATCTAGCGCATTAGGAGTTAATAGTCTCGAGAAAATCTGTAATTCTCGATGGGCCTCTGAGAATCACTTTGGCGACCAGATTTGAAGGTCGGGAAAGCTCATCACCCCCATCCAAGTCATGTTCGCTAAGATATTTCTTTATCAAACTGATCAGAATGGAATCCATTGGGATCCCCGAAGAATCTATCGTGTAAGGAAGATCTTGGTAGTTGAGGAAATCGAGATTGTACCAATACCACGATAGGGAATTCTTGGGCACCCTCACAAATGCCAGGGCATTAAGCCATCCATTCTTATAGGCAACCTTCCAGGCATTGTTCAAGATAGCACCCATGATATGAAGAGCCTTATTGTACCCATCTATCCATACCTAATGAGTTTTTTTTAAATTGGAACGTAAGACGATCAATCTTCTGAAATAAGCTCGTAATAGTCCTCACTTTATTGTATAAATACTTCTTGGTGTTCTCTATTTCTTCGGTCAGATGATCACTCTTTTGTTTTTGGAGTAAGATAGACCTATGATGGTCTTATCATTATCATTAAAGACTTTCAATCCTTATCCATCTTCTCTCTTAGATGGTAATTCTCTTCTTCGAGAAATGAGGCTCTTTTTCCAGCTTGTTCTCTTAATCAGAATTTAGCAAATCTCGCAAGCTCAGCTCTCATATCATTGTTCACTTTACGAGAAGATTTATAACCTCTTTTGCACCTATAATATCAGCCTAGAAAGCAAAACTCTTCCATGCATGGGTAGACTCAATGTCGGTTAACTTCTTATCAAAACCTCTTCCTTTGCTAATCTCGGTAACATTTTGCTCAAAGTCAACCCTCAAATTGGCCAACGATTCCTTATGATTACTTTGAGCAACAAAAATAATGTCATGAAGGGCAGCGTTGTCCACCACAGTCTGATGAAAGAGGCGACAAAGATCTAAGTAGGTTTCATTTTCTTAGATAAACACATCAAGACCCAAGTGTTGTTCGAGATCTTCATCATCATCATCATCATCATCTTCGTCATGACCAGTAGCAAAAAGTCTTTCACGTCTTACCTGAAAATCGTGCTAAGAAATGACAAGCGCTACGATTCTTACTTTAAACAGCATAGACAGATGATCGAGCATTTAAGCTTGGCAAATAAAAGAGAACATGCAAGAAATAATATATCATACTAAAGGATAACAATTCAATCCAATTCATAATTTCATTAATGGATAACAACTGGGGGAAGTTCCCTACATCGTTCATTGAAGGAAAAATAAAAACATTGCTACCTAATTATTTTAAGGAGAATATTATCAACCTTCTCCTTCTCGACAGCTTGAAAAGTGGCTATCACCTCTATCTAGATGGCCTTGATCACGGTAGCTTATTCAACCTGGACCTGAACAAGATCATCAGTAGCGGATTACTCCTCAACTACCATTTCATCATTGCACTCAACCTCCTCCCCATTTTGATGAGGGTAACCCGTATTATTCTCTTTGAAGAGGTCTAAATCCTCAGTAGTGTCGACTTTGACAAGAACCTTATCCCAGCCAATTTAAAAAAATACATTTTTAAGGTATGCAATCTGGATCTTGACATTAGCGAAGGACTTATCCCATCCATGAGTGAATGCCTCTTCATTGGCCTTTGTAACACTAACTAAGGCCTTTTTGGCTTTTGCTTTTGCTTTGGCCTTGGCCTCTCTGTCCTGTGTCTTAGCAGGGTCGGCCTTATCCTTAGGATTCTCGACCTCTCTCTTGACTTGCTCAGCAGTAGCCACTAGTGTGGTAGATTCATCAATCTTCTTCTGAAGATTGATTTTCTCATCCTCCAGGCTCTTGACCTTCTCATTGAGCTTCAGCTTCTTGGTTGCCTAGGAAGCATCGAGCTTTCGAGAATATTTTATAGACTTGCCCAACTCCTCAAAAACCACCTCCACATCAGCAAAGGATTTTTTCAACGCCTTATTTGTGACACCCCGTAAAATTTGAAAATAGATTGATTAAGCATAATACAAACTCACAGGAATCAAATGATTGAATATCATTCTGAGCATGGTTGTAATAAAAAAATGAATGAAATAAATAACTGGAACATATCATAGGTGAACCACATAACTCTGATACCAAACCAACCAACAGTACTAGTACCATTGCGTAACTACAAATATATAACCATAAATCAAACTACTAAAATATTCTCAGGGCGGAGGCGACACAAATGCCTATGCTCGGACAAGTAAAGTTAACACTGAAGATAACAAAATGTCTACGAAGTATAAGAATATATCTGAGTGTGTGTTACAATAAAATACGCATATTATTCTCATATTTTAGTTTCATTTAAGTTATCCCCACCCCCCACCCCACCCCACCCCACCCCAAAAAAAACTCCATATCGCATGCGCTTAATCCTAAATCCATGTTTCCCAATGATTAAGTCTTATTAATCTAATGGTCTTACGTCTGATTTTTAATCATCTTATACATGTCAATTGTATAATATCTCAATAGAAGTATTCACTACTTAATCATCTTATACATCTCAATTGTATAAATATGTCAATAGAAGTATTCACTACATCTACATCCACATGATACGGGCACGATCCAACATTCGTACCTAATACAAGTCCCCTTCTTAAGCCGATACATAACGAAGGCCTATCTTACCACCTTTGAGGATCTCTCACGCGTAGTAGGCATAATTATAGGTTACCCCACACCTATAACCATCAAATCATTTCTAAAGGGAAAATCACTACGCTTTCACGTCAGCCATATAACTCTATACCCAAAGCTCTATAAAAGGATCGACCCGATCATCTTACTCTAGATACAATAAGAATTTCAGCATGTAGTGTTTAGAATAATCATGACCAAGGTAAACCCATCTCATCACATCAGAGTATCCACATAATCATCATCACTCAATCAAGGTAAACCCGTCTTTCTCATCAGGGTACTAAAGTTATCATAAAGCTTTTGTACGTGTACATATCCCCTCTAGTAAGTATCCCACAAGTATACACGCCTAGTACGTTGCACCTAATACACAAATCAAGTAAACCTAGTACACATAAAGATTACAATTATGTCATCCAAATATATTAACTTAATTAACTTCTTTTAATTAAAAGTATTCTCAATATTAACCAAGTCAAAACATATTTAGATTACAAGTATTAAATCAAATGTATTAACTTAATTAACCTCTATTAATTAAGAATATTCTCCATAGAAACTGAGACAAAACATATTTAAATTAAATGTCATAAATAAAATGTATTAACTTAATTAACCTTTATTAACTAAATTATTCTCAAGATTAAACGAGTTAAAACTGCTAATAGACTAACGGCTATCCAATCCAAATCTCTAAACTTCTTAAAATAATATAGCAATCCACTCAACTCTCGGATCTACAATCACATAATACTCAAGAATAGTAATCCTAATCACACCTGGGGCACTAAGTCTTAATTCATCATTACTTAATTTGATAAGTCTCATTTATTTAGGAATTTCAATTTAACCTAAATCTCAACTTTGATCCCTTTTGGTAAAATATTCATAAGAAATTGAGTAAAAATACAAAACTAGTGCCCACACGTTCGTAATTAAATTTTCCACAATCCTGTATCATCGATCGATCCTTAAGGTTGATCGATCGATGATACCTATACAAAAACTCCTTCTTCAATCTACGAGTTTTAACCTCAAAATCCTCCATTAACGAACTTCCAAGCTCCCAAATCATAAAAAAAAAACTATATTCATATATAGGTTTCTCAACATCACTACTAACCTATATCTAAGGTTCACATGATTCCAACAAGATTTAATGGTATAAATTCCCATATCATTCGTATCAATTTCAGATTATACTATGAGCATGAGTAGTAACATAACTAATCGATTGAATAAATTCTGAAATTAGCAATTTAATTAGCTAAATCAGATTTCTTTACAATTATCTTTAGATTCCAATACATAATTATATTCTAACACCAAAAACAATGATATTCATATACAAAGTAAACTTGTCTCAAATCCAAAAGGTGAATTCTAAGTTCAATGCTCTAATTCTTCTTCTCCAAGTTGTCTCATTTTCTCTAGTCTTTAGGCTTTGTCTTTAAAGGTATAATACATGTTTAAGTTAAGTCTAACCACTCTAATAACCTAGCATCCATGAAATTAGGCTTAGGACTAATCTAAACCCCAACCAAATGAGCCCAATTATAACTCTAAATGACCTAAAACCTAGACCAAGTCATATACCAACCCATAGGCTTCAAAATCAACACTATAAGCTATAACAAAAAATTATACATGTCCCAAAAGTCAATCCGAACTACCATACTAAACATCTCAATCCGCTACACAGTACAAGTCCAAAGTCAATAATTAAATTATTTATTAAATAATTATTAATTGATTACCGTGTATTAAGTCCAATTCCAATTTCGAATTAAAATATACACGCATAACCTATATGAAATATACAATTATAATTAGTGACATCACAAGTAACTACAGATAATTAAAATTTTATAATTTAGTTACGCATTAAAATGATAGGGTATCACATCATTCCTCTCCACTAGCTGATCGTAATCGATCATAAACTGCTAGACAATGGGCGAACAAAGATAAGCAAAAAGCGAACAAAAGGAAATACAAAACAAAGAACATAGGCAAAAACAAACTTACAAGGAGAGATTGTGGTTGTCACATTCCAGTAGTCACGAATGGGTAGGGTAGAAGCAATCACCCTATCAGCAAGAAACACCCCCGATCGAATCAAGTCTCGGGCTAGCTCGGGGCGAGTAACTACAGATTATAAAACACCCTTTCCCTTATCAATATCCTTTATCCCCATAATGTCTAGTGGGGGAAGAGATATGTGATCCCTCTTTTGCCTCTTTGAAAGGGGCTCATTATCCTTAGAGGGGGAATCGTCAATATCCATGGGGTTATTAGGACTCCCCAAATTCACTTTTCTTTCTCCTCGATCGAGCAAGATCTTTCTTATTTCCCTGGGGATATATCAACCCCCATTTTCTCACATAAAGGTTAGCCAAACACGATATGCCTAAGATGGGGCTTGTTTGTCAATTAATACTATTCTCAGCATTAAACTATATAATCATATATTGATAAATCATAATTGACTTTAAATTAATATCTAAAGCGATAATAAAATCCAACCAAGCACTAAGTGTATAAGAAATTCAACATAACAGTAAATATCTCAAACCAGCATGAAGTAAATAAAGCATGGGCTTATGCCCATATAAAATCCCAAGTAAAACAAATAAACTGATGCGGTATAGCACCCAAACTAGAATCAATAAATCTGGAAAATCTTATGAGAAAAAGGAGACTGCAAGGCTGATCCGTCAATAGTCCTGCTATCCCTGTCTAGGAGCACTTGGGGTTAGAAAACATTTAAAATTTGGGTAAGCTCCCTAAAGTTGCAAGAATTAACTTATTTAATTTAAGATGCATTAAATACAATTGATTCAAAGTAAATACCCCCCATCACCGTTCACATACGGTTAACATCTCACCCCTCATCTAAGTGTGATATTACCCGTATCCGAACAAGTTTCGAAGTAGTAGATGACTACTGTGCCAATTTAATATCAAATGCATTAGCTATAGTCAACTTGATAAAACGTAACTGTATACATTCATATTATCAATGCCCAAAGTGTCCCAGTCTCATATATCACGTAAAGGTGACATAAATATGTATTATGCACACTACATTGTATAGGTCTGTAATTTACTATCTACGTTCTTAGACAACTTAATCATTCTCATTCAAATTGGGAAAATATATATATATGTCCTTTTATATATGCGACACTCAAAGGAATCTATCATTGGTGTCTCAAACATGCTCTATCAGTAAGTCTGAAGGAATCCTCTATCTAGTAAGATATCACAACACAACACAACACACACATAAATGGGACGTTCCCTACACAGTTCACCAGACCACGACCAATTCCCAGCGGTGACAAAGGATTCCAGCATCTACACTTACCTCTCATAGATGTTGTTGCTACTTAGTACCTATAATAATGACCTACACAACGTCTAGCCCACCTGTGCCGACATGTGCTACGGTCCTGAACGAGTGTAACCCCAACCGATAGGACCGTCCATGAACATAGGTATGTCCACACAAATAAATATACGTATACATTATTCTCATATAATATGTATAGGTAATTACTCAATAATTATCTAAGGCATCCCACATGATTACTGTTGATGTAAAAAACTAGATCGCTCTAATTATTTAATCACAGATAAATAAATAAGACAAAGATTTTTAAAGTGGTTCGGCTAAAAATAAAGCCTACGTCCACTGTTATGTTATTGCTGAGTGTTTGCGGAATTCTTGATTACAAGTTCTCTCAAGAAATTCCGGTCCCCCTGAATGAGGATGATACATGGTATTTATAGCCTCGAGGCTGTACATGAATGGTTCGATACATTAAATGACATACATGTGAAAGGGTAATACATTTAATGCAGAGTGCGTGCCAAGAATATAAGCATTCAATGAATATCTGAGCTGTTGATTATCTGGCAAATAATGATACGACCGAGATACAGCTCGGACCGCCATAGTTGTTCACTGATCAGGAGTTCCTCGGTATGATAGAGTTCCTCGGTGTGATAGAGTTCCTCGGTGTATTCTCGTTGCTCGGAAAGAAGCATGGCTGGTCGGGAAATGATCTTCCTCGCTGCTATTGTGCCACGTAGATTGACACGTGTCTTCGTATTATTCGTCCACATCAGCATATTAATTTTGGTATCAACAGAAGCCCCCAATGTTTCATATTTCGAATTTTGAGGAGTATGTAACATTCTTTCTCGGTATATGGCAATATTAAATGACCTTCCTGGGTTTCAGGAACATTGTATTCAAATTTCCTTCTTATTTCGCTGTTTTCCGCCTTTTTCATAAGCGCTTCGATTTTCGTGCAATTTTTGTCCTTTTAGCCGCCGGAAGTTCAGTAGTTTCTTTTTGGTAATCATTTCTTTCGCCGCTTCCCAATGCAAAGTATTTAAACTTCTTTGGTAACCATACCGTCGTCTACGTTTCCCATTTTCTGCATTCAAGCTTTCTATTCTCTTCTTCTCTCTTGTGCGTTCATCCTTGTTTCCGTTCGTTGCCAACATACCTCCTTTCTTTCTGTAAGATATTCTTCCTTTCTTCTGTATCTCTTTTATTCAATATGGTTTATATTGTGGAGTCTGTTGAGAAATTCCGTTCTGATTTTTCCATTCCTTCGTGGGTAACTCTAGAGGTTCTTTCTGAGCCTTTAGATTACTTTCGATTGGCTGAGGGACATTGGTTCCCCAGTCTTTTTGTTGCTGAATGTGGTTTTTATTTTCCACCAAACCCATTATGTCTTGAGTTTTGTCAATATTTTGATCTTGTTCCTGCAAAAATAGCCCCCAATTCATGGAGAATAATTAATGGGGTGCACAAATTAAACCTAACTCATGGGACTCGTATTGGGATCCCTGAAATTATGTTTTGCTATAAATGGGCTATTCTAGATAATATTTATTATTTAAAAACTAGGTATCTGAATAGGGCTCTTGTAGTTAATCTCCCTGACTCAAATAGAGATTATTTTGAGCATGGGTTGATCATAAAAAATTGGCAACATGTGCCTTTAGCTGGGGATGAAGCGTACAACGGTCCCAGATGCCCCCCATATGGCAATGGGATAGGTTTATTTTCATTTTATTTTACTTGTAAAATTATGCTTTCATCATGTTTGATAAAATGTATGACCGATATTTCATTATGTATCTATTTGCAGTTGATAGCAAAAGAAAGACTCCAAAGGAATCAGAAGTGAATATTAAACATCTGAAACTTATCTGGGGTTTGCATAAGACGATTGCTGACGAGCATATTAGGTCTGCGTCATATTTGCTACAGTATAGGAGTTACACAACCTCTTATACTGTTCGCCCTGTTGAACCAGCTTCAACTCCAGAAGGTTCATCTTCAGATTCTCATATCCCTTTATCTCAAAGAATGGGCAAGAAAAGAGCTCCTCCTGCTCTATTTGATGAAATTTCTTCTGCTGTTGGAGCCAAGAAAGGCAAAACTGATGTCCCAGAAGGGACTAAAAAAGTAGATGCTGAGTCCTCCAAAGCTGCCGAGAAGCCCCCAGTGGCCCCGAGCAAGAAAAATGCTCCTGTTGATGTAATTACAATCTCTCCGACCAAGACTTCTTCCTTGGTTGATGCTGCTGACCCTCCTTTGAAGCGATTGAGGAAATCATCCTCAGTTAATCTTGCTGGAACTGCATCTTCTCTACCCGCTGGTGGTAGTAGTGTTTCAAACATCATTCTTCCGAGTTCTTCAATGAGCTCAGTTATACCCGAGGTTCTCGGGGTTGATGAAAAAATTCCTAGGGATACACTAACATCCCTAGCTGCTCGTCATCTTTCTTCAGTAAATTTTCTCATACCTTTGGTCTTTCTTTCTTTTTTTTGAATTCTTGTATTTGTGTTGACTTTATTGTTTTTCTTATCTTCAGCTGGTGAACTGCTTCAATACCATCGTGAAGAAAGATCAAGTTATTAAAGCTTCCAGTTCCTCGTCCGATGTTGACGATGCTTTGTTGGGTTTAGCCCAATCTGTGAAGGAATCTCGCCAACAGTACATCGAGGAGAAAACTGTTTGGGAGAAAAAACTGGCTGTGGCTGAGGCTGATAAGATGAAGATGGCTGAAACCTCCAAGAATTTGGAGGAGAAAGTTAAAGTTTTGGAGGTTAAACATCAGGACTCTGATGATAAGTTGAAGAAGGTAGAGGAAGAATTATCTACTCTGCGAGATATCAAGGTCAAGAAAGAGGAATTGGAGGTGAAACTCTCCTCGGAGAGATTGAGGAGAAAGGTCGCAATCAAGAAACATTTCAGTGCTGGTTGGGAGAAAGGATGGGAGAGAGGGATAGCTGCAATGACATCCCAAGTCCAATATGGGAAGTCGAAATACTTCCATGAAGGTTGGGTAGCTGCTCTGCAAGAGCTAAAAGTCCAAGACGATTCTAATCTATTCCAACAACATCTCCCTGGTCCTCCTCCACCAATTGTGGAAGAAGAAGAAGATGAGCCTGCCTCAGATGAGTCTTCTATGGCTATCGGCGATCAAGTTTCTGCCTCTCAACCCTCTGCCACCGAGGACGTTTCTTCCATGCCTCCTCCTCCCGAGAAGATTCCTACCGATCAAGCTGTTGTTACCACCGAGCAACCGAGCTCCTCGTCCCAGCCTCCCGAGAAAGTCTTGGGGGACAAGGAAAAGGTGTGAAGTTGTTCGGTATCATTTCTATATTTCCTTGTAATCGAAAAATATAACTTTTTGATGATCTAATAAAATATATCTTTGCTCATCTCTGTTGTTGATAACTTGTTTTTGTTGATTGTTGTCTTTTTCTCGTCTTTAGTTTGTTGCTAGAATGGAATTTATCTCGTCACATGATACCGAGCTGATGCAGCAATGTCACCAATACTATAAAGCTGGTCATACAATCCTTAGTACATCAGAAATTGTCGACATCCTTGGTCACGGTGCCTCAGAACAAGCAGTTGAGGCTTACCGGTATCTGAAGGATTTGCTCGACCGAGCTGTGGCCAATAATGTGGCGTATTACGAACTGATCGAGGAACTTCATGGTTCCATAGAGGATCTCCAAGGTCAGCACAATGAATCAATGGCTTTGTTACACAAAGATTATGAAAATAGATACCAACAACTTTCTTCTGAAACAGGCCATAAGAAGATCATTGCTGCATATGATATTAGGGAAAGGACCCTAAAAGGTGAAGTTGAAGCCTGCAGACAAATTGCCGAGATCCTGGAACAAGAAAATAATAATTTGCAGAAAAAATTGGCTCAATATGAATCTGCTGCTTCATCTTCTACTGCATTAGTACCAGTTACTGATGAAGGCTTCTCGTTCTTAGAGGTCGAAAACGCCAAACTAAGGCAAGAGCTGGAGGACTTAAGAAGATCTGCCATTTCTGGAACTGTTCAGGGACGAGGGAGAGGTTCTCGGGGGCGAGGAAGAACTGTCGAGGAGCAAAGTTCTCCAGTTGCTTCTCGGAGCCGATCAAGAGTTCTCAGTCGCAATGTTGAAGAGGCTCGTACTCATTCTACTCTGGAAACTCAAGCATTCCAGTTGAAAGTAAAAGACCGTGCTCTGACTGAAATGTCCAATAAAAATCTGTCTCTGGAAGATCAGCTTACATCGACGAAATCTGCCTTGCATAATAAGGATCTTTTTGTCAAAAGCCTTCATGAACAATTGGAGAGATTAACCTTCCAATTCCATAAACAACCAAGGGAATTCTGGATGGCAGGATACAATGAAGCCCTTGTTCACCTGGATGCTCGTATTGAACATGCCAACAATGAAGGTTACAAGCAAGGATGGTTGAATGCACTGGGTGTGTTAAAATTGGAGCAAGGGCATTTCTTATGGGATTATCATGATCCATCATTATTAGACCTGCCTGTACCACCTTTCAAATTGGACATGGCATGGATCCCAGCTCGTTCCATTCCTCGCAGCCTAATTTCAAAATATCTTGGTGATTATAGCCTTCATTCCCAAGTTGAATTATCTCGTCCTGAGCATCTCTTGGATACACCTTCTGTTATGAACGTCAGAATGCTCAGAGATGTTAATTTCATCAATTCTCCCCTTTGCCTAGAAGACCCTCCTGCCGGCGAGGAGCCTGCTTCACAAAATAAAGGAAAGAAACCAATAGAATAGGTTTTCAATGTAACAGTTAGTACATTTATGTAACTTGTAATTTATTCTAGATTAATGAAAAGATTTTCATTTTCTGTTTGCCAATTTTGCTATTGTCTTGTGTTTACCAAACACCTTTATATTTGCACATATGTATCTGTTAAAAAGATAACAATAATATTGTTCATTAAGCAACTTAATAAAAAGTTACAAGTATTAGTAATGTTTCTCGATCACTTAATAATAAAGTAATGAGTAAAAATGTTCAAACTGTTTCCAACCAACCAAGGTGGGTTGAATAATGTTTGTCGACCAATTACAGTTGATGGGTTTTTATCCCCGACCAGCTATACTTGGTTCAATTATAAAAATGCGTCCGACCAACTAAGATCAATAATTTATCCTCGCCTACCAACTACAGTTATTGGGTTTTTATCCCCGACTAACTATACTTGGTATATTTTTTGAATATTTTGTTCTTCAAAGAACTCTTTGTAATAATATTACCTCCCGACCAACATAAGTTGTAATATGAGAGTATATTTTTATCTTACCAACCGTAATTGATTATGCTGGTGTACACTTTTTGGCTCCTTAAAGCTTTTGGCTCTTTAGAGCATTTTTTGGCTCCTTAGAGCATGTCCTCCTAACCAAAGGAGGTTGGCTACTTGTAGCACTTTTGCTCCGTAGAGCTGTCCTCCTAACCAAAGGAGGTTGGCTACTTATAGCACTTTTGCTCCGTAGAGCTGTCCTCCTAACCAAAGGAGGTTGGCTACTTATAGCACTTTTGCTCCGTAGAGCTGTCCTCCTAACCAAAGGAGGTTGGCTACTTATATCACTTTTGCTCCGTAGAGTTGTCCTCCTAACCAAAGGAGGTTGGCTCCTTAGAGCACTTTTGTTGTGTAGTGTATTACACTAGTTTTCCCCGAAAAACTTTCAACCAGAAAGAAAATGGCGAAACATCCTCGTTTTATTCATAATGAAAGAAATGCTTTACATTTGACATCACTGATAATACTTGCGCAGTTGTTCAGCATTCCATGCGTTCTTAAATTCCTCTCCTTCTAGAGTTGCTATTCTGTAAGTTCCTGGTCGAACAACCTCTGTAACTCGGTAAGGTCCATGCCAGTTTGCTTCCAGTTTATTCTGCTTCTGAATGACCTTCTTTAGCACATAATCCCCCTCTTTTAGATCACATGTCTTTACCCTTTTGTTGTAAAACAGAGCTGTTCGTTGTTGATAAGCAGCATTCCTAATGGCTGCCTCTTCTCTGACTTCTTCGAGCATATCCAAATCCAGTCTTCTCATCAAATCACTGATCGGAGAATTGAAATTCAACACCCTATGTGTTGGTAGGCCCAACTCGGCAGGTATCACAGCCTCACTTCCAAATGCTAGCATATATGGTGATTCTCCTGTTGCTGCTCAGGGAGTTGTTCGGTAAGCCCACAAAACTGACTGTAGCTCATTAATCCAATTTGCTTTAGCCTCACTTAACCTCTTCTTCAACCCATTTAGTAATGTTCTGTTCGTCACCTCAGTCTGTCCATTGCTTTGGGGATGGCCTGGTGCTGAATGAAACTTCAAGACGTTTGATTGATGACAATAAGCAGCAAATTCTTCATTATCAAATTGCGTTCCATGGTCTGTGATGAAAGCGTGGGGGAGACCATATCGACAAATTATATTCTTCCATATGAACTGATACACCTTCTCGTACGTCATATCAATTAGTGGTTCAGCTTCCACCCACTTAGTAAGATAGTCTACTGCCACGACGAGATACTTGAACCTTCCTCGGGTCGTCGGCAGTGGTCCAACCAGATCAATTCCCCACATGGCAAATGGCCAAGGTGATGTTATGGGTGTCAACAATGCCTGTGGAGTTCTTCGGATGGAGGAAAAACGTTGGCATTTGTCACACTTCTTAGCATAGGCTATACAATCAGTCCTCATCGTCGGCCAGTAGTATCCCTGTGTCATTACCCTTTGCAAAAGTGTCCGACCTGCTACATGAGCTCCACAAGATCCTTCATGAATTTCTTCAATCAATTCTTTGACTTCTGATGGATGCACACATCTCTGCAAACCTGCCATAATTCCTCGTCTATACAAAACACCATTAGTTAACACATACCGAGCAACTTTATACTTCAATTTCTTGGCAGCTAGTTTGTCCTCCGGCAATTCTCCTTCTTCAATGTATGCTCTGATAGGATCCATCCAAGATGGTCCTAAATCAAGGGTAATAATCTTCACCGTCAGATCTTCTTCTATGCTCCGACTTTCTAATACTTCAATTGGTATTGTTCTTCGCAGCTCGGTGCGCGTAGCTGACGCTAGTCGGGCCAATGCGTCTGCTCTAGCATTCTCCATTCTCGATATCCTCACCAATTGAATAGCATCAAATTCTGTCAATAACTCCATCACTTTTGCATGGTACTTCACCATTAACTCTCCCTTCACTACATATATTCCCATCATTTGATTCACAATTAATTGAGAATCACTGAAAACAATTACTTGTCGTGCCTCCATAACTTTCGCCAAATGAAAACCTGCTATCATAGCCTCATATTCAGCCTCATTATTGGAAGCTTTGAATTGGAATCTCAAGGCATACTCCATGTCAATATCATCTGGAGAGTTTAAAACAATCCCTGCTCCACAACCAGCCGTGCAAGATGATCCATCTACATATAATCTCCATGTATGTAACTCGTCTTCAAATTTCTTATCTATTAGAGTTCCTCGATGAAATATCATCTGTTTTCTTTCATCATCCCCGGGTATCCTTCGTTCCTCGTTGGTCATTTGTTCGCGCCCTTCTACCAACCGGAGTTGGTCGGGGTTTGAATATGATGATTTTTCTACATCCACAAGTCCTTTTACCAACCTTGGTTGGTCTGGATCTGTGTCTGTTGATCCTGTATCGTCCACAGGTAGGTCAGCAAGCACCTTTTGCTCCTCGGGGGTATCCGGGTATGTGAACTCTGCTATAAAATCTGCCACGGCTTGCCCCTTCAACGATGATCTGGGTTCATACACAATATCATATTCACCGAGCTCTATTGCCCAGTACATCAATCTTCCTGATTTTTCTGGCTTGTGAAGGGCTTGTCTTAACGGCATGTCGGTATACACAATGATAGTATGGGCCTGGAAGTATGGCCTCATTCTTCTACTTGCTTCAATTAATGCCAGTGCCAATTTTTCCAGCTTTGGGTATCTGATTTCCGCACCCCGGAAGGCCTTGCTTGTGTAATAAATTGGTTTCTGGACTCCATTCTCCAATCTGATCAACGCCGAGCTAACTGCATTTTCTGATACTGCCAAATACAAGTACAGCTTCTCTCCAGTTATTGGCCTAGACAACAATGGTGGGGCTCCCAAATACTTCTTCAAATCTTGAAAGGCTTTCTCACATTCATCGGTCCACTCAAAACTTTTTCGCAGTGTTTTGAAGAATGGGAGGCATTTATCAGTTGCTCGGGATACAAATCTGTTGAGTGCTGCAACTCGTCCGGTAAGACTCTGTACTTCTTTCCTCGTCGTTGGGGATCGCAGCCCTAAAAGAGCTTTGATCTTTTCTGGATTTGCCTCAATACCTCGTTGGTTGACGATGTATCCGAGGAACATTCCTTCTCGTACTCCAAAGGTACACTTCGTCGGGTTAAGCTTCATCTGGTATTTATCCAGTTGATCAAAAGTTTGACTCAAGTCAACCAAATGATCTGCAGCTCTCTTGCTTTTGTTGAGCATGTCGTCGACATAGACCTCCATATTGCGGCTGATTTGTTCGGTAAAAACCTTGTTCATCAACCGCTGATATGTTGCACCTGCATTTTTTAAACCAAAAGGCATAACATTATAACAATAAGTTCCCCTTGGGGTAATAAAAGAAGTACTTTCCCTGTCTTCAGGTTTCATTTTGATCTGGTTGTAGCCAGAATAAGCATCCATGAAGCTGAGTAGCTCGTGTCCCGAGGTAGCATCCACTAGTTGATCAATTCTGGGCAATGGAAAATGATCTTTTGGACATGCCTTGTTGAGATCAGTAAAGTCAACACACATTCTCCATTTGTTGTTCTTCTTCTTTACCATCACCACATTCGCCAACCAATCTGGATATTTCACATCTTCAATGAATTGGGCTTTCTGGAGTTTCTCGACCTCCTCTTGTATGGCCTGGTTCTTCTCGGGGCTAAACACTCTTCTTCTTTTCTTCACAGGCTTGATCTCCTTATTCACGTTGAGTTCATGACATAAGAAGTTTGGATCTATTCCTGGCATGTCTTCATGACTCCAAGCAAAAGTATTCTTCCTGCTTCTCAAGAAAGTTATCAAATCTTGTTTTATTGAAACATCCAACGACGATCCTATCTGAGTTACTCATTCAGGATGCTCGTCGTCTAGGATAACAGTTTCTGTAGATTCCATCACCTGTCCTTTTACAAGTTGAGATTCATCCCTAGGGTCAAGAGTTTCAATTTCTGTGCCTTCCTCTACTTGATAAGTAGTAGTCTTTTTCCTTGATTCTTCAAGTTCTTTTTGCTCGGCAGACGAATAATAGCATTCCCGAGCTACTTTTTGATCACCTTTCGTAATTCCTACTCCAAAATTCGTTGGGAATTTCAAACACTGATGTACTGTAGATGGAACTGCTTCGAACTTCTTCAATCCAACTCTTCCCATGATGATGTTGTAGGCGGACTGCACATTCTTATCCATCACAAAAAAGCGTATTCTTTCTGTTCGACAAGCAGGCCAAGTTCCAATGAGTATATCCAACTTGATCGTCCCAAGTGGAAAAACTTTCTCGCCAGCAAAACCCAGAAGGGGTCTGTGATAAGGTTCCAATTGAGATAATTTTAAATTCAAGCTATCAAAGCATGAATAGTACATGATGTCTGCCGAACTACCATTGTCTACTAACACCCTTGAAATGACCACATCCTTCATCCTCATTTTGATCACCAAAGGATCATCATGAGGGTAAAGAACACCTGCCAGGTCGTTTTTTGAAAAACCAATCACTAGCTTCTCTTTGTTTACCTTCCTCGGACGATCATCCTCGGCTAGGTTTATTCGCTGAATGTATGAACAAGCTTGAGCCTCTCCGAGGTAAGCTTTTCTTTCTGCAGTAAGGTCTCCTCCTCCTGCATCTCCTCCTGTAATAACATTACAATCAAATGACCCAAAACGTATGGAAAATACCTCTCGTTCAGGTTTCCTTGGCTTCTTGGGAAGATCGGGGTCATCATCTGGATCCTCTTCATGGTCCCTCCTCTTTTTCTCCTCTGCACGACGAGGAGATCTATATCTCTCTCTAGTTCTATCATCATTTTTCCTTTCGCCTCTACGATCTACATACTTTGATAATTTTCCTCTTCGGATGAGTGTTTCAATCTCGTTCTGAAGGGCTATACAATTTTTGGTCATATGGCCATGATCTTTGTGAAACTCGCAATATTTGGCCTTATTCCTTAGGTCGGGATTTGTCTTCAGTTTCTCTGGCCACTTGATTTCCTCGTTATTCCTGATTTCTTCCAAAACATGATTAATACCCATTTTCAATGGAGTATAATTATCATACTTCTTTAGGACTTCCAACTTCATCCTGTTATTCCTGGAATGTTTGTCACCACCATTACCTTTCTGATCTTTCTTCTTAGAGTTGTCGACCTCCACTTTAACTTCTTTATCCATATTCTTCTTCGCGGCCATAGCCTCCTCGGCATTCATGATTTTGGCCGCCTTTGCCATCAACTCCGACATATTTTTAGGTGGATCTTTGGCCAAAGTGTAGTACAGCTTGTTAGGCAGCAAACCACTCATCAGAGCAGTGATTGCTGTCTTTTCTTCATAATCTATGACTTCCAACTTCTCGTTATTGAAACGAGTTATGTAATCTCTAGTACTTTCACCTGATTTTTGTCTAACACTTAGCAAGTGTGCTACTCGCTTTACCGGCTTTGCTCCAAAACAAAAATTGCCAATAAACAGCTCGGCTAACTGAACAAAAGTTGAAATCTTACCCCGAGGAAGATTATTGTACCATATCTGCGCAGATCCGGTAAGAATTCCCGAGAATGCTCTACACCTCATCTCGTCGGGGACAGCGTAGATATCTGCAGCAGCTTGGTATTGTTCTATATGAAGTACGGGATCTGTCTTTCCATCGTACTTGGGGGTCACTACAGGTGCTTTGAATTTTGACGGTGTAGGGAAATCCACAATGGCTTGCACAAAAGGTGTTCCTTGAACAAAAGTTCTCTGTAAGGGGTTCCTCGCCTTAGCCATTTCTCCCAGTCTATCCTCCAACCGTTGGATGGAACCTTTCCATGCTTCATTCCCTTCCTCGGGCCGCTTAGTCCGAGCAACTGATTGCTCTGACGTAGCTTCCTGAGATTTATCTCGACGAGTAGCTGGTCGTGATTGTGCTGATCCTTCTCTCAAATGTGATGGTGGTCGAACACTTCTCGATGGAGCTCTAGGTGGACTCATGTTTCTCCTTGGTCCTAACCGACTGAAAGGAGACTCCCTGCTTAATCTTTTCAAAGCGCTGGTTCTCTCCGGAGAAAGTGTGACACGTTGATCTGTATCCGTAGCCCGTATCGATGATGTTCGCCCAGGTTGATACGTAGAATCAGTACACTCCTCATTGCGATATGACCCAGTACGTCTAGATTGCGATTGCCCACGATCACTCCTGTACCCTGAATAGGTAGGTGCACCGCCTTGAAGAGTTTGAATGAGTTGCCTCACAGATTCTTGCATGGCGGTTTGTCCTTGAGCCAGATTCGTCATAATTCCAGCCAGATCTGGGGATGCAGATGGATTTGGAAGATTTCCAGTATTTCCAACATTTCGATTACTGGATTCTGGATTATCTGCCATTGATGGTGAATGATTTTTTGCGAAAAACGATAGTAACAGTCGTTTCCCACAGACGGCGCCAATCTGTTGATGTAAAAAACTAGATCGCTCTAATTATTTAATCACAAATAAATAAATAAGACAAAGATTTTTAAAGTGGTTCGGCTAGGAATAAAGCCTACGTCCATTGTTATGTTATTGCTGAGTGTTTGTGGAATTCTTGATTACAAGTTCTCTCAAGAAATTCCGGTCCCCCTGAATGAGGATGATACATGGTATTTATAGCCTTGAGGCTGTACATGAATGGTTCGATACATTAAATGACATACATGTGAAAGGGTAATACATTTAATGCAGAGTGCGTGCCAAGAATATAAGCATTCAATGAATATCTGAGCTGTTGATTATCTGGCAATTAATGATACGACCGAGATGCAGCTCGGACCGCCATAGCTGTTCGCTGATCAGGAGTTCCTCGGTATGATAGAGTTCCTCGGTGTGATAGAGTTCCTCGGTGTATTCTCGTTGCTCGGAAAGAAGCATGGTTGGTCGGGAAATGATCTTCCTCGCTGCTATTGTGCCACGTAGATTGACACGTGTCTTCGTATTATTCGTCCACATCAGCATATTAATTTTGGTATCAACAATTACCCATAAATTTTCACCCATTACTAATTGACCATCAAGTCGATTATTAATTCCTTCTTCCTTAAAAGATTATTTAACCATCTAGTTAAATATAATTTTCCAATTAGTATATGTGCCATATTAACATTTTAAAAAAAATCATCGTTAACCCAAACACCGTCCCACCAACTTGTATGGTTTTCTAAAAATACCTCGGATCCATTCCCAATCCCAATTCATCCTTCCCCATGGGTCGAGTCGATTCGCCTTAATGGATGAATCGATTCAGATCTGGGCAGAAGCACAGATCTGCTACGTTTCTTCAATATGGGATTTCCCAATTTCAACCCAAGATCCATTCTAATGGTTAATTCCTTTTTAATAACATATGAACATGTCCTTGTGACTTAATTACTCATCTTAGAATGAACAATTTCATAAATTAACATGAAATTCCTTCACCAACTCCCATAATTTACATCAATTAGTCAAGACTTTTAACCTAGATTTTCTACCATAAATTCATCCATATTCAAATCAGATTTGGGGCATATCAAATGGATTCAAAGTCACAAAATTTCCAGATCTTAAACATGTATCAAAAACCTCTACATATGAATCCAACTTTACAATTTATCCAATAATCCTAAGGCATCTATCATCAAATTTAAGATCATAATTATAAGTGCAAAAAATCTACCCGTAGGGGGTGCCAAAACATCACGATGCAAATATAAAAATAAATAAGAAAGAGACAAATACTTACATGGTTTGACCATCAATGGACTACGTCCATGGGGCTTCAACAATGTTTCACTATAATGATAAGACAATTTACATGAGTGTTTCTCTAGCCTCTCATCCCCCCTTTCACAATGGAGGGAGTCCGCTTTATATAGAGTTAGGGGCTAAAATAGATAAGTCTTATCCTTATAGAGTATGATTTAAATAAAATAGTGTTCCTTGATCTTCTACTTTATCAAGGACTCTGGTCGTCCTTATCTTGTTGGAGCGTATATTGGTCGCCATCTTAACCGGTGTGCTGGCCACGTGTCATCTATTTATGTGGGTGTAAATTTTTCCCCCACAATAGCCCCACAGGTCGCAGTTCAGCTAAGTTGATTTTGAGATGAGCTGGGAGTTGGTATGTAATATCTTCAAACATGTGTAGTTATCGATGTGAACTGGACTAGCGTTCTTTGAATTGTCATTCAACTTTTAAGCCTTTATTTGGTTGATCCGCTTACCTTTATAAGGTCTAAGAGGAATGATTTGCTTGAGTTGAGATACATTCAATTGATATGGAAATCGGAATCGAGCGTGTCGAGCTGCCTACGTACCCTCATGGGATCAGGTCGATCATAGTTCGTTGTTCTGTTTCATTATATGACCCAATTTGGAAGGCTGGCCACAGGTCTGTTAAGCATTATACATCGAGTCTTTCTCGGGCGTGCACTTAGTTTAAGGTATCTCCCTGTATCTTGATTTTATATAGTCAAATTGGTGAGGCCGACAACAGGCCTATGAAGCAATCGTGTGCTGAGGCTTTCTTGGGAGTGCACCTAGTCTAGGGTATGACCTTGTATTGGGATTTTTATTTGGTCCAATTGGAGAGGCCGACCACTGGCCCGTTAAGCACTCATGTGTCAAGGCTCGCTCGGGTGTGCACCTAGTCTAGGGTATGACCCTGTATTAGGATTTTTATGTTGTCCAATTAGAGAGGCTGACCACCGGCCTGTTAAGCACTCATGCACCGAGGCTCGCTCGAGCGTGAACCTAGTCTAGGATATGACCTTGTATTAGGATTTTTATGTGGTTCAATTGGAGAGGCCGACCACATGCCTGTAAATCACTAATGTGCCGAGGATCGTTCACGCATGCACTTAGTCTAGGGTATCACCATGTATTAGGATTTTCATATGGTCCAAATGAAGAGGCCTACCACAAGCCTGTAAAGCACTAATGCGTAGAGGCTCGCTCGCGCATACACTTAGTCTTGGGTATCACCCCGTATTAGGATTTTTATATGGTCCAATTGGAGAGGCCGACCTCAGGTATATAAAGCACTCATGAGATGAGGCTTGCTCGAATGCCTATCACTAGTCAGGACTTTTTAAACCCACTAGTCATGGGGGAACCCAATCTTATGGTTTTTCAACTTGATGTCTAATTTTCTTTTTACTTGATTAATGTTGTAGTGAATTCATTCTTAGATCAACATTATTGTGGAGTCCCTAGTGGGGGTCATGAAGAGCAGACTGAATAATAACAATGGCCGACCATCCGTCAGGACTATATTGTGAGTAGTATTGACCATTTGTCGGGTGCTAAAATAAGATGATCCAATGATTATAATGCCCGACCATCCATCAGGGCTTTGTTGTAATATAATACCGATTATGTAGAGCAACTAAAATGATAGGATCAAATAATAAGCATGCCCAAGCATCCGAACTGAATAGAAATAAAATATAATGTTGACTAATGAATGAACATGCAGTCATTAGCCAAGTCTAAATCAAATAATAATAATAATAATGTCCACTAGTTCATTGGGCCTCCTCAATTCGAGAATAAATCACGATGTCATCAATAAAGACAATGACAAACTGATCCAAGAACTCTCTGAACACCCTATTCATCAAGTCCAGAAACACCGCTAGCACGTTAGTTAGCCCAAATGGCATAACCCAAAGCTCGTAAGATCCATATCTCATCAGAAAGGCAGTCTTAGATATATCTTGCTCCTGAATGCACAACTGGTAGAGAAGTAGGCGGCTCCTCTTAATCGGTCGAATAAGTCATCGATTCGGGGCAACAAATACTTATTGCATATCGTAACTTTATTTAACTCCCGGAAATTCACATATAGGCGTAGGGATCCATCTCTCTTCTTTAAAAAATCACTGAGCCACCCTAAGGTGAAGTACTCCTACGGATAAAACCTTGTCCCAAAAGCTGCTCAATCTGATCCCGTAGCTCCCTCATCTCCATAGGGGCCATACGATAAGGCGCACGAGTTATCGACCGAGTGATTGGTGCTAAATCAATGACAAACTCTATCTCACGGCTAGGCGACTATCCCGATATCTCTTTAAATACGTTGGTAAACTCACATACAATCGAAATCCTGTCTAGGGAGATCGCTACCCCCTTAGAGGTCTCCTCCTCTATATAGTATAAGTGGGTCAACGATCCTTCTTTAGGACGGGGCATCGCCACTAAGAACATCTCTTAGCCTGGAATCACAAACACGATTCTCCTACTGTAACAATCAATCATGGCACTATACGCTGCTAGCCAATCCATGCCAATAATGCCATCATATGGCAGGAAAAATGAGTCTCCTAATGTCTATACTCACACCCCGACAAATAAAGAAGATAAGTTCCCCACTACCCAATGGTGAGTCTACGCACACGACTGTTCTATCATTCGTGTCTAACAACCCTACGGCTCATGAAAATCTAGTGGCTATAAACGAGTGTGAAGCCCTAGTGTCAAATAATGTACACCCTAAAGTCCCATGTATAAGAAACGAACCCTCAACTACGGGTGGAGCCTATAGAACTGTGGCCTGATGGACGTTATACACACGTCCATACTGTAACTGCTCCTGTTGTGGTGGGGCTCCTGGGATAAATAGTATGACAGGCAGTGCTAGTGTCGATGCTAGTGCTGGAAGGGCGGCGAGAAAGATAGGTCTTTGGGGCTCCTGGCGAGTGCCATGCTACTACAAAACCCTACCCTAATCAGGGCAATCCTAACATTTATGTCCATTCGTGCCACATGTGAAGAATCTATAAGTGAAATTTCCACCTTTCTGGACCTGTTGGCCGGTACCACCTATCCCTTGGACTTACCGGCCCAATTGAAAATGTTGTTGGCCCTACTGACCCTAATGGCCATACTTGAATCCACCATGTCCCTGCCTGAAATCTCCAGATTAAAAACGCTTAACAGAATCCCCATGCTGGGAACCCTGCTCACCATTTCTCATCTGAGTCTGAGTTAATTGTGCCCTACTAGCACTGCCAACCCCTGTCCTGTCCTGATGGTCGGACTCTCTTGCACGCTTGCTTCCTTTCATGTGCAATCAGTGATCCTAACAATACACTAGAACGACATTCACAACATCCGTACATGTCTTTAGAATGGGATTATTCAATAAATATTGTCGAATTGTCCAGCTAAGACCATCAACAAAGAACTGCACCCTCTTCTCCTTTGTTCTCATCTCATTTGGTACAAAATTTTCCAACTGAGTAAATTCCTCCTTATATTCGGCCACTGTACTTCCTTTCTGGTAGATGCCTAATAACTTCGCCTCATCTTTGTCTGAATGGTGGATGGAAAGTACTTACGGTCGAACTGCTACCATAACTCCTGAATAAGCATGTTATCCCTCTCCTATGCGGTGGTAATAGACTCCCACCACTACAAGGCTGCCCCCGCTAGATTAAAAGTAATTAGTATCTGTCTTTGCTTATCAGTGCACTTGTACATACATAAATACCGTTAGATTTACTTCTTCAATCGAAAAGTAGCAACGACATCTGAGATTTTCTAAAATTGGGAAGATGAGCCTTCTGAAAGACGTCTCAGACTCACTCCCAGGCAGAAGGAAACGAATGTGTCTGGTCTGGAGCCATAGCATGAGGCTGAGGTGGCACCTATGGTGCCTGCTAAGCAAAAGTGGTCAAAGTCATGTTAACCGCCTGTGCAATAATAACGAAGATCTCAATAGCGTTCATAGTCCCCTGTGCCTGAGTTAGTTGCTTCTTGGGCTATGCATCTTTGGTGGCTCGTGATGAACATCTGGGTGGCATATGAAACGAAAAATAATTTCTATAAGTCCACAGTTCAATATATCTCAAAATATCTGAACGTAAATACGTAATCATTAATGCAACAATCCTAATAGTAGGGCTTTATATCAAACAACAATACATTAGAAACGTGACGAGTCCGTACAGATCATAAGGACACTAGAACCTGATGCTCTGATACCATCTATGACATACTGCCTATTCTAATCATGGGTGATCAGTCCATTATTAAATTAAACAAGAATCATTAATGGTTTCATTCTTAGCATCACTGTTGAAACTTGATTATGTTACTACTACCCTAATGGCCCGGTGTCAAAATCTAAATCTTTTTATTAACATGAAACTACTAAACCACACTTACCATTCTAGTAGATGACGTAATAAATGATAAAACAACTAAAAAAATAAATATAATGGAATTAAATACTCCAGACTGAAGTCCATATGCAATAGTCCATAAATAAAACCAAATCCAACAACTGGAAATAAAATGGGAATGCAGTAGCTCTAAAATAACCGCTAACGAAAGATGGGAGACATGCCTCAATGAGATAACTAATTGATATAAAGGAACTGATAAAAGTGGAAGGGTATATTACCAAGGTCCTACAACGTCCACAGCAACTGTAGCGAGTCAAATAAGAATGGACTCCCAAGCTTAGCGTCCCTGTGGTGGGCATCAAAAAGGTTTTTACAAAGATGGATTTGAAACGCGGCAGAGCCCAAGAACATTTGAAAAATATTTGCTAGTATTTAAAATGCAGTAAGAGTAGATATTGTATACATGTTAACTTCATGTGCCCTTGCTTGAGATCCTCATACATCAACTATTGTGCACGCCTAACGTATTCTCCTAAACCAATCCTAGCTAATCTACCCCGCCTAACTAGTCTGAACTAAGTCTCTTCATGCCTAATAACTCGTTGTGCCCAACTGTATTTCCCATACAATACGTTACCGAATATCCAAACCCCCTTAGCCAGTAAAAATCACCAAATAAGTATTAAGTTTCCACATACTTAAGTTATTTTAGATATCACTATCTATCTTATCTACTAATGCACACACAGTATGATAAATCACACGTATATATGTATACACCACTCTTGTATTATATACGAATACGGCATCCCTGGGTGGAGACTCGCGATGCTTGCATACTTTACTATTGAGTCCTGGTACATCATGTACTAAGTGAAGGAATTTCAGTTCAGAATCACTCTCAAACCATAAATTTTACGATTCACACAATTTAGAGGCGAACATAGTTCTAAGCCTTTGGGCTACGAACACACCTAATGCACCCAAATAATCGGTCACACTATCATAGACACAAGTAGTGCTCAATAATAAGTTCTATGTTCTGAGGTAGAAGTCTAAAATCCCCCCAATGGGATCATTAGGATAAGACTGTCCACGACGCGGGACCTCTCGTGATAGCAGGTAGCATAGGTATGTTCACACATATAAGAATTCACACAGTAGGTATTCACATAACCTATATATATGTCATCAGTATAGGTATACATGCAACCTATAATTTATCTCGTACATAGTATATAACTCTCGAATATCCTACGTATAATTAATTTACTATTATACTTCCCATCGTATATTCCTGAGTATTTACCACTACTCGAAGGGTCCTAATTACCCCTTAAATTATTATGTAGTCCTAACATCTCTCTACCATTGGTCTGGTCTTAGGAACACTCATGCTCTTCGTGACCCATTTTAATTCTCATGAATTCATCGAATATAAAAATATGCCCAATAATTCCAAACCTTAATTCTCCCCAGTTTTGGGAAAACTTATTCCTACCTTATGCTCACTGCAATTACTATCTCCCTCTTAACATTTAATAATGTCCCATAAGCCTCCCCGAAGTTTATTTATAGATTAAGGACACAAAATAAAAAGATTGGTCAAATCTGGGCAGTCGAATCGATTCGGTGAAGAGGCCGAATCAATTCGTTGACCGAATCGATTAGCTTTTTAGCCGAATCGATTCGGAATGCTACAAGTCGTCTCCTTCGTTTAACTGTTACGATTTTCACCATTTTTAACCCTCTAAACCTTCATTACACAGTCCCAAACTCCCAACCAAGTATACTAGACCCTTATAATAACATATATAAATGATTTCTAACGTAACCAAATCATTAATTCATCAAAGGGAGTCATTTAAATCGGATTAATTCTACACTTTAATCCCAAAACCCTAAATTATTCTTTCTTTGTTCAGGAACATCAACAAACCCAAATTTCTCCACATTCTCATGTTATTAAATTATCAAATTCGTGTTACACAAATGAGTGAATTAAACTTATCATGATTACTACCTAAGAATATGAATTAAAGCTCTCCAATTCAACACTAAAAATCATTTATTCATGCAATTATTCAATCCCACACTAACATGGATAGTATATATACTCAAATTTTGCAATATAAACACTTACCTGGAGTTTGTAGGTCTGATTTATGCAGAAAAGTGGTGGAGTTGTCTTCCTCTCCTTCTGATCTAAACTTCGGTGGTAGTGGTGGTGGTGGTGGTTCAAATATGGTGTGGGGATCCTTGGAAACCTTCACCTTCCTCCTCTAATGGCCTCTCTCAGTTTTTCTAACTGCTAACCCTATCATCCTCAACCCATGTGCTGATATAACCATATTAAATTCGTTGATCCCTTTACTCTAAAAAGCCAAAAGACCAAAAGACCCTTTCAAGGTGCCAGTTTGGCCTAAAAATTCCCCAGGACCCAATCCAAACCCCTAAGTACACTTTTCTGACTATTTTGATCCTTCCGAATACACTGACGCACTTGAAATGACCATTTGGATTACCTATAATTAAATCCCATTCTATTTTACAAATTTAAATTCCAACACGACTGACACATGCGTCTCGACTAAATTATCGTAACTGTCGTATTTCTCACTCACGCCAATCATATTGCATTCTTACTAATTTATTACTCGTTCCCTAAGTAATTCTCAATATAATTCATATAAACAAATATTAACCCTTTCCTCACTAATTAATATAAATTTTGATTTCGAATTAATTTCCATTTTAGTTTAATTAATCCCAATATAAAAATCATTAAAAATATGGGGTGTTACATTATTGTCGCATCGCTGATCTAGGAGGCCACCGGAAGTAGTTCGTCGGAATAAAAATTGGGTTTGGTCATATGTTTCCCATCTGGTTTTTCCAACGCAAACAGGAAATCCACCCAGTGTGTGGCCAAACGCAAACTGGAGATTTGATATGTTGTTGTTTCTGTAAGCTTATGTTTTAAGTTGACCAGATCAGGTAAGTCAACATGCTTGGTCAGAATTAACAAGTCAAAGGAGAGATATCAGGTTGGCGTGGCCATGAGTCCGGCTAAAAGATAGAAGGTCCATGGCAGCGGGCAAATTTGCCCAGTAACAGATATATACATCACCCATTGGTGGTGCACGGCTGGATGACGCCCCAAATAACATATCGGAGATGACCTCTGGCCATAGAAAATCAACCGCCCCAGGAAATCTTGCATATCTCAGTTCATAACAAATTGAGTCAATGGATATCAAAATTGACGGACTGCTTGTGTGTCCAAAATTTCTATATCTTTGTGAAAAAAATATCTATTGAAAGAAACTGATCAGATATGTTTGTAAAGATATGGCCAACATTCTCGATGATAGAGAACCGTTTTGATCGTTTTTCCCCTGCGAGAAAATTTGAGATATGAGAATCAAGATGTTTGATGTAACCTAGTAAATAAATGTGTTTAGTTAGGAGCTTCTCAAAAGAGTCCATATTTTCAAGGACTCATACATAATTCACGATTATAAAACTCAGTGTTATGCAGATTAGTAAATGAGAATTCAACACAAGGTTTATGAATATAAACATATGAGAATCATGATTAAACGAAAGGGTGTATGCATAAAATATAATTATTTATATGCAAGGAAAGAAAAACTTAGCTCTTTATGAGGTTTCGTGCGTGTAAACCATTGCGTCGCAACATAAATCTCTGTCTCGTCAACAAGAGGGAAAGACTTCTTGTGTCGTTTTCCATAGACAACGCCAATTGTAGGTGCAAAAAATCTACTCGTAGGGGGGCGCCAAACCATCACGATGCAAGTATAAAAATAAATGAGAAAGTGACACAGATTTATGTAGTTCGGCCATCAGTGGCCTACGTCTACGGGGCTTCAACAATATTTCACTATAATGATGAGAGAATTTACATGAGTGTTTTTCTAGCCTCTCAACCCCCCTTTCATAATGGAGGGAGACCCCTTTATATAAAGTTAGGGGTTACAAATAGATAAGTCTTATCCTTGTAGACTTTGATTTAAATAAAATAGTTCTACTCGGTCTTTCACTTTATCAAGGACTCTAGTCGTCCTTCTTTTATTGGAGCATATGTTGGTCGCCATCTTAACCGGTGTGCTCGCCACGTGCCATGCTATTTATGTGGGTGTAAATTTTCCCCCCACAATAATCATCCTAGATTTATGGGTTAAACCACCTAAATTCTAGTTAGTTTCCTCTACATGCATAAGATTAAGTCCTACCATTTAATCACCAATTACATACTAAAACCTAGAAATCACATGGAGTTCATTACGATGAATCAAGAAGCACATTGAACGTTAAATTAAGCAAGAAGATTCTTATTTGGATATGTGATTGATGAATTCCCCTTGAGTCTCTTGTTCCTTCCCCTCTTTGGCCTATGTTCCTTTCTCTGTTTAGGTGGGGATGTTAGGGTTATATATTTGATTGAGTGTGGGGAGTATTAGTCGTTCTCTTAATCTTATATTAATCCCAAATTTCGAGTTAAGCCTATTTTCCTAATTTTGGACCCCCAAATGGGTCCGAACCCATAATTAAACTAGCCCCAAAACCTCCCAACTATATACCTATACCTCGGGGCCAATTCTAAAGGTTTAAAACACCAAAACAATCCCATAAAGCCTCCCAAAATGCGTCTCAATTATTTTCATTCCACAATTATACTTATAATCGAGTCATGCATCACATATTAATTATCCATTACGCATGCAATTATTTTCTATTGTAGTTGTTCACATAATAATCAATCTCATATGATTATAACATAATAATAAATTACTTGTTCACAATTAATTAATTTAAATTCACCGGTTAAATTTAACTTCCACGAATTTTATTTTATTCCAAAAATTTGGTTTTATTTATTCTAGAAAAATACGGGGTATTATATTCCTCTCCCCTATTAAAGGGATATTGTCCTCGGAATCTAGAACAATGCGTACCTAGATAGAAGAGTTTGGGATATTTCGTTCGCATATTGTCTTCCCCTCCCAAGTCGACTCGTCCTTCCTATGGTGTCCCCACTACACCCGAACTAAAGGAACAACCTTGGATCGAAGTCGGCGCTCCCGACGATCTAGAATGGCTATTGGTCTCTCCTCGTAAGTAGCATCTGGATAGAGATTTATCTCATCAATATTGATATGTTGGTACGCTATCTTATCTCTAAGGAACCTTCACAGTGCAGATATGTGGAAGACGTTATGCATCGCTGCAAGTGGTCCGGTAATCCCAATCGATACGCTACGAGCCCAATCATCTCAAGGATAGGGAATTGTCCCACATATCGGGGAGCCAGCTGTAACACCCCGCCTAATTAAATACCGGGTGGCCAGTCCCATACCAAATTAAAACAGAATATACAGTTGGCTCATTCTTAGCATCACTGTCGAAAACATTTACAACTCACCCAATACCCAATTAAGCTGGGGTTAAAAACTTTCCAAATTTTAATTTAACAAAATCCATTTCCAGCTTAAGAATAACACAACACATTTTATTCTACAACATTGATAACCACGTATATAACACAAAATAATTTGAATGCAATTGGAATAAACCTTCCCAAATAATATTAATCCATTACAGTAATCCCAACAATATCAAATGTATTAAAATGACACGAATACCATAGTATCTGACTCTGATAGGAAAAGATAATTGAATCCTTTGGGCGACATGCCCTAACTAAGAATACTCTAAATCAAATGAAGATAAGCGTCTAAGCAAAACTCCATAAATCCATATCTCGTCAATATCAACTAAGGATGGCGTCCCTGCTGCTGGACACCTGATATAGAAGATACAATAGAAAAGAAAATATGCAAGGAAACGGGTCAGAGCCCGATTGTGTAAATGATTTTTAAAACAGCAAGTATTTAACAAGTGCAATAAATCTTTTATTATGTACATGTTAGACCCAACTCTCACTTTCCATTCTCACCTCTCAACTAGAGTGCACATTTAACGTTTCCTATTAACCTCCTAGTTAATGGTTCCTCTTTTCTAGTCTCCATATTATAATTCCATCCCAATATCATAATCCCCGTGTGTCCCATACCATACGTCACATTATTATTCATTTACATTTCTCATCGTTTCTCATTAACATGAATCATTTCTCAATTAATATGAATTAAGTTTTTCAATAAACATTCATTAACTTAATTCCATTATTTTTCCCTATTCACCGTTATCTACAATTATCACACAGTAGATGATTTAACCACAATAAATCCAATCATTCATTTAATCCATTATATATATATATATTCATATATAATATGGCACCCCGAGTCACAGCTGCGGTGCAATGCATTACTCTGCTATCATGTCCCAATATCGCTGGTCACCGAAAAGGGGACAAAAGGTTCGGTGAGGATACCTCGAACCACAAACAACAACACAATCATTGGAGGCGAACATAGTTCTCATACCCATGGGTCACGCACATACCTACGTACCCATAGTCAGCGTACTTATCAACTCCCCGATAAGTCTTTCATAGACCTATGTTCTCGAGCGACAAATCAAAGATCCCATGGATTCATCAGGATATGACTGCCCTCACGCGCAAATCTCCCACCGATAGCAAGTAAGCTAGGTATGTCATACACATAATCATTAATCAATCAAATAGGTATTATCATACCTATAGTATACTAACAACAAGGTACTCACATTAACCTTAGATTATTCCCTTACGTAGCATTATATCTCTTTAAATCCCACGTATTAAAATGTCATATCTTTACTTCATAATTTAATTATCCTCGCATCCTATAACATCTCTCCACTCCCGACGTCGCTAAGGTTCATGCGCGGAGCGTCTCGCAAAGTGAAATCCAAACAAGGAACCCCTCCAATACAGTACTACTTAACTTTGTCGATCGAGGAGGTTCATTAACTTCAAATATGCGATCGGAATAACCCCATCCCCTCTTTCAACCAAATGTGTTCTAAACTCCCATCTCTATCCAGGAGTCATATCACTACGCTCTTGTACTACACTCAGCCCTTGCAAAATCAATAATGAGCTTAAACTCAGTCCTTGATGTTTAAATTGTAACCCTAAGGCTACCCAGGTGTTATATTAAATCTCCCCTACTTGAACTATCCTTAATCCTCATACAAACAGATTAGAATCCAACACATGAATCTAGCAACCAAAATTTCTTTAATTTAATTATCATCATTCTAATCAATTTAAATCCCAATCAAATTAATTAAAATTTTATCAAGGGTCTACTAATATTTTCTAAGTCCCATAATATCCAATTAATAATCACCAAAGATCCACAAAAGTTTTGGGATAAGAACCAACATTAAAAAGAAACAACATCATGAATTCTCATATTTTAAATACTCAGAAAAATCAGATCCAAAAATTATTCGAATAATCAATCCGACTTCAGATTTGGATTCTACACGAAAAATTGAGTCAGGTATGTGTTTTGAGTTTTTCTTAAATCTCATCCAATTCACTCAAAAAGAAGATCTAAACCTTCCAAATTGGCTCTTCTCATTCCACTCGTTTTTGCCTCTCTTTTTTTCCAGAAAATTATCAACATATTATCTTCAAGAACACTAAATTATTTTTAGAATTTCTTCCACAGATCGATGAATATTTATTGGATTACTAACTACCTACAACATGAGTTTAATTCCTATATATTTTTAGATTCCAAAAATCCATTAACAACTATATCCTTTCATCTTCCAAGCATGAAACTCGTCTCTTTTTATAATTATCCTAACATGGACAATATACGAACTTAAATTGCAAATATCAAACACTTGCCTTTACTGAAGATCTGATCCTTTGGAGTTGAATAACACAGGTGGTGATGGTGGTGGTGACCTTTGACCTTTGGTTCTCCTCCTTCCCAAGCAAACTTCTTTTTCTTTCCAAGCAACCTTCCACTCTCTCTAAGAAGATGACTTTTCAATTTTGTGTAAAAGAGATGAAATGAACCTACATACACTAATCTCCAAATACTTATAATAAGACAAAACTCGAAATCACTATTCATCCCCCTTGTAAAAATAACCAAAATGCCCTTTTGGGTTGTCTTTTCATTTCTAAATGACCCGAGACTCAAAATTAACATCCAAATAGACTTTTCTGACTATTTCGAACCTTCCGGATGCAACGACGCAGTCGAAATGACTATAAGATCGATAGAAAATAAATTTCCTTTTTAATTTAATAAATTAGTCCCGACACGTCCCATACCGCGTCTGACTAAAAATTCAAATTACCGATTTTATATCACACCGTCATATCAATGACATCACATTCATATATTACCTAAATATCTTTAAGTAATATTCAGAATCATCCATTTTAATATCCACAATTCGGATAAAACCCAAATGAATTAATTAATAATAAAAATCCAATTAATCCATTAATTTAAAATATAACCCATTTTAAAAGTCATTTAAAATTACGGGGTATTACATACTTCCCCCCTTATAACATAATTTCGTCCCGAAATTCAGGAATATAAATCATAACGGTAGGGTCAAATCTGAGTATACATCTCACATCGCAAGAAATCTAAGACGTACCGCCCACACAGTACATTAACGAAAATCCCTATCGATGTTATACGCCAAGCCTCACCATATAGTTCCAACTGAATCGAATATAAACTTTACCCAACCTTCCTTATACCATTCACGTAACCAAGTTAAGAAAAATGATCCTCAATCATCAAGTAAATACATCCTGAAGTCACAACTACTCACTCTTTCACAATTATGAAAACTACTACCATTCAACCATCCAGGGCGCCCATACACCCTATCGTACCACTTTCATTATAATATTTGTCGCAAAGTTTACAAACTCATATACTAAGGACCTAACTTATTTTGACTCCCAACGGTTATTAGTTTCATGTGTGGGGTGTCTCGCAAGCGAAATCCAAACAAGGAACCACCTCGATACACTACTTCCTAAAGTAGTCGGTCATCGAAACTCCTAAGGTCCTTATTTAATAGTGTATAAAAATTTGGTTTATAAAAAAAAAAACATATCAGGTTTATCGATTTAAAAAAAAAATAGGTTTTAATGATTTCAAATAGAGTCTACTCATCTACTCTTCTCTAGAAGACAAGATGCTGGTTAATAGTAGTACATACGCTCTCGTATACCACGAGTCAATGCATGCCGATAGTGACATCATGCTCGGACATGCCCAAAGTAAGTAATCCCATGATAAAAATCAAACCCACGTGATAACATGTAATATATAGGTGTCTCACACCCCTCAGTGAGTCTACGTAAATAACGATGCTATAGGCTAAGTTTAGCAACCCTTTTAGCCCCGACAATATTAATCGCTACTAAAATCAATACGCCTCATAATTCCTTAGATATAAAACATACCCTCATTCGCGGGTGGTGGTTGTTGACTCCCACTAATAAAACTTTGCTCCGATAAGTCAAGAAAAATTTTTACCCCAAATTTTCAGTTCTAGTTAATCACACTCCACTATATGCCCAAGCCTTTGAATATATTGCCTTTGTTAGGTAACACACATAATTCCCGCATTTCAAGAACTTCTACTGATGACTCTCCTCAATTTTCCATAATAGGGGTGACCTCGACTATGGTCATCATACTCGAACATACTTCATAACCTCCTAAGTACGATCTCCGCTATCCATTTAATGGCCCTCATCTGCCATACTTCTTTGTTCGATCACTCCCGAACGTAAATAAGATTCACTGATATATACGGAATCTTACCAAAGAGATCAACTATCCTAAACATAGGGCTCTATATCAAAGAACGCTAAGCTAAAAACACAGTAAGCCGTACAGATCCTAAAGGACACTAGAACCTGATGCTCGGATACCATTTGTAACACCCCGCCCACCCGGGAGAGCGAACGGAGTGCTAATACGATAAAATAAATCTAAATCCACAATACACAAGGTATATAGCATCTAAGTTCCACAACAACAAAAGAGAAACTACAAATCTCAATCTCTTCAAATACAACAAGTCTCTCGAATAAATATTACAACTATCTAAATCGAATAAAAATACAAATCTCCAAAGCTCTATACATCAAAATAATACAAATCTTTCCCAAACAATCCTCACTAAAATCAATCTCCATAGCGCCCCAAAATTCGCGCTAACCTGCCACTAAAAGAAAATATGGGGAAGTACACAATACGACAAGAATTATGCTCAACAAATATGAATTAGCATTGAATAAAACGTAACAACACGAGTACGAATATTCAAATCAAAATGCAAATCTCAATAGCATTTTATCAATAAATTTCTCAACAACACTTTAACCGGGTCACCAGGCCTCACCACATCCTTATATGCTTTATCAAGCCATAGCCCGGGAAACAGGAATTTTGGCGGGTACCCAACATCGTGCCATATTAAAATCTCATGACAACATGCTCATCAACAATATAATGATACCACATGAATCAAAATAATTTCAACAATTATTTTCCAGATTTCAATGAATTTATCAATTCAAATATGAGTTCAATTAACAAGAACTCAAAGAGAATGACACTCGCGAGATTTAAGGAGCACATTGTGTAAAACCCCATACCTCAAACCATGATGAGAAACCAACGATCATAGCCTCAAGATCAACACAAAAGATCTACAAAAGATACTCCAAGAACCTCCAACAAAATAGCCCCAAGAACACCTCTAATCTAAGGTTGTAACTCACAAATCTCAATGGCCAATGTGTATATAAAAATAAGAGGAATATAAAATATATTTGCTGTCAAAATTTGTGCCAAAAGTAGGTTAAAAGGGTTGCCCACGACTTCCTTTTATAATGCAAAGAATTGAAGAGTTGGAATCCAAAAGACTCCTTTAAATAAGGCAAAGAAATGAAGAGTTGGAAGTCAAAACAACTCTTGAAAATTACTTAATGTTCGCCGACTTAGAATTCCAATAGTTAAAAACATTTAAAAATCATTTTAAAATCCATTTTAACTCCGTTTTCGAAACCGTTTGAGATTCTCGCCTTTAAAAATAATAACCAACATATTTGAGCAATAAAAATAATTTTATCAAAAACTTTATTTTCCTCCATTTTCCAGAAATTAATTAAAATAGCCTAAAATTACGCGGGTTGTTACAGGGAGTTCCTCGAAGGTGATGTACCTCAAGATATTTAACCAATTGAACCTGGAGGTAGAAGACTTACAAGAATCGATCGTGCCTCTTATTGACTTTGCAGGAATGATGACTTTGCTCGTGGGGGAGGTTATCTCCATGTTCAAGCAGGGGGAATCTCTAAGCTTATTGATATCCTCATGGTAGATATAGATTCCTTGTATAATGCTATAATTGGCTAAGGATGGTTGAATACCATGTGGGTTGTGTCGTCTACCAACCACAAGAATGTAAAGTGAATCACAAATAAGGGGGTCATGGAGATCCGGGGGAACCATACCTTGGACCGAAAGTGTTTAATAGCTGCCACCTGACCAAAATAGGAGAAAAGAAAGAAAAATCTATAGAGCCAGCGGAGGGATCCATACCCTCCAAGTAGAAGCTAAAGTACGGGTGACATAGTGTAGAGGAAACTAGGGTTGATCATGTCAATCGAGTTATGGAACCTCTTTAAAAGGTGAGATTTGATTACTTTTAGACTGAGAAGAAGTTATTGATAGGCAGTTCACTTACTGAGGAGGAGAAAGAAGAACTGGTTATTATCCTTAAAAGCATCAGACATAACGGCTTGCCTCAACTCCTCGTCATTTGGGATAAAGAATTTGTCCTGAAATCTCAATCCACCATTTCGACCTAATAGAATAGTGCTCTGCTCCCTGGACTAATAATTTCCTAACTCGTTCCTTGAAAAGATGATCTCCTACCTATGCCTTCATGACCTGAATGATGATCTCGGGTGTGATGGTGAAAATATCTTTAAATGTACTAGTCAAGTCATCATCCCCATGAAGTGATTTCCACTTCTCCTTCCATACTGCCTCTAACTCCAACATTTCCTTATGGCTTAAAGCATCTTCTATGACATTCACCTTCCCTGGGTGGTACTGAATGCCGAACTGGTAGTCCTTCACAAACTCTATCCATCTCCTCTACCTCATGTTCAGCTCCCATTGTGTGAAAAAATACTGTAGGCTCTTATGGTCTGCGAATGGATGAAACTTCTCCCCCAGGAGATAATGCCCCCGCTCTCATAGTGTAAAAACCACGGCCACTAACTTCAAGTCGTGGGTGGGGTAATGTCCCTCATAAGGCTTAAGCTTACGTGAATCATAAGATACCGGCCTCTCCTCCTACATCAAAACCCCTCTAAGTCCCCTGAAGGATACATCGGTGAAGACCTTATAGTCTATCTCTACCCGAGGTAATGATAGAATCGACATTGTAGTCAATCTAGTCTTCAACTCATCAAACGTCTGCTGGCACGCATCATCCCATACAAACGACACTCCCTTCCTTATTAAATTTGTTAGGGGTCGGGCTATCTTGGAGAACCCCTGAATGAATCGATGATAGTACTCGACTAGTCCCCAAAAGCTGCGTACCTCGGTGGGTGTAGTGGGTTATTCCCACTCCATCACTGCAGAAATGATATCCCCCTCTCAGACACAATGTGGCCCAAGAATTTCACCTCTCGTAATCAAAAACCACATTTATCGAACTTAACATACAACTGGTGGTCCCATAGTGTTTGTAACACTACCCGTAAATGTTGTATATGCTCCTCCGCGGTCCGAGAATAAATTAAAATGTCACAAATAAACACTATGACGAACTGATCCAAATAATCTATGAATACTCGATTCATCAAGTCCATAAACACCGTCGGTGTGTTGGTTATCCCAAAAGTCATGACCAAAAACTCATATGGCCCGTATCTCGTAAGAAATGCCATCTTTGAGATATCCTTCTCCCGGACTCTCAACTGATGATAACCCGATCTCAAATCAATCTTAAAGAAATATGAAGTACCCCTCAACTGGTAAAACAAATCATCAATGCAGGGCAATGGATATTTATTCCGTATAGTGACCTTGTTTAACACCAAATAGTTGATACAAAGTCATAATGATCCATCCTTCTTCTTGAGAAACAAGACTAGAGAACCACATAGCGAAGTACTCCTCCTAATTAATCCCTATCCCAATAACTGCTCAGTCTGATCCCGAAGTTCCTTTATATCTAGAGGAGCCATCCGATACGGTGTACGTGAAATGGGTCTCGTGCTCGAAATCAAATCAATCGCGAAGTCTATTTCTCAGCTAGGTGGCAACCCTGGGATCTCTCCAAACATATCCAAAAACTCGTTAACTATCGCAATAGGATCTAGCGACACCACGACCTTTGAAGAAGTCTCCTCCTCGATATAGTATAAGAGCGTGCTCGACCCACCCTCGGGGTGCGGCATCACAACCAAGTACATCTCCTGCTCCCGAATGGGGAAGACGATGGATCTACCATAATAGTCAACACATGTTATGTAGGTGCCCGTGCATATCTAGTACCAGTAAGTCTACCATAAAAGTAAGTCGACGTATCTCAATCCCTATACCCAGACATACCAAAAGTATGGGTTCCCCTCTACCCACAGGTGAGTCTATGTGTAGTACAATATCAGAAGTAAAATATATCATCCCAGTCTCACGTGTAAACCCAGTGCTAACAAATGAATGAGATGCCCCCGTATCAAATAAAATATGACCTACGTGTCCAAATATAGGGAACATACCCTCAAGTGCCTGAGCTGGAACTGGTCCCTCTGTCGATGTAATCTGGTAAACCCGTCCGTACTGTAGCGGTGGCATTCGCCCATGAGGTGGGGCGGTGGGTGCCGGAGTGATTGGTGCAGCAACTCCTGGAGCTGGTAACAGTGGGCGCTATCCATGTGGCGCATGATGTCCCCTGTAACCTCCATGCTCCTGAGGTGCTTGATTACCCCGAGGACACCGCCTTGACATATGGCCCCCTCTCAGCAAGTGTAATAGTTCCCATAAAATTGGCACCGCTCTGCCTGTCGACCTAGTGGCCCCGACCTTACTGATCAGGCGTGAATTGTGTGCTCGTGTAAGGACACTGTCACTATTTTCGGTTCACCGCCGTAATACAAAAATGACCTAAACTATGACTACACTCGACAAATGAGTATAGCGGCCAGTCCGGTATCAAAAATCCACAGGGAGTGTTCGACAGATTTTAATCGATTTATTACTTCAAGAATAAAAGTGTAAAAGGTGATTGGTTTAAAATGGAAAATGGGAAAAATAAGAAGTTAAAACTAAACAAGAATTAATAAAACGAGAGTCGGGGTCACATCCCCGCAAAAGGCTAAACAATGCATAATTAGAATTTCGGTTTGAAAGCATACAACCGAGCATATTACATTAATTATAAACATTACATATGAAGGAAATTAATACAAAAATGTGAAATAAAACATTTAATAAAAATAGTCACGTATGGATTAAATTCGAAATATCGCTTTAAACACTAACGTTGTGTGACAAAGAAATTTAGACGCATGATATTCCAACTTTGATACACGAGGTTTTAATTAAATGCAATTTTACACAAAACCTAACTTTCAGAGCTCAAGACCCATTAATGAGGGAAACATGACCCCAACACTTAAGCTAAGGACCGAACATGAATAAAGTAATTAAAACAACTAAAAACTAAAAGAAAATAAGAAATAAATAACCATAACTAATTATCTAGGCAAGTAAAGTAAAGACATAATGGCAATAAAACTTAAACAAACAAAGAAGACAATGAATAGTAAAACTTACATACATAAATGGGTATTACCCCAAAGTGGTGGAGGAGAGGGTGGCTCCCCAAATACAAACCCTTAAACTAAACAAAATGAAAGATTATCTTCAAAATGAAGAGAAAAACTATTTATATAAAAACCCTAGTGGCAAAATTAAAAATAAAGAAAACAGCAAAAACAGGGGCGAATCGATTCGGATTTGAGCCGAATCGATTCAGAATGCAAAATCTATGAAGCTGATACAAAGAGAATCGATTCAGTAGATAACTGAATCGATTCAAAATGGATGTCTGGGCATTGGTTCCAAGCGAATCGATTCGCCTGAGTACCGAATCGATTCAGACCTACTTGTGTTGGATTCTTCCCTTGTTTTGATTTACATTTAGTTCCCATCTACACAAAATCCCGTAACTTCTTCATTAGTATTTGGAATCACGTATTGTCAATGTCCACGTGAAGATGACTCAAAGGTCTTAAACTTTCGTGAAGATATTGGGCCAGAAACCCAAATACTGAAATTACTAAATTACCACTAATCGTACAATTGTCTACGGAACTTTCTCGGAATGCTACAGAACTTCACATTAAGCACCATAATATCTACAAAAGCTCAATTATACCTCGTAAAATATGGTAACATATAAAATAGAGGTTGTTTGGTTAATGGGCATAAATATAGGAATTAAGGTACCCGAGGAGGATAAAATGCATAAAATAAAAAGGTGAATGTAAGGACATATTTCTCATGTCCATTATCTTACATTTGTGTATGTCATACCCCGCTACATTTGGCACGTCTCTACACGATCTCACACGATGGCCTCAATCTAAATTCTGGGAATCAAGCATTCAACATCTCCATCCTGTGTCCCACATCTGCCTCAATGACTTCACGTTCCATGATTTTAGGACTTAATGCAAGTGGTATGCAAGAGAAGTCAAAACAGTGAAAGAAGTCAAGATATGAAAGTTTAAGGGTATTTTGGCAATTTTACATCCACCGACCAATTAGAAAGTTGAAAAGCTCGCTGCAACGAAGATGCTGGAAGAAATGGCACCTCAATCCGAGCTAAGGTGAAGAAGTTATGTCCCTTTAAAAATAGAGAAAAACCTTTGGAGAATGATGTGTATTTTTCCCCAGACCAGCGAACTTTCTCGAACCGCAGGCCAAACCGGTTCGGGGGGCAAATCGGTTCGCATTACACTCGAACCGATTCGGGGTACTTGTACGCTGGCGAAGTTCCAGAATTTTAAAACTCTCTTTGGTTTCCTTATAAAAGCTAACTTCGGGGGACTTATTTTGCAAGACATGGAGAGACGTTTTTTAGAGTTCTATTAGCTCAAGTCTTCACCTTTTTGAGTTCCCAAAATCATGTTTTGATTCACACATCATTGCCAAACCTTTGTGAATCCTTTTGAAACCCAAGAACACAACTTTGAGTTTGTTCAACCCTTGTGGAGAAGTTATTTTCTTCTTCATTGTTGCGCACCTGGAGTTCCTGAGGGAGATTCCAGCCAACGACATCAGAACCGACACCTGTAGGTAATTCTGTGTCCCACTATATTTCTAGTCATTGCTTTGGAGGTTTGACGAAGACACCGTGCATTACACTTGTGGGCTATTATTAGGTTGTATGTAAGTCAATGGTCTTGTCAATTCTTTAAAGTTCTAGAAATAAAAGGTTTTACCCGAAAGGGGTTTTTTCCTTAACTTTTTCATCTATTTATGGTTTGACATGCGCACACACATAGATGCATGTTTAGGGGTTGATTTACTTTGGTTTATATAGACTCTAATTAAATAAGGGTTTATTGGAATCTTGCAAATTAGTTTAATCAATTATCACACACCGAACCTATTTGGCTTTTCAAATTGGTATCAGAGCGGGTTACGCTAATTTATTGCATATCTTTATTTTCCGTAAAATTTGTGTGATATTGATTTTTTAAAATCAGTTTTGTGAAAAATCGCAATTTTTTCAATGGAGCACTTATCTAATAGGATGCTCTCTTTTGATGACACGAGTCGGAGTTTTGATAATATAAATCAATTGAATTTGATGTTTGCTAAAAGAATTGAATTTTTGGAAAAAGAAAATTCTCATTTTAAATCCGCGATGGATCTTTTGCAAACGGTTAAAAATTAAAGAGATTTTTATCGTGAAAAATTTGTTTCCTTGGACCATGACTTTTTTGCTTTAAAATTATTCAAGAAGGAGAGTGATGATAAGGTCCTATTTTTAGAAGAAGAATTAGAGGACCTTAAAAATTCAATGGTTTGTGTTTGTGCCAAAGAGGATAAAAATATTTTAGTCAATGAGTTTGTGGCACGTGAAGAGACTCTTAGGGAGAAGTTTGCCTTAATTGAAGGAAAGAGAGATACCCTTTTAGGAATTATTGAGAATTTGAAAAAGGCGTCTCTTAAATTGGAAGAGTCTAATTCTTTGCTCGAGTAAAAAATTTTGATGTTAAAAAATGATTTGGCAGACTCGAGTAGGTTTGATAGTGATGGTAGTGGCTCATCTTGTTCTCATGCTTCTAATGCTAAAGCCAAAACCATTATTTGTTTTAGAGGGTCAACTAATTCCAAGGATATTAGAAAAGGTCAACCCATAGGTGTAGTTCCACCCATTTACACATGTTCATATTGTGGTAGGAAAGGTCACCTTAGGCGTTTTTGTTTTGATCTTGGAAAATGTCCTAGGAAGTTTATGTCTAGTGTTCCCTTGGTTCCTAAATCCCCCACATGAAGTTTCACATCTGTTTGGGTTAGGAAATCACTTTTAGAGGCACTAGATTTTAGACAAGTTGATTATCGTTTGCTTGCACATGATTCTTCTCTTGTCATATCATATAGATAATTTGTTTTCATATTTGTCATACATAAGTTGTGGTTTCATGATATATATTTTCTAGTGTGTTGATATGTACTTTTTGTATAAATTTTTGCTTTTGAAAATTTTGAAAAATACAAAAAGATTTTATTTTGATAAATTTTTTGAAAAATCCAAAAAGATTTTTGTATTTTGGTTGCACCATAAATGGATGGATACTTAGGATGACCAAGTCACAACATCATTCCATTCTTTTCATGTGACTATTTGATAGTGTTTTAAGACAATATGTCATATCATCCTTGTGCTTTATAATGTTTGGAATCATTAAGATGTAATTGAGTGTTACTTCCTACATGTTTGACTCATGATTTCCTTTATTGCACACATGCACGAATTTGTTTGATTATTGTTCTTGTCTTATCACATGTTGGTTGGGTGTTTTCACTTCAATCCTTTCCTCAAAACGAACCAAGCGCGATAAAACTTGATAAGAAAGTTGTGCATGTAAGAGCCGTTTTGTGAGTTTGTGTGCTTTATTTGAAAATGGGGAAGGGCTGCCAAAGGTTCTTTTTGTCTTTGTGAATACTAAGCCACTATTAAATTGGACCTAAAAAATAGAGGAATTTTATTATCCGGGGTCCAAAGAGGTTTAAAAGAGCCTGAAAAAATTTAAAAGCAATAAAAAGTAATTCATGCCAAAAATGGGCCAATTAGGTTTTTGTAACAATTCTCCAATGTTTGAGAATTTAGATTACCTCTAAAAGAAAATATATGAGGGAGTTTGGCTGGAGATTTTATAACGGGTTTGCACGTACTTAAAAATCTTGAAAAGGCGCTAAATAGTTTTTGACGTTAATGGTGTGGAAATCACTTTGACTTTGATTTGTTGATTTGTATAAGACGATGTCATCTAAATTCAACAATCTTTACACCTAAGGATACTTTTGGTGTTCATTCGTTAGGGGTACACATATGCATCGTGCACATATGATTGATTGAGTTGATTTACCTATCGAATGTGTTCACACCCATACATTTCGTTTCCATGACTTGGTTGTTTGAGTTTAAATCCATGGTGTGATTTTTGTGTCATGTTTTACATATTTTACAAATTGTATCTTATTTTTGTGCAAAAATTTTGAAAAATCAAAAATAGTTTGTAAATATTTTTTAAGTATCTCTTTGCAAGAGCACGTTTGCCATCTGATTGATGCCTTGTTTTGAATACGGTGACACCCCAAATTTGCTGTTTGATTATTCTCATTTGTCTATTTGGGGACATAATAAAAAGGGGGAGAAAGAATTATCATTTTATGGGGGAGTTTGAATTTTGGGGGAGTTTTTGAGTTTTGACTTATGCTTTTCGTATAAATTGGTATCTATGGTTATCTCATTTCAAACTCGATACGTCACTTGGTATTTTTCTTTATCTCATGTGTGTAGGTACTACAGTGATGATCATTATGTTGCACACCCTCATGAGAAAAGATTTGAGATTTTGAAGATTGAAGATTTGAGGGTTTTGAAGATTTGAAGAACAAACGATGAAATCTTATTCATTTGTATCTTCCCAATTTTGGGTTCATGGGAGGGTAGATTTGTATAGGAAATTTGTTATTTGATAATTTGGATTTTTATGTATGTACCGGCATAGACATAGGGGGAGATTTGTAAGGATGTATTTCTCATATCCGTTATCTTACATTTGTGTATGTCATACTCCGCTACATTTGGCACGTCTCTACACGATCTCACACGATGACCTCAATCCAAATTCCAGGAATCAAGCATTCAATATCTCCATCATGTGTCTCATATCTGCCTCAACGATTTCACATTCCACGATTTTAGGGACATAATGCAAGTGGTACCCAAGAGAAGTCAAAACAGTGAAAGAAGGTAAGATATGGAAGTTCAAGAGAATTTTGGTAATTTTATAGCCACCATTCGGAGGACACTAGAAAGTTGAAGAGATCGCCACAACGAAGTTACTGGAAGAAACGGAACCTCAATCCGAGCTACGGTGAAGAAGTTATGGCCCTTTGAAAATGGAGAAAAACCTTTGGAGAATGTTGTGTATTTTTCCCCCAGACCAACGAACTTTCTCGAACCGTAGGCCAAACCAGTTCGGGGGGTGAACCGGTTCGTGATACACCTGAACTGGTTTGGGGTACTTGTACGCTTACAGAGTTCCAGAATTTTAAAACTCTCTTTGGTTTCCTTATAAAGGCCAACTTCGGGGGAGTTATTTTGCAAGACTTGGAGAGACGTTTTTTAGAGTTGTATTAGCTCAAGTCTTCACCTTTTTTAGTTCCCAAACTCATGTTTTGATTCACACATCATTGCCAAACCTTTGTGATTCCTTTTGAAACCCAAGAACACAACTTTGAGTTTGTTCAACCCTTGTGGATAAGTCGTTTTCTTCTTCATTGCTGCGCACCTGGAGTTCCTGAGGGAGATTCCAGCCGACGACATCAGAAACGACACCTGCGGGTATTTCTGTGTCACACTGTATTTCTAGCCGTTGCTTTGGAGGTTTGACGAAGACACCGTGCATTACACTTGTGGGAGATTATTAGGTTATATGTAAGTTAATGGTCTTGTAAATTCTTTAAAGTTCTAGAAATAAAAGATTTTACCCGAAAAGGGTTTCTTCCTTAACTTTGTGTCACATGCTTCATCTATTTATGGTTTGACATGCGCACACATATAGATGCATGTTCAGGGGTTGATTTACATTGGTTTATATAGACTCTAATTAAATAAGGGTTTATTGGAATCTTGCAAATTAATTTAATCAATTATCACACACCGAACCTATTTGGCTTTTCAGTGAATAAATGCAATATTTGTGCTGAATCACACCCCCTAACTTACACATTGATAGTCCCTAGCAATTAAATACAAATCAAGAAGAACTACAAGTAAACCACAAGAAATGAGATATATACAAAAGAGATAAAAGACACTTTCAGGGGCGAACAATTGTATTTAGCATATGCAATAAGTCGTTAAACCCCAAGGTTACCCTAGTGGACGAGTGTTGTCTCGTGAGGGTTTTCAAGGATGAAACCCACAAACATCAAAGTTTTCTCAAATAGTATTCTCAATCAACATGCAATAAGTCCAAAAATAACGAAAAAGATTTCAAAAACTTTATTAAAATAGTGAACGAATTCACACAAAAGTTCGTTGTTATTAACATTATAGAACAAACTTCACACAATTGAAACCTTAAAAGTGGGAGGGGAGCGAGCACATGCAAAGAATGATTTGGCAAAAACTCATATAAACCGGACAATAAACATTAAAGCATGCATAAATCAATCCTCACCGGATATTACACTCAACAAATGAAATCATATAGAATAAGAGGTAATACACGGGACATGCAGGCATAAAGAGTAAATGTAAATGGAAACTAGGTCGCACACATGTTACAACAGAAGAACGCTATATATAAAATGTAAAATATGTAATGTCAATGAAAGGATACCGTTAATAAAGGAGGCAAAATGTATGTTTACATATTATTGCAATTATTTAGACTTTCGAATAAAATCCACCCTAGGATCACATAGGACTTTATAGGTTTTTAATGTAGGTTTGGGTTTAAGGCTATGAAAGGAAAGTATTATTTACAGATTCAAAGGTGTTGGGAGATGAAAACTCGGGATAATGGAAAAAGTAAGCGATTTCAAAATTGGAAAACGATTTTCATAAAAAGCATTGAATATAACAATGGAGAGAGTAAACAAAGTTTATTGAACACTATCTACAACATATACAACTTTCTCTTTCTTTTCTCTTTTCTTTTTTCTTTTTTTTCCTCTTCATTTTCTTTTCTTTTCTTTTCTTTTTCGCTTTTTCATTTCTTTTTCATTACACTTTTTTCTTTAATTTTTCATTCTCACATGCTCAATTGCAATCACGTAACACGAACATCATTCAATCCCAAGTATCATTCCAAACAAAGGTAGTGAAGGTGATATATATGGCTTATAACTCCAATGTGGAGTTGGTTATGGGATTTGGGTAATGAAATGAAAGGCTATATTAAGGCTCAAAGGGGTTGAATAGGGAAATATATAATGTGAGGTCAAGGTCAATACGGGTGATATAACAAAGATGGCCTATGATCATTTCCTACAGTTTACACAGTTCTCGAGTCAAAATAACTTTGAAAATCATGCTCAAGTAACACATTTCAAAAATGAACTCGATTATTGAACAATCAATGAAAGAATAGTGAGATTACCGACGAAATTAATGTTTTCAAGGAGGAAAAAGTAATGTATAACACTCACAAATGAAGGTATGTCTCGAATCTCACTTATGTAAGTATATACAATGTGACATAAAAATTATCGAGTTATAAAAATCTTAAACCAAATCAATAAAATAAGAAAAGCGCATGTGCTCACGGGTTAAACTTTAATTCATGAAGCTATTCATAATATCAATCATTTGAGGACTAAAGTCAAATCAAGAATATGCATCTTTTGAATTGTCTATTGGATAGGGCATTTATTGAAATTTATCATCGGAAACAAAGGCAAAATGCACAACAAAGGAGAAAAAAAAAAGAAAATATTTTTGAAAATTTTAATTTTTTACAAAAAAAGGCATGCTTAGTGAATAACATGTGATGAGATCAATGAAACTACCAATGAATGGATAGAATACCCCACACTCCCTAACTTAAATGTTGCATTGTCCTTAATGCAAATCGAGAACACAACATAAAGAGAGGAAAAGAAAGATATTACCCCTAATTGAGTGATCCCCAATGAGTACAAGTCCATTGAATCTACAAAACATGTTAGTAACAAGCATGACAAAAATAATAACATAAAGTTTAACTAATTACACTAGACTAAAATTAAAAAGAAAGGAAAAAGAAAGAAAGAAAAACTAACTATTTATAACCTATAATTTTAATTTATAACTAACTATACACTAGAAGTCGAAAATTTTGAGGATCCACCCAAAATACGATTTGGCTTTGAAGGATCAACGGTGGACCCTCCCTTGCACGCATGCCTCCTGAAAAATAAGAATTTTGTTTGAACAATAGAAGGCATATGTAAGGCGTAAGAAATGAACCATCAACAATTAAAAATTGGAGAGGGGTGATGGGGGACTTAGATGCTAAGGGCGATAAGACCACATTGATCTTAAGAAAATTAATATCACACCCCTAAGGTTTTTCAATTGGGAGGGGAGGCGAGGCAAGGCAAGTGCAAGAAAATAGCCCATAAGATGAAGCATCTCAAAATAACATTACTGTTCAAGAATCGGGTCAAAGTCCTCAAGACTTTCAACTGATTCTTATGATAAATTTAATGGTTCAAAAATAATAGGGAATAAAGGAAAGGAATGACCATCAACCTCAATACAATTGGAAGAATTAATAAGAGGTTGAAATTCGAAGGTGCTTGGATCACTCTCAATTATTTCTTCCTCAAAAAGGGGTGGAGGTGAAACGTAAGTTTCAACCTCTACCGACCTTTGTGAAAAATAAATGATCTCATCGAGTTGGACACTTATTTCTAAAGAATAAGCTTTAGAATTATCGAATTGGTCATTTAATTCCTTAAAAGCTAACTCATGATCAAACCAACAAGAATACATAACATCTTCTTGAGAGGTTTGCTCATAGCTAGACGATTCCCCGCTTCCCAAAGTTTCCTCACATGACGATGAGAGCTTACCTATAAATTCTTGAATTTCACGCTCAATGCGCTCATTTTTAAGAATTTATAGGCGTTCTCTCATATTCTTAGGAGTGTAACTTAGAAAACTATTCTCATAACATTTACAGTTATCTAAAGTGTTATAGCGAGACATTTCAAATTAGGCAATGCAACAAAGCGACAAGCACAAAAATTTCAATTTCTCGAAACAATCTAGCGCAAGTAAAAAAGAAAGGAAAAAATAAAGAATAAAAATATAACGAAAAGAATACTACGAAATAATAAAAGAATTACAATCTATAACAAACACTATCCCGACAACGGTGCCATTTTAATCGGGCGCGAACCGTGTGCTTGTGTAAGGATACTGTCGTTGTTTTCGGTTCACCGCCGCAATACAAAAACAATATAAACTATGACTACACTTAACAAATGGAGTATAGCGTCCAGTCTGGGTATCAAAAATTCACAGGGAGTGTTCGACATATTTTAATCGATTTATTACTTCAAGAATAAAAGTGTCAAAGGTGATTGGTTTAAAATGCGAAAAAGGGAAAAATAAGAAGTTAAAACTAAATAAGAATTAATAAAACGAAGAGTCAGGATCACATCCCTGCCAAGGGCTAAACAGAGCATAATTAGAATTTTGGTTCGAAAGCATTCAACCGAGCATATTCAATTAATTATAAACATTACCCATGAAGGAAATTCATAATATCTCTTTAAACACTAATGTTGCGTGACAAAGAAAGTTACACGCATAATATTCTGACTTTAATACACGAGGCTTCAATTAAATGCAATTTTACACAAAATCTAACTTTCAGAGCTCAAGACCCATTAATGGCAGAAGCATGACCCCAACCCTTAAACTAAGGACTAGACTTGAATAAAGTAATTAAAACAACTAAAAACTAAAAGAAAATAAGAAATAAATAACCACAACTAATTATCTAGGTAAGAAGAGTAAAGGCATAATGGAAATAAAGCTTAACCAAACAAAGAAGACAATGAATAGTAAAACTCACATACATATATGTATATTACCCCAAAGTGGTGGAGGAGAGGGTGGCTCCCCAAATACACACCCTTAAACTAAACAAAATGAAAGATTATCTTCAAAATGAAGAGAAAAAATATTTATACAAAAATCCTAGTGGCAAAAATAAAAATAAAGAAAATAGCAAAAACGGGGGCAAATCGATTCAAATTTGAGCCAAATCGATTCGGAATGCAAAATATTCGAAGATGCTACAAAGAGAATCGATTCGGTAGATAATCGAATTGATTCGAACCTGGTTGTGTTGGATTCTTCCCCTATTTTGATTTATATTTAGTTCCCATCTACACAAATTTTGGTAACTTCTTCATTAGGATTTGGAATCACTCACCGTTAGTGTACACGTAAAGATAACTCATAGGGATTCAACTTTGTGAAGACATTGGGCTAGAAACCCAAATGCTAAAATTACTAAATTGCCCCTGAACGTGCAATTGTCTACGAAACTTTCCTGGAATGCTACTCAACTTCACACTAAGTACCATAATACCTAAAAAATCTCAATTATACCACACAAAACATGTAAACATATAAAATAGGGGTTTTATGGTTAATGAGCATAAATATAGGAATTAAGGTACCCGAGGGGGCTAAAATGCATAAGAATAAAAGGTGAATAAATGCAATATTCGTGTCGAATCACCTGCTGACGTTGGCCTTGACGGCCTATGTGCTACTAGACTTGTCCCTACTGCCCATGGCCCTGTTGTCCTTGCTTGTTTCGATTATTGAAAACCCTGAATTGCTTATGCTGATGTGCGAATAAGGCACCCCTGAACTGCTGGGTCTCGGGTCTGCTATCCCCACTCGTCTTACCCAGCTAAATCGATGACTCATCTCTTCCTTATTCTTCTGGAAGGCCCTATAATCCTGGCAGTGGAGAAGTGCGGTGTTAACCATTTGATTATAAGTGGTGAAGGTCGGGTTCCCCAAAAGAGCCTTTCTAATGTGCCAAGACGATCCCATAATGAATCTGTCCATCTTTATTTGCTCTGTATTCACGTCCTCCTTTAAAAATTATAAAAGGGCGATGAACTCTTACTCGTACTCAACCACTATAAGAACCTCCTCCTCGAGCTCCATAAATCTACTCCTCATCTCAGACGGCATAACCTGGGGAAAATAATTCCCCTCAAATCTCTCCTAGAACCCATCTATCGTTAAGTTATCTCTCTCTGCAACTGAAGGGACTGACTCCCATCACTGGAGCGCGGCTTACATAATCCAAAATAAAGTTAACATCTGCTCTTGCACTGGTGTACACTCCACCATTCATAAATGTCTCTGAATATCTTTTTTCCATCTTCTTGCCACTAAAATATCTAGACTGCCCGAGAACTCTGGAGGTTGGCCCTTTATGAAGGCCTCCCTAGATCTGTCCCAAACTAACCCCGATGCCTGGGATGGTACGACCACCTGCTGTGGCGGTGGTGGTGACTGATGCTGATCGTGTGGTAATGGAAATTATTGAGCATGGATGCTATGGCAGTGGAAACTGCTTGGGTTATAATGGTGTCGATTTTTACCGGAGTGATCAATTACGGGGATGGTGGGGCCTGATATTATTACTGTGGCTCCGGATGAGCCTCATCCTCTGTAGCGGGTACGACTACACGCCTAGATCTACTCCTTCATCCATTTTCCATCTGAAAGTAAATATGGTTCGAATTAGTACAAATCGCAAGAATACAATGAACCCTAAGCATAGGCTCTACATATCAAAGGATGCAACGCAGAACATAATGAACGCAACACGGGTACTAAGGACACTAAACCATGGATGCTTTGATACCAACTGTAACAATCCCCATTTTCTCGCGTAAAGGTGGTCCAGACACGATATGCCTAAGATGGGGCTTGTTTGTCAATTAACACCATTCTATGCATCAAACCATATAATCATATATTGATAAATCACAATTGAGTTTAAATTAATATCCAAAGCGATAATAAAATCCAACCAAGCATTAAGTGTATAAGAAATCCAATATAACAATAAATAGCACAAACCAATAAGGAGTAAATAAATCCCGGGCTTATGCCCATACAAAATCACAAGTAAAACAAATAAACTGAAGCGGTATAACACCTAAACTAGAATTAATAAATCTAGAAAATCTGATGAGCAAAAGAAGACTGCAAGTCTGATCCGTCAACAATCCTGCTATCACTATCTAGGAGCACCTTGGGGGGAGTAAATATTTAAAATTTGGATCAGTGCCTTGAGTTGCAAGAATCAACTTATTTAATTTAAGGGGCAATAAATACAACCGATTCAAAGTAAATATCCCACATCGCCACTCACATACGATTAACATCTCACCCCTCATCAAAGTGTTATATTACCTGTATCCGAACAAGTCCCGAAATAATAAATGACTACTGTGCCAATTTAATATCAAATGTATTGGCTATAGTCAACATGCTAAAACCTAACCGTCTATGTTCATATTATCAATGCCCAAAGTGTCCCAGTCTCGTATATCTTGTAAAGGTGATATAAACATGTATTATGCATACTACATAGTATGGTTCTGTAATTTACTGTCCACATTCTTAAACAACTTAATCATTCTCATTCAAATTTGGTATATATATATATATATATATATATATATATATATATATGTCCTTTCATATATGTGACACTCAAAGGCATCTACCAATTGTGTCTCGTTCGTACTTTATCGGTAAGACCGAAGGAATCCTCTATCCAATCAGACATTACAAAAAACACAGTGTGGGGTGGTCCCTGTGCAATACACCAGTCCACAGCCCATACCCAACGGTGAAAAATGATCACATCATCTACACATACATCTCGTAGATGGCGCTGCTACGTAGTACCTATAATAATGACCTACACAACGTCTAGCCCATCTGTGCCGATATGTGCTACGGTCCCGAACGCGCATAACCCCAACCGATAGGACCGTCCACGAACATAGGTATGTCCACACAAATAAATATACGTACATATTATTCTCATATAATATGAATAAGTAATTACTTTATAATTAAGGGATTCCACATGATTACCCATAATATAATCACCCATTAATAATTGACCATCTAGTTAATTATTAATTCCTTCTTCCTTAAAAGATTATTTAACCATCTAGTTAAATATAATTTTCCAATTAATATATGTGTCGTATTAATATTTTAAATAAAATCATCGTTGACCCAAATATCGTCCCACCAACTCGTATGGTTTTCTAAAAATACCCCGGATCCATTCTCGATCCCAACTCATCCTGCCCCATGGGACGAATCGATTTGTCTTCTTGTCCAAATCGATTCGCTCAGCTAAATCGATTCTCCTTTGGAAGAGGATAGTCCCCTTGTATCCTGGGAGTGTAATATTACTAATTGAGGTGTAACCCCTATAGGTATGGTGATAAATGATAACTCAGGAACTTTTTAATAAATACAAGTAGACCCACAATATTTTATATGATCAACACTCCAATTGAACTCACAATACACTCGTATATAACTCAAATGATAACAAAGGAAATCAGAAGTAACTCATTCAAAGGGAGAGAGAAGTAAGAACCCTAGATACACCTTAGCAGGCAGCCAACAAACCAACAACCTCTGAAAGATCTCTAGTTAGCTATTAAAATCTTCACAATAAATGACAATGGTGGGTGAGAAAGAAATCTGGATTGCAGTAACTTCTCTCTGATATGCATTCTCTCTTTAGCAATAATCTCTAAAAAGAACTCTAGAAAGAACTATCTCTCTCAAAAGTAATTGAGGCGAATAAATAGCCCTCCCACCACTTTCGAGATGCCTTAGTCCTTCACAGATGTGAAAGACATCCCCTCGTACTTTACGTCACAAGCATTACATGCATGATGGGCCAGTCTGTCCTACATCATAAACATTAAATGCCAAGACATTCCTTTTTCATAACCACTGTGCGTCAGATGACTATCACCACAGAGGTGGCTCACCAAACTGTCTGACAGCCCAATACCATAGTGGTTTACTCAAGTTCAGATTGGACAGTGTTTAGCTGGGTAGTGACATCACCTAAAGTAGATGTGACATTTAGTAGGGGACAGTTTGTCTCAAGGCTCAATATATGATGGAACTCAAGGCTAGTCCGCACAAGCTTCCACGGTGAAAGGTTACTCAGTGTTTAACCAGGTGTATCTAAGATGGTCAGGGTAAGACCTAACGCTACCTCACTTCTCAATCCTCCAAACCAAGTCCCTCTGAAGTTCCCACAACAAGGTCATTCGACAGTGCATGTAAGCTTTCGTGGCCCCTGCCAGACCTGGTCTCTCGCGAGTAACTTTTGACCTCACCCTGAATACTACAATCATTATAGCATTAATATCCATGTTACTGAGTACAATTTAACTAAAATAAAATACATAAAATAAAGTATGAGCTCTCTCGACCAATCTCCTCGCTGGATTGCCACGTTGCTGAGCTGCCACATTGAGCTACCGCGCTGAGTTGTCTCAATGTCTTCATGTTGCTTCCTTCCCTTAAGACCCTTCTATTAGGTGGAGAGGCTTATTTCTAATTAAGAGATTATCTTCAAGCCCCCCTACTGCCTTCATGGTCGAATCAATTAGGATCTAGGCAAAAGCCCAGATCTGCCACGTTTCTTTAATACGGGATTTCCGAATTTCTTATCAAGATCCATTTTAATGGATAATTCTTTTTTAATAACAAATGAACAGGTCCCTATAACTTAATTTCTCATCTCAGAATGATCAATTTCATAAATTAACATCAAATTCCTTCCCCAAATCCCATAATTTACATCAATTAGTCAGGACTTTTAACCCAAATTTTCTACCATAAATTCATATATATTCAAATCATGTTTGGGGCATATCGCATGGATTCAAAGTCACGAAATTTTCAGATCTTAAACATGTATAGAAAAACCTCTACATATGAATCCAACTTTCCAATTTATCCAATAGTCCTAAGGCATCTATCATCAAATTTAAGATCATAAACATCCTAGATTTCTTGGTTAAACCACCTAAATTCCAGTTAGTTATAATACCCCGTATTTTTATGGCTTTTAAAATTGGGGATTTATTAAAGTTAATTTGAGGTATTAATTTAATATTAATCCGGAAATTATTTTTATTTTTATTTTTACTAGCATGATGTGAGTTAGAAGTTATTGAAAATTTGTTGAATATTACTAGATGAGTAAAGTAATATATGAGATTGATTTTATTAAAAATTATCACGAGTGAATATAATGGCAACTATGGAAATTTAATTCGAGACGCGCTTGTGTCGTGTTAAGACTAAATTATTATTATTAAAGTGAATAAATTATAAGTCATCCGTATAGTCGTTTTGAGTGCGCCAAAGTGTCCAGAAGGGCCGAGTTAGTCAGAAAAGTGTACCCGGGGGTTTAGTTTGGATCTCGGAGCGTTTTTAGGCCTAATTGTCATCCCGGGAGGGTATTTAGACATTTTGAATTTTTGGGTAATTAAGCCCACGAATTTTCTTAGTATTTATTATCCATTTAGAGTTGTCTCTTGGGTTTAACAAACACAAAGCCTAAGCCGTCCATTAGAGAAGAAGGTGAAGAGATTTAAGAAGAAGGTGAAGAGTTTTTCAAGCAATCCAAGGTCTAGAACTCACCCGATTTCATAGCCACCACCACCAAAACGTAGATCGCATGACGAGGAACGCATCTATATAATTTTCATCAACAAATCAGACCCTTGAATCCGAGGCAAGTATCTATCTTGCTAATTTCCAAGTTAATATACCATCCATGTTAGTCTATGAATGAAAATCATATGTTTTAATGGAAGAATTATATATTTTGGAAGAGAATTTATATGTGTTGTAGGGAGAACCCATGTAGTCTAAAATCTTGATCATATGCAGAGGATTACCCATGAATTTATTATGATATTTGGGAAGAAAATCTTGATTAAAATAGAGGGTGGTGATTTTCATGCAAAATTGGGTTTTATAAAGAGATTTGAGATTTGACCCCTTTTTGATTGATTCGTTGAGGATTTATTGAAGTCGTTATGTTAGAACTTGTTTATGTACATTTCTTATACACTTGGTTTACTTTGAAGGGAGTTTAGGATGAAATTATAGAGGTTTGGAGGGGTTAAAATGGTTGAACCCGTAGGTTGAATATTGCAGAAAAACTGGGCAAGAACTGCTTAATCGATCGATCGATCCCTCCTTGAAAACTGCATATATTCCCCCTTTTTGTTTAGTCTAGTTAAAATGCTTAGGAACCCTTGATTATCATTGATAGAGTATAAAGGGTTATGAAGAGGACCAATAGGTTCTAAGTAGACTTCGTTGAGTGAAATTAATATGAGATGAAATTGTGGGTTAACGGGGAGTTATTCATACATTGGAAATTGTGCGTACGTTTACTAAGAGATTGAGACCCGTGAAAGATTTAGACTAGAAGGTAAGTGAGGGTATACCTACTAAAATTTATACTTAGTGAGAAATAATACTTCAAGGGATGAGAAGTAAGAACAAAGTAAATAATAAATGAGAATAAAAGAGACGAATCCGTTATGAGAAATAATTGAGTAAAATTGGTGTTGAGAATGGATAATAACAATTATGGGTCGTGGGGGAACCTAATTTGGAAAATATGAATATTTATATGTATGACTTTGTGAATGTGCATATATTATGTATCTGTGTATGACATACCTAGCTTACTTGCTATCGACGGGAGGTTTGCGCGTGAGGGCAGTCATATTCTGATGAATCCATGGGATTTTTAATTTGTCACTCGAGAACATAGGACTATGAAAGACTTATCGATAAGTGGATAAGTCCGCTGACTATGGGAACGTAGGTATGTGCGTGACCCGTGGGTATGAGAACTATGTTCGCCTCCAATTGTGTGTTGATATTTGTGGTTCGAGGAATCTTTATCGAACCTATAGTCCCTTATACAGCGACGTGATGTATTGGGACAAGATAGTAGAGTAATGCAGCACCGCAACTGTGTCTTGGGGTGCAGTATAGTATATATATATAATATAGTGAATATATATATATATATATACATGTAATGATATCTACTATGTGGATAAAGTAGAAATGTAAGATAGTTATGTATGAAAACACTTAGTTGAATTGAATTAATAAGGGACTTATCCATGTTGAATCTAAATGGATATATATATGTTTATAACATCATTATATGTATTATAAGGTTAATACGTGGGAATAATTTGGGCTATAAATAATGGATACATGTGAATAATCTAGTTAGCGTGGGAACTATAACTAGGATGTCATAGAGGTACGGTAGGAGTGCACACTAGATGAGAGGTGATGATTCTCAAGAGAGTTTCGCATACTAACATGGTTGTGATATTAGCCGGTAAGCATTTTAAATACTTGCTAAACTATTTTAAACTGTTTTATACTCGGGCTCTGACCCGTTTTCTATCATTTCTTTCTCTCTTGTATATATATGTATGTATTACAGGTGCCCAGTCACAGGGGCATCATGCTTAGGTTCTTTGGATTGGACGTGCTGCAGCTTATGTGGGAGTTGCAGGCCCTCACTTTAGATGACTTCATCATTGAATCAGTTCCTACTTTAGATCTTCATAGTTAGGGCATGTGTCACCCGATTTCCTATTCCGTTTAGATCTTGTCAAAGATTTATGTTCTTTTATATTTTCGATATTCAATACTCCTTGGGAGTTAACTCTTGTCAGGATGATTTCATTTATGGTTCTTAAACTTGGTTTGGATTATATAGATGGTTTAATTCTTTTGTGTAAATTGCCATCCTTATTATTTATGTAATTCTTACATGTTGGCTATTAAAAAGTTTTTTATTGGTATTTAATAAAGGAACAATGAGGTTTTAAATGGTTTTGACACTTAGCTTAATTATTTAGGGTGTTCAAATTGGAAATATTATTTTACCACAGTGATGCTGAGAATGAACCAACCGTTCACCTTGATATTAATTTAATAAATGACTGATCACCCGGTATTTAATTAAGCGGGGTGCTACAGGTCGTATCAGAGCATCAGGTTCTAGTGTCCTTTAGGATCTGTGCGGCTTATTATGCTTCCGGCGTAGCTTTCTTTGATATAGATCCCTATGTTTAGGATTGTTTATTTCTTTGGTAAGATTCCGTTCTCCTGCTATAACGTATATATTAGTGAATATTATTTGCGTCCAGGCGTGTTCGTATAAGAAGTATAGCAGATGAGGGCCATTGGACGAATAGCGGAGGTCGTACTTAGGAGGTTGTGAGGTATGTTCGAGGATGATGATCGTAGTCGAAGTTACCCTTATTATGGCATGACAGGCCAGGACTGTAAAGACGGTTAGGACGCAACCTATAAATTTTAAGTGCTGCTATAGTCGAAGGTGATGCCAAATTAGACTCACCCAACGTGGTGCGCTTGGGAGAGTGTCAAATGTAAAATTGAGGAGAGTCATCAGTAGAAGTTCTAAAAATGCGGGAATTTGGTGTGTTACCCAACGAAGGCAATATATTCAAAGGCTTGGACATATAGTGGAGTGTGATTAACTAGAACTGAAAATTTGGGGTAAAATTTTTCGTGACTCATCGGAGCAAAGTTATAATAGTGGGAGTCAACAACCACCGCCCGCGAATGAGGGTACATTTTCTATCTATGGAATTATGGGGTGAATAATGATTGTTATTAGGACCTCACATTCATTTGTAGCTATTAGAATTGCGTGGACGATAGGGTTACTAGACTTGGCCATTGGCACTATTATTTATGTAGACTCACCGATAGGTAGTGGGATGCCTATTATTTTCTTGTATATATCAAAACGTGAGTTTAATTTTATCGGGGATTTACTTGTTATAGACATATCCGAGTAGGATGTGATTATCGGAATGGATTGACTTGTTGTATATGAGACCAGGATTGATCGTTATAGCCAGCGTATTGTCTTTGACAAGAGAGTGAATTGGTAGACTTTTATATAGAAAGATAAAACTTGTTGGGATGTTATATACTATAGACTAAGGACCTGAGGAGTTTCAATGACCAACTATTTTAGGTAGTAATGTATCGGGGGGGTTCCTTGTTTGGATTTCGCTCTGCGAGACACCCCACGCATGAAACTAAAGAACGTTGGGAGTCGAAGTAAGTTAGGTCTTTAGAACATGAGTTTATAACCTTTGCCATTATATGTATATATTTATATTAATCAGAGAGTTATGAGTTGTAGCATGATTTGAGGCAAATGAAATCTCCAAATGATAATTTGAAAATCATAGAAATACGGATTATAAACTAAGTAGTCAGTTAATTAAGAGTAACCTTACAGAGGAATCACATTCACTTAGACCTTATGATGGAATGTACACACATTGGGTGTATGGGTGCCCTGGATGGTTGGATTGTAGTATTTTCCACATTTGTGTCACAGTAAGTATTCTTGAGGTTAATGAAAGTAGAAGTTGTGACTTCCAGATTTAGTTGTTTGATGACTTAGGATCGTTACTCCCCATAATTTTTCCATGAGGATGGTATAGTAAGGATTGGGTAAAGTTTAACTCAAGATAATTTAACTAAATAGTAAGGCTTGGAGTATAACATTAGTGGGGGTATTCGGTAATGTATTGTATGGGTGGTACGACGAAAATGACATGATATGTGAGATTAATACCCTGAGTTATCCTTACCAGTTACGCTTTATTTTTCTGAATTTCGGGACGAAATTCCGTTATTAGGGGGGAAGTATGTAATACCCCGAATTTTTATGGCTTTTAAAATTGGGGATTTATTAAAGTTAATTTGAGGTATTAATTTAATATTAATTCGGAAATTATTTTTATTTTTATTTTTACTAGCATGATGTGAGTTAGTAATTATTGAAAATTTGTTGAATATTACTAGATGAGTAAAGTAATATATGAGATTGATTTTATTAAAAATTGTCACGAGTGAATATAATAGCAATTATGGAAATTTAATTCGGGACGCGCCTATGTCGTGTCAGAACTAAATTATTATTATTAAAGTGAATAAATTATAAGTCATCCGTATAGTCGTTTTGAGTGCGCGATAGTCAAAAAAGTGTACCCGGGGGTTTTGTTTGGGTCTCAGAGCATTTTTAGGCCTAATTGTCATCCCGAGAGGGTATTTTAGACATTTTGTATTTTTGGGTAATTAAACCCACGAATTTTCTTAGTATTTATTAGCCATTTAGAGTTGTCTCTTGGGGTTAACAAACACAAAGCCTAAGCCAGCCATTAGAGAAGAAGGTGAAGTGATTAGAGAAGAAGGTGAAGAGATTTGAGAAGAAGGTGAAGAGTTTTTCAAGCAATCCAAGGCCTAGAACTCACCCGATTTCATAGCCACCACCACCAAAACGTAGATCGCATGATGAGGAACGCATCTATATAATTTTCATCAACAAATCAGACCCTTGAATTCGAGGCAAGTATCTATCTTGCTAATTTCCAAGTTAACATACCTTCCATGTTAGTCTAGGAATGAAAATCATATGTTTTAATGGAAGAATTATATATTTTGGAAGAGAATTTATATGTGTTGTAGGGAGAACCCATGTAGTCTAAAATCTTGATCATATGTAGAGGATTACCCATTAATTTATTATGATATTTGGGAAGAAAATCTTGATTAAAATAGAGGGTGGTTATTATTCATGCAAAATTTGGTTTTATAAAGAGATTTGAGATTAAACCTCTTTTTGATTGATTCGTTGAGGATTTATTGATGTTGTTACGTTAGAACTTGTTTATGTACATTGCTTATACACTTGGTTTACTTTGATGGGAGTTTGGGATGAAATTATAGAGGTTTGGAGGGGTTAAAATGGTTGAACCCGTAGGTTGAATATTGCAGAAAAACTGGGCAAGAACTGCTTAATCGATCGATCAATCCCTTTTGGAAAACTGCATATTTCCCCCCTTTTTGTTTAGTCTAGTTAAAATGCTTAGGAACCCTTGATTATCATTGATAGAGTATAAAGGGTTATGAAGAGGACTAATAGGGTCTAAGTAGACTTCGTTGAGTGAAATTAATATGAGATAAAATTGTGGGTAAACGGGGAGTTATTCATACATTGGAAATTGTGCATACGTTTACTAAGAGATTGAGAGTCATGAAAGATTTAGACTAGAAGGTAAGTGAGGGTATACCTACTGAAATTTATACTTAGTGAGAAAGAATAATTCAAGAGATGAGAAGTAAGAACGAAGTAAATAATAAATGAGAATAAAAGAGACGAATCCGTTATGAGAAATAATTGAGTAAAATTGGTGTTGAGAATGGATAATAACAATTATGGGTCGTGGGCGAACCTAATTTGGAAAATATGAATATTTATATGTATGACTTTGTGAATGTGCATATATTATGTATCTGTGTATGACATACCTAGCTTACTTGCTATCGACGGGAGGTTTGCGCGTGAGGGAAGTCATATCCTGATGACTCCATGGGATTTTTGATTTGTCACTCGAGAACATAGGACTATGAAAGACTTATCGGTAAGTTGATAAGTCCGCTGACTATGGGAACGTAGGTATGTGCGTGACCCGTGGGTATGAGAACTATGTTCGCCTATAATTTTTGTGTTGATATTTGTGGTTCTAGGAATCTTTACCGAACATATAGTCCCCTATACAGCGACGTGATGTATTGGGACAAGATAGTAGAGTAATGCAACACCGCAGCTGTGTCTTGGGGTGCAGTATAGTATATATATAATATAGTGAATATATATATATACATGTAATGATATCTACTATGTGGATAAAGTAGAAATGTAAGATAGTTATGTACGAAAACACTTAGTTGAATTGAATTAATAAGGGAGTTATCCATGTTGAATCTAAATGGATATATATATATGTTTATAACATCATTATATGTATTATAAGGTTAATACGTGAGAATATTTTGGGCTATAAAGAATGGATACATGTGAATAATCTAGTTAGCGTGGGAACTATAACTAGGATGTCATAGATGTACGGTAGGAGTGCACACTAGATGAGAGGTGATGATTATCAAGAGAGTGTCGCATACTAACATGGTTGTGATATTAGTCGGTAAGCATTTTAAATACTTGCTAAACTATTTTAAACTGTTTTACACTCGGGCTCTGACCCATTTTCTATCATTTCTTTCTCTCTTGTATATATATGTATGTATTACAGGTGCCCAGCCACAGGGGCATCATGCTTAGGTTCTTTAGATTGGACGTGCTGCAGCTTATGTGGGAGTTGCAGGCCCTCGCTTTAGACGACTTCGCCATTAAATCAGTTCCTACTTTAGATCTTCATAGTTAGGGCATGTGTCGCCCGATTTCCTATTCTGTTTAGATCTTGTCAAAGATTTATGTTCTTTTATATTTTTGGTATTCAATACTCCTTGGGAGTTAACTCTTGTCAGGATGATTTCATGGCGATCAGGTTCATTACCTTCCTCTTAGCCCTGGTATTGGGAGAAACCATAATAGATAGAACCAACGAAACGTCTAGCAATTTGAAGGAAGATGATGTTCCTTCTATGTTTAACCCATCCCCTTCTAAATTCTGGGAGGTGGAAGCCTCTTAGTCGTCCAAAGAGATGGGGATGACCAGTGTTTGTTCTACTGGCCTCGCAATAAAAGAGCTAGTAGAATTCTTGCAGACGAGAAGGAAGACCGTTGACCTAGGGTAATCAGCAATTTTTACCCTTTGTTGAATAGCCCAAATTGCTCAAAGATCAGTAAAATCAACGTCACATTCACGAGGTATCTTTTTCTTGGATTTCTTTACAGAAAACTAGGAAATGTACTCAACATCAGTCCAAATCAAGAAAATATTGCAATGTTAAAAATTTAGTTACTTTCTAACCTATGCCTTGCCCTTCTTGGGGGTTTCTTGGCCCTTCATATGCCATACCCTTAAGAAGGGAAAAATGTTGTTAATTCTTCATAACCAGTCCATTATCCCCGTAATCCTTATTGGATTTGGGGAGATTCACGACCAAGGCCCGATTGACCACCCTTGTCTTTATGTAATATATATTTTCACACGTTGTTGGCTATTGATAATAATACATAATTTATTAATGCCAAGATAGGTCCTAAATAACTCGTTAATGTGGTAAACCTCATTAACTATCCTCCAAGTATTTAGATCCACATGGGATGGGACTACATCAAAATGTTGGCAAAATTCTAAGAACAAATGATTTTGGGGGGAAGTGACCCCACATTCAGCAATAAAAATAGATGGCAACTAATGACCCTCAGGGAGGGCACAAAGGTCATAAGAACCCCAACTAAATTCACCTTTACCTATTATAGGATTGGGTAATCAAGTTTGAATGTTTTGTAGGTGTATTCGTTAATTACATACACCATCGTTAAAGACACAATTCTAGGAAATAATCAAAAAGAGAAAGTGAATAAGTGTAGAAGTGAGAGTTTTAAGAGTTCTTATAGACAAAGTGACGATAGTGAAAAGCTCTCATCTGAAAGTTCGTAGATTTTTGAAATGACAGGATAGTAAGAAAAGAGTGGGAGTCATTGTCTTGTGGTGAAAAATGCCCTCATGGTTCTCCAAAAGTGTAATGCTCACATGTGAGTTTGATGGCTATCGAAACGACATTTTACTGCCAAGAAAATGGGATCTTAACGGACAAATTCTTTCTAGTTTTTGGGGCATTTATTAATTTCCCCCCTGACCAGCCAACGAAGACCCCAAGCAATAATCAACTTTCGAGGAAGGAACACTATTATTCCCTTAGTTAGAAGACCTGTTATAAATCAACAGTCGACCTAGATGCAATAAAGCCCAGTTACCTCAAAGTGACCCTGAGCTTTGAGGGAAATTGTGGGGTCCATAATTACGCAAACACGTGCTCTGAGAAGAGTATGCGCTTGGGTTCAAATGAGGAAATTATATATTAAACACCTTTTAACCAAAACAAACCCTAAACATGCAACAATATGTGATTGAATAAGATAATGAACTAAGTAAGAACATTCAAACACATACTTGTGAGGAAAAATCCACCAAAGGGGCAAAACCATTTATTTCCATTATAATATTGTTACGTACAATTTCGGATTATAATGAAAATACAAGTGACTAAGAATTACCCTCAGGCATCGGATTCTGTAGTCGGTGGCTGGAAATATCCCTTTCCAGGAGGGCTGCAATGAAGAAGAAGAACGGTCTTCTCCACAAGGATTGAACATCAACTGGGTTTGTGTTCTTGGGTTGCAAACAGATTCACAAGTGATTTGGAATTTTGTGTGAATCAAAAACCTAGAGTCTTGGTACTCAATAGGTGAAGACTTAGAGTTTTTGTACTCTGAAAAATCGTGTGGAAGTCTTGCTAAACCAACTCCTCGTAGTGGGATTAAATAAGAAGTCCTGGGCCTTGAAAATCTGAACACGATATGTTTTGTGTTTATCCTAGGCGGACCGGTCCGGGTCTGCGGCGGATCGGTCCGGGTAGGCGGACCGATTCTTTTTATTTTTGGCTTCTCCGGTTCGCTTATGGTCCGGGGTGTACTGGATTTTCAGCAGGCGGACCGGTTCGCAGGCGGATCGGTTCTTTTATTCTGGGTGGACCGGTCCGGCTCTATAAAAATTTGATTCCTTCTTCTTTTTGATATTCGGATCCGTTGGCGTAGATTCGGGCTTGAATATTCTTTAACAGTGTGACGGCGTATGACATAACTAATAAATGATGGACAAATTGTCCTTACAAATCTCCCCCTATGTCTATGCCGGTACAAACATAAAAACATCCGAATTATCAAGTATGAGATTGCATATACAAATCTACCCTTCCATGAACCCAAAACTGAAAAGGTACAATTGAATAAGACTTCATCGTTTGTTCTTCAACTCTTCAGGAATCTTCAACGCTTTTCTCATTAGGGTGTGTATTTCACTGATCATCAATGTAGTACCTACACATACGAGACAAAGAAAATACCAAGTGACGTATCGAGTTTGAAATGAGATAAAAATATATATAGCAATTTATGAGAAAACTCAAAAGTTCAAATAGAGAAATGAGAGAAATAATGCAAACAAGCAATGACGGGGTGTCACAAGGAAATACACAACTATTTTTTTTTAATTTTTCAAAAAAATTTCAAACAAAATCACACCATGAATAAACACAGGACAACCAAGTCGATGATGACGAAAATGAATGGGTGTGATCAAATTTGATAGGAAAATCAATGCATACAAACATGACATATGTGCACGATGAATATTGGATATTCCTAGCGAATGAACTCAAATGCTTCCTTTGGTGTAAAAGAATGACAATATAAGACATTGACTCAATCCAATCAACAAATCAAAGCTAAAAATGATTTCTACACCAATAACGTCCAAAACTTTTTATGCTTTTTCAGGAGTTTCAAGGAAGTGCAAACCCGTTTAAAGATTCTCCAACCAAACTCCCTCAGATATATATTTTGAATAGATGTATTCTAAATTCTCAAACTTTGGAGAATTGATGGTGAAACCTAATGGCCCATATTTGGCATGAATTTCTTTTTATTGCCTTTAAATTTTTTGGGCTCTTTTAACCTCTTTGGACCCCGGATAATAAAATTCCTCCATTTTTTAGGTCCCTTTGAATGGTGGCTTTTGCGCAAAGAAGAGATAATTACCTTTCGCAGCCCCTCCCCTTTCTTAAACAAACACTTAGTCTCACCAAAACGGTTTTTACATGCATTCCAATCTTGTCAAGTTTTATCGCATATTGTAAGTTGTATAGACATAATTGAGATGAAAACACTCAAGCCAATATGTGATAGACAAGTGCAATAATCAAATATAGCCGTGCATGTGTGCAATAAAGGAAATAGGAGTCAAACATGTAGGAAAATATCACTAATTACATCTCAAAGACTCCATACTATGTAAAGCACATGGATGAAATGATGTAGCGTCTCAAATCTCTATCAAACAGTCACATGGATAAATGGAATGAAGGTGTGACTTGGCTATCTTAAATGCTCATCCATAAAAGGTGCAAAAATAGAAATCTTTTTGGGCTTTTCTGAAATATTTATAAAAATGAAAATCTTTTTGGATTTTTTTTTTTTAACGAAATAATAAATGAACAAAAATAAAACAAACTAATGGTACATGCTAGCAATAGGCAAAAGAAATGACATGAAAATCAACCTATGCTAGCAACCAAGACAAGGTCTCAACCGGGAGTAACGGTGGAGTTTTCCAAAGATGGTGACATCTTTTGAACAAACTCCACTAGATCATGTGTTGTCTTGATCAAAAACTTCACTTGCTCGCAAATATGTGTAAACTCTCTATCATAATGTGCAGGAAAAGTGTCATGAGTGGGTGTATGTGCATGAATGTGAGAAGTGGCATGATATGGCACAAAACCCAACTTGGAACAAAAATCCCTAAGATGACTTCGCTTCTTACAGTGGGAGCAAACATAAACCAGTCTAGGAAGTAATTTGTTAACAATTTTGGGATGAGCATTCCTAGACGGGCTCCCATGGGACTCAGAATATAACTCGGCATAGGCGCGTTGGAGATCATACACGCTCTCACTTGCCTCATCCTCCCCCTCACTCTCATCGCTCTCATTATCGAGGTGTCCCTGTAACGTAGCATCCTCATCGTCGTGAGAAGCGTTGGAGGTACTCACATGACTTGCCATGAGTGCGGTGATGTTATGCTCATGCGGTGACTCATCTCCACAATCCACCGACTCAACCTCACTGTTATCACTAAGGGTATCATTGAGGATAACTTTGCCCTTTTCTCTATTCAGACGAGTAGCACACTCAAAAGCTCTATGACCCTTACCGTCGCATTCAAAGCATCTCTCACTGTCTGTCTTAGGAGGATCTTTAAAATCTTTTTCATTATTTTTCTCAAAATTCCTTTTATCATTGAAATTTCCACTTTTCTTAAATTTGAGAATTCTTTTGAATTTTTTTGCAAACAGGGCCAAGTCATCTAAGTCCAAATCACACTCAGAATCGGACTCAAATTTTTTTTCTTTCTTTTTCTTAAAATGAGTCTTTAAAGCAATGCCATTATCCTTAGCCTTAATGGTTTTGGGAAACATGTCAATCTCATAGGTCTGAAGATCTCCTACAAGTTCTTCCAACTTAAGTGATTTCAAATTTCCCAAAGAGTTCAAAACAGTGACTTTAGGAATAAAGCGTTTTGGGAGAGATCTCAAAATCTTTTTAACGACACGCGTGTTATCAATCACTTCACCCAAATTAAAACTCGTGTTAACGATGTTTGACAAACGAGCATAAAAATTATCAAAGCATTCAGACTCAGACATGGTAATAGTCTCAAATTGGATGGCCAAATTTTGTAATTTTGATTCTTTAACCGCGTTCGTACCCTCATGTGTCAATTTCAAAACATCCCAAGCCTCTTTAGACGTGGTTCACTTCATGATACGTCGAAACTCATCGGGAGTGATGGAAGCGGAAATAGCACTCAAACCTTTAGAGTTAAAAGAAGACCATCTAAATTCATCATCAGTCTAAGAAGTGACAGGTTTTAAATTAGTCACATTTTCCACAGTGACAGAGGGAGGTGTCCACCCTTTTTCAACTAAAATCCAAACCCTTTCATCTATGGCTTTTAAAGCCGACCTCATTCGGGCTTTCCAATATGCATAATTTGTCCCGTAAAAAACAGGCAATTTATTATATGATTTCTCCATTTGAACACGCACTTTTTCAATAATCAATTTTTCAGAAAATTGATATCTTTGCGGAAAAATTAGGAATACGCGATAGATTAGCGTAACCTGCTCTGATACCAATTTGAGAAGAGTATGCACTTGCGTTCAAATGAGGAAATTATATATTAAACACATTTTAACCAAAACAAACCCTAAACATGCAACAATATGTGATTGAATAAGATAATGAACTAAGCTAGAACATTCAAACACATACTTGTGAGGAAAAATCCCCCAAAGGGGCAAAACCATTTATTTCCATTATAATATTGTAACGTATAATTTTGAATTACAATGAAAATACAAGTGACTAAGAATTACCCTCAGGTATCGGATTCTGTAGTCGGCGGCTGGAAATATCCCTTTCCAGGAGGGCTGCAATGAAGAAGAAGAACGGTCTTCTCCACAAGGATTGAACAGCAACTGGGTTTGTGTTCTTGGGTTGCAAACAGATTCACAAGTGATTTGGAATTTTGTGTGAATAAAAAACCTAGAGTCTTGGTACTCAATAGGTGAAGACTTAGAGTTTTTGTACTCTGAAAAATCGTGTGGAAGTCTTGCTAAACCAACTCCTCGTAGTGGGATTAAATAAGAAGTCCTGGGCCTTGAAAATCTGAACACGATCTGTTTTGTGTTTATCCCAGGCGGACCGGTCCGGGTCTGAGGAGGATCGGTCCGGGTAGGCAGACCGTTTTTTTTTTTATTTTTGGCTTCTCCGGTTCGCTTGTGGCCCGGGGTGTACTGGCTTTTCAGCAGGCGGACCGGTCCGGATATAAGGCGGATCGGTTCTTTTATTCTGGGCATACCGGTCCGGTTCTGTAAAAATCTAATTCCTTCTTCTTTTTTATATTCGAATCCGTTGACGTAGATTCGGGCTTGAATATTCTTCAACGGTGTGACGGCGTATGACATAACTAATAAATGATGGACAAATTGTCCTTACATGCTCGGCACGAGTGCTGAGATTACTTGCACCCAAAGTTCATTACGAGTCGAAGTCACTGAAGACTCCCACTTGTTCACCACTTGGAATAATTGAATTTGATAAAAGATAGGTTCTAACTCTTAGGGATAACTGTTGATAGAGCATAGGACTCTCTTAAGCTCCCATATAAATGTAAACTCGTTCCCGCTTGTGAGGACATGCGATACTGTAACGTCGAGCAGTATTATAACTTTGTCGATCGATTCTTTAAAGCAATAAAGGAAAACCCTAAACTCCGCGGACGTATGCACGTTGGTGAACCATGGCATCTTACGTTGTGTGTGTGATTTCATTGCCTTTTGTTACATTTTACTATTTTTTTGGCTTATGTGCATCGGATATCATCATCCATAGGAAATTAACACCTACATTAATAATAAGTCCAAACAATGCAGTTACACTTATTAATGTAGATACAATTGTAATTATAATTATATCTACATTAATAAGTGTAACTCTATCTACATTAATAAGTGTCATTGTATTTATATTCATGTATCTATATTAATAATTGTAATACATGTGAACTTATTGGAAAAAAAGTGTTTTTAGCTTGTTCCTCTCATTAATTTGTAAAGAGACCATGTTTTTTTCCTTTTTTCGAAATAATCCATAATTATGCCTTTTCTTTAGGGTCCTGATAAATATACCAAAAATTTTACTCTAAAACACCCTTTTGTACAAAATACCACATAAGTACTTAATATTTGTACAAATTGAAAATTAAGTTAAAGTCATGTTCATTCCTATATTTGGATTTTTAGGACAATACTTTTCAAGTTTATAAATCTAGCCCCTCTGGTACAATTGCCTTTATTTTTTTGGTCTGCGCCATCGGCACCATTTTTCATGGTGTTTTTAGTACAGAGACTAAATTTATAAAATTATATGGAGTGTCCTATTTTTATACACTTTAAGCATTATGAGGACCTTTTCCCAAAACCCCATTGTGCAAAACACCAAACACATACAATACCACCCGTACCTTGTCCCATATAAAAACAAGAAAAATTTTAAACCTTATTTTTTCTATTTTCTCTCTCTCTCTCTCTAACTTCCCTCCCAAACCTGTCTCTCAAACACACAAACACAAATATAGACTCATTTAATAAATCTTACTGTGGTAATATATTGAATAAAAAAGGAAATTGACAAACTAGGGTTTCAAAACAAAAATAAAAAAAAATTATGCGAACCCTGCACCTACGGTTGCACGTCGCCGTAGGTGTTGGTCTAACTCGGTCCAAGGTCACCGTATGTGGGTTCATTTCGGTTGCATCCCACCGTGGTTTATTTGTTTCTCTTGCTTTCCACCGTAATCCACTTACCACAACCACTTGCAATCGTGACAATTGTTTTCACAATCACTTTCAACCGTAGAAAAATAGGTTACGGTTACATTTCACCGAAAATACTCATCACTTACGGTTACGAGGCGCCGTAAGTACAACAAACCCAGTTTTTTTTAAAAATCTGATCTTTATTTTATAAATAGTTTTAGACATTATATGCTTTGTAAAGGTGTTTTGAGGACTATTGCAATGTATTTTTGGGTTTGCGGGGACAAATGAATAAAGTGAAATAGTTAGGTTATATTAGAGTTGTAGAATTTTTGAGATTTTGTATTATGTGGTGTTGAATTTGTGGTATTAGTATGTGTGTAATTTTTTATTTATTTGGGAGTATATTAGATATTTTGAAAGAAAAAAAAATACAATATTTTTTTATGTAATTAGTAAAATTTGGGTTTAAATTTTTTATATGTTTTGAAAATATTTTTTGAGTGTAAATACTTTTTCTTTAATATATTAAAAGAAGTTGAAACCCGAGTGCCCAATTATCTGGCGACATTCATTTCATTTGTACGCATGTAGATGTATATTATAATAGGAACACAGCCACAGGCTTAGATGAGCGCTACCTTTTGTTGATTTCCGTCCGGGTGCCATGGCTTCAATTGACAAGTCGGAGGAGGAATGGCGAACTATTCTGTCTCCACAACAATTTCGTATCCTTCGTCAGAAAGGAACAGAGTACCACCTCCTTCTTTCTTCTTTCTAATGGTTTCATTATTATCAAATCTTTTTCGTCACTACTAGAAACATAAATACCCATGTGGTGAATTTTTGGGTTCTTTAGTTTTGAACCATCTACACTTGGATTGTTGTAATATTGAACCATCTACATTTCTGGATCCTACACCAAATGGCTTCAAACCAAAAGAAAGCGATTTATATGCATTAGATAGTCTTAGCCTAACAATTTCAAAGGGGATGGAGAGTAGAAGGCTATGAAGCACGGGCGCGGGTGCGACACGGTGCAGGTGCGGCGATTCGAAGCGTTGGGAATAAACTAATAATATAAAATAGTATTATATTGTTCTTTAATTTTGTGTAGATAGGACATTAGGTTTTGTACAAATCAAAAACTACATTTATTTGTTACTAACATAAATATAATGGACCATATAACGAAAATGATGTATGTGATAATATCATTCGTAAAAAAGATATATTCCTAATACTTAGTTTTATCTATCGTTATATCTAGACATGTTTTAAACTTTTCAAACGTCACTTCCGTAAATCATTCGAAAACTTCCAGTTTCACCGTTTAAGGCCGGAAGATGTTGAAAGTTGATTTGCATTAACACGACAATCTTGAGCTTCAATTGGTCATGTCAATGATTTTTAATATACAATTCTTCAATTAACATCTTTCTAAATATCGAATATCGAATATCTCATTATCTTGGGCCAACTCTCATCCTCTCTTTCTCAAAGTTTTATCCAATCTAAAAGATATATATCCTCATAGCACAAAAAGGACGTTGATACGAAAAATACTACCAAATCTTAGTTGAGCTTCGAAAAAATCAGGATTCTTAAAGAATCCATGAAGAATCTATAGTTAAAATTGATTAAAAAAGGGATTCGCGATGGGTGCAAATCTAGGCAGAATCGCACCCGATTTGGTGCGATTCGGGTTTCGTTTAGCATTTTGAAGAATCTGTGCTTCATAGGTTAAAGGCCCAGGTCTAAAATTCCAAAGTTATATTAAATTTCACAGTAATGCTAATCTCATTGAATGAAACCATGAAACTAAGTCTTAGATGAAGGAGAAAAGGAAGGATGAGGAATCGCTTTACCTTATTTTGACTATGTTTGATGTCGGCTACCCAAAATTTGCCTTCCTCATCCCCTGACTCGCACTCCAGCAACATCTCCTTCACACATTCTCACACTTTCTCCCTCAGATACTACCAACCAACCTTGAGTGCAAAATACTTGTATTTATAATATTTGGGTGACTTATAGGATTTCCAAAATAAGACCACTTTTCCAAAAATGCCCCTAGACTTGAAATTTCTCGTTAGATCCAAATCTTCCTCACGAAGTTATAACTTGATCGGTGCACATCATTAATCCTCGTTATTATTCCCCAAAATGAAAAATTTGCAGCTTCCATTAAATCCTTGGCCAAAATGGATCCAAAGTCACATGACATTTGCAAAGTGCATTATGTCTCATTCCCAATCGACAACCTTCAAGAGGCCTCAACCTAATGTTGCTCAGTACGTGGCCTAGGTTCTACAAAGTCATTTAGTCCCTCATAGGTTTTAGTCCACGACCAAATCCAATAAGTAGCTCGTGCCCTCGCGTTCCTTCACGGACTAATCTAATGCTTAGGGCTTTCTCATAGATTTTGACTATAGAATCTATTACATCCCCTCCTGTTCTCCTTCGATTACAAGATTTGCATAAAAATAAAACTAATCAACCAAATCGAGGAAACGTAACTACGGATAAACCACCGTAGGATCCATGCACATTAAACAAATAAATATGTGATCATGATTGAAGGGATAATAGTTAAAACCCGATAAAATCATGTTAGTACGATTCCATGCACATACATGCATATTCATACGAACATACAAGACTAAAAAATTCATGGTGGACAACATGGATCTTTTAATAAATGTTGAATCCCTTATTATGATGCTCTGATACCAATTGCAGGGATTGCTTTTAGAAAAATTATGCCCAATGATCTTAGATTCATCATGTTTCAGAATCAAAACAAAGTTTGAGATCTTGAGATTGCAAATCTTGTAGACGATACAACAGACGAGACAATACTTGATGAAGAAGATGTAGAACCATCGTATATATTTTGCTATATGATCCTACAATGCAACGGCGGCGTGTGGACACCAATCTTGACAAACCTTGAGAGAGAATCTTCTCTCTCTTTTCCTCACTAATTTTCTCTCTCCTCCACCAAGCCTTAGTCGCCCCTCTCACCTTTTATGTTATCATGATTGAGGGAACTCCTCCTCATGCTCCTTTATATAGGAGCATGAGGCCAGCTAAAGGCCGTTTTGGAAATTTAAGAAAATTAGGGTTTGCTTCTATAATAAAAACTATATCGGAAACCAAGGAAAATAATTATTTTTTTTTTCAAAAAAAAAATGGAAATCCCAAATTAACCTTTGTACGTTATTTCCTTTTCTGTTTAGTTGTAATTAATTCCACTAAATAGTTTCAACTGCGCTCCGATTTAATTATCTCAAAATCACTCGAATAAATATGCCTTATATGCAAAGTTGGATAGCCCATAATATGATTCCCCATGTTAAGTTCTTAATGCTCGCATAGTGAAATTCAGTTTGCCGCCAATCGAATTTCACTAACATCTTATATTCCTTGATTCCTAAACTTGTTTGATACTCTATTGGATTATAAAATAATCCACTAATTAGGTTTACTGATAGAATCATAAGTTATTAAGTTTATCAAGGGGGTATTATAGTCTATAATATCTATATTGGATGCGGATACCTCCGTGACATGATCTCGGACATATTCACATAACGATTGCTCAACTTATAAGGTTATTGACCCAATAAATTGACTCTCACCCATTGGCAAATCAAAGCAATGACTATCAGACACGAGATAGATCTTCCAAAGAACAAGGCCTTTTTCGAATAAGCCAATTCATTTGGGACCCTTCAGATCCACTCTTTTTCCTATTCAAAGATCAGCCATTTGTCTTTGTGTTTTCACATCGAGAATTATTTGCAGATGAAGAGGTGTTAAAGGGGCTTCTTACTTCCCAAACAGATCCTCCTACATCTATATATAAACGCTATCAAGAAGACGCAAGAAAAGCCCTTCGAATTGTTGATTAATCGCCAGAGATGGCTTAGAACCAATAGTTCATTATCTAATGGACCTTTCCGTTCTAATACTCTATCCGAGAGTTATCAGTATTTATCAAATCTGTTCCTATCTAACGGAACGCTATTGGATCAAATGACAAATACATTGTTGAGACCCGTTTGGTTGTGTAAATTGTTTAAATTTATAAATTGATCCATTTGAAATGAATAGATTGTCGATGTATTCATTTGAAATGGGTTTAAATCTAATTTGTGGTGTGTTTGGAAAATAAAAGTGGGATTGAGAGAGAGAGAGAGAGAGAGAGAGAATAGTATGTTAAGAGTACTCTATGGAAGTAGTGCATTTGAGATTGATGTTATAATTATAAACTGTACAATTTCAAGCTTTTGGTGAAATGAACTAATTTAAGTTTTTGTAAATCAACATGAATTGGTCCATTTTTCAAATTTGTTCATTCTTGTAACCAAACACTAATAATAAGACAATTCATGAATGAGTTCATTTTAAACAGTCTAATTAATAATTTTGGGGACAACCAAACAGGCCCTATGTAAATATTCCGATTCTCATATCCCTTAAGATTAAGAATCTATCCACCCTTTGCAAATCGTGAATTTGTATAAGTCTAATATAGTCAGCACCTAGATTCAAATCTCACCCTTGTTCCCGTTCAATACATTCCTAATGTACCAGTACAATTTTCCTCGAACTATCAAACAAGTTCCCGAACCATCAGGCAGGTTCCGTAATAAAATGAACTACTAAGATTGTACACCCAACTTTACATTCCTTATCTAAGTTGTAAAATGTTCAATCATACTAGAATCGGAATTCTGATATTCTGTGATCGGCCCGAACTTAACTCTCCAGAATTCCTACTAAGTGTATAATTGACCGACTATACAAAATATTTATAAGCAAATATAAGGTATTCTCATCAACATGATTCATATTTCAAATTAAGCTAAGACAACCCTTCATAACAAATAATGTCATAAGAATGGTTTTAAGAATAAAACCCCAACACTAAGAATTATAGTTGGAGCACTTCGGCATAAATCGGCTCCTCAGAATTTGATAACTTCAACTCGATTAACAATTACTTATGTATTCTTTTTCAGTTTACATCCATTATCTTAAGTTTTGGATCAAACTAATGGGAGAAACTCGAATTATTTCGGCCTTGGCTGATTGAGTGGGAGAACATCTAGTTTTCGAATATGAGTTATCCGTCCTAGTCACTATCGGCATATTTGGCCAATTGAAGCTCCTCGGTTAAAAGATTTGAGAAGATGTTTTGTGTGCGGTTCAACACTCTTCAAGTGCTAGTACGAGGTTCCTATACATAGGGACTGTGCGTAGTATATGTGATAATATAACTGTTTTCAACAGTTATATTTCATATTGACACTTTCATATTCTGATATAACACTTTTTCATTGTTATATTTAGACAAGTTGTGTGATAATATAATAGTATTTTGTTTGTTGTTTGTTACTGTGTATTATAAACAATACACAGGGACTGCACACTGCTTATTTTAAAATTTAAGATATTACGTAATGCCAGTAAGTTGTTGAACCTGACACTAAAATTTTGTTAAGACTAAAGCCCCAACATTATATTTGAAGTATTTGTGATGTACGCAGGGCTCATGGGAAACATTTGTATTTTTGTTTTTATTATTATTTCAAGTTTTTATTGTAGTTATTAGGTTTGGTAATGGATATAATAGACATTTTGTAAAGGGAATGGTCTACTCCATATGATGTCACCCTTGACATCATATGTGACGTAAGCATTCCTTAGTAGGCAAGTAGTGGGCCCTTTCTAGATCCTTCTCTTTCCCCTATAAATAAGGCCATTGGCTTCCTTTTATACTCTTACTATTTTGAGATATATGAATTAAAGATAATTAATTGGGTCTTTGGACTTAGAATTGTTATTGTTGTTGTATAGTTTTTAGTTTAAATTGCTTCCTCTCCCAATTACACATCAAAGTTCGCTTCTTATGTGCTCACTGATGTGGTTGTTGTAGAGCCATGGGTAAGGCTCGGAGGAACTGGCGAGTTACTCCTACAGAACACACCCTCGCCCCCCGTAATGAGGTGGCACCACCTTATCCTCCACCACCATACCCACAAAACCCTATATCTGAACCCCCAAAATTGCAAATATGTTTCGAACCCCCCAAACCCTAGCTCTAACCCCTTATCTGCTCCCAACCATCAAATTCGGCCACTACCCGAGCTTGCAGCTGCTTGAGCCTTACTTCTGCCGACTGCCGCCGACAGAATGGGGTCGCAATCACAAGGATATCACCCACAGAAAGTCACATCCACGTTTTGGCCTTACTAACTAAGATATGTGTCGGAAATCTTTGGATTAGAGTTGGGTAACTCATCCTATCATCATCTTAGAACTTCGCGAAGGTCGATGGTCCAACTAGGAGCCGCTTGCGCCTTGCGAGCACTGTTGGGCCCTTGTCGGTTGAAAACCACCCCTCTTTAGCATCACAAAAAAGACCAAAGGAAGAAACCCTAGCTTGGTACAACTTTCAAGGTCGGCACTAAGTTGGTTTTGTCCTTCAGTGGCAACAAAGCCTAGGACTGGTCAAAGTTCGTCACAGCCTCAATGATCTCCTCCATTGTCAGATCTGTTCAACCTTTGGAACCCTGCGGCATAGGGGAAGAACAAAACGCCATATCTGTTAAAGTTTTATCGTTCCATAGTCGTTCTGTCGATTCTGGTGTCTTGTCGACTTCGTCGGCGGTAAGCGACTACCACCGACCTGAGATAAGTTCTGGCCCGGCAGAGCTTCGATGGGCCCAAAGAATGTCAAGGCACCATGAGAAGAGTGAGTGGCCCTTTTTAAGTAGTGCTTAAGGTAAAACCAACTTTTCAATTAAAATTCAGTTGCTTTCAATTTTATCTTCTTTAAACCCTAAACATGCATTTAAACAATTTAATCCATTGAACAAATAAAGCATGCAGGAATAAGAAACAATTTCAGGAAAAAATCCCCGAAGGGCAAAACTCTTTTTATTTCACTATAATTTGTAAATCGCAACTTACACGGATTACAATGAAATACAATGACACACGAATACCTGCAGGTGTCGGTCGGTGTCATCAGCAAAGGAACAATCGCAGCTACTCCTCAAGAACACGTAGTTTTGTTTTCAGCAAAGATCCACAGCGAACCTCAAAGACCGCAGTCCAATCTTCAGCAAGGAATACCCTCAAGCACTCCGAATGGCCTCAGTCAACAATTGTCTTTTAGTGTATGTGTTCAAGATCACAAACCTTGGAATAATATAATTTGATCTTGAATAAACTTTGGATGAAACTAAACAGATTGGGAATTTTTAGAACTGTTCATCTCTTTGAAAAACGTCTATGCAGTGTTGTTTTTTATAACTGAGCAAAACAGAGTCCAACAAAAACGAAACACGAAAATCGAGGCGGTGGCTCTTGTTCGAGCGACATGCGATGTCGTTTGAACAACATGCAGTGTCGTTAGAACGAGTTATGATGTCGTTTGAACGACAGTGAAACTGGTTTTTCATTTAAATCCATTCCTCGAATATTTGATAAAATATTTTTAAAATGCGTTTTCAAAACTTTAATTTTAATTCATATAAATTAAAAACATTTAATTCATCCAATATTTAAACAAAATTCTAAATCACATAAATTCCTTTGATTATTCATACCTGAGTGATCGTAGAACAAACCAATCATGATATTGCAACTTGACTTGATTTCTTCTTCATGGCTTTAAATTGCAAATCCTTTCAGGCTTGAATCTTTGTAGACTTCACATTATTCTCGAATTAATAACTAGTCTAGACTCAATTTATTTTGTCCGGAATTAAGCCAATTACAAATAAATTGACTTGATTAGAAATTTGTGCTTACAAATCTCTCCCTTTGGCTATTCCGGGACAAAACAAAAAATAAAAAATGCTAGCTGTCCTCAAATGTCCTACCCCATAAACCCAAATATGAAAATACAGGGCATGAATAAACTATGAAGCATCATCTGAGTCTAAGTCTGTCTCTGAATGTGATGTAGCAATTAATAGCTGAATCTCTAAACAAGTCATGAGACATAAACAAATATACCCAAGCGAAGTATGGAGGAACATAAAAATATTAATCATTAAATTTAAATAAAACTCCAATATTTAATTAACCTCCCCTTGCATCACATATCTCTCCCCCTTTTTGTCTGGAATAGACAGATCACGGGACAGATAAAACCAACAAGTAGAAATGGGTAACAATGACAAGCAGGATAAAATGTGACAGTGGATATGAGTAAATAGCAGCAAGTACATATCAGAATCATGAATATCAGAACTGAATAACAATATATATACATCCTAGTCACATAAATAAAGTGTATCATCAGGAGTCCATGAGTACATCATAACAAGATAAATATCACAACATATAAAGAGTCTTAAATACAATGTCTCAAAATAAATATCAACATGTATCCTCCTCATCATCAGAATCAACATATGTGGCAGCAATGTTGCCCAATCCAGATGAACCAGCTCCTCTACTCATCTCCCTCCGTCTCATCTCATCAAAGAAGGCAGTCATCTGCGAGTCACTACGAGCCCTAGCCTCAGCCTCTGCATCAAATCGTGCCATCATAGCGTCGTTCATCTGGGACTGTGACGCCACCTGTGCCTGTAGTGAATCAAACTCCTCCGCAGTGGGTCGTCTAGATCTAGAAGGACGAGACTTAAAAGGTATAAAACTAGGCTCAGAAGGACTAGGTGGCTCTCCAGAAAACGATGTGTCACTAGGTGGAGGTCTCGCTCTCGCATCAGATGGAAGATGACTCTCAGATCTAGCCAAAGTACTTCGATCAATGAAGGAAGGAGCAGAAATGCAAATATCATCCTCCAAAACTGGAACTCCAGCAATGGTGCATGTACGCGATACTAGGAGTCCATAAGGAAGAGCGGGGCGTACAGGAGTGGTACCAATAATGGTAACAGTGGACATCACTCGAAAAAGAAGAGACGGTAGATCAATGTCCCACCCCTGACACACTGCGTACATAAAATAAACTATGTCGAAGCCAATCTCTGAGTGTGATTGACTCAAGGATAGATGGATGAACACACAAACTGATTAAAAATCCGAAATGCGGTATGCAACTGACGGTGATACATAGTACTCCCTATGTGAGGAATCTCCCAAAAGTAATATCGAATAATATCCTCAGCTCCTAAAATTTACATTTCATTCCCTAACCTTTTTGAAATTTCAAAATCTACCCCAAAAGTTTTTTGAAAATTATATTTCAGCCCCCTAAAATCATGATTCAACCCGTGCATTTTCTTAAACCCCCAATTTAATCCCAACTTCATTCCTTGATACTTATTCCCGGTCCGTGGAACGAAGGGGGTGATGTTAAGCATGAGATGGAGGTTTGTACCGAATTTGAGTGTTGAGCCGTACCGTCATCAAAGAATTCGAGATCGAATCGACAGATTGCACGGGACAGGTGACTTTTTATAGGGAGTTTCGGGATTTCCAGTTTAGCGCTAACTCCATTTGGGAGTATAAAGAGCGGCACCACCTCCTAAATCAGTGTCGCGCGGAGTATTTTGAGGTGGAAGCGACGTGTGATCATTGATTAAGCTTAAGGGCAAGGCGTTTGACACCTCCTTTGGTCGACGTTGCTCCCGTGTCCGACATTGATTCACCTTACCCAATCAATCACACATTGTGAGGACTTCTCCGAGGGTGTTGAGGACCTTTTAGTGGATAGTATGGATCCTGAGTTCTACCCTTGTGATTTATTCTCTATTTTTGAGGAGGTTAGCTGGATTACCCGTATCCGGTTCCGAGATTTGGAGATTTTCGAGCTTGGGGACTTCTTTCCCATATTCAGGAAGAAGAGGTTGGGTGGTGCATTGGAGATTTCTTCGAAATAATTCTTGAGGATAGTTGGGGGACCCGCACTCACTTTAGGAGGTGGATCCGTATTTTATCAATGATTTGTTCCCACTATTTAGGAACGATAATGATGTAGTTGAGGTTGTTTTTTTGGGTTGTAGTTTTATGATCGATTCATTGTTGCAGGTTAATTTGGGGTATGTGGACCCATTTGGGAAGGCATTTGAGGCACGTTTGGTTGTCGAGTTGAAACGTTTAGCCTCACAGGCGCTCATGATGGGGAAGTCGGACCGCATTTGGCATCGTTGCCATCCCTAAGGTGGTGGGGTTTTGGAAAGCTTTGGGGCCACGATCCTATATGTTGGCCGTGGTTGCAATTTTTGATCACCCATTTTCGCCCTTTTACTAGTCGATATGCCGACCGTATTCGAGGATGCTTTCCCTTTCATGTGAGGGAGTCCACTATTGGTTGTTTTGATCCCTTGTCATCACCGACCTCCAATGCTCGGGACGAGTTTTTTAAGTCGGGGAGAATGATGTATGCGGGGCTCAAGGGAATCATTTGTATTTTTGCTTTTATTATTTTCTAAGTTTTAGTTGTTGTTATTAGGTTTAATATGAGCTAGAATAGGCATTTTGTAAAGAGAATGTGACCTAAGCATTCCTTAGTAGGCAAGTAATGGGCCCTTTCTAATCATTTTCTTTTCCCTATATATAAAGTCATTGACCTCCTTTTGTACTCGCTACTATTTCGAGAGATATGAATTAGAGAGAATTAAATGGGCCTTTGACCTTTAAATTGTTATTGTTGTTGTTGTTGTATAGTTTTTAGTTTAAATCGCTTTTGTTCCCAACTACACATCATTATGTTTACATATAAAGATTATATCTATAGCGAGGAGGCAAATATTATGCTGCTTTTGGAAATAGAATGATTTATTAGAAAAACAAAATTTAAAAAAAAAATAAAGTAAAAAAAACACAAAAGGAGCTTCAATTTATATGTTAAATGTTGACTTTATAGTATCTTGGTTCAATTACCTATCCAATACTTACACGGGGTGTATAAGTCTGACACTCGATTTAACACAACTATTTTTTTTTTTCCTTGTTTAAACATATAACTGATGTTTCTCAGTAAACAAACATGACCATCATAGCATCATCACCATCATCCTTGCCTTAATCCCATCATATGGGGTTAGCCACAATGATTCTCTTTTGCCATTGTTTTCTATGATACGCAATGATGTCCGCTAAACTTAATTCTTTCAGAAATCTCCTTATAATTTCCTCCCAAGATAGTTGCGAACACCCCTATGTCTTTTTCCCTCTTTTTCAGTCAGTCATGATCATCATAGCATAAGATGTGATTATTAGCATAGAGTTCATACTAACAAGATCAGTCACATGATTGAGATGTACTAAATTGATTCACTCCACAATGATCATGTCTTCAACACTTGATTTTTAGTATCCTTTGAACTCCTTTCAGCACAACAGTCATCTTTTGCCGTATATCCAGTGATCTCCTTCAGATAATCTCTGAAGGTTTAAGTGGCTGTTGGGTCCTTGGATCTAAAATACACTAAGCTCAATCTAGAAATGATTTTCTTGAAATTAAAATTACACGTTAAAATAAATGAAAAATCTCAATAAAAACACCCTCAATATATCTGAAGTTTGTACTAGAAAATTGAAAGAGAGACAATATATATATGTTGCAGCAAAAAAAAATGCGCTCCAGAAAAATATCAGTGGAGCAATTTACCTATATCATGGAGTCCAACTTCATTAATGATAAACTTTTTGACCGTGGATTCACCCATTTTCACGTGTGGAGCAATCCACACTTGAGATCGAGAGATCCACAACTATCATGGAATCCAAAATCAAAATGTTCAAGTAGGCTCACAACTCATTTGACTCAACCCAAAGTAAAAAGAATGTCATTTGGCAACTAGATCGAAAGTGGCATTGTGGAGCGATCGACGTACAACTGTTAAGAAATCAACATGTATAAATCATGTGTTTTCAGAATTCCAAATATATATATATATATATATGATGGCCATCAAATTTCAGCACTTACATGAACCATCCTAGGTTGCCAAGGTCCAAACCATGTCTTAAGGTTTTTAAGTCAACCTAAGCTTAAAACAAACATTTTCTGAGTGGATCCCTTGCTAGATATTTTTGTTGATGAACCAAAATTCAGTTGAATCAGCGAGACCATAGCTTGTTACGACGTTAGAGAAATAGCCAACAGGCAAAGAACTACAACCCAACGAGGTATTTTCTCGATTGCTTGGGTGGCTACATATATATTTTTTTCTCCATTCCGCCCTCTTTAGCCCAAGGGTGGGCATTAGAACCCGTCAATCCCGAAGAACCAAAGGCTTGGCTTTTTCTACCAAGGGTCCAAAAATTACAAATTAATTAGATATTTTGGTTCTTGGTCTATGTCTAAATCACTGAATCGATGTGGAAGAGAACCCTAATGAACCTATATATTTTACCTAAACATACATGATACCCAAGTAATAAATTTAACTTTTATGATGGTGTTTTTGTAACTAGTGTCAATAATGGATTTATTCTCCCATACAGGGACGGATGGAGCCAGGACAGCCCTAGTGGGGGCTAAAGCCTCCACATAACTTTGAATTTATGTTTCACTCATATGCTATTAAGTCCCCCAAAGCCCATAACTTGCTTGATTACCAAGTCATTTAATTTTTTAACCCACTAGTTCCCTCACCTTATCATCGGTTTTGTTTTCCCTTGCCAATTAATGTTTCCACTAATTTTCCCTTGCCAATTAATGTTTCCACTAATTTTCCCTTTCACTTTGCAAAATCCTTCCCCAAAGCCCATGACTTGATTACATAATTGTTAGTTGATATGCCAACATGTTTAGGGAAGACTAATTTTTTTTTTCTTCCTGCAAATGCTTTATAGCAGAATAAATCTGAGCAATTGCCATTATGTATATATGTATTATTTATCTTGAAATTAGTTTATGGTGCCCCACCCAGGATTGTAAATTTGAACTAATTGTGTTGGTTGTTTCCTTTTGCAACATTTTTCTTGTAACTCACATGAAATTTCACAATACAAATTCATAATTTTCAAATGAATTTAAATATAACACCAAAAAAGTCGCACAATGTCAACTACATATTTTTAAACAACCTGAAGTAACCATTAAAAATTCGCATCGGGGGCCTCCCGCCCTCGAACCCTTGTCAAACTTCAGGTACTCCACCTATGAATTTTTCCTAGCTCCGCCTCTTCTCTGATTATGCATATATTGAATAAATATTACTTTATTTATTAGCCGTGCTTGAGAATTATATAATAAGATGAATGATTGTACTTGAAACTATTGTTCGATATGTGTAAGGACATTTTGTCCAACATACTTGTATATGTCATTAGCCGTAACACAGTTGATGAAATTCAAGTCTATATCGTCATCAACGGAATCCGAGTATCGAATCAAGGAAGGAATCAGAAATCCAGTCAGCCGGACCGGTCTGCCTCAATGAAAAAGGAACCGATCCGCTAACATCCCGGACCGGTCCGCCAAGAAATTAAAAGAACCGATCCGCTGCCGGACCGATCCACCTCCCTGCCGGACCGATCCGTCTTGCACATTGAAGCCAGTGAGCACCGAACCGAATGCGAACCGAATCAGTCTCAAATTAAAAGAACCGGTCCGCCATCGGACCGATCCGCCTAAGGCCCGGCCCGGTCCGCCCTGGATAACCACGAACAGATCGTGTGGAGATTTTTTAGGGCAAATGAATTCTTATTTATACCACGATCGGGGAGTTGGTTTTCTTAAGACTTACACACGATTTTCTGAGTTCCATAACTCTTAAGTCTTCATGGTATTTGAGTCCATTGATTCATACCTTTGATTCACACAAATTCCATACATTTGTGAGTCACTTTTGGTAACCCAAGAACACCATTGCTGTTGTTTAACCTTGTGAAGTGGACCGCTTCTTCCTCTTCATTGCTGCCCTACTGGACAGGGATAGTTCCAGCCGCCAACCCTACTGGAAAGGGATATTCCAGCCGCGACTATAGAATCCGATACCCGAGGGTAATTCTTAGTCACCCTGTATTTCATTGTAATCCGATTGTAAACCGTCTTTTACAAATTATAGTGATATACAAATGGTTTTGCCCCTGTGGGGGATTTTTCCTTAAACTTTGTGTGTTGAATAATTCTTGCATGATTTCATATTGTTTCAATCACACCTAGTTGCATGCGTAGGGTTAATTCGGGTTAAAATGGTATTTATTATATTACTTCTTAATTGAACGCAAGCGCCAACTCTTTCAATATGTTATGTTGGAATTATTGTTATATTTATTTCATATGATTGTTCTTGGAATTAGAATGATAATACTCGGTTTCTTATCATATCTTTGTTTAAAAATATCTAAAATCGTGAACCAATCCAAAGAAGAACAAACCCTGGTAAAATGGTTTGGTTCTGGTTCCAAAATCATGGAACTATATGGGTATTGCTTTAGGTTTCACTGTGGAACCAAATGAAACCTACCCATGCTCAGTCCGAAGCTCAATATGCCGATTAAACCACACGGAATCATGGGCTTTTTAACAATCTCAAATGAAGTCAATTTAGGTCTACCTCTTCCCCTAACATTACAGTTGATATTAACCAAATCATTCTTTCTTACAGGGCACTCATTGGTTTATTTTTGATGTGTTCAAATCATTTAAGATGATTTTCTCTCAATTTATCTTTAATTAGGATCTACTACTCTTGTTTAAAGAATATTTATATTTCAAATATTATATAATATCATCTTCTCTAGGTTCGGTTCACCCAACATCCATCTTAACGCCCGCATTTCCATCTCATTTTTCGAATGTGTTGTTTATTGGTTCCCCAAGACCCTGTTCTTTATGGAACATACGAAGATACTAACATGTTTATATATAGAAATTTGATTAGAGAGAGCAAAGGTGAGAAGGAAGGTAATGATAGTGAGTGAATTTGTGTCATTATAATCCAATTTAACTGAAATGCTCATTCCAGTTTACAAGTCACTGCCAGTCAGTTCACTACACAGTCACATTTGTTTTGATTGGAGTGACATTCATTAGTAGCACATTCACCAACTTACCATATGTTATCAAGAATATCATATATCTATTGGTGCAGGACCAAGAAGGCAATGTAAGAAGCGAAAGTTAACTAAGACTAATAATCCAAAATCAATGTTTAATTTTTAACCATCAGATCTAAGGTGTCTTCAATAATGAAGATTACATTTATTTATAGGCTAATTAAACCTATCTTTAGTAGGACTAAAATATTAAAGGATAATACTAAGATATATACCAATAAATATCCTAACAATTTCTAATTTAACCCCTTACTAAACAATTATCCGCAAATGGAAATAAATAAATTAATATGTAAATATAAAACTCCTATTCGTCCCAAATATTTATCCTTATGTTCTGCATATCTATGCAGCGATCTTGTAAAATCTTCAAGTCTCCTATATGCTCAATATCTTTGTTAAATACTTGATGTTGTTGCTGCTGTGTTGTTGGTTGTTATCAAGGCAGTAGACGATAGTCTGAAGCCTGTTTAACAATGGGAAGGAAAAGAAAACTTGGAGTTGTGCAACTCTGTGTTTTTAGGGGGAAATACTTCTGTTTTTGTTTTTAAAAATTCATTATGATAATCATCATCATTGTTACTGATTAAGGTTTATTTTTGAAATTGGGATGATTCTCTACCTGAAATTCACTTCAGTATGATGTCTCTCATGGAACTAACAATCAATTTGCACGCTGTCTTCCAATCAGGCTGGCCATGAGATTTCTATGGTTTTGTGGAAAAATTAAAAATAAGGCCCACCAACATATTTGTTTTTTACGTAGAAGAGTATAAATAGATATGTAGAGGGTTTAGACATAGAAGACACTTCGATTAGCAGGTATGATGTCATAGAAGTAAGTTTGAGCCCTTGAATAAATAGAAATGACATTTGCACTCTTTAATAGGTAGAGCAAAAATGTCGCGGCCACGCTTCCAATATCCAATTGATATATTTTTGGAATACATTCAGTAATAACATTCTGAAGATGTACTACAGGTTAAAGGGCACTGGTGAATATGACAAGTTCTTTAGTGAGGGGATATACAACTGTGCTGGTTGTGGAACACCACTTTATAAATCTACTACCAAATTTAACTCTGGTTGTGGTTGGCCTGCTTTCTTTGAGGGCCTCCCTGGAGCCATTAACCGCTTTGTAAGTATCTCATCTCTCTCTCCCTCCCTCCTTTATCCTTCATTGCCTGAAATCCATTGTGGTATTGGTACTATATTAGTAAATGGTAATATTTGCAGCCGGACCCAGATGGTAGGAGAACCGAAATTACTTGTGCAGCCTGTGGAGGACACTTGGGCCATGTCTTCAAAGGGGAAGGATTTTCAACACCTACGGATGAACGCCACTGCGTCAATAGTGTTTCCATCAAGTTTGTCACTGAAAACTCCCCTGCTTCCCTGTGACGTTTGGTTGTAATAATGCAAAAACAGACTGCTTGGATATATTCCGGTTATCTTTGTTTGTTGCTGTGGAAACTGATTTGGTTTGTGATGGGAAGTAATATTCTGAATTGCATATTAGTAAACGCTCTTTTGTGAGGATGTGCTTGTATCTTAAGCTATAGAAATAAAAAACAAAATAAAAACAAAAAATGTGCTGATATGTAATGCATCCTATTAGTGCATATCTTTCCAAGATAAATACTAGCGATGTGATTTAACAATTGCCCTTATAGTTTGCAACAAGATTAAGCAGATATTTACCATTCAACCGTTTATACGCACCTTTCAATGATAAGAGTTATACATAAATATCGAAGTTATTGAGGAAATAAAATGAGTATTTGATAGAGTGAAAGAAATTGGACAAGACATGTTACACTATAAAATCTCAATAAGTGGTAAGAGTATGTTTTAAGGTGAATTAAGAGCATCTGCAATGATAGTGTACATTGATGGTCGTGTATATTTTAGTGTAAATTGCTCGCAAGTAGATTTTACACTAAATTAGATATTATGTCATTTTTTATTTTAGTGGTGATTTTCTACTTTCTGTCTAAAAAAGTTGAAAAGATCAATGAGACAACTGCATGTAAAATGAGTATTTTTTTACAAATATTCCTTTTAGATCAGTTAACTAAGACCCCCCTCATTACAGACATGTGCAACTTCCAACCTAGAACAAAACATGTTTAGTGAGAACTCCATCTCTTCAATGTCATTCCATTATATTTATTACCAAACCATTACTTGCACTTCCTCTTCGCAAATCTCCATCACCAATGACTATTTTTCCTCCGCGTATTCTTTGGCGACACCATCATCGTTGCCGGCCATCCTGCTCCGCGGGCTCAGCAACGATAAAAAATAACAAGAAAACAAAAATGTTGATATATCCACCACTATCAAGGTGTATTCTCGGTTCAGACCACCAAAATGTTTGATGTCCCTTTACACCTTGTACTCTCCAGCCACATCACCACAATCACCGACAACCCTCACTCTGACGAGCTCAACTAACAACCAAAACGTGGAAAAATGTTACTACCTACTCCACCACTATCAGTGCGTCTACCAAGGTCACACCACAACCATGACTGACGTCTCATTTCGGCTCATCCTTTCTGGACACACCATCACCTTCACCAATGATTTCACATTGGCAAGCTATACTATGAATTAAGAACAAGCAAGAAAAAAATTTGTTATCAAATTCATTTCAGTGCTTTTCTTTTTCTGGTTAGACAATCACAATGCCCCCAAGTTATTTTCACTAATGATCTCGACTTCTAACAAAAAATACATTGATGTCGCTCTTATGAAAATGTCTATCGTAAAATTTCACCCATTCGATTATCAAATGTCAACAAATATTGGATAACCTGGATACATAACTGTATCCAATTCCATTAAGGAATAGAATGATATAAAGCAACTTTCTACCAAAATGCATTGAGAAAAACAACTATAAATACTTCATATTCAATATAAATACTTTAAAAGTCGTGGAGTAGAGGATGGGAGAGAAAGCACTATAATAATAAGAGATATAGTTGCAAGGAGAAAAATCATCAAGTGCAATATGAATGTTGTGGACTCGACTATTAAAGTAATGAACAAAATACACATGTTCCCTTAAAGAATAAGTGTCACGGGTATCAATTTCTAGAGCTAAATTTTGTGCTTGAATAAATGTTTTTGCAGAGTAACATTACGCTAAAATTTTCTTTCAATTGTGATGACAACATCCTCTATATATATTTATAATGGTTATGAGTGAGTTGAGAACTATCTAAATGTGTCAACATGTACCTTCATTAAATGAGATGGTTGAGTTGGTCACCTTCATTAAATGCTAAAGTGGGACAAGAGATACATAAAAATGACATAAGCGGTAACAACCTCCAAGGTTAACTGAATCTTATGCAAGCCATTTTTTGAGATGCATGTTAAATACTTTTGATATATTTATTATGACCTGTCTCGAGAAGAATGACCTCTTCCGAGAGGGACAACCTCTCTCGGGAGTTGTATTCCTTTGAGGAGCTGCTAATACAAATGGGGTAGTTCTTTCAGTGCAAACGACTATTACACTTTGTAGTAATAATAGTGGAGCGGTTGTAAATTCGAAAGAACACATGACCCATAACATGGCTAAGAACATTGAGCTCAAGTATCATCTGATGCGGGAGATCGTGTAGAGAGACAACGTCATTGTGACCAAGACGGCATTTCAGGATAATCTGATGAATCCTTTTATGAAGGGCAGACTTTTGATAGTCATGTAGAGGTAGTGTGCATAAGCAGATGGGTTCAAGACTAATTGAGAGATTGTCGAGTTTTTATTTTTAAAACCATGTCTATAACATTTATTATTTGTTAATAAAGAATTGTTTTAGTCCATTTTAAATATGAATCATAAACATGGGAACGATTAATATATTTTTTCACACACACACACACACACACACACACACACACATATATATATATATATATATATTGTTTATTTTGATCCATCATACTTAGTAGGAATTTCAATGAGTAGAAATTCAAATTACTTACGAAGGATATGAATTTCGTTTCTAGTATGATTAAATAGTTGACAACCAAGATTAATGGGGTTGACATCCTATTTGTGTGTGTACAATCTTAGTAGTTTATCTTGACTAAGGATTCTGATTTGGAAACTTATTTGATAGTTCAAGGAAGATTGTATCCGTATATCAGGAATGTATTTAAGAGGACCAATGATGATATTTGATTATAGGTGTTGACTAGATTAGACTTGCACAATCTCACGATTTGAATAGAGTGAATAAATTCTTAATCCAAGGATACGAGTTAACTTAAAATTCACAATCATTGCTTTGATTTATTGATAGCGAGATTCAATTTATTGGGTCGATAAGTCATGTAAGTTATGCAGTCATTATGTGAATATGTCCGCTATTGTGTCCCAAAGGAATACACAATCAAGATATTTATTATGGATTGTAATACCCCCTCGATAAATTTATAAGTTTTGATTCTACTAGAGACTAATTAGTGGATTATTTTATATTCTGGTAGAGTATCATATAAGTTAAGTTTGAGAATGAAGGAATATAAGATGTTAGTGAAATTCGATTAGAGGAATATTGAATTACATTGAGAAAGTATTGGTAACTTAGTGCGGAATTAGATTATGTGCTATCTAACTATGCAAATAAGGACTCTCTATTTATATAATTAATAGATAATTAAATTAGAGTGTAATTGTAAGTATTCGATAGAATGAATTACAACTAAAAGGAAAAGGAAATAGATTACGGGGTTAATTTGGAATATTCAAGTTTCTATATGAATGACAGTTTAATTATTTGCGTTAGGTACCCGGTATAGTCCTTATTAAAAAAGCAAGATCATTTTTCTTAATTTTCTAAAAGTCCCTTAACTGGCCTCTTGCTTTTATGTAATGGAGCACGATGAGGAGTTTCCTTTGTGCTCACCTAAAAAAGAGTGACGTGTGACAAAGGCTAGGAGGGGGACAGATAAACCGTGAGTGAGAGGGAGAGAGGAAAATGAGACATAAATCTCTCAAGTTCTTCAAAATCCATCTCGGTGCTTCACACAATGCGTTTGGTTCATAAGATCATATACTAAAAGATCTATGTATTTTCTAAATCTTCCTCATCAACATAGTCTCCTATATTAAATCACATATAATATTCGAAAAGGAGTGGTGATGAGATCCAAGATCCAGTTCTCTAAATCAAAGTTTTGTTCCTTATACTTCTCAAACACGATGAATCTAAGATCCTTGGGAAAAAATTATGACGTCAATCCCATCAATTCTTGAGTGACCTTAAGTTACTCGAGACTATTGATGATTTTCTCTCTCATCTTAAAATGGTTGAATACTTATCTTACTTAACGAACCTTACTCTCCAACTTTTATGCAAAAACCCTTAAGGATCCAAATGGCTACTTTGGTGAGACACTAGGTCCATCGAGCCCGCTAACTCGAGCCACTAACTGGACTAAAGTATCCTTCACTCTAAATTGCAATAAATAATTATAAATTACAATTAGTACTTGCCCAAAGACCTTTTTACAATTTTGCATTGTAAAAACTAAAAAAATCACAATTTTTGAAAACATAAAGTTTATGTCAAAGAGAATTGTATTTTGGGAGATATTTAACTTTAAAAGTTTGTACACAAAAAGACAAAATAAGAGATAAATGGCAAATTGGTCACAATTTAGCTTTCAGCCATTTTTTTGTTCTCTCAATAAACTTGTTTGAAGTCTGGGTTGATTATTTTACATTTTCCAACTTTTTAGGGGGGCAAGGGTGGATTTCAACAAAAAAAAAAAATGCTTATTTTATTTTTAAACTACTCCATTTGTTCGAAATTGATAGTTTTACTTTTCCTTTTTAGGTCGCTCGCCCAACATTAAGACTCCAGTTTTCTTTGTAAGTTGTGATTAACGAACCAAATTTCATGATAGTGAACAAGTCTTGATCATGACCATCGAGTGAGAACGTGTATCCTTAATAACGCCATTTTTAATTAAGGACTATTAATTTGAGACGAAATATGTATTGAGTATAGATCCTATTCCATGGATCTCAACAAGTTATTATTAAATAATAAAGTTTACAATAATTGAATACGTAACATAAATATACAACATTTTACAGTATTAGATGGGAAAAAAGTTGTGGTATGGTGCATTTTGCAACTTCATTTTACAGTTTGGTTGCTAACAAGAAAAATTTACCCATAGTATAATTTAAAACTAAACTAAATTTTACCCTACCAATTAAGTTGCTTTTGTGATAAGTTTTAATTTAGTTCAAATCAAAATTTTAATTTTATTTATTTTACGGTTGGTTAGGCTATTGTATAACATTTACAAGTTTTATGAGGGATGTGTTTTATTTTATTTTTTTATAGATTCCTAGATTATTTATATTTCTTTGGGTAATTTTATTTATTTTACGGTTGGTTAGGCTATTGTATAACATTTACAAGTTTTATGAGGGATGTGTTTTATTTTATTTTTTATAGATTCCTAGATTATTTATATTTCTCTGGGTTAGTTACACCTGAACTTTACCCCCATTGTCACTTCACCACATGAAATTTCATTTTCAGGATTTAACCCCCTAAACTTTCATAACGACTTCAAGTAAGCCCTTAACGTTAATAGCATTAATTTTTCAGATGGAAAATGCATCATGTGTCATGCACATGAGGGTATTTTGTCCAAACCAATATAAAAAAAAATAAAAAAGTACATAATAAATCATTTAAAAATTTGAAAATTATAAAAATATATTTAAAAACCCATCTTCTCCCTCCCCGCTTTCAACCATCCACCCACCCACCTCAACCTAGCATAGGATTTCTACGACAATTCCATTTAGTTTGTCTTTCTCTTTGTTCTTTTGGGTGTCGTTCTCTTATTAATATTCACTTTGCTTAACCTCCCCTATCCCCCACCCAACGAGGCAGAGTTACTCGACTGCACCCCTAACTCCACATGGTGCACCTCTAATAACCGTTTCCTCATAAAAAAACCAAACTCACAACCACATCCCCCCCCCCCCCCCAACTTGACCCCTCTCATACTCCAAGAACTCAACAAAGTTCGCACAATCTCTTGTGAGATCCAATCAATATCGCCGTCGATTGCAACTCCTCCCCCCGCCGTCCCCGTTTAGCAGCCTCCTTCCCTATCCATAAATTGATTGTCTAGATCTGAAATCATGTATGTTCATTCGCGCGTGTGTGTGTGAGAGAGAAAACGATAAAGAGAGAAAAGAGTGCATCCATGGAAGCTCCATAGCTGCAATGAATGAAAGAGATGGAGGAAGAAAGATAAAGAGAGGGAGGAAGAGATAAGTAAGTTGTTTTTAGCCGTAAGAGCATCCACAATGGGGGGGAGAAGAAAACAAGAGATTGGGTAACTTTACAGAATTTGACACTTGTAGTGGTGGATGAAAATGAACAAATTATGTAGAAGAATTTGTAAGCGTTCTCCAAGTTTAGAGAATGGTTACAAATTCTGTAAGGGTTCCTATGAACTTCATTTGTTCGTAGCAATTGATACGAACAAATGAAGTTAATAAGAAATATAAATAATCATTTTTATCATATTTTTGGGTTCTTACGAACAACAAAAGTCCGTTAGAATTCCTACGAACTTCTGTTGTTCGTAAGAAGTTTTAATTTTGTTTCCTACGAACTTTTATTGTTCGTAGGAATGGTTTTGCAAATTCTGAGTCTTTCACCACTGTGACAACAGCTGACCATGAAAGGGTAAACCCACTTTTTAATTTGTAAACTACCATTCGTGAGTCTCTCCCCTCTGTGGGTGCTCTAAGAGGTTAAAACACAATAATACCCCCTTAAAAAGACATGATAGTGACATGTCATCCGCCCAAAAAATTACCGATGTTAACGTTAGGGGCTACTTAAAGTGGTTTTGAAAGTCAGGGAATTAAATTTCAAAAATAAAAGTTTAGGTGGTGAAGTAACAAGGGGGTAAAGTTCAGGGGTAGGTGTAATTAAACCTATTTTTGTTATCATTAGGACTTCTATTTGTCTATTTAAAGGATGCTTGTGATATAATTTGATTATGGAATAATAACGAAAGAATTTGAAACTTTTGTGATTTTGTGGAAGTATAATTTTAATTGCACGTGTTTCACATAATTTTTTACTTGGTAAAATTTAAAAAATTTGATTGATCACTTTTAAAATTGTTTACAAATTCAACATAAAATAAAAAAAATATCGATTGTTCAAGGAGTGAAGTATCCATTAACACTCAATAATTTGGCGTAGATAAACTTTAAAGTAATCTTTCATATATATATGAATTGAATAATATTGTGCACATGATTAACTTTTTGTAAGTATGAAATTGGGTGATGTTAGGGGCAATGTGTCATCACCGATAAAAATACCTAAGGACATGAATTCTAGTGTTATGAAGTTGGGTGATTTACAAAATACTCAACAAAAGTGCAAGTAATTCGTTAATTACATGGAATGTTGCGACAACCCCTATTTTCCACGTAAAGGTTGGCTAGACACAATAATACGCCAAAGATGGGGCGTATCTAAAAAATTATATCATTCTTAGCATCAAATCGAAGACTAAAAGTTTTAAATTAATATATCCACGCATACAATAAGGAAATGAAATAATAAACTTAATAAATATATAAGTCCCAACTCTCACTAACATAAAACATTTATCTAATATCACTGGAAATAAACCAACTGAAATCGGGCTCATTCCTTAAATGTAAATGACTGAAATAGAAAAGGAGTAGCAACCTAAGCTAGAATCGAATAGCTGAATCTGCTAAGCTGAGAACGTATGTGCTCGCGTTCAAATGAGAAAATTAAATATTAAATTCCTTTTAACCCAAACAAACCCTAAACATGCAACAATATGTGATTGAATACGATAATGAACAAAGCAAGAACATTCAAACACATGCTTGTGAGGAAAAATCCCCCAAAGGGGAAAAACCATTTATTTTCATTATAATATTGTAGGCTGTACAATTTCAGATTACAATGAAAATACAAGTGACTAAGAATTACCCTCAGATGTCGGATTCTATAGTCGGCGGCTGGAACTATCCCTTTCCAGTAGGGCTGCAATGGAGAAGAAGAACGGTCTTCTCCACAAGGGTGTGAACATCAAAAGTGCATTCCTGGGTTGCAAAGTGATTCACAAAGGATTGGCAATTTGTGTGAATCAAATACCTAGAGTCTAGATGCTCAATAGGTTAAGACTTAGGGCTTTCTGTACTCTGAAAATCGTGTGTATAAGTCTTAGAAAACCACTTCCCGTAGTGGGATTAAATAAGAAGCCTCGAGCCTTAAAAATATGAACACGATCTGAACACGATCTGTTTAAGTTTATCCCAGGCGGACCGGTCCGGGCCTGAGGCGGATCGGTCCGATTGACCAGATCGGTTCTTTTATTCTGAGGCGGATCGGTCCGTTGATGATCGGATCGGTTCTATTCCAGGCTTCATCGGTTCGCTTGCGATCCGGGGTATACTGGCCTTCAGCAATCGGATCGGTCGGGGTCTGAGGCGGACCGGTCCGGTTAGCCGGATCGGTTCTTTTATAGCAGGCAGACCGGTACGATCTGTCAGACTTTGATTCCTCTTCTTCTTTTGATATTCGGATCCGTTGATGAATGTATGAATCTTGAATTTCTTCAACGGTGTAACGGCGTGCGACATAATAAATTGTTAATGGACAAAAATGTCCTTACAAATCTCTCCCTATGTCTATGCCGGTACATATATAAAAACAAAACATCCGAATTATCAAACAACTAAAAATGCCTATACAAATCTACCCTTCCATGAACCCAAAACTGGAAAGATACAATTGAATAAGACTACAACATTTGCTCTTCAATTCTTCAGGAATCTCAACACTTTTCTCATCAGGGTGTGCAATCAAATGATAATCCATGTAGTACCTACACACATGAGACAAAGCAAAATACCAAGTGACATATCGAGTTTGAAATGAGATAAACATATATACCAATTTATGAGCAAACTCAAACTTTCAAATCTCCCCCATAATAAGATAATTCTTTCTCCCCCTTTTTATGATGTCTCCAAATAGACAAATAAGAAGAATGAATCAAACAAGAAAAATCGGGGTGTCACGGTATACAAAAAATACACAAACAATTTTTGATTTTTCAAATTTTTCATACAAAGATAGGATACCAATTTGAACAAATATGATACAAAAATCACACCATGGATTTAGACTCAAACAACCAAGTCATGGAAACGGAATGAATGGGTGTGAACACATTCGATAGGTAAATCAACTCAATCAATCATATGTGCACGATGCATACGTGTACTCATAATGAATGAACATTAAAGGTATCCTTAGGTGTAAAATTTGTTTTGTTGAATTTAGATGACATCATCTTATGCAAATCAACAAATCAAAGACAAAGTGATTTCCACACCAATAACGTCCAAAACTATGTAGCGCATTTTCAAGGATTTCAAGGACGTGAAAACCCGTTTTAATTTCCAACCAAACTCCCTCATATATATTTTCTTTTAGAGGTAATCTAAATTATCAAACTTTGGAGAATTGGTGCAAAAACCTCAATGGCCCCTTTTTGGCATGAATATCTTTTTATTGCCTTTAAATTTTTTCGGGCTCTTTTAACCTCTTTGGACCTCGGATAATAAAATTCCTCAATTTTTTAGGTCCAATTTAACGGTGGCTTAGTATTCGCAAAGGCAAAATGAACCTTTCGCAGTCCTTCCCCGTTTTTAAACATAGCACACAAACTCACAAAACGGTTTTTATATGCACAATTTCCTTATCAAAATTTATCGCGCTTGGTTCATTTTAAGGACAGGATTGAAGTGAAAACACCCAACCAACATGTGATAAGACATGCACAATAATCAAACAAATCCGTGCAAGTGTGCATTAAAGGAAACATGAGTCACACATGTAGGAAGAACACTTCATTACATCTTAATGACTCCAAACATTATAAAGCACATGGATGAATTGACCTATTGTCTCAAAACACTATCAAATAGTCACATGAAAAGAATGGAATGATGTTGTGACTCGATCATCCAAAGTGTCCATCCATAAACGGTGCAACCAGAAAAAAAACAAAAGTCTTGTTGTATTTTTCAGAATTTTTCAAAAAAATACATACAAAAAGTACATGTCACAACGCTAGCAAAAATATATCAAAAAGCATAACTAGCGTATGACAAACATGCAAACACAATCATCTATATGATATGGCAAGAGAAGAATCATGTGCAAGAAAACGGGAATCAACTTGTATAAAATCTAGTGCCTCTAAAAGTGATTTCCTAACCCAAATAGATGTGAAACATCGTGCGGGGGCTTTGGGAACCACGGGAACACTAGACATAAACTTTCTAGGACATTTTCCAAGATCAAAACAAAAACGCCTAAGGTGACCTTTCCTACCACAATATGAACATGTGTAAACGGGTGGAACGACACCTAAAGTGTGATCTTTTCTAACATCCTTGGAATTAGTTGATCCTCTAAAACAAATAATGGTTTTGGCTTTAGCATTAGAAGCATGAGAACACGATGAGCCATTACCATCACTATCAAACCTACTTGAGTCTGTCAAATCATTTTTTAACTTCAAAATTTTTGACTCAAGCAAAGAATTAGACTCTTCCAAATTAAGGGACGCCTTCTTCAAATTATCAATCAAACCTAGAAGGTTATCTCACTCCCCCTCAATTAAAGCAAACTTTTTCCTAAGAGTCTCTTCACGTGCCACAAACTCATTGACTAAAATATTTTTATCATCTTTGGCACAAACACAAACCATCGAATTTTTAAGATCCTCCAATTTTTTTTCTAAAAATAGGACCCTTTCATCACTCTCCTTCTTGGACAATTTTAAAGAAACAAAGTCATGGTCCAAGGAAACAACTTTTTCACGATAAAAATCTCTTTGATTTTGAACCGTTTGCAAAAGATCCATCGCGGATTTAAAACGAGAATTTTCTTTTTCCAAATCTTTAATTCTTTTGCAAAGTTTCAAATTCAAACTTTTTAAATTTTCAGCATGGTCGTGAACTTTTTCAAAAATAGGCTCCTCATTAAATGGGCCTTCCATTGAAAAATTGCGATTTTTAACAAAACTGATTTTTCAAAAAAAATCAATATCACACGATTTTGAGGAAAATAGGAATACGCGATAAATTAGCGTAACTCGCTCTGATACCAATTTGAAGACGTGAGTAGACAAATTGTATCAGAAAGTAAATCCTCGAAAAATTAGGATCACGCGATAAATTAGCGTAACCCGCTCTGATACCAATTTGAGAAAGTATGTGCTCGCGTTCAAATGAGCAAATTATATATTAAATTCCTTTTAACCCAAACAAACCCTAAACATGCAACAATATGTGATTGAATACGATAATGAACAAAGCAAGCACATTCAAACACATGCTTGTGAGGAAAAATCCCCCAAAGGGGCAAAACCATTTATTTTCATTATAATATTATAGGCTGTACAATTTCAGATTACAATGAAAATACAAGTGACTAAGAATTACCCTCAGGTGTCGGATTCTATAGTCGGCGGCTGGAACTATCCCTTTCCAGTAGGGCTGCAATGGAGAAGAAGAACGGTCTTCTCCACAAGGGTGTGAACAGCAAAAGTGCGTTCCTGGGTTGCAAAGTGATTCACAAAGGATTGGCAATTTGTGTGAATCAAATACCTAGAGTCTAGATGCTCAATAGGTGAAGACTTAGGGCTTTCTGTACTCTGAAAATCGTGTGTATAAGTCTTAGAAAACCACTTCCCGTAGTGGGATTAAATAAGAAGTCTCGGGCCTTAAAAATCTGAACACGATCTGTTTAAGTTTATCCCAGGCGGACCGGTCCGGGTCTGAGGCGGATCGGTCCGATTGACCAGATCGGTTCTTTTATTCTGAGGCGGATCGGTCCGTTGATGATCGAATCGGTTCTTTTCCAGGCTTTATCGGTTCGCTTGCGATCCGAGGTATACTGGCCTTCAACAATCGAATCGGTCCGGGTCTGAGGCGGACCGGTACGGTTAGCCGGATCGGTTCTTTTATAGCAGGAAGATTGGTCCGATCTGTCAGACTTTGATTCCTATTCTTCTTTTGATATTCGGATCCGTTGATGAATGTATGAATCTTGAATTTCTTCAACGGTGTAACGGCGTGCGACATAATAAATTGTTAATGGACAAAAATGTCCTTACAAATCTCCCCCTATGTCTATGACGGTACATATATAAAAACAAAACATCCGAATTATCAAACAACTAAAAATGCCTATACAAATCTACCCTTCCATGAACCCAAAACTGGAAAGATACAATTAAATAAGACTACAACATTTGCTCTTCAATTCTTCAGGAGTCTCAACACTTTTCTCATCAGGGTGTGCAATCCAATGATAATCCATGTAGTACCTACACACATGAGACAAAGCAAAATACCAAGTGACATATCGAGTTTGAAATGAGATAAACATATATACCAATTTATAAGCAAACTCAAACTTTCAAATCTCCCCCATAATAAGATAATTCTTTCTCCCCCTTTTTATGATGTCTCTAAATAGACAAATAAGAAGAATGAATCAAACAAGGAAAATCGCGGTGTCACGGTATACAAAAAATACACAAAATATTTTTGACTTTTCAAATTTTTCATACAAAGATAGGATACCAATTTGAACAAATATGATACAAAAATCACACCATGGATTTAGACTCAAACAACCAAGTCATGGAAACGGAATGAATGGGTGTGAACACATTCGATAGGTAAATCAACTCAATCAATCATATGTGCACGATGCATACGTGTACTCCTAATGAATGAACATCAAAGGTATCCTTAGGTGTAAAAAAAATTTGTTGAATTTAGATGACATCGTCTTATGCAAATCAACAAATCAAAGTCAAAGTGATTTCCACACCAATAACGTCCAAAACTATGTAGCGCATTTTCAAGGATTTCAAGGACGTGAAAACCCGTTTTAAATCTCCAACCAAACTCCCTCATATATATTTTCTTTTAGAGGTAATCTAAATTCTCAAACTTTGGAGAATTGGTGCAAAAACCTAAATGGCCCCTTTTTGGCATGAATATCTTTTTATTGCCTTTAAATTTTTTCGGGCTCTTTTAACCTCTTTGGACCTCGGATAATAAAATTCCTCAATTTTTTAGGTCCAATTTAACGGTGGCTTAGTATTCGCAAAGGCAAAATGAACCTTTCGCAACCCTTCCCCGTTTTTAAACAAAGCACACAAACTCACAAAACGGATTTTATATGCACAATTTCCTTATCAAAATTTATCGCGCTTGGTTCATTTTAAGGACAGGATTGAAGTGAAAACACCCAACCAACATGTGATAAGACAAGCACAATAATCAAACAAATCCGTGCAAGTGTGCATTAAAGGAAACATGAGTCACACATGTAGGAAGAACACTTAATTACATCTTAATGACTCCAAACATTATAAAGCACCTTGATGAATTGACCTATTGTCTCAAAACACTATCAAATAGTCACATGAAAAAAATGGAATGATGTTGTGACTCGATCATCCAAAGTGTCCATCCATAAACGGTGCAACCAGAAAAAAAAACAAAAGTCTTTTTGTATTTTTCAAAAATTTTCAAAAAAATACATACAAAAAGTACATGTCACAACGCTAGCAAAAATATATCAAAAAGCATAACTAGCGTATGACAAACATGCAAACACAATCATCTATATGATATGGCAAGAGAAGAATCACGTGCAAGCAAACGGGAATCAACTTGTCTAAAATCTAGTGCCTCTAAAAGTGATTTCCTAACCCAAATAGATGTGAAACATCGTGCGGAGGCTTTGGGAACCACGGGAACACTAGACATAAACTTTCTAGGACATTTTCCAAGATCAAAACAAAAACGCCTAAGGTGACCTTTCCTACCACAATATGAACATGTGTAAACGGGTAGAACGACACCTAAAGTGTGATCTTTTCTAACATCCTTGGAATTAGTTGATACTCTAAAACAAATAATGGTTTTGGCTTTAGCATTAAAAGCATGAGAAACGATCAGCCATTACCATCACTATCAAACCTACTTGAGTCTGTTAAATCATTTTTTAACTTCAAAATTTTTGACTCAAGCAAAGAATTAGACTCTTCCAAATTAAGGGACGCCTTCTTCAAATTATCAATCAAACCTAGAAGGTTATCTCGCTCCCCCTCAATTAAAGCAAACTTTTTCCTAAGAGTCTCTTCACGTTCCACAAACTCATTGACTAAAATATTTTTATCATCTTTGGCACAAACACAAACCATCGAATTTTTAAGATCCTCCAATTCTTTTTCTAAAAATAGGACCCTTTCATCACTCTCCTTCTTAGACAATTTTAAAGAAACAAAGTCATGGTCCAAGGAAACAACTTTTTCACGATAAAAATCTCTTTGATTTTGAACCGTTTGCAAAAGATCCATCGCGGATTTAAAACGAGAATTTTCTTTTTCCAAATCTTTAATTCTTTTGCAAAGTTTCAAATTCAAACTTTTTAAATTTTCAGCATGGTCGTGAACTTTTTCAAAAATAGGTTCCTCATTAAATGGGCCTTCCATTGAAAAATTGCGATTTTTAACAAAACTGATTTTTAAAAAAAAATCAATATCACACGATTTTGCGGAAAATAGGAATACGCGATAAATTAGCGTAACTCGCTCTGATACCAATTTGAAGACGTGAGTAGACAAATTGTATCAGAAAGTAAATCCTCGAAAAATTAGGATCACGCGATAAATTAGCGTAACCCGCTCTGATACCAATTTGAGAAAGTATGTGCTCGCGTTCAAATGAGCAAATTATATATTAAATTCCTTTTAACCCAAACAAACCATAAACATGCAACAATATGTGATTGAATACGATAATGAACAAAGCAAGAACATTCAAACACATGCTTGTGAGAAAAAATCCCCCAAAGGGGCAAAACCATTTATTTTCATTATAATATTATAGGCTGTACAATTTTAGATTACAATGAAAATACAAGTGACTAAGAATTACCCTCAGGTGTCGGATTCTATAGTTGGCGGCTGGAACTATCCCTTTCCAGTAGGGCTGCAATGGAGAAGAAGAACGGTCTTCTCCATATGGGTGTGAACAGCAAAAGTGCGTTCCTGGGTTGCAAAGTGATTCACAAAGGATTGGCAATTTGTGTGAATCAAATACCTAGAGTCTAGATGCTCAATAGGTGAAGACTTAGGGCTTTCTATACTCTGAAAATCGTGTGTATAAGTCCTAGAAAACCACTTCCCGTAGTGGGATTAAATAAGAAGTCTCGGGCCTTAAAAATCTGAACACGATCTCAACACGATCTGTTTAAGTTTATCCCAGGCGGACCGGTCCGGGTCTGAGGCGGATCGGTCCGATTGACCGGATCGGTTCTATTATTCTGAGGCGAATCGGTCCGTTGATGATCAGATCGGTTCTTTTCCAGGCTTCATCGGTTCGCTTGCGGTCCGGGGTATACTGGCCTTCAGCAAACGGATCGGTCCGGGTCTGAGGCGGACCGGTCCGGTTAGTCGGATCGGTTCTTTTATAGCAGGCGGATTGGTCCGGTCTGTCAGACTTTGATTCCTCTTCTTCTTTTGATATTCGGATCCGTTGATGAATGTATGAATCTTGAATTTCTTCAACGGTGTAACGGCGTGCGACATAATAAATTGTTAATGGACAAAAATGTCCTTACATAAGCAACTGGAACTGCAAGTGTGATCCTCTATCATCCCTACTGATCTTGTCTAGAAAAACCTGAAAAATAATTTTGATAATTTGGGTCAGAGTAAAGTTGTAAGAATTAACTTTCGAAATCAATAGATAATAATGAAGTTAATTAACATCACATGATAATTGGTCTATACACTACCATACTAACTAAGAATGACTAACCATATCATAATAAAAATGCCACTATCTACACGTATACGACCTCAATCACAAGGACTAATCCCCCCAATACTACCCCCACATCATAACACACAAAACATATTTTATGTAGTATTGAATCCATTTTAGTTATCAACTTCATTAGACTCCATAAGTTCTTTACGTGATACATACATACATACATACATACATACATACATACATACATACATACATACATACATACACACATACATACATACATACATACATACATACATACATACATACATACATACATACATACATACATACATACATACATACATACATATATAACACTCAAAGGCTTATACCCTTAGTGTCTCCCTCACGCTTCTATCGACAAGTCTGGAGGAGTCCCTCACCTAATGGAATTAAACAAAACACACACAAATGGGACGATCACCACTCACTAACACCACCTAACGCCCATACCCAACTATGTAGATGGATCTGGTCATCCTACTTCTCTCATCACGAAGCGGTGACCCTGAATGCATGATCTAAAATAATGACCTCCATTGCGTCTTATCACATCTCAGCTGGCGCGTGTTACACGGTCCCATTATCGAATTCACCCCCCAACCGAAAGATTCACTACAAACATGGGTATGTCCACACAAGCATAACATACATACATATATACAACACATAATACATATGCAATTACCCTCTTAAACTATCACACCTTTCATGCGTCAATCTACTCCAACTTAATATCATAATCCTCGAACTACTTCCCTATCTTGAATATTAACTCCTTAGTTAATTATTGAAATTGTTACTTAATGGTTAACAACACTAATTCTCAATTAAACCAATCACCCCTCACTTGGATAACCTCCAACATTATCGGATGAACTCGTAAAAATCCCACAAAAATTTCCTCCTGTGTGACCCGACGCAAGTCTAAGAGCCGAATCGATTCATCCTGACTGAATCGATTCTCTCTTAAGGCCAAATCGATTCGGGCCGGACAGTAAGCCCAAATTTGTCTTATTTTAAAAATAGGCTTTCTTCCCTAATTTTCATTAATGATTTCAAAGCTTTATGGAACTCAATTTCATTAACTATAAATCCATAACCTTCAAGAGAATGTATTTATACAAATCTATAACCAATCTAAACATGATAGCTCCTACAATTAAAGTATTTAGACCATAAAACCATAACTTGTGTAAACTAATTAAGGTTCATAATTCTCATTCAAAATTCTCAGAATACTATAATTAAATCATGGGTGTAACTCATAAATGGAATTAAATCCTATCACACGGGTTCTAATGGTATTTCCTTTAATTATATGATATAAATTTTGGGGTTTTATTCACCAAAATCATTAACTTTCAAAACATAATTAGTCCCAATTACTTTTAAACAGTCCTAAACCCAAATCTATATATAAATTAATCCCCCAACATATTTATAAACCCGGAATTGAATGAAATGCATGCTTATAAATTAAGAAACATATTATTAAACATTTTGCTAGAAAATTCTTGCCTTAGAAGATGAATGAAGGCTCCTCCCTTGAAATTCTCCTCCTTTGTTCCTCTTTCAACTGGCCAACTTTCCCCGAAAGGTTTGTGGCTACTAGGTTTAGTTAGAAATGGATGGAAAACCTACTTAGGATGGATTATATTATAATTAAACTCCTTGATCCCATATCTCCCCATGTGGCCCAATTTCAGGCCCCCAATTAAGCCCAAAATGTTACTCAGAATGGTCCAAAACCTCCCTTAAAGGTAAATCTATCCCACAGGCCCAACTTAGGATGTTTAAAACACCTAAATAAGCACTCTGAAATCTACTCAACTAGTTGTACAATATATTACACATTTTTATTATTCTAATTGTACAATATAAATAATTCACATAACATACAAATTAATTATTCTACTAATGCAACACATGCAATATAATTAGTCACATAATCATGCACAACAATATCCAAACAATAATTATTATAATCCTACCAATTTTAATGATGCAAAAGTACGAGGTATTACATTAAATCAAGGACTACCAGCACCACCCACCCCACCACGGTGGCAATAACAGCGAATGCCGTATGGGCGTGTGTATCACGTCTCACCGAGAGAGGGACTAATACCAGCACCGATAGTGAAAGGTATGGTCCCTATCTTTGGATATGTAGGGCACATTTTGTTTGATACTGATGCATTACACTTGTTTGTTAGTTTTAGTTTTGCTCGGTCATCAGGGATGATAGACTTAACATCTAATATAGTACTTCACATAGACTCACCCGTGGGTAGAGGGGCACCTATATGTGTCGTGTGCAGAGGTATAGGGATAGACATCAGGAGACTTAGGTTCGTGGAAGACCAACTTGTGTTAGGTATGCCAGAGTATGATGGTATACTAGGGATGGATTAGTTAGCTACTTATAGGGCTTGTTTGGATTGTTATGGGAGGTCCATCTTCTTTGCCATTCTAGGGCAAGAGATGTATTTGGTTGTGATGACGCGCTTGGAGGGAGGGTTGAGCATGAATTTATACTACATTGAGGAGGAGACTTTTGCTGAGCTCGTTATTTCCTTAGATTATATTCTAGTCGTTAGGGAGTTATCGAATGTGTTTTGAGATATTCTAGTGTTACCACTGAGTAAGGAGATCAAGTTTATGATTAGTCTGATTCCGGGTACGAGACCCATTGCCCGTGCACCATATCGTATGGCTCCTTTAGAGATGAGAGAGCTTAGGGATTAGATTTAATAGTTGTTGGGTTACGAATTCACCTGGAGGAGTACTTCACTTTAGGCTGCTCTAGTCCCGTTCATGAAGAAGGACAAATTATTGATACTGTTTATCTATTATAGAGTGTTAAACAAGGTTATAAATATTGCGGGACCATCATTTCTATGCTAAGTTCGAGAAATGCGAATTGTAGTTAAAGAAGGTTCAGTTTTTAGGTCACGTTGTATCTGAGGCGGGGATATCAGTGGATTTGGGGAAGGTTTCAACAGTGATTGAGTGGGGACAACCCACTAAACTTATGAAGGTGCGTAGTTTTTTGGATTTGGTAGGGTACTACCGTCGGTTCATTCAAGGGTTCTCAAATATTATCGGGCCTCTAATGAATTTAACATAAAAGAGAGTACCATTTATTTAGAACAATGTATATCAGCAGGTTTTGACGAGTTGAAGGTCAAGTTGACTTCAACTCCGGTGCTCGCCTTACCTCGTGGGGAATAGATTATAAAGTCTTTACTGATCCGTCCTTGTGGGGACTTATAGGTGTATTGATGCAGGAGGAGAGACTAATATCTTATGCCTCCCAAAAGCTTAAGCCCCACGAAGGGAATTACCCCACCTATGATCTCTAGTTGGCAACCGTAGTGTTTAAACTATGAATTTGGAGACATTATCTCTTCGAGGAGAAATTCTAATTGTTTACGGACCACAAAAGTTTATAGTACTTGTTCACATAGAAGGAGTTGAACATGAGATAACGTCGATGGCTTGAGTTTGTGAAGGACTACTAGTTTGATATTTAGTATCACCCTGGAAAGGATAATGTAATGGCAGATGCCTTGAGCCATAAACCGATAGTCGAGTTATCAGTTGTGTAGAAGGCGAAGTGAGGTTCGCTACACACGGATGATGAGATATCGCATGCCTTTATGTTAGTTCTTACCATCACACCTAAAATCATTATTTGGGTCATGAAGGCACAAGCGGGAGATCCTATTTTCCAGGAGAAGGTTAGGCGATTGTTGGCAGAGGGAGAAGAGCATTATTTGATTAGTTCGAATGGGGGATTGAGATTCCACGACATGTTAGTAGTTCTAGAAGGTGAGGAATTATGACGAGCAGTTATGACTGAGGCATATGGGTCACGCTTTTTGGTACATCCCCGTGGGGATAAAATATACTAGGACATGAGGCGCCAGTATTAGTGGGCATGCATGAAAAAGGACATAGATTTTTTTATGTCCAAGTGTGCCACATACTAAATGGTGAAGGTATACCATAAGCGATCAACATGTGTTCTACAACCTCTCAAGATTCTGATGTGAGAATGGGAGAGAATTTCCATGAATTTTACTACGGGGTTACCTACGTCACAGTGGGGACACGATGCCATCTGGGTGATCGTAGACCATTTGACAAAGGTGTCTCACTTCTTGCCAGTTCGGACAGACTATACTTTAGAGCTGTATGCCAGGTTATTTCTTATAGAGATTGTAAAGTTTCATGGTGTACCACTCAATGTTGTGTCGGATAGAGACAAAACGTTTGTGTCCCACTTTTAGAGGAGCTTCCGACAGACATTAGGTGCGGAGTTAAGATTGAGTACCCCGTATTAACCATAAATGTATGGTCAAATGGAAAAGTGTGAATCAAATGGTGGAGGACATATTACGTATATACATTTTGGACTTCAATGGTAGTTGGGAGCAATACTTACCACCGGTGGAGTTTGCTTACAACAACAATTACCAGTTCACTATTGGCATAGAACTATTGGAGGCATTATACGAGAGGCCTTGTTGTTCGCCATCTTGTTGGTTAGTTTAGACACCCTATCCTTGTAAACTCCAAATACCTCCTTAGGTCCTTAACGCTTCTCCCTTCACCCTAAGACCCTAAGTCCTACTCTGAACCTTGATCTAGAGGCCATTGGGTGCTCCCGAGCCCCATTTGACTTTTGTCAGCTATCCAATCCAAAAGAATCTCATTGCACCTTCATAGGTATCTAAATCCCCTCTCCAACAGTCCATACTCTGCGTGAATTGGACTTACAATTTCCATGTACTCACCTTTTTACTCTAAACCCTAATCTAGAGGCCACTGGGGACTCTCGAGACCCATTTGACATTGGTTAACTCTTTAACCCCAGCGAATATCACTGTACCTTTATGGATGTCTGAATACCCTTACTAATGGTCCATACCGTGTGCGAATCAGCCTTACGGTTTGCATATACTCATCTTTTTACTCCAATAGCCCCCGTTTAAAGGCCATTGGGCGCTTCCGAGCCCCGTTTGACTTTAATCAACTCTCGAACTCGAGAGTGGCCTAATATATTTTCATAGGGAGATGAATTACCTTTCTAACGGTCCTGGGCGTGCATGATTTGGACTTACAATTTGCAGTTTATGCTCATTTTTTTTAAAAAGTCCTTTTTGGTTTGCCTATTGGTAACCCGACCTTCTGCCTATAGACAGATGTGTACTTTACTTTGCCAACAAGCCAGGGGTATGTCGATAGGCAGGCTAGGGCCTATAACGATTTATAGACCCCCTAACCCTAATTATTTATATTTAAGGAGGTCATGACCTCATTCCGAAGGATCTTTTTTCAACAATCTGAACATTCCCTATCCCAAAATCAGTGCGCCGCCACTCAAAAAAATCTAAGTTTCCAACATTCCTTTCAATCTTCTTACCTCACTATTATACCACCTTTTTCACTTACCTCATCCCTATTCCACCATCATCCCACCACCATAAAATCAGCCTACTCTCTTTCAAAAATCAGTTGAAAAATCTTCTAGGAGGTCTACTCCAATTCTTTTCTTTTTCTTTTGATTAGTGTTGTTTATTCAAATTTCTTCTACTTTTAGTATATTTTAGTCTTATTCTATTACCTCACATCGACTAATATATTTTTTTATACTAAGTATTCACATAATATACTTTTATAAAACCCAAAAAGATAAAAAAAGATTTCACTTATAAACCCCAAAGTAGAATTTCCTCACTTTTTCTACACTTTTACAATTGAGCATGTTTTCTTCAAAATCAACTGAAGAGGAGCCATAAATTTTGTTTGTGGGTTAAATTCCACCCTTGTGATATGTCGAACTATGTGGACTTTGATGCCTATTTTGGCTACGTAGACGTCCCGAACAATTATCAAGATTCGAGTCCTATTTTGTTCATTGCGATATTTTATTTAAATCTCATATTTATTATTATTGTGCGTATTTATACACCTACAAATTAGTGTTCACACCCAATGATGGCCCCTAACAACATATTTTCTATTATTATCTTTCTTTCGTATACTCCTTAGGATGACTCCTCTCCGTCCTTCCTATGACGCGAGTAGGATGGTTCTTTTTCTCACTTATTTTCACATCACCCATTTTACACACGAGTTATATCTTGGAGAAAAGGGAGAACATTATTGTAGCCCACGAGAGATCAAAAGGGAGGAATGGGTGCCTAACACCTTCCCATTCCTTAACTTAGTCCTCAGACCCTCGATTCTTTTGGTTTCATATTCATCAGTTTTTCTTTTGATGTCGTTCTTTTAGGGACGACTACATTCTTTTGCCTATTTTGAGTAAAATAGGTTGGCGACTCTATTTTTTGTCTTTTCCTCCCCATTCGACACCGATCGATTTTTATCCATGGTAGCTCACGAAGATCGCGTAAGTGGATAAAAGAAGACCTCTATCCTCGAATCCCCACACTCGTCAAGGGAGAATTTCATTTTCTCTTCTTTTTCTCCCTTTCGAGGCGATCCAGTGCCAGAGGAATCATCCCGGATGGCCACAGTGGTGACTCTGCTGGGGAGTTATTTTTTAAAGGACTAGACTCTATTTCACATGGGTTTTATTTCATTTTCTCTCAGTTCTCTCTATTTTTCTACATGTGTACATATGCCTCCACTTGTATATTTTTCTTACTCTCATAATTACATGTATATATGTCCTGTTCATGTCATGATGTTTATATCCTTCTCTTTACCGTGATCTTTCCCATAACATGTATATACTATCTTTCTATCACATGCTTCACGATTTACTCACTTGTGTAGGGTCGCCATGTTTCACTCCACTTATTCACACTTGCAAATGATTCACATTACTTGTAAATATCCATCCTTAGTCTCACTAGCGCACACTTCAAAATTTCTCCCACTTATATCCGCATATTTTTTTCACTTACACATATTCACATGTCACCCCCACTTTGCACATATTTCCTACTTGCTTGTGTATATTCACATGCCTCACACTTTGTATATTACACGATGCTTTATATACGCTTCATGCTTCATGTACATACCTTTTAGTTTTACTCTCCATGTTTATCCCCCTCATCCCATAATACTCTTATATATTCTATGCTCTCCCTCATAGTAGTAGTGTTTCTCTTTCTTAGCATACATAAAACTCTCCATAAAATGATAATTAAGATTCATGCATTCTTGCACACTACATCACTTGAGCATTACAATATTGACCAAAATTTTATTGAGGGGTGCGTTTAACCTAAGCGATATGATTCTACAGAGTGCGTTTAACCTAAATTATATAATTCTCACCTTCCATTGACCTAGTACCTTCGACGTATATCGAACGGTTCCCCATGCATTGTACCTCTTGACTAAAATCGACGAGAGGTATATAGAATGGAACTCGCTCACGTACGTCGAGTATATCGAATTTTCTCTCACACGTACCGTATCCACGAGGTATATCGTGAGGAAATTCAAGTACACCCAGGTATATCAAATGGATTTTCCACACGTACCAATGAATGATTTCCCTTTTAGGAAAGAGGCATGTCGTGGAAGACTTGCTAAAGGGGGGAACCATTCCATTATGCCCCCCAATGCATTAACCTCATATAGGTGTCTGCCATAGGACACTCATACCTAGTCTATCGATTTCAATGTAAAACTCTGCAAAAATTTTGGGTTAGCTTATCACTCGAGTTTTTGCGCTATTTATCTTGTTTTTAAAATAAAAATTTGTTCGTGAGTCTAGAACCAAGTCAAACCATGTATTGCATCTTGTACCCTATATTTTCTCCAAACTCGAGTCCTTACTGGCATTTCATTTGCACTCCAGGCAGAACATAATATAAGTGGAATCTAATAATAATAACTACGCTGAGGACTTTACTTTTTCCTCTTTTTAATAAAATCAAAAATATTTTCTCCCTTTTAAAAAAAAAACATATACAAAAAAATTTCTTTTTCCATTAAATTAAATGCAAAAATTATTTTTTCCTCTCAGGTGCGATCGCATACCCCAGTCTTGTCTTGACTCCTTATTGGCTTAAGTCTTCCATCAAGACACCTCAGAGCTCCACTGTATCCTCTGCTGCTTCTACAAAATTCGAGCAATCCCTCCGAAGAGTATTCATAGGGAACATTGTCTAGAATCAAAATATCCATCCAGATTTGATGACAGTCGATAATCTTTAGACAGAAGTTTAGGAAATGCAACGACACTGGGTTCAGACTCCCGAGTCCAAAATCCTCTTTCCCCGTGCTATGAATCCCAAGCTCCAGAACCAGTGTGGGTTTTGAAAGAATACTACCATGCCCCACACGCCCCTCCTGCCAATGGGTCGCTACCAGCTCAACTGCCAATACCGAATCTTGCCCAGCCAGGGGGTAATCGGCCAGTGCTTGTTGATGCCAAAGAAATGGAGTTGAACAAGGTAAAAAAAAAGAACTCAGGTCGCTTCCTAAAACGTTCGACCAAGTTAAAATCGTAAGGAACTATGTGAATTAAACCCACATGTCTCCCTATCCTAAGGCCAGACTACCAGAGAAGTTCAAAATGCCAGATATCGAGAAGTTAGGAGATAACAAACCTCCAATTGTGTACCTACTTATCTACCAATATGCCATGATTCTCATCGAAGCATCCGAAGACATAATGGCATAGATATTCTAACATACTCTCAAAGAAAGTGCCTTTCGATGGTTCCTATCCCTTGAAGAATCAATAATCCGTAGTTAGGAATATGTGGCTCGAGAATTCATGACTCACTATAATTATAATGAAGAGATATAAGTTGCCAGTTGAGACCTGGAATTGCTCAAGAAAAACCCAAAAGAATCGGTTAGTAGTTTTATTGGAAGATGGAGGGAGAAAGTCGCCACTATGACGAACTAGTCATTAGAGGAAATGATTGTGAAGAAAAACTTCCTGCCTCATATTAGAACTTCAATGGGAGGCTAGTACTACCCCCGTTTGAGAGCCCTCTAGGAGGTAGGGGTAGAAATCAAATAAGGGGTCACAATTTAAAAAATTGAATCTAAAATGAAGAGGCTAACCGGACATTTCACACCTCAGAAGTATGATAAGCTAGCCAATGCCTCAGTTTTAACCATTAATAACATTTCCCAACCTGCTACCTCATGGACTCTCGAAAAGTCATCACAATCCAGTCATAAAGGAATATACCGAACTTCATGATCCTCTATCAGAAGTTTATCAAGGCTTCTAGCCTTAAATCTCATCAAACCTCTAGAACCTGGACCATTACGAGATCCCCTTCCATGAAGTTTCAAGCATGACGCCCATTGCGACTTCCACTAAATCGCTGGGCACACCACCGATAAGTGTTTTTATCTAAAGAATGTTATCCAAAGCCTCATAGATAAGGGGTCATTTCCCCATTAGCTAATCCAAAGACAAATACCACTCAGAACCCTCCTCCAACACACCCAATGTGTGTGTGTGTGTGTGGGGGGGGGGGGGGGGGGGGGGAGGGGGTAAATGCCATCCTTTTATAAGAAAATCCAAAATTCTACCCTTCCACTAGAATTAAGCCCATCGAAGCACCCGATTTATCCACCAGTTCACCCAAACCCACAAGGTCTGACCTTCCTTTATCCTACATCTTGATAATACCATCGACCAAGCTATATCCTTTCTCACCAGGGCCTACACAGCCATTCACACCCGTTCAGAAGGGGGGGGGGGGGGGGCATGGAACTGCCTACAACCTTAGATTAACTTCAGGAATTTGGGATGAAATTGCCTTAAAAAATGACCTTAAGAAAGGATAACTGCAAAAAGATTAGTGCCATATTCATGAAAGCCTGGAAGTGGGTTAAAAAATTCACTGAATGGTTCGTACCCATAGAAGAGTTTAGTTCAAACGACATTGTGCAGGTTACGTCTGTCGTGTTCACCAAGAAGTGAGAAGTATGTATTGTCTCGAAAATACTCACGGTTTTGAAACTCCAAAGGCATATAGTCCCTTACTTCCAACACTTCCCTACTTAATGGGAAGACTTGTACGATGAAGCCATGGAGGTTGTGGAATGATTTTACTTTTCTTAGAAAGATGACATCATTTCCACCAAATGGGAGAACGATTTTAATAGCTTAGATGATGAATCAAATGGTGAAGAAGCAGCCTCAATCTTCCCCTTTTGTGGATTCCTTGAGCTATGGTACGACCTTATGGAGAAAAAGATAAATCTAAGACTAGAGATTTTCTTTGGGGACAAATTCGGTTGGGATAAAGACCAGAAGTATGAGGTGGAGTCTATAACAATCAAAGTTGTGGAATGTACCAAGAATTATGAAGCCAGTGATGATGATAAGCGGTATGACTTGCATACACTGAGGTTGGATCTCTACATGATCCATATGAAGTCTAAACCATCCGATCCATCCAATAAAATCACCATTGCTGATAAACCACTCCTCAACTGGCATGCCATCCCTGCCAAGCCTACCTAAGTCAATCTAAATCCCGATGTTCACTTTATCCAAGAAACACCTGTAACTACTATTTTTTCTTTTATTTCTGATATAATTGTGAACGAGGTCCTCGCCACTGTATTTCCTAAAAATGATTTTAATAAAATGAATGATGGTTTCGAGTATCTTGATGTGCCTTAATTAATTGCATTAATTTTAATCAAATGATTGATGAAGATGATCTAATAAACGAACAATTCTTAACTGATCTCAATAAGGAAAAAACTAAATAACATAACCACATTCAAACTAATGGTAACGAGACTATTATTCTCAATCTCGATTCTAATTTCCATCCACACAAGATTAGGATAAGGTCCACCCCAATGAGAATGAGCGGTTATAATTTGAAGAATTCTAAAGGAAGTTGTAGACATCTTCACGTGTTCCTATAACGACATGCCCGATATTGACCTAGAAATCACATAGCACGAGATTCCTACCTTTTCTAAAAGCAATCCCATCAAGCAGAAGCTGAGAAATCTTTAGGAAGAATGGTCTCTCAAGGTCAAAGATGAAGTAGTGAAATAGTTAAATGTAGATTTCATTTGCATGGCAGAATACCCTATATGGCTTGCAAACATCATCCATGTGTCAAAATATGGAGGAAAAGTCTACATGTGCGTCGATTATCGACATTTGAAGAAGGCGTCTCCGAAGGATGATTACTCGACATGATCGACATGATCGTTGATAACACTGCCAATTATGCCCAAAAATAATTTATCGACAGTTTTGTCGGGTACAATCAGATCACGATGCATCTTGGCCATCAAGAAAAGACTGCCTTTATCACCCCGTGGGAAACTTTTTACTACACAACCATGCCATTTGGTCTCAAGAATGTCGGGGCTTCCTACCGAAGGTCCGCTATGACCATTTTTCACTATTTTATCCACAAGGAGGTTGAAGTCTATATCGATGACATGATCATCAAGTCTAAAACTCGGGAAGATCACATTCTAGATGCGCCTCAACCCATATAAATACATCTTCGATGTCACGAAGGGTAAATTCATCAACTTCATGGTCAGTAAGAAAGGGATCGAAGAAGTCCCTACCAAACTCAGAGCGATTATTGAAATGCCACCGCCCCATATAGAGAAAGAAGTTCGTTGTATCCTGGGAAAACTCTAATATATCAGTAGGTTCATCAACTAACTGACCTCTATTTGTAAGCCTATTTTTAAACTTCTTCGAAAGGATACGACCAAAGTCTCGAATGAGTCATGTCCAGAAGCCTTCGATCAGATGAAGTGGTACCTTACTTAACCTCCGATGCTCATGCTTTCGCAGTAAGGTCTCCCCCCTCCTATATCTCACCGGCATAGACACTGCAGCATGATCTATACTAACTCAATACATCTAAAAATCCCATAAAGATAGGTCCATCAACTATGCTAATCGAAATCTGGTAGGGTACGGGGTGAACTACACTGCATCGAAGAAGGCATATCTCACTTTAGTATGGGTTATGAAGATGCTTCGACACTACATGATTGCATTCCATATTAAATTGGTGTCATGAGTAGATTCGATGAAATACCTGTTGGAGAAGCCTACATTATCCAGTCGCATGGTTCGATGGTTGGTGTTACTAACATAATTTGACATAACATTTGTCACACAGAAAGCCATGAAGGGAATGGCCATTTTCGACTACCTTACTGACAATCCCACGGGGAGAAATAAGGTTTGTATTTTTAAATTTCTAGATGAAGACATTCACTAAACCACTCACAAAAAGCTTATATGGAAGATGTTCTTCGACGGATCTGCTAACAAGAAAGGATACGATATCGGGATATTCCTGATTTCTCTTTTCGATTCTCACACTCCCATCGCCATTAAATTAGACTTTCCTTGCACCAACAACATAACATAATATGAGGAATATACTATAGGGCTCAAGATCTACCTCAAAAGAGGAATAAATCGCATCTATGTCTATGAAGATTTAACTCTCATTGTGGGGAAAATTCTCATAAAATGGAAAGTCAAAGATGAGAAGATTCTCCCTTCCATACTCACTCGAAGAGATTGCCTCCCAGTTCGAATATTTCACCTTCCACCACCTTCTTTACTCGAGAAATAGCCTAGACGACGCATTGGAGACCTTAGCCTCTATGGTTAATGATTAGGCATAAATTCTTCCGAATTATCCCCTTAATTTAGACATTTTTATCGCCTCGGATAATGTAATTCATCTTGATTTATCTCATTTATATGCTACTGACCTTTCTACATAGTATCTCGAGTTTTGTGCCTTTTTCATGATATTTACATGTATTTATTTCTAAGTGAAGAAAGGAAAAAGCCAAAGCAAAATAATGCATCAAGGAAGAAAAGTCAAAAGGGTAAAAGCGTAATTTCCATCAGGAATCTAGACGAGAACACAAAATGAAAATTGAAGATCTTGAGTCTACGAGTGTGTAGGAAGAAACGGCGTCCAAATCCGAGTTCTAGAGCAGATGTTATGAGGCTCTAAAGATGATAAGAAATTGAGGAGAAGCTGAAAATTGAATGAGGACCAATCCCATTTCCCAAAGAAAAGGACCGGTCTGATCCCTTACAACTCACTGGACGAATTCCCTTAGCGGATTGATCCGATTTTCCAGAAAAACGACCGGTCTGAAGTCGTATCACTCACTGGAAATTTTTTCATAGTGGACCGATCCCATTTCCCAAAAAAAGGGATCGATCCGAATTTGAATGAGGACCGATCGGCCACTGAAGGCCCAGACCGATCCGTCGAAGATAAACTTAATTTTCTTGTTCTGATTTCTGAGTTTGATTCAGCTATAACTCCGTATTTTTTATGATATATTTAACTTCTAGTTATTATTAGACAAAGGGTTTCGAACTTTTATGTTTTTTTAGAGAGAGAAATCTCTCTCACCTGTGTTGCAAACCCTAGTTTTAAAGATTGATTAGTGGATTTCAGATTGAGTGAATGCAAGTAATTTTGCTTCATTTAATTTATTCTCTGTTTTACTTAGTTGATTAATTCTATGTTCTTAGTTGCGATCTCAAATAAAAAATTGTTCTTGCCAATCATGATTTCTTTTAATTCTAGAGTTAATGTTTTCCTTCAACTAGTTATGTCTGGCTAAATTCTTTAGGGTTGGGGTGCATGAACCCCACCCGATGTGATTCATCATAATGGAAATAGATTTTTGAATTGAATTTTAAAGGAATTGTGTTGCGTAACTATCGCAACCGTCGTAGGACTTTTGATCTCGTTTGCCCTAGGTAACCGGGATGCTTAAGGGTGCGACGCGAGCGTAGTTAACACAAACTTCTTTTTTCTTACCTTTGATTTCGTATGATGCGGGCTACGATCCTTCATATACGGAATGCTTAGGATTAATAAAGATCGGGTTCCTTATAAGTTATAATTCCGAAATCTAGTATCCTACAGGGTGAATTACTAGGGTGTGGGGGATTGTAACCCAACCTCTCTTTCTCATTTGCAGTTAATTTTGTTAATAGGTAGCCATCCATTTTAGTTAATTATCTCTTTTGCATTTCAGTTAGGCATATCTTAGTCAGTCCTTAATTTAAATATGCAGTTAGTTGTAGTAAATCTCCCTTTCAAATCACCTTTTTGTTTCTTTTAGAGTCAAAGCTAGGATTCCTTCATCTTTCCAACGTCGTCACAAATTCGTTTGTCCTTATTCCTTGAGGATCGATACCCAACTTATCGGGATTATTACTTGAGCGACATGCTTGCACTTGATCCTACATAGCACGCACATTAGACACATTTATGGCCGCATCAAGTTTTTGGCACCATTGCCGGGGAATTAGGTAGACTTAGATTAGATCGAGTCAATCTAAAACTTAAACCAAAAAAAAAATTCATCTCTCAAAAGCCTTTAATGCAAAATCCTGAACATACTTAAACTCTTCAAAATCCTCCGACCAGTATTCACGAAAATCCAATTGTTGACTATAATTCTGACAGTCCCCATACGCCTTGTGTTCCACAGTTTTGGGTTCCACTTCCTACTCCTGAGCACTCTATTGCTAGTTACACCCTGAGTCAATCCTTGAGTCACACATCTAGGACACCGAGTGAGGATTCAGAGTCATTTGAAGAGAGAGTGATGTCTGACGCAACTAGTTTCGGCACTAGAGAAGGAAGGCCACCCTATTGTCCCATGAAAGACTTACGTTTTCCTGAACGACCTGCCACCCCTGGTTGCATTGTACTTTCGTATAATGCCGATAAGTTCCACTTCCGTAATGGGATGATACGGATTCTACCTACTTTCCATGGTATGGATTCAAAGAAACCATACCTTCACATAAGAGAGTTCGAAGAGGCGTGCGAGACATTTAGTGATCAAGCTTGCATGTAAGATATCGTTCGCCTAAAGATTTTCCCTTTTTCCTTAAAGGATAAAGATAAGACCTGGCTATGGTATCTACCCCCGAACTGTGTTATTTCCTGGAATGATATGCAATCCAAATTTCTCTCAAAATTCTACCCACTATACAAGACCAACTCTGTCAAAAATCAAATCCAAGATTTCTGACAACAAGATAATGAGCCTTTTGACAGGTGTTGGGAATGATTTCAAGAGTTGGTAAGTGCATGCCCCCATCATGGATTTGAAAAAAAACACTTGATCTCTTTCTTCCATAATGGGTTGACAGTGACTTCCAAACAACTTGTGCAAACTATGTGTGAACGACCATTCTGGGAATTAGACTCTAATGATGCTGAGGCCCATCTTAAGTATGTTGTAGAGACTACTCAAGCATGGGACACATCTGATACTAATACCCAAGTCCGTCCTAGACAAGCATCTATCGCTCCGAATGCATCCGATCTATACCAATTAGATAGTAATACCTTAATGGACCGTCGATTCGATCAGTTTCAAAGAGATATGAAAGATATGCTTGATAGCTGGTTGAAAGATATCTCCGGATCCATCCGTGTCGCTAAAGAAAAGGTGTGTGCTATCTGTGAGGCGGGTCATTGCACAAAGGCATGCCCGATAATTTTTGCCTACAAGGCCATACACACCGAGCAGGTGGATGCTATAGGAGGGTTCAAGGGCTATAACCCTTCATAGAGAAACCACCTTGGTTTTAACTATGGACAACCATAATATGCAATGAGCCCACATTCACAGGTTATCCCACCTCCAACCCCTCCTCAATTTCATCAAGCACCACCTCCTCCAGCTCCATATATTACTCCACCGTGGAGGAACCTCAAGGATACAATAAACCAGTTTATCAACTCCCGGAGTGCAACCAGTGCTAGATATGATCGCATGTTCGCCGACATGAACGCAGACATCTCAAAGTTGCAATCTTCGTTGAGTATGTAAGAGAAGGACAAGTTTCCTGCCCAGGGACAAAGACCTCCCCAAGGTCAACCTAGTGTTAGCTCCACCTCTACAGAACATCTGGAGCATTGCCAAGATGTAACCACTCTTCGTAGTAGGAGAGTTGTTAATTTATCACCTTCCCCACACGATGCATCAAAAGACAAGGAGACTTCGCCCGATACGAAAGAGGCTAAAGATATCCCCTTGAATGAGAGTGACAAAGAAGACACTAGTGAGCTCACGGTAATTTTCAAGCCACCCTCTGTCGCGCCATTATCTCAAAGATTGGTTCCTCCCTAAAAAGGGACCCCCGTGATGAAGTGCTAGAAGTGCTTAAAAACGTGAAATTAAACTTACATTTCCTTGATGCAATAAGGCAAATTCCATCTTATGAAAAATTCATAAAGACTTATTGACGATCAAGAGGAGGATGAAGGTAAAGAAAAACGTGTTTCTAGCACAGAACGTGAGCTCCGTTCTTCTTAACGATATCCCACCTAAATTTAAAGATCTCGGTGCACCCACCATTTCCTGCACCATTTGAGAGAATAAAATTGAAAAGGCCTTACTCGACTTGGGGGCAAGCGTTAATATCCTCCCCTATTCAATTTATAGGCAACTTGATCTGGGCGAACTTAAGCCCACAAGGATTACTCTCCAATTGGCGGATCGAACCATGAAGATACTGAGAGGCATAGTCGAGGATGTGATAGTCCAGGTGGACACTTTCTACTTCCCGTAGATTTTTTCATTTGGGACACAGATCCCTCATTCACCTCGAGTAACCATGTCCCCATCATTCTTGGGCACCCATTCTTGGCTACGGCTAACGCACTAATTAATACTCAAAATGGGAAAATTCAACTCACCTTTGGGAACATGACATTGGAGACTAACATCTTCAACATAGCCCAACAGACAGGGGAAGAAGATGATCTTCATGTGGTGAGCTTAATTGATGAGATTGTGTAAGAACACATTGAGGAAAATTTCTATGGAGACTCCTTAAAATCTTGCTTAGTGTCTAATCATAAGAGCGAGGGAACTTATACCGAGTTTGAGAGAGAGGTTGAGGAGTTGCGTGAACTACTTGATGAGAGAGAGTCGAACAAGGATGTAGTAGAAGTAAGTTGGGTTTCTCGATTCGAAGAGTTACCACCGAGGGAGGCACGCATGGTGCCCTCTAACGACACATTCCTGACTCTCAAGTTGAAGAAACTACCCTCCAACGTTAAATATGCCTTCATAGGAGAGGGTGAGACATTTCCTATTATTGTCTCCTCTAGCTTAGATGAAGAGTAGGAGGGTAAGCTATTAAAGATTTTGAGGAAGCACCAAGGTGATTTTGGTTGGTGTATAGCTGATCTAAAAGGGATAAGCCCTCTAATTTTCACTCACAAGATTCACCTCGAGGAGGATGTAAAGCCTTCGAGATAAATGCAAAGAAGGATAAACCCCACTATGAAAGAAGTGGTGAGGGACGAAATCATCAAATTGTTGGATGCCGAGATTATCTACACAATCTCGGATAGTAAGTGAGAGAGCCCCATTCAAGTCGTCTCGAAGAAATCGGGCATGACAGTGATTGAAAATGCCAATGGAAAGATAGTTCCCCAGTGTTCCACCACTGGGTGGCGCGTTTGCATTGATTACCGGAAACTCAATGCAGGAACTAGGAAATACCATTTCCCCTTGCCATTTATCGATCAAATTCATGAAAGAGTAGCGGGTCACCCTTACTACTTCTTCCTAGATGGTCATTCCGGATATAACCAGATTGAGGTAGATGTACTTGATCAGGAAAAGACAACTTTCACGTTCCCTTTTGGTACGTTTTCCTACAAATGTATGTCATTCGGTTTGTGTAATGCACCGGTGACCTTTCAAAGGTGCATATTGAGCTTATTCAGTGACATGATTGAGAGAGGGCTGGAGGTGTTCATGGACTAGTTTAGCTTTTCAATCTATATTTAGCCAATCTTGAGAAAGTACTAGCCCGATGCGTGGAGAAGAATTTAGTGCTGAATTGGGAGAAATGCCATTTCATGGTAACTGAGGGCATAGTTCTAGGCCAAAGGGATCGAGGTGGATAGAGCAAAAATCAATGTCATAGTTTACCTACCCCCACCAAAATTGATAAAAGACGTTCACTCTTTCTTGGGCCACACGAGGTTCTATTGAACGTTCATTAAAGAATTTAGCGCCATTGCTAGACCCTTAAGCAACCTTCTTATGAAGGACACCCCATTCGAGTGGAATGAAACATGCCAAAATGCTTTTGAAAAGTTAAAGAGCATGCTTGTTTTCACTCCCATCACGCAATCCCCGGATTGGTCCTTACCATTCGAGCTCACGTGTGATGCTAGAGATTTTGCGATAGGGGCTGTTTGGTCCAAAGGAAAGACAAAAAGGCTCATGTCATCTACTACGCTAGCTGGACTCTTACCAGACCACAACTCAACTACTCCACCATGGAGAAGGAATTGCTAACGGTAGTCTTTGCTCTAGATAAATTTCAATCCTATTTCATTGGTTCCCCCATCACCTATTTCACCGACCACGCGACTTTAAAATATCTCATTGCAAAGAAAGACGCAAAGCCGCGCCTCATAAGGTGGATCTTACTCCTACAAGAGTTTAATCTCTCTATTATAGACAAAAAAGGTGTAGAAAATGTCGTAGCCGATCACTTTTCATGACTTTCGTCCAATGTACCTAGTGATCCTATTCCCATAGATGAGTACTTCCCAGATGAGTAACTCTTTTCCACCTCTTCTTTGCCCTGGTTTGCGAATATAGTGAACTATCTTGTCACGGGAGCCGTCCCTCCCGAGTGGACCACGCAAGATAAGAAGAGGTTCATTACTTGGTCGCGCATGATTTTTTATGACGATCCACTCCTTTTTAAATATTGTGTCGACCAAATCATCCGACGATGCGTACCGGATGGCGAGATTCCAAAGGTCATCCAATTTTGTCATTTGGAGACTCGTGGAGGCCACTTTTCTGTGAAAAAGACAATCGCTAAGATTCTCCAAAGTGTCTTATACTTGCCCATAATGTTTCGGGATGTAAAAAATTATTGCAAATCTTGTGACAGGTGTCAATGGATGGGGGCGATAACCCGACGCGACATGATGCCATTAACCCCGATCCTCATCATTTAGGTTTTTGACTGCTGGGGTATTGACTTTATGGGCCCTTTTTCCCCCCTCCTTTGGCTACCTACACATCCTAGTCGTGGTAGACTATGTTTCTAAATGGGTGGAAGCTATAGCTACCAAGTCTAATGACAAAAAAGTGGTGATTAGGTTCCTGCAGGAACACATACTTTCTCGCTTAGGTGCGCCAAAAGTGATAATCAGTGATAATGGCACACACTTTTGCAACAAGACGTTTGAGAAGATTATGAAAAAATATGGTGTCATTCACAAGGTTGGAACGACCTATCACCCACAAACGCATGGGCAGGCCGAGTTGGCAAATCGTGAGATAAAAACCATCCTCGAGAAGACCATCAATCCTAACCAGAAAGATTGGTCCCTTCGGTTGAATGATTCGCTATGGGCCTACTGTACCGCATACAAGAACCCACTTGAAATGTCCACATTTCTCTTTGTGTATGGAAAACCTTTCCATCTTCTTATTGAGTTAGAGCACAAAGAGTATTGGGCCATTAAGAGGGTGAACTACGACCTTGATAAAGCCGGTGAAGCTCGCAAGCTTCAATTAAACGAGTTAGAAGAGATACGCAATGATGCGCATGAAAACGGTAAGATATCCAAAGAAATGATGAAACTCACACATGACAAGATCATTCGACAGAAGGAGTTTAGTCCCGAGTAAAAAGTGCTCCTCTATAACTCTCGGCTTCATCTTTTTCTGGGTAAGTTGCAGTCTCGTTGGACAGTCCCATTATTTATGATGAGCGTATTCCCCCACGGGGCTGTGGAACTAGAAGATCCAAATGGGGGAAATACGTTCAAAGTCAATGGTCAATGCCTAAAGCCATATTTAGAGGCTTGCGTAGAAGAGATCGACACCATTTGGTTATCGGACCCCGTTTACGGGGTAGAGTGAGGTGAAATTGAGAGGTCATCGCACCCCCGATGCATATGGGGTGAAATCTTATGTATCATAGATGTGATTAAGTTAGGGTCATTAGAGTCTTAGGTTTGAGTTTTGAGAAGTTAAGGGTAATCATGATGCACAAATTCCGAAAGAGCATCCGTAGTAGAATTGGAGTTTATGGAAGGTTGTAGGGTATTCATGAAAAAAATAAAAATAAAAAAATGAGTGAGGGCACCCTCTGGTTGAAAGAGAAGAGCATTTTTGCAGTTTGGGGGACTTTTGGAAATTATGGGAACACGAATCGATCTACCGGCGGGCATGCAGACCAGTCCGCATGGGAGAAATTCAAAAATAAAAAAAGGGACACGGACCGATCCTCCCCTGGGCATGCGGATCGATTCGGTTCCTGCAATTCTACAACTCCCTAGATTCACCCCCAATCCATTCATCTCCCTGAATTTCCTTTCTTCCCTCTTCCCAGCCCTATTTCCCTCCAAAAACCTAACCCTTCCCCTTCCCCCACCTATAAATACAGCCTTCTCTCACCCTTTTTCACTACACGTTAAATTACCCAAACTCTCTCCATCTCTATTCCACCCTCTATTTCCAACACCATCCCCATTCATGGACAACCAACCACCACCAGAAAATACAACTCAATGGTCATTGCTAAAAGAAAGTCTCCCCCATTCCGTTCCTACGAGGAGCAACGTTGGTGTCATTGCTTCTTCAGTCACGCCGACAAGTTGCACATTGAGAGGCAGGTTCTGTGGGAGGAGCTTCCTGCCAGCGTCACTAATCTCTTTATCCCAAAGGGTTGGTGACGTTTCTTTAATGAACCATTGATGACATTTGGGCCAACGAAGTGCGTTCCTTCTATGGGTCCCTCGTACGCACCGATAATTTTCAAGCCCAGGCGTACGCTGACCAAACCCCCGTCCCTTTCTCACTTGACATCCTCATTCACAAGCTGACTGAGAAGGATGTCCCTCACCCATCCCCATTCTAATACCCCAACAACATCCCACCCCTAGACAAAGATGTCTGCATTGCCCGTATTGCTCCTGGCCAATAGTGGCTCTGAGGCCCTTTTCCCATCGGCCAACTGGAAGACAAAGCGTGCATCATCTTCTAAATCGTTTGCAGCCACAGATGAAAAAGGCCCTTCCCCATTCCCTTATGCCAGGATCATCTTATCTCTTCTCGCCGACGCTGGCATTCATCCACCCACCGAGTTTCCTTGTCTGCCAAATCCTTTTGGATAGCTTACCCGCACTAAAAGTGCGTCGCAAAGGGCTATTTACCAAGCTAGACAGGCCACCGCTGATAGTGACGATAGCAATGAGGAGGAGTCCACCGACGAGTCCTCGACCGATGAAGTGGCAGCGGATGATGTGAGTATGGCCGAGGGAGAGGAGCACGAGTATGTGGAAGAGGAGGATTTCGATTTAAGCTTCCTGGTAGCAACATTGATGTGCGCATCTCTGCGCTTGAAACACAACTTTTGGGGTTCTTAGCACGCTATGATGCTCATAGGGAGGAGGATCAACTCGCATATCGGCGTGATACGAGCATGATGCACCGTCTTCAAGCTCAAATATTCGAAATTTCTTTCAACTCCCCTCCTTCCTCCTACTTTTATGACCCCTATGACCCCAACGCCCCCGGATCCTCCAACCAGCCCTCATTTTAGTTTCCTTGTTGTGCGGATGTTTTGAACCTATTTTATTTCCTTTTTCCACAGTTATGTAACTTTTGTCATATTTTAATGGAAATTGGACTATTTATCTCGCGTGTCTTGTGCTTATTTTTAAATTCTTGCATTTGTGTACTTTGTTCAATGGTTGTTATACTCTCCTTAATTCGGTTTTTAGTCCTTTTTGCCTCGGGACGATGCAAAAGCCTGAGTTGGGGGGGGGGGGGGGAGGGAGGGGTATGCACGCGTGTTTACATTTCACAAAATCCAAATGCACCAATTTTTTTTTTGAAAAAGTTTGAAAAAGCCAAAAATATTTTTCTTCAAAGTAAACAAAAATTGGAATCTAAATTTTTCAAAAATATCATTAAAATTTGATTTAAAATCTCAAATTGTAAAAATAACTTACACAAAGCCGAAATTAACCAAAGATGGAAATTGAAAGAAAATTGATGACTTTCTGAATAAGTGTGAAGATTAACCAACCAGGTGAGATTTAAGCCTATCACTTTTTCTGAGTTTTTTTTAATCAATCCGAGTTAATGGTTAACTCAACGTTCCATTCAGAGTTTAAAGTAAGTCGTTGTGATCTCAATACCCTTGTTTTGATCGGTTATGGAAACGTGTGAGATGTTGCCTCAAAAAATGCACTTAATAAATCTCTAAATTTAATCCACCTCAAGAAGCATATGGTAACGCAATTAATAATTTGGGCTATGAAGTAGGCCCTCGTTTATCACCCAAAAACATTAGCCAAAAAAAGTCGTGAAAAATTATCCCTTTTACAACCCATTTAGAGCCGAATAAATTTTTTTCCTTTTCGTTGACAACCTGAAAACACCCAAAAAGACGTGAATTGGGAAGATTTGAAATCCAGAAATTTAGTCCCAATGGTGTGATAAAAAGGGGCAAGAAAGATAGAAAATGCTCAGCAAAAAATTTGCAAGAAAAGAAAAGTGTGGAAAAAAAAAGCAAAAAGAAAAGTACCAATGGGCATTTTAAGAATATTTTCCCATTCCAAATGTCCCAAGCTATTTCCCATTACACCTCATAACCCGATAAAGTCCTAACTGAGCCCAAATTGAAAAATTGGTTACTAAGTGGAGAGTTAAGACGCAAAAGATAACAAAAGAGATTAAATGTGTGAATTAGAGGCGATGTTTTCGTTTCCTTATAACTGTAATCCGATGATACGATCCATTCACTATAAATTTTTGTCTTTTCAATCTTGTGTGTGAATTCGTGTTCCATTGTATTTACTCTTTATATCATGCACACCAAGAGAATGTAGCCACAATTTCGAGAGATTCGTTTGTGAGAGTATTTCGTGAGCATTTGAATCAAAACAAATTTTCGAAAAAGTAACGTAATGATCAATCGGTGGAAATCCGCGGTTAAATTTCTGGCTTCACACACACACTATGATTTGAGACTCTTGAACCTGAATTGATGATGACTATTTTCTGGAAAAGATTCAATTATACAATTTTTGAATATTTTGAATTTGCTTTGAGTCAAATTTTATGGGTATATTCACTGCAAACCCTCATGAGACACAACTCATCCTACAAGGGTAACCTAGGGGTTTAAAGGCTTGTTGCATACACTAAATGCAATCGCATGCCCGCGAAAGTGGTATTCTATCCCAATAAAGCGAATCTCGAGAGTTGAGCCTTAGTTGGACTCTTTTACATTGCTCGAGATGCGCAAAGTTCTAACTTGGGGGGGTTTGATTTGGCGTAAATTCTTTCAAATTTATCCCCTTAATTTAGACATTTTTATGGCCTCGGATAATGTAATTCATCTTGATTTATCTTATTTATATGCTACTTACCCTTTTACGTAGTATCTCGAGTTTTGTACCTTTTTCATGATATTGAAAGGTATTTATTGCTTAGTGAAGAAAGGAAAAAGCCAAAGCAAAAGAATTAATCGAGGATGAAAAGTCAAAAGGGAAAAGTATAATTTCCATTAGGAATCTGGACGAGAACACAAAATGAAAGTTGAAGATCTCGAGTCTATGAGTGCATAGGAAGAAACGACGTCCAAATACGAGTTTCGAAATAGAAGTTACGAGGTTCTAAAGATGAGAGAAAATGAGGAGAAATTGAGGAGAAGCTAAAAATTGAATGAGACCGATCCCATTTCCCAAAGAAAAGGACCGGTTCGATCCCTTACAACTCACTGGCCAAAATCCCTTAGCGGATTGATCTTATTTTCTAGAAAAAAGGACCGGTCCGAAGTCCTATCACTCGCTGGAAAATTTTGCATAGTGAACCGATCCTATTTCCCAGAAAAAGGGATCGATCCGGATTTAAATGAGGACCGATCCGCCACTGAAGGCCCGGACTGGTCCGCTTAAGATAAATTTTCTTGTTCCGATTTTAGAGTTTGATTCAGCTACAACTCCGAATTTTTGTGATGTATTTAACTTCTAGTTATTTTTAGATAAAAGGGTTCGAACTTTTTATGTTTTTTTTTAGTTTCAGTTTTTTTTTAGAGAGAGAAAGCTCTCTCACCTGTGTTGCAAACCCTAGTTTTGAAGATTGATTAGAGGATTTCAAATTCATTTAAGGCAAGTAATTTTGCTCCATTTAATTTATTCTCTCTTTTACTTAGTTGATTAATTCTCAGTTCTTAGTTGCGATTTCAAATAAAAAAATGTTCTTGCCAATCATGATTTCTTTTAATTCTAGATTTAAAGTTTTTCTTCACCTAGTTATGTCTGGCTAAATTCTTTAGGGTAAGGGTGCATGAACCCCACCCAATGTGATTCATCATAATGGAAATATATTTTTGAATTGAATTTTAAAGGAATCGTGTTGCGTAACTATCGCAACTGTCGTAGGACTTTTGATCTCGATTGCCCTAGGTAATCGGGATGCTTAAGGGTGCGACACGCGCGTAGTTAATGCGACACTTCTTTGTTCTTACCTTTGATTTCGTATGATGCGGGCTACGATCCTTCATATACGGAATGCTTAGGATTAATAAAGATTAGGTTCCTTGTAAGTTCTAATTTCGAAATCTAGTATCCTACAGGGTGAATTACTAGGGTGTGGGGGATTGTAACTCAACCTCTCGTTCTCATTTGCAGTTAATTTTGTTAATAGCTAGACATCCATTTTAGTTTAATTACCTATTTTGCATTTCATTTAGGCATAACTTAGTCAGTCCTTAATTTAAATATGCAGTTAGTTGTAGTAAATCTCCCTTTCTAATCACCTTTTTGTTTCTTTTAGAGTCAAACCTAGGATTCCTTCATCTTTCCAACGTCATCACGAATTCGTTCATCCTTCTTCCCTGAGGAGCGATACCCGACTTACCGGTATTATTACTTGAGCGATAGGCTTGCACTTGATACTACATAACATGCACACTAGACACAGTTGTGGTCACTCCAGATCCATTACAAAATTAGTCACGCTTTTGTAGATGGACAATCCACCTAAAGAGGTGTGAGGTTGAGGATTTAATGTTTCTTAGTGCTCAATTGTGCAAGCCTGCAAAAAAATTTAAAACAAAAAAATATCTAACGAAATAGTAAATCAATTATAATCTATAACAAAAAATCCCCGGCAACGGCGCCATTTTCGTTCACCATTATTGAACCATTAGAAGTACCGCTAGATTCCTATGAGTCGATTGAAACTTTTAAAAGGTTTAAACCTTTTACCGACGATGACTCTTTACTTGAATTGTTTTCCAATATTGACTCTCCCTTTTTGTGTGCCCCACTTCCTATCTTACTTGAAAAATCTTTGGAAGGTGATTATATTTTTCTTGGATCTCCATTTTACTTGTCCCACCTAGCATCCAAATCCCCCATCATCCCGTTAATTTTTTTTATTGGTGATGGTTCATGTTTTCCATCTCACACATGCCTTTCATTGTTCAAATGAAATTCTTATTTTTCGGGAGGAATACATGAAAATGTGGGTACACCGATTATCCCTCAAAGTCAAATTGTATTTTGTGTGGACCCTTAAATTTTTTGACTTCTACTGTATAACTTATTAGAAGTTCAAATCGTAGGTTTTACATAATTAACTTTTTTTTTTTTTTATAGTTTAGAGTAATTAGTTAAAGTTTTTGTTATTCTTTTTGTTATGCTTGGTTCTAACAAGCTTTTTAGATTCAATAGACTCGTACTCATCGGGAATCGCTCCATTGGGGTAATATCTTTCTTCTCCTCTCTTTGTGTTGTGTTCTTGATTTACATTGAGGACAATGCAACATTTAAGTTAGGGGGTGTGAGATATTCTTCCCATTTATTGTTTAGTTTCATTGATTTGATCACATGTTCTTTCCAAGTGTGTTTTTTTTAGAAAATTTTAAAAATTTCCAAAAAAATTGAAAAGTTTGAAAAAGCCAAAAATATTTTTCTTCAAAATAAATAAAAATTAGAAATTAAAAACTTAAAAAATGTCACATTTTTTCTGTCTCAAATTGTAAAATTCAAAATGCACAAAGCCGAATTTGGCCAAAGATGAAAATTGAGCAAAAATTGACGACTTAACGAATAAGTATGGCGATTAAATAACCCGGTGAGATTTCGAGCCTATCGATTTTTTTTGAGTTTTTAAATCAATCCGAGTTTATAATTAACTCAAAGTTCTTTTCAGCGTTTTAATAAGTCGTTGATGATCTCTATTTTATTGTTTTGATCGGTTATGGGAAGTGTGTGAGATATTGTCTTGAATAACGCGCACTAAAATATCTTTAAACTAAATTAATCTCGAGACGCATATGGTAAAGAAACTTGCATTTGGACAATGAAGTAGGCCATCGTTTGTTACCTAAAAAGAATAGCCATAAAAACTCGTGAAAAATTCATCCCTTTGTAACCCAGTTTGAGCCTAATAAATTTTTTCTTTTCGTTTGATAACTCGAAAAACCCAATTCACCCAGAATTGTGAAATTCGAATATTCATTAAATAAAGTCCGTAAAGTGCATAAAAAGGGGCAAGAAAAAAAAATAGAAGAATGCTCAACAAAAATAGCAAGAAAAAGAAAAATAAGAAAAGAAAAAAATATATAAAAAGAAGAGAAAATGAGCGATAGCCTGGAAAACGCACAAATGGACATCATAAATGAGTTCTTTAATTTTGAAGTCCCCACCATTTCCATTTTACCCAAATACACCTTAACTCCAAGAAAGTCCTAACCGAGTTTGAATTGCAAAATTGTCTACCGCGTGGAGAATTAAGGCACAAAAGATAATAAAAGAGATTGAATGACGTGAATAAGAGATTATTTCCCGTTTCCCAATGACCGTATTCCGATGATGAGATCTTTTCACCTCAAATATTTTTGTCTTTCAACTTGTATGCGTGAACTTATGTTTCATTATATTTACTCTTTTAAATCACGCGTACCGAAAAAAATAGCCACATTCCGAGTGATTCGCTTATGAGTGTATCCGTGAGATTTTGAAATCAAAGTGAATTTTCAGAAAAGTAACGTAATGATCAATCGGTGGAAATCCGCGGTTAAATTTCTGGCTTTGCACACACACATTATGATTTGAGACTCTTGAATATGAATTGGTGGTGTTTATTTTCTGGAAACTTTAAATTGTACAATTTTTAAATATTTTGACTTTACTTTGAGTCCAATTTTGTGGGTATATTCACTGTAAACCCTCACGAGACACCCCTCGTCCTACTAGGGTAACCTAGAGGTTTAAAGGCTTGTTGCATACGCTAAATGCAATCGCTTGCCCGCAAAAAAGGTATTGTATCCCAATAAAGTTTTTGAAGGGTCCTTAACTCATACTCTTATGCTTTTACATTGCTCGGGATGCGCAAGTTTCTAAGTTAGGGGGTTTGATTAGGCATAATTTCTTCATATTTATCCCCTTAATTTAGGTATTTTTATGATCCCGTACGGTGTAAATAACTTGGATTTGTCTCATATTTATGCTAGTACCCCCATTTTGGTAAGTATTTCATGTTTTATATATTTTTCATGTGTTTTACAGGTATTTCATGCAAGAAAGTGCGAGAGAGAACTCAAAATAGTGAAAGAAACCAAGAAACGAGGAGTTTAAGGGTATTTTCGCAATTTTCAGCCATATTTCGGAGGTGGGGAAACTAGAAAGTTAACGAGCTCAAAATTACAGGAACACTGAAAAAACGACACCTCAATCCGAGCTACGGTGAAGAAGTTATGGTTATTTGAAGTTGAGAGGAATGAAGAGGAAAAAACTCGGCCTAAATTTATGAACTGGACCGATCCGGCTAAAGCCTAAAATGAATAGACCCGGTCATTTGTTATGCTCCATATCCGTTACAAAATTAGTCACGCCTTTTAAGTGTGACAAATTGCGAGATACGAGATTTTTATTTTGTCCTTATCTTTTAGCGAAAAGAGTTTTATGTTTTGGGGACTCTTCTAAATGACCTCTAGCCTATATATTTAGTCATTAGGACTCTTTTTATTCAGATTTCATTCATGTAAAAGCTCCAAAAGAAAGAGGAACATCTAGGAGAAGAATTTACATATTTTGCACCTTTAATTCAAGGATTTTTCGGTTTTTCTTCAATTTTTGATTTCTTCTTGCATGGTTGTGTTCTTCAATCTTGGTAACCTTAAATTCTAGCACTTCTATCATTCTTTCCTTATTGTTACATACTTGTTAATGGATTCTTGTGTAGTTAATCATAGTTACACCATGCTAGGCTAGATTTTTTAGGGGTTGGTTGCATGAACCCAACCCGATGTAGTTTGCATGTGTGTAAAATTAGTTCCCTGAATTAAATAAATGATCGAATCGCGTTGTGTAGTGATCACAACTATCGTAGGACTTTTGATCTCGTTTGCCCTAGGTAACTGGGATGCTTAAGAATGCGATGCGAGTGTAACTATAACGACACCGCTTTATTCTTACTTTTGATTATGTATGGTGCGGGCTAGTACCCTCATATGTATAATGCTTAAGATTAATAAAGACTAGATTTAATCAATTATCTAATTCATAACTAGTCTTATACCTGGTAAACATACTAGGAGTTGGGGGATTATGTCCCTACCTTAATTTTCCAATTAGTTTTAGTTAACTTATTTATTTTTCCTATTTTTCCTTTCTCACCCCATCATCATCATCTTTTACACTTTATTTTTGAAGTAATAAATCAATTAAAATATATCAAACATTCCCTGTGGATTCGATACCCAGACTCGCCGCTATACTCCATAAGAGTATAGTTAAAGTTTAGTTTTTTTTTTGTATTGTGGTCGAAAGCCTTTCATCTTTAGAGAGGGAAATCTTTCTCACCTGTGTTACAAACCCTAATTTTGAAGATTGATTAGTGGATTTCAGATTCAGTGAATGCAAGTAATTTCTCTCCATTTAATTTATTCTCTCTTTTACTTAGTTGATTAATTCTCAGTTCTTAGTTGCAATCTCAAATAAAAAATTGTTCTTGCCAATCATGATTTCTTTTAATTCTAGAGTTAATGTTTTTCTTCACCTAGTTATGTTTGGCTAAATTCTTTAGGGTTGGGGTGCATGAACCCCACCCGATGTGATTCATCATAATGGAAATAGATTTTTGAATTGAATTTTAAAGGAATCGTGTTGCGTAACTATCGCAACTGTCGTAGGACTTTTGATCTCGATTGCCCTAGGTAACTGGGATACTTAAGGGTGCGACACGCGCGTAGTTAATGCGACACTTCTTTGTTCTTACCTTTGATTTCGTACGATGCGGGCTACGATCCTTCATATACAGAATGCTTAGGATTAATAAAGATCAGGTTCCTTGTAAGTTCTAATTCCGAAATCTAGTATCCTACAGGGTGAATTACTAGGGTGTGGGGGATTGTAACTCAACCTCTCGTTCTCATTTGCAGTTAATTTTGTTAATAGCTAGACATCCATTTTAGTTTAATTACCTATTTTTCATTTCATTTAGGCATAACTTAGTCAGTCCTTAATTTAAATATGCAGTTAGTTGTAGTAAATCTCCCTTTCTAATCACCTTTTTGTTTCTTTTAGAGTCAAACCTAGGATTCCTTCATCTTAATGAATTCGTTCGTCCTTCTTCCCTGAGGATCGATAACCGACTTACCGGGATTATTACTTGAGTGACAGGCTTGCACTTGAGTCCACATAGCACGCACACTAGACACATTTATGGTCGCGTCAAGTTTTTGTTTTAGTTTTAGTGTAATTTCACGCTCCAGATCCGTTACATAGAACGCACACTACACTCGCGTGAAGTTTGATAAAATGGCGCCATTACCAGGGAGTGTTTTGTCAAGATTATAATTGATTTACTATTTCGTCAGATATTTTTTCTTTTGTATTTTTTTATTTAATTTTGTTTTGCATTTTTGCACAATTGAGCGCCAAGAAACATTGAATCCTCAACCGCACACCTCTTTACATGGATTCTTCGTTTACAAACTATTTGGTAATCATGTCTTTTTACAGTTTGTTCGGTAATTATAATAGTTCATATGGGAATAGTTCGAAGATTTCACCTTCCACCACCTTCTTCACTCGAGAAATAGCATAGAGGACGCATTGGAGACCTTAGCCTCTATGGTCCACATGCTTGAGGGGATAATAACGGCGCCCTTTATAGTCCATAAATAGGCAGCATCCACACACTTCTACCATATTAAAATCATCACAGAAGAAGATCCAAACATAGCACAATTGTGGTATTATGACATTTAGCTCCTCCTCAAGTATGATAGGTATCCTAAGGACGCTGACAAGAAAGATCGTGTGACCCTTCAGAGGTTGGTTGCTCAGTATATCATCCATGATAAGGTATTCTTCAAAATAACTTTTGATATAACCCATTTGAATTGCATGACACGGGCTGGGGTCGAAGACACGTTGCAGAAAATCCATAGAGGGGAATGTGGACCCCATATGAACGGTCATATGCTTGCCAAGAAGATCATCCGTTAGGGATATTAATGGACCACCATGATTTAAGACTACGCATCTTACGTCAGAAGATGCCTCAAATTCTAGTAGTTTGAAAATGTTCAGCACTTGCCTCCTTGGGAGTTGTATAACATGTCTCCCTGAACCTTTTCCACTTAGGGTATAGACATCATCAGAAACGTCACTCCCAAAGCATCAAATGGGCATGATATTATCCTAGTTGCTACTGATTACTTCATAAAATGGGTTGAAGCAGAGTCATACACAGTGTTGAATGTAAATAAAGTAGCTAAATTTATTAGGAAGAACATCATTTGTCGCTACGAAGTAGTATTCGACAATGGGATCTATTTCAAAATTGAGGCCACAAAATTGGTTGACGAATATGGAATCCAAAGGTACAAGTCCTCTCCTTACCGACTGTAAACCAATAAGGCCGTTGAAGCCACCAATAAAAGTCTCAAGACCATAATCATAAAAAGGATCAAAAGTCATAGAGGTTGGGCCTATCAGATTCCATATGCCCTCTGGGGATACCATACCTCCATCAGAATGCATACTGGGTCTATCCCATACTCTCTCGTATATGGCATGGAGGCGGTCTTACCTGTTGAACTTGAAATACCTTTCCTATGGGATATGCTCAAAAGTCAGGTCAGCGAAGAAGACAGGCAGCAAAGTTACTACGAAGAACTTGTTCTCTTGGATGAAAGAAGATCAAAATCCCTATATCATGTAGAAGGGTATCATCGCCGTATTCTTGATCATTCAATAAAAAGGGCAAGGATCGCGGTGTCTAAGTAATACACCAAATCCTGCGAATGGTCACCCCAAGGGGGTCACGACCCAAATCCCTGACCATCTGATCACGACCCAAATCCGTGACCACATAAAATTTGGCATGACCATATATATGACCCACTGTGGCCATGGATGCTCTTGGAAGTGGTCACGAACCAAATCCTTGACCAGTATGGGTCACGGACTTAAGTCATTACCAGATCGTGACTATCATGGCGCCAAATTCGCGCCAAAGTTCCCTCCAAGTTTAGTCACGGTATGGTTACAGACAAGGGCCATAACCAAGGCCATAATGCACACCTAATAGGTCACAACTTTGGTCCATGACCATCTCAATTTGTTCACACGTGTGGGTCACGACTGAGGGTCGTGACCACATAGTTTGCTACACGCTGATGTGGAAATAATTGAAGGGTCATGGTAATGGGTCACGCCTCTCTGTCGTGACCAGTGTACTTATACTAAAAACATTTTGCCTCCATTTCATTTCTTCCCACGTCAATCTTTCTCTCTCTTTCTCTGTGCAATTTTGGCGATTTGCATTCTCTCTCTCACCCTAATATCGGCCCAATCTCTCTCTCAATTTCAAAGGTAAACCCTATTTTCTGTATTTCTTATTTAAACCCTAATGTATGTGTATGTATATGTGTGTGAATGTGTGTGTATTTCTATGTATGTTTGTATACATGTGTATATGTGTGTGAATGTATGTGTGTGAATGTGTATGTATGTATATGTGTGTGTATGTGTTTATACTTTTTTTAAGAAGAGGGAATGTTTTATAATTTCATATTTTGATTGGGTCTGTTATATTTAGAGATTAAAATTTATTAGGTATTGTTAATTTTGAATGAGAATTGTTATTTAGAGTTTGAAATTAATTGCATTATTTAAGGGTGTTGTCTTTATTAGTATTGAAAGAATGTGGTTACTTAGGGATTAAAATAAATTGCATTATTTAAGGGTATTGTCATGTAGGGCTTGAAATTTATTTAGAGCTTGAAATTAATTGAGTATTATTAGTATTTATTGAATTTGGTTACTTAGGGATTAAAATAAATTGCATTATTTAAGGGTATTGTCATTTAGGGCTCGGTATTTATTTAGAGTTTGAAATTAAGTGAGTATTTTCGGTTTCGCACCCACTGACTCAAAATCCTTTCCATTCCCAAAACCTTAATCAAACTAATACCCCCTTATATACCCTTATACCTTAACCGCAGGACTCATATTCACGCCCTCGTATATTTTTCTCAAGTCCACAATTTCAAACCCCATTATATAAACCCAAAATTAAAAAAAAATCATTTTTTCATCCCCCTCTCTCTCTCTACTCTTTTCTATCTTCTACTAACACTCAGAACCCTAACTCCAAAACTAAACCCCAACTCCATAACTTCATAACCAACCAGATCCTCACTCCACAACCCATAAAATACACAAGTATGTATTTCAAATCTATATACTTGTGTATTTATAGATGTCTAAATTATGTACTTGGTATTTATACATGTCTAATCTATATACCTGTGTTTTTATACACGACTAATCCATAACTCCATAACCGAACCCTAGTTTTCATAAAAAATGAACCCTAAGTTAATGTACAAAATCAAACCTTAGTTTTTATACATATTAGTTGAAACTAAATTCCTCACGGTCTCCCGTAACCGTAGCTGTTGAGTTTCCACGGCCAAGTTAAGATGTGGCACTCATATTCCCGGTTGCAATAGACCAAAAAAGTTTTCATATCAATGCCCTAAGTTATCCGTGATTATTCAACAAGTCACGACTTGGATTGGCCGTACATTTCAATAACTCACGGCCTAACTTGGTCGTTGATTGCAATAACTCACGGCTTGGGGTGGCCATGTTTTCCTTTCCAGTTTAATTTGTTAATTTCAGACGATTATTTTCATTTTAAATTCTTATTCCCATATTTTATCGCAGATCCATTAAATGGGGAAAGATGGTAGACCACAAGTGACTACATTTGTGACTACATCGGTGATTAAGTGCTAAGTAACATGGTTTTGCTAGGTATACTCGCTCAATATCTAAATGTTCATTTGTAATCCCATTTGTCTAAATTTAATTTGTTTACACTAGCGTGTCAATTATTATTTATCTCAAATTCCCTTTATAATACTAATCTGTAAAATATTAATAAATTTATTTATTAATTTTGCTTGTCCTCTAGATGATCTTGCTCACTTAGATGCATTTTGGGCCCGATACTAATTTGAGTGAGATTCTTCGAAAAATGAATATAGCAGTGGGGGTAGGGTCACAATATAGAGCGCAATGAAGCTTCACAATAGAGAGCAATAGAACATTCGTCTCTATTGCGTAATAGAGAAGAATGTTCTATTGTACTCTATTGCGCAGCTCCATTCCTCTATGTTGTGGCCTTACCTCCACTGATAGATTAATTTTTAGAAGCATCTCACTCAGCATATTATCGGATCCGAAATGCATATAAATAAGCAAGATCATCCTGAGGACAAGAAAAATTAATAAATAAATTTATTAATGTATGACAGGATAGTATTATAAAAGGGAATTCTAGATTGCTAATAATTGACACGATAGGGTACAAAAAAATATATTTAAAGAAATAGGATCACAGACCTAACTATAGATATGAGCGAGTACACCTAGAAAACCAAGTCACCTACCATGACAACTGATTTTAGGGCATGAGTATCAAAAGAGGTAAATTTCACATCTTATGTGTACGGTTATTTATTCGCGTGTAGTAAAAACATGCCCTAATACAAATTCATTAATAAATGTAGCTTCTAAGGTAAATTCATCGAATGTTTAGTTACTTTCACAAGACGCTCGACTTGAGAATAGATTCATTTGAGTTTGTGATTGGATCAAATTAACCCATCTCAATTTTCACGTGTTCCTGTACATATACATTTGGTGATTACTTTCATTGATTCAGTGTTCATGAAATGAAGTTCAATTAGCTTGATTTTATGAAGATTGCTGTAAGGACATTTTTGTCCATTATCAATTTGTTATGTCGCACGCCGTTACACCGTTGAAGAAATTCAAGATTCATATAGTCATCAACGGATCCGAATATCAAAAGAAGAAGAGGAATCAAAGTCTGACAGGCCGGACCGGTCCGCCCAGAATAAACGAACCGATCCGCCTGCGGATCGGTCCGCCTCAGACCCGGATCGATCCGCCTGCTGAAATCCAGTATACCCCGGACCGATTGTGAACCGAAGATTCCAAATATAAAAAACCCGGTCCGCCTACCCGGACCGGTCCTCCTCAGACCCGGACCGGTCCACCTGGGATAAACACAAACAGATCGTGCAGAGATTTTTTTGGCCCAAGACTTCTTTTATAAACCCACTACGGAAAGTGGTTTTCCAAGACTTTCATACATGATTTTCAGAGTACAAAAAACTCTAAGTCTTCACCTATTGATCCCTAGATTCTAGGTTTTTGATTCACACAAATTTCCAAACATTTGTGAATCTCTTTGCAACCCAGAAACGCACTTTTGCTGTTCATACCATTGTGGAGAAGACCGTTCTTCTTCTTCATTGCAGCCCTACTGGAAAAGAGATAACTCCAGCCGCCGACTACAGAATCCGACACCTGAGGGTAATTCTTAGCCACTTGTATTTTCATTGTAATCCAAAATTGTACAGTTACAATATTATAATGGAAATAAATGGTTTTGCCCCTTTGGGGGATTTTTCCTCACAAGCATGTGTTTGAATGTTCTTGTTTAGTTCATTATCTTATTCAATCACATTCTGTTGTATGTTTGGGGTTTGTTTGAGTTAAAAGGTGTTTAATATATAATTTTCCCATTTGAACGCAGGCACATACGTTCTCAAATTGGTATCAGATCAGGTTACGCTAATCTATCGTGTATTCCTATTTTCCGCAAAATTTTTCTAAGATATCAATTTTCTGAAAAAATTGATTTTTGAAAAAGTGCGTGTTCATGGAGAAGTTATATAATGAAATGCCAGTTTTTGACCGGACAAACTATGCCTATTGGAAAGCCCGTATGAGGTATGCATTAAAAGCCATTGATGAGAATGTATGGATTTTGGTTGAAAGAGGGTGGACACCTCCCTCCGTGACCGTTGATAATGTGATCAACTTGAAACCTGTCACTTCTTGGACTGAAGAAGAATTTAAATGGTCATCTTTTAATTCTAAGGGTCTAAGTGCTATTTCTGGGTCTGTCACACCTGATGAGTTCAAACGAATAATGACGTGCACCACGTCAAAAGAGGCATGGGATGTTTTACAACTCACCCATGAAGGAACAAATGCTGTGAAATAGTCTAAATTGCAAAATTTAACAACTCAATTTGAAACCATCACCATGCATGAATCTGAATGCTTTGATGAATTTTATGCTAGACTTTCTGACATTGTGAATACTAGCTTTAATCTTGGTGAACATATTCCTAATGCTAGAGTTGTTAAAAAGATTCTTCGTTCTTTGCCTAAGCGTTTTATCCCTAAAGTCACTGTGCTAAATTCAATGGGTAATTTAAATACGCTAAAATTGGAAGAACTTGTAGGAGATTTGCAAACATATGAAATTGATATGTTCCCTAAAACTGCTAAATCTAAAGATAAGGGAATTGCACTTAATGCCCAAGAGAGAAGGAGTGAGGGGTCGGCTAGAAAGAGGGTAGAGTCATCTAAAAAGAGAGAGATTGACACATCTGATTCTGAGTGTGATTTTAACTTAGATGATTTTGCTCTTTTTGCAAAAAATTTCAAGAGGATTCTTAAATTTAAGAAAAATGGTAATTTTAAAGATAAAAAGAAATTTGAGAAAAATAAGTTTGAAAAGAAAAATGAAAAAAATTCCAAAAATCCTCCTAAGAAAGAAAGTGAGAGATGCTTTGAGTGCGATGGTAGGGGTCATAGAGACTTTGAGTGTGCCACTCGTCTGAATAGAGAGAAAGGAAAAGCTGTCCTTAATGCTACTCTTAGCGACGACAGTGAGGTCGAGACGGTGGATTCAGGAGATGAGTCACCTCATGAGTGTAACTTCACCTCATTCATGGTCAGTCAAGTGAGCACTCCTAGTTCTCTTCACGATGATTAGGATGATGCTTCACAGGGACACCTCGATAGTGAGATCGATGTGAGTGAGGGGGAGGAGCGAGAGTGATATTCAACGCGCCTACGCTGAGTTATATTCTGAGTCATTTAAAACTAAAAAACGTAGCAAAGCACTAGTTCTTAAGATCACCGGCTTAGAGGAAGATTTAAGAAAGGTAAGAGAGAGAGAGTCCTCCACCTTCACCGCCCTGAGAAAGAGAGAGCCAGCCTGTGTCGAGAAAGAGAGTTTGTTTAGAGAGAGAGAGTGTTTTTGAGAAAGAGAGAGGGGACTTGACTAAACAAGTGGCTAGTCTTATGAGTCAGCTTCATTCCTCCGTGGAGACTCGAAAGAAACTTGAAGCCCTTGTTACCCAGCAGACTCATGATCTTGAGAAAGAAAGGGAAGTCAAGGTACAAATCGAGGACAGATCTGGGAAGATGGGAAAGATGCTCCTCGGCCCCGCTTTAGGTCTTGGTAATCGGCAAGGAATTGGTTATGATGGTGCCTCCACGTCCCAAATAGCCCCTGGACCAGTTCCTGAGTTTACTACTACTTCTTATGGTCATCATCAAAAACCTCGAAGGAGAGTTCGACCAAGAAAAGCAAACTAAGGTCCGCCTTTGACTATGATCTTCTGTACTTATTGCAAAAGAAAAGGCCACCTCAGGGAGTTTTACTATAGCATGGGTCAGACACGACGTACTACTGCTCCACCACGTCATACTGATGAGTTTTATAGTCTGAGAGAGCGAGTTGAGTTCTTAGCTGCCACATCTCAGAGTTTGATGGAAGAATTCCGACGGATGTCTTTACCGTTAGTGAATGCTTCTCACATTCCAGCTAAAACCAACAACAACAAAGGCAAACAAAAGGTCACCTCCTCTTGGGTACCTAAGAAAGATAAAAAGGCCTTCGTTGTTCATGTTGCTCTCAAAGCACACAATACCTCACAGTGGTATTTTGATAGTGGGTGCTCCAGACATATGACAGGTTATGCTTCATTTTTTATGACTCTTGAGGATTATCAGGATGGCAGAGTCACCTTTGGAAATGGGAGAAATTATAGCATTATAGGACGTGGTACTGTCGAGTTACCTCGATTCCCTAAGCTAGAAATTGTTTTGTACGTCAAAGGTTTGAAAGCAAACCTTCTCAGCATTAGCCAACTGTGCGACATTGACTTTGCAGTAAAGTTTGATCGGGACGCATGTAAAGTCTACAATCAAGCCGGTAAACTTTTGATGCAAGGGGTGAGGACCGAGGATAATTGCTATGGGATTGAGCCCACGTCCTCACTTATCTGCAACAGCGCCACGATCACTCCTATGGATCTGTGCATCAACGTCTAGGTCACGTGAACGTTAGAGATCTCAACCGCTTAGCTTAAAATGATCTAGTACGTGGCTTACCATCTCTTGGAAAGTCAACTTCGATCGTTTGTGGGCCCTGTCAGATTGGAAAACAAATCCGTAGTCCCCATAGGAAGTTGCACTCCATTACCACCTCTCGTGTTCTTGAGTTGATTCACATGGATCTTATGGGTCCCACTCGCACTGAGAGTCTAGGTGCTAAGAGGTACATCCTCGTGATGGTAGATGATTTCTCCAGGTACTCCATTGTAGGTTTTCTAAGAGAGAAATCTGATGCTGTAGAATTTTTAACGACCAAGTGCCGTGTCCTGCAAAATCAACACGGTGTCACTATTAATAGGATGCGTAGTGACAATGGCACTGATTTCACAGAAGCAAAGGTAGATCTTTACTGTGATAGCCTCGGGATCAAACATGAGTTTTCTGCTGTGAGAACTCCTCAGCAAAATGGGATTGTTGAGAGAAAGAATAGAACGATCCAAGAAATGGCTAGATCTATGCTTCTAGGTCGTAAAGTTTCTAGGAGATTTTGGGTAGAGGCAGTGTCTACTGCATGCCACACGGTGAATAGGGTTTATTTGCGTCCACACACACTTCAGACTCCTTATGAGTTTTGGACTGGAAAGAAGCCCAACCTAGCATATTTCCGTGTTTTTGGGAGTAAATTCTACATCCTACAGGATAGAGAGCAATTAGGAAAGTTCGACTCCCGGAGCGATGAGGGAATATTTCTAGGATATTAATCAAATAGCAGAGCATACCGGGTTTTTAACTTGAAGAGCTCTAAGGTTATGGAATCAATAAACGTCACCGTGCAAGATGACGAACCTCCGACGGTTATTGATCCTAACTTTCAGTGTGAGGATGAGGATTGTTCTGACAGTGATTTACCTGTTCCTCTCTCACACTCTGTGGACCCTACTCTTGTTCTAGGGAACACACCTACTTGGGTTCGCAAGAGTCATGACCCGTCTGCCATTGTTGGCGATCCCACTCTAGGGGTCAAGACTCGTGCTCATCTAGATAATGTTGTTAGCCATCTTTGCTACACGTCCAAAGTCGAGCCCAATAACCATAACGAAGCACTCAAGGATGAACACTGGATATCTGCTATGCAGGATGAGTTGCTTCAATTTAAAAAGAATAATGTCTGGGAACTAGTCCCCCGACCTAGTGAGACTAATGTGATAGGTGCCCGGTGGATTTTTAAGAATAAAATGGATGAAAATGGTACCATAATCAGAAATAAGGCTAGGTTGGTCACTCAAGGCTACACACAGATAGAGAGTGTAGACTTTGGGGAGACATTTGCTCCTGTTGCGAGGCTTGAGTCCGTCCGTCTTCTGCTCGCCATCACATGTCATCTGCGCTTCAAGTTATATCAGATGGATGTCAAGAGTGCCTTTCTGAATGGCATTCTACAGGAGGAGGTTTATGTGGAACAACCAAAAGGGTTTGAAGACCCTCAGCACTCGGAGCACGTCTACTATCTGAGGAAAGCCTTGTATGGTTTGAAGCAAGCACCCCGTGCTTGGTACGAGAGGCTTACTTCCTATCTCTTAGCTCGTGGCTTCAAGAGAGGGGGAGTAGATATGACGTTGTTCGTCAGGAGAGATGACGGTGCTATTTTGGTTGCCCAAGTCTATGTGGACGACATAGTCTTTGGCTCCACATGCTCCCAGCATGCTCACCACTTTGAGGAGGATATGAAAATGAGTTTGAGATGAGCATGGTTGGTGAGATTACATTCTTCCTTGGTCTCCAGGTTCGTCAGCTAGAGGATGGGATGTTCATCTCCTAATCCAAGTATGCTAGAGACCTAGTGAAGAAATTTGGTGTGGACTCTGCTAAGCATGCACGTACACCTATGAGTACCACTACCAAGCTTAGTAAAGACACTTCAGGCAAGGACGTAGAGCAAACCTTATATCGAAGTATGATCGTTAGTCTTCTCTACTTGACTGCCAGTCGTCCCGACATCGCCTTTAGTGTTGGAGTCTGTGCGCAATATCAAGCGTCCCCGAAAGAGTCACATTTACTTGCTCTAAAACGTATTATTAAATACGTGAGTGGGACTCTTTCAAGCGGTATTTGGTATTCCTTTGATACCAATGACCGTTGGTCCGCCTATTCGGATGCCGATTGGGCCGGGGATATAGATGGTTGTAGGAGCACCTCTGGTGGGTGTTTCTATTTTGGTTCTGCTCTTGTCTCCTGGCTGAGCAAGAAGCAAAATTCCATCTCTTTATCCACTGCGGAGGCTGAGTACATAGCCGCCGGGAGTTGTTGCACACAACTCTTGTGGATGAAGCAAATGCTGGAGGATTATGGGATTTCACAGGACACCATGACCATTTCCTGTGATAACACGAGCACGATACACATATCCCGCAATCCTGTTCAGCATTCGCGCACCAAGCACATCAGGATACGTGAGCACTTTATTCGTCAGTTAGTTGAAGAGAACACTGTATCCCTGAGTTTTGTTCCCACCGACCGTCAGTTAGCCGATATTTTCACGGAACCTTTAGATGCCCTTAGATTTGAGAGTCTTAGGAAGTCTTTGGGGATTTGCACAGTTGACTGAGGGGTTGGTCTATGTCTAGAATAGGATGTTTCTTCATGTTCATATCATATGCTTCCTATTGCTAGTCTATTTTATATGTACAGCTATTTATTTATTCCTTTTGCTTTTTACATTTCTTTTGAAAAATACAAAAAGATTTTCCTTTAAGAAAAGCACAAAAAGATTTTATTTTTCTAAAATTTTTGAAAAATCCAAAAAGATTTCTATTTTTTCTCCTTTTATGGATGAGCATTTAAGATAGCCAGGTCACAACTTCATTCCATATATCCATGTGACTGGTTGATAGAGATTTGAGAGGCTACATCATTTCATCCACGTGCTTTACAATGTTTGGAGTCTTTGAGATGTAATTAGTGATATCTTCCTACATGTTTGACTCCTATATCCTTTATTGCACACATGCACGGCTATATTGGATTATTTCACTTGTCTATCTCATATTGGCTTGAGTGTTTCCATCTCAATCCTGTCTATACATTGTACAATATACGATAAAATTTGACAAGATTGGAATGCATGTAAAAACCGTTTTGGTGAGACTGTGTGTTTTTGTATAACGGGGAGGGGCTGCGAAAGGTAATCATCTATCCTTTGCGCAAAAGCCATCGTTAAAAAGGACCTAAAAATGGAGTAATTTTAATATCCGAGGTCCAAAGAGGTTAAAAGAGCCCGAAAAATTTACAGGCAATAAAAAGCACTTCATGCCAAATATGGGCCACTTAGGTTTCACCATCAATTCTCCAAAGTTTGAGAATTTAGAATGCCCCTATTCAAAATCATATCCGAGGGAGTTTGGTTGGAGAATCGTTAAACGGGTTTGCACTTCCTTGAAAGTCCTGAAAAAGCATAAAATCATTTTGGACGTTATTGGTGTGAAAATCACTTTGAGCTTTGATTTGTTGATTTGATTGAGTCAATATCTTATATTGTCATTATTTTACACCAAAGGACACATTTGAGTTCATTCGCTAGGAGTATTAAATATTCATCGTGCACATATGTCATGTTTGTATGCATTGATTTTCCTATCAAATTTGATCACACCACTTCATTTACACTATCATCATCTTGGCTGCTTTGTGTTAATTCATAGTGTGATTTTATCCTAGTGACACTCCATACTTGCTTATTTGATTTATTTCTCTTATTTGTCTATTTGGGGACATCATAAAAAGGGGGAGAATGAATTATCTTATTATGGGGGAGATTTTGAAAGTTTGAGTTTTCTCATAAATTGGTATATATGTCTATCTCATTTCAAATTCTATACGTCACTTAGTATTTTGTCTTTTCTCATGTGTGTAGGTACTACATGGATTATCATTGGATCGCACACCCTGATGAGAAAAGTGGTGAGATTCTTGAAGAGTTGAAGAGCAAACGTTGAAGTCTTATTCAATTGTATCTTTCCAGTTTTGGGTTCATGGAAGGGTAGATTTGTATAGGCATCTTTAGTTGTTTGATAATTCGGATGTTTGTTTTTATGTATGTACCGGCATAGACATAGGGGGAGATTTGTAAGGACATTTTTGTCCATTATCAATTTGTTATGTCGCACGCCGTTACACCGTTGAAGAAATTCAAGATTCATACAGTCATCAACGAATTCGAATATCCAAAGAAGAAGAGGAATCAAAGTCTGACAGGCCGGACTGATCCGCCCAGAATAAATGAATCGATTCGCCTGTGGATCGGTCTGCCTGCTGAAAGCCAGTATACCCTAGAATGATTGCGAACTGAAGATGCCAAATATAAAAAGAATCGGTTCGCCTACCCAGACCGGTCCGCCTCAGACCCGGACCGGTCCGCCTAGGATAAACACAAACAGATCGTGCAGAGATTTTTTAGGCCCATGACTTCTTTTATAAACCCACTACGAAAAGTGGTTTTCCAAGACTTTCATACACGATTTTCAGAGTACAAAAAACTCTAAGTCTTCACCTATTGAGCTCTAGACTCTAGGTTTTTGATTCACACAAATTTCCAAACATTTGTGAATCTCTTTGCAACCCAGAATCGTACTTTTGCTGTTCATGCCATTGTGGAGAAGACCGTTCTTCTTCTTCATTGCAGCTCTACTGGAAAGGGATAACTCCAGCCGCCGACTACAGAATCCGACACCTGAGGGTAATTCTTAGTCACTTGTATTTTCATTGTAATCCGAAATTGTACAGTTACAATATTATAATGGAAATAAATGGTTTTGCCCCTTTGGGGGATTTTTCCTCACAAGCATGTGTTTGAATGTTCTTGTTTAGTTCATTATCTTATTCAATCACATTCTGTTGTATGTTTGGGGTTTGTTTGAGTTAGAAGGTGTTTAATATATAATTTGCCCATTTGAACGCAAGCACATACGTTCTCAATTATATTAAAGAAACTAATCACAAATGTATATGTAAAAGAATACGTTGGGGGCTCCAGTATCAATTTAGTCTAATCACACATTCAAAAGACTCTATATAATGGCCTTCTTGGATCACAGGAATCAGGTACTCTTTACTTTAACTGAAGTAGTTATATAATTGATATGCATAATTTTTTAAATCTTTTAGATGATAGATGGAGTAGGGGATAATTATGGGTTTTGTTTGATTTTGGCTGTTGGATAATTATTGGTTTGTGGCTTGTTGTTAGATAAGATGTTAGAAGGAGTATGAGATAATTATTGGTTTTATTTGGTTTGGCTGTTGGATAATTATTGGTTGTTGGCTTGTAGTTGGATAGTATGTTGGAAGGAGCACGAGATAATTATTGGTTGTTGGCTTGTTATTGGTTTTTGGCTGTTGGATAATAATGGGACCCTTGGTTTGAGAACATAAAGTTAATTTCAAAATATCTAGACTTAGGCTTAAAAACACGCCGTTAGGGTACGAAACCCTAAAACACCCCCCAAACGTGGACAACCAGTCGCAAGAGTCGGGGAAGTTTAAGAGCTTCACGATCAAATATTGATCATGGACAATTAGTTGAGAGGTGTAACAAGCGTCATCGGCGGTGGATTTGTACTCCACCTAATATTCGTGATTCATCATTGAGAATGCACTAACAATTCAATGATTAACTTGTTTAATTAAGTTCAATTTTTAAACCCAAAAATTACCAACACACACAATTAATTCTTACATACTAATAATATAAATGCAAGCATGCATAGTCGTTCATAATATGAGCACAAATCCCCTAAAGAGGGAAAACCATTTATTTCACTATAGTATGTAAACAACTTAAAATCACAACAAAACACAATTTTGATGCACGAATACATGTAGGTGTCGGTTCATCGTCGTCGGCGTATGTCATCAAGAGATCCTGCAAGAACTCCAATTTTAACAGTGGATAAAGACCCTTCTTCTCCACAAGATTACTCCAAGATGAGTAGAACAATTGTATTTAGGGTTTAAAGATTCATACAAATGATTGGGAATGATTTGTGAATCAAAAAGGCATTAAACCTTGAAAAAATGAAGTCTGTTTTTGGACAGAATAATTGCAGAAACGTCAGTGCCAAAAGACTTAAAAAATGTGTAGAATGGGCACTGCTTTAAATACAGAAATCGAGGTGGCGTGTCGCTCGAACGTAAAGCCACGTCACTCGAACGACTTCACGTGAGATGGCTATATCGCATGAATGACCAACCAATCTTGCTCGAAAGATGTCAGCGATATTTTTCCCCTTCGCCTCTACCCTTAGAAAAATTTCTTTTACTCAACTAAAAACGTTCCAGACCCTTAAAAAATATTTTTCAAATTTTTCCAAATATTTATGTAAATAATAAACACTCCAAATAAATTATTTTACCATGCTTGTGAGTGGAGTAGTGGGAACAGTTGCATAGTACGTGGCATGTTGTATGATGCATGTATGGAGATGATGGATGCATCAAGGCCGTCATGGATTATCGTGTTGACGTGTCGAATGTAGCGGTATCATACATACTAACTGCGATCTAGGATAAACAAAAACTTCTTAGATTCTAACTCTAACATTTATAAAATCATATCCTTACAAATCTCCCCCCATGTCTATGCCGCTACATACATAAAAATCCGAATTATGCTACCCAAATAAAAATCAAATGACATACAATTTAATATCTCCATTAAACCCAAAAACTGAAAATACTAAATGACATGTCACTACAAGAAAACTAATTTTTTTCGGCACTTTTTTCTCGGTATTATTTAAAATTGCAGATATTTTTTCCCAGCATTTATTTATAAGTATTGAAAATTTATAGCATTTATATTGATGTGCCGCATAAATAGAGCTTTTCTTAATTAATACTAAAATAAATGTGGTATTTTTTTTGCATTTTATACCTAATGCCACTAAAATTAGGAAAAAAAAAGTGCGGGTGTTTTTTTTTGTTTAAAATGGTGCACTACTTTATCTCTCCTACCCGCGCTCTTCGGCCGTATCTACCTCAATCTGTCTCCCATCACATTCAATCTCTCACATATCTGGCTAAACCTAATCCTCCTCGAAGTTGTCTCTGTATCAACCAACCCATCCGCCTCAATCTCGTCTTCTTTTCCCCCTATTTAAAGAAGGAAGAGGGATCACATTGCTAACATTCATAATTGTTCAGTTTTACAAAGCATTGGAAATCCAGATTGGTTCAGAGAATCAGTGGGTTTTGATCTTTGAAGCTTTAAGGTACATTGCATTTTTTTTTAAAATTTTATTTCAGTGTATGTTGCTGTAGCCTAGTGACAATACAGTGATAATTTATTTAGTGGATTTATGCATTCAAAATTCCATCTTATCAAATTATATCCGAGCTTTGGTAATATATTGTATGTGAATTGAACTGAGGCAAACAATTCTTATTGGTATATTGCCCTTTTTTTTCGGTATTTGTTTTTATGTTGCATATATTGGGTTTTGATTGGCTTCTCTCTCTCTCTATATATACTAGTGTATATATAGTGTAATTGGAAAACGAAAAAATTTTTGTTCCCCAACAAAACAAAAAGTAATTTAAAAAAAATCGATCATAACAATATAAAGGAAAAAGAATCTAGAAATGCATACATTTAAACCGAGAGCTCGAAATATTGATTAAAACAAAAGTCTGAGAAATATATTTATGGGGAACATAAATGATGATGAAATTAATAAAAAAAGGGGAAAGTACTCTTAGGTCCCTCACAAACAAATTTTAAACACTTAGGTCCACTAATTCTCTTCTTGTAAAAGTCCACGCTAGTGGCATCACAAATGCACCTAATTGTAAATTGTCCTTAAATATTTAAAAAATGTTACCAAGGGACCTAACTGTAAACTTCCCTAAAAAAATGCTAACCGGGAAAAAGTAGATTATAAATCAAAAATAGAACCTAATAGATTACGTACCTCGTTCATTGAAATCGGACTATAGAAATGACTGGGCTAATATGTGTGTTTTATAGTTGGGCCGCATTTTCCACTACTACTTGGTATGATAGCGTTAGACTATAGAAAGTACATTCATGTGACACTTGAAAAATCAATAATAGAATTTTTATGTTATGAGTGAGTTTTTTTAATTGTTGTTAACTAATTAAGGTTAAAATATATTGATAGTTAAGTTTCCCCATTTTATAAGAGTAACTATTGGTAGTTTTCATATAAGGCCATATCCAAATGGTGTTATAATTAAAGTCTTACTATTTATAAATTTACATAGTTTCGAAGGAGCATATTAATGATTTATGATTTAACATTTTGTTTATTTATTGTATTTTTAATGAATCTTTCCTAATGAATCTAACAACAATTTTTTTTTAGTGTGAGGTAATCAACAATCTTTTCAAATGGATAGCGATAAGAGTTGGATGGAGTTGTCAAGAGTTTCTCTGCCTTATATTAAACGAGTTAATGGGTTTCTTGATTTTGCATTTTCTAATAAATACCCCGAGCTAGTGATCAAGTGTCCGTGTAAGAAATGTCGAAATACCATTAGCCATAAAAGAGAAGTTGTTTATGATCATCTCATCATACATGGGCTTGTTAAGAATTATACTAGGTGGATTTATCACGTAAAAGGTTCTCCATACACAATGGGAATTAGTGGAGCGGATGAAGGGCATGACTCGAATACAAGAGATGATATGTGTGTGACAACCCGCCTACTAAAATAATATGTGGCCAGCCCGATACTCTAATAATCACAGGAATCATAGATGGTCCATTCTCAGCATCACTATCGATTAAAATAATAGTACGAGATAACCACCAATCATTTTAGGAAACGGACTGTCAAATTTAAAATTTTGAAAATAAAAGAAAACATTTAGACAATCCCATTTGCAAAAACGGTGGATATCAAAAATCAATGGATAGAGAATAACAATGCAATAAATAATCACCGAATAAGCTTTCGGTGAACAGACCAATACAATTAGTTACACCGAATATTACACAATAAATATTACAGTATAATAAATGAGTGTAATGCATTGGGCAACACGTCCGAATAAATAAACTGAACATAACTAAAGTATAATGAAAAGAAGCATCTAAACAAATAACCTACAACATCCGCAAAATGCTATAGCTCCATGACAACCGGAATGGAAATGTAAATACGGGTGTCCATGCGGTAGATCACCTGTATGGCAAGGAGTATATGCAAAACAAAGAAATATAGATACGGGTCAGGGCCCGGTTTGATATGATTCCCATGTGACTAAAATGCATGACAGTTAAGTGCGTAATTCACTCGCAATTAACATAATATAAATTCTCACCTCTCAATCTAAAAACAACCTAGCGCAATATCATGAGATGCTCTAGTTAACCCAAGTACTAAGGGCTAAATTCTCCTCAATCTCAACACTATGCCCTATTCGTGCGTGGGGTGTCTCGCAAAGCGAAATTCAAACAAGGAACCCCCCCGATATACTACTACTTAGGAAAGGTTGATCGTTGAGATCCATTAGACCCTCAACACTTAATTAATATATATATATATATATATATATATATATATATATATGTGTGTATATATATATATATATATATATATATATATATATATGTATGTATGTATGTATGTATGTATGTATGTGTATGCGTATGCATGGGAGGTCACATCTACAACTACTCAAGAAGACATAAATAAACCCATTCATCATCTAGAAACATAATTCCTATTTCTTCTTAAGGAATATATATAAATGGTAAAACATTTTATCAAATGTTTACCAAGTCAATTTCATAACTCTACATGTACAATTCCTACTTTTTCTTTAGGAATATATATATGAATATGGTGAGTCATTTTATCAAATGATTACCAATTTCTCTCAATACAAGGCTTTCTTTACCAATTTTATTTCCTTTCTTCCATCCAGGAAAAATATATACTTTAAACAAGTTTTATTAACATAAAAGTGCTTTATCCTTTTCATAAAATTCCACTTCCCTTCTTCCATCCAAGAAGTATAATTAAAGCCATTTTATTATCATAAAATGCTTTAACAAATCTAAGACTGTTCCTCCGGGTTTCCCCACTGGACGCGCCCCTAAATGGCTATCATCTTCCAGGGCCTATAAAAAAAGACAACCTCGGAACCTACCAACGTCGGGAAGCGGACATATGCCTGCGAGATAGTCAAGACCACACCCAGAATCTCCTAACCAGCGTAGTAAAATACATAATCACTTATATGGCCTAGGACTATATCCACCCTGCATTCATTAGCTAGGGGGCATCACCATACGCACGCAACTTCCCTTATGATAGCGATTTAGGTAGGTGTGTAATCATATTTTAACCTTTATGAAAATCATTACTTTTTCCTTTTGAAAACATTCACTTTTACATTATCAAAATCATTTATTTTTACTTTTTCATTTAGTACCACATTTTAAGATATACCTTTCTTATTCTTAGTGTCATATTTTATTAATGACCTAAGACCCAAAGTACCATCATCCTCAAACTAATCTCCAAAAGTTATATACAATTTCATGAACCATCAAAGTGAGTCTCCCTTAAGAAGTATCTCCCAAAAGTCTCAACATTTACATTTTATCTCCAATTTATCTTTAGGTTAACTTCCTATATCATTCGGATATTAACCTACAAAAATTAGCCCTCGGGTAAACCCAATTATCCCATCTTAGCCTAGGACATTAGTCTACCCAAAATAACCCTCTAGGACTCCCCATTACTTCCAAAAGGAAGGTTCCTAAACCTCGAACCTAAAATAAAAGGGCTAAAACAAATTAGGAAAAATCTCACCTTTTCAGAAGGGGTCGATTGATCGACCCTTATCCGTCGATTGATCGAAGCCTTCGATCGATCGATCCCCTAGGCTCGATCGATCGATCCTAGCGGACAACTTCTTCGCTGAGAAGCTCTTTCGTCCATTTACGAAGCCTCCAAGCTTCTACCCACTATTTCACCCAACCACAACAACAAATATTACTACAAAATCATTTCTACACATCAAGTAACTAATTATTTAACCTCAAATCAGATTAATACTAAGATTTAAGGGTTTAATCACCAAAATCAACAAAATACCCATTAATGGTTTAAACCTCCAAAAAACCTAACTATACATGCAATTTATCACATTAAATCAATATCTATCAAGTAAGAAACTTGCCTCGAGGTTCGTAGTCTCGGTTCCTCTTTCGGTAGCCACGAAAATCCGGCCTCAAATCTCCATTTCTCTCTCTTTTTCTCCATTTCTCCCAAATCTCTCTTCTCTCTCTCTTTCTATCTCTCTCTCTTGGTTTCTAACACTAATGAGAAAAGAAAAAGGGGGTGGGGGACTTATACGGTTTTTAAAACATAATCCCCCTCTTTTAATTACTAATACACCACTAGAATGACTCGTAACCAGTTAATTGAGTCGTAACACCCCAAAAGTTCCTGAAACTTAAAAATACAACATGGAACTTATTTTGACTATCTCGACTATTCTAAAAACAACCGTACCCCCTATTTTGGCATTCGGGAAAATGTGAATAAATTTTATGTTCTAAATTCATTTTATTTCATTAATTATACTCCAATTCAATTATGAGTCATAACCGTCGTTTTACATATAATGAAGCAATATATCACAATATAATGCTATTTACCTTCTCATAACGGTAAATAGACAAAACATAGTAAATATTATCCCTTAATCTCACGGGAAATAATATTTACTCCAACATTCCCTATTTTATAAAATTAGCCCATCGGGCAAAATAATATAAGGTAGCCGCTCGAAAACCTGGGTTGTTACAATATGTGGACTACTACATGATATATTCAAAAATTGAAGTGAAGAGGGTATGCGATGTAACGACCCGTATGAAGACCAGGATGGGATGGATGAAAATGCATCAACATTTTTCAAGTTGTTAAAAGATGGGGAACGTGAGTTGTACCCTGGTTGCAAATCTTTCTCACCACTTTCATTTATTGTTTGGCTATTTCATATGAAAATACTTTATAAGTGGAGCTACACGTCATTTACAACATTGATTCAATTCTTAAAAGAGGCACTTTCGGATGGTGAGAAACCGCTAGGTTCATACTCTCAAGTAAGAAAGATGGTTAATGATCTGGGGTTTGATTATCAAAAAATTCATGCATATCCAAATGATTGTATGTTGTATTGAAAAGAGAACAAAGATCCTGAGGATTGCATAGTATGTTATACATCAAGATGGAAGAAATTTTTGGGTGAGTCTGATGTTGAAGAAGTTAGGGGTCGAAAAATTCCAGCAAAGGTTGTTAGGTACTTTCCACTGAAACCAAGGCTTAAGAGATTTTTTATGTCATTGAAAACATCCTCCCTCATGAGATGGAAAGTGGAGGAATGTGATGACGATGACATATTAAGACACCCGACTGATTCTAAATCATGGAAAACCTTCGATCAACAAAATCTAAAATTTTCTAGTGACTCGCGCAATGTTAGTCTCGGACTAGCAGCCGATGGCTTCAATCCTTTTAGAACAATGAGAATATCTCATAGCACATGGCCCATTGTTTTGATGATATACAGCTTACCTCCGTGGATGTGTATGAAAGAACCTTTTCTTATACTATCTACATTGATTGACGGTCCACGCGACCCAGGAAATAATATTGCTGTTTACTTGCAGCCTCTCATTGATGAGTTGAAGGAATTATGGAATTATGGCATATTTACTTACGATGCATCGACTAAAAAAATGTTTTGTATGCATGCAGCGTTAATGTGGACAATTAATGACTTTCCTGCGAAATCAGGTTGGAGTACAAAAGGGAGATTGGCTTGTGCTTATTGCAACAAGAACACTCGTTCACAGTGGTTAAAGAATGGGAAGAAATTTTGCTATATGGGTCATCGTCAATGGTTGGATCACAACCATAAATTTAGAAATGATACCGTAGCTTTCGATGGGAAAGTTGAAAGAGAAGTCAAGCCCAATCAAGTATCCGGGGATGATATCTTGGAGCAATTAGAGGCAATGGAAAGAAATAATGAGAAGGGTCACTCATCGACGACAAAGAAGAGAAAAACGAGTATCGACGGTGAAGGGAATTATGATAGTTCTCTAAATTAGAAGAAAAAAAGCATATTCTTTCAGTTTTCGTATTGGAAGGATCACTTCATTCGTCACAATCTTGATGTTATGCATGCAGAGAAAAATGTGTGCGATAACATACTTTGGACATTGTTAAATGTTGATGGAATTAAAAAGATAATATAAAGGCTCGTCGAGACCTTGAGAACATGGGTATTCGAAAAGCATTGCACCATAAGAGCTTGCCAGATAGCAAAGTATATTTACCACCAGCATGCTTCACAATGAGTAAAAGTGATAAAGACATATTTTGTAAGGTTTTAAAGAATATCAAAGTCTCACATGGTTATGCATCTAATATTTCACGGCATGTAAACATTAAAGGATAGAATATTTCTGGACTTAAGAGCCACGATAATCATATCATAATGCAACAACTACTCTCGTTAGTAGTACGAAAATCATTGCCTACGAATGTAGCAAGGTCTTTGATCGAATTATGTTATTTTTATCGGCAACTCTGTTCAAAGACAATTACCTTCAAAGACTATGAATATTTGCAAGATCGTGTTGCTCTTACACTCTGTCATATAGAGAAAATCTTCCCCCCCAAATTTTTTCGATGTTATGGAGCATTTTATAATCCATTTAGCTGAGGAGGCAATGATTGCTGGACCAGTACAGTTTTGATGGATGTATCCCATCGAGAGGTATGTTTAGTGTATGCATTATGTTTGTGTCATCTAAATTAATGCATATAAATACTACTTTAATTTTTTTACAATGACGAACAGGTTTTTATTCACACTAAAAGAATATGTTCGTAAACGAAGTCATCCAGAAGGTTCAATTGCTGAAGGATACCTAATAGAGGAATGCACGACATTCTGTTCGAGGTACCTGGATGATGTAGAGAGTAAGTTAAATCTACCTTTAAGAAATGATGACGCCGATGAAAACTCAAGTTCAATAGGTCGTACATTAGGTAAAGGAGTAGCATTTATGCTTGATGACACTTTGTTTCCACAAGAACACCGTTACGTGTTATTCGACTCCGCCGCAGTGAAGCCTTTTCGTGAGTAAGATAACATTTGAATGGATTTTAAACTTTATGTAATTGAATATCCCTCTACGTTATACAATTTATGCATACATATTTTACAGGAAACATATAACAATTCTAAAACAGGAGAGACCTCGTGTGGGACACTATGAAATTAACTGCATTCACAACGAATGTTTCACAAGTGGTTTGGGGATCATGTAAGTCATCTTTGTATTTATATATAACCAAATTTTAATATTCTAATGACACATTTAATTTTTACACACCTAATTTTTATTACTCAATCATATGAAAAAATTAGGTACGAAATCTAAGTGAGGGCAAGGTGTCAAAGGAAGTTACAATTTTGGCTTCAGGCCCCTCCCAATAGGCTAGAAGATATACTAGATATATTGTAAATGGGTTTAGGTTTCGCACAAAGAAGTGTGAGAGAATATTGAATACTCAGAATAGTGGAGTTATGCTTGATGCCACCACCGAAATTTTTGCAAGTGCAAAGGACAAACGACCTATTTTTGGGGATGTAACATATTATGGAGTATTAACAAATATATTTGAATTGGGCTATTCAAATGATTTCAAGTTTGTGCTATTCAAGTGTGATTGGGTTGATACCCATTCGGGGATGACAAAGGATGATTTTGAGTTTACATTAGTGAACTTCAAACATTCACTATTGAAGCATAATCGGCTGTCAGATGAACCGTTTATATTAGCATCTCAGGACAAACAAATTTGATATGCGTGAGACTCGATTGAAGAAGATTGGCATGCTGTCGTGAAGATGACACTGAGAGATTTGTATGACATGTATGGTAAAGATACTTATGGAGATGTCACAATAGATGTAGAAGTTGAGCCATACAATATCCAATAATTGGATGACACTCTAATCAACCATGATGGGGATATTACATGGTTTAGGGCTGGTGTGGAGGGAACGACTGTTGATAATATAGTTGATATTGATGGCAGTGATGATATTTGTGTTGATATTGATGAGGATGCTTCTGAGACAGAGACTTATGAAGATGATTCATAGGCAGACGAGGAAACTAATGAGAGTGATATAGATGAAAGTGATGAAAATGAGGAGACCAGTGATGATTATGATACTGACATGGATGAAGATGACAATTGATATGAATTTTTCAATTATGAATGGTTTTATTTGTACAGATGCTTAGATGTTATTAGTTTAATATTTTAAAAATGACTAATGACTGAATGCATTTTATTTATTTCATATCATATATATGAATGGATAAATAATGATGGAGGGTCAAGTTCTTTTTGTTTTCAATTTTATTTCTGTGTTTATTGATGATTAATGAATGACTGCATTTTTTGATGATGATGAGTATTGATTATTAACTTTGACATTATTTTAGTATATGCCTTTTTATTCTCGATGATGATGCTTGATTCTTATGCTTTCTTGTACATGAGTATTTTTTTCCTCATTGTTCCTAAGTATCATTAATATTGCCTTAGCAGTATGTTCTGATTGTTTAGGAATTATAACTACTAGTATAGATATTAACAAGTGTGGGAATGAGTTGTAGGATAATAGGGATCAAATTGAAGGATAAACACTAGGAAGGCCACTATAGCGTCTACAAGTAGAGGCAGACCTATTTGCAGCCTTCATTTTATTAATTTTGCAACTGATACTTGGCTTGGCAAATAGGAAGTCTAGCAGGGTACATATATTAGAGAACATTCACAAAAGAATACAAAAGATAGGATTTCAACCAGTAGCTAAAGTACAAATAATTAGAAGTTAAAAAATATGGAAGGTTCACACGTAAACATAAAAGGAGATTTTAACAAATACATAGCTTCTTAACTCAACTATCTATCTACTTGGAGCACGATCAACAACTTATACAACACGTTCAATAGATGGCGGATGAAATGATGAGGCAGATTAGTTAATTTTCTCATATCTAATCTTCCAAATGACATTAGAACAATGTTCTAGAATAATAAACAAAGTTCGAAAAATAGATCTGACACTAAAGGCCACTATGCGACCTCCCATCCCAAGTATATTCACCCAAAATATATTATTTTTGTTTATTTTATTCAGGTGTTATAGCTGGAGCTAGAGAAATCACGTTGGAAGCTAGAGTGTGACTTTAAAAATTGAATAACGATCTTAAAGTAACTGAGAGATTACAAAATTTAAGCTGCGACTGTAAGTTTCACTCAATTTTTTGATTAATTATGCGTAATTTCCCGAAGTTATGGTTATGCCAACTATTGAGAACTCTTATGATCTTGTGAAGGATCTCATGTAGACTAAGAATGGTATTACCTTCAGCATAAGGTCTCCAAATGTCTTTAATTGTACTGATAGAAGAGGGATGCTTAGTCCAGAAGGATTTAAAAATAAACTGGTATTAATAGCAGTCAATTGGTTCTACACATAGATGATGAGAGGACCATATGATCAGATGTTAGTTTGTTCAGGCGTTTGACTAGAAATATAGTGAACATATTAGTCCATTCCACATTATCGAGGATTCCATTTAATCTCTCCCATATGGTGGCTTTGCCTCCTCTTGTGTTTCACCAAATGAATTTAGTTCCCAAGAACCCTAATAATTAAGGCAATTATTATGAATACAATCCAGGAATTCAGAGACAACTGAATTATTATCACTTCCTCCTAGTTTTTCCCCTGCTAAAATAAAAGAGTTAAAATTCCCACCCACATTCCAAGGATATTGAGTGGCTTGATTGGTTAGGTAACTCCAAAGAAACATTATATCAGATCTATTACATTTGGTATAAGAAAGGGTGAATTATATAGGTTTGTGATATAGTATGGGAGATTATTAAGGTATAGCCTGATAAGTTTGTGATTTCACATTGAAGGCTACTCCATGAGTAAAGGAGAGTCAAACTGAATGGGTGTTATTTGCTAGAGAATGGTCATAACCAAACTTCCTTATGTATTAATATATCTTAGAATTGTCTCCTTTTGGTTATAGGAAAACCAATATAGATAAGCTGTGAGTTATTTTTAAGTTCTTCACTGATCCAACAACATTCTTTTTAGAGGTTCCTCTATTGTTCTGTATAATGAAATTGATCATAAATCCTGATTAGGAGAAATAATTTTACTTCTCGATCTTAAGGCCATACCTAGGATTGGGTTTTTGTTTTTAAACTTCTTATTGTCCTTCTTCTTGTACTAACTTCAACAAATTATCAATGACAATGGGAGGAAATCTGAGAGAAAGGTTGAGGTAATCAACTATTAGGTTGTAACCTTATTAAATGTCTATTTCCACTATAGTTTCTATATTGTTTTGATCCCCGTTTGAGATTTTATTCTTGTCATCAATAGTTTCCAATTGGTAGTTTAGGTAGTGTCATTCATAGATACTAGTTTTTTTTTATGATACTCTCACTTGAATTTAGCTTAGTAGCATCTGCTTCAGTGGTTAAACCTTCCTTCACCAGCTCATTTATGGAATCAATAAAAATTAGTTCTAATGGCTCTAGTGGAATTTCCCCTTCTTCAATGTCGTCGAGAACTTTTGTAGATATTGAGTCCAATGAGTTTTCAATTGACTTAGTTTCAATCTACCAGTCCGGGATTGTAGTGCTTCACATGTAAGCATAACCCAAGCACATGTATCACTCACCTAAGTAGAACTTGCTATAATCACTGTCCTGTTTTGGTTTCAATCAAAAATCTTTTTAATAATTAAAAAAACATCCAATCTATCAACTAAAAAAACTGTAATTAAGTGGGTTAGTGACAGTACTTTGAACACAACACCAATTATACATAATGCTTAGGACAATACTTTTGTTAGCTTTGGTTGGTGATAGGTAGAGGCAAAAATAGGGTCGACTATTGAGTGGGGTATGGTTTGAGAAAATAAAGTTAGAGAAAATTGGTTGGGCTCGACTATTGAGTGGGGTATGGTTAGAGAAAATCGTTTTTTCTATTACATGCTTATTTTACTATCATTACTTGTGTTTTGTATAGCTTTTCTCTTTCTCTTGCATATATACATTTTCTGATTTTTATAAGAGATTGAGATTGAATCTGGAAACTTATATTTGTTGTCCACCTCAGTTTTAAGCATGTATATAAACTAATTCGTCTCAATAATTTGGGAGAAGTTGGGTTGGGCAATAAAAGTTAGATTGGACTGAAAATCTAGTATGCTTTAAAATTTGACCTCGACTATATAGTTGAGTTTTTTTTGCTTATGTACGTGCCACGAGAGAGGATCTTTCTGCTTTGACATATAGTTTAGGTTTATATAAACATTACTCTTGTAAACTCAGTGATGAATTTTTATTATTGTAGGTTGCTATTACATCACAGAGGCAGAGTAAATCCCTCTCATAGGCACATTCCCATTCACAGTCTCGATTGCACTCACAATACAATATACAACCACCATTTCAACAACAATCTCATCCCAGTTCTCATTCCCTTTCAGATTCTAGCTCGACTAAACGATCAAACTCAAGTGACTGTGAAAGCGATAGTAGCTCGACGGAGAGTGAGCCGTTACATAACTAAGACGCCCATTCACATGAAGAAGTTAATCAAAGTTATTTGATTTATATGTGCTTATTTAACTGTGTAGATTGAAGTTAACCTATTTTTTCAAATTTTACGATTTAGCTTCAGCACAATATGCCACTAAACGTAGAGGCATTGCAAAGTTGGGTGAATTATGAGGTACAGGGAAATGCTTAGAGCTTCACTTCAACGATTTCTATCAGCCAGTCGAAGATACCGCATATAGACTATCTACCCATATAGGCATTTTAGTTCATGATGGGAACATGTAAAGTTTCTTTTGTAAATTTTCATATAACACAACTCTTATTAGAATACTCTTTGCAATATTGTATGTTATCTATTGACAATTTAAAGATGATTATTTAATCGATGTAAAAGGTTACTAATTTATTATTATATCGATGCTGAACATGTTACCTTTGGCTTTCAATGATTGGAGATGCGAGGAGTTATACCCATACAAGAAACATGTTTGGCGAGAGGTGATGGTAAAATCAAAAGATACAATAATTTGTGGCAAATGAATTGAAAATTTTGAATTATTTAGGTAAAAGTCAACTATGCATGGGTTGTCTTGGCAATCACAACAAGGTCAATAATAGCTCAAATCATAACTTTAAAAATGATAAAACATAATTTTGGGTAAACTCATGTGTAGCAGATGACTTATTTTTCTATACATTGTAATTATATAGGAGAACACTGATGCCCCTGAAGAATTCAAAAAAATGTTCATGAAGAAGGTTGGAAAGATATGGAATAATTAGAAAGCAGAGGTGAAGAAACAATATCGTGCCTTTGATACTGACGAAGAGAGATTGAAATATTGTCCACCTAGAGTAAAGCTAGAGTAGTGGTCACAACTTTTTAAGTATTGGGGAACTCGTGAGGCAAGGGTATGAATGTATTACTACCAGTAAAGTTTTATAAATTCAAGTTAAACATATATTTTAAATATATTTTTGTAATAGAAAACGAGTCGAAGAAATCGTCGAACTCATAAGAAGAAAAGAACACCACATACTTTTGGAAGACTCATACGAATGTTGCTCATAAGGTGTTTTATAAAAGATTTTGATTGTGAATATTATTTTATGTTATCAAACCTATTTATGTAACGACTTACGAGTCATTGGGTTTATGCATATGGAGGTTGATCAAGGGAAAAAGGTTTCGTTGGTTGATGTTTACATCAAAACACATGAGAGAAACGATGGCTCAGCCATCGATAAGGATTCCGCTGAAGCAATGGTACAAAATATCATCCATGTTCCTTCCCTTATTTCTTAGAAAATCTCAACGACGTCATTTTACCTTTTAATCAAAATTCTTATTCTGTTTATCAGCCATTATAAAAGGAAACATGCAGGAGATGGTGTCATAACATTAAAATCATAATATATATATTACATGGATGAGGATTAAATTAATAATTAAATAAGTTCATTATTATTTATGAAATTTAAAATTATGCATGAAATTATTATGTTAATAAGAATCGTTTCATTTCAGTAAAAAATGAGGCAAAAAGTAGATCAACTTCCGTTAGATTGTAATGAATATGTCAGTCGTAAAGACGAGATATTTTATGAAGTCCTGGGACCTAATAAACACAGTCATTGTCGAGCTTATGGTCATGGACCATCTTCAACTGATGTGCATGGAACTAAGCAGATGAAGGTTAATGAAAAAGAGTATGAACGACTAATATCTGAGATTCGATCAGAATTTCAGGATAAATTTGATCATTTAGATGCTCAGTTTGAGTTGATATGCACACACATGATGACTTACCCTTCCATTGTATCCTAACAGGAGTACACACTTTTATCTTTTGCACTTAAATATCGTGTATATATATAAATGTATGTTCTAGTATTAAATTATGCTATTAACAGCTTCCACAATCCTCCAACGAGCAAAACATACCATCATATAGGTCTATTTTGCAACCCGAGCAACAATTAGAAGAAACCAACCAATTTCAACTTCTAGTGGTACCACAATCAAATCACCATTTAGCTCCATCTCAACAGGCAAGTAGACAACTACTTTTTAAAATCATAATTTATAACTATATGTTTTCATGATTAAAATAATTCATTTTTTTTAGATTGCAAATTCTCAACACTTGGATGCCCCCGAGACTGCTGCTCGTGTTAGTGAGCAAACAAGTGCTACTTCAATTCAGGTATGTTACTAATTTAAAGGATTTTAAAGGGTACAATATATCTACGCTTTCTTGGGGAGTTTATGTATACTTGACATTGAGTTGTTGGCATATTTGGTTGTATATAGTCTTAAAATTTTTGGGATGTCTTAAAAACAAATAAAACTCTGCCAATTTTTTCCCAGAAATATATGGTTGATGACATATTCATCTTGTTTGTAGAAAGAACCATAAAAGAAGAAGAAGAAGCACCATCAACCACGACAAAGGGTCTCAAATAATTCACTTCCTAAAATTGTAGACCTTATTTTTTTCGGACTTCCAAAATTGGTTGTGGCACGTGGATTCATTGTGAGAAAGGACCCTTCAACAAAAGTAGGGGGTACGCCACTGGGTGAAGACTTTTGGGAAGTATATATTGAGAAAACATTTGTAACAAATGAATCATTGCCTAGACCTTATGGAAACAAGTCCAGAATTGGAGATGCACATCATTCAACTGTAGCGTGGCATATTGCTAATGTACTAATTTTTAATTTTAATTTTTTAATTAAAATACTAAAGAATAAGTATCAATGGCTAACAATTGACTTTTTTATTTCTAGGTCGAAGAGGATGTTTGACTTTGATGAAGAAGGATCGTACATTATATAAAATTTAGTCTCCCTTCTTGTTTTCCCTCTTTTTCTTATTGGACAAGTGATACATTTTATTTTGTGAATGGATAATTGTTCTAAGCACAATTACATTTATTTACGATGAATACTATTGGTTTTAATTTGATTATTGCCCTCTTAATTTAATGTTATGGTAATGTATTTGCACATAAATACAGTACTTCTTATAATTAATTTTTTTAACACTTCTTCCCAGTCATATATTACAAAATAATGTCAACATTTTTTTTGATGCCACTATATTTATTCTCGGCATTTTTTTAGTGCTGCCAAAAGTGTGTTGAACATTTAATAGGTGTTGCAAAAGATTATTATCAACATTTTTTAATTCCTATAAAAGGTTATTACCAGCATTAATATAAATGCTTAAAAGTGCTGCTAACTTTTTGCGCTATTTTTTAAAATCCCGTTGTTCTTTTACCACATTGGCTACCGTACTTGTGGAAATGCCGCCATAAGTGCCGCTAAATTTTCGTGGCATTTTTTAAAATTTCGTTGTTCTTTTACCACATTGGCTATTACCGCACTTGTAAAAATGCCACAAAACGTGCAGTAAAAAGTGTTACCAACATTTTTAGTGCTTTTTTTGGCATTTAATTTATGCCGGGAAACATCAATATTCCTCTTCAAATAAACTTCAATATCTTCAAATCTTCAACTCTCCAAACTTTCTTTGTCATCATCAAGGTGTGCAAAAATAATCCTTAATTAAGTACCTACACACATGCGACAAGAAATAATACCCATGACGCGCAACAGTTTGAAATATAATGATAAGCAAAAGTAAATATCAATTAATCTTAAGGAAATCATTATAAAAATTCTCCCCATAATTCGTTCTCCCCATTTTGATGATGTCCCCAAATAGACAAATATGAAGAACATAAATCAAATGCAAATGGAGAATGTCACAAGGTAATCAAGATTTATCTTTTTGAATTTTTCAAATTTTTTCTCACAAAATATACAACAAAGAAGCATACCATGAAAGATCACCAAAACAACTAAGTCGGTGATTGCGGAAATGTAGGGATGTGAACAAATTTGATAGGAAAATCAATACATACAACCATAACATATGTGCACGATGAATGTTGGATATTCTTAAGTGTGTGTGGATGAAGGTAAACCCTATTCACCGTGTGGCATGTGATAGACACCGCCTCTGCCCAAAATCTACTAGCAACTCTACGACCTAGAAGCATAGATCTAGTCATTTCCTGAATCATCCGATTCTTCCTCTCAATAATCCCATTTTACTGAGCAGTCTTCACGACCAAAAATCCATGTTTGATCCCGAGGCTATCATAGTAAAGATCTACTTTAGCTTCCTTAAACTCAGTGTCTTTGTCACTACGTATTCTATTGGTAGTGACTCCGTGTTGATTTTATAGGACATGACACTTGGTCGTAAGAAATTCCATAGCATCGAATTTGTCTCTAAAAAACCTATAATCGAGAAACGAGAGAAATCATCTACCATCATGAGGATACACCTCTTACCACCCAGACTCTCAGTATAAGTAGGACCTATAAGATCCATGTGTATCAACTCAAGCATTCCTGAAGTGGTAATGGAATTCAACTTCTTGTGGGGGCTACGAACTTTCTTTCCCAACTGATAGGGTCCACAAATCACGGAAGTCGACTTTATAAGTGATTGAAATCCACATACTAGGTCCTTTTTACCTAATTTCTCCAAATCTCTAAAATTCACATAACCTAGACATTGATGCTACAAATCCATAGGAGTGATCATGGTAGTGTTGAAGGCAAATAAGGACTTGGGTACAATCCCATAACAATTATCTTCAGTCCTCAACCCTTGCAATAGAAGTTTACCGGCTTGATTATAAACATTACACCCATTTCGATCAAACTTTACTGCAAAGTTAGCGTCGCAAAGCTGGCTAATGCGGATAAGGTTTGCTTTCAAACCTTTGACGTACAAAACATCCTCTATCTTAGGAAATCCTGGTATCTCTACTGTACCTCGTCCTACCATGCTAGATTTTCTACCATCTACAAAGGTGACTTTACCTTCCTTGCGATCCTCTAGACAGGAAATAAAATAGGACATCACCTGTCATGTGCCTGGAGCAACCACTATCGAAATACCACTGAATAATTTTATGTGCTTTGAGAGAAACATGAACAACAAGGTCTTTTCGTCGAGTTTAGGCACCCAAGAACAGTTTAGGGCCTTGTCATTGCAATTCTAGTCTGGATATTAGAAGTGTCCGCTGATGGCATAGTAATCCGTTAGAACTCTTCCATTAGACTCTGAGAAGTGGTGACTAGAAACCCAACTTGCTCTCTAAGACTCAAAAAATCTCTAGTGGCATGTGGTGGCGCAAATGTATGTCGTGTCCGACCCAAAGTATAGCAAAACTCCCTAAGGTGGTCCTTTGTTTTACAGTAGGTACAGAAGTACACAGTCTTTAGCCGACTTTAGTTTGCTTTTTCTTTGGTCGAACTCTTCTTTGGGGCTTTTGGTGATGGCCATATGGATTCATAGTAAACTCAGGAATCGATTCCAATGTCACATGGGATGTGGAGGCACCATCAAAACCAATTCCCTGCCTTTTACAAAAACCTAAAGCAGGGGTGAGGATCATTTTCCCCATCTTTCCAGATCTGTCCTCTATTTTTACCTTGACCTCCCTGGCTATCTCAAGGTCATGAGTAAGCTAGGCTAAAAGGTCTTCAAGTTTCTTTCGAGTGTCCATGGAGGTCTGGACCTCAGTCGTAAGATTAGACACTTTCTTGGTCAAGTCTCCTTTCTCTTTCTCTAAACATCTCTCTCTCACGCCAAATTGACTCTCTCTCTACACAAACTCTCTCTCCCCCCCCCTCTCTCTCTCTCTCTCTCTCTCTCTCATCTCTCGTCTCTCATAAATCTCTCTTTAAGGCAATAATCCTAAGAGTTAACGCTTTGTTACAATTTTTAGTTTTAAGATAATCCGCATATAAATCAGCGTACATGCATAGTAAATCACTCTCATTCTCACTTGCAACATCCTCCCCTTTCACTCACATTGCTTCCACTATCGAGGTGTCTTTGTGAATTAGCAACCTCATCGTCGTGAGGTGCACTGTCAGTACTCACGCGACTAGCCATGAATGCGGTGAAGTTACATTCATGCGGTGACTCATCTCCAGAATCCACCGACTCGACCTCACTGTCGTCACTAAGGGAGGCATTAAGAGCAACTTTGACTTTGCCTTGATGTCGCAACCTAGTAGGACACTCAAATTCTTTATGACTTCTATCATCATACTTGCAATATTTTTCCTCATCTTTCTTACGCGCGTCCTTTTTATTCTTTTCATTTTTCTTTTCAAACTTTATTTTCTCAAAATTCTTTTTATATTTGAAATTGCCATTTTTCTTTCATTTGAGAAATTTCTTGCATTTTTTTGCAAATAAGGACAAATCGTCTAAGTCAAAATCAAACTCAGAATCAAACAACTCTTCCTCTATTTTCCTAGATGACTCATCTCTTTTTCTTATTGACCCCTCACTCTTCCTAGAATGGGCTTTAAGTGGTACCCCTTTATCTTTTGATTTTATCGTATTAGTAAACATGTCAATTTCATAAGTCTGGAGGTCTCCTACCAATTCTTCTAATTTCAGACTATTCAAATTTCCTAATGAATTTAGCACACTAATTTTAGGGATAAAATGCTTAGGCAATGATCCCAAAATCTTTTTAACCACTCTAGCATCAGGAATGTGTTCACCCAAATTGAAACTAGTGTTCACAATATCAGATAAGCATGTATATAATTCATCAAAACACTCAGATTCAAGCAAGATGATTGTCTCAAATTGTGTAGTTAAATTTTGCAATTCTGATTCTTTAACAGAATTAGTGCTTTCATGGGTAAGTTAAAGAACATCCCATGATTCTTTAGACGTGGTACACGTCATGATGCGTCGAAACTCATCGGGGGTGACATTTTTCGGAAATTGTACTAAGCCCGCGTGAGTTATATATGCTCCACTTAAATTCATCCTTATTCCATCCAGTCACAGATTGTACAGTAGTTACATTATCTACAGTGACAATGGGAGGCATCCATCCTCTTTCACACACAACCCAAACACGTTCATCAATGGCCTTTAAGTGAGATTTCATACGGGCCTTCCAATATGCGTAATTTGACCCGTAAAAAAATGGCACTCAATTATACAAGTTTTTCATTGAATTTTTTTAAAATCAATTTTTAGGCCAAAATCGATATCCAGGGAAAAAAATTACACGGTATAATTGTGTAAATGTCTCTAATACCAATTTGAGAGTGCGTAAATAATTCAGTGATTAACTTGTTTAATTAAGTTCAAATTTTAAACCCAAAAATTACCAACACACGCAAGTAATTGTGACAGACTAATAATATAAACGCAAGCATTCATAGTCATTCACAATATGAGGAAAAATCCCCTAAAAGGGAAAAACCATTTATTTTACTATAATATGTAAACAACTTACAATCACAGCAAAATACAATTTCGACGCACGAATACCCGCGGGTGTCGATTCGTCGTTGTTGGCGTATGTCAGCAAGATATCCCATAAGAACTCCAATTTTAGCAGTGGATAAAGATCATTCTTTTCCACAAGATTACTCCAAGATGAGTAGACAAATTGTATTTAGGGTTTATGGATTCATACAAATGTATGGGAGTGATATGTGAATCAAAAACGCATTAAACCTTGAAAAAACGAAGCCTGTTTTTGGGTAGAATAATTGCAGATATGTCAGTGGAAAAAGACTTGAAAAACATGTAGAATGGGCACTACTTTAAATACAAAAATTGAGGTGGCGTGTCGCTCGAACGAAGTACAAGTGTCGCTCGAATGTAAAGCCACGTCGCTCGAATGACTTCGTGCGAGATGTCTATGTCGCGCGAACGACCATCCAATCTCGCTTCAACAACATCGGCGATATTTTTCCCTTTCGCCTCTACGCTTAGAAAAATTTCTTCTTCTCAAGTAAAAACGTTCCAAACCCTTAAAAAATATTTTAAAAAAATTCCCAAATATTTATGTAAATAATAAACACTCCAAATAAATTATTTTACCATGATTGTGAGTGGAGTAGTGGGAACATTTGCAGAGTACGTGGCATGTTGCATGATGCGCATATGAAGATGATGGATGCAAGGATTCAGATCAAGGCCATCATGGATGATCGTGTTGACGTACCGAATATAGTGGTATCAAACATACTAATTGCGATCTAGGATAAACTAAAAATTTCTAGATTCTAACTCGAACATTTATAAAATTATGTCCTTACAGCCATCATAGGTATGACATTGGAAACTTTCGAAAATGTCAAAGCTATTGTAGTGTGTATCTAGAGTGGCATGGTGTGTGTGTGAAATAAAAAAAATTCAAAAACAGGCACACTTAAGGCCCATTTGGTTCTGTATTCAGAAAACTCGATTTAAACGCTATTTTTAAATATAGTTTTAAAATCAGTTTTTTGTGTTTATAATTATTGGTGCGCGTTTGGTAAACTTGTTTTTAAATACAGTATTTTGAAAATTTGACAAAATTGGCAAACATGTATTTATATCATACATAAATATGTGTGTGTGTGTGTATGTCTCTCTCTCTCTCTCTCTATATATATATATATATATGTGATAAATGTACATGTATATAATTTATGATGTCTGTACACATGAATGTATACATACATACATACATACATACATACATACACACATCATAAATTATATACATGTACATTTAATACCATGTATTTTTATGTATATCTAATGAGGTATGTTGAAGAGTTTAACTATATATATATATATATATATACATACACACACACACACACACACACACACAATACAAATGTAAACGTACATACATACATAAATGTACATAAATATATATATAATGATATTGTATGTATAATTCATAATAAAATTATATACATACATGAATTGATAATTTTTTTAATACATATGTACTATATGTATATTTTATATTATTCCATACATTAATAATACTTGTATAAAACTATATATAAGTATCTTGTATTTATTGATAATATTATTTAACATATGGATCTTAGTATATTATATAATTTAATAGTATTTATATTTTTTATTTATAAGAATTACACACATATTAATGTATCATGTATGTATATTATATATTGAGGTATAAATGCATTAGAATATTAAGAATGAATAATTCCGATTTGAAAAATAAAAAACAGAAGTTATAAAGCACCATTTTGCTATTTTCTGAAAAACTTGATTATAACACGGATTTATTAGGCTTGAAATTTGCCGCGACGGTGTGGGAACCCCTAGAGACACCGCGAGTGGAAGGAACACCTCGTGCGCAACTGTTTCGAGCTTAAGAGTTTTGCAGCTTTTTATAGCTCAAGAGTTTTGCGAATAGGACATTAATTGGAGAGAGATGGATGGAGACCTTGGGAATCCTACGTGCTACAACAACCAATACGTATCCAAGATGTTATAACAATCGAACATTGGTCCCGTGCGAGATGTTGTCGCCTCTCACGGGGCCGTTTGAGGGATGTTTTGATTTTTCTCCCTCCAACGACATGTTTTTAAGATTAAGTCTAGATATTTTCAATTTTTTATCATATTATCAAGCTGGGGGTCCTATGACCACCCGGTCAATTCCTACGAGTTACATTGGTCCCATGCGAGGTGTTCGCATCTTTCACGGGGCCATTTGGGGGGTGTTTTGGTTTTTCGTCCTTTAACGGCATGTTTTTAAGCCTAAGTCTATATATTTTCAAATTATCGTCATATTCTCAAACCGGGGGTCCCGTGACCACGCGATCATTTCCTGCGAGTTACATTGATCTCGTTCAATGTGTTTGCGCCTATCACGAGGCCATTTGGGGGGGTGCTTTGGGTTTTCACCCTCTAAAGGCATGTTTGACAATAAAATCTGGCATTTCTAACCTTACCAAATGTAGCATGCTGTAGAGCTCATTGAAATTGTTCTGGAAGGGAGTACCCGATAATATGATGCATTTTTTCATTTGGAGTTTGATAGAGTATTCCAAATATGACTCCTCTCATTACGGGGAGTGTGGCCTTCATCAAGATCCACCAATCCAGGACACTCCAATAGTATTTTTTTCCATTATTGATGTTTCTCATTTACAACACTCCTTTTACTTTTCTTTGAGTGTTACTTCGACGTGATTTTCTCACCAAAAAGCTTATCATACAAATTATAGCTTACTCCCAGTACACTTTGGTCTTTCTGCCACGAATACACCTCTGTCACGCGTTCAAATTATTTACTCACATACCTTTTCTTTTGGAGAAGCTCAAGATTTATATTTTCATTTTTAGATTTTTCAGTATTTTTAAGGTTATGAAATAAGGATTTAACACCCCCCCCCCCCCAAATGGACCCATAACATTAGCAGTGACTAGAGCCGTGACTATTCTCATGTATTAAAGGATGAGTCACAACCAATGGTCATGACCAGGTGTATGTATGGGTCACGAGTAAAGTTCGCGACCATCTACCGTGACCCTCAAGGTCCGTGACCCTTCATTTGGTCAGGAATTTGGGCCGTGATCCACAAAAATGGTCATGCTCAAAATGGTTACAGCCCTTGGCCGCGACTCACAGACCTAGTGACGGTCTTTGGCATTGACCATTTGCCTAATATGGTATAGTGAAGAAGGAGATCTTACCCTCAAGGAAACCATAGAACTCATCTCGAATCCAGGAGGGATATTCAAACCTAACTAGAGTGGGCCATATATCGTGAAGAAAATCATGCCAAGTGGCACCGCTATGCTCACAGACCTCGATGGAGAGAATATAATGCATCTAGTCAATTTGGAGTCCCTTAAGAAATCTTTCGTTTAGACTCTTCTCACCTACTTTTAATTCTAAAAAAAATCTTTCCCCTCTACTCAGAACTACGTAGGACCTGATCCTCCCAAAAATCACCTTTTCAAGAGTTAAAATCGCAAGTTTCAAACATAAAGGTACGCAGGCAACCCATAAAACACTTTGGGCACTGTAACACCCGCCATGCAATTTTAACCATACCCGTGTAATTTAGTGACTTGGTATTTAGACTTGGTAAGATGGATCATGGGTCAAATTTGGGTAACGTAGTGGCCCTGGTGCGATTAAACTGGATTCGTATGGCTTAAAGTTTGTATGCGGTGTTAGTGTGGTCGTTCGAATGAATAAATGTGTTGTTCAAACGAGGAAGGCTATGTCGTTTGAGCGAGTTTCGAACGAACTTATGACGAGAAATACCTATTCATTTTCCATCACTCTATGGAATCTAGTTGGAACGTCATCATTCAAACGAGGTGCATTATCATTCGAATGAGGGTGCACGACCCTTCAAACGAACAAAGATTTTACCTTATATTTAAACTTCATTTAAATCTTATTCGAACTCTTGTTCAAACGAGAGGGGATATCGTTCGAATGAGATGAGGAGTTGTTCGAATGACTCTACATAAATTAGAATTTTTTGCACATTTTAATGTGCTGTCGTGACGTGGGTCGTCGAATTAGATGAGCTATAGAGCTCTCAGCGACTCAGATCAAAACGTGGGTTAAGGGCTTGATGGACCAATGGTTAAAGGGTTGAGTTTGGGGCATATTAGGATTTAATACTCAGGGTTTGGGGAGTATTTAAAGTAGGTTTTAGCTCATTTGAGCAACCCAATCAAATTTTGCCTCTCTCTAGCTCTCGGAGCTCCTCCTCCACCAACCTCTATATACCACCCTAGTACCACCATACCTCCACATAAAACCACCATAGTTTAATCCTTTTCCACCATATTTAAGTTTATAAAACCCTTATACACCACACGTTTGATCAAGATGGGATTTCATGGAGATGTTATTGGGGATTTTTTGGGAAGAAGAAGAAGAAGAAGAAGAAGAAGAAGAAGAAGAAGAAGAAGAAGAAGAAGAAGAAGAAGAAGAAGGGAGCTAGAAGGGGGTTTTTCTAGGAGATTTCGTGGAGCACATATTTGTGGAGCTACGTAACCTCCTTGAGGCCACCTTAAAAGGTGGGAGGTTGCCATCATCATCTTCTTGAGGTGGGAAACTCTACTATTTAGCTTAAGAACTACATTTTCCATAGTATTGGTCTTGGTGTTAGAGTTTGTAAGAGTACAATGCATATATGATTTAAGAAGGTTACTTCTTATGGTTTTGTGTAAAATTGTCAACAAATCATTTCAGGAGTATTGAATAAAATGTAAGGGTGTCAATTTTATCAAAAAATTCGGGTCCCCACGGATACCCAACCTTATTGGGTAGGGTATGGGGATTAAGTTTTGGGGATCGAGGCAGGTTCGGGGAGTTAAAAAAATCCCCGCAAATTTTCAAGTTGATTTCGGGTATAGCCTCGGGTCCCCACGGGGATACCTGAATTATTAATATATAATAATATTTTTATGTATATATTATAATAAATATATAAGAATAAATAAGGAAAGGTCCTCCTATTTCTTCTAACCCTATTTCTTCTAACTTTCTTCCGCCCCTATTTACGTGCTCGTCAGTCTGAGAAACAGAAGAACGTATATTCCTCTCACTTTCAAGTAGATCAATTGTATTCAGTCTTCGATGTGATCCTCTCCTCATACGAAACTCATGTTTCCAATGCTTTGGAGCAAATCCCACCTGTTTTAGACCTTCTATTTTTCAGCATCATCAATTAGGCACAAGAAAGAAGCACCAGCCTCTGGCCAATGTCAGTGGAACCAACACCTGCAGTGGTTCAGCAACCTCACGAATGGAGAAAAGTCAATGATTTATGATGAAATTCCAAATTTGCGGGAAAAGTAAGATTTTTACCTTAGCTTAAATTAGTTTAAGTTATTTCCTGTTCAAGAATATGCCAAATTGAAAAATCTTTCATAAATTGATGCTTCCCTATAAAAACGACCATTGAACGATATTTAGTTTTTTTTATATTAAAAAAAAAAGAAACGAGTTCCCCGTGGGGAAACCGATGCCCATTTTAAATGGGGACGGTGATCCACAAACTCGTTATAATGGGGAATATCTAACGGGGACGGGGATGGGGATGCTTTCCCCGACTCCGAACCATTTTGTGTAATAAAATGATATATTTCAAGAAAGCTTGGTATTTAAACATTTTGTGTAATAAAATGTTTGAAATAATATTTATCTTGTTGAAGATATTTTATGAACAAATTTCTTAAAGTTTTCTTATAATAATTGGGGGGTTTCTAGAGATAGACATTTATTCAAGTTTTGAAGAAACAAAACTATTTTTTGTCTTGAAAATAATGTTTTTGCAAATAATATGAAATTTCTAGAATGAATCACATGTTAAACCCATTTAATGGGATTTTTGAACTTAAAATCTATTAACTTGTAGTAATTTGGTAACGAGCATATAAACAAGTTTAACGAAGATTTTAAGTGGTTTTAATATGAATCAAAGAAAATAAAAATTTTAGCCCTTAAAGTGTGTGAATAAGTTTAGAAAATGTGATAAGTGGGTGTTTCAAGTCTATATGTGAAAATAAAGGGAAAATGGTTTGCTTGCAAAATAGTCTTCAAAATGTCGAATGGTTTCCTTAATAAGGAGAGTAATAAAATAAAGAGATTTTCAACTTGGAAAGTGTGTTATCTCTAAAGAGTTTCATGAGTGCTAATGAGTAAAAATATTTAAGAAGTTAGTGTGTATAACTTAATAATGTTTTGGGAAATCAACACATGTGAAAATGGAGAAAATATGAGTTTGAAAATAAAGGGGTAAAATGGTAATTTTATGTTAAGTGGAATATTTTTATGAAATAAAAATGTTTGAAAAAGTGTTACAAAAATGGTCCAAAATGAAAGTGATTTTTGGGGTAAAATTAATGCAAGTGTGTAGAGGACAAGAAGTGGTGATTTTCAAAGTGTAACAGAAGGTGGGGTAAAATCCCTTGGTTTTGGCTTCGACCGATAAAAGTGAAATAATGTAGACATTGAAAAATATTAAACACGTTAATATGAACACGGATGAGATCGGAAAATCATTCAGAAGGGATCAGAGCCCTAGGATGAAAGACCCAAAAGACTGGCTAGAGCATATCGTAGCGTAGCCTATGGAGTGGAGCCCGTTAAAGTACACAATTATTTGTAGGATTCCGAGAAAAAGATAATAGAATATGGTAAAGAAATGGTTACATTGTGAATATAAGAAAAGACAACCTAACATGAAATTAAATTGGTAAATGTTCTGGTTGAAAAGATAATGTGGTCAAGTAATATGAGAAATCGGCTAATGTCCATGTAAAGAGAAAAGAATGGTAAAGTGAAGTGATTACATGGGTAATTAAGCAACCTAAGGAGCGTGCACATTTTGAAGGACTATTTTCAAGGAAAATATTAAGGCATATTCAGTGTGAGTAAATGAATGATTTCGGTAAAAGAAGTATTCTCTATAAAAAAATACTATTTTGTTTAAGTATTTAATCGTGTGCGTTAAATTGAAAAAAATGATAAGTTAATAAAAAAGGATCTCTTCATAGGATTAATGTGATTTAATCAGAATAAGTAATGTTTCTGGAATAACAATGGTTTCATGCATTAATGTGTATATATATGTATGTATATATATGAGTTGATTGCTTGTGCACGTAGGTAAAATGTGTTAGAGTTTCTTTTTTACCATTCGATTCTATGCTGAATTGTTGTATTTTCCACTGGGCATTCGGCTCATTCCCTCTTCTTTGTTATGATATGCTATGTGTGGTTCCGTATTTTCAAAGCGTTGTATAGGTAAGTATCCTTTTTATCTTACTTTAGTATCTCTAAATGCTCGGACTCCGGGGATTCTTCCTAGGGGTCCAACATGTAGCTAGATATGAATAAAAATTGCATGCTAAACAATTAAAAGGTTAATTAAATAAAACCGGACTATCAACATTATTTAGGTTGTATTATTTCACTTCACACATAACGTTCGGGCCGAACCGGATTAACCCACGAGTAACCCATAAATTCGGATCAGTGCATTACAAATGGTATCAAAACTCTAAGTTCACGGTTCCTTTCGAGAGTGATGTGGTGTGGTCAATAGTGGATCTTTCGACTTCAGTGTTGGTTTTGGGCCGGTTGCTCTAGACATGTGACTGTTTTGATTCGTGTTCTCGACGATAGAGTCAAGTAGATAAGCACGAAGGGAAAGTTATTGCCAAGTAGTAAGTGGACAAGTTAGGTGCGATCAATAGTTCTCAACGCATCTGATTTAGACGTGTTAGTAACGTGCGAGTGTCTATGCAAGCTATTAGTGGTGACACCGCGGTCTTTAGTGTGAGGTTCACTTGTAAACTTTTGATGATGTGAGAAGCCTTTTGAGGTGTCAATAAAGTAAAATTTCATCCATTGCTTAGATATGGAGATTATTTAAAGTCAACTGTGGAGATTAGGTGACTAAAGTGGCATGTCTAAGAAGTACTTATTCCATAAGGACGCATTAGGTTCCTTAGTTAGGAACACACGGTTAGTTAACAGTGATGATGAAATTAGGCGAACTTAATTCTAGGAAATAGTTTCATGTCGTAAGTATTTAACTAGCGAGTAGGCATATAGATCCACATTGATCATTACTTGAGGATGTGTACTTAGGATTTAGTTTATAGAATAATACCGTTGTACATTAGTATCTTAGTAATTGTCAATTGATTGATGTATATTGTAAGACATGATACAAGTTATGAGCCATTTGGGTAAGTGTTTAAGATGTGACGTAGGAGTGAATCCTAGGTAGTCTCCCATGACGTGGTTTTAGGGAACATGAGGTGACATTTAAGGAATAGGATTTCTTGTTACATCAATAGTGTGGACTTAAGGTCTTATGGGTTGCGCACGATGTCCTATATCCTGCGCAAATCTTTAGTAGTGTCAGCTTGTGGTTGGTACATAGTTTGTGGCATCAAGTTTATTGGAAGAGAGTTTTTGGGTCCCGATGATAGGGATATAAGTTAAATTTGTACCAAGGTTTCAAAGGACAGGAAGTAGGATTTTCATTCAGATGAAGTAGCTCAATTGTTGGAGAATTATAGGTTAGTGTTTGTGCGAGCATATAAAAATTATTTGAGATGGATTCTAGTAGGTCGATAGGGCATACCTACTATGAGAGAATCATAGGTGATGAAATCTTATCAGGTTTGGGTGATGTTTACAGTGAGGTGTGCTTGGTGTCCATAGGGAGCCAATCGTGTCCGGTGTTATAGAGTGAAAATGTTCTGTTGACGATTGTTATAAGGGTCGCGTGATGACCTAAGTTTGTTAACGAAGTTGAGAGGAGTTGAATCATATAGTTTGTAGTGGCACCGTTTGATGTGGTACAAATAGGTTATGTGACCTTCTAAGGGAAGTTGGGGATTTATGTCGTGGTGGGACATAACCCTCATGGTCGTAGGATAACTAAGTAAGGAAAGTGATGTAGTCGATTGGATGAAGTACTAGGAGATGTATTGGCGACTTAAATTGCTGATGTCGGGTCGATACTTGAAAATAACACCCAAGATGGAATGTTGGAGTATGACTAATGTAGCGAAATATGTCATTGGCACAAGCTTAATAACCCTAGCAGGGAAAGGGTTAGATCTTATCACGTCTTGCCATACTTGTACGAATTAGGAGGTGTAGACGTGTGTATTACTCACTATTTTTATAGTTCTAATGATGATCGGTGTGGCCGTTGCGTAGATTCAGTTGGGTAGAATTTAGAGATAGGCTCAGTGATGGCCTTGTACTAATGATAGTGATTATGAGGTGAGTGATGGAATAGTCAGGCATTGCCTAAGTAGATGATGGGATGCAGTCAGCATACGACGAAGTAAATAATAACTTAGGTGTTTTAGGTTGGTCGCAAAGTTTGTCGATAAGAAAGATCGATATGATTGGTATTGGAAATAGTGTTTGACATTAGTTGACTCGACCGATTCATGTTTGTTAAGGATAAAAGGCGAAAGTATTACTCCTAAGGAGGGAAGTCTAGCGTTGACTTCCCAAAAGACAATAGGTCCATATGTTTCTTTCGTCACGTTCATAATCTGATTATCACGATTGGTGACCCAAGCCAGGTTGTATGACTAGACTGGGATTTGATGATAACATCTAAGAGGAGTCTTAGGCTTCAAAGCATATGGTATGGATTCGCTTTTTGTAAACCATAGCCCGTTGCATGAGGATGGCATTTGATATGACCAAGTATGACCTCGTCTAGGGATGAGGTCATCTATCACCAGAAGTCGAGCTTCCACAAGGAACTCACAGTTCATTTCCAAGACTCATCAAATCAGGGTTGGCCTCGTACTCATAACCTAGGTATCAAATAGGTCGAGACCTCAGGGAAGAATTTCATCGATAGGGACGTCTCTCGTCTTCTACCCCAACTGATACTAAGAAATGGCCTGCTTATTCCACCTCAGTCGAGACCACACTTATCCAGTGTAAAGCCAATTACTGCATTAGCAACCTCATACTCATCCAAGATGAGACCTTTACAGATGACACCATACCTTACGAGCGATAAAAGGTTCCAAGGTGGCGTGTCTCGCATGAGCAATTCTGTTACAACTAGGTTATCCCCTCACGTGAGGAGATATTGCATCATCATTAGTTATATGTGCCGTGGACAGCTATCACCATCTTATTACAAGCCTTCATCACCACACGCCTACAACACGCTTAGGGATGCGTTACACCCCATAAGCACTATAAATACTTGTCTCTTACCTCTTGTAAAGGGGACACAATTTATAAACCCAATAGAAACTTTGTCAAACTCACTGTGAGAGAGAGAAAGCTTGAGTGTTTGTATATTCAGGGCATTAGAGCCTTATTTAGTGGATTGCAAACACTAGACAGTGGACATAGGCCATAATTTGGATGAACCACTTAATTCTAGTGTTCAATCCCTCTTTGCCTCATCTCATTCTCTTACTATTATATTACTTATTTGCTTCCATTGTTATACCTATTTGATCTCATTATCATTGTGACCTGTTGGTACCATTTTTGGTATCATCAGTTTGGCACCGTCTGTGGGAATGAGAATTATCATCTCTTCCCTTCTCTAGCTTATACTCACCAGAATATCTGGTGGTGAACCAGTCCTCCCCTCTTGTGGAGATATTTCACCATTGAAAGAGATTTTGTTGAGCTTCTAAGCTCTTAATCTCCAGTTTGCAACTCATTCGTCAGGTGTGAAACAAGGCATCAAAATTTCCACCAACAATTGACCATCCTAGCTCCAGTCTCGCGCCTCCTCAGTAAAAATGGTGGAGGTGGCAGAGGCATTGAAGTCACTGGTGTCCAATCAATAGGCGATGAAGGAAACACTGGCCGCCTTCTGCCAAAATATATTAGTGAGAGCCGTAGGGATAATGCCAGATATGATTATTTCGGTAGCCATGGAGAAACATCTAGACACCAGGGGACCACCCTAGGCGCTACATAAGGAGTTACCACCTCTTAAACGACGGAGAGACGTTGCTGACCCTAGGCATTTAAGCCTAGGGAGGCAAGGTCAACACTGCTCGAAGGATTGGTATGATGACTATGAGGTTGAGGATGCTTAGGCTGAATGCTGAGAACTATATGAAATATCAGGAAACACTTTGTGCCGACCCCATTCAAGTTAGCCGAGGATACAACAAGAGGCCTTGTTAGGACGGTTAACGAAGGGGATCAACTTTTGACCGGTTGAGTAGAAGTCTTGCCTTTGAAAGGCTCGGCCTAGTGGGTGATCTCAGAGATTGACTGTCAAGGTCCAGGAGTATTATCGGCTTCAAAAGAGAAGGATTAGGGTGTCGGTCCCAATGCGATCGAGATGAGGGACTGGGAGAAGTGAATAGTCGATAAAGGTCTGTGGAAATGGAACCTTTAGTTCGACCGACTGAGGTGGTAGGAGATAATGTCGTTCAGGCCGATATTATAGCAGCAACCGAGAGGCCTTGAAATGACTCAATTCAGAGGTTAGAGGACAAGATTTGAGACATCCTCAAAAGCCGAGACCCATTACAGAGGGGCTATTCAGAAGGCTCTCCCTTCATGTATAGTATTGTTAATTTTCGAACCCCGTCCAAGTTCAAGCCAACAATGATCACTCCTAAGTATGATGGGAGCACAAATCCGATTCACCACGTCGATATGTACCAGTCAATTGCAGACATTGACTCGGTCTCAGATGAGATGAGGTGTCGTGCCTTTTCAAGCACCTTGACCTGAGCAACCCCATGTATGGTTCACCTCACTCCCAAAGAGTTCAATTTAGAGCTTCAAGTAACTCATAACGAGATTCATACATGACTTCTGCTTTGGGGTGAGACCCCAAAAGAAGATGACTCACCTACTGTACATTAAGCAGGGGAAGAATAAGAGTATCAGGGAATACATTGTGAGGTTTAACAAGTAAAAGTTAGAAGTGGAGGATTATGAGGAAAGCATTGTGATGACAATCCTGATAGGAGGCCTACAGAAGGGGAAATTGCCCTAGAAGCTTATTGAGGACCCACCGAAGTCCATGGACGAGATATTGGCAATGGTCGACAAGGTCATCAACACCGAAAAATCTATGGCGGTGAAGTATGAGGATGAAAGAGGGATGAGAAGTGGGGGCAAGTTCCAAAAAAGAGTAAGGATGGAAAAAAAAGGTCGGTAGATGATAAGTTTTCCAACTACACTCCCCTCACGGTCAGCTGCGAGCATATCTTGAATGAGATCAAGAATGATCGGTCCCTGAGGTGGTCCAAAAAATTGAAAGATCCTCCTCATAAGAGGAATAAAAGTTTTGGTGTGAATTCCACTAGGACCATGGGCACCTGAATGACAAATGTTTCTCTCTGAAGGATGAAATAGAGAAGATGCTAAAGGCTAGAAAGTTTAGGAAATATGTAGACAAGGGTGCCTCAAGGGGTGACCGAAATGACACCCAGAGGAAGAAGAGAGATGGAAAGTGTAAGCCTGATGGTCCAGCAAGACGAGATGATGATGAGTCGAATGAATCTAATGAAGACGACCCTGACCTCCCCCCTAAGTTTGATGAGCCAAATGGTCGACTCAATATGATCTCTCATGATGTTAAGATGATGTGTGGTGGACTCGCTAGAGGAGGAAAAAAGGTTGCCGATAGAAAAGCACATGTAGCAGAGGCCAAAGCTCTCCCTCCAAAGCCAAAAATTATGAATTCAGATGCGCTAGAGCTTGTGAAAGATAAGAGAACCAAGGTTGATATGGATACGTTGGTAGTTGGCTTCTAAAGGTTAGACTTTAAGGGAATTTTAGCTCCACATGATGACCCCTTAGTCATCGCCTTCTCATTCATGGCTATGAGGTCCCAAGGATCTTATCAACAGAGGCAGCTCAGCTGATGTTATATTCTGGGATTGCTACAGAGGTTTAAGTCTGAGTAAGAAGAGATTGATTCCGTACTACCAACCACTCATCGACTTCAGTGGTGAGAAAGTGCAGCCGCTGGGAATATATGAGATGGAGGTGAGAGGGGGGAATACTTGGCCAAAATGCCTTACGAAGAAAATCAGCTTCTTCATAATGGACAAAAATGTCTACTCGGCTTATAACAACATCCTTGGAAGGGTAACCCTCAAGGAGTTTGAGTCCATGCCCTCAATAGTCCACCAGATGATTAAATGTTTGACCCCATATGGGGTAGGGGAAGTTCAGGGGGATCAACTTGAGGCACGTGAATGGTACTTCAAATCAGCCGAGGAAAGGGAGGCATATAAAAGGGACACTATGACCTATAACATCAATACTCTGGATCCAAGATATGAGAAGAAGCTAAAAAAGGGTGAGGTCGTCAAAGAGGTAGAATCCATCGTCCTCAATGAAGACGAGCCAAAAAATACCTTCCAAATCGGTAAAGCCCTAAAGAAGGAGGTTAATGAAGCGCTGATTAAACTGTTAAAGAAGATACACAATAACTTTTCTTAGAGCCACGATGATATGCCTGGAATTGCCCAAAAATTCTCTGTCATAAGCTCAATGTGTCCGATTATTCGATCCAATAGATAAGAAGAGTATATTAGTGGGAAAAGTATGATGTCATCCAGGAAGAGGTGAAAAAGTTAGAGAGGGCAGACTTTATAAGAGAATTCATCCACCCAGAGTGGTTGGATAATTATGTCATCGTCCCTAAAGCCAATGAAAAATGGAGGATGTGTGTTGACTTGACGAATCTGAATAAAGCATGCCCGAAAGATAGTTTCCCGCTGCTTAGTATTGATAATATGGTATACCCTACAGTCGGTTATGAATTAATGAACTTCATAGATGCCTACTCAGGCTATAACCAAATATTCATGGATCTGATCGATGAAGAGAAGATAATCTTTATAACCGACAATGGGACCTATTGCTACAAGGTCATGCCCTTTGGGTTGAATAATGTTGGGGAAACGTATCAGAGGCTAGTCAACAAAATATTTAAGGACCAGATCAGGAAGATAATGGAAGTGTACGTCGATGACATGTTAACAAAGAGCCTCAAGGCCGACACCCATGTGGCCGACCTTGAGCACACTATTGACATGATGGACAAGTATAAAATGAAACTTAACCTCGCCAAATGTGTCTTCGACATGGTAACATGCAATTTTTTGGGATTCATTGTGAATTAGAGGGGGATAGAAGCCAAACCTGAGAAGATCAAGGCCTTATTGGAGATAAATACTCCTATAATAATAAAGGATGTGCAGAGACTGACTGGAAGAGTGGCAGCATTAAATAAGTTTGTGTCTAGAGCCATTGATAAATGCCTTCCTTTCTTTAGAGTATTGAGAAAAGATTTTGAATGGAAGGATGAGTGTGATAGAGCCTTTAAATATTTGAAGTCCTATCTCGGCTCTCCACTCTTATTGTCTAGAACAGTTTAAGGGGAGATACTCTACTTGTATCTAGCAGTATTAGAATCGTCCATTTGTGCCATAATTGTAAGAGAAGAGAATGGAGTTTAAAAACCAGTGTATTTTAATATCAAGGCACTCCAAGGGTTAAAGCAGAGGTACCCCAAAAAGGAGAAGTTGGCCTATGCATTGATTCATGCCTCAAGGAAACTGAAGCCCTATTTCCAGGAACATACCATGGTGGTCCTCACAGACTCACACCTCAGACAGGTCATTCACAAGCCTGAGAATTCAGTAAGACTAATGGCTTGGGCAATTGAATTGGGGGAGTTCAACATCATTTATCATCCAAGAACGACCATAAAGGGGCAAGCCATAGCTGACTTTGTAGCCGAGTTCACCTGGGATGAGGCCGACACTGAAGATGTTGAAGCTACAGCTTGTGAGCAAGAAAGGAGAGCATGTCCTCCCCCGATCGAGGCTAAGATGAGTTCAAAAAGAGATAAAGTGTTCGAGAATGAGGAGGAATGATATATTTTTGAGAATAGAACCCGGGAAGAGGTTAGTTTTTTTCCAAATGGTACTGTATGGAGCCTCTTTATTGATGGGTCTTCATGCGAGAATGGAAGCGGACCAGGATTGATAGTGTCAGCACCAGATGGGATCGATATTGAGTATATATTGAGGTTAAAGTTCAAAGATTCTAATAATGAATCAGAGTATAAGCCCATATTAGCAGGCCTCTCCCTTGCCCATGCACTAAATGTTAGCTAATTCCTTGTTTATAGTGATTATAGGTTGGTTGTTAATTAAATTTTGGGGGCGTACAAGGCTAAAGATGATAGAAGGTCAAAGTACCTGGGAAGGGTTAAGATTGCGTTAAAGTATTTTACTAAAGTAAAATTGAAGATGATACCTCGACAGAACAATGGACGAGTTGATGCTCTGGCAAGGTTAGCTTCAGCTACCAGAACTGAAATTAGAAGAACAGTCCCAGTAGAGATTCTTCGTCGACCGATGATTGAAGAAGAAGAAAATACTATGGAGTTGTGTTTAAATATGAGAGTGTGAGACTTATGGATGGATCCTATCATCCACTACATCAGAAATGGGGAGCTTCCTGAGTCTAAAGCTAAGAAAAAGAAGTTGAGGTATAAAGCTGCCAAGTTCTCCCTCATAAGAGACATCTTGTATAAGAAGGGGCTCATGGTTCCTCTACTCAGATGTGTCCACCCATCTGAGGTAGATTATATCTTAATGGACATGTATGAAGGGTCATGTTCCAGTCGTATTGGAGGGAGGACGCTGGATAAGAGGATCATCACCAAGGGATATTGGTGGCTGATGTTGGCCTAAGATGCAGTTGCATATGTTAAGAAGTGTGACACGTGCCAGAGGTTTTCCACCATACCCCATCAATATCATCAGCCTCTTACCTCTATTACATCTCCTTAGCCTTTTGCGATCCATAGGATTGACCTAGTAAGACCACTACCAAGGGTTGTGAACAATTATCGTTACTTGATTGAAGCGATCGATTATTTTTCAAAGTGGGTAGAGGACGAGCCGATGATAACAATCATAGAAAATAAAGCCTTCCAGTTTATCTAGAAAAACATCATCTGTAGATATGGCCTACCCAATACCCTGATTTTTAATAATGGGAGGCAATTAAAGAATATCTCCCTAAAGAAATATTATGAACGAGTTGGAAGTTTTTCTCCAGTCCTGGCCGACCTCATGCCAATGGTGAACAAAAGTAAAAACCAGAACGATCCTTGATAGAATCAAGAAGAGAATGGAAGATGCCAAAGGGATATGGATTGAGGAGGTATATGCTGTCCTATGGGCTTATAGGACGACGAAGAGGACTCCTACTAGGGAAACTCCATTTATGTTGGCCTATGGCTCAGAGGCGATAGTGTCGACAAAGGTAGGTCTCCCTACCCACAGGGTCCAGACCTATGACCTGAAAGAGAATGTTGTTGAACGAAGACTTGATTTGGATCTTGTGGAAGAGAGGAGAGAAGATGCTGAGGTTAGGCAAGCTGCCTACCAATAGAGGACAACGATATTCTAAAATAAGAGAGTAAAGGCATACCCAATAAAGATAGTAGACCTGGTATTAAAGAAGACATGGTAGAAGCCTAACAAGATTCATCCGAATGGGCATGGTCCATACAGAGTAGTTGAAGAGGTGGTCCCGGGGACATATCGATTAGAGAATATGGAAGGAGAGCCATTCTCCAACCCATGTAATGCTGACCACCTCAAAAAGTATTACGAGTAGGATTTCATTTTTACTTGTTTCTTTTCATTCGATCGTAATACATGTGTATGAGGTTTAGATGATGAGTGAAATATGAACTAAATTCAATAAAAATCTCAAGTGTTCTCTCATACTATGTATATTTGTTTGAATATTTGTTGTTTGCTTTTATCAACTCATCTTAAGCTATAGGACATCATTCATGGTTAAGTAGCCTTAAGTTTCTCTCGGTAATACCACAGTCCAAACGGGGTTGACCTCATCCATGGACTGACAATAAGATCGAGGGGGATTTTATTATTAAACATCATTAATTTGGTGGTTATGCTCTCTCGATCGAGACGACACTCATCCATACACTCTCAAAATGACGAGAGGGTACTTGTGATTAAACACCATAATTTGGTGGATTCAAATATAAAAATCACTTAGTTGTGGTTAATTTATTAAACATCATTAATTTGGTGGTTGTACTCTCTCGACCGAGATGACAGTGTAGGGACGAGACGACACTCATCCATACGCTCTCAAAACGACGAGAGGGGACTTGTGATTAAACACCATAATTTAGTGGGTTTAAATTTAGAAATCACTTAGTTGTGGTTCATTTATTTAACATCATTAATTTGGTGGTTATGCTCTCTCAGTCGAGACAATAGTGCATGGACGAGACGACACTCATCCATACACTCTCAAAATGACGATAGGGGACTTGTGATTAAACACCATTATTTGATGTATTTAAATTTAAAAATCACTTTATTGTGATTCATTTATTAAACATCATTAATTTGGTGGTTATGCTCTCTCGACCGAGACGACAGTGCAGGGACGAGATGACACTCATCCATACACTCTCAAAACGATGAGAGGGTACTTGTGATTAAATACCATAATTTGGCGGATTCAAAGTATGATTCATATTCCTTAAACATCATTAAGTTGGTGAAAGCAGAGATAAGACTCGTGTCAATTCAAATAATGTAATTAATAAAAAGGTCGGAGCAAGCATAATGTTGATAGAAACAATAATTTCATTCATCACAAAAATGAGATTATAGAAGTATAAGGCTAGCAAAGGTCGACTGTCATTACAAAGAAGCAAAAATAAGAAAGCCACAAGAGATTAAAGCTACATACTGCCATCATCACCAGTCGGGGCCGACCCATCGCTACCTGCATGAGTTGCCCCATCAACCCCAACATTTATGGTCTCGACCCCATCATCATTGAGGACCAAATCAATCGTATTTTTGTTAGTCTCCGTGCTGTCAAGGGGGTTGGTCTCCACAGGGCCGACAGGGTTCTCAACATCGTCCAAGGAAGTTTGGAGACGAGGGTCACTGAAATTAAGGCCTGAGAAGTGATCAGGGAATACATTCCTAGGCTCATAATATTTGATGAAAGCCCATCAACCAGCTAACTTGATGCCTCTCTCTAGATACTCAAAATCATAATCTCCAAACTTTTCAGAATCCTTCAACTCGAGTATGGCCTGTGCTTTAGCCTTGTCCAAGGAAACCTTAACAACAACATCGATTTTGATTTGCTTATTATCGACCAAATTTTTCATGATCAGTCTCCAGAGTTGAGACTAGGTTTGTTACCTCTTGTAAAATCTCTATGCAGTCTGTAACTTACCTCTCAGATTTTTCTCCATGGCGACAATGTCCCTCCCTTTTTGAATTATTAGCAGCCTCTTACTAATTTAATCTCCCATACGATGAAGAGATACCACACCCTACAAAATAATGGGGAGATAAGTAAGTATGAGATATAAGTAAGGAATAGACTACACTCAGAAAGTTTTTCAAAAATACCTGAATGACCCTATCAAGGGCAAATTCAGACAATAGAGAAATGTCCAATGACTGGAGGAAATGCTTATCGACCTCAATGATAAGAGATCTGATACCATCTACGGCCTTTTTTCCATGACCGATGATGCTCTCATCAATAATTTTCAACTACGATAGCCAAGCAGCCAGTGCGTCATCGAACGAGATCATAATGGCTTGAGTAGGATGATTTTTCTTTGAGGGATGAGTGGTTGTGGTGTCCTCGGCTCAGCTTTTTCTTTTCTTCCCATCATCGTCGGACTGGTTGGGACTGCTTGCAGTTGACTTTTTTATTTGAGAAATAGGGGGTTAAATTCTTTGGACATGCTTATTGTCAAGCTGGCTTAAGTTGGGGGCCACCATATTCCAAAGCTCGTCTGATATGCCTTCTGAATGACCTGTAAAAGAGAAACCTCAGAGATTAATCATCGACAATTATAAAGTATGAGATAAGAGTTAGAAAAATTAATTACTTACATAGCTCGGTAAGGGGGCCAACCCCCAGATCTGTCTGAACTAAATAGTACAGAGTCATTAGATTCTCAAACTTCATGAGACGACCTTTATCACCTTGCGTACGAAGATTTTTTACCTTTTCAAAGGCCTCGGGCTTTAACCACGAACGAGTTTTGCTGATGCATAGACTTTGCCCCACTTTAGAGGGGTTCTGGGCTCAGAGGTCCCACAATATTGGTTAGGACCAAACTACCAAGCCCCATAGATAAAGAAGTAACGGGGTTTCCAATTTTGGTTTGAAGATTGGGTAACCAACGAGATCTTCTTCTCGGACTTCCTAGCTATGAGTTGGTAGTAACCAAGCTGAGTCTTGGCAGACGAAAGTGTGTAACAGGTAAGAAATATGATAACTGGAAGGTTAGTTTGATGGACTATCTTCCAATGGACAATACAACCAAGGATAACTCTCAGGAGTTCGGAGAAAGCTGAGAGGGGGCAAGTTTTAGATGACCCATAATGGATCCAATTGTAGGCTGAATAGGCAGGCATAAGTCAAGTTTAAACATCTTCTAGTAGACATAGACTTCACCGTCTCCTCCTTAAGAGGCTTTCTTATTGAAATAGAAGAATCTATGCCGTATAGATGCCTCCAGACCAAGAGGTCGACTTTCGATATAGTACTCTCGTATTCCTCATCAACAGACATATCAACTTCACTCTCCTCACTATTTCTTTTCAAAACCTTGACCTAAGGATTATTTGGCTCACCAATAGGGAACCTCTGTGCAAACTTGTCTCTAGCTGCAGTTGAGAAAAGAATTGCGTCTAGAGGAGGAAGAATTGCTACACTAGGTTTAAGTATCTAAACAAAGTCAGATTGATCTGATGTCTTGACTATTTTTTAGGATGAGACATGAGAATAAGCCTCGTACATGTCAGACCCTTCGTCTTAGGATGGAAAATAGGCCATGGATTCCTCGTACGAATTAACACTCTCGACTGGTTGGGAGGTAGACATAGGGTCATCAGTTGATGAGGATGACTCAGACATTGGATCATAAAGTTTAATAACTTGAGGGTATATGATAGATAAAGGAAGTCGATAAATTAGACGAATGGGAAAGGCCTTAGCCTTACGAATCTCGACTTCCTCAGACTCTATCCTCCTGATTTGTTTAAAGTACTTCTATCTTAGGCTGGGAAACTCCTCCTCTACCTTATACAGTCGTCTCAACATCAAAGGATGAGACTCAATATGGATGAAAATTGGAAAAGGAACAAACAACTCAAAACTCTGACTTCATTTGACCAAAGATCAAACAGGAAGTTGAAACATTTTCAAGCAAGAACTTCAAGAACACAAACTTAAAGATGGATGGAGAAGATGTCAGGAGGTCACAGGAGAAGGCTTAAAACGGTCAGAAAAACCTTAAAGGCCTCTCTAATAATGTCTCAGCCACTATCAGCCAACCCTAAGAAGGGCTTAAATGAGGCCAAACACACTCAAATTCTCGTTGAAAAATTCAAAACTCGTCGAAAAAACTACACACAGTGAAACTAAAAGATTTTAATGCAAAGATGCATAAGAAGAAGGTAACAATGGTTACCTGAAGAGCTATATGTCAGAGAAAGAAAGAGAAAGAAGCTACACAATTACAGAAAATTGAGAAAGCTAGAGAGAGAGGAATAGGGGGAGCTTTTGGACATAAAGAGGAGAGAGAGAAAGTTTTAGAGTTTAAATATCAAGGAAATGATTAAGCACATTTTCCAATATAAATCATAATTTGAGGTGCGAATTCCATAGCGCTCGGCCACTAGATCAGTCTTGGGACAGACGCTACCCAACCAGAACTATGACATGTGTCACTCTCAAGTTGTATCCAATTAACACATCAGAAATATCTCATCAAAGGACAAGACAGACTCGAATACATTAGTCTCCTCTTCATATAGATGGTTGGGGGATAATTGATATGACCATGTATGACCTCATCTTGGAATGAGGACATCTATCACCAGCAGCTGAGATTCCATAAGAAACTTACAGGTGGTTTCCAAGACTCGTCAAGATGATGGTCGACCTCGTACTTATAACCTCGATATCCAATAGGTCGAAACCTCCGGGAAGCATTTCATCAACAGGGACATCTCTCGTATTCTACCCCAGTCGACACCAGGAAATGGCCTGTTTATTTCACCTCAGCCTAAACTCCTCGGCCGAGACCATGCTTCTCCAGTGTAAAGCCAAGCACTGCATCAGCAACATCATACTCATTCAAGCTGAGACCTTTATAAATGAAACCATATTTTACGAGCGGTAGAAGGTTCCAAGGTGGTGTGTCCCACTTGAGCAATTCTGTTACAAGAAGGTTATCCCCACACGTAAGGGGATATTATGTCATCATTAGTTATATGTGTTGTGGAAAACTATCACCATCTTATTGAAAGACTTCATCATCACACGCCAACAACATGCTTGGTGGGTGCGTTAAACCCCCTAAGCACTATAAATACTTATCTCCTACCTCTTGTAAAGGGGACACAAATTAGAAACCCTACAGAAACTTTGTTAAACTCATTGTAAGAGAGATAAAGCTTGAGTGTTTATATGTTCAGGCCATTAGAGCCTTATTTAGTGGATTACACACACTACAAAGTGGACGTAGGCCATAATTTGACTGAACCACTTAATTCTGGTGTTCAATCCCTCTTTGCCTCATATCGTTCTCTTACTGTTATATTACTTATTTGTTGATATTGTTATACCTATTTGAGATCATTATCATTGTGACCTGGTGGTACCATTTTTCGTATCATCAGGATTCTTTCAGAATTGTCATTCATCCATTTCGATTCATTGTGTTCTTTCAGCTCTAGTGCCTAAGGATTATGTTCCCTTTGTCACGGTAACCTAGAATTATTTCATGTTTTTGTTTCAGTTACAACGCGGCTTGACTCGGTGTGAGTGCGGATGGACCTGGTGTGGTCATTGCAGCTCGAAAACTGAGTATGCTCTTATGGGAGATATCCCTTTGTTCGACACAAGTTTTATGTACGTGTGGCTACGCATCCTGCTATACGATTTTTGCATAATATCTATTTTCCTTAGATTAAAAGTTTTATAAATTAATCGACATGGAGGTTAATGTCTTTAATTGTGATGAGTTAGCTAGTGTGGCAGTTAGTGGCTCAAGTTGTGAGAGCGGGAGTATGATTTGAGGATGTATCACGTAGTGTTGTCCTTATCTTATGAGAGTAAATGGAGTTGTGTAGTACTTGGGTGAGTGTTCCATAGTTGGGAATCCTAGAATGAGCCTAAGTTAATCTAAGGATCTTATGAAAGGTATTGGTCGGATGCAGAATTTGTAACTTAGTTAGTATGTCATTCCTCGGGGTGAGTGACTAGCGACATAAGGTTGGTTTCTAGTTTGAGAGGATATGCGAGATCAAGATGACTCAATAATTTGAGGAGATTTAGTATTCTAATTCGTAAAGAGTGGAATGATTCCCAATGATGAGTTGGGTGTTGGTTGTATGTCATTTTGCACTTGGGCGAGTGCAGATAACTAGAGAGTGTTATCCCGATAGATGTGTCGGGAATTCTTTGGGCATGGAAAGAGATCCTTAGGACTTAATTGGATATAATAGTCTAGAAATTGAAAGCTCGAGGACTGTTATGTGATTTGATGATGAGCCTAATGGTAAGCATTAGGACCTGCCCCATGTTTAGTTCTTTGGTGAGTGATCTTGTAAAAGGAAGTATGACAACTTCCTAGTGGTTTAGGATTTTAATGACCCATCCTTGAAGGATCCCTATGACTTAGACTACGAATTAATAACCTCTAGAAATTTGAGGAACCTATAGATTGAAAATTTCGAGGATGAAATTCCCTAAGGAGGGAAGAATGTAACACTCAACCTCGCAATTTTAACCACAGTCGTGTAATTTGGTGACTTAGTATTTACACTTGGTAAGATGGATCATGGGTCAAATTTGGATAATGTAGTGGCCCTCATGAGATTAAACTGAATTTATATGGCTTTAAGTTTGTATACGGTGTTAGTGCAGTCGTTCTAATGAATAAGGGTGTTGTTCGAACGAGGAAGGCTATGTCGTTTAAATGAGGTTCAAACGACCTTTTCACGAGAAATACCTGTTCCTTTTTCATCACTCTCTGGAATCTCGTTGGAACGCCCTCGTTTGAACGAGGTGCATTATCGTTTGAACGAATGGTGCACTGCCGTTAGACCGAACAAAGACTTTACACTATATTTAAATTTCGTTTGATTCTCATTAGAACTCTCATTTGAATGAGAGGGGATATCATTCGAATAAGACGGGAAGTCGTTCGAATGACCTTGCAGAAAATTAATTTTTTTTGTACATTTTAATATGTTATTGCGATGAAGGTCATCGGATTACATGAGCTATCGAGCCCTCAGCGGCCCAGATCAAAACATGGGTTAAAGGCTTGATGGACCAATAGTTAACGGGTTGAGTTTGTGGATTTTAAGTGGGTTTTGTCTCGAGCAACCAAATCAGATTTTACCTCTCTCTCTCTCTAGATTTTAGAGCTCCTCCTCCGCCAACCAACATACACCACCCTAGTACTGTTATCCCTCCACCTAAAACCACTATAGTTGAACCCTTTTCCAGTATATTTAAGCTTATAAAACTCTTATACGCCACATGTTTGAGAAATATGGGATTTCATGGAGATGTTGTTGGGGATTTTTGGGGAAGAAGAAGAAGAAGAAGAAGCATAAGGGAGCTAGAAGGGGGTTTTTCTTGGAGATTTCGTGGAGCACATTTTTGTGGAGCTAGGCAAACCTCTTCGAGGCCACCTTAGGAGGTGGGAGTTTGCCATCACCATCTTCTTCATCCTACCATTCTTGGAGTTTCTTTGAGGTGGAACACTCTACTCTTTAGTTTAAGAACTCTATTTTTCATTGTATTGGCCTTGTAGTTAGAGTTTGTAAGAGTAGAATGCATATATGATGTAAGAAGGTTATAGCTTATGGTTTTGTGTAAAATGGTATACAAATGATTTCAAGAGTTTTGAGTAAAATGATATATTTCAAAAAAACTTGGTATTTAAATATTTTTATGGAATAAAATGTTTGAAATTATATTTGTCTTGTTGAAGATATTTTATGAACAAATGTCTCAAAGTTTTCTTGTAAAAATTGGGATTTTTATAAAGATAGACATTTATTCAAGTTTTGAAGAAACAAAAATGTCTGTTGTCTTGAAAGCATTATTTTTGTAAATATTATGAAATTTGTAGAATGAACCATGTGTTAAACCCATTTAATCGGAATTTTGGACTTAAAATCCATCTTCCTACGTATATTAACGTGTAGTAATTTGGTAATGAGCATATAGACTAGTTTAATAAAGATTTTAAGGGGTTTTAACATGAATCAAAGAAAATAAGAATTTTAGCCATTACGACTATAGGTGATAAGTGAGTGTTTCAAGACTACAGGTGAAAATAAAAAAAATAGTTTTCTTGCGAAGAAGTCTTCAGTAATACCTCGTATTTTTATGGATATTTAAGTTGGGTTAATTGAATTTAAATGGGAAAGATTATTTGGAATAAATTAAATATTAATTAGTGTGATTTGAGTTAATATTTAATATTATAAATTAAAATGTATATTACTAAGAAAATAAGTAATATAAATTATGGAATATGCTATAGTGTGTCGTGAGTGAGAAAAATGATAATTATTAATTACTTGGTCAGGACCCACATTTGAGATATGTCGGGACTCAATATTAGGATTATGAAGTAAGTATAATATATTGAACCCAAATAGTCATTTTGACTGTGTAGAAGTGTCCAGAAGGGTCAAAATAGTCAAAAAATTATATTCAGGGATATGTATAGGGTCTCGGGTAATTTCTGGATCGACCCAGCAAGTGAAAAGTCAATTTTTGACCTTTGGATTTCAATCCCATGAAGAGTTATGGGATTAGCTACTTTAAAACCAACTCTTTGGCTAATGAAATTGGATATTGAAAATTCAAAAGTTAGAGGAAACCAAAGGAGAGAAAGTGTGAGAACTTTTACAAGAAAGTGAAGAGTTTCTCAAAGAGGTGAAGGGTCTTAGAGGAGGAGCCACAACTAGAGCCACCTTGCACCACCACCATACACCGCCAAAATTTAGGAAAAACGAAGACGAGGAACTCACATCATATTCAAAGAAAATTCAGAATCATCCTAAGATGCAAGTTGTTTAAACTTTCTTAATTATGAGTTTGTAAAAACACATGCTAGATTAATGGATTTTTGGATAAAAATCCATGTTTATGAAGTTTTGATTTGAGATAATATCAATTGGGATTATAAAACTCATGATTTGGATTATATATTTTATTGATGATTTCAAAATTTGAGAAAAACATGTGATTCAATTGGAGATTAAAATATCTAACTAGAAACGAAGTGAACTCATACGAATCCGAAAATCAAATGCATGTGAAATCATTGTTGAAAATGACAAACACTGTATGTTGATTTTTGGTCTATTTTAAGAGGAGATTGGTAGTGTACATACGAGTTCTTGTATAAAATCATATTCTGAACAACTTTGTACTTTTAAGTTTCATCAAAATCGGACTAGGAAACCCTCAAATAGTCATTTTATATTTTTGGGCAGAATGTTACTTTATTGAGAAAAATGATTATTGGGAATTAAATTATAATTTGGGATTATTATAATGATTACGGGTTTTGGACCAGTAGGTAAGGGTTAAGGGTAGAAAATTAAATAATTAATTAAATTATTTAAATCCCTTTGATTAACAAGAGATGTAGGAATAATGGAAAATGGGAATAAAATGTGAACTATTAGTTTACGGGATAAACTTGAAATATACTCTATGTATATATAGGATGAGTGCATGCCTATATTATGTTGATTGTGATATTATGTGTAATGTCATACCTAGCTACTTGCTATCACGGGAGGTTACGCGTAGTGGGTAATCCTATCTTTGTGTGCCCATTATGGAGGATTTGGATTCGTGCTCACTAACGTTGTCCTTACCTTGAGAGATGATAGTGTATTAATGGTCATTTGGATGTCATCCTTATGGTGCTAAGGATTATATTCGCCTCCATTATATGTTATCATTTAATCGGTTGAGGTGTCACCCCTAGCCTTAGTCCATAATTTGGTACGTGAGGTACATATGGACTAGATAGCAAATTATGCATGCATTGCGAGTTTCATCGTTTAGATGTCGTATTCATAAATGTATATATTAGATAGTGTAATCTATGCATATACATACACTTGTGATAGTATACTCTATTGTGTGTTGTAGAAGTGATTATTGTGAATGCTTATAATGTACTTTAACTATGTGAACCTAAGCGGTTAAAATAATGAGAATAAAATCATTAAGAAAGTAAGGTAATATTAACGTATCGTATGGGAGATACGGATGGTTTAAGATATTTATATAAATTAATAAGGATTACTAGAGTGGTCTGTAGTTGGTTAGGCATGTAGCTTAACTAGGAAGGAATATTAGAGTACGTTGGGTATGCACATTAAGTGAGAGGTGAGGACCCATGTGAGAGTATGCACATCCAACATGGATATTTACATTACTCATAATATAACATTTTAGACACTTGCTAGATATTTTTAAAAAAAATTTGGGGATCTGACCCGAATCAAATCTATTTTTGAAAAACCTTTTAGTTATCCAACCATAGTTACACCAGGGTTAGGAGATTCATTCCGGAGTTGACGTGCTGCAGTGTTGTGGATGTTGCAGGACCTCGAGCTTAAACGTATCTATCATTCTTATCATCTAGTTTAGGATTCAGTACTTTCATTCGTGCGTGTTTCCTCATTATATAGACATTACATTTGATTTTTAGTATTACCTTTATACCAGGCGATTTGTCTCGGGATTGTACTTGACTTATATAAAGAATTATATTTGGATGTGTTATCCGATTATTATTATATCGAGTTTACTTTGGTCATTATTATTATGGTGGTTGTGTTATTCATTATTCTATTCTTTAATTATTATTATTCTCTGTTAATTAAAATTGACATCCGGCTTATTAGGATATTTAGTGATTAAAAAAAATATTTTCCGATAGCGATGCTAAGAATGGACTATTTATTAATCATGTTTAATTAAATAGTATATTGTTCACCTAATATTTTAATTAGCGGCGTGTAACAGATGGTATCAGAGCCAGGTTCTAGTGTCTTTAGGATTTATGCGGACTTATTACGTTCCAACATTACATTCTATGTTTTAGAGCCTTATTATTAGGATTGTTATGTGCATATTATGTCTTTAAGTCTTCAGCTTTAGTGATAAAAATAAGCAGTAGATTTATGAAATTCTTTATCTTTTTAGATGTCCCCCAGATGTGCACTAAGGTCTAGGGCCACATAGCCAAGGCCGCAGCAGGCTCCAGCACAGGGAAACCTTATAGCTACAAATATTGCCGCCATTGTTGCCCAAGCGATAAACACAGCAATGAATGCTCATGCTTAGTAGGCATCTTAGGCGCCACTTCAGCAGTAGGCAGTGGCACTTGGCCAGGGATAACAATTCCCAATTGCATGGGAGAGAGTTCGTGATGCCATTATGAAAGGCTACCCTGCGAAGTTTCAGGGAAGTTTTGGTGTGGTAATAGCTTGTCAATGGAAGAAAGATATCGAAGGGTATTTACGTATATTTGAATGTACTGATACACAGAGGCAGATACTGGCTACCTTCAAGCTAGTAGAGGCATCACTGCAATGCTGGGAATCAATCACAACTATACAGGATGCTATGACTATTATGGAGTTCTGGGCGCATTTTGACTGCAAGTACTTTCCTCCCACTGTTCAAACTAAAATGAGGCTAAAATTTCTTGACGTTTCCCAGGAATGGAAAATCGTGGAAGAATACGAAGAGGAATTATATGAACAAATTTCTAATCGAGTCAATTTATTTGTAATTAGATTAAGTCTGGACAAAATAATTTGAGTCTAGGCTAGTTTCTATTTTGAGATTAATTGAAGCCTATGACAGTTCATGATTGAAGAATTTTCAATTAAAAGATTTGAAGAAGAAATCAAGTCAAGTTGCATTCTTCATAGTGTTTGTTCTAGATCACTTAGGTATGAATACTTAAGAGAATTGATGTGCTTTAGAATTTTGATTAAATGATGGATGGGTTAAAGATTTTTAAATATTGGGAATTAAATTTAATATTTGTAAAAACTTATTAAAATATTTTTGAGTTAAAATAATTATTGAAAATTTGAGGATTTAATTTAAAAAGAAAAACTCATTTTTGTTGTCGCTCAAACGACAGTGTATGTCGTTCTAACAACATGCACATGTCGCTCGAACAACATGGGCATGTCGCTCGAACGAGGTGCCGCCTCGATTTTTGTGTTTCAATTTCGTTGGACTCATGTTTACTCAGAAATAAATACACCTTACTGCTAAGATGTTTCAGAAGAAAAGTTTACGAAAATTCCCGTTAAGATCTTCATCATCTGGAGTTTATTCAAGATCACATTACGCTATTCCAAAGTTTGTGATCTTGAACACGTTTTTCGGAAGTTAATTCATCATTGATTACATATTTGTTGACTGTGGTCAGTGGGGGATGCTTGCGGGTGTGCCTTACTGAAGACGAGAGCTGCGATTCTGGAGGGTTCTTGCGGGTGTCCTTTGCTGAGTTAGATTGCGCGTCTATGTGGATTTACTGCGGTAGATTCATTGTAGATTTTTCTATGTTGTAAGTTACGATTTACAGTTCATAGTGAAATAAAAAGGTTTTACCCGAAATAGTTTTTTTCCTGAATTTGTTTCTTTTACCGCATGCTTTAATTGTTTAATGGATAAAATTACTTAGTTGCACGTTTAGGGTTTAAGAAGATAAAATTGGATTTAAGTAAAAATTTGGAAAAAGTTGTTTTTACCTAAAGCATACACTAAAGGGCCTTCTCAAATTGGTATCAGAGCACGTTGCACTATTTTATTGTGTTTGTGATCTCGTGACTTTAGGTATGCCTTTCGGTGGTTTTGATGATTTTATAACTCACATGTTTGAAACTTCTAATTGGAAATCAGGCATGAAGCCTGTCTTAAATTTTTTGTTAAAAAGGATGATTGTGAGAAGTTTCTATGCTGCGAGGGGTTTGTCCATAGGATAGACGAATGCCTCACTAAACTTAGGGAGAATTTTAAAAAACTAATAAATTATGTTTCTACCCTTAGTGAGAGTGACCCGAAAGAAGAAATTTTTTATGCTAGTAAGCAAGACCTTCCCACCCTTGTGGATAATCATGTGAGTGATGATAACATACCTTTGCCTGATTATTTTGCACCCACAAGTTGTGATGCCCTAGAGAGTGAGGGTGAGGTGAGTGAGGATGAGAGTGAGGATAAGAGAGACTTGAAAGAAACTTTTAAAGTCAATAAGTCTAACTTGAAATTATAATCTAAGTTAAAAGAACGTGCAATAGAAAATAATAAATCCAATGCTTTAATTGAGGATCTTAGGGTGCGTGAGAAGAAAACTTAAGAGAAGTTAAAATATGTTGAGGGTGAGAGGGATAGTCTTCGAGGGTTAATGGAGGCTATGAAAAAGGAGCTGCTTAAGTTTGAGGATTCTAGGCATGTACTTGAGTCGAGGATAGGTGAGATTAAGGAGAAATTGAGAGATTCGAATGAGGTTAAATTTGATTTGGAAGCTAGGTTCAAAACATTAGACAGAATCTTAGGAACCGTTCAAATCAAAGATAATAGGAGTGGTATTGGCTTCGATAGACATGTTGCACCCATACCCAAAGCCCAAACCATGGAAGAAAGAGATCCACCTAGGATCATTAGGAAATAACTTCATAGGAACATTAGGAGAGAGCCACCTAGGAATGTTAGGAATAATCGTCCCATAGAAAACACTCCCCGCCGAATCTACACTTGTACTCATTGCGGTAGGAGAGATCATCTTAGACCGTTTTTCCATGATCTTAAGAATGCTCCTAGATAGTCTAAGAATAAGGCCGTTCCAGTTCTTAAAACCCCCACTCGTCATTTCACACCTACTTGGGTTAGGAAATCGCATTTAGAGGAGTTAGGTATTAGGCTTGGTGATACGCGTGTCATTGCCCGTGGTTCTCCCCATGTTTCATCTTTTGGTTGATCATGTTCGTCAGTTTGCCATACTCTAGTGTGTTATAGTGATATATCTTACTTAGGGTTATGACGTGTATCTATTTGTATTATTTTTATTTGAGTTTTATGAAAATACAAAAAGATTTTTGGTTTTAAATATTTTTGAGAAAAATACAAAAAGATTTTACTGTTTAGGGCCAAAATATTTTTTGAAAAATAAAAAAAGATTTTTGGTTTTAAATACTTTTGAGAAAAATACAAAAAGATTTTACTTTTTGGGGAAAAACATTTTTGAAAAACAAAAAAAGATTTTTGATTTTTTTGTGTCATGAGATTTCATGTTTGATATGGCATATTGGTGTGCTTGGACCCCCGTCATTTCATTATACATGTGGCTAGGGCATTTGGTCATAATTATTAATGCGTTGAATGATCTGAACCATAATTTTAATGGGGTTGTTTAGAAGTTCATATGCATTTGGATTTGACTTTGTATATATGCCATTCTTGCACACATGCAATAGTTTATATGAATGTTTGATATCACATGCATATTTGAGTTTGGTGAGACGTCCTTATCTCAATTTTGTCATCTATGTGTAAGTAGACTTAGGAGGAGGTGTGAATGTAAGAACCATTTACCATGAGGACTTAGAATTCATAAATGAAAAAATGATGAGTGTTCGCGAAAAACGGTTGCGAGAGTAAAAAATTAACTCGGCCGTTTAAAAGAGCCCAAAAGAAAAATATTGGCAATAAAAAGAATCATATGCCAAAAATGGGGCCTATAGGATTTCTCTAAGGAGAGAAAAATAGATCACCTCGAAAGAAAAAGAAATATTATTTATGAGGGTGTTCATATGGAAAAGTAAAAAACGGGTTTGCACCACGAATTCTAGTGTTGAAACATCGCATCATGAGGCCATCGTTTGTAGAATCATAAACAATTCGGATTTGTGTGTATGTTGGTTGTTTAGTTCATTTAGCTCATTCTTAATTGTCACATATGGTTAAACAATGTTTGTTGACATTTTGCTATCAATTAGAGCTTCTTGAACGTTTCAATGTGCTAATTTTATGATTCATTTGTTGTAGTACACTATCATTAGCTCTATGTCCATGTTTGAGCACATTGATTCTATGTTGGCATGAAACTCACATCTTTTTTTCTATATTGAGTCTGTTTTAGTATTGTTTGGTCTTTCTAGTAAGATTTTTGAGAAAAAATTATCACTTGACAAAACCTAAACATTTTTGGAGCTGGTTTTGAGAGTTTCATATCTCATTCAAACGATATAAGTATTTCATTCAAGCAACTTATCCATGTCATGAGAAGTGGTTGTTCAAGCGACTATGTATGTCCTTCGAGTGACATGTCAAGCGACTCTAGGGTTTCTTTTAAAAATCTCGCTTGGTCGACTTCTGCATTTCGCATAATCCATTTTCTCTCCCTGTTAGTGACCCTTTGAGCGATTTCACAAAAAAAAGCCATTTTCACTGATTCCAAGCTTTGTGTTGCACTGTTGTGATCATATACTACACACGAGTAATCCCTTGGTTCGTGTTATCTCCTTTCTCCGCCTTTTCTAGTTTTATTTGAAGCTTGAACGAGCTTCTGAGTTCGAGGATTACTCTCTTGGTTTGGAGCTTTGTTTTTTACTGTCGTTGTCACTATATTTATCCCATATCTTCACAGAGATCGATTCTCACTGATTAGAGGTATTTTTTTTAATTTTTCTGTTGTTGTTAATATATGTTAGATGGGTTTTTGATGGTATTTGATTCCACATTTTTTAAAGGAATATACATTGTATTCAAATGATTTTTACCTCTGAATGTGTATCATTCCTTGATATATCTGCTTGGGATAAAAAATCAGTAGTTGAATGGAGTTGCTTGATTTTTTTATTTAAAACGCAGTATCTAGCCTACTGTCCTATTGGGATTTTTTTTCATAATTAGTGTGTAGGTAAGATCTATTGTATTATCTCAAGAGATTTCAGTTCGGGGCTATCTGTATTTTTTTTTTACCTTTTTTTGTGTTCCCCTGTGTGTATCCCAAATTTTATCCAAGAAATTTGTTTTGAAAAATTTCATTGGTATATAATTTCTTTGGATTTTTTGTGATATCCACACTTGTGTAGTTTTTCTTGGAAGTTATATTTGTCTTAGCATTTCATATATGATTTTTTAAGCTGATTGGTTAGTGTTCGCAATGGTTAGGTTAAAATTGTGTATGAAGATAGGTTCGTAGTATTTTTTGTTTCAAAGTTAGTTGCACCCATCTTTTCTCACACACCATACGTAATCGTTTTCTGTCCCGTTAGCTATGCTTCCCAGACATCGAGGTTCCCTTGTTGGCCCTTTGATGAGCAGCCTGCATCTAATCATGCCTAGCATGCTCGGGTTAATCGACCACCCTACTCTACTGTGATATGGGCTACTCATGTCGAGTACGAGCATTATTGTTTGCTCAAACTTCATATCTGGTCGATTGTTAGGGATAGAGTATTTAGGGTCTTCGAGTTCGATTTTTTTGCCATTCCTCATTGGATGTTAGGTATGGGCTGGGATTATTCTTTTGATGCCTTTCGTGTAGTATATCCTATAATTGTTTGAGAGTTCTTTTATCGTGTTATCCATACCTCCGAGGGGCTTCAAACATTCATAAGTGGCATTTCTATCATCGTCATCGTTGATCTGATAGTTGAGACACTACAGATGCCTCGCGTCACTGACACTGTGTTCCCCAGGATCACTAAGGATGATCTATCTTATGAGGCTATTCTCCATCACTGTTTCTGGGAGATTCTTCCCGAGGGAACCAATATGTTTCACCGTCAACAACACCCGGACTTTCGTTTTCTTAATAGGCTTGTGTCATCAGCTATCCTAGGATAAATCATACCCAGATAGGATTTGACATTTTTTACTTCATGTATGATGTATCCCAAGAGTGGGATATCGACCTACCAGCCATTATGCTCAAAGTGATTGCATCTATTACCATTTTCGGTCGCACCCCTATTCGTCCTGCTCTTCCCGGTGGGATTCTCATTACACGGATCTGCGTTTCTGCTATAGTTACCTTCTTAAAGGAGGATCCATTTCTTTTCGATCCCTCTATTATTGATCATGTCACATTCACTCGTTTAGAGAGCCATCTGAGTTCTGAGGCGAAAGCGAGAGCTCCACCCTCTGAGGGAGCTTCTTTAGGAGCTGGATGTTCTTACCAACCAGCTGGTCCTACTGATCCCAGTCCTGATGCGACTCAGCCTTGCCCTTCCACGTCTGCACCCCGACGCCATACAAAGGAGGATTTATATACCTTACAGGCACAAGTGGCTGCTCAAGCCAAGATATTTGATACCATGATGGCCAAGTTTGATGCCGAGGTAGAGGCCAGAGCGATTAGAGATTCCCAGATGATGACATACTTTGAAGAGATGAGGAAGAGAGAGGAGAGCAGAGGAGCGTGTTCTTCTAGTTTTTGACATGATGAAACTATATTCACTAGCGATGATGATGCTAATGATGATGATACACCTGTTGATGTTTAGTAAATTGTAGTTAAGACATTGTATTTATGATGTACTCATATTCTCATGGATAGTAATAATGCTAATGAGATAGTACTTAATGATATATTTATTTATTCTCCTATGCAATGTACTCATATTCTCATGGATCTCCTATTTTACATCAGTACATTGAGTATTGATGATATGGATGCATATGTTTCGATGATTCAGTCCTAATCCATTATTACTTGTGTTATATCCTGATTTACTGTTATCCTTATCTATCCATTGTCAGGATTTGTTTTTCTTGATGATATTGAGATTTGTTTATCTAGCCAAGCTGTTATTATTCAGATTATTCTTGCTAGATATGGTCTGTCCCATGATTTTTCTATTCCAGGTAAAAAGGGGGAGAGATATGTGATGTAGGGGGAGTTTATTTATTCATTTTTTATCGATATATTTTTGGTCCTCCATACTTCACTTGGGTATTTGTTTATGTCTCGTGTGTGTAGGTATATTTTATTCAGAGATTTAAATATTTATTACTACATCACATTTAGAGATAGATTGTCGGTTCTATAGTGTTATTCATGTCCTATTTTTTATCATTATAGGTTTATAGGACAGGACATATGTTTTATCGCCTATACATTTTTTTTTGGTTTTGTCCCGGAATATCCAAAGGGGGAGATTTGTAGGAACAAACTTCTAACAGAGTCAATTTGTTTGTAATTGGATTAATTCCGGACAAAATAATTTGACTCTAGGCTAGTTTTTATTTTGAGATTAATTGAAGCCTACGACAGTTCAAGATTGAAGAATTTGCAATTAAAAGCTTTGAAGAAGATATGAAGTCAAGTTGCATTCTTCATACTCAGTTTGTTCTAGATCACTCAGGTATGAATGCTTAAGAGAATTGATGTGATTTAGAATTTTGATTAAATGATGGATGAGTTAAAGGTTTTTAAATATTGAGAATTAAATTTAATATTTGATCAAACATATTTTAAATATTTCTGAGTTAAAATAATTATTGAAAATTCAAGGATTTAATTTAAAAAGAAGAATGCTTTTTTGTTATCGCTCAAATGGCAGTGCATGTCGTTCTAACGACATGGGCATATCGCTCGAACTAGCTGTTGCCTCGATTTTTGTGTTTCAGTTTTGTTGGACTCTAGTTTACTCATAAATAAATACACCTTACTGCTAAGACATTTTCAGAAGAATAGTTTACGAAAATTCCCATTAAGTTCTTTATCATCCAGAGTTTATTCAAGATCAAATTACTCTATTTCAATGTTTGTGATCTTGAGCACGTTTTTCGGAAATTAGTTCATCATTGGTTACATATTTGTTGACTGTTGTCATTAGGGGATGCTTGCGGGTGTGACTTGTTGAAGATGAGAGCTATGATTCTGGAGGGTTCTTGCGGGAGTCCTTTGCTGAATTACACTGCGTGTCTATATGGATTTGTAGCGGTATATTCATTGCATATTTTTTTATGTTGTACGTTACGATTTACTGTTCATAGAGAAATAAAAAGGTTTTACTCGAAAGTTTTTTTTTGAAATTGTTTCTTTTACCACATGGTTTAATTGTTTAATGGATTAAATCACTTAGTTGCATGTTTAGAGTTTAAGAAGATAAAATTGGATTTAAGTTAAAATTGGAAAAAAATGTTTTTACCTAAAGCACATAGTACAGGGCCTTCTCAGGATTTCATGCGCTTGGCTGACTTTGTGACTGGTGATTTTAATACATAGGCTAAAAAAGCAGAACATTTTGTAGAGGGGTTGACTTGGAGAATCTGACAACATTTGTTGGGTAATCCAGCCTTGGTGGCTTACTCAGATGTGGTTAATGCATCCCTATTGCATTCTGATGATCATCGCCAACATGTGAAAGGGAACAAGAGGAGTGGTGAATCTAGCCAATCGAGCAAGGCTAGGGGTAGTAACACCAATGGGAGTTCTCGGAATCAGCAAAAGTAGGGCGAGCAGAATTCTCAGCTAGGGGATTTCTCTAAGCGACTTCGTTCGGGAGGATTCAGACCTAGGCAATATGGCTTCAAAAATGGCCATCAAGGCTAAGGTAATGGTGGTAAGGGCCAATAGGGCCAGAATTGGCTATGATAAGTGATTTATTTGTGGCAAGTATGGCCACAAGTGTCAGGATTGTCCTGATAAGGGTAAGTTTCCTCAGCAGTAGGGTGTTCATTCCGAACCGCAGAGGTCTATTTTTCTTTCCGCCCTCCCATCTCTTGCAACAGTTCCAACTTTATTACCATTCCAGCAGCTCCACGGTAGTAAGAACAACTTCAGTATGGGTGCATATATAATGTTCATTAGGCTGCAGTTCCATTGACACCACCCGCAGTTAAGGTTATGTTGCTTATTCATGGGACGATGGAGCGCATTTCATTAACACCGGGGAGTAATATTAATTTATTTCTACTAGATTTGTTCAGGCCGCAGGGCTCTTAGATACGGTCAATAGTACCATTACTTGTGTTGACTCTCCTTTGGGTAGTGGGTCACTTATTTACTTTATCTGCTGAAATGTTAGTGTAAAGATCAGGTAACTGATCTTACCTACCGATATGCTTGTGTTAGACATGTAAGAGTAGGATGCTATTATTATCATGGACCGGTTACTATCATATAGAGACATGTTTTATTATTTCACTACGAGTATTATTTTTGCTATTTCGGGCCAGGAGATGTTTCTAGTGGCGATGCCTCGCCCCATGGGAGGATCGTACACTTATTTATACTATATAGAGGAGGAAAGCTCTACGAGAGTTATAATATCCCTTGATTTGATACCGGTAGTCTTTCAGTTCACTAATGTATTTCAAAAAATTCTAGGGTTGCCTCTTAGTGGAGAGATTGATTTTGTTATTGGCTTAGCACCAGACACTCAACCGATAGCTCGTGCTTCATTTCGTATATCTCCAACCGAGATGAGAGAGCTTGGAGATAAAATTGAGAAGATTTTGGGGTAGGGTTTCATCTGTAGGAGTTCCTCTCCTTGGGTTTCTCCCATTTTGTTAATAAAGAAGAAGGATGGATCTCTTTGGTTGTGCATCGATTACTGGGAGTTGAATAAGGTCACAATACAGAATAAATATCCATTGCCATGTATCGACGATTTGTTTGATCAACTTAAGGGAGTCGCCTACTTCTTTAAGATCGATTTCATATCCGGATATCATTAGTTGTGCATCAGGGAGAAAGATGTTCCCAAGACTGCATTTTTGTCACATTGTGGGTCTTATGAGTTTAGGGTTATGCCTTTTAGGCTAACCACGCTTCAACAGTTTTTATGTACTTGATGAACCGGGTATTTAGGGCATTTCTAGACTAATTTTTCATTGTCTTCATTAGTGATATTTTGGTTTATTTTTTAGATTGAGGAGGATGATGCAAAGCATTTGCGTATGGTTCTGCAGAAACTGGGTGAATACCAATTGTATGCAAAATTTGAGAAATATGGGTTTTGGCTTTGAGAGGTACAATTCTTGAGTCACATTGTCACTGATAAGGGAATATCAGTGGATCCAAGTAAGGTATCTGCAGTGAGGGAGTGGGGACATACCATGACACCGATTGAGGTTGCAGTTTCTTGGGGTTACCTAGTTATTTTCGTCAATTTATTCTAGGATTTTGGAAGATTATGGGTCCGTTGACAAATCTGACACACAGTACCATTCAAATGGGATGACTCTTGTTAGTTAGATTTTGACAAGATAAAGATAAATTAACTTTCGCACCCGCACTTGCATTACCCAGGCCAGGGGTATAATATCTTGTATTTACCGATGCGTCCTTACAAGGACTTGGGAGTGTACTTCAGCAAGAGGAAAAGGCTATAGCGTATGATTCCCACAAGCTTAAGCCTCATGAGAAGAATTATCCTACACATGACTTAAAGTTTGTCGTGGTTGTGTTTGCATTGTGAATATGGAGAAATTATCTTCTTGGGGAGAAATTTCATCTTTTCACATATCATAAGTCATTGCAGTATTTGTTCACACAGAAAGATCTGAATATGCGACAGTGCCGATGGCTTGAATTTGTGAAAGACTATCTATTTGCGATACAGTACCATCAAGGAACACTAACGTAGTGGCAGATGCATTGAGTCGGAGGCCGATTGAAGATGTAGCTAAGGTGTGGAAGGAAAAATGTAAAGAGCTGGGACAATACGATTCACTTGCTAGATCCTTCATATTTGTTATGACCATCACTCTCCATATTATTACTAGAGTTGTAAAGGCTCAAGCAGCCGACTCGTTCTGTCAGGAAAAATTATGTCAACTTTTGGTTGAAGGAGCTGAATCTTTTTCTGTGGGATCAGATGGAGGTTTGCACTTTAATGGTCGACTCATTATCCCTGAAGGTGAAGAATTACATTATGCAGTAATGAAGAATCACATGGTTCATGCTTTATAGTGAATCCTGGAGGAAATAAGATGTACCAGGATATGCCCCGAAAATATTGGTGGAGCAGGATGAAAAGTGACATTAATGAATTTGTCTCAAAGTTCATCACAAGTCAGTTACTAAAGGTGGACCACCAGATGCCATTTGTACTTTTACATCCACTAGAGAATCCTTTTTGGAAGTGGCGGAACATTTATATAGATTTTATCACTGGGTTACCTACTTCTCAGCGAGGTAACGATTCCATACGTTTCATCGTTGATCAATTGACTAAAGTAGCCCAATTTTTTCCAATGAGGACATATTATATGATAGCATGATATGCTCAGTTGTTTATTACCGAGAGAGTAAGACTACACGTAGTTCGATCGATATCATGTTCGACAGGGATAAGATTTTCGTGTCTCACTTTAGGAAAAGTTTTCAGGAGGCTATGGGTACAAAATTGCATTTGAGTACGTCCTATCATTCGTAGACGGACGAGAAGACCAAACTGACCAATTAGATGATAGAATAAATGTTGAGAATGTGTATCTTAGATTTTAGAGGAGGATGGGAAAACTATCTTCCACTCGTCGAGTCTGCATATAACAACTCCCATTAGTTTACTATATGCATGGAACCTTTTGAAGCATTGCATGGGAGACCTTGTTGTTCGCTTTCTTGTTGGTTAGAGGTGGGGGACAACAAACTCCTTGGGATAGAGGTCATTCAAGAGACTTCTTCTGAGACTGAGTTGATCTAGAGTCCTATACGGATAGATCAGGACAGACATAAAAGTTATGTCGATGATAATAAGATGTTTAAGGAGTCCAGCGTGGGAGATCAGGTATTGATTTTTGAGTATCTCCTATGAAAGGGCTTATGAGGTTCAGTCAGAAGGAGAAATTAAAACTAAGGTATGTTGGCCTATTTCCAATAATTGACAGTGGCTTATAAACTTGGGTTGCCAGATCGTTTACATTGTATTCATGATTTGTTTCATGTTTCCTCGTTGCAACGATACAATAGGGATGACTTGTCATCCAACCACATTGAACTTAAGGAGATTGATCAACAGCCAGATAGTTCTTATTAGGAGAGAGTAGTTGATATCTTAGATCGTAGTGATAGACGTTTGAGGTCAAAAGTAGTATTCCTAGTCCGTGTTCAATGGGGTCATCATAATGCTGACGAGTCGACGTGGGAACGCGAGAATGATATGCGTGAAAAGTATCTAGAATCGTCTTTGCCAGGTATTTTTCTCTCTTCAAATTTCGGGGTGAAATCCCGTTATTAGGGCGAAGTATGTAATACCCCATATTTTTATGGATATTTAAATTGGGTTAATTGAATTTAAATGGGAAAATTTATTTGGAATACATTAAATATCATTTAGTGTGACTTGAGTTAATATTTAATATTATAAATTAAAATTTATATTACTGAGAGAATAAGTAATATAAATTATGGAATATGTTACAGTGTGTCGTAAGTGAGAAAAATGACAATTATTAATTACTTAGTCGGGACGCACGTTTAAGATATGTCAGGAGTTAATACGAGCATTATGAAGTAAGTATAATATGTTGAACCCATATAGTCATTTTGACTACGTAGAAGTGTCTGGAAGGCTCAAAATAATCATTAAACAATATTCGGGCATATGTATAGGGTCTCAGGTCATTTCTGGATCGACCCGACAAGTGAAAAGTCAATTTTTGACTTTTAGATTTCTAACCCATGAAGTGTTATGAGATTAGATACTTTAAAACCAACTATTTGGCTAATCAAATAGGGAATTGAAAAATTAAAGTGAGGGGAAACCAAATGAGAGAAAGTGTGAGAGCTTTTACAAGAAAGTGAAGAGTTTCTTAAGAAGGTGAAGGGTCTTAGAGGATGAGCAACAGCTTGAGCCACCTTGCACCACTACCATACACCGTCATAATTTAGGAAGAACGAGGAAGACGAACTCACATAATCTTCTTCAAAGAAAATTCAGAATCATCCTAAGAGTCAAGTTGTTTAAACTTGCCTAAGTATGAGTTTGTATAAATACACGCTAGATTATAGGATTTTTGGGAAAAAAAACATGCATAAGAAGTTTTGATTTCAGATAATATCAGTTGGGATTATAAAACTCATGATTTGGATTATATATTTTATTGATGATTTCAAAATTTGAGAAAATCATGTGATTCAATTGAAGATTAAATTATCTAACTAGAAACGAAGTGAACTCATACGAATTCGAAAATCAAATGCATGTGAAATCGTTGTAGAAAATAACGAACATTGTATGTTGATTTTAGGTCTATTTTAAGAAAAAAAAAGTAGTGTGATCGCGAGTTCCTATATAAAATCATGTTATGAAAACCTTTTTAGTTTTAAGTTTCTTCAAAATCAGATCAGAAAAACCTCAAATAGCCGTTTTATATTTCTAGACAGAATGTAACTTTATCGAGAAAAAATATTATTGGGAATTAAATTATAATTCGGGCTTATTGTAATGAATTCAAATTTTGGACCAGTGGGTACGAGTTGAGAGTATGTACTGAAATAATTAATTAAATTATTTAAATCCCTTCGGTTAATAAGAGATGTTAGGAATAATGGGAAATGGGAATAAAATGTGAATTATTAGCTTACGGGATAAACTTGAAATATACTCAGTGTATATATAGGATGATTGCATGCCTATATTATGTTGATTGTGATATTATATGTAATGTCATACCTAGCTACTTGTTATCTCGGGAGGTTACGCGTGGTGCGTAATCCTATCTTTGTGTGCCCATTAGGGAGGATTTGGATTCGTGCTCACTAACGTTGTCATTACCTTGAGAGATGATAGTGTATTAACGGTCATTTGGATACGTTAGGTATGGACGTCATCTGTATGGGGTTACGAATTATGTTCACCTCCATTATTTGTTATTTTTTATAGGTTGAGGTGTCACACCTAGCCTTAGTCCTTAATTTGGTACGTGAGGTACATAAGGACTAGATAGCAAAGTATGCATGCATCAAGTTTGATCGTTTAGATGTCGTATTCGTATATGTATATATTAGATAGTGTAATCTATACATATACATACACTTGTGATAGTCTACTCTTTTATGTGTTGTAGAAGTGATTATTGTGAATGTTTAAAATGTGCTTTAAGTATGTGAACCTAAGTGGTTACAATAATGAGAATAAAATCATTAAGAAAATAAGATAATATTAAAGTATCGTATGGGAGATATGGATGGGTTAAGATATTTATATAAATTAATTAGGATTACTCGAGTGGTTTATAGATGGTTAGGCAGGTAACGTAACTAGGAAGGAATATTAGATTACGTTGGGTGTGCACATTAAGTGAGAAGTGAGGACTCATGTGAGTGTACACACATTTAACATGGATATTTTCATTACTCATAATACAACATTTTAAACACCTGTTAAATATTTTTAAAATGTTTTTGGGTCTCTGACCCAAATCAAATATATTTTTGCAAAACCTTTTAAGTGTCCATCCACAGATACACAAGGGTTAGGAGATTCATTCCAGAGTTGACGTGCTGCAGTGTTGTGAATGTTACAGGACCTCGAGCTTAGACGTATCTACTATTCTTGTCATCTAGCTTATGATTCAGTATTTCCATTCGAGTGTGTTTGCTCATTGTCTAGACTTTACATTTGGTTTTTAGTATTATATTTATACCAGGAGATTTATCTCAGTATTGTACTGGGCTTGTTTGAAGATTTGGATTTGGATGTGTTATCCGTTTATTAATCTATTCAGTTTATTGTGGTCATTATTATTATGGTGGTTGTGTCATTATTCTATTGGTTAAGTATTATTATTCTTTATTAATTAAAATTGACATATGGATTATTAGGAAAGTTAGTGATTGAAAAAAATATTTCTCAACAGTGATGGTAAGAATGGACCATTTATGAATCCTGTTTAATTTAATAGTAAATTAATCACCTAATATTTTAATTAGTGGGGTGTCACATCTTCAAAATGTCGAATGGTTTCCTTACTAAGGAGAGTAATAAATAAAGAGATTTCCAACTTGAAAAGTATGCTATCTCCAAAGAGTTTATTGACTGTTAATGAGTAAAAACATTTAAGAAGTTAGTGTGTATAACTTAATAACATTTTTGGGAAATTAACACATGTGAAAATAGAGAAAAAGACGCGTTTGGAAATAAAGGGGTAAAATGGTAATTTTATGTAAAGTGGAACTTTTTTATGAAATAAAAAATATTTGGAAAGGTGTTACATAAATGGTCCTAAATGAAAGTGATTTGTGGGTAAAATCAATGCCAGTCTGTAAAGGACAAAAAATGGTGATTTTCAAAGTATAACAGAAGGTGGAGTAAAATCCCTTGGTTTTGGCTTCGACCGATAAAAGTGGAATAATGTAGACATCGAAAAATATTAAAACACATTAATATGGACTCGAATGAGACTGAGAAAGAATTAATAAAGGCCCAGAGCCCTAGAGTGAAAGACCCCAAACACTTGTCAGAGCATATGGTAGCGTAGCCGGCTGTGTGGAGCCCGTTAAAGTTTACGATTATTTGGAGGATATTGAGAAAAAGATAATGGAACATGGTGAATAAATGGGTTGTGTTGTGAATATAGAAAAAGACAACCTAATATGAAATGAAATTGGTAATTGCTTCGGTTGAAAAGATAATATGGACAAGTAATATGAGAAATTGGCCAATGTCCACGTAAAGTGAAAGGAATGTTAAAGTGAATTGATTAAATGGGTAATTAAGCAACCTAAGGAGGTTTTAACCCATAATTAACACAAGTTTGTGTTTGTGAAAGCCTTTTAACGGCAACAAGTATTTTTTAATACCGTGCGTTCGTGTGTTGAAGGGCTATTTTCAAGGAAAATACTCAGGTAAATTCTGTGTGAGTAAATAGATGGTTCGGTAGAAGAAGTATTCACTCTAAACAAGTGGTATTTTGTTTAAGTATTTAACCGGGTACATTAGATCAGAAAGATTGGTAAGGTATGCAAAAAGGGTCTCTTCATAGGATTAATGTGATTTAATCAGAACAAGTAATGTTTTTGGAATAAGAATGATTTCATGCATTTATCTATATCTATGTATGTATATATATGAGGTGATTATATGTGCACGTAGGTATAATGTGTTAGAGTTTCTTTTCTGCCTTCGATTATATGTTGCATTGTTGTAATTTTCACTGGGCATATTGCTTATTTCCTCCTCTTTGTTATGATAGGTTGCGTGTGGTTCCGTATTTTGAGAACACTGTATAGGTAAGTATCCTTTTTATCTTACGCTAGTAGCTCTGAATGCTCGAACTCCGAGGATGCTTCTCACGGGTCCCACGTGTAGCTTGATAATAGAAATTGCATGCTAAACAAGTGAAAGGTTTTATTAAATAAAACTATACTAGCAACATTGTTTAGGTTGTCTCATTGCACTTCACACCTAATGTTTGGATTGGACCAGGTTGACCCACGAGTAACCCATAAATTCGGGTTGGGCGTTATAGGCACGGTCCTTTCTCTTCCACAATATGCTATTCTTTTCTCCCTCCGAAAACATTAGTCTCTCTAATTATTTAAGCGAACAACAAGATTATGTATGCCTTAGGGATCAGTATAAATAGTTATAATAAAAGAAATTCATCAAAGGAATAACAAAATACGTTGAAATCATCATCTTTTACTAAAAAAATGAGATATAGCAATTATATGACACATCAGCGACCGGAACGAAAATAACCAACAACCTCACAAACTTCACATCTAAACACCTCAAACTTAACCTACATAACAAACCTATATATTGCCAAAACATTCTTTATAAGACCTTCTTCAACTTCCCGACGGGCCCATCTCATCATTATTCCCTATCCTCGGAGCATCCCAAGACTCCCAATTTTGACTATACTTTCGTATCCGCTCCATGTGATGATATGCCTTAATTAGCTCGGATGAAATCACGATGCCCTCCTCCATAGCACAATTCATGACAAGCCACCTCTACCTATTATCCTCAGTACAAACCTTTATAACCACCTTCTTCCATAACCATTTCAAATAGTCCCTAGGTGCAAACTCGAACTCCTCAACTGATTGAGATAGGCATTTAGATGTTCGACGATGCTTCCACAAAGGCCCCAATATTAGCCGTAGAGATTCAATCAGATCTTCTATGGGAAAGACGTTGGTCACACGAGGAGGAACCATCTTCTCCCACCCTACTTGATGCAGAAGTTGCCATAAAAAATAAAAAGATATCTGACAAAGTCCCACCAACTTAACATACCGGTAGTCACCCAGCTGTAAAATAGGCTGCAGATTGCCCCACCATGGCACTTTCCAATGAAGATTCCTAGCCCCATGCTCCACAAGACGATTCACCCAGTTCTTTGTAGATGGGCCAAAGATGAAGAAAGACCATGTAAATAAATTGGGAACACTCACCATAGGGTATTCAAGAGGATCCCCCAAGCATAGTCTATTCGATAATCACATGAACAACATCATACGGTTGCCCCAGAGAAAATTAGCCCGAACTTCTTTTCAGGCGTCCAGTCCATTCAAAGTATTTTCTAGTATAACACCAATAGGATTACAATGATAGGACATCAACAACACAATCATGTCCTTTTAGGAGTCCACCGTCATATCACTGGTTACCAAAAGTGGTTTGGTAGTCAACCCTAAGACTATAATACCTGCAAAGTCATTATCGGTATAGTCTCTTCGACAAATCAAATTCACCTATGCCAAAAGGATGATACTCTGCCCATGCACTTATAAGTCGACAAGAAGGACAAAGGGCATGCAGTCATTAACTATTTGGGGAAACCCCCATTTTCCTCTTTTACCCTTTTTCATTTCGAAATAAGTCCCTTAAAGGGAAGATTTTTACAACCAAGCCTCCAAGGCACTTCTCTGTTCAAATATTTTAAAAACATATTCAAGAAATCCTAAAAACTCATTTTTTCCAATTTTTCTCAAAATAAATCCTTAGTGGAAAACTAAAGTAAGCCACTAAATCAAGATAATTAAGCAAAAGTGCATGATTTTTGCCTTTTTGAATCTCTTTTTAGGTACAAAGAAAATCCACAACGTAGTCAATGCCAAGATCCTCCAGCCACAATGACAGACATATTTGAAAAATCCCCAAAGTATTGAGTACATAAATCCCCGATAAAAGTCACTAAACAAAATGTGTCAGCACTTATAGAGTCCTCATCACCAGCACACTCCCCAACGGGATCGGAATCATAGTGATTTAGCACTCACATCACCAGCACATTCCCCAACGAGATTAGAAACAAAATGCACAAGCACTTGTAAAGTCCTCACTAAGCACCCTACCTTGGGGGCTCACAATTAAAGAAATTCACCCATCATAACTAACGAATCATTAAAACCCTTTACGTTTCCAAAATCAACCCTGACACTATGAATTGGTTGATATCACCTTTTAGGTCTGCAGAATTAACCTCGGTCCACATAATCAACCTCGACCTTATGAATAGATCAATTTTTCTCTTTAAATCCAGATAATTGACCTAGGTATGCCGAATTGACATAGACCCTTTGTATCAATCACTTTCACCCTTTAGGTCTATAGAATCAACCTTAACCCTCTAAATCAATCACTTTTAACTCTTTAGGTTAGAATAATCGACCTCGACCCTCTGAATATATCATTCTCAACTCCTTAGGTCCTTATAATCGACCTTGACCCTCTGAATCGGTCACCTCAACTCCCTAGGTACTCAAAATTGGCCTCGACATTCTGAATCGATCTCCTAAACTCTTTAAGTCTGTAGAATCTACCTCGACCCTATAAATCAATCACTCTCAACTCTTTAGGTTCGTAGAATCAACCGCATCCCTCGAAGTCATCCATCTCAACTCTTTAGGTCCACTGAATTGACCTAGGTTCCTAAATTCAACCTCGACCATTTGAATTGATTACTTAAATTCATTAGGTCTGCAAAATTGACCTCGTTCTCCATAATTGTACTCAACCCTTGAATCGATCACCTTCACTCTCCTAAATCCCTGGCATAAGCCTCAACCCTAAAAAAAACTTAAACATTCATGAGGTGTCTATCTTTTGACGACCTCCGCTTATTTTAAAATCGCTCATCGACGGGATCTGTAGATACACCATAATGTACCATTCAAATACCTCCTTTGCTCCCTAACACTTATTCTCTCACCTTAAGACTCGACGTCCTACTCCAAACCTTGATTAAGAGGCCACCGGGTGCTCTCAAGCCCTATTTGAATTTGGTTAACACTCTAACCTGAGCAAAGATCATTGCATCTTTATGAGGATCTGAATACCCTATCCAACGGTCTATACTGTGTGCGAATCGGCCTTACGATTCGCGGGTACTAACCTTTTTACTCTAGAGGCCACCGAGAGTTCCTGATCCCTGTTTGAATTTTGTCAACCCTTTAACCCAAGCGAAGATAATTTCAACTTCATATGGATCTGAAAACCCTTTCTAATGATCCATATCGTGCATGAATCAGAATTATGGTTCGCACGTACTCACTTTTTTACTTAGATAACCCCAATTTTAAAGCCATCGGGTGCTTTCGAGCCTCCTTTGACTTTAATAAACTCTTGAATGAAAGATTGGACTAATATATTTTCATAGGGCTCTAAATTACCTTTCTGACGGCCCCAACTGTGCGTGTTTTGGACTTACGGTTTGCATTTTATGTTCATTTTTTCGAAAATGTCCTTTTTAGATTACCTATAAGCACCACGATCCTCTGCCTAAAGTCAGAGGTGTACTTTACTTTGCTAGCAAGACTGGGGTATGCTCATAGGTAGGTTAGGGCCTATGACACTCAATAGACCCCCAACCCTAATTCTTGTTATTTAAGGAGGTCATGACCTCATTCCCACGGACCTTTTATCAACAATTAGAACATTCCCTATCTTTTATCAGGTCAAGACCCCTAGGACTGTGACCCTTCATTTGGTCAGGGATTTGGGTCGTGACCTTTCATTTGGTCAGGGATTTGGGTTGTGACCCTCTAAAATTTTCACGCCAGAAATGGTCATGGCCCTTGGTCGCGACCCACAGTCCTGGTGAGGGACTTTGGTCATGACTATTCGCATAATATACTGCAGTGTTAGTGCGACGCCACTCCAAAAAATCCAAAATTTCAACATTCCTTTCACTTTTCTTATCTCACTTTTATACTACCTTTTTCCACTTACCTCATCCCTATTTCACCATCATCCCACCACCATAAAATCACTCTACTCTCCTTTAACAACGAATAGAAAAACCTTCTAGGAGGTCTACTCCTATTCTTTTCTATTCCATTTAATTATTGTTGTTCGTTAACATTCCTTCCCCTTTTAGTATATTTTAGTCTTATTCCATTTCCTCACATCAACCAATATTTTTTTTTTATTAAGTATTCACATAATATATTTTCATAAAACTAAAAAGAAAAAAAGAGGGTTCACTTATAATCCCCAAAGTAGTATTTCCTCACTTTGTCTACACTGTTATACCTGAGCACGTTTTCTTCAAAACAAATTAAAGAGGAGTCCTAAATTTGGGTTTATGGGTTAAAGTCCACCCTTGTTAATATGTCCAATTACGTAGAATTTTATGCCTATTTGTTTACTTAGGCAGCCAACCATTATCGGGATTCAAGTCATATCTTATTCATTGTGATATTTTGTTTAAATCTCATATTTATTGTTTCGCGCATGTATATGCCTATAATTAGTTTCCCCATGCTACATACACATTCACTTCCTCATAGTGAATTGTGATTCGATGGCCACTAACATCATATTTTCTATTACTCTATTTCTTTCTTACACTCCTTAGGATGACTCCTCTCCGTTATTCTCATGATGTGAGTAGGATGATTCCTTTTTCTTACTTATTTTCACATCACAACATTCTACACACGAGCCATATCTTGGAGCAAAAAGAGAACACTATTGTAGCCCATGAGAGATCAAAAAGGTATAATGGGTGCCTAACACCTTTTCATTCCGCAACTGAATCCTCGGATCCTCGATTCATTTGGTTTCATATGCATCGGTTTATCATTTGATGTCGTTCTTTCGGGGGATGAATACATTCGTTTGCATGTTTTGAGTAAAATAGGCTGACGACTCCATTTTCTATCATTTCTTCCCTTTTCGACGACGATAAATTTATATCCATGGTAGCCTGCAAAGATCGTGCGAGTGGAGGAAAGAGGACCTCCATCCTCGAATCCTTGCACGCATCGATTATGATTTTAATTTCTCATCTCTCTCTCCATTTCGAGGGAATCCAGTGACGGAGGAAACATCCCGAATGGCCACATTTAGAAGTGGTGGATAATAAGCTTCTTGGACTCGAGTTCATCCAGGACACATTTGTAACACCCCGCCCGCGCCCGGAGAGAGCAAACGGAGCGCTAATATCGATAAAACTAACTAAATCCACAATATAACAAGGTATAGAGAATATAAATCCCAAACAACAAAAGAGAAACCACTAATCTCAAATCTCTTCAAATAAATACAATAAGTCTCTCGAATTAAAAATACAACATGTAACTCGAAAAAAATATACAAATATCCAATGCTCTATACATCAAAATAATACAATCTTCTCTCTTGTATTAAAAATCTTCCCAAAATAATCGTCTCTAAAATCAATCTCCATAGCGCCCCAAAATCCGCGCTAACCTGCCATTAAAAGAAAATATGGGGAAGTACACAATACGACAGGAAGATGCTCAACAAATATTAGTGGTGAATAAAACGTCACAATATGAATACGAATATTCAAGTCAAATGCGGATCTCATTTGCAATTATATCAATATAATTTCTCAACAACACATTAAACGGGTCACCAGGCCTCACCACCGTACGGCGCCTATGCATTTTTCTAGCATATTCGGAAAAGGAATATTTGGCGGGTGCCCAACTTCAGTGACATATTAAAATCTCATGACTACATGCTCAACACAAATATAATACCACATGAATCAAAATTAGATTCCAACAAATATTTTCCAGAATTCTAATGAATTTATCAATTCAAATATGAGTTCAAATAAACATAAAACCAATGGAATAACACTCGCGAGATTACAAAGCATATTGTGTAAAACCCCATACCTCAAAACCGTCACAAGGATCATCACACAAATCAACAACAATCTGCCCAGAACTCACAGATTAATCCATCAAAATCTGCTCCAAGAATCATCAAAAACTCCTCCAAGAATCAACACCAAAACAGCCCCCAAGAATACCACAAAACCTAAGGTTGGATGCATAAATTAAAGGGCTTGTTTGTATATAAAAGAGAGTAATTAAAAATATGTTTGCTACCAAAAAGTTGTACCAAAAAGGTCACCCGCGAACTTATTTTATAAGGCAAAATCAAAAGAGTTGTAAACAAACCAAACTTCTCAAAGTTACCTGTTGCGTACGTTTTCTGGAGGGGTCGATCGATCAACCCCCAGGCATCGATCGATCGATGGCCCCCGAAAACTGACAGTTCGCCTTGAAAAAATTATAAGGGACAAAAATTAAAAAATCAATATAAAATCCGTTTTAACTTCGTTTTCGAAACCGTTTGAAATTCTCGCCTTTAAAAATAATAATCAACATATTTGAGAAATAAAAATAATTTTATCTCAAAATTTATTTTTCCTCTTTATTTTGAAAAATACCCCAAAAATACGTGGGTTGTTACAACATTGGAGAAGGTGGAGATGATCAGGGATAGGAATCGCATTGCCTTGGATCGACAGATGAGTTACACTGATGCGCGGAGGAGGCACTTAGATTTTTAGGCTGGAGATTAGGTGATTCTCATGGTATCTCCCAAGAAGGGAATGATTTTATTTGCGAATAAGGGGAAGTTAGATCCCCGAGATGTAGGACCGTTCCCTATCCTTAAGATAATTGGACAAGTGGCTTATCGCTTAGCTTTACCGGATCACTTGCAGAGGATCCACAATGTTTTATATGTCTCGACATTGTGGAGGTTCCTTAGAGACGAAGTAGCTTACTACCTTATAGATCTAGATGTGATAGAGCTCCAGCTAGATGTGACTTACGAGGAAAAATATATTTCCATTTTGGACCGTAATAGCATAGGCTTCATTCAAAGGTAGTTATTGTAGTACGTGGGCATTGGGGGCACCACAACGATTATGAGTCTCCGTGGGAGAGGTATGACGACATGCGAAAAAACTATCCAAAACTCTTCTAGTCAGGTACGTACCGAATTTCGAGGACATAATTATGTTATTAAGGGTGTTGGAACACGAGGCCCCCAATTTTAAATAATTACCAAAAAGTAATTTCAATTTCCTTTTAAAAGATGCGGAAGCGAGAGATGGTTCAACTTAAACAAATTACCTAATTTTGATTTCTTTTCAAATTAAAATTAAACCAAGTGAAATTAAAGTTAAACAATTATTACATTTTTCACTTAAACCAATTTAACCCCAAGTCCCAGAAATTTGCGTAAGTCATATTTTCAATATTACCAAATTAGGCCAAACCAAGTTTAATAAATTAAGTGATGACTTGAATTAAACTAACATTTACCCAAGTTCATGTTAGCACCAAATTAAACAAGTAGTGAGTTACACCAAATTTTATCTTTTTACCTAAGCATGTGTTCTAGGTGAGTTTTGCAAAAGATAAAATAAATAATTAATCACTACGTTGCAATGTACGAGGAAAAACCCACAACGGGAAAAAATCTTGGACGGCCCTAGCCTTAAGTCCACTAAGTATGGTATTTTATAAGTACAAGCAAAAAGACTTACAACACTCGACTTGACTCCCTTCAAGCCCCGATGCTCCTTCTTGTACTGACCTCCGCTTAGTTGACAATCTCGGACTCCACCGGAACCTTGGGATCTACCAATGAGACGATAGGTACACCGTCAACCACACATGGTGCCTTTCACCATGTGAGAATGCCGCAGAAAAACCCGAACTTCTTCTTCTTTGAGGGATATAGAAGAAAACCCAAACGAACTCTTCAATAGGTAGAGTAAATCGGTGCCCAAATTCCAAGAAATATATATATATATAAAGGAATTTGGAATAAACTAAACCAATGGGTGTAACACAAGTGTCTAATGAATTTTTCTTCGAAAAATATACACTTAAACCATGAACTTTTCTTTGGAAGAATGAACACTCAAAAACACTCTCTAGGAGTTGGATTAGCATGAAAAGTTAAGTTCAAAAATCTTGTTCCCGCACTTCATAAATTCTGTCAAAAGTTAGTGGGGAAAGGAAGTGGGAAAGTGGGAAAAACTGCTCAAAACTGCTAAATAAACTGTTCCATCCAAATTTCGTTCGAACGAGATTTTCGTTTGAACGAAGTCTCGTTGGAACGAGCCTTCTAACGAAGTTTCAGTGTATAAAAGTTGAACTCGTTAGAAATCACATTGGAATTCCCGTTAGAAAATCATTCTTGTTCGAACGACAATTTGAACGACATTCCAGTGGCCAATAGGGGAACTCGTTGGCAAACCTCGTTTGAACGACAAACTCGTTCGAATGACAATATCGAACGAAATGCCAGAAAGCTAAAAATTCTGTTTTTAGCCCAGAAACTTTATTTTAAAGTATTATAAAGACTTTCTGAAAATAAACAACAGTTTAAAAAAATAAAACTACACCTAATGGAAAATGTTCGAAGCTCATATATTATTAATTACAATGCATTCATACCTTAGGAGCAATGGAACCAATGTTTTTGACGTAGAAACGAGGAACATTAAACTCGACATTTGATAAAGCTTTATACTCTTGGTCGCTACCTCTTCAACGTTAGTATGTCATAGGCTTGAAGGATGGTCAATAACTCTATCCTATGACTCAAAGGTTTTTATCCGGAATTGAGCCAAAACTACAAAGGACTCAATTGGAAATTTGTGTCCTTACGAATCTCCCCCTTTATCTATTCCGGGACAAAACCCAACAAAAATCCTAAAGGGCCGTCAAGCTCTACTAAACACAAACATCCCACCCAAACTTGACTCAAATAACCCAAGGATCCTTATCTTTGTCAATGATGAAAGATGCCATTAAGAAGAATTCCTGCACACTTAAACAAACTATCAAAGGCATAGGGAATATCAAGAATATTAAATGATTATAGATTAAATACTTCCCCTAAATTAATTCTCCCCTTTATCAAACTATGATCAACCTAAGAAGATAGCGACTCCCCTAAGTTAAATCTCCCCCAAACTAAGATACGATTGTAATAGGATTAGATACCATTTCTCCCCTATCATTCTCCCCCTTTTTGTTCATGAATAGACAAATGATAAAACTAATTTAAAGATTATGCATAAGGTGATAAGAATATGATAGCATATAAGCAACAAAAGAATAACTAATCCAACAAATAATAACCAATGAAGATGCAAGAAACTGATACCAATATGATACATAAAGTATTAAGAATGTGATATCAACAAAGAATGCAACAAGTTAGATACCAATTACGAATTAAAGCATAGATGGACTAGAAAGCAAGGTAAAGACAAAAAAAATATCATATATATACATGGACTAAATATACCAATAATGCTCATGCACGTATATATAGATATAGACACACAAATGACACAAAATAAAATAAGCTTTTCACACTCATATGGCAAAAATGTCTCATATGGAAACGGAAGTGTTGGGGTGTGAACTAGTAACAATTAAATTTAGACCCAAACACTTAAAACATGTTCACGTAGTTCTTAATTGATTGCAAACTTCATCACATTTGAATATAACCTCACGTGAGAATATAAATTGAACTCAATGAACTAACATACACAATGCATACAAGCCTAGACTTTTGATGATTCTACAAACCATTAGAGTCATTACATTGAAAGTACAACTAGGATAAACAGACATTGTGCAAACCGTTGATATGCCATCCAATCTCCCTCAATAAACATATATAAATTTTGAATGAATATATCAATTAAACATAGGCCTTGGCAATTCTTTTCTTTTTAATGCCATATTTTCTTTTAGGCCTTTGGACCACGTATTTATTTTAGGTCCAAGAAAACGGTGGCTTACTATTCGCAAATGATAATAAATCCTTTTGGATCCCTTCCCCGTGCACATTCATATATATTATTTTTATTTCTCACAAATTTCACGTGCAACGGATTTTGACATGTACTAGTCTTCCTAGGTCACAAATATGTAGATGACAAATTGGTAGGAGAACACCTCACAAAGCTCAAATATAACATGTGACGATTAAATTTCAAACGGGCTCGTGCATGTGTGAATTGAGGCATATAAAAATAGAAACCATTTAAACAATACAAAATCCAACTTCTCCATGTAAGCATGGTAAAGGACATAATAATGATTGACAATCTAAACCAAAAGTTCTAGCCATATGGGAGAGAAAAATATGGGATTCAAACACAAGTATATGCCACATAGAGTGTGTCAAACTAAAATACACACAAAAAAAATCTTTTGAGTTTTTGAAATTTTTAACCAAAAATAAAAATATTTACTCAAAAGACAAAACAAAGATCATTTGTATTTTTCATAAAGCCTAAATTACTAAACAATTAAAACACAAATGATAAACAAAAATCTTTTTGTATTTTTCATTTAATGCAAACTAAAATGAAAGAAGTACAATACAAAAGATAAACAAAAATCATAATCCTAGCATGTGATTAAGAATGGAGCATAGATTAGAAAATGATTAAACAAGCATACAATTAGCAAGATAATATCGCATGTAGTACAAAAGCTAAAGTATGCAAATAAAACTAACACATTCAACCTTTAGATTTTGCAAAGGAGGAAGCATGTGAAAGCAAATGAGAATCAAAAACTCTATCTTATAAAGCTACCAAGTCGAATTTCCTAACCCAAACTAATGACGAATGACTATCTCGGGGTGTAGGAATCTTGGCTATCGTGGTTGCCTTACGTTGGGATTTTCTAGGACCTCATTTAAGATCAAAACAGAATTTCCTAAGATGACCTTTTCTACCACAATGTGAACACCTAAAGTCACGGCAAAAAGATTTACCTAAGGAGACATCTCTAAAGGTTTTCCTAGGCGATTCTCCTTAAACATTGCTTTTGTCTTTATGAGTTGATTCATTACAAGTATCGAAGCCCAAACCATAACTGTCATTTTTAATTTGGACCGTTCCTAATATTTTATCTAATTTCTCCGAATGACACTCCAAATCAAAATTGACTTTTTTAGAGTCTTTTAATTTATTTTCTAATTTTAACATGTTAGACTCTAATAAAACATTTCTCTCTTCAAACTCGAGAAGCTCCTTTTTCATTGACTCCATTAAACCTCTAAGGCTATCTCTCTCGCCTTCTATATATTCAATATTCTCACGAAGAACTCTCTCTTGTGTCCTAAGGTCTTCCACTAACGCACTATCATCAACGACCTTGGCACGCTCTCTTAAACAAGCTTCTAACTTCAAATTTGCTCTTTTTAATTTAATAGATTCTTCATATAATTCTTGAAAAGCATTTTGAAGTTCACTCACATCAACCTCATCTTCATTTTCACTCTCTCTTTCTTTTTCACTCTCACTACCATAAAAAATAATGGAATCATAAACTTTGACCTTGGAAGTGTCATGTGTTAAAATTTCATCAATACACGAGTTCTCACTATCACTCACCTGACTAGCCATAAAAGCCACAAAGTTGGGCTTAGTGGGAGAATCGGGTCCCTCTTCATTATCACTATCACTAAGGGTTGCATTAAAAGAAATTGGTTGTTTACCCTCTCTCCTTAGTTTAGTGGGGCACTCTTTTGCCCTATGTCCATACCCTTCACAACCAAAACACCTATTTGACTCATCCCTATATAAATGTTCATTAATAGTTTTAGGGATCTTCTTGGCTTTGTCATGCGTAGATTTTTCAAATTTCTTAAAATCATTTTGAAATTTATCTTTGTTAAATTTAAGAAATTTTCTAAACTTGCTAGCAAACATAGCCATATTTTCCTAGTCACTATCACTTTCACTCTCTATTACTTATTTTTCCTCTTTTAGGTCTTTCAAAGCAACGCCCTTATCTATTTTCTTTTCAGTTTTAGAGGAAAACTTGTCAAGTTCAAAGGTTTGTAAATCACCTTCGAGCTCTTCTAATTTCGTAGAGGAAAAAGTTGGCAAATAATTTAAAACAGCCACTTTTGGAATGAATCTACCGGGTAGAGACCTTAAAATTTTCTTTACAACTCAATTGTCGGGTATTCTCTCACCCAAATTAAAAGATGAATTAACAATATCGGAAAGTCTAGCATAAAATTCATCAAAAGTTTCTTTTTCGTTCATTTTGATGGTTTCAAATTGAGTGGTGAGGTTATGGAGTTTTGAAGCTTTAACGACACTAGTTCCTTCATGAGTGAGTTGTAAAATATCCCAGGATTCTTTAGCGGTTTCACACGTCATAATGCGACGGAATTCATCTAGAATGACCGCGTTAAACAAGGCATTTAAACCACGGGAATTAAAATTTGTAAGCTTAAATTCATTTTCACTCCATCTATCGGCGGGTTTGGGAACATTCTCATTATCTACTAAATGAGTAGGTGGGGACTACCCGTTAACAAAAAACATCCAAACTCTCTCGTCGATAGATTTTAGTGCCGATTTCATTCGCGCTTTCCAATATGCGTAATTATAACCATCGAAAATAGGAAATTTTGAAAATGGGGAAAATTCCATTTTTGTCAAAAATATTTAAAGGATCTTAACGAAGTAAATTGTCGTTTTTGGCTCTGATACCACTTGTTGGAACACGAGGCCCCCAATTTTAAATAATTACCAAAAATTAATTTCAATTTCCTTTTAAAAGATGCGGAAGCGAGAGATGGTTCAACTTAAACAAATTACCTAATTTTAATTTCTTTTCAAATTAAAATTAAACCAAGTGAAATTAAAGTTAAACAATTAATACATTTTTCACTTAAATCAATTTAACCCAAGTCCTAGAAATTTGCCTAAGTCATATTTTCAATATTACCAAATTAGGCCAAACCAAGTTTAACCAATTAAGTGAAGACTTGAATTAAATTAACATTTACCTAAGTTCATGTTAGCACCAAATTAAACAAGTAGTGAGTTACACCAAATTTTATCTTTTTACCTAAGCATGCATTCTAGGTGAGTTTTGCAAAAGATAAAATAAACAATCAATCATTACGTCGCGATGTACGAGGAAAAACCCACAACGAGAAAAAACCTCGGACGACCCTAGCCTTAAGTCCACTAAGTATGGTATGTTACAAGTACAAGTGAAAAGACTTACAACACTCGACTCGACTCGACTCCCTTCAAGCCCCGATGCTCCTTCTTGTACTGACCTCCGCTTAGTTGATAATCCCTGACTCCTCCGGAACCTTGGGATCCACCAATGAAACAATAGGTACACGGTCAACCACATATGGTACCTTTCACCATGTGAGAATGCCGCAGCAAAACCCGAACTTCTTCTTCTTTGAGGGATATAGAAGAAAACCAAAACGAACTCTTCAATAGGTAGAGTAAACCGGTGCCAAAACTCCAAGCAATGCATATATATAAAGGAACTTGGAATAAACTAAACCAATGGGTGTAACACAAGTGTTTAATGATTTTTTCTTTGAAAAATATACACTTAAATTATGAACTTTTCTTTGGAAGAATGAACACTCAAAAACACTCTCTAGGAGTTGGGATAGTATGAAAAGTTAAATTCAAAAAGCCTGTTCTCTCACTTCATAAATTCTGTCAAAAGTTAGTGGGGAAAGAAAGTGGGAAAAACTGCTCAAAACTGCCAAATAAACTGTTCCCGCCAAATCTCGTTCGAACGAGCCTTCTAACGAAGTTGTAGTGTATAAAAGTTGAACTCGTTAGAAATCTCATTAGAGTTCTCGTTCGAACATCATTCTCGTTCGAACGACATTCTTGTGGCTAATAGGGGAACTCGTTGGCAAACCTCGTTCGAAAGACAAACTCGTTCGAACGACAATATCGAACGAAATGCCAGAAAGATGAAAATTCTGTTTTTAGCCCAGAAACTTAATTTTAAAGTATTATAAAGACTTTCTGAAAATAAACAATAGTTTGAAAAAATAAAACTACACCCAATGGAAAATGTTCCAAGCTCCTATATATATAATTACGATACATTCATACCTTAGGAGCAATGGAACCAATGTTGTTGACGTAGAAACGAGGCACATTAAACTTGGCATTTGATGAAGATTTATACTCTTGGCCGCTACGTCTTCAACGTTAGTATGTTATAGGCTTGAAGGATGGTCAATAACTCTATCCTGTGACTCAAACATTTTTGTCCGAAATTGAGCCAAAACTACAAAGGACTCAATTGGAAATTTGTGTCCTTACAAAGGGAAGAATGAAATACCCCCTACTTTTGCATCATTTATATTGGTAGGATTATAATAATTAATTTATTGGATATAATTGTGCATGATTATGTGACTAATTATATTCCATGTGTTGCATTGGTAGAATAATTAATTTGCATGTTACATGAATTATTTATATTGCGTGATTAGCATAATAAAATTGTGTAATCTATTGTAAACCTAGTTGAGTAGGTTGCGGAGTGATTTAGAAGATTCTTTAGGTGTTTTAAACATCCTAAGTTGGGCCCGGGGGATAGGTATACCCTTAGGGGAGGCTTTCAACCATTTCGAGTCAAATTTTGGGCTTATTTGGGGGTCAAAATTAGGCCTTATGGGGGCGGTACGGGATTAAAGAATTTAGTCTAATATAACCACCCTAAGTATGTTTTCCATCCATTTATAATTAAACCTAGTAGCCACAAACTTTCTAGGGAAAGAGATGGCAAGTTGAGAGAGGAGAAAAGGAGGAAAATCTCAAGAGAGGAGCCTTCATACATCTTCTAAAACAAGAATTTTCTTGCAAAATCTTTAATAATATGTTTCTTAATTTATAATCATGCCTCTCATACAATTTCAGATTTACAAATATTCTAGGGGATTCATTTATATATGGATTCGGGTTTGGGACTGTTTAGAACTAATTTCGACTAATTATCTGTTGAAAGTTAATGACTTTAGTGACAAAATCCAAAATTGATATCGTATAATTATAGGAAATACCATTGGAAGCCATGGGATATGATTGAATTCCGATTCTGAGTTAAACCCATGATTTAATTCTAGTATTCTAGGAATTTGAATGAGAATTATGAACCTTTATTGGCTTAGGAATGTTATGGGTTTCATGATCTAAATACTTGAATTATAGGGGCTATCATGTTTAGATTGGTTAAAGATCTGTGTAAATACATTATTTTAATTGTTATGGATTTATAGTTGATGAAATTGAAGTTCATAAATCTTTGAAATCATTAATGGAAATTAGGGAAGAAAACCCATTTTTAAAATAAGGAAAATTAGGTCTATCTGTCCGACCTAGATCAATTCTACCTTAAGAGCGAATCGGTTTGGCCAGGGCAAATCGATTCGGATGATTGACCAGAATCCATTCAGCTCCTGGACTTAGATCAGGTAAGACCGGTATAAATGTTCATGGAATTTTATGAGTTCATCCGAGTATGTGGGAGGTTATCCATGTGAGGGATAACAGGTTTAATTGATAATTAGTTTTGTTAACATTTAGGTAATAATTTTAATAATTATTTAAGGAATTAATATTCAAGATAGGGAATTGTATTTCGAGGATTATGAAATCAAATTAGAGTAGATTGAGACGTGAGAGGTGAGATAATTTAAGAGGATAATTACATATGTATTGTGTGTTGTATATATGTATGTTATGCTTGGGGGACATACCCATGTTCGTTATGAATCTATCGGTTGGGTGTTGTGTTCGACATCAGGATCGTGTAACATGTGCCAACTGAGATGTGCTAGGATGCAGTGGAGTTCGTTATTTTAGATCACGTGTTCAAGATCACCGCTTTGTGATGAGATAATTAGGATGATCGGATCTATATACATAGTTGGGGTATGGGCGTTAGGTGGTGTTATTGCGTGGTGATCGCCCCATTTATGTGTGTTTTGTTTAAGTCCATTAGGTGAGGGGCTCCTCCGGACTTGCCGATAGAATCACGAGGGAGACACCAAGGGTAGATGTGTTTAGCGTTATATATATTTACATAGGTATCACGTAAAGAACTTATGGAATCTAATGAAGAATATAACTAAAATGGATTCAATACTACATAAAATACGTTTTGTGTCTTGTGACTGTATTTTTTGTGGGGGTAGTGATCAGGCATAAATATTTCATATTTATTCCCTTAATTTTGGTATTTTTATATTCCCGTGCAGTGTAATTAGACTGAATTTAACTCATATTTATGATACTAACCTTTTCGAAAAGTATTTTGTGTTTTTTTGTGTTTCTCTCTTGTTTTACAAGCAATTCGTGCAAGTGGATGCAAGAGGAAAACTTAAATGGCGAAAGAAATGCAAGAAAGGAAAGTCAAGGGCATATTTGTAATTTTTTATCCGAAACCAGAAAAAGGAGCTCTCTGAAAAGTTTAAGAATTTGAATTCACGAGCACATTGAAAGAAACAACACCCAAATCCGGGCTACGGTGAGAAAGTCATGAGCAATTGAAGCTAGGATAAAAATCCAGGGGCAAAAGTGAATATATGAAGAATTCGTCCCAAAATAAGGCAGCTTTAACAGTCCGTTTGGCCGAACTAGTTTAGAAGTGAATAGAATTGGTTTGCTAGGGTGAACTAGTTCAGGTATATGGGCGATCGATTCGATATGCTTGAGTGCGGGAATTTTGTTTTAAGCCTAATTTTTGGCTGAAAGAGTTGTATGACTTAGGGACCCTTCTAAACAACCTAAGACTAATGTAAACTCATATTACGAGTGTTTTAACATAGTTTTTCATAGTTTTTGAAATCTAGATAGATAGATAGATAAATAGATAGATAGATAGATAGATAGATAGATAGGACATCTAGAGAAAGATTTAATTCTTTTTCATGCACGCAACTTCAAAAACAAGTTGATTATTTCCGATTTCTTTGTTTCAAGGCTTGCTTTGTGCATATTCTTGCTTCACTACTCTTTTGATAATATTATTTACATGCTTTCTTCTTATCTTTCATTCATCATGTCTTCATGCAACGTCAGTAACTCATGCATCGTTAGATTTAACATGTTTGGCTAAATAATTAGAGGGTAGGGATACATAAACCCAACCTCGGTATATAAGTAGGATATAAAATTGGACAAAATAATATAAATAATTAATAGATTTTATGTTTTGTTGGAACGATTCATATAGGTCTCTTAACTTCGTTGGCCATAGGTAACCGTTGTATTTGAGGTTATAATACGTGTGTCGACAATCTTGTAACCCATGTTAAATTAATTGTCGACTGGATATTGTGTGGAGTACAGTTCTCATATGCCTAGTACTTTGATAAATTTAATATTTTCTTCTAATTATATATATAATTATCAAAAAAATTATATCTAACAAAAATAGCAACGGTTCGGGGGATTGTATCATGGATCCACTTTTCTCATATAGTTTTCAAAAATCAAAATTCCAAATTTTCCTTCTTTTAATTAAATTGCATTTGCTAGATTGGTTGCTTTAGTTACGTATAACTTTTCATTAAAATCATCACCTTTTTCTTTTTCGTTCGAGAGTCGATAATTAGGTTTTACAAGCCTTCCTCGTAGTTGTCATCACGATATTCATCATAATCCCTGCGGACCGACCCCGACTTATCGAAATTATTACTTGAGCGATGAGGTTGCACTTGAGTCGTATGTACACGAACTACACACACTTTTTACATTGCGTCAAGTTTTCGACATCATTGTTGGGGAACTAGGTTAGGTCGACTTAATCTAAGAAGTTGACTCTAAATCCTAAAAAGCCAAAAAAAAATTATAAAACCCAAAAATTCAAAAAAATAAAAATATCCAAAAAAATCAGAAAAATTAAAATTAAAATATTCTCTTGTGCTTTAAATGCAAAATACTCTGCCTAATCCTAATCCAAATCCGAATCCTCCTATGGTACACAAAAATCCTACAATTTAACTCTCACCTAATAGCCCTCATACTTCAAACTCTCCAAATTTCTGGGTACCACCTCCTACAACTTGTATTCACACCACGAGTCATACGTCTAGGAACTCCGATGAGAAATTTATTATATAAGTTTAAGCGCGATGCCTGATCATGCTAGTTTGAAAACGAGTGAAGGAGTGATGCCATATCGCCTATTAAGAGGCCTCTTATACCCTAAGAGAATCATCACTTCGGGATTCATTATATTTTCATATAATGCGGGGAAATTCCATTTTAGGAATGGAATGATTCAGATTCTCCTAAATTTTCATGATTTGGATTCAAAGAAGCCTTACCTATACATTAGAGAGTTCGATGAGGCTTGTAACACGTTCAATGATCAAACTTGCACCCAAGATTTAGTGCACCTCAATTTTTTTCGTTTTCTCATAAAGACAAGGCCAAGACTTGTCTTTGGTCATTATCATCGAACTCGATAGCTATGTGAAGAGACATGTAGGCTAAATTTCTCCAGAAGTTATTTCCCTCACAAAGGACCAACTCTATTCGGGCTCAAATTCAGACGTTTAAGCAAAATGACAATTAGCCTTTCGATAAGTGTTGGGAGAGGTTCAATGAGTTAGTTAATATGTGCCCACATCATGGATTTGAGAAGTTGAAACTCATCTCTTACTTCCATCATTAGCTTGGCCTAAGCTCGAAATAACTTGTTGAAACTATGTGCTCAGGCGATTTTTTTGCATTAGATGCGGATGATGTGGAGGCCCACTTTAAGTATGTCACCGAGACTACACAAGCTTCGGACACATCGGATCCAAACACCCAACCCAAAGCTAGAATCACGTCCACAATCCCTTTCGTGTCCTGACTCCATCACTTGGACAAGGTTAAAACTCCAAATCAACCAATTATCCAAGCGATTAGAAGACGTGGTTGAAGCTAGGGGAGATATATATTCGGCCCATATCAAGTCTTATTAGAGGAGAGTGTTCAATTTGTGAGGTGGAACATTTAATGAAGGAATTTATGACTATACCCGCGAATATGTTAAGCTACAAAAGCAACTTTAGGTGGTGGGATCCTATACGGGAAATTTTAATGCCCCTCACAGGAATTCTTTCAATCCCTCAGAGTGAAACCATCCCAATTTTATCTACGGGCGACAGAACGCAGTGATGAACCTAAATCTACGCATTATCCTACCACCACTCCCACCATATCAACAAGCACCACCCATGCAAGCGTCGCCTCCTGTGCCTTACATAATCCCACAATGGAAGAGTCTCGAGGACACTCTTTCTCAATTCATGCAAACTCAATCAGCGATCAATGCCCAAAATGCCTAAAATTTTACTGATTTAAGGGCATTGCTTTCTAAGATGCAATCTTCCCTAAGTGTCCAAGAGAAGGGAAAGTTTCCCGCCCAAGGACAAAGACCCCCCGGGGTTAAAATTATGTTAGCTCTATTACCAAAGAAAACAAAGATTAATGTCAAGTGGTAACCACTCTATGTAGTGGAATATTTGTTGACTTGTTACCTCCTCCACACGACGAGCAAAAGGACAAGGGGTTTTTGCCTGACACGCAAGGGGCCGAAGATACCCCTAGGAAGAGAGTGACAAAGACGATACAGTTAGGCCTGAGGTGGTAGTGAAACTCCCTAAATTCTCACCTTACCCTCAACAGTTGGTCCCTCCCCCTAAAGCGGCATCTCGTGATGATATCCTAGAAGTGCTTAAGTAAGTGAATCTAAATTTACCTTTTCTTGAGGCTATGCAAGAAAATTCCCACGTATGAAAAGTTTCTCAAGGACTTGCTCACGGTGAAACGTAAATTAAAGGTAAAGAAGAAGGTGTTCCTAGAACAAAATGTCAGTTTGATACTTTTAAGCGACCTCCCACCCAAGTATAAAGATCCGATAGACCTACCATTTTGTGTATCATTAAAGAGAATATAATTGAGATAGATTTACTTGATTTAGGAAGGGGTGTCAATATTCTCCCTAATTCCATCTATAGGCAACTAGATTTGGCTCTCCAAATCATGGACCATTTCGTGAAGACACCCCGTGGGATAGTTGAGGACGTAATCATCCAAGTCGACACTTTCTACTTCCTAATATATTTTTTTATTTAGGATGCGGAGCCGTCATGTTGATTAACACAAAAAATGGGCAAATTCAATTCACGTTAGGGAATATGACACTCAAAATGAATATTTTCAGCATCACCAAGCAAATGGGTGATGAGGACGAGTTACATGAGTCGAATATTATATAGGAGGTAGTACACGAACACTTTGAGGGTAACCACACTAGGGATCCGCTAGAGGTGTCTTTAGTTACAATGAGTGAGAGCTATAGCGCGTACACCGATTTTGAGTGAGAGGTGAGGGAGATGAGAGATTTGTTGGATGAGGGTGAGAGCGATGAGGATGTGAGATATAATAGTTAAGTTCTATATTCAAGGAACTACCACTAAGGTAATCGTGCATGATTCCCTCTGATGTGAAATTTCCAAAACTTGGAATGAAGAATCTTCCCTCCAACGTCAAATATGTTTATTTAAGAGAGGATGAGACATATCCCATTGTTGTCTGCGCGATCTTGAATAAAGAGAAATAAAGGAAGTTATGGCCATTTTGAGGAAGCACAAAAGTGATTTTGGTTGGACCATCACGAATTTGAAGGGGATAAGTCCTTTAATCTGTACCCATAAAATCCACCTAGAGAAAGACATAAATCCCTCTAGGGAGATGCAAATGCATTTGAACTCGACCATGAAAGACGTCTTTAGATTGAAAATCATTAAGTTATTGGATGTGGGCATCATCTATCCCATCTCATATAGTAAATGGGTGAATTTTATTCAAATCACCTCGAAAAAATCGAGAATAACCGTGGTCGAAAATGCAAAGGGGAACTTATTTCAAAATGTACCACCACCGGTGGTGCGTTTGCATTGACTACCGAAAGCTTAGTGCCATCACTAGGAAAGACCATTTCCCTTTGTCTTTTATGGACCAAATTCTTGAGAGAGTCACGGGCCACCCGTATTACTGTTTTTAGATGGTTATTCAGGGTATAACCAAATTAAGGTAGATTTGTTAGACCAAGATAAGACTAAGTTCACATGTCCATTTGGCACGTTTGCCTACAAACATATGCCATTTGGTCAAAAAGGGCCTTGAGGTTTTCATGGATAATTTTAGAGTTTTTAGCCCCTCTTTTGACTATTGCCTTGCTAATCTCAAAAAGGTTCTTTTCCTGTGTGTGGAACAAACTTCGTACTAAATTGAGAGAAGTGCGATTTTATGGTTACCGAGGAAGTAGTTCTTATCCACATCGTCTCATCCAAGGGGATAGAGGTCGGTAGGGTGAAAATTAACGTTATTGTCGAACTTTCCCCACCCAAGTCACTAAAGTACCTGCACTATTTCTTGGGCCACACGGGGTTTTATCACATGTTTATTAAGTATTTTAGCGCCATTGCTAGGCCTTTAACTAACCTACTCGTGAACGATGCCCCCTTTGAGTGGAGTGAAGCATGTCAAAAATATTTTGACAAAATTAAAAAACATGCTAATCTCTGCTCCCATCATGCAAGCTCCGGATTGGACCCTTCCATTAGAGCTTATGTTTGATGCGAGTGATTATGCGTTGGGGATTGTTTGAGGGCAATATGGAGATAAGAAAGCCGACGTCATATACTATGCTAGACGGACTTTAACCGGGACTTAATTGAATTACTTCACCATGGAGAAAGAGTTGTTAGCGGTGTGTTCACCCTAAACATATTCTATTCATATCTTATTAGGTCACCCATAACGTGCTTTACCAACCACGCGGTCCTTTCCAAGAAGGATTCGAAACCACACCTCATTAGGTGGATATTGATACTCTAAGAGTTTATTCTTTCCATTAAAAATAAGAAAGGAGTAGAGAACGTCATATCTTATCATTTATCTAGGCTCTCATTCGGCGTACCTAAAAATCCTATACCCATAGATGAGTACTTCTCGGATGAGAAATTATTTTCCACTTCCTCTCTTCCTTAGTTTGCGGATATCGTAAACTATTTGGTCACAGGTGCCATCCCCTCTGATTGGAGACCACGAGAGAAGAGGAAGTTCTTTACATGGTCGCGCATGTTTTTTTAAGACGATCCCTATTTGTTTCAATATTATGTAGGCCATATAATCTGGAGATGAGAGCCAGATGACGAGATCCCTAGTGTCATTCGATTTTGTCATTGAAAGCATGTAGAGGACACTTTTACACAAAAAAGAGGTCCGTAAAAGTTCTTTAAAGCGATCTCTGTTGTTTCATGATCTTTCGAGATGTAAATTCTCATTGCAAATCTTACGATAGGTGCCAAAGGGTGGGAGCCATTACTCGACGTGACATGATATCATTGACCTCTATTCTCATCATTGAGATATTCGACTGCTGGGGAATCGACTTTATGGGACCTTTCCCTTCCTCTTTTGGTTTCCTACACATCTTTGTCACAGTAGACTATACGTCTAAATGGGTAGAGTCCATATCTAATACGACGAATGACAGTAATGTGGTGGTAAAGTTCATCCATGAACATATACTTTCTCGTTTCGGTGCTCCGAAATCAATCATTAGTGACAACCGCAAACATTTTTACAATGGGCCGTTTGAAAATTTAATGAGGAAGCATGGCGTCGTACACAAAGTTGGGATGACTTACCACCCCCAAGCGAATGGGCAAGTCTAGTTAGAAATCGAGAGGTCAAGCACATCCTCGAAAAGACTATTGATCCCAACTGTAGAGATTGGTCTAATAGGTTGCTTGATGCGTTATGTGCTTATAGAATCGCATATAAAAACCCCATCAAAATGTCCCCGTTCCGCTTTGTGTATGGCGATCCTTTCCATCTTCCCTTTGAACTCGAGTACAAAGCGTATTGGTCCATTAAGAGGTTGAACTATAATCTCGATAAAGCCGGTGAAGTGCGAAAACTTCAATTGCATGAGTTGGAAGAAATACGCAATGATGCGTATGAAAGCACCCGCATTGATAAATAACAGATGAAACTATCACACGAAAGAAATATCAATAGAAAAGAGTTTCACCCGAGTCAAAAAGTGCTTTTGTACAACTCACGACTCCATTTGTTTCCCGATAAATTACGTTCGTGGTGGACCGGTTCGTTCGTCGTAAGATAGGTGTTTCCCTATGGTGCAATAGAACTTAAGAATCCTAAGTATGGGCACACTTCCCATGTTAATCGATAATGCCTAAAGTCGTATCTATAAGTGTGCATTGAGGAGGCCGATACAATTTAGTTATCGGACCCCGTATGCGGGGACGAATGAGTTTTTTAGAGAGGTCGTATCACCCCCGACGCATATGAGGTGACATAGTTTTATAGTTGTGAAGCGTGTCTAGGAGTTAGTCGAGTCCACATTATCAAGAGTTAGGAATGCCTATTTTTCCCTAACATGTCCCAAGAGAGCGAAAGTTGCAACACGATGAGTTCTTGAAGTTCCTCGGTCACCAGAAGTGGAATTATGGTCCTTGTAGTGATTTTGGAAGTTTTCCCCTATCACCGTGACTTACCCTATGCAAAAAAGGGGAAAAACTAAATTTTAGGCAGACTGTTGAACCAAACCGGTTCTCCCTAAGGCCAAACCATTTTTCCCTAGGCTCGAACCGGTTCGCTTACCCTTATCAAAAATTTTGAGTTCATCCCCCTTTCCCAGTCATTTGCCACCCAAAATTCATCCCCCTTTCCCACCCAATCCCTCCCCTCCCTCCATACACTAATTTTCTACCCTTTTACCTCCCTCCAACCCAAAACGAACCCCAAATTCATTCCCCTCCAAATTCCCCCCCCCCCCCTCTTTTTTTATTCACCACCCTTTTCCCACCACCCAAACACCTATAAATTCCTACCCATCCCCCTAATTTGCCCCACACCAAAAATTCATCCTATCTTACTTCCACATTCTCCCAAGTCCTACTCTACTATTCTCCATCATGACTCACCCATCCAAGTTCAAGTCCGTCGACATCAATGACTAGGGTGAGAACGAGGGATTCTGATCATATCAAGAGTGAAATCGGGTCCAATATTTTTCGGCCCCACCCGAATGGTTTTTATCAAGCGTAAAGTATTACGAGATGACCTCCACGGTGAGGTCACAACCCTTTTCAACCATTTCAGGTGATGTGAAAGGTTGCACCCACTCGTCGACCTAGTCCAAGATAGTGTTGTGCATCTCTTTTATGGGATGCTCGTCCATAATTCTAAGGGCCAATACGAAGACTATGTCCATAAAAAAATCCCCCTCTCCCTAAAAATCATTCAACGCAAATCGCGAGCCGCGGGGGTGACTGATAGCGCACGAGAAGTGCGCGCGTGTAAGTGCACACTCGTTGTTGTCTGTCTCACCGTGACTATACAAACAAACCTAAATTACTACTACACTTGCAAGGCAAGCACAGTGATAAGTCGGGTATCAAAAATCCCCAAGGATGAGTTGCTAGAATTTAGATGATTTAATACTCCGAAATAAAGTGCAAAAGGTGATTACAAACTAAAAAGGAAAAGATGCATAAAAGGGAAATGATTATCTAGGCAAGGGAAATTGAAACTAGACTAACAAAGTGAGTAAAATTGTAGGTTGCGTCGAATATCCCTCACCCGAGTTAATTTGTATAAAATGGATACATGGGTCGAGGAGTTATTTAGAATGCGTCTTGTTTCGACAGTTAATTGAACCAAGGGTTGTCACGCCCCTAAATCCGCATAAAAGCGTAATATGATTTTGGTGTCAACAAATATCCCGAAAATTGCGCATGAAAGGTCGTAAGCATGGGACATACATGATATGCCCCGTCAAATATCCTAGGCACAATAACTAGGACAACGCACCCGAAATAGACTCGTAAACACCATCACCAAAGAAAAGCAACGTGTCAACTCGAGTGAGTTCAATTCAAACACAACCTAATTTAAATTACCTAGAAAGCATGTTAAAAACGCGATAAATAAAGCGGTAAAGAAACACGATAAATCTACACTCGAGAGAGATTAAAGAAAGCATGTGAATCTAATTAACAAAGCATGTAAATTAAACTACAAAGCAAGAAATAAGGAAATACAAACTATATTAAATGGAGAGGAAGATGAATAGTGTAACTTACAACCCAATTGGGTGTCAAACCAAGAAGAATCAAAGCCAAACTATCCAAAACCCCTAAACCCTAAGCTATCACTCTCTAAAATCTATTCTAACTAAGTATATATGAATTAAAAACAAAAATGGGTTTATATAGTAAGTGGGAAAGAAATAAAGAAGAAAGAAAAGAAAATAAAATATCCCAAAAATATCTGTAATCACCGGTCAACCGGTCGCAGGGGCGCGGTCGACCGGTCCCTTAGGCAAAAGGCCACTATCTCCTTCCCACAGAAAAATATGTAACCGCGGTCGACCGGTCCCCTGGACGTGGTCGACCGGTACTCTATTTTCTGGCCTCCTTTGGTCATTATATGGAAGAAAATGTTGATTACGGAAACGGGCATATTTTCCTCGTTCGAACTCCAAACGATGCACTCTTTGCGGCCACGCGATGCTAACTCAACGAACTACGCATCCGTGGAATTTTCATAAGATGGATAAGAAATGTGAAATTACTAAAATGCCCTTAAAATAGCGTCTAATGATATAACTTCTCCGAAATGCAATGGATCCTCACTTTTAGCGTTCCAATACCTACAAAAGCACAATTAACCCCTGCAAAACATGTATATATCTAAATCCAAGGTTGGCTGGTTAATGAGCATAAATATAGGCATTAAGGACCATAAAAGCGCTAGAATGTATAAAGTTAACGGGCGGAAACATGAAATATTTGATACGAATCACACCCCCTAACTTAAACATTTCTAGTCCTTAGTAATGAAACAAACAAAACCATACCACAGAGGGCGATACAAGAGGTATATATGCATCGAAATATAAATGCCACTTTTGTAGGGAGCACGGTAGAATTTAGCATATACAATAAGCCACTAAACCCCTAGGTCACCCTAGTGGAAGAGTGTCGTCTCGTGAGGGTTTTCAATGATGATACCCGCAAACATCACATGGTTTCCTCAAAAGCCCAAACCAACATGCGATAAGCCCAATAATATCAAACAAGATTTCATATGCATTATTAGCACAGTGAATGAATTCAAACAAAAGTCCAAATCATTAACATTATAGAATGCACCTCATAGAATTGAAACTTAGAATGTGGTGTGTGTGTGTGGGGGGGGGGGGGGGGGGTGAGCACATGCAAAGTATGATTTGGAAAAAACTTATATAAGCGAAATACTAAATTAACGCAAGTATATATTCAATCCTCACGGGCACTACACTCATCAAGCGAATTCACTCGAAACAGGGAGGTAACACACGGAACATGCGGGCATAAAGAGTAAATGTAAATGGAAACTAGGCTGGACAGATGTCACAAATGAAGAACCCTATATATAAAATGAAAAATTGTAATCTCAATGAAAGGATACCGCACACTAAAAGAGGCGAAATGCATTTTCACAGATTATCAAAACTATTATGACTTTTGAATTACATGCACTAAAGATCATATAGGACTTTAATAGGTTTGTAATGTAGGTTAGGCTAGTGTATGAAATGAAGGAATGTATGTACGGATTCAAAGTGTTCGGGATGAAAACTCGGGATAATGTGAAGATGCGGGCAATATCAAAATTGGAAAATAAGTTCCAAAACGGCATTAGCTAAATCATCGAGGAGAGTAGTCAAAGCTTATTGAACACTATACAACATTTGAAACTTTCTCCTTCTTTTTTTTTCTTCTTTTTTCCCATTTTTTCTTTTGTTTTCTTTTGCTTTTTGCTTTCTCTTTTTCTTCACTTGTTTCACTACTTTCTTTTCTTTACTTATCAAACTCTCATATGCCTAAATTGCAACCGACATCATAACAACATCATTCAATCCCAAGTAACATTTTAAACAAAGGTATGGAAAGTGTATGTATGGTATATAACTCCAATTTGGAGTTGGTTTTGGAAATTTTGGGGTATAAAACGAAGGGCTATATTTAGGCTCAAAGGGGTTAACGAGGGTGAAAATATAAGGGTGAGGTCAAGGCTAATATGGGTGATATAACAAAGAGGGCCTATGATCATTTCACAAAATTTACGCAATTCTCGAATCAAAATAATATATGAAAATCATTATCAAGTAACACATTTCAAGTATGAATTCAATTAATGAACGGTCAATTGAAAGAATAGTGAGATTACCAATGAATTCAACGTTTTCAATGAGAAAAGAATAGTGTATACACTCACAAACGAAGAAAGGTACAAAGCTTACTCGGTGTAAGTATATACAATGTAACAAAATATTACCGAGTTATTAAAATCTTAAATCAAATCAATATAATCATAAAAGTGCATGTGATCACGGGATTAAAGTTTAATTCATGAAGTTATTCATAATATCAATAAGTGAGACTAAAGTCTAATAACTTCTAAAATTGAGAACATGCATCGTTGGTCTGTCTATTGGATCGGGCAATTATTGAAATTTATCCTCGAAAACAAAGGAAAAAAGGAGAAAAAGGAAAAAAATATTTTTGAAATTTTTGAATTTTTCTAAGAAAAGCATACTAAGTAAATAACATGTGAGCAAAACATGGACTAAATAATGAAATGGATAGAATATCCCACACACTCTAACTTAAAACTTGACATTGTCTTCAATGTAAATTAAGAACCAAGTCAAAGAGAGGAAAATAGCGATATTACACAAAATTTGAGCGATCCCCATACGAACAAGTCCAAAGAATCTACAAAACAAGTTAGTACCGAGAATAACAAGAACAAATAATAAAAAGTTAACTAATTGCACTAGACTAAATTAAAAAGGAAAGAAAAACTAAAGAAAGAAATAATAAAAAGATAACTATATACAACCTACTATTTAGACTTCACACTAACTATACACTAGAAGTCTAAAAAGCTGAGGGTCCACCATAAGAACAATTTGACTTTGGAGGATAACCGGTGTACCATCACATACAAGCATGCCTTCCGAAAAATATGAATTCCGTTTTAACAACGGAAGGCATGTGTAAGAAATGAATAATAGCCAATTAAAGGTTTTGGAGGGAAGATGGGGGGTTTGGATTAAACGGGTGACAAAAACATGTGGGGACCGAGAAAAGACGAATATCCTACGAATGATTTTAAAATTGGAATGGGAGACGACGCACACGAAGGCAAAGATGCGATCGTGGAAGGAGACTCGAGCAAGTACTCCTCATCGACGAAAAGGTTTAAAACATTAAAGTTTGAAACCGAATCAATAGGTACATGTGACGGTGTGATAATAGAGAATGAAAATGGGGATGAAAGAAATTCAAACTCATGAGATGAATCATCATCGCATGAAGTTTGAGTTTCGAATGAAATAATATCATTTTCAATGAAATTTTCTTCTTTGGGGGCCAAAGAATAAATCATTTCATTACAAGTGGATATTACGTCGTTATCATCCTCGCTTTCGATATCTATTACGAGATGGGCAAAGTCAAGAATTCTTTGTTCCAAAGTAGGCACAAGTACCTCATTTGGTTCAAAACATTCCTCGACTTCGAAAGTCTCGGAAGCAAAATCATCGTCGGACTCAAATAATAAATCCAATTCATGTTCCCATAAATGATTTTCTTTCCGATAACGATTTTCAATTTTCTCATTTTCATACATACGCAAGCCCTCACCGAATGTCATAGGTCGAGGTGCGGATCCATGAAGATGGAAACTTTGAAAGTTACTATCGGACTTAAACGAAAACTCATCATTATAGGAATTTTGAAAACTATTCGAATTCGTTTCAAAATTCCTAAGATAATGAGGTAAAGGCCCAAAATCATTATCATCGTCATCAAAATTCCAATAACCTAAATTTTGACTTTCGTTATACTCGCCCAAAGTCATATTTGAATTTGTTATACTTTGGGATTCTAAGTATTCACCGAAAGTCATAGGTTTGCAAGAATTTTGAGAATTATAACAATGATTACCGAAAGAATTGGAATAAGACATGATTACCCCAAAAATGGCTCAAGTGGTGAATTCCACAAAGTAGGTGCGCGCGAAAAAAATTCGAGTGTTTGTAAGTGCTCCAATGTGGAAGTCCTGCAAAAAGATTAGCAAATAATACAAATAGAAAGAAAATACTATAAGATACTAAATCAAATAAAGTCTAAAACAAACTAGTCCCCGGCAACGGCGCCATATCAAGCGTAAAGTATTTTTCGGGTCCAATATTTTTCGGCCCCACCCGAATGGTTTTTATCAAGCGTAAAGTATTACGAGATGACCTCCACGGTGAGGTCACAACCCTTTTCAACCATTTCAGGTGGTGTGAAAGGTTGCACCCACTCGTCGACCTAGTCCAAGATAGTGTTGTGCATCTCTTTTATGGGATGCTCGTCCATAATTCTAAGTGCCAATACGAAGACTACGTCCATAAAAAAATCCCCCTCTCCCTACAAATCATTCAACGCAAATCGCGAGCCGCGGGGGTGACTGATAGCGCACGAGAAGTGCGCGCGTGTAAGTGCACAGTCGTTGTTTTCTGTCTCACCGCGACTATACAAACAAACCTAAATTACTACTACACTTGCGAGGCAAGCACAGTGGTAAGTCGGCTATCGAAAATCCGCAGGGACGAGTTGCTAGAATTTAGATGATTTAATACTCCTAAATAAAAGTGCAAATGGTGATTACAAACTAAAAAGGAAAAGATGCATAAACGGGAAATGATTATCTAGGCAAGGGAAATTGAAACTAGACTAACAAAGAGAGTAAAACTATAGTTTGCGTCGAATATCCCTCACCCGAGTTAATTTGTATAAAATGGATACATGGGTCGACGAGTTATTTAGAATGCGTCTCGTTTCGACAGTTAACTGAACCAAGGGTTGTCACGCCCCAATCCGCATAAAAGCCTAATATGATTTTGGGGTTAACAAATATTTCAGAAATTGCGCATGAAAGGTCGTAAGCACGGGACATACATGATATGCCCCGTCAAATCTCCTAGGCACAATAATAACTAGGACAACGCACTCGAAATAGACTCGTAAACACCATCACCAAAGCAAAGCAACGTGTCAACTCGAGTGAGTTCAATTCAAATACAACCTAATTTAAATTACCTAGAAAGCATGTTAAAAATGCGATAAATAAAGCGGTAAAGAAACACGATAAATCTGCACTAGAAAGAAATTATAGAAATAATGTGAATCTAATTAACAAAGCATGTAAATTAAACTACAAAGCAAGAAATAAGGAAATACAAACTATATTAAATGGAAAGGAAGATGAATAGTGTAACTTACAACCCAATTGGGTGTCAAACCAAGAAGAATCAAAGCCAAACTATTCAAAACCCTCAAACCCTAAGCTACCACTCTCTAAAATCTATTCTAACTAAGTATATCTGAATTAGAAACAAAAATGGGTTTATATAGTAAGTGGGAAAGAAATAAAGAAGAAAGAAAATAAAATAAAATATCCCAAAAATATCTGCAATCGCCGGTCGACCGGTCGTAGGGGCGCGATCGACCGGTCCCTTAGGCAAAAGCCCATTGTCTCCTTCCCATGGTAAAATATGAAATCGCGATCGATCGGTCCCCTAGACGTGGTCGATCGGTAATCTGTTTTCTAGCCTCCTTTAATCATCATATGGAAGAAAAGGTTTATTACGTAAACGGTCATATCTTCTTCGTCCGAACTCCAAACGACGCACAGTTTGCGGTCATGCGATGCTAACTCAACAAACTACGCATCCGTGGAATTTCCATAAGTCAGATAAGAAATGTGAATTGACTAAAATGCCCTTGAAGTAGCGTCTAATGACGAAACTTCTCCGAAATGCAACGGATCCTCTCTTTTAGCGTTCCAATACCTACAAAGGCACAATTAACCCATGCAAAACATGTATATCATTAAATCCAAGGTTGTCTGGTTAATGAGCATAAATATAGGCATTAAGGACCGTAAAAGCGCTAGAATGCATAAAGTTAACGGGCGAAAATATGTAATATTTGATACGAATCAGTGACCATTCCTCAAAATTAGACCTACTAAAATGCCATGCCTCTCATCTCAAAGCAAGAATGTGTCGAACATTGGGCGCCCAAAAATGAATGACCACGGACATTTTCTCCATCGGGAAACTTTCCAAGCACCTTCGCTACGCCCACATCATCACGTGTAACACCATACTCCCCACCACTTATAATTCCACCATCCGACTAAGCCATGGCACTTTTCCATATCATCTCCTAGACGAGTAAAGCTGCATTAGCCTCCCGCATATTTATTTCGAAGAGACCATTATTTTTGCCTTCAAAAAAAGGGTGAAATGTCTCTTCCCTACACGCAGTTTATTTGATCTCTTTGTTTCAAAGTTCTTTTCCCTGGAAGGGGTTCCTACATCCGTGTGTCCAAGCCCATAAACGCATCTTCCATTGGGCGAAGCATGCGTCAAATGTGGAACGTGCAACTTCCTCCACCTATCTTTGAGGATGTCGAAATGGTAGAGAACGATGGTAATGACAAAAGTGAAGAAGAAGTTCAAGTTAGGGGGAGGCCGACGAGGGCGTAGAGGATTTGACGATAGTGCATACAATACGACGATCATCAATAGCCGCAATGACTACTTAGAGACTCGCATCGAGGGGTTTATTATCGAGTTCCGCAAGGAGCATAAGGTGGACCGTCGAGAATATAGGCGCGATATGATCATGATGATGAACCTTGAAGCGGATTTGTACAGCTTGAACATGGGCCCAAATGCACAATTCCCAGATTACTTTTATGATCTATACACCCGAGACCCCACTACTCTCGACCCCTCTCACTAAATTTTATGGGGGTGTGTGTTGGCATTTGTGTTATGTAGTCCTTTAATTTTTAAGGATGTATCCTTTTCACACAAGAACTATGTAATCATCTATCTTTTGTTAATGCAATCGTATTTGTGTTCATATTAGGTCATTTTGCATTTTAATATTTGTTTGTTCATATTCGCACCATTCTTGCTTATTTGGCTTTTAGTTCTTTTGATTGAGGACAATGCACAAGTCTAAGTTAAGGGGGTAAACATCCGTTTTTAAATTTCACAAATTTTAAAATGCCCAAAAAATTTTGAAAAATGTCAAAATTTTCAAAAAAATAGCAAATTTCAAAATTTTGAAAAAAAAATGAAAAAAAGTAAAAAATATTTTTCTTCAAAATAAATAAATTTTGGAATTTAAATTCATCAAAAATATCACTAAATCTTTGTTTGAAGTCTCATTTATAAAAATCTTATGCACTAAGCCGAAATTAATCAAAAACGAAAATTGAGCGAAAATTGACAATTTAATGAATAAGTATGGAGATTTCTTAACCCAGTGAGATTTTTTAGCCAATCATTTTTTCGAGTAACTAAATTAATTCAAGTCAATGGTTAACTCAAAAATCTTTTTAGTGTTTAAAAATTCGTTGATGATCTTTAAATCTTTCTTTGATGGGTTATGGAAAATGAGTGAGATATTGCTTTGAAAATGCGATAAAAATATTTCATAATTAAAATTAATCTCGAGACGCATATGGTAACATAATGAGTAATTCGGATAACTGAAGTTAGGCCAAAAATTTTTTACCCAAAAATATTAGCCATAAAAAGTCGTGAAAGAAAACATCATTTTTATAAGCCAATTTGAGCCTAATAATTTTTATCCTTTTCGTTTCTTAACTCGAAAAATCCAATTGGCTCGGAGTTGTGAAAATAAAAAATTCATCAATTAAATCCGTTCAATATATAAAAATGGGCAACAAAAATAGAAAAGAATATATAGAAAATGAGAAAGATATGAAAAATAGAAGGAAAAATAAAGGAAGAAGAAAAAATGAGCAAAAGCCCGAAAAAGTGCCAATGGACATCGCAAAACAAAATTTCAACTCCGAAATTCCCGAACATTCCCATCATTACCCAAAACACATTGACCCAAAAAATTCCTAACCAAGTCCGAATAACGAACTTAATTACCGCATGGAGAGATAAAACATGAAAAGATAATAAAGAGACAATAAGGTGCGAATAAGGAATGGTGTTTTTTATTTTTCAACGTACCTATTCCGTTCATGAGATCTTTTCACGATAAATATTTTCTTCTTTTAATTTGTATACGTGAAATTGTGTTCCATTATATTTACTCCTAATATCACGCACACCAAAAGAAAATAGCCACAATCCGAGTGATTCATTTGTGAGTGCATTCCGTGAAAAATTGGATAAAGCGAATTTTAGGAAAGTAACGTAATGACAAATCGGTGGAACTTAGCGGTTTAATTTTAAGCTTCACACATACACACACTATAAATTGAGATTTATCGAATAAAAGTTTGAAGTGGTTATTTTTCTGAAATTTAAATTGCAGGGTTTTATTTGTTTTGATATTTTCTTTGAGTCCAAAAATGAACTTTGTGGGTAAATTCAGTGCAAACCCTCACGAGACACCACTTGTCCTACTAGGGTAACCTACTGGTTTAACGATTTTTTTCATAGACTAAATGCAATCCCTTGCCCGCAAAAGAGGTATTCAATCCCTTTAGTTATTTATAAGTTTCTTTAAACTCGAACAATTATTCTTTTGCATTGCTCGGGAAGAGCAATGCTCTAAGTTAAAGGGGTTTGATTAGGCATAAATGTTTCATATTTATCCCCTTAATTTTGGTATTTTTATGTTCCTATGCAGTGTAATTAGACTAAATTTATCTCCTATTTATGCTACTAACCTTTTCGCTAAGTATTTACAATTTTGTGTGTTTCTCTCTTATTTTACAGGTAATTTATGCTAGTGGATGCGAGAGAAAAAGTTAAACGGCGAAAGAAATGCAAGAAAGGAAATGGCACATTTGTAATTTTTTAGCCAAAACTCGAAGGAGTAGCCAACTGAAAAGTCAAAGAATTTGAAGTCACCGGCACACTAGAAGAAACGACACTCAAATCCGAGCTACGGTGAGGAAGTTATGAGCAATTGAAGTTAGGACAACATCTAGGGGAAAAGTGAAAATTGAAGAATTTGTCCCTAAAATAAGGCAGCTTTCATAGTCCTTTTGGCAAAAATGGTTTGGAATTGGATAGAAACGGTTCTCTAGGGGAACCAGTTCGGGTATATGGGCAAACTAGTTCGATATACTTGAATGCGAAAATTTTATTTTAAGCCTAATTTTTAGCCCAAAGAGTTGTATGACTTAGGGACTCTCCCAAACGACCAAGAACTTATGTAAACTCATATTAGGAGTATTTTAACATAGTTTTTCGTAGTTTTTGAAGGCTATATATATAGAGAGAGAGGAACATCTAGAGAAATATTTATTACTTTTCATTCATGCAACTTCAAAAAAGAGCTGATTATTTTCGGTTTATTTCTTTCAAAGCTTAGTTTGTGCATGTTCTAGCTTCTCTACTCTTTTGATAATATTATTTACATGCTTTATTCTTATCTTTCATTCATCATGTCTTCATGCAACGTCAATAACTCATGCATCATTAGATTTAATATGTCCGACTAAATAAATAGAAGGTTGGGATACATGAACCCAACCTAGGTATATAAGTTGGATATAAAATTGGACAAAATTATATATATAATTAATGGATTTGATGTTTTGTCGAAAGGAGTACTATAGGTCTCTTAACTTCGTTTTTCGTAAGTAACCGGAGTATTTGAGGATATAATATGCGTGTTGACAATCTTGTCCCTCACGTTAAATTAATTATTAACTAGATATTGTGCGGAGTACAGTTCTCATATGTCTAGTCCTTTGATAAACTTAATGTTTTCTTCTAATTTTATTTATATATATATATATATATATATAATTATCAAAAAAATTATATCTAATGAAAATACCAATGGTTCGAGAGATTGTATCATAGCTCCATTTTTCTCAAATAGTTTTCAAAAATCAAAATTCCAAATTTTCCTTTCTTTTAATTAAATTGAATTTGTTAGATAGACTGCGTTAGTTACGTAGAACTATTCATAAAAATCATCACTTTTTTCTTTTTCATTTGAGATTCGATAAATTAGGTTTTAGAAGCCTTCCTCGTAGTTATCGTTACGATACTCGTCTTATTCCCTAGGGACCGACCCTGACTTACTGGGATTATTACTTGAGCGACCGGCTTGCACTTGAGACATAAGTACATGCACTACACACACTTTTGCATCGCGTCAGGTAGTATTAAGGGTATTAGTCCTGGTGACTGAGGTCGTATACGTGTAGGTAGTCACATTCCGATTATACGATGGTTAGTCGTTCTTAGTTAGTATGGTAGTCTATAGACCAATTTTCATGTTATGGTTTGGGTTAGGAAAGCATATAGTATTGCAATTAGAAGAGGGGTGAGATACTTATTGTATGTGAGAGCCGATGGGTGGCGTATGTTGCAAATTAACTGCATTATCATCTATTGATTTCGAAAGTTAATACTTGCAACTTTAGGCTCTAACCCAAATTATCAAAATTATTTTTCAAGTTTTCCTAGACAGGATCAATAAGGCTGACAGAGGATCAGACTTGCAGTTTCAGTTGCTTAGTGGATTCAACTATTTGATTCTAACTTAGGTTGCTACTCCTTTTCCATTTCAGTCATTTACATTTAAGAGATTGTATGGGCATGAGCCCGAGGCTTATTTATTTCAGTCAATTTTTTCCAATCGTATTAGACAGATGTTTTATGTCAGTGAGAGTTGGGACTTATGTATTTATTCAGTTTATTATTTCATTTTCTTATTGTTTGCGTGGATGTTTTAATTTAAAACTTTTATTCTACGGTTTGATGCTAAGAATGATATAAGGTATTTAATAAGCCCCATCTTTGGCGTATTATATCTGGTCAATCTTTACGTGAAAAATGGGAGTTGTCACAAATGTATTAACGCAAACATGTATAACGAGAAGGCAAATATGAGAAATGATATCATATGTGGAATGTATCACGCGTTCATGTTCATCACTAATATAAACCACATGTTTATACATTAAATTTTTTGTCTTTATAGTGAGAAGCATGTTGTACAAGTATTGTATTTGTATCATATCCACTCCTCAGAAGATATTTTTCTCCATCGACACGGAGTAATTTCTCATATGCAACAAGGTGTCGTGTGCCTGGATAGCGCCACATGTACATGTTATTGCTAGTATGTAAAATAGTTTGTATTAACTCTTATTTGTAACCAGTTTTAAAACGAATAACTCTTTTTTCAAAATTTAAGTGAGACAATTAATTATTTCCATACCAATGTTTCTTAACATTAGGGGAGGGGGGGAGAACTACTATACACATTTTTTTAGCTTATGAAGGAAATTTTAGTATAAATGTAATGATTTTTTCCCCAAAATTAAAAGACTATAAACTTACTCATCATACATAAACATATAAAATGTATGTGTATCTAAGCATCAAATTTTCCCATTATTTAGGCCTAGGCATTTTAAATGTTAAGTGTGAAGCCTTGATGTCTATTGTCAAAGTGAATTACACCATAAAAACTCATAAATCATTTTTTGGATTTATGAGTTGCATATAAAATACCATTTTGTGGAACAAACAAAAAAAATATGCATGAAAAATTCATTTACAAAATATTTTTTTATTACAAACAAATGTGTGAATATTAATCGAGTATTTCCCAATCACCACGAACAAAATTAGAGCTCGCAAGGATCAGATCATGTCACTTTTATATCGTGCTTATGTCAAAGTCGTGTGAATATTGCTCAATTCATACCTTTGATTCATATCCATGCATTCATTATATACTTAGTTAATTCGTCAATTTATAAGAGACCCAATGTTGTATATAATCAGATTTATAACTGTTGGAAAATATTGTGTTTTTACACAAATTATTTTATGACCAAATTAATATATTGGTCAAAGTAGGACCAAGTACGTGCACGTTCCTTGTAGCATGACGAGTCACGCGATATATTTATTGTATAAAACGGATAAATGATGAATAAGAAATTTGGTATAAAAGTGCCCCATTTATGTATGAAGTTTATTGGGAAATTTTATTTATTTTCTGGGACGGATTTTCGTAACTGTCGCTAAAGGTTGTGACTGCTCGCTATATAGTGATTGTTTTTCAGAACCATCCCTAAAGGTCGTGACTATTCACCATAAGTTGTGACAGTTCATGAAAAACGTCCCTAAAGTGGCTGTTTCCTAAAGACATGTCTTTTCATGAAAAAACACCTTGTTTTCTATAAATACAAGACTTGTCTTCATTTTTTAAAGAGAGAAAGAAGGAGAGAAAATATATTTTCAATACTTTTCATTCCCGATCGAGTCAGATAGAGTATCAAACATAATTGGTTCGTGGGACACACACACTGAAGTGCTTCTTGCGCGTGTCGAGACCGCTTTATCTTGGGAGGCAAACGTTCATTGTTCATTGTCGTAAGCACCGTAGTGGGAGCGCATTTTGTCTTAAGGAGAGAGTGTCAAACACTTGACTCGGTCATTTTCTTCGTTTGTAAGTTTTTATTTATTTATTATTGATCTTATTATTTATTGCATAAATATGAATGTCCATTACGTAATTAATTATGACAATTTCTAAAAATATGATATACATTCAGTAGATTGTAAAATATGTTGAGAGCATTTTGTATACTTTAACAATTTATGTTTGTGGTGTTCTTTTTTTAAATCACCCGGCATAAAATGGAGATGATAATGATGCTAATATAAATACAAAGGATTGGTGAGGAAATATAATGCTTAGAGATTTGTTTTAAGTTTGTTAAAAACAAAATTTCCCCAACAGGTCTACTTTGATGTTAGATATATAAGAGAGTGTATTGATTGTTTTTAATATTTAACGGATCCTGTCAAACTCATTTAGTTCACAAGAGAATAAATGGTTACATGTTTGTCTTTTTTTGATAAATATTTTTTATACAAAAACCTTAAACATATAAAGGCTTCACCTTTTTCAACTTTGTTTTAGACAATTTTAAGAAGATCTCACTAGGGCCAAAAGACAATGGGTTTTCAAAGTTTTTTTTTGTGTCGATTGGTGCAATTTACGGATCCGTTTAAGAAAGACATTTTCTTTAATTCAATTTATGCCTCTTCAGTATGGTCTTTTAGTGGTCATTGTTGGAGAATTGGATTAACCATCCATACTAACAGTAACATTTGTTAATGTCTTTTGGAATAATGACAACTAGTTCCACAAATTTATCAATTAATTTAATTGCAGCAATTATTATTTGGTCTAATATGTGTTTGAAAAGTCATATTTATGTGACATATAAAAGTTTTGCATAATTCTTATATCATGGAGATGCGATGGTATCGAATGATGTTGTCGCATGCTTAGTGACATGATAGTGATGTGCATTCACATGATAGTGTGAGACGCTATAAGTGACGTAAAGTGACAATAACATTTATAATGACGTAATGGTCACGTGTGTGGCCACATTCATATGTGCTAGTATAATTTTAGTAATATTTTTTTAATATTATATTGATTGCATGTTTCAGTTTCAATATTATAAATTTGTTTAAATATATTGATTATTTTGTATTGACATTCTTTTGAATATCTAAAATTGAAAAGGTGCGTCCCGAATAAAGTGATTTTGAATACATTTATTCATGCAACTAAAATTATATTTGTCCAAATGTTCAAATGGAAAATAAAAGTGTGTTTAAAGTATACTTAAATACACTAGAGAATTTTTTTTTATATAAGATCATATACATAGCTTATGGAGTGTGATACAATATCTGAGCCATAATTTTTTTTATGATCTCATTCGAATTAATAGTGATATAAATAAGTAAACAATGATGTGTTGTCACGTGTTTAATGACATGTATATTATCACATAATAATCATGTGTCTGATTATGTGTTGATATCTAGTCACATGTGTGGTACTGTGTTTATTCACATGGTTTTTAAGTGCACTTTACGCGAAGTAAAGTGAAAATAATATATGCAATCATATTATTGCATCTAGTATGACTATATGTATATGTGTGATAGTACTATTTTAGTGTCATTACATAATTCTTAGGTTGTTATATTAAACAATGTTTAGTGAATATGGTGACACAATTAGTTATTCATTGATGTATTGTGCACCAAATTATTGGATATTTGTGGCATGATTGTATATCATTAACCATATATTTAAATAACATATGTATAATGCGACTTTTAATTTTAGGGGTGACCCTTTAACTCTCAATTTTGTGAGACACTTTCATCAAAATATCATTAGAACATGTTGTGTTAAACATGATGTTTCATGAAGAATTACATTTTTATGTAACATTCAATTGATGTTAACATTAATGAAAAATAAATACAATTTGTATTGATATCGTGGTGCTCATTTTTCCATGACGAAAGATTTGAAAGAGTGGATATGATTAATTTCAATATATTACTCCACTTCATGTCTATATGGAAAAATATACGACAAATAAGAAACACTGTGAATGGGTAGGTCCTACATTCTCAATTAGTTGGACAATATATTGAATAATGCAAAGTCCAGTGAATATTACAAAATATATGAGAGTCTTTAGTTGATATAAAGTGATACATTCCTTTTCATAATGTATAAATTCATTTTGGAAGAATTTTATACTTCCAATTAATGTGTTTATATATGTGACTGTCAAACTTGTTCTTTAATGGAGAAAATTTAGTGTGGCATGATTACAGATCTATTTATTGGATTTATGATTCAAAATTCAGAACCGAGCGGTTTAACGACTGCTTTAAAGATGGTATAGAATTAAATCATAAATCAATATAAATGATCAAGGGATTCAGAATCGAGTGGTTTCACAACTGCTTTAAACAAGGTAGAATCAAATTATGGTCTCATTGGAGACTTAGGCGTAATCTCAAGACTCCACAACTAGTAAACTCAAAGAAGGGCAAGTAACCAAATTGCATATTTTATATTATGATATTTTTAAAGTCCATAATCATAAAAATATGTTCAAATGGTTTTGAGGCATATAAATTATGTATGACACAACTTTAGTTTAATACTAACAATTGTCACAAGTGCATTTGTAGGCCTATGGAACAATAAGGAATATACCATTAAATGTCGAAATGACTAAAGTAGAGAAACTTATCTCAACTAAAATTTATTTAGAATGAAATGAATGTATACCTTCTAAATGGACATATTTGTATGAATTATGATAAATGTGGGGATATTTATCTAAGGCGATAATTTCTATTCAAAAATAAAAACAAAGATGATTCCTATTGAAAATATGATAAACACTACTAAAAGTGTATTATTTGATTGTATAAGTGAATCTAATGTACTATAGTATTTTCAATGTGCATTTGTCTAGAGAAGTGTATACTTCATTGATATAACGATAATTACTAAGATATAAGTGACAAATGACATAAACATTAGGAAATTATGAATATATTTTTAAACAATTTATGACTTTTGAGACTCGTATTTCGAGTGATATATTAGCACAATTAGAGGTGTTAATGTTTAGAAATCCTCTTATGATGGAATATGAATATTATTTTCTAGAAAGCAAGGTACCTTGACAATTTTAAAGAGGATGATTTGAGATAACAATTCTAATGCATGTTCTTGCAATTGGAAATCATTGCTTGAAAATGCATAAAGTAATTTGGCAAGTCACGACTTATTAGTCATGACATAAGACCATAAATAAATCTTTCTTTGTTAGTGATAACATTAGGCCTAATAAAATTATTGCGGATCCGCTAACGAGAGAGTAAGAGAATTTCATCAAGGGGAATGAGCTTACGGCGGGTTAAAACCTAAAAGAATTGCCATAATGGAAACCCAACCTAAATGACTGGAGATCCCAAGAATTAGGTTCAACGGGACAACCTAATTATCTGCGATTCAGTTAGCACTGAGAAGAAAATAAATTCTTCCTCTCATTCCTAGGATGAGTCAGTGCACTATCTGCCGTGTGTAACAGGATAAATTTGATTTTAATAATTTCTATATCTTCAACATATGGGTCAAGTGGGGTATTAGCAGGATACGCTTTATAGAAATCACCTATGTGAGTGAGAAGGGGCCACTTCTATGAGAATAACCAACCGCTGCATTGTTAAATTCTCTAACACGCTAATGAAACCAGGAGGTGTCCAAGGCCAAAACAGACACAACAGTGAGAACCAAGAATGTTCGGAGAAGGACTGTGTGAATTCTATTGTCTCGGTTTACACAAAAAGGTTGATCAATTCAAGACATCGCGTTCATTGATTGGCCAGTAAACCCGATAGTCTCTCACTAGGAAAGATTCAAGGCCAAAAGCTATCTTTACCGATGCAGCTCTTTTCCAACGATACTCTGTCTAATTTGTCTTCGTGTTCATTTGATTCTTCACCCAAATTTCATTCATGTGGGGGATTGTTGGAAAATATTGTGTTTTTACACAAATTATTTTATGACCAAATTATTTGTTTAAAACGAATAAATGATGAATAAGAAATTTGGTATCAAAGTGTCCCATTTATGTATGAAGTTTATTGAGAAATTTTATTTAATTTCTGGGACGGATTTTCGTAACTGTCGCTAAAGGTTGTGACTGTTCGCTATATAGTAACTGTTTTTCAGAACCGTCCCTAAAGGTTATGACTATTCACCATAAGTTGTGATAATTCATGAAAAACGTCCCTAAAGTGGCTGTTTCTTAAAGACATGTATTTTCATGAAAAAACATATATTTTTCTATAAATACAAGACTTGTCTTCATTTTTTTAAAAAATGAAAGAAGGAGAGAGTATATTTTCAATACTTTCCATTCTCGATCGAGTTGGATAGAGTATCAAACATAATTAGTTCATGGGACACGCACACTGAAATGCTTCTTGCGTGTGTCGAGACCGTTTTATTCTGGAAGGCAAACGCTCATTGTTCATTGTCGTAAGCACCGTAGCGGGAGTGCATTTTGTCTCAAGGAGAGAGTATCAAACACTTGACTCGATCATTTTCTTCGTTTATAAGTTTTTATTTATTTATTATTGATCTTATTATTTATTGCATAAATATGATTTATTTCATACTTAAATTTGATAAAACACAAAAGTATATATTCTAAATAACAATAACATTTATACAATTTGAACTAAATTCAAATCATCTAACTTCGTGCCAAATGAACTCATTCTAGCACGAATTGTAACCCTTAATAAAATGAAAGAAATACGAATCGAATATAAGACAAACATGATCACTTTAATAAGCTCAAACACCCAATTCAAGCTCAAACTCCCAATTCAAGAGTAAAATCATAACTGTGAATAGTCCTTAAATAAAATTATTGAAAATATCTCAACAAATAGTCATGTGCTCAGAACCATTAATTAATGTCAAATACGTGGCAACAAAAAGTAAGTCGGCTCTATCACAACATATTCACTACTCACTTCCCCTTGCCATCCTTTCTTCTTTCATTGCATGCCTTCAAAGCTTGAACTTCTGCTACACAAATGGAGCAACAATAAATATATATTTTCAATTCAGTATATATATATATAGTAGAGAAAGAAGTTCGCACTGTACGGACGTATTTTTTAAAAATAATAAAAATATATTTTTGGGTTGTTACAAAAATGTTAATATATTGACTTATTTTTCTAGAATATGAAAAAAATTCATTTTGAGAAAAAAATTCATTTTGAGAAAAAAATTCATTTTGAGTTATTTTTTATGATTACTCTGCAATGTTTAAAATATACATTACAAAAATGTTCATATATTGACTTATTTTTTTAGAATATGAAAAAAATTCATTTTGAGAAAAAAATTCATTTTGAATTATTTTTTTATGATTACTCTGCAATGTTTAAAATATACACAAAAAAATAATTTAAAAAATATATTTTTATTATTTTTAAAAAATAGGTCCGTACGGTACGTACTCATCTTTTCTCATATATAGTATATAGATGGATATCGAATAAATTGTGTCATGACCATTGACCAAATAAGAATAAAACAATGGTCTGATTTTCAATTGAATTTTAGAAATCTAAATGAGTGGTGATAGGGAGACCCACTTTTGGAACCCAATTTTAAAACTCACGCATAAGATAAAAATAATAAAGTATAAACTTTTAATGCAATGAATTTTAAAATTAAATTAAAAAATGGATCTCCCTATCTTTATTCAATTTAAATTAGATGGACTCACAATTTTGAAGTATCATTCAAATTAAACACAAGACATGAGTGGCACCAAATGAGTCAAAATCCCAACTCCTCCTAAAATTACTTTTTAAATTAAGTACCGGAAAGAAAAACTATAGCTACTAAAATTTCTAAATTGTAACAAAAATGAAGGCAAAAAGGCATACATATGTAGAGAGGTTCGGATGAATAAGCACATCCAAAATGAGAAAGTAAAATTGAAATGAAATAATGAATAAAGGCATACCCATCTGGCATGATTTCCAATTCCTGTTGGTTTTAACAAGACAGTCCTGCAATATATGAGCAAATGATATCTGGGTTTAGGGTTTTAGAATCAAAGATGAAGAATATGAAATATTGTGTATACAATGCCCATATGGGTACCTGTAAGGACAAGTAGAGAGAAGAACACTCTTTGAGCTGCTTGACGGTCTCATCATCTTCGTCTGCATCGGTCTGGTGAAGTGGCTGCTGCGGGTTCGCTGGTGGGTCCATACTACTTGGGTCGGCTTTAGTTTACCAAAAGGTTTAGTCTTTTCCACTATTCAATTTCCATCGCTTAGTTCTCGGATTTGGTAATTCCATTTTCAATTATAATAGCATTATGACTCTTTGGTACATGGTAAAATTGATTATAATAGCATTATGACTCTTTGGTACATGGTAAAATTTGGCAAAATATGACTTCTTTCATACAATTATAGGAAAGTAATAAATTATTGCATTTGGCGTACGGTAAAGTCGTAAGGGAATGTGAGATCTAATAAAATCAAATTACTCCATTAGTGAGAAAGTGAGTGGAATTAAAAGATCCATAAAATGTTCATAATTTTTAGACTTGTAGTTACGAACATCTATATACTATTCTAAAACGCTTTACAAGACATTAAAATTGCTAAACTACAAGGCTATCCACATACATAAGATTGATTTTCCATATTCAGACTCTTGAGACGTGCATCTATACTGTCACTCTTTCCAATATTGAACTGTTTTTTAGATAATTTTGTAATACCTCGTACTTTTGGAGAATATGGAAATTAATTAAATTGGAGATTTAGAAATTATTTAATTTGGAGAAAATTATTTAATTCGGTGATTTAAATTTAATTAATTTGGTTTAAGGTTTAACCGTACGAGTGTCGTAATTCAAGGTGGGAATAAAATGATTTTTAGTGACTCGAATGATAATTTAGAGGTCACAGATGATTCCAAAAGGGTCGAATTAGTCAAAATAGTATATCCGGGGTACTAGTCGAGTGCCGGGACATTTTTGGGCTAAACAGTACGAGGGCATTCTGGCCTTTTTACAGTTTAGGGTGAGGAGACCCACGAATTTTAGAACTCTAAGTCAGATCATAAGAGTTGGAGGTTAGGGTTAGAGAGAAGAAAAACACACCATAGCCACAAGAGATAAGAGAGAAACAATTCCAAGGCAAAAAGGAAGAAGTGGGAAGGATTCAAAGGAGACTTTCACCACAAACTCATTGGGAAGAAACATTGAAGGAGAAAGATCATCAATCACCAACAACAATCATGAAATCAGACCTACTGGACATGAGGCAAGTGGTTTATTGAAAATTTATGAAGTTATAATACCCATGTGTAGGGCTTTTTAAATAAATTATTTTCATTGAAAGTTTTTAGAGAAAAGAATGAATTGATTACATGTTGGAGTAAGATTGCATGTAGTTGGCATTTGCATTTGTAGAGGACTGATAACAAATGGATTTATATTAATAAATACGAATTTAAATCTGGGTTTATGATGTACAACCATGAAGAACTAAATTATCTAGGGTTTTGAGAAAAATTTAGATTTGGATAGTTCTTGGATGGATTTATTGAGGATTTGATGACATATTTACGTTAAGAATGATCCCTATACATTTATAAGATGATTGGTGATGTTGGGAAGGAATTTCATAAGTTGTAATGAAGTGTTGGATTGGACAGACATGGTGAAACAAGGAAGAAGAAGAAGACATGCACCCGTTCGATCGATCGATCGACTGAAGAATGTCGATCGATTGATGGTCTCGATCTATCGAAGCCTTTGGTCGATCGATCGACTAAAGCTGATTTTGGGCTATTTTTGTGGATTAAATTTTCTTTGAATTCCAACGACGGGGGAAAACTTTAGAGATGTTGTTATGCCTATGGAGGGACTTGATAAAGACCAGTAGGGAGTATAATTAGGGTCCGTTATGGCCGTTGTGTGTAAGGCTAGGGATATGGACCGACAGGGATAAACCGATCGAGTCGAGTGTTGGAAATTGGGAATTGAGTTACGGGGAGAGTCCAGGTCAATATAAGGTGTATACCAGTAGGTTAGAGATAGTTTAACTATTGTTATAAATAAAGAGGTAACCAAAAATCTTAGAGTTGTGCGAATACTCTAACATGTACGATAGTGAGAAAAATCTTTGAATAATAAGTATGGTAAGTATACGAGAGAAAAATACTACGTACACACGGGAATAATTGGGTTGTGTGAATACCTACTGTTATATATAAGTACGTGGGTTGTGTATGCCTATTGTGTGATTCCTTGTGATAGGATTGATAAGTTCGATGAGACATGCCGAACTACGCTCGATGAGACATTTCTAGCCAGGTTCGAGGGGACATTCCGAACGTTCTCGAGGAGACATTCCGAACATTACTCGAGGAGACATTACGAGCCAGGTTCAAGGAGACATTCCGAACCATTTGTTCTTAATGTGTGAAATCAGATCGATAACAGGATATGCTGTATTGGGTATATGTGTGTGTGAAAGATATACCGTCCGTATAATCTACTTATGTGTAGTTAGTAGAGAAGGTAGGTAGTACGTACCTAAGAATAGATTAAGGTTGAGAACTTAATATTTAAGTAATGATAATAAAGTAAGAGTAATGATAATTACTAGACATTCGGACACATACTGCAGGGGCGGTATGGAAAAGTTAAAGTGAAACTTAACTAATGACTTAATGTAAATTAAGGGTAGCATGTAGCGTACTGTATGGGCGGTACTAATGAGCTAAATTATCTGAGGTGTGTAGATGTTGGAGACCTAGTTAAAGTGAGTAGCAAGACTAGGTAGGAACGTTAGGTGCGCATGATAGTTGAGAGCTAAGGAAATTCAAGAGAGTGTGCGTGATCCTAACATGTGTAATCAATAACTGATATTTATTGTGATAAATTACTTGCTAAATATTTTCAAAACGTTTTGTATACTAACACTTGCTGTAAAACATTTTCAAAACCTTTTAGGTGTCCAGCCACAGGGACGCCCAGCGTGACTTCATTCCAGGGATTTCAGAGCTGCGGCATAGGTGGGTGTTGTAGGGCATTGTTTAAATGCTTCTTTTTATTCTTCCTGCTCAATTTTAGGTTTTCAACTTTTAGTATGGACATGTCGTCCTTCAGTACTTTCATTTATATTGGAGTTGGTTATAATGTTGGTTTTTGGCCGATGGTTTATTCGGCAAGACTTTGTTTTATCTTAGCTGTTATTCTTAGACTCTTGGTTTGATATTTGATTTATACTTTGTTCCTCATGTTATTGTTGTATTAATCAGAGTTAAAATTCGGCACTGATCTAATTTCACCTAGGTGGTTAGTAATTAAAAAGCTTTCGACAGTGATGCTAAGAATGAACCAACTGGGAAACCTGTTTTAATTTGATTTAGGACTGATCACCCGAGATTTAATTAGGCAGGGTGTCACAAATTTGGGTTTTATAAAAGTTTATATTTTGAGATGATATTGGTTGTGGAGTTGGGTTTTTGTTGTTCATTATTGATAATGCCCACCAACTGTTTGATCAGAGTTGTGAATGGGAAGAAAAATAGAGAGTGGCAAGGGAAGATCCTTTAATATATTTAATACTTTTAGTAATAATTTTCAACGTGATGTCTTTGAATGATTTACTTTAGTAGGTTAATGGTATTGTTAAAGTATGTATGCTATTAATATCGATTGTATTTCGTGCTTTGTTCACCAATATACCATTTTTTTTAAAAAGCATCCTCTGTTTGAAATGGCAAAAAGAGATTTGCAAGTTTGTTGTCTGCTAATGATAATAGTTTTTTCTCTTTGATGGTTCACAGATTAACGGCTCATCAATGTGGCGGCCAATCTTCTCCTATGTGCAGTGGTTCTTTTATGGGTTGTGCCCAAAATTATCATTTGGGAGGATTAGTATCAAGCAATTTTGAGAACTCAGAGGAGGTCCAGGCTAAGAATGACAATTCACAAGATGACTATAATTTTTACAGAAAATATGCAGATGTTCCAAGCCTCGGTGTTGATCACTAAAGTCAGTATAATATATTTTTAACCATTTTCTTCATTTATTTTCCTTTCAGGAGTTATATTTTCCACCTCATCATCTTCTTATAATATTGAAAATTTTAAAAACTTACATTTTATGTATATTGAGACACTTAAAATGGGTAAACTGCAAAACCAAATTTTATTTCAAACTGTTAGCCCAAATAATGTGTAGATCTCTTTACTCTATAACAAAAAAAAAGATTTTTTTTATTGTGACCTGCAACAAAGTCATTTGGATATCATGTATACTACACAAAATAATAATTTGTATTTTATTTGAACTGAAAGTGAATGTAACATTCATTTTAATAAGAACATGGAATTCATAGTTGTAGTGTTATTATTTATTTATTTATTTATTTATTTATTTATTTATTTATTTATTTATTTATTTATTCATGTATTATGTTTTGGGGTGGGGTGGGGGTGGGGGTGTATAATGTGTTCATTTGTGCTCTTAAAATTTATTTATCAAAGCGTGTCAACTAATATATAATCAGGTTGCTACATCAGACTCATCTTTGCCATATAACCCTCTTGGTTTAAACGATAATCTTATCGAGATATTTGGGATGCTTATCAATATATAGAGAGGTGAATTTCTTAGGTAAATCCACTTTTGTTTCTCTAGCCTTAGTTTTTTATGTATTTTCTCTTTTACGAATCTGTGCTGACACTATGTAATTTTTCTTTGATAGCATTGGGTGATGATAGAAGGTCTTTTGGCTACTCTAAGAATAATTCGGTTATGGAAAAATTGTCATTCAAAATTAAAAGCATGGAGCAGGTCAAACACTTACCAGCAATTGGAAAATCAATGCAAGATCATGTGAGTGAACAAGTTAATGTTCAACACTAGTTACCTTGATTGAATAGTTAGATTAATTATATAAATCTCCTTTACATTATAAGTAAAGAGAGGAAACTCAATCTAATATTTTTTTAATCCTTTGTATAAGAGATTTGATCCGATTTTTAAATAATTCTGCTGTTACACAATTTGAAAAATATAAATTTAGAGGTCGATTGTTTCCTTTTATATACCTTGATAATAGATGCCGGTGTTCTTTGAATATAGATTCAGGAGATAGTGACTACTGGGACGCTATCCAAATTGGATCACTTTGAGGAACATGGGGATAGGGGGTGAAGGCTGAGCATGTATTTCACTTGTATTTATTTTTATATACATTTATACATATATAATTTTTCACGGTAGCATAGAAAAGAGTGGATCCATTAAATGGGAGCTAATTTTTATTGTGACTATTTAAAAAAATAAAACACGCCAGTCTTATGACTTTTGATAGGAGATGTTGGTGAAGTCTTGGTTTCTGTATCACACCTTCTATCTGCTAATAATGAAAAAGTTGGCGTTGATCTTAAATTGAACATGAGGTACGTTATATTTAATCTGTACTGCCATGGAGACTTACCTGACACCATTGGATGCTTACTAGGCCATCTTTTATCTATGTATCTGGGATTAGTAGTTGGTGCAAACTTCAAGTTTAAGGCATTTATGACACCATTTTGGAGAAATGGTTGGTAGTGTTGGCTAGGTGGAAGACAACGTGGGAGCTAGCCCTTCTTAAGAATACACTTTTTATTTTATTAACATATTACCTTTCCATCTTGCTTCTTCAATTGTCTATAAATAATAGGCTTGATAGATATATGAGGGTTTTGTCATGAATTTATGTAAACTTCATGACAATTTCAGTTTGTAATCTATAACATGCTTAATTTCTTTTCACAATTTTGTTTATGTGTAAAAATTTGGGACGTATTATGTGACTAGTGTAGCACACTAGATATACACGTGTATAAATTTTATATATAGTAGTCGCCCGCACATCGTGCGTGTTGCAAACTAGTATACTTCTAAAATGCTATACAAACCTTAAATTCCCTTCTTTGATTAGAGTGTCCTCATCGGCACCAAGTAAAACGTGATTTTCGATTCTCAAAGAGTCCCCACCCCTCTCTCATGGTTCCTCTACTCCCCCCCCCCCCCCCTAATATCTCAGCCATAAAAAGGTTATTCCTCTCCCCATTTTCAATCAATTTCCATCCCTCTTCGTCACAGTCAACAATAATCTCATTGTTTTCTCAAAATGGCTTCCACAAAACTATTCTCGACCGCCGCAGGCATGCTCCGGAGGCGACACAGGAAGATGTTGTTATCGGGAAGGGTTCACGAGGTAATAAGACGCCATGGGAATTCTCCGGCAGGGTGATGCTGAATATATTGTTTACCAGCATGGATGAATTGTTGTTCCGGATTAAATTGGGTTTGTAAAGTTTGTTGTTAGTGGAATTGAGGATAGTGTTGCGGATCAAATTGGGTTTGTCTGTATAATTTGTTCAATTTTTTCTCATATTTAATTAACTCTTCAATTTTTTCTGGTAAGAAATATTTGTTTCGTTTCTTACTTTAATAATGCGTCGCTCTCCAATTTTTTTCTGTGACTCCATGTGTATGTGTGATTTTGTATGTGTCTTGTCTGGTAATTGTTTGTTAAATTCCCAGGTGATGTTTGTCAGCAATTGAAAGTTGGATTTACACACTACCAGGTGGAGATTATATAACTCTACAGTAGGTGACAAATTGTCTACCAAAAGAAACGCACATCAAGCGCACGATAGCAGACGATGGGGTTCTCGTGGGCTTTGCACCTGCTTATTTTTGGGTCGGGTCAGGTTGCAATTTCTTACCTCTGGTTGGGTTTGGGTGGTGTTTGGGAAGTTGGGCTACTTGAAAGCATGTAACTGAATTGAAATTTGCAAACTTGATCCATGTATATTTGAATGGACATTATCAAGGTATTCTCTCTCCCTTAATCCATTATCAGGTTTGAAATTTTTTAATACACATTTATCAAGATAAGAGTCTCGGGGGATTTTGATTGTTAATTTGTAGATTTAGTCACCAATCATTGAAAAGGGGTGTGGGTATCTCTTCGTCTCATATAAAAATAGATATCGTGTTAAAATCTTTTTTATTTGTTTTTATTGATGGATCTTTCTTTATTGTGTTCTTTATAGTCATATGGATGTGGGTTTATAGTTTGGATGTCTTATTAGAGAAAAGTTGGATTGTCCCATCGATGTGGGTTAATAGTTTCAATCATTCTCTATTGATTGACGAAATACAATATTAAAGATATAGAAATTAAACTTTATCACAAGTGCTCATTATTTATTCATGATAAAAAGGCATATCTTTATCTTTATCTTTATATATTATAAAATTTTCTACATTAATCTTTAAATAAAAAATAGTTTTTATTTTTAAAATTTTCTTTTTTTAAATTAAAAAAATCGTTTTAACTATTTTATAAAAAAAAGTTATTTTTTTCTTTAACAAAAATATAAACTGTTGACCATGAAAATAAATTGTTTTACACTACTAAAAAATGTTTTTAGCTGACCAAAAACTTTTTTTTTAATAATAAATTTATTTTAAAGGTTTTTTTTTAGGATCAACTACCAAAAAGTCTTTCAAATATTTTTTAATACACATTTTCTCCAAGCCTTTTTTATTTTGTTACAAAAAGTCCCTCAAACACTCATTTGACAAATATTTTCTTATTTTTAAAGGTCCGCGTTAGCGGCACACATTTAGTGTTTTTATGTGGTGAGGGACTTTTTGGAATAAAATAAATAGTTGTGGATTAAAAAATGTATTAAAAATATTTGAGGGACAATTTGGTATATGCTCCTTTATTTTTATACATATTAGAAATGGCTGTAATGGTTTTTTAACTTTTGAACAAATAATAAATATTTTAAAATAACCGTTTTTATCTTTTTTTTAATTATTTTATGAAATTAAGAAACTCTTTTAAAGTAATTTTTTTTTTTAACTTTTTAATATAAAGAAAATCAATTAATATTAAAGTTGTTTTACCTTTCCTTTGTAATAAATTACGTATAATATATCGTATATATAAAAATAATTTTTTATTTTTTAAAAACAGTTCTTTTTATGTAAAAAATTTTTATAAAGAAAAATTATTTTTTTAATAAAAATAAAAACTTTACAATATTTTTCCTGTATTTGCAATTCCACAAATATTTTTCATACACTAACGTATAACTCACGCATCGCGCGGGTTTCCAACTAGTAAGTACATATTTTTGTAAAAATGACATTTATTTTTAGTTTAACCTATTTAGCCCCTCAAACACCTATTTACCTAATATTCTCTTATTTTTAAAGGTCCGCGCTAGAGACATCCTCTCCCCACCTCCCCGCCCCCCCCCCCCCCCACTGTGGGAGCTCCAGCGATCCTCGTCAGAGCTCCAGCAATCTCGTCGGAGCTCCAATGGTGGACGTCGAACCTCTGGTGGTGGTCGCCAGGGCTTCGGCAGGGGGAGGGAGGTGGGGAGGTGGAGGGAGGTGGGTAAATGAGTTTGTGTGTGTCCTTCTTTTGAGTGTTTTTATGTGGGGATGGACTTTTTGTAACAAAATAAAAGACGTGGACTAATTGTTTATAAAAAATGTTCGAGAGACTATTCGTCAATCGACCCTTTTTTTATACTCATATATAATAATTTGAATAACTTAATCTACAATACACACATGTCTACAATGAATTACCTATATTTATTAAATATTGAAAAATCTTTTTAGAAAAAAAACATATTTGGATTCAAACATTTATAAATAGTGAACTGTATAATTGCACTTTATAAAATGTCAAAAATAGATCTATTTACTATATATATATATATATATATATATATATATATGTAGTAATAAAATTATTAAAGTGTGTTGTTGGTATATATTGTGCATTCTTATGTCACTTTTCATACATGAATCAAACACTATATTTTGATTCCTAATAGGAATTCATTGGTTAACCAAACAATGCAAAAGGATACAAAATTTTGGTAAAGGGTATCCTGACTCGGTAATCATAATCCACCAAAAAAATTACCACATACCAAACGGCACCTTAGGGTAAACACACAAGTGAAGTTTTTGTGAATCCTACACATTTTTTCTTCTTTGCAATGTAAACTAATGATAACTTGTATTCCAAGACCAGCTTTAAGGAAAATTCTACTTTGCTCTACCATTTCGAAAGCAATGAACAAAATAATAAAGGTGCTTTAAACAAGCAGAATAAGGATTATTTTGCTCCCGATTTTGTTGATTTGAAATGAGCAAATGGGGTTTTTCGTGACAAACCAACTGTCGCGAGAAATCCATGTGCGTCACTTCTTTAAAAATTGGAATGCCACAGAATGATATTAAAATATTTTGTTCATATGTTATAATCAAAATAAAAACTTAAGTTGAAGCTTGAAAGCACACTCTTGCGGTTGTCTAACTGTCTGGACAAGAAAGAACGCACGATCGTTGGACTACTAGAAAAGTGTGCTATAAACATAAACCAAATGAGAAAAACCTTTTTTGGAGAAGCAAAAGTAAAATGCAAGAATCATGGAACCAAATAGCCTAACTATATTGTTGCTTCCCCGTTTTATGATTTTGGCTCTCCAAAACATAATCTAAATTCATAAAGTTGTCATGGAGGAGCAAAATACTCATGATATTGCTCATCTTAGAGGAGTAGAGGTTCCCGTTGCACGCATAAGCATGTTGGAAAAAATAAACTGTGATTGATTTTATAAATACGAAAAAATTTCAGCCCTAAAGATCTTTGATTAATCATGCATTGAATATAAAACAAGAACTTGGTTTAAAGATTAAACCTTGGGTTTTAAGAATTTATACCATAACTAATCTTGTTGTGATTCGTATGAGGATAAATTATTTGATGAAGAACATGATATTTCTTCCCATCCAAGGTCTCCAAAAACCTTTCTTAACCTGTTGTAAAGCTTGGATCTTCTAGTGTATGACTCTCCCCAAAGCTAGGTAGGTGTATGGGCACCTTTTGAGATGAAAATACTTCCTTATGAGTGAGATATGGTCCTCTCCATCTAGGCCTCTTAAAAAAATATGAATAGTATTTTTCTCACCTTTCTCAAATCCTAATGAACCATAATAAATATGAAACCATTTTCACACATTTATATACACGTACAAAAGTGGATTTTGGGAAAACTGGATTTCTTGGGAGTCTGGGGCTAACTACTTGAGTGTGTGGACTACACTAGGTATCCAAGAAAAATAATTAAATTAGCTCAAAATAAATACTTGGAAATTCAAATTACATTACCGCATTTTATTTCCTTTCTTTATTTAATTGTGAATTAACTCCACTAGATAATCCCAACTGCACTCCAATTTAATTATCTCATAAATCACTTGAATATAATGAGGTATTATTTGTAAATTTGATCATGGTACAAAATATGATTCCCCACGTTAACAGCCTGATATCCGCTTAGTAAAATCAATTAAATGTTAATCGATTTTAACCAACATCTAATCAACTCCTTGATTCTATAACTTAACTTATTTACTACTCCATCGGATGGGTTTTACTCAGAGGAAAAAAAATATAAGACTATCAAGGGGGTATCACAATCCACGGTATCCCTTAGACGTGGATTCCTTCGAATTATGATCTCATACCAATTTACACAACTATTACCCAATATATGGAGATCATTTGACCCGGTATAAATCAGATCGCACCCATAGCAGTCAAAGTGATATATCTACAAGCATTCCAATCCTAATAATTCTAGGGATTAAGAATCTATGCACCCTTTGCAAATGGTTTGAGATTGCCCGAGTCTAATAAAGATAACCCTTAGACTCAAATCTCATGGGTGGCCTTGTTCAATACATTCTTGATATGTACCGATCACAATCCTTTGTCGAACTATCGAACATGTTCTCGAACCATCAAACAGGTACATGCAATACCCCATAATTTTATGCATATTTATTTTATTATGAAATTATGGAAATTTGGATTAATTAATTAAAGAGAGAAAATTTAATTTATAATTAATTCGACTTAATGGTAATAATTACTAGTGTGACGAGAGTTAGTAGTTATCGAAAATAATTATGTTGAAATAATGTTGAGTAATAACTATGTTGAACATTACGTAGTGAGTAACGTAATAGATGGTTTCGAAAATAATAATATGGCCGGGGACGAGATATATGACGGTTAAGATATAATTATTCGGGGGGCGCGTATGAGTCATGTCACTATTATATATTTGGGGGTTAAAAAGGTAAATTATTTTTATATAATTCGAATTACTATTTTGAGTGAGCCAGTGTGTCCGAAAGCGTCGAAATAGTCAAAAAACACTACTCGGGTGATTTATTTGGAGTTCGGAGCATTTTAGCCCAAAACGGCACCTTGAAGGTGTATGTTGGTCTTTTGGGATTTTTGGCGAATTAAATGGACGAAAATTAGGATTTAAAATAAAAGCTACGTGGGTTAGAGGTTACTATCAGTTTTCAACCTACGTGTGTGTGTGTGTGTGTGAGAGAGAGAGAGAGAGAGAGAGAGAGAGCCAAAGAGGAGGAAGAACTCCATAGGCGCCCTAAGCCAAGAGCTCAAGTTCTCACACCAAGAATTACACCAAAGTGTAGATCGCGATGAGAGGATCAACCACATACCAAATTCAACCCAAGAATCAAAAGTCCATTCCAAGTCAAGTGTTTATCTTGCTCCTCTTTTAACAAATATTGTTCTTGTTGATTTAGATTAGATGATATAAACTTGTTGCTATGAAAGCTTAGGTTTTATTAGATTAATTTGTCAAGAAACCTCGTGAATTGGAAATGGACTCTGCATGTAGAGGACCTTCCCTTATTAGGACTGCGAAATATGGTAATTATATGTTGAAATCACAAAATTTATTAAAGGTTTAAAAATTCTGGATTCATATTTAAGAGATTTATTAGAAATTGAAGAAATTGTTGAATTCCATTTGAGTATATAAGGATTTGACCTTTAATTTGTATTAGAACGTATCTTAGGGTGATTTGGAATAGGTTAGGAACATTAAATTAGAGTTGGGTTGAGTTTTGGATTGATATTGAGGATGGAAAGTTGGAAAATCGAATTTGGAGAAGAACACGGGTCTGACCTGACTTCTCGTTCGATGTCTGCCCAGGTCGTTCGAACAACCTCGTTCAAACGAGACTTCCAAAGAACTTCTAACGAAATGATGGAGTTCGTTCGAAGTGAGAAATTCGTTCGAACGATATTCCTTTGACTTCGAACGAGATTTCAGAATGCCTTTTTAGGGTCCGTTCGAGTTAAAAATCATCCGAGGGTTATCCAAGTGAGAGTAATGACCTATTTGAGTAACGGGTGACTTAAATTTTGAATTATTAGTGAGTTGGGATTGTAATAGTTATCGGGATATAGGAAGTTTATAGAACCTAGGAGGGTTTATAGGTTCGAGAGAGGAAATATACGATCGAATCACGGTGAGTGGCAGAATTAATAATACTACTTATGTACTATGGAAATCTGGTTGCGTGAACGCCTATTATATTATATAAGTTGTGTGCATGCTTATTGCTTGAAATATTATGTGTATGACATACCTAGATACTGGTTATCGAACGGAGGTTAGCGCGTTGTGAACGACCATATCTTGTGTGCCTTCAGGGGATTTTGAGACGTATCACTAGAGCATGGAACCTAGGTACGGTCTATCTGTGACTATGTACGGGCTATCTGTGATAACGATAGTGGTGACTATTGTATGGGTGCGTAGGTATATGCGTAGCCCATAGGCTTGGAATTTTGTTCACCTCCAATATATACATATGTTTTATTAGTTCCTGAGATATTCAACATGTTATCCTTTATGCGTGAGCATTGCAATGGGACTAGATAACTGAGTCTGCCTAGCACCAGGGGTTTCTTAACCATGGGTGCAGTATTGATATATATATTTGCATGTATACATAGAGAGGTTTTATATATGTATACTGAGTTCCTCTTCTGTGTTTCATGTTAGCTACTTTATTAAAGTTTATTCTTATTGGGTCACTAGTTGAGAATTAAGAATGCTATGAGAATGAGTTAAAGCATCTTTAAACCTATTCCTAAATAATAGAAATATATTAACTTTGGGTTATTTAGATATTTTATCTAGTAGAGTGGTTATACTACATATAGTCAGGCAGAGTATCGAGACTAGTATGGGTAGTTAGGCTCGTTAGGTGTGCACATTAGATGAGAGGTGAGCATCCCAAGTGAGTACTCTAAGTTAAAATGAATAATATTTGTGCTAATTAACCAATTTAATCACTTGCTATATTTAAACTATTTTCTACTCGGGCTCTGACCCGTTTTCCTGAAAATCTCCTTTCTTGTTCTATTATTTTAGGTGCTCAGCCACAGGGATACCAGGCTTAGGAGATTCCATTCATTTGTCGAGTTGTAGCTGCTATGGAAGCTACATGATGTTGCTAATAGACTCTTCTGAGTTTATTTCTCCTCATCAATCAGTTATTTACTTCAGTTGGACATGTCGTCCCTCCTATTTTACATTAAGAGATTTATAGTTGTTTTATTCTATCATTAGACTTTGATTTCATGTTATTGGGTTATTGTATGGGATCTTGACTGGAAGTGTTTACTCTAGTTCTTTAATTAAATTCAGTTAGTTCTTTTCTTATGCTATTGTGATGTATGGTGATGGTTAAATATTTCCCTTTAATGATGATGGTTAATAACAAAATAAAATTTTGACACCAACCTTTTTAAAAATTAGGTGGTTATTTTTTATTAAATTAAAATTTGCGTTTTCGATAGTGATGCATTATTTGAACCAACTTGATATTCTGAAATTAATTAATTAAGGACTAATCACCAAATAATTAATTTGACGGGGTGTGACCGGTGGTATGAGAGCATCAGTTTCTAGTGTCCTTAGGATCTGTACGACTTATTATGTTTCCGCGTAGCATCCTTTAATATAGAGGCCCATATTTTAGGATTGTTGTACTCTTTATGCATTTTACGTTTTCAGCTATTTTGAGATAATAAATGTAGACTTATGAAACTTTTATCTCCTTTCAGATACCTCCTCGACGTGCACAGAGAGTTCCCAAGGATGCCCAGCCCGAGCCTCAGCTTGCACATCTCAGGGTGTGATGAATGCCACTGAAGTTGCCACCATTATAGCTCAAGCGGTAAATGCCTCATTGGCAGTTGTGCAGCAGACACCACTTCAAGCACCGGTGGTGGCTCTAGTTCAGGCCCAGACCTTCTAATATGCTTGGGAACATGTTAGGGATGCCTTCCAGAAGGTGCATCCTCTGGAGTTTACAGGGAGCTCCGATGTGGTGGTAGCGAGCCAATGGAAGAAAGACATCCAGAGGAATTTGAGGATACATGAGTGAATGGAGGTGCAGAGTCAGATACTGGCCACGTTCAAGTTAGTGGGATCAGCACTGCAGTGGTGGGAGTCTATCACCATCGCTAAAAAAAGAGATACACTCACTATTCGAGACTTTTGGGTACGGTTCGACCGCAAATATTTTCCCTCGGCCGTCCAGACAGAGATGAGACGAAAGTTGGTGAACTTGAAGCAGGAGGGAAATACCGTGGTGGAATATGAGGCAGAGTTTATCAACCTTCTGAACATTATACCAGATGAGATCCCTACTGAGGAGATTCAACATTTCATGGATGGGTTGACATGGAGAATCTGCCAGCATTTGATAAGCAATATCTCTTTGGCCACCTATTCGGATGTGGTTAATGTAACACTACTCCACTGCGAGGACCACCGTTTTCATCTGACAGAGGTTAAGCCAGTAGGAGAGTCCATCCAGCAGGGCAAAACAGGAGGAAATGGTTCCAGTAGGGCACAGGCAGCTCAGGGTCAATATAGACACAGTGATCAGGGTTCCTAGCAAGGGGATCCTAAGAGGTTCAGGTTAGGAGGTTTTAGACATGGGCAGGTAGGCTTTAGACATGGACAGCAGGTTTAGCACGACCATCAGGGTCATCAGGGTAAGCAGCAGGTTCAGCAAGGCCAGTATGGCCAGGGGAGGGATGGTTACGACCATCAGGGCAAGGGATAGCAGGGACAGAGGGGAGGACCCTTCCCAGGGAGACGTTTTACTTGTGGCAACACTGGATACAAGCATCAAGACTGCCCTCAGAAGGGTAGAGGCCAGTAGCAGCAGAAGTATGGTACTCGTCAGGAGCCCCAGAGACCGTTATTTCCCGTAGCTCTCCCAGCACCCCCACAGATGCCAGCACTGCCACCCATTTCAGTCGCCCCAGTTCAGCAGGGGCAACTTCAGTATGGACAGGCCGTAATTTCGCAGGACCCCACCGCGATTGAGGGTATATTTTCTATCCAGGGGACTTTGGGGTGCATTTTATTTGACACGGGGGCCAAACACTATTTTATTATCACGGGGTTTGCACGTACTACGAGATTATTTGATACAGCAGAGAGTATAGTTACTTTTGTGGATTCACCACTGAGTATAGGGTCCGTGATTTCTTTTATTTGTCAGGGAGTGGGTATAGAGATTGGGAGGTTTATCTTACCCGTTGACATACTCGTATTGGATATGTTTGAGCATGACGCGATTATAGGTATGGATTGGCTTGTCAGGTATAGGGCCATAATCGATTGCTTTAGTAGGATGGTCAGGAGATTTTCCTGTTGGCGATGCCTCACCCTGAGGGAGGATCGTCCACACATTTATACAACATAGAAGAGAAGACCTCTAGGGAGGTGGTAATACCAGTTGAATTGATTCCTGTTGTTTGGGAGTTCGCTAATGTGTTTCAGGAGATTGCAGGGTTATCATTGAGTAGGGAGATAGACTTCATCATTGATTTAGCACCGGGCACTCGGCCGATAGCCCGCGCACCTTATCGTATGGCTCCAACAGAGATGAGGGAGTTACGTGACCAGATTGAGTAGTTATTGGGGCAGGGGTTTATCCGTAGGAGTACTTTGCCATGGGGTGCTCCCGTACTGTTAGTTAAAAATAGGGATGGATCGTTGAGGTTATGTGTTAATTACCGAGAGTTGAATAAAGTCACTATACGGAACAAATATTCGTTGCCTCGAATCGATGACTTATTCGACCAGTTGAGAGGAGTTTCCTTCTTCTCGAAGATTGTTTTGAGATCGAGATACCATTAGTTGCGTATCAGGGGGCAGGATGTGTTGAAGACGACCTTCTTGACAAGATATGGTTCCTATGAGTTCAGGGTTATGCCTTTCGAGCTAACCAATGCCCCAACCGTGTTTATGGACTTGATAAATAGGGTGTTCAAAGAGTTTCTGGACCAGTTCTTCATCATCTTCATAGATGACATTTTAGTTTACTCACAAACTGAGGAGGCGCATGCCGAGCACTTGAGTTAGGTTTTACAGACACTGCGTCGGTATGAATTGTATACAAAATATGAGAAATGTGGGTTTTGACTGAAGGAGGTCCAGTTTTTAGGACATATCATCTCTCATAGAGGGATATCCATGGATCCGGGGAAGGTGTCAGCGGCGAAGGAGTGGGGATATCCCACGACACCGATCGAGATACGTAGTTTCTTGGGCCTAGTTGGATACTACAGGAGGTTCATTCGAGGTTTTTCAAAGGCATCGGGTCTGTTGACACACCTGACTCGCAAATGGGTGCCATTTATCTGGAGTGACGCCTGTCAGTTGACCTTTGATGAGTTAAAAGACAAGTTAACCTCAGCACTAGTATTAGCATTGCCCAGGCCGGGAGTGGAGTATCTAGTCTACACTGATGCATCCTTATTAGGACTTGGGGGTGTACTTCAGCAGGAGAATCAGGCTATAGCTTATGCCTCCCATAAGCTTAAGCCTCACGAGAGGAATTACCCCACCCACGACTTGGGGTTAGCAGCGGTCGTGTTTGCACTTCGTATTTGGAGACATTACCTCCTGGGGGAGAAATTTCGCTTGTTCATGGATCACAAGTCACTACAGTACCTCTTCACGCAAAAGGAGTTAAATATGCGTCAGCGTTGGTGGCTTGAGTTTGTGAAGGACTATCAATTTGATATCCAATACCACCCAGGGAAGGCTAACGTGGTAGCAAACGCGTTGAGCCGTAGGCCGATAGGTGAGGTGGCCAAGGTTTGGAAAGCAAAATGGAAGGTGTTAGAGAACCAGGATGCGGTGGCTTGATCATTCATGTCTGTGATGACAGTTACGCCCCAAATTATTACGAGAGTAGTACAAGCTCAGGCAGCTGACTCGTTCTACCGAGTCAGATAGTGAAACTTCTAGCAGAGGGGGCCGAGTCTTATACCATGGGCTCAGATGGGGGTCTACGTTTCAATGGAAGGCTGGTTATTCCTGAGGGAGAAGACTTGCGACACGAGGTAATGACAGAGTCGCACAATTCATGATTTACGGTACATCCCGACGAGGATAAGATGTACCAAGATATGCAAAAATAGTACTGGTGGAGCGATATGAAGAAGGATATTGCCTAGTTCGTCTCGAAATGTGCCACTTGTCATTTGGTAAAGGTGGACCATCAAAGACCGACGGACTTCTACAACCATTAGAGGTCCCTATGTGGAAATAGGGGAGCATTTCCATGGACTTCATCATGGGATTATCTATATCGCAGAGGGGTCACGATTCGATATGGGTGATCGTGGATTGGATGACCAAGGTAGCCCACTTTCTATCAGCCCGGACGAATTACACCACGGGACCGTACGCCCAGATATTCATAACAGAGATAATGAGACTTTACGGGGTTCCTCTCAATATCGTGTCTGATAGAGATAAGAGATAAGGTGTTTGTGTCTCAATTTTGGGAGAGTTTTCAGGAGGCGACGGGTACGGAGTTGCAACTGAGTACAACCTATCACCCACAGATATATGGACAGACCGAGTGGACAAATCAGATGTTAGAGGACATGTTGCGTATGTGCATCATTAATTTTGGCAGAGGTTGGGAGCAGTATCTTTTGCTGGTGGAGTTTGCCTATAACAAATCCTACCAGTTTACTATCGGTATGGATCCATTTGAGGCATTATACGGTGGACCTTGTCATTCCTCAGCATGTTGGTTGGAGGTGGGGGGACAACAAGTTACTCTGTCCGAAGGTGACACAGGATACTTCGACGAGGATAGAGTTGATACGGAACCGTATTCGGATTTCTCAAGATCGACAGAAGAGCTACGTCAACGCCAAGCGGTATTTCTGAGAGTTTAATATTAGGGACCAGGTGTTACTTCGGGTGTCTCCTATGAAGAGAGTTATGCATTTCAGGAAGAAAAGAAAGTTGGCGCCTAGGTATATGGGGCCATTCCCTATTATCGAGAGGTTTGGTCCAGTTGCTTATAGACTTGGGTTATCGAAGAACTTGCATAGGGTCCATGACGTGTTCCTTTTCTCTTTTCTGAGAAGATATCTTCGAGATGATTTATCCCACACTCATACTGCGTTGGAGGAGATTTACTTACAGCTTGATAGCTCCTACGAGGAGGGGACGATTTCTATCCTAGTCCGTAGCGAGAGGAAGTTGAGGTCGAAGATAGTACCACTAGTCTGTGTTCAGTGGCAGAACCATAATGTTGAGGAATCTACCTGGGAGCGCGAGGATGACATGCGTGAACGTTATCCAGAGTTATTCTTGCTAGGTATAGTTTCATTTCCGAATTTTGGGACGAAATTCGGTTATTAGGGGGGGAGTATGTAATACCCCATATTTTTACGTATATTTATTTTATTATGAAATTATGGAAATTTGGATTAATAAATTAAAGAGAGAAAATTTAATTTATAACTAATCCGACTTAATGGTAATAATTACTAGCGTGACAAGATTTAGTAGTTATCGAAAATAATTATGTTGAAATCATGTTGAGTAATAACTATGTTGAACACTACTTAGTGAGTAACGTAATAGATGGTTTCGAAAATAATAATATGGTCGGGGATGAGATACACGGCAGTTAAGATATAATTATTCGGAACGTGCGTATGAGTCAAGTCACTATTATATATTTGGGGGCTAAAAAGGTAAATTATTTTTATACAACTCGAATGACTATTTGGAGTATGCCAATGTGTCTGGAAGGGTCGAAATAGTCAGAAAACACTACACGAGTGTTTTATTTGGAGTCTGGGGCATTTTAGCCCAAAACGACACCCCAGAGGGGTATTTTGGTCTTTTGGGATTTTTGGGGAATTAAATGAATGAAAATTAGGATTTAAAATAAAAGCTACGTGGGTGAGAGGTTACTGTCAATTTTCAACCTACGTGAGAGAGAGAGAGAGAGAAAGAGAGAGCCAAGGAGGAAGAAGAACTCCATAGGAGCCCTAAGCCAAGAGCTCAAGTTCTCACACCAAAAATTACACCAAAGTGTAGATCGCGACGAGAGGATCAACCCCATACCAAATTCAACCCAAGAATCAGAAGTCCATTCCAAGTCAAGTGTTTATCTTTCTTCCCTTTTAGCAAATTGTTCTTGTTGATTTCGATTAGATGACATAAACTTGTTGCAATGAAAACTTAGGTTTAATTAAACAAATTTGTCAAGAAACCTCGTGAATTGGAAATGGATTTCGCATGTAGAGGAATTTCCTTATTAGGTTTGTGAAATATGTTAATTATATGTTGAAATCATGAAATTTATTGAAGGTTTTGAAGGTTTATAAATTTTGGATTTATATTTAAGAGATTTGTTAGAAATTGGAGAAATTGGAGAATACCATTTAAGTATATAAGGAGTTGAACTTTAATTTGTATTAGAAGGTATCTTAGGGTGATTTGGAATAGGTTAGGAACATTAAATTGGAGTTGGGTTGAGTTTTAGATTGATATCGAGGATTGAAAGTTGGAAAAATCGAATTTGGAGAAGAACAAGGGTCTGACCTGACTTCTCATTCGAAGTCTGCCCAGGTCGTTCAAATAACCTCGTTTTAATGAGACTTCCAATGAGAATTCCAACGACCTTCTAACAAAATGATGGAGTTCGTTTGAAGTGAGAACTTCGTTCGAACGGACTCATTTGAACGACCTCGTTCGAGCGAGATTCCTTCTTCTTCTAACGAGATTTTAGAAAGCCTTTTTAGGGTCTGTTCGAGTTAAAAATTGTTCGAGGGTTATCCAAGTGAGAGTAATGTCCTACGTGAGTAACGAGTGACTTAAATTCCAAATTATTAGTGTGTTGGGATTGTAATAGTTCTCGGGATATTTGAAGTTTATAGAACCTAGGAGGGAATGTAGGTTCGAGAGAGGAAATATATGATCGAATCATGGTGAGTGGTATAAATAATAATACTACTTATGTACTATGGAAATCAGGTTGCGTGAACACCTATTAAGTTATATAAGTTGTGTGCATGCCTATTGCTTGAAATATTATGTGTATGCCATACCTAGCTACTGGCTATCAAACGGAGGTTAGCGCGTTGTGAAGGACCATATCATGTGTGCCTTCGGGGGATGTTGAGTCGTATCACTAGGGCATGGAACCTAGGTACGGGCTATCCGTGATAACAATAGTGGTGACGGTCGTATGGGTGTGTAACTATGTGCGTAGCCCATCGGCTTGGAACTATGTTCGCCTCCAATATGTGCATATGTTTTATTGGTTCCTGAGAGATTGAACATGTTGTCCTTTATGCGTGAGCGTTGCAATGGGACTAGATAGTCGAGTATGCCTAGCACCAGGTGTTTCTTAACTATGGGTGAAGTATTAATATATATATATTTGCATGTATACATAGAGAGATTTTATATATGTATACTGAGTTCCTCGTCTGTGTTTCATGTTGACTACTTTATTAAAGTATATACTTATTGGGTCACAAGTTGAGAATTAAGAATGCTATGAGAATGAGTTAAAGCATCTTTAAACCTATTCCTAAATAATAGAAATGTATTGGCTTCGGGTTATTTAGATATTTTATTCGGTATAGTGGTTATACTCACTGTTCTAAAAAAACCCGCCTAAGCTTTGCCTAAGCACGCCTAGGCTTGAGGCTTGGGAGAAACGCCCCGCCTTAAGATTTTGACGCCTTATGCTTGGTAAAACCCTTAAGGCGTACTTTTTCTCTAAAAACAGCAATGCTTTAGTGAAACAATATCGCCTTTTAAAGATTTTTTTGCAAACCAGACCATTATCTCATCCAAAATAATCAAATAGTATTTTTATTTGAAAATATTCAGACATATTTTTATGATATGTACAATTTTAGTATTTTGATAGCCTTGTTATGGTTAAAAATTATTAAAATATATTAAAAAGACCTAAATGCCTTTTCACACCTTTTTACGCTAAGGCCCGCCTAGGCTTCTAAGGCTTAAGGCTTGGCCTCCACGCCTCGATCACGCCCCGCGTTTTTTAGAACCTTGGTTATACTACATATAGTCAGTCAGAGTATTGAGGCTATTATGGGTAGTTAGGCTCGTTAGGTGCGCACATTAGATGAGAGGTGAGCATCCCATGTGATTACGCTAAGTTAACATGAATAATATTTGTGCTAGTTAACCAATTTAAGCACTTGCTATATTTAAAATGTTTTCTACTCGTGCTCTGACTCGTTTTCCTTCAAATCTCCTTTCTTGTTCTATTATTTTAGGTGCTCATCCATAGGGACACCAGACTTAGGAGATTCCATTCAGTTGCTGAGCTGTAGCTGCTCTGGAAGGTACATGATGTTGCTAGTCGACGCTTCTGAGTCTATTTCACCTCATCTATCAGTTGTTTACTTCGGTTGGACATGTCTTCCCTCCTATTTTGCATTCAGAGATTTAGAGTTGTTTTATTCTATCATTAGACTTTGATTTCATGTTATAGGATTATTGTATGGGATCTTGACTGGAAGTGTTTACTCCAGTTATTTATTTTAATTCAGTTAGTTCTTTCCTTATGATATTGTGATGTATAGTGATGATTAAATATTTCCTTTTAATGATGATGGTTAATAACAAGATAAAATTTTAACACCAACCTTTTTAAAAATTAGGTGGTTAGTTTGTATTACATTAAAATTTGAGTTTTCAACAGTGATGCATTATCTGAACCAACTTGATATTCTGAAAGTAATTAATTGAGGATTGATCACCTGGTAATTAATTAGGCGGGTTGTCACGGCACCCGTAGTTTGAGATAAACTACTAGAATTGGATCATAACCATTCTAAAAGGGTTTCAACTCCTTATCTAGGATGTGAATGTTTAAATAGTGCTAGAACCGGAATTCTAATCTCCTTGTGATCAATCCAAACACGTATCACTAATGTGACAACTAAGCTCAATTCACCGATATGTTTATAATATATTTAAACCAAATATAAGTTATTCTCGTAACCACGATTCTCATTTCAAAATGGATTGAGACACCTTTATATAAAAGTAACCGTTATACATGGTTTTGAGAATAAAACCCTAACAAGGTGGACCTATATGGTTAAGGGGTGGCCCCTACCTTGAATTTTTAGTTTTTTTTTGCATATGTGCTAAAAAAAATTTGGGGCTTGAATGTATGTTTCTAAAATAAAAGGCAAGTAAAAATAGACTTTTCAAAAATTAGGGGGAAAACATAATTATTTTGAAAAATTAAGCTATCTCACGCACACATGCATCCCGCTTTTTACTTCCAGTCGTGCACCAGACAAATCAGCACTAGCAGCTACTATCTCTCTCCTCTCAACTGCCAACACTTAAAGCCCTTCACTCATCCCTGGTCCTATGACTATAAATAATTTCTCCAATACCTAAATATTTCTACCTAAACCTTCACCCAACTTCGGCCCCTCTCCTCCATTGTTCTTCAAATTATAATTTAACCTCAACCTGATAATCTTCCTGCTCAATCTCAATCCACAACCACAATCGACTCCGACTCTCTCACTCCACTTGGGTATCCCATCAATTTCTTCACCCAATTTTGTGTTTTTTTCACTTTATACAACTCTTTATGTGTTATTAGGTTTTTGGACAATGGTTGTTTTAAGATGAATGTATATTATTTAATACCGTTGAAAACAAATTGTGCTTAGCATAAAAAGGTACCATATATTTAATTGCCAAAAATGAAAAATCTACTTTTGTACCATATGAGTCTTCCTGGAGTTCTCTCCCTCTTGGCGAATCGAAATCTTCTCTTTCTCTTGGCTAGCCGGCCAGGCCTTGTGAGTTGACCTCTTAGGTATTTGGTAAGCTCCGTTTTTTCTCCTTTTTAGTTTTTAATTGATATATATATATATATATATATATATATATATATATATATATATATATATATATATTAGTTTAGTAAACTGTGTTGTGTTGGCTAACACTTGATTAATTTTACTATTGCTATTGTTAGCTGACACTTGACTAAATATCTATTGAGAAGTTCTATTGATATTATTAGTTAATTTGTTGAAAAATATTGCTCATTAGTCATTAGTGTTTGATATTTATTTTTTGAAAATGTTATATAAACATTGGTTGGTAATTATTGAATATTGCTCATCCTATTTTTATTTTCTAAAAATGAAGAATGGAGTGGCCCGATATGTATGTTTTAAATAAAACCAATTTTTCTCTGAAAAAGATCCAACTTTTAACTATGCACCAAACCAAGTTGTGAAAAACTCAATTCTAACTTTAAACCAATTTTATCTTGATTAATCCTAAACATGCATCTAGTGATTAAAGCAAGTAAAATAAAGTAAAGGATACTCACAATGCCGGATGTACGAGAAAAAAACCCAAAACAGGATAATAACCTCGGATGGCCCATGCCAGACAATCACTATGAATAATGGTTTTACAAAGACAGATTAGACTTACACTAAGACTCCATCCCCACGGGTCTTGACGCTCCTTTTGATCTTCAATCATTCTTCAATAGTGACCACGTAGAAATTTCGTCTTCCACGATACCTGTCCACAACACACGCGTCCACGTATGTCTCGTTGTCCACCGAATGACTTTGATTCGTCTACGATGTCGAACACGATGTTCGTCGCTTCTTCACCGCAAAACCCTTTGATGTTCAATGTGTAGAAAAAACAACTTTGGTGCAACAAGATCACTTAAACATATAAGAATGATAACTCGAATCTTTGCAAACTCTAAGGATGTGTTTAAGACTATTAAACCTTATAAAACATGTGCAAATAATGTTCTGGTTCGTAAAACTGTTTTCAGAAAGCACCACTCCGAAAGTATGATGAAAACACTGTTTAGATAGGATTTAAACTCCGCCTCGAAAAATGTGTCATTCGAACGACTTGAGGAACTCGTTCGAACGACATCCCATCTCGTTCGAACGAGATTGGATGTCATTTGAACGACAGCGCGAAAGTTTAACTTTTTGACTTTTTGTTTAAAACGTCTCTTCCAATGCGAGATCCAAAAATGTCAAACTCTTTTATGAACTTATCATCATAAAACGTAGTGTAAACCTTTAAAACACTTTTAAAACATTTAAAAACATTTTTTTTATAAAAATTACATCCTTATCTTTTATAAAATAATTCCGAGCACCATTAATTATACACATTCATACCTGAGTGATCTCGGAATGAAATTAACTTTGAAGACGATTAAACTTGCACCAATTAAACTTCGGCATGATTAATTCTTTGAAGCTTTGCCGCAACGTCTTTAATTTCTTCAATACGTCATCGACCGAGTGGGATCGTGACAAAATAAAAATCTCCCTATGACATATTACAAACACAGTTTTGTACACGAAATTAAGTCAAAACAATACAGGGACTCAATTGGAAATTTATGTCCTTACAAAAAATATTAAATATTGTTATTGTGATGCTTGATTATTTTGTGAATATATTTGTTTGCCCATTGTATGTTCTATTTAATTGTTGAATTAATATATATTTCCCAAAGTAATTTTTTTTTTATAAACGACATATTGTAATTTCACGTTTGATGATGTGTGTGTGTGTATATATATGGTATTCTTGATAATCCATAGGTTTAGGTACATGAAAATTTTAATTTATTAATTTATTAATTATCAGATATATTTTTCCCATCCAGAGCTAAAATCATGGGTTTACCTTGGCGGCATATGAACCGTGGCGTGACTGGCACGCACGACTATTGGTATACCGCTGCAACACCCCTCCCCCTGTTTTATTTATGTTATTGTTATTTTTTATTTTGTTTAACCATTTTTATGTTTTTCTTTTGGTTTTATATATGACTAACACGTAATAAAAATAAATATATTAATGACCCACACAAAGAAAAACAAATTTATTGATGAAAACATTAAATTAAAGATATCCTCTAACTTGCGAAAATATTCAGGTGGAATCATTTATGTCGTTGCGGTTGAGCAACCACTACACCAAATCAGGCGAATGGTCGCGGATTTGGGCTGTGACCAGGCCCATGGGTCATAGATCTGATTCGTGACCAAAATAGGCGTGACACAAGTCATGGACCTAGTCCCTGACCAAAATACATGGTCACGGATAATGGCGTGAAGCTATATATGGTGCATGGTCATGGAGGACGGTCATAACCAGTTGGTTATGGACCAAATCCATGACCTAACCATGACCAACATTTCGCTATGGTCACGGAAAAAATCCATGACTAACCTTTACAGTTGTACAACATTGGTCATGGATCCTTCCCTCTCATAGGGTTAAGCAAACACCATTGTCTCAGGCACTTCTTCCCTCTCCACGGTGGAAGATTAGGTTCCTCTCGTTCATCTTTTATAATCGTGAAGAATGATACATGCCATCATGATGTGCCATAGATTATCATTGTACCAAAAACGAGTGTCCTTTAATAATGGAAAAGAGAGATTATGAATCACCAAAATCTTGTTATGCATCGTTCCAAACACTCTCTTGATATTATATGAAGCATCTTTGTTTTTTGGTTTAAATTGTGCAATTATTTGGACAAAAAATGACCATTTTGGGTAAATATTGTCAACAAGTTAATATCCCACGTCGTACAGTCATCCTTTGATAGTGTAATAGCATTCGGGGTATGTGTCTTATATGAGGTCCTAAAAACGGTTTGATTGATCTAGAACATTTATAACATTGTTCACTCCCAACTTACCAAAAAAATCTATGCCAAAACTAGAGGTCATGGTTAGATACAACTTCCAGTATGATTGTAGAATTTGTTGTGCACTGATGACACGACCGCTTTTGTTGTGCATAGATCTCCAAAGTCGGGAAGTTTCACTCCCTACCAATCGGAGCATTTTCTCATCAATATTGGACTCTCCTAATGACTCATCAAGAAATTTGTTATGGGAATCACCTGATGAAGATGGCATTAGCTCGAAGGAATGTATATTAAATTTCCCAACTGATAATGCAAGTTAAAAATTCATGGTTAAATTAATTGCAATTGATGTTATTATTTAAAGAAAAAATATAATTCAACCCCAAGGTTTGGAGTGCATTTTATATCCATACTCATACTTTCAAAAGTTGCAATTTCAACACTAAGGTACATTAAGTGATGAAATTTTAACGTTCCGTCAGTCTCCTGTTTGGAAAACTAACGAAAAGTTGTCTTAGCTAACTTTTGAGTTACATGTGGCAAAGACCCCACTTTTTGGCATCTCTATCTTTCTCTTAACCATGTGATCCAAAACAATCTCATTCCTATGTCAGACCTCCCGTATATTCCCATCCCCCAAAGAAACATCATAATACCCACCATCCCCTCTCTATAATAAAAACACCAGCTTCATCAACTTCATCATTCCATACCAATGCAAAACCACATATCTCTCACCATGAAAACATCTAAACCCACCAACGTCCTTACCCTTTATTCATAGGCATGCAACCCAATATCTCACTAAACCTCACAAGCCACCACCCTCCAATAACCACATCTCACAAATAAAATGAGTACACTAATAATCCATATAAGCAGTACCTCAACTCTACTACTTTAAAGAAATGGATATTTGATAAAGGATCCATCTAATGCTTTTAGCCTTAGTTTTTAAAACATTACCATTTTACCCTTCTAATTATTACTTCATTAATGAAAGTTAATGCACTACGCAACTTCTTTCTCTTCACTTCGACCTTCTATCTTTCCCCAACCCCTCAATGTATTTTTAACCGTAGATTTTTCTTTATAGTGTGTTAGAATTATGGATTTATCCTATCTTTAATTATTTATATTTTCTTCTTCATTTATACTTCTCAAAGGTTTTTATTTACAAATAAAATTCATTATATATATATATATATATATATATATATATATATATATATATATATATATATATATATATATATATATATATATATATATATATATATATATATATATGTGTGTGTGTGTGTGTGTGTGTGTGTGTGTGTGTGTGTGTGTATACAGTACTACTATTGTGCTGACCAGTCCGCATTTTAAGAGTGCGGACCGGACATGTGTCACCTGACGGTGAGCCGAGAAATTATTGGCACACTCTCTCTCTTTTATAGGCTCACCGCCAGGTGACACATGTCCAGTCCACACTCTTAAAATGCGGATTGTTCCGCACAAGAGCATAACTGATATATATATACAAGTTGATTTTGTGGTTACGATTGCAAAATAATCTATTTGTGGATTGTGTGATTTAAAGAAAGAAATTAGAGGTATATATATAATGATAAAAAAATGAAAATTAAATTATTTGTTATGAAATTAAATACATAATAATCAATGAAAACTTAGTACATAGATTTAGTTTATCCATTTCTTTTTCTAGGGTTTGTTATTAGATCATTCACTTAGGATTTTTGTAACGTATTTTTGTTCGAAGAAATTGCACTGAAAACGTAAAAATAAGTTTTTTGATATATTGAAACGTTGCCTAAGGAAATTATAAATTTTGGATTTTTACATTTTCCATATACGAATAATTAATTGACGAGTTGTGTTGTTATATTAGGATTAGATTATATTTTATTGATTTTCTTTAATTGTAAATCAAAATTGACCTATGCTGCATTATTTAAAATTGGTGGTTCAACATGAGTCCTTTTTTTAACCCTTTGAATTTATTTTTATAATTAACACAATATATGTACATCTACATACAAATAGATTTGATTCATGAACAAGGACACAATTACAACTACTGCTTTACAGATATGCTGCTTTATTCTTATTTGTTCCTTTTTCCGAATCTCATTCCAATATTTTAGTTTAATTTATTATCTCACCTTTTTCTTTTGTTCTAAAATATATTGGTGTGTTTTAAGGATGAACTTTGTAAGTGGTAAAATCTAACTAATTAATATTCAACACAAACCAACCGAACAGAATAGAAAAATCATGCTCACACACACAAGAACAAAATGTACGTAATTCGACAATGTGACTATGTCCATGGGAGGTTCTACATTTTTATTGATAGAGTACCAATACTCTTTGTATACACTCCATCCTAGGACCCCTTAAGTCCCTCCTTGTAACAACTCGTAATTTTATTCGTTAATTCATCAAATTAATTCAAAATTAGAAAAGCTAGCTTAAAAGACTCCTAATATGAGTATATACAAGTCTCGATCCGTTTAGAAGAGTCCTCATAAAACTCTCTAGGAAAAATAAAAACAGTGGTCACAATTATGGATTGTGACTAACGGGCGAACTGTTTTAGTTTTAATACGATTCTAATGCCACATAAATTCTTTAATTTTTTCTCTTATATATTTAACTCGGGGTGAGGACTTTTAAAACATATTTTCACCAACCCTAAGAGAAGTTGCCTCTCATCTTTTACATCTCCTTCTACCCCTAAACCTAAGCCCCATTACACATAACTTTCAATTCAAGATTTGTCAAGTTAAATCGGGTTTTCTCAAGATGATTCAAGAACGAATCTTTGTTAACTTTTCGCGAGGAATACATCTTGAAAATAAGATTTCTCATTCAACCGTTACTTAGGCATGGATACTCTATTCTCTTCATTTAGTATTACGCGTTTTAAGTGTCGCCTAAACATATAATTACATATTTTTCTTAAAATAAATTAGCAACCTTAATTAGGAAAAGTGAAAACTAATTTGGTACTGTTTTTATGAATTTTTTTAATATGAAATAATATTGGAAACCCTTGTGTGCGTAGGATAGAGTATTGGGTTTTGGTCATTATGAATCGCATGTAGAATTTTATAGAGTTTATTTAAAGGGAAACGGGGCCCGTACACACACATAAAAATTTATAGTTAATGAAAGTGGATGATTATTGTGTATTTCATAAACTTGCATGTTGATTAATCTAAAATTATTAGATGGAAACCATTGTGTTAAGCATGACGACGGTGGTATTAATTAAATTAAATTAAATTGTGACATTATGAGTGAATTGAAAAGTTGTGTATATATATGTTGAATTGTACGATTGATTTTATTCATATTTTCTATCATGGGAATGACGGGATTTTGGGTAGTATGATCTCACCAATATTTTTGGATGCCCACTAGGTATGGGACGAGTGGGTAGGCCTTAGTCCCGGTTAACACTACCTCGGTATGGGACTAGTTGGTGTAGATTTTTACGGATGAGATATTCCGAGGTGGGGCTGATTTTCATGTCATGTCATCGATTCGCTAGCCTAGGCATAAGACTACGAAGAAATTATCAATAGAAATTCATCCTATAAAAATAAGGTAGGACGTATTTGTGTTTTCTAGAGGCTCTTAGGTATGGGACTAAGGGTTTTTAGGATCTTACGTCGATAATAAGGGTGGGGTAAATACAATAAAATAATGACTAAACATGAGAAATTGAGAATTAATGCCTAAGATAATAAACGGATATTAAAATATTTTGGCGTCATTAATAAGTACATGACTGACAGTTAAACGGATTGGCTGGCTATTGCGACGTGTGCGTGAGTGACGACATAATAAGTGCAACACTGACAGTTAAACGAGTTGGCTGCCTATTATGATGTGTCGTGCATGGAATGTCATCAATAAGTGTAGGGTTGACAGAATATGGACTGACTGTTTATTACGAGGGGAATGGGTGTGGTGTAAAGTATGTGGGAGTACCACAACGTATATGATGAAAAACTTTAAGTGGGAGTCCCGCAAGTAAAATAAGGAAAAACTTAGTGGGAGTCCCACAACTAATATGGTGTAAGATTAAATACGGGAGAACCGCGACTGATAATAATAAAATGAGCAAATAATAAATTTAAGTAAATCGAGTAAATTAATGAAATGAAGTTATTGGAAATTAAATAATGGAACTTGGGTATTAGATTGACTTTGTTATGGGTAGATAGTGGTTTGTTTTTATCGCATATATATATTTCGTTTAATTTAAAATATTCTATTGTGATATTTATCATATATAATGTTATTGTCTGGGTTCATGGGCCCTAAATGGAGTGAGTAGCTGGTATTCATGCCCAGGGCTCCAACCATGTGCGTTGACTAACCTTTTCAGGTATAAGTATTTAAGTAGTTACATAGGATTCATTGGAGATCATTTTGGAGGTGCAGCTGGAGTTCATTTATTTATCCTATTTAGTAGATTAGATTTCCTTTATTCATTCAATTATACTATGAGACTTCATTATGGATTTTATTGGGCCATTTGGTTCCAAAGTTGTTTACGATTTCAGTCAGTTACTTTGTGGATTATTTCATTTGGAGTTTTAAATAAACTATGGAGTTGGATTATTTTGGAGTTTGGCATGGTGATGGATTTTAATTATTGCATGATGATCTAATTTATTGGAATAATCAAAATATTCTCTTATAGAATGAAAATTTAATGTCTCATATCTGTCACATGCTAAGAATGATATTTAATTTAGTGGCGCCCGACGTAGTCTTGGTGGCGGTCGACACCAGTTATGTGCAGGGTGTTACACTGCTTAGGCCCCTAACACTCACTCGTTCATCACAAACCGTAGGTCCTACTCCAAGTACCGATCTAGAGGCTATCGAACGCCCTCGGGCCCCGTTTGACTCTGATCATATTTTTTCCCTACGTTTAAGCTCAATGAATATTTGAACGTCTATGAATCCTCTTTCCAATGGTTCGTTCTATGTGCTAATCCGCCTTATGGTTTAAACAAACGGTCCGTTTTACTATAAAAAATTGATCTGGAGGCTACTGGGCGCTCCAGGCCCCGTTTGACCCCGATCAACTTTCTCGCCTGAGCAGAATCTCAATGAATATTTGAAGGTCTTTGAATCCCCTATCCAACGTTTTGCCCCGTGTGCGAATCGGCCTAACGGTTCGGACGAGCGGTTCATTTTACCCCAAAAATTGATCTAGAGGCCACCAGGCGCTCCCGGGCCCCATTTTAAGCCGATCAACTTTCTCTCCTGAGTGAAATCTCAATGAATATTTGAATGGATATGAATTCTATTTCCCATGGTCTGCCCCGTGCATGAATCATCATTACGGTTCAGATGAACGATCCATTTTATCCCAAAAACTAATTTAGAGGCCATCGGGCTCTCTCGGGCCCTCTTGACCCCGATCAACTTTCTCTTATGAGAGAAAGATAAATTAATCTTTGAAGGGATATAAATTATATTTACAAAGGCCTACCCCATGAATGAATTGGCCTTACAGTTTGGACGGTAGGTCCGTTTTATCCCGAAAACTGATCCAGAGGCCACCGGATACTCTCGGGCCCCGTTTGACTCTTGTTAACCCTTTAGTTTTAATTAAGATGAATGAATATTCTAAGGTCTCTGAATACACTTTCCAATGGTCCACCCCGTGCATGAATCAACCTTACAGTTTGGACGAACGACCCATTTACTCCAAAAGGTCACCGGGTGCTTTCGGGGCCTGTTTAACCATGGTCAACTCTTCGAATAAAACAAAGCTAAATTAAATTTTGAAGGGCTCTGAATACCCTTTCCAATGGTCCATCTTGTGTGCGAATCGGCCTTATGGTTTGGATGAACGATCCATTTTCTTTCGAGAATTGTTTGTCCAATGACCAATGGTCACTTCTGAACACCGTTTGACCTTGTTCAACTCTCGAACCTGGGAGTGGCTCATGGATTCCTAAAGGTATCTGCATTCTGTAATACCCCGTATTTCTGCTTAATTAGGAAAATATGTTTTATTTAAATTACGTGAGTAGAGTAATTTAATGTGATATGTTTTATTTAAATTACGTGAGTAGAGTAATTTAATGTGATAAAAGATGTTTATTTAAATTACGTGAGAAGAGTAATTTAATGTGATATAATGATTAATAAAGATTAATATCACGATATAAAAATTTACTAAGGGAAGTATGTAATACCCTGTATTTCTACTTAATTAGGAAAATACGTTTTATTTAAATTACGTGAGTAGAGTAATTTAATGTGATATGTTTTATTTAAATTACGTGAGTACAGTAATTTAATGTGACAAAAGACGTTTATTTAAATTACGTGAGAAGAGTAATTTAATGTGATATAATGATTAATAAAGATTAATATGACGATATAAAAATTTACTAAATGTGAGTAGTATATTTTGAATGTTGATATGTACGGTCTAGTGATTATATGGACGTACCATAATTATTTCAACCGAGTGTCACGCGTAGACAAAAATTGAAGATGAGATTAGAAAAATATTTTAGGAGACTGAAACGATAATATAAATTTCACAGATGATTCCGAAAGGGTTAAATTAGTCAAAATAGTGTACCCGGGGGTACTAGTTGAGTGTCGGGTCATTTTCGGGCTAAACCAGGACCATTCGAGGGTATTTTGGTCTCTTTACATTTATGGGTAAGTAGACCTACGAATTTTAAAACCCTAGATCAGATTATAAGAGTTGAGACTAGGGTTAGAAAGAAAGAAAATACACAATAGCCATTAGAGAAGAGAGAGAGACAATTTTCTAAGGCAAAAGAAGGAAGGAAGGAAGGGAAATTCTAGGGAGATTTCACCACAAAGTTGTTGGGAAGGAGGATTTAAGGATCAAAATCATCAACCATCATCAACAACCACGAAATCAGACCCTACAAATCATAAGGCAAGTGGTTATTTGCAAAATAAATTGAGTTATAATACCCATATTTAAGCTTGATGAAGAACATGGTTTTTATGGTATTTTTGGGAGTAAAACACATGATTATGATCCATGATTGGTAGGGATTGCATGTAGAACGTTTTTGGATTTTCAAATATTCTGATATCATAGAAAACTAGATGATTGAATCGAACTAAAAATCTGGAATTGTGATGAAAGATGTAAAGAATGTATTTTAGGGTTCTTGAATATTAATAAGATTTTTAGTTAATTTGGCCAAGATTTATAATGATTTTGTTGTTTTAAATCATTAGTAATCATCCCAGAACATTTAGGAATGATTAGAAATTGTTGGTTACAAATATGGTGGATTATCATGAGAGATATATAGATAGATAAAAATGGTGAAACCCGCATGAGGAAGATGAGCTGGGTCTGTCACTGCTTGATCGATTGATCAACCCTTGAATGTCGATCGATCGAGCAGTCGATCGATCGACCATATCCCATCGATCGACCCTGGTTGAACTGTAGAAAATTTTGTGAATAAATTTCCGTGTGATTACCGTCGCTTAATGGGAACCTTAGTGATGATATTTTACCTATGAGGAGACTTCATAAATACCAGTAGGTGTACCGTTATATTTCTTCATAAATGATTGAGTGGGAATTTCGGAGAAATGGACTGACAGGGGAACGATCGATAGTCGTATGTTGGGATTGTGGGAATTTAGCTACGGTTAGAGTAAGAGTAAATTTCGATAAATACCAGTAGGTTAAAGTTACCTTAACTATTGAGTTGAGGGAGGGGTAACTATGACCCTTAGAGTTGCGTGAATACTCGAATAAATTACAATAGTGAAATAAATTGTAAATTAATGAGTACGGTGAATATAAGGAAAATAGATTACGTACGGGCATGATTTGTTAGGTTGGGTGTGTACCTACTAAACTATATAAAAGTTTGGGTTAAGATAATTTTACCTAAATTAATTATGTTAGGGTCGATGAAACATTCCGAACTAACATAAAAGTTATTATATGTTTCGGGTCGATGTGAAATGCCGAACCAAACCTTAAACTGGTGTCGCAATGAAAGAGTCCCGAACCAGAATATGTGTATATAAATATTTTTTTATATAGTTGGGGTCAATGGATAATTCCGAACCAACTCTTACTTGGGGTCGATGAATCATTCTGAACCAAGAGTCCTTTATGTGTTGTAAAAAGGATATGTTAGTGATAACTGATATTAAATACATTATTGTGTGATAAAATGTATCCTATGTGCATAATCTACAAATTGAGAATGGTAGATAATGAACTAAATTGTAAATATCTTAGTAATAATTTATAGCGTGATGTAATAATTACAAGAATAAGGATAACGAGAGTAAATAAGTTACCTACACTTATGGGTAGTATAACTCGGTGAACTAAGTATCCTTGTTAGACATGCACTATAGAAGAGAGGTGAGGAGGTTCAAGGGAGTTGTGTGAAACCTTAATATGTGTAATCAATAACTCAATTGTGAAACTGCTTCCAAAATATTTTCAAATGTTTTGAGTACTAACTCTTGCTATGTAAAATTTTTAAAAACCTTTTAGGTGCCCAGCCACAGGGACGCCCAGCATGATTTCATTCCAGGGATTTGGGAGCTGACGCATGTGTGGATGTTGCAGGGATCGTTTAGACGCTTCCTCCTTTTCAGTTCTAGTGCAGGATTTCAATTTTAGTATTCTTGTTGGGACATGTTGTCCTATCTTTACTTTTACAGTTTAGTCTGATTCTGGATTTTGAATTATCCTTTATTGGCCGTGGTTTTCAGCAAGACTTTACCTGCATTCGTTTATTTATGCAAACTATTTTATTATTACTAGTATTGTAATGTGTTTGGATGGATTATTTATTCTGCTAAAGAAAGATAAAATTTGGCACTCACTAATTTTCACTTAAGTGGTTAGTAACTTAAAAATCTTTCGGCAGTGATGCTAAGATTGAACCATTTAAGAAACCTATTTAAAATTAAATTAAGGCTTGATCACCCAAGGTTTAATTGGGTAGGGTGTCACAGATGGTATCAGAGCATCAGGTTCTAGTGTCCATAGGATCTGTACGGCTTACTGCGTTTCAGCGTAACGTTTGGTTGTATTAGAGCCCTACTATTAGGACTGTTGATTCAATACCCGCTTTTGCGGTATCGTACATCTGCTCTTAAATTTTGTATAAACTGTGTACTTATACAATTTGATCTTATTTCAGATGCCACCGAGGAAACAGAGAGTGGAGAGGGCTGAAGCCAGAAATGAGGTGAGGGAGGCTCATCAGGAGCCACAGGTGCCGATACCATCACCCCCACCAGAGTTAATTTCCACTACTCAGGTTGCAGTGATAGTGGCTTAGGCAGTCGAGACAGCTATGAGGGCCATGGCAGCCCACTTTCCTCAGCCCCAAGTACCCACTACACCAAAACAGGTGATTTTTAAGTGTTTTAAACACTTACAAATGCCATTTGCAAGTGTTTAAAACACTTACAAATCGGCGCGTTGCAAAAAATTGTAAGTGTTCAAAACCGTTGCAAATGTGATTTGTAAGTGTTCATTGGGAACACATATCCGTTTCGAACAACAGTTACAAAAAAATTTGTAAGTGTTCTGAACACTTGCAGATTAAACTTTTGCAAGTGTTTTAAACACTTGCAAAATTCAGTAACCTTTTTTTTTAATTTACCACGATTATAAACACTTGCAAAAGAAAAAATATTTTTTTGTAACTGTTCAAAACACTTGCAAATATTAATATGTAAGGAAAAATGTTCATTTTGTAAGTGTTCTGAACACTTAGAGAAATTAAAATATTAAAAAAAAAGTATCCACCTCATACCACCAACCTCACATTAAATGAAAGAAGTACAATACAACAAACAATTTATTAAATCAAGATTATGAATGATTAAATCAAAACAATAGAAAACTGCCAAAGATAAGAACAATTTGATAAACAGTGGAATACAACATACAATAGATTAAATGAAGACTATGAATGATTTCATTGAACATGACAATCGTGACAAAATCTTTGTCTTCCAACAATACAACTCTTAAGGAGGGAAATGGGAAATTTACAATGTAAGAAAAAAAAAATCTTAGTGTTATATCTTCTTCCATTGAAGCTCTATAATTTTCTTCCATTGAAGCACATTTTCCCTCCAATTTGGTTAACCAAATTGGTGTTGGATAACTTCTTAATAGTTGTGTCTTGCTCCAACCAAAGAAAATATGATGTTTTTATGATTGGGAGCCTATGGTGGAATCATTAATTTGATGCCAATGTCGGTTGAAGAACCACACCGAATAAGTTTCTACTACGTATCTCTCCTCATTGCAGTGCCAACTTGACAAAGACTAGCCTTGCAAAAGCTTAGTACTTCAGTTATGGAACTGTCATGTTGTATCATAGTATGAGTTTAATAACAGTCATCTATCTGGAGGACATTATATGGCAGTGGAATTAAACTTTAACATATATTAATCTTACATGTTTTCTAGGCATTCAATATTTCATCCGTAGTCAATGGTTCCGTATACAGGGGAAAATTGGTCAATCACTGGAGTGCACATTCCATTTACAATTTTATAATCAAAGTTTGAAATAACAAATTGAAAAAAAAATAGAACTGTAACAGGGTGCACTTTAACATGAGATTACAATGTTATAATCATTCAATATCGAATAAATGCAATGTTAGAACTGTATCAAATAAAAAAATATATACAATGTTATAAGCATTCAATATTTCTTGTCACATTGTCAATATGAAGAAAGTAATGTGTCCGAGCCTATGGATTTTTGTGCCATGGACGACAAGAATAATAATAACTCCTTAGTCCGATTTTTTTCTAGTGACGTTTCCTCTAGATTTAGAACACTAACTTCTTACGCAATTGCATAAATTTACACAAAACTACACCAGAATGAAAAAAAAACGGAATCAAAATTGGCTCTCCAATCAAAAAGAGGATACAAGCTCTTATCCCTTCTTAGATAACATGAATCCTCAACTCAATTTATAATAATAAAAATAATGTAAATTACAATGAGGATAGGAGTAATGTGTTACCTGGCCTACATCTGCAAACATAAAATAAGAAGGCCTCACAGAATCAAAACTGCAGTGCCAAGGATTGCAGAGTCCTACATACCAAATTTCGGGTTGCAATTCTTCGTCTTCCCTATATGGACTGTCCTCGGGTATATAGTAGTTTCCCCACAGACCAAGCCGACTAACATGCAATGACTGAAAATATTAAACAACCGTTCCATATGTAGTACTTTTTTTTCTTTCTATTTCCCTTGTGTCATTATACCATTTTCAAAAAGATAAATTAATATGAAGTCTGCAAGTTATTTTTTTTTTAAGAATTATAATGGATTACTTCGCAATGCCAATTTTTAAAAGTTAAATCTCCCTCTTCTTGTATTGATCATTTTTCTAGCTTAAAGAATATGGAAGAATAATTTGCAAAGTTTTCCAAAAGTATTGAAATATGCTTGCCATTCTCTTTTGTAGAAATATGAGAGAGTTTTTTAGCTACAGTTTTCTTACTGTGCGTTTAAAATTGATTATATATTATATTTGAAATGATATACAGTAGGCTCTTATATTCAAACCGCATTTCTAAACTGCAGTAAAACCGCATTTCACGTGGCTTGAGCTGAAGAGACTAACAAAATCTTCCCTGTTTTATGGAAGAATTGATCCACACTTTCTTGCCAAGTTTACATGAGGTTTCTGTTTGGTGTAATAATGTGGGATAAGTAGATTTATTCTTAGCAAGCACTAAAAATAAACCTACTCAATGCCATTTAAAATTGATATATTTTACTGGGCCCATTTAAAATGGAGAAACGATTTAAATCAGCAGGGGCCAAGTCACCTTATATGTAGAAAGTATCTGAGTTTCCTCTTGGCAGTGTCATTGAGTATGTATTTCATTCCTAATAAGATTTGTTAAAATATTTGAGTTTTTTTTTCGCTGTTCTTTCAATGTTATGCAATTTAGTGCTGTGTATTTTTTATGGGATAGGAAATGATATATCATTTATGAAACATATTGGCTAAAGGAAACTGACAGACTATAAATTTATGATTATCATATTTTTAAACTGCAAAGTATTCACTTTTTAGAACATATAAGGAATTTATTTAAAGATTTAAACACAAATAAAGCTGCAAATCGCAACAGCCAAAAAGGAAGTAATAAGGAAGGCTTCGATCACCTAATGGTCTTCCGTTGTTTCTTTAATAATTAGGGAACTTACAAATTCCTATGTGATTACAACATACAAGTCAATTCAAAAATAAAAAGAACAGTACATATGAAACTGACCTTTAGCACCCTCAATTCAAGTTTTGTAATGTCTCGGTCCTTTATGTAAACTTCTGTGTTCCCATTGCTTGCATTGGGATTAAGTTTCCCAGTGAAATTAAATTTTGAACTGATGATTTCATCTGGTTTTTCTCCTTCCTGCCATCTAAGTTGCAATATTATTAGCAATTTTTCCTGTACAAAGAAAATAATATAAAGGTCCAAGGGAAAAAAATAGCATACTGAAATCAATTACCTTTCCCAAAAGACCAGATTCCTTGTCATACTAGTACACACCGGGATTCAACTTCCGAGGGGGTAAAGAGCATCTAAGGAGTTCACCCATCTCTTCATGTTTCAGAGGATACCCATTCACAATCAGCTGCTCTGGCCTAAGCTGGTTAGCTAAACATTCTCTCTCCGCCTTCATTATCTGCTTGAATTCTAAAGGACTGAGCAATCGTGATAACACCCTAGAATGCCTACCCAATTTAAACCGCTTTGATTCACCAATCGGCCGACAACTAGATAGAACACAGGGACCGATGTTAGTTGTATGGAACAAACTCTCCACCTCTCTCCCAGAAAATTTCCGGCCGCAATAAGCCACAATACAGTGACCGACAACTGGATAAAAGTTAGAGGGAAGCAGAAAAATAAATATGTAGACAAGAAGAATTTGAGTCTAATTCAGCGTGGGTTAAGATCCAACTCTAAGATTCGCAACCAATCCACTTATCAATGATCAAGATCACCATAACAGGAGAATCATGATTTCCTTCGTGTGTTCCATCCACATCTAATGAGCCAGCTGTAGCAAAAGGTCGTGAGACAAGGAGACGAGAAATGGCTATACTAGGTATCATGTAAAGCTTGATGTTGCATTTTTTATTTTGGAGAAGAACAGAGAAAGATGCAATGTCGTTCATCAACTGGTCTGAATGAATGCATAGACTAATTTGGCTTGACCTAAGAAGCTTAGTTAACAATGTTAAAGACCATACATATCCGCACCCGGTGAGACAATGTTAAATTTTGGGTCAAACGTATCGATCCCATGAACAACTCGATACAATTCAAGCATAATGAATGTGTTGTGTCTCTCGTACTATCCAACCGTGTCCTTACTAGAAATACAAAAGGAATAAAAACATTTACATCTCATAAATAATATAAAGTCAGACAAAACAATTATGTAATTAAGAAATAAAAGGATATGTGTACCTTCCTGCTATCTCTTGGAATGTGCTAGTGATGATGAAATTAGTATGATTCATCGCAATTAGATCGGCAATAAACTAGATTGAAAAGTGATATTTACTATCGAATTTCTTTCAATTGATGTCAGAATCATGATATTTTGTTTTCTCCAATGCATGAGCAATGGTACACTGCAAACAATAACAAATACAAGATCTATAAATTATTTGCCAAAAAAATAAAACAACAAAAATGGAATGATAAAATTGAGAGACAAATAACAGTGCATCTGTTACACCTAATTTGTGAGCTAGCAATGAGGCGGCGAGATTACCCTCACTGTAGTTTCTGATGATCAAATATGTTTTTGCCTCCAAGTCTAACGCGATTTCCTTTGCAACGTCCTAAAAGAGTTGCAAGTTCAAAAGGATTATAAAAATTATAAAGTTTTAATGAAAGGATTATACATACGATGAAACAATGAATTCCATTGAATACTATTGCATACCAATGAATTCCAATGACTACCAAACTGTGTCAACTACCCATGCATATTCTAGGACCCTACAATACTCAGGAGTGTTCCACAACAATTTAATGAAATAATATTTTCAGAAGTGCAATATTGAGAAACAATACATTAGCATACCAATGCATACTCTAGGCCCTTGCACTAGAATCATAGTGAATATTTTTACTAAAAGAAATGCACTAAACTGTAGTATAATACTAATGATTAATAGTGAATTTACTACTTTGTACTATATCAAATGCATTGAATTAAATACCAATAAATTCAAATGAATTTCAATTGATATCAGCCAAAAACTAGATCAAATAGCAAGTTAGAACTATTGCATTAACCAATACTACATAAGCAATCAATATTTTAGCCATCGTTGTACATAGATTCAAAACAAACGAATTCAAACATTAGAAAATTAGTACAACATTAAGCTTACATAAAAGACATGAAAACGAGTTACACACATGACCCAATAATAACAAATTGTGGTGTCTTCACTAGGAGTATAATCTTAAAAACATATCAAAATTTTAAAACTAGGTAAACCCTAGAAGGGACTCTAATGCATACAATACCAACACATGAACATATATAATTTCAATTACTACACAAAATAATGAGGTAAAAAGTAATTTACCGATTGACATGGAGGAGAGCAGCAGAGCCTTATACTCACTCTTCCTCTTAAACCCATGGTTTACACTACACGATCCTCAAAACCTTCCAAATATACCACTGGAACTCCAACAATCTCACAAACTAAAACTAAATATTACTTGAAAACAAATATTATGACTAAAGTCAATCTCATATTGGGTTTCACAACTGAAAAAATATTGTGATTGAAAAAAAACATTTAACATACATTGAGAGGCTTACATCCTAGGTCTGTGAAAGAGGAGAAGAAAATGACGCAAAAAAAATATTAGAAACAGAACATTAAGAATGAAAAAAAACTTGCAATTGAAAAAAACAATAAAACATACCGTAACGGGTTTGAGCCCTAGATCGATGCTTCGAGAGAGTATAACAATGGCTTTTGATTTCGTAGTACGAATGAGAGAGGGAACCTTCTGTTCAAATCGAAATTGAAATGCAGGAGAGAGGACAAACAATACATAGTAATGATCAAATCGAAAGATCACAGCACAATCGAAATCGAAATCGAAACGAATACACAAATACACAGTAATGAAAAGATCAAACGAATACACAAATACACGAACACTGTTACCTTCTGATTTCGCAATGAAAAGATCGAATTGAAAGATTGGATGAAGGTTTGGGGGCACGAAGGTTTGGAGGTACTAAGGTTTAGAGGGCCGAGATTTCTCACGAGGAAGGTTTGGTGGGAAGGTTTTGGAGGGGGAATTTAGTGAGGCAATTTTGACACCATTTTTTACTGTGTAACCCTTTTAAGTTATACCACTTAGAAATTAAACATGTATTACAAATTTTAAAACGGTTTTGAACACTTATAAAATTTGTAAGTGTTCAACACCGTTGTAAATTTTGTAAGTGTTGTAAACACTTACAAATTAAATAAGTTATTAGTTATAAAATAGCCATTATGGTGTAGTGACCTCCTCCCGTGGCACCGGTAGTTCAGGCTCTAGCAGGACCATCTACTTGGCAGCCAGTCAGAGAGACATTTCAGAAAGGACAATCACCCGAGTTTCAGGGCAGTACCGATGTAGTAGAGGCGTGCAACTGGAAGAAAAATATCCAGCGCCACTTGCGCATTCTAGAGTGCATCGAGGTACAAAAACAAATTCTATCCACTTTTCGTCTGTCAGGAGCGGCCTTATAGTGGTGGCAGTCAGTTACCACCACCGAGGAAAGGGACACTTAGGAAATTTCTGAGTTTCGGGTGCGGTTTGACCGCAAGTATTTCCCTCCAGCAGTGGAGTCAGATATAAGGAAGAAATTCAACGAAGTGGTTCAGGGTGATCGCTCAGTCGCTGATTATGAGGAGGATTTTACCCGCTTGGCCAACTTTGTGCCAAACGAGGTGAGCGATGAGGAGAGGAAGAGGTCAAAATTTATGGAGGGCCTAACTTGGAGAATCAGACAGCATTTGATCGATAATTCGGTGTCGGTAACCTACACAGATGTCATCAATGCCGCTCTACTACACTGTCAGGATCACCGTTTTCATGCGAAGGGAAACAAAAGAGGTGAGCCTAGCCAACTGGGCAAGGTGGATGGAGGTAGTTGCAGCAGCGCACCACAGCAGCAAACAGTGAGCCAGTTAGGGCAGGATTCCCGACAGGGGAACCCTATCAAGAAGTTTAAGCATGGGAGGCATCGCTTTGACAGACAGGGCCAGCAGGGTCCCCAGAAACCAGTCCCTTAGGGCCGATAGGACCAAGGGAACCAAAATGGAGGACAGTAAGGCCAAGGTCGACAGGGCCAACGTCAGGGGCCAACAGGGCCAAGAGCAGAGACAGTTTCCAGGTCAGTGTTTCACTTGTGGCCAGCAGGGTCACAAGAGCAGGAATTGTCCACAGGCAGACAGGGCACAACAACAGAGTGCCCAACAGGGGCAGCAGGATCCATTAGCCCCAGTAGTAGCACATGCCCCACAGCCAAGACAGATGCAGTACGAACGTGTGTTCAACGTCCATGATATTCCTTTTCAGCCAGCACCTCCTGCACCGCCGGCAGTCGCAGGTATGCTTCCTATTCATGGACTTGAGGGTAGTATTTTGTTTGACACGGGGGCGACGCATTCGTTTATTGCCATTAGATGTAGCCGACCTATTAGCGACAGCTGACACTCATCTTATGTGCGTGGAGTCACCGATGGGTAGTGGGTCCCTTATACACTCGATTTGTAAGGGTGTGGATGTTATGGTCGGGAGTTTGAGTCTAGCGGAGGACCTCCTAGTACTGGATATGGAGGGATATGATGTCATCCTAGGCATGTATTGGTTGGCGCATTATAGGGCAATGGTTGATTGTTATGAGATAACTATCGTGTTCTCCATCCCAGGACAGGAGATGTTCCTTGTGGCAATGCCACTCCCCGAGGGAGGATCACGAACTCATTTATATTATATTAAGGAGGATACCTCACATGGGGTTTTCGTATCTATGGACTCATTCCCAGTTGTGAGGGATTTTGAGGATGTCTTTCAGGAGATACCAGGGTTACCACCCAACAGGGAGATAGAGTTCGTTATTGACCTAGCACCGGGGACGAGACCAATTGCTAGGGCACCGTATCGCATGTCTCCTTCAAAGATGCAATAACTGAGAGAACAGATTCATCAGCTATTAGGACAGGGTTTCATTCGACGGAGTACATAGCCATGGGGTGCGCTGGTGTTATTTGTAAAGAAAAGGGATGGTTCACTTCATCTATGTGTAGACTACAGAGAGCTGAACAAAGTGACGATACGTAATAAGTATCCGTTGTCGACGATTGATGACTTGTTTGATCAGTTGAGAGGGCCTGCATACTTCTCAAAGGTCGATTTGAGATCGGGTTACCACCAATTGCACATTCGTGAAGAGGATGTTCCCAAGACCGCTTTCCTATCGCGGTACGGGTCATACGAGTTCAAAGTGATGCCGTTTGGGCTAACTAATGCGCCGACAGTATTCATGGATCTCATGAACAGAGTATTCAGGGAGCTCTTGGATCAGTTTGTAATTGTATTCATAGATGACATGCTGACTTACTCTAGCACGGAGGAGGAACACGCTGAATATTTACGAATGGTTCTACAGACATTGCGGGACCATCAGTTGTACGCCAAATTTGAGAAGTATGGATTTTGGCTTCGGGAGGTTCAGTTCCTAGGTCACGTTGTATCTAGCAGAGGCATTGCGGTTGACCCAAGTAAGGTATCGGCGGTGAGGGAGTGGGGACAGCCCATGACACCGACCGAAATTCGTAATTTCTTGGGGTTGGTCGGTTATTATGGTCGCTTCATCAAGGGGTTCTAAAAAATTACCGGAACTTTGACAAACTTGACGTGGAAGGGAGTGCCCTTCATATGGAGTGACATTTGTCAGTTAGCATTTGATGAATTAAAGGATAAGTTGACATCAGCACCCGTTCTTGCCTTGCCTAGGAGCGGAGTGGAGTTCCGAGTCTATACTGATGCGTCCTTACAAGGACTTGGGGGTGTGTTACAGCAGGAGGAGAAGGCTATAGATTATGCGTCCCGAAAGCTTAAGACACATGAGAAGAATTACCCCACCCATGAACTTGAGTTAGCAGCAGTCATTTTTGCATTGAGGATATGGAGGTACTATCTTCTGGGCAAGCATTTCACTCTATTCACGGATCATAAGTCATTGCAGTATCTATTCACTCAGAAGGATCTAAATATTAGGCGAAGAAGGTGGCTTGAATTCGTGAAGGACTACCAATTTGATATACAGTATCATCCTGGTAAGGCTAACATGGTGGCAAATGCGTTAAACCGAAGACCTACCGGGGAATTGGCAGAAATTTGGAAGGCGTAGTGGAGTGAACTTCGACACGAGGATGAGATGGCTAGAGCATGCATGGAAGTTTTAGATATCACTCCCGAGAGTGTTATGCGGGTAGTGAGGGCACAGACCGAAGACCCATTTTGTCAGGACAAGGTACGATAGTTACTAGCCGAGGGGGCAGAGTCCTACTCCATCAGCTCAGAGGGCGGACTACGGTTCAATGGTAGGCTGATAGTACCCGAAGATGATGATTTGAGGCATGCCGTTATGACAGAGTCACCCGGGTTAAAATTCTCGGTACATCCAGGTGGGGACAAAATGTACCATCATATGCGACGATTGTATTGGTGGTCAGGTATGAAACGAGACATTGCAGAATTTATCTCAAAGTGTGTTACATGTCAGCTTATAAAAGTTGACCATCAGAGACCTTCAGGGATGCTACAACCACTAGAGATTCCCGTGTGGAAGTGGGAGAGTATCTCGATGGATTTTATTACTTGGTTACCAACATCACAGAAGGGTCACGATTCCATATGGGTGATAGTGGATCGACTGACTAAGTTAGCTCATTTCTTACAGGTTCGTACGAATTTTGATACGATGCGGTACACACAGCTATTCATTTCAGAGATTGTTAAGCTGCACGGAGTTTCTATTAATATTGTGTCGGACCGAGACAAAATATTTGTGTCACATTTCTGGCAGAGCTTTCAGGAGGCCATGGGCACTGACTTACAGTTGAGTACGGCGTATCATCCACAGACAGACGGTCAGACTGAAAGGGTAAACCAGATGTTGGAGGATATGCTAAGGAAGTGTGTCCTAGATTTTGGTGGAGGTTGGTAGCCATACCTTCCTTTGGTAGAGTTTGCATATAATAACTCTTACCAATTCACTATCGGCATGGCTCCATTCGAAGCACTTTACGGGAGGCCTTGCCGTTCACCCGCCTATTGGTTAGAGGTGGGGGATAACAAGCTATTGGGGCCAGAGATGATACAGGAGACTTCCTCCAAAATAGAGTTGATTTGAGGACGTATTCGAATAGCTCAGGATAGGCAGAAGAGTTATGCTGACGCCAATAGGAGACACGTGGAATTAGATGTGGGCGACCAGGTATTAATTCGAATTTATCCTATGAAAGGGATTATGAGGTTCGGCAAGAAAGGAAAATTAGCGCCGAGATATATGGGGTCGCTTCCTATCATTGAGAGGGTGGGACCGGTAGCTTACAGATTGGGACTCCCTGAGCATCTTCAGCGAATACACGACGTGTTCCATGTGGCATCGCTGAAGAAATACAAGAGGAGCGAGAGAGCCTTCTGGAACATTCCACTGGACGAGATTGATTTGCAGCCAGATGTCTCGTATGAAGAAAGACCCGTGGCTATTCTGGATTATAGTGAGCGCAAACTACGATCCAAGGTGGAACCCTTAGTGCGAGTACAGTGGGGACATCACAATATGGATAAGTCCACTTGGGAATGGGAGGAGGATATACGAGAACAATATCCATAATTATTCACAGCAGGTATTTTCTAATTTCGAGGACGAAATTCCTTTTGTAAGAGGGGAAGTATGTAATACCCCGTATTTCTGCTTAATTAGGAAAATACGTTCTATTTAAATTACGTGAGTAGAGTAATTTAATGTGGTATGTTTTATTTAAATTACGTGAGTAGAGTAATTTAATGTGATAAAAGACATTTATTTAAATTACGTGAGAAGAGTAATTTAATGCGATATAATGATTAATAAAGATTAACATGACGATATAAAAATTTACTAAGGGAAGTATGTAATACCCCGTATTTCTTCTTAATTAGGAAAATACGTTTTATTTAAATTACGTGAGTAGAGTAATTTAATGTGATATGTTTTATTTAAATTACGTGAGTACAGTAATTTAATGTGATAAAAGACGTTTATTTAAATTACGTGAGAAGAGTAATTTAATGTGATATAATGATTAATAAAGATTAATATGACGATATAAAAATTTACTAAATGTGAGTAGTAAATTTTGAATGTTGATATGTACGGTCTAGTGATTATATGGACGTACCTAAATTATTTCAACTGAGTATCACGCGTAGACAAAAATTGAAGATGAGATTAGAAAAATATTTTAGGAGACTGAAACGATAATTTAAATTCCACAGATGATTCCGAAAGGGTCAAATTAGTCAAAATAGTGTACCCGGGGGTACTAGTTGAGTGTCGGGTCATTTTGGGGCTAAATCGGGACCATTCGAGGGCATTTTGGTCTCTTTACATTTATGGGTAAGTAGACCTACGAATTTTAAAACCCTAGATCAGATTATAAGAGTTGAGGCTAGGGTTAGAAAGAAAGAAAATACACCATAGCCATTAGAGAAGAGAGAGAGAGAGACAATTTTCTAAGGCAAAATAAGGAAGGAAGGGAAATTCTAAGGAGATTTCACCACAAAGTTGTTGGGAAGGAGGATTGAAGGATCAAAATCATCAACTATCATCAACAACCACGAAATCAGACCCTACAAATCATAAGGCAAGTGGTTATTTGCAAAATAAATTGAGTTATATTACCCATATTTAAGCTTGATGAAGAACATGGTTTTTATGGTATTTTTTGGAGTAAAACACATGATTATGATCCATGATTGATAGGGATTGCATGTAGAACGTTTTTGGATTTCCAAATATTCTGATATCATAGAAAACTAGATGATTGAATCGAACTAAAAATCTGGAATTGTGATGAAAGATGTAAAGAATGTATTTTAGGGTTCTTGAATATTAATAAGATTTTTAGTTAATTTGGCCAAGATTTATACTGATTTTGTTGTTTTAAATCGTTAGTAATCATCCCAGAACATGTACGAATGATTGTAAATTGTTGGTTGCAAATATGGTGGATTATCATGAGAGATATATAGATAGATAAAAATGGTGAAACCCGCATGAGGAAGATGAACTGGGTCTGTCACTGCTTGATCGATCGATCGACCCTTGAATGTCGATCGATCGACCATATCCCATCGATCGATCGACCCTGGCTGGACTGTAGAAAATTTTGTGAATAAATTGCCGTGTAATTACCGTCGCTTAATGGGAACCTTAGTGATGATATTTTACCTATGAGGATACTTCATAAATACCAGTAGGTGTACCGTTAGATTTCTTCATAAATGATTGAGTGGAAATTTTGAAGAAATGGACCGACAGGGGAACGATCGATAGTCGTATGTTGGGATTTTGGGAATTTAGCTACGGTTAGAGTAAGAGTAAATTTCGATAAATACCAGTAGGTTAAAGTTACCTTAACTACTGAATTGAGGGAGGGATAACTAGGACCCTTAGAGTTGCGTGAATACTCGAATAAATTACAATAGTGAAATAAATTGTAAATTAATGAGTACGGTGAATATAAGTAAAATAGATTACGTACGGGCATGATTTGTTAGGTTGGGTGTGTGCGTACTAAACTATATAAAAGTTTGGGTTAAGAGAATTTTACCTAAATTAATTATGTTAGGGTCGATGAGACATTCCGAACTAACATAAAAGTTATTATATGTTTGGGGTCGATGTGAAATGCCGAACTAAACCTCAAACTGGTGTCGCGATGAAAGAGTCCCGAACCAGAATATGTGTATATAAATATTTTTTTATATAGTTGGGGTCGATGGATAATTCTGAACCAACTCTTAGTTGGGGTCGATGAATCATTCCGAACCAAGAGTCATTTATGTGTGGTAAAAAAGATATGTTAGTGATAACTGATATTAAATACATTATTGTGTGATAAAATGTATCCTATGTGCATAATCTACAGATTGAGAATAGTAGATAATGAACTAAATTGTAAATATCTTAGTAATCATTTATAGCATGATGTAATTATTACAAGAATAAGGATAACGAGCAGTAAATAAGTTACATACGCTTATGGGTAGTATAACTCGGTGAACTAAGTATCCTTGTTAGACATGCACTATAGAAGAGAGGTGAGGAAGTTCAAGGGAGTTGTGCGAAACCTTAATATGTGTAATCAATAACTCAATTGTGATAACTGCTTGCAAAATATTTTCAAATGTTTTGAGTACTAACTCTTGCTATGTAAAATTTTAAAAAACCTTTTCGGTGCCCAGCCACAGGGACACCCAGCATGATTTCATTCCAGGGATTTGGGAGCTGCAGCACGTGTGGATGTTGCAGGGATTGTTTAGACGCTTCCTATTTTTCAGTTCTAGTGCAGGATTTCAATTTTAGTATTCTTGTTGGGACATGTTGTCCTATCTTTACTTTTACAGTTTAGTTTGATTCTGGATTTTGAATTATCCTTTATTGGCCGTGGTTTTCGGCAAGACTTTACCTTCATTCGTTTATTTATGCAAACTGTTTTATTTTTACTAGTATTGTAATGTGTTTGGATGGATTATTTATTCTGCTAAAGAAAGATAAAATATTTCACTCGCTAATTTTCACTTAGGTGGTTAGTAACTTAAAAAGCTTTCGGCAGTGATGCTAAGAATGAACCATTTAAGAAACCTGTTTAAAATTAAATTAAGGCTTGATCACCCAAGGTTTAATTGGGCGGGGTGTCACACATTCCCTTTCCAACGGTCCACCATTTGCGTGATTCTAACTTACGGTTTGCATTTTACGATCGTATTTTTGAAAAACATGCCTCAGACTACCGAATTTCACCCCAGCTCCCTTCCTATCGATAGTGTGAGAAGAGTGCGCTTGCATTCAAATAAGGAAGTTATTTTATTAAATTTAATTTTTATCAATTAAGACCTACACATGCATCTAGGTGTGATTGATGATGATAAAATCAAGCAAGAACATTCAAACACACACAAATGAGGAAAAATCCCCTAAAGGGGAAAAACCTTTTATTTTCACTATAATTTTGTAAGAGAACGACTTACATGGATTACAATGAAAATTTGTGACACAGAAATACCCTTGGGTGTCGGTTCTGTTGTCGACGACTGGAACTATCCCTTTACAGTAGGGCAGCAATGAATAAGAGAGCAGCTTCCTCACAAATTAATCCAGATGAGTAAAAGATCCTCTTGAAGGTTTAAAGATTCACACAAATATATGGGAATGGTTTTGTGAATAAAAAAGGTTTAGAAAACCTTAAAAAGATGAAGTCTTATTCTGGACAGTTTTCGCATAATTTTGAGATTACAAAAAGACTTGAAAAACGTGTAGAAGGAGAACGGATATTTATACGAAAATTGAGACGGTGGCTCGTTCGAACGAGATGGCCATGTCGCTCGAACGAAGGACAGAAGTCGTTCGAACTAGATCGCACAGCATGCCTATCTCGCACGAACGACATTCAAAGTCCTTTGAACGAGCTCGTCGTTCAAGGCACTTCGCTTCTACACTTAGAAAAAATTCTGCTTTTGATAAAAAATAATCCAAACTTCAAAAATAATTTTCAAAAAAATTCCCAAATATTTATGCAAATATTTAAAGCTCCAATAAAACATTTTACCGATAAAGTGTAGTGGAGTAGTGGTAATGAGCTGAGTAGCACGTCGCATGTAGCATGATGCACGTGAAGATACTGGGTGCATTGGATTCGGATAAAGGTCGTCGAGGATGATCGTGTTGACGTGCCGAATGTAGCGGTATCATACATACAAACTGTGATATAGGAGAAAACAAAAAATTCCTAGATTCTACCCCGGACATTTATAAAATTATGTCCTTACAAATATCCCCCTATGTCTATGCCGGTACATACATAAAAACTCTGAATTATGCAATCAAATGACATACAAGATAATATCCCCATTAAACCCTCAAACTGAGAATACTAAATGACAAGCCTTTCAAATCTTCAGCTCTCCAAAAACTTCCAAAGCTTTTCTCATCCGGGTGTGCAGTCCAATAATAATGAACAATGTTGTACCTACACACATGAGATAAAGCAAGTACCCGTGACAAGCAATAGTTGGAAATATAATGATATGCAAAAATTAATGATCCATTAAGCTTAAGCAAATCATTCATAAATCAACCAAACACCAAAATAATTCTCCCCCATAATTCTTCTCCCCTTTTTTATGATGTCCCCAAATAGACAGAAGCATAAGTGAATAAACATGGAGAATGACACACGGGAATAAACTGCTATTTTTGTATTTTTCAAAATTTTCACACAGAATGTACAACAAAGAATCACACCATGAAAGAACACAAAAATAACCAAGTCGATGGTAGCGTAAATGTAGGGGTGTGATCAAATGCGATAGGAAAATAAATGAATATAAACATGATATATGTGCATGATGAATATCGGATACTCCTAACGAATGAACTCAAAATCTTCCTTTGGTGTAAAAAGGTGGTAATATGAGACATTGACTCAATCAAATCAAAAAATCAAAGCTCAAAGTGATTTCCACACCAATAACGTCCAAAACTATTTCATGCTTTTTCAGGGCTTTTAAGGAAGTGCAAATATGTTTATAGTCTCCAACCAAACTCCCTCAGATATATATTTTGAATTGAGGAGTTCTAAATTATCAAACTTTGGAGAATTGATGGTGAAACCTAATGGCCCATATTTGGCATATATTTCTTTTTATTGCCTTTAGTTTTTTCCGGATCTTTTAACCTCTTTGGACCCCGGATAATAAAATTCCTCAATTTTTTAGGTCCTTTTTAACGGTGGCTTAAAATTGCAAAGGCTGAATGAACCTTTCATAGCCTTTCCCTGTTGTCAAATAAACACACAGTCTCACCAAAACGGTTTTTACATGGATTCCAATCTTGTGAAGTTTTATCGCATATTGTTAGTTGTATAGACAGAATTGAGATGGAAACACTCAAGCCAATATGTGATAGACAAGTACAATAATCAAATATAGTCGTGCATGTGTGCAATAAGGAGATAGGAGTCAAACATGTAGAAAGATATCACTAATTACATCTCAAAGACTCCAAACAATGTAAAGAACATGGATAAAATGATGTAGCATCTCAAATCTCTATCAAACAGTCACATGGATAAATGGAATGAAATTGGGACTCGGCTGTGTCTTAAATTCTCATCCATAAAAGGTGCAAATAAAATACAAAAATATTTTTGTGCTTTTCTGAAATTTTTATGAAAACGAAAATCTTTTTGGATTTTTCAAAAAAAAAAATAGCTGTAAAACAAAGTAATAATACATATAAAACAAACTAGCAATAGGAAGCATATGATATGAACATGAAAAGGCATCCTATCCTAGACATAGACCAACCCCTCAGTCAACTGTGCAAATCCCCAAAGACTTCCTAAGACTCTCAAATCTAAGGGCATCTAAAGGTTTTGTGAAAATATCGGCTACCTGACGGTCGGTGGGTCCGAAACTCAGGGATACGACTTTATCCTCAATTAACTAACGTATAAAGTGCTCGCGTATCTAGATGTGCTTTGTGCACGAATGTTGGACTGGATTGCGACATATGTGTATCACACTCGTGTTATCACAGGAAATATTCATGGTGTCCTGTGAAATCCCATAATCCTCCAACATTTGCTTCATCCACAAGAGTTGCGTGCAATAACTCCCAGCGACGATGTACTCAGCCTCCGTGGTGGATAAAGAGATGGAATTTTTCTTCTTTCTCATCCAGGAGACAAGAGAAGAACCAAAATAGAACACCCACCAGAAGTGCTCCTACAACTGTGGCCATCCCCGCCGATCCCTACCGCGGAGGGAGGAGGAATCCTTCTGGTCCCGCGCATTCCCTCTCGGGAGAGCGCTTTGGCCGGCGTCGATTTTGTGAGGTGTGAAAAATGTAGAGAGATTCAGAGTCTCCAGTCTATTTTACTCAAAATAGACAAAAGAAAAAGAGGAAGCCACCCCGAAGGATGGCATCCAAAGACATACTGGTGCGTGCCAAACCAAAATGATTCGAAAAGGGTTCGGAGGCTTAGTTACGAAATTGGAAGGTGTTAGGCACCCATTCCGCCGTTTCGGTCTCTCATGGATATTTTCTATTTTCCTTTACGTTCCCCCTCGTGAGATGTGTGCATGTGTATATATATAGAATGGAGGGAGGAATCCTCAGCTTGTATCATGGAAAAGATAAAGCGAGTCATCCATAGGAAGATTATAAAAGTAATATTAGAAAAATAAGATTTACGCGGTTACCCCAACGTTGATCGCTATAAAGGAACGATAACGCACATGGAGTAATGTGTCACTAAGACTAAGGATATATATAATATAAGAAAAATGGATTTAGAGAAAATAGGAAATGAGAGAAAAAGTGAGAGAAAGGACTCGAGTCTCGGGTTTTACCCCGAGACGCCTACGTAGCCTATAAAGGCATCAAAGTCCACGTAGTTAGCATACAAAGCAAAGGGGTGGGGTTTATCCCATAAATCCAAATGTGGGATCTCTTATTCGTAAGTGTGTGTGTGTGTGTGTAGAAAAGGTGTTTTAGTTATGAGAAAAATGTGAAAAAAGTGTGAGAATCCCTATTTGGAATTTATGAGCAAACCCTCTTTTTCTTGTTTTGGGGTTTTTATTTATATGAAAATAAGAGATGTGCAATAATACTAAATAAAAAAAATATATTAGGATGTGTGAGATGAGATTATAAAAGTGCTAAGTAAGAAAACAAGTTATTGGGAATTCAAGAGAATTTAAGAGAGAGAGTTTGAGAAAGTTGGACCTTCTTGAAGATCTTGAGCTTGATCTTGAATGTTGGAGAGCGACCCTTGAGCTTGGATGATGATGGAAGTGGTTAATTCACCAATTTTGATGAAAAGGATGATGAAAAGTTAAGGTAAAAGAGGGATTTGGAAGTTGAAATCACGCTGCCTTCGAGAGAGGTTTTTGGGATTCGTTCAGAGAGATTTCTATCAGATCTGGGCTCCCCTTGCAAATGAGGCCAAGGCCTCCTTTTATAACCCCGAGGGACTACCGATCGGCCCTATCATGGCACTGCCTATCGGCAGGTGCCGATAGGCAGGATCTGGGACCTGCCATTTGGCAGTCCGCCTCAGGCTTTTTCGGAAAATTGGCCACCGAGGGCAAACCATTGGTCAGAATTATGCACGGGGCATACCATTGGAAAGGTATTTTAGAGACCTTTGAAAGTCCTTTGGACCGCTCCCGAGTTCAAGAGTTGACTTTGGGTCAAATGTGGCTCGGAAGTGTTTGTTGGTCCATTGGACGAGGAATCGCACGGACGCAAACGACGCGTTCGTCCGTATAGTAAGTTCGAATCGTGCACGGGGCATACTGTTGGAAAGGTTAAGTGATGTATTTCGACATTCCAAAGAGTTTGACCCGGTTTGGAGAGTTGACTTTGGTCAATCGGCCCGGGAATCACTCGGTGGCTTCCCGGAGTCAAACGAATCGTTCGTCCGCATGGAAAGTCAGAATTGTGCACGGGATGGACCGTTGGAAAGGGTATTGAGTGCCCTTCGAAGATTCATTCAGCCTCGGTCGAGCTGAAGAGTGGACATAGGTCAAATAGAGCCCGAGAGAGCCCGGTAGCCTCTTGGTCAAGTTTTGGATGCAAATGGCGTGTTCGTCCGTATAGTAAGTCAGAATCGCACACAGGGTGGACCGTTGGAAAGGGTATTCAGTTCCCTTCGAAGATTCATTGAGTCTCGGTCGAGACGAGGAGTTTGACTTTTGGGTAATTGAGCCGGGGGGTGCCCGATAGCTTCCAAGTCAGTACTCGGGATGTGACCTGGGTTTATAGTGATGAAAGGAGGTACTAGGGACCTAAGGAGAGTTAAGAGGTAATAGAATGGGGTGTGTACAAAGCCCCTCAACGGGTGAGTTTGGAACAAATGATAACTGTCGATTAGACACCGCATGATGCTTTTGAGGGAGTATGACCGATTCAGAGGGTCGAGGTCGATTCTGCGGATCTAAGAAGTATGCTGGGGATGATCAATTCAGAGGATCGAGGTCAGTTCTGAGGACCTAAGGAGATGAAGATGACCAATTCAGAGGGTCGAGGTCAGTTCTGACCTAAGAGTGGTGACGACCGAGGACTGAGGTCAATTCTGACCTAATTCAGGTGACGATCCAAGACCGGGGTCAATTCTGACCCAAGAGTGGTGACGATTGAGGACCGAGGTCAATTCTGACCTAACTAAGGTGACAATCCAAGACCGGGGTCAATTCTGACTTAAGAGTGGTGACGATCGAGGACCGAGGTCAATTCTGACCTAACTAAGGTGACGATCCAAGACCGGGGACAATTCTGACCCGAGAGTGGTGACGACCGAGGACCGAGGTCAATGCTGACCTAACTAAGGTGACGTTCCAAGACCGGGGTTAATTCTGACCCAAGAGTATTGACGACCGAGGATCAAGGTCAATTCTGACCTAACTAAGGTGACAATCCAAGATCGGGGCCAATTCTGACCCAAGAGTGGTGACGACCGAGGACCAAGGTCAATTCTGACCTAACTAAGGTGACGATCCAAAACTGGGGTCAATTCTGACCCAAGAGTGGTGACGACCGAGGACCGAGGTCAATTTTGACCTAACTAAGGTGACGATCCAAGACCGGGGCCAATTCTGACCCAAGAGTGGTGACGACAGAGGACCGAGGTTAATTCTGACCTAACTAAGGCGACGATCCAAGACCGGGGCCAATTCTAACCCAAGAGTGGTGACGACCGAGGTCAATTTTGGCCTAACTAAGGTGACGATCCAAGACCGGAGCCAATTCTGACCTAAGAGTGGTGACGACCGAGGACCGAGGTCAATTATGACCTAACTAAGGTGACGATCCAAGACCGGGGCCAATTCCGACCCAAGAGTGGTGATGACCGAGGACCGAGGTCAATTTTAACCTAACTAAGGTGACGATCCAAGACCGGGGTCAATTCTGACCCAAGAGTGGTGACGACCGAGGACCAAGGTCAATTCTGACCTAACTAAGGTGACTATCCAAGACCGGGGCCAATTTTGACCCAAGAGTGGTGACGATAGAGGACCGAGGTCAATTCTGACCTAACTAAGGCGATGATCCAAGACCGGGGCCAATTCTAACCCAAGAGTGGTGATGACCGAGGACCGAGGTCAATTCTGGCCTAACTAAGGTGACGATCCAAGACCGGGGCAAATTCTGACCTAAGAGTGGTGACGACCGAGGACCGAGGTCAATTCTGACCTAACTAAGGTGACGATCCAAGACTGGGGCCAATTCTGACCTAAGAGTGGTGACGACCGAGGACCGAGGTCAATTCTGACCTAACTAAGGTGACGATCCAAGACCGGGGCCAATGCTGACCCAAGAGTAGATAAAGATTATATTTTGATTCTGCTGGAGAAAGAGCTTTGTGATTCCGATTTAAGCTGGGGAGCTGCTAGCTGGGGGAAGCTTTATAGGAGGCCTTACAGGGGGAACAACCTATTTTGGGTGTTGTGAGAGAAGTTCGTTGGGGAAGTGATCAAGTGATCCTTAGAGATCCTCCGGAGTTTGCAGGGAGGAGATTTCACTTAGTTTTTGAGGATTCCGCTGGGGAAGAGGGGTTCCGCTGGGAATAAGAATTTGGATTTGAGATTCCGCGGGGGAATGATGAATGGGCCGGGGAAAATTTGGATTGTCCTTTGGGAGAGATTTATTGGGGCGAGTGGTTCTTCTGATTTCTACTGGGAAAAATACCATGTGATATTGTACCGCACCGGATAGCCCATGGTTGTAAAGTCTGATGAGGAGGTGATTAGGTGGTCCGGGCACCTCGCCCGAGAGGTCAATCGCTTGGATTTTGAGGGCTCCGTTAGGAAAAATGGTGTGTAGACCGAAGGAGTGCAAAAATTTTCTTGATGAAAACGTTCTAAATCCTTCCTAGAATTTTTTGGGGATTTTTCGAGGCTTTCTGGTATTTTCTGGGAGTTTTTGCGCTAAATTTCCAGAGGGGTGCCAGTCGACATAGACTGAGAGGTGCCATTCGTTAGTGGCACAAACTTTTGGGCTGTGTCGGGAAGGTGAGGAGACAGTGCCGATCGGTATGGTGAGGTGGGTTGCCGATCAGCATGGCTTTTGGCCTCCTATATCAAGGGGGCGAATTTCCCTCATTTTCACAACTTCCTGCCTTCTCTCTTTCTGCGATTCCTCTCTGCGAATCGTTCTAGCATTCCGATCTTCAAGAAATGGCCCCCTTTGTGAGTATCGCTGTCCATCGAGAGTGGTTGACCGTTAATGACTGGGCGAATGTGGATTAGAGGGACAGGGTGCCCCTTGCTTTGGGGAACGAGAATGCCTTTGATGCATTCGAGCCGGTTGCAGATGAGCGAACCTTGCTACGGGAGCCAATCACGTCATCGCTCTTCGAGAGTGATTCCCGGTGGTTATGTAAGTAACCTGACCTTTGGCATTTTTTCCTTTTTGGGTGATTTTTCCTTTTCTTGACCTTTGACTGAATTTTTCCTTTTGCCAGTCGGATATTTCTTTGAAGAACATGCGTGCCCGCGGGACGACGGGGATTAGGGATGTTTGGGAGCATCTTCCACCCGTGGTGTGCTAGATGGAATCATCAGCGGGTTTTGGGAGGTTGGCGGCTGCGCTAGATGAGACGCCTCGTTCGACAGCAGTTTTGTGTGCCTTGGGGGAGAGGTGGTGGGACACTACCCATACTTTTTATTTTGGCTTCGGGGAGATGACGGTGACTCCCATAGATGTGCAGCAACTGCTGGGGATGGATTGTGATGGGGAGAAGATAGAGGTGGACCGCTCTTTGCGGGTGAGGCTGGAGGCGGTGTATGCGGCACTCGGTGATGTGAGGAGGATAGTCTCTGGAGATTCTATCTGGCTGTCCTTGCTGAAGGATATTTTGCTGAGAAGAGTGGTTGATGTGGAGGACGGGCTACAAGTGAGGCAGATGGCCCGGTTGTTCATTTGGTTGGTGCTGGGAGGTTTCATGGTGGCGTCGAGCGGCGACGTCATCCATTTGTGGTTTCTGCCATACTTGAGGATTTTTCGAACATCCCTTTCTAAGATTGGGGGAGTCTGACCTTAGCGACCCTTTACCCTTCTCTGGATGCGTTCAGCCGGTGCTACTAGCAGACTTTTACTAGAGCCACATATCTCCTTGAGGTATTCTTTACTTTGCGCATTTCCATTTCATGCATTCGCATTTTCCTTATGCGTTTCTTTTTGCTCCTGAATTCAGACGTGGTTTTATGAGGTGATTGGGTGAAACACCCCGCTGATTACTCTGAAGGACGACACCGTCGGGGACTTCTGTCGCTTGCATCGATGGCGTTAGGCCAACCGACAGTCGAAGGGATCTCTCTCCCTGGAGGCGGTGCATCAGGTCTTGAATGACCTGACCAGTGGTAGGGTAAGACTCTTTCCATTTCAGCCTTAGTTTTTTGCCTCTTCTGATTTTGTATTGACTTATGCCTGCTTTGGGATTTTCAGGTGAACTTTTATCCTTAGGGGACCGCCATTCAGGATACGGGGGTGACTGGGGTGAACGCGCAGATGAGACGTTTATTAGAGCATGAGTTCGACCATTCCCGGTACCTCGGGGAGAGGGTGATTCGTCAGATCGCTGAGGAGGAGGAGGTGGTGCCTCCCGCGCAGCCTTCTACTTCTATGAGGAGGGAGCGACAATTGTTAGAGGATGAAAGGATCGCGACGATGATTGGCGAGTCCTATGCGTTGTATACTGATACGGATGCGCCGTATGACTATATGGATTTTATGATGAGCTGGTTGATGGCGCCCAGTATACATGATGCTTTGCCTTTCCTTATTGCTGGTTTGAGTCAGGCGGTGGGGTCTTCCCACAGTGGTGGTGGTCCATCGACACCTGCGACGGCGGCGACCTCAGAGGTCCCTTTTGTTCGTCTACACACTCCTTCGTACAACATCCGACGGGCTGATGAAGGGACAGTGCTGATGCTGCATCTTCCTCTTGCGATGGATCTGGAGGAACTGGGCTTGATAGAGGACGTCCTTCGTCCTGCGGTAAACCTTTCGGTCCTTTTCCTCTCTTTTTTGATTTCTTTTGCTTGATACTGATTCTGCCTTTCCTTTGCAGCAAATTCGGGTGTCGACCACTTGGCTCAGGGACATCAGGGATTGGATATCATCGGTGACTTCCCACATTCGGGAGGCTGTCCCTGTTCCTTCTTGCTTGGTGCCGTCAGCCTCGTTCGAGGGAGACTCTGGCTCGAGTAGTGGGGGCGCGTCGTCTCGTCGTAGGGGAAAGAGAGTGCGTCGCCGGGATGGAAATTCTTGAGAGAGAGAGGAAGTGAAATGTGGGTTCGGGCTGAGTCCCGTTGTTTTTGGCTTTTCTTTATTTCCTGCAAAAATGATGTAACACAGAAAACATATATATGCAATGCAATGCATTTTTTTGACTATCTTTTATTTTAATGATGAAATGAATGCATGAGCTTTTTAATTTGTTGCTGAGACCGTAAAAAAAGTAATATTTTTAGAAGTCTTTCAAAGGAAAGTTTCTTTATTTAAAATGGGGAATCCCATAAGGAGGGAACAAGATTCTTGAAATTCTTTTGGGAATATCAATTCATTTTTATGGAGTTTTCTGATTTGGCAAAGAAGGAATGGAGGAATTTTTTTTTTAAACAAAGGAATTATATAAGGATGAAAAGGGATTTTGAAATTTTGTTGAGAATATCAATTTTTATTTTTCTGATTTGGACAAAAGAGGAAAAAGGGAGATTTCCAAAAATGGGGGGTGGCCGATCGACAAGCACCCTGGCCTGCCTATCGGCAGTTCAGTCCAGTCCCATAAATTGAAAGCTTTGATTGGTACCCTCTTCAGCCCTTAGTACCTTATGGGGTAGGGTTCCTTTCGATTTCTGCAGGGATTATGTCCCTTGTGAGGATTTTTAAGTATAAAAAAGGAGAAGGATGGAGTGTTTTCCTCACACCTTTTACATTCTTCATACCCACCCATCATCTTTTAGTCTTGCAAGATGGCTCTCCCTGGTGGCATCGAGTTGACAATTACCTCGAAGCCTTGGAAGCTATGTTCTCTTATAATGTCGACTATGATGCCTTCAATATGCGTCGAGTCTCCTTGTGGTGTAATCAACCTTTTGAGTGGAATATGCTGATGGCGGCAGTATAATTTTGGTACCCCGAAGACCATGTATTCCGCTTTGGGTTAGAAGAAGTTTGTCCTACCTACGAGGAGTTTTCTGCCCTACTGGGCGTGAATCCTAGTGTTGCCGTGGCTTTACCCGAATTTTCCCGTTCTCCTAGGGATTTGTTGGCCGGGCTTCTTCATATCTCGCCTTCGGTGGCCAGGTCACTGGTTGCTAGAGGTATGATCTCCCTCCCGGCGGTGTTGCAGTCCGTGCGTTCGCGGGAACTAAGTGATGCTGGCTATGCTGGAGCCGTCGTTCTGGGCCTGGTTTCAAAATTGTTGTTGGTGACTGGGGAATTGTAGGTGGACCCACAACTTGCAGCCATTACCTCATGGTTGTCATACCGTCGCAATCCTGCGGCGGTGATATTGGCGGAGACTTTGAATGGCCTGGATGACTGGAGAGAAGGTTATTTCAACTTTTTAAGGGGGAGCCCTGAGATGTTATTCATGTGGTTATCTGAAAGATTCCGCTTGTCAACCCCTCTAGAATATCCTTTGTCGGTTGTGCCCAACTTCTTTTCATGCTACTTCATCCGCATGGGCCTGTATGTTGAGAACTGGGAGAATTGGCTTGTGGAGTACGGGGCTCGTGGACTGTATTGGTCCGTGCCTTGGTGGGGACAGTTGCAGACTGTTCTAGAGCTAGGAGAATATTCATATGTGCGGCTGGTAGGTCTCAGGCACACCTCTTTTTATTTCCCTTGGCGGCTTTTGCGCCAATTTGGCTGGGCGCAGGTCGTGCCCCCTTGGACCTCAAATTTTTTCCAATAGAAGATTTGACTGAGCGCCTGCGTCTGTTGCTTGGATCTCTATGGGAAAATCGGCTTCCGTCGACTCGTCCCTCTCAGTCTGTTGGGAAGGTTTGCCATATCCCCAAAGATTATATGAAGTGGTTGTGGAGGAAAGTAGTCAGCAAGATGTTGGCAGTAGAGATCGGTCGGAGGTGGTTTGTTTTATCTGACTCCATGGAAGGGGGTGTTGTGGTCTTTTCGAAGATGGTTAAGGCTCATCGGTTCATGGAGTATTTTCGGCACTCCATTCAGGCAGGAGAAACTTGGGGTCCTCGGGATGTAGATGATGAGGGTGCAGGCTCTTCGGGTAGCTGTGGGTGGACTCCTGGGGAGTTTATTTATGTAACAGATGTGGGGGATTTTGTCTGGTTTTTATGGTAGTAGGGGGGAAGGGAGTTATCCGTTCCTTTTTCTTATGCAATATGTATTGTAGTTTCTTATTAATGAAATAAATAAGTTTCTGATCATCCAGCTGTGCCTTTCGATGAATTTTGTATTTTGAATTATCTATACCAGCGACTAAGGCATACATAATCCTTTTGTTCAAGTAGATGTTTAGAATGAATTGTCGTTCTCGGGGGTAAGAAAAGAATGGTATTTTGTGAAAAAGAAGGGGTCGTGCTCATGTGAGGAGTATGAACTGCCTACGTACCTCTGGGGTTTTTGAAAAAGTTCTTATCTGTTTGAAAATAGTTTTTGCAGAGGATCAGGCCCACGTAGTTCTGGGTAAAGGGAAATGGAGAGAGTTTTTTTTTTTTAAGAATAGAAGGGGGATGAGAAGAGTCGTAGCACGCCGAGATTTTGGACTAGGGCTAGAACTTCTTAAGACGGTCCAGATTGACTGGACGAGCCATCTCTTCCCCATTCAGGTCAGTGAGCATGGCGGCACCGCCAGACAAGATCTTCCTCACAATGTAAGGGCCGCTCCAATTGGGTTTGAACTTTCCTCTGGGGTCCCAGATGGGTTCGATTATCTCTTTGAGTAATAAATCCCCCTCTCGGACACCGCGGTCCTTGACTCTCTTATTTAATGATCGCGCTATTCGGTGATGGTATCCTTGTATCTGGTAAAGAGCTTTTAATCTCCGTTCATCTAGGAGGGTCAGCTCATCAAGACGGCCTTGGCACCAGTCTTCTTCACTAACCTTGCTTTCGAGCATGACACGTAACGAGGGTATTTTTAGCTCCACGGGTAGGACTGCCTCCATGCCGTAAACCAGGGGAGTAAGGGGTAGCCCCAATAGAGGTTCGAATTGAGGTTCGATAGCCCCAGAAGGCGTAGGAGATCCGGTCGGCCCAATCCCTACAACTTTCGGTCATCTTACTAATGATGGCTTTGAGGTTTTTGTTTGCAGCCTCAACTGCACCATTGGTCTGAGGTCGGTAGGGAGAAGATTTGTGTCTCTGAATGCCGTATTCGTTGACTATTTCTGTGACTTTTGCCTCAAAGTGCAAACCATTATCCGACACTAGCTCGTGCGGGACCCCATATCGGCAGAAGATATTCTTCTTGATGAATTTGGCCACCTTCTTGGCATTTAATACTACGTATGACTCAGCTTTGACCCATTTGGTGAAGTAATCAATGGCAACCAGGATGAACTCATGCCCGTTTGACCCTTTTGGTGTAACCTTTCCTATGATGTCGATACCCCAGGTGGAGAACGGCCAGGGAGAAGTCATGTTGTATAATTCCCGCCGAGGTAGATGTTGGAGATTAGAGAACTGTTGGCATTTAGGGCACCTCTGAACATAGGCGGTGCAATCCTGGGCCATGATGGTCCAGTAGTAGCCTTGTCGGATGATCGTTTTGGCAAGCATGTGACCATTCATGTGAGGTCCGCATTCCCCACTGTGGATTTTTTGCATTATCTTTTCAATGTCCGCCCCTGCGATACAGTGCAAATGAGTTCCATCAAAATTCCTCTTGAGTAGTGCTTTATGGCAGATGATGTACTGAGCGGCAAGCCTTCGAAGGGTAGCTCAGTCGTTCTTGTTGGAACCCTCGGGATACCTACCATATTTGAGGAGGCACCAAATATCATAGTACCAGCAATGGCTAGTTTGGGATCTTCAGTGGAGACAAGCTCAATATGGTAGCAATGGGTCGGTCTGTCTTATTTTTGAACTAGGAAGGGGGTCATTGTTATTCCCTTGGGCATGTTGACCATGGAAACCAAAGTAGCGATAACATCGGCTAGATTGTTCTTTTCTCGGGGTAGGTAATGGAAGGTGATATCTTGAAATTGGGAGGCCAACTCTTCTAATTGGGCATGAAAGGGTTGAAGTTTTTCGTACTTGACCTTCCACTTTCTGAGCACTTGCCCAATGATGAGGGCAGAATTCCCGTAGACATCAAGGTGTTGAATACCCTTTTTGAGAGCAACTTTGAGGCCCACTATGCATGCCTCGTATTCCGTCATGTTGTTGGTGCAAGGGAAATCCAATTTTATGGTGATGGGAGTATGAGAGTCATCTGGGGCGACCACAAGTATCCTAATGCCATATCCCTTTTTGTTGGCAGCTCCATCGAAGAACATTATCCATCGGGGGCAATCTTGAGTGGTGCAGAAGATGTTTTCATCTGGGAATTCGAAGATCCAGACATCTACTTCTTCTATAGGGTAGTCAGCGAGGTAGTCAGAGATGGGTCTTCCTTTAACGTCTTTCTGTATGACGTACGAGATATCAAACTCGGTTAGGAGCATCAACCATCGGGCCATTCGGCTAGATAAAGCGGGTTTCTCAAGCAGGTATTTGATGGGATCCATTCGGGATACTAGTTTAATGGGGAAGGCGAGCATGTAATGTCGCAACTTTTGGGTGACCCAGACACGTGCGACACATGCTTTTTCCAAAGCAGTGTAGTTGACCTCGTATTCGTCCAACTTGCGACTGGCGTAATAGATGGCTCTTTCTTTACGGGAGTCCTCGAGGTACTGGGCTAGCAAAGCCCCGGCTGTAGTGTCTGTTATGGTTAGGTATAAGAGCAAAGTGAGACCAGGCTGTGGTGGCATGAGAACTGGAGGTTGGGTTAGGTATTGTTTGATTCGATCAAAAGATTATTGGCAGGCCTCGTTCCAAACCTTGGTTGAATCCTTTAGGAGGAGCTTAAAGATTAGTTCACAGATGGAGGTTAGCTGGCTCATGAACCGGCTGATATGTTGTAATTTCCCCAGGAAGCCTCGGACTTCCTTCTCTATTCGGGGAGGTGGCATCTCAAGTATGGCCTTTAGCTTGGTGGGATCTGCTTTTATCCCCTTCTCACTGATCATAAATCCTAAGAGTTTTCCCTTCGTAAGGTCGAAGACGCACTTCTGTGGATTAAGTCTCATCTGATACTGCCGCAGTCGTTTGAAGAACTTTCGAAGAGCGGGAACATGGCCTTCTCTAGTTTTGGACTTGATAATTATATCATCCACATAAACCTAAACCTCTTTGTGGATCAGATCGTGCAGGATGATTGTGGCAGCCCTTTGGTAGGTAGCCCCAGAATTCTTGAGACCGAATGGCATAACGGTGTAGCAAAAAGTTCCCCATGGGGTGATGAATGCGGTTTTCTCTTGGTGTTCGGGATGCATCCTAATTTGGTTATATCTGAAAAATCCGTCGACAAATGACTTGAGAGCATGATTGGCTATGTTGTCCACGATCATGTAGATGTTGGGTAGTGGATAATCATCCTTTGGAGAAGCTTTGTTTAAATCTCGATAATCCACACATTCGAACCTTTCCTCCTGATTTTGGTACAGGTACAATATTGGCCAGCCATGTGGGATATTCGATTACTCGAATGAAACCCACGTTCAACTGTTTGATCACCTCTTCTATGACCTTAAGCGACCATTCGGTGCGGAGCTTTCTCAACTTTTGTTTAACTGGCTTGGCATCTGGGGGATTGGGGATCTCGTGCTGAGCTATTTCGGGGTCAATACCGAGCATGTCGTCGTAGGACCATACGATGACATCCACGAACTCCTTTATCAATTCTTCGAGTTGTGCGCGCTCATGCTCGTCAAGGGTGGCCCCTATCCTAATCTCACGCAGTTGGCTACTAGAATCGAGATTAATAACAACAGTCTCTTCTTCATTAACTTGAACGCGGTTATGTTGTTTATTATTAACCTTATTTAGATCAGTTAAGAATTGTTCATTTGCAAAATCATCATCATCAAAAGTTTGATTATTATCCACACAATTAATGTAAGGCACAACAAGATACTCAAAATCTTCGTTTATTTCATTGATAGGAAAAACAGCATTGAGAACCTCATCAAAAGAGGTCTCGATTACATCTAAGCAAGGACGGACAACAGTGGATAAAATAGGGTAAACATTGGGATTAGGGGAGATTTCAAGAGGTAGAACTGGCGCAACATGCCAGTTGAGGAGAGGTTTATCAACAACTTTAATCAGATGGGATGGGTCCCTTGATGTAGTGCCTGAATGAACCATGCAGTGTGTCAGCCCTAGTTTCTGCAGGTTGAAGGAATCTTCGGAGTCACTTTCCTCAGTTTATTTAGTAAATTTGATAAGAGGTGGCACCTGGTATTGGTAACTTTCGGAGCATGGGTAGCTATCTTCCAAGAAGATCTCCATTCCAGGCTTCATCTTCTTATCTGTATGGTCATACCATGGTTCTGGAAAACCGCAAAATGGGAAGTCTTCACCCTCCTTGATGAATTGTCCATTTATAGAATCTCCCGAGATAGTTCGAACGAAGTCTAAACCTCTCTTTGATCGAGTCTGGAGGATCATTCGGAGCTCTGGTTCTGATGGTTGATATCCCAATCTGCAAGGAGGGAAAGCTTTCTTCAGTTCGATGGGCTCAAGTATCCCTTGCTGCCTTTGTCCGAGCCCCAGTCTGGGCATGCAGTGCATGTTTCTGAACATCTGAATCACATTGACATTTCCATGAGGGTCATATTCTGGACAAACCCTTTCTTTGAAATCGTCCCCTGCCGGGAGTAGGGATGGTTCAACTCGGAAACTTGATAGGAGCATATCATTTGACCCGTGTTGTATCTCAAGAATTAGACTGCTGGTGCTTGCACCCTCGGCGTTATCATCATTACCCAAGATGATGATGACCCGCCCATCGTCGAAGAACTTCAGTTTCTGATGGAATGAGGAAGAGCCACCCTTTATATTGTGGAGCCAAGGTCGTCCGAGCAACAGGTTCAAACAGGCCGGGATATCGATGACTTGGAATTCGACACTAGGGTTTATAGGTCCAACCCCTATTATAAGTTTTATGGATCCCATCACTTCACGACGGGTATTATCGTAGGCACGCACGACAACGAATGTTGGAGTGAGGTCACTTTCTTTCAAACCTAAACATTTGAAGGTTCTCAGTGGGCAAACATTCAAAGCGGATCCGTTATCAATGAGAGAGAGTGGTACAACCTTCCCCATAACTTCGACAGAGATGTTGAGTGCGTGATTGTGATTTGGCCAAATTTTGGGGATTTTTTCTTCAAAAAAGGACGGCATTCGGGTAGAGGTCAAGGATCCGACCAGGTTCACCGCTTCTTCTGGTGTGGTAGAGGGAGTAACTATGGGTCTAGTGAGCAATTTGATCAAAGCATTTCTGTGTAGCTGGGAAGACATGAAAAGCCCCCATAAAGTGATGTTAGCTTGAGTTTTCTTCAATTGATCGAGGATCTTGCTCTCCTCGAGGGTTATTTCTGGCATAGGAAGGCTTTCAACGCCCTTCCCCTTATCATTGGTTGGTAGCGAGTTTGGAATTTGGTATTATCTCCCAGATCTGGTCATATGATTTACTGAAGAAGGGAAAAACTTAAATCCAGTTTCCTCATCAATCTCAAGTTGTTCTGCCACCTTGTCTATTTCTCCGAGGAGTTCCTCAAATGATATCATCCCACATAAGTCAGCTATTGGGCCATTTCCTCCTAAAGCTTGTTCTTCATCTGAAACTTCGAATTCTTCCCCCCATCCGATGGCAACAATTCTATTTTCCCTTGTGAAGTCAATGCATTCCGTAACCTCAACGGCTTCTTCATATAGGTCTTCCCATGCTGTGGGGATGTGTAAGGGCGAAGGGACCAGGTGCCCTTGCAGCTTCAAAGCGTCAAGTAACTCAGAGATACTGCAAATGTTGTTGGTTTGCCTGAATGCTCCCATCATGATCCGGATAACATCATCTAATCAGATTTCGTCGGTTGGTACCATCCACCTATCTGATTCTCGGGCCCATTTCCGTGCTTCCAAAAACAACGTACTGAACCTCTCGTAGTCGATAATCATCTGTGAGGGAAATTTCAGCCCGAACTCTAGGAGTTGGTTTAACACCTCTAATAATTCCATACCTCTACTTTCAGAACAGGTCCGGACAGTGATGCATGCTCTGGTAAGGAGTGACAAAGCCTGATCAGCGGGGCTAGCAGGGTGTAGGAGGAAATATGGGCACAGTTGAAGGGGTTTAGGAGGGTATAAGGGTGTGATTTGAGTTGATGGATCGAAATCTGGGTTTCCTTCTAAGAAGATGGCATTGGTATGATTTGGGAGTGGGTTATGAGTAGTGTTTGTTTTAGGATTGGCTGGTGGGGAGATGGTACCCCGGTCAATGAGATCTTGGATTATGTTTTGAAGGTGGAAGCATTGGTCGGTGGTATGGCCAGCTGTTTGGTGAAAGGCGCAATGAGCATCGATCTTGAAATTTCTGGGAAGTGGATTGGGTAATGGACGTGGATCCAGGGGCTTTATAAGGTTTCGTCTTAACAGGGCTTGGTAAACTTTGGAGAGGGGAGCATGGACCTCAGTGTATTCCCTTCGAACGAGAGCAGGGCGGCTTTCCAGTGCCCATGATGTGGTTGGTTGAGAGATGTTGTTGATGGTTGAGACTGCGGCACTGACAGGCTTGTCATATTTTCTTGGGGTGAACTATCCAGACACCTTCTTTAGTTCAACTTCTGTTTTGGCAAGACCCTCTTAGATTTCTACTCCTGCTTCTCTGAGACCTCGAAAATGGGGGTAGTACTGTCCTCCCATGGTTCCTTGGACATGGGTTAAGAAATTCTTCTTCACTATGCTGACTTGTTCTTCTTCAGACGGCCGATTGGTCATGGTAGCCACTTTTTCCCTCCATCGGGCTATAAACACACTGACGGATTCTCCAGAGTTCTGTTTGAGAAACTCTAAATCACGGCGGGTGACCTCAAGCTCTTCGTTGTATTTGTACTGCGACATGTATTCTCGGGCTACATCCTCCCAGCTACGGATTCTGGATTCCTCAAGAGATAAAAACCATCGGAGAGCACTGTCTTTGAAATTTTTTCTGAAATAATTGGGCCATCACTTTTTCCGAAGCCCCTAATAGAGTCATGGAACGATGATAACTGCGAAGATGAACAATCAGGGGACCACTCCCTCCAAATTTCTCGATATTTGGCATTTTGAACTTCTCGGGTAACCTTGCTTTAGGATAAGGAGACATATGGGTGTAGTCCATGTAATTCCTAGAGATCCTGACTTGGTCAAACTTCTTGGTGAGTATCTTGAGATCCTCTTTCACTTTGTTCAACTCCTCCTCCTTTGGATCAGCAACCAGAGGCAAGTTAGCCATAGGCTGGGCAATGTTTGGCATTGGAAGCTGGGCAGGCGGCGGCCCATTAGCAGGAGGGGCACGCGGAGCGTGCTGATATTCTTTCGGGACCCAGATGGGCTCGGGTGGACCCATAGCACGAGGGAACAGGGCCTCGGGTTCTTGAGGAATAGGACCTTAGTTTCGTTGAATTTCTCGGACCTCAACTTGGAGGTTGTCAATCTTGGCCATGAGCTGAGCTAGGATTGTCGGCAGATCCGGTTGTATGACTGGTGCTTGATCCGCATTCTCCATGGAAGATGGATGGATTCCGGACTCGGAAGAAGTAGTAGAGGAACGTACGAAACTCCGGGGTGATTTGACTGAAGACCTAAGCCAATAGGGGGCCAGGCCAAGGGCGTGCGGTCAACCTGAGAAGGCGTAGGATGAGATTTATTTTTGAGAAAAGGGAAGGAACTATTTTTGGATTTTTGATAAAAAGGGAGAAATATTTTATGTTTTTTGATAAAAAAGGGAGAAATGTTTTTTGGAGACGGAACTCAGCATGATTATTATGATTATTATGTTCCCACTTGTACTTAATTCTCCTAAATGCAATGCCGGACGAGACCTGAGCCTGGAAAAGTGGAGTTTTAATATATGCAAAGCTACGGTTTGGGACTTGTAACCAGGCTCGCGGATAGAGTCCCATTTTAAAAATGCACGAAAATTGGGCGGAAGATCGACCCGAAATTTCGGCAGAGTTTCGGGTCGAAACCGACAATCTAAAGTGTGTGTCCTAGGTTTGACACCTATATGCGGGTGTCCAGTTGGTTGGGTGAATCGGCATGGGTTCCCCCCTTTGGCGTAACTTCCACAATATACGTCTTGCTCTTGTGGGCAATCGATACGTGTGGACAAGCCATTTGATATACCTGAGTGTACGTGAATTGCCTCACCATATACCTCGTGAGGACGGTACGTGTGAGAGCGAATTTGATATACTCATTGTCCGTGAACGAATTCCCTAGGATATACCTCCCGTTATGACTTCGGTCAAGCGGTACGATGCGGGGGAACCGTTCGATATACGTCGAAGGTACTTGGCCAATGGAAGGTGAGAGTCATATCGCTTAGGCTAACTGCGACCTGCCGGACCAGCGCCCATCACGAAGTGACCCTCCAGTTACTGGGTAAAATTTGGTCAATATCAATGCACTTTGGTGATGTCGTGTGAATCATGCATGATTCTCTTATTAGTAGCTTATGATGAGAATGCATTTCTTTGATTGTGCCAAACCGGGAACAAAGTACAAGTACCCCAAAAGGTACGCCAAGTATGGATAGGTGATGCGTGCAATATGGGAATATACGTGATCATAAGTGCACGTGGTGTGAGGTGTAAATGGAGGATTTTCTACAAGTGTGTTAACATAAGCATAAGCATGGAATATACATGTGAGAAAGGGGAACACGCAGATATGGGGGGGGGGGGGGGGGGGGAAGCATAAACAAATATAGAATCCATGTAAATATAGTCAAGCCCTCAAAATAAATAAAAGTCCCCAGCGGAGTCTCCATTGTGGCCATCCCCGCCGATCCCCGCCGCGGAGGGAGGAGGAATCCTTCGGGTCCCGCGCGTCCCCTCTCGGGAGAGCGCTTCGGCCGGCGTCGATTTTGTGAGGTGTGAAAAATGTAGAGAGATTCAGAGTCGCCAGCCTATTTAACTAAAAATAGACAAAAGAAAAAGAGGAAGCCACCCCGAAGGATGGCATCCAAAGACATACTGGTGCGTGCGAAACCAAAATGATTCGAAAAGGGTTCGGAGGCTTAGTTACGAAATTGGAAGGTGTTAGGCACCCATTCCTCCCTTTCGGTCTCTCATGGATATTTGCTATTTTCCTTTACGTTTCCCCCCGTGAGATGTGTGCATGTGTATATATATAGAATGGAGGTAGGAATCCTCGGCTTGTATCATGGAAAAGATAAAGCGAGTCATCCATAGGAAGATTATAAAAGTAATATTAGAAAAATAAGATTTACGCGGTTACCCCAACATTGATCGCTATAAAGGAACGATAACGCACATGGAGTAATGTGTCACTAAGACTAAGGATATATATAATATAAGAAAAATGGATTTAGAGAAAATAGGAAATGAGAGAAAAAGTGAGAGAAAGGACTCGAGTCTTGGGTTTTACCCCGAGACGCCTACGTAGCCTATAAAGGCATCAAAGTCCACGTAGTTAGCATACAAAGCAAAGGGGTGGGGTTTATCCCATTAATCCAAATGTGGGATCTCTTATTCGTAAGTGTGTGTGTGTGTAGAAAAGGTGTTTTAGTTATGAGAAAAATGTGAAAAAAATGTGAGAATCCCTATTTGGAATTTATGAGCAAACCCTCTTTTTCTTGTTTTGGGGTTTTTATTTATATGAAAATAAGAGATGTACAATAATACTAAATAAAAAAATATATTAGGATGTGTGAGATGAGATTATAAAAGTGCTAAGTAAGAAAACAAGTTATTGGGAATTCAAGAGAATTTAAGAGAGAGAGTTTGAGAAAGTTGGACCTTCTTGAAGATCTTGAGCTTGATAGTGAATGTTGGAGAGCAGCCCTTGAGCTTGGATGATGATGGAAAGTGGTTAATTCACCAATTTTGATGAAAAGGATGATGAAAAGTGAAGGTAAAAGAGGGATTTTGAAGTTGAAATCACGCTGCTTCGAGAGAGGTTTTTGGGATTCGTTCAGGGAGATTTCTATCAGATCTGGGCTACCCGGGGGACTACCGATCGGACCTATCATGGCACTGCCTATCGGCAGGTGCCGATAGGCAGGATCTGGGACCTGCCATTTGGCAGTGCGCCTCAGGCTTTTTCGTAAAATTGGCCACCAAGGGCAAACCGTTAGTCAGAATCACGCACGGGGCATACCATTGGAAAGGTATTTTAGAGACCTTCGAAAGTCCTTGGGACCACTCCCAAGTTCGGGAGTTGACTTTGGGTCAAATGTGGCTCGGAAGCGTTTATCGGTCCATTGGACGGGGAATCGCGCGGACGCAAACAACGCGTCCGTTCGCATAGTTAGTTCAAATCATGCACGGGGCATACTGTTGGAAAGGTTAGGTGATGTATTTCTACATTCCAAAGAGTTTGACCCGGTTTGGAGAGTTGACTTTGGTCAACTGGGCCTAGGAAGCACTCAAAGGCTTCCCGGAGTCAAACGGATCGTTCGTCCATGTGGAAAGTCATAATTGTGCACGGGACGGACCGTTGGAAAGGGTATTTAGTGCCCTTCGAAGATTCATTCAGCCTCAGTCAAGCTGAAGAGTTGACATAGGTCAAATAGAGCCCGGGAGCGCCCGGTGGCCTCTAGGTCAGGTTTCGGACGCAAATGGCGCGTTCGTCCGTATGGTAAGTCGGAATCACACACGGGGTGGACCATTGGAAAGGGTATTTAGTGCCCTTCGAAGATTCATTGAGTCTCGGTCGAGATGAGGAGTTTGAATTTTGGGTCAAACTGAGCCGGGGGTGCTCGATGGCTTCCAGGTCAGTACTCGGGACGTGACCTGGGTTTATAGTGATGAAAGGAGGTACTAGGGACCTAAGGAGAGTTAAGGGGTAACATAATGGGGTGTCTACAACAACCATCTACATCCTCGACCCAATCGGCATCCGAATAGGCCGATAAACGGTCATCGATATCAAAGGAATACCACATACCATATGAGAGAGTCCCACTCACGTATTTAATAATATATTTTAGAGCAAGTGAATGTGACACTTTCGGGGATGCTTGATATCATGCACAGACTCCAATACTAAAGGCTATGTCGAGACGACTGGCAGTCAAGTAGAGAAGACTACCTATCATACTCCGATACAAGGTTTGCTCTACGTCCTTGCCTGAAGTGTTCTTACTAAGCTTGGTAGTGGTACTCATAGGTGTACGTGCATTCTTAGCAGAGTCTAATCCAAATTTCTTCACTAGGTCTCTAGCATACTTAGATTGGGAGATGAACATCCCATCCTCTAGCTGATGAACCTGGAGACCAAGGAAGAAAGCAAGCTCACCAACCATGCTCATTTCAAACTCATTTTTCATCTCCTCTTTAAAGTGATGAGCATGTTGGGAGCACGTGGATCTAAAGACTTTGTCGTCCACATAAACCTAGGCAACCAAAACAGCACCGTCATCTCTCCTGACGAACAACGTCATATCAACTCCCCCTCTCTTGAAGCCACGGGCTAAGAGATAGGAAGTAAGCCTCTCGTACCAAGCACGGGGTGCTTGCTTCAAACCATACAAGGATTTCCTCAGATAGTAGATGTGCACTGGGTCCTTAGGGTCTTCAAACCCTTTCGATTATTCCACGTAATCCTCCTCCTGTAGAATTCCATTTAGAAAGGCACTCTTGATATCCATCTGATATAACTTGAAGCGCAGATGACATACGATGGCGAGTAGTAAGTGGATGGACTCAAGCCTCGCAACAGGAGCAAATGTCTCCCCAAAGTCTACACCTTCTATCTGTGTGCATCCTTGAGTGACCAACCTAGCCTTGTTTATGATTATGGTACCATTTTCATCCATTTTATTCTTGAAAATCCATCTGGTACCTGTCACATTAGTCTCACTAGGTCGGGGGACAAGTTCCCAGACATTATTCTTTTTAAATTGAAGTAACTCATCCTGCATAACAGATATCCAGTGTTCATCCTTGAGTGCTTCTTTGTGGTTCTTGGGATCGACTTTGGACGTGTAGCATAAATGGCTAACAACGTTCTCTAGCTGAGCACGAGTCTTAACCCCAAGAGTGGGATCACCAACAATGGCAGAAGGGTCATGACTCTTGCGAACCCAAGAAGGTGTATCCCCTAACATAGGAGTAGGGTCCACAGAGTGTGGGTTAGGTACAAGTAAATTACTGCCAGAAACATCCTCATCCTCACACTGAAGTCTAGAATCAATAAACGTCACAGGTTTGTCATCTTGTACGGTGACGTTTATTGACTCCATAACCTTAGAGCTCTTTAGGTTAAAAACTCGGTACGCTCTACTATTCGATGAATATCCTAACAGTATTCCCTCATCGCTCTGGGGGTCAAACTTTCCTAATTGCTCTCTATCCCGTAAGATGTAGCATTTACTCCCCAAAACACGAAAATATGCAAGGTTGGGTTTCTTTCCAGTCCACAATTCATAAGGCGTCCAAGAGTATGTGGGCGCAAGTAAACCCTATTCACCGTGTGGCATGCAGTAGACATTACCTCTGCTCAAAATCTCCTAGAAACCTTACGACCTAGAAGCATAGATCTAGCCATTTCCTGGATCGTCCTATTTTTTCTCTCAACAATCCCATTTTGCTGAGGATTCTTCACAGCAGAAAACTCATGTTTGATCCCAATGCTATCATAGTAAATATCTACCTTTGCTTCCTTAAATTCAGTATCGTTGTCACTACGTATCCTATTAATAGTGACTCCGTGTTGATTTTGTAGGACACGGAACTTGGTCGTTAAAAACTCCACAGCATCGGATTTCTCCCTTACGAAACCTACAATCGAGTATCTGGAGAAATCATCCACCATCACGAGGATAAACCTCTTACCACCTAGACTCTCAGTACGAGTTGGACCCATAAGATCCATGTGAATAAGCTCAAGTAAACGAGAGGTGGTAATGGAATGCAACTTCCTATGGGGGCTACGAATTTGTTTTCCCAACTAACAGGGTCCATAAATCGTCGAAGTTGGCTTTCCAAGTGATGGTAAGCCATGTACTAGGTCCTTTTTAGCTAAACGAGTTAAATCTATAATGTTCACGTGACCTAGACGTTGGTGCCACAGATCCATAAGAGTGATCATGGCGCTGTTGCAGACAAGTGAGGATGTGGACTCAGTCCCATATAAATTATCCTTTATCCCCACCCCTCGTACTAAAAGTTTACCGGCTTGATTATAAACATTACACGCGTCCCGATCAAACTATACGGCCAAGTCAGCATCGCACAGCTGGCTAATGCTGAGAAGGTTTGCTTTCAAACCTTTGACGTACAAAATAATCTCTAGCTTAGGAAATCCTGGTAACTCTACAGTACCATGTCCTACAATGCTAGACTTGCTCCCATCTCCAAAGGTGACTCTGCCATCCTGATAATCCTCAAGAGACGTAAAAAATGAGGCATCACCTGTCATATGTCTGGAGCACCCACTATAAAAATACCACTGTGAGGTATTATGTGCTTTGAGGGCGACATGAACAAAAAAGGCCTTTTATCTTTCTTAGGTACCCAAGAAGTGGTGACCTTTTGTTTATCTTTATTGTTGTTGGTTTTAGCCAGAATGTGAGAAGCATTCACTGACGGTAAAGACATCCGTCAGAATTCCCCCATCAAACTCTGTGATGTGGCAGCTAAAAACTCAACTCGCTCTCTCAGACTGGTTAAATCATCAGTATGCTGTGGTGGAGCAGTAGTACGTCGTGTCCGACCCATACTATAGCAAAACTCCTTGAGGTGGCCTTTTCTTTTGCAATATGTACAAAAGAACACAGTCAAAGGCGGACCTTGGTTTGCTTTTCTTGGTCGAATTCTCCTTCGAGGTTTTTGACACTGGCCATAGGGAGTCGTAGTAAACTCAGGAACTGTTCTAGGTGCAATTTGGGATATGGAAGCACCATCATAACCTATTCCTTGCCTATCACCAAAACCTAAAGTGGGACCGAGGAGCATCTTTCCCATTTTCCCAGATCTGTCCTCGATTTGTACCTTAACTTCCCGTGCTCTCTCCAGATCATGATTAAGCTGGCCTACAAGAGCTTCAAGTTTCTTCTGAGTCTCCACGGAGGAATAGAGCTCACTCGTAAGACTAGACACTTATTTAGTCAAGTACCCTCTATTTTTCATAAAACAACTCTCTCTCTCTCTCTAAACAAACTCTCTTTCTCAACACAAGCAGGCTCTCTCTCTCTCTTAAGGTAGTGCAGGTGGAGGACTCTCTCTCTCTCACTTTTCTTAAATCTTCCTCTAACGCGGTGATCCTAAGAACTAACGCTTTGTTACGCTTTGTTACGCTTTTTAGTTTTAAATGACTAAGAATAAAGCTCAAAGTAGGCGCGCTGAAGATCACTCTCGCTCTCACTTGTGTCATCCTCCCCCTCCCTCACATCGCTCTCACTGTCGAGGTGTACCTGTGAAGCAACATACTCATCGTCGTGAGACTCACTAGAAGTACTCACATGACTAGCCATGAATGCGGTGAAGTTACACTCACGCGGTGGCTCGTCTCCAGAATCCACCGACTCAACCTCATTGTCGTCACTAAGGGTAGCATTAAGGACAGCTTTTCCCTTTTCTCTGTTCAGCCTAGTAGCACACTCAAAAGCTCTATGACCCCTACCGTCGCACTCAAAGCATCTCTCACTTTGTTTCTTAGGAGGATCTTTAAAATCTTTTTCATTTTTCTTTTCAAACTTATTTTTCTCAAATTTCTTTTTATTTTTAAAATTGCCATTTTTCTTGAATTTGAGAATTCTCTTGAACTTTTTAGCAAATAGGGCCGAATCATCTAAGTCATAATCACACTCAGAATCTGACGTATCTGTCTCTCTTTTTCTAGATGACTCTCCCCTCTTTCTTGTCGACCCCTCACTCTTTCTCTCCTGGGCATTAAGTGCAATTCCCTTATCTTTAGACTTGACAGATTTAGGAAACATATCAATTTCAAACGTTTGCAAGTCTCCTACAAGTTCCTCCAATTTAAGAGTATTTAAATTACCCATAGAATTTAACACAGTGACTTTAGGGATAAAACGCTTAGGTAGTGCTCTAAGAATATTTTTAGCAACTCTAGCGTTAGGAATGTGTTCACAAAGATTAAAGCTACTGTTAACAATATCAGACAATCTAGCATAAAATTCATCAAAACATTCAGATTCAAGCATGGTGATTGTTTCAAATTGAGTTGTTAAATTTTGCAGTTTAGACTCTTTCACAGCATTAGTACCTTCATGGGTAAGTTGCAAAATATCCCATGCCTATTTTGGCGTGGTGCACGTCATTATGCGTTTGAACTCATCAGGAGTGACAGACCCAGAAATAGCACTTGAACCCCTAGAATTAAAAGATGACCATTTAAATTCTTCTTCAGTCCATATAGTAAGAGGTTTTAAATTGGTCACGTTTTCAAGAGTGACGGAGGGAGGTGTCCACCCTCTTTCAACCAAAATCCGGACACGTTCATCAATGGCTTTTAATGCAGATCTCATGCGGGCTTTCCAATATGCATAGTTTGTCCCGTAAAAAATTGGCATTTTATTATATAACTTCTTCATTATGAACAAACTCGTTTTTAAAAATCATTTTTTTAGAAAATTGATATCTTAGAAAATTTTGCGAAAAATTACACGGTAAAGTTGTGTAACTGGCTCTAATACTAATTTGAGAAGAGTGCGCTTGCGTTCAAATAAGGAAGTTATTTAATTAAATTCAGTTTTTATCAATTAAGTCCTACACATGCATCTAGGTGTGAATGATGATGATAAAATCAAGCAAGAACATTCAAACACACACAAATGAGGAAAAATCCCCCAAAGGGGCAAAACCTTTTATTTTCACTATAATTTTGTAAGAGAACGGCTTACACGGATTATAATAAAAATTTGTGCCACAGAAATACCCTCGGGTGTCGGTTCTGTTGTCGACGGCTGGAACTATCCCTTTACAGTAGGGCAACAATGAAGAAGAGAGCGGCTTCCTCACAAATTACTCCAAATGAGTCAAAGATCCTCTTGAATGTTTAAAGATTCACACACATATATGGGAATGGTTTTGTGAATCAAAAAGGTTTAGAAAACCTTAAAAAGATGAAGTCTTATTCTGGACAGTTTTTGTAGAATTTTGAGATTGCAGAAAGACTTGAAAACGTGTAGAAGGAGAATGGATATTTATACAAAAATCGAGGCGATGGCTCGTTCGAACGAGATAGCCATGTCGCTCAAACGAAGGACAGAAGTCGTTCGAACAAGATTGCACGACATGCCTATCTCGCGCGAATGACATTCAAAGTAGTTTGAGTGAGCTCGTCGTTCAAGGCACTTAGCTTCTACACTTAGAAAAAATTCTGCTTTTGATAAAAAAAAATAATCCAGACTTCAAAAATAATTTTGAAAAAAATTCCCAAATATTTATGCAAATATTTAAAGCTCCAATAAAATATTTTACCGATAAAGTGTAGTGGAGTAGTGGGAATGAGCTGAGCAGTACGTCGCATGTAGCATGATGCACCTGAAGATACTGGGTGCATTGAATTCGGATAAAGGCCGTCGAGGATGATCATGTTGACGTGCCGAATGTAGCAGTATCAGACATACAAACTGTAATCTAGGAAAAAATAGAAAATTCCTAGATTCTACCCCGGACATTTATAAAATTATGTCCTTACACAGTGTATCTGGGGTTCTATGTCGATAGACAGGTCAAGATCCCTACTGATCGGCACCCCACTTGTCCCAATAAATAGAGGCCATTACCTCACTTTGAGAAGCAGCCCTGAAGACCCCCTGAACATCCGTCTCAGTAATTTAGAGAATAATCTCTCAAATTCAGAGTTGTTGCCCCTTAAAAAGACCATTTTCACATTCCCTCCATCCTTTTCATACTCCTTTTAGTAAATTCTCACCCATCCCCTCATACCACCATCGTCTCATCGTGAGATCAACGCATCTACAATCAAGATCCATTTTAAGTCTTCATAAGAAGGTCCAACTCTCCACCCTTTTCTTTAATTTTTTTTATTTTAGCATTAGTCACTTTATTTTCACTTTAGTGTTTTATTTCATTACATCGGATACCTTAATTCCAAATTATTAGTATTTTAACATACTTTATTTTCATAAAAAAAACTCAAAAACAAGAAAAAGAGGATTTACTTGTAAATTCCAAACGTGGAATTCTCATCACATTTTCTCACATTAAAACACTTTTTTCTACACACACACACATATAAATAAAGTCTCCGGTTGGATTTTTGGGTTCAACCCCACCTCGTATTGTCTTCGAACTATCTAAACTTTGATTCCCCTCGGGATATGTAGGCGTCTTGGTTAAATCCTTAGACTCGAGTCCTCCCATATACATTTGGTACCTCGTTCTTATTATATATTCTTAATATATTTTATATGCTTGCTTGCTTGTGTCTTGTTCGATATACGTATTCGTTATTCTATAATGACTTGTGAATTGAGAAACTCTTACATTATACTTTGAATTACTATTTTGGGAACACTCTTCACTCCGCATATGTCCATGACGCGAGTTGAGCAATTCCATTCTCCATTTATATTGTGCACATAAGCACACACATGACGAGGTTTAACAAGAGTAGATTAATCCATGCCCATGAGAGATAGAAAGGGCGGGATGGGTGCTTAACACCTTCTTATTCCGTAACTTAGTCCCCAGACCCTTAAACTACTTGGTTTCGTAAGCATCAATTTTGTCCTTGATGACGTTCTCTCGAGGCGGCAACATTTCTTTTATCTATTTTGTGTAAAATAGGCTAGCAACTCTATTTCTACATATCAACCCACATCGACAATGACCGAGTTCCCCAAGAAAGGACGCAAGCCCATGCGCATGACGAAAGGTAAGGATAAGGGGAGGAAGAGGACCCTCCTTAGGAGACCCCGCAACCACAACCTTGGAATGGCCACAGTGGTGACTTCGCTGGGGACGATTTAAAAGGACTAGACTCTATTTCTGCATGAGTGTGATTATTTTCTGCATATGGGCATATGCACCTACCTATATATTCCATTTTCTCCTCTATTTACCCTTTTATGTGTATCCCTTTCATGTATATATCACTTTCCACTCACTTATACACTTCCCACACTTGTATATACTCTCCATATACAGTTCACACACTTAGACTTAGCTTCACTTTATACTCATATGCTTCACACATCACTTAGAATATCCATGTTTAATATTTACTAGCACACAACCACACTTCCCACACTTGTATATATCTATATGCTCACTTACACATATCACACTCCACTTGTAGGTGATCCATGTATAGTCTCATTACTACACACACTCACTTATATATTACCCTATCACTTACTCACTCACTTGTATCTATGCATAATATAGTCTCTATGCTAAATTTACTTGTCATAGTACTTGTATATGCTCCTTCATTAGTATAGTACTCCCTTTACTCATCATGCAAATAAAAAATGATAAAAATACTCTCTCTCCATAATATGCTAATTAAGACTCATGAATTTTTGCACACTACATCACTAAGAGCATGGCAATATTAACCAAAAGTTTGTCCCATACTGGTGGGTCACTTTGTGATGGGGACTGATACTACAGGTCGCAGTTAGACTAAGTGATATGAATCTTACCTTCCATTGGCCTCGTACCTTCGACGTATCGAACGGTTCCTCCCGCATCGTACCACTTGACCGAACTTATGATGGGAGGTATATAGTAGGGAACTCATTCACGTATGTCAAGTATATTGAATTTTCTCTCACACATACTGTCCCCATAAGGTATATAATGATCCAATTCACGTACACTCAGGAATATCAAATAGCATGTTCACACATACTGATGAATGATTGCCCTTATAGGCAAGAGGTATATCGTGGAAGCATGCCAAAGGGGGGAACCTTTCCACTAACCCAACAATTTCATAAACCTCATATAGGTGTGAAACCTAGGATACTTATATTTAGTTTATTTGTTACCATGTGAAACTCTGCAAAATTCTGGGTCAGCATACCACCCAATTTTTTTAGCCTTTTTTTTCTTATTTCAAAATAGGACCCCATCTGTGAGCTTGGAAACAAGTCAAATCGTGTCTTACATATTTTCAAACCCTGTTTTGCCAGGCTCGGGGCTTGTTCGACATTTTTTTCTGCATTTAGTAAAACCTAATACAAGTGAAAACCTAATAATAATATTAATAATAATCATGCTGAGATTCCTCCCCTTTTCCCTCCCTTTTCAAAAATACCAAAAACCTTTTTTTCTCCTCCTTCTAAGACCAAATTTTTTATCCCTCCTTCTTTCAATAATAAATTTGAACCGCTTTCCCTCTCAGGTCGATCGTATACCCAATTTTGGCCTGACTCCTTATTGGCTTTGGTCTTCTGTCAAGCTACCCTGAAGCACTGCTAGTTCTTCTGTTACTTCATCCGAGTTTGGGATTTACCTTCACAAGATGTTCATAGAGAACACTGATCAAGAACTGCATGTTCATCCCAATATGATAACCATCCTAGCCCAACTCAGTGCCAAGATTGAGAACCTTCAAACCAAGGTCCACGAGATAGAAACTCATAGGGTCCTGATTCCTAAAGAACCCGAGGTTCTCTTTCCTCGTGTCATGGGTCCACCCGCTCCTAAGACTGTCTAGGTTCCAAAAGAGTATCAACATATTCTGTGTTCCCCACCTGCCATTGGGCCACCACCAGCTCAACTACTTATTTGGAACCTTGCCCAACCATGGACTAACTTTCCAGTACCAATGGATCCCAAGGAGGAGGAACTGAAAAAGATCAAAGAAGACCTCAAGCTGCTGTCAAAGAAGTTTGACTAAGTCAAAATATCCAGAAACTGCATGAACTACACCCATTTTTCTCTCTATCCTAAATCCAGACTGTCAGAGAAGTTTAAGATGTCAGACATCGAGAAGTTCGAGGGAAACTGACCCATAATTATTCACCTTCAAAGCTATCACCGATACATGACCATCCTTAGTGCCTCCAAAAAGGTAATGGCCCAGATGTTCCAACAGACCTTTAAATAAAGTGCCCTCCAGTGGTTTCAATCACTTGAAGAATCCAGAATCCATAGTTAAAAGGATGTTGCTCTAGAATTTATGACTCAGTACAAGTATAATGAGGAGCTAGAGGTTACGCGCCAGGATTTAGAGATTCTTAAGTAGAACCCAGGCAAAACAGTTAATAGATTCAGAGGAAGGTGGAGAGAAAAAGCTACTACAATGACCAATAGACCCTCCGAGTAGGAATAAGTTAGTATCATGAAGAAGAAATTCTTGCCTCATATTCGAGCGTTCATGGGTGGATAGTATTAACCACACTTTCAAGCCCTACAAGAAGCTGGAGAAGAAATTGAGGAAGGCATACTAAAGTAGAATCCGATCCAAATATAGTGATCGGACAATTCACTCCCCAGAAGTATGAGAATACCTCTAGTGCAACGGTATCAACCATCAATAATATTTCCTAACCTGCTACGTCTTGGGCACCGAAAAGTGTCCCTAATCATACTAAAAAGAGTACAATGAGCTCCATGCTCCCTTATCCAAAGTATACCAGGTCCTGCCAAGCCAAAATCTTATCAAACCCTTGGAACCCCATCCATTACCAAATCCACTCCCTAAAAACTTCAAGTCCGATGATCATTGTGATATTCACCAATTCGCTGGTTATATCACTAATCAATGCTTCCATTTTAGGAATGTGATCCAAAGCCTACTTTATTCGTATATCATCGTGTGACACCCTGCCTAATTAAATACCGGGTGATTAGTCCTTTATTAAATTATAACCAAGGTGAACGGTTGATTCATTCTCAGCATCACTGTCGTAAAAATATAACTTTTCCAATTAAACACCCTAATTAATTAAGCTAAGTGACAAAACCATTTTTAAATTTCAATTTCCCAATTTAATTAAAAAAAACCAATATTAAAACCTTTGATAATTAGCAGTTTAAGAGTCACACAATAATAACAAGGATATAAATGATCATTCAAGAATTTAACTATCAATAGTAAATCCCAACTTCAAACCACCAAAGAAAACATTTTGATAGTAATAAATCCCAAAGTAAAACTACTGAAAGTAAATGAATTACAATCCATCACAAAAACCAACTGAATAATGAAAAGGGCGACACATGCCCCACTAGATAAAGTAGAACTAGAAGTGGAATCAATAATGAGGTCGTCTAAGCAAGAGGCCTGCAACTCCCACCTAAGTTGCAGCGCGTTACCTATGGAGGATCCTATGCAAGACGCCCCTGTAGCTGGGCACCTGTAATATATACATATATATACAAGAGAGAAGAGAAAATAGGAAACGGGTCAGAGCCCGATTGTAAAAACAGTTTAAAATTAGTTTAGAAAGTATTTAAAGTGCTACTGGCTAATGCAACCAACATATTAGTGCGACACTCCCTTGAGAAATTCTCACCTCTCTTCTAATGTGCACACCTATCGCACTAATTCTTCCCAACCGTTTAACTTATCTTATCTTAAATTGCTCGTGAGGTTTCAAATCGACAAATTCAAATGTTTAAGAGGTTAAGTTTATTTTAAAAGCAAAGTTCTCAATTAAACCTTATTTAATAATAAAGTTTCTCGGTAATATATCATGCTTTTCAAACACTTATACCCAAGTTGAATTAATTATTCATTTCTTACATACCATAATCACAACAGGTAGTTCCCAATTTCCAGATTTAAATATATATATTAAATACTCATATAATATATATATTCTAACAACACCCCACATAAAATCTGTGGTGCGGGCATACTTTGCTATCCAGTCCCCGTATCACTCGTACTAAGGGAAATACTAGTTCGGAATCACTCTCGAACTGTATTAACACAAAACACATACAAAATGAGGCGAAGCATAGTTCCAAGTCACTAAGAGGATAGCACATACCCTCACGTCTCTTAGGACCGTCTGACTATCGATCCGATAGCCTGTACCAAGGATTTCTATCTTCTAGGGTACGAGTCAATACCCCCATAAAGGTCCCATCGAGATAAGACTGTCCCAGCGCGGTAACCTCAGGGATAGCAAGTAGCGTGGGCATGATTTTTACACGTAAATAGTATATGCATAAACACAGTCATATATATATATATATATACTACTATTACCATATCAAATTTAGGTACACTCTCACGACCCATAATTATGATATTTATCCTTAATACTCATTAATTAGTTATCACGTTTAATGGTTTGTCTCTTATTCGAATTTGTGGGATCATTCCAACTTATTAAGTGAAACTCGTGGATTCCTATCCTCCTAAGTGTAATTTCAGTAGGTAGTCATTTATTTTACCACGTAACCTCCTTACGAGTTTCACCCTTTAACACGTATTCCCATTATCCCATATGTGTAAAACATCCCCATGAAAGATTAATCTCGCCATACGTTAAAGGTTCCATATTTTTAATAACTCCTACTGGTATTCTTTATATCCCAAAATGCTCTAACATTAATATCCAAGAATGTCTAATCATTTAAGTTGGAACAACCGATAAAAAGGGAATATGAGTTATGCTGGAGGGGTCGATCGATCTATAGCAGATGTTCGATCGATCAAAGCTCTAAGGTCGATCGATCAATCAAGCAGGTATGGCAAATCTGCAGAATTTCCAGTTACGGGTTCTCTGTTCCAACATCATCCAAAATGATATATTTTACTACAAAACTCCAAATAATTTGTACTACAAGTATTATGACCTCAAATAAATGATTTCCTACGTCTATCATGCGGATTTTCATTATGAAAAACAAATTAAAAGGGCATAATCAATCAAAACATCAAGAACCCTAATATTTCTTTTGTTTGGTTTCTTTCCATCCTTTTACCAGATTTCATACTCTTTAATTACTGTAATTTCGTGATTCAACCTCAACATATTAATTGGGTTCCATAATACATCAATTACTCATACAACATGCGAATTCAAATCTCCAAAATTGGTTTTTCTTTCACAAACAATAGTCCTAATCAATCCTAGGATAATAATATTGGAGCATTAACTGAAATAGAGCAAGATAGATACTTGCCTGGGAATTTTTGGTTTAGATTTGTGGATATTTTGGTGTGGTTGTGAACCTCGTTGCACGATCTATCGTTTGGCGGCTACGGCGGTGCAAACGGTGGATTTCTTGGCCTAGAACTCCTTGGAAAACCTCTCCTCTTCCTCTCCTATAACCGTATTTTGTTTATGGTGTTTCTAACCCTAGAAGATGACTCTTGTCATCTAATATGCCCTTAGAATTTTCGTGGGTTTTCAGGCCTAAAAATGTAAAATGTCCAAAACTCCCTCCCGAGGTGTTAATTAAGCCTAAAAACACCCCGAGACCCAAACTAAACCCCCGGGTACATTATTTTGACTATCTCGACCCTTTCAAACACTTTGGTGCACTCGAAATGACCATACGGGTGACTTAGAATTTGTTCACTTTTATTAATCAAAATTTAGTCCCGACACAATACGGGCGCGTCCCGACTTAAATTTCCAAAATTGTCATTTTATTCACTCGTGACATTTAATAGAACCAATTTTATATATTACTTTGCTAATTAGTAATATTCAATAAGTTTCCAAGAATTACTAACTCTCGTCACGTTAGTAATTAAGAATAATTAATTTCTGGATTTATATTAAATTAATAATTCACATCAAATTAAATAAATCCCCAAATTTATAAAGCCTAAAAATACAGGGTATTACACATCGCCCCAGTAGCTAATCCTAAACCCAATACCAATCATAACCCACTTTCAGCACATACAAATGCCATCTTTCTAGAAAGTGACCCGGAATTTGACCCATTTACTCTAATCGTGCCCAGAAAATCACCTATCATCCGTATAATCTCACCCAAAATGCTCAAGGTTTATCCATATTTTCTCCTACACCCTACCTGCTTCACCAATCGAGATTTGTCACTCCTTACTAGGGCATGTATTGTTGTCTGCCCCCAATCTGAAGGGAATGACATGGAGTTACCAGCTATGTTGAACTAACTCTTAGAGTTTGGGCTGAAATTGCCTTTCGAGATGACTGTTTATTGTCACAAATTCGGTGGCTTGTTTATAGATGCTCAGAAGTGGGATCGGGAATCAAATAAATGGGTGGTACTTATTGAAGAAGTCAGTCTAGATAATGTGGTACAGATAATGGTCGATGCATTTTGACAGACAAGTGAAATATGTAGCATTTTTGAGTTACTCACCATTTTAAAGCTTTAGGGACGGTTGGTCCATTCACTCATGCACCTCCCCATTAAGTAGGAAAATTTGTACAATGAAGCCATGGAGGTTATTAAATGTATTGATTTCCCTTAAAAAGAGGACATAGTTTCCACTGAATGGGGGGATGACTTTGACAGTTCATATGACGAACCCGATCGAGAAGAAACCAGTCTAGTAGCCATCCTGTGTAGAATGATATCCTTCGAAGATCTGTTGAGGGAAATCAACAAGGTTTCCACTCATACATAGGTAGATGAAGACATGGGGCTCTTATTCTTCCTTGCCTTAGTAAATCACATAACTAGGCCAGGAAGACACTAAAAAGATCTGATTCTTCATGTGACTGGGATAAATAAAGGAAAGGGAGTTGCCGAAGAACTTTCCATGCCAGAAATGACCATTGAAGAGAGCAAAGACCTTGACCAGCTTAAAAAACCCACGCCAATATCACCCTATGGGCATTTTTCATATCCTCCCACTTTCACCAGAATGCTTTGATAAAACTCCTCATCGAGCCTACAGTACCTCCTTCCACCACTCCCTAAGAAGCCTTAAATATGGTTGGGTCCTTGACCTCTTCCAGACTTCTCTCCTTTTTCAAATAAGAGATATCGAATATTGGCCCTGATCACAATTATGCCCTCAATATCTTCGTTGAAGGCTTGGTAAAGAGAGTCCCATTTTCACTTATTGACAACGAATCTACCGTTAATGTTTGTCCTTTTAGAACCTTCAATTATTTGGTATTGAAAGTTAGTGATCTCACTCCTACTTCTGTCATCATGCATGTTTATGACAATACCCGTTGAGAGGTAATAGGGTCCATAAAACTCATAATAGGGGTTGTCCATATCAATCCTATCACCGAGTTCCAAGTCATTGACATACCTATATGTTTTAATCTACTCTTTGGACATCCATGGCTCCACATCATTCGAGGGGTATCTTATTCTCTTCATCAGGAACTAAAGTTCTTCACCAAAGGTCTGGTGATCACCATCTTGGAGGATGATGACAGTACAGAAAATTCCAGCACTAGTAACCCAATATTAGAAATCTAGCATGGGACGAATGATATGCTCCTCTCTAGATTCAAGGTTAATCCAATTCCCTTTTCAGTAGGAGATAATTTCAAAGACCGAGTCTGTCTGGAACATAACCCGTATAGAAATGTCAATGTGATTTAGATGTTCAAGAGCATGCACTTCATGCCTGAAATAGTGCTAGGGCGACGCCAATAAGGGATCCTTGAACCCATAGTCCCGAAGGAGGCCTTTCCTCAATGTGGACTAGGTTACCATCCATCACCAGAAGAACTCAAAGCACTCTAACGACCACAACTGAAAAGAAGCTTAGAGAAAGAAAAGGTTATTTCGAGAGACTCTTTAAATGAAAGGTTTATCAAGGAGGGTGAAGACTTCCCTTTATGTGGCTTCCCTGAACTATGGTACGACCATATTGATAAGAAGATGAAATCGGGGCTAGAAATATTCTTTCAAAACAGTAACTCTTAAGCCGAAGATTTCCAACATGATGTGCAACCTCTCACCAAGAAAGATGTGATAGTTACCGTGGATTATGAGTATATTGATTTTGAGGACTCATTTAATGTGTAGATACTGGGGTTGAGCCTCCATATGATCCGGTCAGATGCCGTGTCGTCAGTCCTATTTGCTCAGATCAAAGCTGCTGACATTCCTCTCATCAACTGGAATGCCATACTAGTCCAACCTATTCAGATTCAACTTGAACATACTATTTACCCTGTCCAAGTCTCTTTACAAGATGTTGTAGTTCCTTTTTCCGATATCAATGTAACTGAGACCTCTTTTGATGAGGTTCTCAATGTTTTTTTCCTTAAAAATGAAATAAACAAAGATTTTGAATATCTTGTTGTGCCTCATGTAAATTGTCTTGATGATTTTGCAAATGAAATATTCTTAATCGTAATTAATAAGGAGAATAACAAACAACATAATCATGTTATAATTCATGATGATGAGACTGTTGTTACTAATCTCGATTCTAGTAGCTATCAGTACAATAATATGATAGGGTCCACCCTTAACGAGAATGAGCATGAGCAATATAAAGAACTACTGAAATAATTTGTGGACATCGTCGCATGGTCCTATAATGACATGCCCGACATTGACTTAGAAATAACTCAGTATGAGATCCCAACATTCCCAGAATGCAAGCCACTCAAACATAATCTAAGGAAACTCCGCACTGAATGGTCGCTCAAAGTCAAAGAGGAAGTGGTAATGTAATTGAATGTGGGTTTCATTCGTGTAGTCGAATATCCTATATGGCTTGCCAACATAGTCCCCATGCTGAAGTCGGGAGGAAAAGTCCGCATGTGCGTCGACTATCGAGATTTGAATAAAGCATCCCCAGAAGATGATTACCCATTGCCCGACATTGATATGATCGTGGAAAAAACGACTGGACACGCCATCAAGTCATTTGTAAATTGATTCGCCTGATATAACCAGATCAAGATGCACCCTGACCATCAAGGGAAAAACTACCTTCATCACCCCATGGGGAACTTTTTACTATACTGTCATGACATTCACACTTAAGAATGCCGGGGCTACCTACCAAAAGGCCATTATAACCGTCTTTCACGACCTCATTCATAAAGAAGTCAAAGTCTACGTAGATGATATGATCATTACGTATAAGACTTGGGAAGGTCATATTCTCGCCCTCCAAAGTTCTTTAAGCGACTATTACAAAATCAGATATGGTTAAATCCACATAAATTGTTTTCGGCATCACAAAAGGAAAACTCTTGGGATTTATGGTTAGTAAGAATGGAATCAAAGTAGACCATGCCAAGCTTAAAGACATACTTGATATGCCATCACCACGGACGAAAAAGAAAGTCCGAGGATTCTTGGGTAAACTATAGTACATTAGTCGGTTCATCAGCTAACTGACTTCTATCGGCAAACCCATTTTCAAACATCTTCGAAAGGATTTAACTAATTTAGAATGAGGTATGCCAAGAAGCCTTTGACCGAATCAAGCGATACCTCACTCGACCTCCAGTGTTGATGCCTCCGCAGTCAGGTCTCCCCTACTCCTGTACTTGACTATGACAGATACCATAGAATGGGATTTTCTAGCCCAATGTATGAAAGGATCCCATAAAAAAGAGATAATTATTACGCTAGTAAAAAATTAGCCGAGTATAAATCCAACTACACTACTTTAGAGAAAGCATGTGTCTCCCTGGTCCGTGTCACGTAGAATTTACAACACTATATGCTTGCCTTCCCCATCAGACTAGTATCCCATATAGATACTATCAAGTACTTTCTAGAAAATCCCTCTCTGTCAAGCCGAATGGCCCATCGGTTGATGTTTCTAACTGAGTTTGATATTATCTACGTCACGTAGAAAGCCATGATAAGGAGAGCCATCTCCGACTACCTTGATGATTACCCTATGGAAGGGACCGATGTTTGGGTCTCTGAGTTCCCATATGAAGATATTATATGCACCTCTAAAGAGGACCTTAGACGACAAATGTTATTTGATGGAGCTTCCAACAAAAAGGATACGACATTGGGAGACTCCTGAGCGCCGCTGATGACTCTCACAGCCCCATTTCCATCAAACTAAACTTTCCCTGCCCCAACAACATGACTGAGTATGAGGAATGCACTATAGGCCTCAAGATCACCCTTAAGAAAAGAATATGGCACCTGGACGTCTATGGTGACTCTGCTCTTATTGTCAGTCAAACCCTTAGAAAATGGAAAGTAAAAAATGATAAGCTCCTACCCTTTCATGCCTGCCTAGAAGAGCTGGCCTCCTAGTTCAAAGATGTCACCTTGTAATACCTGCATCAAGCAAAGCACATCTTAGTCGATGCCCTTGCTACCCTGGCCTTAATGGTCGACATGCTTGAGGAAATAACAATGGCCCCTTTCATGGTTCAGAATAAGCTATGCTCATCCACTGCTAACACATTGAACTAGTTACTAAGGAAGATTTCCATTTGGTCAGGTTATGGTACTATGACATTTGGCACCTCCTCAAATATGGTAGGTATCCCCAAGACACCGATAAGAAAGATCGTCCGACCCTTCGCAAACTAGCTTCCCAGTAAATCATCTGCGATAAAGAACTTTTCAGGAGAAACTTCAATAGAACCCATTTACACTACATTCCAGGGGTTGACGTTGAAAAAATTATGCAGAAGATCCACAATAGGGAATACGGCCCCCACATGAATGGTCATGTGCTTGCTAAAAAGATAATCCGTCAAGGATATTATTGGACAACTATGGTTCAAGACTGAACTGCCTATGTTCGAAGATACCTCAAGTGTCAACAGTTTGTCAATCTCCAACACATACCTCCTTAAGAACTATACAACATGAACTATCCCTTGACTTTCTCCACTTGGGGCATTGACATTATAGGGAAGGTTACTCCCAAAGCTTTAAACAATCACGACTTCATCCTGGTTGCCATAAATTAGGTTGAAGCCAAGTCATACGTAATGCTGAAAGCCAAGAAAGTGGCTAAGTTTATCAGAAAGAACATCATCTGCCAATACGGGGTTCCTCATGAGTTGGTATTAGATAATGGGATCCATTTCGAAGCGAAGGTCATGGAACTGGTCAATGAGTAAGGGATTCAAATACACAAATCTTCTCCCTACCGAACCCAAACTAATGGTGCTATCGAAGCCATAAATAAAAGCCTCAAAACCAAAATTAGCAAGATAATTTAGAGTTACAGAGATTGGGACGACGAGATCACTTACGCCCTTTGGGGTAACTACACTTCAATAAGAATGCCTGTTGAGGCTACCATTTATTCTCTAGTGTACGACATGGAAGTAATCCCACCCGTTGAGCTATAAATACCTTCCCTCCACGTCATGCTCGAGAGACGAGTTAGCCAAGAAGACTGGCACTAGGGCCACTTTGATGAATTATCACTCTTGGATGAAAATAGACTAAAGGCTCTATCATATACAGGGGTACGATCGCAAGATAACATGATCATTTAACTGGAAATTCAAGGACCGTGGTGTCCAAAAAGGAGACCTTGCCCTTAAAGAGATCATAGAAACTGTCTGGGATCACAGAGGGAAATTCAAGCCGAATTGGAGCTGGCCCTACATTGTGAAGAAAATTATCATAGGAGGCTCCGTTATGCTCACAGACCTCGCCGAAGAAGAGATGGCACATTCGGTCAACATGGACCGTCTAAAAAAAATTACCTTTAGTCCAAAGTCTCAGCGTGCTACGACTCTTCTTATCCCCCCTTCTATTCTTAAAACAAATTCTTCATTTCCCCTACCCAGAACTACGTGGGACTCTATTCTTTACAAAAACATTTTCTTACTCATGAAAATTTTCAAAACCCCTAGAGGTACATAGGAAACCCATACATCATACATGGTCCCGGTCCCTTCTTTTTCAAGAAATGTTATTCTTTTCGAACCTCCAAGAACAGCGGTCCATTTTATTATTTCCATGAACAAAAGGATTATGTATGCCTTAGCGATTGGTATAGATAATATAAATGCAAAACTCATCAAGAGTCACAACAAAATAAGATCAAAATATTTTTTTATTTTTGAATAAGGAATATAACATTGTTACATGATGTATGAACGAAGAAAGTTAAACAAACCACCCCCTTCAACAGACCAAACTATTCTTAAGCAAACCTAACCTTTACCAAGTTACACAAAAATTATTCCAAATGCAAAAAATACAAAACACCAAAATTACCATGACTTCATGAGAAATCACCCAAGCTTCACAAAGACATTGCCTTCAACTACCCGACGGACCTACTTCAACGTCATTTTGTATGAATTGATACATCATAATAAGCCTGGATACAACACCGCCCTCCATGGTGTCAAAGACCACGAACCACCATTAATCGATCTCTTTCGCCATGATTTTCTCTACTACCCACTTCCATAACCATTTCAGGTAGTCCCTAGACACATGCCTGGCCATAGACTCTGGTGGACGGATAGACGGTCAATGGCACTGCCACGAGGATCCCATAATCATCCTCAATGATTCAGTACAATCTTTCACCAGGAAGAAGTTCATTATATAAGGGGGCATAATTTTTTACCATCCGAATTGGTACAGAAGACGCCAGGGGAAATCGAAGGAAGTCTATCGAAGGCCCACCAATTGCACATATCGGTACTCTCTAAGTTAAAAGACAGGCTATAAGTCTCCCATCATGGCACTGACCAGCGAAGACACCAGGATCCGTCCTCTACAAACCAGTTAACCCAGTTCTTTCCAGATGGAACGAAAGTGAAAAAAGGCCAGATAAAGAAATTGGGCCCACCCTCTAAAGCGTACTCATGAGGGACCGCTAGATGAAACCTCACCACAAGCCACATCAACAGCATTACTGAGCTCCCCCTTAGAAAGTTGGAGCGACCCTTCTTCCAAGAATCCAAAACATTCAGGGTCTCAGCCAGCACTAGTGAAGCAGGATTATGATGGTAAAACATCTATGCAGTTTTCACAGCCGCTGGGGGATCCACTATCAAGTCCTCCATCACTAATAAAAGCCTCACAGTAAAACCCAAGGCAACAACTCCAGCAAATCCAGCATCCTTAAAACCCCTCAAGCGCATTGAATACATAACCGCCTGAAGAGAAATAGTCCCTACAGTAACCAACGGTCGAGCCTTCGAAGGAGAAATGCCGAGCAACTCCGACACAAAAGCCAGGGGAAAATGAAAAAAATCGAGCATAGCTGCCACCACACTGGGGCTGACCCCCAACATGGCTGAGAATTCTTCGTAGGTGGGACATACCTCGTCCAGGCCAAAATGGAAGACATGGTCCTCAGGGTACCAGAACTTTAACGCCATCTCTAGCAGGTTCCATTTTATGTCTCAAATACGCCATAGAGAAACCCTACGCAGGTTGAAAGCATCGTAGTCCACATTGTATAAGCACATGGCCTCTAGACTTCATACATGGGAAGACCCATTTGAGAGTTGGAAATATGAAGAAATAAGAGAAACGTGGGTATTGGTGGACAAAGCCCATCCCATACCCTTCTTTTTATACTCAAAACCCTAAGAACTCTAGAAACCCAATTAATTTTCAGCCCTAAAGGGGTACAATAATGTGGAAGAAAGTGCAATCAAAGCCTGGGGATGATTTGGCTTGACCCCCATGCCGATAGGCAGGTCGAGGGGTATGCCGATCGGCACATCCCCTCTTTTGGAAAATTCCACCTTTCCTCTTTTACTAAAATCAATTTCCAAAAACTCCTTATTTTGAAAAATTACCCCCGAGTCTTTCTTTTTCAATTACTCGTTTTCTCTATTTTATTCTCCTAAAATCATTTTCATTCTTAAAATAAATTCTTACATGAAAATCTCTTCCCTGAGTTAATTACTTTTACTCCATTTTTTAATAATAATAATAATAATAAAAATAATAATAATAATAATAATAATAATAATAACAATAACAATAACAAAATTTTGCCTCCCAATTCCATACTTATCTCTATATTTTCATAAAATAAAGAATCTCAACAGAAAATTAGAAGCCCAAATAGTATAAGTAACTAAGTCAAGAAAAATGCCAAAAAAGAAAATACATATTTTTCACATATATTTTGCTTCACTTGGTTACATTTTGCAGATAGAAAAGAAAAATAGAATAAGACAAATGAGACTTCTCCCTATCCCTCAACTATCCCTCTCAAGCTGTCAACCCTGGTGGGGGACGTGCTTTCCCCGGCGATGATCGAGGATACTCCACTCCCATATCCCAAACCCTCATCTGAGGTAGTAGACGACACAAAGTAGGAAGGAGCTGACTTCTTGATATAATCCGACATGGAGGCAAACCAGACCTTGATGTCCCTTAGCTAGGTTGTTGACACCCGCACATAAATCAAGAAAACAAGAAACAACAAAAGAAAAATTTACAGTAAGGAAGCAAATAAAGTCAACAAAAGGATATACCTCAGGCTGGAAGGCCTCATCCATAACCCGCGTTAACCCAAACACTGACACATGAGGACGGTGCAGCACGCTCAGTGACTCCCTACTACTCAGTTGAAAATTATAGGAAGGGGGAGTAACCTGAATGGTTTGCACCTCCTCTGCCCCAGCCATCACCAAAGTGCTACCACCTGCACTGTGGGTTGATCCCACCAGCGCTCTAATACCCCTACCCAATGTCGTGGCAGGTGGAGGCATGTTCTCCACATCATAGATGCAGGAGGATATCATCTAACTCGTCATAAAATCTAGATAATCATAGCTCACCACTATGTCCCTATAGTGCGTCTAGGGCTCACCGATCATTGCTACCACTCGGGCATCATCTGACATCTCCCTTATTCACCTCATGTACATAGGGGAAACCGACGGTGAAATCACCACCTCCTATTCCATAATTTTCCTCACCACCCTCTCCTCTAGGTACCAAACGTACCCAAACTCATACGCGGTCAACCGCTATATCTGGGCATGTAGGCCCGTCACCCAGTATCCCGTGGAGTCATCCCCTAGGTGTTCAATCCCCAAAAGAGAATCAGTATCTACTCAAGAAATAAAAATGCTAAAAAGAACAATGAAAAGACAAAGAGATAACCTGATTGCTCGTCAGGGCGTTTAGAGCCCATTGCACGTCCTCTAAAGATAAAGACTGATTTGATCGACTATTGGACTTTCACTACTGGAACATCCGGCATAAGTCCCCCAAGTCCTCATTCTTCACAAATATCAACCCCTCATTATGCCCGATCACCTTATAACACCACGTCTGCAAAAGACAGGAATAAAAAAAGAAGAATACAAGGAAATGCAAAAAAAAGGAAAATAAGTAAAAAAATTACCTCCAAAATATATGTGGACCCGTAAACGTTTATCGACAGCACCGACTGAAAGCATCCAAAGAAGAATAAAAGGATGACAAGGTCAGGCTACCCCAATCATATAGCTAGAGGTCCGAAATTATCCTCAAATATGGTGAGAACCAAAGATGGATCATGTCGTTGCTCGTCGTCACCAAAAAACCACCCAGTAAAAGTAAAATAAATAGGCGGGATGTCTGTCTCACCTTTCACCCGTTGGTCACGTATACCCTCCTCTTCAAGAGCGTCTCTTTCAAAGTAAATATGCAAATAGAATCCCCAGATTCATTCCGTCCTATATCCCCCAATGCCGCTTTCACCGCCTCCGGTGTCACCCTCAGTGTGTCATTCACCACTATCTGAAATCCCTCACAATCAATACCCATCAGCTGCTGAACGTCTATGGGAGTGATTGTCATCTCCCCAAAGCCAAGATGAAGGGTGTGGGTAGTGTCCCACCACCTCTCCCCCAGAGCACACAACACCATAGTAGAACGCGGTGTCTCATACAAAGCCTGTGCCAAACGGCCAAAATTGACATAGGAAACCATTAAGTGCACCACAACCGGGAGCTTTTCCCAAACCTCCTTCAACCCCGTTATCCCCGAGACCGAATGCCCGAAGAAGAAGTATCGGTCTTCAAAAGAAGAAGAAGAAAAACCCTTCATTAGAATAAAAAATAAGAAAGAAAAAAATGCATTGGAATACCAAAGGTCACCAACTTACATAGCCACTAGGGCTCCTCACCCTCAATGAATGGTGGTATGTCGGCTTGCATTGTAGGATATGCTCATCAGCTATAGGCTCAAATAAATTAAAGGCATTTTTATTTCCCAAAATAAGGTGCACCCTAGATTGCCTCTTCAAGACAGCCCAATCATCAATGGTCAACCACTCAGGGTCATATCCATCCATTTGAAGTCTTGAAGTAAAAAGAACTTAGTAATGATTTTTAAACAGATAAAGCAAAAGATTCAAACACTTTAAGGTGTGATAAATGGGGAGGGATCGCCCCCTTTTTTTATATAAGGCTAAGGGGCCTGCCGATCGATAACCCCCTGACCATTCCGATCGGTAGCCACCTTTTTCTTTTCCCAAGGATTCCCAGGAGTCCCTGCCCTTACCGATCGAAACCTTCCCAAGACTGCCTATCGGCACCCCTTTTCAAATTTTGTACAACAAATGTCAGAAAAGAACGTAAAAAATCTAGAAATTGCCCAAAAAATCAAAAAATACTTGTGAAATATGGAACTTCATTTTTCCCAAGAAAAATCATATTTTGAGAACTAATCCCTTTACAAACTCTCAAAATCCCTAATAAGATTAATCTCACACTCTACAGCAGGACCAATGATGTGCTCGCATCCAAGTCTACTGCAGTTCTCCAGTTGGAATCTCAAAGATAAAATTTCCCCATAGAATCTCAAGACAACACCATCCCCAGCGGAACCACAAGTACAGTCTCACATCCAAGGTAACTTAAAAACCACTAAGAGAGCAAGTCCCCGCGATACAACTTTAGGTCCTCAAAATTTACCTTAGCCCTCAGAATTGGACATTACAACTTTATGTCCTCAGAATTGGCCTCGACCCTCAGAATTGATCGCTACAACTCAAGGTCCTTAGAATTAACCTCGACTCGCAGAATTGGTCATCACAACTCAAGATCCTAAGAATTGATCGCGACCCACAGAATTGGTCGTTACAAATTTAGGTCCTTAGAATTGACCTCGACCCACAAATTTTTCGTCACAACTCAAGGTCCTCAAAATTAACCTCAGCCCTCAGAATTGGTCGTCACAACTTAAGGTCCTCAGAATTAACCTCGACCTTCTGAATTGGTCATTACAACTTTAACTCCTCAGAATTAACCTTGGCCCTCATAATTAGTTGTCATAACTTAAGGTCCACAGAATTGACCTCGACCCACAAAATTGGTCGTTACAATTTTAGGTCCTCAGAGTTGACCTCGGCCCTCAGAATTGGTCGTCACAACTTAATGTCCTCAAAATTAACCTCGTCCCTCAAAATTAATCGTCACAACTTTAGGTCCTCAGAATTAACCTCAACCCTCATAATTGGTCCCTACAACTCGTGGTTCTAAAAATTGACCTTAACCCTCATAATTGGTCGTCATAACTTAAGGTCCTCATAATTGACCTCAACCTACAAAATTGATCGTCATAACTTTAGGTCCTCATAATTGACCTTTTCCCTTAGAATTGGTCGTCATCACTCAAGATTCTCAGAATTGACCTCGGTCCGCAGAAACGATCATCCATAACATCACTGTAGGTTCGTAGAATTGAACTCGAACCGCTTAATTGGTCACCCTAGCCCCTAAAAACCAATCTTAATACATCTTCAACCTGCTCAATTGGTTATCCTCACCTCTTTAGGTCCTCAAAACTCTCCTCAACCCTCCAAATCGGTCAACCTCATACTCTAATTCCACATAATTGACCTAAAATTTTCTTCCCAAACATCGATGTGGAGTTTATCATTCGATGGCGTTCACTTGTTCCAAGCTCGCACATCGATGGTCTCACTTTATACACCCCATCCTAGGAACCCCTAAGCATATCCTTAGGTCCATAGTTCTCACTCGTTCACCACAAACCCTAGGTCCTACTCTAAATACCGATCTAGAGGCTATCGGGCACTCTTGAGGCCCATTTGACTTCGATCCACTTTTTTGTTTGAGAAAAAGATAAATGAATCTTTGAAGGTATTTAAATCACCTTCCCAATGGTCTGATCCATGCAAGAATTGGCCTTACGATTCGGATGAACGGTCTGTTTTACTATAAAAAACTGATGTAGAGGCCACGAAGAGCTCCCAGGCCCCGTTTAACCCTAATAAACTTTCTCGCTTGAGTAAAAGCTCAATGAATATTAAATACCCTTTTTAATGGTCTTCCCAAGTGCGAATTGGCCTTACGGTTCAGACAAATGGGTCATTTTACCCTAACAATTGATCTAGAGGCCACCGAGTACTCATCGGCCCCATTGGACCCCGATAAACTTTATCTCTTAAGAAAAACTCAATGAATATTTGAAAGGATCTGAATATCCTTTCCAATAGTCCACTCCGAACATGAATCAGCCCTATGCTTTGGATGAACAATCCGTTTGACCTCAAAAACTAATTTGGAGGCCACCGAGCACTCCCAGACCAGTTTAACCATGATCAACTTTCTCGTCTGATAAGAAGCTCAATAAATCTTTGAAGGGATCTGAATCCCCTTTCCAACGGTCCACTCCATACACGAATTGGCCTTATAGTTTGGACAAATGGTCCACTTTATTCCGAAATCCAACTAAGAGGCCACCAAGCGCTCTCGAGACCCGTTTGACTCGGGTTAACTCTTTAGATTGAACTAAGCTAAATGAATCTTTGAATGAATTTGTATAAAATTTATAACAATCTTCCTCATGCGCACAAATGCCCCAATTTACTTCGAAAGGTCTTCAGTCACTTTCGACCTCAGTTTGACCTTGGTTAACTCTCCAAACTGAACGAAGCTGAATACAATCTTGAAGGTCTCTGAATAACCTTTCCAATGGTCCATCCCGTGCATGAATCTTCTTTACGATTCGAAGAAACAATCTATTTTCTTTTGGTAATTTCCTATCCCGTGACCAATGGCCACTTTTGGGCCCTGTTTGACCTCGATCAACTCCTGAACCCAGGAGTGGCTATGGATTCTTAAAGGGATCTAAATACCATTTCCAATGGTCCACCCTGTGCGTGATTCTAACTTATGATTCATGTTTTACGACCTTTGTTTTGAAACTGCCGAATATCCGCCCCAACACCCTGCCTGTCGACAGTGTGTTTGGGTTCTATGCTGATAGGTAGGTCAAGACCCCTTCTGATTGACCTCACTTTGAAAGTCACCCCTGAAGACCCCCTCAACATCCATCTCAGCAATTTAGAGAACATTCTCTCGAATTCAGAGTTGCTTCCCTCTCACCCATATCCTTATACCACAATCATCTCATCATGGGATTAGCACATCAATAATCAAGATCCGTTCTAAGTCTTCATAAGAAGGTACATTTCTCCACCATTGTCTTTAAATTATCTTATTTTAGCATTATTCACTTTATTTCCACTTTAATGTTTTATTTCATTACATCACATAACTTAATTCCAAACCTTTATTATTACTATTTGCACATACTTTATTTTCATAAAAAAAACTCATTAATAAGAAAAAGAGGGTTTTGCTTGTAAATTCCAAACGGGGAATTATTATCACACTTTCTCACACTAAAACACATTTTTCTATACACACATATAAGCAAAGTCTCCGGTTGTATTTATGGGTTAAAAATCACCCGAATTATCTTCGAACTACGTGGACTTTGATGCTCCCTCGGACTATGTAAGCGTCTTGGGTAAATCCCTAGACTCGAGTCCTCCCACATACATTTGTTACCTTATTCTTATTATATATTCTTAATATATTTTATATGTTTGGTTGCTTATTTCTTGTTTGATATATGCATTCGTTCTGCTATAACGACTTGTGAATCGACAAACGCTTACATTATTCTTTGAATTGCTATTTTTGGAACACTCGTCACTCCGCCTTTGTCCATGATGAGAGTTAAGCAATTCCATTATCCATTTATATTATACATGTAAGAAGACACATCACGGAGTTTCATAGGAGAATATTAGCTCATGCTCATGAGAGATCGAAAGGGTGGAATATGTTCCTAACACCTTCCCATTCCGTAACTTAGTCCCCGGACCCTTGAACTACTTGGTTTCGCAAGCATCAATTTTGTCCATGATATCATTCTCTTGATGTGGCAACATTTCTTTTACCTGTTTTGTGCAAAATAGTCTGACGACTCTATTTTTACATATCACCCCACATCGATGATGTCCAAGCACCCCGAGAGAGGACGTAATCCCGCGCACATGCTATATGGGAAGGAACGACGGAGGAAGAGGACCCTCCTTGGGAGACCCCCTGACCCTGATCTCTGGATGGCCACACTCATGATTACATTAACCTTTTCCCCATGTGATAACTTTACATTTATAAGAGGAGGTAATGGATTCCTTAGTGTCTTAATCACTTTAGCAGTTATCCCCAGCTGATCGGCCGTATATTTCTCTTGATTTACATTGATCGATTATCAGTAGTGATATTTATCTCCATGGTGAAAATATTTGAAAGGGTCAATGGACTACGTGCCTTTTTCCCACATGTGGCAGATTATTTCTCCTCATAATTGTCCCCAAAGCTCTACAGATGGTCAAAGTCGAGGAGGTTTGTTATGATTTTTAAAAGAATTCATGTTGTGGTCATTGATAGTCTTGGTCGCTCAGTCATGTTGTGGTCAAAGGTCACAAAGTTAATTCATCTTCATAGTGAAAGTCATTTTTCCTGTTAGATTTTAAGTCTAGTCTTTTATTCCACTTGTTTGAGGGGTACACCAACCATTAGACCATCTGAAATGAAAAGAAACTTGCTTTCCATCCATCATCGGGGGGAGCGTGTGCCGAATGATGAGATATTTTATTAGGACTCAATCCAAGACACTAAAACACTTCTTACCTTGATTTGGACATCATTGTTCAGACCTTCATATTGTCTTCAAAAACTCAGAGCTATGTGTGCCTTTTCATTGTCTGTAAGTATTCTTCTCAGCTTTGCTAAATATTTAGTAAATCTTCTTCTTCTTTTATTCTAAACCCACTGGTATATATGTTGTATATTATAAGAAAAAACACTATAGAGGCCTTCAAGAAATGTTATATCCCCAATTGGGTAACGATTGAAAGGGGTTTGGTCCCATGGAATATTATAACATTGAAGAAAGCCACTTGATTTCCTTTCCCAATATGTGGCTGAGGTGGGGTTACTTTTGGGAATGTTGCGATATAGATTACCAATTTAATTCACAAATTTTCAAACTTTAAGCTCATTTAAATAGATGCCAATTTTTTTATCCAAATTGATTAATCCATAAAATATTCATCTAGGTGAATAAATTAATCATGCCATAAAATACAATCACAAATTACTGGACACACTAATTTAAGAAAAAATCCCCCGAAAGGGTAAAACCTTTTTTTCTATAAATGTTTGCAAATTACAACGTATAACACACTTACAGAAATCTACAATGAATTTACCGCAACAAACTCACATAGGACGTAACCTCGAAACCAATAATGCACTCACGTAAGAACCCACAAAAACCGTAGATCTATCTCCAGCAAGGAACACCCTCGAGTCTTCCCAAGTGATCGTAATCATTAGAAAGTAACTCCCTTAAGAGCTACCAATCCAGAAGTAGAGATGGAACTCCACAAGAAAAAAGTTCAACATGAAGTGATTTGGGTTTCACAAAAGATTCACAAAAGAAGTGGGATGATTTGGTGAGTCAAAATTACATTTTTCACCTAAAAATTGAAGACTTAGAGTTCTGCCAAAAAGCAGTTTTCGTGTATCAAAAGTATTAATGAAAAAGGCATTCAAATCGGGTAGTTATAGCTGATTAAAATTCTTAAGGCAACGCGTGTCGTTAAAATGACATCTTTAAGTCGTTTGAACGACATTGAATGTTGTTAGCAGCAACTTCAAAGGACCTTAAAAACGTCCTTTAAAAAACCAAAACCGTATGGGATAATTTGAAGCAAATAAGAAACGACCCTTCGAATGACATTGCATGTTGTAGGAAGGTGTTGTTTGAACGACATGAGAGAAATTATTATTTTAAAATAGTCACTTAGAGGTCTTGAAAAATTATTTTGACTTAGAAAAAATGCCTCATTTTGTTTAAAAACAGTTCAATAAGTATCCCAATACTAATGTAAAGCAATTATGAAACTTGAACACATTCTATATGAAATTTTACCTCATGTCGTGCAAATGTTGAAGATACTTGAAATTCAGATCCGTCTTCATGACTGTATGCTTTATCTTCCTCGATGATTGTAGTGGTATACGATATATTCTATGTAAATTATGAACAATGAAAATGATGTCCTTACAACTTTCCCTCAAAACTGTCTTTCCTTAGAGTTTTATGAGTACTTTAAGGTTGTTCCTGCTTAGTGATCACCTAATAAAATTATTATGTGGAGGATTGTCAATGGAGTTAATCGCCTGAATGAGATTTATGGGACCCACCTAAGGATCCCACATATCCGTTACTACTACATGTGGTTATTGACCTCTGACAAGGTTTATTATTTGAAAGAAAAGAAGTCAAAGATATCCTTAGTCGTCAATATGTCAAATTCCAATAAGGAATATTGGTCGCACATTTAAAATTAGATCATTTGCCTATTACCAAGGGTGGAGAACCCTACAATGGACCCTAATGCCACAGTAGGGGGTTTGAAATAGGTTTATGCCCATTATTATGGTTTAGATTGCCTCACTTTGAAATATCTCTTGATATATTTTATTTTATGCATTTAGATATTATTATAATTCTTTTCCCTTTTTAATTTCATAGCTTATTGGAAGAAAATAAAGTTTAATCCTGCCAAAGTGAACTTTGCTGCCTTGAAGAGAATTTGGGCAATTAAACAGAGACTTGGGGATTATGATCATCCTAGGTGGGGTGCTTTCTTGCTCTCGTACACTTCGTTAAATACATCATTTATTGTTGGGACAGTTGACATGGAACCTGAGGTCCCAAAGGGATACACCGAACACAAATCCTTCTTATGGTAGCACTTCTGGATCTAGTTCTTTTGAGCCCTTGAATATTTTTGCTATTTCCATTGCAATCCCAACTTCCTGTGAAGATGACATGGCACCGACAAGGAAGATCCCCAATGTAATACATGATATTATCTGCTCAACTTCCCTCACTAAATGCCCGATGAAGAGGAATGAGGTCAGGGGGCCTTAGACACAGTTGTTGTGGAGGATCCTCTAGATAAAATACAAGCCCATACCTTAAAGAAACAGATATCTACTAGTGGAATTGTTCTTCATCCCCTAATTTCCAAGTCATGGGATGTTGTCCTCGACTAGGGGAAGGCCCCCAATGATGGTTTTGTCGCCAAGCAACAATAATTTCCTCTTGGACTTCTGAGGGGATCCTACCTTCCTTGTGATTAGACTTCGATTGCTGGATGACCTTAGAGAGTTTATCCATGCACGCCTCTTAGATACTATCCCTTCTAAGTTCTTAAACCTCCCTTTTTTACTTGTTATAAGTTTGTTATATTTACTAATGTTGTCCTCATTATTTTTTTATTTGCTTGGCAGTTCATCATGGACTTCGCTCATTTACTTAACAAAAGTGTTGATAAATGAAAGGAAGTCTATGACCTAGGGGTCACCTTGGATGGATCCAAATAGGGTTGCAATCTTGGAGAAGGAAAACTAGGAGCTTTCTCAGAACCTGGGGATGACATTGGAGGAAAACAACGTTGTCGATGACAAAGGCTAATATAAACATTTTGAGAATGCTAAAAAGAAGTTAAGCTTCATCCAAAAAGAATTTTTCAAGAAAAGACGGGATGAGGCCCTGTTGAAGGTGATGTTGTTGAGGGGTCGGAGTTATTCACCGAGCATAATCCTGGTACCCTTCCTGACCTAGAGGAAGGATAAGAAGATAAAGAAGAAACGAACGATCAGACCAAGGTCGCAGAATATCCCTAAGATAAAACTCATTTAGTTTTGTATCTTTAGGGACTTCATGTATTTTTCTTTGAATGTTTTTCCTTCTTCTTCTTTCTTAATGTAAGGGCCTTGTCCCAATATAATTTTGGAATGAAAAATAATTTATTGCCTCATGTTTCTCTTGGTATGGATTGGTTACTTTGTACATTATCTATGCATGACTTGTATCTTATTATTCTCCTAAGTAATGAATTAACTTTATATATCTTTGTAGTTTGATGATTTCTTGGCTCTTATACCAATAGTCTAAGAGAATGATTGTTGGGAGGGGGGGGGTGAAGTCAATCCCCGAATGAGAGCGAGCTTCTCGAAATAACATAAGAGACTCAAAAGAAGGAACCAATGAGGCAACTCAGCGATGCAACTCGGTGATCAAGCTCAGTTTATTTCCTTCTTACTTAGTAAAGCTATAATTTTGTTTATATTGACTATGAGTTGTAACGATTGTAATGATATAATGATCATAAATTTTCAATGTGAGGTCAAATGGTACTCATGAGAGGCCAAGCCTGGCAAGGCCTGGGAAAGCTTTCATGCTCTATCGAATGACCATGCCGTGGGAACTTCAGAGGGATTTGGTTTGGAGGATTAAGAAGTGAGGCATCGTTGGGGATTGTCCTAACCATCTTCGATACACCTGGTAAAACATCGAGATACCTTTCACTGTGGAAGCTTGTGTAGAGCAGCCTTAAGTCCCATCGTATGTTGAGTTTTAAAAGAGATGACCCTCTACCTAATATCACATCTACTTTAGGTGATGTCACCAGCCAGCTAAACACTGCCCAATCTATACTCGAGTAAACCACTGTGGTATTGGGGCTGTTAGACAGTTTAGTGAGCCACCTCTGTGGTGGCAGTCCTTTGACTCATAGTGGTTAGGCAAAAGGCATGTCTTGGCATTTAATATTTATGATGTAGAGCTGACTAGTCCATCAGGCATTTAATGCTTGTGATGTAAAGCATGGGGGGATGTCTATTCATAGCTATAAGGGACTAAGGAATCTCGGGAGTGGTGTGGTGGCTATATATTAGCCTTAACCACCTATGAGAGAGAGAGAGAGAGTTCTTGCTAATGATTATTAGCTAGAGAGAGAATATACCAGAGAGAAGGCATTACAATCCAGAGCTCTTACTCACCCACCATTATCATTTATTGTGAAGCTTTTATAGCTAACTAGAGATCTTTCAGGGTTGTTGGTGTGTTTGGCTGCCTTCCTAGGTCTATTTATGGTGCTTACTTCTCTCTCTCTCTCTATCTATCTATCTATCTATCTATCTATCTATCTTTGACTGAGTTACTTATGAGTTTCCTTTTGTTATTGTTTGAGTTATACACGAGTGTCTTGTGAGTTCAATCTGAGTATTAGTCAAATATAATATTTTGTGTTAACTTACCTTTGTTGAAGAGTTCTTGGGTTATCATTCATCACCATAACTATAGGGGTCACACCTCAACTAGTACTACCATACTCCCAGGCTACAAGGGTTACAATGATGACTTGGATTTTATACTTGGGGATGGCTCTTCTCGTCAGGCTAGGATAGCATTCTCTACTGTTTGCTAAGCACTTCATAAGATGATGTCATTATATGAAAATCAAAATAGGAAGTATGCAAATCTTCACTCTAAGATTGAAGAAATATTGAATATTTCCAGTTTACAACAGAATGAGAATGCTGGCCTAATGCAAGAGCTCGGCAAATGTGAATAAGATATTTATAAAAATGAAGCGATCAAAAGGGTCTTAAACCATAAGATCATGAAGTTGAAATATCAATTGAGGATGTAGCCTTGCGCAGTTTGGATTGATTGATATCATGAAGGCATGATAAATGCCCCCAATACATCTGAATGAATCCAATAATATGGTCTATAAGCATGGTTGGTTAAATGCATTGGTTATTCTCCAAGTCCCATATGACTTCTTCTTGCGATTGTGGGGTTTATTATTAAAAGCACGTGTAAAATATTTTACTATTGATTAATAAAGAATTAATTTATTCATTTTGATATGAGAATCAAGTTTGTGAGAATGCTTTATATTTTCTTATACATATTGTTTCATATAAATGGCGAACAATAGAGCTTAGTAGGAATGATAGTGAGTTGGATTTGGGGCTATCACGAGGGGATTGGAATTTCGGTTATAGCTCTATTAAAAAGACCTAGATAGGAAGTTGACATCCTATCATAACGGTTGCAATACAATCCTAGTAGTTTATGTCAAACTACTAAAACCTGTATGATGGTTCGCGAACTTGTGTGATAGTTCAAAAGAGGTTAGTGATTGATATATCCCAATAATGTATTGAACAAGATCGCCCATGAGATTTGAGTCTAAGGGCTGTCGTGATTGGACTTAGGTAGTCTCATGAAATTTACAAAGATTTAAGTATAAGGACTCTAATGATTGGACTCAAGTGACCTCACGACATTCTTTATCTCGAGAATTATAAGGATTATAATGCTTATGGATTGCTGCCTTGATTGTTATGGGCGCGATTCAATCTTAGATTGAATTAAATAATCACCGCATATTAGGTAATAGTTATATAAGTAGGTCTGAAATCTTAATTAGGAGAAATCAGTGTTCGGAGATACATTGGATTGTGATAACCCCTTGACAAACTTGTAAAATTTATTTCCACTAGTAAACCTGATCAGTGGATTATTTATAATCTGATGGAGCAGAAAAATGAGTTAAGTCTAAGAATCAAGAAATCAATTAGATGTTTTGTTAAAGTCATTTAGCAGCGAATTGATTCGACCAAGCGGGTATCGAAAGCTTAATGCGAGGAATCATATTGTGTACCATACTCAACTTTGAAAATAAGACCTTATTATATCCGAGTGATTTTTGAGATAATCAAATTGGAGTACAATCATAATTATTTAGTGGAATTAATTGTGATTAAATAAATAAAGGTAACAAATTACGATAAATTTAATTTGATATTTCCAAGTATTTGTTTGGAGCTAATTTAGTTATTTATCTTGGGCCCCTGGTGTAGTCCATACACCCAATTAGTCAGCCCATACTCTCAAGATACCCAAGTTGGCCCAAGCATATCTTTTGTTCATCATTAGGGTTTGATAGGGGTGAGGGAAAACACTATTCACGTTTTTGTGAAGAGGGTTAGAGAGAGACCAAGATATCTCAATTATAAGGAAAGATTTTCATCTCAAAAGGTGTCCACCTACCACCCTGACTTTGGGAAGAATCATACACTAGATGATCCTAGAGTTCACAAGGTTGAATAAAACTTTTTGGGATCCAAAACAAGTCTTCCCTACATCATCAACAAATAGGTCTCTCCCAATCGGAGTATGACTGAATCTGCAAAGGTATTGTGTTATAAATCCTAGGTTTGTTCTTCAAACCTAGTTTTGGTTTTACCTATTTCTTATATATGATTAATCAAGGATCCATGGATGAATTTTTTTTATTGAGTGTATATCAATCCCCAACAATTGGAATCAGAGCCTTTGGTTCAGATTAATCGTCCATTAAAAAGGTCCATGTTGTCCAAATAAGAAAATCCTAGTTTTGCTTGTTGTGGGATGGTGTATATTTGTGTATGATTCTGTACTAATATGGTTTTTCATAGATTATTCACATAAATCCTTTCCATCATGGTCATGCATTATTTTTTTGTGCTAATGGATCGTACATTGGTTTATCCGTAGTTATTTTTCGCATCTAGATTCGATATGGTTGTAATAGTTAGGCTTTGTAATTATTTCAATATCGATGTATTTGGAGGCGGTTGTGAGGATATGTAATGTTCTTTTACACTTTGAGTCATGTATATATATGGGTTTAAGTGTTTGGTGACGTTTCATGAAGTTTTTTAAGGGTTATGGCCATTTTTGCATGGCAACGTGAGAGGAAGAAGAAGGTTGGTCCCGATAGGGTCGATCGATCGCCCCCTAGAACGACCCCCCCCCCCCCCCCCCCACTTGGATTTGGCCCTCTTGGGTGTTTTTTGGTGGCTTCCTGCGGTGGTTCTTCCCCATATTATTTCCATACCAAGGAATATCAATTTTCAATGATCAAGACCCTTAAGAACTCTTATTTGTGATGAAGTCTACTTCAAGTTGGACTCTTTACCAAAAGGAGGTTTTCAACAACAAGGACGCTTGAACTTGAAGAGTTTAACGTCAAGAAGAAGTTTAGGCCATGCTAAAAAGGGCAATAATGTCCTTTTATTATTTGATGAATTTATTTATTTATTTGCTTGCAATGTCTCTTTAGTTATTATGTTGCATAATTCGTGTGCTAATTTGTTGGATAACTAGGAACACCCATTTTTATGACTAACATGGATTAGAATTTTGAGACCGGCCTAGATCATCGATTTTCTTTAAAAATTAGTGTTTAATTTATGCTTTTTTAAATTAAATTAAATCAGGAAAATTAAATTTAAAGGTGTGGATTAAGTTGGGATCTTCGAGTTTATTTGATTTTTAAAAATAATATTATTATTCTACTTTAAGAAAATTAAAATTATGAAACAAGGATATTTAATTCATACAAGTAAATTTGGCAATTACCAAATACTTAATTAGGCCTTTTGGAATTGAATAAATTATTTTTCAAAACCCTTAATTTTTGTAAATAACTAAGTGGGAGAAAGGTTTCAATATAACCCCCATGGTCTCCATCAGTACTTTAAAATTATGATGCGATTAATTGCTCCTGTCAACTTGATCTGGACCCTATCGGATGGTCTTAATCGCGGTATCATGAAAATTTTCAAATTCTTAACTGATAATTTAATGGAATTAAAGCTGAGTGAGTTTGGTCCTCCCATCGAGGAAGTTCTACACAAGCGGGTTTAATATCATTAGACGAGCCAGTGGTATATACTTAAATAAAACTTTTTATATCCTTCCTGTTGGATTCACAATCATAAGTTATTGGACCGAAGGTTGTCAACTATTAAAATATGTTAGACAGAGGTTCCTGAATTGTACATTTACATAATTTAAAGATGAAAGTCTGTCTAGTTTAAGGTGAAATAATTTCAACTCACATAGAGAAATATAACTTCATAAGGTAACTAAGATATTCAACGGGATTTTACTTTTAATATTGGAGGTGAGGGATGCCACTTTAAAATAAAATCAAAGTTAAATTCTCACATGTATATTTTGAAATTCATTCTCTTTTCAAAATTTATGATTCTCAGATTTTAAAATGGGATCAACATTCAACCCACTTGTTTCAATATTAAAGGACAACAAGTTAACTGGTATGAACTATATTGAGTGAAAAAGAAACATAGACATTACTCTAACTATTGAGGACATTAAGTTTGTCTTGACGGAGACCTGCCCTGCCAAGCCTGAGCAATGGGCACCCGAAAGGGATGTCCAAGCCTACCAGAGGTGGCAAAAGGCTGATCAAATAGCTCGTTTCTACATAGTGGCATCTATGATTGATGTATTGTAGCACCAACATTAGCACATATTCACTGCTTACGTTATGATTCTGAACTTCAAGGATATGTTTGAGTATTAGAATTATGCTACAAGGTTAGATGTTATGGAAAGGTTGGTTAACACCAATATGCCTAAGGGTACACCCATACGCAAGCATGTTATAAAGGTGATCCCCATCTTAGGAGAACATGAATTGCTTGAATATAAAATTGATGGGGAAACCCAATTTGATTTCCTGCTCCAATCACTATCTGATCCTTTTAAACAGTTTTGCCTAAATTATTCTAGGAATAAATTTGATTACTTGTTGGTGCAATTGCTAAAAGAACTCCAGGTTGTGAAGAATATAAATAAGCCTAAGGGTATGATTCGAGTTGCTGAGAAAGGCCCCTCTACTTATGTCCCGAAAGGTAATAATAATAATAATAATAATAATAATAATAATAATAATAATAATAATAATAATAATAATAATAATAATAATAATAATAATAATAAGAAGAAGAAGAAGAAGAAGAAGAAGAAGAAGAAGAAGGCACAGCCTAAAGTTTTCAAACAAAACTTTAATCCCTAGGAAGCTAGAAAGAAGCCGAAAGGCAACCGTTATATCAACAAATAGGAAGGAAACTGGAAGAAACAATGCCCAAACTTCTTATCCAAGAATAATGGGAACGAAAATTTCCCTTACATCATTGAGACATGTTATGTGGTGCAATATACCGGTACATAGTGTGTAGATTCAGGAGACACTAATCATCTTTGAAATTCTTTTCAGGGGTTACAAGAATCCAAAGAGCTCAGAGATGGAGAGATGTTTTTATTCATCGGAGATCGTCACAAGGTAGAAGTATTAGTAGTAGGAAATTAGGTTTTAAATTTTGGTGGAGACAATAAGTTAGTATTATTAGATTGTTTTTATGTTCCTGGCATTAGAAGAATTCTTATTTCGATTTCTAATTTTGTGATGAATGCATACCTGATTTATTTTAATAAAGGAGTTTTATTAAAAATTAGAAATCTCTTATCTGTTCTGTAACTTTAAAAAATAATCTTTATATTATAGGACTTGTCTCACTACTGTTTTTTAATACTGAATTGAATAACTTAAATGGAAACAACATAAAGAGAAATGATCCTTCTAGGTTGAACCAAACATATCTTTGGCATTTAAAGTTGGATTATATCAATCTAAAATGGATACAAATACTAGTTTCAAATGGTCAATTGATTTCATTAGAAATGGAGGAACATCCAATCCATGAATCCTTCTTAGAGGGAAAGATGACCAAAAGGACGTTTACGTCCAAAGGGTATAAAGCCAAAGATGTGTTTGAATTGGTTCACTTTGATTTGTGTGGGACTATGAATATTCTGGCAAAAGGTGGTTACGAGTATTTCATCACTTTCATCGATGATTATGTGAGGTATGGATATGTTTACCTTATGCACCATAAGTCTTAATCCTTTGATAAGTTCAAAGTGTACGAGAGTGAGGCGGAGCATAGGCACGGTAAATTAATCCATACTTTACAAGATAATCGTGGATGGAAATACCTCTTAGGAGAGTTTAGGAAACACCAATTGAGTTGGACAACGCAACCCAATTGTCTGCATCGGGAGATCCACAACAAAATAGTGTTGCAAAAATAAGGAACAAGACTCTTTTGGATATTGTTATATCCATGACGAGTTATCGGATATGTCATTTTTTGGGGGTTATACATAAAAGTTGACCACTTATTTACTGAACTTATTCCTTTTAAATCAGTCTCAACAACACCCACATAACTGTAAATTGGGTGAAAACCTTGTTTAGGGAAGGTTCGAATTTGGAGTTTCTCGACACACGTGCTCAGGAAAGATCCTGGTAAGTTGAAATCGAGGATAGAAGTGTGTCTCTTTGTAAGTTACCCGAAAGGAATCGAGGGTGTTTTTTATAATCCTAAGGCCCATAGGGAAATTGTTAGCACAAATTCCCAATACTTAGAGGAAGATTACATGATAAACCACAAGCCCAAGGGAAATATTATCTTACAAGAGCCAAGAGGACAAGAGCAAGAAAATGCTTCGGGACCACCCATACAAGATGAAACACAACCTGGTATCGATAATACAATGCCTAATCAAAGTTTGAGTATTTTTTATGATCAGGATTCATGTCACTTATACTGGACCACGGGAGGATCCACATCGTAACGGGAGGTTCAGGCATCAATCCTGATAGGTTGGTGTATTTGGGAGATCACTTTGGTGAAGTCCTAAGGGAATATAAACTTGCCAGTAACTATGATGAGTCATTCCAAGACAATGATGTCGAGCTTTGGCTAAAGGCTTTGGATACCGAAATGGATTCGATGCATTCGAATCAAGAGTGGGAACTTGGAACCTTGCTAGATGGGATAAAATCCATCGAATGTAAGTGAATATATAAGAGGAAGGGATGTGTAACACCCCATAAAATGCATAAATAGATTAATCAGGTCTAATACAAAAACCACAAGAATAAAAAACATTTAGTTACATTCTGAGCATAAACTAAAAATTAAAACTAAATACATAAAAAAATAACTCAACATAAAAGTGGTGAACCTTACAATCTCTGATACCTAACCAGCAATAGTAATAGAATCATTGCATACTACATTATTTTGAAATAAAATCCTAATCCAAAGTAGTAATAATAATAATAATAATAATAATAATAATAATAATAATAATAATAATAATAATAATAATAATAATAATAATAATAATAATAATAATAATAATAATAATAATAATAATAATAATAATAATAATACCGACCCGATAGAATAGTAATGGGGTAAAAGAGTGAGAACACAGTCCTGACGCCTACATCCTATAAGATCAACAACTAAAAACTCAAGAGTGAATTAGGGGTGAGGCTACACCTGTGGCCTAGGTCTTGAAAAATGTTAACATGATATGTTAACATCAAGTTTAAGTAGTATAAGAATATAATTGATTCTAGGCTTTAATACAATTATGCATCTTCTTCTCACTTTTAGTAACTTTTAGGTTATCCTAAACCCAATAGTCCTAGACATCACATACGTCGAATTCCAGACCCAAGTTAACCCATGATTATGTATTATTCATCTTCCATTCAATATCATTATCAACATAATTATTCTATACTTATCAAGCATTTTCATCTCACTATGAAACATATATCTATGTGTATATCCTCATATATACATTTGGTACCAAATATTTATAACTGTTGTAGTACCAAAGTGGTAACCATCGCATGACCCAGGTTAAAGCCCATCGCTCTCTATGAGGGTACTAAAATGGCACCTTCGACTAGCCCATGGTATGACACATCTCTATAAATATACTGGAGTGCCGAAGTGGTAACTATTACATGACCCAAACTAAAGCCCGTCGATGCCTATCAGGATATCGAAGTGGCATCATCGAATAGCCCAGGGTATGACACATCTTTATATACCAAATTACCTAAGCAATAACCATCACACGACCAAGGTTAAAGCCCATCTCTCTGAATCGGTATACTGCAGAGGCACCACCGCCCGACATAGGTTACAATACATCTTTGTTAATCATAATAATAAATATACCATCTAGAATTTATTAGATAAGTACTCATATCCGCTATGTTGTACATAAGTTGCAATACAAATAAACATCATTCTTTCATTCATGTACTAACTTACTTATCTTGTACCGAGTAATTTAACACATAATATTAAAGGTTTTCAATCAGTATGTCACCATAATATAAGTCCCAATCCTCATTCCACATTTCCTTTTCTCAATTTAGGAAAACTTATAAATCTGCCTCGATCGTGCCTACAATGATAAAATCTAGTCATTTGCACACCACAATTGTGGGCGTTTGCATGGCTAAACCACGAAACACTCCAAAATTTTTGTTTTCTTTAACCCACTATCTTTATAACAGTTCCTATGCATAGAACCTACATTTTTGGCCATTTTTAAGGTTATATCACCCCATACAACCCAATTTCACATGAGTTCATTCAGAATTCTAACTCTATATTTTTTTCTTACAATTTTTAGATGATTCACTTAGACATCAGAGCAAATATATTTAAAAATTGAAGCTTTAGAACCCAAAGTTAGAAATTCATCTCTATACCCCATATTTTTAACCAATCCATGTAATATTCAAGGGGCTTTTACTCAATTTCACAATTAGAACGTAACACAAATATCAATTCATTCAATATAACACAATTTCCTACGTAATTATACAAATTTCCATTGAGTGATAAAAACCTAAATCCTACTGGCTAAATTAAATCTCAAATTGGTTATGTAAATTATCGAATTCCAGATATTTTATAATTAGGTTTAGATTCAAATCAATAACCATAATCTAACACAAAAAACAATAATATTAGTATACTAAATAAACTTTCCTTGGTTACATAGATGAATTCCTATTTCAATTTGCCTTAATTATCTCCTTTTCCAATGTCCAATTTCCCCATATTCTTTTCCTTTTTTCAAGTGGCCTCCTCCTTATCTCTCTAGGGTTTCCTTTCTCAAGTGTTAAAATGACTCATAATAATCCTAATCTTCCTTTTATATACTTAACCATGAAATTTCGGTTAACACCCATATAGACCTTGACTCATTAAGCCCAAAATATTTTTTAAACAGTCTAAAGTCTAGATTAAACCATATACTAGCCTATGGGGCTTAAAAATCATTATTTAAGTCCCAATCCATCATTTTAAATTTATTAAACATCAACCCAAAGTATCAAACTAACGTCTTAATATAGAAATTTGTACGAGTCCCAAATCATTATTAAATTATTTATTTATTAAATAATTATTAATTCATCCACATGTATTAAGTCATATTTCAATTTCGAATAAAATACACTAAATACAACATATATGAAAATATAATTAGTCATGTAATGTATAATTGTAGGCACATATAATCATAAATAATAAATTTTACCATTTAATTAAGGCATTAAAATTATGAGGTATTACATCCTTCTTCCCAAAACAAGGAATTTCGTCCTTGAAATTCGAATTCATTAACCTCCTACTTGGAATTCTAAAAAGATCTTTTGCATAGCGTTCTCATACTCTATACAAAATCTACTCGTCTTATGAGCTAATGCACATTAAGGTCTCTCGTCCTAAATTGCATTTGGATAACCTTTAACCAACTAGTTCAACTATTGGAATCTCAACTTTTCTTTTAAAACTTTCTCAGTTGTATACTCTTAGCAACATCGTGTCCCCATTGATTGTGATAAGGTGATATCAAATGATATCATCCCCACCCTATCCACTAGTATGGAAAAGGATCCATCCATCGGAATGTCACTTCCCCTTAAAATCCAACTTCGTAATATCCTTCCTTGAGAAGATCTTTAAGAGAACCTGACCCACCTTTTTGGACCCCAACCCATGGTCTCGTTTATCACAAAATCTATTTTTCCTACTTCGACAATCTTCATACACCCTATTATGAACACCATTATTCCCGAGGTGCCCCAAATACATTACCACACAACAACTTGTTAAATCTCAGTTCTTAATCAACTTGGTTAATCTAACTCAGGTGACTTTATCTAATTCCATGACCCCTTTGGAATCTTCGAACTTATAAAAAAATCAATAGGTTTATTCTCCCATTTCCACATTGTAATAACCCGCGTAATTTTTGGGCTATTTTAATTAATTTAGGAAAATGGAGGAAAATAAAGTTTTTGATAAAATTATTTTTATTGCTCAAATATGTTGGTTATTATTTTTAAAGGTGAGAATTTCAAACGGTTTCGAAATCGGAGTTAAAATGGATTTTAAAATGATTTTTAAATGTTTTTAACTCTTGGAATTCTAAGTCGGCGAACATTAAGTAATTTTCAAGAGTTGTTTTGGCTTCCAACTCTTCATTTATTTGCCTTATTTAAAGGAGTCTTTTGGATTCCAACTCTTCATTTCTTTTCATTATAAAAGGAAGTCGTGGGCAAACCTTTTAACATACGTTTGGCACAAATTTTGGCAGCAAATATATTTTATATTCCTCTTCTTTTTATATATACATTGGCCCTTGAGATTTGTGAGTTCCAACCTTAGATTAGAGGTGTTCTTGGGGCTATATTGTTGGAGGTTCTTGGAGGAGATTTTATAGATCTTTTGTGTTGATCTTGAGGATGTGATCATTGGTTTCTCATCGTGTTTTGAGGTATGGGGTTTTACACAATATGCTCCTTAAATCTCGCGAGTGTCATTCTCTTTGATTTCTTATTAATTGAACTCATATTTGAATTGTTAAATTCATTGAAATCTGAAAAATAATTGTTGAAATTATTTTGATTCATGTGGTATGATTCGTGTTGTTGAGCACGTTGTCATGAGATTTTAATATGGCACGGATGTAGGGCACCCGCCAAAATTCCTGTTTCCCGGGCTATGGCTTGATAAAGCATATACGGATGTGGTGAGGCCTGGTGACCCGGTTAAAGTGTTGTTGAGAAATTATATTGATAAATGCTTTGAGATTTACATTTTGATTTGAATATTCGTACTCGTGTTGTTACGTTTTATTCACCGCTAATATATTTGTTGAGCACCTTTTTCGTCGTATTGTGTACTTCCCTATATTTTCTTTTAGTGGCAGGTTAGCGCAGATTTTGGGGCGCTATGGAGATTGATTTTAGCGAGGATTGTTTGGGAAAGATTTGTATTATTTTGATGTATAGAGCTTTGGAGATTTGTAATTTTAATTCGAGAGACTTGTTGTATTTGAAGAATTGAGATTAGTGGATTTATATGATTGTGGGTTTATTTAGATGCTCTATACCTTGTCTATTGTGGATTTAGATTTATTTTATCGCATTAGCGCTCCGTTCGCTCTCTTCGGGTGGGCGGGGTGTCACAAATGGTATCAGAGCTAAGGTATACGAAAACCCTCGGGGCTTGAGTTTTGGGTTCATTGCGTGGTTAGCAATTTTTGGAGATAGAAAATTTTTGGTGATATTCGTGATTGGTTTCGAGATTAGAGGTGGGGAATTATTTTGGGAGATGAAATTATTTTTGGAGATTGTTGGCTGATTTTTTAAGAGTTAGGCATTCGACGAATTTCGAGGGCGAAATTCCATTGTTAGTGGGGAAGTGTAATAACCCGCGTAATTTTTGGGCTATTTTAATTAATTTAGGAAAATGGAGGAAAATAAAGTTTTTGATAAAATTATTTTTATTGCTCAAATATGTTGGTTATTATTTTTAAAGGCGAGAATTTCAAACGGTTTCGAAATCGGAGTTAAAATGGATTTTAAAATGATTTTTAAATGTTTTTAACTCTTGGAATTCTAAGTCGGCGAACATTAAGTAATTTTCAAGAGTTGTTTTTGCTTCCAACTCTTCATTTATTTGCCTTATTTAAAGGAGTCTTTTGGATTCCAACTCTTCATTTCTTTTCATTATAAAAAGAAGTCGTGGGCAAACCTTTTAACATACTTTTGGCACAAATTTTGGCAGCAAATATATTTTATATTCCTCTTCTTTTTATTTATACATTGGCCCTTGAGATTTGTGAGTTCCAACCTTAGATTAGAGGTGTTCTTGGGGCTATATTGTTGGAGGTTCTTGGAGGAGATTTTATAGATCTTTTGTGTTGATCTTGAGGATGTGATCATTAGTTTCTCATCGTGTTTTGAGGTATGGAGTTTTACACAATATGCTCCTTAAATCTCGCGAGTGTCATTCTCTTTGAATTCTTATTAATTGAACTCATATTTGAATTATTAAATTCATTGAAATCTGAAAATTAATTGTTGAAATTATTTTGATTCATGTGGTATGATTCATGTTGTTGAGCACGTTGTCATGAGATTTTAATATGGCACGGATGTTGGGAACCTGTCAAAATTCCTGTTTCCCGGGCTATGGCTTGATAAAGCATATACGGATGTGGTGAGTCCTGGTGACCCGGTTAAAGTGTTGTTGAGAAATTATATTGATAAATTCTTTGAGATTTGAATTTTGATTTGAATATTCGTACTCGTGTTGTTACGTTTTATTCACCGCTAATATATTTGTTGAGCACCTTTTCTGTTGTATTGTGTACTTCCCCATATTTTCTTTTAGTGGCAGGTTAGCGCAGATTTTGGGGCGCTATGGAGATTGATTTTAGCGAGGATTGTTTGGGAAAGATTTGTATTATTTTGATGTATAGAGCTTTGGAGATTTGTAATTTTAATTCGAGAGACTTGTTGTATTTGAAGAATTGAGATTAGTGGATTTATATGATTGTGGGTTTATTTAGATGCTCTATACCTTGTCTATTGTGGATTTAGATTTATTTTATCGCATTAGCGCTCCGTTCGCTCTCTCCGGGTGGGCGGGGTGTTACACACATTAGGATTTGGAACACTATAACTCTTTGAACATCTCCGGTGCTCTACCTTTTTTTACTGGTAGGATCCCTTTCTCGACACAAACTATGCGAATATCTACCTCTCCGTAGTAACCGTATAAATTCTTCCATTTACTGTACACCCACTTGCTTCTGGAATGTAAAGTAACCCATAAAACATTCTCCTTGTCCAAACCTATTTTTTATAGCTTGGGACCTTCTAGAACAAATAATTTCTATTGGAACTTTAACCTTATACATTCGTTAACATATAAAGGAACACTTTTCGGGTACAACCTCCATACTTTCTTTCGGTAAAATTCCCTCACTTGAGCTCGAACTGGCCTTGACGTAAAAATCGGGTGTAACGACCACCACGTTTTTAATTACTTATGCTTCATCAAGATGTCCTCGTTATAACCAATAATGAAACCATCTTAAAAAGGCACTTCCTTTAAAATGATAACACTCGGTAACGACCTTGTCAACTCCCTTTGAGGTTCAAGACACATGCCCGAAGCATATATTATAGAAGGACAAATATTACCTCTACTAACTCAAGATCGTGAGTGGGGTAACTATCCTCATGAGTTTTAAGCTTTCAAAAATTATAAGCTATAGGCCTCTCCTCTAGCATTGACACACCTCCTGTTATATATATACCAAGTACTTTGCGATACCTCATGGTAACACAAGAACGAGAATAGTGGTGAGCTTCTCGTTGAGATCCTCAAACACGTTATGAAAATATACTCTCTAAATTATGGTACCTCCATTTGGGAGAGGTGAGCCAGTGGTCCAAACATCTTTGAGAACCCCTTAATGAACCTCTTGTAATACCCTACTAAACCCAATGGACTTTTACCCTCTATAGGTGTCATGGGTAGTCCCCAATTCAAAACTGCAAATACCTACGAGGATTCTCCGAAATCCAAGCCTAAGATACGATATGGTCCAAGAAATGTATTTCTCAAAACCAAAACTCACACTTAGAGAACCTAGCGTACAAATTAAGTTCCTATAGTGTCTATAAAATGAATCGCAAATTCCCCACATGGTCCTACTTCATCCGAGCATACATTAGAATCTCGTTAATAAGTACGATGATGAATCGATCCCGAATGGCCGAGAAAACAAACTCATCATGTCCATGAACACTGTTGGCGAAACAACATGACCCGAAACTCATATGATTCATATCACGTCAAAACAATCCATCTTTGGAATGTCCTCCTCCCGAATACGTAAATGGTGATGGTAGTCATATTACCTCATCAAATATATCCGTAAACACCTAGACAATCAGTATTGAGTCTAACAATACGGTGACCCCCACTGATGAAGTGGCATATATGTAATACAAGTCCCTCCCTCGGGCCTAAGTATAACTATAAGAAATATCCCGGTATTTGATATAAGCGTAATACATATAGATACTACTCAAAGATAAATAATACTAATCATAAGACCACATGTCTAAATTAATAAAGTGGTTGAACACCCAATCCGACCAATAAACTGCCAAGTCTCTACAGTCACAACGTAAAATAGCGCCCAACCAATAAGGTATCCACATAAAATATATCCCAATGATAAAATCAATATATATCATAATCATATTAAGAACTCTACTAGTAAAGACTGATAACTCCTCGATGTCTAAGTTAGACTCATGCGAGCGAGCCATAAATATATTTGTACCCATCCACAGGTGGTATTCTCAATAACATATGTCGTTCTATAGAATCTACTAAGTGGCCTTCCTCACCACCAATGTAACACCTTATTATAAAGGAAATATCTAAATAGAGGACACACTGGCGGCCCTGCTAACCTTGCCTCTATAGTCATTTCTGCGTGAACTTGTCTCGTTGGGCCCACACTAGTCGTAATTTCCTTGGCTCTACTGTCCATAACGGATACTCTTGGAAATATCTTGGGGTCTTCTCCCCCTATGTAGTTACTTTTTCTGGTGAGGTATTACCTACTTGTGTCAACGTTACACCGTCTCCAGTTATTGGGCCTAGTTTGGCCTCGGTCGTCACTGAAAGGGTGGGATATATAGATTCACTTATATATTAGGTTACACACAAAAGATTCACTTTTTACCAAATTTTATCTTGATTAGAATTAAGTGAGAATGCAAGATAAAGTGAATCAAATGTCCAAACGAAACATGAATAAGAAAATATAGGGAAAATTCCTTTTGAGCAAAGCCCATATTCAGCATTACTTTAGACTCAACACACCAGATAGACAACTTAGATATCTATTAAATTTAATGCAATATCATCTTTAACTCTTTAACAGAAAATGGTATAGTCCAGCACCGCCTACAGTAAGCAGATCTTGCCTCGATATCCACCGACCAGTCTGAGAAATCACAATTCCTTTATTCTTCAATAGTAGAGCCTCAAATCCACAAATCACTAGTAGAGAAAAATTTGCACAATGGTTTAGAACTCAGATTGTGTTCTTCTTGGTTAGCAAAGTAATCCTAAATGATCCAAAGGGTTTGGAGAAATAATTTGAAGAGTTTGATCACAAAATAACTCTTAAAAGGCTTGAAAACAAATGCATCCCCGCATCTCTATTTATAGAGAAAGAGATCAGCTAAGGATAAACATAAAAAATGCAATTGATGTTGATTAAAAAAACTCACATACTCGTTTAAACGAAGTCACATATCGTTCGAACGAATTACCCACTTTCAGTCGAACAACCTTCCAACGAATCTTCAAACGACATTCTAGTGCTTTCCAAAAGGTGAAGCATCAGAACTCATTCGAACAACCCCGTGAGATATTCCGATGACTAGTGAACACTCGTTCGAATGACATTTAAAGTCGTTCGAACAAATTTACAAAAAAATTAGAAAATTTTTAAAAATCATTTTAAAACATATTGAAAAATATTTATAACAAAAACTCTTTGAAAAGTCCCTTGAATAATTTTAAGATTACTAAGACCATCTCATAAACCATCTCGAATAAAGTAGCGATGCCCGATCTTCGATCCTTGCAAATGGTCACTAGCTCTTCTTCTCTTGAAGACTTGAGAACGTTCATGAAGCTACAATGGGGTGTAATGGGATATGACAAATAAAAAATAAATAATGAGCAATCATAAATTTTTCTCTTACAAATCTCCACCTTTGGCTATTCTGGTACAAAATACAAATCGAAACCAAATTAACCCCTAAGAGAAATATGACTAATGCCTTCCTAAACAAAGAAATGAAAAAGCATCAATGTCTTTATCTTCAACCGAAAGTCTTCAACTTGTTGTCCATGATATCATTAAAGAGGAATCAACCTACACACATGAATAAAAAGAGATACCATGACACATACGAGTTTAAAGAAAAATAATCTCCCCCTCCATTTGTTCTTCCCCTTTTTGTCAGTAATAGACAAAGGGATAGAAACTAAACCTAAAATCTTAGCATCACCCAAATTCAAATATGAATTAATATTAAAAAGATAAACAATTAAGCACAGGCGATGAGATTCCAAAAAAGCGACCAACTATTTTTGCAATTTTTCAAAATTTTGAGTATATAAAAAGTATATGAGTATAAACAAAACATATAGGTACAAATATAAATAATCACACCATGGAATAACATGAAAATATCCGAATCATGAAATAGGAATGAAATTATGTGAACTTAAATCGTGGAAAAATCAACTTAGGCATACGAAACAAAGGCGCATAAAGTCGATGAAATACTTCTAAAGAAAGAACTCAATTTCAACCTCAGGTGTAAGAATGTTGATCAAATTAAAATTGGATCGACCTATGCAAAATACAATGAATTTTAATGCTTCTCAAATCAATAACTCCAAACTATTTAATGTTTTTCAAAAAATTCCATTGTGCAAACCCATTGATCTTTTACTTATAACACCTTCAAAATCTCATATTTTTAAGTATACACTAGAAAATTTTTGTAGATATCATAACGCTCATGAAAGTGAAGTATCAATGAAAATAAAAATTAGCTTTGACACTTCTATTTTTATGAGCCATTAATATTTTGGGTTTTCGTTAATAGTGGATTTTAATGCAAAGAAAATTTTCTCTTTCGTTGCCCCTTTCCATTGCCTAAAATAACACAAATTTTTCGAGAAAAGAAATCCGATCAATGGTTCTTACAATAACAACTTATCTCTAGTACATTTGGTTCGTTATTAAACCCTATTGTGATGAAAGCATCGTATTCGACATATGACCAGTAAGTACAATGCTCAAAAAGTCTATGCATGTGTGCGATAAGTGATAAAAAGTCTAGCACAGAGAAAGTAATCATCAATAAACAACGAAATTGTAGCCACGCGTTATTAAGCACACTATAGGAATGAAGCCATCTATGAGAACAAAATGAAAAAGTCACATGAATCGATCGAATGAAATTGTGATTAAAGGCGCAACCATATGCAACACCCCTTTTTTCGAGGATTTAGAATTTGATAAATTTAGTGATATAGGAATTAATTAATCTGGAGGACGTAATTTATTTGCTGAATTAAGATTTAATTAAATCGGGTTATTTTTAAAATTCACATGTGTTGTAATTTGAGGACAAGGTAGGAGATTTTAGTAAAATGACTTGAATGGAAATTCTGAGAGCACAGTTCATTCCGAATAAGTCGAGATAGTTGGAAAAGAGTACCCGGACGTAATAATCGGGTCACAGAGCATTTTTAGTCATAATCGGGCTCACACGGGGATGTTCGGGTCATTTGGGCTTGGACCATAGGTTTAATTTCAGGATTGGTGATATAAAACCCACATTAAGGAGTTTGTGGCATACACAACTCCATAAGAAAACCCTAGATTAGCACAGGAGAAAAGAGGGACAATTTGGAGAGCTTTTGCGAGCCAAACCAAGAAGAAATTGGAGTGCTCTTCGTCAAATCTTCATCTACATAAAAAAAATCAGATCCTATGAAATTATTCAGGCAAGTAGTTAAATTTGATTTCATTTAAATTACGGCATTGTGATTCATATCATGGTGGGTGTAAACCATATTTATTTTGGGATGGGTTATTATATCAAAATTCGTTTTGGGTGGGTTCAAATACGAAAAACGGTCTTTAGATGATTTAATCATGTTGTGTAGATTAAATGAAAATTAATGATGCGATATAATTCTAGGTTGCAGAAATCTGAATCCTATGATATACCCAGTAGATATTGGTGTCTAATTTCGAATATGTAGAATGAAATTTAGAACCGATTGAATGGAACCCAGTAAGTACTAAATTTAAAAATTAGTGTATTGTGATTGAAATCAATAGCATTTAAAGGTTTGGGTGATGTTTAGAACCTGATTTGGAGATGTACTTATGTTGATAATAATTATATTTAGGTTTGGGGTAGAACCAAGAAGTTTAGAGGTTTATTTATGGAAGAAAAACGAATCTGGGAAGAAGGAGGTTCGCAACTCAGGTACAGCGAATCGGTTCAGGGGTCGGTCCGAATCGATTCGGGGGGACTGTGAGTTCGAGTTTTCCCATCTAAATTAGGGGGCTAAAACAGAGGATTTTCTTACAGAATTTTAGATGTGAGAATGAGAAAAAACATGCTGAAAAAGTTGTATAAATTAGTGAGTGAAATTAGAAACGGATTAAGTGAAATAAAATTCATATGACTTGATTTACAGGCTGAGTGAATGTGTTCGGGCATTGTAGGAAGTGACACTACTATAATAAATTGATTAATGTGCAATTAATTATATTTAGAGTCGAATTTGTGACTCGGATATTTTATGTCTAGTGCGATAGGAGTTAGGCACGGAGTAGCTGGGTTAATTTATTATAGACATATATATTAAATTATTGAATATAAAATTTATCAAGGGATGTTAAACTTAATAGCGGGATTTTGTGTAACAAATTCTAAGAGATAAAGATACGAACCGACTGAGTGAGTCTGGGTATTGTAGTTGGGTGACACAACTTGAATGAAAAGTAATTAGCGAGTGATTAATTAAATTATGATTTGGGATATAGTCCTCAGTATTTTTGCGCTAGTGCTAAGGGTGTTAGGCACGGGTTAACCGGACTTTATTAAATATATGTATATGGTTATGTGTGATGCTATATGTAAATTTATGTGCTCTATAGATATTGGTGTTAATAATATTTATAGGAATACATACCCCTCTTGTGCAATCACGGGAGGTTGCGCGATGTGGGTGAATCCTTTGGCTAGAGAATGCAGGGCGAGTATAATCCCCAGGTCATATCGTCCATTATTTTATATTTTTATTCTTTTTGGGGTGAGACGCTTTGGGTATGATTCAGTATCACCACCAGGGAACTATGATCGCCTCCTCTACGCTTATTTTATTTTTCTGATTCGGTGAGCTAACCGTCTGGAGGTATCTGGGTGGATTGAGTATACTTGGGGAGATAATATTTTAGAGAAAACATCTAGGGAGTTCTTACTTAGGAAATGGATGGTTATTATACTTGACATGTGGGTGAATGTTGTAGTATGTTAGTACGTATATTATATGAGTAGATAATTATATACATGATTAATACATAAGTGTGAATGTATTTCTTCTATAACTAATGCGAAAGTTATATGATATAAAAAGGGGTTTTCTTATATAACTAAGGTGAAAGTTATATGATTTAAAAAAGGTGATTTCTTATATAACAAGTTTGAAAGTTGTATGATTTAAACAGTGGTTTTTCTAAATAACTAGTTTGAAAGTTATACGAATTAAAAAGGGGTTTCCTATATAACTAGTGTAGACGTTATATGGTTTAATATAGTTGTCCCGATTAATAAGTTAATGCGTAGATAACTTAATAATCAAAGTAAGAATACTTGGACTAGAGTAGTGTAGTGGAAAGAGGTGTGATACGGATAGTTAGGTGGGGTAGTTTAATTAAGAAGGTTAGCAGGTAAGCGTTAGGTGTGCATATTAGATAAGGGGTTAGCTATACCTCAAGCGAGTGCGACACTAGCTTAAATATGAAGAGTGTGCATGCTTATTTAATTATTGCAATTCAACTATTTTCTAAATACTTTCAAAATTATTCTTTTGGTCTTTGACTCATGTCAAAATCTTTTCCAAAACCTTTTATGTGTCCAGCCACAGGGACGCACGGTTTGAGGATTCTATCAAGGATGCGCAGCTGCAGCTCATGTGGAAGTTGCAGGACTTTTCTATAGACGTTACATTCTTCTGTTCCTAGTGTAGGTACTTTACTCTAATACTCATTTCAGCATGTCTCCCTCAGATTTAGTATTTAGTTTATTTATGTGACCTTGTGTATCTAGGTTATGATTTGAGTTTACTTGTATATTTCATTGTTGAATCGATAATTGAATCGGTTCTTTTTATTATTTTATTCATCTGTGTTGGATTCAGTTATCAGATTGGGTTGATGTCTAATTATTATTTACTTTCACATGATGATTATTAATGAAAGATAAAATTTTGCACCACTCTAATTACATTACTAGATGGTTAGTAACTTTAAAAAAAAATTCGATAGTGATGCTAAGAATGAGCCATATGAGACCAACGTCTTATTTTGATCACAGATTGGCCACCTGGTATTTTAGTAGGCGCGGTGTCATAGAAGGTATCAGAGCATCAGGTTCTAGAATCCTTAGGTTCTATGCGGCTTAGTACGTATCAGTGTAGTGTTCTTTGATATAGAGCCTTATTATAGGATTATTGTATTTCTCTATGTATGGAACTTACATTCTCCTACAATTAAGTATTATGGATGCGATTCATATACGAGTTCGATTATACTTCGAACACCGAATAACTTTGGGCGACCAACGAGGGCCGTTAGAAGGACTGTAGGGGGAGTGTCTTACCAAGGAGCCATTGAATATTCAAAGACGGTGATCGCAATAGAAGTCACCATGGTCATTGTTTAGGCATATGTCGTTGGAAAAATTACTAGGTCGTAACTTTTTCCCTAAGCACCATCGTAGAAGGCGGTGGTGCAAAGTTAGACTCACCCAGCATAGTCGGTAAAAAGTGGGGGAGTCGGAGGAACTTTTTTGATGAGCCATCCATAAGGATTCGAGGAAGAGAGGGAATGTTATGGGTCAATGGAAAGAGGAACCCAAGGGCAATTGTATAGGGTGTAGTGCAGTGTAACCCTAGATTAATTTTGAGTGCAATTTTGGCTCATAGGAGCGGCGTTGTTGTGACAGGAGTCAGTCACCATAACAATAGAGAGACCATGAATAACGAAGAAGTTAGGGTGCAGTTTGACCACAAATCCTCTCATCAGTTGTTTAAATAGAATGGAAAAGGAGATTTTAATACTTGTTTCAGAAGGGTCGTGCAGTGGTCGGTCATGAAGGAAAGTTGACGTGTTTAGCGAACTTCGTACCCAAAGAGGTGGATACGAAGAATTAAAAAGGTCCTTAAGTGCATAACGGACTCAGGGGTAGAATATACTAGCACGGATGGGGAAATTTGGGTAGAACGACGAGTACTGTTGCCATCAATGTCATGAGAGGGGAGCTAAGAGAGTAAGAGAACCTAACCAAACGGCAAGACTGGATTTAATAGTGCTAGTGAAGAACCACAGTAGAGGATACCCAGGAGGGGATCCATTTTAATAATTGAGATCCATAGAAATCCTACTAGGTGATGGTGGATTCAGTGGGGCCCGTTAAGGCCAGCAACGAGTCCTATAAGGCTAACCGTGCCAAAGTGACAATAGGGGTAGCAATCAGGGTAAAGACTAATAAGTCCGTGGGAATGATAACATCGATATGGATAGTGGGTCCAGAGAAAGGGGAATGACACGGAGGGGTGTCTTATGTGTAAAGAGTAGGAACACGTGTGAATTTTGTCTATAGTGAATTGGGGGACAGAAATGGGATGCCCAGTAGGGGCAACAAATATAAGAAGTTTTTGGTTCGGTTGGGATGGGGGTGTTATGTCCATGAACCATTTGAATCGCAAGTGTTGTTGTCAATTGAAGTGTGAATTTTATCACGGGGTCGTTGGGGTTTATTATGTGTGACATGAGTGAGTCACAGTAGTTCGTTAGTACTATATTCGTATGAGAAACAGATTTAATAGATATATCATTAATATTACTATAATGTGTGTATATTTACCGTGGAGTAGCGGGGTGCACTTCAGTTCCAACTACAGGGGAGCGGGTTTGGACAACGAGAGGATATATATTTTATGAGTATAACTCATTTTGAGAGATGATATTCGAGGTATGGTTTTATCCTGGGTACGGACTGTTGAGAAATGGTCGGCGGTGATAGCAAGACTATCGTGTTCGTTATTCCGGGGCAAGGTGTATATTTTTGCGATGTATCACTTGAATAAGGGTAGAGCTTCAGGTGATATTTTTATGAATCAGACTTCAGAGAGTACAGTTGTCTAGTTACATTGGATCCTGGCGTGTAGGGACTTTTACTGATATTATTCTGGGTATATCGGGTTTACCGTTGAGCAGAGAGATTTAGCTCATTGTTGGTTACCCGTTGAGAACTTAGTGATAATGAGAGCATCATATCGTGTGATGCCTTGAGAGACATAGGCATAGAAGATTTGATTTATCTGTGAGGAGACAGAGTTTGTGATATCCTAGTTATGTGCTTTGGACCCACGGATTTTAATGACCACTAATGCTAGGGGATAGTGCATTGGGGGAAAGTTCTTTTGAGCTTCGTTGCGGGATGTTACACGTATGGAACATAATAAACGGGAAGTAGTGAGACATTGTTGGATGCTAGTGCATCAGTTTTGAATGTTAAATTATTGAACATGTAGAAGAAACACTTTAAGCTGCGAGCTATTACAATATATGGCCAGTGGAGCCGGGGAGTGCTGTGAGGGAAGCATCGAGAAAACTTATGTACCACAAGTTAATGGGTGGGGCAGTATCGAGAAAGAATTAAATTGGAAATTATGGGGTAATCGATAATACCTGTATGATATAGCCACACCGAGAGTGTGGAGCTGAGCATCAGATGAGTGTGTTACATACGAGACGTCAATGATATTATTGTCGGGATGTTTGGGCTATAATGTATAGTATGGTGAGACTTTGTTTTTGTCGTTCCAAGATATGATTTACTTGTGCTAGTTATCACCTTAAAGAGGGTATAGTCTATATATAAGTGTATGTATGTTATTGTGTATTGCATAAAATACTTATAAGTAAATTTTTGTATTGTTATATTTAATTCCGGGGAGTATGGACGTTTACTGATGCGATTCAGGGTGGATAAGAAAATATAACTCGTGATTGATTCGCGCTAAGAAACTAGTGATAGTAAGGGGAACCATGTTGTATGATGTCTTCTATAACATGAGAGTTTATGAGTATACTTTTATGTCAGGATATAGGAATTTTAGAGTACGTATTATGGAGTGAGGTCCTAAAAGATCTCAATAACCGACATTGTTAGGTAGTAGTGTAATAGGGGGTTTCCTTGTTTGGATTTTTCTTTGCGAGATGTGCCACACATGAAACTTAGCACAACGTTGGAAATGGGGAGATGTGTGGTCATTGGGACTTGCGTTTTGTGTCTTGGTTATGATACATATATGTGTTTATAACTGTGAGTTGAAAGTTATATTACGACTTAAGGGTAGTGAATTCGGATAACATTTGTGTGGATAAGCACAGGTACAGGGTGTACGGGCGCCCTGGGTAATTAATTTAATTTTAATATAACTCGAGATTAGAAGGTGTAGAGATATGTGTAGCGATCTTAAGGGCATGTAAGTAAGGAAGTATCCGAGGCTTGGAGTATTAGACTCATCTTAATTTCGAGGATGAAGTTCCTTTGTAAAGGGGAAGTATGTAACACCCTATATTTATGAGGATTTATAATTTAATAAATTTAGTGATATAGGAATTAATTCATCTAGGGAATGTAATTAATTTGGTGAATTAAGATTTAACTAAATCGGGTTATTTTTAAAATTTGCATGTGTCGTAATTTGAGGACAAGGTTGGAGATTTTAATAAAGTGACTCGAATGGTGATTCTGAGTGCTTAGTTGATTCTGAATAGGCCGAGATAGTCAAAAAGAGTAACGGGGTAGTAATTGGGTCTCGAGAAATTTTTAGGCACAATCGGGCTCACACAGTGGTGTTTGGGTCATTTGGGCTTGGCCCATAGGCTTAATTTTGGGATTAGTGATATAAAACCTATATTATGGATTTTGTGGTAGACACAACTCCGTAAGAAAACACTAGCTTGGCAGAGGAGAAAAGAGGGATAATTGGGATAGTTTGGGGGAACCAAACCAAGAAGAAATTGGAGTGCCCTTGGTCAAATCTTTGTCTACATCAAAGAAAATCAGAACCTACAAAATTATTCTGGAAAGTAGTTATATTTTCTTTCATTTAAATTGCGATATTACGATTCATATCATAGTGGCTGTAAACCATATTCATTTTGGGATGGGTTATTATATCAAAATTCATTTTTGGAGGGTTCTCATACGAAAAAAAGGTATTTGGATGATTTAATCATGTTGTGTAGACTAAATGGAAATTGATGGTGCTATATGATTCTAGGTTGTAGAAATCTGAATCCTATGATAAACCCAGTAGAGATTGATGTTTAATTTCATATTTATATAATGAAATTTAGAACCGATTGAATGTCACCCGGATAAAAACCAAATTTTGAAGTTGGTGGATTGTGATTGAAATCGATAACGTTTAAAGATTTAGGTGATGTTTAGAACACTATTTGGAGGTGTATTTATGTTGACAATAATCGTATTTCGGTTTGGGGTAGAACCAAGAAGGTTAGAGGTTTATTAATGGAAAAAAAATGAATTTGGGAAGAGGAAGTTTCGCAACTCAAGTACAGTGAACCGGTTTGGGGTCAGGCCGAACCGGTTCGGGAGGTCTGGCAGTTCGTCTTTTCCCATTTAAATTAGGAGGTTAAATTGGAGGATTTTCCAACGGAATATTAGATTTGAGAATGAGAAAAACATGCTGGAAAAGTTGTATGACATTTTGTGGGAATAAATTAGTGAGTTAAATTAGAAACGGATTAACTGAAATAAAAATCATACGACTTGATTTACGGGCCGGGTGAATGTGTACGGGCATTATAGGGAGTGGCACTACTTTAATAAATTAATGTGGAATTTATTAAATTTAGAGTTGGGATTGTGACTCGAATATTTTCAGGCTACTGCGATGGCAGTTAGGCATGGAGTAGCTCGGTAATTTATTATAGACATATATAATAAATTATCGAACATCAAATTTAAAGAGGGATGTTAAACGTAATATCCGAATTTTTTGTTACAAATTTTATTAGATAAAGATACGGACCGACTGAGTGAGTCTGGGTATTATATTTGGGCGACACAACTTAAATTAAAAGTAATTAGTGTGTGGTTAATTAAATTACATGTCGGGATATAGACTTAGGTATTTTTGGGCTATTGCTAAGGGTGTTAGGCACGAGTTAGCCGGACTTTATTAAATATATGCAGATGGTTATGTGTGATGGTATGTGTATATTTGTGTGCTCTATAGATATTGGTGTGAATGATATTTATAGGAATACATAACGCTCTAGTTCTATCATGGGAGGTTGCACGATGTGGATGAATCCCCTGGCTAGAGAATGCAGGGCGAGTATAATCCCCAGGTCATAGCGTCTATTATTTTACATTGTGATTATTTTTGGGGTGATGCGCTTTGGGTATGATTCGGTATCACAATCGGGGAACTATGACCGCCTCCTCTATGCTTATTTTATTTTTCTGATTCAGTGAGCTAACCGTCTCGGGGTATCCGGGTGGATTGAGTATATTTGGGTTGATAGCATTTTAGAGAAAACATCTGGTGAGTTCTTTCTCAGGAATGGATGGTTATTATACTTAACGTGTGTGTGAATGTTCTAGTATGTTAGTACGTATATAATATGAGTAGATAATTAAACACGGGATTAATACATAAGTGTGAATGTAGTTCTTATATAGCTAATGGGAAAGTTATATGATATAAAAAAGGGTTTTCTTATATAACTAAGGTGAAAGTTATATGATTTAAAAAGGTGATTTCTTATATAACAAGTGTGAAAGTTATATGATTTAAAAAGTGGTTTTTCTTTATAACTAGTTTAAAAGTTATATGAATTAAAAAGGGGTTTCCTATATAACTAGTGTGGACGTTGTTTGGTTTAATATAGTTGAACCGATTAATAAGTTAATGAGTAGATAACTTAATAATCAAAGTAAGAATACTCGGGCTAGAGTAGTGTGGTGGAAAGAGGTGTGATACGGCTAGTAAGGTGGGGTAGCTTAACTTGGAAGGTTAGAAGGCAAGCGTTAGGAGTGCACATTAGATGAGGGGTGAGCTATATACCTCAAACAAGTGCGACACTAGTTTAAATATGAAGAGTGTGCATACATATTTAATTATTGCAATTTAACTGCTTTCTAAATATTTGCAAAATATTTTACTTGGGATCTGACCTGTGTCAAAATCTTTTCTAAAACCTTTTACGTGTCCATCCACAAGGACACCCAGTTTGAGGATTCTATCCATGGATGCACAGATGCAACTCATGTGGAAGTTATAGGACTTTGCTATAGGCTTCGCATTCTTTCATTCCTAGTGTAGGGACTTTACTACAGTACTCATTTGGGAATGTCACCCTCAGATTTAGTATTCAGTTTATTTATGTAACCTTGTGTATCCTGGTTATGATTTCAGTTTGCTGGTGTATTTCATTGTTGAACCGATAGTTGAATCGGTTCTCTTTATTATTTTATTCATTTGTGTTGGATTCAGTTATCAGATTGTATTGATGGTTAATTATTATTTACTTCCACATGTTGATTATTAATGAAAGATAAAATTTGGCACCGGTCTAATTAAATTACACGGTGGTTAGTAACTTTAAAAAGTTTATAGACAATGATGCTAGAATGGGCCATATGAGACCAATATTTTATTTTGATCACGGGTTGGCCACTCGGTATTTTAGTAGGTGGGGTGTCACACCATATATGGTGAAAAACAAAATACAAAAATCCTTTTGAATTATTCAATTTTTTATCAAAAACAATTTCTTTTTGAACTTTTTTTAAAATGAAAAGAAAATCTTTTTGGATTTTTAAATAATACTTATTAAATGAAAAATCAAAATACAAAAGATCCAAACCATGTACAAATAGTAAAAACAAATATTATGAATTAAAAAAATCTAGTGTATGCAAACGTGAAAGCAATCACCCATAAAATCTCGCATGTGCAAGCATGCGAGAATAAAAAACTATAACATTTAATGCCTCCAAAATTGATTTCATAACCCAAATAGATGAATAGTTAACGTGATGGATTTTGGGAACCAAGGGGACATAGAAAAAAATTCCTCAAGTGATATTTTCTACTGAAGTTTGTGCATGTGTAGATGCGAAGTGGAACGGGACCTTCGAGTTGACCTTTTCTAACACCCTGGAATGCGGTTTACCCTCTAAAATAAATAATGGTTTGGGATTTAGCAACGGAAGAACTAGAATCATGGAAGCCAGTACCATCACTACCAATACTACTTGAGTCTCTCAAATCATCTTTTAACCTCAAAATACTAGACTCAAGCAAGAAATTAGATTTTTCAAACATTAGGGACTCCTTCTTCAAATTTTCCATTATTACTGGAAGGTTATCTCACTCCCCTTCAATGCAAGGGAACCTATACCTAAGAATCTTCTCACATGCCCTCAAATATTTTATTGATTTTTCATTACCCTTAATGGCTCGTAGATCAACCCTGGAAATTTTGGAATATTCTAATTATTTCTCTAAAAATGGATTCTATCCTCACTCCCTTTCTTGGAAACTTCTAAAGATTTAAAATCACGGTCCATGTCCATAAGCTTCTCACGGAGGATATCTCTCTGAATTTGAATATTTTGCAAAAAATTAATTTCATCTTTAAAACAAAAATTATATTTTTCAAGAACTTTAATTCTTTTTTAAAACATCAAATTCATAATAGCTAATGTTTCAGCTTGGTTATCAAGCTTATTATACTCATCTCGAATATCAGAGTCATCGTCATTGTTCAATGCATAGGGCAACTTATCACAATGATGACTCATCGATAGAAAAAAAACATGAGAGGGAAACAAACAGAGCACCCTAGACAACACGAAACAAGGATCTACACAATAACTTAATATTCCTTCTCTGATACCAATTTGAAAATGGGGGTAATATAGATTCACTTATATATATATGGTCATACACACAAAAGATTGACTTGTTACCAAATTTAATCTTCATTAGATTTAAGTGAGCATGCAAGATGAAGTAAAGCCAATGTCCAAACCAAACAAGAAGAAGAAGATAGAAAAAAATTCCCGTCGAAAAAAACCTATATTTAGCACTATTTTATACTCAACTGATCAAGACAAACTTTCATAAAACTTAGAGCTACACTAAGTTTAATGCACTATCGTCTTTGAATATTCAATAGAAAATAGTACATCTTGGCACCACCCATAACAAGTAGATATTACCTCAGTATCTACTAATCACCCTTAGGAATCACAATTCCTTTCTTCTTCAGTAGTAGTTAGCCTCAACTCTATAAATCATCAGTAGATAAAAATCTCCACAAGGGTTTAGAACTCAGATTGTACTCTTCTTGGTTTGCTAAAGTGATCCTAAATAATCCAAGGGGTTTGGATGAAATATTTGCATAGTTTTATCACCAAAGAACTATTTAAAGGCTTGAAAACAAATGCATCCTAGCATCTCTATTTATAGGGAAAGAGGTCACTTAAGGATAAACATAAAAGATTACATTTGATGTTGATTAAATATTAAAAACTCGCGTACTTGTTCGAACGAAGTACCCACTATTATTCGAACAACCTTCGAATGAATCTTCTTACGACATTCCAGTGCTTGCCAAAAGGTGAAGCATCAGAAATCATTCAAACGACCTCGCGAGACATTCCAACGACTAGTGAACACTCGTTCGAATGACATTTAAAGTTGTTGTGATGTAGTTACGAAAATTTCAAAAAACTTTTAAAAAACTTTTTAAAACATTTAGAAAAATATTTATAAAAATAAACTCTTTGAAAAGATCCTTGAATAATTTTAAGGTTAAAAACCACCTCATAAATCATCTCGAATAAAGTAGCGATGCTCGTTCTTCAATCCTTGCAAATTGCCACTAGATCTTCTTCTCATGAAGACTTTAAAATGTTCATGAAGGTGTACTGGGGTGTAACGAAATATTCCAAAAAAAAAAAAGAATGAGCATTCATAAATTTTGCTCTTACATTCACAATCTTAGTTACTATATACTTTAAATAGTTAGGGTGCTCCTTTTAATCAAGTGAGGTAACTTCCATCATTTGAACATTAGTGGTGATTAACGATTTACCCAATAACACTTGGCATACCCCCCGCGTAAAGTATGTGCCAATGCAAAACAAATTATGATTGCACTGAAGTGAATAACGTAAATAACTTTATTTGCCTCCATATCAATCTCTCTTGGGGCAAAAATGAGAAAGATAGTTGAATTCCTCCTCATAGCGGTTACCACATGATAACATATATGAGGTCTTCAAAACCATACTTTTAATGTCGTTACTAATGGTGATAAAAAAACATTAATCCTCATTACATACTTTAAGCACTTGCTAAAGGTCTCACGCCCAAATTTCCCTTGCTTCCGACCGAAGTTAAACTCATGTGTGGGATGTCTCACAAAGGAAATCAAAATAAGGAACCCTCTTGATACACTCGATCTTCTTCAAATCGTTGTCTGGAACAATGGTTTGAAACTTCCCTAAGCGATCGTAGTTATACAAATTAACAATTCTAAATGATAAATTTCTAAAGTAATCAGAGAACGCAACACAAAATATAATGGACACGCTTAAAATCCCTAGGACACTAGAACCTCGAATGCTTTGAAACCAACTCTAACGCCCCGTAAAATTCATAAATAGATTGATCAAGTCTAATATAAAAATCATGGGAATAAAAAATATTTGGTATCATTCTTAGCGTCAATGAAAAACTAAAACTTAATAAATAGATAAATAGCTTAACATAAAAATGGTGAACCAACAATCTCTTATACTAAACCAACAACATTAATAGAATCATCGCATACTACATTGTTTTGAAATTTAATCCTAAACCAAATTAATAAGAATAATAATACTGACCCGATAGAATAGTAAAGGGGATAAAAAGGTGAGCACACATGCCTAAAACCTACATCCTAGAAGATCTGCAATCGATAACTCAACACTCAATCAGGGGCTAGGTTTTACTTGTAGCTTATGTCCTAGGAAAAAAAAGTTAATAGGATACGTTAACATCAAATTTAAGTAGTATAACAATATAATTTATTCCGAGCTACAATATAATTATGCATATTCTTCTTGTATTTTAGTAAATTTTAGGTTATCCTAAACCCAAGTATCCCAGATATCACAAAAGTCTAATCCCAGACCCAAGTGAACCCATTATTACGTATTTCCTCTTTCATTGAATATCATTCCCTTCATAACTTTTTTTCTCTTCTCAAGCATAATCATCTCACTATCAAACACATATCTACGCGTATATCCTCTTATATATGGTTCGTACAAAATATTTTATAACTATCAAACTACTGAAGAAGTAACAGACGTAGGGTACGACACATCTCTATATACTAGAGTACTAAAGTTGTAACCATTGTACGACCCAGAGTAAAGACTGTCTCTCTCTGACGAGATACTGAAGTGGAATCGTCAACCAACCCGAGGTACGACACATTCTATATACCAGATTACCGAAGTGGTAACCGTTATACAACCCAGGGTAAAGTTTGTCTCTCTTAATCGAAATACTGAAGAGGCGCCTTCGCCCGACCTAGGGTACAATACATCTCTATCCACCATAATAATAAATATACCATCTAGTATGTATCAGATAAGTACTCATAACCGCCATGTTGTACATAAGTTATAATAAAAATAAACATAATTATTTCATTCATTAACAAACTTACATATCTTCTATTGAGTAATTTTTCAAGTATTGTTAAAGATTTTAAATCAGTATGTCACTATAACTGAAGTCCCAATCCTCATCCCACATTACATTTTTCTCAATTCAGAAAAAATTACAAATCTTCCTAAACTGTGCGCACGATGATAAAACATAATTTTTCGCATTACCCGTGCGCACAAACCATAGTTGTGGTAGTTCGCACGGCTAAACCACGAAATATTCCAGAATTTCCACTTCCTTCAACCTATAGTCTCTGTAACAACTCTTATGCGCAGACCCCGCGTTTTTGGCCATTTTTAAGGTTATATAACCCCCTATATAGTCTAATTTGACATGGAATCCTTCAAAATTCTAACTCCATATTTTTCCTTATATTTTTAGTTGTTCACCTAGAGATCTGGGCATATATCTCAAAATTGAAACTTTAGAAACCTATATTATAAATTCTTCTCCAAATCCCAAATTTCAATCAATCTATGTAATAATCAAGGTAATTTAAGCAAATTTCACAATTGGAACATAATACAACTATCAATTCATTTGATACAACTTAATTTCATAGAGAATTATACAAATTTCAATTAAGAGATAAAAACCTAACTTTTACTAATTAAATTAAATTTCAAATTGGTTATGTAAATTATCTAATTCAAGAGATTTTATAATTGGGTTTAGAATAAAATGAATAACCATAGTCTAATACCAAAATAATTATATTGGTATATAAATAAACTTGCCTTTGTTTAATAGATGAATTCCCAATTCCCTACTTCTCTAATGTCCAATTGCCACATTTTCTTATTCTCCAAGTAGCCTCCATTTTCTTTATCTAGGGTTTCCTTCCTCAAGTGTTCAAATGATTCTTAATAACCCCCATATGGACCTTGGTTCATGTACTAGCCTATGGTGCTTAAAACCTATTATGTAAGTCCTAATCCAACGTTCTAAATGTCCCAAACATCAACCTAAAATATCAAACCAACTTCTTAATACTCTAATTTGTATGAGTCCCAAAATCATTATTAAATTATTTATTTATGAAATAATTATTAATTCATTCACATGTATTAAGTCATATTTCACTTTCAAATAAAATACACATATGAAAATATAATGGGTGACATCAAATGTCACTACAAAGCACATATAGTCATAAATAATAAATTTCACTATTTAATTAATGCATAAAAATATGGGGTATTTCAAAAGGGGTAGACGGAAATGTGGAAACCTTCATTTCATGGAATGGCTTGTTGCGAAAGGGTTCACTCAGAAAGAGGGGATCGACTATGAGAAAAACATTTTGTAGTATCCATGATTCAGTCCATTCGGATTCTCTTATCCATTCCTTCACATCTCGATTACGAGATTTGTTAAATGGAAGTCAAGACTGTATTCTTGAACAATAGTCTTGACGAGTGCATTTATATAGTGCAACCCACGGGATTCATAGCAAAGGTCCAAGAAAGAAAGGTGTGTAAGCTTAAGTGTAAGGATATATTTTACATAGTCCGTTTTACATTGAGTATGTCGTATACCGTTACACCCATCGAAGAATGTTCACGACTCTTTGGTCAAGACGACGAATCCGAATATAAGGCTTCTTTAATAACAAGCCTCCGTAAGATTGATTTTGGTAAGGTTGTGTTTAAAGTTTATTAATGTTTCATTTAAGTGTCGGGATATTTTTTCTAAAATATTTTTATTAACTGGAGGCATTTTATTGAGTCAAAATAATTTTTCTAAGACCTGTAGGCGGAGTTTTCACAAATTCCAAAGTTACGTTTCAGTCGTTCAAATGACATTAAATTTTGTTTAAATGACATTCCTCTGTCGTTCAAATGACATTGGAAGCTATTCAAATGACATGATGAAGCTATTTAAACAACCCCATCGACTCAAGTTTTTTATAAATACCTGTTTTATGAGTCCCTTTTCCTTAAGATGTTTGCTGAACGAAAATTGCATATCTGCAGAAATTTTGTCATCACTTTTAGGGCTTAAAAACTTTGTTTTTGATTCACAAATCATCCCCTATTACTTTAGTGAGTCTTTTTGGAACCCAAGACACAATTTTGTTGAAGTTTCTCCTGTAGAGACAAAATCTCAACCGTTGGATTGGTAGCTCTTGAGAGGGTTGCTTGCTAACAGCTGCGGTTCTTGTCGAAGGAAGAGAAGTGGCTCTTGTGGGTTCTTAAGGGAGTCAATTGCTAATCTAGGCAGCAGTCTATGTGAATTTTTTGTGGGAGATTCATTGCGGATTTCATTGTATACTTTGTAAGTTGCGATTTACTGTTCATAGTGAAATAAAGGTTTTACCCGAAAGGTTTTTTTTCCTGAATCTGTATTTGTGGGATTTTAATAATTAATTCATTCACCTAGATGCATGTTTCAGGGTTTAATTCATTTGGATAAAAAATTGACATTGAATTAAATAAGTTTAAAATTGGAAATTTGCGAATTTAATTGATAATCGATATCGCACACCCTTTTACAAATTGGTATCAAAGTGGGTTTCACTAAATTTTCATGAGATCCTTTTTTTGCAAAATTTTAGTGATGTCGATTTTTTTAAAAAAATCTGATTTTGAAACAATTCTCAATTTTTTCAACGGATAGCTTGTATAATCGGTTGCCAGTTTTTGACAGAACTAATTCTGCCTATAATAAAGACAGCATGAAATCTTCCTTAAAATCAATCGATGAACGTATTTGGTTTGTTTGTGAAAGAGGGTGACTCCTCACACTATCCATGTGAATATTGTCACAACTCTTAAACCGGTGTCTGACTGGATTGAGGATGAATATAAATGGATCACGTAGAATTCTCGCGGTGTAAGTGCAATTTCTAGAGACGTCACAACTGATGAGTTCTGACACATCATGACTTGTACTAGGTCAAAGGAAGCATGGAATGTTCTACAACTTCCCCATAAAGGCACAAATGCAGTGAATGAGTCTAAATTGCAAAATTTAACTACTGAATTTGAAATAATTATCATGCTTGAATCTGATGTTTTGATGAGTGTTATTCACTTCTGTTTGATATTGTCAACACTAGTTTCAATCTTGGTGAACATATTCCTGATGAACGAATAGTTAAAAATATCTTGAAATCGTTACCTAAGCATTTTATTCTGAAAGTCACTGTGTTGAATTCCTTTGGAATTTGGAGCAATATTAAGTTAGAAGAACTGGTAGGAGACCTCCAGACACATAAAATTGACATGTTTCCTAGCATTACCAAGCCTAAGGATAGAGGGATAGAACTTAAATCCCAGTTTAGAAAAAGTGAGGAAGTGTCCAAGAGAGATAAGAAAAATAAAGTGAAAGTTTGTGAGTTCGAGTCTGAGGGCGAGTTTAATTTTGATTATATGGCCATGCTTGCTAAAAATTCTTAAAAATTCCTCAAATTTTCCAAAGAAAATTCTTCCAATAAAGAGATTTTTGAGAAAAATAAAAAGAAAGAAGAGGCAAAAGAGAGTAGTGAGAAAAAGAAAGAGGAAGATGAGATATGTTTTGAGTGCGAGGGGAAAGGGCACAAAGAATTTGAATGTCCCACTATGCTTAAGAGAAAGGACAAGAAAATTGCTATGCCAGCCTCACTTAGCGATAGTGACCAGGAAGTGAATAATTATGGGGATAAGTCATCACATGGTATGTGTGGTTCTTTTATGGCATGTCACACGAGCACACCTAGCTTGTCCCACGACGATAAGGATACTTGTGTACATGAGACCCCCGATGGTGACTTGAGTGTTTCAAGTGAGTGTGAGAGAGAGGTAGGAAGTGAGGGTGAAAGTTAAATCCAAAGAGCATTTTGAGATTTATACGTTGAGACATTAAAGACGAAGAAGTTAAATAAGGAGTTAGGTCTTAAGGTGTTATATTTGGAGAGAGAGAGAGAGAGATTTTGAGGGGATTTGAGACGTCGATGAGTCAACTCAAGATGATTAAGGTTAATTTGAGTGAGCAGTTGATCATCATAGGTCGGGAAACGAGTTAACTTAAAGCCCGTGTAGTCCAACTAGAGAGAGATATCGAATGAGCCTGGGAGGTAAATATCACTATAGAAGACACATCTAAGAAGGTAGGAAAGATACTCCTCGATCCCTCTTTGGTTAATGTTGATAGATTAGGAATATGTCATGACGGTGCGTCTACTTTCTATGTTGCACTCGAGCCAGTTCCCAAGTTTGTTATAGATCCTTATGACTCTCAACCTAACCCATCTAGGCATCCCATTCGAGATAGGAGAGTGTGTCCTAGACGTTTTGAGAGAGGTATTCCTAGGCACATATATGTTTGCTACCATTGTAAGAAGAGAGTATACCTTAGAAAATTCAGTTTTAAGATGGATTGTGTGTCACATAGTGTTTTACCACATGTTTCCACACACGCACCCACACATGATACTTTGAGAGAGTTTGCACACATTTGAGAGCAAGTAAAGTTTTTGATCAAAACTTCACATGATTTAATAGATGTTTTTCATAGGTTCTCACCACCCTTGAAAAACTCCTCCACGCCTAATGGTTGAGGTTTAGACTTGTTTGCTTGCATATGATGATTTTCATGATGCTATTTTATGCCTATTGCTACTGTGTACCACTTTTGTATTTATTTTTTTCTGTTTTGATATATTTGTTGAAAAATCCAAAAAGATTTTTGTTTTTTAAAAATTTAGGAAAAATACAAAAAAGATTTTATATTTTTTGAGAAAAAATTGAAAAAACCAAAAAGATTTTGTTTTGATAATTTTTTTGAAAAATGACAAAAAGATTTTTATATTTTGTTTTACACCGTTTATGCATGGACATTTAGGATGACGAAGTCACAACATCATTACATATCCATGTGGCTATTTGATAGTATTTTAAGGCGATACATCGTTTCATCCTGTACTTTATAATGTTTGGAGTCATTCAGATGTGATTTGAGCTTACTTTCTACATGTTTGACTCATGATTTCCTTTAACGCACGCTTGCACGAAATTGTTTAATTATTGTACTTGTCTATCACATGTTGGTCGAAATGTTTCTATCTCAATATTGGCTTTAAAATGAACCATATGCGATAAAAATTAATAATGAAAGTAGTGCACGTAAAAACCGTTGCCCGAGAGGAATTTGTTTACATAAAAAAATGATGAGTGAACACAGGGAAGGGAAACGAAAGGCACACATATCCTTTGCAATTAATCCACCTTTTAAATTGGACCTAAAAAAAGTGTGGCATTGAAAAAAGTAACCAAGGTCCAAAGAGTTTTAAAAGAGCCAAAAAAGTGTGGCGTTGTAAAAAATAGCCAAGGTCAAATTAGTTTAGTTTGATATGATCATTCAAAAGAAAAGAAGTGAATATAAAAATATGATCATTATCTTATATTTGTGGAATTTTGGTTGCAATTATATCAATGGGTTTGCATATCCTGACAATGTCTTGAAAAAGCATTAAATAGGTTTAGACATTATTGGTGTGAAAATCATTTTAGACTTTGATTTGTTGATTTGATTGAGTCGATGTCATTTGAATTCAACAATTTTTACATTGTGAAGTTTATTCGTTAGGAGTATCCATATTCCTCGTGCACATTTGTTATATATGGTTGAGTTGATTTACCTATTGAATATGTTCACACCCATTCATTTTGTTTCCTCGATTTGGTTATCTTAATGTAAATTTATGGTATGTAATTTTTTTTTTGTAAATTTGATTTGTTGAAAAAAATTGAAAAATCAAAATGAGTTTGTGCATGCTTTGGGGTTTCTCCGTCCATGATCATAGTTAATTTATTCATGATGAATTTCTTGTCGTGACACTCCGTGCTTATTTTTTATTTATTCTTTTCCTTGTCTATTTCGGATAAATAAAAAGGGGGAGAACGAATTATGAATTATGGGGGAGTGAAATTTTGGAGTATAGGGGAGTTTTGAGATATTTGATCTTTGATTTATATGTTTATCTCATTTCAAACTCGATATGTCACGAAGGTATTTGTTTCTTATCTCATATGTGTAGGTACAAATTTAGAGGATCATTATTCTGCACACCATGATGATGAAAAATAAATATTAGAGATTTGAAGATGTCAAAGTTGAAGATTTTTCAAGACTTACATTTGTAGCATCTTTTCACTTTGGGGTTTATGGAATGGTATTAGATTTGTTCAGGATATTTGATTTGATAATTCGGATTGTTTTTAGTTTGTACCGGCATAGACATAAGGGGAGATTTGTAAGGACATATTTTACACGGTCCATTTTACATTAAGTATGTCGTATTACATTACACCTATCGAAGAAGGTTCACAATCATTTGTTCAAGACGACGGATCCGAATGTCAATCTTCTTTGACAACAAGCCTCAGCAAGATTGATTTCAGTAAGGTTGTGTTTACAGTTCATTAATGTTTCATTTAAGTGTTAGGATATTTTTTCTAAAGGTTTTTATCAACTTGAGGCTATTATTGAGTCAAAATAATTTTTCTAAAACCTGTAGGTGGATTTTTCACAAATCCCAAAGTTACATTTCAGTCGTTCAAATGACATTCCTCGGTAGTTCAAATGACATTGGTTGAAACGACATACACTTTTCGTTCAAATGACAAGTCATTTGAACAATCCTGCTGACTCAAGTTTCTTATAAATATCTATTTTTTGAGTACTTTTTCCTTAAGATATTTGCTGAATGAAAATTGCGTATTTGCGGAAAAAAAATTCTTCACTTTTAGGTCTTAAAACTTTATTTTCGATTCATAAATCATCCCAATTACTTTAGCGAATCGTTTTGGAACCCAAGACACAATTTTGTTGAAGTTTCTCTTATAAATACGAAATCTTTATTGCTAGATTGGTAGTTCTTGAGGGAGTTGCTTGTTGACGGCTGCAGTCATTGGGAATACTCGAGGGTGTTTCTTACTAAAGTAAGAGCAGCAGTTCTTATGGGATCTTGAAGGAGTCAATTGTTTATCTAGGTTGCGATCTATGTGAAATTTTGTATGGGAGATTCATTGAAGATTTTATTTTGTACTTTGTAAGTTATGATTTAGTGTTCATCGTGAAATAAAGGTTTTACCCGAAAGGTTTTTTTTTCTGAATCTCTATTTGTTGGATTTTCATGATTAATTTATTCATATAGATGCATGTTTTAGATTTTAATTAATTTGGTTAAAAAAATGATATTTAATTAAATAAGTTTAAAATTGGAAAGTTGTGAATTAAATTGATAATCGATATCGCACACCCTTTCATATTAAGAGATCCATTTATGGACTTAATCAAGCGTCATTTTCTTGGAAGATTCGATTTGATCAAGCAATCATTTTTTTTTGTTTTGATCAATGTATGGATGAAACTTGTGTGTATAAGAAGAATGATGAAAATTTGGTGGTATTTCTGGTACTATATGTAGACAATATTCTCCTAATCAAAAACGATGTAGGTGTATTGTCTAGTGTAAGAGTGTAGTTATTTTGTGAGTTCTATATAAAGGACTTAAGAGAAGCTAGTCACATCCTAGTGATCAAAGTACTGCATGATCTGAAAAATAGGATGTTGGGCTTATCCTAGGCTACTTATATCAATACAATACTCACAAGGTTTATCATGCAGGATTCCAAGAAAGGGTTTCTCCTTTGAGACATGGAATTCCTTTATCTAAGGATCAGTATACTAAGACACCCGATGAGATAGAGAGGATGGCATATATACCTTATGCTTTGAAGGTGCAATTACTCATGTTTGCCACGATTAGTACTAGATCGAAAATGTGTTTTTCCATTAGCATGGTTAGCATATTTTAGTCTAATACAAGTGATAAGCACTGGACTGATGTGAAGCACATTCTCAATTACTTGAAGAGTACTAGAGATTATGTGTTGGTTTACTCTATAGATTGTTTGGTACCCATTGGATACTCAGACGTAGATTTTCAGTTGGATGGGGATTTTAGGAGATCGACCTCACGATATGTGTTTACACTAAGAGGTGGATCCATAACTTAGAGGAGTATCAAATTGTTATGCATTATTGATTCGACCATAGAAGCCGAGTATGTTCTCCCTTAGGAGGAAGCAAAAGAGGTTGTTTGTCACCATAACTTCCTAAGTGACTTGGTTATGATTCCTTCAGTACAATCGTCTATTATAATTTATTGTGATAATAGTGGTGTAGTTATAAATTCAAAAGACTAGGGACTCATCAGAGGGCGAAAGAACATTGAACGCAATATCACATGATTCAACAGATCGTGTATAGGGGCGACGTCATCGTGACCAAGATTTCCATTGAGGATATTATAGAGGCCTTACCATTTAAGAGTTTTAACATTCATGTAAAAGGAATGGGATTCAAGTGCATGGTCACATGACATTAAGACTAACTAGGAGATTACTGGGATTGATTCTTAAAACCATTTGTAAAATATTTTATTATTGATTATTAAAGGATTATCTTACTCATTTTGATATAAGAATCAAGTTTGTGAGAATTCTTTATATATTCTTATGTATATTATTTCATATAAATGTCAGTCAATATAGCTTCGTAAGAATTCTTGTGAATTGGCCTCGGGATGATCACAAGGAGATTGGAATTCCGATTCTAGCACTATTAAAAAGTTCACAACTTAGATAGGAAGTTGACATCATATCAGCATGGTTGTGATACAATCCTAATAGCTTATCTCAAATTACGAGAACTTATATGATGGTTCGAGAACTTGTGTGATAGTTCAAAAGAGGATTGTTATTAGTACATCCCAGAAATGTAGTGAACATGACCACCCACGAAATTTGAGTCTAAGGGATGCCATGATTGGACTCAGGTAATCTCATAACATTTGCAGCGGGTGTATAGATTCTTAATCCCCAAACTTATGAGGATTGAAATGATTATATGATTTCTGCATTGAATGTTATACGTATAATTCAGTCTCAAATTGAATAAAATGATCTCGCATATTGGGTAGCAGTTATGTAAGTAGGTTTAAGATATTAATTTAGATCAATCCGTGTACGGGGATACCTAAGATAATGATACCCCCTGATAGACTTATAAGATTTGTTTCCACTCATAAACATAATTAGTGGATTATTTATAATCCGATGGAGTAGAAAAATAAGTTAAGTCTAAGAATCAAGGAGTTGATTAGACTATGGTTAGAGTCATTTAGAGGCAAATTAATTTGACCAAGGAGGTATCGAAAGCTTAATGCCGGAAATAATATTATGTACCATAATCAACTTTACAAATACAACCTCATTATATCCGAGTGATTTCTGAGATAATTAAATCAGAGAGGATTTGTAATTCTTTAGTGGGATTAAAATTATGATTAAATAAATAAAGGAAATAAATTATGATAAATTTAATTTTGGATTTTAGAGTACTTATTTGAATCTAATTTAATTATTTATCTTAGTTCCTTGTTGCAGTCCATACACCCAAGTAGTCAGGCCCATATTCTAAAGATAGCCAGTTTGGCCCAAGCCCATATTTTGTGCTTGTATATAAAGGTCCGAAAAGAGGTTTTAATCATAAGTATTCATCATTAGGGTTTTAGAGGGGTGAGAAAAAATACTATTCAATTTTTTTTTGAAAAGGGATAGAGAGATACCAATATATCTCAATCATAAGAAAAGTTTTTCATCTCAAAAGGTATCCACCCACCTACCTGACTTTGGGGAGGATTGTACATTAGAAGGTCCTAGCATTCAGAAGGTTTAAAAAAGCCTTTTTAGATACAAAAGAAGGTATCCCTACATTATCAGCAAATACTCTCCTCCCCATCTGACTTCAATCGGATTCGTAGAGGTATTGTGTTTTAAACCCTAGGTTTGTTCTTCAAACCCAATTTTTGATTTTATCTCTTTCTTATGATTGATTAATTGAAGATACCTAGCTGCAATATTTTATTATGCATATATCGTTCCCCAATATTTGAACTGGTATGCCATGGAATCCCCCTATTATACGCTTCATCTCTTTTGGATTGAGGATTCATGGGTACTTGCTGATGTTGTTCCTCTGACTTTGATTGAGGAGTACCTCACTAACCATGACGATGATAATAACCTGCCTCATCGTAGTCCAGAGACTTCTAACTTAACGTTCAAGGATGGACAATTCAGTGGTCTAAAATATGATGTAATCGTTGTACTTGTAAATGATGGACATTAAATCAAATAAGTACATCGCGAATATTATATATTTGTGACCTTTATTCTTATGCATTCTTGTAGTTTTTCTCCATTATTTCCTCATTTTATTCTCATATATTGGCTAACATTGATATTTAATATATATGTTGTGCAATGTTTATCTGAGATTTTGTAGGTATTGAAACGCTAAATGGAGCAATTGGTTGCGTTTTTCAAAAACTCCATCATTTGATGTAATTTCAAGAGCAATTTTATAAACCCATACTTCCTAGTCTGGATAGAGGAACTATATATGGTAGTGTATTTTGTTTAGTTAGCTTAGCGCGGCCACAAATGGAGTGTCATTTTGAGTTCGGATGATCAAGTTATAGTCGTTTCTGTAGAGCAACTTTTCTACCTTTTGAAAAAAGTGACTAGAAAAACAGAGGCGATCGACTGGTCAATCTCTACTGATCGATCAACCCTTAATAATTTTACTTGGCTGAAGATCAATGGGCATTCTTCATCTGCACTGATCGACCGATCATCCGGTCATACCAGATATTGGGCAAAATCGGCCTTTTATTTTCTTTTTTCTTTTCTTTTAATCCAACTTCCTATATGTATATATTGAGAGTGCAGCAGCAGCGGAAATATTGCGACTTCTCAAATAAAAACCAATTTTAATTAAATTCCTTTTAACCCAAATTAACCCTAAGCATGCAACTAGGTGTGATTGAAACAATATGAAATCATGCAAGAATTATTCAACACACAAAGTTTAAGGAAAAATCCCCGAAGGGCAAAACCTTTTATTTCTAGAACTTTAAAGAATTTACAAGACCATTGACTTACATACAACCTGATAATCGCCCACAAGTGTAACGCACGGTGTCTTCGGTAAACCTTCAAAGCAACGGCTAGAAATAGTGTGACACAGAAATACCCGCAGGTGTCGGTTCCTATGTCGGCGGCTGGAATTTTCCCTTTCCAGGAGGGCAGCAATGAAGAGGAAGAAGCGGTCCACTTCACAAGGGTTGAACAACAGTAATGGTGTTCTTGGGTTACCAAACTTTGATTCACATAGATATGGAAGATGTGTGAATCTAAAAACCTAGAATCATAGGACTCAATAGGTGAAGACTTTAGGGTTGATATGCTCTGATAATCGTGGGAAAGTCTTAAGAAAACCAACTGCTGATCGTGGTTTAAATAAGGGATCGAAACCCTACAAAATCGGCTGCACGATCTGGCAGTGATTATCCTCGCCGGATCGGTCCGGTCGATTAGGCGGATCGGTCCGGGAAAGTCGGATCGGTTCTTTTTCTGAAACCGAATCGGTCTGGTTGGCATTGGATCGGTCCGGGACTTTTGCCTTCATCGGTTCGCTATGGATCCGGTGGCTACTGGAGTCTGACAAAACGGATCGGTCCGGTAGATGGTCGGATCGGTCCGGTAAACCGGATCGGTTCTTTTTCTGGACCGGATCGGTCCGGCCAGGTCTGATTCCCAGATTCTTTCTTCTTTTGATCTTCGGATTTTGTTGATGACGATGTGATCTTTTCAACCAACAATCTTGTAACGGCGTATGACATAACATATACATAAAGATGGACAAATTGTCCTTACAAATCTCCCCCTATGTCTATGCCGGAACAAACATAAAAAATCCGAATTATCAAATATGAAATTTCCTATACAAATCTACCCTTCCATGAACCCAAAACTGAAAGAGTACAAGTGAATAAGACTACATCGTTTGTTCTTCAATTCTTCAGGAATCTCAAAGCTTTTCTCATCAGGGTGTGCAATTCAGAGATCATCAAGATAGTGCCTACACACATGAGATAAAGCAAAATACCAAGTGACGTATCGAGTTTTGAAATGAGATAAACATAAGCATATATATCAATGTAAGATGATATTCTCAGAAATTCAAAAACTCCCCCATAATCAGATAATTCATTCTCCCCCTTTTTATGATGTCCCCAAATAGACAAATGAGAGAAATAAATCAAGCAATCAAGTACCGGGATGTCACAAGGCATAAAATCACACCATGAATGAACATAAAACAACCAAGTCGGTGAAAGCGTAAAAGAATGGGTGTGAACAAAATTCGATAGGAAAATCAAAGCATACAAACATGACATATGTGCACGATGAATATTGGATATTCCTAACGAATGAACTCAAATGCTTCCTTTGGTGTAAACGAGTGACAGTATAAGATATTGACTCAATCAAATCATCAAATCAAAGCTCAAAGTGATTTCTACACCAATAACGTCCAAAATGATTTATGCTTTTTCAGGACTTTCAAGGAAGTGCAAACCCGTTTTTCAATCTCCAACCAAACTCCCTCAGATTTATATTATGAATAGAGGTATACTAAATTCTCAAACTTTGGAGAATTGATGGTGAAACCTAAATGGCCCATATATGGCATGTATTGCTTTTTATTGCCTTTCAATTTTTTCAGGCTCTTTTAACCTCTTAGGACCTCGGATATTACAATTCCTCCATTTTTTAGGTCCTTTTTAACGGTGGCTTTTGCGCAAAGGATTAAAATCAACTTTCGCAGCCCCTCCCCGTTATGCAAATATGAGCACAGTCTCACCAAACGGTTTTTACATGCAATCCAATCTTGTCAAGTTTTATCGCATTTTATACATTGTATAGACAGGATTGAGATGGAAACACTCAAGCCAACATGATATTGACAAGTGCAATAATCAAATATAGCCGTGCATGTGTGCAATAAAGGATATAGGAGTCAAGCATGTAGGAAATATCACTAATTACATCTCAAGGACTCCAATCAATGTTAAGCACATGGATGAAATGATGTAGCCTCTCAAATCTCTATTAAACAGTCACATGGATATATGGAATGAAGTTGTGACTTGGCTATCTTAAATGCTCATCCATAAAAGACAAATCTCTTTTTGATTTTTTTTTTTTTTAAATTTTATCAAAATAAAATCTTTTTGTGCTTTTCTGAAAATTTTTCTAAAAAGAAAATCTTTTTGTATTTTTCAAAAACAAGAATATATACAAAAATGATACATACTAGCAATAGGCAACCAATGACATCATGAAAAAAACACCCTATGCTAGTAAACAAGTCAAACCTCAATCATTAGGCGCGGAGGGGTTTTCCAAAGGTGGTGACAACTTATGAAAAACCTCCATCAATTCTTGTGAAGTTTTGACTAAAAACTTAACTTGCTCACCTAAATGTGCAAACTCTCTCATGTAGTCTCCGGGAGCATGTAAAGTAACATGAGTGGGTGCATGTGTGCCAGAAACACGTGTAGAAGCAAAGCGTGACACATACCCCAACTTAAAGCAAAATTCCCTAAGGTGTCCTCTCCTCTTGCAATGTGAGCAAACATAAATAGGCCTAGGAACACCTCTCTCAAAAACTCTAGGACGCACTTTCCTAATAGGAAAGGGACGCCTAGGTGGGTTAGGATGAGACACATGTGAAACTGTCACTAAAGTGGGAACCGGCTCGGGTGCTAATTGGGAAGCAGAAGCACCGTCATGACTTATTCCTAACTTCTCACCTTTACCCTTAAGAACCACCTTTTCAACCTTCTTAGGTGCGTTCTCAAACATGACTTTGACCACCCTGGCATGTTCGAGATCACTCTCGAGTTGGGATACACGTGTCGTCAGACTAGACAACGTGTCGGTCAAATCACACTTCTCCTTTCTCAAACCCTCCTTCTCTTTCTCCAAATCTAAAACCCGATGACCTAAATCCCTGTTATACTTCTTTGTTTTCAAGGTCTCAAAGTACAAATCTCTAAAAGCTTTTTGGAGCTCACTTTCATCTCCACTTTCACGCTCACTTTCTCCCTCACTTGAATCGCTCAAAACATCACAATCACATTCGTGTGCACTATTGTGGGACAAGGTGGTTGTGCTCACACGACTAGAAAAAGCTACACATTTTTCACCACTAGTCTCATCACCCTCACCTTCACTACTATCACTGAGTGTGGCGGGCATAGCAGTCTCTTTTCCCTTTCTCCTTATCCTAGTAGGACACTCTCTAGCTATGTGCCCTTTCCCTTCACACTCAAAGCACCTGATCTCATCCTCCTTTTCACTATCTTTGGCCTCCTCTTTCTTTTTATTTTTCTCAAAGAAATTCTTTTTATTGGAAGAATTATTTTTGTTCATGTTGAGAAATTTTTTAAAATTTTTCGCAAGCAAGGCCATATCATTAAAATCAAAATCTCCCTCAGAATCGGACTCACAAACTTTTTCTTTCTTTTTCTTAAAATGAGTCTTTAAAGCAATCCCATTATCCTTAGCCTTAATGGTTTTGGGAAACATGTCAATCTCATAGGTTTGAAGATCTCCTACAAGTTCTTCCAACTTAAGTGATTTCAGATTTCCCAAAGAGTTCAAAACAGTGACTTTAGGAATAAAGCGTTTTGGAAGAGATCTCAAAATCTTTTTAACGACACGCGTGTTATCAATCACCTCACCCAAATTAAAACTAGTGTTAACAATGTCCGACAAACGTGCATAAAATTCATCAAAGCATTCGGACTCAGACATGGTGATAGTCTCAAATTGGGTGGCCAGATTTTGTAATTTTGACACTTTAACCGCGTTCGTACCCTCATGTGTCAATTTCAAAACATCCCAAGCTTCTTTAGACGTGGAGCACGTCATGATACGGCGATACTCATCAGGAGTGATAGCACCAGAAATAGCACTCAGACCACGGGAGTTAAAATTGGACAATTTATAATCATCTTCAGTCCAGGCTGACACGGGTTTTAAAGAGGTGATGTTATTAACAGTGACCGTGGGAGGAGTCCAACCATTTTCACAAAGTAACCAAACACGCTCGTCAATAGATTTTAAAATCGATTTCATACGAGCTTTCCAGTAGGCATAATTAGTCCCATCAAAAATAGGTATCTGATTATATAAGCGCTCCATAGGAAAAATTGTGATTTTTCACAAAACAGATTTTTCAAAAAAAATCAATATCACACGATTTTGCGGAAAATAGGATCACGCGATAAATTAGCGTAACCTGCTCTGATACCAATTTGAGAGTGCAGCAGCAGCGGAAATATTGCGACTTCTCAAATAAAAACCAATTTTAATTAAATTCCTTTTAACCCAAATTAACCCTAAGCATGCAACTAGGTGTGATTGAAACAATATGAAATCATGCAAGAATTATTCAACACACAAAGTTTAAGGAAAAATCCCCGAAGGGCAAAACCTTTTATTTCTAGAACTTTAAAGAATTTACAAGACCATTGACTTACATACAACCTGATAATCGCCCACAAGTGTAACGCACGGTGTCTTCGGTAAACCTTCAAAGCAACGGCTAGAAATAGTGTGACACAGAAATACCCGCAGGTGTCGGTTCCTATGTCGGCGGCTGGAATTTTCCCTTTCCAGGAGGGCAGCAATGAAGAGGAAGAAGCGGTCCACTTCACAAGGGTTGAACAACAGTAATGGTGTTCTTGGGTTACCAAACTTTGATTCACATAGATATGGAAGATGTGTGAATCTAAAAACCTAGAATCATAGGACTCAATAGGTGAAGACTTTAGGGTTGATATGCTCTGATAATCGTGGGAAAGTCTTAAGAAAACCAACTGCTGATCGTGGTTTAAATAAGGGATCGAAACCCTACAAAATCGGCTGCACGATCTGGCAGTGATTATCCTCGCCGGATCGGTCCGGTCGATTAGGCGGATCGGTCCGGGAAAGTCGGATCGGTTCTTTTTCTGAAACCGGATCGGTCTGGTTGGCATCGGATCGGTCCGGGACTTTTGCCTTCATCGGTTCGCTATGGATCCGGTGGCTACTGGAGTCTGACAAAATGGATCGGTCCGGTAGATGGTCGGATCGGTCCGGTAAACCGGATCGGTTCTTTTTCTGGACCGGATCGGTCCGGCCAGGTCTGATTCCCAGATTCTTTCTTCTTTTGATCTTCGGATTTTGTTGATGACGATGTGATCTTTTCAACCAACAATCTTGTAACGGCGTATGACATAACATATACATAAAGATGGACAAATTGTCCTTACATATATGTATATATATATATATATATATATATATATATATATATATATATATATATATATGTAAGTTGGATATTTGGAGATATATCTTCCATTTTCTATTAGTTTAGGTTAGGGTTTTGTTGGTGTTGAGAGCTTTCCTCCATTCTCTCTCCCAGGGTTTGTGTGTAAAGTTACTAGTCATCATCTTTTCAATATATATAAGTTCTATTTATTTGTTTCTTGCTTTGTTAACCTATACTCTTTCTTTGGTAATTAGTTTTATTTTTTAATTTATTTATTTTCATCACTTCCATTCCTTTCAATATGCATTCTAGATAATTTAATTTAGGTTAAGATTGATTGAACTCACTTTGGATTAATTTGCTTGCTTTGCTTTGGTGATGGATTAAATGGGTTAGGTTGTTATTGATTTGGTGCCTAGGATATTTAATGGTGTATATCATATATATGCGTCGTATATATGACCTTGTGTGTGTATTTTTCAAGATATTTATTGACGCCAAAATCATAGTAGGATTTATAAGAATTTTGGGGGTTACAACTCTAGATTTGATTAATTGATGAAATGAGATTTAATCTTGATAAACTTGTCTTCCCATGTAAACATTTATACTAATTATACGAGGTGAGGGATATTATTCTCAACCTATAGTTTTTACTCATCTTTATTAATCCTAGATAAATACATACCTAGAATAATCTTTTATTAACCCTATCATCTTTTGCACTTTTATTCAGAAGTAATAAATCAATTAACGCCTAGCAATATTCCCCGTGGATTCGATACCCATACTAGCCACTATAATCCCATAAAATTTTAGTTAAAGTCCAGGTTTTTTCATAGCCATGGGAGCCGAAAACAACGACAGTGCTCTTACACAATGCTCGGTTCTCTCAAGTTATCAATGAAAATGATATTTTTCCCATTTATTTTTTTATCCCCCTTTCCCATTATATTTTTATGTTTTGTTAGTATTACCTTATAGGAGGTGTGGTCACACTCTTCCTTAAGACTAATGCCAACTTTTGGTGAGAATGCACATGTTCATGGGTTATACACTCGTTCAGGATTTTATCTGACCAATGTGGTCAGAATACTAAGTGCCTAGGGATCCCTCTTAAGTCTTTTGCTTGTTAAGGTCAAATCTTTATGTTTTCATGTTGCATTGACGAAACATGTAGCCTTAGAGTAGTGACGAGGAGTGTAATCAATCCAATGAGACATTATTTAAAATAAGGGAAAAATGAAGTCTGGTCAGATGCATATAATGAGATAACCTGTTTATTATTGGCCTGCTACATAGAACAATCAAACATAATTAAATTAAGAAACAAGAAATATCTTAACTACCAAATGTAAATAATTGACAATTGGAAAGGAAAAACCGAAAGTTGGAAATCAAAAAATAATTTTTTGAGATTGGTCGTATTCCATGCCCAAGGTATTTCCTCACCCTATATTATTTCCATGTGACAGTCTCCTTGTAGTTCGTCTTTAGTGACTCTGAATGGAACCTCCCAATTTGGTCCTAATTTTTTGTATGATGGCATATTCACTTTACCGACAATATTTCTTAGGACATAATCTATAACCTGAAACCTGCTCGGATGCACGCCTTTATTGTATTTCCTTTCAAACTACTATTAGTAGGATGCCAACGTGATCGGGTATTATTCTCTTCTTTCATCCGACAGACTAATCTCTGCACTGATCATTTTTTTATTAAAGAATTGGTCGGCTATAATAATTCTCATGGTAAAAAATCCTGACTCTAGAGGTATAATGGACACTATTTCATAGGCTAAGGTGAAGGCGTTTCACCCGTTAACCTTCAGGGAGTTGTTCGATATGCCTAGAGGACATGGGCGAGATTGTACACACAAGGGCCTTTTTCCTTTTCAAACGTTTTCTTCATTCCATTGAGGACCATTATTTTGGAAGCCTTCACTTATCCATTGCTCCGACGGTAAGCTATTGAACTATAGTATTTCTTAATTGCGTGATTGAATAGAAATAATAGAAGGGCGTGCTTTTAAGATACGTCCTATTATCGATGATGAGGGGTGTTGGCACACCAAAGTGGGTTATAATGTTTGTCCAAATGAACCTGATCATATCAACATCTTTGATGTTCTCTAGTGGCTTCAATTTAATATATTTGGTGAATTGGTTTTAGCTAACCAAAAGGTATTTACTATTTACATGTGTAGTGAGCAATGGTTCTATGATACTCAGACCCCACTGAGCAATCGGACACCACCTGGTCAAGGACTTGTGGTCGTTGGTTGGTCAGAAGAGCAACAACGATAACAATTGGCATTTATTGCATTTTTTCACATAGGAGATGGCGAACTTCTATATATAAGACCACCAGTACCTTCCTTTGATTACTCAAAATGACAATGGTCTTCCATCGAAGTGACTCTCTTAAATTCCTTTATGTAACTCGTATAAGACCTGATTGACATTGCTGGAATGGACTCATTGCAAGTATGGTCCAGTGAATGGCCTCCTACAGATTTTTCTTTTAGAGTAGAAATAAAATCGAGCAACCTTTATTATAATTTGATGGGACTTTATTTTTTCCTAGGGCAATACATCCTTCTTTAGATGCTTTACCATTGACTCCATCCAATTAGGAGGTTATTCCATGACCAGTATTTACTAGACATCTTGTTTCCTCTAGATTCTCTGTTGTGCTAGGTGTGAGGACAAATTTTTAATTGAGTCAATTTGTATGTATTGGTTTGATTCCGGACAAAATATTTTATGTCATAGGTTAAGCTTTATATCTTGACCTCTCAAGACAATAACATGTTTGATTGAAGACGCAGTGGCAAAACGTTAAATATTACATATTGGGTCACGTTTCATTTTTGTGTTTTCAAGGATCTCTCAGGTATGAGTGCATCTACATTTTATTCCTTGGAATTTTATTTTGGGAGTTTGTTTTTATAAAATATTTGGGGTTGTTTTTTTATAGTTTTTAAAAGAAAAACACTTTTTATTTAAGTCGTTCTAACAATTTTACTAGTTTCATTCAAATGAGTTTAACAGTTCGTTCAAACGAACATCAACTGACATTTCTCAGTTAACAGAAAAAATGTCGATCGAAGCTGTTTGGAACGAGATTAATTGTTCATTAGAACGAACTCTTATTTTCGTTTGAACGAGATTTCTCAAAAAAAGCACCACCTTGAAAAAAAATCTATATAAGGGGGTACATGAATTTGTGTTTAGAGTGACGTTTGGAGAAAATTATTTTTATATACGTATCCAAAATCTCCCAAACCCTAGTTTCACCCAAACTCTTTAAGATCCAATTTTTAATCTTTATATGCTTTGATATATTGTTTGTGGTCACTAAGAAGTTTATAATCTTCATTTTAATTGAGAATCATTTCGAACGGTGGATTTTGTATCCAGTTTATTATTTACACACGGTGGACCCTGTGGTGTGGTGTTTCAGTGAAGAAACGGTTGAGTCCATGTTCTAGATCCGTATATGGTTTTTGAGCCTTAGCGGAGGAAACCTATGTGTGTGTGGACTCACACGTTGTGGCACTTTCGTTGGTGGATTCCTGCATTATCGCTATTGAGGAGAGTTTGAATATTGAAGATTCGTCGAGGCTTACGAGGTCATTAAGTATGTGTTGAAAGTCATCTATCAACTTTTGTAGTTCCTCGTCATATTGAAATTTGTGTGTCTAAGTCGACCAATATTTTTTCCACTGTGGGTTTTCCTTGTACATCGACGTGTTGTGTTATTGATCTTATTTTATCTGCTATCACCCAGATGTATGTTTTAAGACAAAATAAAATTGGGTAAATCATTTATCATAGCAATCGGTTTAAAATTAGTGTGAAGTTTAATTTGGGTTAATTATTTTTTAAGTTTTATATTTAATTTGAAAATATTAAAAATTGACTTTTGTTTAGACCATTCATCGTACTGCCTAGCAACTTTTAAATTGGTGTCAAAGTGGGAACACTAAGTTTTTGTGTTAAACCTGTGTTTAGGCATGAGTTTTAGTGGTTCTTATTCATAGGGTCAATCGATTTCTAGGGCAACGATGTTTGATGGGTCTAACTACGCATACTAGAAAATTCAAATGAAATTAGTGCTTTAGGCTATAGATGAGAGGGTATGGAAAGTGGTAGTAAATGGTTGGTCCCCACCAACAACCTTAGTTGGTGATTATAGGATTCCCGTATCCATAGAATCATGAAGTAAGGATGAGCATAAGCTAGCAAATTATAAGGTGCGCGGTTTCAATGCTTTGTTTTGTTCGATCACATCGGAGGAGCTCCACCGTAGTCTAAATGCTTTGTAAAACATCTAAAGAGGATTGGTACATACTGTAACTCATCCATAAAGATACTAATGTTGTTAAGGCTTCCAAACTCCTAAACCTCACCACTTAGTTTGAACCATTAGAATAGAGGAAAGTGAAACATTCAAGGAGTTATATGCTAGACTGTCAAATATCATAATCTTATCTTTTAACTTGGGAGATAGAATACCTGAAGCCCGTGTAGTCAAGAAAATATTAAGGTCTTGCCTAAAATATTTAATTAAAAAGTGTCAGTTTTGAATTCCTTAGGTACTTTAGACTTTACAAAACTCGAAGAGCTTGTAGGTTATTTTCAAACTTATAAGCTTGACATGTTTTCCTCCAAAAAACTGAAAAAAGACAAGGGCATTGCCTTAAAACCCTAGAAATAGGAAACACGTATTTTGGATGATGAGTCTGACATCGATTATGATGATATAAAAATGTTTGTAAAGAAGTTTAGAAAATTTCTCCAGTTTGAAAAACAATTGAAAGATGTAAAGAAGTTTAAGAAAAATAAGTATAATAAGGCCGATGAATTCCCTAAAAATATTAATGATAATTTTAAGAGGGATGAGTCAGATAAATTCTTTGGGTATGAAGGTTATGGCCATAGGTCAACTGACTGTCCTACTAAGCTAAGGAATGAGGGTAAGAAACTGAAGGTGTACAATGTCACCCTTAGTGATAGTGATTTATAAGAGGGACCCCATGCCCCAATTGAGAGTAATTATGCCACATTCATGGCTCGTCATGATAGCATTTGTGAAAATCTTCCCATGAATATAATTCTAAGTATGATACTTCTGAGGCCAATATTTGTGATTCCCAAGAGAGTGTTGGTAGAGAGAGAGAATATGAAGAAGAAGAAGAGGAGGAGAGTGAACTCTAAGTTGCCTTTTGTGAGTTACATATGGAAACATTTATATTGAAAAGGCAAACCTGAAGTTGGAAGCTAGGTTGAAAGAATATGCCATAGGCGATGATAATGTTAAATTAATTAAGGATCTTAGGGCACATGAGAGGACTCTTAAGTATAAGGTCGAGTGTGTTGAGGGTGAGATAAATAGCATTTGTGGTTTGATGAAGATTTTAAAGAATGAGCTTATTGAGTTTGAAGAGTCCAGGCATTTACTTGAGTCTAATATAGTGGATCTAGAACAAAGATTGAGAGACTCAAGTCATGTCGAATTTGATTTGGAATCTAGGTCAAAAATATTGGATAAAATGTTAGGCACCGTCTAAATTAAACATTACAAGTGTGGGATTGGATTCAATAATATAGATACTTCTAATGCTAAAGCTAAAACCTTGATTTTATGAGAGTCAATCATTGCTATGAATGTTAGAAAAGGTTTACCCTGAGGTAACACCCCTCGTCGTGTCTACACATGCACTCATTATGGTAGAAAATGTCACCGTAGGCATTTTTTCTTTAATCTTAGAAATGGTTCTAGAAAGTCTAAGTCTAGAGTCAACAAGGTTCCCAAAACTCTAGAGCATCACGTCACACCTATTTGGGTTAAGAAATATGATTTTGAGGCTTTACATGTTAGACATGTTGATTCTCGCATGCTTGCACAGGAAACTTCTCACGCCATATCTAATGGTTAATTGTATTCGCATGTTTGCATACACTAGATTTTGTTCTTTATGATATATGTTTTTTTTTGTTGTATGTGGGTTGAGTATTTTTGTATTTTTATTTTTCTTTTATTGGGTCTTATTGAAAAATATAAAAATATTTTGTTTGAGTTCTTTTTTAAATTGGTATCGTTTTGAAAAAATATTTTAAAAACTCAAAAATATTTCTATGTTACACATTTTTTGTGGCATGTTAATGTGTCTGAATCCACTTCATTTCATGTTTCCACGTGGCTAGGACATTTGATTATTACTTTCAATGGTTAGATTGTTCTTAATTATGCTTGCATGGAGTTGTTCGACTTTGATTTTCTTAATAGATTCACTTTGTATATGCCTCCATACACACATGCATGAACTCTTTTGAATTTTAACTTCGCATGTTATATTTGAGATAAGTGACATGTTATCCCATCAATCTTGTCATCTATATATCTTGTGACTATAGGGGATTTGTGCATGTAAGAACCGTTGACCATGATTATGTTGTTTTTTATTTAAAATATGAGGGTGCACAGGAAAGGGATATCAAAGGAGAAAATATCTTTTGCGAGAAAGCCACCATTGGTAAGAGCCTAAAAATGAGAGGCAAAAAAAAGATTAAAGGCCAACATGTTTGTTTGATTGATTTTCAAAAACGGTATCTTCCAAAGAATTGAGTAAAAAATATATGATATATGTTTAGCTTTTGAGGGTGTTATAGTTGAAGATTAACTGGTTTTCACAACGAATCATAGATATGCTTATCATTTTATGACATTATTGATTTGAAGAATCATCAAAATTCTAAGATTGTTTGCATTTTGCTTTTTATTTATTGAGTTCACTTTATCTGTCACTTGAGATTAAATATTAGTTTAATAAAGTTTTCCAGTCAAATAGATTCCTTGGACATTTTTGAGTGATTGGATCATAATTCATTATTAACGAGTTCACGCCCTTTCACTCTATCCCGCATGTTTAGATACGTCGATACTATGCTAGTGTGTGAATCTTATGTGTTTTGTGTCATTTTGTGGTGTTTATACCTACATATATGTGCTTATGGTTCATTGGTATATTTTGCATATTTATATATATGGTATCGTTTTGTTTTGAGTCTTTATGTTTGTATTTAATCCATGTTTGCCACATGCTTTATCTTTAGATCAAATTGGAATGCTACATGATCGTATTGGTATCTATTATTTCTTGTTTACATTGGTATCTCATGCGTCATTATGTATTCCAGTTGATATCATTTATTTGCATCAATATTGGTACTAATTGACCATTATTTGATTTATTTGTGTTTGTGTTGCCATGTTGTTTTTGTTGCACTTCACACTATTGCATGATATGATTCTTTATTTCTTAATTTCAATTTGTATCGTATGTTCTCACTTTTGGGGGGGAGCTGTGCATTATGGGAGAGAATATTATTCATTCTTAATTTTTCTATTCCTAAACAAAAGGGGGAGAAATATTATCTTTAACTTTAGTGTTAAGAGGAGATATTTATTTTAGGGGGAGACGTATTACTAGGTGGGGATATTTAGACATAAGGGTAGTTTTATTCTTAAGAAGTTTTATATTGTTATATATTCAAGTTGAATATGAAGGTGTGTTTAAGTGTGTAGGTTTGCAATATGCGAAAAAGTTTACAAGCATTCAAAGCTACTCAATGTATATGTCCGTCAAATCTGTACTTCTTCCTTAAGTCTTTTAGATGAGCTTGAAGACCCATAGGTTTTTATTTTGTGTTTTGTCTTAGAATAGCCAAAGGGGGAGATTTGTAAGGAAATACTTCCAATTGAATCAATTTGTATGTATTGGCTTAATTTAGGACAAACATATTGAGTCATAGGTTAGGCTTTATATGTTGACCTTTCAAGCCTATAACGTGTTTAACTGAAGACGTAGATGGAAAACTTCATTTATTATATATCATTCCATGTTTCATGTGATATTTCATCTTCATGTTTTTTAGGATCTCTCGGGTATGAATGCATATACATTTTGATCCTTAAAATTTCATTTTGGATGTTTATTTTTATCAATATTTGGGGCTATTTTTTAAAGTTTTAAAAGCTTCGAACGAATTTACTGGTTTCGTTCGAACACGTTTAGTAATTCATTCCAACGAACTTCAAACGAACATCAAATGATATTTCTCTGTTAGCAGAACAAATGTTGTTCGAATCTCGTTCCAATGAGAATGAGTGTTTGTTATAATGAGTTTTGAGTAGGATCGAGCGAGATTGTGTTTTTGTTTAAATTCACTCTTGTTTTCATTCGAACAAGAATTCTAAAAAACCATGTCATCTGGAAAAATGTGTTTTCTATATAAAGGGATTCAAGCATCTGTTTTTAGAGAAAATTTTGGCAAAAATCATTTTTATATACCTCTGTTCTAAAAAAACTGTCTAGGCTTGAGGCTTGGGAGAAACGCCCCTCCTTAAGCCTTTTGCGCCTTATTCTTGGTAAAACCCTTAAGGTGAATTTTCTTTTTCTAAAAACAACAATGCTTTAGTGAAATGATATCGCCTTTAAAAGATTTGTTTTACAAACCGGACCATTATCTCATCCAAAATAATCAAATAGTATTTTAATTTACAAATATTCAGACATATTTTTATGATATGCACAGTTTTATTATTTTAATAGCCTTGTTATGGTTACAAAATATAAAAATATATTAAGAAGGCCTAAACGCCTTTTTACGCCTAAGGCCCGCCTAGGCTTCTAAGGCTTAAATCTTGGCCTCCACACCTCGATCACGCCCCACGTTTTTTAGAACCTTGTTATATACATATCCAAAATCTCCCAAACCCTGATTTTACCCAATTTTTTTAAGATATTAGTTTCAATCTTTAAATGCTTTGAGATCTTATTTGTGGGTACCAAGAAGTCTCTCTTCATCTTGACTGAGAATCATTTTGTGTGGTGGAATTTGTAACCGATTTGATGTTTACACACAACGGAATCCGTGGTTTAGTATTGCGGTGAAGAAGTGATGAACTCCATATTCTAAATCCGTATACGGTTGTTGAGCCTTATCGTTGCACACCGAGGCGTGTGTGAACTCACAAGTTATGGAATTTTTGTGGGTAGATTCCTGCATTGTCACTATGGAGGAAAGGTTGAATATCAAAGATTCATCAAGGCTTTCAAGGGCATCGAGTCTGTGCTATAAGTCCTTTGTTGACTTTTATAATTCCTCATCATTGTGAAACTGGCATGTTTGGGCCGCCTATGGTTTTTCCCATTATGGGTTTTTCTCGTACATCGACGTGTTTTGTGATTGATCTTATTTTATCTACTATCAACTAGGTGCATGTTTTAGGACAAGATACAATTTGGTAAATCATTTGCCACAATAATCGATTTAAAATTAGTGTTAAGTTTAATTTGGATTAATTATGTTTAAGTTTTACATTTAATTTGAAAAAATTAAAAATTTATTTTTGTTTAGATAATCCCCCGTACTGCCCAGCGAATTTCACTAGGTATTCCACTTGTTTCATTATTTTAACATCAGAGTTTATAGATGATGCCAACGTGGCTAAAGCAACTGTGTGACTTTTATTTCCCCTTCGAAACTGTTGTATTTGAATGTGATAGAATTGAGAGAACTACTACTCTATCCTTTCAAGGTAGGTCGACCTTTTCTCATCTCTGGCATTGTAGTCTTCTGATATCTAAGTGTATATGAGCCTTGAGTTAAAAAAAGATATCAAGGTGATTGGATCCCAGGGATAAGGACTTATTAACCCCTTTAAGAGAGCTTCATACCCTGCCTCATTATTTGATGCCTCAAATCTAAGTCATATAGCTTGCTTGAAGATGTTATGATCCGAGGTGACTAACACTCTGGATACCTTTGTGTTGGATGATCCATCCGTATAAATACTCCATCTATATCACACCCTGAACTTTCTTCATTTGTTTGATCGCCAGGCTTAGGGAAAACTCTATTATGAAGTATGCCAAAATTCTCACTTTCAATTATGCTTTATGTCGATAATGGACATCAAACCTCCCCGATTCCATCGACCATTTAGACATCCATCTAGAGAGTTTAGCCTTTATAGGTACTGTTTTCAATGGAAAATAGGTTATTGATGATGCTAAATATCATCCAAGGGATTCAACCTGGTTTCTAAGCTCACATAACCATGGTGGAAAAAATACAATGCAGTAAAGTAATAAAAGTGATGAGAGATAAAGAATAAACATGGGAATTTATGTGGTTCGGCCTTGGCCTATGTCCAATTTGCAAAGTATGGAGTGACTTCTCTATAAAATATGTCCAAGAGCAAATGAAGACTAGTACAAGCTTCCCCTCGCTCTCTCACTCCATGTCTCTCTTTCTCTTATTACACAGAGTAATAGTAGCATTTTTACAGAACTCAATCCCTGTAAAAGGATACAATGAGTGTTTTTTATAGTCCTGTGGGTGCACAGTATCACCCCCAGGCATGCAGTCTGTGTGTAATGAGATTGATAGCCACTGGATGTATGACACCTGTAGAAATAGGTGTGTAGGCCACGATGAGAAAGAGGTGTGTAGATCATGATGAGAAATATTACTTCCATGTGATGGATGATTTGTTATAATGGTATTGATTGGATATGTGAATAATACCCTTGTCATGTTTTCCACGAGTGATTATTGTGTCTCAAGATATGGCTCGGAAGAGATCTGATCTTGAGAATGGGGCCGAGACGAGACTGGCTCCATGTTTAGTCTGTAAGATTGGTGAGGATGTCTCATCCTCATGTAACTATCTGCCAATACTTATCCTGCTATAGACACACTATCCTAAGATCCCCCTAATCACCTCCTTAGGTTCATATCATTCACTCGTTCACCATAAACCCTAGTCCATACTCCGAGTATCGATCTAGAGGCCACCGGGTGCACTCGAGCCCCACTTGACTCTGGTTAAATATTTCGCTTGAGAGGAAGCTCAATGAATCTTTTAAGGGCTCTGAATCCCCTTTCTAATAGTCCATCATGTGCACAAATCAGACTAACGATTGGGACGAACAATCCATTTTACTCCAAAAACTGATCTAGAGGCCACCGAGCACTCTCAAGCCCGGTTTGACTCCGATCAACGCACCAGCATGAGTGAACCATAATCAAATATCGAATGGCATTGAATTACCTTTCTAATGGTCCACCCGCAAGTTAGTCTTACGGTATGGACGAATTACCCATTTTTACCTTGAAGGATCACTGGGTCCTTTCAGGCCCCGTTTGACCTTGGTCAACTCTCCAAATTGAACGACGTTGAATGAAAAATTAAAGGGCACTAAATACCCTTTCCAACGGTCCATCCCGTGCTCAAATATGCCTTACGGTACGGACAAACGATCCATTTTTCCTCCGAGGATTTCTTGTTCAGAGACCAACATGCGCTTTCGGGACCCATTTGACCTTAGTCAACTCCCTAACTCGGGAGTGGCTCATGGATTCTTGAAGGGATTTGAATACCATTTCTAATGGTCTACCCCATGCACAATTTTGACTTATGGATTGCATTTTATGATCGTTTTACACAAAACTTGTCCCAGGTTGTCGAATGGCACCCTTAGGACCTTGCATATCGGCTGTGTGCCTGAGGTGCTATGCATATAGGCAGGTCCAAACACCCATCAATCGGAAATTACCTTGACCCTATAAATAAAGGCCATGACCTCACTTTGAGCGGAACCCCTGAACATCCCTCTCAGCAATTAGAGAACATTCTCTCGAATTCTAGGGTTGTTCCCTTCCTAAAAATCCCATTTCCCACATTCCATTCCATCACTTTCTTTCTTCATTTAGTAAATTCCCCCCATCTCTTCATACCACTTCTATCCCATAGCAAGATCAACATATCTATCCTCAAGATCAACATAAAACATTCATAAGGAGGTCCAATTCTCCATCCTTTTCTCTAATTCTCTTATTTTAGTATTAGTTTCTTTATTTCTACTTAGGCACTTTCTTTCATTACATCATATATATTAATCTCAAACCTTTATTAGTAGTATTTTCACATACTCTATTTTCTTAAAAAATCCAAAAACGAGAAAAAGAGGCTTTATGTATAAATTCCAAAAGATGTATTCTCATCTCACACTCTCACTTTCAAATCATATTTCTCTCTACACACATGCATAAGAGAAATCCGCCATTTGGATTTATGAATTGAATCCCACCCCATGTTATATTTGAACTACTTGGACTTTGATGCCCTTTGGGCTACGTAGGCATCCTAGGTAAATCCCCAGACTCAAGTCCTCCCTTATGCATGTTTTAATGTTATTTTCATATTATATATATATATATATATATATATATATATATATATATATATATATATATATATATATATATATATATATATATATATATATATATATATATATTCTTAATGAATGCCATATTCATGCATGCTTGTGTTTCGTTCGATATATGCATTCGTTCTTCCATAATGACTTGCAATTCAGCAAACACTCATATTATATTCTGAATTATTATTTTCGAGAACACTCCTAAGGATGAATTCACTTTATCCTTTTCCATGGCATGAGTTGAATGATTCCATTATTCATCTATATTATGCACATAAGTACACACTTTACGGAGTCTAGCACGAGAAGATTAACACATGCCCATGAGAGACCAAAAGGGCGGAATGGGTGCCTAACACCCTCCCATTACGTAACGTCTCCGGACCTTTAAGCTACTTTGTTTCGCAAGCCTAAGTATTGTATTTGATGTCGTTCTCTCGAGGAGACAACATTTCTTTTGCCTGTTTTGTGCAAAATAGGTTGGTGACTCTATCTCCACACAAAATCCCACATTAATGACGGTCGAGCGCCCCGAGTTTGGGCGCAATCCTGCGTGCACTCCAAAAGTAACCCCTGAAAAAGATAAAGGGGAAACCCCAGAATGGCCACAGTGGCGACTCTTCTGGGGATGGCCTTTAAGATGACTAGACACTTTTTTTTCATGGGTGTTATTCTTTTCTGAATGTGTGCTATGCACCTACATGTATGTTCCCTTTTCTCCTCTATCTACTTTTTATATATATATACCTCATGTATATATCACTTTTCACTCACTCATACACTTCACACACTTGTATATACTCTCCTTGTTCACTTCACACACTTACACTTAGTTTCACTTCTACTCACATGTTTCACATGCCACTTAGATTATCTATAATTAGCTTCAATAGAACACACCTACACTTCTCACACTTGTATATATCTTCGTGCTCACTTACACATATCATACACAACTTGTAGTTGATCCATGTATAAGCTCACTACCAAACTCACTCACTTGTAAATACTCACCTGTCATTCACACACATCTATATGTTCCTATTACCACGCGTAGTATAGTCTCCATGCTTTATGCTATATTTACTCTCCATAATACTTGTATATTCTCCCTCATTAGTGTAGTACTCCATTTACTCATCATGCAGATAAAAAATACTCTATCTCCATAATATACTAATTAAGACTCATGTATTTTTTGTATGCCACATCACCAAGAGCATGGCAATATTGACCAAAACTTTATCCCATACTAAGGGAACACTATATGATGTTCATTGGTCCTGCGGGGCGTAGTTAGCCTAAGTGATGACTCTCACCTTCCATTGGCCTTGTACCTCCGACGTATATTGAATGATTCCCCCCGCATCGTACTGCTTGATCGAACTCATGACAAGAGGTATATAGTAGGGAACTCGCTCACGGACATCGAGTATATCAAATTCGCTCTCACATGTACCGTCTCGATGAGGTATATCGTGAGGAATATCACGTACAGGTATATCAAATGGCTTGTCCACACGTACCAAAGAATGATTTCCATTTATAGGCAAAGAGGTCTATCGTGGAAGTCATGCCAATTGGGGGAATCCTTCCACTAGCCTAATAATTGCATAAACCTCATGTAGGCGACAAACCTAGGGCACTCATGTTTAGTTTAGCGGTTACCATGCGAAACTCTATCGAAATTCTGGGTTGGTATACCACACAATTTTTTGTGCTATTTTGCCTTTTTCAAAACAAGACCCTGTTGGTGAGTCTGAAAACAAGTCAAACCGTGTCTTATATATTTTCAAACCCTATTATCCCAGGTTCGAGTCCTATTCGATATTTTTCTTGCATTTAGGCAAACCTAATACAAGTGAAAACCATAATAATAATAATAATAATAATAATAATAATAATAATAATAATAATAATAATAATAATAATAATAATAATAATAATAATAATAATAATAATAATAATAATAATAATAATAATAATAATAATAATAACTTTGTTCCTTATTTTGTTTTTCAAAAACACCAAAAACTTTCTCCCGCTTTCCTTCCAAAATAAATTCGAACCGTTTTCCCTCTCAGGTCAATCGCATACTCGATTTTGGCCTAGCACCCTATTGTCTTCGGTCTTTTGTCAAACCGCAATTAAGCTCGATCGCTTATTTTGCTACTTCGTCCGACTTTGGGATTTACCTTCACAATCTCTTCATAGAATATACTAACCAAGCACCAAATGTTCTTCCAGATCTGATGGTCGTCTTAGCCCAACTCAGCGCCAAGATTGACAACCTACAAATCGAGGTTCGTGAAATGTAGTGACAGCGGGCCCAGATTCTCTAAGAACTCGAGGTTTTAGTTCTCTAAGAATACCAGCATGCTCCGTGTGCAATACCTGCCAATGGGACTCCACCAGCTCAACTCCTAATTCTGAACCTTGCCCAACCAAGGGCTAAACTGTCAGTATTCGTGGATCCCAAAGAGGAGGAACGGGACAAAGTCAAGGAAAACCTCAAACTACTTTTAAAGGAGTTCAACTAAGTTAAGATATTCGAGAACTACATGGACTATACCTATATGTCTCATTATCCCGAAGCTAGACTACCAGAGAAGTTCAAGATGCCAGACAACGAGGATTTCGGGGGATAATGGACCAATTGTTCACCTTCGAAACTATCACTAAGCCATAACTCTCCTTGGTGCCTCCGAAGAGATAATGGTCCAGATGTTTTAGCAGACGTTAAAAGAAAGTTCCCTCCAGTGGTTTTTATCTCTAGAAGAATCTAGGATCCATAGTTAGGCGGATGTCGTCTGGGAATTCATGTCTTAGTACAAGTATAATGAGGAGCTAAAGGTTACACACCCAGATTTAGAGATTCTTAATCAAAACCCTAGGGAAATAGTCAGTAGCTTCATAGGAAGGTAGAGAGAGAAAGCTGACACCATGACCAACAGGTCCTCCAAGGAGGAACAAGTCAGTATTGTGAAGAAGAACTTCTTGCCTCATATCTGAGCATCCATGGGAGGACAGTATCACCCACACTTTCGAGGCCTTCAAGAGGCTAGTGTAGAAATTGAGGAAGGTATCACCAAATGGAGTCTGAACCAAAGAAAGTGTCCGAATTGTTCACTCATCGAAAGTATAAGAAGTCTGCCAATGCTACACTCTTAACCATCAATAACATTTCATAACTTGCTATCTCTTGGGCACTGAAAAGTCACCATAATCCTGCTAAGAAAGAATACACCAAGCTCCACGCTCCCCTGTCCAAAGTCTACCAGACCCTGCTAATCTAAAATCTCATCAAACCCTTGGACCTCCGTCCATTAGAAACTCCACTCCCTAAAAACTTCAAGCTCGATGTCGGTTGTGACTTCCACCAATCCGCACCATCGACTAATGCTTCCACCTTAGAAATATTGTCCAAGGCCCGATCGATCGGGGCATCATTGCCCCACCCGCTAATCCTTAACCTAATACCACTAATAACCCACTTGCGGCACATATAAATGCCATCTTTCTAGAAAGTGAACTAGAATTTGACCCATATACTCAAATCATGCCCAGAAAAATACCCATCATCCCTACAATCTCACCCAAAACGCTCAAGGTTTGCCTATCCTTTCTCCTACACCCTACCTACTTCATCAATTAAGCTTTATCACTATTTATAAGGGCCTGCATCGTCGTCCTCACTCGGTCTGAGGGGGGAGGCATGGAGTTACCTGTTGTGTTAGACCAACTCTTAGAGTGTGGGCAGAAATTGCCCATCGAAATGTTCGTTAATTGTCAGAAGTTCAGTGACTTGTCCATGGAACCCTGAAAGTGGGCTTGGGAATCAGATGAATGGGTAGTACTTGTTGAAGAAGTCACTCTAGATTATGTGGTACAAACCATGGCTTATATGTTTCAATAGACAAGTGAAATCTACAGCATCTCTGAGTTACTCATTGCTTTGAAGCTTCAGGGACGGTTGGTCCCTTCACTCTTTCACTTCCCTACTGAGTGGGAAGATTTATATGATGAAGCTGTTAATTTTGTCTAATGTATTGATTACTCTTAACAAGAGGACATAGTCGCCACCGGATGGGGGGATGATTTTGACAATTCAGATGATAAACCAAGTCAAGAAGAAGTCAGTCCAGTAGCCAGCCTATGTGGAATGATATCCTTTAAAGATTTGTTGGGAGAAATCAATAAGGTGCCCATTCAGCCTTAGGTAGATGAAGCCGTGAGGTTCTTGTTCTTTCCCGCTTCTATGAACCAGATGACCATGTCAGGGAGACACTACAAAGATCCGAATCCTCGGTTACCAAGGATGGATAAAAGAAAGGGAGTTGCCGAAGAACTTCCCATGCTAAAAATGACCATCTACCTTATATTTAAAATATAATATGATTGTTTACCGACTGACAAGTCGTTATGGAAGAGAAAATGTATATATCGGACAAAACACAGTCATGTAAGAATATGAGATTCATAAAGAATATATATATATATATATATATATATATATATATATATATATATATATATATATATATATATATATATATATATATATAGAGAGAGAGAGAGAGAGAGAGAGAGAGAGAGAGGCTCGCCTACATCATGCTCTATACATCACACCGTACATCACGCCTAATTCTAGGCCCTAGATTTTTTTTTTACATTTTATATTTTTACCTTGAAACTAACCTTCCAATCAATGCATATACAAAAAATTAGGTCAAAATGCATTTTGTAGCTATTTTTAAAAAATCCACAAAAAATTGTTGGCGCAGACCCTTATAAATAAGGTATTTTTAGCAGTTTTTTGTGGATTTTTTAAAAATAGCTAAAAAATGTATTTTGACCTAATTTTTATGGGTTGATTGGAAGGTTAATTTCAAGGGTAAAATATAAAATTTGAAAGAAAAGATTTTTAGGGCCTTGAATTAGGCATGATGCATGGATGATGTATAGAGCATGATGTAGGTGAGCCTGACTCTCTCTCTCTCTCTCTCTCTCTCTATATATATATATATATATATATGAGAAGAGTGAAACATATAAACATGCATAAAGGAGAACTCAAATCTCAGGATTAGCCCAAATCAAGGTCCATGTAGCTCGAAGATAGCATAGGGTGGGGTTTAATTCATGAATCCAAATGGGGGATTTCTCTTATGTATGTGTGTAGAGAAAATGTGTTTTAAGAGTGAGAGTGTGTGATGATAATTCATCTGTTGGAATTTATAGATAAACCCTCTTTTTTTTATGAAAATAGATTATGTGCAAATATTATTAATAAAGGGTTGAGATTAATGTATGTGATGTAATGACATAAAATGCAAAAGTAGAAACAAAGAAAATAATACTAAAATGGAAGAATTAGAGAAAATGATGGAGAATTTGACCTCCTTATGAATCCTTGATGTTGATCTTGGATGTAGATATGTTGATCTTGTAATGGTATCAAAGTGGTATAAAGATGTGGGAGGAATTTACCAAGTGAGTGAGGTAAGAAAATGATGGAAGGGAATGTGGGAAAATGGGTTTTTTAAGAAAGGGAACAACTTTGAATTCAAGAAAATATTCACTGACTTGCTGAGAGGTGTTAAGGGGTTTGGGGGTGTTCTGAGTGGTGTTTTCAAGCTGAGATCGTGGCCTATATTTATAGGGACAAGGGGGTGCCAATCGACAGGGGTCTGGACTTGCCTATTGACATAGCACCTCAGGCACATGGCCGATAGGCAGGGTCCCTAGGGTGCCATTTGGCAATCTTGGACAGGTTTTTAGGAAAAATGGTCATAAAACACAAATCGTAAGTCAGAATCGCACATAGGGTGGAGCGTTGGAAAGGGTATTCAAATCCCTTCAATAATACATTGAGCCACTCCTGGGTCTGGGAGTTGACCAATGCCAAACGGGTTCACTCGATAAGAAGTTTTCGACGGGGTGAAGCGCCTGTTTGTCACTCGACGGGAAGTTTTCGAAGGAAAATGGATCGTTCGTCTGAATCCTATGGACGATTCACGCATGGATTGGACTGTTTGAAAGGGTATTCATTACCCTTAGAGATTTCATTTAGCTTCATTCGGTTCGGAGAATTAACCATAGTTAAACAAGGCCTGAAAGCGCCCGATGACCCTTTGGAGTAAAATGGGTCGTTCGTCCCTACCATAAGGAAGATTTATGCACGGGACGAACCAATGGAAAGGGGATTCAGAACCCTTTGAAGATTCATTGATATTTTCTCTAGATGGGAGTTAACCTGAGTTTTATTCGCATAGTCAAATATCCAACATGGCTCGCCAACATCATCTCTATGTCAAACTCAAGAGGTAAAGTTCGTATGTGTGTTGACTATTAGGATTTGAACAAAGCTTCCTACAAATATGATTATTGCTTGACCAACATTGACATGATCATTGATAACACTTCTAATCACGCATTAAGGTCATTCATTGATGGTTTCACTGGGTATAACCAGATCAAGATGCATTTCAATCACCAAGAGAAGATTGATTTCACTACCCCTTGGGGTATATTTTTCTACACCGTTATGCCTTTTGGTCCTAAAAATACCAGGGTTGCCTACCAGAGAGTAGCTACAACCATTTTTGCATGACATGATTGTCAAGTCTAAAGCTCAAGAAGGTCAAATACCTGCCTTAAAGAAATTATTTGAATAACTATGACAGTACCAGATGCTTCTCAATCCATAAAAAGTCATCTTCAGCATCATGAAAGGAAAGCTCCTTAGCTTTATAGTTAGTGAAAGAGGAATGAAAAAATATCCTACTAAAATCGAAGCCATCCTCGAAATGCCACCTCCTCAAACAGAGAAAGAAGTTTGTAATTTTTTCGAAAAACTCTAATACATTAGCAAATTCATCAACCAACTCACTTCCATCTACGAGCCCATCTTTAACCTCCTTTGAAAGGACTCAACTAAGGTCTAGAATGAGGCATGTCAAAATGCTTTTAACAAGATCAAGTACTATCTCACCCAAACTTTGGTGCCTATTTCACCATAACTCGGTATTCCCCTCGAACTATACCTCACTGTTACAGACACTATAGCAAGGGACATGCTTGCCCCAAACATTGAGAAATCATAAAAAGAGAGATCCATCTACTACTCAAGTAAAAAATTGGCAGGGTAAGAAATAAACTACACCGCATTGGAAAAAGCTCATGACTCCTTAGTTTGGGTCATCCAGAAGCTCTGAGACTACATGCTTGCATTCCCTATTAAGTTGGTATCTTAAATGGATCCCATAAAATATATGTTGGAAAAGTTTGCCTTATCACACCGAATGTCCCGCTGATTACTATTGCCATCTGAATTCGACATCTCCAATATCACATAGAAAGCCATAAAAGGGAAGAGTCATCTCTGATTACCTTGCCAATAATCCCATGGGGGATGATAATGCACAGATTTTTAAGTTCCCATACAAGGATATTCTTTATACTTCTCCTGGAAAGCATCGGTGGCAGATGTTCTTTGATGAGGCCATTAAAAAGAAAAAGTAGAGCATTGGGATACTCCTGATTGCCCTGATAATTCTCACACTCCCGTTGCTATTAAGCTACACTTACCTTGCACCAACAACATGACAATGTATAAAGATTGCACTGTAGGTTTCAAGATTTTCCTCGATAAAGGAATCTAATACCTCAACATCTATAGAGACTAGGCCCTCATCATAGGACAATTTCTCCAGAAATGGAAAGTCAAAGATGAAAAACTACTGACTTTTCATGCTCAGCTCGAAGAGCTTGCCTCCCAATTCAAAGATATTGCCTTCCACTACCTTTACCTTTCAAGAAATTTTTTTATTGATGCTCTAGAAACCTTGGCCTCCATGGTCGACATGCCCGGGGGAATAACAATGGCCCCCTTTTAAGTTCAGGAAAATCTATGCCAATTCATTGCTACCACATCAAGCTCACTAAAGAAGAAGATCCAAATAAAGTTTCTCTATGTACCACGATATATGGTGTCTCATTAGGTATGGTCGATATCCTACAGGGGATGATAAGAAATATCGCATAACTCTTCATAAAATTTTAGCTCAATACATTATATTCGATAAAGTGATTTTTAAAAGGATCTTCGATGTAACGCATTTTCAATGCATAGCAGGGGATGACACTGAAGAAAAAATGTAAAATATCCATAAGGGACCCCACATGAACGGTCATATACTTGCCAAAAAGATCATGCATCAAGGGTATTACTTGACTCATATGGTTTAAGACTGCACTGCTTATGTCAGAAGGTGCTTCAAATACCAATAATTCACTAACCTTCAACATTTGCCTCCCAGAGAGTTGTATATCATGACTTCAGCTCATCCCTTCTTAACTTGGGGAATTGACATCATTGGTAAAGTCACTCCCAAAGCATTCAATGGGAATAAATTTATTTATGTTGCCATCGATTATTTCACTAAACGGGTTGAAGTTGAGTCGTATATAGTGCCGAATGCAAAGAAAGTAGCCAAGTTCATCAGGAAGAATACCATTTATTGATATAGGTCCCCACATGAGATGGTTTAAGATAATAGGATCCACTTCATAGTAGAAGTTACAGAAGTAGCTGACGAGTGCGAGATTTAGAGGATAAATATTCTCCCAACAGATCGTAAACCAATAGGGTTGTCAAAGCTTCTAATAAAAGCCTCAACACCATAATTAGCAAGATGATCTAAAGTTGGTGAAACTGGGATAATCGAATCCCTTATGCACTCTGGGGCTACCGTACCTCCATCAGAACACCAATTGGGGCTACCCCCTACTCCGTGGTATATGGCATAGAGGCTGTCCTATATATTGAAGTTGAGATACCCTCTCTGCGAGTTATTCCCTAAAGCCAAGTTGGAGAAGTTTATTGGCAATAGACCCGCTACGGGAACTTGAGCTCTTGAATGAAAACAGCTTGAAGGCTTTATAACATATATAAGGATAGCACAAACGCATTTCCCGATCCTTCAATAAGACGGTTAAAGACTGCGATATGGAAGAATGTGACCTCGCTCTCAAGGAGATAGTAGATCCCATCTGTGACCCAAGAGGGAAGTTCAAACCCAATTAGAGTGGGCCATACCTCTTAATAAAGATTCTGTAAGGAGGCACCGCTTTGCTCACAGACCTCGACGGAGAAAAAATGCGCATCTAGTTAACTTGAACTATAGCAAGAAGTTTTACCCTTAAATACGAATCTCGTCATGCTACGACCTTACACACATCCCTTATATTCCAAAAAAATCTTCTTTTCCCCCTCTGAAAGAACTACATAGGACCTGATCCTCTCAAAATATTTTTTCTCAAAAATTTAAAACAAACCTTTATCCCCAAAGTGGTACGTAGTTAGCCCATAAAGTCACTTTGTGCACGGTCCTTTTTTTCACAAAATTATATTCTTTTCCTCCACTAAAGGACACTATTCTCACCCATAATTTTAAATGAACAAAAGGATTATGTATGTCTTAGCGATCGGTATAAATAGTTCTAATAATGAGTAATTCTTCCAAAAGGCACAACAAGATATGAGAAAATCATCATTTATTTATCTTATTACAAACGCGGCAATTACGTGAAGTATCAGTGATAAGAAAAGTCCCTAAAACCTACATAAACTGCCCACCGACATAAGACTATCAAATCCATACCTAAACACAAACACTAAAACCTCACAAACTATCCTTAACTACAAGAAAGCCCTACCTTATCATCACCATCATCATCACTATTTTTCGAAGGACCCCAAAAATCTAAATCTTCGTTCTGGAGAGGTAGCTATTATAACGGTTGCCATATTGGAAGGGGGGTTCGTTTCCCCCTTCACCCATTACTGGTGAGGAATCTTCATTATTATGAAATACTCCCAACTCAAGCAAACGATAGTGTCTACAAAATTAGAATGGGTACAGTTACTATCAACTAAATCTATGGGATAAACCTAGGTCTTGACGAGATTAGGTATTTCTATGCCTTGAGGTCTTCCTTAAGTTAAGACCTCTACCACTTCCAACATAGGTAAAAGTCTCTTAATTTGGTCACATACTTGCCCCAATCACAAAAGGATACTGAAAAAATATCCTTGTGATCTTTGGAGATCTTTACGGTGAAAACTATGACGGTCTTAGGGTCCCTTCCACCAAGGGGGAACCTAGTAGGTCGTCCAGATGTTTTATTTTCTTCAAGTATTTAATTCTTTTACTAACTAACTTTATACCTTAATTTAGAGAAGGTTTGGATACATCAGACCTGTAAGGACATTTTTGTCCATTATCAATGTATTATGTCGCACACCGTTACACCATTGAAGAAATTTAAGATTCAAGATTCAACGGATCCAAATATCAAAAGAAGAAGAGGAATCATAGTCTGACAGCCGGACCGATCCGCTGAAATAAAAGAACCGATCCGGCTAACCGGACCGATCCGCCTAAAGACCTGGACTGATCCGCTAGTTTGTCAGAAGGCCAGTATACCCCGGACCGCAAGTGAACCGATCCGATCATCAACGGACCAATCCGGCCCAGAATAAAAGAACCGATCCGGTCAATCGGACCGATTCGCCTCAGACCCGGACCGGTCCGCCTGGGATAAACTTCAACAGATCGTGTTCAGATCGTGTTCAGATTTTTTAGGCCTGAGACTTTTTATTTAATCCCACTACGGGAAGTGGTTTTCTAAGACTTAAACACACAATTTTTAGAGTACAGAAAGCCCTAAGTCTTCACCTATTGAGCATCTAGACTCTAGGTATTTGATTCACACAAATTGCCAATCCTTTGTGAATCACTTTGCAACCCAGGAACGCATTCTTGCTGTTCACACCCTTGTGGAGAAGCCGTTCTCTTCTCCATTGCAGCCCTACTGGAAAGGGATAGTTCCAGCCGCCAGCCCTACTGGAAAGGGATAGTTCCAGCCGCGACTACAGAATCCGATACTTGAGGGTAATTCTTAGTCACTTGTATTTTCATTGTAATCCGAAATTGTATAGCCTACAATATTATAATGAAAATAAATGATTTTGCCCCTTTGGGGGATTTTTTCTCAATTGCTTGTGTTTGAATGTTCTTGCTTAGATTATCATCTTATTCAATCACATACTGTTGCATGTTTAGGGTTTGTTTGGGTTAAAAGGGTTTAATATATAATTTGCTCATTTGAACGCAAGCACATACGTTCTCAAGACCCCAGCAGGTGTTCATCGATATTAGAGGGCGGCTCACGTTTTGTTCAATTATGATTTAACCGTCTAATTTCTCACTAATTTTATAGCTATTCTTGATGTCAAAGCCGCTGATTACTCGGTGGTCAGTGACGACTCCATTCCATCTTCCACCCCTATTCTCAGCGAGGCAGCGAGAGGGATTTACTTAGAGGAATCCTCCCCATACATCATCTCAACAGATTCGGACTCCGACCAAAAAGAAAAAGACCTTGACTCATTCTTGGAGGATCTTGATCCGCTTCTTTATTATGATGCCAGAATATCTGGTTATCTTTAGGAAGAGGGGAAAGTCAAGGAGGATTTTTTCGTTGGAGACTTCTCATTCCCACCAGTTCCTAGCGACTTAGAGGACATGGTCGGTAGGCAAAGGAAGTCATTTGACCTTGGGGAAACTAGGGACAAATTGAAGAAGCAATTGGCCAGTAATAGCCGGACCAAAAAGATTATCACTAACGATGAGTGAAAGAATAAATTGATATCCTTTAGGGAGAAAGAGGCCCTAGAGTTAGAACACTAGTGCATGGAGGCTTGTCATTTCCACTTGCCCCTGCCATATCCAATCGACTTGTCATAATCAATGAGCCCTAAAAGAGGTCGGGGGATTGCTCAAGGACTCCTCCCCACAGGGTAACCGTGATCACTCCTGGGAGATATCCTTTTACAAGGGGAGAGAGCCAATGATCGAGATCGATTCGGCCCATAGAGACAAAGAAGTGGCCTTCTTAGTTGCTCAGTCGACATCTGACGTGCATGAATTGAGAGGCTTTACATTAGAAAGAATGCACAAGGAGAGACTGCAACATAATGTCTTGGTAAGCTGTGCACTTTCTTATTTCATTAAGCTGTATGCCATAATTTATCTTTAAATTTTCTCAATTTCCTGCGCAAAGCATGCAGGACTCCCGGGAGCTCACTACCTGAGAAGAGTTTTATTGGAAAAGCACTGATTCACAGATAAAGTCCAACATTACTCTGAAGGTCGAGGTTTCCACTCAATGCTATGATATGGAAAATTTCAATAAAAAGTTAAAAGTTAAGATGGATGCCAAAACAAAGGCGGTGGAGGAAGCCCAGTGAACTCAAAATGAGTTCATCATGGTGGACACTAAATTGTTCAAGCTTAAAACTTCCTTCTAGTGCAAGGCCCTGGGGAAGCTCATCCTCCAAAACCATAAGTGCACGATGGAGAAGACCTGTGGGGACAACCTGGTGAAGTACTATGAAGAAGGGTATAAGGAGTTCGTCCAGGAGGTCGCTGCTCAGTTGGACTACTATGAGTCGCTCACCTATAACAAAGGCTAGGTGGTTGGCCTACAATCGGGGAACGTTATAGAAGGTGATCCATATTATGTCGAATATCCCATGGTGAATCCGTTGGTCAACCGTCCTATTATTGATCCTCCAGCACAGGTCTCCACCGATCTCTCTTTTCTTACTATTCCTGGGGGGGACCACCCCTATTCCATCAGCTGAGGATGATGGGGTCGGTACTGGGAAATTTGGCCTGCCTATTTCTGCCAACTAGGATCTCCCCAACCCCTAATTATGTTTTATTATAATTTTATTTTTGACCCTTGGTGGTCGTTTTTGTAGGCCTCTCGCCATTTTGATATATTAATGAAAAATTGAGTTTCACTTTTCATCGATCTTTTTGTCATGAATTTGTTTAGTATTCTCTATACAACTTTACAATTTTAATCATGATATTATATTCTGGGCTTGTAATACCACGCCTGGTCATCTACCTTGTGTTATTTATTTTCCTAAGATTCATTTTTTCTTAACTGAGAAACAAATAGCTGGTCTATGATTTTAACCTAGTCAGCATTTGTAACATGGAGTTGATCCCTTGGTGACATCATTATTTTTATATTTATTTAAGGTCGACCACAAGTAAATTAAATGATGAATTCCATCCATTTTACATTAAATGGACTTTTTGCCCCTCTTATATTGACTTACCTTAGATCAAACCACTTCTCAAATGGATTTTTACCTTTCTTAGGCCAACCTGGTTCAAATAGTACAACTCTTCAAGTAGATTTTTGGTGACAAACATAGGCTACCAACTTACGTCTGAGTTATACCACGAAGCTCTTACGTGGGTTTTACGATGATCTAGCCTCTTTGTGGGTTTTAACCGATCTTCTTCAGATCATACAACCTTTCAAATGGGTTTTTTATGCCAAACGTAGGGGACCAACTCAAACCTGAGTAGTACCATGCAGTTCTTATGTGGATTTTTTCCTCTTGTAGTTTGATCTACTTCAGATTATACCACTCTTTAAGTGAATTTTGGCCGATATGCATCAGATCGTACCATTTTTTAATAGGATTTTTAATTCCAAATGTAGGTAACTAACTCGCGTATGAGTTGTACCATACAGTTATGAAGTTGAACTTTACCTTTTCAGGGCAACACCTTTCTTATCAGTCATACCATTACTTGAATGGGTTCAAAGATTTTGAACAAATTATACAGATATTTTGAATAATTTAGATAGTTAATAGTCGATTATTTTATTGTGTATAAAGAAATAAGGAAAACATTTAACATCCTATCTAATGATAAAACTTTCTAAGGTTCATGGAATTCTATGACCTTGGAACTAATTTCCCATATAATTCTATTAAATAGTATGATCCCCTGCCCCCGTTTAAAGAAATTCGGTAAGGTCCTTGACATTTCAGAACAAATTTTCTATCTAATTACTTCTTTGCAACAAGAAGCACCTTTTTAAGGACTAATTCATAGACTTAGAACTCTCTGATTTTAACCATCTTATCATATGGTTTTTCTAATTTTTTCTAGTAGGTGGCCAAATATATTAGTGCTTGCTCCCTTCTTTCCTTATAAAGATCCAACTCATGAGCTATTCAGTCATCGTTATGCCCATGTTTCAATATCTCTAATTTGAGTGTTTAAAGTTTGATCTCTAAAGGGATGGCAACTTCCATACCTTAGGAAATGGAGTATAAAGTCTCTCTTGTTGGCTTTTTAAGGGACACCCTTTATGCCTAAAGAACAGAGGGAAGCTCGTCCAACCATCACCCTTTAATGTTCTCCAATCGATGCTTGATTCCTGACAAATGGGTTTTGTTAGTTATCTTTGCTTGTCCATTGCATTGGTGGAGCATAGTTGACTCCGACTCCTTATTTTGGGCAAAAGTCATGGAAGGAGTCGCTATCAAACTGTGTTCCATTACCTGAAACCAACGCTTTGGGGATTCCAAATCTTGTGATGAGATCCCTCCAACCGAATCTTCTGGCATCCGAATCTCTGATATGGGTGAGTGGTTCAGCCTCAACCCACTTTTTGAAGTAGTCACTCGTCGTTATCATATATTTGTGATTCCTAGTGCAACAGGCATGGGGGCCACTATGTCCATTCCCCATTGGGTAAAAGGCCATAAACTAGTGAGGGGGTTCAAATCTCCCATAGGCTGCTTGATCAATGGAGAAAATAACTGACACTTGGGGAATTTCCGCAACTTCATTTTACATAAATGACCATCAATATCCTTGAGATATTTCCCTATAGGAGAGTGATCTTCCACCCATATGTTCTTCTCATCTGTCTTCTTGTATTTCGCTCAAAAGTCCTTCCACATGATCTAGGTGAATGAAATTTAGTAGATGGTTAATGAATGATCGACGGTATAATTTTCCATGGGTGCTAAGGCAGAACCTAGTCGATCTGATCCTTAGCTTGTATGCTTATTTCCTACATGAGGGTATCTTGATGATCTTCAAAAATAAGATGATGGAATCTATCCAGGATGGAACTAAATCCACTTGGAAGATGTCGAGATCCTTTCCTGACTTTTTAATTATTGGTCGATCTACGTATTCCACTTCGACCGTCCTCTTTAGGTCAGTGTCTATATAAAAAGACATAGTGGTAAACACGTCTGCATGTATATTGTCGTTCCTTGGAAACTTCTCCACTGAGAAAGACTTGAACTGTTGAAGAGGACATCTTGATTTTTTCTTGTAATCTATCATTATGGGGTTCCTTTCCTCATATTCTTCGTTGAGTTGGTTCGTGATTAGCCTGGACTCACAATACACAGTAGTGTGGCAAGAACTTAAGTTGATCGCTCTGTGAAGATCATGCACCATGGCCACTTACTCTGCCTCGTTATATGAAACTTTGAATCCCAGTCTGATGGATATATACTTATTTTACATGAGATTCACTAAGAGCTTAAAAGATCATTAGCCCTCGATGACCACCAGTGACTCTAGGATGGGATGCAGTTGTTCTCCCTCACTTCTTGGTGATGTTAAAAATTCTACCTTTAAGTCTGTTAAGACTTTACCTTTGATCATCGTCTTAGGTTCATGTCAAACTGGTCCAGCTTAACAGACCACTTGGTCATTTTATTTGAGAGATCGACCTTTTTAAGTGCATCTTTTAGAGGATAGGTTATAGGGACAATTATGGTATGAGTATCAAAGTAGTGTCTTAGCTTTCTTGCAGCGATTACCAATGCTATAACAAACTTATTGAAAGGCATATATATTGGATTTCTACCTCAAGGAGAGTATCGCTTACATAGTAGATCATCCTTTGCTCTCTATCACTACACCAAATCTGCCCATTTGTCAAGGTCATTGACCTTGACAAATTCACCTTGTCAAGGTCAATGACCGTGACATTTCGAGGCGAGACAACTTTTTTTGTCACGGTCGTGTCACGGTCAATGACCTTGACATAAAACTCGCGTTTTGTGTCACGATCGTGTCACGGTCATTGACCTTGACACGTTTTGTCACGGTCAATGACCGTGACAAAGCCGTGACCCCTTGTAAAAAAATTGTCACGGTCAATGACCGTGACACGTCCGTGACAAGAAGTTGCCACGGACGTGTCACGGTCATTGACCGTGACAATTCTGGGCAGAATTAAAAAAAAACTGCTGGGCAGTATGGCCACTGCCACTGCCCAGCAGTATATTTGTATCTGTTATAGCAACGTTGTACCTGTTCCACACATCATATATCCGAACAAACTAAAGATAATGCAAATATATATTCAAATAAGAAACTATTTAAAAAGAAACAACATCACCATCATTTTATCTCAAATCTACAAACTATTTGCATGGAAAAGAGATTTTGTACCGCTACGCTCGGGAACACCTCCTTATCCTTCCCTTCTCGTCCGAGTAGCCACATAAGTAGAGCATATGTGGCCTACCCTTAGGGCCACTCCCTGTCCCCTGAATTGAAATAAAGTAAAATTAGTATCCGCCCCTCAAATATAGATAAATATAAATTGTAATTGAAATCGAAATCGAAATTGACATATAAATATAAATACATTACCTGTATTGTCACTCAAACAGCTAACTTGAGCTCATATGGCACCTCCTTCCAACTAATGTACCCCGGGCAATCGTGTCAATTATAATTCTCTTCATATCTAAACACTAAGAAATACCATAATCCTATGGAGGTATGCGTTGCAAATTCCTTCCAACCGTTGTGTAGCCAAAAATCAGCAGTTGAAGTTGTCAACTCCACCTTTGAATGGGGTATGGAAAGTGGTGGGGTATGGAAAGTGGAATTGACAACTTCAACCGGTAATGTTTGGCTACGTAACGGTTGGGAGGAATTTGCAGAGTATCGCTCCATAGGATTATGGTATTTCTTAGTGTTCGGATAGACGAAGAGATTCAGTCTCCTCTCCATAAATAGGACACCCCAAATAACTATGTACTAATCACCTATTAAAGGTAAGAAGCGTATATTCATGGATTAGTATAAACAAAACTTAGATGTAGTTGGAATATTTATGAATGTTAAGAAATGGAAGAATAGAGGAACCAATTGCATGATCACATGCCAATCGTGGGACTTACACTTATGTAAATCATGAGTAGCATAATTCACAAGGCATCAATAAAGCCATCCTTCGAATGACTCCCCCCAAGGCATCAATAAAGCCATCATCGAAAATTCAGGTCTCATACACTGTGAAGGAGGGAGGTTGAGTGGGGCTAGGATCACTGGCCATACACTCTGATTGGTGCTTAGATTTCCAAATGGATTGAAACCATCTGTTGATATAGCCAAACGAATGTTGCGTTGTTCTCGAGCAAAATCGGGATACTCATAATTCATCCTCCGCCAGGCAGTAGAATCAATAGGATGACGCATGATATTACCCCTTACTTCTGCCCTAGCATGCCAAGTCATTGCCTCTGCAATCCATGGTACTGTGAAAAATCGCTTTAATCTAGGCCCAACGGGAAAATATTTCAATACTTTTTGAGGCACTTTTGAGCTTGTGCCTTCCTTACTAGTAGATTGGACATATCTAGGTTCATCGCATACCGGACAACGATCGAGATTTTCATACTCCTTTCGGTATAGTATGCAGTCATACACACAAGCATGAATCGATTTATACTTCATTCCCAAACCTTTCAAACTGTTCTTCATAACAGGATAGCTATTTGGAAGTGTATTCACCTTGGGTAATAAGCCCTTCACCCATTTCAGAATTCCCGTCACGCTATTGCCAGACAAACCGTACTGCGTCTTCAAACTGTGCAAACCAACCATGGCATGTAAAGTTGTTTGATCTTTCTCACAGCCAGAGTATAACGGTTGGGTCGCCTTAAATTTTAAACTTTGGTAGTCATCGTCAAGTTTTATCGTGTTATCTTCACGAGCACTTGAATCTTCTACATCATCAGTAACCTCATTCTCCTCAGCTTCATAAACTCCGTACGCATCATCAAACATATTATGATCTACGTCGTCCCCTTCTTCATCTATTCTACTTGTTGAAGGATGTTGTGAAGGTTGGTCAGGGACAAAAGGAACTTTCAATTCACCGTGAAAACTCCAAAATCGATAACTATCTTGCATACCCGATCTTAACAAATGTAGTTCAACTGTTTTCCACTCAAACACCTTACCATTCTTACACCTAGCACACGGACACGGAAACTCTTCATCATTACGACATCTCTTTGCATATTTCACAAATTCGTTAGCACCTCTGCGAAACACATCCCCCATTCTATTAGTCTCACCCATCCACTCTTTGTATTTCGGATATCCCATCACAGCTACCACAACTAAACACCTATTAAAGGTAAACAAAACTTAGATTTATAGTATGTTTTTTTTAATTATCCCATCATTTAATTATCCTATTAAAGGGTATGTGGTCCTATCCCATTCAAGAATGCATTTTTCTGTAATATACTTAACAGCTCATGCACATTGTTACGATTTGGAAAAAATTCGACAGCATATCCCCTTAGTTCTCCAAGTACACGACGTAGATTGGCAGGTGTGAGTGTTATTTCAATTGGTCAATTAAAATAACAGTCACACTTGTCAATCTAGTATGTACCCAGAGAACATTAAGATACGACTGCAGAACTTCCTCCAAAAGTAACAACTTTAAGCCAATAAGAATATTATACAAAAATTATACAGTCTCAAACTGTCCAAACGGGACAATTCGAGAGATCTCATTACAGGGGTAATGACTCTCGAACGGGTCTAAGGGTTATTGAATGCGTACGCATAAGAACTAGAATGCTAGTATCTATGCGCACTATATTTAATTTCAGGTATGTTTCATATAATGGGTTAATTCAAATACACAAATAAATTCATGGGATAATTCAAATACAAAAATAAATCCATGGGATAATTCAAATACAAAAAGAAATTCATGTATTGACCACATACACACACACACACACACTATCTAAGCTGTTCTATAGGTATAAAAACAATTATTATCCAATTATTATCCAACTATTATCAATTATTTATTTTGAATGTAAATAATATTCAAAACCCCACCCACCCCCGCCCCCACCCCCACCCCCTCAGATTAATTCAAGACATAAGACCCTAAAGGGAATCCAAATTATTTCTTGGATGTGAATTCCTCCAAATTATGATCTCATACCTATTCACACAATGATGGGGGAGGGGGTGGTGGAGGGGGGCAGGGGGTGGGGTGGGGTGGGGTGTGTGTGTGTCCGTAGGTGCGTAGGTGTGCGTGTGTGTGTGGCGTAGGTGTGCGTGTGTGCGTAGGTGTGCGTGTGTGCGTAGGTGTGCGTGTGTGCGTAGGGGCGTAGGTGTGCGTGTGTGTGTGGCGTAGGTGTGCGTGTGTGCGTAGGTGTGCCCACCCCACCCCACCCCCTCCTCCCCTCCACTACCCCCTCCCCCACCCTGCCCCATCCCGCCCCACCCCCACCACACACCACCACACACACACACACACACACACACCCCACCCCACCCCCTGCCCCTGCCCCCCTCCACCACCCCCTCCCCCACCACACACCACCACACACACACACACACACCACTCTACCCCACCCCCTGCCCCCCTCCACCACCCCCTCCCCCCTCCCCCAAAACACACCCACCCCACCCCACCTCACCCCCTCCCCCTGCCCCCCTCCACCACCCCTTCCCCCACCACACACCACCACACACACACACACACACCACTCTACCCCACCCCCTGCCCCCCTCCACCACCCCCTCCCCCCCTCCCCCAAAACACACCACCACACACACACACACACACTGCACCCCACCCCACCCCCTGCCCCCTCCACCGCCCCCTCCCCCACCCCGCCCCACCCCCTGCCCTCCTCCACCACCCCCTCCCCCACCCTGCCCCATCCCGCCCCACCCCCCACACACGCACACACATACACACACACATATATATATACACATACACACATAAATATACAAACAAATATATATATAAATGGAAGAGAGGGAGAGAGAGAGAAATTGGACCTGAGAGAGAGAGAGAGAAATTGGACCTGAGAGAGAGAGAGAGAGAGAGAGAGAGAGAGAGCAGCGTCGAGTCGAGAGAGAGAGAGAGAGGGAGGGAACGGTGGGAGGGAAAAAAGAAGGGGGAAAGTTATTTTGCTGGAAAAGTTGTCACGGTCGTGTCAAGGTCTTTGACCGTGACACGAATTGTCACGGTCATTGACCGTGACAATTTGTTGTCACGGTCGTGTCAAGGTCAATGACCGTGACATAAAACGCGTGTTTTTTTGTCACGGTCAATGACCTTGACAAGGCTGGCCGGCTGAAAGGTGACAATTTGCCCATTTTGGTGTAGTGTATCATGTAAAAAACTAGTACAACACTAGTAGCAGGCCTTTAAATAGACAAGTACAGGTATAGATCTTCCTCGTCCTTTGGAGTTCATAGCAACGGAGGAGATTCCAAGTACTATCGAATTCCCTCTAAAACCTTATCGAATTCCTTCCAAAGACTAATCAACGCCTGCAAGAATGACCGACCCTTATCCGAAGATCTTAAAATGAAGCGATTTAGAGTAGCTTGCATTCCGATGATGATATAGATATCCCTCATAGTGGTCGGCCTTCTGATGTCTTCTAGAGCCTTGATCTGATATGGATTGGCCTCTATACCTCTTTGGGTCACCAGAAACCCATGAAATTTACCAAAGTTGACTCTAAAGATGCATTTTGAGGCATTAAGCTTCATTTTATCTTCCATGATAATCTTAAAAGTCTTTATAACGTCTTAGATGTGGCAGCCTCTTGCTTACTTTTGATGATCATATCGTCAATATATACTTTCATAGTAGAACTGACCAACTTCTTGAATATCTTAGTCACGATTCATTGATAGGTTTCCCCTGCATTCTTCAAACTGAAGGGCATTACGTTGTAGCAGTAAATCCTTAAGGTTGGGATAAATGAGTATTTTTCCCGATCTGGGCTAAACATGGGTATCTAGTGATAGCCGAAGTATGCATCCATAAAGCTCATACGTTGATGTCTCACTATGGAATCTATGAGTTATTCTATTCGTGGTAATGGAAAGTTATATTTTGGGTCTATTGAGGTTGGTAAAGTCCACACAAACTTTCCATTTATCATTTTTTTCTTGGCAACAATAGTGTTAGGGACCCTATAAGAGATTTGGACTTCGCTGATGGAGTCGACCTAAAGTATGTTGTCCAATTCTGTCTCTATAACTTTTGCCTTTTCTGGGGATGACTTTCTGGGCTTCTGCTTGATCGTCTTGATAATTAGATCTACATGCAGTCAGTGACAAGTGATCTCTGGACTAATTCTAGAAAGATCATACGACTTCCATACAAAGACATATGTATTAATTCTAAGGAAATGAGGGAGTTGATCTGTTTCATCCTTGGGTAGCTCTGAACTAATAAGAAAAGTCCTTTCCGGATATGATGAATCCATAGGAATGGAGATGAGTTCCTCTAAAAAGCATTCGTCCGGAGTCAACCGAGTTTCTTCTACTCCTGGACGAATGCCCTTTGGTTACTACTTTGGTTGGTCGTCCTTTGAATTATCATCATCCTGACTTTTCTTAGGATGGTTCTACTTTGCTTTGATGGCTGAGACGAAACAACTTTATGATGCTACTTGATCTCCCCTAATATCCATCACCCCCTGGTTGATCAAGAACTTGAGCTTCTGGTGGACGAAATAGGGGATAACTCTCATCTCATGAAACCATCATATGCCCACTATGGCATTATAGAATGACTCTAATTGGATGAGATGGAACTCTACATCTTTATTGGTTGAGCCAACCTTAATTGGAAGCTTGATATTCTCTAGGGGAGTCTCCACATCTCCATTAAAAATGATCAGTGGGACTAGGTTGGTGTCAAGGTCCTTGATACTGAATCCAATCTTGTAGAGAATTATCAGGTACATGATCTCCAAAGAGCTTCCTTGGTCCACCAACACTCTCCTTATGTCAAAGTTTAAAGCTCGCTAGGTGAGAATTCAGGCATCCTTGTGGGGCAGATTCAGGACAACTAAGTCTTCATCAGTGAGTACAATAGCGTGGTCAATGTCAAAATCATTTCTCTCCTTCTTAGAAAGATCAGGATTGGATGAATCCACTTGAAAATCCTATTGGACGTTGGCTAAAATTCTCATTTTTTTATCTGAAATTCTTACGAGTGTCTTGAGTAAAATTGGTGTATTCATGGATAGCGATGACCAACCCAACTAGTGGAAGTTCCTTATCTGGTTTTTGAACTGCGTTTATATTCGTAATAGCTTTTGGCTTCATTGTGAAAATATGCTCCTTTATGTGCCCTTCATGGACGATCTCGTCTAGATGTTTCTTGAACATTTTATAATTCTCCTTGAAGTGTTAGTGATCCTTGTGATAGGTGCACCTGAGGTTGGCATTCCTATCATCTGGACTGCTGGTCATCTTGGAAGGCCTTTTAAAGTAAGGTTTTTCTTTGATATCGGAATAAGCTTGTAGAAGGTTTATTTGAATACTGTCTCTAGTGCCATGTAGCTATTGTTATTAGCCATATATTTTGGGCGCCCCTTTGAAGCTTCATTCCTGGATCCCTTCTTAAACAAAGAAGGTTGATTTCCCCTTTAGGGGGTTTTCTTAGGATCCTTCTTCTTTTGGTTGGTCGGATCCTCCGCATTGATGAGTTCGTCCTCCACCTTGGCATGCTTCTTCATACGGGGCATAAGATTGTCCATTGTAGAGGCCGACATCTTCATCGGTAACAGGTACAACTAATCATTGTAATCATTAATTTTATTGTATAGCTTCTAGTACCTTTGAGGGTACTTCCTGAGACACTCTCCTTTTATTAAGAGAGATTAGTGAATCAAACTCCTTAGTTACCTTAATTCTTATGATAAATCGAGTAGTGAACGATTCGGCCAAGTCCTTAAAAGAGAATACTGATATGGGGGATAATTTCTGGAACCACTTCAGATCGATCTCTCCTAGAGTCAATGGGAACACCCGAAATATTAGGGCATTGTGATGGCTCCAAAGAGACATGGTCTACCAATAATGCATGATGTGATAGGGAGGGTCTGCCTTTTCGTCGTATGTTGTCACCTCTAGCTTAGAGAACTTCTTGGGTGGCTCAAAGGATTCAATCTTCTTAATAAAGGGGGTGAGGATTCGTGCCCAAGCACCGGTCTAGATAGATCCTTGGGAGTTTGGGCCAAACTTAAGTTCAACCTCCCTTCCAACTCTTTCTGGATGAGTCCCCTCGGTCCTTTGATCCTTACTTTATTTGGTTCCATCTTTGGACGGGCATTTTTACTAATTTGTGCTGACTCAGTGGGATAAAATCGATAGTGGGTATGATTGATGGAATTCCTCCCAATGGAATGATTATTACGCAATTGGTGGTGGTGCATTATGCGAGGGCTTCTTAAATGAGAGGCCATACTAGGTTGATATGATCCAAGACTTCTTGAAAAGTGAGGTCATCTCATACGATACTACTGAGTACGGGAATTGGACATGTGATCTTTCGACTGCTAAGTTAATTGCCTCCTCAGACAGGTGATCACTTGATCATGATCAGCCAATTTCTCCTCATAAATACTAACCAAGTGAGAAACAATCCTCCCTTCTAGTTGATCATTCGATGGCATACGATATCGTCGACTAAAACCTGATTTGTCGAGCAATCATCCTCAGGACCTAGAATGTCGTGGGAGAGAAAAGAGCCAAACGAGAGTGTGATCCTTCCTTACTTCTCACGTTCCTAGGGTGAGATTGATTTTCACTCATGATAAATTTTGGGCTAAGTGGATTTAATAATGGTGATAGCTTCAATTTTCCCATAGATGATGCCAAATTATAGGGGATCTTGACCCACAATAAAATAAGTGACTAGAGACTACCCCTCAAATAATTATGAGTGAAGAAGGAGAACATGGGAGACTAGATGTACGTGGTTCGACAGTGAGATCTACCCACGTCCACAGGAAAAAGGGGTAGATCATTTTATTAATCAGGAAGAACAATGATAATTGAAGTGCTAGGGATGCTAGAAAAGAGTTCAAGTTGCCATGTGTGTGTATCCCTTGTCTATAAGCTTAAAAATCTTACTGATCTAGGTCTCTCCATGTTTATATTAAGTACACATCATGGAGTCCTATCAAAACTGGTCTCCCAAACCGTTAGCATGATCTTTAAAGATGCAACTTTATCTTCCTTTAGATTCATGGTTTTCCTGAACTGTGATCTCCCTAGGTCGTGTCTCCCATCATGCGCCATTCATGTGACATGCCACGTGACATAAGTTTAGACATTATCCCTTCAATTACATATGTTTCAATCATCGCGATAGCAAGGAAGATTAGAAGAACAAAGAAAGAAGGAAAGAAGTTCAATTGTGGTTTAAAACACCACCCAAAATGCCTCTTTTATACTTGAAATTTCCCATAAAATACGAAATAATCAATCTGTTGCTTCAACAACAGTTCCTAAGTACCAAGGAATGTATAAAGAGGACAATCATGGATGAAACTTAACCATAATTGCAGGGGTATGTCAATAGGCAATCCAAGGGGTATGCCGATCAGCACACCCCCTATTTTGGGAAAATTTCCTTTTCCTTTTTTGCCTCCTTGACTTTCAAATAAGTCCCTCTTTAAATGAACTGTTAGTAACGAGGGTTTTTGGAGCATATCATTCAAGAAAATTTTCAAAAATTATATATTTAACACATTTTTCTTACTTTTCATCATTAAATAAATCCCCGGTGGAAATCACAAGTCCATGTAGACAAGGCCATTAATTCAAGATAAACTAAAATGAAAATACATTATTTTATATAAATTTTTCATTGCATTTACATTTTTTTCAAGAATAAAAGAATAAAAAAGAAAAAAAAGACCAAAATTATCGAGACGTGGCTTAAACTTTCCAACCTAATTTAATCAAGATCCACCTTCTCGAGGATCTAGGTGCACCCTCTTCCCATGATGGCGATCAGTGTACCCTTCGCTTTTAGAACCAGAGCCTTGCCCATGATCCTCAGCAGTTGTCGATGATGCAACACAAGATCGACTTATTTACCTCACGTGATCAGCAATGGAAGCCATCCAATCTCTGATATCACGCAGCAAAGACACTGACACATGCACGGTCTGTAAGATAGCATTCAAGCAAAAATAAAATAAAAAAGTCAATAAATGAGGAAATATTATAATCCAAGTGCGAGAACTAAAGGCTAAGGTCATACCTCTCTCTGAAGAACCTCCTTCAAAAATAGAGGGAATCCTTTTATTACTGCCTAAGGATGATGAAGCACCAATACAATGGGCCTTCACCCAACTATAATCCCCCGTATTTCTGAGGATATGGAATTTAAATTAAATTGGTGATTTGGAGAATGTATTTAATTTGGAGAGTTTATTTAATTTGTAGAATCTAGAGAATTTATTTAATTTGGTGATTTAGAGTTAATTAATTTAGGTTGTTATTTATTTTCACGTGGAACATATTTTGAAGTGAAATAAGAAAAATTGTATAGAGTGACTAGGATGATGATTTAGAGGTCACATTGATTTCGAATAGATCCAGATAGTTAAAAAAGAGTATTTGGGAGTAGTAATTGGGTCTCGGGACATTTTAGGGATAGTCAGGCTCACACAGGGGTGTTCGAGTCACTTGGGATTGGCACGTTATCCTAAAAATGGGATTAACATTTTTAACCTAAGTTATAGGAGTTAGTGGCAGCCATAACTCATTTAGAAAACCCTAGATCTGCATAGAAGAAAAGAGGGAGAAAGTAGGGATATTTTTGGGAGCCAAACCAAGAAGGATTGAGGGAGTTCTTCGTCAAATCACCATCTACGTCAAAGGATCAGACCCTACGAATCAATAAAGGCAAGTGGTTAATTTGCTTTCCATGTAAATCCGTGATAATCGATTCAATAGTGGGTGTTACGAAATTAGTTTTGGGTGGGAATTACATGAAAAAGGCATTTTTAATGATTTAATCATATGTGTGGATTAATATGAAATTGATGATGCTATATAATTCTCGGTTGTCGTAACTAGAATTCTATGATAAACCCAATAGAAATTATTGTCTAATTTTGGATTTAGAGAATCAAATTTATAAACGATTGAAGGAAACCCGGATAATAACCCAATTCATAATTTGATGGAGCTTGGTTGAAATCAATTTATTTAAAGGTTTAGATGATGTTTAGAACCTGACTTAGAGGGTATTATGTTGAGAATAATTGTATTAAGATATGGGGTAGAAACCACAAAACTTAGAGGTTTATTAATGGAGGAAAAATGAGTTGGGTAAGAATAAGCTTCGAAACCCAAGTACAGCGAACCGGTTCGGAATTGGGGGCGAACAGGTTCGGGGGTCAGGCTAAATCGGTTTGGGGGACCAGATAGTTTATTTTTCTCATTTTATTTTTGGAGTTTAAATGGAAAGGCTTCCAATAGAAATTTCAATCGTAGGGATAAGAAGATTTGCTGAAAAGATTTGGGTAGAGTTGTTTTACCTCGATCTGAGTAGGGAAATTGTGAGAGAAATTATTACAATGTGAGAATTAAATAGTGGTTAATATTATTAATGAATATACTACGTATCAGACATATACTATAGGTTGAGTGTATACCTATGCTGATGTTATATATATATATATATATTTATACACACACACACATAGGTTGTGTGAATACCTATTGTGTGAATTCTTATGTGTAAACATACCTAGACTACTTGCTATCACAGGAGGTTTCCGCGTCGTGGACAGTCTTATCCCGATGAACCCATTGGGGGGGGGGGGATTTTGACTTGTACCCCAGAACATAGAACCTAGGTATGTGCTATCTAAGTATATGATAGTTTTGACGGTCAATTGGGCACGTTTGGTGTGTGCGTGAGCCATAGACTTGGAACTATATTCGCCTCCAACATGTGTGATTTGATTTATGGTTCGAGGGTGATATCCGAACCAATGTCCTTATTTAGTACGTGATGTACCGGGACTTGATCGCAGAGTATGCCCGCATCGCAGGTCTCCACTTAGGGATGCCGTATATGTATATATTATAATTGATAAGCACCCAAAAGTGTCTATTTTATACCCCAAATAGATGCATTTTAGTCACTCGTTTATATTAAAAATGGCCTTATATTCGTATTTATCTATATTGTAGGTCAATCAGCAGTCGTAATGTTAAATGATGCTAAATCCAGTCAATTGCGACACAAAAACGGTTAAAAGCATGCATCGAAGTAATCAAAGGAGACCGCTAAGTCAGAGTCCATATTTGAGCCAGCCCAATGTGTTCCGATGTCCCGAACCGTGTCCCGAAACCCTAACCTAATCCTAGACCGAGCCCATAGCCTACACCCGAGCCCGGTGTGTGTTGAAGTTGTACTTTTATCATTTTTACATTTTTATTTTGAGTCGTTTTATTTTTAGGATTTATTTTAGATTTATTTAGGACTTTTAGAATTTATTTGCATATTTTTATATTTTATTTTTATTAGTGTATTTTTATTTTTATTAGTTTTAGTTTTGATTTTATTAGTATTAGTTTTTAGGATTTCATTTATTTTTATTTATTGTTTTTTAGATTTTACATTTTTAAGATTTTAGTTTTTAGTTTAATAGATTTTTATTTTTATTTTTATTTCTTTTTAGTTTATTTTTTTTATTTGAGTCTTTATTTTATTTTTAGATTTTTAGTTTTGTTAGTTTTATATTTTTTTTAGTTGTGTTGTTTTAAGGGTCCAACTTTCACACCCTACTATCATGCAACTCACTTACCCCTTAAACAACCGTCACCCTCACCATAACACACACACTCTTCCACACCCAAATAATTCACACACCCACACCCTTATTTTTTTACACCTCCACATACCCAATTAACCCCATTTCATCTTCCACCTCCACCCACCAAAACCCATTCTCTCTCTCTCTCTCCTCTTTCCACCATTTTCAAACCATAAACCAAAAAAAACACCATCTCACCAAAAACCAAAATAATACCACCATCAAAACCAAATCCCAAATTAAACCAAATAAATAAATAAAAAAAGGAACGCAGCAGCCCGGACCTGCCATGACCGGCGAGACCGCCGCCGGTTCGACCCCTCTGAACCGGCGCCCATTCTGCACCAACACGCTGCCTTACCCGATTTTCAAACCACCAACCGAACTCATTTTCCCCTCCACCAACACCTGAACCCGTCCCGGACCCGCGATCCAAACCTGCTACACCACAACCCGTAAACCCATTTCCCAACAAAACAGGTAAGAAACCTTACGAGTTCCGGCGAGCCCACCTCCTGCCACCGGCACCCAACTCAATGTCAACCCGAACCACATCGCAACCTCCCCGGATACCCACTCAACCCATCTCATCCATCCAAACCCATTATTCAAAGCCATGATTTTCCACCTGCCATTATCTCCTTTAAAATAGGAACCCAAAACCCATTTTCAATTTAAGAAAAAGCCAATCTTCAAATCCCAAAAAAATCTCAACACCCAAACAAAGCATCGTGGGTCATAAAAAGAGGAGGACATCTCATTATAAAAAAAAAGAGACTCTCATCAGCAAAAAAAGACTCTCAGAAACAGAATAAAAAAGATAGACGAAAGAGTGAGAAAAATAGCGTATATTATGTACAGTTGAGGTCATAAAAAAATTCAGAAAAATACAAAAGAAAAATTAGTTTAGTTTAGAATAAATTTGTAGGTTTGTTTTTATTCTTTTTGGTGTAATCAAGTGTTGGATTTGTGAGAAGATTGAGATGCACTTTCATGAACAAGTTCGACAAGGAAATTTTGCGTATTGAATTTCTTTCCCTTTTCTTTTCATTATTGCTATATTATTGAATGTTGTTTATTCTAATATGAGAATGTTTGGCTAAACACCACATTCAAAGGGTGGGGTGCACTGCGAATGATGTTAATTTAATTAATTTGTTTCATTAATTTTATATTTCTAGGTAAATTAATTTTAACTGACACCAATTAATTTATGTAACGAGAGTTTGTAAATTAATTGAACAAATTAATTTTTGAATTTAGGAATCGAACTAGAGATAGGTTTTTCCTATATTTGAATATTAATTCCGTGTTGAAATTTGAGGATTGATATTTTTTTCATCAAATTGATCCTAGCGGGTAATTTTCTGAAAATAGTGTAGTCCTAATTTTTCATCGTCTGACATTTTTAAATTAAATTTCTGAAAAAGATTTTATTAAATTTATAATTTTAACGAGAGTTAGATTATCGATTTAATATTATCTCAAAATATTTCAAATTAATAAATTGAGAAATTAAAATAACTAAAAATGCAGTGTAATCCCATCTCTTGACCTTCTCACATATTTCACACTCGCTTGCACATTTTTCCATTATTTAGTCATTTAGTAATTTTAGCATTTAGTAGTAACTTTTCCCTTGAAATTGTTTTAAAAAAATAAAAAATAAAATAAATATATTTAAATAAAATAAATTGGAATTGCACGTTTTCACATAAATTGTTTCACCTTGAAAGTTGAATTGATACCTGTACTTACCGCAGTACGAGTTATTTTTAGACAAGTTTTGTAAGTACTCAAGGGAATTTTGAGAGTGGCTTTTGAAGACAACGACCGTACGCAAAAAGTCTTTTATCAAATGGCGTCGTTGCCGCTTTCTTGGCCTGGAAGCAACGTTGAAGACTTGTAATTTTTTTTTCTATTTTTTCTTTTTAGTTGTAGTTATTCCTTCTCTCTCCTCCTTAGAGTGGTTGTATCGGATTTTTGAAGCTGTGTATTTATCTGGGTGCATTTTGACACCATATTGTTTTTGTAATAATTATTCCATAAACAAAAAACTAAAAGGGAAACCGGACAAGGTAGAGAGAGAGCGTCCAAAGGCGAGAATTTAGAAGCCTCTCTACTTTGGGTCGGTAGGACTTCCGGGGATGATTGAGATAGGCGAGATCTCCCCCCGGTCGACTCAACTCGATCTTCACCCCACGTGTGTAAAAACTGTGGGAGGTACATTTCTTTATCCCTCGCGAATCTTTTGTCAGCGAGTTCAATTTTTGTGTGCTTATTTGCTCCTGTGTGCTTTTAATCTCTGCATCGCACTTAAATTGAATGGTTTGATGAATTAATTTACCTAACACCTGGTCCCGATCATTGAAATGAGAAGGGATTTCATCACCCGACTCACTCGCTTATCCACTGTGTGCTACCCGAGGTGTTATTAAATTTAAAATCAATCAACTATCTAGCCCCGTAGGAACACATTTTTGCAATAGGCGATCACAAGATAACTTCCGTGATTTTTATCGCCCGCGGACTGAATTAAAATTTGACTACCCCTGTCACTAATTTTGAAGGTAATAATTGGCTATGTGCTCGTTAGGATTTTTTGCTTAACTCCTGTGTGTCCAATTCTATTCTTTAGGTCGTCGGTTTTAGTTAGTTCGATCAAATCAAGTGTCCAATTTTTTCCATTTTCCGAAATATACCAAAAATATTTTCTTTTTTTTTAAATATTTTCAAAAATCCCAAAAAGATTCGTTTTCCATATTTAAAATACCAAAAAGATTTTCCTTTTCTTATCTTCAAAAATCACAAAAATATTTTCTTTTCTTTTGAAAAATATTTAAAAACCGAAAAATATTCCTCTTGTCATGGCCGAAGAACGTCATTTACGCGAATACTTTGGCCATTTCATATTCTCTCGAAGTTTGTTTGACGATAAGCCCGATTCGAATCTCCATACATTAATTCATGGCTTTAACTCTCACACGCCCACTATTGATACTCATGTGTCGTCCACGCACACATCTCATCTTCCACCGCCTCCGGTAATGAGTGTCAACCCATCCCTTGCTCCGCCGTGCACACACTGCTTTCTTATCGATCACGTGTCCCATAAGTGCCCATTTATATTCTCTCCATCTGAACCCACAATGGAACATGTGTCTCCATATGACACTGTTTCGGAACCAACCTCGACGTATTCCCACGACATATCCAATGTCAATGGGTATGAGTACCCAAGCTATTCATGGAGGCCTGATCACCCTTCCATGAAATATGAATCACAACGCCATGTTGTGGATCCTTACGGTTTCCAAAAGTCATCATCGCTACCTCGTGTCCCTCATATCTATCAGTCCACTTACTATGCTCCCCGTGCTGATCAACCTTTTGTCTCTCACGGAGATGCTTCTCCTGTGTATGACCAACTTGACCCCATTACCCATACTTCATATAAGTATTCTCCACATCCTAGTGTTTCTAGCGAGTTGTGTCCACCTCACCCACCACCTCCACCCACCGACATTTCTTCACCACCTTGCACATCCACTCTCGACAGTATCTTGCAAAAGTTCGCGCACACTCTTCACTCTCAAAATGAAGCCCTTCAACGGCTTAAACACAGGTTTACTGCATTTGAGTGTGCGAACGAGTCGGATTTCACCCCAAGTCAACTCATTATTGACCCCGCGTGGGACGATGATGTGACGTCTTGTGCCACTGATTTTGAGTGTGACCAACCCTATCCTCCTGAGAATCTTGAAGTTGAGACCACCCCGTGGTCCGAGCCCCAAGTTGACAATTGTGTTGACATATCCACTGTTTGTGAGACTGACCATACTCCGCCCTATCCTCTCGAACCCACCATTGAGGTTCGCCTTTCCCCTTCCACCGAATCCATAATTATGCTCGAGCTTACACCTTTTGATCCTTCCCTGTGTGTTCCTGAGGAACCCATTATTTATAGGTTAGCTCCGGCTGCGAGTGCATCCCACTATCATGAGATTGGATCCGACATGGTTTCTACCTCTTCGAATATGAATCTTTTCGCACCACTCTTAGCTCACTTTGAGTCATATGTTAATGTTGATTCTTTTATCTCAGATTTGGATGCCTCGTTAGATTTTTCCACCATCATGGATGGTGACAAATTAGTGGAGAAGTTGACCACTCCATCACTTGATACCACACTCCCTCTTCAGGAGGACCTTGAGGATTATTCCGACCCTCATAGTACGTGTGTGTCCCCTACTCGTGAGTTAGCTCATCTTCCCTGACCATTTGTCCCACCCGATCCACCCACTGTTCCTTCCACCCCACCACTTGATTTGGACCTTGTTATTGCACCTCACTTGTTCCCATCTACGTATTTAGGTCCTCACCTCTACCCACCCTCCGCCCTAGTGCTCCACGATCCCATTTGTACACTTTTCCTCGACCCCACCATCCAAGTGAGTATTCATGCTACTCTCCTCATCCGTGACACCGAGCTTGTTACTCTATGCACATCACTTCCTTGTGGTGTTGAATTTTTCCCTCTACAGCTCCCTGGCGTGTCCCGGTGCGACCATTATCACCGTCCATTTATAGAACGGTCGTGCACTTTCTCTGAGGTCCACCCCATTATTATTGTCAAACCCTTCTGCCTCCCTCACCAATTTGAGCACCATTCTTATATGGCCCTTGTTTCCCTCACATTTATGCTCAATAAAGCCCGTGACCGGTGCCTGTACATCCTCACCCCTACCCTTCATCCATGTACCCTCCTACCCACCCACCCCTGGTCCACCGATGCTTTGAATCGAGTGATGCACTTCGCTATACAGGTGCACTGACCTCTTCTTTAGCTTTTATCTAGTCAGATTGACGCTTCAGTCTTGTTTGGGGGTGATTTTCATCACCCGATTTTTCTTCCACCCTGTGCTTTCATAGTTCTTATCTTTAGTGTGAGATTGGTTTGGTCTGGCTGAAGACGTTAAATTTAGCGCTATCAGGAGGCAGCCCGTCGTTCATTATTTCCGAGTATGAGTCTTACCCTGTTTGGGGGTGGTGTTTTACACCACCTAATGATTCACATGCTTTATAGACTCGTGCATATGTTTGTATCGCATTTGTTCTTCAGGTTATCTCTACTCCACCATACAGTACATTTTCATAAGCGGATCATTATGGTAATATCTTTCCTCCCTTGTGCTTTTCATTTTTTATAAATAGTTTTACACATCGAGTACGATGTTCTCTTTTCTTTGGGGGTGGGGAATTTATCAAAATCGTACCTCTTTTGAAAATTTTCAGAAACTAAGGATTTTAAACATTTTGTGCAGTTAAATTTAAATTTTTTATGACATGATTTGTCTATCATCCCTCTTTTAGAAATCTCGGAATACCTGTGTTTGACCCCAAAAAATTATGCTTTTACCCTTAAATTAATTAAAACCTCTTAAAGCGTACTTGCACCATGAATTCCTAAACTCGGCAATTTTACACTATCACATTTACAAGCAAAAGTTGAAGAGTAACTATATTCCAAATAAAGCCTAAAAGATCATTAGTGGCGACTTAAACCTGTGAGATTTGAACTTTGACTCAACTTTCTTTGGATACCGTACTTAGTCATTGCATGGTCTCATTATTTTTTCAAATTTGGCTTAATCACTGAGAATGACATTACTTTCGAGTTGTAATAAACACGTGTCTTGTAGTTTGTCCCAAGCACTAAACCGACTTTGCCATACACTTGCCATTTTTCATATCACATTTTCTATCCATATTTTCCTTATCCATATATATCCCAGATACCATCCATATGTCATTTCCCACCACTACCATATTTTTTTAGAAAAAGAGTGCTTGAAATTTTCCATGAAAATTGTCTTCATTTGTGTTATGAAAAGAAAAATGCATTACAAAAAAAAAAAATAGAAAAAAAAAAGAAGCAAAGAAAAAAATTATATAGAAAAGAGGAAAAAGAAATATGCGATCATAAATTCAAAAGATGAAGACAATAGTCAATCAAAGTGCGTGACACTCTTCTCAAACTACCCCATCATTCATATTCTTAGCCCCTCATACCTTTCATAAATGACATTTTTCACCCTTGGTAAAGTGTTCGGGCAATCGAAAAGATTCTATGGTGAAGAATTCGACATTCTCGACATTGTGGTTAACATTCCTTCATGAGATCAGATTTTTTTCACGTATCCGTCCTTTTTTATAAAGTGTGTGACGTTTAAACTTGTTTACATTTACTCGCATCCTCACCCACTAGAGAGATACACTTACCCAGTTCTTAGAGAGTTCGATTCAGAGAGATATATCCAGTGAGAATTGAAGTCAAAGCTTTGATTCTATAAAGGCGATCTTAGAATTACTCTAATGATACTTAAGATTACTTCACAATACACATGCTGAGTTTTAGGAAGGATTACGCTTTTCGGTATTAAGTAATTTTATATCTTATTTTGATAATTGAATACGGTATTCCTTGACGTCCTTTTTAGTTGGGTTGTATAGCATTTTATCATCTAATCTGAAACTACATCTTAATAAGTTTTTGAATTTTGTGGGTATATTCATTGCAAACCCTCACGAGACACCACTCGTCCTGTAGGGCAACATATAGGTTTAACGGCTTTTTGCACATGCTAAGTGCAATCGTCAGTGCCTGCGAAAGTGGCACACTTTTGGATACTTATCTCTATTTTCACTCTAATTTTGCTCGAGGATTAGTAATGTTCTGTCTGGGTGTGGTGTGATAAACACTCAAAAGTGTCTATTTTACACCCCGAATAGATGCATTTTAGTCACTTGTTTTAATTAAAAATGGCCTTATGTTCGTATTTATCTATATTGTAGGTCAATCAGCAGTCGCAGTGTTAAATGATGCTAAATCCAGTTAATTGCGACACAGAAGCGGTTAAAAGCATGCATCGAAGAAATCAAAGGAGACCACGAAGTCAGAGTCCATATTTGAGCCGGCCCAATGTGTTCCGATGTCTTGAACCGTGTCCCAAAACCCTAACCTCATCCTAGACCGAGCCCATAGCCTACACCCGAGCCCGGTGTGTGTTGAAGTTGTACTTTTATCATTTTTAGATTTTTATTTTGAGTTGTTTTATTTTTAGAATTTATTTTAGATTTATTTTGGATTTTTAGAATTTATTTGCATATTTTTATATTTTATTTTTATTAGTGTATTTTTATTTTTATTTTTATTAGTTTTAGTTTTAGTTTTGATTTTATTAGGATTAGTTTTTAGGATTTCATTTATTTTTATTTATTTATTTTTAGATTTTACATTTTTAGGATTTTAGTTTTTAGTTTAATAGATTTTTAGTTTTATTTTTATTTCTTTTTAGTTTCATTTTTTTTATTTGAGTCTTTATTTTATTTTATTTTTAGATTTTTAGTTTTGTTAATTTTATATTTTTTTTAGTTGTGTTATTGTAAGGATCCAACTTTCACACACACAACACACTCACACCCCACTATCATACGACTCACTTACACCTTAAACAACCGCCACCCTCACCATAACACACACACTCTTCCACACCCAAATAATTCACACCCCCACACCCATATTTTCCTACACCTCCACACACCCAATTAATCCCATTTCATCTTCCACCTCCACCCACCAAAACCCATTCTCTCTCTCTCTCCTCTTTCCACCATTTTCAAACCATAAACCAAAAAAAACCACCATCTCACCATAAACCAAAACAATCCCACCATCAAAATCAAATCCCAAATTAAACCAAATAAATAATAATAAAAAAAAAAAAAAGGAACGCAGCAGTCTGGACCTGCCACCACCGGCGAGACCGCCGCCGGCGTGACCCCTCTGAACCAGGCGCCCATTCCGCACCAACACGCTGCCTTACCCGGTTTTCAAACCACCAACAGAACCCGTTTTCCCCTCCACCCACACCTGAACCTGAACCCGGACCCGAACCCACGATCCAAACCTGCTACACCACAACCCGTAAATCCATTTCCCAACAAAACCGGCAACTACAATAACCCATGACCATTATCACTTTGGCAACTACAATTCGCGCCCTCCCTCACCTTTCCTTTCTCTTTCTTTACTTCCATCCCACCTTTTCAATTTCTCTAAAAAAATAGCCCCTTTATCCCCCCCCTCTCTCTCTCCACGGTCTCATCTTCCTCCTTTTTATTCACATACCTCTCTCCTTTTTATTATCCTCAATCAGCCTCCTCAACTCTCTCTTTAATTAAACAACAGTTCTTATCTAATGATGGAAATATATATTTTTTCTCTTAATTTTGTAACCCACTAGAAAATCACTTTTAATGTGAAGCAGACGATTGCAGTTCATGCTTTAGCTTTCTAATTGTGTCAGGTCTCACATCCTTTTGTTTGTAGTTAGCCATACGTATCGCAAATCCCATATGCTCCATCTAGGAATTTTACGTCTCAGCCCTCACTAAAACTGCAAATTCCACCACAAACCACACCATCTACTTCGATCTCAATCTCGACAACGACAACATAAGGAAGGGTATTTAATATGATGCTCTAAATGTCACTTTTTATTACGGCCCAGACAGGAGCCTTCCCATTGGTAACTACACGATTCCTGGATTTTACCAAGGCTACAACAAGAATACCCGAAGGAGAGATTTAGTGGAGGGGGTGGCAGATCGTGTAATTGGGTCGAGTTTTTTACTAACACGATACGACACGACAATGAATTAGTGAACACGAACACGAAGTCATTTTTTTTAAACGCACGAACACGGAACACTTAAAAACACGATGGGACACGATTAACACGAATTTTCTTTTTGTTTAAATTACCACCATAAATACGATTTTTTCAATTAACACAATTTACACAAAATCTAATTTTTATACAAACTAACATGATTAGCACGAAATTGATCCGTTAAATTAACACTAATTTTTTTGGTTTTCTTTATTTCACATTCACGGTGATGGGAGGAGACTAAGGTTGCGTTTGTTTTTTTATCTGAATCTGAAGTCTGAATCTGAAATCTGAAGACTGAATCTGAAGTCTGAAATCTGAATCTGAATAATGTGTTTGTTTTTACGTCTGAATATACTTCTGAATGAATGTATTTAGACTAATTCAGACTTCAGACCTAACTCTACCTCTTAATCATTAAGAGGCAAATATGACCGTTAACCTCTTAATCATTTAAAAAAACAAACACTTTTTGATACCTCTTAAGTCTGAATGATTCAGATTCAGACTTAAGAGGTAAAAACAAACGACCCCTAAGTATCCAAACAAAAAAAATTAAACAAACAGATTTCTTCTTCAGAGTTTGTTAAACTAAAAATGAAATAAGTATTCATCAACAGCATCGAACACTGTTTATTAAACCAAACAAGTATCCAAACAATCACACCAAACAATTATCCAAATATCTTCTTCACCAACACCAAACAAGTATCCATCGGCAGTTTATTAAACAAAAAAAAAACAATCACAATATGAACTTAACCAGATATCTTCTTCAACAGCACCAAAAATTAAGCCCGGATGATGGGGCGGTGGAGATAGCGACGCTTTTTGAAGGAAAAAAATGTCCGGGGGTTATGGGCAGTGGGTCATAGCGTCTCCGGTACATGCTATAAAAATGTCCGAGCGACTGTTGGGGCGGTGGGAGGATGATGGTGGGGAGGGGCGGGGGGAAGATGATGGTGGGGCGGGTGACTATTGAGAATGAGAGGGTGAGTGAGTTAGAGAGAGAGAGAGACGTTAGGGCCAGAAGAAGTTGAAATGTGTGTGCCCATGAATCAATCGTGATATTAGACCATCTCCAATGATCCATTTTTAAAATCAATTCTATGCTACGGTTAAAAGGATTACTTAATTTATTTGGCATATTATCTTAATTTGTGGAACATATAGAACTCTCAGAGACTTTCAACAATTTATTTCTATCCAACAGTTTTGATAGATGTTTAACTGCAAAAGATAAACGTGAATGAACTTTTAACTATAAGTTATCTTTCATGTCATATTATCTAACCACCTACCCATTTCTACATGTAGAAATGGTGATAGAAATTTTCGAAATGACTCATCACCCATGTCAAATTCACAATTACATAGAAACGGCTATTGGAGAGAATTTTTCAGACTTTCTTTTTCTTAGATGAAAAATGGGTCCGTAAGAAATAATTATTGGAGATGATCTTAGGGTTTTGAGTGGTAAAATCTGAGATAGGTTAGTCTTTTGATAAGTGTAGGTCTATGATCCATTTAATTTTAAATAGGTTTAATTGGGTTTAATTAGGTGTAATTGGATCGTCTCAATTGGGTTAAATCTTGTTAAATGGATCGTGTAAATTCGTGTCAATTTTTTTGACACGAACACGACACGTCTCCGTGTCAAAAAACACGAACACGGACACCACAAGTCGTGTTTGTCCGGTGAATTCTGTGTCGTGTTAAAATTTGACACCCCTAGTGGAGACCGGGGGTACCATGGGAGGCGGATTTGAATGGGTCTGTGGCCATTTTCAGGGTGGATTTGGCCATGGCGGTGAGGTTCAAGTTTGTGCCTTTTAAAACTAAGAGGCAGAGGTAGGTGGTGGGAGCAACTATGCAATTCAATGAGGGTGGTGTTAAAATGTCCAAGAAAAAGGGTATTAAACTTAAGTCAAGTGCCCTTTAGATTCGGTGCTCAGTGGTGGTAGTATTTTGCATCTAGCTTTTGGTGTTATTTAACTAAAATTTTTATAATGGGTAAATACAGGGAACTATTTGGATTTAAATTCATTTTCTTTTTAAGTATTTATTCAAATAAATTTTAAATCGTTCTTTTTTCCTGGGTATTTATTTTGATAAAAATTTGAAAAAATGGATTTGAAAAATGATTTTGAATAGTCGAAAAAAATGGATACATATACGAATATTCGTCGTAAATAATTCGATTTCGAACTGTACTATTTGTAGTTAAGATTATTCATATTCATAATATTATCTATTATGTTTTCTATTCTCTCTCTGTGTGTGTGTGTGTGTGTGTGTGTGTGTGTGTGTGTGTGTGTGTTTAACATGATTTCAAACAATCTAAATTATCAATTCTTCAATGTAAAATCACAATGACTTGGAATATTATATATATTATTATCTTCTTTAGTCGAAAATCATAACTGAACATTGACTCTTATGTTAACATATTAATGACAATTGTATGGTAATAGCGTTGCCGATGTGGGATAAACAAAATGTGTGTTGTTCATTGAGGTAAAAGCAATAAAAGTCGGGACCAAATAATTATCATGACACTTGTCACTAGATTGATTGAAATTTAGATGTTTTAACTTCTTACGATAAACAAATTTTGATAAATGTGACATGATATGATAACAAGGTATTAATCGATATGAAAATAGGTTATTTTATTTTTAATATTTAGTTACAAATTTAATAATTGTATTATATAGTTAAATCTGATTACTCATCCTTGAATTTTTTTGTTATATAATTAATTCTTTATTTTATTTACTTTTTTCACTATATTGTTACCAAATATTATAATGCGCTCGCTCATCGAGTGAAGTATATGCTTGTATATTATAATGTTATAAGATATTAAAATGAAGGACTTTTATTTCTCCATACCTTGTCACGTAACAACTCTAAAACTTTTACTATAATTGTATTGAAATGAAGGACCTCACCATTATTTTTTTTCGATCGTCAATTCCTCCATATTCTCATAGAAGTAGTTAAAAGATCGTCATTTTAAATTACTACTATCAATCTTCTTTTCGTTTATCTTTTTTTACTTCATATCTATGTATATATATAAAATTGTAGTCTAAACATGACAATTAATTTTCGCCTCATCCTAGCCTATCCACGTGGCAGCTATAATCTCTCCTCTCAAATAACACGCCACCCATGAATTTCTCTTTGTCCCTTTGGTATCCATATACCTCTTGGCACATAAGGAGGCGATAAGTTTTTTAGTGGAAGCCCTACAACTCATCTACATTAATTCTTAAATATCTAGAAGGCGTCAGGAAATGATATTGGTTCAATATAACTTTTCAACCTTCTCTTTTTTATCATTATTTATGCATCGTTCCTAATTTTGTTTTGATTTTTTGTATATGAATCATGTTTATGATTTTTTTGGTAACTGATATGTATGAGGATTTGGTAATATTTTCTTAGATCTCAGTCAAATGTAAGGCCTAATTACTTTGTTCTTAATTTTGTTTTGATTTTCAATTTATGGATCATGTTTTTGTTTTTTTTAATAACTGATATGTGAGGATTTGGTTAAATTTTTGGTTCTATTTGAATTTGGATTGCTTACCCTCCACTCATGTTGTAAATGAGTTTCTTTTAGAAATATATACACACACACACACACACACACACATATATATATATATATATATATATATATATATATATATATATATATAGAGAGAGAGAGAGAGAGAGAGAGAGAGAGGCAGGCTCCTGTGCACACTAAGTTTGCACATTACCTTTTAAAAGTGTGCAAGCTTAGTGCTGGCGCACACCAATTTTTTTATGTGATATTTTAACATTTCAACGGACTCACATAAAAAAAATTAGCTCAAAAAAACTTTTTTTGCTATTTTTAAAAAATCGGTCAAACTTTCGCAGTTTTTGATTTTTTTTATATGGGTTCCTTGAAATGTTTAAATATCACACAAAAAAAATCAACTCAAAAATATTTTTTTTACTATATATAAAAGGTAATGTGCAAACTTAGTGTGCACAGGAGCCTGCCTCTATATATATATACAGTCCTGTTCTTGTGCGGACCGAACATGTGTCACCTGACGGTGACCCAGAAAAGAGAGAGAGCGTACCTATAATTTAGGCGATAATTTTTAGGCGTACCGTTAGGTGACACATGTCCGGTCCGAATTCTTAAAATGCGGACTAGTCCGCACAGGAGCATTCACTACACCAAATCTGCCCATTTGTCAAGGTCATTGACCTTGACAAATTCACCTTGTCAAGGTCAATGACCGTGACATTTCGAGGCGAGACAACTTTTTTTTTCACGGTCGTGTCACGGTCATTGACCTTGACAAAAAACTCGCGTTTTGTGTCACGGTCGTATCAAGGTCAATGACCATGACACGTTTGTCACGGTTTATAACCGTGACCCAGAATTGTCACGGTCAATGACCGTGACACGTCCGTGACAACTTTTGTCGCGGATTTGTCACGGTCAATGACCGTGACAATTCTGGGCAGAATTTAAAAAAAATCTGCTGGGCAGTATGGCCACCGCCACTGCCCAGCAGTATATTTGTACATGTTATAGCAACGTTGTACCTTTTCCAAACATCATATATCCAACACAAACTAAAGATAATGCAAATATATACTCATGACGATATAATCCAAATATTCAAAGTAAAAACAATATACATGACGATATAATCCAAATTTAATTAAAATGGACAAACTTAAAAATAATGTTACTACATGTCTTGGATAAAACTGAGGAGGTGAGTAGGCCACACGACATACGAATTGACGCACCCACTAAAATACGTCGTTCCGCATTGTTCGCGCAACCACAATAGGGAGTTCTCCTTCCCGGGTATGACATGCGTAACGAGCACCCTGGACTCCATCTGTTGAAGCACACGTCCATGAACTATTCCACCCTCAACGATATTCGGGTCCCTCAACCCCCGCCCTATCCGCTGGCCATCAAATACTTCCAATATGAACACGCTCGGCCAACCAATTGTCGACAATGGTCTGTTGTAGGGCGTCAAATAGGGAAGTGGATCGTCGAAGTACGAACGTGTCGGTGATGAAGCAGCGAGGTCCACATCCTCGTCATCCTGCGCCTCGTCCTCCCGCACCTCCTCCTCCACCGCCTTCTCCTTCCCTTTCCCTTTCCCTTTACGCTCTCCACCTAACGTACGCTTCATGAATGCGTACATATCTTGGATCGTCGCCTCCAAATGGGACAGCTTCGCGTCGTGTGAATCCACCGTTCGAGACAACCCGGTGTCGCTCGTCTCCAATCCGATGATCCTAGATTTGGCCACCCGCGATCTCACTCCCCTTGTCCTCCCTTTGCGATCAGAGCCAAGCACTTGGCTGAGTGCGTCTGTGGACAAAGATGCCTTGTCGGCATCAGACTGCGACTCATGCACTTCCTTAAGCTTTGCCTGAAACGACAAAAAGCACATGATTAGTAAAATAAGTAAACTAAAAAATTATAACGTAATTAAATAAAATTAAACTGTCAGATTACTTACAATCGTGGCCGCGACGCTCGGGGACACCTCCTTGTCCTTCCCCTTCTTCGTCCAAAGAGCCACATAAGTATTGAGTCTATGTGGCTTACCCCCTGGCCCACTCCCTACCCCCTGAAATAAAATAGAGTAAAGTAAAATTAGTATCGGCCCCGTAAAGTAAAATAATATCCAATAATATATTTCTGTAGTTATAGATAAATTAAATCTTACCTGCATCCTATGCTCCACCTCAGCGTAAGAGGTCCGGCCGGAGTAGTGCACGTCCGTCTTTTTAGCCCGATTTTCCCTCCCCGATTGGCGAGATGCCAATTGTCGATCCTCGATCTCATTGTCAATGAACTTTTGCCATTGTGCCAATGAGATCGGCTCCTTGGGCGGGACGGATCCGCGCCATTGTAAAATGGACTCTCGTGTTTTTCCAAAGTACCGTGTCCGCATATTTTTCTTCCACGTCTTGTGTTGCTCCCTCAACTGCTCCAAGACGGAATCGCGTAGCTTTGGATCCAAGTTGAATTGTTCCTGTCCAACAAATACAATGGTAGTTGCGAATAAATATAAATATAAATATAAATTGAAATATTCATATAAATATTACCTGTAGTGCCGCCCAAACAGCTAACTTGAGCTCATACGGCATCTCCTTCCAACCCATAAACCCCGGGTCGATGACCGTTTTTAGCAGCTCGAGGGATCTCGCTAAAAGCTCCGACTTGTTTTCTACGGTAATCCCAAATTTTCCATATTTGGGGAGCCTAGCGGCGGAGGAGCCCTCGTCGCCTCCGCTACCACCGAACCCAGACGACATCATCATAAACAGCATCATCATCTTCGCCTTAACATCTGAAGGAGACACTTTTGCTGTAAAAAAAATGTTATTAGTACAGATAAAAAAAATGTTAATAGTACACATTTCATTTTACCTAATTGAATTAATAGTATAGATAAAAAAATGTTCCATCTATATTATAACATATGTGTAAGTTCCGTCAATACCATTTCGTTTCAATTTTGTAATATTATGTTTTTTCCAAATATTTAAAGAGTTATTAAATGGGTGCCCCACCCCCACCCACACCCCCACCCACCGCCACACACACACGCACACCTACGCACCTACGCACACACACACACACACACACACACACACCACACCACCCCTCCCCCTGCCCCCCTCCACCACCCCCTCCCCCATCATTGTGTGAATAGGTATGAGATCATAATTTGGAGGAATTCACGTCCAAGAAATAATTTGGATTGTGATACCCCTTGATAGACTTATATGTTTTGTTTACCCGACCGATTAACTATTTTATAATCCTATAGAATTAAGTTTTAGAATCAAGGAATTGATCAGATATTCATTAAAATCGGTTAGTAGAAAATTTATTTAACCAAGAGGGTATCGAAAACATAACGTGGGGAATCATAATATACCGTAATCAACTTTAATAATAAGAACACATTCTTTCGAGTGATTTATAAATAATTAAATTTGAGTGCAATCATGATTATACCTAGTATTTACTTTGAATAAAGGATATAAATTAGTAGTAGTAAGCGAGGATACCTATGTGTAAACTCTAGGATCGGAAGGTGTATCTGTTTGTTAGTGTTTTAAAGCTAAGGGGCAGAGTATGTAATTTATTATACTTAAATAGAAAAACACGGAAGAAACATTTTACCAAAACGCTAAACAGAAGAGTAGAAGTACCAGGAAGAGAATGTTTTTCAGGTAAGTTATCTGTTAAGTATATAAAACTTTTTTATTCAAATGTTTAATTTTTTTAAATTAAATGTTAAAAGTATTTTTGTATTCCTTCAAAGGTTTAAATCATTCAATGTTAGGAGTATTTTTGTGTTCATTTGTAAATATTTAGGAAACTAACACTATTCAATGTTAGGAGTATTTTTTTCTCAAATCTTTAAATGTTAGAAATATTTAGTGGTATGTTATAAATTAGGGGTATTGTATTTTTGTGTTCAATATTTAGGGGTATCGTATTTAGGGGCAATGTTAGAAATATTTAGGAGAATTTTCAAATTTCAGTGTTATTTTTTCAGTTAATTTTCAATATTGAAGTATAATTTTCTTATAATTTCAATGTTAATCCTAAAAAAATTGCCTTTGGGGCTACCGCCCCTGAACCCCTACATTGCTCGAAAAATTTCGCACCCGCTTATTAAAAATCCTGGATCCGCCACTGCACCCCACCCCACCGCACCCCCTGCCCCCCTCCACCACCCCCTCCACCACCACACACCACACACACACACACACCCCACCCCACCCCCTGCCCCCCTCCACCACCCCCTCCCCCACCACACACCACCACACACACACACACACCCCACCCTACCCCACCCCCTGCCCCCCTCCACCACCCCCACCCCCTTCCCCCAAAACACACCACCACACACACACACACACCGCACCCCACCCCACCCCCTGCCCCCTCCACCACCCCCTCCCCCACCCTGCCCCACCCCGACCCACCTCCTGCCCCCCTCCACCACCCCCTCCCCTCCCCCACCCTGCCCCATCCCGCCCCACCCCCCACACACGCACACACATACACACATATATATGTACACATACACACATAAATATACAGACAAATATATATATAAATGGAAGAGAGAGAGCGAAAGAGAAATTGGACCTGAGAGAGAGAGAGAGAGAGGGAGGGAACGGTGGGAGGGAAAAAAGAAGGGGGAAAGGGTTTTTGCTGGAAAAGTTGTCACGGTCGTGTCAAGGTCATTGACCGTGACAATTCGTTGTCACGGTCGTGTCAAGGTCAATGACCGTGACATAAAACGCGTGTTTTTTTGTCACGGTCAATAACCTTGACAAGGCTGGCCGGCTGAAAGGTGACAATTTGCCCATTTTGGTGTAGTGATTATTATATATATATATATATATATATATATATATATATATATATATATATATATATATATATATATATATATATAAAGAGAGAGAGAGAGAGAGAGCTATTATTCACATTTTTTTAAATAAAAAAGGGTAACTATGGAAAGAGAAACATAAACCAAAAATCCTAGTTGGACAGCATGTTCTTTTTCCTTAGAGTGAAACAGGAGCAAAGCATGTTGGAAATACTGTTTGTCAAACTGTTGCGGAGCAGACCCTCTTCGTTGTGCGTACCACTCCCACGCATTTGAGGCCTCATATCCTACTGTGATTCGTATACTTAGCTAACACAAAAAATAATTTTTAGTGTATATATAAAATTGTAAGCTTAAAGTTGTAGACTTAAACTTCAACCTGGCATATGACCTTATCAATGGAGTCACCATTTTTTATCTATCAAACGTCCAAATAGTTGTTTGTATAAATTTATAGATATTTATTTTTGTATTCATTGTTCTTTAGAGTGAATTTAGGTTTAACCCTTTAGTTATATATATAATTTTATGTTATTTGTAAATGATTTGACTCATGAGTGTAAAATAAGAAGACACTTTTTTGTTGTTTGTAAATGATTTCACTCATGAACCAAAGATCTGAATCAAATGGATTTGTTGTTGTTCGGACAACATTTCAAATGGATTTGTTATTTTGTATGAACTAAGTATTTGAAGCAAAGATTTACTCATTATGTAATACCCCACCCCGTAAAATTAAATTATGTACTATATGAGCACGAATAAACTATAATTATAGGAATTAGCGTGTGACAAATTAAATTAAACAAAGGGTACTAGCGGGTTTTGGATTATTAAGAAAATTATCATATTGAGGATTTTGAAAATAAATGGTTATAAAGTTAATTAAACCGTTAAACTATTCCTAGACTTTGTAACCGTTAAAGCGAAGGCATAAGTACAGCTAATATAATAACCTTGTGCATATGGGTGTAATATCACAAGTGCCAACTGTAACTCATCTCGTAATGAGAGGTCGGTCGCTCAAGCGATGACCATGTCGTCCAAACGACGACCACGCTTGTTTGAGCAATGACCGCACCCGTTCGAGCGACGTCTGGCATGTGTTACTTCATTTTCCATCTTAAACACTGTCTTCACAGGAATCCCTTAGATAAAATTACGACGGTGTGCTATCGATTGTGGGATATACATGGACCTGATTTGGGGGGGGGGGGGTGAGTTGTGAGGTGAGGTGAGTAGGGTTCTAATTTGGGTAAGCTTATCAGGTGTTGGATTATAAGAGGAAGAGTGGCGTCGGGTTGGGGATCTCCTCAACCAAACTGTTGTTGCAGCAGTAAATAATTAAATACAGAATTAAAAATTAGGAACAAAATTACCCAATTTTTGGAGCAAATCAATCTGGGACAGAAAATATAAGAAATCCCGGAAGCAGGTACAGTCTAGAACACCGCTGAGTCGCAGACAATCCGGTCCATGTACATCCATTCGTAATAATTGCTCGAGTCTAATAACAAATCTGGGGCGGATTTATTACTGCAGTGTAAAAAAAAATTTAGAACCAGTTTTGTGTATTGAGAAGTTGCAGAATAGGTATGTAAAAAACGGAGGTGGAATACCTCTTTTATGGGGAAACAAAAGAGACGTTGGACAAAAACGTGGAGAGAAAAATCTGGTAGGTAGTGGGCAACTGGGTTGAAAATTTCAACTCAGATATAATAACGTTTTAATTTTCGGAATTAAAAAAAAACAGTTAAATTTTTTTTAAAGCCCAAAAAACAGTTCTGGATTTGTCCAAAAAAATATTTCTTAATGAGCCAAAGCCCAAGACCCGGACCCGGGCACGGGCCGGGCCGGACGAACGGCAGCGTCGGCGCGCGCGCGCGTGTGTGATTTGGCCCAATAAGTCCCCCACCCATACACACAAAACATCTAATGCCCAAAGGGCTTGCCCATTGGTTCCAAATAAATTGTAAATATACCCAACTCAATTTGTTGAGCTAACCGATGTGGGACAAGCCAAAGAGCAATTTTCAACTTTTGCATCTTAACAGCTAACAGCTGTTGTTGCCAACAGCTGTGTTCCAACAATACCCCACTTGCAAAATTTGAAAACATTTTATCGAGCAATAATTCATAGAATTGCGCATAAGCAAAGGTGTCTTTCGACTTGAACCTTTACGTAGTAAAGATGATTCAGAATATACTAGAGTAACCATAGTTTTGAACTCTATCTCTGACAACATCCCACACACAACCCTACTTGGATGTAATTCTAATAGCTAGCACGTTACGGCCATGTGCTTCTATCCCAGTATAGTGAACGCTTTAGAAATTTGCCCAAAATATCCATAGGAAGCGGCCACACTTCCACATTCATATAGGTGAGTCTATCAAGAATACTCCTGTATCTAAGTACCCCACTCAAAATAGAGCTATAGATCTTAATAAAAGTTATCATAACTCATCCTTAACTCGCTTCAGGATATCATGCTCCATAGGGATGGACTCGGAGTAAAACCCCGTTCTATATTAATTAATAATCGCATGATTCAACCCATATCACTTGTGATTTGTTATTACCCTTTGAACATATTTCTTGGGATCTCCATTCTATATGTTGGGTTACCATCACAAATGACTCATATATCCAAGGGCTTTAGTCCCATCCCTTTCGAGGTGTTCCACACCTTCTCCCTAGCTAGTCCTTTCGTCAAAGGATCAACTAAGTTTTATTCAGACCGTATATGATCCACCCTCACAGCACCCGTAGAGATAAATTCTCTAACAGTACTATGCTTACGACGTATTTCTCGTTTCTTACCGTTATAATAACGGTTCTCAACTGTTGCAATGGCCGCGGTACTATCACTATGAATCAAAACGGCTGGTATCGGTCTTTCCCATAATGGGACATCTGACAGGAGGTTTCTTAGTCAACCCGCATCTTCACTAGCAGTAGCTAGCGCTATCATCTCGGACTCCATAGTGGATTGAGCCAAAATAGTTTGTTTATTAGATTTCCAAGAAATTGCACCACCAGCGATGCTAAATATATATCCACTAGTAGCCTTAGAATCATCAGATAGGGTGTTCCAATCTGCATCACTAAATCCTTCAAGGACAGCGGGATGCTTATTATAGTGTAATCCAAGGTTCATCGTCCTTTTAAGGTACCGCATGACCCTCTCAGTAGCATGCCAATTCTCCATACTAGGTCTACTGGTAAATCTACATAGTACTCCCACAGCATAAGCTATGTCAGGTCTAGTGCAATCTGTAGCATAACGTAAGCTACCAATAATGCTTGCATAAGCATATTGGTTTACACTGTCGTCAGTGTTCTTAAATAACTTTACACTAGGGTCAAATGGAGTACTAGCAGGTTTATAGTCAAAGTAATTATATTTCTTTAGAACTTTCTCAATGTAATGAGATTGATCCAAAGAAAGTCTCTTTTCTGACCTATTAATATTAATTCCCAATATTACACTAGCTTCACCCAAATCCTTCATATCAAAATTGGCACATAATAATGATTTAACATTTTCTACGGCATAAATATTGGAACCAAATATAAGCAAGTCGTCAACATAAAGACATATGATAGTGCAAATGTTCTCAACATATTTATAATAAATGCATTTGTCACTTTCATTAATTTTAAACCCATTAGAGATGACTAGGCTATCAAATTTATCATGCCATTGTTTAGGTGCCTGTTTGAGTCCATAAAGAGATTTATCTAATTTACATACTTTATTTTCTTGACCGTGTACAATAAAACCTTCAGGTTAATCCATATAAATCTCTTATTCTAATTCTCCATTTAAAAATGCAGTTTTAACATCCATTTGGTGTACAATTAAATCATTTAAGGTAGCTATAGCAAATAGTACACGTATAGACGTTATTCTAGTCACGGGTGAAAATGTATCAAAAAAGTCTACATTTTTTCTTTGTCTAAAACCTTTAGCAACAAGACGTGCCTTATATTTTTCAACAGTGCCATCAGGTTTTAATTTCCTTTTAAGAATCCATTTACACCCAATTGTTTTACACCCAGGAGGAAGGTCTACTAAATGCCAAATTTTATTTATTTCCAAAGAATCCATTTCATCATTAATAGCCACTTGCCATAAATCGGCATCTAAAGAAGATAAAGCTTCTTGAATAGTGTTAGGATCCTCCTCTAAAGTGTAAGCATAAAAGTCGGGACCAAAATCTTTTTCTACACGAGCCCTTTTACTTTTTCGAATTTCTAAAATGGATTCATTATTTTCTTTATTTTTATTTAAAGAAATATTAGTGGATGACTCGCCCCCACTATTCCTCAATTTAAAAGGAAATTTATCTTCATAAAAATTGGTGTCATTTGATTCAATGATTACTTGATTTTTCAAGTCATAAAATCAGTATGCTTTGCTATTAATAACATAGCCTATAAAAACGCACTCATATGCTCTACTTGCCAATTTCGACCTTTTAGGGTCGGGTATACGTACATAGGCTAAGCACCCCCACGTTCTAAAGTATGTCACGTTGGGCTTAATATTTTTCCAAATTTCATAAGGAGATATTTTCATTTTAGTCTTAGGAATTCTATTAAGCACGTGACACACAGTCAAAATAATTTCACCCCACCAATGTGAGGCAGCCCCTGAATTTAATAAAATAGCAACAACTAATTCAGTTAATGTCCTATTTTTTCTTTCGGCTTTACCGTTCATTTCGGGCGAATAAGGAGCAGTTTTTTCGTGAATAATACCGTGGGTTTTATAAAATTCAATAAATGGTCCAGAATCATATTCGGTGCCTCTATCACTACGTAACCTTTTTATTTTCCGATTAAATTGATTTTCAATTTCATTTAGGAAAATTTTAAACATGTCAAACGCTTCACTTTTATTTTTCATTAAATACACAAATGAATAATCAGAACAATCATCAATAAAAGTTATAAAATAACGTTTGCCATTTGTAGTTGTGACACAATCCAATTCACAAATATCCGAATGAATTAAATCAAGTGGTTCAGATTCTCTAAAAACATATTTATGTGGTGTCTTAGTGATTTTTACTTGACTACACCATTCACATTTTTCAAAATCATTTAATGATAATTCTGAAATTAATCTTAAAGTGCTCATATTTTTAACAAGTCTTTTATTAACGTGACAAAGCCTAGCATGCCAAATATTAAATGAACAAGCAATGGAGAACTTTTATTAGCATCAACATTCAACTTAAACATCCCATCAGTGGCATAACCCTTGCCTACAAAAATTTCATTTTTGGTCAAAGTAAATAAATCAGCACCAATAGTTTGAGTAAAGCCAGCTTTGTTGAGAAGATAGCCCGAAACCAAATTTTTCCTTATCTCGGGAGTGTGAAGAACATCTTTGAGGATAACAGTCTTTCCCGAAGTGAACTTTAATTCCACATTTTCAGTACCAGCAAACTTAGTGGAGTGAGAATCACCCAACAACACCTTCTTATCTGCAGTCTCAGAATAAGTCTTAAACATAGTACGGTCATAGCAGATATGGCGGTAAGCGCCAGTATCCAACCACCACCCTTCGGCACCACTAACCATGTTGATTTCTGAAATCATAGCACATAGGTCCTCTTCGGTCAAATTCGCTTGTGCTTGTGGCACATTGCGATATTTGCGAGCCATATGGCCAGGCTTTCCACACTTGAAACAGAGAAACTGTCCCGAGTTGCTAGACTGTCCATTTCCAGGGTTCTTATACTTATTCTGAATCTGAGTCTGAGTCTGATTTTTAAAATTCTGGTTGTGGCTCTTTTTCTGATTTTTCATATTTTTTCCGTTTGCCTTTAAAACAACTGGAGTGTGGTTCTTTTTCTGATTTTTTGTTGTTAGACACAACAAGAATTTCATCTTTATAGTCCTGTTTTCGGGATTCCTCCTCAATTCTCAATTTAGTAATAAGTGACTCTAGTGAAAATTCTTTAGACTTATGCCTCAAAATATTTTTAAACTCTTTGAACAGTGGAGGCAATTTATCAATAATTACAGCCACCTGAAATTGCTCATCTAAATCCATGCTCTAGGAAATTATTTCATGGGCAATCATTTGCAAATCATGGGTTTGAGCAACAACAAATTTGTGATCCGTCATTTGAAATTTCAAATAACGGCTGACGGCATATTTTTTAGCACTCGCCTCCTCCGTGTCATATTTTTTAAAGAGTGAAACCCAAACATCTTTCGCAGTTTTATAATTGGCATAATAGTCATAAAGTTCGTCACTTAGAGCATTCAGAATATAGTTCTTGCACAAAAAATCATTTTCCTCCCAAGTTCTAATTGTTTTGCTTTCCTCAACAGTACGTGGATTATTTACTACGGGTTGTCAAATTGAACACATGATGCGACTTTTTTCGTAGTTAAATAAAATAGCAATTTTTTGCTCCAACGTTTAAAATGGTGTCGTCATATTTGAAAGGCTTATTAAGGTTACTTGAGTTAATTTCGTCCATGACAAAATTTCAGAACACCTTAAAATTGTTATTGCAGCAGTAAATAATTAAATGCAGAATTAAAAATTAGGAACGAAATTACTCAATTTTTGGAGCAAATAAATCTGGGACAGAAAATATAAGAATTCCCTGAAGCAGGTACAGTCTAGAACACGGCTGAGTCGCGGACAATGTAGCTCTCTTTAAGGTGTTTCGCGGCCCTGCCCAAAGTGTGCTGACAGTCAGAAATGCCTCGCCACCCCAGGATAAAACAGCCTCCAATAAATAAAATACGGATTGATAAAGCACAAGAATCAATCCGGTCCATGTACATCCATTCGTAATAATTGCTCGAGTCTAATAATAAATCTGGGGCGGATTTATTATTGCAGTGTAAAAAAAATTAGAACCAGTTTTGTGTGGTGAGAAGTTGCAGAATAGGTATGTAAAAAACGGAGGTGGAATACCTCTTTTATGGGGAAACAAAAGAGACGTTGGACAAAAACGTGGAGAGAAAAATCTGGTAGGTAATTGGCAACTGGGTTGAAAATTTGAACTCAGATATAATAACGTTTTAATTTTCGGAATTAAAAAAAACGGTTAAAAAATATTTTTTTTTAAAGCCCAAAAAACAGTTCTGGATTTGTCCAAAAAAATATTTCTTAATGAGACGAAGCCCAAGACCCGGACACGGGCACGAGCCGGGCTGGACGGACTGCGGCGGCGGCGCGCGCGCGCGCGTGTGACTTGGCCCAATAAGTCCCCCACCCATACACACAAAATATTTAATGCCCAAAGGGCTTGCCCATTGGTTCCAAATAAATTGTAAATATACCCAACTCAATTTGTTGCGCTAACCAATGTGGGACAAGCCAAAGAGCAATTTTCAACTTTTGCATCTTAACAGCTAACAGTTGTTGTTGCCAACAGCTGTGTTCCAACACAAACTCTCGAAGACTTCTCTCTCCTTAACCAAACTTCTGTCATTTCTTACAGTGTAGTGACTACACTCACACTAATATCTAACCCTCCTCACTATTAAAAGATAAAATACGAAATATGTATAGGGTTGTGGTTAGAGTTTAATGAGTGATTGAGGAGATATTATTAGAGGTATTTGAAGAGGGTTTTAATGCCGTTTTCTTAGAGCTTTCATGGAAGACTTGGGTGGAGCTTTTTGTGACTTCCTTTAGGACCACCTTTGAAAGTGGGGGAGTCACCCATCATCACCACCAACACCACCATTTTGGATCCATTTAGGTGGGGTAATTTACTCTTATTATTATTAATTTGAAAATAGCAATTTTATGGAGTAAAAATGGTAGAAAATATTATTGTTGTGTATTCTGTATTAAATCTAAAAATAGCCATTTTTATGGAGTAAAAATGCTAGAAATTATTACTGTGGTGTGTTTCTATAATAAATATGAAAATAGATATTTTTATGGTAATAAAAATATAGAAAAATATTGTTTGTGTGTATTTTTCAATAAAACTGAAAATGGACATTTTTATGGTAATAAAAATGCAGAAAAAAAATTATTTCTGTGTATTTTCCAATAAAACTGAAAATTGACATTTTTATGGTAATAAAAATCTAGGAAAGTATTGTTTGTGTCTATTTTCCAATAAAACTGAAATTCGACATTAGGTAATAAAAAAAATGTATGAAAATGCTTTTTTAGTATATTTTCTCGTAAAAGAAAGTAGTGGACATTTTTATAGAATAAAAATGTAAGAAATTATTATTCTTGTTTAGAATAAAGGGAAATGCATATTTATTGCAAATTGTATAAATCCTAGAATTGAAGTATGTTTAATCCACTTGGTAGGATTTTAGCAATTAAAGTCCACTTTCTCGTACGTGTAAACTTGCAGTATTTTGATAATAAATATATGAGCAATTTTAAAGAAAGTTGTGTTGGGTCCAAACGTATAATATGACAAATGGAGATTTTGTTCTTAAAAGAATGAGCGAAAAATAGAAGTATATCATGTAAAGGTGTTATTTTACATATTCAAAGTGTAAAAGTGTCAAGTAAGAGAATTAGGTAATACTGTGGTATTGAACAAGTGTTAAAATGTCTAAAAGTGTTTTAAAAGTTAAGTAGGTAACTTAATAATCATTTAAAAAATAACATTTGTTAAATAACTAAATTGCAAGTTTGATAAACAAAAGGGTAAAGTGGTAATTTACTTAAAGTGAAACATTTTAAGGAATGAAAATGTTAAAGCATGTCTTTGCACTAAGGTGTGTGAAAATAAATTAAGTCCTAGAGCGTGAATGAATTTAGTATAAATCACGTGTGTGTGGATAAGGGACTTAAAGAAGAAAAGGAACGATTTTCCAAGTATTAATGGGAAAACGGACGGTTAAGTCCGAGTTTCGGCTGCGGCTGGGTAAAAGTAAAGAAGTAGACTAATGTGGACATGTGTAAAATATTAAACACATCAATAAAGACTCGGATGCAACCGAAAATAAGCAAGAAGGCCTTGGAGCCCTTGGGGTGAAAAGCCTTAAATCACTGGCCAGAGCATATGGTGCGCATAGTCGTCGGTGTAGAGCCCGTGTAAGTATGCGGTAAATATTAAAATTCTGAGAAAAGATAAAAGGAATAAGGAACATTTCAAGATATTAGTTGTGTGTTAGATTGTTTTAATACAACCTAACTTGAATGAATAAATTAAATATTCCGGTAAAAGTGAAATGGACGAGTAAATGCGTAAATCTATTAATATCCATAAAGAAAAGAAAAGGGTAAATGGGTGGTTATGCAACCTAAAAGGGTAAACCATGTTTAACACAAGAACGTGTCAAAAATGATTTTTAAAAAGTAAATGAGTATTTTCTAGCACGATGAATGCGTGTATTGAAATGGTGATTTCAATGAAAATACTAAAGTGTATTGAAATAAATGAGATAGTTAAATTCCGGTGAAGGAATGGGTTCGAATAAATTAAGTGTATTGGTTGTATGTGTTAAACCGGGTGTGTTAAACAAAGTGAGAAATGCTAAGTATGAATAAATGAAGTCTTTTCAAGATTAAGGTAAATTAATCTAAATGTCCTAAGTTTTTTGGAAGTAAAACGGCTAATGCAATTGAATATTTATTTTCAAAGGTATATCTATATGTATGTAGATACATATATGTTTTCACATGCTTAAGATTGTAGCGTGTGAATATTCCTTTTGTCGTTCATTTCTATATTGCTTGTATATTTTCACTAGGCATAGGCTCACGCCCTTGCTTTGTTATGGCAGTTTAGGTGTGGGTTCATATTTTGAGGGCATTATACATGTAAGTTGCGCCGGCAAAAACTAACCCATAACCACTATATCACCCATATCCACCCATATATTATAATATGGGGCCCATTTTTTTAAAATTGTGGGCCATAAATGGGCCGAAAGTAAAATGTCACGGGTCAAATATGGGCTAACCCATATCACCCATAATAGAACCAGCAGATTCAAAATGAAAAGAAACCATGTTATGCCCTGATCTGCTCCTCTCTCAAGCTTGGTGCTCCGCAGGCGGGTTTCTCTCTCATCTCTCCATCTCTCCTGTATTTTCAGATCTCCTCCATCTCGTCTTATCAGATCTGACCTCTCTCATCAGGTGGACCATAATCTGCTCAAGTCTCCTACAGTTTCTGCTTTAAAATATTTCAGAAAATAAAATAAAAATAGTGGGTCAGCCCAACCCAGATCCGGCCCAGATTAACTGCCAACCCATATTTAACCCGCCCAGGTAAGGCCCAACCCATATTTGGCCCGTCAAAATCTGCCCAAACCCGCCCCACTGCCGGTGCTACATGTAAGTATACTTTTTTTATTTTACATTAGTGTATATTTAAAAAATTTCGTTAAAATACGACCCCGCATCACAAGGTTTGCATGCTAGTATCCAACTTAAGATTAGAAATTCACTTCATTAATTATGAATTTTCACCAATAGCACAGAGCACTAACAAGTTCAAATTTGTTGTCCCTCTTCAAAAGGGGTCATGGTGATACTCTCATCATTTTAGTTGAAAATTAAAGTCATTAATATACTTGTATTCTCGGTCCCATAAATATAATGATTCAACTAATAGGGTGTGAGGGTCACCATGACCCTTAATTAAGTAGGGTCAATAAATTTAAATTCTAGTACCAACCACACAAAATTTAGCAACACCAATAACCTTTTATTTTCGCTCGATCCTCATGTCAACACTAACTAACGCTCAAGAATCACTTGCCATTACCAAAAAAATATAATGTGATATTCTTTGTAATTGCAAAATAAATGAAACTAAGTATAAACGAAATGAAAAGCTTTGTATTACTTTGTCATAATATTAGCATTTTTATATATCCATGTAATTTTGATAAATTCGATATATCATTAAATACCTTTTTTTTTAAAAATTATTGGCGATGAATTTTGTTTAAACAAATTATACAATAAATTATGCGTAAAATTGATAAATGCCCAAACACTGTGTTGGTTGAAAACTAATTTTATATAATGGATTGTGTTCACCCACCATTTTTGTCTCATCCCCTACATACCAAAAATATCTCACAAATTGGTAAAATTCATCCCATCCAGCACATAAATTGACAACCACATCGTCAAAGATATTTGAACTTAAAATTTTCATTTCAACTCATTTTTCTATATTCAATCTCTCACTAAAAAAATTCTTCTCTCTAACTTCTAATAAACCATAACCCTAACTTTTAAACTATCATCACTACCTCCCACCACACCAACACCACTGCATCGTCTCCTCATGACACCACCACCACCACCCCATCTAGTTCATGTACATGCACAATACAAACCATCTTCAACTCTCTTAAAAATATATTCAAGAACCCTATATGTGTTTTTATAAAATAACTAACACCATAAACAACTTTTAATAAGATTCCAGAGCCAAAATACACACAAAATGAGATTAAAAGTCTTAGAGTGAACTCGAAATCATAAAAAATTATCCCCCAAATCATTTTGTGATCAAACACAAAAAATGATGACAATATCCAGTGATTCATTACTGAATATATAATGCAATATTCAATGATGAATCACCGAAAATGCCTTAATTTTCATTTGTGCACGTTCGATGGTTCGATGATAAATTACTGAATATTGTCATCGTTTTTGGTGTTCCATCACCAAATGATTTGGATATTAATTTTGGGCGTTTTTACGATTTCGATTTAGTTTAGGGATTTTAATTTAATTTGTGTTTATTTATTTTAGGTCGAAATCTTATTCAAAGTTGTTTATTATGTTAATTATTGAGAAACAATAAATTTTTGTTGTGGGTTGGAGGTTTTTAAAGAAGAGAGAGAGATGTTTCAATTTTCATCGTGGTGGCGACGATGTAAGTCGCAGGGTAGTGGCTTGGGTAAATGTTGTGGATAAAAACCAAATTTAAGAAATATTTTGTTAGGGGTAAAGTTTAATCTAAAAAATATTTATTGATTTAATTATTTTTTAAAAGTTTTGAAAAAGGAAATAATGATGTGGATGTTATTATCTAAATTTTTTATTTTTATTATTTTATATGTGATGACAAATTATGAATGCCCTTTGAAGCTATAAGAGCAACCCTACTGGGTATGCCCTTTTTCTTAATTATAGGCATAAAATGTGTGTCGCCATAATGGCCCACTGCAATAATAACAAGTTATTACCCTAAACAACACTGTTTTGAAACCCATTAATTTCAAGTCCTAGATAGCGTAGCTCCCCACTTTTGTATTTCATATTTTATTATTTTTAAGACACTACATGATATTGTGTTTGGGGTGCATTTTATTTAGGCTGCGCTTGATGCATGCGTGGGATAAGGAGGTGAGATAAAATAATATCATTCCATCTTATATTTTTGGTGTGAGATGAAAGATAATTTCAAGTGGATAAATTATCTCATTCCATGTTTGATGTGGGACATGATAGGATTGTAAGTAATATAAGTTATCTCAAGTAAACCTCTTATCTTATTAAGTGTGGGATGAAATAATCTCACATAAGAAGTGGAATTATTTTATTCCGTTAGGATGTGATAACTCCTATTCTATTCCACTACCTTATCCCGCGGATCAAACAATTTCATCCCAAATTAATACTTTCGTTTTCCTATTTAGGCCATCCTAAATTAATAGTCATTTTTATTTTGAACGTAATTAACAAATCAAATTTCACGATAATAAATAACTCTTGATTTTGATTATCGATTTAGTGAAATCATAATTTTCAAATATCGACTATAAATTTAAGACGATAATAATATTATTTTTGTTGAATGTTTGGCATACATTCTAACGCTTTAACAATATACAAGACAAAACACATTGATGTTCCCCCATTTGTTAATTAATGAAATGGCTTGTTTTTTTTTTATTTATAAAATTACATTATACAAGACTTATTACATGTCTTTTTATATTATATTCGAGTTTTTCGGATGCCTAGTGTTTGTCTATTAATTTAGACATTACTATCATTCAAACGTATCTAAGGCTCATTTTGGGAATAAATATACACTAATTCTAAGTGAACCGTCATGTTGCACTGCACTGGGATCGCGTCCCTTTTTCTTTTTTTTTTTCTTTCTTTTTTAAGTTTCTTATACTTTTGTTTTTATATAGAAACAGTTTTTATATTTAAAAAAAAACAGTTTTTCCATTATTATAAAAACAAAAGTTTTTTTAATTAAAAAGGAATAGTTTTTCTATTAAATAAAAAAAATAGTTTTTTTAATTAAAACTTAACAGTTTTTTATTAATTTTTTTCATAAATAAAAAGAAACAATGTTTTTTAACATGGTGATATCGCGATTGATTACTGTCGCTGGCGCGAACCTGGATTCCAGGTCCCACACCATTTGTTGAATGTGAGTCCGCGCCAACGGCACTAATTAATCGCGATATTTTTTCAATAAAAAATATCGCGATTAAATAGTGCCGCTGGCGCGCACCTACATTTAACAAATGATATGTGTCCTGGAAATGGGTCCGCGCCAGCGGCATTAATTAATCGCAATGTTTTTTATTGAAAAAATATCGCGATTAATTAGTGTCGTTGGTGCGGACCCACATCCATGACACATATCATTTGTTGAATGTGGGTGCACGCCAACGATACTAATTAATCGTGATATTTTTTTATTGAAAAAATATCGCGATTAATTAGTGCCGCTGGCGCGCACCCACATTCCAGGACACATATCATTTGTTGAATGTGGCTCCGCGTCAGCGGCATTAATTAATCGCGATATTTTTTCAATAAAAAATATCGCGATTGATTAGTGCCGCTGGCGCGGACCCACATTTTCGGACCCACATCATTTGTTGCATGTTAGTTTCTCGCTAGCGGCACTAATTAATCGGACCCACATTCAACAAATGACGTGAGTCCGGGAATGTAGGTTCGTGCTAACGGCACTAATTAATCGCGATATTTTTTATTGAAAAAATATCTCGATTAATTAGTGCCGCTGACGCAGAGCCACATTTAACAAATGATGTGGGACCTGGAATGTGGGCTTGCGCCAGCGGCACTAATTAATCGCGATATTTTTTCAATAATAAAAAAATATTGTTTTATAAAAAATTTATTAATAAACATAGTTTTTTTTATTTATGAAAATATATATTTTTTAATTTTCATTAAAAGATGTTTAATTTTAATAAAAAAATCATTTTTTATATATTACTAGGAAAACTGTTTTTTTTAAATATAAAAAACTCTTTTTTTTTTATATATAAAAACTCTTTTTATATCAATAAAAGAATAAAAGATTAAGGAAAAAAAAAGGTAAAAGACGAAATGCGATCCCAGGCAGTTCACCTAGAATCGCTCATAAATATAACATTCATTGACCAGAGTATGGTTGACCAAGGTGACGATGAACTGTAAAACAAAAGTTGCTTACCGTGGGTGTGGGAGCCTTCTCTATCGCAGAATATTCTTTAGATTCACGCCACGTGGCACAGTTATCAATGGAAAGAAATGTGTGATCCTCCTATCTTAGATATTATCTGCATCTCTATCACTGTCACACCAGAAAGATACCTTTGACCCTACGCTTGTGGCGCATTATTGGAGACATATCCTTTATGTTCTTTTGTTTTTATTTTATTTGTGGTGGCTAAACTATTTTATAAGGGAGTGGCTATCCCTTATAGGGCTTCCCCCACACCATTTTGGTGCAAGGACAATTATACCCTTATACATTTAAATTGTAATGATTTAAAAAAATCATTTAAATAGTTGAAGGCAAATTTGTTATATGTTTTCTTAATTAAAAAATTATTTATAACACATAAAAAATTATTTTAAATAAAATAAAAACTGTACTTTACAAAATAGTACTTGTATGTACATATGGAAAGTGAATAGTTGCCTTTTATATAAGTGTAAAATAAAAAAAATGGAAATTATAAAGTTTTATTTAAAAATTACAAAAAAAAATTCTACAAAATTGAAAATACAAAAAAAAACTCTGAAAAATACTAATAGATATTAAAAATTAATTAAGAAAATAACTGTTTTCAACCAAAAAACGATTCCAACATAAAAATTGTTTTATATAACAAAAAAATTACTTTTACAAAATAGTACCTTTATGTGCATTTGAAAAGTAAGTAATGCCTTTAAAAAATAATGTCTAGCAGGAAAAAACAACTATTTTTCACAAAAAAAATGATTTCCAACAGTAAAAAATTATTTTTCACCTAGACACTGATTTCCAACAAAAAAACTGTTTTTCCCAAAAAAAAAATATTGCTTTTCACCCAAAAATACTAATAGATATTAAAATTGTTTTATACCAAAAAAAAAACTCTGAAAAATACTAGTAGATATTAAAAAAATTAAATTTTTGTTTTGTAATAAAAAAAATTAATAATTTTTTGTTCGGATTTTTTTTAAATAATTTGTTTTTGCTGGAAATTATTATTTTTCTCTTGGAAGCCATTTTTTGAGTGGAAAATAGTTTTTTGATTTGTTGGAATTTGTTTTTTGGTCGAAATTTTTTTTCTTTCTTTTTGAAATGCATTTTGTTGCTGATTTGTTGTTGTTGTGAAAATCATTTTTTGGGCGAGAAACATTTTTTTTCCTGACCGACATTTTTTTTTTTAATATCTATTAGTATTTTTCAGAGTTTTTTTTGTATTTTTCAATTTTGTAGAATTATTTTTTTTTGTAATTTTTAGAATTTTTAAATAAAGCTTTATAATTTTCGTTTTTTTAATTTTACAGTTGCATAATAGCACTATTTACTTTCCATATGTACATAAAGGTACTATTTTGTAAAAACAGTTTTTATTTTATATAAAACAGTTTTTATGATTTATAAACAATTTTTTAATTAAAAAATATATAACAAATTTTTTTAAACAATTTAAATGTTTTTTAAAATCATTTATGAAAAGTTAAAAATAAAATATTTTTAAAACATATTCTTATTAAAAACAATTTTTTTATAAAAAGAATATTTTTTTATTGAAAATACAAATTTTTAATTATTTTTCAAATGCATTTATTTTAGTTGAAGATAAGAAAGTAAACATTTAGATTTTGTAAATGTGTAAGGATATAATTGTCTTTTGGCATCAAAATGGTGTGGTGGAAGACTTGGTGAGAGTGGGGGATAGCCGAGCCCTTTTATAAATATCTATTATATTTGTCTATGGTATAATTATATTTGTCGTATATATTAATAATTTGCTCAGTAAAGTTCAAGATGTTTGAATGTAGTTTTTGAGCTTTAGTCAAGCTCACAAAGTGAGCATAGGAAAACTTTACCTGAACCGCATATTGAGCCCCCCAGCGACCGCATGCTCCTTCTTTTTATTTTTTTTAAGCTTCTTACCTTTTAAGTTTTTAACTTTTAATATTAAAATAATTTTTTATATTTAAAAAAACAGTTTTTCAATTATTATTATTTTTAATTAAAATCAAACAGTTTTTTTATTAAAATTAAAAAATAAATTTTCATAACAAAAAATATGTTTACTGAAATAATATTGTGATTGATTAAAAAAAATTATATAATCAATCGCGATACATTTCCGGATCCACAGTCCGGGAATTTGGGTCCGTGCCAATGGCACTAATCAATTGCGAAACCATTCCAATAAATATAATTTTTTTTTATTAAACATATTTTTTAATAAAAAAAGTTATTTTTACCCGGATTTATACTCCGGGAATTCGGTCCGCGCTAACAACACTAACCAATCGCGACGATGATATGGGTCCACGCCAGTGACACTAACCAATCGCGACGATTAATTAGTGTCGCGTCATCGGCACTAATTAATCGCGATATTTTACGGGTCGTGCCAGCGGCACTAATCAATCGCGATATTATGTCAAAAACATAATTTTTTTTATTTATAAAAAAATATTAACTCTAATCAAAAATTTACTTTCAATAAAAAAATTAGTTTTTTATGTTAATAGAAAAAATCTGTTTTTCTATATGAAAAACTATTTTTTTTATATAAAAAACTATTTTTATATCAATTGTTAAGCACAAAAGAATAAAAAAAAAATATTGCGATTAATTAGTGTCACTGACGCGGACTCACATTCCCGGACCAAAATCATTTGTTGAATGTAGGTCCGCGCCAACGGCACTAATTAATCACAATATTTTATTAAAAAAAATAAGGCGATTAATTAGTGCCGCTGGCGCGAACCCACATTCCTGGACTAAAATCATTTGTTTAATGTGGGTCCGCGCCAGCGGCACTAATTAATCATAATATTTTATTAATAAGAAAACTGCTTTTTATATATATATAAACTATTTTTTTTTATTTTATAAAAGACTGTTTTTTTAATTTAAAAAAAAATGTTTTTTTTATATATACTAAATTGTTAAAAACAAAAGAACATAAGAGAAAAAAAAATGAAAAAGGACAAAAATGCGGCCCCTATGCGGTTTTACATGCGGTTCATGTAGAACCGCTCGTGAGCATATTAGTGACTAGGGAGCGGATTGAGACGCTCTTAATAATGTTTAATATTAAAAAATTATTCAATTTAAATTTAATATGTCTTATTTTTAAAATTAACAAAAAGTTCAATAGTAACATAATAAATAGAGTAAAGTACCCCTTTGGCCCCTAAATTATTGAGGTTTGGCCAATTTAGTCCATAAACTACTAATTTTGGCCGATTTAGTCCCTAAACTACTAATTTTGGCCGATTTAGTCCCTCAAATCTGTTTTTTAATAAATATAACACAATTTTAAATATAAAAACAGATTTAATACAATACAGTTTTAATCAAGGTTCTAAAAAACGCGGGGCGTGATCGAGGCGTGGGGGCCAAGCCTTAGAAGCGTAGGCGGGCCTTGGCGTAAAAAGGCGTGAAAAGGCGTTTAGGTCTTTCTAATATATTTTAATATTTTTTAACCATAACAAGGCTATTAAAATACTAAAATTGTACATATCATAAAAATATGTCTGAATATTTGCAAATAAAAATACTATTTGATTATTTTGGATGAGATAATGGTCCGGTTTGCAAAAAAATCTTTAAAAGGTGATATTGTTTCACTAAAGCATTGTTGTTTTTAAAGAAAAAGTACGCCTTAAGGGTTTTACCAAGCATAAGGCGTCAAAATCTTAAGGCGGGACGTTTCTCCCAAGCCTCAAGCCTAGGCGTGCCAAGGCGGGTTTTTTAGAACAGTGGTTTTAATAAAAACAGTTTTAATTAAAAAAAACAGTCTTCTATTAAAAAAAGATTTTTAATAAAATACAAATTTTAATCAAAAAACATTTTTAGTTAAAAAAACTGTTTTAATTAAAACTGTTTTAATAAAGACAGTTTTAATTAAAAAAAACAGTTTTTGAATTTAAAAAAAAACATTTCTTTTAAATAGGATAAAAAACTGTTTTATTAAATTTAAAAACAGTTTTTAAGTAGGATAAAAAACTTTTTGTTTTTTTAAATTTATAAACTGTTTTTCTTCATTTAAAACTGTTTTTTAATATGAAAAAAACTGTTTTATCCTATATAAAAAACAGGTTTTATCTTAAAAAACTCTTTTTTATCCTATTTCAGAAACTGTTTTTATCCTATATAAAAAACTGTTTTTTTTCCTATTTAAAAAGTAAAAACTTTTTCTTTATCCTATTTAAAAACAGTTTTTTATAAGTTTAAAGTGTATCTATATCCCATAAACTAATAATTTAGTCCATAAACTAATAATTTAGTCGATTTAGTCCTTAAACTTTCTTATTTCTTTTCAAGGTTAAAAAAACTGTTTTTAAAATGGAATAAAAAACTGTTTTTAAATGGGATAAAAAAGTTTTTACTTTTTAAATAGGAAAAAAAACAGTTTTTTTATAGGATAAAAACTGTTTCTGAAATAGGATAAAAAATAGTTTTTTTTAAGATAAAATCTGTTTTTTATATAGGATAAAACAGTTTTTTTTATATTAAAAAACAGTTTTTAGATAAAGAAAAACAGTTTTTAAATTTTAAAAAACAATTTTTTTTTAAATTTAAAAACTGCTTTTTTTAATTAAAACAGTTTTAATTAAAACTGTCTTTATTAAAACAGTTTTAATTAAAGCAGTTTTTTTAATTAAAAATGTTTTTTGATTAAAATTTATATTTTATTAAAAATGTTTTTTTAATAGAAGGCTGTTTTTTTTAATTAAAACTGTTTTTATTAAAACTGTTTTTATATTTGAAATTGTTTTATATTTATTAAAAAACAGATTTGAGGGACTAAATCGGCCCAAATTAGTAGTTTAGAGACTAAATCAGCTAAAATTAGTAGTTTAGGGACTAAATCGGCCAAAATTAATAATTTAAGGACTAAATTGGTCAAACCTCAATAGTTTAGATGTCAAAGGGATACTTTACTCTAATAAATAATATAGTGACATTACTTGATCATTTTGAGTTGCTTACAAACAATGTTATGTCAAAGTTGGTGACGATGTAAGAGTGTCACGAGATATGTTTGAATAATTTTTCGAAGATATCTCATGTCATCACTAATATGGATTTGTCGAGTGTGCACAATCAATACCACTATAGTAAATAGTTGGGCTAATTTATGAACTAAAAATAATTCGTAAAAAGTGTTAAATTAGAATTATTTGAAGACAATTCGTGTTTTTTCTTTTATTTTGGTAATTCATACATATCTTCTTCTTAATATTATCTTATAAGTCCATCTGTCAATTGTTGTTCATTTTATAAATAAATAATCTTTTCTATATTAAATAAATGTCAAAATAATAATTGCAGAACGACAATTTTATGAGAGTATGCTATTCAAAAACAGGAAAAGAAGGCATAACTTACAGCTCGTGATTTATTCAATTACTTAGCAGATTAAGACTGAGTTGATCGTTAAACACTATCTCCTTAAGACAAAATTCACCTCCGCCGCGGTACTTACGACGGGAATAATGAGCGTCTGCCTTTCAAGATAAAATGGTCTTCAACAACCATAGGAAGCACTACTATGTAGTAGTTCCACGAACCACCAATAGTGAAAAACTCTCTACTTTTTTAAGGAAGACGAAGGTAAGAAAAGAAGGATGTTTTTTTTTTGGAAAACTCGACAGGAGAACTTGTATATATAGCCTTAAAAGGGTCTTTTTTCGAAAAAATATGACTGTTCCAAACAGTCACAACCTTTCACAAACAACGATTCAGATTAAATCACATTTTAATTTAAATAATTAAAATGATAACGTCTTAATTAGCGTAATTTATTAATTAATTAAAACTGAATCGGGTTGAAAAATCAAAACTGACCCAAACATTAATTCCAAAAGTCCCATTAAATTTTCTCCAAAAAGTTAATATTATTAAAAAACGACCCACGAACGACGGGCCTTTTTCAAGCCGGCGACAGCGCGCGTGTGTGGTCTTTCGGCATTTTTCCTTTCAAAGAGTTGAGATATCCCAACGGCATTCAATGCTTAGACCTAACTTTGGGGCATATTAACTTTACCATGTTTCTCACATTTTTTCAATTGAAGTTCATGAAATATTAATTGAAGTTCTTGGACTTGGCTTATGGTAGTCTTTGAATCTGGCATTTTAAAATCTAGGAATCTACTAATAACGAATTTCTTCACGCTGGCATCCTCCAGTTTATACTTTTTATCCTAAGACTACCATAGAAATATATCGGTCTTGATTGGGCTATACACATCATATAATATATATTCTAATCCATTAAGGATATTGTTTTTTCCACTGCTCTAAAAAATCCGCCTAGGGTTGAGGCTTGGGAGAAACGCCTCCCCTTAAACTTTTTACGCCTTATTCTTGGTAAAACCCTTAAGGCGCACTTTTTTCTAAAAACAACAATGCTTTACTGAAACGATATCGCATTTTAAAGAATTTTTTTACAAACCGGACCATTATCTCATTCAAAGTAATCAAATAGTATTTTAATTTGCAAATATTCAGACATATTTTTATGATATGTACAATTTTAATATTTTAATTGCCTTGTTATGGTTTAAATATATTAAGAAGACCTAAACTCCTTTTCACGCCTTTTTACACCTAAGGCCGACCTAGGCTTCTAACGTTTAAGGCTTGGCCTCCACGCCTCGATCACGCCCCGTGCGTTTTAGAATCTTGGTTTTTGCAAATGAAATTAGAATATTTCCATGCTTTTATGGCAGCCAAAGTTATCTTATCTGTTTCGTTATCATTTATCACAGGAGCATCCTCATTAATGAACTTTGAAAGATTCATAGTGGTTAAGTAAAATAACATCTTTTGTGGCCATCTTTTAAAATCAGAATCATTGAATTTTTCTAGTTTTTTCCATGTAATATACGAGTAGTAGAAACAATAGTATGAACATTAATGGATAACTCATTCGGAGGAACATTAACATGCACATTTTTAGGTGACAGCGTAGTGATTGTTTCTATTAAACAGATTTAACAGAGCCCACTTATACAATATGAAGATGATAAATATTCTAGAATATAATTATAAACCAGAATTACAAAAAAATTGTAATATAATGGAACAGTTTTATAAAGTTTTATTGAAACAAATTTTATTACATTTGATCAAACTGTTTATTCTAAGTTTAAAAAAAGGGTAAGATGTAAAACGATTATTGTTTTAATCACAATAAAGTTCAAGATTTATAAAGATTTTATTTAGTAAGAAAGCATTACGCGCAACTCAATTTAGAAAATAGAAAGAGATTTATGTCTTAAGATTACTGTTCCTTTTATATATAAACAATCTTTTCTATACTAAATAAATGTCAAAACAATAATTGCAGAACACAAATATAATGACAGTATGCTATTCAGAAACAGGAAAAGAAGGTAGAACTTACAGTTCGTGATTTATTCAATTACATAGCAGATTAAGACCAAGTCGATCGTTAAACAGCCTTTCCTTAAGACAAAATTTACCCCCCTACGGTGCTTACCACAGGAACAATGGACATCTGTCTCCTAGGATAAAAAGGCCTTTAACAATCATAGAAAGCACTACGATGTGGTAGTTCCACGAACTAATATAGTGACATTACTTGGTCATTTGAGTTGCTTATTAACAATGTTCTGTCAAAGTTGGTAATGACGTAACAATGTCACGCGATATGTTTGAATGATTTTTCGAAGATATCTCATGTCATCACTAATATTGATTTGATAAGTGTGCACAATCAATACCACAATTGTAATAGCTCGGCTAATTTCTAAACTAAAAATAATTTGTAAAAAATGTTAAATTAGAATTATTTGAAAAAAATTCATGTTTTCTCTTTTCTTTTGGTAACTCATACACATCTTCTTCTTAACAATATCTTATAAGTCCATTTGTCAACAACCCAATTTCACCAGGAATAAACATGAACCCTCTTTGTATATTAATAAGTGGGTGCTGAAAATTAGTGCCTATAAGTTATGAACATTTTACCTTGATCTGTCATTAGATGTTGGCTTGATTTTAAAATTTTAATCATAAAAAAAAATAAAAATAAGATAAATGTTTTTCACCTATGTTTTCAATCATAAAAAAAATAAAAATAAGATAAAGGGTAAAAACTGTAAGTTTTTTTTTTACCTATTTTTTAAAAATAATAAAAAAAAATTATTTTCACTTGATTTTTTTACAGGGACACACTGAAATACCATGAACCCATATAAAAAATATCATCTCAAAATTATTTTTTTACTATTTTAAAAAATGGGTATGCTCATATGTATGTTGCTAGGGGGTATGTTGGCGAGCTTGACTGTATATATATATATATATATATATATATATATATATATATATATATATATATATATATATATATATATATATATATATATATATATATATATATTAGGATGATAGTATGAGTTTTGACGAGGTTTAGTGTAGTTTCAACAACTTTCCAAAAATTTAGAGGGAAAACCCACATTTTCACAAACTTATTTGACTGTGTTTTTTACTTCCAACTTAATAACACTTTTGAAAGATGTTCGAAAAAGCTCAAGAGATGTATACTTGTCGATTGATTCATGAAAAGTGTCAATCGAAATTAATCAAGTTGTTTAAATGACTTGACATATCATTTAAACATCTGTCTTTTTAAAGTCAAGTTTAGTTTAAAAGGATAGTTAGAACATTCGCAATGGTGAGCCTTCGATAAAAAAAGGCCAAGTTGCCTTATGACTCTCGAGTTTACCTTTTGCCCAAGTGATGTGCCCACAATGGTGGAGGGTTCCTACAAACTTCATTAGTGCGTTGGATTTCTTATGAACTTCTGAATTTCATTGGAATTCATTTATTTATTTTATATTAATATATGTCATGAAATATATCTTCCTACGAACTTCAGTAGTTCATGGAAATTCATACGAACTAATGACGTTCGTAGGATCTCTTTACAGAATTCGTAGACATTTTATAAATTTGAAGAATGACTACAAATCTAACTACAGATTCTGTCGCTTTTTTTTTCCACCATTACAGCCATCACAATTTGTAAAACTATAAAACTATTTGTATTTTAGTATCACTATTGGGGATGCTCTTAGAAGCTTGTTCAAATGACCTTTCGTGTTTATATATATATAGCTAAGATCAAGTAAGGACAAGTCATTAAGGTCTTGTTAAGGGATCAAGTAAGGACAAGTCATGAAGGTCTTGTTAAGGAATTATTTTTAATAGTAAAAATAATTAGTTTGTGATGATTTTTTTCTTGAGGTGTACCTTAACATTTTAACATCATGCTCCCAATTTTTTTTTTGGCTCAAAATGACTTTTTTTGCTATTTTATAAACAACGACCAATATATGTTTGTTTTAATGTTCTTAAAAATAATTACATATTGACTTTTATTAATACAAAAAAGGTCATTTTGAGTTGAATTTTTTAAAGGGCTTACTGAAATGTTGAAATACCCCCTAAAAATCAATTTATTTATTTTTTACTATTTGAAAACCTTTTTAAAAAAATGATCCTTAACAAGTCCTTAAGTAACAAGTCATTACTTAATCATGTCAATATATATATATTTGCTTGTGCGTGTGTGCGCATGTGTGTAAACTCCCTTTATATCCGACATCTCTTTCTATATGAACATTCCCTCCTAATTAAGATGGGGCTATTATGTCTTTGTGCTTTTACCATTTAATTAACAAAATTTCAGTTGTGGACATATATTTATACTCCCTCAACACTAAATTAATAGCCATACTTTTTGGGGACATCCCAAATAAAGATTCCATTTTATTGTTTTGGATGTGATTAGAAAATCAAATTTCACGATAGTGATCAAATCTTAATCTTGACTAGTTATTGAATGTAACCTTAAAACCCGTTTTTTTAAAATTCATACTATTTTATTATAGAGGGAGTATAATGGCAAGTCTATATCATCTACTTGTATGGGAAATTGAAGAGATTTTAGAAAATTATCTATTGAGAAGGGTGTAAGAACATGATTTTATAAATGTTCATCACAATTTGAGTATGTCGTATGCTGCTACAAGTCGTCGAAGACTTGAAGAAGTTTTCTTCTACAAAAGATGAATCCAAATTACAAGTGGTCATCAACATTCAAGCCCAACAATATGACATTTGGTAAGATAATGTTTAAAGTTTCACTTACATTTCATATTAAAGTGTTGGGATATTTTTATTAAATATTTCTAAAGATTTTGTTCTCGAACACCTTTTCGTAGAAAAATCATAACTAATTAAAAAAATCAGAAAAATACGAAACTAGCGGCCACACGTTCGTATCGAAATTATCTACAAGCACGGTTGAAATCTCGTTTGATAGGTAGTTTGAACGACCTGATTATGTCGTTTAAACAACATAGCTATCTCGTTCAAACGAGATTGTTTTTGTTCAAGCGAGTTGACTTTTTGACTGACACGCTGTTGATCGCCGGATCTCTTTTACTGCCTCAAATTTTCTTATAAAAAGAGGGTCAGCGTGTGGTTTTATGTGTGGAGAACACTTTTGAGAGTTTTTGCCCAGAAACAATTCTTAACATGTTTTGACGTTGTTTTGTTCACCAACAACAATTTAATGGTTCAAACTTTTGTTTTGTTTACAATGTACAAAAATTCCAATTACTTTTGTGTGAGTTGTTTTGTGGAACCCAAGAAAATATTTTGCCTTTGTTCATTCTTTATGAGGAGAGATCTGTAACCGACAGTTGCGTGCTATTGTGGAGGGAGTCCTTGTGAAGATTTTAGACTGCGTGTCTGGATTGCGCGTCCTGGTGGTATAGCTGCGTGCGAACCATTGCTGATTTATTTCTAGCTGTTGCTTTGGAGGTTTGACGAAGACACCATGTGTTACTCTTGTGGGCGAAAGCAAGATGGTATGTAAGTTAATGGTTTTGTAAACTTGTCAAAGTTCTAGAAATAAAAGGTTTTGCCCTTCGGGAATTTTTCCTGAAATTTTATGTCGCATGCTATATCTTATTTGGTTTGATACGTAGTTGCATGTTTAGGGGATGAATTAATTTGGTTTAAAAATAGACTCTAATTAAATAAGGTTAAATTGAAATCTTGCGAATTAATTTAAATCGGTATCACACGTCACATTTTACAAATTAGTATCAGAGCGGGTTGCGCTAATTTATCGCGTGATCCTAATTTTTCAAGGATTTATTTTTTTTGGTACAATTTGACTTCTCACGTCGTCAAATTGGTATCTGAGCAGGTTACGCTAATTTATCGCGTATTCCTATTTTCCGCAAAGTTGTGTGATAATGATTTTTATTGAAAAATCAATTTTATGAAAAATCGCAATTTTTCGAATGGAACATTCATTTTATAAGGTGCCTATTTTTTATGGAAAAAATTATGCCTATTGGAAAGCTCGCATGAAATCTAGTTTAAAAGGCATTAACGAGCGTGTTTGGTTGCTTTGCGAAAATGGATGGAATCCTCCCACTATCACCGTTGAAAATATCACATCTTTGAAACCTGTGTCAGATTGGACTGAGGACGATTTTAAAATGTCGAATTTTAATTCCCGTGGACTGAGTGCTATTTCTAGAGCTGTCACTCCTGATGAGTTTCGCCGAATTATGACGTGTACCAGAGACTTAGGATGTTTTGAAATTGACACATGAGGGTACGAACGTCGTTAAAGAATTAAAACTATAAAATTTGGCCACCCAATTTGAGACTATCACCATGTCCGAGTCTGAATGCTTTGATGATTTTTATGCACGTTTGTCGGACATTATAAACACCAGTTTTAATTTGGTTGAGGTGATTGATAAAACGCATGTCGTTAAAAAGATTTTGAGATCTCTCCCCAAACGGTTTATTCCTAAGGTCACGATGATAAATTCCATGAGTACTTTAAAAAATCTCAAGTTAGAAGAGTTGGTAGCAGATCTTCAAACCTATGAGATTGATATGTTTCCTAACACCCTTAAGCCTAAGGAGAGTGGAGTTGCACTTAAAGCACATTCTGAGAGGAGAGAGAAGAAAAAGAAAGAGTTTGTGAGTCCGAGTCTGAGGAAGATTTTGATTTTAAAGATATGACCTAGTTTGCGAATTTTTTTTAAAAATTTCTCAACATGAACAAAAAGAATTCTTCCAATAAGAGATTTTTTTGAGAAAAATAAAAAGGCCAAAGAAAGAGAAGGAGAGAGAAAAAGAAAAGGGGAGTGAAGAAAATTTAGAAAGTTTGACGTGTTTTGAGTGTGGGGGTAAAGGGCATAAGACGTATGAGTGTGCCACTAGGCTTAGGAGAGAGGTAAAGAAAGTGGTTGTGCCTGCCTGTAAGGACATTTTTCTCATGTCCAACATGTTACATTTATGTATGTCGTACGCCGCCACATTTGGCACGTCACCTCAAGATGTCACTCGACGGCCTCAATCCGAATTCCGGGAATCAATCATTCAACATCTCCATTAATATGTCCCACATCTGCCTCAACGACTTCACGGTTCAAGATTTTAGGGACTTAATGCAAGTGGTACGCAAGGGAAGTCAAAACAGTGAAAAAAGGCACGATAGGAGCGTTCAAGGGAATTTTTGTAATTTCACATCCATAGTTTGGAGGTCTGGTCAACTAGAAAGTTGAAGAGCTTGCCGCAACGAAGATACTGGAAAAAACGACACCTCAATCCGAGCTACGGTGAAGGAGTTATGACCTTTTGAAGATAGAGAAAATTCCTTAAAGAATGTTTTTTTTGTACGCTGGATAGAATTTTAGAGTTTTAAGAACATGGGACTCTTCATATTTTTTCCTATAAATACCAACTTTGGGAGAGTTGTTTTGCAAGACTTTAGAAGACGTTTTTGAGAGTCCAAATACCTATAGTCTTCATATTTTTTGAGTCTCAAGACTCATGTTTTGATTCACACAATTGCCAAACCTTTGTGAATCTTTTTGGTAACCCAAGAACACAACTTTGGTTTGTTCAACCCTTGTGGAGAAGCCGTTCTGTTCTTCATTGCTGCCCTCCTGGAAAGGAAAACTTCCAGCCGCCGACATAGGAACCGACACCTGCGGGTATTTCTGTGTCACACTGTTTCTAGCCGTTGCTTTGAAGGTTTACCGAAGACACCGTGCGTTACACTTGTGGGCGATTATCAGGTTGTATGTAAGTCAATGGTCTTGTAAATTCTTTAAAGTTCTAGAAATAAAAGGTTTTGCCCTTCGGGGATTTTTCCTTAACTTTGTGTCGCATGCTTTATATTTGATGGGTTGATTTAAATGCATGTTTAAGGGTTGATTTTATTTGGCTTAAAAGTAGACGCTAATTAAATAAGGGTTCTTGGAAACTTGCGAATTTAATTTAAATCGATATTACACGCGTTCTCAAATTGGTATCAGAGTTGGTTGCGCAAATTTATCGCGTATTCCTATTTTCCGCAAAAATTGTATGATATTGATTTTTTTTAAAATCAGTTTTATGAAAAATCGCAATTTTTCAATGGAACGCCCATTTAATGAGGAGCCTATTTTATAAAATTTCACGACCGTGCTGAAAAATTAAAAAGTTTGAATTTGAAACTTTGCAAAAGAATTAAAGTTTTGGAAAAAGAAAATTCTCTCTTTAAAAGTAAGATTGAATATTTGCAAGAGTTTTAAACTCAAAGTGATATTTGTCGTGAGCACTTTGGTAATTTGTGTACTGATTTTGATTCTTTAAAAATTGCCAAAAGGAAGAGTGATGAGAGAGTCCTAGTTTTAGAGAAGAAATTGGAGGACTTAAAAAATTCTAGGGTTCCCGTTTGTGCCGTCGAGGATAAAAAATTAATCGATGATTTTACGGCACGCGAAAAGACTCTTAGGAATAAGTTTGTTTTAATTGAGGGGGAGCGTTATAAACTGTTAAGTTTAATTGATAATTTGAAGAAGGCGTCCCTTAATTTGGAAGAGTATAATTCTTTGCTTGAGTCAAAAATTTTGAAGTTAAAAAATGATTTGACAGACTCAAGTAGGTTTGATAGTGATGGTAATGGCTCATCGTGTTCTCATGCTTCTAATGCTAAAGCCAAAACCATTATTTGTTTTAGAGGGTCAACTGATTCCAAGGACGCTAGAAAAGATCACACTTTCGGTGTCATCCCACCCATTTACACATGCTCATATTGTGGTAGGAATGGTCACCTTAGGCGATTTTGTTTTGATCTTGGAAGAGGTCCTAGGAATTCGAAGTCTAGTATTTTGTTGGTTCCCAAAACCCCTTGTCGACGTGTTTCATCCATTTGGGTTAGGAAATCACTTTTGGAGGAACTAGATTTTAGACAAGTTGATTCCCGTTTGCTTGCACATGATTATTCTCTTGCCATATCATATAGATGATTGTGTTTGCATGTTTGTCATACGCTAGTTATGCTTTTTGATATATTTTTGCTAGCGTTGTGACATGTACTTTTTGTATATATTTTTTTTGAAAAATTTTGAAAAATACAAAAAGATTTTTTTTTGTTGCACCATTTATGGATGAACACTTTGGATGACCGAGTCACAACATCATTCCATTTTTTCATGTGACTATTTGATAGTGTTTTGAGACAATAGGTCAATTCATCCATGTGCTTTATAATGTTTGGAGTCATTAAGATGTAATTAAGTGTTACTTCCTACATGTTTGACTCATATTTCCTTTATTGCACACATGCACGGATTTGTTTGATTATTGTGCTTGTCTTATCACATGTTGGTTGGGTGTTTTCACTCCAATCCTGTCTTTAAAACAAACCAAGAGCGATAATTTTTATAAGGAAATTGTGCAAATAAAAATCGTTTTGTGAGTTTGTGTGCTTTCTTTAGAAACGGGGAAGGGTTGCGAAAGGTTCATTTTACCTTTGCGAATACTAAGCCACCGTTAAATTGGACCTAAAAAATTGAGGAATTTTATTATCCGGGGTCCAAAGAGGTTAAAAGAGCCCGAAAAAAATTGAAAGGCAATAAAAAGAAATCCATGCCAAATTATGGGCCATTTAGGTTTTTGCACCAATTCTCCAAAGTTTGAGAATTTAGATTACCTCTAAAAGAAAATATATATGAGGGTGTTTGGTTGGAGAATTAAAACGGGTTTGCACGTCCTTGATATTTGAAAATGCGCTACATAGTTTTGGACGTTATTGGTGTGGAAATCACTTTGACTTTGATTTGTTGATTTGCATAAGACGATGTCATCTAAATTCAACAAATTTTTTACACCTAAGGATACTTTTGATGCTCATTCGTTAGGGGTACACATATGCATCGTGCACATATGATTAATTGAGTTGATTTACCTATCGAATGTGTTCACACCCATTCATACCATTTCCATGACTTGGTTGTTTGAGTCTAAATCCATGGTGTGATTTTGGTATCATGTTTTACATTTTTTTTTTCAAAATGGTATCTATTTTTTTTATAAAAAATTGAAAAAAATCAAAAATAGTTTGCGAAGATTTTTTTTAGCATCTCCTTGGAAGAGCACGTTTGTCATTTGATTGATGCCTTGATTTGTATACCGTGACGCCCCGATTTTTCTTGCTTGTTTGATTCATTCTTCTTATTTGTCTATTTGGGGACATCATAAAAAGGGGGAGAAAGAATTATCTTATTTTGGGGGAGTTTGAATTTTGGGGGAGTTTTTGTGATTTGACTTATGCTTATCATATATTGGTATCTATGTTTATCTCATTTAAAACTCGATACGTCACTTGGTATTTTTCTTTATCTCATGTGTGTAGGTACTACATTGATGATCTCTGAATTGCACACCCTGATGAGAAAAGATTTGAGATTCCTGAAGATTTGAAGAATAAACGATGAAGACTATTCATTTGTACCTTTTCCAGTTTTGGGTTCATGGGTGGGTAGATTTGTATAGGCAATTTCGTATTTGATAATTCGGATTTTTTATGTATGTACCGGCATAGACATAGGGGGAGATTTGTAAGGACATTTTTCTCATGTCCAACATGTTACATTTATGTATGTCGTACGCCGCTACATTTGGAACGTCACCTCAAGATGTCACTCGACGGCCTCAATCCGAATTTTGGGAATCAAGCATTCAACATCTCCATTAATATGTCCCATATCTGCCTCAACGACTTCACGGTCCAAGATTTTAGGGACTTAATGCAAGTGGTACGCAAGGGAAGTCAAAACAGTGAAAAAAGGCACGATAGGAGCGTTCAAGGGCATTTTTGTTATTTCACATCCATAGTTTGGAGGTCTGGTCAACTAGAAAGTTGAAGAGCTCGCCGCAACGAAGATACTGGAAAAAACGTCACCTCAATCCGAGCTACGGTGAAGGAGTTATGACCTTTTGAAGATAGAGAAAATTCCTTAAAGAATGTTATTTTTTTTGTATGCTGGATAGAATTTTAGAGTTTTAAGAACATGGGACTCTTCATATTTTTTCCTATAAATACCAACTTCGGGGGAGTTGGTTTGCAAGACTTTAGAAGACATTTTTGAGAGTCCAAATACCTCTAGTCTTCATATTTTTTGAGTCCCAAGACTCATGTTTTGATTCACACAATTGCCAAACCTTTGTGAATCTTTTTGGTAACCCAAGAACACAACTTTGGTTTGTTCAACCCTTGTGGAGAAGCCGTTCTGTTCTTCATTGTTGCCCTCCTGGAAAGGAAAACTTCCAGCCGCCGACATAGGAACCGACACCTGCGGGTATTTCTGTGTCACACTGTTTCTAGCCGTTGCTTTGAAGGTTTACCGAAGACACCGTGCGTTACACTTGTGGGCGATTATCAGGTTGTATGTAAGTCAATGGTCTTGTAAATTCTTTAAAGCTCTAGAAATAAAAGGTTTTGCCCTTCGGGGATTTTTCCTTAACTTTGTGTCGCATGCTTTATATTTGATGGGTTGATTTAAATGCATGTTTAAGGGTTGATTTTATTTGGCTTAAAAGTAGACGCTAATTAAATAAGGGTTCTTGAAAACTTGCGAATTTAATTTAAATCGATATTACACGCGTTCTCACTGCCACACTTAGTGATAGAGACATAGAGATTTTTTATTCGGGTGATGAAAAAGAGCACGGTATGTGTGTCGCGTTATTATCTAGTCGGGTTAACACACCTAGTTTGGATGGAGGTGAGGGGACTAGTTCTCGTGAGACCCCCCGAGGAGGATGATTTGAGTGTTTCGAGTGAGGGTGAAGGTGAGTGTGAAAGTGGAGATGAAAGTGAGCTCCAAATTTCTTTTAGAGATTTGTATGCTCAGACTTTAAAGACAAAAAAATTGAATAAAGAGTTAAGTCTCAAGGTGAAAATTTTAGAGAGAGAGATTGAGATTTTGGGTGAGTTTGAAGCCAAAGCAAGTCAACTTGAGAAGATGAAAGTGAGTTTGAGTGAGCAGTTGATTGCTTTAGGTAGGGAGAAGTGTGATTTGCCCAACACGGTGTCTAGTTTGACAACACGTCTATCCCAACTCGAGAGTGATCTCGAACGTGCCCGGGAGGTCAAAGTCCCTGTAGAAAACACATCTAAGAAGGTTGGAAAGATGGTTCTCAATCCTATTTTAGGTAGTGATGAGAGTTTAGGAATAAATCATGAAGGTGCTTCTACTTCCCAAGTAGTACTCGAGCTGGTTCCCACTTTAGTGTTAGATTCACATGAGTCTCACCCTAACCCACATAGGCATTTCATTCCTATTAGAAGAGCGCGTCCTAGAGTTTTTGAGAGAGGTGTTCCTAGGCCTATATATGTTTGTTCCTATTGCAAAAGGAGAGGACACCTTAGGGAATTTTGTTTCAAATTGGGTTATGTATCACGTTTTTCTACTACACGTGTTTCAGCCACACATGCACCCACACATGATACTTTACATGCTCCTGGAGACTACATGAGAGAGTTTGCACATCTAGGTGAACAAGTTAAGTTTTTAGTCAAAACTTCACAAAATTTGATGGAGGTTTTTCATAAGTTGACACCACCTTTGGAAAATCCCTCCGCACCTAACGATTGAGGCTTAACTTGTTTACTAGCATAGGTTGATTTGCATGATGATATTATTTTCCTATTTCTAGTTTGTACCTTGTTTGTATGTTTTCTATTTTTTTTAAATACAAAAAGATTTTATTTTGATAAAATTTTGAGAAAATCCAAAAGGAGTTTTGTATTTTGTTTTGCACCTTTTATGGATAGACACTTAGGATGACCAAGTCACAATTTCATTCCATTTATTCATGTGACGATTTAATAGTGTCTTGAGATAATATATCATGTCATGTTTGTGCTTTATAATGTTCGGAGTCATTGAGATGTAATTAAGTGTTACTTTCTACATGTTTGACTCATAATTTTCTTTATTGAACACATGCACGGATTTGTTTGATTATTGTTCTTGTCTTATCATATGTTGGTTGGGTGTTTTCACTTCAGTCATGTCCTTAAAATGAACCAAGCGCGATAAAACTTGACAAGAAGTAGTGCATGTAAGAACCGTTAGTGAGTTTGTGTGATTTACTTGAAAAACGGGGAAGGGATGCGAAAGGTTCACCTTTGACCTTTGTAAATACTAAGCCACCGTTATATCGGACCTAAAAAATTGAGGAATTTTAATTATCCAGGGTCCAAAGAGGTTAAAAGAGCCCAAAAAAAATTAAAGGCAATAACAAGAAATTCATGCCAAAAAGGGGCCATAAGGATTATTCACCAATTCTCCAATGTTTGAGAATTTAGATCACCTCTAAAAGAAAATATATATGAGGGAGTTTGGATGGAGAATTAAATCGGGTTTGCACGTCCTTGAAAGTCTTGAAAAAACGCTACATAGTTTTGGACGTTATTGGTGTGGAAATCACTTAGGCTTTGATTTGTTGATTCGATTAAGATGGTATCATCTAAATTCAACAATTTTTACACCTAAGGATATTTTTTATGTTCATTCATTAGGAATATACGTATTCATCGTGCACATATGATTGATTGAGGTGATTTTCCTATCGAATGTGTTCACACCCATTCATTCCATTTCCATGACTTGGTTGTTTTAGTATAAATCCATGGTGAGAGAGAGAGAGTCATTTTAGGCTAACATGATTTTAAAATTGGCACTATATACTTGAAAATAAATTCCTAAAAGGGTAAATAAACTAAAATTTTATTCCACAAATTATCCTGAAGTGAACAGATTGAACCTGAAACATTAACAATCCCTAATTTGTCATTAACAATCATAGGTTGTGTTTAACGTGAAATTAAATTATAAATTTCAAATTAAGCAGACATTTTTCACCAGGGGTACAATTTTTTTTCCCATCCTAAACAAGAACTCATTTACTCAGGCTAAGTTTTGTAAGATGATACACTAGGGGTGGTAATTTTAGAAACAATAAAAAATTGATACGACATTAAATTGACACAAAGTTGTGTCACATAATTTCGTGTTTATCAAAATTATAATAGGTGTTTTGTCATGAATAGTGATGTTTCCACACAACAATTATAAAAAAAATCATGTATACATTAATGAAAAATTGAGTATACACTAATGACGACGTTAATAAAAAAATTACCCACCAGGATGTTATTATCGAAAAATTTACCCATTAAGATAATGTTCAAAACAAATAAATTGCAAACTAGCATAAAAAAGGTCAAAAGATATTTAGTGCATTGATCTCAATTACCAGTTTTGATCAAATAAATGCTCAAATGTTCTTTTCTGGACCAATTATGAGAAATACATATTGAGAGTGTCACTCGATGGTAGCTACCCAAAACAATTAGTTCTCCTAATTTAAGAAAAAAGATATACTAATTTATTATTGTCAAAAGGGTCTATCAATCCAAAAGTCTACGTGACAAAATATTTTAGTAGATTTTGAAACCTCAAGCTTTATCTTCTTATTTAAGGCAGTGATTCTAAAAGAATGTGGAAAGAGTAAAATAAGCACAACACTGGATGTAGGAGGAAAAAACTCACTAACGGAAAAAGCCTTGGACCGATAAGAGCGAAAAATGCACTATGGTAGAGATATTACAATTAGAAGACAAGTACTTATAACCACACGACGCTATAACCGATAAAAAATAATTTCACACGATATTCTCTGAGGAGAGCATCAACCGCTGAAGTACGATGCACAACCGCCATCGATTTTGATCCACGACTAATGTCGTCAAATATCTCGCCAAAAATTTCTTTTTTATAGTTGAAGCAACTTGTTCCTAGACGGAACCTTTAAGCTACCAAAATGCTATACCTACGATTTTGAGGGAGTCCTAAAGATGCATGTGTTGGGGTGTTTGCAAAGATGTGGTGCTTTAAATCTCAAAATGAGTTTTTCAAGCCAAGGTAGAGGAAATATTTTACTCACGAATAAAAATAAGTTTTCCTTTTTTTAACATAAGGTGAGTAGATAAACCTCTAAAGTTTTCTCAAATAAAAAAACTTAACAATAATGGCTTGAACAACTCAAAAAAGAGTAGTGAAAAAATATGCTCTCAAATGTATGAAATGTTTTGATCAGCAAAAGTATTTTTTCAAAGCTCTTAGTCTTGGTTTGGAAGAGTATGGATTAAAGGCTCATATGCTAGGTGTCACACCATTATGGAGTAAAGTAATCACTTCAAGGTCTTTGTCACCCAAAAAGTAGTACTTTAAATACAATCCAAGAAGATCTTAGAGTGCAAAAACGAACTTTCGTCACTGTGAGACACGCCTCGCAGGAGCTTTACTACATCGAGGTAATTCTTCGATGTGGCGAACTAGGAGCGATAATACAGGTCATATGAAAGACCAACTATTTTGCACGGGACACAAAAGTCCAGTGGGACATTTTTGCCGCAATGAACAAAATCTTAGTTGGAGCATCGTTGAGACGAATATACAGGTCGCGTGAGAGTGTTCAAAAAATTTGTCCGTTTACTTTAGCAAAAAAATTCAAAAATAAGATTTTGGCAAAATTTAAGTATGTTTGTTTTAAACAGGAACATACGTACTTAAAATACACATAAAGATGCAATTCTTTATAAAATAGATTTTTCTATGTGAAACGTGTATTTGCATTGTGGATTTGCAAAAATGACAAAACCAAGGCTAATTAAAAAGATTTTTAAATTTATAAAATAATTTAACCGAGGTGTGAATCTAAGTCTGTTAAGTCTTATATCTTTCCTAAATGGCATACTTGAGGTTCTACATTGAGAGAATATAGGATGTTGATGAAGTTTTTCGGTGACCTGTTATACAAAGACTCAAATATGTTTTGGTAAGGAGTTTAAACAATCTATTCTATGGAGCACATCAAGTATACTATACTCTTACAATCTTCCCCTTTGTCGAATTTTGAGACTAAACATAAAAGGAAAAAATCACAAGCAAATGATGGAAATGTACCTTTTTATGACTCCTCCGGCCAAAGGCAAATAAAAAAATTGAAAATTATATTATCTGCAAGTAATTAATCACTACAAGAATCTCAGCCATCTTCATGGATCAAAAGAAGCTCTTGCACAATACTTAATATCACACATTAGCAAACTCATCAAGGTACCAATGTGAAGAAACATGATAAATACGAGCATGTGGATATAGCATTATGAACATGCGAGTATCATATCTATATAAAATAACTCCCCCTTAAATATATAATTCGTTTTTAATAGACATGATATATCAATAAATAACTCTATGCAACCTAATATGCTTTGATAACTTTACTTCCCCTATGTACAAAATTCTCCTCCTTTTTTTCATTAAAAGCGACAAAGGAAATAACTATGTATATAATGGGATCAAGTTCTCAAGGCATTTTAAGAGACTAAAACATGCTATTTAAACCAATAAATAGAGAATAACCAAATAATGAGCGATCAATTAAAATGAAGTATATGTAAGATATAATCAAGATAATAATAGGCCTAAGATCAACAATTTTAACTACACATGGAGAGGTAAATATATATCATGCAAAGATATAAATAATGCTAAAATGTGATAAGCATTAAAATAAAAGTTGAGAGTTACAAGGATTGCCATAAATGTAACCAATACAAATCAAAATCTAACAAATCTAAACATGCCAACAAAGCCCAAAACAAAAACAAATTACATCCCTTCTTCGAATACGTCTTTATACCACACACTTCAATACATGAGTATCAAAGGTACGATGAAAGTCTTCATAGGATAAAGAAATCTCCGAAACTAAAGGAAGAAAACTTATACCTAAAGTCCTCAAAAGTGAGTTACAAACTAGATTGCATTTGAGTAGATAATCAAGAAATGATAGAATCCAACTCATTTTTAGTAAAGAGGATGATACAAGGTGCACACAATGTAGGGGCAAGATGATTAGCTAGAGGAGGAACAACATGAGGTAGTGTGGGTGTGTCACTGTATAAGAAGTTGACTTATAATAAGAGTCAATGGTCAACCCAGATTGTGGTTTTTCTTGAACTTCATCTGAAAGAATAGGAACCCCAAACTCTAAAATCAAGCGTACGATCAAATGACTGAAGGGAAAAGTACGAACTTTCTTACTGTCCTTACTATGATAAAAAAAATTAATTCCCTGATCAAATCACACAAACATATACTAGCACCCTATCCAATGGTGTGCAATAATTATCCACATTTGAATGATATGTGGGTAAATACAAGAGGATTCAACTATATTCATAACATAAAAATCCTTAGCATAAAATTCTTGAAAAAATGTGTGTTCATTCCAAGATTGACAATGGTTGTCACTCAACATGATGATTACTTTTCGGTTGTAAGGTTCACTACTAATCGACTTGTAAGAATCTATGGGACACTCAAATTTTGGGACAAGAAAGTGATTGATTATCAATGTAGTTCGAAAACACATAAGGGTGGAATTTAACCTTTGTACCAAAAACTGGAATTTCCTTATTTAGGTTTGTTGAAAAACGTGCACAAGTGAGGTAAATGTAATAAAAATAGAAGGAAAGTTTTAATTTGGGGTTCAAGGATCAAATATTTTTTTTTGGTTTTTTGAGTTTATGTAAATAAGTTTGGTTAACATATAAATAGTAAAATAATGATTAAGGTGAGGTAATGACAATTAAATGTAAACAATATACCAATAGGTGAAAGTGAATAATAACACTAAAATAATAAGTTTGAATGGATAGGATTTTGACCTTTTATAAAGCTTGAATTCTAACTTTAATGGTGATATATGTTGATTTTAGGGGTGGTGTAATAGTGGTAAGGTGAGGGAACAAAGGTGAGGTGTATGGGTGATGTATGTGGGAAGACTATTTTAAAAGGGATGTGTAAATGAGTACGCACTGATTTTGAGGCATATCTTTCTTGGGAGATGAAAGGGGGGTCCCTTCAAATGAGGTTATGGCCCTCCTTAAATAGGTAATTTTAGGGTCAGGGAATCTGCCAATTGAAATAGGCCCAGTCCTGCCTATCGACATACCTACTGACTTGGGGGCCAAGTAAAGTTACCCTATGCCGATAGCCATAGGGCCAGGGGTACCCATAGGCACTCTAAAACGTACTTTTTCGGGAAAACAAGCATAAAATGCCAACAGTAAGTCTGAATTGCACATGGAAGGGACTATTGGAAAGAGGATTCAGAGGTCTTCAAAAGTTCAATGGAAAAATCTGGGTACGAGAGTTGACTTAAGTCAAACGGATCTCGGGAGCGGATGGTGACCTCTAAATTAGGGTTTCGGGGGGAAACGTCAAGTAAATGCGAATCGTAACGCAGATTTATGCACGGTGTGGACTATTACAAGGGGTATTCGGAACCCTATGAAATTTCATTCAGTTACCCTTGGTTTTGAGAGTTGAACAGAGGCAAATGGAGCTCGAAAGCGTACGACGATCTCTCGATTAGGGTTTCGAAGGGAAAAGGTAAGTAAGTGCGAATTGTAAGGCAGATTCACTGTGACAACCCTGCTTTTTATATCTAATTCGGTTAGCTACGCCCAATTAAATTAAAGCGGAGCGTCAATATGTTGGCATTAGAAACAACAAGTTAAATAAACGCAGTAAAATAAATATGTACACTCTCATACGTGTAACCATATCACATCATAACATCTATAACAAGTGAAACCAACTCATAACTATTAACTGTAATAATCAATTAGTAATCTCAAACTGAAAAATATAAAATGCCAATACATGCATCCCAACACAAAATGGGAAAGAGTAATACAACAATTCTCTCAAATCCCAAGTATAAACAAAGTGATATTAATCTCTGATACCACCCTTAAGAAAAGGGAAATGAACGACATAAATGAAAATAGAATAACTCCATGGCTACATGAATCCTAAGATTGATATGATCTCATCAGGCTCCGTAGTCTATTGTCCAGCGGGACGAGGACCTGTCATATATTATATATATAGGAGAGGAGCAAGAAGCAAGATAGACGGACGTCAAAGCAAGAAAACAAGCTATAAGATTATAAGATGTGCTTATAATGAAAGCACACTAGTCATTAATCGTCTCCAGTAATTAAGTTGTTCAATTACCCAACCAATGTTCCTATGTCGTGACTACCCAACCCAAACTCGAGTGATGTGTAGTCTCATATCGTATCATGATTAATCATTATTAATCTCATTTCAGTATTTAATGTATCAATATATTTCCTTCAAGTATAATATCAAATACATCGATTCGGGATATTACTTTAAGACACAAGCATAATCTCTCACACAACAAGTCATATCGGGTCACTATCGTTACCCGGGGGAACAAGTCGTAACACTAGGCCTACACACGAATATCCCACAATAATACGTGGCAAGGGAAATCATACTAAGTCCTAAATCACATGGAGTTTCAAGGTCTTTCTATCCGACCCGCATTACAACCATGTGTCCGGTTCCGGTGGTTTATCTCCGACACGGCACTCGAGCGGAACCTAACCGGATCAATCACAAAACAAATCGCATTCAACATGTGCTTACATCGACCGGAGGACTAGTCTAGTGTAAACTCGACAATACAAATGTAAAACAATTCCACGATTATGTATAAATACAATCGTGTCAAGTCTCTTACTCGAGGTATACAGTAGTCAGTATTTATAATATAATATAATTTACATCATTAATTTACTAATTCGACATCAAATCATTTCAAGGTTATATAGCCCTAATAACCATAAGTATGTGATCAAGTTAGGATATTAGGCACAACACCACAATTATCTTACTAACAACATGAAAAACATTATCACTCTTATTTCATCAACATGCTGTCCATAATTTAAAATGCAGATTCGAGGCTCTTTCGATCCGTTTTTGAAAAAACTTAAAACTACAAAGTTGTTCGGAATGTGATTTTCTATAAAGGCACGCGAGCACGTTTCCATAGACTGCATAAAACAAACCCGAAACTAAGATATAATAATCTCCCCTGTTTTCGACAACATTCTGCTCAGAATTTTAAAATGCTTATTTAAGGCTTTTTCGATCCGTTTTTAGGAAAACTTAAAACTACAAAGTTGTTCGGAACGTGATTTTATACAAGGACACGCGAGCAAGCTATCGTAGCCTGCTTAAAACAGACCCGTAACTAACATATACAGTTCGGACCTGCTCACGACAACTTTCTGCGCAGAATTTTAAAACGCCGATTTGAGACTTTTTCGATCCGTTTTCGGAAAAAATTAAAACTACAAAGTTGTTCAGAATATGATTTTCTACTGGGCTATGCGAACGGAACATCCATTTTCGGAACCAAAACAGCTCAAAACAGTTTTTAATATGATGATTTACTTAATTTCATAGATTTCTAAAATTCAAGAGGTTGTTCTACATCTCAATCCCTATAATGATGTTATTGCATTTGAATCTACATGGATGATGATCCTAATACATTGCATATCATTTTTAACATCAATTTCATATTAATTTAGGGGTTCAAATACATGTTCATGTGAAATTTCATTATAGATACATAATATACACATATAGGTTATTAACTTGCCTTGGATTGTATGGAGAAGTTGAATCTTCTTGAAATCCTCTTAGCTTTCTTCTCTTCTTACTCTCTCTCTCTCTACCAAACCCTAGCCCCCATTTGTGAAATGATAAAATGAAGACTTCTTCTCTTCTTTTCTATTTATACCTAGGGTTAGTTTATTTACAAAAATGCCATTGCCCCCAATTTTAACCCTCTTGATCCTTTTACGCATTAATTCGATTCTTATATTTAAGTCGCACATTCGTATCTCAATGAATTCATTTTAACTTTTCATTTCCAAACATTTCGAATATATATAATGATATAGTTTTATTTTCAAACATTTCGAATATATATACTGACATAGTTTTTTTTTATTTTTTATTTTCAAATCAATCAAAAATGCGGGGTATTACATTCTCCCCCTCTACGAACGGGATTTCGTCCTCGAAATCCAAATTAAAACAAATCAATTCAATTCAAGTAAGGTATTTTCGCACGTACCTTCCATGAAGAGATATGGGTGACTAATTCGCAAGTCATCATCTCTCTCCCAAGTGGCCTCAGACTCATCATGATTACTCAACATAATACGAACAAAATGAATGAATTTTGACCTCAACTGCTTCTCACGACGATCTAGGATCCTAACCGGCCTCTCCTCATAGCTCCCATCGAGGTGCAACTCAATCCCGTCTAAATCTATGTGCAGGTGTGAGTCCTCGGGACGTAAGAACTTCTTAAATATTAATACATGAAAAATATCGTGTACCCGCTGGAGCTGGTCAGGTAGGGCTAAACGGTGGGAAACTAACTCCACCCTGTCTAACACTATAACGTACCCACATATCGCGTTGAAAGCTTCCTTTTGGCACCAAAATGAACAACGCCTCTCATGGGTAAGACCCTCAACAGCACTTGGTCCCTACAGCGAACTCTAACTTCCTCTGCCTTATGTTAACATAAGTCTTTTGACGATCTTGCGTGGTCTTCATCCGTGCACGAATCAAGTCAACCTTCTATGAGGTCTCCCTAACAATATTCGGACCCAGCATCCGGTGCTCTCTGAACTCTAACTAATATGTAGGGGATCGACAAGGCCTGTCGTAAAAATCCTCATATGGTCCTATGACAATAGTTTGTCGATAACTATTATTGTATGCGAACTCAACCAGTGGCAAATGCATATCCCAACCACATTTGAAGTCCAACACATAAACTCGCAACATGTCCTCCAAAATTTGGTTCACCCGCTCCATCTGACCATCCGACTGAGGGTGGTATACGGTACTCAAACTCAACTGAACTCCCATTACCTCCTGAAGACCACCCCAAAAGTGCGAGATGAAGACACTGCCACGGTCGGACACGATATCACGCGGTACCCCATGCAACTTCACAATCTCGTTAATAAAAATCATGGCATACCGTGCTACCGTATAATCCGTCATCACTAGAAGGAAAGATCTACCTTAGCAGTCTGTCGATGATGACCCAAATCGAATCATGATCGCGCTGCGATCTTGGCAACCTAATAATGAAATCCATGGAGATAATTTCCCATTTCTAACTGTACAACCGAAGTCTCACCACAAAGCCTAACATAACTGAACTACTAAGCTAATCCAGAAATCAATACCCCCAAGTCCTGACTTACTAAGTTTCATGCGTGGAGTGTCTCGCAAGCGAAATCCAAACAAGGAACCCCTCCGATACACTACTGTCAGCTTGTCAAGATAAGGAATTTGTCAACTTAAGACCCCTAGTGGTACAAGAATCATCTAACTCCAAAAAAACACTTAGCTCTGGACTCAACGGTTCATCACACAACAAATAATCCAAATTTTCCTTTTCAATACAGATGCCCCTATTCATCAATCATGCGTCGATACTCAACTCATAATCGACTAATAGATGGTATTGAAAGCTCAAAAGCCAACTCTACTCCGAGTTGTCAATAACACTTGCCTTGCACTTATATTGATGGTGAGTCAACCAATATGGTAACCCTTAGGATCCACTAAGGTTGCACATGTTCATAAGCATACAACTTCTCTACACTTACAAATATTATTCCATCTTTTCAAGTCTGGACTTAGGTAAATAATATCAACAAGGTTCAAACTCTCTCTAACAAGACAACACCGACAAAGTTGCATTATGGGCGGTCAATGATCCCTCACCCAAAAGTTTCGAACTAACCCAAGATGCAATGTGACCCCTTGCCTAACTTCTCATGGCTTGGTCGCTCTAACCCAAGGCAACAAAACCTCACTAGATTCGACTTACCGCTCTTTTGTTAAAAACACGTAAGGAATTCAACCTATCCGACATGATTTTCCTTCGACTGTGAGTATATTAGAATTTTCTCATCGAATAAGAAATGAACTTGGTTCTTAAAACCACGAATAAGGCTTGTACATTTGCCAAGCAATGAGGTAAGACCAAAAATTACCACTTATCTTACCAAATTAGAATATAGGATTTGGCACACTCACCATCCGAATATTCATCTTCCAGCACACCAACGCTACCTAATCTTTATGAAGAACGGTGTGCTATCTAACATGTCAAAGGTCGTAAATATAAGGTAGCGGGTACCTTCACGTACCGTAACCCCAATTAACACTCAGTAATCCACACATAACTGAAGTATTAAATTATATATCTTACGAACCCATTCGCGGGTGTTTGCCAAAGAGTACACACCCTCCTTACCAAACTTCTCAACAACGGTCGAAACACTCTCTTGTTGTCCCCCTACAGTGGAGGTTATGACAGCCATTTCAATGAATGGTCCGACATTTAGAATCCCAAACTGTCTCAATCCTTGCCATTAACGACGACACTCGGTTGGTAACACTATCATCAGTCAACCGAAAACTGATCGAGCTACACGCGACTCTACCATTATCAAAAGACCATCATGGTGTGACTATTCATTAGTATAGACGTCACCATAATCGAACATCTTACACTTGATTTCAGAATGCGTCTTTAATCACGCACGATCTAAGTAAACATCATGTCACTAACTACTCACTCGTGTTATAATTCACATGAATACATAACAAGGGCCACAACATAGCCACATTCCCATATCTGATGGATTCAAAATCAAGAACCGCCATTATCAACGTGCAACAAATTAGTACCCCCAATCACCGGGTGATAACATAAAAATTGAACTCGTGGATATATCACCAACTCAAGCGATCACACTTTCATAAAATGAAATGCCTATTGAACACTCCCTCGTGATGTTCTCACTTGACAACTCGTCCCTCAAGATTCTCTACTCACCGTAGGGTTCACAACTGGTAACTCCAGCTCAAGTCCATCCCTTAGCACACCCATATTCACATCCCAGTCTTAATAAATTTTAACAAATATTCCGATGTTACAAAACAAGATAACCACATCTTATCGAACACCCATTCTAATCTAGGGATTTACGAAGAACACTGAACTCCAATCATTACCAAATATGGAAAGAAAACTCCCACGAAAATTCTGGAATTCTCCAATGTCAATTCTCGTATGACCTTGCGATATGGACTTCCTTATCCCTAGTGTCAATGGCTGAGACATCGCAGCATTATTAATACATTCTCACGAACTTGCTAGTGATAACTTGCTGAAACATTCCACTTTGAACATGTGAGTATCCAACCCACTAAAATATCTTGTGCATGATCGAACACACACCTAATTGGCCTTAAGTTTATTCCATTACAGATTTTATCCGATCAGAACACTATGGAACCACTCTATCACCCCAATACGACATCTATCGCTTGTATGGACAACGAGTATGTTTACATGCCTAACAAACTTCCCTGATACCAACACAATATTTCAAGGATAATCACTTATCCATTCTAGATTCGGACTCATGAATCTCTCATTATACATCATCAAACGGATGAATCTAGTCCATGCTTTTCACAAGTACGATGACACTTTTGCGTACACCAAAATTGGACCCCTCAGGTCATCTTTTGACGGGGTGGGACATACATCGATTTGGAGTAGTCCTCTCTCAAATCACAACCCTTACTTTACATGTTCATGAGTGATAATATACTCTTATTATCACAAGACTTACTTCGTTAACCATTTATTTATTAATATATCATTGAATGCCTCAACAGTCCGTCCATTATGGGTGGAACATGATGTTTTCTTCTTAGGAAAATGTCACAACAACAACTGGACCACATAATTTTAAGGTATGCCATATCTAAAGCTCTACCCTTCCACATTGAAAACAACTTCAGACAACTACACGCGCAAGTGGTACCAACAACTCAGTGGTACTACAGGGTGGGCTATAACTTATACCAACTTCTTTACAGCCATAAGAGCGACGATATTCAAAGTCGATAATACACAGTAAATATACGGGTGTTTCTTCCCCCTAAAGCATTAAAAGTCAACTCAATCATTAAGTTCAATATATGTCTTCTCGCCTACTAGTGGGTGATGAAACTACGATAGTTGCACGTGAATCGCGGTCTCGAAAAATGCTAGAACCCTATGCCCTCCCAGAGTCTATATCTCATCAAATGACTATCTTCAAAGATTGTAAGTGAACAAGTATCTAAAAAAAATTTATTCAAGTGGAGCACTAGTCATAATTACAACAAGTACTCATACACAGACCTCACGTGTACTATCCTGTGGTCGATCGAAGATTCACCTCATGCGTGGGACGTCTCACGAATGAAATTCAAACAAGGAACCCTCCCTATACACTAGGCTAGCTCTGAATCGCCCATCAAAATCGTAGTGTGAAGATCTTCCAAGTCATTGAATACAATACCTAATCGTAAGGCTTTACGTATCAAGGAAACGATGCGCGAAAAACGTAACGGACGCCCTCAGATCCCTAAAGGCTCTAAAACCGTGCTCTGATACCAACTGTGACAACCCTTCTTTTTATATCTAATTCGGTTAGCTACGCCCAATTAAATTAAAGCGAAGCGTCAATATGTTGGCATTAGAAACAACAAGTTAAATAAACGCAGTAAAATAAACATGTACACTCTCATACGTGTAACCATATCACATCATAACATCTATAACAAGTGAAACCAACTCATAACTATTAACTGTAATAATCAATTAGTAATCTCAAACTGAAAAATATAAAATGCCAATACATGCATCCCAACACAATATGGGAAAGAGTAATACAACAATTCTCTTAAATCCCAAGTATAAACAAAGTGATATTAATCTCTGATACCACCCTTAAGAAAAGGGAAATGAACGACATAAATGAAAATAGAATAACTCCACGGCTACATGAATCCTAAGATTGATATGATCTCATCAGGCTCCGTAGTCTATTGTCCAGCGGGACGAGGACCTGTCATATATTATATATATAGGAGAGGAGCAAGAAGCAAGATAGACGGACGTCAAAGCAAGAAAACAAGCTATAAGATTATAAGATGTGCTTATAATGAAAGCACACTAGTCATTAATCGTCTCCAGTAATTAAGTTGTTCAATTACCCAACCAATGTTCCTATGTCGTGACTACCCAACCCAAACTCGAGTAATGTGTAGTCTCATATCGTATCATGATTAATCATTATTAATCTCATTTCAGTATTTAATGTATCAATATATTTCCTTCAAGTATAATATCAAATACATCGATTCGGGATATTACTTTAAGACACAAGCATAATCTCTCACACAACAAGTCATATCGGGTCACTATCGTTACCCGGGGGAACAAGTCGTAACACTAGGCCTACACACGAATATCCCACAATATTACGTGGCAAGGGCAATCATACTAAGTCCTAAATCACATGGAGTTTCAAGGTCTTTCTATCCGACCCGCATTACAACCATGTGTCCGGTTCCGGTGGTTTATCTCCGACACGGCACTCGAGCGGAACCTAACCGGATCAATCACAAAACAAATCGCATTCAACATGTGCTTACATCGACCGGAGGACTAGTCTAGTGTATACTCGACAATACAAATGTAAAACAATTCCACGATTATGTATATATACAATCGTGTCAAGTCTCTTACTCGAGGTATACAGTAGTCAGTATTTATAATATAATATAATTTACATCATTAATTTACTAATTCGACATCAAATCATTTCAAGGTTATATATCCCTAATAACCATAAGTATGTGATCAAGTTAGGATATTAGGCACAACACCACAATTATCTTACTAACAACATGAAAAACATTATCACTCTTATTTCATCAACATGCTGTCCATAATTTAAAATGCAGATTCGAGGCTCTTTCGATCCGTTTTTGAAAAAACTTAAAACTACAAAGTTGTTCGGAACGTGATTTTCTATAAAGGCACGCGAGCACGTTTCCATAGACTGCATAAAACAAACCCGAAACTAAGATATAATAATCTCCCCTGTTTTCGACAACATTCTGCTCAGAATTTTAAAATGCTTATTTAAGGCTTTTTCGATCCGTTTTTAGGAAAACTTAAAACTACAAAGTTGTTCGGAACGTGATTTTATACAAGGACACGCGAACAAGCTATCGTAGCCTGCTTAAAACAGACCCGTAACTAACATATACAGTTCGGACCTGCTCACGACAACTTTCTGCGCAAAATTTTAAAACGCCGATTTGAGACTTTTTCGATCCGTTTTCGGAAAAAATTAAAACTACAAAGTTGTTCAGAATATGATTTTCTACTGGGCTATGCGAACGGAACATCCATTTTCGGAACCAAAACAGCTCAAAACAGTTTTTAATATGATGATTTACTTAATTTCATAGATTTCTAAAATTCAAGAGGTTGTTCTACATCTCAATCCCTATAATGATGTTATTGCATTTGAATCTACATGGATGATGATCCTAATACATTGCATATCATTTTTAACATCAATTTCATATTAATTTAGGGGTTCAAATACATGTTCATGTGAAATTTCATTATAGATACATAATATACACATATAGGTTATTAACTTGCCTTGGATTGTATGGAGAAGTTGAATCTTCTTGAAATCCTCTTAGCTTTCTTCTCTTCTTACTCTCTCTCTCTCTACCAAACCCTAGCCCCCATTTGTGAAATGATAAAATGAAGACTTCTTCTCTTCTTTTCTATTTATACCTAGGGTTAGTTTATTTACAAAAATGCCATTGCCCCCAATTTTAACCCTCTTGATCCTTTTACGCATTAATTCGCTTCTTATATTTAAGTCGCACATTCGTATCTCAATGAATTCATTTTAACTTTTCATTTCCAAACATTTCGAATATATATAATGATATAGTTTTATTTTCAAACATTTCGAATATATATACTGACATAGTTTTTTTTTTTTTTTTCATTTTCAAATCAATCAAAAATGCGGGGTATTACATTCTCCCCCTCTACGAACGGGATTTCGTCCTCGAAATCCAAATTAAAACAAATCAATTCAATTCAAGTAAGGTATTTTCGCACGTACCTTCCATGAAGAGATATGGGTGACTAATTCGCAAGTCATCATCTCTCTCCCAAGTGGCCTCAGACTCATCATGATTACTCAACATAATACGAACAAAATGAATGAATTTTGACCTCAACTGCTTCTCACGACGATCTAGGATCCTAACCGGCCTCTCCTCATAGCTCCCATCGAGGTGCAACTCAATCCCGTCTAAATCTATGTGCAGGTGTGAGTCCTTGGGACGTAAGAACTTCTTAAATATTAATACATGAAAAATATCGTGTACCCGCTGGAGCTGGTCAGGTAGGGCTAAACGGTGGGAAACTAACTCCACCCTGTCTAACACTATAACGTACCCACATATCGCGTTGAAAGCTTCCTTTTGGCACCAAAATGAACAACGCCTCTCATGGGTAAGACCCTCAACAGCACTTGGTCCCTACAGCGAACTCTAACTTCCTCTGCCTTATGTTAACATAAGTCTTTTGACGATCTTGCGTGGTCTTCATCCGTGCACGAATCAAGTCAACCTTCTATGAGGTCTCCCTAACAATATTCGGACCCAGCATCCGGTGCTCTCTGAACTCTAACTAATATGTAGGGGATCGACAAGGCCTGTCGTAAAAATCCTCATATGGTCCTATGACAATAGTTTGTCGATAACTATTATTGTATGCGAACTCAACCAGTGGCAAATGCATATCCCAACCACATTTGAAGTCCAACACATAAACTCGCAACATGTCCTCCAAAATTTGGTTCACCCGCTCCATCTGACCATCCGACTGAGGGTGGTATACGGTACTCAAACTCAACTGAACTCCCATTACCTCCTGAAGACCACCCCAAAAGTGCGAGATGAAGACACTGCCACGGTCGGACACGATATCACGCGGTACCCCATGCAACTTCACAATCTCGTTAATAAAAATCATGGCATACCGTGCTACCGTATAATCCGTCATCACTAGAAGGAAAGATCTACCTTAGCAGTCTGTCGATGATGACCCAAATCGAATCATGATCGCGCTGCGATCTTGGCAACCTAATAATGAAATCCATGGAGATAATTTCCCATTTCTAACTGTACAACCGAAGTCTCACCACAAAGCCTAACATAACTGAACTACTAAGCTAATCCAGAAATCAATACCCCCAAGTCCTGACTTACTAAGTTTCATGCGTGGAGTGTCTCGCAAGCGAAATCCAAACAAGGAACCCCTCCGATACACTACTGTCAGCTTGTCAAGATAAGGAATTTGTCAACTTAAGACCCCTAGTGGTACAAGAATCATCTAACTCCAAAAAAACACTTAGCTCTGGACTCAACGGTTCATCACACAACAAATAATCCAAATTTTCCTTTTCAATACAGATGCCCCTATTCATCAATCATGCGTCGATACTCAACTCATAATCGACTAATAGATGGTATTGAAAGCTCAAAAGCCAACTCTACTCCGAGTTGTCAATAACACTTGCCTTGCACTTATATTGATGGTGAGTCAACCAATATGGTAACCCTTAGGATCCACTAAGGTTGCACATGTTCATAAGCATACAACTTCTCTACACTTACAAATATTATTCCATCTTTTCAAGTCTGGACTTAGGTAAATAATATCAACAAGGTTCAAACTCTCTCTAACAAGACAACACCGACAAAGTTGCATTATGGGCGGTCAATGATCCCTCACCCAAAAGTTTCGAACTAACCCAAGATGCAATGTGACCCCTTGCCTAACTTCTCATGGCTTGGTCGCTCTAACCCAAGGCAACAAAACCTCACTAGATTCGACTTACCGCTCTTTTGTTAAAAACACGTAAGGAATTCAACCTATCCGACATGATTTTCCTTCGACTGTGAGTATATTAGAATTTTCTCATCGAATAAGAAATGAACTTGGTTCTTAAAACCACGAATAAGGCTTGTACATTTGCCAAGCAATGAGGTAAGACCAAAAATTACCACTTATCTTACCAAATTAGAATATAGGATTTGGCACACTCACCATCCGAATATTCATCTTCCAGCACACCAACGCTACCTAATCTTTATGAAGAACGGTGTGCTATCTAACATGTCAAAGGTCGTAAATATAAGGTAGCGGGTACCTTCACGTACCGTAACCCCAATTAACACTCAGTAATCCACACATAACTGAAGTATTAAATTATATATCTTACGAACCCATTCGCGGGTGTTTGCCAAAGAGTACACACCCTCCTTACCAAACTTCTCAACAACGGTCGAAACACTCTCTTGTTGTCCCCCTACAGTGGAGGTTATGACAGCCATTTCAATGAATGGTCCGACATTTAGAATCCCAAACTGTCTCAATCCTTGCCATTAACGACGACACTCGGTTGGTAACACTATCATCAGTCAACCGAAAACTGATCGAGCTACACGCGACTCTACCATTATCAAAAGACCATCATGGTGTGACTATTCATTAGTATAGACGTCACCATAATCGAACATCTTACACTTGATTTCAGAATGCGTCTTTAATCACGCACGATCTAAGTAAACATCATGTCACTAACTACTCACTCGTGTTATAATTCACATGAATACATAACAAGGGCCACAACATAGCCACATTCCCATATCTGATGGATTCAAAATCAAGAACCGCCATTATCAACGTGCAACAAATTAGTACCCCCAATCACCGGGTGATAACATAAAAATTGAACTCGTGGATATATCACCAACTCAAGCGATCACACTTTCATAAAATGAAATGCCTATTGAACACTCCCTCGTGATGTTCTCACTTGACAACTCGTCCCTCAAGATTCTCTACTCACCGTAGGGTTCACAACTGGTAACTCCAGCTCAAGTCCATCCCTTAGCACACCCATATTCACATCCCAGTCTTAATAAATTTTAACAAATATTCCGATGTTACAAAACAAGATAACCACATCTTATCGAACACCCATTCTAATCTAGGGATTTACGAAGAACACTGAACTCCAATCATTACCAAATATGGAAAGAAAACTCCCACGAAAATTCTGGAATTCTCCAATGTCAATTCTCGTATGACCTTGCGATATGGACTTCCTTATCCCTAGTGTCAATGGCTGAGACATCGCAGCATTATTAATACATTCTCACGAACTTGCTAGTGATAACTTGCTGAAACATTCCACTTTGAACATGTGAGTATCCAACCCACTAAAATATCTTGTGCATGATCGAACACACACCTAATTGGCCTTAAGTTTATTCCATTACAGATTTTATCCGATCAGAACACTATGGAACCACTCTATCACCCCAATACGACATCTATCGCTTGTATGGACAACGAGTATGTTTACATGCCTAACAAACTTCCCTGATACCAACACAATATTTCAAGGATAATCACTTATCCATTCTAGATTCGGACTCATGAATCTCTCATTATACATCATCAAACGGATGAATCTAGTCCGTGCTTTTCACAAGTACGATGACACTTTTGCGTACACCAAAATTGGACCCCTCAGGTCATCTTTTGACGGGGTGGGACATACATCGATTTGGAGTAGTCCTCTCTCAAATCACAACCCTTACTTTACATGTTCATGAGTGATAATATACTCTTATTATCACAAGACTTACTTCGTTAACCATTTATTTATTAATATATCATTGAATGCCTCAACAGTCCGTCCATTATGGGTGGAACATGATGTTTTCTTCTTAGGAAAATGTCACAACAACAACTGGACCACATAATTTTAAGGTATGCCATATCTAAAGCTCTACCCTTCCACATTGAAAACAACTTCAGACAACTACACGCGCAAGTGGTACCAACAACTCAGTGGTACTACAGGGTGGGCTATAACTTATACCAACTTCTTTACAGCCATAAGAGCGACGATATTCAAAGTCGATAATACACAGTAAATATACGGGTGTTTCTTCCCCCTAAAGCATTAAAAGTCAACTCAATCATTAAGTTCAATATATGTCTTCTCGCCTACTAGTGGGTGATGAAACTACGATAGTTGCACGTGAATCGCGGTCTCGAAAAATGCTAGAACCCTATGCCCTCCCAGAGTCTATATCTCATCAAATGACTATCTTCAAAGATTGTAAGTGAACAAGTATCTAAAAAAAATTTATTCAAGTGGAGCACTAGTCATAATTACAACAAGTACTCATACACAGACCTCACGTGTACTATCCTGTGGTCGATCGAAGATTCACCTCATGCGTGGGACGTCTCACGAATGAAATTCAAACAAGGAACCCTCCCTATACACTAGGCTAGCTCTGAATCGCCCATCAAAATCGTAGTGTGAAGATCTTCCAAGTCATTGAATACAATACCTAATCGTAAGGCTTTACGTATCAAGGAAACGATGCGCGAAAAACGTAACGGACGCCCTCAGATCCCTAAAGGCTCTAAAACCGTGCTCTGATACCAACTGTGACAACCCTTCTTTTTATATCTAATTCGGTTAGCTACGCCCAATTAAATTAAAGCGAAGCGTCAATATGTTGGCATTAGAAACAACAAGTTAAATAAACGCAGTAAAATAAACATGTACACTCTCATACGTGTAACCATATCACATCATAACATCTATAACAAGTGAAACCAACTCATAACTATTAACTGTAATAATCAATTAGTAATCTCAAACTGAAAAATATAAAATGCCAATACATGCATCCCAACACAATATGGGAAAGAGTAATACAACAATTCTCTTAAATCCCAAGTATAAACAAAGTGATATTAATCTCTGATACCACCCTTAAGAAAAGGGAAATGAACGACATAAATGAAAATAGAATAACTCCACGGCTACATGAATCCTAAGATTGATATGATCTCATCAGGCTCCGTAGTCTATTGTCCAGCGGGACGAGGACCTGTCATATATTATATATATAGGAGAGGAGCAAGAAGCAAGATAGACGGACGTCAAAGCAAGAAAACAAGCTATAAGATTATAAGATGTGCTTATAATGAAAGCACACTAGTCATTAATCGTCTCCAGTAATTAAGTTGTTCAATTACCCAACCAATGTTCCTATGTCGTGACTACCCAACCCAAACTCGAGTAATGTGTAGTCTCATATCGTATCATGATTAATCATTATTAATCTCATTTCAGTATTTAATGTATCAATATATTTCCTTCAAGTATAATATCAAATACATCGATTCGGGATATTACTTTAAGACACAAGCATAATCTCTCACACAACAAGTCATATCGGGTCACTATCGTTACCCGGGGGAACAAGTCGTAACACTAGGCCTACACACGAATATCCCACAATATTACGTGGCAAGGGCAATCATACTAAGTCCTAAATCACATGGAGTTTCAAGGTCTTTCTATCCGACCCGCATTACAACCATGTGTCCGGTTCCGGTGGTTTATCTCCGACACGGCACTCGAGCGGAACCTAACCGGATCAATCACAAAACAAATCGCATTCAACATGTGCTTACATCGACCGGAGGACTAGTCTAGTGTATACTCGACAATACAAATGTAAAACAATTCCACGATTATGTATATATACAATCGTGTCAAGTCTCTTACTCGAGGTATACAGTAGTCAGTATTTATAATATAATATAATTTACATCATTAATTTACTAATTCGACATCAAATCATTTCAAGGTTATATATCCCTAATAACCATAAGTATGTGATCAAGTTAGGATATTAGGCACAACACCACAATTATCTTACTAACAACATGAAAAACATTATCACTCTTATTTCATCAACATGCTGTCCATAATTTAAAATGCAGATTCGAGGCTCTTTCGATCCGTTTTTGAAAAAACTTAAAACTACAAAGTTGTTCGGAACGTGATTTTCTATAAAGGCACGCGAGCACGTTTCCATAGACTGCATAAAACAAACCCGAAACTAAGATATAATAATCTCCCCTGTTTTCGACAACATTCTGCTCAGAATTTTAAAATGCTTATTTAAGGCTTTTTCGATCCGTTTTTAGGAAAACTTAAAACTACAAAGTTGTTCGGAACGTGATTTTATACAAGGACACGCGAGCACGCTATCGTAGCCTGCTTAAAACAGACCCGTAACTAACATATACAGTTCGGACCTGCTCACGACAACTTTCTGCGCAGAATTTTAAAACGCCGATTTGAGACTTTTTCGATCCGTTTTCGGAAAAAATTAAAACTACAAAGTTGTTCAGAATATGATTTTCTACTGGGCTATGCGAACGGAACATCCATTTTCGGAACCAAAACAGCTCAAAACAGTTTTTAATATGATGATTTACTTAATTTCATAGATTTCTAAAATTCAAGAGGTTGTTCTACATCTCAATCCCTATAATGATGTTATTGCATTTGAATCTACATGGATGATGATCCTAATACATTGCATATCATTTTTAACATCAATTTCATATTAATTTAGGGGTTCAAATACATGTTCATGTGAAATTTCATTATAGATACATAATATACACATATAGGTTATTAACTTGCCTTGGATTGTATGGAGAAGTTGAATCTTCTTGAAATCCTCTTAGCTTTCTTCTCTTCTTACTCTCTCTCTCTCTACCAAACCCTAGCCCCCATTTGTGAAATGATAAAATGAAGACTTCTTCTCTTCTTTTCTATTTATACCTAGGGTTAGTTTATTTACAAAAATGCCATTGCCCCCAATTTTAACCCTCTTGATCCTTTTACGCATTAATTCGCTTCTTATATTTAAGTCGCACATTCGTATCTCAATGAATTCATTTTAACTTTTCATTTCCAAACATTTCGAATATATATAATGACATAGTTTTATTTTCAAACATTTCGAATATATATACTGACATAGTTTTTTTTTCAAACATTTCGAATATATATACTGACATAGTTTTTTTTTCATTTTCAAATCAATCCAAAATGCGGGGTATTACATTCACACACGGTATGGATATTTATAAAGGGTATTCAGATCAATATGAAATTTCATTCAATTACCATATGTTTCATGAGTTAACCAGAGTTAAACAAATCTCAGAAGCATTCTATCGTCTGTAGATTACGGTTTTAAAGGGAAAAGGGAAGTAAATGTGAATCATAAGGAGAATTTGCCCACGGTATGGACCATTAGAAAGGGTATTCAGAGATCTATCAAAATTCTTTCGGTTACTATTGGTTTCAAGAATTAAACGGAGTCAAACGGAGCTCATAAGCATATGAAGGTCTTCAGATTAAGGTTTCAAATGGAGGCATTGGTTTCGATGGTTGAAGTGGTTATGCGTGGGACTTATGAAGGTGTAAGAGGGGTACTAAAATAAGGGTGATATAATTGGGTATCTATAGAGCCCCTTAATGGGAAAGCTTAAGATAAGTGAAGACCGTCGAAAGATAGACACCTTGATAAAAGGGAGTGATAGGGGGTAAAGGTCTAATTATGAGGACCTAAGGAGGCTGAGTGATTGGTTCATGGGGTCAAGGCCAATTCTACAGACTTATGGAGGGTGAACGACCAGTTCAGAGGGTCAATGCTAATTTTATGGACCTACGGAGTGAAAGTGACTAATTCAGAGGATCAAAGCTAATTATGTGAACTTATAGAGAGTGAACAACCGATTTAGCGGGTCAAGGACAATTATGTGGACCTAAAGAGTGTGAGCGAACGATTACGATGGCTGAGGACAATTTTGTTAGCCTAGGTAATTTTTTGGAACTCAAGGGTGGAAGCCCCCGATTCAGATGGTTGAGACCAATTTTGGGAACCTAAAGAGTGAAAGCGATCGATTCAGAGGGTCAAGGTCAATTCTGTGGGCCTAGGTTAATTCTACGGACCTAAGGAATGGAAGCCACTATTTTAGAGGGTCGAGGTCAATTCTGCGGGCCTAGGTCAATTCAGCGGACCTAAAGAGTGAAAGTAACCGCTTTAGAGGGTCTTGTCCATTTATACGGGCCTATGTTAATTTTACCGACCTAAAAAGGGGGAAGCGATCGATTCAGAAGGTCGAGGCCTATTCTATGGGCCTAGGTCAATTCTGCAGACCTAAAGAAGTAAATGACCGATTTAGAGGGTCGAGGTCAATTATAGATGCCTAGGTTAATTCTGCGGACCTATGGAGTGGAAGAAATCGATTCAGAGAGTCGAGGACAATTTTGTGAGCCCAGGTCAATTTTACGGGCCTAAAGAATAGAAGCAATCGATTCAGAGGGTCGAGGCCAATTCTACGAGCCTAAGACAATTCGACAGACCCAAAGAGTGAAAGCGACTGATTCAGAGGGTCGAGGCCAATTTTGCAGGCCTTGGTCAATTGTGCAAACCTAAAGAGTGATGGAGCTAATCCGTGATGTATTATAAAATTCTATTGATTTGTTAATCCTTGTGCATTTTTATTTTTGATTTCTGGAAATTTATGGATTTTTTATAGAATTTTTAATGCTTTTTGTGTTTTTAAATTAGTTGATTTTTACGAAAAAAGTGTTTTTGATGAATTTTGACTTTTTGAAGATTTTTTGTGAATTTTTAAAATTTTTTGGTTCCTTATATAAAGGGGGAGGTTTCCTTATTCTTCACACCTTCAAAACGAATCTCTTATCTTTCTTTATCTAGAAAATCACTTCAGTGATTTTCCTTTAAAAGATTTATGGAAGACACGGAGAATAACCCTTTTATTAACATCCACGATTGAGCAAGCATCGAGTGGCACCGAGTAGATGCACTGGCAATTGGTAATAAGAACGCGTACCATGGTATTGAAGATGTGAATGACGAGAGGATTAAGGGAGCTCAGGAATCTAAAACATTCGCCCATACACGCGTAAAGCATACTCTGATTTCATGCTGGTTTTTCTAATAACATATATATAATCAAAAAAAGAAAAACTTTATTATTCGACCTAATCAAATTTTAATACATGCGGAAGTTAAATCAATTAAATATGATTTATTATAGAGTCAAATTAATAACAATTTAATTTATATTACATTACATTTCATTTTAATATATCCTATATGATGAATTATTAAAAATTAATCAATAGAGTCATATATCACACATAGAAGGAGATGAGGTACGAAAGATTAACATGCGAGATTTTTTAACGTGGTAAAATCCCAAACCTCGTGAACAATCAATGACTCCCTCTATGGAGTAAAACAAAAAATTTCATTAGAATCAAAATAAAATATATAGTTACATAAAGATAACGAAGAAGAAAACAAAAATTTACCTAAATCGAGAGTGTACTCTTAGACGAAACCTTCACATGCATCTTTTTCTGACTTTTATAATTCCAACACATTGACTAGAAAATATACTCCAATAACCAAGCGATTCTATCGTTAATTCGCAACATATATGTGTAGTGAAAACGTTTTAAAATGCACAACAAGCAAGAACTCAATTCACACAAATAGTTACTAAATAATACATTTGTAAAATAAGATATATATCTAATACAATAGATAAACAAAATCATAATGCAAAACAGGATTTATATCTAATATAATAGATAAACAAAATCATAATGCAAATATTTAGCAAATAAGTTTTCTGAAAAGCTTATAAAATAGATTATCAAATATTAATTCATAATATCGATTCACATAGATTTCAAGATATATAATCATTCAAACATAAATCTGGAAAAAAAAATCGATTTTAATATTTTCTATTTATAAAAACATATTCAACAAATTCCAGAAAATAAAATAAAATATGCATATGTCTAACTAAAATATTTATACTAATGATGATAGAGAAATTATCAATATAAGCATAAAATTACATAATGCATATTCAAGAAAGAATAACAATGATATCATCATTAAAATCCTAAAAATATTCTTTCTAAGTAATATGTAAAACACTCAATATAAAGACACAAAATATTCACTCTAACATTTATTCTCAATCTCTCAAAAATATATAATTAGAAATATGAGAGAAGTTAAAACATTATTCTAAAATTATTTTTTGAGATTTATTCACAAATAACAAGAGAAAACATATCTATAAAAGATATTCAACAAACATTCAAGATCCGAAGATATTCTGATTTTAAACAATATATACAATTAATAAAAAATGAGAATGGTTAGATCATAAAATTAAACATTTAAAATTTGGATCTAACAACTAAGAGAGTTTAGTTTTTGAAAAAACAGATTTAAACATATAAGCACAAAACTCTCTACTACAACACAAGAAAGCAATCTCTAAATTCAGCTATCAAGTGTTGTTCAAAATCATGGATAGTTTAAACTAAAAAAGAAGAGTAAAAGATAAATCAAATATTGTAAAATAATATAGTCTGTTTCTCTCTCTCAGATTATTTTCTCTCTACTCTTTATATAAAAATATGAAACCTTATTTGTTTTTCCCTTTTTAAAATGGCTGACCTAACCAACTAACCCTAATAACTCTATAATGGGGTTTATATACCAAGGCATGGAAGGGTCTAGAAACATAATGAGAATGGAGGGATGGAATTAAAAATACCTAAAGATTCTAATACTAAGGTAGTGAATGGTGCTTAAAAGATAAGCTAACAATTATGAAAAATTAATACTAGTTTATAACAACCCAAACTGCTTAAACAAACTAAGGTTGTAATTAACAAATCTAAATCGCTTAAAGATAATTTGAAGAAAACAATGTATGGTTTTACCTATCACATACAAATAACACTTAAAGAAATAACGATCACATGAGGCACAATGGGTAAGCACTAATGGATATCAAGAACTGCTTTTAAATTGTCCTATTGATCCTAAAGGTGTAAAGAATCTAACGATCGAATATAAGGTATAAGGGTACCTATGTGTTATTGATCTAATAGACATATCAATCCTAGAATCTAAAGAATCCTATGTGAACTAATGGTTAAAAACCTATACATGAAAATAGGTACATCCTACAAGTCTCTAATATCAAGAGCCTAAAGTTACTAACCGGTTTAATGGTATAAATCTATAGGTAATTAATTGCCTATTTCATATGAGTTATAAAAGGATGAAAACAATTAACCAAAAGCATATAAGATATTGCCTAATGTTTAAACCAACTAAGGGACATATCGGTTGATCTAGTAAGAAAGACATCACATAGCTAAGACACCTGGCAGTTAAAAGAAATAGGGAAGCAAAACTAAGCATCACTCGCCTAAAAATTCTAAGGTTACTAACCTAACAACTGTCAACTTGTTTGGATGAAAACTTATTTAGGGCTCATATATTAATGATCCAAATTACTTAAAAATGTCTAATCCTATCTATATAACTATATAAAAATTATAGACCCAAAACCTCTGAAGAAGACACGTGGCCCTTTTCTTTAATGAAGGGAGCAAAGGATGAAAGGGGGAGATAAAGAGTCTTTATCCTCTCTCTCTCGACACGCTAAAACCCATTTCCTTTTTATATTCCCACACTCTTCATAAATGTGTTTGGCCCCCCTCTCTTCACACGATAAAACCCATTTCCAAGGCAACTTTGGGGTTCCCTATCTTCTCCATTTATTTCATCGATTAGTTCCCTAATCTTCATACTTTCCTCTCTTAAACCTTAAAATACCCTTTAAACCACTTGGAATCAATTCCAAGAAATAAAATAAGAACGTCGCGGGAAGAGAAAGAAAATCACTTCACCTGAAGATAAAACAACACACACACACACACACATACACACACACACACCTAAGTGTCATCTTCGTGGTTTCATTTGAGATCGGTTTAGTTCGTTGTTGCTTCCTCTTCACCAGCTTCGTGTTTTTCTTCTTCTTCTTATCGGTTAGTTTTTGTTTGTGTTTTGGTTGTTATTCATGTAGATCTTGATATGTGAGTGTTGGATTTTGTTTTAGTTAGCTCACTTTGTGTAGTTTTTCTCCATTTCTTTTACTTGATTTTGTTGAAATTGGAGTGTACTGTAGCTAGGTTTGAGGATACTATATAGTCTCTCTGTATGAATGATTTTATATGTTTAATACTGGAGACTTGGTTTATCTATTTGTTATTTATGTTAATTTCCATTTTTTCTGTAAATATTTTTTTTATTTTCTAAATATATTTGTAATAGAATCAAATATAGTTCAAGCTTGCATAAGAGTAAGTGCTTCAGTTTTTATTTTTATTTTTTTGAATTCTTGTTGTTTTTATGATCTGGGTGCAATCTATTTCTCTTTGCAGTTACTGGATGAGAGGCAAGGTCCAACTGTTTTGCGATTTATGGAAGCTCTTAACGGGTACAACCTTTTTCTGAAGACAGTTTCTTAATTTCCACTTAGACCTTATTTGGTTCGGGGTAAAAATATTACCACCGAGGTGAAAAATAAAATGGTGAAAAGTATTTTGACAAGGGTTGAAGGATACCTGTGGGGTTAATGTGTAATTGGAGGTAATGTTAATATTGTTATAAAAATATCAAGTTTTATGCCCTTCTATCGAATATGTTATTCGATTAAAAACATGTAGAGTTTTATTTTCTTTATCTATGTTTTTATTGTAATAAATTAGTAATTTGTGTGTTTTAATATAAAAGGAAATTAGAGTGGTAAATGGTGTTGGTTATGACACAGATGAAATTCCCACTGTTTTGTTTGCATTCAACGCCTAAACGAGTTGTTAGTACCATGCATGGGTTATTTGTGACATCCAAATAAAAAATGGAATATATTGATTTGTGAACATATTTTCCCCTCTTTTGCGTTTTCATTTTTTCATTATTATTGATTTTTCTATTTAGTATTATTTTACGGAATTTGTCTTTAACAATATATGAAAAGGAATAAAAAAATGTATTTTTTATGTGTGTGATTCAAGGCAAAAAGAAATTATAACATCATTTTTGTAAGCACAAATAGTTTCAAATTTTTTATAAAGAGTAGTTTGAACAAACATAATTTTTTTATAAACTCTATCAGAATGAACAAATATAACCATGCATCGCGTGGCCTACAAGCTAGTTACTCTAAAGATAATGGGTATTGAATGGTCAAATGAATTAGTCTATCATACATTCGGTCAAGTCTTAGAATCCAATGCACCCACATAAACCACTAATTGCTAGAACTTACTAAAAGATGAACCAAACCTATTATTCTAACTGTTGCCTTTTAAGACTAACGACTTAAAGTATCAGCAAGCTTAATGCTATAAAAAGTATCCTAGGGCACTAAAGAGAACACATGAAATAGTCTTAATCTCTTAGAAAGGTAATGATAACTAAATATATAGCCAAAACTAAAGCACCCTAAATGTTTAGAATCAGTAAAAAACAAACGAAATGAATACAACAGTTAAGAAACAAGTATACAAATTTACTACTCTAATTAAACAAAACTATTGTTTAAAAATCATTTTAAATTCAGGAACAAATCCTAAAATTATAATAAAATCAGGAAATTAATTTTAATTAAAAAATAATTCAATTTACTTTTAAAAATTATTTTGACACCTAATAAATAATCTCAACATAAAATTCATAAGTGCCTAAAACTTGCCGAACGTACAATATGTGCATCCATATGTGTTATACCTTTTTACCTTTACTCAGATATGATCGTTGAGCGAGTCTCGGGTCTCGAGGAGTATTGGACGGTAGAGTAGCATTACATGATGTACCATAGAGTGGTCTTAAACTAAAAATACATTTTGACACAATATCCAAACTAGTTGAAATTCTTAAATAATATAGGCTCGAGCAAAATATAGGAGTCAAACATTTACAGTGCTTCAGAATCATTGCTCTACGAGGGTGAAGAAACTAGACGGTTATATGAGTATTATTTATTATTTTATAGAAATTTTCTTTCAGAGTTATTTTCAGTTGGGGATTAATGATTATTGCTCTTATACAGGTGGACGTCACTTCGTTAGGTATACGCTCTCTGGGATCGATGTCGATTTAGAAGGTATGGGAGAAAATCCCTACTAAAGTGGAGTTGATGGTGAGGCTACAGGGTTTGGTCCTCTTGTGGGTGCTTTGGATGAAACGCCGAGATCATCGGTTGTTCTGTGTGGTTGGGGAGGGTGTTGGTGGGATGCCACTCACTTGTTCCATCTGGGAATGGGTGAGATGGAAGTCATACCATTAAACGTGCATCAACTGACAAGACTAGAGTGTGAGGGTCAGCAGATTGTGGTAGATCGAACATTGCGTATATCTGAGACTGTGATCCAGGCTGCCCTACGGGACTTTGAGAAGATTGTTTCTGACGAATCTGTGAGGATATTGATACTAAGGACACCTAACTGGCGTGTTAGATAGACGCCATGGATGGTTGGAAGGTGTGATAGACATCTCTCACATTCATTCTACTTCTATTGGTAGGCTTCACGGTGGAGCCTAATGGTTATGTTGTTCACTTGTCGTTCTTTGCCATTCTTAAGGTAATCAATGAGATTCACTTGTATGACTGGGGGAGCTTCACACTGGGTTCCTTCTATACTTCTTTGGATGCTTTCAGTCGGTGCCATCGACAGACTTTCATGGGGCATGCATACCTTCTGGAGGTAGTCTTTATTATTTATTTGCATTTTCTTCTTGATATTTTTTTTTCTTTTTTGAGATTTTATTTATCAAGAGATTTCGGTTGATTTTACAAACATGGTTTCATGAGGTGATTGGGCACAGCACGGAGTTAGTGTCTATGAAGGTGAATGAGGCGAAGGAGTTCTCGAGGATGAGTCGGTGGAGGAGATAAAATAGGGTGCCAATGGAATTCTAGTTCCTGAAAGATGTATGGGTGGTTCTGAATGCCCTTACGAGTGATCAGGTTAGACTTTATTTTATTGTTTTTTTGTATTTTTTTTGTATTTTCCTTACGTTTTTGTATATTTTTAATGATTGACTTTATTTTGGGACAGGTGATGTTTTATCCTTGGCGTCTGTCCTCTGCATATGCAAATGCAGAGGTTATTAGCGCACGAGTTCAGGTAAGGCTGGTACCTAAGAGAGAGGGAAGTGAGACAACTGATGAAGGGTGAGGTGGAGGTCCCACTGTTGGCACCTCCGACCTATATGAGGAAAGTGGAGGAGTTGTCAGATAAGGTGAGGGCGGCGAAAATTAAGGGTGAAGCTTGTATGCTCTACACCGATACGATGGAAGGGGTGTGATTATCTAGATTTCAGGACCAGTTGGATGATACCGCCGTCCATATATGATATCAAGGGTGTGCCTCCACCATTGGCCAGGACTTGAGGTGGTACCAATGCATCAGGTTCTTCAGCACAAACATCAGGGAGAAATGCAGCAACGACAGAGGTAATTCTCATCCAGCACTCTACTCCTTCTTATCACATCCGCCTAGGTAGAGGCCCTATGATATCAGTGCTTCAAAATCCTCAGGCAACAATAGATGGATTCCCTATATTTTTTTTATGTCAGGGAGCTGTGCAGTGACGACATAGGTAATTCTCATCCATCACTTCTCAACTCCTCAATATCACATCCAGCTGGTGTGACACCCCGCTCAATTAAATACCGGGTGATCAGTCATTTATAAATTAAAACATGTTTCTCATTTGGTTTATTCTTAGCATAACTGTCGAAAATTATATTAATTACTAATCACCTAATGGTTAATTAAGCAAGATTCCTAATCTAGGAATGAAATAAAAGAAGAGTCTACTCCAACTCTTGCATGCATCCACATATGCCGCAACTGCGTATCCTTGGAATAGATATTCTAGTCTGGCATTCCTGTGGATAGACACCTAAAAAGGTTTTGAAAATGTTTGTAGCAAGGGTTAGAGATCGAAATTTTTTGAAAATATTTAGCAAGTGATTTGCAGTAATTAAAATGCATAACTGCTTTTCATATTTAAGCTAGAGTCTCACTTCCTTGAGATAATACTCACCCCTCATCTAAAGTGCACACCTAACGCTTTTTTCCTAACCCTCTTAGTTGTATTACCCTGCCTAACTAGCCTTGTTATGAACCCTTCCTGACACACTACTCTAGCCCGAGAAGTCTTTTTGTTGATTCATAAGTCATTTATCTCATTAACTAAATTATTCATCTTTTCATAATGCTATATAACAGTCTAAGACTTAAGCCTTTTTCATGTCTAATATTTTACTTTGCCCACCCGTATCGCCCATATGATACGATACCAAATTTCTAATCCCTTATTATTTATTTAGAGTCACCAACTAATTATAAAGTTCACATATACTGAGATTAATATAGATATCATTATCTACTGTGTCAACTAAAACACCCGTAGTAGAATAAATCACACGTATATATATATATATATATATATATATATATATATATATATATATATATATTGTTGATGTAAAAAATTAGATCGCTCTAATTATTCAATCACAGATAAATAAAATGAGACAAAGATTTTTAAAGTGGTTCAGCCTTATAAGAATGGCCTACGTCCACTGTTATGTTATTACTGAGTGTTTGGGAATTCTCGATTACAAGCTTAGTCAAGAAATTCAGGTCCCTTTGAATGAGGGTGATACAAGGTATTTATAGCCCTTAGGCTGTACATGAATGGGTTGATACATTAAATGATATACATATGAAAGGATAATACATTTAATGCAGCGTGTGCGTCAAGATGATTAACATTCAATGGATAGTTGAACTGTTGACATTCTGGCAATTAATACTACGGCCGAGATGCAGCTCGGACCGCCTTAGTTGCTCGTTGCTCAGGAGTTCCTCGGAGCGCTAGATTACCTCGGAGTGTTGCAGTTCCTCGGTATGTCCTCGTTGCTCGGGGAGAATATGAGTTGGTCGAGGAAATGAACTTCCTCGTTGTTATTGTACCACGTAGATTGACAAGTGTCTTCGTATGATTCGCCCACATCAGCATATTAATTTTGGTATCAACAGAAGCCCCCAATGTTTCATATTTCGAACTTTGAGGAGTATGGAACATTCTTTCTCGGTTTATGGCAATATTGAATGATCTTCCTGGGTTTTAGGAGCATCGTATTTGAAATTATTTCCAAGTTCAACGAATCCGCCTTTTTTTTGAACTTTTGAGAGCGCTTCGATCTTAGTGCCCTTTTTGTCCTTTTAGCCGTCGGAAGTTCAATAGTTTCTTTTTTGTAATCATTTCCTTCGCCGCTTCCCAAGGCAAAGTATTTAAACTTCTTAGGTAACCATACCGTCTTCTTCTTTTTCCAATTTCCTGCATTCAAGCTTTCTATTTTCTCCTTCTCTCTTGTGCGTTCATCCTAATTTTCGTTCGTTGTCAACATACATCCTTTCTGCCTGTAAGATCTTCTTCCTTTCTTATGTATCTCTTTTATTCAGTATGGTTTATATTATTGAGTCTGTTGAGAAATTTCGTTCCGATTTTTCCATTCCTTCCTGGGTAACTCTGGAGGTTCTTTTTGAGCCTTTAGATTATTTTCAATTGGCTGAGGGACATTGGTTCCCCAGTCTATTCATTGCTGAATGTGGATTTTATTTTCCACCAAACCCATTGTGTCTTGATTTTTGTCAGTATTTTGATCTTGTCCCTGCAAAAATAGCCCCCAATTCATGGAGAATAATTAATGGGGTGTACAAATTAAATCTAACTCATGGGACTCGTATAGGGATCCCTGAAATTATGTATTGCTATAAATGGGCCACTCTAGATAATATTTATTACTTAAAAACTAGGTTTCTGAATAGGGCTCTTGTAGTTAACCTCCCTGACTCAAATAGAGATTATTTTGAACATGGGTTGGTTATTAAAAATTGGCAATATGCCCCTTTAGTTGGAGATGGAGTATACAACGGTCCCAGATGCCCCCATATGGCAATGGGATAGGTTTATTTTTCATTTTATTTTACTTATGAAATTATGCTTTCATCATGTTTGACAAAATGTATGACTGATATCTCATTATGTATTTATTTGCAGTTGATAGCAAAAGAAAAACTCCAAAAGAATCAGAGGTTAATATTAAGCATCTGAAACTTATCTGGGGCTTGCATAAGAACATTGCAGACGAGCACATCAGGTCTGCATCATATTTGTTACAGTATAAGAGTTATACAACCTCTTATACTACTCGCCCTGTTGAGCCAGCTTCAACTCCAGAGGATTCTTCTTCAGATTCTCATCTTCCTTTAAGTTAGAGAATGGGCAAGAAAAGATCTCCTCCTGCTCTATTTGATGACATTACTTCGGCTGTTGGGGCCAAGAAAAGCAAAGTTGATGTCCCAGAGGGGACTAAGAAGGTGGATGTTGCATCTTCCAAAGTTACCGAGAAGCCCCCAGTGGCTCCGAGCAAGAAAGTTGCTCCAGCAGAAGTGATTACTATCTCTCCGACCAAGAGTTCTTCCTTGGTTGAAGCTGCTGAAGTCCCTTTGAGAAGATTGAGGAAATCATCCTCAGTCAATTTGGCTGAAATTGTCCCTTATCCATCCTTTGGTGTTGTGGGTGTTCCAACCATCATTCCTCCTAGCTCTGCAATGATCTCGGTCAAAACTTGGATCATACCCGAGGTCCAAGGAATTGATGAAAATATTTCTAGGGATATGTTGACATCCCTAGCTACTCGTCACCTTGCTTCGGTAAATTTCTCACATTCTGAATTTCTTTCTTTCTCTGAATACTTGTATTTTTGCACTGACTTTACTGTTTTTCTCATCTTTCAGCTGGTGAACTGTTTCAATAATATCGTGAAGAAGGATGAAGCTATTAAAGCTTCAAGCTCCTCGTCAGGTGTAGAGGATGCTCTGCTGGGTTTGACCCAATCCTTGAAGGAATCTCGCCAACAGTATAGTGAGGACAAGGCTGTTTGGGAGAAAAAGTTGTCTACAGTTGAGGCCGAGAAGGTGAAGATGGCTGAGATCTCCAAAAGTTTGGAGAATAAAGTGAAAAGTTTAGAGGTCGAGCATAAGAAATATGACGACAAGCTCAAGAATTTTGGAGAACTTGAGGATAAACTGAAGAAGGCAGAGGAAGAATTGTCCGCCCTGCGAAATATCAATGGCAAAAAAGAAGAATTGGATGCAAAGCTCTCCTCGGAGAAATTGAGAAGAAAACTCGCAGTTAAAAAATCGTTCACGTACTAGGCATATTGAACTTCGTCAGTGCGGGCCACAGATACTGAACAACGTATCACTCTCTCTTCAGAAAGGACTAGTGCGCTAGAGAGGTTAAGCAGGGTATCACCCTTTGATCGATTAGGACCTAGAAGGAGTAGAAGTCCTCCTAAAATCGCATCGAGGAGTTTTCGACGACCATCAGATTTAAGGGAAGGATCTACCCAGTCGCGACCAGCTGCTCGTTAAAATAGATCCCAGGAAGACACATCAACTCGATCAGTTGCTCAAAACAACAGGACCGAGAAAGGAAATGATGCATGAAAAGGCTCTATTAAGAGGCTGGAGGATAGATTAGGGGAAATGGCTAAAGCCAAGAACCCTCTACAACGAACTTTTGTTCGCGAAACACCTTTTGTCCAGGCCATTGTGGATTTTCCAACACCATCAAAGTTCAAAGCACCTATTGTGACCCCTAAATATGATGGAAAGACAGACACTGTCCTTCAAATAGAATAATACCAAGTTGTAGCCGATATCTATGCTGTTACAGATGAGATGAGATGCAGAGCAATCTCGTAAATCTTACCGGATCTTCTCAAATGTGGTATAATAATCTTCCTCGGGGTAAGATCTCAACTTTCCTTCAACTGGTAGAGTTATTCATTGGGAATTTCTATTTTGGGGAAAAGCCTGTTAAACGAGTAGCACATTTGTTAAGTGTTAGACAAAAGGCTGGTGAGAGTACCATAGATTATATAACTCGTTTTAATAACGAGAAGCTCGAAGTCATTGATTATGAGGAAAAGACAGCGATTACTGCATTGATGAGTGGACTATTGCCTAACAAGTTGTACTACACTTTGGCTAAGGATCCACCTAGAATAATGTCGAACCTGATGGGAAAAACGTCCAAGATTATGAATGCCGAGGAGGCTATGGCTGCGAAGAAGAATATGGATGCCAAAGAAACCAAGGTGGAAGGTGATAAAGCTAAGAACAAAGAGCATAAGAATAATGGTAATGACAAACAATCAAAAACAAGGTCGACTTGGGAAGTATTGAGGAAATTTGATAATTATACTCCCTTGAAGAAGGACATCAACCATGTTATAGAAGAAATCAAGAACAAGGAGGAATTAAATTGGCCAGAGAAAATGAAGGCAGACGCCGAAAGGAGAAATAAGGCAAAATATTGCGAGTTTCACAAAGATCATGTCCATATGACTAAATATTGCATAGCTCTTCAGAATGAGATTGAAACACTCACCAGACGAGGAAAACTGGCAAACTATGTTGATCAGAAGAATGATAGAAGAAATAATGACCGAGCAAGAGAGAGGTCTAGATCTCCTCGTCGAACAGAGGAGAACAGGAAGAGAGACCATGAACTTGATCCAGAAGACGACCCCGATCTTCCCAAGAGACCAAGGCAGCCACAACGTGAGGTTTTTTCAATACGCTTTGGATCATTTTATTATAATGTTATTACAGGTGGAGATGCAGGAGGAGGAGACCTTACTGCCGAGAGAAAAGCTTACCTCTGTGAAGCTCAAGCTTGCTCATACAGTCAACGAATAAATCTAGATGAGGAGGATCGCCCGAGAAAGGTGAACAAATAGAAATTGGTCATTGGCTTCTCAAAGAATGACCTTGCAGGTGTTCTATATCCTCATGATGACCCATTGGTGATCAAAATGAGGATGAAGGAGGTAATGATTTCAAGAGTACTGGTCGACAATGGTAGCTCGGCAGACATCATGTTCTACTCGTGCTTCGACAGTTTAAATCTAAAGCTATATCAACTGGAACCTTATCATAGACCCATCCTCGGTTTTGCTGGCGAGAAAGTATTTCCACTTGGGACGATCAAGTTGGATATATTCATTGGTACGTGGCCTGCTTGTCGGACAGAAAGAATACGCTTTTTCGTGATGGATAAGAATGTTCAATCATCATACAATATCATCATGGGAAGAGTAGGATTGAAGAAGTTCGAGGTTGTACCATCTACGGTGCATCAGTGCCTAAAATTTCCAACAAATTTTGGAGTAGGAGTTGTTAAAGGTGATCAGAAAGTAGCTCGGGAATGCTATTATTCATCTGCCGAGCAAGAGGGAATGGAGGAATCAAGGAAAAAGACTACTACTTATCAAGTGGATGAAGGGGCAGAAATTGAAACATTGGATCCTAGAGATGAGTCGCAACTCGTGAAGGGTCAAGTGGTGGAAGATACTGAAAACATCATTCTGGACGACGAGCACCCTGAATGAACTACTCAAATAGGTTCATCATTGGAAGCCTCACTAAAACAGGAATTGATAACTTTCCTTAGAAGCAGAAAGCAAACTTTTGCATGGAGTCATGAGGATATGCCTGGGATAGACCCAAATTTCTTATGTCACGAACTCAATGTGAATAAGGAGATCAAGCCTGTGAAGCAAAGAAGAAGAGTATTCAGACCCCAGAAGAATAAAGCTATACAGGAGGAAGTCGAGAAGCTCCAGAAAGCCTACTTTATTAAAGATGTTAAATATCCTGACTGGTTAGCAAATGTGGTGATGGTGAAGAAGAAGAAAAACAAATGGAGGATGTGTGTAGACTTCACCGACCTCAACAAAGCATGCCCAAAGGATCACTTTTCGCTGCCCCGAATTGATCAACTAGTGGATGCTACCTCAGGACGCGAGCTGCTGAGCTTCATGGATGCTTATTCTGGTTACAATCAGATTAAAATGAAACCTGAAGACAGGGAGAGTACTTCTTTCATTACCCCTAAGGGAACTTATTGTTATAATGTTATGCCTTTTGGTTTGAAAAATGCAGGTGCAACATATCAACGGCTGATGAACAAAGTGTTTGCAGACCAAATCAGTTGCAATATGGAAGTCTATGTTGACGATATGCTGACAAAGAGCAAAAAAGCTGCTGATCATCTAGTTAACTTGAGCCAAACTTTTGATCAACTAGATAAATATCAAATGAAGTTGAACCCGATGAAGTGCATATTTGGAGTACGAGAAGGCATGTTTCCCAGATACATTGTCAATCAGCGAGGCATTGAAGCTAACCCTGAAAAGATCAAAGCTCTGCTAGGGCTGCGATCTCCAACGACGAAGAAAGAGGTGCAAAGTCTTATAGGACGAGTAGCAGCACTCAAAAGATTTATATTGCGAGCAACTGATCGATGTCTCCCATTATTCAAGACACTCCGAAAGACTTTTGAGTGGAATGATGAATGTGAGAAGGCTTTTCAAGATTTGAAGAAATACTTGGGAGCACCTCCACTGTTATCCAGGCCAGTGATGGGAGAAAAATTATATTTGTATCTGGCAGTGTCCGAGAATGCAGCCAGTTCGGCATTGATAAGAGTGGAGAATGGCATACAAAAACCAATCTACTACACAAGTAAGGCCTTCCGAGGAGCAGAAATCAGATATCCAATGTTGGAAAAATTGGCACTAGCATTGATCGAGGAAAGTAGAAGAATGAAGCTATACTTTCAAGCTCATACCATAGTAGTATATACTGATATGCCATTGAGGCAAGCCCTTCACAAACCAGAAAAGTCAGGAAGATTGATGTGCTGGGCAATAGAACTTGGTGAATATGATATATTTTATGAACCCAGATCATCGCTGAAAGGGCAAGCTGTAGCAGATTTTATAGTAGAGTTCACCTATCCTGATACCCCCGAGGAGCAAAAGTTACTCGCTGATCAACCTGTGGATGTTATAGGATCAACAAACACAAGCTCAGACCAACTTAGGTTGGTAAAAGGGCAAGTGGATGTTACAGGATCATCAAATTCGAGCCCAGACCAGGGGAGGATGAAAGGAAGCAACAAATATTTCACCGAGGAACTCTGTTAGATCAGAAATTTGAAGACGAGTTACCTATATGGAGTCTGTATGTGGATGGTTCATCTTGCACTACAGGATGTGGCGCAGGGATAGTTTTGAGCAGTCCGGACAAGGTCGACATGGAATACGCCTTACGTTTCCAATTCAAAGCTTCGAATAACGAGGCTGAGTATGAGGCCATGATTACAGGTCTTAATTTGGCAAAAATTATGGAGGCGTAGCAGGTTATTGTCTTCAGTGATTCTCAATTGATCGTAAATCAAATGTTGGGGATATATGCAGCCAAAGGAGAATTAATGATCAGATATCATGCAAAGGCAAAGGAACTTGTGTCGGAATTTGCTGCTATTCAGATGGTCAGAATACCAAGAATGGAGAATGCGAGAGCAGACGCCCTAGCTCGATTAGCATCAGCTACTCGTATCAAGCTACGAAGAATAATCCCAATTGAAGTTTTAGCTGGTCGGAGTATAGATGACCTGATGATGAACTTTATTACCCTCGATTTAGGATCATCATGGATGGATCCCATCAGGGCATCTATTGAAGGAGTATTACCAATTGATAAGCTCGCAGCCAAAAAATTGAAGTTTAAAGATGCTCGGTATGTATTAACTAACGGTATTCTATACAGACGAGGAATTATAGCAGGTTTGCAAAGATGTGTGCATCCCACCGAGGTGCAATATTTAATTGAAGAGATCCATGAAGGGTCCTGTGGAGCCCATGTAGCAGGTCAGACGCTTTTGCAAAGGGTAATGACGCAAGGATACTACTGGCCGACGATGAGGACTGATTGCATAGCCTATACTAAGAAATGTGACAAGTGTCAGCGCTTCTCCTCCATCCGAAGAACTCCCAAAGCATTATTGACACCCATTACTCCCCTTGGCCATTTTCCATATTGGGAATAGATTTGGTTGGGCCACTGCCGACGAACAAGGGAAGGTTTAAGTATCTCGTGGTCGCTGTGGATTATTTTACTAAATGGGTTGAAACTGAGCCTCTCATTGATATGACGTACGACAAGGTGTACCAATTTATTTGTAAGAACATCATATGTCGATATGGTCTTCCTCATGCCTTCATCACAGACCATGGAACACAATTTGATAATGAGGAGTTCGCTGCCTATTGTCATCAATCAAATGTTTTGAAGATCCACTCAGCACCAGGCCATCCTCAAAGCAATGGAGAAACTGAAGTGACAAATAAAACACTGCTGAATGGCTTGAAGAAAAGACTAAGTGACGCAAAAGCAAACTGGATCAACGAGTTACAGTCAGTACTGTGGGCTTATCGAACTACTCCCCGAGTATCAACTGGAGAATCACCATATATGCTGGCGTTTGGAAGTGAATCTGTTATACCTGCTGAGTTGGGCCTCCCAACACACAGGGTACTGAATTTCAATTCCCCTGTCAGCGACTTAATGAGAAGATTGGATTTAGACATGCTTGAGGAAGTTAGAGAAGATGCAGCCATCAGGAATGCTGCATACCAACAACGAACAACTTTGTTCTATAATAAGAGGGTGAAGAAGTGCGACCTGAAAGAATGAGACTATGTGCTAAAAAAAGTAATTCAAAAGCATAATAAACTGGAGGCAAACTGGCATGGACCATACCGAGTTACAGAAGTTGTTCGACCAGGAACCTACCGTATAGCAACTTTAGAGGGAGAGGAGTTTAAGAATGCATGGAACGTAGAGCACCTGCGCAAGTATTATCAGTGATGTATGTTCTCATGTAACGCAGTTCCGGTAAAATGAATAAAATGAAGATATTCTGCCAAATTCTCTCCTTTTATTGAAAGTTTTTCGGGGAATACTCGTGTTACACACTACTCGACAAAACTCGGATTACTCAAATTTCTTCTTGAAAATGCCAACTAAGGTTGGTCGAGAAACAACTGTCAACTGTATTCCTCCGGGAAGTAAAACTATGTATTCCTCCAGGAAGTAAAACTGTATTCCTCTGGGAAGTAAAACTATGTATTCCTCCGGGAAGTAAAACTATGTATTCCTCCGGGAAGTAAAACTGTATTCCTCCGGGAAGTAAAACTATGTATTCCTCCGGGAAGTAAAGCTATATTCCTCCGGGAAGTAAAACTGTATTCCTCCGGGAAGTAAAACAATATATTCCTAAAAATGTCAACTTATGTTGGTTAGGAAGTAAATGTATTCCTCCGGGAAGTAAAACTATGTATTCCTCCGGGAAGTAAAACTGTATTCCTCCGGGAAGTAAAACTGTATTCCTCCGGGAAGTAAAACTATGTATTCCTCCGGGAAGTAAAAATGTATTCCTACGGGAAGTAAAACTATGTATTTCTACGGGAAGTAAAACTGTATTCCTCCGGGAAGTAAAACTATGTATTCCTCTGGGAAGTAAAACTGTATTCCTCTGGGAAGTAAAACAATATATTCCTAAAAATGCCAACTTATGTTGGTTAGGAAGTAAATGTATTCCTACGGGAAGTAAAACTATGTATTCCTCCGAGAAGTAAAATAATGTATTCCTACGGGAAGTAAAACTATGTATTCCTAAAAATGCCAACTTATGTTGGTTAGGAAGTAAATATATTCTCGAAAACGCCAACTAAAGTTGGTCGGGAGGTAAAATTATTCCAGAAAGTGCCAAAGCTCCTAGTAGAGGAAAAATCCACTAACTATGGCTGGTCGGGGATAAAAATCCACTAACTGTAGTTAATCGAAAAGGAAAATTTACCGACCTTGGTTGGTCGGAAACATTTTATGAATACGAGAAAATGATCAAACAAAATTATTGATACTCGTGACTTTTTAAAATTATTACTAAGTTGGTCGAGAAACAACTTCGTAAGTTAGTCGAGAAACAACTTAGTAAGTTGGTCGATAAACAACTTAGTAAGTTGGTCGAGAAACAACTTAGTAACTTTTTAAAATGACTACCACAAATTCAAATTACTCGACAATAAGTTGGTCGACAAATAACACAATATTGTTATCTTTTTAACAGATACACATACACAGATGTAAAGTGTTACAAAACAATAGCAGTCAAGATTTGCAAATAAAATTATTTCATTAAATGTAGAAAAGAATACATCAGAAATGAAATATAAGTTTATTACATCAATACTCCTATTCTATTGGTTTTTTCCCCTTTTCTTTTGAAACAGGTTCCTCGCCAGCAAGCGGATCATTTAAAGCAAGAGGAGAATTTATGAAGTTAAGATCCTTTAACATCCTGATATTCATCACGGATGGTCGATCCAGTAGATGCTCGGGATGAGATATCTCTACATTGGAATGCAAATTGTAATCGCCGAGGTACTTGGAAATTAAACTCTGAGGGATGGCCCGAGCAGGGATGCAAATCTAGATTGAATGGTGGCACAGGTAGGTCGAGCAGCCTAGGATTATGGCAATCCCACAAGTAATGACCCTATTCGCGTTGCAGCACACCTAGGGCATTCAGCCATCCCTGTTTGTAGCCCTCATTATTGGCGTTCTGGATACGGTCGTCCAAGTGGTAGAGAGCCTCGTTGTAGCCAGCCAGAACTCCCTGGGCTGCTTGTAAAATTGATAGGTCAATCTTTCCAGCTGCTCGTGGAGGTTTTTGATGAAGAGTTCTTTATTCTCCAAGATAGATTTCTGCGCTGAAAGCTGCTCTTTCAGGTCCCTGATTTTCTTAGACATCTCAGCCAATGCCTGGTTCTTCGCTATCAGCTGGAAGGCCTGGTTCTCTAAAGCAGATTGAGTCCTCTGTTCCTCGACAGGAATCCGAGCAGCTCTTGATCGTCCCCGAGGAGATCTTGCTCGTCCATGAGAAGAAGTAGAAGGGACAGCTCTCTTCAAGGTCTCCAATTCATCCCTCAAGTTTGCGTTCTCGACCTCCAAGAACGAGAATCCCTCGTTAGTCACTGGGATCAAAGCATTTGAGGTGGAGGCAACAGATTTTAATTGAGATACTTCTCTTTGCAAGTTATTATTTTCTTTCTCCAACAACTCGGCTATTTGCCTGTGCTCCTCGACCTCGGCTTTCAACGTTTTCTCCCGCACGTCATAAGCAGCAAAACGCTTCTCGTATCCCTTATCGACAACGATTTGCTGATACTTCTTCTCATACCCCTCGTGCAAGAGGGCAGTGGATTCCTTATATTGTTGTTGAAGGTCTTCAAGAGTGCCTTGGAGATCCTCGATCATATCATAATAAGATACATTATTGGCCACCGCACGATCAAGCAGACACTTCAGATATTGGTAAGCTTCAATTGCCTGTTCCGAAGCATCTTGGCCGAGGATGTCGACGATTTGTGCTGCACTCAGATCTGTGTGACCAGCTTTAAAGTATTCATTGCATTGCTGTAACAGCTTTGTATCATGAGCAGACAGTAATTCCATCCTGACCAGAAACTAGTAGAGGAAGAAAAATCAATAATCAATAAGAAGTACAAACAGAGCATGAAGAAGAGAAACAACAATATGCATAAACAAAAGTTTAAATTTTATTATATCATAAAGTTCCGAGTACATGTTCAGGGTTACATTTGACAGAGAGAAATAAAATAGAAAGAAACCCGAACAATTTTACACCTTTTCCTTGTCTCCTAAAATTTTCTCGGGAGGCTGGGACGAGGAGGTAGGTTGCTCGGAGGGAACATAGAGTTGCTCGGGGAGCGCTGGTAGTTGCTCAAATGAAGTAACGAGTTGCTGAAGTTCCTCGTTAGCAGGCTGGATGGCTGGGGGATGAGAAACTTGATCTCCCATCACCATGGAAGACTCCTCAGAGGTAGCTTCGTCCTCTTCTTTGTCTTCAGGAGTTAGAGGAGGACCAGGGATGTGTCGTTGGAAGAGCTCAGAAGTTTCATCAACCTTCATCTCCTGAAGAGCTGCGACCCACCCATCTCTAAAGTATTTTAGGCTTCCATAGTCGACTTACGACATCATGGAAGCCAAGCCTTTGTTCCACCCCTTATCCCAGCCAGCGCTGAAAGATTTCTTCACAGCCGATTTCCTCTTTAAATTCTCCTAGGAAAGCTTCTCGGACAGAAGATTTTCAACATCCTTCAGTTTATTTTCAGCTTCTTCCTTCTGCCGACTTACTTCCTGAAGCTGACCCAACTTTTCCTCAGTAATCTTGAGTTTATCTTCAAACTCCTCAGCATTCTTGAGCTTCCTCTTAAGCTCCTTATTCTTCTCCTCCAGACTATTTAATTTTTTCTCCAACTCCATGGAGACTTCAATAACTTGAATTTTTTCCTGCTCGGTTGAGGCAAGTTTCTTCTCCCAAGCAGCCTTGTCAGCATCATGCTTCTAACGAGAATCTTCCAAAGATTGCGTCAGACCCATCAGAGCTTCCTCTACACCAGACGAGGAGCTGGAAGCTTGTAAGGACATTTTTCACATGTCCGAAATGTTTCATTTATTTATGTCGTACGCCGCTACATTTGGTACGTCTCCTCACGATCTCACATGACGGCCTCTATCTGAATTCCGGGAATCAAGCATGCATTATCTCCACTAATATGTCCCACATCTGCCTCAACGACTTCACGTTCCAAGATTTTAGGGACATAATGCAAGTGGTACGCAAGGGAAGTCAAAACAGTGAAAAAAAGGCACGATAGGAGAGTTCAAGGGCATTTTCGTAATTTCACATCCATAGTTCAGAGGTCTGATCAACTAGAAAGTTTAAGAGCTCGCCTCAACGAAGATACTGGAAAAAACGGCACCTCAATCCGAGCTACGGTGAAGGAGTTATGACCTTTTGAAGATAGATAAAATTCCTTAAAGAATGCTATTTTTTTTATACCTGGATAGAATTTTAGAGTTTTAAGAACGTGGGACTCTTCATATTTTTTCCTATAAATACCAACTTCGGGGGAGTTGTTTTGCAAGACTTTAGGAGACGAATTTGTGTGTCCAAATACACCTAGTCTTCATATTCTTGAGTCCTAAGACTCATGTTTTGATTCACACATCATTGCCAAACCTTTGTGAATCCTTTAAGCAACCCAAGAACACAACTTTGGTTTGTTCAACCCTTATGGAGGAGACCGTTCTTCTTCTTCATTGCAGCCCTACTAGAAAGGGATAATTCCATCCGTGACTACAGAATCCGATACCCGAGGGTAATTCTTAGTCAACTTGTATTTTCATTGTAATCCGATTGTAAGCCGTTCTCTTACAAATTATAGTGAAAATAAATGGTTTTGCCCCTGAGGGGGATTTTTCCTTAATTGCATATGTTTGAATGTTCTTGCGTAGATTATCAATTTATTCAATCACATACTGCTGCATGTTTAGGGTTTGTTTGTGTTAAAAGGGTTTTATATATAACTTGATCATTTGAACGCGAGCACACACGTTTCTCAAATTGGTATCAGAGCAGGTTACGCTAATCTATCGCGTATTCCTTTTTTTTTCGCAAAATTTTTCTAAGATATCAATTTTCTGAAAAAATTGATTTTTGAAAAAGTGCGTGTTCAAATGGAGAAGTCATATTATAAAATGCCTATTTTTGACGGGACAAATTATGCTTATTGGAAAGCCCGTATGAGGTCGGCTTTAAAAGCCATTGATGAACGTGTCTGGATTTTGGTTGAACGAGGGTGGACTCCTCCCACCGTGACTGTTGATAATGTGACCAACTTGAAACCTGACATTTCTTCGTCTGATGAAGAAATTAAATGGTCATCTTTTAATTCTAAGGGTCTAAGTGCTATTTCTGGGTCTATCACACCTGATGAGTTCAAACGCATAATGACGTGTACCACCTCAAAAGAGGCATGGGATGTTTTACAACTCACCCATGAAGGAACTAATGCTGTGAAAGAGTCTAAGTTGCAAAACTTGACAACTCAATTTGAAACAATCACCATGCATGATTCTGAATGCTTTGATGAATTTTATGCTAGACTTTCTGACATTGTGAATACTAGTTTTAATCTTGGTGAACATATTCCGAATGCTAGAGTTGTTAAAAAGATTCTTTGTTCTTTGCCTAAGCGTTTTATCCCTAAAGTCACTGTGCTAAATTCTATGGGTAATTTAAATACGCTAAAATTGGAAGAACTTGTAGGAGATTTGCAAACTTATGAAATTGATATGTTCCCTAAAAATTCTAAATCTAAAGATAAGGGAATTGCTCTTAAAGCCCAAGAGAGAAGGAGTGAGGGGTCAGCTAGAAAGAGGGTAGAGTCATCTAGAAAGAGATAGACTGACACGTCAGATTCTGAGTGCGATTTTGACTTAGATGATTTGGCTCTTTTCGCAAAAAATTTCAAGAGGATTCTCAAATTTAAGAAAAATGGCAATTTTAAAGATAAAAAGAAATTTGAGAAAAATAAGTTTGAAAAGAAAAATGAAAAAGTTTCCAAAAATCCTTTTCTGAAAGAAAGTGAGAGATGTTTTGAGTGTGATGGTAGGGGTCATAGAGCTTTTGAGTGTGCCAATCGTCTGAATAGAAAGAAATGGAAAGTTGTCCTTAATGCTACCCTTAGTGACGACAGTGAGGTCGAGACGGTGGATTCTGGAGATGAGTCACCGCATGAGTGTAACTTCACCGCATTCATGGCCAGCCAAGTGAGCACTCCTAGTTCTCCTCACGACGATGAGGATGATGCTTCACAGGGACACCTCGACAGTGAGATCGATGTGAGTGAGGGGGAGGATGACACAAGTGAGAGCGAGAGTGATATACAACGCGCCTACGCTGAGTTATATTCTGAGTCTTTTAAAACTAAAAAAAGCGTAACAAAGCGTTAGTTCTTAAGATCACTTGCCTAGAGGAAGATTTAAGGAAAGCGAGAGAAAGAGAGTTCTCCACCTGCACCGCCCTGAGAGAGAGAGAATCTACCTGTGTCGAGAATGAGAATTTGTTTAGAGAGAGAGAGAGAGTACTCTAGATAAAGAGAGAGGGGACTTGATCAAGCAAGTGGCTAGTCTTACGAGTTAGCTCCATTCCTCCGTGGAGACTCGGAAGAAACTTGAAGCCCTTGTTGCCCAGCTGACTCATGATCTTGAGAAAGCACGGGAAGTCAAGGTACAAATCGAGGACAGATCTGGGAAGATGGGAAAGATGCTCCTCGGCCCCGCTTTAGGTTTTGGTGATCATCAAGGAATTGGATATGATGGTGCCTCCACGTCGCAAATTGCACCTGGACCAGTTCCTGAGTTTACTACAACTCCTTATGGTCACCGTAAAAAACCTCGAAGGAGAGTTCGACCAAGAAAAGCAAACCAAGGTCCGCCTTTGATTGAGCTCTTTTGTACTTATTGCAAAAGAAAAGGCCACCTTAGGGAAACTTGCTATAGCATGGGTCGGACACGACGTACTACTGCTCCACCACGACATACTGATGAGTTTTCTAGTCTGAGAGAGCGAGTTGAGTTCTTAGCTGCCACGACTCAGAGTTTGATGAAAGAATTCCGACGGATGTCTTCGCTGTTAGTGAATGCTTCTTACATTCCAGCTAAAACCAACAAAGGCAAACAAAAGGTCATCTCTGCTTGGGTGCCTAAGAAAGATAAAAAGGCCTTTGTTGTTCATGTTGCTCTCAAAGCACATAATACCTCACAGTGGTATTTTGATAGTGGGTGCTCCAGACACATGACAGGTGATGCCTCATTTTTTACTACTCTTGAGGATTATCAAGATGGCAGAGTCACCTTTGGAGATGGGAGTAAGTCTAGCATTATAGGACGAGGTACTATCGAGTTACCTGGTTTTCCTAAGCTAGAAAATGTTTTGTACGTTAAAGGTTTGAAAGCAAACCTTCTCAGCATTAGCCAGCTGTGCGACACTAACTTTGCAGTAAAGTTTGACCAGGACGCGTGTAAAGTCTATAATCAAGCCGGTAAACTTTTGATGCAAGGGGTGAGGACCGAGGATAATTGCTATGGGACTGAGCCCACATCCTCACTTATCTGCAACAGCGCCACGATCACTCCTATGGATCTGTGGCACCAACGTCTAGGTCACGTGAACGTTAGAGATCTCAATCGTTTATCTAAAAAGGACCTAGTACGTGGCTTACCATCTCTTGGAAAGTCAACTTCGACCGTTTGTGGACCCTTTCAGTTGGGAAAACAAATTCGTAGTCCTCATAGGAAGTTACATTCCATTACCACCTCTCGTGTTCTGGAGTTAATTCACATGGATCTTATGGGTCCCACTCGTACTGAGAGTCTAGGTGGTAAGAGGTACATCCTTGTGATGGTAGATGATTTCTCCAGATACTCCATTGTAGGTTTTCTGAGAGAGAAATCCGATGCTGTAGATTTCTTAACGACCAAGTGCCGTGTCCTGCAAAATCAACACGGTGTCACTATTAACAGAATACGTAGTGACAACGTCACTGAATTCAAGGAAGCAAAGGTGGATTTGTATTGTGATAGCCTTGGGATCAAACATGAGTTTTCTGTTGTGAGAACTCCTCAGCAAAATGGGATTGTTTAGAGAAAGAATAGAACGATCCAAGAGATGGCTAGATCTATGCTTCTAGGTCATAAAGTTTCTAGGAGATTTTGGGCAGAGGCAGTGTCTACTGCATGCCACACGGTGAATAGGGTGTATCTGCGTCCACACACACTTCACACTCCTTATGAGTTGTGGACTGGAAAGAAGCCCAACCTGGCATATTTTCGTGTATTTGGGAGTAAATGCTACATCCTACGGGATAGAGAGAAATTAGGAAAGTTCGACTCCCGAAGCGATGAGGGAATATTTCAAGGATATTCATCGAATAGCAGAGCGTACCGGGTTTTTAACCTGAAGAGCTCTAAGATTATGGAATCAATAAACGTCACCGTACAAGATGGCGAACCTCCGACGATTATTGATCCTATCCTTCAGTGTGAGGATGAGGATTGTTCTGACAGTGATTTACCTGTTCCTCTCTCACACTCTATGGACCCTACTCCTGTGTTAGGGGACACACCTGCTTGGGTTCGCAAGAGTCATGACCCTTCTGCCATTGTTGGTGATCCAACTCTAGGGGTCAGGACTCGTGCTCAGCTAGAGAACGTTGTTAGCCATCTTTTCTACACGTCCAAAGTCGAGCCCAAGAACCATAAAGAAGCACTCAAGGATGAACACTGGATATCTGCTATGCAGGATGAGTTACTTCAGTTTAAAAAGAATGATGTCTGGGAACTTGTCCCCCGACCTAGTGAGATTAATGTGATAGGTACCCGATGGATTTTTAAGAACAAAATGGATGAAAATGGTACCATAATCCGAAATAAGGCTAGGTTGGTCGCTCAAGGCTACACACAGATAGAGGGTGTAGACTTTGGGGAGACATTTGCTCCTGTTGCGAGGCTTGAGTCCATCCGTCTTCTGCTCGCCATCGCATGTCATCTGCGCTTCAAGGTGTATCAGATGGATGTCAAGAGTGCCTTTTTGAATGGCATTCTACAGGAGGAGGTTTATATGGAACAACCAAAAGGGTTTGAAGACCCTCAGCACCCTGAGCACGTCTACTATCTGAGGAAAGCCTTGTATGGTTTGAAACAAGCACCCCGTGCTTGGTACGAGAGGCTTACTTCCTATCTCTTAGCTCGTGGCTTCAAGAGAGGGGGAGTAGATATGACGTTGCTGGTCAGGAGAGATGACGGTGCTATTTTTGTTGCCCAGGTCTATGTGGACGACATAGTCTTTGGATCCACATGCTCCCAGCATGCTCACCACTTTGAGGAGGAGATGAAAAGTGAGTTTGAGATGAGCATGGTTGGTGAGCTTACATTCTTCCTTGGTCTCCAGGTTCGTCAGCTAGAGGATGGGATGTTCATCTCCCAATCCAAGTATGCTAGAGACCTAGTGAAGAAATTTGGTTTAGACTCCGCTAAGCATGCACGTACACCTATGAGTACCACTACCAAGCTTAGTAAGGACACTTCAGGCAAGGACGTAGAGCAAACCTTATATCGGAGTATGATAGGTAGTCTCCTCTACTTGACTGCCAGTCGTCCCGACATCGCCTTTAGTGTTGGAGTCTGTGCGCGTTATCAGGCATCCCCAAAAGAGTCACATTTACTTGCTCTAAAACGTATTATTAAATACGTAAGTGGGACTCTCTCATACGGGATTTGGTATTCCTTTGATACCGATGACCGTCTGTCCGCCTACTCGGATGCCGATTGGGCTGGGGATGTAGATGGATGTAGGAGCACTTCTGGTGGGTGTTTCTATTTTGGTTCTGCTCTTGTCTCCTGGCTGAGCAAGAAGAAAAATTCCATCTCTTTGTCCACTGCGGAGGCTGAGTACATAGCCGCCGGGAATTGTTGCACACAACTCTTGTGGATGAAGCAAATGCTGGAGGATTATGGGATATCACAGGACACCATGACCATTTCCTGTGATAACACGAGCGCGATACACATATCCCGCAATCCAGTTCAGCATTCGCGCACAAAACACATCAGGATACGTGAGCACTTTATTCGTCAGTTAGTTGAAGAGAAAGTCGTATCCCTGAGTTTTGTTCCTACCGACCGTCAGTTAGCCGATATTTTCACGAAACCTTTAGATGCCCTTAGATTTGAGAGTCTTAGGAAATCTTTAAGGATTTGCACAGTTGACTGAGGGGTTGGTCTATGTCTAGAATATGATGCTTCTTCATGTTCATATCATATGCTTCCTATTGCTAGTCTGTTTTATATGTACCATTACTTTGTTGTACAACTTTGTTTTATTCTTTTTGCTTTTTATATTTCTTTTGAAAAAAATACAAAAAGATTTTCCTTTAAGAAAAATTTTGAGAAAAGCACAAAAAGATTTTATTTTTCCAAATTTTAGGAAAAAAATCCAAAAAGATTTTTGTATTTTGCTTCTTTTATGGATGAGCATGTAAGATAGCCAAGTCACAACTTCATTCCATTTATCCATGTGACTGTTTGATAGAGATTTGAGAGGCTACATCATTTCATCCATGTGCTTTACATTGATTGGAGTCTTTGAGATGTAATTAGTGACATCTTCCTACATGTTTGACTCCTATATCCTTTATTGCACACATGCACGGCTATATTTGATTATTGCACTTGTCTATCTCATGTTGGCTTGCGTGTTTTCATCTCAATCCTGTCTATACAATGTACAATATGCGATAAAACTTGACAAGATTGGAATGCATGTAAAAACCGTTTTGGTGAGACTGTGTGTTTTTGTATAACGGGGAGGGGCTGCGAAAGGTAATCATCTATCCTTTACGCAAAATCCACCGTTAAAAAGGACCTAAAAAATGGAGGAATTTTAATATCCGAGGTCCAAAGAGGTTAAAAGAGCCCGAAAAAATTTAAAGGCAATAAAAAGCAATTCATGCCAAATATGGGCCACTTAGGTTTCACCATCAATTCTCCAAAGTTTGAGAATTTAGAATGCCTCTATTCAATACAATATCTGAGGGAGTTTGGTTGGAGAATCTAAACGGGTTTGCACTTCCTTGAAAGTCCTGAAAAAGCATAAAATCATTTTGGACGTTATTGGTGTGAAAATCATTTTGAGCTTTAATTTGTTGATTTGATTGAGTCAATATCTTATATTGTCACTCTTTTACACCAAAGGAAGCATTTGAGTTCATTCGCTAGGAATATCCAATATTCATCGTGCACATATGTCATGTTTGTATGCATTGATTTTCCTATCGAATTTGATCACACCACTTCATTTACGCTATCATTGACTTTGTTGATTTCTGTTTATTCATGGTGTGTTTTTATCCTAGTGACACCCCACACTTGCTTATTTGATTTATTTCTCTAATTTGTCCATTTGGGGACATCATAAAAAGGGGGAGAAAGAATTATCATATTATGGGGGAGTTTGAATTCTGGGGGAGTTTTTGAGATGTTGCTTATATTTTTATCATATATTGATATCCATGTTATCTCATTTCAAACTCGATATGTCACGTGGTATTTGCTTTGTCTCATGTGTGTAGGTATGAAGATTGCAGATCTATATGTTGCACACCCTGATGAGAAAAGTTTTGAGATTCCTGAAGAATTAAAGAACAAATAATGAAGACTATTCATTTGTACCTTTTCCAGTTTTGGGTTCATGGGAGGGTAGATTTGTATAGGCAATTTCATAGTTGATAATTTGGATTTTTTATGTATGTACCGGCATAGACATAGGGGGAGATTTGTAAGGACATTTTTCACATGTCCGAAATGTTTCATTTATTTATGTCGTACGCCGCTACATTTGGCACGTCTCCTCACGATCTCACATGACGGCCTCTATCTGAATTCTGGGAATCAAGCATGCATTATCTCCACTAATATGTCCCACATCTGCCTCAACGACTTCACGTTCCAAGATTTTAGGGACTTAATGCAAGTGGTACGTAAGGGAAGTCAAAACAGTGAAAAAAAGGCACGATAGGAGAGTTCAAGGGCATTTTCGTAATTTCACATCCATATTTCGGAGGTCTGGTCAACTAGAAAGTTGAAGATCTCGCCGCAACGAAGATACTGGAAAAAACGGCACCTCAATCTGAGCTACGGTGAAGGAGTTATGACCTTTTGAAGATAGAGAAAATTCCTTAAAGAATGCTGTTTTTTTTGTACGCTGGATAGAATTTTAGAGTTTTAAGAACGTGGGACTCTTCATATTTTTTCCTATAAATACCAACTTCGGGGGAGTTGTTTTGCAAGACTTTAGGAGACGAATTTGAGAGTCCAAATACACCTAGTCTTCATATTCTTGAGTCCCAAGACTCATGTTTTGATTCACACATCATTGCCAAACCTTTGTGAATCCTTTAAGAAACCCAAGAACACAACTTTGGTTTGTTCAACCCTTATGGAGGAGACCGTTCTTCTTCTTCATTGCAGCCCTACTGGAAAGGGATAATTCCAGCCGCGAGTACAGAATCCGATACCCGAGGGTAAATCTTAGTCAACTTGTATTTTCATTGTAATCCGATTGTAAGCCGTTCTCTTACAAATTATAGTGAAAATAAATGGTTTTGCCCCTGAGGGGGATTTTTTCTTAATTGCATATGTTTGAATGTTCTTGCGTAGATTATCAATTTATTCAATCACATACTGCTGCATGTTTAGGGTTTGTTTGTGTTAAAAGGGTTTTATATATAACTTGATCATTTGAACGCGAGCACACACGTTTCTCAAAGCTTTAATAGCTTCATCCTTCTTCAAAATTATGTTAAAACAGCTCACCAACTGTGAAAAGAAAATGAAAGCAAGTCAGAGACAGATATAACAAGGGAAAGATGAAAAGTTCAAAATAAAAGGACTTACAGAAGTAATGTGGCGAGCTGCCAATGAGGTAACCATGTCCCGAGAAAGGTTTTCTTTAATACCTTGGATCTCGGGAATGATCCAAGTCTTCACCGAGCTCATGGCAGAGCTCGGGGGAACAAAAGTGGGAACTCCACTAGTCGGGGGCTGAGAGACGGTGTCAGCCAAATTGACCGAGGAGCTCTTCTTCAGCCTCCTCGGAGGAACATGAACAGTTTCGACCAAGGAAGAACTCTTGGTCGGTGATATGACAATCACCTCCCCTGGAGCAGCAGCCTTGCTCGGGGCCATTGGGAGCTTCTCGGCAACCTTCACAGGAGCAGCAGGAGGGGCTGCATCAATTTTCTTTGTCCCTTCTGGGACATCGTGTTTACTTCTCTTTGCCTCTCCAGCACCAGAGACAGGTTTCTCTAAGAGAGTAGGAGGTCTTCTTTTCTTCATCCTTTCACTTAAAGGAACGTGTGACTTAGGCGAAGAACTGGTAGAAGCTGGTACTGGCTCTGTGTTGCTTATCACCGAACGAGGAGTGAAAGAAGTTATGTAACTCTTGTACTGAAGCAGATATGAAGCTGACCTAATGTGCTCGTCGGCAACAGTCTGATGCAAACTCCAGATACGTTTTAAGTGCCTTATAGTAACGTCTGCCTCTTTTGGACACTTTCTTTTATTGTCAACTGCAAATAAATCAAAATTAAATATATCAGTGGCACATTTTATCAAACATAAAGGAAGCATAATCCCAGTATAAATAAAATGAAATAAAAATGACCTATCCCATTGCCACAGGGAGGGCATCTGGGACCCTGATACACTTCATCTCCAAATAAAGGAGAATGTTGCCAATTTTTTATAACAACCCCGTGCTCAAAATAGTCCCTATTGTAATCTGGGAGATTGACTACTAAAGCTCTATTTAGAAACCTAGTTTTTAAATAAAAAGTATTATCGCCCACCGCCCATCTATAACAAAACATGATTTTAGAAATTCCTATACGGGTTCCATGTATTTGATTTAATCTATAAACACCATTAACTATTCTCCATGTATTAGGGGCTATTCGTGCAAGAACCACGTCAAAGTATTGACAAAATTCCATACATAGAGGGTTTGGGGGAAAATAAAATCCACACTCAGCAACAAAGAGACTGGGGAACCAATGTCTCTCAGCCAAACGGAAATAATCAGAAGGTTCAGAAAGTTCCTCCAGAATAACCCATGAAGGAATAGAAAAATCTGAACGAAATTTATCAAGAGATTGAACAAGGTAAACCATGATGAATAAAGGAAATGAAGAAGAAGGAAGAAGATCTTACAGAAAAAGAAGGTATTTGTTGACAACGAACGATGGAAGAGATAAGTGCGCAGGAGAGAAAGAGACGATGGAAAACTCGAAGATACAAATTTGAAAAAGTAGAAGACGATGGGATTTTCTGCAGCGTTTAAATACTTTGCCTTGGAAAACGGTAAAGTTAATGATTATAAAAAGAAACGATTACGCTACCGGCGGCTAGAAGGACAAAAAGTACGCGGATATCGAGGCGGTTATAAAAATTTAAAAAAGCCTGATTCTACAAATTTGGAAGGAAAAATAAATACAAAAGAAACACTCCTAAATTTCAGGATAACCATTTAAAACCGCCATACATCGAGAAAGAATGTTCTACACTCCTCAAATTTTGAACTATGAAACATTGAGGGCTTCTGTTGATACCAAATTTAGTCTGCTGACATGGCTCAATTGGACGAAGACACATGGCAATCTACGTGGAAACAATAAACACTTTCGAGGAACTCAGACGCTCCGAGGAACCATGCTATAACGAGGAACACAACTTCCCCGACCAACTCAGATGCTCCGACTTACAAGAACCCTCCGAGGAACTTAGGTGGTCCGAGCAGCTTAGGCGGTCCGAGCTGCACCTCGAACAAATCATTAATAGCAGGATAACCAACAGTTTTACTGTTCATTAAATGCTTATCATTCAGATGTATACACTTAAGGGGCATTTAATACATTACCCTTTCACATGTACACCATTTAATGTATTACCCTTTCACATTACAACCTCAGGGCTATAAATACATTGTATTACCCTCATTGTAAGGGGACCAAAATTTCTTGATTGAACTTGTAATTGAGAATTCCCAAACACTCAGTAATAGCAGAAACAATGGACGTAGGCCATTCTTATAAGGCTGAACCATTTTAAAACTTCTTTGTCTCATTTATTTTATCTGTGATTAAATAATTAGATACAATCTAATTTTTTACATCAACACCGCGTATTATGATTTTTGGCTTCGTGAAAATGATCGATGTGAACTCTTCAGCTATCAATTATCATACACTCCAATCCTTCCATCATATCCAAAATTCTAAACAAGTTATAATGGAAATATATATTATTATTAATAATCTCATACCTTGATTTTGTTCTCATAATAATACAAATAAGAAATTCACTTTCTAATTATCCTTCTATATCATGGCCATTAACTTCTCAAGAACGAATACTATCAGAACGCTTAAGGTATTCGTGAATTCTTTGTTGGTCCATACATTGGTGTTCATGCGCGGGAGGATAATACTAACATTGAATATACTCTGCTCTAATACAAGTAACGTGCTGATAACATCAAGTGACTGTATACATATAATTAATATTATCGTTATTGATGTAAAAAATTAGATCACTCTAATTATTCAATCACAAATAAATAAAATGAGACAAAGATTTTTAGAGTGGTTCAGCCTTATAAGAATGGCCTACGTCCACTGTTATGTTATTGCTGAGTGTTTGGGAATTCTCGATTACAAGTTCAGTCAAGAAATTCCGGTTCCTTTGAATGAGGGTGATACAAGGTATTTATAGCCCTTAGGCTGTACATGAATGGGTTGATACATTAAATGATATACATATGAAAGGGTAATACATTTAATGCAGCGTGTGCGTCAAGATGATAAACATTCAATGAATGATTGAATTGTTGACATTCTGGCAATTAATACTACGGTCGAGATGCAGCTCGGACCGCCTTAGTTGCTCGTTGCTCAGGAGTTCCTCGGAGCGCTAGAGTATCTCGGAGTGTTGCAGTTCCTCGGTATATCATCGTTGCTCGGGGAAAACATGAGTTGGTCGAGGAAATGAACTTCCTCGTTGTTATTCTGCCACGTAGATTGACAAGTGTCTTCGTATGATTCGCCCACATCAGCATATTAATTTTGGTATCAACAGAAGCCCCCAATGTTTCATATTTCGAACTTTGAGGAGTATGGAACATTCTTTCTCGGTTTATGGCAATATTGAATGATCTTCCTGGGTTTTAGGAGCATCGTATTTGAATTTATTTCCAAGTTCAACGAATCCGCCTTTTTTTTGAACTTTTGAGAGCGCTTCGATCTTAGTGCCCTTTTTGTCCTTTTAGCCGTCGGAAGTTCAATAGTTTCTTTTTTGTAATCATTTCCTTCGCCGCTTCCCAATGCAAAGTATTTAAACTTCTTAGGTAACCATACCGTCTTCTTCTTTTTCCAATTTCCTGCATTCAAGCTTTCTATTTTCTCCTTCTCTCTTGTGCGTTCATCCTAATTTTCGTTCGTTGTCAACATACCTCCTTTCTACCTGTAAGATCTTCTTCCTTTCTTCTGTATCTCTTTTATTCAGTATGGTTTATGTTGTTGAGTCTGTTGAGAAATTTCGTTCCGATTTTTCCATTCCTTCCTGGGTAACTCTGGAGGTTCTTTCTGAGCCTTTAGATTATTTTCGATTGGCTGAGGGACATTGGTTCCCCAGTCTATTCATTGCTGAATGTGGATTTTCTTTTCCACCAAACCCATTGTGTCTTGATTTTTGTCAGTATTTTGATCTTGTCCCTGCAAAAATAGCCCCCAATTCATGGAGAATAATTAATGGGGTGTACAAATTAAATCTAACTCATGGGACTCGTATAGGGATCCCTGAAATTATGTATTGCTATAAATGGGCCACTCTAGATAATATTTATTACTTAAAAACTAGGTTTCTGAATAGGGCTCTTGTAGTTAACCTCCCTGACTCAAAAAAAGATTATTTTGAACATGGGTTGGTTATTAAAAATTGGCAATATGCCCCTTTAGTTAGAGATGGAGTATACAACGGTCCCAGATGCCCCCATATGGCAATGGGATAGGTTTATTTTTCATTTTATTTTACTTATGAAATTATGCTTTCATCATGTTTGACAAAATGTATGACTGATATCTCATTATGTATTTATTTGCAGTTGATAGCAAAAGAAAAACTCCAAAAGAATCAGAGGTTAATATTAAGCATCTGAAACTTATCTGGGGCTTGCATAAGAACGTTGCAGACGAGCACATCAGGTTTGCATCATATTTGTTACAGTATAAGAGTTATACAACCTCTTATACTGCTCACCCTGTTGAGCCAGCTTCAACTCCAGAGGATTCTTCTTCAGATTCTCATCTTCCTTTAAGTCAGAGAATGGGCAAGAAAAGAGCTCCTCCTGCTCTATTTGATGACATTACTTCGGCTGCTGGGGCCAAGAAAAGCAAAGTTGATGTCCCAGAGGGGACTAAGAAGGTGGATGTTGCATCTTCCAAAGCTGCCGAGAAGCCCCCAGTGGCTCCGAGCAAGAAAGTTGCTCCAGCAGAAGTGATTACTATCTCTCCGACCAAGAGTTCTTCCTTGGTTGAAGCTGCTGAAGTCCCTTTGAGAAGATTGAGGAAATCATCCTCAGTCAATTTGGCTGAAACTGTCCCTTCTCCATCCTTTGGTGTTCCAACCATCATTCCTCCTAGCTCTGCAATGAGCTCGGTAAAAACTTGGATCATACCCGAGGTCCAAGGAATTGATGAAAATATTTTTAGGGATATGTTGACATCCCTAGCTACTCGTCACCTTGCTTCGGTAAATTTCTCACATTCTGAATTTCTTTCTTTCTCTGAATACTTGTATTTTTGCACTGACTTTACTGTTTTTCTCATCTTTCAGCTGGTGAACTGTTTCAATAATATCGTGAAGAAGGATGAAGCTTTTAAAGCTTCAAGCTCCTCGTCAGGTGTAGAGGATGCTCTGCTGGGTTTGACCCAATCCTTGAAGGAATCTCGCCAACAGTATAGTGAGGACAAGGCTGTTTGGGAGAAAAAGTTATCTACAGTTGAGGCCGAGAAGGTGAAGATGGCTGAGATCTCCAAAAGTTTGGAGAATAAAGTGAAAAGTTTAGAGGTCGAGCATAAGAAATATGACGACAAGCTCAAGAATTTTGGAGAACTTGAGGATAAACTGAAGAAGGCATAGGAAGAATTGTCCGCCCTGCGAGATATCAAGGGCAAAAAAGAAGAATTGGATGCAAAGCTCTCCTCGGAGAAATTGAGAAGAAAACTCGTAGTTAAAAAATCCTTCAGCACAGGCTGGGATAAAGGATGGGACAAGGGGATTGCTGCGATGATATCCCAAGTTTAATACGGGAAGTTGAAATACTTCCGAGATGGCTGGGTAGCTGCCCTACAGGAATTGAAGATCAAGGATGATTCTGATCTATTCTAGTTGCACCTCCCTGGTCCTCCTCCACCAATTGTGGAAGAAGAAGAAGATGAGCCTGCCTCTGATGAATCTTCTATGGCCATAGGTGATCAAGTCCCTGCCTCTCTTCCTGCAGCCAACGAGGACATTTCTTCCATGCCTCCTCCTTCTGAGAAAATTTCAACTCTTGCTGTTCAAGCTGCTATCACCTCCGAGCAACCAAGCTCCTCGTCCCAGCCTCCCGAGAAAGTCTTGGGAGACAAGGAAAAGGTGTGAAGTTGTTCGGTATCATTTCTATCTTTTATTATCACTTGTAATTAAACAATGTAATCTTTTGATGATCTAATAAAATACATTTTTGTTCATCTCTGTTGTTGATGATTTGTTTTTGTTGATTGTTGTCTTTTTCTCATCCTTAGTTTGTTGCTAGAATGGAACTGATAACTGCACATGATACCAAGCTGATGCAGCAATGTCACGAATATTATAAGGCTGGTCATACAGACCTTAGTACATCAGAAATTGCTGACATCCTTGGCCATGATGCCTCAGAACAGGCAATTGAGGCTTATCGATACTTGAAAGATTTACTCGACCGAGCTGTGGCCAACAATGTAGCCTATTACGACTTGATTGAGGAACTTCATTATTCCTTAGAAGATCTATAAGGTCAGCACAATGAATCAATGGCTTTGTTGCACAAGGAATATGAAAATAGATACCAACAGCTTTCTTCTGACACATGCCATAAAAAGATCCTGGCTGGATACGATGTTAGGGAAAGAACTTTAAAAGGTGAAGTTGAAGCTTGCAGGCAGATTGCTGAGTTGCTGGAACAGGAGAACAATAATTTGCAGAAAAAGCTAGCACAGTATGAATCTGCAGCGTCATCTTCCACTGCTTTAGTACAAGTTACCGATGAAGGTTTCTCGTTCTTAGAGGTTGAGAATGACAAATTAAGGAAAGAACTGGACAACTTAAGAAAATCTGTTATTCCTGCGACTGCTCGGGGACGAGGAAGAACTTCTCGTGGGCGAGGAAGAGCTGTTCAAAATGTTGCCGAGGAGTAAAGTTCTCCAGTCGCTGCTCGGAGTCGATCAAGAGTTCTTAGCCGCAATGTTGAAGAGGCTCGCACTCAATCTACTTTGGAAACTCAATCATACCAATTAAACGCCAAAGATCGGGCTTTATCTGAAATGTCCAAGAAAAATCTATCTTTGGAAGATCAACTTACTGCAACGAAGTCTACTTTGAATAATAAAGATATTTTTGCCAGGAGCCTTCACGAACAATTGGATAGATTAACCTTCCAATTCCATAAACAACCCAGGGAATTTTGGATGGCATGATACAATGAAGCCCTTGTTCATTTAGATGCTCGGATTGAACATGCCAATAATGAAGGTTATAAGCAGGGGTGGTTGAACGCCCTAGGTGTACTGAAATTGGAGCAAGGGCATTTTCTATGGGATTATCATGCTCCAGGATTACTAGATTTGCTTGTGCCACCTTTCAAATTGGACATGGAATGGATCCCAGCTCGTTCCATTCCTCGGAGTTTAATTTCAAAATATCTCGGCGATTATAGTCTTCATTCTCAGACTGAATTATCTCGCCCAGAGCATCTCTTGGATACACCTTCTGTGATGAACGTCAGAATGCTCAGAGATATTAATTTCATCAATTCTCCTCTTTGCTTAGAAGATCCTCCTGCCGGCGAGGAACCTGTTTCAAAAGCTAAAGGAAAGAAACCAATAGAATAGGTTTTTCAATGTACTAATTAGCACATATGTATAGCTTGTAATACATTTTTATCTTAATGAAAGAATTTCATTTTCTGTTTGCAAATTTGTATTGCGATTATCTTGTGTTTATCAAATATTTTTACATTTGTGTATATGTATCTGTTAAAAAGATAACAATATGATGCTGTTCATCAACCAACTTAGTAATCAAAATTACAAGTATCAATGCTGCTTAATCACTTAATAATAAAGTAATGAGTATAAAATGTTTAAACTGTTTCCAACCAACCAAGGTTGTTAAATTATGCTTGCCGACCAACTACAGTTGATGGGTTTTTACCCCCGACCAACCATACTTGGTAAACTTTTTCCTAAAATGTATCCGACCAACCATGGTCGATAATTTATCCTTGTCGACCAAGTATAGTTGATCACCGACCAACTATACTTGGTTCAGTTTGGAATTCTTTGTATTTTCTGGAATGATTTTACCTTCCGACCAACTTGTTGGCTTATTTTCAAATCAACCGTAGTTGATTATTGAATTATCAGGTTCTTTTGAACTATCTTGTCCACTAGTTATCTTACCAACCTTAGTTGGTCACGCTAGTGTACGCCTCCTAACCAAAGGAGTATATTTTTTGGTTCTTTCGAACTTTTTATCCACTAGTTATCTTACCAACCTTAGTTGGTCACGCTAGTGTACGCCTCCTAACCAAAGGAGTATATTTTTTTGGTTCTTTCGAACTTTTTGTGCACTACTTATCTTACCAACCTTAGTTGGTCACGCTAGTGTACGCCTCCTAACCAAAGGAGTATATTTTTTAGTTCTTTTGAACTTTTTGTCCACTAGTTATCTTACCAACCTTAGTTGGTCACGCTAGTGTACGCCTCCTAACCAAAGGAGTATATGTTTTGGTTCTTTCGAACTTTTTGTCCACTAGTTATCTTACCAACCTTAGTTGGTCACGCTAGTGTACGCCTCCTAACCAAAGGAGTATATTTTTTGGTTCTTTCGAACTTTAACTTTTCTTCTTTTCTGTAGAGCAGCGTAGTGTACAACACTAGTATTCCCCGAAAAACTTTCAAACAAAAAAGAAGAAAATGGTGAAAGCATCATCGTTTTATTCATATTGATGGAACCGTTGTACATTTTACATCATTGATAATACTTGCGAAGGTGTTCAGCATTCCAAGCATTCTTGAATTCTTCTCCTTCTAGAGTTGCTATTCGGTAAGTTCCTGGTCGAACAACTTCTGTAACTCGGTAAGGCCCATACCAGTTTGCCTCCAATTTATTGTGTTTCTGAATTACCTTCTTTAGCACATAATCTCCTTCTTTTAAATTGCATTTCTTCACCCTTTTATTGTAGAACAGAGCTGTGCGTTGTTGGTAAGCAACATTCCTAATGGCTGCCTCTTCTCTTACTTCCTCGAGCATATCCAAATCCAGTCTTCTCATCAAGTCGCTGACTGGGGAATTGAAATTCAGCACTCTGTGTGTTGGGAGACGTAACTTGGCAGGTATTACAGCCTCACTTCCAAATGCCAGCATATATGGTGATTCTCCAGTTGCTGCTCGGGGAGTTGTTCGGTAAGCCCACAATACTGATTGTAGCTCGTTAATCCAGTTAGCTTTAGCTTCACTTAGCCTTTTCTTCAAACCATTTAGTAGTGTTCTATTCGTTACTTCAGTCTGTCCATTGCTTTGAGGATGGCCTGGCGCTGAATGGACCTTCAAAATGTTCGACTGATGACAATAAGCAGCAAATTCCTCGTTATCAAATTGGGTTCCATGGTCTGTGATGAAGGCGTGAGGGAGACCATATCGACAGATGATATTCTTTCAAACGAACTGGTATACCTTCTCGTACGTCATGTCGATGAGGGGTTCAGCTTCTACCCACTTAGTAAAATAGTCTACTGCGACAACGTGGTACTTGAATCTTCCTCGAGTGGTCGGCAATGGTCCCACCAAATCAATTCCCCACATGGCGAATGGCCAAGGGGAAGTTATAGGTGTCAACAATGCTTGTGGAGTTCGTCGGATAGAGGAAAAACGTTGGCACTTGTCACATTTCTTAGCATAAGCTATACAATCAGCCCTCATCGTCGGCCAATAGTATCCTTGAGTCATTACCCTTTGTAAAAGTGTTCGACCTGCTACATGAGCTCCACAAGACCCTTCATGGATTTCTTCAATCAAATCTTTCACCTCGGAGGGATGTACACATCTCTGCAATCCTGCCATAATTCCTCGTCTATATAAAATACCATTAGTTAATACATACCGAGCAGCTTTATACTTCAATTTTTTGGCAGCGAGCTTATCCTCTGGCAATCCTCCCTCTTCAATATATATCCTGATGGGATCCATCCAAGATGGTCCTAAATCAAGGGTAATAACATTCATCGTCATGTTTTCATCTATGCTCCGACTTTTCAATACTTCAATTGGTATCGTTCTTCGCAGCTCGGTACGAGTAGCTGATGCTAGTCGGGCCAGTGCGTCTGCTCGTACATTCTCCATCCTCGGTATTCTCACCAATTGAATGGCATCAAATTCTATCAGTAACTCCATCACCTTTGCATGATATTTTACCATTAAATCTCCTTTAACTGCATACGTTCCTGTCATCTGATTTACAATTAATTGAGAATCACTGAATACAATTACTTGCCGTGCTTCCATAACTTTTGCTAAGTTTAAACCTGCTATCATGGCCTCATACTCAGCTTCATTATTAGAGGCTTTGAAATGGAATCGTAAAGCATATTCCATGTCAATCTCGTCTGGGGTGCTCAAAATAATTCCTGCGCCGCAACCTGCTGTGCAAGATGAGCCATCTACATATAATCTCCATAGGGGTAACCCGTCTTCAAATTTCTTATCTGATAGAGTTCCTCGGTGAAATATTTGTTGCTTCTTTTCATCCTCCCCTGAAACTTTTCTCTCCTTGTTGACCATCTCTTCTCGTTCTTCAACCATCCGGGGCTGGTTTGAATTTGAAGTTGATGATCTTTCTACATCCATAGGCCCTTTTACCAACCGAAGTTGGTCTGGACTTATGTCTGTTGATTCTGTAACATCCACAGGTTGGTCAGCGAGCAGTTTTTGTTCCTCGGGGGTATCAGGATATGTAAATTCTGCTATAAAATCTGCTACATCTTGCCCTTTCAATGATGCTCTGGGCTCATACACAATATCATATTCACCGAGTTCTATTGCCCAGTACATCAGTCTTCCTGATTTTTCTGGCTTGTGAAGGGCTTGTTTCAATGGCATGTCGGTATACACAATGATGGTATGGGCCTGGAAATATGGCCTCATTCTTATACTTGCTTCAATTAATGCCAATGCCAATTTTTCTAACTTTGGGTACTTGATCTCTGCACCTCGGAAAGCCTTACTTGTGTAATAAATTGGTTTCTGGACTCCATTCTCCAATCTGATCAATGTCGAGCTAACTGCATTCTCTGATACTGCTAGATACAAGTACAACTTCTCTCCTGTTATTGGCCTAGACAACAATGGAGGTGCTCCCAAATACTTTTTCAAGTCTTGAAAGGCCTTTTCACATTCATCAGTCCACTCAAAAGTTTTTCGAAGTGTTTTGAAGAATGGGAGGCATTTGTCAGTTGCTCGGGATACAAATCTGTTGAGCGCTGTAACTCGTCCTGTAAGACTCTGCACTTCTTTCTTTATTGTTGGATATCGCAACCCTAAAAGAGCTTTGATCTTATCTGGATTTTCTTCAATGCCTCGCTGGTTGACAATGTATCCGAGAAACATTCCTTCTCGTACTCCAAATGTGCACTTCGTCGGGTTGAGTTTCATCTGGTATTTATCCAGTTGATCAAATGTCTGAGCTAAGTCAACTAAATGATTTGCAGCTTTCTTGCTTTTTGTCAGCATATCATTGACATAGACTTCTATGTTGTAACTGATTTGTTCGGTGAAGACCTTGTTCATCAGCCGCTGGTATGTCGCTCCTGCATTTTTCAAACCAAAAAGCATAACATTATAGCAATAAGTTCCCCTGTGACACCCCGACTAATTAAATACCGGGTAGCTACTCCTTTATAAAATTAATTCAAAATGCCAAGTTGGCTCAGTTAATAGCATCACTGTCGAAAACATTTTTCTTATTACTAACCACCTAGTATTTAAAAAGCAAGTTGCCAAATTTTAATGTAAGTCTGATTAACATGCAACAATGTAAAGAAGAAGTAAATAACACCATTCCATACTGAAGTAAAATGAATAACCATCACAATAGAGTAAATAAAGTCTGGAGGAAAACTCCTCACCACAATCCCATAACTGAAATGAATAACCGAAACTGAAATAAAACATGCTAAAGTCTGAAAACTGAAATATAAAAGATGTCTCTAAAGAAATGGGCAACATGCCCTACAACTGTTAGATGGTGACTCTGGAATCCAAAAGATAGAAGCGTCTACATGCAAATCCCTGTAGCTTCCACAAGCAGCTACAGCTCGTCACCTGAATGAGTATCCTATGCTTGGTGTCCTTGTGGCTGGGCACCTAAAAATGGTTTTACAAAGAAAAAGAGATTTGAAAAGCAAACGGGTCAGAGCCCGAATGTGGAGTTATATTTTAAAAACCTGCAAGTGCTTTAAAAACATTTAAAACATGAAATGCAAAGTACATGTTAGGACGTGCACTCACATGATATTCTCACCTCTCGTCTAACTGTGCACTCCTATCGCAAGTACCCATCTACAATAATATAACCACTAGCTAAGTGACATCATAACTAGCTAGTCTGAAATAGTTCCTACCCTTTTTACCCGGTTCTATTAACATATAATGCTCGTAATTAAATAAAGGTTTAACGTAAACTCAGTTACTAAATATGCCATTGATATAACTATCAGTTAACTCATTATATATAACTCGAAATAATACCGTAATATTTTTTACAACATTAACAGGAGGATTTCCATTAATTAAATGTATTTTATTCACAACATAAATATACGATACAAGCACCCCGCAATCTAAGCTATGGTGCACACATACTCTGCTATCCATCCCGGTACATCACGTACATAAGGATTACATATTCCGAATCTCTCAGGAATAGTTTACCGATAACAACATCACAAATAATGGAGGAGAACACGTCACCATCACATGGGTCACGCACATACCTACGCTCCCATGGTCAGCGGACTTATTAATATCACAATAAGTCTTTCTATGACCTATGTTCATCAAGGTACCAGTCTATATCCCCCCCGTAGGCACACAAGGATTAGAGGGTCCTAAGCGAACGCAAACCTCCCGTGATAGCAAGTATGGTAGGTATGTCATACACACAATCCATATACCAATACTAAGTAAACACATGTCTTAGTAATACCGTATTTTAATCGTAGTACATATCGCATTCTCGTAATAACTATAATTATCACAATTCGTACTATACCGGTTTGTAATTATACGCGCCATAATTCATCCTCACATCGTAGTAGACACTCACATCTCAACCCAAATGGTTCATTGAATATAGCTCTAGTGTATAATACTCCTCTCAATGACCCAAAAGTCCCAAATCTATCCTCACATCAATAAAGGAAGGTCTTCTATATCCTCGAACAAGTTTACGGGACTCTAAAAATCAAAACAGTCCAAAAAGGATCAAACTGTCAACTCGTTAGAAGTCTCGTTCGAACGAGACTTCGAACGAGTTTGGACTGTCAGGTCGTTAGAAGTCTCGTTCGAACGAGGCTGTTCGAACGAGATCCCAGTTCGTTCGAACGAACTGACCCTTCTAACGATATCTCGTTCGAACGAGATATCGAACGAAAATCCCTACTCGTTAATAACGACTGGTCAACTCGTTAGAAGCTCGTTCGAACGAGTTCGTTCGAACGACCTGGGGGCTGCTTCTAACGAGCTACCAGTTTCGGCCCAGATTTTTCCCCAATTCGTTTTTCACCATTTTTACTCCTCAAACCTCTTCTAAAATTCGTTCTTACAATATATTGAGTTCTCTAATCATCCTCAAACATGCCAAGGTGCTATACTAACATCATTAAAGGGGTTTAATACCTTCTAAACATCATTAAATCACAAGGTTTCTACATAAATTCCCAATTTTCTTCAAGAACATAAACCCTAGATTCTTCTCATCAAAATTTCCCAGATTTTAATCCGTTTATACATTACATAGATATGAAATCTCTGAATCAAATCTTCAAACAATGTTTCTACATGCAAACCTATCCCAAAATTTAAACAACAATCTTCCAATTTCATGGGTTTTCTTTTAACTCTTATATAAGATTGATTAACAATGTTTCTAACATGGAAAAAGCATTCTCTGCATAAGGAATGTAATTTAAATCACTTGCCTTGGTTTGATTCCGGATTTGATGTTGATTTGATGAAGAATTTCTGCAGAATTTCTTCTCTCCAAGCTTCCTCTCTAATGGTGGCTTAAGGTAGCTAGGGTTTGATTTGGGGAAACTTAGAAAACCTAAATGACAACCTACGTAGCCTTCTAGGTTAATATGGGTTGGTTAATGGGATTAATGGGTTTAATCCACATCAGATTTACATCTCTAATTTTCGTCACTTTTAATTCCTAAAAATGTAAAATTACCAAAATACCCTTTAAGTTACCGGTATGGCCTAAAAATACCCCGGGACCCAAACTATACCCCCGGCTAGTGTTTTCTGACTATCTCGACCCTTCCAGACGCGTTGGCGCACTCAAAATGACCATACGGATTATAGATTTTAAATTCACTTATATTATCAAAATATTACCCCGTGACGCGGCGGTCCCACGCGTCTCGACAAAATTTCCAAATTATCGTATATAAATCTCACGACAAATTTTATAATACCAAATACATATATAATCATATATGCACATAATCAAATACCAATTCGCATCTCATTAGTATTTTTATCCCGGATTAATTTCCAATTAATACGCATTTAATTAATTAATCCTCAAAATAAATATAGTCAAAAGTACGGGGTATTACATACTTCCCCCCTAATAACTGAATTTCGTCCCGAAATTCGAAACTAGAAAGTACCTGCTAAAAATAGCTCTGGATAACGTTCGCGCATCTCATCCTCGCGCTCCCATGTGGACTCCTCGACATTGTGATGTCGCCACTGAACACGCACTAACGGAACTATCTTTGACCGCAGTTTCCTCTCGCTTCGGTCCAAAATAGCAATTGGCCCCTCCTCGTAGGAGCTATCCGGCTGGAGATCGATGTCCTCCATAGCAATGTGAGAATGAGCCAAATCATCTCTAAGGTATTTCCTCAGCGAGGAAATATGGAACACGTCGTGAATCCGATGCAAGTGCTCCGGTAGTCCAAGTTTATACGCAACCGGTCCGATCCGCTCAATAATAGGAAACGACCCCACATACCTCGGTGCCAACTTCCCCTTCTTCCCGAATCGCATAATCCCCTTCATTGGAGATACCCTGAGCAAAACCTGGTCCCCCACTTGGAACTCCCTGAAAAACCTCTTCGCATCAGCATAACTCTTCTGTCTGTCTTGAGCTACCCGAATGCGACTCCGAATCAACTCAATCCTTGCCGAAGTATCCTGAATCACTTCCGGCCCAAGCAGTTTGTTGTCCCCCACCTCCAACCAACATGCTGGGGAACGACAAGGCCTACCGTACAACGCCTCGAACGGAGCCATGCCAATCGTGAACTGATAGGAGTTGTTGTAAGCAAACTCCACCAGTGGAAGGTACTGCTTCCATCCACCCCCGAAGTCAATAATGCATATGCGTAGCATGTCTTCCAACATCTGATTGGTGCGCTCTGTCTGCCCATCGGTCTGCGGATGATAATCCGTACTCAACCGCAATTCCGTGCCCATGGCCTCCTGGAAATTCTCCCAAAACCTCGAAACAAATATCTTGTCTTTGTCAGACACGATATTTAGGGGCACACCGTGAAGTCTCACAATCTCTGAAATGAAGAGCTGGGCATACTGTCCCGTAGTGTAGTCAGTCCTTACGGGTAAGAAGTGAGCGACCTTGGACAACCTGTCCACAATTACCCAAACGGAGTCGTGACCCCTCTGCGACGTAGGTAACCCCGTGACAAAATCCATGGATATGCTCTCCCACATCCACACCGGAACCTCCAACGGCTGTAGCAATCCTGCTGGTCTCTGATGATCCACTTTTACAAGTTGACAAGTGGCGCATTTCGAGACAAACTCAGCGATATCTCTCTTCATACTGCTCCACCAATATTGCCGTCTCATGTCTTGGTACATTTTGTCCCCTCCGGGATGTACCGCGAACCGTGAGCCGTGCGACTCTGCCATCACATCGTGCCGTAATTCTTCCCCTTCCGAAACTACCAATCTGCCATTGAAGCGTAATCCCCCGTCTGAGCTAACGGTATAGGATTCGGCTCCCTCTGCAAGTAATCGAACTATCTGCTCCTGACAGAACGAGTCATTAGCCTGTGCCCGTACTACTTTTGTGACAATCTGCGGTGTAACGGTCATTGCAGACATGAAAGATCGGGCCACTGCATCCTGGTGTCCCAATTCCTTCCACTTAGCTTTCCACACCTCTGCCACCTCATCTGCTGGCCTGCGGCTCAACGCGTCTGCTACCACGTTAGCCTTACCCGGGTGGTACTGGATGTCGAACTGGTAGTCCTTCACAAACTCAAGCCACCTACGCTGCCGCATATTCAACTCCTTCTGCGTGAACAGATACTGTAGTGACTTGTGGTCCGTGAATAGCTGAAACTTCTCCCCTAAAAGATAGTGCCTCCAAATCCGTAAGGCAAATACTACCACTGCCAACTCCAAATCATGCGTGGGGTAATTCTTCTCATGAGGCTTAAGCTTACGGGAAGCATAAGCTATGGCCTGTCTCTCCTGCTGCAATACACCTCCCAGTCCTTGCAAAGACGCGTCGTTGTAAACCAAATACTCAACTCCCGGTCTCGGAAATGCTAACACAGGTGCTGAGGTCAACTTGTCCTTCAATTCATCGAATGCCAACTGACAGGCATCACTCCAGATGTATGGCACACCCTTACGAGTAAGATGTGTCAAAGGACCTGCTATCTCTGAGAAACCCCGAATAAACCTCCTGTAGTATCCTGCTAGACCCAAGAAACTACGAATCTCTGTTGGTGTCGTGGGCTGTCCCCACTCCCTCACCGCTGATACCTTCCCCGGATCAACTGATATTCCCTGGTCGGAAATAATGTGACCCAAGAACTGGACTTCCTTCAACCAAAACCCGCACTTCTCGTATTTTGCATACAACTCGTTCTGACGAAGTGTCTGCAAAACCTGCCTCAAATGCTCGGCGTGCTCCTCCTCTGTCTGAGAGTAAACCAGAATGTCATCAATGAAGACAATGACAAACTGATCTAGGAAATCTCTGAACACCCTGTTCATCAAGTCCATAAACACTGCTGGAGCGTTGGTCAAGTCGAAAGGCATAACCCGAAACTCGTAAGAACCATATCTCGACAAGAATGCGGTCTTCGAGACATCCTCCTCCCTGATACGCAACTGATGGTATCCTGACCTCAAGTCAATCTTCGAGAAGAAGGAAGCTCCTCTCAACTGGTCGAACAAGTCATCGATTCGAGGCAACGGATACTTATTCCGTATCGTGACCTTATTCAACTCTCGGTAGTCCACACACAACCTCAATGAACCGTCCCTCTTCTTCACAAACAAAACCGGAGCGCCCCAAGGTGAGGTACTCCTGCGAATAAAGCCTTTCCCTAACAGCTGCTCTATCTGATCCCGTAGCTCTCGCATCTCAGCTGGAGCCATACGGTACGGTGCACGTGCTATAGGTCTCGTACCCGGTAGCAAATCTATAACGAAGTCTATCTCCCGACTGGGCAGTAAGCCTGGTATCTCCTGAAACACATCTGAATACTCCCTGGCAACCGGTATCGAATCTAAAGGAATCACAACCTCCTTAGAGGTATCCTCCTCAATGTAATACAGATGAGCGGTCGATCCTCCCTCTGGGCGAGGCATCGCCACTATAAACATCTCTTGCCCCGGAATGGCAAAAACAATGCTCCCGCTGAAGCAATCAATCATGGACCTATATGCTACGAGCCAATCCATACCGATGATCACATCGTGAACATGCATGTCTAACACTAACATGTCTGCAGGCAATACCAAACCACCGATCTCTACCCCCACTCCCCGGCATATAAAGAAAATAAGTGACCCACTCCCTAATGGTGAGTCGACACACGTCACTGTGCTCTCTGCCGTAGCTAACAATCCTAAAGCTTTCGCGAAGTGTGTAGCTATGAAACAATGTGTAGCACCCGTATCAAATAATATCCGACCCATAGTGCCATGGATAGGAAACGTACCCTCGATCGCGGGCGGTGCCTGTGGAACTGCAGCCTGGTGAACGTTGTAGACACGTCCATACCGTAGCTGCCCCTGCTGAGCTGGGACTGCTGGAATGGGTGGCAATGCTGCCATTTGTGGCGGTGCGGGAAGAGCGGCGGGAAACATAGGTCTCTGCGGCTCCTGGCGAGCACCCTGCTGCTGCTGCTGTGGGACCCTGCCCCTATCAGGACAATCCTGCTTCTTATGGCCAGTCTTGCCACAAGTAAAGCACTTTCCTGGGAAGTTCCCTCCCCTCTGCCACTGCTGTCCCCGGCCCTGGTGGCCGTCACCGTTCCTCCCTTGGCCCTGATGGAACTGCTGCCCATTCTGCCCCTGCTGGCCCTGATGGCCGTTTGGACCCTGCTGGCCCTGACGGAAACCTCCCTGTCCCTGCCTATAGTTCCCTGACCGGAACCTCTTATTATCCCCCTGCTGGGTACCCTGCTCATTCTGTCTCTGCCCCTGACCGGATTGTGCCCCGCTGGCACTATGTCCTCCAGTCCTGCCCTGATGGATAGACTCCCCCGACCGCTTGCCCTCGGCCATATGAAAACGGTGGTCCTGGCAGTGCAATAATGCAGCGTTAACCACATCAGAATACGTGGCCAACGATAGGTTCCCTGACAGATGTTGACGGATCCTCCAATTCAACCCATCGGTGAACTTCTCTATTTTCTTCTTCTCTGTTGAATTCTCGTCTGGAACGATATTCAACAGGTTAGTGAACTCGGCCTCATACTCGGCCACTGTCTTGCCCTCCTGCTTCAAACTCATCAGCTTCCTCCTCATCTCTGTATGAACTGCGGACGGAAAGTACTTGCGGTCGAACCGCACCCAGAACTCCTGAATCGTGAGGGTATCCCTCTCCTCCGCGGTGGTAATAGACTCCCACCACTATAGTGCAGATCCAACTAGATTGAAAGTAGCTAGCACCTATTTCTGAACACTCATGCATCCTCAAATGCCTCTGTATGTCCTTCCTCCATTGGCTCGAGACTACCACATCTGAGCTACCTGCAAACTCTGGCGGATGCGCTCTCTGAAAAGCGTCTCGTACACGCTCCCAAGCAGACGGGAATGCATTAACCTGTGCTGGCGCGGCAACCGCCGCCTGAGGTGGCGCCTGCTGAATCACGGCAATTGCGGCATTTACCGCTTGGGCTACTATAGCAGCAACCTCAGCGGCATTCATCATGCCCTGAACTGGAGCGGGCTGGGGTTCGGGCATTGCATTCCTGGGAACTCGTCGTGCACGTCGTGGAGGCATCTGAAATAAGAACAAAGTTTATAAGTTCACGGTTTATAAACTTAAAATAGCTGAAGAACGAAGCACACAAAAAGAATACAACAGTCCTAAAATATAGGGCTCTATATCAAAGAAAACGTAGCGGAAACATAATAGCCGTACAGATCCTAAAGGACACTAGAACCTGATGCTCTGATACCACCTGTGACACCCCGACTAATTAAATACCGGGTAGCTACTCCTTTATAAAATTAATTCAAAATGCCAAGTTGGCTCAGTTAATAGCATCACTGTCGAAAACATTTTTATTATTACTAACCACCTAGTATTTAAAAAGCAAGTTGCCAAATTTTAATGTAAGTCTGATTAACATGCAACAATGTAAAGAAGAAGTAAATAACACCATTCCATACTGAAGTAAAATGAATAACCATCACAATAGAGTAAATAAACTCTGGAGGAAAACTCCTCACCACAATCCCATAACTGAAATGAATAACCGAAACTGAAATAAAACATGCTAAAGTCTGAAAACTGAAATATAAAAGATGTCTCTAAAGAAATGGGCAACATGCCCTACAACTGTTAGATGGTGACTCTAGAATCCAAAAGATAGAAGCGTCTACATGCAAATCCCTGTAGCTTCCACAAGCAGCTACAGCTCGTCACCTGAATGAGTATCCTATGCTTGGTGTCCTTGTGGCTGGGCACCTAAAAATGGTTTTACAAAGAAAAAGAGATTTGAAAAGCAAACGGGTCAGAGCCCGAATGTGGAGTTATATTTTAAAAACCTGCAAGTGCTTTAAAAACATTTAAAACATGAAATGCAAAGTACATGTTAGGACGTGCACTCACATGATATTCTCACCTCTCGTCTAACTGTGCACTCCTATCGCAAGTACCCATCTACAATAATATAACCACTAGCTAAGTGACATCATAACTAGCTAGTCTGAAATAGTTCCTACCCTTTTTACCCGGTTCTATTAACATATAATGCTCGTAATTAAATAGAGGTTTAACGTAAACTCAGTTACTAAATATGCCATTGATATAACTATCAGTTAACTCATTATATATAACTCGAAATAATACCGTAATATTTTTTACAACATTAACAGGAGGATTTCCATTAATTAAATGTATTTTATTCACAACATAAATATACGATACAAGCACCCCGCAATCTAAGCTATGGTGCACACATACTCTGCTATCCATCCCGGTACATCACGTACATAAGGATTACATATTCCGAATCTCTCAGGAATAGTTTACCGATAACAACATCACAAATAATGGAGGCGAACACAGTCACCATCACATGGGTCACGCACATACCTACGCTCCCATGGTCAGCGGACTTATTAATATCACAATAAGTCTTTCTATGACCTATGTTCATCAAGGTACCAGTCTATATCCCCCCCGTAGGCACACAAGGATTAGAGGGTCCTAAGCGAACGCAAACCTCCCGTGATAGCAAGTATGGTAGGTATGTCATACACACAATCCATATACCAATACTAAGTAAACACATGTCTTAGTAATACCGTATTTTAATCGTAGTACATATCGCATTCTCGTACTAACTATAATTATCACAATTCGTACTATACCGGTTTGTAATTATACGCGCCATAATTCATCCTCACATCGTAGTAGACACTCACATCTCAACCCAAATGGTTCATTGAATATAGCTCTAGTGTATAATACTCCTCTCAATGACCCAAAAGTCCCAAATCTATCCTCACATCAATAAAGGAAGGTCTTCTATATCCTCGAACAAGTTTACGGGACTCTAAAAATCAAAACAGTCCAAAAAGGATCAAACTGTCAACTCGTTAGAAGTCTCGTTCGAACGAGACTTCGAACGAGTTTGGACTGTCAGGTCGTTAGAAGTCTCGTTCGAACGAGGTTGTTCGAACGAGATCCCAGTTCGTTCGAACGAACTGACCCTTCTAACGATATCTCGTTCGAACGAGATATCGAACGAAAATCCCTACTCGTTAATAACGACTGGTCAACTCGTTAGAAGCTCGTTCGAACGAGTTCGTTCGAACGACCTGGGGGCTGCTTCTAACGAGCTACCAGTTTCGGCCCAGATTTTTCCCCAATTCGTTTTTCACCATTTTTACTCCTCAAACCTCTTCTAAAATTCGTTCCTACAATATATTGAGTTCTCTAATCATCCTCAAACATGCCAAGGTGCTATACTAACATCATTAAAGGGGTTTAATACCTTCTAAACATCATTAAATCACAAGGTTTCTACATAAATTCCCAATTTTCTTCAAGAACATAAACCCTAGATTCTTCTCATCAAAATTTCCCAGATTTTAATCCGTTTATACATTACATAGATATGAAATCTCTGAATAAAATCTTCAAACAATGTTTCTACATGCAAACCTATCCCAAAATTTAAACAACAATCTTCCAATTTCATGGGTTTTCTTTTAACTCTTATATAAGATTGATTAACAATGTTTCTAACATGGAAAAAGCATTCTCTGCATAATTAATGTAATTTAAATCACTTGCCTTGGTTTGATTCCGAATTTGATGTTGATTTGATGAAGAATTTCTGCAGAATTTCTTCTCTCCAAGCTTCCTCTCTAATGGTGGCTTAAGGTGGCTAGGGTTTGATTTGGGGAAACTTAGAAAACCTAAATGACAACCTACGTAGCCTTCTAGGTTAATATGGGTTGGTTAATGGGATTAATGGGTTTAATCCACATCAGATTTACATCTCTAATTTTCGTCACTTTTAATTCCTAAAAATGTAAAATTACCAAAATACCCTTTAAGTTACCGGTATGGCCTAAAAATACCCCGGGACCCAAACTATACCCCCGGCTAGTGTTTTCTGACTATCTCGACCCTTCCGGACGCGTTGGCGCACTCAAAACGACCATACGGATTATAGATTTTAAATTCACTTTTATTATCAAAATATTACCCCGTGACGCGGCGGTCCCACGCGTCTCGATAAAATTTCCAAATTGTCGTATATAAATCTCACGAAAAATTTTATAATACCAAATACATATATAATCATATATGCACATAATCAAATACCAATTCGCATCTCATTAGTATTTTTATCCCGGATTAATTTCCAATTAATACGCATTTAATTAATTAATCCTCAAAATAAATATAGTCAAAAGTACGTGGTATTACATAGGGGTAATAAAAGAAGTAATTTCCCTATCTTCAGGTTTCATCTTGATCTGGTTGTAACCAGAATACGCATCCATGAAGTTGAGCAGCTCATGTCCCGAGGTAGCATCCACCAGTTGGTCAATTCTGGGCAATGGAAAATGATCTTTTGGGCATGCCTTGTTGAGATCAGTGAGATCAACACACATTCTCCATTTATTATTCTTCTTCTTTACCATCACCACGTTTGCCAGCTAGTCCGGATATTTCACATCTTCAATGAATTGGGCTTTCTGGAGCTTCTCGACTTCCTCTTGTATGGCTTGATTCTTCTCTGGACTAAATACCCTTCTTCTCTGCTTTACGGGCTTGATCTCCTTATTCACATTGAGTTCGTGACATAAGAAGTTTGGATCTATTCCTGGCATGTCCTCATGACTCCATGCGAAAGTTTTCTTTCTGTTTCTCAAGAACATTATCAACTCTTATTTTATTGAAGCATCCAATGACGAACCTATCTGGGTTACTCGTTCAGGGTGCTCCTCGTCCAAAATAACATTTTCTGTAGATTCTACTACCTATCCTTTTACAAGTTGGGATTCATCCCTGGGATCAAGAGTTTCAATTTCTGTACCTTCCTCTACCTGGTAGGTAATAGTTTTTTTTCTTGATTCCTCAAGCTCCTCTTGCTCGGCAGACGAATAATAGCATTCCCGAGCTACTTTTTGATCACCTTTTACAACTCCTACTCCGAAGTTTGTTGGGAATTTTAAGCATTGATGCACTGTAGATGGAACTGCTTCGAACTTCTTCAAACCAACTCTTCCCATGATGATGTTGTAGGCTGACTGCACATTCTTATCCATCACAAAGAAGCGTATTCTTTCTGTTCGACAAGCAGGCCAAGTTTCAATGAATATGTCCAACTTGATCGTCCCAAGTGGAAAAACTTTCTCGCCAGCAAAACCCAGAAGGGGTCTGTGATAAGGTTCCAATTGAGATAATTTCAAATTCAAACTATCAAAACATGAATAGTACATGATGTCTGCCGAACTACCATTGTCCACCAACACCCTTGAAATCACCACATCTTTCATCCTCATTTTGATCACCAAGGGATCGTCATGAGGGTAAAGAACACCGGCCAAATCGTTTTTTGAAAAACCAATAACTAGCTTCTCTTTATTTACCTTCCTCGGACGATCATCCTCGGCAAGATTTATTCGTTGAATATATGAGCAGGCTTGAGCCTCTCCGAGATAGGCCTTTCTTTCTGCAGTGAGGTCTCCCCCTCCAGCATCTCCTCCTGTAATAACATTACAATCAAATGACCCAAAACGTATGGAAAATACCTCTCGTTCAGGCTGTCTTGGCTTCTTTGGAAGATCGGGGTCTTCATCTGGATCATCTTCATGATCTCTTTTCTTTTTCTCCTCCGTCTGACGAGGAGATCTGGAACGATCTCTGGTTCTATCATCATTCTTCCTTTCACCTCTGCGATCTACATACTTTGACAACTTTCCTCTTCGGATGAGCGTTTCAATCTCGTTCTGAAGGGCTATGCAATTTTTGGTCGTATGGCTATGATCTTTATGGAACTCGCAATATTTGGCCCTATTCCTCAGTTCAGGATTGGTCCTCAGTTTATCCGGCCACTTGATTTCTTCGTTATTCTTGATGTCTTCTAGAACATGATTAATACCCATCTTCAATGGAGTATAATTATCATATTTCTTCAGGACTTCCCATGACGTCCTATTATTCTTGGAGTGCTTGTCACCACCATTACCTTTTTGCTCTTTCTTCTTAGATTTATCAACCTCCACCTTGGTTTCTTTATCCATATTCTTCTTCGCAGCCATAGCCTCCTCAGCATTCGTGATTTTGGCCGCTTTTGCCATCAACTCCGACATAGTTTTAGGTGGATCTTTGGCCAAAGTATAGTATAACTTGTTAGGCAGCAATCCACTCATCAAAGCAGTGATTACTGTCTTTTCTTCGTAATCTATGACTTCCAACTTCTCGTTATTGAAACGAGTTATGTAATCTCTAGTACTCTCACCTGATTTTTGTCTAACACTTAACAAGTGCGCTACTCGCTTTACCGGCTTTGCTCCAAAACAGAAATTACCAATGAACAACTCGGCTAACTGAATAAAAGTTGAAATCTTACCCCGAGGAAGATTGTTGTACCATATCTGTGCAGATCCGGTAAGAGTTCCCGAAAATGCTCTACACCTCATCTCGTCGGGGACAGCATATATGTCGGCAGCAGCCTGGTATTGTTCTATATGAAGAACAGGATCTGTCTTTCCATCATATTTAGGGGTCACTACAGGTGCTTTAAATTTCGATGGTGTAGGAAAATTCACAATGGCCTGCACAAAAGGTGTCCCTTGAACAAAAGTTCTCTGTAAGGGATTCCTTTCTTTAACCATTTCTCCAAGTCTATCCTCCAATCGCTGAATGGAACCCTTCCACGCTTCATTTCCTTCCTCGGGCTGCTTAGTCCGAGCAATTGATTGTTCTGACGTAGCTTCCTGAGATCTATCTCGACGAGTAGCTGGTCTTGATTGTGCTGATCCTTCTCTCAAACCTGATGGTGGTCGAAAGCTTCTCGATGGTGCTCTAGGTGGACTCATATTTCTCCTTGGTCCTAACCGACTGAAAGGAGATGCCCTGCTTAATCTTTCCAGGGAGCTAGTTCTTTCCGGAGAGAGGGTGATATGTTGATCTGTATCCGTAGCCCGTATCGATGAAGTTCGCCCAGGTTGATAAGAAAAATCATTAGATTCTTCATTACGATATGACTCAGTACGCCCGGATCGCGATTGCCCACGATCACTCCTTTGCCTTGAATGGGTAGGTGCACCGCCGTGAAGAGTTTGAATGAGTTGCCTCATTGTTTCTTGCATGGCGGTTTGTCCTTCAGCCAGATTCGTCATAATTCCAGCCAGATCTGGAGGTGCAGATGGATTTGGAGGATTTCCAGTATTTTCAGCATTTCGATTACTGGATTCTGGATTATCTGCCATTGATGATAAATGATTTTTGGTGAAAAACGATAGCAACAGTCGTTTCCCACAGACGGCGCCAATCTGTTGATGTAAACAATTAGATCACTCTAATTATTCAATCACAGATAAATAAAATGAGACAAAGATTTTTAAAGTGGTTCAGCCTTATAAGAATGGCCTACGTCCACTGTTATGTTATTGCTGAGTGTTTGTGAATTCTCGATTACAAGTTCAGTCAAGAAATTCCGGTCCCTTTGAATGAGGGTGATACAAGGTATTTATAGCCCTTAGGCTGTACATGAATGGGTTGATACATTAAATGATATACATATGAAAGGGTAATACATTTAATGCAGCGTGTGCGTCAAGATGATAAACATTCAATGAATGATTGAACTGTTGACATTCTGGCAATTAATACTACGGTCGAGATGCTGCTCGGACCGCCTTAGTTGCTCGTTGCTCAGGAGTTCCTCGGAGCGCTAGAGTATCTCGGAGTGTTGCAGTTCCTCGGTATATCATTGTTGCTCGGGGAAAACATGAGTTGGTCGAGGAAATGAACTTCCTCGTTGTTATTGTGCCACGTAGATTGACAAGTGTCTTCGTATGATTCGTCCACATCAGCATATTAATTTTGGTATCAACAATCGTGATGCCTCAAATCAAGGATTATGTTTGACAAATTAATAATTTCATAAAATGTTCTATAACTGGTCATGTTTAGTGTACATGTTCTCTAACATGTATAGGTTCAACTCAGTATCTCTATGCAAGTAGTTTGAGGGAAACTACTACACTGGCAGCGATGGGCCCTAGGTCGAAATAAGTAACATTGTCTAGATGACTTTTCTTTAGGAACTATTTATCAAAGCAAAACATCGAATAATGAAGTTGTCGTAATCATAATCCACTACTATGATCCAACATCTTTACAAGGTTCTATTGAACTAAATATAAGATTATAATTAGCATATAATTCAAATACTAGATAACAAAAAGTATCAATTATGATTTGTGATAAAAAAATATACCGGGAATACAGTTAATCAACTGATTTTAGGCGTATCTCCAACAAAAAAACCATTCATGGATTGCCACTGCATCACATCATGTACTCAATATAATAAAACGATAGAATAATGAATCAAATACCAAAAAGTCCCTCAAATATTTTTTAATACACACTTGGTCCACGCCTTTTATTTTATACCAAAAAGTTCCTCAAACACTTTTTAATATGCACTTGGTCCAGACCTTTTATTTTGTAACAAAAAGTCTCTTATTCTCTTATCTTTAAAGGTTCGCGGCAGTGGCATGGTAAAACATTTTTGACATGGTGAAGGACTTTTTGGTGCAAAATAAAAATATTTGGACTAAATGTGTATTAAAAAAAATTCAAGGGACTATTTGATATATGCCCCTTGAATAATTCATATATTATCCAATACATTATCAAATTCCACACATTATATACAAATATTTGTACTCATAACATATTTAAATGGTTCTTCAATTATTTAAAGGGTAGCTTTAGATTCGCTAAAAATTATAGATATCCACATACAATGAATGAAGTAAAAAATAAAATAAAAAGACAAATTATAACAAAAATAAATAAATAAATATTGAAGTGTATTATTTTCATTTAAGCAAAAACAATTCCCGCAGTCTTGTGTCAGGAGCCATCGTTCATAGAATTGAGTGCCACAATACGACACAAAAAACCCCAATCTTTCATTGAAGTGCGTACCACTAATTGTTACTTACCACTTGGAGCATATGCATGACGGGAAGAGCTGCAATTTCCAAATGTGCCAACCGCCCAAAACTAAGTATTGCTTACATTTTCTCATTTCCACTTAGAACTTCAAGTAGTACTCCAAATATAATAAGAATTTATAAACTTCAGTTTTTAAGACGATCCCTTAAATGACACAAATTGTTATAGACCCTTTAAGATGCTTTACTATCTTAACAATACCACTCATCGGTTGATTAGAAGCAAAAAATAGATATTTACTTTCTGTTTGGTTTAAAATTATAATTATGCTTTATATATTTAAATATAATTGTAATAAAAAATTGTGTTTGGTAATTTATTTTTAAACACTAAATTATAATATTTATGTGTTATAATCAAGTTTTTCAGAAAATAGAAAAATAATATTTTATAACTTCTGTTTTTTATTTTTCATCTCAAAATTATTCATCCCTAATATTTTAATGCATTTATACCGTAATATATAATATCAATACATAATACATTAATATATGTGTAATTCTTATAAATAAATTATATATATATATATATATATATATATATATATATATACGTACACGAAATTACATATAGTTAAATTATTATATTATATAATATAATAAGATCCATATGTTAAATAATATTATCAATAGATACATGATACTAATATATAGTTTATACATGTATTATTAATGTATGAAATAATATAAAATATATATATAGTACATATGTATTAAAAAATATTATTAATTCATGTATATATATACTTTTATTGTGAATTATACTTGCAATATCATTGTAATATATATATATATATACACACACACACACACACACACACACACACATACATATATATATTTGCCAATTTTATAATTTTCAAAAAACTGTATTTAAAAACAAGTTTACTAAATGCGTACCAATAATTATAAACAAAAAAATTGAATTTTAAAACTATATTTAAAAAAAAAATTAAATCCACTTTTCTGAATATAGATCCAAGCGGATCCTTAGGTTGTGTGACAAAGTGACAATTTTAGGTGATATATGGTAACAAATATTTTGAGAAAACATTATAGGACGTTTACACTATTTGGGGATACGATTGTGTCCGTGTGTCATTGATGGAAACTTTAGTAGTTTTTTTTACATTAGTCACATCTTCAAGAATTTGTGAGGTTCCAGTTCCATGTACTTTTGAAATTTTAATAAGTTTCACAACCACCCAAAATCGTGTGTAACCATTCATTTTTCTTTTCGCAAAAGATGACACTTGTTTCATATTTATTACAATAGGACCAACGATTAAAAAAAAATTATATCTCTTATCGCGGAATCGTGTCCCAAAATCATGTGTCACTACTATTTTCCTTTATTCCGTAGCCTTTGGGGTTATATTTGTTTAATTAAAACTTTATTTCGGCAGGATTTTACTAAATTTCCCTTATACTGAAGTTGAAGCATCAATTAATTATGAGTAAAATACATTCCAATTTTGTATGACAAAGCAAAGAGTATGTGAAAATCAGTCTCTCCCAAACAGAACATCAGTCCAATGAATATAAAAACTCAGTCGGCGGCTGAGAAAACACATAAAATTTTTAGGGGTATTTTGAACCTTTCTGCAAGAAAGATATTTGACAAAATATCAGAGATACTTTATAACTTCTGTGGGGTAAAAAAGAGGAAAAAAATTGAAAAGCAGTATTTTGCAAGCAAAATCCTCCTGACTGTCAATACTCTTATATTATACTCCTCATTGAGTTTTAAATATAAAAGAATCACGGAGCCTATCATAAACACGAAAATACCGTGAATGATCGAAACTTGAAATGGTATCCATCAACACTAGGGTCTAGGAACATACAAGAGTTTAAATGCCCATCCCAAAAGTATGAGAGCCACATATATGCATTAAAAAGAGAAAAAAAAAATTGGTGACGCGTATTTGAGGTTCTCATTTATTTTTGAGAAACTTTTTAGATAATTAGTATTACACAATTTATTCATTCCAAGATTATTACAGGCCACAGGGTTCACTTGGCACGTGAAATTGAAAAAATATGCATGAATGAAACTTGTTGGGCCATTACAAAGTGCGTCTTTTGTGCAGCTTAATTAAATTTGAAAGCGATGACTTGTATTACTCAAAGTGATAAGCGATACACGTATTCTGTTACACCCCTTGTCAAGTTGTGGCCCTATTTTGCCACGTTGCTGTGATTTTACACTTGTCTCCTCCTCCGTCAATATCTATAATATAGAAGGCTACACTACCTCTTTCCACCCATATACTAAAATTTTAAGATTGTTCTAAGCTCTGTAACAAGCCATTTCTTGAACCAACTTGGTGTTCTTAGTATTCTCATCGGTTTTTTACCATGAAGGTATGTTTGTTGTCTCTTATAAAGAAAAAGAATCGTAATTTTTTAGCTTCAATTCACCAAACTTGTATTTCTATTGTAATTCATATTAGTCACTTGGGTTACATGATTGAAATGAATTTGCATGCAACAATTCTGTTTTCCCCTACGGTGTTGGAAGACTGTGAGTTCTCTTTTGTATTGTTGGCAGACACAGAGAGTGTTCACTTTTGGCAAAGGAAGGAGTGAAGGCAACAAAGGCATGAAGTCCTTGGTAAGTAATCAATCTACTTAAATGAACCTATGCTTTCAATTTCTGTCTTTGCTTTTTGTGTCTTAGTTGCTCTTGACTTTGTTTATCAATTCAAGCCAGTAGATAAAAGTTTGACTTCTCTAGTGGACAATTTTCATTCCTACAAAAAAAAAATCTTTTCTTGACTTGTCACCACAAACTCGTTCCGATTTAACTTCAGAGAGTAAAATCAACCCCTCTAACTATTGAGCAAATCATGATGACTCTATTTTTTACTTTTTCAGGGCCACTACCTCAGACAACCTCGGGCATCTGAATTTTGAAAATTTTTAGGGGCTCCAAATATTTTTCTGATTATGACTGTTTTTACAAAACCATCCCAAAATGTTCTTCAAAAGCGAGATAAATATTGTAAAAGCCGTCCAGTATTAATACTGTCGCTTTCTCTAAAAAGTGTCGTAAAATCTGCTTTTCTTTTCATTTTGCCATTTAAAAGGTTTAACTCAGGGACGGCCGCAAATTTTTCCTTTTAATGATGTGTTAATACTTTAATTCTTGTAAAATTAGATGATCTGTTACGTAGTTTTACTAATATCTAGATGTCATGAATTTTAAATGGGGCATATACCAATAGTCCCTCTTGTTCCAAAAAGTCCCTCACCATATAAAAACGCTAAAAAAAAAAAAGGAGCTCCGGTGAGGATTGCCAGAGCTCCAGCAGTGGGGGTGGGGGTGGGGGGAGAGGTGGGGCGGGAAGGCCGCTAGCGCGTATCTTTAAAAATAAGAAATATTAGTTAAATAGGTGTTTGAGGGACTTTTTGAAACAAACTAAAAAGGCTTGGACTAAATTTGTATTAGAAATGTTTGAGGAACTTTTTGGTAATTGATCCATTTTAAAATTAGATGATCTGTTATAAAGTTTTACTATATATTTAGAGTTTTACTATATATTTAGAGGTACAGAACTGATAGATTATAGACAGCTTATAAGTAGTATATGCTTGATCAAGAGAATAGGATTCTCGCCCTAAATTTTTGGTTCAGAGGTTGTGTGTCAACCCAAAATGACACCTTCAATAAATTAGTAAATTACAAAATCATCCAATTCTACCACATTTTTCCGAACAAAATGACCTCCAAAAGGATTTTCCAAATCGATCTAGAATATAAAAAGATTTCACAAAACGATCCAGATTAGGACTCGATAGAGGCTCTTGAAGGAAAATGCAAAAGAGGCTCCAGATGGCTTATACATTGTGGATAGATTTGCTACATTCTTTTGGAGGTCGACTTTTTTGGTAAAAACATGTCGTGCAAGGCTTGTTATGACATTAGCCTTAATAAATAGGTTGGGTTAGTGTCAAGACTCTGGCAAAACTAATTGAATGAGCTGGCTAGGGTTGGGTTGACTAAACGAATCCTCAATGACATGTATGCCGACCTCAACATGGGCCCCTTTCAATTAGTCGCACAACAAACATATTAAATGTGCAGGGGTACCATGTATTGTTTTCGACATCACCACTCAGAACACAAGACTTCGCAAAACCAAAGCTCTGATATGTTAATTCACCATTTTACCTGAAAGGTTAAGCTGTTAGGCTGTTAGGTAATGCGTCAACAATGTAGTTCATGTTTCAACAGTGTTTATGTGGTGTCTCGCATTCAATGGCACCAGACATGAATATCGTGCTAATGACACAAGTGTTTAGCAAAGTGAGGCAATAGTGGCCTAATTTTAGAAAAAGTAACAAAGTAAGGTTATAATGATGAGGAAATCACTTTCATGTACAAAAACAAGGATAATCAAGGCCTAGTCATCGTTTTTTGTATATAACACAGTTGTACATGATGAAAATATCATAAAGAAAATTAATAATACAAATTTTGTACACAATAAACCCAAATCTTACATAAAGATTATTATGGATGTTGGCGTTTGTTAAGATTAATGTGTTTGGGCATTTGTTATAATCCAATTTGTTCTTAGCCTTTATAGCATATGTACTGAAATAAAATATCGTGTCTAACTTAGATGGATACAAAATGAAGAATAGTCCAATAATAAACTTGATTTGAACTTGGGGTCCCTCGGTGACCTTATCTCACAGCTCAACGCTAGACATCTGAAATTTCACCGGTTTGACCCCCGTTTACGTCATTAGTGTTTTTGCTTTGCAATCCATATTCCATGTTAATATGAAAGCTTATATGAGCTGCTTCAACATTTTGATGGACATGTGTATTTGTGTGTGTATATTATAGTTAGGAGGCAAAGGAGCAAACCTGGCTGAAATGGCAAGCATTGGTTTATCAGTGCCACCTGGGCTCACCATATCAACGGAGGCATGTCAAGAGTATCAACAGATTGGCAAAAAGCTCTCGGAAGCATTGTGGGAAGAGATATTGAAAGGCTTGGGGATTGTGGAGAAGAATATGGGAGCATTCCTTGGTGATCCATCTAATCCTCTCCTGGTTTCTGTTCGATCTGGTGCTGCAGTAAGTGTCTTCTTTTGTGTGTGTGAGTGAAAAATTACATTTCCATATTTACCATGAGCCTGTTATTGACCTTCTGTGTTGAGTCTGCACCAATCACGCACCAGAAATTTTAGGGTGCTCATAATTTTGGGTTGCTCATGGATTGGTATTTGGGACTATTGTAATTTAACTTATCTTATAGAATGCAATGGTTGTTAGGATTGGGGGTGTTAAAGTCGGAGTGCCCAATCCAAAACAATTAGTAGTAGGTGGAGGGTCCCAGGATCTAGTGTGGTGAAAGTTTTTTATTTCTTTTATGATCTTTTTCTATTCTCAATATGCACTCACACAGGCTGTTCTATAATATTCTTTGTTACCATGTAAGTCAGAACATCCAACGCAAATAAAATTGGCAACAGGTGGGTGTGGGTGGGGTGGGGTGGGGGGGGGGGGGGGGTGCAGAAACTTATATACAGTGGTTAAAAACTTTGATTATGCGATGTGCAATTTTTATATTCTCAACAGGGTGATGTTTTTGTTCTTGTTTCTTGATTTTTCTTGTATGAAGCTCTAGTATCATCTGCTTATACACTACTGAAGTTCTTCTTTTTTCCTAACACAACGACATCTCAGCATGGTCCATACATGATAAATGAACAGCTCATGATTTTGTAGAGAATTTCCTAAACAATAGTGTCAAGATGATTGTGGGCTGTGGGAATTTTTGTTTTCTATCCATATAAATTAGGGGCATATACCAAATAGTCTCGAACATTTTTTAATACACCTTTAGTTCAAGGCTTTTTATTTGCTCCAAAAATTCCCTCAACATGCCGCTAGCACGCCGCTAGCACGGACTTTTAAAAAGAAGAGAATATTGGTTAAATGGGTATTTGAAGAACTTTTTGGAACAAAATAAAAAGTTTGGACTAAATGGATATTAAAAAATGTTTTGAGGGACTTTTTGATAATTGATCCTATAAATTATAGGCTCTTAATTATGTCCATTATGCTAAAGAGCAGTTATTTGTATCTGTCGCATGTGCAATGTATTCACTTGAAGTATATGTAAGTGTTCATGTAATTAAGTACTCACTGTACATTATATACTATCTGTTTTCTTATACCTGCTGCTTTGTTATTTTACAATTTAGATTTCAATGCCTGGCATGATGGACACTGTCCTAAATCTTGGACTCAGTGATGAAGTGGTTGTTGGTTTGGCTGAAAAAAGTGGAGAGCGATTTGCATATGATTCATACAGACGTTTTATAGACATGTTTGGAGATGTTGTGAGTGCTTCTTCCCAATCCTACCGATTGCATTATTTTGTGAAATATATCTATGTGGACTTGGGAGTAGGGGTGGCCGTGGGCCGGGCCTGGGCAGGCCCGGTCGGGCTCGGGCCGGGAGTGAAAAACTAAGTGCTATCCCAAGCCCGCTCGGGCCCAGATCGAGCCTTATTATGTAATCCCAAGCCCGCCCAGATTTGAAAGCTCTTTACCCAGGCCCGCCCAATTGGGCCTTGTTATGTTAATTAAAAGATTTTTTTTAAATTAAAATACCTATTTTTTTATTTAAAGACCAATTTTTTTAATTAAAAATCTGTTTTAAACTCCATGTATTACAAAGTCCATATATAAAGTTTTCCACTCTACATGAAAAGACTTGGTATACGTTTTTATATTTATAAAAGTTTCCCCCCCCCCCCCCATATATATATATATATATTTTTCGGGCCTCGGGCCGGGCCGGGCCTCATCGAGCTTAAGAACTCATGCCCAAGCCCGTCCGAAAAAAAATCGGGCCTATAAAATTTTGCCAGGCCCGCTCTGCGGGCCTATTCACCTTACACAAGCCCTATTTTTTTATTGGGCGGGCTTGGCGGGCCTATGGCCACCCCTACTTGGGAGTTCCCAATTTATGCAAATTCTCTGTATTTCATTCCTTCTCACGTTGATAGTTATGAAAATTTGATAGCCAAGATGACAAGGGCTTAATTGAAATTAGCTGGTTATTTCTTGATGAACGTAATGGGTTTTTTTTCTCGGAATTATTAACAGCTGTGATTTTTTATTGAAGGTAATGGGAATTCCACACTCGTTATTCGAGGCGAAATTAGAAAACTTGAAATCTGCAAGAGGAGTTAAGCTTGACACTGACCTAACAGCTTCTGATCTTAAAGAGCTTGTAGAGCAATACAAGAATGTTTATCTTGAAGCTATGGGTGAAGAATTTCCTTCAGGTAATTCCATCACCAAATTCTTAGCCTTTTTTGTTTTGTTTTGTTTTTTATGTAAATATGTCATTCCTAATATAACCTTCTCAACATCAAGAGAGGCAGTCTATTGAATAGTAATTTTTTTTCCATTTCTTTTTCTTTGTAAGATGTAGCAAACAAATTTATGGTTACAAGTTTGTTTCGCTTGTGCAGATCCAAGGAAACAATTACAGTTGGCTGTTAAAGCAGTTTTTGATTCATGGGACAGTTCGAGGGCCATTAAATATCGAAATATCAACAAAATAACCGGGTTAAAGGGAACTGCTGTAAACATTCAATGCATGGTGTTTGGGAACATGGGGAACACTTCAGGGACAGGGGTTCTCTTCACTAGGAACCCAAGCACGGGCGAAAAGAAGCTCTATGGGGAGTTTCTAGTCAATGCTCAGGTCCAAAATATGCTGATGCTATTTGTTTTCTATTTGTAATGCATACAAGTATATAGAGTATTTAGAGCCTGTTTGGTTCAGGGTGAAATATCTTTTAACTTTGTACAAAGTTAAACGGTGTTTTTTCTTTTTTATTTATTCAGAGTTAAAAATTGATTTTATAAAATTATAAATATGTGTAAATGCTATATGTGATTTTAGACACAATAGCCACAATATTTAACTCCCATGAAAATGCTTTTCATCATTTTACTTTTCACCTAGGTAAAAAACAATTCAGCTCGAATTAAATAGAGCTTCTAGTGATTCTAAGAGTTGACTGATAAGTAGCTTTGAATAGGGAGAGGATGTTGTTGCCGGAATTAGAACACCAGAGGACTTGAACACAATGAAAAATTGCATGCCCGAAGCTTACAAGGAACTTGTGGAGAATTGTGAAATTTTAGAGCGACATTACAAGGACATGATGGTAATTTCCACATTTTTTTGGAGAGCAGAAAATTTCATTACTCAGTTTGTTGCCTCCGAATTTCTTAGCTTCTTATTACCTAAAATATTTAGTTTTGGATAAAACTATACAAAAAAATATCTTATTTATGCCCTATTATGTTAATATTAGTATTGGGCGCTCATGTCGAAAACAGGACATTGAATTCACTGTTCAAGAAAAAAGGTTGTGGATGCTGCAATGTCGAACAGGTAAGCGTACTGGTAAAGGTGCAGTAAAGATTGCCGTAGATATGGTCAATGAAGGGCTTGTTGATGCTCGCACCGCAATTAAAATGGTGGAGCCGCAGCATCTCGAGCAACTTCTTCATCCACAGGTATACAAAAAAGGGGATAAAGCCAAATGTCACAATTTTCCTTTACATTTTGCTTCTATTTTTAAAATGTAAGGGGATCAAATTTGACATTTGTTTCTTTTCTTCTAAGATAAGGTGGGAAATTTTCTCTTGTATTGATTTTTAATCCTATTTTGTAAAATATAATTAACATTTAGCATTATTCAATAAATTTTTAAAAGGTCAGGGGGCAATTTACCCACTTAGTCTTCAAGGGTAGCTTGCAATTGCATGCTAATTGCTCCAATAGCAGAATGATCTATCTTTCTATCTACCAAACTAAGTTTGGGCGAAAAATGGGCCTTCTTAATTTAGAAAAACTAATGATTATAATAGGAATAATAAACAATTCGAACTTCATATTGTGTGGTCTTTTTTCCTTTTGCTTCCTTCCGAATGGACAATTTATATCTGAAGGAACTAAGGAACAACATTAATGCAGAATATGGTTGCTATAAATATATACATTCGTCATGAATGCCGTGTCTTTTACAACGTGAATGCACAATTCTTTGTATAGTTTGAGGATCCTTCTGCTTACAAAGACAAAGTAGTAGCTACGGGTTTGCCTGCATCCCCTGGAGCAGCAATAGGGCAAGTTGTGTTCAGTGCTGAGGATGCTGAAGCATGGCATGCACAAGGGAAGAGTGTCATCTTGGTAAGCTCATGTAGTTCACATTTCATTTTTGTTATCCTTCATATGATTAAAGATTTATTTTGAGTTCTATCATGACCTAACTAGAGACATGGTATCCACGGGGAAATGCAAAAGAGAGAAAATAAGCTATACTTATGTTGCGTCCCACTGTGTTCATGTTGCATTATCCAACCAACCAATGGCTATAAGTGTAGAGGATCCAGGGTTTTTTAATATTTATATTTTAAACGCCCCCTTACGGTTGGTGTGATCGAGACAAATACGTGGATGCATTATACTGTATGATGTGGAGCAGGTGTGGCCAACATAGGCCATGAGCCTATTATATACCATGTTAGAGTTGGAGTATCCAACCCAACACCAATTGTAATTGATGAAGGGGTCTCAAATATCTATATATTGTGTGTACATATTTGAATCCCCTACAAGGGATTTATATTCTCAACACACTTCATTCCTAAAACGGTTTGTGATTCTACGTTTTTGGTGGTAGATTGGGTCAATTTATGTTGTGGTACATGTCCAAGAGTTCACAAATCCATGTTTTATCAGTTAAAACCATTTATGTGGATGCGACTATAATGTACTCTTTGTAAAAAGAATATTTTATTTTTAGATTTATCTGCACTTGTTATTTTTCAAGTTATATGGCCATATTTAGCACATAGAATTGCATAAGCAGGGGAAATGGTTTTTATAAAACATCAATCACCATCAAGTAACAAATATAAGTTTCTGGTCCATTTTCTTGATCCCTTTTTTAATTATTGAATTGACACTGAACCTGTCATGATTGCTACGGTTGAAGGTAAGGACAGAGACCAGTCCAGAGGATGTTGGTGGTATGCATGCTGCTGCTGGAATATTGACAGCAAGAGGTGGCATGACATCTCATGCAGCTGTGGTAGCCCGTGGGTGGGGAAAATGTTGTGTTTCTGGTTGTGCTGACATCCGTGTGAACGATGCCAACAAGGTAGAATTTGAAATTTTTTGAATGATAAAATATTAGTCTTAGGCTCCATTTGGTTTGTGATGAAAAAGTGTTTACGCTGCTGAAAAGTTAAATGGTGAAATTATTTTCAGTTGTTCAAAGTTAAATTGTTCCCACTAATTTGTCCTAAATTACTCAATATAGTGTGTACACTTATCTACATTTTTAACTAAAAACAAGAGATCATACCTTGCACCCACCCAAACCAAACAGGGCTCGAGTAGATACAGGGATTTGATATTTTATGAAATTTCAGGTTCTTGTTATTAGAGATAAGGTGATCAATGAAGGGGCATGGATTTCACTCAACGGATCTACTGGTGAAGTGATCTTGGATAAACAAAACCTGTCTCCTCCTGCTTTGAGCCGTGATCTTGAAACATTCATGTCTTGGGCTGACGAAATAAGAAATCTCAAGGTTCTGCCGCTAATTACGTTATAAGAGATGTATGTCATACCAGAAGTGGTTTTGTTGAGTTCTTATAATTGACTAGTGGTGTGGTTCTGTCTTAGGTTATGGCAAATGCTGACACACCTGATGATGCACTAACTGCACGAAATAATGGTGCTCAAGGGATTGGACTCTGTAGGACAGAGCACATGGTAACTCTTTCTATCTTTTTGGCTTTCATTAAATTTCTTCTTCTTCATTCATCTTCTATATTCATTACAAATTTGAATGACCTATTACAGAAGTTGTAGATCATATAATTTCACAGTTCTTGTCATTGACGTAAATCTTCAAATGCGGAAGCATTATTACTACACTACACAACAACTATTACCTACACATCAACAACAAATAATTAAACTAAAGAAATGAGTTTCTTTCTCTTTCTATTCTCAATTCTCAATATTCAAGGTTAAGTACAAATGAGGGCCAAAGGGTCCATTTATAGGAGTTAGCTTGCTAACCAAGCAATTACTCAAAAAGACCAAAAAGGACAACTAATACCTAAAAATGAACCATTAGTTTCAAACATACTTGGAAGCTAATTAAACACTAAGGAAAATTACAATAAGCCCTAAACTAAAAAATAGAAAATAAAAGATGTATTCTCCTGTAGGCACAACCACGCGCCATGTGTCGCTAGAAATTTCATATACACCATTCTCTCCGTCTTCAAAAAAGCTCGTCCTTGAGCTTGGAGGGTGACTCATCAATGCCACATGAAGAAGTGTCGGTACAAGTTTATCTTGCAAAGTAAAGCAAGACTCCAAATTAAATCCAACACGCAAATGGACTGGCCAAACTTCTGTTAGACCCATATGGACCTTCAACAAGTGGGTCTAATATACCCAAATCTCAACGATGTCTCCATCCGAGCAACCAAAAACTGACGATCACTATGCCTTCTCAACACCATAAGCACATGGTTGCAACTTAGCTTGGTGGACCCTTGAATCCGACCAGGTACAAGAGGAATGAAGATGGAGACAACCCCAACGGAAAATAGTCGGAAAATGTATTTCCGGTGGGTACATTTCTCATGGAAGTCATATGTTGTGACCGGAATAGAGGTCAATAGGGAGGGTGAGATCGGCTCAAATTAGGGCAGGTCCGTTTTAGGTGGGATTTGATTGCAGTTGGGCATTAATGAGTGAGAAAGGGAAAAATGAGGGTTAGGAGAGGGTGGGGTTGGTTTCTTGGGTTTTCTTGAAGGTGGTGGGGGTTGGGTTGCTATTTGTGGTCAAGAAAAGGGAAAAGGGAGGGAGGACAAACCCTAGAAGTGGGCTGCCCTAGGAAGGTGGTCGAGGTTTAAAAAAAATTGGTTTGGGAGGTGGTGGGGATGATCGGGAGGGGGGGACTATTTTGGGGGTTTGGGGGATGTTTCGGTGCCGGAAAAGGGCTGGGGTCTGGCCGAAGGCTGTCCGTAGTGAGGAGGGGGCTGCTGGGGTGGTTTCCAGGTCAAACAGGGGCTGGTTGGGGACAGCAGGGCTGTCGGCAACCATTAGGGCTGGCCGAACCCTATGGACGTTAGATCGGAGTGTTTGGAGGGTCGGCTGGCCTGGGTGTTCACTGGCGGCAGCTTCTGGAAGGTTTCCGGCAAGATTTGGCCTCGATCGGCAGCCATTAGGGCTATCAGACCCCCTGTTTTCATGTCTGGGGCGGAAATCATCATCGGAGGGTTTTGGGGTGTTTTTGTGTCGGAAATGGGGTCAGAAGTGGATGTCCGGTGTCTGTATCAGCAGGCGGCTGGCGTGGGCGGGTTTCCGATCACGTCAGGGGCAGTTTTGATAGTGTGTAAGGCTCGGGGCAGAGGATGGGCTAGGCCAGGGAAGACAAGGGTTGGGGTTTGTATTTTCTTGAATTCTTGAGGGTGAGGGTTAGGGTTTGGGTAAAAAAATTAGGGTTAGGTTTTGACATGAGTCCAACATGCTGGGAAATGTTTGGACACGTTGCCAACACGCTGGGACATGTTGCTGACACGTTGTCCGACACGCTGGGACACGTTGTCCGACACGCTGGGACACGTAAAAAAGGACATTTTTTATTTTTATTTATTTATTTTTTAATTTTTAATTTTTTTTATGTGATTATGATTCTGCCTTATTTATGATTTTTAATGTTAAAGTGTGTTTGAATTTTGTTTTATATGGTCCATTTACTTAATTTCATGTTAAGAATGATCTAATAATGTATTTTATGAAAAAAAATATGTTTTATTTCATTAATATATATATGTAAATATATATTATATATTTGAAAATATATTATATATTATACGTATCCTAGCGCGTCGTATCCTAGATTTTGGGATTTCTCTCTCTCTCTCTCTATTCTCAATTCTCAATATTCAAGGTTAAGTGCAAATGAGGACCAAAAGGCGTAATTATAGGAAGATTTAGCTTGCTAACCAAACGATTATCCAAAAAAAAACAAAAAGGACAACTAAAACCTAAAAATGACCCATTAGTCTCAAACATACTTGAAAACTAATTAAACACTAAAAATAAAGGAAAATTACAATAAACTAAAAAATTGAAAATAAAAGATAGTCGTCTCTAGTAGGCACAATCACGCACCACGTGTCGCTAGAAATTCCATATACATCAATCATGTTTTTTATCTGTTGGCTAATTAGATGTTAAAGGTGAGAGAGAAAGTGTATCATTTCTTTTGTTTGGGAGTTTTATTAGGAGAGAAATCAAAAGAATAAAAGAGAGTTTTCAAAGTTTGAATGAAAATTAATCTCATAACCTTTCTCTCCAATTGGGAAAGAAAGGAATAGAGAAGAGAGTTTTAATTAACGAATTAATTTCATTGACCCTTTTACCCTTAGTTAAATTTCAAATTATCGTATCAGGAAAAAATAGATAGGGCTTAGTTATCTGGGTATAATAGTAGTTTTCGCCTCGTTTTTCCTGTTCTTTTCTTTTCAACTGGCAAACAAGGAGGAAAGATTCTAACTTTCTCTTCTCTTCCAAACTCACAAACAAAGGAAAGAAAGTCACAATCCTTTCTCTTCACTCCTCTTCTCTCTTATACTCCCAAACATAGCGCAATATTAATGGTTCATTGATGATTATTAGTTGACAAAATGGCATTTATGGACTTGTTCAATTTTTAGCCTTCAATGATATATTATATAGTTCAATTGGATATTATCGGATAAAAAAATCATTTGAACTATCAATGCTTGGGGTGTTTCAGTTTTTTGCTTCTGATGAGAGGATAAAGACTGTGAGGAAGATGATAATGGCAGTTACGACCGAACAGAGGAAGGCGGCGCTGGATCTGTTGTTGCCTTATCAAAAATCTGACTTTGAGGGAATTTTCCATGCAATGGATGGTAATTCTCGTTTTTGAAAACTTATTTATTTGATAAAATGGATATTTATAGCAAATGAGAGAAAGCTTGAGAATTGTATAGATACTGAATTATCATAATTAAGTTATAATACCCATAAGTTATAAGAGAAAATAAAGATCGAAGTCCCTTAGAATTACCAAAAGATAATTTTCGAAAATTGTAAAACAGGCTTTTTCAGGGGTCTAAACGTTGTTGGATGGCAGAAAATTAGTGTTGGTCATAAAAGAGTGGTGAATTTTGTCTATTGCATCATTTGAAATAGATTAGGCCTGACCCCATGAACACGTGAATTTCCATTTGGATATTGATCTGATCTTGTGAGGCAATGACATTTTACCATTGCTCGTTAATTTTCAATTTATTATTCTGTTTTTTCTTGTAAGGAATTACAAATAATTCAGACTATCTCTTGTTTATACGATGAATTATTCGAATAACAGGTCTTCCAGTAACGATCCGACTATTAGATCCTCCACTCCATGAATTCCTACCAGAAGGTGACCTAGAACATATTGTCAGTGAATTAGCCACAGAGACTCACATGACTGAAGATGAAATTTACACGAGAATTGAGAAATTATCAGAAGTAAACCCCATGCTTGGTTTTCGAGGATGCAGGTTTGACAGCCCTTTTTTGGCTAATTAATCTAATACTATCTTGGTTATGTGTTAAAATTTATCACAGCTCTCAAACTTCAGGTTACAGTTTTTTCTTGCTTCATATAAACAAGGGATGCCAGGCGGTTTCGGGGACCAAAGCAAACTCCAAAAATTGGACCCTGGCCATTGTTTTTCTGAAATTGCTATAATAATGTTTTCTTTGCCATGTATATAAGAAAAATGATTTTCTTCTATTATTAACAAGTGTTGCACCCATTTAACTTCCAAAAGTAAGGCTAAAAATCGAGGACATCCATCACGTAAAAGGGGCTTCTTCACAATTTTATCTTCAGTGCCAAAATCACTAATTAAATTTAAATAATCAAGTCTTACTACTATAAATTTATCATTTGGTAAGATAGCTAATCCATTCACCCTTAATATGGAACATGACACCAAATTATTTTTGGGGCCAAATATGGGGGGTCAATCTCTCTATCGAGCATAATGTGTAGTGTTATCTACACCTAGTTTCTATCGACAAATGACTGGCGCGTTTAGTATTTGTTCCCCTATAATCTTTAGGGCAATTAGATGTGCTATTAATTCCTCAACGTCCTTAAAGTTTTTTTTAATTACACTTTCGCATTGTCTTGTAGCCTAAAATGTGCATTTTCAAATTGGACCACAATCCAAGAAGCGCTCGTGAAGTTTTATAATTCCCAAGATGAGATTTCCGCAGCGGAAATTAAATTTGTGATGAGCCTCTTAGCTTGTAGTTATATATATAGATTCCCGTACTTTTTATAGCTTAACATGTGTATTATCAAAATGGTCTACATTTTATAATGCGAGATATATTCCTAGACAAGTTATTGTTGTTCATATTGAATTTTTTATCATGTGTGACAGGCTAGGAATATCATATCCGGAGCTAACAGAAATGCAGGTGTCAGCAATCTTTCAGGCTGCTGTTTCTATGACCAAACAGGGTGTTACAGTCCTCCCCGAGATAATGGTTCCCCTTGTTGGAACACCACAGGCATGTTTTGATCTTTGTTTTTCCCCCTTTCTCATCATGTGTTTTCTAAAGTTGGTGTTAGTTTGGTATTGAGATTTGAGAGCGAGAAGGGCTTATCATTTGTACATTATAAACTATTGATTTAGCAGCTTTTTTTTTAAGTTTTTCAAAACTACTTGAAGTACGAGAAACCGGTTTGGTGCAATGAACTGAACGCAATTCTACTTTAATTTGGTTAACTAATCTTGATCTCGTATAGTCAACGACTTTTGATTATTTTTAACTTATCAATAAGAGCATTCCATGTTGCTAAAATCGGTTCTTTGAATGGCAGGAATTGGGACATCAAGTGAGATTAATTCGCAATGTAGCAAAAAAAGTGTTCTTAGACCTGGGTTCCTCATTGAGCTATAAAGTAGGCACCATGATTGAGGTTCCTAGGGCTGCTCTAGTTGCAGATGAGGTATGTTCAAATCATTTGTCTATTATAAGTTAGTAGACATGGGCGGAGCCAGACACTTTTTGTTATATATCTTTTAAGAAGAGAATATTAATTCTATTTTTTCTTTTTTTGTTTGCCAAAACTAAAGGGAGAAAATTTAACAAATGTACTATTTATAAAGAGAATGGTTATTTGCACTTTGGGGTCAATTCGTTATAGAAGATATAAAGTTAGGGTCAACAGTTTTTTCATATTTGATGTCCAAAAGTGTCAAAAATACTTTTTAAGGACGGTTTTAGGATCTTTTTATGACCTTTTTTTTATCAGTCGACTCTTTGGGCCCGAAATTCTTGATATGAAATTGAAAATTTTGGAACCCACACTCATAATATGAAAAAACTTTGGAAGCCAACCTCAAATTTACACACAACAAATTGTTCTCAACTTGCCAATATCCCTAAAAAGAACTACCTATTTGAAATGTGGAAAGTCCGCATAGTTGGTATATGTAAGTAAAGTAGAATGGTTGCATTATTGTCTTAAGAAAGCATTCTTCTTCTTTCTTCTTACCTTCTAATGCATGCCCTCATATTTGAAAAAAATATTGCAGATTGCGAAGGAGGCAGATTTCTTCTCCTTTGGCACCAATGACCTCACCCAAATGACATTTGGTTACAGTAGAGATGATGTTGGCAAGTTTCTCCCCATATACCTATCCGAAGGCATTCTCCAAAATGATCCATTTGAGGTTAGTCGTGCAATATTCGCACCCCGAAAACCTCTCCTCTTATCATAATCATAATCACAGTATTTGCTAATACAATTTAATAATGTTGAAGAAAATTCATTGACATTAGAAAATCAAATTTCTATCCTCAGGTACTTGATCAGAAAGGTGTAGGCCAACTTGTCAAGATGGCCACTGAAAAGGGTCGGGCAGCTAACCCGAACTTGAAGGTGAATATCAACATTGTATACTCTCTAGAAAATCTGGTTCTTGTTGATGATGCATGTTCTTTAAAACAAAATTGGGCACTTCTTTAAAAGTACTCCTCATTTGGGTTTCATGGGGTTACACTATCTCGCATTAAATGTAATTTTCTTTACATCTTGTCTAGTTAGTCTTTAATAACAAGAGAGGGTACTCTCTTGAATAATGGAGTAATTAAGACATGGATCAATGAAGTGTTTTCTGTGTGCCATGAGAGATGTTAGCTAGCTGTTAGAAGGTACTATTGGGGCTTCAATTTTTGAGCTTTTGTTAGTTGTAAGTTGATGAAATGGATGATGATATGAAACAGATTGGAATATGTGGAGAGCATGGTGGGGAGCCTTCTTCTGTTGCATTCTTTGCTGAGGCTGGCCTGGACTATGTTTCTTGTTCTCCATTCAGGTTAGCAGTTTTGGGTCTCTCTCAGCTAACTCAACTCAACTCAACAAACCCTAATTTCAACTAATTAGCGTTGGCTACGTATGCCTATTTTTTGATTTCTGTGTTTGAAACTAGTTATTATTTGTGTGTTGGTTCTCTTGTAGGGTGCCTATTGCTAGGCTAGCTGCAGCTCAAGTTGCCGTGTAAGGAGAATGGGGGATAAGTTTTGAGGGGGGGACTCTTCCTTGTACACATCTGTTGACCTTGAACTGTATACAAATAATGTTAATAATTAATGTAATGGAAAGTAGCAAATAAACACCCAGAACATTATACAACTAGTGAAATCAAATAGAAAATCCTCATATTGAGAAGAGGGTACAAGAGATCTTAGAGCATTTCATGTGGATGTGTAATAAGGCAATGTAAATTATATGTGTCAAAAAAAATAATTTACCCATTGTTATATAAAAGTTTTTCACCAATGCAAATATCTGTATTTTAACTTATATCCCACAATATTCATAGTTGCATTGGAGAAGTGATTTTGAGTTAAATGTTTGTGAATTCTTGTGGGTTACTTCACACTTATGGAAAAGACTCTCTGGAAAGCGTCTATTGTAGATACAATTTGGTATCACATAACTTTCATGTTTCTTATAAAGAGGATAACTCATTTTGAATGAATTTTATGAGCCACTTCACGTCCTTCTACTAAATTAGAGACGTTCTTAATTATTGGAAATTTAGTGCAATTTATAATAATATCCTTTATTGACAATTTTTAAACATTTGAGGATAATTTCTTATTAGGTCCATTTGTTATGTCACTAGCGTGGACTTCTACAAGAAAAGAATTAGTGGACTTAATTATTTAAAATTTGTCAAAATTCTTTTTATGTTTAAAATTTATTTACGAGGGACCTAAGAGTACTTTCCCCTAAAATTTATACATTCAACTACAATAACCTTTCTAGAAATAAGATATATCCTAGAAGTGATTGGATATATCTCCCTTTAATTATATAAGGGGAGGCTTAATGAAGCCTCGTCACTTTTTTCATTTCTAAAACAATCATCACGAAAAAATAAAATATAAATGTAATTTTAAATCCTCATTTAACCAATTCAGTTTTTCACTAGCTTTTCATCCTGCCCTGCGCACATTGCGTAACTTGGGTGTTATATATATATATATATATATATATATATATATATATATATATATATATATATATATATATATATATATATATATATATATATCCCATTTATAGCATTATTAGATTGCTTATATTGCTTTATCACCGTATGTTGTGGACATTTCGATCGCCTATCACTTGAAACTTCGATGACCAGAAATGAGTGGGAATGAGACATTATTAAAAACAAAAGGGTCAAAATTCATGTTTTAAGAGGCCCTTGAAAAGTTTTGGGTTAAATGAATTATCCTAAAAATATGGCCAAAACTCAAAAACAACAAGAACGAATCCATTAACCTTATAATTAATTGCGTTTAACTGAACGGTTAAAAATCTTCAGGTAATCATTACCAAATATAATCCATTAATCGAATGGTTAATTAAAAGGGACAGTCCCTACTAAATTGGTCAGCCCTACGGGTGTTCCTACCAAAATTGATCCGCCCTACAAGTGTCCTTTTGATTAACCGAGCGGTGAATGGGCTCGCATCAGTGACTATAAAAAGGAGCCTCCACCAACTTAGAATTGCACTTCCAAACTCAACATTGATAAGGGTTTCTAACCTTATTCAACACCGAGCATCTCTGAATCTCGAATTCTGTCAGAAATTTCGAGGGAAGTTTGGACTTCAGAAAAGTCGCTTCCTCAGAAACACAGAGTCAACCCTCTATTCGCACTCTACAAAAAAAGGTTATTCCAAATAAATCTTTGCCTAACTAAAAGGTGCCACCTCATAGGGGACACACTCCCCTGGGCAAATTTGGCTCACGTTACAAAGGTAAAGAAACTTTGTAGGAATTTTGGGACAATATCATAAATACAAATTGTGATATAAAAATATCCATGTATGTCTAAAATATCTAAACTCGGCTCCCGTTAGGGGACCGGGTATGCACTTTACAGCGTTTATATTTTAAATCTCGATTTTTACCCAACACCTATGTTTGTTGAGATAGGTAAACATTATATTATGTTAAACAAATGCTAATCAATTGGTACAACTAATGTACAACATAAAAACGTACTTTTTAAAACCATTCTCAAGAAAGTGTCCGTAAACCGAGTCATTCCAAAACTTTTTCGAAAACCCAAGTCTAAAACCCGAATACTCTTCACCACTTCTCCGAGTGATCACTCATGTCCTAGCTAAGGCTCCCACGAATCTTTGTTTTCTTTGAAATACTTATCAAACACTTATCTTTGATTATGTATTTTCAACATACGAAGATGCACTCCAATTCACAACGAAAACGCTATATAAGGACAAGGGTCCATAATATTATATATTGTATACTCGATATCTCATTGCCTCCGCCCATTATATTAGGGATGCCTCCATCTCTAGTCCAAACTCCCTTTCTCATATGGAATGATCATCTCTATCACTTTGGATCAGTCCGAGGGCTACGACACCTCTGAGATTTTAGTCATGTCGATAAGGGATACATAGATCTTTGTCAGTGACTTTTGGTCCACTCCAACCATAAATCAACCCCCTTATTTCTCTAACCGTAGGCAGTGAAGGATGTCTAGAACATCACATCTTTCACATTACACCTGCAAACTAGTCAGAAGGTTCAACGACACCTTTTGTTTAGTGATCACACGATAATCATAACATATCATTGTCAAAAACTTTGGGTTTACTTCCATTTGGAACCCCCACCGAAGCTACCCCTTTCTCACAGATAGCTTATCCCCCATATCAAGTCAAGTCCCCATACTTGCACACACATTATGTTGGTACCTTTCCATATGGCTCGTCACAACAACCGAACTATGTAGGCTTTTATCTCGTGGTTACACGGGTACGTAGGGGCAATCCTGAGTCCTTATCGTGAGCACAAGTCTCGATAATATGTCCCATGATATATCATTCCCCTATATATGCACTCGTTTATCATACTACTTATTATCCTCCTATCATACCTCAAATGAGATATCAAACTATCTCAAGCCATGATTTATCGCGCTTACACCTTTTAGTGGCCTCCCATTACACAAATCGAGCTCTCTAGCACCCATTTACATGCATATTTACGATCATCTGTTATTTGAATACATGTTCACACACAAGCACTCTTGTGTACCCACATAAGTTTAAGTAAAATTCATATAACTCTCATTAATAGCGTTTTTATACCTAAGCATATATCTACATTTTAAGGGATTTTCAAACTACGGTTCTCAACATGTTTTAAAACAAACCAAAAAGTAATCATAAATGTTAGAAGCAATAACAAGTATATAGATTAGGAAGCAGGTGCCTAATACATTTCTCACTCGTATAACCCAGTTTTCGAACCCACACCAAGAATATATGGATCATCCAACGACCTAAACATGCCTTAGGATTAGCCTAAAATGGCTAACTTAACCTATTTTGTTTGTTTTTATGTAAAATAAACTAGCAACTTTGAACAACCGACAATCCCTCGCATGGAGAATTACGCTTAGGCCTAAATAGGGGCGTGCGCCCTAACAAAAATTGGATATGGTGTCGAACATCTTCTAGAGGCAATAATTCAACAACTAAACCCCAGCCGCAGGGGGAAACAACGAACTGAGAGACCAGCACTATCGCGTCACCGCGGGGATCAAAACAACGACGACATGGCGTTGATGTCGCATCCTGCTTCTCCTTCGAGCACACAATAGCTCGGGACCCTCAACACCACACGTGTAATGATATAATATTAAATTATATTTTATATATGTATAAAATAATATAATATATTATAGAATTATTGACAATGTAACACAAATGTTATAAAAAAAGATTGTGTCATAAAATTAGTTTACTTTTCATTTATACTTCTCCAAAGAACAAACTGAAGTTTTCCTCATTTGTAAAAATGAGTATAACTCTATATGGATATTTATATAGGAGAAAAATATAAAAAAAAGATCATGTGTGAGGGACTTTGTAAATATTTCAGTGCGAACAACATAATTTATTTTATTTTTAATAAATCAAAATGTTAATCTCTTCATCTTTAAAAAATGAGATGTTCCACAATATTAATTATAGCACACTTCATTTTAAACTCATTCAAATATTATATCAGAGCTTTGTTTTTAATATTTTCATTTACCTTTTTTTCAAAAATAAATAAATATAAATCTTTATTAATGTCCACACAAGTACACACACAAAAAAAGTCATATGGCTTTGGCTGCATAAAATATTTAAGTGTAAACTTCTTCAAATAACATGATGAATCTTACCATCATTATAATTAGAAAATGAAATTAATGTTCCCGTGACAACCCTGATATAATTATGTTTGAATTATGATTACCTTATGCGATATGTCTAATGTGCTATTAGTATGTCTATTGTTAAGTTATTATGTGTAGTCCTATCCTACCTTCATAAAGCATGAAATATCGAATTAGTTACAAACACACAAATTTTGAAGTTTTCAATAGGAAAGTTCATATTAGAGACTAGTTTTGACCCTTATAATATAATAACTGACTTAAGGTGAAAGCTAGATAATTGTATATATATGAGTTAAGTTTGTAACACAAAAAACGGTGTGTAAAACAGAGGTCCAAGTAAGGAGTTATGCTGAAATTATAAAACAATGGCAAAATTGTCCACATGTTAAGTAATATTTTGTCTTATTAGTATAACAAATGGTTTGTTTTGATTGGTTTGAAAGGGAGGTGGGTTTAGACGACTTTAAAAACTTGTAATAACCTCCTCCTTCAGCAAATTCAGCGACGAGAGAGTTGGAGCTCGAGGAAAAATAATTGGGAAGTTTTGGAAGAAGAAAGTGAGGAGAAAATTTGAGAAAAATCAATAAAAAAAATTACATAAAAGTTCCTAAAGTAATTCTACGCGTAAATCTTGTTATTTTTCTTACATTATTAGTTTGAATGATAGAAATCATCAAGTGTTTATTAAAATTTCATTCCTTGATGCATATGTATGGTTAGATGCAAGTTTAAGTAAGTTGAATGTGAACCCTTTAAATTACTTCGTTTAGAAACCTTGTGTACTCGAACTTCTATATCTTTTTGTATACTTACTAAAATTGATTAATTCCAGTTGGATATTAACATATACTCATATATGTATATCATATCCAAAAATTATGTAAAAATACCAAGAAATGAATCTTCGGGGATAGTTTGAAGTTTAGGTATAGAATTATACGTGTTTGACGTTTTGCTTGACATAGCAAATGAACCCTAAAAATTATAAAACTTTAATTATTTATTATTAAATATATTTATTTATATTGGGTAGAATATCATAAAAAGTTATGATGTAGAAAAATTATGAAAATTCTTGGAAGTTGACTGAATGATAGAGAAGCTGATATGGCAGAATTGCTATGTAGTAAAGAAATTAACATATCTTGCTCTAAGAAACTTGAAATGATGTGTCGTATCTTGTGTTGGAAACCTAATATTACAATGATTGGATTACCAATAAGAAATTAAAGGTTGTTTGTACTATTATTTGGATATGTTAAATATCTTAACATGAATTTAGAAAAAACTTCATTTATGATAAATGATTTAAATGGAATCGTATGATGCTTATGAATTGAGTTATGCTTAAGATATTCCTTGGATTATTAATATTTTTATGATACTAGTATTGTAAGAATGATAGAAAGGGAAGAAGAACCGGTTGAACAAGTGTCGGACAATGGAAAAGAAAAAACCTGGCAAGGTGCCAAGGTGAGTGTTTCATATATATATATATATATATATATATATATATATATATATATGTGTGTGTGTGTGTGTGTGTGTGTGTGTGTGTGTATGTGTGAAAATGATATGATGGATATGGATATGGCTCTAAGAGAAGGATTTGTTTGGATATTATGCTATCCAGGACTGGTTTGAATACTTCAGTATTTAGGATTTATTTGGATATCCAAATATCCAGGATTTGTTTGAATCTTATGATCCAGGATTGGAATTGGACAAAGGTCCAATGATTTGTTTTGTCTTATCACAAGGATTTATTGAAACTTATGTTCCAGGATTTGTTATTGCCATAATGGGTAGGATTGTTTGAATTTTATATCCATAGATTTGATTTAGAACTGTTACTTCATTACAGGGAAGGAGTACCTCACTAAGATTAATGCTTGTTGTTTATATTTTAACATTTTTCAGGTTTGTACGCTGCCAACTAGGATACCATATGATCGGTGATTTTGAAAGCTGCATCGCTAGGAACAACTGGGGTTTATATATGAGGATTTCGTTATTATCACACTTGGGATATTACTACACTCACACATTGTATATATTGAGTTAGAGTGCTTTAACGTAATAATTGTAATAGTTAATCATAGTATTGTAAGTCCGCTTAATTATGACTCTGATGTTAATTATGTTATTGTACAAAGAACAATATTATGATCATTATGTACATTATGCATGAAAATATTGATAAATGAATTATACTTCAAATGGGATGAAGATTTGATTTAATTATTATAAAAACAAATGATTAGAATGGATTTGGGGTGTGACAATTAGTGGTATAACCAGGTTATTAATTTTGGACGTGTGTGATGGTTAGATAACAGTTATTAAATTGCTTTTATATTTATGAATTGTTTATGTGTTAACCAACAATTTAGTATTGTAAACTGTTTATGTTGTTTATTAGAACTTTATTGTATTATAGATAATTACAGATGGAACCTGGAAATGAAAAATATAGAGAAGAGGGCATAGCTTCTGATACAGAGGATGCCAAAATAGAGTAGAGTGTTGCAGGAAGGGCTAGAGTGCATGAGCAACCTACAGAGATGCAAATAATGGCATAGGAAATGCTGAGGATGAGAGAACAATAGGAAATATATATGACATTAATGGCAGAACAACATACTAGATATCTAGAATCAAAGACTGCATCCAGAATTGAGAAAGAGGCAAGGAAGGAAATGAAAGATGCCATGTATGAAAAGTTCCTGAAGTTGAATCCTTCAGAATATTCAAGATCAGTTGAACCTACAAAAGCTGATATATAGGTTAGAGATCTAAAGACTATCATTGCAGTGATCAAAGTTCCAGATAACCAAAAAGTGAATTTGGTTGTGTTTAGGCTAAAAGGAGAGGCCAAATATTAGTGGGAAGCCATCAACCATTTAGTGCCCAAGATGGAAGGTACTGATGTTATTACTTGGGTTGAATTTATTAAAGCTTTGTATGTTAAGTATTTTCCTAAAGTTTATAGGAGGGAGAAGGTTAGGGAATTTATTAATTTGACCCAAGGAAAAATGTCTGTGAGGGAGTATGAGGCTAAATTTAGAACTTTGTCTAGATTTGCTATTAAATACATTGAGGGTGAATGAGAGAAATATAGTAAGTTCGAAGATGGAATGATTTGGCCCATTCAAAATAGAGTGGCCACTTATGAGTTAAAAGATTATGCTTCTCTGGTGAACAAAGCCACGATAGCAGAACGACAAATGAACTAAGGGGTGGCGAGTTGAGAGAGTTTTAAGAAAAGTAAATTCGACGCACCTCAATTTAAGGGGGTGAGGGTGGAAGTGTTAAGATGGAACCTCATAAATTTTAGAGAGATGGTGTAGATAGTGGTAAAGGCCAAGGGAGATTTGGTAGGGATACCAGGGGTGGAGGATCTTCGGGTTCAGTTAAAATTTCAAAAAAGGGTGAGACCCTAATGAGAGTTATTACATGTTTCTTTTGTAAAGAGGATGACCATTATAAATCTGAGTGTCCCAAGCCTAAGGGGCTGGAATGCTACCATTGTCATCAAGTGGGGCATATTAAGAAGAATTGTTCGCAGTTGGCAGAGACTCTAGCAGCACCTAGTGAAGCAGAAAGCAGAATATTATCTCCAGGCAGTGGAGAGAGGAGTATGGGCAGTGGAAAAGTTAGTGGTTCTAGGTCAGGTGGACGGATCTTTAAGATGAAAGAGGCTCATGTTACTTCGGATGTGGTGACATGTACACTTTATGTTACTAATAGAAGTGCCTATGTTTTTATTAATTTTGGTTCCACACATTCTTTTGTGTCCTATGCTTTTACTATATATCTTAATAGACTATGTACTCATTCAGATGGGGGTGGTATTTATATGCCTATGGGGGATATGGTTGTAACTGAATATGTTTTTCGTGATTGTGTTTTGACTGTGGGGGTTTGAGATACAGTTATAGACCTACTTCCATTGGATATATCTAATTTTGACATAATTTTGGGGATATATTGGTTATATAAATACCATGCATCTAGGGATTGTTTCCATAAAGAAGTTGTTTTTAATATGCCTGGTGACTCTGAATTTAAATTTGTGGGGGAAAGGAAAATTGTTCCCTGTTGCATCATTTCTGTTATTCAAATGAGGAAATTATTGAGTAAGGGATGTGAGGGTTTTATTGCATATGTTCTTGACACTATGAAGGGGGCTTTACAATTAGTTGATGTTCCTATTGTACGGGATTTTCCAGAAGTATTTTCTAGTGAGTTGCCTAGGTTACCTCCAGAGAGAGAAGTTGAATTTAGTATTGAATTGGCACTGGGGACAACCCCTATTTCTATGGCACCGTATAGAATGGCACCTACTAAGTTGAATGAACTCAAGATTCAGTTGCAGGATTTACTTGATAGGGGGTTCATACAGTCTAGTGTGTCTCCATAGGGTGCACCAATTTTATTTGTGAAAAAGAAATATGGTACCATGCGTTTGTGTATTGATTATAGGCAACTGAATAAAGCTACAATTAAGAGCAAGTACCCTTTACCTCATATAGATGATTTATTTGATCAGTTGCAGGGTGCTAAATTATTTTCCAAGATAAACTTACGATCAAGTTATCATCAGTTAAGAGTGAAGGAGAGCGATATTTCTAAGATTGGTTTTCGTACTCGATATGGTCAGTTTTAATTTCTGGTAATGCCTTTTGGAGTGACTAATGCTCCAGCTATATTTATGGATCTTATGATTGGGTACTGCATCCTTTTGTTGATTCATCTGTGATAGTTTTTATTGATGATATTCTGATTTACTCATATGATATGGTTGAACATGAAAACCATATCAAAACTATTTTGAATGTGTTGAAAAATAAGCAGTTGTATGCTAAGTTTAGCAAATGTGAATTTTGGCTATCACAAGTTGTATTTTTATGCCATGTTATTTTTGGGGATTGTATATGTGTTGATCCTAAAAAGGTGGAACTATTGTAAAATGGGAGAGGCCCAATAATGTGACTAAGGTGAGGAGTTGTCTAGGTTTGGCTAGGTATTATAGGAGGTTTATAAAGGGATTTGTTTGATTGCCTTGCCAATGACTAAATTAACCCGAAAATATGTCAAGTTTGAATGGAATTCTGACTGTGAAAATAGTTTTGAAGAATTAAAAAAGAGATTGGTAACCGCACCTGTTCTTACTATTTCACATGGTGGAGATGGTTTTGTTATTTATACCGATGCTTCACATCCGGGATTGAGTTATGTTTTTATGCAACATGGTAAGGTTATTGCTTATGCTTCTAGACAATTGCGTACACATGAATGTAATTATCCTACACATGATTTAGAACTTGCTGCTATTGTGTTTGCTCTGAAATTGTGGCGTCATTATTTATATAGTGAAGTGTGTGAAATTTTTACTAACCATCAAAGTCTTAAGTATTTATTTACTAAAAAAGAATTGAATTTGAGGCAGAGACGGTGGATGGATTTAATTAAATATTATTATTGTATAATTCACTACCATCCAGGGAAGGCAAATGTAGTTGCAGATGCTCTGAGTAGAAAGGCTTTGAGCAGGTTATCTTGCATTAGATGTTCTACAGTTGCTCACATTATGGAGTTGATATTGATGGGAGTGGAATTACAACTAGCAGATAGGGACATATTCATTGCTCATGTAAGCATGAGGCCGTTGTTAGCTGCTCGCATTCGTGATTTGCAAAGTCAAGATCCTTTTCTTGAGAAGAAACGATAAGATGTCAGAGATGGTAAGTCTGATAATTTTTGTATTGTTAATGATGGAAATTTATTTTATAAACAATGATTATGTGTGCCTAATGTGAATGGATTGAAAGAGAAAATTTTAGATGAGGCTCATAATTCCATTTATATTATGCATCCTGGTAGTACTAAAATGTATAGGGATTTAAATGAGCATTATTGGTGGAATAATATAAACAAGGAAATAGTTGATTTTGTTACTAGATGTCTTATATGTCAGTAGGTGAAAGTCGACCATTGCCAATACCAGAATGGAAATGGGATCATGTAATGATGAATTTCATAGTTGGGCTTCCTTGATCTCAGAAAGAGTCAGATTCAATTTGGGTAGTAATGGATAAATTGACCAAGTCAGCTCATTTTCTAGTAGTCAAGACTACGTAAACAGTTGATAGGTATGCGAGATTGTATATTAATAGGATTATTTGATTGCATGGAGCACCTGTTTCTATTGTTTCAGATAGGGACCCTAATTTTACATCCAGATTTTAGAATAGTTTACAGTATGCTATGGGTACTAACTTAAAGTTTAGTACGACTTTTCATCCTAAGACGGACGAGCAATCTGAAAGAACCATACAGATTTTGGAGGATCTGCTTAAAGCTTGTGTGCTTGATTTCAAAGGTAATTGGGATAAATACTTACCTTTGATAGAATTTTCATATAACAATAGTTTTCAATCTACTATTTGTACGGATCCATATGTAGTGTTGTATGGTAGACAGTGTCGTACACCGATATGTTGGGGTGAAGTTGGTGAAAAGAGGATAGAGGGTCTAGAGTTAATGAAGTCACCACTGAGAAAGTGAAGATTATTCAATAAGGAATGAGAATGGCTCAAAGAAGACAGAAAAGTTATGCAGATAAACGGTGAAAAGATTTGTAATTCCAAAAAGGGGACTATGTGTTTCTTTTGATATTGCCATAGAAATGAGTTATGAGATTTAGAAAGAAAGGGAAATTGAGTCCACGCTACATTGGACCTTATAAAATTCTCGAGAAAGTAGGGATGGTTGCCTACAAGTTAGCATTACCACCGGAGTTATCCCGATTACATGATGTTTTTCATGTTTCCATGTTGAGAAACTCTGTAGCAAACCCTTCACATGTATTAGTGGAACAACCTATTGAGTTGAAGGAAGACTTGAGCAATGTGGAAGAACCACTTGCTATCGTGGATAGGAAAAAACAAATACTGAGATCCAAAGTGATTCCCCTTCTAAAAGTTGTGAGGAGAAGGCATTCCATGGAAGAAGCTACATGGGAGAGTGAAGTTATCATGAAAATACATTATCCATATTTATTTGATTTGAACAACCAAGGTTTGTTAATTTCGGGGACGAAATTTCCTAACGGGAGGAGAGTTGTGACAACCCTGATATAATTATGATTAATTATGTTTGAATAATGATTACCTTATGCGATATGTATAATGTGATATTAGTATGTCTAATGTTAAGTTATTATGTGTAGTCTAATCCTACCTTCATAAAGCATGCAATATCTATTTTGTTACAAACACATAAATTTTGAAGTTTTTCGGTAGGAATGATATAACAATTGTGTGACACCCAGACTAATTAAATACCGGCTAGCTACTCCTTTATTAAATTAATACAAAATGCCAAGTTGGTTCAGTTAATAGCATCACTGTCGAAAACATTTTAATGATTACTAACCACCTAGTATTTAAAAAGTAAGTTGTCAAATTTTAAATTAAATCTGATTAACATGCAATAAAAGAATTATGAAAGAATAACATAATCATTCACCATAAAGTCTCAATAAAGTAACCAACAAATAATAATAAGTTCGGAGGAAATACTCCTCACAACAATCCCAAAAAGGAAATAAATAAGACAAGCCTGCATCCTGAATTAAGTACAAACCAAAATCTGAATAACTGAAATATGAAATGCCTCTAATAGAAATGGGCGACATGCCCTACAAATGATGAAACTGAATATGGAGTCAAGACTAGGAAATGAGGCGTCTACTATCAAGGCCCTGTAACTTCCACAACAGCTACAGCTCGTCACCTGAATTGAAATCCTATGCATGGTGTCCTTGTGGCTGGGCACCTAAAAAGGTTTTTACAAAAATAGATTTGAAAGCAAACGGGTCAGAGCCCGAAAGTGGAGAGTATTTTAAAAACAACAAGTGCTTTAATAACATTAAAACAATGAATGCAAAATACATGTTAGGACGTACACTCACATGAAATTCTCACCTCTCGACTAATTGTGCACTCCTAACGTACCATACCCATCTAAGTGATATTCGTATCTAACTAAACCGTCATAAGTTCCAACCTTTCTACTCGATTCCCATTATACATTCCAACGTTATCAAATAAATAGAGTGCTTTACTTAAACTCGGATTCTCAATTATTAGCAATACAATTCACTACAGGTTATCCCTTTTTATCTTCAGCGATTATTACGATAATTACACTACACAATATAAACATGAGAGTTCTCATCATTTAACCGTATATTATTCACGTCATAAATATACAATACTAGCACCCCGAGACTAAGCTGCGGTGCTCACATACTCTGCTATCCCATCCCGGTACATCACGTACATAAGGATCACGCATTTCGAATCTCTCAGGAATCGTTCTCAGGTAATAGCAAATCACAAACAATGGAGGCGAACACAGTCACATCACATGGGTCACGCACATACCTACGCTCCCATGATCAGAAGACTTATTAACTTCCCAATAAGTCCTTCTCTGACCTATGTCCTCGAGGTACCAATCTAAATACCCCCCGTAGGCACACAAAGATTAGATGGCCCTAAGCGAACGCAAACCTCCCGTGATAGTAAGTATGGTAGGTATGTCATACACATAAAATCATATATATACTAAGCATGCACACATCTTAGTAATTACCATAATTTATTGGAGGTATACTTCTCATTCTCATACCAACTTATAATGTTACACAATTCACATATCCCCGGTTTATACAAATATTTAAGTCATCAATTATTCTTACATCGTAATTATTCACTCGCGTCCTAATCCACAATTATCATTTGGTTCCAATCACACTCCTATATTTTACTCCTCAATATATCCCAAATATCCCAACTATATCAATTAGTCATCAAAGGAATGTTATCTCTACAATTAAACAAGGTTACGGGACACTAGAAATCAATTCAGGCCAAAAAGCCAATCTGTCAACTCGTTAAAAGTCTCGTTCGAACGAGAGGTCATTCGAACGAGAGTTCGTTCGAACGAAGTGGGCATCTAACGAGATCTCGTTCGAACGAAAGGCATCGAACGAACATCCAACTCGTTAGAAGGCAAACTGTCACCTCGTTAGAAGCTCGTTCGAACGACCTGGGCAGGTCTTCTAACGAGATGCCACTTTCGAGCCCAGAATTTCCTATCTCGTTTTTTTCTCAATTTTCTTCACCTCTAACCTCATCTAAAAATCGTCCCAATAGTATTTTAAGGTTTTCTAATCATCACTAAACATTCGTAGGTCATAACTTAACATTTTTATGGGGTCAAATCTCCCTAAACAACACTCAATTATCAAATCTCCCAATTCTCCCCAAACCTTATGAGTATGAACCCTAGAAATTTAAAGTCATCAATATCCATAATTAAATCCGTTTTTGTAACATAAAAGTTGTATTTCTATCAGTCTAATCACCCAACAACAATTCTACATGCAAACCTATATCAAAATCTAAATTTATAACTCTAATTTCATGGATTTTTATAAATCTCCCAATATAATGCAAATATATCAATTTTCTAAGCATGGAAGAAGCATTCGCTTGAAATTAACGTAATTAAACCACTTGCCTCGAATTTTTATCTGAATTTGATGTTGGATCTTGGATGTTGCTCTCTTTTCCTCTATAATCTCTCCCAAGGTTGAAGATTGAAGGTTGAAGGTGGTGGTTATGGTTTTCTCTTTTGGAAACCTCTCCTAACTTCTCCTAAAACTCCTGTTGCCCTCTAATCAGTTAAGTGTTGGTAATGGGTTAGTGGGTTATTAAATTCCCTATGTTAAACTCCCAAAATTCGTTGGTCATAAATCCCCAAATTCCAAAATTACCAAAATACCCTTTTAAGTTGTCGGTATGGCCTAATAATTCCCCGGGACCCAAACTAAACCCCCAGCTAGTGTTTTCTGACTATTTTGACCCTTCCAGACACGTTGGTGCACTCAAAATGACCATTCGGTTGATAAAAATAAAAATTCACTTTTTAATTAAAATAATTACATTCCTGACGCGACTATCACACGCGTCCCAACAAAATTTCCCAAATTGCCGTATTTCAATCTCGCGACAATTTCAATATTTCTAATATTCATATAACATCATATGTATACACATTATAATCAAATACCAACTCACATTTCGTTAGTATTTTATCCGGATTAATTCTCAATTAATACCCATTTAATTTAATTAATCCCAATAAATAAATATCAATAAAAGTACGGGGTATTACAAATTGACTTGAGGTGAAAACTACATAATTGTATATATATGAGTTAAGTTTGTAACATAAAAAATGGTGTGTAAAAAAAAGGTCCGAGTAAAGAGGTATGCTGAAATTATGAAACAAGGGAGAAATTGTCCATATATTAAGTAATATTTTGTCTTATTAGTATAACAAATGGTTTGTTTTGATTGGTTGGAAAGGGAGGTGGGTTTGGACCAATTTAAACACTTGTAATAACCTCTTCCTTCTACAAATTTAGGCATGAGAGAGATGGAGCTTGAGGGAAAATAATTTTAAAGTTTTGGAAGAAGAAAGTGAGGAGAAAATTTGAGAAAAATCAATAGAAAATTACATAAAATTCCCTAAGGTAATTCTACCCGTGAATCTTTTTATTTTTCTTATATTATTGGTTTAAATGATAGAAATCATCAAGTGTTTATTAAACTCTCATTCCTTGATTCATATGTATGGTTAGATGCAAGTTTAAGTAAGTTCAATGTGAACCCTTTAAATTGCTTCGTTTAGAAACCTTGTGTACTCCAACTTCTATATCTTTTTCTTATGACAAGGATTTGTTGGAAATTATGTTCTAGGATTTCTTATTGGCTTAATGGGCAGCATTGTTTGGATTTTATATCCATAGATTTTATATAGAACTGTTACTTCATTGCAGAGGAGTACCTCACTAAGATTAATCTTATTGTTTATATTTTAACATTTTCAGGTTTGTACGCTGCCAACTAGGATACTATATGATTGGTGATTTTGAGATCTGCATCGTTAGAAACAACTGGGGTTTTTATATATGGATTTTGTTATTGTCACATTGGGAATTTTACTACACTCACACATTGTATATATTGAGTTAGAGTGGTTTAACGTAATAACTGTAATAGTTAATCATAGTATTGTACGTCCGCTTAATTATGATTCTGATGTTAATTATGTTATTGTACAAAGAACAATATTATGATGATTATGTACATTATGCCTGAAAATATTGATAAATGAATTATATTTCAAATGGGCTAAAGATTTGTTTTAATTATTATAAAAACAAATGATTAGAATGGATTTGGGTTTGGGGTGTCACAGTTCGCTTAAAGATATCATTATAGATATATTTGATTTGATTTGATTTGATGAGCTCTCAAATAGTTTACTATATCGAGAGGCTTAATAAATTTGTTCATGATAACATAATAGCAATTATGAAAGAGTAAAAATTGTGTAACCAAATCCAAATGAATATAAAATATAAAACAAATGTGTTGTTGAATCGATCTATTATATTAATGAATTAATGTGAATTTAATGTACATTATGTAAAAATATATTATGTTTTTTGCGATCAAACGTTTAATCCTAAATCAATGGGCTATAATCTTATGTAGTAATTTTTAAAGGCATGCGATGATGAGAATAAGTCCACCAACTTGGAGGTACACGTGTTGAAGATGAGCTTAACAAGTTAAAGGTGGAGTGTGACACGCTGAAGAAGGATACTAAAGATCATCCTCGTTTTTTGGCAAAGGAAAAATATGACGCCTTTGATTATGGGTAAATGGAGGCCTTTGACAAAGCTAAGAAATAACTGGTTTTTATTTGAAAGTTCAATTTTAAGAGAGGTTGGGATGCATCCCTGGTCAAGACCGTTGTCCCTTATGAATCCGAGATTCTTGGGTAGCATGATCCAAGTTCTCCACTAAGGGAGAAAGAATGAGACAATGCCTCAAGCATCGATTGAGTAAAGGCCGGGGGAGATCAAGATATGACAGATGCTGATCAAGGCAAAGCCCAAAAATCCCAAGAGCAGGTGAAGGAAAAAAGAGTGTCAAAGATATTTAGGATTATATTAGCTCCCAAAAATAATTATATTCTTACATTTTTTAGTGTTTGTAAGGGCTTTCCTCACTCTTTGATTTAATGAAAAAAATCCTTAATGTTTGAAATCTTCTCTTTTATTACTCAATGCTTTTTCTTTATATTGTTGTAGCTTGACAATAGAACTTTAGAGGTCCGAACTTTTCTAAAGGCTAATGATGTGGATATAGTATTTAGATAGAGATGTTGGTAGCCAGGGTCGGGATGCTTTTTTCTCTGTTCGACAAGCTCTTTAAAAAGTGATAAGTGATTTTGATGAGCAATCTCGTTTATTAGTTGGTCTAAAGAGTGAATTTAGGGATGTCAACGATATTGAGGAGCTGTTGCAGAACAAAAATAATTTTATAAGGGAAAAGCTAGACAAAGTTGAAAAAACTCAAAGAGAGATGGTGTAATAAATTTGGTCCTTAATCGCGACATAATGAAGTTAAAGTATCTCTTTAGAAAAGGTCTTCGTGTAGTTTGGGTCGCTGGTTATGATAACGGATGGGTGAATGCCCCTTAAGTTTGACGAAACCAAGTAAGTGTCATATAAGCATGGTTGGCTGAACGCCCTAGCTGTTATGAAGGTCCCCAAAGACTCCGAGATTTGGTAGTGGTACTAAGTGGAGTGACCTACTTATAGTCGCCCTCCATTTATAAGTGATGAAAGTTGAATCCCTCTCAGCATTGTTCCCATTTAGTTGGTGAAAGATTACTGATCAACACATGATAATGACGATGAATTTAGGCTAAATCCTAATGATAGACGAGGCATTGAAATTTTTGAGATTATAACTCATTAGAGATGAATGGTTTGTTCTAGGAATATATATGTTCATTTTTTAGTTCTGTTGGTATAAGCTTTTTGTAAAATGATTGCTCTATGAATTTTTTAGTTCATTCCCCATTTTGTATTTTTTAATCTTTTATGCCAAGCCTGTTTTTATTGTTTGTTTTACCTTTTAGATTGTGTCATCACATAAACTTACGCCTAGGTCAAACTCTATTAAAAATGCACATGTTTGAGTGCCAAGGAACCCACCTTAGGTCTTTTTCTTTTCTGGAAAATTCTTGATGCTTTCGTGTTTTCTATGACGAAAACATGTAACTTTGAAGTTTTGATTAAGTGTAATCCTACTAAGGCATTCATACCGACGACCAAATTTTTATCGGACATAATGATAATTCATAAATAAAAAGAATTGGGCTTCCATTTGAAATAATAATAATAATAATAACGAAGTTAATTGCATTAATTAAACTTAGAGTATTTCAGGATACATAACCTCAAAAATTGAAATTATGCTATGAAATTTACGAGAAATAAACTTTTTAGAAATAAATTTTCCTAAGATTGGTCGTATTTCAGGCCCTTTAGATCTCCCTTCCCTCATTGTTTCCAAATGGTGGGATCCGTGGAGATCGTCTCTAACGATTTTGAACGATCTTTCCCAGTTATGACCCAACTTGCCATCTGGAGGCTTCTTCGCACTGCAGAGCACTTTTTTTAGGACGTAGTCTCCAAACTGGAACCTTTTTGGGTTGACGCCTTTATTATAATGATTTGCCAACTATTGTTGGTAATAGGCTAACTTGATTAAGTCCTGCTCCATTCATTCATTGTCTAGGTCGATCTCGATTCTTTTATTCATTTAAATCTTGGTTGGTAGTAGTAGTCTTCATGGTTGGTAAGCTAGCTTCTATAGGGATAATGGCATCCATGCCATAGGCTAAAGTGAAGGGCGTTTCCCCAGTAGACCTTCAAATCATAGTACAGTATGCCAAAAGGACGTGGAGAAGCTCATATACCCAAGTGCCTTTTGCCTTCTCCAACCTCTTCTTTATGCCATCGAGCATTGTTTTGTTGGAAGCCTTATCTCGTATATTGCTCTAGGGGTAGGCCACTAATATGAAGTGGTTCCTGATGTCGTTGTTGTCATAAAAGTTTTAGAATGGACCACTATCAAACTTTATTTCATTATTTGTGATGGTCATTGATGTTCCTCTAAAAGAATATGATCATATCAGTATCTCTGATGTTCGCCAATGGCTCTGTTTCAATCCATATTCTAAAATAGTCGGTGCCAACTAAAAGATATCTACGATTTCCTAGTGTTATAAGAAGTTTTGCCACGATATCCAAACTCCACTGAGCAAATGTCTATGGGCTAGTTAATGATTTTAAGTTGCTAGTCGGATGGTGAAGTATGGGTGAGAAATTTTAACACTTCTCGTATTTTCTGATGTTGGAGACTGCATCCTTCTCTATGTATGGCACCAACATCATTCCTTAATTCCTCTAAAAGCTAGAGATACCCTCCCATTTAGCCCCTAAAAATGACGTCGTAAAGTTTGTATAGGACTTGGTCAAAATCATTTGAGTGCACTTATTAAAGGTAGGGATCTATGAAAGATCTTCTATAGAATTTGCCTTCAGGAGATAGGTAGAAACTAGTTTCTTTTGTTCTGACCTGATGGGCTTATTTTTTTATCGGCCTTCGGGATGTCCTCTTGTAAATAATTTGTAATCGATCCATCCAGCTAGGAGGTTTCAGAATGAAGAGGACTCGTTCGGTGACCTTTGATTTTATAATACTAGGTTGAGTGAGGAACTCTACCTCGATAGTTCTCTTACGATTAAATTCAACTATCGACCCCAAAGAGGCTAAGCCATCATTATGAATGTTATTCCTACAAGGGAATTATTAAATGTAGTGACACACCCAAACCCAGTTACTTATAATTAAGTTTGAAAGTCAAAGTGAGTCAAATCATAATTACCATAACCAAACCATAAAAGCAAGTTTCCTTTTTCAATTATTAACATTAATCAATAAAACTAAAACTTTTCACAAATTTTTAGGTAATTATGATTATCCAAACTTACCGAAAAGAGAAGTAGGCTTAAATTACCCCTTCTACGTTTGAAAAAAATCATGATTTTATGCATCCCTTGCTAACCCCACCGACCTCCTAGATTTGGCAGTGATATCACAATACCTGAAAAACACAAACATAGGAACCGTGAGCAAAATAGCTCAGTGAATGCATCACTACTACACTGGTGCATAAAATTAAATGTAATAAATCATATCTATGTAACAATATATAACATCTCCACATATCTTAGCTGTTAATGAGCCATAACATCTCAACATCTCATGACTTTTTTATAAGCCATAACATCTCAACATATATTGGTTGTTAATAAGCCATAACATCTCTTGGCTATTAACAAGTCATAACATCTCTTGGCTATTAATAATCCATAACATCCCTTGGCTGTTTATAAGACAAAACATCTCTTGGTTGTTCATAAGACATAACATCTTTTGGCTATTAATAAGCCATAACATCTCTTGGCTGTTAATAAGCCATAACATCTCTTGGCTATTAATAAGCCATAACATCTCTTGGTTGTTAATAAGCCATAACATCCCTTGGTTGTTTATAAGCCATAACATCTCTTGGCTGTTCATAAGCCATAATATCTCTTGGCTATTAATAAGCCATAACATTTCTTCATAACCTATACATATCATATCCATAAACAACTCAATAAGTACAACATATCATATCAATAATAATCTCGATAAGTATCATATATCATATTCATAATCAACTCAATAAGTACAACATATCATATCAATAATTATCTCGATAAGTAAAATATATCATATTCATAATCAACTCAATAAGTACAACATATAATATCCATAATTAACTCAGTGAGTACAATATCCCATATCTATAATTAACTCGATAAATACAACATATCATACCAATAATCATCTCGATAAGTACAATATATCATATTCATAATCAACTCAATAAGTACAACATATCATATCAATAATCATCTCAATAAGTACAATATATCAAATTCATAATCAACTCAATAAGTATAACATATCATATCCATAATTAACACAGTGAGTAAAATATCTCATACCTATAATCAACTCGATAAATACAGCAAATCATATCTATAATCAACTCGGTAAGTACAACATATCATATCGATAATCAACTCGGTAAGTACAACCTATCATATCTACAATCAACTCGTAAGTACAACATATCATATACATAATTAACTCAGTAAGTACAATATATTATATTGATAATCAATTCGGTAAGTACAACCTATCATTTCTATAATCAACTCGATAGGTATAACATATCAAATTAGTAAGTACAACATATTATATTGATAATCAACTCAGTAAGTGCAACCTATGATTTCTATAATCAACTCAGTAGGTACAACATATCATATCCCTGATCAACTCACTAAGTACAACATATCTTATCGATAATCAACTCCGTAAGTACAACATATCATATATGTAATCAACTCGTAAGTAAAACATATCATATTGATAATCAACTCGGTAAGTACAACATATCATATCTATAATCCACTTGATAAATACAACATGTCATATCTATAATCAACTCGGTAAATGCAACATATCCAATTCATAAACATGTATGAATACATCTTACCAGTGAGTACACTCACCTTGGCCACTTAATGGGTTTTCCCTGGGTCCTTATCTGACACTTGTCCAACCGGTACTCCTTCCCTTCCTATCATTCTTACAATTTTAGTATCATCATAAGAATATTAAAAATACATACACTCACTTTAGCGTAATTCAACTCATAAGCAACATATGATTTCATTCAAATCATATATCATAAATGAAGTCTCATCATATTTCATTTTAAAATATTTAAAATATCAAATCCATAGCCCAAGCATACTTTAATTTCTTCTTTGTAATCCAATTCTTATCATATTAGTTTCCCAATATAAAATACAACACGTCATTTCAAGTTTCCTAGTGCAATATGTGTCCATTTCTTTATTACAAAGCAATCTGCCATATAGGCTCTTTTATCGTTCAGACAACTTCTAGGAATTTTTATTATTTTTTATACATCATAACTTCTTGTGATATTTCACTAAATGTCAATAAACATATTGAAAAATATAAAATTAAAGTTTCATAATTTTTAAGGTTCATTTGCTATGTCAAGCAAAACATCGAACACCTAGTGTGCGCATTTACATCTTTGGGGCAAATTTTATACTTGAACTTCAAACTATCACCAAAGATTCATTTATTGGTATTTTATCATAATTTTTGGTTATGTTATAAATATATGAGTCTATTTTTATATCCAACTATAATTATTCAATTCCAATTAATATGCAAAAATATATAGGAGTTTGATTACACAAGGTTTCCAATCGAAGCAATATACATGATTTACACGTTCCACTTTACTTAAACTCGTAGCTATTCATACATATAAACCAAGCCATGAAAGTTACATAAACAATCTATGATTTATACCCTTTCAATCAGTAACACAAGAAAATTAACAAGATATACATATAGAATTACCTTAAGGACTCTTCCGTAATTTCCCACGGATTTTTCTCCAATTTTTTCCCTCAAATCTTCTTCTTCGACTTCCCACTTATCTTCATCTCAATCCAAACTCTTTAATGGATGAAATATGCTAAAGGAGGAGATTATTTTAAGCCTTTAAAGTCATCCAAAACCCACCTCCTTCCTTAACCAATCAAAATCCACCATTTGTTATCCTAATAAGCCGAATTATCATTTAACGAATGGAAAAATTTACCCCTGCTTTGTAATTCCAGCATAACTTCTTGCTCAGACCTCTGTTTTACCCACCGTTTTTTGTGTTATAAACTTGACTCATATATCTACAACTATCTAGTTTTTTACCTTGAGTCAATTATTGTATTATAGTTGCCAAAACTAGTCCTGAATGCGAACATTTATACCAAAGACTTCACGAATTTGTGTTTGTGACTAATTCAGTATTTCATAAGTTATGAAGGTAGGATTAGACTAAACACAATAACTTAACATTATATATTATAATAATATATTATCCCTATCCCATACGTTAATCATGATTTAAACATGGTTTATCATAATCATTTCAGGGTCGTAACAACCTTCCCCCCTTAGAAATTTTCGTCCCCAAAATTTTGGATGAATTTCACTTATTAAACAATTGGGGATACTATTTTCTCATTCTATCTTCCCTTTACCAAGTTGCTTATTTAATTTCATTTATCTTCAACAACACTTTAACTACGGAACTAACTTTATTCCCTAATACTTTCTCCTTACGACCAAGAATTTCAACCGGTTCCTCGATGTACGATAAATCTTCTTTCATAATAACTTCAGTTTCTTTGTCATTATACTTAAGAATAATCGTCTAATGATTTCTTATTAATTAAAATCAATCCCCAACTCATATATTACTTCATACCTTTATATACGTATATCAAACATTCACACATACTAGATTATTAGTTGTATCATCGTATATTCACAGTGAGTGCATCTTCTTAACAAACCTAGTATCATTCTTTATCTTTCATCCTTCATTCCTATAGTTTATCCTTATCATCGTGTAATATTTCAAATCATAAATATCGTATTACCAGATTAGCTTATTATATGACATATTTCCATCTTCCATTCAACACCAAATACACGTGTTTGACTTTAACTTCTATCCATATCATTTCTGATGTTTAAGAGTATGTTAAATCTCATCCTTATAATTTCTTAATTTAAATATAGCCTCACTACTTTTTATATATCGAAACTGAACAATCATTCACTAAAGGTTTATTCTTAACCAATATTTCATATTCACGTTCATGTATATTGTGCAGTCATGCACTATGAACTCAATATAACTTCTCGCTATATTCCCCTTTTTAGTATCGTATGATTGTTCTTTAACTAAACATACAATGACTTTAACGAGTCATTTATCTAGCACAATAACTTTACAATCATAATCTTACCCCAATACTTATTAACATTATAGTCTTATGCAACATTATTAATACACTCACCTTACCCGTTTGGTAACATTGATGTTAAACATAACATCACCACTGAAAACTGTAACCATAGTTATCAACCCCATAATACTTATCTTAACTATTATATGTCGTATTTCTTTCAAATAACTTAAACAAATACCTTAATGTATCACCTTAACATATTATCCTTACACATACTTCTTGGTGACTCCGTATAATGTCAATCATATTCATTACATGCCATACTCTTAATGATAACACGTACGTACAATGACAAATACAACTCAATATCCCCCTCCCCAACTAGTTGCTAATATTCAAACCCAAATAGCATCTTTCCCATACTTATAAACACCACATATTCTTAAAAGGGCTCCCCAATATTTTTGAACTCCCAACTCTTTAACACCTCGTCTCAACTTTACTATTTATTTCAAAACATCACAAGGGTAATATCCACTACATATACTCATACTATTAAAGAAGTACATCTCAACTCTTATTACTCTTTTCTTCTCCTTTTCATAATTCAGTATGAACCCATATTCGGATCAATTGTGATATATTCACTAGTAATTGAATTTCAGACCATTTCACATATTAAATTTAAACATATACAACTATTAATCTTCTCACTTCACCTTTACCATGTCAATCTTCATTTTATTCACATTCTAACAATTTACCATCTCATCCTTTAACGGAATATGGGTTCCCGTACCCCATTCTCCCACATAAATGGGAACATACCAAACCATGGCTTAATAAGTGACATAACTCAAATCTACATATTCCAGCATAAGAAGAGATTACTTTCAATACTTCACAATTTTCGTATACCACAATTTGTCTTTAAAAATTTTCCTTAATTGACATGTTTGTCCATACCACAAATAAAACAATGCAATGTTTCATATTAAAATACTTGTATTCGATGTCATCCCCGAATAAACCTTAACATCTCATTTCCTTTCCTGCAAGATCCTTGTATTTCACATCTCGTACAACAATATATATGTATAACTAACAAATGTTAGTAAACAAAAGAAAATTTACTTATGACACAAAACAATTTCTACTTCCACTACCAAATCTAGGCGTTCATCACCCAAGAACCTCTAAAACCTAGGCTCTGATACCAAAGTTGACACACCCCAACCCAGTTGCTTATAATTAAGGTTGAAAGTCAAAGTGATTCAAATCACAATTACTTTAACCAAACCATAAAAAACAAGTATCCTTTTTCAGTTATTAACATTAATCAATAAAACTAAAACTTCTCACAATTTTTCAGGTAATTATGATTATTCAAACTTACCGAAAAGATAAGTAGGCTTAAATTACCCCTTCCACGTTTCAACAAAATCATGATTTTATGCATCCCTTACTAACACCATCGACCTCCTAGATTTGGCAGTGATATCACAATACTTGAAAAACATAAACATAGGAACCGTGAGCAAAATAGCTCAGTAAATGCATCACTACTACACTGGTGCATAAAATTAAATGTAATAAATCATAGCTAAGTAACAATATATAACATATCCACATATCTTGACTGTTAATGAGCCATAAAATCTCAACATATCATGACTTTTTTATAAGCCATAACATCTCAACATCTCTTGGCTGTTAATAAGCCATAAAATCTCTTGGCTATTAATAAGTCATGACATCTCTTAGATGTTAATAAGCCATAACATCCCTTGGAAGTTTATAAGCCATAACACCTCTTAGCTGTTCATAAGCCATAACATCTCTTGGCTATTAATAAGACATAACATCTCTTAGCTGTTAATAAGCCATAACATCCCTTGGTGGTTTATAAGCCATAACATCTCTTGGTTGATCATAAGCCATAACAACTCTTGTCTATTAATAAGTAATAACATCTCTTCATAACCTATACATATCATATCCATAAAAAACTCAATAAGTACAACATATCATATCAATAATCATCTCGATAAGTACAATATATCATATTCATAACAACTCAATAAGTATAACATATCATATAAATAATTATCCCGATAAGTACAATATGTCATATTCATAATCAACTCAATAAGTACAACATATCATATCCATAATTAACTCATTGAGTACAATATCTCATATCTATAATCAACTAGATACATACAACATAACATTCAATAATAATCTCGATAAGTACAATATATCATATTCATAATCAACTCAATAAGTACAACATATCATATCAATAATCATCTCGATAAGTACAATATATCAAACTCATAATCAACTCAATAAATACAACATGTCATATCCATAATTAACTCAGTGAGTACAATATCTCATATCTATAATCAACTCGATAAATACAACATATCATATCCATAATCAACTCAGTAAGTACAACATATCATATCTATAATCAACTCGGTAAGCACAATATATCATATCAATAATCAACTCAGTAAGTACAACCTATCATATCTATAATCAACTCGTAAGTACAACATATCATATACATAATCAACTCAGTAAGTACAACATATTATATTGATAATCAATTTGGTAAGGACAACCTATCATTTCTATAATCAACTCGATAGGTATAGCATATCAAATTAGTATGTACAGTATATTATATTGATAATCAACTCAGTAAGTGCAACCTATGATTTTTATAATCAACTCAATAGGTACAACTTATCATATCCCTGCTCAACTCAGTAAGTGCAACATATCATATATGTAATCAACTCCGCAAGTGCAACATATCATATATGTAATCAACTCATAAGTAAAACATATCATATTGATAATCAACTCGGTAAGTGCAACATATCATATCTATAATCAACTCGATAACTACAACATGTCATATCTATAATCAACTCAGTAAACACAATATATCCAATTCATAAACATGTATGAATACATCTTACCAGTGAGTACACTCACCTTGGCCACTTAATGGGTTTTCCCTGGGTCCTTATCTGACACTTTTCCAACCGGTACTCCTTCCCTTCCTATCATTCTTACAATTTTAGTATCATCATAAGAATATTAACAATACATATACTCACTTTAATGTAATTCAACTTATAAGCATCATATGATTCCATTCAAATCATTTATCATAAATGAAGTCTCATCTAATTTCATGTTAAATTATTTAAAATATCCAATCCATAGTCCAAACATACCTTAATTTCTTCTAGATAATCCAATTCTTATCATATTAGGTTCCCAATATAAAATACAACACCTCATTTCAAGTTTCCTAGAGCAGTATGTGTCCATTTCTTTATTAGAAAGCAAATATGCCCTACAGGCTCTTTTATCGTTCAAACAACTTCTAGGAATTTTTATAATTTTTCCACATCATAACTTCTTGTGATATTTCACTCAATATCCATAAACATATACAAAATTAAAGTTTCATAATTTTTAAAGTTCATTTTCTATGTCAAGAAAAACATCGAACACCTAGTGTGCATATTTACACCTTTGGGGGCATATTTTATACTTGAACTTCAAACTATCACCAAAGATTCATTTATTGGTATTTTCACATATTTTTTGAATATGTGATAAATATATGAGTCTATTTTTATATCTAACTAGAATTATTCAATTCCAACTAATATACAAAAAGATATAGGAGTTTGAATACATAAGGTTTTCAATCGAAGCAATATACATGATTTACACGTTCCACTTTGCTTAAACTAGCATCTATTCATACATATAAAACAAGCCATGAAAGTTCCGTAAAAAATATATGATTTATACCCTTTCAATCAGTAACACAAGAAAATTAACAAGATTTACATATGGAATTAGCTTAAGGACTCTTCCGTAATTTCTCACGAATTTTTCTCCAATTTTTCTCCTCAATTCTTCTTCTTCGACTTTCCACTTCTCTTCTTCTCAAGCCCAACTCTTTAATGGATGAAATATGCTAAAGGAGGAGATTATTTCAAGCCTTTAAAATCGGACAAAACCCACCTCCTTCCTTAACCAATCAAAATCCACCATTTGTTAGCCTAATAAGACGAAATATCATTTAACGAATGGACAAATTTGCCCCTGCTTTGTAATTCCAGCATAACTTCTTGCTCAGACCTCTGATTTACACACCGTTTATTGTGTTACAAACTTAACTCATATATATACAACTATATAGTTTTCACCTCAAGTCAGTTATTATATTATAGCGGTCAAAACTAGTCCCGAACTCGAACATTCCTACCGAAGACTTCACAAATTTGTGTTTATGGCTATTTCAATATTTCATAAGTTATGAAGGTAGGATTAGACTAAACACAATAACTTAAAATTGTATATTATAATAACACATTATCCCCATCCCATACATTAAGCATAATTTAAACATGGTTTATCATAATCATTTCAGGGTCGTAACATGTCGACCTTATCTAACCTTGTAATTAAGTATTAGGAGACCTGAAGATATGCAGAAATTCTCTCATATTTGGCCTTGTAGTCTCTTAATACTTGGTTAGATGCTAGCCTTCAAGCACAATAGATGTCAAGGTGAGTGGTGACCAAAGAGGAGGCTTTGTGTAATCCGATGATGAGGGCTTTGTACTCAACTTTATTATTGGATGCTTTGAATCAAAGTATAATCTCTTGTCTAATTATAGTCTTTTTAGGAGGAATGAACACGACTACCACTACTTAACCTCTTGAATTAGAGGTGCCTTCTACATAGAGATTCCATTTTTGAATTAGTCAAACTATTGGTTGATTGGCTAGTCAGTGAAGTCCTTGGCTTTTGTCCTTTCTTCCCTTATGAACTCAGTATTGAAGTCTGCCAATACCTAGCCCTTTATTACAATCCTCAATTTATAATGGATATTAAACCTTCCAAGTTCCACCGATAATTTGGACATCCGTCCCAATAGTTCAGCCTTTCTGAGACTACTTTAAGCGAGAAAATGGTGATGACTATGACTGAGTGAGTTTCAAAATAATGCTTTAATTTTCGTGAAGCAATAACCAGATGATAAGACAACTTCTTATGTGGAAGGTAGTGTTTCTCAGCATCGAGGAACGTCTTGCTGACATGGTAAATAAGAGTATGGTACTCCTCTTTATCGCACATCAAGTCTAAACCAAATGCATAATTGAATACCATAAGATACATATAAAATGGATCCCCCAAACTTGGGATTGAGGGAATAAAAGATTAGCTGAGGTAGGTTTTTATTTATCAAGTGCCTTTAAGCATTCTTTATCCTAGTTAAACCTCTTTCTTTCTACAACAGCTGAAATAAAGGACGACAGTTCTCAAAATATTTGGAGATAAAATGAATGAGACCTCTTTTACGACCTGTTCTTTTTTAGGGGCTATTCGGCAAGCCTTTTGCATAATCAACGGGTACATCGAGTCCTTGTGAAGTCGATGACACATGACTTCGGGATTCATCCCAGGCATATCATAAGGCTACCAAGCAAACACATCTTGATTTTCCCTTAGTAGAAAAATCATTTCTTTTCTTTCCTGGTCGGTAAGTGAACTACCGATCAGGAATTTCTTCCCTGGATGTGAATTATTAAAAACTACCTCTTTTAATGGTTCCATGACTCTATTTATGGGGGATAACCTTGTCTATTCTACCCATGATCTTTCATAGCTTAGTTTTTATTTCGATGGTGCATCTCCATCCTTGGCCGGCTCAAAGGCGACCTCTTTCTCCTTTTTCTTCTCCTCTTTGGGCCTGATGGAGGCGATAAAGCATTGTCAGGCAACGTCCAGGTTTCCCCTAATATCCATTCTCCCATGGTCAGTGATTCATTTAATCTTTTAGTGGTAAGTGGATGGAAGGCTTTCATAGCGTGTATCCATCCTCTTCTAAGGATAACGTTTTAAGGAGAATCAATGTCCACAACTAGGATTCGATTAACTCAATATATTACCAGTTTGGATGGTCATGACCACCTTTCCCAATGGCATAGTCATATTTATAGTGGAGACGACCAAAAGGATGGTCATTTCATTCAAAACCTTCATCTTGAGATTAAGTTTGTTGAACAACTCTAGGTACATAACCTCTGAGGATATTCCATGATAGTATTAATGCATAATGTGGAGTCTTATCTCTGATCAGTCCATTCTCTCTGAAGTCTATGTGCTTAATGTAATTTATGTATTATATGCATTGATTCTTGCTTGTTGGATGCTTGGCAGGGTCGATTTGTAAGCCTTTTATCACTATGGTGACTTTTTTTAGTTCCATCAGAATAGAGTTCCCTCAGATTTGCTTCGGACTTGAGGCATCGTGGATGACAATAAACTCATGCCCTGATTCATCATCTAGGATATTATTTGGATTCTGGTCAACGCCAGTGATGGTTTTGGCCATTTTTTTATCCATGTAGTCGTTCAAATGGTTGTCTTGGGCCAACTCTTCCAGATGGGAATTTAGGGCCTTACTATTCTCCATTTTATGCCCATTCTCTTTGTGGTACGAGCACCTTTGTGTGTTATTGATCTTTGTTAGTTCCCTCCTAACCACGTAAGGAACTGATAATCCTTGATCTTACTCAGGATTTTATAAATTGGCTCCTTGAACATGGTGTTGATTAATTGGAAAGCACTAACAGGATCTACCTTGTATCTATTCTTTGATCCTCTGTTATGCTTTTTTCCCCTCTCTTGGGGCATTCTTATTATCACCATTATTGGTCTTCTTCGAGCGCCATTTATCACTTTGGGTTTCGACGACCACATCTTCCACCTTTGCGTCTTTTCTATGCAAGACATGAGGTTATCAACGATGTTCGCCTCCTTCTTAGTGGGGGATTGGTGTAATATATAGATGATGGGAAATCCTATCTTGAATAAGGCCACAGTGACCTATTCGAAGCAGTCCTCAACCTCATTGTAAGTTTTTCGATACCGCCTAGTGTATTCCGGTAAGGTTTCCTTGGATTTTTATTCATAGTGAGGAGACAATACATTATCTTTGAATAGATGCTACTGGTGATAAATCGAGCAGTAAAGGCTTCAGCGAGATGCTTAAAGTTATTGATAGACCTGTGTGGAAATTACTCAAACCATTTTTATGTGACATCCCCAGACTAAAAGGGAATATGCGACACATAAGAGCATTGTTGTGATTCCACAGGGTCATGGACTGCATGTACTAACGTACGTGGTCAATGTGATCAGTCTTTTCATCATAAACTTTGAACCTTGGAGTTGAAAACTTCTTTGGGGGTTCTATTTCTTCAATTGATCTTAAAAAATTATTATATTTAGGTTATGAGGGCCCTCCTCGATAGTTCCTTGGTGGATTTAATCCCACGACTAGTGGGGTGTTGATTCATCTCTTTTTTATGAGATTGCAGATATAGTGTCTATGATGTCCCATCTCTTGATCTCATTTTATCGAATGACTCTCGTGCTCAGAGTGCTCCCGATCATGACGCGAACTCCTTCCTTGGTTATGAGTTTTACTCGCCTGAGGTCTAGGGATTCGACGATGGAGTTTGCCTTTATCTTCATGGATCTCTTGCTTCATCTTTTCCAGACATCACTATAGACGTGCATTTTGTTCCCCTTAGAGGCGTGTTGCGTCCTCCTGCTGATGGAGCCGGTGTTCATATGCATTGATCAGTCATGAGATCTTAGTGGATCTAGGTTATTTATTTATTTACTCAGAGTGTGGCTCTTACGAACGATAACATGCATGAGGATCATCTCAACTTCTGTTGGGGTGGATTTCGAATCTTACCTTGGGTAGAGGCCCATCATTTTGGTTAACATTAAATAGCAGAGCTGCACTGTGTAGATAAGACATGGTTGTTCATTGGTTCTAACTAATTTAGGAAAAGAAAAGTCGATTCCCACAGACGACACCAATTGTAGGTGCAAAAATCCCACAATGAATTATCCCAAATAATTAAAACCAAAATGAATAAAACAAGTCACGTGATCACAAGACACAAATATTTATGTGGTTCGGTAATGGCCTATGTCCATAAGGTGTTTCTCCTTTCTTATTACTCTTTTTCTAATAATTAGAATTACATGCCCTTTTCCCACAGGGTAGGGATTACATTTATAGGCGAAAAAGATATGGTTCCTTGTAAGTAGGGGTGTGTTTCAATCGGATCGGATTAGAATAAGGATGTTCGAAAAAAATTCCAAAATTTTTGGAATTTTAAAATGATTTGCAGATCGAAAAAATAAATTTCGAAAATTCCTTTTTTTTTCCAAGTCGGCTGATCTGGAATATTAGGAATTTTTGAAATTTTCAGATATTTTATTATTCGGAAAGATCTCTAATAAACTAGAATTATCAGTTTTATTTTTTTCAGAAAAATATCGAAAATATCATTAACTGTATTAATAATAATCTTAAAATAACAAACAACCAATCATCTTTAACAAAAATTACCACTAACTGTATTAATAATGTTAATTCAATACCATTAATATCTGTATTAATATATGTATTAATACCATTAACTACATTAATACCCAAAAATCAGATATAAACTCAGTTTATAGACTCGATTTAAAGAAAAAATTAGATATAAACTCGATTTATAGAAAAAATCAGAAATAAACAAAGAAAAAAATATGATCTAGAAACATATATTAACATGTATAAACAGATATACGTCGATTTAAAATCATTTTATAGAAAAACTAACATAAGGTGCATTGACGTGTGCGATGGCGGCCTGAGGTGTGAGTCGCATGGGATGCAATGGCCTGAGGTGAGAATCGATGGCCGTCTGAGGGGTGAGGTGAGAATCGATGGCTGCCACAGAAAGAGGGATGAGAGAGAGAAGAGGATTAGAGGGATGAAAATTTGGAGCGGCTCGTTTGTTTTTTTAGGTTAGAGAGAGTAGTGTTGTGTTTGTCATTCTTTAGTATATGTATGGTATAAATTGAGGGTTGAGATTGTTTTGAATGAAGGGTCCTGATTACACCATTAACAAATAAATTTTTAATGTAAAAATGTTTGTAAATGATAACTAAAAAATTATTAAAATAAATATAAATATTATGATTTTGGAATATATTTTGGATAATTCGGATCGGTGTGTTATCGGGAATTTCATATCGGATATTTAGAAATTCAAAAAATTAAATATGGTTTCCAATTTATTTTAGAAGATTTGGAAATCGAAAAATTTGAAAATCGAAAATTTAAAGATGATGCCAAAATCGAAAAATTACAGATCGAAAATTGAATAATCGGAAGTTCAGAAATAATTATCACCGTACTTGTAAGGCTCTGGAACTTATTGATGAAGTTGTGGTTTGATCGTACTGATGTTGCTTCGAGATCCTCACATATGGAACTCTTCTTTGCCATTATCTTTGAGCTGCGATTAGTTATCCCATCATGTCAGGCCGTATTATCCAACCCGAGTTGTTCAGGTTGTTCGTATAATTCCCCCATAACATTAATAAAAAATATCAATCCAAATAGGGGAACTAATAATAGCGAATTACAATTTATAAAGCTAATATAACTCAATGAGACCTTAACTTTAATTAGTTAAGCAAATACAAATCTATCTGAAACTACCTTTTTAATTTAACACTCCAATCTAAGGAATACAATGAACGTTCAAGTACATTCCAAACAAAATGTATAGCAAGAATGTGATTAAAATTAAATTAATAGTAACATGATGTTCATACCCCCAATTTTCTTATATAGATTCCACTATAAATTGAAAAATAACCCAATTCTTTTAATAATCAAAATCATAAAAAAAATAATTGAAAGGAAAATATGCCCTTTATATATTTCCTTTATTGTAGGCAAATTATAAAACAAAGTATAATATTCTAACTACCTACATTGCAGTTTAACTCCTTATATTTGCGCATTACAGGCACACTTAGTCCATCCCTTATACATGGTTTCCTCTTCCAGCCCCTCATGTGGAAAAGAAAGACAAATGCAAGCAAAAATGTAAATCGAAATGAGAAGGTAGTAACAGTAAAAGTCAAAAAGAAGATAGTCAATAAAAAAGAAATTGAACTACATCCATAATTTCCTCTTCATTATATTTTATCTTATAACAAACACAATAGAAAAGATAAAACAAAAGGAATTGGAATTATAAGAACATCAAAACATACCTATCACTCTATGGTATAAAATGTTTTTCCAAATATTTATATATTTTTCTGTTAATCGTTCAAAGAATATAGTAATTTTTTTTGTCCCAATAGCTTTCAACTCCATTTTGTTTTAAATATTTAGTGATTTTTTTGTGAGAATCTAATATTAATTTTTAAGACGAAATAACTCTTACAACATTCAATGACACTTCGTTTGAAGGTCGTGTGAATATGTTCTAATGGTGCTTCACACATAATAGTATTAATGCATATTTATAGAATAAATATAGATATAAAACGCTCTATAAATAGAGAACATAATTTTGTATTTGGAAAATGGTGTTCACAGTGAAAACCCTATCAGCTAAGAACATAAGGAAAATCATCTCTGCCCCCAATCCAATTGCATATCAATGGGCCATTTAATCAAACTGAGAGAAGGCTTACTCTTTTACTATTACAATTATAATAAAAATGACTTCATGAGCAAATTGTTTTATTGTATAAATTTAACAATAAGTTGTATTCCCTCCAAATAATAACAAATTATAATAGGCGAGGATATTGCTTGCAAAACACATGGTGCACATAATAAATGTTAATGGTGAGAATGGATAGAAAACATTATCAGTAGAGTCAAAAGCTATATGGTTAGTGTATGGGTAAAATTGTAACAATAGTTAATAGGGCAATCCCCAAAAAAAAAACATCTAAACAACTTGTAAATAGAAAGACCTTGTATTACTCTTTAAACATGGATTGTGCATAACTGATTGAGTAGTAGTTTGACAAGGCAAGATTTGTACAGGTTTATGTCAGGTTATAACATCAGAATGCCTAGTTTATGAAGGTTATGATGGATGACCTAATAATTTATATATTATACACATTTAGGGTGGGGGTGTTAATGTATGTATATTAATTGAAGGAATTATAAAAGCCAGAAGAAGGGAAGAGTTAGAAAATAGTGTTATAGAAATAAGAAAGAACTTGAAGAGATGGAGGGATACAAAGGGGTGGAGAGAAGAAAATAAAAATAGTAAAGGGAATTAATTAGGGACACGTGTCACCACCTGTACAAAAGTGGAAATTATATATATATATATACTAAAGATGTTTTGGAACTGCTAGAAAATTTCTACCACTCTATTTTGATTGCTTATTTCATGGTAACTAACTCGAAGTTTGTAACTCGACACCCCTTTAAGTCTACTTTCACCACTCTCCTAACTTCTCTAGTTCCCTCTCAATATATTGAACTTATTGAACTCTCTCTCTCTCTCTCTCTCTCTCTCTCTCTCTCTATCTATCTATCTATCTATCTATCTATCTATCTATCTATCTATCCCCCTCTCCCCCTCCCAAAGAGAACACAATTCTAGCAATCACTGAAAACATCAAACCCATCAATGTCAATCACCACTGCTTGCCATCCATGCAAATCTGCCACTCAGATGGCAACGTGGTCACCATATTTATTGTATAGTCACCTCCACAATAGGTTTAATGGAATTAGGAATTTTTTTTGTGTTTTTATTTTGTTTGCATTTATGCTTTTAATTTTTACGATTTTAAATTTTGACTTCATACAAATTTTTACTTAACCCCCAATTTTTAATGTGTTATTTGACATACTCTCAATTTTATTGATCTCTTTGACATAACTCCCAATCTAGTTTTCTAACAGAATTATAACACCATTAAATAAAACTCATATTATGAACATTAGGGTTGTCAATGGGTTGAAATTTAATCTGGATTCGATATGAATTTGATCCATTTAACCATATCCGATATCTATTTTGAATTTCTATTATTTGATAACCTATTTGTCCATTTACTAAATGGATCGATTATGAATTAATGTCATTTCAATCCATAAATGATCCGATTCGATTAATTATTATTTATATATATAGCATGTATGTATAAAAATTATTATTATAGCTATATAAATAAAGACTAATATTGTTGTCTTAATTATAGATTAATATTGTAGACACCATATTCTAGGACCCCCCAGGTCTCCCCTTAGGTTCCTAGCACCTTCCCATCTCACTGTAAACCCTAGGTCGCACTCCGAGTACCATCTAAAGCCCACCGGGCTCCCCCGAGCCCCGTTTGACACCAGTCAACTCTATCGTAAGAAAGAAAGCTCTTTGAATCTCTGAAGGGCTCTGAATACCCTTTCCAACGATTCACCCCATGGACGAATCGGCATAACGGTTCGGGCGAACAGACCATTTTACTATCGAAAATTATTTCGGGGGCCATTGGGCACTCTCGGGCCCCGATTTGACCTCAATCAACCTCACCATCAGAGCAAAAGCTCTTTGAATATTCGAAGGGCACTGAAACCCCTTCTAACGGTCCATCCCGTGTGCAAAACAGCATAACTTTCGGGACAAACGATCAGTTTTCCCTCGAAAATCAATTTGGAGGCCACCGGGTGCTCCCGGGCTCCGTTTGACAAAAGTAAACCCTTCATCTCGAATGAGAATGAATGAATCTCCGAAGGGAAATGAATATCCTTTCTAACGGTCCACCCTATCTGAGATTCTGACCTACGGTATGGACAACGATTCATTTTACTCCGAGAGATCCTAGGGCGCTTCCCAGCCTTGGTTGACCAAGGTCAACCATCCAAACCAAGCAAAACTATTTAGAATATCAAATTAGATATCCTAACGTTTGCAATGGTTCGCCCCGTGCGTGATTCTGATTTACTATAGGGATGAACGATCCATTTGTGTCTGATAATCTCCTGTTCAAAGGATCGACATGCCCTTTCGAGCCATATTTGACCCAAAGTCAACTCCCGGACCCAAGGGAAATCCAAAGGACCCTTTAAGGTCTCTAAAATAAGTTTCTAACTGTATGCTCGGTGCGTGATTTGGATCAACGGTTTGTGTTCTATGATCGTTTTTCCAAGAAAATCTGCACGAGACTGCCAATTGGTAGGGCCAGATCCTTGCGTATCGGCACTGTGCTTGGGGTCACATGCCAATAGGAACCCCAAGGGGTAGACCGATTGGTACCCCCTGACCCTATAAATAGGTTCCATGGCCTCATTCCCAAAAACACAACAGATCCATCAAAATAAGTGATCGTAGAAACATTCCCTCCAAATCAGCGAAGTCCCTCATGTGAAGTTCCATCTAAGCTTACATTCCCATCCTTGTCATACCCAATTTGGAAAAATATCCTTATCTCTCATCAAAATTCATCAACACTCAAGGAATTTCATCCAAGATCAAAGATCAGGCTTCAAAGAAGGTCCAATTCTTTCCTTCTCTCATTAGATTCCTTATTTTTGCAGAATACACATTAGATTCATAATCTAGTTCTTACTTTAGTTCAGATACATTAACATCTGCACTTTTTATTAGTATATTGCAAATACTTTATTTTCTACAAAAATCTCAAAACAAATAAAATAAGGTTACACTCGTAAATACCGAACGAAATTATCCATCACACTTTTTCCAAAATCAAAACAACACATTTTCTACACATATACGTATAATAAAATTCCGTTTGGATCTATGGGATAAACCCCTCCCCTATGGTACATTCGAACTACGTGGACTTTGATGCCTTTATTGGCTACGTAGGCGTCTTGCATTAAAATTCGAGACTCGAGTCGAATTTTCCACTTCTCTCTATTTCCCAAATTTCCTATTTTTCTAAAATATCCCATTTTCATATATATATATATATATATATATATATATATATATATATATATATATATATATATATATATATATATATATATATATATATATATATATATATCATGATTGTTTGCATTTCAGCCAACAGATATTGTCGTTCCCTAATAACAATCAATATCATGATGAACACAAAAATCATACTTTCTACATATGTTATTTTGGGAACATTCCTATGGATGACCTCACTCTACCTTGTCCCTGGTATGAGTTGAATAAATACGATATCCATTATATAAACACACACACACACTTCACGGGGATATAAAGGAAGATAATAATACTAGCCCATGAGAGACCTTAAGGGCGAGATGGGTGCCTAACACCTTCTCATTCCGTAACTTAGTCCCCGGACCATCGAACTATTGATTTCGTATGCATCAGTTTGTCCATGATGATGCTCTCTCAAAGTGGCAACATTTCTTTTGCTTGTTTTGTGCAAAATAGGTTGGCGACTCTATCTCTTCACATTTACCCCCACACCGACGAACGAAGTAACCTTTCCAAGATGGGTGTGAGACCGCGGCGCGGCCTTCCCGAGGGGAGATGTATTTCTCTCACTCTCTCCTCCCCCTTAAGGCGCTGACCGGTATGGCCACAGTGGCGACTCTGCTGGGGACTATTTTTAAGAGGGATAGACTCTGTTTGCATTGGTGTTTTACTGTCTTGAATATTCCCCAATTTCCATGGTCCCCTTATTATTCCCTGTACATATGCAACTATTGACACACTTGTAGGAATTTTTCATGTACACTTTACACCACATGCACTTAGGATCACATATATCCACATGTTGCCCACACCTGGTAGAAATCTTTGCTTAGGTGTCACTAACACGCACCTCCACTTGTATATATCCATGCTCACTTACACTTATCACACACCACTCACTCTCACTTATTGGCTCTACTGTTTATACTTGTACCTCATGCTCGGTTGAGCATGATCAATAAAGATACTCTCTTCATAAGATACTAATCAAATAATCATGCATGGTACACACAACATCACCAAAGATCATTGTTATTGACCAAATTTTGTCCCGTAACTAGGGAGTCACTTCGTGATGGGCTCTGGTTCGTCCGGTAGCAGTTAGCCTAAGCGATATAACTCTCACCTTCCATTTGACAAGTACCTTCGACGTATATCAAACGGTTACCCTACATTGTACCGCTTTATAGAAGTTATGACGGGAGGTATATCGTAGATAACTCGTTCACGTACATCGAGTATATCGAATTCACTCTCACACATACCATCCCCACGAGGTATGTAGTGAGGCAATTCACGTACACTCAGGTATATCAAATGGCTTGTTTACATGTACCGACTGCCCTCAAAAGAAATACGTGTATTATGAAAGTCATTCCAAAGGGGGGAACACCTTCCAATTAACCCAAAAATTGCATACTCGCATATAGGTGTCAACCCTAGGACACACATATTAGATTCCTGATTTTAACCCAAAACTCTACCGAAATTCTGGGTCAGCCAGCCACCCAAATTTTCGTGCAACTTTTAAAATGGGACCCTACCCGTGTGCCTGGTAATAAGTCCAACCCTTGTTTCTACATATGGTAAACCCTAATTTTTCTAGGCTCGGGTCCCGTCCGACATTTCTTTTTTGCATCTAGGAAAACTTAATACAAGTGAGAACCTAATAAACATAATAATCATGCTGAGACCCGTCTCTCGTCTTTTCCTCTCTCTTTCCAAAAGTGTCCAAAAACATTTTTCCTCTTTTATCAAAAATACAAAAAACATTTTCTTTTCCTCCAAAAACAAAAACAAAAAAAAATATTTTTGTCCTCATGTTTTCCAAAAATTTCAAAAAACATTCTCCTCCTTTTCAAAAAAATAGCAAATTCCCCTTATTTTCTCTTTCGAAAATAAATCGCATTTTGTCTCCTTATCGGGTCGATCGCTTACCCTTGGCCTGGCTCCCTATTAGCTTCAGTCTTTGGTCGAATCTCCCCAGAGTTTAGTCCGTCCCCTTACTTATTTTGAGTTTAAGATTCACCCGCCTTCCATGGAGAATGCGTATCAAGTGTCGAATGTACAATCGGATTTATTGATAATTCTAGCTCAAATCACTGCCAAAATTAACAACCTTCAAATCGAGGTTCATGAGATGCAAAGAAATCGGGTCCTTGTCCCCAAAGAGCCCGAGGTACTCTTCCTTAGATGCAAAGAAATCTTCCTGCACTGGATCCTATTTGGGTTCTCTAGGAATACCAATATGCTCCCCGTGCTCCTCTTGATAATGGGCCTCCGTCAGCCCATCTACCTATGCCAAACCTTGCTCAACCAGGGGCTAACTTACCCATGACTGTTGACCCGAAAGATGAAGAATTGAAAAAGGTCAAGGAAGACCTCAAGATGTTAACCAAAAAATTCGATCAAGTCAGACTCTATGGGAACTACATGTACTACACCCACATGTATCCCTATCTTAAAGCCAGGTTACCAAAAAAATTCAAGATGCCCAACATTGAGAAGTTCGTAGGCAGTGGACCCCCGATCGTTCATATACATAGCTATCACTGAGCCATGACTCTCCTACGAGATTCTAAAAAAATAATGGTCCAGATGTTCCAGGAGACTTTGAAAGATAGTGCTCTCTGTTGGTTCTTATCCCTTGATGAATCAGAATTTGTACTTGGGAAGACATTGCCCGCGAGTTCATGTCACAGTACAAGTATAACGAGGAGCTAGAAGTTACCCGCCGTGACTTAGAGATACTTAAGCAGAACCCTGGGGAATCAGTCAGCACTTCATAGAAAGGTGGAGAGAAAAAGAAACTACCATGACCAATCGGCCTTTCGAAGAAGAACAGGCCAGTATCATAAAGAAGAACTTCATACCCCATGTCCGAGCAATAATGGGAGGATAATATTACCCTCACTTTCAAGCCCTCTGAGAAGCAGGAATGGATATCGAAGAAAGTCTTGTCAAGACAGAAATTGAACTGAGGAAAACTTATGGACACATTGCTCCTAGAAAGTTTAAAAAACCGCTAGTACCACTATTTCCACCATCAACAACATCTCTCAGCCTGCAGATTCATGGGCACCAGAAAGTCGCCCAAACCCGATCTAAAAGGAATACACCGAGCTTCATACTCCTCTCTCAAAAGTCTACCAGGATCTTTTGAGCTGAAATCTTATCAAACCCTTGGACCCTCATCCATTACTAAACCCACTTCCAAAAAAATTTAAACATGATGCCCATTGTGACTTTTATCAAACTGCTAGTCGTACCACCGACCACTATTTTCATCTCTGAAATGTGATCCAAGGCCTAATTGATCGCGATGTCATCGCCCCACCAGCTAATCTCAAACCAAACACTACCCTTAATCCACTCCCAAATCATGAAAATGCCATCTACCTAGAAGAAGACTCAGAATTTGACCCTTCCACACAAATTATGCTGAGTAGGTCACCAGTTATAACCATATGCTCTCTTAAACCTCTCCAAACATGCCCATATTTCCTCTTACACCTTACCAGCCTTGCCGATCGAGCCTTATCCCTTCTCACCCGAGCATTCATCACTATCTGCACCCATTCTAGAGGTAAAGATATGCAACTATCAGAATTATTGAACCAACTCTTAGAATTCGGGGTGAAATTGCCCTCCCAGATGACCATCGACTATCAGAGGTTCAGTGGGTTGTTCTTAGAAGTTTGAAAATGGTCCCGAGACTCAAATAATTGGGTGGTGCCAATCGACGAAGTCAATCTAGATGACATGGTCCAAATCATAACAAATTTATTTCAACAGAATGGTGATATTTATGGTGTATCCGAGCTACTCGATATTTTGAAATTATAAGGGCGTCTGTTCCCTTCAATTATGTATTTCCTTGCCAAATGGGAGGAATTATACAAAGAGGCCATGGAAGTGGTGCAGTGCATTGACTTTTCATGAAAAGACAATATCGTTGCCATCGGATGGGGGGACAATTTTGAAGATTCAGATAAAGATCAAGATTCAGAAAAGACTAGTTTCATATCCAACATAAGCGAGATGATATCATTCGAGGAGCTGCTAGGAGAAATCAACAAGGTGGCTGAACAACTTGATATCGATGAAGAAATGGTATTTCTATTTTTCTCTCCTTCTGTGAACCACATGACCAGGTCAGGAAGATATAAACAAATACCAAATCTACAACCATCAACAAGCGATAAAGGGAAGGGTATTGAGAATTTCCTTTGCCAGAAATGACCCTCGAGGAAAGCAAGATCCTCGATCAACTGAAGAAAACCCAAGCCAACATCACTTTAGGGTTTTTTTTATGTGTTCCCAACTGCATCGAAATGCCCTAATCAATCTAGTGACAAGACCCACAGTTCCTCCCTCAACCATGCCAGAAGAAGCGGAGAACTTAGTCTCATCCTTGACCTCTACTCGAATGCTCTTCTTTTCTGATGACGAAATCCCTAAGACTGGTCCCAACTATAATCTTTCTCTTAATATCTCTGTTGAAGTAATGGGGAAAACTGTCTCCCTCTCTCTCGTTGACAACGGATCAACTCTGAATGTTTTCTCGCTAAGAACTCTCAATTGTTTGGGATTGCAAGTGAGTGACCTTTATCCAACCTCTACTGTCGTACGTGCCTATGATAACACCCTCCAAGAAGTAATGGGATATATCAAGCATGCGATAGGGGCTGGCCCCATAAATTCTATTGTTGAATTCCAAGTCATCGACATCCTAGTCTGTTTTAATCTGCTGCTCGGACGATCGTGGATCCATAACATCAAAGGGGTGTCCTCTTCCCTTCATAAAAAATTAAAGTTCTAATAGGCAGGTCATCAACAACTTGGGAGACGATGACAACACTGAGAATGCAAACACCAGTAATACAGTACTTGAAATATAACACGGGGTGAATGATATGCTTCTGTAGGGATTCACTACAAAAAAAGAAGCTTTTGAGACGGTGGCCTAATAGCCCCAAAAGATGGTTTATCCATCTCAAATACTTTTTGGGACGCTATTTGGGATGGCTAGGAGGGGCCTTTTTGATAGGGGTGATAAATACTTTTTATGACGCCATATCCGTCTCAAAAGAGTTTTTTGAGATGGGAACAAATCCATCTCAAAAGCTCACCATTTTATATGAGCCTTTTGAGACGCCAAGAGAGCTGTCCCAAAAGAGTGCTTTTAACACGGGAATTAATCTGTCTCAAAAGGTTGCTGTTTTAGAATATTTTTTTGAGACGGCAAAATAACCGTCTTTAATATATTTTTGGGACAATTTTAACCATCCCAAAATAGGTGAAAGGATCTTAAAATTTTTGCACCAATATATTGTGAACAATAAAATCTACCACTAAAGTTTAATATATAATTTAATTACATTTGAGACAACGCAACACAATGAATAATCATAAAATGATTTTCAACCAACATAACGAATCCTTTTCATTCAACAATAGTTAGAGTTCTTACAAGCATCTTCAAATATTCATCAAAACAAAAATGATAATACTAAGTTCAAATATTCAACTTGACAACAAAATACATTAATTTTTTACACTCCAAAACATGAAATGCTTTTATCAAAGTAATCATGCAGTCTTAAAGTGCACGACCTCCAAAATCACTGATTATGATTGCATGTTCTACAAAAATTGTCACCTGCAAAAAAAATTAGTGTCAATTATGTCAAAATTAATATTCCACTCGTCAATAATACAATGTGCAATGAATTAATGTAGTATATTCTCATCACAAGCAATATAAATATCTTACTACTATTATTTTTAAAAAAAATCGACAGAGTCTCCTTTGTTTATTCATGAAAACCACAGGTAGCGAACCTGTTTTAAACACTAAAATTGATTCTACGAATATAAACCAACGAACAAAAACTTCTGACCACCATCACAACAAATTTTCACCACCACCATTGAAAATTTAACTTTAAAAGAGAATTTTCCACCTGAAAATATCTTAATGCATATAAGTAATTATATGTATGAACTATATATTATTACCTAGTCGGTTTGAATTGTTGAGGTGATGGAAGCACGAAGTGAATGTAAGATCTAAACTCATGACTCTCACGGGACCATGGAAAACCTAACATGAAGATCTACCCAAAAGTAGTTTTATCCAGTTCTGGAACAATAAAAGTGACGTTCAAATATCTTACAATAGCAACCATATCACATATCTGTACCATAATGAAGTGAATGAGAGTAGCAATGAACACACCAAGAACAAAGAGGATAAAATCCAAAGTGAAAAAAAAGCAGAACTCATGAAAAGATATTGATAATAAAATGGAAAATAAATCAACCATGTTTGGTGGATCAATTTTTAAAAACCTCCTTGACAGAACTTTGTTTCATGAATTACTCTCAGTCTCAAACCTTCCATCCATTATGGATATTTAAGTTTGAAAGTGAGAATTCAAGAGGTTTCCTAAAATCAATCATATTTTCCTATTGGTATTTCAATGTTTTATTTTGTTAGTTTTCTCGTGCTTATTTTTAAAGTTTGGAATTCTTGTGAGGTGATTAGTCTACAAATAGTCATCTTTTAATCGATGTTTTGAATTTCAAACATTGAAAATATCATATGAGATCCTACCTTAGGTCAATACATGAGAAAATGTGGAGTGTAGAATATGGGTGGCAATGGACAACTAATGTTGTTAATAATGTCGTTATGAAAAGTTTGTTAAAGGATTATGGCAGAAAGAGTTATAGCGAAAAGACTGAGTAAAAGAATAATATATATATATATATATATATATATATATATATATATATGTATATGAAGTGAACAAAGAATGGCAGATGTTGTTAATGACTTAATCATTTTAAGAAGTTGTTCGGACCTTAAATTTCCTACTTAATCCTTTGATGCGATGACTAGCAATCCCAAAGCGCCAATAAAAATATACTTTATCATAAATAGGCTTTTCAATAATGACAATAGTAACCCATCCTACGTATGGTAAGAACCCTGAAGCTCTGCTCATGGTATGGTGCTGGTGAAGCCAGAGCTCACCATGAGCACATAAACCTATGTCATCGTCATAATTGTTGTCCCCTTTTGTGAGGATATCAACTTCTCCGATATCTTTTCATTCATGAACCTTAATTACACGATTGGGATGGGAACTTTGAAATCTCGCCCAATTTTATATATAGTTTTTTTAGGAACATCACTTTTAGGTACGGACGAAAAAGGATTACATGACTATTAAGTTGGGAGAGTATAAATACCAAAAAGAGCAATATTGAAATTTAACTGCCATACTTCAATGATTCTTGGAGTGGCACAAGTCTTCTTTGGATAAGAATTGTTCCCATTAGCATGTAGAGATGAATATGGGATTTTAACCTCTACCCAATCATCTTCATTATTGCCAATGTTAATTTCACTTGTGAATTTATCTTCTGCCACTTCTCCATCAGACCCCTTCAAAGGGGCACAAATAGTTCCTTCAATATCAGTTGTGTGGAGTAACTCTTCCTCTCTAGAAGCAATGTCGCAATGAATAGTGTCGAGGTACTCATTGCTACTTTTCACTGTAGGTGCATAATATATCTCATATATATGCGATGTACTTCGAAAATAGACCTACCAGATCTCATGCTTTTGAGTAAAACTTACTGTAATTAAAGAAATTTTCAGCCAGTCAAAATAAGTATGTCACATTGAAGAAAACACAAAATCAAAGGTGTTGAAAATTTGCACAACAGGTCCAGTCAGAGTATGGTACGTTCGCACCCTATGGAAGAAATCAATTCTAGTTTTGATGAACATTTAAATTACCTCTTTGATGTAATATATGCAATAGAAATAATATGTAAAATACCATGTATGTCAGTATTCTAGACCAAATTAAAACTGTAGTCCAAATTTCCAAAGAGATTACTGCACATTGAAAGATAGGATGGTGAACAATTACAATATATATAGAAATAATACAACTGCGAGTGCCAACCATGTCGTAATTGAAAAATGATCCTCCCTTTTGTATATATTGAGCAACTGCAAATGCCAAATCCTGAACTGGACTCTGATGAATTGGACCAACAAACTTCGTAAACCTAACAGTTTAAAGATTTTAATCATTTTATCTTCCCTTTAACTGAAAATGAAAAGTAGAGTTAAAAAAAATCAGAAATTCTCATACCATCAAATCCAGGATTCAGTCCAAATTTGTGTAGTGGCAGTTCAAAGAAATTGAAAAGGAGCATCACTAGAGCTTTTGAGGATCCACTCTCTATCATATACTTAGGCATCATCTTAGCACATAAGGTGCTAATAATAATGTGCTTTAAGATAAGGAACAACCAATTAGGACAGACCATGATTGAATCTATATTAAGGCATACCACATATATCTCTATGAATAGGAGTATGTCCATATCAAAAGAACTGCTCGACCATTTCAGAGAGGAGTAATATATTCCCAAATTCGATAACTTATCAGCAGGCATGTTGGCCTCTCTGTAGATATGGGTGCAAAAGAAATGCATGTGAGCCAATATATCTTTGCAATTATTCCATCCAACTTGAAGCTGCCATTGAGGGTGGTAACAATTGCTTAAAATGCAATACACAACATAATAAGAATCAGACTCAATCCAAAGATTAAGCCAACCATGAGACCAGGCCAATTCAATGCCAGTTAGAACTGCTTTCATTTCAGCCTAAAGCCAATTTAATGCCAGTTAGAACTGCTTCCATTTCAGCCTAAAAGGCAATTTGATTCCCAATAAATTTGAAGTAGGCACCAAGAACCTACCCCTTATGATTTCTAAAAGGGCTTCCAATAGCTACTGGACCTGGGCAGCCTTATTTAATAGTAAGTGACATCTAGTTAAGGAATGACAGTAACATGTACTGTTTAAACACTCTGCAGTATAGATATTTCTTCGATTATTAGTTGGATAGAGTAACATGTATCAACATTTTCATTATTTATATTTTATTAACCTACCTTCCAACATTTGGATCGAATCCAATTACGTAATAAGTAAGGACAACCCAAACGACACGTTCTACAAATGAAATGGAAATCTACTAATTAGGAATAGCATATGCCTACGGGGGATAGAAGCGAAGGTCCATTTTCTTGTAAAATAAGAGAATCCTTGCAATTATCGTGGCAATCTCTGACATTCCATTAAACATGATCATAATCACAGCGAAAAACAAAGTATATCCCACCATTAGTTACTGAATCTTTGGGCATCTCAGTTCGAAAGAAGAGTGTCGTGGTGATCAATGCCATAAATAATAACTGAAAAAAACGTAAAGTAATATCATTAATAATTGCACATACAAAACAAAGTTGTGTGTGTTTGTAACGGGGATCCTCACTTGGAATAATTTGAAGAAGTAAACGAATGAGTTCCTCTTCATAAGTAAGATTTATCTATTGGTATAAGGTTTCAATAGTTCCTTTTTGTCAATGCCATATGTTTTGGATGTGAGAGCAGCGGGGTGACTTTTTCTCTCATTATATGGGGTTCCCAGATCGTCTCCCAACATTCCCCCGACGTGGAATGACTGGAATGCCTCAGTAAATTCTTTGTCTCTTCGTATCCAATACTGCTTCTGAACTTTCCTCGAAGTCACATGTCACCAAATTATATAAAATTCGTCATTTTAGGGATCTTAATAAGTAAATAATAATAGGAGCACGAAATAGACCTACTTCTTGGAGAAATTATGCCGCGCCTTTCCTCTCTGGACATTTGAAACCCATAGATTCATGAGGGTCGTTATAAACAACCATGCCATCAGTTAGGAGAATGATGTTATTGAATAAATCATATGTTTCAAGTGCAGGCTGAAGGAGAGAGATGACAACAGTTCCTTCAAGAATGTGGATGAAATGCCGGAGAGAATTCACGATTTAAAATGTTGTTGAATTGTCTAAACCAGTAGATATCACGTCCATGAAAGCGCCTTTGCTGGTCCAACCAACATCTCACCATTAATTTATAAATAACAAGTTAAGTTTATATAAACATAGGAGAAATAAGAAAGTTGGATGGAACAACTGTAAAGTTAATCAATTTGTAAGTGTTCAAATACATTCACCATCACATTTGCATCAGCTACTCAACAACATTTGGTATCTATTTAGAATAAAGTTATCGTGATTCACAAAATTGATTAACTTATGCATTATTTAATAGCAACTGACTACACAAAAAAAAGAAAAAAACATTCAAGATTGCATGTTGTCAAGGGCTTATATTTGGAAATGATATGAAAGGATCAGCAAATCATGTATTAATTCCGTGATATCTACGATGATATACAGAGATCAAAGTTGATGGGTAGCAGCAGAGAACATATTTACAGATGATGGGAGATAATTATGTCGCCTTAGGTTAGTTGGACAAATCCGTCGAGGAAATGACTCGGAGTTGGACAATAAATTTTTTCAAGAATGCGAGTCTTTGCATACTATGACAATGCTTGACTGCATAAAAGACATATTCCGCTGAATTGAATCGTTGATATTAATGTCAATGGTGCTATAGCTTCTAAAGTTCCTGTAATTAGTTCAATGGCTATTTTTTTATGATCACTTTGTGTGAGAATGATAAATTAATATTATTACTATGATTATTAAAACCAAATTAGCGCATCGGCCTCCCGTACAACAGGTCAACATGCAACATATATGCTCTTTTCACTATATTTCATCATATCACCATGTTCAAAGGATACATTTACTAACATCTAATGTGCATTAAAAATAAACTTTGTCAACATTAAATAATGCATTTATGGAGGTTACTATAGAGTCATTCATTTGACGTGTCTGTAAACCTTTCCCCACCTTGATTCATAACATCAAACATGAAAAGAAAGTATAGATAGAGAGGACATTATATAAGCTAAAATAATGTTAAATATTTATACAAAACCTGCATGTACCACTGCCACGGAGGGAATTTAAAATTACGCGGGAGAAAACCACATAAGCTAAAACATGGATGTGAAAAAAAACATACACCTTACACCGATGATGCGATTGAGCCCTAGGTCCGTGAAAAGAAACATATACCTTACACTGATGCTACAAAAGAGACTAGGTCTGTGAAAGAGGAGAAGAAGAAGCAGAAAGTAGACTGCATGATTTCGATGTTGCGATTGAAATCAAAATTTATTCAAATCTAAGGTTACCTGAATTGAAACCACAATTAAAACAAAGCATAAGTTATTCAAATCAAAATTTTGATTTTATTATGATTCAAACAAAATAAAACATTGAAGTTATTAAAATCGAAGGTTACCTCAATCGAAACCAAAACAAAAACATAACATCGAAGTTACTCAAATCGAAGGTTTGGAGTCTGAAGGTTTGAGATTTTGTGAATAGTTGAGGGAGGGAAAATTATCCTTACACTTTTAGGTTCAGATGCCGCCAATTTTATTTATACATTTTAGGGATATATTACCCTTTTAGGCTTGGGTAATAAAAAAATTACTATTATAGCAACGGTTTTGAACACTTACAAATTTTGTAAGTGTTCAAATCCGTTGTAAATTTTGTAAGTGTTATAAACACTAACAAATTAAATAATCTATTAGTTGCGAAATAGCCATTATGGCTTAGTGAGAATTTGAATTTAGTGAAAGTCGAAGTTGATATTGAAAGTCAAAGTTGACGCAGTGAAGCGCAAGTCTCATTCAACTACCTTTGTGTTTCATTTTCTTTATTTATTCTTTGTACATGTCATGAACTAGAGCGTGAAAATGCTCTCCTGATAACCATTGATAATTTATATATACCTATACACATATGCTTAATCTCTGCCCTTCTTTCCTATGTTTACTTCCCCTTTATTTTTCTAAAACGTAGCAGTACGCGTGATCATTGCTATGATATGCGTGTCACCCTCTCTTTCTTTAGTTTTATCTCAGTTATACTATAGTATGTTTACCTCACTATTCGGAGTTCAGATCAATGTGAAAACCTCTTCCTCTCCCTATTATTGTTCTTCATATCCTCTCTATAAGCTCATTCTCTCCTACATTTCCATCCTTGCCTAGATAAAATCCAATTACCCCATGTTTGACCTCTCTGGCGATAATATCTCCATCTATTTCTCTCTCTTTTGTCCACTGTTATATTGAGCACGGTGCAAGTCTTCTTCTTCACTTGGCATTCTCTCATCCAGATCGCGGACTTTATGTTCACCAGTCTCTCTTTCAATCACCAACCTCTCATGTTTATCACATTTTCATAGTTTCTTATATATACGTATATATGAAATCAGTTTTCCAGTACCTGTTTCTCTTGCACTGAAAAACTAATGCCTTCCATTTCTCTTAAGATTTTTTTCCCAGAACCGATCTATTACCTTATTTCTCTACCCTCTACGTTCTTTCCCTCACTAGGTACGTGTCATTCTTTATTCCCTTATTTTGCTTCTTAAAAGCACATAAGTCTTGTAGCTTTATGTAAATGCACATGAGTTTTGTATTGATATTATTTCTGGTAGTATGTTACTTTCAATGAGCTCTTTGGTTTTTTTACAGTTAGTGTGATTGCTTGATTAAACACATTTATACCACATACTTCTTAAATGGTGTTGATTATGTGGAAGTAGAATTGTTAAATGGAATGAGCAAGATGTTTAGTTGTAGGTTCAAATTAGACTATATTTCCAGCCGATATTTTTTCCATGAGAGTTGGCACACATTCTTTGTTATAGATATTTTCTTTGATTCCTTGTATAGGCTGTAGGGAACTTTTTTATGGTCATTGTCTGTCCTTCCTTATCTTTGTTCCTTGTATTCTTTTATAGGCCTTCCATATATGGTAATGATGACTTGTCCTTCCTATGCATTTTTTATGTACATTTTGTATTTATCTCTCGGAAAAGAAGTATGACTTAGTCTCTAGTTATTGCAACACCTGCTAAATCACTGGGAGATTTACAACAAGTGATACTTTTGACCATGAACTTGTGTGGGAATCACAAGAAGTTAGGTCCGAGCTGGGTGACACATGAATCAACCATTCCCTGCGTATACATTCCCCATGGTACCTGGTTGTGCGTGTGTGTGAGGGAGAGAAAGTATTTAGCAATCGGCCGTATCATCGCAGTATCGGCCTAGACTTTGAACCATGATGGTGGACTTTTGGTTGGTGTAAATGTTATCATAATTATCATCTCGAGTATCGGGATAGTGGTTTGCGATGTTTTCTCTTCACGATAGAGATTTGTGATTTTTGGCTTGAAATCCAGTCACTCGTTGTGTGTTTGTTGGTCGTAAAGTTGAGGCATAGTTTTTGAATTCCAAGATTTTGGAGTTGGCAAGCAATGAAGACCTTCAGTGCGACGAATATTTAATGGCAAAAAGTGAAGGAAAGTTTCGCAACAGTGAAGCCTCTTGGTTGTAGAAAATAGATTGCGAAGGTGGCAGCAAATGTAACAGCGAACGAATGTGTAGTTAGGTTAATTGGGGACCGTTTTAGGGTTTCGCAAGATGATAGCTCACACCTGTAAAATATAGTTTGAGTATTTTAAACCCAAATGTTGCAGCTTATTTGAAGAATGAGAGTTTCTTCCTAAGGTGAGGGTTTTGAGTGAGAAGGGAGGCATTTTCCCTTTCGCCTATGGGTATTTCTCAAAAGATGGAGGTAGGGTGAGTGTACACGTGTTTCATATCTTGATAGTGTGCTTTATATGTATTGTGTGAGGGTTTTCTCACCGGGTTACGTAAAGAGTGGCACTCATGGATACATAAGGAACACTTTGAAAAACACTTGTAAGTATGAAACTGAGAGGATTCTAGCTTTATAAATTTTAATCAGTTGAATAAAGAGTTGGTGTACAGTTGTTATTCAGAATTTTGGTGGAATATAAGGGTATGTGTCTTGAAATGATTCACAATTATACTTGCATTTTGCTCATATATAGTGGAATCGGGTCTCTATGTGGACGTAGCCATTTGGTGAAGCATGTATATCTTTTTGTGCTTGTGTTTATTCTCTTGTTTTAGATCTTTATTGTGCAGCTTTCTTATTATCCGCAGGGCCATGGTTGATAGAAATTTGTACAACAAACTGGTGTAGGGACACCACAACAAATTCAATTAATCTGAAGCAATACAACCAGAGTTACCTACATTTTTCCCACTTATTATCTAACTCCTGAAAAATATGTCGACTACATCAGAATTAGTAACAAATTTACATTCTCTTCATAGTTTCAACATTATTAATGAGACCCACACATTAAAAAGTTCAAAATGATTATTAATAAACACATTTTTGTTAAATTATGATAAAATTCACTAAAAATAGTGTGTCAATTCATTTACAGAGTCGCGTGGCATCCCCCACACCCCACCCCACCCACACACAGACAATTTCCCCACTAAAAATTTGTATTTAACGTTTAGTCCAATAAATTTAAAAAATTAATTTCTAGTCCCCATAGTGACACTAGTCTATAAGGGACTAAATAAAATTGTTGAATATACACTCAACTCAACTCAACAACAGAGCATTTTTTCCAATTATTTGGGGATCCTATTTTCTATTTTTTGAGAAAATGTTGGACTACAAAATAAACAATGGCATTTATGCTAAATGCCTCTTATGTGCTTATCTTAATCACAAAAAATATATGCAATATAACACAATTTGTAAAAAAGTTACATACCTTTCACAATATCAACATTATCAATCAATCCCACAAAAGAAAAAGTTCAAAAATGTTATCTTTAAGAAAATCTAAAATTAGGATAAGGAGGAGTTAATTTACCTGGTGAGGTCATTGAAATTGAAGAGTTTTTCATATCCACGGCTACTATCAAAGTTCCCATGAAGCGCCCAACAACTTTCTAACTATAAATTATCTAAAAAAATTAAAACTTGAGATAAATAAACCCAGAAATAATGTGATTTTTTCTTTAAACAGAGCGTTGAAAAATAAATATTTAATATACAAATTTTGTTTGTGTGTTTGTGCGTGGGTGGGAGGGGGGTAGGGGGCAGAGCGAGAGAGAGAGAGAGAGAGATGTTAAGTACCTAAGGCGCCGACCAGTCAGGGGTTTGGCCGCCGACTGGGTTTGTTTGGCCGTCGGCTCGCTTTGTGTAGGTTTGGTAAAAATGAGGTTTGGGATGCGTTCCATATCTTTTGTTTCTTATAGGGGGTTAAAGTGTTCGGTGCGGGAGATAAAAAAATTTAATGGTGGGAACTTAAATCTTTAGCGGTTTTATTTGGTATATCTTTTGAGACAGTAAATATTTTGCGATCTCATTTGATTTACTTTATAAGACGGAGATAATTCACTGTCTCAAAAAGTGACCTTTTTTTAGACGAATATAATTAGGAGTCTCAAAAAATAATACTTTTTAAGACGGCTAATTATACCCGTCTCAAAAGGTATGTTTTAAAGACTATATTTTGTCTGTCTAAAAAATAGGGTCTTAAAAGTAAATTTTTTTGTAGTGATTCCAATTTGAACCACTCCTACTCCCAGCAGGGGATGACTTTAAAGACAATGCTAATCCGGAATATAAACCCCATGGAAACGTCAATGTAATCCAGATGTTCAAGAACATGCACTTCATGCCCGGCCAGACTAGGGCTAGGGTGAAGATAACAATGATAATTGAACCTATTGTATTGAAGAAGGCCTTTTCTCCCTGTGTCTCGGGCTATCAACCGTCAGAAGAAGAATTCAGATTGAACCGCCAGCCTCGACTAAAGAGAAGGTTAAAATGTGCCAAACTTTCCCTAGAGATACCCTAAATGGAAGATTCATCAGAGAAGGTGAAGATTTGCCCTTTTGTGGCTTCCCTGAACCTTTGTATGACCATGTAAACAAGAGGATGAAACCAGGAATGGGGATCTTCTTTCAAGACAGCTACCCGTGGGCCGAGAGTTCCTAGCACCATGTACAACCACTCACTGAAAAAACCATAGCTAATACTGGGGATTCTGAGGATAGTGAATCTGAGGACTCTTTTAATTTACAGACACTGGGGCTGACACTCTGCATGATCCACTATGGGGCTACATCGTTGAATCCATCCTACCTTATCAAAGATGCTAATGCACCTCTTCTCAACTGGCATGCTACACCTGTGCCACCTGCTAATGTTCAACCTAACCCCGATGTTTATTCCATTTTCCCCTTTAGTTGTTTTCCCTTACTCTGATGTAATCGAGACCTCGTAAATGAGGTTCTCAATGCTGTTTTTCTTATCAATGAAATAAACGAAGATTTTGAGTACCTTGTTGGGACTTAGATTAATTGTCTAGATTCTAATCAAACTCTTAATGATGATGATTTTTCAAATGAAAAATTCTTAACTAATCTAAATAAGGTTAATAACAAACAACATAACCGCGTTTAAGTTAATGAAGATGAAACTGTTGTTATTAATTTCGGTTCTAGTAGACAAATGCGTGAGATTAGGATAGGGTCCACCCTTAATGAGCATGAGCACACGCAACTCGAAGAACTACTAAAGGAATTCGTGGATGTCTTCACATGGTCCTACGATGATATGCTCAGAATTGACCCTGAGATAGCACAGTTTGAGATTCCAACTCTCCCGGAATGTAAACCGATTAAATAAAAACTGTGAAAGCTCCGAACCAAATGGTCATTCAAAGTTAAAGAAGAAGAAGTCAAGAAACCAAACCATAGATTCATTTGTGTGATCGAATATCCCACATGTTTAGACAATATCGTCCCCGTGCCAAAATCAGGAGGGAAGGTTTGTATGTGTGTCGACTACCAAGACTTGAACAAGGCCTCTCCGAAGGATGATTACCCACTACCCAACATTGACATGATTGTGGACAATACGGCTAGTCACGCTCTCAACTCATTGATTGATAGGTTTGCCAGATATAATCAGATCAAGATGCACCCAGATCACTAAGAGAAAACCACATTCACCACCCCTTGGGGAACCTTTGTTACACTATCATGCCATTTGGTCTAAAAAAATGCAGGAGCTACCTACCAGAGGGCAACCACAATCGTTATGCATGATCTTATACACAAGGAAGTCAAAGTCTACGTATACGACATAATTATCAAGTCCAAGACTAGAGAAGGCTATGTTCTCGCTCTCCAGAAGTTCTTCAAGCGACTACGACAATACCAGATGCTGCACAACCCACAAAAATGTGTCTTCGGCATTACTAAAGGAAAATTTTTGGGATTCATGGTTAGTGAGAAAAGGATAGAAGCAGATCCCGCTAAGCTAAAATCCATACTTGAGATACCATCACCTCTGACGGAGAAGGAAGTCTGAGGATTCCTTAGACAATTACAATACATTAATCGGTTCATCAGCCAACTGACTTCCATCTGCGAACCCATCTTTAAACTCCTCCAAAAGGATTCAACCAAAGTCTGGAATGAAGCTTGCCAAGAAGCCTTCGATCGAATTAAGCAATACCTAATCCAACCTCCGGTGCTCATGTCGTCGCTGCCTGATCTTCCCTTACTCCTATACCTAACAGTAACCGATACGATAGCTGGGGCATTGCTAACCCAATATATTGAAGAAACCCACAAAAAGAGAGCCATCTACTATGCCAGTTAAAAGTTGGTCAGTTACGAAGTTAACTACACTATCTTGGAAAAATCATGTGTCGCTCTTGTCTGGGTTACCCAAAAGTTATGGCACTACATGCTAGCCTTCCCCATTAAGTTTATATCCCGAATGGATCCCATCTAGTACCTACTCAAGAAGCCCTTCCTATCCAGTCGAATGGCTCGTTGGTTAATGCTCCTAACTGAATTTGATATCACTTATGTCATGAAAAAAGCTATGAAAGGAAGAGCCATCTCTGACTACCTTGCTGACTACCCTATTGAAAAGTCCGATGTCTGGATCTCGGAGTTCCCTAATGAGAATATCCTATGTACCTCCCAAGAAGACCTTTGATGGCAAATATTCTTCGATGGAGCTGCCAACAAGAAGGGGTATGGTATTGGTATCCTCCTAGTTGCCCCTAATGACTCTCACACTCTCATTGCCATTAAGATGGACTTCCTTTGCACCAATAATATGACTGAATATAAGGCGTTCACGGTATGCCTCAAAGTTTCCCTCAAGAAAGGAATTTGTTTCCTCGATGTCTATCGGATTCAACCCTCATCATCGATCAAGTACTTAGAAAATGAAAAGTCAAGGACGAGAAACTCTTACCCTTCCATGCCCACCTTGAAGAGCTAGCTTCCCAATTTCAAGAAATCACCTTCCACTACCTGCCCCGAGAAAAGAACAACCTAGCTGACATCCTTACTACTTTAGCCTCCATGATCGACATACCCAAGATAATAACCATTGCCCATTTCCTTGTCCAAAAATAAGACAAACCCACTGCTACCATATTGAGCTTGGTACAGAGGAAGATCTCGAGATAGTTGACTGCTAGTACTATGATATTTGGCACATCCTCAAACATGCTAGGTATCCCCAAGGATCTGATAAGAAAGACCAAGCAACTCTCCACAGATTGGTTGCCCAGTATATTATTTGTGATAAAGCACTATTTAAGAGAAATTTTGATGGAACCATTTGCACTGCATCGCAGGGGATGACATTGAAGAATTGATGCAGAAAATCCATAATAGGGAATACGGACCCCACATGAACAGCCATATGCTCGCCAAAAAGATCATCTGACAGGGTTACTACTGGATTACAATGGTTCAAGATTGCATAACTTACGTTCAAAAATGCCTCAAATGCCAGTAGTTTTCCAACCTACAACACTTACCTCCACGGGAATTGTACAACATAACTTCTCCCTGGCCATTCTCCACATAGGGAATTGACATCATAGGGAGAGTTACACCGAAGGCATCAAATGAGCATGAGTTCATCCTATTCTCCATTGACTACTTCACCAAATGGGTCGAAGTTGAGTCATACTCGATTCTGAATGCCAAGAAAGTGGCCAAGTTCATCAGGAAAAACATCATCTGCCGATACACGAGCTAGTATCAGACAATGGGTTACACTTCGAGGTAGAAGTTATAGAAGTGGTCAACAAGTATGGAATTCAAAGAAACAAATATTCTCCATACCGACCTCAAACCAATGGCGCAGTCGAGGTAGCCAATAAGAAGCTCAAATACATTATCATAAAGATAATCGAGAGTTATCGAGAATGGGCCAACAAGATCCCTTACGCCCTCTGGGGCTACTGCACTTCAGTTCGAACCTCTACTGGGGTTACCCCTTACTCTCTAGTCTACGACATGGAAGCAGTCCTACCCATGGAACTAGAAATCCCTTCGTTGCCTGTCATACTTGAAAGTAAGGTCAGTGAGGAAGACTGGCACCAAAACCATCTTGACGAGTTGTCCCTCTTAGATGAAAAAATATTGAAAGCTCTATATCACATATAAGGGTACCATCGCAGCATAGCGCGATCATTCAATAAGAGAGTCAATGACCGTGGTGTTCGAGAAGGGGACTTAGCCCTCAAAGAAATAGTAGAGCCCATATAGGACCCCAGAGGGAAATTCAAGCCCAATTAGAGCGGCCCCTACATTGTGAAGAAGATCATGTCAGGCGGTGCCGCTGTGCTCACCGACCTTGATGGAGAAGAAATAGTGCGTCCAGTCAAGCTGGACCGTCTCAAGAAATTCTACCCCTAGTCTGAAATCTTGATGCACTATGACTCTTATCATCTCCCTTATATTCTTAACAAAAAAAAAAAACTCTTCATTTCCCTCTACCAGAACTACGTGGGGCCTGATCCTCTAAAACCCTTTTTTTTTAAATTGAATTTTAAAAAAAAATTAAAAACTCAGAGGTACATAGGCAGCTCATTCGCTTTATATGAGCATGGCCCTTTATTTTTCACAAATCCTATTCTTTTCTTATTCCCAATAACAACAACTCATTTTTAACATATACATGGACAAAAGGAATATGTATGCCTTAGTGATTGGTATAGATAATTCAAAATGCAAAAATCATCTAGAGGAATAAGTAGATAATCAAAAACTTCTTTATTTTATTACTTAAAATTTTAGTACGATTACATTGATATAGGGAGCCAAATGACTTCCCTTGCCAAGCCTACTCCTACCTTCCTAAAAAACCCAAGAATAAAAACAATCCCCACTACTCCTAAAAAGCACCCTCTAATTATTCCTATAAACCACACCCATTATAAAAGCATCACAAAATCCTGCCCTCAGCTGCCAGAGGAACTGTCCCTATCATCACCTACATCCTGGGTCCCCAAACCTCTCCTGCCTGAATGGAGTATCACAGACGCTCCATAGAGCGATAAGCTCGTACTAGCTTGGGGAAAACCACAACGCCTCCCTTATTGGTATCAAATATGGTAAGACACCTTTGCCCAGTCTCCACAGCCAACATCTTGTCCATTACCTTCTTCCACGACCACTTCATGTAGTCCCCGGAGACGTGCTCGAATCTACCCACAGATTGGGAAGGACGTGTCGATGGATGATGATTCTCCCATAGAGATCCAAGCCACATGCGTATACGCTCTGTCAGGTCCTCTATAAGAAAGAAGTTCAGTGTCTGTGGTGGCACGATTTGCTCCCAACCAATTGGTGCAACAGTCGCCATGGAAAGTAAAAAAAGGTCTGCCTGAGGCCAACTAACCGGATATATTGGTACTCCCAGAGTTATAGAATTGGTAGCAGCTCCTCCACCAAGGCACTGATCAGCGCAAGCCCCAAGATCCATGATCTACAAACTTGTTCCCCCGACTCTCAATGTCCAGGCCTACGCTAATAAAATAGAGCGATCAGAAGTTTGACCACCGATAAAGGATACTCAGGTGGAACCGCCATACAGAACCTCTCTAATAACCACATGAACAGCATTACTGGGCTACACCTTAGGAAGTCGGAAGAACCTTCCCTCCAGGCATCCAGACCATTCAAGTCTCCGCCAGTATCACCGTCGCAGGATTATGATGGTATGACATCTAAGAAACAATAGCTACAAGTTTGGGGTCGACTAGCATTTCCCCGGTCACCAACAACACTTTTGAAACTAGGCCCGGAATAACTGCCCGAGCATAAACGACATCGCCCACATCATGTGAATGCACGGACCTCAGCACCTGTGAAAGAGAAACCATTCCTCCCGTAACCAATGGTCTGGCTGCCGAAGGCAAGATAAGGAGATTTCCAACCAATAATTCCCTAGGACAATGGGAAAACTCAGGCAAAGCTGCAGCAACACTGGGATTTATCCCTAGTATAACAGAAAATTCCTCGTATGTAAGAGAAATTTCATCCAACCCGAAGAGAAAGACATGATCCTCGGGGTACCAAAATTCCACTGCCGCCATTAGCATATTCCACTCAATGGGTCGGTTGCACCAAAAAGTGACTCATCGTAAGTGGAAGGCGTCATAATCAACATTGTAAGAACACATTGCTTCCAAGGCTTCGAGGTAGTTAGCGAACTCAATGCCACAAGGGAGAGCCATTTTGCAAAAAAAATATGATAAACAAGTAAGAATCTGAAAAAGAAAGGAAACGAAAGTGTGAGGAGAAAAGCCCCATTCACACCCCTATTTATATTTTAAAACTCTCAAGCAAAGACAAGAAACCCTGCAGAAATTGGAGCAAAACTTTCCCCACCAAGTACTAAGCAATTGAAGAAAGTGGAATCAAAGACTTGGGTTGATTGGACTGGACTGGACTGATGTGCCGATAGGCAGGACAGGGGTCATGCCGATCGACAACCCCCTATTTTGGGAAAATTCCCTTTTTTTCCTCTTTTTTCAAAATAAAAAAACTCAATAAAAATAAATTTTATCTTAAGGGAATTTCAAATTTCCTCATACTTTTACTAATCCCATTTTAAAATAAAGTCCTTCCCAAATAAATTTTCAAATACTTTTTACGGCCTCTGTAGCAAAGTAAAAAGAACGTGTGCATTAATCCCTAAAGCAAGAATTAATAAAAACGTCATCTTTATTTGCATATATTTTTGTGTTACATTGACATTTTACAGGAAAATAAAAAAAACAAAAGAACAAAACAAGGGGAATCGGCCCGAACCCAATTTTCTTTCTCTCTCTCTCACCCACATTTTATATCTCTCTCTACAACTACTCTTTATCTATGCTTTATCTCTCTTCTCTTGTCCCTCTCTAAGAGCCATCTTCCCCCTACGGCAAGACGATGTGCCACCACTTCCAGAAGTTGACCCTTCCCCGAATGAGGCAGACGGAACAATGCAAGAAGGTACCAAAATTGCATCCTTAATATAGGGAGTCACAGAAGATATAAAATCCCTAATATCCCTCAGCCAAGTGGTGGAGATCCGGATGTGTTGCAAAAGAAAATAGAAAGATCAAATTAGTCAAGTCTGAAAAAAAGAAGAAAAGAGTCAGGAAATCAAAAGACAAAGAAACACAAAGTGTACCTGAGGTCGAAGGACCTCCTCTGTCAGGACCAACTCCTCCGGGTCCATCACATTAGGGCAATGCTTTAAATGAATTGAGCCTCCATCAACTCATCGAATGTTGTAACTAGGCGAGATCGACCGTACAAAGGGAGCCTCTGAAGTCGTCGTCGTCCCTAAAATCACCAGATTAATTTTGGAACCTTTGCACCATGAAAAACATTTTTTCTACATCCCCAACAGAATTTCAGAGAACAATCCTCCCCGACAATGTCTCCAAGGGATGATCCAAAATTCCAAAAATTCCCCGCCTCAAAATCCTCAGATCATTCCTTCTTCCCAGCGGAACTTAAAATCAAATGCTTCCCCAAACCCCTAGAGAAAGATTACTTATCCCTAGTGGAGTCCCCAAATTTCCCAAAGGAAATATAAGCCCTTAGAATTGGCTTCGACCCTCAGAATTGGTCAACCCTATAATAAGCCCTCAGAATTGGCTTTGACCCGCATAATTGGCCACCCCTGAAATAAACTCACAAATTTGGCTTCGACCCTCATAATTGGTCGCTTCTACTTGATCCCTTAGAATTGGCTTTGACCCTCAGAATTTGTCGCTTCTACTTAAGCCCTCAGAATTGGCTGCAACCCTCAGAATTGGTCGCTTCTAGTTAAGCCCTCATAATTGGCTCTGACCGCAGAATTGGTCACCCCTAAATAAGCCCTCGGAATTGGCTTCGACACTCAGAATTGGTCGCTTCTATCTTAAGCCCACATAATTGTCTTCGACCCTCAGAATTGATCGCTTTTATCTTAAGCCCTCAGAATTGACTTTGACTCGCAGAATTAGTCACCCCAAATAAGCCCTCAGAATTGGCTTCGACCTGCAAAAATAGTCGCTTCTATCTTAATCCCACAGAATTGACTTTGACCCTCAAAATTGGTCACCTCTATCCTAAGCCCTCAGAATTGGTCATTTCTACTTAAGCCTAGAGAATTGGGTTTGATCCTTAGAATTGGTGGCCTTTATCCTAAGCCCTCAGAATCGGCTTTTACCCGCAAAATTGGTCACCCCAAATAAGCCCTCAAAATTAGTTTTGACCCTCAGAATTGGTCGCTTCTATATTAAGCCCACAGAATTTGCTTCGACTCGTAGAATTGGTCACCCCTAAATAAGCCCTCAGAATTAGCTTTGATCCTCATAATTGGCACCCCTAAATAAGCCCTCATAATTGGCTTCGACCCGCAGAATTGGTCTCTTCTATCTTAAGCCCGCATAATTGGTTTTGACCCATAGAATTGGTCACCCCAAATAAGCCCGCAGAATTGGCTTCGACCCATAACATTGGTCACCCTAAATAAACCTACAGAATTGGCTTCGACCCACAGAATTGGTCGCTTCTACTTAAGCCCTTAGAATCGGCTTCTACTTAAGCCCTTATAATCGCTCCCTACTCCTAGCCTCCTTTAGGTCCTCATCACCCTAGGTGCTCATCATCGGCCTCGACCCTATGAATCAATCATCCTTATCCCTTAGGTCCGCAGAACCGACCTTTATCATGTGGTGTCTATTCGATGGCTATCAATTGTTCCAAGCTCACCCGTTGAGGGGATCTATAGACACCATATTCTAGGACCCCCCCAGGTCTCCCCTTAGGTCCCTAGCACCTCCCCATCTCACTGTAAACCCTAGGTCAAACTCCGAGTACTGATCTAAAGCCCATCGGGCGCCCCCGGGCCCCGTTTGACCCTGGACAACTCTATCATCAGAGTGAAAGCTCTTTGAACCTATGAAGGGCTTTGAATACCCTTTCTAACGGTCTACCCCACGCACGAATCATCATAACAGTTCGGACGAACGAACCAATCTACTATCAAAAATCAATTCGGGGGCCACCGGCACTCCCGGACCCCGATTTGACCCCAATCAACCTCACTGTCAGAGTGAAATCTCTTTAAAACTTTTAAAGCGTGCTGAAACACATTTCCAACAGCTCACCCTGTGTACGAAATAGCATAATTGCTCAGACGAAAGATCAATTTTCCCCCAAAAATCTATTCGGAGGCCACCGTGAGCTCCTAGGCTCCTTTTGACCAAAGTCAACCCTTTAGCTTGAATGAGACTCAATGAATCTCTGAAGGGAACTGAATACCCTTTCTAACAGTCTGTCCCATGCATGATTCCGACCTACGATACAAACGAATGATCCATTTTACTTCGAGAGGTCCCCGGGCGCTTTTGAGCCCCAGTTGACCAAGGTTAACCTTCTGAACAGAGAAAAACTCTTTGGAATGTCTAAGTACATCTCTTAACCTTTCCAACGGTTTGCCCCGTGCGTGATTCTGACTTATTATTCAGACGAATGATCCATTTGCATCTAACGATCTCCCGTCCAAAGGACTGACGTGCACTTTTGAGCCATATTTGACCCAATTTCTACTCCTGGACTTGGGGGCAGTCCCAAGGACTCTTAAAGGTATCTAAAATACCTTTCTAACTGTATTACCCATGCACAATTTGGATCAACGGTTTGTGTTCTACGACCACTTTTTCGGTAAAATCTGCACAAGATTACCAATTGGCAGGGCCAGATCCTTGCCTATTGTCACTGTGTTTGGGGTCACATGCCGATAGGCACCCCTAGGGGTAGGCCGATCGGTACACCCTAACCCTATAAATAGGGGCCATGACCTCATTCCCAAAAACACAACAGATCCATCAGTATCAGTGATCTTAGCAACATTCCCTCGAAATCAGCGAAGTCCCTCATGTGAAGTTCCATCTAAGCTTACATTCCCATCCTTTTCATACCCAATTTGGAAAAATAGCTTTCTCTCTCATCAACATTCATGAACACTCAAGAAATTTCATCCAAGATCAAATATTAGGCTTCAAAGAAGGTCCAATTCTTTCCCTCTCTCTTTAGATTCCTTGTTTTTGCATAATACACATTAGATTCATAATCTACTTCTTACTTTAGTTCAGACACATTAATATCTACACTTTTTATTAGTATATTCCACATACTTTATTTTCTACAAAAATCCCAAAACAAATAAAAGAGGGTTATACCCATAAATTCCGAACGGAATTATCCATCACACTTTTTCCAAAGTCAAAATAACACATTTTCTACACATATACATATAATAAAATTCTATTTGGATATATGGGATAAACCCCACCCTTATGCTACATTCACACTACATGGACTTTGATGCTTTTATAGGCTACATAGGCGTCTTGGATTAAAATCCGAGACTCGAGTCCAATATTCCAATTCTCTCTATTTCCCAAATTCCCTAGTTTTCTAAAATCTCCCATTTTGATATATATATATATATATATATATATATATATATTATGCTTGTTTGCGTTTCATCCAACACATATTATCGTTCCCTAATACCGATTAATATCATGATGAACACACAAATCATACTTTCTACATATGTTATTTTGGGAACATTCCTATGGATGACCTCACTCTACCTTGTCCATTGTATGAGTTGAATAAATCCAATCTCCATTATATAAACATGCACACACACTTCACAGGGATATAAAGGAAAATAATAACACTAGCCCATGAGAGACCAAAAGGGCGGGATGGGTGCCTAACACCTTCCCATTCTGTAACATAGCCCCCAGACCTTCAAACTATTGGATTCGTATGCATCAGTTTGTCCCTGATGTCTCTCTCTCAAAGTGGCAACATTTCTTTTGTGTGTTTTGTGCAAAATAGGCTGACGACTCTATCTGTTCACAGTTACCCCCACACCAACGACGACCTTAGCAACCTTCCCAAAAGGGGTGCGAAACCGCGGTGAAACCCTCCCAAGGGGATATGTATCTCTCTCACTCTCTCCTCCCCCCCCCCCCCCCCCCAAGGCGCCGACTGGGATGGCCAAAACTATATTGTATATATATATATATACACACGTATGTGTGTGTAAAAATAGCATAATCGGATTTTCAAATCATATTCTTCTAATCTTTAATGGACTCGAATTTGGTACAATAGATCAATGATTTGTCGGATTGGATCTGAATTCAGTAAAAACTTAAAAAAATTGGATTAGGATCCTCCCTGATCCCGTCCGAATTTGATCTGTTTGGGTACAATATCAAAAAGAATGAATTGGATGGATGCTCGGGTATTGAGAAGGAAGGACACTTTCAGGGAGAAAATGCCATGAGGAGCTATCTCATATTATCCATGGATCTTCGATTAGGAAATCGTATTCAAGCTCCATGGCTAGATTTCTCTCTTCGCCCATATTGTACATAACTCCTATAACATTTTAATACAAAAATACCCCTAATTAAAATTCAAACCTTGTAACAAAATATATGCATTCTCTCTCTCTCTCTCTCTCTCTCTCTCTATATATATATATATATATATATATATATATATATATATATATATATATATATATATATATATATATATATATAAAATTCCTCCATTCTCTTCTCTTACCTCTCATCCCCCACTATCCCCAAACCCCTATCATTTTCATTAAAGCCGTCACTCCCTCTTCAATAACACCACCACCTAGTCTCTATTTGCCTCATCATTTATTAACCATTTATACATTAACAATTAATGTTAAATAATCTATTTGATTGCCAATCGTCAATTTGATTCAAACTTTATATATCATCATTAATTTCAATACCCATTGTATAGACCTCTCATTATGTAAAACCCTTGGTACTCAAAGTTTTTTCCTATGTATACATTAAAAAAAGTAGATACGACTTGGTAATATGAGTTTTAGTTTTAGTTTTTTTTTTAATTTCATGGAAATGATGAGATAGAGGTTATTGTAAATATCCAAACCAATACAAGAAATGTATATTTATTGTTCAAGAGTTTTTGTTCTAAATAGTCTATGTTTATTGCTCAAGAGTTTTCTATATAAAAAATGTTCAAGTCTCTCAAGTTAGCACATCTCCTTATGTTCAAGTGGGTTTGGGGGTTTTATTTTATGGATACATGGTCTTATCATGTTCGAAACTCGAAATTCAAGTTTTTAAGTTAGAACTTAGGGTTCTTGGGTTTAGTTTTATATAATATAAAATTGTTGTATGTGTACACAAGAAAAATAAATAATAAGAAGAAAATGGAACTACTTATTTGATATTGAGGTGCGTGTTAAAGACGTAGTCCTAAGACAAAATATTGTCCGCACAACATTGAGTGATGCCATCGAGTCTCAGATATCTGTCCCCTTGAATCATTAACACTGCGAATGCGTGTAGGCTAAAGAAAGTTAGATCATAACTACCCAATTTAAATTATTACCAAAGTTTGAGGTAATATTTTCCATTAATCCAAATTCAAGAAAAAGCTTATCCCATCGTATAAGTGAGTTGTATTGTCCTCCTTAGAATCTCATCATGCTTGAACTCCCCAACATCTCAAACACATATTTTAAATATAAGATTTGATCTTCAATTCTGATGTGGATCAATTAGATTGAATCTAGGCTAAGTAGATCTGATCTCAAGACACTCTCAATTCCTCGAAAATAGTATATCATGTATATATCTAGGCTTTCTATCAAATGTGAAAGGAACGAGTGATTTTTATCAAAGATATGCAATTAACATGCTCTCAACCTTGAAAATATTAACTCAGTATAGTATAAGTCAATAGGAATTAAATAATTTGATACAGATAGATATTGATAGTGAGTGCGCACGACTAAAAATAGGTTAGTGTGCACGGTTTTTGATAGTGAATTAGCCATTACAAAATCGTGCATCCATGCACATGGATACAAAACCCATCCAAGTGCACCTTTTTAGGAGGTGGCCTAAAACTAGTAGAGTCATGCGTATGGGTATGAATCATAGCCGTGCGAAAGGTTCAGGGCATAAACATAGATTCTTCATAAATAATTTACATTTTGAAAATCGATCATTTCCTTAGATTAAACACAACACATATTAATTTATAATCACTTGATCAATTTAAAAACAATTTTTTATCAACGTAAAAAGAAAACATGTGTGTGTGTGTGTGTGTGTGTGGATAGCCTTAGATGTTCAATCATAATTCGTGAAAAAGGTACATCTTCAATGATTTCGAAAACGTAAGTCTTTGATGTAGACAAGATGTGTAAGATTTTTAATATTTAATGTTCACTATTATATAATAAAAAATACTCTCTCTACCAAATGTTCATATGAAATCAAGCATTTTGTCTTGATAACGCATTACTCAAATGCTTTCACACGGAATTAATCTAATTATAATATAATAATGAATATATATTGTTTTCAAGGTAATAATAACTTATAAACTTGAATCTGTCATAGACTCAATAATGCACAACCTCCACAATCCACTTTTTTTGCCTTTTCATAAGAAGATCAAGCATGGATCGCTTTTCGACCACTCTCTACATCACAGTTGTCAACTTTCGTTGATAATGCCACGTTTGATCCAATCTTGAATTCTTCTTTAATGTTGAAGTAAACTTTGTGTTCCAATGGAACAATTGAAAAGCCACCAACAATTTTCTAACTTCCTAATAAGTGAGATTCCTAATGGTTTTTGAAAATGTTTAAAAGTAGGGGACAGGAAAAAAATATATTCACAAGTATTTTTTAGATATCCAAAATATTTCAAATCTCTAAAAAAAATTGACAAATGTTTGTTCAAGTCTTTAGAAGAAGTGATGAAACTTCAAATGACTTCAAATATAACAAAAAAGATGTCTTAAGAACACTCAAAGAAACTTAGAGAAAAACTCTTGTGAAAAAACACTCAATATTTTCTCTTGGATTTTTTAGTCAAAGATCAATGGTAATGAAGTAATTGTTCTCTTTTTAAATCATTTTTATCTTGTGTGTGAAAACACATACAACACAAGTTGGTAGTGTGGCCTCATTGTCAATTACTAACCACACAAGTGCTAGAGAAAAGAAGATATGTCTAATAAAAGAGTCTTTTATGAGTCTCTAAGAGGATAGTAAATGATCTAGTAAAATGTCTTACTTCCAAGTTGCATTCACTGCATTGAAACCTTTGTTTCATTGACCCAAAGCACTTCTTCACCGAGGCAAAAGATCAGCGAGGGTAGGTTGCAAATAAAATCAAGTCTGGTGTAAAAAAATTTGGCATAGCTCGCAATCAGAGAATTCAAGCCTTCATTGAATCGAAAATTGCATAAGTCTCATACTTTATAATGAGCTAAAAAGGTTATATTAGTTTGAACATTTCTCAAACCAACATATGGTATACTTATGCAATGATTTTTAAACATTATATATATATATATATATATATATGTGTGTGTGTGTGTGTGTGTGTGTGTGTGTGTGTGTGTGTGTGTGTGTGTGTGAATAGTATACTTGCATACTTTTATCATCACTACCAAAATCCATACCAATACACACACATTAACACACTTTTAATTTAAGAAAATTCAATTTGAGTTGGGTGTTAACCCATCTAAGTCCTTTAACTTTATCTTAAAATGTCATTCTCATTGTTCATAGCATAAGGTAGCTCTCGAATGAAGATAAAGAAGTCCGGTTATGAAATTTTGAACATGATGCTTTACAGAACAACCTAGACTATAACTCAAAGTGTTTTGGTAATGGAATAAGGCAATCCTAGAGACAAGGGCACTTGAGCACACATGTGCTCTTAGAATATCCCGCATTTTTTGATTCCGTGAAAACACACACACATGAAATAGTAAAAAGAAATTAATCGGATGAAATACCTATGACACGACATTGCCTAACCAAAGACATAAAGAAGGAAAGATACACTTGGATGAATCGCAAGAGATTCCTCAACCACTCGAAATTCTTGAAACTTTTTTCCTATAAAACACTAGTGAATGCCTCAAGATACCAATGCGTAATCAATTGATATAAAAACATAATCAATATGATGAATACAAGATCTAACAATGTAGACATCATTAATTTAATCATTAAGGAACATATACCAAGTTTAGATAATATCTCTACAAGATACGATATATACAATTCATTCATTAAGATTGTACTTTCATTAATTTATGTCCCTCTCTCACACAATCTCCCCCTTCTTGTCATGGAATCAATAAAGGAAAAGACTAGAGAATCAAGAAGTGAACTAGGAAAAAGATAATATAAAAGATTGAAACCAATATACCATGATAAAAAATTGAGGTAAGATTTAAAATATGATATAAACCAGAGATAACAATATATAAAGCATTATAGATAAATATGGTATGAGTAACAACCTTAATATACATGTCACCAAAAAATAAAAATATATTCTCCCTAGTTAATCTTTCCCCCAACATGTTAATAACCCATTTCATGTGAGAAGTATAACCTAAGAACACAAATTTCCTCTCCTTTTATCTTATAGCTAACTTTATTTTATCATAATACTAATCAATAAAGGAAAAATTAGAGAAAATAATCTTAAAGTGTGGAAAACGTGCTATATAACACAATAAGCACAATGAGATGATAGAAATGGGATATGAATCACATGGTATAATATATAAAGGCATAAATGATCAATAATGATATAACAAGCCAAATATATAGAAACCATCATATAAATTTTGTTATAAATACTCAAAGTGTACTTAACATCAACTTAATCATAATGAGAAAATAGTATAGGATTATAAAAAGATATCCATTGAAAAACCTATGTTAGGTAAACAATTAAGATTATACGATCGAAATCCTATAAATCAAAACATAAACATAATCCTGAATACAAGATGATAAATCATGACAAGACAAGTATTTATAAAGTATGCCTAATACACATCCAAAGATGAAGCGTGGATAGTACAACAACTAGCAATCCCAAGGAAGTAGGATACACCAAAACAGGATGTAATACAATGTATCCTAACATCCTAAGAACAAAATCATTATAACAAAGATGATTAAAATAACATCGGGATAGAATTTATTATATTATATTAAACGTAGAAGCTATGATATAAACATATTTGGAATTTTTTTATCAATATCAGAGTCAAAGGGAATATCATATACTCCAAAGAAATTAATATACAATAATGAGCCTGGGGTCAATTAAAACTAGAATAGGGCAATGTTATACCAAAAAAATTAATACTCATAAAGACGTGATACCCTAATCAAGCATAACATTCCGTAAAATATGTGAATCTCTATGCATACGATAACAATTAATATTTTAATCAGTTTAGTGAGACATATATGATTAATGAAGTTATCAAAGAATGTGTAAGTTATACTAAATGGAGAAAAAAAATAATAAGATGCAAAGCCAATGATATCAATCGAATCTTAGATCAATTTATCTCTATAAGGGGATTTACATGGCACAAGAGTATTTCTGAAATACGAGAATAACTCCAAGATCCCTTTTGATAAGTAAGAATATAAGGAATATTATAACACTTATCAACTTCGAATTGTATCTCCATTGTTCATAATCAATGAAATATTATTTATAAAATGCTAATAACATGATGAGGTCATTAGCAAAGAACATAAGATGATGTCTCGATTGTGCAAAATAAAAAATAAACACCGTTGAGATAAAGTCCAATTAAGATAATGAATCGTAAAACAAAGAACACAAAGCTTCAACTCAAGAGAAATCTCCAACACCATTTTTAGGATCATTTTAAACTACCACTTTTACCCCTCATACAAGAAATTTTATGGTTAAAATCTTTAGTCTCATATCCTCGGTGTAGCCCAATTTTGGACATATTCAAATATTTGACACATTGATAAGTTCAAATTTCTTTTGCAAGTAGTGGATTCACATAAGCACAAAGATGGATTACTACTTTCAATTTTTAAAGGTATAATCACACAATCAAAGGTGTAACCTTAACCACTTCTCCACTCATGATTATTGATATAGCCTAAAAAATTTCAACATTTTCTAAATCATGAAATGATATACCTAAAATACACATTTTTAGGAGTATATAAATACTTCCATAAGTCTAATGAAGCTTTGAATCCTTAGTAGAAGACCATATATCTTTTTCATTCCTTATAAAGTGGTATATAAACAATGTGTAGTGAGGTGTAACGTGCAAGAAGATATAAGCATGTATTCTTAAATGAACAAAATCCGAAGTCTATAAAACTTAAAAGAAAATATAGTCCATCTCACGAAGCACATGTCATATTTCTAAACAAAGGAAAAAGATCAAATAAGCCATTTTGATACACGAAATTATGGTTGGAGTATATCATAAAAGGCATAAAAAATGATTTTTTTAAATTTTTCGATAAAAGATACTTACAACCAAAAGAGATCATCTTATAGGATTAAGAGGTACATATGCAGCACAGAATCCTAAACATATTCCTAAAACTTCAATCAATCATGAAAATAAACAATGAATTACTAATATAATGAATCTAGAGAAATCACAAAGGTTAAGACTAAAAGAGCATGCAATGCCTAAATTCAAATTGGGCAAATCAAGGATAATAATCATGTAAGACTAATATCATCCAAGGCATACATGAAAACACTTTAATATATAAATTACTATAACTTGCATGGATCAATTACAAATATCAACTATATGTGTCAATCCTAAAATCATGCTTTTGGAATACCAAAAATAAGTATTGTTAAAAACAAAATCTTTTCAAATTATTATGAATCAAGAAAAAATAAAAAATATGAAAATTCACATATGAGATATCAAAGGATACATATGATGTACAATCTCACATAAAAATAATAAGCACATAGCCTAGCATAAGATATATAAAATTAATTGCTACCAAAGGATATTGCTAAAATAAACCAACTCTAGCATTTCGAGGTGGAGTGGACCATTTTAGTCTCAATTTTAATTCGACATGAAGTGTCCTTTACTACCCATACATGACTCACACAAGGACTTTTGAGATTATATGGGATACTAGGCAAATTTTTAGTAACTTTGCCTTTCTTTATATGGCCCTTTTTTCTTTAAAATTATTTGATTCTTCTTAACCTATTTTTTCTTTCAACGATTTTAGGTGAAAATTTCCTTGAATCAAAAGTTTTTTTAGTGTTGTTGTTCCTCACAAAATTCTTACCATTCTTTCCATGATGCAAAGGTAAGGTTGGTTTGAGTAAGAAGCTATAATACCTCAAATGACTAGATTTGTGATAATGATCACATTTAAAGGTTTTAAAGTCTTATCATTTGGGTTTTGGTCTTCAGAACATCTTTTTCAAAATGTTGAAATTTTTCAAACATGTAACAAAAATCCATAAGGTAACCTTTTATGTGGAAATAAGAATAAACAATGTCCTTTTTAGGTCTCTTGTGATTAAGCACATGAATTTTGTTATCGAACTTAAAATGCACAAATTTGATTAGGGTTGATAAACTGAGTAGTCATGTATGGACACTTTTGTTGTTTAGTTTTCCTCCTAATTTCAAAAATATAAACTTTAACTACACTCTATAGGAGTATAGCGGCTAGTTCGAGTATCGAATCCACAAAGAATGTGCTTAAAATTTAATTGATTTATTACTTCTTAAGTGAAGTTGTAAAATATTATTTTTGGTTTAAAACGTTTTGTAATATCATTAATACTAGGCAAATATTTAAGAAAAGATATGAACAAGAAATAAACTACATATTGAGAATCATTTCCCCTAACATGGACTATTTAGCATAAATGGTTACATGAAAAAAGAAATATTTTCAAAGGTTGAAACTCATTTCGGTAAACAATTAAAAAATTAGAGTGTCGCTCCCCAAATCTTCGTGAAAGCATAAATTTGAGGTTGGTTTCAATCATAAGGTTGAAATTACATTCAAAATTACCAAATATAAAAGATACATAATATCATCTATTAAGGTTCCAAGGTCCAATTTAAACACAATCAACCCATTAAAACCTCCCAAATAACATACCATAATAACGAAACCAAATAACCAATGGTGGATTAATAAATCTCAACCCATATATATACCTCACCAACCTCAAGTAGGACCTTCCCACGTGCCTTACTTTCCTCCTCTTAAAAATCCAAATTAGTAGCAATTTATGTCCGCCTAAAGGTTAATAAAATGGAGAAAACTATCTCTCATATGGCTCAAACCATGCAAGATATTCAAACTTATCTTGTTTAATTCAAAAAAATTGTCAAAGGATTATGAGACTGCTTCTACAGGCACAATATCAACCAAATCCCAAGGGCCAAATTATCATTGAGGGTTCAAGTCCAAATGGGACCCAAGACGAACATGCCAAGGGAATAATTACCCTTCGGAGTGGAAATTAGGTTGATAACCATGTTATTAGACCTCCATCAGAACAAGTTATTCCAATTCATCCCATGGGAATAATCGCCAACCTAAAGGATGTGCCACCTCACACTCCAAAAATCATAAATGATGACATCTCCAAATGAATAATATTCTAGTGTTTCAACAGACCCCGTTTGTCCTATTTTGGCCTCATTTCCTCAAAATCTCAAGCCTAAGGCTAATAAATCCTTGGAGGAGGGTTTTCTCGAACTCTTCAAATAAGTGAATATGAAAATCCCCGTCCTCAAGTAAATTGACCAAGTACCAAAATATGATAAGTTCATGAAAAACTTATGAACGGTCAAATACAAAAAACATGTGCATAAAAGGCATAAATATTTGTCCAAGCAATCTCTATTATCACTAATTATCTTTCCCCAATATTCAAAGACCATGGGTGCCCCGCCATAGATTTTATAATTCGGGATTGCAAAATTGATCGTACCCTCCTTGATTTGGGGGAAAACATGAATTTTCTTCCATACTCAGTGCACCTCGAGTTAAACCATCAAAGTGGCCACCATCACTTTACAACTTGTTGGTCATTCCACTAGGTATTCTTTGAGGCATTGTGGAAGATGTGATTGTTCAAGTTGCTGTATTTTTTATCATTTTGGACACGTAACTCGTGGAAAAGGGTAGTTAGCAAATTCCCATCATTTTTGGTTGGTCGTTCCTAACTATCATTAATGCCAACATTAATTATAGGAATGGGGTCATTAAATTGTCTTTGAGTAATATGACGATAGAGGTGAAATTTTTAACCTTCTCAAGAAACCCCAATATTGCGATGAAGGTGATGCGTGAATTGAGATGTTGGCAAATATCGGCACGTTAGTCTAAGAATACTTTAACCTCTTTAATTTTAGAGATCTTTTGGAGGCATGTATTTTAAACTCCTTGAATGGAAATTTTCTTATGAATCAAGAGGGTTATGAAGAGACCCTTAACGAAAATTGTTATTCTCTGAATGGGTAGTTTGTGAAAATATGTAGTGCCCTTGATTTTTTTGATAAGGTATTTGGTGAGATGAATAGTGGTGATGATGGTGAGGTTCGAGAAGAGGATCTCACATATGAGCAAAGTTATGGGATTATTAACGAGTCAATGTGGGTCCTAACTTTGAAAAGTTACGTCGCTAGACTCCTTTCCCTTTACCTTTAACGTCTTAATACCTAAACTGGAGCTCAAAACCTTGCCTATAATTGTTGAGTAAACATAAAAATGCTTTGGGGTGGTGCATATGCGATTTGAAAGGGATCAATCCCTTCATTTTCAACCATAGCATATATTTGAAGGATAAGGCCAAACCGATCCATTAAATGAAGATATAGTTAAATAGGAACACGAGTAGGGTGTTAATGGCATAGTTTATTAAAGTGTTAGATGTGGGGATAATCTACCCAATTTTTTATAGTGAATGGCTGACCTCGACCCAAGTGGTGACTAAAAAATAAGGTACCACAGTAATAAAAAAATATGGATGGTCACTTTGTCCCCTCTCGTATTCCCACCGAATAAAGTGCTTTTATTGACTATAGGAAGTTTAGTAAGGTCACAAGGAAATAAGACTTTCCTTTACTCTTCCTTGATCAAATATTTTAAGAGGTAGTGAGACACAAAAATATTTTTTTTTCTTGATGGCTATTTGGTATACAATCAAATTGAAATACCCCCCAAATATCATCAAACGAACTCCTTCACTTGTCCGTATGGAAAATTTTCCTTTCAGAGGATTTCTTTTGGGCTTTGCAGTGCACTGACAACATTTTAACGGTGCATGCCTCGCATTTTTAGTGACATAGTGGAGTACATTGTTGAAGTCTTTATGAAAGACTTTAGTGTGTTAGATAATTCATATGAAGCATGTTTGGGCAACCTTAAAAGTGTCCTAACTAGATGCATTGAGAATAATCTCATTCTAAATTAAAAGAAGTGTCACTTCATGGTGACACGCGGGATCGTCCTAGGGCTCATTGTCTACTATGATGGAATCCAAGTAAACAAGGTTGAGATTGATATAATTGAAAAAATCCCCTCTCCTAAAACCCTCAAATATGTGAGGTCGTTTCTTGTCCATGCTGATTTTACCCGAAGTTTTATTCAAGACTTTAGCACGATCTCACGTCCACTATAAGCGCTCCTGGCTAAAGACGTAACATCCTTATGGACGGAAGTGTGCCAAGAATCATTTGATATGTTAAAATCTTTATTGACTACAACCCCTATTATGAAGCTCATAGGTAACGTGAGTAACTACGTTGTAAGGGCGATTTTGGGTCAATGGATGGATAAAATGCCCCATACAATATCTTATGCTAGTCGCATGCTTGATAGTGCCCAAATTAACTACTCCACTACGGAGAAATATTTTCTACCTATAGTGTTCGCGTTGGATAAATTATGGGATTACTTAGAGGTATAACCCATTATTTTATTCACAGACCATGTCTCTCTCAATTATCTTATTTCCAAGAAGGATGCTAAGAATAGGCTAATTAGATGGGTGTTACTCCTCTAAGAGTTATAACTCTCAATCAAAGATAAAAATGGGGTTAAAAAGGTCTTCACGGATCATTTTTCATGACTGACATTCGATCACGATCATATAGATCCAATACCCATCCAATAGTATTTTCCCAACGAGAAACTCATGGTTGTTTCAATTTTGCCATGGTTAGTCGATGTAGCCAATTTCCTTATCATCAGGGCATATCCACGGTAATTCTCGCCCAAGGGTAGGAAAAAAATTAATAACCCTAAGCATTCTTTTATGATGACCCAAATATGTTCAACCATTATTAAAACCAAATCATTCGTAAAATATAACCTTAGTGATAATATTCCTAGTCTTTTGCTATTTTGTTATAATGAAGTGTGTAGAGGTCACTTCTCTTCCCAATAGACCACATTTGAGGCCTTAGATTGCGAGCTTATTGGTTAATTTTGTTCAAATACTCACAAGATTTTTATAAAACTTGCCCCCTTCACTAATTACTTGAGAAGGTCACTAGGCGAAACATAATACCTTTTCCTCCATCCTTATAATCGAAGTCTTTAATTAGTAGGGAAAAATACCATAGGCCGTTTTTCAAACCTCCAATTAATTTGAGTACAGATTAGTCGTTGTCAACTATGTGTCAAAGTGGGTAAAAGTCATTCTAATAAGAAAAAAATCTTTCAAAAATGGCATTGAAGTTCCCAAAATAGCATATCTTGGCTCTTTTTGGCCCAACGAAAGCCATCATAAATGACCGGGGTGTACATTTTTGTAAACACCTTTTCACTGCCTTGATGTCCTAATATGGTCTCACCCATTAGGTCTCCACCACATATCACTCACAAATGAATGGCCAAGCCGAATTGGCCAATAGGGAGATAAAATGGATATTAGAGAAGATGATATATCTCTTAACCAAGGATTGGTCGTATAGGCCAACTGACACACTTTGAGAATATCGGATGGCTTATAATATGCACCTTGGGATGTCCCTCTATCAAGCAGTATACAATAAAGAGTATCATTTTTTGATAGAATTTGATCACCGAGAGTATTGGGCTATTAAAAATCTCAATGTTTACATCGATGGAGGGGACCTTCAAAAGTTCCAACTCAAAGAACTTGAAGAGTTGAGGAACAATTTATACGAGAACTCTCAAATATTCGAGACCAAAACCAAGACCTTTCGCGATAAACAAATAGTGTTCAAGAACTTTGAGGTCAAAATAAAGTTTTAATATATGATTCCCACCTCCATCTTTTACCGAAGAAATTGGAATCCCATTAAAATGAGTCTTTCATAATTAACAAAGTATACGAGCATGGCTCGTTTGAAATATCGTTCAGAGCCATTTTCAAGGTAAACAAGCGAAGTCTTAAGATTTTTCTTTAAGGATTCAACCCCGAGTCGGCCGAGGTCCCATTAGAAGACTCCCCAATTGGCCTCGCATCGAGTGCAACATAAGTTCATCTCGCGTCAACCCTTTTTTTTGTTTATTATTTTATGGTTGTCACACGCAATAGTGTTTTTAAACACCTCCGAACTTGTTATTTTGGTGTTATATGAGTGTGGAATCTCCCTAGTCATATATTTTATGGGTTGTTTTTACCTTCCTAGGCCCTTATAGAAGTCTTCTTAGAGCCAACGATCGATCAATCAAATATGTCGATAGATCGCCTATTTTGGCACTTCTTCGCTAAGAACCTTGGCTTAGGAAATTTTAACTTGTCGATTGATAGACCGTATTTTCAAATCAATCGACCACTCCCAACTGTTAATTTGTTTCCCTCACTTGGCTTCCTCTTTACCCATTTGCACCTATTCATCCTTTCTCTCTCTCTCCAACCAGATTCCTCCCAGTATTCAGCCTTGGATCCTAAATCTTTGTCCTACCTAAAATCCAACCCTCTAGTCCAAATTCCTTAACATTAAGTTACGTTTCTTACCTTATAAACTTGGATTTTATGGTCATTTTATGGGTATTTGAAATATTAGGGCTTGTGCTTCCCATATCAAAAAAAAATTTACCTTGGAATTGTATAGTAAATGTCCTATATCATGGTTGTTTTGCTTAAAATTTGCACACATTTTAAATAGTTTTCAATGTTATTATGTGATATTGAGTGATTGAACAGTTGTTTTGGGTTATTTGGGATGGTGATACATATTTTTGGGGTTTTTATTCTTCATGTATAATGAAATTGTTCCAATATGAGAATGTACATTTCTAATGCTTAAACCTTATTATAATTCTCATATTGAGCACATGTTTTGCTATTATTGATATTGTTGATGAGTGAGGCTTGTATATTGGTTAAAATGGCACCCCCAACCCCATTTTCACTTTGTGCACACAAACTGTTTGTTAAAAATCCTATATGGGGTTTACAATTCGCATTAGAACACACTTGTTATGTTGTTCACTCCATGTAACCTTTTTATATCGATCGGTTGACATTCACCATTACAACTTCCATAACTTATTATTTTTAGTTTTCTTTATAATTAGTATTGTCTTACTTAACTATTGTCTTGTAAGTAGTTATGGATACAATCGATAAATATACGCTAACAAAATTAATCATGGCAGGGGGGTTTAAAGGGTTCCGTTCAAAGAAATAATGGAATTCGTATTGGACATTCTTCCAAACTCTTAAACCGCTCACTTTTGAGGCACTATAGAAGTTGGATGACATACCTTTTGAAGTGTGAACATACCTTCAGAGACACAATTGGGATTCATTCCTTGTGCAATATGGGGAGACTAATGAGGACTTAGTGAGGTTATTTTGCGCCCCACTATTGGAGTTACTACCTTTTTATTCATGTGATTCTATCATTAGGGGCACATGGGTAGCTTTCTCCTGTAAGGATTTATCCCGATTTATGAGTGGGGTAGACTCTCCAGACCAGTTCATATATCCTGAGGAATAAATGGGCTTTGAGTTTGACAAGATCGTATCATTATTGGCCTTGGGTAATTCTTGAACTAAAAACACCTTCAAATAAATTTACATGGCGGATTTACCCCGGTACTTCATTACATCAATGTACCCCCCATCTTACTCACTAAAAACTGCACCAAAGTTTGATACAAATAAGTGATATTTTTATATAATCCTCTCACTAATGCGGGAAATATTAATTTAATCAAAATTGTACTGAGGATCATGTGTATTTGTTCAAAAAAGTTAAGAACATTTTCTCTCCCTTACGATCACTCATTACATGCATTTTTTTATCTTTCGGAATTTATGAGCTCCTAATCAATATGAAGACCCTCACACTCTCTCCTATCATAAATCAAAACATAAAGAGGCTTTTGGTTCATTATTAGGGTGAGGTGATTAATAATAATAAAAGAATGTTGGGTTCAGATTATGAAGAAGAGCAGATGAAAGAGGTGGAACAGGGTGCCCCCTTATCCCTTGAGGTGAATTTAACGAACTTCGAGGAGAAATATGATAGGGATCAAGTTAATTATCGCAGAGACTTTAGGATGATGCAAGAGATGTGGTTGGCCATGTTTCACCTACAAGCAAGAGAGGATGCTAAGCCACCATTGTGGTTTTATGACTCGTACATTCCGTGTGACCCTTTGGCCCTAGGACCCTCTAATGATCCCATTAATAGCTTTAGTCTCTTTTGTTTGTGGTAGTTATTTTTAGTATGTTTGTGTAGGTTTGGTTAGAATTAGTAGTTTTAGTTGGGATGTTGTTCTATTAATCGTAAATGACCTCAGACCCAATAGGTGCTCCCTTCTCGACCTCAGTTTGGTAAAAGAGGAGAAACCTAAAAGTGTAAAGGCAAGTATTTAAAGTGGTTTGAACCTCAGCTGAGGGTCCTACGTCAATTGTCAGAAGGTGTTATATTGTTAATTAGATTATAAAAGAGTTATTATAATCTAGAAGACCCCTTAGGCTATAGCCGAGAGAGTCTGAGGTCCTTGTGTCCTTTATCACTAATCCAAAGGACCTTAGGAAGTAACCCATAAAATTTTCTAAGGGTATCTGAGTATTAGTTTAGGGTTAAATAAGGAATACAATAAGTAAGATAGGTGGAGATGATCCAAACTTTGTTTAGTTCTCATAACAGTGGGTTGAGAGTGTGTAGAACAAGGAGTAAGAACTTGTATCAGTTGAGACTATTTACTCTATAAAAGTATGATGATTTTAACTTGTCTCCAACCTCCTATATATATGTAAGTACTTTATGAGGGAATGAGTGGAGTGTCACATTATGGTTGTGGTGTCTCTAAGATCTAACGACATTATCAAGGAGGTGGGATGTGGGTCAAAGGTTTTGTAAATGGTGTAAGGTAATTATTGGGTTCATTTAATATGGATTGGAGTTTTCAATGCAAGTGGATCTAAGTGGTGGTGGTGGTAGGTGGAAAAGTGTCATTCTTTTCACCTACCCACTGGACGAACTACGGGGGTTCTGCAAGGCATTTGGGTGGTCTGTAATCCTCAATGGTTGGTCGTAGGATGCCTTATCGGTATGTTACATTAACATACCTCTGAGATGAGGGTTAGATGAGCTCTAGAGATCATTCCTATTCATATTGAGGTCAGTTATTTGCGTAAAACATGGCAGGAGGTCGGTGTTGAGGTCTCTGAGCTTGGTTACAGAGATATATTTGAACAACTAATCTTTCTAAGAGATGAAAGATATGGTTGAGGCTTGTAGTACCTCTATAGTATTTTCTTGGAATTAGCGGAGGCCTTGGTGACTTAGTAGTGGACTATAAGAGGTTTTAGGTTACCCTTAGGACCTTAGTCCTTGAATGTGGGACGTCAGGGGTCTAAGAACTCTTATAATATCAAGGTTTAGATATGGTATCACCATTAGCCCCTTGTCGATCTTTGTAACGATTTTAAGGGGCAACACTTATCCATTATGCAAGTTGTGGGTAGGAGTGTAACTAAACACCGGGAACTTGTCATAATTAAATTACATTAGTAAAGAGCATATAAGTGGCTGAGTGAACCAAGGGGATGTGCTTTGGGGGCTGAAGGTACTGACATGCCAGGCTTTATGGGATATAAAGGAGACACTTGAGATCATTTGAATTCTTCACTTCTCACTATAGTTGTCTCTTCTCTTTAGTACTCTTTGAGGAAGCAACTTATTTCCATATTTTTCTGAGTAAATTTTTTTATGGAAAATATTTATCCCTCCAAAGTGTTGGACTCCACACCTCTCTCATCTGTTAGGCCTCATATTTCTCTTGCTCCGATAGTGGATCAAAGGGTTGAGGCCTCTAAATATATTCCCACTTAAATGATCCCTTATGGATCACTAGTAATCAACTAATAGGGAATAATAACCTTAACTTCACTGGTGGGGCTCATTCTTCTTCTCAGATCTCTGAAAAAGACCTTGTAGAAATCAGGAAGACGTAACATATCCTAAATTTCGTGTTTCTAAGGGTCGTAAGGCCTGAGGATGGGGCTTATTCCTTAGTATCCCAATACATGTGCTTTAATAAATGCTTTCTTTAATATGGAGCCAGGTTCCCACTGCCTTTGATGGTGGTAAGGATCTTGAGGGCCATTGGTATATCCCTTTTTTAATTAATTACTAATACCTAGAGGTATTTTATGGTCACTTTCTTAGACTTTAGAGAGTCAAGTAGGGTTAAGCATGATGTCACTCCATCCTAACTATTCAAATCATACATAGTCCAGTAACAAAGCAATCCCAAAGACAAGGGGTTGAACTACTTCTCCCCTAGGGCAACGGTGATCTTTGCCAAGAACAAACACAATACCTAAAAAAGCTATAAAGATATATTATTCTTTATAGGGGATTGGGACACCCCAAACCTTGTGGAGCCTATTCATTTTCCTACCTGATGGTGTTATCCACCATTCGTGTGTAAGTTAGCCTTTACTTCTTCTTTTGCATTTGTACTTGTTTACTGACCTTCATACTTGGGTTTTAATGATCTCCCTTTTTTACAGGAGTTATTGAGCCTTCCAAATAGGAGGATAATGGGATAGTTTAGGACCAAATATTGGCCTCTATCCCCTTTAAGGACTTTGTCCATGTCAATTGTCTCTTTAAGAGTGGTCTAGGGATTGAACCCCGGGTTCGAATATTAAGAGGAACTCATGAAGCCTCCTGAATCATTGTTGGGGAGTCATTGAGGACTGAGCCCTTTGCTTTGGTGCCTAAAAAAAGAAAAGTTATTGTTGAGGTCTCTTCTAAAGTTCTCGAAGCCTCAAAGGGTGAGGTGACAAGACCAAGAGTGATATTGATCTTCTCCAAAGACTAAAGAGGTCCTCCTCATAGTCAGGGTTGCAATCTTGCTAGACTCTGACTGTTGTCCTAGTAAGTAACTTTGATTTTTCTCTTTTTTCGTTATTACCCTCATCCTCAATCCTTTGACGACTAACTTTGACCTTATTGATGGTTTGGGAGATGAATGGGAGGAGTGGAGGATGACAAGGTAGTTTGTAAATCAATCCCCTTTTGAACCCATAGTGAATAAGGGGAACAGGTGTAAATACAATAAGTGCCTGAAGTTCAGAATGTCAATGGGTATTCTAACTCTTAACGTCAAACTGGTGGAGAAGTTCGAGTTGAAGTATGGCTCAGGTAAAGGCCCACAAATGGGGTTTGTGGTTGAAATTTTTCCCCTACTACAAGTATATTCGGGGGTAAGTGTAACCTCTTGGAAATCCAGAGCAGTTATTCTATTCTAGGGAACTTGTAGCCCCTAATATCAAATTTTGAGGAAGCTTAACATGATTCCATTACCAAATGGAATGAGGTGATGGTATCCTTCCAAAAGGTTGGGATATGAAGGGTTCCATTGAGGCTGCTAGAGTGGAGGGATACTTACGATATTCTTAGGTTGAGGATCTGATCTTGTACGCTTCAGTTGTGAATGCACTCCCCTTTATGACTAAGAAATTGTTCTGATTTGATCGCTATACTAAGGGCCTGAGGTACCTCTGTCAATGCTTAAGAATTGATTCATCTTGTGGGCAAGGTACTTTCACATCATTTTTTATTTTCCTCAATAGATTCTCTCTTTATATGTCATGTCCTAATATTTTTTTCTCCATTTTGTAGTATCAACACTTAACTGAAGCCCTTATGGCTGATGCCATTGAGGGTCAGAAAGGGTAAAATAAGGCCCTGGAGATAGCTGACAAGTGGGACATGATCTATCTTGAGTCGAATTAAATAATTAATAATCAACGACTAGATGTGCTAGTTTTAGAGAGAGGGAGAGTTGGTTTGAGACCACAAATCACTTCACTAGAACAAAAATGACCCCTAAATGATAAAAACCTCAGGGGCATTGCTTTCGTCTTATACTCGGGATTTCTTAGCTAAGGTTGAGAAATTCCATCAAGTGCCAAGTAATGGTGGAAGAACTCCGGGGGTTAGACTATTAAGATTCAAAGTGCCCAAGATAAACTTCTTTAGGATGAGAAGGACATGGGGCTTCTTAAGCAACAAGTGGACGATCTCAATGTCGTGAATGACCTATTGACCCCCAAGGGTCAGGAGCTACAGAAGGAGTATGATGAGGTTCTGGTGAAGCACACTGAGCTCCAGGTGAGGATGGATGTCACCGTGAAGCACAATCTGGATTCCAACCATAAGTTTGAGGTGTACAAGAAATTTCTTTTTCAAAATATGCCTCAGGGTTTGAAGCTTGCCAGGGCAAGTCTAGGAGCTCTTTCTCGAGGTGGATGTTTTTGGCATGTATGTAATCCCCCTAGTTTGCCGATAGGTGCTCAAAAAATGATAGTAATAGTGGTTATAATGCAGGTGAAGCCTCTGCCTCCAATGTCCAAGAAGAAGAATCCCGAAAGGGAGCCTTCGTTCCTTAGCCCCAGTCAAGCCTCCAAAAAAGTGAAGATTTTGTGACGGAAAACACTAAGACTTAAGAAGACTTTTTACGTAATTTTTTTATTTTTCTTTTGAACTTTCTCAAGATTTAGGCTTTTATTGTGATCCCCATCTCCCTGTTATTAATGACAACAACTTGGTTTCTAGAATTTAGACTACTATTTTGCTTCTCTTTGATTTATACTTGCTTTTTTTTTTGTTTTGATAAGGAATTTTTGCATAGAATTTATTTATCTAAGGTCTCCTAAGTAGGTGGTGTTCTCCCTTAGTTAACCAAGATTTATTGGTAAAGCAATAGAACATGGGTCACAACAATGATGAAGTAGACATGATGGTCGTGATACCTTTTCCATATAATTGCACAGATTCTGAAGTCGAGATTAAAGCTATGAAATGGGTCATTAGACCTTAGAACCATGAAAGCTTTTATACTTGTACTTATTAGTAATGAAAGGCCAAAATTTTGTACTTAAACATTTAGCGCCCCAATTTTTGGGGTGTAAAGGCTAAAAATAAACCATTCAAGGGTCCCAATACCTTAGATTTGAAATTCAAACTTGAAGTTTATTACATGAAGGGTCCTAAGACCTCTGAGACGTGTTTTAATAAGGATAAAAGCCTTAACATAGGATATAGAGTTCTGTTGGGGGGTCCAAGGACCTTAGATTTTAGGAGTTTTAAGTCTGAAGTCCCACAAAGGGTCATAAGATCTCGGGTATTAGATATTTTTGAATCCCAAGTCTCACAATGAGTCATAAAAACTCTGAACTTGGAAATTTTAAAATCTTAATTCCCACAATGGGTCAAAAGACCGCTCAACCTAGAAGTTTTTTTTACATCTGAAGTCCCACAATGGGTCATAAGACCTTTGAACTTAAAAATTTTGAAATCAAAAGTCTCACAATGGGTCATAAGACCTCTAGACTTGGAAATTTGAGGTTCTACTAAGGATCCTTAGACCTCTGAACCTTTTCCCACTAGGATGAAAGTCTTGTGGCATAATTCTGAGGTTTTACTAAGGGTCTTAAGACCTATGAACCTTAGTTTATAGGCTTGGGACCAAGCACTTTTATAAAAATTAGAATTTTGAACAATTTTTTGCATATAAATGCATAAACCCCCAAATGTATCTTTGAAAATGGAAAATTTTTAAAGTCTCAATTTTTTAGTTGTGGTTATAAACAAGGACTTTTGATACTTTAAAGTTGGTCTTTTTAAAAAAAAATAAGGGATTAAACAGATGGTTTGCTAAGGTTTTTGCATTTATTGTGTAACTCTGTTCTTTTGAAAGCATTTTCTAATGTGAAAATGGTTTTTTAAGTTAATTGTCATGGGTTCTCAGACCTTATTCAATTTTAGTGTAACCAAGTATGAAAGCCTTGGTAATTCCTTTAGTCTTTTTTTAGGTCTTTTAGACCTTTGATTATTAATTCAAGCCTAGTATGAAAGCCTTGCAACTCTTCCTAGGTCATTTGAGACATTGGGGACTTTGGGAGTTAATGATTGAAGACTTGCAACTCCACGAGTCATTATTTTGAGGTCTCTTCGACGTCATCCATTTTTTATAGCTAAGTATTAAAGCCTTGTAACTCGGTATGGGTACTTAGACCTTAGATTAAACCTGGATCCAAGGATTAAAGCCTTGTAACCCATATTAGGTCCTCAGACCTTAGGTTTAACTTAAAGTCAAGGATTAAAGCAATGTAACTCATATCGAACATGGGATTGAGACATCATAGGTAGAAAAAAAGTTCATTTCATTTAAGAGGAAGAATGCATCATTGATATTACTTTTTTATATACTATATGTTCTAAAGGTGTGGGAGTTCTTATCAGTCCACGGTTTTGAGGTAGTAGCGCACTAGTCTTGCAATTCTGACCACCACATAGGCGACTTCCCACTTAGGGCCTAGATTTCCTTCAGTAGAATTTTGAGTTTCAAGGATTACGTCCCTCAAGACCATGTCCCCCACCTTGAATTATTTGTGGTGGACCTTTTTTTTGAAGAAAGAGATTATCTCTGCTTATAAGCATCCATTTGGATTGGTGCAACCTCTCTTCTTTCTGCTAATTCATCCAGAGACCTCTTGAGACTATGGTCATTAGCCCTTAGTAAAAATTGAGATACCATTTATGTAGGCACCTCGACTTCTATTGGGATTACTACCTCAGTGCCAAAGGTCAGGGAGAATGGAGTTTCTCATGTCGAAACTCTGACTGTGGTTTTATAATCCCACAAAATGCTTGGCAGTTCCTCATCCTACTAACCTTTGTATTTCTCTAACCTCTTCTTTAAGGTGTGGAAAATGGTTATGTTATTCACTTTGACTTGGCCCTTAGCTTGAGGGTGGCCTGGAGACGAGTAATGGTTACTTATGCCATAGTCTAAGCAGAATTCCCCGAAGGTTAGATTATCAAACTGTTTGCTTTTGTCAAAGATGATGGATCAAGGCAAGCCAAACTTGTAAATAATGTTTTTCCAAATGAATTTGGTTGTGGTATTCTCTGTGATAATGTCCAAGGGATTAGCCTCGGCCCACTTGGTGCAGTAATCAATAGCCATAACGAAAAACTTATTTTGGCATTTGCTTAGGGGCAGAGGGCTTTCCAAGTCTATTCCGCACTGAGCGAAAGGTCATGGACTTAGCATGGGAGCCACTTTCTCCACTGGTTGCTTTGGGATAAGGGTGAACCTCTGACACTTATCATAACACTGGAATATATCTTTGGATTATTTCCCTAAGGTTGTCCAGAAGTACCCTTACCTCAGGACCTTGCAGACTAAGGGTTTTGGACATGTATGAGCACCACAAACATCTTCATAAAGGTCATTAAGGACGTAGTTAGTTTCTACAGGGATAAGAATTGCTGAGGAGTTAATCAGTAACTATTTTTTAATAATACCCCATTATCCATATAGTATATTGAAGCGAAAGACTTCATTCGTCTGGACTAAAACTTATCCTTGGGCAGGACTTCATCTATGAGGAATGGTTTAATGGGAGTCATCTATTTCAAGCTCTCTTCGACTTCTGCTATGTTGATTTGGAGTTAGGTGATGCTTGGTTGGTATAAAGTAATAACCAGGACATTTGGGTCAACCTCACCTAAGGATGTCACTTGTGCAAGGAGGTTTACTTTTAAATTTTCTGCTCGGGAGACCCTTCTGATGCAAAATCTTAGTATTTTCTAAATTAGTTGCTTTATAATTGCTAAATACCCTACAATCATGTGACCCTTGGCCTTATAGACCTCGATGAGTTATTAACCACTAGTTGAGATTCGTTAATGGCTTTTACCTGTTGTTCTTTCAAATAGATGGTTAGGCCTAAGCCTGCTACCAAGGCTTCATACTCTGCCTCATTGTTAGAGGCTTTAAATTGAAAACATATGGCAAGAGAGATAATACCTTCTTTTGGGAGTACTAGATAAAGTCCAAATCTTTTACCTGAGCTATTGAAATAACCATCCACATGTAAGACCCGTATTGGAGAATTGGGGTATATGTCTTGGAACAATGGATTCTTGGCCTATTTATCCACTTCTTCTATGTTGTTGAACTCCATAATGGAGTCAGTTAAGGTCTGACTCTTGATGGTGCTTCCTAGTTAATACTTGATATCAAACTCTCTCGAATCTATAAAGCACTTAACAAGACTTACTGAGGTATCAGGCTTATAGAAGATATGTTGGAGGGATTGATCAATCATGAACATAATGGTATATGACTGGAATTAAAGTCTCAGACGTCTGGCTAAAATGATAAGATAAAAGGCGAGCTTTTCTATCCTCAGTTACTTGCTTTCAACCCCTAATGAATCTCAACTAACATAATACACGAGTGTAATACCCCGTATTTTTATGCTATAATTAATTTGGGGATTTATTTAATAAAAATTCGGAAATTAATTATGTTATAATTATTAACGTGACGTGAGTTAGTAATAATATGAAATTGTTGAATATTACTTAGGAGCATAGTAATATATGGTAAATGTCACGAGTGAATGAAAATGACAATTTTGGTAATTTTAGTCGGGACGCGCCCGTGTCGCGTCGGGACTAATTATTGAGATATAAAAGTAAATATTTTATGAGTTGTCCGTATGGTCGTTTTGAGTGCGCCAACGCGTCCGAAAGGGTCGAGATAGTCAGAAAAGTGTACCCGGGGGTTTAGTTTGGGTCTCGGGATGTTTTTAGGCTTAATTAGTGACCCGGGAGGGCGTTTTGGTCATTTTACATATTAGGGTAATTAAACCCACGAATTTCAGCCATCCTTAGCAGCCATTTAAGTCAGCCTTTTAGGGTTAGATCATTCAGAACCCTAAGACGGCTAGTGGAGAAGAGAGGAGAGACCTTGCTAGGTGATTCAAGGCCAAAAACACCACCTTTTGCACCACCGTCACCACCAACGCGTAGATCGCGAGGAGGAGAACGCAGCCACACCAATATCAGCAGGAAACCAGACCTCTGAAATCCCAGGCAAGTGTTTAACTTGCGTATTTTCATTGGTGCAATAATCATGTTAGTGTAGGAATGATTAGGAGTATAATTTATGGAAGAAAACCCCACTTTGTGATAGGAATTTGCATGTAGACAAGATTAAAATTATATTCTGGAAGTCTTATGTAATGTAGATGATAAACCTACGAATTTTTGATGTTATTGTAGAAGAAAATTCTGGAGAAAACTGATTAGAACAAAAGATTAAGAAAACTTAGGGTTCTTGATGATTAGATGAGATTTTAGGTTGTTTAATCATGTTTAATGATGGTTATATGCATGCTTAACGTTAGAAACATCTGGAAATATATTACTATGATTGTAGTATAAGTTTTGGGACGATTAGTGTTGGAAATCATGGATTTTAATGAAGAATATTAGTTAAACCCGTAACTGCACTTCTGCAGAAATCGAAATACCTGTTTGATCGATCGATCGCCCAGACGTCGATCGATCGACCCTTCCTGGCAGCCTATTATTTCCCTTGTTTAATTAGTTGAATTAATTTATCATGAAAGAATTCTTGGGTATTTCAAATAAAATGTTTTGGGATATAAGAGAGACCAGTAGGACATATGATTAAGTGTTGAGAACTTTATTATGAAATGATAATTGGGTTTAAGGAATAGTTAATTAAGGAACGACGAACTACGTATTTCACATGAGAGAAGTCAACGAATACCTACGTTAGTGAATAGACGTCTACCTACTGAATATATTACTTGGATGGATAGAACCCACGAGTGTCCCATAACTAGTGAGAAAACCCCTTCGAATTAAGGTTAGAGGCGAAACCTTATACGTAATCATAATGATGGGAAATTAAAGATAAATGTTATGACTATGGGTTACGAGAGAAACCTATATTAATATAATGGAATTGGTATATTTATATGAATGTGTGTACATATATTATATACATGTGAAAAACGTACCCGCGCTACTTGCTATCCCTGAGGTTACCGCGCTGGGACGATCGTATCCTGTGTTGCTTTATGGGGATATTGAATCGTACCCTAGAAGTTAGAGATCCTAGGTACGGGCTATTAAATTGATAGTCGGACGGTCCTAAGAGACGTGTGGGTATGTACTGACCTCTTGGACTTGGAATCTATGCTTCGCCTCAACGTTGTTTTGTTTATGTTAATACAGTTCGAGAGCGATTCCGAACTTGTATTCCCTTTGTGTGAACGATACAGGGACTGGATAGCAGAGTATGCCGCACCATAAATTAGTTGGGGTGCTGTTGTATATATATTATTCGAGTAGTTAATATATATATATGGTGATAAACTTTAATATGCCTACTATAATGTGTTAAGTGGGACTTAGTTGTTGACGCAATTATAAATATTTATTTTGTGAAAATATGAGAAGACACTGAGAAACCTTATAATTTAATGAAGCTAAAACGAGAGGAGTACTTCAGATTGAAAGTTATATTTTTTTATAAAACATTGTCATCGTCCGGTTTTGTTTACGTATGAATAAGTTAAGATAAACGAAACATTGGGAAGGTTAGTACGATAGGAGTGCACATTAGAAGAGAGGTGAGTATTTCTCAAGAGAGAGACGAACTAATATGATGTTGCATTGGCCTGTATCAATTTAAATACTTGCTTAACGTATTTTAAAATCAAACACACTTTTGGGCCCTGACCCGTTTCCTTTTCTCTCTCTCTCTCTTGTGTATATATATGTATATTTTCAGGTGCCCAGCCACAGGGGCGTCTTGCTTAGGATTCTTTGAGAAGAACGAGCTACAGCTTAGGTGGGAGTTGCAGGTCCCTTGAGTAGACGGCTTCCGACATTGACTCCACTCTTATTACTCTCATTTATGGGGCACGTGTCGCCGTTTTCATCATTTCATTTATTGTTGGGGATTTTTATATTTCAGTTATTCCGGTATTGTTTATGGGATTTGTTTCAGGATGGTTTATGATTTTAGTTTTATATTATTGTCATTCGTTTGGTGAATGTATGGTTTTATTTAAATTTCGTGGTGTGATTCTCTATTGTAGAAATGTTGTTTTGAATTAATAAAAATCTTTTCTTTAATTAAAATTTGGAAGTTCGTATGAAAAATGTTTTTGACACTTAGCTTAATTATTTAGGGTGTTAAATTGGAAAAATTATTTTTATCGACAGTGATGCTGAGAATGAACCAACTGTTTACCTTGATTTAATTTAATAAAGGAGTGATCGCCCGGTATTTAATTAGGCGGGGTGTCACAACGAGCTACTTTACTATAAATTCCTCTTAGATTAGAGTAGAGATAGTATTGGTTGGTGAAGTAATAAGGTACAAGTATAGATTTCCCCAGTAATGGTCCAATATAGAAGAGATGATAACCCCAGTACTTCGAGAGGCTCTAGAAGGCTTCTTCGACCTTAGGAGTCCATTAAAAATCCTTATTTTGTATTTTAAAGAAGTTAGGAACTTGTTTGTGGCCTTTGACATAAAATGATAGAGTTTAGCATCTCTTGTAACTAGGCTCTGGACTTCTTTGACTGTTTTTGGAGACTACATGTCCAATAGAGCTTAGGTATTCTCTAGATTGGCTTCTATGCCCTGTCTGGTAACTGTAAAACCTAAAAATTTGCCTCCAATCACCACAAAAGCACATTTCCTTGGGTTGAGGCTCAAATGGTTCCTTATGAGAATGGCAAAGTCCTCCTTGAGGTTTAATACATAGTATCTAGCTTTTAGGCTTTTAACCAATATGTCGGCAACATTGACCTCCATAGTCCTACCAATGAGGTTTGTGAAAATAGAGTTCACTACCCTCTTATAAGTAGCACCTTCATTCTTTAGTTCGAAAGGCATAACTTTGTAGCAATAAGTACCTTTATCTGTAGTGAATAAGGTATTTTCTTCATTAATAGGGGCCATTCTGATATGGTTATACTCGGAATATGTATCTATGAAAGAGATGAGCACATGATCGGTTATTGAGTCTACCAAGGTATCAATCTGAGGTAAAGGATAGAAATACTTAGGGCATGCCTTGTTGAGGTCAGGAAAGTCAACACACATTCTCCACATTTTTTTTTGCTTTGGTCACAAGTTTCACATTTGATAGCCATTCTGGATATTTTACCTCTCTAATAAAGTTGGCTGCCAAGATCTTGTCAACCTTTTCTATCGTAACAATTTTCCATTCTAGACCAAAGAAATTTTTCTTCTATTGGACTGGAACATAGATTGGGTCCACGATGAGGTAATGGGCTATGACCTGGGGGTTACTCTGATCATGTCATAGTGGTTCAAAGCAAACATGTTTTTATTTTCTTTTAGGAACTGGATGAGTTCCTCTCTGGGGTAGGGGCTCATTCCAACCCCAATCTTCACTTCCCTAGTAAGATCCTATGTATCAATGAACACATTTATTAGAGCCTCATCACGCTCACCTCTTTCTTCCTTCACCTAATCTTGTGGATCTAAGTTGTCCACATTCATCAACTATATTCCATGACTCGCTATAGGGAGCTCAAACATTGGTGGTGGAGGAGGTAAGACCTCAAATGAGACTCTGGGCACCTCTGTGAACTTTTAGGGACCTCTGACCTAATTTGAGAGGTCTTAAAAGACCTTTTCTTCTCTTTTATGGAAGTGTTGTAAAATTCCCTTGCCTTCTTCTGGTCCCCATGCACTTCTCCCACTACCATAAGGGTTGGGAACCTCATTACTAGCCTCTGTGAAGATATGATAACATCCAAATCATTAATTAAAGCTCTGTCTAAGATTATGTTGTGGGCTGAGGGGAGGTCTACCAATAAGAACTTGTTCTAAATGGTAGAGCAATATTTTTTTGAGCCAAGGGTCAAGGGGAGAATGACATACCCTAACGAATGGGTCCTTTCTCTGTTTAATCCTATCAAAGGAGTGGTGATTGGTTGGATGTGATTTACATTGGGTCACATGGCCTCGAAAATATCTAAGAACCGGATGTTCATAGATCTCCATTGTCAATCGGTACTCTCTTTATATTGGCGTTCCCCATGATCACTGTGATTACAAATGTGTTATCCTGAAGTAGGCGAACCCTTTTGAGGCTTATTTTTTAAAAACCATCATTGGAACTCCCTTTTGTGACTGACATGTGCTTTACGTTGGCTCCCATAGCCTCGAAAACATCTAAGAACAGGATGTCCGTAAAGCTCCATTGTCAATCGGGACTCTCTTCATAATGGCATTCCATAATCCTTAAGCGGACCCTTTTGAGGTTTGATTTTGGAACAACCATCATTGAAACTCCCTTTGGGTACTGATGTAGAAGAAAAACACTATTAATATGCACCCCTTGCGACATAATCCTTATGATATGGGATTTCCTAGTTATGGAAGAAAGGCCACCACCTACAAAGCCATCATAAATGGTATTCACATTTATTCGTGGGTCATTGTCCTTATTGGCGTTATTAATGTTCCATTGACCGCTGTTGGCATCTTTGACTACTAACTCCTTAAAGTATCCCCTCCTGATCACCTACCAATATCTTTCTTGAGTCTGACGTAATTAGTGGTGTTATGGCCATAGTCCTTGCGAAACCAGTAATCCTTGGATTTGTTCCTCAAGTACTTTGTGTCTATCATGCACTTTTGCGGAGGTAGGAGATCGTGAGCTTCTCCTAATGCAAATATTTCCTTTATGGCGGTTTTGAGCGGGCTGAAATGCTTAGCCTCTAGAGTCCCATTATTTTTACCTCCGCCTTTCTTCTTATTGGCCTCATCGGCCTCATCGGCCTCAGGGAATTTCCCAATGCATATTTCCTCTTTCCCGTTTAAGGGGTGGACATGGCATGTCTTACTGAGATTGCATCCCCAATATTCATATACCTTTGAGCTCTCTCAAGCAGCTTAGTCAGAGATCTTTGAGGCTTATTGTTAAAAGTTATCAAAAAGTCCTCTAAGATGAAAGCAGCCACACAGATGGTGTCATTAATATCATTAACTTAGAGATCCTTTTAGTTGAATCTCTCGTTATACTACCTGAGATATTCATTGGCATTTTATCTAAAATAGAGAATGGAAGTGACACGATTCCTCATCTTTCAAGCTCCTATAAAATGGTCCCTAGCTTAAGATTGGCAAACCAATACCTAACTATTTCCCTAAAAGTATCAGGAAAGGCTCTGAGACCTCAAATGAGGTGTCTTGAAGGAGCATGAGGGACCTATAGGTGTTCAGATTGTTAATAGGATCTTTGGACCCATTAAATGGTTCAATAGTAAGCATCTTACACTTTAGGAGAAAATCATAATATTTAACGTCATTGGATAATGGAGGTAATGTCTTTTGGGGAGATAACTCAATGGTGTTAGGATTTTGTGTCTTGTATTAGTTGAGGAAGTTCCCCAACTGATCATGCATCCTATTAATCTCATTGTCTATTGGAGAGCGTAGACCCCCAATTTTAAAAACTTTCACTTGAATTTCCTAAGAGTGCGGAATAAAGATGGTTTCTAACAAAATTTAATTTTCAAATTTATTTGATTTTCTTTTCTTAAAAAGATGAAAAATTAAATTAAACACAAATTTTAATTTCTAAAAACTAAATTACAATTATACCTAAAGAAGTGAATAATGGTCAACACACACACACACAAAATTCACTCAAACCAAGTTTTAGATTTTCTCAAAAACAAAAATAACACTTAAAGTAAAATATGAGAAATGAACTTTTAGCCCGAAATTAATTTAGCACAAGTCCTAAAATTTGCCTACCCAATATTTTCAATATTACCAAATTAGGCCAAACCAAATTAAGTATATGACTTGAGTTAAAATAACTTAAATTGCACCCAATTTAATTTTGGCACCAAAAATAGACAAGTGTGATAATTAAACCAATTTTATCTTGTTAACCTATGAATGCATTCTAAGGTGATTTGAGCAAGAAAAAATAAACAATATCACACGGCGCGCCGATGTACGAGAAAAACCCAAATGGGAAAAACCTCGGATGGCCCTGGCCACAAATTCACAAAGTACGGTAGTTTACAGAGGCTCGACAAAAGAGGACTTACGCAAACTGACTTGAGTCTGTCCAAGCCTTAATGCGCTCCTTCGATCTTCAATCCCTGCCTAGCGAATAACCGTGGACTCCTCCACAGTCTCGAACTCCTTCAATGGGGATCTTGGACATCGTCACCCTTACACGAAGCCTTTCTTCGAGAGGGAACACCTCAGCGTAAACAAATGTGTCTCCTTTTGTTGGGGTAGAGAAACGGGACCCAAAATTTTTTCTTCTTGGGTAGAAAATTGAACCCGATGCCAAAACACTCCAAGAAAATATATAGAAGTAGAAACTTGGATAAAATAAACTTTGGGTGTAAGTATTTTTGTAGAAATTAGTTCATGGATAAACAAAAATACTAAACAATGAACATTTGAACAAAGAAATTTTTTTCTCTAAAATGTTCTCTCAAAATGTGTTTAAAAAATGTCAAAAGTTGATTTTTCAAAAGAAGTTACCACACTAAATAAGTCTCGTAGAAAGTTAGTGGGGAAAATAGTGGGAAAGTGGATAAAAACTGTCAAAAATAGTTCCCGCCTGAAATCTCGTTCGAACGACTTTTTAGTTCAAACGACTCATCTAATGAAAAGTCAATGTAGAAAAGGGAAACTCGTTGGCAAAAATCATTCAAACGAAAATCTCGTTCGAACGACAATCTCATTCGAATGACATTTTTGAATGAAAAAACATAACAAGAATTTTACATTTTTAGCTCAAAAAATTTTATATAAAATAAAATTACGCACATTACAAATTTATTCCAAGTCTCTACAAATATATATATATAGCACTCATACCTTATTGGAGACTTGAAATATGATGAATTGTTGAGGACACAAAAAGGCACTTGAAACTCGGCAAGAATAATGTCTTTATGTTGAACTAGGCCGATGCGTCTTCAACTCAAACTTGTCATAGGCTTGAAGGATACACAAGAACACTATCCTATGACTCAAATATTTTTGTCCGAAATTGAGACAAAACTACAAAGGACTCAATTGGAAATTTGTGTCCTTACAAATCTTCCCCTTTGGCTATTCCGGGACAAAAACCAAAACAAAATCGTAAAGGGCCGTCAAAACCCAAATAAAAAATACAAGCTTGACTCAATACCCAAGGATGACTATTGATAGCGCGCGAGGAGTGTGGTCGCGTAAGGCTACAGTCGTTGTTTTCTGTCTCGCCACGACTATACAAACAAACCTAAATTACTACTACACTTGCGGGGCAAGCATAGTGGTAAGTCGGGTATAGAAAATCCACAGGGATGAGTTGCTAGAATTTATAAAATTCAATATTCCGAAATAAAAGTGTAAAAGGTGTATTATAAACTAAAACGAAAAGATGCGAAAAAAGGGAAATGATTAACTAGGCAAGTGTATTGAAACTAGATTAAGAAAGCGGTAAAAACTATTGGTTGCGTCGAATATCCCTCACCCGAGTTAATTTGTATAAAATGGATACATGGGTCGACGAGTTATTTAGAATGCGTCTCGTTTCGACAGTTAATTAAATCAAGGGTTGTCACACCCCTAAATCCACATAAAAAGCCTAATAAGATTTTAGCGTCAACAAATATCCCGAAAATTACGCACGCAAGGTCGTAAGCACGGGACATACATGATGTGCCCCGTCAAATCTCCTAGGCGCAATAACTAGGACAACGCACCCGAAATATACCCGTAAACACCATCACCAAAGCCAAGCAACGCGTCAACTCGAGTGAGTTCAATTCAAACACAACCTAATTTAAATTACCTAGAAAGCATGTTAAAAACGCGATAAATAAACGCGGTAAATAAACGCGATAAATCTACACTAGAAAGTACGGGAAGAAAGCATGTAAACTAATTAACAAAGCATGTAAATTTAACTAGAAAGCAATAATGAAGTAAATACAAACTATATTAATGGAGAGGAAGATGAACAGTGCAACATTCAACCCAATTGGGTGTCAAACCAAGAACAATTGAAGAAGAACCCTCCAAATCCCCCAAACCCTAAGCTATTCTACCCTAAAATCATGTATATCTATTTATTACATAAAAAATGCTTTATATAGTAAGTGGGAATAATAATAGAAAAGAAAAGAGAAAAGAATAGAAAGCCCAAAATATCTGCAGAAAATAGGGGATCGATCGATCGACCCCTTTGCACGATCGATTGATCAAGAGAAAAATTTTCATTGTCGATAAGGATCGATCCTTTTGATCAATCGATCGGTCAAGCAGGGCAGAATCAAGGCAGCTACTGCATTCTTTTCTTCCTCTTCTCCTCCTCTTTTGGCTTCCTTGTTTTTCCCTCAGCTGAAATCGCCGTAACTTCTTCGTTATGAATCAGAATCGCACACCGTTCGCGGCCACACGAAGCTAGAGAGGAGGGCCACAACTTTCGTGTATCCAATCTGTGAAAAGACTAAAATTCCCTTAAACGTACGATCGTGTACGAAAATCGAGCGGAATGCATCTGAACTTCACACTTAGCATCCAAATACCTATAAAAGCTCAATTAACCCCTGCAAAACATGTTAACGTAGAAATCCGACGTTGTCTAGTTAACGAGCATAAATATAGGGAATAAGATGCCCTAGGGGGCTAAAATGCGTCCGTTCGGAGGATAAAATACGCAATATTTTCGTATCATCAACTATCTTTGCCGATGAAAGTTGATGACTATCTTTGTCGATGAAAATTGCCACTAGAAAAATTCCTGCACACTAAAGAAAAACATTAAACGCATAGGAAATATCAAATAATTAAATGCAAATAAATTAAATACTCTCCCTAAATTAATTCTCCCCTTTTTATCTAACAGTGACATGCTTAGAAAGACATCTCCCCCTAAGATAAATCTCACAAACTAAGATACGATAATAATAGGATTATATATCATTTCTCTCCCTATCATTATCCCCCTTTTTGTTCATGAATAGACAAAGGATAAAAGAATTAATAAATTACTCATTTCTCCCCCAATTTAACTAAATACCATTTATCCCCCTAAAAACTACATAAGGGATATAAGTATGGGAAAACAAGTAAAACAAAATGATGCATAAGGTGATAAGAACATGAAAATATATGGGCAAAAAAATCATAACTAATCCATACAAATATTAAAGGATACCAACTATGATGCAAAAAAAATGATACCAATTTACCGCATAAGATACTAAGCATGTGATATCTACCAAAATATGCAACAAGATAGATACCAATTATGCATTAGAGCATATATGGACTAGCTCTCATGGTAAAGACTCAAAACAAACAAAAATATCATATATATGTATACAAAATAGATAGAAAATATGCACAAGCACACATATATATATATATATAAACATACAAATGACACAAAATACATTAATCTTTTCACACTCGTATGGAAAAAATGTGTCCAAATGCATGTGGTAAACGGAAGTGTAGGGGTGTGAACTAGTAATAATTTAATTTAGCCCAATCACTTAAAACATGTTCACGGAGTTCTCATTTGATTGCAAAACTTTATCACATTTAGATATAGCCTCATGTGAAAATATAAATTGAACTCAATGAACAAACATACACAATGCACACAAGCCTAGAATTTTGATGAGTCTACAAACCAATAGAGTCATGACAATAAAAGCTTAACTAAGATTCAAAGTCATTGTGCAAACCCGTTAATATATCCAACCAAACTTCTCATAATTTTATTTTTCTTTGCTTTTGAACATATTAACTAAACTATTTCGGCCTTGGAAAATATTCTTTTTAATGCCACATTTTTAAGGCCTAAAATTCAATGGTGGCTTTTCACGCTAAGTAATTTTGTCTTTCGCAACCCGATTCCATTGATAAACAACTACACCGGATAAACAAAATTTTCTATTATTTATTTATTTATTTTTTTAAATCCGGGAAATGGTTATTACATGCACAAATCCTCCATAGTCATAGAAAATTGTAGATGACTAAATTGATGGGAGAACAACTCACTTAGCTCAAATATACATGTGACATTTAAATTTCAAATGAGCTCGTACATGTGTGAAAAGAGGCATATAAAAATAGAATTCATTAAGAAACACAAAATCCAACTACTCCATGCATGCATGACAAAGAACATTTTAAGGATTGACAATCTTAACCAAAAGTTCTAGCCACATGGAAGCGAAAAAGAAAGGATTCAAACACAAGTACATGCCACATAAAGTGTGTCAAACCAAAGTACACAAAAAAAATATTTTTGAGTTTTTTAAAAATATTAACTAAGCAAAAATATTTACTCAAAAGACAAACAAGAATCATTTGTATTTTTCGATAAGCCTAAATAACTCATAAAATAAAACATAAATGACAAACAAAAATCTTTTTGTATTTTTCATTTAATGTAAACTAAAATAAATATAATATAAAAGATACACAAGTCATAATTTCTAGCATGAGATATGAAACAAAGAAATGACTAAACAGGCATACACCTAGCAATGATACATGATATGAAGCGCAAAAAGCTAGAGTATGCAAACAACTAACACATTCAACCTTTAGATTTCGAAAGGTAGGTATCGTGTGAAAGTAAATGAGAATCAAAAATCCTATCTTGTAAAGCTACCAAGTTGGATCTCCTAACCCAAACTAATGACGAATTACGATTTCGGGGTATAGGAATCTTGGCCACCTCAGTTGCCTTACGTCAGGATTTTTTAGAACCTCGTTTAAGATCAAAACAAAACTTCTTAAGATGACCTTTTTTACCACAATGTGAGCACCTAAAGACTCGACGAAAAGATTTACCTAAGGAATGATCTATAATATCGTTCCTAGCGGATTCTCCTAAAATATTGGTTTTGGCTTCATGAGTAGACTCATGGCAAGTATCGAAGCCTAAACCACATGTGTCATTTTTTACTTGGACAGTTCCTAAAATTTTATCTAATTTAGCAGACCTACATTCCAAATCAAATTTGACTTTAATAGAGTCTTTTAATTTATTCTCTAATTCTAAAATGTTAGACTCTAATAAAATATTTCGCTCTTCAAACGCGAGAAGCTCCTTTTTCAAGGATTCCATTAAACCCTTAAGGCTATCTCTCTCGCTTTCTACATATTCAAGATTCTCTCAAAGAGCTCTCTCTCGTGTCCTAAGGTCATCAACGACCTTGGAACGCTCTTTTAAACTCACTTCTAACTTCAAATTAGCCCTTTTTAATTTTATAGATTCAGCATATAATTCTTGAAATGCAAATTAAAGTTCACTCACATCAACCTCATTTTCACTTTCATTCTCTCTTTCTTCTCCACTCTCACTACCATCATCTTTTAGAGCTTCACGAACAAAGGACTCAGAAGTGCCATGTTTTAAGTTATCATCGTCAAATAATATCTCACTCTCACTAACATGACTAGCCATGAACGCGATAAAGTTGCACTCAATGGGGGATTCAGGTCCCTATTCCTTTTCACTTTCATCACTAAGGGTGGCATTATAGAAAATCGGTTATTTGCTTTTCTCCTTAATTTAGTGGGGGCACTCTCTCGCCCTATGGCCAGAACCCTCACAACCATAGCACCTATTTGACTCGTCCCTATTTAAATTTTCATTAAAAGTTTCAGGGATCTTTTCAGCTTTGTCATGCTTAGATCTTTCAAATTTCTTAAAATTATTTTGAAATTTATCTTTGTTAAATTTAAGAAATTTACGAAACTTCATAGGAAACATAGTCATATCTTCCGAGTCACTATCACTCTCGTCATCCATAACTTTTTTCCTCCTTACGGGCTTTCAAAGCGATGTCCTTCTCTATTTTTTTTTTCGGTTTTGGAGGGGAACATATATAGTTTGTAGGTTTTCAAATCACCTACTAGTTCCTTAAGTTTGGTAGAGTGTAAGGTGACTAAAGAATTTAACACGGTCACCTTAGGGATAAATCTATCGGGTAAGGACCTAAGGATTTTCTTTACAACTCAGTCTTCGGGTATTTTTTCTCCTAAATTAAATGAAGAATTTACTATATCGGAGAGTCTAGCATAAAACTCATCGAATGTTTTTTTTTTCATCCATTTTGATGGTTTCAAATTGAGTGGTGAGGTTTTGGAGTTTCGAAGCCTTAATAATACTACTTCCCTCGTGAGTGGGTTGTTATATATCCCAAGCTTCCTTAGCTGTTTCACACTTCATGATACGTCGGAATTCATCCGGTGTGACCGTGCTAAACAAAGCATTGAAACCTCGAGAATTAAAATTAGCAAGTTTAAATTCATTATCCCTCCATCTATCTACGGGTTTGGGAACACGCTCAGTTTCTATCAAACATGTAGGTGGGGACCACCCATTAACTACTAACAACCAAACCCTCTCATCGATAGATTTTAGTGCCGACTTCATACGCGACTTCTAATACGCGTAATTGGAACCATCGAAAATAGGAAATTTTGAAAATGGAAAAAATTCCATTTTTAACCAAAAATATTTAAAAGAACCTTAACGCAATAAATTAGCGCTCCGGCACTGATACCACTTGTTGGAAATCGTAGACCCCCAATTTTAAAAACTTTCACTTTAATTTCCTAAGAGTGCGGAATAAAGATGGTTTCTAACAAAATTTAATTTTTAAATTTATTTGATTTTCTTTTCTTAAAAAGATGAAAAATTAAATTAAACACAAATTTTAATTTCTAAAAACTAAATTAAAATTAAACCTAAAGAAGTGAATAATGGTGAACACACACACACAAAAAATTCACTCAAACCAAATTCTAGATTTTCTCAAAAATAAAAATAACACTTAAAGTAAAATATGAGAAATTTACTTTTAGCCCAAAATTAATTTAGCACAAGTCCTAAAATTTGCCTACCCAATATTTTCAATATTACCACATTAGGCCAAACCAAATTAAATATATGACTTGAGTTAAATTAACTTAAATTGCACCCAATTTAATTTTAGCACCAAAAATAGACAAGTGTGATAATTAAACCAATTTTATCTTGTTAACCTATGCAGACATTATAAGGTGATTTGAGCAAGATAAAATAAAAAATATCACACGACGCACCGAAGTACGAGGAAACCCCAAATGGAAAAAACCTCGAACGGCCCTGGCCACAATTTCATTAAGTATGGTAGTTTTTACAAAGACTCGACAAAAGCGGACTTACACAAACCGACTTGAGTTCACCCAAGCCTTGACATGCTCCTTAGATCTTTAACCTCCGCCTAGCGAATAACCGTGGACTCCTCCACAGTCTCGAACTCCTCCAATGGGGCTCTTGGACACCGTCCCCCTTACACGAAGCCTTTCTTCAAGAGGGAACACCGCAGCATAAACAAATGTGTTCTTTTTTGGGGGTAGAGAAACAGGGCCCAAACTTTTTTCTTCTTGGGTAGAAAAGTGAACCCGATTCCAAACTCAAAACAAATATATAGAAGTAGAAACTTGGATAAACTGAACTTTGGGTGTAAGTGTTTTTGCAGAAATTAGTTCATGGTTACACAAAAACACTAAACAATGAACTTTTGAACTAAGAATTTTTTCTCTCTAAAATGTTCTCTCAAAATGTGTTTAGAAAATGTCAAAAGTTGATTTTTCAAAAGAGGTTGACGCACTAAATAAGTCTGGTAGAAAGTTAGTGGGTAAAATAGTGGGAAAGTGGGTAAAAACTGCCAAAAACTGTTCCCACCTGAAATCTCATTCGAACGAATTTTTCGTTCAAATGACTCATCTAATTAAAAGTCAGTGTAGAAAAGGGAAACTCGTTGGAAAAACTCATTCAAACGAAAATCTCGTTCGAACAACAATCTCATTCGAACGACATTTTTGAATGAAAAAACATAACAAGAATTTTATATTTTTAGCTCAAAATTTTTTATATAAAATAAAATTACGCCCATTACAAATTTATTCCAAGTCTCTACAAATATATATATATATCACTCATACCTTATTGGAGACTTGAAATATGATGAATTGTTGAGGACACAAAAAGGCACTTGAAACTCGATAAGAATAATGTCTTCATGTTAAACTAGGCCGATGCGTCTTCAACTCAAACTTATCATAGGCTTGAAGGATACATAAGAACACTATCCTATGACTCAAATATTTTTGTTCGGAATTAAGCCAAAACTACAAAGGACTCAATAAGAAATTTGTGTCCTTACACTGTCCCAGGGCCTAGCCACCCTAAAACAACCTTAATATTGATCTTTGTGGAATGATAGTCTATCTTTAATCGGAATGTGGATCACTGATCATTATGGGGTCCTAGGCACACTTATACATCATTTTCCCCCTCCAACTAGGATTCCCGATTTTGTTGTTTTCATATCCATCTGGTTCCTCTACCACGGTTGGTAAAGTAAGTCTTTCAAGAATTACAGTTAGCAGATCTTGAAGCTCCTTTTGTCGAGATTCCATGTCTTTGAAATAACTGGCCAAAACGGCATTGATAGGGATCTTGAAAAAGATCGTGGCTTATTTATGAAATAAATAAAACTTGTTATTCCCATAGACGGTGCCAAACTGGTGGGTATTAAAATCGTAAATGACCTCAGACCCAATAGGTGCTCCTTCTGGACCTCAGTCTGATAAAAGGGGAGAAACGTCAAAGTATAAGACAACTATTTGAAGTGGTTCAGACCTCCATTGGGATCCTATGGCCATTGTCAGAAGGTGTTATATTGTTTATTAGGTCATAAAAAAGTTACTATAATCTGGAAGACCTCTTGGGCAATGGTCGAGAGAGTGTGGGGTCATTTATTCCTTTGTCACTAATCCAAAAGACCTTAGGAAGTAGTTGATAAAATTATCTAATGGTTTATAAGTATTAGTTTAGGTTTCAACAAGGAATACAGTAAGTAAGATAGCTGGAGGTGATGCAAACTATGGTTTGACACTCACAACATCGAGTTGAGAGTGTATAGAACAAGGAGTAAGCGTGTGTATCAGTTCAGACTATTTTCTTTATATAAGTATGATGCTTTTAACTTTTCTTCAACCATTATCAAACCTCCAATATATATGCAAGCTCTTGGAGAGAGAATGAGTGGACTCTTACTGCATTGTTATGGTGTCTTTGAGGTTTGACTGCATCAGCAAGGAGTGGAGTGTGAGTAAAAGATTTTACAGATGGTGTAAGGTGGTTGTTGGGTGGATTTAATGTATATGGGAGTCTTAAATGCAAGTGGATGTAAGTAATGGTAATAGGTGGACTAGTGCCATGCTTCTCATCTACCCGCAAGACAAACTCCATAGGTTATGTCAGGTGCTTGGGAGGTTTGGAATCCTCAATGGTCAGCTATAGGAAGCCTTGAAAGTATGTTGTAATAATATACCTCTAGGTTGAGGGTTAGATGAGCTATAAATTTCATTTCTATTCAAAATGAGGTTGGTTTTGTGCGTCAGACGTGGGGGAGGCTGGTACTGAGGTCTCTGAGCTTGTTCATAAAGACATGTTATAATGACTGATCTTTTTAAAGGATGGAAGAGATGACTGAGGCTTGTGGTATCTCTGTGGTCCTTTGTTGGAGTCAGAGGAGGTCTTGGTTCCTTATCAGTGGCCTATCATAGGTTTAAGGTTTCCCTTATGACCCTAGTCCTTTCGTGAGGGAAATTGCGGGGTCGAAGAACTCTTGGAATATCAGGGGTTAGATATGGTATCATCAGTATGGTTTGTTGTTTTGGGTTATTGATCTTTCCATATGCTAATGAAACCTATTGTAATACATTTTACGACATAGTAATGAGATTTCAATTTTATCTATCATATTGCTATATAAATATTTATTATATCTTTGTTCACATATTAGTATTTTGAGTAAGTATTTGTAGTAATATATTGTATAGTCTCATTGGTACATATTCAAGGATCACTTCAATTGGGTGACTTTTTCTATTCCTTTTTGCCACTATATATTTAATTACATTGAGGATAGTGCATGATTTAAGTTGGGGTGTGAAATACAGTTCACAATTAATAGAAACTGAGATTAGTAATCACACCCCCTAACTTAAATCAAGCCTTCCCAATGTCTCCTCACGATATCCACCATTATCTATCATCGAAAATGATTATAAAATTTGGAGATTCATCGTCGAAGGTTGTATTTCACCTTTATAAATCTATCATTAAATTTTGTCATCATTTTTGCCAATCTATCACCGAATGACCTAAGCGATGATTTTTTATACTTTTACGATTTTTAGTTTAGTTTGGGGTTTTTAATTTAATTTTTTTTGTTTTAGATTGAAAATATTATAAAAAATTACTTATTATCTTAGTTATCTAAAAGTTAAAAAAAAATTGTATTGGGTAGTTGTGGTTTTATGGTAGTGGTGATGGTTTAATGTTTGGAGAGAAATAAAAGGGGTTAGGGGTGATTTTCATGGTGGTTGAGGTGGTGTAGGTCGCTCTGTTGGTGGGGTAGTGGTTACACGTTGGGGTTAGGATTAAGGTGGGGTGGTGCTAGGGTTAGGGTAAATGTTGTGGATTACAAATAATGTTATAAAAAATTTTATTAGGGGTTCAAATTTTCATTTTTAGAATACATGTGTTGGTGATAGATTTTGCAAAAAAAATTATTTGCCTAGAAAATTTGGTCAATAATGCATTAAAAAAGAAGAAGAAAACTATAGCTAAATAATATATCTATTATTTTGACCACCGTGCCTTTGCAGATCTTGTAGGTGATCTAATAGGGAGGCTAATATTAAAATAAAATGTTTAGTTGACTCAGATCTTCCAATATATGATCGTACAAAATAAGAACAATGTATGGTCACCTCTTGAGATTAGGATCTTGAATCACTTAAGAAGCCTCTTCTCTCCCTTCTCTCATTTTCTCTATTGTATAAGTTTCTATTGAGATTAGGATTTTGAACGACATAGGCATGTCATTCGAACGACTTTATTGACTTGACTTTTTATTTTTCTCCTATAAATACCAGCTCCCAAATCAGGTCTTTGCAAGTCTTTTCCAACTCCGTTTTCTGCAGAACTGCTGCGATTTTAAGACTTCATCTTTTATGTTAAAACCTATTTTGATTCACCCATATATCCCAAATCTAAATATGAATCATTACTAAACCATTATTACTCATATTACCCATTCTTGGACTACATCTTGTGGAGAAGGAAGCTTGTCTCCATTACCCACTGTTGAAGCTCTTGAGGGATCTCTTGTTGATGACAAGGAACCGAGGCCTACGGGTATTCGTATGTCAAAAACATGTTGTATTTCTATGTATATGTCAGTTCTGATTTACCTCATATAGTGAAACAAAAAGGTTTTGCCCCTTTGGGGATTTTTCCTCAATACTGCGATTGTAATTATTTATCTTACATGATAGATATATTTATTGCTTTCAATCATGATTAGATGCATGCTTAAGTTTTAATTAAAACTGATGTAAAAATTGGAATTTAATTAAATAAGTTTATAAGTTGAACGAAAGCGCACTCTCAAATTGGTATCAGAGCCAATTACACAATTATACCGTACAATTTTTTCGCAATTTTTTTTAATATAAATTTCTTGAAAAAAAATTATTTTTGTAAAAACTTAAGTTCAATGTAAAACTTATATAATCGGATGCCAGTTTTTTATGGGTCAAACTATACATATTGGAAATTCCGCATGAAATCTACTTTAATGGCCATTGATGAGCGTGTCTGGTTAGTGTACGAAAGAGGGTGGACTCCTCCCACTGTCACCGTAGATAATGTGACCAGTCTTAAACCTATAGCTAATTGGACCAAGGATGAATTTAAATGGAGCACATATAATTCATGTAGCTTAAGTTCAATTTTTGGAGTCGTCTCACCCGACAAGTTTCGACGTATCATGACGTGTACCATGTCAAAGGAAGCATGAGATGTTCTTCAACTTACCCATGAAGGCACAAATGCAGTTAAAGAATATAAATTACAAAATTTAACTACTCAATTTGAAATAATAATCATGCTTGAATCTGAATGTTTTGATGAGTTTTATGAGCATCTCTCTGATATTGTCAATAGTGGCTTTAATCTTGGTGAACATATTCCTAACGCACGAGTAGTTAAAAAGATTTTGAGATCATTGCCGAAATGTTTTATCCCTAAAATCACTGTGTTGAATTCATTAAGAAACTTAAATACTCTTAAATTAGAAGGACTTGTAGGAGACCTCTAGACATATGAAATTGATATGTTTTCTAAAGCAGTCAAATCTAAAGATAAAGGGATGTCACTTAAAGCCCAGGCTAGATAAAGTGAGGAGTCAGCGAGAAAGTGAGTAGAGTCATCTAAATGAAAAGAGGAATAAACATTTTATTTTGATTTTGACGATTTGGCACTATTTGCGAAAACTTTCAAGAAATTTCTCAAATTACAAAATAATGGCAATTTCAAAGATTAAAAAAATTTTGAGAAAAATAAATTTGGAAATAAGTTTGATAAAGATAAAAAGGACATGCTAAAAGAGACGAAGAGATATTTTATGAGTATGACAGTAGAGGTCATAAGGCATTTGAGTGTCTGACTATGTTGAAACATCAAGGAAAAAGTAAAGTTATTTTAAATGCCTCCCTTAGTGATGATAGTGAGGTCGATTCGATGGATTTTGGAGACGAATCACCTCATGAATGAAACTTCACCGCATCCATGGCAAGCCATGTGAGTACTTCCATTACACCACACGACGATAAGGAAGCCATATCACAAGGGCACCTCGATCGTGAAAACGATGTGAGTGAGTGAGGAGGAGGAGGATGCAAGTGAGAGAGAAAGTGGCCTAAGACTCACTTACGCCGATTTATATGCTGATACTTTTAAAACTAAAAAGTGTAACCAAGGTTAGCTCTTAGGATTGTCACGGTAAAAAAATATTAAGGAGAGACAATATAGAGGAGAGTCATACATTAGCATTGTCGAGAGATAGAGAAAGAGAATTTGAGAGAGAGAGAGAGAATTATTTTAGGAAAGAGAAAGGGGACTTGTCCAAATAAGTGGCTAGTCTTACGAGTGACCTCCTTGCATCCGTGGAGGCTCAAAAGAAACTTGAAGCCCTTGTAGCCCAACTCACTCATAATCTTGAGAGAGCCCGGTAGGTCAAGGTAAAGATTGAAGACAGATCTGAAAAGATGGTAAAGATGCTCTTAGCCCCACCTTAAGGTTTGGTGAAAGGCAGGGAATAGGTTTTGACAGTTCTTCCATGTCTCACATTACACCAGAACTGGTTCCTGAGTTATAGTGAATCCATGTGGCCACCAACCAAAACCCCAAAGAAGAGTTTGGCCAAGAAAAGAAAACTAAAGTCGGCCTAAAATCGTGTACTTTTGTACTTACTTCAAACAAAAGGCCCCCTGAGGGGGTTTTGCTATAGTTTGGGTTGAACTCGATGTACATATTCTCAACCATGCCATCACACTAGTGATCATACTAGTCTTAGAGTAGGTTGAGTTTCTAGTCACCACATCTCACAATTTAATGGAGGACTTCCAACGGATGTCTTTGCCATTAGTGGATACTTCCAACATCCCGGCTAGAACCACCAACAGCAAGAGTAAACAAAAGGTCACCACTTCTTGGGTGCCTAATAATGATATAAAAACCCTTGTTATTCATATTTCTCTTAAAGCACATAATAATTCACAGTGGTATTTTGATAGTGGGTTCTCCAGACACATGACAGGTGACATCTCATTTTTTACCTACCTAGAGGATCACAAGGAAGGTAAAGTCACTTTTGGATATGGGAGAAAATCTAGCGTAGTAAGATGAGCTACAGTAAAGATACCCGATTTTCCTAAGCTAGATAACATTTTTTACATCAAAGGTATGAAAGCAAGCCTTCTCAGCATTTTTCAGTTGTGTAACGCTGACTTTTTAGTAAATTTTGATCGAAATGAGTGTAATGTTTATGACCAAGCCAGTAAACTTATATTGCGAGGGGTAAGGACAAAAGATAATTGTTATGGTATTGTGACCAAGGCCTCATTTATTTGTAACAACGCCACGATCACTCTTATGGATATGTGGCGTCAATGTCTAGGTCAAGTTAATTTCAGAGATTTGTAACGTATAGTGAAGAAGGACTTAGTACGTCGCTTTCCATAACTTGGGAAGCCAATTTCCACGATTTGTGGACCCTGTCAGTTGGGAAACTAAGTTTGTAATCCCCATAGAAAGTTAAATTCCATTACCACTTCACACGTGCTTGAGTTGATTCACATGGATCTTATGGGTCCTACTCGCACTGAGAGTCTGGGTGGTAAGAGGTTCATCCTCGTGATGGTAAATGATTTCTCTCGTTACTCCATAGTAACTTTTTTTATAGATAAATCCAATGTTGTAGAGTTTCTTATGACCAAGTGCCATGTCCTGCAAAATCAACATGGTGTCACTACCAATAAAATGCGTAGTGACAACGGCACTAAATTTAAGGAAGCAACTGTGGATCTTTATGGTGATAGCCTCGAAATCAAACATAATTTTTTTTTTGTGAAGACTCCTCAATAAAGCAAGATTATTGACAAGAAGAACTAGACAATTCAAGAGATAGCTAAATCTATGCTTTTAGGTCTTCATCTTGCTAGGAAATTTTAGGCAAAGGTGGTGTCTACCGTGTGACACATGGTGAATAGAGTTTATCTCCATCCCTACACACTTCAAACACCTTATGAATTATGGACTGGAAAGAATCCCAACCATTTATATTTGCATGTCTTTGGGAGCAAATGATACATCCTACGAGATAGAGAGCAATTAGGAAAGTTCGATTCACATAGATATGAGGGAATATTGTTAAGGTATTCATCGACTAGTAGAGCATACCAAGTTTTTAACCTGAGTAACTCTAAGGTTATCGAGTCAATAAATGTCAACCGCCGGCATTTGTTGATCCTAGCCTTTTATGTGAGGATAACTCACTTCCTTGTGACGATCCTTTACACAGCCAGGGTAGACCCTACTACTGACTTAAGGGACACAACTGCTTGGGTTATCAAGAGTCATGACCCTTCTACTATTCTAGGAGATCCCACTCTAGGGGTCAAGACTCGCGCTTAGAAAGAGAACATTATTGACTTTCTGTGCTACACGTCCAAAGTCAAGCCCAAGAAGCACTCAAAGATGAATACTGGATAGTCGCTACGCAGGAAGAGGAGCTTCAGTTTAAAAAGAATGATGTCTCGGAACTTGTCACCCGACCTAGTGAGACGAATGTGATTAGTACTAAGTGGATCTTTAAAAATAAGATGGATGATAATGGTACCATTATCTAAAATAAGTCTAGGTTGGTCACTCAGGGCTACACACAGATAGAGGGTGTATACTTTTAGGAGATATTTGCTCCTATTGCGAGGCTTGAGTCCTTTCGTTTACTACTCTCCATCGCATGTCATCTCTGCTTAGAGTTATAATAAATGGATGTCAAGAGTGCCTTTCTAAATGGCATTATATAGGATGAGGTTTAAATGGAACCAGTAAAAGTGTTTGAAGACCCTAAGCACCCATGACACATCTATTATCTGAGAAAAGCCATGTATGTTTTAAAGCAAGCACCATGTGCTTAGTACGAGAGGCTCACTTCCTATCACTTAGCTCGTGTCTTTAAGAGAAGGGAGTTGATAAGACATTATTTGTTAAGGGAGAAAAAAGTGTTATTTTGGTTGACCAGGTCTATGTGATAGTCTTTGGATCCACGTGCTCCCACCATGCTCACGACTTTAAGGAGGAGATAAATAGTGAGTTAAGGATGTGCAAGGATGGTGAGATTACATTCATCCTTAGTCTCCACGTTCTTCGGCGAGAGGATAAAATGTTCATCTCCCAATCCAAGTATGCTAGAGACCTTATGAAGAAATTTGGTTTAGACTCGGCTAAGCACACACGTACCCCGATGAGTACCTCAATTAAGCTTATCAATGACACTTCAGGCAAGGACGTAGAGTAAACCTTGTATCAGAGTATGATATATTATCTTCTCTACTTGACTGCCAGTCATTCTGACATCGCCTTTAGTGTTGGAGTATGTTTCCAATATCAGGCATCCCCAAAAGAGTCTCACTTACTTGCTCTTAAACGTATTATTAAATACATGAGTGGGACCCTCTCATACTTAATTTGGTATTCCTTTGATACCGAAGACCATTTATCCGCCTATTCAGATGTCGATTGGGCCACGAATGCAGATGCATATAGGAGCACTACTGGTGGGTGTTTCTATTTGGTTCTGCTCTTGTCTCTTGGCTGAGCGAAGCAAAACTCCATCTCGTTGTCCATTGTGTAGGCTGAGTATATAGTCGTCGGGAGTTGCTTCACGTAACTCTTGTAAATGAAATAAATGATGGAGCATTATGGGATTTCACAGGGCACCATGATTATTTCCTGTGATAACATGAGTGTGATACACATATCCTGCAATCCAGTCCAGCATTCTCACACAAAGCATATTAGGATATGCGAGCACTTTATTCGAGAGTTACTAGAAGAGAAATTCGTGTCCTTGAGTTTTGCATCCACCGACCTTCAGTTAGTCGATATCTTCATGAAGTCTTTAGATGCCCTTAGATTTGAGAGTCTTAGGATGTCTTTAGGAATCTACACAGTTTACTGAGGTGTGGTTATCATGTCTAGTATTGATACATTTTTCCATGCTCATATCATATGATTCCTATTGCTAGACTGTATCATTTATATCATTTTCGTATATTACATTTTTCTTATTCATATTTTTTTAAATACAAAAAGATTTTCAGTTATTTAGGAAATTGAGAAAAATTCAAAAAATATTTTCGGTTTTTTACAAAATGAAAAAGCCAAAAAGATTTTCTTTTTATAAATTTTTTGAAAAACACAAAAAGAGTTTGTATTTTTCTTACACCTTATCTAGATAGACATTTAGGATGACCAAAGTCACCTTATCATTTTCGTATTCCACATGACTTTTTGATAGTGATTTGAGACGCTACACCACTTCATTCTTGTGCTTTATAGTGTGTTGGAGTCATTGATATGCGATTTGTGATATCTTTCTTCATGTTTGGCTCCTTCTCTCCTTTAATGCACATATGCACAAATTTATTTTGAAAATTGCAATTGTCTATCACATGTTGGTTTAAGTGTTTTCAACTCAATTATGCCTATAAAACGAACCAAATGCGACAAAACAAGAATAATAAAAGTAGTGCATGTAAGAACCGTTGCTCATGAGGAATTTATTAAGTATAAAAAAATTGAGTGACCATGGGAAATGACTGCGAGGGAATAATAATCTCGTCGTGAAAGCCACCATTTGAAAAGAGCCATAAAAGATTAAGACATTAAAAGATCATATCTACCAAAAAATGGGCCAATAGGATTTTAGTACCTCATCAGATAAAGAAAATTCATGATTATACATCAGGGTGTTTGGATGTGAATAAATCAACGGGTTTACGCGTCCTTAAAAATCTCGAAAAAGTGTTACATAGTTTTGAGCGTTATTGGTGTGGAAATCATTTTAAAACTTTGATTTGTCGATTAGATTAAGTCAATTTGGTATAGATTCACCATTTTACACCTAAGGACGATATTGAGTACATTCGTTAGGAGTATGCGACATTTCATCGTGCACATATGTTATGGATGTATGCATTCTATTGAATTTTTCACACCCCTACACTTATGCTATCATTGACTTGGCTATCTTAGTGTTATTTTCATAGTGTGATTCTTTGTTGTACATTTCTTGTAAGAAAAATATTTAAAAAATCTAAAAAGAGAAGTTTTGTACCTTATGATATACTCCGTATACATTTCTATTATAATGACCCCATTTTCTTATGCCAATATATAATTGTCTTCTTTCAATTTCGTTTCACTTACTATCTAATAATGTTGTATTATTACATATGTGATATTCTATATTCTTAATATAATAAAACCCACTTTTCAATTTGAAGAATTAAATATAAAATGAGTCAAATTGATGTTTTATGACACGTCTTAAGTTAAATGATAAGTTTTGGGGTAGAAAATATAATTTTATGAAGCTTTAGGGACTTAGTTTTAATTAAGAAAGTTTCAGGGACTAAAATTAAAACATAAAAAGGACCATTTTGTAAATAAAATATTTTTAGAGACCTCTAAGAAATATTAAAAACATATCCTATGAAATTACTAGAAGGCCCTTCATGTGTAAAATGACCATTATCCTCCTAACATCTTTCCACCTCATGCTTGACACCTCGTGCTAGCACGTGTCCTCGATATAGCTAAAGCTAAAAACACATGTCGCTGCTTGGTGAAATAAGGCTGTAAGACCCCTCCGTTGTGTGACACATCAACGCTAACCCGCCGTTGTAAAGGCTTGGTTAGCTAGACACGTGTCAACATCGTGAAATCCCTGAAATACTATAAATACGGACTTTAGGATCATTTAAACTAATACCATTTCCTCAATAATTGTAGTAAGAAAGAGTGATATCTTGAGAAGGAGTTATGTAAGTTTAAGAAGAAGTTTCATCTTAGCAAAGTAATCCAAGACTTAATATCGATAACTTCAAACTTCTATTTTAGGTAAGTACTCTGACATTCCTTATGCGTTTTAATTATACGATATTATGCAAACTATATATATTTTGTGAACTACTTTTATTCTCAAAATTCATCTGATACCGATGATTGATTTCTTGTGATATGTTTATATTTGTCCATATAGACATACCGATTAAAAAGAGTTTTGAAAATGATATTGAATATTGAAAATAAGATATGGCCTGAGGGACCTCTTTTACTGACTGACCTTCCCAGATGGGTTATCGCTAGTGTGCGCTAAATAAGGCGCTGTGACAAACAAGTTTGATTGACCCTCAACTATCGGGGAATAATATGGTAGAAGAATACGGTATTAGAGTGTACTTGGCCATTAAAATGATATGATTGAAAGGAAAAGTTATTGCCTTTGATTTGATGCATCCGTTCTATTATGAGCTATTCATTTCTATATACTGTCATTCCAAATTATATACTGCAAGTTCTTATCCATATATGTATATGCCTTCTCTTTTGATTTGAATAGGTATCAATTTTCTAAAAAACCTTGGAATGTCTGGAGATTGAATCTCACTCGGCTTTTAACTGACGTTGTAACAATTTTTTCGTAAATAAGTAGGCTCGCGGAGGGAACATAGAAGGACTACGTTGAAGATTCAGCTTTTAGAGCTCTTTTTGTTATTTTAAATAAAATGTTTGTTTTATCATATAAAGCATGTTTGGATCTTTTGTAATGAAAGTTTTTTTTACGTTGTAACCCTTTACTTTTAATATAAATGAAGTTTACTTTTAGAAAGCTCTGATGATGTAATTCCTTCACTTTCAGTATTTTACAATTCATAACCATGTGATTGTATTTTCGCTACATTTATTTTAAGAAATATTTTTAAATCCAGAATATTTGTTGACTTGGTGGCATGTCAAGACACTCGTTCCCCACTACTATTTTGGGACGGGGTCGTGACAGCTATGTTTCTCCTTATTTGTCTATTTGGGAACATTATAAAAAGGGCAAAAATGAATTGTGGGGGAGTAGATTTGCTTGTGTGGTGGATTTAATGATTTGCTTGTGCCTAATTTATTCTTTATGCTTATCGTTATATTTTAAACATTTGCACGTCACGGGTATTTGTTTTTTGTCTCATATGTGTAGGTACAACTCGAGGATCATTTTTGCACATCCTAATGATAACAAAGAAATGTTGGAGAATTGAAGTTTTTGAAGATGTTAAAGATTTTAGAAGAGATGCTCTTTAGTATTTTCATTTATGGGTTTGAGGGGATATTAGATTTTATGTCGTAGGATTCTATTTTGGGTTGCATAATTCGAATATTTTTTATGTATGTACCGGCATAGACATAGGGGGAGATTTATAAAGACATAATTTTATAAATGCCTATCCAAGAATCTTGGAATTTCTGTGTTGTCCTAGATCACATTATTACGTTGTATAGTGTTACATTGATTAAGTCCCAATGCGATCATCCATGTGTCACAACTCGCTCACCAAAATAAGGGGTGGCCAGCCCGATACTCCAATAATAATGGGAATCATAGATGGACCATTCTCAGCATTACAATAGTATAGTAAGTATACGGGATAACCACCCTAGATTTCATATAAACGGGTTGCCAAGAATTTTGTTTTATAAGTTAAAGAAAGAATCTAAACAACCCAAATTGAAAAGAAAGTCGAAACCCAAAAGGACTTATATTACATCCGCGTTAAGTATACAATAAGGTGACCGAATATGTTGTCGGTCAACAGTCACTTAAAACGTATTACAACAGTTTAATTAAGTTACATAATAGATTACAATAAGAAAATACAAAATCTTGGGCCACACACCCGAGTAAATGACCTGATCATAACTAGAGTACAAAAATGAGGGCGTCTATAACAACATATCCCGTAATATCCGCAAAGTATCACGGCTCCCCAAAAACTCGGGAATAGGAAAGTCAGTACGGGCGTCCTTGCGGCGGAGCACCTGAGAGAATATAAGATTCATGCACAACAAGAAATATGAATGGGTCAGGGCCCGATTTTTATATTATCACCAGATGAATAAAAAGTATGACAGTTATGAACAGATAATCATGATTGATGATGCTGAAATTAGCGCCACCAGGTAAGGTGTTTTCAAGCTCAATATAAGAATAACAATGGCAGCACAGTTATATAAAGAGATAAGAGACTGAGATGAGGATAAGAGGAGAGGGCACCGGTATATAAATGGTTCAGCCAATTTGGCCTACGTCCACTGTGAGTGTGTGTGAGTAATATCACTGAATGAAGGCACTAATGGCCATGGATACAACCTCTCAAGCTTTCTCTCTCTACTGTATATCTAGACAGAGTTTTTTGCTAGGGTTTAATATCTGGGATCCTTTTGCAAGGTAGGGGATGACCCCTATATATAGTACCTAGGGGGTGTAATGTACCCCCCATGCATGTAATGAGCATGTGTGTGGTAGCCTCACCAATGTGGGAGTGCCATCTGTCACTGTCACATGTAAGGAATGATGATGAAATATCCTCCCCACGTGTGGAGAATAATCTTGTTACAACTGATTTGTGCCCATGTGTCCTTATCCAAATGTCAACAGATGCTCGACTGCCATATTGGTGCATGACCTCGACCTGGGAGAGGTCGAGCTGTAAAGGCTCGATAAAAGTCTTCCGAGATGTGCCATAGGGAGTCTCGGCCTGATCTCAGCCGAGACATTATGCTGGGGTCGGCCCCAACCGAGGTTGGACTGATTCCATGTTGAAGGTTACCAAGGCTTCTTTTCACCTCGGCCTACACTCGGCCGAGGTTTCCATACCCAGGTATATGAGAATGTTGTTGATGCCTATGATGCGCGTAGTGTCCATTGGAAATGTAGGTGGAAGTGTCGGCCTGGGCCGACCTTACTAAGGCCGAGGGCTGATATCGTGGGCCCATGGCTTATCCAGGGTCGATCAATATCTCGGCCATCACCTCGGCCGAGGTTGGTGTCTCTGGGCCGAGGTTACACTTGGGGCATATCAATCACCCCCCAACCCTTAGTCATATGTGAGAGCAAGTGGCTAGGGGATTACTACACCTCCGAGGCCTGTCTGTTCCAAGCCAATACATGCCTAACACCTGTCCAACGCTAGAACTTGCTTACTTGGTAGGCGTGTGCCGTCAGGCATCCTTTGGGGCTCCCAAGGCAATGATGGGCCTTGGGAAATATGCCCATGTATTTATGGGTTTCAAAACCCTTTTCCCTCCTTCTTCTTCACTTCATTCATGTGCATGATTTGTTCTTGTGATTTTCTCTCTCTAAAGCTTCTCTAATCAACGCTCTTCTGCAGAGGCATTTGTTGGTTTTCTTGCGAGTTTTCTTCATTTGCCCTCATTGTTTCATTTCCAGGTATTTTCTCCCTTCCATTTCCTTTGTTTTTCGCTTTTGGTTTGCATTTTCTGGCAAATTTCTAAGTTTTTCGGCGAGCACCATTATTTCAGGTGAACTGTGTTTGCTTCGAATTTCTTGGTTTGATCTTTAAACTCCTTTATTTTCCAAGTTTAGGGTCGTCCTCTGATGCTCAGACCTTTATACCAGCTTCTTGAGGATTTACCCTCTCTTAGAGAGAAGACCCTAGAAAAGATTAGGCAAATAGAGAGAGCTCAGGAGGAAGCTCGTAGGTCACAAGAGTTTCCCATTAGACCCTTATTTTCACCACCTCTGAGAGTGATATATCCTGACCCCCCGGAGAACTTCTATCAGACAGGGGTTCCTGCTGATCCAACACCTATGTCTGAGTCTGAATCTTCTACCTCAGACCCCATGTCTGTGGACTCTTTTCAGGAAGCCATGGATTTCACACCTCGGCCTGGTCAGGCCCCTGATCAGGCCGAGGTCTCCAGCCGAGCCTCATCCCATAATGGCTCAAGCACCTCAGCCTCTTCTTCAGAGGTTGAAATTGTTGAGCCGAGTGTGGCTGTGCCACCCATTCTTGACGCCATCCCCCTGTCGGTCGTCACAGGGGCAGAGTTCGCTTAGAGATTCGCTAGTGACCCATCTACATCTGCTCCGGCCGACGTTGAGCTTGATGATGATGAAGATGTTGAAAGTGATGTCGACGTCTCTGAGGCGGTCGAGATCGAGAGCACGATAACTGATGTGGATCTTCTGTGCTTCAGATATTTATACTCCATTAGTCCCTCCATAAAATTAAGGAGACCTCTGAGGGAAGAGAGGGCCTATCATGGCCGAGATGGAGAAATCTGCATGTACGAGCAGATGTTTAGGTTAGGGTTTCGCCTACCCATTCATCCCATCATCAAATCCATTCTCTCTTATATCAACTTAGCCCCCTCACAACTATCCCCCAATGCCTGGAGAGTCATCATAAGGGACATTATCCTGTGGAGGACAGTCCACCACTCTGACCTCCCAGTTCAGGTCTTCATTGGTTATTATGTCCCAACCTCGGCCAAAAACCACCCGAGCTACTATCATTTTTTGGCTCGGAGGCCTGATAAGAAAATGCTCCAGGTGACTCAGACCTCAAACCATAATTGGAAGCCCCGCTATTTTTTCACCTCTGGACCATGGGAATTTGGCCCATGCGTTCCCTCTTCCACACTTGAGCCGAGGATACCCTCAAATGGGGTAAGGTCACCATGTCTGCCAGGGCCGACCCTGGTCTAAGTCTTCAGAATATCCAGAAGTTAAAAGCCCTGCAAGACCAAGGGGCACATGGTCTTTTTGTTAAGTTCGAACATTTGATGACTCCCCAGTATCTCTCTGGGACGGGCCTAGGTGGAAGTCCCCTTATTGACTTTAGTAAGGATTTTTCTTTTTTAAGTTTAACCTCTGAACTCATTCATATCTGATCTCTAATTTGTATCTTTTAACTTTTGAAGAGCGACCACAAGACATTACACACGAACTGTGGGAGATGGCTTCACCGAGCTTAGCGAGACTTGCCAAAAAAGCTGGTCTGAACGCTCCTCCCCTAGCTCCCTCTACATCCAAATCTCAGGCCTCAAAGAAGAGGGCCCCAGAAGCCCATGCCTCTGAGGATCAGAGGCCGACCTTGAGACAGAAGAAGGCCTCTGAAGCGGCAATTCCAATCTCCTCGGCCGACATCCTGACGGCACGTCTGGATCAGCTGAAGTTAACCGATAGTGTGGTCAGCCACAGCATGCAGGCTGTGGATGCCATCATCTCTGTAATGACCGAGGCTGACAAGCGCTTTTACAGGGCTATGGGCACCCCCTGCTGATTGAGTTCGGCCTTCACAGAGCCATCCAGGTATGACTTGTCCCCTCGTCAAAATTTTATAAGTGCAACATCTGACTTTTCTCCAGCTTAACCTCTTCATTAAATGTGCAGGGAGTGACTGCTATGCACCACCTATCAAACTGGGCTCTGAGGAAATTGCCCCTCATCCAGAAGGGGCAAGAGGCCGAGAAGGTTCAGAGTGCCCTAAATGCTGAGGTCGACCGTCTGAAATCAGAGCTGCAGAACTCTGAAAATAAGGTTAAAGGGTTGGAGAAAGACATTACTCTACTCGTCAAAGATCACGCCAAAGCCCTGAAGGCCAAAGATGACGTCCTGCAGCAGAAGGTCAGCTCGGCTGTCAAGGCTGCCCTTGAAGATGCCTCGGCCAAAATAATTTCTAACTACAAAGCCTCGGATGAGTTCATGGGTTTTGGTTTTGAATATCTCGAAAGAGGTATCAAGGCTACTACCAAATGGGCTGAAGTCAGAGAGAGAGGGGTCGGTACTCTAAAGGCCTCTGACTTTGTGGGTCTCGGCTTTGCAGACCCTCAGTTTGCTCAGGCGCTTCAAGAGGTGGAGGACGAGGCTGCTGCTCCAGCTGAGACTGCAACTCTGGGAGGGACCGAGGTCGGAGGGGCAGACCATACTGATGACGTGGCCGAGGTTACTAATGCTGAGCAAGCCAATCAGGCCGAGGCTGTTAATGTTCCCCCCTCCCCCAAACCTTTAGGATTTGTAACTTGTAACAAATAATTTGTAATTTGTAACTCGTAACTTGTAACACCATGGTATTTTGTATTAAAGGAATATTTGTAACAATGCCTCTGAATGCTATATGATCTCTTCCCTTTACTGAATGTCACGTAATCTCTTCAATTATTTTGTTGTAGTGATGTCTTGTTTATACTCAGTCAATAATTCTGACCTCAGACCTCTTCACCACTGAATTGTTATTAGGCTCTGAGGTCGTCACCTAAGACATTATCCTCATAATTAATCTCACCAAATTAATGATGTTAAGGGTCTGAGGTCATCTGCTAAGGTGTCTGAGCTCAGACCTCGTCACCACCGAGTGATTTTATGAAGGTCTGAGGTCGTCACCTAAGACGTTATCCTCATAATTAATCTCACCAAATTAATGATGTTAACGGTTTGAGGTCGTCTGCTAAGGTGTCTGAGCTCAGACCTCGTAACCACCGAGTTATGTTATGAAGGTCTGAGGTCTTCACCTAAGACGTTATCCTCATAATTAATGTCACCAAATTAATGATGTTAAGGGTCTGAGGTCATCTGCTAAGGTGTCTGAGCTCAGACCTCGTCACCACCGAGTGATGTTATGAAGGTCTGAGGTCATCACCTAAGACGTTATCCTTATAATTAATCTCATCAAATTAATGATGCTAACGGTCTGAGGTCGTCTGCTAAGGTGTCTGAGCTCAGACCTCGTCACCACCGAGTGATGTTATGAAGGTCTGAGGTCGTCACCTAAGATGTTATCCTCATAATTAATGTCACCAAATTAATGATGTTAAGGGTCTGAGGTCATCTGCTAAGGTGTCTGAGCTCAGACCTCATCACCACCGAGTGATGTTATGAAGGTCTGAGGTCGTCACCTAAGACGTTATCCTCATAATTAATCTCACCAAATTAATGATGTTAAGGGTCTGAGGTCATCTGCTAAGGTGTCTGAGCTCAGACCTCGTCACCACCGAGTGATGTTATGAAGGTCTGAGGTCGTCACCTAAGACGTTATCCTCATAATTAATTTCACCAAATTAATGATGTTAAGGGTCTGAGGTCATCTGCTAAGGTGTCTGAGCTCAGACCTCGTCACCATCAAGTAATGTTATGAAGGTCTGAGGTCGTCACCTAAGACGTTATCCTCATAATTAATCTCACCAAATTAATGATGTTAAGGGTCTGAGGTCGTCTGCTAAGGTGTTTAAGCTCAGACCTCTTCACCACCGAGTGATGTTATGAAGGTCTGAGGTCGTCAACTAAGACGTTATCCTCATAATTAATTTCACCAAATTAATGATGTTAAGGGTATGAGGTCATCTGCTAAGGTGTCTGAGCTCAGATCTCGTCACCACCAAGTGATGTTATAAAGGTCTGAGGTCGTCAGCTAAGACGTTATCCTCATAATTAATCTCACCAAATTAATGATGTTAAGGGTCTGAGGTCATCTGCTAAGGTGTCTGAGCTCAGACCTCGTCACCACCGAGTGATGTTATGAAGGTCTGAGGTCATCACCTAAGACGTTATCCTCACAATTAATCTCTGGTCTAAGAATAAAGCAAGAACTGTCATGGAAACTGATCTTTATTAATAACCTCTTCTCAGTAAGATGGTAGATTTACATAAAATTCTACGCAACATCATATGTAATATCTCTTTAGGTGGTCAGCATTCCATGGGTTGGTGAAAGGTTTTCCTTCTAGGTTTTCTAGCCTCTAAGTGCCAGGCACAACCTCTTCTGAAGGGGCCATGCCAGTTTGGGTGTAGCTTATTTGCCTTTTGTAGGGTCTGACTTCACCCTTTGGTTGTAGAATTTTACTTCCCGCTACTGGTAGGCTGCTTTTCTGATCTCTGCGTCTTCTCTTCTTTCTTCGATAAGATCCAGGTCTAGCCTCCTCTCTTCCCCATTGTTGTCTGGGTCGAAGGTCTGAATCCGATGAGTTGGTAGTCCTACTTCCGTTGGTATGACGGCCTCTGAGCCATGTGCCAGCATGAATGGGGTTTCTCCTTTTGGTGTCCTTGTCATGGTTCTGTAGGCCCATAACACAGCGTAGACCTCTTCTGTCCATCTCCCCTTCGCATCTTCTAACCTCTTCTTGATTCCGTCCAAGATGGTCCTGTTTGTGACCTCGGTCTGGCCATTTGCCTGAGGTCGACCAGGAGATGAGAAGAACTGTTTAATCCCTACTTTTAGGCAATACTTTTCTAAGGAGGAGTTCTTGAACTGGGTCCCATTATCCGAGATGAGAGTGTTTGGGAGGCCATATCTGCATAGGATGTTCCTCCAAATGAACTAGAAGGTCTTCTGCTCTGTAATTGTTATCATCGGTTCTGCCTCCACCCACTTTGAAAAGTAGTCAATGGAAACTATCAAGAATCTATAGTTGTTGACAGCTCTTGGCAAAGGTTCTACCAATTCAATTCCCCATACCGCAAATGGCCATGGAGAAGAGATTGACGTCATAGGCTGATGGGGTTGATGAGGGATAGTGGCGAACCTTTGACATTTGTCACACCTCTTCACATAGTCTGCAGCGTCCTTAGACAAGGTTGGCCACCAGTATCCCTGTTTGATGATTCTCTTGGCTAAGGGCCTTCCCCCTATGTGACTAGAGAAAGAACCCTCATGAACCTCCTGTAAGACTAGGGGTACTTCCATGGGATGCACACATCTGAGTAGGGGCGATAGAAACCCCTTTTTGTACAAGACGTCTCCTATCATTGAGAACTTGGCAGCCCTGTACCTCAACTTTCTCCTTTCTAGCTTAGACTCAGGCAGCTCTCCCTCTCTTAGGTATCTGACGAGCGGGTCGATCCATGAGTCTCCTAGGTTCACATTGTGACAAGGGCTACATACCTTATCCTCCTCGATCGTTGTCTTTCCTAAGACCTCGATTGGAATGGTCCTTCCCATATCTGTCTTTACTGCTGAGGCCAGCCTTGCCAATGCATCAGCGTGATTGTTGCTCAGTCGAGGCACTCTCTTCAGTTTTGCCTCTTCAAAATATTCTAACAACCTTCTTACCTTCTTCAAGTACTTGGCCATCCTTTCATCTTTGGCCTCGTATACCCCCAATACTTGATTGACAACCAACCTTGAGTCACTATGGAGTAGGAGTCGCTTTACTCGAAGATTTGTTGCCAATAAGAGACCTGCTATCATGGCCTCATACTCGGACTCGTTGTTTGAGGCCTGGAAGTTGAATCTCAAGGCGTATTCAATGTTGGCGCCATATGGAGCCGAGAGTATTAGTCCCGCCCCGCTTCCACTATCACAGGAAGAGACATCAACGAAGAGGCTCCAGACGTCTATATCTGATGAGAAGACCCCTTCTCTCATAACCCCCTTCTTGAAGAGGTATCGATCCTCTTCGTTCTCTTCTACTCCGCTCTAGGTTTTGCCTGAGATGACCTCTTCTCGATCTCGGAAGATGTTTGGTGACGTATCTTCTGAATCTCAGAAGACACTACGGTTCGTCTCTTCCAAATCTCGAAAGACACTACGGTTCGTCTCTTCCGAATCTTAGAAGACACTATGGTTCGTCTCTTCACCGTCATCTAATCCTTTCACTGTCTCGGCCTCTTCCAAACTTCTACCGGTCTCTTCCCAGGTGAATTCTGCGATAAAGTCTGCGAGGGCCTGCCCCTTGATGATTGTCCTAGGCTGGTAGGTAAGATCATATTCTCCTAGTTCGATGGCCCAGGTCATCAATCTTCCGGACTTCTCAGGTTTGTGCAGAACCTGCCTTAGTGGGGAGTCAGTGAGGACTACCATGGAGTGAGCTTGGAAGTAAGGCTTCATTTTCCTTGAGGCATGTATTAGGGCATAATCCAACTTCTCCATTCGGGGATAATTTTGTTCAGACCCTTGAAGGGCCTTACTGTTGAAGTACACAGGCCTCTGGACCCCATCCTCTTCCCGTATGATGGGCGCGCTGATGGATGATTCAGAGACTGCCAGATACACAAACAATCTTTCCCCCGTGATGGGCCGAGACAGCAATAAGGGAGACCCTAAGTAGGACTTGAGTTGGTTGAAGGCTTTTTCACACTCTTCGTTCCGCCTTTCTTAGAACTTTAAAGAATGGAAAACACTTGTCCGTTGCCCTAGAAACAAACCTGTTAAGGGCAGCCACTCTTCCCGTGAGTCTCTGGACATCCTTGATACTCCTAGGAGTCTTCATGTCGAGTAATGTCTTGATTTTCTCAGGGTTTGCTTCAATCCCCCTCTGATTAACAATGAATCCCAGGAACTTCCCAGCTCCTACTCCGAAGACACACTTTGCTGGGTTGAGTTTCATTCTGTATGAGTCCATAACATCGAAGGTCTTCTCAAGGTATGCTACGTGAGTACATGCTTTCAGGCTCTTGGTTAGCATATCGCCTATATATACCTCCATGGTCTTACCTATTTGCTTTTCGAACATCTTATTGACAAGACGTTGATACGTTGCCCCCGCATTTTTCAGGCCGAAGAGCATCACCTTGTAGCAGTACGTCCCTTTGTCAGTAATGAAGGCTGTCTTCTCAGAGTCTTCAACATCCATGAAGATTTGGTTGTAGCCTGAATAAGCGTCCATGAAGCTCATGAGCTCGTGCCCTGTCGTTGCGTCCACCATCTGATCTATCTTAGGTAAGGGATAGCTGTCTTTCGGGCAAGACCTGTTCAGGTCAGTGAAATCTACACACATTCGCCACTTTCCATTGGCCTTAGGCACGATGACTGCATTTGAGAGCCACTCCGGGTAGGTAACCTCTCTTATGAACTCGGCATCTTCCAACTTTTTTACCTCTTCCCGGATGACGTCATACTTCTCCCTGGAGTAGACTCTTCGTCTCTGCTTGATTGGCTTGGCATCTCTGTCCACGTTGAGCTTGTGGCTCATGACCTCAGGGTCGATGCCAGGCATGTCTACGTGACTCCATGCGAAGACACTCTGTCTCCTCCTGAGGAAGTTTATCAGCTCTTCCTTGATTCCTGGCTTTAGAGCCTTACCGACCTGGACGGTTTTTTCTGGCTTGTCTTTATTGAGGACGATGGATTCTACCTCTTCCGCGGCCTCACCCTTCTTCAATTTTGTTTCGTCTCTTGGGTCAAGAGTGTCAATGTTGTAAGTGGTGGTTGCTCTCTTATGGGCTTCTCTCTCTTCGGTCGAGTTGAAGTAACACTCTCGCGCCGTGGTCTGGTCCCCTTGCACTTCCCCTACTCCATAAGGAGTCGGGAATTTTAGCATCTGATGGACCGTCGACGGCACAACTTCAAACTCTTTAAGGGCCACCCTTCCTATGATGAGGTTGTAGGCCGAGAAGACATTTTCGTCCATAACGAAAAAGTTTATCTTCTTGGTCAGCCTCCTAGGCCACTCATCCCCCATCCGTACATCCATCTCATACATGCCCAATGGGTGGACCTTTTCGCCACTGAAGCCTATCAATGGGTGATGATAGGGCACCAGCCTTGCCCTGCTAAGACCCAGGCTCTTGAAGCAAGGCCAGAACATCACGTCTGCTGAGCTTCCCCCATCTATGAGGATCCTCCTTACCTCGCACCCATGCACCCTTGTTGTTATGACCAAAGGTTCATCATGGGGGGCTAAGATACCCTTGAAGTCGAGTCTGGAGAACCCCACTACGAGGGTGTCCATGTCTACCTTCTTCCTCTTCTGTACTGCATCAGAAGACGTTAGATTCACAACTTCGATCTTGGCCAATGACCTGGCCTCTGCTACATGAGCCTTCTTATCGGCTACCTCAGAGCCACCTCCTACAAATCCCCCACATATGGTGCTAACACCAAAGGAGATCATACCGACCCTTTTCACCGGGGTGTTGTCATCCTTTGGCGGAAGATCCGGGTCGTCTTCATCATCTCCTTCTAAATCATCGCCCCTTCTGGCCTGGACATTGCCGCGGCATCTGGCATCTCTTATTTTCTTAGGGTCATCTCTTCCACCCTTTGGAGCCTTACCATCCACATACTTCCTCAGCTTTCCAGATTTCAGCATCATCTCAATCTCATCCTTTAAAGCGAAGCATCTATTTGTGACATGGCCATGATCCTGATGGAACTCGCACCATAGGTTTTTGTTCCTCTTATGTGGCGGGGCCTTCAGTTTCTCTGGCCACCTTAGAGTCCGATCAGTCTTAATCTCATTGAGGATGTGCTCACAGCTCACAGTCAGAGGAGTGTAATGAGCGAACTTGTCATATCCTGACCTCTTCTTCCCCTCTTTCTTACCTTGGGACTTTCCTGTGCTACCGTGGTTCTCCTCCTCATACTTGGCGGCCATTGCCTCTTCTGCATTCATCACTTTCCCTGCGGTTGCCAGCAGCTCCGCCATGGACCTAGGGGGTCTTCCGCCAGTTTCCACAACAGCTTCCCCTTCTGGAGGCCTCCTATAAGGGCGGTCATGGCTATGCTCTCTTCATAATCTTCCACCTCCAATTTCTCTTTATTGAATCTTGCTATGTAGTCTCTTAGGCTCTCACCCTTGGCCTGTTTGACATACAGCAGGTGGGTAGTCTTCTTTTGGGGTCTTACCCCAAAGCAGAAGTTGGGGATGAACTGTTCAGCCAAGCCTTTGAAGTTCTCAATTGAGTTCTTCGGAAGGGAGGTGAACCAACTATGCGCTGCCCCTGTCAAGGTCCCTGAGAAGGACCTACACTTCATCTCATCGGGTATCGAGTAAATGTCTGCTGTCGACTGATACATCTCGATATGGTGTACAGGGTTAGTGTTGCCATCATACTTGGGAGTCACTGTAGGAGGCTTGAACTTGGCTGGGGTTGGGAACCCCACTATCCTAGCCACAAATGGGGAGCCCTCTGAGTAACCCCTTTGTAATGGGTCCCTGCTTTTAATGAGGTCTCCTATCTTCTCCTCAAGGCGTTGGATAGAATCATTCCAGGGTCTTCTGTCATCAACTTGGATGAAGTTATCCCCCGCCACCTCCCTGCGATGGACATAGGGTTCCCCAATCGCGACACGTTGGTTGTTGACCTCTTCCTGTTCTCGGCCTCTTCTTTCACAGGGTCGGCCTTGGTCTGGCCGACCCAGCCTACCCCCTCTCTGAGAGCCTGTTGCGCTCCTTGACCTCGACAGCCTCTGTCTTAGGTCATTCACCGGGCCCAGCCTCTCGAAGGCCGACCCTCTGCTCAACCTATCAAAGGCCGACCCTCTTTGTTGGGCCTCTTCTCCTCTTCTACCGACACATCCTTGACTCTGCCTAAGAGGTCGTATAGTGTTATTTGACACCTCATACGGCTCCCAGTAGTCTTCTGGGGCTTCTTCATCTTCTAGGTCATCATACCTGTCCTCTGGGCAAGGGTTTCCCTGCCTCCCCAGGCGCAAGCGCCTAGGGTCAGCAACGTCCCTTCTCTACTGGGGTGAAGGCTGGTCCTTTATTGGCACCTGGGGTGGTCCCCTGGCATCAGGATGAGGCTGAACTGCCGCCGGAGTGATCATGTCCGGTGAGACTCCAAGTGGCCTCATCATAGTTTGACTGAGCTGAGCAAATTGCTCCTTCACGGCTTGTTGTGTTGCAGCTAAAGATTTCAAGGCCACTGCTACCTTCGCCATTTCGGACTGGGGGGCGCCTGACTGGAACTAGGCCCTCCACCTCCGGGCGGCGGAAGAGGCGGTGGTAATTCTGGTGCCATGTGTTAACAATAAAGAGCTTGAGCAGCAAGTGAGCTTAATACCTTAAAGGACCTCTTTCAATGGTGAAACAGTTCCACGCAAGGAGTGGTTCCTGGTTCACCACCAGAGTCTCCGGTGAGGTTAAGTTGAAGAAGAGGAAGAGATAGCTTCTCGTTCCCACAGACGGCGCCAAAATGATGATGCTGAAATTAACACCACTAGGTAAGGTGTTTCCAAGCTCAATTTAAGAATAACAATGGCAGCACAGTTATATAAAGAGATAAGAGACTGAGATGAGGATAAGAGGAGAGGGCACCGGTATATAAGTGGTTCAGCCAATTTGTCCTACGTCCACTATGAGTGTGTGTGAGTAATATCACTGAATGAAGGCACTAATGGCCATGGATACAATCTCTCAAGCTTTCTCTCTCTACTGTATATCTAGACAGAGTTTTTTGCTAGGGTTTAATATCTGGGATCCTTTTGCAAGGTAGGGGATGACCCCTATATATAGTACCTAGGGGGTGTAATGTACCCCCCATGCATGTAATGAGCATGTGTGTGGTAGCCTCACCAATGTGGGAGTGCCATCTGTCACTGTCACATGTAAGGAATGATGATGAAATATCCTCCCCACGTGTGGAGAATAATCTTGTTACAACTGATTTGTGCCCATGTGTCCTTATCCAAATTTCAACAGATGCTCGACTGCCATATTGGTGCATGACCTCGGCCTAGGAGAGGCCGAGCTGTAAAGGCTCGATAAACGTCTTTCGAGATGTGCCATAGGGAGTCTCGGCCTGATCTCAGCCGAGACATTATGCTGGGGTCGGCCCCAGCTGAGGTTGGACTGATTCCATGTTGAAGGTTACCAAGGCTTCTTATCACCTCGGCCTACACTCGGCCGAGGTTTCCATACCCAGGTATATGAGAATGTTGTTGATGCCTGTGATGCGCGTAGTGTCCATTGGAAATGTAGGTGGAAGTGTCGGCCTGGGCCGACCTTACTAAGGCCGAGGGCTGATATCGTGGGCCCATGGCTTATCCAGGGTCGATCAATATCTCGGCCATCACCTCGGCCGAGGTTGGTGTCTCTGGGCCGAGGTTACACTTGGGGCATATCAATCACCCCCCAGCCCTTAGTCATATGTGAGAGCAGGTGGCTAGGGGATTACTACACCTCCGAGGCCTGTCTGTTCCAAGCCAATACCTGCCTAACACCTTAATAACCCAAATAGAATAGTGACCATTTTGTGACGTTGGCAATCCTGTGACAAAGTCCATCGAGATGTTCTCCCACTTCCATACCGGAATTTCCAATGGTTGCAACAAACCCGCTGGTCTTTGATGATCTATCTTAACCAATTGACATGCAGTACATTGGGAAACAAACTTGGAAATATCCCTCTTCATGCCCGCCCACCAATACTGACGGCACATGTCTTGGTACATCTTGTCCCCACCATGATGCACTGAAAATTTAGACCCGTGAGATTCTTTCATCACGGCCCGTCTTAAATCCTCTTCGTCCGGGACAATGAGTCTCTCGTGGAAACGTAATCCACTCTCCGAACTTATAGAGTAGGATTCTTCTCCCTCGGTAAACAATTGGTATATACTGTCCTGACAACCTTTGTCCCTTCCTTGAGCTTCTACAACCCTTTCCACAATAGTAGGCGTAATGGTCAACACCAACATAAATACCCTAGCAACCACGTCCTCTTGACTAAGCTCCTTCCATTTGGCTTTCCATACCTCCGCTAACTCCCCCTCGGGCTTTCTACTCAAAACATCCGCCACCACATTCGCCTTGCCTGGGTGATAGTAGATGTCAAATTGATAGTCTTTCACAAACTCTAACCACCGGCATTATCGTATATTTAAATCTTTCTGGGAAAACAAATATTGCAACGATTTGTGGTCCGTGAAAAGACTAAATTTCTCCCCTAGGAGATAATGCCTCCAAATCTTCAAGGCAGAAACAACTGTGACAAGTTCCAAATCATGCACCGAATAATTCTTTTCATGGGGCTTTAGCTTGCGAGAAGCATAAGCAATAACCCGTCACTCTTGTTGTAGTACACCTCCTAATCCTTGTAGAGATGCGTCGGTAAAGACTAAATATTCCAATCCTGGCCTTGGTAACGTAAGGACTGGAGCAGAAGTCAACCTATCCTTGAGCTCGTCAAAAGCCGACTGACAAGAATCATCCCAAACAAACCTCACCCCTTTTCGAGTTAAATTTATCAAAGGGCTAACAATTTTATAAAAACCCTTGATAAATTGGCGGTAATAACTCGCTAAACCCAGAAAACTACGAATCTCGGTAGGTGTCGTGGGCTGACCCCACTCCCTCACTAGAATAACTTTACTTGGGTCTACCGAAATACCCTGGGCTGTCACAATGTGACCCAGAAACTGTACTTCCTGCAACCAAAAACTACACTTCTCTAACTTGGCATACAGTTGGTGATCCCTCGACTTTTGCAGGACCAACCGCAAATGAGTAGCATAATCGGCTTCTGTTTGAGAATACACTAGAATATCATCAATGAACATGATGACAAACTGGTCCAGGAAGTCTCGAAACACCCTATTCATGAGGTCCATAAACACGGCGGGGGAATTGGTTAGTCCGAAAGGCATAACCAAAAATTCATAGGACCCATATCTCGTTAGGAATGCAGTCTTGGACACATCTTGCTCCCATATATGCAACTAGTGATACCCCATCCTCAAATATATTTTAGAGTAGTACGACGCTCCCCTAAGTTGATCAAACAAATCATCAATTCGAGGTAACGGGTATTTGTTCCGGATAGTGACTTTATTCAACTCTCTGTAGTCAACACACAACGGGAGAGATCCGTCCATTTTCTTCACAAATAACACCGGAGTGCCCCACGGCGACGTGCTTTGCCTAATAAACCCTTGTTCTAGCAAGTCCTGAATATAATCCCTTAACTCCCTCATCTCAACAGGAGCCATACGATATGGAGCTCTCGCAATCGATCTCGTTCCCGGTGCTAAATAAATTATAAACTCAATCTCCCTACTCGGAGGCAAACCCGGTATTTCCCGAAAAACATCTTGGAAATATCTAACAACCGGAATTGAATCTAAGGAAACTACTACATCGCGAGAAGTCTCCTCTGCGATACAATACAAGTGCTAGAACCTCCTTCCGAACGAGGCATAGCCACTAAGAACATTTCTTTCCCCGGAATGGCAAAAACTATACTCTTCCCATAGCAATTAACTATCGCACGATACTTCACTAGCCAATCCATACCCAGGATTACATCATACCCGATCATATCAAGGACGAGAAAATCGGCCTCAAAACACAAGTTACGAAGATTTATTCCTATTTGTTTACAAATAAAGAAAATGAGTGAACCATCACCTATAGAAGACTCAACACTAGTGAAGGTACTCTCTACAGATTTAATCAACTCTGTAGACTGAGCAAAGCTTCTAGAAATAAACAAGTGTGTCGCACCCGTATCAAACAATACACGACCCATATTCCCCTGAATGAGAAACTTACCCTCAATAGCTGGCGGCGCCGACGGGGCTGGAGGAAGCATAGCATCCTGAATGTGGTAAACACGACCATACTATAGCTGTCCCGGTTGTGGAAGGACAACTGGATTAGGTACTTATGGCGAAAACTGAGCCTGTGGCTACTGTGGAACCTTAGGAAGTTGTCCCCCAATCAACTGAGGACACGCCCTCCTGTAGTGACCCAACTCTCCGCATTGAAAGCATCGATTCATCACATTCTCCTGACTTCGGCCCCGGTTATTTCTAAACTACCCAACTCCTTGGCCTGGATGGCCTCTGCTCCCATTACCACCCGGACCTGCTTGTTGCTGTTGAAGGGCACCTTGACCATGCCTAATATTACTACCACCAACATTGAATCCACCAAAACGCTGCCATTTAGACAAGTCCCCTTGCTGGGGGTCCCTTTCTTTTTGTTTATTTCCCGAAGATTGGGACGAGGGAAATGCTCCTCCTCCTATCCCATTGCCTCCGGGTTTCCCAGCTTGCTCCAAAACTGAAGCCTTCTTACTACCTTGAACAGACAACCGATGTTCCTAACAATGGAGTAACGCCACATTCATCACATCTCCAAAAGTCTGCAAGGCTGGATTACCTAGCAGATGTTGTTGTATCCTCTAGTGCAAACCTCCAATAAATTTGGATATCCTCCTCTCCTCCAGAGTCACCTCATCACGTACAAAACTAGCTAACGGAGTTAATTCCTCTTCATACTCCACGACTGAACGCTGTCCTTGCACCACATCTTGAAGTTTTCTTCTCATTTCCCTTTGAACTGCGGGAGGAAAGTACTTCCGATCAAACAGAACCCAGAAATCATTGATGGTCATAGCATCTCTCTTCTCTGGCGTAGTCATCGACTCCCACCAATGTAGTGCAGCTCCAACGAGTTTAAAAGTAGCAAGGATTTATTTTCTTTCCTTACTACACTCCACCATGTGCAGATGGCGTTGCATATCCTTTTTCCACTGATTAGCTACTATAACATCAGAACCTCCTTGAAATTCTGAGGGATGGCCCTTTAAAAAGGATTCCCTAACTCTCTCCCACGGAGAAGGTCCCGTAGGAGCTTGTACCTCCTGAGCTCATTGATGTTGAGCTTTTGGCAATTACTGAACCACGGCAGTCATCGCTGCGTTCACCGCTTGGGCCACAATATTTGTTACCTCAGTAGCATTTATAGTTCCTGGTTGTGGCGGTGGAGGACCTACCTCCTCTTCTACAACTCTATTCCTTCAAGCGGGGCGACCTCTCTTAGGCGGCATCTGAGATGAAGAAACAATAGAGTTAGAATACTATTTAAAACAATCTAATTTGCAGAAGATCGCAAACATAGGCAATAAAATAGTCCTAACATTAAGCTCTATATCAAAGAACGCTACTGTAGAACGTGACAAGTCCGCAAAGATCCTAAAGACTCTAGAACCTGATGCTCTGATACCATCTGTGACAACCCGCTCACCAAAATAAGGGGTGTCCAGCCCGATACTCCAATAATAATGGGAATCATATATGGACCATTCTCAGCATCACAATAGTATAATAAGTATACGGAATAACCACCATAGATTTTAGAAAAACGGGTTGCCAAAAATTTTGTTTTATAAGTTAAAGAAAGAATTTAAATAACCCAATTTGACAAGAAAGTGGAAACCCAAAAGGACTTATATTACATCCGCATCAAGTATACAATAAGGGGACCGAATATGTTATCGATCAACAGTCACTTACAACATATTACAACAGTTTAATTAAGTTACATAATACATTACAATAAGCAAATACAAAAGATTGGGCCATACACACGAGTAAATGACCCGATCATAACAAGAGTACAAAAATGAGGGCGTCTATAACAACATATCTCGTAACATCCGCAAAGTATCATGGATCCCCAAAAATATCGGAATAGGAAAGTCAGTACGGGCGTCCTTGCGGCGGAGCACCTGAGCGAATATAAGATTCATGCACAACAAGAAATATGAACGGGTCAGGGCCCAGTTTTTATATGATCACCAGATGAATAAAAAGTATGACAATTATGAACAGATAATCATGATTGATAAAGATGAGAATCTACCTACACAATATTAAAGCATAAATTAAGGCAATTTAAATGATCATAAGTTTAATTCAATTATGCAAGAGGATATGAATGAATATTATTAATTAAAACCTTCATCCTTTACACCGTTTCGTTTCATTGTTCCATTCCTCGTTATGAAACATAATCACATTTATATGCTCTTTATGGCATTTATCATAAATCAAGTCCAACTTGAATAAGAATAGTTATATTCATTTATATATAACGATTCTAAGACCACCCGTCCGGGTTTTCCCACTGTGCGCGCCCCTAAATGACTATCATCTTCCAGGGCCTATCAACCAAAACAACCTGGGCATCCTAACGCAATGTCGAAAAGTGGCCATATACCTGCGAGTGAGTCATAACCACACCCCGAATCACCTCACAGTCGCACAATAAATACAACATACATAATAACCGATCATATGGTCGAGGACTATATTCACCCTACATTCACTAGCCAGGGGACTTCACCTCATGCACGAACTTCCCTTATGATAGCATTTAGAGAGGTGTGTTTAAGTAAATTATTATTTACCATTTTCATTTCCATTTTAATAGATACATCACATTTTATCCGGAGCCATACATATTTCATGCCATCATTATAACCAAAATGAATGAACCAACTCTCAATTTATTCTCCAAACATTTTATGGCAATATTATAAACCACCAAGACTAGCATCTCCCAATAATGTGACAAATACTCTTCAATTATTTATTTCTACATCTCGAAATATTACATTAACTAATTAAGGGAAAAGAACACCTAATCTTCCATTTACTAATCCCCAAATAAGTCATAACTATCCCCTTCTAACATAAGGTACTTGCCTACCCAATATAAGACTCTAGGACACTAAGTTTACTTCATACAAGAAGGTTCCTAAGTCCTAAGTCTAAAAGAAAAGGATAAAAATTGAGTTAAAAAAATAACTCAAAACAGCCTGATTTCGAATCGATTCGCCCTAGGGTCGAATCGATTCGCCCCAAGCAGCGAATCAATTGGCCCAAAAGTGAATCGATTCGGATGACAAACCTAACTTTATGCCTCAACCGAATCGATTTGGCCTTAACCCTAATCGATTCGGGTTCCCAGACCTGTAAGCTGACCCCTTAGCAAATCGATTCGCCCTAGGGACGAATCGATTCGCCCCTGCGAATTTGCCAAGAATGGGCTACGGGTTATAAACCCTGGTTTTTCCCCAAAACTAATTTCTCCTCCATTTTTACCCACATCCATCAACATTAATCTACCCAAAACCATCCTACATGCTTATCAACTACCATAACCTACAATATCATCAACTTAAACTATGATTAGGGCTCAAACACCATAAAATCCATATTTGTTCCATTATTTCCAATAAACAACAATCAATACAATTTATTCATCTTAAATCACATATTAGCAAGTATAAAACTTTCCTTGAGGTAGAAATCTCAGATTTCCTTTGATAGCAAGAACTCCAATCTTCAATCTCCAATTTTTCTTCTTTTTCCTCTCTTTTCTCCACAACTTTCTTCTTCTCTCTTTCTCTCTAGGTTAGTAAATACACTCTTAATAGAAATGTAAGGCTTAGCAAGACTAAATCGTGACTTTAGTCTAAATTCCCAACTTAAATGGTTAATACCATATTAAAATCACTCACATCTACACATTTATGTTAAAACCAGTCAAAAGTGCTCCAAACCCAAAAATACAATATGGCACTTAATTCGACTATCTCGCACATTTCGGGACTAACTACGCCCTCTAAATTGGCATTCGACAATTTTATAAATTATTTCAAGTTCCGATTTCATTTATACCATAAATTTCATTTAAAGCATATGACACTATAAAACGTAGCATGATGATATTTACATACACGTACAGTAAATATGCAACAATCTAGTAAATATTATCTTTCAACTCATTCAATTAATAATTACTCCATATTCCAACATTTTATATAATTACTTCACACAATAAATTAATATAAAATAAGTTCTCAAAAGCGAGGGTTGTTACACCATGATGACCTCTATCCGAATTATGAGCATCACCACCCATCATCTTCAAACGTTCGTCGTGCGTCGTGCATCAACAACGTGCAACGTGCGTCATCAATCGGTCTCCACTAACTCCACTACCCTAAAGGTAAAATGTTTAATTGGAGTTATTAATGTTTACGTATTTATTTTGGATTTTTTAGAAAATATTGTTTATCAAAATAAGTTGGTTTTTCTAAGCCAAAATTAATTTTTGACGACCTGTAGGCGAACTTAGAAAAATATTTTTTTGACACTAAAGTTATTCAAACGACAAGTCAATGTCGTTCGAATGATAGTGACATGTCGTCTGAACGACAGTGACATATCATTTTAACGACCTATTCAAACGACATCTCTTATTGTTAGATAGGTCGCGATCAAATGACCCTATATTGTTTCGCATTTTAATAGGTCATTTCTACATTCGTTCAAACTATGTCGTTTGAACGACTATAGAAACTACCTATTAAAATGTAAAACAATATAGGGTTGTTTGATGAAAACTAGTGACGAACTTGTGGAGACCTGTCTAATGACATGAAATGCCTTATAAATAGGTCGTTAGAACGACAAGTCACTGTTGATAAGTATGTCATTCGAACGACTATAGAAATTACCTATTAAAATGCAAAACAGTACAGGGTCGTTTTACGAAAACAAGTGATGACCTTCTCGCGACCTATCTAATGGCATGAGATGTCGATTGAACAGGTCGTTAGAACGACATGTCACTGTCATTCAAATGACATTAACTTATCGTTTGAACAACTTCAGTGTCAAAAAAATATTTTTCTAAGTTCACCTACCGATCTTCAAAAATTAATTTTGACTTAGAAAAATCGACTTATTTTGATAAAAAAATATTTTCTAAAAAATCCCATATAAATACGTAAACATTAATAACTCTAATTAAACATTTTACGTTTAGGGTAGTGGAGTTAGTGGAGACCGGTTGAAGTTGCACGTTGCACGATGTTGATGTATAATGCACGTTTCAAGATGATGGGTGGTGATGCCCAGGATTCAGATAGAGTCCGTCACGGATAATCATATTAGGACGTGCCAAATGTAGCGGTATATGACATAATAATGTGATCTAGGACAACATACAAATTCCTAAATTCTTGGACGGACATTTATAAAATCGTGTCCTTATAATCTCAAAATTTCTCAAATAAAGATACTTTTTTACAAATTTAGATAGTGCATTATATGATTCCCTGCGTAAAGCATATAATACCGACCTACTAAAATTCAATTTGTCTCTAATCAATTATCACCATCATCTTATCTATTCCTTGATCTCAAACTTAACTTATTTGACATTTTAATGAATAATAAAATAATTTACTGGTTAGGTTTAATAGTAGAATTGATGATGCTGAAATCTAGCACCACCAGATAAGTAATGATGAGCTCAAACAATAGTAACCATGGCAATCATAGAGATGTAAGTGTATAGAAGGAGGTGAGTATAAGAGGAATAAGACAATGATGTATAGTGGTTCAGCTAATTTGGCCTACATCCACTGTGAGTGTGTGATCCACTAAGTATGGGAAGTAATGGCCTTGGATATCCATTCATCCATCACAAAGAAGCTAACCTTCTTGGTAAGCCATCTAAGCCACTCGTCCCCTAACCTGACATTGGCCTCATACACTCCAAGGGGATGAACCTTTTCTCCACTGAACCCAATTAATGGGTGATGGTATGGGACGAGTCTAGCACGGATGAGGCCTAAGGCTTTGAGCATGGCCAAAACATCACATCTGCGGAGCTACCCCCATCTACCAAGATCCTAAGCACCTCACATCCATGTACCCTGGTGGTGATGACGAGAGGGTCATCATGTGGGGCTAAGAGGACTTTGAAGTCCATTCTTGAGAACCCCACAATCAGAGTATCCATATTGACCTTCTTCCTCTATTTTGACTTCGCCTCCAGAGAGGTTGAGTGTACTGTCTTCGTCACTACCTTGGCTTCAGCCACGTGGGCCTTCCTATCTGCGACCTCTGACCCTCCTCCTGCTAGGCCCCCAAAGATCATCCCCACACCAAGATAGATCATATTAAGTCTCTTGACAGGGTCGTGGTCATCTCGTGGAGGGAGGTTAGGGTCGTCATCATCATCAGAAGGGTCGTCCCCTCTTTTTGGAGGGTCTACTCGGCATGCCTCACCTCGCTTTTTTCTGGGGGCGTCCCCTCGACCCCTATTAATGGCACTCTTATCAACTTACTTCCTGAGCTTCCCTTCTTTTAGCATTTTTTTAATCTCGTCTTTCAGGGCAAAGCATTTGTCTGTCACATGGCCATGGTCTTGGTGAAATTCACACCACAGGTTTTTGTTCCTCTTATTGGGGGCTGCCCTCAACTTCTCAGGCCACTTCAGGGACCGGTCACTCTTTATCTCATTGAGAATATGTTCACAGCTGACCATTAGAGGGGTGTAACCAGCGAACTTGTCATCCGTAGTCCTCTTCTTCCCCTCTTTGTTTTTCTTAGGGTACTTACCCCCACTAGCACTTCCTTTTTCATCTTCGTATTTTGTGGCCATCGCCTCTTCGACGTTCATCACCTTTCCTGCTGTTGACAGCAATTCAACCATCGTCCTCGAAGGGTCTTCAGCAAGCTTCCATAACAGCTTCCCCTTTTGGAGTCCTCCAATCAGGGTTGTCATGGCTATGCTCTCCTCATAGTCTTCCACCTCCAGCTTTTCTTTGTTGAATCTGGCTATGTAATCTCTTAGGCTCTCATTCTTCCCCTTCTTAACATAGAGCAAGTGTGTGGTCTTCTTTTATGGCCTCACCCCAAAGCAAAAGTTGTGAATGAATCGGTCTGCCAACTGCTTAAAGTTTTCAATGGAATTTTTTGGAAGAGACATATACCAGACATGTGCAGCCCCAGTCAGAGTACCAGAGAAGGCACGACACCTCATCTCATCTGAGATAGAGTATATATCTGTCGTTGATTGGTACATCTCAATATGGTGGACAGGGTTGGTACTCCCGTCATATCTGGGGGTGACCACCGGCGGTTTAAACTTGGAGGGCGTTGGGAAGTTGACTATCTTCGCCACAAAGGGTGAACCTAGGGAGTATCCTCTCTGAAGAGGGTCCCGGCTCTTCAGTATATCACCGATCTTATCCTCTAGTCGCTGGATCGAGTCATTCCAGGGCTTTTTAGGGTCGGCTTGGCCGATGTTATCCCCTGCCGCCTCTTTAAGGGGGACGGAGGGTTCTGCTGCGGCAGGCCTGTGTCGGCTGTTTACTTCCCCCTGGCCGTCGTCCCGTTCTTGGGGTCGGACCCCGTGGGGTCGGACATCTGCTGCCTCCCTTCTGGACCTCGCATCACTCCTTGATCTGGACAATTTTTCTCACAGGTCATTTACTGGGCCCAGCCTCTCAAAGGTCGACCCCCTACTTAGGCGATCGAAAGCAGAGCCTCTCGGGGGATTGTCAGGATTTTGCCTTCCACACTTCCCTCTGCTCTCTTGGAGAGGTCGTATAGTATTGTTGGAGACCTTATACGGCTCCCAGCATTCTATGGGGGCCTCCTCCCCCTCCAGATCATCATACCTGTCCTCAGGGCAAGGGTTTCCTTGCCTCCCCAGGCGTAGACGCCGAGGGTCAGCAACATCCCTACGTCGCTGAGGGGGTGGCAGGTCTTTGCATGGTTCCTGGGGTGGTCCCCTGGCTTCATGCTATCCTGGAGCTGCTACCGGAGTAATCATCTCAGGTGAGACCCCTGGTGGTCTTAGTATGTTCTGGCTTAGAGCTGTGAACTGCTCCTGCATGATCTGCTGGCTTGCTTCCAGAGACTTCAAGGCTGCCGCCACATCAGCCATCTCAGACTGAGGTGGTGGCTGGCTGAAGCTGGGTCTTACTCCACTATCCGGTGGAGGGAGTGGCGGTGGTGGCATCTCAGGTGCCATGTGTTTGAGCTATGAACAGCTGAAATGGAAAAAAGACTGGTGAGCTTGAGAACCTTAGTGGGTCTCTTTCAATGGTGAAAGATCTCCTCTTAGGGGGAGAACTGGCTCACCACCAGAGTGCCCAGTGAGGTCAAGCTGTATTCAAGGAAGAGATGTCTTCTCGTTCCCACAGACGGCGCCAAACTGATGATGCTGAAATCTTGCACCACCAGATAAGTAATGATGAGCTCAAACAATAGTAACCATGGCAGCCATAGAGATGTAAGTGTATAGAAGGAGGTGAGTATAAGAGGAATAAGACAATGATGTATAGTGGTTCAGCCAATTTGGCCTACATCCACTGTGAGTGCATGATCCACTAAGTATGGGCACTAATGGCCTTGGATACAATGCACATAAGCTCACTTTCTCTCTCTACTGTGTATATAAGCAGAGTTTAAGCTAGGGTTGCAATTATCGATCTATCGATCCATTCATCCATCCCCTTATAGGGTTGTAGGTGACAAGTATATATAGGTCTTGAGGGGTGTAGTGTACCCCCCAAGTATGCATGGTGCATGTGAATGATCACTTAGCCAGTCTCCTGTTGACACCTGTAGATGCCAGATGATCACATAATATTCCCTCACGTGAGGGTGTGATTTTGTTATAACGGTCTTCCATGTGCCATGTGAGCCTCACGCGCACTGCTTCATGCGTCTCCCAAGCCACGCGCTGTGATGATGTCACCCTCGACCTATGATATGAGGCCGAGGGCAAAGTTCCTTCCGGTAGTGAGTCTGGCCTAATTTGGGCCTCATACTGTCGTACCCTCAGAGGGTCGTCTGAGCCTGATGGAGGGTCAACCCCTTGGAGGGTCGTCTAGAGCCTGATGGGGGGTCAGCCCCTTGGAGGGTCGTCTGAGCCTGATGGAGGGTCGGTCCCTCGTAGGGTCGTCTGGGGTCTGATGGAGGGTCGGCCCCTTGAAGGTTCGTCTGGTAGGGTCGGCCCCTTGGAGGGTCATCTGGTCCTGATGGAGAGTCATGAGACCATCTTGGTCTCATCTTGTTGGAGGGCGCCCTCGGCCTGGCCGAGGGGATATATGGGCATATCAAGAATCAAAACTTATAAGTTTTCCTGGGGGTATAACAATCCAAAATATCTTCTAGATGCGGATTCTTACAGGTTATAATCTCAGACATGTCCATACAATGATTGCCCAACTTGCGGAGATTTAGACCCAATCAATTGAATTTCACCAATATTGATCAAAACAATATTTGTGAGTACATTCCGAGCCTCATAATCCTTAGAATTGAGAAATTATGCATCCCTTGTAAATATTATGGGATTGTGTAAGTCTAATCTAATAAGCACCAAAACCTAAATCTTACCAATGGTCATATTCAATACATTTATGATATACCATTACAATCCTCTTTGAACTATCAGACAAGTTTCCAAACCATCAGACATGTTCTCGTAGTGAATATAAAGTATTAAGATCGTACTCTTAAATTTATTGATCGGATTTCAACTTCTTATCTAGGATGTGAACTATTAAATTAAACTAGAATTGAAATTTTCATCTTCTATAATCAAGTCAAACCTAACTCGCCATAATTTCTAATAAGTTCAATTGACTGACATTAATACTATATATATATATATATATATATATATATATATATATAAGGTTTCTCGCAAACATAATTCTCATTTCAAGATGAACCTGACACATATTTATTCATAAATAAACCTCATTCATGGTTTTAAGCAAAAAACCCCAACAATCTATCGATTAGTCTTTAAACCCATGTGCCAATTCATTTAAAACACATCCCCTCTACATAACTATCAAAATCGCTATCTCGTAGGTTCTTTATAGAAGGATCTGTCTTGTTATTTTGAGATTCAATCTTGGTGATTCTGACATTGCTTCTTCACAAGGTCTCCAATCTTAGCTCTTTTATGAGTCATTGGTTCTTTCGAAGCATCACTTTTATCACAATAAAGTGTAATATTCGATTGCATTGAATAAACCACTTCCAAATTAATTGGGAAGTTCTTGAGCAAAACAACTTATTTTGTTGTCTCCCAAGAGAACATATTTTCCTTCCATGTTCGAATCAACAATATAGGATTGCTTGGTACTCCTCCAATATATGAATTCACCTCTTATAGAAAACACATATCCCAAAGTCAAAATCCCGAAACCCTTATCTTATTTAAAGTCTGAATGTGTACCCTAAAGGTACAAAAGTATCCGTTGAGTAAATTAACACATTATCTCTTGTCCTTTTTAGGTACTTGAGAATATGTTTTACTGTAGTCTAGTACTCCTCACCTGAGTTAGACTAGAATCTGCTAACCATAACAATGACAAAGTAGATGTTCAGTTTTATACACAATATAGAATACATGAGGTTGGCCATTGCTGATGCCTATGGTATATTATTTATCCTCTTTATCTCATTAATTGTCTTAGGACACTAATCCTTAGACAAAGCAATTTCATGAATCAAAGGAAGAAATCCTTACTTGGAATCCTGCATGTTAAATTTTGTGAGCACATCATCGATATAAGTGGCTTGGGATAATACCAACATCATATTTTTTCGATCACACAAAAGCTTGATACCAAGGATGTAATTGGCTTCTCCCAAGTCCTCCATATTCAATTGAATAAATAAATACGCTCTTCTGCTAAATAAAACACTCACATCACTCCCGATTAAGAGAATATCATCCACATAAAGTAACAAAATACCATCATATTTTCGTCATGCTTCTTATGCACACAAGTTTCATCTGGGCATTGATCAAAACCAAAATATTTAATTGCCTCATCAAAACGAAGTTTCCAAGACCTTGATGCTTTCTTAAGTCCATAAATGGATCTCTTAATCTTGCATATTTTTCTTTCATGGATACTTGTTATGAATTCCTTAAGTTGCATCATATAGATGCGCTCGTCAAGACTGTTGTTCAAGAATGTAGTCTTGATGTCCATTTGCCAAATATCGTAATCGAGATGAGCCTCAATGGATAAAGGAATCTAAATAGACATTAACATAGAAGTTAATGACAAGGTTTCATCAGAGTCTATACCCTATTTTTGAGTAAACCATTACGCAAAAAGCCTATCCTTTAATGTTTCCACCTTCCCATCTACCTATCTTTTCTTCTTGTAGGTCCACTTATATGTGATGGGTTTTATCCCATCTTCCAATTCTATAACTTCCCAAACTTGATTCGAGTACATTGAATTCATCTCGATAGACTTAAAATTAAGCTCAAATTCCTTATCTTGGAGTGCCTCATTTTAGTTATTGGTATGTAATTTGTGTACCCTTAGGATTTTACCGAAGTGTTCACCTAAATACACTAACATGTTAGGCTGATGCCTAACCTTCCCACTATAATGTGGATTCACTTGTGGTCCAATATAATTTCCATGTGTATCGTGATCATCAGTAATACTCCTACTACTGTGAGGCAATGTATTATCGATATCAAGTTGTATTTCATCCTGTAACGGTGGTTCAAAAGCAATTACTTGGTCTTTCCCTCTTAGCTCTTATAATAAACTTATTCCTGGGTTTATAGTCTATTGTATAATCTTCCTGTTGATACCAAAATTAATATGCTGATGTGGACGAATAATACGAAGACACGTGTCAATCTACGTGGCACAATAGCAGCGAGGAAGTTCATTTCCCGACCAACCATGATTCTTTCCGAGCAACGAGGATACACCAAGGAACTCTAGCGCACCGAGGAACTCTAGCGCTCCGAGGTACTCTAGTGCTCCGAGGAACTCCTGATCAACGAGCAACTATGGCGGTCCGAGCTGCACCTCGGTCGTATCATTAATTGCCAGATAATCAACAGTTCAAATATTCATTGAATGCTTATATTCTTGACGCGCACGCTGCATTAAATGTATTACCCTTTCACATGTATATCATTTAATGTATCGAACCTTTCATGTACAGCCTCAAGGCTATAAATACCCTGTATCAACCCCATTCAAAGGGACCGGAATTTCTTGAAAGAACTTGTAATCGAGAATTCCACAAACACTCGGCAATAACATAACAGTGGACGTAGGCTTTATTCCTAGCCGAACCACTTTAAAAATCTTTGTCTTATTTATTTATCTGTGATTGAATAATTAGAGCAATCTAGTTTTTTACATCAACAGATTGGCGCTGTCTGTGGGAAACGACTGTTACTATTGTTTTTCGCAAAAATCAGTTATTATCAATGGCAGATAATCCAGAATCCAGTAATCGAAATGCTGGAAATACTGGAAATCTTTCAAATCCATCTGCACCCCCAGATCTGACTGGAATTATGACAAATCTGGCTCAAGGACAAACCGCCATGCAAGAATCTATGAGGCAACTCATTCAAACTCTTCAAGGCGGTGCACCTAACTATTCAGGACAACGGAGTGGTCGTGGGCAATCACGATCCAGACGTACTGCGTCATATCGCAATGGGGAGTCTAATGATTCTTCTTATCAACCTGGGCGAACTTCATCAATACAGGCTACGGATACAGATCAACGTATCACTCTCTCTCCGGGGAGAACTAGCACTTTAGAAAGGTTAAGCAGGGTGTCTCCTTTCAGTCGATTAGGACCAAGGAGGAATATGAGTCCACCTAGAGCTCCATCGAGAAGTTTTCGGCCACCATCAGGTTTGAGAGAAGGATCAGCACAATCACGACCAGCTACTCGTCGAAATAAATCTCAGGAAGCTACGTCAGAACAATCAATTGCTCGGACTAAGAGACCTGAGGAAGGAAATGAAGCATGGAAAGGTTCCATTCAGCGGTTGGAGGATAGACTGGGCGAAATGGCTAAGGCAAGAAACCCCCTACAGAGAACTTTCGTTCAAGGGACACCTTTTGTGCAAGCCATTGTGGATTTTCCTACACCATCGAAATTCAAAGCACCTGTGGTGACCCCCAAGTACGATGGAAAGACAGATCCTGTACTTCATATAGAACAATACCAAGCTGCTGCCGATATTTATGCCGTCCCCGACGAGATGAGGTGTAGAGCATTCTCGGGAACTCTTACTGGATCTGCACAGATATGGTATAATAATCTTCCTCGGGGTAAGATTTCAACTTTTATTCAATTAGCCGAGTTGTTCATTGGCAATTTTTGTTTTGGGGCAAAGCCAGTAAAGCGAGTAGCGCACTTGCTAAGTGTTAGACAAAAATCAGGTGAAAGTACTAGAGATTACATAACTCGTTTTAATAACGAGAAGTTGGAATTCATAGATTACGAAGAAAAGACAACGATCACTGCTTTGATGAGTGGATTGTTGCCTAACAAGTTATACTACACTTTGGCCAAAGACCCACCTAAAACTATGTCGGAGTTGATGGCAAAAGCGGCCAAAATCATGAATGCCGAGGAGGCTATGGCTGCAAAGAAGAATATGGATAAAGAAACCAAGGTGGAGGTCGACAAGTCTAAGAAGAAAGACCAGAAAGGTAATGGTGGTGACAAGCATTCCAGAAATAATAGGACGACTTGGGAAGTCCTAAAGAAGTACGATAATTATACTCCATTGAAAATGGGTATTAATCATGTTTTGGAAGAAATCAAGAATAGCGAGGAAATCAAGTGGCCAGAGAAATTGAGGACAAATCCCGATCTGAGGAATAAGGCCAAATATTGCGAGTTTCACAAAGATCATGGCCATATGACCAAAAATTGCATAGCCCTTCAGAACGAGATTGAAACGCTCATCCGAAGAGGAAAATTGTCAAAATATGTAGACCGCAGGGGTGAGAGGAAGAATGATGATAGAACTAGAGAAAGATCTAGATCTCCTCGTCGTGCCGAGGAGAAAAAGAAGAGGGACCATGAAGATGATCCAGATGATGACCCCGATCTTCCCAAGAAGCCAAGACAGCCTGAACGAGAGGTATTTTCCATACGTTTTGGGTTATTTGATTGTAATGTTATTACAGGAGGAGATGCAGGAGGAGGAGACCTTACTGCAGAAAGAAAAGCTTACCTCGGAGAGGCTCAAGCTTGTTCATATATTCAGCGAATAAATCTGGCCGAGGATGATCGTCCGAGGAAGGTAAACAAAGAGAAGTTAGTGATTGGTTTTTCAAAAAATGACCTGGCAGGTGTTCTTTACCCTCACGATGATCCTTTGGTGATCAAAATGAGGATGAAGGACGTGGTCATTTCAAGGGTGTTAGTAGACAACGGTAGTTCGGCAGACATCATGTATTACTCATGCTTTGATAGCTTGAATTTCAAATTATCTCAATTGGAACCTTATCATAGACCCCTTCTGGGTTTTGCTGGCGAGAAAGTTTTTCCACTTGGGACGATCAAGTTGGATATACTCATTGGAACTTGGCCTGCTTGTCGAACAGAAAGAATACGCTTCTTTGTGATGGATAAGAATGTGCAGTCAGCCTACAACATCATCATGGGAAGAGTTGGATTGAAGAAGTTCGAGGCAGTTCCATCTACAGTACATCAGTGTTTGAAATTCCCAACGAATTTTGGAGTCGGAATTATGAAAGGTGATCAAAAAGTAGCTCGGGAATGCTATTATTCGTCTGCCGAGCAAGAGGAACTTGAAGAGTCAAGGAAAAAGACTACTACTTACCAAGTGGAGGAAGGTACAGAAATTGAAACTCTTGACCCTAGGGATGAATCTCAACTCGTAAAAGGGCAGGTGGTGGAATCTACAGAAAATGTTATTCTGGACGACGAGCATCCTGAACGAGTAACCCAGATAGGATCGTCGTTGGATGTTTCAATAAAACAGGACTTGATAACTTTCTTGAGAAACAAGAAGAATACTTTTGCTTGGAGTCATGAAGACATGCCAGGAATAGATCCAAACTTCTTATGTCATGAACTCAATGTGAATAAGGAGATCAAGCCTGTGAAGTAGAGAAGAAAAGTGTTTAGTCCCGAGAAGAACCAGGCCATACAAGAGGAGGTCGAGAAACTCCAGAAAGCCCAATTCATTGAAGATGTGAAATATCCAGATTGGTTGGCAAATGTGGTGATGGTAAAGAAGAAGAACAACAAATGGAGAATGTGTGTTGATTTTACCGATCTTAACAAGGCATGCCCAAAAGATCATTTTCCATTGCCCAGAATTGATCAGCTAGTGGATGCTACCTCGGGACATGAGCTACTCAGCTTCATGGATGCATATTCTGGCTACAATCAGATCAAAATGAAGCCTGAAGACAGGGAAAGTACTTCTTTTATTACCCCAAGGGGAACTTATTATTATAATGTTATGCCTTTTGGTTTAAAAAATGCAGGTGCAACATATCAGCGGCTGATGAACAAGGTTTTTATCGAACAAATCAGTTGCAATATGGAAGTCTATGTCGACGACATGCTCACCAAAAGCAAGAGAGCTACTGATCATCTAGTTGACTTAGGCCAGACCTTTGATCAACTGGATAAATACCAAATGAAGCTCAACCCGACGAAGTGTACCTTTGGAGTACGAGAAGGAATGTTCCTCGGATACATCGTCAATCAACGAGGTATTGAGGAAAATCCAGAAAAGATTAAAGCTCTTTTAGGGCTGCGATCTCCAACGACGAGGAAAGAAGTACAGAGTCTTACCGGATGAGTTGCAGCGCTCAACAGATTTGTATCCCGAGCAACTGATAAATGCCTCCCATTCTTCAAAACACTGCAAAAAAGTTTTGAGTGGACTGATGAATGTGAGAAGGCCTTTCAAGATTTGAAGAAGTATTTGGGAGGCCCACCATTGTTGTCTAGGCCAATAACAGGAGAAAAGTTGTACTTGTATCTGGAAGTATCAAAGAATGCAGTCAGCTCGGCATTGATCAGATTGGAGAATGGAGTCCAGAAGCCAATTTATTACACAAGTAAGGCTTTCCGAGGTGCAGAAATCAGGTACCCAAAGCTAGAAAAATTGGCACTGGCATTAATTGAAGCAAGTAGAAGAATGAGGCCATACTTCCAGGCCCATACTATCATTGTATATACTGACATGCCATTAAGACAAGCCCTTCACAAGCCAGAAAAATCAGGAAGATTGATGTATTGGGCAATAGAACTCGGTGAATATGATATTGTGTACGAACCCAGATCATCATTAAAGGGGCAAGCTGTAGCAGATTTTATAGCAGAATTCACATACCATGATACCCCCGAGGAACAAAAGGTACTTACTGACCTACCTGTGGACGATACAGGATCAACAGACACAGATCCAGACCAACCAAGGTTGGTAAAAGGACTCGTGGATGTAGAAAAATCATCATATTCAAACCCAGACCAACTCCGGTTGGTAAAAGGGCGCGAACAGATGACCGACGAGGAACTAAGGATACCCGGGGATGATGAAAGAAAACAGATGATATTTTACCGAGGAACTCTAACAGATAAGAAATTTGAAGACGAGTTACCTACATGGAGATTATATGTAGATGGATCATCTTGCACAGTTGGTTGTGGAGCAGGGATTGTTTTAAACACCCCTGATGATGTTGACATGGAGTATGCCTTGCGATTCCAATTCAAGGCTTCCAATAATGAAGCTGAGTATGAGGCCATGATAGCAGGTTTTCATTTGGCGAAAGTTATGGAAGCACGGCAAGTAATTGCTTTTAGTGATTCTCAATTAATTGTGAATCAAATGATGGGAGTATATGCAGTTAAGGGAGAATTAATGGTGAAGTACCATGCGAAGGTGATGAAGTTATTTGCAGAATTTGATGCTATTCAATTGGTGAGAATACCGAGGATGGAGAATGCTAGAGCAGACGCATTGGCCCGCTTAGCGTCAGCTACGCGCACCGAGCTGCGAAGAACGATACCAATTGAAGTATTAGAAAGTTGGAGCATAGAAGAAGACCTGATGGTGAATATAATAACCCTTGATTTAGGACCATCTTGGATGGATCCTATCAGAGCATACATTGAAGAAGGAGAATTACCAGAGGACAAGATAACTGCAAAGAAATTGAAGTATAAAGTTGCTCGGTATGTGCTAACTAATGGTGTTTTGTATAGACGAGGAATTATGGCAGGTTTGCAGAGATGTGTGCATCCATCAGAAGTCAAAGAATTGGTTGAAGAAGTCCATGAAGGATCTTGTGGAGCTCATGTAGCAGGTCGGACACTTTTGCAAAGGGTAATGACACAGGGATATTACTGGCCGACGATGAGGGCTGATTGTATAGCCTATGCCAAGAAATGTGACAAGTGCCAATGTTTTTCCTCCATCTGAAGAACTCCACAAGCATTGTTGACACCCATAACCTCACCTTGGCCATTTGCCATGTGGGGGGTTGATCTGGTTGGACCATTGCCGACGACCCGAGGAAGGTTCAAGTATCTCGTCGTGGCAGTGGATTATTTTACTAAGTGGGTGGAAGCTGAACCACTAATTGATATGACGTACGAGAAGGTATATCAGTTCATTTGGAAGAACATCATTTGTCGATATGGTCTCCCCCATGCTTTCATCACAGACCATGGAACACAATTCGATAATGAAGAATTTACTGCCTATTGTCATCAGTCGAACATTTTGAAGTATCATTCAGCACCAGGCCATCCCCAAAGCAATGGACAGACTGAGGTGACAAACAGAACATTACTAAATGGTTTGAAGAAGAGGTTAAGCGAAGCTAAAGCAAATTGGATCAATGAGATCCAATCAGTACTATGGGCTTACCGAACAACTCCCCGAGCAGCAACTGGAGAATCACCATATATGCTAGCATTTGGAAGTGAGGCTGTGATACCTGCTGAGTTGGGTCTCCCAACGCATAGAGTACTGAATTTCAATTCCCCAGTCAGTGATTTGATGAGAAGACTGGATTTGGATATGCTCGAGGAGGTTAGAGAAGAGGCAGCCATTAGGAATGCTGCTTATTAACAACGTACAGCTCTGTTCTACAACAAAATGGTGAAGAAATGTGATTTAAAAGAAGGGGATTATGTGCTAAAGAGAGTCATTCAGAAGCAAAATAAGTTGGAAGCAAACTGGCATGGACCTTACCGAGTTATAGAGGTTGTTTGTCCAGGAACTTACAGAATAGCAACTCTAGAGGGAGAAGAATTTAAGAATGCATGGAATGTTGAACACCTGCGCAAGTATTATCAGTAATGTAAAATGTAAAGCATTTCCTTCATTATGAATAAAACGAGGATGTTTCACCATTTTCTTTCTGTTGAAAGTTTTTCGGGGAATACTAGTGTTGTACACTACGCTGCTTGATAATAAGAAGAAGACTATAGTTCATACCCACGATCAATTCCGGTTGATAAAAGGGAGAGAACAATTTAAATACTCCTTTGGTTAGGAGGCGACACTAGTGTGACCAACTACGGTTGGTAAGATATCTAGTGGACAGCTCGTATGAGCCAAAAAATACTCCTTTGGTTAGGAGGCGACACTAGTGTGACCAACTACGGTTGGTAAGATATCTAGTGGACAGCTCGAAAGAGCCAAAAAGCTCGTATGAGCCAAAAAACTACTCCTTTGGTTAGGAGGCGACACTAGTGTGACCAACTACGGTTGGTAAGATATCTAGTGGACAGCTCAACGAGCCAAAAAGTTCGAAAGAACCACTACTACTACCACCACTACTCCTTTGGTTAGGAGGTGTACACCAGCATGATCAATTACGGTGTTGGTAAGATACAAATATACTCTCAAATTACAACTTATGTTGGTCGGGAGGTAAGATAATTACAAAAAGTTCTTTGAAGAACAAAATATTCCAAAGTATACCAAGTATAGCTGGTCGGGAATAAAAACCCACTAACTGTAGTTGGTCGACGAGGATAAATTATTGGCCTTGGTTGGTCGGACACATTTTATGAAAATATTTGAAGTATGGCTGGTCGGGGATAAAGACCCATCAACTGTAGTTGGTCGACAAACATTATTCATCCATCATGGTTGGTTGGAAACAGTTGGAACAATTTATACTCATTACTTTATTGTTAAGTGATTGAACAAACTTGATACTTGTAACTTTTTATTAAATTGCTCAATGAACAATATTGTTGTTATCTTTTTAACAGATACATATGCATAAGTGTAAAGTGTTTGATAAACACGAGATAATACCAATACAGATTTACAAACAAAAATGAAGTCTTTCATTAAAAATTCAAAATAAGTTACATATTACATGTATGTGCTGACTATTACATTAAGATTCCTATTCTATTGGTTTCTTGCCCTTTGCTTTTGAGACAGGCTCTTCGCCAGCAGGAGGATCTTCCAAGCAAAGAGTAGAATTAATAAAGTTCAAATCCTTCAGCATTCTGACATTCATTATTGAAGGGGTATCCATTAGATGCTCTGGACGAGATACTTCGACTTGGGAGTGAAGGCTATAATCACCGAGGTATTTTGAAATGAGGCTACGAGGAATGGAACGAGCTGGGATCCAGGCCATGTCCAGTTTGAAAGGTGGCATAGGCAAATCTAGTAACCCCGGAGCATGATAATCCCATAAAAAATGCCCTCGCTCCAATTTTAATACACCTAGGGCGTTCAACCATCCCTGCTTATAACCTTCATTGGTGGCATGTTCAATACGAGCATCCAAATGAACAAGAGCTTCATTATATCCTGCCATCCAGAATTCCCTCGGCTGCTTATGAAATTAAAAGGTTAATCTATCCAATTGTTCGAGAAGGTTCTTGGTAAAAAGATCCTTAGTATGTAGAGCATACTTCGTTGCAGTAAGTTGATCTTCCAGGGATAGAGTTTTCTTGGACATTTCTGATAGAGCCTGATCTTTGACGTTTAATTGGAATGCTTGAGTTTCCAAAGTAGATTGGGTACGATCCTCTTCAACATTGCGACTAAGAACTCTTGATCGGCTCCGAGAAGTGACTGGAGAACTTTGCTCCTCGGCAACATTTTGAGCAGCTCTTCCTCGCCCCCGAGAACCTCTTCCTCGTCCACGAGCAGTCCCAGAAACAGCAGATCTTCTTAAATCATCCAGTTCTTGCCTTAATTTGGCATTTTCGACCTCTAAGAAAGAGAAACCTTCATCAGTAACGGGCACTAGAGCAGTGGAAGATGACGCTGCAGATTCATATTGAGCCAACTTTTTCTGTAAATTATTATTTTCTTGTTCCAGGATCTCGGCGATCTGCCGGCAAGCTTCAACTTCACCTTTTAGGGTCCTTTCCCTAATATCATATCCAGCAATGATCTTCTTATGGCCTGTTTCAGAAGAGAGCTGCTGGTATCTATTTTCATAATCCTTGTGCAACGAAGCCATTGATGCGTTGTGTTGATTTTGAAGATCCTCTATGGAACCATGAAGTTCCTCGATCAATTCGTAGTATGCCACATTATTGGCCACAGATCTATCAAGTAAATCCTTCAGATACCGGTAAGCCTCAACTGCTTGTTCTGAGGCATCGTGACCAAGGATGTCGACAATCTCTGATACACTTAGGTCTGTATGACCAGCTTTATAATACCCATTGCATTGTCGCATCAACTCAGTATCAGGAGCAGATATCAATTCCATTCTGGCCAAAAACTAATAAAGAAGAGGAAGCAGGAGTTAATAAATAAAAGCAGACAGAGTATCAATAAAGAAGAAGAATGAAGATGTATTTTATTAGATCATCAAAAGGTTACATTGTTCGATTACAAGTAATGAAATATAGAAATAATACCGAACAACTTCACACCTTTTCCTTGTCCCCCAAGACTTTCTCGGGAGGCTGGGACGAGGAACTCGGTTGCTCGGTGGTAACAACGGTTTGATTAGCAGGAATCTTCTCGGCCGGAAGAGGCATAGAAGAAATGTCCTCAATGATAGAAGGTTGAGAAGCAGAGACTGGGTCAACCATAGCCATAGAAGATTCATCTGAGACAGGCTCATCTTCTTCTTCTTCCACAATTGCTGGAAGAGGATCAGGGAGGTGTTGTTGGAATAACTCAGAGTCGTCTTTGACCTTCAACTCTTGCAGTGCAGCTACCCAACCATCGTGGAAGTATTCCAACTTCCCATATTGGACTTGGGATATCATAGCAGCAATCCCCTTATCCCATCCTTTCTCCCAGCCTGCGCTGAAGGATTTTTTTACCGCGGCTTTTCTTCTTAATTTCTCCGAGGAGAGCTTCACATCCAATTCTTCTTTTTTGACCTTGATATCTCGCGGGGTAGATAACTCTTCCTCTGCCTTTTTCAGCTGGCCATCATATTCCTGATGTTTAACCTCTAAACCTTTTACTTTATCCTCCAAATTCTTGGAGGTTTCGGCCATTTTCACCTTCTCAGCTTCAGCCACAGCAACTTTTTCTCCCAAACAGCTTTTTCGTCAACATACTGTTGACGAGATTCCTTTAAAGACTGGGTCAAACCCAACAGAGCATCCTCTACACCTGACGAGGAGCTTGAAGCTTTAATAGCTTCATCCTTCTTCACAATATTATTGAAACAGTTCACCAGCTGAAAGATGAGAAAAATAGCAAGGTCAATACAAAATGCAAGCTTTCAGAGAAAGAAAGAAAAACCAGAAGTATGAGAAATTTACTGAAGCAAGGTGACGAGCAGCTAAGGATGTCAGCATATCCCTAGGAATTCTTTCATCAATACCATGGACCTCGGGTACGACCGAGCTCATTGCAGAACTTGGAAGAATGATGTTTGGAACATCAGTACCACCAGCAGGTAGAGAGGAGGCAGTTTCAGCCGGAGTAACCAAGGATGATTTCCTCAATCTCCTCAACGGGAGTTCAGAACCTTCAACCAAAGAAGTCTTAGCCGGAGAGATTGTAATTACATCTACTGGAGCATTTTTCTTGCTCGGAACCATTGGGGGCTTCTCGGTAGCTTTAGAAGACCCAGCCTCTGGGGCATCAGTCTTACTTTTCTTGGCCCCAACAACAGAAGTAACATCATCAAAGAGAGCAGGAGGAGCTCTTTTCTTACCCATCCTTTGACTTAAAGGAAGATGAGAATCTGAAGATGAACCTTCTGGAGTTGAAGCTGGTTCGACAGGGCGAGCAGTATAAGAGATTGTGTAACTCTTATACTGTAGCAGATATGAAGCAGACCTGATGTGTTCATCTGCAATGTTCTTGTGTAAACCCCAGATAAGTTTCAGATGCTTGATATTAACTTCTGATTCTTTTGGAGTTCTTCTTTTGCTATCAACTGCAAATAAATACATAACGAGATATCAATCATACATTTTGTCAAACATGATGAAAGCATAATTTCACAAGTAAAATAAAATGAAAAATAAACCAATCCCATTGCCATATGGGGGGCATCTGGGACCATTGTATACTTCATCTCCAGTTAAAGGGGCATATTGCCAATTTTTTATAACCAACCCATGTTCAAAATAATCTCTATTTGAGTCAGGGAGGTTAACTACAAGGGCCCTATTCAGAAACCTAGTTTTTAAGTAATAAATATTATCTAGAGTGGCCCACTTATAGCAGTACATAATCTCAGGGATCCCAATACGAGTCCCATGAGTTAGATTTAATTTGTGCACCCCATTAATTATTCTCCATGAATTGGGGGCTATTTTTGCAGGGACAAGATCAAAATATTGACAAAACTCAAGACACAATGGATTTGGTGGAAAGGAAAAACCACATTCAGCAATAAAAAGACTGGGGAACCAATATCCCTCAGCCAGACGAAAATAATTTTGAGGTTCAGAAAGTTCCTCCAAGATTACCCAAGATGGGATGGAAAAGTCAGAGCGGAACTTTTCAAGAGATTCAATAATGTAAACCATGATGAATAAAAGAAGAAGGAATAAAATCTTACAGGAAGGAAGGAGATCTGCTGACAACTAACGAAGGAAAAGATGAACGCACAAGAGAGAAGGAGAGAATAGAAAGATTGAAGGCAGAAAATTAGAAAACGTAGAAGACGGTATGGTTACCTAAGAAGTTTAAATACTTTGCATTGGGAAACGGCGAAAGAAATGATTACCAAAAAGAAACTACTGAACTTGCGGCGGCTAAAAGGACAAAAACTACACGGAGATCGAAGCGCTTATAAAAAATTCAAAAAAAGGCGGAAGCTGCGAAATGAGAAGGAAATTTGAACACAATGTTCCTGAAACCCAGGAAAGTCATTTAATATTTCCATATACCGAGAAAGAATGTTCCATACTCCTCAAAGTTCGAAATATGAAACATTGGGGGCTTCTGTTGATACCAAAATTAATATGCTGATGTGGACGAATAATACGAAGACACGTGTCAATCTACGTGGCACAATAGCAGCGAGGAAGTTCATTTCCCAACCAACCATGATTCTTTCCGAGCAACGAGGATACACCAAGGAACTCTAGCGCACCGAGGAACTCTAGCGCTCCGAGGTACTCTAGTGCTCCGAGGAACTCCTGATCAACGAGCAACTATGGCGGTCCGAGCTGCACCTCGGTCGTATCATTAATTGCCAGATAATCAACAGTTCAAATATTCATTGAATGCTTATATTCTTGACGCACACGCTGCATTAAATGTATTACCCTTTCACATGGCTATAAATACCCTGTATCAACCCCATTCAAAGGGACCGGAATTTCTTGAAAGAACTTGTAATCGAGAATTCCACAAACACTCAGCAATAACATAACAGTGGACGTAGGCTTTATCCCTAGCCGAACCACTTTAAAAATCTTTGTCTTATTTATTTATCTGTGATTGAATAATTAGAGCAATCTAGTTTTTTACATCAACACTTCCTCTAAGTTCTGGGAATTTGTGCTAACAAATACCCTCTAATCCTTAGGATCATAAAATTGACCACCCTATGTTACTTTTAGGTAACTTGTAAAAAGACATACATTTGTCCTGAATTCCAACTTCCCAAGATCCTTCTTTAGTACCTCTGTTGAGCAACCCCAGATTCCAACATATTCTAAACTCCACTTACACCCAATTTATATTCTTTAGAAGTCGTTGATACCGATTTAGAAGGAACTTAGTTCAATAAGTTTGTAGTCATTTACTTCTTTTCGCTACACCATTTTACTATATAGTGAACAATGTAGACAATTAGTATGTGATTTTCACCTTTGATAAATGATTCATAAACTCTCCCAAGAGGTACTTACCCCCAAGACCAGGTCAGGGGGTTTGGATTAATTTACCACACCTATGCTCCACCTCAGCCTTATACATTTTGAACTTATCAAAGGATTCAAACTTATGGTGCATAAGGTAAAAACATCAAAGCCATAAGCAATGATCAATGAAAGTGATAAAATACTCATAACCACCTCTTATCCGGATAGTCATAGAACCACATAAATCATAGTGAACCAAATCCAACACATCTTTGGCTATATCATGAAGGGACTATTGGTCATTTCACCTTCTAAGCAGGATTCAAAAACATGAAATGTTTACACTTCCAATTAGCGTAATTTCCCATTTGAAACCAATATTTGAATTCTTTTTAGATTAATATGACATAAGTGTAAGTTCTAAAGATTTTTTGGTTCATCTTAAAAATTTTCTTTCTCTTAAGGTTATTTCCATTTGAGTTATTCATTTCAATATATAGCAATAATGGTTAGACAACTTTTATAACATATAGATCATTTTTTGATGTACAAGAACAAAGAAAAAATCCATTTTGATCAAAACATATTTATTAATCCAAATTAATTTAGAAACATTAATTAAATGCCTTCCAATAGTGGGTACATAAATATAATCTTCTAAATGATCCTTTTATATCCACCAAAAACTAAAACTAGATGTCGTATTTTTTTTACGGATTTCTTCTTGTTGTCACCTATAAACAAAAATGTTTCCCCTTCCAGTGAGCTTCATAGTTACCTGGAACCCTTACAAAGAATTGAGAACATTATTATTTGCTCCTGAATCTACACATCAGGCCCCAATAGATATCGTTTCCATAACTCTATTTAGCTAAGTATACCGGGCACTACTTCTTTCAATGTCCTGACCTTTTTCATATGTAACACTTGCCTTTCAGTTGTTTTCCTTATCCCTGAGGATTAACCATTGTTTTAACTATCACATGTTGTACCTAAGACTTTCCCGTATTCTTCTTCTTACATTTTGAGATAGAAGAATATGTTTTCTCTCAGTAACTTGCACAACACCCTACTTCTTTATGATATTCTCCATTACCTAGAGTTCTTTAAGTAGTTGCACCAAGTAATAATCAATTTTTTCATGCAATAGTTTAGGCAGAACTCCTTAAAGGACTCCAAGAGTGATTGGAGAAGAAAGTCGATATAGGTTTCCCCATTTATTTTCGATCCAAGAACTTCCATGTCCCCTAAGATTAACATTATCTTTAAAACATGGTCATGCCTGGGAATACCATCTAGTATCTTTGCGCTTACCTCCCTTGTCATATCATCCAGTAGTGCAGCATGATTTTGATCCTCGAACATGTCTTATAGGTTTGAAATCATATCGTAAGAAATTGACATATTGGTTCAATACATTTCTAATATTGGTTTAATACATTGGTCATAAGGCCAATACATAGCAACAATCCATTTGATCAGCCTTTTTGCACCTTTGGTACGCTCAAACATTTAACTTTTATGCCTCCTCACCAGGTTTGGAAGGGTCTGGTTATATAAAAAAAACTTGTAACGTAATAAAGCAACTTTTTATTAATTTTATGGGAATTGAATTTCACAAAGTGATGTACATTTTATGATTTTTTGTATTTATTGATGAATTTTAGTAGGAATAATTCAGCCATTATTCAACTAGTTTCGGCAAAATATTAAATTAAGTGCATGTTTAACGCGACTTAAATTGGAGTATTCGAGCAATTATTCAATTAGTTGGGAAATTGAGATACTAAATGTGCCATTAATGTGACATAAAGTTGGTTGAAATTCAGCTCGAAAGAAAAAAAAATTAAGCAAAAAGAAATAATAATAAAATAAAATTGGCAGGGGTTAGGTACGCTATAGTGGTTCCCTTAGCCACTATGGCCGCATTTAGGGTTACTATAGCAGGCTAAAACACTTCATTGTGAAAATTTTGATCCAACTATTAAAATTACGAAATGTGGCCTGAATTCTTTTGATGAAATCATTAGAATGACAAAATGTATCAATTAGTATAATGACAAAATGATGAAATCACTAAAATGACAAAATGCATCGCAATAAGTGTTAGAAGGACACTTGTCAATTAGTACATCATTTATGGAACAATTTAAATTCAAAGAAAACATAAGGAAAAATTGGTTACAGATGGTTTCAACACGTGCAATCGCTAGCATGAGGTTCATCATCCTCCTGGGTGAGAACCAATTGACAAAATGTCTTCAGTGGTCCATTATTTTAGCTTGGCCAAGAACTATTTAATAATCGCATTGTTTTTGTAAGAATAATTCCATGAGAACAAGTCAGATATTAGTATTTAAGTGTGTATTGAAATGCATCGCATTTCCAGGAGTTTGACATTTAAGGCAAGGTATTCATAACTTTAAATAACAAAAGTTATAATGGAATTATGGGTCGACTATGATGGCATCTAGGCAAGATCCTTACACTGCATCCCCAAGCAACAGTTTGTAGTGACAATCGTCACTCGACAACCAACCTTATCAGTTTAAGTCGGCAGTGTCATTTATGGATCATTAGCAAACTTAGCGGTTGAATAACATCACCGTCTTCTTCAAAAGTTCTTGGATAAGATTTCGCATAATGGACAAAAACCATTATGGTTCCCACATCACCACCGGTAACTCGGGCATCCAAGTTCATTCAGATACGTATAAGTAACTTGGGCATCGTGCTTTAGTTTTGACATCCTAATGTTAGCATCTCGGCATAGTGAGATGGTCAATAATAGGAAACTAAGTGCAAATGCACTGATACTCCCAATTTTATGCGTGGATTCACACATTTCAATCCAATTTCACTAAAAATAAAGAACTTGATTTCTTCGCATGTTTTGTGCAAGAATAGACACTTAAATAATGAGGTGTCAAATTCCAATTATGTTATGGTATCATGGCTTTCCAGAAATGAATTAATGTTAGTTCGTGCATTTGGTGTGAAGATCAAGTGATCGTGTATATCTCAAAGTAGAGAGTGTAAGTATTGACATCCATATTTAACTAATGATATAATCCAGAGATATGACTGTGGTCAAACGTAACCAAATGGGTTTTGGTTTCAAAACCTTGATTCAACACGCATTGAATTTGCAAAGACTAAGGAAGGAATTTATGTTTTGGCATCCAAGGAAGGTTAGTAGAGCCTCAATAGTCATTCATAGCACATTTTGTGTTTCACTAAGGATGAACCAGTAAATGGATATCTCTTAAGTAGAGGAGATACATAGTGTGTTATCTTTATCTATAAAGCCCTCATATTCATTGTGTAAGGTTTACCACAGCGTCATTCGAATTTTGGTAATGGATCGATATCCTTGGACAAGGTTCATGGCTCAACTAAGAAGTTACATCAGTCGTTAGTGGGTAATTATAATTGTAATTTAAATTTCATGAAACATATATGGTCATACAAGAAGTAAAACTAAGCTTTGTAGTCTACAAACATGTAATTCCTCGAGCTTCGGGAAGGAGTACTCAAAATATTCGTCACGTCTTAGTTGTATTTCACTTTTTTCCCATAGTTGGGACTTGTTGTTCTATTGTTCTTTAAATTTAATGGCATTCATGGCTTAGTGTTTGATGTGGGTTAAGTTGGGTATTGTTGATGCATCGCGATAACTAAGGATTTATCCAAGAGATCGATGTTTAAGATTTCATGGACATCTTAGTGTGCTTTAGTTGCATAAGCAATGGTAGTTTGAATTGCATGTGGTTATTTTCCTGGCTTGGGCTTAATAGTTTGTTACGTGCAATTCGATAAGATTATTTTTGGTAGCACTCAATAGTTAAACTTTCACATACGACTAAGGTTGCAATTAGATAAGTTATATAAATCGTCTTTTTCATTCATAGAATTTAAAAATTCATGATTCAAAGATGAAAACCTAAATCAACTTATTCGACTCCGACATTGATCAACCTCTTGTCATGAGAAATCATCCTGTATGACATCGTCGTGTAATATCATACATTTATGTGGTTGTGTGTATCGCCTATTTACATAGTAGAGATTACTTACGTCTCAGTACGTGTGGTTGTGATATTTAGGTATTGGATTAGAGATGGTTTATGTGATTATACAAGTTATTTTTCATTCCATAAGCTTGGGACTAGAGGAAGTCCATGTGTTATGCTCTAAGTACAAGAATAAGAGAATAAATGGATATTCATGAATATATACGATGAGATGATGATTTTTTAGATTAGTAGTCGAGAGATGAAGGGTACTAGAATTTATGATAATTATGTGGATGTCATTATAGATATGTGTTTGTGATTAGTGGAGTGATCGATGATTGTTAGTGAAAATTTTCATGGACAATATATCTTAAGGAGGGAAGAATGTAATGACCCGACTTTTTATTAATTTTATGGGAATTGAATTTTACGAATTCATGTACATCTTATGATTTTATTTTCATTGTTGAATTTTAGTAGGAATAATTCAGTAATTATTCAATTAGTTTGGGTAAAATATTTAATTAGGTGTATGTTTGGCACGACTTAAATTGGAGTAATCGAGAAATTATTAAATTAGTTGGGAAATTAAGAGAGTAATTGTGCTATTAGTGTGACATAAAGTGGGTTGAAATTCGACTGGTAAGAAAAAATAAATGTTAAGTAAAAAACAATAATAAAATAAAATTAGCAATGGTTAGGACTGCTATAGCGGTTCCCTTGGCCTCTATGGCCATATTTAGGGTTGCTATAGCGGGGGGTTTAGACGCTATAGTGGCTCACACACTTTAGCAGGAAAAATTTGATTCAAACATTAAAATTACGAAATGTGGTTTGAATTTTTTCAAATGAAATCACTACAATGAGTGGAGAGTATAAGATGGGATTAAATAAATAAACCCCGCATATTTGATTAAATAAGGATTAATGATTTATCAAGCTTTACTAAAATACAGGCCCTACATGGGATGAGACATTATTATGTGTAACTGATATATCGCATATATTACGAATCGACGGATTAAATTAGACAATGCTCTAGTAATGATTTAAAGCTAATTATTTGATTTATCACCACCTATATTGTGAGAAGTGGCACCAAAAGTATTTGGACACTTCGTTCAATAGAAAAGATGAAATGCACCAAGCCCACTTGGGATATTTTGGTTATAAAAGGAGGGATCCTCCTCATTTGAGAGGATGATGAATTTTGGGGCAAGTTTTAGGAAAGTGATTCTTACTCTTCTCCCCCACAAATTTCTAAGAGTTTCATCACAAGTTTCATAATGGTAAATAAATGATCGAATTATATTACGAGTTTTATATGGGATATTCAAGTTCAGAGGTGGTTAGCCCGATTTAGCTCCCCTCGCGCACCAACACCTCCAAAACTAATTTTTTTAGCGTAGCGTATGGATCCACAAACTACGCAGACTTTGATTCCATAAAGATACGGATACGTAGGCTCAACAATGTTGCTCAAGTAAAAAATACGCTATATGTGGTGTTTCTCCAAATCTAGACTACTCTCTTATATTTGATGACTCCGCTGGGGAGGTATTCGTGATTCTGATTGCTTTACACCTCGTGCGCAGACGAAGAACTCGAAAAAAAATGGAGACAGGGTATTAAGGAAGAACTCTTGGCTCCAGCACTCATAGGGAAAATTCTCAACTCATTCTCGAATTTGCGTTATTTCAGATAAGAACCCTGACTTTATTTTGTGATTTATCCTCATCTTATGCCAAAATTATATCATAAGTTTCATTAACTTAGATGTCTATTTCAAAGAAAATAGTTATCTGAAACATGTATTTAATAATGAAAAAATGGTGTACCGGTGATATCTTGGTAAGAGATAGCGTATATATCATTGGAATAAAATTGGTAGAACCACGAATGCCTAAACTAAACATTCACTGTGTCACAGTAAAAAAAAACATAATTCTTGTGAGATTTCACTTTAGATACATTCTTGTATTGTATTGAGTATGATTATGAAAACATAGTTTTTACACTCTACGGATACCTACTCATTGGTCAAGCCATGACTATTAATAAAAAATTATTAATCAGTCTGGGAGTGTGTGTTGGGTACCAATACACTATAGCAACATTAATTGATTGTACTATTTTGTCAAAATATTTACAAAAAATTCTATTGTGATCGAATTTTTGACATAATTTTCATGGAGATACTGATGTGGTGGCTTTTTATCAATTGGTTTTTGGGGTCCACGCTAGTGGGACCTAGAAACTAACCAATTAAAATTCGCCACATCAGTGTGTCCATGAAAATTATATCAAAAATTTGATCACAATAAAAAAGACCTAAGATTTATTAAAATGTCAACAGAAATACGGCCCAAACGTAACTATTTTTGTATTGTATTATTTATAATCTGACAAAATAGGACAAAACCCAAGTGAAGGCCGCGAGTTCAATTTAAATATATATTTGTCTAGAAAATCGTGAAACGGCTCTGTATGAAAGGTGTCACTTCCAGCTATAAAATTTTTTAATAATTACCGTAGCTTTTGGTTATAAAGTAAAAGTTGGGTTGTACAATAGATATTTAAAGTATGTATATCAGGCGTGAGATATACATTTACAACTTGCCATGTTATACCCTTTGGCTTAAAATATTTATTAACAAGGTACAAATTTGAGACTAAAAAAAGTGTCAATAATTGTAAGACACCTTATATGATGTCATCCTGTAAAAACCACCAAGCAGGCGGTCGACGAATCAAATCTCTCTGGTAATAAAAATCCGATTCAAATATGGATGAGTTCAAATCCATGAACCATTTAAGATGACAAACCTCATTTTCTCAGAAGATCAAAACGAAACCCGGTACATTAGAATGACTCAACTCTAAAAATCAACGCACTAAATGAGAAATTCTCCAACCAAAATCAGCAGGATCATTTTTGTGAGTATGCCGTGAGATTTTCCATAAATATCAAATGACTCACTTATAATTCAAACTAACCCACCTCAGGTCTTAACACATGGTTAATTTGAGTCACCTTTATCGTTGAGACCTATTGTATGTAAAAATCACTCTCCTAGGTGGACCAATGACTGATAGACACCTGTTATCCTACGTGGTCATTCAGCCACCTTGATCGGCGTCAGAGACACTTAGTTGGTTGGAATGCCGACTAACTCCAGAATATAAACCATCAGGAAGGACAAAAGTTACTCGGAATGATGGCCAACGTTGAATTTCAAGAACCTCATTTATTGTATATAGATATAAATACCTTAAAATATCAAGGCATTTCGTCTCTAGGGTTTTACACCACTATAAATACAGGATCTCCTTCAGCTCAAGGGGGAATCCAACCAATCTTATGCACACCATACAGAGCTATTATAAGCATCAACAATAAAAACAACAGTGGAAGTAGGCTTTTAACAGCTGAACCACTTTAAAAATCTTTGTCTCTTATGTGTTTGTTTAGATTGCTCTTATTATTTATCTGTGATTATAAATTTGGACTCATTCCATTTTTAGACATCAACAGATTGGCACTGTCTGTGGGAATGATTGATTATCATCGTTCTCTACCTCATATATTTATTTATTTATTCTTTATCTAGAATAATGACCACCATTCCTGAAAGAAGTTTGGCGGCTATCGACAATAATCCTGATACATCTGCTACTTAACTTGGCTAAAGGAAAAGAAGTCATGCAAGAGTCAGTCAGATAATTAGTACATACGATGCAGGATAAATCCTATAATTCCAAAAGAGGTGTGTCACCTCCACTAACTAAGAATGAAAGGATTTACCATTCCCGGTCTTCTCATGACAGGTCATATCTTCCTGTCGCAACATCTTCATTTTGATCAATGGATTACTATGACGGTAGATATTTTTCCAAGGAGAGGCCAAGCGCATTAGAGAGGCTAAGTAGGGAATCTATGTTTGACCTTTTAGGTCCCCGAGCAACTAGTGGTCATCACAGGGAGAAAGAACATCACTGTGAGCAAAAAGATAGATCTGTGAGCTATAAAGCTATCATGAGGGTATCTGTGCGAGTCGAGCAGACTTCTCAGGAAGAGAGTTCAGTACATACGCGCAAAAAATTCACAAAATGCGGTTCTGCCAAATCCAAACCAGAGGAACACTCCTGAAAGGGATCCATGCAGCGACTGGAAGATCGATTGGGGGAAATGGCCAAAATAAAAAAATCTTTTGCAAAGAAGTTTTGTTAAAGATTCACCTTTTATCCAAGCTATTGTGGACTACCCTACACCTTTGAAATTCAAACCACTGGTTGTCACTCCTGAATATGATGAGAAAACTGATCCAGTCCTTAACATTAAACAATATCAAGCTGTTGCTAACATCTATTTTGTCCCCAGTGAGATAAGGTGCAGGGATTTCTCTAGTTCCATTATAGGTCCATCTCAAATATGGTACAACAATCTTCCTAGAGGTAAAATTTCGAGTTTCCATCAATTGGCTGAATTATTCATTGATGACTTTTTCTTTGGGCATAAGCTAATTCAAAGTGTTACTCATCTCTTGACCGTACACTAAAAATCTGGAGGGAGTAATCAGGAGTATATCACACGTTTCAATATTAAAAAACAAAAAGTGGTGGATTATGAAGAAAAGACAGTCACTGCAGATTTGGTGAGTGGGTTACTAGCCAAGGATCTTTATTATGCTCTAGTAAAAAATACACTCAAAACTATGACAAAGTTGATGGATAAGGCTGGAAAGATTATGAATGCTGAAGAAGCTATGGCAGTAAAAGAAGTGTCGGAGATCAAAGCTGAAGATCAGAAGAATAATTCGTTCAAGAAAGATCAAATGGATAAGAAGATTGACAGGATTAAGAAGTATGATGAGTATACTCCACTCACCAAATGTGTCCATCACATCCTGGAGAAAATCAGGGGCAACAAAGATTTGAAATGGCTTGGGAAATTGAGATCACCTCCCAATAGGAGGGATAAGTCCAAATACTGCGATTTTCATAGAGATCATGGGCACACTAGTGATAGTTGCATTGCCCTCATGAATGAAGTTGAGACTCTTATTTGGTGAGGAAATTTGGCAAAATTTGTTGATTAGAATGGCAGCCGAGATGCCAGGAGAAGGTCTGAGTCACCCGATCGAAAAAAAGATGACATTAAAAGGGTGCACAACAATGATTATGAGGATGATCCTCACTTACCGAAAAAACCTGATAAACCGGCGATGGATGTAAGGATTATTTCCTTTGGTTGTTATTTCATTGTTGGAGTAGACGCCGGTGGAGGAGATGGACTTGCTAAAAGGAACGCCTACATAAATGAATCCAAAGCGTGTCCTTCTATCAGACAAATTGACATGTCCGAGAACGGTGGTGGTCTGTCGATGTAAAAAACTGGACTTGGTGTAATTTTATAATCACGGATAAAATATATAATTATAATGCTAAATAAAATAGAGACACAAAGTTTTTAAAGTGGTTCATCTATGAAAGAAATCCTACATCCACTGTTATAGTATTGATTTTAGAGGTTACAGAAAGCTAGGTACTCTTGTCAATAAGAATATCCTAGAATTCGTTCTACCATACCCTTAATAAAGGGAATACAACATATTTATAATGACCCGAAGATTAAGGGTTGGAATATCGAGGGATGGAATGCCTTTATATATTTAACCATTTACACTCGTACATAATGAATGTGATAATTGGTTGTATGAACCACGTGTGGTAAGACCCTTGGTATGATGACGCTTCATGGGTATTGATGGTTTGCATTCTTTATGTTGGTCGGCATGACTACCAAACTTTTATCTGTTGATTAGAATTTTATCCACGTAAGAGGACAAGTGTTCACTTCTGATTGGTCCACGTAGGTAGATAATTTTTTGTATCAATAGAAGCCCCTAATGCTTTATGCTTGATGCTTGCGTGAAAGTATAGAACATTCGATTCTGGAAGTTGCTTGGAGAATTTTCATAATTCGTGGTCGGTAGTCGACCTCCCACACTTGTAAAATTTTACCGGTCCTATTTTAAGATGGCATTTTTGTGAATAAGTTGAATTTTAGGGAACCGCCAAAGGGTAAATGGGTAATAAACAGCTCGATAAGCTGGTTGAAGTTGGTAATTTGTCCTCGAAGAAAGTTATTATGCCATATCTGAGCAGAACCTGTAATAGTTCTTGAGAACGCTCTACATCTCATCTCATCGAGGACCAAATAAATGTCAGCGGCAGCTTGATATTGTTCAATGTGCATAACAGGATCAGTTTTCCATCGTATTTGGGGGTAACCGCATGAGCTTTAAACTTAGATGGAGTAGAAAAATACACAATAACTTGAATAAAAGTGGATCCTTTAACAAAACTTTGTTGCAAAGGATTCTTTACTTTCTCTATCTCTCCTAGTCGATCTTCCAATCGCTAAATTAATACTTTCCATGAAGTATAGCCTACATCATATTTATGCGAAATAGGTCGACTTCCCTGACTATGTATATGCGCTGAAATCTCTTCCTGAGAAGTCTACTCGGCGTGTACAGATCGTCGTATGCTTGATCTTGATCTGATTGTGGCTTCACGCTGGTCGATCAGATGTTGAGTGTTTCAAGATAATGCTTTAGGAGGGTTTTTATTTGCTTAGAGTCCCAATCGATTGAAAGGAGAAGCTCGACTCAATATCTCTAAGACACTTGGACTTTCAGGGGTGAAAGAATGGTCATTATAAGACTCTCAGAGTCTAATTGAGGAACTAATTCCTGATTGATAAGTCCTATCATGAGATGATCTGGAATAGTTACGTCGGCTATGCCTTAAAGGTGGGGATGGCATTTCTCTCTGTGGTGATAAATAGGCCTACTGTCTGTATAGGGCTGGAGATCGAACTTGCAGTGACTGAGCATATCATCTTAACCCCTACCAAGGCTAGCAAGGATTCCATTTAGGTCTACTATTGTAGGCGAAGAAGTTTGAAAAGGCGGGTTGCCTTCGTTTCTAGCACTAGGCTCTAGATTATACATTTTTCCTTGAATAAGATTGAGAACGACAATTAGACACACGTTTCCACAGACAGCGCTAATCTATTGATATAAAAAACTGAACTTGATCCAATTTTATAATCACGTATAAAATTTATAATTCTAATGCGAAATAAAAGAGAGACGCGGAGTTTTTAAAGTGGTTCAGCTATGTAAGAAAGCCTACATCCATTATTATAGTATTGATTTCAGAGGTTACAGAATGCTGGGTACTCTTATTAATAAGAAAATCCTTGAATTCGTTCTAACCTGCCCTTGATGAAGGGGATACAATGTATTTATAATGAATCGGAGATTAAGGGTTGGAATATTAAGGGATGGAATGCCTTTATATATTTAAGCATTTACACCCATACATAATGAATGTGACGATTGGTTATATGACCCACGTGTGGTAAGATCCTTGGTATGGTGACGCTTCATTAGTATTCTTGGTAGGCATTCATTATGTTGGTCGGCATGCCGACTGAGCTAGTATCTGCTGATTAGAATTTTATCCACGTAGGAGGAAAATTGTTCACTTCTGATTGGTCCACGTAGGTGGATAATTTTTTGTATCAACAGAAGCCCATAATGCTCTATGATTGATACTTGTGTGAAAGTGCAGAACATTCGATTCTGGAAGTCACTTGGAGTATTTTCATGGTGCGTGGTTGGTAGTCGACCTCCAATAATTATAAAATTTTACCGGTCCGGTTTGAAGATGGCATTTTTATGAATAATTTGAATTTTAGCAAACCGCCAAAGGGTAAATGGGTATTTCACACCTTTTGCATCGCAAATCTATTGGAATGTCAATCGTTGGTACGTTTAATCGTTACTTTTGCTATTTTCGAGATAAGCTATAAAAAGGAGGGAGACTTTTTCCAGATTTTACCTTACCCCAAACCTTCAAACTGAAGGAGTTATTTTTTAGCTTTTACGCTATCGTTTGCCATCGTTCGTCCTATCCTTCCATAGTTCTTGTTGAATCCTTAATCTTTTGTAAGAATTATTTCTTTATCTTTGTTTTTCTTCATTTCCTTTCTTTTTGAGCCATGGTTCACACAGTTGATGATGATTTTCTAGAGGAATTCAGGGAAAAAAGGAAAATCCCATCTTAGGTTGATTTAGAAATACTCTAAGACCCTTTAGATGTATATTATTTGGTTGAAGGTCATTGGATCCCAACTTTGTTTATAGTTATGTGTGGAGGATCGTTAATGGTGTGAATAGACTAAATGAAATCTATGGAACCCATATTGGAATTTCAGAGATTATGTACTTATATAAATGGTCTATTACAAGGGAGAACACCTATTATCTAAAAACCAAATAAGCTAATAGGGATTTAGTATTGGATTTGCCTGATTCCAATAAGGATTATTGGAATCATGTTTTAATAGTTAAGAATTGGCAATATGCTCCACTTGAGAATGGAATGGCCTACCATGGTCCCAGATGGCCTCAGTTAGGGAATGGGATAGGTTATTATTTTAATTCTTGCCTTTTTTTACTGATTTCTTTTCTGATATGTGCTAATTGTTACTGCTTATTGCTCTTTTTCAGAACAACGTAAGAAAATATGCCCCAAACTGGGTGAAATAAATTTGAAATAACTGAAATTCTTGTAGGGTCTTAACCAAAGGGCAAGAGAACATAATCCCCGATCATATTCTGTATTATTAGAGTATAAAAGTCCCATCACCTCTTTTGTAGCTCGACCCATAACTGTTGTGCCTTCAATTATAATAGATTTAAATAGGGACCCACTGTCTACTTCCTTGGCTACTGAATCTACTGGTGTTGGTGCTGAAGTTGCTACTGGTGGCACTTCTTCTTTTGACTTTGATCTTCCCATTTCTATCAGTAAAAGAGGAAAATTCCCAATCTTCTATAGGAGGATTCCACTATTGGTTCTATAAAACCAGTTGATACCAATGCCCAAAAGAAGAAGGTTGAGGCTGGTAAGAAGCCCCCAGCCAACAAAGATAATGAGTCTCCTCTCAAGACGAGTGCTCTTTTGATAAGTAGGTTTCAAAAGTTATTCATGTCGATCAAGTGGGATTAGTTGGTAAGGTACCATCTATTGTTGTCTCGTATGTAGCCTTTAGTCCTAGCTTGGCTAGGAAGTTAATCAAGGCTAGTTTCGTCCCAGACCATAAAGTTGATACTGCTTCCACGTCCCGATCAAAACTATCAAAGATGGATATTCAAAATTTAGCCTTGGTAAGTTTTCATATTTGAAGTTAGTCGGATATTGTTCAAGTCTTTTTTTATTTTTACTGACTAAGTTCTTTTCTTACAATTCTTGGTTGATAACAACCAAATATTGAAGAAGGACGATCATCTATATTCTTCTTTGGGAGAATTAAAGGAGGCCTTCAAAGGTATTAGAAAATCTCTGGAAGAGTCAAGACATGCTTTGGAGACACAACAGAAGTCTTGGGAGGAAAAAATCAAAGTTTCCAAAGAAGCACAACAGAAAGCTGATGATGCTTTGTCTGTGGCTATCTTGGATTTTTCTCAAGCTGAGCACAAGGCAAAGGTTACTAAAGAGAAGGTAATCAAGTTGTCTGCTGACCTTTCTATTGAGAAGACCAAACGAAAGAAAACCAGAGAGGATTCCTGTAACAAGGGCTAAGATAAGGCCATATCTTCTACTTCTTCCTAAATAGCGCATGCTAAGAATAAATTCTTTAAGGAAGGTTGGTCGGTAGCTTTGAGGGAAGTTGTTATTACAAAAGACTCAGAGTTATTTTTGCGGCACGATTCGAGATCCTCTCCCAACCTTGATGAAAAAAATGATGATGGTGTAGGTTTGGGTGAATCCTCTATGGCTATTGAGTCAATTGCTCCTCCATCGAATCAAGACAAAGCTCATGTTGACTCAACTGCCCCTCCTACTGACCAATAGATAAATCCTGAGGTAGAGAATGATAAGAAGAAGGTGTATACTTATTTGGCCTCTAGTCTTTGTATTTTTCACCTTTCTTTTGTCTTCCTTTTATCCTGTTCTGGTGTACCTTTTTTTAATATCTCCATTTGTCAATAAAAGAATTGTTTTCTTCAATTAACTCGTCACTTTTGTATTCTTAGCTATTACTCTGTCTCCTTTTATTTTCGATCTTCTGATCAAGCATGGGATGCATACACTTATCTCAAATTCCTTTTTGATTGGGTTACGGACAACAGTGTTGCTTACTCTGAGATGATTGAAGACTTACAAGTAGACCATAATGAAGCGAAAGCTTTACTACATGTCGATTATGAATCCAAGTACAAAGCATTTTTAGAAGAAACTGGAAAAATATGCCTCTACATATAGGGAAAAAAATATTTTTATTGAATCGTGAACTTGATGAACCTAAAGGGATTGCCAAGCTCTTAAATGAGGAGAATAATAAAATCCAAAATGAGTTAGAAACTTTAAAATTGTCTTCTATTAGTGGTGCCGATGAAGTTTCTCCTTTTTGGAGAATGAGAATGTCAGGCCAATGGAAGAACTTGAAGCTATGAAAAAATCCAAACCTGTGCAATCTTCTAGACAACAAAGAACGGGTAGACTAGCTGTTGAGGAAGCTGGGACCAATAAAACCTTAGCCGATCAGGCTGTCCAATTGAAAGCAAAGAATCAAGCTATTATCGACAAGTCTATAAAGCTGAAAGATAAGGACAAAGCCCTTGTCGACCAGTCCACACAGTTGAAGGTGAAGGATAGTGTTTTGAAGAAACTTCAATAGCAAGTTGAAATATTAACCTTTTAATTTCATAAATAAGCCAGAGAGGTGTGGATGGAAGGCTACAATGAAACTTTAGGTCATATAGATGATCACCTTGCTCAGTCTCATCATGAAGAATATAAATGGGATTGGACTAATTATTTGACTTTGTTGAAGCATGATCGTAATATCCAGTTATGGTATTGGAACGAGACTGGTCTTTTAGATTGTGATAATCCCCCTTTTTTAAGTTAGACACTTCATGGATACCTTTTGATGTTATTACCTGATTCCTGATCACCAAATACTTAGGGGACTAAGGTTAACATGATGTTCATGAGATTATTCTTCCTCCTCACCTGATTAATGTGCCGAGCAGTAGCAACAGAATAATGTTAAGGGATTTTAACTTCATTAATTATCCCTATACTTTGGATGATTCTCTTGCTGGAATGAAAAGAGTACATCCATCTCAGCCGACCTCCAAAGTTGAAGGAAAACGTACTATTGAATAATTCTTATGTATTTTATTCATTTGAATGTAATATAGTTTTTTATGAATGAAAATCCATATGTTTGTGTTGTTAACTTATGATTATTTTAATCAATCAGTCAACTTCTGATTGTATTGCCATTGATTCTACTAATGCACTTAAATATATTAATCCAAATTTAGCATTAGTTATCACTGGTGACCAATTGTACGAGGAATGTATGTTTGTATCCCAGTCTTTTAGGAATATTTACATGCCTTTTAGCATTTAACTTAGTCAAGTAAAACTTGTCTACAACTTTTTTTTAGTTGTATACGAAGTTTTACACTTCTTGTTCTTGATTTGTTTATACAAAATCATACATGAAGTGAATAACTTCTTGTTCGTGATTCGTTTTTACAAAGTTATACACGAACTAAATTGTGTAATACCCCGTACTTCTGCATATTTAATTTAAATTACGTGAGTAGAGTAATTTAATGTGAAAATACACTTTTATTTAAATTACGTGAGTAGAGTAATTTAATGTGTTACGTTTAAAATTAAATTACGTGAGTAGAGTAATTTAATGTGATGTAATAATAATAATGATTATTAAGTGATTAATTAATCATTGTGGTTATTAGACATAAATTGAAAGTAAGACACTGATTAAAATGACGATTAAAAATTTACTAATAGTAAATATTGAAAGTCTCGAACGAGTATCGCTCGTAGACAAAATTGAAGGTGAGATGAGAAGCATATTTTTAAGAGACTCAAAAGATAATGTAGAGTCCACGGATGATTCCGAAAGGGTCGAATTAGTCAAAATAGTGTACCCGGGGGTACTAGTTGAGTGCCGGGTCATTTTTAGGCTAAACCGGGACCATACGAGGGCATTTTGGTCTCTTTACATTTAAGGGTGAGGAGACCTACGAATTTTGGAACCCTAAGTCAGATTATAAGAGTTGGAGGCTAGGGCTAGAGAGGAAAAGAATACACCATAGCCATTAGAGAGAAGAGAGAAACAATTTCCTAAGGCAAAAGAAGGAAGTAGGGAGAATTCAAAGGAAATTTCACTACCAACTTGTTGGGAAGAAGGATTGAAGGATAAGAATCATCAATCATCAACAACAACCACGAAATCAGACCCTACAAAATATAAGGCAAGTGTTTATTTGCAAAATAAATTGAGTTATAATACCCATATGTAAGTTTATGGAAAAACATGATTTTTATGATATTTTTGGGAACAAACACTTGAATATGATCCATGATTGATAGGGATTTCATGTAAAACATTTTTTATCTCCAAATAATCTGATATCTGATATCATAGAAGACTTGATGATTAAATCAAACTAAAAATTTTGGACTTTTGATGAAAAGATGGAAGAATTGTATTTTTAGGGTTCTTGAATAATAAGAAGAATTTTAGTTAATCTGGACGAAATTTGTAATGATTTTGTTGTTTTTGATCATTAGTAATCATCCCAGAATATGTAGGAATGATTAGAAATTTTTAGTTGCAATTATGGTGAATTATCATGGGAGATGGATAAACAAAAATGGTGTAACCTACATGAAGAAGATGATATGGGCATGTAACTGCTCGATCGATCGATCGACCCTTGAATGTCGATCGATCGACCTCATCCCATCGATCGATCGACCCTGGCTGTATTTTAGAGAATTTTGTGAATAAATTTATTTTCAATAACCGTCACTTAATGGGAACCTTAGTGATGACATTTTACCTATGAAGGGACTTAATAGATACCAGTAGGTGTACCGTGAGATTTCTTCCTAAATGATTTAGTGTGAAATTTGGAGATATGGACCAACGGGAAGGTAACCGATTAAGTCGTGTGTCGGGAATGTGAGAATTTAGTCACGAAAAGAGTGAGAGTCAATTCTGGAAAACTGCCAGTAGGTTAGAGATAGCTTAACTACTGAATCAATGGAGGGGTAAATAGGACCCTTAGAGTTGCGTTAATACTCGAATAAATGCGATAGTGAAATAAATCGTAAATTAATGAGTACGATGAATATAAGTAAAATATATTACGTACGGGCATGATTTGATAGGTCGGGTGTGTGCCTACTAAATTATATGAAGTTTTGGGTTAAGAGAATTATACCTAAATTAATTATGTTAGGGTCGATGAGATATTCCGAACTAACATAAAGTTACTATATGTTTGGGGTCGATGTAAAATGCCGAACCAAACCTTAAAACTGGTGTCGCGATGAAAGAGTCCCGAACCAAAATATATGTGTGTGTATATATAATTAGTTGGGGTCGATGAATCATTCCGAACCAACGCTCACTTGGGGTCGATAAATCATTCCGAACCAAGAGTCCTTTATGTGTGTCAAAAGGATATGATAGTGATAACTAATATTTAATACATGTTGCGTGATAAAATGTATTCCATATGTATAATCTACTGACTTAGAATAGTAGATAATGAGATGGATTGAAAATATCTTAGTAATAATTAAGTAGCGTAAGGTAATTATTATAAGATAAGGATAACAAGAAGTAAGTAAGTTATCTACATTTATAGCATATGAAATATGGATTATTAAGATATTGCGAGTATGTTATGGGGACTTAGCGAGGGGGTACATGCAGTGGGGTATTCTGATCTAGTTAACTGGAGTAGTATAACTAGGTGAACTAAGTACCCTCGTTAGACATGCACTATCGAAGAGAGGTGAGGAAGCTCAAGGGAGTGTGCGAAATATTAATATGTGTAATCAATAACTCAATTGTGATAACTGCTTGCAAAATATTTTTAAATGTTTTTGAGTACCAACTCTTGCTATGTAAAAATTTTAAAAACTTTTTAGGTGCCCAGCCACAGGGACACCCAGCATGATTTCATTCCAGGAATTTGGGAGTTGCAGCACGTGTGGATGTTGCAGGGATTGTTTAGACGTTTCTCTTTTTCAGATCTAGTGCAGGATCTCAGTTTTAGTACTCTCAGTTGGGACATGTTATCCAATCTTTACTTTTATAGTTATTCTGATTTTGGATTTTGAGTTGGTTTTTCTTGGCAGTGGTTTTCGACAAGACTTTATTTGTATTCAGTTATTTATGCGAATTGTTTTAGTATTGTTGGAATTGTATTATTTCGTATGGGTTGTTTATTCTGCTTAAGGAAGATAAAATTTGGCACTAGCTTAATTTCACTTAGGTGGTTAGTAATTTAAAAAAGTTTTCAACAGTGATGCTAAGAATGGACCATTTAAGAAACCTATTTAAATTAAATTAAGGCTTGATCACCCAAGGTTTAATTAGGCGGGGTGTCACAGATGGTATCAGAGCATCAGGTTCTAGTATCCATAGGATCGCTCGCTTACTATGTTTCAGCGTAACGTTTGGTTGTATTAGAGCCCTACTATTAGGACTGTTGATTCACTATCCGCTTTTGGATTATCGTACTTCTACTCTTAAAGTTTTGTATAAACTGTGTACTTATACAATTTGATCTTATTTCAGATGCCACCGGGGATACAACGAGCGGAGAGGGCTGAAGATAGAGATGAGGTGAGGGAGGCTCATCAGGAGCCACAAGTGCTGCTGCCACCACCCCCACCCGAGTTAATTTCCACTACTCAAGTTGCAGTGATAGTGGCTAAGGCAGTCGAGATAGCGATGAGGGCCATGGAAGCCCATTTCCCTCAGCCCCAAGTACCACCTCCCGTGGCACCGGTAGTTCAGGCCCCAGCAAGGCCATTTACTTGGCAGCAAGTCAGAGAGACATTTCAGAAAGGGCATCCACCCGAGTTTCGAGGTAGTACTGATGTAGTGGAGGCGTGCAACTAGAAGAAAAATATCCAGTGCCACTTGCACATGCTAGAGTTCACCGAGGTACATAAACAAATGCTAGCCACTTTTCGTTTATCGGGAGCGGCCTTACAGTGGTGGGAGTCAGTTACCACCACCGAGGAAAGAGACACAATGGCAATTTTTGAGTTTTGGGTGCGGTTTGACCGCAAGTATTTTCCTCCAGCAGTAGAGACAGAGATGAGAAAGAAATTCAGCGAGGTGGTTCAGGGTGATCGCTCAGTTGCTGATTATGAGGGGGAGTTTACCCACTTGGCTAACTTTGTGCCAAATGAGGTGATCAATGAGGAGCGAAAGAAGTCAAAATTTATGGATGGCTTGACTTGGAGAATCAGACAGCATTTGATCAGCAATCCGACGTTGGTAACTTACACAGATGTCGCCAATGACGCTCTACTACACTTTCAGGATCACCGCTTTCATGAGAAGGGAAACAAAAGAGGTGAGCCTAGCCAACCGGGCAAAGTGGATGGAAGTAGTGGAAGCAGCACACCACAGTAGCAAACAATGGGCCAGCTAGGGTAGGATTCCCGACAGGGGAACTCTGCCAAGAAGTTTAAGCATGGGAGGCATCGCTTTGACAGACAGGGCCAGCAGGGTCCCCAGGAGCCCGTTCCTCAGGGCCGATAGGGCCAAGGGAACCAAGGTGGAGGACAGTAAGGCCAAGGTCGACAAGGCCAACGTCAGGGCCGATAGGGCCAAGGTCAGAGGTAATTTTAGGGTCAGTGTTTCACTTGTGGCCAGCAGGGTCACAAGAGTAGGAATTGTCCATAGCAAGACAGGGCACAACCACAAGGTGCCCAACAGAGGTAGCAGGCTCTGTTAGCCCCAGCAGCAGCATAGACCCAGTAGCCAGGCCAGATGCATTACGAGCGTGTTTTTAACGTCCGTGACATTCCATTTCAGCCAGCACCGTCGGCAGTCGCGGGTATGTTTCCTATTCATGGACTTGAGGGTAGTATTTTGTTTGATACGTGGATGATGCATTCGTTTATTACCACTATATTTTCACGGGCAACCGACCTCTTAGCAACAACTGACACTCATCTTATGTGCATAGAGTCAGCGATGGGTAATGGGTCCCTTACACGTTCGATTTGTAAGGGTGTGGACATTACGGTCGGGAGATTGAGTCTAGAGGCGGACCTCCTAGTGCTGGATATGGAGGGTTATGACATCATCCTAGGTATGGATTGGTTGGCGCGTTATAGGGCAATGGTAGACTGCTACGAGAGGACTATAGTGTTTTCCATCCCAGGACAGGAGATGTTCCTTGTGGCGATGCCTCTCCCCGATGGAGGATCGCGCACTCATTTATATTATATTGAGGAGGAGACCTCACATGGGGTTGTTATTTTTCTGGACTCAATCCCAGTTGTGAGGGATTTCGAGGATGTCTTTCACGAGATACCAGGGTTACCACCCAGCAGGGAGATAGAGTTTGTTATTGACCTAGCGCCGGGGACGAGATCGATTGTCAGAGCACAGTATCTCATGGCTCCTTCGGAGATGCGAGAGCTGAGAGAATAGATTCAGCATCTCTTAGGACAGGGTTTCATTCGATGGAGTACATCGTCATGGGGTGCGCCGGTGTTATTTGTAAAGAAAAGGGATGGTTCACTTCGTCTGTGTGTAGATTACAAGGAGCTGAACAAAGTGACGATACGTAATAAGTATCCATTATCGAAGATTGATGACTTATTTGATCATTTGAGAGGGGCTGCGTACTTCTCAAAGATTGATTTGAAGTCGGGTTACCACCAATTGCACATTTGTGAAGAGGATGTACCTAAGACCGCTTTCCTGTAGCGGTACGGGTCATACGAGTTCAGGGTAATGCTGTTTGGGCTCACTAATGCGCCTGTAGTATTCATGGATCTCATGAACAGGGTACTCAGGGAATTTTTGGACCAGTTTATGATTGTATTCATAGACGACATTCTAATCTACTCTCGCACGGAGGAGGAACACACCGAACATTTACGAATGGTTCTACAGACATTATGGGACCATCAGTTGTACGCCAAATTTGAGAAGTGTGGATTTTGGCTTCGGTAGGTTCAGTTCCTAGGCCATGTTGTATTCGATAGAGGCATTGATGTTTACCCGAGTAAGGTATCGGCAGTGAGGGAGTGGGGACAGCCCACGACACTGATCGAAATTCATAGCTTTTTGGAGTTGGTCGATTATTATCGTCGCTTCATCAAGGGGTTCTCAAAAATTGCCGGTCCTTTGACGAACCTGACTCGGAAGGGAGTGCTCTTCGTATGGAGTGACTGTTGTTAGTTAGCGTTTGATGAGATAAAGGACAAGTTGACATCAGCACCCATTCTTGCCTTGCCTAGGAGCGGAATGGAGTACCGAGTCTATACTGGCGCATCCTTACAGGGGCTTGGGGGGGTGTTACAGCAGGAAGACAAAGCTATAGCTTATGCGTCTTGAAAGATTAAGCCACATGAGAAGAATTACCCTACCCATGACCTCGAGTTAGCAGCGGTCGTTTTTGCATTGAGGATATGGAGACACTATCTTCTGGGTGAGCAGTTCACTCTATTCACGGATCATAAGTCACTTCAGTATCTTTTCACACAGAAGGATCTAAACATGAGGCAAAGGAGGTGGCTTGAATTCGTGAAGGACTACCAGTTTGATATACAATATCATCTTGGTAAGGTTAATGTGGTGGTGGATGCGTTAAGCAAAAGGCCTACCGGAGAGCTAGCAAAAATCTGGAAGGCGAAGTGGAGTGAACTTCGACACGAGGATGAGATAGCTAGAGCATACATGGCAGTTTTAGCTATCACTCCCGAGAGTGTTATGCGGGTAGTGAGGGCACAGGCCGAGGACCCATTTTGCCAGGACAAAGTACGATAGTTACTGGCCGAGGGGGCGAAGTCCTACTCTATCAGCTCAGAGGGCGGACTACGATTTAATGGTAGACTGATAGTACCCGAGGAGGATGATTTGAGGCATGCCGTGATGACGAAGTTGCACGGGTCAAAGTTTTCGGTACATCCAGGTGGGGATAAAATGTACCAGGACATGCGACGTATATATTGGTGGTCAGGTATGAAACGAGACATTTCAGAGTTTGTCTCAAGGTGTGTTACATGTCAGCTTATAAAAATTGACCATCAGAGACCATCAGGGATGCTACAACCACTAGAGATTCCCGTGTGGAAGTGGGAGAGTATCTCGATGGATTTTATTACTGGGTTACCAACGTCGCAGAAGGGTCACGATTCCATATGGGTGATAGTGGATCGGCTGACTAAGGTAGCTCATTTCTTGCCGGTTCGTACGGATTATGATACGATGCGGTATGCGCAGCTATTCATTTTGGAGATCGTTAAGCTGCACGGAGTTCCTGTTAATATTGTGTCTGACAGAGACAAAATATTTGTGTCACATTTTTGGCAGGGCTTCCAGGAGGCCATGGGCACCGACTTACGGTTGAGTACGGCGTATCACCCGCAGACAGACGGTCAGACCGAAAGGGTAAACCAGATGTTGGAGGATATGTTGAGGATGTGTGTCCTAGATTTTGGGGGAGGATGGGGGCCATATCTTCCTTTGGTAGAGTTTGCATATAATAACTCTTATCAATTCACTATCGGTATGGCTCCATTCGAGGCACTTTATAGGAGGCCTTATCGTTCGCCCGCCTGTTGGTTAGAGGTGGGGGATAACAAGCTATTGGGACCAGAGATGATACAGGAGACTTCGTCCAACATAGAGATGATTCGAGGACGTATTCGAATAGCTCAGGATAGACAGAAGAGTTATGCTGACGCCGGTAGGAGACACGTGGAACTAGATGTGGGCGACCAGGTATTAATTCGGGTGTCTCCTATGAAGGGGATTATGAGGTTCGGCAAGGCGGGGAAGTTAGCACCGAGATATGTGGGACCGTTTCCTATCATTGAGAGGGTGGGATCGGTAGCTTACAGATTGGGACTCCCAGAGCATCTTCAGCGAATACACGACGTATTCCATGTGGCGTCACTGAAGAAATACAAGAGGAGTGAGAGAGCCTTCTGGCACATTCCACTTGAGGAGATCGACTTGAAGCTAGATGTCTCATATGAGGAAAGACCCGTGACTATTCTGGATTATAGTGAGCGCAAACTACGATCCAAGGTGATACCCTTAGTGCTAGTACAGTGGGTACATCACAATATGGATGAGTCTACTTGGGAGCGGGAGGAGGATTTGCGAGAACAGTATCCAGAATTATTCACCGCGGGTATTTTCTAAATTTCCAGGACGAAATTCCTTTGTAAGGGGGGAAGTATGTAATACCCCATACTTCTGCATAGTTAATTTAAATTACGTGAGTAGAGTAATTTAATGTGAAAATACACTTTTATTTAAATTACGTGAGTATAGTAATTTAATGCGTTACGTTTAAAATTAAATTACGTGAGTAGAGTAATTTAATGTGATGTAATAATAATGATTATTAAGTGATTAATTAATCATTATGGCTATTAGACATAAATTGAAAGTAAGACACTGATTAAAATGACGATTAAAAATTTACTAATAGTAAATATTGAAAGTCTCGACCGAGTATCGCTCGTAGACAAAATTGAAGGTGAGATGAGAAGCATATTTTTAAGAGACTCAAAAGATAATGTAGAGTCCACGGATGATTCCGAAAGGGTCTAATTAGTCAAAATAGTGTACCCGGGGGTACTAGTTGAGTGTCGGGTCATTTTTAGGCTAAACCGGGACCATACGAGGGCATTTTGGTCTCTTTACATTTAAGGGTGAGGAGACCTACGAATTTTGGAACCCTAAGTCAGATTATAAGAGTTGGAGGCTAGGGCTAGAGAGGAAAAGAATACACCATAGCCATTAGAGAGAAGAGAGAAACAATTTCCTAAGGCAAAAGAAGGAAGTAGGGAGAATTCAAAGGAAATTTCACTACCAACTTGTTGGGAAGAAGGATTGAAGGATAAGAATCATCAATCATCAACAACAACCACGAAATCAGACCCTACAAAATATAAGGCAAGTGTTTATTTGCAAAATAAATTGAGTTATAATACCCATATGTAAGTTTTAGGAAAAACATGATTTTTATGATATTTTTGGGAACAAACACTTGAATATGATCCATGATTGATAGGGATTTCATGTAGAACGTTTTTTATCTCCAAATAATCTGATATCATAGAAGACTTGATGATTAAATCGAACTAAAAAATATGGACTTTTGATGAAAAGATGGAAGAATTGTATTTTTAGGGTTCTTCAATAATAAGAAGAATTTTAGTTAATCTGGACGAAATTTGTAATGATTTTGCCACTTTAGATCATTAGTAATCATCCCAGAATATGTAGGAATGATTAGAAATTGTTAGTTGCAATTATGGTGAATTATCATGGGAGATGGATAAACAAAAATGGTGTAACCTGCATAAAGAAGACGATTTGGGTCTGTAACTACTCGATCGATCGATCGACCCTTGAATGTCGATCGATCGAGCAGTCGATCGATCGACCTCATCCCATCGATCGATCGACCCGGGCTGTATTTTAAAGAATTTTGTGAATAAATTTATTTTCAATAACCGTCACTTAATGGGAACCTTAGTGATGACATTTTACCTATGAAGGGACTTAATAGATACCAGTAGGTGTACCGTGAGATTTCTTCCTAAATGATTTAGTGTGAAATTTGGAGATATGGACCAACGGGAAGGTAACCGATTAAGTCGTGTGTCGGGAATGTGAGAATTTAGTCACGAAAAGAGTGAGAGTCAATTCTGAAAAAATGCCAGTAGGTTAGAGATAGCTTAACTACTGAATCAAGGGAGGGGTAAATAGGACCCTTAGAGTTGCGTTAATACTCGAATAAATGCGATAGTGAAATAAATCGTAAATTAATGAGTACGATGAATATAAGTAAAATATATTACGTACGGGCATGATTTGATAGGTCGGGTGTGTGCCTACTAAATTATATGAAGTTTTGGGTTAAGAGAATTATACCTAAATTAATTATGTTAGGGTCGATGAGATATTCCGAACTAACATAAAGTTATTATATGTTTGGGGTCGATGTAAAATGCCGAACCAAACCTTAAAATTGGTGTCGCGATGAAAGAGTCCCGAACCAAAATATGTGAATATATATATATATATATATATATATATATATATAATTAGTTGGGTTCGATGAATCATTCCGAACCAACGCTCACTTGGGGTCGATAAATCATTCCGAACCAAGAGTCCTTTATGTGTGTCAAAAGGATATGATAGTGATAACTAATATTTAATACATGTTGCGTGATAAAATGTATTCCATATGTATAATCTACTGACTTAGAATAGTAGATAATGAGATGGATTGAAAATATCTTAGTAATAATTAAGTAGCATAAGGTAATTATTATAAGATAAGGATAACAAGAAGTAAGTAAGTTATCTACATTTATAGCATATGAAATATGGATTATTAAGATACTGCGAGTATGTTATGGGGACTTAGCGAGGGGGTACATGCAGTGGGGTATTCTGATCTAGTTAACTGGAGTAGTATAACTAGGTGAACTAAGTACCCTCGTTAGACAAGCACTATCGAAGAGAGGTGAGGAAGCTCAAGGGAGTGTGCGAAATATTAATATGTGTAATCAATAACTCAATTGTGATAACTGCTTGCAAAATATTTTTAAATGTTTTTGAGTACTAACTCTTGCTATGTAAAAATTTTAAAAACTTTTTAGGTGCCCAGCCACAGGGACACCCAGCATGATTTCATTCCAGGAATTTGGGAGCTGCAGCACGTGTGGATGTTGCAGGGATTGTTTAGACGTTTCTCTTTTTCAAATCTAGTGTAGGATCTTAGTTTTAGTACTCTCAGTTGGGACATGTTGTCCAATCTTTACTTTTACAGTTATTCTGATTTTGGATTTTGAGTTGGTCTTTCTTGGTAGTGGTTTTCGTCCAGACTTTATTTGTATTCAGTTATTTATGCGAATTGTTTTAGTATTGTTGGAATTGTATTGTTTCGTATGGATTGTTTATTCTTCTTAAGGAAGATAAAATTTGGCACTAGCTTAATTTCACTTATGTGGTTAGTAATTTAAAAAAGTTTTCGACAGTGATGCTAAGAATGAACCATTTAAGAAACCTGTTTAAATTAAATTAAGGCTTGATCACCTAAAGTTTAATTAGGCGGGGTGTCACAAATTGTTCTTTCTGACTAAGCATTTTAGGATTGTGTTCCTTTAACTTAATCGAATAATACTTCTTGTTCCTGACTTATTTATACAAAGCCATACATGAAGTAATATTTACTTCTAGTTCGTGAGTTATGTATACGTAGTCATATGGAAAGTTTTATTTGAGCGAGCAATAATTACGCTTCCAGATGTTGAATTCGTCATGATTAAGCATGTATGTACTGTTGATCAGCAAGAGACATTCTGACTTGTTGTGTTTGTTTGTTTTTGTGTGATGATATATCTCTATATTTCGAAAAAAATGAAAAAATTGAAGGTACTGAAAGCAATATTTTATTGAAACTTGACTCATAAAAGCAAAAGAAATATAATAGTAATAATCCCTTGAATCTTTGATAATACTTTCGGAGATGCTTAGCATTCCAGGGGTTTTTGAATTCTTCCCCTTCCAAAGTCTCAAGTCGATAGGTTCCAGGTCGAATAACGGCGAAAATGCGATATGGGCTATGCCAATTAGCCTAAAGTTTGTTGTTCTTCTGTATCACCTTCTTAAGAAAATAATCACCTTCTTTAAGGTTGGTCGACCAAACCCTTTTATTATATAAGAAAGAAGTTATGTGTTAGTAGGCAGCGTTTCTCAGGGCAACATCTTCTCGAACTTCCTCCAACATGTCTAGATCTAGTCGGCGCATCAAGTCACCAGTTGGAGAATCAAAGTTCACTACCCTGTGGGTTGGTAGGCCTATCTCGACTGGTACCGTAGATTCAGTTACAAATGCAAGCATGTAAGGTGTTTTTCCAGTTGTTATTTTGTAGGCCCAAAGAATAGAATGTACTTGTTAATCTAATTGCCCTTTGCATCGTTAAGTGTTTTCTTCAACCCATTGGGCAAAGTCCTATTTGCTACTTATGTTTGACATGGATTGGTGCAGAATAAAGCTTCACGATTTTAGACTAGACGCAATACGCCTCAAATTAAACGTTATCGAATTGAGTTCCATGATCCATAATGAAGGCATGTGGTAGCCCATATATGCATATAATACTCTTCCAAATGAATTGATACACCTTCTCATAAGGCATGTCTACCAATGGTTCTATCTCCATCCATTTGGTAAAGTAATCAACAGCAACGACTAAATATTTGAACTAGCCCTTCGTAATCAACAGTGGACCGACCAAGTCAATTCCCCAAATAGCGAATTGAGAACGTATGTGCTTGCGTTCAAATGAGAAAATTATATATTAAACACCTTTTAACCCAAACAAACCCTAAACATGCAACAATATGTGATTGAATAAGATGATAATCTAAGCAAGAACATTCAAACACATGCAATTGAGGAAAAATCCCTCAAAGGGGCAAAACTATTTATTTTCATTATAATATTATAGGCTATACAATTTCGAATTACAATGAAAATACAAGTGACTAAGAATTACCCTCAGGTATCGGATTCTGTAGTCGCGGCTGGAACTATCCCTTTCTAGTAGGGCTGGCGGCTGGAACTATCCCTTTCCAGTAGGGCTGCAATGGATAAGAGAACGACTTCTCCACAAGGGTGTGAACATCAAGAATGCGTTCCTGGGTTGCAAAGTTATTCACAAAGGATTGGCAATTGTGTGAATCAAAAACCTAGAGTCTAGATGCTCAATAGGTGAAGACTTAGGGCTTTCTGTACTCTGAAAATCGTGTGTGTAAGTCTTAGAAAACCACTTCCCGTAGTGGGATTAAATAAGAAGTCTCGGGCCTTAAAAATCTGAACACGGTCTGTTGAAGTTTATCCCAGGCGGACCGGTCCGGGTCTGAGGTGGATCGGTCCGATTTGACCGGATCGGTTCTTTTATTCTGAGGCGAATCGGTCCGTTGATGATCGAATCGGTTCGCTTCCAGGCTTCATCGGTTCGCTTGTGGTACGGGGTATACTGGCCTTCTGACAAACAAGCGGATTGGTCTGGGTCTTTAGGCGGATCGGTCCGGTTAGCCGGATCGGTTTTTTTATTTCAGCGGATCGGTCCGGCTGTCAGACTATGATTCTTGAATTTTGATATTCAAACTCTTCTTCTTTTGATATTCGGATCCGTTGAATCTTGAATCTTGAATTTCTTCCACGATGTAACGGCGTACGACATAATACATTGATAATGGACAAAAATGTCCTTACAAATCTCCCCCTATGTCTATGCCGGTACATACATAAAAACAAACATCTGAATTATCAAACAACTAAAAATGATGCCTATACAAATCTACCCTTCCATGAACCCAAAACTGGAAAGATACAATTGAATAAGACTATAGCGTTTGCTCTTCAATTCTTCAGGAATCTCAACGCTTTTCTCATCAGGGTGTGCAATCCAATGATAATCCATGTAGTACCTACACACATGAGACAAAGCAAAATACCAAGTGACATATCGAGTTTGAAATGAAATAAACATGTATACCAATTTATGAGCAAAAACTCAAACTTTCAAAACTCCCCCATAATAAGATAATTCATTCTCCCCCTTTTTATGAGATCCCCAAATAGACAAATGAGAGAAAGAAATCAAATAAGCAAGTGCAGGGTGTCACTAGGATAAAATCACACCAGGAATGAACACAAAGCAACCAAGACGATGATAGCGTAAATGAAGTGGTGTGATCAAATTTGATAGGAAAATCAATGCATACAAACATGACATATGTGCACGATGAATATTGGGTATTCCTAGCGAATGAACTCAAATGCTTCCTTTGGTGTAAAATAATGAAAATATAAGATATTGACTCAATCAAATCAACAAATTAAAGCTCAAAGTGATTTTCACACCAATAACGTCCAAAATGATTTTATGCTTTTTCAGGACTTTCAAGGAAGTGCAAACCCGTTTAAAGATTCTCCAACCAAACTCCCTCAGATAAAATTTTGAATAGAGGCATTCTAAATTCTCAAACTTTGGAGAATTGATGGAGAAACCTAAGTGGCCCATATTTGGCATGAAGTGCTGTTTATTGCCTTTAATTTTTTCGGGCTCTTTTAACCTCTTTGGACCTCGGATATTAAAATTCCTCCATTTTTAGGTCCTTTTTAATGGTGGCTTTTGCGCAAAGGATAGATGATTACCTTTCGTAGCCCCTCCCAGTTACACAAAAACACACAGTCTCACCAAAACGGTTTTTACATGCATTCCAATCTTGTCAAGTTTTATCGCATATTGTACATTGTATAGACAGAATTGAGATGGAAATACTCAAGCCAATATGAGATAGACAAGTGCAATAATCAAATATAGTCGTGCATGTGTGCAATAAAGGATATATGAGTCAAATATGTAGGAAGATATCACTAATTACATCTCAAAGACTCCAACCAATGTAAAGCACATAAATGAAATGATGTAGCCTCTCAAATCTCTATCAAACAGTCACATGGATAAATGGAATGAAGTTGTGACTTGGCTATCTTACATGCTCATCCATAAAAGAAGCAAAAACAGAAATCTTTTTGGATTTTTCAAAAAATTTTATCAAAATAAAATCTTTTTGTGCTTTTCTTAAAAATTTTCTTAGAGGAAAATCTTTTTGTATTTTTGTTTTAACGAAAAAAATGAACAAAAATAAACAAACTAATGGTACATGCTAGCAATAGGCAAATGAAGAAGAAGCATGAAAAACAACCTATGCTAGCAACCAAGACAAGATTCTCAACCGGGAGTAACGGTGGAGTTTTCCAAAGATGGTGACATCTTTTGAACAAACTCCACTAAATCATGTGTTGTCTTTATCAAAAACTTCACTTGCTCGCGAATGTGTGCAAACTCTCCATCATAATGTGCAGGCAAAGTTTCATGAGTGGATGTATGTGCATGAATGTGTGAAGTGGCATGATATGGTACTAAACCCAACTTGGAACAAAACTCCCTAAGATGTCCTCGCTTCTTGCAGTGGGAGTAAACATAAACCGGTCTAGGAAGTAATTTGTCAACAAGTTTGGGATGAACATTCCTAGACGAGCTCCCACGGGACTCACTCACCAAGGTGGATATAGGCTCAGGTGCATTAAAAGTAGTGAATGTACCTTCATTACCTTTTCCAACATCATTCAAACCGGGATAGAGAACCATCTTACCAACCTTCTCAGATGCATTCTCTAATGTGACTTGGACCTCTCGTGCTTGTTTGAGATCATCCTCGAGATGGGATACACGTGTCGTTAGACTAGACACCGTGTTGGTCAAGTCACCTTTTCCATTTTTTAGCTCAGCATTATCTTCCTTCAACTCACAAATTCGAAGACCTAGAATTCTATTTGACCTTTTTGTTTCCATGGTCTCGATAAATAACTTTCGAAAAGCTTTTTGGATCACACTTTCATCACCAACCTCATCCTCACTATCACTTAGAGAGGTGGGCATTGCATCTTTCTTACGCTCTCTCCTAAGTTTAGTGGGACACTCAAATTTCTTGTGCCCTATCCCATCGCACTCAAAACATCTTATCTTCTCAAGCTCTTTATTTCTTTCTTTTCCACTCTCATCACAACCCTCTCTTTCTCCAAACAATCTTAAATCTCTCTCTAAAGAGGTGATCCTAAGAGCTAACTCTTTATACCACTTCTTGGTTTCAAAAGACTCGGAATCTAACTCAGCGTAAGCGCGTGGGAGATCACACTCACTCTCACTTGCCTCATCCTCCCCCTCACTCTCATTTCTCTTCCTGTCGAGGTGTCCTTGTGACGTAGCATCCTCATCGTCGTGAGAAGCATTGGAGGTACTCACATGACTTTCCATGAGTGCGGTGATGTTATGCTCATGCAGTGACTCATCTCCACATTCCACCGACTCAACCTCACTGTAGCCACTAAGGGTAGCATTTAGGATAGCTTTCCCTTTCTCTCTATTCAGATGAGTGGCACACTCAAAGGCTCTATGACCCCTACCATCGCATTCAAAGCATTTCTCAATGTCTGTCTTAGGAGGATCTTTAAAATCTTTTTCATTCTTTTTCTCAAAATTCCTTTTATCATTGAAATTTCCACTTTTCTTGAATTTGAGAATTCTTTTGAAATTTTTTGCAAAAAGAGCCAAATCATCTAGGTCAAAATCACACTCAGAATCTGACGTGTCAGTCTCTTTCTTTCTAGACGACTCTACCCTTTTTCTAGCCGACCCCTCACTCATTCTCTCTTGGGCTTTAAGTGCAATTCCCTTATCTTTAGATTTAGCAGTTTTAGGGAACATATCAAGTTCATAAGTTTGCAAATCTCCTACAAGTTCTTCCAATTTTAGCGTATTTAAATTACCCATAGAATTTAGCACAGTGACTTTAGGGATAAAACGCTTAGGCAAAGAATGAAGAATCTTTTTAACAACTCTAGCATTAGGAATATGTTCACCAAAATTAAAGCTAGTATTAACAATGTCAGAAAGTCTAGCATAAAATTCATCAAACCATTCAGATTCATGCATGGTGATGGTTTCAAATTGAGTTGTCAAATTTTTCAACTTAGATTCTTTCACAGCATTAGTTCCTTCATGGGTGAGTTGAAAAACATCCCATGCCTCTTTTGACGTGGTGCACGTCATTATACGTTTGAACTCATCAGGTGTGACAGGCCCAGAAATAGCACTTAGACCCTTAGAATTAAAAGATGCCCATTTAAATTCTTCATCAGTCCAAGAAGTGTCAGGTTTCAAGTTGATCACATTATCAACAGTCACGGAGGGAGGAGTCCACCCTCTTTCAACTAAGATCCAGACACGTTCATCAATGGCTTTTAAAGCCGACCTCATTCGGGCTTTCCAATAGGCATAATTTGTCCCGTCAAAAACATGCATTTTATTATATAACTTCTCCATTTGAACACGCACTTTTTCAAAAATCAATTTTTTCAGAAAATTGATATCTTTAGAAAATTTTTGCGGAAAATAGGAATACGCGATAGATTAGCGTAACCTGCTCTGATACCAATTTGAAAACGTATGTGCTTGCGTTCAAATGAGAAAATTATATATTAAACACCTTTTAACCCAAACAAACCCTAAACATGCAACAATATGTGATTGAATAAGGTGATAATCTAAGCAAGAACATTCAAACACATGCAATTGAGAAAAAATCCCCCAAAGGGGCAAAACCATTTATTTTCATTATAATATTGTAGGCTATACAATTTCGGATTGCAATAAAAATACAAGTGACTAAGAATTACCCTCAGGTATCAGATTCTGTAGTCGCGGCTGGAACTATCCCTTTCCAGTAGGGCTGGCGGCTGGAACTATCCATTTCCAGTAGGGCTGCAATGGAGAAGAGAACGGCTTCTCCACAAGGGTGTGAATAGAAAGAATGCGTTCCTGGGTTGCAAAGTTATTCACAAAGGATTGGCAATTGTGTGAATCAAAAACCTAGAGTCTAGATGCTCAATAGGTGAAGACTTAGGGCTTTCTGTACTCTGAAAATCGTGTGTGTAAGTCTTAGAAAACCACTTCCCGTAGTGGGATTAAATAAGAAGTCTTGGGCCTAAAAAATCTGAACACGATCTGTTAAAGTTTATCCCATGCGGACCGGTCCGGGTCTGAGGCGGATCGGTCCGATTTGACCGGATCGGTTCTTTTATTCTGAGGCGGATTGGTCCGTTGATGATCGAATCGGTTCGCTTCCAGGCTTCATCGATTCGCTTATGGTCCGGGGTATACTGGCCTTCTGACAAACAAGCGGATCAGTCCGGGTCTTTAGGCGGACCGGTCCGATTAGCCGGATCGGTTCTTTTATTTCAACGGATCGGTCCGGCTGTCAGACAATGATTCTTGAATTTTGATATTCAGACTCTTCTTCTTTTGATATTCGGATCCGCTGAATCTTGAATCTTGAATTTCTTCAACGGTGTAATGACGTACGACATAATACATTGATAATGGACAAAAATGTCCTTACACGAATGGCCAAGGTGAAGTTATGGGTGTAAGAGCATCATTTGGCATTTTATGGATTATAGTGAACTTTTGGCATTTATCACACTTTCTCGTAAAGGCTATACAATCTGCCCTCATAGTCGGCCAGTAGTATCCTTGAATATTAATATGCTGGGGTAGAGGCCGACCAGCTGAGTGAGCTCCACAAAAACCTTCGTAAACTTATTTCATTAAATCTTCCACCTTTACTGGATGAACACATCGTAGTAAGGAGATCGTTAATCCCCTTATGTATAAAAGTCCTTTGTCTAACACATATCTTGTTGCTTTATATCTAAGCTTATTGTCTTCTTTGGGATCAGATGGCATGATGTCATCCTTACTATAGGATTTAATTGGGTCCATTCAGGAAGGTCCCAAATCTACAGTAATGAAATTAACCATCAAGTCCTAGTGAATGCTCCGAACAGTTAGGATCTCTATTGGGATGGTGCGCCCGAGTTCAATTCTAGTTGCTAAAGCAAGTCGAGAAAGTGCATCTGCTCGGGCATTGGCTATCCTAGGAATCCTATGCATTTGCACGGCTAAGAGCTTAGAAACCACTTCCATAGGTTTGGCGAAGTATTTGGTCATCAACTCTCCCTTGACTCCATATACCCGAAGCACTTGGTTGACCACTAACTGTGAATCACTATGCACCATTACTTGTTCGGTGCCTAATGACTGGGCCAAATCTAGTCCAACTATTAAAGCTTCGTATTTTTCCTCGTTATTTGATGCTTTAAATATAAACCTAAGTGCATATTCAACAACAATACCATCAGGAGTATTGAGTATTATACCTGATCCACTTCCAGTTGCACATGAAGAACCATCGACGTATAAATTCCATAATGGAATATCATCATTGAAGCTTTCTTTAGACAAAATTCCATGATGGAATATTTTCTTGCTCTCCTCTGCATATTTCTGGTCCAATTTCTTAGCTTTGGATGACTCGATTAATCGGCAATGATTTTAACTTATTTTCAGCTGAGTTATCTTCTTTAGAAGTCTTCTCGGCAGGCAAGTTTTGCTGGCCAGGAACCTCTGAATAGGTGAATTTGGCAATAAAATTCGCCAAAGCTTGGTCTTTTAATAAAAATCGTGGTTCATAGACAATGTCATATTCTTCCAGTTCCATTGCCCAGTACATTAATCTTCCTGACTTCTCAGGTTTGTGGAGTTCTTGTCGAAGAGGCAGATTAGTAAACACCACTATAGTATGTGCTTGGAAATAAGGTTTCATATGCTTAGAAACCTTAATAAGTGCTAAAGACAATTTTTCCAAGCGTAGATACCTAATCTCAGCTCCCCTAAATCCTTTACTGGTATAATAAACTTATCTTTGGATCCAATTGTCCAGTCTAACTAAAATTGAGTTAACTGTAGATTCAGAAACATCTAGGTACAAGTATAATTTCTCTCCCAAGATTGATCGGGATAACAAAAGAAGTGATCCCAAATACTTCTTTAACTCCTGAAATGATTCTTCACATTCTACATTCCATTTAAAAGTCTTTCTCAACACCTTAAAAAATGGTAAGCACATATATGTTACTTGGGAAATAAATTTGTTTAAATTTGTTACTCTACCAGTGAGCCTTTGTATATCTTTCTTACAAGTCGGTGACTGTATTTTGATTAAAGCTTTTATTTTTGTTGGATTAACTTCAATTCCCCTTTAATTAACTATGAAGTCGATGAACATTCCTTCATGTACCCCGAACACACACTTGGCCGAATTCAGCTTCATCTGATGCTTTTTCAACTGATTAAACGTCTGACTGAGATCGTTGATATGATCTGGGGCTTTCTTAATTCTTGTTAACATATCATCCATATAAACCTCCACGTTCTTGCTTATCTGCTCTTTAAAGACCTTGTTCACCAACCTTTAATACGTTTCTCCTGCATTTTTAGTCCAAAGGGATACATTATAGCAATAAGTTCCTCGATTGGTGATAAAGATTGTACTTTTCGTGTCTTCAGGTTTCATTTTATCAAGCTGTACCCGGAATAGGCATCCATGAAGCTTAAAAGCTCATGTCTCGACGTAGCATCCACTAATTGATCAATTCTAGGCAAGGGGAAATGGTATTTTGGGCAAACTTTATTTAAATCAGTGAAATCCACGCACATCCTCCATTTATCATTCTTCTTCCTGACCATTACAACAGTGGCCAACCAGGCTAGATACTTCCCATCTTCAATAAATTGGGCTTTTTGAAGTTTCTCGACCTCTTCTTGGATATCTTGATTCTTCTCGGGACTGAAAACCCATTGTCTCTGCTTGATCGACATGTCATCCTTATTGATATTAAGCTCATGACAAGGGAAATTAGGATCAATCCTAGGCATATCCTCATGGCTCTAAGAAAATACATTTATCTATTGACTCAGAAACATAATCAATTCCCGTTTAAGGATTGGATCCAGTGTTGAATCGATCTGCGTAGTTCTTTCTGGTTTTTCATCATCCAGGATAATACTTTCAGTAACTTCCACAATCTATCCCTTGACTAATTCTGTCTCATCTCGTCGATCTAAAGTTTTAACTTCAGATTCACTGTTGGGCTCAGTAGTATCCACCTGATAGGTGGTAGTCTTTTTCTTCAATTCGATCAAATCCTATTGCTTGGCAGAGGAGTAGTAACATTCTCTGGCCACCTTTTGATCACCTTTTATGACACCTACACCAAAGTGAGTTGGAAACTTCAAGCATTGATGAATTATCGATGGTACAGCTTCAAACTTCTTCAATCTTACTCTGGCGAGGATCATATTATCCATCACGAAGAAGCATATTTTCTCCGTACGACTTACCAGCCAAGTATAAAATAATACTTATAGCTTGACTGTCCTAAGAGGGTAAACTTTTTCACCAGAAAATCCTATTAATGGCATATGGTAGGGTTCCACTTGGCTGAGCTTCAAATCTAAACTCTGAAAGCAAGGGTAAAATATAATATCTACGGGGCTTCCATTATCAATCAAAATTCTTGCGATGACAATATCATGGATCCTAAATTTGACAACCAATGGATCCTCATGGGGATAAAGCACTCCAGAGAGATCATTCTTTGAAAAATTGATCACCGGTTTGTCTTTGTTAACCTTCCTAGGTTGGTCTTCTTCGTTCAGATTAATTCTCTGGATATAAGAGCAAGCTTAGGCCTCATTCAAATAAGCTTTTCTTTTAGAAATGTGATCTCCTCCTCCTTCATTGCCACATGTAATGACATGATAATCAAACGAACTAAAGCTGATCACAGCTACCTCATGGTCTAGCTGTTTGGGCTTCTTCGGTAGATCAGGATCATCCTCATAATCATCTTCATGGTTTCTCTTCCTGTCATCTCTGGGCTTGCATGGATAATTTGACCTTCCTCTTACTTCTCTACACTCACATCGATTAAAAAATTTATTGAGATTTCCTTAGCGGATGAAAGATTATATTTCATTTTACAAAGTAATGCAATTGTCTGTTGTATGGCCGTGATCCTTGTGGAATTCACAATATTTAGATTTGTTCATTTTATTAGGAGGTTCTTTCAACCTTTCATGCCATGGAAGATCCTTTTTGTTTTTAATCTCCTCAAGGATATGGTGAATGCTAACACTCAATGGAGTGTATGTTCCATATTTTTTTAGCTTATCCTCTTTTTTCATGTTCAGCTCCTTCTGCTCCTTCGGATCTTTCTTGTCAACCTTTGTGGGTGGACTCTGCATTATAGCCATTGCTTTCTCGGTGTTTATTATTTTTTCTGCCTTAGACAAGAGTTCAGTCATGGTTTTAGGAGGATCTTTGGCTAGAGTATAGTACAATTTCTCGAGAAGCAACCCACTAATAAGAGTATTGATAGCTATTTTTTCCTCGTAATCTACCACTTCTAATTTCTCGTTATTAAAATGAGTGATTTACTCCCTGGTCGTTTCCCCTACTTGATGCCTTAAACTCAAGAAATGGGCTACTCTCTTTACTGGCTTGGCCCCGAAATAAAAATTGTTAATAAATAGCTCGACATGTTGGTTAAAGTTGGCAATTTGTCCTCTGAGCAAGTTATAATACCATATTTGAGCAGAACCTGTAATAGTGCTTGAGAACGCTTTACATCTCATCTCATAGAGAACCTATAATATTTGAGCAGATTGATATTGTTCAATGTGCAGAACAGGATCAGTTTTCCCATCATATTTGGGGAGGAGTTTTAAACTTAGATGGAGTGGGAAAATCCATAATTACTTGAATAAAAGGGGATCCTTTAACAAAACTTTGTTGTAATGGATTATTTGCTTTCTCCATCTCTCCTAGCCGATCTTCCAATCACTGAATTGATCCTTTCTATGAAGGATTGCCTACATTAGATTTATGCGAAATAGCTCGACTTCCCCGACTATGTGTATGCACTGAACTCTCTTCCTGAGAAGTCTGCTCAGGGTGTACAGATTGTCGGATGCTTGATCCTGATTTGATCATGGCTTCACGCTAGTCAGCTGGATGTTAACTGTTCCTGGATAATGCTCTAGGAGGTTTTCTATTTGCTCAGAGTCCCAATCGATCGAAAGGCGAAGCTCGGCTCAATCTCTCTAAGACGCTTGGCCTTTTAGGGGTGAAAAAATGGTCATCATGAGACTCTGAGGCTCTAATTGATAAACTGATTCCTAGTTGATAAGTCCTATCATGATATGATCTGAAATAGTTGCGTTGGCTATGTCTTGAAGGTGGGGTGGCATTTCTCTCTGTGGTGATAAATCGTTCTGTTGTCTGGACAGGGCTGGAGATCTAGCTTACAGAGACTAAGCCAATTGTCTCATTGATTCTTGCATAGCATATTGCCCCCTAACAAGGCTAGCAAGGATTCCATTTAGGTCTGCTATTGTAGGCGGAGCCGATAGAACAGGCGAGTTAACTTCATATCTTGCACTAGGCACTGGATCATTTGTTTTTCCTTGAATAAAATTGAGAACGATGATTAGACACACGTTTACACAGACGGCACTAATCTGTTGATGTAAAAAACTGGACTTCATCCAATTTTATAATCACAGATAAAATCTATAATTCTAATGCTAAATAAAATAAAGGCACAAAGTTTTTAAAGTGGTTCAGCTATGTAAGAAAACCTATATCCACTATTATAGTATTAATATTTCAGAGGTTATAGAAAGCTAGGTACTCTTGTCAATAAGAATATCCTAGAATCCATTCTACCCTGCCCTTGATGAAGGGGATACAATGTATTTATAATGACCCAAATATTAAGGGTTTGAATATCAAGGTATGGAATGCCTATATATATTTAATCATTTACACATGTACATAATAAATGTGACGATTGGTTGTATGAACCACGTGTGGTAAAACCATTGGTATGGTGACTCTTCATTGGTATTGATGGTCGGCATTCTTTATATTGGTCGGCATGGTTGCCAAGCTACTATTTATTATTAGAATTTTATCCACGTAGGAGGACAAGTGCTCACTTCTTATTGGTCCACATAGGTGGATAATTTTTTGTATCAATAGTCTAGGAAAGTCAACAAAGACATATTGGTGATTGGATACTCTATCCTCATGATGATCAATTAGTTATCACCTACAGAGTTTACCATGGTAGAGTGGCAAGATTTTTAGTCAACAATAGGAGCTCGACGGATGTCATGTTCTACAACAGTTTCCAAAGCTTAAGGCTATGAGACAGTAAGTTAAAACCATACCATAGGCCTCTCACGGGGTTCTCAGAAGAAGGGGTATATCCCCTAGGAACAATTAAGTTCAATGTGTTGGTTGGCACTTAGCCAGCGAGAAGGAAGGAAAGAATCAGCTTCTTTGTACTGGATAAAATGTACCTTCAGCTTAAAACATAATCCTTAGTGGAGTGGGGATTAAGCAATTAAAAGCAGTGCCATCTACTATGCATCAATGCACAAATTTTCCTACCAATTATGGCATCGGCATAGTGAATGGTAACCAGATAGAAGCCATGGAATGTTATTATACCTTCGCCGACCAACAGGAGTTATAGAGGGGCACAACTACTTCACATATCGATAATTTGGATCCTCGCGAAGAGGAAGACTTGGTGAAGGGATAACTTATCGAAGAAATAGAAACTATTGTTCTTGGCAATGTGAAACCAGAAAGGACCACCCAGATCAGCTCAAGACTAATGTCATCTCTCAAATAAGAATGAATTACATTCCTCAGAGATAGGAAAAGTGTGTACATCTGGAGTCATGAGGATATTCCAAGAATTAATCCCAACTTCATTTGCCATAAACTCAATATTTACAAGAATGTCGGACCAATCAAGCAGAAGCGCAGAGTTTTTAGTCCAGCTAAGAATATGGCAATCTAAGAGGACGTGGAAAAACTACAGAGAGCACAGTTTATAAAGGATGTTAAATATCCAACTTAGTTGGCCAATGTGATAATATGGTCAAGAAGAAGAACAACAAATGGTGAATGTGTGTAGATTTTACTGACCTAGACAAAGCATGCCCAAAAGATCACTTTTCTTTACCAAGGTTTGATTAATTAGTAGATGTAAAAGCAGGTCATGATCTACCCAGCTTCATGGATTCTTATTCTAGTTATAACCAACTTAAGATGAAGCCAGAGGATAAGAAGAGCACATCCTTCATCATTAGTCGAGGAACCTACTGCTACAGTGTATCAGAATTTGGTAAACAAAGTATTTAAGGACCAAATTGGATAGAACATGGAAGTATGCGTAAATGATATGCTCACCAAGAGTACATTTGTTACCGACCATATTATTGATTTGGCCCAAACATTTGACCAACTGATAAAACATCAATTGAAGCCCAATCCGACCAAATGTATATTTGAATTACATGAAGGTATGCTCTTGGGGTACATCATGAATCAAATGGGAATTTAAGACAACCTTGATAAAATAAAGGCTTTACTAGAGATGCATTCCTCAACTAATAAGAAGGATATGCAAAAGTTTACCGGAAGAGTAGCTCTAAATCACTTTGTCTCTTGCTCCACCGATAAGTGTCTCCTATTTTTCAAAGTGATTAAAAAGACCTTTGAGTGGAATGACGAAGGCAAAAGATCTTTTTTAATCTTGAAGAAGTATTTGGGATCTTCCCCATTACTCTCCCGACTAGTTTGGGCGATAAGTTGTGCTTATATTTAGTTATTCAGAGTCTGTTGTTAGTTCAGCCCTGATCCAATTAGAGGAAGGTGTTCAAAATCCAGTGTATTACACCAGTAAAGCATTCCGAGGAGCATAAATCAGGTACCCACGGTCGGAGAAATTAGCATTGTCACTCATTGGTGCATCCAGAAGAATGAGGCCATATTTTTAGGCCCACGCCATTATAGTGTACACTGACTTACCTCTCCAACAAGCCTTGCACAAACCTAAAAATTCAGGACGGTTAATATCTTGGGTGGTTGAACTTGGAGAATATAAAATTATTTATGAACTAAGAACCTCATTGAAAGGTCAAGCAGTGGTGGATGTCATACCATAATTCACTTATGCAGAGATACACAAAAAGCCAAGTTTTCCTACTCAGCAAATTTCTTTAAAAGATTGCTTAGCTCATAAGAAAATTGTGATGGTCGCCGACCAATCAGAATCATCAGTTATTCAAGAAAGAGCTCTATGACTAGCAGAATAAAGTAAGAAGGTTTTAAAATACAGAGTACTGGCAAAAGAAGACTTCAATAGATGGTTCTTTGTGTACTGCCGACAGTGGAGTTGGACTCATTATCAACACTTTAGATGATTTGGATGTAGAGTATGCATTGAGAATTCAATTTTAGTCCTCAAATAATGAAGTCAAATACGAAGCATTAATTACTGGTTTGGAACTATCCTAGTCACTAGGTGTCGAGCAGGTAATAACGCACAGTGATTCTCAACTTATTGTTCACCAGTTACTTCAGATATACAGAGTTAAGTGATAAACAATGGTGAGATACTTAAATAAGTCTAAGGAGGTTATCTCTTCATTTCCTGAAGTCAAAATGGTTCAGATTCCAAGAGTGGACAATGCTCTTGCTCGGCTAGCCTCAGCAACTCCAATGGAGCTTAAAAGAACCATTCCAGTAAAGATACTCACCAGTTGAAGTATTGATGTGGAAGCAGTCAGAATAATTTCTATAAAATTGGGGCATTCTTGGATAGATCCAATTAAAGAATACATAGATAAAGGACTGGTACCAGCTAACCAAAAGGAAGCAAGGAAATTAAGATATAAGCCAACCAACTACGTCATTGAGAAAGGGATTATGTATAAAAGGGGCTACACAGTCTCATTACTTCGGTGTGTCCATCCAACAGAGGTAGATGGTCTTATTAAAGAGGTTTATGAAGGCTCATGTGGTGCCCATTCAGCTAAAAGATCTTTGGCACAAAAGATAACCATGCAAGGCTACTATTGGCCAATAATGAAACCATATTATGTTCCTTTCGCCAAAAGGTGTGACAAGTGCCAAAGATTTGTTGCCATTCACAGAAAACCAGGGGCCTCCCTAACTCATATTATCTCTCCCTAGACTTTTGATAGTTGGGGAATATACTTGGTAGGGCCATTATTAATCACTAAAGGAAGGTTCAAATTATTAGTTATCGCAGTGGATTACTTCAATAAATGGGTGGAGGCTGAGCCCTTAATCGATAATCCCTATCAAAGAATATTTTAGTTCATATGGAAGTAGATCATAGGTCGCTACGGAATGCCATATACTTTTATCACCGATCATGGTACTAAGTTTGACAATGAAGAGTTTGAAGAGTATTGGATCATATCCAAAATTCAGAAACCGCATTCAGCACCCGAACATTCACAATGCAATGGTCTAAGAGAAATAACTAATAAAACTTTGCTTCATGGATTGAATAAGCGATTGGATGACGCTAAAGGAAATTGGATCAATAAACTACACAGCATTCGGTGAGCTTACAGGACTACACCAAGAATGGTAACAGGAGAGACTCCATACATGCTTGCTTTCGGTAGTGGGGCAATGGTACCAACTGAAATAGGTCTGCCAACTCACAGGGGGGAGAAATTTGATTCTCCCAAGAGAGAACTAATGAGGTGACTATATCTGGATATGGTTGAGGAAGTCAGAGAAAATGTTGTTGTTTGGATAGCTGCCTACCAATAAAGGACTGCTAGGTTCTATAATCGGCAAGTCAAGCCGACCAATTTAAAATAGGGAGATCTTATATTCAAAAAGGTGATACAGAAAAATAATAAGTTAGAGCCCAACTGGCATGGTCCCCATCGTATCTCGACAGAAATTCAACTAGGAACATATCGCCTAGAAACTCTGAAAGGAGAAGAATTTAATAATCCATGGAACGCCGACCATATTCGTAAACATTACCAGTAACTGTGTTTTTTATGTAATCAATTATTTAGTTTAATGAGGTTGGGTGTTTATGCTTCCTTTTTATGTTTTGTTTTTCGGAGTATGGGGGATACCACTCTATTTTAGCTCAAACTTTTCCAACTATAAAAAAGTTTAGTTTTAGTTTGGAGTCGTTCTTTCTAATTCAAACTGTTCCAACTTTAGAAAAGTTAGTCTCTCTAATTCAAACTTTTCCCATTTTAGAAAAGTAATTTTTTAAAACTTCATGTATGATTTCATATTCGAAAAATCAAGAACAAGAAGTTAGTAAAACCTCATATAAAACTCAATGGTCAAACACAAGAGGTTTCACCCAACTAAGTTAAAATACATGGATATTTATACATTCCTAATACATTTGGTAACCACTTATAACTAATGACGCAACTTGGTTCAATAAAACTATTTACAGTTTTATCTAAGAACAACATTAGTAGAATCTAAGGCATTATAATTAGATTCAATCATGAGTCAAGCATTTAACATTTAAGCCGGTTGTATAGTCAATAAGCCGACTAACTAGTCATTATATATATTACCTAGTCGGCAATAAGATTAATATTAACCATAAGCTTAAATAAATAAGACAAATTATTACAAATGGCTTCATTTCATTCCAATGGATATGTATTACAAAATAAAGATCAACAAGCAAAGAATACAAATATATTCTGCTGGGCATTTTCCATTAGCCTTGCTCATCCCAACATGAGGTTCATCAAGGGTGCTCATATGATTGATAGATCTAAAATCTCTCCTCCTAGTATGCATGTTGCTGCTTGGACGATCAAGTAGATGCTGGGGACAAACATACTCCACTTCTCCTTTTAAGGCCAAAATCCCCAAGGTATTTTCTGATCAAGCTCTGAGAAATTCCATCAGGAGGAATCTAATTAACATCGATAGAAAAAGGAGGAGGAGGATCCAAGATTCCTGGGTTATGACAGTACCACAATTCACTGCCCTTAGGTATCTTCATCAAAGTAAGCAGATTTATCCAACCCCATTTATAGCCCTGGTTCATGGCCTACTCTATCCAAGTAAGTCAGGGCTTCGTTATACCCGTACATTCAAATAGCTTGTGGGGTTATTTAGGGAAATGGAAAGTAAGTCGGTCCACGTTATCTTGAATCTTTTGATGGCATTATCTTTCTCTTTGAGATTGGAAGCTTGGTCGGCCAAAGTTTTCTTGGTTCTCTCTTCATCAACGATTGGCTGAACGATTATACTTTTTCGAAATAATTAGACCCACTTAGTTTTCTTCTTCTGCAAGACCTTCAACTCTTATAGAAGCCTAGCATATTCAGTCTCCAAAAATGATACCCCTTCATCTAGACCAGTGGTGGTTGATTTCTTCAAACTATAAAGTTGATTCCTTAAAGCATTATTTTCTTTCTCCAATAGGGCAGGAATTGATCGAGCACTCTAAAATTCTTGGTTCAAGGCCACTTCTTTCTTATTCAGATCATAAGTGATGTCTTGTGGCTTCTTATCAAAGTCCCACCCTTCACTCAAGGATTATGTAGAGGGGTACACACTCAATGGCCTAACCAGTGGGGCGAGCAAGCCCAATTGGCGAGGGGGCTCACCACGAGTAACACCTAAAGAAATGCCTTGGCCAAGACAAAAGTAAAATTTGGGCAAGGAGGTCCACCAGGAAGGGCTCCTCGCCCCAAAATGCCCAGAGTCCACTAAAATAGATTTTGGGCTAGGAGGGCCACCAGGAAGGGCTCCTCACCCCAATTTGTACAAAGCTCACAAGTTAGAGCTTGGACAAGGGGGCCCACCAGGAAGGACTCCTCGCCCCAAGTTATCTTAAGTTCACATAAATTAAACTTGGCGAGGAGGCCCACTAGTAAGGGCTCCTCATCCAAATTTATCCCAAGTTCGCAGAAATTGAACTTGGGGGAGGAGGCTCACCAGGAAGGGCTCCTAGTCCCAAAATGCCCAGAATTCACAAAGATTGAATTTGGGTGAGGAGGCCCACTAGGAAGGGTTCCTAGTGCTCCTCGTCCTAAATAACTCAGAAGACAGAGATGAAATTTGGGCGAGGTGGCCCACCACAAACGGCTCCTCACCCCTAAATGTTCAAAATTCAAAGGAACAAAGTTTGGATGAGGAGTCCCATTACGAGGATCTCCTCGTCCCCATAAATTCAAATCCCTTACAAAAAAGAACCAGTGGGCAAGGAGGTGCACCTAGAGTTACCTCCTCCCTAATATTTGCTACTCATATATATGTTAAAGTACTAATATATCGCTTTCTTGTACAGGAAGTCTGGTTGGGCAAGCAGAGCTCAACAAGGCAAGTTGGGATCTCTTGGGAGTTTTAGCTTGGTGGCTGAGGAACAAGTTTTGTTGAGCAAGATCAACCACTTAGCACTTTAATATTGAGATAATACTAGTAGAGAAACCCTAGGGATCACCTAGTCCTTACATAGTTTACACTTAGTCATAACTGAAGTGAGCAGCTAAGAGGTTGCTCACAAGAAATGAACAGTTTATATAATAATTTAAAGGAGGTGGTCTTTGAGGCCTCTCCTCAAGTTCATAAGAGATTTTAGAGGAGGTGGTCTTTGAGACCCTCCTCAAGTTTACAAAGTTTGTACAGCAAGTTACCATTTTAAAATATATTTACCAAATCAGATATTTTATCTTCAAGCGCAGACATATTTGCTTTTTGACTTTGGTTAGCACCAGGTGGCACCTATCAGAGGGGACAGGCGGATGCACACAGATAGGCACAAAAGGTACATTATAGACCTCGTCCCTCAACAACCCTCTCAGTTTTGGCATCCAAAAAGTGTCAACTCAGCCCTAGTCCCCAAGTATAAATAGGACCCCCTAGGCAAGGTCAACTCACAATGACAACTCAAATCATACCATTACTCTATCAAAATCACCCCAGATACCTAGCATTCTCTCCCTTCTCTCTCTCTCTCTAAGTGTTGAGTGCTTTATTCCTCCACTTTACCCTGATAGCCATTATTCTCAGGAGTTTCTCGTGAGAAAAGTTACTATTATTGTAGTGAAGTCCATCTCCTTGCAGGAAGCAGTTATTACTTTTGTTCCATTTTTACCAGAAGGAGAAGGTTTTACCAGGTGATGCTCTAAAAGTTTTTAAGACCCTTGAAGACAGGGTCCATTGGAGTGGAATGTGCCTCGCCCTTTTTCAGTTATTTATAGACCCCAATACAGCTACCCTTCTACATTTGGTGACTCCGCTGGGAGGTATCCTCACTATTATGGACAAAAAAGGTTTCAACGTTTCAAAGCAGCTAGTTTTTATGACATTCCACCTAGGATTGGAACACAATGTGACCAGACCACTCCGAAGGATGTGGTGGTGATCGGATCAAAGGCACTAACTCCTCAGGGAGGGTAGACCATCTCACTGACAGCAGATATGATGATGGGTATCAACATTATGGTCATATTTTTTGACTTATTGAAGCAAAACAATATAGACCTATCAAGTTTGGGTCAAGGCTTTATAATACCAGCAGCTGCTTCTTTTGATGAGGCAGCCACTCCAGCAACTATTCCGACAGATAAGATTCCACCACGAAAGGTGCTGTTAGAGCAGGCTGTGGCACCACCCAGCACACCAGTAGCATAGGGCATAAGTTTGGAAGAATCCCCTTCAAAGTAGTCACTATAGAGGAGGTGAGGAAGCTACTCTCCTCCACTCAAAGAGAATCACCTCATCTGTATGATGAGCTACAAGATCCTTATCCTCGAGCTATGAATGAGAAACCATACCCAGAGGGGTATATTCCACTAAAGTTCATCAAGTTTAATGGCAAAGGGAAAAACCCAAGAGAGCACGTGAAGAGGTTCGTTAAGTACCTAGGGATGCATGGAAATAACAAGAACTTGATGTTAAGTGGGTTCTCCAAGACCCTCACAGGAAAGGCCTACATGTGGCATTCCCACCTAGCGCCCAACAGCATTCCCTCATAGGAATAAATGCACAGATAATTCCTCTAAAAGTTCTTTATGACAAAATATAAGTTCACATTGAAACACCTGGTACCAGAGGTGTAAAAGCCTGGAGAGGAGTTGATGCAATATATCAAGCACTTTCGTGAGAGAGCACTAGATGTTCATGAGGAGGTAGCAGAGGCAATGCTACTTTAAATCTGTGTCGAGGAATACAAGCTCCACTTGGTCAACGAAACCAGAGATGGAACCTTTAGAGAATTCACCAAAGCTACCAACAATATAGCTATGATAATCAAGCCAATGACCTCAAGCTGGAAAACATAGGTGTCGTTAACTTCTGGAAGGTTTCAAGTCTCGAGGAGACAAGCAGTTAACTATGTGGATGAGAACCCCAAAGTCAAGAAGGGAAGCTCCGGATCCAAGAATAACAACCCGGGTAATAAGAGAAAGTTTAGAGAAGATGCCCCACCACTGTTACCTTGCATTGTAGCGGAAGTTATGGATTGTTATCGTACATTGGTAAGAGAGGGGGTAGCAGGTCCCCCTCACTTGAATGAGGAAACTCTAATAGCAGATGACAAAGCCAACCCTAAGTATTATGAGTTACACCAGCGGGTGTGGCACTCCACCAAAGACTGTTACTATTTAAGGATGATCATTGGCAAGAAAGTGGCCATTGGTACTTTATAGATACCCCCTGTGGATGTTAATGAAAACCCACTCCCAGCACATCATTATGCCACTGCTAATATTATAGTAGTGTATGATGAAGAACCGACTCAAGATCTGATGGAGTGGGAAAGTCTTGAGAAACTATGTGAAGAGTTGGAAAGGCTATCACTGAGTAGCAAGTAGAGAGATGAGCTCGAAAGAAAGCAAGAGGAGTGGTTCTTCACTCCATACCAAGAAGATTATGGAGATGAAGACATCGAGAAGGTAAACCTCCTAGAGGAAAAGGTGGATGTTATCCTTGCTCTGGATGAGGTAGGGACATCTGAGGCAGAATACGATTGTAATACCAAGACATATGAAGTAGACCTAGATTCTGAATGCAACGCCACAGTGAGGAGCCCCAAGTTCTGGTGTTTCTTAGACCAAATAGGAGTGAAGTATGACACCAGGGTAGTCATAACAAGAAAATTTTTGAAGACGATACAACAACGAGGAGATCCCTCATTGAATTGCCAGGTTGATCAAAAGATATAATTTTGAAGTGGTATTTTCTGAGGCTGACATGCAGATGCCTTACTTCCACAACTGCCCATTATATGTCACTGCTATGATTAATGGAGTTTCATTTCCCATAGAATTAATAGATGGAGGAGCATCTATTCATATTATGCCAATCAACACGTTATACGATATGACGATCGATTAAGAGAAAATAGTGCATGTATCATTAGTTATATCGAGATTTGAGAGCGCCATAATACAATCCCCTCGAATATGTAAATGTAGGAATTAAGTTGGGGAATTTCACATCCCACATCAAATTCCATGTCATCAATGCTAATATAAGCTACCAGCTGCTCATTGGGAGAGTATGGATGCATACCCATGGCATAGTGCCCTTCACCTACCATCAGTGTGCAAAGGCCAATATCTGAGGAACAGAGATCATAATCAAGGACACACAAAAGCCTTTTTCCATTTAGGAGGCCCATCTGGTGGATGTGGCATTCTATACAGAACTAGACGAGGAAAGAAAGAATTTCACGATAAAGCTAGAAGAGAAGAAAGTGGTTGGAGGAAGTAACCAACCAAGGAAATTTGTACATAATCGTTTAGGGGGGAGGGTGATCCCCCGCATAGAAAAAGGCAAGATGGAGGTGGAGGAGGTCGTTAAACCTCCTCGAACTTGCAAAAAAGTGGTCCTACCTGATGGAAAAGTTATTTACCATTTATAACGGTCTGTGCGGGTGGTATTATGGGATAAGAGCACCGACCCGGTGCCAAAATGTTTTGTTGTGGATAAATCCCATGTCATTGAGCATATTAAGTAACCAAAGGAAGCTCCAGAATGCATGCAGGATGGACCTAGGGAGCAGCTACAAGAATTAAAGGAGATCAACTTGGGGGTAGAAGGGGGTGAAAATAGACCCATTCTAATCTCTAAGAGTCTTAAGTCCAAAACAAAAGGAGGAGCTTGTCGGTCTGCTCAAAGAGTTAACCGACATGTTTGCTCGAAAATATACGAAAATGCGAGGGATATAATACCCTGTATTTTTGCGTATTTAAAATTTTAATTAATTGAGTAAATAAATAGGAAAATATAATTATATTTAAATTACGTGAGTGCAGTAATTTAATGTGATTTAATGATAATTATGAGTATTAAGTGATTAAATAATAATTGTGATTATTAAATATTAATCGAGAGATAGACATTGATTAATATTACGATTCAAATTTACTAAGTGTGAATAGTAAATATTGATAGTTAATTTGTACGACATAGTGAGTGATATGGGTTTACTTGATTTTATCTCACTCGGGTGTCACGTGTAGACTAAATTGAGGATGAGATAGGAAATATATTTTTAGTGACTCAAATGATAATTTAGAGGTCACAGATGATTCTGAAAGGGTCTAATTAGACAAAATAGTATACTCGGGGGTACTAGTCGAGTACCAAGGCATTTTTAGGCTAAACCGGGGCTATACGGGGGAGTTTTAGTCTTTTGGCAGGTGGGGGCGAGTAGACCTACGAAATTACAAACTCTAAATAAGATTATAAGAGTTGGGGGCTAGGGTTAGAGGAGAGAAAACTCACAAAAACCATTGGAGATAGAGAGAGCTATTGTGAAGCCTAAGAGAGAGATTTAGAGAAGATTGGAGTGTGTTTTTCCACCACAAGCATCTTGGGAAGAAAGAAAGGAGAAAAAGAACATCAACCCTCCGACAATCACGAATTTAGACCCTACTGTATTCAAGGCAAGTAGTTATTTGCAAATTATTTTAAGTTATAATATCCATGCGTAGGATTTATGAATAATTGATTTTGATGAATATTCTTGGAGAAAAAGAATTGATCATTTGCATGTTTGGGTAGAAATTGCATGTAGTTAGATTTATATTTGTAGAGGATTCAAAATCTTAGGAACCATGATTGTTAATACGAATTAAAATATGGGTTTATGATTTGAAATATGGGAAGAACATATATTTTAGGGTTCTCGAATAATTAGAGGATTTGAATTATTCTGGGCAAAATTTGTGAAGATTTATGATGTTTAAATTGTTGGAAATCATCCTAAAGTATGTAGAAATGGTTAGAAATCATTGGTTGCAAGTTTGGTGTGTTATCATGTGAGTTGGATAATTAGGAATGGTTAAAAAACTCATAAAGAAGACGAACTGTACCTGCACCAGCTCGATTGATCGATCGACTGATGAATGTCGATCAATCGACCCAGGCTGATTCTGGGTTCTTTTGTTGGTTGAGTTCTAATCATTTGCCAATGCTTTGGGGGAACCTTAGGAATGATATTGTACATATGTAGGGACTAAGGGAAGACCAGTAGGTATCTCGTGGAGCTCCATTATGATCTTTGAGGGTAAGGTTTGGAGAGATGAACCGATGAGGATAAACCTATTGAGTCGTTCATCGGGAATTATGGATTCGAGTTACGAGGAAGGTTAACGTCAATCCAAGATATATTTACCAATATGTTAGATAGATTAACTACTAAAATAAATGGAGGGGTAACTAGGGCCCTTAGATTTTGGGTGAAAACTCATTTAAATACGATGGAAGATAAATCGTAAAATAATAGGTACGGTGACTATGGGAGAGATATGTACTACGTACGAGATTATAGTAATTGGGTTTGTGTACATTCCTACTGATTTATGTTAATACATAGGGGGTGTGGATACCTAATGTATACTTTATTATATTCGGGTCGAGGCGACATTCCGAACTAATATATGAAGATAATAAATACGATAGTGAGACAAATCGTAAATTAAAAACTACGGTGAATATCCGAGAGAAAAATATTATGTACGAGCATGATTATTAGGTTGTGTGTATACCTACCAAAGTATGTAATACTTAGGTAGAGAGAGTACCTAAAGTATAATTTCCTATTATAGCCATCCCTGATCCTCGCGGAGGGAGAGAGAGAGAGAGAGACAAATATGGGTGTTATCTCCATGGTGAGAGGATCCTGGTCCCGCGCATCCCTCTCGGGAGCACTTCGACCGGCGTCGGCGATGTGAGAGGTGAAAAATATAGAGAGATGGAGTCGCCAGTCTGTTTTACTCAAAATAGATAAAAGAAGGTGGAGCCATCCCGAAGGACAGCATCCAAAGACATAATGATACATACGAAACCAAAAATGATTCGAAATGGATTCGGAGGCTAAGTTACCATATGGGAAGGTGTTAGGCACCCATTTCACCTTTGCGGTATCTCATGGATTTTTTTATTTTCCTTTATTTCCCCATGATATGTGTTCATGTGTATATGTAGTGGAGATAGGAATCATCGACTTATATCATGAAAGAGATAAAGCGAGTCATCCATAGGAATGTTCCTAAAAGTAATATTATAAAATAGGATTTACGCAATTATCCTCGCGTTGATCGTTATAATGGAACGATAATGCATATAGAATAATAAGCCACTAAGGACAAATATATTTCTACGTAAACATATAGAATATAAGAGAATTAAGTTAGAGAATATAGAAAAATAAAAAAGGGAAATAATAGGAATCGAGTCTCGGGCTTTACCCCGAGATGCCTACGTAGCCTATAGAGACATCAACGTCCACGTAGTTTGTATGCAAAATGAGGGATGGGATTTATCCCATAAATCCAATCAGGGACTTCTCTTATACGTGTGTGTGTGTGTGTGTGTGTGTGTGTGTGTGTAAAAAAAGTATTTTATTTATGAGAAAAGTGTGAGAATTCCCGTTTGGAATTTATGAGAAAACCCTCTTTTTCTTGTTTTTTGGGTTTTATTTATATGAAAATAAGAGATGTGCAATAATACTAAATACAAATTATATTAGGATATGTGAGATGGAGAGAATAAAACTACTACGTAATAAAATAAGTTAATGCGAATTTAGGAGATTTTGAAGAGAGAGTTGAGAAAGTTGGACCATCTTGAAGATCTTGAACTTGATCTTGAATGTTAGAGAGCAGCCCTGGCACTTAGATGATGATGAAAGGTGGTTAATTCACCAAGTTTGATGAAAAAGATGATGAAAAGTGAGGGTTGGAAAGGGATTTGGATGTAGAAATCACGCTGACTTCGAGAGAGGTTTTCTGAGTTCCCTGAGAGTGACGGATCTCAGCTCTTGGGTTTTTTTTGTAATGAGGTTGGGCCCTCCTTTTTATAGGCCCAGGTCATTGTCGATCGGCATAGGTCTGGTCCTGCCAATCGGCAGGCGTTTTTAGGCACACTATCAATAGGCTGGATTTTGAACCTGTCGTTTGACAGTCTCTTTTAGGTTCCTTTGAAAAAATGGTCGTAGAACACAAACCATTGATTCGAATTGTGCACGGGGTGAATCGACAGAAAGGTGCTTCAGATACCTTCGAAAGTCCTTAGACTGCTCCCGGGTCCGAGAGTTGTCTTTGGGATAAATGTGGCTTGGAAACGCTCGTCGGTCCTTTGGACAGGGGATCGTCGAACGCAAATGGATCGTTTATCCGTATGGTAAGTCATAATCACGCACGGGGTGGACCATTGGAAAGGTTATGAGATGTACTTCAACATTCTAAAGAGTTTGACCCGGTTTGGGGAGTTAACTTTGGTCAATCGGGGCCTGGGAGCATTCGGTGACCTTTTAGAGTAAAACGGATCGTTTGTCCATACCGTAAGTCAGAAGTGGGCACGGGGCGGACAACTGGAAAGGGATTTTAGTGTTATTTGAAGATTCATTCAGTCTAGGTCAAGCTAAAGAGTTGACTTGGGTTAAATTTAGACCGGGAGCGTTCAGTGGCCTTTTGATCAAGTTTCGGGGGAGAACGGGTCGTTCGTCCGCACCGTAAGTCAGAATCGCGCATGGGGCAGACAGTTGGAAAGGGGTTCCAGTGCCCTTTAAAGATTCATTCAATCTCAGTCAAGCTGAAGAGTTTGAATTTTTGTCAAACGGAGCCTGGGAGTGCCCAATGGCCTCTAGGTCAGTACCTGGGGTATAACTTAGATTTATAGTAATGAAGGGAGGTGCTAGAAATCTAAGGAGAGGTTTAGGGGGTACTAGAATGGGGTGTCTATAGAGCCCCTCGACGGATGAGTTTGGAATAAACGATAGTCGTCGAATAAACACCGCATGATGCCTTTAAAAGAGGATGACCAATTCAGAGGGTCGAGGCTAATTCTGAGAACCTGAGGATGAGGATGACGGATTCAGATGGTCGAGGCCAATTCTGTAGACCTAAGTGTGAGGATGACCGATTCAGAGGGTCGAGGCTAATTCTGAGGACCTAAGGGGTAATACTGGGGATGGTTTGAAGGAAGTGACGATCAAAGATTTAGGTCAATTTTGAGGACCTAAAGCAATGCCGAGATTGATTGATTCTGTGGGTCGAAGCCAATTATGAGGGCTTAAATTGTGATGACCAATTCTGCGGGCGCCAATTTCGAGGGCTTAAATTGTGATGACCAATTCTGCAGGTCGAACCCAATTCTGAGGGCTTAAATTGAGATGACTAATTATGAGGGTCGAAGCCAATTCTGAGGGCTTAAATTGTGATGACCAATTCTGCAAGTTGAAGCCAATTATGAGGGCTTAAATTGTGATGATCAATTCTAAGGGTCGAAGCCAACTCTGAGGGCTTAAATTGTGATGACCAATTCTGCGGGTTGGAGCCAATTCTAAACGCTTAAATTGTGATGACCAATTCTGCGAGTCGAAGCCAATTCTGATGGATTAAATTTTGATGACCAATTCTGCATGTCGAAGCCAATTCTGAGGGCTTAAATTGTGATGACCAATTATGCGGGTCGAAGCCAATTCTGAGGGCTTAAATTGTGATGACCAATTCTAGGGGTCGAAGCCAATTCTGAGAGCTTAAATTGTGATGACCAATTCTACGGGTGGAAGCCAATTCTAAGGGCTTAAAATTGTGATGACCAATTCTGCAGGTCGAACACAATTCTGAGGGCTTAAATTGTGATGACCAATTATGCGAGTCGAAGCCAATTTTGAGGGCTTAAATAGTGATGACCAATTCTGCGGGTCAAAGCCAGTTCTGAGGGCTTAAATGGTGATGTTTTCGGAGAACTTTGTCTTGGAAATTACCTCTTGATTTTTATTTGAGCTAGGGAACTGATTGTTGGGGGAACTTTCATGTCTTTCGAAGATTTTGCAAAGTAATAGCCAATTTGGTGCTGTAAATTTCACTGAGGAAGTGATTAGGTGGTCCAGGGTTTGGATGTTTCGCTTGGGGAAATTTAAGTCTTTTGAGGAATAGGAGATAACCTAGGGTTTAGGATACTTTAGGGGTCCTCTGGGGACATTTTAGGGGGGAGATTCACTTAGCTTTTGAGAGTTCCACTGGGGAAATAGGGGTTCCGCTTGAGGGAGTGTGAAATTTTCTTGGTGAAAGTGTTCTAAATCTCCTCGGGATTTTTAGGAATTTTCTGAGGATTTTTTAGGGTTTTCTGGTATTTTTTGGGAGTTTTTTACGAAAATTAAAGGGGGGTGTCGGTTGACATGGTGTGGAGGGTGCCATTCAGTAGTGGCACGGACTTTTGGACTTCCTCGAGAAGGTAAAAGTTCAGTACCGATCGGTAGGTTTCGGGCAATGCCGATCGACATGACCCTTGGCTCCCTATGATAAAGGACTGGTTCCCTTCATTTTTCACAGCTTTTTGCCTTTGTAACAACCCTCACTTTTGACAGCCTATTTTATACTTATTTACCATATGGGGTAATTATATATAAAATGTTGGAATGTGGAGTAAGTATTAATTTGATGAGATACGTTAATATTTACTAGAAAGTTGTATAATTACCATGTGTGTAAGTAAATGTTTCCATTGGTGTTTTATTGTGTCATGAGAATTAAAGTGACAAATTGGCTTAAAATGGAATCGGAACTTAAAATATATTATAAAATTTCCAAATGATAATTTGGAGGGTACAGTTAGTTTCGGGAGGTACGAGAGAGTCAAAATGTGTGCCATATTGTATTTTGAGGTTTTGGGCACTTTTGACTGGTTTTGATATATTGCGTATTAGAAATCATTTTATTGCGGTATTAACCATTTAAAGTTGGAGATTTTTGCTTAAGGCCACGTTTTAGGCTTGTTAAGCCTTCCATTTCTCTTATTTCCTTTAAGAACATTTCTAGACCTAAAGTGAGAGAGAGAGGAAGGGAACTTGTGGAGAAGGTGAGAGATTGAAGATTTGTGGAGTTATCTTGCATTCTTCTTCATCAAAATCTAAGATTTGAAGCCCCAAGGCAAGTTCTCTACTTGCTATTATATGGTTTAAGGTGTATAATTAGTGTTGGTAGATATGTGATGGTTTTGGTTTACTGTAGTTATGGTTTTGTTGGGAGTTATGAGTTTTGATGTCTTTGGAAGAGATTTGATTATGGATTGATGTAGAATAATGTAGTTGGAAGCATTTATGATCATTTAGTATCAGTAAATGAGGTTGGTTTGGTTTGGTTGAAGTTGGATTTGGGCTTAGCTTGAAAATAAGAAAGATTGGTCTAGGTCTGCAATGACCGGTCGACCGGGCCTTCGGGAGAGGGCACACTGCTTTCTTTCAAAGGCATAAAATTTGTGGCGCGGTCGACCGCGACCCCTCACCGGTCGACCGGCCCTGCCGAAGTGAGCTTTCTGCTTTTCTTCTTAGGCAAAAACTTGAGACGCGGTCAACCGCGATCTTAGGACCGGTCGACCGGTCCCCTGTTTTCTTCCTAAAATCTTATTTTCATTTCTTTTAATCTTTTCTTTTCATAGGGACTTAGGAACCTTCTTGAATGAAGTAAACCTTGGCCTTTAGAGTACTAGTTGAGTTTAGTTGCCACCCCAGTGTTGAGTGGGTTCAATTGTGGTTAAGTCCAGGGATGTTTATAAGTGATGTTTAGGCATCACTTCTCTTTTTACACCTTAATAGGTGGATAGGGGTTGTAGGCCCATGCTTGTAGACTTTAGGCGCTTAAATGGAGGTATATAAGACCTTAAGATTCGGGAACAATTGTGATCCCTTAGATAATTATTCGAGGCATACCCTAGGATGGATATTAATGAAATATTTTAGGATTTCGGTTTCAGATAAAATGAAACACACATATGTTAATGGAAATGAAAAATTGGATTTTTTCTTAGCAAATGCTAATTTACTTAAACACACCTCTCTAAATGCTATCATAAGGGAAGCTCGCGCATGAGGTGATGTCCCCTGACTAGTGAATGCGGGGAGACTATAGTCCTCGACCATATGCGGGTTTATTATATGTTTTTCTGCGCTAGTGAGGTAATTTTGGGTGTGGTTATGACTCACTCGCAGGCATATGGCCACTTCCCGACGTGCGTTAGGTGCCCAGGCTGCCTTGTTTGATAGGCCCCTGGAAGATGATAGTTATTTAGGGGCGCGCCCAGTGGGGAAACTCGGAGGGGCGGTCTTAGAATCGTTATATGTATAAGAATATAAATTTTCTAAATTCAAGTGGGACTTGAGATATGTTTATTACCACCGAATGTATGATGGTAATGATATTCCTACTAAGGAATAAGGATTGAAAAGAAATGAGAATAATAATGATATTATATTCCTGTTAAGGAATGGAAATTGGATTAAAGTGGCTATGAAAGATGGAAGCTTTTAATTTAATCATGCATAATTTAATTCTCTTACATAATTTAATTGTAGGCATGTCATTTTAACTGTCCCATTTATGATTCATGATTAGGGTGTTAGATATTTCGTCTTCATCATTCATGATTAACTGTTCATATCTATTATGCTTCTTATTCATCTGGGAACTATATAAAAATCGGGCCCTGACCCGTTCATTACTTCCAAATTGTGCATGTTATTGTATCCGCCCAGGTGCTCCTCCGCAAGGATGCCCGTGTTGATATTTCCACCCTTATGTTTTCGAGGAGCTGTAAGATTTGTGGATATTATAGGATGTTTTGTTAGACGCCCTAATTTTTGTAATTCTAGATATGATCGGGTATATTATTCGGGCATGTGGCCCAACTTTGTACTTGTTTAATGGATGTAATATGTATCATATTGAACTGTTGTGATTCATTTTGTGTAGTTGTGGACCGACAGCTCATTCGGTCCTCTTCTTGTACATTTATTATGGGAGGTTGATATATATGTATGTTATCTTGGAAATTCCACTATCTTATAGAATGGGTTGCTTAAATTATTTTCTTAACTTAATCTTTTAATCAAATTAAATGTTTTGGCAACCCGTTTTCTAAATTATTGGGTGGTTTTCCCATATACTCGTGTTATATTTGTGATGCTGAGAATGATTCCCATCCATGATTTCCGTATTTATTGGAGTATCGGGCTGGCCACCCCTTACTTCGGATTGTGGGTTGTCACATATGGTATCAGAGCATTTGGTTCTAGAGTGCTAGGATCTATGTGGACTTGTCATGTTCTACCGCAGCGTTCTTTGATATAGAGCCTAATGATAGGACTGCTTTGTTGCTTATATTTGCAATCTTCTGCAAAATAGATTGTTTTAAATAGTATTCTAATTCTATTGTTCCTTCATCTCAAATGTCGCCTAAGAGAGGTCGCCCTGCGAGACGCAATAGAGCTATAGAAAAGGATGTTGGTCCTCCTCCGCCGCCGCCGCCGCCCCAAGGAACTTTTAATGATGCGGATGTAGAAAATATTGTGGCCCAAGCGGTCAATGCTGCCATGACCGCAGTAGCTCAACAAATTCCACAAGCTCAACAGCAAGCCCAGGATGCCCAAGCTCCTACGGGACCTTTTCCGTGGGAAAGAGTTAGGGAGTCCTTTTTAAAGGGCCATCCCCCGGAGTTTGATGGAAGTTATGATGTTGTTCGAGAAAATCAATGGAATAAAGATATGCAACACCATTTATGAATGGTGGATTGTAGTGAGGAAAAGAAACAAGTCCTTGCTACTTTCAAGCTTGTTGGGGCCGCGTTACATTGGTGGGAGTCGATGACTACACCAGAACAGAGGGACACTATGTCGATCACTGATTTATGGGTCTTGTCAATTTATAAAATACCGCAAGTGCACGGGCTATTATAGAATAGCGAGTGTAAGTACGGGTCGAACCCACGAGGATTTGTCAATTTTAATTATTAAAAGAATTGCAACTGTCCAACTAGATCAAATGGGGTAGAGAATAATTATAAATTATACAAAATAAAAGCAACTACGATAAATGAGAGTAACGCAAGAGATTTGTAAACAATTAGGAAATAATTAGGATTCGGGGTCCATTTATCACGTAACTAATATTGCACACTAATTTAATGTTGCCATTCCCTTTTTATAACTCAAATTAAACCGACTCTCGCCGTGTTTAATTCGGAAAATATGACGGTTATGATCAAAATATTTTTAACGTCTCTAATAGACGGCTAAAATCCCTATTCCCTTAGAAAATACAAGTTTTAAAATTCGCAAATGTATTTAAGCATGGACTATCAAAACAATCAAAGTGCAAGCATAATCCATCAAAAATTACTATTTTTAAATCTCAAAACTTGATTTGACAAAACAATCTTGAAGGTTCTAAAACACACTCTCGTGTCGCTTTAAAATGAATACCGAATCTTTAATAACAATTAAAACAAGTAGGGAATAAACAACGATAAAATTAACGTGACAATATTAGTTAACTATGATAAACTTCACCCTACTCCTAATATAAGAATCAAGCTACCATAATGAAAGAGAAATTGCAAGAATGAGTAGAGATCTTCATTAATAAACCAAACTTACAAATAGTTCTCTCACAACAATCTTGAATCCTCTAAAAAAATGATAAAAACTTGGCCCTCAAATTGATTACAATCACTCAAGGTTGCTCCCCGAAATCCTCCACGAAAGTCCTCTCTAATTGTCTAATTGTCTCTGAAATTATGATCCCAAGGGTCCTTTTTATAGGACAAGTGGTGAGGTATTTGAGTTGTGGTGGGACTCTTTCTGATTGGCCGAATAGTGTTGGTAGCTATCTCTCCACCTATTTAATCTTTGGATCGTGATAAGGGACGGAATTTCCCCCCACTCGAAAACTCTTATATTTTCTTGTTGAACACGCATGCCGAGTTTCGACCGTAAAAATCAGCTTTTTCGCGCCTTTTTTGAATTGATCATCAATTTGCACCAAATTCCATCATTATCTGCAAAAATTTCACTAGGCAACTTTTTTCACAAATTAGCACAAGAATATTATAAAATTATCGAAGTGCCCATTTTTGACTTAAAATTGCCATTTTCAATATGAATTCAATCATTCTCGCATTTTTTTCTCCTTTTAATAAAATAGTCCTAAGAAATTATTAAATACACTAAAATGGGACTAACAAAGTATAAATTTGGGTATAAAATATACAAAATAATGCACTCATCACCATCCCCCGGAGTTTGATGGAAGTTATGATGTTGTTCGAGAAAATCAATGGAATAAAGATATGCAACACCATTTATGAATGGTGGATTGTAGTGAGGAAAAGAAACAAGTCCTTGCTACTTTCAAGCTTGTTGGGGCCGCGTTACATTGGTGGGAGTCGATGACTACACCAGAACAGAGGGACACTATGTCGATCACTGATTTATGGGTCTTGTATGACCAAAAGTATTTTCCTCCCGCGATTCAGAGGGAGATGAGAAGGAGACTTCAGGATCTGGTACAAGGAGAGAGATCTGTTGCCGAATATGAAGAGGATTTCACCCGGTTGGCAATTTTTGTACCGGATGAAGTGACTCCGGAAGAGAGGAAAGTTTTAAAATTCATGGGAGGTATAAACTGGAGAATCTGGCAACATTTGCTGGGTAATCCGGCTTTATAAACTTTTGGTGAGGTGATGAATGCGGCATTGCTCCATTGCCAAGAGCATCGATTATATGTGCAGGGTAGCAAGAAAGCTACAGGGATGGGGCAAGTAGGGAAGCCATGAGTAAGTGGGAATGGAGGAGGAGCTTTTCCTTCGTCCTAATCTTCGGGTAATAAGCAACGAGAAAGGGATCCCCAACAGGGGGACTTGTCGAAGAGAAAATGCTTTGGTGGGTTTAATGCCGGTGGTAATGCTAATAGCCAAGGTCAGGGTACCTCGCAGCAACAAGAAGGTCGGGGTGGTCATGGAGGTAGAGGCCATCCGGGCTAAGGTTTCGGGCAGTTTAGAAATAACAGAGGTCGAGGCCAGGAGAATATGGTGGGGAAGTGCTTTCAATGTGGGGAGACGGGTCATTATAAAAAGGATTGTCCTCAGTTGATTGGGGGACAACCTCCTAGAGCTCCTCAGCAGCCTTATGTTCAGTTTCTGCCACAGGCACCAAATCTAGTTGTCCCTCCGCAACAGGGTCAATTACAGTATGGGAGAGTTTATCATATTCAGGATGCGGTACTTCCTGCTCCGCCAGCGCCGCCAGGGATTGAGGGAAAGTTCCTTATTCAGGGACATATGGGTCACGTTTTGTTTGATACGGGTGCGACACATTCATTCATTTTTAGAAGCTTTACTCAGTCCACAGAGCTGATAAAATCTGCAGAGAGCACTTTCACTAGTGTGGAGTCCTCTATGGGTGATGGTTCACTTATTTTACTTGTTTGTAAACATATAGGAATTTCCTTTGGTAATTTGTGCTTTGAGGCCGATTTACTCGTCCTAGACATGGTCGGGTATGATGTGATTTTGGGCATGGATTGGCTTGTTAAGTATCATGCTATAGTAAATTGTTACGAGAAGAGTATAGTCTTCGCCATTCCAGGACAAGAAATATTCTTGGTGGTTATGCCTCGTTTGGAGGGAGATACTAGTACCTATTTGTATTGCATTGCGGAAGAGACTTCTCGGGATGTAGTTGTTCCCTTGGATTCTATTCTGGTTGTTCGAGATTTTGAGGATGTATTCCATAAAATACCGGGTTTACCTTCGAGTAGGGAGATTGAGTTTGTGATTGATTTAGCGCCGGGAACTCGATCGATCGCGAGAGCTCCTTATCGTATGGCTCCTGTGGAAATGAGGGAGTTGAGAGATCAAATTCAGGTGTTGTTGGATCAGGGATTTATTAGGCGTAGTACATCGCCATGGGGTGCTCCTGTGTTGTTTGTGAAGAAAAGAGATGGTTCTCTCCGGTTGTGTGTTGACTATAGAGAATTGAATAAAGTCACCATCCGAAATAAATACCCTTTGCCTCGTATTGATGATTTGTTTGATCAACTTAGGGGAGCGACATACTTCTCTAAGATAGATTTGAGAACGGGGTATCACCAGTTGAGGATACGGGAGCAGGATGTATCCAAGACTGCTTTTCTGACGAGGTACGGGTTTTATGAATTTTTGGTCATGCCTTTTGGACTGACCAATGCCCCTGCCGTATTTATGGATCTCAAGAATAGGGTATTTCGGGACTTCCTATACCAATTTGTTATTGTGTTTATCGATGACATCCTTGTGTATTCTCAAACTGAAGCTGACCATACTATTCATTTGAGGTTGGTACTGCAAAGATTGAGGGATCACCAATTGTATGCTAAGTTTGAGAAATGTGGCTTTTGGTTACAGGAAGTGCAATTTCTGGGTCATATTGTGACTTCAAAGGGTATATCGGTGGATCCGAGTAAGGTGGTTGCGGTGAGGGAGTGGGGTCAGCCCACGACACCTACCGAAATTCGCAGTTTTTTGGGTTTGGCGGGTTATTACCGTCGATTTATTAAGGGTTTCTCGAAGATCGCTAGTCCTTTGATAAATTTGACCCGGAAAAGGGTGAGATTTGTTTGGGATAACTCTTACCAAGCAGCATTCGATGAGCTCAAGGATAGATTGACTTTGGCTCCAGTCCTCGCTTTACCAAAGCCGGGATTGGAATATTTAGTCTTCACCGATGCATCTCTACAAGGTTTGGGAGGTGTGCTTCAGCAAGAGCGATGGGCTATCACTTATGCTTCCCGAAAGCTCAAGCCTCATGAAAGAAACTATCTGGTGCATGACTTAGAATTGGCCGCAGTTGTCTTTGCCTTAAAGATTTGGAGGCATTATCTTCTCGGGGAGAAGTTCAGTCTTTTCACGGACCATAAGTCGCTGCAATATTTATTTTCTCAGAAATATTTAAATATGTGTCAGCGCCGATGGTTGGAGTTCGTGAAAGATTATCAATTTGATATTCATTATCATCCGGGTAAGGCAAATGTGGTGGCGGATGCCTTGAGTAGAAAACCCGAGGGAGAATTAGCTGATGTATGGAAGGCTAAATGGAAAGAGCTCATACATGAGGATGCGGTTGCTAGGGCGTTCATATCCGTGATGACCGTTACTCCTACAATTGTGGCAAGGGTCGTAGAAGCCTAAGGAAGAGATAAGGGTTGTCAAGACCATATACGCCGATTGTTGTCTGATGGAGCAGAATCCTACTCGATAAGTTTGGAGGGTGGATTGCGCTTTCATGGAAGACTTATCGTTCCGGAGGAGGGGGATTTGAGACGGGCGATAATGGTAGAATCCCATGGTTCTAAATTTTCAGTGCATCCGGGTAACGATAAAATGTATCAAGACATGCGCCGTCAATATTGGTGTCCAGGGATGAAGCGAGATATTTCTGAGTTTGTATCTCAATGCACTACTTGTCAGTTGGTTAAGATTGATCATCAGTGACCGACAGGTTTGTTACAACCGTTGGAGATTCCGGTATGGAAATGGGAAAGCATATCAATGGATTTTATTACTGGCTTACCAACTTCACAAAAAGGTCACGATTCTATATGGGTTATCGTTGATCACTTGACGAAGTCGGTGCACTTTATTCCGGTCTGTACCGATTACAACACCGCTCGTTACGCTTGGTTGTTCATTGATGAGGTTGTGAGACTGCATGGGGTGCCTTTGAATATTGTTTCTGACAGAGATAAGATCTTTGTTTCCCACTTTTGGCAAAGTTTCCAAGAGGCCATGGGAACCGAATTGAGGTTAAGCACTTCCTATCATCCTCAAACAGATGGCCAGACCGAACGGGTTAACCAAATGTTGGAGGATATGCTCTGTATGTGTATGCTTGATTTTAAAGGTAGTTGGGAACAATATCTCCCATTGGTCGAGTTTGCTTATAATAATTCATACCAATTCACTATTGGGATAGCGCCCTATGAAGCCTTATATGGTAGGCCCTGTAGATCTCCCACTTGTTGGTTGGAGGTGGGAGATAATAAGTTTCTCGAACCTGAAATGATCTGGGATACTTCATCTAAGATCGAGCTTATTCGAAATCGCATTCGGATAGCCCAAGAAGACAGAAGAGCTATGCCGATGCGGGTAGAAGTCATGTGGAGTTAGAGACCGGAGATCAAGTGTTGGTACGTGTGTCACCTATGAAAGGTATCAAGCGTTTTGGAAAGAAAGGGAAGCTTGCGCCGCATTTTGTTGGACCTTTTCCCGTGATTACTAAAGTGGGTCCAGTGGCGTACCAACTTGCCCTACCAGAACCTTTACAATAAATTCACGATGTCTTTCATCTCTCCTCTTTGAAGAAATACAAGAGGTGTGAAGGTGCCCTTTGGCATATTCCTTTTGAGGATATTGAGTTGCAATCCGATGTTTCCAATGAAGAATAACCCGTTGCTATTCTAGAGCATGGGGAGCGTAGGTTGAGGTCTCGTGTGGTGCCCTTGGTTAGAGTACAATGGAGTCATCACAACGTTGAGGAATCAACTTGGGAACGTGAGGATGATATGCAGGAAAAGTATCCGCATCTCTTTATCCAAGGTACATTTGAATGTTGGGGGCAAAATTCCCTCATAAGGGGGGGAGTATGTAACAACCCTCACTTTTGACAGCCTATTTTATACTTATTTACCATATGGGGTAATTATATATAAAATGTTGGAATGTGGAGTAAGTATTAATTTGATGAGATACGTTAATATTTACTAGAAAGTTGTATAATTACCATGTGTGTAAGTAAATGTTTCCATACGGTGTTTTATTGTGTCATGAGAATTAAAATGACAAATTGGCTTAAAATGGAACCGGAACACAAAATATATTATAAAATTTCCAAATGATAATTTGGAGGGTACAGTTAGTTCTGGGAGGTGCGAGAGAGTCAAAATGTGTGCCATATTGTATTTTGAGGTTTTGGGCACTTTTGACTGGTTTTGATATATTGCGTATTAGAAATCATTTTATTGCGGTATTAACCATTTAAAGTTGGAGATTTTTGCTTAAGGCCACGTTTTAGGCTTGTTAAGCCTTCCATTTCTCTTATTTCCTTTAAGAACATTTCTAGCCCTAAAGTGAGAGAGAGAGGAAGGGAACTTGTGGAGAAGGTGAGAGATTGAAGATTTGTGGAGTTATCTTGCATTCTTCTTCATCAAAATCTAAGATTTGAAGCCCCAAGGAAAGTTTTCTACTTGCTATTATATGGTTTAAGGTGGATAATTAGTGTTGGTAGATATGTGATAGTTTTGGTTTAATATAGTTATGGTCTTGTTGGGATTTATGAGTTTTGATGTCTTTGGAAGAGATTTGATTATGGATTGATGTAAAATAATGGAGTTGGAAGCATTTATGATCATTTAGTATCAGTAAATGAGGTTGGTTTGGTTTGGTTGAAGTTGGCTTTGGTCTTAGCTTGAAAATAAGAAAGATTGGTCTAGGTCTGCAATGACCGGTCGACCGCGGTCCTCAGACCAGTCGACCGGGCCTTCGAGAGAGGGCACACTGCTTTCTTTCAAAGGCATAAAATTTGTGGTGCGGTCTATCACGACCCCTTACCGGTCGACCGGCCCTGCCGAAGTGAGCTTTCTGCTTTTCTTCTTAGGCAAAAACTTGAGACGCGGTCGATCGCGGTCTTGGGACTGGTCGACCGGTCCCCTGTTTTCTTCCTAAAATCTTATTTTCATTTCTTTAAATCTTTTCTTTTCATAGGGACTTAGGAACCTTCTTGAATGAAGTAAACCTTGGCTTTTAAAGTCCTAGTTGAGTTTGGTTGCCACCCCAGTGTTGAGTGGGTTCAATAGGGGTTAAGTCCAGGGATGTTTATAAGTAATGTTTAGGCATCACTTCTCTTTTTACACCTTAATAGGTGGATAGGGGTTGTAGGCCCATGCTTAGAGACTTTTTGGGCTTAAATGGAGGTATATAAGACCTTAAGATTCCGGAACAATTGTGATCCCTTAGATAATTATTCGAGGCATACCCTAGGATGGATATTAATGAAATATTTTATGATTTCGGTTTCAGATAAAATGAAACACACATATGTTAATGGAAATGAAAAATGGGATTTTTTCTTAGTAAATGTTAATTTACTTAAACACACCTCTCTAAATGCTATCATAAGGGAAGATCGTGCATGAGGTGATGTCCCCTGACTAGTGAATGCAGGGAGACTATAGTCCTCGGCCATATGCGGGTTTATTATATGTTTTTCTGCGCTAGTGAGGTAATTTCGGGTGTGGTTATGACTCACTCGCAGGCATATGGCCACTTCCCAACGTGCGTTAGGTGCCCAGGCTGCCTTGTTTGATAGGCCCTTGGAAGATGATAGTTATTTAGGGGCGCGCCCAGTGGGGAAACTCGGAGGGGCGGTCTTAGAATCGTTTTATGTATAAGAATATAACTTTTCTAAATTCAAGTGGGACTTGAGATATGTTTATTGCCACCGAATGTATGATGGTAATGATATTCCTTCTAAGGAATAAGAATTGAAAAGAAATGAGAATAATAATGATATTATATTCCTGTTAAGGAATGGAAATTGGATTAAAGTGGCTATGAAAGATGGAAGCTTTTAATTTAATCATGCATAATTTAATTCTCTTACATAATTTAATTGTAGGCATGTCATTTTAACTGTCCCATTTATGATTCATGATTAGGGTGTTAGATATTTCGTCTTCATCAGTCATGATTAACTGTTCATATCTATTATGCTTCTTATTCATCTGGGAACTATATAAAAATCGGGCCCTGACCCGTTCATTTCTTCCATGTTGTGCATGTTATTGTATCCGCCCAGGTGCTCCTCCGCAAGGACGCCCGTGTTGATATTTCCACCCTTATATTTTCGAGGAGCTATAAGATTTTGCGGATATTACAGGATGTTTTGTTAGACGCCCTCATTTTTGTAATTCTAGATATGATCGGGTCTGTTATTTGGGGGTGTGGCCCAACTTTGTACTTGTTTAATGGATGTAATATGTATCATATGGAACTGTTGTGATTCATTTTGTGTAGCTGTGGACCGAAAGCTTATTCGGTCCTCTTCTTGTACATTTATTATGGGAGGTTGATATATATGTATGTTATCTTGGAAATTCCATTATCTTTTAGAATGGGTTGCTTAAATTATTTTCTTATCTTAATCTTTTAATCAAATTAAATGTTTTGGCAACCCATTTTCTGAATTATTGGGTGGTTTTCCCGTATACTCGTGTTAAATTTGTGATGCTGAGAATGATTCCCATCCATGATTTCCGTATTTATTGGAGTATCGGGCTGGTCACCCCTAACTTCGGATTGCGGGTTGTCACAGCCTTCTCTCTCTCTACGATTTTCTTCTGCGAATCGTTCTAACATTCCGCAACCTAAAAAATGGTCGCTTTTTTAGCACTGCGGTACACCGGGAGTGATTGGTTATTGAATACTGGGCGAATGTGGAGTGGAGGTCCAGGGCTCGTCTTGTTTTGGGGAGTGAGAACTCTTTTGATGCATTTGAGCCAGTTGCGTATGAGCAGACTTTACTGTGAGGGTCGTCGCATCATCCCTCTTGTAGGGTGGTGAACCCTGGTGGTTATGTTTGTACAAAAATGGCTTTTGGCATTATTTTTTGGTGATTTCCTTTTTTATTTTATTTTTTGGATTATGGCAAGGCTTTTTCTTTGGCAGTTTGATGTTTATTTGTCGACTATGCGTGCCCGCGGGATGATAGGGCTTAAGGATGTCTGGGAGCACCTTTCACCTGTGGTGCGTTGGGTAGTATCATTAGCGGGCCTTGGGAGGTTGGCGTCTGTGCTAGATGAGACGCCTCGTTCGACGACGGTCTTATGCGCTTTGGGGGAGAGGTGGTGGGACACTACCCACACCTTCCATTTTGGCTTTGGGGAGATGACTGTGACTCCCATAGATGTGCAGCAGCTACTGGGACTGGATTGTAATGGAGAGCAGATAGAGGTGGATCGTTCCTTACGGGTGAGGCCGGAGGCGGTGCGGGAGGTGTTAGGTGATGTGGGGAGGATAGTATCTGGGGACTCTATTCGTCTGTCCCTGCTGAGGGATGTTTTACTGGGTAGGGTGATTGATGCGGATGACGGGTTTTAGGTGAGGCAGATGGCCCAGCTTTTTATTTTGCTGGTGTTGGAGGGATTTTTGGTGGCATCGTGCGGCGACGTTGTCCACTTATGGTTTTTACCATACTTGAGGATGTTTTCGAACATCCCTCTCTATGACTGGGGGATCCTGACTCTGGCGACCCTTTATTTTTCTCTGGATGCATTTAGCCGGTGCTGCCAGCAGTCTTTCACTGGAGCGACGTATCTTCTTGAGGCATTCTTTAGTTTGCGCATTTTCTTTTCATGCATTCGCATTTTCCTCATGCGTCTCTTTTTTTTATTGTGGATTCTTGTCTTCGGCAGGCACGGTTCTATAAGGTGATTGAGTGTAATACCCAGCTTGTTGCTTTAAAGGATGAGACCGTTGGGGACTTTTGTCGGTTGTATCAATGGCACAAGGTCAATCGAAAGTCGAGGAAGTCTCTTTCTCTGGAGGCGGTGCATCAGGTCTTGAATGGTCTGACCAATAATAGGGTAAGAGTTTTCTCTTCTTCAGTCTTGGTTTTTGTGTGCTTTGATTCCATATTGACTTATATATACTGGGGATTTTTCAGGTGACCTTTTACCCTTGGAGGACAGCTATTCAAGATACGGGGTCGACTGGGGTGAATGCGCAGATGAGGCGTATGCTGGTACATGAGTTTGGCCACTCTTGGTATCTCGAGGAGAGGGTGGTCCAACAAATTACTGAGGAGGAAGTGGTGGTGCCACCCGTGAGGCCCCCTATGTCAATGAGGTGGGAGCGGATGTTGTCGGAGGACGCGAGGATTGCGGCGATGATTGGCGAGTACTATCGGTTGTATACTGAGACAGTTGTGCCGTATGATTATATGAACTTTGTGACGAGTTGGTTGATGGCGCCCAGCAGATATGATGCACTGCTTTTCTCTCCTACAGGTTCGAGTCGGCCAGTGGGGTCCTCCCACAGCGGTGGTGGTTCGTCGACATGTGCGGCGGCGGCTACTTTAGAGGTTCCCTTTGTGCGCTTGCATACCCCTTCATACAAGATGCGGTGGGCTGATAGAGGGATGGTGCCTATATTGCATCGTCCTCATGCGATGGACCCGGAGGAGTTGGGATTGATAGAGAAGGTTCTTCATCCTTTGGTATACCTTTTTGTTCTTTTATTTTCCTTTTTTTGGCTTCTTTTGATCTTCTCTGGTTAATACCGATTCTGCCTTTTCTTGTAGTAAGTCTGGGTGTCCACCACTTGGCTGAGGGACATTAGGGGTTGGATATCTTCGGCAACTGCCCATATTCGGGACACGGTTCCTGTTCCTTTTTTCTTAGTGTCGTCTACCTCATCTGGGGAGGAGTTTGGTTCAGGTAGTGGTGGTGCGTCATCTCCCCGTAGGGGAAAGAGAGAGCGTCGCGGGGCTGGAAACTCTTAAGAGGGAAGAGCAGGTGGGAGAGAGAGGGAAAGGGTAGGTGACATAGAATGCGGGTTAGGGGCTGAGTCCCATTATTTTTTTGCTTTTCTTTATTTCCTGCAAAATCGATGTAACACAGAAAAAAATATCTATGCAATGCAATGGAGTTTTTTAATTATCTTCTATTAGTAATGAATAAATGCATGCATATGCGCTTTTTACTTTGCTGCTGAGACCGTAAAAAGAAATATTTTTGGAATTGAAGGAAAGTTTTATTTAAAATGAGAAATTATATAAAGATGGAATGGGATTTTGAAATTCTGTTGAGAATATCAATTTATTTTTATTGGGTTCTTTTTTTGGGCAAAAGAGGAAAAAAGGTAAGTTTCCAAATATAGGGGGTTGCCGATCGGCAAGCCCCTTGTCCTGCCTATCGGTAGGTCAGTCCAGTCTAATCAATCAAGGCTTTGATTGGTACTCTCTTCAGCCTCTGTTACCGTGTGGGGCAGGATTCCCTCTGATTTCTGGAGTGGTTGTGTCTCTTGTGAGGGTTTTCAAGTATAAAAAGGGATAAGGGTGGAGTGTTCTCATCACACCTTCACTTTCTAATTTTCTTTATTCTATGAGATGGATCTCCTTGGTAGCGTTGAGTTTGCCAACTACCTCGAGACTTTGGAGGCGATGTTCTCCTACAACGTCAACTACGATGCTTTCATGATGCGTCGAGTCTCTTTATGGTGTAATCGACCCATAGAGTGGAACATGCTGATGGCAGTGGTACAATTTTGGTACCCCGAGGACAATGTGTTTCGCTTTGGCTTGGAAGAAGTCTGTCCGACTTATGAGGAATTTTCTGCCATGTTGGGGGCAAATCCTAGTGTGGCAGCTGTTATGCCTAAGTTTTCCCGATCTCCTCGGGAGTTGTTGGCTGGACTTATCCACATCTCGCCTTCGACGGGTAGACCTTTGGTTACTAGATGAATGATTTCCCTTCCGGAGGTGCTGCGGTCTATGCATTTGCAGGAGGTTGGTGATGCTGGGTATACCAGAGCCGTCGTTCTAGGCTTGGTTTCGAAATTACTACTGGTGATTGGGGAACTACTAGTGGACCCACAACTTACAGCCATTACTTCATGGATATCATACCGTCGTAATCCTTCGGTGGTGATACTGGCGGAGACATTGAATGGCCTGGATGCCTAGAGAGAAGGTCGTTCTGACTTTCTGAGGGGTAGCCCTATGATGCTGTTCATGTGGTTGTCTAAAAGACTCTGCCTGGTGACTCCTCTATAATACCCTATGTCGATTGCACCCAACTTCTTTTTGTGCCATTTCATCAGCGTTGTTCCAGATATTGAGAGCTGGGAGAACTGGTTTGTGAAGCATGGGGCTCTAAATCTGCACTGGTCAGTGCCTTGGTGGGGACTGTTGCTGCCTATTATGGAGCTGGGGGAATACCCGGACGTCCTACTGGTTGGTCTCAAACAGACCTCTTTCTATTTCCCTTGGTGGCTTCTACTCCAATTTGGCTGGGAGTAGGTCGGACCACCTCGGACACTAGACTTTTTTCCAGTAGAAGGTCTGACAGAGCGTCTGCGCATGCGGCTTGGCTCTTTATGGGAGAATCGACGTCCGTCGACCCGTCCCACTCAGTCTATTGGGAAAGTTTGTCACATTCTCAGGATTATATGAAGTGGTTTTGGAGAATAGTAGTCACCAAGATATTGGTAGTGGAGACCGAAAAAAGGTGGCTTGCCTTATCTGATACCATAGAGGGAGGTGTGGTAGTTTTTACGAGGCTGGTTCGAGCTTATCGTTCCATCGAGCGTCTGCGGCACTCTATTCAGGTAGGGGAAGCTTGGGGACCCCAGGATGTAGATGATGACAGAGCGGGCTCCTCTGGTATCTGTGAGTAGGACTTTTGGGGAGTTTATTTGGTAATGGGGAATAAGTTTGGGAATTTATTTGGCTTTTTAGGAAGGTAGGGGGAAGGGATTTATTCGTTCCTTTTCTTATGTAATTGAACTGTAACTTCTTACTAGTGAAATAAACAAGTTTTTGATCATCCAGCTGTTCCTTTTGATGAATTTTATATTTTGAATTATCTATATCGATCGCTAAGGCATGCATAATCCTTTTGTTCAAGTATATGTTAGAGTGAACTGTCGTTCTCGAACGTAAGAAAAGAATAATTTTTTTTATGAAAAAAGAAAGGGTCGTGCTCATATGGGATGCATGAGCTGCCTACGTACCTCTGGCGATTTTGAAAAGTTTTAATTTTTCTGAAAGCAAATGGTTTTGTAGAGGATTAGGCCCGCGTAGTTCTGGGTAAAGGGAAATGAAGATTTTTTTTTTTAGAATAAAAGGGAGATGAGAAGAATCGTAGCACGTCGAGATTTTGGACTAAGGGTAGAACTTCTTGAGATGATCTAGGTTGACTAGATGAGACATCTCTTCTCCAACTAGGTCGGTGAGCATGGCGGCACCGCCGGACAAGATCTTCTTCACAATGTATGGGTCGCTCCAATTGGTCTTGAATTTCCTTCTGGGTTCCCAGATGGGCTCTACTATTTCTTTAAGGGCTAAATACCCTTCTCGGACACTGCGGTCCTTGACTCTCTTATTAAATGAATGCGATATTCGACGATGGTACCCTTGTGTGTGATACAACGCTTTCAGTCTCCTTCCGTCCAAGAGTGATAGCTCATCAAGATGGCTTTGATGCCAGTCCTCCTCACTGACTTAGCTTTCGAGCATGATATGAAGTGAAGGGATTTCTAGCTCCACGGATAGGATTGCTTCCATGCCGTAGACTAGGGAGTAAGGGGTGGCCCCAGTAGAGGTTCAAATTGAGGTTCGATAGCCCCAAAAGGTGTAAGGGATTTAGTCGGCCCAATCTCGACATCTTTCGGTCATCTTACTGATGATGGCTTTAAGGTTTTTTTTAGCGGCCTTGATTGCACCATTGGTCTGAGGTCAGTAGGGAGAAGATTTGTGTCTCTGAATCCCATACTCGTTGACCACTTCTGTGACTTCTACCTCGAAGTGCAACCCGTTATCTCACAGTTGCTCATGTGGGACCCCATATTGGTAGATGATGTTCTTCCTAATGAATTTGGCCACTTTCTTAGCATTCAGAACTGCGTATGACTCAGTTTCGACCCATTTGGTGAAGTAATCAATGGAAACTAGGATGAATTCATGCCCGTTATAAGCCTTTGGAGTAACCTTCCCCATGATATCGATACCCCATGTGGAGAATGGCCAGGGAGAAGTGATTTTGTATAATTCTCGCGGAGGCAGGTGTTGAAGGTTGGAAAACTGTTCGCATTTGAGGCATCTATGGACATAAGCGGTGAAATCCTGGATCATGGAAGTCGAGTAGTTGCCTTGTCAGATGATCTTCTTGGTAAGCATATGACTGTTCATGTGGGGCCCGCATTCCCCACTGTGGATTTTTTGCATTACCTCTTCAATGTCAGCCCCTGCGATGTAGTGTAGATGGGTTCCATCGAAGTTTCTTTTGAATAATGCTTTGTGACAGATGATGTACTGGGCAGTCAGTCTTCGAAGGGTTGCTTGGTCTTTCTTATTGGAACCCTCGAGATACCTACCATGCTTGAGGAGGTGCCAGATATCATAGTACCAATAATTGGCTAGCTTGGGATCTTCTTTGGTGATGAGGTCAATGTGGTAGCAATGAGTTGGTTTGTCTTGATTTTAGACTAGGAAGGGGGCCATTGTTACTCCTTTCAGTATGTCAACTATGGAGGACAAGGTAGCAAGGGCATCGGCTAGGTTATTCTTTGCTCGAGGTAAGTAGCGGAAGGTGATATCTTGAAATTGGGAGGCAAATTCTTCTAAGTGGGCGTGGAAGGGTTGGAGTTTCTCGTCCTTGACTTTCCATTTTTTGAGCACTTGGCCGATGATGAGGGCATAATTCCCATAGACATCTAGGTATTGAATACCTTTCTTGAGAGAAACTTTGAGGCCTAGCGTACATGCCTCGTATTCAATCATGTTGTTGGTGCAGGGAAAATATAATTTGATAGCGATAGGAGTGTGGGAGTCATATGGGGCGATCAAAAGTATCCCAATGCCATATCCCTTTTTATTGGCAGCACCGTCAAAGAACATTTGCCATTGAAGGTTACCTTGAGCAGCGCAGAGGATGTTTTCATCTGGGAATTCGGAGATCCAGACATCAGCTTCTTCCAAGGGGTAATCATCGAGGTAGTCGGAGATGGATCTTCCTTTCATGGTTTTCTTCATGATGTACACGATATCAAACTCGGCTAGGATCATCAACCATCGGGACATTCGGTTGGATAAGGTAGGTTTCTCAAGAAAGTACTTATTGGGGTTCATTCGGTATACTAGTTTGATGGGGGAGGCGAGCATGTAGTGTCACAACTCTTGGGTGACCCAAACAAGCACAACACATACCTTTTCCAAAGCAGTGTAGTTGACTTCGTACCCGGTCAATTTGCGACTGGCGTAATAAATGGCTCTTTCTTTGCGGGAATCTTTAGGGTATTGGGCTAGCAAAGCCCCAGCTATAGTGTCGGTTATGGTTAGGTATAGGAGCAAGGGGAGACCAGGTTGTGGTGGCATGAGTACCGGAGGTTGGGTCAGATATTGTTTGATTCAGTCAAAAGCTTCTTGCCAGGCCTCGTTCCAAACCTTGGTTGAATCCTTTCGGAGGAGTTTGAAAATAGGTTCGTAAATGAAAGTTAGTTGGTTGATGAACCGACTGATGTATTACAATTTCCCAAGGAAACCACGGACTTCTTTCTCTATTCGGGGAGATGGCATCTCAAGTATGGCTTTTAGTTAGGCTGGATCTGCTTCTATCCCCCTTTCACTGACCATGAATCCCAAGAGTTTTCCCTTTATAACGTCGAAGACACATTTTTGTGGATTGAGTCTCATCTGATACCGTCGCAGTTGTTCGAAGAACTTTCGAAGAGCAGGAACATGACCTTATCAAGTTTTGGATTTGATAATCATATCATCCACATAAACCTCGACTTCTCTGTGAATCAAATCGTGCAGGATGGTTGTGGCAGCCCTCTGGTAGGTTTCCCCAGCATTCTTGAGACCAAATGGCATTACAGTATAGCAAAAGGTTCCCCACGGTGTGATGAACTCGGTTTTTTCTTAGTGATCTGGATGCATTTTTATTTGGTTGTATCCGGCAAACCCATCGACGAAACTTAAGATCATAACTGGTTGTGTTGTCCATGATCATGTCGATATTAGGTAATGCATAATCATCCTTTGGAGAGGCTTTGTTCAAGTCCTAGTAGCCTACACACATCTGAACTTTTCCTCCTGATTTCGGCATAGGCACTATGTTGGCTAGCCATGTGGGATATTTGATCACACGAATAAAGCCCACGTTCAGCTATTTGACCATTTCTTTTTTGACTTTGAGCAACCATTCGGTGCGGAGCTTTCTTAACTTTTATTTAACCGACTTGTAATCTGGAAGAATGGGGATCTCAAGTTGACCTATTTCAGGAATAATGCCGAGCATATCATCATAGGACCATGCGAAGACATCCACGAATTCCTTTAGTAATTCTTCGAGTTGTGTGCGCTCATGCTCCTCAAGGGTAGCCCCTATCCTAATCTCATGTAGTTGGCTACTAGAACCGAGGTTAATAATAACAGTTTCTTCTTCATTAACTTGAAGGCGGTTATGCTGTTTGTTATTAACCTTATTCAGATTAGTTAAGAATTGTTCATTTGCAAAATCATCATCATCAAAAGTTTGATTAGAATCTAAACAATTAATGTAAGGCACAGCAAGATACTCAAAATCTTCATTTATTTTATTGATAAGAAAAATAGCATTGAAAACCTCATCAAAAGAGGCCTCGATTAAATTAAAGCAAGGATGGGCAATAAAAGAAGAGATGGGGTAAACATTGGGGTTAGGTGGGATTTTAACAGGTAGAACTGGAGCAGCAAGCCAGTTGAGGAGAGGTGTATCAGCAGCTTTAATCAAGTGAGATGGATCCAGTGAGATAGTGCTCGAATGAACCATATAGAGTGTCAGCCCCAGTGTATGTAAGTCAAACGAATCCTCGGAGTCACTTCCCTCGAAATCTACGATATCTTTTATGAGTGGTTGTACATGGTGTTAGGAACTTTCGACCTATGGGTAGCTGTGTTGGAAAAAATCTCCATTCGAGGCTTCATCTTCTTATCTGTATGGTCACACCATGGTTTCGAAAAGCCGCAAAAGGGGAAGTCTTCGCCCTCTTTGATGAATCATCCATTTAAGGAGTCACCTGGGATAGTCTGGATGCATTTTAGTCTTCTCTTTGGTCGAGACTGGCATTCTGAGCTCTTGTTTTGACGGTCGATACCCCAAACCACAAGGAGGGAAAACTTATTTTAGTTCAATGGGCTCAATTATCCCTTGTTGTCTTTGTCCTAGCCCCAGTCCGGGCATGAAGTGCATGTTTTTGAACATCTAAATCACATTGACATTGCTATGAGGGTCGTGTTCTGGACAAACCCTTTCTTTGAAATCGTCCCCTACCGGCAGTAGAAGTGGCCTAACTCGGAATCCTGATAGGAGCATATCATTTGACCCGTGCTGTATCTCAAGGATTGGATTACTGGTACTTACACTCTCGGCATTGTTGTCGTCACCTAAAATGGTGATGACCCATCCGTCAGTGAAGAACTTCAATTGCTGATGGAGTGAGAAAGACACACCCTTGATACTATGGAGCCAAGGTCGTCCGAGCAATAGGTTGAAATAAGTTGGGATATCAATAACTTGGAATTCAATGACGGGGTTTATAGGGCCAATCCTTATTGCAAGTTTTATGGATCCCATCAACTTCCGACGAGTATTATCGTAGGCACGTACTGCAGCAGAGGTTGGAGCGAGGTCACTTTCCTTCAGTCCTAAGCAATTGAAGGTTCTTAATAGGCAGACATTCAAGGCGGATCGATTATCGATAAGAAAGAGTGGTACAATTTTCCGCATAACTTCGACGGAGATGTTGAGTGCATGATTGTGGTTTGGCCCAATTCTGGGGATTTCTTCTTCGAAAAAGGATAGCATTCGGGTAGATGTCAAGGATCCGACTAAATTTATCTCTTCTTCTGGTGTGGTAAAAGGAGGAACTGTGGGTCCAGTGAGAAACTTGATTAAAGTATTTTTGTGCAGCTGGGAAGATATGAAAAGCCCCCATAGAGTGATGTTTGAGTTTTCTTCAGTTGATCGAGGATCTTACTTTCTTTGAGGGTCATCTTTGGCATGGGAAGGTTTTCAACGCCCTTTCCTTTGTCATTGGCTGGTGGTAAGCTTGGGATCTGGTAATTTCTTCCTGATCTGGTCGTGTGATTTACTAAAGAAGGGAAGAACATGAACCATATTTCCTCATTAATCTTGAGTTATTCTGCCACCTTATTTATTTCTCCGAGGAGTTCTTCAAATGATATCATCCCACACATGTCGGCTACCGGTCCAATTTTCTCTGAAGCTTTCTCTTCATTTGAATCTTCAAATTCTTCCCCCCATCCGGTGGCAACAATTATGTCTTTCCATGTAAAGTCAATGCATTCCACAACTTCAATGGCTTCTTTGTACAGGTCCTCCCATTCTACGGGGAGATGTAAGGGTGAAGGGACCAGGCGTCCTTGTAGCTTCAGAGTATCAAGTAACTCAGTCATACTACAAATATTATTAGTTTGCCTGAATAATTCTTCCATGATCTGGACAACGTCATCTAGGCTGACTTCATCGATCGGTACTACCCAATTATCTGACTCTCAAGACCATTTCCATGCTTTCAAGAATAGCGTACTGAACCTCTGGCAATCAATGATCATCTGTGAGGGCAATTTTAACCCAAACTCTAGTAGTTGGTTTAACACTTATAATAATTCCATACTTTTATTATAGAACAGGTACGTATAGCGATGCATGCTCTGGTAAGGAGTGACAGTGCCTGATCAACAAGGCTAACAGGGTGTAGGAGGAAATATGGGCAAGTTTGGAGAGGTTTGAGAGAGTATATGGGCGTGATTTGAGTTGAGGGATCAAATTTTGGGTTCATTTCTAGGAAGATAGCATTGGCATGATTTGGGAGTGTGTTGTGAGTAGTGTTTTGCTTAGGATTGGCTGGTGGGGAAATGGTACCCCGATCAATTAGACCTTGGATTATATTTCGGAGGTGAAAGCATTGGTCGGTGGTATGGCCAGCAGTCTGGTGAAAGGCGCAGTGGGCATCTGCCTTGAAGTTTCTGGGAAGTGGATTTGGCAATGGACGAGGGTCCAAGGGTTTTATGAGATTTTAACTTAATAGGGATTGATAAACTTTGGAGAGGGGAGCAAGGAGCTCAGTGTATTCCTTTCGGACTGGGACAGGGCGGCTTTCTGGTGCCCACGAAGTGGTTGGTTGAGAGATGTTGTTGATGGTAGAGACTGCAGCACTGACAGGCTTATCATATTTTCTGGGAGTGAACTGTTCGGACACTTTATTTGGTTCAACTTCTGTTTTAGCAAGATCCTCCTCGATTTCTACTCCGGCTTCTCTGAGAGCTCGAAAGTAGGGATAGTATTATCCTCCCATTGTTGCTCGGACGTGGTGTAAGAAATTCTTCTTCACTATGTTGACTTGTTCTTCTTCGGATGGTTGATTGGTCATGGTGGCTGATTTTTTCCTTCATTGGGCTATGAAGTTAAAGACTGATTCCCTAGAGTTCTGTTTGAGCAGATCTAAATCACGACGGGTGACCTTAAGCTCTTCGATGTATTTAAACTGCGATATGAATTCTCGGGCTATATCCTCCCAGCTACGGATTCTGGATTCCTCGAGAAACAAAAACCATCGGAGGGCGCTATCCTTCAAAGTTTGCTTAAATAATTGGGCCATCACTTCTTCAGAAGCCCCTAGGAGGGTCATAGAACGGTGATAACTACGAAGATGAACAATCGGGGGTCCACTTCCTCCTAATTTCTCGATATATGGCATCTTGAACTTCTCGGATAACCTCGCCTTAGGATAAGGAGTCATGTGGGTGTAGTCCACGTAATTTCCAGAGCTTCTGACTTGGTCGAACTTCTTAGTTACCATCTTGAGATCTTCTTTGACCTTGTTCAGCTCTTTCTCTTTTGGATCAATGATCACAGGCAAATTAGCCCCAGGCTGGGCAAGGTTTGTCATGGGAAGCTGGGCAGGCGACGACCCATTAGTAGATGGGGCACGTGGAGCGTGATGATACTCTTCGGGAACCCAGATAAGCTCGGGTGGACCCATAGTGCTAGGGAATAGGGACTCGGGCTCTTGATGAATAGGAACCTGGTTTTGTTTCATCTCTCGAACCTCAGTCTGGAGGTTATCAATAAGACTGCCGTCAGATCTGGTTGCTCAAATGGTACTTGATATGTGTTCTCCACAGAAAGCGAATGGGTTCCGAACTCGAAAGAAGTAGCAGGAGAACGGACGGGATTTGACAGAAGACCGAAGCTAACAATGAGCCAGGCCAAGGGCATGCAATCGACCTGAGAAGGAATAAAATTGGATTTATTTTTGAAAAAAGAAGAATGAAAATATTTTTTTGACATTTTCTTTTTGAGGTTGAAAGATATAATATTTTTTTAGATTTTTGATAAAGCGAGGAGAAATGTTTTGGGATTTTTGATAAAGAATGGAGAAATATTTTTGAAAGACGGGTCTCAACATGATTATTATGATTATTATGTTCTCACTTGTATTAAATTCTCCTAAATGCAAAGTGAAATGCCGGACGGGACCCGAGCCTGGAAAATTTGGGTTTGTAACATACGCAAAAATATGGTTGGACTTGTGACCAGGCTCATGGGCAGGGTCTCGTTTTAAGAATGAGCGAAAATTTGGGCGGTAGGCCGACCCAAAAATTTCGTAGAGTTTCGGGTCAAAATCGGCAATCTAAAATGTGTGTCCTAGGCTTGACACCTATATGTGGGTATGCAGTTGATTGGGTGAATTGGAAAGGGTTCCCCCCTCTGGCATGACTTCCACGATATACGTCTTTGCTTTTGAGGGTAATCGGTACGTGTGGACAAGCCATTTGATATACCTGAGTGTACGTGAATTGCCTCACTATATACCTCATAGGGACGGTACGTGTGAGAGCGAATTCGATATACTCGGTGTACAAGAACGAGTTCCTTATGATATACCTCCCGACATGACTTTGGTCAAGCGGTACGATGCAGGGGAACCGTTCGATATAGGTCGAAGGTATTTGGCCAATGGAAGGTGAGAATCATATCGCTTAGGCTAACTGCGCCCTGTTGGACCAGTGCCATCACGAAGTGACCCTCCAGTTACTGGACAAAATTTGGTAAATCACAATGCTCTTTGGTGATGTCGTATGAATCATGCATGATTCTGTTGTTAGTATCTTATGATGAGAGTATCTTTCTTGATCATGCCAAACAGGGAGCAAAGTACAAGTACCAATGGTATACCAAGTATGGATGGGTGATACGTGCAACATGTGGACATATGTGATCCTAGGTGCACGAGGTGCGAAGTGTACATGGAGAATTTTCTACAAGTGTGTGAATAGAAGCATAAGCATGAGGTACACATGAATAATAAAGGGGAACATGCAAAATAGGGTAATATATAAGAAAATAAAATACCCATGTAAATAGAGTCTAGCCCCCATGAATAAAATTTCCCCAACAGAGTTGCCACTATGGCCATCCCCGATCCTCGCGAAGGGAGAGAGAGAGAGCGAGATGGGTGTCATCTCCATGGTAAGAGGATCCTGGTCCCACGCATCCCTCTCGGGAGCGCTTCGACCGGTGTCGGCGATGTGTGAGGTGAAAAATGTAGAGATATGGAGTCGTCAGTCTATTTTACTCAAAACAGACAAAAGAGGGTGGATCCATCCCGAAGAACAGCATCCAAAGACATACTGATACATACGAAACCAAAAATGACTCAAAATGGATTCGAAGGTTAAGTTACGAAATGGGAAGGTGTTAGGCACCCATTCTGCCCTTGCGGTCTCTCATGGATTATTGTTATTTTCCTTTATTTCCCCGTGATATGTGTGCATGTGTATATATAGTAGAGATATGAATCATCGACCTGTATCATGGAAGAGATAAAACGAGTCATCCATAGGAATGTTCCTAAAAGTAATATTATAAAATACGATTTACGCTATTATCCTCGCGTTGATCGTTATAATGGAACGATAATGCATACGGAATAATACGCCACTAAGAACAAATATATGTATACGCAAACATATAGAATCTAAGAGAATTAAGTTAGAGAATATAGAAAAATAAAAAACGGAAAGAATAGGACTCGAGTCTCGGGTTTTACCCCCGAGACGCCTACATAGCCTATAGAGGCATCAAAGTTCACGTAGTTCATATGCAAAACGAGGGGTGGGATTTATCCCATAAATTCAATCGGGGACTTCTCTTATACGTGTGTGTGTGTGTGTGTGTGTGTGTGTGTGTGTGTAAAAAGTGTTTTATTTGTGGGAAAAGTGTGAGAATTCCCGTTTGGAATTTAAGAGCAAACCCTCTTTTCTTGTTTTTTGGGTTTTATTTATATGAAAATAAGAGATGTGCAATAATACTAAATAAAAAGTATATTAGGATATGTGAGATGGGGAGAATAAAAGTGCTAAGTAATAAAATAAGCTAATGCGAATTTAGGAGAATTTGAAGAGAGAGTTGAGAAAGTTAGACCTTCTTGAAGATCTTGAACTTTATCTTGAATGTTAGAGAGAAGCCCTTGCACTTGGATAATGATGAAAGGTAGTCAATTCACCAAGTTTGGTGAAAAAGATGATTAAAAGTGAGGGTTGGAAAGGGATTTGGATGTAGAAATCATACCGACTTCGAGAGAGGTTTTCTGAGTTCGTTGAGAGTGATGGATCTCAGATCTTGGTTTTTTTGCAATGAGGTTCGACCATCTTTTTATAGGTCCAGGGCATTGCCGATCAGCATAGGTCTGGTCCTGCCAATCGGCAGGTGTTTTTAGGCACACTACCGATAGGCAGGATTTTGAACCTGCCGTTTGGCAGTCTCTTTCAGGTTCCTTCAAAAAAATAGTCCTAGAACGCAAACCGTTGATCCAAATCGCGCACGGATCAAACCGCCAAAAAATTTCTTCAGAGACCTTCGAAAGTCCTTTGGACTACTCCCCGGTCCGGGAGTTGTCTTTGGGATAAATGTGGCTTGGAAGCGCTCGTCGATCCTTTGGACGGGGGATCGTCGGACGCAAACGGATAGTTTGTCCGTATGGTAAGTCAGAATCACGCACGGGGCAGACCGTTGGAAAGTTTATGAGATTTACTTCGACATTCCAAAGAGTTTGACCCGGTTTGGGGAGTTAACTTTGGTCAACCAGGGCCTGGGAGCGTTCGGTGACCTTTCACAATAAAACGGATCGTTCATCCGTACCGTAAGTTAGAATTGCGCATGGGTTGGACCGTTGGAAAGGGGTTTTAGCGCGCTCCCCTTGAAGATTCATTCAGTCTCGGTCAAGCTGAAGAGTTGGCTTGGGTCAAATGGATCACGGGAGCGTCCGGTGGCCTCTGATCAAGTTTAGGGGGAGAACGGGTCGTTTGTCCGCACCGTAAGTCAGAATCACGCATGGGGTGGATCGTTAGAAAGGGATTTCAGCGCCCTTTGAAGATTTATTCAGTCTCAGTCGAGCTGAAGAGTTTAACTTTTGGTCAAATGAAGCCTAGGAGTCCCCGATGGACTCTAGGTCAGTACCCGCGGAATGACTTAGGTTTGTAGTGATGAAGGGAGGTGCTAGAGACCTCGGGAGAGGTTTAGGGGGTACTAAAATGGGGTTTCTACACCTATATTAAGGTCGAGGTAGGATTCCGAACTAATATATGGAAATAGTAAATTAGTGTCGTGATGAAAGAGTTCCTAGCCAATATATGTATAAAATTTCATGAGTGGGGTCGAGGTGATTTTTTAAACCAATACATGAAATTCACTTGGGGTCGAGGTGACATTCCAAACCAATCCTTTTACTTGGTGTCGATGGACCATTATGAACCAAGAGTCCTTAATGTGTGTTATGAGGACATATTAATGATGAATGAATTTATAAGTATATATTGTGTGTGAAATGTATATTGTATGATAATCTACTCATATGGGATAGTAGAAAATTAGATGACGTGCATACATCTAAAAGTAAATTAAATAGAGAGACTTAATTAGAAAAATTAATCGATAGATAATGATTGTCTTAAGAATAAATTAAGTAGTGATTTAATTATAAAAGTAAAAGATAACAAGGTGTGACAAGTTATCTAAGTATATAACATATGAGATGTGTTATTGTTAACATATTGTATGAGGGTATGGGAACTTAGTCGCGTAGATAAGTTCAATTCAATACTATAGTCTAGATAGCTTGGGTAGTATAGCTAGGTGGGCTAAGTATAGGACGTTAGGCGTGCACTATAGATGAGGGGTGAGGTATCTCAAGAGAGTGTACGCAATCTTAACATGTATAATCAATAACTCATTTTATTTTCAAAACGTTTTGAGTACTAACTCTTGCTATAAAAATATTTTTAAAACCTTTTAGGTGTCCAGTCACAAGAACGCCAGACCTGAGGATTCAGTCTAGGGACTCGTAGTTGCAGCATTATGGAGGTTGACAGGATTTTGCATAGAGGATTCATTAGTCAGATATAGTGTAGGATCTTTTTTTAGTCATCTCTATAGGGATATGCCATCCATAGACATTAGTTCAGTTATTTAGTTTTGGATTATATTTGTTTTATTTAGCAGTTTTGGATTTCAGCCGATTGTTGACTCGGGAAGAATTCATTCTTTATATATTGTGAGATGGTTTGAATTATAGTATATTGTGGATGTTTAATTATTAGTTCCGCATGAGTAATTTTCTCCGGTTAATGAAAGATAAAATTTGACACCGGTCTAATATTACTTAGGTGATTAGTAATTAAAAAGTTTTCAACAGTGATGCTAAGAATGAACCAACTGAGAAACCTGTTTTAATTTAATATGGGACTGATCACTCGGGATTTAATTAGGTGGGGTGTCACAAGGGATAGATCCAGAGTTGAGCTGCTCGTATAAAGTTAACCTTGACCTTAAGATAAAAGCAGAAGTAGAGAAGCTATTATAAGCGGGGTTCACCAAGCCTATTCAGAATCCTGTGTGGCTCTCCAGTATAGTGTCGGTGGCAAAGAAGGATAAGATCCAAATTCGAATTTGTGTGGATTTTCACTACTTGAATCGAGCATATCCCAAAGACGAGTTCCCTTTACCAAGCATAGACAACTTTGTTGACACTACTGCGGGCCATGATATGTATAGTTTCATGGATGGGTACGTCAGCTACAATCAGATTAAATTGGATCCGACGGACGCGAAGAAGACTGCCTTCTGAACACCATTGGGAAACTTCCACTAAACAATCATGCCATTCAGATTGAAGAACAACGGGTTCACGTATCAAAGGACTATAATGGAAATTTTTCATGATTTATTTCATGATATACTAGAATTTTATGTGGACGATCTTGTGGTGAAATCCAAGAAAGAAAGAAAGCGCATGCAGAACCTCCGAAAAGTGTTCGAGAGGTATCATAACTACTAGATGCGGATGAACCCCTCGAAGTGTGCCTGCGGGGTCACTGTGGGAAAAAGTTTGGGATTTGTTGTGAATTTACAGGGGTTCAAGTAGATGAAGAGAAGAAGAAATCCATTATGATGATGCCACCTCCAAAGAGTCAAAGGCAGCTCAAGAACTTTTTAGGTAAGGTGTTCTACCTAAGAAGGTTCATACCTACACTAGCGGAGGTGACCCACCCATTTACACCCCTTTTAAAAGACAAAGCCAAGTGGATTTTGGGAGATGAGCAGAAGAAGGCATTTGAAAAGATCAAAGAAATTTCATCCTCCCCATCCACGATGATTGCACCGGAAGCTGGGGCGTCGCTACTGCTTTACCTTATTTCAATAAAAAGATCCGTAGGAACACTATTGGTCCAAGAAAATAAAGGAGTAGAAAAGTTAGTGTACTACCTGTCAAGTGTGATCTCAGATATAGAGTCTAGATACACCAGCGTAGAAAGGCACTGTTATGCCCTGGTCTTTGTTGCTTAAAAGTTAAGACATTATCTAATAGTATTTACAGTTCACATAGTCACTAAGTGTGACCCCATCAAGTACCTCCTCGCACGGACAGTGCTTGTGGGATGAACAACAAGATGGTTTTTGATTTTGTTAGAATATAATCTAAAATGCCTAGTGCCCAGAGCTATTAAAAGTCAAGCGGTAGCAGATCTGCTCGCCTATATTCTAAGTGGGAATTTTGAGCCCCCCAATGAGGAATTACCTGGGGATAACTTTCAATCATGCATGGTGGAAGAAATGGAAAAGTGGGCGATGGAGTTTGATGGCTCTAGTGCTCAAGGAACGGGAGGTTCCGGTATTATATTGTTAAATAGTAAGGAGAAGATCACCCTCTCCAACAAGTTAGATTTTAAATGCTCAAACAATGAAGATGAGTATGAGGCCCTTATTTGGGGGATGTTGGAGGCACTAAGAAGAGGGTTTAAGGTGTTTTGCATATAAGGGAACTCCAACCTGGTAGTGAAACAGGTTAATAGGGAGTTCGCCCTCAAATATACCAACTTGGAACCCTACAGATACATCATTAAATGATTGTTGGGGCAGTTCTTGAAAGTAACTAAAGAGAGGTATGCGAGAATAATGAATAGGAATTACAATGCATTAGCCACTATAGCACCAAATTTAGAAATGGATGAGCCAGAAGCAATGATCACAATACGGCGGAGAACAGTGCCTACTACAGTGAAATTCTTGTTCCCAAGCAACGAGCTAAAAGATTGGAGGCTCCTATTAGTGAATCAGTTAGAGACCAGAGAAGGAACAATGAAGACGTTAGAGCTGGCTAATTACCACATGCTGTAGGGAGCACTTTACTTCAAGAACGCTGGAGGTTTCCTAGCAAGATATGTGGGATAACAAGAAGTTAAAGAAAGGTTGGCAAAGATGCACAAAAATCATTGTGGGGACACTGATATCCCTCTTTATCGGGGGGATACTATTGGCCCACCATGAGGGCAGAGGATACTCATATAGAATAAGTTTGTTTAAAGTACAAAGCCCATTTTGACCAGCCAGTTGAAGATAATTTTTTAAAAGCCTTTGAAGATTAGAGGAAGCCATACATAGTATATCTGAAGGACGATGAGTTGCCCACAGAGAGAGCGGATGAAATTTATCTATAAAAGAGGGTAGACCTTTTTTACTTAGTGGAAGGGGAACTTTATAGGAAAGGGTACAATGAGAAGGCACTGAGGTGCATAGCTAAGGAAGACACAGGGAGAGTGCTACAGGAAGCTCATGAGACCTCCCAAATGGGAGGTGCTAAACTGTATGATCAGCTGATGACGTTAGGGGGCTACTGGCCAACTATGGAGGCTGACCCCATTGGTTATGTGAAGAGATTCAAAGCTTGTGAAATACATGGCAATATGGTACATGCCTTTTCAGTCAGCTTATAAAGCTTAGTAGCTCCTTACCCCTTCCACACATGGGCATTTGACCTAGTTGGAAAAATTAGCTCAGCTTCTCATGGCAAAGCTTTTATCATTGTGGTTACAAAAGTGTACACCAAATGGGCAGAAGCCACCCCTCTAAGGAGAGTGACTGCCCAAATGGTAATCCAGTTTATCAAGGAGTATATTATATGCAAGTTTGGTATACCCAAAGTAATTTTAACAGATAATGGGAAGCAGTTCGTATGTAAGGAGATGGCCCTCCTCATAGACAATTACAAAATTATGCACAACAGCTCAACTATCTCCTGCCCTAAGGGTAATGGTCAAGCAAAAGCCACAATAAGACCCTGATCAATATCTTAAAGAAGATGCTGGAGGACATGTCGGGGGCATGGGACGAGAATCTGTCCATGGTGATATGGGCTTATCGTACCTCAAAGAGAAAATCGACTGAGAACGTGAGAATTACGTGTGATAATTGATTAAACTAGATTCGCAAGTGTCCAAGAACCCCTTATTTAATTAGAGACCCTAAACATGCATCTAAGTTGCGTGTGTCAACCCATAAATAAATAAAGCATGTGATACAAAAAATATGTTGAGACACAGATTTCAGGAAAAAACCCCTTTCGGGTAAAGCCTTTATTTCACTATGAATATACAAGTCGCAACTTACAATTACATAGAGAAATATGCAATGGATCAACGCGCAGCCAACCCACAAAGACACACAGTCTTGAACTCAGTAAGAGAATACACGCAGCACCCTCCAAGGACTCACAGCCCAAACAACGAAGGAAGAACCGCAGCTCTCCTTAATGACACGCAGCCATAAAACTTTGTAGAGACTCCCTCAGCAATGACACGCAGCCCTCGGTTGCAAAGATCTCTCCACAAAGATGAACAACAACAAAGTTTGTGTTCTATGGTTCCAAAAGATTCACAAAAGTAATTGGGATTTTTGTGTGTGAATCAAAAAGAGTCTTGGGACTCAAAAAGGTGAAGACTTAGAGTATTTAGGACTCTGAAAATCGTCTTGAAAAGTCGTAGAAAACAACTCCCCGAAGTTGGCTTAAATAAGAAAACTTTGAGCCTAAAAAATCTCGAACAGATCTGGCCGAATTTATCCCAGGCGGACCGGTCCGGCTTGGAGGCGGATCGGTTCTTTTAAAAATTGGCTTTTTCGGTTCTCTTTCGGTCCGGGGTTTACTGGATCTGCAGCAAGCGGATCGGTCCGGTTGAGGGGCGGACCGATCCGGGGGCGGACCGATCCGGGGGCGGATCGGTCCGGTATAGAGGCGGACCGATCCGGCTTCCCAGAAAACTAAAAAAACTTTTAAAAGCCTCATTTTGCTTGAAAAAACTTACTTCTTATTTTTATAAAAAACATTTTATAAAAATTTCCCAATACTAAATATGAACTTTAAGGAACGTAAAAATAAAATTTTACCAAGTTCATTCTCGCAGAGGCTATGATGTTGAAGACACTTTGATATTCGGATCCGTTGATGTAGATGCGATCTTGAGTTTCTTCAACGGCGTAACGGCGTATGACATATAAATTGATAATGGACAAAAATGTCCTTATAAATCTCCCCCTATGTCTATGCCGGTACATACATAAAAAATATCCGAATTATCAACTTATGACCTATACAAATCTACCCTCCCATGAACCCTAAAGATGGAAAGATACAAAGGTATAAATCTTCATCGTTTGTTCTTCAATCTTCAACAATCATCAAATCTCAAAGCTTTTCTCATCAGGGTGTGCAACATATTAATCTTCAATCTTCAAACCTACACACGTGAGACAAAGCAAATACCACGTGACATATCGAGTTTGAAATGACATAAACATGGATACCATACCAATATATGATAAAAATATAAGCTACATCTCAAAAACTCTCCCAAAATTCAAACTCCCTCATAAAATGATAATTCTTTTTCTCCACCTTTTTATGATGTCCCCAAATAGACAAATGAGAAGAATGAATCAAATAAGCACAATCGGGGTGTCACGGTACACAAAACAGGGCATCAAATAATATGGTAAACGTGCTATTACAAGGAGATGCTCAAACAAAATCTTCACAAACTATTTTTGAAGTTTTTCAAATTTTTCGTACAAAAATAAGATGCCAATTTGAACAAATATGATACAAAAATCACACCATGGATTTAGACTCAAACAACCAAGTCATGGAAATGGAATGAATGGGTGTGAACACATTCGATAGGTAAATCAACTCAATCAATCATATGTGCACGATGCATATGTGTACCCCTAACGAATGAACATCAAAAGTATCCTTAGGTGAAAAGTTTGTTGAATTTAGATGACATCGTCTTATACAAATCAACAAATCAAAGTCAAGTGATTTCCACACCAAAAACGTCCAAAACTATGTAGCGCATTTTCAAGCATTTCAAGGACGTGCAAACCCGTTTTAAATTCTCCAACCAAACTCCCTCATATATATTTTCTTTTAGAGGTAATCTAAATTCTCAAACTTTGGAGAATTGGTGCAAAAACCTAAATGGCCCCTTTTTGGCACGAATATCTTTTTATTGCCTTTCAATTTTTTCAGGCTCTTTTAACCTCTTTGGACGTCGGATAATAAAATTCCTCCATTTTTTAGGTCCAATTTAACGGTGGCTTAGTATTCGCAAAGGCAAAATGAACCTTTCGCACCCTTCCTCGTTTTCAAACAAAGCACACAAACTCACAAAACGGTTTTTATATGCACAATTTCCTTATCAAAATTTATCACGCTTGGTTCGTTTTAAGGACAGGATTGAAGTAAAAACACCCAAACAACATGATAAGACAAGCACAATAATCAAACAAATCCATGCAAGTGTGCATTAAAGGAAACATGAGTCAAACATGTAGGAAGTAAAACTTAATTACATCTTAATGACTCCAAACATTATAAAGCACATGGATGAATTGACCTATTGTCTCAAAATACTATCAAATAGTCACATGAAAATAATGGAATAATGTTGTGACTCGGTCATCCTAAGTGTCCATCCATAAACGGTGCAACAAAAAAAACTTTTGGATTTTTCAAAATTTTCAAAAAAAATAAAAATATACAAAATGATACATACTAGAAATAGGCAAACAATGTCATCATGGAAATCACCTTATGCTAGTAAACAAGTCAAACCTCAATCATTAGGTGTGGAGGGGTTTTCCAAAGGTGGTGACAGCTTATGAAAAACCTCCATCACTTCTTGTGAAGTTTTGACTAAAAACTTAACTTGCTCACCTAAATGTGCAAACTCTCTCATGTAGTCTCCGGGAGCATGTAAAGTATCATGTGTGGGTGCATGTGTGCCAGAAACACGTGTAGAAGCAAAATGTGACACATACCCCAACTTAAAGCAAAATTCCCTAAGATGTCCTCTCCTCTTGCAATGTGAGCAAACATAAATAGGCCTAGGAACACCTCTCTCAAAAACTCTAGGACGCACTCTCCTAATGGGAATGGGACGCCTAGGTGGGTTAGGGTGAGACTCACGTGAATCACACACTAAAGTGGGAACCGACTCGGGTGCTAATTTGGAAGAGGAAGCACCGTCATGACTTATTCCTAACTTCTCACCTTTACCCTTATGAACCACCTTTTCAACCTTCTTAGGTGCGTTCAAAAAATTGACTTTGACCTCCCTGGAACGTTCGAGATCACTCTCGAGTTGGGATACACGTGTCGTCAGACTAGACAACGTATCGGCCAAATCACACTTCTCCTTTCTCAAAACCTCCTTCTCTTTCTCCAAATCTAAAACCCAACGACCTAAATCCCTATTATACTTTTTTGTTTTCAAGGTCTCGGTGTACAAATCTCTAAAAGCTTTTTGGAGCTCACTTTCATCTCCACTTTCACTCTCACTTTCTCCCTCACTTGAAGCGCTCAAACCATCACTATCACATTCGTGTGCACTATTGTGGGACAAGGTGGGTGTGCTCACACGACTAGAAAAAGCTACAAACTTCTCACCACTAGTCTTATCACCCTCACCTTCACTACTATCACTAAGTGTGGCGGACATAGGTAATTTCTTTCTAAGCCACGTAGGACACTCAAACGACTTATGTCCCTTACCCCCACATTCAAAACAAGTGACGTTCTCAAAATCTTCCTCACACTCCTCATCGGATTTATTCTCTTTTTCCCTCTCACCACTTTCTTTGGCCTTTCCTTTCTTTTTATTTTTCTCAAAAAAATTATTTTTATTGGAAGAATTATTTTTGTTCATGTTGAGAAATTTTTTAAAAATTTTCGCAAACAAGGCCATATCATTAAAATCAAAATCTCCCTCAGAATCAGACTCACAAACTTTTTCTTTATTTTTCTTAAAATGAGTCTGTAAAGCAATGCCATTATCCTTAGCCTTAATGGTTTTGGGAAACATATCAATCTCATAGGTTTGAAGATCTCCTACAAGTTCTTCCAACTTAAGTGATTTCAAATTTCCCAAAGAGTTCAAAACAGTGACTTTAGGAATAAAGCGTTTTGGGAGAGATCTCAAAATCTTTTTAACGACACGCGTGTTATCAATCACCTCACCCAAATTAAAATATGTGTTAACAATGTCCGACAAACGTGCATAAAAATTATCAAAGCATTCGGACTCAGACATGGTGATAGTCTCAAATTGGGTGGCCAAATTTTGTAATTTTGACTCTTTAACCGCGTTCGTACCCTCATGTGTCAATTTCAAAACATCCTAAGCCTCTTTAGACGTGGTGCACGTCATAATTCAGCGAAACTCATCAGGAGAGACAGCTCCAGAAATAGTACTTAGACCACGGGAATTAAAATTGGAGAATTTATAATCATCTTCAGTCCAGGCTGACACGGGTTTTAAAGTGGTGATGTTATTAACAGTGACCGTGGGAGGAGTCCAACCATTTTCACAAAGCAACCAAACACGCCCGTCAATAGATTTTAAAATCGATTTCATACGAGCTTTCCAGTAGGCATAATTAGACCCGTCAAAAATAGGCATCTGATTATGTAAGTGCTCCATAAGAAAAAATGCGAATTTTTACAAAACTGATTTTTAAAAAAAATCAATATCACACGATTTTGCGGAAAATAGTAATACGCAATAAATTAACGCAACCTGCTCTGATACCAATTTGAGAACGTGAGTAGACAAATTGTATCAGAAGGTAAATCCTCAAAAAATTAGGATCACGCGATAAATTAGCGTAACCCGCTCTGATACCAATTTGAGAACGTGAGAATTAAGTGTGATAATTGATTAAACAAGATTCGCAAGTTTCCAAGAACCCCTTATTTAATTAGAGACCCTAAACATTCATCTAAGGTGCGTGTGTCAACCCATAAATAAATAAAGCATGTGATACAAAAAATATGCTGAGACACAGATTTCATAAAAAAAAACCTTTCGGGTAAAACCTTTATTTCACTATGAATATACAAGTCGCAACTTACAATTATATAGAGAAATCTGCAATGGATCAACGCGCAGCCAACCCACAAAGACACGCAGTCTTGAACTCAGCAAGAGAATACACGCAACGCCCTTCAAGGACTCGCAGCCCAAATAACGAAGGAAGAACCGCAGCTCTCCTTAATGACACGCAGCCATAAAACTTTGTAGATACTCCCTCAGCAATGACACGCAGCCCTCGGTTGCAAAGATCTCTCCACAAAGATGAACAACAACAAAGTTTGTGTTCTAGGGTTCCAAAAGATTCACAAAAGTAATTGGGATTTTTGTGTGTGAATCAAAAAGAGTCTTGGGACTCAAAAAGGTGAAGACTTAGAGTATTTAGGACTCTGAAAATCGTCTTGAAAAGTCTTAGAAAACAACTCCCCGAAGTTGGCTTAAATAAGAAAACTTTGTGCCTAAAAAATCTCGAACAGATCTGGCCGAATTTATCCCAGGCGGACCGGTCCGGCTTGGAGGCGGATCGGTTCTTTTAAAAATTGGCTTCTTCGGTTCGCTTTCGATCCGGGGTTTACTGGATCTGCAGCAAGCGAATCGGTCCGGTTGAGGGGCGGACCGGTCTGGGGGCGGATCGGTCCAGTATAGAGGCGGACCGGTCCGGCTTGCCAGAAAACTAAAAAAACTTTTAAAAGCCTCATTTTGCTTGAAAAAACTTACTTCTTATTTTTATAAAAAATATTTTATAAAAATTTCCCAATACTAAATATGAACTTTAAGGAACGTAAAAATAAAATTTTACCAAGTTCATTCTCGCAGAGGCTATGATGTGGAAGACACTTTGATATTCGGATCCGTTGATGTAGATGCGATCTTGAGTTTCTTCAACGGTGTAACGGCGTACGATATATAAATTGATAATGGACAAAAATGTCCTTACATCGATCGGGTTCACCCCATTCTCATTAGTATATGGGACTGAAGTTGTATTACCAGTGGAGTTGGTGGTACCTTAAGCCAGAGTTTCTCTAAGCAATAGAATCATCCCTAACCCACGACATGTACAGCTGGAGGCACTGGACGAGCATAGAGATAAGGCAAAAGAGAATTTTAAAGTCTGCACCCAACACCTGCCCAGAGCCTACGACAATTTAGTCAAACCTAGGGAGTTACAGGTTCTAGACTTAGTTTTAAGAGCATCCACTCACCATCTCCATAACATGTCAGCATCAATGTTCAAACCCAACTCGGAAGGCCCATTTGTCGTCAAAGGGGTAGGCAAGTCGAGTTATTTCCAGATTTCAGAACTAGAGAGTGATTGCCTCCAGTCCATCAACTGCAAGTGGCTGAAGAGGTATAATGCTTAATATTGTTGAAAATTCATTTCTGTTAAAGAATTTGAGAGGCTTGCTCTATCACCAAAAAGGTTATTTTTTGTAAAAATGATAGAGCCATACAACTTTGTAAATGATACAAAAAATGAAAAGAAATGAATAGCAACTCTTTTTTAACATTGCACATTGATTCTTATCTTGCTTATTTACATACTACATGAGGTAGATCCATCATAATATTTTTTTTATATAGTTTACACTAATCTAAAAGAGGGTCCAAGATAAAGAGAACTTTGCTCATTACACTTGGGGGGTACATCCATCCCGAGAGAAAAGTATATTGAGCAAAGTCTCTACAAGCATGTTAGAAAAATGATTTTAATCTTATCACCGGACCAGCAGGAGGACACCCACTAAGTGATAATAAAAAATATATAATAAATATTTTTCTTACAATAAAATTTCCTAGAGAATAAGTTTTAATTCCCACTCTCAAAGAAAACTATTACTTGACCAGTCCATAGAAAACGTAGAGACAAGCGGACTTACACACCCTCTCTCATTTCTTAAATACCAACATACCGGGGGCAATGTTTCATAGAAAATAATCGTTTTCTTTAAAGTTTGAGGGAAGGAGAAGATATAACCCTCTATCTCCCAGTTATTCCCTAATAAATGATAACCATAATAAAATACCCCACAGTTAGAGGGGCCAGACCTAAAAAAAATAATATATGTTACTTGCTCAGAAAATATGCAAGTACCCCACAATTAGAGGGGATAGATCTATATAAGTTAACTTGCTCAGAAAATATGCAAGTACCCCACAGTTAAAACCTAAAAATGTTAACTTGCTCTGAAAATATGCAAGTACTCCACAATTAGAGGGGCCAGTTCTAAAAATAGTAACTTGTCCAGAAAATATGCAAGTATCCCACAGTTAGAGGGGACATATCTGAAAATGTTAACCTGCTCAAAAAATGTGCAAGTATCCCACAATTATAGGGGACAATTCAAAAAGACTACAAAAAATTAGGGCAGGCCATAGTAAGCAGATATCAAAATCTAGATAGAAGCAGATGAGCAAGATGATAGAAACCAACAAAATACTTTTTCTTTAATAATAACAAAGTTCTTTACATATGAAAAGTGTACAAAAGGATGTATATATAACAAGGTTATTTACCCACTAGACAACATGAAAAATCAATCCTGACGGGAGCGCAGGTTTATGTAAGAAGGACCAACCTCCTCAATAAGTTGCTCATCTACTCTAGCCATTCGAGCCTCATCCTCAGCAACACCAGCCTCTGGCTAGTCCATCTTGGATTGGAGGGACTGAATCTGAATTTGAATCTGAGTTGCCTCAGCCTGACACTGATGCTCCCTAGTCTGCCTAGAAGTATGATGCTTCATCATATTCCTAAAGGTGACACCAAGAAAATGACGAACTAAAGCTTCAAGCTAATTCAATTGAAAGTGATATAATCACTGAAGATCCATAAACAGCCTGGAGAAATAGTGCAGCCCTCTGAGTAGTCATATCAGTGGGAGGGGTAGATAGGAAGTCATAAAGATAGCTGGGTAGGGTCTTAAAATTGAAAACCGTAAGGCTATCAATATTGAGGACGCTCTGGGAAGTAAAAGTCTCGGGGTGGTGCTCCAAAAGCATCTCCAACACCTCTCGCTCATGAGGATGAAATTTGGACGACAACTCTAAACACCATAGCACGCTCATGAAAGCCCTAGGAGCCTCCACATATATATATCATCATAGACTGTGTTATGAGACTCGACCTCTGAAAGAGGGATAGAAGAATCCTCGCCAGAACTGGTATCATCGGTGGCCTTAGAACTCTGGTCGGCCTCACAAGTGGCCTCAGTAGGCTCATCAACTGGATCTTGCATAATGAAAGTAAAAAATAGATAAGTCATAAATAAGGAAAGTAGTAGGAGGTGGGTTATCCTACTCAAATTAAATCAAGATTAGGGAAATTTTACCCCAATGCCCAGGGGAGTCAATATGTTGTCACAAAAGTGAGAGGGCACCATATGACCTTGAGCACCAACCTAACAAAAATTGGGCACAAGTTAGTTTTTTCTTTTGCTAAGGAAAAAGAGAAATGTGATAACTTTAATAGACATAAACGACCCAGGTATAACAATTTAATACCCGGGGAGTGCGCAGTATAGCACTCATAGTGGGTCCCGCGGAACTGGGGAGGGCTGCCTCACTAGCCTGAAAATAATGAAACGGGAATGTGAAAGTGATCCCACTAGAATAGTAAAAGCAAGAATAAATAGGGTAACAAAGAAAATATTAAGGTATGGCAGTACAATACTTGACTCGCAATAGATCCCCTAGTTATTCCACAGTCAAAGGAGCAACCTCTGTGCTAACCTGAAAATAGGGAAATAGGTAAGTGCTAGCAAATATTTACATAGAAAAGACATCAGCTCAAAGATCGAGGCAGATTAAATATTTACCTAGGATCTCCCACTAAGATACCTGCCTGAGACTCCTCAGTAGCAGGAGCAGGAGTAGTGCTAACTGGGGGGACCAAAGTCTATTCCAGCAAAAAAATGGGTGGACTACTCACCTAAGGGTTCAAATAGACATCCCGTGAATAAAGAGGCCACGTCTACAGATATGTTAAAAAAATGGTAGAATATGCAGATATGTAACTAATCTAGCAAATAGATTTGCAAAGACTGAACGTACTAATGGAGTTGGTCCTGCGGAGCTAGGAATAAGCCACTCAGACAAGTGGACTCAGCCAAGCTAGCTTAATCAGCTTCCCCTACAGAAGATTAGAGGAGACTCACATGTGCTACCTTAAGAAATGTCTCTGAGATCATCAGTACGGGTATCATAGAGGAGAAGGTATGAGTAACACTACCCTGCAAGAGAAGAAAGATATGAAAATTTGCAAGTCTTTCGTAGTAATGAAAAAAAGGCATAAAAGATAAGTAAAGACAAGTCAGAATAGTTATCGGGAGAGGTGTTATATTAATGCCTCCCACAGATATAGGCTGAATGTGAGGTCTATTGTACATGGGCACAAAGTTTCGGGAGATGCGAATCCACCCAAATGCGATAGACTTGGGGCAATGCCTCCCGCCAGTGGTACTACTCCCCTAGTATAATAAGGGCCACTAAAATAGGTTCCCTGAAATAAAGATAAGCAACGACAATGAGATCATAAAATGTAAAAAGTATGACAGAATAGAGAAAGACAATAAACAAAACGGGCTCAAAGTACCTCTGACGGTCCGATAGAGGAACCTCTCACCACAGAGGAGGGGGGAGGTGAAGAAAGGCGGCCAAGAGAAACAGTCACTTGTGTACAAAATAAGAAGACTTCAAAAGATATGCCTCAAAATGTGACAAGTAAATGTAAGAAACTCGGGAGAGCTAATGTTTACCTGGATTGAAGAGGAGGACATAGAATAAGTCCTTGCTGTCGTAGGGAATACAATAGATAACTGCAAAAAGAGACAAAGGCAGAAAATGTATTAGTAAAACAGAAAAATAAAATAAAAATAAAGACTAAGTGGAGCGAAATGATAAACCTCCCTATATAGGCCCAAAGACGAGAGTAATATAGAACTCATAGTCCTAAGAAAAGTCCCCCGGGCAAGAGGCGAAGGTGACGGATCACTCGCCGCAACAGAGACACTCTGCAAATGTCACAAAGATAAAGGTGAAAAAGACACCACTTAAGTTGTTTAATTCAAGATTTAACTATCTAAATGGTTCCGAACAGTTTATTGAGGAAACTCTTTTCTTAAAATAAATTTTAAACACAAGATGTGTAAAATAGTATGAACGAGTAATTTTAGTTATAGGTTTACCAGTTTTGAAAAATAAAACTTTAAGAAAATAAACCAACACAGTCTTAAGAAAGGGATGAGAGGAAGAGGAAGTATACACAAGCAATTTTAACGTGGTAAAATCTCACCCAATTGGGGAAACATCCACGATGACCTCTACGCCACAAAAGTAAAAAGTCTACTAAAAACGAGTAACAGGTTACAAGTTATTAAACAATCAAGACACACAGTCAAACCTTAACTAAGTTTAGAAATTGTACCAACTCCTCTCGCATTTTCTGACTTCTCCCAAGGTTTCGATGTTACTGATGTTCTCCCATCTTAGTAACTTCACTCCTTTTAGCTTGACGTCGACTCTAAAGTCAAATATCTCAATACCAACACTTTTCAGTGTAGTAGTGTGAAGGTGTATGTGGTGATGTGCTCTAAATCACATGCATGCAACTCACAAACACACACTTAATTACAGACAGTATGAGTAACAAATTATAAACATATCACTTAATATGAAAGATTTCCAAAATCAATCTAGTCAAAGTAATCAGACTTTTGATATTTAAGATATCCGCAGATCAAGAGGGGATCTTGCTATAAAAACTAGCCAAGATCCTATGCACTTTCCTTATTTGAAAATATGTACTTATTTCACAAAATGTGAAATATTTGAAAGTGAAATCCCCAATCAAGATCTCAACTAGATCTAAGTCTGAATATTTGAGTAAACTGAAATTAGAAAAGATTTTGTTGGTTTAGGGTTTGAAATCAACATAACAGTTTGAAGATAACCGATAAAAATAATATTTCTCAAAATAAGAAATCGAGATAAAGATCTATCTAAGTGGATCTGTATCACGATGGTTTAATCTCACGATTCTATGAAAAGAAACAGAGATTTAACCAACGTGATTAAGTTGATAAAGAGATAAAGAACTATAGAGGATAAACTTCTCAAATCTCAAACTGATTTACCCTCAGAAAAGGGTTTTCTGGTGAGATTTGGACTGAGTTAGGTTTAGGGTTTTATTTCTCTGTCTAACTCTTTCTCTATCTCTCTCTTATTTTCTCTCCGGTTTGGATGAAGGCAAAAGTCTCAAATGGATGAGCCTTAGGTTGTTTATACAGTGCGTGAGAAAGGATCGAGAAACTCATGGGCAATCAATGGTTGGGATTAAATTTGACCGTTTGACTATCAATCTAATGGTTAAAATAAAGCAGTGCAAATAGCCAACGTTGATTGGGCAAAAATGATTCACTTGAATTAAGTATACACACATGCAGATCGTTGATTATATTAATCCAAGGGTTCTCAAAGAAACACAATTCTGTGAGAGAGAAGAGACACAAAATCAACCAATAATATACCAGAATGTGTTGGAACAATACAGGCTGCAAAACGCGTACCAAAATAATTAAATTTTACACCCCGAAGTCTCTAGCGCTTTCGATTTCTACCCAAGCCAACTTTAAGCCATTAAAAGAAATTGCACAACAGCCCCTAAGATTTCCAAATGACCAATTTTAATTTTAAAAAATTATTTTAAAAATCTTACAAATTATTTATCTCATCCCAAATATAGTAGAAAATTAATTTTAAGGGATTTAACTCACACACAACAAAATATAGCATGAGATAATGTATGTATGCAGTCCTAGTGTGTGATGTTGGTATACTACCTTTAAGAACTTGTAGAAGAATCAAGTGTAGAGTCTGAGGTTCTTTGGTCAACAAGGATGGGACTTAAATTTTATCATTATTTCCAAATTAGGTGAGCACCTAGATAATATAGACTCAAGTAAGTCAAAGATATAGGGTGCTTCAAAAGGCAATTCATATTCGAATTACGTTTATGTAAATAGACATCAAAACAGTACTAAAGAAGTTAAGAGAAAAGACTTACAATGGTAGAGCGGGCAGTCTGCCCATGTGGTTGATGTCCGGTAGTGGGACTACTGACAGATGGAGAATCTATCATGACTTTTTCACTGAAAGACTCCCCCGAAATTGGTAATAAATAAGAAGTATCAGGGTGTCGATCATCATAAGGATCAGTGACACTTATCTCATTCGAAGAACAACCATCATCATCATAGGAGGGAGTGCTTTTATAATTGACTAGTTATTCTTCAAATGATAGAGAAGGGGAACCAGCAAGTGAAACCCCACGAAAGTCAGTTTCACTAAGTAAAAAGGAATAAGATGTAGTACCTTCACCTATGTGAATAAAAGTAACAACATGCTCTTTAGCAGATGACCCAAGGGCCTCATATCCCTTCTCTCGCAAAGTCATATACGTCTCCTATACCCCAAAGTCATCAGTGTCAGACCCCTGGTCTGATATAGGAGAGGGATCAGAGGTCCCAGTACTAATCTTCCTCTTCTTCTTACTCGACCTGGTTCTTACTAGCAATGGGGCAGTAGGGGCAGTAGAGACAACAGTAGGAGTAACAATCGTAGCAGGAGTAATGGTAGCTGGTATGAAGCTAGAAACATCTACATCGAGATGCTTCCTCTTTGAAGCAGCAGAAGCTCTTGACTTACCTCTCAACTTGGGCTTAATAGGTTGAGACTCAGGTTGCTTGGAATAGATAGACTCGTCGAGAGAGGTCTCACCAGGATTGGAGTAAGCTACTCAAGAGGAGCCTTGGGGATATTACTTCGGCGCTACACTTACCTTTGGGTCCTCTTACCCAAGTACCTATTATTATTAGGAATTTTTGTGTAAAGAGTTTCAAGAGGGACATCCTTCACACAGTTTTGAATCAAAAGGACCGATTTCTACTAAAGGGTAAACCATGAGAGAGTAAAAGAGGTAGGTAATAATCTCGAGATGGTACAAACAAGTTACCTAGATGACCCACTCTATCAACAACCCCCTCAATGTGAAGTTGGCAAAAGCCTCAAGGTATAGTTTGGAGGGGGAGGTGCTCGAAGGATAAATAGGAGTATGAATGCCCTAATCATAACCAAATGGCCTCCTCACTCTCTCAAAATGATAGAACTCCACACTTGACCCAAGTCACTCATAGAAGGAAAGGTGCAGGGAAGAAGCATAATGATCACAGAAATGTGGGGGAAAATAGAAACAGAGTCAGCACCAAAAGGACAATAAAAGGTTCCCTCAATAGCACAGACGTAATGCCAAGAAAAATACCTCCCACGGTCTTGCAGTAAGGTCTGAAGAAAAACTCATCGATGTTATCTATCAAACACCCTAAAGGAGTCTTAGGAGTCTTCTTGTGCCACAGCACGAGCAGCTCCGTTGTGGTAAGACCTAGCCCCTGGGGTAAAGTTGGGAAATCTCTCAAATAAGAGTGACATGGTGATAAAAGTGTTCGCAAAGTTGATAGCGTCATAACGAACACAAGAGCTCTCAATATACACATGAGACCTATCTATCCAAGTGTATAAAGAACCCAAAGTCAAAGCTGCGAGGGGGACTGCCCTCCCTCGAGTAAGCCTCACAGAAAACTTGAACAAAAGCTCACGAGGAGAGTTATCTGGCCTCCCAGGAAGAAAAAATGTACTGAGAAAAGTGAGAAAGAATGCTGCCAAGTGTGAGGGGGAGTTAATTTTTGGGCCCTTCTGACACCTCAAGGCCTTCCTCAAACTCTCACCCTTGGGCAGCTGCACGAAGTCCTTAAACCAGTATCTCTGCCATTTGGTGAAAGAGTGTTTGTTGGTCCCGGTCAGATTGATAGCTACATATTTTGATCACGTAGCCAAAGCAGAGTGGAGTTCCCCCACCATTTGCTCCTTGACCTCGTCCTCAAAACTATCAGTAAGAATATGGTTCCCCAAGTAGGAAAGAGCGAATAACTCACAGATATCCTCCAAAGTGATGCTAAATTCCCCCCAATCAGTAATAAAAGTATGAGAATCCCTACTCTAGCAAGAAGTCACCAAAGTGAAAGTATGTTCCTGCATGGAAATAGAGCAAGCCTTGAAACTGCTAATAGTAGTCAGAAGACCTAGACCCTCAATAACATCACTGTATAAAAGGGGTAGACAAGACATGATCCACCCAGAGACCCCATTTATTATTGGCACCCCCACATGCCTTGGCCTAAATATTCGAATGGGGAAAGTCACCCATGTCCACTCGCACCCTAAGTATTGAATTAGATAAAATAATGGGAAAGTCAGAAGACTCACCTAGACCCACTTGGGGTCTCTTGTTGATCTTGGCCACAAACTCCTGTTCAAAATTTGTAAGTGAGGTCATGAAAGTATCCTCCTTGCCAAAATAAGGCGCTAGACGATAAAGGCCAAAATCCCCCTGTTGGCGAGTAGCTAAGTATTCCTTTTGAGATTTTGAGTAACCCACAAACGAGGAGGACCCTGTAGCGAGCACCCCAGTAGACGAGGAGGCCCCAGTGGAGAACATGGTAGTAGACGAAGATCCCACCTCATAGACATCCCAGCAGACGAGGGAGCTCCCTCATGGGCATCCCAACAGCTGAACCCTCAGAAATTCTCTCCAAAATCACAAACGTGATGGTGGTGGCTCTGGTAACCAAAATGGTTGATACAATGATAAAGATATGTACCACACCCACTAGTACTTCGCTGGTGGTAGTGGCAACGGAGGGAGAAGGGTTTTGGGAGGAAGAAAACTCCATTTGTAGTAGAGAAGAAAAGGGAGAAAGCGGCGGTGGCTATGGAAGTTTTCTTGGCTGAATGTTTATCTCTCTCTCTTTCTCTCTGTTGAAAATCCTACAGTTTGGGAAATAAAAAATAAGACTGAATATTTTCCAATGATGAGATGTGTGTTCCCCATTTAACACGTGCTACCTCGAGACCATAAAAGTGGGTCGAAGTGACAGACCCAATTAATGCAACGGTTTTATCATGAGATCGAGCAGGAAGCTTCATATCCCAAGAAATAATGAATCATTGCGTAAAAAAATTTTGGTATGCCCAGCACATAGATTTTTGCACGAGGGGACTAATGTAGAGGGATACACACTCAATATCCCATACAGTGGGGTGGTCAGGCTCAATTAACGAGGGGGCTCACCACGAGCAACCCCCAAATAAGTGCATTGGCCAAGACAAAAAGTAGAACTTGGGCGAGGAGGGACACCAGGAAGGGATCCTCGCCCCAAAAAGCCCAGAGTCCACAAAATAGATTTTGGGCGAGGAGTCCCACCAGGAAGGGCTCTTTGTCCCTAGTTATCTTAAGTTCGCAGAAATTGAACTTGGGTGAGGAGGCCCACCAGGAAGGGCTCCTCATCCCAATTTATCTCAAGTTCACAGAAATTGAACTTGGACGAGGAGGCTCACCAGGAAGGACTCCCTGTCCCAAAATGCTCGGAATTCACAAAGATTGTGCCACAACCCGTAAAATCTGACAGATGGGGTGGCCAGCCACCGCCGCTGAACCGTGTCGGGCGTGAATAAATAAATACCATCCTTAGCATGAGACAGATATGAGACATAAATAAATCAATCCATAAGATAAATAATTGAATCAATCTCAAATGATAATATCAACTGAGCGATAAAATATCCATCACATGCTGAAACTCCAAGTAAAATTAATCTCCAATAAGGATTAAATAAAATTTGAATAATAAACCAACTGTAAACAATCCAGCTGAAGCCTCTAAACACTTTGGAACCGAATGGCCCAATTAAACCCAAATGAAGTCTCATAATGAAATACGACTGAAAAGAAAATCTAACTAAATAAAGTGATAAAAGATAAACTCCAGTTGCACCTCCAAACGATATCCAATAAATCCTATGCAACTACTCCAGTACAAATACCTGAAAAAGTTAGTCAACACACGAGGTCAGAGCCCCGAGCATGAATACACACTACTCCCCTCAAATAGGATCATTGAATCCAGACAGTAGCATTATACGTATAAATATCACAATAGAGTATTTTAATTAAACGAAATAATTAAACGCGATAAACATAAATCACTAACTACCCTCAGCAATTCCCATTTAAAAAAGCACACCAATATGATTTTGAAACTCCCAAGTCCCATGATGTTAATTTAATTAAATTAACCCAATTAACTATTGTTCTCACTTTTTATTATGGCGGTCCTCCCGCCCCGGGTGGTAATTTTCACCAAAGCTTAACACCTCCCCTTGTCAAAACGACCACTGAACCGTTTAAACTGTGGATCCCACAATTTGATAAGGTTCCACACACGACATGACATAAAACGTCAGTTGACCCATTTAAACTGTTGGCCCTCACTATTTATGTCGCCCTGAGCATTAATTCTCAATTTCACAATTAAAAATTTACCCCACCCTTTTAATCAAGGTGAAATCCCCAAAATATCCCTTAGTCCCATAACTAAGGATCCCCGAGTCACCAATACGTCCTACCCTATGTATAGGATGAACTTCTAACATAAATCTCGACCTAGTCTCATTCTTAGGCTAGCATAATGACAATGAAATATCAAAAATCAGCCCAGCCCCGACATAATAAAGTCGTAATAATCTACCATCGCTAGTCTCATACCTAGAAGGCTTAAATCATTAAAAGGCCTACCCACTAGTCCCATGCTTAGAAGGCATCCTACAATATAGGGAGAGCAATAATTTCCAACAACCCGTCATCACAATGGCAATTTAATAATACCAACAAGTCACACAAACAAAGATAATTAATCAATGTATAAAACTGCGCATAATAGTCCAATTCCATTAAATCTTAATTTAATTATCACATCATCATAAACACCCAATTAATCCCATTTAATATTTTAAATTAAATACTCTGAGATTGCATCATTAATACATCATATTTCCAATTTCATTTTCTCTACACAATTTACATGAATTATACGTCCCCAAATTCATTTAATTCAAACCCAATATTTTTCTACATGCAACCTACACCAATAAAACCCAAAATCCACTCATCAATCTTACGTACCCAAGGGTTATTAATATTATTCAGATTAAAAGATTTAATAAAAATAGTCCCATAATTAGTGTCCACTTTTCCTAATTAAGTCACTACTTTCTTTTAAGAAAAACGTGATTAAAGGTTTGGGTAATACTTAAAATGCATAATACCAAAGGAAAGGAATAGAGTATTCATGCCTGAGATTAATTTGAAGAAAAACTGGTAGCACGGTTGGATTCTTCTCAAAAAATTAACACAGAAATGTTCTTGAATAAACTTGATTAAACCCCAATTAATCCTTCCAAAACTTGTGATAAAAACTTGATTATGTTGGAGGTTGATGATTATGGTGGAGAGGAAAAACTTTTGGAAGAGCTCACTGGTGAAAATTTTGGGAAAAAGTGATTATGAGAAGAGCCCCCACGAATTAGCATGGTTAAAGACCAATTAATAATCCTAAACCAACTCAAAATCTCAAAATTAAGAAGCTGATATGCACCAAAAACTAACAGGTCAATCGATCGATCGAGCAGGTCTGGCGGCAGTTCCCCCACAAAAAAAAATTATAAGGCAAATATTAAAAATTCCACTAAAAATCCATTTAAAATTCGATTCCAATACCATTTGAAGTTTTATTCTTCTAATATTAAAATCAACATATTTTACTAATAAAAATCACTAAATCCAAAATTTTATTTTTCTCGAATATTCTTATCAATTAATTAAATTAATTAATAAAAACACGGGGTATTACAGATTGAATTTGGGCGAGAAGCCCCACTAAGAAGGGCTCCTCATCCCAAATAACTCAGAAGCCAGAATGAAATTTGGGCGAGGAGGCCCACCACAAGTGACTCCTGTCCCCAAATGTTCAAAAATCAAAGGAACAAAGTTTGGACGAGGAGACCTATCTTGAGGAGCTCCTCGTCCCAAGAAATTTAAATCCCTTACAGAAAAGAACTAGTGGGCAAGGAGTTCCACCTAGAGTGACACATCCCCAAGATTTATTACTGATATATATGTTAAAGAACTAATATGTCCCTTTCTTATACATGTAGCCTGGTTGAGCAACCAGGGATCAATAAGGCAGGTTGGGATATCTTGAGATTTTTGGATTGGTGGATAAGGAAAAAGGTTTGTTGAGAAAGCTCAACCACTTATCACTTTAATATTGAGAGAACATTAGTACATAGACCCTAAGGATCACCCGGTCCTTACAAAATTTACACCTAATCATAACTGAAGTGAGCAACCAAGAGGTTGCTCACAAGAAATGAACAGTTTATAAAATAATTTAGAGGAAGTGGTCTTTGAGGCCTCTCCTCAAGTTCATAAAAGATTTTAGAGGAGGTGGTCTTCGTGACCCTCCTCAAGTTTACAAAGTTTGCACAGCAGGTTACTGTTTATAAAGATATTTACCAAACTAGATATTTTATCTTCAAGCGCAGACATGTTTGATTTTTTACTTTAGTTGGAACCAGGTGACACCTGTCAAAAGGGAGAGGTGGCTGGACACAGATAGGGACAAAAGTTACATTACAGACCTTATCCCTCACTAAACCCCTCAATTTTGGCATCCAAAAAGTTCCAACTCAGCCCTAGTGCCCAAGTATAAATAAGACCCCTGGGCAAGGTCAAGTCACAATCATAACTCAAGTCATACTGTTACTTTGTCAAAGTCACCCAAGATACCTAGTGTTCTCTCGTTGCTCTCTTTCTCTAAGTGCTGAGTGCTTTGTTCCTTCACTCCACCCTGACAACCATTATTCTTAGGAGTTTCTCTTGAGAAAAGTTAATATTATTATAGTGAAGTCCATCTTCTTGCAGGGAGTAGTTATTACTTTGGTTCCTTTTTATCAGAATAAGAAGGTTTTACCAGGTGCTACTCTAGAAGTTTTTGAGAACCTTAAAGACTGGATCCATTGGAGTGGATCGTGCCTCACCCTTTTTCGCTATTCATATACCCCAATACAGCTACCCTCCTACAAATTGATACTTAGCCTCATAATCAGAATGAAGCAATGCCTTGGAGAGTTTATGATCTTCCTACATCTTCTCAATCATCTCGTAATAACCATCATTATTCTCCACAACTCTATCTAAAAGGTAATAAAGAGGGATATAAGACTCCTTCACTTGGTCGGAAGAGCCAAAAACCCTACCACATCTTCCTCGGTTAATGGGACATTACCGACCTCAAGAAGATTTTTACACCACTCGAGTAGGTCGAATTCAGCAGAAATAATGACCTTCTCCTTGTTACAAATATAAGTTTATGGGGTCGATCAAGAAAAATAAACAACATAGAAGATAACAACCAATAAAAAAATCAACATCATTTGAAGTTGGAAAAAAATTAGCAAAAAATGTCCTTTCATTGATCATGTCACGGTTATAGAGTTGAGTACATCAGAAAGAAAGAAGAAAAAGAAATGAAAAATACATAAAGAAAAAGGCAAAAATAAACTAACTAAAAGAAGATACACATTATCCTTATTATTTTCCTGCTCCTTAGTCTTATTTTGGTCTGCAACAGGTAGGTCGAAAGTCTCAGTAGGAACCATAGAGGATTCCCCTTAATCCTCATCATTATCTTCTAAGTCTTCATCTAGGTTGGAAAGAGATCCTGGGTCATGTCTCTGAAAAAGTTTTGAGTCCGTTGCAGTACTAACCTCCTTCAAGGACACAAACTAACCTTTCTTTAAGGACTGCTTCCTGGCATAGTCAATATGGATAGATGCCACAACAAAGGCTTTCTCCCGTCCCTTATTCACTGCCTCCTCCTGTCCTTAATAGCCTTTGCTCAGTGCTCACCAACAACAATTATTAATTTTCCTTGAGCCAGCTCATTAATCGCATTTTTTTAGGAGTCCTCTGTTGCTATTGCCTGGTTCTCGACAGTCTTGACTTTGTCCTTACATGCTTCTCTTTCTCTCTCCAAAGCTTCACTGGATGCATTTAAGGATTTTTATAAACCCTAAAGAGATTCCTCATTATTAACCGAGGAATAATATTATATTTGGTCATCCTTCTCCATCATTTGGTTGAAGTTGACCAAGAAATAGAAGGAAATGTAAGAGTTATTAGATTAAAAGCATTTAAAGTTATTACACACCAACAGAGAAGTTGATGAATTTCCAAAGCTAAATTATGAGCAACCCTCTCAATTAATCAGGCTCTCATCATGGTGGTTGTCGCCGACCTATCTGCAGGTAGAGTCCCAGTTTTTATTAACTCCATGGGCAACCTAGGGTTGATGGTAATAAAATCATCTGTAATTCTGCCTTGATCAGCAGAAGATTTTTTAGTCACCTCGACAACTTTGTCCCACTCAAAAAAAATGTCCTCATCTTGCTAGTCGGGCAAGCCTAGGGGTGGTAAACGGACGGATACGGATCGGATACCATGTTTTCTATATTCGTATCCGCTATCTGAATGTACTATCTATATCCGTATCTGTATTCGCCTGGATAGTTAAAATGACTATCCATATTCGTATCCGCTCGGATACCTCGGATTCGGATAATATCCGTATCCGTTTACATTATTTAGCCATCGCAAAAAATAACAATTAAAATATCCAATCCAATCCAATCCAAACAAATATGTAACAAAATTACTGTCTCCTAACATCAACAATTATGGATTCCATAATAATAGTATCATTCCATAATGATAATATGACTTAAAGTCATCCATACTTTACAACCATATAAGCTTAAAGCCATCCAAAAAAAATAGCAGTCGCATTCCATGACAGTAAAAATAAATATGCACCTTTTAGATTAATCAAATTTATTGAGAATGATAACCTCATGGACCTTTTGTCTTCAAAACATACTGATATGTTTATTTTAATAAGTATACATTTTTATTTTGTATATAATATACATGTTGTTAACTTCAGTTCTCATTATAATCAAAACCATCTCTTTACTTTTATGTTTCTCTCTTACATTCTATTATATTTCTCTCTTACATTCTTTTCTATTTCTCTCTTACATTTATTTATAATTAAGGAAACTAACGAACAACCACATGAGAGTTTCTTTTCTCTTGTTTTGTACGAATGAGAAATGAAACGAAGTTAGTTTTTTTTTTTAGTAGAGTAAATGTTCTTTAGTCACTGTACTTTGTGTGTGATAAGGTGTATTGTAACTTTAGTGTAACTCCATGATAATATATCAAATAAAATAATAATACATGATATTTTATAATATAACCAATAAAACAATAACTTTAGGGTGTTTTTGTTTTGAGTGGAGTATGTGTTTATTTTGTTTTGGGAATAAACGATTAAGATTTTTTTTTTTTTATTTTATTAGTAATACTAGTGTTAATATTATTAGTAATATTTTAAATATATGTTTGACCATGGTTCAAAGTATCGGCCGAGTTGACTCGGTATCGGCCGAGTCAACTCGGAATCGGAGGGCACCGATCCGATACCGAGAGACGTTTCAAAAAAAAACTGAATCGGCCGAGACAGCCGCGATATCGCCCGAGACAACCAATTTCGAGACGCGTCGCCACGATATCGGCCGAGACAGCCGCGATATCGACCGAGACAACCGATTCAAGCGATATTGTCATATTTTGTTTTATTTTTTGATAGAACTTTTATCTTTTACCATATTTCTTCGTTGTTGAAAATATATTGTAATATTTACAGAATGGTATTACTTTTTCAAAAGTATTAACATTAATTTTTTAAAATATAAAACTCTTTTTTTTAAATGACTCTACTAAAAAAAATATATAAATCTTTTAAAAAGTAGTACTCTTTTTTTTTTTTAAATGACTACTAAAACTCTTTTTTCAAAGAAATGTTATTTTTTTTACAAAAAATATTCAAATCTTTTACAAAAAATATATAATGTACATTTATGTTTGTAAAAAATGTACATTTCTGTACAAATATTATTTTGTACGTTTTTTGTAAAAATGTAAAAAAATGTACATATTTGTAAAAAAATATATATTTGTAAAAAAAGTGTAAATATTTGTAAAAAATATATATTTTTGTTTAAAAAAATATACATTTTTGTAAAAATGTCCTTTTGTACGTTTTTGTAAAAATGTACATTTTTGAAATTTTTTGTAAAAAATGTTCTTTTGTACGTTTTTATAAAAATGTAAAAAACAATATACATATTTGTTAAAAAAATGTACATTTTTGTAAAAATGTTCTTTTGTACGTTTTTGTAAAAATGTAAAAAAATGTACATTGTTGTTAAAAAATGTACATTTTTGTAACAATGTTCTTTTGTACGTTTTTGTAAAAATGTAAAAAAATATATATTGTTGTTAAAACAAAATGTATATTTTTGTTTTTCAATATTATTATTGGTTTACTATGCAATATTGAATCTCACTACTGTGCTGCGCTTCAGTATAACCAATTCTACAATGCAATGCATATTGAATGATGAGTTTGAATGTATCTCATTGGTCCACATTGTTAATCTTATTTTTTTTAATTTTCTATATTTTTTCCGAAATTTTTTGCGCTCTCTAAATAGTGTATATTTGCGTATCGCCCGATACCGCGACCGATACCGCGACCGAGTTGAAAATCGGGTGTCCGATACCGGGACCGATACCGAGACTTTGAACCATGTGTTTGACGGATACGGATATCCGGTAAAACGGATATCCGATAAAATGGATACTCCGCATCGGATACGGATTATCCGTGTCGGATACTAGTACTATCCGTATTCGTATACGTTTTCTCGGATATTTTTAAAGAGTATCCATATTTGTATCCGTTTCCATATTTTCAGATAAATATTCGCAAATTCGGATTCGAATATCGGACGGATGCGGATTTTCGAATATCCGTTTACAGCCCTAGGCAAGCCTTTCCTCAACCTCTTATATTGAGGATCTTTAATTTGGGGTTCCTCAGTGTTCAAAACTAGTGGTCTCTTCTCACTAGCTTGGTATGTCTTCTCGATTGGGTTGCTTTTCTTGGAAGTTAGAGGAGAGGATTTGTCCAGTAAGTTGGGGATTTTCCTTTTCACCATCTCAGTAGAAGGGGATATGGGGATGGTAGTAATATCTAAAGACTCGAAGGAAAAAGAAGTTCCACATTGGATGAATTCAACTCCAATTGATTCTATAGCCAAATGGGTGGATACAGGTTCCTCATCTAAGTTGACAACAACTCGAGTCACTGCAAGTGATAACCGAGCAATGAAGGATGTAATTGAGCTCTTGTACTCCAGCAATATGGAAGCAGCTCTTGGGTGTTCTTCTCCAACCCTTTGATTAAGACCCCACAGATATTTGAGGTCTACAAAATGTACTTGTCCCTCTTTGGGACACTTCTTCTTGCTTTCCTTTGCACCAAAAACAACACATGAAAGTTAACCGATAAATTTACAAATAGATGATAAGGAGAAAAAAGTTGAGAAGAAGGTTATAACCTATGCCACGCCTTTCTTGGGGGAAACTAGGACCATTATACGATAACCCGTCAGGAAGGGGGTATATTTCTAATTATTTACAACAACGCCATAATTTCAATAATCTTTATTGGAATCTTCCAAATTAAGTACTAAAGCCCTATTGGTTTGCCTAGTCTTCAAAGAGTAAGTGTTTTCTCTGATATTTCCATATTTGTAACAGAACATTAACTCAGGGATCCCAATATGAGTCCCATAAATTTCATTTAACCTATTTACCCCATTCACCACCCTCATTGTATTGGGAGTTATCCTAGCAGGAACTACATCAAAATATTGGCAAAACTGAAGAAAGAAAGGGTTTGGGTAAAGGTAATACCACACTCATCAACGAAAAGAGTGGGAACCCAATAACCCTCTGCTAAAGAGTAAAAGTTTAGAGGACCCTGAGCAATCTCTAAACTTAACCAATCAGGAATCTTCCTTTACTCCATAAACTCTTCTAACGAACCCGCATCCACAAAGCAAACCACGGTCGAAACAAAGAAAAAGGGGAAAGAAAGCTTACATAAATCTAAAGACAACGACAAATATGGAAAAACGGTAACGGGTAGCAGACAGCAAGATATCACAAAAAGAAAGGTCAAAAATAAGAAAAACTTCTAAGTGCAGAAGATCTATGGTAAAAAGAAAACTAGGGAAATTTTTGCCTATTTATTGGTTGCCTCGATAATAGAGACAAAATGATTAACTGCATGAACGATTGAACTACCATCAGATGCACATTTCCCAAAGTAAAAAAGACCAGTGTGCCCTTTGACGGTGAGAAAAAGTTTGAATTATGTACAAAAATTTGATTATCAATAGTGCTAGTAAAAAAATTTACAAGTCCGGGAGGTCGATTACCGACCAACTCTCAAATCTTATGCCGAGCAACATTCTAAACAAATACTCCATACTTTCAATCAAGCATGGAGCATTATGGGCTTTTGTTATATGTAAAAATTACTCTCTCAAGTGGACCAATGAGTAATAGACACCTGTTATCCTACGTGGACATTCATCCACCTTGATCGGCATCAGATACATTTAGTCGGCTAGAATGTCGACTAACTCCAGAATGTATACCATCAGGAAGGATGAAAGTTACTCAGATGGAATGGCGACCAACGCTGAATTTTAGAAGCCTTATTTATTGTATACAGATGTATATGCGTGAAAATATAAAGACATTCCATCTCTAGGGTTTCACATCACTGTAAATACAAGATCTCCTTCAGCTCAAAGGGGAATCTAATCAATCTCAAGCACACCATACTGAGTTATTGTAAGCATCAATAATAAAAACAAAGGCTTTTAACAACTGAACGACTTTAAAAATCATTGTCTCTTGTGTGTTTGTTTATATTGCTGTTATTATTTTCTGTGATTATAAATTTGAACTCATTCCATTTTATACATTAACAAAACCCAAAAGAGATTCACCACTATTCATTTAATAAAAAATGACCCATCGTGGTTACAAACCAAAAATAATGGAAAACTGACACACCTTATGCCAATTGATCCTCACCGCCCCATCTCACACTGATCCATCTCAGAATAGGAGACCCAATTTAACTAAATCAGCTATGTGTAGATGTAAATCAATTCAACACAGAAATCAGTTAGTATATCCAACTAACCGTGAAAATATGGAAATTCGATCCAACTCAAAATCTCCTTCCGATCAACCTTGTACGAAGAGTTAACAAAAAAGTGAGAAATAAAATCGACTCAGCTCAAAGATTATACCTCGATCAATCCACCATGTTTGTTTACAAAAAGAACCACTGACCCACCTCGGGTACAAACACAACTCTCCTTTCATTTTCCAAAACAGAACCACCATTAAAGTTTGAAAAGTGATTCAATTGAGATGTCAAAATCTGACACACTACAAATCACCGACCCACCATGAAAATCAAACTTGAAATCTTTTTAATGGACCTCCATGACAAGTCTGATGCATTCATCCGAGTAATCAACCCCTACACCCGATTCACCATAAGTAATCAACCCATCGTACACTCGATTCACCATGAATAATATAATTTTAAAATGGACATACCTTAGTCACAACTGACGAACCTCCAAGGACAAATCGATCGACAACAAATTTTTAATTGAGTCTTATGTAGTGTTGGCTCAATTTCGGACAAAACAATTTGAGTCATAGGATAGAGTGCAAAGTGTATCCATCCAAGCCTATGTCGAGTTTGTTGAAAACGTAGCGGCCTAGATTTTAAACCTTCATCATTGTCGAGTTTCTAGTGCCTCGTTTCTATGTCAACAACAATTAAATTCCATAGTCACCAAAGGTTTCAGTGCAATTTTATATATGTAGGAGACTTGGAATATTTTATGGGTGTAATTTTAATTTAAAATGGCTTTTGTTTTTCAGAAATCATTTTAGAACTTTTTATTAAAGTTTTGGGCTTAAAAAGAATTTTTTGGGGATTTCTGAAATCTCATTAGAACGAGATTGGATGTCATTCGAACGATAGCCACAGTCGTTCGAACGAGACTCTGACGACTTTTGTTTTTTTTGCTTCTATTTTCTCGTTAGATATTCTTGTTCAAACGACCTGGGAAGTTTTCTGACAGTTTTTTTTATAAAACTTCCTACTTGCCCACTTATTTTTCCCACTACTTTTTCTGCATAACTAAGTGCGGGAAACACAATTTTTGTACAGAACTTTTCATTTCCCTCCAGGAGAAAAAAGAGAGAAACTTACTTGAGAGAAAAAGTTCCTTTTGTGTTTTAATTCCAAAATGATTAATTCTTGACAACACACACACACATATCTGAGTTTAATTCCAAGCTTTCATATATATATATATATATATACAATGTGCTTGGAGAGTTGTTTGGCATCGGGTTTTACTCTACCATTTTAAGAATTTGTTTGGGTTTGCTTTTATATCCCATAAAGAAGAAGATTTGTTGTCGTGGTGTTCCCACTTGAAGAAAGGCTTCGGGTGCGGGTGGAGGGAGACCAAAAGCCTCATTGGTGGATTCCAAGATTCTGGTGGAGTTAGAGAAATTCAACTAGGCGGAGGTAGTTATAAGAAGACGTGTCAAGGCTTGGACGGAGTCAAGTCATGTCTAGTAAGTCATCTATCTTGTAATCATAAAATCATACTTAGTGGATTTAAGGCTAGGGTCGTCCGAAGTTTTTTCCATTTGAGTTTTCCTCGTACATCGACGTGTATTGTGATTTGTTTATCTTTATCTTGCAAAAATCACTTAGAACGCATGCTTAGGATAATTCAAGATCAAATTGGTTTAATTATCACACCAGTATAATTAGGTACTTAAAATCAGTTTGGGTGAAGTTTAAGTTAATTTAATTCAAGTCTAGATAATTTAATTTGATAAAATTTTGTTTGGCCTATATAGTAAATGAATTAATCTTGTTAGGAAAATTTTAGGACTTGGGATTAAATTAAGTTGTTTAAGTGAAAATCAAATTGTTGATAAATTATATGTCACTTTTAGTTTAGTTTAATTTTAATTGGAAAGAAATTAAAATTTGTTGTTTGTGTGTGTTGTGTTGAACCATCCTATTCCGCACAATTAGGAAATCCATATCTAATTGATAAGCAATTTTTAAAATTTGGGAGTTCCAACGTTTTCTCAATTGGTATCAGAGACGGACCGCTAATTTATTGCATTAAGGTCCTTTTTAGAATTTTTCGGTTAAAATAGAATTTTCTCCATTTTTAAAATTTCCTATTTTCGATGGTTCCAATTACGTGTATTGGAAAACTCGTATGAAATCGGCACTAAAGTCTATAGATGAGAGGGTTTGGTTATCAGTTGTTAACGGGATGTCCCCACCCACATGTTTGGTAGAAAATGAGCGTGTCCCCAAACCCGTAGATAGATGGAGCGAGAATAAATTTAAATAAGACAATTTTAATTCCCAAGGACTAAATGCCTAGTTTAGTGTGGTTACACTAGATGAATTCCGTCGTATCATGACTTTTGAAACCTCTAAGGAAGCTTGGGATATATTACAACTCACTCATAAGGGAACTGGTGTCGTTAAGGCTTCTAAACTCCAAAACCTCACAACTCAATTTGAAACCATCAAAATGCTTGAAAAGGAAAGCTTTGATGAATTTTATGTTAGACTTTCCGATATATTTAATTCATCTTTTAATTTGGGAGAGAAAATACCCGACGACCGTGTAGTAAAGAAAATTTTAAGGTCCCTACCCGATAGGTTTATCCCTAAAGTGATCGTTTTAACTTCTTTACCCACCTTGCACTCTACTAAACTTGAGGAGTTAGTATGTGATTTGCAAACCTAGGAACTAGATATGTTCCCCTCCAAAAATGAAAAGAAAATAGATAAGGGCATCGCTTTGAAAGTTTGAAAGGAGGAAAAATAAAGCGTGGTTGATGAGAGTGATAGTGACTCGGAGGACATGGCTATGTGTGCGAGAAAATTTCTTAAATTTCTTAAATTTAATAAAGATAAGTTTAAAAATGATTATAAGAAATTTAAAAAATCTAAGCATGACAAAGTCGAAAAGATCCCTAAAACTTATAATGAAAATATTAATAGGGACGCGTCAAATAGGTATTATGGTTGTGAGGGTTATGGCTATGGGTTGAGAGAGTGCCCCACTAAACTAAGGAGAGAAGTCAAACAACCAATTTCCTATAATGCCACCCTTAGTGATGAAAGTGAAAAGGAAGAGGGACCCGATTCCCCCATTGAGCGCAACTTTATCACGTTCATGGCAAGTCATGGGAGCACCGATAATGAAGATATAAATTTACATGACTCTTCTGAGGCCTTTGTTTGTGAATCCCAAAAAGATGATGGTAATGAGAGTGGAGAAGAGAGAGAGCGAAAGTGATGAAGAGTTTAATGAGAGTGAACTTCAAATTACATTTATGGAATTATATGAAGAATCTATTAAATTAAAAAGGGCTAATTTGAGGTTAGAAGCTAGTTTAAGAGAGCGTGCCAAGGTTATTGATGAGAGTGCATTGGTGGAAGACCTTAGGACACGTGAAAGAGATCTTCGAGAGAAGCTTGAATATGTAGAAAGCGAGATAGATAGCCTTAGAGGTTTGATGGAGTCAATGAAAAAGGAGCTTCTTGTGTTTGAAGAGAGAAATGTTTTATTAGAGTCTAAAATTTTAGAATTAGAAGAAAAACTAAGAGACTCTAGTGAGGTCAAATTTGATTTGGAATGTAGGTCCGCTAAATTAGATAAAATATTAAAAACCGTCAATGACACTTATGGTTTAGGCTTTGATTCTTGTAACGATTCCACTAATAAAGTCAAAACCAATGTTTTGAGAGAATCACCTAGGAAAGCTTCTAAAGATCAATCATTAGGTACTACTTTCCGATGTGTCTTTACTTGCTCATATTGTGGTCGAAAAGGTCATCTAAGAAATTTTATTTTGACTTTAAAAGAATTTCTAGGAAATTCAAAAGTAAGGTAACAGAGGTAGCCAAGATCTCAAAATCCCGAGATTGTCACTCTTCACTAGTTTGGGTTAGACGATCCGACGTGGTAGCTTTACAAAATAGGATGTTTGATTCTCATTTTCTTTCACATGCTTCCTCCCTTGAAAAATCTAAAAGTTGAATGGGTTAGCTTTGTTTTTCATAATCTAGTTTTATTTTTCAAGCTATATGTTCATGCTAGTTGTATGCTTGTTTGCCATTTCTCTAGTCTATGCTCCATGATTAATCACGTGATAGAATTATGATTTGTGTATATCTTTTGTATTATATTCTTTTCATTTTTGTTTGCACTAAATGTAAAATACAAAAAGATTTTGTTTATCATTTATGTTTTACCTTATGAGTAATTTAGGCTTAATGAAAAATACAAAACGATTTTTGTTTGTCTTTTGAGTAAATATTTTTGTATGTTTGGTTAAAAATTACAAAAACTCAAAAAGATTTTTTTGTGTGCGTGTATTTTTGTTTAACACACCTTTTGTGGCATATGTTCGTGTTGAATCCTTCTTTTCACTTCCACGTGGCTATAACTTTTGGTTAAAATTTCCAATCCTTGAAACGTCCTTTGTCATAGTTACATGGAGTAGTTTAAGTTTGACTTGCTTAATGGATTCGCTTTTATATGCCTTTTCACACATATGCACGAGCTCTTTTGAAATTTTAACTTCACATGTATATTTGAGCTTTGTGAGGTATTCTCCTACCAATATAGTCATCTACATATCTCATGACCTTAGAGGATTTGTGATTGTTAATTCCGTTGCACGTGAGATTTGTGTGATAAACAAATGATATATGTATGTTCACAGGGAAGGGCTATGAAAGGAAATATTATCCTTTGCGAGTAAACCACCGTTTTGGAATGCCCTAAAAGAAATACGTGGTCCAAAGGCCTAAGAAAAATATGGCATTAAAAGAAAAAATATTTGCCAATGCCTATTTTTTTAGTTTGGTATATTCATTCAAAAGTATTATATGCATATTTTGAGGGAGTTTGGATGGTATATCAACAGTTTTGCACAATGTCCGTCTATCCTAGTTGGGCTTTCATTGTCATGACTCTATTGATTTTTAGAATCATCAAAATGCTAGGCTTGTATGCATTGTGCTGGTTTGATTCATAGATTTCACTTTATCTTGTCACATAAGGCTAAATCTTAGTTGATAAAGTTTTCCAATCAAATGAGAACTCTGTGAGCATGTTTAAGTGATTGGATTTTAATTCATTGGTATCTTGTTCACACCCCTTCACTTTCGTTTCCATATGACACATGTATGCTATAAGAGTGTGGAAAACTCATGTTATTTTATTTTGTGTCATTTATGTGTTTATATCTATATATGTGTGCTTATGCTTATTTTGTATCTATTATGTATACATATATATGATATGTTATTTGTTTTGAGTCTTTGCCATGTTAGCTAATCCACTTATGCTTTAAATTCACAATTGGTATCTATCTTGTTACGAATTTTGGTTGATATCCCATGCTTATGTGGAATACATTTTAGTTGGTATCATTTTTTTCTTCGCATCATAAGTTAGTATCTAATTACCCTTGTTGTGGATTTGTTATCTTTTAATGTCGCCCATATGCTTAAATGTTCTTCTAACTTTATGCACCATCATGTCTTTACTTATTTTCCCATATTTTGTATCTCTTGTTTCGATTCGAGGGGGAGAAATGGCATTGCTTTAATTAGAGGGAGAAATAAGTAATGTTTTAAGTTTATCCTTTGTCTATTCCTGAACAAAAAGGGGGAGAGATGGCATATAAACCTTTAGTTTAGAAGATTCAACTTAGGGGGAGTCGCGACCTTCTTAGGTAGATCATATTTGATAAAGGGGAGACTTAATTTAGGGGGAGTATTTAGTTTAATTGCATTTAATATTTTGATATTCCCTATGCGCTTAATGGTTTGCTTAAGTGTGCAGGAATTCATTCTAGCGGCATCTTTATATCGGCAAAGCTATATATCCTTGGGTCGAGTCAGATTTTAGGTGGGATGTTTGAGTCCAGGCGAGCTTGACGGCCCTTTAGGATTTTTTGTTTGGTTTTGTCCCGGAATAGCCAAAGGGGGAGATTTGTAAGGACACAAATTTCCAATTGAGTCTTATGTAGTGTTGGCTCAATTTCGGACAAAACAATTTGAGTCATATGATAGAGTGTAAAGTGTATCCATCCAAGCCTATGTCGAGTTTGTTGAAGACGTAGTGGCCCAGATTTTGAAGCTTCATCATTGCCGAGTTTCTAGTGCCTCGTTTCTACATCAACAGCAATTGGATTCCAAAGTCTCCAAAGATTTGAATGCAATTTTATATATGTGGGAGACTTGGAATATTTTATGGGTGTAATTTTAATTTAAAATGGCTTTTAATTTTCAGAAATCATTTTAGAACTTTTTATTAAAGTTTTGGGCCTAAAAAGAATTTTTTGGGGATTTCTGAAATCTCGTTCGAACGAGATTGGATGTCGTTCGAATGACAGCCACGGTCGTTCGAACAAGACTCTGATGAGTTTTGGTTTTTTCGCTTATGTTTTCTCGTTAGATATTCTCGTTCGAACGACTTCGTTCAAACGACCTTGGCAATTTTCTGTCAGTTTTTCTTATAAAACTTCCCACTTGCCCACTTATTTTTCCTACTACTTTTTCTGCATAACTAAGTGTGGGAAACATAATTTTTGTACAGAACTTCACATTTCCCTCCAAGAGAAAAAAGTGAGAAACTTACTTGAGAGAAAAATCTCCTTTTGTGTTTTAATTCCAAAATGATTCATTCTCGAAAACACACACACCCATATCTGAGTTTAATTCCAAGCTTTCATATATATACATTGTGCTTGGAGAGTTGTTTGGCATCGGGTTCTACTCTACCATTTGAAGAGTTTATTTGGGTATGCTTCTATTTCCCATAAAGAAGAAGATTTGTTGTTGCGGTGTTCCCACTTGAAGAAAGGCTTCGGGTGCGGGTTGACGGAGACCAAAAGCCTCATTGGTCGATTCCAAGATTCCGGTGGAGTCTGGGATTGTCAACTAGGCGGAGGTAGTTACAAGAAGATGCATCAAGGCTTGGGTGGAGTCAAGTCGTGTGTAGTAAGTCATTTGTCTTGTAATCATAAAATCATACTTAGTGGACTTAAGGCTAGGGCCCTTCGAGATTTTTCCCATTTGGGTCTTCCTCCTACAGGCGTGTAGTGTGATTGGTTTATCTTTATCTTGTAAAAATCACTTAGAACGCATGCTTAGGATAATTCAAGATAAAATTGATTTAATTATCACACTAGTATAATTAGGTGCTTAAAATTAGTTTGGGTAAAGTTTAAGTTAATTTAATTCAAGTCTAGATAATTTAATTTGATAAAATTTGGTTTGGCCTATATAGTAAAATGAATTAATCTTGTTAGGAAAATTTTTGGACTTGGGATTAAATTAAGTTGTTTAAGTGAAAATCAATTTGTTGATTAATTGTATGTCACTTTTAGTTTAGTTTAATTTTAATTTAAAAGAAATTAAAATTTGTTGTTTGTGTGTGTTATGTTGAATCATCCTATTCCGCACATTTAGGAAATTCATATTTAATTGATAAGGAATTTTTAAAATTTGGGGGTTCCAACGTTTTCTCAATAAACATGCTCAAATCCGGTCCTAGAATGGCCATCATTAATGAAGCATCTCCAAAAGGAGCATCAGAGTTGTTTGGTGTAGCCACCGTTCGATCTATATGGGGCACCAGCCATATGGCATTACCGCCAGCAAAGAAATTGGGGGCAAATAATTGCCCGCAAAACCTAGAGAATGGATAAAATAGTTATGAGAAACCTTACTGGCATCGAGGTAAGTCACCCAAAGTGGTGCATTATAGTTCTGAGAAACCTTACCGGCATCGAGGTAAGTAGCCCAGAGTGGTGCATTTTAATTTTGAGAAAACTTACATGCATCGTGGTAAGTAGTCCAAAGTGGTGCATTATAATTCTAAGAAACCTTAACCGCATTGTGGTAAGTCACCCAAAGTAGTGCATTATAATTGTGAGAAACCTTACCAACATCGTGGTAAGTCATCCAAAGTGGTGTGTTATAGTTGATAAGCACCCAAAAGTGTTTAAATAAAACCCCAAATAGACATTTTTTAATTGCTAATTCTCGATAAAATGGGTCTTATGCGCGTTCATGTTTATCTTGTAGGTCGAACACCGTTTGCGAATTCAAGAGTTGTATTTCGAGGCAAATGCGGCGTAAATGCAGTTAAAAAGGGGGTAAACCCCAATTTCTGACTTAACCAACTCCCGTGGCCTACACCTGAGCCTAAACCTACCCCAAGCCATCACCTAAACCCCGTGTGTGTTTAGTTTGTATTTTTAATATTTTTTTATATTTTTATTTGAGTCGGATATATTTTTTTTAGGATTTATTCCATATTCTTATGGTTTTATATTTGTGTGTGTTTAGCTATAATTATTAGGGACCGTTATCGTGTGTCGTGTGCATTTTTTATATTTGCTTTTATTTTATTTTTAGTGTTCTTGTAGTTTTATAGGTGTGAGTTTTACTTTTATTTGATTTTTATTAGATTTTTAGTTTCGTGTTATTAATATTTTAATATACTTTATTAAGTCTATTAGTATTATTTTATTTTTATGATTAGAAATTTATTTTTTTAGTTTTAATAGAATTTATATTGTTTAGTTTTATTTTATGTAGTCATAGTTCTATTTTATTTATGTTTTAGTTGGGTAAAAATTTAACACACTCACACCCACACACCCTATCCCCATACACCTTACTCACACCATAACACATCCCCAACATACACCCTCCACCCATAAACCTCACCACACCTAACACCCCCACCATCATCTTCCCCACCAAAACACTTTCTCTCTCCTCCATTAACACCCCAAGCACACCACCTCCATTAAACCTCAACTCATTTCAGAAACACCACCCCTTAACTCGCTGGTCAAACTCACACCTGAAAAATGCACCCCGTCTCCTGCCTAACCTCCAGCCTACCCGCAACCTAGCCTGCGACCCACCTACTTTCGGCCAGTAACTTCCCAAGCTCCGACCCTAGACCAATCTGTTCCCATACCTGCTCCGATTCCACTTTAACCCGACCCCAGCGACCAACCCGCATTGCTACCCCGAAACCGAACTCATCGGTGACCCACTATTAACCTAAGTTCCATCTCACTCCGGTTTGAACCCATTACCCACCTGTTATACCCCAAACCTGATTATACCCATATCCGACTCACCTTGCTTGACTCGAGCCTAATCCAACCCCTTTTCCCATCTTTTACCCGAGTTCAACCCATCTCCATACCTTTAATCCCAACTTGGCCTAAACCCATTTAACCAAATAAGACCCATTTCCCATTCTCCCAAACCATTTCCACCCTTACAAACCCGTGACTTATCCATCTGCCAAGTCCCAAAATAAATCCCATATAAAAACAAAAACCAAAGAAAAAAAATAACCCCTTGTGTTTAAAAGCCACTTAACTCCTTACCTAAATTATCCCCAACACCCATTACCCACATGAACTTATGTGCTTCCCTAAATTATTCTCACCTAATTTCCAAAACCTCTCCCAATTTATCCCCACACCAATATTCTTCCAACTTTGTCCCTTAACCCCTTGCTCCATTGCGCCTACTATTTAAGAAGATCAAAATCCTAAGTAGAGGAGAGCATATTGTAGAGAAACCCTAGAGAGAAGAATAAAGAGAGAAACACCTTTGTAAATAGTTTTTTTTTTTAAATTTGTGAGGATTAAAGTGTGAGAGTTTGGATTGTATTGGAGAGTATGGAGTTCAACTTGCAATTCAAGGAGACTTGATTCTAAGATTTGTTCTCTTATCTCAACTTTTTTTTAATTTCATTCTTAGTTTGTTAATAATATGACATTTGGGGTGATCCTATTATTTGATTTTAATCCCACTTTAATTAGTTTATTTACTTTAAATGTTCATTTGATAATTAAACTTTCACTCTTACTTTTGATTTATGCCTTGAGAGAGGATAAATGATTTTCGAGAGAAAATCGAGATTCTAGTCTTAGTTTTCATTTTAGAATCGAACAAGAGATAGATTTTTCTAAAATGTGAAATTATTTCTTTGAATTTCAACTCTAAGCTTATTTCTATGAGTTAAACCAATTTAGTAAATCGATCCTAGCGGGTGGTTTGTTAAATGATGTTTGGATCCACTTTTCAAGAGTTGTAGGAGTGTTAAATTTAATTTTCTAAAAGGTTATTATTAAAATTACATTTGCAACGAGAGTTTATTTGTAATTTTGATACTAACTTGGGAGGTTTAATTTGAATGAATTAATTAATAAGATTGACTAGGATATATGGTGTAATCCCATCCCTTGTTATCTCTCACTTTGATTTCCTCATTCATCTCATATTTTACATTTTTATTTAGTTAAATTTCCCTTATTTTTCATCATATTTTTTAGTTCATCTTTAGATATTTGATTTACTTTAGTCTTCATTCACCCTTGAAAATTGTTTTAATATAGAAAAATAAAAAATCTAAAAAGAATTTAAACAACTAGAAAAATGAATTACATTACTTCTCATTTGTTTTATGCCTTATATTAGGATTGACATCCTTACTTACCTCTATGCAAGTTTGTTATATTTTTGTGTAGGTAATAAATGAATTGATTAGCTTGGCTTAGCAACAGCGACAAACATACAAAAAGTCCAAGTTATCAAATTGTGTCATTGCCGATCTTTGGAGTTTGAAGCACTTATGAAGATTTTAGTGTAGTTCATTTGTCATTTATTTTTCCTATTTTTTTGTACCATTTCTCATTTTCTTAGAAGGTTTGTATTAGGATTATCTTATTTTACTTGTATTGAGGTGCTTGGAGACACCAGTTATTTTTCATTTAAATTTGTAATAAAAATAAGAAAAGCATGGCAGGAAAACCATATAAGGTAGAGAGAGGGCGTCCAAAGGCGAGGATTTAAAAGCCTCTCTACTTTGGGTCGATAGGACTCCCGGGGCCGACTGAGATAGGCGAGATCTCCCCCCAGTCGACTCAACTCGGTCTTCACCCCACGTGTGAAAAAGCTTTTGGAGGTACATTATTCATCACTAGCGAATCTCTCGCAAGCGAGTCCATTCATTGTGTGCTTATTTGCTTCTATGTGATTTTTCTTATCGCATTGCATTTACTTTGGATGGTTTGACTAATTAATAAACCTAAGGCCTCGACCCGGTTATTGAAACGAGAAAGGATTTTATCACCCGACTCACTCACTTACCCATTGTGTTCTACCCTATCCATCATTAAAGTTAAAATCAATCAACTAGATAGCCAAGTAAGAGAACATTTTTGCAAAAGGCGATCACAAAGATAAATTTCGTGATTTTTATCGCCCGTGGAGTTAATTAAAATTTGACTACCCTTTCACTAAATTTGAAGATAAAAATTGGCTACGTGGTAGCTAGGATTTATCCTTAACTTGTGTGTGTCCAATTCAATCTTTTGGTAGTCGATTTTAGTGAGTACGTCAAATTCAAAGAGTCCAAATATTTTTCCCATCTTTTCTTCCAAAAAATCCAAAAATATTTTCTTCCTTTATTTTTATAAAAACCCAAAAATATTTTCTTTCCTTTTGAAAAAGATTTTAAAATCCAAAAAATACTTCTCTCATCATGGCCGAAGACCATCCTTTACGAGAATACTTTGGCCATTTTCCACTTTCTCGAAGCATGATTGAAGTTGAGCTCGAGTCGCACCTCCATGCTTTACTTAGTGGCTTTAACTATCACACACACACACACACACCGTTGATACTCATGCATCATCCACGCACGCATCTCATATTCCATCGCCGCCGTTGACGAGTATCAATGTGTCATCACTTGCCCCACGAGTGTCCATATTTTTCGTATCCATACAAACCTATCATGGAACATGTGTATCCATATGACACTATTTCGAAACCCACCTCGGTGGATATATTGTGATGATATATCCAATCCCGAGTGTTATGAGCACCCAAGCTAATCGTGGAGGCCTGATAACCCTTTCACACAATATGAATCCCAACCCTATGTTCCAGATCCTCACACATTCCAACAATCGTCACGTAATCAAGTGCAATCCACCCGATCAGTTCGCTCACTACGTACTCAACGATTATCATCATTTTGTCTCTCACGAAGATGCTTATCCTGTGTATGAACAACTTGACCCCGTTCCACACACTTCATATAAGTATTCTCCACTTCCTAACGTCAACAGTAGTTGTGTCCAGTCCACCTCAATCACCACCGCCACCCGCCTCTTGAAAGCCTCTTGCAAAAGTTCATCCTCGAGCAAGATCAAGCCACTCAATATCAAAACCAAGCTCTCCAACGGCTTGAATAACGCCTTAATGAATTTGAGTGTGTGAGATAGTCGAATTTCATCCCAAGTCAACCCATTGTTGCATCCACGTGGAATGATGATGAGTCGTCTCGTGACACTGATTTTGAGTGTGACCAAACCTATCCTATCGAGAATCTCGACGTTGAAACCATTCCATGGTTCGGGCCTCAAGTTGACAATTATGTTAATTTAACCAAAGATTGTGAGACTGATCAAATCTCGCTTTGTCCAAAGGAGCCCACCATTGAGGTTCACATTTCCCTTACCATCGAATCTAAAAATATGCCAGAGTCTACACCTATTGAGCCTACTTTGTGTGTTCCCAAGGACCCACTTCATCATAGGTTAGCTCCGTCTACGAGTGCTCACCATTTTATTGAAATTGCATCAGAGACGGTTCTCGCCTCTCTTGATATGGATAATGTCCCACTATGCATGGTTCCCCTTGAGTCCAATATCTCTAGTGATTCATCTCTCTTAGATCTTAGTGCCTCATTAGATTTTTCCACCACTTCGAATGGTGACTTACGGGTGGATAAGTTGATCACTCAATCATTTACGTCCACAACTCCTCCTACGAGTGCCCTCCCTTCAAAATCACTTCGTGCCTCATGAGGAGTGTGTGTCTCCTACCCTTGAGTTGAATCACCTTCTCCCACCCTTGATCCCACCCGATACACCCTTTATCCCACCCAACCCACCCATAATTTCACACTCTCCACCACCTAGTTTGTGCCTATTCATTATACCACATGTTTATCTAGGTCCTTACTTGCAACCACCATCACAATCCACGAGCGTATATGTGGTGCCACTCTCACTTGTGACACAAAGATTATTACTCCATGCCCGCCACTCTCTTGTGTGGTTGATTTTTCCCATTGTCAGCTCACTGATGTATCACGGCGCGACCATTATCATCGTCCATTATTATAAAGGTCGCGCAATTTATAAGAAGCCCACCCCATCACTATTGATATACCATTTTGCCTTCCTTACCAAATTGAGCCCCATTCTTAGAGGGCCCTTGCTGCCACCTTTCGGATCAATAAGGCCCATGATCGGTGTCTATTCACCCTCACCCTTGCCTTTCTTCCATATACCTTTTTTCCCACCCACCCATGGTCCATCGATGCTTTGTATCGTGCGATGCACTTCGCCATACAAGTGCATTGATTTTTTTAGCCTTTATCCAACAAGACTGACCCTTCAGTATTATTGGCGGGTGATTCTTATCACCCAATTTTTATATCGCCCTGTGCCATATTAGTTATTATCTTTAGTGTGAGTTCCCTTCGATCTGGATGAAGACATTAAACTTAGTGCTATCGGGAGGCAGCCCGTTGTTTCTAAGTATGAGTCTCATCCTATTTGGGGGTAGTGTTTCACATCACCCATTGCTTTAGAATTTTTATAGACTTGTACGTTTTTTTTATCTCATCGCTTATTTAAGTTCATCTTGGATACATCTGATCCACTTCATTAGCGGTTGATTATGGTAATCTCTTTCCTCCCTTCTGCTTTCAATTTTGAAAATAATTTTACTTAACATCGAGGACGATGTTCCTTTTTGTTTAGGGGTGGGGAATTTTATCAAATTCGTACCTCTTTTGAAAAAAATTCAAAACCTGATTTTTAACATTTTCGTGCAGTTTCTTTCATCTTACTCATTGACGTGAATTTTCTATCATCCATCTTTTTAGTCTAGGAATCAAGCTGGAGGATAATTTTTCTGCATAGCTTATGTAATATGTATCAAGGCAATTTGCACCATGAATTTCTAGTCTCAACAAAATTTGCGCACTTATCATGTCACTACGGTTTAGAGTTGAAGAGTACTATAATTATCATGAAAACCTTAAGGATCTCCGGTGGAGACTTTAGCTTGTGAGATTCGTGCCTTTCACCTTTTAGAGAGTTTTACGCAATCTCCGAGTAACAAGTTTATTCAATTTCCTTTGGGTCTGCACTTAAATCGTTGTATGATCTTATTATTCTTCATTAAAAAATTTACTTTATCACTGAGAATGATATCACTTTCGAGTTGTAATAAACATGTGTCTTGAAGTTTATCCCGATCACTAGACTTTCACCCATACATCCAGATCTGTACACCTTTTATTTTTCATATCATCACCAAATACCATTTCACCCATTTCCATATCAACTCCATTTCCCATCCACTATTTTGAAAAGGAGAAGAGTGTTGAGAGTATAAATAAGAAAAAGATGAAGAAAAAGAAAATAAAATTCAAAAAATAAATTAACAAAAAAAAAGAGAAAAAGAAAAGAAAAGAAAAAAATAAAGTTTGTTGTCAAGTTCTTGTAAAATAAAGACAATTGTTCCTCAAAGTGTCATACACTCTTCTCAAACATCCATTATATCACCATTCTATCCTAGCTCATCATATCCTTCCCATTTTATTTCCCCCTCACATGTAATCATCCATATTTTTCCTAGGTGTTCGGGAAAATGAAGGTCAACATGGTGAATAACTCGACGTTCTTAATATAGTGATTAGCATTCTTTTATGAGATCATTTTTCTTTCTAAAATGTACGTGCTTTATTATATGTGTGTGATACGTTAGACCTTGCTTATATTTACTAACCTCCTCACACACAAGAGCGATACACTTACCCAAATCTCGTGAGTTTGTTTGAGAGATCTATATCCGTGAGATTTTGAAGTTAAAGCATTGATTTCGAAAAAGTGATCTAGGAATTACTCTTATGATGCTTGACCCGTTTTGACTGATTCATACGACACACGTTGATTCCTAGGACGGTTGTGCCATGAGTATTCACTTAGCTAAATTTTTATACACTTCTATCTTGTATTCCTCAAAATATTTATCTCGTGATGGATTGTACGATTATTCTACGTCTAATAAGAGATTGACTATCGTTTTGCAAATAACAAATTTTATGGATATATTCCCTCCAAACCCTCACGAGATAACACCCGTCTTTCTCTCTATTTTTGCTCGAGTACTAGCAATGTTCTGTTTGGGGGTGGTGTGATAAGCACCCAAAAGTGTTTAAATAAAACCCCAAATAGACAGTGTTTAATTGCAAATTCTCGATGAAATGGGTCTTATGCGCGTTCATGTTTATCTTGTGGTCAAACGTCGTTTGTGTATTCAAAAGATGTATTTCGAGGCAAAATGCGGCGCAAATGCAGTTAAAAAGAGGGTAAAACCCAATCCCCAACTTACCCAACTCCCGTGGCCTACACATAAGCCTAAACCGACTTCAAGCCATCACACGAACCCCGTGTGTGTTTAGTTTGTACTTTTAACATTTTTATATTTTTATTTGAGTCGGATATATTTTTTTAGGATTTATTCCATTTTCTTATGATTTTATATTTGTGTACGTTTAGTTGTAAATATTAGGGTCCGTTATCGTGTGTTGTGTGCGTTTTTAATATTTTATTTTATTTTATTTTTAGTGTTCTTATAGTTTTATAGGTGTGAGTTTTACTTTTATTTGATTTTTAGTTTTTATTTTTAGTTTCGTGTTATTAATATTTTATTATATTTTATTAAGTTAATTAGTATTATTTTATTTTTAGGATTAGAAATTTATTTTTTAAGTTTTAATAGAATTTTTATTGTTTAGTTATATTTTTAGGAGTCTTGGTTTTATTTTATTTATTTTTTAGTTGGGTACAAATTTAACACACCCCATCCCCATACACCTTACTCACACCATAACACATCCCCAACACACACCCTCCACCCATACACCTCACCATACCTAACACCCCCACCATCATCTTTGTAATACCCCGTATTTCACTATATTTTTGTTTAATTAAATTGGAAAATTAATTGGGAAAAATACACTTTATTTAAATTATGCGAGGGAAGTAATCTAATACAATTAAATAGTATATGTGCTTACTAAATATTAATCGAGAGGTAGATGCTGATTAATATAACATTATAATGTTTACTAAGTGAATATAGTAAATAAGTGATAAGTATGGTTACGGCATAGCGACTCATATGTGCGTATTTTATTTTATCTCATCGGGAGTCGCGTGTGGACTGTTTTTTAGGTGAGGAATGAGAAATATATTTTCAGTGACTCGGATGAAAATTTAGAGGTCATGAATGATTTTGGATGGGTCGAAATAGCCAGAATAGTGTAACCGGGAGTATAGTTTGGGTCTCGGGTTAAGTTTGGACCAAACCGGCACCTATTAAGGGAGTTTCGGTCATTTTTCAAAAAGGGGTTAAGGGACCTACTAAATTTAGAGTCATATATCTGATATTTAGAGATAGGGGTTAGGTCTCATAACACAAAAAGATTAGAGAGGCCATTAGAGAAAAGAGAGAACCATTTTCCAAAGCATATTGTGAAGGTGGCGAAGGTTTTCTTGAACCTAGAGGAAATTGGAAAGGAAGATTGCAAGAGAAACAATCAACCATCAACCAAGAACCATGAAATAAGATCAATCAATCAAAGGCAAATTTTTATTGCAAATCAAATTGATGTTATAATATCCAAGTGTAGGGATTTCATGAATTGATTGATTTTAATTAAAATGGATGAACTTAAAACTAGATTTATGAAAGAGTTTTGAGGGTTTGATTCATTCTTAATTGATTTCGGTGATGTTTTAATGTGTCTGAAACATTAGAAATCATCCTCGCTCATTTAGGAATAGTTAGGAATAATCATATATGAATTTGGTGAAGAATTATGGGGTTTGAGTAAATAAAAAAGGGTGAAGCATCGAAGAAGACGCAGTTGCACCTGTTCGGTCGATCGATCGACCCATGAATGTCGATCGACCCTGGCAGTTTTTGGTTTCTTTGCTTGGTTAAATTTTCTGGGATTACCAATCATGAAAAGGAATCTTATGAGTGATATTATACCTATGTAGGAACTTGATAAAGACCAGTAGGTGTATAGAAAGGTCCATTAAGGTCGTTGAGAGTAGGGCTTAGAGTATGGACTAGCCAAGATAACCGATTGATAAATGAATCCTGAAATTTGGGAATTGAGCTACGAAGAGAGGGTAAACATCAATAATACATGTATACCAATAGATTAAAACTGGTAACTACTGGATTTATATAACAAGGGGTAACTAGGATCCTTAGATTTGTGAGAATACTCAAATACTTACAAAATGGAATTTACTTTGTAAATAAATGATTAGTACGGTGAATATTGGAGAGAAAAATATTACGTACAAATATAAAATTTTTGTTGTGTGAATACCTATTATATTGATACTTAGATTGTGTGAATACCTAAAGTAAGCTTAATTCTGTATTGGAGTCGATGATTATCTGGACCGATACATGAAAGCTCAATTTGGGGTTATTGAACATCCAGACTAAATCGAAGATTAATAATATTAGGGTCGATGATTATTCGGACCAATGTACATATGAAGAACATTTGCTTTGGGGTCGAGGGATATCCGGACCAATGTAAATGACAGGATGATTGGTGTTGATGATTATCCGGACCAATAATCCTATAATATGTATTGTGCGTGAAATATATATTTCATGATATTCTACTTATGTGCGGGAGTAGACTTGTAGATGATATATATAGATATACATCTAAAATGGTAAATTAAGTAGAGATAAACTTAATTACAAGATTAAAAATAGATTGGGAATATCTATTGTAAATTAAGTAGTGAAACTTAATTATTGAAGTTGAATGATGATAGATATGAAATGCTATATGAATTAAGTAGTGAGACTTGATTATGCAGATCATATTTAACATATATGAATGTTACATAAGAAATGAAGAACATGCGATAAATGTTAATAATGGATCGTGCGGTATGGGCGGTACGAGAGAGTGTATTATGGATAAGATCGATTATATACCTTAGTCGAGATAACTTGAGGGTAGTAGCTAGGTGGGCTAAGTATAGAACATTAGGCGTGCACATTTGATGAGAGGTGAGGAAACTCAAGGGAGTGTGGGTGAACCTAAAATGTGTAATCAATAATCGAATTTAATTGCGATAAATTACTTGTTAAATGTTTTTAAAATGTTTTGAGTACTAACTCTTGCGATGAAAATATTTTCAAAACCTTTTGCGTGTCCAGCCACAAGGGCGACATACTTGATTTCATTCAAAGGATTTGGAGTTGTAGCACTGTGGATGCTGACAGGATTATTGAGTAGTCGACTCTTTCATTCAGATCTAGCATAGGATCTCATTCTTGTATCTCATGAGTAGATATGTTGTCAGTTGACTACATTAAAGTTCCAATTTTGTATTAGTTTTACTTAGTAGTTGGATTGTGGATTCTTGTTTGGTTGTAGTTTGAGCCGATGGTTAATTTGGCATTACTTAGATGCATTTACATATCATGATGGTTTGGATTTTAGTATCTTTTGAATGTTGATCTAACTCTCAAACTATTAATTTATCCTGAATATTTGAAAGATAAAATTTGGCACCGATTTAATTAACTTAGGTGGTCAGTATTTAATTTGCTTTTCGATAGTGATGCTAAGAATGATCCATATGATAAACCTATTTTAATTTAATAAAGGCCTGATCACCCGATATTTAAGTAGACGGAATGTCACAGATGGTATCAAAGTATCCGGATCTAGTGTCCATAGGATCTGTACGGCTTACTACATTTTTAGCGTATCGTTCGTTTGATATAGAGCCCTATTATTAGGACTGTTGCGTATATCCTCGCGTGATTTGATATATCATGCTTCTCCTATTAATTTTTTTATAAATTGGTGCTTATACAATTTGATCTATTTTCATATGCCGCCGAGGAGAGAGCGAGCTGAGAGGGCCACAACCAGAGATGAGGTGAGGGAGTATCCTCAGGAGCAAGAAATGTCGCCACCACCACTAGAGATGATTTCTATTACTCAGGTCGCATTAATAGTGGCTCACGAAGTAGAGACAGCTATGAGGGCCATGGCATCCCACTTCCCTCAGCCTCAAGCTCCGTAGCCCGTAGCACCAGCTATCCCAGCCCAGCAAGGGCCACCTACTTGGCATATCATCAGAGAGACCTTCCAGAAGGGCCGTTCGCTCAAGTTTCAGAGTGGCACGGACATAGTGGCAGCATACCAATGGAAGAAGAACGTTCAGCTTCACCTGCGCATGTTAGATTGCGGTGAGGTTCAGAGACAGATGTTGACAAACTTCAGGTTAGCAGGGGTAGCCCTTTAGTGGTGGTAGTCAGTGACCACCACTGAGGAGAGAGACTCGATGATTATTTTAGAGTTCTGGGTGCAGTTTGACCGCAACTACTTCCCACCTGCAGTGGAGGCAGAGATGAGAAAGAAGTTTGGTGAGGTATGTCAGGGTGACCACTCAGTTGCTGATTATGAGGAGGAGTTTAACCGTCTGGAAAATTTGATGCCAGACGAGGTGAGTAATGAAGAGAGGAAGAAGGGAAAGTTTATGGATGGCTTGGCCTGGAGGATTCGGCAACATTTGATTGGTAATCCAGCATTAATGACTTATACTGATGTTGTTAACACGACACTTTTGCACTGTCAGGACTTTCGTATCCATGGGAATGGAAGTAAGAGGGGAGCAAAGTCTATGCAGTAGAGCAAGACCGGGGGGCAACAGTGTTAGTGAGGCACCACCCCAGCAGTAGCAGATAGTGGGCACACAACGACAGAACTCCCTGCGAGGAAACTCTGCTAAGAGATTCAGATTTGGCGGGCACAGATCGGATAGACAGGGCCAGCAGGGTCCCCAGCAGCAGTAGGTTCCTCAGGGTCATTAGGGCCAGGGGAACCAGGGGTGGCCAACAGGGTCAAGTTCAGAGGTAGTTTTAGGGGCAGTGTTTCACATATGACCAGTAGGGTCACAAGAGTAGGGTTTATCCCCAACTTATAGGGGTGCATCGTCAGGGTGCCCAGCAGGGGCAGCAGGCTCCGTCAGCTCCAGCAAACAGCCCCACCCCAGTAGCAGGGTCAGATGCACTACGGGTGGGTATTCAACATCCGGGATGTGCCTATACTTCCAGCACCCCAGGTGCCACCTGAATTAGAGGATACATTCTATATTATAAGATATGAGGGTAGAGTACTTTTTGATACTGGAGCATCTCATTCATTTATTAAGTCTAGATTTTTATAAGCAACCTGATTATTAGAGACAACCGATAATCTCATTATGTGTGTAGAGTCATCGATAGGGAGTGGTTCATTGATACATTCGATGTGTTAAGGAATCAATTATGATTGGAAGACTGAGTCTAGCGGCAGACCTCCTAGTGATTCTGGGTATGAATTGGTTAGCAGGCTACAGAGCGATGGTAGATTGCTGTGAGAGGACTATTGTGTTTTCGATTCTGAGACAGGAGATGTTCCTCGTTACGATGCCTCTTCCCGGTAGAGGATTGCACACTCATTTATATTACATCGAGGAGGAGACCTCACAGGAGGTGGTTATTCCCTTAGATTCGGTTCCTGTAATGAGGGGTTTTGAGGATGTGTTCCAGGAGATACCCGGGTTACCACCTAGCTGGGAAATAGAGTTTGTCATCGACTTAGCACCAGGGACGAGATTGATTAATAGAGCACCGTATCGCATGACTCCATAAGAAATGCGGGAGCTGAGAGAGCAGATTCAACAGCTCTTGGGTCAGGGTTTCATTCGGCGGAGTACATCGCCTTGGGGTGCTCCGGTGTTATTTGTGAAGAAAAGGGATGGTTTGTTTCGCTTGTGGGTGGATTACAGGGAGCTGAACAAGGTGACAATACGGAATAAGTATCTGTTACCTAGGATTGACGACTTATTTGATTAGTTAAGAGGGGTTGCATACTTCTCCAAGATCGATTTAAAGTCAGGCTATCACCAGTTGCGTATTCGGGAGGAGGATGTTCCTAATACCACTTTCCTGTCGCGATATGGATCCTACAAATTCAGGGTGATTCCATTTGGGCTCACCAATGTGCCTGCGGTGTTCATAGACCTCATGAACAGAGTATTCCGGGAGTTTCTAGATCAGTTTGCAATCGTATTCATCGATGACATCCTAGTTTACTCAAAAACGGTGGAGGAGTAGGCCTAGCATTTGAGTATTGTTCTGCAGACGTTACAGTACCATCAGTTGTATGCTAAATTTAGTGAGTGTGGATTCTAGCTTCGACAGGTACCGTTTCTTGGCCACATTGTGTCCGACAGGGGCATAGCTTTTGATATGAGTAAGGTATCGGCGGTGAGGCAGTGGGGGAAGCACACGACACTGATCGAGATTTGTAGCTTAATGGGGTTGGTTGAATATTGCCATCACTCCATCTAGGGGTTCTCAAAGATATTTGGGCCCTTGACGAACTTGACTCGTAAGGGAGTACCATTTATGTAGAGAGAGGAGTGTCAATTGGCTTTCGATGAGCTGAAGGATAGATTGACATCAGCACCCATACTTGAATTTCCTAGGAGTAGGGTAGAGTATCGGGTCTATACGGATGCATCCTTATATGGACTTGGGGTGTGTTGTAACGGGAAGAGAGGGCGATAGCTTATACGTCTCGAAAGCTAAAGCCCCACAAGAAAAATTACCCCACCCATGACCTAGAGTTGGCAGCGGTCATATTTATATTGAGGATATGGAGATATTACCTGTTAGGGGAGTAATTTACATTGTTCACGGATCATAAGTCACTTCAGTATTTCTTCACACAGAAGCATCTGAACATGAGGCAGAGGCGATGGCTAGAATTCATGAAGGACTACCACTTTGATATACAGTAACATCCTGGTAAGGCTAACATGATGACAGACGCATTGAGTCAACGATCTACTGGAAATTTAGCGAAGGTGTGGAAAGAAAAGTGGAGTGTCTAGTAGGAGGATAATGTTGTTAGAGCATACATGGCAATTATGATTATCACTCCCGAGATTGTGATACAGGTAGTGAAGGCAAAGGCAGAGGATTAATTTTGCCAGGACAGGGTATGGCAGTTATTAGCTGAGGGTATAGAGTCTTACTCAGTTAGCTCCGAAGGAAGCCTGCGCTTTAATAGGAGATTAATAGTACCCGAGGATAAGGATCTGAGACATGAAGTTATGACTAAGTCCTACAATTCCAGATTTTTTATACATCCCGGTGGGGACAAGATGTACCAGGATATGAGGAGACAGTACTGGTGGGTTGGCATGAAGATAGACATAACAGAGTTTGTCTCAAAGTGTGTCACTTGTTAACTTGTGAAAGTTGACCATCGGGTATGCTACAACCGTTGGAGATTCTCGTGTGGAAATAGGAAAGCTTATCTATGGATTTCATTACGGGACTTCCGACTTCGCAGAGGGGTCATGATTCCATTTGGGTGATAGTGGATCGATTGACTAAAGTAGCCCATTTCCTACCGGTTTGTACCAATTTTGAGATGATATAGTATGTGCAGCTATTCGTTGCCAAGATTGTTAAGTTGCACGGGGTACCGATCAATATTGTGTCTGACAGAGATAAGATATTTGTGTCCTATTTCTGGCAGAGCTTTCAGGAGGCTATGGGTACTGACTTGAGATTGAGTAGGGAATATCACCCCCAGACTGACGGACAGACAGAGAGGGTGAATCAGATACTGGAGGATATGCTGAGGTTGTGTATTCTGGATTTTAGGGGAGGTTGGGAGCGATACCTTCCATTGGTAGAGTTTTCGTATAATAACTCTTATCAATTTACTATCGGGATGTCACCGTTTTAGGCACTGTATGGGAGACATTATCGTTCACCCGCATGCTAATTAGAGGTGGGGGACAACAAGTTATTAGGACCCTAGATGATTCAAGATACTACCACCAAGATTGATTTGATTTGTGGACGTATTCGGATAGCTTAAGATAGGCATAAGAGTTATGTTGACGCCGACAAGAGACATATGGAGTTAGAGGTTGGAGACCAGGTGTTGGTTTGAGTATCTCCTATGAAGGGGATTATGAGATTCGTCCAGAGAGGGAAGTTAGCACCGATATATGTGGGATTGTTTCCTATTATAGAGATAGTGGGACCGGTAGCATACAGACTGAGACTTCCAGAGCATCTTTAGCGGACACACGATGTATTCCATGTGCCTTCACTAAAGAAGTACAGGAGGAGCAAGAGAGATTTCTGGCACGTTCCACTTAAGGAGATTGATTTACAATCAGACGTCTCATATGAGGAGAGGCCCGTGGCTATTCTAGATCATGGTAAGCGTAAACTACGGTCCAAGGTGGTGCCATTGGTGCGGGTTCAGTGAGGACACCACAATGTTGAGGAGTCAATATGGGAGCGGAAGGATGACATGCGAGAGCAGTATCCAGAGTTATTTACCACAGGTATGTCCTAATTTCGAGGACGAAATTATTTTATAAGGGGAGAAGTATGTAACACCCCGTATTTTTGTATATTTTTATTTAAGTAAATTGGAAAATTAATTGAGGAAAATGCACTTTGTTGAAATTATGCAAGGGAGTGTGCGTGAACCTAACATGTGTAATCAATAATCGAATTTAATTGCGATAAATTACTTGTTAAATGTTTTTAAAATGTTTTGAGTACTAACTCTTGCTATAAAAATATTTTCAAATCCTTTTAGGTGTCCAGCCACAAGGGCGCCATACTTGATTTCATTATAGGGATTTGGAGCTGTAGCACTGTGGATGCTGACAGGATAATTGAGTAGTCGACTCTTTCATTCAGATCTAGCATAGGATCTCATTCTTGTATATCATGAATAAACATGTTGTCATTTGACTACATTGTAGTTCCAGTTTTGTATAAGTTTTACTTAGTAGTTGGATTGTGGATTATTGCTTGGTTGTAGTTTGAGTTGACAGTTTATTTGACATGACTTCGATGCATTTACATATCATGATGGTCTGGATTTTAGTATGTTGTGAATATTTATTAAGCTCTCAAACTATTCATTTATCCTATTTATTTGAAAGACAAAATTTGTCACCGATTTAATTAACTTAGGTGGTTAGTATTTAATTTAGTTTTCGATAGGACTGTAAATGGATATTCGAAAATCCGCATCCGTCCGATATCCGAATCCGAATTTGCGGATATTTATCCGAAAATATGGAAACGGATACGAATATGGATACTCTATAAAAATATCCGAGAAAACGGATACGGATACGGATAGTACTAGTATCCGACATGGATAATCCGTATCCGATGCTGAGTATCCATTTTATCGGATATCCGTTTTACCGGATATCCGTATCCGTCAAACATATGTTTAAAATATTACTAATAATATTAGTATTATTATTACTAGTAAATAAATATTAAAGAAAACCTTAATCGTTTATTCCCCAAAACAAAATAAACACATACTCCACTCCAAACAAAAACACCCTAAAGTTATTATTTTATTGGGTATATTATAAAATGTCATGTATTATTATTTTATTAGGTATATTATCATAGAGTTGCACTAAAGTTACAATACACCCTATCACACACAACACACACCGACTAAAAAACATATACTCCGCTAAAAAAAAATAACTTCGTTTCATTTCTCTTTCGTACAAAACAAGAGAAAAGAAACTCTCATGTGGTTGTTCGTTAGTTTTCTTAATTATAAATAAATGTAAGAGAAAAACATAAAAGAATATAAGAGAGAAACATAATAGAATGTAAGAGAGAAATAGAAAAGTAAAGAGATGGTTTTGATTGTGATGAGAACTGAAGTTAACAACATGTATATTATATACAAAATAAAAATGTGTATTTATTAAAATAAAAATATTAGTATATTTTCAAGACAAAAGGTCCATGAGGTTATCATTCTCAATAAATTTGATTAATCTAAAAGGTGCATATTTATTTTTACTGTCATGGAATGCGACTGTTATTTTTTTTTGGATGGCTTTAAACTTATATGATTGTAAACTATGGATGACTTTAAGCCATATTATCATTATGAAATGATATTATTATTATGGAATCCATAATTGTTGATATTAGGAGGCAGTAATTTTGTTATATATTTATTTGGATTGGATTGGATATTTTAATTGTTATTTTTTGCGATGGCTAAATAATGTAAACGGATACGGATATTATCCGAATCCGAGGTATCCGAGCGGATACGGATATGGATAGTTGTTTTAACTATCCGGGCGGAGACGGATACGGATACGGATAATACATTCAGATAGCGGATACGGATATGAAAAACATGGTATCCGATCCGTATCCGTCCGTTTACCACCCCTAGTTTTCGACAATGATGCTAACAATGATCCATATGAGAAACCTGTTTTAATTTGATAAAGTCCTGATCACCCGATATATAATTAGACGGTATGTCACAATCTTCCCCACTAAAACACATTCTCTCTCCTCATTAAACCTCAACCCATTTCATAAATACCACCCCTTAACCCGCCGGTAAGACTCACACCTGCAAAACGTATCCCCTCTCATGCCTAACCTCCAGCCTACCCGTAACCTAGCTTGTGACCCACCTACTTCCGGCCAGCAACTGCCCAAGCTCCGACCCTAAACCAATCCGTCCCCATGCCTGCTCCGATTCCCCTTTAACCCGACCCCAGTGACCAACCCGTACTGTTACCCCGAAATCGAACTCATCGATAACCCACTGTCAACCCAAGTTCCATCTCACTCCGATTTGAACCCATTACCCACCTGTTATACCCCAAACCCGGTTATACCCATATCCGACTCACCTCGCTTGTCCCAAGCCTAATCCGACCCCCTGTTCCCATCTTTTACCCGAGTTTAACCCATCTCTATACCTTTAACCCCAATTTGGCCTAAACCCATTTAACCGAATAAGACCATTTCGCATTATTCCAAACCATTTCCACCCCTTACAAACCCACGACTTATCCACCTGCCAAGTCCCAAAATAAATCCCATATAAAAATAAAAACCAAAGAAAAAAATAACGCGTGTGTTTAAAAGCCACTTATATCTTTTCCCATATTACCCCAAACACCCCACTACCCACATGCACTTATGTGCTTCCTTAAATTACCCCCACCTTAATTTCCAAAACCTCTCCCAATTTAACCCCACACCATTATTCATCCAACTTTGTCCCTTAACCCCTTTCTCCATTGTGCCTACTATTTTAGAAGATCAAAATCCTAAGTAGAGGAGAACATATTGTAGAGAAACCCTAGAAAGAAGAATAGATAGAGAAACACCTTTGTAAATAGTTTTATTTTTTATTTTTTTATTTTTTATTTAGAAATTTGTGAGGATTTAAGTGTGACAGTTTGGATTGTATTAAAGAGTTTGGAGTTCAACTTGCAATTCACGAAGACTTGATTCTAAGATTTGTTCTCTTATCTCTACTTTTTTTTTTAATTTCATGCTTAGTTTGTTGATAATATTACATTTGGGGTGATCCCATTATTTGATGTTAATCCCACTTTAATTAGTTTATTTACTTTAAATGTTCATTTGATAATTAACTTTGCACTCTTACTTTTGATTTATGCCTCGAGAAAGGGTAAATGATTTTAGAGAGAAAATTAAGATTCTAGTCTTAGTTCCCATTTTACAATCGAACTAGAGATAGGTTTTTCTAAAATGTGAAATTATTTCTTTGAATTTCAACAATAAGCTTATTTTTATAATTTGAACTAATTTAGTAAATCGATCCTAGCGGGTGGTTTTGTCAAATGATGTTTGGATCCACTTTTCAAGAGTTGTAGGAGTGTTAAATTTAATTTTCTAAAAGGTTATTATTAAAATTACATTCACAACAAGAGTTGATTTGTAATTTTGATACTAACTTGGGAGGTTTAATTTGAATGAATTAATTAATAAGATTAACTAGGATATATGGTGTAATCCCATCCCTTGTTAGGTCTCACTTTGATTTCCTCATTCATCTCCTATTTTACATTTTTATTTAGTTAGATTTCCCTTATTTTTCATCACACTTTTTAGTTCGTCTTTAGATCTTTGATTTAGTTTAGTCTTCATTCACCCTTGAAAATTGTTTTAATATAAAAAAAAGCTAAAAAAAATTAAAAATTAAAAAATCTAAAAAGAAATTAAACAACTAGAAAAATGAATTGCATTACTTCTCATTTGTTTCACTCCTTAGATTAGGATTGACATCCTTACTTACCTCTATGCAAGTTTGTTATATTTTTGTGTAGGTGATAAAGGAATTGATTAGCTTGGTTTAACAATAGCGACAAACATACAAAAAGTCCAAGCTATCAATAGCTATGATAAACCTTTCCGGTATCGTGGTAAGTCACCCAAAGTGGTGCATTATAGTTATGAGACATCTTGACCTAAATGGTCGCAAAAATCTCTGGGTACTTGAAGCACCCTTGGTTGCTCGACCAAGTACTATGGGCACTCTAAAGTACCAGTTTACTTGAAGCACCTTTGGTTTCTCGACCAAGTACTTTGGGCATGCTAAAGTCCAAAGGTACTTGAAGTACCTTTGGTTGCTCGACCAAGTACTTTGGGAGCGCTAAAGTCCCAGTTTACTTGAAGCAACTTTAGTTACTCGACCAAGTACTCTGGGCATACTAAAGTCCCAATTTATTTGAAGCACCTTTGGTTGCTCGACCAAGTACTTTGGGCATGCCAAAGTCCCAATTTACTTAAAGCACCTTTGGTTGCTAGACCAAGTAATCTGGGTACACTAAAGTCCCAATTTACTTGAAGGACCTTTGGTTGATCGACTAAGTACTCTGGGTACACTAAAGTCCTATTGTACTTGAAGCACTAAGGGTTGCTCAACCAGGTACTGTAGATAAATTTTGATCTTATGATTGCAAAAGATCCACTATATTTGGATAAGCACCAATGTTTGCTTGGACCAATGCACTCGACAACTTTATTATTCAAAATTTTCAATAACAAACCACAATAAAACCGTGGAGACATATTCATTCAAGAGGAATGGGGGCAACCCCCAAAATACTCCTCTAAATCAAAAAACAAGGGACAATAAAGATAGCCCTATAAACTATATGCGAGCAAATAAATGATATATGTATGTATAAGCACGCTATAGATCGAATGTGATCACAAAATGACTTAGATAATTAAAACATCTTGAATGATATTTCGTACACATAGTTGGTATGCCTCATCTAAACAAATCAACACACCAACTATGCGTACGATGAGACAAATGTAGGATGGGATTAAATAAATGAACCCCGCAGATTTGATAAAATAAGGATTAATGATTTATCAAGTTTTGCTAAAATCCAGGCACTACATAGACTGAGACATTATTATGCGCAACTGATATATTGTGTATACTCTGAATTCGACGAATTAAATTAGACAATGCTCTAGTAATGATTTAAAACAAATTATCTGAGATATCACCACATATATTATAACAAGTGGCACAATAAGTATTTGCACATTTGGTTCCATAGAAAAAATGACACGCAACAAGCCCATTTGGGATATTTTGGTTATAAAAGGAGGACTCCTCCTCATTTGAGAGGATGATGACTTTGGGGGCAAGTTTTAGGAGAGAGATTCTTACTCTTCTCCCCCACAAATTTCCAAGAGTTTCATCACAAGTGTCATAGTGATGAATAAATGCTCGAGTTTTATATGAGATATTCAAGTTTAGAAGAGGTTAGCCCGATTCGGCACCCCTCGCACACTAACACCGCTAAAATTGAGTTTTTTGGCGTATCGTACGGATCCACGAACTACGCAGACTGTGATTCCGTAAAGAAACGGATACGTAGGCGCAACAATGTTGCTCAAGTAAAAAATACGTAAGATGTTACGCTTCCCCAAATCTAGACTACTCTCTTACAGAGAGAAAATATATTTTTCTCTCAAAACTCCTTATGCGCGCACAATATTTTGAGGGAAAATACAACAAATTAGTGAGTTTGAGGGTATAATAAAGGGATGTTTTGGTGGATGTTTGAAGGGGAAATACAAAAAAAAAATATTTTGGAGTGCATTCGAAATATAGGAATGCTTGGGAGCCCCTGGAGGCTACCTTTAGAGGTGGGGTTGCATCTATTCATTCATGTTTCTTTAAGTTTTGGTCTCCAAATAGGTAGAGGTGTTGTATTATTTGGTTATTTGCACATTGTAAATGCATTTTATTAAATAATACGCATATTGATTCATATGTATATATTTTAAGTGTTGTAAATTTTCGGCATCTATTACACATTAAAAATAATATATGTGTGGGTTGTAAACACATATTTGTGGGTATTGGCTATTTTTCTATTTAGGAAAAATAAATATTAAATTGTGGGGAAAATAAAACATGTAAATATTATTTAAACCCTAGATATTTGAAAATTTATTATTTTGGGCGAAAGGGTGTTATGAATTGAGTTTTTATCCCCTAAACTTTGTAAAAATAGTTTTGACTCCAAACTTTCATGAAATTATAGTTTGAACTCTAGAATGGTTAAAAGTTAGTTGTTTTGGCAATAGAAATGTATTTTTATAAATATTTATAAAACAACCCCTAAACTTTGGGATAGTCACAAAACAACCTCTGAACTTTGAGATAATAACGAAATAGTCCCTTAACTTTATGATAATTATAATACAACTCTTTAAATTTGAATTTAACTTTTGAAAGTGTATACAATCCCCCAAACTTATTATTTTCTGAAACTAATCCTTAAAGTTTGAATATTATTTGATTTGGTTTTCTAAAAGAAATATCAAGGCCACCCCGACACTTTAGAAATTACGAATGCACTTTAAATGTTGTGTTAAATAAATTTCAAAGATACAACTTAAGTAAATAATAGTGATAAAAGTGCAAATTACGCATAAAGTATTTTTGATTTGGTCAGGTATAAAATGTTAAAATGTAAAAGGAACTTAAAAAGGGTGTTTGTACAAGTGAAAATAAAAAGTGAAAGAGTTTTATAAAGGAGTTACCTGGGAAAATTTAGGAAAGGCCACGAGACTTAGAGTTTATCTTTCGCTTAGACACAAAATAATTGGCCAATAAAGTAATTGGTTATGATATTTATGGCAGACAATGAAAGCTCGTGAACATAAATGTGATTCATTGAACTCTACCATAAATGGTAATTATAAAAATGAAATGGAATTGATGAACTCCGAAATATGAGATAAAATGAGAAATTTAGTATTTATAAATTAAGTAAATAAAAAGGTTGCGAGTAATAGGCTACAACCCAGGTTTGACATAGGCGTGTGTGTGAATAATTTGAGATAAAATATAATAATTAGATATGAGAGTAACCACATGGTGGGGCACAATCCCATGCTAGATAGATTTTTGTATCTGAAAACATTTCTCAAACACTGTGTGTTTGTATTGAAATGCTACTTTTAAGAATCATCAGGTGTGTGTTAATTTAAAGTTCAAGTTGATATATAAAAAATAAAAGTGGATGATATAAAGACAATAAAAGGATGTGATTTTTCCTAAATTAATCGTGTGATTTGATGGAGTATACTTTCGATATAAAAAGGTAACTTTAGACAGATAAGGATTAATGGTACTTGACGTAACTCAAGGACGATGTTTTGAAGTAAAATATGGCTAATGCATGTATTGAATCGTAATTGCATGTATAATTGGGTTAGAATTATACTCTTTATAATATTGCATCTATTCAATTTCTTTTTCATTTCTTTCTACAATTCATTTTTATATTTCACACTTAACTCCGCCAGACTGAATAGGGTTTACCCATGAGTAACCCTAAATTATAGGTCGGGGTATTACATGTAAGCCTCAATGATGAGGACAATATCTAGATTTCTTTTTAAGTCCATTAAATTAATTCTAAATAATTTTTTTCCTTTAAGATTGAAGCAAGTGGGTTGAATGTTGAGCCCATTTTGAAATAAGAATTAACATTTAAAAAAAATTAATTAAATGTATGAGAATTAAATTATATATGGCACCCATCTACCGCCAATTTGAATTAATCTCGTCGAGCATCTTAGTTCCCTTGTGAAGTGAGATTTCTCGTTGTGAGTTTAAATCATCGCACCTTGAACTAAGCAGATTTTTCAACTTTAATTTACGTTATTTAAACAGTCCAGGATCCTTCTGTCCAACATAATTTAATAACCAATGTCTTCAAACTCACAATTAATGACAGTGACTCCATTCATAATGATATCATTAATTGTGTTTAAGTGCATATCATCGATTCATTCCTCAAAATTAAATTTTCTCGTGTAGTTATTCCCATTATGGGATCAAAGTCACTCACATTCAAATTTTAGGACTAATCACTTATGAGTTTTAATAATATCATATGTCATGATTAATTCCCTCCGTTGGGGAGGAAATAAAAATCTAACGCAGGGAATTAATCACATGTAATGCCCCATGGTTTTATAACATTTATTTAAGTGTTAAAATGATTATTGTATATTGATGAGTTGTTATTTATTACGACGTGCGATATTTCATTTTATGATCTGAGATGTTGGACTTTTGTTATATCATTTTAGCAGATTGAGATGTGACTTTGAGTCGTTACTTTTTTTATTTACATAATTGAGTTGCGTACTGTTTGGACGGTTATTGATGTGGATGCTGACAAACTTATAATAATTCACTTAGATAAATACTTAAATGACTTAGTATTATAGGAATTTATGAAATGGCCAGGGACTAGGTGTCAGGGCTTTCCTTGTTTGGATTATTTCTTCATCATTGAGTCCCATCGATCTTAAAGTATATTATTATAATACTGAGTCAAATTCTAATTAATTAATAATTAAGATTTAAACTTAAGCTACACGTATCGGCTAATTAATTAATTTAATAAGATAATTAATTAAGTTAATATGATGAATGAATTGTAAAATATGTTAACCATAGGGTTGATTTGTTAGATATTTAGAAAGTCCGGTTTGAGCCCATTATGGTGGAATTTTAGTCTATTGGGTTGGTATATAAGTTGGGCCAAATTTTAGGCCATTTGGAACATGTTTTGGGTTTTTTGGGTTGAGACTATTTTAGGGCCTAAAAATAATTTTTGGATTGGTGATTTTAATATAAACTATTAGCTTAACCTAATTATAAAAACACATTTGTAAGAGCACTATCTGCTAAGGAAGAGGTTAAGGACACCCTAACTTGAATAGTGGAGGATTTAACATGAGAATTGGGTAAAACTGGGTATTGATTCTACACTCAATCCAAGGCAAGTTTACTTTGTTTAAGAATTTAATTAGGTTTTTGTTAGGATAATCGTAATACATTGAAATTTGTGAAGTTGACATTATAAATATGATTTTATTCATAATCAGAACTTAATTAGTAATTAAGATTAATCTAATGAAGAACCCTAGTTTTGTAGTGAAGAATAAATTTAGTTTGTCATTGAATCATTAAATTAAATCACGTATTCATATAATCAGAGTTAAAAACATTGTATATGAATCATAATAGTAATATTATGTAAAACACTCACTTTATATTGATTATTTAATTGAATTCATAGGCTAATTTGATTAATCTTGTGTATATAATGAGCTTAGGATTAATTTCTTAAAATTTGGTAATTAAATATCTAAACGAGTTTATAATCATCTAAAAATTATAAAAACCCGTCAATAGAACTTCTTTGATGTTTACTTATGAATGAGAATGTCTAATTTAGTGTTTTAGAGGCTTCAGGTTGGAGGGAAGTTTGGTTACAGCCACATGGGAACAAGAAAAATAAGACACCAAACTCATGTAATTAATCAACATTTAATGCGTGCATTAACAGAGAATGTTTAACATTTGAGTAAATCATAAAATAACGAGATTGAACTAATAAACCATCGAGTTGGTTTGTTTTTATTATGATATAAGTTATATATAGTAGGTTCGTGAGAATATATCTACTTGTAGAAAGCCATCGTGTCTAATGATAAAATGTATATAATCGGTTAATGTTAGATGAGAGTAATAATATTGAAATAAATGAGAAATATTTATGAACTCGAGTAGGGTTTCATTGATAAATTATTTTCTTAATTTATATTAAATCATACCAGCATGTGTGTGTGTGTGTGTCTGTTTGTGTGCACGCTTGTGGATGACCTATTAGGAGGTATTTGAATGAGCACGTATGACGTTGATCGTGCATGGTATTCCCGGTGATAGAGACGGGCTTAGCCTAGGTCATATTCACTATGATACTATGTGCATAGGTACCCATCTCCCAAGTGGGACTACGGGGATGATCATCCATGCATAGCCTTGGGTATGGGTTCGTACATTTGGTATGATAGCGGAGTGATTTTCCTTTTATGTTACTTTGAAGTTATAGGGCTGGGACATCCTATAACTTATCCTAGTTGTGCACGAGCAAATCCCCAAAGGCATTAAGGGGGCCTTCAAACTTTTATTTTGGGGTTTGAGCAAAGCCCATATAATTTGTGAGGAGTAGAGTATACTCACAGATATTCTAGATTATGTGATCTTTGTACTCATTATATTTTGAGATGATTATATTGGATTATAATTTATACTAGAGGTGTATAATCATGAGATTATGACTCAGGCATAATATTAGAGACTATACTAGATACGTGTATACTTAACTATGATTCGGGGATATTAAAGTCAGATACACTAGAGATATATAATTGGGACCATAACTTGAGATTATTAAAGTAATAGATTAAAGTTTAGTAAGTTATATTTCGTTAATGTTAAATAACAGTGTAGAGTAATATATAAGTATCCAAAAGATGAACTTAAATTGTTATGGCAATGAAATCTTATTTAAAAGATGTAATCATATCACATGAGTCTCATTCGGGTTTGGGATTAGAACCACATGCTTATTTAAGTTATTTGGGTTGGGGTATCTTAAATAACTTCAAATCAACTTCTTATTGGAGTAAAATGTGTTATTATTATTATGGCCCAAATGTAGTCATATTCTTAAGCATTGTAGACTTGCTAGATTTAATCATCTCCATTGAACTGTTTTTACAAGTCTCAGGACATTATCATTGCCGCACACTTGAGATACTCTCTGTAGGAGTTTCTCTAGCACCAGTTTTATTTATCATTTCTTAAGATGTAGGTGCCAAACATTGTAGCTCTTTTACATTCTAATATTCATTTATACTTTAATTTTCAATTAATTATCTTATTTCAGATTTCCTAAGTAAGATTTGTATGAGAAGTATCTCGTTCGTGCTTAGAATATTACTAATTATTTTTTGCTCTCGTGTTTTTTATATTATAATTGATCAATCTATTTACGAATTATACGGGGTGTTAGAGTTGGTATAAGAGTATTACACATTCTAGTGTCCTTGGGTCTTGATGCGTCCATCGCTTTTTGCGTTGTGCTCTTGGACTACTTTAGGGCTATACCATTAGTATTTGTTTTCTTAATAACAATAACGCTATGGGAGTTTCGTGCCATTGGTTATGACAAACGACTCGAATAGACTAAAGTGTATAGAGAGGGTTCCATATTTGGATTTCATTGGTGAGACATCCCACGCATGGTGTTTATTTCATTCGCGAGTTAGGACTTATTAGGCGTCAGACTTTTAGTATGAGCATAGTGAATGGCTTGAGGGGGAGTGTTTTCCACTTGCCATTCGTAATAACATGAGGATAAAGTTCCTGAAACCTCATCAGAGTAACTACCCGGTATCCCAATATGAGGTGAATTTCTATTATCTTTCTCCTTTTTCACTAAAAGATAGTGATATAAAAGCGAAGAAGACAAATTGCGTTAGCAAAAATATTACGTGAAGGATTCGATAGGTATTATTGGGTAATTTTCCTTCACCACATGCTCTTAGGTGGTGGAAGTTTACCTCATACACTTCCAGAATCATCTTTACCATTAGAAGTGTAGAGTTCCTAACAAAGAGAAAATTGGGATTGGACTAGTCCTAAAAGAATAAAAATGGTGGAAACTCGTTTCGAGCGCAGGGAGGCCTTCACCAGTATAAAGGATTGGCACAGGGGGAGAAGCCCTAAAGAGTTTCTGAGGAGAAGGTGATTAAAAACAATAGTGCCAAGGTTACCACTACCAGAAGGGACAAGGACACTAGGGCTGGTAGGGCCATGATTAATGAGGATTAGGATGACAAAGTTAAAACTAAAAAGACCAACCGCAAAGACAGGGTCCGTAGGGAAGCCAGTAAGGTGGCCATTTCGAAGGTTCCTTTAGAGGAAATTATTACACTTATGGCGAGTAGGACCACTTAGTTAGGGGATGCCTTCGGTGTAATTAGTATGTATAAAGACGTTATTGATAAATTGTTATGTTTATGTTTATGGCTCATGCGCACGAGCCTTATTTGACACCAAGGAGTTCTTATTCTTTTTACTAGTAGTATTTTTTATATAAAATTGGGACATATAGATTGTTATCACTGAGTTTTCTTTACACGCGAATACCCTAGTGGGTAGGGGTGTTGCTTTATGTCATTATTTTATAGACGTAGAAATTGTGATTATTCGGCTTGGTTTTCAGTCGATTTGTTGATTTCTGGACATGAAGTTATGCAATTTTATTATTAGATATGAATTAGTTATCAATGTCTTGTGTTTAGAGTGACTGCGGTGGGTAGGCTATTATGTTTGTCGTTCTCGGGCGGGAGATATTTCTTTTAGTCATGCCTAGGATCAAGGGAGGGTCTAGCACACAAGCTTATTTTATAAATGTGAGCACATCAGAGGAGGTTACGATGTCTTAGAGATGTTACCAATATTTCGGGATTCTCCCAGTTGTATTTGAAAGGGTAGTGAGTTACCGCCTACAAAAAATATTAGTTCTTGTCATAGATTTGTAACTAGCACTAGGCTCATAGTGAGGGATCCTTATTGGTTTGCTCCATTGGAGATGAAAGATTTGTGGGAGAAGGTTCAACGGATTTTGATCTAAGAGTTTATTCAGGGACTACGTCACCATGGGAAAGCTCTAGTACTCTTTGTTAAAGGATTAACAGTTTACTAACTTTATGTGTGGACGACCACGAGCTGGCAACGACATAATATCGAAAAAGAGTTTGTTGCTGCGTATTCATGACCCGTATAATTAGTTGAGGAGGGGATATTTTGAAGATTAAATTGTGCTTGAGCTAAAATCATTTTCATGGATTCGGGGGAGGATATCCCAAAGACATTTTATCTGACATGAAATGGATCATGTGCATTATAGGTTTTCCCATTTGGGTTGAACAATAATCAATTCGTGTCCAAGAAATTAATGTATATGGTATTTTGATCGTACGTGGACTAGTTTCTTATTGTGTTTGTTGATGTCATCTTAGTCTACCCATGATCCAAGGATGGGCATGCATAATATCTAAGGACAATTTTGTAGACACTTTGGGAATATAAGTGACATGTTAAGTTCTTCAAGTGTGAATTTTTTAAATGTGGGAAGTGCATTTTATAGGGCACGTTACATCGAACACTGAGATTTTCAGGATCCTAGTAAGGTGTCGATAGATATAAAGTGGAGACCGTCCACGACACATACCGAATCAAGAAGCTTTTGGATTTAGTAAGGTACCATATAAGACCCGAAAGGGACACCATTCGTTCGGGACGAGCATTTCCAACAACTATTGAGGAGTTAAATGATAGGCTATGAACCACTCATTTTCTCTTTGTGTTGGAGGAATTACTTGTTGAACGAGAGATTTAAGTTTTTCTCAGACCATAAAGGCCTTCAGTATCTGTTCACCCAATATAAATTGAACATGAGACAAATGAGGCGATTGGAGTAGGTGAAGGAATATCACTTATCCATTCAATAACAACCAGGGAAAGATAATGTGGTAGCAAATGCCTAGGGTCATCGACGAATAATATGTCTATCATCCTTATAGAAAGATAAATGGGATATCTTGAGTATGGTTGATGCATAAAAGGCTTGATATTGTGTCACGGGTGATTCAGGCCCAAGCATTGAGCTCTTTTTATCAGGACAAGTAACGAGGACTATTATTGGGAGGAGTTCTTTTTTTATTTATTGGCTTAAAATGAGGCTTTTATTTTTATTAGAGATTGAGTGGACTGAATGAATTCGGTACTAACATTATTTTTAACTAGGTGTGTCACCTTCCAGTTAGTGAAGGTAGAGCACTAGAGACATCCTAGGAATTTAACCTTTTAGTGATCCTAATGTGGAAGTGGGAGAATATAGCGATGGATTTTATTATGAGGTATCATTATCCTAAAAGGAAAATGCCATTTGATTCATTGGAGATAGATTAACCAAAGTCAGTTAGAGAAGGGGGGTGTCAACTTATTTAGATCAGATTGCGTTTGGAATAACTCAAAGGAGGTGATGCTCATCAGAGAGTGTATAATGAGTACCAGGATAAAGAGAAGTGTTATGAAGACACGAGGAAGCATAAATGGGAGTCCTAAGAAGGAGACTAGGTGATTTTGAAGGCCTCCCAAATGAATGGAATTATGAAGTTTGGGTCTAAAGGTGAAATTAGCATCCTTGTACATAGTAATTTTCATGATCTTTGGTAGGTGGGTCCCGTGCATTTCGGCCTTACCCGATTACATTAAGTGTGTGCATTACGCCTTCCACATATACATGGAGATGAAAGTTCTCGTGGAAAAAGTTTATGTGTATCCTTTAGACTAGTTAGAATTTAGTTATAACTAGGCACGAGTTACTAGGAGAGAACGCAACATATATTAGGGAAAGAGAGAGAAGAGTTTATTTAGTAGTGAGAAGACGTCACGTGGGTGAGTTATTCTTATACCTTCGAGGTAGATATATAAGACAATCTAATTTCGAGGACAAAATTCTTTATTTAAATGGGAGTAATGTAATACCCCATATTTTTATGGAATTTATTTTAGTGTTAAATTGATTTTTGGATATTTATGAGTTTTTATGTCTGATGACATGAAATACGTCATTTTATGATATGAGATGTTGTACTTTTGATATATCATTTTAGTACAGTGAGACGTGACTTTGAGTTGTTGCTTATGTTGTTCACATAATTGAGTTACCTATTGTTTGGACTGTTAGTGATGTAGATGTTGGTGAACTTATAATAATTCATTAGGATGAATAATTAAGAGACTTAGTATTATAGGCAACAATGGAATGGTCCGGGACTAGGTGTTGTGAGTTTTCTTATTTGGATTATTCCCTCGGCATCGGGTCCCACCAATCATGAAGTGAGTTCTTATAATACTGACTCACATTGTAATTAATTAATAATCAAGACTGAAACTTAAGCTAAGCATATCGGCTAATTAATTAGTTTAAAAAGATAATTAATTGATCTAATATAATGATTTCCTTGTAAAATATGTTAACATTCGGGTTGGTTCTTTAAATGTTTAGGAATTCTGATTTAAAATTATTGTAGTGGATTTTGGTCTATTGGGTTGGTATATAAGTTGGTGCGATTGTTACGCTATTTGGAGCATATTTTGGGCCTTTTGAGTTGATGTTATTTTAGGGCCTAAGCCTAATTTTGGGATTAATGATTTTAATGTAACCTATTAGGTTAACCTAATTATCATAACACATTGGGGAGATCCCTAGTTGATAAATAAGAGGTGGAGAAACCCCTAGCTTGAAGAATGAAAGATTTACCTTAGAGAATTAGGAAAAATTGGGGATTGATTCTATAATCAATCCAAGGTAAGTTGACTTTCTTTAAGAATGTAATTATATTTGTGTTAGAATAATCGTAATATGTTGGAATTTGTGAAGATAACATTATAAATCTGATTTTCTTCTTAATAAAAATTTAATTAGTAATTGAGATTAATTTAATGAAGAACCCTAGATTAGTTAAATTAGATACGAATCCCAATAGTTGTATTCTATAAAATTCCCCACGTTATATTGATTATCGAATTGAATTCATAGGCTAATTTTATTAATCTTGTGTATATCACGAGCTTGGGGTTAATTTCTTAAAATTTGGCAATTAGATATTTAATTGAGTTTATAATCATCCAAAACTTATCAAAACTTGTTGTTAGAACTTGTATGATGTTTAGTTATGAAGGAGAATGGCTAATTAGTGTTTTAAAGGCTTTAGGTTTGATGGGAGTTTAGTTATGGATGCATTGGGACAAGAGGAAGAAGGCACCACTCTGTCCCAACAAGCCCTATAACTTGGCACAATGTGGGTCCAGTTGGGGGGTATACGGTGTTGCGATGCTAGTTCAATTCAGGGACCTTTTGGGTATGTTAAAATACCTTTTAAATAGTACGTTTAGGGATTTAATTCTATGTTTAAGAACCCTATGCATTCAGGTCATAACTCATTTAATTAATCAACATTTATTACGTGCATTAACTGGGAATAACCACCGAGGAGGTTTATTGTTATTATGATATAAGTTATATATAGTAGGTTCGCGAGAATATATTTACTTTTTAGAAAATTATTAGGTTTCGGGCTAAAATGTATATAATCGGTTAATGTTAGAAGTGAGTAATAACATTAATATTAATAATAAATATGCATGAACATTGAGCATGGTTTTGGTGTTGAATTATTCGCTAAATTTATGTGCAATTATACCAGGGGTGTGTATGTGCTTGTATGTGCTTGTGTGTGACCTACTAGGAGAAATTTTACGGGGTGCGCACGACGTTAATCGCGCATGGATTCCCGATGATAAAGATGAGTTATACCTATGCATTATTTATCTCGATCTGACGTGGTGAGGTACCCGTCACCTGAGTGGGACTACATGGAGGATCCCCTCGTATAGCCTTGCGTATGATATCGTACATTTAGTGTGATGGCGTAATGATTTCCTGTTAATGTTACTTTATTTTTATAGGGTTGGGACGTCCCATAACTATACCTAGTAGCGCATAAGCGATCCCTGAAGACATTAAGGATATGCCTTCATACTTTTATTTTCAGGCTCGAGCATAATCCATATGATTTGTGGTGAGTTGAGTATCCTCATGGATTATGTGATCTTTGTATTTGTTATATCTTGAGATGATTGTACTAGATTATGCTTTATATTAGTGATGTATAACCATGAGATTATGACTTGAGAATAATATTATAGACTATACTAGAGACGTATATGATTTCACTAGACTATGATTGCACTAGATTATGATTTCACTTTTGAGCGATCCCAACTAGGGCTGTGTTTTTTTTTTCGATTTTTCGATTTTTCTGAATTCTGATCCTATTTTTTACCGATTTTGGAAAGATTTTTTTATTGTCGATTTTCGATTTTTTCCATAAAAATCGGATCGGAAATCGATTTTTTTATATTCCGAATTTTTGATTTTTAAATCCGAATTTTAGAAATTTGTTTCGATTGGAATTTCTGAATTATTTTTCGAAATATTATCCGAACTATTTTCCGATTATTTTTTCGAAGTATTTTCCAATTTTGCCACGAAATATTTTTCGAAGTATTTTCCAATTTATGTTTCTGGAAAATTACCGAATTTTTTCGAATTTTTGAATTTTTGAATTTTACCAAAAATTTCGAATTAAAAAAAAAATAAAAAAAAATCGGATTCAGCTTCGGCATGCCGATTTTTTGTTTATTTTTTTGATTTTTTTTTCGAAACATGCTTTTTCGATCCGGGCGAAACACAACCCTAATCCCAATGCATGCCCTAGAGAGTTACTTCGTGTAAATTTAGAAGTGTTGCATCGCGTTATCTCGGTGCTCATCCAATGCTTCTAACTGAACATGCCTGTCCTGAGGGAACATGTTGCTTCGCAAGGCATATCTGGCTGAAGGGACTTCTAGTTTAACTGCTAAAATTGCTTCAGTTTCATATACTAGTGAGAAAGATGTATAACTAGTTGGATTTATGTTGGTCATTCGATAAGTCTATAACACCGCAGGAATTTTTTCATCCCACCCTTTTGGGAAATCTTCTATCATCTTGGTCAAGATGTTGACAAAGGTCTTATTTGTTGCTTCAGCTTGACCATTGCCTTTGGGGTATGGGGTATGATCGAATATTTATTTGTGAACAAGGTCACCTCTTTATTGCTAAATGGAGTTCCATTATCAGACAAAATCACCTTGAGAATGCCAAATCGATAAATTATGTACTCTATGATTAACTATGCCACAATGCCCGTTATTGTTCTTTTCAATGGTATTGTCTCTACCCATTTTTTAAAACACTATGCGGTCACACCTCTCCCTTACCAAGTCAAACGCTCAAGTGTGGAATGGATAAGGAGTTTCCATAGAGTGAAGGTCTATCGAAGAAGCATGAATCATATATCCATGTATTTGGCACGCCTTACATTTTTGAACAAACTCAGCTGAATCTTTCTTCGTGGTTGGTCAATAATAGCCCGAGTTCATACTTTGATTGTATAACTTGGCTCCCTAATGTGAGATGGATCGTGGAATTGATTGAGAACTTCCCATACTTCCTCCCTTGTGATGCACCTCAAAGGTTTGTTGAAATATCCCCTACAATAGAGTTGCTCCTCTTGAACGTAAAAATATGGTTCTCTTCTTCTAATCCCCATGGCATCAATATTTATTGTAGGAATAACTCCATCTTTGATAAAATCAATGTAAGGCGGTCTCTAATTTACTTGAGTTTTCACAAAGTTACATTCAACTATCGGAAAGAAAAGCTAACACTTTACACATTCTCTTTGCATTCTACCTTGTTGTTGGCCAAAAATACCACTATCCTTGGATTCTTGCGTATAAATGAATCTTTATTGTCTTGCAATACCCTTCGAGGGTTTTTTTCAACCTTTTTTTTGCCTCCTCTAGACCCATTCACCTCGCCAACCATCCTTAACATTTCTAAAATATAAATTCCTTTGGCTCATGAAATAACGGGCTAACTCTCTGAGCTCCATCTTTTCTTCTTCATACTCAAGTTTCCTCTTAACTTCACCCCTCTAATCAGAGTCATCTTTCACTGGCAAAATTTCAAACACCACCGAATGAACATTTTTTCGTTGGATCACCACAATTGTTGACTCGCTATTCATAGCCACTTTTTGTGTAATTGTGGCATAAGTGTCAGCGTGCCTATTTATCATTCTAGGTTGCCTTTTTACTTTTACGTGATGGCAATGGCCGATCAACTTTTGCATAATGATTCTATAAGAAGGTAAGTTGATATTCTTTAATGCATACTCCCCATACACCTGCTTAACCACCAGATCGGAATATCCTTTCACGTAGAGAGACAAATGCCTCTTCGAAGAGCTTCCAGTAATCCCCACACCAAAGTATCGTATTCTGTCTTATTGTTATAGCAAGAGAAATCCAACTTAAAATATATGGAAATTTCCTTTTTTCCTTTTAAAAGGATGACTCTTGCTCCCCCTTTTCCTTGGGTTGATGAACCATCAAACTCCATAATCTACTCCTCAAGGTTTGCCTCCAAGAAATTGGCCTGAAAGTCATCACTCGGAATGCTATCATGTGGTAGCTTAAATATCCCTGATGAAAAAATTGCTAATAAGTAGCCATAAGTTTGCTATTGATTGCTCGAGGAACCACACACCTCAAGTCATATTATGATAGAATAAGGAACCACATTTTTTCCTTCCAATCAAAATTATGTGTGCCAATAAAAACTTAATGGGATTATATCTTATCACAATGTGAATAAACGTCTAAGTTTTTTAGCAACAAACATGCAGGCCAAACAATGCCTTTCAATGCTAGTATACCTTGCTTCTGGACTATGAATAATTCTACTCAAATAGTAGACATGTCATTCTTATCCATCAATCTCTTGTGCCAATAAAGCACCTATATATCTCGTAGTGGAAGTAAGGTAAAACTACAACGATATTCTAGCCCTTAGAGGGATCATAGTCTGTGGGGAAGCGAGTAACTTCTTAAGCTTGCTGAAAGCTTCCTAGTGAGGTTCCTCCCATTTAAACTTCATGGTCTTGTACAATAGGCCCATAAAAGGATGAGTAATCTCAGTTAACCCTCACATAAATATCCTCATGTATGAGACCTTTCCGAGGAAGCTCTTAAGCTCCTTCACTATTTTTGGGCAAAACATGCCAAGAATAGCCTTCTGCTTATCTTGGTCCATCTACACCCCTTGGTGGTCCACCACAAAGCCTAAAAATTTTCCACTAATTAGACCAAAGGCATATTTGAGTGGGTTTATCTTTAACTTATACTTCCCACATCTGTTGAAAAACCTCCCGAGGTCAACCAAGTGAGACTCCTCTTTCTTTGACGTAATAACCAGATCATCGAAATAGAACTCCAAAATGTCGTGATATAAATCATGAAATATGACCATAATTATTCTTTGATAAGTTGCCCCAACATTCTTCAACCCAAAAGGCATGACATTGCACATAAAATTACCCAATGGAGTACTGAGCGTTGTCTTCTCTGCATCTATTGGATCCATCTTAATATGGTTGTAGCCCATATAACCATCCATAAAGTTACTTATCTCATTGTCTGCCATTGAATCTACCAAGCTATCAATAGAGGACAGAGGGAACTCATCCTTCAGGAAAGCTCTATTAAGGTCTCTGAAATCAACACAAATGCGTATTTGATTTTTATCTTTCTTCTCTACTGACACAATACTGGAAAGCCAAATTGGATGCTTGGTTGGCCTAATGAACCCAATTGCCAATATCTATTGCACTTCATCTTGAGATCTAACTCTCGTTTGTGCATTTTGGTTGCCTGCTTTACTGGTACGACTGAAGGCATAACGTTTAGTATGTGGTAGCTCACCTCTTAGTGTAACCCTACCATTTATGTGTACTTCTATGCAAAAACATCTTTTTATTCTCAGATGAGTTCAATCATCCTTCATTTTTTCTCAGCACCTATGCCCTTCGAAATGAAAATTAGCCTTTGATCTTCTTTAGTCTCAACAAAGTCAATTTGCTCCAACTCTTGCACCTACGACTTTGGGCGATCAATCATGCACACTGGTTTATTTTCAACCTCCTCAACAAACTCACGGATGTTGGAATTATCAATAATAAGGCATTTCCCTTATTTATCCACCAGGAAATATCATATTCCTGGTCAGCTTCCTCATAAGCTTCTTCGACTGCCCGTACACACCTTCAAAGGCGATATACTACTCTTTCATCTTCTAGTTATACCTTCTTGCACTAGTAGTTAGGCGAGGAAACTTCCTTCCTCTTTCTATCATTCCAAATTTCCTCTAAGCTTGCCCCTGAAAATCTGCTAAGGACACTCTGTCGCCTTACCTCATGCTCTATCGGGTCAAACTTTGGCCGCATTCTATCTCTTAACTGTTTAGAGATAATTTGAGGTTTTAGAATGACGTTGTGAGCCTCCTCATCTCATTAACCCACAGTTTCCCCTGCTTTTAACCTGGTTACTCACTAGCCCCAGACTTTATTTAATCGAAGGGAACCTGACCCCCTCTATACCCCGTGTTAAAATGCACGCATCCTCTGCTAGTTCGGTGTAAAATGAAGTATCCACCAAGTGTGCCTCCTCTTGGGCAAATGACTTCTTGGTTGCTCGGATCACTATTTATATTCCCTATACATTAGCCTTGGCACATTAGTGATATATAGAGGGAACCAAACCATGGTTATGCATCCATACCTTTCCTATCAAAAGGTGGTACGAAGTGGCATTCTCTATAACATGGAATTTGATGTGTGATGCGATAATCCCTATCACAATCCCAACATTCACGTAACCAATGAACTTTGAAGATTATTTATCATAATAAAAAATTACCGATGGCTAGGGGTGTTCGCGGTCCGGTCCGATTCAGTTTTAAGGTATTTTTGGGATCGGACCGCATTAACCGGTCCTAAAATATTATGGATCGAGATCGGATCGGAATAATCGATCTTAGTCCTATTCAGTTTTCAAGCGGTTCGTGTTCGACTCAGTCCTATTCGGTCCATTATTGTCGTCATTTAATTCTCTCTCATGGAGTTGTTGGGCTATTTATATAGGCAGTCCCTCGCTCGAGTAATCTCAAGCTCAATTAATACAGAAATAAACCCGCAGACCTTTATGTCACTTGCATTTAATATAAAGATGCGTCAACATGCCCCTACGTTATTAGTATTAAATGCCAACAAGACAACTTCTTGTGATCAGTTGTGTCAAACGGCTGTCACAACAATGGTAATCTACCAAACTAACTAGTAATCCCCAAACCACTGCGGTTTGCACAAGTTTGGATTGGACATTAGGTAAGCCATACATGGCGTCATTTAAGACAAGTGTTACTTTTGGTAAAGGACTATTTGGCACTAAACGCAATAGGCGATGGGACTTATGGTTGCTATGATTATGCTCTCTCGGGTTATGCTCCTTCGGTGTTTTACCTAGTGTGTCTAGAGTGGTTAAGCCATGTCTTAAAGATGCCTTATTTCTCAATTCTCCAAACCAGTTCCCTTATAGGTTCTCACGGTGAGGTTGTTCGATAGAGCATGAAAGCTCTCCCAAGCCCTGCCAGACTTGGTCACTTACGGATAACGATTAACCTCACCCACATATTAGAATACATATCATAAGATTACAATATGTCTTACAAATACATAACTTAAATAAGTGAAAACAAAAATTCAAAGCTCTCGCGAACAACTCCTTTTTGAAGCTTCCTCGATGCCCCTACAACTGCTCGTGGCAGCATGCTTGCTTTCTTCATCCTTTGTTCGAGCTAGCTCATTAACCTGCTCACTTGACTCTTTACCTCCCTCTAATTGTGGGGGGTTATCTTTAATTATAACTTTATCTTTAAGCCCCCTATAGTGGTATTTTTATCTCATCCCTATTTATTAACACCACTAGTGATTGACTTCATAGCCATGGATATAAAATGTCTTTGAACATTAAAAATTGGAGCAACACCATAGAAGCCATATAAGTGGTGGTGGTGGTGGTGGTGTGTGTGTGTGTGTGTGTGTGGTGGTGGGGAGGGGGGTTGGCATTATTCAACCGTAGAAACCATATTGATGAACAATTAAAGAGTGAAGATAAATATAATCAGTAATTGATGGTGGGTTGATAATTCTTCCTATTCTTAAGGGTAAATATATTCAAAATGACACACTGCATTTAAGGTACATTTATAAGTATTATAAATAAGTCTCTTTTTCCTCACCTTGCCTTTAGTCTCTCCTTTTTCTCTCTCTTTGTGTATGCGATTAATAAAAGTGATTGTAATTACCTCAATACGTGGGAAAACACGTGCTAGGGGTTAGTTATACTCATTAGCATACAATATACGTTTCCTTAAAAAAGTGTTGCAGTTTTAACGAGAGAGGCACTCGTTCGAACGACAGCTTCGCACGAGGGGACCTCGCTAGAAGCTTGATATCAAACAAGGGTTTTTGTAAGAATGTGTTTCCTCATTTGAAACAGTTCCAAATTAGGGTACCCCTCCTTCAAACGAGATCCACATTCCTAGAGACCCTTGTCCAGTGTCAAACTGATACAGACTAAAAGCCTTTAGAGTAAAGATAGACTTAAAACCTTACTTGTTTGATAAAGACTATACTAGGGACCCAAGGCTAAATAATTAAATTGACCTCCAAACTAAACATGAAAATCCCAAATTATAACTCCATAATTTATTTTCTCGCTGTTAGTTGTTCCACTAAATAATACAACCGTACTCTAATTTAATGATCATAGAATTGCTCGAATAAAGAAACCTTGTTTGAAAAGTTAGACAATGCATAATATGATTCTCCGCGTAAAACATATAATACCCACATGGTGAAATTCAATTCGATGCCAATCAATTTTCACCACCATCTTATTTATTTCTTGATCTCAAACTTAAACTTATTTGACATTCTATTGGATTATACTGATCATGTTTATTGGAATAATCAATACTTCTAAGTTTATCAAGGGCTATTGTAATCCAAGATATATCTCCCAGACGCTGATTCCTCTGAATCACGATCTCGAACATGTCCACACAGTGATTGTCCAACTTGTAAAGATTTAGATCCAATAGATTTAATCGTACACATGCCAATCAAAACAATTATTTTAAGTACATTATAATCCTCATAGTCATTAGGATTGAGAATCTATGCACCTTTTGCAAACCTTGTGAGATTATAGAAGTCTAATCTAATCAACACCCAAACTTGAATCGCACTTATAATCTTGTTCAATACATTCTTAATGTACCAGTACAATCCTATTTGAACTATCAGACAAATTCTTGAACAAAAGATAAATACAAAGATAGTACTCGTACCTTTATTGATAGGATGTCAACTCTTTATTTAGGCCATGAATTGTTCAATTGAACTAGAATTGTAAGTTCGATCTTTTATAATCAAGTCGGACTAAACTCGCTAGAATTCCTCCTAAGTTGAAATTGACGGACAATAATATATATATATATATATATATATATATATATATATATATATATATATATATATATAAAATAACATGAAATAATAAGAGGGTAGATCTTATAATTTGAATAAATTAGAGGAGAAGAAAATGAGTTGGGGTTTGAGAGGCAAGTCAAGGTAAAACTGAAAGGTGTGGTGGAAGCTCTCTCTGTAGTGAGTAGTGAGTAGTGAGTAGTGAGTTGTGAGTGTAGACACACTTAAATATGGAAAAGCAAAGAGGATTTGAGAGCTACGTGGTGGTACACAACATAGCAAAGAGACACAACGTGGGGACGTTGGCTCGTAGCGCCACGGCCTTTGGTGTCTCAGAGCTCATTCTTGTTGGCCGTCGAGATTTCAACTCCTTTGGCAGCCACGGTTCCACCTCTCACGTCCGCTTCCGCCACTTCCACTCTCTCTCCGATGCCCATCTCTTCCTCAAGGTACTCTCTCTCTACATATACTTTATGTAATTTAGGTTTTATGCTAAATTGGGTTTGTAATTTGTAATATCTCAGGACAAAGATTGTGATATATGCGGAGTAGAGATCACTCATAATGCCTTACCTGTAAATCAACACCCTTTCAACAAGAACACTGCTTTTCTTCTCGGGAACGAGGTATTTATCATTTCACAATCGGTCCAACTGTACAATATTCTTAGTGAGAACCCCTAATCAACCTTAACTGTTTTTTTGTCTGCTCAAACTTTGAAACTAAATCTCTCTCAAAATATAAGTTCGTTCGGGACAAAAGTTATATATTTGGAAATGTGTCGACCGAATGTATCAAAAATATCCATGAAGGATAATTTTGAAGTTCGAAATTTCGGAGTGCAATTTTACCGTGTTTTCCGGCGGTGAAAATTCTAGTATAGTACCTCCATAAACCACTTGCATAACTTGCTATCTCGTTGAAATTATAGCTCAAGGGATCTCTAATTATGAAAATATAAACATTTGTATATATAGTTAAGTTGACTTAAATCGTGTTGAAGCACTCGAGGCATGCACAAAATCGAGCTACATATGCTTGATGCATAGTGAGACGATAGGTTAGAGCTAGTCTTATTCGTTAGTATCTATGGACACTGAATTGAAGATCATATGACTCCTTTACATCAAAGCTTTCGCATGCTACATTTGAAGATTTCAAGAAATCGTATCCTTTGAGATAGTTGTTGACATAAACCACCCGTTAAAAGGCTCCTAAAAAATATCTAAGCACCAACTTAGAGAGAGAAATATTCTTTTCTATTATCAAAATTTAAGTCTACCTCAAATGAGGCTACAAGGGAGTATTTAAAGGCAGGAGTAGCTTAGGCTCCAAGCCAAGGCACTAATTACAAAAATGCCATTACTACTCCTAGCATTTAAATACTAAAACAAAACAAGAGAAAATGTTTTAATAAAAATAACAAAAGAAAGTAAAATACTATTATGCCCATAAATAATTCAAAAATGGCAATTATGCCCTCGATTCACATCAATCTCCCCTCCTTGAAAAAAAATTCGTCCTTGAACTCAAAGTGGAAGACCAACTGAATCACCCTCCAAAACTGTAATTAAGGCATGTTGGGGAAGCTCCTCGGACGAGTTCAAATAGTCAGGTGGATGATCCATTGCCAATAATGCGCGGCGTCGTGGGAGAGAGCAATCAGAAGCTCGGTGCCTAATATTGCCACAGTTGTAGCACCAGAAGGCAGGAGGTCTTAGGGGAGGGGCAGTGGGAGTAGCGGAAGTAGGAGCTGAAGATGTCGCTGTAGGAGGAGTTGAAACAGAAATCGGAGTAGGCAAAGTCCGAAAGGGCGGAAGAGCTGCGGGCACTATGTGGTAAGCCTCGACCTTGTCCGCGTACTCGACCGACTTAAAAAAGGTTGGTATCTCTCTCAGACCAAGATCGTGCTGAATGTGTGGCTGCAACCTCCAATATATAGCGGTTGATTCGCTGATCCTCCGTCTCGGGAGGACGAACTCTGGTGCATAGAAGCTGAAACTGTACTCCACTACCGATAAGGTGTCCTGTCTGAGAGATTGAACGCGAGCAAAGAGATCGCGCTCAGAGAGGTGGGATGAAGGACGCCTAGAGAGCAGTCTTCAACTTCGGCCAAGTCTGAATAGGAGGCAATCCGGCCGCCGTTCGGCAATAACAGAGGTCGTTCCACTCAACCCGGGCAAAACCTTGGAACTTGGTGGCTGCAAGGAGGACACAAGAGCGGTTTTGGACCCGCTTGTATTCAAAAACTGTCTCCATCAAATCTAACCACTCGACCATGGCCTCTAGAGAGAACTGTTCGTCAAACATGGGCACATCAATGCGGATATCCCCGTGGAGGTTCCGGAAAAGCAACTGAAGGGCCATAGAGAGGGTCGAGACCCATCACGTCACCTGGCACAGGTGGGACAACATCGACATGAGGGGGAGGTTTCTGTGCAGGCGGTGGATGAAGAGACTGTGGATGAAGAGGCTGGCCGTGCTGGGGTTAGTGAGGGCAAACACCTATCAAATGCCCAAGTTCGCCACAATAGAAACAACGCCAGTCTCGAGGTGGAGCGTGTCGAGGAGCATCAGGTGGGGGTGGAAGTATCCAATCCAAAATACTGGGGTGGCTATGCCCAAACTCGGAGGAGGAGGAACCCGAATGTAGTAGTGAGAGGGCGTGGTGGGAGGGTGCATGGTGTGAATCGAGGGGTAAGGGGTGATTTGGAGTCGCACCAAGGTGGTTGAGGGCTCCGAGGTAGTCAAATGCACGGTGGGGATTGAGGTATAAATCGGGTCGAGGGTTTTGGGTAAAATTGGAGTGGGTAAATGCTATGGTGGGGTGAAGTGGGGTCGGAGGGTGCCAATAAGTGGTCGGATGGGGGTATAGGGCAGGTGTGTGACCTGAAAAAGGACGTGAGCCAATATGTGGGTCGGGTGGAGGGTTTAAGGAGGTGGATGGCCAAAAATTTGGGGGTGGAATTTGGCTGGGATATGGTGGGGTGTATTCCGGGTTTGGTGGGGGGTTGGTTGATGGGTTTTGGAGGGCGGAGAGGTGTGGATGAGGTTTGCGAGTGGGCTAGTGTGGATCCGGGGCAGGATCGCTGGTGTATGGAGTCTTTCCGGGGGGTTGAGGGTAGGGACTGCCATCGGAGGCTGGACGGGGAAGCAAAGGGGGGTCAGCGGTGGTTTTCGAGGCCAACAGGGGTGGAACCAAGGGTCGCCCGAGATCAGACGTAGGTCGGGGAGGATGTAAGGTGACGGCGGGGCTGGAGTGGGGGTTTAGGAGGTCGGCCGGCCGGCTAGATTTGACTGCTGGAGGGCAAGCGGTTGGGTGGGGGTGGGTTCAGGGCAATTTTAGTAGGCAGCAGGGGGGTAATGGGGCAGCGGGGTGAGTGGCGGAGGGATTGGAGGGGCTGTAAGGGGGTGGGGCAGCACGTATGGGTTGGAGGGAGGTGGTGAGGACAAAACTAGGGTTTGGGAGGGTGGTGGCTAAGGTTTGGCCCACTTTTTGAGTTGAGGCATCAGGAATAATGGGGCTAGGGTTAGGGTTTTGCAATTTAGTAAGTTTCGTTATGGCATCTAATTTCAAGTTGAAGTCTAGGGTTTGTTGATCCATTTTGTCTCTTAACTCTTGAATTTCTTCTTGTTGTGGTTTGGATTTCTTAGGAGCCATTGGAGAGTAGAGAACGATTTTTTGATTAAAAAATAAAAATCACCAATACACTAGCACCAATGTAGAGCTTCACCCGTGCTGATACCAATTTGACGTAAAACACCCGTCAAAAGGCTCCTAAAAAATATCTAAACACCAACTTAGAGAGAAAAATACTCTTTTCTATTATCAACATTCAAGTTTACCTAAAATGAGGCTACAAGGGGGCATTTAAAGGGAGGAGTAGCTTAGGCTCCAAGCTAAGACACTAATTACAAAAATGCCATTACTACTCCTAGCATTTAAATACTAAAACGAAACAAGAGAAAATGCTTTAATAAAAATAAAGAAAGATAACAAAAGAAAGTAAAATACTATTATGCCCAAAAATAATCCAAAAATGACAATTATGCCCTTAATTCACATCAGTTTTGTTTGTATCGTCTAAAGCACACACGTTCATATTTTTGATAAAATTATTTTTATGTTAATTAAGTGAAAATGCGTTTTGAAAATCATTGTGATGGGAATCCATATTAGTTTTCCTTTCTAGATTCCTTTATTTATTTTATTGCTTTCATCCCTTGTAATTGGTCTCCAAGAATGTTTGGGACTGATTAGGTATTTTTTGTTAATGCTTGCCCCTTTTAGTCATTTAGGTGATTACTTAATTAGTAAGTAATCCTTCATATAAACGCTCCACGTAATCCTCATTTAGAGATAGATTGAAATTCCTAGTTTTCTCTTGTTAGAGTTGGTGTTTATTTTGTTTTTGGACATTGACGTATCGTTTAAGTCAAATTGGTATCAGAGCGGATGTTGCTTCAACATTGGTGTATCGGTGTTTAGATTATCAAACAAATCGTATGCTACTTTCTCAGTGGCTCCAAAAAAATCCAAAAAACAAGAAGAAGAGATTAATCAAGAGTTGAGAGGAAGCATTCAAGAACTCAATAAGAAATTTGATGCCCTCCTCCAACTCTTCTCTACAACTCCATCTCCTACCACTACGAATGAGCTACTGGAATCAATCCCTCGTAGGCTAAGAAAAGAGCCCCTTGAAATTTCTTGAAATCGGGATGAGGCTGACAATCTGAACCCACCAGCCCGGGTATCGAGCCCTTCAATCGCTGGTGACAGAACCCGCAGACTCATCCGACCCGCCTCAGTTTGAAACCCAACAAGTCCTGGCCCTGTCGTCGTTTCTGAACCTCTCGGCTGGACAACTACATCAGCTCTCCTCGAAAATCCAACCAGTCGAGATCGACGACGGGGGCAACTTGACCCCGGTGATGTTCCCGAACACCTCTGCCCCCTCTGGCCTGTCGAACCCTCGGAATTCTTGGATTCCCTTATTCCCCCGAAATTTCGGGTTTACCCGACCAATTCAAAACTCTATGTGTTTCCAAACGGGCCGGCGTCCTCAGGATACCCTATAATTTCGACCTCCTCGGTTTTTCCGGCCACGTCGGACTCCTTGGCCAATCAGGCCCTCCCGCTCCCACCAGAAAACTCGAGCCATTATATCAAAATTCGAATCCAGAATTCCCTTGTTATGGCCCAGAATCCGGCCTCCCCGGTGGTGTTGGATTTTCCGACCCTTACTGCCGAACCAAAATTCTTGAAATCCTTCGGGGGACCCGTCCTCCCCGCCCCACTCAAATTTCCGACCCCCACACCTGAGCTAAGAACCCAGAATTTTCCACCTCCTCCTTCCTACCGTACGAGCCCGCCTAGCCTGGAAAAGACCGAACTCCTCGGCTAACCAGCAATTCCAACCTACTCGGCCCATTACCTGTCATCCTCGGGTTCGTCGCCAACTCAGAACCACCTAGAAGTTCCGAGATCCTCGGTCGAACGCCGGACATTCGCCCCTCACCATTCGAAAATTTCGGTCATTATGGTCAACCAAATATTCCCTTCGGTTTCGACACTCGCACCTTTTGTGGACGGATTCCAGAACCCTTTGACTTGCCCCTCTCTGGCCATCAACCACCGCATCCACATTTACACCATCAACCACCACTATATATACCACCACCATCCCAACATGACCTCTCTTACTTCATTCCGACTCCTCTTCATCCTCCGACGTTGGGGATACCCACCATAGTGTTTTCGAGTGGATACGTCCTCCTTCACTCGATGCTCACCGACTCGCACCATTACGGGAGCGCCAGTGCTTTTATTGTGGTGAGCGTTGCACGTGTCCCCATTATCATCGCGATCCCCCTGCACCTCCAGTGGTCCAGCATGTTCCTCCTCACCCACCACCTGCCCAGATGCCACCCTTACCTACCGATTGTGCTGCACCTGTGCCGTATGATGTGATGGGCCTTGATGCTAATCCGGAGGGAGACCCGTTATCTATGACGCTCCATCCATTCTCTCGAAGTCTCTACGGGGATATACGCATCGATGTACCTATGTTTAATGGACGATTCTCCCCTTATGACATGATTGATTGGTTGGCTTCTGTGGGGACAGTTTTTGATTACAAGCGGGTTCAGGGCTGCTCTTGTGTTCTCCTTGCTGCCATCAAATTTCAGGGATTCGCCCGAGTTTAGTGGAATGTTTTTGCTATCGACGAGTAGTTGCAGGGCTTCCTCTTATCCCGACATGGCCAGAGCTGGAGACTGCTCTTCAGGCTTCATTTATATTGCCGACATATGAGTGCGATCTTTTTGCTCCCATCCAGTCCCTTCGACAGGAGACGTCTACGAATCTACGATCGAGTATACTAGGGCTGTGTTTTTTTTCCGAACTTTTCGATTTTTCCGATTTCCGATCCGATTTTTCCCGAATTTGGAATGAAATTTTAGTTTGTCGATTTTCGATTTTTCGGAAAAAATCGGATTGGAAATTTGAAATAATTCTGAATTTTCGATTTTTCAATTTTCCGAAACTATGCCGATCAAATTTTTCCGATTTTTTTTTGTTTTTTCCGAATTATTTTCGATTTTTTCGGAATTATTTTTTGTTTTCCGATTTTGTCGATTTCTTTTTCGAATTTTTGAAAGTTTTCCATATCCCACATCGGTTGGGAGAGGGCTCCAAAATATGCTCTATAAAAGGAGAGTATCCTCCTAACTTCTACACAAATGAAAAAATGAGCCAAATCCTCATGTGTTTACATGTTGGGTTAAGCCATTTTCATTGTTTCTTTAAAATGAGAATTTCGAGTAATTGAAAATCCATAATTTACTTTTTTGAAACTTTGGAATTTCCGAAATTTCTGGATTTTTAATATATTTTGTGAATTTCCGATTTTTGCTGATTTTTCGATTTTTCCGAATTCGGATTTTTTTTTAATTTTCCGAAAAAATCGGATCGGAAATCGGAATAGTTATTTTATTTTTGAAAAAATCAGAATTTTTTCCGAATAGGCATTTTTCGATCCGATCCGGCCGAAACACAGCCCTAGAGTAGACTCAGCAGTTCCAGCTTCTTTGCACTAGGGCTTGTCTCTCTGAAACTGAAGATTAGCAGATTAACAGTTATATTTTGGGGCTCTAGCCATATATTCAGCGTGATATGGGATTGCGAGAGATACTGACCTTTCTGAGGCAGTAGAGTATGCTACCAAGGTTGAGGCTTATCACGCGGCACCAGCAGCTATGCCATTCTCCCGAGCTCCACCTCCATTTGTCCCTGCTTCCGCTCCTCCTCCTTCTACCACTACTCCAGCCACCACTACTCCTGTGTAGAGATACATTGGGCCTTCCTACATTCCGGTGCTACAATTGTGGCAACGTTGGACATCGAGCTTCAGAGTGATCTCTCCCACGTCGCCGAGCCCTTTTAGAGATGGAGCACCCACCGGAGTATCTTGATGAGTTCGAAGAGCTTCCTTAACACGCATTGATTACCATTTTGGAGCCTGACTCAATGGGCATTCCTCTTTGAATTCGTGGATGAACTCTTTTTTTTTTTTGGGGGGGGGGGGGAGTGATGGGAATCCATATTAGTTTTCCTTTTTAGATTCTTTTATTGCTTTTATTGCTTTTATCTCTTTTAATTGGTCTCCAAGCATGTTTGGGACTAATTAAGTATTTTTTGTTAATGCTTGCCCTTTTAGTCATTAAGTGGTTACTTGATTAGCAAGTAATCCTCTCTATATAAATACTACATGTACTCTTCATTTGGAGATATTTTCATTTTGGAATATAAGAAATTCATAGTTTTCTCTCTCTAGAGTTGGTGTTTGTTTTGTTTTTCGCCATTGACGTGTAGTTTACGTCACATTGCCTTGCAAAAGCTTGTCTAAGTGAACCTTGAGTTATGCCTATAAGAGTGCGCACGGTTGGTATATGTTCCCGTGCACAAGGCTGCATGGGAATAAGTTTAGGAAATTCCCTGCCTATATCCATGCGCGCGGGTGCAAATCACCACCGTGCGCATGACCAAGCATGTTTCGGGCAAAATATTTTGCTGCCTAAAAGCGTGCGCGCGGTCAAATTGCCATCGTGAGCACGACTGTCACATTTTATATGTGACAAGGTGTTCTCCCCAAATCTATGCGAACGGGTCTTATTTCCCACCGTGCGCATGACGCGACCAAATTTTTGAAAAATTCTATAGATGTGGGAGTTTTCCCTCCCATTTCAAGAGATCCTTTACCTTAGTACTTCTCAAATCTAGAGAGAGTATTTTCGAGGCAAGTGATCAGATTTAAACACTTCAATTAACATCTTCACTTGATCTTACAAAATTGAGAGAAAACTTGAATCAAACCTAGCTTCATGATATGTGAGATTTGAAATTGAACACTACAGAGCCTAGATTCAATTCTATCTTCTACATCTGAATTTGATGATCTAAGATTCCGAGATCTAAAAGGAGGTATTTGATCTATTGAGCATGTTAAGCATGGTGCGATCTGAGAATGGAGAATGCTACTTCCATATCCGATCAATGGAGCTTTGAATGGATTTCTCATTGGAACGGGGGAGAGTCTCAACGTCCATAAGGTAACTTCTTGTTAGGGAACAAGAGAGAGGTACCTTCTTGCGTTGTATTAATAAACTTTTCAAATCTAATGTGAGACTAGGATAATTGTTCTTATACACATTTGATAGCTCACACTCACTTAAATCTATGCTTGGATATGATCCGTTGTTAAATTGACTTAGGGTTTGCATCTAGTTGATTCACTCAATTAACTTTGATTAGATCCTAAATTACTTAGATCTACATAGATTTGTCAACTAGATGCATGTTAATTAGGTGGATCTAAAATTTGGTTGAGCATATTCTGCAGTAATTATCATTAAAGCCTATTCACCCTATAGATTTATTGGAGTTGCGCATATTCTGCAGAACACTCCACCCTCAAAGTATTTGATATAATAACTAATAACTTATAGCCCCATGCCCCTCGATGTCTTAAGTACAAGCTCTCCAATAAGGATTTGCTTAGTTTTCTTTTGAATGTACATAATCAACAGTTACGATCCCATTTTTCACAGACAACAACAGTTGTTTCTTGTTTCTGGTGTTATACATGATTCTTTTCAAAGTTTGTGTGGTGGATTTGTAAGACACTGCACCACTTGTTATCGCCTCTTGTTATTGTATAAACATATCCCCTAGTGGATTTAGGTTCATTAGTATCAAAAATCTAATTATCATCAAAAAAACTTTAAGGGTCCGTTTGATTGTATAGGGTGCCAAAATTTACAATGGCAAATTTTACATGGCAAAATTTGCTTACCTCTCACCCAAAGGAACTTTTGCCATGGCAAATCATCAAAACGTGCATTAGTGTGTTGTACTTTAGTGTGAGTAGTAAAATTTTGTCATGACAAATGAAGCCTATCAAACATGCCAAAAAGATGGCAAATTCAAAAGATTCCCTATTTGCCATGGCAAAATTATCTTTGTCATGCTATCAAATGGACCCTAAATTTTATCTCATATAATGAATACCATAGTTTAGTGTGCATCTCAAATAAAATATCTCAAGACTCTTTATTAGTTCATCTCACTGCTCGTTAGTCTACTAACAACACATGCAACATTTAGTTTGGTTCATGAGATACACAAGACTATCAATATATTCACTAAAATATTATAATGAAGAAATGCTCGGACAGATATGGTTTTTCAAGTGACAAGACAACTAGGGTAATAATTTGTTTTAGCAGGGATATACAATTATATTGTTCAAATTTCTTAAGTACTTTTTCCACATAATGAGAGTGGTTATACAATTCTGTCAGAATGTTTAATAATTCTATTTCCATGATTAACATTACCAATGTTCAAATCTTTTATGTCAAAGTGTTATTTAGAAGTTGTTTGGTTTTATTACCACGTCTAAGCTAGTTCTAATAATCATAGTGTCATTAACATACGAGTGAATAGTCACACCAACATTACTTTGTAATCTATTATATATGTGTAAGTGGACAAACTTACTAATTATGAACAATCAATCATACTATGATAACAAATGAAAGAAATATGGCCAAACACACACAAGAGGGGACAATATGTATGTGGTTTGGCAAATTGCCTATGTCCGCTCTTATTGATATTCTTAGAGTACAAATTGATAGAGGTTTCAGACTCTGATTTTCTCATGTCTCACCTAGGAGGGAGCGCCTATTATTTATACCATTTGAACCGTTAGTTGGTAACCAATGTATTCAGATATATATATATTCAAATATGTGTGCTTATTAGCTAAGTAGCGTGAAAGTCACGCATGATAGATAGGGCCTACACTTGTCATGATGACTAAAATACATGCCCCGCAATATGCATTTTTCTGCTTCATTTATAAAATGCCCATGAGATATCATAACTTTATCAAAAATTTCAAGCATTTCACTGCATAGGAGCTTGTTTAATTAACCACGCCTAAACTAGTTCCAATAATCATCGTGCTATCAACATACAAGCAAATAATTATCACCGCCATTATTTTGAAATCTAATATATGCATTTATCTACTTCATTTGTGATATTCCCATCAAATTTTATAACTTCATTAAATTTTCCATGCCATTACTTAACCATTTTACAATTTATTATGTCTAAAGACCTTTTGATTAAGTCCCTCAACAACAAATCCCTTAGGTTGATCTATATAAATTTCTTCTTCTTAATTAGCATTTAAAACGGCAATTCCGACATCCTTTTGGTGAATCACTAAATTATATAAGAAAAGTAAAACTCGAATAGAGGTAATCCTAGTAACAAGTGAACGAGTATAAAAGAAATCAACTCCTTTTTACCTATAGCCTTTAACTGCTAGTCTTGCCTTAAATTTATAAATGGACTGATCAACTTTTAATTTCTTTTTGAATACCCATTTACACCTTGGAAGTAGGTCAACTAGTTCCCATGTGTGATTAGCAATTATAAATTGATTTATTAGTTACTGCTTCTTTACAAAACACAGCATCAGATGAAGACATGGCATCGTCCTCCATTAAGTATGTCAAGAAGTCGTGAACAAAAGAAGCAACTGTCCCAAGTCTTTTGCTTTTCCTGGATTCAATTTCATCTAACGCCGAAGGCTTGCCCTTGACTCTAGGGGAAACTATAATGGTACAATTAGTTCCCTTAGATTTTCTTTTAAAGCAAATTTATCCTAAAAAAAATTCAGCGGCTCTTGATTAAAATATGGTAATACTATTAATGAACTGATTTTTGAATTAATTACCCGCCCTCAGATGTTTGAAAGATATAGGGACCAAACATAAGCATATCGGGTTGTCTACGTACCCTTGGGGGATCAGGTCCTTCATTGTTCCCATATAAGATTATTTGTTTTAGGGTTCAGTAGTTTTTATTAATGCACTTTGAGCTCTAAAGTTTTACTGTTTTTAATTAAGAGCCCATTTAACTTTTTTTGACACTTGTAAGAAAAGTGTTGCAAAACTTTGAAAATGGACCCTAAGTGAAAATAATGGTAACTTTGGACTCTCAAATGCATTACGATGAATTGTTGAACCCCAAAATACTAATAATTGCCTGGGCTTAGATGTCACTATGCTCTCCTTTGTTGATTTGTTGCATAGATTTGTGCCTAATGCCTCTTTGTTGTCTTGGTCTAAATTGAAACTTTCTTTATTAGTAATGGGAAGGGGTTTATTTCCTTTTATTTTAGGGCTTATTTGTCATTTTAATATTTCTTATTAGTTGTCCTTTTATTTTAGTTCTTTTATTTCCTTTTTAGTCTTTTAATTGATCTCCAAGCATGTTTGTGACTAATTAGGTATATTTTTCTTAATGATTGTCCTTTTTAGTCATTTAGGTAATTACTTGATTAACAAGTAATTCTCTCCCTATAAATACTCCTTGTAAAAAATAAAAAGAAATCTCGTCTTGAAATTAATTCGCTTTCTTCGTGGCCATTGAAAATTAGTCTACGATTTGTTTGATAATCTAAACACCGATACACCAATGCTGGAGCGACACCTTTGAATGGGTCTTTCACCACATGCCGCACAATCGGGTCTTTCTCATCTCGCATATGATTTGTGTGATACATATTTTCACGGTAAGGTAATATAAAAGCTTTCATCGTTAAGATGATCCTGTTCGGTTTACGATCTTTTTATGTAAAGTAGGAAATTCATGGTTGCTTTGAGGCCTGACAGTAGGCCAATTATGAAATCAGGGTTGCCTTGAGGCCCAATCACATGCTGTTTATACCATTTTAATCGTATCTAACTTCTTTGGGATTTTGATTCACTGTAAAATATTTGATTGGTTACCTTCCAAAGGATGTCATTATGGATTTGCACCCATCCTTAGGTCAAGGGACAATATAAATCTCTCACGATAGAGCCCAAGGTGCCTAAGATAGTAAGATGGTTGTGGTTTAGTGCTTCCATTGTAAAAGTTGATCAAATACGTGGCCATCCATGGGGGTTGAACAACCGACTGTCACTTTGAGTGCCCCGGGGTTTTTAGTTTGTCTCGCCGGAGCATGTAATTCTACACATTAAATTTTGATTGAACATTCTCAGTTATCTCAAGACCTTTCACGAAATTGTGTCAAAATTGACTCGTGTTATTTGTGGTATCATTTAATCCGTGTTTCATATCGTGTTTTAAAGAGCTGTGATTATGTTAGTTAAAAACATGATGTCATGTTTCGTCAATTCATATCATAATAATTCTCGTCTCATCTTGTCATGTTGGTACAAATTATGACAAAAGACACGAATTTCAACCCCAAATTAGGTGAAAAACTTGTTAAATTTAATTGGTTGGTCTAAATGTTGATATATGGCATAACATTGATACAAGAGTATACCATATGCTCTTTACCTTATATTATTACGAGAATATTACATGTTTGACAAAATGTCCAAGTTTATGACTAAAAAGGTGATCATCTATTGCACATATCATTCTTAAAGGCGCTTTTCTTTGGAAAGAGATTCAGGTTAGTCTTTATAGATCCATGTTTTAGGACCTACAAGAAAAAGAAGTACCTAACCACTGTATGAGAAAAAAACAGTTGACATAACATGAAAAATGACACTAAAAAACAAACACGAATTATAGAGGAACTTCCTCTCAAAAAAATATGATATCCCCAAATGGGGTAATCACAAGGCATATGTAGCTTAGAAAAGTGTGCCCTAAGCTACACTAAAATAAGATTAAAGGACAAAAGAGGACAATCACGAGCTGCGAAGGATAAATCGTCCTCGTTCGGTTGAATCTGGATAGTCCAAGCCACAACAACCTCCCTCATCTCCTCACTGGTGAAATGATCTCATGCTCAGACGGGCCTCCTCTTCTTCTTTCAGTGCCTTGATTTTTGTTTATCCGCACGTGTAGCACTTGAAGGGTCTTGTGTGATCGTCCTTGCCCTATAGTGGGCCTGGGCAAAAATGTGGTTGCCAAACACTCCTCGAAGTACTCTCGTAACCGTAGTGCTTATGCGATGGCCCTTGCCGTTGTCAGGGTGTTTTAGAGTTGAGAGGTCTTAGTGAATCCTAAGTTGTAAACCTGAAGGTGCTCCTCCTCATCATCCAAACCGACTCCGGTGCAAAGAAGATCTAATCTCTCAGTGTGGAATCTCTTATGTAGTTGATAACTAACAGTCTAACATAATACCCTATGTTCTGCTATAGTGACTCAGTGATGAACAAGTCTCGCCTATAGGAATATGGGATAAATGCCTCCCTGAAAAGCTATCGCATCACTAAGTACACCAAGTGTGTATTGGCTCAAACCAATCTACATCTCACCATCGTATAAGCTGGTTCCGCCAACCTTTGAAATACCCTTATAATTTAGTAGCCACTAACCTCACATTTAACCCCTCTTAGGTATATTTGAACACATTATTAATGTAGTCCAACAAGTCCACAAATGCATTGGGATTTATCTTGTAATAAAAAAGATGAAAATGTCCCTGATATCACCATGAAGTATCTTCGCCAGTAATCGTAAAAACACTACCCCAGATGGTCCGACGCTAACTTATCTGCTTCCAACTCCTTGTCCTCATGTGATAAATCAATCGTAAAGCCTGTCGTGTTTGCCTCTTTGTTCGCCTTGATCGAGAGTCTTAATCTTTATAGGGATTGTAATGATAAAAGGGTATGGATTGCTAATAGTACAGGGGAATTTTCGTGTAAATCTTTTTTCAGCGTACTTGTGAACTCTCCATCACTTCCTATATTTGACCCACATGAAAAATGAGAATACCCTTAAAAGTTTGTTTTTCATGGTTAACTGTTAGGTAGAGGAATATAAGAACTTTTGAAGCTAAGTCGGTAGAAAGAGAAGAATTTTGGATGAAGATCCACTTTCTTCGTCTATGTTTTTTTTTGGTTTTTTTACCGATAAGTCCCGTTTACCAAGTACGCAGTCCAACAGGGGGGGTCCTACAATTTTTTTTGCTCCAGCAGATCCCATGAAAAAATAATTTTGCTCCAATAGGTCTCATGAAAAATATATTTGCTCCAATAGGTCTTATTTGTAAACACATAGTGAATATTTACCGCATGTATCCTATTGAGAAAAATTTGTTTTGATAAGACCAATTAGTAGATGTCTTAAATAAATAGGACTTATTTGTCAAGCTCCCTTTTTTTATTATCTTCTATTGCGGGAAGGCTTCAGTGTTTTATAACATAGGAGTCTCCGAAAGGCTAAAGATGTTTTATTTTTTGTTCCTCTCTTTTATTGTCTTTTATTTCTTTTAAGGTAATCCACAGGATCACTTAACTTGTATTGTATTTCATTTGGTAGTTGATCTAATCAAATTTATTTTGTCTCTGATAATAAAATAAATAAATGAATACGATTTGAAGCATAAGGTATCTAATCCCCCCCAAGTGCCGTTGTGGGGTCTCAACTCTAACAACCGGCCTTTGATCGCGAACGTCACTCAATCATCTATGACCCTTCAGTAAGCATACAAAATAACTGCTCTAATCACTATGAACATAAGGGTATACCTTGGGACTCAAAGTCCGCAAATAGAGACCGATTGGTCCACCACTCATGGCCTGGATGTACGAAGTCCTTGTATTCTGACTTGGAGAACTATGTCAGCTTTTGGTGAGCCTCTGAAGTTTAAACACCAATGTCCTCGTTATTGCACCCAGTGGCAACCTTGTCACTTTGTGGTCTCTTTCAAGCAATGGGGACTCTAGCAAGTAGAGGGGAGCCCGTCCTTTAACAAAAATCATGTCGGTCTCGAGGGGTTATGCCGTGGATGGTGAAATGAGAGTGCGCAAGTTGCACGCGGGGGTGGCCCTGGTTAGCGACCTCATTGGGGATCCAGTAGCAAGGTTGGGGCCATTGGTCGACCCACGGTGGGGGCTGGTGGTGAGGTAAGAGAGGCGTCAATGATTCAGGCCTTCTCCTTGCCGCTAATGTGTGACGGGTTGTTTGGGCGGCGTTGGAAGCCCCGCTGGAGGATGGGATGGCATCTTAGAGGTGGGTCGCGATTGGAGGGTATCCTTGGGCCTTGCTTTATAGAAGCTTGGTTTGGGATGGGGTTGGAGGCGACAGTTGACCATCTTTTCCAAGGCGGAGATACTCTGAATCTGATTTGATCTCTTGGGTGCCATTTATGTTGTCATGATTTTCAACATACCGATAATTTGGGAGTGATAGGATTCTTATACCAATTTGATGTAACATGAGTCAAGGTTCTAAAAAACGCGGGGCGTGATTGAGGCGTGGTGGCCAAGCCTTAAGCCTTAGAAGCCTAGGCGGGCCTAGGCGTGAAAAGGCGTTTAGGCCTTCTTAATATATTTTAATGTTTTTTAGCCATAACAAGGCTATTAAAATACAAAAATTGCACATATCATAAAAATATGTCTGAATATATGCAAATTAAAATACTATCTGATTATTTTGGATAAGATAATGGTCCGGTTTGTAAACAAATTCTTTAAAAGGCGACATCGTTTCACTAAGGCATTGTTGGTTTTAGAAAAAAGTGCGTCGTAAGGGTTTTACCAAAAATAAGGCGTGAAAAGCGTAAGGTGAGGCGTTTCTTCTAAGCCCCGCGGTTATTTTTGGACAGTACATGACAAAGGGAACTTAACAACAAAGCACATATTAAGGAAGATATTTCTCTTTTAAATTATGAAATCTCCAAAGGGGGTAGTAACAAAGGTATATATAAGCCTAGAAAGGCGCTAGCTAGCCTAAGGCAACATCAAAATAAGATAAAAGGACAAAAGAAGACAATAGGAATTCACAATTCACATCAACATGAAATAAGAAAAGTAAAGGTAAGTTTAAAAGGTAAATGGTAAAAAAGGAGGAATAATCCTCTAGACAATAAAAAACAAGTAAAATAAGAGCAAGAGGCGCGATCACGTTGACAACAAATAAGGACATGGTTGTCTGTGGTGTATAAAAAACAGTTTGCTAGTTTGACTAAACATTTTCGAATGTCAGGTGCATACAAATAAATTTTCAAATAAATGGGTCCAAAGCCGATGTTCGATAGTTTGATGGGACATTGGTGTGATACTTGGCAATGCGGAGACAATTGAGGATATTTAAATTTGGCACCAGGTGTATTTGGAAAATTGGAAAGTAATTAATTAGGGTTTGACTTTATGTAATTTGGGATTTTTTTCCTTCTACATCTTTAGATTTTTTAATATCTAAGGTTCATTTTTAGGATTATTCCGATTAGTGGGATTTGATTACGTTTCCTTGTTTGGTTTTGGTATCAGCCTATATATTCAAGGCTGTAATGGATTTAGGAGACTTGAATGAATTGAATGTATATGTCAAAATGCAAATTTAATCCTTATTGTGGGTACCTTGAATTTAGCATCATAGGGCCTGGACGAGTAGCCTCTCCTTAGCGGCCCAAAGCCCAGGCCCATCACCTCTTGTACTCATCCGCTTACCCCACGATCCCATGAAGAGAAGTTGTAAGGAAGCGCGATCCCACGTAGGGGAGATGGCTAATAAGGAGGAACCCATCACCCCCACTACTCCAACATATACATGTATAAATTAAACCCTAAGTCCGGGGAAAAGGACAAGTTGTATTCTCTGTACTTATTCTTCAGAATATAGAGAAATAACACTGACTGAACCACCGTGGACGTAGGCACATCTTTGCTGAACCACGTATACCCGTTGTTGTGTGATTGGCATTTTATTTATCTTTTCTTGATTGTTACCTCTTTCATATTTATTTGTGTTGCATAATAATTGTCACCACAATTGGCGCCGTCTGTGGGAAGCGTTTATCTTTCCCTGAGAAGAGCCCACGCCGAGAAAAAATCTAAGATGTCTGGTCACAGCAGCAACGCTCCTCAAGCAGGAGATATTCAGGAGCCACCCGCTCCTCGCAGGATTAGGTCTGAAATCCGACGTTCAGATCAAGGGGCTCGCTTAGAAAGGCCAGCCTCAGAAGAAAGTCAAGGACCAGCAAGGTCCACTCAGATATCCAGATTGATCGATGCATACGAAGCAAGGCTCCACGAGCAGAGGGAGTCTTCTCGCAGATATGAGGCTGAGAATGCTCGCTTGAAAAGAAGACTGGAGAAAGAACTACGTCCTGATACCAGGAGACGCCCCTATCGCACTCCTAGCCCTCAGGCGAGCAAATCTCGCAGCCGAGGAAGGAGCCCTAGGCGGCAATATCAAGGGTTCGAGGGTGGCGACTCAGACGACGACCTCCGCGAGCAACTGAGAAAAGCTCGCCGCTATCAGAGCCCTGCTCGCAGCGACGACAACATACGGAACCTAGTCCGCAGAGAAATGGACCAACATCCAGCTCACCGCGGCACCAGGTCGACCAGAGAACTCGCCAGGAGAGCCCTCAAGACCCAGATGAAATCGCCCTTCACGAGGGAAATTGAAGAAGTAGCTCCCAAAAAGTTTGCTATTCCAAGGTTCAAGATTTACGACGGAAAGACTGATCCCATTGATCATGTCAGGCAGTACCGGCAGGCTATGACCCTTTGAAATCACCGAGATGCACTGATGTGCCGTATTTTTCCCTCGAGCCTTCATGACGTGGCCCAGAAATGGTTCGAGAAACTCCCTCCCCGATCCATCAGAAATTTCAAATCCCTGGCCGAGCTCTGTACGGCCCGGTTCATCACCAGCAGCTCCCATCCCAAAAGGATGGATGCTCTATTAACAATGAAGAAAACACCTCAGGAGACACTCCGAGACTACGCGAAGAGGTACTGGGAGTTATTCAACGAAGTCGAGGACTGCGCGGAAGAGGTGGCAGTGGCTTCCTTCAAAATTGGGCTACCTAGCTCTTCCCTCCTTTACCAGTCCTTGACAAAGAAGGAAGCAACCACCATTGATGACCTGATGGCCCGGATTGAGAAATACGCAAAGGTGGAAGATGTCACCCGCCTTAACGTAGGAGAAAACGGTCGAGCCAAGCTCGCTACCAAGGGAAGTGAGAAAGTTGATAACCAGAAAAAAGGAGGAAAGAATGGGAGCAAGAATGGCTCCAAGAACGGGGGGAACCCTGACGTTGCAAAGTCGTTCCAGGCGGTCAACACCGTCTTCAAAGAACCAATTTACAAAATTCTCGCGAAGATCAAGGATGAGCCGTTCATCAAATGGCCCCGGAAAATGGGAGGAGACCCATCGAAAAGAAACAATGCACTGAGATGCACCTTCCACAAAGAGGGAGGGCATAAGACCGAGCACTGCAAGGCTCTTAAGTCCCACCTCGAGGAGTTGGCCCAATCCGGACATTTGAATGACTTTGTGGAAAGGAAGGTAGAGAGAGTGACTGTCCACAAGGAGGCAAAACCCGACAACGTATTGGAAGACGACGCCGGACACGAATTCGCAGTAATCCGTGGAGTATCCGATGTTAAGCAAATCCAGGGTAACTCAGCTCGAATGGAGGTAAAGAAGCTGACAGCGGTAATGCAAGCTTTTCAGATTGATCCAGCAAAATCACAGGCAGGAAAACGTCGGCGAGCAGAGGACGCCAACTACAGCAAGCATATTGTTTTCACGGATGAAGATCTTGTGGGAGTAAGGACCCCACATCACGACGCCTTAGTCATTACACTCAGGATAGCCAACTTTGATATTGACAGGCTGCTCGTCGATCAAGGGAGCTCATCCGAAGTAATGTACATCGACCTGTTCAGAAAATTGAAGTTGAACATCGCCGGCCTAAAGGGAACCACTGTTCCTCTGGTCGGCTTCGCTAAAAAAATGACCATGCCTCTGGGCAAGATAGTACTACCAGTGCTCGCTGGAAATGTTTCAAAAATGATCGAATTCTTGGTGGTCGACATCGATTCACCATATCAAGCCATCCTCGGCAGGGGATGGCTTCATGCAATGAAGGCAGTCTCCTCGACCTACCACCAGAAACTCAAATATGTCACCGAGCGGGGAGTGATGGAGATACATGGCGACCAGGCGATGGCGAGAAAGTGCTTCATAGCGGCCATCCGACCAAAGCCAGAGAAAAAAGCCGTTCAAACCAGCGAGAAAGTGGAGGAAGGTGCAATCCCTTCCAAATAGCAATTAAAATATGGAAGGCCCGGAGTGGAAGAGACCAGGCTCCTCCCCTCCGAGCGTGTTGTAGAGGACCTAGTAGAAGTAATTGCTAAAGAAGGCGACAACAGCAGAGTCTTCCTGATCGGGACCTCACTCACTGACCAAGAGCAAAAGGATTTGTTAACCTTACTCAGAAGCAACATAGACGTTTTCGCTTGGGAACCCTATGAGCTGCCAGGAATCGATCCCAATATGGTCTGCCATCGGTTGCACGTCAATCCCACATTCAAGCCGATAGCGCAGAAGGCACGACGAACTGCTCCCGAGAAGGCCAGAGCAATAGAAAAAGAAGTCGAAAAACTGCTGGATGCAGGGTCCATACGGGAAGTGCAATTCCCCAAATGGTTATCCAACCCAGTGGTAGTTCCAAAAAGCAACGGGAAATGGAGAGTTTGCATAGACTTCACTGACCTCAACAAAGCCTGCCCCAAGGATAGTTTCCCTCTTCCAAAAATAGACCAACTAGTAGACGCCACTGCAGCTCACGAACGAATGAGTTTCCTGGACGCATACTCAGGCTATCACCAGATTCCCCTGTATGCCCCAGATCAGGACAAAACGGCGTTTATCACAACGGTTGGTTTATACTGTTACAAGGTCATGCCTTTTGGGCTAAAAAATGGAGGGGCAACCTATCAGCGGCTGGTTACTAAAATGTTCAAGAATCAGATGGGAGACACAATGGAGGTCTACATCGACGACATGCTTGTCAAGAGCAAGGAGAAGGAAAATCACCTCTCGGACCTGTCAATTACCTTCGAAATCCTCAGGAAGTACCGAATGAAACTCAACGCGAGCAAGTGTTCCTTCGGTGTCCAGTCAGGAAAGTTTCTTGGGTATTTGGTCAGCGAGCGAGGCATATAGGCTAATCCGGACCAGATTGATGCAATCAAAAGAGTGCAACCTCCTCGCACAATCCGCGATGTACAGAAGCTCACTGGAATGCTCGCTGCTCTAAATCGTTTCATTTCTAAATCCTCCGAGAGATGCAAGCCCTTCTTCCAACTCTTAAAAGGCAGCAAAACAGTAGAATGGACCCCAGGTTGCTCACAAGCATTAGACGAGCTCAAGTCCTACCTAAGCTCCCCACCACTGCTTGTCATACCACAGCAAATGGACTCTTTGTACCTCTACCTCTCTGTATCCAGCTCAGCGCTAATGTGTGAAGTTACAGGGATCCAACATCCAGTCTATTACGCGAGCAAAACCTTACTAGACGCCGAGCAGCGCTACCTGCCATTGGAAAAGCTCGCATTCGCCCTAGTAATGTCCTCGAGGAAACGGAAGCATTACTTCGAAGCCCATACGATCATCGTCCTTACATCACACCACCTTAAGGCTGTCCTAAGGAAGGCGGATTTGTCGGGCAGACTGTCTAAATGGTCAGTCGAGCTCGGCCGGTTTGACATCCAATTTCAACCAAGGACAGCTATCAAGGGTCAAATCCTTGCTGACTTCAGAGCTGAATTCACAGGCGAAGAACCCTCCGACCAGCCTAAACCAACAGAACAAAACAACCAGGCTACAGGGGAAAGCTGGAAACTATTCGTTGATGGAGCCTCCAACTCAAAGGGGGCAGGAGTAGGAATTGTTCTCATCACTCCAGAAAATACAGTCCTCGAGCAAGGAATCAGGCTGGGATTTGCAGCCTCCAACAACGAAGCAGAATACGAAGCCTTAATAGCAGGTCTCCAAAGGGCGCAAACTCTGGGAGCAAAGCATTTACAGGTATTCGGAGACTCGCAACTAGTTTCCAATCAGATAAGTGGAGACTATAACGCGAAGGATGAAAGGATGGCAGCCTACCTCTCCTTGGTAAAAAACTTAATGACGAACTTTGAAGAAATCAACATCCAACAGTTTCCCAGGGGGCAGAACAGCCACGCTGACGCCTTAGCAGCCCTTAGCTCGGCAGTTGATTCCAGCCTTAAAAGGATCATCCCTATCGATTTCCTCAGCTGCCCGAGCATTTACCCCAACTGCGAGCTGACCAAAGCAAAACCAATACTCCAATTGGAACCAGCCCCCAGCTGGATGGATCCCTTGAGAGACTATTTGAAGAACGGAACGCTCCCAGAGGATAAGAGGACTGCCCACCAGATAAGAGTCAAAGCTGCTCGCTTTCACTTATCCACGGGAGGCGACTTGTATAAAAGATCTTTCTCCGGCCCCTACCTTAGATGCGTCCACCCAGGCGATGTCAAGACAGTGCTTCATGAGCTTCACGAAGGAATCTGCGGGAGTCACGTCGGAGGAAGGTCTCTAGCCTTCTGAGCAATGAAGGAAGGTTATTGGTGGCCATATATGCAAAAGGACTCCGCAGTATATGTCCGAAGATGCCTAAAATGCCAGCTTCATGCCCCCATGGTCCACCAGCCCGCCAGCGAGTTAAAATCCCTGACCAGCCCCTGGCCTTTCGCCCAGTGGGGAATGGACATCGTGGGACCATTGCCCACCTCTGCCGGCAATCGCAAATACCTGTTGGTCGCAACTGATTACTTTACCAAGTGGATCGAGGCAGAACCACTGGCGAACATCCGAGATGCTGACATGATGAGGTTCATATGGAGAAATATAATCACTTGATTCGGGATCCCCAGAACCATCATCACTGACAACGGAACACAGTTCGAGAGTGGCCCTTTTCAGGACTTCTGCGACCAACACGGGATCAGGCACCACTTCAGCTCGGTGGCTTACCCTCAAAGCAACGGACAAGCTGAGGCTTCCAACAAGACAGTGATCGCTGGATTGAAGAAGCGGTTAGAACAAGCCAAATGCGCGTGGACAACCGAGCTACCGCATATCCTATGGGCGCACAGAACGACTCCTAGGCGAGCCACAGGAGAAACGCCATTCTCACTAGCATATGGTATGGAGGCAGTCATCCCACTAGAAGCAGGATTGCCTACAATGAGATCCGACCTTGTCGAGCAGGGTCAGAACGATCAGGCTTTGCTCGCTGAACTCGATTTGGCCGACGAACGCAGGGAACTTGCCCTAGTAAAACTAGCGAGCTATCAGCAACAGCTCGCAAAGCACTACAGCAAAAGGGTCAATCCGAGGAAATTCGAAGTTGGGGACTATGTTCTAAGAAAGGTCCTGGGCAACACAGCGAAGCCATCAGACGGTAAACTGGGCCCAAACTGGGAAGGACCTTATGAGATAATTAGAGACGATCTGCAAGGTGCCTATCATTTGAAAACGATGGAGGGCAGAGAGATACCACGAGCATGGAACGCAGCTAATCTCAAGAAATTCTATTTTTAGGAGTTCTATTATTAGATCTTTTATTGTACTCATTATGGGAAAAGACAGTTTGTTTTCTCAATTCACCAATGAAAATCTCTCAGTCGATCACTCTCTAAAAAGTAACAATTATATCTTATTGCACATCCTTTTCAAATCACATGTATAATGGTTGGCATGGCAGGGGAATACCCCTCCTCAGGTCATCGTCATGAAGCACGACATACCTCATAGCATTGCCCATGGCAATATATGAAGCCCTACAGAGTATTCTTAGGCATCAAACCTACTTTGGTTAAACAAAATCCTGACCGGATAAAGACATCCAATAACAGGCGTGTCCTCGCCAATTGCCCTACTTAGGCCTAAGGGAGTGTGACGACACGACCTAAAAGGTAAAGGAAGGGCACAATGGTATTCTTAATACTGGACTGGGCGGACACTCACATGACAAGATAAAAAGGATTGTGAAGCTGCAAAAATATAAAAAGATTGGATGAACACGTTTAGTCGGCAAAATCGCCCAAAACTCAAACTTTCCATTAATCTTTTATATTTACAAACAATACTAGTACATGTTTAGTCGGCGAAGCTCGCCCAAAGCATTTACAATTATTAAAAAACAAAATATCAAGAAGGTGGAAGCCTCCGAGCAAGGTAGTCAGCAACTTTAGCTCTCCTCCCATCATCAGGAGCAGGATCGAACTCCTCCACCACCTCATTTGCGTCCAACTCCAATAGTCGCCGGGGAATAGCATCGATGGGGATCCATCGATCATCTCGCCTGAATGGATTGGGCATTAGAGTAGAGGGGGACATCTCGTGCCGATACCACAATATCGAGTTCCTCGGGACCTGCAGCTCTTTGAGAGCACTCAACCACCCCTGATGAAGGAAAGCTCCTCGAACTCTGATAATCTTGTGGGAGCATCCAGTCAGCCCTGATCATAGCCATCAGTCCACACTTGGCGAGGGCCCTTCTTGAATAGATGCCGCAGTCGGGTGACGTCCCTCTGGAGCCCAGCAGCAGTCACATAAGCTCGCCGAACATCGCCGCGCAGCTCCTCCATTTCCCTCTCACGCTGCTCCTCGACTTCCCTACTCCTACCCCTTGTACTCCTTCCAGCACGCGGGAGGGGAGGCCGAGCAGCTGGCGACGAAGAAGAGCCTTGTAAGACTGCCGAAGCGGTGCTCGGCGAATGCTCCTTAAGCTTCGAGACCTCCCGCCTCAGGTCTTCATTCCCCCGCTGAAGAAACTCCACGACTTGGTTGATCTCGGTGGCCTCCAGCAACTTTGCTCTCAGCTCGCTAACTTCTTCTTGCACTGAAGCACCGATCTCTTCCATTTCCTGAAGCCTGTCCTTCAACTTGGCCACCAGCTCGGACTGATCCTTATATTTCTGGTTCCTTGACTTAGCAAACCTGCAAAGCCTAGCAAAGGCCTGGCGAACTGCAGGGCTTGCATTAGGACCCAGAGTCCTATCTAGTTGGGAGGTAACAGGAATATAGTCATCCACATCAACCAACTACAAGTAAAAGAAAGAGATCAGCATAAACAGAAATGAAGTCTTTTCATTGATAATCAGCGAGGTTACATCAGATCAAAAAAGAAAAAAAATTACAAAGAAGCCCTATCAATTGGCAACCTCGGTGGATGGACCCTTGTCCTTATCAGCATCAGCAGGGACATTACCCTCTGCAGTGGTGTCCACTGCCCCCTCGACCAAGGGAGCATCAGCAGGAGTCGCCTGAGGAACAGGATTGGTGCCTTCAGCAGTTGGGGCTGGGTCCTCATCCACGACTGGCTTTGGCCCTGGATCATGCTCGTCAAAAAGTGGGGATGCAACGTCCACCCCAGCAGCCACGAGGGCCTTGTTCCACCCTTTCTTGAAGTTCAGACGGCTGATATAGCTTATCTGAACCTCAGCGTCCTCATACGCTGCAGCCCAGCCACAGTTGTACGAGTCTTCCTTGAGAGTGGCCGCCTGGGCTTTCTCCGCCTCCAGCTGCTCGGCCAGAGCCCTGTTCTTCTCTGCAAGGTCTAGCTTGCTCGAGCACACCAGGTCGTACGCCTTCCTCAGCTCGCCAAGCTCCCTGACAGCGTCATCTCTCTCGCGAGCAGAATTAGCAAGGGCAGAGGCAGATGAGGCTCGAGCTGCATCAGCAGCCTTCAGATCGGCCTCCAGCTTAGAACCCCTGGCTACCAGAGTAGACTTTTGCTGCTCCAGCTCGCTGTTCCTTCTCAACAGCTCGTCGCGAGAGCGATAGAGAACAGCAAAGTCAGTCACAAACTGCAAAAAACGAGGGAAGGATCAGAAAGAAGAAACCATGAAAATGGATTAAAGGAAATTGAGAATTAGAAGAGGAACCTTACCAAGGCAAGCCTCTGGCTAGCTTGCAAAGCCAGTTGATCGGACCCCAACGCCCTCTCACGATCTGCAGGGAGGACTGCTCTCTCGAGCAGCGCAGGGGCAAGCTGAGGAGAGGTGGCCACCGAAGCCCCCTCGGGAAAGGCAGACACTGGAACCAGGGCCTGACCAGTCTTGGTCCTTGATTCCACCTTCCTCCTCTCCTCCTCTTTTTCCTTTTCCCTCCTCTTCCTCTCCTCCACTTTCTTTTTCTCCTCCACCTTCTTCCTCTCCTCCTCCTTTTTCCTCTCTCTCTCTCTCTCATCTGCTCCTCCTCTCTCCTCTTCTTCTCTTGCTCCTGAGAAGAAGGCCGGGAATCAGTAGCTATGGCCCCAGAGGCAGTCTTCGTCTTCTTGGACCTATGTGCAAGGAGCACATCATCATCATCGTCATCTCTGATCAAATTCTTCCTGGGAGGCATCTCTTCAGAAGAACTGCTGGTAGTGCTCGAAGAACTGCTACTGTCAGCACTGCCTGCACCCAAATTACTCACAACACCTACAGGCTCACTCTCCGAGCTGCTCTCTTCTTCGTCCAATTGGATGGGCTTAGCAGAAATCTCTTCGGAAGAATCAAAATCCGGAACACTATCCACAGGTCGGGCTATGAAGCTGGAGCCCGTGTTCTTGTATTCAAGCAGAAAAGCAGCAGACCTAGGATGCTCGCCGTCACCCAAAGGTTCCCTGATGTTCCAAGCTTTCACCAGTTCCGAGATACGAACCTCGCTGAGAGCAGGCTCCAAGTTCTTTGTCCTCGCTGTAAAAGAAAAAGCAAGGAGAGGTTAGAAAAATCACAAGTCAGCAAAGGTTAAAACAATAATCTGACATCTACCTATATATTCTTCCCCATAAAAGGGAACGGTGAACCTCTCAGACCTCGACCCTTCAAATTGGGGGGAAAATTGCCAATTCCGGACAAGAAAACCTTCTTGCCAGTAGTCCTTATGGGAATCAGGTAGATTTACTACCAATACCCTATCAGGGCTCCTAGCCTTAAGGTACAGAACACCTGAACTCGTTCGAGAAAAGGAGTAACAAAAGCAGACCTCGGCAAGCCCTAACTTTGTGCCGTACAATTGATTTATCCTATGCACGCCGTTCACTATTTTCCATACGTTGGGCGAACATTGTACAGGCACAATACTAAAATAGCTAAAGAAGTGCAGAAACAGATCATTAGGGGGGAAGGTAAGTCCCCCCTGGGAGAGCAACAGGACGAGAATCCAATGTGCATCCTTGATATCCCTAACATTCCTAGGAGGCGAGGCACAACACTCAATCTCTACCCACTCAGGAATACTATAGAATTTTCTAAACTCAGTTACTGACCTATTTCCGATCTTCGCCATTGGAAAAATATAAGAAAAACTACAAACCAAAGAGAAAATGCAAAGAGCACGAGAGACTTACAAGACAGAAGATCAGGTCAAATGGCGAAGAAGCAACGAAAGTAGAGATCGAAAACAGAAGGTACAAAGCGCAAGAGTTCTCAGAGGATAGAAGATTGCTGGAAAAGACTGAAGCGACGAAAAGAAATGTGCCTTATTCCAACGAGCCTTCAAGTCTAATCATAGCGCACGGATAGCGAAGTGGGTGCCGCCAAAGCAACTTCACAGTTTTCAAAGAAATCAACCATCATAGCTGATTATTTAAATTCATTCATTGGACCTGTAAAAATGGCCCAACAAATTTAGGGGCAATTGTGGGTACCCTGAATTTAGCATCATAGGGCCTGGACGAGTAGCCTCTCCTTAGCGGCCAAAAGCCCAGGCCCATCACCTCTTCTACTCATCCGCTTACCCCACGATCCCATGAAGAGAAGTTGTAAGGAAGCGCGATCCCATGTAGGGGAGATGGCTAATAAGGAGGAACCCATCACCCCCACTACTCCAACATATACATGTATAAATTAAACCCTAAGTCCGGGGAAAAGGACAAGTTGTATTCTCTGTACTTATTCTTCAGAATATAGAGAAATAACACTGACTGAACCACCGTGGACGTAGGCACATCTTTGCTGAACCACGTATACCCGTTGTTGTGTGATTGACATTTTATTTATCTTTTCTTGATTGTTACCTCTTTCATATTTATTTGTGTTGCATAATAATTGTCACCACACTTATGTTTGAGGGTTTTTGCACTGTTTGACCATCTTTTTCAATTTTTGCGATGTGAACCCCATTGTTTTAATTTTGATTCAATATGAGACATCCGTCAGTACCCGTTAAGGAACTCGACGGAAAAAATTAACATAGTATCCTATTTGTCATTTAACATAAAAAAAAACGTTTAAAACATTTAATTATACAGTGACAAGATAAAAAAAACACCAAAAAGGTAGTTACTTAAAAAACCTCTCCAATATCCTTTTTATTGAGAAAAATCTAAATCTTTCCTTTGTCTCAAGAGAAGGAGGCTGCCCCTCATCATCCCTTTGTCACCTATCACACCGCCGTCCCTCCCTCACAACCACCACCTCCACATATCGTATCGCAATCAAGGAAAAATCCTCCTCTTCCTCCTCCTCCTCCTCCTCCTCCTCCTCTCTCTCTCTCTCTCTCTCTCTCTCTCTCTATTCGCATGCCACCATTTTTCCAGCAAGCCAAATAAACCTCCAAATCTCCTACTTCTGATACCAATTTCAAACCACTTGCTTTGTCATCCAACAAAACCTTCAGTTTTTGGCTCAACATCAACCAAAAAATCCTCGCCATCTTTTGCTTCAAAACCTATGATCTCCAGAGTGATAAACGGAAGATGGTGACACACGAACACACAAACGGAAGAGTATTCCTTATTATTGTCACTCATTTAATTGTATGCTGATATTATATCATGTGTTGGTGTTTTATGTGATTAATTTGCAGGGGACTGGGCTTTCTGCAAAAGAATGCGAGATATGTGACTTTTTTGTATATATTCCACAATACGGGTGTGGTACTGCTTCTTTAAATGTCACCATTGCAGCTTCGATCGTCCTACACCATTTTGGAGGTAATTTTACAAAGTTCAGCAGAGCACCTGTAATTAACTCACAATTTGTAGGCCAGGAAATTTACCATCTTTGTGCGAGCTTTCTATACAGCTAAAGTAGATTTTAAAGGTTGGAATTACATGAATACTATTTAACTATTTCACCAACATAATATAATTTCACTTATGTTCCATTTTTTTGCACTAAGCCACAGTCCTCTGTGTCTGTTCGCCACTTCATAGATCTGGCCTTTAAATAACTTCGACCTAGTGTGTTTAAATCTGAGAATTTCTCCAAATTATTAATGGATTCTTGATATGTTCTGGGGTATAAACATTGTTTGAACCTCTTATGGTTCTAATGTGGTTTGAATGTTTGATGAGGTCTTGCTTTTTTCTAATAAAAGTTTGTCAAAGGGGAGCATTTTATTAGAAAAGAGAAGAATATATATATTTACTTTACCCTTGTAATAATGTCATATTTAGACATGAATCATGACTCCGTAGATTCCGACATCGTTACTTCTCCCTTAGAAATTAGGCATCGTTACTTCTCCATTAGAAAACCACTCCAAATTCATATTTGGACTTGTGTTTTTATGGATGAAAATACTATCCTTCCCTAAACCAACATGATAGGAATGGGTTTATTTCCTTTTATTTTAGGGCATATTTGTCATTTTAATATTTCTTATTTGTCCTTTTATTTTAGTTCTTTTATTTCCTTTTATTGGTCTCCAAGCATGTTTGGGATTAATTAGGTATATTTTTGTTAATGATCGTCCTTTTTAGTCATTTAGGTAATAACTCGGTTAACAAGTAATTTTTCCCATATAAATATCCTCCATTTTTTAATATAAGAAATTCTTAGTTTCTCTCTCTTTGGAATTGGTGTTTGTTTAGTTTTTTGGCCATTGACATGTAGTTTACGTCAAATTGGTATTAGAACGGGTGTCGCTCCAACATTGGTGCATCGATGTGTAGATTATCAACACATCGTACGCTACATTATCAATGGCTCCGAAGAAATCCAAACAACGACGAGGAGATTCAAGGATTGAGGAAAAGCGATCAAGAATTGAGAAGAAGCATTCAAGAACTCAACAAGAAATTTGATGCCCTTTTCCCACTCCTTTCCAAAAAAATTCATGGTGATTCCGGCCTTCCCAGCCCCGAAGAAACAAACTATGTGGAAATGGGTAGAAACCCGAACCCCTCGTGCAAGCCGAAAAAAAAGCACTTGACCAAATGGAGATTTTCGATCCCTTCAGAAAAACCCTAATGCCCGGCCTACTCGAGAATATTGAACCCTTCTGCGCAAATGCAAGAACCCCGAACCAGGAAAACTCCGACCTCATCGGCGGTCTAGGCGGCCTATGCAGTCAGATTCAGTTGGCCGACCCGTGTGGACAGACTCTAAATCAAGAAAACCTAATCCCTTGCATTTCTTGCCCAAAATTTTTAGGTTTCTTGCAAGTAGGTACGCGAATCGCGTACGAGGTCGCCTCGAGTATCAAATTGAAGAATTCTGAAAGGCGGCCTAACCGTGTTGCTGCTTAACCTTCAAGTTCGAGGACGGTTTTTTTTTTAAGCCGCGGAGAATGATGGGAATGGGTTTATTTCCTTTTATTTTAGGGCTTATTTGTCATTTTAATATTTCTTATTAGTTGTCCTTTTATTTTAGTTTTTTTACTTGCATGTAACCCGCGCAATGCGCAGGTGTATTATAAAATTTTGTAAAAATATATAAATAATTAAAAATATATATTTAACTTTAAAAATGTTGTTATCTTTGGATAGACTTAGGTAACTACCACAATATTTTCCAACTATTGGATAACACAAAATTGAACACATAAAAAGAAAAAGAATAATTAATTAATAGCTTAGATAGAGACCAAAATCACCTTTACATATTCAGGGTGATACCATGTTTGATTTAGTACTGCACTTAACGATAACAATAGAAGACATGCTTATGTTTAATTAGAGAGGGAAGTAGGTGCGAATGTTATATTATTCCTATTTAATTTTTAGTCAATAACAAAACGACAAAGATAGCAAGGTAATTTCAATAAAAATATAATCCAAACCAATAAAGTAACAGTGAAAAAATATGAAAAAATATACAGACAACACATTAATTTAACGATGTCCAAGATGAATTATAAAGTAGAAAACAAACATTTACCTCGAATATAGATTAATAAACTGCACAACTCCAAACGTCAAGTGTATTATTGATAAAAAAGAATTAAAAAAGCATTTTTACACCAATGCTAAGTTATATGCCAATAATTGATGTTGGGAACAAATTTGTGTTAATACATAATATATTAATAAAAAATCTAAGTGACGATAGTTGATGAAAAAGTACCATATTTCAAAATTTTAACACAATTAAACAAAATAACAATAAACAAATCTTGTTTAAAGCTATCAAGTTCCCAACATATACATCATGAAATTTTTTTCCTAAATAGTTTAGAAATAAAAATAAAAAATCATATTGAAAAAAATCACAACCCAAACCATCATCAATGTGCATATTCTATGAAGCACCGACACTCTCCCGGAAGCCATGAGTCAGCTTTGACACGCTGGGACACGTTGCCGACACGCTGGGACACGTTGCCGACATGTCCCAACGCTGGGACATGTTTGGACACGTTGGCCGACACGCTGGGACACGTAAAATGACACTTTTATTTTATTAATTTTATTATTTTTTAATTTTTAATTTTTAATTTTTTTTTTATGTGATGGTGATTCTACCTTATTTATGATTTTTAATGTTAAAGTGTGTTTGAATTTTGTTTTGTATGGTCCATTTTCATAATTTCATGTTAAGAATGCTCTAATAATGTATTTTATGGAAACAAATCTGTTTGATTTCATTAATATATATATATTTAAATATATGTTATAGATTTTAACATATATTATATATGATACGTATCCTAGCGTGTCGTATCCTAGTTTTTGAAAAAATCGCGTATCGCGTGTCACGTGTCGTGTCGAAACACGTATTATGTGTCGAGGCCGTGCTTCATAGTGTATATTAGGGTGGGGTCATGGTTCAAAGTCTCGGTATCGGTCCCGGTATCGGACACCCGATTTTCAACTCGGTCGCGGTATCGGTCGCGGTATCGGGCGATACGCAAAGATATGCTATTTAGAGAGCGCAAAAAAGTCCGGAAAAAATATAGAAATTTAAAAAAAAATAAGATTAACAATGTGGACCAATGAGATACATTTAAACCCATCATTCAATATGCATTGCATTGTAGAATTTGTTATACTGAAGCGCGGCAGAGTTGTTAGATTCAATATTGCATAGTAAACCAATAATAATATTGAAAAACAAAAATCTACATTTTGTTTTAACAACAATGTATATTTTTTTACATTTTTACAAAAACGTACAAAAGAACATTATTACAAAAATGTACATTTTTACAAAAACGTACAAAAGAACATTTTTACAAAAATGTACATTTTTTAAACAAATATGTATATTTTTTTTTACATTTTTATAAAAACGTACAAAAGAACTTTTTTTACAAAAAATTTCAAAAATGTACATTTTTACAAAAACGTACAAAAGGAAATTTTTTACAAAAATGTACAATTTTTTTAACAAAAATATATATTTTTTTACAAATATGTACAAATATATATTTTTTTACAAAAATATATTTTTTTTTACAAATATGTACATTTTTTTTTAACAAAAATGTACATTTTTTTTACATTTTTACAAAAACGTACAAAATAACATTTGTATAGAAATGTAAATTTTTTACAAACATAAATGTACATTAGATATTTTTTGTAACAGATTTGAATATTTTTTGTTAAAAAATAACATTTCTTTGAAAAAAGAGTTTTAGTAGTCATTTAAAAAAAAAAGAGTACTACTTTTTAAAAGATTTATATATTTTTTTTAGTAGTCATTTAAACAAAAAAAAAGAGTTTTTTGTTTTAAAAAATTAATGTTAATACTTTTGAAAAAGTAATACCATTCTGTAATTGTTACAATCTATTTTCAACAACGAAGAAATATGGTAAAAGATAAAAGTTCTATCAAAATATGACAAAATCATTTGAATCGGCTGTCTCGGCCGATATCGCGGCTGTCTCGGCCGATATCGCGGCGAGGCCTCTCGGAATCGGTTGTCTCGGGCGATATCGCGGCTGTCCCGGCCGATTCAGTGTTTTTTTTGAAACGTCTCTCGGTATCGGATTGGTACCCTCCGATACCGAGTCAACTCGGCCGATACCGAGTCAACTCGGCCGATACTTTGAACCATGGGTGGGGTGGATATATAGAGAACAAAGGTAATACCTGCAAAAAAATAAACCTAATGAGAACACATTATAATAAAAAATAATTCATACAAAACTCGTATCACTTAAAAAGTAGCCTAATTGTAACAAACGGAACACCCTAAATAGATTAGAACAAAAAAATATTTAAATAAAAACCGAGAGACAGAGAATTGAGAGAGAAGAAACATCATACTTGTAGAACGACTAATTTTATAACTCGAATCGACATCAACAAAATTGATTCCCTCGTCTCATGATTCAAAGTCTCGGTATTGGTCCCGGTATCGAACACTCAATTTTCAACTCGATCGCGATATCGATCGCGGTATCCGGCGATACGCAAAGATACACTATTTAGAGAGCGCAAATAAATCCGAAAAAAATATAAAAAAATTAAAAAAATAAGATTAATAATGTTGACCAATCAAACACGTTCAAAGCCATCATTTAATATGCATTGCATTCTACAATTGGTTGTATTGAAGCGTAACGGACTTGTCAGATTCAGTATTCCATAATAAACCAATTTTAATATAGAAAAACAATCTAATGACACATATAACTTGATTAAAAAATGACATTGAAGATAAATATAAATGATTATTGAGTTGGTTATTGAGTTTGTAAAAAAATAACCTATTAAAAAATAACATTTGTATCCTGGATTTTTGAGTAGGTTATTTTTTATAAAAAAGATGCAAAAAAGGTTATTTTTTATAAAAAAGATGCAAATGTTATTTTTTTTACAAAAAAGATACAAATGTTATTTTTTTACAAAAAGGATATTCATCCTTTTTGTAAAAAAATAGCCGAATAAAAAAATAACATTTATATCTTTTTTGAGTTGGTTGTTTTTTATAAAAAGGATGCAAAGGCTAATTTTTTACAAAAAAGATACAAATTTTATTTTTATACAAAAAGGATTTTCATCCTTTTTGTAAAAAAATAACCTACTAAATAATAACATTTATATTTTTTTGAGTTGGTTGTTTTTTATAAAAAGGATGCAAATGTTATTTTTTTACAAAAAAGATATAAGTGTCGTTTTCAATAAGAGGAAATGTTAATTTCGTATGTTATTTTTTTTATATTATAGACATGTTTTTCTAGTATATTATTATTTTTAAAAACATGATACAAATGTTAGTTTTAACAAAAACACTGTACTTTTTTTTAATCTCCTGTTAATAAAACAGGATAGAAATGCTACTTAATTTTTTATATATTACTATAGAAAAAGAGGATACAATGGTCCTTTTTTTTTTAATTTGTATGCTCTTACTTTTTTTAACAAAACAAGAAGGGTTATATATTACTATATACTTTTTTTTTTTTAATAAAAGCAGTACAAATGTTACGGTGTTTTAAACAAGTGTAAGTGTTAAACAAGTAGGGTTAAAAATGTTTACACGGCCGACATGGAGAGAGAAACAAGGATTAGGAAAAAACGGAGGTTAGGTTTCTTACACAACAACTCATCAACTCTGCAACTTCTTCCTAACAGGTTTCTTCCTTTACCCAACAAGTTCTTCTCTTACACAACATCTTTTTCTTCTTTTTCTTTTTGCAGCAACTTCTTCTTCTTTTTCTTTTGCCACTTCTTCTTCTTCTTCTTCTTCTTCTTCTTCTTTTTACACTGCAACAACTTTTTTTTTTTTGCAACAAAAACAACTCGCCCATATCTCCTTCGTTTTTTTTGTCTCGGCCGATATATCAGGTAATATCTCGGGATCGCTGAGAAATCGCCGAGATCGTGCGATATTTTACTGATTCGTATATTTTTTTGAATCGTGACACGGAATCGGAACGATGACTGCCGAGACCGAGTCAACTCGGCCGAGACTTTGAACCATGCCTCGTCTCCTAGAAATTTTTCAGATAACTTCGAAGATCTGAGTTCATGTTAAATAACTGGACTATCACACAATAAGTATCTATGCAAAGCTACAAGATTGAAGGACCCAAGAAAATGTTGTAAAGTTTGAGTGCTACAACTGTTGTCCCAAACTGTGACCTTAATTCAGAAAGACACGTACTAAGAATGGTTGGATGAGATACTACCCTAACCTTAAGGTTAAAACCTTGAATATTAATAAAACAAATTCCCATTTTTCTCAGCAACTTGGTATCATCCTGAGTTCAATTCTTGATTTTTGTTTTTAAGTTTACAACTGTAAACATGAGTGATGTTTTTATATGTGAGTTTCTAGGGGCTTGAAGATTTGGATTATATGGGAGCCCGAGTAGCCAATTTAGATATGCAGAGATCAATGCCATATATATTACTTTTTTTTTGGAAAATAAATGAACTCTAAGATTGTTTGAACTATAATTAGAAGAGAGAGAATGATGGCATTAATTGTAAGGGTTCAACATTAACACCTCTAATACTATCGTATTAGAGGTATAATAAGGATACATATAGGTTTATTTGTGTGTGTGCAAACCTTGAAAAAAAATGAGCCACAACCATGGATACTCATTTTTTACCTGAATTTTTTTTTATCATGGCCATATATGTTTAAAAACCTAAATGTATACAAACTCGTGTATATAGTATACGTAACTAAATGTATGTGCACTTAAACAACCGTCAAAACCTTCCCCTCACAAATACATGCTTTCAAATACCCACTGGAGAAACTGAAACATACTTTTTTTACTTGGTCCATATTATCCTCTCTCTTTCAAACACCTTACTCGTTCCATCTTTATGTATAAATACAAACGTTTTATCAAATATGAGTACTTTTTGCGTAAGGCTAAACACTTTATAGAGATAAAGTGAAGAAAAGAAAGAGAAGTTCTAAATCAAGCATATAACAAAAAATTCTAAATCAAGCATATAACAAAAAAATCCAACTTAGCTGTTGATGAAAGTAAAATAAAAGTAATGAAAAAAATGACTGTTGGAACACAGCTGCTGTCAAAGTGCAAAACTTTGAAAAATGCCTATAGGCATAGTCCCACATCGGTGGGATGAGTGAAATGAGTTGGACATATTTACAATTTATTTGGAACAAATGGGCAAGCCTTTTGGGCATTAGATGTTTTGTGTGTATGGGTGGGGGACTTATTGGGCCAAGTCGCGCGCGCCGCCGCCGTCCGTCCGGCGCGTGTCCGGGTCTTGGGCTCATTAAGAAATAATTTTTTGGACAAATAAATTAACGGTTTTGGGCTTTAAAAATGAATTTTTAACGGTAATTAATTCCGAAAAAAAAACGTGGGCCTTTTACTGTTGAATTTTTCCACCCACGTTTCCTGTTTTCTCTCCACCTTTTTGCCCACTAACGTTAATTTCTTTTTTTGCATAAAAGGAGGTTGAGACCTCCGTTTTTCAAAACAGGTCCAACACAAAATTCCATACAGTTCATCTTCCACCATTGATACAGTTTCGAATTTTTTTTTCTCCCAGAATAATTAATCTCGTTTTACAGATTAATTATATTGATAGAATCGAGCAATTATAAAGAATGGGTGTACATAGACCGGGTTGATTTTCGTGCTTTATCGATCCGTATTTTCTGATTTTGGAGGCTATTTTATCCTGGGGGTGGCGGGGCTTCGAGACTATCAGCACATTTTGGGCAGAGCCGCGAAACACCTTAAAGAGAGCGCGACATTGTCCGCGACTTAGCCTGATTTACCGCTTCCGGATTTCTTATATTTTCTGGGTCGATTTATTTGCTCCTAAATTGGGTAATTTCGTTCCCAACTTTAATTCTGCATTTATTTAAATTGTTGCAACAACAATTTTAAGGTGTTCTGAAATTCAGCCATGGACGAAATTAACTCAAGCAACCTTAATAAGCCTTTCAAATATGAAGGCACCCATTTTAAACATTAGAGTAAAAAACTGCTATTTTATTTAATTACGAAAAAAGTCGCATCGTGTGTTCAATTTGACAAACTCGTAGTAAATAATCCACTTACTGTTGAGGAAAGCAAAACAATTAGAACTTGGGAGGAAAATGATTTTCTGTGCAAGAACTATATTTTGAATCCTCTAAGTGACGAACTTTATGACTATTATGCCAATTATAAAACTGCAAAAGATGTTTGGGATGCACTGTTTAAAAAATATGACACGGAGGAGGCGGATGCTAAAAAATATGCCGCCAGCCGTTATTTGAAATTTCAAATGACAGCGTGCAAATGATTGCCCATGAAATTATTTCCGAGGGCTTGGCTTGAGATGAGCAATTTCAGGTGGCTGTGATTATTGATAAATTGCCTCCATTGTTCAAAGAATTTAAAAATGTTTTGAGGCATAAGTCTAAAGAATTTTCACTAGAGTCACTCATTACTAAATTGAGAATTGAGGAAGAATCCGAAAACAGGACTATAAAGATGAAATTCTTGTTGTGTCTAACAACAAAAATCAGAAAAAGAACCACACTCCAGTTGTTTTAAAGGCAAACGGAAGAAATATGAAAAATCAGAAAAAGAGCTACAACCAGAATTTTAAAAATCAGACTCAGACTCAGAATAGGTATAAGAACCCTTGGAATGGACAGTCTAGCAACTCGGGACAGTTTCTCTGTTTCAAGTGTGGCAAGCCTGGCCATATGGCTCGCAAATGTCGCAATGTGCCACAAGCACAAGCGAATTTGACCGAAGACGACCTATGTTCTATGATTTCAGAAATCAACATGGTTAGCGGTGCCGAAGGATGGTGGTTGGATACTGGCGCTTCCCGTCATATCTGTTATGACCGTACTCTGTTTAAGACTTATTCTGAGACTGCAGACAAGGTGTTGTTGGGTGATTCTCACTCCACTGAGGTTGCTGGTACTGGAAATGTGGAATTAAAGTTCACTTCGGGAAAGACTATTATCCTCAAAGATGTTCTTCACACTCCTGAGATGAGGAAAAATTTGGTTTCGGGTTATCATCTCAACAAAGCTGGCTTTACTCAAACTATTGATGCTGATTTATTTACTTTGACCAAAAATGGAATTTTTGTAGGCAAGGGTTATGCTACTGATGGGATGTTTAAGTTGAATGTTGATGCAATGAATAAAATTTCGCCTTCTGCTTATATTGCTTGTTCATTTAATATTTGGCATGCTAGGCTTTGTCATGTTAATAAATGACTTGTTAAAAATATGAGCACTTTAGGATTAATTTCAGAATTATCATTAAATGATTTTGAAAAATGTGAATGGTGTAGTCAAGCAAAAATCACTAAGACACCACATAAATCTATTTTTAGAGAATCTGAACCACTTGATTTAATTCATTCGGATATTTGTGAATTGGATGGTGTCACAACTAGAAATAGCAAACGTTATTTTATAACTTTTATTGATGATTGTTTTGATTATTCATTTGTGTATTTAATGAAAAATAAAAGTGAAGCGTTTGACATGTTTAAAATTTTCCTAAATAAAATTGAAAATCAATTTAATCGGAAAATAAAAAGTTTACGTAGTGATAAAGGCACCGAATATGATTTTGGACCATTTATTGAATTTTATAAAACCCACAGTATTATTCACGGAAAGACTGCCCCTTATTCGCCCGAAATGAACGGTAAAGCCAAAAGAAAAAATAGGACATTAACTGAATTAGTTGTGACTATTTTATTAAATTCAGGGGTGCCTCTTATTGGTGGGGTGAAATTATTTTGACTGTGTGTCACGTGCTTAATAGAATTCCTAAGACTAAAATGAAAATATCTCCTTACGAAATTTGGAAAAATATTAAGCCCAACGTGTCATACTTTAGAACGTGGGGGTGCTTAGCCTATGTATGTATACCAGACCCTAAAAGGTCTAAATTGGCAAGTAGAGCATATGAGTGCGTTTTTAAAGGCTATGCTATTAATAGCAAAGCATACCGATTTTATGACTTGAAAAATCAAGTAATTATTGAATCAAATGACGCTGATTTTTATGAAGATAAATTTCCTTTTAAATTGAGAAATAGTGGGGGCGAGTCATCCACTAATATTTCTTTAAATAAAAATAAAGAAAATAATGAATCCATTTTAGAAATTCGAAAAACTAAAAGGGCTCGTGTAGAAAAAGATTTTGGTCCCGACTTTTATGCTTACACTTTAGAGGAGGATCCTAACACTATTCAAGAAGCTTTATCTTCTTTAGATGCTGATTTATGGCAAGAGGCTATTAATGATGAAATGGATTCTTTGGAAACAAATAAAACTTGGCATTTAGTGGACCTTCCTCCTGGATGTAAAACAATTGGGTGTAAATGGATTCTTAAAAGGAAATTAAAACCTGATGGCACTGTTGAAAAATATAAGGCACGTCTTGTTGCTAAAGGTTTTAGACAAAGAGAAAATGTAGACTTTTTTGATACATTTTCACCCGTGACTAGAATAACGTCTATACGTGTACTATTTGCTATAGCTGCCTTAAATGATTTAATTGTACACCAAATGGACGTTAAAACTGCATTTTTAAATGGAGAATTAGAAGAGATTTATATGGATCAACCTGAAGGTTTTATTGTACACGGTCAAGAAAATAAAGTATGTAAATTAGATAAATCTCTTTATGGACTCAAACAGGCACCAAAACAATGGCATGATAAATTTGATAGCCTAGTCATCTCCAATGGGTTTAAAATAAATGAAAGTGACAAATGCATTTATTATAAATATGTTGAGAACATTTGCACTATCATATGTCTTTATGTTGATGACTTTCTTATATTAGGTCTAATATTCATGCCGTAGAAAATGTAAATCATTATTGTGTGCCAACTTTGATATGAAGGATTTGGGTGAAGCTAGTATAATATTAGGAATTAATATTACTAGGTCAGAAAAGGGACTTTCTTTGGATCAATCTCATTACATTGAGAAAGTTCTAAAGAAATATAATTACTTTGACTGTAAACTTGCTAGTACTCCATTTGACCCTAGTGTAAAGTTATTTAAGAACACTAGCGACAGTGTAAATCAAAATGCTTATGCAAGCATTATAGGTAGCTTACGTTATGCTACAGATTGCACTAGACCTGACATAGCTTATGCTGTGGGAGTACTATGTAGATTTTCCAGTAGACCTAGTATGGAGCATTGGCATGCTATTGAGAGGGTCATGCGGTACCTTAATAGGGCGATGAACCTCAGATTACACTATAATAAGCACCCTGCTGTCCTTGAAGGATTTAGTGATGCTGATTGGAACACCCTATCTGATGATTCTAAGGCTACTAGTGGATATATATTTAGCATCGCTGGTGGTGCAGTTTCTTAGAAATCTAAGAAACAAACTATTTTAGCTCAATCCACTATGGAGTCTGAGATGATAGTGCTAGCTACTGCTAGTGAAGAGGCAGGTTGATTAAGAAACCTCCTGTCAGATATCCCATTGTGGGAAAGACCGATACCATCCGTTTTGATTCATTGTGATAGTACCGCGGCTATTGCAAAAGTTGAGAACCGTTATTATAACGGTAAGAAACGACAAATACGTCGTAAGCATAGTACTGTTAGAGAATTTATTTCTACAGGTGCTGTGAGGGTGGATCATATACGGTCTGAACAGAACTTAGCTGACCCTTTGACGAAAGGACTAGCTAGGGAGAAGGTGTGGAACACCTCGAAAGGGATGGGACTAAAGCCTTTGGATAAATGAGTCATTTGTGATGGCAACCCAACATATAGACTGGAGATCCCAAGAAATATGTTCAAAGGGTAATAACAAGTCATAAGTGATATGGGTTGAATCATGCGATAATTAATTAATATAGAACGGTGTTTTACTCCGAGTCCATCCCTATGGAGCATGATATCCTGAAGCGAGTTAAGGATGAGTTATTATAACTCTTAATGAGATCTATAGCTCTATTTTGAGTGGGGTACTTAGCTACATGAGTATTCTTGATAGACTCACCTATGTGAATGTGGAAGTGTGGCCGCTTCCTATGGATATTTTGGGCAAATTCCTAAAGCGTTCACTATACTGGGATAGAAGCACATGGCCGTAACGTGCTAGCTATTAGAATTACATCCAAGTAGGGTTGCGTGTGGGATGTTATCAGAGATAGAGTTCAAAACTACGGTTACTCTAGTATATTCTGAATCATCTTTACTACGTAAAGTTTCAAGTCGAAAGACACCTTTGCTTATGCACAACTCTATCGATCATTGCTCGATAAAATATTTTCAAATTTTGCAAGTGGGGGATTGTTGGAACACAGCTGTTAACAGCTGCTGTCAAAGTGCAAAACTTTGAAAAATGCCTTTAGGCATAGTCCCACATCGGTGGGATGAGTGAAATGAGTTGGGGATATTTACAATTTATTTGGAACAAATGGGCAAGCCCTTTGGGCATTAGATGTTTTGTATGTATGGGTGGGGGACTTATTGGGCCAAGTCACACGCGCGCGCGCGCTGCCGTCCGTCCGGCCTTTAAGAAATAATTTTTTGGACAAATAAATTAACGGTTTTGGGCTTTAAAAATTAATTTTTAACGGTAATTAATTCCAAAAAAAAAATGTGGGCCTTTTATTGAATTTTTCCACCCACGTTTCCTGTTTTCTCTCCACGTTTTTGCCGACTAACGTTAATTTCTTTTTTGCATAAAAGGAGGTTGAGACCTCCGTTTTTCAAAACAGGTCCAACACAAAATTCCATACAGTTCATCTTCCACCATTGATACAGTTTCGAATTTTTTTTTCTCCCAGAATAATTAATCTCGTTTTACAGATTAATTATATTGTTAGAATCGAGCAATTATAAAGAATGGGTGTACACAGACTGGGTTGATTTTTGTGCTTTATTGATTCGTATTTTCTGATTTTGGAGGCTGTTTTACCCTGGGGGTGAAGGGGCTTCGAGACTGTCAGCACACTTTGGGCAGAGCCGCGAAACACCTTAAAGAGAGCGACATTGTCCGCGACTCAGCCTGATTTACTGCTTCCGGGTTTCTTATATTTTCTAGGTCGATTTATTTGCTCCTAAATTGGGTAATTTCGTTCCCTACTTTAATTCTGCATTTATTTAAATTGCTGCAACAACACTGACATAAAATGCATAAAAATAGTTAAATGCTGCATGAATACAACATAACAATCCAACCACTTTAAAAAAAATTATAGATCTAAATAGTATGAGTTGCACAAAATTTACAAAAACTAAAACAAATCAGTTAATGTCCACATTTCTCACAACTTTTCTGTCGGATCCAATTTTTTCACTTGGCAACTTTCAGCACAATTTTAAATTAAAATAAATGGAACTTCAAATACATAATAGTCAAATAAATGATCTCTCTCTCTACATCCTCCTCTTTTTCCTTTTGCACACATAAATATATGCATCAACACAGACCTACATGAAAATCATCACCCATTCTCTCTCCAAGATGAAATATTATGATATGTGTTTCTAATGTGAAGATACATTGTTACATTTGCACCAAATGTGATACAAACCTCCAAATTTAAAGCTCTCGAACTAAAAAAAAATAAACAAAAAAATAGCAGGATGCAAGGAATTCTATACTGACAATAATATAGTGTAGTCTATACACTAATAAAATATTAAATGGAAAAAAAATTCAAACCCGGATATAAAATCAATGTCCCGTTGATGACCTCATTTGATTGTGAGACGTCGTCTGCGAAAAACGTTAGAAGTTGAAGCGATAACTCTTTGTGCTAAACTCACCAACTTATATAGCTTGTGAAGGTCGGTTGACAGTGAAGGGATTGAGATCCAGCATATGACTCAGGGTGAAGTTTGAGAGAAGGTGGTTGAAGTTGCATTTGGGAAAGATGAAGAAGGATGGAGTAATGCAAAGTAAGAGATTGATAGTTGAATTAAAGTGTGGTGTAAAACCCTAGATGGTAGAGGAACTTGGGAAGAGAGAACGAAAAGGAGCTAGAGGGATGCAATAAGTGTCGGGGAAGGGGAGACACAAATAATGACTCAATTGGGCCTTTTTATCTTCTCTTCCCTCTCAAATTGCCTCAATTGACCTGTCTCACCCTCTCCCTAAACTAATAAATGCAGCTCCTATTATTAGAGAGAAACAAATCGACTCTCTCCAAACTCAAGTTGAGAAATTGAATTCGGACTGTACTTAAATTTTTTAATGTCGGGGAAAGAGACCTGGGTGGGGATAGTATTAGAGAGGTAATGCTATTAAAACCTCCAATACTATCATATTAGAGTTATAATAAGGGTTTCCTTTTATTCGGTCTCCAAGCATGTTTGGGACTAATTATGTATATTTTTGTTAGTGATTGTTCTTTTTAGTCATTTAAGTAATTACTTGGTTAGCACGTAATTTTTCCCATATAAATACTCCATGTACTCCTCATTTGAGGACACAATTCCTCCATCATTGAATATAAGAACTTCTTAGTTTCTCTATCTAGAATTGGTGTTTATTTTGTTTTGAGCCTTTGATGTGTACTTTACGTCACAACAACTCTTAACCCTAATTTCAAGAACCTTTAAAAATTGCAAAAAATAAAATAGTATGGATTGTTTGATGTAAGGGTGAATTACTTAATAACTGAGAAGCAATGAACATGACATAAATAAGAAGAGAGAGGCGAGATTTTTGGGGGGGGCGCTAATGGATAGGGAAGAATAAAGAATTTTTTATATTAGTCATTTTAGAATAATTATTAGAAATTACATGATTTATCTTTTACTTTATTATTTATCTAGGGTTATCTATTAGTTATTAACTTAGATTATGTACTTTATTTTTTGCTCTATAAATAAAGCCATTGGCCACCTCTCATAAACAATTAGCAGTAAGATTTTTGAGATTGTGGCTTCGACTTGAATATTTTATATTGCTTTTCTGTGTATTCTGCTGTGTGGTTACGTGTTTACGTCAACGTGGTAGGGGAGCGCAGTTCGCTCGTGGTAGGGAAGTACGTACATGTAGTACTCGTGAGTAACACATCGAATTCAATGGCCAACATTGAATCCCATCGTTATGAATTAAACCATACTCGAGTTAATGGCCGAAATCAAGCGCATGAAGAAGAAGATGAACAGATGCAATCACAAGGGCAACCAGACAGTGGCCATAAGAGGAGACACAGGTGGGCAGTGGACGAACCCTCTAGGGAGTTGCAAGACAGCGACACCTCCATGGCAAGCTGTAAGGGACGAACAAATAGTTGGGTGATGTCGTTTGGCCTATGAGAGGCCCATGTTCGATCAATACCTGGCGTTATAAGTCTCCTTTGCTGCTATTGAGGCGCGACGGAGATCGAGGCAAGAGAAACGAGAAGTATGCATCTAACGGGACTGCCGACACACCCATCACCCACATTTGTGGTTGTCCTTATTGAGAGGTTGCTTCCCCAAAATGTGCAACATCAATCCTTTGTCTTTTGTTCAATGATTTCTACCCCTATCAAACCCCAACATGTGATTAGGGAGGACGCGTGAAAGAGTGGCTTCAACAAACGGCACACTATGATGAGGATCTGGGGCGAAAATTCAACCCATCACGGCACCACCACTGATGACCAAGTTTTCCTACCCACAAAGCTCCTTTTTTATTGCGAGGGGAAACCCAAGATCCACTTATCTTTGTTTTCTATTCACAAGCGGAGGTGGTAAGGGAGCAAGGGGATTTGGTTAATGGTTCATGATTCACAATTGGCCAAACCGTGTAAGAGGAGAGTTTCAAGTGGTTAGGCATGTATAGCTGGTAGGGAGCACCTTATGAGAGGCGTTTTAGGGCAGCCAAGGGTTGGTAGCAGGGGTGTATAGCGGGTGTACGCAATCTCGTTGGGTGATGATGTATCAGGTGAGAATGTAGTGGCTCCCGATCCAGGATGAGTAGAGGGCGAGGGTAACATGAGACTCATGCTACGCATTCTCGAGAAGGCCCTCCATGATGATATACAGGTTGATTTTTTTAATGTTTGATGGGAGCTTAAATTAGGATGTTTTCATAGATTTACTTAACGCAATGAAGAAAGTTTTTTATTAAAAAAACATCACGTGGCCTAAATGCGTCAAGTTATGAGCGAAAAAATTTGCAAGGGTATGCTATGCTCGTGTGTGGTGGGATGACTTTGTACGGAGTTGGGATTAGCAGAGAAAGAGAGAAAGACAAGTATGATCGTGGCCCGAGATGAAACGACACTTATAAGAAGCTTCTCTCCCTCTCTCATGAGAAGGACTTGTTTCTGAGGGCGCAAGGTCCGAAAGGCTCAACTCGATGTCCATTAAAGAATACTGAACGGTTTTATTTGATATGTACCCAAACCAAGTTGAATGTGAATGCGGAGCAAGAGATCGAATAATCTCTACATGGGCTCCAAATGCGCTACTAAGCTGAATTAAGTCTCCGACGAATATCATCACTTTAACAAGCGATGGACTATGAAGCACGAATTCTTCAAAATGGTAAACGAATCCGAATCGCACCCGAATCGGGTGCAATTCTCACCCGATTCTCCTCTGATTCGCACCCACCACGTATCGAATTATTTTAATTAAATTTAATTACGGATTCTTCATGGATTTTTTAAGAATCCTGATTTTTCTCGTTTCTCGTGAAGAATACTCAGTTAAACCAATTTTTCTGGTATTTTTTTAATCAACGCCCTTTGTGAAGCTATTAGGATATATAGTCCAGATTGGATGGAACTTTGAGAAGGAGAGAGGGTGAGAGGTGGCCAAAGACAGAGATTCAAGGGTTAGAAAGCTACATATTGAATTGAAAATCATTGACGCTGATTTTATTGATGTGGATCTTCAAGCTCAACATTATCGTGTTATTGCAAATCAACTTTCAACATTTTTCGACCTCGAGTGGTGACATTGAATAATAGTTCCACAATGATTTACACGAGTGGTGTTCGGAAGTTAGATACATGGCTAGATTTTACGAAAGCTGAAATTAAGTAGTAGGAAGTTGTTTGAGAATAGATCTTTTTCAAGAATGATATTATCACTTTATGGTCCAATTTTTATGTTGGAGATTTATAAAAGTAGTTATTAATTTGTATATAACCTAGTGTACAATCTATATAAAATTAAGGAATATTATAATATATTTATATTTTTATTATATTTCCTAACGCACTCGAATCATAATTTAATGAGATTTTTCTGTTCACCACACCCACACCGTTTCGCACCCGCATCTGTGCTTCATAGGCGATCGAGTATGCATTGAAGGTTGAAGACTACTTTTGGACACTTAATCCTTAGTAAAGGAGGGGGTGGCATTACAGTGTTGGGACCACCCAAGCCCGCGACTATCCCACCCTTGGCTTGATCCAATTTCAAATATCACAAGTGCGGTGGAATGAGGCATCGGATGGCAGGATACTCAAAAAAATCTCTCATCCCTCTGTAGTTTACCATGTCTATTTTTCTATCAAAATCCCCGTCGCACAAACTTCACTCCGGAGTCCGGACATTCACAAATTGGGAACAAATATCTCCCCTCTCAGCTGGAATCAACGACTTTAATTTTCATTAGCTCACAAGACCTATTTACAATACATGAACAACATATACCAAACATTTCGGAGAAAAAATGTACATAATTAAATCCAGATAATAATTCTCGATTCTCAAATATATAGTGTGTGTGTGTGTGTGTGTGTGTGTGTGTGTGTGTATCAATATGATTTTTTATTTATTTTTTCTGCAATTATATTATGGGTTATGCCCCACCCATATAACATTATAGTGTGGTTTTCTAAGGGCATTATGTCTAGTTTTTCATATTTGAGGGGGTTAAGTCTAATTATGGCATTAGTATAAGGGTTGTAGAAAAAGAAACTCAAAAAAAGGGAGGTTTAAAGAACCACCTCCAAAGTTACGATAAAGCTCCTTTCTTTTTATCCTTCCTGGAAGGCAAGTTATAATTATGTTGAATCTTTGAAATCTCCTATCCTAGATCCTTGAGTTATGAAAATAACATATTACCATTCTTTGTGATGATTAGGATGGTCCTTTTCAATTCGAGCAAAAGTTTCCTCTTGACCTTATTAAATTTTGTGAAAAATGCAAGTTTAACCCCGAGGTTCGGGGTACATGTGATTTCTACCCTATACTTTCAAACGTTGCAATCTTAACCCAGAGGTACATTTAGTTATTCAATTCTAACCCTCCGTTAGTCCTCCGTCCTCCATTTGGAGAACTAACGGAAATAAATTGAACACAAGCCATGTGTCTGTACGTTACTTATCCAACCGGAGAACTGGCGGAAGGTTAGAATTGCATCATTAAATCTACGGTTAAGTTTGAAACTTTTGAAAGTATGGGGTAGAAATCAAATTCACCCCAAACCTTGGGGTTAAATTTTCATTTTTTTCCCAATCTTCAATCATGGTAAAATTTTCATTCACAAGCTCTTGATTTTGCATCTTTTTTCTTTTGATCCTCTATTTGAAGCTGTTTTTGAGACTTCTTTTTGTTTAATCTAACCTAAATTAGGAAATTCTTCATTTAGAAGTGAATCTTGAGTTAACGAACGGTTCTTTGCTATTTTAGGATTAACAATCTCTTCTAATTATGGCATTAATACAATATGCTAAGTCAAAAAATTCAAAAGAAACAAAGAAGGAAGGTTTAAGCGACCACCTCTAAAGATTACAATCAAACATTTTTTTTTTGTTCTTCCTGCATGCAAGTTAAAATCATGTTAAAATTTTGAAATCTTACCTTCCTTGGCAAGTAGAAATAATGAAAATAACATATTAGCATTCTCGGTCACACTGTTTAGGATAGTTGTTTTTAATTTGAGCAAAACCCTCCTCTTTAGCCCTATTAAATCTCTTCAATTATCACAATTTTTCCATTTGCAAGCTTTTGATTTTGCATCTTGCTTCCTTTGATCTTTCATTTGAAGCTGTTTAGGGGACTTCTTTTTGTTTAACCTTACTTAAAGCAGGAAATGTCTTATTAAGAGGTGGTTCTTGGTTTAATGAATGGTTATCTGCCATTTTAGGACTAGCAATCTTGTCAATATCATTTTCATCTTGTTTAACGAACGGCTTAATTAAATTTATTTAAGTGGATGTCAAATTCAATTAGAGGCCCATGAGGGACGATAACAGAACTAGATGGAATCCTATTACAGGCCAATGGATTACTTACCTGATCCAAAAATCCCATAAGAGAGATGGGTGGGACGAGCCCACTAGTACCTTTATCCAGCAAACATGTTTCTACATGGCCAGGGCAGTCCATATGGCTGAAAAAACTCTCTTTGCAACATGAAGCCCTAGTTGGCAAGAGGTCTCTTTCACTTTGAGCTGTAGCAGATGTGTACATCTCATCAACTTTCACTAATAAACCTGAAGTTTCCTGCGTTGTTGAAGATCCCAGCTGTCCATAATTTGCCCTATCCTTTCTTTATTGTACTTTTGCAATTCTAATTAGGTATTGAAAAATTGTAGTGAGCAGTTGAACTAAAGTGAAAATTTCTCCTTCAGGATTTAAAATTTCCTCAATATACGAAGTTCCACAGATTCCCTACAAGGTATAGTCTTCCGCTAAAGAAATTACAGGAAGCAAATGCTAATGTATTAATTTCTACTAGGGGTGGTATTCTTTACATGCCTCAGTAGTACAAAACAAATACGGCACGAAGTTGGAGGATTTGATGATAAAAATGTACTAGGGGTGGTACTCTTTACATGTCCCATCAATACAAAACGAATATGACACGGAGTTAGCGGATTTGAGTTAAGTCGTTAATGGATTGACCCACAATTATACAAATGGGCGACACCACCCTTTATACTCCCCATGAACGTGCTAAAATGACACCAAAAGAGACAAAAAACTGATTATACATGATTATAGTTGAGCCGGGTAGGAGTGTTGTATCAATCTCAATACAAAACTGATGAGACACGATAAGATACTAGCACGACTCTACCCGTTGAGGCTTTCCCTTCCACCAAAGAACCAAGTTCATACCTTCCGTGTGTGCGTGTGAACAGTTTGACGAGATCAATTACTTCACGAGCAATGGTTGTATAAATGGATAATATTACACAAGTGGCATTCTCACATCATGTTTATCTATATAGTAAAAGTTGTTCAGTTGGCAACCAGGGTTTGTAAGTTTTGCAAAATTCTTGTTATAATCACCGACCTCTGGTACATGTTTTTGCCTTTTCAGTTTGGGCAGGATTCTCTGAGAGAACTCGTGATGGGAACAAGTTTGTTGTGGCTGAAAGACCATCGAAACAGGTGGGACGAAATTACTGCACCGAAACAGCAGAGGCAATTACTGAGGAACGGAAGCTAAAAAGAGAAAATGCTTTAAATGGGTTCTTTGATGAGAGTGGAAAAGATGATTCACCGTCTAATCTTCTTGATCATTTGTTTTGTGATTAGTGATGTTAATTACCTACCGCACAAGCTTTTGGTAGTGTAAACATGAAGAGCAGTGAGTTTCGTGTGTGTACATTCCTTCTGTCGCTGCAGATGCAAATAAATCATTCAGAGTATTTATAAAGAGAGAGCCCATTGTTGGGAGGAAAATGGTGGAAGTTAATGACTGTTCGCCATAATTGCATCTGGGAAAGTGTAAGAGAACCAGTTGGAAATGAAGAAATACGGTCATTTCGATTTTCACCCCTATTTCTGTTTCAAATTCTGTATTACATCTAACTTTTTTAAAATTCTAATCGCTGAAGCTCAGAAAGCGTCACAGGGTATAACACAGCGAGGGTCTTTCATGACACTTTGTTAGCTTTAGTGACGGTTTTGGGGTGTAACACAGCGAGTTACTATTGTTTTATGGCTAAAAGTTATAATAATTTCGAAATATTTTTGTCCCCATTCCTTCACTTATTTGTGTACAAACCTTAGTGTCATTGTATTTGTATCAGTTTTGTATGGATTAGCATTTAGTGTTGAGGATAATTTAAAGTGTCATATCTAATTTCTGTCTTCTGTCTGAGCAATTATTTGGTAGTTACTATTGTTTTTATGCCTTTTCTATCGGGTGTTTTTATCTAAACCATCTCTATCTTTCTAAAAACCTCGGTTGGCATTTAGTAGTACTTAAATGATAAAGTTTGTAAAAGACATCAATTCCCTTTTCAAACCACCTGGATTACTGGAACTCTGCTTTGATATATTCGCACAGTTCATATAGATTTCCATAACTAAATAAACAATAAAAAAATAAAGCCATGAAAGAATATGATAAAAACTTCTTTCTCATACTATTTGTGAAGCCTGGAACCATTTGTATGAATCCCCATTTGCTATAATTCCCAAATTTCTGAATTGGTAGTATACTTACTCCATCAAGAATACTAACATCAATCAAGAATAGTGATAAAGGGCTCTCTATATTTGTCAAAAAGAATGTCTTCAAAGGGATCTCTATAAATTTCAAGAAGAATTTATAACTAAAGATAAATATTGTTAAATAAAATAAATAAATAAAGGTGGTTACAATCTCCAACAATGGATGATTGGACAAATATTTTTAGACTGATTCATCTTCTTAACGCTGCTAATACAAGACCTTTTCGAAGTGTACAGAAATGGGTAGGACCAAAACCGAAATCTGCCCTATAACTCGGAGATAAAGAATTTCTGCTCAGCCACAAGTGCTAGCTTGTATTTTAAGCCCATTCCTTTACTTCTCTGTCAATAGTTGTAGGTTGAGTTTTTGAGGAAAGTGCTAGATGATTACATAAAGGGGAAGTGTTGTTGAATGGTTCTTGGTTTTGTACAAGTTTTTTACTTCAATAGACCGAGGTGGTTTGGTGTGTTAAAAGAATTTCGACCTATTAATGAGGGTATAATATAAACAGGGGCTGGAAAAAGAAAAGAGTGGTTTATATAAAAATATCCTTTCTATTTTTCCTTTTGGGCATCAAACAAGGACGACATATAAAATCTTTTCCTCCCTCTCCCCCGTGGCCCGCATGCATGTATGATGCGCATACAAGAGACAGAAATATGTGATTTTAAATGATGATAATAACAGATACTACATCTAAAGAAACAAACTTTTGGATACCAAATCATGCTCAAAAGTTAATTGAGCCGTACATTTTGGTCCCATTGGTTCCTGGAGAGATTTCAGTAATTTACAGAGTAACTGAAAGTTGCAATACAAAAGCCGCATCGATCATTCAAAGATTAACCAATTCCAGTTAATTAATAAGTTGATTCATAAATATTTAAATTAGCCAATTTCATCGAAAACTTAAAATTGCACTAGTTAAATTTATCACAGAAGCCTTGGACTGTTATATACTCCACAAAGTTCTATCAACGTACTCTCTCTCTCTCTCTCTCTCTCTCTCTATATATATATATATATATATATATATATATATATATATATATTGATAGTCCTGCTCTTGTGCGGATTAGATCGCATTTTAAGAGTGCGGATCGGACATGTGTCATCTGGTGGTGATCTCAGAAAAGAGAGAGAGTGTGCCTCTAATTTATACGATAAATTCTCGACACACTATTAGGTGACACATGTTCGGTCCGCACAAGAGCAGGACTATATATATACTAGGGTATCCCGTACCTGAAGGCACACTGATAGTTTTAAAAAGCATAAAGTCGTGTATAATATAATAATAAATGTTTTATATGTTAGAAGTGTACATTTTCAAAGTATAAAATCGGGTAAATTTAAGTAAAACATTTTTTTACAACACAAATGTATAAAGGTTTTTTATGTTGGATCTCATATAAACATCAACCAATGTATCAATCAATAAATAAAATTTAGCCAAAGTTTCCTTTGTTTATAGTAATATCCAATGTGTTTAAGAAATAAAAAATACGCCTACATTACTAATACATGAGTAATCAATTAAATCAATTCGTGAAAAAACATGAACACATCATTAAATAAATAAAATAACTTGTGATGCGCAAACTTATCCAAAGTATTGAATCGTGAATAATTTAATGTGAAGGCGCGGCTAAAATTTCCAAAATACGTAATTGCAAAATAGCAAGAATTTCGACCCCCAACAGAAATTTAATGTATTCGTGTTTACTCCATGGTTAAGTTCCACATGTAATATACGTAAAATCTCGAGTCTCCCATATATTATCACATTCCTAAATAAAAATAAACACTAAATGTAAGATGCATATAATCACCATAGTAAGCAGCCATATCTAACTAGCATAGTATCCAATGGGAGTAAATTACCAAATGTAGAATTATAGAACCAAACAATGATGTAAAATAACTATACCTCCAATATTGAAATTCAATCCATAAATCAAATTGATATCTCAACCATTAAAGAACTAATGTACGGGCCAATACTTCAAATATTTTTATTCTTACCAATAAAATGAAAATTATCGTATAAAAAATAGTATAAATCTTGTATAAACACGAGTATACTACATCAAGGGAGGCGTCTTTCTTCACTCTCCTTTTCAAGATGTGCAGCCTGAAATAACTAAAATATTATAGTTCAAATATAACAAAGGGAATGCTCACGTGACACAATGTCTAGTGTCACGTGTTGTTTGCGATTCCTTGGGCAGTTGAACTCCAACCTCCGAAAGCTGGCAGTGAATCTGATTCCATTCCCTCGGCTACACTTTTTCATGGTTGGTTTTTTCCCTCTTACATCCCGTGGATCCCAGTAGTACAGAGCATTGAGCATGCGGAAGCCGACCCAACATCTACCTCCCGCCGGAGCTGACCCTTGACATCAAATGTTCAAATCTTTACTCTGAAATTCATCAAGCATTGAACATATAATAATACAATGAAAATAACTATACTAGATTGAAGGAAACTTCCCAAAATAATATTTCATACATGAACATTCAACGTATTCATTTACCTCTAACGTATTCACCCTCCATATGTAACTTTATCTCAATTAATTAATTCTTTGAAAGGCTTTGATATTAGAGAAGAATCACCTGTTGAAGTCCCATCAATTCAGTGACAAAATATGGATCATACCATGGCTTTAGCGGCTGAAAGAGCTCAAACACAATTTTTATAGGGGCAGATCTCGAAACTATAGAGGGAGAGAATTTTATAATACCGTCGGCATGTTTAATTCTAGAGGCAGAGGGTTCAGGCCTGCTGGCTTAAACACCCAATCACCTCACGCCTTTAATAATTTAAATGGTTGTCAATCAAAGGGGACTCCTCAAGGAGCTGGTCAATCGTACATTACCACTCAATCAATGGGAACTGCCCAAGTTGCGTTTCAACCGTACGCTGCAAGCAGTGTTCACACGCCTCAACAAAGGTAAGTATCTTTCACAAATGAACATTCAAATCAATTCACAGGAGGAGCACCCAATATCAGCAGTGTTGCAAGAAATGATATGACAAATGTTGGAGGTGAAGCCTGTCAAATTTGAGAAAGGACAAATCATACAACACTAACCTGTTTTTATCGATGGGACTGTTTTTTCCAGTCTCAATCTCCAAAAGCTATGACAGCTGCTAATTATCAACTTCCTCTTTGTAATTCATTGTATGTTTATTCTGGTGCAACTTTTCACACCACAAACTCAACAGGATTTTTTTTCTAAACTTGCACCATATGAAGGAAATGATACCAAAAACAAAAAAAAATTCAGTTCAATCCAAAATTGGAGATGGTGAATTACACTAAAAATCTAACAAAGTAAAAGATAATCTCAGGTAAATTTAAATGCTCACTTGGCTGAATGAATAAATGATAAAATTAAAAGTTAGAATGCATGGTTGACACTTAAATACAACCTGGAAAAATTGAAGATCACAAATGAATGCACAAATAATTTTTTATATCTCGAGCAGTGTGGATTTTCAAATTAAAGTAACTCTATTGTGCTATTCGAGCAGTGTGGGAGCATTATAAAATTTGCAGGTTGCACAGTTTCACCGACTCTCTCCAACTCAACTTAGCTTAGTGTTCAAACCTGCAATGAATCATCAATTAATTCTAAGTGAATTGTCACATGCATTAGAGGAAAAACGTGTTCAAACCTACAATGAATCACCAATATTTAGAGACCTTGACTTCAACAATTGAATTAAGTTTATTCATGCCTATTACACAAACACTTTAGAAGCAATATCTAGCAAACGAACAAAAATCACGTCAAAGAACCCCCGAAACAAAACCACATCAAAAGGAAATTTTATCTTCTCATCCCTTTCATGTCTCTTGGGTTATATCTTTAGCATCAGTTGTCTTCCATAAAAATTTTATCTGATCAGCTTAACTTGTTCTGAACATATCATGATTCAAATAGAAATTCAGAACTCAAATAAACGGATCAAACACATAGCATATAACACAATGAAGTATATAACACAATGGGCGGTGGTGCCTTGTTCTCAGCAGATGGTCAAGGAAAGGGATATCAGCTATAGGAGCAGCTCGTTCTCAGTAGATTGTGGCTTGTTCTCAGTAGATTGTATAGCAGCTATAGCAGAAATGTATGGGTAGTCAAAAGTGACTACTTTAACAGCTAATCACAAACAATTTGTAACCACCAAAGGTTCTGAAGTTAATAATAGCATAAATAAAAAAATTAAAAACGAAAGTTATCTCAATAGAACTTAAGATAAGCATAAAAATTCATGTACTTTGTGTCGCCATCCACGACCATCTGCTTGCTGGTGGAGCACACGAAAAACATCAAGGAGTTTACATCACAAAGGTACATGAAAAGTAGGGCATAGATCACAACTGAGTTCATAAATGAACTATCTTACTAAAGAGGCTCCCAGTGTTAAAATGAAAAGTATATTTGTCTCAACTCACTGCCGTGAGTTTCATAGACTCTTCACCAAAGTATATGGCTTGGAGAAAAAAAAAGAAATAAAATAAAAACATTCAGCTGTATAACACGTGAGTCCCCAAATTAGTCTCAAGTCTTAAAATAAAAAATAACCCCCAAATAAGATCAAATGTCTAGATTCAAACAAAAAACAGTGGTAATATAGTCTAATTTTGATGTGGGTTGAGTGTCGATGGAAATATAAAAGCTTTGTAAGAATGATTTTAAGGTAAAAACAACAACTTAAAGTTAAAATACCTATTCATAAGCTTCTCCGCCTCCACCATATAACTTACCCAAGAAGAGGAATCGCTAGAGCAAACACCACATATCAATGGAGTTTTTGTCAAGAAAAACAAAATAAATAACAACAAATATGTCAAATAGTTTGAAGGATCTGCGTTTTACGAATGAAATATTCTTAGATTAATTATTCAAAAATCCAAATTTCACTAAAATCAAAGAATGAAAGAGATTAATACCTTTACAGATGATGATGGGATGTTGGAGAATGAGGGGATCTTAGAGAGAGAGGGAGGTTTACCACCACGCAATCCATACTTTTAACCTGAACTAAAAAATAAGAGACGGTGAAACACAAAAGAGTGTGAACCTTAAAACAAATTCTAAAATCAAAATGAAACAAAAATTTATTAAGAGAAAATGAAACAAACTCATTACCAAGAGATCGAAGAGGTGAATCCCAAAATAAACTTTGAAACAAAGGGGTGTGATACGTTGTGAGAGAGAGAGAGAGAGAGAGAGAGAGAGAGGCGTGAATTGTAGATTTGGGTATTGGTAAATGAGACGTGTTCTATCAATTTACTTTTTTACTCTTGTGTTTGAATTTTGAAGAGACGGGGGAAAAATTAGATTGTATTAAAAGAGGGGGAACCCAAAATTTTCAAGGGTAAAAGAGGTAGTCCATAAAAAGCTCATATAGATGACATCATATGCTAAACTTCTGACATACATAAGTTTTATACTTTATTATATAGATATATGTATACACAGTCGTGCTCTTGTGCGGACTAGTCCGCATTTTAAGAATGCAGACCGGACATGTGTCACCTGGCGGTGAATCTAGAAAAGAGAGAGTATGTGCCTATAATTTAGGCGATAATTTTTAGGCGCACCGTTACGTGACACATTTCCGGTCCGCATTCTTAAAACGCAGATTAGTCCGCACAAGAGCAGTACTGTATATATATATATATATACAGTACTGCTCTTGTGCAGACTAGTCCGCATTTTAAGAGTGCGGACATGACACGTCTCACCTGACGGTGAGCCCATTAAAAGAGAGAGAGAGAGAGAGAGCGCCTACAATTTAGGGGATAGTTTTTAAGCTCACCACCAGGCGACACATTTCCGGTTCGCACTATTAAAATGCAGGACAGTCCGCACAAGAGCATTGTTTTATATATATATATATATATATATATATATATATATATATATATACAGTCAAGCCCTCCAACATACCTACGAACATATACTTTTTTTTAAATAGTAAAAAAAAATAATTTTGAGATGATATTTTTTATATGAGTTCATGATATTTCAGTGTACCCTTATAAAAAAATTAACTGAAAATAATATTTTTTGTTATTTTTAAAAAATAGGTAAAACAACTGACAGTTTTTACCCTTTAAAACTGTCAATTTTTTTTTACCTATTTTTAAAAAATAGCAAAACACATTATTTTAAGTTGAATATTTTTACAGGGGCACATTGAGATATCATGAATCCATATAAAAAATGTCAACTCAAAATTATTTGTTTTACTATTATAAAAAAATAGGTATGTTCGTAGGTATGTTAAGTGAAGGATGTTGGAGAGCCCGACTCTCTCTCTCTCTCTCTCTCTCTCTCTCTATATATATATATATATATATATATATATATATATATTTACTAAACATGCATACAAAACAAACCAATTTTTAAAAATACTTAAAAATAAATTCTAACTTGATATATATGATCTACATAATGAGAAGATCATTCACAAAAATAATTTATCAAAAAAATTGGGTATATATGTGTATTATTAACCGTTCAAACTTTTGATCATCATCTCACCTACTTTCAGATAGAATCTTTTGATGAATATTTTATTGTGCAGAAGCGTGGTGGTATATTGACTAGGACTTTGTAACCAACAAACCAATCATACCAAAATATAGCAATCCAAATAAAGAAAACAACGAAGTGATGGAAGAACACAATATTTACATGGTTCATCAACTTGATTACATCCACAGGCGAGCCATGTCACTAACTAGAAGAAGATTATAAATTGAAGGACTCTTTATTATTTCCTCAGACAAAATAATCTCTCTTATCACAAAATAACCCTCATACACAATAATGGAAGACTCGTGAATATTAATCTCATCACAAACGGACTCCTAATTTTTACCAAATCGAGAATACCCAAAATTGGTCCAATAAATAACCAAAATTTTTTTAACTCACAAATATTTTAGTGAGTCACAAGATGGAGATGGCGCAATTCTCTCATGTCTAAAAATGAGTGGGGGAAACACTCCTTAAATAGTAGACAAAATTTAATAGTCCCAAATGTAAAACAACTCATAAACTAGGTAACTAAAGTTACCTAGCTGACTTGGACACCAAAATTCCACCGATAAGATAAGATGAATTAAAAAGGAAGTTTGGGTTAAATTTAAAAACACCACCTGTAATATCTCCTGCAGAAATCAAACTCGAAAGAGTTTGGATCGAGCCAACCTATAAATATTTTTGTAGATGATCTACTCAATATGTATATCATCTATACTAAGTTTGGTTATAAAACATTTTTTTATTATAATTAAAAATTTGTACGTTCTTTAAGTATGTTTACATATACCAATGGTGAATAAATTCATTTTGATTTTTCAAACACTACACAAATTGAATTTAAATATATTTTTCATGAATATATATAATCAAACAATTTAAGCAACTAAACGAGACCTATGTAAATGAATGCACAAATTTGGAGCATTATTTCCGAATATTAGTGATTAATGTAGAGGCAATAGTGAAACTAGTTATTGAACGTTGCTATGAAAAAGGCTCCTTATATAAAGTACAAGTTGTCTTCAAATTAATGCTAAATTTGTAAACAAAATTGTACAATTATTGTTTACAAATTGAATTGATTAGTGACAAGACAAATATTTATAAACTGGAGCAGATTTATACATATGTTACGCTGCTACAACTTATAATTTCTAAAAATCATTATTAATGACCTAGAAATTGCATGTCAAAATCTTGTGTTTACTATTTTCAAGTCCTTTACCATTACTGTCCTTTTAAAATTTTCCTTATCTTTAATGGTAATCATTCTCAAGTGATTATCTCATCATGGTCTAGTAGACATCGTAGTGTTACTTATATATATACGTGAACAGAGAGAGAGAGAGAGAGAGAGAGAGAGAGCGACAGACCTTTTTGACTTCCTTTATATTATAAAAAAGACCTGAAAGAAACCCAACATGCACAAACATCCAATGGAGACTAAAGAAATGAAAAAGAAAAGCCATTTTGTTAGATTCTTTGGATCAAACCATATCTAACATTTGATTACCTTCAATCTTCAGATAGTGATTTAATCTGCCTCCGATTAGCTACTAACAAGTCATATGTAAGAGCATATACATAATAATTAGAGTACAAAGACCTCAATAACACTAGCGTTAGGTTGGCCAATTTTTAGCAATCAAATGATGTCAACAGTGGTTGAAAAAAAAGACAAAACTCTAGTCACTCTATGTTTTGTGTTCCACAGATGGGAGTCAAATTAATAATAGTTTATCACTGTTTTGTAATCGACATATTCGTGATTGAACTTTTGAGGCTACCCCACTTAACCTACTCGTGAGAAACAACAGTTGTGCTTATATTCAAAATCAAAATATAGTGTTGGAGACTCATGCAGGACTCATTTTTTCTTGTTGCAAATCGTATTTTAAAGAAAAGTCCAAGTTTCACAGGTAGGAGTTGTTGAAGTTCTGTTATCATGAAAAAAGGAACACAACAAATATTACTCCATTGTCAACCTCTATATATCAATTGTTGGAGCAGTTGAGATATGTATTTTTGTCTCCATCTCACCAGAATATCACCAAGTACCCACATCTCATTTCAGATCCTCACTAAAGAATCACTGGAAATTTCATGCAAAGTAGCATTTGTCTACATGTTACGAAATTTGAGCAAGAAATTATGGCATTTTTGCTCGAGGATAAGGTATTTGATGTGGCGGCGAAGAAAGCCTAAAGTTGTCATCAAGAGGTTTGGGAAGCTGGACTTGAAAGTTGAGTCTAAAGGAAAACTGAGAAAGAAATCTGCATCCCATTTGAAAGCCCAATTGGACAGTGGTTTGTTGCAAAGGTCCATTCGAGTTGCCACATTCAATGCTGCTTTGTTCTCCCTAGCACCTGCTGTCCCAAAAGCTGAGAAATCTGTTGTTTTTATTCCCTGTGATGAAGATTTTTCCAGGATTGATCATCCTCCCAAAAGCATACTAAAGCAATCTCCTCTACATCCCTTTGTGAATAATGAGACTAAGGTCACAAAATCAAAACTCAAAGTTTCAATAAATCTTCCTGATAATGAGATCTCCTTGGCTCACGATAAGGTGCTTTATTATTTATTTATTTATTTTTGATTTAAAGGAAAGGTTCAATTCTCTTCCTCGTACAAATTTATTAATTGTTACTGCCTTCCACGCCAACACTAATTTTTTTTATTAATAATAATTATTATTATTATTACTTTTACATAAGGTGCTTAGCATTGTTGATGAGTCTTCAAGCAAATTTACATATGGAAGCAATAAAACATGCCAAGCTCCAATGAGGTCCCCTTTATGCCTTCCTTTTGGTATGACTAATTGGATGGATGATGGGAGTTTTAGAGGAGGAAGTAAAACAATTCTTGATGTGCTTAAAGAAGTGGATGCTGATATATTGGCTTTACAAGATGTGAAAGCTGAGGAAGAGAAAGACATGAGGCCTCTTTCAGATTTGGCTTATGCTTTGGGGATGAATTATGTGTTTGCTGAGAGCTGGGCTCCTGAGTATGGAAATGCCATCTTCTCAAAATGGCCAATCAAGCGGTGGAAAGTTCAGAGAATCTTTGACGATCAAGATTTTAGGTTCTTTTCTTTTTTTCCCTTTAGCCTACCTGTAAAATTAAATTTGCCAGCCGAATCACTTCTCTTGTTTATTAGAATTTCAGAACATTGGTTAAATAATTATTAACTGAGCGTGATATTTGATAATCTAGCCGTCGGCATATACGAAGTTTTATGTGAATACCGGGGTTATTTATCACAAAATTGAGTTTGATTTAACTGATCAATATTTTCTGCCCTCAAATTGTGTTCGTCCCTGCATATTTGTGGTATCATTAAACCATGACCAGTAGCCTTGGGCAAAATGAATTAAAACTTAATTAGTCAATCCAAGAGAGGTTTTGGGTGCTCCACAGCTTACGAATTCTAGGTTTTATCTATTTTCTCCAATTTTCAATCTATTTTTCCTTGAAATATACCAGTTTGCAACTGGCATAATTGACTATTGGGGCCAAGTGTTTTTTTCATCTCGTTTGGAATCTCTATTGGTCGTACGGTAATTGTGGTACCGCGTTACCAACGGTTATACTTGTTGTTGAAACAAATCATCCTCAGAGATAAAAAATAAATGTTTTTTTTGCTTATGGCAGGGAAAAATTCCCAACTGCTGGAGATGGTCATAACCAGCTAAAATACTGAACAGATGAAGAGTTATGCCTAAGAAGGACACTACGTGTTGTGTCCACTTTGTGCTTCGCACTTAATAGACATGCGATATGAGTGTCGCATGGACCCCATTTATTTTGTGGGGTGGGGGCGGGAGGGTTAGGAAGAAAAAGAAAAGTACAATGTTTACTTACATAAAAATTGTACAAATTTTTGTGCAACTTGATGTCATAGCCTATCTATAATAAATGAAACCTATATCTTTAATGTTCTCTTTCATTTCTCCACTCTCATGAACATGTCAGTTTGTATAAAACATTATAGAATCTTTTCTGTTTTTTTACCATTATTCATGAGAAAAATCTGCACTAGAGGGGTAAGCCACACAAGTTACAACTTCATTTAATGTTGAATGAAGGAATGTGCTAAAGGCTACAATTGAAGTCCCATGGACAGGGGAAGTTAACTTCTACAGCACCCAACTTGATCATTTAGACGAGAACTGGAGGATGAAGCAGATCAATGCAATAATCCAATCAAGTGATCGTCCTCACATCTTGGCAGGAGGTCTTAATTCCCTCAACGCATCGGATTACTCTTCAGAGAGATGGGCAGAGATTGTCAAGGTAAATTTTCAAAAAAGAAAATATTTACTTTTCTTTTGACCGTCACAGCAATGCAGCATGCTAGTAAACCATTTTTCTCTCTCATGACAACAATGTCACTGCAGTATTATGAGGATATAGGAAAGCCTACACCAAAAGTTCAAGTGATGAATTTTTTGAAGGGAAAAGAGTACATAGATGCAAAGGGCTTTACAGGAGAATGTGAGCCAGTGGTTATCATTGCCAAAGGCCAAAGTACTCTACTTCCTCTTAGACCTTGTTTGCTTTGGGTTCTTCGGCACCAAAAGTAAAATATTTTTCAAAAGTTGGCTTAGTTGAAAAATATTTCACTTTTACCCTGGTTAAAAGTATTTCATCGCACCGAAACAGGTTAATTAAAATTTTCACTTAATATTTGGATCAATTTTTTTTCTTGTTTTTCTGGACGCAGATGTGCAAGGGACGTGCAAGTATGGAACACGTGTAGATTACATTTTGGCATCATCGGACATGCCGTACGAGTTTGTTCCGGGCTCATATTCGGTCATTTCCTCAAAAGGAACTTCTGATCACCACATTGTTAAGGCTGATCTTAGGAGAGTATCTAATAGGGGTCATGGGAAAGGTAGAAAACGTAAGAAATTAAAACAACAGGCTGCGAGGATAACAACCTCTTGTTCTTCAAGAGGAATATGGAGGATAAGCCCTTAGAGTTTCTTGACCAAAAAATGATCAGTTATAGTATTTGTTTTATAATTGAATTGTATGTCATTGATGGGGTATTGTAGGAATAAATTGTATACTTAAAAGCACTGATTAAATTTAAAAGAGTCTAATTTTAAGAGGACTGGATATATATATTCTTCTCTCCAATCAACATTTTTAAGTAGCAATTGCTAGTTGATTACTGAATTACACATACAGACATGCACTAGTTAATGGTGCACTTCACTGGGACTCTATCAATGAAATCAAATTCCATCCAACTTTACCCCTAATCAAATGGGGCCTAGTTGATGTGGTGTTTTGCACATAATGAATATGCAACACATAAGAATTCCCCATGTATCTCTGTTGCTTTATTTCCTCCTTTACACTTCTGCTAAGGTTCACAGGTGCAAGGGCAATTTAGAATGGAAAAATTGGGCCGATTAATAGTAATATCTAAAAATTAATTTTAGAATAGTCTTGGTGGAGTTTGCCAGGCCCATGCAATAGTGCAACACATGAGCGACACTTGAAAGCCCCAATAGCAAGCTATTGTAGTGGGCCTTCCCCCTTAAAAAATAAATTTAATATCGTATGGGCCGATGGCCCACATATCAGATATTAAACTGATAAGAACAGATACTACACTTGATCTTAGCCAAAAGGCCGAGAAAGGTATGCTACTAAAATCCTTGGGCCGCTGTTTTTATAACCCATCTTTTCTCCTCCTTTTCCTTTAAGATCCGATGTGGGATTATAACACAAGGAATCGCCTACACACTTGGACTTGACTGTGGTGTTTTATCCAAATCTATTATAATACCAGTTCAAAACTGATTTAGCAGAGCTAATTTCTCATTATTCATCTTTTTGACTTATTTGATCAGTAAAAAAATCTTTTTGAGGTGACTACTTGGTGGATAGAGATAATAGTTTTTCTAGTACTAATTGGTGAAGTAATAATTATATCACATGTTTCACAGACATATTGTGTTTACCAAGGTAAAACCATGGTGTTTGAGATTTGCCTTGAAGATTGATACGTAGATATGCCGTTTGACTACTGAAAATTGATGGTATCACATTTAATTGAGAAAGATATTTATGGGTATTTATTATTTATGAAATTGAGGATATATTTATTACATATTTCAATAATTTTCCTATTTTTTATATATTATAAATTGTTATACATGACATAAATACTCCTCTTTGTTGAGGGTGTCCACATGACACCCATTCTCTAAGGGTTCATTTGGTTGACAAAATTTGGCTAGGCAAATGCTAAAAAGTTGGCAAATATGAAAATTTGTCCATATTTTGGCTGTTTGGTTGCACAATTTGCCTAGGCATTATTTGCTAATGTACAACACCTCCTATGCACAATCAATGGACAAATTTTGCTTACCTATTTGAGTGGAAAATATTTGTCAACAAATTTGCCAACTTCTTAAACGGTTTTAATGTTTTAAAAAATAATTTAAAAACTGTTTTAAATAGTTAAAAAACTGTTATGAATATTTAAAAATTATTTTGCAATGTTTTAAAAACTGTTTTTAATATTATAAAAAATTGTTAAGAAAATGTTTTACAATTTTTTTTAAAAACCATATTAACAAAATATTGTAAAAACTGTTTTTAACATTTTTAAAACCTGTTGTGAATATATTATAAAAACAGTTTTAAAGTTTTAAAAAATAATTACAAAAACTGTTTTAAATAGTTAAAAAAAACTGTTATAAATATTTAAAAACTGTTTTGTAATGTTTTGAAAACTGTTTTTAATATTAGAAAAAAATGTTTTACAAATTTTTTGAAAAGCCGTAATATAAAAATATTGTAAAAATAGTTTTTAACATTTTTAAAAACTATTTTGAATATAATATAAAAACAGTTTTAAAGTTTAAAAACAAAATTAAAAAATATTTTAAATAGTTAAAAAAAACTGTTGTGAATATTTAAAAATTATTTTATAATATTTTAAAAACTGTTTTTAATATTATAAAAAATTGTTAAGAAAATGTTTTACATTTTTTTTTAAAGAACGGTAATATAAAAATATTGTAAAACTGTTTTTAACATTTTTGAATATAATATAAAAACTGTTTTTAAATAAATTAATTGGATTGACTTTAATTTCGCCTAATGGTTGTTTGATAGCCTCATGTGAAAAAAACTAGGTAAAATTTCCCTAGAATTTTTTTGCCATGCCCACTGTTTTGCCCATTGTTAACCAAACGGACCCTAAGTTCTCTCTTTCACTATTTTCAAACCCACTTTTGCATTCTCTTTGCATTGATTCCTCCTCCCACTGTCCCCGTCCATTACATGTAAAACTCTTCATTTCCCTATTGATATATGTCCTTTTGTATTCATTATGGAGCTTGTATTTATTAGTTTAGGGTCACTTCTTTCATTTTCTCTCTCCTCTCTGGTTTCTCTCCCATTCTTTTGTGATTAATGCAACGTGAGACAGTCCAGTTTCATATCCCTTCTATTTTTTTCATAAAGCTTCTAAACCTATCCCTAAAATCTTTCACTCTTCGCTTTTCGTCCCAATAAAATAACCCCACAACTCCACCCACACAAAAAACCTCTCTTTACATAGTAGGTTGAAAAACTCCACAAAAAATCTCCTACCCTACGATCTGATCTAAGTTCGTTGAAGATCTTTGTGGGTCTTTTTGACCCATTTTCGACATTGATTTTACCGTTATGAACTTGAGTCGTCATCCCTGACTGGTTGTCCCTAATGGATGTCTGGTATGTAAATGCATGTGATTTAAAACTAGGGTTGTCTTTTGGCCGGATCGGATCGAAAAATGCCTATTTGGAAAAAAATTCCACTTTTTCGGAAATAATATTACTATTCCGATTTCCGATCCGATTTTTTGGAAAATTAAAAAAAATTCCGAATTCGGAAAAATAAAAAATCGGAAATTCACAATATATATTAAAAATCCAAAAATTTCGAAAATTCCAAAATTTCAAAAAAATAAATTATGGATTCTCGATTACTCGAAATTCTCATTTTAAAGAAACAAGGAAAATGGCTTAACCCAATATGTAAATACACGAGGATTTGACTCATTTTTTTACTTGTGTAGAAGTTAGGAGGATACTCTCATTTTATAGAGCATATTTTGGAGTCCTCTCCCTCTCCTAACCGATGTGGGATATGGGAAACTTTCAGAAAATCGAAAAAGAAATCGGAACATAATTCGGAAAAAATCAGTTGGCATAGTTTCGAAAAAATCGGATGGGAAAAATCGAAAATCGAAACTTCAGAATTATTTTTGATTTTCGATTCGATTTTTTTTCAAAAAATCGGAAATCGAAAAATCGAAAATCGGCAAACTAAAATTTCATTCCAAATTAAAAAAAAATCGGATAGAAAATCGGAAAAATCGAAAAGTTCGAAAAAAAAACATAGCCTTATTTAAAACCTATGTACTTGCCCAACAATCTCATAAACTTTTCCATTTCTGTTGGAACTTTTCGTCCATTTTTAGGGATTTTAAAATCCTTATTGTGTCTGCGGGAGGTTGCGAGTTAAGATTGATTGGTTGATGCTGAGCCATATCATCATCATCCAAATCATTTGCTTCCCATTTGTCTATAATGTCATCAAAGTAAATATCTTCATTTATCATAGAGGAAACAACCTCATAAGACAGTACCTTCTTCTGCTTCGATTGATTATCCCTTTCACTCATGAGAACTTCATTTTTGATGTATCGGAGGAGAGATTTTCCACCACCATTAGATCATCATCAACTTGAATACGAGTTTTCTTCATTTTTTTATTGCTACGAATCAGGTGATCTTGCTCTTCACTGGTGAGTTCACCATTTTCTTCCTATAGATGATTATTAGAACAACTTCATCTCACTACTTGCATTTCTTTCAAAAAAAATTTATGATACGGAAGATTAAAATCCGAAATCTGAATTTTAAAAGTTTCTTTATTTCTTGTTTGAATGAAACCTCTTAATGTAAACTATTTATTTGCTAATTTTATGTCTAAATCTGATTGGACCATTTTACCCCTATATATTATATAATGAATAATAATATATTGGTTCAAATCTAATTATTCATAGCAGTTATACTTCTGAAGCTAAGATGTAAAGGTTTGGAGGCAATTGATATTGAATATTGCTGGTTTTCTTAAGTCTCCTTTCTAAACACCTATCTTTAACTATTTCATCTTTTACACTAGCCATTCAAAATTGTAGCCCCGTGACTCTTAGCATGATATTTTAGGCAACCGTAAATACGTTACAAGAAGCTCTACAAATGTTCTATCATGAGACGAAATTGAGTAGGATGCTTCGAATCGAGCATTTGATTTTTTATATGGTGTTTCAACTTTCACAGGTAGGATGATGAAGGGTTATAATGACTTGTCTAGTAAAGTAATTTAATGAATGAATAGGCATATATTAATGCGTCCAAAAATTTATATATTTTTGAAGACAACACCTTTCAAGCTATAAAATAACCAAATGCTTATTCCATGTAGTCAATTCTAATCTTCTCGCCTCCCGATCACTATTACAATAGCTACCACAGAAGTGAAAATTCCTCTGAGGATTATGATAGACAGAGATAGGAAAAAAGTACTTTTTGTTGAATCATAAACTGATTTTGTGGACATTCTGTTTAGCTTCCTGGCAATGTCAATGAGGAGTCAGGCTCCTAGCTAAGCAATCTGATTCATAGTTAAAGGCACATGAAGCTTGAACACTTTATATGAAGGCATAACAAATCTTCATACTAAGTATTTCTTCAAAGATAAATGTAAAGACATGCTCCTTAATCCAAGAAATTCATTTGAAGTACTGTGTTGTAAGTGATATGACGCAAATATTGCGTATTTCACCTGCTAACCTACGCATTATTAGCCTCCTCGGGTATCTTATTCCCTATATATATTCTCGTTAACTAGACAACCTCGGATTTCTATGTTAACATGCTTTGCATGGGTTAATTGAGCTTTTATAGGTATTTGGATGCTTAGTATGAAAGTGGGACACATTCCGGTGAAGTTTCGTACACGATCGCACGGGCAAGGGTAATTTAGTCATTTCATAATTTGGGCACCTGGCCCAATGTCTTTACGAAAGTTGTATCCCTCTAAGCGAGCTTTACGTGGCCGCAAACGATGCACGATTCCGAGTCGGAACGAAGAAGTTAGGAGGTTTTTTACGAAAGAGAATTATAATAAAATCAAAACAGGGGAACTTGGCTGTGACCTGCTTGATCGATAGATCGACCAAAAGGGTTGATCGAACGACCCCTCCTTATTTCTGAAATCATGGGAGATAGTGTGCAAGTTTTTGAACCATCGATCGATCGACCTTTGGTTCGATCGATTGATCCCCTGTTTTTCAAGATATTTTCCTTTTTATTTTCTTTCTTCTTTATTCTTTTTCCAACTTACTATATAAGAGATTTTTGTTGTAATAATATAGAGACTTAGTTTTCAAGAGATATTTTAGGTTAGGTTTTGGTTTTGAGAGATCATCTTCATTTCTTCTTGGGGTTACATCTATTTGGGTTTGTAAGTTGAATTATTCATTATCCTCTCCATTAATATAGTTATGTTCTTAATTTTCCTTGCCTAGATAATTAGTTTAATTTAGTTATTGATTGTTTTAATCTAGTTATTTAGTTTAATTCATGCTTAGCCCTTAGATAAATTGGGTCAGGGTTGTGTTCCGCCATTAATAGGCCCCGAGCTCCGAAAATTAGGTTTTGTGTAAAATTGCATTTAATTGAAACCGCGTGTATTAAAGTTGGATTGTTATGCGTTTAACTTTATTTGTCATGCAACTTTAGTGTTTATAGCGACAATCCGAATTTAATCCGCGTGTGATCATTTTTGATTAAATGTTTATTCAAGCAACTTTGGCTTAAATTCCTTCTTGCGTGAAGTTTATGCTTAATTAAAATGCTCGGTTAAAAGCTTTCGAGCCGAAATTCTAATTAGTAGTTATTTCGATCCGTGTGGTAGGATACGATCCCGATCCTCGCTTTACTTCTGTGTAGCGTAACTTATTCTTCTCTTTTGTCACCATAACAACCTATCACCTTTTACACTTTTATTTCTGAAATACTAAAACAATTACCAGTCTAAAATTCTATCACTCCCTATGGATTTCTTATAATACCCGACTTACCACTGTGTTTGCTTGTCAAGTGTAGTTGTAGTTTAGGTTTTTTGCATTGAGTCGCCGAACCGATAACAACGATTTGCGTATTACACGACGTTACTTTTCGCACTTGATTAAAAATGGCACCGTTACTGGGGAGTGTATTTTAGATAGTGATTATTTTATTATTTCATAGTATTTTTCCTTTCCTATTTGTATTCTTTGTTTTAACCTTTTTTGCAGGATAATGTACTTGAGCGCTAGAAACTTTGATTCGCGATTGCTCACTTTCTCCATCTACGAACAATTTTAGTAATCATGTATTTCTTTTATAGTTATTACGGTCATTCTAATGATTCCTACTTTGGGGATAGTTTTCAAGTTTTTCATTTTGAAGATTTTCTTGAGATTGAACAACTTGAAAACAATTATCGGAATGAAAATTGTTATTGGGAGCTTGAGTTGGATTCACTATTCAAATCCAATGATGACTTTTATTCCGATAATTTTGAAGACGCGTTTCAACTAAATGAATAGTCCGAGGCTCTTGAGCCGAGGAATCCTACTTTGGAAGAAACCATCCTTCTTTTCCTCCAAAGCGCGGTTGATGATAGAGATGATGAATTGAGAGTTGAAGCATTTTACAATGAGCTTGATTCTTATTTGAATATTAACGAGGAGGTGGAAACTAGTGTTTCACCTTATCTTTTTGAAGAATCTGTCATTACAAATGAGTCGTTTTCCCCCAAAATTCAATTTCCTTCCGATGATGAGTTGATTGAGATTGGATTTATTTCAGCACCATATTCATTTACCGTAATCGAACCATTAGAATTGCCGGTTGATTCCTATGAGTCGGCAAAAATTATTGAAATTGGTAAACCTTTTGCCGAAAAGGACTCTTTACCGGACTTGTTCTCGATGGACTTTTCCCCCTTGTGTGCACCATCTCCCCTTCCAATTGAAAACTATTTGGGAGATGAGTCGATTTTTCTTGGGCCTCTAGTGTACCTTCCTCCCTTGTTATCCAAATCCCCCATCGTCCTTCCTAAATTTCAAATTGGCGATGGTTCATTTTTTACGCCTTGCACATGCCTTCCATTGTTCAAACGAATTCTCATTTTTTCGGGAGGCATGCATGTTCGGGAGGGTCCATTGTTGGTCCTTCAAATTCAAATTGTGTTTTAGATGGACCCTCAAATGTTTAAACTTTTAGTATATAGTTAATTAGAAGTCCAAAATGTAGGTTGTACATAATTATCTTTTTCTTTTCTTTAAGTTTTTATTTCTTTTTAATTTTGTCTAGTGTTATTAGTAATGTTGTTGTTATTTCTTTTCGTTATGCTTGGTTCTAAAATTTTTTGTAGGTTCAGCGAACTTGAATTTACGGAGATTGTGCGCCCCGGACATGCGGTTGTAACAATGAATGGAAAATAAAAAAAATGAGTTTACTCACAAAAAGATTTTTCTTCATTTTGCACACACTCATACTCACTTATTTGCATTTGTTTGTTCTTTTTATTTTTATTATTTCAATTTCATTTGTGTGCGTGTGTGTCGCTCGTGTATATATTTTCCGCTTTGTGTGCTTGTTTTGTATGTATATATAATTTTTATTTTGTGTTTTTATATTTATTTTTTATCTATTTATACTCTAGTATACTTATATTTATTTATATATATATATATTCCCCCCTCCCCCCTTTATATCCATTTTTCCCTTTTTACCCCATCTTATGAACAGGGAGGCAGTAAGCTTAAACATGGGGAGTCGATCGATCGAGCCCCAGTGGTCGATCGATCGATTGACCAGTATAAGCCGAGGCGGCCTTATTTTCCCCTTCTGTTTCTATTTCTCTATTTTCTCCTCTTTCTCCCTTTTTCGAGCCCTAGAATTTCCCCACCCTTTTTACTCAAATTAACCTCTTATCCTACTCAAATCAGGTATAAATCCTCAATTATTAACATGTATTTTTAATGTGTGTTGATTATTACCACCATTTATGCTTGTTTTGATAGATTTTTGGTTTTTTGTTGAGTTTTCTCCATATGTGTCGTTCTAACAATTTTTGTGCTTAAATGTTGATTAATATCCATTCATGAACACTTGTTGTTGATTGTTAAATGTATTTGTTCATGAATAGGGCTTGTTTGTTGGTTCAACGACATTTTCATACCCTCAATTCCACATTGTGCACACCAAGTGTTCGCTAAAATGCCTAAACCAATTTTTTAATCCGTTTTTAGCGCACACTTGGGTGATTTTCACTCGTTGTCGTACCTAGACAATTTTTGTCACAATGTGGAATTTTTTCGCTCGGTTTCGCACACTTGCACCCACCGTTTCAACTAGTTCACTAACTAACGTTTAATTGCGCTTACAATTCTTTTTGTATTGCTTATTGTAGGTTGAAATGGTCGAGGTAAAAAAATATGACTCTACTAGGTGTGTGCCCACCCGGGGCTTTGAGGGATTTCGAAGCCAGAGGGAGCGAGATTGGTTTCAGGCTTATTTTCAGACTTCACGGAGTCCATTGGCCTACTATTCAGCTTGGAATCTTGTGGACTTACCGGAGGAAGCGCGTACTATTTTGCGCAAGCAGGGTTGGGAGCTCTTTCTAGCCACAGATGGGCGTATCAATGAGCAACTCATGAGGATTCTCTATGCGACATTTGTGGAAGTCAAAGGGACAGGGCTGATGACGTATGAGGCGATGGTCCGAGGGGTGAGGATACATTTCAGCCGCTCTGATTTAGCAGGCTTTATGGGTGTTTCGGACCCCGAGGAGTCGGTCAACCTATCTGACGAGGAATTATTTGGACTTACTACGTTGATAGAGGCACTTGTTTCGGGGGAAGTGTGGAAATAAAAGGCGTTCCTCTTGGCCGCAACGGAGGATTTGCCACAGTTGCTGCACTAGCTCAATGTACACTCCTTCATGGTGATGAAAAACCGTTCTGAGGTGCGTCACAAGCACATGACACTTGTCTATGCATTGATGAACAATTTGGGAGATATTAGTTTGCCTAATATTTTTCTGGGCATGATGTACGTGACGGATAAGGAGAGAGCGTGGACATTTTCCCTACCATTTCCTTCCCTCATCAAGAGGATATGTTTATCATATGGCTGCCCTGAGTATGACTCGGATCGCAAGCATGAGCCACTGAGGCTTCTGACCAAAGATAACATCTAGAGGATGTTGACTCACCCTTGGGGGTAGCCTGGTGCTAAGAGGCAGAGGTGACTGACGAGGCCGGGGAGGAGGTCGAGATTCTACAGGCAGAGTCGGGACAGAGTTCTGAGGTGCTACATATAGATTCAGATGCTCGCTTTGAGGCGTACCATGCACTACAAGACCATCGCTGGGAGGAGACCCAGGTTTGGCGGGCTTCTTTAGAGTCTCAGCTAAAGCAACAGAGGGCAGAGTATAGATAGGATAGAGCTGAACGGCGGCAGGAGTTTCGCATGTTGCAGGATATGATGAGAGATTTATATGTGCAGCATCATGGTCCGGATGCATCATTCCCGCCACATTTTCAGAGTCCTTATGATCCTAGTGGTTCCGGCCACTAGGCTGCTGTTATGGGTTCATTTTTGTATTTTTGGGATCGGATATTATTATGTATTTTCCTTTTTATTTGTATTTCTTTCCTTTTATTAGTTGGCATGTATTAAGTTGTTTTGTACTGAACTTATGAAATGAGAAATAGTAATGTAGTTTGTGGTTGTGTATTGGATTTTGATGTGCGTGACTTTCCATTTTTATAAAATCAAATGTCCACCATCAATTTATCTATTATTTGCACTTTAGCCCCTCTATATTGTTGTGACTTACGACATAATTTCTTTTAACTTAATATATCGGATAATATTCTTACTTTGCTTTGTACTAGCTTGTTTTGTAGATTCATTTGGACTTGTACTTATGGAGATCGCTCCAATTTTAGGTAATATCATTCTTTTCCTATCTTTGTGTTGTGTTCTTTAATGGACGCATTGGGGACAATGCAACATTTAAGTTAAGGGGTGTAAGATATTTATCCATTTCATGTTTAGTCCTTGAATTTGACCACAATTTAGTTACAAAGCATGTTTTTTGTTAAAAATTAAAAATTTTCAAAAAGATTTTTTTCTCTCCTTTGTTGGGCATTTTACCTTGTTTTCGACGATAAATTTCAATAATTACCCGATCTAATTGACAACTCAACGATGCATGTTCTTGATTTTGTAAGTTATTAGACTTTAGTCCTTAAATCATTAATATTATGAATAACTTCATGAATTAAACTTTATCCCTTGAACACGTGCGCTTTTCTTGTTATATTGATTTGATTTAAGATTTTCATAACTCGATAATCTTTTGTTGCATTGTATATACTTACACCGAGTAAGCTTTGTACCTTTCGTCGTTTGTGAGTGTATATAGTATTATTTCCTCTTTGAAAACGTTACCTTCGTCGGTAATCTCACTATTCTTTCATTTGATCGTTCATTAATTAAGTTCATTCATGAAATGTGTTACTTGAGCATGATTTTCATATATTGTTTTGACTCGAGAATTACGTAAACTTTATGAAATGATCATAGGCCATATTTTTTATATCACCCATATTAGCCTTGACCTCGCCTTAAATGTTTCCCCTCGTACTAGCCTTTCGTTTCATTACCCAAAATCCCATAACCAACTCCACGTTGGAGTTTTACACCATACATATTACCTTACATGCCTTTGTTTGGAGTGATACTTGGGATTGAATGATGTTGTGTAGTGTGGTTATAATTTGAGCATGAAAAGAGTGAGAAAAGTGAAAAAGAAAAAGTGTAGTGAAAAATAAAATAAAAAAAAAAGCAAAAGAAAAGAAAAGAAAACATGAGAAAAAGAAGAAAAGAAAAGAGAAAGTTTCTATATATGTTGTGCATGTATAGTTCAATAAGCTTTGATTACTCTCCTATTGCCATATTTAATGCTTATTTTTGAAATCATTTTTAAATTTTGATATTGCCCACTATTTTCCATTATTCCGAGTTTTTCATATAGAACACTTTGAATGCGTATATACATCTCCTTCGTTTTGTACCCTAGCCTAGCCTACATTACAACCATACAAGTCCTATGTGATCCTAGGGTGCATTTAATTTAAAAGTTAAAATAGTTTTGATAATCCGTGAAAATGCATTTTGCCTCTTTTAATGTGCGATATCTTTTATTGAAATTACAAGTTTTTCATTTCCTATCTAGCATTCTTCATTTGTGACATGTGTGCGGCGTAGATTCCCTTTATATTTACTCTTTATGCCCACATGTCTCGTGTATTACCTTCCTATTTCAAGTGAAGTGTAATGCCCATGAGGATTGATATATGCTTTCTTTCATGTTAATTATCCGAATTATTTAAGTTTTGACCAAATCTTGCTTTGCATGTGCTCTCCCCCCTTCCACTTTTAAAGTTTGAATTCTATGAGGTGCATTCAACCTGTTAATAACAACGGACTTTAGCTTGATTTCGTTCAATATGCTAATAATAGGTTTGAAATCTTTTTCGTTGTTGTTGAGTTTGTCGCATGTTGGTTTGGGCATATTTTGAGGAAATCATATGATGTTTGTGGGTTTCATCCTTGAAAACCCTCACGAGATGACACTCGTCCACTAGGGTAACCTAGGGGTTTAACGGCTTATTACATATGCTAAATGCAATCGAATCGCCCGCAAAAATGGTCTTTATCTGTTTTTCCCATTTTATGCTATCTCTTGTTGGTTTACTTGTAGTTCCTGTTGCATCTTATTTCATTACTAGGGACTAGCAATGTGTAAGTTAGGGAGTGTGATACGACGCAATTATTGCGTATTTCACCCGTTAACCTACGCATTATTAGCTCCCTCGAATATCTTATTCCCTATATATATGCTCGTTAACCAGACATCCTAGGATTTCTATGTTAACATGCTTTGCAGGGATTAATTGAGCTTTTATAGGTATTTGGATGCTTAGTATGAAAGTCGGACGCATTTCGATGAAGTTCCGTACACGATCGCACATGCAAGGGCAATTTAGTCATTTCACAATTTTGGCACTGTCCCAATGTCATCACGAAAGTTGTATCCCTCTGAACGAGCTTCACGTGGCCACGAACGGTGCCTGATTATGAGTCCAAACGAAGAAGTTACGAGGTTTTTCGCGGAAGAGAATTATAATGAAATCAAAACAGGGGAACTTGGCTGTGACCTTCTTGATCGATCGATCGACCCCTCCTTATTTCTGAAATCGTAGGAGACAATGTGCAAGTTTTTGAACCATCGATCGATCGACCCTTGGGTTCGATCGATCGATCCCCTATTTTTCAAGATAATTTCCTTTTTATTTTCTTTCTTCTTTCTTCTTTTTCCAACTTACTATATAAATTTTTTTATTGTAATAATATAGAGAATTAATTTTCAAGAGATATTTTAGGTTAGGGTTTGGTTTTGAGAGATCATCTTCATTTCTTCTTGGGGTGACAACCATTTGGGTTTGTAAGTTGAATTATTCATTATCCTCTCCATTAATATAGTTATGTTCTTCATTTTCCTTGCCTAGATAATTCGTTTAATTTAGTTATTGATTGTTTTAATCTAGTTATTTAGTTTAATTCATGCTTAGCCATTAGATAAATAGGGTTGGGGTTGTGTTCCGCCATTAACGGGCCCCGAGCTCCGAAAATTAGGTTTTATGTAAAATTGCATTTAATTGAACTCGCGTGTATTAAAGTTGTATTGTTATGTGTTTAACTTTATTTGTCACGCAACTTTAGTGTTTATAGCGATAATCTGAATTTAATCCGCGTGTGATCATTTTTGATTAAATGTTTATTCAAGCAACTTTGGGTTAAATTCCTTCTTGCGTGAATTTTATGCTTAATTAAAATGCTCGGTTAAATGCTTTCGAGCCGGAATTCTAATTAATAGTTGTTTTGATCCGTGTGGTAGGATGCGATCCCGATCCTCACTTTACTTCTGTGTAGCGTAACTTATTCCTCTCTTTTATCACCATAACAACCTATCACCTTTTACACTTTTATTTCTGAAGTACTAAAATAATTATCAGTCTAAAATTCTATCACTCCCTGTGGATTTCTTACGATACCCGACTTATCGCTGTGCTTGCTTGTTAAGTGTAGTTGTAGGTTAGGTTTTTTGCATTGAGTTGCCGAACCGATAACAACGATTTGCGTATTACACGACGTTACTTTTCGCGATCAGTAAGCTCAAACTGAATGTAGATAATACATAGACAACCAAATTCTTCATATGTGAAAATTGGGGCTGTAGTTGATGCAACAACTCTTATTTTAACTTTTATAACAACACTATAAAATGCAGTTGTGGGAAGCTGGTGACTAAACATAGAACTCTAAAAGATTATAAAATTCATGATGTTGTTGGAATTTTTATGACCGAAACAACCATTTTTACTATCAGTGATGATTTACATGTAAAGCGTAACCAATCCAAACCTATAGTGGATTGTTAACTGATCTTAGTGCTTGAGATTAATCACTGCTAATAATCATCTCTTATGCAATGTAATATAACTCAAAGAATGTGGTGCTTAAGATTAATCATTTTATCATGATAGCCTACTAGCTCGCGTATCGTGCGGGTTTACACCTAGTATAATATATAACATCAAGGATAATATTTGAGCACAAATGACCATGAGCCTAGTCATACACTTAAAAGAAAAGGAAGAAAATGATACATTCCATGCGGCACACCACACAATCTAACTACATATGCTTTTATCTCGTGGCTACTCGGGTACGTAAGCACAATATCGAGTCCTTCTCGTGGGCACAAGCTTTTGTGATATGTCTCTCGATATATTGTCTATAAGGAGATGCTTCCATCTCCCACCTTTACTTTTCCTTCTCAAACGAGATATCCAACTATCTCAAGTCTCGACTTCTCGCGCATATCTACACATAACATACACTAATGGCCTCTCGTATATATAATCACCCAAGTGCACTCTTGTGTACCCTCACCTGTTTTGTGGCATTCCTACACCTCTCACTAACACCATTTTTTATACTTAAGCATGTATCTACGCTTTAAGAGGTTATCAAACTAAGGTCTCTCCGCATGTTCTAAAATAAACTAAAAGTAATTACAAATGTAAAATGCGATAGTAAGTATATTAGTAAACATAAAGAGCGAGCACCCGCTCATGAACCTGGTTCCCAAATTCACACCAAGAATGTCTGAATCATTCGCAGGCCTCAACCTGTCTTAGGGTAAGACCGAAAAGGATAACTTGACCCATTTTGTTTGTTTTTATATAAAATAAACTATCGACTCTGAATAACCAAAAAACTCCTCGCGCAAAGAATGGCTTAGGCCGATAGCGGCGCATACGAAAACTGGATATGGTGTCTAACAACTTTTAGGGGAACAATCACAAACCCAACCTCAAAGGGAAAAACGGAGATCGAGAAACGATCACTCTCACGTCCTCGACGATCATTACATATGTACGCGGACGTCATAACATTCCCCCTTGCAATATACACATCCCTCTTCCTCCCTTGAGCTAACCAGGCAATAATAGCACACAACATTGAGCCGTCGGACTGCCCACAACACCACAATATCCTCCCGTAATTCCACTGCTCTCATCCTACTTAATAGTTCTATGGGAGGTTGTTCGGGGATAAAAGGATAATATATTTCACCTTGAAAAATCCACACCCAGTAATTGTCTTTCGTACCCCATTTTAAGCAAATGAAATTCAAATGTATTCCACTCAAATAATTTACTATTTTTACAACGCGCACAAGAACATGCGATGTGACAACCCGGATATAAGTATGATATATTATATTTGAATCATGATTACCTTATGTGTTATGTATAATGTTTTGTTTATATATATAATGTTAGCTTGTTATGTTTTAGTTTAATTATACCTTCAAAAATCATTAAATATCGAGTTGGTTACAAAAACAAAATTTTGAGATTTTCGGTAGGAATGTTCATATTAGAGAATAGTTTTAACCCTTATAATATGACAATTGGGCCAAGGTAAAAACTATATAGTTGTAGATATTTGTGTTAGGTTTATAACATAATAAACGGTGTATCAAACGAATATTTGAGTAAGAAGTTATACCGAATTTACGAACTAAGGGCAAATCTATCCATCATTTTAAGTAGTATTTTGTATTTTAGCGCACCACATAATTTAATTTGATTTGTTGGAGAGGGAGGCAGCTTTGGCCAACTTTAAACTCTTAATATCACCTTTTTCTTCGTTAATTTTAACTTTTGGTTCAGTTTGAATAATTTTTGGCTTGATGAGAGAGAAAGGAGAAGCGTAAGGAAGAAAGGGTTATAAGAAAAGCTGGAAAAAATTTCAAGAAAATCATAAAAGTTTACCCAAGGTTTAAGGTCTAATCCACCAGGTTCAGCTCCACCCAAGAGAAAAGTAAACATATAGTTGAGAACCTAAGGTGAGTGTACTCACTGGAAATGTGTATATATACATTATTATGGATATGATCATGAAATTATGAATATGATATTTTTCATTTCTATTTACCGAATTAGGAGGTTACTCCTCGACCCAGAATATGGGAGGATTGTCTATTATAGATAAGGAGTTACTCCTTGACCAAGAATGATAGAGAATTATCTACTGCAGACGGGATATGTGAATCATGATTCAAAAAGTTGGATCGTTCATTATGAATGGACCGAATAAGTTTAGACATTATTATATGGATAGGATTTGTTGCATTTAATTTTATGCAATAGTGTAGTAGTGACGCATTCACTAAGCTATTTCGCTCACGATTCTTATATTTATATTTTTCAGGTATTGTGATTTCACTTCCAAATCTAGGAGGCTAGGTTGGGTTATCAAGGATTAAGTCAAAAATGAATTTTGTTTAAATGTAAATGATGTAATTAAGCCAACCTATCCTTCAAGAAAGTTTATGTAAGCATAAGTATTTTAATATGGTGACAAGTTTTTAGTTTTATAGATTTTCCTTGATGGCTCTATAATGAAGACTCGTGTTAATGGTTTGGTTAATTGAATTTTGGTTTGACTCAATTTGACTTTAAAAATTAGTATAAGTAACTAGGTTAGGATTTGTCAATTTTTGGTATCAGAGCCTAAGCTTTAGAGGTTTTGGAGTTAGAAGAGTCTAGATTTAACAATGAATATAAGAAATATGTTTTGTTTAATACTAACGATTATATTGGAGAAAATATGTATATATGCATGTTGTTATTTCTTTGATTCATTTAAGATTTAAAATAATGGAACGAGGGAATGTTATGTGAGAATAGAAGATGAGGCTTCTAATATTTTAACGGGAGTGGAGGTTCAACAACCTGTTCATGTAAATGTAGAACTTGAGCCAAAATAATTAACGGATATGAAAAAAATAGCACGTGCTATGAATTTAATGGTAGAGCAACAAGCTAGGTTTATAGTTCAGACGGAAGAACAACAGTCGAGGCAACTGGAGGCACAACCATTGGCTAGGGCTGAGGAGGTGATGCACCGAGAAGAGAGGAATACTTCACATGAGAAATTTATTAAGTTGCATCCACCATAGTTTGAAGGAGCAATTAATCCTGAGGCAGAAGTATGGGTTAAATAGATTGAACTTATTTTTGGGGTAATGAGAATGCCTGAAAATCAACAAGTTATCTTATCAACGTATATGCTAAAAGGAGAAGCTAAGTATTGGTGGGATGCTACCAAACATTTATTGATTACTTCAGGAGGCGGGAATGTGATCTCATGGGATGATTTTATTGAAGCTTTGTATGATAAGTATTTTCCTCCAATGTATCAAAAATATAAGGAGAAAGAATATTTTACATTACATCAGGTAAGGATGACAATCAGAGAATATGAAGCTAAATTTACAGCCTTATCTAGGTTTGCTTCGAGGTTTATACAGAATGCGGAAGACATGTGTAGTCAATTCCATGATGGACTAGAGTTGGTCATTAAATCGCGATTGCTGGCTTTAGAGACTGTTAATTATTCAACCTTGGTGAATTAAGCCATGTTAGTAGAAAAAAATGTGAATAAAGTAAGAGGGCAACGAGAACAAGGTGCAAAGAGAAGTAGATTTGATCTGAATTATCAAAAGGATAGTGATACATAATATTCAAGGCTTTGAGTGCAAAAATTTCAGTATGGTAGGGGTATGGGAAGTAGTTAGGAAAGGGGTGAAGCTAGTAATGGAAGTGGTTCAGGAGTTTCAGCACAAGGAAACCCAAATGATTGTTTCTTTTTTGGGAAATTAGGTCATATAAAGAGAAATTACCCAAAGTTACTGAATATAGAATGCTTTAACTATCATTAGAATGGTCATCTGAAAAAGAATTGCCTTATGTTAGTAAGAACAAATTCAATAAATAGTGTGGTGCCTAGTAAAATATCATCTCCAAGTAGTACAACTAGAGGAAGCGGTATAAGACAAACAAGTGGATCGAAGGCTGGAGGATGAGTATTTGCGATGATATTGCAATATATTCATGCTACACCAGAAGTTATTACAGGTAAACTTTATATTGCAAATAAATATCTATATGTGCTCATTGGCCCTGGATCTACGCATTTGTTCGTAGCATTACCTATTATTTCATAATTAGGTAGACCATGTTCATTTATCAATTGTGCTTTATATATTTCTACCCCAATAGAAAGTGTAATATAAAATTGAGCACGTTTATAAAGATTGTGTCTTAAGAATGGGTGAGCGAGATTTATATGTTGATTTAATATCGTTGGCCATTCGGTATTTTGATATTATATTGGGGATGGATTGGTTATCATCGTATCATGATTCAATTGACTGTTTTTAAATTTAAGTTACATTTAATCTGCTAGGTGAATTCGAGTTTCGATTTATAGGAGAAAGGAATGTTGTTCCTAATTGTCTTATATCAGCAATTAAGAGCCTGAAGTCATTGAGTAAAGGTTGTACCTGGTATTTACCGTATGTTATTGATACTACTAAAGAGACACTTAAAATTGAAGATATACCAATGATTAGAGAATTTTATTATGTCTTTCCTGAGGAGTTGCCAGGATTACCGCCCGATAGGAAAGTAAAATTTTCCATTAAATTAGTTCCAGATAGTGGTCTAATTTTTCTTACTCCATACATAATGACACCAATAGAGTTAAAAGAATTGAAAGTACAATTACAAGATCTGATAAGCAAAAGTTTTATTCGACTAGTGTTTCACCATGGAGAGCCCTAGTGTTATTTATGAAAAAGAAAGATGGAACAATTCGATTGTGTATTGATTATCGACAGTGAATAAGGTTATCATTAGAAATAAGTACCCGCTACCTCATATCGATGATTTGATTGATCAATTATAAGGGGTCACAGTGTTTTCAAATATTGATTTGAGATTAGGTTACCACCAATTGAAAGTAAAAGATAATGATATTTTCAAAATGACTTTTCGGACTCGATATGAGCATTATGAGTTTTGGGTGATGTCATTTGGATTAACTAATGCTCCAATAGTTTTTATGGATCTTATGAACTGGTTATTCCTCCCTTTCATTTATTCATTTATGATTGTGTTCATTGATATGTGTTGATTTACTCACCGGGTATGAAGGAACTCGAGAAACATTTGAACCTTGTATTACAGATTTTAAGAGAAGAGATTATTTGCTAAATTTAGCAAATGTGAGTTTTGGTTAAATGATATTATTTTTTTAGGGCACTTTGTAACGAGAGATAGGATATATATTGATCCAAAGAAGGTAGAAACCATTGTTAAGTAGGAGAGTCCTAAGAATGTGATAGAAATTAGGAGTTTTATAGGATTGGAAGGTTACTATCATAGATTTATTAAGGGTTTTTCATCAATAGCATTACCATTGACAAAGTTAACTCGTAAAGAAGTGAAATTTATGTGGGATGAAGAATACGAGAGGAGTTTTAAAGAATTGAAGAATCGGTTAGTTCCAGCTCCTATACTTACTATTCCATGTGGTAAATAGTCTTTTGTGATCTAAACAGATGCTTCATTTCAAGGATTACATGAACTAAATTACCCTACATATGATTTGAAGCTAGTTTCCATGGATTTTGCTTTGAAGATGTGGAGACTTTACTTGTATGGAGAAACTTGTGAGATATTTATGGATCATCAAAGTTTGAAATACTTGTTTACACCAAAAGAACTAAATATGAGACAAAGGAATTTAATAGAGCTGATTAAAGACTATGACTATACCATCCAACATCATCCTGGGAAGGCCAATGTAGTAGAAAATGCTTTGAGCTGAAAATCATCATGGATTCTTGGTTGCATAAAGTGTTCAAGTGTTGAAAATATTTATGACTTGGCATCGATGGGGATTGAATTAAAGTTATTAAAAGAGGGAGGATTATTGACACATGTTACAGTGAGACCTTTATTAGCAGAACACATTCAAAATTTATAGAATAATGACGATTCCTTGAGAAGAAGAAACATGAGGTTCAGGATGGTAAAAAGAGTGACTTTAAAATTAAGAATCATGAATCGTTGTTTTATAAAATAGAATTTGTTACCAAATGATCCATCATTTAAGAAGGATATATTAGAAAATGCACATAGTTCTATTTATTCTATACATCCTAGAGGTACCAAAATGTATAGAGATTTGAAAGAGTATTACTGGTGGAACAATATGAAACGTGAGATTACAAAATTTGTAGCTAAATGTTTGGTATGCCAGCAAGTGAAGGCGAAACATCAGAAGACGACATGATTATTACATCCATTGCCTATTCCGAAATGGAAGTGGGAGCACATAACGATAGATTTTATAATAGGATTACCACGATCATAAAAGCGGCATGTAACTATTTGTGTGATTGTAGACCCATTGACAAAGTCAACTAATTTTCTCCCAGTTAAGACTACATACATTATTCACAAGTATGCACGTATGTACGCTGATGAGATTATCCATTTACATAGGGCACCGATGTTAATTGTATCAGATAAAGATCTAATGTTCACTTCTAAATTTTGGCCTCATTTATAGAATGCCATGGGCACCAATTTAAAGTTTAGTACTGCATTTCATCCATAAATAGATGGACATCAGAAAGGAAAATTCAAATATTAGAAGACCTGTTTCGAGCTTGTGTGTTTGATTGCAATGGTGGTTGGGATGATCATTTTCCATTGATGGAATTCTCTTATAATAATAGTTATCATTCTACCATTGGTATGTCTCCTTATGAATCTTTATATGGGAAGAGATGTAAAATGCCTTTATATTGGGATGAAGTAGGTAAAAAAAAACTTTAGGGTCCTGAATAGATAGATATGACAACTAAAAAGATTAAAATAATCGGGAATGGATAAGAATATCATAAAGCAAGCATAAATTTTATGCGGATAAAATTTCAAGAGGGAGATTTTGTATTCCTACGTATTTCACCGTGCAAAGTCATCATCAGATTTGGGAAGAAGTGGAATCTAAGTCCAAGATACAAAGGTGGATCCAAGCTAAGTCCAAGATATTGAGGTAGGAAGACAGAGGTGAGTAACTCTAGAGGCATAGCAACGGGGCACACTTACTTCGACTTGGGACAAGGTGAGGGCTAGTTTTCATAAGGGTAATCCTCTCACTTTCGTAGGGGGATCTGACTCAACGGTTGCTCACTAGTGGAGGAGAGACACTTGAGGATGATGGACTGTACTGATGTGCAGAAGCAGATGTTGACTATGTTTAAGTTGACTAGAGATGCATTACAATGGTGGGATAGTGTCACCACATCGAAGGGCATGGACTATGGAGATTTATGGTAAATTTTGATAATAAGTATTTCCCGTATTCGATTAGGAGCATGAAGAATACTGAGTTTCTAGAATTAGATTAGGGTTCGAAATCAATTATTGAGTATGATCTATCGAGGAGAAGAATATGGAGTGCTTCATTAAGGGTTTGTTCTGGCCTATTTAGCAGATTGTGTTGGGGAATACAGAATACACTACTCACACTTAGGTGGTGGACGTCGCACTATTATCGTGGAAAGATAAAGTGAACTACCAAAAGATGTTGGGAAATAGATAAGAGTCAAATGGTCAAGGAGGAGAGAATAAGAGTCGAAATGACCAGCCGTGGAAGAGACAACGAGCAGGACAAGAGCAACATGCCTTTCAGTAAGGCAATGATGTCCCGCAGGGCCCTCAATAACAGGGACAAGGACAAGGGCAGTGGGGTGAACGAGTGCCAAATAGGCAGTATGGGCATTTTAGAGGTGCATGTTTCAGTTGTGGGGAAGTGGGGCACCGAGCTTCTAGTTATCTGAAGGTGCAGGACCAGCACGGTCAAGGCACACAGGGCCAGTAGAGCCAAGGGCCTCCAGTACCAGCAATTCCAGGTGTACAGGGAGTGCCAGCAGCACCAGCAGTACCTGAAGTGGGTATGTGTTATATGCTCCCGACTCAGGAGCCTCAGGCAGATAGACGCCACAGGAGCCAAGACGCGGCTATTGGAGTAGCACGATACATATTATTTTCTTAGATACTTAGATATAGGTAATATATATTGTATTTTGATCATGGGGAAGGTACATGTGGGATTGGGTGTATGGGCGCCCGATCATGGCATGCTACACGTAGGCATATGTGAGTCTTATTTTATTTTGGGCAATTACGCTTCGTCGAATTTTGAGGACGAAATTCCAGTGCTAGTGGGGAAGTATGTAACATCCCTTAATTTTAAACCGATAATAATTTAATTTATTTTAAAATTCAAAAAAATAAAAATTGTTAGATTTAGTTATTTTTAGAAATTTAAAATTTTGGACTTTATTTATGGAAAATAGGATTTTAATCGGAATTGAAATCGGAGGGGGGGGGGGGATCGGGTTTTTATTTATACATACACATTTTTGGGGCGAGTTGTGGACCTATTCAGTTGCGAATCGATTCGGCCTGAAGGGAGAATCTATTCGTCTGGGAGAGTGTCGGTTGGTTGTTTGATTTTGTTAAAGTTTGAGTTAATTAGAACTCTTAACCTTTTTAATATAAAAATAACTCGGAACTAGACTTTTCTAAACCCCTTTTCACCAAATTTTAAACCAGAAGTCTCACACATCTCTACCACCTCTCATCTACAAACCCTATCCTCATTTAAAATCAAGATTCAACCTAAATTTTGAACGCTTAAATCGTGTTTTCTCTAGATCGTTCAAGAACGAGTCTTTATTAATTTTTCAAGAGGAACTTAGAATTTACAACTAACTTTTCAACAAGTATGAATACTTATATTCTTTTTATTTAGTATTATGCGTTTAAATATCGCCTAAACATTTAAGTTACATGTTTTTCTTAAAAAAATTAGAAACCTTAATTAGGGAAAGTGAAATCAATATTGGGACTATTTTTATGAAAAATCTTAATATGAATTAAGACTAATAACAATTGTGTGCTTAGGGTAGAGGGTGGATTTTTATTATTATGGATGTAGATTTGCATAAAGAAAATCGTAGTAACTTTATTAAATTGATAGGGACTTGTGAAATTACATAAAATTATGTAAGTGTGATAAAAGAGAAATTATTGTTGTGTACACCATAAACTTGCATGACAGTAAAATTATATTAGTTGCCTAAGATAAAGTATTCTAGTTATGAGGATTGATTGAATGAATTAAATTAAATAAATTTGTGATCTTATAAAAAAATTGACAGAATTTTTGATAAATGTCTTATGTGAATTATTGATTCAATTATATTTAACATTGTGGGAACGACGGGGTTTTCAGATAGTTATGCTCTCGACTTAATTTTATGAGTGCTTGCTAGGTATGTGACTAATAAGTATGTATTAGTCGTGGTTAATACTTTCTAGGTATGTGACTAGTTAGTGTAGATTTTTACGGATGATATATTTCGGGGTTGGGCTGATTTTTGTGTCGTTCCATTGATTCGATAGTCTAGGCACGAGACTAGGAGGAAATAAAAGGTAGATATTTATCCTATGTTATAGTGTAGGATGTACTTGTATTTTGGAGAACTTTAGGTATGGGGCTAAAGATAGATTTCGAGGATTTATGCTCTATAATAGGGTGGGGCTAATATATAAATAATGAGAACTTGAGAACATTGAGAATTGATATATAAGATAATAAATGGGTATTAAAATGAATTTGCGGTGTGAATTTATACAGGGTTGATAGAATACGGGCCGACTGAATATAACGACGTGTGTGTGTGTTGGCGGGACTGAGAGAATACGAGCCAACTGGCTATAGTGACGTGCCATGCATGGAATTTCACGAGTATGTGCAGAGCTGATTGGCTATAGTGAGGAGAAATGGGTGTGATGTGTAGAACTTTAAGCGTGCCAAGAGTGTGTGCAGGACCGATAAGGGGTCTATTGGCCATAATGTTATCGCATGAATACAAATAATTGAATAATTAAACTAAGTAAGGATAAGAGATAATTTTTAAATTATAGTACTAATAGAATAATTGAACTTACACTTTAGGGTGGATTAGTTATATGGTTAGATAGTAGAAAATTACTTTTATTCACATGTTAATATTTATTTCGTTTAATTTAAAATACTATACTGTGATGTTTATCATGTATAATGCTACTATCTGGGATCACAAACCCTAATTGGGGAGAGTAGTTAGTATTCATACGGTGACCTCTGACCCATTGCGTTGACTAACATTTTAGATATAATGATGGAGTTAGACCCGTTAATGGGTCGTGTCGAGTCGTGTTCGTGTCGTTTTTATCGTGTTTGGGTCTTATTGGGTTCGTGTCTAAATGGGTGACTTTTTTATCGTGTGAAAAAATCATATCCAAACTCGACCCATTATGTTAACGCGTCTTGTTGTGTTCACTCATTAATAGCCATTAAGATAATGAGTTATTTTGAATTGTATACAAAATGACATATTATCTCAATTTTGAACCCATGTAGACCCATTAATTCATTAACATTACTAAATCTCTCATTTAGTAAAATTCTTTATGATTACATTAATATTACGCTACATAAATTATTCATAAGTTCCAAGAGTATATCTTATTTACTTAAATTAATGTGTCATAACGGGTCTTATAGGGTATTAGCGGGTGAAGAGGGTCAACATTAACCCGACTCGTTAACTATCGTGTCTTATCGGGTTGGCACTGATATGACCCGAACCCATTAAGGGTCCACCCATTAACTTATAACTTCGTGTCAGTTCGTGTCGTGTTATCATGTCGTGCCCTAATTTTCCAGTCTAGCTGGAGTAGTTGCATATGAGTAATTGGAGATATTTTTGAAGATGCAACTAGAAATTCATTTTAGATGCTTTAGTAGTTTAGGATTGCTTTCTATTTCCGTTGATTTTTATTATGAGACTTTTATTTATGGATTTAGTGGGCCAATCGGTTCCACAGTTATTTACGATTTCTGTCAGATATTCATAGTTGGATTATTTCATTGAGATTTATATTTTTTTGGAGTTGGATTTATTTTGGACATTTAATGTTTCTTGAATGGTTATAGTTAGTGGATCAATTTGATTATTATCAAGTGGAAATTTTTTATATATCTCATATATCTGTCACATGATAAGAATGATAAATTATTTAGTGACGCCCGACGTAGTTTGGCAGCGACAGTTGGCCACCTCGCTTGCCAGAATGCGTGGGGGTGTTATAAAGATCTCTTAATGTTATCTTTATTTTATATTCATTTATTACAATTATTATTTCCCTCACCCATATTTATCATCATCACTGTGAGGGATAATTCGACCACACATGAGGTGAGGTACGTGTCCGTTGATCTTATTAAATATCTCATATGAAAGGATAAAGATTCTAAATTCCGATCTATAGAAATCTCAAAATTAGATAGGACTGATCAGTTTGGGTAGTTATTTAGAGTGAAGGAGTCCTGCATGACTCAACTGTGACACCCCGCCTAATAAAATACCGGGTGATCAGTCCTATACCAAATTAAAACAGGAATCCCAGTTGGATCATCCTTAGCATCACTGTCGAAAACTTTTTATAACTTACTAACCACCTAGTATTCCAAAAGTTAGTGCCACTTTTAACTTTTTAATTAAACAAAACAGTACATGCGAAAATAAAAATAAACCATTCACATAACTGAATAATTAATTTAAATAACTTGCCGAATAAACCATCGGCCACCAAAGTAAAATAATACAATAAAAACATCAAACACCTGAAGGATTACATCTGAAAACTGTACTGAGAAGTCTGGGCTACTAGCCCTAAATAAAACTGGGACTGATAAAAGATTCCTACTCTAGAAATGAATGAATGATGCGTCTAATCCAAACTCCTGCTTGCATCCACATATGCCGCAGCTCCTTGTCCCTGGAATAGAATGTCAATCCTGGCGTCCCTGTGGCTGGACACCTAAAAGGTTTTGAAAATAGTTTTATAGCAAGGGTTAGAACCCAAAATATTTTGAAAATATTTAGCAAGTGAATTAACTGCAGTAATTTAAAATGCATGAATGCGCTTCATATTTAAGTTAGTGTCGCACTCCCTTGTGGACATTCTCACCCCCCCACTATTATGCACACCTACCGGTTACCCTAACCCCACCTAGTTGTACTACCCCGTTCAACTAGTCCTGGTATAACCATCCCTTGCCATACTACTCTAACCCGAGTATAATGATTCTTGAATTATAAGTTATTTCACGATTAACTTAATTAATTCCTTCTTAATGAATAGCATATAACCGTAACACAAGTTATATAAATTTAATACGTCACACTCTGTATTATTCCCACAAATGATTAACTTAATTAATTTCTCATTAATTAACAGCATATAACTGTAACCCGAGTTATATAAAGTAAATATATCACACACTGTATTATCACCTACATATAATATTTACTACCATATTATACGTACCTTTACTAACATCCACACATATATCATACGTGTATCCATCCTTCCGAGTTTACCCTCAGCGGATGATTCCCTCTAGAATGCTATCTCACTAGGTGTGATCACAAAACCTAGTTTCCCCAAGTTAGAATCGCTCACCAACTTGGACCAAAATATAGACGTAGTGGAGGCGGTCACATTCCTTCCCTGAAAGTGAGATAAATCCCTCACCCATATATACCGGACGCTATGACCTGGGGATATACTCGCCCTACTCCTCAAGCTAGGGGATTCACCCACATCGCGCAACCTCCCTTGATAGCATTAGAGTATTTAAATTGAATAAATATCTAGTCACTGATATTTACTATCACACACAATATATACACACATATATATACTATCACTACCCGTATATATATATTATGAACCCCGGTTTTATTGTGTACTCAAAATCCCGTACACTGCCTATAGTCCCCGTACACTGCCTGTAATTTAATGTCACACACAATACATACATGTATATATATATACTATCACTACACCGTATATATATATATTAATAACCCCGTCTTTACCATGTACTCAAAATCCCATACACTGCCTGTAATTTCCTAAGTCTGTGGCCCGACTAAATGTAATTAATTTTCTCACTTAATAACTTATCCTCTTCCCGAGTCTATGGTCCGACTCTAATATAATTAATTCACACCTCAATTAATACAATACTTTCCCCGAGTCTACGGTCCGACTCTCCTTAAATTAATTAACACACATTTTAATTTAATACCTCCCCGAGTCTATCACCCGACTCTAATTAAATTAATTGACACACATATTAATTTAATACCAATCCGAGTCTGTGGTCCGACTCTAATATAATTAATTATCACATTAATTAATAAGTACCCTTCACGAGTCTACAATCCGATTCTGATTAAACTAATTATCCCACCCATTAATTTAATCATACCCGAGTCTACAGACCGACTTTAATTAAATTAATTAACACCCTTATTAATTTAATCATACCCGAGTCTACAAACCGACTCTAATTAAATTAATTAATACACTTATTAATTTAATACTACCCGAGTCTACAATCCGACTCTTATTAAATTAATTATCACTCTTACTAATTTAATATTACCCGAGTCTACAATCCGACTCTAACTAAATTAATTAACGCATTTATTAATTTAATAACTTGGTGTCACCCAACCATTATCCCCGGACTCACTTACTTGGCCCGTATCTTAATATTTCCCGAGTCTATGTTCCGACTCCAAATTAATTACTCTCTCTCAAAAATAAATTTAATACTTTGGTGTCACATAACCAACATACCCGTACTCACTCACTCGGTCCATTTTTACATCTCATAATTTCTTTCCCACATTTTTCGCCCACAATGTGTCACACATTTATCTCCATAATTTCCCAATTATATTTACCTATAATTATCAACATACGCGGACTCGTCCACTCGGTCCACAATTAAGTATCTCCCGAGTCTATATCCCGACTCAAAATTAATTAGTTTATCTCTAAACTCAATTCACTACTTTGGGGTCGCATGACCAATATACCCGGATTCACTCACTTGATCCGTACCTCACTATTTTGGAATGAAATCTCTCAAATTCATCCATTAAATGCCCCACATAAATTCATCCTAGTCCCAATTACTTTCTCCCATAATTGCTAGGAATATTTGTTTCATATTTATTTATCACTAATTAATGTTTGGGAATTAAATTTCTAATTAATTTTCCCCTTATATACAAACTGGGCGAACTGCCCGAAATTTCGAATCATCGATCGATCGATCGTCCCTGACTTCGTCTTCTCCAAGAAGCAGTCCCACCATTAACGAAAACCTTAAACTTTCATTCTTTCCCCTGGACTAACCCAAGCCCAATCAATCCTATTTCTACATAATAATAGGATCAAAGTACCTTATAGAACATCAAACTGAAATTAAATCTCACGATTTCTTACTTTTTCCCGATTTGGGTATTATCCGGGTTTCAAATCCTCAATCCGAATTTCATTTATTTTAACAGCAATTAACCATCTACTCTTACTGGTTTTAACATCTGATTCAGTCCTCTACATTCTAGAATCATAACCATGATCAATCTCCCCCTTAATCTCATTAAAGTATATAAATTTACAAAAACCCAATTTAAATTTTGGCGACACACCCAAAACGAATTTTCATACACACATCACTATGATATGAATTGATTATCAAACTTTTAGAAATCACAACAGTTAACCACTTGCCTGTAAGTGTTCGTAGTGTCTGATCCGTGGGCGTAGTCCCTCAATTTGGCTCCAATAACCTCCAATTTGTTCTTGATTTGCTTTCCCCCAAATCTCCTCTCAAACCCTAGGTTTAGAGTTATGTTGGCTGCCATTCTTTAATCTCCCCATTAGGTTAAAAACCCTTAATCCTGTTTTTCACCTAATGGGCTTAATTAAAGTGGCCCAACTCACCCCGTGTGGGCCCGACTATGCCCAAAAATACCCCGAGACCCAATTACTACCCCCGGGTACTCTTTTCTGACTATCTCGACCCATTTGGACTCAATCGCGCACTCATAATTGGCATCCGAATTAATTTATAAAAATCCTTATCTCACACCCAATTTAGTCTATACCGACTCCCGGTTGGGATAAGTGTATACCTCGTCATTAATACTCGAAATGACGTAATTAAATTATTACTATTCACTTAGTAAATAAATTTCCCTAAACATTAACCATTCACTCCCCGATTAATATTTAAATATATATATTGCCATAATTAATTCAATTAAAATTACAACACACCAGTAATTTAAAATTCCCGAATTAATTAAATATTAACTATACAAAAATACGGGGTGTTACATCAACCTTCCTTTCTATTATATAAATATAACCTTCATCCAGGGAGAAGGGACATGTAACCATTGATATTAAGAGGATATTAATAAAGAGGACAAACACCCCATAGACGTAAGCACATTGCTGAACCACGCACATACTGTTTTGTGTGATTTTGTTGATAATCACCTATAGTGTTTTATCATGGGATATTAATACAATTACTTTCTGATCTTTTTTTGTGTGTTGATAATCACCTATAGTGTTTTACCATTGACAATTGGCATCGTCTGTGGGAATCGATTTTCCTTTCTTAATCAAATAAGTCAACAAGAAATTATGTCTCATTTGTATTATGAACTCACTCAACTCATGACAGGCACCAAAATAACGAGAATGACAACGAGGCCCCTAGGATTAGGTATGTGATCCATCCCAACATGAATCGTCATACTCCCAATTCTTGTTATCATCAACATTAGGATCAAATGATGTAAAGTAATGACACCATGATCCACTCAAATATCTCGGCTGGTGGATGCTTTTGAGCAATGCCTTCGGCAACAAGAGGCATCCACCCACCACAAACAAGAGGAGAATGACGACCTCTAATGTCGCTTGGAAAGGATGGAACTGGAGCTCAATGGAGACAAACACAAATGTCACATTGTTACCCATATCCCTCAGGCGAGCAAAACTCACAGTCGAGGAAGGAGTTCATGTCACGATCAAGATCATTCCTTATAAAGGGGCTTGTTAGATAGAAAAGATGGACACATCAGTCGTTGTGATAAAAAGGATCTTTGTAATCTCATATGAAGGAATCAGGAAGACCACCCACCCAATCTAGGGGTAAAAAGCACTAAGGAACTAGACAAAATGGTCCTCATTGTCCAGATGAAATCTACCTTCACAAGGTTTATCGGGGACTTGAAAAGCATCCCAAGAAGTTCACCGCCCCAGATTTAAGATTTACGATGGGAAAATTGATCCCACCGATCATGTTCGCTAGTATCATCATCCCATAACTCTAGATCAATAACGAGTCTCTTATGTGTCACACCTTTCCTTACAGTCTATGGGATATTGCACATAATTAATTTGAGAATTTACCACATCGGTCGATCATCGACTTCAAACATATCGCAGAGGCCTTCATCGTAAGATCCATCACCATCATCACCCGTCTAAAGAGGATAGAATACCCCTCATAATGAAGAAAAATCCTTAAGAAATCCTACGTGGATATGCTCAATGAAGAGTGCCCAATATATGTGTGTTTTCTTTCAAACCAATTTTTCTCCGAAAAAATTATCCAACTTTGAATTATGCTCCAAACCAAGTTGTGAAAACCCAATTCTTACTTTAAACCAGTTTTATCTTGATTAATCCTAAACATGCATCTAGTGATTAAAGCAAGTATAATAAAGTAAAGAACACTCACAACCCCGGATGTACGAGGAAAAAACCCAAAACAGGAAAATAACCTCGGACGACCCAAGCCAGACAATCACTATGAACAATGGTTTTACAAAGACAGATTATACTTACACTAAGACTCGATCCCCATGGGTCTTGATGCTCCTTCTGGTCTTCAACCGTTCTTCAATAGTGCCCACACAGAAATTCCATCTTCCACGATACCTGTCCACAACACACGCGTCCACGTATGTCTCGGTGTCCACCGAATGGCTTTGATTATTCTACGATGTCGAACAAGAAGTCCTTCTCTTTTCTTGACCGCAAAACCCTTTGTATTCAATGTGTAGAATAAATAACTTTGGTGCAACAAGATCACTTAAGCATATAAGAATGATAACTCGGATCTTTGCAAACTCTAAGGATGTGTTTATGCTTTGTAAACCTTAGAAAACATGTGCAAACAAGGTTCTGGTTCGTACAACTATTTTCCAGAATGCACACCTACGAAATTATGATGAAAACACTGTTTAAATAGGATTTAAACACCGCCTCGAAAAATGTGTCGTTCGAATGACTTGAGGAACTCGTTCGAGCGACATCCCATCTTGTTCGAATGAGATTGGATGTCGTTTGAATGACAGCACGAAAGTTTGACTTTTTTGACTTTTTGTTTAAAACGTCTCTTCCAAAAAGAGATCCAAAAATGTCAAACTCTTTTACGAGCTTATCATCATAAAACGTAGTTTAAACCTTTAAAACACTTTTAAAACATTTAAAACATTTTTCTTTATAAAAAATACATCCTTATCTTTTATAAAAATAATTCCGAGCACCATAAACTATACGCATTCATACCTGAGTGATCTCGGAATGAAATTAACTTTGAAGACGATTAAACTTGCACCAATTAAACTTCGGCATGATTAATTCTTTGAAGCTTTGTCGCAATGTCTTCAATTTCTTCAATACGTAATAGACCAACTGGGATCGTGACAAAATAAAATTCTCCCTATGATATATTACAAACACAGTTTTGTTCACGAAATTAAGTCAAAATAATATAAGGACTCAATTGGAAATTTATGTCCTTACAAATATCCCCCTTTGACTATTCCAGGACAAAACAAAACCAGTGAAATGCCTAACCGGTCCGTCAAGCCGTATGACGCCTAAGTCCCATCCCATAAACCCCAAATAAAAAATACAGGACATGGACTAGAATATGTAGCACCGGCAAGCATGAACTGTCTGAATGTGATGTAGACTTCAAATCTCGAATCGCTGAGGCATACCTAAACACATGAAATAGACAAATAGATACCCAATGAAGTATGGAGGAACAAATGATACCAATTTATATTTCTAAGAAGAAAAAATCATTTGAAACATCTGAAATCATTTGAAAAATGTGAGCAATTAATTGATACCAATTTGAAACAAATATAATCAAACAATATGTAAATCCAGATATCAATAGAAGCGCTCAACAAATCTCCCCCTACATCACATACATCTCTCCTCCTTTTTTGTCTCGAATAGACAATCCGGTGAAAAGATAAACCAATATGAAATATCTAGCATGAGAATATGAAACCAATTTGAATCAAGTGGATACCAATTTGAGAAGTGAAAAACGCTAGATAATCATGAAACAACCAGCTAAATATGATCAAGCAATGATAAATCAGTAGCTAGTAAACTAAGAAATCACACAAAGAATATCGCAAATTAATCAAGTGTGATAAACGGACTCATATGCAAAATACCAATATGGAACATAAAAGAACCTGCATATAAACCAAACAGTAGAGAACTGATTCCCGCAGTACCATAAATATATCAAATTAAACCAGTGGACTGCAAACCAATCAGAAGCCATTTTTCAGCCTGTCGTTCGAACGAGCCTGGGACTTCGCTCAAACGAGATGAGGAAGTCGCTCGAACGAAGTACAGATGTCATTCGCGCAAGATGAGTTGTCGTTTGAACGACTTCGCGCGACCTGCCAAAATTTTCCAGATTCCCAGAAATAATATAAAGTATTGCCCAGTGAAAAAAATTTCCACAAAAAATTCCAGGAAGGGCCTGACAGAATCAAAACAGTGTTAAAACAGTAGGCTTTTAACACAAAAACGCAAAAACTCATAAAAACTAAAAAATGCGAGTTACATGCAAACATAGTACCGATGTGCTCAAACATGGGCGTGAAACTACAACAAATGAGTCACAATTCCAACACAACGAAACGATCAAGAAGCTCTAATTGATAGCGATAAATCATCAAACTTTATCATAGCCATATGACAATTAAAGTGTGAGCTTAATGAACTAAACATACTACATGCACACAAATCCATAATTTTGACGATTCTACAAACAATAGCGTCAAATTGCAATATTTCAACATTAGGATTATTTGTGCAAACCCGTTTAAATTTTCTCCAACCAAACTCCCTCAATAATATCATATTTTTTCAAGTTCTTTTGAGGGTTCTAGCATTCTCAACTTAGAGAAAATATTATTGGCCCTTTTCTTCGCATAATGCATTTTCTTTTGGGTTCTTTTAAACGGTGGTTTTCACAACGAGTTAATTTTGAACTCTTGCAGCCCTTTCCCGTGAATCACTCATCATTTTTACCAATTTTAAATCCTCATGGTAAACGGTTATTACATGCACACTTCTCCTTAAGTCTACTTACGCATATATGACAAGATTGAGATAAGAACGCCTCACCAAATTCAAATATGCAAGAGAAGTTAAACATCCATATAAACTCGTGCATGTGTGCAATGTTGGCATATATACAAAGTCTAATAAAAATGCATATCAACTTCAAAACCACCCCATATAAACAATGGTTAAGATCATTCTAAGTATCGATAATAATGACTAAATGTCCTAGTCACGTGGATAATGAAACGATGGGGGGGGGGGGGGGGGGGGGTCCAAGCACATAAATATGCCACATCAAACATGTAAACTCAAAACTCAAAAATCTTTTTGGTTTTTCAAACATATTTTGACTCAAGGAAAAGTAAAATCTTTTTGGATTTTTAAAAGTTTTTTCAAAAAAACAAAATCTTTTTGTATTTTTTCAAATAAGACTCAAACAAATGAAAACTATAATACAAAATGATACATATGTCATAATACTAGCAATGAATATATCATGAAGCAAACTAGCATATGAAAAACATGGAAACACTATCATCCTTTAGATTTAGTATGGGAAGAATCAAGTGCACCCAAACGAGAATCATGAAGTTTAATTCCTAAAGCCACTAAATCCGATTTCCTAACCCAAGTAGGTGTAAAACGACGTATGGTGGTTAAGGGAACCGATGCAACTTTATTCCTAAACTTCCTAGGAGCTTGTCTAAGGTCATAACAATAACGTCTAAGGTGACCTTTCCTACCACAAAACGAGCAAGTGTAGCGGTTGTGGGAATGATTACCTTTATATGGACATTTTCTAACCATCCTAGTGTTTCTCACACGTGCGGGGGGAATGGGAACAACTCTCTCATCAAAACCTATACCTCCACTATCTTCCTTAATTTGGACGGTGCCTAGGATCTTATCTAACTTTTTTGACCTAGCTTCCAAATCAAACTTGACTTTGGACGAGTCTATCAATCTCTCCTCCAACTCGTGAATCCTAGACTCGAGCAAACGTCTAGACTCCTCAAACACTAAAATCTCCTTTTTCAAGGACTCCATCAAACCACGGAGATTATCTCTCTCTTTCTCCACAAACTCTAGTTTCTCCCTAAACTTCTTCTCTTGTGCCCTAAGATCCTCAATCAAACTATCATTATTTTCTATGGCACTCTCATTCAAATTAGATTGTAATTTTGAGTTAGCCTTTTTCACCTTTACCATTTCGGCATAGAACTCATTAAACGGATTTTGCAATTCTTTCACATCAACCTCCTCCTCATCACTCTCTTCTCCCTCACTAACATGGGATACACTCAAAACCTCCTCGGAAGTGTCATGCACATGAGAATCGTCGTCGCTCACATGACATGCCATAAATGCAATAAAGTTACGCTCAATGGGGGAACTCTCTCCCTCTTCCGGTTCACTATCACTTAAGGTGGCATTATAGACAACAGGTTGCTTGCCCTCTTTCTTAAGTCTAGCGGGGCATTCCTTAACTTTGTGACCGTACCCCTCACACCCAAAACACTTATCCGGCTTATCTCTCGTAGGCTTCTCAAACTTATCCTTAGAGGTGGGATCTACTTTGTTATTCTTGAATTTTTCAAATTTCTTAGCATCTTTCGATTGCTTTTGAAACTTAATAAATCTTTTAAATTTCTTTGCCAACAAAGCAACATCCTCAAAATCAGAATCGGAATCAGAATCTGAAACTTTAATTTCCTCCTTCCGATTTTTCAAAGCAATACCCTTTTCTTTCTTAGGCACTTGCTTGGAGGTAATCATGTCGATTTCATAGGTTTGTAAGTCACCTACAATCTCTTCTAGTTTCGTTGACTCTAACCTACCCAAGGAGTTTAAAATGGTCACTTTCGCATCAAACCTACTAGGCAACGACATAAGGATTTTCTTAATGACACGGTTGTTGGGAATTTGCTCACCTTGGTTAAACGACGAGTTGACAATATTGGACAACCTAGCATAAAACTCATCAAAGGTCTCAATCTCTAACATCCTAATGGTCTCAAACTGTGTAGTAAGATTTTGAAGTTTCAACGCCCTAACCGTGCTAGTGCCCTCGTGAGTGCCAAAATATCCCAAGCCTCTTTTGATGTTTCATAAGTCATAATTCTATTATATTCTTCATGTGTGACATGTGAAGAAATAACGTGCAGACCCTTAGAATTATATTGTGCAAGTCTTTGTTCAGTTTCGATCCATGACTCAACAGGCTTTAAACTAGTGACCCCACCTACAATAGTAACAGGGTGTCCAACTTTTCTCAACTGCAAGCCAAACACGCTCATCAATAGATTTTAAAGCACATCTCATTCTCATCTTCCAATAAGTGTAATTTGTGCCATAAAAAACAGGAGTTCGAGAAAATTCATTATATCCTGAATTCATCTTTGAAAACACACGGGATCACAAAACAATTTTTTTTTCTAGCTCTGATACCAATTTGAAGAGTGCCCAATATATGTGTCTTTTCTTTCAAACCAATTTTGCTCCGAAAAAATTATCCAACTTTGAATTATGCACCAAACCAAGTTGTGAAAACCCAATTCTTACTTTAAACCAGTTTTATCTTGATTAATCCTAAATATGCATCTAGTGATTAAAGTAAGTAGAATAAAGTAAAGAATACTCACAATACCGGATGTACGAGGAAAAAACCCAAAATGGGAAAAGAACCTCGGACGGCCCAAGCCAGACAATCACTATGAACAATGGTTTTACAATGACAGATTAGCCTTACACTAAGACTCGATCCCCATGGGTCTTGACGCTCCTTCTGATCTTCAACTGTTCTTCAATAGTTCCCACACAGAAATTCCATCTTCCACGATACCTTCCCATAACACACGCGTCCATGTATATCTCGGTGTCCACCGAATGGCTTTGATTTGTCTACGATGTCGAACTAGAAGTCCTTCTCTTTTTTTCATCGCAAAACCATTTGTGTTCAATGTGTAGAACAAACAACTTTGGTGCATCAAGATCACTTAAACATATAAGAATGATAACTCGGATCTTTGCAAACTCTAAGGATGTGTTTATGCTTTGTAAACCTTAGAAAACATGTACAAACAAGGTTCTGGTTCGTAAAACTATTTTTCAGAGTGCACACCTACGAAATTATGATGAAAACACTGTTTAAATAGGATTTAAACACCGCCTCGAAAAATGTGTCATTCGAACGACTTGAGGAACTCATTCGAGCGACATCCCATCTTGTTCGAACGAGATTGGATGTCATTTGAATGACAACACGAAAGTCTGACTTTTTTTAACTTTTTGTTTAAAACGTCTCTTCCAAAAAGAGATCCAAAAATGTCAAACTCTTTTACGAGATTATCATCATAAAACGTAGTTTAAACCTTTAAAACACTTTTAAAACGTTTAAAACATTTTTCTTTATAAAAATACATCCTTATCTTTTATAAAAATAATTCTGAGCACCATAAACTATACGCATTCATACCTGAGTGATCTCGGAATGAAATTAACTTTGAAGACGATTAAACTTGCACCAATTAAACTTCGGCATGATTAATTCTTTGAAGCTTTGTCGCAATGTCTTCAATTTCTTCAATACGTCATAGACCAACTGGGATCGTGACAAAATAAAATTCTCCCTATGACATATTACAAACACAGTTTTGTTCACGGAATTAAGTCAAAATAATAGAGGGACTCAATTGGAAATTTATGTCCTTACACTCAACATTATTGAAGTACCTGTAACTAGGTGGACGAATGCTCCAATAGGTAGCGGTAGCCTCATTTAAGATCGGCCTGCCGAATAACTCCATGTTGCACTAGTCCCTCACTAAGAAGGAAGCTACTACTTTTGACGACCTGATGTCTCGGATAAAACAAATATGATAAGGTGGAAGACTTAGTGGCAGATAAATAACAAGATACTAGTCGACCCAAAATGAGAAAAAATGGAGATAAGGAGAATTGCCCCAAGAAGGGAGTAAAAATCATAATGATGGATCCAAGTGCAACGATAAGTCAGACCCCATAAGGCCCATCATTCCATTGACACTATGTTTAAAGAACCGATATACAAGATCCTAAACAAGATTAAGGATTAGCAATATTTAAAGTAGTCAAGGAAGATCGCATGTGACCCATCAAAGATAAACACAACCCTGAGATGTCCTACGACAAGGAGTGTGGGCACAATACGAAAAATTGCAAGGCACTCAAGTCTTATCTAGAAGAACTGGCCCAGGAAGGCCACCTGGATGACTACTTGGAGAAGAAGAACTGCAAATATCCCATCGAGAATGATCAAAGTCTTGGAAAACTATTTGGATTTGGTTTATTTTGGTTTTAAAAAAAGTGGTGCAAGTAGAGCTAGCTAGGCTTTCTCTAGCGGTTGACTTTTTTCTTTTCTTTCTTTTGTTTTCGCAGTTGTGTGTGTGTGTGTTAGGTGCTTGTGTCAGTTACATGTGTGTGGTTGTTATTTTATTTACTTTTTTTGGAACTCTTTAATTAGTCGACCTGTATTGTTTTAAAAATTCTTTTGGACTCTAACTTTTACACACATACTTTTTTACAACTCTTCTCCTCAGATATCAAAGAAGAATACACATACCAAATTATTTTAACCCTAAACATCCGTTAAAATAAAATTCAACTTAATTTTCGGAGGCTTTAAACACATATTTTCAAAAGACCAAAGAATAAAAGTTGCTTATTTTCGTGAGACGAACGCAATGATTTACTTAGATTTTCAAAATACTTATTTTCATGTAAGAATATCAGTATTGTTTTTCGTAAGTATTGTTTGATTTAAATTTTGCCTAAACATTAAAATCACATTTTCTTAATACAATTAACAATTTAATTATGGGAAGTGATAACTTAATTATAAATATGTTTTTACTAACTTCTGAAATTGAATTTAATACTCGAAATACCACACACTTAGATGATTGTACTTTGTTATTTTGCATTTTTGGAACAAATCACATGTTATTTAATATATGTAATTCGATGATATATGTTGATTTATAAAATCACATAGACGATAAATATGATGTAGAATGTATTAATTTATTGGTAACAATTGTTAACAAGCATGCTTGGATCGATTTTTAATTTAATTTGATTAATGATAACTCGTATTGAAATATTGAATTTGTATAAATTATTGGGATGATTTATGGAACTCTCTTATTACATGAAATAATGGTTTTATTTCATATGAAATTGAATTTGTATAATTGTGAAATAAAGGGTATAAGATATCCATGCAAGTTGGCTCAGTGTCTTGTGTCATTTTTGAATTCTTGTAAATGAAATTTCTACTTTTCATTCCTTTTATTGGCCGAGTTGTGTCAGAGGTGTTATATTTACTTTCATTTATTTTAATATTCTTTGTTTGTGTTTTGTTATAAAATGAATAAATGGGGAATTTGTAAGAGTATAGTACTCATGTGCCTCAAGTTGAGTTGTCTTTATTTTGTGATAAAAAACAAACTTTTGGAACTTGGATGTTAGGAAAGCATTTGAGTGTTTTTTTTAAATATTTTCTGAGGTTTATTTTAATTAAGGAGTTGAAAATACAAAATCTTCTTAAAATTTGAGGAAAATACTTTTTTATTTACTGCATTTTTATAAGGGGGAATTTATTATATTTCAGAAACAAGAGACCCCTCGTGCCAAAGGTGATTCACAAGAGAACCTTGTTTTGTAAATAGAATTACTTAAAGATAGTATTATTATACGAGAACCCCTAATGAGAAATACCTCGTTAGAATGAAGGAACCCCGATTTGAACGATGATAGGTTTTTTGGCACACCTGTTTTAGTGTTATCATATGTTACAAAGTATAAATAATAACATAAACGCATCTGTTATACATTAATATGGAATGACCCGTGGACGACCCAAAAGGTAACACCTGAACCCACCTACATGTTTATAGTGTGGTCGTGTATAGTTAATAATATGGTTAGCTCTTAAGGTGCTCAACTGATCCAAAAACTAACAGGACGACTTGAATCCGTTAAATGACACTACTAGTCAACATCGTTAAAGTAAGCATGTAGTCAACATCGTTAAATTAAGCATGTACTTTGTGATTGGATGATGTAAGAATCTTGAATACATGTGCATATAGAGAAGATATGCAAATATTCTCCCTTATGTGACAATAACTAACTTGTGATGATTCTCTCACTATGATTGTAAAACGTGAATTCACTTCACCTATAAAAGTGAGACACATGTCCCACTCTATTTTCTCTCCTCTAACAACCTATAAATCGCACACACCCATCTCATATGGGTATTTTATGAGACTTTATCGTACTGTTATGGTGCCCAATTCTAGAGAGAACTTGAGAGCTTGTAAAATTTACTCTTCAATAGAGTTTGTCCAATTATTAATAAAATCACTAGTGCCTATGGACATAGGCACCAAGTTGGGCCACACCACGTGAATATTATTCTTCGTATTTTTATCTTTCCACTATAGTTTATTCTCGTGTTAGTATCTCAGTAATTTAGTCTCTTATCTATTTATTTACATCTAATTAGTATATTTAGTTAAGGTTAACCATATACTAATTTCTAGCAATAACAGACTGGCGTCATCTATGGGAAATGACTTGCCATGTTATTTTCCACCATTTTTATTGTTAGGGCTCAAGGATAACGGATTTCATTAAGGTTTTAAAGGGTTAGAGCCACCTCAAAGCAATTTTAGTTTGATTTTTAAAAATTTCTTAGATCTCTATTATTCTACTTTAAATATGCTTTACCTTTGAATCGATTTACATTTTATTATGATACTCTGTTTTTCTGCTTGGATTTTGTTAAAAATGTCCAAAAATACGGAGAGTAATGATAAGCACCCAACACTATACATTTTATAACCCGAATAGACGTACTTTAGTTGCTAATTCTCGATAATATGGGTCTTATGTGCTTAAATATTTATCTTGTAGGTCAAACGTCCGTTTGCAGAGTCAAAAGCTATATATCGAGGAAAATGCTCGTTGAATGGAGATAAATTCCCTCCCCCGTAACCTCACCCGAGCCTAAACCTAGCCTAAACTCACCCCAAGCCTATGTGTGTTTAGTTTGTGTCTTTTTATATTTTTTTATATTTTTATTTTGTGTCGTTTTATTTTTTTAGGTTTTATTTTAGATTTATTTATAATTTTTAGGTTTCATTTTCTATTTTTCTATTTTATTAGTGTATTTTTAGTGTTTTATTTTATCTTTATTTTTATTAGTTTTTATTTTATTAGGATTTAGTTTTTTTTTTAGTTTTATTAGATTATTTTTTAGGACTTTAGTTTTCATTTAGATTTTAAGTTTTTATTTCATTTTACTTTTTATATAGCTTAGGAACTTATTTTTTTTAACTTTTAATATTTTTATTGTTTTTAGTTTGTGTTATTTTTAGTTAGATTTTATTTTTATTTTTAGTTTGATTAGGTTTAGTTGAGTCTTTATTAGTTTAGTTGGGTCCAAATTAAACACACACAACTCAGTCACACCCCAATACCATACACTCACACACCTAACTAACCCACTCACCCTCATCTAATTACCCTACACCCTGACACACCTTATGACCCCTACACCCATCTTCTTCCCCCCCACTCTCTCTCCTCTCTCTTCCACCATTTTCAAACCCACCATTTTTACCCTCCATTAAACACTTACCTCACCATCCACTTTCAGCACCATCACAAGACCCATCTCCCAATCTCCAGAACCGTTACCAATGGCCGACCTCTTTAACCCGACTGTTGATACCAAAATTAATTTGCTGATGTGGACGAATAATATGAAGACACATGTCAACCTACCTGGCACAATAGCAACGAGGAAGCTCATTCCTTCAACCATTACATATTTTCTCCGAGCAACGAGGAGGACACTCCGAGGAACTTCATCATCCCGAGATACTATACACGCTCCGAGGAACTCTTGATCGACGAGCAACTAAGGCGGTCCGAGCTGCATCTCGGCCGTATCATTAATTACCAAACAGACAACTGTTCAATTATTCATTGAACGCTTATATTCTTGACGCCCACGCTGCATTAAATGTATTACCCTTTCATATGTATTTCATTTAATGTATCGGACCTTTCATGTACAGCCTAAGGGCTATAAATACCTTGTATCATCCTCATTCAAGGGGACCGAAATTTCTTGAGAGAACTTGTAATCAAGTATTCTGCAAACACTCAGCAATAATATAACAGTGGACGTAGGCTTTATTCCTAGCCGAACCACTTTAAAAATCTTTGTCTTATTTATTTATCTGTGATTGAATAATTAGAGCAATCTAGTTTTTTACATCAACAGATTGGCGCCGTCTGTGGGAAACGACTGTTACTATCGTTTTTCATAAAAATCATTTGTCATCAATGGCAGATAATCCAGAATCCAGTAATCGAAACGCTGGAAATACTGGAAATCTTCCGAATCCATCTGCACCTCCAGATCTAGCCGGAATTGTGACGAATCTGGCTCAAGGACAAACCGCCATGCAAGAATCTATGAGGCAACTCATTCAAACTCTTCAAGGCGGTGCACCTACTTATTCAGGACAAAGGAGTGATCGTGGGCAATCGCGATCCAGACGTACCGGGTCATATCGCAATGGAGAGTCTAATGATTCTTCTTATCAACCTGGGAGAACTTCATCAATACGGGCTACGGATACAGATCAACCTATATCTCTCTCTCCGGAGAGAACTAGCGCTTTGGAAAGATTAAGCAGGGTGTCTCCTTTCAGTCGGTTAGGACCAAGGAGAAACATGAGTCCACCTAGAGCTCCATCGAGAAGTTTTCGACCACCATCACGTTTGAGAGAAGGATCAGCACAATCACGACCAACTACTCATCGAGATAAATCTCAGGAAGCTACGTCAGAGTGATCAATTGCTCAGACTAGGCGGCCTGAGGAAGGAAATGAAGCATGGAAAGGTTCCATTCAACGGTTGGAGGATAGATTGGGAGAAATGGCTAAGGCGAGGAACCCCTTACAGAGAACTTTTGTTCAAGGGACACCTTTTGTGCAAGCCATTGTGGATTTTCGTACACCGTCGAAATTCAAAGCACCTGTGGTGACCCCTAAGTACGATGGAAAGACAGATCCTGTACTTCATATAGAACAATACCAAGCTGCTGCCGACATATATGCCGTCCCCGACGAGATGAGGTGTAGAGCATTCTCGGGAACTCTTACCGAATCTGCACAGATATGGTATAACAATCTTCCTCGGGGTAAGATTTCAACTTTTATTCAATTAGCCGAGTTGTTCATTGGCAATTTTTGTTTTGGGGCAAAGCCGGTAAAGCGAGTAGCACACTTGCTAAGTGTTAGACAAAAATCAGGTGAAAGTACTAGAGATTACATAACTCGTTTTAATAATGAGAAGTTGGAAGTCATAGATTACGAAGAAAAGACAGCAATCACTGCTTTGATGAGTGGTTTGCTGCCTAATAAGCTGTACTACACCTTGGACAAAGATCCACCTAAAACTATGTCCGAGTTGATGGCGAAAGCGGCCAAAATTATGAATGCCGAGGAGGCTATGGCTGCGAAGAAGAATATGGATAAAGAAATTAAAGTGGAGGTCGACAAGTCTAAGAAGAAAGATCAGAAAGGTAATGGTGGTGATAAGCACTCCAAGAATAATAGGACGACGTGGGAAGTCCTAAAGAAGTACGATAATTATACTCCATTGAAAATGGGTATTAATCATGTTTTGGAAGAAATCAAGAATAACGAGGAAATCAAGTGGCCAGAGAAACTGAGGACAAATCCTGATTTGAGGAATAAGGCCAAATATTGCGAGTTTCACAAAGATCATGGCCATATGACCAAAAATTGCATAGCCCGTCAAAATATGTAGATCGCAGGGGTGAGAGGAAGAATGATGATAGAACTAAAGAGAGATCTAGATCTCCTCGTCGTGCAGATGAGAAAAAGAAGAGGGACCATGAAGATGATCCAGATGATGACCCCGATATTCCCAAGAAGCCAAGACAGCCTGAACGAGAGGTATTTTCCATACGTTTTGGGTCATTTGATTGTAATGTTATTACAGGAGGAGATGCAGGAGGAGGAGACCTTATTGCGGAAAGAAAAGCTTACCTAGGAGAGGCTCAAGCTTGTTCATATATTCAACGAATAAACTTGGCCGATGATGATCGTCCGAGGAAAGTAAACAAAGAGAAGCTAGTGATTGGTTTTTCAAAAAATGACCTGGCAGGTGTTCTTTACCCTCATGATGATCCTTTGGTGATCAAAATGAGGATGAAGGATGTGGTCATTTCAAGGGTGTTAGTAGACAACGGTAGTTCGGCAGACATCATGTACTATTCATGCTTTGATAGCTTGAATTTGAAATTATCTCAATTGGAACCTTATCACAGACCCCTTCTGGGTTTTGCTGGCGAGAAAGTTTTTCCACTTGGGACGATCAAGTTGGATATACTCATTGGAACTTGGCCTGCTTGTCGAACAGAAAGAATACACTTCTTTGTGATGGATAAGAATGTGCAGTCAGCCTACAACATCATCATGGGAAGAGTTGGATTGAAGAAGTTCGAAGCAATTCCATCTACAGTACATCAGTGTTTGAAATTCCCAACGAATTTTGGAGTCGGAATTATGAAAGGTGATCAAAACGTAGCTCGGGAATGCTATTATTCGTCTGCCGAGCAAGAGGAACTTGAAGAATCAAGGAAAAAGACTACTACTTACCAAGTGGAGGAAAGTACATAAATTGTAACTCTTGATCCTAGGGATGAATCTCAACTTGTAAAAGGACAGGTGGTAGAATCTACAGAAAATATTATTCTGGACGACGAGCATCCTGAACGAGTAACCCAGATAGGATCGTCGTTGGATGTTTCAATAAAACAGGAGTTGATAACTTTCTTGAGAAACAGGAAAAATACTTTTGCTTGGAGTCATGAAGACATGCCAGGAATAGATCCAAACTTCCTATGTCATGAGCTCAATGTGAATAAGGAGATCAAACCTGTGAAGCAGAGAAGAAGAGTGTTTAGTCCTGAGAAGAACCAGGCCATACAAGAGGAGGTCGAGAAGCTCCAGAAAGCTCAATTCATTGAAGATGTAAAATATCCAGATTGGTTGGCAAATGTGGTGATGGTAAAGAAGAATAATAATAAATGGAGAATGTGTGTTGATTTTACTGATCTTAATAAGGCATGTCCAAAAGATCATTTTCCATTACCCAGAATCGATCAGCTAGTGGATGATACCTCGGGACATGAGCTACTCAGCTTCATGGATGCATATTCTGGCTACAATCAGATCAAAATGAAGCTTGAAGACAGAGAAAGTACTTCTTTTATTACCCCAAGGGGAACTTATTGTTATAATGTTATGCCTTTTGGTTTAAAAAATGCAGGTGCAACATATCAGCGGCTGATGAACAAGGTTTTTGCCGAACAAATCAGCTGCAACATGGAGGTCTATGTCGACGACATGCTCACCAAAAGCAAGAGAGCTACTGATCATCTAATTGACTTAGGCAAGACCTTTGATCAATTGGATAAATACCAAATGAAGCTCAACCCGACGAAGTGTACCTTTGGAGTACGAGAAGGAATGTTCCTCGAATACATCGTCAACCAACGAGGTATTGAAGCAAATCCAGAAAAGATCAAAGCTCTTTTAGGGCTACGATCCCCAACGACGAGGAAAGAAGTGCAGAGTCTCACAGGACGAGTTGCAGCGCTTAACAGATTTGTATCCCGAGCAACTGATAAATGCCTCCCATTCTTCAAAACACTGCGAAAAAGTTTTGAGTGGACTGATGAATGTGAAAAGGCTTTTCAAGACTTGAAGAAGTATTTGGGAGCACCACCATTGTTGTCCAGGCCAATAACTGGAGAGAAGTTGTACTTGTATCTGGCAGTATCAGAGAATGCAGTCAGCTCGGCATTGATCAGATTGGAGAATGGAGTCCAGAAACCAATTTATTACACAAGTAAGGCTTTCCGAGGTGCAGAAATCAGGTACCCAAAGCTAGAAAAATTAGCATTGGCATTAATTGAGGCAAGTAGAAGAATGAGGCCATACTTCCAGGCCCATACCATCATCGTGTATACCGACATGCCATTAAGACAAGCCCTTCACAAGCCAGAAAAATCAGGAAGATTGATGTATTGGGCAATAGAACTCGGTGAATATGATATTGTGTATGAATCCAGATCATCATTAAAGGGGCAAGCTGTAGCAGATTTTATAGCAGAATTCACGTACCCTGATACCCCCGAGGAGCAAAAGGTGCTTGCTGACTTACCTGTGGACGATACAGGATCAACAGACACAGGTCCAGACCAACTAAGGTTGGTAAAAGGACTTGTGGATGTAGAAAAATCATCATATTCAAACCCAGACCAATTCTGGTTGGTAAAAGGGTGCGAACAGATGACCGGCGAAGAACGAAAGATACCAGGGGATGATGAAATAAAACGACATATATTTTGCCGAGGAACTCTGACAGATAAGAAATTTGAAGACGAGTTACCTACATGGAGATTATATGTAGATGGATCATCTTGCACAGCTGGTTGTGGAGCAGGTATTATCTTAAACACCCCAGATGATATTGACATGGAATATGCCTTGCGATTCCAATTCAAAGCTTCCAATAATGAAGCTGAGTATGAGGCCATGATAGCAGGTTTTCATTTGGCGAAAGTCATGGAAGCACGACAAGTAATTGTTTTCAGTGATTCTCAATTAATTGTGAATCAAATGATGGGAATATATGCAGTTAAGGGAGAGTTAATGGTGAAGTACCATGCAAAGGTGATGGAGTTATTAACAGAATTTAATGCTATTCAATTGGTGAGAATACCTAGGATGGAGAATGCTAGAGCAGACGCATTGGCCCAATTAGCGTCAGCTACGCGCACCGAGCTACGAAGAACGATACCAATTGAAGTATTAGAAAGTCAGAGCATAGAAGAAAATCTGACGGTGAAGATCATTACCCTTGATTTAGGACCATCTTGGATGGATCCTATCAGAGCATACATTGAAGAAGGAGAATTACCGGAGGACAAGTTAGCTGCCAAGAAATTGAAGTATAAAGTTGCTCGGTATGTATTAACTAATGGTGTTTTGTATAGACGAGGAATTATGGCAGGTTTGCAGAGATGTGTGCATCCATCAGAAGTCAAAGAATTGGTTGAAGAAATCCATGAAGGATCTTGTGGAGCTCATGTAGCAGGTCGGACACTTTTGCAAAGGGTAATGACACAGGGATATTACTGGCCGACGATGAGGGCTGATTGTATAGCCTATGCCAAGAAGTGTGACAAGTGCCAACGTTTTTCCTCCATTCGAAGAACTCCACAAGCATTGTTGACACCCATAACTTCACCTTGGCCATTTGCCATGTGGGGGGTTGATTTGGTTGGACCTTTGCCGATGACCCGAGGAAGGTTCAAATACCTCATCGTGGCAGTGGATTATTTTACTAAGTGGGTGGAAGCTGAACCACTAATTGATATGACGTACGAGAAGGTATATCAGTTCATTTGGAAGAACATCATTTGTCGATATGGTCTCCCCCACGCTTTCATTACAGACCATGGAACACAATTCGATAATGAAGAATTTGCTGCCTATTGTCATCAGTCGAACATTTTGAAGTATCATTCAGCACCAGGCCATCCCCAAAGCAATGGACAGACTGAGGTGACAAACAGAACATTACTAAATGGTTTGAAGAAGAGGTTAAGCGAAGCTAAAGAAAATTGGATTAATGAGCTCCAATCAGTACTATGGGCTTACCGAACAACTCCCCGAGCAGCAACTGGAGAATCACCATATATGCTAGCATTTGGAAGTGAGGTTGTGATACCTGCCGAGTTGGGTCTCCTAACGCATAGAGTACTGAATTTCAATTCCCCAGTCAGCGATTTGATGAGAAGACTGGATTTGGATATGCTCGAGGAGGTTAGAGAAGAGGCAGCCATTAGGAATGCAGCTTACCAACAACGTACAGCTCTGTTCTACAACAAAAGGGTGAAGAAATGTGACTTAAAAGAAGGGGATTATGTGCTAAAGAAAGTCATTCAGAAGCAAAATAAGTTGGAGGCAAACTGGCATGGACCTTACCGAGTTACAGAGGTTGTTCGTCCAGGAACTTACAGAATTGCAACTCTAGAGGGAGAAGAATTTAAGAATGCATGGAATGCTGAACACCTGCGCAAGTATTATCAGTAATGTAAAATGTAAAGCATTTCCTTCATTATGAATAAAACGAGGATGTGTCACCATTTTCTTTCTGTTGAAAGTTTTTCGGGGAATACTAGTGTAATACACTACGCACGCATAAAAAATACTCCTTTGGTTAGGAGGCGACACTAGTGTGACCAACTACGGTTGGTAAGATATCTAGTGGACAGCTCGAAAGAGCCAAAAAATACTCCTTTGGTTAGGAGGCGACACTAGTGTGACCAACTACGGTTGGTAAGATATCTAGTGGACAGCTCGAAAGAGCCAAAAAATACTCCTTTGGTTAGGAGGCGACACTAGTGTGACCAACTACGGTTGGTAAGATATCTAGTGGACAGCTCAAAAGAGCCAAAAAATACTCCTTTGGTTAGGAGGCGACACTAGTGTGACCAACTACGGTTGGTAAGATATCTAGTGGACAGCTCGAAAGAGCCAAAAAATACTCCTTTGGTTAGGAGGCGACACTAGTGTGACCAACTACGGTTGGTAAGATATCTAGTGGACAGTTCGAAAGAATAAAAAATATAGTTCAAAAGAACCCCTACTACTCCTTTGGTTAGGAGGTGTACACCAGCATGATCAATTATGGTTGGTAAGATAAAAATGTACTCTCACATTACAACTTATGTTGGTCGGGAGGTAAGATTATTACAAAAAGTTCTTTGAAGAACAAAATATTCCAGAATACACCAAGTATAGTTGGTCGGGAATAAAAACCCACTAACTGTAATTGGTCGACGAGGACAAATTATTGACCTTAGTTGGTCGGACACATTTTATGAAAATATTTGAAATTGAACCAAGTATGGCTGGTCGGGGATAAAAACCCATCAACTGTAGTTGGTCGACAAACATTATTTATCCACCTTGGTTGGTTGGAAACAATTTGAACAATTTATACTCATTACTTTATTATTAAGTGATTGAACAACCTTGATACTTGTAACTTTTTATTACTAAGTTGGTTGATGGACAGCACAATATTGTTATCTTTTTAACAGATACATAGATACATATGCACAAATATAAAGGTGTTTGATAAACACAAAACAATAGCAAAATTTGCAAACAAAAAATGAAAGTCTTTTCATTAAAATTCAAAATAAATTACAGGATACAAGAATGTACTAACTATTACATTGATATTCCTATTCTATTGGTTTTTTGCCCTCTGCTTTTGAGACAGGCTCTTCGCCAGCAGGAGGATCTTCTAGGCAAAGGGGAGAATTAATAAAGTTCAAATCCTTCAACATTCTGACATTCATTAGTGAGGGTATCTCCATTAGATGCTCTGGACGAGATACTTCAATTTGGGAATGAAGGTTATAATCACCAAGGTACTTTGAAATCAAGCTACGAGGAATGGAACGAGCTGGGATCCAGGCCATGTCCAATTTGAAAGGTGGCACAGGAAAGTCTAATAACCCTGGAGCATGATAATCCCATAAATAATGCCCTTGCTCCAATTTTAACACACCCAGTGCATTTAACCACCCCTGCTTATAACCTTCATTGTTGGCATGTTCAATACGAGCATCCAAATGAACAAGAGCTTCATTATATCCTGCCATCCAGAATTCCCTGGGTTGCTTATGAAATTGAAAGGTTAATCTATCCAATTGTTCGAGAAGGTTTTTGGCAAAAAGATCCTTAGTATGAAGAGCAGACTTTGTTGCAGTAAGTTGATCTTCCAAGGATAGATTTTTCTTGGACATTTCTGATAAAGCCCGATCTTTGACGTTTAATTGGAATGCTTGAGTTTCCAAAGTAGATTGGGTACGAGCCTCTTCAACATTGCGACTAAGAACTCTTGATCGGCTCCGAGAAGCGATTGGAGAACCTTGTTCATCGACAACATTTTGAACAACTCTTCCTCGCCCCCGAGAACCTCTTCCTCGTCCCCGAGCAGTCCCAGAAATAGCAGATCTTCTTAAGTCATCTAGTTCTTGCCTTAATTTGGCGTTTTCGACTTCTAAGAACGAGAAACCTTCATCAGTAACTGGTACTAAAGCAGTGGAAGATGATGCTGCAGATTCATATTGAGCCAACTTTTTCTGTAAATTATTGTTTTCTTGTTCCAGTAACTCGGCAATCTGCCTGCAAGCCTCAACTTCACCTTTTAAAGTTCTTTCTCTAATATCATATCCAGCAAGGATCTTTTTATGGCCTGTTTCAGAAGAAAGTTGTTGATATCTATTTTCATAATCCTTATGCAACAAAGCCATTGACGCATTGTGTTGATTTTGAAGATCCTCTATGGAACCATGAAGTTCCTCGATCAATTCGTAGTATGCCACATTATTGGCCACAGATCTATCAAGTAAATCCTTCAGGTAACGGTAAGCCTCAACTGCTTGTTCTGAAGCATCGTGGCCAAGGATGTCGACAATCTCTGATACACTTAGGTCTGTATGACCAGGTTTATAATATCCATTGCATTGTCGCATCAACTCAGTATCAGGAGCAGATATCAATTCCATTCTGGCCAAAAACTAATAACGAAGAGAAAGCAGGAGTTAATAAATAAAAGTAGACAGAGTATCAACAATGAAGAGGAACAAAGATGTATTTTATTAGATCATCAAAAGATTACATTGTCTTATTACAAATAATGAAAGATAGAAATGGTACCGAACAACTTCACACCTTTTCCTTGTCTCCCAAGACTTTCTCGGGAGGCTGGGATGAGGAGCTCGGTGGTAACAGCAACTTGGTCGGCAGGAGTTGAAAATTTCTCAGGAGGAGGAGGCATGGAAGAAATATCCTCGGTGGCAGAGGATAGAGATACAGGGACTTGATCACCTATGGCCACAGAAGATTCATCAGAAACAGGTTCATCTTCTTCTTCCTCCACAATTGCTGGAGGAGGACCAGGGAGGTGTAGTTGGAATAACTCAGAGTCGTCTTTAATCTTCAACTCTTGCAGAGCAGCTACCCAGCCATCATGGAATTATTTCAACTTCCCATATTGAACTTGGGATGTCATTGCAACAATTCCCTTATCCCATCCTTTCTCCCAGCCAGCGCTGAAAGATTTTTTAACGGCAACCTTTCTTCTCAATTTCTCCGAGGAGAGTCTTGCATCCAGTTCTTCTTTTTGGACCTTGATATCTCGCAGGGTAGATAACTCTTCCTCTGCCTTTTTCAGCTTGTCGTCGCATTTTTGATGCTCGATTTCTAAGCCTTTCAATTTGTCCTTCAAATTCTTGGAGGTTTCAGCCATCTTCACCTTCTCAGCTTCAGCAACAGCCAATTTTTTCTCCCAAACAGTTTTTTCCTCAACATACTGTTGACGAGATTCCTTCACAGATTGGGCTAAACCCAACAGAGCATCATCAACATCTGACGAGGAACTGGAAGCTTTAATAGCTTCATCTTTCTTCACGATGTTATTGAAACAATTCACCAGCTGAAAGATAGGAAAAACAATAAAGTCAATACAAAAATGCAAGAATAGAAAGAAAGAAAGAAAACCCAGAAGTATGAGAAATTTACTGAAGAAAGATGACGAGCAGCTAGGGATGTCAGTGTATCCCTGGGAATTTTTTCATCAATTCCATGGATCTCGGGTATAACTGAGCTCATTGAAGAGCTCGGAAGAATGATGTTTGGAACACCAATACCACCAGCAGGTAGAGAGGAAGCAGTTCCAGCCAGATTGACTGAGGATGATTTCCTCAGTCTCCTCAATGGGAGTTCAGCACTTTCAACCAAAGAAGTCTTGGTCGGAGAGATCGTAATTACTTCCACAGGAGCATTTTTCTTGCTCGGGGCCACTGGGGGCTTCTCGGCAGCTTTTGAAGGTGCAACATCCACCTTCTTAGTCCCTTCTGGGACATCAGTTTTACTCTTCTTGGCCCCAACAGCAGAAGTAGTTTCATCAAATAGAGAAGGAGGAGCTCTTTTCTTGCCCATCCTCTGACTTAAAGGAAGATGAGAATCTGAAGAAGAGTCCTCTGGAGTGGAAGCTGGTTCAACAGGGCGAGCGGTATAAGAAGTTGTATAACTCTTATACTGTAGCAAATATGATGCAGACCTAATGTGCTCGTCTGCAACGTTCTTATGCAAACCCCAGATAAGTTTCAGATGCTTGATATTAACTTCTGATTCCTTTGGAGTTTTTCTTTTACTATCAACTGCAAACAAATACATAAAGAGATATCAGTCATACATTTTATCAAGCATGATAAAAGCATAATTTCATAAGTAAAAGAAATAAAAATAAACCATTTTTATTGCCATATGGGGGGCATCTTGGACCATTGTAAACACTATCTCCAGCTAAAGGGGCATGTTGCCAATTTTTAATAATCATCCCATGTTCAAAATAATCTCTATTTGAATCAGGGAGGTTAACTACAAGGGCTCTATTCAGAAACCTAATTTTCAAATAATAAATATTATCTAAAGTGGCCCACTTATAGCAGTACATAATTTCAGGGATCCCTATACGAGTCCCATGAGTTAAATTTAATTTGTACACCCCATTAATTCTTCTCCATGAATTGGGGGCTATTTTTGCAGGGACAAGATTGAAATACTGACAAAACTCAAGACACAATGGGTTGGGTGGAAAAGAAAATCCACATTCAGCAACAAAAAGACTGGGGAACCAATGTCCCTCAGCCAATCGAAAGTAATCTAAAGGCTCAGAAAGAACCTCTAGAGTTACCCACGGAGGAATGGAAAAATCAGAACGAAATTTTTCAACAGACTCCACAATATAAAACATACTGAATAAAAGAGAAGAAAGAAAAAAGCTTACAGGAAGAAAGGAGAGCTGTCAACAAACGAACGAAAACAAGGATGAACGCACAAGACTGAAAGAGAGAATAGAAAGCTTGAATGCAAAAAATTGGGAAAGGTAGAAGACGGTATGGTTACCTAAGAAGTTTAAATACTTTGCCTTGGGATGCAACGAAAGAAATGATTACACGAAAGAAACTATTGAACTTCCGGCGGCTAAAAGGACAAAAAGGGCACGAAGATCGAAGCGCTATTAAAAATTCGAAAAAAGGCGGATTCTATGACTTTGGAAATAAATTCAAATACGATGCTCCTAAAACCCAGGAAGATCATTCAATATTGCTACATACCGAGAAAGAATATTCCATACTCCTCAAAGTTCGAAATATGAAACGTTGGGGGTTTCTGTTGATACCAAAATTAATATGCTGATGTGGACGAATAATATGAAGACACGTGTCAACCTACCTGGCACAATAGCAACGAGGAAGCTCATTCCTTCAACCATTACATATTTTCTCCGAGCAACGAGGAGGACACTCCGAGGAACTTCATCATCCCGAGATACTATACACGCTTCGAGGAACTCTTGATCGACGAGCAACTAAGGCGGTCCGAGCTGCATCTCGACCGTATCATTAATTACCAAACAGACAACTGTTCAATTATTCATTGAACGCTTATATTCTTGACGCCCACGCTGCGTTAAATGTATTACCCTTTCATATGTATTTCATTTAATGTATCGGACCTTTCATGTACAGCCTAAGGGCTATAAATACCTTGTATCATCCTCATTCAAGGGGACCGGAATTTCTTGAGAGAACTTGTAATCAAGTATTCTGCAAACACTCAGCAATAATATAACAGTGGACGTAGGCTTTATTCCTAGCCGAACCACTTTAAAAATCTTTGTCTTATTTATTTATCTGTGATTGAATAATTAGAGCAATCTAGTTTTTTACATCAACACCGACCGCGACCCAAATTCTGGCGCCGTCGGCGGACTGCCATACCCACCTGAAGACCGTATCCGCCCCTCTAGTCCAAACCGCGACGAACTCCTGGTTCAACCCGTCGTCGTCCCAAACTCAGCATCCCTTGACTCGCGTCCCAGTCAACCCGTCCTCCACGCCCTATGCGACCCAAAACCGAAACCCCATACCTAACCCGGATCCAACTCAGGACCTCCGAACCACTTCGCAACCTCGGACACCCATCGCTTTGCCCATCCAATCCTTTACCCATTTTGCCATTTACCATTTAAACCCATTCCATTTTTTCATGACCCATTTCCCAAACAAAGCTAAAAATGATTTTTATCAGCCAAGCCACAAATAAAAACCAATTCCCCCATGTATCTTATTAACCAACTTATTCCATTTTTACCCATTTATCCAAAATACCCCCAACTACATCTTATAACCCCTCACCCCATAATCTGATTTGTTTTTATCCCCATTACCTCATTACCCCACTTCCCACATGACCTCACACTCACCATTTCCATGCACATTCAAGACCATTACAAAAAATACCCCTTTAGCTCCATGTTTGCCATGTAGAAATAGAATACTCAAGACCCCATTTGAGGGAGACTTATATCATAGAAAATAGAGAGAGATAGGTTAGATTAGAAAATAAATTAGGAAATTATTTTTATAAATAGTTTTTCTTTTTCTTTTTAGAGATTATTACGTGATAAATTGTGAGTAATTCAATTGATTATTATATTGAGTTGATTATTGTTGGATGCTCATATTGGATGGATTGTGCTTGATTTCAAGGAAATAAGAGTTCAATTTCACTTCAAGAGATTGGGTTTGATTGTTCTCTTCTCTTTTCATTTATTTTATGCCTTTGATGATTAATTTATCAAATCTCATACCATGTTAGGCTAAATCCCCTTTCAAGGGGTGGGGGAAACCCTTATTTGATGTTGTTTTAGTTTAATTAGTTTTATTACTTGAAAATTTCCTTTGAATGTTAATTTTGATTCCTCACCCTTAAATTTATGCCTCGAGAGAGGGTAAATGATTTTCGAGAGAAAATCGAAATTCTAGTTATAATACCCATTTTAGATTCGAACTAGAGATAGGGGTTTCTTAAGTGGGTTATTATAACTTGAATTTCAACTCTAAATTTATTTTTTTAAGACTTACATAAATATTAATTGATCGATCCTAGCGGATGATTAATTAAAAGGAGTGTAGAACTATTTTTCTAGAGTTGTGGGGTGTTAAACTTAATTTTCTAAAAGGTTACTATTAAAATTACATTTGCAACTAGAGTTGATTTGTAATTTTGATATTAATTTGGGAGAATTCAATTAATTAAATTAATTAGTTAGAATAGCTAAAATTTGTGGTGTAATCCCACTCCTTGATTGTTCTCACATTTATTTACCTCAGTTATCTCATATTTTAGTGTTAGACTTTAATTTTCATTTAAGTCACTTTTTAGTTTGTAATTTGATAGTTTATTGTTTTTTCACCTCACCTCACCTAATTGTTTTAATATTTGAAAAAGCTAAAAAAAAAATAGAAAAGAAAAATTCCAAAAAGAAAATAAAAAGTGAATTGCAATTAAGTTTGTCTCTAGCTTACCCCCTTGATGTGGATTGATACCCTTAGTTACCTCTACACTTGAGATTGTTATATTTGTAGGTAATTTGAGGATTTTGATTAGAGGAGCTTTTCAAGCAACGACGAAAAATACTACGCAAAAGTTCTTTCTATCAAATGGCGCCGTTGCCATTCTTGGGAGTGTGAAGCACTCGAAGCGGATTTCAACTTGTATTTCATTTATTTTTTGCACTTTATTTTTTTAGTACAATTTTTTCTTTATTTTAGAAGGCTTGTATTTAGGATGATTCTATTCTTGGCTTGTATTGCGCTGCATAGAGACACCTTTATTTTATTTTTCATTTAAAAATATTATAATAATCGAAGAAATCGTGATTGTAAAATCGGACATGGTAGAGAGAGGGCGTCCATTGGCGAGGATTTAGAAGCCTCTCTACTTTGGGTCGGTAGGACTCCCGGGGCCGACGGAGATAGGCGTGATCTCCCCCCGGTCGACTCAAATTTTTCGGCACCCCACGGCCTAAAAACCGTGGGAGGTACATTTCTTACACCCTCGCGCCTCTTCTGTTAGCGAGTCAATTCTTTTGTGTGCTCTTGTGTGATTTTATTCTCGCATTTATTTTTTGAATGGTGTGATGAATTAAATTACTAAGACCTAAACCCGGTCCCTCACGAGAAGGGATTTCATCACCCGACTCACTCGCTTACCATTGTGTACTACCCTAGCCATCACTAAATTTAAAATCTACTAACTAGGTAGCCCAATAGGAGAAAATTTTACAAAGGCGATCACTTAAATAATTTCGTGATATTTATCCCCCGCGGACTTAATTAAAATTGGACTACCCTTTCACTAAATTCAAAGATAAAAAATGGTTATGTGCTAGTTAGAAATTCTCCTTGACTTGTGTGTATCCAATTCCATTCAATTTTTTGGTAGTCGATTTTAGTTAGTTCGTCCCAAATTTCTGAGTCCACCTATTCTTCCCGCCTTTTCTTCCCCAAAAAATTCCCAAAAATATTTTCTTTCATTTTTATAAAAAAATCCAAAAATATTTTCTTTCTTTATTTTTATAGAAAACTCCAAAAATATTTTCTTCCATTATTTTTAGAAAATCCAAAAATATTTTTTTTCCTTTTGCAAAAAAAAAAGAACTCCAAAAAAATATTTCTCTTCACATGGCCGAAGAACGTCCTTTACAGGACTACTTTGGTCATTTTTTATTGACACGTGACACGTGTGAGAGTGATCCCGAGCCGTCTCTTTATGAGATACTTAGTGGTCTCACCTCTCTCATGAGTACCGTAGATACTCTTGACCCGTCTATGCACACACCTCCTATTCTATCACCCAATGCTTTACCATGTTATGGATTTGTACACATTTTTTTTCCACACTTCTTATTCAGGTTTATTACTAGCGATATCTGTCCACTTCATTAGCGGTTGATTCTGGTACTCTCTTTCCTACCCTATGATCTCACTTTTAAAAATCATTTTACCTAACATCGAGGACGATGTTCCTTTTTGTTTGGGGGTGGGGAATTTTATCAAAATCGTACCTCTTTTGGAAAATTTTGATTTTTGAACCTGATTTTTAAAATTTCATGCAGTTTCTTTCATCTCAATGATTGATGTGAATTTTCAATCATCCATCTTTTAAAGTTTAGGAATCAAGCTAGAGAATATTTTTTCTAAATAGCTTATGTAATACATAACAAGGCATGTTGCACCATGGATTTCTAGACTCAAAAAAATTTACGCACTTATCACGTCACTACGGTTTAGAGTTGAAGAGTACTACAATTCTCAAGAGAACCTTAAGGATCACTAGTAGAGACTTTAGCTTGTGAGATTTGTGCCTTTCACCCGTTTAAAGTGTTTTACGTAATTTCCGAGTCACAAGTTGATTCAACTTCCTTTGTCTCCGCACTTAAATCGTTGTATGATCTCATTATTCTTCACTAAGTTTTTGGCTTGATTACTGAGAATTACATCTTTTTCGAGTTGTAAGAAACGCGTGTCTTGAAATTTGTCCCGAATACTAGATTTTCATCCATACACCTACCATTTACCATTTACTTCACCCATATTCCCATTTATTCCCCACTCCATTCATATATCATCCATCATCATTTTTGAGAAAAAGAGTGTGATTTCAAATGTATATGTCTTCATTGTGGGTTCAAAAAAAAGAAAAAAAGAAAAAATAAATAAATAAAGAAAAGAATATATAGAAAGAAAAAGAAAAAAAAGAGAGTTTGTAGTTGGTAATAAAGACATTTGTGCCTAAAGTGTATACACTCTTCTATTGCATCCATTTTTCATCCATTTCACATCGCATATTCATCACTCATTCATCACCATTCTATTCCATCCTACCTTATACCATCTTTCCCATTTCATTTTCCCCTGACCCTTAAACATCCATATTTCCCCTAGGTGTTTGGGCAAATGAAAGTCAACGTGGTGAATAACTCGACATTCTCACTATAGTGATTATCATTTCTTTCATGAGATCATTTTTCTTTCTAAATGTTCGTTCTTTCTTATATGTGTGTGAGACGTTTGTACTTGCTTACATTTACTCACCTCCTCACACACAAGAGCGATACACTAATCCATATCTCGAGAGTTCGTTTGAGAGAGATATATTCGTGAGATTTGAAGTTGAAGCGTTGATTCCGAAGAGGCAATCTAGGAATTACTTTTGTGATACTTGACCCGTTTTGACTGATTCACACCACACACGTTGAGTTCTAGGAAGGATGTGTCTTGAGTATTTACTTAGCTTAATCTTTTTACACATTCTATCTTGAATTTCTCAAATCATTTATCTCATGATGGATTGTGCGATTATTCTACGTCTAATAAGAGATTGACTGCTGTTGCAAATAAGAATTTTGTGGGTATATTCCCTGCAAACCCTCACGAGACACAACTCATCCTGTAGGGAAACCTATAGGTTTAAAGTCTTGTTGCACATGCTAAGTGCAATCGCAAGTTCCCGCGAAAGTGGTACACTTTTGGCTTCTTATCTTTATCTTTCTCTCTATCTTATTGCTCGAGGACTAGCAACGCTCTGTTTGGGGGTGGTGTGATAAGCACCCAAAATTGTACATTTTATACCCCGAATAGACGTACTTTAGTTGCTAATTCTTGACAATATGGGTCTTATGTGCTTAAATGTTTATCTTGTAGGTCAAACGTCCATTTGCGGTGTCAAAATCTATATATCGAGGCAAATGCACGTTGAATGGATCTAAATTCCCTCCCCCATAACCTTACCCGAGCCTAAACTCACCCAAAGCCTGTGTGTGTTTAGTTTGTGTATTTTTATATTTTTTTTAGATTTTTATTTTGTGTCGTTTTATTTTAGATTTATTTATAATTTTTAGGTTTTATTTTCTATTTTTATATTTTATTAGTGTGTTTTTAATTTTTAATTTTATCTTTATTCTTATTAGTTTTTATTTTATTAGGATTAGTTTTTTTTTTAGTTTTATTAGATTATTTTTTAGGACTTTAGTTTTCTTTTAGATTTTAAGTTTTTATTTCATTTTACTCTTTATATAGCTTAGGATCTTATTTTTTTTAAGTTTTAATATTTTTATTGTTTTTAGTTTGTGTTATTTTTAGTTAGATTTTATTTTTATTTTTAGTTTTTTGAAGTTTAGTTGAGTCTTTATTATTTTAGTTGGGTCCAAATTAAATACACACACAACTCACTCACACCCCAATACTATACACTCACACACACCTAACTAACCCACTCACCCTCATCTAATTACCCTACACCCCACACACCTTATCACCCTGCACCCATCTTCTTCCCCCCCCCACAGTCTCTGTCCTCTCTCTTCTACCATTTTCAAACCCACTATTTTTACCCTCCATTAAACACTTACCTCACCATCCACTTTCAGCACCATCACAAGACCCTTCTCCCAATCCTCAGAACCGTTACCAATGGCCGACCTCTTTAACCCGGTCGCGACCCAAATTTCGATGCAGTCGGCGGACTGTCATACCCACCTGAAGACCGTATCCGCCCCTCTGGTCCAAACCGCGGCGACCTCCTGGTTCAACCCGGTGTCGTCCTAAACCCAACATCCCTTGACCCGCGTCCCAGCCAACCCGTCCTCCACGCCATATGTGACCCGAAACCGAAACCCCATACCTAACCCGGATCCAACTCAGGACCTCCGAACCACTTCGCAACCTCGGACACCCATCGCTTTGCCCATCTAATCCTTTACCCATTTTGCCATTTACCATTTAAACCCATTCCATTTTTTCATGACCCATTTCTCAAACAAAGCTAAAAATGATTTTTATCAGCCAAGCCACAAACACAAACCAATTCCCCCATTTGTCTTATTAACCAACTTATTCTCTTTTTACCCATTTACCCAAAATACCCCCAACTACATCTTATAACCCCTCACCCCATAATCTGATTTGTTTTTATCCCCATTACCTCATTACCCCACTTCCCACATGACCTCACACTCACCATTTCTATGCACACTCAAGACCATTACCAAAAATACCCCTTTAGCTCCATGTTTGCCACGTATAAATAGAAGACTCAAGACCCCATTTGAGGGAGACTTATATCATAGAAAATAGAGAGAGATAGGTTAGATTAGAAAATAAATTAGGAAATTATTTTTATAAATAGTTTTTCTTTTTCTTTTTAGAGATTATTGAGTGATAAATTGTGAGTAATTCAATTGAGTATTATATTGAGTTGATTATTGTTGGATGCTCATATTGGATGGATTGTGCTTGATTTCAAGGAAATAAGAGTTCAATTTCACTTCAAGAGATTGGGTTTGATTGTTCTATTCTCTTCTCATTTATTTTATGCTTTTGATTATTAATTTGTCAAATCTCATACCATGTTAGGCTAAATCCCCTTTCAAGGGGTGGGGGAAACCCTTATTTGATGTTATTTTTAGTTTAATTAGTTTTATTACTTGAAAATTCCCTTTGAATGTTAATTTTGATCCCTCACCCTTAAATTTATGCCTCGAGAGAGGGTAAATAATTTTTGAGAAAATCAAAATTCTAGTTATATTACCCATTTTAGATTCGAACTAGAGATAGGGGTTTCTTAAGTGGGGTATTATAACTTGAATTTCAACGCTAAATTTATTTTCTTAAGATTTACATAAATTTTAATTGATCGATCCTAGCGGGTGATTAATTAAAAGGAGTGTAGATCTATTTTGCTTGAGTTGTGGGGTGTTAAACTTAATTTTCTAAAAGATTACTATTAAAATTACATTTGCAAGGAGAGTTGATTTGCAATTTTGATATTAATTTGGGAGAATTCAATTAATTAAATTAATTAGTTAGAATAGCTAAAATTTATTGTGTAATTCCACTCCTTGATTGTTCTCACATTTATTTACCTCAGTTATCTCATATTTTTGTGTTAGACTTTAATTTTAATTTTAGTCACTTTTTAGCAGGGCTGGTAATTTTTGACACGATAACCCGTTTATGGTAATAACCCGAAATGACCCGAAATTGACCCGATTAGCTTGTATAGATTTAAGACTACCTAAAACTTATACTCAAATAAAAATCAACGCGACCCGAAAATGATACGACTAACCCGAATTGCCACCCCTACTTTCTAGTTTGTAATTTGATCTTCCATATAGTTTAGTGTTATTTCACCTCACCCCACCTAATTGTTTTAATATTTGAAAAAGCTAAAAAAAAAATAGAAAAGAAAAATTCCAAAAAGAAAATAAAAAGTGAATTACAATTGAGTTTGTCTCTAGCTTACCCCCTTGATGTGGATTGATACCCTTACTTACCTCTACACTTGAGATAGTTATATTTGTAGGTAATTTGAGGATTTTGATTAGAGGATCTTTTTAAGCAACGACAAAAAATACTACGCAAAAGTTCACTCTATCAAGTAATATGGATGGAAAGGGGCTCCCTCCCTCCACACTGATTGTATTAGGTGATTTGCAAGGTATCCTGTAGAGCCTAGCTAAGATATAGGAGGCCATGCTAAAAAATATAAAGTAACTGACTCAAAGTATCATGGTTGGGAAGAACCAACCATAATTAAATCCCATCACTCCTACTAACGGGGAGAACTCAGATCGAATGAGGGAAATGCCACCTCCAACCCCACACAGGGACATGAGGTAGGTACACCGTGAATGAGCTTTGAAGAATCCCAGACGATTTCACATGGGTTTAGCTAGTGAGAGGATTTGGTCAGGAAAAAGGATTGAGTCTGATCAAGATGATCAATCTTATAGACCAGGAAGAACCTCAACAATTCGATCGACTGAGGATAATTAGTCACACATAATCGAACAACCCAGTGTTTTGGAAAGATTAAGTAGGGGGAGTGATTCCGATTGTTTGGGCCTAAATCCGAGAGTATCCAAAGGATATCCGTGAAGAGAATGAATGGAGGAATCCTAGAGATCAGAAACCAAGAAAATTACCTACTCGGCGAGATCTAGGTAAAGTGAAAGAGACTTGGCCAGGTCCGAGAACACTTTCAGGAAGGAGGAGAGTTCGACCGCGAGTCAGGCCAATCATACAGAGAAGGACCAACTGTTGAAAGTGTCAATCCAATGCTTCGAAGATCGATTGGGATAATTGATTAAGAATAAAAACCCTTTTCATAGGGGTTATGTGCAAGGATATACTGTTGTAGCATCCATCACGAGTTACCCGACCTCAGTGAAGTTCAAGCCACCAGTAATAAACCCTAGGTATGACAGGAATACTGACCTAATGCACCATATAGAGTTGTACTAGGATGCTTTATATATGTATATATATATGTTCCATTCTCGATAAAATGAGATGTATGGTGTTTTCCAGTACTCTGATTGAATCGACCCATGTATGGTACAATAAGCCCCCAAGGGGACAAATAACCAATTTTAAGCAGTTGGCTGACGAGTTCATTAAAAATTTCTACTTTGGTATAAAACCTGGAAAGAGAGTTTCTCACTTGCTCAACGTCAGGCAAAAGGAAGGTGAGGTGATGAGGGTGTACATTACTAGGTTCAACATTAAAAAATTAGAGGTAGTGGATTATGATGATTTTTTTTTTTGCAATTATTACTATTATGAGTGGTTTGTTTCTTGGGAAGATGTATTGGAAACTGGAGAAAGAGACTCCTAACACCATGGCCGAACTTCTAGCTAAGGCCGAAAAGATCATGATTGCCGAGGAGGAAATAACAGACATAGAATCTATAATAACCCAAACATACCATTAGAATACGACATCGTTAGCTTTCTAATATACATAGGATTCCCCGCTACTAACCAAGCAGAAATATTTTATACCAATATGTGAATGATTAAAAGTAAAAGTTTATTTATTACTCAACTATATACCAAAGAAACCACAAATTACATACCCTTAAGATATAATAATTCTAAAAGTAACCCTAGAATTTCAAAATTTTGTTTAAACCTATAAGCTAGCCCCAATCCCAAATTTTTTTAAATACATAATCCTATAAATATAAAAAATTACTACAAGTACCTTGAGATACCGTTACAAGTTAGTAATTTGTATTTTATCCCCTTAAACTTTAAAAAAATATAAAAGGCCTATATTCTTAAACCTAAAATACCTAGGACCTAAGACTTGAACCAAAAATATTACACAAAGCCCCTAGCTGACTTGTAGGACACCTAGGTGGCCACTTAGGCCTTAATGTATGAGGATCGATGTGGAATCAAATGATACCCCATTTTCCACAAACTTAAACTCTTCCAAATCTTTTTGAAATCCCCCTTCAAAATAACCAATCAACTACACATCCTCTACCTTATAAATGCCTCCATAACCTCTGTAAATACGAACCTATTTTCTATTCAAAATCAAGCTCAAAATTTTGAGAGTTTTGATATATTTATATTTTATGTATCAAACTTAGTTTTTTTTATTCTATATTGATTCTGCACTATAGCTTTTTTGTAACTATATTGTTTCTGCACTACTGTATGATTAATTTTAGCTTTTACATGTAAGAATTTATATAAGTTTGGCACTGAACTGGATCAAAAACTAAAAAACACTATTCAAGCTTGAGCTTCAATAGTGGATTCTGAATTCTTGATCTTGAACCAGTTTCAAGGTGGGAAAGTTTGATCTCCAGTCCCTAGGAGCCTAAATGCAATGATCAATTTGAGTGTAATATGTTATAGATAATCGAAATTAATTTTTTTTTATTTATGGCTTACAAATTTTCAAAATCCAAATTCTTTTTCTACACTATGAATTAACTCCTCAAACTAAAACCATACCATTTTAAAATACCTATAAACCAACCTATCTATATGGAATAATTCGAATTTACCCAAGAAACCACGAATATCAAATACAAAATTTGAAACTTTTTACAAAAAACGGAGACAATGTTACAGTTAACCTTAATCTCTAAAAGCTATATTTTTTGATTCCTCGTGAAAAATTAAGAAGAATGGCTTTGGAATCAACTAAAATGGCATTTTTTATATGATTTAATTTGGAGTCAAAGTCTAAAAACCCTAAGTCAAAATTGCGAGAGGTTGAAGATGGAGTGGCTAGCAATCGCGTGAGTGAAGTAAAAAACAACGTGTGAAATATTTGACTTCGGCATGAGGGCGCGTGCCAAATCAATTTTTTTTATTCTTTTTCTAAACATTTATTTCAATTTTTTGGTCAAAATGGTATATTACATCACACTATTTGGACAATCAGAAACCAAATTCGAACAAAGCCTAGAAATATGATTTAAAAACCCTAAATTTCTTTTGCAAATAAACCTGTGAATTTTATCCCAAACTTCACATACAAGTTTCTAATAACATTAGGGATAAAAAGTCTATTACATCCAATTTAAGTATGTTTGGAAACCTAAATAATTAAAAGAAATAAAAAATTACAAATTAAACCCTAAAGTTATTTTCAAGACACCTTACAACTTTATATTGCAGTAGTATTTTCAAAATAAAAAGAATTATTTTTTTTCTAAGTTTCAGACCATCCCGGACCAAAACCTTAACACAACAACTCGAACTAAAAACCAAAGCCCATATCCAAGTAGGTAATTATATTTTAGTATTATTTCATGCAATGCTCTTAATTAAGCTAATCGTTCCTCACTATATGATAGCCCCATATATCTTGTTCTCATTTATGAACTCATTTGTGTAGTTCAGAATACGTTAAACTTGATTCGATTTTTAAAACCCTATGTTAATTTTGAACTAATGATTTTAATTTAATCTGATTTCATTGAACCTATTTTTATACTACACGCATTAATACTAGGTATTACGTACCATTATATCCATGGATGTATTATTTGGCCTGTAAGACTTTAGGTATTGAGTGACTAGTTTTTCTTACCATATGGATGCCGCTCTTGGGAGTTTGGGCTCAACACTATTACTTTATCTCTTAAGGTTTTGGACTGATTATCTCCAAAGGTCTTAGATTGATTTGTTATTTGTATTGATATTAACCCTAAGCCTCTTGAACATATAATTATGGGTTATTATATTTTGGAAACCATTCACAACCTTAACTGTTCTAAAATTGATATTTCTACTCGATGTTATATCATCATACCGTTTATTTATACTACTTTAGATGGATTATTATTGCTTCTAATCTCAATTTATTTTACTATTGGTTACTCAATTGATTCTGCAAATATTCAAAATATATTTTCATAAATTGTTATAGAATTAGAATTATCTACTTAGCAAAACTTTTTGCTTATTCTTTTCCCTTCCAGATGGACCCTGAGCATAAGGAAGGCAAAATTTCCCCGACCTTGAGAACCTTTTTTGCATCATCACGTGCATCCCTATCAGTTACATACATATGGAAACTCATTAGCAAGACAAGCAACCAGGATAATATATATTATCACATATCAGCTGATGTAATACTTATGTGAATTTTGTTTTATTTTGTTAAGTTGTCCACGACAGACTTATAAATGTAATGAATAAAGTTCTTAGTCACTATACAATGCGGCTGTAATAAACATTTATAATATGTGATGTACTATTATCATATTAGTGGAATTACCCAGGTATGTACAGAAAGGTAGGATGTGACAAAATCCGTATCTTATAAAATCCAACACTAGAGGAAACTCATATAGGAAAGACAGATCTAAAAAGGCAAAGCAAGATTAACCGAAGAAGTTTAACAAGTACACACCCCTTACTGTTGGGGTAAATCACATCCTCGATGAGATTCGAGTAAGTGAGAAGTTATAAGACCAAGTTCTTTAATTGCTTAGTCTATTTTAGTTTGGCATATTCCTTTACACCTTTGTCGTTATGTACATTTTCAAGAGCATCAAGTGAAGATAAGTTAATGACCGTATATAACAATCGAAGATCGAAAGAGTTGAGTTCTTCACTTTAATCATTAGAGAAGGTATATAGTTTTGATTATGTGTAAACATTTTATTTAGGAGTTATTTTTATAAAATATTCGAGCCCCGATTTTAAAATAATTTTCAAAGAAAAAATATTTTTATTTTTAAGTCGTTAGAATAACTTTAAGTCTTCCTTCGAATGAGATTGAAAGTTCGTTCAAACAAACTCCAAACGAACATCAAATAACATTTTTCTATTAAAAGAACTAATATCGTTTGAAGCTCGTTCGGACGAGATTAGCTGTTTGTTTGAACGAGTTTTACTTTGGTTCGAACGAATTAGCATTTTCAGTCGAATGAGGTCTTGTTTCATTCGAATGAGATTATTCTAAATTTGTTCCACCTCAAAATTTGTGTTTTTATTAAAAGGGTCCTGAAATCAAATTTACATAGAACTTTTGGCAAAAAGCACTTTCCCATGTATATCCAAAAGGTCCTTAAACCCTAGTTCGTTTAAAACTCTTTTGTTTTTCAATACAAACCCCTTGGATGATTTGTTGAGAATTTTATCAAACCCTAAAAGAACATATCTAGTGCTCATACCCTTGTGGAGTTTATCATCCATTACTAAATATAGGAATATTATTTCTTAAGGCTTATCGGTAGACACTGAGGCAAGTGGAGCTTGTTGTGGAGCGTTAGTGGATCTACATCGTTGTTTACTAACAATATGTACTGAAGACACAACTGTGTCAATTAGTGGAGTCTATGTTTTGTAATTTTTTCCATGTTATTTCTATAATGCCTAGTTATAGCAGTGCTGAAATATAAGTTTTATTCGAAAGAGATTTTTCCTCATTTTTTATATTTTGATTATTGGTTTTCTATTTGTTTGGATTTAGTTTCAATATGTAGCATGTTTAAGTTAACTTAATTAATCAAGATAAAATTTGAACTAAATTAAATTTGGTTTGTGTGTCTGTGACATAATATATGATTTATACATATAGACGGACCACTCTACGTTTTTGAAATTAGTATCAGAGCTTGTTTTTACAAGTTACTTAGATGAATTTCGATGGTTATATGGACAACTCGTACAATAGGCCACCTATGTTTGATGTTTCTAATTATGCCTATTAGAAAGCTCGAATGAGATCGCTTCTGAAATCAATCGATCAACATTTTTATCTTGCTGTTGAAAGGGGTTTGGACTCCTCCCACCATGACTAATGAAAATGTCATTAGCCTTAATCCAATCGTAATTTGGACTGAGGATGATTTTAGATGGATTAACTTTAACTCTCGGGGCTTATGTACGATTTTTGGTGTTGTTACACTCGACGAATTTTGTCATATCATGATGTGACCACGTTTAAGGAAGCTTGGGATATCCTCCAGCTCACTCACGAGGGTACCAATGCTATCAAAGATTCAAAGATTCAGAACCTCACCATATCATGATGTGTACTACAAAATAAACACGTTCCTTAAAATCCAAAAGAAAAAGAAAAAGAAAAAGAAAAAGAAAAAGAAAAAGAAAAAGAAAAAGAAAAAGAAAAAGAAAAAGAAAAAGAAAAAGAAAAAGAAAAAGAAAAAGAAAAAGAAAAAGAAAAAAGGAATCGCTTTAAAAGCTCAATCTAAGAAAAAAAAGGAGGATCTGACTTCAATTTTGAATTCGATCTAGATGATCTTGCCCATTTCTTTAAAAATTAAAAAAGTTCTGAAATTGAGAAACCAACATTCTTCCAAAGTGGAAAATAAAAGTTTTGAGAAAGACAAAAATTTCAAAGCGGGCAAGAATATTTTTAAAAAGGCTAAAAGGAAATTTAGAGGAGAGTAACCTAAGAAAGATGATTTAGAGAGATGCTATGAGTGTGAGGGGAAAGGTCACAAAGCTAACGAATGTTCCATCAAGCTTAAGAGACAATGCAAAGGCAAAGCTTATTATAATTTCACTCTTAGCGATAGTGATGTTGAGTTGGTGGATTCCAGAGATGAATCACCGCATGAAAATAATTTTATCGCGTTCATGACTAGTCGAGTTAGCACTTCAAGTACGTATCACATCGATAAAGATGTTTCTAAATATGATAGCCTCGATAGTGTGTCGAACCATTCTGGAGAGAGTGAGGGTGATGATTTGAGTGAGGGAGAATGTGACCTCCAACACGCCTACACCAAACTTTACACTGAGTTGTTAAAAACAAAAAATAAAAATAATTTTTTGGCATTTAGGATGTTATCTTTAGAAAAGGAGTTGAAGGTTTCGAGAGAGAGTGAGACCTCAATTAAGTCTTTGAGTGAGAAATTAGTATTGTTGGGTAGGGAAAGGAATGACTTAACTAACAAAGTGGCTAGTCTTATGAGAGATACTCAAGTATAACTGGAGACTCGTGATAAACTTGAGGTCCATTTTTCCCAACTCGAAAAAGGATCTCAAATGTGCTTTGGAGGTCAAAGTTACTTTAGATGACACATATAAGAAGGTTGAAAAGATATTTCTAGGTCCCACGTTAGGTTTTAAAGAGAGGCAATGGATAGGTTATGATGGTGCATCCACTTCTGATATAGGACCCGAACCAATTCCTAAGTTTGTAATGGATCCGAATGGCCCTTAACATATACCACCAAGGAGAACGCGTCCTAGTTGTTTTAACAAAGGTAGAATGAAAAAAACCTATGTTTGTACCCATTACAAAGGAATAGGTCAGATTAGGGAATTTTACTATAAGGTAGGAAGAACCTCTTTCATACATGCTCCCATAATCGACTATAATGACTTTCCTAGTCTTTGAGAGCAAGCTGAGTTTCTAGTCACTACTTCTAAAAGATTAATCAAATTTTTTAAAGGATTTCTATGCCTTTTGAGAACACTTCAAATGCAATGACTGAAGGCAACAATGATAAGGGTAAAAAAAAAATTCCTCATCTCAGGTACCTAAAAATGACAAAAAAGTCCTTATTGTTCACGTTTATCTCAAGCTTCTCAATGGTATTTTAATATTGGGTACTCTAGGCACTGACCGATGATAAGTCATATTTTACCAACCTTGTGGATCGCAAGGAAGAAAAAGTTACCATTAGAGATGGGAGTATATCTAGCATATTAGGACGAGGTTGCATGGAGATTATCAACTTTCTTAAGCTAGACAATGTGTTACATGTTGATGGGTTGAAAGAGAACTTAATAAACATATGCCAACTTTGCAATACTAACTTTGCATTAAAGTTTAAACGATCAAAGTGTTAGCTTACGATCAATCCATGAACTTCTGCTACAAAGTGTGAGGACTATCGACAACTAATATGGTATCATTCCCAAGTCCTCTTTAGTATGAAATAATTCTAAGGTCGTCACCATAGTTCTTTAGCATCAATGACTAGGTCACATCAATTTTATATATCTTAAGAGATCAGTTAAGAAAGACATAGTTCGTGGCTTGTCATTACTTGGAAAACTAACTTCCTTGGTTTGTGGTCCTTACCAAAAAGAGAAACAAATCAAGAGTCCTCATAGGAAGTTGAATACTATTACCACCTCCCATGTTTTAGAGTTTATACACAGAGATCTTATAGTCCCCACGTGAAAGGGGAGTATTAGTGGTAAAAAATATATTATAGTAATGGTTGATGACTTTTCAAGATATTCTATCGTTGGATTACTTAGAGAAAAGTACGACGCTGTTGAGTTCCTAACAACCAAGTGCCGTGGTCTACAAAATCAACATGGTGTTACTATAAATTGTATTAATAGTTATAATGGAACTGAATTTAAAGAAGCCAGAGTTAATAGTTTTTATGATTTTGGCTATTCGCACTCCTCAGCCAAATGGGATTATTGAGAGTAAGAATAGAACAATTCAAGAGATGGCTAGATCCACGATCCTTGGTAGGAATGTGCCTAAATATTTTTGGGTGGAGGAGATTAACAATGCATGACACATGATGAATAGGGTCTATCTTAATCCACACACACTTCACACTCCATATGAGTTGTGGATAAGGAAGAAACCCAACCTATCGCGTTTATGAGTTTTTGGGAATCCTTACTATATCCTTAGAGATGGAGATCACTTAGTGAAGTTTGACTTTAGAAGGGATGAGGGAATATTTTTAGGGTATTCATCATCTAATAGAGCCTATAGGATATTTAACCTTAAAAGTTATAAGGTCAAGGAATCGATAACCATCGTAATTAGAGATGATGCCCCGACTACATTTATTAATCCTATACTTAAGTCTGAGAACAATGCACCCCCCCATGACAATCCCATTATTCCCCACACCACTTTGGTAGACCCCGTTCTTGATATAGAAGATCCACCCTCTTGGGTTCAAAAGAGTCATTACCCTATCGATATACTTGGTGAGATCACACTGGGTATCAAGACTCGTGATCAACTAGAGAATGCGGTTAACTACTTTTACTACACTTCCACCAAAGAGCCTAAGAATGTGAAGCAAGTACTAAAGGATGAGTATTACATATGTGGTATACAAGATGAGTTACTTCAACTTTAAAAGAACGATATCTAGGAATTAGTCTCCCGACCTATAGAGACTAATATGATTGGTACCAAGTGAGTGTATAAGAATAAGATGGATGAGAATGGTACCATTGTTCGTGATAAGGATATGTTAGTTGGTCAAGGTTACACACAGATTGAGTGTGTAGACTCTGACGGGACATTCACTCCTATTACTAGAATTGAGTCCTTCCACTTACTATTCACCATATCATGTCATTTACGGTTTAAGCTTTACTAAATAGATGTCAAGAGTGCCTTTCTCAATGGAATTCTTTAGTAGGAGGTTTATGTGAAAAAAATAAAGGGGTTTGATGACCCAAAACACCCAACATGTCTTTTATATAAATAAGGCCTTGTATGCTTTGAAGCAAGTACCCCATGCTTCGTACGAATGTCTAACTTCTTATCTCTTATCTCTTTGCTTCAAGAGAGTTGTTTGATATGACATTATTTATTAGAAGACTGGGTAGTGCTATCTTGGTTACCCAAGTGTATATGGATGACATAGTCTTTGGATACATGTGTTCCCAACATGCTCACACTTTTGAAAAAGAGATGAATAGTGAGTTTGAGATGAGCATAGTTGTTGAAATCACTTTCTTCTTCGATCTCCAAGTGAGAATATGATATTTATATCTCAATCTAAATATGCTAGGGACCTAGTGAAGAATTTTGGTTTAGACTCCACTAATCACTCATGCATACCCATGAGTTTCTTGACTAAGCTTAGCAAAGACACTTTAGGTAAGGACATAGACCAAATTTTTTATATGAGTATGATAGTTAGTCTCCTTTAGTTAACCGCTTGTCATCTTGATATTGACTTTAGTGTAGGAGTTTGTGCATGTTACCCAGTGTCCCCAAAAGAGTCACACTTTCTTGTAATTAAACGTATCATCAAATACGTGGGTGGCACTCTTTCTTATGACAATTGGTATTCCTTTAATACTGATGACAGTTTGTCGGCTTATTCAAACGACGATTGTGCTGGGGATGTTATTGGTTATAAAAGCACCCAGGGTGGATGCTTTTACTTTGGGAGTGCTCTTTTCTCTTTGTTGAGCAAGAAGAAAAACTCCATTTCTTTATCCATAGCAAAGGATGAGTACATCGCCTTTGGGAGTTGCTGCACATAGCTCTTATGAATGAAGCAAACGTCAGAAGAATATGGGATTACTCAAGGCAAAATGATTCATTTTTGCAATAATAGTACAATCCACATTTTTTGTAATTCGATCCAATATTTTCGTACAAAGCACATTGGGATTCATGAGCAATTTATTCATGATCCTGTTGAGAACAAGATATTTTCCTTGTGCTTTGTGAGTTCTGAACGTTAATTGGCTGACATTTTCACTAAACCTTTAGATGCACTTAGATTTAAGGATCTTAGAAAGTCTTTAGGTATTTATGCCATTGATTTGGTTTGGGTATTATTTCTAATATAGGGTGATTTTATTATTTATATCTTTTTCCCTATTACTAGATTGTATTCTAACATGTATATTTATTGAAAAATCCAAACATATTTTCTTATCTTTTATAAAAATTTCCAATAAAAATTCATTTTTTTTTGATAAAATTTTTAAAAATTCAAAAAGATTTTTGTATTTTGTTTACACCATATATGGATGCACAATTAAGATGTTCAAATAATAATTACACTCCATACATTCATGTAACTTACTCATGGTGTTATGAGACTTAGATTCATTTCGTTTGTGTGCTTAATAATGCATATCTAGTATTTCGTTGTTCTTTGATGATCACTTCCTTTATGGTAGACTCTTTGTATCGCCTTGATTGCACACATGAAAAATTTTGAACATAGTACTTGCTTGTCATATGTTGAATAAGATGTTTTCATCTTAATTGTACTTAATAACTAACCAAATGAACTAGGAACTAATTGTGCATATAAGAACCATTGCCCAAATTTTTTCTCAAAAATTTGATTTTTGTTTATGCAATGGAAAAGGGCTACGAAAACAACATTCTTCTTTGCATTAAAGGCCACCATTGGCAAGAGTTTATAATATTATTTCGGTACATAAAAATAGAAGTGCCAAGGCCAATTATTTTTGTTTCTTTGGTTCTTCATTCCCATGAGTAATATGATTCCTTCAAAATTTTTGGGAGTTTATTCTTAAAATGTGAGATTTTGAGGGCGTTATAAGTTGAAAATCAATGGGTTTGCATAATAAACTTCCTTAAAAAAATATAAATAATTTGGCATTATTGATTTGAGAAGAATTGAAATTCATGACATTTTGTATAAGTTGCGTCAATTTAATTTCGTTTAACCTTTTTACACCAAATATTGAATTGAGTTCTTTCTGTAAGAGTATCTCTTTAACTTCGTGCACCTTTGCTTCGTATGCCTATGCTGATTTTGTTGTGCATTGAGTTCATATAATTTCATTCCATTTTCGTGATTCGTATATTTTTGTGCTACTCGATGGTGTGAATGGTTCTGTTTGTACTTATATGTATATTTTTCTACTCAATTTTTTTTAAAAATAGTTTATTTCTTTGCTGAAGTCTCATCGCATATAATTCATTATTTATTCTTTGTATTTATTTGTGGATTATCGTGATGCTAATTTTTAAAAATTAGCTTCTAACCTTTAGTCTATTACGGAGAAAAAGGGAGAGAACACATTGAGGGGGAGTTGAGTTTTTGTTTTATTTAAACTCCATGCGTCATCGTATTTATTTTTCTTCATGTATGTAGGTATTTTTTGCCTTGATGATTTCATGGACTACACAATGAAGAGTTTTAGTCAAAGATAATGTCACATATGCCTTTTCCTTTTTGGATTTTGGAAGAACATTAGTTGAACTTAGCTTAAGGGTTATTTTGTTTGTATTTGTGTTTTGTACCGGAATATCCAAAGGGGGAGTTTTTGTAAGAGAAAGTTTTGTAATTGCTCACTCTATTTTAGTTTGTCATATTTCGTTACACCTTTATTTTGTTCGAAAGAGGTCATGTTTTCATTTGAACGGGATTTCTTAAAGTTTATGCCGCCTTGAAATTCATGTTTTCTATATAAAAAGGTCTTGGGATCAACTATACACATAAATCTTGGTGAAAAATACTTTCCCATATATATCCAAATGGTCTCCAAACCCATATTTGTTTAAAACTCTTTTATTTTTCAATCCAAACCCCTTGGATGATTTGTTGAGCATTTTCTTGAAAAACACATCTACTGTTTATACCCTTGTGGAGTTTATTCTTCACTGACAAAGATAGAAATATTATTTCATGAGGCTAATCGATGGAAACCGAGGCAAGTGGATCTTGTTGTGAAGCATTGGTGGATTTGCATGCATATATGTTAAGGTTGATGAAGATAGGAATATTGTTTGTTTGTTTGTTTGGATGTAGTTTCAATATCTTTCATGTTTAGGTTCACCTAATTAATCAAGATAAAATTTGGACTAAATTAAATTTGGTTTATGTGTGTGTGACCTAATATATGACTTATACATATAACTGGACCACTCTACGTTTTTCAAAAGCTCAGGTGGTCAAAAAAGCTCAAGACCCCTATCAGAAGGTGGGATAAACATTAGTCGTGTGACTTCCACAAATATCACGACCACACAATGGATAAATGCTTATTTTTAAATGATGAGATTGAGGCCATGATCATAAGGGATAAACTGAACAAATATATAGACACGTCAGGCCAAGCAACCGAGCACAAGGATGATCCTAAGAGGAGGAGACGATCAAGGTCTCTTTGCAAGGGAAAGGACGATAAGGAACACGTGCACAATTATTGAGATTCTAATGAAAGCATCGACTGTGACTTACCCCAAAAGTCTAAGGATCTGAAAGAAAAGATTAGTATGATTTCATTTGGAATGCATTTCATTACTGGTGAAAACAGGAGGATACGATGAAATTATTAAAAAGAAAGTATACATAAATGATGTGAAGGTTTTCATAGTACATGACGAGGTGAATTTGGCCAAAGCCACTGATACCCATCCCCGTAAGGTGAACATGGACATGTTTATTATAGTTTTATCAAAGGATCACCTGACTGACTTGTTATGTCTGCACGATGACCCGTTGGTTGTGATAACGATGGTCCACTAAAGGACTATATAGAGGAGTTAAACGTATGTATTATTCTATGATTGCTTCAAAATTTTCAGTTTATCTGAAAGAATGTTGTAAACCTATAATCATCCTCTCATTGGATTCTCAGGTGAGGATGTGTACTAACTACTGATACCCATTGAACTAAAAGTTGAGGTAGGGATACAGCCGACCTACAGTACACATATGATGAAATTCTTTGTGATGGATAAGAATGTGATGTCGATCTATAACATTATTCTTGTTAGATTGGGGTTAAATAAGTTTGAAGGAGTAGCCTCTATAGTGCATCAAATAATGAAATTTCACACAAACTTTGGGGTAGGCTAGTTTGAGATTTCTCCTTTGAGGTTAGTTTTTCCCCACTTTTCTCATTCTTTGTCTATCGATCTTTCGGGTCGGGGATAAAATCTGTCAGCCCATATTGCTCTCTCCACGCGTGTATGTATATGTATTATGTAAGTGTGGAGTGGTAGATTGGGATATATGCACAAGTTTTTAATGTGGTGAATCTTTGATATGCCAAGCTTAAAATCTCTATTCTACGTTGTCCATAAATTAACCCAAGAGAAAGGTAAAAGTTTAACCGGCGGTTGTTTTTAGAGTATTGTACCATATTGTATTATACTTTTAAAACACATTCGATAAATTTTTCTTGTTTTTATACGAAATGATCTTTTTTTTATTTGAATTGACATCTAAATGTTCGTATGTAATATTATATATGCATATTTATATGTGTGTCTGTATTTTTATCAATTCATCAGATGGCTTGAAATAAACACTTTTCAGTTATTTGCACCTAATCAATGTACCAATTTTAGGTTTTTGTGCAAAGCTAGGGTTTTAATTTGTTGAAAAATGTGGTTGATCTTGAGCTAGGGTTTGTGTTTTTTGTGAAGGCCTAAATTTGATGGGTTTGTTATTGTATGAAGATTTGGTGGTGTTTGTGTTATTTTGGTGAAGAATAGAAAGAGAAAAGCAACATGAAGGAGGGTATGGGGAATGTTTTAGGGGTTTGTGAAGAGGAAAGTAAGGGCTTGGAGTTGGTTGTTTTTAGGGTTACAGGTGGGTGAAGAAAGGAGGGGGCGTTTTAATGAGATTGTGGGGACGATTAGTGGGGTAGGGGTTTTCTCATTCATTATATGACTGTTTAATGGGAATTCAAAGACCATTTATGGAAATGTAATACCAAGATCCAATTCTTAACATGATTTGTGCCCCTAATTTTTACTGTAAATATAATCCTAATTTCAAACTTGAATCATAACTCGGACAATAAACATGTTGCTAAGTTTGATATTCTCAAACTCCTAACTTGAACCATCATTCATACCATAACACTATTTTTTTAAGCACTTAGTGATTTCAGGTTGAATGCTTGGGTTTTAAAACTTGTGTTTTTTTTGTTGGCAAGGGTTTATAGGCGTAACTAGGCATCAAATCGTGTTTTTAGGACAAATAGGACACTTTAAGAGAGAATCCAATGTCCATTGCATTTTTCTAAAACACAATTGCCCATGCACTAATGCTTTTGAGTTATTTTGTATTCATGTATAGGGAAAACTTGCATATAGACTTATTTTAGGACTACTAACACTACTATACCGTTAATAAACCATTATTTATTTTGAGTTACCAACGCTACTATACCATTTCGGTAAAGTGTATCATGTAAGTCGAAAGGTGCACACTATCCTTTTATATAAAATAATGATGTTTTTTTGGTAGTGCAGAATGTCCCAAATATTGAACAAAGGATGGATGAGTGAGAGGAACAGAGTAAGCGAGGTATACGTAAATGGAGTAACATCGTCCTTGATTTTACTATTGCAAACAATGGACGTGGTCTCTCGACATTTTTATTTCCATGTGTTAAGTGTCGAAATAAGAAGCGGTTCAATACGTCAGATATCAGGAGTCATTTGATTCGGTATGGTATAGATTTGACATATACTATACGGGTTTTACACGCTGAAGCAATTTTATCAAATTTGAAAGACTTAAAGCTTTCTACCAGTTTTTCATCTAACTTGAGCAATATTATAGTCTTAATCCCCCATCTCTGCACTCATTTAAGTCCCACGACTATCATGTCATAATGGAACACTTGTTACCCATATTTCTCCAACATGGGGGAACTCTTTCCCTCTTTCGGTTCACTATCACTTAAGGTGGCATTATTAGCTATCAGTTTCTTGTCCTCCTTCTTAAGTCTAGTGGGACACTTCGCTACCTTGTGGCCATAACCCTCACAACTAAAACACTTATCCGACTCATCCCTCTTAACATTCTCACTCTTATTTTTAGGGACTTGATCCGCATTGTTGTTCTTAAATTTCTCAAGTCTTTTGGCATCTTTCGATTGCTTTTGAAACTTAAGAAACTTTTTGAACTTCTTTGCCAAAAAAACAATTTCCTTAAAATCAGAATCGGAATCATCATTCGAGACTTTAGTCTCCTCCTTCCGAGCTTTCAAAGTAATGCCCTTTTCTTTCTTTGGCACTTTCTTGGAGGTAAACCTGCCAATCTCATTAGTTTGTAAGTCACCTATAAGCTCTTCTAATGTCGTTGATTCAAGCATACATAAGGAGTTTAAAACAGTCACTTTGGGATGAAATCTACTAGTCAACGACCTTAAGATTTTCTTTATGACTCGATTGTCGGGTATTTTCTCTCCCAATTTAAACATCGAGTTGACAATATTATACAATCTAGCATAAAACTCATCAAACATTTCACTCTCTAACATCTTAATAGTCTCAAATTTTGTAGTGAGGTTTTGAAGTTTAGACGCCCTAATCATGCTAGTGCCCTCGTGAGTAAGTACAAGAATATACCAAGCCTCTTTTGAAGTTTCACACGTCATGATTCTATTATACTCTTTCAATGTGACGTGTGAGGAAATAACATGAAGACCTTTAGAATACTAAAGTGCAAGTCCATGTTCGACATCGGTCCATGACTCAACAAGTTTTAAACTAGTGGCCTCTCCTTCTCATATGACCGATGGTGTCCAACCTTTTTCAACCACTAACCAAACACGCTCATCAATTAATTTTAAAGCACTTCTCATTCACATCTTCCAATAAGTTGAGCCATAAAAAACAGGAGTTCTAAAACTATCAAAATTTCCAAAATTCATCCTTAAAGGCACAAGGGATGAACACACATAAAAAATATTTATAGATCTGATACCAATTTGTAGCCCCCTTTTTTTATTTATTTTAAATGTGCTTTAAGGATGTCAAAATAATTTTTCTTTCAAAACCCTTTTTCCAAATTTAACACGCACCAAGTTTGTGAACCAATTTCAATTAAGTCCAATTTTATCTTGTTTAATCCTAAACACGCATCTAAGTGATTAAAGCAAGTAAAATAAAGTAAAGTTCACAACGTCGGATGTACGAGGAAATCATAAAGGGAAAAAACCTCGGACGGCCCAAGCCAGACAATCACTATGATGTGGAGTTTATAAAGGAAGACATATAACCTTACACAACGACTCGATCCCCACAAGCCATGATGATCTTCTTCTCTTTAATCGCTCCTCCACAGTGCCCACGTAGAAAACCTTGCACGATACTCATCCACAATACACGTGTCCACGAGTTCCTCGGTGTCCACCAATGTAACTTTGGTAACCGCCTATGATTAAACACTCAGACTCCTCTACTTCTTCACCGCAAAACCCAATGAACAACTTGTTCAATATGGATAAACAAACTCCAGATGGTGCAAACGAGATCTTTATAACAATTGTATATGAAATCTTAGATCTTTAAACACTAAGGATAGATTTAATCTTTGAATACCTTAGAAAACTTTTCCAAAAACACGACACTGTTCCAAATTGTCTTTTGGTTCTTCACTATTATCGAAATTCTGAGCAAACACTGCCTTAAATAATAAAATTAAGTCAGCAGGTTGTTCTAACATGATGTACATATCGTTCGAACGACATCACATGTCGTTATAATGATTATGACATGTCGTTCGAACATCATCACATGTCGTTTGAACCACTTAAACCAAAGTCAGTGCTTCATACAACTCTAAACATCAGATAAACTCAGAATGAACGATTTAAAACATTTTAAATAAAGTTTCCATCCTTTAAAACTCTTTTCGAACTCTATAAACATAATACATTCAAACTTGAGAGATATTCAGAATGAAATCTAAATGAAGACGTGAAACATGCACCAATAAAACACGGCATGATTAATATTTGAAGCTTGACTGCTACGTCTTCTATACAAACACATCATAGATTATGTGGAGATCGTGATAATATGAAAATCTATCTATGACTCAAATAAGTTTTTTCAAGAATAAGTCAATTACATACAAATGGACTCAATTTGAAATTTTGTCCTTACATCAACCCTTAGGGAACCTTTTGCAACACCGTTAAGACTTTCGGTCTTAAAAATGTTGAAGATACCCACCAGAGGGCAGCTATTACCATTTTGAATGATCTTATCTATAAAGAGGTTGAAGTTTACGTTGACGTTATGATCATCATATCCAAGCTCGAGAATGTCACATCCTTGACTTGAAGAAATTCTTTAAACGACTTTCACAATATTAGCGCGTCTCCATCCGCAAAAATGCATCTTCGGCATCAAGAAATGAAAACTCCTCTATTTCATGGTTAGTAAGAGATGGGTTAAAGGAGACCCTACCAAACTTAGATCAATTCTCAAAATTTCGCCACCTTCCTGGGAAAACTCAATTTGCTAACCCATCTTCAAACTTCTCTGGAAGGATCAAACCAAAGTCTGGAATAAGGCATGTCAATAAGGCTTTGACAAGATCAGGTAGTACCATACCCGACCTCTGGTGCTCATGCCACCGTCGAAGGGTCTTTCTATCCTTCTTTACCTCACTGTCACTGATACCATAACAGAAGCTATACGAGCCCAATGCATTGGAGAGTCGCATAAAGAAAGATCCACTTACTACACTAGTCAAAAGCTAGAAAGGTATGAAGTGAACTACACTGCATTGGAGAAGGTGTGTGTCGCTTAGTTTGGGTCACTCAAAGGGTCTAACATTACATTCTTGCATTCCCCCATCATGTTTGTGTCCCAAATAGATCTTATAAAATACATGTTAGAAAATCCCACCTTATCTAGTCACATGGCTCGTTGGTTGATGTTATTATCCGAATTCAACATCGCACATATCACTCAAATATCCATAAAAGGACGAGACATCTCTGACTACCTTGTCGATAATCCCATGGGAGAAGTCGTTGTATGGATTTTTGAGTTCCTGGATGCAGATATTCTTTATACTTCTCATGAAGAGTTTCGATGGAAGATGTTCTTCGACGATGCTGCTAACAATAAGGGATATGTCAATAGGATACTCCTAATAACCCCTGTCAATTCTCACATTCCCATTACCCTTAAGTTGGACTTATCCTACATCAAAACATGACAGAGTATGCATAATGCACTATAGGTATCAAGACTGCCCTAAAAAAAGGTCATAAGTGCATCGATATCTATGGAGACTCAACTCTCATCATAAGATAAACCTTTCGAAAAAGGAAAGTCAAAGACGAGAAACTCCTACCATTTCACGCTCACTTTGAAGAGTTCATCTCATAATTTGAGTGTATCACCTTCTACTACCTTCCTATCTCAAGGAACAACTTTACTTGTGCATTATAAACCTTGGCCTCCGCGGTTGACATGCCTGAGGGAATAACAATGGCTTCTTTTTTAGTCTAAAAGTAGTATGCACCCACTCACTCCTACCATGTGTAGCTCATAAGATAATAAGACCTAGACATAGTTGGACTATGGTATTATGATATTTGGTGTATCCTCAAGCATGGTGAATATCTCCAGGAGGCTAATAAGAAAGATTGCGCAACTCTTCACAGGTTTGCTACTAAGTACATCATTTTTGACAAAGCGCTTTTTAAGAGAAATTTTGATGGAACTTATTTGAAATGCATAGTAGGGATTGATGTCTATGAAATCCACAATAAGGAATGCGAGCCCCACATGAACGGTCATATGCTTTCTAAATAGATAATCGATCAAGGATATTACTAGACCACAATGGTCCAAGACTTCATTGCTTATGACATAAGGTGCCTTAAATGCCAATAGTTTGCAAATCTTAAACACTTACCTCCCTGAGAGATGTACAACGTGACTTCACCTTGAACCTTCTCTGTTTGGATCATTGACATCATTCAGAAATTGACTCCCAAAGCATCAAATGGGCACGAATTCATCTAGGTCTCCATTGATTATTTCACCAAATTGGTTAAAGTCGAATCATACACGATGTTGAGTGTAAAGAAAGTGGTCAAGTTCATCAGAAAGAACATCATTTTCCATTACAAAGTTCCCCATGAGATGGTATCAAATAATGGGCTCCATTTTGAAGTTAAATTCATATAAGTATTTGATGAATATGTGATTTAAAGGATTAAGTCCTCTCCCTACCGACTGCAAACCAATGGGGTTGTCGAAGCTTCTAATAAAAGCCTCAAATCCATGATCAGTAAAATGACTGAAAGTTGTAGAGACTGGGAATATCGGATCCCATATGTCTTCTTGGGATACCTCACCTCTATCAGAACACCCATTAGAGCTATCCCCACTCCTTGGTATACGATATGGAAGAAGTCCCACCCATCGAACTCAAAATACCCTCTCTATGAAACATGCTCGAAAGTCAAATTAGCAAAATTGATTGGCAGCAAGTTACTATGAAAAACTTACACTTTTGGATAAAGGGAGAATAAAGGTTATATACATATGAAAGGGTACCACCACCACTTTGTGCGATCATTTAATAAAAAATTCAAAGACCGCAGTGTGGGAGAAGGAGATTTCACTCTTCAAGAAATTATAGCAATCTGGGAACCGAGAGGAAGATTCAAACCTAACTAAAGTGGGATATACCTCATGAAAAATATTTTATCAGGTGGCGCCGCTAAGCTCACAGGCCTCGAAGGAGAAGAGATTCTACCTTTAGTCCAACTCTCATCGCGCTACGACTTTTCTCACCTCGCTTCTATTATGAAAAAAACTCATCCCTCCTCTCTTTTAAGAACTACGTAGGACCTGATCCTCTCAAAATTGCCTTTTAAAAAAACTTAGAAAATAATTTTCAAACTCCACAGAGGTACATAGGGATCCCATAAAGTCTCTTTGGGCACAATCCTCTATTTTTCATAAAATTTTATTCTCTTTTCCCGCCGAGAAAAATAGTCTCTCTCGTTGTTTAAATTAGAAAAAAGGATTATGTACGCCTTTGTGATCTGTATAGATAATTCAAACAAAAAGAATATTCTTCAAAAGGCACAACGGAATATGTCAAAGAATAACTTCATTATTTTATTTAAAACATATAAGTTACATAAAATATCAGTGACAAAAAAGTCCTAAAATACCTTCATAACCATACCAGTCCTATGACCTAACCAAACCCAAACATAGGTGCACCTACTACCAAGCTTGCCCCATACCTTCAGAAAGCCTACCTCAACTACCATATGGGACCGCATCATCATCACAACCATCATCTCCACACTCCAGAGTACCCCAAGAATTCCAGTCCTAATAGTATTTCCTTAAGCACTCCATGCGATGGTATGCCTTGATCAACTTGGATGAGATCACAACGCTCTCCTCCTGAGCATCAAACATCGAAATCACCTCTGCCTAATTTCATTAGCACAAATCTTCGTGACCATATTCCTTAATAACAACATCAAATAATACCTAGTTATAAACCTAGGTTCCCCAACAGATTGGGGCAGATGGGTGGTCGGCCTACGACAATGTGCCAAAGTCATCCTTATAAACTCAGTCAAATCCTCCACATGAAAGAAGTTGGTTATGCATGGAGAATTTTTTTCTCCCAGCCTACTTGATGTACAAGTTTCTATGGAATGTAGAAGGAATTTTGGTAAAGGCCTACCCGTCGAACATAATGATAGTCACCTAGTTACAAGATGGACTGCAGTTCGCCCCACTATAAAACTGACCAACGAAGGTGTCTAGCCCTGTGATCCACAAGCCAGTTAACCCAGTTCTCCGTAGAAGGAATGAAGCTATGAAAGAATCACATAAAAAAATTTAGGACACCAGTAAAACGATACTCAGGGGGAACCACCATGAGAAGTCTCTCCAATAACCACATGAACGACATCGCAGGGCTGCGTCATAAAAAGTTAGCCCGATCTTCTTTCCAATCATCCTGGCCTTTCAATGTCTTAGCCAAAATGGTAGCAGCCGAATTGCATTAATAAGAAATCCATAGTACAATCATGACCACTTAAGTGTCCCCCGTCATATCTCTAGCCACCAAGAGCATCTTGGCAGTCAATCCCAAAGCTCAGGCGCCAACAAAGCGATTTTCAAAATAGTCTCTCTGGAACACATAATTAAAAACTGTCTAAAGGTTGATAATTCCCCCAAGCACCAGCGATCGGATAGCAGAATGAAAGATATATAGCAATTCAGCTAGAGACACCTAAGGAGAACGGGTCAAGTCAAGCATGTTCGTATCAACACTAGATTTGATGCCTAACATAGCAAAAAATTCTTCCTAGATGGGACATGCCTCATTTAAGACAAAGAAGAACATATGGTCAAGAGGGTACTAGAATCACAAAACCACTTTCAGAAGATTCCAGTCAATGGGACGATTACGCCACAAAGTAATCGCGCACAAGTTGAATGCCTCTTAGTTGACATTATACGAACATATGACTTCCAACCCATCATGATAGGCAATCACGGGAACTGCCATCTCAGAATAATAAAAAACTTTGTAGAATAAAGAGAAAGTAAGAAGTTAAGATGTGATTTAAAACTTCACCCCAAATGCCCCTTTTATACTTGAAATCCTCCACAAAAGATGAAAGAATCAGTTTGCTACTACAACAACTATTTTTTAGTACACAAAAATGTAGGAAACGAATAATCATGGATGATAAAAGCAACTTTGACCCATTCAGTATGCCGATAAGTAGGTCACGGGGTATGCCGATCGACGCACCCCTATTTTGGGATTTTTCCTACTTTTCCTTATTTTTCATTTTTCAAATAAGCCCCTTTTATTGAAACAACCTTTTCACAAAGGTTTTCCCAGGTATTTCTTCCTAGAAAAAACTTTTAAAATACATATTTTAATTTATAATCATTTTTCTTACTTTTTTAATAGTAAAACCCCATGTGGAAAATTAAAGTGCTTGTAGACTAGGTCACTTAATTCAAGATAAACCAAGAAAATGAAAAATACATCATGTATATATATATCGTTGTGTTTACATTTTTTCAGGAGTTAAGAAGAAAAAAGTAAAAAAAGTTGTTCAGATGCAACCCGGACTTATCAACAATCTGCAAACTAAACCACCACCTCAAGGATCCAGCGAATGCACTTCCCACGATGGTGAGCAATGAACCCTCAGCTCTTAGACCCATAACTCTCCTCGTGCCCCTTAGTGTTGTCAGAGGCACCATGCAATATCTAGCCACCTTCCTCACATGGTCAAACAAAAATCCATTCAATCTCACACATCCCATAGCCAAGATGATGACACGCAAATACTCTTCAAAAGAGAAAATTGAGAAATGGTAAGAAAATTAGTAATAGAGAAAAGAAATCAAAATAAAAGTATAAAACGTAAAGGTACAGTTATACCTCTCTCCGAATAACCTCCTCAGAGAAAGGAATGAAATTATATATCATTGTCTGAGGGAGATGAGGCACTGAGATAACATTTTTGCCACCCATTTGGACATGCTAAGAAGGAATGGAGAAATGCTGGATGAGAATATCCATTATTTCCACCGTCTCTCCACTCCCCGGTGTATATGCTAAAGAGTCCGGCACATTGTTACCCCTCCCAAGTCCTGCCAACAGTAGGGGGAGATCCTTCATGTCATTGATAGACGGTGGCATCAACCAACTAGTCCCAAACTCTAGATAATCATACCCTATATTCACATTCGTGTAGTGAATATAGGACTCACCCTCCATCACTGTCGCCGTCAACAGATGCACATCCATCCGAGTGATCGTCATCTCTTCCAGGTCCAAATGGAATGTGTGAGTAGTGTTCCACTACTTCTCACCCAAAGCACATATCACTATTGAAGATTGTGACGTCTCATCTAAGGCCCTAACTAGAGAACCAAACCTGGTAGCCTCTACCATCAACTTCACCATGCTAGGGATCTTCTCCCACAACTTCTTAATCCCCTTCGAACCCTGAAAGTGGATGCCCAATAAAGAAACATCCACATGCACATAAGAAAAAAAATCCTTAAATCCCCAGCAAAATTCAAATAAATAATAAACTAAAAAATAAGTGAAAACACTTACATAACTGTATGGATTCTTCGCCCTTGAGGATTGGTGATTCCTAGTCTCCCTCAGCAAGACTCTCGTTATTCACGATATCGAAGCTATCATATGAATTCTCACTCCCAAGCACCAACACCTTCGTATCGTGACACTCTAAGCCACCCCTATCATTGGTGGTTATAAAAGGGTCATTGGCCATGTCTTCCACAAGTTCCTTCGAAGAAAAGAAGTCTAAGACTGATTTCTAGAGAGAGAGAGAAAAAATTAATTTTTTAAAGTACGAAAAATTATAGACCCACCCCCTTTTATAAGGAACCATAGGGTCTGCTGATCGGAAGTCCCCTGATCAAGGCTATCACAATGACCTTTCACCTTCCTCGAGAATCCTAGAAGTTCATGACACATGTCGAACCCTGCCTATGCCTATCGGTAGGCCCCCTAATTGTTGTAAAATAATTTCTAAAAAATCCAAAATTTCTCGAAACAGTTGCAAAAAATTCAACCCAAAAAGGTTAAAACAATAAAATCCATCAAAATCACATTTTTCTACAAAAAATCATTTATACATATAGGGTTGCGAAGCAATAAGTTTTAGTTTTGAAATACTTGATCATGAATGATCATCGCTAATTAACCTTATGGTTCACGTGTGCTTCTGAGAGGCCACTGGGTGCTTTCGAGCTCGGTTTGACCTTGGTCAACTCTCGGATCTAGGGGCTTCTCAATGTACTTTCATAGGGCTTGGAATACACTTTCCAATGGTCCTGGCCGTGCACGATTCAGACTTACGATTTGTATTTTATGCTAATTAAAAAAAAATCCATTTTGGGTGGCCTATAGGATTTTTCCTCCTTTCATTAGGGCCGAACTCCAAGCTATCACCTAGGGAAATGAATTTGTGCTTCCAAACGTGGTTACTATTTTGGACCACATTCACCAAATTTTGATTGGGTTTTTGAAGATAAAGGTAGTAATATCCATGAGCTTTGGAATTATATTTTATTCCATGTATGAATCAAAAGATCCCCTCATTTATGTCAAGTCCAAAATGTTCCCTCCAATAAATAATGGACCCTAAGATCACTCTTTACACATTCAGAGTAAGTTAGTTTAGATCCACTCCATAGCCCTTTAAAATTCTCCTAATGATAGGATAAATGGGAGGCGAAGGCCTATGTATAAGCCTAAGAGAGGAAAGAATGTATCATTAGCATGAAGCTGATCATAAGCGCTCTTATCCTCATCTGGTATTCTGCAGGTCATACTCAGAGGGATGTTGTAAAAATTTCTTAAAACTATTAACTCTGACTCAGTGGCATCTCTGGCATAGTTATTCGCATCGGTTGTAGCAGGGTCATATGATCTATTTGAACAAGAAGGGGTTCCCTTGTCCCTACTCCTATTGGATCTCTCAAAACACTCTAATGGAACTACTATAGGATAACTAAGAGGGGTTTGTAAGGAAAAATTTCTGATAGAGTTAATTTTTATGTGTTTTGGATTTATTTCATGTTTGGAAAAAACCTTTGAGTCATAGGTTAAGACTTGAGTATGTTAACCTTCGAAGCCTATGATGTGTTTGTTTTAAGACATAATGACCAAGTTAGTAGTTCTACATTCATCATGCTGTGCTTAGTTCCATATTTCGACTTCATCTTCAGAGGATACATCAGTTATGAATGCGTATACTTTGATCTTTGGAGATTTAGTTTTGGGTGTTGTTTTCTAAAATGTTTTTAACTATTTAAAACTAGTTTTTTGAAAAAAATCCAAGCCATTTCAATGACGTCAACTATGTTATTTGAACGAGATATTAAACCTCATTAGAACCAAGGATCCAATGAAACTTCAAATGAACAGTTCTTAGCCTACACGAGTTTTTCATTTGATATGTCGTTAGAAGTTTGGTTTTAACAAGATTTGGTACTTCATTCGAATGAGACTTTTTGCTTCGTTCGAACAACTTGGCACGTTTTGTAAAGTTAATATTTTCACTGTATTTTTTATCCTTATCTCATTTTTGGAAAACCTGGTATATATAGGGTTGCGAAGCAATAAGTTTTGGTTTTGAAATACTTGATCATGAATGATCATCGCTAATTAACCTTATGGTTTACGTGTGCTTCAGAGAGGCCACTGGATGCTTTCGAGCTCGGTTTGACCTTGGTCAACTCTCGGATCTAGGAGCTTCTCAATGTAATTTCATAGGGCTTGGAATACACTTTTGAATGGTCCTGGACGTGCACGATTCAGACTTACGATTTTTATTTTATGCTAATTAAAAAAAATCCATTTTGGGTGGCCTATAGGCACCCCTGGCCTTTTGCCTATCGACATAATGGTACTTACTTAGCCCACAAGTCAGGGAGTAAGATAATAAGCAGGCCTAGGCCTATTCTGATTGACAAGCCGCCTAACCAGAAAACATTCCTATTTAAGGAGTCCATGACCTTATTCTCCAGGCCCCTTCTCAAAATCTAGAGAGCTCTTGCCTCGAAATCAGTGCGCCGCTTTCGAAAAACATCATTTCCAAACATTCTTTCCACATTTCCATAAATAAATTTTACCCCACCTTTGCCATCCATTTTACCACCACTTCACCACTGCCTCCTCACCATAAATAAACCGAGCCTACATCACCTTAAAAATCAGGAGCAAAGCTTCATAGAAGGTCTAATTCTATCATTTTTAGCTCATTTAACTAGTAACATTTATTGCACTTTATTACACTTGACATATCTTTTGATTTATTTTTACTTCCCGTCCCTTAAGGATCCCTTTTATCACCTATATACACAAAATATAGTTTTATAAATCCAAAAAAATAAAAAAGAGGGTTTAAATCCTTAAATCCAAAATTGAAGTTTTCCTCCCATTTTCCCTACACTTTCTCCACTTATGCTCATTTTCCAAGAAACTAAAAATAAGGAAATTATAGTTTGGGTTCACGGGTTAAGTCCCACCCTTGTGTGATACTAAACTACAAGGACTTTGATGCCAATTTTGACTACATAGGCATCCCGAATTCACCTTGTGACTTGAGTCCTATTTTATATATTTCACTATTTTCCTATACTTTTACATATATAGAGTAGTTTATCCATTTTTGCTTGTTTATCGATCCCATTGAAATGTGTGCTCATTTGTTTATAATGGGTTCGATCCGGTGCATCGCTCACAGTTGTCTACTATTATCTATTATATTGTCGCTCTTTAGCGATCACATCGACATTTGTGCTTATTTGTTCATAATGAGTTCAATCTGGCACATCCCACACATCTTTATCCATATCTTTATGTCATTTGTGCACACTCCTTCAATCGATTTGTTCCTACCCTCTCTATGACATGGACACGATGATATCACTCATTACACACACACACACACACACACACATAAACTTTTCACGCTACTCACTTTAGACCCCATTTAGGAGAGAAAGGAGAATATTTTTATAGCCCATATGAGAGACCAAAAGGAAGGAATGGGTGCCTAACACTTTTCCATTTTGCAACTTGGTCACCGAACCCATAATTTACTTGGTTTTGTGTGCATCAGTTTGTCTTGTGATGTTGTTTCTTCGGGGACAACTACATATTTTTCTTATTTTTATAAAAATAGGCTGGCGACTTTATTCTTTATATTCTTACCCCTCGACGATGATCGATTTATTTATGTGGGAGCCCTCGAATATTGTGTGAGTGGTGGAAAGGGAATTTACCATCCTTGATCCCATTTTCCACGAGCTAGTTATTTTTTCTTCGGGGTGAACCCAAATTAGATTTCCCCTTTTTAATCCCAAGATGGCCACAGTCGGCTCGACTAGAATTTAGTGAACAAGAAACCCCTAGTTTCACAACATACTAGAAAATGATGACTAGATTACACAACAAAATAGGTAAGCTAAGCACACTAAAATAGGGTGATTTGGTCTCGAAGAAGGTGATTCAAAAGGGAAATAAGTTATAAGGGAACTAACATGGTCCCTATAGAGTCAGGGTAATGGTATGGCCTAATACATACTTGCTTAATACGTTAGAAGGTGAGCCCGTTAAAAACCCTTAGAATGTAGAGCACTTGAGGAAGTACTGTTATTAGGATGATCAGAATAAAAAAGTGTGGAAGATAAGTAAAGATGTATTGAAACCGGTTCATGTAAAAAGTTTTATTATTATCAATAAAATCAGTCTTCTCTGCAAATTTTTATTATTTAAGTTCTTACATTATTTACTCTAAACATTCCTAGTTTCAAGAGATGTACAATAAGCTTAGGTCAAAGACATCTCAAAGATACTGAGCAAAATAAATTTACTACGACTATAACACACTTCACGAAGGGCCTAGTCCCTTGGACATGTCATAATCAAGAAGTTGATCTACCCGTGGTAAATAAATGATTTCACCAAGTCAGGTTGTCCATGAGGCCACCTAATAGACCAGTAAATTAACTAAAGCATTGACAAACCCTAGTCTAAATGAGCACATCACTGTCCACAACTAAAGACTGCACATATAAAAATGATTGGGGGATATTGTTAATTTCATACTTATAAAAACCCTATATGGAGATTACATGTTCATCCAATGGTAGTTAGTAGTCAGGTCAGGTTGACTAAGAGCCGGCCACAAGACCATATAATGACTTAAATACTGGCAGGCCCATAAACTCAAAGAATTATTCCAAAAAGTTACTAAATAAATTATCTGAAAAACGCTCTGCATGCTAAAATAATCCCCCAAAACATAAGTTATATATGGGGGCTAATAATTTGGCCAAGCAAGATAAGTTAAGCAGAAAGTTAAAAAAATATGCAAACAATGAGCAAAAATGGTAATTACTTTCAATCAATCAAAGCAAAAACATTCATTCAAGATAAGAACATAAGGAAATATGAAAATATAACAAGGTCAATTACATAAGTAATTGTTCAAAAGAGTTATAAAATAAGACATGGAGGATGACAAAAAACTAAATAGTAGGAGGGTCATGTGAAGGACCAGTTGTAGTAACATCAACCACCTGAGGGTCCTATAGATTCCATTCAGTCACCATTGAGGGACACATGAGGGATCAACTTTTTAATGGTCGACTCAGCTGGGGTAGTAGTGTTGACCTCTAAGGTAGGAACATCCACGTTTGTATTATCAACATTACTCAGGGCCATGGCATTCTCGTCATCCCGTTATAAAGTACTGATGACCCCAATAATGTCCGGGTAATGCTTCATCACTCACTTTTTAAGTTCATCATATCCATCAATAAAGAAATCCATAGTCTCTATTTCAAAGTCCTAAGAAGCCTTGTACTTGGCTATAATATCCCCTTCAGACTTGGCAACAGACTCCTTTAAGCTTTGAATGATGGCCACGTCCCGACCAACATACTCCTTAGCCAATTTGAGCTCCTCCTCAGCCTGTTTGAGCTCTTCTGTCTACCGAGTTAGTAAATTATTGGATTTAATTTGCTTATTAATTTTCAACATCAGCTCATTGGTCAGCTTCAGATCATTTTGGGCCTTAGTAGCTTCAGTTTGGGAAGTGATTAACTTTATGCTCAAACTAGTGAATCGAGCCTAAATTTCTTGGTTCATCTTCTTTTCGCTTTCAAAGGTCTAGTTATGGGGCACATATAGAATAACTCTCTCTCCAAGGATAGTCAATGCCATGTCTTACTGTAAAAGAATCAAATGAATGAGATTGATATAAATAGGAACTGCATGAAATAAATAAAGTATTAAAAATTTACAAGAACAAATTTATGCCAAGAAAAGGCCCATATGAATCATTATTTAAAGTTTTAAGATACTCATAGTGGGGGCTATGACCATGATAGTCGAGAAGATCCAAAGCATTTGTTGTGTTATAAATAAAGGATTTATCACCCTTCTTTAACTGGTCATACATAACAAGGTTATTCAAATCCCCCATGTACTTATCCAACAATGGATATAAGAAAGGAGAATCAACCTCCCTTGCTAAACGACAAACCATATTATATTCAATAACATCAAGCATCTTCCCAACTCATGTCTTCTTTCACTCCTCTAGCTTGGCTTGTTAGCGATTAGGTTGATAGGTGGATGACTCAATTATCCTTTTCTTTGTGGAAGTTGAGGGCTCCACATTATTTTTTGGATCAATTGAGACCTTCACAACTTTTTTTGACTCGGCCTGGGCCTTAGACTTCTTATTGGAAGTTTTGGTTTTCTTTGGACGAAGATGCTCGATGGTTGAACGAACTGTTGGTTTTCTTGCTACATCCCAAATTGACTGAATCTAAAAACTTAAAGTAAAATGGGTAGATGTTATATAGGAAAAACCCAAGTTTTAACAAAAGTACAAGTTAAGTATGGATGAACCTACACTTGTGAAATATCACATAACTTCCTTAACTTCTTCTTTAGCCTTTTATTCAAATTCGGCCCCAGCTAGAACTGGGGCTAACGCATCGGTAATGGCTTGGTTTGGGGACCTATGGTAATTGAACTTAGTAATTTTGTCTAGAGGAATAACGGCCTAAAAAATTAGAGATTTGGCTAGAAAAATCTTGTCTACCAATCTCTTCTCGCAACATAGATTTTGGGAGAAACTTTCACTGCAGAAAGAGTAAGGAGGGTTAACAGATAAGTCAGTTGAGAAGAAAAATAGAAATTGTATAAAGATTGTATAGCAATTCTGTTCATCCCACTCTACTTCTGAAGAACTCTAGGATTTTTCCTCCTTTCATTAGGGCCGAACTCCAAGCTATTACCTAGGAAAATGAACTTGTGCTTCCAAACGTGGTTACTATTTTGGACCACATTCACCAACTTTTGATTGGGTTTTTGAAGATAAAGGTAGTAATATCCATGAGCTTTGGAATTATCTTTTATTCCATGTATGAATCAAAAGATCCCCTCATTTATGTCAAATCCAAAATGTTCCCTCCAATAAATAATGGACCCTAAGATCACTCTTTACACATTCAGAGTAAGTTAGTTTAGATCCACTCCATAGCCCTTTAAAATTCTCCTAATGATAGGATACATGGGAGGCGAAGGCCTATGTATAAGACTAAGAGAGGAAAGAATATATCATTAGCATAAAGCTGATCATAAGCGCTCTTATCCTCATCTGGTATTCTGCAGGTCATACTCAGAGGGATGTTGTAAAAATTTCTTAAAACTATTAACTCTGGCTCAGTGGCATCTCTGGCATACTTATTTGCATCGGTTGTAGCAGGATCATATGATCTATTAGAACAAGAAGGGGTTCCCTTGTCCCTACTCCTATTCGATGTCTCAAAACACTCTAATGGAACTACTGTAGGATAACTAAGAGGGGTTTGTAAGGAAAAAATTTTGATAGAGTTAATTTTTATGTATTTTGGATCTATTTCATGTTTGGAAAAAACCTTTGAGTCATAGGTTAAGACTTGAGTATGTTAACCTTCGAAGCTTATGACGTGTTTGTTTGAAGACATAATGACCAATTTAGTAGTTCTACAGTCATCATGCTGTGCTTAGTTCCATATTTCGACTTCATCTTCAGAGGATACATCAGTTATGAATGCGTATACTTTGATCTTTGGAGATTTAGTTTTGGGTGTTGTTTTCTAAAATGTTTTTAACTATTTAAAACTAGTTTTTTGAAAAAAATCCAAGCCATTTCAATGACGTCAACTATGTTATTTGAACGAGATATTAAACCTCATTAGAACCAAGGATCCAATGAAACTTCAAATGAACAGTTCTTAGCCTACACGAGTTTTTCATTTGATATGTCGTTAGAAGTTTGGTTTTAACAAGATTTGGTACTTCATTCGAATGAGACTTTTTACTTCGTTCGAACAACTTGGCACGTTTTGTAAAGTTAATATTTTCACTGTATTTTTTATCCTTATCTCATTTTTGGAAAACCTGGTATATATAGGGTTGCGAAGCAATAAGTTTTGGTTTTGAAATACTTGATCATGAATGATCATCGCTAATTAACCTTATGGTTCACGTGTGCTTCAGAGAGGCCACTGGATGCTTTCGAGCTCGGTTTGACCTTGGTCAACTCTCGGATCTAGGGGCTTCTCAATGTAATTTCATAGGGCTTGGAATACACTTTTGAATGGTCCTGGACGTGCACGATTCAGACTTACGATTTTTATTTTATGCTAATTAAAAAAAATCCATTTTGGGTGGCCTATAGGCACCCCTGGCCTTTTGCCTATCGACATAATGGTACTTACTTAGCCCACAAGTCAGGGAGTAAGATAATAAGCAGGCCTAGGACTATTCTGATTGACAAGCCGCCTAACCAGAAAACATTCCTATTTAAGGAGCCCATGACCGTATTCTCAAGGCCCCTTCTCAAAATCTAGAGAGCTCTTGCCTCGAAATCAGTGCGCCGCTTTCGAAAAACATCATTTCCAAACATTTTTTCCACATTTCCATAAATAAATTTTACCCCACCTTTGCCATCCATTTTACCACCACTTCACCACTGCCTCCTCACCATAAATAAACCGAGCCTACATCACCTTAAAAATCAGGAGCAAAGCTTCATAGAAGGTCTAATTCTATCATTTTCTAGCTCATTTAACTAGTGACGCACTTTATTACACTTGACATATCTTTTGATTTATTTTTACTTCCCGTCCCTTAAGGATCCCTTTTATCACCTATATACACAAAATATAGTTTTATAAATCCAAAAAAATAAAAAAGAGGGTTTAAACCCTTAAATCCAAAATTGAAGTTTTCCTCCCATTTTCCCTACACTTTCTCCACTTATGCTCATTTTCCAAGAAACTAAAAATAAGGAAATTATAGTTTGGGTTCACGGGTTAAATCCCACCCTTGTGTGATACTAAACTACAAGGACTTTGATGCCAATTTTGACTACATAGGCATCCCGAATTCACCTTGTGACTTGAGTCCTATTTTATATATTTCACTATTTTCCTATACTTTTACATATATATAGTAGTTTATCCATTTTTGCTTGTTTATCGATCCCATTGAAATGTGTGCTCATTTGTTTATAACGAGTTCGATCCGGTGCATCGCTCACAGTTGTCTACTATTATCTATTATGTTGTCGCTCTTTAGCGATCACATCGACATTTGTGCTTATTTGTTCATAATGAGTTCAATCTGGCACATCCCACACATCTTTATCCATATCTTTATGTCATTTGTGCACACTCCTTCAATCGATTTGTTCCTACCCTCTCTATGACATGGACACGATGATATCACTCATTACACACACACACACACACACACACATAAACTTTTCACGCTACTCACTTTAGACCCCATTTAGGAGAGAAAGGAGAATATTTTTATAGCCCATATGAGAGACCGAAAGGAAGGAATGGGTGCCTAACACTTTTCCATTTTGCAACTTGGTCCCCGAACCCATAATTTACTTGGTTTTGTGTGCATCAGTTTGTCTTGTGATGTTGTTTCTTCGGGGACAACTACATATTTTTCTTATTTTTATTAAAATAGGTTGGCGACTTTATTCTCTATATTCTTACCCCTCGATGATGATCGATTTATTTATGTGGGAGCCCTCGAATATTGTGTGAGTGGTGGAAAGGGAATTTACCATCCTTGATCCCATTTTCTACGAGCTAGTTATTTTTTCTTCGGGGTGAACCCAAATTAGATTTCCCCTTTTTAATCCCAAGATGGCCAAAGTCGGCTCGACTAGAATTTAGTGAACAAGAAACCCCTAGTATCACAACATACTAGAAAATGATGACTAGATTACACAACAAAATAGGCAAGCTAAGCACACTAAAATAGGGTGATTTGGTCTCGTAGAAGGTGATCAGAAGGGAAATAAGTTAGAAGGGAACTAACATGGTCCCTATAGAGTCAGGGTAATGGTATGGCCTAACACATACTTGGTTAATACGTTAGAAGGTGAGCACTTTAAAAACCCTTAGAATGTAGAGCACTTGAGGAAGTACTATTATTAGGATGATCAGAATAAAAAAGTGTGGAAGATAAGTAAAGATGTATTGAAAGAGGTCCATGTAAAAAGTTTTATTATTATCAATAAAATCAGTCTTCTCTGCAAATTTTTATTATTTAAGTTCTTCCATTATTTACCCTAAACATTCCTAGTTTCAAGAGATGTACAATAAGCTTAGGTCAAAGACATCTCAAAGATACTGAGAAAAATAAATTTACTACGACTATAACACACTTCACGAAGGGCCTAGTCCCTTGGATATGTCATAATCAAGAAGTTGATCTACCCGTGGTAAATAAATGATTTCACCAAGTCAGGTTGTCCATGAGGCCACCTAATAGACCAGTAAGTTAACTAAAGCATTGATAAACCCTAGTCTAAATGAGCACATCACTGTCCACAACTAAAGACTGCACATATAAAAATAGTTGGGGGATATTGTTAATTTCATACTTATAAAAACCCTATATGGAGATTACATGTTCATCCAATGGTAGTTAGTAGTCAGGCCAGGTCGACTAAGAGCCGACCACAAGACCATATAATGACTTAAATACTGGGAGGCCCATAAACTCAAAGAATTATTCCAAAAAGTTACTAAATAAATTATCTGAAAAACTCTCTGCATGCTAAAATAATCCCCCAAAACATAAGTTATATATGGGGGCTAACAATTTGGCCGAGCAAGATAAGTTAAGCGGAAAATTCAAAAAAATATGCAAAGAATGAGCAAAAATGGTAATTACTTTCAATCAATCAAAGCAAAAACATTCATTCAAGTTAAGAACATAAGGAAATATGAAAATATAACAAGTTCAAATATATAAGTAATTGTTCAAAAGAGTTATAAAATAAGACATGGAGGATGAGCAAAAACTAAATAGTAGGAGGGTCATGTGAAGGAGCAGTTACAGTAACATCAACCACCTGAGGGTCCTATAGATTCCATTCAGTCACCATTGAGGGACACATGAGGGATCAAATTTTTAATGGTCGACTCAGCTGGGGTAGTAGTGTTGACCTCTAAGGTAGGAACATCCACGTTCGTATTATCAACATTACTCAGGGCCATGGCATTCTCGTCATCCCGTTCCAAAGTACTGATGACCCCAATAATGTCAGGGTAATGCTTCATCACTCACTTTTTAAGTTCATCATATCCATCAACAAAGAAATCCATAGTCTATATTTCAAAGTCCTAAGAAGCCTTGTACTTGGATATAATATCCCTTTCAGATTAGGCAACAGACTCCTTTAAGCTTTGAATGATGGCCACGTCCCGACCAACATACTCCTTAGCCAATTTGAGCTCATCCTCAGCCTGTTTGAGCTCTTCTATCTACCGAGTTAGCTAATTATTGGATTTAATTTGCTTATTAATTTTCATCATCAGCTCATTGGTCAGCTTCAGATCATTTTGGGCCTTAGTAGCTTCAGTTTGGGAAGTGATTAACTTTCTGCTCAAACTAGTGAATCGAGCCTAAATTTCTTGTTCATCTTCTTTTCCCTTTCAAAGGTCTAGTTATGGGGCACATATAGAATAACTCTCTCTCCAAGGATAGTCAATGCCATGTCTTACTGTAAAAGAATCAAATGAATGAGATTGACATAAATAGGAACTGCATGAAATAAATAAAGTATTAAAAATTTACAAGAACAACTTTATGCTAAGAAAAGGCCCATATGAATCATTATTTAAAGTTTTAAGATACTCATAGTGGGGACTATGACCATGATAGTCGAGAAGATCCAAAGCATTTGTTGTGTTATAAATAAAGGATTTATCACCCTTCTTCAACTGGTCATACATAACAAGGTTATTCAAATCCCTCATGTACTTATCCAACAATGGATATAAGAGAGGATAATCAACCTCCCTTGCTAAACGACAACCCATATTATATTCAATAACATCAAGCATCTTCCCAACTCATGTCTTCTTTCACTCCTCTAGCTTGGCTTGTTAGCGATTAGGTTGATAGGTGGATGACTCAATTATCCTTTTCTTTGTGGAAGTTGAGGGCTCCACATTATTTTTTGGATCAATTGAGACCTTCACAACTTTTTTTGACTCGGCCTGGGCCTTAGACTTCTTATTGGAAGTTTTGGTTTTCTTTGGACGAAGATTCTCGATGGTTGCACGAGCTGTTGGTTTTCTTACTACATCCCAAATTGACTGAATCTAAAAACCTAAAGTAAAATGGGTAGAGGTTATATAGGAAAAACCCAAGTTTTAACAAAAGTACAAGTTAAGTATGGATGAACCTACACTTGTGAAATATCACATAACTTCCTTAACTTCTTCTTCAGCCTTTTATTCAAATTCGGCCCCAGCTAGAACTGGGGCTAACGCATCGGTAATGGCTTGGTTTGGGGACCTATGGTAATTGAACTTAGTAATTTTGTGTAGAGGAATAACGGCCTAAAAAATTAGAGATTTGGCTAGACAAATCTTGTCTACCAATCTCTTCTCGCAACATAGATTTTGGGAGAAACTTTCACTGCAGAAAGAGTAAGGCGGGTTAACAGATAAGTCAGTTAAGAAGAAAAATAGAAATTGTGTAAAGATTGTATACCAATTCTGTTCATCCCACTCTAGTTCCGAAGAACTCTAGGATTTTTCCTCCTTTCATTAGGGCCGAACTCCAAGCTATCACCTAGGGAAATGAATTTGTGCTTCCAAACGTGGTTACTATTTTGGACCACATTCACCAAATTTTGATTGGGTTTTTGAAGATAAAGGTAGTAATATCCATGAGCTTTGGAATTATATTTTATTCCATGTATGAATCAAAAGATCCCCTCATTTATGTCAAGTCCAAAATGTTCCCTCCAACAAATAATGGACCCTAAGATCACTCTTTACACATTCAGAGTAAGTTAGTTTAGATCCACTCCATAGCCCTTTAAAATTCTCCTAATGATAGGATACATGGGAGGCGAAGGCCTATGTATAAGCCTAAGAGAGGAAAGAATGTATCATTAGCATGAAGCTGATCATAAGCGCTCTTATCCTCATCTGGTATTCTGCAGGTCATACTCAGAGGGATGTTGTAAAAATTTCTTAAAACTACTATAGGATAACTAAGAGGGGTTTGTAAGGAAAAATTTCTGATAGAGTTAATTTTTATGTGTTTTGGATTTATTTCATGTTTGGAAAAAACCTTTGAGTCATATGTTAAGACTTGAGTATGTTAACCTTCGAAGCCTATGACGTGTTTGTTTTAAGACATAATGACCAAGTTAGTAGTTCTACATTCATCATGCTGTGCTTAGTTCCATATTTTGACTTCATCTTCAGAGGATATATCAGTTATGAATGCGTATACTTTTGATCTTTGGAGATTTAGTTTTGGGTGTTGTTTTCTAAAATGTTTTTAACTATTTAAAACTAGTTTTTTGAAAAAAATCCAAGCCATTTCAATGACGTCAACTATGTTATTTGAACGTGATATTAAAACTCGTTAGAACCAAGGATCCAATGAAACTTAAAATGAACAGTTCTTAGCCTACACTAGTTTTTCATTTGATAGGTCGTTAGAAGTTTGGTTTTAACAAGATTTGGTACTTCATTCGAATGAGACTTTTTACTTCGTTCGAACAACTTGGCACATTTTGTAAAGTTAATATTTTCACTGTATTTTTTATCCTTATCTCATTTTTGGAAAACCTAGTATATATAGGGTTGCGAAGCAATAATTTTATTATATATTTTATCATTCTTTGTAAGTTCCCAAACTCTTCCAAAAATCTCTCTATCTTTATATGATCATTCATGATCAAGTATTTCAAAACCAAAACTTGTTTACAAGCAATCTTTTAAATATCCAAGATCCATCTATTATATTCTTTAAGATGTAATTTGTGGTTAATAAGGTTTATTATTTTCATCCCATTGAGAATCTTTTTGTGCGGTGGACTTCGTACAAGTTTGTTGTTTACACACAATTGACTTTGTGGTGTGGTGTTGCAATGAAGAAGCGGTGGTTTCTGTGTTCCAACCTGTAGACAGTTATTAAGCCTGTTCAATGGATACCTAGTCATGTGTGGGCTCACACGTTGTGGCAATGCTCGAGTGGAGTTCTACATGTCATTGTGGAAGAGAGGTTGAAGATTGAATATGTTTAAGATAAAATTGATTAATCTGTTTAACACCTTTGTTTAATCGGTGCTAAGTTTAATTTGAGTCAATTCTTTAAATTGAACTTAAATTTGAAAAAATTAAAAATAGCGGTTTACTTATTTTTGCACCCTATCCATACATGACTTTCAAGTGGTATTAGAGAGGGAACACTAAGTTATCGTTTTAGATCCATGTTTTGTCATGAATTTGGGCGATTTTTATATAGAGGGTCAGTCAATTTCTTGGCGACTAATGTTTGATGGATTTAATTACACGTACAGGAAAATACATACGAAGTGAACACTTAAGGCTATAGATGAGAGGGTTTAGTTAGACATTATTAAAGGGTGGTCCCAACCCACTAATTTAGTAGGTGAACTTTTTGTCCCTAAACCTATAGAAGTTGGAGTGAGGATGAGCACAAATTTTTTAATTATAATTCACACGGTTTAAATGCTTTACTTTGTGTGGTCACACTAGAAGAGTTCCATTGTATTATGACATGTGTGACATCCAAAGAAGCTTGGGATATACTCACCTTACCCATAAGGGAACTAGTGCTGTTAAGGCTTCTAAACTCCAAAACCTCATCACTAAGATTGAAACCATTCGGATGGAGGAGAATGAGTCATTTGATGAGTTCTATGCTAGATTGTTTGATTTTGTAAACTCGTCTTTTAACTTGGGAGAAAGAATACCCCAAACTCGAGTGGTCAAGAAAATCTTAAGGTCCTTACCTAAAAGATTTAATTCAAAAGTGATAGTTTTGAATTCCTTGGGTACTTTGGACTCTATGAAACTCGAAGAGGCTTGTAGGTGATCTTTAAACTTATGAGCTCAACATGTTTTCCTTCAAAAAGATGAAGAAAAATAAGAGAATTGCTTTGAAAACCTAAAAGGAGGAAACACTTGTTTCAGATGGTGAGCCTGGCATCAATTCTAATGATATGGACATGTTTACAAAAATGTTTAAGAAATTTCTCAAGTCTGAAAAACAATCGAAAGATGAAAAGAAGTTTGAGAAGAGCAAGTTCAACAAGGCTATAAAATTCCTAAAAAATTGTAAGGATAATTTTGAGAGGGATGATTCGGATAGATACTTTCTGTGTGAGGGTTATGGACATAGTACAGTAGAGTGTCCCACTAAACTAAGGAAGGAAGGCAAGAAGCCTAATGCATATAATTCCACCCTTAGTGATAGTGAATCGAAAGAGGAACCCAATTCTCCCATTACGCGCAACTACAAAGTGCTCATGTCTAGTCATGTGAGCCTAGATGAAAAGTCTTCCGATGAAGATAATTCTGGGCATGACAATTACAAGGACAATGTTTTTAATTCCCAAGTGAGTGATGGTGGAGAGAGTGGGGAAGAAGTATAATAAGAAGATGATGAAGAAGAGGAGGAAAGTGAGCTTGAAGTTGCCTTTCGTGAGTTGTAGATAGAGATGATAAATTGAAAATGGATAACTTGATGTTGGAAGCTAGGTTGAAACAATGTGCCATAGTTAATGATGATATTATATTGATTGAGGATTTTAGGGCATGTGAGAAAACTCTGAGGGAGAAGCTTACGTTTGTTGAGGGGGAGCTAGATAACCTTCATGGTTTGATGGTGATTTAGAATAAGGACTCCTTAGTTTTTGACGAGTCTCATCTTTTTCTCAATTCTAGGATTGTGGAGTTAGATGAGAGATTGAGAAACTCAATTAATGTCAAATTTGATTTGGAATTTAGGTTTGAAAAGTTAGATAAGATGTTAGGCATCGTCCGAATCAAAGGTGAAAATTATGGGATTGGTTTCGCTGATCAAAATGCTTCCACTACTAAAGCTAAGACCATGCTTTTGAGAGAGTTAACGATTCACGTAAATGTATAACTCAAGTGCATGCTAATCGTGAGTGTAATATAAATCGATAAGAAGAGAGTCGATTTCCACAGGGAAGTATATAAAGCAAGATAAATATTATTTTAGTTAAAAGTTAATAAACAAGAAATAAAAATGAAGAAAAATATGATTAAGGTTTTGAAGGATGTAACAAACCAAGGTGAACCATAATTAAGGGGAACACTTATTTAAAGACTATTGAAGTAAGCGAGATTTATACTACGAATGATAAATTGAGTTTAACAAAAGTCAAGGAGCATTCCCCCTCCTCAGACTATCACAACTTAAAAATGGTTTTTACGGTTGAATCACAATCAAATAGGAATAAAGTATTGTTCTAAAAAACACACATGTAAGTTGTCACCCAAATATTACAAAATGAATATTTCAACATGTTATCGGACAAATGCGTTGATGTTGGACTAAAGTCCTAAATAAAACTCTTACATGATAAGAGAAGTTTGAATCCTAGGAAACTCCAATATAAACACATACACCCATTTATTGGATTCAAACTCCAAACCTATCAAGAAGTGTAATATTCCAAGGTGGGTTTATGATCCCAACCTAAGGAAATTGGCTACTTAGATTAATAAAAATACAAACACAGAAAGGGAGATTAACTAAAATGGAGAAAGACAATAAAAGCTAGGATTTAATATACAAAAACTATATTAATGAATAAGAGCGTATTAACTGCCAAAAAAAAAAATACAAAAAAACTAAATTTTATTGGCTTACAATGAAGTAAATGACACTACACCATATATCGCCAATGGTCACGATTTTTACCCGTAACCACCACTATGGGTCATGGTCTTTACCTGTGACAATATTAAGCGTGACAAATTGGGGTTCACGGTCAATATCCATGACCCATAGGGGAGAACTTGGGCCATGGTTCAAACCCGTGACCCTGATACCATGGTGGGTCACGATCCAAGACCATGGCCCAGAGGTGGGAGAATGTGGATTACGGTCCAAAACCATGACCACTATACCATGGGGGCCTCTGTTGGTAACGATCCAAAATCATGACCTCGTATTTATATTTAAAAGAAATAATTAGTCACGATCCAAAATCGTGACTATATATATATTTTTAAATTAAAATATATAAATGGTCACGGTTCTGGACCACGACAACAAATTTATTTTAATTTAAAAAAAATTTATATGGTCACGGTTTTGGACAGTGACCCAATAAAAATTAGGAAAATTAAATTTATTTCTCTCCATCCCAAAAAAACCTATACATTTTTTAAACATGTTTACATTTTCAGAAATAAATATTTCACCAATATGTAATAAAAGTTAACAAACGCATGCTTGCATGAATATGTAAAAATACAATATAATTTAACTAACGCATGTTCAAATGAATATGTAATAAATCACAACGCATGGTTGTGTGAATATGTACAACACAAAATAAAATACAACACATGTTTGCGTGAATATGTACAACAAAAATATAAATACAATGAATGCTTGTGTGAATAATTTTCAAATGTTCATTCTCCATTGAGATCTGCAAACAAAAATTCAAAAATGTCCCAAGTGGTAAGTAACAAAGGACTTGAATCCCAAAAATAACTTTGGAATGACAATGTAGCAAAAAATGGCATCAAAGTCCTCGTAGTTCATAAGATGAACAAGGTTGGGGACTAACCCATAATTCGAATCTAGGGTGCCTCTTTTAATTTATGAAAATTTATGTCAAATGTGTTGAAAGCATAGAAAATTACGACAACACTCTAAATTAGAAACTGTGGTATAGGCCCCCTTTTCTTGTTTTTTTATTTACAAATTTATATGTGAATGCATAATATGAGAACATTCAAAATTGGGCTGTTTTGCATTTTATCCCTTCAAAGACATTTTTTCAAACCTAAGTCTAACTATTTGTAAGTTTTGGTTATTTTATCTAACTGGACATCCTGTGACTATGCGATTAGTTTCTACATGTTACACGTTGATCTTGTGCAAGGTGTTCGTGCCTCTTACGGGGCTGTTTGAGAGTTACATTACATTTTTACCCTTCAACAATATATTTTCAAGCCGAAGTCTAACTATTTGCAAGTTTTGATCATGTTCTCTAATCGGGAGTCCCGCGACTATGTGCCTAGTTACTATGTTTATGTTGGTACCATGAGAGGTGTTTGTGCCTCTTGCGGGGCCGTTTGGGATTTGTTTTGCATTTTTGCCCTTCAATGACATGTTTTTAAGCCTAAATCTAACTATTTTCAAGTTTTGGTCATGTTCTCGAATCGAGAGTCCCATGATTATGCGATTAGTTTCTTCATGTTATGTTGGTCCCATGCGAGGTGTCCATGCCTCTTGTTGGGCCTTTTGAAGTTTTTTTTGAGTTTTTTCCCTTTAACGACATGCTTTCAAGCCTAAGTCTAACTATTTACAAGTTTTGGTCATGTTCACTAACTTGGCTTCCTGTGACTATGTGATCAATTGCTACATGATAAATTAATTTTGTGCGAGGTGTTTGGCCTCTTGTAGGGTCGGTTGGGGGCTGTTTTACATTTTAGTCATTCAAAGGCATGTTTTCAAGCTTATGCCTAACTATTTGAAAGTTCGAGCTATGTTCTCTAACTGGGCATTCTGTGACTAGGTGGTTAGTTGCTACATGTTATATTGGTCCCGTGCGAGGTGTTCATATCTCTTGCGAGTCCGTTTGAGGGTTATTTGCATTTATGCCCTTCAACGCCATGTCTTCAATCCCAAGTCTAAATATTTGCAAGCTTTGGTCATATTCTCAAATTGGGCATCCCATGACTACGTGATCAATTACTACGTGGTACGTTTGTCCCATTTAAGGTTTGTGCCTATAATAGGGCCATTTGGGGGCCATTTTTCTTTTTTTCCCTTTCAACGAAATATTTTCAAGCCTAAGTTTAACTATTTTGAAATTTTAATTAATGCTATCGAGTTGGGCATCTTGTGACTACACGGTCAGTTACTATATGCTACGTTTCCCCCATGTGTGGTATTCGTACTTCTCATGGGACTGTTTGGGAGAAGTTTTATGTTTTCACCCTTCAACGGTATGTTTTCAAGCCTAAGTCTAACTATTTGTAAGTTTTGGTCATGTTCTTTAACCAAGTATCTCGTGACTACAAGATCAGTTGTTACGTGTTACGTTGGTCCCATGTGAGGTTCTGTGCCTCTTGAGGAGCTGTTTGGGAGTTGTTTCACATTTTGCCCTTCAACGACATGTTTTTAAGCCAAAGTCTAACTATTTGTAAGTTTTGATCGTGTTCTCGAATCGGGAGTCCTGTGACTACACGATCAGTTGCTACGTGTTATGTTGGTCCTTTGTGAGGTGTTCATGCTACTTGCAGGGCCGTTCGGTGGCTATTTATCATTTTCTCCATTCAACAACATGTTTTCAAGCCTAAGTCTAACTATTTACAAGTTTTGGTCATGTTCTCTAATCAGGCATCCCGTGGCTATACAGTTATATGCTACGTGTTACATTAGTCCTGTACGAGATGTTCATGCCTCTTGCGGGGCCATTTGGGAGCTTTTTTGCATTTTTCCCTTCAATGACCTATTTTCAAGCCTAAGTTTAATAATTTTCATATTTTGGTTATGTTCTCAAACCAAGAGTCCCATGATTACACGACTAGTTGCTTCATGTTACACTGGTCCTGTGCGAGGTGTTCGTGCGTCTTATGGGCCCATTTGGGGGATGTTTTGCATTTTTGCCCTTCAACATCATGTTTTCAAGCCTAAGTTTAACTATTTGAAAGTTTTGATTATGTTTTCTAACTGGACATCCCGTGACTACGCGGTTAGTTGCTATGTATTACGTTGGTTCTAGCGAGGTGCTCATGCCTCTTGCGGGGTCATCTGGGGGTTGGTTTTCATTTTATCCCTTCAACGACATGTTTTCAAGACAAAGTCTAACTATTTTCAAGTTTTGGTCATGTTTCCTAATCGAGAGTCTCATGACTACGTGGTCAGTTACTATGTGCCGTGTAAGTTGTTCGTGCCTCTTGCGAGGCCGTTTGGGCGCTATTTTGCATTTTTCCCTTCAATGGCATGTTTTTAGACCTATGTCTAACTATTTGCAAGTCTAATTGTTAACCATTATATTGGAATAAAACAATTAAAAATTATGCATATCAAGTAAATAAAAATGTGAGTTAAAGTAAAGAATACCTGGTTCCTTCGATAGTTTTGGCATGCTTTAACTGCATAATATTGTCTTTCTGTAGTATCCTATTATATTTCTCTTGATCCCTATTTTCTTGTACGAAGTACATTTTAAGGTCCTCATTAACACGGGTGAATTGATCTTTAAGGCATTCGACCTCTAACTTGCATCTTTTCTAATCAACTTCCATTGTGAGATTTTCCAACAAAATTTCCCCGTATTCATTTTCATGGTATCGTATTTAGTTTTAATGATTGATTCTCGAAATATCAGAATTTTTCTACAATGTCGAACTCTGACATGCGAAAGGCTGATCGGACTGAAAAAATGAGCTACAGGATAATTCTCATTGAGGTCTCTCTCTCTCTCTCTCTATATATATATATATATATATATATATATATATATATATATATATATATATATATATATATATATATATATATATATATATATATATAAAGGTCTGTGACATGAACTCGGAATCCTTTCTTCTTCAACTTATTTGCAAACTCATTTTTAATACGCACGTGTCACGAGACGTCGTAATCTGGGTGAATGCTCTCTTTACGGAATTGTATCCACAGAGGATAAATTTTTTCAGCCTTTTTTACCTCTGTCACCAACTTCAGTGCCCTATTGGGATTATGCACGGAAAATATTTACTCTATAGCCTCATCCCAACATTCTAGAAATAAAAATAGAATAAGAATGAACAGGTAGTCTTATTAGAGATGAACTCCATGATTTGTAAGGTAATTAAATTGTTCATTTTTTTTAGTGTGGCCATCCTCAATCCTCGCGACAGGCGGGAGTGTGAGGATCCTAGGTCCCGCGCGTCCCTCTCGGGAGAGCTTCGGCCGGCGTCATTGATGAGGTGAAAAATGTAGAGAGATGGAGTCGCTAGTCTATTTTACTCAAAACAGACAAAAGAAGGAGAGCCATCCTTAAGGAGAGCATCCAAAGACATACCGATGCATACGAAACCAAAATGATTTGAAAAGGGTCCGAAGGCTAAGTTACGAAATGGGAGGGTGTTAGGCACCATTTCCGCCCTTACGATCTCTCATGGTTTTTTGCTATTCTCCTTTATTTTCCCCGTGATATGTGTGCATGTGTATATGTAGTGGAGATAGGAGTCATCGACTTGTACCATGGAAGAGATAAAGCGAGTCATCCGTAGAAATGTAAAGATAATATTAGAAAATAAGATTTGCGCAATCATCCATGCGTTGATCTTTATAATAGAACGATAACGTATGTGGAATAATACGCCACTGAGAACAAATATATATATATATATGTAATCTAAGAGAATTGAATTTAGTGAAAATTGAAAATGGGAAAAAGAGTAAAAAATAGGACTCGAGTCTTGGGTTTTACCCCGAGACGCCTACGTAGCTTATAGAGGCATCAAAGTCCACATAGTTCATATGCAAAACGAAGGGCGGGGTTTATCCCATAAATCCAATCGGGGGATTCTCTTATTTATGTGTGTGTAGAAAAAGTGTTTTTGTTGTGAGAGAAGTGTAAGGAAAATGTGAGAATTCATGTTTGGAATTTATGAGCAAACCCTCTTTTCTTGTTTTTTTGGGTTTTTTATTTATATGAAAATAAGATATGTGAAATAATACTAAATAAAAAGTATATTAGGATATGTGATATGGGAGAATAAAAGTGCTAAGTAATAAAACAAGTTAATATGAATTTATGGGAATTTAAGGAGAGAATTGAGAAAATTGGACCTCCTTGAAGATCTTGAGCTTGATCTTGAATGTTCGAGAGCAGCCCTTGCACTTGGATGATAATGGAGGGTAGTGAATTCACCAAGTTTGATGAAAAGGATGATGAGAATTGAAAGTTGGAAAGGGTTTTGGGTGTGGAAATCACGCTGACTTCGAGAGAGGTTTTCTAAATTTGCTGAGAGTGATATGTTTCAGATCTGGGCTCCCTTTGCAATAAGGATATGGACTCATTTTTATAGGCCTAGGGCATTACCGATCGGCATAGCCCTGGTCCTGCCAATCGGCAGGTGTGTTTAGGCACACTGCTGATAGGCAGGGTCTGGAACCTGCCGTTTGGCAGTGTCTTTCTGGCCTTTTTGAAAAATCAACCGCAGAGTGCAAATCGTTGATCCAAATCGCGTATGGGGTGGACCGTTGGAAAGGTAATTCATAGACCTTCGAAAGTCCTTTGGACTGCTTCCGGGTTCGAGAGTTGACTTTGGGTCAAAGGTGGCTCGAAAGTTCTCATCGAATGCAAATAGATCGTTCATCCGCATGGTAAGTCCGAATCGTGCATGGGTCAGACCATTGGAAAGGTTAGGAGATGTACTTAAACATTCCAAAGAGTTTGACCCGATTCGGGGAGTTGACTTTGGTTAATCGGGGCCTGGAATCATTTGGTGACCTCTTGGAGTAAAACGGATCGTTCGTTCGTACCGTAAGTCAGAATCGTGCACGGAGCAGACCGTTGGAAAGGGGATTCAGTGCCCTTTGAATATTCATTCAGTCTCAGTCGATCTAAAGAGTTGACTTAGGTCAAACAGTTCTTGAGAGCATTCGGTGGCCTCTAGATCATATTTCAGGGGAAACAGGTCGTTCGTCCACATGGTAAGTCGAAATCATGCACGGGATAGACCGTTGGAAAGGGGATTCAGTTCCCTTTGAAGAATCATTCAGTCTCTGTCAGGCTAAAGAGTTTAACTTTTTGGTCAAACGAAGCCTGGGAGCGCCCTATGGCTTTTAGGTCACTACTCGGGGTATGACCTGGGTTTATAGTGATGAAGGGAGGTGCTAGGGACCTAAGGAAAGTTAAAGGGGTAACAGAATGGGGTGTCTATAGATCCCCTCGATGGGTGAGTTTGGAACAAACGATAGCTGTCGAATAGACATCGAATAACGCTTTTGAAAATAGGATGACCAATTCAGGGGGTCGAGGCCGATTCTGAGGACCTAGGGTGTAAGGATGACCAATTTAAAGGGTCAAGGCCGATTCTGAGGACCTAAGGGGAGAATACTAGGGATGGTTTAGAGGAAAGGTTTAGGTCAATTCCTAAGGAGGTGCAGGGGATGATCGATTCTGTGGGTCGAAGCCAATTATGAGGGCTTGAAGATGAGAGTGACCGATTCTGCAGGTCGAAGCCAATTATGAGGGCTTGAAGATGAGGGTGACCGATTCTGTGGGTCAAAGACAATTCTGTGGGCTTAAGTTGAGATGATCGATTCTACGAGTCGAAGCCAATTCAGAGGGCTTGAAGATGAGGGTGGTCGATTCTGCGAGTCGAAGAAAATTCTGCGGGCTTAAGTTGAGATGGCCGATTTTATGGGTCGAAGACAATTCTATGGGCTTAAAGATGAGGGTGACCGATTCTGCGGGTCGAAGCCAATTATGAGGGCTTGAAGATGAAGTGACCAATTCTATGGGTCGAAGCCAATTCTATGGGCTTAAGATGAGGTGACCGATTCTGTGGGTCGACGCCAATTCTACGAGCTTAGGTTACGATGACCAATTCTGTGGGTCGAAGCCAATTCTGCGGGCCTAAGGAAACAAGGATGACCAATTCTGTGGGCATAAGTTGAGATGACCAATTCTGCGGGTCGAAGCCAATTTTAAGGGCTTGAAGATGAGGGTGACCGACTCTACGGGTCGAAGACAATTCTGAGGGCTTAAAGATGAGGGTGACCGATTTTGTGGGTCGAAGACAATTCTGAGGGCTTGAAGATGAGGTGACCGATTCTGCGGGTCAAAGCCAATTCTGCGGGATTAAGTTGAGATGACCAATTCTGCGGGTCGAAGCCAATTCTGAGGGCTTAAGTTGAGATGACCAATTCTGCGGTTCAAAATGAATTCTGTGGGTCGAAGCCAATTATGAGGGCTTGAAGATGAGGGTGACCAATTCTGCGGGTCGAAGCTAATTCTGCGGGCTTGAGGTGACGATTCTAGACCGAGATCAATTCTGACCTAACTAAGGTGACGATCCAAGACCTAGGTCGATTCAGACCTAAGAGAGGTGACGACTGAGGACCGAGGTCAATTCTGACCTAACTAAGGTGACGATCCAAGATCGAGGTTAATTCTGACCTAAGAGATGTGACGACTGAGGGCCGAGGTCAATTCTGACCTAACTAAGGTGACGATCCAAGACTGAGATCAATTTTGACCTAAAATAGGTGACGATCAAGGATCGAGGTCAATTCTGACCTAACTAAGGTGATGATCCGAGACCAAGGTCAATTCTGACCTAAGAGAGGTGATGACCGAGGACCGAGGTTAATTTTGACCTAAATAAGGTGACGATCCAAGATCGAGGTCAATTATGACCTAAGAGAGTGATGACCAAGGATCGAGGTCAATTCTGACCTAACTAAGGTGAAGATCCAAGACCGAGGTCAATTTTGACCTAACTAAGGTGAAGATCCAAGACCGAGGTCAATTTTGACCTAAGAGAGGATAAATATTAGATTTTGGGTTCCGTTGGGGAATAGTGAATGAGCTGGGGAGCCGATTGCTGGGGAAATCCTTATGTCTTTTGGAGACCTTACCTGGGGAGATTGATTCTTTGGAATTCTGCCAGGGAAAATTACCTTGTGATCTTGATTTGAGCTGGGGAGTGGATGGCTGGGGAAATCCTTGTGATTTTGGAGATTTTGCGGAGGGATAGCCAAAATTCCACTGGGGGAAGTGATTAAGTGGTCCAGGTTTTGGAAGTATTGCTCGGGGAGGTCTGAGTCCTTTGGGTCATAGGAGGTGATCCTTAGAGATCCTTCGACGGTTTTTCCAGGAGGAGATTCACTTGGCTTTTGAGATTTCCATTGGGGAACTAGAGGTTTCGCTATAGGGAATGCTAAATTTTCTTGGCAAAAATGTTTTAAATCTTTCTGGGGATTTTTAGGAATTTTCTAAGGATTTTCAGGATTTTCTGGGAATTTTTATACGAAATTTCAAGGGGGGTGCTAGTCGTCATGGTGTAGAGGGTTCCATTCGGCAGTAGCACAGACTTTTGGACTGCCTCGAGAAGGTAAATGGGCAGTGCTGATCGATGGTTGGGGGTCAATGCCGATGGGCATGACCCTTGGCATCCTATATAAAGGAGGAGAATTCCCTTCCTTTTTCATAGCTTCTTGCTTTCTCTCTTTCTACGATTTTCCTCTACAAATCGTTCTAGCATTCCGATCTCTAAGAAATGGCCACCTTTGTGAGCACTGTAGCACATAGAGAATGGTTGACTGTTGATGACTGGGCGAACGTGGAGTGGAGGGCCAGGGCGCCTCTTCCTTTGGGGAGCGATAATTCCTTTGACTCATTTGAGCCGATTGCGGATGAGTGAACCTTGCTATGGGAGCCGTCGCATCATCGCTCTTAAAGGGTGGTGAGCCTCGGCCATTATGTAAGTAACCTAACTTTTGGCATTCTTTTCTTTTTTCTTGGTGATTTTTCCTTCTTGAATTTTTGACAAGGTTTCTTCTTTTTACAGTCTGATATCTCTTTGAGGAACATACATGCCCGTGGGACGATGGGGCTTAAGGATGTCTGTGAGCATCTTCCACCTGTGGTGCATTGGGTGGTATCATCAGCGAGTTTTGGGAGGTTGGCGTCTGCGTTGGATGAGACGCCTCATTTGACAGCGGTCTTATGCGCTCTGAGGGAGATATGGTGGGATACTACCCATACTTTCCATTTTGGCTTTGGGGAGATGACCGTGACTCCCATAGACGTGCAGCAGCTGCTGGGGCTAGATTGTGATGGAGAGCAGATAGAGGTGGATCGCACCCTGCAGGTCAGTCCGGAGGCAATATAGTTTCTGGTGACGTAGGGAGTATAGTTTCTGGGGATTCCATTTGTCTGTCCATGCTTAAGGATGCTTTGTTGAGTAGGGTGATTAATGTGGAGGACGGGCTGCAGGTGAGGCAGATGGCCCGGTTGTTTATATTGTTGGTGCTAGGAGGTTTCATGGTGGTGTCAAGCGGCGACGTCGTCCATTTGTGGTTCTTGCCGTACTTGAGGATGTTTTCGAACATCCTTCTCCATGATTGGGGGAGCCTGATATTGGTGACACTCTATTTTTCTTTGGATGCATTCAGCCGGTGCTGCCGGTAAACTTTTACTGGAGCCACGTATTTTCTTGAGGTATTTGTGACACCCCGCCCAATTAAATATTGGGTGATCAGTCCTTTATAAAATTTATAATAGAATGTTCGGTTCTTTCAATCTTAGCATCACTGTCGAAAACTTAAATCCAATTAATTACCTAACATTTAATTAAGCTAGTGTCAAAACATTTTCCAATTAAACTTGAACCCAATTAATTCAATAAATTTCTGAACATGTAATTATAAACCATACATAAGAATTGAATGCTGGCTGAATCAATTACAGAATAATTAAGACTGGATAAAATCTTCCAGTTCAAAGCCACAAACCAAACCATGGTAAATACTCAATCCAACTGAAAAGAACTACAAAGTAAACTGAGTACAACTCCGCTAATGAGAATGGACGACACATGTCCGAACTAAGATATCTGAACTAGAAACTGAATGAAATGAAAGAAGCGTCTAATCACAACATCTGCAGCTCGAAAAACCATCCAAGTATATAGAACCGGTGTCCCTGTGGCTGGGCACCTGTACTAATACATGTATATATAGCAAAAGAGACAATAAATGCAAGAGACGGGTCAGAGCCCGATATTTTAAAAAGATTTATTAGCAACTATTTAAAACTGCATTAAAGCAAGTATCATATGCATGTTAGTTCGAACTCTCAAATGATATTCTCACCTCTCGACTAGTGTGAACGCCTAACGTACATCTAATCAAATCTAGCCATATGACACACTCTTAACTAGGAAATGGCTTATCCTACTAGTTACCCCTCGAAGTAGTATCCCGTATTTGATCTCGACATTTATCATTTTAAATAGGTGTTATCACACTAAAGTCAAGTATTTACTATTTACGTTACTGAAGATTTCACTATCTTAATAATCTGTAATTATCTCATTTTAGATATACCATAAGCAAACATATATATTCCTCACTATTATATATATGTGTATTAACACAATCTTAATAGCCTAAAAATATCACATTGTAAGTATAACACAAGTATACATATATATCCACCACTAGTGTATGTATATATATATTAACACAGCACCCCAAGGATATACCTGTAGTGCATTGCATACTCTGCTATCATGTCCCGGTACATCTCGTACTTAAATAAGGACTACCGGTTCAGAAATCTCGCATGAACCATATAAACAAATCACACATATTGGCGGTGAACATAGTTCACATACCAAGGGGTCACGCACATACCTACACTCCCATAGTCAGCGACTTATCAACTCACAAATAAGTCTTCACAGTCCTATGTTCTGAGATACAAGTCAAATATCCCCCCGAAGGTTACTCAGGATAAGACTGTTTCTACACAATCCCCCCGGCGATAGCAAGCAACTAGGTATGTCATACACATAATATCAAATATAGTTATACACATAACCCATCAAATCAAACGGTATACACACAACCAAATGTCATATTCCATACATAGTATTACCATCACTAAATACTATCAACATATTTTTAAATCATGAAATTCCCTATCTCATAATATATATAAGGATAATATGTCACTCGAAAATCCTTAATACATAATCATAAGAAGTCCCAAAAGTAACAACTAATTTTTATTCTTATAAGTTCCATATCATTCGAACTAATATCGTAAGTATTTATCACTTAATACTCTCGACACATTTACAATTACAATTATCTCTCTCTCGCAATCTTCAAGGTAAATTCACCGTTCCAAATATTTGAATCATTACACCTAAACAACTCCCAATAATTCTGCACTATTTTGGGTTCATCGAACACTAATTTTTCTCACTCAAATCGACTGTTTACACAAATAGGGGCAAAATACGAAATTCTCTAAAAATTAGAAATCTCGCTCGAACCAGAATGGATCTTGCTCTAACGACTTCGCGCGATAACCAATCTCGCTCGAACGACTTCGAGCGACATCTCGAGACCTGGGCTATTTCGTCTTCAACCTTAGACAACCTCATTTTTCACTATTTTTCAACCCTAAAACCTCTAAAATATCATCCCAAACTCCAATCAATCAGTCCCAAATCGAATCCTAACATTTGTAAATGAATTCTAACAACCTAGAATCATTAAATCATTACAAATCGTTAATAAAATATGAAATCCCAAATTTAATTACACAAACCCTAGTTCTTCCAATTTTCATTCAAGAACTTATAATTTCCAGATTCGTTCATCACATAAAGTCATCAAAACGTGATTTCAAATCTACATACACGAAGGGTTCAACCTAATTTAATCTCAAATTAAAATCATGTATATCCAATCTCCAATTTTCATAAATATTATGAACAATATGTTGGTGTTTCATCCCTACACTAACATGAACATGGTTATTGATAAAGAAAAGAAGGTATATAAACAATTGCCTCGATTTTGAAGGTTTGATCCGTTGGTGTTGTTGGTGTGGATGCGCTCCTCGCGTTCCGATCTACACGATGGTGGTTGTGGTTGTGCAAGGTGGTGTAAATTGACTTTCCTCCTTTGGAATTTTCTCTCCCTCACCCACTGTGACTCTCTCTTGATTTTGGTATATCCTAACCCTAATTATCCCCCAATTGCTGATATAATATTTCTCCAATTTTCGTCCATATAGTTCCTCCAAAAATCCAAATTACAAAACTATCCCTACCGGGTGCCGGCTTAGCCTAAAAATAGCCCGGAGTCCAAATAGAATACCCGGGTAGAGTTTTCTGAATATCTCGACCCCTTCGGACTCAACGACGCACTCAAAATGATCATACGAGTTACTTAAATAATTTACCTTTTTATTCCACTTAATTAGTCCTGACACGACTCACATGCGTGTCCCGACTTAATATACCAAACTGTCGTATTTCTCTCTCATGGAAAGTTATATAAAATCATCATTCCATATTACTTATTCCCATAGTAATATTACTAATTACTAACTTCTCGTCACGCTAGTAAATATTCATTTTTAATCCGGATTAATAATTAATTCTCATATTTTAATTTAATTAATCCAACAATAATTATCATTCACATAATTATTTAAATCTAAGAAATACGGGGTGTTACATACTTCCCCCGTAATAACGGAATTTCGTCCCGAAATTCGGAAAATAAGGAATTTTTGATAAGGAAAACTCCGGGTATTTATTTCACTTCTCTTGAATCTACGCAGTACAGCCCATACAGTACATTACCGAATACCCTTAATAATGAACACCTCGCTGATAATTTACTCTCCAAGCCTTACCATTTAAGTTTCACCACTTAAATTTTAGATAGTTACTATCTAGCCTCCTACTACTCACACTAGTAGATTAATTGATATTTAGATATATACGAATTTATCTTACACACAACATATACTTAACACATTTTCGCCATACTGCCTTTGCAAAGGACTATGGAACCTAAGCCTGTACGCTACTGGCTCAAACTTAACAATAATAGGAAAAGATCCCACATCACTTGGTACCAATTTCCTCATTCCAACATGCAATAATGCAACTCCTAATCATTTCCACCCTGGTTAACGGGCCCTAAAATTCCTCTGGTCCTAGTAGATTATTGTCCTCCCCTCTATCCAATCAGCACGAGGATAATAAGGATTGATATATATAACGCCTCGAATGGAATCCTATCGATAATAAGTTGAGGGGAGTCATCTTACACTAAATCCACCGGTGGAATATATTACACTAAATCTTCCCATAATTGGAAATGCAACATACCTCGCAATGTGCAACTAAAAGTCTCAATCTTCCCATCCGCCTGCGAGTGTGTTAGGCAGAATATGTTCGCATCTCGATATTCATGGACTCCCCAAAACTCTTCCCAATAATCGAGTCATAACTCTCTTGACTCTTTCGGACAAAAACTCTAATTGTACCCCATAAGACCTTACTATCCCCAGAATAATGGTTGAGGTTTACTGTCACACGTTATGATTTGTCCAAACTTGGCATAACGTGAGATACTTTAATTACCCGGCCCACTTTCACCCACATAGGGTCATGATCCCATTGCGAAGTAATTAACTCTGTAATGGTTCAGGGATTCACTCTCCCATTACTACCAAAGAATTCCTAATGCTGAAGGAACTCTATTATTTCCTGATGGTCCACTTCCAATTGGAGCTCAGTAATGACTTTCTTTGCTTATGCCATCACTACTATGGCTTTATATCATTATGCATTTTACCTATCTTACAACCACATCCACATCTATGGCTCAGGCGATAGTGTCATCACTGCATGTCACAAGTCCTTCCACCTCTCTTTAAGCTTCAGATTCTCGTGAAACATGTTCTCCCCATGTCCTATCAAGTAAGTTTCAACCTTCCTGAGTTAGACTTTATATAATTCTTCCTATACCATCCTCATGGCAAATTTGGTAATTAACGGTCCTAACTGACCTAAACCATCAAACAGCTAAGTACTGAAGTCAAAATGTCTACATTCTTTTACCTCCAAAATACGCATTGTGTCACAATCTTTCACTTAAGGAAGAAAAAATTATTACCCAAATATCTAGGGTGCCCATACACCCTATGCTTTATGCATTGCAACACCACTGTACTAGACGTGTTATATAAATATCAAATTATTCCCCACTTACTTGGCATGAATATATGGTAAGGTCCTACTCAACCACCTTACCTTTTCCACCTAATAATATCTTAGGTTGTCCCATCGGTCTTCTTATGGTGTCAACGATTGGTAACATTAACACACATTATTCTTATACGACTCCATCGGCCTTAATTAGTAATATAACCATTTTCTCGCAGTTATAACTACGTATACGGGTAATCATTACGATACTAAATCCATGTACTAAAGTCAAACTTCTCCCAACTTCCAACGTTCGCTAAGTTTCATGCGTGGGATGTCTCGCAAAGCGAAATCCAAACAAGGAACCCCCCCGATACACTACTACCTAACACTGCTGGTCGCCGGGATCTGTAAGTCCTTAATCCATAACCTATATCCCTGAATCCCCATCTACAAACATAAAAAGTCTACTTGTCCACTCTCATGTCACTAAAGACAGTATACGATGCGGCGCTCTCACTATTTCAAGTTATTAACGCTATATGATTAAGGAGATATACCTTTCCTCTCTATAATAAGTCAATATACCCTGAATCACATCAGTAAAACACCCCTGCTCACCGAGATTAACATAGTAAGACAAAATACTCACCGAAGTCTATAATACAATACAACACATATGCAGGCTCAACCGTCTTTCAAGTGATGCCTCGTTAAAACCATATTTTTGAAATTTAAATTTTTTAGTACGATAGTCTTATCACACAATTTACTACCGTTCAAACCCTCGGTAACCAGTAACCGTACAATATAATAATAATATGGTCTACTATCATAAAGATCAAAGGAGCACGAATCGTTACATAATACCATATACAAATTTCTCTTAGTGTCCACACTTGCTCCTCCCCGCAGATGGTACAAAAAGTCTTGCTACCCTAATGGTAGTAACCTACATAATAAGGCTGCTATCGTCAGCGTACCCACTAAATCATATGCACACTTGAACCCTTAGTGTTAACTATTCGCATATGTTGTGACACACCCATGTCACTTGAACTCATCATTTATTCATAAGGATAAAACAAGGCTTCATCAGTCTAGCCTGATCGTAGGGTCCCCACATACACTTTTCGCGACCCATAATTATTTACAATCGTCATACCTTTCGGATTCCACTAATCAGTTTTTCCCTTCCTCGTTGTGGGTACATTATTCTGTTTTACGGCTTACCCACCCGACATTGATACATTGGACATATCTCTAGGCCTCAAATATGGCCTTACTGGCCTCCCCTTTATTTCCTAGGCCCCGTCGACCCCGAAATACGGTATGCTACAGTTATTGAGGACTACGTTGGTCTTAACTATACCCACTACTCTCGGGTTATTAGTTCCTGGGCCCAATTCTCTTGACCCGATTCTTACACTGGACATTTTACTTCTCCAACTGGTATTCCTTACAAGCACGGTTTATTATTCTCAATACTATCAATTTCACTTCTCACGTGAACACATTCAATACTGGTAACCCTTATCTCTATGTACAGGGAAATTTCCCTTTCACTGGTCCTCCTGGCCTTGTTGGGATATCCTTCTCTCGGATCTGGCAGTCTTAACTCCCAGTTGTTATTTTCGTTGTTCCTTGCGCTCTACAGGGCATATGGAACACATGGTCGACCCGCTGGTCTTGGCTGAATCCATTACCATTATGTTAAGATTTAATCATATCATTTAAATAGGTTTCCCCCCACTGGGTATACCTTCTGGTGATGTTCAACTAACACTATTTAATTCAACCTTGCCCTTCGGCTAGGTATCACAACTCGACTGGCTCCCTTTCTTCTGGGGCGTTGACATATTCTAGTAAACATATACTTTAATGACATTGACACTAGTCACCTTAGTTGCACCTCTCATTTATGCTAGGGTATCCTACCCACGAGTCCATTTTCAACTTACGAACCCTTTTTGGTCTTATGTAACCCCTACGTCGGTTACGAACTTCGCTTACCAAGTTAACTCATTATTTACGTTCGGTCTCTACCCGACCTAATTGTGATAAGTTTGAAATATCTTTCGTATCTCCGTCTGACCAGTAGATGGAAAATTTCATGGTCAGCCCACATCCAATATCTCGATGTGGTTGACTATTCTTACTCTTTGCTGTTTCTCTGAGCTACAAAAATTTCTTCAGAATTTAAAATTTTTTGAGTGTCACTGCACTCTACTTTATATTATTGCCTTTCGATTAATTCCCTCCATTGTCCCATCACACTTAGATATTACTGTTGATGACTTCTATCGCGATCACCGTTCCCCGAATGCTTCACAACTTCCAATTGTTTTTCCTCCTCTTGTAGTCCCGCTAACGACCTTCGTTGGTCGTCCCATATTGTTCAGAGTATGAAGTACAATCACTCTCGCATATAAATTGAATTCACTAAACTGAATCGCAGGAGAGCATAAATCATATACGCAGTGGAATACAACAATCCTAGAATAAGGCTCTACATCAAAGAACGCTAAGCTGAAATGTACTAAGCCGTACAGATCCTAAAGGACACTAGAACCTGATGCTCTGATACCACCTGTGACAGCCCGCCCAATTAAATATCGGGTGATCAGTCCTTTATAAAATTTATAACAGAATGTTCGGTTGGTTCATTCTTAGCATCACTGTCGAAAACTTAAATCCAATTAATTACCTAACATTTAATTAAGCTAGTGTCAAAACATTTTCCAATTAAACTTGAACCCAATTAATTCAATAAATTTCTGAACATGTAATTATAAACCATACACAAGAATTGAATGCTGACTGAATCAATTACTGAATAATTAAGACTGGATAAAATCTTCCAGTTCAAAGCCACAAACTGAACCATGATAAATAATCAATCCAACTGAAAAGAACTACAAAGTAAACTGAGTACAACACCGCTAATGAGAATGGGCGACACATGCCCAAACTGAGATATCTGAACTAGGAACTGAATGAAATGAGAGAAGCGTCTAATCTCAAATGACCCGCAACTTCCACAATAGCTGCAACTCGGTAAACCATTCAATTATCTAGAACCGGTGTCCCTGTGTCTGGGCACCTGTACTAATACATATATATATAGCAAAAGATAGAAGAAATGCAAGAGACGGGTCAGAGCCCGATGTTTTAAAAAGATTTATTAGCAAGTATTTAAAACTTCATTAAAGCAAGTATCATATGCATGTTAGTTCGAACTCTCACATGAGATTCTCACCTCTCGACTAGTGTGCACGCCTAACGTACATCTAATCCAACCTAGCCATCTGACACACTCTTAACTAGGAAAAGGCTTATCCTACTAGTTACCCCTCGTAGTAGTATCCCGTATCTGATCTCGACATTTATCATTTTAAATAAGTGTTATCAAGTCAAGTATTTACTATTTACGTTACTGCACACACACACCGGAGGTTGGTAAGAACTGAGGGACAATGCCCCCTAACCTAAGTGGGCCTACCAGCGAAGCAACTGGTTCTTGATCGGGCGGGGGGCGGTTTGGTTTCGTACAACGCCCTCGCAGCAGGAAGAGGCAGTTGTCATTTGAAAGGAAACGCCCTTTGTATAAGGTTACAAACTTTCGCACCCTGAGGGAGAAATGTTTTTGGATTTTTGACAAAGATTTTTTTTTTTGGAAGACGGTCTCAACATGATTATTATAATTATGTTCTCACTTGTATTAAATTCTCCTAAATGCAAAATTAAATGCAGGACGGGACCCGAGCCTGGAAAAATTAGGTTTGTAATATATGCAAAGCTATGCTTGGACTTATGACCAGGCTCACGGACGGAGTCCTATTTTAAAAATGTGCAAAAATTCGAGCCGCAGGCCGACCCAAAATTTCGGCAGAGTTTCGGGTTGAAACCGGAAATTTTATATGTGTGTCCTAGACTTGACACCTATATGCGGGTATGAAGTTGGTTGGGTGAATCGAAAAGGGTTCCCCCCTTGGTGTGACTTCCATGATATATGTCTTGCTCTTTTGGGAAATCGGTACGTGTGGACAAGCCATTTGATATAACAGAGTGTACGTGAATTGCCTCACCATATACCTCGTGGGGATGGTACGTGAGAGAGAAAATTCAATATACTCGGCATACGTGAACGAGTTCCCTGCGATATACCTCCTGTCATGACTTCGGTCAAGTGGTACGATGCGGGAGAATCGTTTGATATACATCGAAGGTACTTGGCCAATGGAAGATGAGAGTCATATCTCTTAGGCTAACTGCGCTCTGCCGAACCAATGTCCATCACGAAGTGACCCTCCAGTTATTGGACAAAATTTGGTCAATAACAATGCTCTTTGGTGATGTTGTGTGAATCATGCATGATCCTCTTTTTAGTATCTTATGATGAGAGTGTCTTTCTTGATCATGCCAAACAGGGAGAAAAGTAGAAGTACAAATGGTATACCAAGTATGGGTGATGTGTGCAACATGAGGATATATGTGATCCTAAGTGCACATGGTGCGAAGTGAAAATGGAGAATTTTCTACAAGTGTGTGAATAGAAGCATAAGTATGGGGGACACATGGAAAAGGGGAACATGCAAAAAATGGGGGAAAATATAAACAAACATAACACCCATGTAAATAGAGTCTAGCCCTCAAAATAATATCCCCAGTGGAGTCGCCACTGTGGCCATCCCCGATCCTCATGGAGGGCGGGAGAGTGAGGATCCTAGTTCCCGCGCGTCCCTCTCGGGAGAGCTTCGGCCGGCGTCGTTGTTGAGGTGAAAAATATAGAGAGATGGAGTCGCTAGTCTATTTTAATCAAAACATACAAAAGAAAGGGAGGCATCTCGAAGGACAACATCCAAGGACATACTGATATATACAAAACCAAAATGATTCGAGAAGGGTCCGGAGGCTAAGTTACGAAATGGGAAGGTGTTAGGCACCCATTCCTCCCTTACGGTCTCTTATGGGTTTTTGCTATTTTCCTTTATTTTCCCCGTGATATGTGTGTATGTGTATATGTAGTGGAGATAGGAGTCATCGAATTGTACCATGGAAGAGATAAAGCGAGTCATCTGTAGGAATGTAAAGATAATATTAGAAAATAGGATTTTCGCGATCATCCATGCGTTGATCGTTACAATGGAACGATAACGTATGTGGAATAATACGCCACTAAGAACAAATATATATATATATATATATTTATATATATAAGAGAATTGAATTTAGAGAAAATAGAAAATGGGAAAAAGAGTAAAAAATAGGACTCGAGTCTCAGGTTTTACCCCGAGACGCCTACGTAGCCTATAAAGGCATCAAAGTCCACGTAGTTCGTATGCAAAACGAAGGGTGGGGTTTATACCATAAATCCAATCGGGGGATTCTCTTATTTGTGTGTGTGTGTGTGTAGAAAAAGTGTTTTGTTGTGAGAGAAGTGTAAGAAAAATGTGAGAATTCACGTTTGGAATTTATGAGCAAACTCTCTTTTCTTATTTTTTTGGGTTTTTTATTTATATGAAAATAAGTGATGTGAAATAATACTAAATAAAAAGTATATTAGGATATGTGAGATGGGACATGGGAGAATAAAAGTGCTAAGTAATAAAATAAGTTAATATGAATTTGTGGGAATTTAAGGAGAGAATTGAGAAAATTGGACCTTCTTGAAGATCTTGAGCTTGATCTTGAATGTTGGAGAGCAGCCCTTGCACTTGGATAATGATGGAGGGTAGTGAATTCACCAAGTTTGATGAAAAGGATGATGAGACTTGAAAGTTGGAAAGGGTTTTGGGTGTGGAAATCACGCTGACTTCGAGAGAGGTTTTCTGGATTTGTTGAGAGTGATATGTTTCAGATCTGGGCGCCCTTTGGAATGAGGACATGGACTCCTTTTTATAGGCCCAGGGCATTGCCGATCAGCATAGCCCTGGTCCTACCAATCGACATGTGTGTTTAGGCACACTGCCGATAGGCAGGGTCTGGGACCTGCCGTTTGGTAGTGTCTTTCTGGACTTTTTGGAAAATCGACTGCAGAGTGCAAACCATTAATCAGAATGGTGTACGGGGAAGACCGTTGGAAAGGTAATTCAGATACCTTTTAAAGTCCATTGGACCGCTCCAGGGTTCAGGAGTTGACTTTGGGTCAAATGTGGCTCGGAAGCGCTCGTCAATCCATTGGACGGGGAATCATTGGACGCAAACAGATCGTTCATCCGCATGGTAAGATCGAATCGCGCATGGGGTGGACTGTTGGAAATGTTAGGAGATTTAATTAGACATTCCAAAGAGTTTGACATGGTTCTGGGAGTTGACTTTGGTCAATCGGGCCCTGGAAGCATTTGGTGACCTCCCGGAGTAAAACGGACCGTTCGTCCGTACCGTAAGTCAGAATTGTGCACGGAGCGGACTGTTGGAAAGGGGATTCAGTTCCATTTGAAGATTCATTCCATCGTGGTCGAGATGAAGAGTTTACTTAGGTCAAACGGAGCCCGAGAGCATCCGGTGGCCTCTAGATCAGGTTTCGGGGGAAATGGGTCGTTCGTCCACGCGGTAAGTCAGAATCGTACACGAGATGGACCGTTGGAAAGGGTATTTAGTGCCCTTTGAATATTCATTCAGTCTCGATCAGGCTAAAGAGTTTGACTTTTTGATCAAACGGAGCCTGAGACTGCCCGATGGCTTTTAGGTCAGTACTCGGGGTATGACATGGGTTTGTAGTGATGAAGGGAGGTGCTAGGGACCTAAGGAAAGTTAAAGGGGTAATAAAATGGGGTGTCTACACCTATTACCATACTTATTAATCGAGGTCGTCTCTATATATGGCGCGTACTAATGAAAGATGTTTTAATGCGATCAAATTGCACCATTTCGTACTCTTGTTTCCAGTAATTAGTATTATGACTCATTTTTCCAGAGAAAATATATGTAGATGGGGGTGAATATGGGTCTTAAGGTTGAAGACACAACAAATTTTGGCTCTAATTAGTCCTAAATATATTATGGTTTTATATCCAATCAATTAGTCATAACAAGTCCAATTTACGTTCATTTTAACTTAATCCCAAGGAAGGGGTGAACACAGCTACAACAAGTTAACCGCATGACTCTATTCTAAAAATTTATTTGTTATGATAGGGCCATCGTTAAGACACATAATTAGCTAATGGTTTATTATAAAGAATTAATAGAGTGAGCAACTTAAGTATCCATCATCCATATCAAACCATCAACCCAATAACTATTAACCTAGTAATCTAATACAAGATTATCCCTTACTCCTTCTAAATCATCTACTTGATGGGTTTACAAGAACATAATTATAAAACATGAGTTTCGTATAAATTCTACATCAAGGGTTTCATATTCATTTTTTAACAATAAATAGAGTCATATTTCAATATAGAACATGTGATGTACACATAAATAGGGTGTACGCATTTGTTATGTACATTCATTATTGTTCATTATAAGGACTGAAATATATAATTAAAAAATATTCATCATGTTAATAAATTCAAGGCATGAAATTATATATATTGGTTTTTGTTCAATTTCAAGTAATTAAAAATATCATTATCTGAAAAAAGGAGTACAATGAAGTCGAGAACAACAACCAATTTAATATAATTCTTTTTGAATATCAATACGGTAACCAATATATATAATTTCATTTTTTGAATATCAATACAACCACCAAAGGGTAACAAAAAGAGTACATACTGAATTGCACGCCTATACACTAAACACACACACACACACATACACAATAAACATACATAGAACACACACACACACACACACACATGTTGAACATACACACATACATACTAAATACACACACACACGCTGAACACACATTGAACACTCACACACAAATGAAACAAATGAAAGGAGTACCTTGTGTAGAGAAAGAGAAGTCGTCGAAAAATGAAAGGGGGGGAGAGAGAGGCTGTCGGAGATTGGGTTTCATTGAGAGAGGGGGAGAGTTCTAATTTTTGGGGCAAAGGTGAAATAAAATGTAGGGTTAAGTTTCATTTATACCTTAAATGGGGTCACGGTCCCGTGATTCATTTTGTGACCCTTTAATGAGTTAAACCTAGTCACGATTTTTTATCGTAACCCTAAGTGACCAATTAAAAGCTCGAGAATGTGTTAGGGTACAAAATCATGACCATAAAAATATAACCATTTTCAAATAGGTTTGAGGGTCACGGTTCTTGGCTGTGACCAATGTTCATTAGTAATGGATCATGGGTGAGTCACGGTTGTGGATCGTAACCTCTTTGGTCATGGCTCCTAATCGTGACCAACCCCTTAATAAGGTTACCCTAAACCTTATTCACATATATTGTCACTTTCAACAACTAGGGGTCACGATTAAAACTCATGATCCATTGGTCACGATTTGAAATCGTGACCCATTGACTGTGACCATTTCCAACTTTTGTGTAGTGTCAAGAGAGAGAAGCAAGGAAATGCAATAAACCCTAAGAGAGATAAGAGATCCAAAACTTGTTAAAACCTATCTTCTAATACCTAAACAAGATAAAAATAAGATAATTACACCAAAAATCCACCTAATACTTATAACAAGTGGAATTAAAATCGAAAATAAAAAAACCAAAGACAAAACCAAAATCTAAAACAAGGAATTTGATATCTGATAGGAGCGGTCGTCTATAGTATTGGAACCAATCGATCGCGGGTCTGGAGATAACATACTGCTTGAAATTTAAGGCAAAAATCAATATTATCAATTCATCGAGGGTCTTTGACAGGTCTACCGGAGCCTAATTTTTAGCAGAAAACATTACTTTAGTTTAATACAAAAGAACTTTGGAAAAACTGTTATAACTCAATCTTTAATAACCAAATTGATGAACCATCGATAGCTACATGAAGATAACTCAAAGAGATACAAATTTTATGAAGGGTTCGGGCAAGAACCTCAAATGCTGAAATGATTAAAATTCCCCTCAAGTTGCATAATGCATTGAAATTTTCCTGAAAAGTGTACAATTGTACCAATTAATATTCCATTATCTACAAAAGCTCAAATAAACCTTGAAAGGCATATATATAACGAGAATAAAGGTTATACAATATAAGATCTTCAATACGGGAATTAACGACCATAATTGTGTATGAATCCATTTGTATAATGGGCATTAATGTACAATATTCATGACTAGTCGCGCCTCCTAACTTAGAAATTTCTAGTCCCTAGTGATGAACCAAAACAACAACCAACAAAACAGAGGGATAAGAACAAAATAAAAATGTACACGGTAAATGTACAACTTTCGTGGGCACACGATTACATTTATCTTATGCAATAAACCGTTAAATCCCTAGGTTACTCTAGTGGACGAGTTTTGTCTCGTGAGAGTTTCAGGGATGAAACCCACAAAGATTAAATTTTTGCCCTATTTTCAAAATCAAACTAAAAAATAATTTGACAATCAACAAGTTATTAGCAAAGTAAATGAGTATTCACCCAATAATTCGTAATTATAAACATTAAAATAATAACTTCATTACAATTGAAACTCTAAAAATGTATAATGATTAGTGAACACATGTGAATGTTTTGATTTGGAATTTTTTTAATAAACCGAGTAAACATCAAAGCATATCACGATATCAAAACCTCTTCGGTGATTACACTCAATAAATAAAAAAACTCAAAATATGGCATAACATATGGGACTTGCAGGAATAATGAGTAAATGTAAAAGGAAGTAAGGCCACGCGCACGTCATCAATGAAGAACAATTTATATTTAAAGTAAAACATGTAATCTCAATGGTTATATATCTCACATTAAGGGAAGTGAAATTTATTCCAATAGGTTATCGTAATCATTATGACTTTCGAATCACATTTGTCCTAGGATCATATAAGACTTTATAGGATTGTAACACATGCTAGGCTTGGGTTATGAAATGGAATGAGTATTTACAGATTCTAACGTGTTTGGGGATGAAACACTTAAAACAATGGAATATTGTGAGGAATTTCAAACTATGTACTTTAAGGGATATATTTTCCATAACAAGCATTGGATATAACAATGGAGAGAGTGAACAAGATTATTGAACACTATGTACTTCAAGGAAATACTCGTTTCCTTTTTTTTTCTTCTTTTTCTCATCTTTTTGTTTTGTTTTTCTTTTGTTTTCTTTCTTCTCTTTTATTTTTCTTTTCTTTTTCACTCTCACATGCTTAATTGCAACCAAAAAATAACAACATCATTCAAAACTAAGTATCATTCCAAACAAAGGTATAGACGGTGATATTTATGGTTTAAAACTTCAATTTGGAGTTGGCTATAGGATTTTGGATTATGAAATAAAAGGCTATATTTAGATTCAAATGAGATGAAAAGGAGAAACATATAAGGTGATGTTAAAGTCAATATGGGTGCTTATAACAGTTGGGCCTATGATCGTTTCCAAAAGCATAAGCAATTCTCAAGTCAAAACAACTTTGAAAATCATGCTCAAGTAACATATTTCATATATGAACTCAATTAATGAACAATCAACGAAAGAATAGTGAGATCACCCACGAATTTAACGTTTTCAAGCAGAGATAGAGTAATTGTGTAAACACTCACAGTTTGAAGAAAATTGCAAATCTCGTACAGTTAAAGTTCATACAATGCATGAAAGATCACCGAGTTACAAAAATCTTAAACCAGATCTTTAAAATAAGATAATTCACATATGCTCACGGGTTCAAAGTTAAATCATGAAGTTATTCTTAATATCGACGATTGAAGGACTAAAGTCTAATAGCCTTTAAATTATTGAATATGCATAATTGTAAACACATTTGAAAGGGCATTAATTCTTATTAATCATCGAAAATGAGGATAAAATGCCCAAGAGAGAGGAATGAAAGAAAAATATATTTTTAGTATATATGTATATATATATATATATACGACTCACAAATAAAAATAACCATGTCTAGAACATAAGAGAACAAAACACCCCATAACCTGAATCATACAATGTCCTCAATGCAATTAAAGAAATAATTAAGGAAATACATTACCCCGATTCAGAGCAATCTTCGATATACGTTACGAACATAAGGAAAAAATAAATATATACAAAAAAATGCATTTAAGTTAGAGAAACTATGACACATGTCACAATAATATAAAGGGGATAAATCGTAATACTTAGATAAATTGATGTTGAACAAATGAGTTTATAAAATTTTCAAATTCAGACACATAAAAATCTAATAGAACAAATACAGCTACATTATCATATCAAATCCATAATTCTTCTAAATAAACTTAATAAGGAAAAATAGAGTTTTAACAACTTATGATAACCATCAAAAAATAGAAATTAAAAGAAATATCCCACATCAGACCTAAGAGAGGTGACGACTGAGGACCGAGGTCAATTCTGACCTAACTAAGGTGACGATCCAAGATCGAGGTTAATTCTGACCTAAGAGATGTGACGACTGAGGGCCGAGGTCAATTCTGACCTAACTAAGGTGACGATCCAAGACTGAGATCAATTTTGACCTAAAATAGGTGACGATCGAGGACCGAGGTCAATTCTGACCTAACTAAGGTGATGATCCGAGACCAAGGTCAATTATGACCTAAGAGAGGTGATGACCGAGGACCGAGGTTAATTTTGACCTAAATAAGGTGACGATCCAAGATCGAGGTCAATTATGACCTAAGAGAGTGACGACCAAGGATCGAGGTCAATTCTGACCTAACTAAGGTGAAGATCCAAGACCGAGGTCAATTTTGACCTAACTAAGGTGAAGATCCAAGACCGAGGTCAATTTTGACCTAAGAGAGGATAAATATAAGATTTTAGGTTCCGTTGGGGAATAGTGAATGAGCTGGGGAGCCGATTACAGGGGAAATCCTTATGTCTTTTGGAGACTTTACCTGGGGAGATTGATTCTTTGGAATTCTGCTAGGAAAAATTACCTTGTGATCTTGATTTGAGCTGGGGAGTGGATGGCTGGGGAAATCCTTGTGATTTTGGAGATTTTGCGGAGGGATAGCCAAAATTCCACTGGTGGAAGTGATTAAGTGGTCCAGGTTTTGGACGTATTGCTCGGGGAGGTCTGAGTCCTTTGGGTCATAGGAGGTGATCCTTAGAGATCCTTCGACGGTTTTTCCAGGAGGAGATTCACTTGGCTTTTGAGATTTCCATTGGGGAACTAGAGGTTTCGCTATAGGGAATGCTAAATTTTCTTGGCAAAAATGTTTTAAATCTTTCTGGGGATTTTTAGGAATTTTCTAAGGATTTTCAGGATTTTCTGGGAATTTTTATACGAAATTTCAAGGGGGGTGCTAGTCGTCATGGTGTAGAGGGTTCCATTCGGCAGTAGCACAGACTTTTGGACTGCCTCGAGAAGGTAAATGGGCAGTGCTGATCGGTGGTTGGGGGTCAATGCCGATGGGCATGACCCTTGGCATCCTATATAAAGGGGGAGAATTCCCTTCATTTTTCATAGCTTCTTGCTTTCTCTCTTTCTACGATTTTCCTCTACAAATCGTTCTAGCATTCCGATCTCTAAGAAATGGCCACCTTTGTGAGCACTGTAGCACATAGAGAATGGTTGACTGTTGATGACTGGGCGAACGTGGAGTGGAGGGCCAGGGCGCCTCTTCCTTTGGGGAGCGATAATTCCTTTGACTCATTTGAGCCGATTGCGGATGAGTGAACCTTGCTATGGGAGCCGTCGCATCATCGCTCCTAAAGGGTGGTGAGCCTCGGCCATTATGTAAGTAACCTAACTTTTGGCATTCTTTTCTTTTTTCTTGGTGATTTTTCCTTCTTGAATTTTTGACAAGGTTTCTTCTTTTTACAGTCTGATATCTCTTTGAAGAACATGCATGCCCGTGGGACGATGGGGCTTAAGGATGTCTGGGAGCATCTTCCACCTGTGGTGCATTGGGTGGTATCATCAGCGAGTTTTGGGAGGTTGGCGTCTGCGTTGGATGAGACGCCTCATTTGACAGCGGTCTTATGCGCTCTGAGGGAGATATGGTGGGATACTACCCATACTTTCCATTTTGGCTTTGGGGAGATGACCGTGACTCCCATAGACGTGCAGCAGCTGCTGGGGCTAGATTGTGATGGAGAGCAGATAGAGGTGGATCGCACCCTGCGGGTCAGTCCGGAGGCAGTATAGTTTCTGGTGACGTAGGGAGTATAGTTTCTGGGGATTCCATTTGTCTGTCCATGCTTAAGGATGCTTTGTTGAGTAGGGTGATTAATGTGGAGGACGGGCTGCAGGTGAGGCAGATGGCCCGGTTGTTCATATTGTTGGTGCTGGGAGGTTTCATGGTGGTGTCAAGCGGCGACGTCGTCCATTTGTGGTTCTTGCCGTACTTGAGGATGTTTTCGAACATCCTTCTCCATGATTGGGGGAGCCTGATATTGGTGACACTCTATTTTTCTTTGGATGCATTCAGCCGGTGCTGCCGGTAAACTTTTACTGGAGCCACGTATTTTCTTGAGGTATTTGTGACACCCCGCCCAATTAAATATTGGGTGATCAGTCCTTTATAAAATTTATAATAGAATGTTCGGTTCGTTCAATCTTAGCATCACTGTCGAAAACTTAAATCCAATTAATTACCTAACATTTAATTAAGCTAGTGTCAAAACATTTTCCAATTAAACTTGAACCCAATTAATTCAATAAATTTCTGAACATGTAATTATAAACCATACATAAGAATTGAATGCTGGCTGAATCAATTACATAATAATTAAGACTGGATAAAATCTTCCAGTTCAAAGCCACAAACCAAACCATGATAAATACTCAATCCAACTGAAAAGAACTACAAAGTAAACTGAGTACAACTCCGCTAATGAGAATGGACGACACATGTCCGAACTAAGATATCTGAACTAGAAACTGAATGAAATGAAAGAAGCGTCTAATCACAACATCTGCAGCTCGAAAAACCATCCAAGTATATAGAACCGGTGTCCCTGTGGCTGGGCACCTGTACTAATACATGTATATATAGCAAAAGAGACAATAAATGCAAGAGACGGGTCAGAGCCCGATATTTTAAAAAGATTTATTAGCAACTATTTAAAACTGCATTAAAGCAAGTATCATATGCATGTTAGTTCGAACTCTCAAATGAGATTCTCACCTCTCGACTAGTGTGAACGCCTAACATACATCTAATCAAATCTAGCCATATGTCACACTCTTAACTAGGAAATGGCTTATCCTACTAGTTACCCCTCGAAGTAGTATCCCGTATTTGATCTCGACATTTATCATTTTAAATAGGTGTTATCACACTAAAGTCAAGTATTTACTATTTACGTTACTGAAGATTTCACTATCTTAATAATCTGTAATTATCTCATTTTAGATATACCATAAGCAAACATATATATTCCTCACTATTATATATATGTGTATTAACACAATCTTAATAGCCTACAAATATCACATTGTAAGTATAACACAAGTATACATATATATCCACCACTAGTGTATGTATATATATATTAACACAGAACCCCAAGGATATACCTGTAGTGCATTGCATACTCTGCTATCATGTCCCGGTACATCTCGTACTTAAATAAGGACTATCGGTTCAGAAATCTCCCATGAACCATATAAACAAATCACACATATTGGCGGCGAACATAGTTCACATACCAAGGGGTCACGCACATACCTACACTCCCATAGTCAGCGACTTATCAACTCACAAATAAGTCTTCACAGTCCTATGTTCTGAGATACAAGTCAAATATCCCCCCGAAGGTTACTCAGGATAAGACTGTTTCTACACAATCCCCCCGGCGATAGCAAGCAACTAGGTATGTCATACACATAATATCAAATATAGTTATACACATAACCCATCAAATCAAACGGTATACACACAACCAAATGTCATATTCCATACATAGTATTACCATCACTAAATACTATCAACATATTTTTAAATCATGAAATTCCCTATCTCGTAATATATATAAGGATAATATGTCACTCAAAAATCCTTAATACATAATCATAAGAAGTCCCAAAAGTAACAACTAATTTTTATTCTTATAAGTTCCATATCATTCGAACTAATATCGTAAGTATTTATCACTTAATACTCTCGACACATTTACAATTACAATTATCTCTCTCTCGCAATCTTCAAGGTAAATTCACCGTTCCAAATATTTGAATCATTACACCTAAACAACTCCCAATAATTCTGCACTATTTTGGGTTCATCGAACACTAATTTTTCTCACTCAAATCAACTGTTTACACAAATAGGGGCAAAATAGGAAATTCTCTAAAAATTAGAAATCTCGCTCGAACCAGAATGGATCTTGCTCTAACGACTTCGCGCGACAACCAATCTCGCTCGAACGACTTCGAGCGACATCTCGAGACCTGGGCTGTTTCGTCTTCAACCTAGACAACCTCATTTTTCACTATTTTTCAACCCTAAAACCTCTAAAATATCATCCCAAACTCCAATCAATCAGTCCCAAATCGAATCCTAACATTTGTAAATGAATTCTAACAACCTAGAATCATTAAATCATTACAAATCGTTAATAAAATATGAAATCCCCAATTTAATTACACAAACCCTAGTTCTTCCAATTTTCATTCAAGAACTTATAATTTCCAGATTCGTTCATCACATAAAGTCATCAAAACGTGATTTCAAATCTACATACACGAAGGGTTCAACCTAATTTAATCTCAAATTAAAATCATGTATATCCAATCTCCAATTTTCATAAATATTATGAACAATATGTTGGTGTTTCATCCCTACACTAACATGAACATGGTTATTGATAAAGAAAAGAAAGTAATAAACAATTGCCTCGATTTTGAAGGTTTGATCCGTTGGTGTTGTTGGTGTGGATGCGCTCCTCGCGTTCCGATCTACACGATGGTGGTTGTGGTTGTGCAAGGTGGTGTAAATTGACTTTCCTCCTTTGGAATTTTCTCTCCCTCACCCACTGTGACTCTCTCTTGATTTTGGTATATCCTAACCCTAATTATCCCCCAATTGCTGATATAATATTTCTCCAATTTTCGTCCATATAGTTCCTCCAAAAATCCAAATTACAAAACTATCCCTACCGGGTGCCGGCTTAGCCTAAAAATATCCCGGTGTCCAAATAGAATACCCGGGTAGAGTTTTCTGACTATCTCGACCCCTTCGGACTCAACGACGCACTCGAAATGATCATACGAGTTACTTAAATAATTTACCTTTTTATTCCACTTAATTAGTCCTGACACGACTCACATGCGTGTCCCGACTTAATATACCAAACTGTCGTATTTCTCTCTCATGGAAAGTTATATAAAATCATCATTCCATATTAATTATTCTCACAGTAATATTACTAATTACTAACTTCTCGTCACGCTAGTAAATATTCATTTTTAATCCGGATTAATAATTAAGTCTCATATTTTAATTTAATTAATCCAACAATAATTATCATTCACATAATTATTTAAATCTAAGAAATACGGGGTGTTACATACTTCCCCCGTAATAACGGAATTTCGTCCCGAAATTCGGAAAATAAGGCATTTTTGATAAGGAAAACTCCGGGTATTTATTTCACTTCTCTTGAATCTACGCAGTACAGCCCATACAGTACATTACCGAATACCCTTAATAATGAACACCTCGCTGATAATTTACTCTCCAAGCCTTACCATTAAAGTTTCACCACTTAAATTTTAGATAGTTACTATCTAGCCTCCTACTACTCACACTAGTAGATTAATTGATATTTAGATATATACGAATTTATCTTACACACAACATATACTTAACACATTTTCGCCATACTGCCTTTGCAAAGGACTATGGAACCTAAGCCTGTACGCTACTGGCTCAAACTTAAAAATAATAGGAAAAGATCCCACATCACTTGGTACCAATTTCCTCATTCCAACATGCAATAATGCAACTCCCAATCATTTCCACCCTGGTTAACGGGCCCTAAAATTCCTTTGGTCCTAGTAGATTATTGTCCTCCCCTCTATCCAATCAGCACGAGGATAATAAGGATTGATATATATAACGCCTCGAATGGAATCCTATCGATAATAAGTTGAGGGGAGTCATCTTACACTAAATCCACCGGTGGAATATATTACACTAAATCTTCCCATAATTGGAAATGCAACATACCTCGCAATGTGCAACTAAAAGTCTCAATCTTCCCATCCGCCTGCGAGTGTGTTAGGCAGAATATGTTCGCATCTCGATATTCACGGCCTCCCAAAAACTCTTCCCAATAATCGAGTCATAACTCTCTTGACTCTTTCAGACAAAAACTCTAATTGTACCCCATAAGACCTTACTATCCCCAGAATAATGGTTGAAGTTTACTGTCACACGTTATGATTTGTCCTAACTTGGCATAACGTGAGATACTTTAATTTCCCGGCCCACTTTCACCCACATAGGGTCATGATCCCATTGCGAAGTAATTAACTCTGTAATGGTTCAGGGATTCACTCTCCCATTACTACCAAAGAATTCCTAATGCTGAAGGAACTCTATTATTTCCTGATGGTCCACTTCCAATTGGAGCTCAGTAATGACTTTCTTTGCTTATGCCATCACTACTATGGCTTTATATCATTATGCATTTTACCTATCTTACAACCACATCCACATCTATGGCTCAGGCGATAGTGTCATCACTGCATGTCGCAAGTCCTTCCACCTCTCTTTAAGCTTTAGATTCTCGTGAAACATGTTCTCCCCATGTCCTATCAAGTAAGTTTCAACCTTCCTGAGTTAGACTTTATATAATTCTTCCTATACCATCCTCATGGCAAATTTGGGAATTAACGGTCCTAACTGACCTAAACCATCAAACAGCTAAGTACTGAAGTCAAAATGTCTACATTCTTTTACCTCCAAAATACGCATTGTGTCACAATCTTTCACTTAAGGAAGAAAAAATTATTACCCAAATATCTAGGGTGCCCATACACCCTATGCTTTATGCATTGCAACACCACTGTACTAGACGTGTTATATAAATATCAAATTATTCCCCACTTACTTGGCATGAATATATGGTAAGGTCCTACTCAACCACCTTACCTTTTCCACCTAATAATATCTTAGGTTGTCCCATCGGTCTTCTTATGGTGTCAACGATTGGTAACATTAACACACATTATTCTTATACGACTCCATCGGCCTTAATTAGTAATATAACCATTTTCTCGCAGTTATAACTACGTATACGGGTAATCATTACGATACTAAATCTATGTACTAAAGTCAAACTTCTCCCAACTTCCAACGTTCGCTAAGTTTCATGCGTGGGATGTCTCGCAAAGCGAAATCCAAACAAGGAACCCCCCGATACACTACTACCTAACACTGCTGGTCGCCGGGATCTGTAAGTCCTTAATCCATAACCTATATCCCTGAATCCCCATCTACAAACATAAAAAGTCTACTTGTCCACTCTCATGTCACTAAAGACAGTATACGATGCGGCGCTCTCACTATTTCAAGTTATTAACGCTATATGATTAAGGAGATATACCTTTCCTCTCTATAATAAGTCAATATACCCTGAATCACATCAGTAAAACACCCCTGCTCACCGAGATTAACATAGTAAGACAAAATACTCACCGAAGTCTATAATACAATACAACACATATGCAGGCTCAACCGTCTTTCAAGTGATGCCTCGTTAAAACCATATTTTTGAAATTTAAAATTTTTAGTACGATAGTCTTATCACACAATTTACTACCGTTCAAACCCTCGGTAACCAGTAACCGTACAATATAATAATAATATGGTCTACTATCATAAAGATCAAAGGAGCACGAATCGTTACATAATACCATATACAAATTTCTCTTAGTGTCCACACTTGCTCCTCCCCGCAGATGGTACAAAAAGTCTTGCTACCCTAATGGTAGTAACCTACATAATAAGGCTGCTATCGTCAGCATACCCACTAAATCATATGCACACTTGAACCCTTAGTGTTAACTATTCACATATGTTGTGACACACCCATGTCACTTGAACTCATCATTTATTCATAAGGATAAAACAAGGCTTCATCAGTCTAGCCTGATCGTAGGGTCCCCACATACACTTTTCGCGACCCATAATTATTTACAATCGTCATACCTTTCGGATTCCACTAATCAGTTTTTCCCTTCCTCGTTGTGGGTACATTATTCTGTTTTACGGCTTACCCACCCGACATTGATACATTGGACATATCTCTAGGCCTCAAATATGGCCTTACTGGCCTCCCCTTTATTTCCTAGGCCTCGTCGACCCCGAAATACGGTATGCTACAGTTATTGAGGACTACGTTGGTCTTAACTATACCCACTACTCTCGGGTTATTAGTTCCTGGGCCCAATTCTCTTGACCCGATTCTTACACTGGACATTTTACTTCTCCAACTGGTATTCCTTACAAGCACGGTTTATTATTCTCAATACTATCAATTTCACTTCTCACGTGAACACATTCAATACTGGTAACCCTTATCTCTATGTACAGGGAAATTTCCCTTTCACTGGTCCTCCTGGCCTTGTTGGGATATCCTTCTCTCGGATCTGGCAGTCTTAACTCCCAGTTGTTATTTTCGTTGTTCCTTGCGCTCTACAGGGCATATGGAACACATGGTCGACCCGCTGGTCTTGGCTGAATCCATTACCATTATGTTAAGATTTAATCATATCATTTAAATAGGTTTCCCCCCACTGGGTATACCTTCTGGTGATGTTCAACTAACACTATTTAATTCAACCTTGCCCTTCGGCTAGGTATCACAACTCGACTGGCTCCCTTTCTTCTGGGGCGTTGACATATTCTAGTAAACATATACTTTGATGACATTGACACTAGTCACCTTAGTTGCACCTCTCATTTATGCTAGGGTATCCTACCCACGAGTCCATTTTCAACTTACGAACCCTTTTTGGTCTTATGTAACCCCTACGTCGGTTATGAACTTCGCTTACCAAGTTAACTCATTATTTACGTTCGGTCTCTACCCGACCTAATTGTGATAAGTTTGAAATATCTTTCGTATCTCCGTCTGACCAGTAGATGGAAAATTTCATGGTCAGCCCACATCCAATATCTCGATGTGGTTGACTATTCTTACTCTTTGCTGTTTCTCTGAGCTACAAAAATTTCTTCAGAATTTAAAATTTTTTGAGTGTCACTGCACTCTACTTTATATTATTGCCTTTGGATTAATTCCCTCCATTGTCCCATCACACTTAGATATTACTGTTGATGACTTCTATCGCGATCACCGTTCCCCGAATGCTTCACAACTTCCAATTATTTTTCCTCCTCTTGTAGTCCCGCTAACGACCTTCGTTGGTCGTCCCATATTGTTCAGAGTATGAAGTACAATCACTCTCGCATATAAATTGAATTCACTAAACTAAATCGCAGGAGAGCATAAATCATATACGCAGTGGAATACAACAATCCTAGAATAAGGCTCTACATCAAAGAACGCTAAGCTGAAATGTACTAAGCCGTACAGATCCTAAAGGACACTAGAACCTGATGCTCTGATACCACCTGTGACACCCCGCCCAATTAAATATCGGGTGATCAGTCCTTTATAAAATTTATAACAGAATGTTCAGTTGGTTCATTCTTAGCATCACTGTCGAAAACTTAAATCCAATTAATTACCTAACATTTAATTAAGCTAGTGTCAAAACATTTTCCAATTAAACTTGAACCCAATTAATTCAATAAATTTCTGAACATGTAATTATAAACCATACACAAGAATTGAATGCTGACTGAATCAATTACTGAATAATTAAGACTGGATAAAATCTTCCAGTTCAAAGCCACAAACTGAACCATGATAAATAATCAATCCAACTGAAAAGAACTACAAAGTAAACTGAGTACAACACCGCTAATGAGAATGGGCGACACATGCCCAAACTGAGATATCTGAACTAGGAACTGAATGAAATGAGAGAAGCGTCTAATCTCAAATGACCCACAACTTCCACAACAGCTGCAGCTCGGTAAACCATTCAAGTATCTAGAACCGGTGTCCCTGTGTCTGGGCACCTGTACTAATACATATATATATAGCAAAAGATAGAAGAAATGCAAGAGACGGGTCAGAGCCCGATGTTTTAAAAAGATTTATTAGCAAGTATTTAAAACTTCATTAAAGCAAGTATCATATGCATGTTAGTTCGAACTCTCACATGAGATTCTCACTTCTCGACTAGTGTGCACGCCTAACGTACATCTAATCCAACCTAGCCATCTGACACACTCTTAACTAGGAAAAGGCTTATCCTACTAGTTACCCCTCGTAGTAGTATCCCGTATCTGATCTCGACATTTATCATTTTAAATAAGTGTTATCAAGTCAAGTATTTACTATTTACGTTACTGCACACACACACCGGAGGTTGGTAAGAACTGAGGGACAATGCCCCCTAACCTAAGTGGGCCTACCAGCGAAGCAACTAGTACTTGATCGGGCGGGGGGCGGTTTGGTTTCGTGCAACGCCCTCGTAGCAGGAAGAGGCAGTTGTCATTTGAAAGGAAACGCCCTTTGTATAAGGTTACAAACCTTCGCACCCTGAGGGAGAAATGTTTTTGGATTTTTGACAAAGATTTTTTTTTTTGGAAGACGGTCTCAGCATGATTATTATAATTATGTTCTCACTTGTATTAAATTCTCCTAAATGCAAAATGAAATGCAGGACGGGACCCGAGCCTGGAAAAATTAGGTTTGTAATATATGCAAAGCTATGCTTGGACTTATGACCAGGCTCACGGACGGAGTCCTATTTTAAAAATGTGCAAAAATTCGAGCCGCAGGCCGACCCAAAATTTCGGTAGAGTTTCGGGTTGAAACAGGAAATTTTATATGTGTGTCCTAGACTTGACACCTATATGCGGGTATAAAGTTGGTTGGGTTAATCGAAAAGGGTTCCCCCCTTGGTGTGACTTCCATGATATACGTCTTGCTCTTTTGGGAAATCGGTACGTGTGGACAAGCCATTTGATATAACTGAGTGTACGTGAATTTCCTCACCATATACCTCGTGGGGATGGTACGTGAGAGAGCAAATTCAATATACTCGGCATACGTGAACGAGTTCCCTGCGATATACCTCCTGTCATGACTTCGGTCAAGTGGTACGATGCGGGAGAACCGTTTGATATACATCGAAGGTACTTGGCCAATGGAAGATGAGAGTCATATCTCTTAGGCTAACTGCGCTCTGCCGAACCAATGTCCATCACGAAGTGACCCTCCAGTTATTGGACAAAATTTGGTCAATAACAATGCTCTTTGGTGATGTTGTGTGAATCATGCATGATCCTCTTTTTAGTATCTTATGATGAGAGTGTCTTTCTTGATCATGCCAAACAGGGAGCAAAGTAGAAGTACAAATGGTATACCAAGTATGGGTGATGTGTGCAACATGAGGATATATGTGATCCTAAGTGCACATGGTGCGAAGTGAAAATGGAGAATTTTCTACAAGTGTGTGAATAGAAGCATAAGTATGGGGGACACATGGAAAAGGGGAACATGCAAAAAATGGGGGAAAATATAAACAAACATAACACCCATGTAAATAGAGTCTAGCCCTCAAAATAATATCCCCAGTGGAGTCGCCACTGTGGCCATCCCCGATCCTCATGGAGGGCGGGAGAGTGAGGATCCTAGGTCCCGCGCGTCCCTCTCGGGAGAGCTTCGGCCGGCGTCGTTGTTGAGGTGAAAAATATAGAGAGATGGAGTCGCTAGTCTATTTTAATCAAAACATACAAAAGAAAGGGAGGCATCTCGAAGGACAACATCCAAGGACATACTGATATATACAAAACCAAAATGATTCGAGAAGGGTCCGGAGGCTAAGTTACGAAATGGGAAGGTGTTAGGCACCCATTCCTCCCTTACGGTCTCTCATGGGTTTTTGCTATTTTCCTTTATTTTCCCCGTGATATGTGTGTATGTGTATATGTAGTGGAGATAGGAGTCATCGAATTGTACCATGGAAGAGATAAAGCGAGTCATCTGTAGGAATGTAAAGATAATATTAGAAAATAGGATTTTCGCGATCATCCATGCGTTGATCGTTACAATGGAACGATAACGTATGTGGAATAATACGCCACTAAGAACAAATATATATATATATATATATATATATATATATATATATATATATAAAAGAGAATTGAATTTAGAGAAAATAGAAAATGGGAAAAAGAGTAAAAAATAGGACTCGAGTCTCAGGTTTTACCCCGAGACGCCTACGTAGCCTATAAAGGCATCAAAGTCCACGTAGTTCGTATGCAAAACGAAGGGTGGGGTTTATACCATAAATCCAATCGGGGGATTCTCTTATTTGTGTGTGTGTGTGTGTAGAAAAAGTGTTTTGTTGTGAGAGAAGTGTAAGAAAAATGTGAGAATTCACGTTTGGAATTTATGAGCAAACCCTCTTTTCTTATTTTTTTGGGTTTTTTATTTATATGAAAATAAGAGATGTGAAATAATACTAAATAAAAAGTATATTAGGATATGTGAGATGGGAGATGGGAGAATAAAAGTGCTAAGTAATAAAATAAGTTAATATGAATTTATGGGAATTTAAGGAGAGAATTGAGAAAATTGGACCTTCTTGAAGATCTTGAGCTTGATCTTGAATGTTGGAGAGCAGCCCTTGCACTTGGATAATGATGGAGGGTAGTGAATTCACCAAGTTTGATGAAAAGGATGATGAGACTTGAAAGTTGGAAAGGGTTTTGGGTGTGGAAATCACGCTGACTTCGAGAGAGGTTTTCTGGATTTGCTGAGAGTGATATGTTTCAGATCTGGGCGCCCTTTGGAATGAGGACATGGACTCCTTTTTATAGGCCCAGGGCATTTTCGATCATCATAGCCCTGGTCCTGCCAATCGACAGGTGTGTTTAGGCACACTGCCGATAGGCAGGGTCTGGGACCTGCCGTTTGGTAGTGTCTTTCTGGACTTTTTGGAAAATCGACTGCAGAGTGCAAACCATTAATCAGAATGGTGTACGGGGAAGACCGTTGGAAAGGTAATTCAGAGACCTTTTAAAGTCCATTGGACCGCTCCAGGGTTCAGGAGTTGACTTTGGGTCAAATGTGGCTCGAAAGCGCTCGTCAATCCATTGGACGGGGAATCATTGGATGCAAACGGATCGTTCATCCGCATGGTAAGATCGAATCGTGCATGGGGTGGACTATTGGAAATGTTAGGAGATTTAATTAGACATTCCAAAGAGTTTGACCTGGTTCTGGGAGTTGACTTTGGTCAATCGGGTCCTGGAAGCATTTGGTGACCTCCCGGAGTAAAACGGACCGTTCGTCCGTACCGTAAGTCAGAATTGCGCACGGAGCGGACTGTTGGAAAGGGGATTCAGTTACCTTTGAAGATTCATTCCATCGTGGTCGAGATAAAGAGTTTACTTAGGTCAAACGGAGCCCGAGAGCATCCGGTGGCCTCTAGATCAGGTTTCGGAGGAAATGGGTCGTTCGTCCACGCGGTAAGTCAGAATCGTGCACGAGATGGACCGTTGTAAAGGGTATTTAGTGCCCTTTGAATATTCATTTAGTCTCGATCAGGCTGAAGAGTTTGACTTTTTGGTCAAACGGAGCCTGAGAGTGCCCGATGGCTTTTAGGTCAGTACTCGGGGTATGACATGGGTTTGTAGTGATGAAGGGAGGTGCTAGGGACCTAAGGAAAGTTAAAGGGGTAATAAAATGGGGTGTCTACACCTATTACCATACTTATTAATCGAGGTCGTCTCTATATATGGCGCGTACTAATGAAAGATGTTTTAATGCGATCAAATTGCACCATTTCGTACTCTTGTTTCCAGTAATTAGTATTATGACTCATTTTTCCAGAGAAAATATATGTAGATGGGGGTGAATATGGGTCTTAAGGTTGAAGACACAACAAATTTTGGCTCTAATTAGTCCTAAATATATTATGGTTTGATATCCGATCAATCAGTCATAACAAGTCCAATTTACGTTCATTTTAACTTAATCCCAAGGAAGGGGTGAACACAGCTACAACAAGTTAACCGCATGACTCTATTCTAAACATTTATTTGTTATGATAGGGCCATCGTTAAGACACATAATTAGCTAATGGTTTATTATAAAGAATTAATAGAGTGAGCAACTTAAGTATCCATCATCCATATCAAACCATCAACCCAATAACTATTAACCTAGTAATCTAATACAAGATTATCCCTTACTCCTTCTAAATCATCTACTTGATGGGTTTACAAGAACATAATTATAAAACATGAGTTTCGTATAAATTCTACATCAAGGGTTTCATATTCATTTTTTAACAATAAATAGAGTCATATTTCAATATAGAACATGTGATGTACACATAAATAGGGTGTACGCATTTGTTATGTACATTCATTATTGTTCATTATAAGGACTGAAATATATAATTAAAAAATATTCATCATGTTAATAAATTCAAGGCATGAAATTATATATATTGGTTTTTGTTCAATTTCAAGTAATTAAAAATATCATTATCTGAAAAAAGGAGTACAATGAAGTCGAGAACAACAACCAATTTAATATAATTCTTTTTGAATATCAATACGGTAACCAATATATATAATTTCATTTTTTGAATATCAATACAACCACCAAAGGGTAACAAAAAGAGTACATACTGAATTGCACGCCTATACACTAAACACACACATACACACACACATACACAATAAACACACATAGAACACACACACACACATGTTGAACACACACACATACATACTAAATACACACACACACGCTGAACACACATTGAACACACACACACAAATGAAACAAATGAAAGGAGTACCTTGTGTAGAGAAAGAGAAGTCGTCGAAAAATGAAAGGGGGGAGAGAGAGGCTGTCGGAGATTGGGTTTCATTGAGAGAGGGGGAGAGTTCTAATTTTTGGGGCAAAGGTGAAATAAAATGTAGGGTTAAGTTTCATTTATACCTTAAATGGGGTCACGGTCCCGTGATTCATTTTGTGACCCTTTAATGAGTTAAACCTAGTCACGATTTTTTATCGTAACCCTAAGTGACCAATTAAAAGCTCGAGAATGAGTCAGGGTACAAAATCGTGACCATAAAAATATAACCATTTTCAAATAGGTTTGAGGGTCACGGTTCTTGGCTGTGACCAATGTTCATTAGTAATGGATCATGGGTGAGTCACGGTTGTGGATCGTAACCTCTTTGGTCATGGATCCTGATCGTGACCAACCCCTTAATAAGGTTACCCTAAACCTTATTCACATATATTGTCACTTTCAACAACTAGGGGTCACGATTAAAACTCATGATCCATTGGTCACGATTTGAAATCGTGACCCATTGACTGCGACCATTTCCAACTTTTGTGTAGTGTCAAGAGAGAGAAGCAAGGAAATGCAATAAACCCTAAGAGAGATAAGAGATCCAAAACTTGTTAAAACCTATCTTCTAATACCTAAACAAGATAAAAATAAGATAATTACACCAAATATCCACCTAATACTTATAACAAGTGGAATTAAAATCGAAAATAAAAAAACCAAAGACAAAACCAAAATCTAAAACAAGGAATTTGATATCTGATAGGAGCGGTCGTCTATAGTATTGGAACCAATCGATCGCGGGTCTAGAGATAACATACTGCTTGAAATTTAAGGCAAAAATCAATATTATCAATTCATCGAGGGTCTTTGACAGGTCTACCGGAGCCTAATTTTTAGCAGAAAACATTACTTTAGTTTAATACAAAAGAATTTTGGAAAAACTGTTATAACTCAATCTTTAATAACCAAATTGATGAACCATCGATAGCTACATGAAGATAACTCAAAGAGATACAAATTTTATGAAGGGTTCGGGCAAGAACCTCAAATGATGAAATGATTAAAATTCCCCTCAAGTTGCATAATGCATTGAAATTTTCCTGAAAAGTGTACAATTGTACCAATTAATATTCCATTATCTACAAAAGCTCAAATAAACCTTGAAAGTCATATATATAACGAGAATAAAGGTTATACAATATAAGATCTTCAATACGGGAATTAACGACCATAATTGTGTATGAATCCATTTGTATAATGGGCATTAATGTACAATATTCATGACTAGTCGCGCCTCCTAACTTAGAAATTTCTAGTCCCTAGTGATGAACCAAAACAACAACCAACAAAACAGAGGGATAAGAACAAAATAAAAATGTACACGGTAAATGTACAACTTTCGTGGGCACACGATTACATTTATCTTATGCAATAAACCGTTAAATCCCTAGGTTACTCTAGTGGACGAGTTTTGTCTCGTGAGAGTTTCAGGGATGAAACCCACAAAGATTAAATTTTTGCCCTATTTTCAAAATCAAACTAAAAAATAATTTGACAATCAACAAGTTATTAGCAAAGTAAATGAGTATTCACCCAATAATTCGTAATTATAAACATTAAAATAATAACTTCATTACAATTGAAACTCTAAAAATGTATAATGATTAGTGAACACATGTGAATGTTTTGATTTGGAATTTTTTTAATAAACCGAGTAAACATCAAAGCATATCACGATATCAAAACCTCTTCGGTGATTACACTCAATAAATAAAAAAACTCAAAATATGGCATAACATATGGGACTTGCAGGAATAATGAGTAAATGTAAAAGGAAGTAAGGCCACGCGCACGTCATCAATGAAGAACAATTTATATTTAAAGTAAAACATGTAATCTCAATGGTTATATATCTCACATTAAGGGAAGTGAAATTTATTCCAATAGGTTATCGTAATCATTATGACTTTCGAATCACATTTGTCCTAGGATCATATAAGACTTTATAGGATTGTAACACATGCTAGGCTTGGGTTATGAAATGGAATGAGTATTTACAGATTCTAACGTGTTTGGGGATGAAACACTTAAAACAATGGAATATTGTGAGGAATTTCAAACTATGTACTTTAAGGGATATATTTTCCATAACAAGCATTGGATATAACAATGGAGAGAGTGAACAAGATTATTGAACACTATGTACTTCAAGGAAATACTCGTTTCCTTTTTTTTTCTTCTTTTTCTCATCTTTTTGTTTTGTTTTTCTTTTGTTTTCTTTCTTCTCTTTTATTTTTCTTTTCTTTTTCACTCTCACATGCTTAATTGCAACCAAAAAATAACAACATCATTCAAAACTAAGTATCATTCCAAACAAAGGTATAGACGGTGATATTTATGGTTTAAAACTTCAATTTGGAGTTGGCTATAGGATTTTGGATTATGAAATGAAAGGCTATATTTAGATTCAAATGAGATGAAAAGGAGAAACATATAAGGTGATGTTAAAGTCAATATGGGTGCTTATAACAGTTGGGCCTATGATCGTTTCCAAAAGCATAAGCAATTCTCAAGTCAAAACAACTTTGAAAATCATGCTCAAGTAACATATTTCATATATGAACTCAATTAATGAACAATCAACGAAAGAATAGTGAGATCACCCACGAATTTAACGTTTTCAAGCAGAGATAGAGTAATTGTGTAAACACTCACAGTTTGAAGAAAATTGCAAATCTCGTACAGTTAAAGTTCATACAATGCATGAAAGATCACCGAGTTACAAAAATCTTAAACTAGATCTTTAAAATAAGATAATTCACATATGCTCACGGGTTCAAAGTTAAATCATGAAGTTATTCTTAATATCGACGATTGAAGGACTAAAGTCTAATAGCCTTTAAATTATTGAATATGCATAATTGTAAACACATTTGAAAGGGCATTAATTCTTATTAATCATCGAAAATGAGGATAAAATGCCCAAGAGAGAGGAATGAAAGAAAAATATATTTTTAGTATATATGTATATATATATATATACGACTCACAGATAAAAATAACCATGTCTAGAACATAAGAGAACAAAACACCCCATAACCTGAATCATACAATGTCCTCAATGCAATTAAAGAAATAATTAAGGAAATACATTACCCCGATTCAGAGCAATCTTCGATATACGTTACGAACATAAGGAAAAAATAAATATATACAAAAAAATGCATTTAAGTTAGAGAAACTATGACACATGTCACAATAATATAAAGGGGATAAATCGTAATACTTAGATAAATTGATGTTGAACAAATGAGTTTATAAAATTTTCAAATTCAGACACATAAAAATCTAATAGAACAAATACAACTACATTATCATATCAAATCCATAATTCTTCTAAATAAACTTAATAAGGAAAAATAGAGTTTTAACAACTTATGATAACCATCAAAAAATAGAAATTAAAAGAAATATCCCACATCATAGAAAATAATAGAGGAGGCCTAAAAATCTAAACCACCAGAAGGTCTCGAAGCATTTGAGTCATGCACATTTATGGGTTATTGAAATGACTCGGCATCGGCGCGTCTGGTCCCTGCATATAGAGTTCTTGCATCATACTTTGCATCATCACACACTTCATAAATTAAACTTTAAAACCCATGAGAATATGCACAAATACTTGTTTATGAATTAGTTTAAGGCTATTATAACTCGTCGATCTATACACTTACACCAAGCGAGCTTTGGGACTTACCTTCATTTGTGATTGTTATATAACTACACTATCTCTTTCTTGAAAAACATAATTTTTTTGATAATGTCATTATTCTTTCATTTGTTGTTAATTAATTGAGTTCATCATGAAAATTAACACTCTAAACATGATTTTCAATATTATTGAGTCATGATAATCACATGAAACCCTATAAAAGGATCATAGGTCCTCTTTATAATAAACCCATATCGACCTTAAACTTACCTACTTTATTATCCCTACTCAACACCCTTAAACCTAAATATAGCCCTTTGTTTCATACCCAAATCCCTTAACCATATCTACATTGGAGTTTTAAACCCTACACACACCTTCCCCACTGCTATTTAAGAATGAACTTGGGAATTTATGATATTATTTTTTTGTGATTTCAATCAAGTGATGAGTGAACTTCTAAAGAAAGAAAGAAAAAGAAAAAAAGAAAAACAAAGAACACAAAAATAAAAGAAAATAGTTCCAAAAAAGTTTGAATTCCATAATTGTGTAAAAGAATAAAAAAGGCATACTCCAATTAAACATTAGTGCCTATGGAACTTGAATTCCAATTTTGAAATTGCCTAATATTATCATTATACCTCATGTTCTTCCCGAATCCCTTTGTGCGCATAAATATACATTATTTTCATAAATCTAGCCTAGCCTACATTACGTCTCTAAAAAGTCATATTTGATCCTAGGGTGAAATTGATTTGAAAGTCGAACATTTGCGATATTAATTAGATTTGTTTTCAAAGATATCCATTCATGAGATTACATTTTTCACTTTTATATAACGTTATTCATTTATGACATTTGTGCGGACTAGTTTGCCATTTATAATTACTCCTTATGACCGCATGTCCCGCATGCATTGCTCCCTTTTCTGAGTGTTTTCGTTTGTTGAGTGTAATCACCAGAGAGGACTTGAGTCATTCATGCTGTAATGATAATTTGGTTTATAAAAGTTTTATCAATTCTAAACTTTCACATGTTCTCGCTTATCTCACATATTTAAGGGTTTAACTTTGTTGAATTTTCTCTAATAATGTTAATAATTTAGGACTTTTGTGTGAATTCTCATCCACTTCAAGTTGTGTTACCTTTGTTATTAGTGAGATTTTGCATTGGATATTGGGCAATCATAGTATGAGATGACTTGATGTTTATGGGTATCATCCCCAAAAATCCCCATGAGACAAAACTCATCCTCTAGGGCCACCTAGGGGTTTAACGACTTATTACATATGCTAAATGCAATTGTTCGCCCATGAAAGTGACTTATATCCATTATACATATTTTAACTTGTGGTACGACTTTTGAATCTTATTTATTGGTTCTCAATTTCTATGGATTAGCAATGTGTAAGTTAGGGGGTGTGATTAGTCATAAATATTACATTTAAAACCCCTTAACTTACGCATTCTAGTATTCCCGCGTGCATTAATCCCGAGGCTTATGCTCATTTACTGGATAACCTCTATTTTCATTGTATATATATCTTATATAAGGTTTATTTGAGATTTTATAGGTGTTAGGAATGCCAGACATGAAGTTTGAGTGGTTTTAAAAAATGTTTCGTTGAAAAATGCAACTTCAGGGGAATTTTAGTAAATTCAGCACTTAGGCTTTGGGCCTGAGTTTCATGCAGAAGTTCTAGCTACCCAAGTATATTTGTATGGCCGATAATGGTTCATGATTAACGAAGAATTTACAACAATTTTTGTGGGTTGACCAATGCTAAAAATAAGGTATCAAGGCTTCTCAATTACCTTCAGGGGCATAATTGATTCGACTCCTGATCTTAATCGATTCGGACCCTGGCAACCTCGAATTAATTTTGTTCCAAATCGATTAAGCTTTTCTCCGAATTGATTCGGTCCCTTGTTTTGGCTTTAAATCTTTATTCACAAGTTTTACATTTCTCTTTTTGTATATATAGTTTTCCCCTTTAATTTGTGTAAGAAGTTCATTTATTTTTAAGGAGATAATACCAAGCATTCAACTATCTTTCTCTCTCCTAAGTTAACATTGAAAATTTTCATTCTCTCTTTTTCCCTCCATTAATTAGATAAAAGTTATTGTGTATTGATGTTTGTAAGCTTTCACTCTTAACTTTTTTGGTTGTATAAGTTTGACTTTGCATAATTGAAGAAGTTTTGGTTGGTTACTGTAATGGTGTTCTCTTTCTTGTTAAATCTTGTTTTCGTTATTTATATCATGTTTTCCATGACTAGGTATTTCTCATAGGTTAGGGATCATAATCCCACCACAGATAGTTCAACTTTAAAGTTAGTGTTTGATTTATATTCATTATAATTGAAACTTATATGTTAATAGTGGAGTACCATAGTCTCTTAACTTCCCTTGTCATGTAATGGTAGCGTTTGAAGCTTTATTACAAGCTCAACCCATTTGTCTTCATAACTAATTACACCTTAATTTTACATTGTGGAGTTTGATCTTTACATTGTTGACGTTTGGACTTAATTAGCTATGATCGATTAGAATTGAATTGTATTGAATTCCATAATTTACCTAGCAAGTCCAAGGTGGGAGTTTGATCCCTAATCTCTTTTCTCTATTTTAAATCGCAAGATTCGTAGTCCATTTCATCATAATAAAGTACATTTTACCCTTTTCACATTTATTTTAGTGCTTGCTAAGATACTTGTTAGTGGTAGTCAACCACTCCTCCTATTATTATCTTTTATACTTTACCTTTGTGACGTATAGTAACTTCATTGAACCCGTACCTATTCTTTTTTAAGCGTTTAGTCTATGTGGAAATCGATCCCAGACTTATTCGATTATTACTTGTTGCAACTGGTTTACACTTAGTTTTTAGGGCATTAGAGGCACATGCAAAGATTATTCCATTAAGCAAATAAAATTCAAAAAACTCCATTCAAGCATGATTAAGAACAATCAAAATCAGTGTAAACCATAATCAAATGTCCTTAACAAATGGAATATATGTAAAGAATGTGATTCAAACACACTGATATGACAGACAAAATGTGTAAAACCAACTACACAAAACAAAAATATTTTTGAGTTTTTTAAACATTTTTAAAAAATGATTGAAAAGACAAACAAAGTCTTTTTGTAATTTTCTCATATCGACTCAACAAATCAAAAATCAAAATAAAAAAAAACACAAACATCATACAACTAGAAATAACATATATCATGAAGCACAAAAGCTAGTCTATAAAAAATGAAAACACATTCAACCATAAAATATAACATATGATGAATCATGTGAAAGCATGCTCGAGTTAACAAGTCTAACATCAAGTGCCTCCCCAAAAAATTTCTTAACCAAAATAGATGAAAATTCAATGGCTTGGGTTTTGGGAACTATGGTAACACGGGATCTAGACTTCATTGGAAATTTTCTAAGATCATAACCATTAAAGCCAAAAATTACCCACCTATGTGGACCGATCAAAAGTGAACACATGTCCCCCTACATGGACAAAATCCTAGTCAGCAGATAATAAATCTGCCGACCAACATAAAGAATGCCGACCAACATAAAGGAGGCCGACCAACAAGACCAATGAGGCGTCATCATACCAATGGTCATACTACACATGGTTTATACACCCAATCATCACATTCATTATGTAAGGATGCAAATGCTTAATTGTATAAAAGAATTCCATCCCTTGACATTCCTCCCCTTGACTTTAGGGTCATTATAAATACGTTGTATTACTTTCATCAAGGGTATGGTCGAACGGATTCTGGGATATTCTTATCTACAAGAGTACCTAGTTTTATGTAACCTCTGAAATCAATAAAACAATAATGGAAGTAATCTCTCTTACATAGGTGTACCACTTTAAACACACTCTCTCTCTCTCTCTCTCACTCTCTCTCTCTCTCTCTCTCTCTCTCTCTCTCTCTCTCTCTCTCTCTTTATTTATCATTACATATTTTATCTATGATTATAAATTTGGTCAAGTCTATTTTTTTACATCAACAGATTGACGTCGTCTGTGGGAACGTGTCTCTAAGTATCTTTCTCACTCTCATATACCTTTGTTTAAGACAAGATGAATGACCTTGAGTCCAGTGCCAGAAATGAGGGCAACCCGCCTGTTCCATCTGCTCTGCCTATGGCGACAGACCTAACTGGAATCCTTGATAGTATTTCCAGAGGAAAGAGGCCATATAGGAAATGATGAGGTAACTGTCCCAGTCTATTCAATCCAGATCTCTAGCCTTATCCAAATAATAGGAAATTCTATCACCACGGAGAGAAATTCCGCCTCCACCTCCAAGATCCAGCAGGCATAGTTATTGCAAAACTTCATAAGACATGTCTTATCATCCCAAAGCAAGTTTATTACTCAGGTCCACATAACCCTATGATATCCGCTTTCTCTTGAAAGTTCAAGTGTATTGGAAAGGCTAAGTAGAGCTTTGCCCCTTGACCGCCTGGTACATCGAGTAAATAGAAATCCTCCCAGTGCGTTATCCAAGAGTACCTGACATATGGCCGACCATCAAGAAGACTCAATCAAATCAAGATTAAGTGTCTTACGATCTGTATGCATCGACAGAGCTATCTGGAGGAGATTTTAGTGTAGACACATGACTGGGGTAGTCGATATGCTTCACATAGATCGAATGCAGTTAAGCCTTCATGGAAAGGATCATTCTAACAGTTGAAAGATTGACTAAGGGAGATCACAAAGGCAAAAAATCCATTACAATGAAGCTTTATTAAAGTATCTCCCTTTATTCAGGCAATTATGGAGTTTCCTACTCCATCTAAAGATAAATCTCCTGTGGTTACCCCCAAATATAACGGTAAAACTGATCCTATTCTCCATATTGAGCGATATCAAGCTACAGTTGATATTTATTCAGTTCATGATGAAATGAGGTGCAGAGAATTTTCAAGTACCATTACGGGTTCAACCCAGATATGGTATAATAACCTTCCTCGAGGATAAATCGCCAGCTTTAATTATATTTTTGAGATATTCATTAGCAGCTTCTATTTCGGAGCTAAGCCAATGAAAAGAGTATCCCATCTTTTGAGTGTAAGACAACAAGTGGGGGAAAGTACCAGGGGATACATTACGCATTTTAACAATGATAGATTAGAGGTGAATGATTATGAGGAAAAAATGGCCATTACTTCTCTTATGAGTGACTTGCTTCCCGAGAAACTATATTATACTCTGGCAAAAGATCCTCCTAAAACTATGGCTGAACTCATGGAGAAAGCGGGAAATATAATGAATGTCGAAGAAGCAATGGTCGCAAAATAGAGTCCTGCCACGAAGCCTAATACAGAGCCTGGAAAGAAGGAGTAAAAAGAGTAGATGGAGTAGAAGCTGAAGAAAAAAGACAGGCTCAAAAAGTATGGAACCTACACTCCATTAAGTGTTAGCATTCACCATTACTGGAAGAAATCAAGAACAATAAGGATTTGTGATGGCCTGAAAAGTTAAGGGCACCTCCTAATAAGAGGGATAGATCCAAATATTTTGAATTCTATGAGGATCATGGTTATACAACATATAAATACATCACTTTACAAAATGAGATAAAATCCCTCATCCGTCGAGGAAAACTCAATAAATTTATTGATCGGTGCGATAACAGATAACCTAGAAGAAGGTCAAATTCTCCATGCAAGTCTAGAGATAACAGAAAAAGAAATCATGAAGACAATTATGAAGATGATCTAAACCTGCCGAAGAAGCCCAAGAAACTAAAACATGAGGTAGCTATGATCAATTTTCGTTCATTTGATTTTCATATGATTACATGTGGCGATGTAGGAGGAGGTGATCACACTACCGAAAGGAAAGCTTACTTTAATGAAGCCCAATCTTGCTTATATATCCAGAGAATCAATTTAAATGATGATGATCGACCGAGGAAGGTCAACAAAGACAAACCATTGATTGGTTTTTCAAAAAATGATCTTTCTGGGGTACTTTATCCCCATGATGACCCATTAGTTGTCAAATTTTGAATCTATGATATTATCAACGACAGAGTTTTGATTGACGATGGGAGTTCAATCGATATTATGTTTTATCCTTGCTTTCAGAGTTAAGACTTGAAGCTCAGCTAGCTAGAACCCTATCACATGCCATTAATAGCATTTTCTAGTGAAAAAGTTTACCCTTTGGAAACAATCAAGCTAGAAGTGTTGATCGACACCTAAACAGTAAGTCGCATAGAGAAAATACGTTTCTTCGTGATGGATAGAAATGTTCAATCTGCCTATAATGTGATCCTCGACAGGGTAGGATTAAAGAAGTTTGAAGCCATACTGTCAATAATCCATCAATGTTTGAAGTTTCTAACTCATTTTGGTGTAGGTGTTATGAAAGGTGACCAAAACATGGATAGAGAATGTTATTACTCCTCAGCCGAGTAAGAGGATCTGATTGAATTAAAGAAGAAGACAACCACTTATCAGGTGGATACCACTGAGCCTAATGGTGAATCTGAAGTTGAAACTTAAGATCCCTAAGATAAAATAGAGTTATTCAAGGGACAGATTGTGGAAGCAACTGAAAGCATCATCCTGGATGATGACAAGCTAGAAAGAACTACGCAGATTGGCTCAACACTGAATCCCATCCTTAAACAAGAATTGATTATGTTCCAGAGGCAACGGAGAAATGAATTTGCTTAGAGCCATGAAGATTTGCTTGGTATTGACCCCAATTTCGTTTGTCACGAGTTCAACATTAGTGAGGATGCCAAGCCAATTAAGAAGAGACATAGGATTTTTAGTCTAGAGAAAAATCAAGTTATTCAAGAAGAAGTAGAGAAGCTATAAAAAGCCTGGTTCATTGAAGATGTGAAGTATCCAACCTGGTTGGCCAATGTTGTAACGTTAAGAAAAAGAATGATAAATGGAGAATGTGCATGAATTTCACCGATTTAAATAAGGCATGCCCAAAAGATCAATTTCCCTTGCCCATAATTGATCAACTGGTGGATGTTATGTCAGGACATGAGTTTTTAAGCTTTATGAATGCCTATTCTGGTCATAACCAAATAAAATTGAAACCTGAAGATAAGGAAAGTACAACCTTCATCACCCCCTGAGGAATTTATTGTTATAATTTAATGCCCTTTGGTCCAAAAATATACAAGTGCAATATATAAAAGGTTAGTGAAGAAGGTCTTTGAAGAATAGATAGACAAAAACATGGAGGTTTATGTGGATGATATGTTGACAAAGAGTAAAAAAGCTTCAGATCATATCGCTAACCTCAGTCAGACTTTTGATCAGTTGAAAAAGTATCAAATGAAGATGAATTCGACCAAATGTGTGTTTGGAGTAAAAGAAGGGATGTTCCTCGACTTCATTGTTAATCAAAGGGTAATTGAGTCTAGTCCATCAAAGATAAAAGCTTTAATTGAAATGCAATCCACGAACTGCAAGAAAGATGTATAGAGGCTCACTAGAAGAGTGACAACCTTAATAAATTTATTTGTTGAGAAACAGATAGGTGTTTATCATTTTTCAAGGTGTTGAGAAGAACTTTTGAGTGGAATGCAGAATGTGAAGAAGCGTTCAAGGAGTAAAAAAGTACCTAGGATCACCACCATTTCTCTCCCAACTAGTATTGGGAGAGAAATTATACTTGTATTTAGCTGTTTCTGAGTCACCAGTGAGCTCGACCTTGGTCAGACTGGCACTACACCAAAATTGCTAATCTGCCACATTTGGACAAGGAGAATCTAGCACAGTTTAAAACTATGTCAGATTCTGGTATGGTTTATTTCCAATCTGGCACGGTTTAAAACGGTGCCAAAATTTGGCGTGATTTAAAAGCATGCCAAAAATGTACCAAAATTTACTTAAAAAAAATAATAAAACTAATTTAAATTTTCATTTTGGAGGTATAACCCTTCTCCCCGCTCTTTCTCCACCAAAATTTCCCCCTCTACCATATCTATTTCTCTCTCTCTCCCCCCCCCCCCCCTTAGGTTCCCTTTCGTCTTCCTAACGAAGCTAGGGTTTTTCTCACACTGGAATCAGACCCGCTTAGCCCCCCTCTACTAACATTTTAGTGTTCAGCATAGGCGGTAGGCAACTCAATCATCATCAACCATGGTATCTTTTCTTCGAAACCCTAATAATTTCACGAAATGAACATCCCATTTCTATAAAGTTTGTCAAGGTCTTCTTGTAACCATGATGTGTTTACATTTTATATATGTTGAGAGAGTTATATAATGTTGGTTAACTGCTGTACCAATTTCTTGTGAAAAGGGTTGGAGAAAATTCAATGCGGTTAGACTGAAGAGGATTTTCATGAGCAAGATCAACACCTCTAATCTCTCTCTCCCGTATAATTTGTTTAATGAACGGAAAGGTAACAATTTCTCTCTCTCTTTCAAATATTAATAATTTGGAAACCGAATGAGTTTAATTGAAATGTAATATGAATATATGATTTTGAGGGTTACTTATTAATTAAAATTGGATTTCTATATAAAATGACAAAATTGCTATGGTGGTTGGGTCTATTATATATGATGTTCATGTGCAAGAAGTCCTTTGCGTAAAGGTTACTGCTCTGAGGTTCACAGAGAACAAAATTAAGGAGGCTGCTGGTGTGGTTCTGCTCACTGCTTAGGTTTGATTTTATTATTGTTTTGATTTTATCAGAGTTTTCAAAGATTTAATGTTTTATGGATATTCAACTCTGTATGCCATCCAATTTCTAATTCTTTTCTTACGTGTGATTCCACATGTCCCACTCATCCAACCAATTCAATCAACAAAAACTCTTAGTTATCTGTATGGGTTCCATCTTGGCTTCTTTTATCATGGATCATTAAACCTTGAAAAATTCAAGCAGAGGTACCACTCGTCCCTGCATTGAGGCGGGAAGACTGCACTCCATGAGTTAATTCTCTGAGCTTTTGCTTCAAATGTGTCTTTAAAGATTCACCTCCTATTTCATTATATCACAGGGTAGAAAACTTTGAACCATTAGTACCTTCTGAAGAATTTGATCAAAAACCACTATTATTAGCAGTTTCAGGACCAAATATTGATTTTGTCAATAGAGATGAAATCATCCATTCCTTTCCTTTTGTTATATACTCCCTGTCCAAATCGCCTGCTCAGAAGTGAATTAGATTGATTTGCCTTCACATTTTCTACAATAATATCACCAACCTGTGAAGCCCTTATACTCTTGACTCACTTGAGTCTATATTGTATAAGTGCTCATCTAGTTTGGAAATAATGACAAAATTATGTCCATCCTAGAAACCAAAGAACATCAGAGATTGGTTTGCTATTTCATTCATATATCTTGTAGTAATCTAGATCTAATTACCAACACTCACACACAGTAGAATGCATCATGTACGTGTCATATTGCATATTTATGTCTGTACATATGTTGAGTATGTTTAAATCCCTAAATTTGATTTCTAAATATTTTTTTTGGGATTTTATAAACATTTTTTAATAAAGGTTTATTAATTAAAACTTGATTTTAGAAGTTTGTGGGTTCAATCTCTAATTATTGATTAATGGGTTTATTGGCTCAAAGTTGGTTTGGGTAGAAACCAAAAGCGGCAGAGACTTCAGGGTTTGGTTGCAATTAATTTATGACGCGCATTTTATATCGATTTATTGGTTAACACCTGTTTCTTGCTGCTGGTGGGATTTGTGTTTCTTCACTGAGTATACAATCGCGTATCTTTACAACCGTTGGATCAAACCTTATCAACGTCCTGCATGCTTTCTTTGGTAATCCCCGTGTATCCCTCCTGAACCAATCAGGTGACTTTTAATCACCGCTTTCTGTGAGCCCTTGGATTTAAGTCAATCTAGCTTGACTCAATCCTGACCCTTGTTTTTGAACCTGCTTCTCGATCCTTCTCTTAGTCCTATAAAAAGGATCCTCCTCTCAGTCATCCAAGACTTTTGGCCAATTCATTCCTGAGAATAAAAAAGAGAGAGTAGAGAGAAGAGAGAGAGAGAGAGAGAAAAGAGAGAAACCAGAAAGAGAGAGAGTTAGAAACCCTAACCCTAACCCCTGTTCGTCAATCCTCTTTCAAACAAAACACTCCACAAAAACTCCTACATATCCAAAACACTACCCTGAGTGTTCTTGAGTTTTTTTAGAGATATTTGTGTTGCTGTAACCTCTTGTTCGTTAGATCTTGTTTCCAACTTAAATTGTTTACTTAGATCTAGTTTCTTCTTCATAGAAATTTCAGATCTATGTTCTGCATGTTACATCACACTTAGATTTACATAGTTTATTTCTCATCTTGAGAAATATATTGTTGATTCGTTTCTGAAAATTGTTATTATCTCTAAATCAATAATAAATGTTTTCTGTTTCTAGTTCTCTTAAAAATAAACCTTTGACCTAGTTTGGAATCACACTTGAAGGTTTTCAATCTCGAAAATCTTTTCAAAACTCTGAGATTGATTAAGATCTTGACTGTCTTCTAAGCAAGATATCGGTGGATTCTGGGATTGATTTAAAGGTCAAAAAGGGTTAAAAGTTTGTGAGAAGAGAGAAAAAGGAAAATCACTGCATATGGCCTTATATGTAATTTGCTAGGATTGTTTGTACTTAATAAGTGTGAGTGTGTGCATGCATGTGTTAGAGAGCACCTCCACAAACACTTTCACACTAAAACACGAAAAGTGTTGGTAATAAGATCTTGTGAACAAAAGTCGACGTAAAGTGCTGGAACAAATCAGAAGTTAACAAACTGGGAGAACAACATCTGCAATCAGAACTACAGAGAAGTTATAAGGACACCAGAGGGTACATTCCTAAATTTATATAGGTCTGAGTTGTATGCATGTTAGTTAAATAGTTTGTAACTCATAAATTTGTTTTAGTGGATTTTTTTTATTTTACTCCGTAGATGGAGTCGTGGATGGTTCCTCAATTGGTGAGGTTTTACCACGTAAAAAATCGTGAACTTAATCTTTCTACATCTCCTCATCTCATTCTTGTTGTGCTGAGTTTAAAACTTATTTAAACTATTTTAGAAACCAGTTAGTCAAATCTTGAATAGATCTCATACATACTGTTTTGTTAAACACATCTTGTGTTCAAATAGTTTTTGGTTTTCAAGAAAAGAGTTTCCTCAAAAAACAGCTCGGTGTTACTTAAATAGTTTATTTTTAATAAACGGATTTAGTAACCATATTCTCAATTGGTATCAGAGCAGGGTAAACTTCTTTTAAAGAGATCCTGTGTTTCTGAAATTATTTTCTAAAAATCAAATATGGACGAGAAAAATGAAAGATTTGGTAACTTGACCAGACCTCGTATCTTTGATGGAACCAATTTTGCGTACTGGAAAGTAAGAATGATTGCTTTTATTCAAAGAAATCTGGGAGATGATGTCTGGGACATTATTGAAAATGGTTACACTTTTCCTACAAAACCAGCCACTGAAGGAAGTAATGAGAGGGTTAAGAAAGTATTGAGCGAGTTCACTCAAGAAGAGAAACAAGTTTCTCGAAATAGTAACAAAGGAAAGAATGCCATATTTATGTCTATAAATGAACATGAGTTCAAAAGAATCTCATCCTGTACCACTTCTAAGGAAGCTTGGGACACTTTAGTTACTGCTCATGAAGGTGACACTAGAGTTAAGGCTGCTAAAACTCAAATGCTCATTCAACAGTATAATTCCCTAATTATGTCTGAGACTGAGTCATTTGATGACTTCTATATGAACCTGACTGATATTGTGACCAAACTACATGCTAATGGGATAACTTATGATAGACAAGAAATTGTATCTAAAATTCTGAGATCCTTACCACAGAAATTTGATAACAAAAGATATGCTATTGAGGAAATGTGTGATATTAATCTCACTCCTTAACTACTCAGTAGTAAATTAAGAACTGTGGAAATGGAACTGGAATTTAAGAAACAACTGACCCAGTCCCATAGAAAACAAACTAGTTCCAATCTAAGCTTTTCTTCTAAATTGATTAAGCCTGAGTTTAATACTTCCAATGATGACTCTGATGAGGAATGCGATATAGAGAGTTTGGACAATCAGATTGCCTTAATGTCAAAACAGTTTAAGAAAATCATTAAGTTTAGAAACAAAATGGCAAATAAACAAGGCAAGTCAAATTATCCAACTCCCTCTAATCACAGACCTCATGAGAAAAGCAATGACAAAAATCACAAGGACTCTCACATTAGACTTAATGGAGACCTTAAGAAGACTAAATGCTATAGATGTGGTAAACTGGGACACATTGCACAAGACTGTAGAGTTAACTTGAATACTCAAAACAAATACACTAAAGCCAACATTTGTAAAACATGGGATGATTCAAGTGACTCTGAAAATGAGGAACCTGAGTCATCTGATGTTTTTGACCCTTGCATGTCTTTCTTTGCCAAGATTATCTATAATGATGATATGCCTGTGCTTGTTAGTGGGGAGGAATCTAGTAACTCTATGTGTGATGTTCCTAATATTGCTGTTACTGGTTTAGATGCTTTGATTACTGAGAATATTGCTATCTCTTCTTCGGGGTGTGTGAGCCAAAGGGAAAGCGATAATGACGATGTCAATGGGTGTGTGAGTTCAAAGAATGAATCCTTAAGGGTCACTTCACACACTACACTTAGTGACTCGGACAATGAAGACCTCCCAGACATTCACACACTTTATTCTAAAACTCTCAAGAAAAGCACTAGACTAGAAAAAATTGTGAAAGATCTCACCAAAAAACTGGAAGATCAAAGCCTGATGGTCAAATTGAATGCTGAAGAGTATACTACCCAATGTTTAACTCATGAAAGTGAAATTAAAATGTTTGATGAAAAACTCAGAAATTTAACTGAAACAAATGAAATTCTGGAGAAAAGTACAAAGGGACATTGTTAGAATTGGAACAAACTAAAGAAAAGACAGCAACTATTTTCAAAAAATTTACAAAATTTGAAAATAATTCAAACTGTTTTGATGAATTTGTTGCTGAATCAAAAACCAATTCTGATGATCGAACTGGAATAGGGTTTTTCCCCAATTTGAAGACACAAACAAAATCTTTTGAACCTATCAAGTTTGTGTCAGGAGGCAAAAGGCCTATTGAAACATGCCCAGACTTTCATTCTCTAAAAACTGAGTTTGATTCAAAACATCAAAATTTTAACATTGGGGAATCAAGTTGCTCTAAACATGAAAGTTCACCTAAGGCTAAATACGTCTGCCCCTTTATTAGAAAGAGTGAATCTACATTCAAACCTGTACTACCTAGGAATAGAGTTCAACCTCAAAATTCCTCAAAACCTTTGTTTAGAGACTTTCCTAAGGAGACCCCAATTTTGAGCAATCTTTACTGCTCCTACTGCGACATATACAGTCACTCTTTTGATGGTTGCTATGCTAGGAGACTAGTTAAACCTGTCTATAATCCTCATATTTATCATAACTTTAACTATTCTAGGAGGAGCCGCAACAATTATATACTTCATAGACAACCAGATAAAAACTCTAATTATAGAAAGAGAAAGACCAAACCTAAAAGAACATTTCCTAGAAGGAATCCTAAGCACTTTCCTAAACCAAATGCTCAAGTCTTTCATAAAATTCAAAATCATGCACAAAACATTTTTCAGCAAAAATCCAATGCTCGCAAATTTTACCAATGGAGAGATAATAAGTGCAAAATGAAAATTAGAGAAATTTGGGTTAGAAAAGATGATCTATTACCTCAGATGAAGTGTAACATAGTTGTTACTGCTCTAAAATATCAACACACATCATCCGGTTGGTATTTAGACTCTGGATGTTCTAAGCACATGACTGGGGATGAAACTAAACTTTTAAACAAAACCAGCTTTGCTGGTGGTAAAGTCATTTTTGGTGATGGAGTTTCATCTCAAATCACAGGCAAAGGAACTCTCCAAGAACATGGACTTCCTGTTCTTGAAAATGTCCTTCTAGTTAAAGGTCTTAAGGCAAATCTACTTAGCATTTCGCAATTTTGTGACTCAGATCATACTGTTACCTTTTCAAAGAACAATTACAAAATTTTAAATGATAAAGGTGAATGCATAATTACAGGATTCAAAACCCCTGACAATTGCTATACTGTCATGAATAATTTTGAAATCTATAATGTTGCCAGAATGGATGACAACGAGATATGGCATAACAGAATGGGTCATATAAATTACGATAATCTTAGTAGACTGACCTCTCAGGAAATAGTTAGAGGAGTTCCTAAAATCAAACCCATTCCTAATATTGTCTGTGGTCCTTGTCGGGAAGGTAAAATTGTTAAGGCACCTCATAAGAAAGTTAATGATATTCTTACCTCTAATCCCTTGGAGCTCATCCATATGGACCTAATGGGTCCCTCCCAAACTGTTAGTCTCTGTGGACACAGTTATATTCTATTTATGGTTGATGACTTCACCAGATTTATTTGGGTAGCCTTTTTAAAACAAAAGTCCAACACTTTTCAGACTTTCCTAAAAATTCTTCTTCGGATTGAAAATGAAAAGGACATCCAAGTAAATAGAATCCGTAGTGATAGAGGTGGTGAATTTAAAGACACTGGTATTATAGAATACTGTGACTATAATGGTTACAAACATGAATTTAGTGCTCCTAAGACTCCTCAACAAAATGGAATTGCCGAGATAAGGAATCGTACTCTTCAAGAGACGGCATGAGTTATGTTACATGCCAAGAATTTACCTAAATACTTTTGGGTAGAATCTATTCGTACTGCATGTCACATCATAAGTAGGGTCTATCTTAGAAAGAATTCCACACAAACCCCTTACGAACTTTGGTACAATAAAAAGCCTAATCTTAAGTACCTTAGAACTTTTGGCAGTACTTGTTATGTATGCAAAGATAGGGAACACTTATCCAAATTTGAGAGTAGGGGAGATAAAGCTATCTTTCTAGGATACTCGCCTAATAGTAGAGCCTATCGAGTGTATAATCTTCGAACTAAAACCTTGATGGAATCCATAAATGTTATTGTAAGTGAGACTATTGTAGAGAACAAGACTGGTGAATCTACTATTGAGGAAGAATCTACAAACATTTTAGAAAATGACTTTTCTGAAATAGATAATTCATTACCAATTGAGATACCTGAAGTACCTAACTGGGTTTCTAAAGATCATCCCATAAATAACGTAGTTGGTAACCCTAGTGAGCCAGTGCGTACAAGATCCCAACTAAGAAATTATGCACATTATGCATGTTTTGTTTCCCTTGTGGAACCAAAGAATGTAAATGAGGCATTGAATGACTCTCACTGGATTTCTGCTATGCAGGAAGAACTTCTTTAATTTGTCATTCATGATGTTTGGTATCTTGTTCCTCGTCCCGAGCACAAAAAGGTTATTGGCACACGTTGGATTTTTAAAAATAAGACTGATGAAAATGGTATAATAATTAGAAATAAAGCTAGATTAGTTGCTCAAGGATACTCTCAAATTGAAGGAATAAATTTTAACGAGACTTTTGCTCCTGTTACTCGTTTAGAATCTGTTCATCTGCTCTTTGCTATAGCTTGCCACATGCATTTTACACTTTATCAAATGGATGTCAAATCTGCATTCCTCAATGGAATATTGACTGAAGAGACCTATGTAGAACAACCTAAAGGGTTCATTGACCCTCAATATCCAAATCATGTATTTCATCTTAAAAAGGCTTTGTATGGCCTTAAACAAGCCCCTAGAGCTTGGTATGACCGTCTTTCCAGTTTCCTCTTAGATAAAGGTTTCAAAAGAGGTGGAAATAATCAAACTCTTTTTGTCAAACATTTTGACAAACACATCATTATTGCTCAAGTTTATGTTGACGATATTATCTTTGGATCAACTTCTCCTTCAGAAGTAAAATCCTTCTCTGAAACTATGCGTAAGGAATTTCAAATGTCCCTTATGGGAGAGTTACAATTCTTCTTAGGCCTTCAAGTCAAACAAAATTCAGAAGGATTATTTGTATCGCAATCTAAGTACGCTTTAGAGATAGTAAATAAATTCGGCCTCGAGAGTGCTAAAGATGCTAGAACTCCCATGAATACTATGTTAAAACTTTCTAAAGATGAAAATGGAAAATCCGTAGATCCCACTCTATATCGTAGTATGATAGGAACCTTACTATATCTTACTACCTCGCGTCCTGATATTATGTATGTTGTGTGTGTATGTGCTTGTTATCAAAATAACCCTAAAGAGAGTCATTCGAATGCTGTTAAACGTATCATTAAATATGTAAGAGGCACTCTAAATTTAGGACTTTGGTACACTAATAACACACCAAACACTATAATTGGGTACACTGATGCTGACTGGGCTGGGTGTACTGATGATAGTAAAAGCACATCAGGAGCATGTTATAATATAGGTAGTAACTTGGTAGGATGGAGTAGTAAGAAACAAAACTGCACATCACTCTCAACAGCTGAATCTGAATACATAGCCGCTGGCAGCTGTCGTGCTCAATTAATGTGGCTGAAACAAATGCTAAGCGATTATGGTATTCAAGAAAACCAATTGCATCTCTATTGTGATAATCAAAGTGCGATTAATATTTCTAAAAACCCTGTTCAACACTCGCGAACAAAGCACATAAAAATAAGACATCACTTTATACGCGAATTGGTTGAAACTAAGGAATTAGAAATCAATTATCTTCCTACTGATTTGCAACTCGCAGATATGTTCACCAAACCTCTAGATTATAATAGATTCATTTCCTTGCGTAAATCTATTGGTATGCTTTGTGTTGAGTAATACCTTTACTGTTTATCCAAGTTTTTTTCCCTTTGTCCATTTGAGACAAAATGGGGGAGAAACTTGAGTCTATTTATTCCTTACGTATGCTAAACTGCTTGATCTTAGTGATTCATTGCAGGTTTTTGTACAGTCATTCTCAACTGATGTCATAGGGTATTCAATTGTAAATAGTTGAGTTATGTACTTTTGTTTTCTAGGATTTGGGTAGATAGATTCTTTATAGGAATAGGTTTTTCTTATGTTTTGTCGCCCTACGAGTCCTAGTTGACTCAAAGGAGATTTTGTCTCATATTTCCAAAGGGGAAGATTGAAGCCCTTATACTCTTGACTCACTTGAGTCTATATTGTATAAGTGCTCATCTAGTTTGGAAATTGTGACAAAATTATGTCCATCCTAGAAACCAAAGAACCTCAGAGATTGGTTTGCTATTTCATTCATATATCTTGTAGTGATCTAGATCTAATTACCAACACTCACACACATTAGAATGCATCATGTACATGTCATATTGCATATTTATGTCTGTACATATGTTGAGTATGTTTAAATCCCTAAATTTGATTTCTAAATATTTTTTTTGGGATTTTATAAACATTTTTTAATAAAGGTTTTATTAATTAAAACTTGATTTTAGAAGTTTGTGGGTTCAATCTCTAATTATTGATTAATGGGTTTATTGGCTCAAAGTTGGTTTGGGTAGAAACCAAAAGCGGCAGAGACTTCAGGGTTTGGTTGCATTTAATTTATGACGCACGTTTTATATCGATTTATTGGTTAACACCTGTTGCTTGCTGATTGGTGGGATTTATGTTTCTTCACTGAGTATACAATCGCGTATCTTTACAACCGTTGGATCAAACCTTATCAACGTCCTGCATGCTTTCTTTGGTAATTCTGTGTATCCCTCCTGAACCAATCAGGTGACTTTTAATCACCGCTTTCTGTGAGCCCTTGGATTTAAGTCAATCCAGCTTGACTCAATCCTGACCCTTGTTTTTGAACCTGCTTCTCGATCCTTCCCTTAGTCCTATAAAAAGGATCCTCCTCTCAGTCGTCCAAGACTTTTGGCCAATTCATTCCTGAGAATAAAAAAGAGAGAGTAGAGAGTAGAGAGAAGAGAGAGAGAGAGAGAAGAGAGAAACTAGAAAGAGAGAGAGAGTTAGAAACCCTAACCCTAACCCCTGTTCGTCAATCCTCTTTCAAACGAAACACTCCACATAAACTCCTACATATCCAAAACACTACCCTGAGTGTTCTTGAGTTTTTTTAGAGATATTTGTGTTGCTGTAACCTCTTGTTCGTTAGATCTTGTTTCCAACTTAAACTGTTTACTTAGATCTAGTTTCTTTTTCATAGAAAGTTCAGATCTATGTTCTGCATGTTACATCACACTTAGATTTACATAGTTTATTTCTCATCTTGAGAAATATATTGTTGATTCGTTTCTGAAAATTGTTATTATCTCTAAATCAATAATAAATGTTTTCAGTTTCTAGTTCTCTTAAAACTAAACCTTTGACCTAGTTTGGAATCACACTTGGAGGTTTTCAATCTCGAAAATCTTTTCAAAACTCTGAGATTGATTAAGATCTTGACTGTCTTCTAAGCAAGATATCCGTGGATTCTGGGATTGATTTAAAGGTCAAAAAGGGTTCAAAGTTTGTGAGAAGAGAGAAAAAGGAAAATCACTGCATATAGCCTTATATGTAATTTGCTAGGATTGTTTGTACTTAATAAGTGTGAGTGTGTGCATGCATGTGTTAGAGAGCACCTCCACAAACACTTTCACACTAAAACACGAAAACTGTTGGTAATAAGATCTTGCGAACAAAAGTCGACGTAAAGTGCTGGAACAAATCTGAAGTTAACAAACTGGGAGAACAACATCTACAATCAGAACTGCAGAGAAGTTATAAGGACACCAGAGGGTACATTCCTAAACTTATATATGTCTGAGTTGTATGCATGTTAGTTAAATAGTTTGTAACTCATAAATTTGTTTTAGTGGATTTTTTTTATTTTACTCCGTAGATGGAGTCGTGGATGTTTCCTCAATTGGTGAGGTTTTACCACGTAAAAAATCGTGAACTTAATCTTTCTACATCTCCTCATCTCATTCTTGTTGTGCTGAGTTTAAAACTTATTTAAACTATTTTAGAAACCAGTTAGTCAAATCTTGAATAGATCTCGTACATACTGTTTTGTTAAACACATCTTGTGTTCAAATAGTTTTTGGTTTTCAAGAAAAGAGTTTCCTCAAAAAACAGCTCGGAGTTTCTTAAATAGTTTATTTTTAATAAACGGCTTTAGTAACCATATTCTCAACCTGACTATTCTCTAACTGAATGAGAAATAAACCTACATCTGTAAAATACAAATGTATATTTCATATTACATATGTTACATTTTGAACTTATGAACTGTGAACTGTGAACTGGATTTTACATTTGTGAATATGAGCAAAATAGCTGTAACATGGATTTTACGTGTGTATATATTGCTCATTCATATTTAAAAAGTGATCAGTACTATGGTTGTTACTATTGTTACTTTGTTTTATTACTCGATTTAGGTTTATGAACAAGTGGTAAGTGGGTGTCATAGCCTTCTATTTTTTCTTTTGTTCTCTCTCTCACACATTACCTTTTTATTTCTCAAATTAACTTTTGTCTATAACACCTCGCACGAGACCAATGTAACTCGTAGGAACTGACATCGTAGTCACGGGCCTCTTGGTTTGATAATATGAGGATAATTTGATAATATATGGATTAGGTCTAGAAATAAGCCGTTGAAGGGTGGAAACCCAAATCAGCCCCCAAGTGGCCCTGTAAGAGGCAATAACACCTCGCACGGGACCAATATAACTCCTAGGAACTGACCGCGTAGTTAAGGGCCTCTCGGTTTAAGAATATGACCATAATTCAAAAATATATAGATTAGGCTTAGAAACAAGCTGTTGAAGGGTGAAAACCCAAATCAGCCCCCAAACAGCCCCGCAAGAAGCACTAACACCTCACACGGGACCAATGTAACTCATAGGAACTAACTGTGTAATCACGGGCCTCTCGGTTTGAGAATATGATGATAATTAAAAAATATATAGTTAGGCTTAGAAATAAGCCGTTGAAGGGTGAAAACTCAAACTAGCCCCCAAACGGCCTCGTAAGAGGTATTAACACCTCGCACGGGACCAATATAACTCGTAGGAACTGGCCGCATAGTCCCGAGCCTCTCGATTTGAGAATATGAAGATAATTTGAAAATATATAGATTAGGCTTAGAAACAAGCCGTTGAAGGGTGAAAACTCAAATCAGCCCCCAAACGGCCACGCAAAAGGCACTAACACCTTGTACGTGACCAATGTAACTCGTAGGAATTGACCGCATAGTCACGGGCCTCTCGATTTGAGAATATGATGATAATTTAAAAATATATAGATTAGGCTTAGAAACAAGCCGTTGAAGGGTGAAAACCCAACCCAACCCCAAAACGATCTCGTTTTCAAATATTTTTTTTCTTTTATCCAAAAACTTGGCACAATTCAAAACCGTGCCAAAAGTGTATCAAAATTTGACACGGTTTTGAACTGTGCCAAAAGTTTATCAAAATGTGATCAATCTGGCACAGTTCAAAACTGTGCCAAAAGTTTGTAAGAAATATAAAATTCTGGCACAATTTAAAAGTGTGCCAGAAGTGTTCCTGTTTGGTCAAATATGGCACACTTTTAAACCGTTCCAAAAAAAAATGGCCATTTTGGAACACTTGATTCTGGTACAGTTCAAAACCGTGCCAGATTTGATCTGGCATAGTTTTAAATCGTGCCAGAGTACTATTTTTGGTGTAGTGTGGATAATGGAATCCAAAAATCAGTCTATTATACCAACAAAGCGTTCAAAGGAGCTGAAATCAGGTACACGTGCTTGGAAAAATTAGCTTTAGCACTTATAGAGGATTCTAGACATATGAAACCCAATTTTTAAGTGATCACCATAATTGTGTATACTGATCTGCCTCTTCGACAAACACTCTACAAGCCTGAGAAGTCAGGAAGATTGATGTATTGGGCGGTAGAATTGGGAGAGTATGGCATTGTCTATGAACCAAGGTCTTCATTAAAAGGCCAAGATTTGGCAAATTTTATTGCTGAATTTACTTATCTGGAGGTTCCCGACCAACAAAACTTTTCTACAGAGCAGACTTTGAAAGAAGAGTGCTCAGCACAAAAGAAAGCTGATATGGCTGCCAATCAACCTGGGTCATCCATAAATTCAAGGAAAAGGCCTAGAAATATGCATAGGAGAGTAAGAAGATATTCCAGCATGGATCATTGATAGCAGAAAGTTTCAACCATAATATTTTGTTGTGGAATTTGTACGTGGATGGATCTTTATATGCTACTGGTAGTGGAACATGTATAATACTTAATAATCTTGATGATATTAATATTGAGTATGCTCTTAGATCCAGTTCCAAGCATCGAAAAATGAGGCGGAATATGAAGCCTTGATAGCCGGGATGAATTTAGCTCATTCATTAGCGCCGAGCAAATAGTGATGCATAGTGATTCATAGCTTGTTGGTAACCAAGTGCTGAATTCGTATGGAGTCAAAGGAGAATTGATGACCAAGTATCTCGCTAGCCATCCAAATGAATATTATCCCAAGAATAGAGAATGCTTGAGCTGATGCACTTGCTCGGCTAGCATTATCAACAAGAATTGAGATCAAAAGAACAATCCAAATTAAGCTCCTGGCTAATCGAAGTATTAATGAAAACCTGATGGTTAGTTTCATTGCTGTAGATCTGGGACCTTCCTGGATGAATCCCATCAAAGCTTATATTCCTACCACCCGATCCGAAAAAGGCCAAGAATCTTCGATATAAAGCAGCGAGGTATGTGTTAGACAAAGGATTTTTATACAGAAGGGGGTTGACGATCTCCTTGCAGCGTTGTGTTCATCCAACAGAGGTGGGAGATTTGATAAAAAAAAGTTCATGAAGGATCCTGTGGAGATCATTCAGCTGGAAGATCATTGCTCCAAAACATCAACAGTCAGGGATACTACTGACCGACCAATAACTTCACCTTTGCAAGAAAGTGTGATATAGAACACTTAATGCTGCTTTAACACCAATAACTTCACCTTGGTCGTTGGCTATATGGGGAATTGACTTGGTCGGCCCATTTCCAACCACCAAAGGAAGGTTCAAATACTTAGTTGTTGATGTGGATTACTTCACCAAATGGGTAGAGGCAGAGCCATTGGTTGATATGCCTTATGAGAAAGTGTATCAGTTCACCTGGAAGAATATAATTTGTCGATTTGGTTTATCGTATGCTTTCATTACAAATCATGGCACTTAGTTCGACAACGAGGAGTTTGAAGCATATTGTGCTCAGTTCAAAATCCAGAAATTGCATTATGCATGAAAACATCCTCAAAGCTATAGTCAAATAGAAGTGACAAATAAAACTTTGATGAGTGGATTGAAGAAGATATTTGATGCTACCAAGGGCAACTGGATTAATGAGCTACACTCTATTATTTGGGCCTACAAAACAACGCCGAGAACAACAACTAGAGAGACACCATACATGCTTGTGTTTGGGAGTGAAGCCATGGTACTGGACGAGCTCGACCTACCAACCCACAGGGTACTGAATTTTGATTCCCCAGTTAGTGATTTTATGAGGCGACTAGATCTCGACATGTTAGAGAAGGTATGAGAAGATGCAGCTCTGAGAAATGCTTCCTACCAACACAGAACTTCTCACTTTGATAATAAAAAGGTCAAGCCGACTAACCTAAAAGAGGGTGATTATGTTCTTAAGAAAGTTATCCAGAAGAATAACAAGCTTGAGGCCAACTGGCATGGCTCATATCGCATATCAACTATCATCGACCAAGGACCTACTGGATAGAGACTTTGGAGGGTGAAGACTTCAAAAATCCTTAAAATGCTGAAAATTTTCTAAATTATTATCAGTAATTCAAAGGATGTCCATTATTGTATCTCTCTTGCTTTTATTCCAGTATCAATAAATTTTTTATTTCAGTATCTTCAATTTTTTTGATTTTTTTTGGAGTACGGTGATGATATACATCTCCTAGAACAAAGATAACTTTTGATCTTCAGCACCGACCAAGTCAGAACAGGATTATAAACCTCAGCACTTTGTCGGAAATAAGAAAAATAATAACTAACCAAGTCAAAATAGGATTATAATCCCTAGCACTTTGTCAGAAACACCAATTTACTTCATGTATGACTTCGTAAAAACAAAATCACGAACAAGAGGTTGATTAATTCATGTATGATTTTTGTATAAACAAGTCAAGAATAAGAAGTGTAAAACTTTGTATAAAACTGAAAAAGTTATAAACAAGTTTTACCCGACTAAGTTAAATGCAGGAAGACAGTTAAAAATTCCTAGATACTGGAATATAAATATATATTCCTCATACACTTGGTACTATATCTAAGTGCATTAGTAGAATCAATGACATTACCACTGGTAACTAATACTAAATTTGGATTAATATATCTAAGTGTATTAGTAGAACCAATGGCATTACAATTATAAGTTAACTGATTGATTAAAATAATCATAAGTTAATAAAAATAAATATATTTCATTCATATAAACTGTATTACATTCAAATGAATTACAAAATATAGAATAATAATTCATCTAGACGTTGGACGCTTCCCTTCATTTTTGGAAGTCGACTGAACTCTCTCCATCCTAGCAGGAGGATCATCCAATGTATAGGGAGAATTAATAAAGTTGAAGTCTTTCGACATTCTCTTGTTATGGCTGCTCGGGGAGTTAATAAGATGGAAAGGATGGACTATTTCATGAACGTCATGGAGATCATAATCCCCCAAGTATTTAATGATTAAACACTGAGAGATGGTGTCAGGAGGGATCCATGATTTATCCAGCTTGAAGGGAGCATTACCACAATCTAGCAGGCCAGGTTCATTCCAATACCACAGTTTGTTGTCTCGATCATGCTTCAATAAAGTTAAATAATTGGTCCATCCCCACCTGTACCCTTCATCACGACTTTGGGCAAGATGATAATCAACATAGCCAAGAGCCTCATTATATCCTTCCATCTATACTTCTTAGGTTGCTTGTGAAACTGGAAAGTCAAAATCTCAACATGATATTGAAGTCTCTTTATTACATCATCTTTCACCTTTAATTGGGAGGATTGGTTAGCAAGAGCTTTATCTTTAGCTTTTAGTTGTGAAGATAACTTAATAATAGCCCGACTCTTAGCTTTCAACTGAGCAATTTGTTCGGCTAAGGTCTTCTTAATCCCGACTTCCTCAACAGTTGGGCGAATCGTTCTTGATCGTTTGGAGGATTGTCCAGGGTTAGATTTCTTTAAAGTCTTAAGGTCCTCCACAAGTTTAGCATTCTCATTCTCTAAAAAGGAGGCACCTTCATTGGCATCACCACTAGAAGAATTTTTCATAATTTCCAGCTCATTTCAAAGTTTATTGTTCTCATCCTCCAAAAGCTTGGTGATCTCTCTAGATTCATCAAGTTCACGATTTAATAAGAACCCCTTCTTCTTATATGCAGAGGCATATTTTTCTAGTTTCTCCTCAAAGCTCCGACCTTCACTCAATGCCTTATACTTGGCTTCATAGTTAGCATGCAGTAGAGCTTTGCTTTCATTATGCTCTTCATGCAAATCTTCAATCATATCAAGAAGAAACTTGGGATAAGTGTATGCATCCCTTGCCTGATCAAAATTCTTGTGGTGAGTAAGTCTGTTAATTCTTCACCAGTTAAGTCCAACTGACCAGATTTAAATAAATTTTTACAGCACTTGAGTAGGTCGGAGTCATTGGAGGCAATTTGTTCCATATTGGCCATAAACTAGAAAAATAAATCAGCAATTGATAAACAATAAAAGAATAAAACAGAGCAACAGTCGAGCAACAACAAAAGACATGTGAATTGAAGGAAAAGTTCTTCAATTGATAAATAAGGAACGTTACAAGTACATCAGAGCAGAGATAAAAAGAAAACAAAATAAATATATAAAGATTAGAAGATGAGAAAATCTGCACATTCTTCTTATCCTTTTCCACATCACGGATAACTTGCTCGGCAGAAGAGATAAATGAAAATTTTCCTTGGTCGACAAAAGGAGTATTAAAATCAATAGCCACAGAGGATTCCCCCAAACCAACATCATCCTCAATTTCCTCTTCAAAGTTGGGGGGAGAGCAAAGGTCACGCCTAAAAAAAAGTTCAAAATCCTCAGCAGTGCCAACCTCCTTCAACGCTGCCGACTAACCGTCCTTAAAGAATTTTTTCTTTGCGTACCCATTTTGTGAAGAGGTAGCAGAGATGTATTTATCCAAATCCTTATTGAAGTATTCTTCCCTAGCCTTCTTTCTCTTAGCCTTCTTAGCAGAAAGTCCAATGGATAGTTTGGCTACTTGTCCTTTAGTAGCCTTTTCCCAGCGTTCAGCTTGAGCAGTATACGAGTTAGTCACAGACAAGGTATTATTATCTTTCTATCGATCTTCTTCGATAGTCTTAATCTTATCCTCCTAAGCCTTATTCTTTATCTCCAAATATTGCTAGGAGGATAACAGATTTCCCAAGACCTTCAAAGGCCTCCTCTACTTCTCCCGAAGAAGAATGTAGAAAATCGTCCTTCTCCAGTATTTGGTTGTAATTAACCAGGAACCGCAAGAAAAAAATCCAAGTTAGTACAAGCCAAAGAAGGCATGAACAGTATGCGACCAACTTCAAATATGAAAACTTACCAATGCGAAACTTTAAGTAACTCTTGCTGATAGTTGTGATCGAGACATTGATGCAATAATAACTACGGTCTGGGAGGGTGCCATACTTGATCAAATTACTAACAAAGTTAGGACTAAAGGCTACAGATGAGCCAACAATAGATGGGACCAGGCCGAATAAACCTTGTTGATCGGCATCAATAACTTTCTCAACCTGCTTATCGGTAGGACCCCTCCTCAATATCTTCAAAGGAGACTCATCACCTTTGTTGGTTGGGGTCTTTTTGCCAACATCAATCTTCTTCTTTTAAAGAGTAATATCAACTTGTTTCTTGTCAACAGTTGCAGAGTTATCCTCAAAAAGGTTGGAAATTTTCATTTTTCCCACGCTGATAGAAAGAGGAAGGTCAGAATTAAAGGAAGAAGTGGCACTAGTAGCAACTTCAATACCACCAGATTCAGTGTCAGAGTATGTGGAAACTGGATCTCTCTCCAAATCAATTACGATTGAAGGCACATAAGTTGTTGTCCGAGCTACAAAAGAAGTGATGGAAGTTTTATATTCCAGCAACACAGAAGCTGATCGAGGATGCTATTTTCTTGCCCTTTGGTTCAAACCCCACAAGAATTTGAGTTCTTCTAAATTCACTTCAACCGACTTAGGACACTTTATCTTACGTTCCCCTGCAAAAATCAATAAGCATCAACACTTAGCATATATCAGAAAAAACCCAGCAAAGAAGGCAAAGCAATGCAATGAGAACTTATCCCATTCCTAGACTGAGGGCACCTGGGACCATGATTGGCAGCCCCATTCTCAAGTGGAGAATATTGCTAATTTTTTACTATCAAATCATGATCCCAATAATATTTATTAGAATCAGGTAAATTCAACACTGAAGCCTTATTAGCTTGCCTGGTTTTCAAATAATAAGTGTTCTCCCCTGCAATAGACCATTTAGAACAAAACATAATCTATGGAATCCCAATATGGGTTCCATAAATTTCATTCAGTCTATTCACACCATTGACAACTCTCCAGGTGGTGGGAGCTACTCTCATTGGAACAATGTCAAAATATTAGCAGAAATAAAGAAGAAAGGGGTTTGGTGGAAAGGTAAAACCATACTCAACTATAAATAAAATTAGGATCCAATGACCCTTAGCTAAAGAGTAATCATCAATAGGGTTAAGATGTATTTCTAAATCAACCTAAGAAGGAATTTTCTATTCTTACTTAAATACCTATAGAGAATCAACATCAACTATGTAAACCATGGCTTAGAACGAACGAAATGAAGAAAACAAAGAGAAAGAAAGAGTTATTACAGAAGATTAAGGATTTACCAAGAACTATTAAAAGGAAAGATGAACAATGGCGAACGATCGCGTAAAAAACTCAGAAAATAGTTGCTACAGTTCGAAGATATGGGGTAAGGAAAATTCTGGAAAGTCTCCCTCGTTTTTATAGTTAGTCTCGAAAACAATGAATGTAATGATTAAATGTACCAACTATTGACATTCCGATGTCTATCTCAAAGCAGAAGGTGAAAAATACCCATTTACCCCTTGGCGGTTCTCTAAAATTCAAATTATTTCCAAAAATGCCATTTTCAAGCAGTACCAGTAAATTTTACAAGTGAGGGAGGTCGGCTGTCGACCAAGCATCATGAAAATACTCCGAGCTACTTCCAAAACAAAATGTTCCATAATTTCACACAAGCATCAAACATGGATCATTGGGGGCTTCTGTTGATGCCAAAAATTATCTATCTACATGGACCAATCAGAAGTAAACACGTGTCCCCCTACGTGGCCAAAATCCTAGTTAACAGATAATAAATCTGCCGACCAACATGAAGAATGCCGACCAATACAAGGAATGCAGACTAACATAACGGAGGCCGACCAATAAGACCAATAAAGCATCATCATACCAAGGGTTGTACTACACGTGGTTTATACAACCAATCATCACATTCATTATGTAAGGATGTAAATGCTTAATTGTATAAAAGCATTCCATCCCTTGACATTCCGCCCCTTAACTTCCGAGCCATTATAAATACGTTGTTTCCCTTTTATCAAGGGCATGGTAGAACGAATTCTGAGATATTCTTGTCTATAAGAGTGCCTAGTTTTCTATAACCTCTTAAATAAATAAAACAACAGTGGACGTAGGCTCTCTTATATAGCTGAACCACTTTAAAAACTCTCTCTCTTTCTTTATTTATCATTACATATTGTATATGTGATTATAAAATTAGGTCAAGTCTAGTTTTTTACATCAACAATAACAAAATGGTTTAAGGTGACCTTTGCTACTACAATGTGTGCATGTATAAACATAAGATATTTCAACCTTAGGTTGACCTTTTATGACTTCCTTGGCAAATGTTGACACTCTCAAACACATAGTCTTTGCTTTAGTAGCGAAAGTATTCAGAATTTTATAGTCAATACCAATCTTCTCATTTTGATTTGGATGATGTCTAAAATATTATCAAACTTTTTTGACTTAGATTTCAAATCAAATTTGACATGACTTGAGTTTCTTAATTCATCTTCGAACTTTAAAAATATAGACACAAACAAAGACTTAGATCTTTAAACTTTAGGAACTCATTCTTCACATTTTCAACAATCCCTAGAAGGTTATCTCGCTCCCCCTCAATGTAAGAAAAGTTATCCCTAAGATATTCTTCATGTGACTTTAAATCCCCCATCAATTTATCATTATCTTCCGGGATACTTTCTTTTATGCTTGTCTCTACATTCTTAAATCCCTTTTAACTCACTCTCTAAAACATAAATTATAGTCTCACTCTCGTTCTTGGACACTTTCTAATGTTTGGAAATCACATTTCATGTCCTTGATGTTTTCATGAAGAATATTCCTTTAACTTTGAATAGTTCGCCGAAAATCAATTTCATCTTTTAAGCAAAAATTTTATTTTAAAGAAATTAACTCTTTTTGCAAGATTAAAAATTCAAATGATTTAACTTTTTAGCCCGACTATGAAGCTCATTAAACTCTTGTGGAATATCAAAATCATTATCATCACTCAAAACATCTATAGAGTTATCAATATGAGGATCCATCTAGAGAAACAAACAAACAATGAGATCGATAAACAGATAACCGAAAAACAACACTAAACAAGGATCTAACACGATAAATAGTGTAACCAACTCTGATACCAATTTGAAAAATTCTCAAGTGTTGATAGGAATACATGGATTGCCATACAATCACCAAATTTTAATTTTTTAAATTAATTAAACCAATTTCATCCTTTTCACCAATTAAACTAAAGTACTGTGATCTTGACCTAAGCATGCATTTAGGTGTGTAAGAAATAATAAAATAAATCAAAACACAAAATGGTGATTTACGAGGAAACCCCACAATGGGAAAAACCTCGGATGATCGAGCCATGCAAATCCACTATGAAATAGGTATAATACAAGGACAAATTAGACTTACTCAATCGACTCGATGCCTTCAAGCCTTGATGCTCTTTTTGCTACTTGAACTTTCTTCACAGTTATTATTGGACATCTTCCAATAGTAATCACAATGCAAGCGCTTATCACGTCTCGGTATCACACCGATCTTACCATTGCATGACTAGTTCCAACCATTGCCATAAAACGCACGAAATCCATCGTATGAAAAAAATACAGAATCCACCACACGAAACAATCACGGAATCCACTACACGAAACAATACTTAAGAAAATTAAACAGTATTGGTTCAAGACACACGAGATCTCAAATAAATATATGATGTTGAAACTTTTTTTTTCAAATTATTGGGTGTAAACTAATGTTTGAGAGGCTCTTGATTTATCTTGAAAATTCGTTTTTGCAAAACCTCTCCCTAAAAACTGTTGCTGTGCCCTTTTATTTATAAGAAAATAGTAAAAAAAAAGTCAGGACATAATTCATGACATCTCTTTTGAATCAAATCCATAAGGTCATTCGACTGATTATAACCATCTTGCTCGTACCAAAAAAGTGTTGTTCGAACGAAACCTGCTATTCACGTTTGAATGACCTTTAAACGACATTTTCATGAGAGCTTTCTTCTAAGGATTTTTTTTACTTGAAGCTCATTCAATTCTCGTCTGAATGATTTATCCAAACTCATTTGAACAAAGTAAAACCACATTAAAACAAAAACACGAAATTCTTTCGAACGACTTTTAAAAATAAAAACATTTTTATGTTTTTTTTCGAAATAGCCTCAGAAAAATATTTTAAAACACTAATACCCAGACGTATCTAAGGATCAATGAAAATATGCATTCATACCTCATCGGGACGCCATGGATGTTGAGGTCGAAACTCGACTTGAAACTCAATACGATGTTAATGACACTTTGTTTGGCTGCTATGGTCTATAATGTGCATCATAGGCTTGAAGGGCAAACTAAACTTAAATCCTAACCTATAACGCAATTAGTTTTGTCCAAATAGAATAAAGTCAATATGAATACAAATTGTCTTTTGTCCTTACAACTTTCGGGGACACTTTTACGTTTTTAATTTTTTTGTGTCCCTATAAATACAAGATACCGTTTTCATCTTGAGGAGATTCAAATCCGTGCTACAAAGTTACTCTGTTTGAGTTAAAACAATAAAATTATTTTTTGCATCACAAATTCCTTACATTCCCATATATTCCTTACACCACCATTAGTATCACCTTGCCTACATCATTTAGCCCTCATGAACATTTGAAGTTTTGAAGAAGAAAATCTAAAAGCTACATTGAAGGTTAATAATTATCTATAAACTAGATTTGATTCCTTTTACATTCCTTCATTTTCTCTTACCTCATCATATTTTTTCAAAAATCCTAAAAGATAAAAATAAGGATTACATTGATTTGACAACTTAGTGGGTTTTCCAACAAACACTTTTCACGAAACAAGGTTTCAACACTTATTTCTCAAACTAGGGTATCAACACCCTAAATCTAGGTTTTAGCACCAAATTTTCCTTTTAAACTCCATTAGCTTATAAATTGGATGTACATCAACTCTTTGATGACTTCTTTGAACTATATGAAATTTGATCTCCCTTATGAGGTTACGTAGGTGTGTTTGGCTCATTCTCGAGATTCAAGTCCATTTTTCATTTTGTTTATGTTTTTTCTTATTTATCAATTTCCTTACTTATGACAAGTGTTCTTCATGATAAAATTATCGCACTTCTCTCATTTTACTAACCTTATAACCCATTAGAACTCTTTAAATAGGTAGTCAATGGTAAAATAAGTCCACTCCCATATAATATTTTTTGACTACTCATACTCATCTTACCCATGGTGATGTTGTGATAAGACTTTACTCTATCTTTTTTTTTTTATAAGTAAATGATATGAGAAAACCATCGCTAAGGGAGCGAACCCATATACAGGACATATACAAAGAAACAACAAGCATAAGGAAAGAAAGAAAACAAAATCCCAACTATCATAGATCCAGCTACACAATAGAGAGAAACCCCTCGACGAACTCGAGAACCTCATGAGTCATGACAAAAAAGTTCTCCTTTCTCCAGCTAAGAAGAGTGATCAAAAATAAATAATGAAGCCTCGCAGGAGCAGTCTTAACTCCATCAAAGCATTTCGCATTCCTCTCCTTCCAAATCGTCCAAAAAATTCAATGCGGAACTAAACGCCACACACGCCTATCCCTAACCACCCCCATGGAGGTCTCCACCCTTTTAAGAGTGCCCTCACTGACCTGAGCATAATCTAAGTGGTGCTAGCAATGGAAAAAAATAGCTCCCACAAACCTCTCGTCACCTTACAGTGAAGGAGAAGATGATTGGTCATTTCCTCCTCCTGCTTACATAACCAGCATCGAATCACCAGATGATATCTTCTCTTCTGAAGCCCCGTGAGCATAAGGATTGCCTGCCTAGCCGCAATCCAGACAAAGAACCTAACCTTCGATGGCGCTTTCACCTTCCAAATATTCTTCCATGGGAAACGGACACTAGAATCCCTATTGTGGTACAGAATCGAATAGTAACCTCTAACCGAGAACACCCTTGTCCCTCCGTCCTGCTACCTCAGAGAATCCTCCCTAACCGACAGACGGGGGGCCGACCGTAGCCACTCAAAGAACAGATCCACCTCCAGCAGCTCCTAGTCCCAAAGCCTTTTCCTAAACAGCAGATTCCACATCACCCCATCCCTGCTAATCGACATGTGATCAGCCACTAACCCATCCTGGAACCCTGCTAGGTTAAACATCCCGGGAAAGAGCTCCTGAATAGTCCCATGATCATCCCACCTGTCCTTATAGAATCTAATCTTGTCACCTCTCCCCAGAGAAAACTTAGTGTGGCTGGAAAAAGACGTCCACTCCCTCGCTATATGCTTCCACAAACCCGTACTACGATCAAATGTCCCCACCAAAGGCCCCTACCCCCTCTGAGAGCAACCCCCTCTAGCACCACCATCCTTCTCCACAACCTATGTTCCTCCTGAGGGAACCTCCAGAACCACTTCTCTAACAACGCTCTATTAAAATTAAACAAGTTTCTCACGCCTGCTCCCCTCCTTAATGGGCTTGCACACTTCCTCCCATCCTACCAGACTATGCTTAAAGTTGTCCTCAGTGCCCCTCCATAGAAAATCTCGGATGAGTTTCTCCATCTTAAGACGAATAACCACGGGCAATGGAAAGATGGACATAAAATAAGTAAGCAGGGTAGACAAAGTACTCTTTATCAACGTGAGTCTCCCCCCTAAACTAATGTGATTAAAGACACCCTAGACTTATTCTCACTTTATCTTTGAAAATTGTTAAGACAGTTGCACACACACATACATGCATATACAAGACTAAGAGGACATATTTTTATACCAATGAGAGATCAAAATGACAGCAAGGGTGCCTAAAATAATCCCCATCCATATATTAGTCCCTGATCCAATTTTTTGATATTGATTTGATCATTTTACTTCTAACATCTTTTTATTTTTTATTTTTGTTCCTTTTTTTTAATAAAGTGGGCCGGTGAATGATTTTTACACCATACTTGACCAAGATATTCTTTTATCTCTAAAATAACCTATTTCTTCTAACTTGGCCACGAGGATGAAGGGAAATCGAAGTATCACCCACGAAAATTCACCCTTGATTGGGCACAATATTTCCACGAGATGCGTATTTGAGGTGGGAGTGAGATAACTGTCATGGCCATTGTTACTGTGAGGAAGGTAGCCGACCCCCGAGATGGCCTTATCTCATCTTTCTAATACCAAATACAGATAATAATTGTGTCCTTTCGAAACCAAACAAAGGGTCTAAGTTGGAACCCTTGTCGTCAAAATCCTCCTTGATTCTAAGAGATGTTCTTTACTAAATCTAAGGCTACTGTATGTCTACTGTTGCCAATCAAACCCTTAGAAACTCTCATAAAACTCTATGCAAGTCTTAAGGATTGTGTGGCCAATTGTACATTGAATTCGTGTTTATAATCACTATCTATTGTGTCTGAGACAACAATGGAATTCTTTCTACAAATTGTGGTGAGATCTTATTTGAGGAGAATAAGAGTTAAAATCCAATAGTACTTATCCTCTACACAACGTCTATTTCACCGAGTATTGACAAAGGACTTATGAGGTTCCTTTTTTCGCTTAGTTCTAGTGAAAAAATTTAAATAAATAATTAATACACAATATTGGAAACAATTGAAAAAAGGGCGATGTAAGTTATATTTTATACATGATTCTTAAGATCTTTGAATAATACGTCAATAAACATATGAAAAAAGTAATTTTATTTACCTCCTTTCGACGCCATGGATTCAGTCTCGCTGTTGAACGTCGCCGTCGAGTGTCGCCGGTGTGATCGCCTTAGCAATCCTTTAAGGGAGAATTTGGCTTCTCTCTCCTTGCCTATAAACCTTTAGGTATGTGTTTTTCGTGGATCTCTCAGATGCACTTTTGATGGAGGAAAGGCATCTATTTATAGGTGGAGAGAGGGAAAAATTCCAAAGGTCAATTAATCTCAACCGTCCATCATGGTAGAGATTTAATTGGAATTTTAACTCCTTTACATTCTTTATTTCATGTGGAATATGAACCATTTATACATGATATAACATGTATTATTTATTAAAACACAGATTAATAAAAACCATATTTTGGGGAAGGAAATAAACCAAAGGTAAATTTAATAATTTTCTTACAGTCTCCCACTTGGTCGTTAGGTTAATCCATAAATGTTTTTAACTGAGAATCATAAAGCGCGCAAGATATGCTAAATGCTTCAATCATTGATTTTCATAAGTGCCTTGGTTACTCCAATAGTCAATGGGAGTCATTGTTGATACCAAAATTAATATGCTGATGTGGACGAATAATACGAAGACACGTGTCAATCTACGTGGCACAATAGCAGCGAGGAAGATCATTTCCCGACCAGCCATGTTTCTTTCCGAGCAACGAGAATACACCGAGGAACTCTATCACACCGAGGAACTCTATCACACCGAGGAACTCCAACGCACCGAGGTACTCTAATGTTCCGAGGAACTCCTGATCAGCGAACAGCTATGGCGGTCCGAGCTGCATCTCGGTCGTATCATTAATTGCCAGATAATCAACAGCTCAGATATTCATTGAATGCTTATATTCTTGGCACGCACTCTGCATTAAATGTATTACCCTTTCATATGTATGTCATTTAATGTATCGAACCTTTCATGTACAGCCTCAAGGCTATAAATACCTTGTATCATCCTCATTCAAGGGGGACCGGAATTTCTTGAGAGAACTTGTAATCAAGAATTCCACAAACACTCAGCAATAACATAACAGTGGACGTAGGCTTTATTCCTAGCCGAACCACTTTAAAAATCTTTGTCTTATTTATTTATCTGTGATTGAAAAATTAGAGCGATCTAGTTTTTTACATCAACAGATTGGCGCCGTCTGTGGGAAACGACTGTTATTATCGTTTTTCATAAAAATCATTTATCACCAATGGCAGATAATCCAGAATCCAGTAATCGAAATGTTGGAAATACTGGAAATCTTCCAAATCCATCTGCATCCCCAGATCTGGCTGGAATTATGACGAATCTGGCTCAAGGACAAACCGCCATGCAAGAATCTATGAGGCAACTCATTCAAACTCTTCAGGGCGGTGCACCTACCTATTCAGGGCAAAGGAGTGATCATAGGCAATCGCAATCTAGACGTACCGGGTCATATCGCAATGAGGAGTCTAATGATTCTTCTTATCAACCTGGGCGAACTTCATCGATACGGGCTACGGATACAGATCAACGTATCACTCTTTCTCCGGAGAGAACTAGCGCTTTGGAAAGATTAAGCAGGGTGTCTCCTTTCAGTCGATTAGGACCAAGGAGGAACATGAGTCCACCTAGGGCTCCATCAAGAAGTTTTCGACCACCACCAGGTTTGAGAGGAGGATCTGCACAATTGCGACCAACTACTCGTCGAGATAAATCTCAGGAAGCTACGTCAGAGCAGTCAGTTGCTCGGACTAAGCGGCCCGAGGAAGGGAATGAAGCATGGAAAGGTTCCATTCAACGGTTGGAAGATAGATTGGGAGAAATGGCTAAGGCAAGGAACCCCTTACAGAGAACTTTTGTTCAAGGAACACCTTTTGTGCAAGCCATTGTGGATTTCCCTACACCGTCAAAATTTAAAGCACCCGTAGTGACCCCCAAGTACGATGGAAAGACAGATCCCGTACTTCATATAGAACAATACCAAGCTGCTGCAGATATCTACGCTGTCCCCGACGAGATGAGGTGTAGAGCATTCTCGGGAACTCTTACCGGATCAGCACATATATGGTACAATAATCTTCCTCGGGGTAAGATTTCAACTTTTGTTCAGTTAGCCGAGTTGTTTATTGGCAATTTTTGTTTTGGAGCAAAGCCGGTAAAGCGAGTAGCACACTTGCTAAGTGTTAGACAAAAATCAGGTGAAAGTACTAGAGATTACATAACTCGTTTCAATAACGAGAAGTTGGAAGTCATAGATTATGAAGAAAAGACAGCAATCACTGCTCTGATGAGTGGTTTGCTGCCTAACAAGCTGTACTACACTTTGGCTAAAGATCCACCTAAAAATATGTCGGAGTTGATGGCAAAGGCGGCCAAAATCATGAATGCCGAGGAGGCTATGGCTGCGAAGAAGAATATGGACAAAGAAGTTAAAGTGGAGGTCGACAACTCTAAGAAGAAAGATCAGAAAGGTAATGGTGGTGACAAACATTCCAGGAATAACAGGATGAAGTTGGAAGTCCTAAAGAAGTATGATAATTATACTCCATTGAAAATGGGTATTAATCATGTTTTGGAAGAAATCAGGAATAACGAGGAAATCAAGTGGCCAGAGAAACTGAAGACAAATCCCGACCTGAGGAATAAAGACAAATATTGCGAGTTTCACAAAGATCATGGCCATATGACCAAAAATTGTATAGCCCTTCAGAACGAGATTGAAACACTCATCCGAAGAGGAAAATTATCAAAGTATGTAGATCGCAGAGGTGAAAGGAAAAATGATGATAGAACTAGAGAAAGATCTAGATCTCCTCGTCGTGCAGAGGATAAAAAGAAGAGGGACCATGAAGAGGATCCAGATGATGACCCCGATCTTCCCAAGAAACCAAGGAAACCTGAACGAGAGGTATTTTCCATACGTTTTGGATCACTTGATTGTAATGTTATTACAGGAGGAGATGCAGGAGGAGGAGACCTTACTGCAGAAAGAAAAGCTTACCTCGGAGAGGCTCAAGCTTGTTCATACATTCAGCGAATAAACCTGGCCGAGGATGATCGTCCGAGGAAGGTAAACAAAGAGAAGCTAGTGATTGGTTTTTCAAAAAATGATCTAGCAGGTGTTCTTTACCCTCATGATGATCCTTTGGTGATCAAAATGAGGATGAAGGATGTGATCATTTCAAGGGTGTTAGTAGACAATGGTAGTTCGGCAGACATCATGTACTATTCATGCTTTGATAGCTTGAATTTAAAATTATCTCAATTGGAACCTTATCACAGACCCCTTCTGGGTTTTGCTGGTGAGAAATTTTTTCCACTTGGGACGATCAAGTTGGATATACTCATTGGAACTTGGCCTGCTTGTCGAACAGAAAGAATACGCTTCTTTGTGATGGATAAGAATGTGCAGTCCGCCTACAACATCATCATGGGAAGAGTTGGATTGAAGAAGTTCGAAGCAGTTCCATCTACAGTACATCAATGTTTGAAATTTCCAACGAATTTTGGAGTAGGAATTATGAAAGGTGATAAAAAAGTAGCTCGGGAATGCTATTATTCGTCTGCCGAGCAAGAAGAACTTGAAGAATCAAGGAAAAAGACTACTACTTATCAAGTGGAGGAGAGCACAGAAATTGAAACTCTTGACCCTAGGGATGAATCTCAACTCGTAAAAGGGCAGGTTGTGGAATCTACAGAAATTTTTATCCTGGACGACGAGCATCCTGAATGAGTAACTCAGATAGGATCGTCGTTGGATATTTCAATAAAATAAGATTTGATAACTTTCTTGAGAAATAGGAAGAATACTTTTGCTTGGAGTCATGAAGACATGCCAGGTATAGATCCAAACTTTTTATGTCATGAGCTCAACGTGAATAAGGAGATCAAGCCTGTGAAGCAAAGAAGAAGAGTGTTTAGTCCCGAGAAGAACCAGGCCATACAAGAGGAAGTCGAGAAACTCCAGAAAGCCCACTTCATTGAAGATGTGAAATATCCAGATTGGTTGGCAAATGTGGTGATGGTAAAGAAGAAGAACAACAAATGGAGAATGTGTGTTGATTTTACTGATCTCAACAAGGCATGTCCAAAAGATCATTTTCCATTGCCCAGAATTGATCAACTAGTGGATGCTACCTCAGGACATGAGCTACTCAGCTTCATGGATGCTTATTCTGGCTACAACCAGATCAAAATGAAACCTGAAGACAAGGAAAGTACTTCTTTTATTACCCCAAGGGGAACTTATTGTTATAATGTTATGCCTTTTGGTTTAAAAAATGTAGGTGCAACATATCAGCGGTTGATGAACAAAGTTTTTACCGAACAAATCAGCCGCAATATGGAGGTCTATGTCGACGACATGCTCACCAAAAGCAAGAGAGCTGCAGATCATTTGGTTGACTTGAGTCAAACTTTTGATCAACTGGATAAATACCAGATGAAGCTCAATCCGACGAAGTGTACCTTTGGAGTACGAGAAGGAATGTTCCTCGGATACATCATCAACCAGCGAGGTATTGAGGCAAATCCAGAAAAGATCAAGGCTCTTTTAGGGCTGCGATCTTCGACGACGAAGAAAGAAGTGCAGAGTCTTACCGGACGGGTTGCAGCACTCAACAGATTTGTATCCCGAGCAACTGATAAATGCCTCCCATTCTTCAAAACACTGCAAAAAAGCTTTGAGTGGACTGATGAATGTGAGAAAGCCTTTCAAGATTTGAAGAAGTATTTGGGAGCCCCACCATTGTTGTCTAGGCCAATAACTGGAGAGACGCTGTACTTGTATTTGGCAGTATCAGAAAATGCAGTTAGCTCGGCATTGATCAGATTGGAGAATGGAGTCCAGAAGCCAATTTATTACACAATCAAGGCCTTCCGAGGTGCGGAAATCAGATACCCAAAGCTGGAAAAATTGGCACTGGCATTAATTGAAGCAAGTAGAAGAATGAGGCCATACTTCCAGGCCCATACCATCATTGTGTATACTGACATGCCGTTAAGACAAGCCCTTCACAAGCCAGAAAAATCAGGAAGATTGATGTACTGGGCAATAGAGCTCGGTGAATATGATATTGTGTATGAACCCAGATCATCGTTGAAGGGGCAAGCCGTGGCAGATTTTATAGCAGAGTTCACATACCCTGATACCCCCGAGGAGCAAAAGGTGCTTGCTGACTTACCTGTGGACGATACAGGATCAACAGACACAGATCCAGACCAACCAAGGTTGGTAAAAGGACTTGTGGATGTAGAAAAATCATCATATTCAAACCCCAACCAACTCCGGTTGGATGAAGGGCGCGAACAAATGACCAACGAGGAACGAAGGATACCCGGGGATGATGAAAGAAAGGAGATGATATTTCATCGAGGAACTCTAACAGATAAGAAATTTGAAGACGAGTTACATACATGGAGATTATATGTAGATGGATCATCTTGCACGGCTGGTTGTGGAGCAGGGATTGTTTTAAACTCTCCAGACGATATTGACATGGAGTATGCCTTGAGATTCCAATTCAAAGCTTCCAACAATGAGGCTGAATATGAGGCTATGATAGCAGGTTTTCATTTGGCGAAAGTTATGAAGGCACGACAAGTAATTGTTTTCAGTGATTCTCAATTAATTGTGAACCAAATGATGGGAATATATGCAGTGAAGGGAGAGTTAATGGTGAAGTACCATGAAAAAGTGATGGAGTTATTAACAGAATTTGATGCTATTCAATTGGTAAGGATACCGAGAATGGAGAATGCTAGAGCAGACGCATTGGCCCGACTAGCGTCAGCTACGCGCACCGAGCTGCGAAGAACAATACTAATTGAAGTATTAGAAAGTCGGAGCATAGAAGAAGATCTGACAGTGAAGATTATTACCCTTGATTTAGGACCATCTTGGATGGATCCTATCAGAGCATACATTGAAGAAGGAGAATTGCCGGTGGACAAACTAGCTGCCAAGAAATTGAAATATAAAGTTGCTCGGTATGTGTTAACTAATGGTGTTTTGTACAGACGAGGAATTATGGCGGGTTTGCAGAGATGTGTGCATCCATCAGAAGTCAAAGAATTGATTGAAGAAATTCATGAAGGGTCTTGTGGAGCTCATGTAGCAGGTCGGACACTTTTGCAAAGGGTAATGACACAGGGATACTATTGGCCGACGATGAGGGCTGATTGTATAGCCTATGCTAAAAAGTGTGACAAATGCCAACGTTTTCCCTCCATCCGAAGAACTCCACAGGCATTGTTGACACCCATAACGTCACCTTGGCCATTTTCCATGTGGGGAATTGATCTGGTTGGACCACTACCGATGACCCGAGGAAGGTTCAAGTATCTCGTCGTGGCAGTAGACTATTTTACTAAGTGGGTGGAAGCTGAACCACTAATTGATATGACGTACGAGAAGGTGTATCAGTTCATATGGAAGAATATCATTTGTCGATATGGTCTCCCCCACGCTTTCATCACAGACCATGGAACGCAATTTGATAATGAAGAATTTGCTGCCTATTGTCATCAGTCGAACGTCTTGAAGTTTCATTCAGCACCAGGCCATCCCCAAAGTAATGGACAGACTGAGGTAACGAACAGAACATTACTAAATGGGTTGAAGAAGAGGTTAAGTGAGGCTAAAGCAAATTGGATAAATGAGCTACAGTCAGTTTTGTGGGCTTACCGAACAACTCCCCGAGCAGCAACAGGAGAATCACCATATATGCTAGCATTTGGAAGTGAGGCTGTGATACCTGCCGAGTTGGGCCTACCAACACACAGGGTGTTAAATTTCAATTCTCCGATCAGTGATCTGATGAGAAGGATGGATTTGGATATGCTCGAGGAAGTCAGAGAAGAGGCAGCCATTAGGAATGCTGCTTATCAACAACGAACAGCTCTGTTTTACAACAAAAGGGTAAAGAAATGTGATATAAAAGAGGGGGATTATGTGCTAAAGAAGGTCATTCAGAAGCAGAATAAACTGGAAGCAAACTGGCATGGACCTTACCGAGTTACAGAGGTTGTTCGACCAGGAACTTACAGAATAGCAACTCTAGAAGGAGAGGAATTTAAGAACGCATGGAATGCTGAACACCTGCGCAAGTATTATCAATGATGTCAAATGTAAAGCATTTCTTTCATTATGAATAAAACGAGGAAGATTCGCCATTTTCTTTCTAGTTAAAAATTTTTCGGGGAATACTAGTGTAATACACTACACAACAAAAGTGCTATAAGTAGCCAACCTCAGCTCTACGGAGCAAAAGTGCTATAAGTAGCCAACCTCAGCTCTACGGAGCAAAAGTGCTATAAGTATCCAACCTCAGCTCTACGGAGCAAAAGTGCTATAAGTAGCCAACCTCAGCTCTACGGAGCAAAAGTGCTATAAGTATCCAACCTCAGCTCTACGGAGCAAAAGTGCTATAAGTAGCCAACCTCAGCTCTACGGAGCAAAAGTGCTATAAGTAGCCAACCTCAGCTCTACGGAGCAAAAGTGCTATAAGTAGCCAACCTCCTTTGGTTAGGAGGACAGCTCTACGGAGCAAAAGTGCTATAAGTAGCCAACCTCCTTTGGTTAGGAGGACAGCTCTACGGAGCAAAAGTGCTATAAGTAGCCAACTTCCTTTGGTTAGGAGGACATGTTCTAAGGAACCAAAATATGCTCGAAAGAGCCAAAAGCTTTAAGGAGCCAAAAAGTGTACACCAGCATCAATTATGGTTGGTAAGATAAAAATATACTCTCATATTACAACTTATGTTGGTCGGGAGGTAATATTATTACAAAGAGTTCTTTGAAGAACAAAATATTCAAAAAAAATACACCAAGTATAGTTGGTCGGGGATAAAAACCCAATAACTGTAGTTGGTTGGCGAGGACAAATTATTGATCTTAGTTGGTCGGGCGCATTTTTATAATTGAACCAAGTATAGCTGATCGGGGATAAAAACCCATCAACTGTAATTGGTCGACAAACATTATTCACCCACCTTGGTTGGTTGGAAACAATTTGAACATTTTTACTCATTACTTTATTAAGTGATCGAGAAACATTACTAATACTTGTAACTTTTTATTAAGTTGCTTACTGAACGATAATATTGTTATCTTTTTAACAGATACATAGATACATATGTACAAATATAAAGGTGTTTGATAAAAAGACTAACAAAATTGGCAAACAGAAAATGAAAATCTTTTCATTAAATCTAGAATAAATTACAAGTTACAAGAATGTACTAAATTGTTACATGGATATTACTATTCTATTGGTTTTTTGCCTTGTGCTTTAGAAACAGGTTCCTCGCCGGCAGGAGGGTCTTCTAGGCAAAGGGGAGAATTGATGAAATTAACATCTCTGAGCATTCTGACGTTCATAACAGAAGGTGTATCCAAAAGATGCTCAGGACGAGATAATTCAACTTGGGAGTGAAGGTTATAATCACCAAGGTATTTTGAAATTAGACTGCGAGGAATGGAACGAGCTGGGATCCATGCCATATCCAATTTGAAAGGTGGTACAGGCAAGTCTAATAATGATGGAGCATGATAGTCCCATAAAAAATGCCCTTGCTCCAACTTTAACACACCCAATGCATTTAACCATCGTTGCTTGTAACCTTCATTGTTAGCATGTTCAATGCGAGCATCCAGATGAACGAGAGCTTCATTGTATCCTGCCATCCAGAATTCCCTTGGCTGTTTATGGAATTGGAAGGTTAATCTATCCAATTGTTCATGAAGGCTTTTGGCAAAGAGATCCTTGTTATGCAAGGCAGATTTCGTCGATGCCAGCTGATCTTCCAGAGACAGATTTTTATTGGACATTTCAGTCAGAGCACGGTCTTTTACTTTCAACTGGAATGCTTGAGTTTCCAGAGTAGACTGAGTGCGAGCCTCTTCAACATTTTGGCTGAGGACTCTTCCTCGCCCCCGAGAACCTCTTCCTCGTCCCCGAGCAATTCCAGAAATGGCAGATCTTCTTAAGTCCTCCAGCTCTTGCCTTAGCTTGGCATTTTCGACCTCTAAGAACGAGAAGCCTTCATCAGTAACTGGTATTAATGCAGTAGAAGATGAAGTAGCAGATTCATATTGGGCCAATTTTTTCTGCAAATTATTATTTTCTTGTTCCAGGATCTCGGCAATTTGTCTGCAGGCTTCAACTTCACCTTTTAGAGTTTTTTCCCTAATATCATATGCAGCGATGATCTTCTTATGGCCTGTTTCAGAAGAAAGTTGTTGGTATCTATTTTCATAATCTTTGTGTAACAAAGCCATTGATTCATTGTGCTGACCTTGGAGATCCTCTAAGGAACAATGCAGTTCTTCGATCAGGTCATAATAAGCGACATTGTTGGCCACAGCTCGGTCGAGTAAATCTTTCAAGTACCGATAAGCCTCAATAGCCTGCTCTGAAGCACCATGACCAAGGATATCAGCAATTTCCGATGTACTAAGGTCTGTATGACCAGCCTTATAGTATTGGTGACATTGCTGCATCAGCTCGGTATCATGTGAAGAGATCAATTCCATTCTAGCAACAAACTAAAGACGAGAAAAAGACAACAATCAACAAAAACAAGTTATCAACAACAGAGATGAACAAAGATATATTTTATTAGATCATCAAAAAGTTACATTGTTCGATTACAAGGAAATATAGAAATGATACCGAACAACTTCACACCTTTTCCTTGTCCCCCAAGACTTTCTCGGGAGGCTGGGACGAGGAGCTCGGTTGCTCGGTGGTAACGACAGCTTGATCGGTAGGAATCTTCTCGGGAGGAGGAGGCATGGAAGAAACGTCCTCGGTGGCAGAGGGTTGAGAGGCAGAAACTTGATTACCCATAGCCATAGAAGACTCATCTGAGGCAGGCTCATCTTCTTCTTCTTCCACAATTGGTGGAGGAGGGCCAGGGAGATGCTGTTGGAATAGCTCAGAATCGTCTTGGACCTTTAGCTCTTGCAGAGCAGCTACCCAGCCATCATGGAAGTATTTCAACTCCCCATATTGAACTTGGGATGTCATTGCAGCTATCCCTCTCTCCCATCCTTTCTCCCAACCAATGCTGAAATGTTTCTTGATTGCAACTTTTCTCCTCGACTTCTCCGAGGAGAGCTTCACCTCCAATTCCTCTTTCTTAACCTTGATATCTCGCAGAGTAGATAATTCTTCTTCTGCCTTCCTCAACTTATCATCAGATTCCTGATGTTTAACCTCCAAACCCTTAACTTTCTCCTCCAAATTCTTGGAGGTTTCAGCCATCTTCATCTTATCAGCCTCAGCCACAGCCAACTTTTTCTCCCAAACAGTTTTCTCCTCGATGTACTGTTGGCGAGATTCCTTCACAGATTGGGCTAAACCCAACAAAGCATCGTCAACATCGGACGAGGAACTGGAAGCTTTAATAACTTGATCTTTCTTCACGATGGTATTGAAGCAGTTCACCAGCTGAAAGATAAGAAAAACAATAAAGTCAACACAAATACAAGAATTCAAAAAAAAAGAAAGAAAGACCAAAGGTATGAGAAATTTACTGAAGAAAGATGACGAGCAGCTAGGGATCTCAGAGTATCCCTAGGAATTTTTTCATCAACCTCGAGAACTTCGGGTATAACTGAGCTCATTGAAGAACTCAGAAGAATGATGTTTGAAACACTACTACCACCAGCGGGTAGAGAAGATGCAGTTCCAGCAAGCTTAACTGAGGATGATTTCCTCAATCTCTTCAAAGGAGGTTCAGCAGCATCAACCAAGGAAGAAGTCTTGGTTGGAGAGATTGTAATTACATCAGCAGGAGCATTTTTCTTGCTCGGGGCCACTGGGGGCTTCTCGGCAGCCTTGGAGGACCCAGTATCTACTTTTTTAGTCCCTTCTGGGACATCAGTTTTGCCTTTCTGGGCTCCAACAGCAGAAGAAATTTCACCAAATAGAGCAGGAGGAGCTCTTTTCTTGCCCATTCTCTGAGATAAGGGGATATGAGAATCTGAAGATGAACTTTCTGGTGTTGAAGCTGGTTCAACAGGGCGAGCAGTATAAGAGGTCGTGTAACTCTTATACTATAGTAAATATGAAGCAGATCTAATATGCTCGTCAGCAATGGTCTTATGCAAATTCCAGATAAGTTTCAAATGCTTGATATTCACTTCTGACTCTTTTGGAGTTTTTCTTTTGTTATCAACTGCAAATAAATACATAATGGAATATCAGTCATACATTTTGTCAAACATGATGAAAGCATAATTTCATAAGTAAAATAAAATGAAAAATAAACCTATCCCATTGCCATATGGGGGGCATCTGGGACCGTTGTACACTTCGTCTCCCACCAGAGGGGCATATTGCCAATTTTTGATAATCACCCCATGTTCAAAATAGTCTTTATTTGCATCGGGGAGGTTAACTACAAGGGACCTATTTAAAAACCTAGTTTTTAAATAATAAATATTATCTAAAACAGCCCATCTGTAGCAATACATGATTTCAGGGATCCCTATGCGAGTCCCATGAGTTATATTTAATTTATATACCCCATTAATAATTCTCCATGAATTGGGGGCTATTTTTGCAGGAACAAGATCAAAATATTGACAAAACTCAAGACATAATGGGTTTGGTGGAAAGGAAAAACCACATTCAGCAACAAAAAGACTGGGGAACCAATGTCCCTCAGCCAATCGAAAGTAATCTAATGGCTCAGAAAGAACCTCTAGAGTTACCCACGAAGGAATGGAAAAATCAGAACGGAATTTCTCAACAGACTCGACAATATAAACCATATTGAATAAAAGAGATACAGAAGAAAAGAAGAATATCTTACAGAAAGAAAGGAGGTATGTTGGCAACGAACGGAAACAAGGATGAACGCACAAGAGAGAAGAAGAGAATAGAAAGCTTGAATGCAGAAAATGGAAAACGTAGACGACAGTATGGTTACCAAAGAAGTTTAAATACTTTGCATTGGGAAGCGGCGAAAGAAATGATTACCAAAAAGAAACTACTGAACTCCCGGCGGCTAAAAGGACAAAAATTGCACGAAGATCGAAGCGCTTATAAAAAAGGCGAAAAACAGCAAAATAAGAAGGAAATTTGAATACAATGTTCCTGAAACCCAGTAAGGTTATTTAATATTGCCATACACCGAGAAAGAATGTTACATACTCCTCAAAGTTCGAAATATGAAACATTGGGGGCTTCTGTTGATACCAAAATTAATATGCTGATGTGGACGAATAATACGAAGACACGTGTCAATCTACGTGGCACAATAGCAGCGAGGAAGATCATTTCACGACCAGCCATGTTTCTTTCCGAGCAACGAGAATACACCGAGGAACTCTATCACACCGAGGAACTCCAACGCACCGAGGTACTCTAATGTTCCGAGGAACTCCTGATCAGCGAACAGCTATGGCGGTCCGAGCTGCATCTCGGTCGTATCATTAATTGCCAGATAATCAACAGCTCAGATATTCATTGAATGCTTATATTCTTGGCACGCACTCTGCATTAAATGTATTACCCTTTCATATGTATGTCATTTAATGTATCGAACCTTTCATGTACAGCCTCAAGGCTATAAATACCTTGTATCATCCTCATTCAAGGGGGACCGGAATTTCTTGAGAGAACTTGTAATCAAGAATTCCACAAACACTCAGCAATAACATAACAGTGGACGTAGGCTTTATTCCTAGCCGAACCACTTTAAAAATCTTTGTCTTATTTATTTATCTGTGATTGAAAAATTAGAGCGATCTAGTTTTTTACATCAACAGTCATGGCGATTGCATATAATTATGTAACATTATCCCTTCCATGTACTACATCATTGATAACCTTTTTAACTAGGCCATAATTAAGAGTTTATTTAATGGTCCCATAATGTCTTGTAAAAGAATATTTTCTGTTATAATTCATCCAATAATAATATGTGTACACAATGGAAAATATAATAGAATGGATGTAGAAGTCTTATTAAGAGCTCTTGCTTCAGTGAGAGATATTTAAGGTCTCTTCTGACATCTTGCTTCAGTGAGAGATATTTAAAATCTTTTCTAACATCTTACTTCAGTGAGAGATATTTAAGGTTCATTTGCATGTATAAAAATTATGATGTTACTCCCACTGATCTTGAGGTATATACATGGATCAACTAAGTTTTCTTTGAAACCGAAGTTCGTAATGATTTCATCAAACTTTAGATACCATTGCCTCGAAGGCTTTAAACGTAATTAACACATACGTAAGAAATATTATGACATGAAAAAAATAAGATGATGCTATGGGTAGCCATCGTAAATTTAACGTAATACCATTAATGGTCGTAATATTTAACATGTATAATTGAGTGATGCATCTATTTAATTTTAATAAGGTATCTATGGATATCCTTATTTTACACATGTACAAGCACTCCCTAATTATTTATTCAACATATGATTATAATATACCTGTGGGCAACTAGTTGATATATGTTAAATAAATAAATTTAAACATTATAATAATGGTAATAAATGGCTAATTTGGAATGTGTAATATTAAGGATCACTGTGGTGATACCTAACTTTAATAATTCAATTGCATTCATTTAATAAATTAATGTGAATACTTATGCATATTTTTATCATAAAATTCCAAAGGCCATAAAGGTGTACAATCTAAAATTTCATAAGTCTAGAATCCCCAAATCTTAGAATTTTAAAAAATTATTTGTTGACTTAACACATGATTATAATATACATGTGGGCAACTAATTGATATGTGTTAAATAAACAGATTCAAATTTTGAGAATTTGAAGACATAATTTTTAGAATTCCAAAAGGTTATAAAATTTTGAAAATTACAAAAATTGCATAATTTAAAGAATTCTAAAAGGCATGGTAACATGAATTCCAAAAGTCATGGTAGCATGCATTCTAATAGTCATAATCGAATGAATTGTAATAATAGTATGAATTCTAATAGACATGAATTTCAATAGACATAATTCTAATAGACATGAATTCTAAAAGACATGAGTTCTAATAGACATAATTCTAAAAGACATGAATTCTAATAGACATAATTCTAAAAGACATAATTTTCAATATATATATATATATATATATATATATGTATTGATTTATACCATAAAATATGGAAAAACAATTTATTTTTCCCAAAATGGAAAATTTTGAGTTATCACTACAATAACATAAATAATCTTTCGATAATCACTCTCCAATTTGCAGAATTGTAAAATCAAATTTTAAATGAGAGTTATAAGCGTTGACATTATTACCAAAAGTATAAAAAATGCATTTTGAAGGTCTAAACGACATCAAAACGCAAAACTGGGGTGTATCCCATTGTAAATAATGCGTTTTGTTTATTTCGACGTTTCCACTTGACCATATGAGTTGAAAAAAATTCCGATCAAATTTTGACCTTTCACATTCAGACAACAACATCATCATTATCTATTTTAATGGAAAATCAAATATTCGTAACATTAACTCTGATACCACATGTAAGTTATATTTTATACATGGTTCCTAAGATCTTTGAACAATATGATAATCACATCAATAGACATGTGAAAAGAGTAATTTTATTTACTTCCTTTCGACGCCATGGATATAGTCCCGCTCTTGAACGTCGCCGTCAAGTGTCGCCGGTGTGATCGCCTTAGCAATCCTTTAAGGGAGAATTTGACTTTTCTCTCCTTGCCTATAAACCTTTAAGTATGTGTTTTTCGTGGATTTCTTGGATGAACTTTTGATGGAGGAAATGCATCTATTTATAGGTGGAGAGAGGGCCAGAATTCCAAAGGTCAATTAATCTCAATCGTCCGTCAAGGTAGAGATTTAATTGGAATTCTAATTCTTTTTTATTCTTTATTTCGTGTAGAATATGAATCATTTATACATGATATAACATGTATTTTTTTTAATTAAAAAAAGGATTAGTAAAGACCACATTTCGGGGAAGGAAATAAACCAAAGGTAAATTTAATAATTTTCTTACAGGCACATCAAGTAACAATTCGTGGGAGAATCCTTTAGGACAGGGATGACACATCTCTAGTCTAGGTGGTACAAGGAACCCATGAAGATAAAAACGTCATTATCGCCCCCATATCATCTTAAGGAACCATTTAACCAAGCATTAATGGGAATATCCGCGTGAGTCGATAATGGTAGAAGATAAGTATAGGCATGGTAGAAGATAATTCCTATGTCGTAATTGGTTCGTGCCAGTGGCAATGTACACTCGTGTGACATGCGCGCGTGTGTGTGTGTGGGGGGGGGGGGTAAGGCGTGTGTATTAAAAAATACACGTGGTTGCCGCTGACACAGACCAATTACAACATAAGAATTAAAATTAATGGGTTGTTAAGGTTCATTAAAATGTTCATCTTTTAGGTTCGCGATTGAACCTCTCCCGAAGATAAGTACAAAAATAAACGAGCGCGAGTCGAGATTGGTTCCTACCATAAGGTCCATGGAAACTACACCCATTGTGCATTAAAAAAATTTCCATTGCATTGTATAGGCATGAGTCGGTAATGGTATATGGTCTCCTGTTAAAAGGGATTAAGGTAAAATCAAACTCTTCCCATTAATAATTGCAATCGTTTAAATGGCATTCCCATTGACAAGGTTCAATGTAATGCCCCTTGATTTTCAAACTAATTATTTTAATAGTAAATTTACGTGTTAAATTATGTGGTAGATTTATGTGATAGATTTATATATTAGATTAAATTTTCAAATTTAATAATTCTTGTATGATAAATAATTAAATTGGGTTCTAAATAAATTAATATGATGGTAACTAGTTGGGAATAAAAAATAAATAAACCCGTTGTGTGTATTATGTGATCAAACTATTCTTTCTGAATCTTACTTTAATGGTTTGTAGTTTTCAGTTGGACTTATAAGGTAATTAAATTTCCCCAATAGTGTCAAAAGTATGAGGAATTGGGCCCAATAGTTGGGTGACCCATTAGGAAAATTTTGAAATAGTTTGGCTGAGATTTTGAGGCTTATAAGGTAGGTTTATATTATGTTTAAGGGGGACCTATGGATTAGAGTTATATAAACATAAGATTAAGTTAAGTTAACACATCATATCATACCTAAACCAAATGTTCTAAAAAACGCAGGGGCGTGATCGAGGCGTCGAGGTCAAGCCTTGAGCCTTAAAAGCCTAGGCGGGCCTTAGGCGTAAAAAGGCGTTTAGGTATTTTTTAATATATTTTAACATTTTTAACTATAACAAGACTATTAAATACTAAAATGGTATATACCTTAAAATATGTCTGAATACATGCAAACGAAAATACTATTTTTTTAAATACTAAGAAAAAACAAAAGAAGAAGAAGAAAAAAGGTGCGTTTTTTTGGACGAGAAGTGGAGTGGTTTGGGATATCATTTGTCTTTTGATTGTTTTGAATGATATATTCGTCCATTTTTTTTAAAAAAAGTCTTTAAAAGGCGATATCGTTTCACTAAAGCGTTTTTATTTTTTTAAAAAGTGCGCCTTAAGCCTTTTACCAAGAATAAGGCGTAAAAGGCTTAAGGCGGGACATTTCTTCCAAGCCTCAAGCCTAGGCAAGCTTTTTAGAACACTGTCTAAACCTAAACCTAAAACTAAACCTAGAGGATAAAGAGATAGTTAGCATTTTTAATATAATTCGGGGCAATTGAGGAGGAAGAGGCTTATATAATTGGGAAGAAAATTTGGGGTAGTTCATTTACAACACAAAAGGCAAAAAACTTCAATTCCACTCTTACACTTTTGTACTATATGATTGTAATAGAATCCATGTGTAGGAACCCTAAATTACATTGCTAATTAAAATAACTATTTTGAGAAATTTTCCAAAAATTATAAATGAAATCGGGAAAATTAATACATGGAAGCCATTTACAACAAAACTAGGGTTTATGTTGAAGTTATGCTATTTGAAATAACTGTGTTTTCATAACTTGATTAATTATGAAATTGGAATACAAATTATGTTAAAATATATTCTAACAATATAAATTCTTGTTGAATTATATTAATTTGATAATAAAATTCATGATTTATGGAGATAGAGTTCATATGACGCTAAATTAGTAAATTAGTTCATGAATAATGTTAGAGTTGATAAAATTCATGTTTTAGGTGTTACATTATCTATGATTCTACCTTTATACGAAGGAAACAAATATGGTATTTGGATTTAATTACAATTTTGTGGGGTTTTTCGCAGAAAATTTGGGTTATAATTAGATGACCAGGATCGATCTGAGTTCAAGGCAGGATTGATCCAGTCCTAAGACTTTTGTCAGGTTTGGTTATTGGTGATTTTTGTTTGGGATTTTTTTATGTTAGTTTTAGATTATTTTAGGATATTTTTAATAAATAATTTTGACCAGTAAGAAGGTTTATAAGGGTATATAACACTAAACGATCCTAGGTATATATGAGATATTATTGGTGATTAATTTACCGATTAGGGACCAAAGTAAAATAATTTGATATTATAGGACCATTTAGGTCATGTGTACATACTTATATGGCTTATGCACGTGAACATACCACTGGTGGGTGTGTAGGATCATGGACAATCTACTAGTCAGTGATCTGATTGGACACGTTCAATGGAGCTGTATACTGTACCTAGATATAATGATACCGGTTGTGCATATGTCCATATTATTCCGTTCCTATATGATGAGTTCGATGTCTCCCGTGATGATACGATGGGGTCTAAATCCTTTTGTGTAAATATTGGCATGTGGTTACACGGTTGGTGTGATGGCGAAGTGGTTTTCATTTTGTGTATATTGAGACTTTAGGATTCATCACCTTCTTTAATAGGTACTAGTTAAGGCACGAGAGATCCCTGTACATGAAGACCTTCACGAGATATTTTATTTAAGGGAAATCTGGCCTCCCTCTTTTTCATGTCCATGGCTCAAGAGTACTCACATTGATTACTATAGTAGTATAATTACATCGACAAAATTATTATCAGTGGTAAATTATGACTTGGGTTGATAGTGGTAGATTTATTCCCCTGTTTTTTTATATTCATGATAAACTATAGAGTTATATTGATGGCATTATCTGGGTGGTTAGAATAAGGGGGAAGTACTCTTAGGTGCTTCACAAACAAATTTTAAACACTAAAGGAATTTTGACAAATTTTAAACACTTAGGTCCATTAATTCTCTTCTTGTAAAAGTTCACGCTAGTGGCATAAAAAGTGGACCTAATAGCATATTGTCCTTAAATATTTAAAAATTGTCAACAAGGGAACTATGTGTAAATTTCCCTTACAATAATTAACCTGCTACAATATTTGGGTTGGGATATTCATGGACAATATAACTATTTTAATGTTATATTTGACCTCTTATTGGGATCATGTAAATGTTTTCTTTCCATGGTCCTAACCTATCTTGTGATGACACATATTCTATTCATAGGCAAGAGAAGTACGAGGGTTGATACTTCAGTATTCTCCAATAACACTTCAGTCCTTCCAGTCTTTACTCTTACAACTGATGTAGGTGTACAAGATTGCATCCTTCTCATTTTCTTTTATGTCTTTATTTAAAGTTATTAAGTATGGAGTAGTTGGGTGCCATAATTTAAGGATTTTTTTTACTTTAATTGGGTCTTAAATTTGGTGGTATGGTGGGTAATTATATTATATTATTGAGTTATTGGATTTAAGATTCTGTTACCAATTTATATTTTCTAGTTAAGTTATTTACTCATGTTATTATTTATGTTGAATGCATACAACGATATGTAATTGCTGGATAACCCTTATTGACTGCACATGAGATTGACCATGTTTATGGAAACTAGGGACTATCAAAATTGGTATCAGTGCATTCGAGGTTCTAAGTTTCTTAGGTTCTGTCATTTTTGCGTAGCATTCTTTGTTATTTTCAGAACTATCTTTTATTCGAACTTGTACTCTATATTTTGTGCGATATTGATATTATTTTATGCCATCTTTTCAAATGGAAAATACACGTAGGGGTGCTAACCAAAGCAAACAAGTTATTGCCACTGCACCATTATAGGAACAACCATAGGGACAGATTCCTCCTTAACTTGATTTAGCTGCCATTATTTATCAGACCATTGTTGCAACTATATATGAAATATTGCATAATCATCACCTCCATATCCATAGCTAACTACACCCACTCCGATATAAACATTAACTTGGGAGAAATGCCATAGTGACTTCAACAAAAGTATCCCTCATGAGTTCGTAGGGTTTACATATCCGATTGTGGCCTATCAACATAAGTAGAACAATAATGACATCTGAGGATAAAAAAGTCATATAAGTGCAGAAACAAATGCTTTCCAACTTTAGACTAGTAGGAAATGCACTTCAGTTATACCACCACCAAGAATAGAGAAACTATGAGTATTATAGAATTTTAGGAGTTATTTGGGGAGAAGTATGTCCCGTATGCAATTCGATCAATGATGAAGACTAATTTTATATGTCTAGATTAGGGTGATCACATAATAACCCAATATGAGTCGGAGTTCACTCGAATCTCACTATTTTCACTAACTCATCTCAATATTGAGTCCTATAAGATGGATCACTCAAGGGCTTGACTTGGAGGATTATGCAAGTTCTTATGGGAAACCTGACCTACACCACTTACTCTTAGGTGGTGAGTGCAGATTTAATGCACTATTATGATAATACAGATTTATAAAATGGCATAAGTGATAGGAATGATAATAATGGGTATATTTAAGGGCCTAAAATAGAGGAAGATGATAACCGTAATAAAAGAGGACAACCTCAAGGGGAGTAACATCCTAAACAACACAGAGTTCAGGAGGACCACATACTATAGGACCATTAAGTCCATGATAATAATAAAGAAGTCCTATAGGGCTAAGGCTACTAGGGTGGTTGACAAGGAAGAAGACAAGATGGTTCCATCGAGGAAGATAGTTTACGTGTAGAGAGTATTATCACAATTCTAAGAGGTTCCCTAAGGTAAACTAGGTTTCCCATATACATTAAGGATATCAAGGGTAGCATTAATAGTTAACACATCCCTTATAATCCTATTTTGGGTGGTATAGGGTGCCTAAGAAGGCAAGAATGTCATTCTGGGCTCCTTTTTTTTTTTTTTAAATTATTTTAGGGAGCCATTCAATCAAGTTTTCAAGGGACATATATACCTTAAGATAATAAAAATCACACCCATGTGAGTTATCCATGTTATATTAGTGTCTAATTTCATCGAGACAAAGATTAATTCATGTGACAAGATTTACATTAACCACGACCATTATGAATAAAAAAATTGCCATTGCATTGAATAAACTTAAGTCAATAATGGTATAAGGTTTACACTGAAAGAGGAATGAGGAAAAATTGAATTATCACCCCAATTATTACAACCATGAGGAATGAAATATCCCCATTGATGAGATCCATGAGAGCTTCGTTACCCCAAGTGATTTTGATCTTTCCAAATTTAGTGATGCAATATTTTTTATGAAAACTCACGAAATCATTAACAAAAGAAACGCGTAATTTGCAAACCATCTGAAATGAATAAGGAAATAATGAATGGTGATTGAAAATTAAGAAACAATAGAGGAAATAACTTCACAATAAATGGATAATTAGAGATAGGAGGATAAAGAAGTAAAGTATAAGCAAAGTGAACTGATAATATACTTGATAATAATCCAAAGATAATAATGAAAAGGGTTATAAAAACCCTTAAGTATCAAGAACCTGAATCGAGGGCTCTTGATCATTGCATAGTGTCTGCGCACATGCCACACCCCAAGTACCTTACATGCAATGACGACATGTGGCATGCGCAATGATTGTGCACGTAACCTTGGGGCCTATGTATTACGTGTAGATAGTCCCTCACTATTACATTTTCACCACACAATGATTAGACATGAGTCAATAATCGATAATGCCATACAATCTACGTCAACCTCATAAATTTTTTCTCACTAAAGATTGACTTAGTCCATTTTAATAGGAAAGTGGAGGGTGAGTTTTCTAGTCAATAAGAGGATGACTCCCATCAAGAATTATTATACCTTAGCCTTGTATAAGTATGGCACTGAGTTACTCATGCATGAACATATTTGGTATGGATGACTAACTTTGCTAAGTCTTGGTCGAACACTAAATTATAGGATAAGATCACTGAGGATATAATTGACAAGAAACCCAGTCAACTGACGACTCCTCACCAAATAAGATAAGGATCCTTACAACTACATTCGTATAAAGAGGGGAGGTGATCATAATAAGGAACTCCTTGAACTAGTGAACTATGGGAAACCATTTATTTTGCCCCAGTAAAGTAGCCGACCAGTCCAAGATGCATAAAGGACCGACTCAAATCCAATATTCATTAATGGCTCGTGTATTTTACAAACACTGAAAGACACATGGATAAATTCAAGTCGGTTACCAACAATCTCGGAGGAGATATGCAGGGACACCACCAATTATCCACGATTACATTGAGTTTCTTATACAACTCAATCTTTTATGTGAGAATTTATAAATTGTAAAACCTATCTTCAGGAAAAGGGATGTAATCTTGAGCATTGAGAGACACTAATAAAATTATAGTAACCTCTCCGTGGACGTAAGCAAGTTGTCGAACCAAGTATATCCTTACTGTGTGTGTGATTTTACTTTCTACATTTGTGATTATTTTCGTGGATCTTTATTGTGATATTTCTTGTACTCACAAATGGCATCGTCTGTGGGAAGCGATTTCTATTCCTGTGAAAACATTAATCAATAGAAAGCCCGTGATGTCTCACCATACCAGCAACATTCCTCAGGTTGTCAATGTACAAAAAGACCCAGTCCCACCTAGGGCCAGGTCAGATATTCTCCAACAAACGAATCCTAGGTTTCGCTAAGAAAGGTAGACTTATCAAGAAAGTCAGGGATCACCTAGGTCTACTCAGATTTCCAGGTTATTCGATGCTTACAAAGCCAGACTTTGAGAACAAGACGAGTCCACATGCCTCTAGGTGAAAGAAAATGCTCGCCTCCAAAAGAGAATTGAAAGGATGGAAAAAGATCTCCATAGAGGTACGGGGAAATGTCGTGATAGGACTTCTAGTCCTCAGGCGAGTAATACTCATAACCTAGGGAGGAACTCCAGGTACGACCATGATAGATCCAAACGTGGTTGGTCAGAGAATGATTAATTAGAGCGTGGCTAGTCAGAGAGGCTCCATATGAGCAATCATCGTCAGAATGAGGACATCAGGATTTTGGTTTGTAGAGAGATGGACCAACATCCAACCCATTGAGGAATCAGATCTATTAGGGAGCTATCTAGGATATCTCTTAATATCCAAATGAAATTATCTTTTTCAAGGGCGATCGAATAACAGGAACCCCAAAAGAATTTTTTCGTTTTGAGGTTCAAGATTTACGGTGGAAAGACAGATCCTGTAGACCACATTTGGTAGTACAAGAAGGCAATGACTCTGTGGAGCCACAACGAGGTTTTATTTATCAAAATTTCCCTTCTATCCTACATGACGTAGAACATAAGTTATTTGAGAATTTACCTCACAGGCCGGTCAATAACTTTAAGGCCCTAACAAAGGATTTTATTACTCGCTTCATAACCATCAATTCCCATCCCAAGAGGATGGATGCATTGCTCACGATGAAAAAAATTCACAAGAGAACCTTCATAATTATGCTAAGAGGTACTGTAAAGTCTTCAATGAAGTGGAAGACTGATTGGATTAGGTTTCCATGGCATCCTTATATGGATTGGACTGTCGACCACATCTTTACTGCACCAGTCCCTGACAAAGAATGGACCCACCACCATTGACGACCTTATGGCTCGTATTGAGAAATACACTAAGGTTGAACTCTAACGGGTCAGGGACAATAGTCGAGCAAAGGAAACCAAAGGATGAGATAAGAGTGACATTCCAAAGAAAGGGGACAAGAACGAATCTAAGAATGGGAATAAGGATAATCCTTCAAAGGCATTCCAGGCTATTAAGACAGTCTTCTAGGAAACTATATACAATATCTTGAGCAAGATCAAAGACCCATCGTTCATCAAGTAGCCCAAAAAGATGGGAGGTGACCCAACGAAAAGGAATAACGTGCTAAGATGCGCATTATGTAAGTAGGTCAACCATATGACCAATAATTACAAGGCTCTGAAGTCACACTTAGAAGAGTTGACCCAAGATGGGCATCCTTGATGACGACATGGGATAAGAGTTCTCGGTGATCCATGGGGCATCAAACCTAAAGTATATATAAGGGATTGCTATTAGGATGGAGCTAAAAAAGGTCACTGTTATCATGGAGGCATTTCAGATTGACCCTACTAAGAGCTAAGCTGGTAAGCGCCGATGACCAGAGGACTTCGACTACATCAAACATCGTCTTCACTGAAGAAGATTTGGTCGGAGTGACGCGACTAAGAATGTGTCTCTAAAGTGCGTTCTCTCTAGGCTCATGTGAAAGCCTGTCGCGTTAGTAATAAACCCGATAAGTCGGGATCGTCTCCACAGGGAAATATGACGAGAAAATCGTGATGACGGAAGGACTTACGATTAACCTAAACTCAACTCTAACAAAAATGAAAAGATGATTTGTTTGCAATTAATCTTACTATTAAAAGGAAAATATATTAAGACTATGGAACGAACAATTTAAGCAAGGATTAATATCTAGGAATGAGGTAATAAATATGAAGAGAAAAACAGGTCGGGAATACAATTCCTTAACCCTAGTGTATTAGTGGTATAAAACTAATCGTAAATTTAAGTGATTAATCAGACCCAGACTTTAGTACTCCCAAGCATTACGTATATGAGGTTCAAGCCCACACCATACGTATTCAGAGGACGAGTAAAGCGATAACACGATAGCTACACTTGCATTGCATTCTAAAGCATCCCAATTACTCCGAAGCAAATGAGATCCAAAGATTTACAATGGTTGTGTTCGCTATGTAATACAGTCTAATAAATACTTAATTTTAGAGGATTAATTTTATGCACATGAAATGTTCACATCGGGTTGAGTTCATGCATCCCAACCCTAAAAAATCTAGCCAGACATATTGAACCTAAAAGAAAATATGTTTTGAATGAAAGAAAACATTTTTACTAGCTACAGAAAATGAAGAATAAGGAAATTACTACTAAAGTATTAACTACTACAATAATTAAAGAAAGACTTGGAATGAATTTACTTGAATTGCAATCTGGAATCAAACTAGGATTTTTGTTGCTTTCCTCTCTAAACTATTACAAAGCTTCTCTAAAAACGAATTAGAAGCCTCCTCCTTTCTGGGAGGAGTTAGAAATTTATATCCTACGTAGTTTACAAGAGTTGGTCAAATAAAATCTCGAGCACCGAATCAATCCGGTCAAGAAATTCCGGACTAGTCCGGTCAGTAACCAGACTGATCCGTTTTCCAAACAAAATGGATTGTTCTGCTTGACGAATTGTTATGCAGTGATTTTAAGGGCCGAACCAATTCGTTTTTTTGGGATACCGTATTGGTCCGATAAACGACCATCTTTACAGTGATTTGGGACCTCGGACTGATCTGTTTTTCTAGTCAACCGGATTGGTTCGGGTTGCCTTCTTCAACTTCTCTTCAATTTCTCTTCAATATCTCGTGATTTTCTCACATCTTCGGGTCTTCATGACTTCTAATCCAGAACTCAGATTGGGACACAGTTTTGTTCCTATATGCTCATGAATGCGAGATCTTCGACTTTTATTTGTGTCCTCAATCGGATTCCTGGTAGAAATTACACTTTTGCCCTTTTGATTTGTCTTCTTTCTTTTCTCTTGCTTCTTTTGATTTTTTTTCGGTTTCTTTCTTTTATGCGTTAAATACCTGTAAAATTGTTAAGAAATACATAAAACTCGGGATCCTTGTTCGTTAGCAAAGATATGAGATAACTTAATCTATTTTACGTTGTCCAAGGTAATAAAAGCCTCTAAATTAAGGGGTAAATTTGGAAGAATTTATGCCTAATCATGTAGGGAGGACCCACATCACGACACACTGGTAATAACCCTCAGAATTACAAATTAGGACATCGATAAACTCTCGTGGATCAGGGAAGCTCGTCAGAGGTGATGTACCCAGAGTTGTTCCATAAGTTGAAGCTCAACCTAGTCAACCTTAAGGAAGCCATAGTTCCGTTGGTCAGCTTCGTAGGGAAAATCATAATGTCGCTGTGAAAGATAGTCCTGCCAGTCAGAGTAGGCAATATCTCAAAGCTAATTGAGTTCTTAGTAGTGGACATAGAGTCCCCATATCACTCCATTCTAAGAAGAGGTTGAATGCACGCCACGAGGGCCATACCATCTACCTACCACTAAAAGCTGAAGTGTATCACCGACTGGGCATAGCTAAAATTTATGGCGATCAGGCTGTTATAAGATAGTGCTTCATCGCGACCATCCTCCCCAGGAAAGAAGTAAAAGGAATTAAAAGATGCTCAGGAGGAAACTGCACCCTCTAAATAGCAATTACGGTACGACCAAACATAGGTGGAGGAGAACTGGGTACACCCCACTAACAGGGATGTTAAAAGCCTGGAGGAAGTTGAAGATGATGACAACTTGCTAGAGAGAAAGATTTAGATCAGAACCATGCTCGTTGATAACGAAAATAAAGAATTGATGGCCTTTTTAAGAAGAAATCTAGATGTTTTTTCTTGGGAACCATATGATCTGCCCGGGATTGATCCCAACGTAGCCTACTGTTGTCTGCACATTGACCTAACCTTCATACCGATCATTCAAAAGGTTCGCCAAATAGCCCTCGAGAAGGCTAAATCGGCGGAAAACAAAGTAGGGAAGCTCTTGGATGCCAAATTTATTAGGGAAATGCAGTTTCCTAAGTGTCTATCCAACCCAGTAGTGGTATGAAAGAGAAACGACAGTTGTAGGGTCTGTATTAACTTCACAGATATCAACAAAGCATGTCCTAAAGACAATTTACCATTGCCTAAAATCGAACAGTTAGTTGATGATGATGCTGGAAATAGCACCACCCTTCAAGGTGTTTGTAAGATCAAATCAGTGATAACAATGGCAGCTCAAATACACACTAAATATAAGAGATTGAGATGAGGAGAAGAGGATGAACACCAATATATAAGTGGTTCAGCCAATTAGGCATACGTCCACTATACAAATGAATAAGGTCACCAGAATAAGGCACTAACGGCCATGGATACAATCTCTCAAGATTTCTCTCTCTACTGTGTAATTGGACTGAGTTTTAGCTAGGTTTGTTAATTTTGGATCCCTTTACAAGGTTAGGGATGATTCCTATATATAGTGTTTGGGGGGTGTAATGTACCCCCCAAGCATGCAATGAGCATGTGTGTGTTGATCTAGCCAATCTAATGAAGACATCTATCACTGTCACATGTAAAGAATGATGATGAAATATTCCCCCATGTGAGGGGATTGATTCGGTTACAACTGACTTTGTCCACGTGTTCCTATCCTTGCATATGATTGTAAATGCTCGACTTTGTCCCTAACGGGTGCAACCTCGGCCTATAAGAGTACGAGGTTCGTTAAGTCTAACTGTTGCTTTATTCGAGGTTATTTATGAGGTATCTAATCTAGGTAGGATGGCTGAGGTAAGACATGAGAAGTTGAGACGCCAGCCAACGTCGGGGCTAGGCAAGTATAGTTACAACGTCGGCCTGGGCCGATGATGACGATGAAGGGTGGTTGAACCCATGAGTCCTTGCTGGTCTCGGCTGGTTCCCAGCAGAGGTTGATGTAGAGGTAAATGTGATATCGGCTGTGGATGACCTGATAGATGGTTGGGCCCCATGAGTTATGAAGACCTCGACTGTTGCCTGATTGTAGGGTAACTAACAACGTCGGCCGTAGCCAACCTTATGTTGGACGAGATCACTGATCATCAGTCTTGGGCCTTTGTTACCTCGACTGTTATGATGGTCGAGGTTGGTGCCTCCAAGCTATCAGGTACAGTTTTAGCATATCAATCACCCTCTAGCCCTTAGTTACCTATGTGAGTAGGTGACTAAGGGGTACACATATCCGAGGTTGTTTTTTCTTTGTGCTAATCTTCCTTTGACAAGTGTCGACTGCTGAAGTAGGTTGCGTGGCTGGCAAGTGCAATGATGATTGCCTTTTGGGCTCCCAAGGCAATAATGGGCCTTGGGACGCATGCAAAAATTTTTTGAGGGTTTAAACCCTTTTCCTTCTTTTTTCTCCTTACTTCTTCTCACTTTCTCGCTTGAGTTTTCTATGCCCTCTCTCTCTTCAAGAGCTCCAATGTTGCTGGGTTTTGGGATTTTTCTTGATTTTTAATCATCCTTTCTTCATCTCGCACTTCCTCAAGTACTATTTTCATCTCGTCTTTCCATTTTCAGCCTTATTTTTCTATTTCTTTCATACTCCGATGACAGTTCCTATTTTTTGGCGAGTTTATGAGTTTTTCGGTGAGATTTTGAGTTTTTTCGGTGGCCCTTGTTCTTGACTGTTCTTCATTTGAACTTGATTAAAACCAGGTTTTGATCCTTAGTTAGGTTAAGTTCAATTATTTATTTTTGGTCTAGGGTCTAAGTTTAAGGTCGTCTTCCTATGCTCAGACCTCTTTATAAACTTATTGAGGATTTCCCTTCTTTTAGAGATAAGACCTTTGCCAAAATTAGGCAAATAGAGCTAGCCCAAGAGGAAGCTCATAGGGCTGAGGCCTTCCCCCTCAGACCTATCTTTCCCCCACCTCTTAAGGTGGTATAACCTGAACCAGCCAAGACTGCTGAGCCATCGGAGGATCCGGTTGATACCTCTCCCATGTCTGAGTCTGAGTCGTCCACTTCGAACCCTATGTCTGTAGATTCATTCCAGGAGGCAATGGATTTTAAGCAAGATCAGGTCCCTGATCAGGCCGAGGTTGAAAGTCGTGCCTCATCCCACAACGACTCCAACACTTCAGGGACTTCTTCTGATGTTGAAGTTGTGGGGCCGAGTGTGGCTGTTCCCCCAATCATTGATGCTATTCCCCTGTCAGCCGCAACAGGGGCTAAGTTCGCTCAGATATTCTCTGGAGGTGTTCCTACACCTTCCCAGGCCGATATTGACAGGGACGAGGATGATGGTCATGAAAGTGATGTTGATACCTCGGAGGCAGTCGAGATAGAGAGTACAGTCACTGAGTTCGATTTGTTAGCCTTTAGGCACCTTTATGCTTAGGTCCCTCTATTAATCTTAGGAGACCTCTGAGGGATGAGAGGGCCTTTGGTGGACGAGATGGGGGAATCTGAATATGAGCAGATGTTTAAGTTAGGATTTTGTTTCCCCCTCCATCCAATAATTAGAGCCATATTATCCCATATTAACCTTCCCCCTTCCCAATTATCCCCAAATGCTTGGAGAGTGATGATTGGAGCCATCGTCTTATGTAGGGCAATCCATCATTCAGACCTTCCTATTAGGGTCTTCACTGGGTGCTACGTGCCATCCTCTGCCAGGAACCACCCTAGCTACTACCACTTCCTTGCTAGAAAGTCTGATAAGAAGATGTTGTTGGTTACCCATACCTCAAATTATAACTGGAAACCATGATACTTCTTCGCCTTAGGGGCATGGCAGTTTGGTACTTGTGCCCCCTCTTCATTACTAGTGCCGATGACCCCTCTGAGGTGGGCAAAACTATCATTGGCTGCCAAAGCCAACCCTAGATTAAGCCAGGATAACCTAAAAAGGGTCGAAGATCTTCAAGATCAGGGGGAGCTGGATCGACTAGTCAAGTATGAGCATCTGATGACCCCCTACTACCTCTCTGAGATGGGCTTGGGGGGAAGTCCCTTAACCGATCTTCGTAAGTGTTTATTTTGCTATGTTGCACCTCTGATATTTGATGTCTCTGATTTACTAACTCAGACATTTTTTTTGCAGAATGCCCAGAAGGTATATCAGACGACCTGTGGAAGATGTCTGCGCTAATCCTAATCAAGTTGGTGAAGAAAGTAGGGCTTAATGCTCCTCCTCCTCCTCCTCAAAAGCAGAATGTTATCAATTCAAAGGCCGACGCTTCAAAGAAGAGGAAATCCATTACTACTGCCCCTGAGGATCAGAGATAGAGCAAAGCCCAAAAGGGTGGCCGTGTTATCCCTATCTCGTCTGATGATGTGCTTACTGCTCGTCTGGAGCAGTTGAAGATCAGCGATAACCTTATTGGTCATGGTCTAAAGGCGATGGATGCCATTGTCTCTGCAATGATCGATGCTGACAAGCGCTTCTTACGCTCTATAGACACTCCTCTGCTGGCCGAGTTTTGCCTTCATAGGTCCATCCAGGTAGAGATTTTAACCTTTTTAGTACCAAGTGTAACCTCTTCCTTGATTTTGGTTATCTTGATCTCATACATCTGCCTTTGTATTATAGGGTATCCTGTCTATGCACCAGTTTCTTGACTAGACCCTGAGAAAGCTGCCCCTCATCGAGAAGGGAAAAGAGGCCCAGAAGGTGAAGGCCTCTTTGAATACTGAGGTAGAGCATATGAAGGCTTCTTTTGAAGGGTCTGAGACTAAGGATAAGTAGATGGAAAAGGATATTGCCAAGCACAAGAAGGACCACAACTCTTATATGAAGGAAAATGATGAAGATCTTCAACAAAAGGTTGATGCTGTAGTGAAAGCTGCCCTTGAGGAGGCCTCTGACAAGTGGTTGGCCGACTATCAGGTCTTTGACTAATTCATAAGCTTCGACTTTGAATACCTTGAAAGTGGTATTAAAGCTACTGGTAAATGGGTGACTATCAAATAAAAAGAGTCAGGGAGTTTGACAGACTCAGACTTCATTAGTCTGGGTTTTGCAAACCCTCAGTTTGCTCAGGGAGGAAGGAGGTGATGCGCCTGCAGAGACTCCCCAACCAGAAGCTACAGAGACTGAGGACGTCAACCCTCAAGATGATGGGTCTGAGGTTACCAATGTCAGCCAAAATGATTAGGCCAAGGTTGCCGACCCTGTGGATGCAGACACTTAGATCATAATTTGTGAAGCTTCACTTGTAATTTTTGTTTTTCATTTGTAGCTTCATAACTTCTGATAATATTCTCTTGCACATTTTGGCTTGTAATACTTAACTTCTTCATGCTATATCATCCTATGAAGAGGATTTTTCTTCTTTTGATGAATGTTCACTGGATGGTTTCATATATCATTAAATGGTGTGTATTAAGGTCTGAAGCCTCAATGTAATGGTGTCTTCATCACTAAACTATGATGTTACCCTTATAAATTTCACCAAATTGATGATGTTGAAGGTCTGAGGTTATCCAAATATGATGTTTCACCTCAAACATTGTCACCAAATTATAATGTTTTAAGGTCTGAGGCCATCAAAATAAGATGTTACCCTCATAAATTTCACCAAATTAATGAAGTTGAAGGTCCGAGGTCATCCAAATACGATGTTTCACCTCAGACCCTGTCACTAAATTATGATGTTTTAAGGTCTGAGGCCATCAAACTAAGATGTTACCCTAATAAATTTCACCTAATTAATGATGTTGAAGGTCTGAGGTCATCCAAATATGATGTCCCACCTCAGACCCTGTCACCAAATTATAATGTTTTAAGGTCTGAAGTCATCTAAATATAATGTCCCACCTCAGACCCTATCACCCAATTTTAATGTTTTAAGGCCCGAGGCCATCAAAATAAGATGTTACCCTCATAAATTTCACCAAATTAATGATGTTGAAAGTTTTAGGTCATCCAAATATGGTATTTCACCTCAGACCCTGTTACCAAATTATGATGTTTTAAGGTTTGAGGCCATCAAACTAAGATGTTACCCTCATAAATTTCCCCAAATTAATGATGTTTAAGGTCTGTGGTCATCCAAATATGATATTTCTCCTCATAAATTTCACCAAATTAATGATGTTGAAGGTCTGAGGTCATCCAAATATGATGTTTCTCCTCACAGATTTCACCAAATTAATGATGTTGAAGGTCTGAGGTTATCCAAATATGATGTTTTACCTCAGACCCTGTCACCAAATTATGATCTTTTAAGGTCTGAGGACATCAAACTAAGATGTTACCCTCATAAATTTCACCAAATTAATGACATTGAAGGTCTGAGGTTATCCAAATATGATGTCCCACCTTAGACCCTGTCACCAAATTATGATGTTTTAAGGTCCGAGGCCATCAAACTAAGATGTTACCCTTATAAATTTCACCAAATGAACGATGTTGAAAGTTTGTGGTCATCCAAATATGATGTTTCACCTCAGACCCTGCCACCAAATTATGATGTTTTAAGGTCTGAGGCCATCAAACTAAGATGTTATCCCCATAATTTCACCAAATTAATGATGTTTAAGGTCTGAGGTTATCCAAATATGATGTTTCACCTTATATTTTTTACTACTAAAGCATGATGAAACAAAGAATTGACACAAGAACTGCTTTTCTTATTAATATTCTCTTCATAAAATGATACATTTACATAGAAATGATTACAACATCATATGTAATACTTATTCAGATGATCAGTATTCTATGGATTGGAGAAAGGTTCCCCTTCGAAATTTTCTAGCTGGTAGGTACCGAGAACAACCTCATCAATCACTTTGTAAGGGACATGCCAATTTGGATGAAGCTTGTTTGTTTTCTAAAACGTCTTCTTCAGCACCAGGTTCCCTACAGCTATAGGTCTTGATTTCACCTTTTGATTGTAGAACTTAGTTGTTCTCTGCTGGTAGGCTACCTATCTGATCTCAGGGTCTTCCCTTCTTTCCTCAATCAAATCTAGGTAAAGTCTTCTCTCTTCTTCATTCTTTTCGAGGTCATAAGCCTGAATTCTGTGAGTGGGGAGTCCAACTTCTTTAGGTCTGACTGCCTCTGAGCCATGTGCTAATATAAATGGGGTCTCCCCCGTTGGTGTCCTAATCTTTGTTCTGTAGTCCCATAATACTTCATAAACCTCTTCCGTCCATCTCCCCTTGGCCTCTTCCAACCTCTTCTTGATCCCGTCGAGGATTGTTCGGTTCACCACTTCAGTCTGCCTATTTACTTGGGGTCGTCCCAAAGAAGAGAAAAATTACTTGGTCCCAACTCTCTCGCAGTATTTCTCCAAGGAAGAATTCTTAAACTAGGTTCTATTGTCTGATATGAGGGTGTTCAAAAGACCATGCCTGCATATGATGCTCTTCCAGATAAACTGGAAGGTCTTCTGCTCTGTAATTGTGATCATTGGTTCAGCCTCTACCCACTTGGATAAGTAATCAATCGCTACTATTAAGAATCGGTAATTATTCGTAGCCCTTAGCAATGGTCCCACTAAGTCAATCCCCCATATTGCAAATGGCCAAGGGGAACTGATAGACATCATAGGTTGATGAGGTTGATGAGGGATAGTGGAGAATCTCTGGCACTTGCTGCACCTCTTCACGTAGGCTACAACGTCCTTAGCCAAGGTCGACCACCAGTATCCCTGTGTAATTATGCTCTTAGACAAAGGTCTTCCTCCTATGTGACTGGAGCAAGAACCCTCATGTATATCTTCTAGGATACATGGTACCTCTGTGGGATGAACACATCTGAGAAGAGGCAATAGAAATCCTTTCTTATATAAGACATCTCCTATTATCGATAACTTTGTGGCTTTGTATCTGAACTTACTCCTCTCTAACTTGGATTATGGCAGCTCTCTCTCTCCGATATATCTGATGATGGGGTCCATCCATGAGTCTCTTAGGTTCAGGTTGAGGCAAGAGCTGGTAACCTCTTCATCCTCAATAGTTGGTTTGAGCAGGATCTCGACTGGTACTGTCCTTCTGATGTCTGTCCTTATTGCTGAAGCCAGCCTTGCTAATGCATCTACACGACTGTTGTCTTATCGAGGGACTCTCTTCATATTTACCTCTTCGAAGCCTTCTAGCATCATTCTTACCCTCTTCAGGTATTTCGCCATCCTATCGTCCTTGGCCTCACACACTCCAAGTATCTGGTTGACAACCGACCTCGAGTCGCTGTGAAGTAGGAGTTGACCAACTCTAAAGGCTTTTGCTAAGGAGAGGCCTGCTATTAAGGCCTCATACTCTGACTCTTTGTTTAATGCCTTGAAGTTGAACCTTAGCGCGTATTCAATGTTGGTACCATTAAGAGATGACAGTATCAGCACTGCATTGCTTTTATTTTTGCAAAAAGACTCGTCGATGAAGTGGATCCAAACATCTTCATCTAAAGAGAAGTGATCCTCTGACAGGGTTCCTTGCTTGAACAGGTACCTGTATTCCTCATTCTCAGCTGCTCCTTTTCTGGCTCTGCCGGACACAACCTCTTTCGGGTTTCAGAAGACGTTACTGTTTGGTTCCTCTACAATCTCTGGGTTATTCTCAACTCGGCCTCTTCCCATGTGAACTCCATAACAAAGTCTGTGAGTGCCTGCCCTTTGATGGCCACCCTGTGTTGGTAAATAAGGTCATACTCTCTTAACTCAATGGCCTAGGTCATCAATCTGCCCGACTTCTCAGGCTTGTAGAGGACTTGCCTTAGTGGGGAGTCAGTAAGAATGACCATAGAGTGGGCTTGGAAATACGGTTTCATCTTCCTAGAAGAGTGTATCAAAGCGTAGGCTAACTTCTCCATCTGGGGATAGTTCTATTAAGACCCTTGAAGGGCCTTACTATTGAAGTATACAGGCCTTTATACCCCCAACGTCTTCCCGTACTATGGTTGTACTTATAGCTGACTCTGAGATTGCTAGATAAATATACAACTTCTTCCTCAGAATGGATCGAGATAAGAGCAGAGGGGACCCGAGGTAGGACTTGAGTTGTTTGAAGGCTTTGTCACACTCTTCGTCCCATTTGAAGGCCTTTCGAAGCACCTTGAAAAATGGAAGACACTTGTCCGTAGATCTCGAAACAAACCTGTTAAGTGCGGCGACTCTTCTAGTGAGCCTCTGAACGTCTTTTATACTTCTTGGTGTCTTTATATAAAAAAAAGCCTTGATTTTCTCAAGGTTGGCCTCTATTCCCCTCTAGTTGACTATGAATCCTAGAAACTTTCTAGCTCCTACTCCGAAGACACACTTGGCAGGATTGAGCTTCATCCTGTATAAGTCTATGGTGTCAAAAGTTCTCTCCAGGTCTGCTATATGGGTGCAGGACTTCAAGATCTTAGTCAACATATCATCTACATATACCTCTATGGTCTTGAAAATTTGATCTTAGAACATCTTATTTACAAGACGTTGATACGTGGCCCCTGCATTCTTCAAGCCGAAGTGCATGACCTTATAGTAATAAGTCCCCTTATCTGTGATAAAGGTTGTCTTCTCTGAGGCTTCAGCATCCATGAAGATCTGATTATAGCCTGAATACGCATCCATGAAGCTCATAAGATCATGCCCAGTCGTGGCATCTACCATCTGATCAATCCGAGGTAAGGGGTAGCTATCTTTAGGGCAAGACTTATTCAGGTCGGTGAAGTCTACGCACATCCTCCATTTTCCATTGGATTTGGGCACAATGACGGTGTTTGACAACCACTCTGGGTATATGACCTCTCTGATAAATTCTGCCTCTTCCAACTTTCTAACCTCTTCTCTGATGACATCATACTTTTCCCTGGAGTAAACTCTTCGTCTTTGTTTGATTGGCTTAGCATCTTCTACCACGTTGAGCTTATGGCACATAACCTTCGGGTCGATACCAGGTATGTATGTATGTATGGCTCCAAGCGAAGACACTCTGTCTCTTCTTTAAAAATCTTACCAGCTCTTCCATGATCTTTGGTTTTAAGGCCTTGAAGATTTGGACGGTTTTTTTCGGTTCGTCCTCATTGAGGATGATGGATTCTACCTCTTTCGCTGCCTCTCCTTTCTTTAATTTTGTTTTGTCTCTAGGATCAAGTATGTCAATGTTATATGTGGTAGTTGCCCTCTTATGGGCCTCTCTCTCTTTGGTCGAGTTGAAGTAGCATTCTCGTGCTATGGTCTGGTCACCCTACACTTCCCCTACCCCATAGGGTTCGGGAATTTTAGCATTTGGTGGACCGTCGATGGCACGGCCTCAAAATCCTTAAGGGTAACTCGTCCTATAATGAGGTTGTAGGAGGAGAAGATGTTTTCATCTATAATGAAAAAATTGATCTTCCGTGTCAACCACTTAAGCCACTCATCTCCCATTATCACGTCCATTTCATACATGCCCAACGGATGGACCTTTTCGCCGCTGAAGCCCATCAACGGATGATGATAGGGTACCAGCCTAGTTCTGCTGAGGCTTAGGCTCTTGAAATAAGGCCAAAACATCACGTCTGTTGAACTTCCTCAATCTACAAGGATTCTCTGCACCTCACATCCATGCACTCTTATTGTAATTACTAAAGGGTCATAAAGCGGAGCTAAGATACCTTTGAAGTCGAGTCGGGAGAATCCAACTATAAGAGTATCCATATCTACCTTTTTCCTTTTCTGCTTAGCCCCTGAAGACGTAAGATTCATAACCTCCACTTTGGTTACTGACTTAGCCTCTTCCACATGAGCTTTATGGTCGGCTACTTCAGAACCACCCCCTGCTAGTCCTCCACATACGGTGTTAACACCGAAGGAGATCATTCCAACCCTCTTCATAGGGGCATTATCATCCATTGGTGGGAGATCTGGATCGTCCTCGTCATCACCATTGGAGTCCTCGTCTCTTCTCGCTGGGGTGTCATATCGACATCTGCCACTTCTCTTTTTTTAGGGTCATATCTTCCCCTCTTGGGAGCCTTACCATCGACATACTTACTCATCTTTTCGAACTTCAACATCTTCTCGATTTCATCCCTCAAAGCGAAGCACTTGTCTATCACATGACCGTGGTCTTGGTGTAACTCCCACCACAGGTTCTTATTCCTCTTGTGCGGAGGGGCCTTCAAGTTCTCCAACCATCTCACAGATCGGTCATTTTTTATTTCATTGAGGATGTGTTCGTAGCTCACAGTTAGAGGAGTATAATGTGCAAACTTGTCATCTGCAGACCTCTTTTTTCTATCTTTCTTTCTTTGTAACTTCCCGCTGCCACTTCCATTCTCATCCTCATACTTCGAGGCCATAGACTCTTAGGCGTTCATGACCTTTCCTTTAGTTGCCAATAGCTCTGCCATAGACTTGGGAGGGTCTTTCGCAAGCTTCCATAGCAACTTCCCCTTCTGGAGTCCTCCAATGAGGGCCGTCATGGCTATATTCTCTTTATAATCTTCAACCTCCAATTTCTCTTTGTTGAATCTAGCAATGTAGTCTCTTAGGCTCTCATTATTTCCTTTCTTGACATAAAACACATGGGTGGTCTTCTTTTGAGGTCTTACCCCAAAACAGAAATTGTGAATGAAACGTTCAACCAAGCCCTTAAAGTTCTCAATTGAGTTCTTTAGAAGAGAGGTAAACCAGATGTGTGAAACTCTTGTTAAAGTCCCGAAGTAGTCTCGGTATTTCATCTCATCTGGGATTGAATAAATGTCCACTGCAGACTGGTACATCTCAATATGATGTATAGGGTTGGTGATACAATCATACTTGGGAGACACCGTAGGTGGTTTGAACTTGGCAGGGGTTGGGAAGCTCATTATCCTGCCCACGAATGGAGAGCCCTTTGGGAAACCTCTTTGCAGTGGGTCTCGACTTTTGATGAGGTCCCCTATCTTCTCTTTAAGATGTTGGATGGAGTCATTCCATGGCTTTTCTACGTCGGCCTGACCGAGGTTATCCCCAACCACCTCCAAGGGGTGGACTGAGGGTTCCCCAACCACAACATAACGTCGGCTGTTGACCTCCTCTTGATCCTTGTCTCGGCCTTGATGATGTCAGCCATGATGGGGTAGACCATGATGAGGCCGATGTTCCTTATTTTCCCTTTGTGACCCTGTTGCACTTCTTGACCTGGATAACCTCTGCCTCAGGTCATTTACTGGGCCGAGTGTAATAACCCACGTAATTTTGGGCTATTTTAATTAATTTCTGGAAAATGGAGGAAAATAAAGTTTTTGATAAAATTATTTTTATTGCTCAAATATGTTGGTTATTATTTTTAAAGGCGAGAATTTCAAACGGTTTCGAAAATGGAGTTAAAACGGATTTTAAAATGATTTTTAAATGTTTTTAACTCATGGAGTTGTTTTGACTTCCAACTCTTCATTTCTTTGCCTTATTTAAAGGAGTCTTTTGGATTTCAACTCTTTATTTCTTTGCATTATAAAAGGGAGTCATGGGCAACCCTTTTAACCTACTTTTGGCACAAATTTTGGTAGCAAATATATTTTATATTCCTCTTCTTTTTATATACACATTGGCCCTTGAGATTTGTGAGTTCCAACCTTAGATTAGAGGTGTTCTTGCTGCGATTTTGTTGGAGGTTCTTGGAGGAGCTTTTGTAGATATTTTGTGTTGATCTTGAGGATGTGGTCATTGGTTTCTCATCATGGTTTGAGGTATGGGGTTTTACACAATATGCTCCTTAAATCTAGCAAGTGTCATTCTCTTTGAATTCTTGTTTAATTGAACTCATATTTGAATTGATAAATTCATTGAAATCTGGAAAATAATTGTTGAAATTATTTTGATTCATGTGGAATGATTATATTGTTGATGAGAACATTTTCATGAGATTTTAATATGGCACGGATGTTGGGCACCCGCCAAAATTCCTGTTTCTCGGGCTATGGCTTGATAAAGCATATACGGATGTGGTGAGGCCTGGTGACCCGGTTAAAGTGTTGTTGAGAAATTGTATTGATAAATGCTTTGAGATTTGCATTTCAATTTGAATATTCGTACTCGTGTTGTTACGTTTTATTCACCGTTAATATATTTGTTGAGCATCTTTCCTGTCGTATTGTGTACTTCCCCATATTTTCTTTTAGTGGCAGGTTAGAGCGGATTTTGGGACGTTATGGAGATTGATTTTAGCGAGGATTTTTTGGGAAAGATTTGTATTATTTTGATGCATAGAGCTTTGGAGATTTGTATTTTTATTCGAGTTAGATAGTTGTAATTTTAATTCGAGAGACTTGTTATAATTGAAGAGATTGAGATTAGTGGATTTATATTATTGTGAGTTTATTTAGATGCTCTATACCATGTCACTTGTGGATTTGGATTTATTTTATCGTATTAGCGCTCCATTCGCTCTCCCCGGGCGGGCGGGGTGTTACACCGAGCCTTTCAAAGGCTGGCCCTCTTCTCAAGCGATCAAAAGTTGAACCTCTCTGTTGGGCACCACCATCTCTTCTGTCCCCACCACCTCGGCTTTGGTGGACAGGACGCACAGTGTTGTTCGAAACCTCATAAGGCTCCCAGCAGCCCTCTGGAGCATCTTCTGCCTCCAGATCGACTTACTTATCCTCAGGGCAAGGGTGTCCTTGCCTCCCTAAGCATAAACACCTAGGGTCAGCAACGTCCCTCCTCTAATGAGGAGTAGGTTGGTCTTTTCGTGGTGCCTGGGGTGGTCCCCTAGCTTCAGGATGGGGTTGAGTAGATGTTGGAAATATCATCTCCGGTGAGACCCCAGGTGGCCTCATCATATTTTGAATGAGCTGGGAAAATTGCTCCTTCATTGCTTGCTACGTTGCATCCAAGGATTTCAACGCTGCCACCACCTCAGCCATTTCAGACTGGGGCGGCGCCTGACTGGAACTAGGTCCCCCAATACCAGACGGCGGAGGAGGTGGTGGCAATTCCGATGCCATGTAACAAAACTGAAGAGCTTATGAAGAAAATGAGCTTAATACCTTAAGGGACCTCTTGAAATGGCAAAACAACTCCACGCAAGGGGTGAGTCCTGGTTCACCACTACAATCTCCAGTGAGGTTAAGCGAAAAAAGAGGAAGAGACAGCTTCTCGTTCCCAAAGACGACGCCAAAATGATGATGCTGGAAATAGCACCACCCTTCAAGGTGTTTGTAAGCTCAAATCAGTGATAACAATGGCAGCTCAAATATAAACTAAATATAAGGGATTGAGATAAGGAAAAGAGGATGAACACCAATATATAAGTGGTTCATCCAATTAGGCATACATCCACTGTACAAGTGAATAAGGTCATCGAAATAAGGCACTAATAGCCATGGATACAATCTCTCAAACTTTCTCTCTCTACTGTGTAATTGGACTGAGTTTCAACTAGGTTTGTTAATTTCGGATCCCTTTACAAGGTTAGGGATGATTCCTATATATAGTGTTTGGGGGGTGTAATGTACCCCCCAAGCATGCAATGAGCATGTGTGTGTTGATCTAGCCAATCCAATGAAGACATCTTTCACTGTCACATGTAGAGAATGATGATGAAATATTCCCTCATATGAGGGTATTGATTCGGTTACAATTGACTTTATCCACGTGTTCCTATCCTTGCATATGCTTGTCAATGCTTGAATTTATCCCTGAAGGTTGCAACCTCGGTCTGGAAGATTACGAGGTTAGTTAAGTCTGACTATTGCTTTATTCGAGGTTATTTATGAAGGATCTCAGCCAGGTAGGATGGCCGAGGTAAGACATGAGAAGTTAAGATGTCAGCATGCACCGGGGCTAGGCAAGTATAGTTGGAACGCTGGCCTAGGCCGATGATGACGATTAAGGGTGGTTGAACCCATGAGTCCCTACTGGTCTCAGCTAGTTTCCAACCGAAGTTGATGTAGAGGTAAATGCGATGTCGGCTGTGGACAACCTGATGGATAGTTGGCCCCCATGAGTTATGAAGACCTCAGTTGTTGCCTGATTGTAGGGTAACTAACAATGTCGGCCGTAGACGACCTTATATTGGACGAGATCACTAATCGTCAGTCTTGGGCCTTTGTTACCTCAATCGTCATGATGGTCGAGGTTGGTGCCTTCGAGCTGTCAGGTACAGTTTGGGCATATCAGTTGATGCTACACCAACACATGAAAGGATGAGTTTTTTGGACGCATATTCAGGGTATCATCAAATTTTGACCACGATAAAAGGTCCTTCATAACCCCTTTTAGGTACTGCTATAAGGTCATGCCGTTTGGCCTAAAGAACGCAGAGGCAATTTATTAGAGGTTAGTCACGAAGATGTTAAAGAAATAGATGGGATAGACAATGGAGGTCTACATCGACGACATGTAAGTTAAGTGCAAGAACAAAGGAGACCACCTCACGGACTTAGCCAGAACCTTTGAGATCCTCAGGAAATACCTGATGAAACTTAATGCAAGTAAGTGGTCATTTGATCTAGTCAGGAAAGTTTATGGGCTATTTGGTCACTAAAAGGGGAATCGAGTCCAACCCAAATTAGATTGACGCAATCATAAGCATCCAACCTCTACAGACATTGCGAGATGTTCAAAAGCTCACTGGTATGCTCATGTCACTTAATCGCTTCATATCCAAATCTTCTGAATGCTTTCGACCATTCTTCTATCTCTTAAAAAGGACAAAGGCCTTATATGGAACGATGATTGTTCAAGGTCTTTGGAGGAGATCAAATCCTACCTTAGCAAATCGCCTCTACTAGTGATTATAGAAGATGGATAACCATTACATCTGTACCTCACGGTATTAGACCACATTATAAGCTTAGCTCTGCTGTATGAGAAAAAAGAGGACAACATTCTGTTTATTATGCTAGCAAGATAATGCTGGATGTAGAACAATGTTACTTTCCCCTGGAAAATCTTGCCTATGCACTGGTGGTCGCCTTAAGAAAGATGAAACATTACTTCAACGCTCACTCAATAACGGTGATCACATCCTATCCCCTCAACGCTATTCTTCGAAAAGCCGACCTCTTTATATGACTCTCAAAATGGTCGGTGGAGCTCGACAGATTCGATATCCATTTTCAATCAAGAACAATAATTAAGGGATAAGTCCTGGTAGACTTTATCACTGAATTCATAGGAGACCAACCTATCAACAAGTAGGAAGCGGAGAAGTCAACAGATGAGGAAGCACAGTCTAAGGACTAAACCCTATATGTTAATGTATACTCTAATTCCAAGGGGGGTAGGATTAGGAATCATCCTCATCACACCAAAAAATGATGTTATCGAACAGGGAATTAGATTGGGATTTTAGGCCTCTAACAAAGAAGCCGAATACAAAGCACTGACCGCTTGCTTGTAAAAGGCCCAACTGCTAGAGACAAAGATCCTCAATGTGTTTGGAAATTCCAAACTGGTCTCCAAGCAAGTGAGTGGAGATTTTAATAAAAAATATAATAAAATGGAAGCCGACCTCGGTGTGGTAAAATGTCTTATGGCAGGATTTAAGAAGGTTAACATTCAATAGTTCCCTAGGGGTAGAATAACCACACAGATGCCTTAGCTTCCCTGAGCTCAGCAGTGGACTCTGATATGAGAAAAACTATCCAGGTTGAGTTCCTTGCCCAACCAAGAATTGATTATACAGTCGTAGCCGAGCAAGTACTCCTCACAGAGAAGGCCCCTAGTTGGATGGATCCCATTATTGCCTATCTACGGAGTGACATACTGATTGACGATAAAAGATTAGATCATCATGTAAAGGTGAAAGCTGCCTATTTTACCTCATCTAGGAGGAAAGATCTATAAGAAATCATTCACGAGACGTTACCTCCAATACGTTCACCCACTTGATACCAAGCAAGTGATTAGCGAACTTCACGATGGTATTTACGGGAGTTATATAGGAGGAAGATCATTGACCTTTAGAGTAATTAAAGAGGGATACTACTAGCCTCACATGCAAAAGGATGTAGTCACCAATGTTCACAAATGAGAAAAATGCTAGAAGCACTCTCATATGGTCCACCAGCCAACTAGTGACCTGAAATCTCCGATAAGTCCATTGCCATTTGTGAAGTGGGGACTAGACATCGTGAGACCACTACCTACTGCACCTAAAAATCACAAGTATCTGCTGGTCGACATAAATTACTTCACTAAATAGGTAGAGGAAGAACCACTGACGAATATTTACTATGCTAACATGACGAGGTTCATCTGAAAAACATCATAACATGCTTTGGGATACCAAGGAGTGTCATCATCGATAACGATATACAATTTAAAATTAGTTTCTTTTAAACTTTTTACGACGAGCATGGCATCAAGAACCACTTCAGTTTTGTGACGCATCCTCAAAGTAACGGTCAAGCAGAAGCTTCCAATAAGACCATGCTTGATAGATTAAAAAATAGGTTGGAAAGAGCTAAGAGTGACTGGGTGGACGAGCTCCCTCATGTTCTATGGGCTTACCGTACCACTCCTAAGAGACCAATTGGGGAAACACCCTTCGTGCTTGTTTATGTAATGGAAGATATCATTCCGCTGGAAGTAGGTGTCCCTACTATGAGAATCGCCTTGGTCGACCAAGGCTCTAATGATGATGCACTATGCACTGAACTTGACCTAGAAGACGAGCGAAGAGAACTGGCCACGATCAAGTTGGCTTCGTATCAATAACAATTGGCCAAGCAGTACAATAAGAATATCAATCTGAAGAAGTTTCTGGTAGGGGACTACGTCTTAAGGAAAGTTCAAGATAGTGATGTAAAACCATCAGATGGTATGCTAGGATCGAACTGGAAAGGACCTTTTAAGGTAATAAGGGATGACCTTCAAGGAGTATATCACTTCGAAAAACTGGAGGACAGGGAGATACCAAGAGCGTGGAATACAACCAATCTCAAGAAGTTTTACTTGTAGTCTTTTTTATCTTTTATTGGAACATTTAGTATATTTAAATTTTCATTTCAAACTTATGTTGCTTGCAAGTTTTTATTCAATGAATAAAGTCCAGTTGGCTCTCACAGTTTGATATTATACATTGGCCGCTTAGAATTTCTTGATCGCATCTCAGTATTATGCACCCCTTCCAAATTATAACTCCTTTGTGGATGAAAAAACTCTCGGGGATTACAACAAGTTGTTCGTTTGTATTAATCAAGGAATATTACATGCCAAGCAGGGTTGCATTAGGTATATTCAATTACTACAAGCCTCAGGTCTTTATTGCAAACACAACAGGACTCATGAGTTGCCTCGACAACAAAAAATGCCCTACAAGGGATCCTTAGACAACAAATCTAACTCAGGTTTGTTGCAAGTAGCGTTGGTCGCAAAAATACTGCTTAGGCAGATGGACCATCGACTAAGTACATTCTCGCCATCATCTCACTTAGGCCTAAGGGAGTGTGACGACACAACCTGAAAGGTAAAGTAAATGAAATGATACTGCTAAGGCATACTGGATTGCGAGAATGTTCAAACACATGATAACAAATTGCTAACACTTGTTATTAATATCATTTAGTTAGCTAAAAAACCAAAAATGATCAAACCTAAGTACTAGCCCATTTAAATAGCAAAAGTATTGCTTGGTCGACAAAGATTTTAAGTAATTGACGAGAAACAACTCTTTATAATTCAAATATAAGTAACAATTATTTGCTTATGTTTAGTGAGCACATACTCAAAATATGGAAAAGTTAATAAATTAAGTTTTGTATTGACAAAAAATTGGAATTATAATTACCTCAAGACCAAAATACCCAAGGACCTAAGGCGACTCAAGATGGCAAGCAAGATAATCTGCAACACAAGCTCTTCGACCATCATCTGGGTTAGGAACGAACTCCTCCATATCATATTTTAGGTAATCATCAAGATGTTGAGCATGGATATCATCAATTGGGATCACTTGTCCTCCTTTGAGAATGGATTATGGCTATAGGCCGCACATTCGACTTAGTGCTTGTACCACAAGATGGACTACTTAGGTGTCTTAACCTCCCTAAGGGCGCTTCGCCACCTACGAGAAAAAGTAAGATCTTCTGCCTCTTTGAACATTATTGGGGCCTCGCCCCAGCCGACATTATAGCCATCTTCCTAAGCTTCTCGAGGTCCTATTATGAATAGATGTTGTAGCCTTGTGACTTCTCCCTAGAGCCTCATGACGTCTCTCTGGGGTCCAGCTGCTATCGCATATGCTTTTTGGACATCTCCTTTTAACTCAGTGACCTCCTTCCTTAAGATGTCCTTCTCGGCTTGCAGCACTTCACCTACTTGGCCTACTTCAGTGGTCTCCATAATCTTGGCCTTGAGCACGTTCACCTCATCTTGAATTGAGGCACCAATCTATTACATGGATTATAGATCTTCCTTCATCTTGGAGACTAGTTCGATATGATTCTTATATTGCTCAGTCCCTGCCCTCAGAGAATTGGAATTTTTTACAAAAGTATTGTGACCTTTAACAATGATATTGGGCTCCTGGATCATTCCCAACCTTGAAGTAGGGGGAATATAGTCCTTGTCAGGCTACAGATAACACATCAGGTGAAACCACAAACATATATCAGTAGGAATGGAAGAAGCAAAGAAGGTTATCTTTTATTCATTTGTAAGAAGGGGGATAGAGGCCAGTACAGTCAGAGTAATTTTTTTTTCGGGGCATCAAAATATGTATAGAAAAAGGAAAAAATCCTAATCCAGAGGCCCTAGTCTTTCACCTACTCAACTTCAATCATCGCCCTCCCCTTATCGACAACCCTCTGATCCTGGTCAACATCCGCTCTGACCTCAATAGGAATGTCTCAACATGGTCAGTAGGATGACCAATGCTCTTCTCTCTCTCTCTACAAAGGGGCTGGACCCAGGATAATAGAGACCAAAGATCTCAAAATCAGTAGGAGTCCCCACAGCTCCCAATGCTTGGTCATAACCTTTCTTGAAGGCCACCTTCCTGGCATAGTCCAGCTAGAGCTCGACATCATCATATGCTATGTCCCAACCCTCAGTGTAGCTGTTATCCTTCTCGCATGGGAGTTCCTCCTCTAGCTTTTGAACTTTATCGAACATACTTTGGTTTTCCTTGGACAGCTCTTCCTTCTTGGTGACCATCACCCTCTTAGACGCCTCAAGGTCATCATAGGCATTTGACAACTTCTCCTTATCTTTCTCCCAGATTACATAAGCATAAAAAAAAGGCCTTCTAAAACTTTGCAAACATTCTTTCATCTCTTAATTAACCTTGGATTAGTTAGCATAACGATCCAGAAGAGTTGTAAAATTGGCCAAAAACTGCACGAAAAAAGGTCTGAGTCAGTACGAAAAAGATAGAATGCAAAAAAGGAGATGATTTAGGAATAAAGAGAAAATAATTACCAGGGCAAGTCCTTGATAGGACTTGAGAGCAAGCTGGGCAGCCCCCAAGTGTGAGGAACGCTCGCGATCTGTAGCAAGCATAACCCTCTTTAAGATATTAGGGGCAAGGACAAGGGTGTCGCCCATGCTAGCTCCCTCAACACTAGCAGAGAGGAAGGGAACTAAAGGGGCCTTCAAAACCAATTTTTTTTGCCTCCTCCCTCTTCTTTTATTCCTCTCTCTCATTCTCTTCCCCCCTCTCTCTTTCCTCCTCTATTTTCTTCTCTCCTCTTCTCTTTCTCTTTCCGTTTCCCCTTATCCCATGGGTTAGATCCACTAGCCCTAGGGGAATCAACTTTCGACGTCTTCAATGACTTGAGCCGATCAGACAAAATGTCTGATCCTCCTCCTCATCAATCCTTAATTTACTTTTCTTAGCTAGGGAAGCCATATAATTTTCTTCTTCTTCTTCTTCTTCTTCTTCTTCTTCTTCTTATTATTATTATTATTATTATTATTATTATTATTATTATTATTATTATTATTATTATTATTATTATTATTATTATTATTATTATTATTATTATTATTATTATTATTATTATTATTATTATTATTATTATTATTATTTTTATTATTATTATTATTATATTTCTTCTTCTTCTTCCTCCTCCTCCTTTTCTTCTTCCTCTTCCTCGATAGCAACTAGTTTAGAGGGACTAACTTCTAGAGCCTTCAGGTTATGGACCTTATCGACCAGTTGAGCAATAAAACTGCTTGTCATATTCTTATACTCGAGTAAGTAAGCTGCATACCTTGGATTCTCACCTTCCGAAACCCTCTTTTTAACCCTCCAGGACTTTAGGAGTTCATGAACATCAACTTCACTTAAGCCAGGCTCTTGATTTTTGGCATGAGCTGCAGAACAGAGGAAGAAAAACAACAGTCAGAGGACATGAATCGGAAATAAACAACAACTAAACCGAAGAAAAGAGAAAGGAACCTATTTGATCATCCCTAAAGTCCGCAATCAAGGGCCTCGATGTCTCTCGCCGTCGCGAAGAGGAGGACGTTGTCAATTTCTGGCAATAAACCCATGAACCCAATAATCTTTATGAGAATCTGGGAGGTTTACCACTAGCAATCTATCAGCCTTCCTAGTCTCCAAGTACAAAATACTATTATTGGTTCGTGATTAGACATAACTGTAACAGACCTCAGAAATACCCAGTTTAGTGCCATAAAATGTGTTTATCCTATGTATCTCATTCACAATTTTCCTAACATTGGGGGCACACTAGGCAGGAACAATATCAAAATATTTGAAGAATCTAAAAAATAGAGGGTTTGGAGGAAATGTCAAACCATCTTGAGTGACCAACATGGTATGAATCCAATGACACCTTTAATATCACGAACATCTCTAGGGAGAGGAGTACAGTCAATTTCTACCTAGTCTGGAATATTATAAGATTTCCTAAATTTAGCTACTGACTTGTTATTTAACGTCGTTATAGACACTTTTAACAAAGAAAAGATCTTAACTATGGTTGAAGAACAAATTCCAGAAGAGGAAAACTAAGGGAAGATGATCTGAACTTACAAGAATTAATGAAGCTTTGAATATAAATGGAACGCTGAAGAAGAAAAAATCTGGAAACTTAGCAAACAGGGAAATAAGTGAAGGGTCAGTTAATAGAGGAGATGTATCTTCAGTTTGAACTTCGAAGCTAATGATAGATGCGATATCCTAGATTGATTTTGGTGATTCATATAGATGTTCGGGCAAGGGAACACTCGCTTCTTTAATAAAACTACAAGTATGACATGGTGTTTTGCTCAAGGCGAGCGTATGCCCCTGAATTCACAAGAACTACGAAATTGCCATTTCGGCTACAAGAATAAAAAGTTTCAAGTTATGGACTTTGAATCCAATTAAAATTTGTTGTCCCAAACATTCATCCCAAATTTTTTAGGGGAAATTGTGGGAACCCATTTGTTTTGTCCCAAGAAAGTAGTCGACCAACCCAAGCTGCATATAGGACTACCCGGCGATATTAGTTAATGGCTCGTGTATTTTACAAACATTGAAAGACTCGTGAAAAATTCAAATAAGTTACCAATAATCTCGAAGGAGATATTCAGGGACACCACTAGTTATCCACGATTACATTGAGTTACTTGTACAACTCAATCTCTTATGTGAGCAACTATAAATTGTAAATTATGACTCGGGGCAAAGGGATGTAATCTTGAGCATTGAGAGACACTAATAAGATTATAGTAACCTCTCCATGGACATAGGCAAGTTACTGAACCATGCATATCGTTGTTTTGTGTGTGATTTTACTTTCTGTATTTGTGATTATTTTCGTTGATCTTTATTGTGATATTTCTTGTACTCGTATGAACAACTTATTCATATAAGAGAACCCCCATTTATGATGATAACATACAATCTATATTATTATAAATTATATATTATCTCTCAACTATCACTTCTAGTAACCAAGTCCATTATTGAATAAAACATCTCTTCCCTCTTAATTCTTCATAGACAAAGACAATGCTAGCTTATTGAACCACATAAATTTTGTGTCTCTTTACATTCTATATTGTTCATTAAGAGGTAGAATTATAAATCCATACTGTGATAGAGTTAAAAACCTATATAATTATTTGTTCTCATTTCTAATACTATTCCCCAGTTCAGAGGGAGAAAAAAAACAAACATAAAATGAAAATAATGATATTAATGTGATAAAGTGACTAAAGTAAGATTAAGCACTAGTGAATATTTGTTGAAAAAATAATATCACTTGAAACAAAATAACCTATCATTTCTTTCTTTTTTTTCCATAAATTAAATGATAAAAAATTAAGGAGTAGCAATGAAGTTTTCAAGGTTTCATCCAAATACAAGTAATGCATTTATTACAACAATAGAAAAGATAGCTTATGCTATAGGGTTGTAAAAAACACTAAACTATTCGAGCCCAACTCGTGTTCATCTCGATAAAATTTTGCCTAGGATTGACTCGTAAAATAAACAAGACAGTATTTAACAAAAAATTATGAGATTCTTACTTTATTAAATTTAGCTCGATTAAGAATAATTGTATGAAATTAATATATAGCAAAACCATTTAACCCCAATTCATCTTCATTTTCTTAGAATCTACTCTAGTCGATCTTTTCAAATAAACAAGTCAATCTTGATCAAATATTTAATCTTGTTAAGTTTTTGAAACCAAGCTTAGGAAACTTAATGTTTGGATCGACTTGTCTATATTTACACCATTTGAAAAATACATGAAAGATAATCAATGACTATTACACCTCAACTCGAATTAACTGAGGAAATGACAACAATGTGTTGATCCTCGAAAATATAACTTAATCTGAACAAATTTATTTTAAAAATAGCTAGATTTGTCACCAACTTTCTACTCCACTAAAATTCTTTGACACGTTTAATAGAATATTGAGACTGATAATTTGATGTAGCAGATCACACACACATTATATCTTGTATATACAAGTATACTTGATTTTAATTAGATGGAGAGATGATACGGGGGTGCACCAAGATCCAGTGGAGGCCGAAGATGACGCAACATGTCTAAAGAATAATTAGAAAGAGAGAGAGACGATATACCCTAGGTTTGTTTTAGAAATCATGACTATATATCTTCAGACAAAATATAATATCAGTCACTCTACTTATATAAGTTCATAAACAATATTTTTCATATTTGGACATATTTATCCCTTAATCATGATTTTTTTTACAAAGAAACCATTATTGAACCTAATGTAATATAGATATTTATAAATAGTGTCTCTTATTGTAGATGTGCCACGTGACATTAAAATACAGGTTTAATTAATTCAAACCCTAGCTCCGTTGAGTTAAAATCAAAATTTATTCAGTACCACTGAGTTAAAAAATTCAAAATCTTTTCAGTACCATTGAGTTAAAAAAAGCTTCATCAGTACATTATAGAACCAAACATTTAGTGTCAAAGTTAATGTCAATAATTGTCTCTAAAATTTGTGAACGGTAAACTCATATGTTCATTTTCCCAATCCATAAACTCTCTTTGTTTAACTCTATCCATCTCTTCCACTTCTCAAAAATCCTTTAGTATCTCAAAGCCACTTTTCATTAAAGGAAACCTAGCCCCTCCATATTAACTCGACCGGGGAGATTATGATTGTATTTGTTATTATATTTTTGATGAATTTGAGTTACTATATATAATATGTAAAGTGTTTGTATTCAATTATCATTGTATCATCATTTTAGTCATTTTATAGGTTTGGGATTTCAGGTTTTCGACAATATGCCAATAGCAAAAATAAAAATATTGTATCTTTCTATTTTATTCATTTTGACCTTCACCTATTTTTCATTCTAGCATTTCCTTTTTTCAGAGGAGTCTACATGATTCAATATATCCTACCATTGTTTCCTCTTGCTCCATGGTAAGTTTTCCATCTATTTGATTTGGTTATGCTCTTCAACATTTTTTTTCTATTATTTTATGCTCAATATCTTCCATTCTACTTTAATCATTTTATTTTTTTCTAATATAAAAAACCGCAACATATTAAATTTAAAGTAATTACTATTTTAGAATTCATTGATGTTTTTTTTATATGGGCGGTCAGTTGTGTTCTCTATGGTTGTGAAGCTACATGTTCAACACTTTTTGATAAGTTTTTCCTTTAGTTGATTTACTATTATGTTTCTATTTAAATTGATATATAATTAATTTAGTAGTATACTTTTAGATTGTTTACTATTGCTCTTCTCTTAAATTTTAATAAATGATAGGTGCAATTTATATAGTGAAATGGCCCTTTTAATGATGCAATTTATATCTTTATCATTGTAAGTTATCATATATAATTTTAATAAATGATAGGTGCAATTTATAGAGTGAAATGGCCCTTTTAATGATGCAATTCATATCTTTATCATTGTAAGTTTTCATTTATCATGGTAAACTTTTGGATTTGAGTTTTACAGTCGTAAATGTAAGGGTATTTTAATGGGTTTGTAGTCTTGCTAGGTTAAGAAACTATAATGGTGTGTTAATGGGTTTGTAGTCTTTCTAAGTTAGCTTTTCAATTAAGGACAACCAAAGCACATTCTTCCCTAAAAAATAATAAAAACTCTTAAACCAAGTTTTTTTAATGTAGATATCATATATCTACATATATATGACATTTTTTTTCAAAAATATAAAATAGAAAATACATTGCAAGAAGTTCTATAAACCACCCGCGCATCTTGCGGGGCTAAAATCCACTCTTACAAAATTTTAAGATATATGTATGCTATTAAAAAATTGAAACCTTTTCAAATTCTTTACAATAAGCTCCTAAGAGTTAAGGAGTCACTTCCTGTAATGTGTATGTAATTCTCACAATATATATATTTTATTTATATATTGTATAAGAAAATAGTGTTGGGCTAATAAGTGGCAATTGTTGGCAAAAAATCCAACTCAAATGTAGCCTCACTTTGTTATAGTTACCTTTCTTAAATGTTGCCTTATAAATTGGGGTTCCAATTTTTCCCCAAAAGTGAAGTGATTAATGAGTACTAATGTTACAATTTACATATATTGTGACATACTTTGAGTGAAACAAATAAATCAATTCTATTTTTTAATTAAAAAGTTATTGCAATAAAATATTAATAAGAAATTCACTAATCAAAATCAACTAAAATTTTGACCTATTATGATTTACCTCCTAAAAAAATCATCCTAAATAATTAAGTCAAATATTATAGTGCTAAAAGATAATAACAAAAATGGACCCAATCTTATCAAAGTTAAAGTGTGTGTATGCTATTACAAATTTCAAACCTTTTAAACTTCTCTACAATAAGTTTCCAAGAGCTAAAGAGTAACTTCCTGCCATGTCTTTGTAAATTCTCACAATTGACTTTTATTTTTATTAATTTACATAAGAAAAAAATATTGGGTTGAATAAGTGGAAATTATTGGCCCAAACTTGAATTTAAACATAGCCTCACTTGGTGATAGTTCCCTTTCTTATATGTTTTACTTATAAATTAAGGTTTCAATTTCGTTCTCTGTCCTAAAAGTGGATAGGTGAATTAATAATAATGTTACAATTTGCACAAATTACAACATTATTTAAGTGTAAAAAAATGAATCAATCTTTAATTTATAAATAATTGCAATAAAATTCAATTATTGCAAAAACTATTTAATAAAAATCAATTAAAATTTGGGTTTTTTACATTTTACCCTTCTTTAAAAAATTCATCCTCACAAACTATACCAAACATCATATCTCTAACATATATAGTGACATAAATGGGCATCTCCACACTATGATAAAATTTTATTACAGTTACGAAGAGCATCTAGTATGAATACCATTTGTTTCTATGAAAAAGGATATGACATGATTACAATTTGTTCATATCAATTCATACAAACGTTATTTTTTTTGTATGAAGTTCCACTATTAAATGTTCATTGTATCAATATTTACATATCGTCTAGCCATTGTCTAAGTTTAGAAAATGACTACCTTTTATTCTACCATTGGGTTCATTGTGCTTCCCACCATTACAATATCTACAATTCATAAAATTACCATTTTTATTAATTCTTATAACACCATTGTAGTTTTTATAAGGATGTTGTTAACCAGTATAAAAAAAACTTGTATTGGGTTGTTAACATCAACAAAACTTAGAGTAGATTAAAGTGATTTTGTTTATATGTATTATTTATAAGTTTTGTTATAATAGAAAAATAACTCAATTATAACCACATATTTTTTATATTATAGACTTATAACCATCACCTAATGCAGTTTATGATATTTATAAGCAGAGACGAATCTACATAGGGGCCAAAGGGGCCATGGCCCCCCCAAGGTTTTGAATTTTTTTTAGCTTTCAGAATTGTATATGTATGTAAAGGTATTTTTTTTAGCTTTAGGGCCCGTTTGGTTCGGGATAAAATATGTTTCAATGCGGTTAAAAGTAATATGACGAAATACGTTTTCACCTATTTAGAGTCAATTTTTTTTTTCTATATTCTTGTTTAAAATTTTATAATTATAGGGTGTGCACTTATTCACAATATTACCCAACAAAAAAATTAATTTTAAATAGGTGAAAACGTATTTCACCATATTACTTTTCACCGCGTTGAAACATATTTTGCCCCTAACCAAACGGACCCTTAGAGTTATTTTTCTAGCTCCAAGTCTATGATAGTTGACAAGATTTTACAATATGGTTGGGTTTGTTGAGATTCGGCAATTAATATTTGGGACATATACGTCCCTCAAATATTTTTTAATACACGTTTAGTCCAACAAGCCCTTTTTATTTATTCTAAAAAGTCCCTCAACATGTCGTTAGAACGGACTTTAAAAATAAGTTAATATTGTTTAAATGAGTGTTTAAGGGATTTTTTGGAACAAAATAAAAAGATTTGGACTAAATGTGTATTAAAAAATGTTTGCATGATTTTTTTATATTTGATCCCTAATATTTTTCTTTTTATTATGGTTAAAAAAAACTTTCACACATTTAGAGCTAGAGTTGAATAGTGAAGCAAAAAGTGCTCGTTATCAAGGCAATCAATGAAACCGCATACATTTATTTTATATTTTCTACAATTAAATTTTCACTCATTTGAAAGTTTACTCAATTGTCCAATTTTATTGATTGATTATTGTTCAAATATGTTTATATCAATGTTTATAGGATCAAATATCAAAAAGTCCTTCAAACATTTTTTTAATACAGATTTAGTTCAAACCTTTTATTTTATTCAAAAAAGTCCCTCAAATACCAAGTTAACTAATATTCTCTTATTTTTAAAGGTCCGCGCTAGCGGCATGGTGAAGGAATTTTTGAGCAAAATAAAAAGACTTTGACTAAAAGTGTATTAAAAAATGTTTGAGGAATTATTTGGTATATACCGCATGTTTATATACATTATATTTTTGAAATCATTTTTATTCATTCTTGGACCCCCAAAAGATTAAATCCTAGTTTCGTCCCTGTTTATAAGTTTACATAAATATATTAATTTCATCTGCATTTGTAATTGTGTCCTATATCATCTCCCAAATCATTCCTAAATTATGTGGCATAACAATAAGTGTTGTACATTGTATTATAGATATTACATGGTACGATACACTATTGCTATCCCATATCATTTGGGTGTAGGGACTCATAATATTGAACACAAATTCACATATGTATTGTTGGTTTTATTATAATTAAGTAGATTAGAAAGAAAAAACATCACCAAAATGGAAGATACGTTGAGATTAAGTGACGTGAGGCAAACTTGCCAGAGCGAGAAAATAAAAGACGTTGAGTGGAAAATGCCATGACTTTGAGCAACCCTCAGGCTCTAACTTTAATAAAGAAAATAATTATAAGAACTTCAACGTTATCTTAGGAAGTCCTTGTTGAAGCTTATCGCAATGATGTGTGTATGATTTATCTAATTTATCTCTTACATTTTCATGTAACTTCAAATTATTAGTAAAACCAGAATGAAGGTTTTTAGGAAACTAGGTGGTAGATATACAAATATCCCTAAGTTATTTTTTTAAAGTTGGAAGAATAATTAAATAAAAGGTTGGATCAGTCAATAATTTAAATAAATCGAAGTCTGTCAAACTGAATATATGCATGTGTATATATATTCCATCGTCTAAGAATACTTGCATAATATATTTCTTTAAATGTGAACCATTAATAAATTATTAATGATGAAAAGTATCGATTTTTTTTATTAAATTACTTTGACGATAACTCCGTGGTTGATTTACCCTACTCAAATTGGAGTAGTGAATAATTATTAGCTATTCGTTGAGTTGCAAAAAGAGATGGATGGACCACCCCAAAAAATGTCTTTTTATTTTCAACAATAAGCCATTTATAAGAGCATATATTTTGGCTTAGGCTTTAATTTATATTTTGTCTTATCCCGTTACAACCGACTCGTCTAACCAAACTCCAACATCTTCAAGATTGAAGACATCCCTACATCTCAAGAATGTATAAACTATGGGTGTTCATAAATTTTTTAAATCATAATTGGGATGTTATTTTTATAATATCGAGGCTCCCTTTTTGAAAGAATTTAAAATAAAAATTTATTTTTTTGGCCTAGTTTAAATGAGATACTATCTCATTCGAATGAAAATGTGATTTCGTTAGAATTCCCTTATAATGAACTTCGAATAAGGTCGGCTCTGCCTGAAAGAACTTTCTTGTTAGAATCTCGTTTGATGTAAGCTTCTAACGACATTGCGTTTTCGTTAAAAAGAAATGTTTACTCGTTCAAATGAAAGTTTGTTTTCATTCGAACGAGCTACCGCCTCGATTTTGTGTCAGATCTATAAATACATATTTTGAACTCTTTTTTCATGGGACTTTAGAAAAAATGCAAACAACATATCTTTGCCAAAGTTTTTCATATTTTATTTCGCAAAAGACTCTTCAATTCATAATCTTTATATTCTCCATATGATTTGTGGATCTCTATGAAACCATATAGTTTTATATCTTTCATAAAACCTTGTGGGTAGAAATCTCTAGTGCTGACTTGTAAATCGAGGGTTCACTGCTGAAGAAGAAAGAAGGTTGACCGGTGGATACCGATGGTAGATTGCTACCTGTGGATGACTCTAGAGTGAGTCGTATACAGTTGAAAGTTTTGAAGACTCAACACATCTATCATTGTGTAGCTACGTGTTTTGTATGTTGATTATGTGTCAAAATTTATGATAGTGCTGAATATAAGGTTTTTACCCTTTTTAGGACTTTTTTCTCATCTTACTGTGTTGATTACATGTTTAGTTTATTAATTATGATTGGAACAAATCTTGTATGAAAACATAATTTAATAAAATATTCAAATTTGGTAACATTTGGATTTATGTGTGGCAGATAATTATACAAAGCAATGCATTAGTTCTAGTGAACTCTTAAATTGGTATCAGAGTGGGTTACACAATATCATGTGATAGTTTTTCTGCAATTTTTTTATCAATATTTTTTATTGATCTTTAAATTTTTTGGATTTAATGGAGAATCTATATAATCCTATCGGTGAGTTAACTCAAGAAGGGAAATTTTCTTTATGCGAGCAGTTGATTATTTTAAGTAGGGAAAAACCGATTTGACCAACGTCATAACAAGTGTTATGAGAGATCTTCAATCTTCATTAAAGTTTCATGAGAAACTTGAAGACCATGTATCCTAACTTAAGAGCGACCTCGAATATGTTCGGGTGGTCAAGGTCACTTTAGGGGACGCATATAAGAAGGTTGGAAAGATGCTCCTCGATCTCCTGTTAGGTAATATTGAGAGACAAGGAATAGGTTATGATGGTGCATCCACTTCTAAAGTAACACACGAGCTGGTTCTCGAGTTTGTGATGGATCCTTATGTCCCTTATCCTAAGCCACTTAGGAGATCTCGTCCCAGACGTTTTGAGCAAGGTGCACCCAAGATTGTGTATGATTTTACCCATTACAAATAAATAGGTAATCTTAAATAGTTTTGTTTCAAGCTAGGTAGAGGTTATCCTAGAGGAACGGTGGAGGGGATAAGGACGGGATGGTGGTAGATCATAGGATAGAGGACGGGGATCGAATGATTTGGAACCCAAAATTTAAAAAGAGACTACGAGATCGGGAGTTAGAGGAGGTAGAAGAATTTTAGACTGGCTCGAAGCGACACCCATACTAACGGAAGGGGATGATATTGTGTCATGGGCTACAGAATAGGATGGTGTTTTTACTTGTGTCAATTCGGGTCAGACTCCTTCGGCATAGGCAACTTCAAAGTTAGGACATGGGGAGAGAGAGGAAAAGGGATACCCCTATCACTCCCTTTTTTGCCATGAGCGTGCGGGTGATTCGAGGATATTAATGTCTTCTTTCCTTCACTCATGTTAGCACCTTTGCGGTCTACCTCGGATATAAAATTGACCGTCATAAAATGGGTATAACACGAAGAATGGATTAGCCAGCCCCAAAATGGGCAAAAGAATGTCAACACCTCGAGAGAACGACATAATACTGATGCATAAGAAACCAAGTGATATGAAGGTCCAGGGACTAAGTTATAGATTTGGAAGGTGTTAGGAATCCATTCTACCTTTTCGATTTCTCTCATGGGCTATGTTAGTCTGTCCATCCCGATCTCAGGGGGGTTGGGTTCTCCGGAGGTGGATCCCTCCTTCCTTCCCCCTCCTTTCAGGTGTGCTAGAGGGGTTGGGTCCTTTATCAGGGTTCTTGGTTATCGTCGATGTGGGGTGATATGTAGAGATAGAGACGCCAAACTGTTTTGCACAAACTAGGCAAAAAAAATGTTGACGCCTCGAAAGAATGGCATCAAGGATAATACTGATGCTTGCGAAACCAAGTAGTTCAAAATTTTGGGGAATAAGTTATAGAATGAGAAGGTGTTATGCCCCATCCCTCCCTTTCGGCATCTCATGAGCATGTATTAATATTCTCATGTAGAACTTCGTGATGTGTGCGCTCATGTGCATAATACAAATGGAGGATGGATTATCTTGTCTCACTTCATGGATAGAGGCGGAGTCAAGTCATCCATAGGAGTGTTCCCAAAATAATAATAAAAAATATGATGTAAATGTTTATCTCTTCACAAGTCATTATGGAAGAACGATTGCATATATCGGACAAGACACAATCAAATAAGCATATAAATTTTATATCATGAATATATGATGAGAATAAAATAACAACTATATATGGGAGGACTCGAGTCGAGGGATTTACCCAAGACACCTACGTACTGCGGGGGAATCAAAGTCCACGTAGTTTGAAAATGATATGAGGTGTTGTTTAACTAATAAATCCAACGGGGGACTTTATTTATTTGTGTGTGTAGAAAAAGGTTTTTTAGTGTGAGAAACTGTGATGGGAAATTCCCTTTTGGAATTTAGGAGTGAACCCTCTTTTTCTTGCTTTTGGGTTTTTCTATGAAAATAAAGCTTGTGCAAATACTAAAAATAAAAATTTAGAATTAAGATATGTGATGTAATCAAGTAAAATACTAAAGCGAAAATGAAGTGTCTAATGCAAAATTAAGAGAATTTAAAGACAAAGAGGAAGATATGGACCTTCTTATGAAGACTTGAAGTAGATCTTTCTTGTTGATGCGCTAATTTCAAGATGAAGTGATGGTGGTTTGAGGAAGTAGGTGGAAATGTTCTCAAAAGAGTATGAAAATGATGGAAGAAATGTGGGAAATGGACTTTTAAGGAAAGAACAACTCTAAATTCGAGGGAATTCTCTCTGAATTGTTGAGAGGGATGTTCAAGGGTGACTTTCAAAGTAAGGTCATGACCTCTATTTATAGGGACATCGGGGGGGTCAATCGACATGGTCCCAAACCTGCCTATCAACGTAGAACCCTAGAGCCACTGCCGATAGGTTGGGGGTCCTTGGGTTTCCATACGGCAATCTGAGGCAGGTTTATCAAAAAACATCCATAAAATTCAAACCGTAAGTTAGAATTGTGCACGGTGAGGATATTTGGAAGGGGTATTCAAAGCCATTCAAGAATTAATTGAGCCATTCTAGAGAGTTGACTGAAGTCAAATGGGGTCTCGAAGCGCCCATTACTCACTAAATAGGAAATTCTCGGAGGAAAATGGATCATTTGTCCGAATTGTAAGGTCGATTCGCTCACACAAAAAACCATTTAGAAAGGTAAGTCAGTGCCCTTCGAAGATTCATTCACTCTCGTTCAATTAAGAGAGTTGACCTTAGTCAAATGGAGAACAAAAGCACCCATTGACCCTTTAGAGTAAAATGGATCATTTGTTCATACTATAAGGCTGATTCGTGCATGGGGTAGACCGTTGGAAAGGGTATTTAGAGACCTTCGATGATTCATTCACTCTTATTCGAGCTGAAGAGTTAATGGGAGTCAAATGGAGCTTGGGAGTGTTTAGTGGGCTTCGAATAAGTTTTCAGGGTAAAATGGATTCGTCTGAATCGTAAGTTCGATTCATGTACGGGATAGATCGTTGGAAAGGGTATTCAGAACCCTTCAAAGATCCATTAAGCTTCCACTCAAGCGAGGAATTTTTTTGGGGTAAAAATGGGGCTTGAGAGCGTCGGTGGCCTTTAGATCAGTTTTTAATAGTAAAATGGGTTGGTCGTCCGAATCGTAGCGCCGATTGTTCATGAGGTGGATTGTTGGTAAGGGGATTCAGAGACCTTTTAGAATTCGTCAAGCTTTCACTCAGATGAGAAAGTTAATCAGAGTTAAATTGTGCCCAGGAGTGCCCGTTGGCCTCTAGATCAGTACTTCGAAGTATAGCCTAGGGTTTTAGGTGATTTAGTTAGTGTTAGGGACCTAAAGAGGTGCATAATAGGGTTCGAAGTTGGGGTGTCTACAGAGAGACCCTTGATGGGTGAGCTTGGAATAAGATAAGGCCATCGATTGATAGACAACACATCGATGTTGGGAAATAGGTTTTAAGTCGATTTGAGGACCTAGAGGTTGAGGTTGATCGATTCAATGGGTTGAGGTCAATTTTAAGGACCTAGGGAGATGAGGATAACTAATTCGGGTAAAATATATGTTAATATTGGTTCTAGGGGATAGGGATACCAATTTGGTGTGTCGAGATCGATTCTTTCTACCTAAGGAGACGATAATGACCAATTCAATGGGTCAAGCTTAACTTTTGAGTTCTGTTGGGGATGACCAATTTTGAGGGTCGAGGTCGATTCTGAGGACATGAATTTTGTAGCGACCAATTCTAAGGGCTGAGTTCAATTATGAGGGCCTAAAGTTATCATGACCAATTCTGAGACGAGGTTAATTCTAAGGACCTAAAGTTATAGCGACCATTTCTGCGGTTTGAGGTTAATTCTGAGGACCTTAAGTTGTAGTGATCGATTCTGAGGGCCGAGATCAATTCAGAGGACCTAAAGTTGTGAAGACTAATTTTCAGGGCCGAGGTCAATTCTGAGGACCTTAAGTTGAAACGACCAATTCTGAGGGACGAGGTCAATTCCAAGGGCCTTGAGTTATGATGACCAATTCTGAGGGCCGAGGTCAATTCTGAGGACCTTACATTGTAGTGACCAATTCTGAGGGTCGAGGTTAATTCTGAGGACCTTAAGTTATAGTGTTAATTGTAGGGACCTAAAGTTTTAGCAACCAATTCTGAGATCCGAGATCAATTCTGAGGACCTTAAGTTGTAGCGACCAATTCTGAAGGGCGAGGTCAATTCTGAGGACCTTAAGTTGTAGCTACCAATTCTAAGGGCCGAGGTCAATTCTGAGGATCTAAAGTTTTAGTGACCAATTCTGAGGGCCAAGGTCAATTCTGAGGACCCAAAGTTATGATAAACAATTATGAAGGTCGAGGTTAACTCTGAGGACCTTAAGTTGTGATGCAAGAAGTTTCTCTTCTGGGAAATTTTAAATTATCTTGAGGGTGCCATTACACCGAAGGTTTCGCTAGGAGGTGTGTTGCTTTGAGACTTCGTTGGGAAATGATTTATCTTTGAGATATACATATGAGGATTATGTTGGAGATAAGGGTGTAAGATTAATCCGGATGTCAATTTTGAGAGTTTATAAAGGGCCTGGTGCTCCAAAAATGATTTTCTTAAAAAAATCAAGATTTTATATTTTTCGAGGATTTTTGGGAATTTTTAGGATAATTTCTAGAATTTTTTGGCATTTTCTGTATGAAATTTGGAGGGGGTGCTGATAGGCAGTCCTGGGGGGTGACAATCGACAAGGGCATTGACTCCTTGGTTTCCTTGGGAAAGGGAAAAGACAACTGCTGACCGACATGGTCAGGGGAGGGGTTGCAGATCGTCAAGCCCCTTAGCCTTCTATAAAAAGGGGGATAATTCTCCCCATTTTTCACACCTTCAAGTGTTTGAATCTCTTTGCTTCTCTCCCCAAAAATCGTTCCTAAGTCCTTTTTACTTTAAGACTTCAAATGGCAAGCTCAAGTGAGGTGTACGACAATACATAGTTAGCAGTTGATGACTAGGCTATCCTGGAGTGGCAGTTTAGGGTGTCACTTACCATGGGCAACGAGAATGTCTTTAATCTATTTGAGCCTATGGATGATGAGCGTAATATTCTTTGTGAGATGGCACACCATCATTCGTCTAGGGTGAGGTACCCTAGTGGCTATGTAAGTGTAGTGAATTTTGGTATTCCATTTCATTTTTCTCTTATTCTTTTGTGTTAGGGATGGATTTTCTCTTTTTCTTTATCAGGCTGACATTGATCCTTCGACTATCCGGTATCGAGGGATGACGGGGTTGAAGGAGGTTTGGGAGAAGCTCCCTGGTGCAGTACACTGGATGGTCTCCTATACGGGTTTTGGTTGTTTAGCGGAGGCTGTGGATGAGACATCGAGTTCGACTGTGGCTTTGTGTGCTCTAGGAGAGAGGTGGTGGGAAACTACCCACACTTTCCATCTTGGCTTTGGGGAGATGACGGTGACTCTCATAGATTTTTAGCAGATGACGGGGGTTGAATCTGAGGGTTTAATATAGTGATGGACCGCACATTGAGGGTGATACCAGGGGCTATGCAGGTGGCATTGGGGATGTGGGTAGGATCATTTATGAAGATTTGATCTGTAATTATACTTTGAAGGAGACTCATTTGCAGAGGAGGGTGGATGTGACTGATGAGAGACAGGTGAGGCAGACAACTCGTGTCTTTATTTTGCTTATGTTGGATGGTTTTCTAGTGGTGACGTCATCCATCTCTGGTTCTTGCCTTTTTTACGGACAATTTCTGTGGTCTGGATGTATGATTGAGGGAACCTGGCTTTCGCATCCCTTTATTTTCTTTTGATGCTTTCAACTGGTGCTGCAGATAGACTTTTACCCGGGCCACATATCTTTTGGAGGAAATATTGAATTTATTTTCCTTTTCATGCATTTCCTTACATTCTTCTATGGTTTCTTTTTTACTGATTTCTATCTTTTGCAAACGTGGTTTTACGAGGTGCTTGGGTGTAATGAAAGGTTGATATCCCCAAAGGACAATAGCTTGGGGGACTTCTGTCAAATTTTTTGGTGGCAAAAGTCCAAGTGGAGGTCAAATTAGGTTTTTGCCCATGGTGGACGTGTAATGGGATCTTAATGCCTTGTCGAGTGATTAGGTTATCTTTCTATCTTATCCGAGTCCTTTGTTTTCTTCAATACTTGAGCAGATATTTATTCTCTATTGGGATTGCAGGTGACCTTCTACCCCTGGGGGGTGACTCCGCATGATATGCGGGTGACGGGCCTATGTGCGTAGATGTAGCGGTTGATCGCGTATGAGTTCGATTACTTCTAGTACCTAGGTAAGAGGGTGGTTAGACGAATCATGGAGGAAGAGGTGGCAGTCCCACCGACTATTCCCATATGTACATGAGTTGAGTGAGGAAGATGTCGAATGATTCCTGAATGACGATGATGATCGGGGAGCTCTACACGTTATATATGGATATGATGGTGAGCTATGACTACTTAGACTTCACGACGAGCTGGCTGAAGCCCGCTGTATCTACGACATGGAGAGAATTCATCTACCATCTACAACCTTAGGTAGGGGGACTAGTGCACTTGTGGGATCATCCCACAATGAAGATGGTGGTACGTCGACAGTGGTAGAGGAGGTTTCAATTATCCAAGTTTCTCCCCCTTCCTACAACTTTCGATTGCGCAGCGGGGAGTCACTGAGCGTGCCACATCTTACTCACGCATCAGTGTCTGTATTGATCGGTTCTATGGATGATGCCCTTCGGCCTGAGGTATATCCTTTTCTATTTCTTCTTTTTATATTGATTTTCCTTTGCTTTTTGACTAATTTTCTTTTTGATGTTGCTCTTTTGCTTACAGTATGCTCGGGTGTCGACCACTTAGCTGAGGGATATCAAGGATTAAATGTCCTCCATGTCGGAGCATATTAAGATATGGACTTGTTTATGATTCATGCCATATGCCACTTCTGATGAGGGATTGGGTTCTGGAAGTGGAGGATCCACCGCTCGTCGTCGAGGAAAGTTCATTCGTCGTTGGGGTTAAGGGTTAGAAAGAGAGAAAGAGAGTTTGTGGGTTCGGACTGAGCCCCATTTTTTTCTGCCTTTCTTATTGTCTGAAAAATGTAACTTAGTGAAGCAATATATATAAATATACTTTTTCTTTTGGCCTTTTTCTTGATTTAGTGTCCTATTCTATATGCACTTTTTAGTTTTCTGCTGAGACTGTTTATTTTCTGGAAAATATCAAGCATAAGAATTGTTTATTTAAAAAAGAGTAAAAATAACTAACTTGGGGAAAGGCATTTTTGAGTATGAATTTATTTTTAAGAGAAAATGATTTTATTGAGATAAAGAACTGAGTAAATAACCCGAGGGTAACTTTTTTAAAATGAGGATTTTTTTGAAATTGATTTTGATAAAAGAGGAAAGATGGAATTTTCCAAAATGAGGGGGGTTACCAATCGGCATAACCCTTGACCTGCCTATCGTCATGGGGGTCAAGTCAAATCATCCCTAGGTTTTGATTTCACTTTCCTTCACTTCGGAGTACTCTGGTGGGGTCGGATTTTTCTCTAGTTTCTAAGGCCCTTATCTTTAACCAATGTTTTCAAGTATAAAAAGGGGGTTTATAGGATGGGTTTTTCTCCAGCAATACCCACATTCTTCTTTCTTTCTTTAAATTCCTCCTTTTCAAATTTCTCTTCCCATATCTCGATGGTCTGGAGAATATGTGCTTGTATAATGTTGATTATGATGCTTTTAACCTGCGCCGAGTTTATTTTGTGGAACAACCATGTTATAGACTAGAACCTGTTGGATGCAGCAGTGCAATTATTGTATCCCGAAGATCACATTTTCTATTTCAGTGTGAACGAGGTCTATCCCACTAAGGAGGAGTTCTCAGCCATGTTGGGATTCAACCCTAATGTGGCGGCAACTATGCCTGATTTCTCGTGTTCTCCCTATTTTTTTGTTGGAATTACTTCAAACATATCCCTCGGCGGCTAGACCATTGGTTATCAGATGGCCATTTCTCTTCAGGCGATTATGTATTCAATGCATCTAATTAGTTTTTTTTTTATGTTTATTTTTCTGGGGATGTTTCCTTAGGCCTTATAGTGAGGTTATTATTGGTGATACGGGACCTAACTACTGATCTCTAGGTTGCTGCGATAATCGCCCAAATGTCTTACCGCTATAATCCTACGGCGATTGTGCTGGCTCAGACCCTGAATGTCTTGGATACTTGGAATGAGGATCTCTCTGACTTTCTGAGGGGATCCCCGTAATGCTGTTTATGTGGCTTGCGTAAAGGTTTATCTTGGCAACCCCTCCTGAGTATCCTTTGGCAGTTGTGCCTAATTTCTTTGTTCTTCGGCTTCAACCATTCTATGGAGAGTTGGGTAAACTGGCTCATAGAGCATGGTGCCCGGTATCTTTACTGGTCAATGCAATGGTGGTGGGGGGGGGACTTATTTCGTATCTTATAGCTTGGAGATTATTCGTATGTGCAGTTTGTGGGACTTTAGTAGACTTCATTCTATTTCCTCTGGCGGTTCTTATGCCAAGTCGGGTGGGAACATATCGTTCCCCCTCATATAATAAATTTCTTCCCTATGAAGGATTTGATCGAATCGCTGAGGATGATGTTGGGTTATTTGTGGCAGCACTGTCGACAGTCTATCCATACATCACAGTCCGTGGGAGGGTCCTAGCATGTATCTGGGGACTACCTGAAATGGCTATGGAAGCGGGTAATAGAGAAGGCCCTAGAAAAATAGACCGGTCAGAGGTAGTTATTGACTTTTGACACCATAGAGGATGTTGTTGTGATTCTGTCCAGTTTTATCAGTGTGTACTGCTTCATGGAGTATGTACAGAATACTAATCAGGATTGGAAAACTTGGGGACCTCCCAGGGCTGGTAATGATGATGAAGTAGGGCCATCCTATAGTTTAAGGAAGTGAATATTGTGAAGCTATGCTGATTGGGATTTTTTTGTATTTGGGGTTCGAGGATAGCTTTGTGTAGTTTAGTTAGGTTTATGTTTGTTTAGGAGAGATTTGGTTAGCGAAGAGGAGTGATTAGTTTGGCTCCCTTCGCTGATACTTCGTGTAACAGCGCCATTGTCCCTAATCAGAAATAAAATTTAATTTTGAACATATTTTGTTGTGCCTCTTAATGAGTTTTACGTTTGAATTATCTATACTAGTAGCTAATGCGTACATCATGCTTTTATTCATGTAAATGATAAAATTAACTGACATTCTCGGAGGTTAGAAAAGAATATCATTTTATAAAAAGAAGGGGACCAAAACCATGTATGGTAAATGGTCTGCCTACTTATTTCTGGGTTTTGAAAATTTTCATGAGTTTCATTTTTAAAGAAAATATTTTTGACAGGATCAGGTCCCATGTAGTTCTGCGTAGGAAAAATGAAGATTTTTTAGCATAAAAAGGGGTGAGAAGACTCGTAGTGCATCGAGATTTCAAACTAAGGGTAAAATTTCATGAGATAGTCCAGGTTGACTGGACGCATCGTCTCTTCTCCATCAAGATCTGTGAGCCTAGCAGTGTCTCCTGAGAGAATATTCTTCACGATGTAGGGATCACTCCAATTCTTTTTGAATTTCCCTCTGGGTCCTAGACGAGTTCTATGATTTCTTTGAGGGAAAGGTCTCCTTCCTGTACACCAAGGTCCTTGACTTTCTTGTTGAATGATCGTGCTATCCGGCGATGGTACCCTTATATATGGTACAGTTTCTTCAGTCTTATTTCATCGAAGAGTGATAATTCGTCCAAGTGGCTCTGGTACCATTCTCTTTCTTCTTCAAGTGAGACACAGAGGGAAGGTATTTCCAGCTCAATGGGTGGGACTGCTTCCATACCGTATACTAGATAATAAGGGGTATCCCTAGTGGTCATTCTGATTAAAGTGTAATAGCCTCAGAGGGCGTAAGGGATCCGATCGGCCCAATCTCTGTAACTCTTTTTTAGGCTTTTATTGGAATCTTTAATGAAACCATTGGTTTGGGTCGGTAGGTAGAAGATTTGTCTCTGAGTCCTGTACTCATCCATAAGTACTGTAACTTCAGCTTCGAAGTGGAGCACATTACCTGACACTAATTCATGGGGAACTCTAAATTAGTAGATGATTCTCTTTATGATAAACTTGGCCTCTTTCTTATCATTCAGCACTGCGTATGACTCGACTTCAACCCATTTGGTGAAGTAATCAATGGCGACCATGATGAATTCGTGACCATTTGAATATTTGGGAGCAACTTTCCCTATGATTTCTCTGACCAAGGTGGAGAAGGGCCAAGGAGAGTTCATATTGTATAGATATTATGGAGGAAATTATTGGAGATTGGAAAACTATTGGCATTTGAGGCATCTTCGAACATAGCTAGTACAATCTTGAACTATGGTGGTCCAATAGTACCCCTGATTAATGATATCTTTGGAAAGAAAGTGACCATTCATGCGCGGCTTGTATTCTCCACTTTGGATCTTCTGCATTATTTCTTCAATATCAGTCCCTACAATACAATGCAAATGGGTTACATCAAAGTTTCTTTTGAAAAGTTATTTTTCGAAGATGATATTGTGGGTAACCAATTTGCGAAGGGTCTCATGGTTTTTCTTATCGACGTCTTCAGGATACTTACTATGTTTGAGTATGTGCCAAATGTCATAGTACCATAGTCTGGCCATATCAGAATCATCCTCGATAGTGAGTTCAATGTGGTAGCAATGCGTAGGATTAACTTGTTTCTAAACCAAGAAAGGGGCCATTGTTATTCCCTCGGGTATATCAAGCATGGAGTCCAGGGTGGCTAGGGCATCAACTTGAATGTTCTTGTCTCAAGGCAAGTAGTGGAAGGTGACATTATTAAACTGGGAGGCCAGTTCTTCTAAGTGGGCATGGAAGGGTAGGAATTTTTCATCATTGACTTTCCATTTTCTGAGGATTTGGACAATAAGAAGGGTAGAGTATCCATAGACGTCTAGTGTTGAGTTATTTTCTAGAGTCTTGAGGCCTACAGTGCATGCCTTGTACTCGGTCATGCTGGTAGTGAACAGGAAGTCTAGCTTGATGTCAATTGGGCTGTGAGAGTCATCAGGGGCGATTAGGAGTATCATAATGCCATATCCTTTCTTGTTGGTAGCTTTGTCAAAGAACATTTTCCATCGGAGGTCCTCCTGAGAGGTTAATAGAATATCTTCATTCCGGAATTTGGGGACTCAAACATCGACTTCTTCTATGGGGTAAACAGTAAGGTAATCGAAGACGTCTCTCCATTTTATAGCTTTCTGCGTAACGTAAAGAATATCGAACTCGGCTAGAAATATCAACTCATTTATTTGGACATAACGATGTTTTCTAATAAGTAATTGATGGGATCCATACGAGATACAAGTCTGATAGGGAAGGCAAGCATGTAATGCCATAATTTTTGCATGACCCAGACTAAAGTAACACATGCTTTCTCTAAAACAGTGTAATTGACTTTGAACCCGGCTAATTTTTTTCTGTCGTAATAAATTTTTTTTCCTTATGCTATTCTTCAATGTATTGGGCTAGTAAAGCCCTGGCTACAATATCTATCATTGGGAGACTTAGTTGCGGATGCATAAGCACCGGAGGTCGGGTAAGGTATCGCTTGATTCAGTTAAAGGCTTCTTGGCAGGCCTCATTCCAGACTTTGGTAGAATCTTTCTGGAGAAGCTTAAAAATGGGTTCACAAATAGAAGCCAGTTGGCTGATGAACTGATTGATGTACTGTATTTTTCCCAGGAATCCTCAGACTTCTTTCTCTGTTCGTGTTGGTGGCATCTTAAGTATGTATTTCAGCTTGGCATGGTATGCTTCGATTCCCTTATGAGTGACTGAATCCCAAGAGTTTTCCTTTTATGACACCAAAAACACAATTTTGTGGGTTTAACCACATATGGTATTACCACAGTCGCTAATTTTTTTTCAGAGGGCGGGGATATAACCTTCTGAATATTAGATTTGATGATCATGTCATCCACATAGACCTCAACCTCTTTATGAATAAGGTCATATAGGATGGTTATGGAAGCCCTATGATAGGTAGCCTCAACGTTCTTGAGTCCTAATGGCATAACAGTGTAGAAAAAAGTTCCCTATAAGGTGATGAACGTGGTTTTCTCCTGATGGTCAGGGTGCATCTTGATTTGATTGTATCCGAAAAGTCCATCGACAAATGATTTGAGGGTTTGGCTAGCCGTGTTTTCCAAAATAATGTTGATGTTGGGTAATGGGTAATGGGTAATCTTCCTTTGGGGATGCTTTATTTAAATCCTGGTAGTCGACGCACATGCAGACTTTTCTTCTTGACTTCGGCATAGTGATGATGTTGGTGAGCCATATAGGATATTCGAATACGCGATGAAACCTACGTTTAGTTGCTTGACTATTTTTTTTTACTTTGAGCAACCATTTGGTACGGAGCTTTCGTATCTTATGTTTGATCAGTTTGCATTCTGGGAATGTTGGTATCTCATGTTGAGCTATTTTAGGGTCATTATCGGACATGTCATCGTAGGACCATGCAAAGACGTCCATGAACTCCTTTAGTTGTTCCTCGAATTACGCACGCTTATGCTCATTAAGGGTGTACCCTATCCTAATCTCACGCTGGTGGCTACTAGAATCGAGATTAATAACAATAATTTCATCGTCATTAATTTGAATGTGATTATATTATTTATGATTCTCCTTATTAAGATCAGTTAAGATTGTTCATTTGCAAAATCATCATGATCAAGAGTTTGATTAAAATCAAGATAATTCATGTAAGGCACAACAAGATACTTGAAATCTTCGCTTATTTCATTCTTAGGAAAAATAACATTGAGAACCTCGTCAAAAGCAGTCTCAGTTACATTGATATCAGAAAAGAGAACAACAACATCGAATGAAGAGATTTGGAGAGGGTAGAAAGTAGGGTCGGCTTGAGTGTGGTTATATTGGACGTGGATGGCATTCCAGTTGAGGAGAGGCATGTCAATAACTCTGATCTAAGTAGTCGGGTTTGACGACGTAGCATCTGAGCGAATCATGCAGAGACTTAGCCCCGGTGCCTGCCGGTTGAATGAGTCATCAGAATCATTTTCCTCAGAATCCCCTCTAGTTATCATGACTTTCTCAGTGAGAGGTTAAACTTCGTGCTGACAATCTATGACCCAAAGGTTGATATCTTAAAAGAATATTTCTATCCTCGATTTCATCTTCTTATCAACGTGGTCATACCATAGTTCGAGAAAGCCATAAAAAGGGAAATCTTCGCCTTCCTTGATAAACCTTCCATTCAAAGAGTCTCTCGAAATAGTCTTTCCTTCTTCCAAGCTTCTTTTTTGGTCGTGACCATCGGAGGGCTTTGAGTTCTTCTAGTGAGGGTTGGTAGCCCATGCCACACAGGGGAAGGCATCCTTTAGGACTATGGGATCAAGGATCCCTTGCTGGCATTGTCCTAGACCTATTTTGGGAATAATGTGCATGTCTTGAACATCTGAATCACATTGACATTACCGTGAGGGTTATGTTCTGAATAAACTCGGTCTTTAAAATTATCTCCTGTTGGAAGGGGAAGTGAGTCGACTCTGAAGGCATAGTGAAGCACGTTATTCATCCCATGATGGATCTATAATACGGGGTTACTAGTACTAGTATTCTTTGAACTATCGCCATCCCCTAAGATGGTTATAACTTGGCCATTAACTAAGAACTTCAATATTTGATGAAGAGAATACGATAACCCTCGAATATTGTGGAGCCATGGATGACTAAGGAGAAGGTTAAAACATGCAGTTATGTCAATAACATGGAATTCAGTAACATGATGGACAGGGTTAGAACCTATTATGAGTTCTATAGACCCCATTACCTCTCAGCGGGTATTTCGTAAGCATGTACGACGATAGAAGTAGGAGTGAGATCACCAATTATCAAGACCAAACAATTGAAGGTTCTTAGAGGGCAAACGTTGAGGGAAGATGCTTTATCAATAACGGAGAGCGGGACTGTCTTTATTAACACTTCAATGGAGATGTTGAGGGCATAATTGTGGTTAGGTCCAATCTTTGGTATCTCTGCTTTAGAAAAGGAGACGAGTCTAGAAAAAGTTAAGGACCAAACCATCTTCACGACTTCTTTAAGAGTAGTGAAAGGGGAGACTGTAGGTTCGGTGATGAGTCTTATCAGAGCATTTTGGTGAAATATGGAGGACATGAAAAGACCTTATAAGGTCGGATTTTCTTGATCTGGTCAAGGATTTTAATTTCTTCGATGGTAAGTTTTTTGACAACTCCTTTTCCCTTATCTGTCTCGGTCATATGAGGAGCCGAATCTTTATAGTGTCTCCATGATATGTTTATGTGATTTACTCAGGTAAGGAAGAATATGAACCCAACGTATTTATCTATTTCTGGATGAATAGATACCTTGTTGATTTCCCAGAACATATGTTCGAAGGATATCATTCTATAAAAAATAGTTACTAGAATGGTGTCTTCCCTACTGGAATCATCATCTGAGCTGTCAAAGTCATCCCCCATCTAGTGGTGACTATGTTCCCTTGTGAAGAGAAATCAATGCATTCAATAAATTTGACGACTTCATCATACAAATCTTCCCACTCAATGGGGAGGTGCAGGAGTGAAGGGACCAATCGTCCCTAAAGCTTCAAATCGGTGAGTAGCTCATCAATACTGCAAATTTCGCATTTCTGTCAAAATTCATCAAATATAATCTACACTACATCATTTAGACTGAATTCATCAACAGGTACCACCCAATCATCTGACTCTCGAGGCCATTTCTGGGCTTCTATGAATAAGCCACTGAATTTACGACAATCGATGATCATTTTATAGGAAATTCTAGCCTAAATTTCAAGAGTTGGTTCAATACAACAGGTAATAACATATCCTTCCCTTCAAATCGGGTACGGATGGCAATACAAGCTCTTATGAGGAGTGAAAAATCTTGGTCAGTGAAGCTGATAGGGTGTAGAAGAAAATACAAGAAAACTTTGAGCAGTTTGGATGAGATTATGGGTATGGTGAGTGCTTTACTAGGTATAATTTGAGCAGATGGATCAAATTCTAGGTCATTCTCTAGAAATATGGGATTTGTGTGTGTTGGAAGTGGTTTATGAGTGGTTTTGGGTTTAGAATTGACTGGTGGGGTGATGATATTATAGCAAATTAAACCTTGAATCACATTTTAAAGATGGAAGAACTGGTAAGTAGTATGGCTAGCAGACTGGTGGAAATCATAACGGGCATCATCTTTGAAATTTTTAGGGAGTAGATTTGGTAGTGGACAAGGATCCAATGTATTGATGAGGTTTCAGCTCAGTAGGGCCTGGTAGACTTTTGACAAGGGAACATGGAGCTCAGTTTATTCTTTCTTGATAGGGTTGGGGTGACTTTTCGATACCCAAGAGGTAACAGTATGGAAAATGTTGTTGATGGTTGAGGATATAACACTAGCGAGCTTCTCATACTTTAGGGAAGTGAACTGTCCGATCACTTTCTTTGGATCAAATTCGACTTTGACAACACCTTCCTCAATTTCTAGACCAACTTCTCCAAGGACTAGGAAGTGTGGGTAGTACTGCCCTCCCATGGATGCTTTAATATTAGGTAAGAAGTTCTTCTTTACGATATTTACTTGTTCCTCCTTGAAGGGTCTATTGGTCATAGTAGAAGCTTTCTCTCTCTACCTTCCTATGAAGTTACTGATTATTTCTCCAGGGTTATTCTTAAGAATCTTTAGATCTCAGCATGTAACGTCTAGCTCTTCATTGTACTTGTACTGTGACATGAATTCCCGAGCGACATCCTCTAAACTACACATTTTGTATTATTCGAGGGATAGAAACCAATGAAGGGTTCTTTCTTTCAAGGTGTTTTGGAACATCTGGGCCATTATCTCTTTGGAGGCCCAAATAAGGGTCATGGATCGGTGATAGTTTCGAAGGTTAACGATTGGTAATCCTCTTCCCCTGAACTTCTCAATGTCTAGTATCTTTAACTTTTTCTAGAAATTTGGCTTTGGGATAGGGAGATATATGGGTGTAATCCATGTAGTTCCCAGATATCTTGACTTGGTTAAACTTCTTCGATAATAGCTTGAGGTTTTCCTTGACCTTGTTTAGTTCCTCCTCCTTAGGATCCATGGGTACTGGCAGGTTAACCCTTGCTTGGGCAAGGTGCGGGATAAGGAGATGAGCTGGAGGTGGCCCATTGGTAGGCGGGGCGCGCGGAGCATGCTGATACTCTTTTGGAACCTAAATAGGATCGGGAGCGGGTGGACCCATAGCACGAGGAAAGAGAACCACGAGTTCTTCGGGAATTCGGGCCCTGTGAAACTGTATCTCATGGACCTCATTTTGAAGGTTTGTTAATCTTGGCACTGAACTGGGCCAAGATGATCATCAGATCAGACTACACATTCGATGTTCTCTATGAAGAGATTGTGAAGGTAAATACCAAACTCAAATGAGGTAGCAGAAGAACTGACGGATATTCGTGGCGGTTTGATAGAAGACCAAAGCTAATAGAGAGCCAGACCAAAGTCAGGTATGCGATCGTCCTGAGAGGAAAAATGGTTTGAATTTATTTTTGAAATAAGAAGGTCGGAAATTTTGGGTATTTCGTAAGGAGGAGGAAAAAATATTTTTGATATTTTTGGAAAAGGAGGGAAATAGGAGATAAATCTCGGCATGATTATTATTAATGTTATTATTAGGTTCTCACTTGTATTAGGTTTGCCTAAATGCAGAAAAAAATATTGGACATGACCCGAACCTAGAAAAATGGGGTTTGAAAATATATGTAAAACATGGTTGGACTTGTTTCGAGGCTCACGGATCGGGTCCTATTTTGAAAAAGGCAAAATTATGCAAAAATTTGGGCGATATGCCAACCCGGAATTTCAAAAGAGTTTCGCATGGTAACCGACAAACTAAATATGAGTGTCCTAATTTTGATGCCTATATAAAATTTGTACAATTGTTGTGTTAGTGGAAGGATTCCCCCCTTTGGTATGACTTCCACGATACACCTCTTGCCTATAAGGGCTATCATTTATCGGTAAATGTGGACAAACCATTTGATATACCTCAGTGTACATGAATTACCTCACTATATACCTCGTGGGGATAGTATGTGTGAGAGAAAATTCGATATACTCGACGTATGTGAGTGAGTTCCTTGCTATATACCTCCCGTCATGAGTTTGGTCAAGCGGTACGATAAAAGGGGAACTGTTCGATATACGTCGAAGGTATGAGGACAATGGAAGGTGAGAGTCATATCACTTAGTCTAACTGCGACCCACACATCTAATGCCCATCACAAAGTGACCCCATCCGTATGGACTTTTTTTTTTGTCAATAGCCATGCTCTTGGTGATGTAGTGTTCAAACATGCATGAGTCTTAATTACATATTATGGAAATAGAGTATTTTTTATCATTTTTTATTTGCGTGACGAGTAAATGGAATACTACCCTAAATGGGGAGCATATGCAAGTATATCTAGCATGGACATTATACTACACATGGATACATATGAGTGAGTATGTGTCATCAGAGTATATACAAGTGAGTGCGTGTTGTAGTGAACCTATACATGGATCAACTACAAGTGGTTGTGATATGTGAGCAAATATACAAGTGTAGGAAGTTTGGTTGTGTTCTAGTGAATCGTAAACATGGATATTTTAAGTGGTGTGTGAAGCATGCGAGTGTAGAGTGAAGCTAAGTGTAGGTGTGCGAAGTTTACATGGAAAGTATATACAAGTGTGTGAAATGTACAAGTGAGTAGAAAGTGACATATACATGAGAGATATATATACAAAAAGGTAAAGAGAGGAGAAAAGAGAACATATTGGTAGGTGCATATGCACACATGTAGAAAAAAATAATGCCCATTCAAAAATAGAGTCTAGTCCACTTATAGAAGTCCCCAGTGGAGTCTCCCCAGTGGCCATCCCAATGTCGGGGAGGTCGGGGTCTCTGGAGGTGGATCCCTCCTTCCTTCCTCCTCCCTTTTCAGAGTGTAGGAGGGATTGAATCCTTTATCGGGGTGCTCGGCCATCGTTGATATGGGGTGATATGTAGAGATAGACTTGCCAACCTATATTATGGAAAATAGGCAAAAGAAATGTTTCCACCTCGAGATAAGGACATCAAAAACAATATTGATGATTGCAAAACCAAGTAGTTCAAAGGTTCATGGACTAATTTATGGAATGGAAAGGTGTTGGGAACTCATCCCTCCCTTTCGGTCTCTCATGGGCATGTGTTAATCTTCTCCTATAGAACTCCGTCAGGTGTGTGATTATGTGCATAATATAAATGGAGGATGGTTTCACTCGACTCGCATCATGGATAAAGGAGGAGCAAGGCCATCCTTAGGAGTATTTCCAAAATAATAATAAAAAATAGGATGTAAGTGTTTGTTGATTCACAAGTCGTTATGGAAGAATGATTGCGTATATCGGACAAGACACATGCAAACAAGCATATGAAATGTATATATCATGAGAATAAAATAACAACTATATGTGGGACGACTTGAGTCGAGGGATTTCCCCAAGATGCCTATGAGTTCAGGGGCATCAAAGTCCACATAGCTTGAAAATGATATGACGTGGGGTTTAACCATAAATCCAATCGAGGACTTAATTTATATGTGTGCGTAGAAAAAAGGTATTTTAGTGTGATGGGAAATCCCCTTTTGGAATTTACGAGCGAACCCTCTTTTTCTTGCTTTTGGTTTTTTCTAAGAAAATAAAGTATGTGCAAATACTAATACTAAAAATTTAGAATTAAGATGTGTGATGTAATCAAGTAAAATACTAAAGCGAAAATGAAGTAACTAATGCAAAATTAAGAGAATTTAAATACAAATAAGAAGAAATGGGCCTCCTTATGAAGACTTGAAGTAGATCTTTCTTGTAGATGCGTTGATCTCAATGTGAAGTGATGATGGTTTGAGGAGGTGGGTAGGAATTTACTCAAAAGAGTATGAAAATGAATGGTGGAATGTGGAAAATGGGCTTTTAAGGAAAGAACAACTCTGAATTCGAGGGAATTCTCATTGAATTACTAAGAGGTATGTTGAAGGGTGCCTTTTAAAGTGAGGCCATGGGCTTTATTTATGGGCCTAAGGGGGTGAGGATCGACATGGTCCCACACCTACCTATCAGCATAGAGCCCTAGACATACTGCAGGTAGGCAGGGTCCTGGGGTTGGCATTCGGTAATCTGCAGATGGAAAAAGGACGTAAATGCGAATCATAAGTCAGAATTTCTCACTAGGATGACCGTTGGAAAGGGTATTCAGAGCCCTTCAAGAATCCATTGAGCCATTCCCTAATTTGGGAATTGACCGAAGTCAAATGAGACTTGGTATTGGTCACTAGACAGGAAATTCCAGAGCAAAATAAATCATTTGTTCGAATTGTAAGGCCAATTTACGAATAAGATAGACCGATTGGAAAGGGTATTGAGTGCCCTTCGAAAATTCATTCAGTGTCATTCGATTCAGAGATTTGACCTTAGTTAAACGGGGCCCGAAAGCACCCAATAACCCTTCAAAGTAAAATGAGTTGTTCATGCATACTGTAAGGCCGATTTGTGCACAGGGAAAACTGTTGAAAAGGGCATTGAGAGCCTTTCGAAGATTCATTCAGACTAATATGAGATGAATTGTTAACAAGAGTAAAATAGAGCGTGGGAGAATCCGGTGGCCTCCGATTCACTTTTTAGGATAGAATAGATCGTTTGTCCGAATCTTAAGTCCAATTCGTGCATGGGAAGGATTGTTGGAAAGGGGATTCATGGCCCTTTGAAGGTTCATTGAGCTCCTACTTAGGCAAGGAAGTTGATTGGGGTCAAAATGGGTCCTAGGAGCACCCGATGGCCTCTAGATCAGTTTTATAGTAAAATGGGTCGTTCGACCGAACCATAAAGTTGATTTGTAAATGGGGTGTACCATTGGAAAGGGGGTTCAGGTCCCTTCATTGATTCATTGAGCTTTCGCACAGATGGGATTGTTGATTGGAGTCAAACGAGGCTCCAGAGCGTCTGATGGCCTCTAGATCAGTACTCAGAGTGTGACCTAGGGTTTGCGGTGATTGAGTGAGTGCTAGGGACAAAGGAGTTGCTTAAGGGTCCTAGGATAGGGTTTATACATTTATTCTTATCCTTTTTTCTCCGTGATGGGTGTGTACATGTGTATAATATAAATAATAGGAGAATAGAATTGACCAACTTGCATCATGAGATGGACGAAGTGGACCCATCCCCAGGAGTGTACCCAAAAATAATAATAGACATAAGATATAAATATTCTCTGAATCACAAATTGCTATAAAAGATCGAATGTGCATGTCGGGCGAGACACAAATATGTAGGATTCCAAGACTCACAAAAATAGATATAATAGAATGTAAAAGACATGAAATAAAAAATAAGTACTCGAATCTCAAGACTGGACCAAGACGCCTATGTATCCCATGGAGCATCAAAGTCCACATAGTTAGAAAATAGCATAGGGTTAGGGTTCAACCCATAAATCCAAATTTAGGACTCCTCTTTAAGGTTTTGGAGGAAAATGTGTTCAAGTGCCAAAGTTTGAGAAAATAGTGAAGTCTTACTTCTGGAATTTATGAATAAACCATCTTTTTGCCTTTTTTGGGTTTTTATGAATATAAGTTAAGTGCAATACTAATAATAAAAATTGAAGATTACTTAATGTGAGATAACAAAACAAAACTAGAAGATATCACAAAATGGGAATAAAGTGAATAATAACACTAAAAGGACTAAGCTAGAAAAAGGGGTGAAGAATGGACCTCCTTGTGGATCTTTGTTGCTGAATTTAGAATGTAAGTAGGTTTCTTGTAGTAGTTTGAAGGTAATGTGATAGGGGTGAGGTAGATAGCTAAGTGTGGTGAGAAAGTGAGGTGATGAAATGTTTGCAAATTTACTTTTTTTGGAAAAGAGAAGGCTCTGATTTCGAGACAATGTTTGCTGACTACTTAAGGGGTCCTATTTAAGGGTGAGGTCATGATCCCTTTATATAGTGCCAATTAGGGTTAGGGGTTCCGGTAAACATGAACCATGGTATACCTATCAATACATAGATTGCCTTTCTAGGAAAGGAAAGTACACCCTACTGATAGGCAGGAGGTCTGGGCAGCCTATAGGCAGTCCGAAATTAACTTTTTCTAAAACTATAGTGCATAAAATGCAAATTGTAAGTTTGAATCGTGTACGAATGGGAAAGTGAGAAAAGGAATTTATATACCTTCAAGAATCCATTGAGAAACTCCCGGGTTTGTGAGTAGATCTAATTCAAAAGAGGCTTGAAAACTCCCGATGATCTCTAGACATGGGGTTTTCAATGGAAAATAGGTCATTTGTGTGAACCATGAGGATGGTTCACGCATGGCATGGACCTTTTGAAAGGGAATTAAGGGACCTTGAGGATTTTATTGATCTTTGCTCAATTTGGAGAGTTGATTAAGGTCAAGCGGGGCCTAAAAGCGCCCGGTGGCCATTTGGAGTAAAATAGATCGTTCATGCGAACCGTGAGGTCGATTCATGGATGGTGTGGACCAAAGGGGATTCAGATCCCTTTGAGGTTTCATTGATCTTCTCTAAGGTTGGAGAGTTGACTAAAATCAAATGGGGTCTGAGAGCACCCAGTGGCTTTCAGATCAATATTCAGAGTAAAACTGATTGTTCGGGCAAACCAGGAGGCCGATTAATGAACGATACGAACCGTTTAAAAGGAAATTCTATCCCTTTGAGGTTTCATTAAGATTCACTCAATTAGAGAGTGACCTAAGGTTTATGATGACTGGTGAGTGTTAGAGACCTAAGGAGGTTCTTGGGGAGGGGCTCCTAAGATGGGGTGTCTACAGAGATCCTCGATGGTATAGCTTGGAACGAGTGAAGGTCGTCAAAATATAGACACCTCATCGATGTGGGAGAAGAGGATGGAGGTCAATTCAGCGGACCTAAGGGATGGAGGTGATCGATTCACAGGGTCAAGGTCAATTCTACGAACCTAGGGGACGAAGATATTCGATTAGAAGGTCAAGGATAATTTTGTAGACCTAAAGAGTGGTATGAAAAATTATAAGGGTCCAGGTCGATTCTACGGACCTAAAATTATGACGACTAATTTTACGGGTCGAGGTTAATTTATGGACCTAAAGTTATGATGACCAATTCAATGCTTTGAGGAAAATTTTGTGAACCTGAAATTGTAGCAACCGATTTAGTGGTCGAGGTCAATTACGCGGACCTGAAGATGTGATGACCAATCCAACGGGTCGAGTCCAATTCTGCGGACCAAAGTTATAGCGATCGATTCAGTGGGTCGAGGTAAATTCTGCAAACCTAAAGTTGTAGAGACGAATTCAGCGGGTTGAGGTCAATTCTGTGAACCTTAAGTTTGGGTGATGAATTCTAAGAGTCGAGGTTAATTCTACGGACCTAAAAATTTGACGACCAATGATGCAGGTCGAGGTCAATTCTGTGGACCTTAAAATGTGACAACCAATTCTGCAAGTCGAGGTCAATTATACAAACCTTCAGTTGGGGTTACCAATTTAATAGGTCGATGTCAATTCTGCAAACCTAGAGATGTAGTTTACGAAGGGTGGCCTCGTTGGGGAAAGTGTAGAGTAGTTTGGTGCAAGCGCACCATGGATTTTTGGTTTTGCAGGGAAATATTTTAATAAGGAGAGTGAGTGATTATAATCTTGCTGGGGATTTTTATGAGTATGTAATTGGTTCGGTGCTTTACCATGAGTATTTCTTGGTGAAAAGATGTTATTGACTTTTGTGGGATTTTTTAAGGAATTTTTATGAATGTTTTGGGGAATTTTTGGATTTTTTAAACATTTTTAGGATGAAATTTGGAGTGGACTGCGATAGGCAGGTTTGGGTAGGTTCCTATCAGTATAGGGCATGTACTCCTAGGTTTCTTAGGGAAGGGGAAAGGTCACTTCCGATCGGCATACCCCTTAGACTCCTATAAAAAAGGGGTGACCCTTCCTTATTTTTCACATATCCAAGTGATTGATTCTCTTCCTCTCTTTAAAATTTATTTTCGAGTTCCTTCTTTCTTAAGATGTCAAATGGAAGATAATTCTAGTAACACTAATAATAAATGGGTGTCTGTTGATGACTGGGCAGGTTTTGAGTGTTGGGTTGCGATGCTACTTGCTTTGGGCAATGAAAATGCCTATGACTCTTTTGAGTTATTGATGAAAGGATCTTGTTATGCAATCCTATGCACCACCATTCAACGAGGGTGAAGAACCATAATGGCAATATGAGTATTTATCCTTTAGTTTTCCATTTTTTCTTCTTCCTTTTGTTCTTGGGCTAATGAAGGGGTTTCCTTGATTTCCCATAGAGTGATATAGCTTTTTTGAGCATTCGGTCTCGGGGAATAACTAGGATAAAGGGCATATGGGGCCATCATCTTGAGGCAGTGAAGTAGATGTTGGCGTCCATCGGGTTTGGTACTTTGATGAGTGCATACGATGAGACACCACACTCCTCTGCAGTATTGTGAGAGCTTAGCGAGAGGTGGTGGGATATGACCCACACATTCCATCAGGGGATTAGGAAGTTGACTGTTTGAAAGAGTTGGCGCTTGCGTTCAATTAAGAAGTAATATAATAAATACCATTTTTAACCCAAATTAACCCTAAGCATGCAACTAAGTGTGATTGAAACAATATGAAATCATGCACAAGATATTCAACACACAAAGTTTAAGGAAAAATCCCCCACAGGGGCAAAACCATTTGTATATCACTATAATTTGTAAAAGACGGTTTACAATCGGATTACAATGAAATACAGGATGACTAAGAATTACCCTCGGGTATGGGATTCTGTAGTCGCGGCTGGAAGAAACCCTTTCCAGTAGGGCTGGCGGCTGGAACTATCCCTGTCCAGTAGGGCTGCAATGAAGAGGAAGAAACGGTCCACTTCACAAAGGATTGAACATCAATGGTGTTCTAGGGTTACCAAAAGTGACTCACAAATGTATGGAATTTGTGTGAATCAAGGGTATGAATAAATGGACTCAAATACCATGAAGACTTAAGAGTTATGGAACTCAGAAAATCGTGTGTAAGTCTTAAGAAAACCAACTGCTGATCGTGGGTTAAATAAGGGATCGAAACCCTACAAAATCTGCTGCACGATCTGGCAGTGTTTATCCTCACCGGATCGGTCCGGTCGTTTAGGCGGATCGGTACGGTTAAGTCGGATCGGTTCTTTTTCTAAAACCGGATCGGTCTGGTTGGCATCGGATCGGTCCGGTCCTTTAGGCTTCATCGGTTCGCTATGGATCCGGTGGCTACTGGAGTCAGCTCAACAAGCGGATCGGTCTGGTCCTTTAAGCCGGATCGGTCCGGTGAACCGGATCGGTTCTTTTATCTGATCCAAATCGGTTCGGTCCTCAGAAATCAGATTCCTTCTTCTCTTGATCTTCGGATTTTGTTGATGAAGATGTGATCTTTTCAACTATCATTCTTGTAACGGCGTATGACATATCATATACATAAGGATGGATAAATTGTCCTTACAAATCTCCCCCTATGTCTATGCCGGAACAAACATAAAAAATCCGAATTATCAAGTATGAACAATGCCTATACAAATCTACCCTTCCATGAACCCAAAACTGAAAGAGGTACATATGACTAAGGCTGCATCGTTTGTTCTTCAATTCTTCAGGAATCTTCACGCTTTTCTCATCAGGGTGTGCATCATGGGATTATCAAGGATGTACCTACTCACATGAGATAAAGCAAATACCAAGTGACGTATCGAGTGTGAAATGAGATAATAAACATATGCATATATAGCAGTTTTATGATAAACCTCAAATTTCAAAACTCCCCCATAATCAGATAATTCATTCTCCCCCTTTTTTTATGATGTCCCCAAATAGACAAATGAGAGAAATAAATCAAGCAATCAAGTACCGGGGTGCCACAAGGCATAAAATCACACCATTAATGATCATAAAAACAACCAAGTCGGTGATGGCGTAAATGAATGGGTGTGATCAAAATTCTATAGGAAAATCAATGCATACAAACATGACATATGTGCACGATGAATATTTGATATTCCAAACGAATGAACTCAAAAGCTTCCTTTGGTGTAAAAGATTGGAAATATAAGACATTGACTATATCAAATCTACAAATCAAAGCTCAAAGTGATTTCTACACCAATAACGTCCAAAATGATTTTCATGCTTTTTCAGGACTTTCAAGGAAGTGCAAACCCATTTTTCAATCTCCAACCAAACTCCCTCAGATATTATATTATAATAGAGGTATACTAAATTCTCAAACTTTGGAGAATTGGGTGAAACCTAAATGGCCCATATTTGGCATGAATTGCTTTTTATTGCCTTATAAATTTTTTTCGGGCTCTTTTAACCTCTTAGGACCTCGGATATTAAAATTCCTCCATTTTTTAGGTCCTTTGTAACGGTGGCTTATGCGCAAAGGATAAGAATCAACTTTAGCAGCCCCTCCCCGTTATGAAAAAATACACACAGTCTCACCAAAACGGTTTTTACATGCAATCCAATCTTGTCAAGTTTTATCGCATTTTATACATTGTATAGACAGGATTGAGATGGAAACACTCAAGCCAACATGAGATTGATAAGTGCAACAATCAAATATAGCCGTGCATGTGTGCAATAAAGGATATAGGAGTCAAGCATGTAGGAAGATATCACTAATTACATCTCAAGGACTCCAATCAATGTTAAGCACATGGATGAAATGATGTAGCGTCTCAAATATCTACCAAACCGTCACATGGATATATGAAATGAAGTTGTGACTTGGCTATCTTAATTGCTCATCCATAAAAGGCAAATCTCTTTTTGAATTTTTCTCAAAATTTTTCTTAAAGAAAATCTTTTTGTATTTTTCAAAAGAAATATAAAAAGCAACAAGAATAAAACAAAACTTTACAACTAAGCAATGGTACATATAAAAGAGACTAGCAATAGGAAGCATATGATATGAACATGAAGAAGCATCCTATTCTAGACATAGACCAACCCCTCAGTCAACTGTGCAAATCCCCAAAGACTTCCTAAGACTCTCAAATCTAAGGGCATCTAAAGGTTTCGTGAAAATATCGGCTAACTGACGGTCGGTAGGAACAAAACTCAGGGTTACGACCTTCTCCTCAACTAACTGACGTATAAAGTGCTCGCGTAACCTGATGTGCTTTGTGCGCGAATGTTGGACATGATTGCGGGATATGTGTATCGCGCTCGTGTTATCACAGGAAATGGTCATGGTGTCCTGTGAAATCCCATAATCCTCCAACATTTGCTTCATCCACATGAGTTGCGTGCAACAACTCCCGGCGACGATGTACTCAGCCTCCGCAGTGGACAAAGAGATGGAGTTTTGCTTCTTGCTCAACCAAGAGACAAGAGCAGAACCAAAGTAGAAACATCCACCAGAAGTGCTCCTACAACCATCTACGTCCCCGGCCCAATCGACGTCCGAATAGGCGGACAAACGGTCATCGGTATCAAAGGAATACCAAATACTGTATGAGAGAGTCCCACTCACGTATTTGATAATATGTTTTAGAGCGAGTAAGTGTGACTCTTTAGGAGACGCCTGATAACGCGCACAGACTCCAACACTAAAGGCAATGTCGGGACGACTAGCAGTCAAGTAGAGAAGACTGCCTATCATACTCCGATATAAGGTTTGCTCTACGTCCTTGCCTGAAGTGTCCTTACTAAGATTAGTAGTGGTACTCATAGGTGTACGAGCATGCTTAGCGGAGTCTAAACCAAATTTCTTCACTAGGTCTCTAGCATACTTGGATTGGGAGATGAACATCCCATCCTCTAGCTGACGAACCTGGAGACCAAGGAAGAAAGTAAGCTCACCTACCATGCTCATCTCAAACTCACTCTTCATCTCCTCCTCAAAGTGGTGAGCATGTTGGGAGCATGTGGATCCAAAGACTATGTCGTCCACATAGACTTGGGCAACCAAGATAGCACCGTCATCTCTCCTGACGAACAACGTCATATCAACTCCCCCTCTCTTGAAGCCAAGGGCTAAGAGATAGGAAGTAAGCCTCTCGTACCAAGTAAGGGGTGCTTGCTTCAAACCATACAAGTCTTTCCTCAGATAGTAGACGTGATCAGGGTGCTTAGGGTCTTCAAACCCTTTTGGTTGTTCCACATAAACCTCCTCCTATAGAATGCCATTCAGAAAGGCACTCTTGACATCCATCTGATATAACTTGAAGTGCAGATGACATGCGATGGCGAGTAGTAAACGGATGGACTCAAGCCTCGCAACAGGAGCAAATGTCTCCCCAAAGTCTACACCCTCTATCTGTGTGTAACCTTGAGCAACCAACCTAGCCTTATTTCTGGTTATGGTACCATTTTCATCCATTTTATTCTTGAAAATCCACCGGGTACCAATAACATTAGTATCACTAGGTCGGGAGACAAGTTTTCAGACATTGTTCTTCTTAAACTGAAGCAACTCATCCTGCATAGCAGATATCCAATGTTCATCTTTGAGTGCTTCTTTGTGGTTCTTGGGCTCGACTTTGGACGTGTAGCAATGATGACTAACAACGTTCTCTAGTTGAGCACGAGTTTTGACCCCTAGAGTGGGATCGCCAACAATGGCTGAAGGATCATGACTCTTGCGAACCCAAGCAGGTGTGTCCCCTAAAACAGGAATAGGGTCCACAGAGTGTGGGAGAGGAACAGGAAAATCACTGTCAGAACAATCCTCATCCTCACACTGAAGTTTGGGATCAATAACCGTCGGGGGTTCATCATCTTGTACGGTGACGTTTATGGATTCCATAACCTTAAAGCTCTTCAGGTTAAAAACCCAGTACGCTCTACTGTTTGATGAATAGCCAAGAAATATTCCCTCATCGCTCCGGGAGTCAAACTTTCCTAATTGCTCTCTATCCCGTAGGATGTAGCATTTACTCCCAAAGACATGGAAATATGCCAGGTTGGGTTTCTTGCCTGTCCATAATTCATAAGGCGTCTTAAGAGTGTGAGGACGTAAATAAACCCTATTCACCGTGTGGCATGCAGTAGACACTGCCTCTGCCCAAAATCTCCTAGAAACTTTACGACCTTGAAGCATAGATCTAGCCATCTCTTGGATCGTTCTGTTCTTCCTCTCAACAATCCCATTTTGCTGAGGAGTTCTCACAGCAGAAAACTCATGTTTGATCCCAAGTCTATCACAGTACAAATCCACCTTTGCTTCCTTAAATTCAGTGCCGTTGTCACTACGTATTCTGTTAATAGTGACCCCGTGTTGATTTTGGAGGACACAGCACTTAGTCGTTAAAAATTCTACAGCATCAGATTTCTCTCTTAGAAAACCTACAATAGAGTATCTATAGAAATCGTCTACCATCACGAGAATGTATCTCTTACCACCTAGACTCTCCGTGCGAGTAGGACCCATAAGATCCATGTGAATCAACTCAAGAGCACGGGAGGTGGTAATGGAATTCAACTTCCTATGGGGGCTACGGATTTGTTTTCCCAACTGACAGGGTCCACAAATTATGGAAGTTGGCTTTCCAAGTGATGGTAAGCCACGTACTAGGTCCTTCTTAACAAGACGAGACAAATCTCTCACGTTCACGTGACCTAGACGTTGGTGCCACAGATCCATAGGAGTGATCGTGGCGCTGTTGCAGACAAGTGAGGATTTGGGCTCAGTCCCATAACAGTTATCCTCTGTTCTCACCCCTTGCACTAAAATTTTACCGGCTTGATTATAGACCTTACAAGCTTTCCGGTCAAACTTCACTGCAAAGTCATCGTCGCACAGCTGGCTGATGCTAAGAAGGTTTGCTTTCAAACCTTTGACGTACAGTACGTTCTCTAGCTTTGGAAATCCTGGTAACTCTACTGTACCTCGTCCTACTATGCTAGATTTGCTACCATCTCCAAAGGTGACTCTCCCATCATTATAATCCTCAAGATGGGTAAAATATGAGGCATCACCTGTCATGTGTCTGGAGCAACCACTGTCAAAATACCACTGAGAGGTATTATGGGCTTTGAGAGCGACATGGACAACAAGGGCCTTTTTCTCTTTCTTAGGAACCCAAGAGTAGGTACCTTTTTGTATTCCCTTGTTGTTGTTGGTTTTAGCCGGAATGCGGGGCGCATTCATTGATGGTAAGGTCATCCGTCGGAATTCTTCCATCAAACTCTGTGATGTGGCGGCTAGAAACTCAACACGCTCTCTCAGACTGGCAAACTCATAAGTCTGATGAGGTGGAGCAAACATACGTCGTGTCCGACCCAACTTATAGCAATCGTCCCTAAGGTGTCCGTTTCTTTTGCAATGGGAGCAAAAGGACACAGTATTAGGAGGACCTTGAATTGCTTTTCTTGGTCGAACTCTCCTTCTTGGTTTTTTATGACGGCCATAAGGAGTCGTAGTAAACTCAGGAATTGGTCCGGGTGCAATTTTGGACGTGGAGGCACCATCAAAACCTATTCCTTGCCTGTCACCAAAACCTAAAGCGGGATCGAGGAGCATCTTTCCCATCTTTCCAGATATGTCCTCGATTTGTACCTTGACTTTCCTAGCTCTCTCAAGGTCATGAGTAAGCTGGGCAAAAAGGGCTTCAAGTTTCTTCCGAGTCTCCAGGGAGGAATGGAGCTCACTCGTAAGACTAGCCACTTGTTTAGTCAAGTCCGCTTTCTCTTTCTCAAAATTGCTCTCTCTCTCTCTAAGCAAATTCTCTTTACTAACCCAGGCAGCCTCTCTCTCTCTCTCATAGAGGTGCAGGAGGAGGACTCTCTCTCTCTCGTCTCTTCTAACTCTTCTTCTAACGCGGTGATCCTAAGAACTAACGCCTTGTTACGTTTTTTAGTTTTGAAAGACTCATTATATAACTCGGCGTAGGCGCGTTGAAGGTTACTCTCGTCCTCACTACCTTCCTCCTCTCCCTCACTCTCTTCGCTCTCGCTGTCGAGGTGTCCCTATGAAGTAGCATCCTCATTGTCGTGAGATGCACTAGGAGTACTCACATGACTAGCCATGAACGCGGTGAAGTTACGCTCATGCGGTAACTCATCTCCCGAGTCCACCGACTCGACCTCACTGTCGTCACTAAGGGTAGCATTTAGGACAGCCTTACCCTTTTCCCTATTCAGACGAGTGGCACACTCAAACGCTCTGTGTCCCTTACCGTCGCACTCAAAACACCTCTCACTGTCTTTAGGGGGTTCTTTGAAATCTTTCTTTTCAAACTTATTTTTCTGAAAATTCTTTTTATCTTTGAAATTCCCATTTTTCTTAAATTTTAGAATTTTCTTGAAGTTTTTAGCAAAAAGTGACAAATCATCTAGGTCAAACTCACATTCAGAATCAGAAGTTTCTATCTTTCTAGATGACTCGACTCTCTTTCTTGCCGACCCCTCACTTTTTCTCTCTTGGGCTTTAAGGGCAATTCCCTTATCTTTTGGCTTGGCAGATTTAGAAAACATGTCTATTTCATAAGTTTGTAAATCTCCTACCAGTTCTTCCAATTTTAGAGTATTTAAATTACCCAAGGAATTTAGCACAGTGACTTTAGGTATAAAACGCTTAGGAAGGGAACGAAGAATCTTTTTAACAACTCTAGCATTTGGAATATGTTCACCAAGATTATAGCTAGTATTAACAATGTCAGAAAGCCTAGCATAAAATTCATCAAAACATTCATTTTCATGCATGGTGATGGTTTCAAATTGAGTTGTTAAATTTTGCAATTTTGATTCTTTAACAGCATTTGTTCCTTCATGGGTAAGTTGCAAAATATCCCATGCTTCTTTTGACGTGGTGCACGTCATTATGCGTTTGAACTCATCAGGTGTGACAGACCCAGAAATAGCACTTAGACCCTTAGAGTTAAAAGACGACCATTTAAATTCATCATCAGTCCAAGTGATGTCAGGTTTCAAGTTGGTCACATTATCGACAGTCACGGTTGGAGGAGTCCACCCTCGTTCAACCAAAATCCAGACACGTTCATCAATGGCTTTTAAAGCCGACCTCATACGGGCTTTCCAATAAGCATAATTTGACCCGTCAAAAATAGGCATTTTATAATATGACTTCTCCATTTGAACACGCTCTTTTCAAAAATCAATTTATTTCAGAAATTGATATCTTTAGAAAAATTTTGCGGAAAAAGGAATACGCGATAGATTAGCGTAACCTGCTCTGATACCAATTTGAAAGAGTTGGCGCTTGCGTTCAATTAAGAAGTAATATAATAAATACTATTTTTAACCCAAATTAACCCTAAGCATGCAACTAGGTGTGATTGAAACAATATGAAATCATGCACAAGATATTCAACACACAAAGTTTAAGGAAAAATCCTCCACAGGGGCAAAACCATTTGTATATCACTATAATTTGTAAAAGACGGTTTACAATCGGATTACAATGAAATACAGGATGACTAAGAATTACCCTCGGGTATCGGATTCTGTTGTCGCGGCTGGAAGAAACCCTTTCCAGTAGGGTTGGCGGCTGGAACTATCCCTGTCCAGTAGGGCTGCAATGAAGAGGAAGAAACGGTCCACTTTATAAAGGGTTGAACATCAATGGTGTTATAGGGTTACCAAAAGTGACTCACAAATGTATGGAATTTGTGTGAATCAAGGGTATGAATCAATGGACTCAAATACCATGAAGACTTAAGAGTTATGGAACTCAGAAAATCGTGTGTAAGTCTTAAGAAAACCAACTGCTGATCGTGGGTTAAATAAGGGATCAAAACCCTACAAATCTTCTGCACGATCTGGCAGTGTTTATCCTCGCCGGATCGGTCTGGTTCGCATCAGATCGGTCCGGTCCTTTAGGCTTCATCGGTTCGCTATGGATCCGGTGGCTACTGGAGTCAGCTCAACAAGTGGATCGGTCCGGTCCCTTAAGCCGGATCGGTCCGGTGAACCGGATCGGTTCTTTTATCTGATCCGAATCGGTCCGATCCTCAGAAATCAGATTCCTTCTTCTTTTGATCTTCGGATTTTGTTGATGACGATGTGATCTTTTCAACTATCATTCTTGTAACGGCGTATGACATATTATATACATAAGGATGGACAAATTGTCCTTACACTGTTACTCCCTTAGGTGTCCGATAATTTATGGGGTTGTATTGTGTTGGTTAGTAGATTGTAGTGGAGCGCATTCTACGGGTTACAAAGGCTGCAACACGGGCTGCCTTTGGGATGTCAATAGAAATATTTTGGGGGATTCTATTCGAATATCAGTGTTGAAGGATACCCTACTATCTAGGAGGGTTAATGAAATGGATGAGAACCACTTCGTAAAACCGCTTGTATATTTTGCTTATGCTGGGAGGGTTTGTGGTGGCAATGAGTAGCGAAGTCATCCATCTCTAGGTTTTTCCATATCTTAGGATTATTTCGGACGTCCACTTAAATGAATAAAGGAGCTTTACTCTAGTGTCCCTTTATGATTTATTGGATGCATTCATTCGGTGCTACCGACAAAAATTCACAGGACCCACGTTCCTTTTGGAGTAACCTTTAAGTTTAATTTCCCTTTTATTTTCTTGTAGTCCTTTATCATGTTATTTCTTTTGATTCTTGATGCCGCCTTTTGAAAAAGTGGTTTTACGAGGTGATATCACATAACAAGAGGTTGGTTTCCTTGAAAGAGAATGAGATATGAGACTTTTGTAAGATGTACCGATGAAAAAAGTCGAATAGGCATTCAAACCAATCACTTGCCTAGAAGGACGCGCGGTTAGTGTTAAACACCCTAATTAGTAGCCAAGTTAGGTTGTTAATTTTTGCCTCTTTTTGAGTTTTTTGAATCCTTATTCTTTTTGGTAGTTACTGAATCTTGGTTGGGGATATAGATGACCTTATACCCTTCGAGTCTTCCCTCGAGGGCCATGAGGGCTACTGTAATACGCGCACAGTTGAGGCGGTTATTGGTGCACAAGTTTGGGTACGTCTACTACCTTGGGGGAGAGGGTGTTAAATCATATTATAGAGGGATATGTGAATGTCCCATCATCTTCACCCCCGGAGTACATGAGGCGGGTGAGAGAGATGACGGATGAAGTAATGGCAACGACGATTGAGGGGAAGCCCTATACTCTCTACACCGATATGATGATGGGTTACGAATATATAGATTTTGTGATCATATGGTTGATGCCTTCGTCCATATACAATGTGGAGATGTGCTTCCACTTGCTACTTCTTCGGGGAAAGGTACTAGCATGCCAGTGGCATCGACCCACAGTATTGGAGGAGGCATGACTGCAGCGAATGAGGAGGCCCTGCTTATTCAGGTCTCTTCCCACTCTTACCATTTTAGGTTGAGAAGCTAAAAAGTTTTTCAGTGCCCCACCGTCCTCATGCGTCAGTGGACGGGTTGTACGGTCATTCTAATGATACCCTTCGGACTGTGTTATACTATTTTCTTTCTCTTTAATTTCTTATTTCCTGCTTTATTTTTCTCTTTACCAACTTGCTTGATTTTTGTCTCTTTTGTTCTTCTTTCTTGCAAACTTTTCATGTGTTAACCATCTGGTTGAGGCACATTAAGAACTGGATGACATCGATGTTAGTCTACGTGAAAAATTCACCTAGCTCCTTTATGGTGCCATCTGCCACATATGATGAGGGTTCTACATTCGGGAGTGGAGGGTCTATCGCTCATCACAGGGGGAATCTTGTGCATCGCGGAGGTTGAGGGTTGGTTTTGAGAGGGTTTTGGGTGGGTTTGGGCAGTGTCTCAATGTACGTTTTTCTTTATCTTTCCTTTTCTTCTTTTTGTACCTACAAGAAATGTAATAATACTAGAAAAGGAGATATATATAAAATGCATTTCTTTTTTGGTATTATCTTGATTTAGTGACTTACTCTATATGCAGTTTAATTTACTTTTGAGGTATCTCATTTATTTTCAAAGGTAGAGATAAAAATGGAAAAGAGACTAGAAGTAAAAAAAATGTTTATTTTTTGAAATAATGCACAAAAGGGAGAATAATAATTTTTCAAAAAAGGGACAACCCGAAGATTTGACTTTTTTCAAAGTAAATTTTTATTTTGAAAATTGATACGTGTAAAAGAGAAAATAAGGAATTTTATAAAAAATGGGCATACCCCTTTACATGCCTATCGGCATAAGTATCAAGTTCAAATCATTCCTTTTGCTTTGATTGCACTTTCTACGTACTTTGTGTACTTGAGGGGCGGAGAAAATGGTGGTTCTTTGAATGGTTCATCTTCATGTGTGAATTTTTGGTATAAAAAGGGGCTTTGTAGGTGTTTTCATCACCATATTCCATTTTCTTTCCTTTATACCTTTCTTCTTCTCTACAAATGGCTCTTTCGATGTTCGAGGTCTTTTTTTTCCTACCTCGAGGGTCTAAAGGCTATGTGCTTCTATAATGTTGACTATGAAGCTTTTAATTTACACCAGGTCTCTTTATGGCATAAGTGTGCCATAGACTGAAATCTTCTCGAAGCAGCAGTACAGTTTTGGTACCCAGAAGACCATATCTTTTAGTTCATCAAAACGAGGTGTGCCCCACCTATTAGGAGTTCTCTGTAATGTTAGGCGTTAGCCCCAGTGTAACAATGGAGATATATCCCATTCTCTCGTGTGTCTTTGGAGGAGTTGCTTCATCTCCTGCTTAGCCTCTCGGCCACTGGTTCAGGGAGGATGTATCATCCTATTGACATTCCAGAATTCAATCTAACAGAGGGATTTTTCTGATGCTGGTTGAGTTGTAGCCTTGGGTCTAATTGCTAGGATTGTGTTAGTGATAGGTGACCTGATGGTTGAAACTAAGGTATTGTTTTACCACTGTAGTACTACAGTGGTAGTGATCGGACGCGAACCGTGCGTCGTATAGTACGCAAATTATTGTTATCGGTTCGGTGACTCAATGCAAAAAACCTAAACTACAGCTACACTTGACAAGCAAGCACATCGGTAAGTCAGGTATCATAAGAAATCCACAGGGAGTGATTCAATTTTAGATTTTAATTTCTTTAGAACTTCAAAAATAAAAATGTAAAAGGTGATATGGTTTACAGGAAAGAAAAGGAAAAAAAATTAAGAAGTTAACACTAAACAAGAATTAATAAAACGATAGTCAGGATCGCGTCCCTGCCATGGGCTAAACAACTAATAATTAGAATTTCGGTTCAAAAATATTTAACCGAGCATTTTTAATTAATTATAAACATCACGCATGAAGGGATTTTAACCCAAAAATACGAGATAAAACATTTAATTTAAAATGGTCATAAGCAGATTAAAATCGGATTATCATTATAAACACTAAAGTTGCGTGACAAATAAAGTTAAATGCATAATAGACCAATTATAATACGCGCGGTTTCGATCAAAACCTAATTTTCGGAGCTCGGCGCCTATGAATGGCGAACACACGACCCAAACCCTATTTAACTAAACATGATTAAATTAATTGAACAACTAATTAATAACTTAAAACAAGAAATAAGTTAATTAAACAAATTTATCTAGACATGAGAAATTAAATATAAAGTAAGAAATAAATGGGACAAAGCATAAAAATGGGGAGAAGAAGATGAATAGTAAAGAGGGACTTACATTAATGGAGGAGAGGAGAATAGTAGCTTACACACCCAAAAATAGGGAAAAACAACCCAAGAGAAAAAATCTCCAAACCCTAAAACTAAACTAACCTAAAAATGAATATCTCTAAAAAAAACTAAGTGTGCTATTTATATTAAGTTACAAAACTAAAGGGAAAATAAAATAAGAAAGGAAGAAGCAGCAAAATTTTGGATAAAAAGTAGGGAATCAATTCGCCAAAAGTGAATCGATTCGGTGCTGAGAAATTTTGACACTGTCTAGTAGCGAATCGATTCTCCAAAGGGTGAATCGATTCGCACTTGTAGGCACAAAATCAATTCTTCCAAGCCAAGACCTGCCATTTTTATCCCAAAAACCAAAACCACCATTGTTGGCCAAAGCTTGAAAATGGGCAAAATGGGTACTCTAAAAACTCGAGCCAAATGACCCATAAGTGTGTGTGGTCCAACATCAAGCTCCAATTTTGGACGAAAGGCTCCAATTTTTTGGAAAAAACAAAACCTGAGCACAAACTCGAGCCAAACCAAAAATCGCCCATGGCCATTTGCTCCAAAAACGAGTTAAGGACATAGATGGAATTAATAAAATTGTTAATTTTCTTATAATTCTTCCTTCGATTAAAGGTATGTGTTTTCTTCATCTGGACTCCGATTCGAGCACCATTTGTGGCCACGCAAAGCTTGGACTGAGGGCTACAACTTCCATGAATGCTTAGGGAAAAATTCTGAAGTGAGAAATTACCAAAATTCCCCTGAACGTGCGAACTCTTACTAAACTTTATCAGAACGCGACAAAAATTCACACTAAGCACCGTAACACCTGTATATACTCAATAATACCTCAAATAAAGTATTAGCATATAAAACGGAGGTTGTCTGATTAACAAGGATAAATATAGCAATTACGATACCCGAGGGGGCTAAAAATGCATAAGTTAACGGGCATAAATACGCAATATTTACGCCGTATCAGGTAGTATTAGCGGAGACTTTAAAAAACCTGGATGCTTGGAAGGAAGGTCAGGATGACTTTCTACGGGGAAGCCCTGTCATCCCGTTCATGTGGATTTATGAGATATTACTCCTGGAGGACCGTTTGGAGTGCCCTTTGTCGGACATTCCTAATTTCTTTACTAGGACCTTCTTTAGTTTCGATCCTTTGACGGAGAACTGGGTTAACTGGATTGGGGAGCATGGGGACCGATGCCTTCGATGGTTTGTGCCATGGTATGTGTGTGGGGGGGGGGGGGGGACTTGCAACCCATTTTACAGTTAGGGGAATACTGGTATGTGCAGTTAGTTGGTCTTGGCCAGACTTCCTTTTATTTTCCTTGGAGGATTATACGACAAATAGGATGTGAGCAGATCATGCCACCCCTCATAACTAATTTCTTTTCGGTGGAAGACTTGACCAAGTTCTTGAGGATGATGCTGGGGCCTCTATGGCAGCGTCATCATTCGTTACAATCCATCGGAGGCACTTGGTTTGTATCCGGGGATTATTTGAAGTGGTTATATAAACGGGTGGTTGAGAAGATTTTGGTGGAGGAGAGTGGGCAAAGATGGCTTGTCGCTTTAGATACCATAGAGGACGGGGTGGTAGTTTTTTCAAGTCATGGTAGTTTTGTCAACGATTATCATGGCATACCATTATATGGAGCGCATTTGGAACACTAATCAGGAGTGGGACACTTGGGGACCTCCAGGGGCAGGTAACGATGATGAAGTAGGTCCATCAGGTTGCCGAGGATATGTCTTTTGTAAAGCTGGTTGTGTTTTGTGGGGAAGTTGTGTTGAGTATAATTTATGTTTGGGTAGGTGTTTGGTATGTTTTTTGTGAAGCTAGTTATTGGTAGAGATTGATAGGTTGTAATGAAGGCTTAGGAGGGGAGAAGTTCGTTTGGATCCTGTAGCTGATATTTTGTGTAACAACTATATTTATTGATTGAAATAAAAGTAATTTGGGCATATTTGTTATGTATTTTTATGAAATTTGTATTTGAACTATCCATAACAATCACTAAGGCATACATACTCCTTTTATTCGTTTAAATGATGAGATGTACCACCTTTCTCGGGGAAAAAAATAATGGCATTTTGTAAAAGAGAAAGGACCGCGCTCATATTTGTAGTATGAGCTGCTATATACCTCTGTGGATTTTGAAAATCTATGAGCTACATTGTGAAAATAGTGTTATGAAAGGATAGGCTCCCACATAGTTCTGAGTATGGGAAATGAAGAGATTGTTTTTTAGAATAGAAGCGGGATGAAAAGAATCGTAGCCCGTTGAGAGTTCGAATTAAAGGTATAATTTCTTGAGACGGTCCAGATTTACTAGACACGCCATCTCTTCTCTGTCGAGATCTGTGAGCATAGCGGTGCCTCCTAATAGGATTTTCTTCACAATGTAGGGGCCCCTCCAATTATGTTTGAACTTCCTCTAGTGGGTTCCAAATGGGTTCTACAACTTATTTGACATCAAGGTATTATTCTTGGACACCGCTATCCTTAACATTCCTATTGAATTATTAACATGACTTTAAAAGTGTTTCTAGTGCGTGCTTCTATTGACTAAAGTGTAATCCGGTCGCTCAAGTATAAATCCAATAAACCAGGTGTCGAACTCAGGGAATAGGACGAATGCTCATGATGACGAATAGGAAAAATGATTAACCCTACTAATGACTCAAAGAAAGAAGAAAAAGATGATGAATTGTGACTTTACCTATCAACTAATGCAATTTGAATTAAATTAGTAACTAAACTACGTATGCAAGAAGAACTAAATTAAACTTTAAATAGATGAGAGAAAATGGAATTAGGGTACACTCCCCCGAGCCGTCGGTAATTGCATAGAACATAAAATCTTCAAAAATCTAATTTTCCATTCCAAGAGACATCAAATACTCTCTAAGCATTCGACATATGAAGAGTTTACTCCGCACAATATCAAATAAAAAATTGTATTTGATGAGGATGAGAAATTATTAAAAAGCCAGTTGCATCCTTAAATATTCCGGTTACCTAGGGCAAACGGAATTAAAAGACCTACAACTTTTATCTTGATAAAGTTCAATCCTTTAAATGATGAATTACTTTTTATTCACTTTTAAATCCGTATGTGTAACCTAGGTTGGGTTCCTGTACCCTAACCCTTTAGAAATCTAGCCTGACATGATGTAACTACTAGAAAACTTGATTTCTATGTTGCGTGTAATAAAAAACATCATGAAATGATATCTAAACATGCATGAGGGTATTGAAATTCCAGAAAATAAACAAACATGCAATGAATACTAATTTCAAGAACAAGGTAGAGAAAGACAAACTTTATTGATAAAAACCTTGAGAATTAATCCATGAAAGTGTACTTTTGATGAAGAAATTGAAAACTAGGGTTCTTAAGTCTTTCTCCCTCTAATTCTATATGAAAAAACTAATTCAAAACTGGTATAATGTCAAACTATGACAATAAAAATTCATTTTTGCAAGATTCCTAACCTAATACAACTCTATGCTAAAAAATAGGGCCAAAATATAAATCCCTCTTAAGATAATTTGTAATGGTTTTAAAGCATGACAAATGCTTTGTCATGGATCTTGAGTGTTACTAATGGCGAACCGGTTCCCTTAAACTAAACCGGTTATGTTATTCCATCCGATCGAACAGGTTCTACAAAAAACCGAATAGGTTCTACTTTCAGCCTTCCTTAGTTTTGCCTTTTAGATTCTTCATCTTCAAATGGGCATAACTTCTTATCCATAACTCAGATTGAGATGTCATTTTTTTCAGTATTCTTGTGACTTGGAAATATTCAACTAGTCAGTTGGCCCCACCTCCGGATTAAGGCAAAAAAATTACAAAAATACCCTTCAACTCCCCATTTCTTGGTTTCTTTCACTTTTTTGAGTTCTCTCTCGCACTAACTTGAATGAAATGACTGTAAAACACATGAGAGATACACAAAACACGATAAACTCACCAAAAAGGGTTAGTAGCATAAAATTGAGACAAATACAAGCTAATTACAATGCATGAGATCATAAAAATATCAAAATTATGGAGATAAATATGAAATATTTACGCGTAATCAAATCCCCCTAACTTATAACGTTGCTCGTCCCGAGAAAGGTAAAAGTATAAGAGTATGGGCTAAAGAAATTTGTAAAAAATTTATTGGGGTAGAATACCTCTTTCGTAGGCAAACAAATGCATTTAGCATGTGTAACAAGCCGTTATACCCCTTAGGTTACCCTAGTAGGACGAGTGGTGTCTCGTGAGGATTTGCAGTGAATATACCCACAAAATTCATTTTCGACTCAAAGAAAAAAATCAAAATATTTAAAAATTGTACAATTTAAATTCCCCCAAAATAGTCACCAGAAATTTATATTCAAGAGTCTCAATTTATTGTGTGCATGGATGATATGCCCAAAGTGCACCTGACAGCTCGGAGGCATCAACCTCGGCCAGCATGGTAGCCGAGGTAACAAGGGATCAAGACTGACCACCAGCGATCTCCTCCAACTTTAGGTCAGCTACGACCGACGTTGCTAGTTACCCCACCATCAGGCATCAGCCGAGGTCCTCATAACTCATGGGGTCAGCTATCCATCAGGTTGTCCAGAGCCGACATCACATCTACCTTTTACATCAACCTCGACTGGGAATAAGTCGAGGCCAGCAAGAACTCACGTGTTCAACCACCCTTCATCGTCATCATTGGCCCAGACCGACGTTCCAACTATACTTACCTAACCCCGGCCCAGGCCGACATTTCAGCCCCTCCTGTCCTACCTCGGCTAGCCTACCTGGTCGAGATCATCATGAATAACCTCAGAATAAGCAATAGTCAGACTTCATCAACCTTGTACTCTTCCAAGCCGAGGTTGCAACAGCTAGGGACAAGGCTGAGCATTTATCACCATATGCAAGGATAAGAACACATGGACAAAATCAGTTGTAACCGAATCAATCCCCTCACGTGGGGGAATATTTCACCATCATTCTCTACATGTCACAGTGACAGATGTCTTCGTCAGATTGGCTGGATCGACACACACATGCTCATTGCATGCATGGGGGTACATTACACCCCCAAACACTATATATACGTGTCTTCTCCTACCTTGAGAACGATCCAAAATTATAACCCTAGCTGAAACTCTGTCATTTTACACAGTAAAGAGAGAAAAGCTTGAGAGATTGTATCCATGGCCATTAGTTCCCTATTTAAATGATATTACTCACACACTCACAGTGGACGTAGGCCAGATTAGATGAACCACTTATATTCAAGTGTTCATCCTCTTCTCCTCACCTCAATATTTTATATTTAGTATACTCTTGTGCTGCCATTGTTATCACTGGTTTGAGCTTACAAACACCTTAGTTGGTGGTGCTATTTCCAGCATCATCATTTTGGTGCCGTCTGTGGCAACGAGAAGCTGTATTTTCCTATTTTTCTACTTAACCTCATCGGAGACTCTGGTGGTGAACCAGGCCTTATCCCTTGCGTGGAGCTGTTTCACTATTGAAATAGGTCCTTTAAGGTATTAAGCTCATCTTCTTCATTATATCTTTAGTTTTAATATATGGCACCTGAGTTGCCACCACCTCCTCCACCATCTAGTGTTGGAGGATCTAGTTCCATCCAGGCACCACCCTAGTCCGAAATTGCTGAGGTAGCAGCAGTCTTGAGGTCCTTGGATGTAACACAGCAAGCGATGAAGGATCAATTTGCACTGCTCAGTTAAACTATGATGAGGCCACCTGGGGTCTCACCAGAGATGATTACTCCGACAGCTGTTCAACCCCATCCTGAAGCCAGGGGACCACCCCAGGCATCGTGAAAATACCAACCTACCCCTCAACGGAGGAGGTACATTGCTTACCCTAGGAGTTCACGTCTAGGGAGGCAAGAAAACCCTTTCCATGAGGATAGGTATGATATGGAGGCAAAAGATGCTCCAGAGGACTTCTGGGAGTCGTATGAGGTTTCTAACAACACTGTACGTCCTATCCACCAAAGCCGAGGTCGTGGGGATAAAAGAGATGGTGGTGCCCAACAGAGAGGATCAACTTTTGATCGCTTGAGTAGAGGGTTGGTCTTTGAAAGGCTCAACCCAGTAAATGACCTGAGGCAGAGGTTATCCAGGTCAAGAGGTGTAGCAGGCTCACAAAGGGAATAGGGGGAACATCGGCCTCATCAAGGTCGACCCCAACATGGCCGACCTCATCAAGGCTGAGATAAGGATCAAGAGGTGGTCAACAGGTGACATTATGCAGCGGTTGGGGAACCCTCAGTCCACCCCTTGGAGGTGGCTGGGGACAACCTCAGCCAAGCCGACGTTGCAAAGCCATGGAAAGACTCCATCCAATGTCTTGAAGAGAAGATCGGGAACCTCATCAAAAGCCGAGACCCACTACAAAGAGGTTTCTCAGAGGGCTCCCTATTCGTGGCCAGGATAGTGAGCTTCCCAACCCTTACCAAGTTCAAGCCACCTATGGTGTCTCCTAAGTATGATGGTAGTACCAACCCTGTGCATGATATTGAGATGTACCACTCTACGGTGGACATTTATTCAATTCCATATGAGATGAAGTGCCGGGCTTTCTTCGGGACTTTGATGGGAGATGCACACATCTAGTTTACCTCTCTTCCGAAGAACTCAATTGAGAAATTTAAGGGCTTGGCTGAATGGTTCATTCACAATTTCTATTTTGGGGTAAGACCTCAAAAGAAGATCACCAATTTGTTGTCTGTCAAGCAAGGAAAGAAAGAGAGCCTAAGAGACTACATTGCTAGATTCAACAAAGAGAAATTAGAAGTTGAAGACTACGAAGAGAATATAGCCATGACAACCCTCATTGGAGGACTCCAAAGGGGGAAGTTGCTATGGAAGCTCACGAAAGACCCCCCAAGTCCATGGCAGAGCTATTGGCAACTGTAGGAAAGGTCATGAACGCTGAAGAGGCTATGGTCGCAAAATATGAGGATGAGAATGGAAGTGGCAGCGAGAAGTTCCAAAGAAAGAAAGACGGAAAAAAGAGTTCTGCAGATGACAAGTTTGCACATTATACTCCTCTGACTGTGAGCTGCGAATACATCCTCAACGAGATCAAGAATGACCAGTCTGTGAGATGCCCGAAGAAGTTGAAGGCCCCTTTGCATAAGAGGAACAAGAACCTATGGTACAAGTTCCACTAAGACTACGACCATGTGACAGACAAGTGCTTCGCTTTGAGGGATAAAATAGAGAAGATGTTAAAGTCCAAAAAACTGAGGAAGTATGTAGATGGTAAGGCGCCTAAGAGGGGAAGGGACGACCCTAAGAAGAAGAGAAGCGATAAATGTCGAGATAACACCCCAGTGAGAAGAGATGATGACTCAGATGCTGATGACCAGGACGATCAAGACCTCCCACCGAAAGATGACAATGCCCCTGTGAAGAGGGTTAGAATGATCTCCTTCGGTGTTGACACTATATGTGGAGGACTAGCAGGGGGTGGCTCTGAAGTAGCCGACCGTAAAGCTCATGTGTCAGAGGCTAAGTCAGTAACTGATATACCCATATATACCCTCGGCTAGGCCGAGGGCTTCCTCCACCAAGGCGCGCCCAAGATGGTCTCGTGACCCATCAAGGGGCCGACCCCTCATCATTTTCCAGATGACCCTTCAAGGGGCCGACCCCTCATCAGGCCCAGACGACCCTTCAAGGGGCCGGCCCCTCTTCATGGTCCAGATGATCCTTCAAGGGGCCGACCCTTCATCAGTCCCAGACGACCCTTCAAGGGGCCGACCCCTCTTCATGGTCCAAATGACCCTTCAAAGGGTCGACCCTTCATTAGGCCCGGATGACCCTCCGAGGGACCGACCCTCCATCAGGGCCCGGATGACCCTTCAAGGGGTCGACCCTCCATTGGGCTCAGAAGACCCTCTGAGGGTACGACAGTACGAGGTCTAAATTAAGCCAGCCTCACAACCAGAAGGAACTTTGCCCTCGGCCTAATATCATAGGCCGAGGGTGACATCATCACAGTGCGTGGTTTGGGAGACGCGTGGAACAGTGCGCGTAAGGCTCACATGGCACGTGGAAAACCGTTATAACAGTATCACCCCCTCACGTGGGTGAATATTATGTCATCATTTGGCATCTACAGGTGTCAACATGAGGTTACCTAGATCATCATTCACATGCACCATGCATACTGGGGGGGTACACTACACCCCCCATGACCTATATATACTTTTCACCTACAACCCTATAAAGGGGAGGATGGATAGATAATTGGAACCCTAGATAAAACCCTGATTGTACAGACAGTAGAGAGAGAAAGGGAGCTTATGTGCATTGTATCCAAGGCCATTAGAGCCCATACTTAGTGGATCACACACTCATAGTGGAGGTAGGCCTAATTGGCTGAACCACTATACATCATTATCTTGTTCCACTTATACTCATCTCCTTCTATACACTTACACACTTATACATCTATGGCTGCCATGGTACTTACAGTTTGAGCTCATCATTTATCTGGTGGTGCTAGATTTCAGCATCATCAGTTTGGCGCCATTCCTTTGTACAGCTTGACCTCACTGGGCACTCTGGTGGTGAACCAATTCTCCACCTGTGAGTACGTGTTTCACCATTAAAAGAGAACCATTAAGGTTCTCAATCTCACCAGTCTTTTTTCCAGTTCAACTTTTCATAGCTCAAACACATGGCACCATATATGCCACCACCACCACCACTCCCTCTACCAGATAGTGGAGTGGGACCCAGTTCCAGTCAGCCACTACCTCAGTCTGAGATGGTTGATGTTGCGGCAGCCTTGAAGTCTCTAGCAGCAAGCCAGCGGGTCATGCAAGAGCAGTTCACAGCTCTAAGCCAGAACATACTAAGACCACCAGGGGTCTCGCCTGAAATGATTACTCCAGCAGCGGCTCCAAGGTAGCATGAGGCTAGGGGACCACCCCAGGCACCACGCAAAGACTTTCCACCCCTCAGCGACGGAGGGATGTTACTGACCCCCGGCGTCTACGCCTGGTGAGGCAAGGAAACCCTTAGCCCGAGGACATGTATGACGATCTGGAGGGAGGCATAGAATGCTGGGAGCCATATGAGGTCTCCAATAATACTGTACGACCTCTCCAGGATAGTAGAGGGAAGTGCGGGAGGCAAAATCCTGACGATCGCCCAAGAGGCTCTGCTTTTGATCGCTTGAGAAGGAGGTCGGCCTTTGAGAGGATGGGCCCAGTAAATGACCTGCGGGAAAAATTATCCAGATCAAGGAGCGCTGCGAGGTTCAAAAGGGAGGCAGCAGATGGCCGAACCCACGAGGATCGACCCCTAGGATGAGACCATGGTCAGGGGGAAGTAAATAGCCGACACAGGCCTGCCACCGCAGAACCCTTCGTCCACCTCAAAGAGGAGGTAGGGGATAACATCGGCCAGGCCGACCCTACGAGGCCCTGGAATGACTCAATCCAACGACTGGAGGACAAGATTGGTGATATTCTGAAGAGCCGGGACCCTCTTCATAGAGGATACTCCACAGGCTCTCCCTTTGTGGCGAAGATAGTCAACTTCCCTACGTCATCAAAATGTAAGCCACCCGTGGTCACCCCAAGGTATGACGGGAGTACCAACCCTGTCCATCATATTGAGATGTATCAATCAGCGACAGATATATACTCTATCTCATATGAGATGAGGTGTCGTGCCTTTTATGGTACTCTGACTGGGGCTGCACATGTTTGGTACATGTCTCTTCCAAAAAATGCCATTGAAAGCTTTAAGCAGTTGGCAAACCGATTTATCCACAACTTTGCTTTGGGGTGAGGCCACAGAAGAAGACCACACACCTGCTCTATGTTAAGAAGGGGAAGAATGAGAGTCTAAGAGACTACATATCCAGATTCAACAAAGAAAAGTTAGAGGTGGAAGACTATAAGGAGAGCATAGCTATGACAGCCCTGATTGGAGGACTCCAAAAGGGGAAGATGTTATGGAATCTTGCTGAAGACCCTCCGAGGACCATGGCTGAATTTTTTCCGACAGCGGGGAGGGTGATGAACTCCGAAGAGGCGATGGCCGCAAAACACGAAGATGAAAAAGGAGGCACCAGTGGGGGTAAGTACCATAATAAGAGCAAAAAAGGGAAGAAAAGGTCTATAGATGACAAGTTTGCTGATTACACCCCTCTGACGGTCAGCTGTGAACATATTCTCAATTCGATAAAGAGTGACCAGTCCCTGAAGTGGCCTGAGAAGTTGAGGGCAACCCCCAACAAGAGTAACAAAAACCTGTGGTGTGAATTTCACTAAGACCATGGCCACGTGACAGACAAATGCTTTGCTCTGAAGGATGAGATTGAAAGGAAGCTGAAAGAGGGGAAGCTAAGGAAGTACGTTGATAAGAGTGCCTTCAAGAGGGGACAAGGGGATGACCCCAGGAAAAAGCGAGGTGATGCATGCCGAAAAGATCCTCCAAAAAGAGGAGACGACCCCTCTGAGGATGAGGACAACCCCGACCTCCTTCCGAGAGATGACCACGGCCCCGTCGGGAGACTTAATATGATCTCTCTCGATGTGGGCATGATCTCTGGAGGACTGGAAGGAGGAGGGTCAGAGGTCACAGATAGGAAGGCCCACTTGGCTGAAGCCAAGGCAGTGACGAAGACAGTACACTCAACCTCTCTAGAGGCGAAGTAAAAAAAAAAAAAAGGTCGATATGGATACTCTAATTGTGGGGTTCTCAAGAATGGACTTCAAAGGCCTATTAGCCCCATATGATGACCCTCTCGTCATCACTACCAGGGGGCAAGGGTGTGAGGTGCGAAGGATCCTTGTCGACGGGGGTAGCTCTATAGATGTGATGTTTTGGCCATGCTTCAAAGCCTTAGGTCTCAGCCGTGCTAGACTCGTCCCATACCATCACCCATTTATTGGGTTCAGTGGAGAAAAGGTTCATCCCCTTGGAGTGTATGAGGCCGATGTCAGGATGGGGGACGAGTGGCCGAGATGGCTTACCAAGAAGGTCTGCTTCTTTGTGATGGATGAACATGTGTTTTCGGCCTACAATATTATATTGGGGCGGGTTGCCCTCAAGGGGTTCGAAGCTGTGCTATCTACGGTTCATCAGATAATTAAATTTCTAACCCCTTACGGGGTGGGGGAAATTTAGGGAGACCAGACGACAGCACGGGAATGTTATTACAACTCCGCTGAAGAAAGAGAGGCACACAAGAAGGCTACGACCACTTATAATATTAATACCATAGACCCCAGAGACGAGACGAAGCTGAAGAAAGGAGAGGCCGCAGAAGAGGTAGAATCCATCATCCTCAATGAGGATGACCCGAAAAAAACATTCCAAGTCGGCAAGTCGTTGAAGCCAAATATCAAGGAAGACCTCATTAAACTGTTGAGGAGAAGACATAGCGTCTCTGCATGGAGTCATGCAGATATACCAGGGATCGACCCTGAAATCATGTGCCACAAGCTCAACGTGGTAGAGGGTGCAAAGCCAATAAAGCAGAAGAGGAGGATTTACTCTAGAGAGAAGTATGAGGTCATAAGGGATGAGGTCAAAAAATTAGAAGATGCTGAGTTTATTAGAGAGGCCATCTACCCTGAATGGCTATCCAATGCAGTCATTGTCCCGAAGGCCAACAGGAAGTGGAGAATGTGTGTGGACTTCACCGACCTCAACAAGCATTGTCCCAAATACAGCTTCCCTCTCCCCCGCATTGACCAAATGGTAGACGCTACCGCAGGCCATGAGCTTCATGGATGCCTATTCAGGGTACAACCAGATCTTCATGGACCCTGAAGACTCAGAGAAAACAGCCTTCATTACCGACAAGGGGACATACTATTATAAAGTCATGCCCTTTGGCCTAAAAAATGCGGGGCAACATATCAGTGCCTTGTAAATAAAATGTTTGAAGACCAAATTGGGAAATCTATGGAGGTCTATGTAGATAACATGTTGACCAAGAGCTTGGAGGCAAATGATCATGTGGCTGACCTGGAGAGGACCTTTAATACGATGGACAAGTACCAGATGAAGCTCAACCCGACCAAGTGTGTCTTCGGGGTCGGAGAAGGGAAGTTCTTAGGGTTCATTGTCAACCAAAGAGGCATCGAGGCCAACCCTGAAAAGATAAAGGCCCTTATCGAAATGAAGACCCCCAAGACCATTAAAGACGTTCAGAGGCTCACGGGGCGAGTGGCTGCCTTGAATAGGTTCATATCCAGAGCCACAGACAAGTGTTTGCCATTCTTCAAAATTCTCAGGAAGGCCTTCGAATGGAGTGAAGAGTGTGATGAGGCTTTTAAGGAGTTAAAGTCATACTTAGGGTCTCCCTTGTTTTTGACCCGACCAGTGCAGGGCGAACAACTACATGTGTACTTAGCTATGTCAAAATCATCCATCAGCGTAGCCATTGTGAGAGACAAAGACGGGGTACAGAAGCCTGTGTACTTCAACAGTAAGGAACTTTAGGGGGATGAGCAAAGATACCCGAGGATGGAGAAGTTGGCCTATGCCTTGATCCATGACTCAAGGAAGATGAAGCCATACTTCCAGTCCCATACAATGGTCATCCTCACTGACTCTCCTTTTAGGCAGGTCCTACACAAGCCAGAAAAATCAGGTAGGTTGATGGCCTGGGATATAGAGCTGGGGGAGTTTGACATTGTGTATCAACCTAGGACTTCCATTAAGGGGCAGGCATTGGCAGACTTCGTGGCTGAGTTCACTTGGGAAGATGATGAGGTCGAAGGTGAGACCCTTGGGATGACGGATACCCAACAAGACAGGCTCACGGACGCACCTGTAGATAAGGCTGAGACAAGCACCGTTAGAAGGAAAGTGGCTGAAAACGAGGAAGGAAGATACCTCTTTAGAGAGGGATCCCTCACCGAGGGAAATTTCTCAGAAGAAAAGAGTATGTGGAGCCTCTTCGTTGACGGGTCCTCCTGTGACAGCGGAAGTGGAGACGGACTTATAGTATCACCACCCGATGGCACAGACATTGCGTACGCCCTGAGGTTCAATTTTAAAGCCTCCAACAACGAGTCCAAATATGAGGCCTTAATAGCAGGCCTCTCCTTGGCCAAGTCTCTTAGTGTCGGCCAAATTCTAGTCCATAGTGATTCGAGGCTAGTAGTGAATCAGATACTAGGAGCCTACGAGGCCAAGGATGAGAGGATGGCCAAGTACCTTGAGAAAGTAATGTCATTACTGAAGAGCTTCAGAGAAGTGTAATTGAAGAGGATACCTAGTCATGACAATGGCCGAGTCGATGCACTTGTCAGGCTAGCCTCAGCAACTAGGACAGATATCAAGAGGACAGTCCTAGTGGAAATTTGCTTCGACCAATAGAAGATGCTGAGGGAACACTTAGCAATTGCCTGAATGTTTCTAAGGAAGCTTCATGGATGGACCCTCTGATCAGATAATTAAAGAGGGGGAGATGCCAAAAGCAAGGCAAGAAAGGAAGAAGCTGAGATACAAAGCTGCAAAATTCACTGTCATCGGAGACACCTTGTACAAAAAGGGATTTTTGCTCCCCTTACTTAGGTGTGTACACCCATCTTAAGTCCCACACATTTTGTGATACGCGCATGAGGGGTCATGTTCAAGCCACATTGGGGGCAGGTCTTTAGCGAAGAGGGTGATCACCCAAGGGTACTGGTGGACATATTTGGGGAAAGATGCCACGGTATATGTAAAAAAGTGTGACAAATGTCAAAGATTTGCCACCATCCCACACCAGCCTCATCAGCCTCTTACCTCCATTACATCCCCATGGCCATTTACAGTGTGGGGGATCGACCTAGTAGGCCCCTTGCCTAGAGCCATCAATAAATATCGGTTCCTCATCATGGCCATTGACTATTTTTCAAAATGGGTGGAGGCAGAGCCGATGGTATCGATTACAGAGTAGAAGACCTTCCAGTTCATCTAGAAAAATATCATATGCAGATATGGCCTCCCCAACACTCTCATCTCGGATAACGGGACTCAATTCAAGAATACATCTCTAGAGAAGTACTGTGAAAGGGTGATTATCAAACAATTCTTCTCTACCCCAGGACGAACTCAGGCCAACGGGAAAACGGAAGTTACAAATAGGACAATCCTAGATGGGATCAAGAAGAGACTCGAGGAGGCAAAAGGAAGATGGGTTGAGGAGTTATATGTTGTATTATGGGCCTACAGGATGAAAACAAAGACCTCTACCGGAGAAACCCCGTTCATGCTAGCTTATGGTTCAGAAGTCGTCATCCCCACCGAAATTGGGTTTCCTACTCACAGGGTCCAAATGTATGACCCCTAGAGAAATATAGAAGAGATGAGACTTGACTTAGACCTGATTGAGGAAAGGAGGGAAGACGCCGAGATAAGGCAAGCTGCCTACCAGTAGAGGACTGCAAGGTTTTACAACCAAAGGGTGAAGCAGAGGCCAATTGCAGTGGGGGACTTAGTCCTCAAAAAGACTTGGCAGAAGCCCAACAAACTCCACCCAAATTGGCATGGCCCATATAGGGTCATTGATGAAGTTGTCCCTGGGACCTATAGGCTAGAAAACCTAGAAGGAGAACCCTTTTCCAACCCCTGGAATGCAGATCATTTGAAGAAATACTATCAGTAGTGTTGTAATGTCCCGACGGACCATAATTGTAATGGGTGTTTCTCCAACAGAACACTTGGAATGTTAATGAGAAATATTAGTGTTTCCTCTCATCTTGTGTTTGTCATTTCTAGTATGTCTGAGATCATCTTTGGGGAACCACCCTCGGCTATAATGAGGGTCAATGGTGGGGACGACCCCACCTTTGACCTCAAGAAAGACGAGGGAAGACTTGATTAAAAACCATTAAGTTGGTAAAAGAAACCCTCGGCTATAATGAGGGTCAATGGTGGGGACGACCCCACCTTTGCCCTCAAGAAAGACGAGGGAGAACTTAAAAACCATTAATTTGATAAAAACAACCCTCGGCTATAATGAGGGTCAATGGTGGAGACGACCCCACCTTTGCCCTCAAGAAAGACGAGGGAGGACTTGATTAAAAACCACTAAGTTGGTAAATGCAACCCTCAGCTATAATGAGGGTCAATGGTGGGGATGACCCCACCTTTGCCCTCAAAGAAAGACGAGGGAGGACTTAATTAAAAACCATTAATTTGGTAAAATCAACCCTCGGCTATAATGAGGGTCAATGCTGGGGACAACCCCGCCTCTGCCCTCAAGAAAGATAAGGGAGGACTTAATTAAAAACCATTAATTTGGTAAAATCAACCCTCGTCTATAATGAGGGTCAATGCTGGGGACGACCCCTCATTCACCCTCAAGAAAGATGAAGGAGGGGTTAATGATATTTTTAATATAAAAATTCACAATACAAATCACACAAGAGACGAGTATGGAAGACAACAAGAGAGATGATATTATAAATGAAATATTACAAAAGGATGTTTGTTCTACAAAAATAAGGTACATAAAGAGGGTATTGGTTACAAACAGCCACCCTATTGAGCAGTATCAGAGGACAGGGCCTCAACGTCGATAAGATAAGTCTCCTCAACAACCATGACAGGCGGATCCTCAGACGTGCCGATACCCTCAACGTGCACTTGAGACTCCACCTATGCCAAAGCCTCAGCAATCAGGGGGTCTTCCAGTTGGACTGCTTCGATAGAGGGGCAGACAGAAGATACTGCGTCAGTAAACTTAAGGACGACCCACCGACAGGCCATCCTAATCCCCCTCTCTAAGTATTCAAGATCGAAGCCTTGAAAGTTATCCGAGAGTTTGTAGGCCTCCACAGCATCGACCTCGGCTTTCTTCACAGCCACCTCAAGATCGGTCTTGAACTGAACCCCCAAGTTGGTCAAGGCCTCGTCCTTCTCTTTTATAAGCGCGTCCTTGGCCTGCAAGTCTGCATCGTGCTGCCTCATCAGCTCATCCAAGCCCCTGGCATGTTCGGTCCTGGCACTCTCCAGTTTATCCCTTGTAGTCTCCAGCTCCGCCTGCAGATTAGCCTCGTGCTGAATGGCCCACTCGACCTCATGAAATTTTTGTTAATTTTTGGCTATCCACTTGGTGGTCGAAGTAAAGGCACATACAGGCTGCACAGAAAAATGATAAGCAGTTGTTAAGACGCCGAGGAAACAGTTGGTAAAAAACTCAATTAAGAAGAAAAAGTATGAACAAGTACTTGAGCCAGAGTGTGCAGACTATAGTCATACACCTTTGCCGGGGGCATCTTAGACAAGAACTCATAGTCGACAGTCGAGGGGGCAGAAAACATAGATGCCTTGGCCGTCCTCAAATTGGCAATTAGAGAAGACGGCTCGACCTTAAAAAATGCCAAGTTTTGGGACCAGAAGGCCCCCATACTGGAAGAAGAGGCGGTCCCCTCAGACGCCTCCACCCTTGCCCTCGTCCTAGAATCTGGTCGAGGGTCAACGGGGACTTCTGTCTCTTTCCTCTTTTGCCTGGCGGAGGTCGACTCAACATTCGTCGGCCCCACGGTCTTTATCTTCCTCTGAGCTTGCTGAGGCTCCTTGCTTTTTTTCTTACCCAGACTAGATAGTAAGCTCGGGGCAGTCATTTCCCAAAGATGGTCTGATATACCTGAAGGACGACCTAAAAAGAGGACAACACATCAGAAAAATGCAGAGGCAAAGATGAAACACTTGAAGAAAAAAAAAGCAAAGATTGGGCAAAAAATAATATAACTCACATAGCTCTGTCAAGGGGCCGACCCTCAGACCAACTTCCTTGAGGAACCTAGGGGTCATCAGATCTTCAAACTTTGCAAGTTCACCCCCCTTTCCCTCGTTCTCTCAGATATTCGACTATGCCCTTCTCATCCAGGCTAAGTCCGGGGTCTTACCTGGCCTTCATCGAGGGGTTAGACCATCTTCTTGGAACCCTCAGACCATTGACCAAAGGTTGAGCCTCAGCAAAAAATTCCCATTCTCCAGAAAAGAAGAAAAATCTCTTCTTCCAATCGTGGTTGGAGGTTTGTGCCACGTGGAGAAGTTTTTTATCAGACCTCCTCGCCCCCAGGTGATAGTACCCAGGATGTTTGGATGAGGAAGTGATATTATAACAGGCCAAAAACACGCCGGAGGAAGGCTCGTCAGTGAAGGCATTCTTCCACAAAAGGAGATGTAGCCGAGGATCGTCCTCCAGGAATTGGGAGGAAGCTGAGAGGGGGCAACGCCGAGGGCTGATAGTATATTAACAATGGCAAGGTGCAGAGGGGACCTAACACCGACCTTAAACATCTATTCGTACACTGCTACCTCTCCCTCTTCACCCTCATAGACCCTCTCAGACTCAGAGGGAACCCACATACTTATGTTGGAGGGCACACCAAATGCATGCCTCCACAGAAAGAGGTCACGATCCCTGACTGAGGAAATATAGGATGAGGCATGAGAGCTGTCAACTGGGTCAACATCTGAGTCCTCACCATCATCCTCAATCCCCTCTCCCTAGGCCTCGTCACCTGTCAGAGGCCCATGAGGGAAAGCCATCTGGAAGGCATGAGGGGATAAAGTGGTCACAGGAACAGCCTCAGTAGGGACCACCCCCCCGGCCTCTCATCCTGGGCTAAGATCAGACGTCTCTCTCTCCCAGAAGGCCCAACACCCGTTGGTGACGACGCTCTTTCATCCATCTCTTCTGAATGACTATCGCCTGGACGACAGGACGACCCATAAGACTCAGATGGTAATATTGTGGCTAACGGAATGGGAAAAATGGGTCGTATCCAATTAGGGTCGGCCCCTCGTCTTCTCTCCTCCTATTCCTCTATTTTCCTAATCTCTACGAAGAACTTCTTTCTCAGGGATGGAAACTCCTCTGCTAAACTGTAAAGCCTCCTAAGCATTAAGGGGAAGACCCTACAGTAAGAATAATTTGGCTTAGCCAATTACAAATAATCTCACAGTTGACCAGGTTGAACTTTTCGATCAAAACCAAAGAATTAAAGGGTTTTTATCAAGAACATTCAAGAACAGACCACCGGAGAATAAGTTAGAAAAGTTATGAAACAACCTAAGGGAAATACAACCCTACGAGCCTAAAACAAGAAAGCAAACAGAAATGAAGATAAAGAGGGCACTAGGGTAGAGGGATTACCTGAGAAGAAATAGCGGGACTGCCAAACTCGAAATATCAAAATTACAGAAATGGCTAGAAGGCTGATGAGAAGCTAGAGAGAGAGAGAGTTCAGGCGCGAAGAAGAAGAAGGGGAGTAAAACTTCAAAAAATGTTTAAATACCTTAGTAATGAGTAGGCCCATTAACCAAGGCAGAACACATCCCACGAGGAGGGCATCATTAGGGAAAAAAGTCCCAAGCCAAGTGTGCAGTCACCACACCTTGGGAAATGGAATGACGCTGGATAAAAACTTGATAGGTGTCATGCATATAACTGGCCACACACTTGTCTCAAAAGAAACATTATGCCTCAGCCATCTTAACATCATCTATGGCTAAGGGCTGGGGGGTGATTGATATACCCATATATACCCTCGGCCAGGCCGGGGGCGTCCTCCACCAAGGCGCGCCCAGGATGGTCTCGTGACCCATCAAGGGGCCGACCCCTCATCATTTTTCAGACGACCCTTTAAGGAGCCGACCGTCATCATGGTCTCGACGACCCTTCAAGGGGCTGACCCCCCATCAGGCCCAGATGACCCTTCAAGTGGCCGACCCCTCTTCATGGTCCAGACGACCCTTCAAGGGGCCGACCCTTCATCAGGCCCAGACGACCCTTCAAGGGGTTGACCCCTCTTCATGGTCCAGATGACCCTTCAAAGGGCCGACCCTTTATTAAGCCCGACCGACCCTTCGAGGGGCCCAAACGACCCTTCAAGGGACCGACCCTCCATCAGGATCAGACGACCCTCTGAGGGTATGACAGTACAAGGTCTAAATTAGGCCAGACTCACTACCAGAAGGAACTTTGCCCTCGGCCTCATATCATAGGCCGAGGGTGACATCGTCATAGCGTGTGGTTTGGGTGACGCGTGGAACAGTGCGCGTGAGGCTCACATGGCACGTCGAAGACCGTTATAACAGTATCACCCCCTCACATGGGGGAATATTATGTCATCATTTGGCATCTACAGGGGTCAACAGGAGGTTGGCTAGATCATCATTCACATGCACCATGCAAACTAGGGGGGTACACTACACCCCCCATGACTTATATATACTTCTCACCTACAACCCTATAAAGGGGAGGATGGATCGATAATTGGAACCCTAGCTAAAACCCTGCTTGTACACATAGTAGAGAGAGAAAGGGAGCTTATGTGCATTGTATCCAAGGCCATTAGAGCCCATACTTAGTGGATCAAACACTCACAGTGGAGGTAGGCCTAATTGGCTGAACCACTATACATCATTATCTTGTTCCACTTATACTCATATCCTTCTATACACTTACACACTTATACACTTATACATCTATGGCTGCTATGGTACTTACCGTTTGATCTCATCATTTATCTGGTGGTGCTAGATTTCAGCATCATCAGTAACTAAAGTAGAGGTTATGAATCTAGTGGCTTCAGAGGCTAAGAAGAAAAAGGAAGAAGGTAGATATGGATACTCTTATAGTTAGATTCTCTCGACTCGACTTCAAAGGTATCTTAGCTCCGCATGATGACCCTTTGGTAATTATAATAAGAGTGCATGGGTGTGAGGAACAGAGAATCCTTGTAGATGGAGGAAGCTCAGCGGATGTAATGTTCCAGCCCTGTTTTAAGAGCCTAGGCCTCAGCAGAGCTAGGATGGTACCCTATAATCATCCATTGATGGGATTCAGAGATGAAAAGGTCCATCCATTGGGCATGTATGAGATGGATGCACGAATGGGAGACGAATGGCCTAAGAGGTTGACCCGGAAGATCAATTTTTTCGTTATGAATGAAAACGTCTTCTCAGTATACAACCTCATCATAGGACGAGTAGCCCTTAAGGATTTTGAGTCCGTGCCATCGACGGTCCACCAAATACTAAAATTCCCGACCCCCTATGGGGTAGGGGAAGTGCAGGGTGACCAAACCATAGCACGAGAATGCTACTTCAACTCGACTAAGGAGAGAGAGTCCCATAAGAGGGCAAATATCACATATAACATTAATACACTTGATCCTAGGGACGAAACAAAATTGAAGAAAGGAGAGGCCACGAAAGAGGTAGAATCCATCGCCTCAATGAGGATGAACTGGAAAAAACTGTCCAAATCGGTAAGGCCTTAAAACTAGGGATCAAGGAAGAGATAATAAGATTTTTAAAGAAGAGGCAGAGTGTCTTCGCTTAGAGCCACGTAGACATGCCTAACATCGACCTAGGGGTTATGTGCCACAATCTCAATGTGGAAAAAGATGCGAAGCCAATCAAGCATAGGTAAAGAGTTTACTCAAGGGAAAAGTATGATGTCATCAGGGAAGAGGTCAAAAAGTTAGAAGAGGCAGAATTCATCAGGGAGGTCATATACCGAGAGTGGTTATCAAATGCCATCATTGTGCCTAAAGCCAATGGAAAATGGAGGATGTGCATAGACTTCATTGACCTGAACAAATCTTGACCGAAAGATAGCTATCCATTACCTCGAATTGATCAGATGGTAAATGCCACGGCAGGGCATGAGCTTATGAGCTTTATGGACGCTTATTCAGGCTATAATCAGATCTTTATGGATGTTGAAGACTTAGAGAAGACAACCTTCATCACAGATAAGGGGACCTATTACTATAAGGTCATTCCCTTCGGCTTGAAAATGCAGGGGCCACATATCAACGTCTTGTAAATAAGATGTTGGAAAATCAAATTAGAAAGACCATGGAGGTATATGTAGATGATATGTTGACTAAGAGCTTGAAGGTCTGCACCCATGTAGCAGACCTGGAGAGAACTTTTGACACTATGGACTCATACAGGATGAAACTCAATCCTACCAAGTGTGTCTTTGGATTAGGTGCCATAAAATTCCTTGGATTCATCGTCGACTAGAGGGGGATAGAGGCCAACCCCAAAAAGATCAAGTCTTTGCTTGATATGAAGACACCGAGAAGTATAAAAGACGTTCAGAGGCTCACCGGAAGAGTTGCATCACTCAACAAGTTTGTTTTTAGAGCTACGGACAAGTCTCTTCCGTTTTTCAAAGTGCTTAGAAAGGCCTTTGAATGGGACGAAGAGTGTAACAAGGCCTTTAATCAGATCAAGTCCTACCTCGGATCCCCACTGCTCTTATCTTGGCCCATTCTGGGAGAGAAGTTATATGTCTATCTAGCAGTTTTAGAGTCAGCTATAAGTGCAACCATAGTACTAGAAGACGCTGGGGTACAAAGGTCTGTATACTTTAATAGTAAGGCCCTTCAGGGGTCTGAATAGAACTATCCTAGGATAGAGAAATTGGCCTATGCTTTGATACATGCTTCCAGGAAGATAAAACCGTATTTCCAAGCCCACTCTATGGTTATCCTCACTAACTCCCCACTAAGGCAAGTCCTCCACAAGCCTGAGAAGTCAGGCAGATTGATGACCTGGGCCATTGAGTTGGGAGAGTATGACCTTATTTATCAACTTAGGGTGGCCATTAAAGGCGAGCACTCGCAGACTTTGTTATTGAATTCACATGGGAAGAGGCTGAGGTAGAGAATAATCCAGAGATTGCAGAAGGATCAAATAGTAACGTCTTCTGAGAATCGAAAGAGGTTGTACCCATCAGAGCTAAAAATGGAGTAGCTGAGAATGAGGAAGACATGTACCTTTTCAAGAAAGGATCTGTATCAGAGGGGAACTTCTCTTCGAATGAAGATGTTTTGGAACCTCTTTGTTGACCGGTCTTCTTGTGAAAGTGGAAGCGGCGCAAGGTTGATACTGTCAGCTCTAGATGGTACCGATGTTGAATATGCACTAAGGTTTAACTTCAAGGCATCGAACAATGAGTCAAAATATCAGGCCTCTCCTTAGCAAAAGCCTTCAGAGTTGGCTGACTCCTACTTCACAACGACTCGAGGTTAGTCATCAACCAGATACTTGGAGTGTATGAGGCCAAGGACGATCGAATGGCGAAATACCTGAAAAGGGTGAGAATGATGTTAGAAGGATTCAAAGAGGTAAAAATGAAGAGGTTCCTTCGATAAGACAACAGTCATGTAGATGTATTAGCAAGATTGTCTTCAGCAATAAGGAGAGGCATCAGAAGGATAGTACCAGTCGAAATCCTGCTCAAACCGACCATTGAGGATGAAGAGGTTGCCAACTCTTGCCTCAACTTGAACTTAGAGGACTCATGGATGGACCCCCTCATCATATATATCAGAGAGGGAAAGCTTCCAGAATCGAAGCTGGAAAGGAGGAAATTGAGATACAGAGCCACGAAGTTCTCAATAATAGGAGATGTCCTATATAAGAAAGGATTTCTGCTGCCTCTTCCCAGATGTGTTCATCCCATAGAGGTCCCCCGCATCCTACAAGATATACACGAGGGTTCTTGCTCCAGTCACATAAGAGGAAGACCTTTGCCCAAGAGGATAATTATGCAGGGATTCTGACCTTGGCTAAGGACGCTACAACCTACGTGAAGAGGTGTGACAAGTGACAGAGATTCTCCACTATACCTCATCAACCTATGACATCGATCAGTTCCCCTTGGCCATTTGCGGTATGAGGGATTGACTTGGTGGGACCATTGCCAAAGGCTGCGAATAATTATCGATTTCTGATAGTATCAATTGATTACTTCTCCAAGTGGGTAGAGGCTGAGCCGATGATCATGATTACAGAGCAGAAGACCTTCCAGTTTATCTGGAAGAGCATTATATGCAGGCATGGTCTTTTGAACACCCTCATCTCTGACAATAAAACCCGGTTCAAGAATTCATCCTTGGAAAAATACTGTGAGAGAGTCGGGATCAAGTAATTTTTCTCTTATCCTGACCGACTCCAGGAAAATGGCCAGACTGAGGCACGGACCGAATGATCCTCAATGGGATTAAGAAGAGGTTGGAAGAGGCCAAAGGGAGATGGACGAAAAAGGTTTATGTAGTATTATGGACCTACAGAACAACGATAATGACACCAATAGGGGATATCCCATTTATGCTAGCACATGGCTCAGAAGCCATCATACCTATAGAAGTAGGACTCCCCACTTACAGAGTTCAGGCCTATGGCCCCGAGAAGAATGGAGAAGAGATAAGACATGACCTAGATTTGATTGAAGAAAGAAGGGAAGATACTAAGATCAGACAAGAAGCCTACCAGCAGAGAATAATAAAGTTCTACAATCAAAGGGTGAAATCAAGACCTATAGCTGTAGTAGACTTAGTGTTGAAGAAGATATTGCAGAAGATAAATAAGCTTCACCCGAATTGGCATGGTCCCTACAAAGTTATCGATGAGGTTGTACCCAGTACCTACCGGCTGGAAAACCTTGAGGGGAAACCTTTCTCCAATCCATGGAATGTTGATCACCTGAGGAAGTACTACATATGATGTTGCAGTTATTTCTATGTAAATGTATCATTTTATGAAGAGAATATTAATGAGAAGATCAGCTCCTGTGTCAATTCTTTGTCTCATTATGCTTTAGTAGTGAAATCTATGAGGTTGAGCATCATGGTGACCTCAGACCTCAAAACATCATAATTTGGTGACAAGGTCTGAGGTGAAACATCATAGTGGGATGACCTCAAACCTTAAACATCATTAATTTGGTGAAATTTATGAGGGTAACATCTTAGTTTAATGACCTCAGACCTCAAAACATCATAATTTGGTGACAAGGTCTGAGGTGAAACATCATAACTGGATGACCTCAGACCTTAAGCATCATTAATTTGGTGAAAATTATGAAGGTAACATCTTAGTTTGATGACCTCGGACCTTAAAACATCATAATTTGGTGACAAGGTCTGAGGTGAAACATCATATTTGCATGACCTCAGACCTTAAACATCATTAATTTGGTGAAATTTATGAGGGTAACATCTTAGTTTGATGACCTCGGACCTCAAAACATTATAATTTGGTGATAAGGTCTGAGGTGAAACATCGTAACTAGATGACCTCAGACCTTAAACATCATTAATTTGGTGAAAATTATGGGGGTAACATCCTAGTTTGATGACCTCAGACCTTAAAACATTATAATTTGGTGACAAGGTCTAAGGTGAAACATTATATTTGGATGACCTAAGACCTTAAACATCATTAATTTAGTGAAATTTATGGGGTAACGTCTTAGTTCGAGGACCTCAGACCTTAAACATCATAATTTGGTGACAAGGTCTGAGGTGAAACATCATAATTGGTGACCTCAGACCTTAAACATCATAATTTAGTGACAAGATCTGAGGTGAAACATCATAGTTGGATAACCTCAGACCTTAAATATTATCAATTTGGTGAAATTTATGGGGGTAACATCATAATTTGGTGACCTCGGACCTTAAACATCATTAATTTGGTGAAATTTATGAGGGTAACATCATATTTGGATGACCTTAGACCTTAAACATCATTAATTTTGTGAAATCTATCGGTGAAACATCATAGTTGGATGACCTCAGACCTTAAACATCATTAATTTGGTGAAATTTATAAGGGTAACATCATATTTGATGACCTCCGACCTAATAACAACTAGTTTGGTGATAACTGATAAGTGTAACATCATAGCTTAGTGATGAAGACACCATTATATTGAGACTTCAGACCGTATTACAAACACCATTGCATGACATATAAAACTATTCAAAGGAGTATTCATCAAAAGAATCAAAATCCTCTAAAGAGGATGATATAACATGAAGAAGTTAGAATTACAAGTCAAATTGTGCAAGAGAATGTTATCAGAGGTTGCAAATAGTTACAGATGAAAAAACAAAAATTACAAAGCTTCACAAATTATGGTCTAAGTGTCTGCATCCACAGGGTTGGTAACCTCGGTCCCGTCATTTTGGCCGACATTAGTAACCTCAGCCCCATCATCTTGAGGGTTGACATCCTCAGTTTCTGTAGCTTCTGGTTGGGCAGTCTCTGCAAGTGCAGCATCTCCTTCCTCCTCAATCTCTTGTAAAGCCTAAGTAAACTAAGGGTTACCATAGCCGAGACTAATAAAGTCCGATGCTGTCAAACTCCCTGACTCTTTTTCTTTGATGGCCACCCATTTACTAGTAGCTTTAAAACCTATTTCAAGGTATTTAAAGACGAAGCTTATAAATTCATCAGAGAACTTGTAATCGGCCAAGATCTTCTTAGGGGCATCCTCAAGGGTAGATTTCATAGCAACATCAACCTTTTATTGAAGAATGTCATCCTTGGCCTTCAGGGAAGAGGTGTGGTACTTCTAAAGCTTAGCAATGTCTCTGTCCCTCTGTTTCACCTTATTATCAAATTCAGCCAAGGCTGTCTTCAGACGTTCAACTTTAGAATTTAGAGAGGCCTCCACCTTCTGGGCCTCTCTTCCCTTTTCAATAAGGGGCAGCTTCTTTAGGGTCCAATCAATAAACTGGTGCATGGACAGGATACCCTGCAACACAAAGTCAGATGTATGAGATCAAAATAACCCAAATTAAGGATGAGGTTAACTTGGAGCCAAAAAAGTTAAAATCTCTACCTGGATAAACCTATGAAGGAAAAACTCAGCTAGCAAAGGGGTGTCAATAGAGCGTAAGAAGCGCCTGTCAGCATCAATCATTACAGATCCAATGGCATCCATCGCCTTCAGACCATGACCTATCAGGCTATTACCGATCGTCAACTGCTCCAGACGAGCAGTAAGCGCATCATCAGACGAGATGGGGATGGCATGGTCACCCTTTTGATCTTTTCTTTGCATCTGATCCTCGGTGGTAGTAGTGGTGGATTTCTTCTTCTTTATAGTGTTGGCCTTAGAAGTGCCAACATTCTGCTTTGGTGTGGGAGGAGGAGGTGCATTGAGCCTAGCCTTCTTCACCAACTTGATCAGGTTTGGTGCAGACATCTCCCATAGGTCATCTGATATACCTTCTGGGAGTTCTGCAAAAAATATGTCAGAGTTAGTAAATCAGAGACATTAAATATCAGAGGTACAACTTAGCAAAATAAATGCTTACGAAGCTCGTTAAAGGACTCCAGGCCAGTCTCAGAGAGGTAGTAGGGGGTCATCAGATGCCCGTACTTGACTAGCCAACCAACTACCCCCTGATCTTGAAGGTTTTTGACCTTTTGTAGGTTATCCTGGATTAACCCAGGGTCGGCTTTGGCAGCCAGTGACAGTTTTGCCCACCTCATATGGGTCCTCGGCTCTAGCGATGAAGAGGGGGCACAAGTACTAAATTCCCATGCCCCTGAGATGAAGAAGTATCATAGTTTCTAATTATGATTTTAGGTTTGGGTAACCAAAACATCTTCTTATCAGACTTCCTGGACAAGAAGTGGTAGTAGCTCGGATGGTTCCTGGTAGAGGACGGCCCATTGCACCTTGTGAAGACCCTGACAGGAAGGTCTGAATGATGGACTGCCATCCATAGGACGATGGCTCCAATCATCACCCTCCAAGCATTGGGAGATAATTAGTAAGGGACCAGGTTAATATGGGATAGTATGGATCTAATTATTGGATGGATGGGGAGACAAAATACTAACTTAAACATCTGCTCACATATGCATATTTCCCCGTCCCAGCCACCAAAGGCCCTCTCATCCCTCAGAGGTCTCCTAAGTTTGATAGAAGGACCTATGGAATAAAGGTGTTTAAAGGCTAACATGTCAAACTCAGTGACAGTACTCTCTATCTCGGCTACCTCTGAGGTATCAACATCACTCTCATAATCGTCATCTTTGTCCTTAGCAACATCGGCTTGGGAAGGTGTAGGAACACCTCCGGGGAACCTCTGAGCGAACTCAGCCCCTGTGGCGGCCGACATGGGAATAACATCAATGACTGGGGGCACAACCACACTCGGCCCCATAACTTCAACATCAGAAAAGGTCCGTGAAGTGCTGGAACCGTTGTGGGACGAGGCGCGACTTTGGAGATTAGCCGGATCAGGGACCTGATCTTGCCTAATGGAGAAATCCATTGCCTCTTGGAATGAATCTACACACATAGGGATTGAGGTGGACGACTCAGACTCAGACATGGGAGAGGGGTCAATTGGATCCTCTGATGGCTCAGCAGTCTCGGTTGGTTCAGGGTATACCACTTTCATAGGTGGGGGAAAGATAGGTCTGAGGGGAAAGGCCTCAGCCCTACGAGCCTCCTCTTGGGCTAGCTCTATCTGCCTAATCTTTGCGAAAGTCGTCTCTCTAAGAGAAGGGAAATCCCAAATAAGTTTATAAAGAGGTCTGAGCATAGGAAGACGACCTTACACTTGGACCCTAAACCAAAAACAAACAACTTGACTCAACCTAACTAAGGATTAAACTGGGATTTTGAGTAAGAACAATTAAGAACATTCAAGAACAACAGCCACCAAAAAACTCAAACAATCACCGAAAAATGCAAAATAATGGCCGAAAAACCTAAAAAACTCATCGAAAAATGAAGAAATAAGAATTAAAGGCTGAAAATGGCAAAGTAGAGTGGAGACAATACCTGTCAAAATGCGAAATGAAGGAGAAGAGGAATGAAAATAAGGGAACCTCTGAAAAGCAGCAGCCAAGCTCTTGTAGATAGAGAGAGTTGTAGAGATAACCAAGGTGGGAAAATGGAAATAAATGAGGAGGAAAGAGAAAGAAAATGGGTTTAAACACCCTAACCACGTTGGCACAAATCCCAAGGCCCATCGTTGCCTTGGAAGCCCAAAAGGCCATCATTATTGCACTTTCCCAACACGCAATCCACTTTAATAGTTGACACTTCTCAAATAAAGGTTGGCATAAAAGTAAGAATAGCCTCGGAGTTGCATACCCCTTAGTCACCTATTTCACATAGGTAATTAAGGGCTAGGGGGTGATTGATATGCCCAAAGTGCACCTGACAGCTCGGAGGCATCAACCTCGGCCAGCATGGCGACCGAGGTAATAAGGGCTCAAGACTGACCACCAGCGATCTCGTCCAACTTTAGGTCAGCTACGATCGACGTTGCTAGTTACCCCACCATCAGGCATCAGCCGAGGTCCTCATAACTTATAGGGTCAGCTATCCATCAGGTTATCCACAACCGACATCACATCTACCTTTTACATCAACCTCGACTGGGAATAAGTCGAGGCCAGCAAGAACTCACGTGTTCAACCACCCTTCATCATCATCATTGGCCCAGGTCGACGTTCCAACTATACATTCCTAACCTCGGCCTAGGCCGACATTTCAGCCCCTCTTGTCTTACCTCAACTAGCCTACCTGGTCGAGATCATCATGAATAACCTCGGAACAAGTAATAGTCAGACTTCATCAACCTCGTACTCTTCCAAGCCGAGGTTGCACCAGTCAGGGACAAGGATGAGCATTTATAAGAATATGCAAGGATAAGAACACGTGGACAAAATTAGTTGTAACCGAATCAATCCCCTCCCGTGGGGGAATATTTCATTATCATTCTCTACATGTCACAGTGACAGATGTCTTCGTCAGATTGGCTAGATCAACACAAACATGCTCATTGCATGCATGGGAGGTACATTACACCCCCCAAAAACTATATATACTTGTCTTCTCCTACCTTGAGAAAGATCCAAAATTATAACCCTAGCTGAAACTCTGTCATTTTACACAGTAGATAGAGAAAAGCTTGAGAGATTGTATCCATGGCCATTAGTGCCCTATTTCAGTGATATTACTCACACACTCACAGTGGATATAGGCCAGATTGGCCGAACCACTTATATTCAAGTGTTCATCCTCTTCTCCTCACCTTTATCTCTTATATCATTGTTATCACTAGTTTGAGTGAAGTCAAAAATTAAACTTCTAATTTCCATGGATTGATCATTTCGTTACTTTTTTGAAAATTCGTTTTGATTCAATTTCTCATGAAAGATCTCACAAACGAATACCTTGGAATTTGGTTAGTTCTCTCAGTATGGGTGATATAAAAGGTAAATGTAATGGAAAACTAATTCACGAGCACAAATTTGAAAGGCGAAATTTTTATGGTGGAAATATCTCATCATCGAAATACAGTCATTAGAAAATAGGAAACATCGCCTCTTTTATCCACACCGATTAATCTCTCTTATTATCTTTTCGTGTCTTAGCTCTACACGCGATAATTAATTTCATTATTCAGACTTGATTAACACTTTTTTGGGTTTAAGGTGAATTGGGTAAAATGGAAATAATTGGATAATTTGGAATTGTAAAATTTTCTTATGATGTTCTTTTGCACATTTTTGGGCATTTGCTATTTTTCTTTTTCCTTTTCAATTTTTTTTGTATTTTTTAATTTTTGTTGAGAATTTTTCTATTTTTTTTTTGCCCCTTTTTATTGCACCATTTGGACTTAATTGATAAATTTTTCGATTTTCAAAACTCCGGGCTAAATGGGTTTTCGATTTTATCAAATGAATTGGAATTTTATTCGGCTCAAAATGGCTAGCAAAAGGATAATTTTTCACTATTTTTTATGGCTCATATATTTGGGTAAACAAACGAGGGCCTAACTTCCTTATCCGAATTACTCATTATTTTATCGTATGCATCTCGAGAATATATTTAGTTTAGAGATATTTTTAGCGCATTTCAAGACAACATCTCACTCGTTTCCCGTAACTGATCAAAACAAAGGAATTGAGATCTTCAATTACTTATTAAAAAACTGAAATGAACTTTCAGTTAACCATTAACTCAGATTGATTTAATTACTCAGAAAAAGTGAAAGACTCAAAATTTCACCGGGTTAAGTAATCTCCACCCTTATTCGTTAAGTCGTTCTATCTTTGGTCAATTTAGGCTTTGTGCATTTGAATTTTACAATTTGAGACTTCAAACTAATATTTAGTGAGATTTTTAAAGTTTTTAAATTCCAATTTTTATTTATATTGAAGAAAAAATATTTCTGACTTTTTCAAAAAATTTCAATTTTTTGGATATTTTTAAAATTTTTCAATTTTTGGGCATTTTAAAAATTTGTGAAGTTTTCAAAAGACTCAGTTGTTACCCCCTAACTTAGACTTTTTCATTGTCCTGAATCAAAGGGACTAAAATCTAAGGAAGAAAAAGAATAAGTGTGAAATTAAAACGAAAAAATATTAAAATGCAATAAGACACTATATAACTCCAACACACGACTCAAAAATACAACAAAAATCACCCCATACACGTCGGGGGTGCAACGACCTCTCTTTCCCCCCACCTAAAAACTCATCTGACCCCCTATACGTGGTCCGGTGCTCTCCTCGTCTCCCTCTTCCTCATATCATAAACAAATAGTTGGAATAAGTTGGGACTAGCCACATAGATAAGGGGGACACCTCGTGGCTCGTGATGACAGGGGTGAATGAGATCCTCGTAGTGCCCAATCGAATCGCATCATACTTGTCCCGACTTGGAGACAACATCTTGATGAAAATCGGAAGGATAAGCTAAACCTCGATCTCCCTTCACTTCTGTAATGCATGGGTCGATCCCTAAATCAGACGAGACTCGAGTCCTCACCTCGATCGCATCCGAGGATTCAAGTGGTATGGGTGGATGGTCACAAAGAAGTGTAAGGACATAAATTTTTAATTGAGTCCTTTGTAGTTTTGGATCAATTCCAGACAAAAACATTTGAGTCATAGGATAGAGTTATTGACCATCCTTAAAGCCTATGACATACTAAAGTTGAAGATGTAGCGGCCAAGAGTATAAAGCTTCATCAAATGCCGAGTTTGTTGTGCCTCGTTTATACGTCAACAACCTTTGTCCCGTTTACTCCTAAGGTATGAATGCATTACATATTTATATAGGAGCTTGGAACATTTAGTATTGGGTGTAAGGTTTGTTTAAAATGTTGTTTATTTTCAGAAAGTTTTTTTAAAACTTTAAAATAAAGTTTCTGGGCTAAAAGTCAAAATTTAAACATTCTGGAAGTTCGTTCGAAATTGTCGATCGAACGAGTTTGTCGTTCAAACGAGAATTTCGTTCGAACGAGTTTTCCAACGATATTTTCCCATTGGCCATTGGAACTTCATTAGAAGGGTCGTTCGAATGAGACTTCGTTCGAACGAAAATCTCGTTCGAACGATATTTTCGGCGGGAAATTAAAATAGCAGTTATGGCAGTTTTTGACAGTTTTTCAACTACTTTTCCCCACTAACTTCTGACTGACTTATGTAGTGCAGGAACCAACTATTTTGAGTTAACTTTTTCACTATCCACCATCTCCTAGAGAGAGTTTTAGAGAGTTCAACTTCAAGAGAAAAAGTTCATGTTTTGAGTGTCTATTTTTCAAGAAAAAATTCATTAAACACTCTTGTTTTCACCCATATTGTTTAACCAAGTTTCAATATATATATATATATCATTGCTTGGAGTGTTTGGCATCGGGTTTACTCTACCGTATTGAAGAGTTTGTTTGGTTTTGCTTCCACATCCCACAAAGAAGTTCGTTTGCGCTGACTTACCCACTTGGAGAAAGGCTCCTTGTTCGGGTGGCGGTGACCGAAAAAGTCCGATTGGTGGATTTCGAGACTGCGGTGGAGCTCTGTGGTTATTCGCTAGGAAGAGGTGTATACAAGAAGAGGCGTTGGAGCTTGGACGGAGTCAAGTTGAGTGTTGTAAGTCTTACTGTCTTGTATTTTTAAAACCATACTTCGTGGATTTGAGGCTAGGGTCATCCGAGGTTTTTCTTGTTGTGGGTTTTTCCTCGTACATACCGGCGTGTGTTGATACAAAATTTAGTCTACTGACATGGCTCAATCGAAAGAAGACACGTGGCAATCTACGTGGCAGCAACAAGCACTTTCGAGGAACTCAGATGCTCCGAGGAACCATACTACAATGAGGAACACTCCTTCCCCGAGGAACTTAGACGCTCCGACCTACAAGAACTCTCCGAGGAACTTTTGAGTACCGAGGACTTTAGGCGGTCCGAGCAGCTCAGGCGGTCCGAGCTGCACCTCGAACAAAGCATTAATAGTAGGAAAATCAACAGTCTGACTGTTAATTAAATGCTTATCATTCAGATGTATACGCTTAAGGGGCATTTAATATATTACCCTTTCACATTACAGCCTCAGGGCTATAAATACATTGTACAATCCTCATTGTAAGGGGACCAAAATTTCTTGATTGAACTTGTAATCGAGAATTCCCAAATAATCATCAATAACAAAAACAGTGGACGTAGGCCATTCTTATAAGGCTGAACCACTTTAAAACTTCTGTGTCTCATTTATTTTATTTGTGATTAAATAATTAGGTATGATCTAATTTTTTACATCAACAGATTGGCGCCGTCTGTTGGAAACGACTGGTAATATCATTTTTCATCAAAAACAATCCATCACAAATGACTGATATTCCATAATCTAGCAATCGAAACGCTGGAAGCCCTCCAAATCCATCTGCTCCGCCAAATATTCCAGATCTGGCTGGAATAATGACAAATCTGGCTCAGGGCCAGACCATCATGCAAGAAACTATGCGACAACTCATACAAACCCTCCATGGTGGTGCACCAACCCATTCAGGACCACGAAGTATTCAAAGAAATACCCGTGCATCTTCTTCGCGTACTAGGCGTACCAGTTCATATCACAATGAGGAGTCTGAAGATTTTTCTTATCAACCTGGACAAACTTCGTCAGTGCGAGCCACAGATACTGAACAACGTATCACTCTCTCTCCAGAAAGGACTAGTGCACTAGAGAGGTTGAGCAGGGTATCACCTTTTGATCGATTAGGACCTAGAAGGAGTAGAAGTCCTCCAAAGGTCACATTGAGAAGTTTTCGACGACCATCAGATTTAAGGGAAGGATCTGCCCAGTCGCGACTAGCTGCTCGTCAAGATAGATTCCAGGAAGCCACATCAACACGATCAGTTGCTAGAACCAACAGGCCCGAGGAAGGAAATGATGCGTGGAAAGGCTCTATTCAGAGGCTGGAGTATAGATTAGGGGAAATGGCTAAAGCCAAGAACCCTCAACAACGAACTTTTGTTCGAGGAACACCTTTTGTCCAGGCCATTGTAGATTTTACAACACCATCAAAGTTTAAAGCACCTGTTGTGACCCCCAAATATGATAGAAAGACTGACCCTGTCCTTCATATAAAACAATACCAAGCTGCAGCCGACATCTATGCTGTTCTAGATGAGATGAGATGCAGAGCATTCTCGGGAACTCTTACCGGATCTGCTCAAATGTGGTATAATAATCTTCCTCGGGGTAAGATCTCAACTTTTCTTCAACTGGACGAGTTATTCATTGGGAATTTCTATTTTGGGGCAAAGCCAGTTAAACGAGTAGCGCATTTGTTAAGTGTTAGACAAAAGGCTGGTGAGAGTACCATAGATTATATAACTCGTTTTAATAACGAGAAACTCGAAGTAATTGATTATGAGGAGAAGACAACGATTACTGCCTTGATGAGTGGACTTCTGCCCAACAAGTTGTACTACACTTTGGCCAAAGATCCACCTAGAACCATGTCAGACCTGATGGGAAAAGCGTCCAAGATTATGAATGCCGAGGAGGCTATGGCTACGAAGAAGAACATGGTTGCCAAAGAAACCAAGGTGGAAGGTGATAAAGCTAAGAAGAAAGAGCATAAGAACAATGGTAATGACAAACATTCAAAAACTAGGTCGGTATGGGACGTCATGAAGAAATTCGATAATTATACTCCTTTGAAGAAGGATATCAACTATGTTCTAGAAGAAATCAAGAACAACGAAGAATTAAACTGGCCAGATAAAATGAAGGCAGACCCTGATCGGAGGAATAAAGTAAAGTATTGCGAGTTTCATAAAGATCATGACCATATGACCAAAAATTGCATAGCTCTTCAGAATGAGATTGAAACACTCATCAGACGAGGAAAACTGGAAAAGTATGTTGATCGTGGAAACGAAAGAAGGAACAATGACCGAACAAAAGAGAGGTCTAAATCTCCTCGTCGAGCAGAGGAGAACAAGAAAAGAAACCATGAAGTTGATCTAGAAGACGACCCTGATCTTCCCAAGAGACCAAGGCAGCCAGAACGAGATGTATTTTCAATATGCTTTGGGTCATTTGATTGTAATGTTATTACAGTTGGAGATGCAGGAGGAGGAGACCTTACTGCAGAGAGAAAAGCTTACCTCTGTGAGGCTCAAGCTTTCTCGTACATTCAGCAAATAAATCTAGCTAAGGAGGATCGCCCGAGAAAGGTGAACAAAGAGAAATTGGTCATCGGTTTCTCAAAGAACGACCTCGCAGGAGTTTTGTATCCTCATGATGACCCATTGGTGATCAAAATGAGGATGAAAGAGGTAATGATCTCAAGAGTACTGGTAGACAATGGTAGCTCGGCAGACATCATGTTCTACTCGTGCTTCGACAGTTTAAATCTAAAGCTATCTCAACTGGAGCTTTATCATAGACCCCTCCTAGGTTTTACTGGCGAGAAAGTATTTTCACTTGGGACGATCAAGTTGGATATATTCATTGGTACGTGGCCTGCTTGTCGGACAGAAAGAATACACTTCTTCGTGATAGATAAGAATGTTCAATCATCATACAATATCATCATGGGAAGAGTAGGATTGAAGAAATTCGAGGCTGTACCATCTACAGTGCATCAGTGCCTAAAATTTCCAACAAATTTTGGAGTAGGAGTTGTGAAAGGTGACCAGAAAGTAGCTCAGGAATGCTATTATTCATCCGCCGACCAAGAGGAACTGGAGGAATCAAGGAAAAAGACTACTACTTATCAAGTGGATGAAGGGGCATAAATTGAAACATTGGATCCTAGAGATGAGTCGCAACTCGTGAAGGGTCAAGTCGTGGAAGATACTGAAAACATCATCCTGGATGACGAGGACACCCTGAGCGAACTACTCAAGTAGGTTCGTCATGGGAAGCCTCACTAAAACAGGAATTGATAACTTTCCTAAGAAGCAGAAAGCAAACCTTTGTGTGGAGTCATGAGGATATGCCAGGGATAGATCCAAATTTCTTATGTCACGAACTCAATGTGAATAAGGAGATCAAGCCTGTGAAGTAGAGAAGAAGAGTATTCAGTCTCGAGAAGAGTCAAGCTATACAGGAGGAAGTCGAGAAGCTCCAGAAAGCTTGCTTCATTGAAGAAGTTAAATATCCAGACTGGTTAGCAAATGTGGTGATGGTGAAAAAGAAGAACAACAAATGGAGGATGTGTGTAGACTTCACCGACCTCAATAAAGCATGTCCAAAGGATTATTTTTTGTTGCCACGAATTAATCAACTAGTGGATGCTACCTCGGGACACGAGATGCTGAGCTTCATGGATGCTTATTCTGGCTATAATCAGATTAAAATGAAACCTGAAGACATGGAGAGTACGTCTTTCATTACCCCTAGGGGAACTTATTGTTATAATGTTATGCCTTTTGGTATGAAAAATGCAGGTGCGACATATCAGCGGCTGATGAACAAGGTTTTTGCTGAACAAATCAGTTGCAATATGGAAGTCTATGTTGACGATATACTGACAAAGAGCAAGAAAGCTGTCGATCATCTAGTTGACTTAAGTCAGACTTTTGATCTACTGGATAAATATCAAATGAAGCTGAACCCGACGAAGTGCATATTCGGAGTACGAGAAGGCATGTTTCTTGGATACATTATCAACCAACGAGGCATTGAGGCAAATCCTGAAAAGATAAAAGCTCTATTAGGGCTGCGATCTCCAACGACGAAGAAAGAGGTGCAAAGTCTTACAGGATGAGTAGCAGCACTCAACAGATTTATATCGCGAGCAACTGATCGATGTCTCCCATTCTTCAAGACACTCCGAAAGACTTTTGAGTGGAATGATGAATGTGAGAAGGCTTTTCAAGACTTGAAGAAATACTTGGGAGCACCTCCACTACTATCCAGGTCAGTGATGGGAGAAAAACAGTAATTGTATCTGGCAGTGTCCGAGAGTGCAGTTAGTTCGGCATTGATAAGAGTGGAGAATGGTGTACAAAAACAAATTTATTATATGAATAAGGCCTTCCGAGGAGAAGAGATCAGATATCCAAAACTGGAAAAGTTAGCACTGGCGCTGATCGAGGCGAGTAGGAGAATGAGGCCATACTTCCAGGCTCATACCATAGTAGTATATACTGATATGCCATTGAGGCAAGCCCTTCATAAACCAAAAAAATTAGGGAGATTGATGTACTGGGAAATAGAGCTTGGTGAATATGATATATTTTATGAACCCAGATCATCGCTAAAAGGGCAAGCTGTAGCAGATTTTATAGCAGAGTTCACCTATCCTGATACCCCCGAGGAGCAAAAATTGCTCGCTGATCAACCTGTGGATGTTACAGGATCATCAAACACAAGCTCAGACCAACTTAAGTTGGTAAAAGGGCAAGTGGATGTTACAGGATCATCAAATTCGAGCTCAGACCAACTCAGGTTGGTAAAAGGGCAAGAAAATATGATCGACGAAGAGCAAGAAATATCAGGGGAGGATGAAAGGAAGCAACAAATATTTCACTGAGGAACTCTGTCAAATTAGAAGTTTGAAGACGAGTTACCTATATGGAGGCTATATGTAGATGGCTCATCTTGTATAACAGGTAGTGGGGTAAGGATAGTTTTGAGCACTCCGAAAGAGGTCGACATGGAATATGCCCTACGTTTCCAATTCAAAGCTTCTAATAATGAGGCTGAGTATGAGGCCATGATTGCAGGTCTCAATTTGGCAAAAATTATGGAGGCGCTGCAGCTTATTATCTTCAGCGATTCTCAATTGATCGTAAATCAAATGTTGGGAATATATGCAGCCAAAGGAGAATTAATGATCAAGTATCAGGCGAAGGTGATGGAGTTGGTATCAGAATTTACTGCTATTCAGTTGGTCAGAATACCAAGAATGGAAAATGCGAGAGCAGACGCCCTAACTCGATTAGCATCAGCTACTCGTACCAAGCTACGAAGAACAATCCCAATTGAAGTTTTAGCTGGTCGAAGTATAGATGAAGATCTGACGACGAACTTTATTACCCTCGATTTAGGATCATCATGGATGGATCCCATCAGGGTATATATTGAGACAGGAGAATTACCAACTGACAAGCTTGCAGCCAAGAAACTGAAGTTCAAGGCTGCTCATTATGTACTGACTAATGGCATCCTATACAGACGAGTAATGATAGCAGGTTTGCAAAGATGTGTGCATCCCACCGAGGTGAAAGATTTGATTGAAGAGGTCCATAAAGGGTCCTGCGGAGCCCATGTAGCAGGTCGAACACTTTTGCAAAGAATGATGACTTAGGGATACTACTGGCCGACGATGAGGGCTGATTGTATAGCCTATGCTAAGAAATGTGACAAGTGTCAGCGCTTCTCCTCCATCCGAAGAACTCCACAAGCATTGTTGACCCCCATCACTTCCCCTTGGCCATTTGCCATGTGGGGAATAGATTTGTTCGGGCCACTGCCAACGACCAGAGGAAGATTCAAATACCTCGTCGTCGCAGTGGATTATTTTACTAAGTGGGTTGAAGCTGAGCCTCTCATTGATATGACGTACGACAAGGTGTAACAATTTATTTGGAAGAACATCATTTGTCGATATGGTCTTCCTCATGCTTTCATCACAGACCATGGAACACAATTTGATAACGAGGAGTTTGCTGCCTATTGTCATCAGTCAAACATTTTGAAAATCCACTCAGCGCCAGGCCATCCTCAAAACAATGGACAAACTGAAGTGACAAACAGAACGCTGCTAAATGGCTTGAAGAAAAGACTGGACGATGTGAAAGCAAATTGGATCAATGAGTTACAGTCAGTACTGTGGGCTTACCGAACTACTCCCTGAGTAGCAACTAGAGAATCACCATATATGCCGGCGTTTGGAAGTGAAGCTGTTATACCTGCCGAGTTGGGCCTCCCAACACACAGAGTATTGAATTTTAATTCCCCCGTCAGCGACTTAATGAGAAGATTAGATTTAGACATGCTCGAGGAAGTTAGAGAAGAAGCAGCCATCAGGAATGCTGCATACCAACAACGAACAACTTTGTTCTACAATAAGATGGTGAAGAGGTGCGACCTGAAAGAAGGAGACTATGTGTTAAAGAAAGTGATTCAAAAGCACAACAAACTAGAGGTAAACTGGCATGGACCATACCGAGTTACAGAAGTTGTTCGACCAGGAACTTACCGAATAGCAACTTTAGAGGGGGAGGAGTTTAAGAATGCATGGAACGCATAGCACCTGCGCAAGTATTATCAGTGATGTATATTCTCTCCTTTTATTGAAAGTTTTTCGGGGAATACTAGTGCTACACACTACTCGGCGAAACTCGGCATTCAAAATTTTTGCTCGAAAATGCCAACTAAGGTTAGTCGAGAAACAAATGTATTCCTCCGGGAAGTAAAAAATGTATTCCTACGGGAAGTAAAACTTGTATTCCTCCTGTAAGTAAAGCTACTCGTATTCCTCCGGGAAGTAAAACTTGTATTCCTCCGGGAAGTAAAGCTACTTGTATTCCTCCGGGAAGTAAAACTTCTTGTATTCCTCTGGAAAGTAACGCTACTTTTATTCCTCCGGGAAGTAAAACTTGTATTCCTCCGGGAAGAAAAGCTACTTGTATTCCTACGAGAAGTAAAGCTACTTGTATTCCTACGGGAAGTAAAACTATGTGTTCCTCGGGATGTAAAAGTATTCCAAAAAATGCCAACTTATGTTGGTTAGGAAGTAAATATATTCTCGAAAATGCCAACTAAGGTTGGTCGGGATCTACAATTATTCCAAAAAGTGCCAAACTTGCTCGTAGAGGAAAAACACACTAATTGTAGTTGGTCGAAAAGGAAAATTTACCGACCTTGGTTGGTCGGAAACATTTTATGAAAACGAGAAAGTTAGCGAGAAACATTTTTTATACTCGTAACTTTTTACTAAGTTGGTCGAGAAACAAAACATTATTTTTGCCAAATGACTACCACAAATTCAAACTAGTCGACAATAGGTTGATCGACAAACAACACAATATTGTTATCTTTTTAACAGATACACATGCACAGATGTACAATAGCAATTAAGATTGCGAACAAAAATGAAAGTCTTTCATTAAAATCCAAAAACAGATTACATCGATAATGAAATGTATACTAACTATTACATCAAAATTCCTACTCTATTGGTTTCTTCCCCTCTGCTTTTGAAACAGGTTCCTCGCCAGCAGGAGGATCATTTAAAGAAAGAGGAGAATTTATGAAGTTAAGATCTTTTAGCATCCTAATATTCATCACGGATGGTCGATCGAGGAGGTGCTCGGGACGAGAATGGAGATTTTAGTCGCCGAGATACTTGGAAATTAAGCACTGAGGGATGGCCCGAGCAGGGATCCAACTCATGTTGAGCTTGAATGGTGGCACTAGAAGGTAGAGAAACCCAAGATTATGGTAATCCCACAGGTAATGACCCTGTTCCAGTTGCAGCACACCTAAGGCATTCAACCAGCCCTGTTTGTAGCCCTCATTATTGGCATTCTGGATACGATCGTCCAAGTGGTAGAGAGCCTCGTTGTACCCAACCATCTAGAACTCCCTGGGCTGTTTGTGGAATTGATATGTCAATCTTTCTAGCTGTTCATGGAGATTTTTGATGAAGAGTTCTTTATTCTCCAAGACACACTTTTGCGTAGAATGCTGCTCTTCCAGGTCCCTGATCTTCTTTGACATTTCAGCCAACACCTGGTTCTTCGCCATTAATTGGAAGGCCTGGTTCTCTAAGGCAGATTGAGTCCTCTGTTCCTCGACAGGAATCCGAGCAGCTCTTGCTCATCCCCGAGGAGCTCTTGCTCGTCCACGAGAAGAAGAAGAAGGCCCATACCTTTTCAAGGTTTCCAACTCATCCCTCAGGTTGGCGTTCTGGACCTCTAGGAACGAGAATCCTTCATCAGTCACTGGGATCAAGGATTTTGAAGTGGAAGCTGCAGACTTCAACTGCGACAACTCTCTTTGCAGGTTGTTATTCTCTTGCTCTAATAATTCAGCTATTTATCTGCACTCTTTGACCTCTGCCCTCAGAGTTCTTTCCCGTACGTCGTAAGCAGCAAAACGCTTCTCGTATCCTTTGTCGGCAATAATTTTCTGGTACTTCTTCTCGTACCCCTCGTGCAAGAGGGAAGTGGATTCCTTATATTATTGTTGAAGGTCTTCAAGAGTGCCTTGGAGATCCTCAATCATGTCATAGTAAGCTACATTGTTGGGCACCGCACGATCAAGCAGACACTTCAAGTATTGATAGGCTTCAATTGCCTGTTCCGAAGCATCTTGGCCGAGGATGTCGATGATTTGTGCTGCACTCAGATCTATGTGACCGTCTTAAAATATTCATTGCATTACCGCAACAACTTTGTATCATGAGCATATAATAATTCCATCCTGGCCAGAAACTAGCAGGGGAAGAAAAAGAAATAATAAATAAGAGTCCCAACAGAGTATGAAGAGGAGAAACAACAGTATGCATAAACAAAAGTTTAAGTTTTATTAGATCACAAAGTTCAGTGTTACATAGTTCAGGATTACATTTGTCAAAGAAAAATAAAATAGATAGAAGTCCAAACAACTCTACACTATTTCCTTGTCTCCCAAAACTTTCTCGGGAGGATGGGACGAGGAAGTAGGTTGCTCGGATGGAGCCGATAGTAGCTGGGGAAGTGCTGGAGGTTGCTCGGAGGAAGTAACAAGTTCCTCGTTTGTATGCTGGATGGCTGGGGGATGAGATACTTGATCTCCCATCACCATGGAAGATTCTTCGGAGGCAGCATCGTCCTCTTCTTCGTCTTCAGGAGTTGGAGGGGGACCAGGGATGTGTCGCTGAAAGAGTTAGGAATTTTCATCCACCTTCACCTCCTGTAGAGAAGCGACCCACCCATCTCTAAAGTATTTAAGGCTGCCATATTCAACTTGTGACATCATGGAAGCCAAGCCTTTGTTCCACCCCTTGTCCCAGCCGTCGCTGAAAGACTTATTCACAGCTAATTTCCTCTTTAACTTCTCTGAGGAAAGCTTCTCGGACAGAATATTTTCAGCAGTCTTCAATTTATTCTCAACTTTTTCCTTCTGGCGACTTACTTCGCGAAGTTGGATTAATTCTTCCTCGGCAACCTTGAGTTTATTCTCAAGCTCTCAAGCATCTTTGAGCTTCTTGTCGAGCTCTTTATTTTTCTCTTCCAAGTCCTTTAATTTTTTCTCCAACCCCTTGGAGACTTCAACAACTAGAGCCTTCTCCTGCTCGGTGGAGGCAAGCTTCTTCTCCCAAGTTGCCTTATCATCAGCATATTTCTGGCGAGACTCTTTCAGAGACTGTCCCAAACCTATCAAAGCTTCCTCTACACCAGACGAGGAGCTTGAAGCTTTAATAGCTTCATCCTTCTTCAAAATTGTGTTAAAGCATCTCACCAACTGAAAAAAGAAAATGAAAGCAATTCAAAGACAGATATAACAAGGGAAAGAAGAAAAGTTCAAAATAATTGGACTTACAGAAGAAATGTGGCGAGATGCCAAAGAGGTAACCATGTCCTGAGAAAGGTTTTCTTCGATACCTTGGATCTCGGGAATGATCCAAGTCTTCACCGAGCTCATGGTAGAGCTCGGGGGAACAAAAGTGGGAACTCCACTAGTCGGGGGCTGAGAGACGGTGTCAGCCAAATTAACCGAGGAGCTCTTCTTCAGCTTCCTCGGGGGAACAAGAATAGCTTCGACCAAGGAAGAACTCTTAGTCGGTGATATTACAATCACTTCTCCTGGAGCAGCAGACTTGCTCGGGACCACTGGGAGCTTCTCGACAACCTTCACAGGAGCAGCCGAGGAAGGTGCATCAATTTTCTTCGTCCCCTCTCCTGGGACGTCAATCTTACTTCTTTTTTCCTCTCCAGCACCAGAGGCAGGTTTCTCGAACAGGGTGGGAGGTCGTCTTTTCTTCATCCTTTCACTTAAAGGAACGTGTGACTCAGGCGAAGAACTGGTGGAAGCTGGTACTGGCTCTGCGTCGCTTATCACCGGACGAGCAGTGAAAGAAGTTGTGTAACTCTTGTACTGAAGAAGATATGAAGCTGACCTAATGTGCTCGTCAGCAACAGTTTGATGCAAACGCCAGATAAGTTTTAAGTTCCTTATATTAACGTCTGCCTCTTTTGCCTCTTTTGGAGACTTTCTTTTATTGTCAACTGCAAATAAATCAAAATTAAAATATCAGTGGCACATTTTATCAAACATAGAAGAAGCATAATTTCAAAATAAATAAACTGAAATAAAAATAACCTATCCCATTTCCATAGGGAGGGCATCTGGGACCCTGATACACTTCATCTCCAGATAAAGGAGCATGTTGCCAATTTTTTATAACAACCCCGTGCTCAAAATAGTCCTTATTGGCATCCGGGAGATTGACCACTAAAGCCCTATTTAAAAATATAGTTTTTAAATAAAAAGTGTTATCACCAACGGCCCATCTATAACAAAACATGATTTCTAGAATTCCTATGCGAGTTCCATGAATTTGATTTAGTTTATGAACCCCATTAACTATCCTCCATGTATTGGGGGCTATTCTTGCAAGAACAACGTCAAATTATTGACAGAATTCCAGACATATAGGGTTGGGAGGAAAAGAAAATCCACACTCAGCAACAAAGAGACTGGGGAACCAATGTCCCTCAGCCAAACGGAAATAGTCTGAAGGCTCAGAAAGCTCTTCCAAAATAACCCAGGAGGGAATAGAGAAATCAGAGCAAAATTTATCAATCGATTCTACAGGATAAACCATGATGAAAGAAGGAAATGAAGAAGAAGGAATAAGATCTTACAGAAAAAGAGTGAACCTGTTGGCAACGAACGATGGAAAGGATGAACGCACAAGAGAGTAAGACAATGGAAAATTCGAAGATACAAATTTGAAAAAGTAGAAGACGATGGGATTGTCTATGACACTTAAATACTCTGCCTTGGGAAATGGTAAAGTTAATGATTACAAAAAGAAATGATTACGCTACCGACGGCTAAAAGGACAAAAAGTACGCGGAGATCGAGGCGGTTATAAAAATTCAAAAAAGCCTGATTCTACGAATTTGGAAGGAAAAATAAATACAGAGGAAACACTCCTAAAAATCAGGAGGACCATTTAAAACTACCATATTCCGAGAAAGAATGTTCCACACTCCTCAAATTTTGAACTATGAAACATTGGGGGCTTCTGTTGAAACCAAATTTAGTCTGCTGACATGGCTCAATTGAGTGAAGACACGTGGCAATTTACGTGGCAGCAACAAGCACTTCCGAGGAACTCAGATGCTCCGAGGAACCATACTACAACGAGGAACACTGCTTCCCTGAGGAACTTAGACGCTCCGACCTACAAGAACTCTCCGAGGAACTTTTGAGTACCGAGGAACTTTTGATTACCGAGGACTTTAGGCGGTCCGAGCAGCTTAGGCGGTTCGAGCTGCACCTCGAACAAAGCATTAATAGCAGGAAAATCAATAGTCTGACTGTTCATTAAATGCTTATCATTCAGATGTATACGCTTAAGGGGCATTTAATATATTACCCTTTCACATGTACATCATTGAATGTATTACCCTTTCACATTACAGCCTCAGGGCTATAAATACATTGTACAATCCTCATTGTAAGGAGACCGGAATTTCTTGATTGAACTTGTAATCGAGAATTCCCAAACAATCATCAATAACAGAAACAGTGGACGTAGGCCATTCTTATAAGGCTGAACCACTTTAAAACTTCTGTGTCTCATTTATTTTATCTGTGATTAAATAATTAGGTATGATCTAATTTTTTACATCAACAGCGTGGTTCTTTGTTTATTTATCTTTTGCAAAATCACCTAGAACGTATGCTTAGGTAAAAAGATAAAATTTGGTTTAAATAACTACTTATTCAATTTGGTGATAAATTAATTTGGGTAATGTTTATGTTAATTTAATTCAAGTCATCACTTAATTTGATAAAATTGGTTTGGCCTATATTGATTATATTGAAAATATGTTTTAGGCAAATTTCTAGGACTTGGGTTAAATTGGTTTAAGTGCGAAATTCATTTGTTAATTAATTTAATTTCACTTTGAACTAGATTAATTTTAATTTGAAAATCAATTAAAATTAGTCAATTTGTTTAATTGAACCATCTCCTCTTCCACATCTTTAAAAGGAAATTACTTTTTGATTATAAGATCTAAAAATTGGGGGCCTCATTTTCCAACAAGAAGGAATTCATATATCGTATATTTCCATTCCCTCTCTTCAAAGTAACTAAATAAGTCCAATAGATTTTGGGCTTCAATAGTGAGGCTCTCATCCACCAGCCCAAATTCTTTCTCAAAGTCCTCTAGGATCATATCTCCTAATTCTCTCTCTGGATCGATTTTCGAATATTCTCTCACACTCTCATCGAACCTCTCTCCCCCTCTCATGCCTACGTGCTCTAACTCGCTCTCAATAGCGGTCACTAAACATGCCTCCCCCACCTCTCTCTCTCAATGTCAGAACTATAGCTCTCACTTAATGTAATAAGACATACCCTATGGGCTCTCTCATGTGATTCCTCTTGAAGTGCTCATTGAATGTCTTTTCCATAAGATTCGTCTCTTACAATTCTCTCTCATCACCCTCATGCTTTGTGATGTTGAAGGTATTTGTTTCTAGAGTCATGTTCTCAAATGTGAGTTGCATTTGCCCATTGTGTGTATTAATCAATGTGTTAGCTGTGGCTAAGAATGGGTAGCCAAGGATATGGGAATATGATTACTCAGTAAAGAGGAGGGCACCTCGTCCCAAATGGAAAAATCCACCGGGAAGTAAAAAAGTGTCAACTTGGACAATCACATCCTCAACGACCCCCTAGGTATCTTCACAAAATAATCCGCTAGTTGGAGAGTCATCGTTGTGGTCCTAAGGTCCCCCAAGTCTAATTTCTTATAGATGGAATAGGGGAGAATGTTAACACTCGCACCTAAATCTATTAGCGCTCTCACAATTTGATTCTTCCCCATGATAAATGAAATGGTGGGTGCACTCGGATATTTAAACTTTGGTGGAAGGTCGTTTAACAGTACTGAACTGACGTTCTGTGTTAAAAACACATTTTTATTTACCTTTAGCCTATGTTTCACCTTGAGTAAGTCCTTGATAAACTTAGCGTATGAGGGAATTTGCTTTATGGTATCGAGAAAAGGTAAATTAATCTTTACTTACTTAAGAATGTCTAAAACCTTGTCACGAGAGGTCTCTTTGGAATAGGATACTAACCGTTGATGGTATGGAGTAGTAATGAGAGGTTTCACAACCACCTCAGGCCTGACTGTGTCGTCATTACCACTATTACTCAAAGGGACATCTTCGGCCTCTTTTGTGCCGGGAAAAATCTCCTTGACATTATGTTCATCGTGTGGGGGAGGTGATAAGTCAAATACTCTCCCACTACGTAGAGTGGTAATTTCACTACATTTCTCTTGATTTGCGTTGGAAGTAAAGCTAACACTATTTTGACCTTGGGTAGGTCTTTGTCCTTGGGCCAGAAACTTACCCTTCTCTTGGATACTTAACGACGATTGCAACTTTGAAATTGCATTCATTTCGATAAACATTCGGGCATTTTAAGCATTGGTTAAATTTTTATATTATATGAATTGATTCAAAGTGTCCTTGATATTTCTCCACAGTGGGGTGATACACGGCGTAGGAGGTGGTGCTTGCAGATGTGGAGCTTGTTAAAAATAAGGAGGCGATGGTGGAGGAGGGGCAGCGTGTGAATTAGGATTCAACACGATATTTTATTTCCCATAACTAAAAACTCCACAAAGGGATGTAATAATTTTCGTGAGGGGCATTAAAATTATCCTTAAAATATCCTACAACTCCCACTTGCTTTTGAATCATGAATTTATAGGCAGGTATCATCGGGCATTCTTCTATTGAATCTCCCGCCTCACAAATTGCACACACCTTTTCTTTCATTGCTCGACGGGGTCCGCTTGTTTCTCTTGCCTATGATTCAACTATGTATTCCAATCTTTTCTCAAGTCGGCTGACTCAAATTTTCCACTTGGCTTCCTTGTCCAATTAATAGAGATCGGGCGCAGAAGGAGTTGTGGACATTTGTCGAATTCGAGTTTGGGCATTAGGATCGGATGTGTCCCATGATTGAGTAGTCTTGGCGACATACTTAAAGTGGGACTCTCTGTCATTTGAATTTAAACCAAGAAATTCTCCATCACACATAGTCTCAATGAGTTGTTTAGAATCTATGGTCAGCACATGGTGGAAGAAAGATATAAGACGATACTTCTCAAAATCGTGATGTGGGCATGTGTTGACTAACTCATTGAAATGCCCCCAACATCGATCAAATGACTCGTTTTCTAGTTGTTGAAATGTTTGAATTTGAGCTTTGATGGAATTCGTTCGATGTTGGGGGAAGAATTTCAAAAGAAACTTAGCTTGCATATCCCTCCACGATCCAATTGAGTTTGGTGATAAAGAGCAAAGCCACGTCTTGGCTTTATCCTTTAGGGAGAAAGGAAAAAGTTTGAAGTGAATGGTGTCTTGAGGGCACGTTTGATCGCTAAAAGTTTCGCACGCCTCTTCGAACTCACAGATGTGGAGGCATGGCTTCTCCAAATACATACCATGGAACGTGGAAATAATTTGGATTATTCCATTTCGAAAATGAAATTGTCCCTCTTTATACAAAAGTAGAATGCATCTCAGGGTGATGGTTAGCTCGGGATATAAGAGGTCTCTCATGGGACGATATGGTAATTCACCCTCACCCATACCATAACTAGCATGGCCTGGTATCACTCTCTCTCCAATTGATTCAGTATCCTCACTCGACACCCTAGAAGTGTGACTCGTGATGGAGTTGGGTGGTGTAGGAGGTGGAACCCAAAACTGAGGAGCATTAGGAGTGTGAGGACTATCGGGGGCGTACTCTACTATAGGATTCTCATGAATGCGGGTAGGAATGGATTGAGGATTTTTCATGTAAGGGTTTGAGAGATGATATATTTTTTTTTTTACTTTTTATTTTTCTGAATTTTTTAATTGTTGATTTTAAGAATTTTTTTCTTTGAATTATTAAGAATTAGAGTTAAATTTTGGATTAAATCGACCAAACCTAAAAGTCTACCTAATCCCCGGTAACGGCGCCAAAAACTTGATGCGATTTTAAAAGTTTTTCTAGTGCGTTCAAGTGTAAGACGGTTGATCAAGTATAAATTTTGTAAAATGGGTGTCGAACTCAGGGAATAGGACGAAAGATCATGATGACAAATAGGAAGACCGATTAACCTTACTAATGACTAAGAGAAAGAAGAAAAAGGTGATGAATTGTGACTTTACCTATCAACTAATGCAATTTGAATTAAATTAGTAAATAAACTACGTATGCAAGAAGAACTAAATTAAACTTTAAATATATGAGAGAAAATGGAGTTAGGGTACACTCCCCCGAACCGCCGATAATTGCATAAAACATAAAATCTTCAAAAATCTAATTTTACATTCCAAGAGAAATCAAATACTCTATAAGCATTTGACATATGAGGACTTACTCCGTACAATATCAAATCAAAAATTGTATTTGATAAGAATGAGAAATTATCAAAAATCTAATTGCACCCTTAAACATTTCGGTTACCTAGGGCATACAAAATTAAAAGCCCTACAACTTTTATCTTGATAAAGTTCAAACCTTTAAAGGATGAATTACTTTTTATTCAATTTAAATCCATATGTGTTACTTAGATTGGGTTCATGTACCCCAACCCTTTAGAAATCTAGCCTGACATGGTGTAACTACTAGAAAACTTGATTTTTATATTGCATGTGATCATAACCATCATAAAATGATATCTAAACATGCATGACGGTTTTAAAATTCCAGAAAATAAACAACAAATGCAATGAATACTAACTTCAAGAATAAGGTAGAGAAAGATAAACTTTATTGATGAAAACCTTGAGAATTAACCCATGAAGGTATACTTTTGATGAAGAAATTGAAAACTAGGGTTGTTGAGTCTTTCTCCCTCTAATTTTCTATGAAAAAATAATTAAAAACTGGTCTAATGTCAAACTTTAACAATACAAAGTCATTTTTGCAAGAGTAATTACCTAATACAACTCTATGATAAAAAAATAGGGCCAAAATAAAAATCCCTCTTGAGATGATTTGTAACGGTTTTAAAGCGTGATAAATGCTTTGTCACGGATATGGAGCATTACTAATGGAGAACTAGTTTCCTTAAACCGAATTGGTTTTGGTTTTCCAGTCGATCGAACCGGTTCTACAAAAAACTGAACCGGTTATACTTTCAACATTCCTTAGTTTTGGCTCTTTGATTCTTCATCTTCAAATGGGCATAACCTTTTCACTATAACTCGGATTGAGGTGCCATTTTTTCTAGTATTCTTGTGGCTTTAAGATATTCAATTTCAAGTTGTCCCCACCTCTAGAATCAGATGAAATATTACAAAAATTCCCTCTAAGTCCCTATTTCTTAGTTTCTTTCACTGTTTCAAGTTCTCTCTCACACTAACTTACATGAAATGCCTGTAAAACACATGAGAGATACACAATACACGATACCCTATCCAAAAAGGGTTAGTAGCATAAATTTGAGATAGATCTAAGTTAATTATAGTGCACGAGATCATAAAAATACCGAAATTAAGGGGATAAATATGAAATATTTACGCCTAATCAGTGATGGTACCCTTGTATTTAGTATAAAGATTTGAATATATTTTCATCTGAGAGTGAGAGTTCTTTGTAGAGAATTTGATGCCATTATTACTCACTAACTTTTCTTTCGAGTATGACATGTAGGGAAGGCACTTCTAGTTCAGCAGGGATACCTGCCTCCATGCCATATACCAGAGAATTAGTGGTAACCCCAATGAGTGTCCTGACAGAGGTGAGGTATCCTCATTGGGCATATGGTATTCGATCAGCCAAGTCTCTACTGCTTTCGGTCATCTCGCTGAGGATGTTTTTGACGCTCTTGTAAGCACCTTCGATAGCACCATTGGTTTGGGGTCTGTAGGGAGAAGACTTCTGTATCTAGATTCCATACTCATTAACTAATTATGTGACCTCGGCTTCTAAGTGTAGTCCATTATCTGATACCAACTCATGGGGAACTTTGTAGTGGAAAATGATATTCTTTCGAATAAACTTGGCCACTTTGTTTGTATTCAGTACCGCGTATGACTCGACTTTGACCCATTTCATGAAGTAGTCAACGATGATCGGGATGAATTCATTCCCGTTGAAATCTTTGGGGGTGATAAGGGATAGGTGGAGTTCATGTTGTATAATTCTTGGGGAGACAAGTGTTGGATATTGGAAAACTATTGGCATTTGAACCATCTCCAAACTTAGGTAGTGCAATCTTGGATCATGGTGGTTTAATAGTAACTTTAACGGGTGATTTTCTTGGCAAGCATCTGACTGTTCATGTGGGGGACGCATTCCCCACTGTGGATTTTAAGCATTATTTCTTCAATATCATCCCCTACAATGCAATGCAAATGGGTTCCATCGAAGTTTCTCTTGAAAAGTGCTTTGTCATAGATGATGTACTGCATGGTCTTTATTGTTTACATCTTAGGGATACCTACCATGTTTGAGAAGTCACCAAATGTCATAGTACCATAATCCCTCCATGTCAGAGTCTTCTTCAGTGACGAGATTGATGTGGTAACAATGTGTGGGCCTATCTTATTTTTTAACCATGAAAGGGGCCATTGTTATTCTCTCAGGCATATCGACCATAGAGGCCAGGGTTACTAGTGCTTCCCTAGGTTAATCTTTGAGCGCAGAAGGTAATGAAAGGCGATTTCTTTGAACTTGGTGGAAATATCTTCTAGGTGGGTTGAAAGGGTAGGATCTTCTTGTCTTTGACTTTCCATTTTTTGAGGATTTATCCGATAATGGGGTCAGAGTCCCCATAGACGTTTATGTGCTTGATTTCTTTATCGAGGGATATCTTTAGCCCTATGTTGCATACCTCGTATTCAATCACATTATTGATGTATGGTAAGTCCATCTTGATGGTGATGGGGTGTGAGAGTCATCGAGGGCGATCGGGATTATCCTAATGCCACATATTTTCTTGTTAGTAGCTCCATCGAAGAATATTTACAATCTAAGATCATTTTAAAAGGTGCATAGGATATCTTCATTTAGGAATTAGGAGACCCAAACCTCGATTCCTTCCATGGGATGATCGACAAGGTAGTCGAAGATGACTCCCCCCTTCATGGCTTTCTGTGTGATGTATACAATGTCGAACTCGACTAGCAACATCAACCAACGAGCCATTCGACTTGAGATAATGAGTTTCTCTAGCAGGTATTTTATGGGGTCCATTGAAAGTACTATTCTCATGGGGAGTGCATACATGCAGTCTCATAGTTTCTGGGTGACCCAGACTAGGGCAGCACACGCTTTCTCCAAAGTAGTGTAGTTGACTTCATACTCGACTAAATTTTAACTAGCAAAGTAGATTTATCTTTCCTTATGGGATTCGTCAATGTATTAGGTAGTAAAGCCCCTGCTACGATATCGATAACAGTCAACTATATGAGGAGGGGGAGATCTGGCTATGGAGGCATGAGCAGCGGAGGTCGAGTGAGGTATCGTTTCATCTGGTCAAAGGCTTCTCGGAATGCCTCATTCCAGACTTTGGTTAAGTCCTTGTCGAGAAGTTTGAAAATGGGTGGGTTCACAGATAGAGGTCAGTTCGCCGATGAGCCAACTGATGTATTGTAGCTTACCTAAGAATCCTTATACTTCTTTCTCTATTCAGGGTGGTGGAATTTTAAGTATGGCTTTTATCTTTCCGGGTTCTGCTTAAATTTCTTTCTCACTGACCATGACTCTAAGGAGCTTCCCTTTAGTGACGCCGAATACACACTTTTGTGGGTTGAGCCGCATCTCGTATTGTCACATTTGTTCGAAGAATTTCCTTAGGGAGGGGATGTGACCTTCCCGAGTCTTTAACTTGATGATCATGTCATCAACATAGAGTGTATCACCCCGTAATTTTAATGATTTTTATATTGCGATTAATTGGGATTTATTAGATTAAATTGAATAATTAATCCTGATTAAAATAAATATTAATTAGCGAGATATGGGTTAATATTTATTTGATTGAATATTACTTTGTGAATAAGTAATAAATTGATAAGAAAGTATTATGATTGTCATGTGAGAAATACGGCAGTTACGGTAAATTTAGTCGAGATGTGCGTGTCAATCGTGTCGGGACTTAATTTTGGGAAATAAAAGGTAATTTCATTTTAAATAATTCAAATGGTCATTTTGAGTGTGCCAGTGTGTCCTTGAGGGTCGGAATAATCAGAAGAGTGTACACAGTGGTTTAGTTTGGGTCCCGGGGCATTTTTAGGCCAAACCAGCACCCCGGGGGGTATTTTTGTCTTTTGAAATTTTGGCGAATAAAGACCTATGAATTTTATAAGTGTATCTCAGATTATGTGTTGGGGAAGTTAGGTTTATCAGTTACTAAACCAAAGAGAGTCTACAGGAGGAGGAAGGAGAAGGGTTTTCAGGGAGACTCTAAGGCTTTTTCACCATTCTTTCACCACCGGCACCACCATTGGGTAGATTAAAAGGAGAGGAAAGTCACCACCCATCAATCTGTAGAGATTCAGACCTACATACAGAGGCAAGTGTTTATTTTGTTGGTTTATGATTTTTTATACCATCCATTTTAGAATATGATGATTACTTTATGAATTTCATGACTTTTGGTCTTGAATTTGAGGATATAAATCACGTTCTTGGGTAGAAATGTTGATCGACTTGATCCCTTATACATGTAGGATGAATTTGATGAGAAATATCACGAATTGATGAAGAAATTTAGAATTGCATTAAAGTTCTTAAATAAAAATGAAAATTTAGGATTTTTAAAGTTTAATCTTGAATCAAACCAATTTGAAGTTGTTCTTTAAGGATTTTATGATTCTATCACGATAAAAATAGTTTATACTTGTCTCTATGATGTTTCAGACCTTTGGTTAGGAGTTTCAGATAGAGTAATGGTGGTTTAGATGATTAAAAATGAAGAAATCCCTTAATAGTTAAATGATGAGATCCCTTAATAGTTAAAGGGTGTGATCGGTCATTTGGGTGCGTTAGGTAGTGCATAGCCCAAAGGCTTAAAACTATGATAGCCTCCAATATATGTGTTTTGATTAATGGTTCGCGGGAGATTATATGAACCGATGTCCTTATTTAGTACCTTATGTACCATGAATTGAAACCAGAGTATGCTCGCACCGCAGGTCTCCACCTAGGGGTGTGTAATACCCTGTAATTTTAATGACTTTTAATATGAGATTAGTTAAAAGTAAAATGGGGATTAATTGGAATTAATTATGAATAATAATTTGAATTAATTAAGATTGAATATTACTAAAGAATAATGTAATATGTGATTGATATTGAATATTACTTAGTGATTAAAAGTAATATATGATTATATTATCGCGAGTGAATAATACGTAAATTATTGAAATTAAGTCGGACGCGCGTGTGAGTCGTGTCAGGACTAAATTGAAAGGGCTAAAAGGGAAATTGATTTTAAGTCATTCGAGAGGTCATTTCGAGTGCATCTTTGAGTTCGAAAGGGTCGAAATAGGCAGAAAAGTCTACCCTGGGATTTAATTTAGGTCTCAGGTCAATTGGGAACCAAGTGGACACCCCATAGGGGTATTTTGGTCATTTTATTTGGGAGATGAATAGTAACTATAAGTGAAGAGATTAGAGAATTTATGTTCATTCACTTAAAGATAACGAAAAGGTCTTTGAGGAGAGTGAGAAGTTTTCCCAAGGAGAGGAAGAGATTTTGAGAGCAAACCTAGGGACAACAACCTTGCACCACCACCGAAAAAGTGATCGAAAAAGAGGAGGGGACGTACTACACATATCTTCTCCGAAAGATCAAACCTACACCTTAAGGCAAGTGTAATTATTGTTCCAATTAGTGAGTATAATATCCATGTTAGAATATGATTAATATTTACCCATGAGAATTGTGAAATTGGGCATGAAATGATGAATAAATTAATTAATGTGATAGGTATTGCATGTAGTTGATAAATCCATATGTTGAGGTTATTATATTGATCAATTGAATTTTAAGTCACGAAATTATATTCTGGGTTTTATAAAGAGCATAAATGGTGAATATGGAATTTGAGGATTTTAAGGATTATATTGATTTAGATAAAAACCCTTATTGAAAATAAGGAATTATATGTTTTCTATTTGTTATAATCACCCATAAACATGAATAAATGATGTTGATATAATTGGGATTCATTAGAATATATTCCATGTGGCTTTGAGTGTAAGAAAATGGAGAAAAACACAGAAAACTGAGGTTAGGGACAAACTGCTTTAACGTCGAACAAACTGGGATGTCATTTGAAGTCATTCGAATGAGACATGATGTCATTTGAACGAGATGCTATGTAGTTCGAATGAGAATTCAGGGACTTCCAATGAGATTTTAGAAATCCCATTTTAGCCCAAAAAAGTTTAGAAATTCGTATTTTGGCCCACAGTAGAATCTGAATAATTTTTGGTACATTAACAAAGAGTGAGAGAGTTGGGTTAATGTTGGAAAATTATATATTGAATTAAAAAAGGAATTATATGAGTGATTACTACATAATAAAATACGATAATGAGATTGAATCGTAATTATCAAGTATGGGTAGTATTATAGAAATACAACGGGTACTTCAGATAGGATGAATTCCTAATATGAGACATAGGTCGAGTGTGTACCTATTATTATATAGGTTGAGTATATACCTATTGCTTGATGATTTATGTGCATGACATACCTAGCCTACTTTCTATCGACAAAAAATTTGTGCGTTGAGGGCAGTTATATCCTGATGGTCCTTACGGGGGATTTTTGACTTGTTTCCTCAGAGCATAGGACTTAGGTTGGATTGCCATTAGTGAGAACAATGGTATTGAACGTTCATTTGGGTGCGTAGGTATGTGCGTAGCCCAAAGGCTTAGGAGTATGTTCGTCTCCAATACTTATGTTTTAATATTTGTTGTTCGAGGGATATACCGAAGAAACATTCCTTTATACAGTGACGAGATGTACTGGGACTAGATAACAGAGTATGCATGCACCGCAACTATGTCTCGGGGTGCAGTATTGTTTATATAATAGAGTGAATGTATATATATACTTGTGATATTATGTGCTCTGTGAATTAAGTAGATGAAAGATAGTGAAATATGAAATTAATTAAGTTTGAGCACACTTAAGTATATACTAAGAATTGAACTAATATATATTTATTACATGTGTTGCGAAGAAAATACGTGGGGAAGATAAGGGCTATGGTTACCTGACACAGTGATATAATCTAGTGAAAGTGGTAATAATAACTAGAATAACATGGAGATATGTTAGGCGTGCATACTAGATGAGAGTTGAGAATCTCAAGAGAGAGTCCGAAAATCTAACATGTATATAATAATTGCTAATTTTAGCATTTATTCACTTGTTGTTTTAAAATCTTTTACAATCGGGCTCTGATCCATTTTCTCTGGTATATTCTCTTCCCTCTTGTATATACTATATCAGGTGCCCAGCCACAGGGATGCCCAGCATAGAGGATTGGATATTTATTTGCTATGGATACTATGGAGTTGTGGACATTGTATTAGACGCATCATTCTATTGATTCATGTACTTTTTAGTAATTTCTTTTATGGCACGTTGCCAAAGGATTTGTGTCATTTCCATTTTATCTCAACATGTGGTTTTATTTGTGTCAGTGTTGGATATATTTGATTTATTGTATTAGGATGTTTGAAGATAGGAAGTTCATTCCAATTACATTAATTACGTTGTGATGATACTTATTCATTATTCATTGTTGTGGGATGGTTTATATCATAACTTGTTGGTATTGTTAAAAAGGAATTTTATCAAAAATTAAAATTAAAAATTTTAACACTAGCTTAATTGATTACTAGGTGGTTGATAAAGAAAGAATTTTTTTTCGACAGTGATGCTAAGAATGAGCCAACTGAATAATTCGAGTTGATTGGGTAAAGGATTCGCCACCCGGTATTTAAGTAAGAGGGTTGTTACAGGGTGCTGTATAAGTATATATAATAAGAGTGATGAATATATATATATATATATATATATATATATATATATATATATATATATATATATATATATATACGTGTGATTGATTCTACTACGAGTGTATTAGTAGATAAGATAGATAGTGATATCTAAATTACTCAAATTGTATACGAACTGAATCATTAGCTGGTAATCCCTTAATGAATATACAAAATTGAACAATGTAGTATAATATTGTATGGAAAATACAGGGGGAACCCATAACTTATTAGATGGGAGAATAGTTGTAAGTCAAACTAGTTAGGCGGGTAGCTTAACTAGGTGGGTTAGAGTAGCACTAGGCGTGCACAATAGCTGAGAGGTGAGGATCTCAAGTGAGAGCACGCCGGAGCTAACATGTATATAATATCTTATCTTATTGCATTTTAAATACTTGCTACGATATTTTCAAACTGTTTTACTTAGGCTCTGACCCGTTTCAAATCCTTTTTTGTAAAACCATTTTAGGTGCCTAGTCACAGGTATGCCAGGCATAGGAGTTCCTTCATTTGACGTGTTGCAGCTGTTGTGGAAAGTTGCAGGGCTTAGCTAGTAGACTCCTCAACACTTATTCAGTTCTTATTTATCCTTATTTATCTCAGCCGGGCATGTCGCCCATTCCTAGTTGGTTATTATTTACAGGGACATTGTATTTCCAGCATTTGATTTTGACTTTAGTCATGGATGACTGTATTGGGATTTTATCAGGAGTGTTATTCTAGACTCATTTATTTATTTAGGTCATTATCTCATTATTCATTATTATGTGAATGGAAATGGTGAATGTTATTTATTCAGTTTATGTTAGATTGCATGTTAATAATAAAAATTAAAATTTTGACATCGGGTCATTAGGGTATTAGTAATTAATTGGATTTAAATAGTGATGCTTAGAATGAAATAATTAATGATTCCCGTTTAATTTAATAATGAACTGATCACCTAAGATTAGAATAGGCAGGGTGTCACAGATGGTATCAGAGCATCAGTATCTGGTGTCCTTAGGATATGTACGGCTTTACTTCATTTTAACGTAGCGTTATTTGATATAGAGCCCTATTATAGGATTGTTGTATTCCTCTTCGTACACACATTTGCGATTCTCCTGGTACTAAGTATAATTGGTATGAATCATATGAGAGTTTGATTGGGTTTTGTGCACCAAATAATATAGGGCCACTAACGAGGGCCATTAGAAGGACTACATGTGGAGTGGCTCAATAGAAGCCATAAATTATTCTAGGAACGGTGGCCGCGGTGGGACTCACCACAATTATTATTGAGGAAGAGGACAGTAGGATAATAACTAAGGCTCAGTAGTTTCCCCAAGAACAATGGTAGAGAATGGTGGTACAAATTTAGACTCACCCAACATACTCGGTAAACAGGGAAGTCGGAGGAGGTCTTTCGAAGAGCCATCTGTAAGGATTCGGGTAAGAGATGAAGTGTGATGGGCCAACAGAAGGAGATAATACAAAGGCAATTGCATATGGTGGAGTTCAATAACACTCATGATTTAAATTTTGGTTTAAATTTTGCATGAGGAGGAGTGTTGCCATGGTGGGAGATAGTCACCACATATAAGGAAGTAGATAAGAAATTAATCGAGAAATTTTAGGCGTGCTTTAACCACAAGTTCTTTCATCTACTGTTCAGATGGAGATCCGAAGGAAGTTTCTAGACTTTTCACTGAAGGGAAGAACATAGGTTGATTGTGATGAACAATTTATCTATTTAAGTAAACTTCGTACCCAGGGAGGTAGGTAGTGGAGAGGAAGGTTCTTAAAGGTTATGATGGACTCATGAGTAGGAGTCATCAGTATTTATGGGAAATCATTCTTGGATGACTTATGCACATGGCGTAAATGATGTAATTTTATAATGATTATATCAATGCTTCCATGAGAAGGGAGCCATGAGAGTTGAAGAGTCATGCCAGAAGGAAAACACTGGAGGTAATTAGTGATAGTGAGGCACCTTAGGGGAATAACCAACAGATGACCCATTTAAAGGATCTAGATCAATGAATTTTTTACCAAGTGATGGTAGTTTTAGTCAGGGTCATCAGGGCCAGCGGTTTGTTCCATAGCGCCATTAGATCTAAAGGAACAATGAGGGTAGCAATCAGGGGTCAAGACTACTAGGTCTGAGAGAAGGACAACCTCGATATGGCCAGTGGGGCTAGAGACCAAGGGAATAACACAAAATGGCATCTTATATGTGGAAATTAGGACTACATGTATCGGCCCTATCCACAGCGAGTTAGAAGACAGGAGCGGGATGCCAGCAGGGGTAAGACGAGAGTGTCATGTCCAGAAAGCAATTGGACATCCAGTTCTATTGGAAATTAAAAGTGTGAGTTTTATCCCAGGGTAAATGGTGTATGTTTGTGTGACACGAGCGAGTTAAAGTATTTCATTAAGCACTAGATTCGCTCGTGAGACGGGTTTAGTGAGTGTATTATTAGTATTACTATTACGTGCCTATATTTTACCTTTTAGTAGCGGGGTTCTTTGGTCCCATATGTAGGAATGTGGGTGTTGATACCAAATTTAGTATGCTGACATGGCTCAATCTAGTGAAGACATGTGGCAATCTACGTGGCAGTAACAAGCACTTTCGAGGAACCATACTACAACGAGGAACACTGCTTCCTCGAGGAACTTAGATGCTCCGACCTACAAGAACTCTCCGAGGAACTTTTGATTACCGAGGAACTTTTGAGTACCGAGGACTTTAGGCGGTCCGAGCAGCTTAGGCGGTCCGAGTTGCACCTCGAACAAAGCATTAATAGCAGGAAAATCAATAGTCTGATTGTTCATTAAATGCTTATCATTCAGATGTATACGCTTAAGGGGCATTTAATATATTACCCTTTCACATGTACAGCATTGAATGTATTACCCTTTGACATTACTGTCTCAGGGCTATAAATACATTGTACAATCCTCATTGTAAGGGGACCGGAATTTCTTGATTGAACTTGTAATCGAGAATTCCCAAACAATCATCAATAACAGAAATAGTGGACGTAGGCCATTCTTATAAGGATGAACCACTTTAAAACTTCTGTGTCTCATTTATTTTATTTGTGATTAAATAATTAGGTATGATCTAATTTTTTACATCAACAGATTGGCGCCGTCTATGGGAAACGACTGGTAATATCGTTTTTCATAAAAAATAATCCATCACAAATGGCTGATATTCCAGAATCTAGCAATCGAAACGCTGGAAGCCCTCCAAATCCATCTGATCCGCCAAATATTCCAGATCTGGCTGGAATAATGACAAATCTGGCTCAGGACCAGACCGTCATGCAAGAAGCTATGCAACAACTCATACAAACCCTCCATGGCGGTGCACCAACCCATTCAGGACCACGAAGTATTCAAAGAAATACCCGTGCATCTTCTTCGCGTACTAGGTGTACCAATTCATATCACAATGAGGAGTCTGAAGATTTTTCTTATCAACCTGGACAAACTTCGTCAGTGCGAGCCACAGATACTGAATAACGTATCACTCTCTCTCCATAAAGGACTAGTGCGCTAGAGAGGTTGAGCAGGGTATCACCTTTTGATTGATTAAGAACTAGAAGGAGTAGAAGTCCTCCAAAGGTCGCATCGAGAAGTTTTCGACGACCATCAGATTTAAGGGAAGGATCTGCCCAGTCGCGACCAGCTGCTCGTCAAGATAGATCCTAGGAAGCCCCATCAACGCGATCAGTTGCTCGAACCAATAGGCCCGAGGAAGGAAATGATGCATGGAAAGGCTCTATTCAGAGGCTGGAGGATAGATTAGGGGAAATGGCTAAAGCCAAGAACCCTCTACAACGAACTTTTGTTCGAGGAACACCTTTTGTCCAGGCCATTGTAGATTTTCCAACACTATCAAAGTTTAAAGCACCTGTTGTGACCCCCAAATATGATGGAAAGACTGACCATGTCCTTCATATAGAACAATACCAAGCTGCAGCCGACATCTATGTTGTTCTAGATGAGATGAGATGCAGAGCATTCTCGGTAACTCTTACCGTATCTCCTCAAATGTGGTATAATAATCTTCCTCGGGGTAAGATCTCAACTTTTCTTCAACTGACCGAGTTGTTCATTGGGAATTTCTATTTTGGGGCAAAGCCAGTTAAACGAGTAGCGCATTTGTAAAGTGTTAGACAAAAGGCTGGTGAGAGTACAAGAGATTATATAACTCATTTTAATAACGAGAAACTCAAGGTAATTGATTATGAGGAGAAGACATCAATTATCGCCTTGATGAATGGACTACTGCTCAACAAGTTGTGCTACACTTTGGCCAAAGATCCACCTAGAACCATGTCAGACCTGATGGGAAAAGCGTCCAAGATTATGAATGCCGAGGCGGCTATGGCTGCGAAAAAGAATATGGATGCCAAAGAAACCAAGGTGGAAGGTGATAAAGTTAAGAAGAAAGAGCATAAGAACAATGGTAATGACAAACATTCAAAAACTAGGTCGGTATGGGACGTCATGAAGAAATTCGATAATTATACTCCTTTGAAGAAGGATATCAACCATGTTCTAGAAGAAATCAGGAACAACGAGGAATTAAACTGGCCAGATAAAATGAAGGCAGACCCTGATCGGAGGAATAAAGCAAAGTATTGCGAGTTTCATAAAGATCATGGCCATATAACCAAAAATTGCATAGCTCTTAAGAATGAGATTGAAACACTCATCAGCCGAGGAAAACTGGAAAAGTATGTTGATCGTGGAAACGAAAGAAGGAACAATGACCGAACAAAAGAGAGGTCTAAATCTCCTCGTCGAGCAGAGGAGAACAAGAAAAGAAACCATGAAGTTGATCTAGAAGACGACCCTGATCTTCCCAAGAGACCAAGGCAGCCAGAACGAGAGGTATTTTCAATATGCTTTGGGTCATTTGATTGTAATGTTATTACAGTTGGAGATGCAGGAGGAGGAGACCTTACTGCAGAGAGAAAAGCTTACCTCTGTGAGGCTCAATCTTGCTCATTCAGCGAATAAATCTAGCTGAGGAGGATCGCCCGAGAAAGGTGAACAAAGAGAAATTGGTCATCGGTTTCTCAAAGAACGACCTCGCAGGAGTTTTGTATCCTCATGATGACCCATTGGTGATCAAAATGAGGATGAAAGAGGCCATGATCTCAAGAGTACTGGTAGACAATGGTAGCTCGGTAGACATCATGTTCTACTCGTGCTTCGACAGTTTAAATCTAAAGCTATCTCAACTAGAGCCTTATAATAGACCCCTCCTAGGTTTTGCTGGCGAGAAAGTATTTCCACTTGGGACGATCAAGTTGGATATATTCATTGGTACGTGGCCTGCTTGTCGGACAGAAAGAATACGCTTCTTCGTGATAGATAAGAATGTTCAATCATCATACAATATCATCATGAGAAGAGTAGGATTGATGAAATTCGAGGCTGTACCATCTACAGTGCATCAGTGCCTAAAATTTCTAACAAATTTTGGAGTAGGAGTTGTGAAAGGTGACCAGAAAGTAGCTCGGGAATGCTATTATTCATCCGCCGAGCAAGAGGAAATGGAGGAATCAAGGAAAAAGACTACTACTTATCAAGTGGATGAAGGGGCAGAAATTAAAACATTGGATCCTAGAGATGAGTCGCAACTCGTGAAGGGTCAATTCGTGGAAGCTACTGAAAACATCATCCTGGACGACGAGCACCCTGAGCGAACTACTCAAGTAGGTTCGTCGTTGGAAGCCTCACTAAAACAAGAATTGATAACTTTCCTAAGAAGCAGAAAGCAAACCTTTGCGTGGAGTCATGAGGATATGCCCGGGATAGATCCAAATTTCTTATGTCACGAACTCAATGTGAATAAGGAGATCAAGCCTGTGAAGCAGAGAAGAAGAGTATTCAGTCCCGAGAAGAATCAAGCTATACAGGAGGAAGTCGAGAAGCTCCAGAAAGCTTGCTTCATTGAAGATGTTAAATATCCCGACTGGTTAGCAAATGTGGTGATGGTGAAAAAGAAGAACAACAAATGGAGGATGTGTGTAGACTTCACCGACCTCAATAAAGCATGTCCAAAGGATCATTTTCCGTTGCCCCGAATTGATCAACTAGTGGATGCTACCTCGGAACACTAGCTGCTGAGCTTCATGGATGCTTATTCTGGTTACAATCAGATTAAAATGAAACCTGAAGACAGGGAGAGTACTTCTTTCATTACCCCTAAGGGAACTTATTCTTATAATGTTATGCCTTTTGGTTTGAAAATTACAGGTGTGACATATCAGCGGCTGATGAACGAGGTTTTTGCTGAACAAATCAATTGCAATATGGAAGTCTATGTTGACGATATGCTGACAAAGAGCAAGAAAGTTGTCGATCATCTAGTTAACTTAAGTCAGACTTTTGATCAACTGGATAAATATCAAATGAAGCTGAACCCGACGAAGTGCATATTTGGAGTACGAGAAGGCATATTTCTCAGATACATTGTCAACCAATAAGGCATTGAGGCAAATTCTGAAAGATCAAAGCTCTATTAGGGATGCGATCTCCAACGACGAAGAAAGAGGTGCAAAGTCTTACAAGACGAGTAGCAGCACTCAACAGATTTGTATCGCGAGCAACTGATCGATGTCTCCTATTCTTCAAGACACTCCGAAAGACTTTTGAGTGGAATGTTGAATGTGAGAAGACTTTTCAAGACTTGAAGAAATACTTGGGAGCACCTCCATTGCTATCCAGGCCAGTGATGGGAGAAAAATTGTACTTGTATCTGGCAGTGTCCGAGAATGCAGTTAGTTCGGCATTGATAAGAGTGGATAATGGAGTACAAAAACCAATTTATTATATGAATAAGGCCTTCCGAGGAGCAGAGATCAGATATCCAAAACTGGAAAAGTTAGTACTGGCGCAGATCGAGGCGAGTAGGAGAATGAGGCCATACTTTTAGGCTCATACCATAGTAGTATATACTGATATGCCATTGAGGCAAGCCCTTCATAAACCAGAAAAATCATGGAGATTGATGTACTGGGCAATAGAGCTTGGTGAATACGATATATTTTATGAACCCAGATCATCGCTAAAAGGGCAAGCGGTAGCAGATTTTATAACAGAGTTCACCTATCCTGATACCCCCGAGGAGCAAAAATTGCTCGCTCATCAACCTGTGGATGTTACAGGATCATCAAACACAAGCTCAGACCAACTTAGGTTGGTAAAAGGGCAAGTGGATGTTACAGGATCATCAAATTCGAGCTCAGACCAACTCAGGTTGGTAAAAGGGTAAGAAAATATGATCGACGAAGAGCAAGAAATATCAGGGGAGGATGAAAGGAAGCAACAAATATTTCACCGAGGAACTCTGTCAAATCAGAAGTTTGAAGACGAGTTACCTATATGGAGGCTATATGTAGATGGCTCATCTTGCACAACAGGCAGTGGGGCAGGGATAGTTTTGAGCACTCTGGACGAGGTCGACATGGAATACGCCCTACGTATCCAATTCAAAGCTTCCAATAATGAGGCTGAGTATGAAGCCATGATTGCAGGTCTCAATTTGGCAAAAATTATAGAGGCGCAACAGCTTATTATCTTCAGCGATTCTCAATTTATCGTAAATCAAATGTTGGGAATATATGCAGCCAAAGGAGAATTAATGATCAAGTATCAGGCGAAGGTGATGGAGTTGGTATCAGAATTTGCTGTTATTCAGTTGATCAGAATACCAAGAACGGAGAATGCGAGAGCAGACGCCCTAGCTCGATTAGCATCAGCTACTCGTACCGAGCTACGAAGAACAATCCCAATTGAAGTTTTAATTGGTCGAAGTATAGATGAAGATCTGACGACGAACTTTATTACCCTCGATTTAGGATCATTATGGATGGATCCCATCAGGGCATATATTGAGACAGGAGAATTACCAACTGACAAGCTTGCAGCCAAGAAATTGAAGTTCAAGGCTGCTCGTTATGTTCTGACTAATGGCATCATATACAGACGAGGAATGATAGCAGGTTTGTAAAGATGTGTGCATCCCACCGAGGTGAAAGATTTGATTGAAGAGGTCCATGAAGGGTCCTGCGGAGCCCATGTAGCAGGTCGGACACTTTTGAAAAGAATGATGACTCAGGGATACTACTAGCCGATGATGAGGGCTGATTGTATAGCCTATGCTAAGAAATGTGACAAGTGTCAGCGTTTCTCCTCCATCCGAAGAACTCCACAAGCATTGTTGACACCCATAACTTCCCTTTGGCCATTTGCCATGTGGGGAATAGATTTGGTCGGACCACTGCCAACGACCAGAGGAAGATTCAAATACCTCGTCGTCGCAGTGGATTGTTTTACTCTGTGGGTTGAAGCTGAGCCTCTCATTGATATGACGTACGACAAGGTGTACCAATTTATTTGGAAGAACATCATTTGTCAATATTGTCTTCCTCATGCTTTCATCACAGACCATGGAACACAATTTGATAACGAGGAGTTTGCTGCCTATTGTCATCAGTCAAACATTTTGAAAATCCACTCAGCGCCAGACCATCCTCAAAATAATGGACAAACTGAAGTGATAAACAGAACGCTGCTGAATGGCTTGAAGAAAAGACTGGACGATGCGAAAGCAAATTGGATTAACGAGTTACAGTCAGTACTGTGGGCTTACCGAACTACTCCCCGAGTAGCAACTGGAGAATCACCATATATGCTGGAGTTTGGAAGTGAAGATGTTATACCTATCGAGTTGGGCCTCCCAACACACAGAGTACTGAATTTAAATTCCCCCGTCAGTGACTTAATGAGAAGATTGGATTTAGACATGCTCGAGGAAGTTAGAGAAGAAGCAGCCATCAGGAATGCTGCATACCAACAACGAACAGCTTTGTTCTACAATAAGAGGGTGAAGAAGTGCGACCTGAAAGAAGGAGACTATGTGCTAAAGAAAGTGATTCAAAAGCACAACAAACTAGAGGCAAACTGGCATGGACCATATCGAGTTACAGAATTTGTTCGACCAGGAACTTACCGAATAGCAACTTTAGAGGGGGAGGAGTTTAAGAATGCATGGAACGCAGAGCACTGCGCAAGTATTATCAGTGATGTATATTCTCTCCTTTTATTGAAAGTTTTTCGGGGAATACTAGTGCTACACACTACTCGGCGAAACTCGGCATTCAAAATTTTTTCTCGAAAACGCCAACTAAGGTTGGTCGAGAAACAAATGTATTCCTCCGGGAAGTAAAAAATGTATTCCTACGGGAAGTAAAACTTGTATTCCTCCGGGAAGTAAAGCTACTTGTATTCCTTCGGGAAGTAAAACTTCTTGTATTCCTCCGGGAAGTAAAGCTACTTGTATTCCTCCGGGAATTAAAACTTGTATTCCTCCGGGAAGTAAAGCTACTTATATTCCTACGGGAAGTAAAGCTACTTGTATTCCTACGGGAAGTAAAACTATGTGTTCCTCGGGAAGTAAAAGTATTCCTAAAAATGCCAACTTATGTTGTTTAGGAAGTAAATATATTCTCGAAAATGCCAACTAAGGTTGGTCGGGAGCTACAATTATTCCAAAAAGTGCCAAAGTTGCTCGTAGAGGAAAAACCCACTAGTTGTAGTTGGTCAAAAAGGAAAATTTACCGACCTTGGTTGGTCGGAAACATTTTATGAAAACGAGAAAGTGAGCGAGCAACATTTTTTATACTCGTAACTTTTTACTAAGTTGGTCGAGAAATAAAACCTTATTTTTGCCAAATGACTACCACAAATTCAAACTAGTCGACAATAGGTTGATCGACAAATAACACAATATTGTTATCTTTTTACCATATACACATGCACAGTTGTACAATAGCAATTAAGATTGCGAACAAAAATGAAAGTCTTTCATTAAAATCCAAAAACAGATTACATCGATAATGAAATGTATACTAACTATTACATCAAAATTCCTACTCTATTGGTTTCTTCCCATCTGTTTTTTAAACAGGTTCCTCGCCAGCAGGCGGATCATTTAAAGCAAGAGGAGAATTTATGAAGTTAAGATCTTTTAACATCCTAATATTCATCACGGATGGTCGATCTAGGAGGTTCTCGGGACGAGATATCTCGACATTTGAATGGAGATTGTAGTCACTGAGATACTTGGAAATTAAGCACTGAGGGATGGCCCGAGCAGGGATCCAACACATGTCGAGCTTGAATGGTGGCACTGGAAGGTCGAGCAACCCAGGATTATGGTAATCCCACAGGTAATGACCCTGTTCCAGTTGCAGCACACCTAAGGCATTCAACCAGCCCTGTTTGTAGCCCTCATTATTGGCATTCTGGATACGATCGTCCAAGTGGTAGAGAGCCTCGTTGTACCCAGCCATCCAGAACTCCCTGGGCTGTTTGTGGAATTGATATGTCAATCTTTCTAGCTGTTCGTGGATATTTTTGATGAAGAGTTCTTTATTCTCCAAGACAGACTTTTGCGTAGAATGCTGCTCTTCCAGGTCCCTGATCTTCTTTGACATTTCAGCCAACGCCTGGTTCTTCGCCATTAATTGGAAGGCCTGGTTCTCTAAGGGAGATTGAGTCCTCTGTTCCTCGACAGGAATCCGAGCAGCTCTTGCTCATCCCCGAGCAGCTCTTGCTCGTCCACGGGCAGAAGAAGAAGGCCCAGACCTTTTCAAGGTTTCCAACTCATCCCTCAGGTTGGCGTTCTCGACCTCCAAGAACGAGAATCCCTCATCAGTCACTGGGATCAAGGCTTTTGAAGTGGAAGCTGCAGACTTCAACTGCGACAACTTTCTTTGCAGGTTGTTATTCTCTTTCTCTAATAATTCAGCTATTTGTTAGCACTCTTCGACCTCTGCCCCCAGAGTTCTCGTATCCTTTGCCGGCAATGATTTGCTGGTACTTCTTCTCGTACCCCTCATGCAAGAGGGCAGTGGATTCCTTATATTGTTGTTGAAGGTCTTCAAGAGTGCCTTGGAGATCCTCAATCATGTCATAGTAAGCTACATTGTTGGCCACCGCACGATCAAGCAAACACTTCAAGTATTGATAAGCTTCAATTGCCTGTTCCGAAGCATCTTGGCCGAGGATGTCGACGATTTGTTCTGCACTCAGATCTTTGTGACCAGCCTTAAAATATTCATTGCATTGCCTTAACAACTTTGTATCATGAGCAGACAATAATTCCATCCTGGCCAAAAACTAGCAGAGGAAGAAAAAGCAATAATCAATAACAGTCCCAACAGAGTATGAAGAGGAGAAACAACAGTATGCATAAACAAAAGTTCAAATTTTATTAGATCACAAAGTTCAGTGTTACATAGTTCAGGATTACATTTGTCAAAGAAAAATAAAATAGATAGAAGTCCAAACAACTCTACACCTTTTCCTTGTCTCCCAAAACTTTCTCGGGAGGCTGGGACGAGGAAGTAGGTTTCTCGGATGGAGCAGATAGTAGCTGGGGAAGTGCTAGAGGTTGCTCGGAGGAAGTAGCGAGTTCCTTGTTTGTATGCTAGATGGATGGGGAATGAGAAACTTGATCTCCCATCACCATGGAAGATTCTTCAGAGGCAGCTTCGTCCTCTTCTTCGTCTTCAGGAGTTGGAGGGGGACCAGGGATGTGTCGTTGAAAGAGTGCGGAATTTTCATCCACCTTCACCTCCTGTAGAGCAGCGACCCACCCATCTCTAAAGTATTTAAGGCTGCCATATTCAACTTGCGACATCATGGCAGCTAAGCCTTTGTTCCACCCCTTGTCCCAGCCGACGCTTAAAGACTTCTTCACAGCCAATTTCCTCTTTAACTACTCCGAGGAAAGCTTCTCGGACATAAGATTTTCAGCAGTCTTCAATTTATTCTCAACTTCTTCCTTCTGGCGACTTACTTCGCGAAGTTGGATTAATTCTTCCTCAGCAACCTTGAGTTTATTCTCAAGCTCTCCAGCATCTTTGAGCTTCTTGTCGAGCTCTTTATTTTTCTCTTCCAAGTCCTTTAATTTTTTATCTAACCCCTTGGAGACTTCAACAACTTGAGCCTTCTCCTTCTCGGTGGAGGCAAGCTTCTTCTCCCAAGTTGCCTTATCATCAACATATTTCTAGCGAGACTCTTTCAAAGACTGCCCCAATCCTATCAAAGCTTCCTCTACACCAGACGAGGATCTTGAAGCTTTAATAGCTTCATCCTTCTTCAAAATTGTGTTAAAGCAGTTCACCAACTGAAAAAAGAAAATAAAAGCAAGTCAGAGACAGATATTACAAGGGAAAGACGAAAAGTTAAAAATAATAGGACTTACAGAAGCAATGTGGCAAGATGCCAAAGAGGTAACCATGCCCTGAGAAAGGTTTTCTTCGATACCTTGGATCTCAGGAATGATCCAAGTCTTCACCGAGCTCATGGTAGAGCTCGGGGTAACAAAAGTGGGAACTCCACTAGTCGGGGGCTGAGAGATGGTGCCAGCCAAATTGATCGAGGAGCTCTTCTTCAGCTTCCTCGGGGGAACAGGAATAGTTTCGACCAAGGAAGAACTTTTGGTCGATGATATTACAATCACTTCTCCTGGAGCAGCAGACTTGCTCGGGACCACTGGGAGCTTCTCGGCAACCTTCACAGGGGCAGCCGAGGAAGGTGCATCAATTTTCTTCGTCCCCTCTCCTGGGACGTCAATCTTACTTCTTTTTTCCTCTCCAGCATCAGAGGCGGGTTTCTCGAACAGGGTGGGAGGTCGTCTTTTCTTCATCCTTTCACTTAAAGGAACGTGTGACTCAGGCGAAGAACTGGTGGAAGCTGGTACTGGCTCTGCGTCGCTTATCACCGGACGAGCAGTGAAAGAAGTTGTGTAACTCTTGTACTGAAGCAGATATGAAGCTGACCTAATGTGCTCGTCAGCAACAGTTTGATGCAAACTCCAGATAAGTTTTAAGTGCCTTATCAAACATAAGTGCCTTATATTAACGTCTGCCTCTTTTGGAGACTTTCTTTTATTGTCAACTGCAAATAAATCAAAATTAAAATATCAGTGGCACATTTTATCAAACATAGAAGAAGCATAATTTCAAAATAAATAAACTGAAATAAAAATAACCTATCCCATTGCCATAGGGAGGGCATCTGGGACCCTGATACACTTCATCTCCAGATAAAGGAGCATGTTGCCATTTTTTTTATAACAACCCCGTGCTCAAAATAGTCCCTAATGCATCCGGGAGATTGACCACTAAAGCCCTATTTAAAAATCTAGTTTTTAAATAAAAAGTATTATCACCAACGGCCCATCTATAACAAAACATGATTTCTGGAATTCCTATGCGAGTTCCATGAATTTGATTTAGTTTATGAACCCCATTAACTATCCTCCATGTATTGGGGGCTATTCTTGCAGGAACAACGTCAAAGTATTGACAGAATTCCAGACATATAGGGTTGGGAGGAAAAGAAAATCCACACTCGGCAACAAAGAGACAGGGGAACCAATGTCCCTCAGCCAAACGGAAATAGTCTGAAGGCTCAGAAAGCTCTTCCAAAATAACCCAGGAGGGAATAGAGAAATCAGAGAGAAATTTATCAAACGTTTCTACAGGATAAACCATGATGAAAGAAGGAAATAAAGAAGAAGGAATAAGATCTTACAGAAAAAGAGTGAATCTGTTGGCAATGAACGATGGAAAGGATGAACGCACAAGAGAGTAAGACAATGGAAAATTCGAAGATACAAATTTGAAAAAGTAGAAGACGATGGGATTGTCTGTGACACTTAAATACTCTGCCTTGGGAAATGGTAAAGTTAATGATTACAAAAAGAAATGATTACGCTACCGGCGACTAAAAGGACAAAAAGTACGCGGAGATCGAGGCGGTTATAAAAATTCAAAAATGCCTGATTCTACGAATTTGGAAGGAAAAATAAATACAAAGGAAACACTCCTAAAAATCAGGAGGACCATTTAAAACTACCATATTCCGAGAAAGAATGTTCCACACTCCTCAAATTTTGAAATATGAAACATTGGGGGCTTCTGTTGATACCAAATTTAGTCTGCTGACATGGCTCAATCGAGTGAAGAAACATGGCAATCTACGTGGCAGCAACAAGCACTTTCGAGGAACTCAGATGCTCCGAGGAACCATACTACAACGAGGAACACTGCTTCCCCGAGGAACTTAGACGCTCCGACCTACAAGAACTCTCCGAGGAACTTTTGAGTACCGAGGAACTTTTGATTACCGAGGACTTTAGGCGGTCCGAGCAGCTTAGACGGTTCGAGCTGCACCTCAAACAAAGCATTAATACCAGGAAAACCAACAGTCTGACTGTTCATTAAATGCTTATCATTTAGATGTATACGCTTAAGGGGCAGTTAATATATTACCCTTTCACATGTACAGCATTGCATGTAGTACCATTTCACATTACAGCCTCAGGGCTATAAATACATTGTACAATCCTCATTGTAAGGGGACCGGAATTTCTTGATTGAACTTATAATCGAGAATTCCCAAACAATCATCAATAACAGAAACAGTGGACGTAGGTCATTCTTATAAGGCTGAACTACTTTAAAACTTCTGTGTCTCATTTATTTTATCTGTGATTAAATAATTAGGTATGATCTAATTTTTTACATCAACAGTGGGTATAGTCATTGAGAGCATATGTTTAAGTGGAATTACTCGTTTCGAGAGATAATATTCGAGTATGATGTTGTCCTGGGTATAGGTTGCTTAGTGAAGGGTTGGGCGATGGTGGGCTGTTACAGGAAGGATATCATGTTTGCTATTCCAGAGAAGGATATGTTGTTTAGCAATGTGTCACTTGGAATAGGGTGAGTTCGCTTTTATATTACATCATGGAGGAGACTTCAGACGTTATAGTCGTCTCGTTATATTTGATCCCACTGTGTAGGGACTATACTGACATGATTCGGAGTATACTGAGTTTACTATCGAGCGGAGAAATTTAGCTCATAATCGACTTGGCGCTGGAAAATTAGTGATAGTGAGAGCCTCGTGTTCTATAATTCCTTTAGTGATGTTCGAGTAGATGGTTAAACTGGTACATCTGGGGATAAGATTTTTGGATATTCTTGTTATGTGCATAGGGCCTGTGAATCTCGATGACCAACAATGATAGGTAGTAGTGTATTAGGAGGGTTCCTTATTTGGATTTCGCTTGCGAGACATCCCACACATGAATGCCAGCGAATATCAAGAGTTGAGAGATGTATTGGTCACTAGGACATGGGTTTATCACTTTAGTTATTACACGTGTATGTGGGAGAAAGCATGAGCTCAGAGCTATTTTATGATATAAGACATGTAGAGTCGAGTAATGTTGTGTAGGAAGCACCAAAAATCGTTTGCACCACTAGTTGATGGGTGGGGTAGTCTCGAGGAGAACAAATTCATTTTTGTAGGGTAATTGAGGTTATCCATACAGTATATCCATGCTGAAAACATGGAGTCGGACTTAAGATATGTATATTATATGTGGAACGTTAGGCATGATTGTGTAGTTGTGCACAGGATATAGGGTGTATGGGCGCTCTAGTTCATTTGACTTTCGGCATAGTTTGTGATAAGAAGGCTTAAAAAGATGTTGTAAATGTGTTTATGGGACATTCAGAAAAACAAGTGGAAATATAGGAGAGGTTGAACTTCGTTCGAGAAAAGGAGATAGTCTGATTGTGTGTATGTCACTAGAAAACTCCCACAATTGAGGTGAGTTGAAAGGTGAGTCAATATACGTTGGGAACAAATGGAGTCTCACCTAGTCAAATGCGTAGAGTGGTTCATACAGAAATAAGTTGCTAAAATTCTAATAGATGCAAAAGGGCCTAGGAAGTGTGAAATTTTGGAGCAAATGCATGGGCCATAATTTTTGTATGTCTCAGAATACAGGGAGTAAGATGTTCCACGTGATGTGAGATATTGATTGTGTTGATATCGGGTTGAGTGAGACATAATGAAGTTGTTTCCAAGTTCGCCTCTCGTAAAACGAAGAGGTTGGCCCGATACTACAGACCCAAATGTTGTGATAGATTGATGATTCCAGGGACGGAATGGATACGCAAATTGATAAACTTCATTATTAGATTATCAACATTACGGAGTGGAAAGGATTTTCTTTAGGTTATTAAGGGACTTGTTTGGGAACAATATAATCGTTATTAGTTTGGGGTGTGTTATATTACCGGGAAGTGTGCCCATCGTGTTATTAAAGAGAATAAATGAACCGGCACAAGGTGCCTCCCAATATTGTTGTAAATCAGGACAAGACCCTGGAGTCCCACCTTGAATAGGGATTATCAGGAGGCAATGGGGGAAGATTTGATCCCTGATCTAGGTATGGCGATCGTGGGGAGATGGATAGTCGGGAGGGGTTACATAGAATGTGGAAGAATGCGAGGATGCATGTCTTAGACTTTTGGAGTAATTAGAAATATTAACTACAATTGATAGGGATGTATGTGATTACCCATAGCAGGATATTAACTACTAAGTGACTTCTGAGGCTTAATAGGGAGAAATTTTTTTGCCCACCCTTTGGATAGTTGAAAGAGGGGAAATGAAAATTTTCTCGGACCCAGAGTGATTCATGGTCCGCTACGAGGATTAAATTAATCCACATCCTTTTTGTATAATTCATAAATGTAGTGAGAGTACTTTGATGAGAACCAAAGTTTTGAGGACTGACATGAGTACTCATGGATTGCTGAGGGTGCACCCTATGAGGAGAGATGACTTGGTATGACAATAAAGGAAATTGGTACCTATAGAAGTGAGATCTTTTCTAACATAGAGATGATAGAGCCAGTGGAGTATAGGCTCATCTTTCGAGATATCATTATCGAATTCATGATAGTTTTGCATATAATTATATAAGTGAGACCTTAAGCATAAAGGATTATATCAGTATGTTAGGGTTTGAATGAACTTGTCGCAAATCGTGGGTTGTAGTGAGTAGACCTCCAATCAAAATGGTACCATTGGTGTATGCATAGTGGAAATACCAAAAGGTTATTGCGAGTAATTTTAGATACTTTCAAATACAGTTGTATGCAAGAATCTGAGGTGGTAATATGAGGAATCGTAATGCCAACGAGTCTATTTGGGAGCGCGACGATGAGATGCGCGATAAACATCCTGAGTTATTCATACCAGGTATTTCCTTTCTCTGAATTTCGGGATGAAATTCCTTTATTAGGGGGGAAGTATGTAACGCCCCGTAATTTTAATGATTTTTATATTGGGATTAATTGGGATGTATTAAATTAAATTGAGTAATTAATGCGAATTAAAATAAATATTAATTAGCGAGACAAGGGTTAAATTTATTTGTATTGAATATTACTTTGGGAACAAGTAATAAATTGATAAGAAAGTATTATGATTGTCGCGAGTGAGAAATACAACAGTTATGGTAAATTTAGTCAGGACACGCGTGTCAATCGGGTCAGGACTTAATTTTGAAAAATAAAAGGTAATTTCATTTTAGATAATTCAGATGTTCATTTTGAGTGCTCTAGTGTGCTTTGAGGGTCAAAATAGTCAGAAATGTGTACTCAGGTGTTTAGTTTGGGTCCCGGGGCATTTTTAAGACAAACCGACACCCTGGAGGGGTATTTTTATCTTTTGAACTTTTGGGGAATATAGACCTACGATTTTTATAAGTGTATATCATATATGTGTTAAGGAAGTTAGGTTTATCAGTTACCCAACCAAAGAGGCTACGGGAGGAGGAAGGAGAAGGGTTTTCAGGGAGACTCTAAGGATTTTCCACCATTCTTCCCCTACCACCACCACCACCGTTGGGTAGATCGGAAGGAGAAGAATGTCACCCACCCACCAATCTGTAGAGATTCAGACCTACATATAGAAGCAAGTTTTTATCTTGTTGATTTATCATTTGATATACCATCCATGTTATAATAGGATGATTACTTTATGAATTTCATGACTTTTGGACTTGAATTTGAGGATATAAATCATGTTCTTGGGTAGGAATGTTAATATACTTGATCCCTTAAACATGTAGGATGAATTTGATGAGAAATATCATGAATTGGTGAAGAAATCTAGAATTGTATTAACATTATTGAATAAAAATGATAATATAGGGTTTTAAAAGTTTAATATTGAATTAAACCAATTTGAAGTTGTTCTTTAATGATTTTATGATTCTATCACGATAAAAATCGTTCATACTTGTTGCTATGATGTCTGAGACCTTTGGTTAGGAGTTTTGGATAGTGTAATGGTGGTTTAGATGATTAAAAATGATGAAATCCCGTAACAGTTAAAGGAAAGAGATGATACATGTTCCAGTGAATCGATTCGGCTCCTTGGCCGAATCGATTTAGACCAAGCACGAATCGATTCGGTTTCCCAAATTTGCACAGTCTTCACTTTTTACTTAGAACTCATGGGAAATGATTGGGTTGACCTTTGAAGTAGTTATAAATCCTAATGAGAGATATTTTCATTTTCACTAGGCTAATGTTGGCATTGATAATTGTTACACAAAGAGAACACAAGGCTATAATAAATTAGATAATGTGGTAATCAAACCTAATTTGGAGAATTACATCGTGCCACGGACAATTTAAAGGAGCGTATAATCAGACCAGTAGGGCATAAGTGATTTTCCTACTGAAATTACTTATGGGACAATGGGTAACCTTTAAGGTATTGGGAAACAATCGGCATTATATGGTGAAGTATGATGGTAAAGTAATGATATGTAGAATATTTGAGAATACTATACTACGTATGCGATATCTGAAATATGTTATGTGTACCTATACTGAATATATCTGTTCACATGGGTGGTTTGAATACCAACTGTTTGATATATTATGTGTAAACATACCTAGGCTACTTGTTATCACGGGAGGTTCCGCTTCGGAGACAGTCTTATTCTGATGAGCCCATTAGGGAGATATTGACTTGTACCTCACGACATAGAACTTATGGATTGAGCACCACTTGTGTGAATAAGGGTATGACCGGTCATTTGTGTGCGTTAGGTATGAACGTAGTCCAAAGGCTTAGAACTATGTTCGCCTCCAATATATGTGATTTGATTTATGATTCAAGGATGATTATCCTAATCGATGTCCTTATTTAGTACGTGATGTACGAGGATTTGAAAGTAGAGTATAACCGCACCGCAGGTCTCCACCTAGGGGTTTTGTGTAAGTATATATAATAAGAGTGATGAATATATATATATATATATATATATATATATATATATATATATATATATATATATATACATGTCGTTGATTCTACTATGAGTGTATTAGTAGATAAGATAGTTAGTGATATCTAAATTACTCAAAGCGTATGAGAACTTAATCATTAACTGGTAATCCCTTAATGAATATAAAGAATTGAAAAATGTAGTATCGTATTGTATGGGCAATATAGGTGGGCACCATAACTTATTAGATGGGAGAAAAGATGTAAGTCAAACTAGTTAGGCGAGTAGCTTAACTAGGTGAGTTAGCGTAGTACGCTAGGCGTGCATAATAGCTGAGTGGTGAGGATCTCAAGTGAGAGCACGTGGAGCCAACATGTATATAATATCTTATCTTGTCGCATTTTAAATACTTGCTAAAATATTTTCAAACTGTTTTACTTGGTCTCTGACCCGTTTCAAATCAGTTTTTGTAAAAACATTTTAGGTGTCCAGTCATAGGGACGCCAGGCATAGGAGCTCCTTCATTTGACGTGCTGCAGCTGTTGTGGAAGTTCCTAGGCTTTGCTAGTAGATGCCTCTGCACTTATTATTTATCCTTATCTATCTCAATCGATAATGTCGCCCATTCCTAGTTGGTTATTATTTACAGGGACATTGTATTTCTAGTTATTTCAAGTATTTGATTTAGACTTTACTCATGGATGACTGTATTGGGATTTTGTCTGGAGTGTTATTCCAAAGTCATTTATTTATTTATGTCGTTATCTCATTATTCATTATTATGTGTATGTAAATGGTGAATGTTATTTATTCAGTTTATATTAGATTTCATGTTAATAATAAAGATTAAAATTTTGGTGTCGGTCCATTAGGGTATTAGTAATTAATTTGATTTTGAAAGTGATATTAAGAAAGAAACCATTAATGATTCATGTTTAATTTAATAATGGACTGATCACCCAGGAGTAGAATTGGCGGTGTGTCACATAGATCTCGGCTTCTTTATGGATGAGGTTATGTGGGATGGTTATGGCATCCCTTTGGTAAGTATCCCACACATTCTTCAACCCAAACGACATGATGGTTTAACATAAGGTTCCTCATGGGGTGATAAAGATTGTTTTCTCTTAGTGGTAAGAGTGCATCTTGCATTGGTTGTAGCGGGAAAATTCGTGGACAAATGATTTGAGGGAGTGGCTAGCCATGTTGTCCACGATCATGTTGATGTTTTGCAGCAGATAATCATCCTTTGGGGGTGCTTTGTTCAGATCTCGATAGTCGACGCACATGGACTTTACCTCCTAATTTTGACATGGGAATGATATTTACGAGCTAGATAGGGGATTCAACTATATGAATGTTTGACTGCTTCTTCTTTGACTTTAAGGGACCATTTAGTTTAGAGCTTCCTCAATTTTTATATGCTAGGTTTTCTTTTTAGGAATGTGGAGATCTCGTACTGAGCTATCTCTGGGTTAATACTAGGCTTGTCGTCATAGGGCCATGTGAAGACGTCCATAAAGTCTTTCATAAGAACTTCAAATTGTTCCTGATTATTCTTATTGAGGGTCGACCCTATCCTAAACTTGCACATATGGCTGCTAAAATCGAGATTAATAGGAACAGTTTCATCATCGTTAATTTGAACGCGATAATGTTATATATTATTTTCCTTATTGAAATTATTTAAGAATTGTTCATTTACGAAATCATTGTCATCAAAAGTTTCATTAAAATCAATGCAATTAATCTAAGGCACAACAAGATACTCAAAATCTTTGTTTACTTCATTCTCAGGGAATATAACATTCAGAACCTTTTCAAAACATTCCTCATTTACAGTGATATCGAAAATAGGATAAACAACAACAAGCGTAGGGGTTTATTGAATGGGGTGAATAGCAGGGTTTGGCTAGGCTGGATTGAAATGGCGTACCGGTTAAGAGACATGCTTCAGCGGTTGTAACCTTGGCGGACGGATCACATGGTGCAGCTTCTTGGTGAATCATACAGAGATTCAGTCCTAGTATTTGTAAGTCTAATGATTCCTCAGTGTCAGTACCTTCAGACTTTCTAGTGTTTTTTATAGTCTCTCCAATCAGGGACTTTTCTTCGTGTTTCTATTCCTCGCCCCAGGTGTTGTACCATATTTTTAGTCTCGATTTTATCTTTTTATCAGCGGGGTCATACCACAGTTCAGAGAATTCGTAAAAGGTGAAGTCTTTGCCCTCAGATTCATCGTTTGATCTTTCAAACTCATCACCCCGATCGATGGCTATAATATCCTTCTATAAAAAGTAATCGATGCATCCGATGACCTATAAGGATTCATAAAATAGGTCTTCCTACTCTGCGGATAAATTCAAGAGTAAATGGACCAGAAGTCCCTGAAGTCTAAGGTTTGTGAGTGACTCAGGGATTCTACATATTTCTCTAATCTAGCGAAACATATATGACATGGTCTGTATAACATCATTTAGGATGACTTGTTCTACATGTACCACCCATTCATCTAATTCCCAAGCCCACTTTCGAGCTTCCATTAATAGGACATTGAACCTTTCATAGTCGATGGTCATCTTTGTGGACAGTTTCAGCCTAAACTATCAGATTTGATCTAGTACTACAAGTAATTCCAAGGGGTGATGACTTTAAAAGATCTTGAAAGATGATACAAGCTCGTGTAAGGAGCGACAAAGCTTGATCAATAAAGTTTATGGGACGTAGGAGAAAAAATGGAGAAATTTAAGGGGTTTTGTTGAGATTATTGAGGTGCCGAGTTATTTGGTAAGGATATGGCATTTGTTCTAATTCCATGTGCTAATAGAGGATTATGAGTGGCATTGGGTTTGGGATTAGCTGGCGGGGTGATGATGCCCTGGTCTATAAGGCCTTGGATTAAGTTTTTGAGGTGAAAGCATTGGTTAGTGGTGTGGCCTTCTACTTGGTGAAATTTACAATGAGCATCATGTTTGATGTTTTTAGGGAGATAATTTGGGAACGGATGGGTTTCCAATAATTTAATGAGGTTTCGGGTTTGTATGGCTTGATATACTTTCGACGGGGGAGCATGAAGTTCACTGTATTATTTTCTGATAAGATTAGGGCGAATTTTAGGCTCCCAAGAAGTGGTAGGTTAAGATATGTCGTTGATGGTTGAGAATGAGGCATTAGTGGGCTTGTCCTATTTCTTCACTGTAAACTCTTCGATAAGCTTCTTTGGTTCAGACTCTGCTTTGGAAACCCCTTCTTCAATTTCCACGCCAGCAACGGATTCTGGATTCTTTGAAAGACAAGAAACACCAGAGAGAACTTTCTTTCAAGTTTTGTTAAATCATCTAGGCCATTTTTTCTTCTGAAGATCCAAGAAATTTCATGACTTGGTGGTAGATGCGTAGACACACAACTACGGGTCCGTTCCCCCAAACTTCTCATTGTCTGGTATCTTGAACTTTTCTAGCAACCCAAATTTATGGTAGAAAGACATGTGGGTGTAGTCCATATAGTTTATGGAGATCTTGACTTGGTCAAACTTCTTTGATAGCAACTTGAGGTCTTCATTAACCTTGTTAAATTCTTTTTCTTTGGGGTCCACAAGCATTGGCAAATTTTCACATCTTTAGGAATGTATTAGAATCAAGATTTGAGTGGGTGGAAGCCCGTTTACAAGCTGGGCACATGGGGCATGTTAGTATTCTTTTGGGACCCAAACAAGCTAGAGGGCAGGCGGGTCCATGGCACAAGGAGAGAGAATTTTAGGTTCATGAGGTTAAGGATTTGGGCCTGATGCTATTGCATCTCTTGGACATCAGCTTGAAGGTTGTTAATCTTGGCATTGAGTTGGTCTAGGACGGCCATCAAGTCAGGTTGAACATTGGGTGCTTGGTCTGCGTTCTCTTTAAATAACTTATGGAGGTCGATCTTAAATTCAATCGAAGCATCATAAGAAGCAATAGATCTTTGAGGTGGTTTGACTAAAGATAAAAGGCAATAGGGAGACAAGCCAAAGTTGGGTATATGATCGGCCTGAGAGGGAAAAATTATTTTGGTTTATTTTTGGAGGAAGAAAGGGAGTATTTTTGGTATTTTGGAAAAGGGCAAAAATATGTTTTTTGCTATTTTTATTTTTTGAAAAAGAGGGAAAAAGGAGAAAACCTTAGCATGATTATTATTAGGTTTCACTTGTATTATATTTGCCCACATGCAAGGAAAATGTTGGACATGATTGAGCCTAAGAAAAGAAAATAGGGTATAATATATAAGACACGGTTTGACTTGTTTCCAGACTAACGGATAGGGTCCTATTTTTTAAAATGGGCGAAATAACGCAAAAATTTGGATGGTATAGCGACCCAAAATTTTGGCAGAGTTTCACATAGTAACTGACAAACTAATTATGAGTGTCTAAAGATGAAGCCTATATGAGGTTTATGCATTTTGTGGGTTAGTGGAAGGGTTTTCCTATTTGGCATGACTTCCATGATATACCTCTTTCCTATAAGGGCAATCATTCATCGGTGCATGTGGATAAGCCATTTGATATACCAGAGTGAACATGAATTTCTTCATGATATACCTTGTAGGGACAATACGTGAGATAAAATTCGATATACTCAATGTAAGTGAAGGAGTTCCTTGCTATATACCTCCCATTACGAGTTTGGTCTAGCAGTACGATGTGGGGGGGGGGGGGGGGGGGGGGGGAATCGTTCGATATACATAAAAGGTACGAAGCTAATGCAAGGTGAGAATCATATCTCTTATGTTAACCGTTCCCCGCAGGACCTTCACCCATCACAACGTGACCCCCAGTATGGGATAAAATTTTGGTCAAGCGATACGATGTGCGGGGAAATTATTCGATATACATCAAAGGTACTAAGCCAATGGAAGGTGATAATCATATCTCTTAGGTTAACCATGCCCCGCAGGACCTTCACCCATCACGAAGTGACCCCTAGTATGGAATAAATTTTTTGTCAATATTACCATGCTTAGATGATGTAGCGTGCAAAAATGAATGAGTTTTTATTATTATCTTATGAAAATTTCTTGCATGCTAAGTAAATGAGAGCACTATTACTACGATGGAGAATATATAAATAGAAGGAAATGAAAAATAAGCTAGCATAGAGCATGAGGACTATACTAAGCATGGTGATTAAGTGTGAAGCATGTGAATATACAAGTGAGTGATATGTGTGCAAATCAAGAGAGCGACATGAAATTAGTGTGAGTGATATAACATATGAATATATACAAGTGAAGGTGTGTGCTAGTGGAAGTAAGGATGGATAACCTACAAGTGGTTTGTGAGAGTGTAAGTGAACATGGAGAAATATACAAGTGATAAAAGTGATGGTGTGCACTAGTAAAGATAATCATGGATAATCTATAAGTGGTGTGTGAGCATGTAAATAAAGGTGAAGCTATATACAAGTGCGAGCGTGTGGAGTGAGCATGGAGAATATATACAAGTGAGCATAAGGTGGAATATGGTGAGAAAGTAAAGGTGAGTGAAGAGTGATATAAACAGGAGAAAAGAGCATGGTAGAGATAAGCATAAAATGAATATATAAGGTGTAAGAATATGAATAAAGAGAACATACAAGTGGGAACGTATGTACACATGTAGAAAAGCAGGAGAGTAAATAAGTAACACCCATGTGAAAATAGAGTCCATTCCTCCAGAAAAATCCCCAGTAGAGTCACCACCGAGGCCATCTACGTTGGATTCCTCTGATGTGGTCCCGATCTCGAAGTCCGGACAAGGGGCAAAAGGAGGAAAAGGGATCCCCTATCTCTCTCCCTTTCTTGCCATGCGCGTGCGGGTGATTCGAGGATATGGAGGTCCTATTTCCGCTACTCATGTTGGCGTCTTCGAGGTATGCCTCGAATATAAAATTGGTCATCGTCAAATGGGGATAATACGAAGATATGGAGTCGCCAGCCTATTTTACTCAAAACAGGCAAAAGAATGTCATTGCCTTGAGAGAACGACATCAAGTTCATACTAATGCATATGAAACCATGTTATTCGAAGGTTCGGGGACTAAGTTATGAAATGTAAAGGTGTTAGGTACCAATTCTGCCCTTTTGGTATATCTTATGGGCTATGATAATCTTCTCCTTTTTTCTCCGTGATGCGTGTGTAGATGTATATAATGTAAATAATAGGAGAATGGAATTGACTGACTCGTGTCGTGGTATGGACTGATCGGACTCCGTACGAGTGTACCCAAAAATATATAACATATGATATGCTTATTCATCGAATCACGAATCTCTATGAAAGATCAAATGTGCATGTCAGATGAGACACAAATATGTAGGAATCTAAGACTCACAAAATAGATGTAATACAATTTAAAAGACATGAAATGAAAATGGAGGACTCAATTCTCGGGATTGACCCAAGACGTCTACATAGGCCAAGGGTCATCAAAGTCCACATAGTTTGAAAATACTATAGGGATGGCATTCAACCTATAAATCCAAATGTTGGACTCCACTTTGAGTATTTTTAAGAAAAATGTGTTCAAGTGTGAAAAAATAGTGAAGTCGTACTTTTGAAATTTATGAATAAACCCTCCTTTTGCCTTTTGGGGTTTTTATGAAAACAAGTTGTGTCCAATACTAATAATAAAAAGTGAATATTACTTGATGTGAGATAACAAAACAAAACTAAAAGATATCACAAAATGAGAATAAAGTGAAAAATAACACTAAAATGAGTAACATAGAAAAAAGGGTGATAAATGGACCTTCTTGTAGATCTTTGTTGCTAAATTTAGAATGTAAGTAGTTTTGTTTTTTTAGTGGTATGAAGGTAATATGATAGGGTGAGGTGGTTAGCCAAGTGAGGTGAGGGAATGTTGGAAAATGATTTTTGTTTTGGAAAATAGAAGGCATTGATTTTGAGAGAATGTTTGCTGACTGCTAAAGGGTGCCTCTTTAAGGGTGAGGTCATGAGCTATTTATATAGTGCCAATTAGGGTTGGGGTGACGATCGGCATGAACCCATAAAATATATCTTGGTGAAAACCGTCCTGGTGGGGAGAGTAGTAAGGTGGTTTACAATATTGTCGGAATATGACTTGAAATGTGTGGTAAAAAAGGCCATCAAGAGTTAATCCATAGAAGATTTGTTAGCCACTTCCCTAGTTAGAACTTTAATCCTCCTTGTGAGAAATTACTAGGTGAGAATTTGCAAGCCTTCTTAGAAAAGGAGATGGAGTAGTGGAGGATGGAATTTGACGGCTCTTCTGCTCAAAGGACAAGTGGGGATGGCATTAACCTCTCAAACAGAAAGGTGAAGGTTACTCTCTCCTTCAAGTTGGATTTTAAATGCTCAAACAATGAATCCAAATATGAGGCCCTCATTCTAGGCTTACTAGAGGAATTGAGGGGAGGAATCAGAGTGCGGTGCATATGAGGGGACTCTAATTTGGTGGTAAAATAAGTTAATGTAGAGTTCTCTCTCAAGCATGATAACCTGTCCCCGAATAAATCAAACAGTCAAAGATTACTTGGCTAGTTTTTGAAGGTGACAATATAAAGACATGGTCGGATGATGAATAGGCATCCAGACGCGTTAGTGATGATAGCTCATAAATTAGAGATGGAGGAGAAAGAATCTACCATCAAAATGCGATGAATAATAGTGCTAACTATGGTGAAGTCATTGTTTCCAAGTGAGGAGCCAGAAGACTGGAGGTATCCTATAGTGAAATAGCTGGAAATGGGAGAAGGAAGCCTGAAGATGTTAGAGTTAGTTAACTATCCATCGCTCCAGGGGACACGATACTTTAATAGCCTAGGAGGGTTCCTATCAAGGTGTGTAAGGGATGAAGAAGATAAAGAAAGGTTAACGTCCATGCATGGGAAGCAATGTGGGGATACTGATATTCTCCTTTATCGACGGTTGTAGCGAGAGGGTTATTATTGGCCCACCATAGGCATGGAGGCTGCTCGCCTACAACAAAGTTGCTTAAAGTGCCAAACCCAGTTCTACCAATCCGTTGAGGCAAACTTCATAGAAAATTTTAAAGATTAGAGACAACCCTACACAGTCTACCTTAAAGATGGAGAGTTGTCATTAGAGAGGGCGGATGAAATTCACCTAAAGAAGATAGCATAATAGATAGAGAGCTCTACAAAAAAGGTTATAATGAGAGGGTTCTGAGATGTGTTGAAAAGGGGGATAGAGAGACAGTGCTAAAGGAGGCTCATGAGCCTTTTCATTTGGAAAGTGCTAAATTATATGACCAATTAATGATACCTAGGTACCATTGGCCAATAATGGAGGCTGATTCTATCCACTTTGTAATAAAGTGTGTAGACGCCCCATTCTATTACCCCCTAACTCTCCTTAGGTCCCTAGTACCTCCCTTCATCACTGTAAACCCAGGTCACGTCCCGAGTACTGACTTGAAGGCCATCGGGCACTCCCTGGCTCAGTTTGATCCAAAATTCAAACTCTTTGTCTCGGCCGAGACTCAATGAATCCTCAAAGGGAACTGAATACACTTTCCAACGGTCTACCCCGTGCGTGATTCTGACTTACCATGCGGACAAACGATCCGTTTGCGTCTGAAACCTGACCTAGAGGCCACCGGGCGCTCCCGGGCTCTATTTGACCTAAGTCAACTCTTCATCTTGACCGAGGATAAATGAATCTTCGAAGGGAACTGAATACCCTTTCCAATGGTCCATCCCGTGCACGATTTTGACTTTCCATGCGGACGAACGATCCGTTTGACTCCGGGAGGCCACCTAGCGCTTCTCGGGCCCGGTTGACCAAAGTCAACTCTACAAACTGGGTCAAACTCTTTGGAATGTCTAAGTACATCTCCTAACCTTTCCAACGGTCCACCCTGTGTGCGATTCGGACTTAGCATGCGGACGAACGATCTGTTTGCGTCCGAGCGATTCCTAGTCCAATGGACCGACAAATTCTTCCGAGCTATATTTGACCCAAAGTCAACTCCCGAACCCGGGAGCGGTCCAAAGGACTTTCAAAGGTCTCTGAATTACCTTTCCAATGGTATGCCCCGTGCATGATACTGACCAACGATTTTCCCTCGGCGACCGATTTTTCAAAAATTCCTGAAGCGCACTGCCAAATGGCAGGTTCCAGACCCTGCCTATCAGCACCTGCCGATAGGCAGGAACAGGTCTATGCCGATAGGCACCCACCTAGGACTATAAAAGGAGGCCTTCACCTCATTTGCAAAGGGGAGACCAGATCTGATAAAAATCTCTCTCAACGAATCCCAGAAACCTCTCTCGAAGGCAGCGTGATTTCAACTCCCAAATCCCTTTTTTACTTCCACTTTTCATCATCCTTTTCATCAAACTTGGTGAATTAACCAATCTCCATCATCATCCAATCTCAAGGGCTGCTATTCAACACTCAAGATCAAGATCTTCAAGAAGGTCCAACTTTCTCAAACTCTCTCTTGAATTCTCTTAAATTCCCATAGCTTGTTTTCTTATTTAGCTTTTTATTATCTCATCTCACACATCCTAATATACTTTTTATTTAGTATTATTGTACCTCTTTTATTTTCATAAAACCCAAAAAATAAGAAAAAGAGGGTTTGCTCATAAATTCCAAGTAGGGATTCTCACACTTTTTTCACACTTTTCTCACAATTAAAACACCTTTTTCTACACACACACACACACACACACACACACACACACTTACAAATAAGAGATTCCACATTTGGATTTATGGGATAAACCCCACCCCTCATTTTGTATACGAATTACGTGGACTTTGATGCCTTTATAGGCTACGTAGGCGTCTCGGGGTAAAACTCGAGACTCGAGTCCTTTTTCTCACCTTTTTTCTCTTATTTTCTATTTTCTCTAAATCCATTTTCTTTATATTCTATATACTTTCCCTTAATAACGCATTACTCCATATGTGTTATCGTTCCCTTATAACGATCAACGTAGGGGTAATCGCGTAAATCTTATTTTTCTAATATTACCTTAATATCTTCCTACGGATGACTCGCTTTATCTTTTCCATGATATAAGTCGAAGATTCCTACCTCCATTCTATATATACACATGCACACATATCACGGGGGGAAACAAAAGGAAAATAGCAAATATTCATGAGAGATCGAAAGGGAAGAATGGGTGCCTAACACCTTTCCATTTCGTAACTAAGCCTCCGAACCCTTCTCGAATCATCTTGGTTTCGCACGCACCAGTATGTCTTTGACAACCATCTTTCGGGGTGGATTCCCCTTTTTCTTTTGTCTTTTTTGAGTAAAATAGACTGGCGACTCTGAATCTCTCTACATTTTTACACCACATCTCAAACGACGCCGTTCGAAGCGCTCCCGAGAGGGACACGCGGGACCCGAAGGATCCTTCTCCTGCGCGGCGGGGATCAGGGATGGCCACACTGGCAACTCTGCTGGGGACATTATTTTTTATATTGAGGGCTTGACTCTATTTACATGGATGCTATATTTTCTTATGTCTCCCCCCATATCTGCATGTTCCCCTTTTTCCATGTGTATCCCATGTTTATGCTCATATTCAGACACTTGTAGAAATTTCTCCATGTACACTTCACACCACGTGCACCTAGGATCACATGTATATCCCTATGTTGTATGTCTATAGTTGGTGTACCTTTTGGGGTACTTGTACTTTTCTCCCTGTTTGGCATAATCAAGAAAGGCATTCCCATTATAAGATACTAATAAGAGAATCATGCATGATTCACACAATATCACCAAAGAGAATTGTTATTGACCAAATTTTACCCAGTAACTGGAGGGTCACTTCGTGATGGGTGCTGGTCTAGCAGGTCGCAGTTAGCCTAAGCGATATGACTCTCACCTTCCATTGGCCAAATACCTTTGACGTATATCGAACGGTTCCCCCACATCGTACCGCTTGACCGAAGTCATGACGGGAGGTATATCGTAGGAAATTTGTTCATGTACACCGAGTATATCGAATTCGCTCTCACACGTACCGTCCTCACGAGGTATATGGTGAGGCAATTCACGTACACTCAGGTATATCAAATGGCTTGTCTGTACATACCGATTGCCCTCAAAAGCAAGACGTATATCGTGGAAGTCACGCCAAAGGGGGGAACCCATGCCGATTCACCCAACCAACTGCATACCCGCATATAGGTGTCAGACCTAGGACACGCACTTTAGATTTCCGGTTTCAACCCGAAACTCTGTCGAAATTCCGGGTCGACCTGCCGCCTAAATTTTTGCGCATTTTTAAAACAGGGCCCTATCGGTGAGCCTGGTTATAAGTCCAAACCATAGCATTGCATATATTAAGACCCCCACTTTTCCAGGCTCGGGTCCCGTCCGGCATTGCATTTAGGAGAATTAAGTACAAGTGAAAACATAACAATCATAATAATCATGTTGAGTTCCGTCTCCAAAAACATTTCTCCCTTCTTTATCAAAAATCCAAAAATACATTCCTCCCTTCTTTATTAAAAATCCAAAAATAGTTCTTCCTTTTTTTCTCAAAAATAAATCTCATCGTACGCCTTCTCAGATCGATCGCAAGCCCTTGGCCTAGCTCCCTACTGGCTTCGGTCTTCAGTCAAATCACCCCGGAGTTTCATCCGTTCCTCTACTACTTCTTCCGAGTCCAGAATCCATCCATCTTCCATGGAGAATACAGATCAAACACCAGTCATACAGCCGGACCTGCCGACAGTCCTAGCTCATCTCGTGTCCAAGATTGACAACCTCTAAACACTACACCAAAATGGCCAAAATGTCGCCTTTTAGCCGGCCACCCTTGTCACGGTCATTGACTGTGACACAAATCTCGCGTTTTGTGTCACGGTCATTGATCTTGACACTCCCGTGACAAAGTGTTGTCACGATCAATGACCGTGACAATTCTTTAAATATTTGTCACGGTCAATGACCTTGACACGACCGTGATAACTTCTTCAGCAAAAACCTTTTTCCCTTATTTTTTCCCCCCGCCGTTCCCTCCTTTTTGCAACTCTCTCTCTCTCTCTCTCTCTCTCTCTCTCTCTCTAGTTTTAGGTTAATTTCTCTCTCTCTCTCTTCCATTTATATATATATGTTTGTGTGTATATATATGTGTGTGTGTATATATATATGTGTGTGTGTGTGTGTGTATGTGGTGGGTGAGTATGTGGAAAATAGGGGTTGTTATATTAGAGGCAAAACATTGATGATTATGTATATAAAATTAGCCTTGTATGGGTATAAGCTAATTTAGATTAATATTGATGATTATGTATATAAAGATTAACTCATTTTCATTCGAATTAGACAATTCACATGTTAATATGTTGTTGCTTAACCTATACTTTTGTCTTAGGTTAAATATCGTTCATGAACTTTAGAATATTAGTGTTATCGACTTAATTCCACATTGAAGATATTTGTACTTGTATATTTGTGTCTAATTTTAATTTCAAAGGGAAGATTACGATGTTTTGACTATGGTTAAAGATAAAAAATAATTCGTTGTGATTTTATTTCTAAGTGATTCTAGAATTTTTATTCATGGAGTTAAAGAAATCAATGCATTCTTTCTGTTGAAAGATATTTATTTTTTAATAATGCACGTTATTTTGAACTTTCCTTCACCATTAAAACATTAAATTGGTAGCATTTTTCTCCTACCAATTTTTTTCATCGTGGATGTCGCCAAATTCTTAGTAGATTAGTATTTAACAAACAAAAGCGAAAGAACCATTATTGTTCACTAATTGTTGGCAAAAGTCTTATTGAAAATGTAAACATTTGTATTATATATAAATTGGCTCTCTCATGTATCAAAACATTTGACTCTATCAAGTTAAATAGACTTGGTTCGTTATGAGTGAGACACAATCTATAGTTTAGGTCAGATGAACCTTAAGGACTAAAGATTCCATGCTTTACATGCTTTACATCTATTCCGTGCATATATAATATATATAATAATAATTCCATGCTTTACATCTATTCCACGTTAGATGTTTTCAACTAATTTAGACATATTTATGTGTGTATGTGTGTATGTGTATATGTGTGTGTATGTGTGTATATATATGTGTGTGGTGGGGGAGGGGGGAAGGGGTGGGGGGGGGGGGTGTACGTGTATGTGTGCGTTTGTGTGGTGGGGGTGGGGTGAGGTGGGAGGCGGTGGGGGTAGGGATGGGGGGTGGGGTAGGGGTGTGTGTCTATGTGTACTAATAATTCCATGCTTTACATCTATTTCGTGCATATATAATATATATAATAATAATTCCATGCTTTAAATCTATTCCACGTTAGATGTTTTCAACTAATTTAGACATATTTATGTGTGTATGTGTATATATGTGTGTGGTGGGGGAGGGGGGCAGGGGGTGTGTTGGGGGGAAGGGGGTGGGGGGGTGTACGTGTACGTGTACGTGTGCATGTGTGTGGTGGGGGTGGGGGGAGGGGTGGGGGGTGTACGTGTACGTGTGCGTGTGTGTGGTGGGGGTGGGGTAGGGGTGTGTGTCTATGTGTACTAATAACATTTTTTTTATCTGTACTACTAACATTTTTTTACAGCAAATGTCTCCTTCAGGTATTAAGGCGAAGATGATGATGCTGTTTATGATGATGTCGTCTGGGCTCGGTGGTAGCGGAGGCGATGAGGGATCCTTGGCCCCTAGGCTCCCCAAATATGGAAAATTGGGGATGACCATCGAGAACAAATTGGAGCTATTAGCGAGATCCCTCGAGCTGCTAAAGACGGTCATCGGCCCGGGGTTTATGAGTTGGAAGGAGGTGCCATATGAGCTCAAGTTAGCTGTTTGGGCGGCACTACATGGAATATATTTATGTTTATATGAATATTTCAATTTCAATTTCAATTTCATTTTATATTTATATTTATTCGCAACTAACATTGTATTTGTTGGACAGGAACAATTCAACTTGGATCCAAAGCTACGCGATTCCGTCTTGGAGCAGTTGAGGGAGCAACACAAGACGTGGGAGAAAAATATGCGGACACGGTACTTTGGGAAAACACGAGAGTCCATTATCCAATGGTGTGGATCCGTCCCGCCCAAGGAGACGATCTCATTGGCACAATGGCAAAAGTTCATTGACAATGAGATCGAGGATCGACAATTGGCATCTCGCCAATCGGGGAGGGAAAATCGGGCAAAAAAGACGGACGTGACTACTCCGGCCGGACGTCGTACGCCGAGGTGGAGCATAGGATGAAGGTAAGATTTAATTTTTCTATAACTACAGAAATATAATATTCTTCATTATTTTACTTTGCGGGACCGATACTAATTTTACTTTATTTTATTTCAGGGGGTAGGGAGTGTCCCAGGGGGTAAGCCGCATAGGCTCGATACTTATATGGCTCTTCGGACGAAGAAGGGGAAGGACAAGGAGGTGTTGCCGAGCGTCGCGGCCACGATTGTAAGTAATCCGACTGTTTAATTTTTGTTAATTACGTTATAATTTTTTAGTTTAATTATTTTACTAATCATGTGCTTTTTGTCGTTTCAGGCAAAGTTTAAGGAAGTGCATGAGTCGCAGTCTGATGCCGACAAGGCGTCTTTATCCACATACGCACTCAGCCAAGTGCTTGGTTCTGATCGCAAGGGGAGGACAAGGGGGGTGAGCTCGCTGGTGGCCAAATCTAGGATCATCGAATTGGAGACGAGCGTCACTGAGTTGGCTCGAACGGTGGATTCACATGACGCGAAATTGTCCCGTTTGGAGGTGACGATCCAAGATATGTACTCATTCATGAAGCGTACGTTGGGCGGAGACCGTAAGGGGAAAGGGAAGGAGAAGGTGGTGGAGGAGGAGGAGGAGGAGGTGTGGGAGAACGAGGCGCAGGATGACGGGGATGTGGACCTCGCTGCTTCATCACCGACACGTGTGTACTTCAATGATCCACTTCCTTATTTGGCTCCCTTCCCCAGACCGATGTCGACAATTTGTTGGCCGAGCGTGTTCATATTAAACGTATTTGATGGCCAGCGGATAGGGCGGGGGTTGAGGGACCCGAATATCGTCCATGGTGGAATAGTTCATGGACGTGCGCTTCAAGAGATCGAGTCCAAAGTTCTCGTCACGCATGTGATACCCGGGAAGGAGAACTCCCTATTGTGGTTGCGCGAACAATGCGGCATGATGTATATTAGTGGGTGTGTCAATTCGTATATCGTGTGGCCTACTCACCTCCTCACATTTACCCAGACATGTAGTGACATTATTTATAAGTTGGTACATTTTAATTATATTTGGATTATATCGTTATGTATATTGTTTCTATTTTGAATATATATTTGCATTATCTTTAGTTTGTTTGGATATATGATGTTTGAACAGGTACAACATTGCTATAACAGGTACAAATATACTGCTGGGCAGTGGCCATACTGCCCAGCAGATTTTTTTAAAATTCTTCCCAGAATTATCACGGTCATTGACCGTGACAAGTCCTTGATAAATAAGGTTGTCACGGACTTGTCACGGTCAATGACCGTGACAATATTCTTAAAAAGGGTCAAGTCTTTGTCACGGTTAATAATCGTGCCTAAACTTGTCGCGGGCCATGACCGTGACAATTCTAACGAACTTATCACGATCAATGACCATGACACGTTCGTGATAAAAAAAGTTAACTCACCCCGAATTGTTACGGTCATTGACCTTGACAAGTCCAACATGTCAAGGTCAATGACCGTGACAGTAGTGCAGATTTGGTGTAGTGAAACCAAGGTCCGAGAGATGCAACGAAACCAAGTTCCTATTCCTTAAGAGCCCGAGGCCCTATTCTCTTATGCTATGTGTCCACCCAAGCCTATCTGGGTTCCCGAAGAATATCAGCACGCTCCACGTGCCCCTCCTGCCAATGGGCCACCACCTGCCTAGCTTCTAATGCCAAACATTCCCACCCTATGGCTAACCTTCCTGTGGTCGCTGATCCAAAAGAGGAGGAGTTGAATAAAGTCAAGCAGGACCTTAGGATGCTCACTAAAAAGTTTGACCAAGTCAGGATATCTGTGAATTACATGGACTATACCCACATGTCTCCTTATTCTAAAGCAAGGTTACCTGAGAAGTTCAAGATGCCAAATATCGAGAAGTTTGGAGGGAGTGGACTCCCAATTGTTCATCTTCGAAGTTATCATCGTTCCATGACTCTACTAGGGGCTTCTGAGGAGGTGATGGCCCAATTATTTCAGCAAAATTTGAAGGATAGTGCCCTCCGATGGTTTTTATCTTTTGAGGAATCCATAATCGTAAGCTGGGAGGATGTAGCCAGAGAATTCATGTCACAGTACAAATACAATGAAGAGCTTGAGGTCACCCGTCATGATTTAGAGCTGCTCAAATAGAATCCTGGAGAATTAGTCAGTAACTTCATAACCCGATAGAGGAAGCAGGCAGCTACCATGACTAATCGTCCATCCGAAGAAGAACAGGTCAACATAGTGAAGAAGAACTTCTTGCCCCATGTCCGAGCGACGATGGGAGGATAATACTATCCCCACTTTTGAGCTCTCAGTGAGGCAGGAGTGGAAATCGAGGAAAGCCTCATTAAAATAGAGGTTGAACTAAATAAGGTGTCCGAACAATTCACCCCTAGAAAGTATGACAAGCCTGGCAGTGCTACCGTCTCAACCATCAACAACATCTCTCAACCAACCACATCATGGGAACCAGAAAGCCTCCCTACTCCCATCCGAAGGGAATACACTGAGCTCCATGCTCCCCTCTCCAAAGTTTATCAAGCCCTGCTAAGCCGAAACCTCATCAAACCCTTGGATCCACGTCCATTGCCAAATCCACTCCCAAGAAAATTCAAAGTCGATGCTCACTGTGCCTTTCATCAAACTACTGGTCATACCACCGACCAATGCATTCACCTCCGAAACGTAATCCAAGATCTCATTGACCGGGGTATCATCGCCCCACCAGCCAATCCTAAGCCAAACACTACTCACAATCCACTTCCAAATCACACCAATGCCATCTTCTTAGAAGAAAACCCAGATTTCGATCCCTCAACTCAAATCACACCCATACACTCTCCTAAACCTCTTCAAATTTGCCCATATTTCCTCCTACACCCTACTAGCCTCGCTGATCAGGCACTCTCACTCCTTATCATAGCATGCATCGCTTTCCGTACCCGTTCTGAAAATGGAAGTATGGAATTGTCAGAGGTATTAAACCAACTCCTAGAGTTCAGGCTGAAATTGCCCTCACAGATGGTCATCGATTGCCAGAAGTTTAGCACACTGTTCTTGGAGGCACGAAAATGGGCTCGAGATTCAGACAAATGGGTGGTACTAACCGTCGAAGTTAACTTAGATGATGTTGTCCAGACTACGGCAGGATTATTCAAGCAAACCAACAGCATTTGTAGTATCACCAGGTTACTTAGCACTTTGAAGTTACAAGGGCGCTTGGTCCCTTTAATCACACATATCCCCACAGAATGGGAGAACGTGTATGAAGAAGCCGTTGAAGTTGTGGAATGCATTGACTTTACATGGAAATAAAAAATTGTTTCCACTGGATGGGGGGAAGAACTCGAAGATTCAAGCAAAGAACAAACTTTAGAAAGAGCTGGCCTAGTAGCCGATATATGTGGGATGATCTCATTTGAAGAACTCCTTAGAGAAATAAATAGGGTGGCAGAACAACCTGAGATTGACGAGGAAATGGGATTCATGTTCTTTCCTTCTTCATTAAATCACATGATCAGATCAGGGAGACATTACCAGGTTCCCAGCTCACTACCAGCAAATGACAAGGGGAAGGGCATTGAAAACCATCCTATGCCAGAGATGACCATCGAGGAGAGAAATATCCTCGATCAACTGAAGAAAACTCAAGCTAACATCACTCTATGGGGACTTTTCATGTCTTCCCAGCTACACAGAAATGCCTTAATCAAATTGCTCACTAGACCCACAGTTCCCCCCTCTACCACACCAGAAGAAACGGTAAATATGGTCGGATCCTTGACCTCTACCCGAATGCTATCATTTTTTGAAGAAGAAATCCCTAAAATTGGGCCAAATCACAATCATGCACTCAACATCTCCATCGAAGTTATGGGAAAGGCCGTGCCATTCTCTCTTATCGAAAACGGATCCGCCTTGAATGTTTTCCCTCTGAGAATCTTAAAGTGTTTAGGCCTGAAAGAAAGCGACCTCACTCCCACCTCTATCGCTGTGCGTGCCTACGATAATACCCGGCGCGAGGTGACGGGGTCCATAAAACTTGCAATAGGGGTTGGCCCTATAAACCCTGTCATCGAATTCCATGTCATAGACATCCCGACTTGTTTCAACCTTTTGCTCGGACGCCCCTGGCTCCACAATATCAAGGGTGTGTCTTCCTCACTCCATCAGAAATTGAAGTTTTTCGCCGACGGGCGAGTCATCACCATTTTGGACGACAACGAAAATATTGAGGGTGCAAGCACTAGCAGTCCAATCCTTGAGATACAACACGAGTAAAATGATATGCTCCTATCAGGATTCCGAGTTGAGCCACTCCTACTCCCAGGAGGGGACGGTTACAAAGAAAGGGTTTGTCGAGAATATGACCCTCACGGCAATGTCAATGTGATTCAGATGTTCAGAAACATGCACTTCATGCACGGATTGGGGTTAGGGCAAAGGCAACAGAGGATACTTGAGCCCATCAAACTAAAGAAAGGTTTCCCTCCTTGCGGCTTAGGGATCAACCATCAGAACAAGAGCTCAGAATGATCCACCAATATCGACCAAAGAGAAGATCAGACTGCATCTGAACTATCTTAGGAGACTCCTTGAATGGACGATTCATCAAAGAAGGCGAAGATTTCCTCTTTTGCGGTTTTCCAGAACCATGGTATGACCACACAGACAAGAAGATGAAGCCTGGAATGGAGATCTTTTTCCAAGACAGCTACCCATGGGCCGAAAGTTTCCCACACCAAGTACAACTTCTCATTAAAGATGCCGAAGAGACTGAGGAAAACGATTTCGAAGATTCCTTCAACTTACAGATACTGGGGCTGGCACTTTGTATGGTTCATTCAGGCACTACATCAATGGACCCATCCTGTCAGATTAAAGATGTTGATACTCCTCTCCTCAACTGGCATGCTATGCCAATTTTACCCCTTGAAATCTCCCCTAACCCCAATGTTTACCCTATTTCTTCTTCTGTTGTCTACCCTTGATCAAATGTAATTGAAACCTCTTTTGATGAGGTTCTCAATGTTGTTTTTCCTATCAATGAAATAAACGAAGATTTTGAGTATCTTGATGTGCCTTACATTAATTATTTAGATTTTAATCGAACTTTTGATGATGATGATTTTGCAAAAGAACAATTCTTAACTGATCTAAATAAGGTTAATAATAAACAACATAACCGCGTTCAAGTTAATGAAGAAGAGACTGTTGTCATTAATCTCGGTTCTAGTAGCCAACTGCGCGAGATTAGGATAGGGGCCACCCTTGACGAGCATGAGCGTGCACAACTCAAAGAATTGCTGAAGGAGTTCGTAGATGTCTTCGCATGGTCCTATGATGATATGCCCGGCATCGATCCTGAAGTAGATCAGCACGAGATCCCCACTCTCCCAGATTACAATCCGGTTAAATAAAAATTGAGAAAACTTCGCACCGAATGGTCGCTCAAGGTCAAAGAAGAGGTGGTCAAACAGTTAAACACAGGCTTCATTCGGGTGATCGAATATCCCACATGGCTAGCCAACATTGTACTTGTATCGAAATCAAGAGGGAAGGTTCGAATGTGTGTAGATTACCGAGATTTAAACAAAGCTTCTCCAAAGGATGATTATCCACTACCCAATATCGACATGATCGTGGACAACACAGCCAGTCATGCTCTCAAGTCTTTGTCGACGGATTTACCGAATACAACCAAATCAAGATACACCCCGACCACAAAGAAAAAACTGCATTCATCACCCATGGGGAACCTTTTGGTACACTGTCATGCCATTTGGTCTCAAGAATGCTGGGGCTACCTACCAAAGGGCTACCACAACCATCCTACACGATCTGATTCACAAAGAGGTCGAGGTTTACGTGGATGATATGATTATCAAGTCCAAAACTAGATAAGGTCATGTTCCCTCTCTCTGAAAGTTCTTCGAACGACTGCAACGGTATCAGATGTGACTTAATCCACAAAAGTGTGTCTTCGGCGTTACAAAGGGAAAACTCTTTGGATTCATGGTCAGTGAAAAGGGGATAGAAGTAGACCCTACAAAGCTAAAGGCCATACTTGAGATGCCACCACCCCGAACAGATAAAGCAGTCCGAGGTTTTCTTGGGAAATTACAATACATCAGTCGATTCATCAGCTAGCTAGCCTCCATCTGTGAACCAATCTTCAAGCTCCTTCGAAAGGATTCAACCAAGATTTGGAACGAGGCCTGCCAAGAAGCTTTTGACCGAATCAAACAATGCCTGACCCAACCTCCAGTGCTCTTTCCACCACAGTCTGGTCTCCCTTTACTCCTATACCAAACCATAACTGACACTGCAGCTGGGGATTTTTCTAGCCCAATACCTTAAATACTCCCGCAAAGAAAGAGCCATCTATTACGCCAGTCACAAATTGGTCAGGTACGAGGTCAACTACATTGCTTTAGAAAAGGCATGTGTCGCACTTATCTAGGTCACCCAAAAGTTTCGACACTACATGCTCGCCTTCCCCATCAAACTTGTATCCCGAATGAACCCCATCAAATACCTGCTTGAGAAACCCGCCTTATCCAGTCGAATGTCTAGATGGTTGATGCTCCTAACCGAGTTCGATATCGTGTACGTCACACAAAAAGATGTTAAAGGAAGAGCCATCTCTTACTACCTCACTGACTACCCTGTAGAAGAATCAAATGTTCGGATCTCCTAATTCCCAGATGAAAATATCCTCTGCACCACTCAAGACCGCCTTCAATGGAAAATGTTATTTGATGGCGCTGCCAACAAAAAGGGATACGGCAATGGGATCCTTCTGATCGCCCCAGATGACTCCCACGCTCCCATCGCCATAAATTTGGATTTTCCTTGCACCAATAACATGACGGAATACGAGGCATGTACAGTGGGCCTCAAGGTTGATCTCGAGAAAGATATTCAATACCTTAATGTCTACAGGGATTATGCCCTCATCATCGGTCAAGTGCTCAGAAAATGGAAAGTTAAAGACGAAAGGCTCCAACCCTTTCATGCCCAATTAGAAGAGTTAGCCTCACGATTCTGAGATATCACCTTCCATTGCCTACCACGAGCAAAGAATAACCTAGCCAACGTTCTTGCTACCTTGGCCTCCATGGTCGACATGCCAGAAGGAATAACAATGACCCCCTTCCTAGTTCAAAAGAAAGACAAACCGACCCATTGTTACCACGTGGAGCTTGTCTCCACCGAAGATCCAGAACTAGACGATTGTTGGTACTATGATATATGGTGCCTCCTCAGACATGGTAGGTATCCCTAAGGTTCCAACAAGAAAGATCGAACAACCCTCCGAAGACTGGCTGCCCAGTACATCATTTGTCATAAAGCTCTACTCAAGAGGAATTTTGATGGAACTCATCTACACTGCATCGCAAGGGCTGAGATTGAGAAAATAATGCAGAAAATCCACAGCGGGGAATGCAAACCCCACATAAATGGTCACATGCTCGCCAAGAAGATCATCAGATAGGGCTACTACTGGAGCACCATGATCCAGGACTGTGTCGCCTATGTCCGGAGGTGCCTCAAATGCCAACAATTCTCCAATCTTCAACACCTGCCTCCACGAGGATTATACAACATGACCTCTCCCTAGTCGTTCTCCACCTGGGGTATCGACATCATAGGGAAGGTTACACCAAAGGCTTCAAACGGACATGAGTTCATCCTGGTCGCCATCGATTACTTCACCAAATGGGTCGAAGCTGAGTCATGCACAGTGTTGAACGCCAAGAAAGTGGCCAAATTCCTCAAGAAGAATATCATCTGCCGATATGGGGTCTCGCATGAGCTAGTGTCAGATAATGGGTTGCATTTCGAAGCAAACGTCACAGAAGTAGTCAACGAGTACGGGATTCAGAGACATAAATCTTCTCCCTACCGACCTCAGAACAATGGTGCAGTTGAAGCCGCCAATAAGAACCTCAATGCCATCATCAGCAAGATGACCGAAAGTTGTAGGGATCGGGCCGACCGGATCCCATACGCCCTATGGGGATATCGAACCTCAATCTAAACTTCTACTGGGGCTACCCCATACTCCCTGGTCTACGACGTGGAAGCAGCCCTACCTGTGGAGCTGGAAATACCCTCGTTACGTGTCATGCTCGAAAGCAAAGTTAGTGAAGAAGACTGGTGCCAAAACCGTCTTGATGAGATATCCCTCCTAGATGAAAGAAGATTAAAATATCTTTACCACATACAGGGGCACCATCGCCGAATAGCGCGATCATTCAACAATAGAGTCAAGGATCGCGGTGTCCGGGAGGGGGATTTAGCCCTCAAAGAGATAATAGAACCCATCTGGGACCCCAGAGGGAAATTCAAGCCCAATTGGAGCGGCCCCTACATTATGAAGAAAATCTTATCCGATAGTGCCGCCATGCTCACTGACCTGGATGGGGAAGAGATGGCTTGTCCAGTCAATCTGGACCGTCTCAAGAAATTCTACCCCTAGTCCGAAATCTCGGCGCGCTATGACTCTTCTCATCCCCCTTCTATTCTAAAAAAAACACTTCATTTCCCTCTACCCAGAACTACGTGGGCCTGATCCTCTACAAAAACTATTTTTAAAACTTTTCAAAAAACCCCAGAGGTACGTAGGCAGCTCATACTCCTCACATGAGTGCGGCCCTTTCTTTTTCACAAAATACTATTCTTTTCTTACCTCCGAGAACGACGGCTCATTGTAAAATTATTTGAACAAAAGGATTATGTATGCCTTACCGATCAGTATAGATAATTCAAAAATACAAAATTCATCGAGAGGCACAGCTGCATGATCAGAAAATTGTTTATTTCATTAATAAGAAATTACAGTACGGATTACATAAGAAAAAGGAACGTATAACTCCCTTCCCCACTACTATAAAAAGCCAAATAAAATCCCCACACCTGTTACACAAATAAACTCCCCAGGAGTCCTACCCACAGCTACCAGAGGAGCCTGCACCCTCATCATCTACATCTTGAGGTCCCCAAGTTTCCCCTGTCTGAATGGAGTGCCGTAAACATTCCATGGATCGATGAGCCTTAACCATCTTCGAAAGACCACAACACCCCTTTCCATAGAGTCAGATAAAACAAACCATCTTTTTCCAGTCTCCACTGCCAACATCTTGCTAACTACTTTCCTCCATAACCACTTCATATAATCTTTGGGGACATGGAAAAACTTCCCGACAGACTGAGAGGGATGGTTTGACGGACGCCAATTTTCCCACAGAGACCCAAACAACAGATGCAGGTGCTCAGTCAAATCTTCTACCGAAAAGAAATTCGAGGTCCGAGAGGGCACAACCTGCGCCCAGCCGAATTGGCGTAAAAGCCGCCAAGGGAAATAAAAAGAGGTCTGTTTGAGACCAACTAGCCGCACATATGAATACTCTCCTAGCTTCAGAACGGGCTGTAACGGCCCCCACCAAGGCACTGACCAATACAACCCACAAGCCCCATGCTCCACAAGCCAATTCTCCCAGTTCTCAACATACAGGCCAACGCGGATGAAGTAATGCGAAAAGAAGTTGGGTACGGCCGACAAGGGATATTCTGGAGGAGTCGACAAGCTGAATATTTCAGATAACTACATAAACAGCATCACAGGGCTACCCCTCAAAAAGTCAGAACGGCCTTCTCTCCAGGAATACAGGCCATTCAGAGTCTCCGCCAATATCACCGTGGAGGGATTATGACGATATGACATCCATTAAGTAATGGCTGCCAGTTGTGGGTCCACCTGCAATTCCCCAGTCACCAGTAGCAATTTTGAAACCAGACCCAGAATAACGGCTCCAGCATAGCCAACATCACCTACTTCCTGCAAATGCACAGACTGCAGCACCGTCGGGAGGGAGATCATTCCTCCAACAACCAGTGATCTGGCCGCCGAAGGCGAAATATGAAGAAGTCCGGCCAACAAATTCCTAGGAGAATGGGGAAATTCGGGCAAAGCCGCAGTAACACTGGGATTTACACTCAATATGGCAGAAAATTCCTCGTAGGTAGGACAAACCTCTTCCAACCCAAACCGGAATACATGGTCTTCGGGGTACCAGAATTGTACCGCCGCTATCAGCATATTCCACTTAAAAGGCCGATTGCGCCACAAGGAGACTCGACGCATGTTGAAAGCATCGTAGTCGACATTATAAGAGCACATAGCTTCCAAGGCTTCGAGGTAGTTGGCAAACTCGGTGCTACCAGGGAGAGCCATCTTACAAAGACAAGAGATGATGGGCAAGTAGTTGAAAATGCAAAGGTGTGATGAAAACACTCCACCCTTACCCCTTTTTATACTTAAAAATCCTCACAAGGGACATAATCCCTGCAGAAATCAGAGGGAATCCTACCCCACAAGGTACCAAAGGCTGAAGAGGGTACCAATCAAAACCTTCAATTGATGGGACTGGACTGAACTACCGATAGGCAGGACAGGGTGCTTACCGATCGACAACCCCCCTATTGTTAGAAACTTCCCTTTTTCCTCTTTTGTCAAAACAGAAAAACTCAAATAAAAATAAATTGATATTCTCAATAGAATTTCAAAATCCTTTTAATTCTCCATTTTTAATCAAAAACTTTCCGTAAAAAAAAATCAAAAAAATTCCTTTTTACAGTCTCAGCAGCAAAGTAAAAAAGCCCATGTGCATGCATTCATTCATCATTAATAAAAGATAATAAAAAAACTCCATTGCATTGCATATATTTGTGTTTTGTATTACATCAGTTTTGTAGGAAATAAAAAGAAAAGAAAAAAACAACGGGACTCAGCCTGAACCCCTCATTTCATTATCTCTCTCTCTCTCAAGAGCTTCCACCCCTGCGATGCGCTCTCTTCCCCCTACGGAGAGACGACGCACCGCCGCTTCCCGAACCAGAGTCCTCTCCGGATGAAGCAGACGGAACCAAGTAAGAAGAACAGGAACCGCGTCCTGAATATGGGCAGTCACCGAAGATATCCAGTCTCTGATGTCCCTTAGCCAAGTGGTCGACACCCGGACTTGCTGCAATAAAAGGTGAAATCAATATTAAAGAAGAAATGACCAAAACGGAAAAGAAAGAGAAAAATAAAGGAGCAGAAAGGTATACCGCAGGTCGAAGGACCTCCTCTGTCAAACCCAACTCCTCCGGATCCATCACATGAGGACGGTGCAGCATAGGCACCATCCCTCCATCAGTATGCCGAATATTATATGAAGGGGTATGCAGTCGTACAAAAGGGACCTCCGAGGTCACCGCCGTCGCAGATGCCGACGGGCCACCACTGCTGTGAGAAGATCCCACCGCCCAACTCGAACCCACCAGAGGGAAGGGTAGTGCATCGTATATGCTGGGCGCCATCAACCAGATCGTCATGAAATCCATATAGTCATACGGCGCAGCTGTATCGGTGTATAGCAAGTAGGAATCGCCGATCATCATCGCGATCCTCTCATCCTCCAACATCAGTCGCTCCCACCTCATAGACGTAGGAGGCTGCGCGGATGGCACCACCACCTCCTCCTCAGCAATCTGGCGAGTCACCCTCTCCCCGAGGTACCAGGAATGGCCGAACTCATGCGCCAGCAAATGCCTCATCCGCACATTCACCCCGGTCGCCCCCGCATCCTGAATGGTTGTCTCCCACGGGTAAAAGGTCACCTGAAAATCTCCAAGTGAGCATAAATAAATACAAGACCATAAGGAATAAAAACCAAGACTGAAATGGATAGAGTCTTACCCTACCACTAGTCAGGTCATTCAAGACCTGACGTACCGCCTCCAGGGAAAGAGATCCCTTCTACTGTCGATTGGACTTACGCCATCGATACAATCGACAGAAATCCCCAACAGTGTCGTCCTTCAAAGCAATCAGCGGGGTGTTGCACCCAATCACCTCATAGAACCACGTCTGAATTCACAAGCAAAAAAGAGATGCATAAGAAAAATGCGAATACATAAAAAAAATGCTTGAATTAAAGAATACCTCAAGAAGGTACATGGCCCCAATAAAGGTCTGCCGGCAGCCCCGGCTGAATGCATCCAGAGAAAAATAAAGGGTCGCCAAGGTCATACTCCCCCAATCATAGAAAGGGATGTTAAAAAACATCCTCAAGTACGGCAGAAACCACAAATGAACGACGTCACCGCTCGACGCCACCATGAAACCTCCCAGCACCAAAAGAATGAATAATCGGGCCATCTGCCTCACTTGCAGCCCGTCCTCCATATCGATCTCCCTACCCAACAGAACATCCTTCAGCAGGGACAGCCGGATAGAATCCCCAGAAACTATCCTCCCTACATCACCAAGTGTCGCTCGCACTGCCTCCGGTCTCACCCGTAAAGAGCGATCCACCTTTATCTGCTCTCTATCACAATACAGCCCCAGCAGCTGCTTCACGTCTATGGGAGTCACAGTCATCTCCCCGAAGCCAAAATGAAAGGTATAGGTAGTGTCCCACCACCTCTCTCCCAAAACGCACAAGACCGTTGTTGAACGAGGCATCTCATCCAGTGCAGATGCCAACCGCCCAAAACTCTTTGATGATACCACCTAGCGCACCACAGGCGGAAGATGCTCCAAGACATCCTTGAGCCCCATTATCCCACGGGCACGCATGTTATTCAAAGAAATATCAGACCGGAAAAAAGAAAAGTCTCATCAAAGATCAAGAAAGAAAGATCACCAAAAAGAGAAGAATGCCAAAGATCGGGTTACTTACATAACCACCGGGGATCACTCTCGAAGGGTTATGACGCGATGGCTCCCGCAGTAAGGTCCTCTCATCCGCAACAGGCTCAAACGCATCAAAGGAGTTCTCACTCCCCAAAGCAAGAGGTGCCCTAGCCCTCCACTCCACATTCGCCCAATCATCAATGATCAACCACTCCCGGTGGACTGCAGTGCTCACGAAAGCGGCCATTTCTTAAAGATCGGAATACTAGAACGATTTGCAGAAGAATCGTAGAGAGAGAGAAGGCAAAAGAAGCTGTGAAAAAATGAGGGGATTCGCCCCCTTTATATAGTATGCCAAGTGCCATGCCGATCGGCATCACCCCCTACCATACCGATCGGCACTGACTCCTCACCTTCCCGAGGCAACCCAAAAGTCTGTGCCACTGTCGAATGGCACCTCTCACACCATGCCGACCGGCACCCCACCTAAAATTTCATACAGAAATTCCCAAAAATACCAGAAAGCCTCGAAAAATCCCAGAAAAATTCCTAAAAATCCCAGGAAGGATCTAGAGCCTTTTTACCAAGAAAATTTCGCGTTCCCTAGAGCGAAACCCCTCTTCCCCAGTGAAATCCTCAAAAACAAAGTGAAAACTCCTCTCGACAAAGCTCCAAGGGATCCTTAAGGATCACCTGATCACTTCCCCAGCACAATTCTCTTACAGCCCCAAAATAGGTTATTCCCCCCTGCGAGGTATCCTAAAATCTTCCCCAGCTATCAGCTCCCCAGCTCAGGTCAAAATCACAAAGCTCTTTCTCCAGCAGAATCAAAATCCAATCTTTAACCACTCTTGGATCAGAATTGGCCCCGGTCTTGGATCGCACCTGAGTTAGGTCAGAATTGACCTCGGTCTTCGGTCGTCACCACTCTTGGGTCAGAATTGGCCCCGGTCTTGGATCGTCACCTGAGTTAGGTCTGAATTAACCTCGGTCCTCGGTCATCACCACTCTTGGGTTAGAATTGGCCTCGGTCTTGGATCGTCACCTGAGTTAGGTCAGAATTGACCTCGGTCCTCGGTCGTCACCACTCTTGGTCAGAATTGGCCCCGATCTTGGATCGTCACCTAAGTTAGGTCATAATTGACCTCGGTCCTCGGTCGTCACCACTCTTAGGTCAGAATTGGCCCCAGTCTTGGATCGTCACCTGAGTTAGGTCAGAATTGACCTCGGTCCTCGGTAATCACCACTCTTGGGAAAGAATAGACCCCGTTCTTGGATCATCACCAGAGTTAGGTCAGAATTGACCTCAGTCCTCGGTCGTCACCACTCTTGGGTCAAAAATGGCCCCGATCTTGGATCGTCACCTGAGTTAGGTCAGAATTGACCTCGGTCCTCGGTCGTCACCACTCTTGGGTCAGAATTGGCCCCGATCTTGGATCGTCACCTATGTTAGGTCAGAATTGACCTCGATCCTCGGTCGTCACCACTCTTGGGTCAGAATTAGCCCCGATCTTGGATCGTCACCTGAGTTAGGTCAGAATTGACCTCGATCCTCGATCGTTACCAATCTTGGGTCAGAATTGGGCCCGATCTTAGATCATCACCTGAGTTAGGTCAGAATTGACCTCGGTCCTCGGTCGTCACCACTCTTGGGATAGAATTGGTCCCGATCTTGGATCGTCACCTGAGTTAGGTCAGAATTGACCTCAGTCCTCGGTAATCACAACTCTTGGGAAAGAATTGGCCCCGGTCTTGGATCATCACCAGAGTTAGGTCAGAATTGACCTCAGTCCTCGGTCGTCACCACTCTTAGGTCAGAATTGGCCCCGATCTTGGATCGTCACCTGAGTTAGATCAGAATTGACCTCGGTCCTCGGTCGTCACCACTCTTGGGTCAAAATTGACCCCGATCTTGGATCGTCACCTGAGTTAGGTCAGAATTGACCTCGATCCTCGGTCGTCACCACTCTTGGGTCAAAATTGACCCCGGTCTTGGATCGTCACCTGAGTTAGGTCAGAATTGACCTCGGTCCTCAGTCGTCACCACTCTTGGGTCAGAATTGGTCCCGGTCTTGGATCGTCGCCTGAGTTAGGTTAGAATTGACCTCGATCCTCGGTCATCACCACTCTTGGGTCAGAATTGGCCCCGGTCATAGATCATCACCTGAGTTAGGTCAGAATTGACCTCGGTCCTCGGTCGTCACTACTCTTGGGTCAGAATTATCCCCGATCTTGGATCGTCACCTGAGTTAGGTCAGAATTGACCTCGGTCCTCGGTCGTCACCACTCTTGGGTCAGAATTGGCCCCGATCTTGGATCATCACTTGAGTTAGGTCAGAATTGACCTCGGTCCTCAATTGTCACCACTCTTTAAGTCATAATTAACCTCAGTTATTAGACCTTTACCCTAAGCCCACAGATTTGGCCTTGACCCGCAGAATTGGTCGTCCCCGGCACACTCCTTAGGTTCTCAGAATCGACCCTCTGAATCAATCATACTCCCTCAAAAGCATCATGTGGTGTCCATTCGACGGTCATCATTTGTTCCAAACTCACCCGTCGAGGGGCTCTGTAGACACCCCATTCTATTACCCCCTAACTCTCCTTAGGTCCCTAGTACCTCCCTTCATCACTATAAACCCAGGTCACGTCCCGAGTACTAACCTGAAGACCATCGGGCACTCCCTGGCCCAGTTTGACCCAAAAGTCAAACTCTTCGTCTTGATTAAGACTCAATGAATCTTTAAAGGTCACTGAATACCCTTTCCAACAGTCTACCTCGTGCGCGATTCTAACTTACCATGCGAACGAACAATCCGTTTGCGTCCGAAACCTGACCTAGAGACCACCGGGCGCTCCCGAGCTCTGTTTGACCTAAGTCAACTCTTCAGCTCGACCGAGGCTAAATGAATCTTTGAAGGGAACTAAATACCCTTTCTAAAGGTCCATTCTGTGCGCGATTCCGACTTTCCATGCGGACGAATGATCCGTTTGACTCTGGGAGGCCACCGAGCGCTTCCCGGACCCGGTTGACCAAAGTCAACTCTCCAAACTGGGTCAAACTCTTTGGAATGTGGAAGTACATCTCCTAACCTTTCCAACGGTCCGCCCTGTGCACGATCCGGACTTACCATGCGGACGAACGATCCGTTTGCGTCCGAGCGATTCCCCGTCCAATGGACCAACAAATGCTTCCGAGCCATATTTGACCCAAAGTCAACTCTCGAACCCGGGAGCGGTCCAAAGGACTTTCAAAGTTATCTGAATTACCTTTCTAATGGTATGCCCCGTGAGCGATTCTGACCAACGGTTTGCCCTCGGCGGCCGATTTTTAAAAAAAGCCTGAAGCGCACTGCCAAATGGCAGGTTCCAGACCCTGCCTATCGGCACCTGCCGATAGGCAGGAACAGGTCTATGCCGATCGGCACCCACCTGGGCCTATAAAAGGAGGCCTTCACCACATTTTCAAAGGGGAGCCCAGATCTGATAAAAATCTCTCTCAACGAATCCTAGAAACATCTCTTGAAGGCAACGTGATTTCAACTCCCAAATCCCTTTTTTACTTCCACTTTTCATCATCCTTTTTATCAAACTTGGTGAATTAACCACTCTCCATCATCATCCAAGCTCAAGGGCTGCTATTCAACACTCAAGATCAAGCTCAAGATCTTCAAGAAGGTCCAACTTTCTTAAACTCGCTCTTGAATTCTCTTAAATTCCCATAACTTGTTTTCTTATTTAGCTTTTTATTATCTCAGCTCACACATCCTAATATACTTTTTATTTAGTATTATTGTACCTCTTTTATTTTCATAAAACCCAAAAAACAAGAAAAAGAGGGTTTGCTCATAAATTCCAAGTAGGGATTCTCACACTTTTTCCACACTTTTCTCACAACTAAAATACCTTTTTCTACACACACACACACACACTTACAAATAAGAGACTCCCCATTTGGATTTATGGGATAAACCCCACCCCTAGTTTTGTATACAAACTACATGGACTTTGATGCCTTTATAGGCTACGTAGGCGTCTCGGGGTAAAACCCGAGACTCGAGTCCTTTATCTCACCTTTTTTCTCTAATTTTCTATTTTCTCTAAATCCATTTTCCTTATATTCTATATACTTGCCCTTAATAACGCATTACTCCACATGCGTTATCGTTCCCTTATAACGATCAACGTAGGGGTAATCGCGTAAATCTTATTTTTTTAATATTACCTTTATATCTTCCTACGGATGACTCGCTTTATCTTTTCCATGATATAAGTCGAGGATTCCTACCTCCATTCTATATATACATATGCACACATATCACGGGGGGGGGGGGGGGGGGGGAATAAAAGGAAAATAGAAAATATTCATGAGAGACCGAAAGGGCGGAATGGGTGCCTAACACCTTCCCATTTCGTAACTAAGCCTCCGAACCCTTCTCGAATCATCTTGGTTTCGCACGCACCAGTATGTCTTTGGAAGCCATCCTTCGGGGTGGCTTCCCCTTTTTCTTTTGTCTGTTTTGAGTAAAATAGACTGGCGACTTTGAATCTCTTTACATTTTTACACCACATCTCAAACAACGCCGGCCGAAGTGCTCCCGAGAGGGACGCGCGGGACCTGAAGGATCCTTCTCCTCCGCGGCGGGGATCGGGGATGGCCATAAAGTGTAGGGCATACTAGGTGAAATACAACATGGTTCATGCTCCCTTAGCCAACTTACAAAGCCTAGAAGCCCCTACCCCTTCCATACTTGGGAATTAGATCTAGTAGGTAAGATCACCCCAACCTCTTATACCAAAGCCTTCATCATAGTTACTATTTAACTTTACACCAAGTGGGCAAAAGCGATCCCCTTAAGAAGAGTAATTGATCAATTGGTAACCTAGTTTATTAGGGAATACATAATATGCAGGTTTTGTATTTTAAAAGTTATTCTCACAGACAATGGAAAATATTTCGTATGTAAAGAGATGGGGATCCTGATAGACAAGTACAAGTTCGTTCATAATAGTTCAACCATCTCATATCCTAAAGATAATGGATTGGAGAAAGCTACGATCGAAACTTTGATCAACATTCTGAAGAAATGCTTAAAGACATATTGGGGGCTTAGGTCAGAAAGCTACCAATGATGTTGTAGGACTATGGAACCTCTAAAAGAAAGCTAATATGCTTCAATCCTTTCTCACTGGTCTATGGCACTAAAGTTGTACTATCAATAGAATTAGTAGTAGCCTCAGCTAGAGTGGCTCCAAATAATGGTCTCATACCAGACCCCAGGCATGTACAGTTGGAGGCACTACATGGGCATAGAGATAAGGCCAAAGAAAATTTCAAAGTCTATACCTAACAACTATATAGGGTTTATGACAATTTGGTTAATCGTAAAGAGTTTCAAGTAGGGGACGTGGTCTTCCACTCATCACTCAAGAAGCATATCAACATCCAAGTTCAAGACAAATAGGGAACGACCCTTTATGGTACGAGGAGTGGCAAAGTCAAGCTATTGCCAAATATCTGAGCCCGCGAACGAGTGACTACGGTCTATCAATTATAAGTGGCTGAAGAAATATTATGCCTAACTGTTTCTAAGTTCTCTCCTTTAAGTAATTTCAAAAAGTTTGCTTTAGCACTGGCACTCTTTTTTTGTAAAGGAAACTTTGAGCACAATTCATGTAAATAGCATAGACATAGAAGTACAAGAATATCAACTATTTTGATTAGTAACACTTGAAAATTCTTTTTTTCCTTTACTTATCTACATTTGTTGCTAATAGATTATCAGTACCCATTCACTAATAAGTTATGAAGTGGGTACATCTATTATAACTAATTTATCATTTTTTTGCTTAAATATGAAAGAAAATGAGATGTATATTTTCTGATGGGCAAAAACAGGCTTTGAACCTCAAATTTTACGGAGGGTCCAAAACATAATGAATGTTTCTCATTATACTTGGGGGTCTATCCATCCCAAGGGTAAAGTATAGTGAGCAAAGTCCCTCTAGATATAGCATCTTAAATATCTCACAGATTAAGGGGAAGTTTTAAAAAAACATTAACAAATTCCTTTATGTTATCTTGACAACAAGTTTTTGCAGAAGGAAGTAATGTCTTTACTTATCTTCTATAAGTTATTTGCCTGGCTATTTGAGAATATAAAGAGGGGTTTTATCCCTCCTTTAAGTTATTGCTTAAAAAGTTAAAGATTTCCATATGAAATGTGGAACAAAGTACCTTGAAGATTAAGGGGCAGTTCTATAACTTAATTTGCTAAGATTTTGTGCAAATACTCCCACAGAAAAGGGAGCACCTCCCAGTAAATAACAGTAAAAAAAATATAACACAGAGGCAAGATGAAAATAAATAAATGGAAGAATTTTTTTTGTTTTCATTAATATGAAACGGTATTTACATATACCAGAAAAAATGAAGAATACATAGAAAGACAAAGTCTACATCTCAAAACATATCAACTAGATAAAATAAAGAAGAGATCCTCTCGCTAGTGCATATTAATGTAACAGGGACATGCATCCTGAATAAACTGCTCCTCCATCTTGGCCAACTTGGCTTCGAGCAGCTGAATCTAGCTATGAATTTGAGTGGCCTCAGCCTGGCATGCTGAACTCTAGAGTGCGTAGACACATGAAGCCTCATCATCTCCTAAAAGGAATACTCAATAAGCGATGAACTGCAGTTGCAACACAACATAGATGAAAATGATACACCTTTAGAATATCATGGAGATCTTGCAAAAATAATTAAGTCCTCATGTTGGTCAGCTCGACAGGGGTGGTAAATAAAAAGTCATGAATATGGATTAGAAGGGGCTTCAGGTTAAATACAATAAAGACGTTGATGTTAAGAACGCTCTGAGATGTGAAAGTCTTAGGATGGTGCTTAAGGATCATCTCCAACACCTCCCGCTCGTTGCCCCTAAACCTCTTATGTTCCTCGCGCCATAGATACCTCATGAAGATCTCAGGTGTCTCCACCTCAATGTCGTCATGGCCTATTTTTTTAGACTCAACCTTAAAAGGAAGGAATGAGGACTCCTCACCGGAACCCTCATCACAATCAGAGTGAGTGGCTTAGAACTACGCCCCTCATTATCCTGTGCCTCAACAGGCTCGCTCACAGGATCCTGAAAACAGGGATCATTAAAAGAATAGTTGAGGAAAGTAAGAAAAATATATAAATAACTTCATTTAGAAAATAAATAGAAGGTGAAGAGTTTACCCCGAGGCCCAAAGGGGTGAGCATGCTGCCTGTAAATAGGGAAAGCCCTCCCAGATGTGTTGTGCCAATATGGTAAAAACAAGGAAAGTATAACATTAATAGATCATTTGCTCACCAAAAAGAAAGACTCTAAGAAACATTAAGAATAAATCAGGTATGATAGTAAAATACTAGATGAGTGATCACTGCAGCGCTCCCAGTCTGTTCCACAACTATAGGAACACTTGCCTCACTAACCTGAAAACAGGGAAACATGGGTGTGATAGTAAGAAGCTTGAACAGTAAAAGAAATAATTAAAATATTGGGGCAAAATTTAAGAGTGAATAAGGTATAACAACATACCTCACTCACAGCGGCCTCCCCAAGTCATTCCGTAGTTACAGGAATAGTCCCAACACTAACCTGATAATACGGAAATATGAAAGTGTTAGAAAACACTTGCACAGAAAAGGTAAATCAAAAGGGGTATATTTAAATAATCACTTGAGGAGGATCCTCTATAGTGCTAAGCGAGTGTCCCGCAGACATAGGGACCTCAACCATACTAGCCTAAAGGCAAGTAAACAAAGAAGTATTAGTAAACTACTTGTGCAGAAAAAAAGCAAGTTTAACAAACAAATATGTCAATATGAGTACTTGGGGAGTCACCTTTGCAGTACTCGAGGCATGTCTCATAGACAAAGGGACCCCATTAACACTAACCTAAAAAATAGGTAAACTAGAAGGTGTTGATGAATAACTCATGCAGATAAAGTAAGTTTAGTGAATATATGTGTTGAAATAAATACTTAGGGGTGTACCCCTGAAGTGCTAGTAGTTTGTCCTGCGGACTGGGGCCTTCAATAGTGTCTGCCTGGAGAATAAAGAAACAGATAACAAATCTTCAAGATGCCTTACACAGTAAAACAAAAAGAAAAGTCAAGCAAAAAAGATGTTGGTATACCTGAGAGACCTCTGGTAAAGTGATTCTTCAAAGAAGACTCATAGAAGGGCTTACAGAATCATGAGCATGTGAGGGTACCACCCAAAGAGTAAAGGAGATCATAACCTAGATACTCCCAAGTAGAAGAATCATAAGTGCAGAGAGCACAAGGGAAATAAAGTAAATACTTGAGGTAGAGAGGGAGATTAGTTGCTCACGTGTGCACTAACTGCAGAGATAGCTGGTGCTGAAATGCTGACGCTATCCAACAATATAAACAATTAAAAAAGGAGTTACAACTCAAATAAAGTATATAATAACGATATGTTAAAGAACAAAAACAAGAAAATCCAAATACTTGAACCCTATGAGGGGGAGAGGGGCTCAAATCAACTATAGGGGACATAGGGTTTCTCGTACCAAACTACCAATAAACAACTTGTTAGAAAAAACTAAGTAAAAAAATAATAAAGTGAGATAGATAAATACATGTGTTAAAGAATAAACCTGTAAAATAGGTTCACTCATTAGGTAGACAAATTTACAAACAAGTTAACAAGAGAATTTATGATTTAATAGCTGAAGAAACATTAAAAGGCAAGTATTTGAAAAGATAAGTGAGTACCTGCACAGTGCGAGAGGCAACAGAAGACCCCCTCGCAGAAGTTGGGAACATAATAAAAAGTTGTTGAATAAAAAAATATAGAAAATGTTAAAGGTAGTTGATGGATAAAACCAATTATGATCCTTAATGTTTTGATAACAAACCTCCCGAGGGAGACTTAAAGAGGAAACAAACATAAAGTTCCTCTCCAGTAGGAAAGCAGACCGACGAATAGGAGAAGGTGAAGATGAGGAGTTTGTCCTCACCTATGAAGGTACACTCATCACTATGGCAGAAACCAAGTTAAAGGTTAGAAAATATAGTGAAAAGTTAATCAAGATAAAATAAAGAAAATAATAAAAGCACTTGTAGTGGAAGTGCAAGGGGAATGTCCATAAGGAAGCTGCACAGTGGTGGGGCTAGAAGTAAAGGGTGAGTAGATCATGGTTTCCACCCGATCACAATTAGAACCCCTCGAATTTGATAATAAAGCACAAGTGTTAGACCAATGATCATGGTGAGCATAAATAAGACTGACATCATTTGAAGAATATGTGTTATCATTATAGGAAGGGGTGCTTGCATAATCAACTAGTTCCTATTTAAGTGAGAAAGAGGGGGAACATACATTTGAAGCTTCATGACTGGCAGCTTCACTAAGTAAAAGAGAATTAGTTGGAGTACCTTCTACGAGGGGGAATATGAGAGGGATGGTTCCTGTAAGATCCGGGAATTTTTCAAACCTGAGTTATCTACGACAATTGTTTAAACCCTTATAATGTGTGTAAAATCAAGAGTCTTCTAAAGAAGAGATAAGCTACACTTAGAAACCTACATTCTGCTAAATTAACTTAGATCCCTTAAATTTTCAATAAATTACAAAATAACCCCTAAAAGTTTCAAAGTAATATAACTTGATGTCTATTTAACAACTAGACCCTCACTTTAGATAAAATTAATCCCTTAGACCTTAATTAACATAAAATTATAACTTTAACCCTGGAAACTTTATGAAATTACCAAAATACCCAAATACTTTACAAAATGTGCACTTTTAAGGCTATAAAATTAATTATGCAACCAATTAATGACCAACTTGGAGAATTCTTTAATTATAGTTACATCCCTATCCACCCAGTGCTACATATCAGTACTAGAGGTTAAATTACACATGAACACACCATGTAAACATGTGCACTACAATTATCCATAATGAAAACTATACTTAAACTGGCTCAAATCCACCACCCAAAGGCCCCAATTAAATATCCTAAAGATGTAGTATAAATACCCCACGAACTCAGCAGTAAAAACAAACCTTACAACTCAGTTCAAAAACTCAAAAATCACCTCAAATCAGGTACCTTCTGATTTTATGCTTAATTTAAAGTTCTTTCAATTCCAATAGTATTATGTGTAGTTAATATAGTTAGAACAACCATAATATGCAAGCTTTTATGTGTAGAATAACATAGGATAGAAAAAACAGGAAGAAACACCATTAAAGCTTGAGCTTTAATGGTGAATCTTAATACAATGCCTTAACTTTGATTTGAAGCTACATATAACTTCATTATGACATAAGGATATCGAATGTATGGTTAAAAGCCATGAATATGTATATAGAGCTCAAATTGATCAAACGTGTATTTTGAACTCAAAAATTGAAAATTCGAAACTCTTCATGTATAATCCATCTTAATCTTTGAAACCAAAACCAAAGTACTCTCATATATAGCATAAACCAACCCAAGTTCATAAGAAACCTTGCCATACTCTAGAAATCCACGATTGTTAGGTCAAATTGTAGCAAAAGACACAATTTTGAATCTTGAGCTATATTCATTATCAATCCACAAAACTAATATATTCGGATTCCTCATAAAAAAATAGGCTAGGTTGGTTAAGAAATCGTCTCAAATGGTATAACAATGAATGAGAAATGAAGATAAGAAAACTAAAACCTTAGAAGTCAAAATCGAGAGGTTGAAGATGAAGACTTTTATCAAGAACTTTGTGTGACACGTCGCCTATTATAATCCTGGGTGATCAGTCCATTATTAAATTAAACAAAAATTATTAATGATTTCATTCTTAGCATCGCTATTGAAACACAATTATATTACTAATACCCTAACGGCTCGGTGTTAAAATTTTAATCTTTTTTATTAACATGCAATAATTTACACTAATAAACCACATTCACCATTCCAATAAACAACGCAATAAATGACGAAACAACTGAATAAATAAATGTGTTTGGAATAAACATGCCAAACTAAATCCACATACAATAATCCATAATTAAAATTAAATCCAACATCTGGAAATAAAAATAGAAATGAAGTATCCCTGAGATAACCACTAATTAAAGATGGGCGACATGCTCGACTAAGATAACTGAATGATGAACACGAACTGATAAAAGTGGACGCATCTACTACCGAGGTCCTGCAACGTCCACAGCAGCTGCAACTCGTCAAATAAGAATGGACTCCTAAGATTGGCATCCCTGTAGCTAGGCACCTAAAATGTTTTTACAAAAATAGATTTGAAATGGGTTAGAGCCCAAGAACATTTGAAAAATATTTACAAGTATTTATAATGCAGTAAGAGCAGATATTGTACACATGTTAACTTCACGTGACCTCACTTGAGATCCTCACCTCTCAACTACTGTGCATGCGTAACGTATTCTCCTAAACCATCCTAGTTATGTTACCCCGTCTAACTAGTTTAATTAAGTCCCCCCTGCATACTAACTTGTTATGCCCACCCATATTGCCCATACAATAAGTTACCAAATTTCCAAAGCCTTTATCCTGTCAAAATCACTAAGTAAGTATTAAGTTTTCACATATTTAGGTTATTTTAGATATCACTATTTATCTCATCTATTAATGAACACAAAATAAAATAAATTACAAATATATATATAGCACCCTCGTCATATATACGAACAAGGCATCCCTAGGTGGAGACCTGCCATGCGTGCATACCCTGCTATTGAGTCCATATACATCACGTACTAAGGACTTTTGGTTCGGAATCACTCTCGAACCATAAATTTACAATTCACACAATTTGGAGGCGAACATAGTTCGAAACCTTTGGGCTACGCACACACCTAACATACCCAAATGACCGATCACACTATCATACACACAAGTAGTGCTCAACCCTAAGTTCTTTATTCTGAGGTACAAGTCTAAAACTACACCCAAATGAGCTCATCGGGATAAGATTGTCCATGATGCGAAACTTCCCGTGATAGAAGGTAGCGTAGGTATTTTCATACACATAATAAGTCAGACAATAAGTATTCACACAACCTATATATATATATCATCAGTACATGTATACACGTAACCTATAATATATCCCGTACGTAGTATATAACTTTCGAAGATCTTACGTAGTATCGATTTACCAATATACTTCTTATCGTATATTCCCGAGTGTTTTCCACTACTCGAAAGGTCCTAATTACCCCTTAAATTATTTCAGTAGTCATAACACATCTATACTACTAGTCTGGTCTTAGGATCACTCATGCTCTCCATGACTCATGTTAATTATCATGAATACAATTTTGGAAACCTCAACCCATTCGTATGCTTACAAAAATTACTAAATCCCTCATTTAATTTTAATAATGCCCTAAAAGTCTCCCCGAAATATATTCACAATTTCTTGGCTTCAATAAGGGAAATTCCCAAATTTTGGCAAACCGAATTGATTCGAAATGTAGTAGTTGTCTCTTGTTCAGATTTTACGTTTTCACCATTTTTAATCCTTCAAACCTCCATTATACAGTCTCAAACTCCCAAACAAATATACCAAACCATATAATATCATATATAAATGATTTCTAACGTATCCGAATCATTAAATCATCAAGGGAAGTCATTTAAATTGGATTAATTATGCACTTTAATCCCCAAACCCTAGATTATTGTGTCTTGATTAAAGAACATCAATAAAACCATATTTCTCCATATTCTCGTGTTACTACATTGTCATATTCATGCTACATACATACATGGATTATGTCTATCATTATTTGTACCAAAGAACATGAATTCAATTCCCAATCTAAAGCAAAAAATAATTTATTCATGAACATTATTCAATCCTATGCTAACATGAATAGTATATGCACTCAAATTTTGCAAGATAAACACTTGTCTGGAGTTTGTAGGTTTGATTTCTGCAGAAAAGTGGTGGAGTTGTCTTCCTCTCGTTCCGATCTAAACTTTAGTGGTGCTGGTGGTCAAAAGTAATGTGGGGAGCATTGGAAACCTTCATCTTCCTCCTCTAATGGCCTTTTTCAGTATTTCTAACTACTAACCCTAACACCCTCAACACATTTGCTGATATAACCTTAGTAATTTTGTTGGTCCCTTTTCTTTAAAAATTCAAAAGACCAAAATATCCTTCTGGGGTGCCGGTTTGACTAAACAATGCCCGGGGACCCAATCCAAACCCCCGAGTACACTTTTTTTTTTTACTATTTCAACCCTTCTAGACACAATGGTGCCCTAGAAATGATCATTTGGATGAACCATAAATAAACCACATTTTATCTCATAAATTTAAGTCCTAACATGACTCACACGCCGTCCCGACTAAATAATCGCAACTGCCGTATTTCTCAGCCACGACAATCATATTGAATTCTTATTAAATTATTACTCGTTCACTAAGTAATACTCAATATAATTCATAGAAATTAATATTAACCCTTGTCTCGCTAACTAATATTTATTTTAATCCGAATTAATTTCCTATTAATTTTCCATTTAATTTAATTAATTCTTATATAAAAATCATTGAAAATACAGAGTGTTACACTTTGACCACACGCAAGAGGGTGCGTGGCCAATCAGGAATTTTTTATTTTATTTTCCAAATTTTTTATTAAAATTTTATGGTGAAAATAGTACAAGGCAAGGCCATGTTTGGATATCCCTAGCTTAAGTTATGAAAAACTAAGGTTTTAACTTAAGAATATTTTTTCAAATTTACAAATTGACCCCTCTTAACTTTTTCAACTTATGAATTTGATCCCCAAATCTTTTCTATAAATATTTCAATATATTTTAAGACAAAAAGTCTCATACACTAAAATTAAATAATGATTTTTAAGTTCAGTATATTAAAGTCCCAAAATAATTAAAAATAAACCCCCAAAACTTTAAAAGATACAATTTTAGTACAAAACTGACTGACTAAATCCTAAATACTTACATACCCAAACATTGTATACAAAAAATGAAGAATGAACTCTTCCCAATATCCTATTGTGATATAAAGCCGACCGAATAGCGAGCAAGTAGGTTTTTTTGACCTTTTCAATAGTATACTTTTCGTATTTAACATGCTGCAATTAATATTGTAGCCATCCCGGGAGCGATGTTCGGGGGGGGGGGGGGGAGGAGGATCCCTCGAGAAAGAACTAGGTCACGATCTCACACCCTCTCTTCGAAAGGTGCTTCAGTCATCTTTGATGTGGGGTGAATGTAAAGAGATGGTGTCGCCAACCTATTTTGCACAAAACAGGAAAAAATCATGTTACCACTTTGAGAGAGCGACATCAAGGACAAATTGATGCATACGAAACTAATAGATCAGAGGTCCGGGGGCTAAGTTACGGAATGGAAAGGTGTTAGGCACCCATCCTGCCCTTTCGGTCTGTCATGGGCAAATTTTAATATTTTCCTTTATCCCTGTGAAGTGTGTGTATATATTTATATATTGGAGATTGTAATCGTTCGACCCATACCATGAAAAAGGAGGGGTAAGGTCATCCACAGGAATTTTTCAAAAATAATAATAAATGTAGAAGATAGAATATAAGCGTTCAACGCGATATTGATCATTATTGAGAAACGACAATATGTGTGGGATGAAACGCAAACAAGCATATTATATGTATATTTATGATAATTATGAAAAAGAGAGATTTTGAGAAATTTCAAAAATAAGAAAAATTAGAAAATTGGAAAATTGGACTCGAGTCTCGGATTTTAATTCGAGACGCCTACGTAGCCTATAAAGGCATCAAAGTCCACGTAATTTGAATGTAGAATAGGGGTGGGGTTTATCCCATTGATTCAAACGGAATTGTATTATGTGTGTACGTATAAAAAATGTATTTTTGGTTTTGGAAAAAGTGTGGTGGATAATTTCGTTCGGAATTTACGAGTGTAACCTTGTTTTATTTGTTTTTGTTTTTTTTATTGAAGATAAAGCATGGGCAATATACTAATAAAAGCGTATATGTTAATATGTATGAATTATAATGAAACTAGATTATGAATCTAATGTAACTTATGAAAAAAATAAGAAACTAAAAGAGAGGGAGAAGGAATTGGACCTTCCTTGGAGCTTGAGCTTGGATCTTGGATGAACTCCTTTGATGAATGTTGATGAGAGAGAAGGATATTTGCCAAATTGGGTGTGAAAAGGATGGGTATTTTGGCTTGAATTGAACTTCTCATATGGAACTTCGTTGATGAGACAATGTTGCTGAGATCACTGATGCTGATGGGTTTTTTCTCCTCTTTGGGAGTGAGGTCATGGTACCAATTTATAGGGCTAAAGGGGGGTGACGATAGGCCTACCCTAGGGTGTGCCTATCGGCAGGTAACCCTTGACAATGTGACGATAGGCAGGGTTCAGGACCTGCCAATTGGCAGTCTCGCGCGTACTTTTCTGGAAAAATGACCGTAGCGACAAACCATTGATTCGAATCGTGCACGGGGAATACTATTAGAAAGGTAGTTAAGAGAAATTTGAGAGTCCTTTGGACCTCTCCCCAGTCCGAGAGTTGACTTTGGGTCAAATGTGGCTCAGAAGCGCACGTCGGTCTTTTGGACAGGAGATCGTCAGAGGAAACATATCATTTGTCCATACGGTAAGTCAGAATCATGCATGGGGCAGACTGTTTGACAGATTAGGGGGTGTACTTAGACATTCCAAAGAGTTTTGCTCGGTTCGGAAAGTTGACCTTGGTCAATCGGGGCCCAAAAGCGTCCGGTGACCTCTCAAAGTAAAACATATTGTTTGTCCGTACCATAGATCAGAATCATGCATGGGGCGGATCGTTAGAAAGGGTATTCAGTGACCTTATGAGATTCATTCAGTCTCATTCTTGGTTGCCTCTGAATTAATTTTCAGGGGAAAAATTATTATTTGTCTGAACGATTATGTTGTTTTATGCATGCGGTGGATCATTGGAAAGGGGTTTTAGTGCACTTTGAAGACTCAAAGAGCTTTAACTCTGATGGTGAAGTTGATTGGGGTCCACTCGGGGCCCGGGGTTACCCGATGACCTCTGAATTAATTTTTAATAGTTAAAAGGTCTGTTAGTTTGAACCGTTATGCCGATTCATGCATGGGGCGGACCGTTAAAGAGGGTAATTAGATACCCTTAAATATTTAAAGATCTTTTACTCTGACTGTAGAGTTTACCAGAGTTAAATGAGGCACGAGGGCTCCCGATGGGCTCTAGATTGGTACTCGAAATGGGACTTAGGTTTGCGATGGAAAGGGAAGTGCTAAGGGTCTAAGGAGAGACTTAGGGGGTCCTAGAATGTGGTGTCTACAAAGACTCTGGATGAATGATCTTGGAACAAGTGATGGCCATCAAATAGACACCACATGATGGAGGGAGGTCAATTTAGTGGACGTAAGGGATGTGGATGACCGATTCAGAGGGTCGGGGACAATTCTGAGGTAAAAGGGGTGAAGACCGAGGATCGAGGTCAATTCTGACCTAACTGAGGTGACGATCCAAGAAAGAGGTCAATTCTGACCTGAAAGAGGTGGTGATCGAGGTCAGTTATGACCTAATATGGGTGACGATCCAAGATCGTGGTCAATTCTAACCTAAAAGAGGTGATGATCGAGGACTGAGGTCAAATTTAACCTAATTGAGGTAATGATCCAAGACCAAGGTCAATTCTGACTTAAAAGAGGTGACAATAGAGGACCGAGGTTAATTCTGACCTAAGAGAGGTGATGACTGAGGACCGAGGTCGATTCTGACCTAACTGAGGTGACAATCCAAGACCGAGGTCAATTCTAACCTAAAAGAGGTTTACTTTTCCTTTGGGAAACTTGGGGACTCCATTGAGGATGATTTATTTTTATTGGATATTAGGAAAGAGTGAATGATCCGAGAATTTTGTAGCTGGGGAAAATTTGGAGTGTCCTTTAGAGATGTTATTGAGGAGAATGATTCTCTGGAATTTCGCTGGGGGTGTAAAAAATGTATTCCTTAGTGAAGAAGGTGTTAGAATAGATTTGGTAATTTTAGGAATTTTCCAAGAATTATTCAGGATTTTCTAGTATTTTTTTGAACTTTCTGTACGAAATTTTAAAGGATGTGCCGATCAGCATGGATGGAGGTGTGTCAATTGGCCTTGGGAAGGTCTTTTGGGGTACCTCAAATAGGTGAAGGGCCATTTCTGATCGGTGAGTGGAGGGAACTGTCGATCGGCATGACCCTTAGCCTCGTATAAAAAGGGGGCGGGTTCTCCTCATTTTGCACAGCTTCCTGATTTCTTTTTTTCTGTTATAAACTTCTGCAAATCATCCTAACATCCAAAATGGTTGACTTCTCAATGACTGGGCAGGGTTAGAGTGGAGGTCTAGGGCTCCCTTTGCATTGGGCAAGGAGAACTCTTTTGACTCATTTGAGCCGGTGTCAGATGATCAGACTCTTCTGCGTTATCCTTCACGTCATCTCTTTTCTAGGGTGGTGAACCCTAGTGGCTATGTATGTATTTCATGAATCTTGGTATTCCTTTCTTCTTTTCTTGATGAGATTGCTTTATTTCCTAAATATTACATGGGTTTTCTTCATTTCTTGACATTCTGACATCTCCATGTCGATTATTTGTGCCCACGGTATGATAGAGTTTAAGTACGTTTGGGAGCACCTTCCTCCTGTGGTATGGTGGATAGTGTCCTCTACTCATTTTAGGAGGCTGGCATTTGCTTTAGATGAGACGCCCCGCTCTATTATGGTTCTATGAGCTTTGGGAGAGAGGTGGTGGGACACTACCCACACCTTCCATTTTGGCTTCGGGGAGATGACGGTGACTCCCATTGATGTGCAGTAGTTGCTGGGGTTGGATTGTGAGGGTGCCCAGATTGAGGTGGGCAGGACGTTGAGGGTGACGTCGAAAGTGGTGACGATGACTTTAGATGACGCGGAGAGAGTGGTTTTCGGAGACTCTCTCCGTTTTTCTTCTTTGAGGGAGATTTTGTTGAGGAGGGGTTCGATGAGGACGATGGGCAGCAGATGCGTCAGATGGCCCGCTTGTTCATCTTGTTGGTGTTGGGAGGTTTTCAGGTGACGACGAGTGGAGACGTCGTCCACTTGTGGTTTTTGCCACTTTTGAGGGTGTTTTCGAACATCTGCTTCTACAATTTGGGGAGCCTGACTTTAGCGACCCTTTATTATTCTTTGGATGCATTCAGATGGTGCTGCCGATCTACTTTTACTGGGGTCACTTATCTTTTGGAGGTATTCTTTATTTTGCGCATTTTCTCTTATGAATTCGCATTTTTCATTCATGCACTTATTTTTTTATTTCTTGAATGCTAATCCTTGTCCTTTGCAGACGTGGTTTTAAGAGGTGATTGGGTAGAACACCCAACTGATTTCTTTAAAGGATGATTTTGTGGGGGACTTCTGTCGGATCTTCCGATGGCGGAGGTCTAACCAACAGTCGAAGAAGACTCTTTCTATAGAGACAGTGCGTCAGGTCCTGAATGGCCTGATGAGGGATCGAGTAAGCATTCTTTTGTCTTGACATTGTTCTTTTCCTTTGATGATCTTTCATTGATACTGATCCTTCACTTTTATTGGGGATTTACAGGTGACCTTTTATCCTTGGTGGATGGTCATTCATCATACCGGGGTGACTAGGGGACATTCGCAAATGCTGCGCCTGTTGGCACATGAGTTCGGTTACTCTTGATATCTTGGGGAGAAGGTAGTCCGACAGATCATGGAAGACGAGGTTACGGTGCCATCGGCAAAGACCCCTATGTTCATAAGGCACGTGCGGGAGATGTCTGAGGATTCTCGGGTGTTATGATGATGGGAGAGCCATATTCTCTGTACACTGACATAACGGTGTTGTACGACTATCTAGACCTCATCTCGAGTTGGATGGTGCCTCCTAGTATATATGATGTGATGCATCTCCCTAGGGCGAGCTTCAGTCGGTAGGTGGGGTCCTCTCATAGCGCAAGTGGTGCGGCTACATTAGCGACGGTAGAGACTATATCAGGGCCTTCTATTATGCGACTTCATTACACTAGTTACAACCTCTGGTGAGATGATGGGGGGTCGGTACATTTACAGCATCGTCCTCAAGAAATTGACCTAGAGGATTTGGGCCTGACAGAGGAGGTCCTTCAGCCTGCAGTACGTCTTTTTTTATTTTCTTAATTTCTTTCTTTTTTTCTCATGCTTGACTGATTTAATCTTTTTTATTCTTCCTCACAACATATCAGTGTTTCGACCACTTAACTGAAGGACATCAGGGTCTGAATATCTTCGGTGACTGCTCATATTCGTGAGGCAGTTCTGATACCTTCTTGCTTGGTGTTGTCTTCCTCGTCCGGGGAAGGGTCGAGCTCTAGAAGTGGTGGCACGTCATCTCGCTGTAGGGGGAAGAGGGAGCGTCATAGGGATGGGGGAACTTAGAGAGAGAAAGAGAGAGAGAAGAGAGAGAGAGAGAGATAAGGACGTACATGCTCTTTTTACCTTGCTGCTGAGACGATAAAAATAATTTGAAAATTGATTTGAGAAGGATTTTATTTAAAATGAGATTAGTAAAAGCATAAGTATAAAGGAAATTCGGAATTTTCTTAAGATAAAAATTATTTTTATTGAGTTTTTTTATTTTTATAAAAGAGGAAAAAGGGAATTTTTCCCAAATAGGGGGTTGCCGATCTGAATGACCCATGTCTTGCCTATCGGCATATCAGTCCAGTCCAATCAATCCAAGGCTTTGATTGCGCTTTCTTTAATTGCTTGTTACTTGGTGGGGCAAGTTTTACTCTGATTTCTTCAGGGTTTCTTGTTCTTGCTTGAGAGTTTCCAAGTATAAATAGGGGTGTGAATGGGGCTTTCCTCCTCACACATTCATTTTCTTTCTTTTTCATATTATTTTTGAGAGGGATCCCCATGATGTTGTTTATGTAGTTGTTTCAGAGATTCCGCATGGTGATGCCACCTGAGTATCCCATACCGACAGTTCCAAACTTCTTCTCGTGCTATTTCATTAGCGTGGGCCTTGATATTGAGAGTTAGGAGAACTGGTTTGTAGAGAACGAATCTTTTAGGATTGCACTATTATGTGGCATGGTGGGGAGAACTGTAACCCATTCTTGAGCTCAGAGAGTATCAGTACGTCCGACTAGTTGGCCTTAGGCAGGCCTTTTTTTACTTTCCCTGGTGGCTTCTGCGTCAATATGGTTGGGAGCAAATTGTGCCACCGTGGATACTGGATTTCTTTCCTGTGGAGGACCTGACATAGTGTATGCGCATGCGGTTAGGCTCTTTGTGGGAGAACCGAAGTCCTTCGACTCGTCCCTATCAATATATTGGGCGAGTTTGGCATGTCTCCGGGGACTATATGAAATGGTTGTGAAGGAGAGTGGTTGCCAAGATGCTGGTTGTGGAGACTGGTCAAAGGTGTCTCACCTTCTTTGATACTTTGGAGGGAGGTATTTTGGTTTTTCTCAGTCTAGTCCGGGCTTATCACAAAATTGAGCGCCAATGGAATTCCCTCTAGTAAGGGGAGGTTTGATGACCACATGATGTGGGAGATGGAGGCAGTTCTTCTAGCAGCTGTGGGTAGACTTTGTGAAGCTTCTGTATGGTTTTTGGTTTTATTTGTGGTTGTTTGTACTGTGTGGGTCTTTTAAGAGTGATGGGGTTTATTTTTAGAAAATTAGATGGCAAGGGAAGTCATTTGACTCCTTACTCCAATGTAATTGTACTAAAATTTCAAATAATGAAATAAACAAGTTTTTGATCTTCTAGTTGTGCCTCTTGATGACTTTTTGCATTTTGAACTATCTATACTTATCGCTAAGGCATACATAATACTTTTGTTCACGTATATGTTAAAAATAACTTTCCTTCTTGGGGATAAGAAAAGGATAGTATTTTGTGAAAAGAAGGGGGGTCGTGCTCATATGAAGTGATGAACTGCCTACGTACCTCTGAGAGTCTTGAAAATTTTTGAAATTCATTTTTTGAAAATGTTTTTAGAGGATCAAGCCCACGTAGTTCTGGGTAGGGGAAATGAAGAGATTTTTTTTAAGAATAGAAGGGAGATGAGAAGAGTCATAGCGCGTCGAGATTTCAGACTAGTGGTAGAATTTCTTGAGATGGTCCAGGTTAACTGAACGTGCCATTTCTTCTCCATCAAGGTCGATAAGCATAGCGATACCACCTGATAGGATCGTCTTCACTATGTATGGGCCCCTCCAATTGGGCTTAAATTTCCCTCTGGGGTCCCAGATAGGCCCTATTATTTCTTTAAGAAATAAGTCCCCTTATTGAACACCACAAACCTTGACTCTCTCGTTATATGGTCACGCTATGCGACGATGGTACCCTTGTATGTGATATAGAGATTTCAGTATTCTTTCGTCTAAGAGGGATAGCTCGTCAAGACTTCTTTGGTGCCAGTCTTCCTCGTTGACTTTCCTTTCAAGCATAATGTGCAGCAAAGGGATTTCTAGCTCCATGGGTAGGACTACTTCCATGCCGTAGACTAGAGAGTAAGGGTTAGCCTCAATAGAGGTTTGTATTAAAGTACGGTAGCCCCAAAGGGTGTAAGGGATCCTGTCGGCCCAATATCGATAACTCTCGATCATCTTGCTGATGATGGATTTGAGGTTATTATTGGCTGCCTCGACCACACCGTTGGTTTGAGGTCAGTATGGAGAGGATTTGTGTCTTTGAATTCCATACTCATCGACCACTTTCGTAACTTCTGCTTCAATAAGTAGCCCATTGTGTGGTATCGACATATGATATTTTTCTTGATGAATTTAGCCACTTACTTGGCATTCAAAACTGCATAAAACTCAACCTTGATACCACACAATGGGCTACTTATTGATGTCGATGCCCCATGTGAGAGGTCATGTTGTGCAATCCTCATGGAGACAAATGTTGTAGGTTGGAGAACTGTTAGCATTCAAGGCATCTTCAAACGTAGGTTGTGCAATCCTGAACCATGGTAGTCCAATAGTAACCTTATCGGATGATATTTTGGCGAGCATATGTTCATTCATGTGGATTTTCTGTATCATATTTTTAATGTTAGCCCCTGAAATGCAGTGTAAATGGGTTCCATCAAAGTTTTTCTTAAACAGTGTTTTTATCACAGACAATGTACTGGGCAATCATTCTGTGAAGAGTTTCTCGATCTTCCCTATCAGATCCTTGGGGATACCTAGCGTGTTTAAGGAGGTGCCAAATATCATAGTACCAGCAATCGGCTATTTTAAGTTCTTCCTCCGTGCTGAGATCGATGTGGTAGAAGTGGGTTAGTTTATCTTGTTTCTGGATAAGGAAAGGGGCTATGGTTATTCCTTTGGGCATGTTAATCATGGAGGCTAAGGTGGAAAGGGCATCATCTAGGTTATATTTTGCTTGCCGCAGGTAGTGAAAGGTGATTTCTTAGAATTGGGAAGCTAGTTCTTCAAGATCCGAGAATTCAAAAATCCATACATCGGCTTATTCCATAGGGTAGTCAGCAAGGTAGTTAGAAATGGATCTTCCTTTTATGGCTTTCTATGTGACATAGGTGATATCAAACTCAGCTAGAAGCATAAATCAATGGGTCATTCAGATGGATAGGGCGGGCTTCTCTAGTAGGTACTTGATGTGATCCATTCAGGATACGATTCTGATGGGGAAGGCGTAGTGCCATAACTTTTGGGTAACCCAGACAAGAGCGACACATGATTTTTCCAAGGCAGTGTAGTTAACTTGTAAGCGACCAATTTTTTACTGGCATAGTAGATGGATTTCTCTTTGTGGGTTTTTTCAAGGTATTGGGATAGTAAAGTCCGAACTTTAGTATCGATCACAGTTAGGTATAAGAGTAAGGGAAGACCATGTTGGGATGGCATGAGCACCGGAGGTCAGGTTAGGTATTGCTTAATTCGGTCAAAGGCTTCTTGGCAAGCTTTATTCCAGACTTGGGTTGAATCCTTTCAAAGGAGTTTGAAGATGGGTTTATAGATGGAAGTCCATTGGATGATGAATCGATTGATGTACTGTAATTTCCCAAGGAATCCTCGAATTTCTTTCTTCGTTCAGGGAGGTGGGATTTTAGTTATGGATTTTAGCTTAGCATAATCTGCTTCTATCCCTTTCTCACTGACCATAAATCCCAAGATTTTTCCTTTAGTAACGCCGAAGACATATTTATATGGGTTAAGCCACATTTGGTACTATCGCAGTCATTCAAAAAATTTCTAGAGAGTAGGAACATGACCTTCTCTAGTCTTGGACTTGATAATCATGTCATCTATATAGACCTAGACTTCCTTATGTATCAGATCATCCAGAATGGTTGTGGCATCCCTTTGATAGGTAGCCCCTGCATTTTTTAGACCAAATGGCATGACAGTGTAGCAAAAGGTTCCCCAAGGGGTGATGAATGAGGTTTTCTCTTAATGATCAGGGTGCATCTTGATCTGGTTATATCATGTAAACCCGTCAATGAATGACTTGAGAGTGTGACTGGCTGTATTGTCCATAATCATATCGATGTTGGGTAGCGGGTAATCGTCCTTCAGAGAGGCCTTGTTTAAATCTCTATAGTCGACACACATGCAGACCTTCCCTCCTGATTTCGGCATGGGTACGATAATGGTTAGCCATGTGGGATATTCAATTACTCTAATGACTCCCACGTTCAATTGCTTGACTACTTTTTCTTTTACTTTGAGTGACCACTTGGTGCGGAGCTTTCACAGCTTCTGTTTGACTAGTTTACATTTCGGGAAAGTTAGAATCACATGTTGTGCTATCTCAGGGTTAATGTCGGGCATATCATCATAGGACCATGTAAAGACATCCACCAATTCCTTCAGTAGTTCTTTGAGTTGCGTGCACTCGTGCTCATCAAGGGTAGCCCTTATCCTAATCTCGCTCATTTGGCTACTCCAATCGAGATTAATAACAAAAGTTTCATTTTTATTAACTTGAACGCGGTCATGTTATTTTTTATTAACCTTATTTAGATCAGTTAATAATTGTTCATTTGAAAAGTCCTCATCATCAAGGGCTTGATTAGAATCAAGGCAGTTAATGTAAGCCACAACAAGATACTCAAAATCTTTATTTATTCATCGATAGGAAAAACAACATTGATAACCTCATTAAAAGAGGTCTCGATTACATTAGAGTGAGAAGAAACAACTAAAGGGGAAAGGGGATAAACATCAGGGTTAGGTTGAATATCAGCAGGTGGCATAGGTGCAGCATGCTAGTTGAGAAGATGTGCATCAACATCTTTGATAAGATAGGATGGATCGAATGATGTAGTCCCTGAGTGGATCACGCATAGTGCCAGCCACAGTGTCTGGAAGTTAAAAGAATCCTCGGAGTCACTGCCCACAGAATCCTTGATATTAGACATGGTTTCCTTAGTGAGTGGTTGTGCACAGTGCTGGGAACTTCCCCCCCCCCCCCCTCCCCCCCCCCCCCCCCCGAGCAGCTGTATTAAAAAAATATTTCCATTCCTGGTTCCATCCTCTTTTCTATAGGATCATACTAAGGTTCAGGGAAGTTATAAAAGGGGAAATCTCCACCCTCTCTGATGAATCTTCCATTTAGGGAATCTCCCGGGATAGTTTTGTCGCATTCTAACTTTCTCTTCAGTCTATGCTGATGGGTCAACCTGAGTTCTTCTTCTGATGGTTGATAGCCCAAGCCACAGGAAGTAAAGGCCTACTTCAACACAATAGGTTCGGTTATCCCTTGTTATCTTTGCGCTAGCCCCAGTCCAGGCATGAAGTTCATGTTCTTGAACATTTGGATTACATTGATGTTTACATGGGGATCATATACTGGAAGAACCCTATCTTTGAAGTCGTCCCCTGATGGGAGTAGGAGTGGTTCGACTTGGGAGCCTGATATTATCATATCATTCACCCTGTATTATATCTCAAGTATCAGTTACAGGTGCTTGCATTCTAGGTGTTGTCACTATCTCCCAAGATGGTGATAAATTATCCACTTGCAAAGAATTTTAATTTCTGATGAAGGGAAGAAGACACCCCTTTGATGCTGTGGAGACATGGTCGTTCGAGCAGCAGATTTAAATAGGTTGGGATGTCGATGACTTAGAATTCAATAAAAGGATTTATAGGGCCAACCCATATTGTAAGCTTGATAGATCCCATTACTTCTCAACGGGTGTTTTCATAGGAACGTACGACAGCGGAGGTTGGAGTAAGGTCACTCACTTTCAATCCCAAACAGTTTAGAGTTCTTAGCAGGAACACATTCAAATCTGATCCATTAGGCAACAAATGTTTGGAGACGTTTAAGAGAGTATATGGGTATCACTAGTGATTTACTTAACATGATTTGGGTGGATGGTTCGAATTCTGAGACTTCTTCTAGGAAGATGGCGTTTGCATGATTCGGGAGTGGATTATGGGTAGTGTTTGGTTTAGGATTAGCTGGTAGGGTTATGATACCCCGATCAATCAGGCTTTGGATTGTGTTTCGGAGATGGAAACATTTGTCGGTGGCATGGCTAGCAGTTTGGTAAAAGTCACAACGGGCATCTGGTTTGAAGTTTTTTAGATGTGGATTTGGTAATGGACGAGGGTCCAAAGGTTTGATCAGGTTTCGATTTAAGAGAGCCTAGTAGACTTTGGAGAGTGGAGTGTAAATCTCGGTATATTCCTTCTGGATTGGGTTGGGGTGACTTTTCGGTGCCCGTGAAGTGGCAGGGTGAGAGATATTGTTGATAGTAAAAATTATGGTACTAGCAGTCTTTTCAAACTTTCTTTGAGGAAACTGTCGAGATGTTTTCTTCGGTTCAAATTCTATATTGGCAAGAACTTCATCTATTTCTACTCCCGCTTCTCAGAGGGCTCAGAAGTGAGGGTAGTAATGTCCTCCCATTGTTGCTCGGACATGGGGTAGGAAGTTATTCTTTATAATGATGCATTGTTCTTATTCGGAAGGCCGATTGGTCATGGTAGCTTCTTTTTCTCTCCATCTTACTATGAAGTTACTGACTGATTCCCCAAGTTTCTATTTAAGTAGCTCTAAGTCACGGTGGGTAACCTATAGCTCTTCGTTGTACTTTTATTGTGACATGAACTCGCAGGGAATGTCTTCTCAATGGTGGATTTTGGATTCTTCAAGGGATAGGAACCAACGAAGGGCACTATCTAGTCTGCTAGAACATATGAGCCATTATTTATTTTGAATCCCCTAGGAGTAGGTATGGATATGAACGATCGGGGGTCCACTTCCTCCAAACTTCTTGATATTGGGAATCTTGAATTTTTCTAGTAACTTGGCTTTAGGATATGGAGACATGTGGGTGTAGTCCATGTAGTTCTCAGAGATTCTGACCTGGTCGAATTTCTTGGTTAATATCTTGAGGTGTTCCTTGATCTTGTTCAGTTCTTCCTCTTTCGGATCAATAATTATAGGTAAATTAGCCCCAGTATGAGCAAGGTTTGGCATAGGAAGCTGGGTTGGTGGTGGCCCATTATCAGGAGGAGCACGTGGAGCATGATGGTATTCTTCAGGAACCCAAATAGGCTCGGGTGCAGGAGGACCCATGGCGCGAGGGAAAATGACCTCAGGATCTTTGGGGACAGGGACTCAGTTTCTTTGCATCTCATGAACCTCGGTTTGAAGGTTGTCAATTTTGGTAGTGAACTGAGCTAGAACCATCAACAAATCCGTCTGTGCATTCGGTACTTAATCTGTGTTCTCCATGAAAGGTTTGTGAGTCTCAGACTCGGAGGAAGTAAGGGGACTGATAGAACTTAGGGGTGGTTTGACTGAAGACCGAAGCGAATAGGGAGCCAGGCCAATGGTATGTGACCGACCTGAGAAGGAAAAAAAATGGTATTTATTTTCGAAAAAGAAAAAGGGAAATTTGTTTTTTTTTGGAAAAGGAGGAAAATATTTTTGACATTTTTGGAATAGATAAAGGAAGAAAATGTTTTTTTTTGTTTGGAGGGAAAAGTACGAAAAATATTTTGGTATTTTTGATAAAAGAGGGAGAAATTTTGTTGGACACTTTTGTAAAGAGAGGGAAAATACGAGAGAGGGTTCTTAACATGATTGTTATGTTTATTAGGTTCTCATTTGTAACATGTTTACCAAAATGCAAAATCTAATGTCGGACTGGACCCGAGTCTGGAAAAATTGGGTTTGTAACACATGTAAAACTATGGTTGGACTTGCAACCAGTATCACGGATAAGGTCTCGTTTTAAAAATTGCACGAAAATTTGGGTAGCAGGCCGACCCAAAATTTTGGTAGAGTTTCGGGTCGAAACCGACAATCTAACATGTGTGTCCTAGGCACTGTTCTAAAAAACCCGCCTAGGCTTGAGGCTTGGGAGAAAAGCCCCGCCTTAAGTTTTTGACGCCTTATGATTGGTAAAACCCTTAAGGCGCACTTTTTCTCTAAAAGCAACAATGCTTTACTGAAACGATATTGCCTTTTAAAGATTTTTTTAAAAATCGAACCATTATCTCATTCAAAATAATTAAATAGTATTTTAATTTGCAAATATTCAGACATATTTTTATGATATGTACAATTTTAGTATTTTAATAGCCTTGTTATGGTTAAAAAATATTGAAATATATTAAAAAGGCCAAACGCATTTTCACGCCTTTTTACGCCTAAGGCTCGCCTAAGCTTCTAAGGCTTAAGGCTTGGCCTCCACGCCTCGATCACGCCCCGCGTTTTTTAGAACCATGGTCCTAGGCTTGACACCTATATGTGGGTATGCACTTGGTTTGGTTAATTGGAAAGGGTTCCCCCTTTGGAATGACTTCCACGATATACATCTTACTTTTGAGGGCAATCGTTACGTATGGATAAGCCATTTGATGTACCTGAGTGTACGTGAATTGCCTCACTATATACCTCGTGGGGAAGGTACGTGTGAGAGAGAATTCGATATACTCAACTTACGTGAATGAGTTCCTTGTGATATACCTCCCATCATGACTTGGGTCAAGCAGTAAGATACGGAGGAACCGTTCGATATACGTCGAAGGTACTTGGCCAATGGAAGGTGAGACTCATATCGCTTACCTATCGGACCAATGCCCATCACGAAGTGACTCCCCAATTTTGGGACAAAATTTGGTCAATAGAAATGCTCTTTGGTGATGTCGTGTGAATCATGCATGATTATTTTATTAGTATCTTATGGATAGAGTATCGTTTCCTTGATCATGCCAAACAGAGGGCAAGGACAAGTACAAATAGTAAAGCTACACTAAGCATGGATAAGTGATGCGTAATTTTCTACAAGTGAGTGTGTGATAAGTGAGCATGGATATATACAAGTGGATGTGTGTGTTGGTGACACCTAAGCATGGATTTCTAAGTGATTTGTGCAACATGGATATACATGATCGTAGGTGCACGTGGTGTGAAGTGTACATGGGGAGTCTTCTACAAATGTTTGAATAGTAGCATAAGGATGAGGTACATATGAATAATAAAAGGGAGCATGCAAGTAAGGGGATATACAAGAAAATAAAACACCCATGTAAATAGAGTCTATCCCTTTTAAAAATAGTACCCAGCGGAGTCACCACTGTGGCCATCCCGGGCGCGGCGCGCTCGACGGGGAAGGAGGAGGATTCCTCGAGAAAGAACTGCACCACAGTCACACACCCTCCCTTCGAAAGGTGCTTCGGCCATCGTCGGTGTGGGGTGAATGTAAAGAGATGGAGTCGCCAGCATATTTTGCAAAAAATAGGAAAAATAACATGTTGCCACTTCGAGAGAGCAGCATCAAGGGCAAACTGATGCATACGAAACTAATAGATCGGAGGTCTGGGGGCTAAGTTACAAAATAGAAAGGTGTTAGGCAACCCTCCCTCCCTTTTGGACTCTCATGGGCAAATGTTAATATATTTCTTTATCCCCGTGAAGTGTGTGTATGTGTTTATATAATGGAGATTGGAATCGTTCGACCCATACCGTGAAAATGGTGGGGTGGGGTGAGGACATCGACATGAATTTTCCCAAAATAATAATAAATGTAGAAGATAGAATATGAGCGTTCATCGCGATATTCATCGTTATTGGAAAACGATAATATGTGTGGGATGAAATGCGAACAAGCATATTATATGTATATGCATATATATGATAATTATGAAAAACGGGATTTTGAGAAATTTGGAAAATAAGAAAAATTGGAAAATTGGACTCGAGTCTCGGATTTTAATCCGAGACGCCTATGTAGCCTATCAAGGCATCAAAGTCCACGTAGTTCGAATGTAGAATAGGGGTGGGGTTTATCCCATTGATTCTAACGGAATTTTATTATGTGTGTACATGCAGAAAATGTATTTTTAGTTTTGAAAAAAGTGTGGTGGATAATTCCGTTCGGAATTTAGGAGTGTAACCCTCTTTTATTTGTTTTTTTAGGAAAATAAAGTATGTTCAACATACTAATAAAAGAGTAGATGTTAATACGTATGAACTAAAGTGAAACTAGATTATGAATCTAATGTAACTTATGAAAAAATAAGAGATGAAAAGAGAGGGAGAAGAAATTGGACCTTCCTTGGAGCTTGAGCTTGGATATTGGATGAACTCCTTTGATGAATGTTGATGAGAGAGAAGGATATTTTACAAATTGGGTATGAAAAGGATGGGTATTTAGGCTTGAATGGAACTTCTCATATGGAACTTCGATGATGAGAGAATGTTGCTGAAATCACTGATGCTGATGGATTTCTTCTCCTCTTTAGGAGTGAGGTCATTACCTCTATTTATAGGGACAAAGGGGGGTGCCGATCGGCCTACCCCAGGGTGTGCCTATCATCAGGTAACCCTTGACACTGTGCCGATAGGCAGGGTTCAATACCTGCCAATTGGCAGTCTCCGGCGGACTTTTCTAGAAAAATGACCGTAGCGCACAAACCGTTGATCTGACTAGTGCACAGGGTATACCGTTAGAAAGGTACTTCAGAGACCTTTAGGAGTCCTTTCGACCGCTCTTAGGTCTGGGAGTTGACTTTGGGTCAAATGTGGCTCGAAAGCACACGTTAGTCTTTTGGACAGGAGATCGTCAGACAAAAACAGATCGTTCGTCCGTATGGTAAGTCAGAATCACGCACGGGAAGAACCATTGGAGAGGTTAGGAGATGTAATTAGATATTCCAAAGATTTTTGCTCAGTTTTAAAATTTGACCTTGGTCAATCGGGGCCCGCAAGCATCTAGTGACCTCTCGGAGTAAAACTGATCGTTCGTACCGTAAGTTAGAATCGTGCACGGGGCGGGTCGTTAGAAAGGGTACTCAATACCCTTCAGAGATTCATTCAGTCTCATTCGAGTTAAATATTTGACTTCGGACAAACAAAATCCGAGAGTGACCGATAGCCTTCGGATTAATTTTCGAGGGAAAACTAATCGTTCATCCAAATAGTTATGCTTTTTCACACACGGGGTGTACCGTTGGAAAGGGGTTTCAATGCCCTTCTAAGAATCAAAGAGATTTCACTCTGATGGTGAAGTTTATTGGGGTCAACTCGGGACCCTAGAGCGCCCGATAGCCTCTGAATCAATTTTCGATAGTGAAATGGTTCGTTCGTCTGAACCGTTATGCCGATTCATAGATGGGATAGACCATTAGAGAGGGTATTCGAAGACCTTCAAAGATTCAAAGATATTTTACTCTGACTATAGAGTTAACCTTTTTCATCTAATAATCGGTGTCATGTTTAACAGTGATTCAGTTACCCTTGCACTTTTGTGCCATTTTACTATAAGCATCAGTATTAACTAGGAAGTAGACTGACGTGTTATCCCACGTAACTTTTTATTGGGCCTAACAGTCTCAAATGATTGAGAGCCTTGATTATTGCTACATACGTATGAGTGCCACTTTAATCATGTTCACAGTGGGTTACTTTCCCCAAAGGTTTTGGGTTGATTACTTATTATTATGGTTTAACTGATGGCTTAACTACTTCTATACCCTATAATGAACTGGTTATTAAGAAATTTGTAAGGACATTTTTGTCCATTTGCATTTTATATGTCGTACGCCGTTACACAGTTGAGAAAATTCAAGAATCATACACTCATCAACGGAATCCGAATATCAAAAGCAGAAAAGGAATCATGGAACAGACCAGATCGATCCGGCCCAGATAAAAGAACCGATCCGGTTCATCAGGACCGATCCGCCTAAAGATACCGGACCGATCCGCCTGCTGAGGTGAGGCCAGTATACCCCGGATCCATAGCGAACCGATGAAGCCAAAATGCCGAACCGATCCGATGCCAACCGGATGGATCCGTCTTCAAAAAGGATCCGATCTGACGTCACCGGACCGATCCGCCTAAAGGGGCCGGACCGATCCGACGAGGATAATTTCAAGCAGATCGTGTTCAGATCATGTTCCGAATTTTAGGGCTCAAGTTCTCCTATTTAATCCCACGACGGGAAGTGGTTCTTTCAAGACTTCTACACACAATTTTCTGAGTAGAGAAAGCCCTAAGTCTTCACCTATTGAGTACCAATACTCTAGGTATTTTGATTCACACAAAATCCATACATTTGTGAATCCTTTTGGTAACCCAGGAACGCAGTTTTGCAGTTCAACCCTTGTGGAGGAGACCGTTCTTCTTCTCCATTGCAGCCCTACTGGAAAGGGATAATTCCAGCCGCGACTACAGAATCCGATACCTGAGGGTAATTCTTAGTCAACTTGTATTTTCATTGTAATCCGATTATAAGCCATTTTCTTACAAATTATAGTGAAAATAAATGGTTTTGCCCCTGTGGGGGATTTTTTCCTCAATTATGTGTGTTTGAATAACTCTTGCATGATTTCATATTGTTTCAATCACACCTAGTTGCATGTTTAGGGTTTGTTTGGGTTAAAAGGTGTTTTAAATATAATTTGATCATTTGAACGCGAGCACACATGTCTTCAAATTGGTATCAGAGCAGGTTACGCTAATCTATCGCGTATTCCTTTTTCCGCAAAATTTTTCTAAGATATCAATTTTCTAAAAAAATTGATTTTTGAAAAAGTGTGTGTTCAAATGGAGAAGTCATATTATAAAATGCATGTTTTTGACGGGACAAATTATGCTTATTGGAAAGCCCGTATGAGGTCGGCTTTAAAAGCCATTGATGAACGTGTATGGATTTTGGTTGAACGAGGGTGGACTCCTCCCACCGTGACTGTTGATAATGTGACCAACTTGAAACCTGACATTTCTTGGACTGATGAAGAAATTAAATGGTCGTCTTTTAATTCTAAGGGTCTAAGTGCTAATTCTGGGTCTGTCACACCTGATGAGTTCAAACGCATAATGACGTGTACCACGTCAAAAGAGGCATGGGATGTTTTACAACTCACCCATGAAGGAACTAATGCTGTGAAAGAGTCTAAGTTGCAAAACTTGACAACTCAATTTGAAACAATCACCATGCATGATTCTGAATGCTTTGATGAATTTTATGCTAGACTTTCTGACAATGTGAATACTAGTTTTAATCTTGGTGAACATATTCCGAATGCTAGAGTTGTTAAAAAGATTCTTCGTTCTTTGCCTAAGCGTTTTATCCCTAAAGTCACTGTGCTAAATTCTATGGGTAATTTAAATACGCTAAAATTGGAAGAACTTGTAGGAGATTTGCAAACTTATGAAATTGATATGTTCCCTAAAAATGCTAAATCTAAAGATAAGGGAATTGCACTTAATGCCAAAGAGAGAAGGAGTAAGGGGTCAGCTAGAAAGAGGGTAGAGTCATCTAGAAAGAGAGAGACTGACACGTCAGATTCTGAGTGCGATTTTGACTTAGATGATTTGGCTCTTTCGCAAAAAATTTGAAGAGGATTCTCAAATTTAAGAAAAATGGCAATTTTAAAGATAAAAAGAAATTTGAGACAACTAAGTTTGAAAAGAAAAATGAAAAGGATTTTAAAAATCCTCCTCTGAAAGAAAGTGAGAGATGTTTTGAGTGTGGTGGTAGGGGTCATAGAGCTTTTGAGTGTGCCAATCGTCTGAATAGAGAGAACGGGAAAGCTGTCCTTAATGCTACCCTTAGTGACGACAGTGAGGTCGAGACGGTGGATTCAGGAGATGAGTCACCGCATGAGTGTAACTTCACCGCATTCATGGCCATCCAAGTGAGCACTCCTAGTTATCCTCACGACGTTGAGGATGATGCTTCACAGGGACACCTCGATAGTGAGATCGATGTGAGTGAGGGGGATGATGACACAAGTGAGAGCGAGAGTGATATACAACGCGCCTACGCTGAGTTATATTCTGAGTCTTTTAAAACTAAAAAGCATAATAAAGCGTTAGTTCTTAAGATCACCTACTTAGAGGAAGATTTAAGGAAAGCGAGAGAAAGAGAGTTCTCCACCTGCACCGCCCTGAGAGAGAGAGAATCTACCTGTGTCGAGAATGAGAGTTTGTTTAGAGAGAGAGAGAGTGTTTTAGAGAAAGAGAGAGGGGACTTGACTAAACAAGTGGCTAGTCTTACGAGTCAGCTCCATTCCTCCATGGAGACTCGGAAGAAACTTGAAGCCCTTGTTGCCCAGCTGACTCATGATCTTGAGAAAGCACGGGAAGTCAAGGTACAAATCAAGGACAGATCTGGGAAGATGGGAAAGATGCTCCTCGGCCCTGCTTTAGGTTTTGGTGATCATCAAGGAATTGGATATGATGGTGCCTCCACGTCCCAAATTGCACCTGGACCAGTTCCTGAGTTTACTACAACTCCTTATGGTCACCGTAAAAAACCTCGAAGGAGAGTTCGACCAAGAAAAGCAAACCAAGGTCCGCTTTTGACTGTGCTCTTTTGTACTTATTGCAAAAGAAAAGGCCACCTTAGGGAAACTTGCTATAGCATGGGTCGAATACGACGTACTACTTCTCCACCACGTCATACTGATAAATTTTCTAGTCTGAGAGAGAGAGTTGAGTTCTTAGCTGCCACGACTCAGAGTTTGATGAAAGAATTCCGACGGATGTCTTCGCCGTTAGTGAATGCTTCTCACATTCCATCTAAAATCAACAACAACAAAGGAAAACAAAAGGTCATCTCTGCTTGGGTGCCTAAGAAAGATAAAAAGGCCTTTGTTGCTCATGTTGCTCTCAAAGCACATAATACCTCACAGTGGTATTTTGATAGTGGTTGCTCCAGACACATGACAGGTGATGCCTCATTTTTTACTACTCTTGAGGACTATCAAGATGGCAGAGTCACCTTTGGAGATGGGAGTAAGTCTAGCATTATAGGACGAGGTACTATCGAGTTACCTGGTTTTCCTAAGCTAGAAAATGTTTTGTACGTCAAAGGTTTGAAAGCAAACCTTCTCAGCATTAGCCAACTATGCGACACTGACTTTGCAGTAAAGTTTGACCGGGACGCGTGTAAAGTCTATAATCAAACCGGTAAACTTTTGATGCAAGGGGTGAGGACCGAGGATAATTGCTATGGGACTGAGCCCACATCCTCACTTGTCTGCAACAGCGCCACGATCACTCCTATGGATCTGTGGCACCAACGTCTAGGTCACGTGAACGTTAGAGATCTCAATCGTTTATCTAAAAAGGACCTAGTACGTGGCTTACCATCTCTTAGAAAGTCAACTTCGACCATTTGTGGACCCTGTCAGTTGGGAAAACAAATTCGTAGTCCTCATAGGAAGTTGCATTCCATTACCACCTCTCGTGTTCTAGAGTTGATTCACATGGACTTATGGGTCCCACTTGTACTAAGAGTCTAGGTGGTAAGAGGTACATCCTCGTGATGGTAGATGATTTCTCCAGGTACTCCATTGTAGGTTTTCTGAGAGAGAAATCCGATGCTGTAGATTTTTTAACGACCAAGTGCCGTGTCCTGCAAAACCAACACGGTGTCACTATTAACAGAATACGTAGTGACAACGGCACAGAATTCACAGAAGCAAAGGTAGACCTTTACTGTGATAGCCTCGGGATCAAACATGAGTTTTCTGCTGTGAGAACTCCTCAGCAAAATGGGATTGTTGAGAGAAAGAATAGAACGATCCAAGAGATGGCTAGATCTATGCTTCTAGGTCGTAAAGTTTCTAAGAGATTTTGGGCAGAGGCAGTGTCTACTACATGCCACACGGTGAATAGGGTGTATCTGCGTCCACACGCACTTCACACTCCTTATGAGTTGTGGACTGGCAAGAAGCCCAACCTGGCATATTTCCGTGTTTTTGGGAGTAAATGCTACATCCTACGGGATAGAGAGCAATTAGGAAAGTTCGACTCCCGGAGCGACGAGGGAATATTTCTAGGATATTCATCGAATAGTAGAGCATACCGGGTTTTTAACCTGAAGAGCTCTAGGATTATGGAATCAGTAAACGTTACCGTGCAAGATGACGAACCTTCGACGGTTATTGATCCTAATCTTCAGTGTGAGGATGAGGACTGTTCTGACAGTGATTTACCTGTTCCTCTCTCACACTCTGTGGACCCTACTCCTGTGTTAGGGGACACACCTTCTTGGGTTCGCAAGAGTCATGACCCTTCTGCCATTGTTGGTGATCCCACTCTAGGGGTCAAGACTCGTGCTCAGCTAGAGAACGTTGTTAGCCATCTTTGTTACACGTCCAAAGTCGAGCCCAAGAACCATAAAGAAGCACTCAAGGATGAACAATGGATATCTGCTATGCAGGATGAGTTGCTTCAGTTTAAAAAGAATGATGTCTGGGAACTTGTCCCCCGGCCTAGTGAGATTAATGTGATAGGTACCCGGTGGATTTTTAAGAACAAAATGGTACCATAATCCGAAATAAGGCTAGGTTGGTCGCTCAAGGCTACACACAGATAGAGGGTGTAGACTTTGGGGAGACATTTGCTCCTGTTGCGAGGCTTGAGTCCGTCCGTCTTCTGCTCGCCATCGCATGTCATCTGCGCTTCAAGGTGGATCAGATGGATGTCAAGAGTGCCTTTCTGAATGGCATTTTACAGGAGGAGGTTTATGTGGAACAACCAAAAGGGTTTGAAGACCCTCAGCACCCTGAACACGTCTACTATCTAAGGAAAGCCTTGTATGGTTTGAAGAAAGCACCCCGTGCTTGGTACGAGAGGCTTACTTCCTATCTCTTAGCCCGTGGCTTCAAGAGAGGGGGAGTAGATATGACATTGTTCGTCAGGAGAGATGACGGTGCTATTTTGGTTGCCCAGGTCTATGTGGACGACATAGTCTTTGGATCCACATGCTCCCAGCATGCTCATCACTTTGAGGAGGAGATGAAAAGTGAGTTTGAAATGAGCATGGTTGGTGAGCTTACATTCTTCCTTGGTCTCCAGGTTCGTCAGCTAGAGGATGGGATGTTCATCTCCCAATCCAAGTATGCTAGAGACCTAGTGAAGAAATTTGGTTTAGACTCTGCTAAGCATGCACGTACTCCTATGAGTACCACTACCAAGCTTAGTAAGGACACTTCAGGCAAGGACGTAGAGTAAACCTTATATCGGAGTATGATAGGTAGTCTTCTCTACTTGACTGCTAGTCGTCCCGACATCGCCTTTAGTGTTGGAGTCTGTGCGCGATATCAGGCATCCCCAAAAGAGTCACATTTACTTGCTCTAAAATGTATCATTAAATACGTGAGTGGGACTCTATCATACGGTATTTGGTATTCCTTTGATACCGATGACCGTTTGTCCGCCTATTCGGATGCCGATTGGGCTGGGGATGTAGATGGATGTAGGAGCACTTCTGATGGGTGTTTATATTTTGGTTCTGCTCTTGTCTCCTGGCTGAGTAAGAAGCAAAATTCCATCTCTTTGTCCACTGCGGAGGCTGAGTACATAGCCTCCGGGAGTTGTTGCACACAACTCTTGTGGATGAAGCAAATGCTGGAGGATTATGGGATATCACAGGACACCATGACCATTTCCTGTGATAACACGAGCGCGATACACATATCTCGCAATCCAGTTCAGCATTCGCGCACAAAACACATCAGGATACGTGAGCACTTTATTCGTCAGTTAGTTGAGGAGAACACTGTATCCCTGAGTTTTGTTCCCACAGACCGTCATTCAGCCGATATTTTCACGAAACCATTAGATGCCCTTAGATTTGAGAGTCTTAGGAAGTCTTTGGGGATTTGCACAGTTGACTGAGGGGTTGGTATATGTCTAGAATAGGATGCTACTTCATGTTCATATCATATGCTTCCTATTGCTAGTCTGTTTTATATGTACCATTTCTTTGCTGTACAGCTTTGTTTTATTCTTTTTGCTTTTTATATCTCTTTTGAAAAATACAAAAAGATTTTCCTTTAAGAAAATTTTAAGAAAAGCACAAAAAGATTTTATTTTGACAAAATTTTTGAAAAATTCAAAAAGATTTTTGTATTTTATAGATGAGCATATAAGTTAGCCAAGTCACAACTTCATTCCATATATCCATGTGACTGTTTGATAGAGATTTGAGAGGCTACATCATTTCATCCATGTGCTTTACATTGGTTGGAGTCTTTGAGATGTAATTAGTGATATCTTCCTACATGTTTGACTCCTATATCCTTTATTGCACACATGCAAGGCTATATTTGATTATTGCACTTATCTATCTCATGTTGGCTTGCGTGTTTTCATCTCAATCCTGTCTATACAATGTACAATATGCGATAAAATTTGACAAGATTGGAATGCATGTAAAAACCGTTTTGGTGAGACTGTGTGTTTTTATATAACGGGGAGGGGCTGCGAAAGGTAATCATATATCCTTTGCGCAAAATCCACCGTTAAAAAGGACCTAAAAAATGGAGGAAGTTTAATATCCGAGGTCCTAAGAGGTTAAAAGAGCCCGAAAAAATTTGAAGGCAATAAAAAGCTATACATGCCAAATATGGGCCACTTAGGTTTCACCATCAATTCTCCAAAGTTTGAGAATTTAGAATGCCTCTATTCAAAATAATATCTGAGGGAGTTTGGTTGGAGCATATAAACGGGTTTGCACTTCCTTGAAAGTCCTGAAAAAGCATAAAATCATTTTCGACGTTATTGGTGTGAAAATCATTTTGAGCTTTGATTTGTTGATTTGATTGAGTCAATATCTTATAAAGTCATTCTTTTACACCAAAGGAAGCATTTGAGTTCATTCGCTAGGAATATCCAATATTCATCGTGCACATATGTCATGTTTGTATGCATTGATTTTCCTATCGAATTTGATCACACCACTTCATTTATGCTATCATCGGCTTGGTTGCTTTGTGTTCATTCATGGTGTGCTCTTATACTTGTGACATCCCGAACTTGCTTATTTGATTTATTTCTCTCATTTGTCTATTTGGGGACATCATAAAAAGGGAGAGAAATAATTATCATCTTATGGGGGAGATTTGAAATTTTGAGTTTTATTCATAAATTGGTATATATGTTTATCTCATTTCAAACTCGATATGTCACTTGGTATTTTGCTTTGTCTCATGTGTGTAGGTACTACTCTGATGACTGAATTGCACACCCTGATGAGAAAAGCGTTGAGATTCCTGAAGATTTGAAGATCAAACGAAGCAGTCTTATTCACTTGTACTCTTTCAGTTTTGGGTTCATGGAAGGGTAGATTTGTATAGGCATTGTTATTTTGATAATTCGGATGTTTGTTTTTATGTATGTACCGGCATAGACATAGGGGGAGATTTGTAAGGACATTTTTGTCCATTTGCATTTTATATGTCGTACGCCGTTACACCATTGAGAAAATTCAAGAATCATACACTCATCAACGGAATCCGAATATCAAAAGCAGAAAAGGAATCATGGAACAGACCGGATCGATCCGGCCCAGATAAAAGAACCGATCCGGTTCATCCGGACCGATCCGCCTAAAGATATCGGACCGATCCGCCTGCTGAGGTGAGGCCAGTATACCTCGGATCCATAGCGAACCGATGAAGCCAAAATGCCGAACCGATCCGATGCCAACCGGATGGATCTGTCTTAAAAAAGGAACCGATCCGACGTCACCGGACCGATCCGCCTAAAGGGACCGGACCGATCCGACGAGGATAATTTCAAACAGATCGTGTTCAGATCATGTTCCGAATTTTAGGGCTCAAGTTCTCCTATTTAATCCCACGACGGGAAGTGGTTTTTTCAAGACTTCTACACACGATTTTCTGAGTAGAGAAAGCCCTAAGTCTTCACCTATTGAGTACCAATACTCTAGGTATTTTGATTCACACAAAATCCATACATTTGTGAATCCTTTTGGTAACCCAAGAACGCAGTTTTGGAGTTCAACCCTTGTGGAGGAGACCCTTCTTCTTCTCCATTGCAGCCCTACTGGAAAGGGATAATTCCAGCCGCGACTACAGAATCCGATACCTGAGGGTAATTCTTAGTCAACTTGTATTTTCATTGTAATCCGATTGTAAGCCATTTTCTTACAAATTATAGTGAAAATTAATGGTTTTGCCCCTGTGGGGGATTTTTTCCTCAATTATGTGTGTTTGAATAACTCTTGCATGATTTCATATTGTTTCAATCACACCTAGTTTCATGTTTAGGGTTTGTTTGGGTTAAAAGGTGTTTTAAATATAATTTGATCATTTGAACGCGAGCACACACGTCTTCAAAATTATTAGATCAAGACTCTTTGACTTTATTTACATGATCCTAAATAAACTAGTAATGAACCTCATTTTCTTAAACATAATAGTAAGTATGCGATTATTAGATCCAAAAATTTGAATGTTCTTTTAAAAACTGATAGGTATGGGATTATCAACTTATTATTGTTAGTGTTGCTAAACATTGATTCTATACACACTATAACTCTCATCTATACCTATATACTTATTATAGAAGTGGTAGAACCTGCTTAGCATATTTGTTCTAATTCCTTCCTTCTCTAGATGAGCCTGGAGAAAGAGGATAATATCTCTTCCCTACTAGAGATAGAAACCGATCACCTGTTTGTGCATGTGAACGTGTGGGCAGAGAATAAGCCGAATGGGAGCAAGGAGTGAGGCTTTTTAATTTTCTATATTATATTTTGTACTAATAAAATGTAATTCACCTCTGCGGTGGTACAACCCTATGTAACCCTACTTAATAATGAATATAGTTGTTGATGTAAAAAACTAGATCACTCTAATAATTTAATCACAGATAAATAAATGAGACAGAATATTTTAAACTGGTTGAGCCTTGTATGAATAGCCTACGTCCACTGTTATGTTATTACTGAGTGTTTGGGAATTCTCGATTACAAGTTCTATCAAGAAATTCCGGTCACTTTGAATGAGGGTGATACAAGGTATTTATAGCCCTTAGGCTGTACATGAAAGGGTGTTACATTAAATGATACACATATGAAAGGGTAATTCATTTAATGCTCTTCAAACGTATGCGTCAAGATGATAATCATTCAATGAATAGTTGAACTGTTGATTATCTGGCAATCAATGCTGCGGTCGAGATGCAGCTCGAACCGCCTTAGTTGCTCGTCGTTCAAGATTTCCTCGGAGCGTTGAAGTTCCTCGGAGCGTTGGATTTCCTCGGAGAGCTGGAGTTCCTCGGAGTATACTTGTTGCTCGGAGTGAGTATGACTTGGTCGGGGGAATGCACTTCCTCGTTTCTATTGTGCCACGTAGATTTACACGTGTCTTCTTATTATTCGTCTACATCATCATACTAATTTTGGTATCAACAGAAGCCCCCAATGTTTCATATTTCGAACTTTGAGGAGTATGGAACATTCTTTCTCGGTATATGGAAATATTAAATGACCTTCCTGGGTTTTAGGAGCCTTTTCTTTGTATTTGAATTTCCTTCCAAATTCGCAGAATCCGCCTTTTTTGCATTTTATAAGCGTTTAGATCTTCGTGCCCTTTTTGTCCTTTTAGCCGCCGGTAGCGTAATAGTTTCCTTTTTGTAATCATTTCTTTCGCCGTTTCCCAAGGCAAAGTATTTAAGTTTCAGAGGCAATCCCATCGTCTTCTACCTTTTTCAATTTCTGCTTTCGAGTTTTCTATAGCTTTTCTCTCTCCTGTGCGTTCATCCCTTTCTTCGTTTGTTTGTCTACAGATCTCCTTTTTCCTGTAAGATTTTCTTCCTTCTTCTTCATTTCTTTTTATTCACCATGGTTTATATTATCGAATCTCTTGAGAAATTCCGTTCTTACTTTTCTATTCCTTCTTGGGTAACTTTGGAGAGTCTTTCTGAACCTTCAACTTATTTTAATTTGGCTGAGGGACATTGGTTCCCTAGCCTCTTTATTGCTGAATGTGGATTTTCTTTTCCACCAAACCCTTTGTGTTTAGAGTTCTGTCAGTATTTCAATGTTGTCCCTGCAAAAATAGCCCCCAACACATGGAGAATAGTTAATGGGGTGTATAGGTTAAATCAAACTCATGAAACTCGTATAGGAATTCCTGAGATTATGTACTGTTACAGATGGGCTGTTTTAGACAATGTTTTTTATTTAAAAACTAGGTTTTTGAATAGGGCCTTAGTAGTCAACCTCCCTGATGCAAACAAGGATTATTTTGAACACGGGGTAGTCATCAAAAATTGGCAACATACCCCTTTGGTTGGAGATGAAGTATATGAGGGTCCCAGATGCCCCCCATATGGCAATGGGATAGGTTATTTTCATCTTATTTTGTTTTTGAAATTATGATTTCATTGTGTTTGACAAAATGTATGACTGATATTTCACAATGTATTTATTTGCAGTTGACAGTAAGAGAAAAACTCCAAAAGAATCAGAAATAAATATTAAACATTTGAAACATATCTGGAATTTGCATCGAAGAGTTGCAGACAAGCACATCAGGTCTGCTTCATATTTGTTGCAGTACAGGAGCTACACATCATCCTTTAATGCTCGTCCTGTGGTCAGCATTAGTGAACCATTGCCAGCTTCTGAGGAATCTTCACCAGAATCTCTTATTCCTCTAAGTCAGAAGATAGGCAAAAGAAGAGTTCCTGCTATCTTCGAGGAGACTTCCTCTGCTGGAGATGGAAAGAGAAACAAGAATGATGTCCCAAAAGGGACAAAGAAAGTAGATGCTACCCCTTCTGTTACTCCTCAGAAGGCTGCCGAGAAGCCTCCAGTGGCTCCGAGCAAGAGAAGTACTTCTGTGGAAGTGGTCACCGTTTCCCCCACCAAAGGTTCTTTGGCTGAAACTGCTGAAGTACCACTGAGGAGATTGAAGAAATCCTCCTCGGTCAGTTTTTCTGAAACCATTCCCCAGCTCCAAGCTAATAGAGCTCGTGTTCCAACCATTATTCCCCCGAGTTCTGCAATGAGCTCGGTAAAGACTTGGACTATTCCTGAAGTCCAAGGAATTGAAGAAAACATGTCTAGGTATATGCTGACATCCCTAGCTACTCGTCACATTACTTCAGTAAGTTTCTCTTATCCTGAATTTTTCTTTCTTTCAGTCAATATATGTATCTCGGCACTGACTTATCATTACCTTCTTTTTCAGCTGGTGAGTTGTTTTAACACCATAGTGAAGAAAGATGAAGCACTCAAGGCTTCTAGATCCTCGTCTGGAGTGGAGGATGATTTTCTGGGTTTAGCCCAATCTCTCAAGGATTCTCGTCAAAAATATGACGAGGATAGGGTTGAATGGGAGAAGAAGTTGACTGCAGCCGAAGCAGAGAAAGTGCAACTGGGAAGTAAAGTGAAGGATTTGGAGAGAGAGAATAAAAAATATGTCGAGAAGCTCACAAGTTTTGGGGAGCTTGAGAATAAATTGAAATTGGTCGAGGAAGAGCTGACTCTTCTGCGAGAAGTAAATCGCCAGAAGGAGGAGGTGGAGGCCAAGTTGAAAGCCTCCGAGGATCTTCTATCCAAGAAGCTCTCCTCGGAGAAAATGAAAAGAAAAGTAGTTGTGAAAAAATCATTTCGAACTGGTTGGGACAAAGGATGGGATAGGGGGTAGCAGCGATGATGACCCACGTCAAGTATGGGAGTTTGAAATACTTCCGAGATGGTTGGGTTGCTGCCCTGCAAGAATTGAAGGTGAGTGAGGACTCTGAGCTATTTCAACAACATCTGCCTGGTCCTCCCCCAGCTATTGAGGATGAAGAAGAGGATGAAGCTGCCTCCGAAGAATATTCAATGGTAGTGGGTGATCTCATCCTTACCCAGCCTGCTGACGAGGGGCTTTCATCTCGGCCTGCTCCTCCTGAACAAGTTCCAGTTCCTGCCGACCAACTCGTTGTTCCCACCGAGCAACCGAGCTACTCATCCCAGCCTCCCGAGAAAGTCTTGGGAGACAAGGAAAAGGTGTGAAGTTGTTCGGTATTCTCTTTCTATTTTTTCTTTTTTCTTTTTCTTGTACTCTGTATTCTGAATGCTGTACTCCTTTTGATGATGTAATAAAATTACCTTTTTTGTTCTTATACATTGTTGATGCTCTGTCTGCTTTTTCATTAACTCTTGCCTTCTCTTCTTTATTAGTTTGTGGCTAGAATGGAATTGTTATCTGCCAATGATACAAAACTAATGCAGCAATGCCATGAATATTATAAGGTTGGTCACACAAACCTAAGTGCATCAGAAGTTGCCGACATCCTTGGTCATGATGCTTCAGAGCAGACAGTCGAAGCTTATCGGTACCTGAAGGACTTACTTGATCGAGTTGTGGCCAATAACGTGGCTTACTATGACATGATCGAGGAGCTTCAATATACTTTAGAAGATCTTCAGACTCAGTACAAGGAATCAAATGCCCTTTTGCACGAGGGGTATAAAAAGAGGTATCAACAGCTTTCTGCCGAGACAGGCCACAAAAAGATCCTTGCTGGGTATGATGTTAGGGAGAGAACTCTAAAGGGCGAAGTTGAAGCATGTAGACAAATTGCAGAGCTGCTGGAGCAAGAGAATAACAATTTGCAAAAAGAACTGGCACAGTATAAGTCTGCAGCTTCATCTTCCACTGCCTTGGCACCAGTCACCGATGAAGGATTCTCATTTTTAGAGGTTGAGAATGCCAAGTTGAGATAAGAGTTAGAGGCTTTAAGAAGAGTTGGGCCTTCTACTGCTACTCGGGGACGAGGAAGAGGTTCTCGTGGACAAGGAAGAGCTACTCAGAATGTTTTCGAGGAACCAAGTTCTCAACCTGCTCGTGGAGGATCAAGAGCTCTTAGTCGTAATGTTGAAGAGGCTCGTACTCGATCAACGTTGGAAAACCAAGCATTCCAATTAATGGCTAAGAACCAAGATTTGTCTGATATGTCCAAGAAGGTTAGAGAACTGGAACAACAACTTTCTTCAAAGAACTCAGTATTGAAGACTAATGAACTTTTCATCTAAAGTCTTAATGAGAAGATTGCAAGGTTGACATTTCAATTTAATAAACAGCCCAGGGAATTTTGGATGGCTGGATACAAAGAAGCTTTATTCCATTTAGATGATCGTATCCAGAATGCCAATAATGAGGGCTACAAGCAAGGTTGGCTGAATGCCTTGGGCGTGTTGAAGCTCGAACAAGGGCACTACCTGTGGGACTATCATGATCCTGGGGTACTAGACTTGCCTATGCCACCTTATAAATTGGACATGGAGTGGATCCCAGCTCGTGCCATTTCTCGAAACTTAATTGCAAAGTACCTCGGTGACTACAATCTTCATTCTCAGATCGAGGTATCTCGTCCCGAGCATCTACTGGACACTCCTTCAATAATGAACGTCAGAATGCTCTGAGATATTAACTTCATTAATTATCCCCTTTGCCTGGAAGATCCTCCTGCTGGCGAGGAGCCTATTTCAAAAGCAAAAGGGAAAAGACCAGTAGAATAGGAAATTCTGATGTAATAATTAGTACACAATTTAATATCAATGTAACAAATTTGTGTAACTCTTTTGACTTTAATGAAAGAATTTCATTTTTTGTTTGCAAATTTGTATTGCTCTTGTATTTGTCAAACACTTTATATTTGTGCTTGCATAACAAAATTGTGTGGTTTAGTAATAAAAATTACAAGTATTAGTAATGTTGCTCGATCACTTAATAATAAAGTAATGAGTATAAAAAATGTTTAAAATTTCTCCAACCAACCAAGGTTGTCAAATTGTGCTCGTCGACCAATTATAGTTAGTGACAGTTTTTATCCCCGACCAGCTATACTTGGTAATTTTTTATCTTTTTCATAAAATGTGCCCGACCAACCAAGGTCGATGATTTTTCCTCGTCGACCAAATACTGTTAGTGGGTTTTTATCCCCGACCAACTATACTTGGTTCAGTTTGGAATAGTTTGTTCTTCGAGGAACTTTTATATAATAAACATACTTCCCGACCAACATAAGTTGGCATTTGAGAGCATATTTTGTTTCCTAACCAAGCGAGATTGGCCTTTCGTCGATCATCTTGTGTTCTTGCTCTTTTACCAACCAGAGTTCGTCTGAGTTCGAACTATCATGTCCACTAGCTCTTTTACCAACCTGAGTTGGTCATGCTAGTGTACGCCTCCTAACCAAAGGAGTATAGTTTGTTCTCGCCCTTTTACCAACCGGAGTTGGTCGTGGGTTTTAACTATCATGTCTACTAGTTCTTTTACCAACCTGAGTTGGTCACGCTAGTGTACGCCTCCTAACCAAAAGAGTATAGTTTGTTCTCGCCCTTTTACCAACCGGAGTTGGTCGTGGGTTTGAACTATCATGTCCACTAGCTCTTTTACCAACCTGAGTTGGTCACACTAGTGTACGCCTCCTAACCAAAGGAGTATAATTTGTTCTCGCCCTTTTACCAACCAGAGTTGATCGTGGGTTTGAACTATCGTCTTTTTTTTACTGCCGAGAAGCGTTGCGTACCGAGCAGTGTAGTGTTAAACACACTAGTATTCCCCGAAAAACTTTCAATAAAAGGAGAGAAGATTGTGAAATATCATCGTTTTATTCATATTGATGGAACTGCTTTACATTTTACATCACTGATAATACTTGCGTAGGTGTTCAGCATTCCATGCATTCTTAAATTCCTCTCCTTCTAGAGTTGCTATTCGGTAAGTTCCTGGTCGGACAACTGCAGTAACTCGGTAAGGTCCATGCCAGTTTGCTTCCAACTTATTGTGCTTCTGAATGACCTTATTTAGCACGTAATATCCTTCTTTTAAGTCGCATTTTTTCTCCCTCTTGTTGTAGAACAGGGTTGTTCGCTGTTGATAAGCAGCATTCCTAATGGTTGCCTCTTCTCTAACTTCCTCGAGCATGTCCAAATCTAATCTCCTCATCAAGTCGCTGACTGGGGAATTGAAATTCAGCACTTTGTGTGTTGGAAGACCCAACTCAGCAGGTATTACAGCCTCACTTCCAAATGCCAGCATATATGGTGATTCTCCAGTTGCTGCTCGGGGAGTTGTTCGATAAGCCCACAATACTGACTGTAGCTCATTAATCCAATTAGCTTTAGCCTCACTTAGCCTCTTCTTCAAACCATTTAGTAATGTTCTGTTCGTCACTTCAGTCTGCCCATTGCTTTGAGGATGGCCTGGTGCTGAATGAACCTTCAAAATGTTTGAGTGATGACAATAGGCGGCAAACTCCTTGTTATCAAATTGTGTTCCATGGTCTGTGATGAAGGCATGAGCGAGACCATATCGGTAGATGATGTTCTTCCAAACGAATTGGTACACCTTCTCGTATGTCATATCAATCAGAGGCTCACCTTCTACCCACTTAGTAAAATAATCCACTGCGACGACGAGGTACTTGAATCTTCCTTGGGTCGTTGGCAGTGGTCCAACCAAATCCATTCCCCAAATGGCGAAAGGCCAAGGGGAAGTTATGGGTGTCAACAATGCTTATGGAGTTCGTCGGATGGAGGAAAAACGTTGGCATTTATCACATCTCTTATTATAGTCTATACAATCAGCCCTCATCATTGGCCAGTAGTATCCTTGTGTCATCACCCTTTGCAAAAGTGTCCGACCTGCTACATGGGCTCTACAGGATCCTTCATGGATCTCTTCAATCAATTCCTTCACCTCGGAGGGAACCTGCTACATGGGCTCCACAGGATCCTTCATGGATATCTTCAATCAATTCCTTCACCTCGGAGGGATGCACACATCTTTGCAAACCTACCATAATTCCTCGTCTATACAAAACACCATTAGTTAGTACATACCTAGCAGCTTTAAACTTCAATTTCTTTGCAGCGAGCTTATCCTCCGGAAATTCTCCCTCCTCAATATATGCCCTGATGGGATCCATCCAATATGGTCCTAAATCAAAGGTAATAACATTCATCGTCAGGTCTTCATCTATGCTCCGAGCTTCTAATACTTCAATTGGTATCGTTCTTCGCAGCTCGGTACGAGTAGCTGATGCTAGTCGGGCCAGTCCGTCTGCTTGTGCATTCTCCATTCTTAGTATTCTGATTAACTGAATGACATCAAATTCTGCCAACAACTCCATCGCCTTTGCATGATACTTGACCATTAATTCTCCTTTAACTGCATATGTTCCCATCATCTGATTCACAATTAATTGAGAATCACTGAATACCATCACTTGTTGCGCTTCCATAATCTTTGCTAAATTAAGACCTGCTATCAAGGCTTCATATTCAGCCTCATTATTGGAGTCTTTGAATTGGAATTGCAAGGCATATTCCATGTCAATCTCGTCTGGGGTTTTCAAAACAATCCCTGCCCCACAACCTGTTGTGCAAGATGACCCATCTACATATAATCTCCATGTAGGTAACTAGTCTTCAAATTTCTTATCTGACAGAGTTCCTCGGTGAAATATTTGTTGTTTCCTTTCATCCTCCCCTAGTATTTTTCGCTTTTCATCGACCATCTCTTCTCGCCCTTTTACCAACCGGAGTTGGTCTGGGTTTGAATTTGATGATCTTTCTACATCCACAAGCCCTTTTACCAACCGGAGTTGATCTGGACTTATGTATGTTGATCCTGTAACATCCACAGGTTGGTCAGCGAGCAACTTTTGTTCCTCGGGGGTATCAGGATATGTAAATTCTGCAATAAATTCTGCTATAGCCTGCCCTTTTAATGATGATCTGGGTTCATACACAATATCATATTCACCGAGCTCTATTGCCCAATACATCAGCCTCCCTGATTTTTCTGGATTATGAAGGGCTTGTCTCAATGGCATGTCGGTATACACGACGATGGTATGGGCCTGGAAATAAGGCCTCATTCTTCTACTTGCTTCATTTAATGCCAATGCCAATTTTTCCAGCTTTGGGTACCTGATCCCTGCACCTCGGAAAGCCTTACTTGTGTAATAAATTGGTTTCTGGACTCCATTCTCCAATCTGATCAATGTCGAGCTGACTGCATTCTCTGATACTGCCAGGTACAAGTACAACTTCTCTCCCATTACTGGCCTGGATAACAGTGGAGGTGCTCCCAGATATTTCTTCAAGTCTTGAAAGGCTTTTTCACATTCATCATTCCACTCGAAAGTTTTCCGAAGTGTTTTGAAGAATGGGAGGCATCTATCAGTTGCTCGGGATACAAATCTGTTGAGCGCTGCAACTCATCCTGTAAGACTCTGCACCTCTTTCTTCATCGTTGGAGATCGCAACCCTAAAAGAGCTTAGATCTTTGCTGGATTTGCCTCAATGCCTCGCTAGTTGACGTGTACCCGAGGAACATTCCTTCTCGTACTCCAAAGGTGCACTTCGTCGGGTTGAGCTTCATTTGGTATTTATCCAGTTGATCAAAGGTCTGACCCAAGTCAACTAGATGATCAGCAGCTTTCTTGCTCTTTGTCAGCATATCGTCGACATAGACTTCCATATTGCAACTGATTTATTCAGCAAAAACCTTGTTCATCAGCCGCTGATATGTCGCTCCTGCATTTTTCAAACCAAAAGGCATAACATTATAACAATAAGTTCCCATAGGGGTAATAAAAGAAGTGCTTTCCCTGTCTTCAGGTTTCATTTTAATCTGGTTGTAGCCAGAGTAAGCGTCCATGAAGCTGAGCAGTTCGTGTCCGGAGGTAGCATCCACTAGTTGATCAATTCTGGGTAATGGGAAGTGATCCTTTGGGCAGGCCTTGTTGAGATCTGTGAAATCAACACACATTCTCCATTTATTGTTTTTCTTCTTTACCATCACCACATTTGCTAACCAGTCTGGATATTTCACATCTTCAATGAATTGGGCTTTCTGGAGCTTCTCGACCTCCTCTTGTATGGCTTGATTCTTCTCGGGACTAAACACTCTTCTTCTCTGCTTTACAGGCTTGATCTCCTTATTCGCATTGAGTTCATGGCATAAGAAGTTTGGATCTATTCCTGGCATGTCTTCATGACTCCATGCAAAAGTTTTCTTTCTATTTCACAAAAAAGTTATCAACTCCTGTTTATTGAAACATCCAACGATGAACCTATCTGGGTTACTCGTTCAGGGTGCTCGTCGTCCAGAATAACATTTTTTGTAGATTCCACCACCTGTCCTTTTACCAATTGGGATTCATCTCTGGGATCCAGTGTTTCAATTTCTGTACCTTCATCCACTTGGTAGGTAGTAGTCTTTTTCCTTGACTCTTCAAGCTCCTCTTGCTCGGCAGACGGATAATAGCATTCCCGAGCTACTTTCTGATCACCTTTCACAATTCCTACTCCGAAATTTGTTGGGAATTTTAAGCACTGATGTACTGTAGATCGGACTGCTTCGAACTTCTTCAAACCAACTCTTCCCATGATGATGTTGTAAGCTGACTGCACATTCTTATCCATCACAAATAAGCGTATTCTTTCTGTTCGACAAGCAGGCCAAGTTCCAATGAATATATCCAACTTGATCGTCCCAAGTGGAAAAACTTTCTCTCCAGCAAAACCCAATAGAGGTCTGTGATAAGGTTCTAATTAAGATAATTTCAAATTTAAACTGTCAAAGCATGAATAGTACATGATGTCGGCCGAACTACCATTATCTACCAGCACCCTTGAAATCACTACTTCTTTCATCCTCATTTTGATCACCAAAGGGTCGTCGTGAGGGTAAATAACACCTGCCAGGTCATTTTTTGAAAAGCTAATGACCAGCTTCTCTTTGTTTACCTTCCTCGGGTGATCTTCCTCAGCCAAATTTATCCGTTGAATGTATGAGCAAGTTTGAGCCTCTCCAAGGTAAGCCTTTCTTTCTGCAGTAAGGTCTCCTCCTCATGCATCTCCTCCTATGATAACATTACAATCAAATGATCCAAAACGTATGGAAAATACCTCTCATTCTGGCTGCCTTGGTTTCTTGGGATGATCGGGGTCATCCTCTGTATCATCTTCATGATCCCTTTTCTTTTTCTCCTTTGCTCGACGAGGAGACCTAGACATTTCTCTAGTTCGGTCATTATTTCTTCTTTCGCCTCCCCGATCAACATACTTCGCTAGCTTCCCTCTTCGGATGAGTGTTTCAATCTCGTTCTGAAGAGCTATGCAATTTTTGGTCATATGGCCGTGATCCTTATGGAACTCGCAATATTTATCCTTGTTCCTCAGGTCAGGGTCTGACCTCAGTTTCTTTGGCCACTTTACTTCCTCGTTATTCTTGATTTCTTCCAAGACATGATTAATACCCATTTTCAAAGGAGTATAATTATCGAATTTCTTCAGGATTTCCCATGATGATTTATTATTCTTGGAATGCTTGTTACCGACATTGCTCTTATGCTCTTTCTTCTTGGATTTGTCGTCTTCCACCTTGGTTTCTTTATCCATATTCTTCTTCGCAGCCATAGCCTCCTCGGCATTCATGATTTTGGCCGCTTTTGCCATCAACTCTGACATAGTTGTAGGTGGATCTTTGGCCAAAGTGTAATACAACTTGTTAGGCAACAACCCACTCATCAAGGCGGTGATTGTTATCTTTTCCTCATAATCTATGACTTCCAGTTTCTCGTTATTGAAACGAGTTATGTAACCTCTAGTACTCTCACCAGATTTTTGTCTAACACTTAACAAGTGTGCTACTCTCTTTACTGGCTTTGGTCCAAAACAGAAATTTCCGATGAACAACTCAGCCAACTGAAAGAAAGTTGAAATCTTACCCCGAGGAAGATTGTTGTACCATATCTGTGCAGATCCAGTAAGAGTTCCTGAGAATGCTCTGCATCTCATCTCGTCGGGGACGGCATAGATGTCGGCAGCAACTTGATATTGCTCTATGTGTAGAACACGATCTGTCTTTCCATCATATTTGGGGGTTACCACAGGTTCTTTAAACTTTGACGGGGTAGGAAAACCCACAATGGCCTGGACAAAATGTGTCCCTTGAACAAAAGTTCGTTGTAAGGGATTCTTCGCCTTAGCCATTTCTCCCAATCTATCCTCCAAGCGCTGAATGGAACCCTTCCACGCATCATTTCCTTCCTCGGGCTTATTAGTTCGAGCAATTGATTGCTCTGATGTGGCCTCTTGAGATCTATCTTGACGAGCAACTGGTCGTGATTGTGCTGATCCTTCTCTTAGATCTGATGGTCGTCGAAAACTCCTCGACATGGTCTTAGGTGGACTCCTATTCTTCCTAGGGCCTAATCGACTGAAAGGAGACACCCTACTCAGTCTTTCCAAGGCACTGGGTCTTTTTGGAGATAGAGTGATACGTTGATCAGTATCTGTAGCTCTTATTGACGAAGTTCACCCAGGTTGATAAGAGAAATCATCAGATTCCTCATTACGATATGACTCAGTACGCCTGGATCGTGAAGAAAGTAAATAGGTTTGCCTCTGACCACTTCGCTGTCCCGAACGTGCCGGTGCACCGCCATGAAGGGTCTGTATGAGTTGCCGTATTATTTCTTGCATGGCGATTTGTCCTTGAGCCAGATTCGTCATAATCCCAGCCAGATCTGGAGGTGCAGAGTGATTTGGAGGATTTCTAGCATTTCCAGCGTTTCGATTGCTGGATTTCGGATTATCTGCCATTGATGATGAATGATTTTTGGTGAAAAATGATAATAACAATCGTTCCCACAGATGGCACCAATCTGTTGATGTAAAAAACTAGATCACTCTAATAATTTAATCACAGATAAATAAATGAGACAGAATATTTTAAACTGGTTCAGCCTTGTATGAATAGCCTACGTCCACTATTATGTTATTGCAGAGTGTTTGGGAATTCTCGATTACAATTTCTATCAAGAAATTCCGGTCCCTTTGAATGAGGGTGATACAAGGTATTTATAGCCCTTAGGTTGTACATGAAAGGGTGTTACATTAAATAATACACATATGAAAGGGTAATTCATTTAATGCTCTTCAAATGTGTGCGTCAAGATGATAAGCGTTCAATGAATAGTTGAACTGTTGATTATCTGGCAATCAATGCTGCGGTCGAGATGCAGCTCGAACCGCCTTAGTTGCTCGTCGTTCATGAGTTCCTCGGAGCGTTGAAGTTCCTCGGAGAGCTGGAGCTCCTCGGAGTATACTTGTTGCTCGGAGTGAGTCTGACTTGGTCGGGGGAATGCACTTCCTCGTTGCTATTGTGCCACGTAGATTGACACGTGTCTTCTTATTATTCGTCTACATCAGCATACTAATTTTGGTATCAACAACAGTTATGTTTTTCGCCTTAGCTTTGATTCACTTCTTTACCCGTACTTTTTGTTCATTCATACCAACAAGCAGGGTGTAATAATTCTTGAGTCATAATACCCAAGGCCTTATAGACTTGCATGAAATCAATTTGATAGTCTCCTTAATTCTAAGAGTATGAGTATCTAACTCTTGTTCTATAACAGAGGAGGGAGCAGTATGCACAGTCTTCTTCTTCTACTTACTTGCTCGAGTCCTGACAGGATTAGGAGGAGCAGTATGCTCAGTCTTCTTCTTCTTCTTCTTCTTCTTCTTCTTCTTCTTCTTCTTCTTCTTCTTCTTCTTCTTCTTCTTCTTCTTCTTCTTCTTCTTACTTTCTCGAGTCCTGACGGGATAAAATTTAACACAACAGTGTCTGGATTCTTTCTCTTCGAGGGGGACTTAGACTTAGATTTCCCTTTTCCTTTTACCTTAGATGAAGGGATCCCAGGTTTCTTTCTATATATAGACTCCTCACATGAAGGCTTTACTAAAATGGGAGTAACTCGCTCGAGAGGGGTCTTCACAACCGTACTACGATACCATAATTATTTTTGGTTCCTTTTTCCTAAGTACTTGTTGTTATTAGGGATCTTAATACGAATGGTCTCTCAAGGCACATCTATTACACAGTTCTTGATGAAAGAAACTTGACATTGCCAAAGGCTAAACTACGAGCGACTAATTAAGGGAGATAATCACAAGCAGACAAAAAAAAATGAAGCCATCAGTCCTATGAAGCATCCCCTCGAGAGTGAAATTTGAATATGATTCCAAATATAATTCTGAGGGTGAGGTGCTCAATGGGTAGGTGGGGATGTGAACCCCCTAATCATAGCCAAACTGTCTCTTCACTTACTCAGAGTGATAAAACACCACACCTTGGCCAAATTCCATCAATGAAGGAAGAGTACAAGGAAGAAGCATCGCCATCACAGAATTATGGGGGCATGTGGACACAGACTCTACATCAACAGGGCGGTAAAAAGTACCTCCAGAAGCTGAGAAGGAGATCCATGAGAAAACACTCCCCACTTTCTTACAGTAGGAGCAAAAAGAGAATCCATCCATATTGTCAATGAGAGGGACAAAAGGATTATTAGGATATTTCTTGTGCCACCTGGTAATTCGATCAACATCACTATGGTCGACACGTGCTTTTGGAGAAAAAATTAGGAACCTGAAGATAAAAGAATTAACAAAACTGGTCACATCATGGTGACTGCTAGATCGTTCCAATTCCACATGGGAATGATCTAACCAAATACACATTGAGCCCAAAGTAAGGTCTACGAAAGGCACGTCCTTCCCTCGAGCAAGTCTAACCACCAATCAAAAAAATATTTCATGAGGAGAGTAATCTAATTTCCAAGGTAATAAAAACCTACTCAGAAAAGTAATAAACACATGTTGCCAAGTGTGAAGGAGAACTGATTTTTGGGCCATCTTGGATCTTGGGAACTTTGCTCTAACTCCCAACTTTAGGGGTGGGTTCAAAGTCTCTGAACCAATACCTTTCCCACTTCACAAAGGAGTGCTTAGTGGCACTCGTCTTGTTGATAGCAACATAACGAGTGCACTTAGATAAGTCTGGTGAAGTTCCTGGTACATCATCATCCTCAAAACCATTATTAAAGACATGACTCCCCAAGTAGGGGAGGATATTCATCTCACATATATCCTCTATTGTAATGGTGAATTCCCCCTACCAGTAATGAAAGTATGCGAGTCCATGCTTCAGTGAGAATCCAATAGGTTAAAAGTGGTGGAGTGTTCAACAACAATGCAAGTTTTTAAACTCTAAATGGTCCTCATCAGACCAAGACCCTCGATGATGACTTTGTGAGAAGGGTCCGCAATAACATGCTCTACCTAGAGGTCCCACTCATCTGAGACGTCTCCACAAACATTGAGATTGATGTTGGAATAATGAAAGTCACCCCTATCCACCTTAACTCTCAAAATACTATCTGCCAAAATAATAGGAGTAGAAGTAGAATCACTCAGGACCAAGTAGGATCACTCATTTATCTTGGCCACAAACTCCTCCTAAAACTGTTCGAGGGATTGGACGAAGGTATCCTTCTCCCTAAAATAGGGGTAAGGCAGTAAAGACCAAAGTCTCTCATTGAATGATTAGCGAGGAACTCTCTTTACGATTTTCATAGAGTGATGTCAGAGGAAGCACCACCGAACCCATCACTAAGTGTGGTGGTGGAGACAAATACGATGGCAGTAGCAGTGGACACGCCTGTGACAAGGACAATTGAAACCGATACTTAAATGGAAAATGAACCGATCATAAGCTCGCTCGTGGTGGTAGAAATAATGGTGAAAGAAACCTTGAAGTAAGAGTCCATGGAGAAATAGAAAGATTGAAGGATTAAGTTCTGGATAAATAGAGTTTGGAAAGGTCGATCGTTTCTCTCTCTAAAAATCTCTAGAGTGAAAGTTTAAAAATGACAAAGGTAAGTGAAAATATTTTGAAAAGGGGATTTATACCTGGGAGGGGTCACACATTTTGACGGCTAAAAGGGGATAAAATGGTTACCCAAATGATGGTATGCATATTCCCAAGAAGACACGTGTCTACTCGAGATAATAAATGAAGGTTAAAGTGACTAGGGCATTTAATGATAAGCAATGTAATGATGTGACTCAACAAACCCCTTCGAATTCCAAGACAGAGTGATGATTATTTAGTGAAAAGCCCTTTGGTTTACCCAACACAAATAATTTTGTACGAGGGGGATAATTTAGAGGGATACCCACTTGTCTTCCCATAAGGAGGCCTAATAGGGTGAGGGGGTCCAAGGAACAGAGGGTCCACCATGAGTGGTCCCAAACCCCCAAATAATCCAAGATTGAGGTTTGGGTGAGAGGGTCCACCATAAGTTTCCCTAACCCCCAAATGATCCAAGACTGAGGTTTGGGTAGGAGGGTCCACCATGAGTGGACCCAACCCCCATAAATGATCCAATATATATATATATATATATATATATATATATATATATATATATATATATATATATATATATATATATATATATATATATATATATATATATATATATATATATATATATTTATTAGCAAGAAGTCTTACAATGAGAAGACTTAAGATAAATAGTCAAAGGATAAATGAAAATGGTGAGGGGGTACTCAACGAACAACCCCAGGAAAAAAGATAAAATTTATGAGAATAAACAATAGTTTAAGGGGATGCTCATAAGTTTCATTTAAACAGTTACTAACATTATTGTTTCTCACACATGTAGCCTTGGTCAAGTAAGCAGGGCTTGAGAAGGCCAGCTGGGACCTCCTGGGAGTTTTGGTTTGGTGACTGAGAGACAAGGTTTGTTAGGCAAAGACAAAGCCCAAATACCTAACACTTTGGGATAGAGATAATACTATTAGATAGAACTTAGGGGTCACTCACACAGTCCAAGCATAGAACAAATTAGTGAGTGGATAAGAGGCTTCTCATAGACGTATTCTAAATTACCATTGGTGAGTGGCCCACAAGCCACTCACAATTATTTTACAAAATTTTGTACAATAAGTTACCAGTTGAAAATATATTTACTAAATCACATATTTTGGCACTATTAGCCAACATATTTGCCTTTTGACTTTGTTATGCGCCAGATGAGGCAGAGGATTAATAGACAAACAATGACAAAAGGCACATTTTAGATCTTGTCTCTAAGAGTAACTTGTTTTGGTTCCCAAATAGACCTAGTATTTAGCTATAAATAGGACCCTTAGATAAGGTCAAGATAATATCGAAAACTTAAGATAGCACCGTTACTCTATCAAAATCACACTAGAAAAATATTCTCTCCTTACTCTATCTTAAGTGTCAAAGAGCTTCTCTCTTCACTCCCTTTATAGACATCATTTTCAAGAGATCTATCTTTCTCCTAAACATTATCATTGTTACAGAAGTTGTTAATCATTACTCTTTTTTCAGGAACAAAGTTATAACAATACTCCATTATTACCAGAAATATAATGTTTTCTCATCTAGCTTCTCTAGAGACTTTGATGGCCTTAAAGACAACATCCATCGGATCGGGTCATGTCTCACCGATTCTAGTTATTTATAGAACCTAGTACCACCCTCCTACAATAAGGAAAGTATACCCTGCCAATAGACGGGGGTCTGGGTGCCTATAGGTAGTCCATAATGAACATTTTTGGAAAAATGAGCATAAAATGCCAACCGTAAATCCAAATCGTGCATGTTCAGGACTGGTGGAAAGGGAATTCAAAGGCCTTGAAGAATACATTGATCCACTCCCAAATTCAATAGTTAACTGAAGTCAAACGAGGCTCGAAAGTGCCTGATGGTCTCTAGACAAGGGGTCTTCGAAGGAAAATGGGTCGTTCATGCGAACCGTGAGGCTAATTCGTGCATGACACATATTATTGGAAAGGGAATTCAGAGAATGAAATATTTTGTTGAGTTTTTTTCGGTTGCAGAACTAAACAAGGTCGAATGGAGCCCGAAAGTGCATGGTGTCCTTTCGGAGTAAAACGAATGATTTGTGCGAACAGTAAGGCTGATTCTCTCCCGACACGGTCCATTGGAAAGGGGATTCAGAGACCTTCAAGATTTCATTGAGCTTCACTCATGTTGGAGAGTTTACTAGAGTCAAACGAGACCTGTGAGTTCCCGGTGGATTCCAGATTAGTACTTGGAGTAAAAAGAATCATTTGTGCGAACCGTGAGGCCGATTCGTGCATGGCATGGACCGTTGGAAAGAGAATTCAGAGCCTTTTATGGTTTCATTGAGCTTCTCTCAGGTTGGAGAGTTGATCAGAGTCAAATGGGCCCGATATCGATCAATAGCCTCCAGATCATTACTCAGTGTGTGACCTGGGGTTTAAGATGAGTGGATGAGTCTTAGGGATCTAAGGAGGTGCTTAGGGGGGGTCCTAGGATGGGGTGTCTACATTACTATTAAGATTTATTGCACAAGTTTGAGGAAGTTTGTGAGTGTACAATACCTATGGAAAAATGTGTGGAGAAGGAAGGCACCTCCTAAAGTAACTTTCTTCATGTAGACAATATCTAAATAGGAAATATTAAAGATATATAGTCTGTAAAGGAAGTGTAGTAGAATGGTCGATCAATGATTTCTATGAAAGGAAGCATATGAGATGACTAATCATTTACTTCTACATTGCTGGGTAACGAGAGGATTATGCTGCACATTATTCTCTATATATCGAGTTCAATGGGTCATAGTGAAGACCGTGGGTGATGGGTTAGCAGCTTAGCAGTTTTTTAAGAGGTGGAAGGGGGTGAGGAATGTGTGGTCGATGGTCTCACATTATATATATTGTACGGTGTGGTTAGAAAGTAATATGAGGTATTTTGAAGTAATGGAGTTAGCTCCATCGAGATTAAGATAAATGTTTCTGATTTTGTTACTCATTTACTATAAAAAGGATCCAACCCCATCACTTCCTTTCTTTTTGGACTTTTTGGAGGAATTATAGAGAATATTGTAGTTTTTGTTTTTGTGGGGGGTTGGGAGTTTTCCCCAGACCCCGTGCTTTGTGGTATAGTCCTTTTATACGAGTTTCACCTCCTAAGGGGGGGATTTTTATGACATATCTACTTATTAAAAAATAAATAAATTATATTGGCCCTGGATAATTATATTTATATCCAAATTGTATCTTATTATGATATTGACGATTTAGTTTGATTTATGAATGCTTAGTTTGAGTTATGAATGTTTAGTTTGGATTACGAATTAACTAGTATGGCACAGTGCTTCACTTTGAATTGTCAACTCCAGGGTGTCAAATTGGTTTGACTATATTTTTCTTGTCCTTGTTAAAAAATATTATACATAACTGGTTGTAACACCCCATATTTTTTATCGTAAATAACTCTTTTAAATTAAAAATCGAAAAAATATTTTTATTGGAATAAATTTAATTATTAAAATAAGAATTTTGAAGGGGAAGATCTGACCTAAGGAGGATGAAAAATTCGACTGTTTAATCACCAAAACGTGATGCAGACGACCTTAACGATGTCCGATCGGGTTTATTTTTCTTACACGACTTTGTCTCGCCTTTAGCTTAAACATAGAAAAATTCAAGAAAATCCGACGGTCCGAACTCTAAAACGTGATACAGATGAACTTAATGACGTCCGATCGAGCTGACTTTTGGATAGCGTCTTTGGATCGCCTTTGGTTAAAGCATAATAAAAGTTTAGCGATTTTTTACGGTCCGATTGTCCGAAACTGATTTGTGTGTGTTTGTATTTGATTAGGACTCTTTATTTAAATCCTTTATATAATGGATGAAATTTAGACTTTTTAAAACACTTTTAACCCTTCTCAAAAAGCAGTAGCTTACCAAATTATTATCTCCTCTCTTTTACAAAAGTTAAACCCCATTAAGAATAAGTTTTAACCCAAGTTTTGAAGATCTAAATCAAGTTTTCTCAAGAACAATTAAAAACGTGTCTTTGCTATTTTCGTGAGAGGAACGCAATCGTGTAATCAGATCTTCAAGATTACTTCTTTATAGACATGAATACTTCTATTGTTTCCCTTAAGTGTTAAGCAATTTAGATATTGCGTAAACTTTAATAAATGGTATTTTTCTTAAAATAAATTAGAAAGGCTATTTAGGTAAAGTGAAAATAATTTCAGGGCTATTTTTATTGAAGTCTAAAAATATATTTAAGACTTGAAACAATCGCATGCTTAGATTAGAGATTTGGACTATGATAGAACCATGGGACGTGTCGCATGTTAAAAATTAAAAATATAATTTTGTAATAATGTTTCGACTCAAAAAATTCATAATTCTTATGTGTAGCTTGTAGATTGAAATTATTATTGCGTAATAGGTGTATATGCATGTTAAAAATGGAATCTTGTGTTAACTGGTAAGATATCACTTGTATGAAAATTATGTAATTTGACAACTTGTGTGACGATTGGTAAGACTTGTTCAATCATATAATTAAAAGGGCGTAATTTGAGTAATATTGAAATTGGAGAATTAATTGAATGAATTGTAGCTATAAATTGAAAATGTGTTTTATTGGAATGTTTCTTGTGTTAATATTTCGACACCATGGGAATGTTATGATTTTGGGATAGTTATACTCTTACCCTTATTTTTAGGTTGCTTGCTAGGTATATGACTAGTAGGTAGGCCTCGTTAACACTTTCTAGATATGGGACTAGTGAGTGTAGGGTTGTACAATTGAGTATTTCTTGGGTGGGGGCTAGGTAGTACGCCATCACGTGTTTTTTGTTAGCCTAAGTGCAAGACTAGGTGGTGATTTGTGGTATGTATTCTTCCTTTGTGATAGACTAGGAAATACTTGTGGTTTTGGTGATCTCTAGGTATGGGACTAGAGATGGTTTATGCTGGATTACCCGAATAAAGGGTGTGGATAATAGAGAAAAATGAGAAATTGACGATAAATTGATAACTAATGCCTAAGATAAAGAACGGGCATTAAAATGGATTTTCTCATTAATATGTGCAGAACTAACGAAATTAGGTTGACTACCTATAATAAGGTGGGTGTATGTTGGAATCGCCAATATGTACAGGGCTAACAATAATTGGGTTGGCTAGCTATAGCGACGTGTCGTGCATGAAACATCACCAATATGTGAGTGTGATGAATTGGTAACCTTAGGCGGGCCCGAATATGTGCAGAATCCATAGATAGATCGACTAGCTAAAGTTGCGTCGCTCTGATAATAAATTGATTAAATGCATTATATTAAGTTAGTAGCCTTAATAAAATGAAATGTTGTAACTTTAATAATTAAACCTGAATAGTGGGGTGGCTTAGTATGTGGGTAGTTAGTATCGTGTTACTTTATTCACATTTAATTATATCATTAAACTTAAAATACTCTATTGAGATATTTATCATGTATGATACTTATGTCTAGGTTCACGGGTCCTAATTGGGAAGAGTAGATAGTGTTCATGCGGAGAACTCTGACCCATTATGTTGAATAACATTTCTAGTATAGTAGCTGGAGTAGCTGCACATGATGGATTGGATACTTGTGAAGTACAACTAGAGATTTACTTTTATTGCTTTAGTAGTTTAGATTATTTTCATTCCGTCATTTTATTCTGAGACAGTTATTAAAGATTGGTGGGCCATTCAATTCCAAAGTTATTTATGGATTTTAGTTAGAGATTTTATCGGATTATTTAATTTGAGTATTTATTTATCATTTGGAGTTGGATTTTATTTTGGAGTTAGCATGGTGATAGATGTTATTGTTTGGATGTTTTATATTCGTTGGATTAAACCGCATTATATCTTGTCGAAACAAAGTTTTACGGTCTCATATTTCTGTTACATGTCGAGAATGATATTTTATTTAGTGATGCTCAGTGTAGTTTAGCGGTGGCCGACGCGAGAATGCACGGTGTGTTCACTACACCAAAATTGACGATTCGTCACAGCCAAAATCCCTGACCAAAACTGTGGGTCGCGGACTTGGGTCGTGACCATTTCGGGCGTGACAAATTTCCAAGCTCGCGGCCCAAGTCCGTGACCAAAAATGGTCATGGCCCAGAGGGGGTCACGACAGATGGTCGCGGACTTGAGCCATGACCCATGCCGTGACGGGTCGCGACCCTCGTCCGTGACCTACAACCGTGATAAATTGGTCACGGCCAAATTCTGCGACCCACAACTGTGACAAAAAAAAATGAAAAACAAATGGTCGTGGTCCAAGTTTGTGACCCACAACCGTGACAAATTGATCGCGGCCAAAGTCCGCGACCCACAACCGTAACAAAAAATGAAGAAAAAAAATGGGTCGCGGCCCAAGTTCCTGACCCACAACCATGACAAATTAGTCGTGGACTTTGGCCGCGACCCACAATCGTGACAAAAAAAGAAAAAAAATGGTCACGGCCCAAGTCTGTGACTAACATCGTGACGAAAAAAAAGGAAAAAAAATGGTCACGGACTTTGGCCGCGACCATTTTTATGCGCGACGGAAAAAATAGAAATGGTCATGGACAAAGTCCATGACCATATTTAATTATAATTTTAAAAAAATGTATTTTTTTGGTCCAATCCTAAAATTGGGGGTCATGTGAGTGCACCGTCGGTTGCTACGTGTAACGTTGGATGCGTACGAGGTGTTACAAATATTTATTATTGGCAAAATAATAAAAAAATCACAAATTGCGAATCGAGAATGTTGTTAATAAACTAATATATATATATATACAAACTTAAAAATATTACACGTCTTAATAATTCACAGACCAAAAAAAAATTGGACAGAGTTTCCTCAATTTTCTTGACATTCCAAACACTCTAAATGTAAAATCTGCTTATTATAAAGCCCGCACGGCCATAAAATTCAACAATCAAATTATAAAGGCCCGCACGCCCATAAAACTAAACAATAAAAGCTCACACGTCCATAAAACTAAACAATAAAAGCCCGCACAGCTGTAGCACACAAAAATATAATCCTGAATGTCCACAACATATAAACGATCTTCATGTTGTAAACCATTGCCTCCTTCATTTGTTCCACGTGCAAAAATCCTACAAATGATAGAATACAAAAAAATAATAATATCAGTAACCAAGTAGTTTTACAAAAAAATTAATTAAGCTGAAAAATTGCATATATGAGTTAAAATTATCAACATATTAATGTTTTTATGCCAAAGTCTAGAAATATGCAAATTATCGCCATATTCTCAAACTGGGAGTTCCGTGCCTGCGCGGTCAGTTCCTACGAGTTACATTGGTCCCGTGGGAGGTGTTGGTGCCTCCCACGGGGCCGTTCGGGGGTTGTTTTGGATTTTCACCCTCTAACGACATGTTTTTAAGCCTAAGTCCTGATATTTTTCGATTATCGTCGTATTCTCAAACCGGGAGTCCCTGATCACGCGGTTAGTTCCTACGAGTTACATTAGTCCCGTGGGAGATGTTGGTGCCTCCCACGGGACCGTTCGAGGGCTATTTCGGGTTTTCCCCCCACTAACGCCATGTTTTGCCTAAGTTCAGAAATATAAAAATTATCATCGTATTCTCAAACCGGGGATCCCGTGATAGCGCGGTTAGTTCCTACAAGTTATATTTGTCCCGTGCGAGGTGTTGGTGCTACTCACGGGACCGTTCGGGGGATGTTTTGGCTTTTCACCCACTAACGCCATGTTTTTAAGCCTAAATCTAGAAATATGTAAATTATCATCGTATTCTCAAATCGGGAGTCCTCTGGCTATGTGGTCCGTTCCTACCAGTTACATTGGTCTCGTGGGAGGTGTTGGTGCCACCCACGGGACTGTTTGGGGGTTGTTTTGGGTTTTCACCCTCTAACGCCATTTTTTTAAGCCTAAGTTTAGAAATATGCAAATTATCGTTGTATTATCAAACCGGCAGTCCCGTAGTTGGGCGGTCAGTTCCTATGAGTTACATTGGTCCCGTGGGAGGTGTTGGTGCCACCCACCGGGCCGTTCGGGGGATGTTTCGAGTTTTCACCCACTAATGCCATGTTTTTAAGCCTAAGTCTAAAAATATTCAAATTATCATCGTATTCTCAAACCGGGGATCCCGTGATCGCGCGGCTAGTTCGTACTCGTTACATTGGTCCCATGCGAGGTGTTAGAGCCACTCACGGGGCCGCTCGAGGGCTGTTTGACTTTTCACCCACTAACGCCATGTTTTTAAGCCTAAGTCTTATCATCGTATTCTCAAACCGGGAGTCCCGTGGCTGCGTGGTCAGTTCCTACGAGCTAAATTGGTCCTGTGGGAGGTGTTGATGCCACCCATGGGTCCGTTCAGGGTCTGTTTCGGGTTTTCACCCATTAACGCCATGTTTTTAAGCCTAAGTCTAGAAATATGCAAATTATCATCGTATTCTCAAACCGGGAGTTTCGTGGCTGCGCGAACAGTTCCTATGAGTTACATTGGTCCCGTGGGAGGTGTTGGTGCCTCCCACAGGGCCGTTCGGTGGCTGTTTAGGGTTTTCACCCTCTAATGCCATGTTTGTAAGCCTAAGTCCTGATATTTTTCAATTATCGTCGTATTCTCAAACCGGGAGTCTCCTGGTCTCACTGTTAGTTCCTACAACTTACATTGGTTTCGTGGGAGGTGTTGGTGCCTCTCACGGGGCAGTTCGGGGGCGGTTTCGAGTTTTCCCCCACTAACGCCATGTTTTTAAGCCTAAGTTTAGAAATATTCAAATTACCATCGTATTCTCAAACCGAGTGTTTCTTGGCTACGCGATCAGTTCCTACGAGTTACACCGATCCCATGGGAGGTGTTGGTGCCTCCCACGAGGCCGTTCGGGGGCTATTTTGAGTTTTCACCCCCTAACGTCATGTTTTTAAGCTTAAGTCTAGAAATATGCAAATTATCATCGTACTCTCAAATTGGGAGTTCTGTGGCTACGTGGTCAGTTTTTACGAGTTACATTGGTCCCGTGGGAGGTGTTTCTGCCACCCATGCGGCCGTTCGAGGGTTGTTTCGGGTTTTCATCCTCTAACGCCATGTTTTTAAGCCTATGTCTAGAAATATTCAAATTACCATAGTATTCTCAAATAGGGGATCCCGTGGTCACGCGATCAGTTCCTTCGAGTTACATTGGTCCCGTGCGAGGTGTTAGGGCCACTCAGGGTGCCGTTCAAGGGCTGTTTCGGCTTTTCACCCACTAACGCCATGTTTTTTGGCCTAAGTCTATAAATATACAAATTATCTTTGTATTCTCAAACTGGGAGTCCCGTGGCTGCGTGGTGTGTTCCTACGAGTTACATTGGTCCCATGGGACGTGTTGGTGCCACCCATGGGGCTGTTCGGGGGCTATTTCGGGTTTTCACCCACTAACACCATATTTTTAAGTCTAAGTCTAGAAATATGTAAATTATTGTCGTATTCTCAAACTGTGAGTCCCATGGCTGCGCAGTCACTTCCAATGAGTTATATTGGTCCCGTGGGAGGTGTTGGTGCCACCCACGAGGCCGTTTCGGGGATGTTTCGAGTTTTCACGCACTAACGCCATGTTTTTAAGCCTAAGTCTAGAAATATTCAAATTACCTTCGTATTCTCAAATCGGGGATCCCGTGATCACGCGGTGAGTTCTTACAAGTCATATTGGTCCCGTGCGAGGTGTTGGTGACACTCACGGGGCCGTTCGAGCGCTATTTCGGCTTCTCATTCACTAATGCTATGTTTTAAAGCCTAAGTATTGTCATTGGGAGTCCCGTGGCTGCGTGGTCGGTTCCTACGAGTTATATTGGTCCCATGGGAGGTGTTGGTGCCACCCACGGGGCCGTTCGGGGGCTGCTTCGAGTTGTAACCCACCAACGGCATGTTTTTAAGCGTAAGTTTAGAAATATTGAAATTATCGTCGTATTCTCAAATAGAGAGTCCCTTGGCTGGGCGGTCAGTTCCTACAAGTTACATTGGCCCTCTGGGAGGTGTTGGTGCCTCCCACGGGACCGTTCGAGGGCTATTTTGGATTTTCACCCTTTAACGCCATGTTTTTAAGCCTTAGTCCTGATATTTTCCAATTATTATCGTATTCTAAATTCGAGAGTCCCGTGATCACTTGGTTAGTTCCTACTAGTTACATTTGTCCCATGGGAGGTGTCGGTGCCTCCCACGGGGTGGTTCGAGGGTTGTTTTGAGTTTTCCCCCACTAACGTCATGTTTTGCCTAAGTCTGGAATATGCAAATTATCATTGCATTCTCAAACCGAGGATCCCGTGATCGCGTTGTCAGTTCCTACGAGTTACATTGGTCCCGTGCGAGGTGTTGGTGCCTCCCACGGGGCCGTTCGGGGGTTGTTTTGGCTTTTCACCCAATAACACTATGTTTTTAAGCCCAAGTCTAGAAATATGCAAATTATCGTCGTATTCTCAAACAGGGAGTCATGTGGATGTGTGGTCAGTTCCTACGAGTTACATTGGTCCCGTGGGAGGTGTTGGTGCCACCCACAGGACCGTTCGGAGGCTGTTTCGAGTTTTCAACAACTAACGCCATGTTTTTAAGCCTAAGTCTAGAAATATTCAAATTACCATCGTATTCTCAAACCGGGAGTCCCGTGGCTGCGCGGTTAGTTCCTACGAGTTACATTAGTCCTGTGGGAGATGTTGGTGCCTCCAACGGGGCCGTTCAGGGGCTGTTTTGGGTTCTCATCCTCTAACGCCATGCTTTTAAGCCTAACTCTAGAAATATGTAAATTATCATCGTATTCTCAAACCTAGGGTCTCGTGATCGCACGGTCAGTTTGTACGAGTTATATTGGTCCCGTGCGAGGTATTGGTGCCACTCATGGGGCCGTTCGGGAGTTCTTTCGTCTTTTTATCCACTAATGTCATGTTTTTAAGCCTAAGTCTAAAAATATGCAAATTATCGTTGTATTCTCAAACCGGAGGCCCCGTGATCGCGCGGTCAGTTCCTACGAATTACATTGGTCCTGTGCGATGTGTTGGTGCCACTCATGGGACCGTTCGGGGGATGTTTTGGGTTTTCACCACTAACGCCGTGTTTTTAATCATAAGTCCTAATATTTTCAAATTATCCTCGTATTCTCAAATCGGGAGTCTCGTGATCGTACCGTCAGTTCCTATGAGTTACATTGGCCCTGTGCGAGGTGCCGGTGCCTCTCACAGCGCCATTCGGGGATTATTTCGGGTTTTCGCCCTCTAACGCCGTGTTTTTAAGCCTAAGTCCTGATATGTGCAAAATTATCCTCATATTCTCAAACCGGGAGTCCCGTGATCGTGTGGCCTATTCGTACGAGTTATATTGGTTCCGTACAAGGTGTTGATGCCTCTAACGGGACCGTTTGGGGGATGTTTCGGGTTTCTCCCCTCTAACTCCATGCTTTTAATCTTAAGTCTAGGCATTTTCAAATTATCATCGTATTCTCAAACCGGGAGTCTAAAATATTTTCAACATATTATTTAATAATTATCCCATACTCCTTCTAATTATCCCATACTTCTTCTAACATACTATCCAACAACAAGCAACAACCAATAATTATCCAACAGCCAAACCAAACAAAACCAATAATTATCCCGTACTCCTTTATCATCTAAAAGATTTAATAGATAATGCATATCAATTATATAACTACTTTTGTTAAAGTAAAGAATAGCAGATCTAACCTGCAATAATAGTAATAGGGAATGTTCTTCTCCTTGATCTGAGACAACACATTGTCAATGTAGAACTGTGCTGGAGCATACTTGGGAATGTTTTTTACTGTCCGCCTAGCATGCATAACACAAGATTTTTTAGAAATATAAATTGGAGATATAGCACACTAATACTAAAATGAGTCCCAACAAAATATACAATATATTCCCCAGAAGCATAGGTAGCTTTATTAAAAAAAATCTAACGGAATCCAAAAAACCATTCCAGTAAAACTACAATCTTGGTTGAATTAGGAACATAGCCATTCCGCAAAGTTCAAATTAGACTCACAACACTAAATCGAATAATTATATAAATACATGACATTTCGCGGACGAATCTGAATATGCTTAGAGAGAGTACCTAATGTCCTTCCTGGCCTTTTCATAGATGGTCTGGCATTTAAACCTGCATTTCCATTGGGATTTTGAAAACATAAGCATTAAATAAGTAACATTCTTGGAAGAAGAAAAAACATGAAAGCAAATTATACAAACACGAACTCGTCCTCTAGAACTTGCACCAATCTGAGGATACTTCAATATAGTCCAATCAAACACATAGTCAAATTGATAACCTACAAAGTGGGATAAAATCAAATATAAAAGATGAGAATATATAACTACTGAAAGCCTAAACACTTATATAGTACATAAAAAATAAAAATAAAACTCATTTACTTGCTTTAAAAAACTTATAGTTATACTTTCTATTTACCTTCACGAATAAATAGGTCTCGAACAATACCCGATTAAACACAAGTCATATCAGCAAAGCGAGAGTGGCTAGTGACTCTCCCACTTTAATAAATCTAAACCGAGAAAATACGCATTTGATATTGCAGGACATGAATTAAAAAAATGCAGAACACTGGAAATATGCGTATATATGCCCACTTTCAAAATGAATTAGTGAAATTTGACTCTACAAAAATACAGAACATCACTCATCTTTGCGAATAGGCACAATGCTTCAATGATAAGAAATATGTAAGTGAGCAATTTTGAAGACCTTCAAACTTTGAGGCATTTACTCAAACACTTGGGCACTAGTTGTAATAAATCATAAAAACAAAAGGTATCATTTGTATAAAACTCGAATTAACCCAACAACACTCAAAACTTTGGCCCCCTACCAAAAATCTTGGATCCTCCACTTAACCTTTAGGCTATCATACTTGAGGTTGCATCCGCACTTTATACGTATATAATCAATCGCAACTTAAAGTTAAAAAAAGATTCTTTATTTAGCAGGAGCCCTCCTAATATTAAAGTGTGAGAGTGTCATGTTTTAAAATTATAGTGTTAAACAGTTATATTACCAGTTTATATAACTATTAAATTAAAAAAACAAAAAAAATTTATACATGTTTGTTTAAAGAGATGCGGGTACCTGAGGAGGGTAAATTTATCGCAAAGCGATTGAGTGCTCGAGCCATCACCTGTGTACACAATGCAATCGAGATCCTATTGTTGAAGAACTCTTCCTGTATGGCACCAAATCAGACTTTCTTCTTGTACGACTTTCACTGCACACCAAAGAACTCTCTCTCCTCCACCGCCGTTGTTAGTGTATGGGTGAAAGAACTCTACAATCTTCTTTCTGTTTCTGAGACCGTTTACAACAATCGAAATGAAAGAAACCCTACAGTACACCACCGCCGTCGTTAGTTAAACCCCGTTCACCATTTAACCAACTTACCACCGGCGATCTCGACCTTTGGTTTGTCGGAAAATCCATAGTCCCATCTTGGAGCTTTGAGCGCGGCTATTTCATCAGGGGGAAATGAAATAAACGAAGGCTACTGAATGAGGAAACGAAGGCAACGTTTTATTTTTTTAAGATTGAACCTGGCCAAGGCTCTCAGCCGTGACCCACTAGAAGAAACACCAACAAAACGAAAAGACCCATCAAACTGCATATGGTCACGGCCCATAGCCGTGACCCACGCCAAGAAATGGTCACGACCCCCAGCCGTGACCCCCAATGTGTATGTTTTGTGCTTCGTCATGCCTATGGTCACGGTCCAAGTTCGTGACCAAGCTTGGAGGTAATTTTGGTGCGAATTTAGCGCTAAAATGATCACGGTCTGGTCACAGTCCAAGGCCGTGACCCATGGTGGTCAGGGACTTAGGTCGTGACCACTTTCAGAGCATCGATAATTTATTGTGGTAATAAATATGGTCACGCCAAATATTGAGTTGGTCACGGCCCAAGTTCGCGACTAGCTGGTCGCGGACTTGGGCCGTGACCCACTGGGCGTGACCATTCGCAAGATTTGGTGTAGTGGTTACACTGGTGTCCACGTCTCTCCATTAATTTTGTAAATTTTGTTGGTTTGCATGTTAGGCAACTGTAGTTGGTCCCCATATATGAGTGAAATTCTAGTTTGGATCAATTAATCATAAGACATCCTTACATCTAAGATAATTAGTGAAGTGACCAATTATTGAGTGGCATTTTAGTTTGATTTATGAATATTTTAAAATGATATGGTCAGATAACATGTCAATACGATATGAGAATTATAAAGTAGTTATAATATTATTGAATTATATATGAATTGGTTGTTGAATATAAGGTTTTTTAGGGGATGTATAATAATAAATTTTACTTATTTTATTAAATAGTATATGAATTGTATATATTTTTATTAATCCATGACGAAATTTGAACACTGTTCCACGCTGATGACGAACTTGGGCCGTGACCATGGGGTCAAGGATTAGGATCATGACCAGGGAGCTAATATTATGTTACAGGAGAGATCGTGACCCCCATTTAGGGTCATGGATGAGGTCTGTGACCACTGTTTGTTATAGTGAAAATGGTCAAAGTCAAGGTCCGTGACCAGTGGCACTGGTCACAAACGAGGTCTATGATCATCTGCAGTATATAGTGTAGTGGAATATAGTGATGCACATTAGATATCAATCATGGAGTAGTCAAAATCGACAAGTGGCTATGTATTGACCTTGGGAGGAGGATTCGCACCTCGAAAATTCTCAAAACATACTTGCAGCACTCGATCAATAATGGAGTCTGGATTTATTTCTTTGGACAAAGCACGAAATAATTTTGAATGGCTTCGACATTTTCTAGAGGATATTCCTTTTTGGCCAAAGCATGTGCCTGCAATAGCTATACATTTTGATAATCAAGAAACAATATCAAGGGCACTGAATTTTGTATATGACGGTAAATCTATACACATTCGATATAGACATAATACCCTTAGACAATTTCTCTATAATGGAATTGTTACAATAAACTTTACATCATCAACTAATAATTTAACGGATCCATTAACAAAACATTTACCAGGAGAGCAAGTTTATTCAAAATCCAGGGGAATGAGCTTAAAATCTTATAACAAAGAGTTGTTATGATGGCAATGCGACCTAGTGGACTCGGGATTCCAAGATTTAGGTTCAATGGAAAAATAAAATTGTGGATGAATCTCCAATTGTAGTTTGGAGATTATATCTCCTACCCATTCCTATGATGGACTTATACGATATGTTAAACAATGATTTTAATGATCCCTATAGCTTGTCAAACAAGTGGGGTATAATAGAGTACTCTGAATGGGGAATCACCTACATGAGTGTGAAGTGGGGTCACTTCTATAAGAATCTCAAATGATTGATTTTCTAAAGCACTCATGAGACCTCAAAATGTTTAAGGCCAAAATGAACACAACTATGAGAACCTACATTGTGTGAGAATGATATGTGTGAGTCATATTATCTTGGTTTACATAAACGAATGACAATTCAGGACATCGTATTCACTATTTATCAAGTAAATATGATAGACTATCATTAGGGAAGGTTCAAGGTCACAATCTACCTATCCAAATGCATTGAATTTCCAATAGAGCATTGTATAGGTATGCATGTGTGCTTTGGATTTCATATGTCAATTTCATTCATGTGGAGATTATTAGAAAAATGGTTTAAACATGAAAATTGATACACTTTATGCCCAAATAAAACTGTGACCCATACACCTTTTGGGGCGGGTCCATATGCCAACGTGTTCCTCTTCACAAGAAGAGTAACGTGGTATATTCAAATTCTCAAAATCTTAAGAGGGGAATGATAAATTAGCCTTAAAGTACCTCATTTGAAGTGAGCGAACTAGCGTTTAGTTGGGTGAATTGGGTTAGTCCCACATAAAAGAAGTAGAAGAAAAAGAAGTAGTATATATATATATATATATATATATATATATATATATATATATATATATATATATGTGTGTGTGTGTGTGTGTGTGTGTGTGTGTGTGTGTGTGATGACCTAAAGTCTTCGATGGCCTTGGGTATCCCAATCCTTTAAAGGACAGGGACCTACAATATTCATGATTTGGGCTTTGGCCCAAAATCCCATATGCATACGTTACCACCGCCTGGCCCGTGGGCTTGGGCCTTGTCATTTTTGGGGGGCCACATATTTTTTTAATTTTCTTCTGATTTTTTCCTATTAAATTGGGCCTATTTGAAATGAATTTTAAGAATTAATTGGGCCTTAATTTTGGACCTACTTCACTGTTTCGACTCGACCCATTTGCCAGACAAATTCTCAAGCAATTATATGTTTGAGTTGTTGCGTTTTAAAATGCCGTATCACGTCATTTTTATAGGTCGTGTCACTTGGTATCAAAGGCTATGTCATTTCGTTTTGTGGTCTTTCTGAATGGACTTGCATATGTTCTAAAGGACACATTTTCTCGTATATAGATCATGTTCCTCCGTGCATTTTGAATATCGAAAAGATTCATAGTGTCCGTCTTCAGAATTTATCACTATTAAATTCTAGTTTGTGTTTGGATTAAACAATGAGTTCTTCACAGAAAGTTGGTTCGTAGGCAATGTTAATTGGAGTATACTTTAACGTTGCAAGATCTTTATGCCCTAGGAGGCAATCGTCCAAAGATCCGTCCGTACTGTAGTGGGAACGTAATTGTCTTAAGGAAATACTATCCAAAAGTAGCCTCGATCAACTTAAGATTCTTGTATTTCTCGGTATTACTCCTAGTTTTAGGTCTGTAATTTTCTTCTTATACTACAATTATTATTAATAATATATAATATGACTATTTCTGTCAATTTATATATTTAGTTTAATTCTGTTTTTAATCTGTTCACCAATTCCAACAAAGTTTGTGAAGTAATATAGTTGACAGGCAACAACACTATGGAATTAGAGAGCTTCAACTAAATGGGCAGCTCGAAAGAGATTAAAATGAAGTGTTCTCTTTAAATAAGCCTTTTGGAAACTTATATGCATTAGATTAAACTTCGCAATTAATAGTTCATATGACATGTACCAATAATTTTTTTAACCATAGTGTTTATGCTTATTGTGGCATATTGTGTGTTTTCTGTAATGGCTATAAGACTCATTTTACTATCTCTAAATCTTCTGTAGATGCTAAAATTGAACATTAAATAATGAGAACCAAATAGGAAAAAAGAAGAATTTTCTCCTCTCAGCTCCTAAAAAATAACTTATATGAACTGAAAATGGAGGATTCTCGCTGATTGTGTTTTAGTGAGATAAAACTCGACTGGAAATGAGTTATAATTTTATTTATAGAATACAGAATATCCTTTGAGGAGATGTTTTTCAAATTCCCCCGTAAAATTACCATTTGAATAAGAAGACATAATTATCTCATTTGAAATTCATATAAATGCAATATAGAAAACTCATTGCATATTAAAAGGAAAAATCCACCATTCTTATAGGCAATCATTTAAGAAGAAATCCACTAATAACATATATTTGTCAACCAAATCAACTATGAACTCTTTGAAGTAATCTGGGTCTGAGGGTACCCAATACCATGACGCTTATTTGGAAACACCATAAAAACCGAGCTAGCAATCGTACCAATCACCGGCGGCAACACCATGAGCAACATCTTCTCGGCTGACTCAAACGACGGGTAAAAACATTCCACCGTGTTAGAGTCTAACAGCGCCAAAGCACAAAACACAACCAGCGAGAAAAAAGCATGAACAAAATCCCCCACTCTTAGCTTATAACACGACAAATCCACCGACCCAGCCGGCCAAAGCCCTTTCTTTGTAGCGACACCGTAGTGTATATTTCCATCACTGTCGGTGTAACTGTCTGTGAAGGAGGAAAAGCAGCATGAGAAGCCACATATAGTAATAAGTATGGCTGATAAATACTTGTTGACTGGGTGGCATTGGCCATTGTTTGTTAGGACGGGGTTTAGGAACTGGAAGATGAAAACGGTTCCCGTGGGGAGGAGTTTGATGAGGTTGCCTACACCGGTGAAGGTTTTGTCTTTCATGCTGGTGGAGCTTGATGATGAGTTGCTGGATTTGGCCATTGTGTTGGAGGGCTTTTGTAGGAGTAATTGACTACTGTTTTTGTGGTGTGCAGTGGGTATTGCAACTGATTGTTTCTCTCAATAAATAAGCAGAGAGATATCGCTTTACGTAATATATGTATGGAGACTTAGTTTGGATGGGTTTGCTTTTACTCTTGAGAAGGCGGCCGTTTTAAGGTTGAGGGGTTTATTAAGAAATGCTACCGTCATGAGTTTGCTATGACAGAATGCGTAAAGCTTTAGCCAATGAAAGGTCCTACCTTCTTAGAGCGTCTAATGCATATGACGCAACTTACATAGACAATCTCATTGTTTAATTACACACCCATTTAAGAAATAAATAGACATGGGCATTCAGGATGCTCTAGTGAATATTAACGTTGACCTCTGATGTTGAACGATAACCCACCGCAAATTAAAGGTCTATGAGTTATTATTGTTCCTCCTAATCAAAATCAATGGCTTAAAGGAATTAACAAATTTAAATTCTCATTGTTAAGAGAATAGCATTCAGGTAGAGCACCATTTATTTGTGTTCAACATAAAAAACGACATGACATGTTTATACATGTAAAAATATTATTTTTATAGTAAAGTCGTGTCTTTACATGATACTTTTCTAAGTTCAAATTTATTGACCTTCTTTTAGGAGGGTTAACATGAACATCTCATGTAAATAGCTAAAACATGAAGAAAAAAAAAGTTTATACCTAGTGCACAAAGCTCTTGCTTAACTTCAAAGTCTTGGAAACGCAGATGTCGGCTGATCTTACCCCCGTTTATGGAGAGGTAGCTCCCATGTCTCAAATCTGAGACCAATTGTCGCTTGGACGAGAACACTTGTCAAAACTGTGGGAATTCATTGATGAGTCATTAATATTTCAATCAATCACAATTGAGAGTCATGTTCACCCTTCTTAAAGATAAGGGGTGATGTTCACCGCCTTAAAAGAGATCAACAATTTTGTACTCTACTTTTCTCCGTTGTTAAGGGGAATTATATATGTCCAACCCGCTTCGACTTCATGTATTTACCCAAACTCACACACCAAGATGGCGGAGACAAAACATTTGGCTAAGAGTAATGTTAGGCCGACACAAAATGCGACACAAAAGTGCAAAATAATTTTTTCGCATTTTTGTGTCGGCCTAGCATCTTCCTTTGGTTAAGGGGTGCAAATTATAATATTAACATTTTCTCAAAAGAATAAGGTGGGCAAAATGTCATATTTATCCAAATTTGGGGTGTTTTTCTCTAAAAAGATTTAATTTCATGTTACTAACATTAAATATTTTCAACACTTGAGGTGGGCAATTGCCCTCCATGTCTTCTACATGCATCTGTCCGGACACTCTAATAAACCCACTCAAATCCGTCAATATATTTAATTAAATTTATTAAATTTTGTTTAGTCTTATATAAATAATGTTGAATAAAATCCTTGTCTATGCGTATATAACAAAATTGTATAAAATATTATTGAATCACTTAATTTTATATAAATTGATTTTATGAACATTGTAATTATATATGTGGCTAGTAAGACATGAAAGGGTGTAATTAAGTTTAGTCGGAATTTCTCAATGCGTCCAGAATGGGATGCTAAAATCCCATTTAAACGGACAAATGTAGAGATTATGATGCTTGCACTGGTAGGATAAATAGTGGATATATTGTTAATCATGATGTAGAAGATTTGCAAAGATAGAGAATGAATCTGTAAACATTGATACGATTTAGTCTTATCAGTTCATACGAATAACATTTCTTCCTATGAAAATAAAAATTGATTGATACGATTAAATGTACAATTCATATAAATAACATTTATTCGTATCAACCCTATTTACATATTAAAAGGTGCCACCATTGTGGAACTCACATATCATAATAGGTAAAAGCTACTTTACATTCTCTAAATATATATATCAAGATGCTCTTAATGGGCCCAGTCTACGAGCTTAGTTAACTTGACCACGCCCTATGAACTAATTGGGTCGGGCCATCCATCCCTACTTGTGCATCATTATTCAAGAGTATAACGGGAACTGCATGGGTGTAATTCGTATCCTGTATAATTCTCATTATGAAAAATAAAGTTATAAATATAAAATTGGTATCACTCATAGGCGGAGCCAGGGGTGGCTTGGGGGGGTCCCAGCCCGTCCCAAAAAAAAAAAATTGTAGTGTTAATTTATTAAAAAAAAACAGTGTTAAAATATAAATTCAGCCCGCCAAAAATATAAATTCAGCGCACCCCTAATAGGACTTTTGGTGATTTTTCTCAAAATAATTTAAATAACCTCAAAAAAATTCGGCTCAGGGGCTCCTGCCCCCGAACCCCCGAATATCACCCTTAAGACAGCCCGTCCTGAATTCCTGGCTCCGCCACTGGTATCACTATTGTTATTTCAGTTAATAACGGGTAAGCTTATCTCAAGAATGCAATATATACCCATTGGCGGATCCAGGATTTTTGGCCAATCCGGGCCAAAGTTTCTAGTGGTGCCGGGGCTTCGGGGGCGGGAGCCCCCGAGACGAATTTTTTTTGGGTTATTTCGAGTTTTATACAAATTATAACTTTATTTTGAGTTTTATACAAATTATAGTTCATCCAAATTGACTACAAATTATATGTTTCGAGTTTTTTTTAGCATACATGTTTGGGACACAAATTACAGAAATTTGACAAGGGGCGGATTACAAAAATAAGGGTATATGTTTAGTGGGACTAAAAAAAACATATATACAAAAAATCAGCTTAAAGTTAAAAAAAATACCTGATGGTAATGAGTTAGTGGCTCCAACTAGCATACACCAAAGAAATAAATAAGAGAAAGAAGAAAGACCCAATCTTTACTTTAGGTTTAGATTTTTAATTAATTACAATCTTACACCCTTAGTTTTGAATATAATTAGAGTTATACATTAAAGTTTAAAATTTTACCAAAAAATCCTTTTTTTTTTGCAAAAATTGAACCGGGCCAAGGCCCCCCTTGGTCCCCATGAGCATTCGCCCTTGTATATACCCGTAAGTATATTATATCTTTGGTTGTATACGTAAAATCATACTATATATATATATAGATTGATCAAACAATAGTTTTACAAACTTAATTTTATATTTTACTAATTCTCAAATAGATCCATATCACATGATACTTCAATAGTATCGTATATCTCCTCATTAAGAACTCTTCAAGAATTCCATATATTTGCTCATATTAGAAGCATAGAAGATTATCAGTTATTAAAATAGGTTTAGACATGTTTCTATCTTTCTACACATTTAGAGAAGGAAGATTTAAACCACGGCATAGCTTACTAATTTATGATATAGACCATCAACTACTAATAAACACGTTTAGCTACCAGTCTCAGTGACTATTCCTTCCTCTTTATCGTGCAGAGGTAAGAGTGTCCACAATGGTAATATAAAAAGCCAAGACATTCTGTAAATTAGCAAATTGGTATCCTTTCAGCGGATTCTTCAAGTTGATTTGTAGCCAATTCTCTAAATTTGAAGAATGACTACAAATTCTGTAAAACCTTCCTACGAACTTCATTTGTGTATAGCATTTCCTATGAACTTTATTTGTTCGTATCAATTGTTACGGACAAATGAAGTTTGTATCATATATAAATAAATTTTTTTATATATGGAAAAATAAAGTTTGTATCATATATAAATAAATTTTTTTATATATGGAAAAATAAAGTTCGTAACAATTTGTACGAACAAATGTTATTCGTTAAAAATATTTTTTGTTATTTTCTCCTAACAACATTAATTCGTATGAACAATATTGCAAATTCACAGCCTTTCACCATTGTGAAGTGTGCAAATGAAAGAAGGTAAATTGACCTTTTGGTTCCTTAAAATTATTTTTCCTAATTGTGGATGCTCTAAGGGCGGATCCTGAATGTTTTCATAAGGTGGACGAAAAGTATAATATACGTTAATTTTGTTCCTACCATTATAATTGTATTATTATAAGTTATATGCTAAAGAGTTTAAACTTTTGTTAAAAAGGAAAAACACAGGAGTCATGAACCTATGACGTATAATCAGAAAACATACACTTTAAACAAAGTTATTCATAATGTCCTCTTGACAATAACATTTTTAAACTACTTGATGTGGATAAGAGCCAAGGATGGATCAAAAAAACGGTTGATAAGGTGGGGAGAATACTAACAATATGCAAAAATATTACATTAAAAAAATAAGAAAATATATGTCAAATTACTTGAATAAAAATCAATAAATCATTATATTCTACAAGAATTTAACCCAATGTAAAATTCTATAAATTAATAAATAAAATATATTTTACTTTACGTGCAAAAAATAAGAGTAATAAAGCGTAATATTAGATTTTTTGTTCATAATAAGGTGGTTAAACTTGTTTTTATTATATTTATCATCAATTTTATCAAAAACAATTGTATATACTTATTATTTTTTTGCTCCCAAAATGTTAAGATGGGCAACTGCCCACCATAGCCCTGAGTAGATCCGCCGCTGTCTCACACATGAGAACGAATGGGGAAGGCCAGCGAGTTTAGACAACGAACTTACTTTTTAGAGTTGCTCAAAACTGTTTATAATTTTAACTCGCTTAAGTTATATTAGTGTATAAATCTTGCATTTTGGATAAACTCTTATTGTCATTATCATCTTCATTTAAAAGAATCGATTATTTCAGTTCCGATGAAGGCATTGTATTCTAATGAAAAAAAGTACCGTCAACATAATTACGGGTGTTGCCCTTTCAAAATGGAGAGAGAGAGAGAGTGTGTGTGTTCCGTGCAAGTTTTTAAGTTTAAATGTTGAAGTAAAGCCTCACTTTGTACGCAAGTTTTGACCACCTTGCCCACATCAGTGAATCCTAATTATGTCTTAAGAGAATAATTTTTTTAATAACAGGTATTTAATTTTACTTTTAAAAATTTATTGATATTTATTTACATATTTTTATTTTTTTAATTGTCGGTTATATTGTAACTTAACACGATTAATAGAAATTTTGGATGGTTATGAAACTTAATATAATTTAAAAAATACATAAGAAAGGAGTCTAACAAAACTTTGGACATCCGACTAAATCCAAAAACATTTTGGCTTAAATCTCAAAGTTTTGTTAGGCTTTTATCCTATGTATTTTTTAAACCGTTGCAAGTATCCTTACCATCCAAAATTGTCGTGTAATCGTCTATAATCATCTTCTTCCTTTTGTAGAGAATGACACTTGTACCATATTTATTACAACATGATCAACAACTAAAAAAATAAAAACATGGGATTGACTATAAATGAATTTTTAAAAATGGAATTAAATACCTTAAGATCTCTTAATAGAATTTGTCAAAAATTTCATAACAATCTTATTATGGAGTGGATATGTTTTTGGGCTGCCAAACACGTTTTAAAGTGTTCTTCTACGATTTATGATGCTAATATGACATAAATATTTTGTAGGGTTAATTACACTCTCATTCCTAAACTTTACACCCTTTAACACTTCATCATCTGAACATTTATCATCTGAACTTAACCCCCCCCCCCCTCCCCCTCAACATTCAAAATGATTTCAAATAACAACATAACACTACTGCTGTTAATTTTTTGGATGGAAAAGTGGTCATTTGCCATGTACATGGTTTTGTGTTCAGTAACAATCCAGAAATCAACTTGTGCAACAAAATACTTCACCACCAAATGACTTTATTGATTTCCACCTAGAGCACAACTTGTGCAGAAAAATACTCCACCACCAAATGGGTGAGGGTCTTGTCACAAATCAATATACTCAACCAAATCATGGATTCTTGTCAAAAACCAACAATCTCTACCTTGGTTAGAGTCCACCAATCAACGCTACCCCCACATACTCCTTTAGGTGCCACGATCTCGAGAGATGTTGATCAAGTTCGAACAGTGTTGGAACTTGATACCTGTAACCACCTTTGTCAGCATATCTGCAGGATTATCTGCAATCCCGATTTTCTAAAGTAAAATGTTCCCTTTATTTACATTTTTTCGAATGACGTGAAAACGAACATTAATAAGCTTGGTGCGAGAATGATGAACCTGGTTCTTTTCAAAACAGATGGCATTCTAACTATCACAGAAAAATTCCACATTTTTCTGAATAATACCCAAGTCATCAATTAAACCATGAAGACAAATAACTTACTTAAAAGCTTCAATTATAGCCATATACTCTGCCTATATTATAGACAAAGCCACTGTCGACTATAAAGTTGATCTCCAACTCACTGGTCCTCCTGTTATAGTAAACACATAACCAGTGTTAGATCGATGCTTGTCAAGATCTCGAGTATAATCAGAATCCACATATCCGACTAGTGCTTGCCAACTATCTTATATATCCCGAACTTCAAACCGACATCCACAGTACCGTGAATGTATAGTAGTATCCACTTCACTACTTACCAGTGTCTTTTCCCTGTATTATACATGTAATGACTCACCATGCTCACTACATATGAAATGTCTGGTCTGGTACACACCGTTGCATGTATTAAGGCACCAGCTACATTCGCATATGCAATATGATTTATCTGCTTCTTCTCATCATCTGTATACTCAACTTGAAATGTGGAGCCAATGGTGTACTTATAGGTTTAGACTTGTCATCGTTGCCAAACCTCTAAAGTACTTTCTTCAAATATCGAGTCTGTGTCAAACTGATTGTGCCTTTTACCCTGTCTTGTTTAATATGCATCTCAAGAATTTTCTTAGCCTCTTCGAGATCCTTCATTTCGAACTCTGAACTCAACTGAGTCTTCAGCCTGTCGATCTCTAACTTGCTCTTAGATAAAATCAATATATCATCCACATATATGAGAAAATAGACAAAATTCCCATCTTGGAGCTTACTAAAGTAGACTTAATGATCAAACTGACTATGTGTGTACTTGTGATTCAGTCAAACCGCTTGTACAACTGTCACGGTGACTGCTTCAAACCATACAATGACTTGCTCAATCTGCGCCCAGTTCTCATGCCCAGGAGTTTTAAAACAAACAGGCCGAGGCATGTATATTTCCTCCCATAAATCACCATGAAGGAATACAGTTTTCACATCGAGTTGAGCTAATTCGAGATCAGACTATGCTACCAAAGCCAATAATATCTGAATGGACGAATGCTTAATAATAGGTGAGAAAACCTCATTATAGTTGATTTCTTCTTAGTGATTCTTCTGAAGTGATGTCATTTCTTCATCCATCGTCTTCTTCCACTTGACACTTTTTGTATTTTTTATGGGTTCTCTATAAGTGCACAGGACATCATGATCGGTCACTCAAACTGCATAGGCCACCATGTCTATTAACCGAGAATGTTTTCGAGTATCCCTTTTAGGTCTACTAGGGGCAATAGAGTATGGTTGCTGGTTATTAGTAGTGCTGGTGCTAGATACTCCACCTCAACTGAGATTTTGTCCTCATTACTAGATTCCACATCAAGACAATTGACTGTCTGAACAGTCCTTACTGGAATACCAAGATCCACTTGCCGTAAAGAACTTGGATTCACAATCTCCTTCTCTAAAACTATCTATTTTAACATTATTGATCCGTCAAAAGTAATATCTCGGCTAAAAATAACTTTCTTTAATTCGGAGAATCAAAGTCTATATGCTTTTATGACATAACTAAACCCCAAGAATACATCTTTCTTGGCTCTAGGATCTAACTTTGATTAAGTCATATGATAATAAGCAGGATAACCAAAAACATGTAACCAATCATAATCTGTAGCAGATTTACCAAACTATACCTCCATAAGAGTCTTCCCACCAATTGCATCTAAAGGAAGTCTGTTGATGAGGTGAGAATCATAATTCACTACTTCACCCCAAAATGCCTTTCCCAATCCAGCATGGGACAACATACACCAAACTTTTCCCACTAAAGTACGGTTCATAAGTTTTTCAACTCCATTTTGTTGTGGTATTCTTCATACGGTAAAATGTCTGACAATTCCCCCATCTTAGCAGATTTTAAGGAATAGGTCTAAAGTGTACTCTGCACTATTATCTATTCGGAGTTTCTTAATCTTTCGACCTGTCTGAGTTTCTATCATCTTTTTTCAGTTAAGAAAAATCTCTAGAACTTCATTTTTCTGACGCAAGGTGTATACCCAGACTCATTTGGAGTAATCATCAATGGAAGTTACGAACCAACGTTTACCTCCCAAACCTGACTTGGTCCCCATACATTTGAGTGAATATAGTCAAGAATTCCTTTGGTGCGATGAACAACAATATCAAACCTGACTCGGCTCTCCATACCCAAGATGCAGTGTTCCCATAAATCAATCATTTCTATCTTGGATCCTTTTAATGGGCTTTGCTTTATCAAACCAAGCAAAGCCTTTTCGCCAGCATGCCCTAAGCGCATATGCCATAGTTTGGATTCATCTGAATCGTTTGAGATTTTGAAGACTGTTGTTCTCCCAATGATTGTGCTCCTGTTGAGGAAGTACAAATTTCCTTTTCGGGTACATTTCATGGTTATTAGTGCTCATCGAACTACTTTTAGGACTCCACCTTTGATGATAACCAAATAACCATTAGCGTCAAAGGTTCCCAGTGAAATGAGATTCTTCTTTCAAATCTGGAATGTATCGAACATTTGTCAGTACTACGATTGATCCATCAAGCAGAGTCAAGCGGATCGAGCCTATCGCTTTTTGTTTTATAAGTTTTGTCATGGCCCATTAAAACACATCCTCCATCAAGATATTGGAAACTTGAAAACTATTCCTTAGTTGGACACATGTGATAGGAACACATTGAATCATGAATCCACTCCTCATATTGGTAGGTTGATGATGGAGCGGTCAAAGCTGACTCTAGGTCATCTTCTTCATTTTGTGTAATATCCCCATTTGGTTCCTTTTTCCTATCTATGTTCTGACAATCTTTCTTCCAGTGCCCCTTTTGATGACAATAAGCACATTCATTTTTTGCAAGTTATCATCTGTCATATGATTTTCCCCTTGACTTTGAGCGAAATTTTCCTCCTCATCCTCTGATAGGCGTCCTCCCTCTGACTATCAGAGATTCTGATGATGAGGGATCTCGATGGACCTGTAGATCCTTCTCTCATACCTCGTTGTTCATCAGAACATTGAAAACATCATTAAATTTTATCTCATTATTTCTATACAGTAAGGTAGTAGTCAAGTGATCATACGAATCAGGCAATGAATTTGGTAATAATAGTGCCAAATGGACGGATAAATAATATGATACCACTTGTTGGAATATATGCCCCCTGTAAGGACATTTTTGTCCATTATCAATTTATATGTCGTACGCCGTTACACCATTGAAGAAATTCAAGATTCATACGCTCATCAACGGATCCGAATATCAAAAGAAGAAGAGGAATCTAGTCTGACAACCGGACCGGTCCACCTGAATAAAAGAACCGATCCGGTCAACCGGACTGATCCGGTCTCAAACGGACCGATCCGATATGCTAAAGGCCAGTATACCCCGGACAAATGGCAAACCGATGAAGATGAAAGTCGAACCGATCCGATGTCAATCGGACCGATCCGCCTCAGACCCGGACCAGTCAGCCGAGGATAACTTCAATCAGATCGTGTTCAGATCGTGTTCCGAAATTTATGTCTCAAGTTTTCTTATTTAATCCCACTACGGGAAGTAGTTTTCTAAGACTTATTTACACGATTTCCAGAGTAAAGAAAGCCCTAAGTCTTCACCTATTGAGTTCCAATACTCTAGGTTTTTGATTCACACAAATTCCATACCTTTGTGAATCACTTTGCAATCCAGGAACGCACTTTTGCTGTTCAACCCTTGTGGAGGAGACCGTTCTTCTTCTCCATTGCAGCCCTACTGGACAGGGACAGTTCCAGCCGCCGACTACAGAATCCGATAACTGAGGGTAATTCTTAGTCACTTGTATTTTCATTTTAATCCGATTGTAAGCCGTTTTCTTACAAATTATAGTGAAAATAAATGGTTTTGCCCCTGTGGGGGATTTTTCCTCAATTATGTGTGTTTGAATAACTCTTGCATGATTTCATATTGTTTCAATCACACCTAGTTGCATGTTTAGGGTTTGTTTGGGTTAAAAGGTGTTTAAAATATAATTTAATCATTTGAACGCGTGCACACACGTTCTCACCCCCAATTTTAAATTTCTTCCTTTTTAAATTTTAAATTTCCAAGTGTGGAAGGATAATTCAACAACAAATTTAAAAACAATTATCTTTCTTAAAATTCACAATTAAAATATTAAATTTTAATTTCTTCAAAACTAAAATTAAACTTAAACAAATATGTGTATTTTTCTTAACTACAAATTTAGTTCAATCCAAGTCCTAAAATTTTCCTAATAACGATTTATTCAAATTTTCAATGTAAGCCAAACAAGGTTAACACAAATTTTATCAAATTAAAATTAATCGACTTGAATTAAATTAATCTATAATTCACCCAAACTAATATAGCACCAAATTAAAAAAATGTGTGATTTAAACCAATTTTTATCTTGATTATCCTAGCATGCATCTATGGTGATTTTTGCAAGATAAAAAAAATAAACCAATCACACTACGCCACAATGTACGAGGAAAATTCAAATGGGAAAAACCTCAGGCGACCTTGCCTACAAGTCCACTAAGTATGGTAATTGCAAATACGAGACAGAAGACTTACTTCCTCGACTTGACTCCCTTCAAGCCTTGACGCATCTTCTTGTACCAACCTCCGCCTAGTCGACAACTCCGGAGTCTACCGAAATCTTGGAATCCACCAATGGGGCTATTTCACCATCAACCGACACACGATGCCTTTCACCGTATGCGAACGCCGCAATAAATAAATATTTTCTCATTTGTGGGTAGAGAATGAACCCAAACTCTCTTCTTGTTGGGTAGAAAAGGAACCCGGTGCCAAACACTCTCCAAGAAAGATATATATATTTAAGAACTTGGATTAAATAAACATGGGTGTAAAAATCTATGTTTTGTTTCTAAAGATTAAAACATTTTAAATACAAAAACCAAGGAGACTTTTTCTTGGAAGAATTTAGCTCTCAAATCCTTCGGAATAATGAAAAAAGTTCTAAGGAAAAACTTGTTCCCGCACTTCTTAAAATATGGCAAAACAAAGTGGGGAAGTGGATGGTTGAAAAACAAAACTCGTGAAAAACTGACGAATCTGAAATCTCATTCAAAGTTCGTTCGAACGAATCTTCTAATGAGAAAGTTTTCTGAAATCTCGTTAGAAGTTCGTTCGAACGAACTTTCTAACGAGATTTTAGGCTATGATTCTAGATGATTTTAATACGAACGAGTGGCCACCACTTTCGTATTTTTTAGATTTTTATTAATTTGATATGATTTTTCTACGGAAAGGTGTCCGAGAACATAATCTTTAGGTACTATGAATTCAAAAAAAAAATTAACAAAAAAATAATACCCAAAATATTTTCCAAGCTCCTATATATATATATATATATATATATATATATATATATATATATATATATATATATATATATATAAGTGCATTCATACCTTTGGAGACTTTGGAAAATCTAATGTTGATGACGTATACACTTGGAACGAAAATCGACAAGGATGTAATCCATAAATTCGACAGTTACGTCTTCAATTCTTCAAATGTCATATGCTTTGATAGGTAAAACTTCTATCCTATGACACAAATATTTTTGTCTGAAATTGAGCCAATACTATAAATTTGACTCGATTGAAAATTTGTCCTTACAAATCTCCCCCTTTGGCTATTCCAGGATAAAAACAAACCAAAAAATACTAAGGGCCATCAAGCTCGTCTAGACACAACATCCCACCCAAAAAATAAAATAAAAGTACAGACGCTTTGACTCGACCCAAAGAAGCTTTGTCGCTTTATCAAATTTGTTGCTAAAATGAATTCCTACACACTTAAGCGAGCCATCAAACGCATAGGGAATATAACAATATAAAGTGCGAAACATAAATACCCCCCTTAATTAATTATCCCCCTTTATCTAACATGATCTACTAAAGAAGGTCGCGACTCCCCCTAAGTTAAATCTCCCCAAATTTAAAGGATTAGACACCATTTCTCCCCTTTTTTGTTCAGGAATAAACAAAGGTTAAAGAATTAACAAATAACTTATTTCTCCCACAATTTAATGCAAATACCATTTCTCCCCCTTAAATCTACACAAGGATATGAATTAAGGAAAAACAAGTTAAACATGCATTGGTGCATAAAGTGACACGATCATTAAAGAATATGAGCAACAATGAAATACAACTAATCCACAACAATAACAAAGGATACCAACTATGATGTGATGATAAAAATGATATCAACTAAGATGATTTGAACATAAGCATGGGGTATCAACAAAAATTCGCAACAAGTTAGATACCAATATGAATTAAAATCATAAATGGACTAGCGAGCAAGGCAAAGATACAAAACAAACAAAATATCACATATGTATAGACAAGAGATACCAATTATGTACAAGCACACATATATAGATATAAACACATAGGTGACACAAAATAACTTAAGTTTTTCACTGTCCTATGACGTAAATGTGTCATATGGAAACGAAAGTGAAGGGGTGTGAACTAGAAAACAAAGAATTAAGACCTAGTCACTTAAACGTGTTCACGGATTTCTTATTTGATCGCAAAACTTTATCAACTAAGATTTAGCCTTATGTGTCGAGACAAAATGAACTCTATGAACAGAGAAGCATAATGCATACAAGCCTAGAATATTGATGATTCTACAAACCAATAGAGTCATTACAAGATAATGAAACTAGGATACAACATCATTGTGCAAAACCGTTGATAATCCATCCAAACTCCCTCAAATATAATATTATTCTTGTCTTTTGAATGAATATATCAATCTAAAAAAAATAGGCTGTGGCTATATTTTTCTTTATAATGTCGCTTGTTTTTTGGCCTTTGGATCATATATTTCTTTTAGGCCCATTGAAAACGGTGGCTTACATGCAAATGATAGTTTTTCCTTTCTGAGCCTTCCCCGTGCACTATTGTATAAATTTTTTTATCACACAAAAATCTCACGTGCAACGGATCTAACATGCATAAAACCTCCTAAGTCACAAAATATGTAGATGACTAGTTTGGTAGGAGAACACCTCACAAAGCTCAAATATACATGTGAAGTTAAAAGTTCAAAAGAGCTTATGCATGTGTGTGAGAAGGCATATAAAAAGTGAATCCATTAAGCAAGTCAAATTAAACTACGCCATGTAACCATGACAAAGAACACTTTTAGGATTGAAATTCCTAACCAAAAGTTCTAGTTACATGGAAGAGGAACGGTAGGATTCTAACATAAACATATGCCACAAAAGGTGTGTAAAACCAAAATACACCTACAAAAATAAAATCTTTTTGAGCTTTTCAAAATTTTTAACCAACACAAAAATAATTATTCAAAAGATAAACAAAAATCATTTGTATTTTTCATTAATATCAAATAACTCATAAAAGTAAAATACCAATGATAAACAAAATATTTTTGTATTTTTCATTTGATGAAAACAAAAATGAAAAGAATAAAATACAGAAGATAAATAGGTCATAAATCTAGAAAAACATATATAATGAAGTATGGACTAGAAAATGACAAACAAACATACAACTAGCATCAATATATAACATGTAGCACAAAATCTATTGTATGTAAAATATGCAAGAAATTACTCAAAAGATATAGCAAGGGAAGAGTTGTGTGCAAGCATGCGAGAGCCATCAAAAACTAAAATTTTCGAAAAAGGCATATTTTTCATTTTAAAAACTCAAAAGGATCTTAAATGCAATAATTTAGTGATCCTCGCTCTGATACCAATTGATGGACGGATAAACGATATGATACCACTTGTTGGAATATATGCCCCAATATTACATTTCTTCCTTTTTAAATGTTAAATTTCCAAGTGCGGAAGGATGGTTCAATATCAAATTTAAAAATAATTATCTTTTCAAAATTCACATTTAAAATATTAAATTTTAATTTCTTGAAAACTAAAATTAAACTTGAACAAATATGTAAATTTTTCTTAACTACAAATTTAGTTCAATATAAGTCCTAAAATTTGCCTAACAACGATTTATTCAAATTTTCAATATAAGTCAAACAAGGTTAACACAAATTTTATCAAATTAAAATTAGTCGACTTGAATTAAATTAATCTAAAATTCACCCAAAATAATATAGCACCAAATTAAACAAATGTGTGATTTAAACCAATTTTTATCTTGATTTTCGTAGCATGCATCTATGGTGATTTTTGTAAGATAAAAAAAATAAACCAATCACACTACGCCATGATGTACGAGAAAAACCTTGGACGGTCCTGCCTACAAGTCCACTAAGTATGGTAATTATATATACAAGACAAACGACTTACTTCCTCGAATCGACTCCCTTCAAGCCTTGACGCGTCTTTGTGACAACCCGCTCACCAAAATAAGGGTGGCCAGCCCAATACTCTAATATAATAGGAATCATGGATGGAATCAGTCTCAGCATCACAACAATATAAAAAGTAGTCAGGATAACCACCCAACATTTCAGAAAACGGGTTGCCAAAAATTATGTTTTAAAGTTAAAGAAAGAATTTAAACAACCCAATACTGAAAAGAAAGTGGAAACCCCAAGAATATATATATTACAATAACAACAAGTATACAATAAAAGGACCGGATATGTTGTCGGTAAACAGACTTTACAACAATATTAAACAAATTCAATAAATTTTATAGTACATTACATTAAATAATTACAAAGGCTTGGGCCCCACGCCCGAGTAAAAGACCTGATCTTAACTAGAGTACAATAATGACGGCGTCTATTTCAAGTCCCGTAATACCCGCAAAGCATTACGGCTCGCCAAAATTCACCGGAATAGGAAAGTCAGAACAGGCGTCCTTACGGCGGAGTACCTGAGCGGATACAAGATTCATGCAAAACAAGAAATATGAACGGGTCAGGGCCCGATTTTATATGATCACCAGATGAATAAAAAGTATGACAGTTATGAACAGTAAATCATGACTAACAGTAATGGGGATCTACTTACACAATTCAAAGCATAAACTAAGGCAATTCACATAATTATAAATTCGTTTTAGCTAAGCAGGAAAAATAAAAATGATTATCATGAATTAAAAACCTTCATCGTGTATACCAATTATTTCATATATCTATTACATAACAGGAAATATATAATCACAATTTTATGCACTTTGTGGCATTTCATCTCAATTATGCACTTATGGCATCTCATTAGGTTCTTTATATCATTCCATTCCTTAACAGGAATATAGTCATCATCATATGCTCTTTGTGGCATTTCATCGTGCTCTTTGTGGCACTTATAATCCATCAAGTCCCACCTGATTAACCATAGTTATAATTATACTTATATAACGATTCTAAGACCGTCCGTTCGGGTTTCCTCACTATGCGCGCTCCTAAATGACCATCATCTTCCAGGGCCTATCAATTACGACACCTGGGCACCTATAACGCAAGACGTCGGGAAGTGGCCATGTGCTTGCGGGGGAGTCATAACCACACCCGGAATTACCTACCCATCGCAGAAAATATACAACAACAAACGCTCACATGTCCTAGGACTATATCCACCCTGCATTCACTAGCCAGGGGGCTTCACGTCACGCGCGAACTTCCCTTATGATGTCATTTAGAGAGGGTGTGTTTCAGAAAAAAATAACATTTACCATATTCATAATTTAGTAAATTATCATTTACCAAAATCAATACCATTTCCATTTCATTTTCGTTTCCATTTTTACATTGTATGTTTCATTTTATCCGAAACCATACTTATTTACATTTTGTAAATAATTTACATTTTATCCGGAGCCATACGTAATTCATATCGTCATTACAACCTCAAAGAATAAGTGAGATCCCTATCAATTCTCCCACCCCCCCTTTTTGCGGTGTTATACTATTAACCATCAATACTAACATAGCTCAATTGAGCTTCTAAAGTCTCCCAAACATAACACTGCAACTCCTAGTTTCATAATAATCAACTAGAAGAAAGAATTCCCTAACATCAATTGGCATATCCCCGAAAAATCCCCCACATAACCCATTTCTAATGTAGGGTAATTTTCTAACTCGTCTAGGACTCTAGGACTCCTAGTTTACTTCATACAAGAAGGTTCCTAAATCCTATGCCTCAAGAAAAGGGATTAAAATTGAACTAGGAAAAATCACTCAAAATTGCAGGGTTTCCGAATTGATTCGGTCTGGCCGAATCGATTCGGTCAGACCAGTCGAATTGATTCGGTCAGGAAAACCTGACTTCTGCATAATTGTCGAATCGATTCGGGCAGGCCGAATCGATTCGGTCCACTCAGACCTGGACACTTCCCCTCTAGCGAATCGATTCGCCCCTGCGAATTTGCCAAGTATGGGTTTAAGGGTTATGAACCCCAACTTCCCCAAACCTCAAATATCTCCCATTTTAAACACAATCAACAACATTTATCTACCCAAAATCATCCTACATGATTTATGACCACTATAATCCACAATTTTATCATCAAAACTAAGGTTAGGGTTTAAATCCCATAAATTCCATTTTCGATCCATAAATGATAATACACAACTATCACACAAATTTTTCATCTTAAATCACATATTAGCAAGTATAAAACTTGCCTTAGAGTTGAAATCTCAAATTTCTTTGTGGTAGAATCAAACCAAATCTTCAATCTCCAAATCTCCCTTCTTTCTCATATTTTCTCCTAAGCTCTCTTCCTCTCTATTTCTCTCCTTCTCTCTCTATGTTTTAAGACATGTAATAGGGAAATTATGGGATTTAAAAGACTAAAATCGGGGCTTAACACAAGTCTACCAACTTAAATGGTTAATACCACAATAAAATGACTCCTAAATAAGCATTTAAGTTAAAACCAGATAAAAGTGACCGAAACATAAAAACGCAATATGGCACTTATTTTGACTGTCCTGCGCATTTCGGGACTAACTACGCCCTCTAAAATGGCATCCGGTAATTTTATATAGTATTTTGAGTTCCGGTTTCATTTAAACCGTAATGTCATTTAAATCACATGACACTATAAAACATACAACATGATGATATTTACTTTCACATATAGTAAATATACAACAATCCAGTAAATATTAACTTTCAACTCGTTCAATTAACATTTACTCCAGTTCCGACATTTTATATAATTACCTTATGCGGTAAATTAATATAAAATTAGCCTCCTAAAAGCGAGGGTAGTTACAGCCTTCTTATACTAACCTCCATCTAGTCGACAACTCCAGAGTCCACCGAAATCTTAGAATCCACCAATGGGGCTAGGTCACTATTAACCGACACACGGTGCCTTTCACCGTATGTGAACGCCGCAGCAAACAAACTGTTTCTCCTTTGTGGGTAGAGAATGAACCCAAACTCTCTTCTTGTTGGGTAGAAAAGGAACCCGATGTCAAACACTCTCCAAGAAATATATATATATATATATATAAGAACTTGGATTAAACAAACATGGGTGTAAAAATCTTAGTTTCGTTCTTAAGATTAAAACATTTTAAATACAGAAACCAAGGAGACTTTTTCTTGGAAGAATTTAGCTCTCAAATCCTTAGGAATAATGGAAAAAGTTCTAAGGAAAAACTCGTTCATGCACTTCTTAAAATGTGGCAAAACAAAGTGGGTAAGTGGGTGGTTGAAAAACAAAACTAGCGAAAAACTGACGAAACTGGAATCTCGTTCAAAGTTCGTTCCAACGAGTTCGTTCCAACGAGTTGGTTCCAACGAATCTTCTAAAGAACCTGGGTATTTTGTTCGAACGAGATTCCAGGTTCGTTCGAGCGACTTTTCACAAAAACTAAAAATTACTTTTAAGCCCAAAAACTTTAATAAAAAGTTCTAAAATGATTTTCTGCGAGCAATGAAAAGTCATTATATAAAAAATTTTACACCCAAATAAAATATCCAAGGTCCTAAATGTATATAATAGTGCATTCATACCTTTGTAGACTTTGGAAAATCAAGTGTCGATGATGTATACACTTGGCTTGAAACCCAGCAAGCATGCAATCTTTAAATTCTTGGCAGTTACATCTCCAATTCTTCAAACGTCATAGGCTTTGATAAGTACAAACTTCTATCCAATGACACAAATAATTTTTTCCGGAATTGAGCCAACACTACAAATTGACTCGATTGGAAATTTGTCCTTACAGTGCCTTATCCTCATCAGCAATTTTAACCTCTAGATTTTGCAAATCAACAAAAAATTTATTAAAACTTCCTAAATGAGTATTCATAGATGTGGTGTGCTTAAATTGGAAGAAAAAAAGTTTCTTCTTGAGACAAAGCGTATTTTCTATGCTTTTAGTCATGTACTTGTCCTCTAGATTATTCAAGAGACTTGTTGCCACAGTCTCCTTCATGATAAAATACTTTTGGTCCTTGGCTAACTACAATCAAATTGTACCACAAGCTTGGCGATTCACGAAATTCCAATCTTTATCTGAAATATTCTTGGGCTTGGAATCTAAGGAAATATGTGACCCTTCTCCGAATAACAAATCCAAAACTTCACACTACCATATGTCGAAGTTATTTGTACCGTCAAATTTTTCGACATCAAACTTTACATTTGACATAGGAATTCTTTTCCAAGATCTATTGGTGGTTGTCGGTGTTTATACTTCCGTCGAATCGAAAGAATTTTCACCTTCCCATTATTTCTCAGCTCCACCCAAAATAGAAGCGACACCTGAAAGTGCCAGTGCCTCAAAACACCGCTATATGGCTCTCTTAAGTCAATACAATAACTTAAGAGAAGAATTAGCAGAAACAGAGGGCACAGTTGCGTTCAGAATTATTGAAATACTTAGGAAACGGTTCGACTCGATCGAAAATGGGTCCAGAATGGAATGAGTTGGCCAAAAAATAGATTTCTGGACTGAGTTGACTGAGGGGGAATATTTCGTTAAAGTTAACAGAATATTCTAACTCAATATTCCTCTCCCATTTGATGACATTAATGGCCCAGTTGGCAGCTCGATCAATGGCCTAGCTCGGTCAAACATTTGGGTGGCTCAGTCAAATGACTTAGTGACTCGGTCAAATGGCTTGGTCAACGGCTTGGCCGGAGAAAAAAGACAATTTTTTTTTTCTTTTCTTTAGTTGGAAAATTTGGGAGTTAGGGAGCTCCGTTTGGCCTTTGGTTTGTTTTGTTAGACTCGTATCGACGATACACTCTTTCTGGTATGTTTAATTTTGATATTTGAAGAGTTTGATTTCTAAGGAAATAAACGAACAAAGCTCCAATAACGTCTTTGTCTTGCTTTGATACCAATTGTTGTGTCCACTAATAATCCAAAAATCAAACTTACACTCAATCACACACAATAATAAGAGATTTACGTTGTTCGATAATTTTTCATGCCCACGAGGGCAAAGTAATTGTATTATCTAAAGAGGATAATTACAAACACTCTTACTCACATGATTATCTTTCAAACAAGAAACTCTCCATATGCTTTGTTTCTCTCCTATTTTCTAGTGTGTTTTCCTCTTAATACATATAGCTTATTTATAGTGAGTAAGAGGAATAAAGGCCACATAAAATGACTTTGTTGATTTTCACCTAGAGCACAACTTGTGGAGTAAAATACTCCACCTATAAATGGGTGAAGGCCTTATCACAAACCAATATACTCCACAAAATGGTGGAGTCTTATCACAAACTAACACATGAAGATATATGAGGATATTTTTGTCCATTCCTATATAAAGGGCAATTTAAATTTTTATATTTTATAAATTACTAAAAACATTATGAAAGTCCTCAAAATATTGAAAAAAATTATTAAAATCATTTGAAAATAAAAAATGTATTTAAAATTCTAAAAATTAATAAAACAGAATATGCAAATTATGGAAAAAACAAAAACTATCAGGAAAATAATGCAAATACTCGTAAAAAATGTCTGGAAATGGTAAAAAATAATTTCAAAATATGAAAAATAGTAAAAACTATTAAAAAGTTGGAAAGTACTAAAAACTTTTTAAAAAACTAAAGTACTTTAAAAAATTGGAAATGACAATGTAATATTTAAAACTTATGGAAAATAGAGAAAATATATTTAGAAATTCAAAAGGTTACAAATCAACCATGATAAATCAGGAAACCACTAACTCTTAGTCTAAATTTTGAAAAACTAGAAATGATAAATAAATATGTAAAATATTTTGAAATTAAAGAAAATATATTTAAAAATTCTAAAATTACAAAAAAAAAAAGTCTGAAAATACTAAAAACTATTTACAAAATCTGGAAAAACTGAAAAATTGGAATTTAGAAAAACAGGAATATATCAAAGTTATGGCTCTTATTAAAAAACTGAAAAAACTATAAAAAAAAATTAAGATATACTTTTAAAACATATGGTAATGGCAATATAATATTCAAAACATATGGAAATTAAATAAAATATATTTAGACTTTAAAAAATTTAGACAAGAAACATTGAAAATTGTGAACAACTCAAAAAATGGAAATTACATATAAATATTTAAAACTTATACAAAAAAATCAAATGTAAAAGAAATCGTGTACACAAAATCAAATGTAACATAAATTGAATATATATGTGATCAGTCGCGTGAAAGGCGTGCTCGTGTAAGGGCACGGTCGTTGTTTTTGTTTCACTGCGATAATACAAAAATCTAAATTACAACTACACTCAACTGGTGAGTATAGAGGTAAGTCGGGTATCGAAAGTCCACTGAGACGAGTTGCTAGAATTTATATGATTTTATATTCCAAAATAAAAGGGAAAAGGGGTGATTACAAACTAAAAAGGAAAAAGATGCATAAAAGGGAAATATTATTCTAGGCAAGTGTATTGAAACTAGATTAACAAAGCGAGTAAAACAATAGGTTGCGTCGAATATCCCTCACCCGAGTTAATTTGTATAAAATGGATACATGGGTCGACGAGTTATTACGACTGCGTCTCGTTTTGACAGTTAATGGAATCAAGGGTTGCCAAGCCCCTAAATCCGCATAAAATCTTAATAAGATTTTGGCGTCAACAAATATCCCGAAAATTACGTACGCAAGGTCTTAAGCATGGGATATACATGATATGCCCCGTCAAATCTCCTAGGCGTAATAACTAGGACAACGCACCCGAAATAGACCCGTAAACGCCATCACCAAAGCAAAGCAACGCGTCAACTCGAGTGAGTTCAATTCAAACACAACCTAATTTAAATTAGCTAGAAAGCATGTTAAAAAAGCGATAAATAAAGCGGTAAATAAACGCGGTAAAGTTACACTAGAAAGCACGGGAAGAAAGCATGTAAACCTATTTATGAAAGCATGTAAACCTAATTAACAAAGCAAGAATTAATGAAATACAACTATATTAATGGAGATGGAAGATGGTAGCACAATTAGAAGCCCAAATGGGTGTCAATCCAAGAAGAAATGAGCTCTCAATCCTCCAAAACCCTAATCTATCCTACCTAAAACGAATTATATCTATTTTTACATAAAAAAATCCTTTATATAGTAAACAAAATTAAATTAGAAATGAAAAGAAGAAAGAAAATAAAAGGCCAAAATATCTACAAAAAATAGGGGATCGATCGATCGATCCCCTGGGCTCGATCGATCGATGCTCAAAAATCTAGCCCACTGTCTCCTATGATTTGGCAAAATAATAAGGATCGATCGATCGACCCCTTTGGTCGATCGATCGATCAAGCAGGTATGAGCCTTCTGCATGCTGTTTTGGGATGTTTGCCTTTCTCATCCGCTGAAATTACCGTAACTTCTTCGTTCTGAATCGAATTCATGCACCGTTCATGGCCACGCGAAGCTTATGAGGAGGGCTACAAATTCTGTGAAGATGATGGTCCAGTTGCTCAAAATGTGAATTGACTAAAATGCCCTTGAACGTGCGATTGCATACGGAAATCGAGCAGAATGTGTCTGAACTTCACACTTAGCATTCAAAAACCTATAAAAGCTCAATTAACCCCTGCAAAATATGTTAACATAGAAATCTGAGATTTTCTGGTTAACGAGCATAAATATAGGGAATAAGATACCCGAGGGGGCTAAATTGCGTAGGTTCGAGGGATGAAATACGTAATATTTGCGTCGTATCAATATGCTAAGAGAGAGATATACAATATATAAACATATTTAAAAATGTATTATTTTGTATTTAGAAGGCTTTATTCATTGGTTAGAACATGGTCTTCTTAGTTTTGCTTCTTCACTATAGTGAAGCCTGCCTTCGTTTTTCGCGAACTCTTAAAGACAAAATTAGCCAAAATATTATCTACTTTCGTGACCACCTCGCTAAAATCTTGTTACAACGAAGGGTTCTATCACTCCAATGAACATTTATTATTTACCCAAAAACTCTTATGTCGATTGCCTCCTAAAATATCTTTGATATTTTTGCAACAAACTCTTTGTAACCTCACTATAGTGAAGCATAGACTTCACTATAGTAAACTGTAAACTGTTTGCAAATAAGCCATCGATATTTTCCATATTTGGGGTTTGAGATTTTAAATGGTTAAATTGATTTGAAACTTGAACCAATGCAATTTCTATCATATTTAACAACTGAGATTTTATCCGAGGGCATCTTAAGTGACATGCACACAAAAAAGTAGCCCCTGGTTCTGTCCTCTTGCATATTTAGATCAAGTTTTGACATTTCAACCATTGGAGGTTTATAAGATTTCTAATTGATTTTACCACTCTTAAAGAAACTATATTTATGGATGAGAAAAAGCTTATCTACGTATAAAAAATCTTTGCAACATTTTAAGAGAAAACTGTGAAGGCTTTTACTTGTTCTTAAGCTTAAGCTTTTATTATTATTCTTCTTTCCCATTTCTTTTAAGTTTTAAAAACTTTTTGAGATTTTTGGATAAGCCCAAATATTTTTTACACCATCAACCATTTAGGATATTCTCATATATATATTATAGGTGTTAGTTTCATCGACTATTCCTGGTTCTTTTTCGTTGACAAAAAGTTCTCTTCAACACAAAGGAGGATTTGGAAGCAGTTCACATCCTCGTAGGGGTTTGGCCTGAGATCTTTCTGGTAAGGGTTTTACTCGTAAAACATTATCATCTCAAGTGCATGATTTACTTTTTTTTCATTCTAATTATCTTAATGTTCTTAATGAAAATATGATAAGAAGTTGAATCATTTTTGTGAATCACGTTTCGTCACTTATAAATAAAAAAATATAATATTCTTTTTAATTAAAAAATTATATTTATTTAGGTAGCTACTGTCAAAATCCACATAATATCAATTAGTGTAATTTTGGGTCTTCTTTATCTAAGGTTTCATTCCCTAAAGTATATCCCATATGTGTATAATGGAGGGAAGTTCTTCAAACCATCCACCATTTTTTATGGTAATAATTATTCATATTTGAATTCTAGAATGATTATTTATTTATAGTTCTTGGATGAGAGAATATAGGCACTACACCAAAAAGCTTATTTTGTAATGGAATTTTTTTTCGCTTGTAACGAATTTTATCCGTTATAAATTTATAGCGGATAAAATCCGTTATAAATTACATATAACCGTTAAAATATATTGATAAGTGTTGCAAAAGTCATTAAAAGGAAAAAATAAAAAGTAAGGGAGATAAGGGAAAGTCGGGCGAGGGATTATTGATTAAGTGCGAAAAGTAGCGAGTGTAAAGACGCTAGTCGTTGTTTTTGTTTCGCCAACTCAATACAAAAACCTAAGTTACAACTACACTTGCGGGGCAAGTAGAGCGGTAAGTCGGGTATCGAGAATCCACAGGGACAAGTTGTTAGAATAAGGTTTAATATTCCGAAATAAAAGTGTAAAAGGTGAATTACAAACTAAAAGAAAAGATGCATGAAAGGGAAAGATTAATCTAGGCGAGGAAACTTAAACTAAATTAATAAAGAGAATAAAAACTATAGGTTGCGTCGAATATCCCTCACCCGAGTTAATTAGTATAAAATGGTTACATGGGTCGATGAGTTATTAAGGTTGCGTCTCGTTTCGACAGTTAAGTAAATCAAGGGTTGTCACACCCCTAAATTTGCATAAAAGCCACATACGATTTTGGTGTCAACAAATACCCCAGAAATTACGCGCGAAAGGTCGTAAGCACGGGACATACATGATATGCCCCGTCAAATCTCCTAGGCGTAATAACTAGGACAACGCACTCGAAATAGACCCGTAAACTCCATCACCAAAGCAAAGCAACGCGTCAACTCGAGTGAGTTCAATTCAAACACAACCTAATTTAAATTACCTAGAAAGCATGTTAAAAACGCGATAAATGGAAAGCGGTAGATAAACGCGGTAAAATTACACTACAAAGCAAGTAATCAAAGCATGTAAACCTAAATTAGAAAGCTTGTAAATTAACTAAAAAGCAAGAATTGAAGAAATACAACTATATTCAAATGGTAGGGGAGATGAATAGTCAACTTACAATCCAAATGGGGTGTCAAACCAAAGATAAATGAAGAAGAACCAAGCAAAAACCCCAAACCCTAAGCTAAACTAACCTAAAATCGTGTATATCTGATATTAAAACCAAAAATGGGTTTATATAGTAAGTGGGAAAAGATAAGGGAAAAAGGAAAGAAAGAGGAAAGAGCCCAAAATATCTGGCACTACCGGTCGACCGGTCGCAGGGGCGCGGTCGACCGGTCCCTTAAGCCAAAGCATAATGTCTCCTTCCCACGGCAAAAGTTGAAACCGCGGTCGATCGGTACTCTGTTTTCAGGCTGCATTTGGTCCATGATGAGGGGGAAAAGGTCCATTACGGAAACGAGCCTAGCTTCTTCGTCCGAACTCCAAACGACGCACCGTTTGCGGCCACGCGATGCTAACTCAATGAACTACGCATCCGTGGAATTTCCAAGAGCCGAATAAGAAATGTGAATTGACTAAAATGCCCTTGAAGTAGCGTCCAGCGATGAAACTTCTCCGAAATGCAACCGAACCTCACTTTTAGCGTTCCAATACCTACAAAAGCACAAATAGCCCCTGCAAAGCATGTATATATCCAAATCCAAGGTTGTCTGGTTAATGAGCATAATTATAGGCATTTAGGACCATAAAAGAGCTAGAATGCATAAGGATAACGGGCGGAAATATACAATATTCGATACGAATCACACCCCCTAACTTACACATTGCTAGTCCCTAGTAATGAAACAAAGAAAACCAGACCACAGAGGGCGGTACAAAACGTATATATGCATCGAAATATAAATGCCACTTTCCTAGGGAACACGATTGCATTTAGCATATGCAATAAGCCGTTAAACCCCTAGGTTACCCTAGTGGACGAGTGTCGTCTCGTGAGGGTTTTCAGGGATGATACCCACAAACATCATATGGTTTCCTCAAAATATGCCCAAACCAATGTGCGACAAGCCCAACAATGGCGAAAAGGATTTCATACGCATTATTAGCAAAGTGAATGAATTCACACAAAAGTCCAAATTATTGACATTATAGAATGCACCTCATAGAATTGAAACCTTAAAATGTGGGAGGGGAGCGAGCACATGCAAAGTGTGATTTGGCGAAAAACTTATATAAACCGGATAATCATTAAAGCAAGCATATATTCAATCCTCACGGGCATTACACTCACCAAGCGAATTCACTCGAAACAGGGAGCTAACACACGGAACATGCGGGCTAAAGAGTAAATGTAAATGAAAACTAGGCCGCACACATGTCACAGATGAAGAACGCTATATATATAAACTGAAAAACTGTAATCTCAATTAAAGGATACCGCACACTAAAAGAGGCGAAATGCATTTTCACAGATTATCACAACTATTATGACTTTTAAATTAAATGCACCCTAAGATCACATAGGACATTATAGGGTTGTAATGTAGGTTTGGGGTTAAGGTACGAAATGAAAGGTATATGTACGGATTCAAAGTGTTCGGAGATGAAAACTTGGAATAATGGGAAGGATGCGGGCAATATAAAAAATGGAAAGTAGCTTCCAAACAAGCATTAAATGTATCATCGGGGAGAGGAATCAAAGCTTATTGAACACTATACACAACATAAACAACTTTCTCTTTTCTTTCTTTTCTTCTTTTTCTCACTTTTTCTTTTTTTTGTTTTCTTTTGCTTTTTGCTTTCTCTTTTTAACTCTTTTTTCACTACTTCTTTTCTTTACTTATCAAACTCTCATATGCCTAAATTGCAACCGACATCATAACAACAGCATTCAATCCCAAGTAACATTCCAAACAAAGGTATGGAAAGTGTATGTATGGTATAAAACTCAAATGTAGAGTTGGTTATGGGAATGGGGTATGAAATGAAAGACTATATTTAGGCTCAAAGGGGTTAACGAGGGTAAACATATAAGGGTGAGGTCAAGGCTAATATGGGTGATATATCAAAGATGGCCTATGATCATTTCCAAAAGTTTACGCAATTCTCGAATCAAAACAATATATGAAAATCATGCTCAAGTAACACATTTCAAGTATGAACTCAATTAATGAACGATCAAATGAAAGAATAGTGAGATTACCAATGAATTCAACGTTTTCAATGAGAAAAGAGTAGTGTATACACTCACAAACGACGAAAGGTACAAATCTTACTCGGTGTAAGTATATACAATGCAACAAAAGATTACCGAGTTATAAAAATCTTAAACCAAATCAATATAACCATAAAAGTGCATATGCTCATGGGATAAAGTTTAATTCATGAAGTTATTCATATTATCAATAAGTGAGACTAAAGTCTAATAACTTCTAAAATCGAGAACATGCATCATTGGGCTGTCTATTGGATCGGGCAATTATTGAAATTTATCATCGGAAACAAAGGCAAAATGCCCCAAAAAGGAGAAAAAATAAAGAAAATCTTTTTGAAACTTTTGAATTTTTCTAAGAAAAGCATACTAAGTAACTAACATGTGAGCAAAAACATGGACTAAATAAAGAAATGGATAGAATATCCCACACCCCCTAACTTAAAACTTGACATTGTCCTCAATGATAATTAAGAACCAAGTCAAAGAGAGGAAAATAGCGATATTACCCAAAAGTGGAGCGATCCCCATAAGAACAAGTCCAAAGAATCTACAAAACAAGTTAGTACCGAGCATAGCAAAAACAAATAATAAAAATTTAACTAATTACACTAGACTAAATTAAAAAGGAAGGAAAAAAAAATAAAAAGAAAGAATAAAAAGCTAACTATATACAACCTACTATTTAGACTTCACACTAACTGTACACTAAAAGTCTAAATAGCTGAGGGTCCACCATAAGAACGATTTGACTTTGGAGGATAACCGGTGTACCCTCACATACAAGCATGCCTTCCGAAAAATATGAATTACGTTTTAACAATGGAAGGCATGTGTAAGGCGGAAGAAATGAACCATCGCCAATTAAAAGTTTTGGAGGGACGATGGGGGGTTTGGATTGCACGGGTGACAAAAACAAGTGGGGACCGAGAAAAGCCGAATATCCTCCCAATGATTTTGAAGTTGGAATGGGAGGCGGCGCACACAAAGGCAAAGATGCGATCGTGGAGGGCGACTCGAGCAAGTACTCCTCATCGGCGATAAGGTTTAAAACATTAAAGTTCGAAACCGAATCATCGAGTACTTGTTCCGGTGGGGTAATAGAGAATGAAAATGGGGATGAAAGAAATTCAAACTCATGAGATGAATCATCATCGCATGAAGTTGGAATTTCAAAGGAAATAATATCATTTTCAATGAAATGTTCTTCTTTGGGGTCCAAAGAAGAAATCATTTCATTGCAAATAGATATTACGTCATTTTCATCCTCACTTTCAATATCTATTACGAGATGGGCGAAGTCTAGAATGGTTTGTTCCAAAGTAGGCACAAGTACCTCATTTGGTTCAAAACATTCCTCGACTTCAAAAGTCTCGGAAGCAAAATCGTCGTCGGACTCAAATAATAAATCCAACTCATGTTCCCACGAACGATTTTCTTCCCGATAGCGATTTTCAATTTTCTCATTCTCATACATACGCAAGCCCTCACCGAATGTCATAGGTCGAGGTGCGGATGCATTAGAATGGGAACTTTGAAAATTACCATCGGACTTAAACGAAAACTCATTATTATAGGAATTTTGAAAACTATTGCAATTCGTTTCAAAATTCCTATTATAAGGGGGTAAAGGCCCAAAATCATTATCATCATCATCAAAATTCCGATAACCTAAGTTTTGACTTTCGTTATACTCGCCCAAAGTAATATGTGAATTTGCAAATTTTTGGGATTCTAAGTATTCACCGAAAGTCATAGGTTTGCGAGAATTTTGAGAATTATGACAAGGATTACCGAAAGAATTGGAATAAGACATGCTTACCCCAAAAATGGCTCGAAGTGGCGGATTCCACGAAGTAAGTGCGCGCGGGAAAAATTCGAGCGTTTCTAAGTGCTCAAATGTGGAAGTCCTACAAAAAGTTAGCAAATAATACAAATAGAAAGAAAATACTATGAAATACTAAATCAAATAAAGTCTAAAACAAACTCATCCCCGGCAACGGCGCCATTTTGATTAAGTGCGAAAAGTAGCGCATGTAAAGACGCTAGTCGTTGTTTTTGTTTCGCCAACTCAATACAAAAACCTAAGTTACAACTACACTTGCGGGGCAAGTAGAGCGATAAGTCAGGTATCGAGAATCCACAGGGACAAGTTGTTAGAATTTATAAGGTTTAATATTCCGAAATAAAAGTGTAAAAGGTGAATTACAAACTAAAAGAAAAGATGCATGAAAGGGAAAGATTAATCTAGGCGAGGAAACTTAAACTAAATTAATAAAGAGAATAAAAACTATAGGTTGCGTCGAATATCCCTCACCCGAGTTAATTAGTATAAAATGGTTACATGGGTCGACGAGTTATTAAGGTTGCGTCTCGTTTCGACAGTTAAGTAAATCAAGGGTTGTCACACCCCTAAATTTGCATAAAAGCCACATACGATTTTGGTGTCAACAAATACCCCAGAAATTACGCGCGAAAGGTCGTAAGCACGGGACATACATGATATGCCCCGTCAAATCTCCTAGGCGTAATAACTAGGACAACGCACTCGAAATAGACCCGTAAACTCCATCACCAAAGCAAAGCAACGCGTCAACTCGAGTGAGTTCAATTCAAACACAACCTAATTTAAATTACCTAGAAAGCATGTTAAAAACGCGATAAATGGAAAGCGGTAGATAAACGCGGTAAAATTACACTACAAAGCAAGTAATCAAAGCATGTAAACCTAAATTAGAAAGCTTGTAAATTAACTAGAAAGCAAGAATTGAAGAAATACAACTATATTCAAATGGTAGGGGAGATGAATAGTCAACTTACAATCCAAATGGGGTGTCAAACCAAAGAGAAATGAAGAAGAACCAAGCAAAAACCCCAAACCCTAAGCTAAACTAACCTAAAATCGTGTATATCTGATATTAAAACCAAAAATGGGTTTATATAGTAAGTGGGAAAAGATAAGGGAAAAAGGAAAGAAAGAGGAAAGAGCCCAAAATATCTGGCACTACCGGTCGACCGGTCGCAGGGGCGCGGTCGACCGGTCCCTTAAGCCAAAGCATAATGTCTCCTTCCCACGGCAAAAGTTGAAACCACTGTCGACCGGTACTCTGTTTTCAGGCTGCATTTGGTCCATGATGAGGGGGAAAAGGTCCATTACGAAAACGAGCCTAGCTTCTTCGTCCGAACTCCAAACGACGCGCCGTTTGCGGCCACGCGATGCTAACTCAATGAACTACGCATCCGTGGAATTTCCAAGAGCCGAATAAGAAATGTGAATTGACTAAAATGCCCTTGAAGTAGCGTCCAGCGACGAAACTTCTCCGAAATGCAACCGAACCTCACTTTTAGCGTTCCAATACCTACAAAAGCACAAATAACCCCTGCAAAGCATGTATATATCCAAATCCAAGGTTGTCTGGTTAATGAGCATAATTATAGGCATTTAGGACCATAAAAGAGCTAGAATACATAAGGATAACGGGCGGAAATATACAATATTCGATACGAATCAATTATTCCCCCCAATTACCAAATCAACTTTAACCTAACCCACCCATTCTCTACCTCAAACGTGCAGAAGCCGACGACCTCCATGCTTCTCTTTAACCTAATCTGTTTCACCTTAACCTTCTTCATATCACTATTTCTTATTCTATAAGTTTCTCTCTCGCTTGCTATGTTATGTAATCAATACCATGATTTTGCGCTCGATCTTTGTGATATATATATACATATGAATAGAGTTTTTGTGTTTCTTAGTAGGCATGTTATTTGGTATTTTTTCCAATACCTATTATCAGGCTGAACAGAGTCTATGAAATTTGAAGAAATTGTTCATTAGTTTCTAAATTATACTTTCAATTTTTTATTTCTATTTTCCATATCTCTTTCAATAGTTCTTTCATGTCTAGTTTTGGGGATTAGTATTATATACTTAAACTGAGATATAAATCTAAATCATACTTGTAAATTTCTTCTAGTTTGTTTCAGTTTTAAGAGACAAATAATTTCTACTTCCATTTTAAGTCACTTACAAACTAATATTACTGAGAAGTACGAACTTGGAGTGCTTATTGATTTGCTATCACACTACACCATAATGGTTGTTTTGAAAATAATAGATTATTTAATTTGTAAGCTCCAAATCTCCTTTGTATGCTTTAAGTACCAGAAATCGATTTGTATTTAGTTGCGAGTTTTTTATTTGGTTTGATTGTGGGTATACCAGAAATCGATTAGTGCGACACTCTCTTGAGAAATTCTCACCTCTCTTCTAATGTGCACTCCTATCGCACTAACCTTCCCAATGGTTTATCTCATCATATATCACACTATCTTTCCCCAAGGATTTAACTTATCTTAGGTGACTCTCAAGATTTAAGATTTAACAACATTATGGCTTAAAAGGATAATTTCATTTAGTACAAACGCTCAATTTAACTTTATTGATTCATAAAGTTTTTCAATATCATATTATACTTTTCAAAACAAGTATTTCCAATTTGAGTCATTATACATGTCCTACGCATTAAATCACAGTAGGCAGTTCCAGATTTCAGAATTTCATATATATATTAACTACTCGTATATATATATATATATATATATATATATATATATATATATATATATATATATATATATATATATATATATATATATATATATATATATCATAACAGCACCCCACATAAAAATTATGGTGCGGGCATACTCTACTATCCAAACCCCGTATCACTCGTATTAAGGGGAATACAAATTCGAAATCACTCTTGAATTGTATTAACACATACACAAACAATATTGAGGTGAAGCATAGATTCCAAGTCTCTAAGAGGAAAGCACATACCCGCGTCTCTTAGGACCGTCTGAACTATCATTCCGATAGCCTGTACCAAGGATATCTATCTCCTAGGGTACGAGTCATTTCTTCCGCCTTACACATGCCTTCCGTTGTTCAAACAAAATTCTTATTTTCTAGGAGGCATTCATAAAAATGAGGGTACACTAATTATCCCTCAAAGTCATATCGTATTTTGGATAGACCCTCAAAATTTTTTGACTTCTAGTGTATAACTTATTAGAAGTTTAAATCGTAGGTTGTGCATAATTAGTGTTGATACCAAATTTAATCGGTTGACGTGGACCAATCATATGAAGACACGTGTTAATCTACGTGGAAAATACAAACACTGTCAACGAACAACATACTTTTACCGAGCTACTTAAGCCTACTGAGCAACTTAGGCGGTCCGAGCTACTAGCATGCAGAGCATCCAATCAAGAAAACCAAAAAGGCGATTACTCATTAAATGTGCATTACTATTGTATAGATGTATATGTCTGCTAGATAACAGCACATTATCTTTTCATACGTACAACCTCAAGGCTATAAATACATTGTAACCTACTCATGAGAAGGCGACCTAGGAATCTCATAGTGAATCTATCATCGAGATCTAAGGCAAAAGGACAGCAATACAAAAACAGTGGACGTAGGCCATTTTCAGAAGGTTGAACCACTTTAAAATCCTTTGTCTTATTTATTCATTTTAATCTGTGATTGATTAATTAGATATAATCTATTTTTTTACATCAACAGATTGGCGCCGTCTGTGGGAAACGATTATACTTAGCGTTTTTCACCAATAAACTCATCATCTATGGCTGAGATCCCAGAATCCAGTAATCGAAGCACTGGGGTTCCACTAAACCCCTCTACCCCACCAAACGTTCAAGACCTGGCTAGCATAATGGCTAATTTGGCCCAAGGGCTAACAACCATGCAAGAAACCATGCGTCAACTTATATAAATTGTTCGTGATGGAGTGCCTGCCCATTTAGGACAACGAAGTGTTCAGAGAAATACCCATCTTCCATCTTCAAGAACTAGACAAACGCTGTTCCCGGAGGTCTCTCAATCTAGACGTACTGACTCATATCGTATTGAGAGGGCTAGTGATCCTTCGTATCAACTCAACCAAACTTCATCAGTACAAGCTACAAATCCTCAACAGAACGTCACTCTAACCCCAGAGCGGACTAGTGCTCTAGAAAGGTTGAGTAGAGTGTCTCCTTTCGATCGATTGGGACATAGGAGGAATAGAAACCCTCCTAGGATTGCGTCGAGAAAATCTCAATGACTATCCGATCTGAGGGAAGGTTCTGCCCAATCACGCCCGACGATGACCCGTAGCGAAAGGTCCCAAGAGGAAAACTTGGTGCGATCAGTTGCTCAGACAAATAGGCCCAAGGCGAGAAATGATGCGTGGAAAGGTTCTATTCAAAGATTGGAAGACAGGTTAGGGGAAATGGCTAAGGCCAAAAATCCTCTACAAAGAACTTTTATCCAAGGGACACCATTCGTGCAGGCAATAGTGGATTTTCCTACACCATCAAAATTTAAAGCTCCTATGGTGACACTTAAATATGATGGAAAAACTGATCAGATCCTTCATATAGAGAAGTACCAAGCTGTTGTCGATATCTACGCGGTCCCAAACGAGATGAGATGCAGGGCGTTTTCAGGAACTCTCACCGGGTCAGCTCAGATATGGTACAACAACCTTCTTTGGGGGAAGATTGCAACATTCCATCAACTAGCAGATCTTTTCATAGGGAATTTCTATTTTGGAGCAAAGCCAGTTAAAAGAGTAGCACACTTACTGAGCGTCAGACAAAAGACCGAAGAAAGTACCAGGGATTATATTACTTGTTTCAATAATGAGAAACTTGAAGTAATTGATTACGAAGAGAAGACAACAATTACTGTTCTGATGAGTGGATTGTTACCAAACAAGTTATACTATACTATGGCTAACGATCTGCCTAGAACCATGGCAGAACTGATGGCAAAGGCAGCCAAGATCATGAACGCTGACGAAGCTATATATGGTTGCGAAGACAAATACGGACACTAAGGAGACCAAGGTGGAGGTCAGTAAAACTGAGAAGAAGGAACAGAAGAACAATGGTGGCAACAAGCAGTCAAAAGGTAAACTAACGATGGAACAGATGAGGAAATATGGAGATTATACTCCTTTGAAGGTAGATATAAATCACATTATGGAGGAAATCAAGAATAGCGAGGATCTAACTTGGCTAGAGAAAATAAAGGCAGATCCTGACAAAAGGGACAAGTCCAAATATTGTGAATTTCACAAAGATCATAGCCATACGACCAAATGTTGCATAGCTCTCCAGAATGAAATTGAAGCACTCATCAAGCGAGGAAAGCTAAGTACGTTGATCGCCAAATCGGTGGAAAGATCAGCGACAGAGGAAGGCGAAGATCTAAATCTCTTCATCGAGAAAAAGAAGACAATAAGAGAAATCACGAAGATGATCCAGAAGACGACCCCGATCTCCCCAAAAGGCTAAGACAACCAGAGCACGAGGTATTTTCACTCCATTTTGGATCATTTGAATGTAATGTCATTACAGGTGGAGCTACAGGAGGTGGAGATCTCACTGCGGAGAGGAAAGCTTACCTCAATGAGGACCAAGCTTGCTCTTACATACAACGCATGAACTTGGCTAACGACGAGGGCCCGAGGAAGGTGAACCGGGATAAACTGGTCATCAACTTTTTTAAAAATGATCAACAGGTGTTCTATATCCTCATGACGACCCATTGGTGATCAAGATGAGAATGGTGGAAGCGGTGATTTCACGTGTACTAGTGGATAATGGTAGCTCTGCTAATATCATGTTGTACTCATGCTTTGACAGTTTGAATCTGAAGTTAGCCCAGTTGGAGCCATATCATAGGCCCCTCCTCGGTTTTACTGGCGAAAAGGTTTTTCCACTTGGGACGATCAAGTTGGACATGTTCATCGGCACATGGCCTGCTCGCCAAACAGAAAGGGTACGCTTTTTCGTAATAGATAAAAATGTCCAATCAGCCTATAACATCATCATGGGACGAGTAGGTCTGAAGAAGTTCGAGGCAGTGCTATCTACTGTACATAAATGTTTAAAGTTCCCAACCAATTTTGAAGTAGGAGTTGTGAAAGGCGACCAGAAAGTAGCTCGGGAATGCTACTATTCATCTATCGAACAAGAAGAATTGGAAGAAGCTAGGAAGAAAACTACTACGTATCAAATGGATGAAACAGATAATACAGAGATTGAAACATTAGACCCTAGAGACGAGTCTCAACTCGTAAAGGGCCAAGTCATGGAAGCTACCGAAATTATCATCCTGGACGATGAACATCCAGAACGAACAACCCAAATTAGTGCATCATTGGATGCATCAATAAAATAAGAACTGGAAACATTTTTAAGGAGCACAAGGGAGACTTTTGAATGGAGTCATGAAGACATGCCAGGTATAGACCCAACTTTCCTATGCCACCAGCTCAATGTTAATAAGGAGGTCAAGCCGGTAAAGCAGCGAAGAAGAGTATTCAGCCCAGAAAAGAACCAATCTATATAAGAAGAAGTAGAGAAATTGCAGAAAGCCTCTTTTATTGAGGACGTTAAATATCCAGATTGGATAGCAAATGTGGTAATGGTAAAGAAGAAAAATAATAAGTGGAGAATGTGTGTGGACTTTAGTGATCTTAATAAAGCCTGCCCAAAGGACCATTTCCCTTTATCAGGAATCGATCAGCTGGTGGATGCTACCTCGGGGCATGAATTGTTGAGTTTCATGGATGCTTATTCTGGTTACAACCAGATTAAAATGAAACCTGAGGATAGGGAAAGTACCTCATTTATCACCCCAAGGGGGACCTATTGCTATAATGTTATGCCTTTCGGACTTAAAAATGTAGGTGCAACATATCAGCGGCAGATGAATAAGGTGTTTGTAGAGAAAATCAGTCATAACATGGAGGTTTATGTCGACGATATGCTGACGAAGAGCAAGAAAGTTGATGATCATCTAGTTGACCTAGGTCAGACTTTTGATCAGCTAGGGAAATATCAAATGAAGTTGAATCCCACCAAATGCATATTTGGAGTACGAGAAGGTATGTTTCTCGAATATATTGTCAATCAACGAGGTATTGAGGCGAATCCTGAAAAGATCAAGGCCCTAGTGGAATTACGATCTCCAGTTACGAAAAAGGAGGTACAAAGTCTCACAGGGTGAGTTGCAGCACTTAACAGATTTATGTCACGAACAATATAAAGATGCATCCCATTCTTCAAAACACTTCAAAAAACTTTTGAGTGGAATGATGAATGCGAGGAGGCCTTTCAAGACTTGAAGAAATACCTAGGGACACCTCCACTGTTATGTAGACCAGTGATGGGAGAAAAGCTTTACTTATATCTAGCAATTTCAGATAACTCGGTCAGCTCGACATTAATAAAAGTGGAGGATGAAGTACAGAAACCAGTCTATTACACCAGCAAGGCTTTCCGAGGAGCAGAGATCAGATATACGAGACTGGAGAAGTTAGCACTAGCATTAATCAAAGTAAGGAGAAGGATGAGGCCATACTTCCAAGCCCATACAATAGTAGTGTATACTGATATGCCATTAAGGTAAGATCTGCATAAACCGGAGAAATTAGGAAGATTGATGTACTGGGCAGTAGAACTTGGTGAATATGACATAGTTTATGAGCCCAGGTCATCACTTAATGGGGCAGAAAGTAGCGGATTTTATCGCAGAGTTTACTCACTCTGATGCATTCGAAGAACAAGAGTTTAATAAAGACCAGCCCGTGGATGTTACGGGATCATCAAAGATAACACCCAGCCAACATCAATCCGGGGATGACCAAGAGAAGATAATTAACAAGCAGTGAGAAGCATCAAGGGAAGATAAAAGGAAGTATCAAATATTCCACTGAGGAACCCTGTCTGACCAAGAGTTTGATAATGAAGTATCTATATGGAATCTGTATGTGGATGGCTCTTCGTGTGCCAAAAGCAGTGGAGAAAGAATAGTTTTAAACAGTCCTAATGGAATTGATATGGAGTATGCTCTACGTTTCCAATTTAAGGCTTCAAATAATGAAGCTGAATATGAAGCTATGATCGTGGGTCTAAGTCTGGCCAAAACCATGAAGGCAGAGCAGGTTGTTGTATTCAGTGACTTACAATTAATCGTAAATCAAATTCTCGAATTGTATGTAGCGAAGGGAGAACTAGTGGTCAAGTATCATGCAAATTCTATGGAAGTAATCTCGACTTTTGTCGCAGTTCAGTTGATCAGAATATCGGGATTGGAGAATGCGCGAGTTGACGCCCTTGCTCGACTGGCATCAGCAACACGCACCGAGTTACAAAGAACAATCTCAATATAAATCCTGGTAGACCACAGCGTAGACGAAGGTTTGATGATGAACTTCATTGCCCTCGACTTGGGACCATCCTGGATGGACCCCATCAGAGCCTATATCGAAGAGGGGGCTTTGCCAAATGATAAACTCGCATCCAAGAAATTAAAATTTAAAGCTTCTCGTTACGTACTAACCAATGGAATTTTGTATATAAGAGGCATTATAGCAGGGTTGAAGAGATGTGTCCATCCCTCCGAAGTTAAAGACTTGATTGAAGAGGTTCACGAAGGGTCTTGTGGAGCCCATGTAGCAGGTCGGACGCTTTTGCAGAGAATAACAACACAGGGGTATTACTGGCCAACGATGAGAGCTGACTGTGCAGCCACTACACCAAAAATGCTAATCTGGCACGCTTAGGCAAGGAGATTCTGGAATTGTTTATCATAATTTGGAACGGTTTAAAATAGTGCCAAAATTTGGCACGATTTTTAACTGTGCCACATATGGGTACGCTTTGTTAAAAACATAACCCCCCAAAATTTAGAACGAGGACCAAATTTTCAAGGCATTCTAATCCTAACTCTCTCTCTCTCTCTCCCTCCCCACCCTACCGGCTTCCTCATCATTTCTCCTCTTCATAATTTCTCCTCATCATCGTTGCTCCGCGTCGCTGCTACTGCTCCCTCGCTACCGGCTTCATCATCGTAAGGTATTACATCTCTCTCTATATATATATATATTCCCACGCTACCGGCTTCATCATCGTAAGGTATTACATCTCTCTCTATATATATATATATATATATATATATATATATATATATATATATATAGAGAGAGAGAGAGAGAGAAATCGCAACTGACCTAGGACTTGATATATATAAATCGCAAACTGACTTAGGACCTGATATATATAAATCGCAAACTGACTTAGGACCTGATATATATAAATCGCAACTGACCTAGGACCTGATATATATATATGTCTGTGTGTGTGTGTGTGTGTGTGTGTGTGTGTGTGTGTGTGTGTGTGTGTGTGTGTGTATGTATGTATGTATGTATCAGTTGCAATTTCGGGTACCGATTTCATTGAAGCTTGAGGAAAAATCAGAATACTAAGGCTTATAGAGAAATCCAGATTTAGAAATAATCATCACACGCAGTGTGTGTGTGTGTGTGTGTGTGTGTTCGTATAGTTGTATGTTTTCCTTTTTACAGCCCTGTGTCTCGTTGATGAGTTGATTGTCTGTGTGTGTAGATTTGGAGCTGGAAGGGTGGAAATTAAATAAAAATGGGATTATTTCACTAAAACTTCAGGGGGGGAAAATGAGAAATAAAGGTCTATAGAGAAATTTAGAATTAGAATTAGAATTAATTGCCAAAACGCATATGTGTGTGTGTATATATATGTTTGTATATTGTCATTTTAACACCTTAGTGTCTCATCAATGAATTGATTGTTTATGTATATATGTGTGCATGCACATAGTGTGTGTACTTGAAGGTGGAAGGGAAGAAATGCACTAAAGATCAGCTTTTGATTGGTATGAATATGTATATTTGCACATGTATGTATATACAAGTAATTATACACTTTAAATTTATTAGCTCTATGTTTGGTTGATGAAATAGTGCCAAACTTTGTTGCGAAACGTGGTCGGAATGTTGTTGTGAGCAATCACCGGGGGCTTGGGAGCATATCAATAACTGTAAGTAAGTATTCACTATATGGATTTTTTCTTTATTTTTTCCATTATTTTTTTTCTTTTAATTGTCCAGTAAGAAACCATTCAATAAATTTCTGTAATTGAATTATATATAATGATGTAGTTAGCATCCATTTGGACTGTTCACTTGTGCTAAGGATTTAGTTAGCATGGATACAAAGGTAAGCTTATTATTCATACCCTTAGGACTTGACTTCTTTCTAGTTTATTCTCTGGTTAATTTTCATCACATTAACGTATTGTAGGTCAGGATGTTAGCAGTTTATATGTAAATGTATCTTCAGAGCAAGGCCAAGGCCAAGGAATTACAAGTAATGTAACTTTCACATGCAAAATCCCACTAACCCGCTATTGGACAGGTAAAACTCTAGTATTATATTTTACTTCTAATAAGATATAGAGTTTTATATATGTGCAGTACTTTATATATGCGTGTCCTTTAGTGTATATATGGTTATGGGGTTTAACACATTTTTTTTTAAAATTTGGTGTTTTCATATTTGAAGTTTTGTTATGGAAGTAAAATTAAAGTTACGTGATCTTATGCTATTAATAAAGATGTAATTGGCTCAACTATGAGAAACTCTATAAGAATATTTACTTATTACTTGAAGTCACAAAACAAAAAACTTTAGTTGTGTGAGCATTCCCACATCATTAGACCTCTTTCAATGATAGGAGTTCTAATGAATGGAGTTTGAATAACATGTGTTAGTTTTTCAAAATTATGCCTGTTGATAGTAATTATGCCTTACACTATTGAGATTTAGTACAAACAATTAATGACCCCTCGCAGTGAGTCCATATTGACATAGAAGTATAGCTTATTATGGACATGAGTTTTTTACTCATGTGGTCATGAGTTGTATAGCTATTGGACTGTTATAGGTGATTTCACTCCAAACTAGCCCCCAAACGGCCCCGTAAGAGGCATGAACACCTCGCACGGAACCAACATAACTCGTAGGAACAGACCGTGTAGTCACGCGTCTCCCGTTTTGAGAATATGATGATAATTCGAAAATATGAAGATTAACCTTAAAAACAAGCCGTTAAAGGGTGAAAACTCAAATCAGCACCCAAACGGCCCCGTAAGGGGCACGAACACCTCGCACTGGACCAATGTAACTCGTTAGAACTGACAGTGTAATCAGGGGTCTCTTGGTTTGAGATTATGACGATAATTTGAAAATATTAAGATTAAACTTAAAAACAAGACGTTAAAGGGTGAAAACCCAAAGCAGCCCCTAAACGGCCCCGTAAAAGGCACGAACACCTCACACGGGACCGACGTAACTCCTAGGAACTGACCGTGTAGTCACGGGTCACTCGGTTTGAGAATATAACAATAATTTGAAAATATCAAGATTAAACTTAAAAACACGCCGTTAAAGGGTGAAAACTCAAACCAGCACCCAAACGGCCCCGTAAGAGGCACGAACACCTCGCACGGGACCAATGTAACTCGTAGGAACTGACAGCATAGTCAGGGTCTCTCGATTTGAGATTATGATGATAATTTGAAAATATCAAGATTAAACTTAAAAATAAGCCGTTGAAGGGTGAAAACCCAAACCAGCCCCCAAATGGCCCCGTAAAAGGCACTAACACCTCGCACAGGACCAATGTAACTTGTAAGAACTGACCGCGTAGTCGCGGTTCTCCCGAGTTGAGAATTGGACGATAATTTGCAAAAATAACACTTAGACTTAAAAACAAGTCGTTAAAGGGTGAAAACCTAAACCAGGAACCAAACGTCCCCGAAGGAGGCACAAACACCTCGCACTGGACCAATGTAACTTGTAGGAACTGACCGCGTAGTCTCGGGTCTCCTGGTTTGAGAATATGACAATAATTTGCAAAAATCAACACTTAAACTTAAAAACAGGTCGTTAAAGGGTGAAAACCTAAACAAGCCCCCAAATAGACCCATAAGAGGCCCGAACACCTCGTACGGGACCAATGTAACTCGTAGGAACTGACCGCGTAGTCACGGGTCTACTGATTTGAGAATACGATGATAATTTGCAAAAATCAACACTTAGACTTAAAAATAGGCCGTTGAAGGGTGAAAACCCAAACCAACCCCCAAACGGCCCCGTAAGAGGCACGAACACCTCGCACGGGACCAATGTAACTTGTAGGAACTGATCGTGCAGTCCGAGTTTCCCGATTTGAAAATTGGATGATAATTTGCAAAAATAACACTTAGACATAAAATAGGCCGTTCAAGGGTGAAAACCTAAACCAGCCACAAAACGTCCTCGTAGGAGACACGAACACCTCCCACGGGATAATGTAACTTATACGAACTCACTGCGTAGTCTCGGGTCTCCCCATTTGAGAATATGATAATAATTTGCAAAAATCAACACTTCAACTTAAAAACAGGCCGTTAAAGGGTGAAAACCTCAACCAGGCCCCAAATGAACCCGTAAGAGGCATGAACACCTCGCACGGAACCAATGTAACTCGTACGAACTGACCGCGTAGTCACGAGTCTCCCGATTTGAGAATACGAAGATAATTTGTAAAAATCAACACTGAGACTTAAAAGTAAGTTGTTGAAGGGTGAAAAGCTAAACCAGCCACCAAACGTCCCCGTAGGAGGTACGAACACCTCCCACGGGACCAATGTAACTTATAGGAACTGATCGCGTAGTCCCAGGTCTCTCGGTTTGAGAATATGACGATAATTTGAAAAAATCAACACTTAAACTTAAAAACAGGCCGTTAAAGGGTGAAAACCTAAACCAACCCCCAAACAGACCCGTAGGAGGCACGAACACCTTGCAAGGAACCAATGTAACTTGTAAGAACTGACCGCGTAGTCCCGGGTCTCCCAATTTGAGAGTATGATGATAATTTACAAAAATTACACTTTCTTAAAAATAGGTCGTTAAATGGTGAAAACCCAAACCAACACCCAAACGACCCCGCAAGAGGCACAAACACCTCGCACGGGACCAATGTAACTTGTAGTAACTGACCGCGTACTCCCGGGTCTCCCGGTTTGAGAGTATGACGATAATTTGCAAAAATAACACTTAGACTTAAAAACAGACCGTTAAAGGATGAAAACCCAAACCAGCCCCCAAACGACCCCGTAGGAGGCACGAACACCTCGCACGGGACCAATGTAACTTGTAGTAACTGACTGCGTAGTCTCGGGTCTCGCGGTTTGAGAATACGGCAATCATTTGCAAAAATAAACACTAAAACTTAAAAACAGGTCATTAAAGGGTGAAACCCCAACCAGCACCCAAACGACCCCGTAAGAGGCACGAACACCTCGCACGAGACCAATATAACTTGTAGGAACTAACCGCGTATTCTCGGTCGGGTCTCCTGGTTTGAGAATACGACGATAATTTGCCAAAATCACACTTAGACTTAAAAACATGCCATTAAAAGGTGAAAACTCAAACCAACCTCCAAACGACCACGTAAGAGGCACGAACACATCGCACGGGACCAATGTAACTTGTAGGAACTGACTGCGTAGTCCCGGGTCTACCGATTTGAGAGTATGATGATAATTTGCAAAAATCACACTTTGACTTAAAAACAAGCCGTTAAAGGGTGAAAACCCAAACCAGCCCCCAAACAACCCCGTAGGAGGCATGAACACCTCGCACGGGATCAATGTAACTTATAGGAACTGACCGCGTAGTCCCGGGTCTCCCGGTTTAAGAGCATGACGACAATTTGTAAAAATCACACTTTGACTTAAAAATAAGTCGTCAAATGGTGAAAACCCAAACCAGCCCCCAAACGACCCCGTAGGAGGCACGAACACCTCGCACGGGACCAATGTATCTTGTAGGAACTGATCGCGTAATCCCGGGTCTCCCGATTTGAGAGTATGACGATAATTTGCAAAAATCAGACTTTCATGAAAACAAGCCGTTAAAGGGTGAAAACCCAAACCAGCCCCGAAAAGGACCCGTCGAACACCTCACACGGGACCAATGTAACTCATAGAAACTGACCGCATAGTCCCGAGTCTCCTGATTTGAGGATACAACGATAATTTGCAAAAATCAACACTTGGACTTAAAAATAGGCCGTTAGTGGGTGAAAACCCAAACTAGCCCCCAAACGACCCCGTAGGAGGCGCGAACACCTCGCACGGGACCAATGTAACTTGTAGGAACTGAATGTGGAGTCCCGAGTCTCCCGGTTTTAGAGTATGACGATAATTTGTAAAAATAACACTTTCTCAAAAATAAGCCATTAAAGGGTGAAAACCGAAACCAACAACCAAACGACCCCGTAGGAGGCACGAACACCTCGCATGGGACCAATATAACTTGTAGGAACTGACCGCATAGTCCCGGGTCTCCCGGTTTGAGAGTATGACGATAATTTGCAAAAATCACACTTTCTTGAAAACAAGTCGTTTAAAGGTAAGAACCCAAACCAACCCCCAAAAGGACTCGTAGGAGGCATGAACACCTCGCACAGGACCAATGTAACTCTTAGGAACTTAGCGCGTAGTCCCAGGTCTCCTGGATTGAGAATACGACGATAATTTACAAAAATCAACACTTAGACTTAAAAACAGGACGTTAAAGGGTGAAACCCAAACCAGCCCCCAAACGACCCCGTAGGAGGCACGAACACCTCGCACGGGACTAATGTAACTTGTAGTAACTGAATGCGTAGTCCCGGGTCTCCTTGTTTGAGAGTATGACGATAATTTACAAAAATCACACTTTCTTGAAAACAAGCCGTTAAAGGGTGAAAACCCAAACTAGACACCAAACGACCCCGTAGGAGGCACGAACACCTCGCAGGGGACCAATGTAACTTGTAGGAACTAAGCGCGTAGTCCCAGGCCTCCCGATTTGAGAGTATGACGATAATTTGCAAAAATTACACTTAGACTTGAAAACAGGCCGTTAATGGGTGAAAACCCAAACCAGCCTCCAAACGACCCCGTAGGAGGCACGAACACCTCGCACGGGACTAATGTAACTTGTACGAATTGACCGCGTAGTCACGGGTGTCCAGGTTTGAGAGTATGACGATAATTTGTAAAAATAACACTTAGACATGAAAATAGGCCGTTAAAGGGTGAAAACCCAAACCAGCTCCCAAACGTCCCCGTAGGAGGCATGAACACCTCGCACGGGACCAAGGTAACTTGTAGGAACTAATCGCGTAGTCCCGGGTCTCCCGATTTGAGAGAATGATGATCATTTGCAAAAATCACACTTTGTTGAAAACAAGCTGTTAAAGAGTGAAAACCCAAACCAGACCTCAAACGACCCCGTAGGAGGCACGAACACCTCGCACGGGACCAATGTAATTTTTAGGAACTGACCGCGTAGTCCCGATTTGAGAGTATGACGATAATTTGCAAAAATAACACTTTGACTTGAAAACAGGCCGTTAAAGGGTGAAAACCCAAACCAACCCCCAAACAACCCCGTAGGAGGCACGAACACCTCGCACGGGACTAATGTAACTTATAGGAGCTGACCGCGTAGTCCCGGGTCTCCCGTTTTGAGAGTGTGACGATAATTAACAAAAATCACACTTAGACATAAAAACAGGTCTTTAAAGGGTGAAAACCCAAACCAGCCCCCAAACGACCCCGGAGGAGTGAACACCTCACACGGGACCAATGTAACTTGTAGGAACTGAACGAGTAGTCCCGGGTCTTCCAGTTTGAGAGTATGACGATAATTTGCAAAAATCAACACTTAGACTTAAAAACAAGCCGTTAAAGGGTGAAAATCTAAACCAACCCCCAAGCAGACCCGTAAGAGTCATGAACACCTCGTACGGGACCAATGTAGCTTGTAGGAACTGACCACGTAGTCACGGATCTCCCGGTTTGAGAATATGACGATAATTTGCAAAAATAACACTTAAAATCAGGCTGTTTGAGGGTGAAAACCCAAACCAGCTCCCAAACGGTCCCGTAAGAGGCACGAACACCTCGCACGGGACCGATGTTACTTGTACGAACTAACCGCGTAGTCGTATATGCAATTTTTCTACTTGTATATGCAATTTTTTTTCTTGAATACGATTTTTTTAAAATGACTTGGTTACTAATATTGTATCTTTTTTGTGTCTTATTTTTTTTGTAGGATGAAATTCAATGGCTATCTTTTATCCACTTGGGACGCACGAAGAAGTCAATGCTTTACAACAGGGGGATTGTTTATTTAGTGTCGTTAATATTCAGAATTCTATTTTTTGTTTTATGGCCGAGCAGGCTTCAGTAGTTTTATGGTTTATTTTTATGGCCGTGCTGGCTGTAGTAGTTTTATTGTTGACTTTTATGGCCGTGCAGGCTTTATATGGGCAGATTTTATGTTAGCAGGTTTTGGAATGCTCAAAAAATAGATGAAGCTCTGCCCAATTTTTATTTGATATGGGAACTACTAACTCTTGTAATTTTTTTAAGTTATTGTCGACTTTAATAGTTATGTGCAGCTTTATATTAGTATTAACTCTTGTAATTTTTTGAAGTTTGTATGCACATTAGTTTATCAACAACCTGCGATATTCATAATTTTTTAATTTTCTTGATTTTTTTTTGCAAATAATAAATATTTTTCCTACCGGATTTGGAATTTGCAGATTTTCCAGATTTGTTTCCTATTATTTTTTTAATCAATCGAAAAATCTAACACAGTTTTAAACCGTGCCAAAACCGTGCCAATGTATAAAAAATGAGAACGCTTATAAAACAATCTGGACGCTTTATAACCGGGCCAAAAGCGTGCCAGAAAATAGATAATTTGGCACGGTTTCGACGTGTGCCAAACGCGTGCTAGATTTAACATCTAACACGGTTTAAAAGCGTGTCAAAAGCGTGCCCGATAAAAAAAAAACTGGCACATTTTAAAAGCGTGACAATTTGGGATATCTGGCATGGTTTTAAACCGCGCCAAAAAATCTGGCACCCCTGATTCTGGCACGGTTTTGAATCGTGCCAGATTGCGTCTGGCACTGTTTTAAACTGTGCCAGTTTCCTGTTTTTGGTGTAGTGAGCTTATGCCAAGAAGTGCAATAAATGCCAATGTATATCTTCCATCCGAAGAAATCCCCAAGCATTATTAACACCTATTACATCTCCCTGGCTATTCGCCATGTGGGGGATAGACTTAGACGGGACACTTCCAACGACTAAAGGGAGATTCGAATACCTCGTAGTTGCTGCGGATTATTTTACTAAATGATTGGAAGCTGAACCTCTCATTGATATGACATATGACAAAGTCTATCAATTTATTTGGAAGAGTATTATTTGCAGATATGGTCTCCCTCACGCATTCATTACTAACCATGGAACCCAATTTGACAACGAGGAATTCGCTGCATATTGTTATCAATCAAATGTACAGAAAATCCACTCTGCACCAGGCCATCCCCAAAGCAATTGGCAAACTGAAGTGACGAGCAGAACCCTACTGAATGGTTTGAAAAAACAATTGGATGATGCAAAGGGAAACTGGATTAATGAGCTACACTCTGTATTATGGACTTATCGCACTACACCGCGAGCAAAAACTAGAGAATCTCCATACATGTTGACATTTGGGAGTGAGGTTGTCATACCTGTTGAATTGGGTCTTCCCATACATAGGGTGCTTAATTTCAAATCTCCCATAAGCGACTTGATGAGGAGTTTAGACCTGGATATGCTCGAAGAAGTTAGGGAAGAAGCAGCAATCAGCAACGCTGCATACCAACAACGAACAACCTTGTTCTACAACAAAAGAGTAAAAAAGTGCGATTTGAAAGAAGGGGATTATGTGCTGAAGAAAGTGATCCAAAAGCATAATAAACTGGAAGCCAACTGGCATGGGCCTTACATAGTAACTGAAGTTGTTCGTCTTGGGACATACAAAATTGAAACTTTGGTGGGAGAAGAATTCAAGAACGCATGGAATGTAGAACATCTGCGCAAGTATTATCAATAATGTAACACAGTTCTTTCAGTATGAATAAAGTGATGTTTCGCCGAGATTTCCTCCTTTGTTGAAATTTTTTTGGAATACTAGTGTGAGACACTACACAAACACAAAATCAGAGCAATAACCACCAACTCCGATTGGTCGGTAATTCATTAACCACCAACTCCGGTCAGTCGGTAATTCATTAACCACCAACTCCGGTTGGTCGGTAATTCATTAACCACCAACTCCGGTTGGTTGGCAATTTAATAACCACCAACTCCGTTTGGTCGGTGCCGAAAGAGTGATAAGTCACTATAATCAGATAACAAGAAGGACAAGTTCAATTGTCTAAAGATAAAACAGGACTACAGATATACATATACATATTCACCAGTGAATAACAAAAACATTCTACAAAATACTTCCAAGAAAATGAAATTGTAAAAGAGACTAAATAATCTTTCTTTATTAAAACCAAGCATATTACATACGATATGGAATTGGATTCATTACAAATGTCCTACTCTATGGGTTTCTTTACATCTACTTTTGATATATGTTCCACCCTAGCTGGAGGATCATCTAATGCATAAGGAGAGTTGATAAAGTTTATATCTCACAGCATTCTGACATTAATTATGGATGGTCGATCAAGAAGGTGCTCTGTGCGAGATATCTCAAAGTTTGAATGAAGACTATAATCACAAAGATACTTAGAAATTAAAACCCGAGGAATGGCACGGGCTGGAACCCAACCAAGGTCAAGTTTGAAGGGAGGCACGGGTAAATCAAGAACTCCAGGTTCATAATAATCCCATAAGAAATGTCCTTGCTCCAGTTTCAGAACACATAAGGCATTCAATCATCCCTCCTTATATCCTTCGTTGTTCGACTGCTGCAAACGAGCGTCAAGGTGATATAGAGCTTCATTATACCCAGCCATCCAAAATTCCCTAGGCTGCTTGTGGAATTGATAAGTCAATCTATCAAGTTGCTCGTGGAGCTTTTACACCAAAATTTCTTTACTTTCCAGTGCAGAACTCCGATTGCAGAGTTGGTCGGTGAAACTCTGAATTTTTTAAACATTTCTGCCAAAGCCTGATTCTTTGTCGTTAACTGAACGACTTGATTTTCTAAGGCCAATTGAGTTCTTGTCTCATCAATAGTAACCCGACTAGACCTTGCTCATCCACGGGAAGAAGATATTGCTCTGCCACTTGAGATATGGGTTCAGATGGTGAGAGGAGAATGTTTGGAAGAAGAACAGAGTGCGATCTAGGTGATCAGTTGTAGAAACTAATGAGAACATCGACCATCTGATCAACAGGGGATGATTCGTCACACACAATAAAAAAAATCTAGCATTTTGGAAAGGCTAATTAAGGGGTGTGCTTTCGATCGTTTGGGAAAAAATCTAAGGGTAGATGGAGTACATCCATGCAAAGAACATGGAGATGAGTCATGGAGGTTAAAAACCAAAAACATTACCTGCTTGGCCAATTCCAAGCAAAGCATGAGAGTCTTGTCCAGGTTCGAGCACAATTCTTGTAGGGCGGAGAGTTCAGATGAAAGTAAAAAATGAGTCAATAAGTCATTTAATTTCCACCAGACAGAGTAGGACCAATCGTAGAAACAATCCATCTAGTACTTGGAGACCGGTTGGGGGACTTGATCAAGACTTAAAACCCTTTGCAAAGGGGTTATGTGAAGGGATATCCTTTTGCAGTAGTCTTGAATTATCCTACCAAGGAAAATTTCAAGCCACTAGTAATAACATAGAGGTATGACAGGAAGACCGTCCCAATATAACACATAGAATAGTACCAAGTTGATGCTGATATATATTCCATTCTCGATGAGATAAGTTGCAAGGAGTTTTCAAGTATACTGACTGGTTCGACCCATGTATAGTACAATGGGCTCCCACGGGAATAAATAACCAATTTAAAACAACTGGCCGATCATTTTTTAGACACCCCATTCTAGTACCCCTTGTACACCTCCACAAATTCCAAACACAGTCCCTTCAAACCTCGGCCCCTTGGTCCTCTTTAAATACCTAATCTGAGAACAACCATATACTCTCCATGATTTTTTTTACTTTGGTCCCCTCTAGAACCTCAGAGTATCTTAATGAACTTTGATAGGGCTCTGAATCCCCTTTTCAACAGTCCCTACTTTGTATAAATCAGATATACAATTCGCATTTAGCAACCCTTTACTCAAAAGGTCACTAAACGCCCCAGAGCTCTGTTTGACTTTGGTCAATTTTTTGACCTGAGAGTATCTCAATGAAATTTCATAAGGATTTAAATTCCCTATCCGACGGTACCTACCATGCGTGAATCGAACTTACGGTTCGCATTTAGCAACCTTTCTACTCAAAAGGTCACCAGATGCTCCCCGAGCTCTATTTGACTTTGGTCAACTCTCAGACCCGGGAGTAACTCAACATATTTTCATGGTATCTGAATCATCTTTCTAATGGTCTCAGTCGTGTGCAAAATGGACTTGCAATTTTTATTTTACGATGAATTTTCCAAAAAATTCACTTTTATCCTGCCTTTAGTCTCCCTTCCTCCTGCCTCTAGGCAGGGGATACTTTATTTGGATGTTAAGTTTGCTAGCCTACCGATAGGTAAGACAAGGGACATACCAGCTGTTACCCCCCCCCCCCCCACCAACACACGCACCAGGGGTAGTCAGATCTTTTTTGTCTATTAGGATTTCCTTAAAGAAACCATGGCCACATTGTTCATGATCTTTGTCCTTGACATCAGTGCGATAACTTTTCATTATATCACTTTCAAAACATTCTCTTAACTTTACCTTACCTCACCCTCACCTCACCTTTTGTCATATTTTTCCACCTCCACACCACCAATTAAAATCATCCCACACCTCTCCAAAAAACTATAATTAAAGTTACTTAGAAGGTCTAAATTATATTCTTCCAACTTTATTAGTTTAGTGTCATTTTTTACATCTTATTCATTTTAGCATATTTCTCAGCTAATTCTTGCTTTTACACCACTAATTACCTTTTTATAAATTATACATTCACAAACCTATTTTCATAAACTCAAAAAAAACAAAAAAGGAGGGTTTAATTCATAAATCCCAAATTAGAGTTTTCTTCCACTTTTCTACATCTTCACCCCTTATGCACACCTTTTCACAAGTTAAAATAGAAAACTCTAGTTTTGGATTTCTGGGTTAGACCCCACCCTAAAAAAGAGGGTTTTTTATGTCGGTTTTGGCCACGTAGGCATCCTAAGTTCATCTTAGGATTCAAGTCCTCATTTTTCTTTATTTTATTTCTCACACTTCATTTTCACTAATGTTTTGCTAATACATCAATATTTATCTATTTTTACTCTTTAACGGTCCCTTTGACATGTCCATTCACATGAGTCCAGATCGGCCAAAAAAATTTGACAAATACACACCCTTTATTTTAAGGGTACATTAAATCCTCGATCAAGTGAGAAGCTCAGATGGCTGGAGAACCTGAAAACTCCTACTTGTATGAGAGGTAAAAGTAAGTGGTGAAATTTCCACAAAATCCATGGTCGTAGAATGGATAAGTTCTTGGACTTGAAAGATGAAACCAAGGACGTGAAGTTGACAAAGAACGTACATAAATCAGGCCGAGCAGCTAAGCCTAAGGGTGATCATAAGATGAGAAGGAAATCAAAGTCTCCTTGTAAGGGAAGGACGATAAGAAACGCAAATGCAATGATTGGAATTTAAATGGAGGCAGTGACTGTGACTTGCCAAAAAATCCTAAGGAAGAAAAAGAAAATATTAGCATGATCTCTTTCAAAATTCATTTAATTATTGGAGGCGAAGATAAAGGATGTGATGGACCCGTAAAAAGGAAAGAATACCTGGACGAAGAGAAGGTTTGCACAGTATATGGGTGAGACAAGGTGAATTTGTCCAAATATATTAATACACACCCTCGTAAGGTGAACATATACAGGTTAATTATAGGTTTCTTAAAGGGTGACCTGAACGACTTGTTATATCTACATGATGACTCGTTGGTTGTGAGCATGATGGTCCATGTAAGAACTGTTCAGAGGATTCTGGTGGATAACAGGAGTTCGACAAACTTCTTTCTCTATGATTGTTTCAAAAGGCTCAAGGGATTTGAAAGAAAGTTGCAAGATTATCACCACCCACTCATTGGATTCTCAAGGGAGAAGGTTTACCCTGTGGAAACCATCAAACTAGAAGTTATGGAAGGGACATAACCGACCTGTAGCACGTTGGTGATTAAATTTTATATAATGGATAAGAATGTTTCATCATCTTAGAATATTATTTCAAGTAGTGAAATTCCCCACAAAATTTGGGACAGGCCAGCTGAAGGGATCTGAGGTGGTAGAAAGAGAATGTTATTTCACCTTAGCCAAAGAGTATAAAAACTTAAGACAGGCCTATCAAATTGAGACTTTATATCCTCAAGACGAAGATGGGTTGGTTACAGGTGAGGTAGTTGAGAAGATTGAGCTCGTGATCCTAGATGATGAACATCCATAGCGGACAGTGAAGATCGGCCCATCATTGGAAGAGCTTGCATACTTACTAAATCAGAGGCCAAATTTATTTACATCGAGACATGAGGACATGCCTGGTATTGATCTAAATGTACTCTGTCATGGGATCAGTATAGTGAAAGACGTTAAACCCGTGAAATGGAAGCATGGATCATTTGCCTAAGGGAAGAATATGGCCATCAAAGAAGAAGTAAATAAACTCAAGAAATTTCAATTCATCAAGGTTATGAAATACTTGAGTTGGTGATCAAACATCGTGATGGTGAAGAATAATAATGAGAATGGAACATTTGTTGACTTTATAGACCTCAACAAACCATGTCCAAATGATCACAACCTATTACCCCGAATTGACCAGTTGGTCGACACCTCTACTAGGAATGAGATGGTCAATTTTATGGATGCCTATTCGGGCTCTAATCAATTTAAAATCAAACAAGAATATAAATAGAAAACCTCTTTCATTACCAACCAAGGTTCTTACTACTACAACATTATTCCCTTTGGGTTAAAAACATTGGGAAAATGTACCAGAGGTTGGTACAATAGGTTTTTGAGGACTACACTAAAAAGTGGATGGAGGTGTACATCGATGAAATTTTTACGAAGAAAAAGAAGGTAGTCGATAAAATTCATGACCTCAACCAAATTTTGATGTGATGGAGAAGTATCAAATGAATTTGGACCCTACTGAGTGCATTTTTGGCACTGAGCAGGAAAATTTCTTGGATTTATTCTCAATCAAAGGGGTATTGAGGCTAACCCCGACAAGATTAAAGACGTTATTAATATATGATGATACCGTATTCAACTTTTGATACTTTAAGAGTTACTGATTCCCCCATCCCCAACCAAACCCTCAAATAAGGACTGAGATTCAAGAGTAAACCTTAAACCTCTATCAGACCACAGCTGAATCCCCAATACCTTCGTAGTCCACATGAAAGGGCCAATGTACTCTAGAAAACCTTAACATCCACCATAATCTCTTAAAGTGCTCAGTCGTTCCTACATATCTCTGTAACCAAGCTCAAAGGCCATAGCACTAGTGATCTGCTATGAACGACGTATAGATTAGAACTTAGTCTGAAGATAAATGAACTTTGAAGGTTTCATACCCTGCAGAACAAAGTTATATCATGGCAACATACCTCCAAGACATATTAAGGAGTACCTATAGCATTTTCAGACCTCCTAAGCCTCCGACCAAGATTTTGCAACTTGTTTGTTGGGTATGTGAAAAACACAGCACAATTATGTAATACCCCGTAATTTTAATGATTTTTAAAAATGGGGTTAATTAGGATTAATTGTGGATTAAATTAAAATTAATCCGGATTTCAATATTACTCGAGAATAAAGTAATATGTGATTTATGTGAATATCACTTAGTGATTAAAAGTAATTTGTGATTATGACTTTACATATGATTATGATTTAATATAAAAATTGTCGCTAGTGATTAATGCGACAATTACGGGAATTAAGTCGGCCATGCGTGTGAGTCGTGTCAGGACTTAATTTAAAGGAAAGAAAAGAAAATATTTTTATGTCATCCAAACAGTCGTTTTGACTATGCCAGAGTATCCAGAAGGGTTTAAATAGTCAAAAAATCCTATTTGGGTGTTTGATTTGGGTCTCGAGGTACTTTGGAACCGAATAGACATCACGGAGGGGTATTTTGGTCAAGTGTCAAGGTATGTGAAGAATACCTACGAATTTTGGAGTTATCTTATTTAAGTGTAGAGTTTATCAAAGTGAAGTTCATTAACCAAAAATCAAGAGACAGGTCTGTGAGGAGAGGAGACGCTTTTCTAAGAAAGGAAGAGACACCCTAGGAAGCCAAGAGGCCAAAGGACATCCTACACCGCCACCGAAAGTTGGCTGGAAAAAAGGGAGGACCACCAGTAGACAGACTATCATCCCCACAGGTTCAAACCTACAAATAGTTATAGAATTCTGAAAAAGTTGCATGATTCAAAGATAAAATATGTTGATGTTAATTGAATTCTGGAAATGATAAATATGTAGTATTAATCTTCTTTGGATTATAGATGTTAATCCACGAATTTGGATTCATTTGATGAAGAAAATTTGAGTTGTTCTTCAAGAAATGATAAATATGAGTTTTCTGAAAATTATGGAAATTATATTCTTTAATACAAACTTCTTGATGATTTTAGGTTGTTTAGTTATTGGAGATCATTTATATGTATTGTTATATCATGTGGAATAAATTATAAGGAGTTTGGGACCTTAAAGTAGAGGATTTGTGGATGGAAAATGGTTAAACCCGTAGGCCAAATACGCAGAAACAGTAGGCTTATATATGTTCAATCGATAAATCAACCCTTAAATGTAGATCGATCCAAACCGTCGATTGATCAACGATCCCAGAATATGTGTTTTCATTTTGTTTAAGGTTTGATTAATTTCTCCACTTCCAAGGATGCTTGGTGTAAATTAAATATAGCATAATGGGATTTAGGGAAGGTCGGTAGGGTGGCAATTGAGACCTGGAAATTATTTATGTCTGGACTTAATCCTTGAAAATAAAATAATGGATTAAAAGTTAATTAAAGTTTATCGAAGAATAAACCCATTTGAGGATAATATGAATATGTAAAAATTTGGGATTTAGGATGACATGGACCAGTAGGTTATAGATAATTACCTACTAGATTTATTTGAGGAATAATGGATAACTTTCGAGTGATGGGAAATCTTGAGAAATATATGTTAATAAGTAAAGTCATAATCTATAAATACGTAGGATAATAGTGAGAAAAATATACTATGTGTGGAATTATCATATGGGTTGTGCGAGTACCTTGTATGATATTATATAGGTGGGATGAATACCTATATTATAATTTGTATTGTGTATGACGTACCTACGCTGCTTGCTATCGGGGTGCTGGTTTCTCGTTATGGTCGATCTTATCCTGATAAGCCCATTTGGGGGGATTTTAGATTTGTACCTTGAGCATAGGACCTTGGCCACATTCTATCAGTGTGGATGATAGTTTCGACGGTTGAATGGGATCATAGGTATGTGAGTCACCCATTCAGCTGGGGAGTATACTCGCCTCTAAATGTGTGTGTTATGTTATCTATGGTTCGGGAGAGACCCTGAGCCAATAGTCCTTTTTACAGTGAGAAATGTAACTGGACACGATAGCAGAGTATGCATGCACCGAAGCTATGTTTGGGAGGTGCCATATTAGTATATATAATAGTGTGATGAATATATACACTATGATGTGATCTACTGTGTCAATTAGTAGATAAAAATGAATTATAAAATCTAAAATAAATTAAGTAAGTGAATACTTAATCCTTGAATGCCTAGTTCATCTTAAAGAGAAATGAACATGTTTAATTAATATAAGTATTGAGTGGAAAATACGGGATAATGAGAAGATATAGAATAATAATTGAGAACCTTATTTAGTGGGATAATAAGGTACGTTAGGCGTGCACACTGGATGAGAGGTGAGATTCTCAAGTGAGAGTCGAGAACTAACATGTACATAATACCTACTTAATTTCACTTTTTAAGCATTTGTTATTTTTAAAATCTTTTACAATCGGGCTCTGACTCATTTACTTTCATATTCTCTTCTCTACTATATCTATTACACCAGACGCCTAGCATCAGGGATTCCTGGCTTAGAGGATGAATATTTTTACCTGTTTCTGGAGATGCAGCTTTGGATTAGACACTTCCATTCCATTGATTCCTATCTTTGTATTACTTGACTCATTTAGGGCATGTCGCCCAAGATTCTTGTAGTTCCATTTCTATTTCGGATATTGTATTGGTTTTATGTTGTTATTGTTATTATCATTTTATTTTCGATGGTGATATTGAGATATTTCAACTGGAGAGTTTATTCTAGTTACATTTATTCTTGTTGACTTTTAATTTAGTGGTGATGGGATGTTACTTATTTTATTCCGTACGGTTGAATGAATTTAATTAAATTAAAATTGGAAAAGTTTTGACACGTAGCTTAATTAATTATTAGGTGAATTAATAAGAAATTATTTTTCAACAATGATGCTAAGAATGAACCGACTGAATATTCTGATTTAATTAATAAAGGTCTGATCACTCGGTATTTAATTAGGCAGGGTGTCATAAATTCCACCTACCACCACCAGTCCACTCCACTTGCAGTGAAGACACCCATTTGCATTTAATGCATTCAACAACTATCTTACACCACCTATAAAACCATTAGCCATTATTCCACTCGCCGCTAACACCATAAGAACACAGAGCCATCATAGGGATGCCATGACAATCCACTCATTATCTCTCCAAGAGTTTGCATATAAATAGAGACATCCTACAAGGTCTAAGGAGGTGATTAAGGTTTGAATCATCATACTCAAGTAAAATAAAGAGCTCTTAGTTGATATAAGTGTCCCCCCCCCGCCCCCCCCCCCCCCCCCGACATTATTCTAAACACTCTCAACCAAGTTAGATCAGTTTCAGCTTTCACCCTTATTGTATTCCTTGTTAATACCTAAATTAATACTCAATAACCCTTATTAAAATTCTATCAATTACTTCTTAACGTCCTTAGAATAGTGAAAAAGGCGCAAGGACCTGATGCTCTCTTGTCCAAAGCTTAAGAGATTTAATATATTTTAATAATACTTTTTTGATCTAATAAAAACTCAAACACCTTTTGAAATTGAACTTAGGATCATTAATTGAGGTCCTCGCCACTTATCCCCTTAACTTGTTTGAGGTCCTGAGGGGAGCATGTGTCGGGTTTTAGGTCACTAATGATTTCCAGACCCACCAGTTTGGCACCATCTGTGGGAAAGGTCAGTTCCTTTTCTCTCATAAACACATCTTATTCTTTTCGAGATTATAACCAACATCATTTTGGCCCCTATTTTAAAGAAATAAAAGCTCAACAAACGGATATCCAAGATCATCTATCTACCATTCTCAGTAGGATTCCTTTATGGCTAAAGACTATCTCGAAGGGGTGATAAATAGGTGTTACCTCAAAGAGTTTGTGGATAAAAAGCAGGTAAAGGTCAGTATGACAATAACAAAAATAAGGATGATGTCCCTTCGATTGATGTCAACAATATCTTTAAAGGCTTTAGCAAAGATGGACTCTCTGCCAAGATCAGAAATCTCATCTCAGGAGCATCCAACATGAAGGAATACAATTCAACACTGTTTTTCTCCCACATCAATCCCCCAAGGGGGTTCTAATGATTATTTTTTTAGGAAATAGGCCTCATAAGGGTTTATCTACCTCATGAAGACCCTTTATTATCATAGTGATCATGGGGAACTCAATATGAAGGGAGTCCTGATTGACACTGATATCCTAGAAAACATCTTATTTTTATTTGCTTTCAAATCCATGAGCCTCAGTGCTAAGAACATGCAACTTATCACCACTCGTATAATCGGACTCAATGGAATGGGGACTTATTCCCTGGGATATGTCACCCTACCCCTCACCATTAATTCCAAAGATTGATACTCAACGATCTTGAACAAGTTTATAGTAGTGAATACTTTGTTTACTTACAATATAATCCTAGACAAGCCATCACTGAATTACTTTGATGCAGTCATCTTAATGCGAAGGTTGATGATGAGGTTCCGATCCCTAGGGTAGTAGGAGTAGTTCTTGGGAACCAGAAGAAAGTTTGGTAGATTCACAATATCTCTATAAAAGAAAAAAGAAGTCATTAGATACTTCCTAATACCAGTTAGAGGTCCTAAAAAGTTTATAGAGGTGTCACGGAGTCTTATCAGAGGTCTTGCCTCCTCTACCTCCAATGTCGGATCTCCCTCTAGAGAGACTAGGCATCGAGCCGATGAATGTGTACAACTTGTATCCACGTGATGAAAAGAATGAGCAGATAGGTGATCCAGTATAGGCTTTAATCACTGTGTGCATTGACAAAGAGAATCCTACCAAAGAATTTCATATTGGGGTTGGGCTGAGCCCATCCCTAAGAGTGGAACTCATCTAGTTCCTAAACAAAAACAAGAACATGTTCACTTAGAATCACTCAGACATGAGGTCATGGTCCATAACCACCGTGTGGACCCAAACCACAGGCATGTCTGACAAAAGAAAAGGTTCGTTGGTCCCTAACAAAATAATGTTGTAGCATAGGAGGTTGAAAATATATTAGAAGACAACTTCGTTAGAGAGGTGAAATATCCAATAAAAAAGTGGAGAAGGTGTGTTGACCTCACCAACCTCAATAAGGCGTGCCCTAAGGATTGATATCCTCTACCTTGGATTGACACCCTAGTAGACTCAATTGTTGGGGATTGATATACGCGGAATAAAAAAATTCAACCATGGATCTTTGATTAATCAAACACTAGAAAGCGGTAAAACCAAAAACTAGGTTCCAAGAACGAACCTTTGGTTTAGGACACTATACCTTTACTAATCCGATTGCAATTGGATAGGGATAAAGTATTTGTTGATGACTTGGGTCTTCCTTCTTTTGGATCTCTAAAAGCTTTCTTATACCTTATGAATGCTAGGATCTTCTGGTGTATGATCCTCCCCAAAGTCAGGTAGGTGGGTCGACATCTATTGAAATGAAACCCTTGCTTTTAATTGAGATATGGTGGTTTCTCTCTAGACCTCTTCCTAAAAATGTGAATAGTGTTTTCTCTCACCCTTCCAAACCCTAGTGATGAATAATAATGATTAAACCCCTTACCATAGCTTTATTTATAAGTATATAAAGTGGGCTTAGGATAAACTGGGTTTCTTGAAAGTATGGGCCTAATTTCTTGGTATATTGACTAGACTAGATACCTAAGATAAATAATTCAATTAACTCCAAATAAATACTCAAAAACTCCAAATTACTTTTACTGTAATATATTTCATTTATTTATTTTATCATAATTAATTTCACAAAACAATTATGGTCGTACTATAATTTAATTGTCTCATAAATCATTCGGATATAATGAGGTCTTATTTGCAAATTTGATTATGGTACATAATATAATTCTCGTGTCAAGCTTTTGATACCTGCTCAAATCAATTTTCCTCTAATTGACTTTAACCAACATCTAATAAATTCCCACGTTCTCAAACTTAACTTATTTTGTTACTCCACAAAATTATAAATAATTAGCTAACCAGTTTTACTGGTGGAAACAAAACTTATAAGTATATCAAGAGGGTAGAACAATCTAAGTTATCCCTCGACACGGATTCTTACAAATTATGATCTTAAACATATTTATATAATTGTCACCCAATATGCAACGATCATTAGATTTAATCTAAGATTGAATCAAACCCATAAAAAATAAAAGCAAGAATCACATAAACATTTCGATCCTCAAAATTCTCCGGATTAAGAATCTATTTACCCTTTATAAATGGTATGAGATCGCAAAATTATAATAAAGACAACCATTAGACTCAAATCTCATAGGTGGCCATGTTCAATACATTCCTAGAATGTACCGATCACAATCCTATATTATATTATCGCACAAGTTCTCGAACCATCATACAGGTTTCCATAGTTTGAGATAAAATACTAGGATTGCATTGCAACCATTTCGATAGGATGTCAACTTCCAATCTATATTGTGAACTTCTCAATAGTTCTTTAATAGGAATTATCTTCTCCTTATGATCAACCCGAAGTTGTCTAACTAGAATTCCTACTAAGCTTTATTAACCAATATTTAAATGAAATAACATGTTTAAACAAATATAAAGAATTCCCATAAACTTTATTCTCATTTCAAAATGAATAAAATAATCCTTTATTAATCAATAATAAAATGTTTTACACATGGTTAATGAATAAAACACAACATCAATAGCAGGTCAGAGCTCCTCTCATTCATGGACGCCTATTCCGGGTGCAATCGGATCAGAAAGGGCCCACCGATAAAGAAAATACCTCATTCCTCATGCACAAAGCTACCTACTGTTATAAAATTATGCCTATCGAACTAAAGAATGCACGTCCAACCTATGAGAGGTTGGTAAATCCCATTTTTAAAGATCTCATTGGCAATTCCATGGAGGTTTATGTTGATGATATGTTTGTTAAGAACTTAGAGGTTCAAAACCATGTGCATATTCTCAAGGATACCTCGTCACCCTCAGAAGGAACCAGATGAGCCTCAACCCAAAGAAATGTGTTTTTGGGGTTGTTAGAGAAAGTTTTTGGGTTTATGTTCACCAAGCGGGGCATAGAAGCCAATTGATAAAAACTCCCAACTCATCTAGACATGAAGTCTCCAAAAATAATCAAAGAGTCCCAAAACCTAGTTGGAAGAGTTTCTGACCTCAACCATTTTGTCTTAAAGGCCGTGGATAAGTTTTTTCCTTTCCTAAAAATACTGAAGAAGGCCTTTGAGTTTACTCCTAAAACCAAAAAATCCTTCTAGAACCTCAAGAAGTACTTTGGGTCCCCCCATTTGTTATCGCAGACCATCACTGGGAAAGAACTATACTTATACCTCGTTGATTCACCAACCATTTTTAGCTTGGCTCTAATATAAGAATAATTTGAGGTCTAATACCATGTCTACTATGCCAGTCGAGCTCATCAAGGTGCTGAGAGAATGTACCCAAGGATAGAGAAGCTTTCCCTCAACCTCTCTATTTAAGCTAAGTGCCTAGGGCCTTACTTTTAGTCCCTCAACAATGTGGTAATGACTGATTAACTCTTACTCCAGATCCTTCATACATTTAACACTTTCATAAGGCTTGTCAAGTGCTCTATATAGTTTGTAAAGTTTGATCTCAATTACCAACTATAAAGTATCATAAAGGGTCCAGCCTTAGATGACTTTATTGCAAAATTTGGAAACTAAGAAGAAGGAGAAGAAAAGACCAATAACTCTGGGATATAAGTCACATTAGTGCTTAAGGATCCCAAACATCCATTATTATAAGGCTTAAACCTTATCTCTCCCACTTTGGTCTTTCATGTAAATGGATCTACCCAAATTTTAGGCAATGGAGATCGACTTCATTTGGAAATTCAAGAAGGAAAGTACTATATTTCTTACCCTAAATTTCAAATTTAAAGCTTACAATAATGAGGTAGAGTATGAAGCCTTGGTGTCAATCTTAGTCTTGGCCATCCACTTAAAAGTAGAGCAAGTAGAAGCCATTAGTGACTCTCGACTTGTGGTAAATCAGATCACTGAGATCTACGAGGCAAAAGTGACAAGATGCGGGGTACTTAACAATTCTGAAGCATCTCATCCAGAGAATCCTAATATTCAGCATCATAAGGTTTCCCTGGGCTAGCGTTATCAGACGAGGCATACCCGGAGGTCTTAGTTGTTACTTTAGACAAGGCAACCATCACTTAGCTCTAAATCAATGTAGAAGAGGTCGACCATAGATCATAATAAACCACTCCCACAAAAGCTTACCTCAAAGATGGAGTCATGCCTAAGAACAAGCTTCAGGGTGTATAAAATCTCCATCTTGTAGATACTATATAGATAATGAGGTGTTTTCAAGAACGTAAATTTATCAACGCCACAACGATGTCTTACCCATTAGAGGCTAGTTATGTCTCTAAAGACATCCATGAAAGTGTCTGTGGTGCCCATATAGGCTCGAAAACCTTACTCTATAAGGTCTTGAGGCAAGGTTAACGGCCTACATTAGCGAAGGAAGACAAGGATCTGGTACAATATTATGCTAAGTGTCATAGGTTTCCTTTGTTCTAAAGTAGCCAACAGAGAATATGGATCTGATGATAAGTCCATGGCCCTTTTTCTCGATGAGGAGTGGATTTATAAAGGCCTCTACTCCTCGATAAAGTACAAAACAAGTTATGTATTATGGCCATTGATTATTTCACCAGTGGGTTGAGGATTAAACTTTAGCCATCATCGTGGAGAAGGAAACGAACAACTTTATTTGGTAAAACATCATCTAGAGATTTTCCTAACCTTGGGCCATCATATTTTACAATAAGAAATAGTTTGACAGTCCAGCCTTTAGGAAATTATGTTAAGACTATAGCATAAGAAACCATTACTCGTATCTAGGATAATGGCCAGGTTGAAATGAATAATTGAACCATCTTCCATATCTTGAATAAGATATTAGATCGAGCTATCGAGCATATTATGGACCTACAGGGCCACAATCCGAGGTCCAATGGGAGAAAATCCATTCTCCCTTATCTTCAGCACGGAGGCAGTAATCCCAACAAAGGTTGAAGTGCCTACACAAAGGGTAGAGCAATTTGAAACAAGGGATAATAATGAAGGTCTTAAGATTTCTCTGGAGGAACTAGAAAATAAAGAAGTTGTAATGATTCGAATGAAATAATACAAGTAGAGGATGGCCTCATACTTCAATAAAAAGGTCCACTACAGAGAATTTAAAGCGTGGGGCTTGGTCTTGAGAGAGGTCACCCTTTTAACCAAAAATTTGAATGAAGGAAAGTTTGGCCCTAAATGGGAATTCCTATATGTGGTGGTCAATATAAAAAGGTTGGGTTGACATTCACTCAAAGTCATGAAGGGATATGAACTTACACACCCTTAAAACATAGGGAACCTTAAGTAGTATTATTATTGATGTATTATATTATTTGAATGAAATGAAAAGAGCTCATTTGTCCCTCTAATGTCTCAATGAAATGTTAATTTATGAGTTACAATGCTTTAATCATTACCTCTAAGTTAACATAAAGTCCAAGAACTCGATGTGAGTTATAAGGATATAATCCTTGGCTCCAGGTTTAATCTAAGGTCTAAGGACCCACAACGAGTTGCATAGCTTTAATTATTGGCTCTAAACAAAATGGTTGAGGCTCTAACGACCTCAGTCCAATGACTCATGGAGTTTCAAGCTTTAATCCATGTATTCTAAAGTCCTTATGGTCTTAAAAGACCTAGCAAGAGTAACACGGCTTTCATCCTTAGCTTAATTTAACATTCAAAGCTCTAAATATTAAAACAAGATTAAAGAAATTACTAAGGCTTTCGTCCTTAATTCCACTTGAATTGACTAACGTTTAAGGACCCTCACCAGCTAACCTAAAAGGTCCCTTTTTGAACCACAAAATGTTTCCAAAAGCATATAATTATACAAAAATGCAAAAAACCATAGAAAATTATTCTCCTCAATCCCATTTTTTGAAAAAAGACCAAATTTAAAATATCAAAAGTCATTTTACCATCACGGCAAAGATTTTAGGACTTCGAAAAACTTTTATTTTCAAATTTCTTTAAAGTGCAAGATCCCAAGTTTGTAAGCAAAGTTCCCGAGGCCTTATGGCCCATTGTGGGACTATAAATTTTAAAGCTCTTAAGGCCGAAGGTCTTAGGACCCATTAGGGGGCTTAAGGTCATAATAAATTCTATATCCATAGGTCCTATGACCGAGAGTGGGACTTTAGATTTTAAAATTTTCTAAGTCGAAAGGTCTTTCGACCCATCGCAGGACTTCTGAATTTCTGACTGCTAGGTTTATAGGTTTTATGACCATCGGACTTAAAAACCATTAAATATGAAGTCCTAAAACTGTCTTAGAATTTTTGACCCACAATGGGGGACTTCATATGTAACAGTTTTTAGAGGTTTAGAGGACTTAAAAACTGATAAATATGAAGTCCTAAGACTGTCGGACTTAAAAACTTCTGTTGGGGGACTTCATATTTAATAGTTTTTAAGTCCGACAGTATTAGGACCCATTGTGGGACATCATAATTCTAAACTCCTAAGTCCAAAAGCTTTATGGCCCATTGTGGGACTTAGAATATCAAAACTCTTAAACCACGGAGGTCTTATGACCCATTGGAGTCTTAAGGTTATAAAAGTTCCTAAGTTTTAAGGTTCTTGGACCATCAATAGAACTATGTAATATATCATAAGGATTTAATCCTTAGTAATGCAAGTTTTAGAGGTCTCAGGACCCTTATTGGAACAATTTCAAGTCTGAATTTTAAATCTAAGGTCTTAAAACCCCTAATAAAATTATCTTTTGGCCTTTATAGGGATATGTGTTTGTACAAAAAATTGAAATTTCAATCCTAAAAACTATAAGTACAAGAGTTTTAATGGTTCTAATATCTTATAACCCATTTTAGGGACCTAGTCTCGACTTCAGAAACTGCGTAATTATATGGAGGAGGTCTTAGGACCCCCAGATCTACTTCAACAAAGTTGTTGCTCACATTATTTTTCTTTACGAAGAAATCTTGGGGGTTAAGGGGGAATACTACCTACTTGAAGACCCCATACAGATGAATTTTATGGCAAATTTCCTTGGCGAAGCAAAATTAAAGCGAGTATAAAGCAAAGAAAAGAAGTGCATAAGTCAAAATTCCAAAAAACAAGCCATTTTTCATTAATGATAGAGAGGTTGGAGATTATAGATAGAGAACCACAACTCAAAAGAGTTTAAAAGAAAGCTAAAAAATCACATAAAATACCTATGAGGGCTTAGGATTCATAGGGGATTATTTTACAGAGGCTCCACTTTACTTCTTCGAAGGGCTTGACCAGGGATAAGGGATGGAGGCTTTCATCATAGCTTGTTATTCTTCTTAGATAAGGGATGTGGAGGTTTCACTAATATTATCCTCACTACTAATCTCTCTACTGGAGCCTTCATTAAAAGGTCCTTTAAGGAAAATACCATACGCATCCACTTTAGGAAAGAACGCTTGGACTTTGGCTTTATAAGCCTCAAATCACGAGGCATCATTATAAAATAAGAACTTCTTATAAGTCTCAAACTCCCGATAGCCATCCAATTTGCTCTTCATCGTGCTGTGAATCCTCCCATAAAGCTTAATGTGCTTTAATAGGACCTTAGCATTCTCCTTTTTCAGCTCCCGACCCTTAGAGGTCAATTAGTCCTTCACAGTATTGAGGTCAACAACCTACTGCTTTAGAAGATCCATGTCCTTTTTATCCTGAACAAGCTTTTCTGAGGCACATTGAAGCTTGAAGGTTTCATCTTAAAATACCTCCACCATCACTTTATGCTCAACCTTAGCTAAAACATGGGACTCATCGACCTTATCCAAGGAATCTCAAGCAGTAGCCAAGGGAGGCACTATCCCTAAGGGTCTTCTTATTGAGAAGTTTTTCCAGTTCCATTGAGGTAATTTTTGACCTCGGTCCAACCCTTTCCTTTTCTAGAGTAGCCACCTCCAATTATTGGGTGGTAATTATCTAGTTCAGTTTTCGTTGGATGAGGTCCCACTTGTTATCCATCTCCATGGCCTTATTTTACCCGCTCTGACCTTTAATAGAATCATCCATGAGGGCTTCAATCAAGTGTTCAGCCATTAAAAAAGAAGATCATTGGAATAAGATAGACCAAAACACAATTCACTAAAGAAAAGTTAAAAGTATGCAAAAGTAACTCCCCATCAAATGGAAAAACTCCTGATCATTGGTAGTGGTTATCATGCCCCTCAACATGGATACCATGTATGTTCAATTTATTTTGGCCATTAAATGATGTGTATTAACGACTGAGGCATAGGAGCTCATCACCCTAGCGAGATAAGGTGCCTTCACTCCAAAGGCCTCAGTGCCACTTGATTCATCTCGAATATTGCATTTATTTTACCCTTATACTTATTCATTTTAGCCCCTTTGGGTACCTTAGTTCCTATATTTATGCTCGTTAACCATAAAACCTATTTTATATATATTTATATGCTTTGGGAGGTATAATTGAGGTTTGTAGGTGTTATTGTTGCGTAGCATGAAGTTTGGTCGCATTTCAGGAAAGCTTCATCATAAAGCACACATTTAGGGGCATTTTAGTTATTTCAACATTTGTGTTTCTAGCCTAAAGTGTTTACAGAAGTGTATCCCTCTGTGTTAGCTTCATGTAGCCTCTAAACACGAATGACTATGATCTATAATAATGAAGATACGTCTTTTTTCATTTATTAATCTAAGAATAGAAATAAGACAGAAAATAAGTATTAAGACCTATAGGTTCCGAATTTGGCCCGAATCAATTCACCCCTACCACTAACAGATTTCCCTTATATCGAATCGATTCGGCCTTTGCTCCATATTGATTCGGCCCCTATGTATTTATCTCATTTATTTTACAATATTTTCATTATGGTTTTGTATAAATAGTTTTTACCCTCATTTGTTTGAGATGTACTGCATAGTTAGGTTTTGTTTAGTTGGATATTTTGCGTGGGAGCTTTCATCCTTTCTCTCTGCTAGGGTTTAGTACGTATGTTACTATTCATCATCTTCTTCATTGTTTTCTTACTTTATAGCTTAGTTTATTTTTATAATATAATTAGTTCATGTTGGTTGATTTCTTGTTTTCATTTTGTTAATTACTTTTATTTATTATTTTAATGATGTCTAGTTTCTAGTTTATAGGTTGGGATAATATTTCCACCATGATGGGTATTGAGCCTTAAAATCTAAGTTTTGGCCTAAAACACTTTTAACTTAAACCTTGTGAATTAAAGTCGAAATATTAGGCGTTTAACTTCCTTTGTCATGGAACGGTAGTATCTATAGCGATATTGCGAATTTAATCCATTTGAGACCATATTGTGGTAAAGTTTAATCTTTCATTGTTGAATTAAATTTCTTCATATTTGATTTTTATAATCAATAGAGTATTCTTTGTTAAGTGCATTTCGATCCACATGTGTTGATTAGCCCATGGTGGAGAAATGATCCTAATCCAGTTTTTATAATTTAAGTTAGTTTACTTATTTCCTAGAGTTAATTATAGGTTGTAAACACCCAACGACGCATGTTTTAAATATGAATTTTGCCCCTAAAAAAATGGTGTCATTACCTAGGATCACTCTATTTTAGAATTTTATTTATTTAGCGATTTTTATATATTTTTTATTGTTCTTTTTGTTATAATTTATTTTATAGACTTTAATCTTTGAGCTCCAAGAAATATTAAATTATCGGCCATGCACCACTTCGCAGAATTTCTTTCTTGAGCAATCGGGGTAATCATATCTTATTCTCATTTTTTCGGTAAGTGTAACTATTTGCATACGTATTGCAATGATAATTCTAAAAATCCGCCCAAATCGAAGACTTTCGGTGATTACTTACAGAGTCAAAAACATGATACATCTAAAATGATTTTGGCTAAGTATTAACAAAGTCAAGTAAAGGATTTAAGGAATGACGAGAATGATTTTATTGATATTGGTCCATTAAAATTTTATAATAAGGTAGTTGAAACTTAGCGTGATAATAGTTATCCAAACTAGTATTCCATTAACTTTCAATTGATTGTTTATTAATTGAGTTCATTTTTAAATGTGTCACCTGAGTACGATTTTGAAAGTTTTTTTGACTCGAGAATCGCGTAACCCTTCGGAAAGGATCATACGCCCTATTTGTTATTCAACCCATATTGACCTTAATCTCACCTTATATGTCTTCCCTATTCAACCCCTTTGAGCCTAAATAGAGACTTTCATTTCAAAACATAAAATCCCATAACCAACTCCAAATTCGAGTTTTAAACCATGCATATTGCCTTCCATAAGTTTGTTTGGAATGATACTTGGGATTGAATGATGTTCTTGTTATGTGGTTTTAATTGAGAAATTTAGAGTAGGAGGAAAGAAAAGAAAAGAGAAAACAAAAAACAAAAGAAAAAAGAGAAAAAGCGAAAAAAATAAAAGAAACAGAAAGTATTTCCATATTGTATATAATGTTCACTATTGTTTGTCGCTTTAAAATGTTAGATTTATTTCTTTGTATGGAAATTGCAATCCAAATTTGAAATTGTTCATAATTTTTCATTATTCCAAGTGTTTCAACCACAAGCACCGTTGAATCCATAAATATTCCCTTCATTCCATATCATTAACCCCAAACCTACATTATAACCCTTTAAAAGTCCTATGTGATCCTAGGGTTAACGTGATTAAAAAGTCATAACGATTGCGATAATCTGTGAAAATGCATTTCACCTCCCTTCATGAACGATATCTTTCATTGAGATTATAATTTTTCATTTAATATATAGGGTAATTCATTGGTGGCATGAATGCGGCCTAGTTTTCATTTACATGTACTTTTTATGCCCGCATGTACTGAATGTGTTACACCCCATTCGTAGTAATTCCTTTGTTGAGTATAATTACCAGTGATGAATTGAATATGATATGCTTTAATGCTTATACGATTTATAAAAGTTTTGCCAAACCAAAAGGTGTTTCATATGCTCTCTTCTCCTCCCACTTTTAAGGTTTCAATTCTATGAAGTTGGTCTATAATTTCAATGATAAATAACTTGTTGAAATACTTTTTATTATTGTTGAGCTTGTCTTTTTGATTGATTAGGCATACTTTTTGAGGAAACTTGATGTTTGTGGGTTTCATCCCTAAAAATCCTCATGAGATAACACTCATACACTAGGGTAACCTGGGGGTTTACCTACTTATTACATAGGCTAAGTGAAATCGTTCGCCCACAAAAATGGCATTTATCTCCATTGTATATATTTTCCCTCTTATGTTTCTACTTGTAGTATTATGTATATGCATTTCATCTCTAGGGACTAGCAATGTCTAAGTAAGGGGGTGTCATTCGTCTCGAGTGTTGCATTTTAGTCCCCTTGGGTATCTTAATTCCTATATTTATGCTTGTTAACTGGATAACCTCTTTTATGTGTGTTTATATGCTTTGTGAGATATAATTGAGCTTTTGAAAGTGTTATTGGTGCTTAGTGTGAAGTTTGATCGTATTTCGGGAAAATACCATCATAAAGCGCAAATTTAGGGGCTTTTTAGTAATTTTAGCATTTAGGTTTTTTGGCGCAAAGTCATTATGGATGTGTATCCCTCTTTATTTGCTTCTTGTAGCCTCTGATCGTGTATGATTCAGATCTATAAGGCAAAAGATACGAATTTTGTGATCCAAGAAAAGAAATAAGAAAGCAAACAAGGATTAAGACATGTAAGTTCCTAATCGATTCGGACAAGGCCCGAATATATTTACCTCTACTAAGAGAGAATTTCTCCTATACCAAATCGATTCGCCAAAATGATTCGGACCATTCAGATTTGTCTCATTTGTTTTACAAGTTTTCCAATGGGGTTTTGTATACTTTTTACCCTCATGTGTTTGAGATATACTTCATAATTAGTTTTATGTTTATTGGATAGTTTGGCTAGGAGCTTGCCTCCTCTCTCTCCCCTAGGGTTTAGTATGTGTTCTACTATTCATCATCTTCTTCATCATTTTTTTCTTGCTTTCTAGCTTAGTTTATTACTTTGTAACCTAGTTTTATTCTAATGTAATTAGTTTTTGTTGGTTAATTTCTTATTTTCATTTGTTAGTTGTATTTATGATTTTAATGATGTTTAGTTGCTAGTTCATAATTTGGGATCACATTTCCACCATTGATGCATATTGAGCTTTAAAATCTTGGTTTGGGGTTGAAACACTTTTAATTAAAACCTTGTGTATTAAAGTCGGGATATTAGGCCTTTAACTTCCTTTGTCATGCAACAGTAGTATTTATATCGATATTGCAACTTTAATCCATTCATAACCATATTTGAGTGAGAGTTTAATCTCATTTTTGAATTAAATTTCTTCATGTTTGATGTTTATACTCAATTGAATATGCTTGGCTAAGTGTGTTTCGATCAGTACGTGTTGATTATCCCATGGTGGGGAAATGATCCTAATATCATTTTTATAATTTAATTTAGATTACTTATTGACTAGTGTTAATTCTACTCTCCCATCATCATCTTTTACTTTTTTCCACCTTTATCAGTACTAAATCAATTCAATCCTAAATATTGTTCCTTTTAGATTTGGTCCACACTTACCTCTACACTTTCATATATAGCATACAAAGTTGTGGTATTTATTTTGTAGAGGGAATAAACACCTAACAACACATGTTTTAAATATGAATTTTTCACACAATCACCACCCTTTAAACCTTCCTCCTTTTAGTGGGACACCACCACCTTCTCCCCTTTAGTAAGAGTATCACATAAGGCTTCCTCAAGATTTGATACTAGGGTCTTCAAGTCCCCTAGAATATAAGAATTTCTACAGGTTTCCCCAAATATCCTATATTCCCTCGAATATGCTTCTATCGAGAGAAGGATTTCAACCAGAGACCCCAATTGTGTCCATCTACCTAAGCCAAACTCTAGCTCACCCTTATCCAACAAGTTAACACCAGTAGATAGGATAACCACTAACATGTTGAACTTCAAGCACTTGTTGGATATAGATATCTTCCCCTTATTGACCACAAGTTCAATAGGGTTATCCTTGGAAAATAATATGTCTATCCTCTGCTCCTCTCATTCATCTACTGGTCGATAATAAGATTGGAGTTAATCCTCAAAGAAATAATGATAGGAATAATAATTGAAAAGTAAAAGAGACGAGATACTTATTGTGATAAGAATTAGAGTCTATCAAAATAACCACTTTGATAGTGTGAAGGACCTATTCAATCTTAGGGGGAAGCTCAATATTGCCCCTGGCCTCCTCATCCTCACACTCAAATGCCTCATGGACCTCAAAAAAGACCTGTGTGATGTCTTTCTCTTTCGAGTCACCAAACCAAAGGACTCAAACGCTAGCGTCTCCCTAAACATGATTTTGAGGGCCTTAGGAGTGCTTCGAGATGTCAAGGCCTTATTCTTAGGCCCCATTTTGAAAAAGTCACTTTATAGTGACAAAGGCCTCAAAGGGGATATAAGCCAACTTCTAGGTCTTAAAAATATTGTCATCCTCCTCCTTAAAAGGCTCAAGAACCACTACAAAAGGAGAAAGATTGTTAAAACTCAAGTCAGAGGTCAATAAATAAGCTCAAGTATAAAAAATATAAGTAAATATCAACTTTCCCATGGATGGTGGATAACACTTGAGGGGTAGGGCAATTGATAGGTTCCCTAGGGTCTGGGTGGACCAAGATCCCACAACAAAGAAGAATTTCACCTTATAGTTCTTAGAGGCATTGTGTTTATCCTTGGTAAAGAATATTATAGCCTAAGGAGATAAGTACTTTAGCACTTTATCTTCTGGATTTCTTTTCACTTGGATTTTGTATAGCTCTAAGTATTAGGCTAGGGTGACACCATGCTTTACCTCACTTGAATCCCTGATGGCCAAGATAGTTCACATCAAAGATTTCCAGGAAATATCCACTAATTGAGTAGGGGCTATACCAATCGCCTTTAATATCCTCACCACTATTAAAGGATGTGGGAACCTAGCTCCATACTAAAGTAAGAATTCATCGAAGCACACATGCTAGTAGACCAAGGAATAAGTTCCCTTTTTTGCCTTATTTCTCTCAGAATGGCAGACTTCAGAATTTGGTACATCTTCCTGATTTCTACGAGGTCTTGTTTAGAAACTCGGGAAGCAAAATGATCCCCACTAGTGAAATTAAAGTCATTGACCCCAGGTAATTGATCATCGATGATCCAGAAGGGATCATCGATGATCCAGAAGGGATCATCTAAGTGGGTAGATGTCTGGAAGACTAAACGTTTTGCTTCACAGTTGGAGGAAGAGAAACCTAGGGACCGACCATTTAAAGAGATGTTGGGTCCAATACTTTGGAAGGTGAAAGGTTTTCAACACATATTTTTTATTGAGAAAAAGGGGAAGAAGTTACGTTCTCAACCGTGATAAAAAGAGGATATATCTGGAATGAAATGTGAGGGATTCAAATAAAGCTAATGGGATCCTTTAGAACCCCCAACGCCTAGCACTACAGTCCCTTCATCCCTAAATCATGTTCCATCAATGCTCCTAACCACTTGAAAGTTTCTTCCCAATGAAATTTAATTGTAGAAAGAATATTAGTGGTTAGTTATGCTCCTACCCCCAACTTGCGTAATGGATAAGTATTTCACGTCACAATTCTTGCAAAGAGCAACAAGGGGCTAGTGATGATACCATATCCAACTTTTAATATTTTAAAAGTTCTTAGACCCACCCACCCCCACTCGTTCATATAAGGACTGGAGTTCAAGGGTCAACATTAGACCTCTGATAAACCAGTACTGAGTGCCCAAGACCTCCACAGTTTACAAGAAAGGACCAAAGTAATGTACCAAACCTCAATCATTCCAATATGTCTCCATAACCAAGCTCATTGGCCATAACACCAGCGTTCCATTATGAATGGCATATATAACAGACCTCGATTTGAAGATAAATGACCTCCAAAAGGATATATTCCGCTCAACACAAAGGTATACCATGGCAAAAAACCTCCAACAAATCCTAAGGTGAACCCATAGAAAAATTAGACCTCCTTAGCCTCCCACCAAGCTTCTGCAACTCAGCTCGCAGGTAAGTGAAAAGTACAATACTATTCCACCTACCATCACTAGTGAGCTCCACTTCCATTGAAGATTCCTATCCGTATTTAATGCACCCAATAACTACCTTACACCACTACAAAACCTTTTCCAAATAATACATTTGCCTACTGACACCATTAGACCTCATAGGCACCACAACCATGTTGTGACACTCCACTCATTCTCCCTCAAATAGTTTGCAAATAAATAGGGGCATCATGTAAGGTTGAAGGATGTGATTCAAGTTATAATCATCGTACTCAATAAGAATATGGAAATCTTGGTTTATATAACTATTCACCCATTGTTTTAATACTCCTAACATAGTTTGGATCAGTTCTAGCGATCATACTTATTGTACCTATATTAATACTCAAACAACCTTAAGGTAAGTCTATCAGTTAATTCCTAAAGTTCTTTAGATTGATGACAAAGGCCAAACAGACCTAAGACTATTTTGGACAAATCCCAAGAGGTATAATTAATTATAATAACCCTTTTATGATCTAATAAACACTGAAACACATTTTTACAGTGGGCGTAAGATCCTTAACTGAGGTCCGAATAACTTTAAGTAATTTTCCTACACTTGAAACTTCTCCCCTTAACTTATCTGATATCCTGAGGGGATCGTATGTTGGGTTTGAGGTCATTTATAATTTCCACACCCACCAATATGCAGTCTTCAGAAAGTAAGAAGTGGATCATGAGATTGATAGGTCGCGTTATATCACTCAACAGGATTGTATCATGAGCCACAGATTGATATCTTCCATTATTTAAGTATCTAATAAAACTTCAAATTAAACTAGGAATGTGAAAAAGCATTCTGAGAGTTAATACCTAGGGTCCCCTTATTTTTTGTTGAGTTCGGCCCTAAGAGATAAGTTATATTTGTACTAGTCGTATTCTTAGAGTGATGTGAGATTGGCTCTCGTGAGATGTGAAAATGGGATGCAAAAATTGATTTACTACACAAATAAATCATATAAGGGAGAACTTCAATACCCCAAATTGGAAAATATGGTGCCATCTCTCATCGAAGCCTCAAGGATGATGAATTTCTATTTCCAAGTTCATACGATTATTGTATATACTGATCTACTCCTCATATAAACGATCCAAAAATTGGAGAATTCTAGTAGGTGATAACTTAGGCGGTGGAGCTAGGGGAATACAACACCATATGCGAGTCGATAACAGTAATAAAAGGCAGGTAATAGTGGATTTTATAGAAAAATTCACTTATGACTGGGAAGAAGTGGAAAATTCATATAAAGTCGAGGTTGCACCGATCCCCTCCAGTGATTAGGCAAAATCATATGTTAGATAAGAAAAGAGAGTTCGTGACATGGATTAGACGATGAAAATATTTAAGAATGTCTATTTAATTGATGGAAGCTTTGATAAGGTGCCTCCTATCTAAAAATTATTTGTTGATGGATCCTCATGCGCCAATAGTAGCAGAGAAGGTTTGATAGTCACCACACAGGAAGGGATATATTTTGAGTACACCTTGAGGTTTAATTTTGAATCCTCTAATAATGAGGCCGAATAATAAGACTTAGTGTCACGCTTGGTATTAGCTTCATCATTTGAGGCTCTACAGTTGTCTTCTCGTTGCAACTCTCTTTTGAGTCATCAACTAGTTGTTGGGCATATACAGAGCAAAGGAATAGATGATATCTAAGTACCTAGTGAAGGTAAAGGTTTTACTGCCCAAGTTTACCATTATGAAAATGGAGAGAATACCAAGGATTGATAATTCCCAACATGATGTCTTGGCTCATCTAGAATTAGAAAGAACGGCTGAGCTCGGACAAACAGTGTCGGTGGAAATATTATTGCAATGTGACCTTGAAGAAGGTAATATGTAAGTGATGGAGATATATAAGGTACCATCTTAGATGCACCTAATCACTTCATACCTGGTAACCAGTGCAATTCCAAACGACCTAAAGGAAGCTAAAAAGCTGAGCTAAAAGACGATTAGACATGTACTGGAGAATAAAGTGTTGTTCAAAAGGGTTTTTCTTTTTCTTTTTATGTGATGTGTCCACCCTTAATAAGTCCAAGACTTGATTAAGGAGGTGCACGAGGGTCCTATGGTGGACACTTAGTCGGAAGATCATTAATTAAGAGAGTGGTGACATAAGGATACTACTAACCAACGATGAAAGAGGACTACACGATATATGCAAGAAACTACGAAAAGTTTCAAAGGTTTGTCGTTATATAAATGAGGACCTATGCAGCTCTGACACCTATTACGGACCCATAGCCTTTCCTATGCGGGGAATAGATCTTTTCAATCCATAACTGAAGATCAAGGGAAGATTCAAATATCTAGTCATAGCGGTGGACTACTTTACCAAGTGGGTAGATGTGAAACCCTTAGTGGAGATGACGTAACCAAAAGTCATTTATTTTGTATGGAATAATATTATATGTTGTTATGGGATTCCATTATCTTTCATCACATACCATATCACCCAATTCGACAACAGTTGGTTCTAAGCGTACTGCATCAGATATAAAGGCAGAAAGCTACAGTCCGTGCCTAGTCATCCTCAGTGCAATAGATAAATTAAGATCACTAATAAAAATTTAATGGATGGAATAAGTAAAAGACTTGAAGCCTCTAAAGAAAATTGGATCAATGAGCGACAAAGAAAATTGGATTAATAAGTTATAAAGAATCTTACGATCCTATGGGATGACACCCATAACCACCACAGAAAAACGCCATTCATGTTAGTCTTCATCTCTAAAGATATTGTACCACTAGAGATTGAATTGTCGAGCCACGGGGTTTTGAACTTCAACTCACCAAGGAGTGACCTCATGCTTCATCTCAATTTGGATTTATTGTAAGAGGTAAGGGAAAATGAGGTTCTTAGGGTTACAGCCTATCAGTAAAGGAAGGCTAGATTCCACAACAAAAGAGTCAAGTCGAGAATGCTAAAAGATGGTGATCTGGTTATGAAGAGGGTGATCTAGAACATAAATAAGTTGGATCCAAATTGGCATGGAACCTAGAGGGTTAGCATAGTAATATGACTCGATATGTACATAATCAAAACACTAGAAAGGGAATCCTTTAAAACCCCTTGGAATGAAGAGAACTTTAGGAAGTATTATCATTAGACCGAGAAGAATGAAAAAGTGTGGAGGATAAATGAAGATGTAATGAAAGCAATCTATGTACAAAGTTTTTTCTATTATTAATGTAAACTCAGTCTTCTCTCCATATTGTCATTATTAAAGTTCTTCCATTATTTTCTACAAAGATTCCCATTTTAATAGATACGCAAGCTATCTAGTCTAAAGGAATCTCAAAGTAGCTGAGAATAACAAATTCACTACGATCGAACCACACATCATCAGGGTCCTAGTTCTATGGACATGTCCTAATTAAGAAGTTGGTCGACCCATGGAAAATTAAGATTTTCACTTGGTTAGTTTGGCCATGAGTTAACCTAGTAAACTAGTAAGCTGGCTCAAGCATTGAAAAACCCTGGTAGAAATGAGCACGTCACTGGACACGGCCAAAGACAACATAAATAACAAAGATTATAGAAATTCTAAGTTAGCTTTACACTTAAAGAAACCCTATCTGGACAACATATGTTCGTCAAATGGTATTTAGTAGTCAAGTCGGGTCAGCTAAAATTCGACCAAAAAATCATGAAACGACTTAAGTACTGGCAGGCCTAAAAAAACATAAGGAACAGTTTTAAAATAGCTATTAAATGAATTCTGTGAAAAATATATTTCATGCTAAAATATGACACAAAATACAAGTTACATGTGAGGTCTAACAACTTAGCCGAATAGAATAACTTAATAAAAAATATGTCACACCGGACAATGTTATGCATGCATACAAACAACATAAAAGAAAAATAACACATTCATGCATCCATAGAGGTAAAAACATATAATAAATTCAAGTTATGTAGAGAATTATTCAAAGGAGTTATAAGGCAGGACATGAAAGATAAAGCAAAAGTCTAAGTAGTAGGAGGATCCAATGAAAGACTAACAATAGAGGGATCAACCACATGAATGTTCAGAGGATTCTCATGAATTTCCATTTCAGAGGTTGCAGGAGGAATGGGATCAGTCGTGATCAGCTCGACTGGTGTAGTGTTGGCCTCTAGAGCAGGATCATCCACGTCCATGGCGTTAGCATTAACCAAAGCCACTACCTCATCATCATCATCTCCATCTCAAGTACCGACAACCTAAGAAATGTTAGGGTAATAATTCATCACTCTCTATTTAAGTTCACTATACCCATCAATAAAGAATGCTATGATGTCCATATCAAAGTTTGTAGAAGCCTTGTACTTGGCCATAACATCCTTTTCGGCCTTGTCAAATATATCCCCCAAACTCTAGATGGTCATTGAATCTATACTAACCTTCTCCTTGGATTTAGTGACCTCTTCCTCGGCCTTGATGAGTGCCTAAATCTTCTAAATCAATTGATCATTCTTCAGTTTCATCTTATCGTTCTTCAACTTCAGCTCATTAGTATTCTTCCCTAGCTCCTCTTTGGCATTGGTATCATCAGACCAAGCAGTAATCAGCTTCCCATTAAAACTCAAGACCTGAGTTTGAAACTGCTAATTAATAATCTTATCATTCTCAAAGTTTTGGGCATGAGTTGCAGTTATAGTGGCTATCTCTCAAAGAACTCTAGACGACATGCACTATTCTAAAAGAATGATGGGAATTAAATCGATAGATAACAGGAATTTCATCAAATAAATAAAGTATTAAAAGATTATGAAATCAACTTTGTAATGAGAAAATGACCATAGGGAGTTATTATTTAAAGTCTTGAGGTACTTGTAGTTAGGAATGTGGTCATGATAGTCGAGAAGATCTAAAGAATTTATCACAATGAAAATAACGGGCCTATCATCCTTCTTCAGCATCCCATAACTGACAGGGTTGTTCAGATCCCTCTTCTACTCATCCACTATAGGATAGACAAAAGGGGATTCTCCCTTACCTAGAGACCATATAAATAACCTTTGATCAGAATCGGCATATTCCCAACTCATGACTTCCTTTACTCCTCTAGCTTTGGCTGTTTAGGTCAGGTTGAGAGGTGGATGGATTAATTGACCTTTTATGTGTGGCACTAGAGGGCTCCACATTATATTTCGAGTCATTCATGATCTTTATTGTCTTCTTTTATTTGGCCTGTTCCTAAGCATTTTTCTTTATAGCCTCGTCTTTTTTTGCACAAATGAGCTCAATTGCATCACGAGAGGAAGGTTTTAGTCCTATCTCCCAAGTCAATTGAACCTAAAAACCTGATGTAAAAGACACAATAGTTAGCAAAAGTATGAATTGAAAGGCAGTTTTACTAACAATTACGAAAATCTCACATACCTTCCTCAATTACTTGTTCGGTCTCGAGATCAACTGGACCTAGACCTGGTGCTCCAGCTTCATCTCAATCTTCATCTTGGCCTCGAGAATTATAGTAGATAACTCTGTGAGTTAGTCTATGTTAAAGATGTTCTTAAAACTAGAGGATTAGCGAGAAAATCTTATCCATCAATTTCTTCACATGAGCAAAAGTATTTAGAAAAGATAATACTACAAAAAGACCAAGGCGGGATTAAATATAAGAAAGATAGGAAATAAAAATAGAAATTGGAAGAAGGAAATACCAATTCGGTTCGACCCACTCCAGTTTCGAGGAGCTATGGAAATTATCCTCCTTTCATCTAGGCTGAACTCCCAAGCACTCTTCAAATATAGTATATTGTGTTTTCATAAGTATCTACTTATTTGAGCCACCCTCATTAACTTTTTATGGTACTTTCGATGAGAAAGGTGATAATATCTTAGGTATTTAGCATTGTCCTATATCCCATGGATATATTTGAATATATCTTCAATTTAGTCAAAGCCAAAAGCCTCAATCCAATATATCATTGATCCAAAGATCGTCATGTAGGCATTAGGAGGAAGTTAGGTCGAACCCACTTCATAACCCTTCAAAATTCCCCTAATGATGGGGCGTAGAGGAAAACAAAGTCACACTTTCCAAGCCATTATTGGAAATCAAATCTCATTTATTCGGATCCGATCATATACTCTCTCTTTGCTATCAGGAAATCTACAAGTCCTACATGTGGGGATACGGTAAAAATATTCTAAGTTTATCCAGTTAGACTCAAAAATGTCGCAGGCATAATGTTTTACCTTAGTGGCTGAGGAATCTTATTAACTATCAGAACATTTAGGTGTGCCCTCATCTAATGATTCGAAAGCTTCCAAAGGTACAACTGTTAGTAAATTGGGGGATTTCGAAGTTGATTTAGAGTACATGGATTCCTCAAAAGAAATCATGATCATAATAATAGACTCCTCCGAATTCTGGTTAACCTAATTCCTCCCACTTGGTTAGCGGTTAACACCATCATCTGAACCAATGGAGGATAAGAACTCTGACCTGCCACAGTGAATGTCTGGCGTCTAAGAAACTGACCCAGCAAAAAAAGAAATGTTGGGAATAAAGTTGGGATCTCTAGGATTTCCCCTAATAGGATGAACATTCTCTAATGAGATAGGCCTAATGGGTTTAGAGGACTGCATAGCATTGTATTCGCCAATTTTCCTAAACACTCTTTCAACCAATAGAGAAAGACTCATTAATGGTTAATAATCAGATAAGGAACGAAATGGGAAATATCTATTATTGCAATTTAATAAATTTGGTGAAAACAGAGTTTGGCCATCCCAAGGTCGAGGTCGGGGGGTTCTCCCGAGGTGGATCCCTCCTTCCTTCCCCTTTTCGATTTACGTGCGGGATTACATCCTTTCTCTGGGCGCTCAGTCATCGTCGATGTGGGGTGATATGTAGAGATAGAGTCACCAGCCTATTTTTCACACAATAGGCAAAAGAAATGTTACTATCTCGAGAGAACGGCATCAAGGACAATATTAATGCTTGTGAAACCAAGTAGTTCAAGGGTACTGGGACTAAGTTACGGAATGAGAAGGTGATCGGAACCTAACCCTCCCTTTTGGTCTCACATGGGCATGTGTTAATCTCCTCATGTTAAACTCCATGATGTGTGTGATAACGTGCATAATATAAATGGAGGGTTGAATCATTCGACTCATGTCATGGATAAAGGTGGAGTGATGTCATCCTTAGGAGTGTTCCCAAAATAGAAATTCAAAGTATAATGTAAGTGTTCACTGATTCACAAGTCATTATAGAAGAACGAATGCGCGTATCGGATAAGACACAAGCAAACAAGCATAATATATATATATATATATATATATATATATATATATATATATATATATATATATATAATAAGAATAGGGTAACAATTGTGTATGGGAGGACTCGAGTCTAGGGATTTACACAAGATGTCTACGTAAACCAACGGGGTATCAAAGTCCACTTACTTAGAAGATAATACAAGGTGGGTTATAAGCCATAGATCCAACTGGGGACTTTGCTTATGTGTGTGTGTAGAATAAGGTGTTTTAGTATGAGAAACTGTGATGAGAATTCCCTATTCGGAATTTACAAGTAAACCCACCCTCTTTTTCTTATTTTTGATTTTTCTTATGAAAATAAAGTATGTGAAAATACTAATAATAAAAAAGTTTGAAATTAAGGTGTGTGATGTGATGAAGTAAATTACTAAAGTGGAAATGAAGTAACTAATGGAAAAATAGGAGAATTTAAAGACAAATGGGGAGAATTGGACCTTCTTATAAAGACTAAAAGTGGATCTTGATTGTAGATGCATTGATATCACGATGAGATGATAGCGGTATGAGGAGATGGGTGAGAATTTACTCAAAATAGTATGAAAGGTATGGAAGGAATGTGTGAAATAGTCTATTTAAGAGGGGAATGGCTCTGAATTCGAGAGAATATTCTCTGAATTGCTGAGAGGGATGTCCAGGGATGATTTTCAAAGTAAGGTCATGGACTCTATTCATAAGTCCAAGGGGGTGTTGATCGTCATGGTCCTAGACGTGCCTATCGGCATAGAAATCCAAACACACTGCCAGTAAGCAGGGTCCTGGGGTGCCATTCGACAGTCTATGGCAGATTTTTAGGAAAAACTGTAGTAAAATGCGAATCGTAAGTTAGAATTATGCACAGGGCAGACAGTTAGAAAGGGTATTTGAAGACCTTTAAGAATACATTGAGCCACTCCTGGGTTTGGGAGTTGATCGAAGTAAAACGAGGCTCGAAAATGCCAGTTGGTCACAAGACAGGAAATTCCCACATGAAAATGAATCGTTCTTCTGAGCCATAAGTCCAATTTGTGCAGAAGATGTACTGTTGGAAAGGGTATCTAGTGCCCTACGATATATCCTTTAGCTTTGTTAATTTTTTAGATTTAACCTAGGTCAAATGGGGCCTAGAAGTACGCAATGATCCTTCGAAGTAAAATGGGTAGTTCGTTCGTACCGTATGGTTGATTCATGCACAAGGTGGATCGTTGGAATGGGGATTTAGAGCCCTTATAACATTCATTTTTCTTCGTTCAAGCTGAAGAGTTGGCCGAGGTCAAACGGGGATCGAGAGCGCCCGGTGGCCTCTAGATCAGTTTTTGAGGAAAAACAGATCATTCGTCCATACCGTAAGTCCAATTCGTTCATGGGGAAGACCTTTGGAAAGGGGATTAAGATCCCTTCAAAGATTTATTGATCTTTCACTCAGGCGAGGAAGTTGGTCGGAGTCAAACGATGGCCTCTAGATCAATTTTTAATAATAAAATGGATTATTCTTCTGAATCATAAGGCTGATTCATGCATGGGGTGCACCATTAGAAAGGGAATTCATATCCCTTCAAAGATTATTAAGCTTTCACTCGAGAGCTCTCAATAGCCTCTAGATCGGTACTTGGGATATGACCTAGGGCTTGTAGTGAATGAGTGATATCTATGGGCCTAAGGAGGTGCTTAGGGGGTCCTAGGATGGGGTGTCCATAGAGATACCCTTAGCAGGCTATATTGGAATGAGTGAAGTCTGTCGAATGATAGACACCACATCGATGTTGGAAAGAGGTTTTTAAGTCAATTATATGAACCTAAAGTATGAGGTTGACCGGTTCAGAGGGTTAAGGTCAGTTCTAAGGACCCATGGAGACGAAGGTGAATGATTCAGTAGGTCGAGTTAATTCTGAGGACCTAGGGAGGCGAAGGTGAATGATTCAGTTGGTTCAAGATGTGTTACGATTATTTCTAAGGGGATAAGGAAACTAATTTAGCAGATCGAGTTCGATTCTAAGGACCTAAAGTAATGTTGGGGGTGACCGATTCAGCAGGTCGAGGTTAACTCTCAAGTTGTGGTGGGGATGACCAATTCTAAGGGTCGAGGTCTATAGAGGGGGCTTGAAGACAATCCTGAGATTAGGGATAATCCCCCCATTTATAACAGTGTCTGGGGTTAAGGCAGCGTGGTAGCTCAGTGCGGCAACTCAGCAAGGCAGCTCAGCGAGACAGCTCAGCGTGGCAACTCAGCAAGGTAGCTCAAGCGTGGCATCTCAGCGATGCAGCTTAGCGTGGCAACTCATACTTTAGCTTGTTGTTTACTTAGCCATATTGTATCTTTTGTTTGTACTGACTATGAGCTATAACGATTATAATGATGTAATGAGAATAATGATTTTTTATGAGGACGAACAATAGTCGTGAGAGACCATGCTTGGCAGGGACTCGGACAACTTTCATGCTCTATCGAACGACCTCACCTTGGGAACTTTGGAGGGACTTGGTTTGGATGATTGAGAAGTGAGTCACCGTTGGGGCTTGTCCTGACCATCTTAGATACACCTGGTAAAACATCGCAGGACCCTGATCGTGGAACCTCGGGGGGAAAAACCTTGAGTTCCATCGGGCGTTGAGTTATGAGCCAAACAACCCTCTACTTAATGTCACATTCGCTTTATCTGATGTCACTAACCATATAGGCAATGTCAGACCTGCACTTGAGTAAACCACCATTGTATTTGGGGTTGTTGGACAGTTGGTGAGCCACCTCTGTGATGGCAGCCCCCTAACACACAGTGGTTAGGCAAAAGGCATGTCTTGGAATTTAATGTTTATGATGTGGAGATAACTAGTGAATCAGGTATTTAATGCTTGTGACATAAAGTATGAGGGATGTCTTTCACAAGCATTAATGACTAATTTGCCTCGGGGGTAGTGTGTGGAGCTATTTAAGGACCCCAACCTCCTCTAAGGAGGGAGGATGCTCTTATTGAGAGTTCAGAAGTTATTACTAGAGAGATTTATTATGAACCATAGAGTCTACTCACTCACCATTATCATTTATTATGAAGCTTTAATATTTGACAGAGGTCATTGAGGGTGGGGTGGGTGTTTTTCTGCCAACCAAGGTGTATCTAGGGTGCTCATTTTCTCTCTCTCCCTCTAAGAAAAGTTTCTTCTAAGTTCACTACTACCTTCTGAGTTATACACGAGAGATTTGTGAGTTTAAACTAAGTCTATCTTCATTGAGTCGTGTTTGTATGTCCAAAGTTTAACCAATAGTGTTGCTACTTAACTTATCATTACCATACTCAAAAGGGGTTACGCCTCCATCTAATCTAAAATACCCTCTTACAAGGTCAATTCTGTGTACCTTAAGCTGTAGTGACCAATTCTGAGGGTCGTGGTTAATTTTGAGGACTTAAAGTTATGATGAACAATTATGAGGGTCGAGATCAATTCTGAGGACCTTGAGTTTATAGCGACCAATTCTATGGACCAGTGTCAATTCTGAGGACCTTAAGTTATAGCGACCAATTCTACGGGCCGAGGTCAATTTTAAGGACCTAAAGTTGTGATGACCAATTCGGAGGGTCGAGGCCAATTCTGAGGACCTTAACTTGTAGCAACCAATTTTGAGGACCTTGAGTTGTAATGTGGGGGAATAGCTCTCTTGGGGAAATTCAAATTACTTGGGGTTCTGGTGGGAATTGTGTTATTTTGAGACTCCACTGTGGGGTGTTTAGTTCTAACATTTTTGCTGGGGAATAGGGTGTAGGATTATTCTTGTTGGTTATTATGCTATGGGTAAGAGCATAAGATTAATCCAGCTGGGGATTTTGAGAGTTTGAAAGGGGCTTAGTGCTCCAAAAATGATTTTCTTAAGAAAATTGATGTTCCATATTTTTCAAACAATTTCTGGATTTTTTGGGAATGTTATGACATTTTTGTACAAAATTTGAAAGGGATGCCGATACACCCAAGTGTAGCCTCATCCTCAGCAAGCCTCTGCTCATATGAGCCGACATTACCCACCTATCAAGTCAGACAGTCATGGGTCCCTCTGGAGTGGCCCTTCGTCGAAAGTCTCAGCCTCGTACTAGTCTCTTAGGTCGAGACCTATAAGTTGTCCCATCAGTACCTCACCAGTATCACCCCAGTTTGGTACAACCTAGACATTTAAGACCATACATCAGTCCATCTCAGTGGTAGCCCACTATGATATCAGACATGTCATTCTCGACTAGGCCGAGACCTCTCAGGATGATATATATCTCACGTGCGATATAAGGTTCCAGCATGACTAATCCACATATGTAGAAATTTATAACAAGATCTCCATGAGCACGTGAGGGAATATTGCATCATCATGACATACCTATGAGATGAATAGGTGTCTAGACCTGATTGGATGCTTCACCCTGGACATGCCTCTTGAATGCTTGGGGGTACCCAAAGGACTATATATACTTGACATTTCCTTCAGTGGAAAGAATCTAAAAATACAAAAGCCTAACCAAACTCTATAAAACCTTTTGTATATAGAGAAAGTGCTAGAATTGTAACTAGAGCCATTAGAGCTCGTTTAATTTCATAGACAACACTCATCACCTCCACAATGGAGTAGGCCAATAGATGAACCACTTACACATTAGTGTTAATCCTCTTCTCCTCATCTCCTTCGTTATTACTTATGATGTTCATCATCTCCATTTATGTAGATTTACTGATTTGAGATCATAAGTTTAAGTGTTGGTATCATTTGGGTATCATCATTTTGGAGTATTTTATGGGAACGAAGGTTAATCTCCTTCATCTCATGTTTTAGCTTGGCTCCCACTTGATTCTCTGGTGATGATCCAGTTCCACCGTTACTGGAACTGAATCACCATTAAAAGAGCTCTATATGGGACCTTCAGGATTTTTTCAGCTCACTCAGTTCTTCTTTCCTCTCACCGGAGAGATGTCTTTCGATCTACCTTCAGGCATTGGATCCAGCTCCAACAAGGCACCACCTCAATAAAAAAAATGGTTGATGTAGCAACGGCCATATGCTCATTGGTGGCTAGCTAATAAAAAATACAAAAATAGTTTAGAGCTTTTTGCCAGACCATGATGGCTAGGACTCCAGGCACTGTGGCAGTGATAGGGGGACTACCCTCGACCCCACACAAGGAGGAGCAATGCCACCAGGGGTAGAGAGATGTGGCTCATCCCAGGAGACTCCACCTTAAAAAATAAGTGCAAGAGAGTCCAGATGATCAGGAGTATCATGAAGACTATTAGTGAGAACCATATGAAATTTCTGATAACACAATTCACCTAGTACCAACATACACAGAAACTATGTTAGGACGACCGACAAACTAAGCATAGGGTCAACCTTTGATCGCCTCGGCCTAGTAGGAGACCTATGAGATCGACTCTCCCGATCTCGCAAAATTATGGCCTCTAGAGGGAATGGAGGAGGTGGTGATCATCGACCCCAATAAGGCTGAGAATAAGAACAGAGGGAGGTGAATAGCCTTTAGAGGACTATTGGCCGAGATCAAGTGCCTAACCCATTTGATAAATAAGGAGGAGGAGATAATACAGTGGTAATTGAGAAGACATGGAACAGTTCAATTCAAAGTCTGGAGGATAAAATTAGTGACCTGCTGAAAATTCGAGACCCGATCCAAAGGTGGTATATGGAAGGGTATCCCTTCGTAGCAAGGATTATGAGCTTCCCCACTTCATCCAAGTTCAAACCTCCTACTGTCACTCCCGAGTATGATGGTTATACAAATCCTATACATCATATTAAGATGTATCAGTTTGCGATCGACATATACTATGTCTCAAATGAGATGACATGATGAGGTTTCTCTACCACTCTCACTGACGCAACTCATATATGGTACACTTATTTGCCTAAGAACTCCATCGAAAACTTCAAGCACCTGGCCGAGAAATTCATTCACAACCTTTTCTTCAGTTTGAGACCATAGAAGAAGGTGACTCATCTATTGTATGTGAAACATGGAAAGAATGAGACGCTGAAAAACTACATTAGTCGTTCAATAAGGAGAAACTTGAGGTGGAGGATTACGAAGAAAATATTTCCATAACTGCCTTCATGGGTGGACTATAGAATGACAAACTACTATACAAGCTGGATAAGAATCCTCCCAAGTCCATGGCAGAACTTTTAGCTATGACCAGTAGAGTCATGAATGCAGAGGAGGCCATGGCGATCATGTGACAAGATGACAAGGAATCCAGTGGGGGTAAAACTCATAAAGCAAAGGTAAAAGTCGGGAAAAAAAGGTCGAATGATGATAAGTTTTCCATATACACTCCATTCACAGTAAGTCTTGACTTGATCTTGAATGAGATTAAAGATGATAGATCTCTTAGATGGCCTGAGACTCTAAAGTCCCCTCCCCATAAGAGGGACAAAAGCCCCAAGACCACAACCATACAACAAAAATGTTTTTCTCTCAAAGACGAGATTGAAAAGATGTTAAAGTAAGGGAAACTCTAGAAGTATGTTAACCAGAGTGGTGCAAAGAATGGCGCTAAAAAGAAGCATGGTTGGTCAAAAGATGACAGGCCGAGACAACAGGCTCAAGTCGATAAGAAGATAAAGAGTCAGATTGTGACGAAGATGACCCGAATCTCCCTCCTAGTATATCTGAGACAAAGGGATGCATGTATATGATTTCCTTAGGTGTTAAAATAATCAGTGGAGGAATGGCTGGCGGAGGAACTGAGACGGCTGACCCAAAGGCACACGTTGTGGAAGCAAAGTCTGTGCCTAAATGGATAGAAGTAAACTCGACTGTTTCTGATCCTAAGTCGAGAAAATTAAAGAAGGTAGACATGGATACATTGGTGGTGGGCTTCTCACTAATGGGCTTCAAGGGAATCTTGGTCCCCCCATGCTGACCCTTTGGCCATTAGCACCAGGATTCATGGGTATGATGTGTCTAGAATACTGATGGACGATAGTATCTCAGTCGACGTCATGTTCGATGGGCTGATGGAGGGATGGTGCCTATGCTGCACCGTTCTCATGCGATGGATCCAGAGGAATTGGGTTTGACAGAGGAGGTCCTCCGACCTGCGGTATACATTTTTGTTCCCTTATCTCTTTGTTTTCTTTTTTGGTCATCCTTGCTTTGATACTGATTTGGCCTTTCTTTGCAGCAAGTTCGGTTGTCGACCACTTGGCTAAGGGACATCAGAGACTGGATATCTTCGGTGACTGCCCATAATCGAGACGCGGTTACCGTCCCTTCTTTATTGGTGTCGTCTGCCCCGTCCGAAGAGGACTCAGGCTCAGGTAGTGGTGGTGCACCATCTCGCCGTAGGGGGAAGAGAGCACGTCGTAGGGGTGGAAGCTCATGAGAGAGAGAGAGGGAGAAATAATTTGGGTTCAGGCTGAGTCCCGTTGTTTTTACTTTTTCTTTTTATTACCTGCAAAAGTGATGTAACACAAAAAATAGATATATGCAATGCAATGGGGTTTTTTTATTATCTTTTATTAGTGGTGAATGAATGCATGCACATGCTCTTTTTACTTTGCTGCTGAGACCGTAAAAAGGAATATTTTTAAAAAAATTTGAAGGAAAGTTTTTGATTAAAAAGGGGAATTTTAAAGGGATTTTGAAATTCTGTTGAGAATATCAATTTATTTTTATTGAGTTTTATGATTTGACAAAAGAGGAAAAAAGGGGAATTTTCAAAAATGGGGGGTTGCCGATCGGCAAGCACCCTGACCTGCCTATCGGCAGTTCATTCCAGTCCCATCAATTGAAAGCTTTGAATGGTATCCCCTTAAGCCTTTGGTACCTTGTGGGGGTAGTTGCAGCCTGTTCTGGAGGTAGGAGAGTATTCATATGTGTGTTTGGTTGGTCTCAGATAGACCTCCTTTTATTTCCCTTGGAGGCTTCTGTGCCAATTTGGCTGGGCGCAGGTCGTGCCCCCTCGAACCTCAAATTTTTTTTCGGTAGAAGATTTGACTGAGCGCTTGCGTTTGTTGCTTGGATCTCTATGGGAAAATCAACGTCCGTCGACCCGTCCCTCTCAGTCTGTCGGGGAGGTTTGGCATGTCCCCAAAGATTATATGAAATGGTTGTGGAGGAAAGTAGTCAGCAAGATGTTGGCAGTGGAGACTGGACAAAGATGGTTTGTTTTATCTAACACCATGGAAGGGGGTGTTGTGGTCTTTTCAAAGATGGTTAGGGTTCATCGATCCATGGAATGTTTACGGCACTCCTTTCAGGCAGGGGAAATTTGGGGACCTCCAGATGTAGATGATGAGGGTGCAGGCTCCTCTGATAGCTGTGGGTAGGACTCTTGGGGAGTTTATTTGTGTGATAGATGTGGGGATTTTATTTGGTTTTTATGGTAATGAGGAAGGGAGTTATCCGTTCCTTTTTCTTATCTAATCCGTGCTGAATTTTCTTATTAATGAAATAAATAAGTTTTCGATCATCCAGCTGTGCCTTTCGATGAGTTTTGTATTTTGAATTATCTATACTGATCGCTAAGGCATACATAATCCTTTTGTTCAAGTATTTGTTAGAAAAAAACGTCGTTCTCGGAGGTAAGAAAAGAATAGTATTTTGTGAAAAAGAAAAGGGGCCGCACTCATATGAGGGGTATGAGCTGCCTACGTACCTCTAGGTTTCTGAAAAGTTTTTTTATTTTTTTATTTTTTTATCTGTTTGAAAATAGTTTTTGCAGAGGATCAGGACCATGTAGTTCTGGGTAGAGAGAAATGAAGAGTGTTTTTTTTTTAGGAATAGAAGGGGGATGAGAAGAGTCGTAGCGCGTCGAGATTTCGGACTAAAGGTAGAATTTCTTGAGACGATCCAGATTGACTGGACGAGCCATCTCCTCTCCATCTAGGTCAGTGAGCATGGCGGCACCATCAGATAAGATTTTCTTCACAATGTAGGAGCCACTCCAATTAGGCTTGAATTTCCCTCTGGGGTCCCAAATGGGTTCTATTATCTCTTTGAGGGCTAAATCTCCCTCCCGGACACCGCGGTCCTTGACTCTCTTGTTGAATGATCGCGCTATTCGGTGATGGTACCCCTGTATTGGCACCAATCTTCTTCGTTAACTTTGCTTTCGAGCATGACGTGTATCGAGGGTACTTCCAGCTCCACAGGTAGGACTGCTTCCATGCCGTAGACCAGGGAGTAAGGCGTAGGCCCGGTAGAGGTTCGAATTGAGGTTCGATAGCCCCAGAGGGCTTACGAGTTCCGGTTGGGCCTATCCCTACAACTTTTGATCATTTTGCTGATGATAGCTTTGAGGTTCTTATTGGTGACTTCAACTGCACCATTGGTCTGAGGTCGGTAGGGAGAAGATTTGTGTCTCTGAATCCCGTACTCATCGACTACTTCTGTGACTTCTGCTTCGAAATGCAGCATTTATCGAATACCAGCTCGTGCGGGACCCCATATCGGCAGATGATATTTTTCTGGAAGAATTTGGCCACTTTCTTGGCGTTCAACACTACGTCTGACTCAGCTTAGACCCATTTGGTGAAGTAATCAATGGCGACTAGGATGAACTCATGTCCGTTTGAAGCCTTTGGCGTAACCTTTCCAATGATGTCGATACCCCAGGTGGAGAACGGTCAGGGAGAGTTCATGTTGTATAATTCTCGCGGAGGCAGGTGTTGAAGATTGGAGAACTGTTGGCATTTGAGGCATCTCCGGACATAGGCGGTGCAATCCTGGATCATGGTGGTCCAGTAGTAGCCCTATCGGATGATCTTCTTGGCAAGCATGTGATCGTTCATGTGGGGCCCGCATTCCCCGCTGTGGATTTTCTGCATTATTTTCTCAATCTCAGCCCCTGCGATACAGTGTAGATGAGTTCCATCGAAGTTCCTCTTGAGTAGAGCTTTATGACAAATGATGTACTGGGCGGCCAGTCTTCGGAGGGTCGTTCGATCTTTCTTGTTGGAACCCTCGGGATACCTACCATATTTGAGGAGGCACCATATATCATAGTACCAACAATCGGCTAGTTCGGGATCTTCGGTGGAGACAAACTAGGAAGGGGGTCATTGTTATTCCCTCGGGCATGTCGACCATGGAGGCCAAGGTATCGAGAGCATCGGCTAGGTTATTCTTTGGTCGAGGTAGGTAATGGAAGGTGATATCTTGGAATAGGGAGGCTAACTCTTCTAATTGGGCATAAAAGGGTTGGAGTTTTTCGTCCTTGACCTTCCACTTTCTGAGCACTTGATCGATGATAAGGGCAGAATCCCCATAAACATCAAGGTATTGAATACCTCTCTTGAGGGCAACTTTGAGGCCCACTGTGCATGCCTCGTATTCCGTCATGTTGTTCGTGCAAGGGAAATCCAGTTTAATGGCGATGGGAGTGCGGGAGTCATCGGGGCGATCAGCAGTATCCTAATGCCATATCCCTTTTTATTGGCAGCACCATCAAAGAACATTTTCCATCGAAGGCGGTCTTGAGTGGTGCAGAGGATATTTTCATCTGGGAATTCGGAGATCCAGACGTCTTCTTCGTCTATGGGGTAATTGGCGAGGTAGTCAGAGATGGCTCTTCCCTTAACAGCTTTCTGTGTGACATACATAATATAGAACTCGGTTAGGAGCATCAACCATCGGGCCATTTGACTGGATAAGGTGGGTTTCTCAAGCAGGTATTTGATGGGATATATTCGGGATACAAGTTTGATGGGGAAGGAGAGCATGTAGTATCGTAACTTTTGGGTGACCTAGACAAGTGCGACACATGCCTTTTCTAAAGCAGTGTAGTTGACCTCGTACCCGGCCAATTTACGATTGGCGTAATATATGGATCTTTCTTTGCAGGAGTCTTCAAGGTATTGGGCTAGCAAATCCCTTGCTGCAGTGTCAGTTATGGTTAGGTATAGGATCAAAGGGAGATCAGGTTGTGGTGGAATGAGCACTGGAGGTTGGGTCAGATATTGTTTGATTCGGTCAAAATCTTCTTAGCAGGCCTCGTTCCAAACCTTGGTTGAATCCTTTCTGAGGATCTTGAAGATTGGCTCACAAATGGAGGTTAGCTGACTGATGAACCGGCTGATATATTATAATTTCCCAAGAAAACCTCGGGCTTCTTTCTCTGTTCGGGGTGGTGGCATCTCAAGTATGGCTTTCAGCTTGGCAGGATCTGCTTCTATCCCCTTTTCGCTGACTATGAATCCCAAGAGTTTTCCCTTTGTAATGTCGAAGACACATTTCTGTGGATTAAGTCACATCTGATACCGTCGCAGTCGTTTGAAGAACTTCCGGAGAGCGGGAATATGACCTTCTCTAGTTTTGGACTTGATAATCATATCATCCACATAAACCTCGACCTCTTTGTGAATCAGATCGTATAGGATGGTTGTGGCATCCCTTTGGTAGATACCCCAGCATTCTTGAGACCGAATGGCATAACGGTGTAGCAAAAGGTTCCCCATGGGGTGATGAATGCGGTTTTTTCTTGGTGGTCGGGGTGCATCTTGATTTGGTTGTATCCGGCAAACCCGTCAACGAATGACTTGAGAGCATGACTGGCTGTGTTGTCCACGATCATGTCGATATTGGGTAGCAAATAATCATCCTTTGGAGAAGCTTTGTTTAAATATCGGTAGTCTACACACATTCGAACCTTCCCCCTGATTTTGGCACGCGTACTATGTTGGCTAGCCATGTGGGATATTCGATCACACGAATAAAGCCCACGTTCAACTGTTCGACCACCTCTTCTTTGACCTTGAGCGACCAGTCGGTGCGGAGATTTCTCAATTTTTATTTAATCGGCTTGTAATGAGAGAGTGGGGATCTCGTGCTGAGCTATTTCAGGATCGATACCGGGCATATCATCATACGACCATGCGAAGACATCCATGAATTCCTTTAGCAATTCTTCGAGTTGTGCACGCTCATGCTCGTCAAGGGTGGCCCCTATCCTAATCTCGCGTAGTTGGCTACTAGAACCGAGATTAATAACAATAGTCTCTTCTTCGCTAACTTGAACGTGGTTATGCTGTTTATTATTAACCTTATTTAGGTCAGTTAAGAATTGTTCATTTGCAAAATCATCCTCATCAAAAGTTTGATTAGAATCCAAGCACTTAATGTAAGGCACAGCAAGTACTTAAAATCTTTGTTTATTTCATTGATAGGAAAAACATCATTGAGAACCTCATCAAAAGAGGTCTCGATTACATTTGAGCAAGGATAGACAACAGAAGAATAAATAGGGTAAAATTGGGGTTAGGGGAGATTTCAAGAGGTAGAACTGGCGCAGCATGCCAGTTGAGGAGAGGAGTATCAGCAACTTTAATCAGACGGGATGGTTCCATTGATGTAGTGCCTGAATGAACCATGCAGAGTGCCAGCCCCAGTACCTGCAAGTTAAAGGAATCTTCGGAATCACTTTCCTCAGTCTCTTCGGTATCTTTGATGAGCGGTTGTACGCGGTGTGGGAAACTTTCAGCCCATGGGTAGCTATCTTGGAAAAAGATCTCCATTCCTGGCCTCATTTTCTTATCTGTGTGGTCATGCCATGGTTCTGGAAAACTGCAAAAGGGGAAGTCCTCGCCTTCTTTAATGAATCGTCCATTTAAGGAGTCTCCTGAGATAGTTTGGATGCAGTCTAATCTTCTCTTTAGTCGAGACTGGCGGATCATTCTGAGCTCTCGTTCTGATGGTTGATACCCCAAGCCACAAGGAGGAAAAGCTTTCTTCAGTTCGAGGGGATCGAGTATCCCTTGCCGCCTTTGCCCTAGGCCCAGCCCAGTCATGAAGTGCATGTTTCTGAACATCTGAATCACATTAACATTTCCATGAGGGCCGTATTCTGGACAAACCCTTTCTTTGAAATCGTCCCCTGCTGGGAGTAGGAGTGGCTCAACTCGAAATCCTGATAGGAGCATATCATTTGACCCGTGTTGTATCTCAAGAATTGGACTACTGGTGCTTGCACCTTCGATATTTTCGTCGCCGCCCAAAATGATGATGACTCACCCGTTGGCGAAGAACTTCAATTTCTGATGGAGTGAGGAAGAGACACCCTTGATATTGTGGAACCAAGGTCGTTCGAGCAACAGGTTGAAACAAGCTGGGATGTCTATGACTTGGAATTCAATGATAGGGTTTATAGGGCCAACCCCTATTACAAGTTTTATGGATCCCATCACCTCTCGGCGGGTATTATCATAGGCACATACAACGACGGTGGTTGGAGCGAGGTCGCTTTCTTTTAGGCCTAAACACTTAAAGGTTCCCAGTGAACAAACATTCAAGGCAGATCCGTTATCGACAAGAGAGAGTGGCACGGCCTTCCCCATAAATTCGACGGAGATGTTGAGTGCATGATTGTGATTTGGCCTAATTCTGTGGATTTCTTCTTCAGAAAATGATAGCATTCGGGTAGAGGTCAAGGATCCGACCAGATTTATCGCTTCCTCTATTGTGGTAGAGGGAGGAACTATGGGTCTAGTGAGCAGCTTGATTAAAGCATTTCTGTGCAGCTAGGAAGACATGAAAAGCCCCCATAGAGTGATGTTAGCTTGGGTTTTCTTCAGTTGGTCGAGGATCTTGCTCTCCTCGATGGTCATCTCTGGCATAGGAAGGTTTTCAATGCCATTCCCTTTGTCATTTGCTGGTAGTGAGCTTGGAACCTGGTAATGTCTCCCTGATCTGGTCATATGATTTACTGAAGAAGGAAAGAACATGAATCCCATTTCCTCGTCAACCTCAGGTTGTTCTGCCGCCCTATTTATTTCTCCGAAGAGTTCTTCAAACGAGATCATCCCACATATGTCCGCTACTGGGCCATTTCTTTCTGGAACTTATTCTTCGCTCGAATCTTCGAATTTTTCCCCCCATCCGGTGGCAATAATTCTTTCTTTTCGTGTAAAGTCAATGCATTCCTTAACTTCAATGGCTTCGTCATACAGGTCCTCCCATTCTGTGGGTATATGTGTGATTAAAGGGACTAAACGCCCTTGTAGCTTCAAAGCGTCAAGTAACCCGGTGATACTACAAATGCTGTTGGTTTGCCCAAATAATCCTGCCATAGTCTGGACAATATCATCTAGGCTGACTTCGACGATTGGTACCACCTATTTGTCTGAATCTCGTGCCCATTTCCGTGCTTCCAAGAACAGTGTACTGAATCTCTGGCAATCGATGACCATCTGTGAGGGCAATTTTAGCCCAAACTCTAGGAGTTGATCTAACACCTCTGACAATTCCATACTTCCATTTTCAGAATGGGAACGGACAATGATGCATGCTCTGGTAAGGAGTGACAGTGCCTGATCAATGAGGCTAGTAGGGTGTAGGAGGAAATATGGGCAAATTTAAAAGAGGTTTAGGAGAGTATATGGGTGTGATTTGAGTTGAGGGATCGAAATCTAGGTTTTCTTCTAAGAAGATGGCATTGGTATGATTCGGAAGTGGATTGTGAGTAGTGTTTTGCTTAGGATTGGCCGGTGGGGCGATGGTACCCCGGTCAATGAGATCTTGGATTATGTTCCGAAGGTGAAAACATTGGTCGGTGGTATGGCCAGTAGTTTGGTGAAAGGCACAATGAGCATCACTCTTGAAGTTTCTTGGGAGTGGATTTGGCAATGGACGGGGATCCAAGGGTTTGATAAGGTTTCGGCTTAACAGGGCTTGGTAAACTTTGGAGAGGGGAGCATGAAGCTCAGTGTATTCCCTTCGGATGGGGGTAGGGCAGCTTTTTGGGGCCCATGATGTGGTTGGTTGAGAGATGTTGTTGATGGTCGAGACTGTAGCACTGGCAGGCTTATCATACTTTCTAGGGGTGAACTGTCTGGACACCTTTTTTGGTTCAACCTCTATTATAACGAGGCTTTCCTCGATTTCCACTCTAGCCTCTTTGAGAGCTCGAAAATGGGGATAGTATTGTCCTCCCATCGTCGCTCGGAAATGGGGCAAGAAGTTCTTTTTCACTATGGTGACCTGCTCTTACTCGGATGGCCTATTGGTCATGGTAGCCGCTTGCTCCCTCCACCGGGTTATGAAGTTACTGACTGATTCTCCAGGATTCTATTTGAGCAGCTCTAAATCATGACAGGTGACCTCAAGCTCTTCGTTGTATTTATACTGTGACATGAATTCTCGGTCTACATCCTCCCAGCTACGGATTCTGGATACCTCAAGGGATAAAAACCATCGGAGGGCACTATCCTTTAAATTTTGCTGAAACAATTGAGCCATCACTTCTTCAGAAGCCCCTAGTAGAGTCATGGAACGATGATAACTACGAAGATGAATAATTGGGGGTCCACTCCCTCCGAACTTCTCGATATTTAGCATCTTGAACTTCTCGGGTAATCTCGCTTTAGGATAAGGAGACATGTGGGTGTAGTCCATGTAATTCCCAGAGATCCTGACCTGGTCAAAGTTCTTGGTGAGCATCTTGAGATCCTCTTTGACTTTATTAAACTCCTCCTCTTTTGGATCAACGACCACAGGCAGGTTAGCCACAGGTTGGGCATTATTTGGCATTGGAAGCTGGGTAGGCGGCGGCCCATTGGAAGGAGGGGCACGTAGAGCGTGCTGATATTCTTTCGGAACCCAGATAGGCTCGGGTGGACCCATAGCACGAGGGAATAGGGCATCGGGCTATTGAGGAAGAGGAACTTGATTTCTTTGCATCTCTCGGACCTCAGTTTGGAGGTTGTCAATCTTGAACACGAGCTGAGCTAGGACTATCGTCAGATCCGGCAATATGACTGGTACTTGATCTGTATTCTCCATGGAAAGTGGATCGATTCCGGACTCAGAATAAGTAGTAGAGGAATGGATGAAACTCTGGGGTGATTTGACTGAAGACCGAAGCCAATAGGGAGCCAGGCCAAGGGCTTGAGATCGACCTGAGAAGGCATAGGATGAGATTTATTTTTGAGAAAAAGGGAAGAAACTATTTTATTGATTTTTTTGATAAAGAAAGGAGAAATGTTTTTGGATTTTTGATAAAAAAAAGGGAGAAATGTTTTTGGATTTTTGATAAAGAATGGAGAAATGTTTTTAAATATTGGATAAAGAATGGAGAAATATTTTTGGGGACAGAACTCAGCATGATTATTATTACGTTCTCACTTGTATTCAATTCTCCTAAATGCAATGCGGACGGGACCCGAGCCTGGAAAAGTGGGGTTTTTAGTATATGCAAAGATATGGCTGGACTTGTAACCAGGCTCATGGACAGGGTCCCATTTAAAATGCGCGAAAATTGGGCGGCAGACCGACCCAAAATTTCGGTAGAGTTTTGGGTCGAAACCAATAATCTAAAGCGCGTGTCCTAGGTTTGACACCTATATGCGGGTATGCAGTTTGTTGGGTGGATCGGCATGGGTTACCTCCTTTGGCGTGACTTCCACGATATACGTCTTGCTCTTGCGGGCAATCGTTACGTGTGGTCAAGCCATTTGATATACCTAAGTGTACGTGAATTGCCTCACCATATACCTCGTGGGGACGGTACGTGTGAGAGCGAATTCGATATACTCGATGTACGTGAACAAATTTCCTGTAATATACCTCCCGTCATGACTTCAGTTAAGCGATACGATGCGGGAGAACCGTTCGATATACGTCGAAGGTACTTGGCCAATGGAAGGTGAGAGTCATATCACTTAGGCTAACTGCGCCCTGCCGGACCAGCGCCCATCACGAAGTGACCCTCCATATACTGGGTGAAATTTGGTCAATAGCAATGCTCTTTGGTGATGTTGTGTGAATCATTCATGATTCTCTTATTAGTATCTTATGATGAGAATGCCTTTCTTGACTGTGCCAAATAGGGAGCAAAATACAAGTACCAAAGGTACACCAAGTATGGAAGGTGATGCGTGCAACATGCGGATATATGTGATCTTAGGTGCAAGTGGTGTGAAGTGTACATGGAGAATTTTCTACAAGTGTGTGAACATAAGCATAAGCATGAGATACACATAAAAAAGGGGAACATGCTGATATAGGGGGAATATAAATAAATATAGCATCGATGTAAATAGAGTCAACCCTCAAAATAAAACATACACATATCCCCAGCAGAATCGCCACTATGGCTATCCCCGATCCTCGCCATGCAGGCGGACGTGCGGAGGAAGGATCCTTAGGGTCCCGCATATCCCTCTCGAGAGCGCTTCGGTCGGCGTCATTTGAGATGTGGTGTGAAAGGTAAAGAGATTCAGAGTCGCCAGTCTATTTTACTCAAAACAGACAAAAGAAAAAGGGGAAGCCACCCCGAAGGATGACATCCAAATACGTACTGGTGCATGCGAAACCAAGATGATTCGAGAAGGGCTCAGAGACTTAGTTACGAAATGGGAAGGTGTTAGGCACCCATTCCGCCCTTTCGGTCTCTCGTCGATATTTGTTATTTTCCTTTATGTTTCCCCCCGTGATATGTGTGCATGTGTATATACATAATGGAGGTAGGAATCCTCGACTTGTATCATGGAAAAGAAAAAGCGAGTCATCCGTAAGAAGATATAAGAATAATTTTAGAAAATAAGATTTACGCGATTACCCTTACGTTTAGGGGTGTGCACGGGTCGGTTCGGTTCGATTTTGGACCGCAATCCAAACTGAATCGATCGGTTCGGTTTTGGAAAGGGTTAGACCGAAACCGAACCGATAATGAAAAAAACCGTCGGTTTCAGTTTATGTCGGTTTCGGTTCGGTTCGGTTTCGGTTCGGTTTTGGTTAGTTTTCGGTTTTGGTCGGTTTTTTTTGGGCGGTTTTCGGTTTTGGCCGGTTTTTAAGGCCGGTTAATGGATTTTTCATATAAAAATAAAGTTTTTTAATATAAATATTGATATCGGTTCGGTTCGGTTTTTTCCATGGCTAGACCGCAAACCGAACCGACATGGTCGGTTTTTTAATTCCTTAAACCGTAAACCGAACCGGGCTAAAAAAAACCGTCGGTTTCAGTTCAGTTCGGGCCGGTTCGGTTCGGTTCGGTTTTCAGGCCGGTCGGTTTTTTTGCACACCCCTACTTACGTTGATCATTATAATGGAACGATAACGCATATGGGGTAATACGTCACTAAGAGCAAGTATATAGATTATAAGGAAATTGGATTTAGAGAAAATAGAAAATAAGAGAAAAAGTGAGAAAAGGACTCGAGTCTCGGGTTTTACCTCGAGATGCCTACGTAGCCTATAAAGGCATCAAAGTCCACGTAGTTCGCATACAAAATGAGGTGTGGGGTTTATCCCATAAATCCAAATGGGGGATCTCTTATTTGTGAATGTGTGCGTGTGTAAAAAAGTGTTTTAGTTGTGAGAAAAGTGTGGGAAAGGTGTGAGAACCCCTATTTGGAATTTATGAGCAAACCCTCTTTTTCTTATTTTTTTTGGGGTTTTATTTCTATGAAAATAAGAGATGTGCAATAATACTAAATAAAAAGTATATTAGGATGTATGAAATGAGATAATAAAAGTGCTAAGTAATAAAATAAGTTATTGCAAATTTAAGAGGATTTGGAGAGAAAGGTGAGAAAGTTAGACCTTCTTGAAGATCTTGAGCTTGAGCTTGAATGTTGGAGAGCAGTCCTTGCGCTTGGATGATGATGGAGAGTGCCTAATTCACCAAGTTTGATGAAAAGGATGATGAAAAGTGGAAGTAAAAAAGGGATTTGGATGTTGAAATCACGCTGCCTTCGAGAGAGGTTTATGGGATTCGTTGAGAGAGGTTTTTATCAGATCTAGGATCCCCTTGCAAATGAGGTGAAGGCCTCCTTTTATAGGCTCAGGTCACTGCCGATCGGCATAGACTTGTTCGTGCCTATCGGCAGGTGCTGATAGGCAGGGTCTGGAACCTGCCATTTGGCAGTGTGCTTCAGGCTTTTTCAGAAAATCGGTCGCCGAGGGCAAACCGTTAGTCAGAATCGGGCACGGGGCATGCCATTGGAAAGGTAATTCATAGACCTTTGAAAGTACCTTGGACCGCTCCCGGGTTCGGGAGTTAACTTTGGGTCAAATATTGCTCAAAAGCGTTTATCGGTCCATTGGACGGGGAATCGCTCGAACGAAAATAAATTGTTCATCCGTATGGTAAGTCTGAATCACGCACGGGGTGGACCGTTGAAAAGGTTAGGAGATGTACTTCGACATTCCAAAGAGTTTGACCCGGTTTGGAGAGTTGACTTTGGTTAACCAGGACCGAGAAGCATTCAGTGACCTCTCAAAGTCGAACGGATCATTCGTCCTCATGGAAAGTCAGAATTATGCACGGGACGGACCGTTGGAAAGGGGATTCAGTGCCCCTAGAAGATTCATTCATCCTTGGTCAAGCTGAAGAGTTGAGATAGTTCAAACAGAGCCCGGGAGCGCCCAGTGGCCTCTAGGTTAGATTTCGGATGCAAACGAATCGTTCGTCCGCATGGTAAGTCAGAATCGCGTACGGGACGGACCGTTAGAAAGGTATTCAGTGCCCTTCGAAGATTCATTTAGTCTCGGTCGAGATGAAGAGTTTGACTTTTTAGTCAAACTGAGCCAGGGAGTGCCCGATGGCTTCTAGGTCAGTACTCAGGACATGACCTGGGTTTGTAGTGATGAAGGGAGGTACTAGGGACCTAAGGAGAGTTAGGGGGTAACAGAATGGGGTGTCTACAGGTACTAGTCTAAGGTTCACAATTAATTAGTCATACAATTAAAAACATATATCAATATATATAGGCATGTGTGCCTAATGTGTCAAGTGCAAATGTGCAATACACATAAATACCTTTACTCGAATATGTCATTAAGTAGAGTCGAGGCAAGTTGAGTCATCGAGTGATGTTGCTTGATTTACCAAGGAGAGGGCTCGTACTAAAAAATATGTTTTGAAATAATATCCAAATTAGTTGAAATGACTAAATAATGTAGACTCAAGTAAGTCAAAGATTTAAGGTGTTTCAATTTTCTCGACCTATAATATCTTCCTCTGTAGTATATCACTCAAATAATTCAAACCCAAATGGGAAAATTCCTAACTCCTTATGAGGTAGGGGAAGTCCAAGGTGACCAGGTAGAGGTCACGAAGTGTTACTTCAGTTCGGTAGAACATAAAGAGGCCCAAAAGAAACTGATAACCTCCTACAATATTGACGCTCTTGAGCCAAGGGACGAGAGGAAATTATAGAAGGGTAAGTCCGCAAAGGAAGTAGAATCCATCATCCCCAATGAGGATGAGCCAAAAAATCATCCAAATTGACTCATTATTGAAAAGGAGGTGAAAGAAAGGTCAATAGAGATACCGAGGAAATGATAAAACATCTTTGCATGGAGCTATGGAGATATGTCGGGGATAGACCCCAAAGTTATCTGTCATCGGGTAAACATTGACAAGGATGCCAAGAGAGTGAAGTAGAGGATGAGGACCTACGCTAGAGATAGGTATGAAGTCATCCAAGAAGAGGTCAAAAAGCTCAAATAGGTTGAGTTTATTTGTGAAGTGCACTACCCCGATTGGCTTTCTAATGTTGTTATTATACCAAAAGCCAATGAGAAATGGATAATGTGTGTAGACTTAATAAATTTAAACAAAGCCTGCCCAAAATATAGTTTCCCTTTGCCTCGCATAGGTCAGATGGTAGATTCCACGAGTGGGAGAGCTAATGAGATTTATGGACGCACATTCAGGGTATAACTAGATCTTCATGGATGAAGCCGGCATTGAGGATACTTCATTCATCATTGAGAAACGAACCTATTGCTATAAGGTCATGCCTTTCGGCCTTAAGAATGTAGGGGCAACCTACCAGAGGTTGGTAAATAAAATGTTCAAAGATCAAATTGGGGAAACTGTAGAGGTCTATATTGATGATATGTTGACGAAGAGCCTCGAGGTCGAGGACCATGTGGCCGAGCAAGAGAGGGTGTTCGACACCATTGAACTCTATAAGATGAAGTTAAATCTGGAAAAATGCGTGTTCGGCATCAAAACTGGAAAATTCCTCGACTTTGTAGTCAACTAAATGGGGATTAAGGCAAACCTAGAGAAAATCAAGGTATTAAGAGAAATGAAGACACCTAATACTATAAAAGATGTGCAGACATTGACAGAAAGAGTCGTCTCTCTCAACCACTTCGTCTCTAGGGCCACAAATAAGTGGCTGCCATTATTTAAAATTTTGAGAAAAGCATTTGCATGGGATGAATAATGTTAAAAATCTTTTTCATAACTTAAAGCTTATTTAGGGTCCCAAATGCTCTTATCTCATCCCATTCAGGGGGAAAGGTTATTCTTATGACTAGCGGTGTCAAAATCAGCCATAAGTACAATTATTGTTCGAGATGATGAAGGGATTCAAAAGCATGTGTACTTCAAAAGCAAGGCTTGTCAAGGGGCCGAGTTAAAATACCCAAGGATGAAGAAATTATCATATGCTTTGATCCATGCCTCCAAAAAAAATGAAGCCCTATTTCCAAGCTCATACTATAGTGGTACTCACTGAAACTCCTTTGAGGAAAGTCAACAATAAACTTGAGAAATCGAGTAGGCTGACGGCTTGATAAATTGAGTTAGGAGAGTTTGACATCATGTATCAACCAAGGACTGCAACCAAGGGGAAGGCATTATATGATTGATAGCTGGATTCAATGGGGTCGAGGGTGATGTTAAAGAAAATAAAAAGACAACCCTAGGTCTAGCCATGGTCGATGGAGCGAGTAGCGACTCTACTGAAAAAGATGTTTTATTTAGAAATGGGGAAGTAGATGAAGGTCCTTTATTGGATGACATCCCAGTCTGGAGTTTGTTTGTGAATAGATTCTCTTGTGAAAGTGGTTATGGGGTAGGGCTCATATTGTCAGCTCTAGAGGGGACAAATATTGAATATTCACTTAAATTCAGTTTTAAAGCTTCAAATAATGAATTTGGGTATGAGGCTTTATTGGTAGGCTTGTACTTGGTGAAGGTGTTGAGCATCGGCCATATGATAGTACATAGTGACTCTCAGCTAGTGATGAACCAAATCATGGGGATCTATGAATCTAAATATGAGAACATGGCCAAGTATTTGGCAAAAGTGAAAAAGGTTTTGACCAACTTCAAAGAAGTGAAAGTAAAGAAAGTCCTTCGGCTGGAAAATAATTGAGCCGATGCATTAGCAAGGTTATTCTCTTCTACTAGAATAGAGACCAGGAGGACTATCTCGGTTGAGATCCTGTACAAGCCATGTATTGACGAAGACGACAGTAGGCTTGAATTTTGCCTGAATTTGAATCTCTATGCATCATGGATGGATTCTCTCATCAAGTACATTAGGGATGGGGAGTTCCTTGACACAAAGGCCGAGAGGAAAAAGTTACGATATAAAGAGGTTAAGTTCACCATTATAGAGGACGTACTATATAAAAAGATCTTTTTACTCCCCTTGCTCCGAGATGTTCACCCCACTGAAGTGGAATACGTCTTGTGAGATGTGCATGAGGGTTCATGCTCAAGTCACATTACGGGATGATCTCTGGAAAAAGTATTGTGTTGTAAGGCTACTGATGGCCTACCTTCTCCAAGGATATGACCGACCATGTAAGGAAATGTGATAAATGCCAAAGATATGCTTGCATCCTCCATCAGCCTCATCAACCTTTGTCGTCCATCACGACCCCTGGCCATTTGCAGTGTGGGGAATCGACTTAGTGGGACCTTTACCTAAGGCTGTATGTAATTACAGGTATTTGATTGTGGCAATTGACTACTTTTCAAAGTGGGTTGACACTGAGTCCATGGTTTCCATAACTGAGACGAAAACCTTTAAGTTCATTTGGTGGAACATCATTTGCAAATATGGTCTACCCCACACATTAATTTCTGACAATGGAAAGCAGTTCAAACACAAGTCCTTAGAAACATATTACGAAAGGGTCAGCATCAAGCAGTTTTACTCAACACCAGGCCGACCCCTAACCAACGGCCAAACCTAGGTCACCAATAGGACAATATTAAATGAAGTCAAAAAAAGGTGGAATATGCTATGGGTCTTTGGACAGATGAGTTTCATGGAGTCTTATGGGCTTATAGGACGACAAAGAGGACACCTACATGGGAGACACCCTTCATGCTGGACTATGGGTTAGAGGTCGTAAACCCCACTGAATTCTCTTTACCCAGTCAAAGAATCCAGACTTATAACCCTGAGACCAACAATGAAGAAAAAAGTCTAAACTTGGACATGATAAAAGAAAGAAGATAAGAAGTCGAGTTCAGACAAGTGGCATATTAACAAAGGACGACCAAATTCTATAATAAAAGGGTTAGTTCAAGGTCAATCGTTGTGGAAGATCTAGTATTAAAAAAAGGTTTGGCAGAATCTAAACAAGTTGTATCCTAACTGGCATGGCCCATACAGAGACACAAAAGAGGTCTTCCTTGGAAGCTACATGCTGGAAATTTAAAGGGAGAGCCCTTCTCAATCCATGGAACACAAATCACTTAAAGAAGTATTATCAATAGGATTGTACATCAGTTGTATGTCATCCTCTTTGTATTTTGGAATATCTCAAAGTAATGAATGAAATAACACAAGTCTTTCCTCATATCCTTTTGTCAAATTATCTAATGCATGGTTTGAGTTGCTCTAAGATAAATAACATCATTAAAATGGTGAATTGGTCTTGACTCACTCTCGGTGATATGAGAAACCATGGGAGATTCGTCTCGTCCATGAGCTCTCAATAACACCGAGAGGGGGCAATGGTGTTACAACATCACTAAGGTGGTGAAGAACACAAAAATTCTATAAAAAATCATTTGATTACAGTCGTTTCAAACATCATTGACTTAGTGGAGTCAAATTTAGTCTCTCCCTCGGTAAAGACAAGAGTGTATAAAGACATGAAACTCGTCCATACACTTCCAAAAACGATGAGAGGGGACTTGTGATTAACATCATTAATTTGGTGGTCTCAAATTAAAAATCATTTATTGGTTACCTCTCTCGGCTAAGACGAGATTGAACTTGTGATTAAGATCATTAATTTGGCGATCTCAAATTAAAAATCATTTATTGGTTACCTCTCTCGGTTAAGACGAGATTGTACTTGCGATTAACACCATTAATTCGATGGCCTCCAATTAACAACTCTCTCAGCTATGACGAGATTGGACTTAGGATTAACACCATTAATTTGGTGGTCCCAAATTATTAACCCTCTCAGCTAAGATGTGATTGGGCTTATGATTAATGTAATTAATTTGTTGGTCTCAAATTAGTAACTCTCCCGTCTCATTAATCAAGTTCATTAATAGTCGTACAAAGGCATTATTACAAATAAAATATGAGATCAGAATAATAAGAGGATATCCATTCACCAAAACTCCATACATCACATTACAAGTAACAGTCAAGGGAAACATTGTTCAAAAAATATTACAAACATATGTTAAGGACAATATTGCAGATTGTTCAAATATTATTCAAAAACAAAAATTAATACAAGTGGAATGGGCATAAGTCAGGCCATGGGAGGCCACCCAATAACTATAACAAAAAATATTATGATGTCTCTAGTGGTGTGCCCTCGGCTTGGTTAGAGACGACTTTGTCTAGAGAAGACTAGGTTTCGACTTCATCATCGTTTTGGGCTCTTTCAATTGTCTCAGCCACAGCCTACTCAAATGTCTTGGCTCTAACCTTCTATATTGTCTGTGCAGGGGCAACGACAACAGCTTCCAATTCAACCAAGCAACACCGATGAGAGGATCCAAGAGGTCATGGGCTTCAAAGTCCTTAGGCGCTAATGTTCCAACCTCTGGAAGTTTAAGGATGTCCCAATAGTAAGTTGTCTTTGCTCCCCTTTTGAGGTATTGAAAGTCATACCCTGAAAAATCCTCAAAAGATTGAAACTCGACCACCGCCTACTTATTAACCTTGTCCTTAACCTCGGCCTTGAATTAATCTATGGACTTCTCTTTTTCTACCTTTAAGGCCTTCTTCACTTCAGCATTAATGTCAGTCTTCTGCTTGTTGGCCTGGGTCTTGAGGGAGTTGTCATGATCCATTTTGAGCTTGGCCAAAGCATCTGATTTCTTCTGTTGGAGCACAGCCATGGACTTTTGATGATCTGCTTCCTCGGAATTTAGTTCTATCCTCAAATCTCTCTTAGTCTTTTGGGCATCGTTGACCTTTTGGATCAATGGGAGCTTCTGTTTAACACTTTCACCAAGGCGTGTAAAGGTGAGCAGAGACTGCAAAACCAACAAAGGAAATGGGTCAGTACAAGACAACAGTTGCAATAAAAAAATAGCAAAAAGTTTCAAATAATTACCTAAATGGCCTTGTAAAGGCCAAACTGGATGAGAAGAGAGGCGTTGTTAACCTCAGGCATCATAGAAGTAGCGGCAGCCCTAGCCCGCTTAGCATCACCGACCAAGGCCTCATCGTTGATGGTCAGCTGATCGAGATGAGCTGCCAAAGCAGCATCATAAGATATGAGGATCGCTGTGTCTGATCCCCCCTTAGATGAGACATCCTTCTTATTCTTCTTTTTTGAACGATGGATTGAGGTATCGTCAACCACCTATGTTCCCTTATTAGACACCTCGGCATTAGCGGGGTCGCTGATGGTTAATTTTTTTATCAGGGACGGAGGTGCTGACTTCTTCCTGAATTTATTGAACATAGCGGAGATGTTAGGAGAAGCCATCTTCCATATATGTTCCGGAGTGTCGTCTGGACGATCTGCAAACATTGATAAGAGATTAATATGAGAAATGATGCAAATAAAGATGACACCATAGTTTAGAAGTAAAATTTACAACTTTATCAAAAGAGATCAAATAAAGACGACACCACAATTCAGAGAGAAAACTTACTCAATTCAATAAGGGGGTCGACACCCAGTCCCGTCTTGAATATGATTTTAGGGGTCAAAAACTTCTCAAATTGTACGAGACCACCATCGTCCCTCTAGACTCATATTTATTTAATCTTTTCATAGTCGTCTATGCTCAATTAGGGGTCAATATTGAAGATTTCGACCACTTTTATAAGAACCTCGGCTCTGAGGCAGAGCAGGAGACATTCGACAAAAACTCCCATACACTAGAGATGAAGAAGTATTAAGGCTTCCAGTGATGGTTAGATGTTGGTTAACAAGAATAACCTTCTTTGTAGATTTCCTAGCTACGACATGATAGTAACTAGGTTGTGCCTTTGTGCATGATACATTATATCATGCCTTAAATATGTTAACTAGAAGGTCATAGATAAAACAGAACTTCTAGAGAGATACAAAGATAACAAAAATCCTCCACGCATTGGGAGAAATTTGGGATAGGTTCAGGCCCATACTGGCGAGTATCGTCTGCACAGTAGGGTGGATAGGAAGGCAAAACCAGACCTTGAACATTTATTTGTAGATGGAAATCTCGCCCTCACAACCATCAAATGCCCTCTTGTCCTCCTCAAGGACCCTTATGGATATCGGGATTAACCATGTACAAGTACCTTTAATACAAAAGGTCAACTTCTCTCACATTACTCTTGAAAGTTTATGCGTAAGACGTATTTAGTGCTTCATCGGCCTTGTCTTCAGAATCGATGATTTCTATGACCGTTACTCCACTAGGAAACCTATTATGAAACTCTACCTCGGTTATGGTCAAGAGGGGAACTATCGTTAGAAGGGAAGATTGGGTAATAGTAACTCTCAGCCCCTTAAGGATCTAAGCCTCGGCAGCATGGTCATGATCACCAGACCTAGCGGCCCTCGAGTCTGCCATACGAAAAGGGCGAACTTGCATAGCCTCCTCATAGGAGTCAGTCTCCCCAGATACCCTATAGGAAGAAGGGCTACAGCCTTCTGAAGATTAAGATTAGTGGAAGATCTTTCCACTTATGGAATCCTAATTAATCTTAATTATCGAAAGACGAATGATAGATAAGGAAACATGATATATAGGTCATATGAGGTCGACTCGGACTCTTATTTTAGCATCGGCCTCAACTTTTCATATTTCCTTAAAAATACGCCCCTAGATATGGGAAAATTGATCAAGGAGCTTGTATAAGGTTTTAAACATTCAAATGGTTTAACTTAGTTGACCTAAAGATCAAAGGGTGGAAACTGAACCATTTTCAATGAAGAACACCAAGAACATTGGGATATTAACTCACTAAGGAAGATGACCGGTGCAAGTCCGATGATTCTCAAAGTGGAGAAGGAGGACAAATATCCACCCATAAAACCTAAGTGACTCACTGAACCGATAAACCACCACTAAAACGCCTAAAAAGGCCCTAAAACACCAACTAAGGTGGCCGAAAAAACTGAAGGTTCGCCCAAAAAATAAAGTAGTGAGAAAAAACCACAAAAAGGGATGAAATCATGGGAAAAGGGTTGAAAAAGGTTACTTAGTTGGAAGAGGATGTTGGAGGAACAAGAAAAAAACCCTAAAAGTGGCCGAAAAAGCTTAAGAGAGAGAGAGAGAGAGAGAGAAGTATCTAGTTTTCTAGAGAAAGAGAGATTTGAGCGCGAAGGTGAAGTGGAAAAGAAGGAGAAAATAGATTTTTTAAACCTATTTAAATGGTTTAATGATTGTGCATAAATTCCCATGCAATCATCATTAAGGTACAACTTCCCAAGGCAAGCCTATAGCCGTCACTTTTGGGTAACATGCCAACCCACATGATGACTGCCAACTGTCCACTCAAGAACTCTTGTCCAACGTTTAAGACCTGACATTGAAAGGACATCTCAACCCTCAATTAAGAAGTCTCATCAACATCTTCTCTCAGATATTTTTACCCCTCATCCTTCCACCCACATCGAAGACTAAGGGATAAGGGTGATTGATATACCTAAGTGTAGCCTTATCCTCAACAAGCCTCCGCTCAACCGAGCCGATATTACCCACCTATCAAGTCAGACAGTCGTAACTCCCTCTAGATAGGCCCTTCTTTGACAATCTCAGCCTCGTACTAGTCTCTTAGGCCGAGACCTATCAGTTGTTCTATCAGTACCTCACCAGTCTCGTCTTTACTCGGTACCACCTAAATAGCCAAGACCATAATTTAGTCTAGCTCAGTAATAGATCACCAGGACATCAAGCGTGTCTTTCTTAGATTGGCAGAGACCTCTCAGGATGACATATATCTTACGTGTGACATGGGGTTTCGGCATGACTAATCCACGTGTGCAGACAATCATAACAAGATCTCTATGAGCACGTGAGGGAATATTACATCATCATAATATACTTGTGCCAGGGACAGGTAGCTAGACCTATTGTATGCTTCACCCTGGGTATGCCTTTGGCATGCTAGGGGTTAAAATGTGCACCCCAAGGACTATATATACTTGACATATCCTTCCTTGGAAAGGATTCAAAAACATAAAAACCTAACCAAATTCTGAAAAACCTTCTATAGAGAAATAAAGTGCTAGAATTGTAACCAGAGCCATTAGATTTCTTCTGATTTAGTAGAAAAAACTCATCACCTGCATAGTGGAGTAGGCCAATGGCTAAACTACTTACATATTTGTATTCATGCTCTTCTCCTCATCTCCTTCTATATTACTTTTTCAATTCATCATCTCCATTTCTATAGATTTACTAGTTTGAGCTCATAAGTTTAAGTGTTGGTATCTTTTGGGAATCATCAGGCAGTCTGGCAAGGGCACGCACTCTTGGGCTTCCTTGGAAAGAGGAAAAGGAAACTATTAATCGGTATGGTCAAGGGATTGTCGATCGGCATACCCTTTAGCCTTCTATAAAAAGGGGTGAACCCTCCACATTTCTCACACCTTCAGGTGTTTGAATCTTCTTCTTTTTATCTCTAAAAAACGTTCCTAAGTCCTTTTTGCTTCAAGACTTCAAATAGATGGTTCTTCAAACGAAGGATACAACACTGAGTGGGTGGCCGTTGATGACTGGGCTAGCCTAGAGTAGTAGTCTAGGGTGCTCCTTACTTTGGTTAATGAAAATGCCTTTGATTTATTCGAGCCTGTAGCTTATGAGCGTATCCTACTATGTGATCTAGAATACCACCGTTCTTCTAGGGTGAGGAACTCTAGTGTCTATGTAAGTACAGTGACCTTTGGTATTCCATTTTATTTTTCTCTTTCTTCTTTGTGACAATGAAGAGTTTTTCTTCTTCTTCTTTTATAAACTGACATTACTCCTTCGAGCATTTGATCCTGAGGGACGATGGGGATGAAGAAGGTTTGGGAGAAGCTCCCAGTTGTGGTGCACTGGATGGTTTCCAATGAGGGTTTTGGCTGTTTGGTGCATGATTTGGATGCGACACCACGTTCTGCTATGATTTTGTGTGCTCTGGGGGAGAGGTAGTGGGACACTAATCACACCTTTCATCTTGGCTTCGGGGAGGTGAAGATCACTCCCATAGATATTCAGCAGCTGATGTGGGTGGATTATGAGGGATTTCAGATAGTGGTGGACGACACCTTGAGGATGACATCGGAGGCGATAAAATTGGCATTAGAGGACGTGGGTAGGATCATATCTTAGGATTCTATCTACATATCTATTTTGAAGGAGACACTCCTGAAGAGGAGGGTGGATGTGACTGAAGGGAGACATGTGAGATAGAGAGTCCGTTTGTTTGTTTTGCTTATGTTGGGTGGATTTGTGTTGGCGGCGACATCGTCAATATTTGATTCTTTTTGTATTTGAGGATGATTTACAACATTCAGCTGTATGACTGAGGGAGCCTGTCTTTGGTGTCCCTTTATTCTTCTTTGGACGCTTTCAGCCGATGCTTTCGGTAGACTTTTACGAGGGGCACATACCTTTTAGAGGTAATATTACTTTCCTTTTATGAATTTTCTTACATTCTTCTTTGGTTCTTTTTTATTGATTCTTGTTTTTGGCAAATGTGATTTTATGAGGTGATAGGGTACAATACGAGGTTGATAGACCTGAAGGATTAGGACTTGGGGGACTTCTCTTAGATGTTTCATGGCAGAAGTCCAATCGTTTGTTGAATCAGTCTTTATCTTTGCCAAACGTGATATGGGATCTAAACACCCTGATGAGCGACCAGATTATATTTCGTCTTTTTTGAGTTTTCCTTTGGCATCTTCATTTCTTGAGTGGATATTGATTCTCTGTTGCTGATTGCAGGTGACTTTTCACCCCTGGGGGTGACTCAGTGGGATACGGGGGTAACGGGCCTACATGCACATATGCGACGATTGATCGTGCGTAAGTTTAGGTACTTCTGGAACCTAGGAGAGATGGTGGTGAGGCAGATCATGGAGGAGGAGGTGGCGGTCCTATTATCGATGCCCCTATGTACATGAGTCGAGTGAAAGAGATATCGGATGATGCCCGGACGGTGATGAGGATTGATGATCCCTATATACACTATTTGGATACAATGGAGAACTATGATTATTTAGATTTTGTGATGAGATGGTCGATGCTCTCCTGCATCTATGAAGTTGAGAACATCCATCCACCCCCTTCCTATAATTTTTGACTGAGTAGTAGGGAGTCACTGAGCATACCGCACCATCCTCATGTTATGGTGTTTGGGTTGATGGGGCTTAAGGATAGGCCCTTCGGCCTAAGGTATATTTTTCTTCCTTCTCTTTTCTATTGATTCTTTTTTTCTTCTTTACTGACTGATTTTTCCTTTTGCTTGTAGTATGTTCGAGTGTCGACCACCTGGCTGAGGGACATCAAGGATTGGATGGACTCTATGTTGGATTATATTAAGAAGTCAGCTCCTTTATGATTTGTGCCACCATCCACCTTAGATTAGGGTTTGGGTTTTGAGATTAGAGGATCCACCACTTGTCGTAGGGGAAAGCACGTCCACCGTGGAGGTTGAGGGATTGAGAGGGAGATTTTAAGTTAGAGTGAAGTCCCGTTTGTATTTCTATGGTTTTATTTTCTATCTGTAAAATGTAACCAAGTGAAGAAAAATATATGAAGCAATTTGTTTTGTCCTTTTTTGTCATTTTTCTTAATTTAGTGACCTATCCTACATGCGCTTTTAATTTGTTGCTGAGATTATTTATTTTAAGAAAAGTAGAAATTAGTATGGAAATGATAATGAAAGGCACAATGTTTATTTACTTAGAAAAGGGAAGTGAAAGTAATTAACTTAGAGGAGAGATTTTTTAGTACAAATTTATTTTGAGAATTGAAAAATTATTTTTTTCTTGAGAGAAAATAAGTAGATAAGTTGGGGGTAATTTTTTTCTGAAATTGATATTGGTAAAAGAGGAAAGATGGAATTTTTCAAAATTGGGGGTTGTCGTTCGGCATACACTTTGACCTATCTATCAGCATGGGGGTCAACTCAAATCATTCCTAGGCCTTGAATTCACTTTCTTGCATATCAGAGTACTCCTGGAGGACTGAAATTTAATCCGGTTTCCTGACCTATTATCTTCGCCAAGGGTTTAAGTATAAAAGGAGGGGTGTAGGATGTGCTTTATCCCATAATACACACATTTCTCTTCTTGATTCATATTTCTCATTTGGAGACACGACCGTAGGTTACTGGAGGAACTATTTCTCTTCGGGCAGTTATGCATTCAATGAGATTGAGGGGTTTTGAGGATGTTGGATTTGTCGGAGTTATCGCCTTAGGCCTTTCTACAAGGCTATTACTCGTGACGTGAGACTAAATATCTAATCCCCAGGTGGATGCGATAACAATGTGGATGTTTTATCACCATAATCATATGGCGTTGACTGAGACCCTGAATGCTCTGGATGCTGGGAAGGAGGGCCACTCTAACTTTCTAAGAGGGAGCCTAGTAATATTGTTTATATGGGTTGTAGAGAGGTTTCGTCTTGCGACCCCGCCTGAGTATCCCTTGGAGGTTGTGCCCAATTTCTGTGTCTATCCTTTCTTCAGCTTTGGCCCATCGATAGAGAGCTAAAATAATGGGTTTGTAGAGCACGGAGCTAGTTGTCTTCGCTAGTTAATGACATGGCGGAGGGACTTACTACCCATCTTATAGCTTAGGGAGTATTAATATGTGTTGATGGTGGTCCTTCGCAGACATCCTTCTATTTCCCCTAGCATCTTCTATTCCAAAGTAGGTGGGAACAAATTATTCCCCTCGCATAAAAAACCTCTTCCCAGTGGAGGATTTGACTGAATCACTGAGGATGATGTTGGGATCTTTATGGAAGTGCCATAATCCATCTATCCGTCCATCACAATTTGTGGTAGGGGCCTTACATGCATCTAGGGACTACCTAAAGTGGTTATAGAAGAGGGTAGTAGACAAAATTATGGCATCAGAGATCGATCAAAGGTGGTTCGTTGCTTTTGACACCATGGAAGACGGTGTTGTGGTTTCGTCCATGATTTTTGGAGCGTACTACTCTATGGAGCGGATACAAAATTTCAAATAGGAGCGAAAAACTCGGGGACCTCTGGGGGCTAGTAACGATGATGAAGCGGGGAGTTGGAGGTAATTTTTTTTAAGCTTGGGTGATTTTTATGAAGCTGTGGTAATTTCGATGTTTTTAGGGGGGGTGGATAATTTTTGTTGTAACTTGGTTTAGGGTCAGCTTTGTTTAAGAATGGTTAGGTCAGTGGAGGGGATGGTGGTTTGTTTAACTCCCTTTGCTGATACTTCATGTAACAATATTGTATTCCTTATTAGAAATAAAAATTAATTTTGATCATATTTTGTTGTGCCTCTTGATGAGTTTTGCATTTGAATTATCCATGACAATCGCTAAGGCATACATAATCCTTTTGTTCATGTAAATGATAAAATGGACCACCTTTCTCAGAGGTTATAAAATAATAGCATTTTGTGAAAAAGAAAGGGACCGAGTCTATATATGGCATATGGGTTGCCCACGTACCTCTGAAGGTTTTGAAAATTCTCATGAGTTTCATTTTGAAAAGAAAAGGGTTTTGAGAGGATCAGGTCGCACATAGTTCTAGGTAGGGGAAATGAATTTTTTTTAGAATACAAGGGGGATGGGAAGAGTCGTAGTGCGTCGAGATTTCGAACCAAGGTTAAAATTTCTTGAGATGATCCAGGTTGACTGGAGGCGCCATATCTTCTCCATCAAGGTCTGTGAACATAACGGGGCCTCCTAAGAGAATTTTCTTCACGATGTAGGGCCCACTCCAATTTGGTTTGAATCTCCTTCTTGGGTCCCAGACGGGTTCTATGATCTCTTTGAGGGAAAGATCTCCTTCTTAGACACCACAGTTCTTAACTTTTTCGTTGAATGATCACGCTATCTAGCAATGGTATCCCTGTATATGATATATAGCCTTCAGTCTCTTTTCATCCAAGAGTTATAATTCATCAAAATGGATCTAATGTCATTCTTCATTACCAACTTTCCTTTTGAGTAGGATGCGAAGGGAATATATTTCCAGCTCAATGGGTAGGACCGCTTCCATGCCTTATACTAGAGAATAGGCATTCTTATTAAAGTGCGGTAGCCCCAGAGGGCATAAGGAATCCGGTCGGACAAATATCTATAACTCTCAGTCATCTTGATGATTATGGTTTTGAGATTTTTATTGGCCACTTCGACAAAACCATTGGTTTGGAGTCGGTAGGGAGAAGATTTATCTCTCCGAATCCTGTGCTCGTCGACTAGTTCTGTGACCTCAGCTTCGAAATGGAGCCCATTATCTGACACTAACGGATAGGGAACTCCGTATTGACAGATGATGTTCTTTCTGATAAACTTGGCCACTTTCTTGGCATTAAGCATCATGTATGACTTGGCTTTGACCCATTTGGTGGAGTAATCAATGGAGACCAGGATGAATTTGTGACCGTTTAAAGCTTTGGGAGTAACTTTCCCTATGATATCAATGCCCTAGGTTTAGAAGGGCTATGGAGGGGTCATGTTATATATTTCTCAGGGAAGAAAGTGTTAAAGATTGGAAAACTGTTAGCATTTGGGGCATCTTCGGACATAGGTTGTGCAATCTTGAACCATTGTGATCCAATAGTATCCTTGATGGGTGATCTTGTTTTAAACAATGTAACCATTTATATGGGACCATCATTCCCCATTGTGGATCTTCTGCATCATTTCCTCAACATCAGCCCATGTTATATAGTGCAAATAGGGTCCATTAAAGTTTCTCTTGAATAGTGCTTTATTACTGATGATATAATGGGCAGCCAATTTGTGAAGGTTCGCACGATCTTTCTTATCAGGGTCTTGAGGATACATACCATGTTTGATGAGGCATCAAATATCCTAATACCATAACTTGGACATATTGTAATCTTCCTTAATAACGAGTTTAATGTGGTATCAATGGGTGGGCTTAGCTTATTTCTGAACCAGGAAAGGGGCCATTATTATTCCCTTAGGCATGTCAACCATAGATGCCAAGGTAGCAAGGGCGTTAGCTAGGCTATTCTTTACATCAGGAAGGTAGTGGAAGATGACATATTTAAACTGGGATGCATGCTCTTCTAGGTGGGCATGTAAGGGTAGGATCTTCTCATCATTGACTTTTCATTTTCTAAGGATTGGTCTAACGATGAGGGTCGATTCTTTATAGACATCTAGGTGTCGAATTCCTTTCTTGAGGGAGATCTTAAGGCCTACAGTTCATGCCTCATACTCAGTCATGTTGGTGTTGCAGGGGAAGTTTAGTTTGATGGCAATGGGGGTGTGAGAGTCATTAGGGGCGATTAGGAGTATCGCAATGTCGTATCCTTTATTATTGGCATCTCTATCAAAGAACATCTACCATCTAAGGTCCTCTTAAGAGGTGCAGATAATATCTTTGTCCAGGAATTCAGAGACCTAAACATCGTCTTATTCCATGGGGTAATCAGAAAGGTAGTCAGAAATGGCTCTCCCTTTCGTAGCTTTCTACGTGACGTACATAATATCAAACTTGGATTGCAACATCAACCAACGAGCAAGTCGGATGGATAAAGTTGGCTTCTTTAGCAAGTATTTTATGGGATCCATACGACATACTACTCTGATGGGAAAGGCGAGCATGTAGTGACATAATTTCTACGTGACACAAATCCGGATGAGGTTCTTCATTGGGTGATGAAGGTGATTTTCTCCTGATGGTCAGGTTACATCTTGATATGGTTATATTCGGCGAATCCATTGATATATGACTTGAGGGCATGGCTATCTCTTTTGTCCATGATCAGGTCCATGTTGGTCAATGGGTAATCGTCTTTTGGGATGCTTTATTCAAATCTCAATAGTCAATGCACATACGGACTTCTCCTCCCGATTTAGGCATGGGGATGATATTGGTGAATTATGTAGGAAATTCAACTATGCGAATGAATCCTACGTTCAATATCTTGACCACTTCCTACTTGACTTTGAGCAACCATCCGGTATGGAGCTTCCTTAGATCTTGTTTGATCGGTTTTCATTCTGGGAATGTTGGGATCTCATGATGATTTATTTTCGGGACAACGTTAGGCATATCATCATAGGACCATGCGAAGACATCCATTAATTTTTTTAGTAGTTTTTCAAATTACACATGCTCAAGCTCGTTAAGGGTGGACCCTATCCTAATCCCATGCTGATGGCTACTAGAATCGATATTAATAACAACAGTCCCATCATCATTAATTTGAACGTGGTTATATTGTTTGTTATTCTTCTTATTAAGATCAGTTAAGAGTTGTTCATTTAAAAAATCATCATCATCAAAGATTTTATTAGAATCAAAACAATTAATGTAAGGCAAAGCAAGATACTCTAAATCCTCGTTTATCTCATTTAGGGGAAAAATAACATTGAGAACCTTGTCAAAATATGTCTCCATTATATTGATATCAAAAAAAGGACAACAACATCATGTGAAGACACTTGGATCGTGTAGATAGTAGGGTCCGATTGAATTTTATCCGGTTGGATAGGCACGACATTCCAATTGAGGAAAGGCATGTCAGTAGCTTTGATTTGAGTAGACAAGTCCGACGTCACGGTATTTCAACGAATCATATAGTGACTCAGACCTCGTGTCTACAGGTTGAATACGTCCTATAAATCACTTTTCTCAAAATCCCCAGTAATTTTTACTTTCTCGGTGAGAGGTTGCACTTTATATTGGTAGTCTTCGGCCTAAGATTTACTATCTTTAAAGAAGATTTCCAGCCTCGGTTTCATCTTCTTATCGGTAACGGTAATACCATAGTTCAAGTAAGCCACAGAAGGGGAAGTATTCACCCTCCTTGATAAACCTTTCATTCAAAGAGTCTCTCAAAATAGTCATTTCTTCTTATAACCTTATTTTTTTGTTGTTGCCAGAGTGCTTTTAGTTATTATGGTGAGGGATGGTAACCCATTCCCTATGATGGAAGGCCTCCTTCAGGACTATAGTCTCAAGTATCCCTTATTGGCATCACCCTAGCCCCGTTTTGGGAATGAAATGCATATTTTTTTAAATTTGAATCACATTGACGTTGCCATGAGGGTTGTGTTCTGGACAAACTCGTTCTTTGAAATTTTCTCCTACTAGAAGGGGAAGTCGATCAACTTTGAAGCTAGAGAGGAGCATGTTATTCGTCCCATAATTAATTTCCAATACTGGATTTCTAATTCTGGTATTGTATGTATTGTCGTCATCTATAAAGATGGTAATAACCTAGACTTTAGCATGGAATTTCAGTTTCTGATGAAGAGAGAAGATACCCTTCGGATGCGATGATGCTATGGATTCCCAAGGAGTATATTAAAATATATAGGTATGTCGATGACTTGGAACTTGGTGATAAGATTAATAGGGACATCCCTATTATCATCTTTATAGATCCCATTACTTCTCGATGGGTATTATCGTAAGCACACATAATGGCAAAAATGGGAGTGAGATCACTGACCTTCAATCCCAAACAATTAAAGGTTATGAGAGGACAAACATTGAGAGCAAATCCATTGTCAACGAGTGAGAGTGGGATTGTCTTTAGAAATACTTCAATAGAGATGTTGAGATCATAATTATGGTCCAGGCCGATCTTAGATATCTCTGCTTCGGAAAAAGATAGTAGTTTGGAAAAGGTCAAGGACCCAACTATGTTTATGTCTTCTTTGGGAGTGGTAGAAGGAGGGACTGTAGGCTTGGTGAGGAGTTTTGTCAATGCATTTCAGTATAACTAGGAGGACATGAAAGCTCCCATAGGGTGATATTGGCTTGGGTCTTCTTGAGATGCTCAAGGACCTTGCTATCTTTAATAGTCATTTATGGCACGGGAAGTTCTTAGGCAACTCCTTTTCATTTATTTATTTTGGTTGCATGAGGAATCGGATCTTTATAGTGTATACTTGACCTAGTTATGTGATTTACTGAGGTGGGGAAGAACAAGAAGCCCGTATCTTCATCTACCTCGGGATGAATGGCCACCTTATTAATTTCTCCCAATAGATCTTTGAAGGGTATAATTCCACATAGGCTAACTACTAGACCAACTTCTTCTCGATTGGGTTCGTCATCTGAACTATAAAAGTCTTCCCCCCATCTAGTGGTGACTATGTCATCTTGCCAAGAGAAATCAATGCATTAAAAAACCTCGACTGCTTCATTAATCAAATCTTCCCACTCGGCGGGGAAGTGCAGGATTGAAGGGACCAATTGTCCCTGAAGCTTGAAAATAGTGAGTAGTTCATCAATTCTATATATTTCACTTGTCTGTTGACATGCATCGGCCGTTATCTGTACTAAATCATCTAGATTTACTTCTTGAATATGTATGACCCATTCATCATATTCCTGAGCCCAATTCCAGGCCTCCATGAACAAGCCACTAAATTTTCTACGATCAACAGTCATCTCGACGGGTAATTTCATCCCAAACTCCAAGAGTTTGTTCAACACAACTGGTAATTCCAGGTTTTTCCCTTTAGATCAGGTGCAAACGATAATGCAAGCCTTTGTAAGGAGTGACAATGCTTGATCGGTGAAGCAAGTAAGGTGTAGGAGAAAATATGAGCGAACTTTAAGCAATTTAGGTGAGATTATGGGTATAATGGTTACTTTATTGGTCATGATTTGAGCAAGTGGGTCAAATTCTAGGTCATTCTCTAGAAAGATGGCATTTGTATGGGGTGGAAGTGGGTTATAAGTGGTATTGGGTTTGGGATTAGCTGGTGGGGAGATGATACTCTAATTAATTAGGCCTTGGATCACATTTCAAAGATGGAAATTCTAGTCAGTAGTATGGACAGTGAATTGGTGGAAATCACAATGGGAATCGGCTTTGAAGTTTTTAGGGAGCATATTCGGTAATGGATGGGGGTCCAAGGGTTTGATGAGGTTTCGGCTCAACATGGCGTGTTAGACTTTTGGCATGAAAGCATGGAGCTTAGTGTACTCTTTCTTGGTAGGACTGGGGTAACTCTTCGATGCCCAAGAGGTAGCAGGTTGGGAAATGTCATTGATGGTTGAAACTGTAGCACTGGCGGTCTTCTTATACTTTCGGCGAGTGAATTTTTTAGTCACTTTTTTCATCTCACATTTGACTTTGGTAACGCCTTCCTCAATTTCTACACCAGCCTCTCGGAGGGCACATAAGTGTGGGTAGTACTATCCTCCCATAGATGCTCGAATATGAGGTAATCTTCTTCACAATACTAACTTGTTCATCTTTGGAGGGTCTATTGGTCATGGTAACAGCTTTCTCTCTCCACCTTCCTATGAAGTTACTAACTGTTTCCTCAGGGTTCCACTTAAGAAGATCTAGATCTCGGCGCATAACCTATAGCTCTTCATTCTACTTGTACTGAAATACGAATTCTCGTACGACATCCTCCCAGCTACAGATTATGGATTTTTTTAGGGACATAAACCAATAGAGGGAATTTTCTTTCAAGGTCTGCTGAAATATCTGGGCTATTATCTCTTCAGATGCACCAAGGAGGTTCATGTCTCGGTGTGAGCTTCGATGGTGAATAATGAAGGGTCCTCTTCCCCCAAACTTCTCGATGTCTGGAATCTTAAACTTTTCTGGTAGTCTAGCTTTGGGATAGGGAGATATATAGGTGTAGTCCATCTAGTTCCCAGATATCTTAATTTGGTATAACTTTTTCGAAAGAAGCTTGAGGTCTTCATTTACCTTATTCAGTTCCTCCTCCTTAGGATCCATGGCAACTGCCAGTTTAGCCCCTATTTAGTCAAGGTTCAAAATAGGGAGTTGAGTTAGTGGTATCCCATTGGAAGGTGGGGCACGCAAAGCATGCCAATATTTTTTTGGGACCCAAACAGTCCTGGGAGAGATTTGACCCATTGCACGAGGAAAGAGAACCTTGAACTTTTGGGGAATCCAGGCTCAATAACGCTACTTCTCATGGACCCCGATGTGAAGGTTGTTAATAGTGGCACTGAGCTGGGCTAAAATGGTCATCAAATCAGGCTACACATTCAGTGATTGGTCGGTGTTCTCCATGAAGAGATCGTGAAGGTAAATCCTAAACTCGGATGAAGTAGCAAAAGAATCGGCAGAGCTTCAAAGTGATTTAACGGAAGACCAAATCCAATAGGGAGCCATGCCAAAATCGGGTATGCGATCATCCCGAGAGGGAAAACGGTTCGAATTTATTTTTGAAATAAAGAGGGAGAAAATTTTCTGTATTTTGGAAAGAGGAGAAAAAGAGGTTTATGGAATTTTTAGATTTTCAAAAAATGAGGGAAAACGGAGAGGAATCTCAGCATGATTATTATTAATGTTATTATTAGGTTTTCACTTGTATTAGGTTTGCCTAAATGTAGAAAAAAAGTCGTATGGGACCCAAGACTGGGAAAATTGAGTTTGAAAATATGTAAGACACAGTTGGACTTGTTCTCAGGCTCACAAATGGGGTCCTATTTTGGAAAAGGATGAAATAGTGTGAAAATTTAGGCGGTACGCTGACCCAGAATTTTGGCAGAGTTTTACATGGTAACTGGAAAACTAAATATGAGTGTCCTACGTTTGAAACATATATCAGGTTTATAAAATTATTGGGTTAGTGGAAGGGTTCCCCCCTTTGTCATGACTTCCATAATATACCTCTTGCCTATAAGGGCAGTCATTCATTGGTATGTGTGGACAAGCCATTTGATATACCTGAGTGTACTTGAATTACCTCATTATATACCTCATGGGGACACTACATGTGAGAGAGAATTCAATATACTCGACATACGTGAATGAGTTTCCTACTATATACCCACGTCGTGGGTTCGATCAACTGGTACGATGCGAGGGAAATCGTTTGATATACATCGAAGGTATGAGGCCAATGGAAGATGAGAGTCATATCACTTAGGCTAATTGCGACCTGCAGGATTAGCTCCCATCACAAAGTGACCCCCGGTATATGATGAAATTTTGGTCAATATTGCCATGCTCTTAGTGATGTAGTATGCAAAAATGTATGAGTCTTAATTAATAAATTATGTTGAGAGAGAGAGAGTATTTTTATTACTTTTTTATTTGCATGTTGAGTAAAGGGGATACTACACTAATGGAGGAGTATATACAAGTATTATGAAAAGTAAATCTAGCATAAAGACTATACTACGCATGGATACATGTGAGTGAGTAGGTGACATGGGAATATATACACGTCAGTGTGTGTGATAGTGAGCCTATACATGGATTAACTACAAGTGATATGTGATATGTGTAAGTGAGCTTTTATATAAGTGTAGGGTAGGGGGTATGTGATAGTGAAGCCTAAGCATGGATATTCTAAGTGGTGTGTGAGCATGTGAGTGTAAAGTGAAGCTAAGTGTACGTGTGTGAAGTGTACATGGAGAGTATATACAAGTGTGTAAAGTTCATAAGTGGGTGGAAAGTGATTTATACATAAGAGAGATATATACAAAAAAAGGATAGATAAAAGAGAAAAGGTAACATACAAGTATATGTATATGAAGACATGCAAAAAATAATAACACCCATGCAAGAATAGAGTTTAGTCCTCTTAAAATGTCCCAGGTGGAGTCTCTACTGTAGCCTTCCCGAGGTTGGGTTCGAGGGGTTCTCTCGAGGTGGATCCCTCTTTCCTTCCCCTTTCTGACATATGCATGGGATTGCATCCTTTCTCAATGCACTCGATCATCGTCAATGTGGGGTGATATGTAGAGATAGAGTCGCCATCCTATTTTGTACAAAACAGACAAAAGAAATGTTGTTGCCAGAGAACGGTATCAAGGACAATACCGATGATTGCGAAATCAAGTAGTTCAAAGTTCCGGGGACTAAGTTGCAAAATGAGAAGGTGTTAAGCACACATCTTGCCCGTTTTGCTCTCATGGGCATATTTTAATCTTCTCATGTTAAACTCCGTGTTGTGTGTGCTTACGCGCATAATATAAATGGAGGATGGAATAGCTCGACTCGCGTCATGGATAAAGGCGAAGTGAGGTCATCCTTAGGACTGTTCCTAAAATAGTCATTCAAGGTATAATGTAAGCGTTTGTCGATTCATAAGTCATTAAAGAAGAACGAATGTACGTATCGGACATAACACAAGCAAGCAAGCATAATATATATATATATATATATATATATATATATATATATATATATATATATATATATATATATATATATATATATATATATATATATAAGAATATAAAATAATAACAAGGTAACAAATATGTATGGGAGGACTCGAATCTAGGGATTTACCCAAGACGCCTACGTAGCCCAAGTGGGAATCAAAGTCCACATAGTTTGAAGACAATCCAAGTTTGGGTTTAACCCATAAATCCAACCATGGACTTTGATTATATGTGTGTTTCTAGAAAAAGGTGTTTTAGTGTGAGAAAATATGATGAGAACTCCTCGTTTGGAATTTATAAGTAAACCCTCTTTTCTTGTTTTTCGGTTTTCTTGTGAAAATAAAGTATGTGCAAATAGTAATAATAAAAAGTTTGAGACTAAGGTATGTAATGCAAGGAGGTAAAGTACTAAAGTGGAAATGAAGTAACTAATGGAAAAATAAGAGAATTTAAAGAGAAATGAGGAGAATTGGACCTTTTTATTAAGAGTTAAAGTGGATCTTGATTGTAGATGCGTTGATCTCACGATGAGATGATGGTGGTTTGAGGAGATGGGTCAGAATTTACTCAAAAGAGTATGAAACGGATGGAAGGAATGTGGGAAATTATCTTTTTAAGAGGGGAACAACTCTAAATTCGAGAGAATGTTCTCTAAATTACTAAGAGGGATGTTTAAGGGTGATTTTCAAAGCAAGGTCATGGCCTCTATTTATAGGGTCAAGGGGGGTGACGATCGTCATAGTCCTAGACCTGCCTATCATCATAGAACCACAGACACACTACCGATAGGTAGGGTCCTAGGGGTTCCATTTGGTAGTTAAAGGAAGGTTTTTTGAAAAAATGGTCTTAAAATGCTAACCTTAAGTCAAAACCATGCATGGGATGGACCGTTAGAAAGGGTATTTAGATCCCTTTAAGAATCCATCGATCCACTCCCAGGTTTGCGAGTGATCGAAGTCAAATGGGGCCCGAAAGATCCCGTTGATTACTGGACAAAAATTCCTGAAGGAAAATGGATCGTTCGTCCGAATCGTAAGTCCAATTCGCACACGAGGCGAACCATTGAAAAGGATATTCAGTGCCCTTCAAGATTTCATTCAGTTTCATTCGGTTCAGAGAGTTGACCTTAGTCAAACAAAGCCCAAAAATATCCGATGACCCTTTTGGAGTAAAATAGGTTGTTAGTTCGTACCATAAGGTTGATTCTCTCACATGGTGGAGCATTAGAAAGTGAACTCAGAGCCCTTCGAAGATTCGTTCAGCTTAATTCAAGCTAAAGAGTTGTTCGGGGTCAAATGGGGCCCAGGAGCACCCGATGGCCTCTAGATTAGTTTTTAGGGTAAAATAAATCATTTATCTTCATCGTAAGGCCTATTTGTATACAAATAAGAACTTTAGAAAAGGGATTTGGAGCCCTTCAAAGATTCATTGATCTTTCACTCAGGTGAGGAAGTTGACCGGAGTTAAAAGGGGCCTCGGAGCTCCTAGAGGCCTCTAGATAAGTTTTTTATAGTAAAATAGATCGTTTGTTCGAATCGTAAGGCCGATTCATGCACAGGGTGGACCTTTAGAAAGGGAATTAATAGACCTTAGAAGATTCATTAATCTTTCCTCATGAGAGAAAGTTGATCGGGGATAAACGAGGCCCGAGAGTGACTAGTGGCCTCTAGATCAGTACTCGGGGTACGACCTAGGGTTTGCAGTGAATGAGTGAGTGTTAGGGACCTAAGGAAGTGATTAGGGGGTCTTAGGATGGAGTGTATACATAGAGAAAGCTAAAAAACCTATAACTTATGAGTGCTTAGGTCCAACTAATTCGATAATTATATAAACGCTCCAATCCACCTATTAAATCACTACTCAACAACCAAAATAGCAAAATCAGCTATTAATCAGAAGAATCCAAGAAAATAAGCAATAAGCTTTTAAAAAACTCCTAGAAACCTAGAAGGAGAAAGGAAATTGGGTACCTAGAATCAAAGAGAACCAAATACAAGTTGGAAAGGCACGAAAGTAGATTATGAACGATCAAAATGAAAGACTATTAACCAATGAGAAGTTGTTCAAAAAAGGAAGAACTTGGGAGCATGAAGATATTCTCTAAATATAAACATATGTGTGAAGGATTGCAGTGTGAAAAGCTTGAAAAATGGGAAATCGAACCTTTTATACATAATCAGTGATAATCATTACCCTTTTAAAAAAGGCATGTCGTAACACCTTAGAAAGCAGACTGATGTCTTAAAATTATCTGCACAGTACCCAATGCACATGCACATGCACAATACTTATTACCTACCACTCCAGCTAACAGTTAACATGTTGTGAATCCATAGCCAAACAATCATTTAAAATACACAAGGAAATGTGGTCAGCGAGACGATGAGAGACCGAGTCGATGATTTTCTGCATTTGAAACTTCACTCACTATGGTCACTCGGCATCTACCCAAAAGATCTAACTCTTTAAGTATCCTTCCACTGGCTTAAATCATGATAAAAGTCTTGGGGCCTATTTTTATACCTTAAATATGGAGAGATTTATGAACTAATCAGAAGATAACACCTGACCTCACACACATGATGGGAATGTGGTCGACCAGAGCTAATAGTATGGTCGGCTCGTAAGGAGATCGGCTCAGCCATACTTACTATGATAACTTGACTCCATTATTTAACACCGCTAGTTAACACCATTAAATTAAGCATGTACTTTTTGAATGACATCAATAGCCTGAATGAACGTGAACTTGGAGAAGATATGCAAATATTTTCCCCAATGTGCTAATAACTAATTGTAATTATTCTCTCATTATGATTTTAAAACATGTACTCGCCTGACCTATAAAGGTGAGCCATGTGCCCCACACTCCGCTCTTCCCTCTAACAGACTATAAATAGCACACACTCCCCATATGTGACTACCTTATGAGACTTTACCACACCCGCATGTTGTCCAATTTTAGATATTAACGGAGAGCTTGTATTATGTACTCTTTAATGGCGTTTGCCTAATAATTAATAGAATCACTAGCACCTGTGGACGTAGGCACCAAGTTGGAGTGGACCATGTAAATATGGTTCTTTTACTTTCTCTCTATGCTCTTATTTTATTCATGTGTTATTATCTCAGTAATCCATTATCTTATCTATTTATCTGCTGGTAATTAATATATTTAGATAAGATAAACTATATACTAATCTCTAATGATAATAATATTCACATCATGGGAAGGGTGGGAATGAATCCTCCTAAAGAGATTATAATGTGAGTATACTTGAAAGAGTAACCTCACTATGAAATAAGTGAGTAAACATAAATAGGACCGCTAGAAAAAGAATAAACTAACTAAACATGGATAATATGCTAAGAATAATGTGTGAAATGACTAAAAATATGAGCGACGCCCCGAAATCATAATCTCGCTATGGAAACATCAGTAGACGTATATAAGATCTCTAAAAGGATAATAAATGTAATATAACTAACTACATTAGTATAATATACCAACTACATGAGTGAGATGATAATATATGGAAATAAACTAATTGAAAAAGGTTAAAAAAAGACTTGAATCCTGAAATAGCTTTGGGATGCCTACGTAGCAAAAAATGGCATCAAATATCACGTAGTTTACAATATAAATAAGGTCGGGGTTTAAACTATAATACGGATCTAATTTGTCTCTTTTTATTTCTGAAAAGAATGTGAAATGTGGTGAAAGTGTTGAAAAATGTGAGAACACTCTAAATTGGGGATTATGATTTAAACCTCCTTTTTTTTTGGGGGGGGGGGGGGGGTAGTTTATTAAAATAGACTTGAAGATATATGTTGATGTAAAAAATTAGATCACTCTAATTATTCAATCACAGATAAATAAAATGAGACAGAGATTTTTAAAGTGGTTCAGCCTTATAAGAATGGCCTACGTCCACTGTTATGTTATTGCTGAGTGTTTGGGAATTCTCGATTACAAGTTCAGTCAAGAAATTCCGGTCCCTTTGAATGAGGGTGATACAAGGTATTTATAGCCCTTAGGTTGTACATGAATGGGTTGATACATTAAATGATATACATATGAAAGGGTAATACATTTAATGCAGCGTGTGCGTCAAGATGATAAACATTCAATGAATAGTTGAATTGTTGACATTCTGGCAATTAATACTACGACCGAGATGCAGCTCGGACCGCCTTAGTTGCGCATTGCTCAGGAGTTCCTCGGAGCGCTAGAGTACCTCGGAGTGCTGAAGTTCCTCGGTATATCCTCGTTGCTCGGGTTGAACATGAGTTGGTCGAGGAAATGAATTTCCTCGTTGTTATTGTACCACATAGATTGACAAGTGTCTTCGTATGATTCGTCCACATCAGCATATTAATTTTGGTATCAACAGAAGCCCCTAATGTTTCATATTTCGAACTTTGAGGAGTATGGAACATTCTTTCTCGGTTTATGGCAATATTGAATGATCTTCCTGGGTTTTAGGAGCATCGTATTTGAATTTATTTCCAAATTCAACGAATCCGCCTTTTTTCGAACTTTTAAGAGCGCTTCGATCTTAGTGCCCTTTTTGTCCTTTTAGCCGTCAGAAGTTCAATAGTTTCTTTTTTGTAATCATTTCCTTCGCCGCTTCCCAAGGCAAAGTATTTAAACTTCTTAGGTAACCATACCGTCTTCTTCTTTTTCCAATTTCCTGCATTCAAGCTTTCTATTCTCTCCTTCTCTCTTGTGCATTCATCCTAGTTTTCGTTCGTTGTCAACATACCTCCTTTCTTCCTGTAAGATCTTCTTCCTTTCTTCTGTATCTCTTTTATTCAGTATGGTTTATATTGTGGAGTCTGTTGAGAAATTTCGTTCCGATTTTTCCATTCCTTCCTTGGTAACTCTGGAGGTTCTTTCTGAGCCTTTAGATTATTTTCGATTGGCTGAGGGACATTGGTTCCCCAGTCTATTCATTGCTGAATGTGGATTTTCTTTTCTGCCAAACCCATTGTGTCTTGAGTTTTGTCAGTATTTTGATCTTGTCCCTGCAAAAATAGCCCCCAATTCATGGAGAATAATTAATGGGGTGTACAAATTAAATCTAACTCATGGGACTCGTATAGGGATCCCTGAAATTATGTATTGCTATAAATGGGCCATTCTAGATAATATTTATTACTTAAAAACTAGGTTTCTGAATAGGGCTCTTGTATTTAACCTCCCTGATTCAAATAGAGATTATTTTGAACATGGGGTGGTTATTAAAAATTGGCAATATGCCCCTTTAGTTGGAGATGGAGTATACAACGGTCCCATATGCCCCCCATATGGCAATGGGATAGGTTTATTTTTCATTTTATTTCTTTTACTTATGAAATTATGCTTTTATCATGTTTGATAAAATGTATGACTGATATCTCATTATGTGTTTGTTTGCAGTTGATAGTAAAAGAAAAACTCCAAAAGAATCAGAGGTTAATATTAAGCATCTGAAACTTATCTGGGGTTTGCATAAGAACGTTGCAGACGAGCACATCAGGTCTGCATCATATTTGCTTCAGTATAAGAGTTATACAACCTCTTATACTGCTCGCCCTGTTGAGCCAGCTTCAACTCCAGAGGATTCTTCTTCAGATTCTCATCTTCCTTTAAGTCAGAGAATGGGCAAGAAAAGAGCTCCTCCTGCTCTATTTGATGACATTACTTCTGCTGCTGGGGCCAAGAAAAGCAAAACTGATGTCCCAGAGGGGACTAAGAAGGTGGATGTTGCACCTTCCAAAGCTACCGAAAAGCCCCCAGTGGCTCCGAGCAAGAAGGTTGCTCCTGGGGAAATAATTGCTATCTCTCCGACCAAGAGTTCTTCCTTGGTTGAAGCTTCTGAAGTCCCTTTGAGGAGATTGAGGAAATGATCCTCAGTCAATTTGGCTGAAACTGCATCCTCTCTACCAGCTGGTGGTGTTGGTGTTCCAACCATCATTCCTCCGAGCTCTGCAATGAGCTCAGTAAAAACTTGGATCATACCCGAGGTCCAAGGAATTGATGAAAAAATTTCTAGGGATATGCTGACATCCCTAGCTACTCGTCATCTTGCTTCGGTAAATTTCTCACACTCTGAATTTCCTTTCTTTCTGTGAATACTTGTCTTTTTGCACTGACCTGTCACTTTTTCCTTTGTTTAGCTGGTGAATTGTTTTAACAACATCGTGAAGAAAGATGAAGCTATTAAAGCTTCAAGCTCCTCGTCAGGTGTAGAGGATGCTCTGCTAGGTTTGACCCAATCCTTGAAGGAATCTCGCCAACAGTATAGTGAGGACAAGGCTGTTTGGGAGAAAAAGTTGTCAATAGTTGAAGCTGAGAAGGTGAAGTTGGCTGAGATCTCCAAGAGTTTGGAGAATAAAGTGAAAAGTTTAGAGGTCGAGCATAAGAAATATGACGACAAGCTCAAGAATTTTGGAGAACTTGAGGATAAGCTGAGGAAGGCAGAGGAAGAATTGTCCGCCCTGCGAGATATCAAGGTCCAAAAAGAAGAATTGGATGCGAAGCTCTCCTCGGAGAAATTGAGAAGAAAGCTCGCAGTTAAAAAATCCTTCAGCGCAGGCTGGGATAAAGGATGGGACAAGGGGATTGCTGCGATGACATCCCAAGTTCAATACGGGAAGTTGAAATACTTTCGAGATGGCTGGGTAGCTGCCCTACAGGAATTGAAGATCAAGGATGATTCCGAGCTATTCCAGCTACACCTCCCTGGTCCTCCTCCACCAATTGTGGAAGAAGAAGAAGATGAGCCTGTCTCTGATGAATCTTCTATGGCCATAGGTGATCAAGTCCCTGCATCTCTATCTTCTGCCAACGAGGACATTTCTTCCATGCCTCCTCCTCCTGAAAAAATTTTTACTCCTGCAGATCAAGTTGCTATTACCACCGAGCAACCAAGCTCCTCATCCCAGCCTCCCGAGAAAGTCTTGGGAGACAAGGAAAAGGTGTGAAGTTGTTCGGTATCATTTCTATCTTTCATTATTTGTAATCAAACAATGTAATCCTTTTGTGATCTAATAAAATACATCTTTATTCATCTCTGTTGTTGATGATTTGCTTTTGTTGATTGTTGTCTTTTTCTCATCCTTAGTTTGTTGCTAGAATGGAACCTATATCTGCACATGATACAAAGCTGATGCAGTAATGTCACGAATATTATAAGGTTGGTCATACAGACCTTAGTACATCAGAAATTGCTGACATCCTTGGCCATGATGCCTCAGAACAAGCAATTGAGGCTTATCGATACTTGAAGGATTTACTTGACCGAGCTGTGGCCAACAATGTGGCCTACTATGACTTGATTGAGGAACTTCATTATTCCTTAGAAGATCTCCAAGGTCAGCACAATGAATCAATGGCTTTGTTGCACAAGGAATACGAAAATAGATATCAACAGCTTTCTTCTGAAATAGGCCATAAAAAGATCCTTGCTGGATACGATGTTAGGGAAAGAACTTTAAAAGGTGAAGTCAAGGCTTGCAGGAAGATTGCTGAGTTGCTGGAACAAGAGAACAATAATTTGCAGAAAAATCTGGCACAGTATGAATCTGCAGCGTCATCTTCCACTGCTTTAGTGCAAGTTACCGATGAAGGTTTCTCGTTCTTAGAAGTTGAGAATGCCAAATTAAGGCAAGAGTTGGACATTCTGAGAAGATCTGTTATTCCTGTGACTGCTCGAGGACGAGGAAGAGGTTCTCGTGGGCGAGGAAGAGCTGTTCAAAATGTTGCCGAGGAGCAAAGTTCTCCAGTCGCTGCTCGGAGTCGATCAAGAGTTCTTAGCCGCAATGTTGAAGAGGCTCGCACTCAATCTTCTTTGGAAACTCAAGCATACCAATTAAACGCCAAAGATCGGGCTTTATCTGAAATGTCCAAGAAAAATCTATCTTTGGAAGATCAACTTACTGCAACGAAGTCTGCTTTGAATAATAAAGATGTTTTTGCCAGGAGCCTTCACGAACAATTGGATAGATTAACCTTCCAATTCCATAAACAGCCCAGGGAATTTTGGATGGCAGGATACAATGAAGCCCATGTTCATTTAGATGATCGGATTGAACATGCCAATAATGAAGGTTATAAGCAGGGGTGGTTGAACGCCCTGGGTGTACTGAAATTGGAGCAAGGGCATTTTTTATGGGATTATCATGCTCCAGGGTTACTAGATTTGCCTGTGCCACCTTTCAAATTGGATATGGAATGGATCCCAGCTCGTTCCATTCCTCGGAGTTTAATTTCAAAATATCTCGGCGACTATAGTCTTCATTCTCAGACTGAATTATCTCGTCCAGAGCATCTCTTGGATACACCTTCTGTGATGAACATCAGAATGCTCAGAGATATTAATTTCATCAATTCTCCTCTTTGCTTAGAAGATCCTCCTGCCGGCGAGGAACCTGTTTCAAAAGCTAAAGGAAAGAAACCAATAGAATAGGTTTTTCAATGTAATAATTAGCACATATGTATAGCTTGTAATACATTTTTATCTTAATGAAAGAATTTCATCTTCTGTTTGCAAATTTGTATTGCGATTGTCTTGTGTTTATCAAACATTTTTACATTTGTGTATATGTATCTGTTAAAAAGATAACAATATGATGCTGTTCATCAACCAACTTAGTAAGCAAAATTACAAGTATCAATGTTGCTCAATCACTTAATAATAAAGTAATGAGTATAAAATGTTTAAAATATTTCCAACCAACCAAGGTTGTTAAATTGTGTTTGTCGACCAACTACAGTTTATGGGTTTTTATCCCCGACCAACCATACTTGGTAAATTTTTTTCATAAAATGTGTCCGACCAACCATGGTCGATAATTTATCCTCGTCGACTAAGTATAGTTGATCACCGACCAACTATACTTGGTTCAGTTTGGAATTCTTTGTATTTTCTGGAATGATTTTACCTTCCGACCAAGTTGTTGGCCTATTTTCAAGATGATATCGTTCTTCCCTCAACCGTAGTTGATTATTGAACTATCAGGTTCCTTCGAACTATCTTGTCCACTAGTTATCTTACCAACCTTAGTTGGTCACGCTAGTGTACGCCTCCTAACCAAAGGAGTATATTTTTTGGTTCTTTCGAACTTTTGGTCCACTAGTTATCTTACCAACCTTAGTTGGTCACGCTAGTGTACGCCTCCTAACCAAAGGAGTATATTTTTTGGTTCTTTCGAACTTTCTGTCCACTAGTTATCTTACCAACCTTAGTTGGTCACGCTAGTGTACGCCTCCTAACCAAAGGAGTATATTTTTTTTTGGTTCTTTCGAACTATCATCTTCTTTTTGCTGTCGAGCAGCGTAGTGTACAACACTAGTATTCTCCGAAAAACTTTCAAATAAAGGAGAGGAAAATGGTGAAAACATCATCATTTTATTCATATTGATGGAACCGTTATACATTTTACATCATTGATAATACTTGCAAAGGTGTTCAGCATTCCAAGCATTCTTGAATTCTTCTCCTTCTAGAGTTGCTATTCGGTAAGTTCATGGTCGAATGACTTCTGTTACTCGGTAAGGTCCATGCCAATTTGCTTCCAATTTATTGTGCTTCTGAATGACCTTCTTTAGCACATAATCTCCTTATTTTAAATCGCATTTCTTCACCCTTTTATTGTAGAACAGGGTTGTGCGTTGTTGGTAAGCAGCAATCCTAATGGCTGCCTCTTCTCTTACTTCCTCGAGCATATCTAAATCCAGTCTTCTCATCAAGTTGCTGACTGGGGAATTGAAATTCAGCACTCTGTGTGTTGGGAGACCTAACTCGGCAGGTATTACAGCCTCACTTCCAAATGCCAGCATATATGGTGATTCTCCAGTCGCTGCTCGGGGAGTTATTCGGTAAGCCCACAATACTGATTGTAGCTCGTTAATCCAGTTAGCTTTAGCTTCACTTAGCCTTTTCTTCAAACCATTCAGCAGTGTTCTATTCGTCACTTCAGTCTGTCCATTGCTTTGAGGATGGCCTGGTGCTGAATGGACCTTCAAAATGTTCGACTGATGACAATAAGCAGCAAATTCCTCGTTATCAAATTGGGTTCCATGGTCTGTGATGAAGGCATGAGGGAGACCATATCGACCGATGATATTCTTCCAAACGAACTGGTATACCTTCTCGTACGTCATGTCGATGAGGGGTTCAGCTTCTACCCACTTAGTAAAATAGTCTACTGCGATGACGAGGTACTTAAATCTTCCTCGGGTGGTCGGCAATGGTCCCACCAAATCAATTCCCCACATGGCGAATGGCCAAGGGGAAGTTATGGGTGTCAACAATGCTTGTGGAGTTCATCGGATAGAGGAAAAACGTTGGCACTTATCACATTTCTTAGCATAGGCTATACAATCAGCCCTCATCGTTCGCCAATAGTATCCTTGAGTCATTACCCTTTGTAAAAGTGTTTGACCTACTACATGAGCTCCACAAGACCCTTCATTGATCTCTTCAATCAATTCTTTCACTTCGGAGGGATGTACACATCTCTGCAAACCTGCCATAATTCCTCGTCTATATAAAATACCATTAGTTAATACATACCGAGCAGCTTTATACTTCAATTTTTTAGCAGCGAGCTTATCCTCTGGAAATCCTCCCTCTTCAATATATATCCTGATGGGATCCATCCAAGATGGTCCTATATCAAAGGTAATAACATTCATCGTCAAGTTTTCATCTATGCTCCGTCTTTCCAATACTTCAATTGGTATCATTCTTCGCAGCTCGGTACGAGTAGCTGATGCTAGTCGGGCCAGTGCGTCTGCTTGTACATTCTCCATCCTCGATATTCTCACCAATTGAATGGCATTAAATTCTGTCAGTAACTCCATCACCTTTTCATGATACTTTGCCATTAAATCTCCTTTAACTGCATATGTTCCTGTCATCTGATTTACAATTAATTGAGAATCACTGAATACAATTACTTGTCGTGCTTCCATAACTTTTGCTAAGTTTAAACCTGCTATCATGGCCTCATACTCAGCTTCATTATTAGAAGCTTTGAATTGGAATCGCAAAGCATATTCCATGTCAATCTCGTCTGGGGTGTTCAAAACAATTCCTGCCCCACAACCTGCTGTGCAAGATGAACCATCTACATATAATCTCCATATGGGTAACCCGTCTTCAAATTTCTTATCTGATAGAGTTCCTCGGTGAAATATTTGTTGCTTCTTTTCATCCTCCCCTGGCACTTTTCGCTCCTTGTTGACCATCTCTTCTCGTTCTTCAACCAACCGGGGCTGGTTTGAATTTGAAGTTGATGATCCTTCTACATCCATAGGCCCTTTTACCAACCGGAGTTGGTCTGGACTTTTGTCTGTTGCTCCTGTAACATCCACAGGTTGGTCAGCGAGCAGTTTTTGTTCCTCGGGGGTATCAGGATATGTAAATTCTGCTATAAAATCTGCTACAGCTTGTCCTTTCAATGATGCTCTGGGCTCATACACAATATCATATTCACGGAGCTCTATTGCCCAGTACATCAATCTTCCTAATTTTTCTGGCTTGTGAAGGGCTTGCCTCAATGGCATGTCGGTATATACGACGATTGTATGGGCCTGGAAATATGGCCTCATTCTTCTACTTGCTTCAATTAATGCCAATGCCAATTTTTCTTGCTTTGGATATCTGATTTCTGCGCCTCGAAAAGCCTTACTTGTGTAATAGATGGGTTTCTGAACTCCATTCTCCAATCTAATCAATGCTGAGCTAACTGCATTCTCTGATACCACCAAATATAAGTACAACTTCTCTCCTGTTATTGGCCTGGACAACAATGGAGGTGCTCCCAAATACTTTTTCAAGTCTTGAAAGGCCTTTTCACATTCATCAGTCCACTCAAAAGTTTTTCGAAGTGTTTTGAAGAATGGGAGGCATTTGTCAGTTGCTCGGGATACAAATCTGTTGAGCGCTGCAACTCGTCCTGTAAGACTCTGCACTTCTTTCTTTTTTGTTGGAGATCGCAACCCTAAAAGAGCTATGATCTTATCTGGATTTGCTTCAATGCCTCGCTGGTTGACAATGTATCTGAGAAACATTCCTTCTCGTACTCCAAATGTGCACTTCGTCGGGTTGAGTTTCATCTGGTATTTATCCAGTTGATCAAATGTCTGAGCTAAGTCAACTAAATGATTTGCAGCTTTCTTGCTTTTTGTCAGCATATCATCGACATAGACTTCCATATTGCAACTGATTTGTTCGGTGAAAACCTTGTTCATCAGCCGCTGGTATGTCGCTCCTGTATTTTTCAAACCAAAAGGCATAACATTATAGCAATAAGTTCCCCTAGGGGTAATAAAAGAAGTACTTTCCCTGTCTTCAGGTTTCATTTTGATCTGGTTGTAACCAGAATACGCATCCATAAAGCTGAGCAGCTCATGTCCCGAGGTAGCATCCACTAGTTGGTCAATTCTGGGCAATGGAAAATGATCTTTTGGGCATGCCTTGTTGAGATCAGTGAAATCAACACACATTCTCCATTTATTGTTCTTCTTCTTTACCATTACCACATTTGCCAGCCAGTCTGGATATTTCACATCTTCAATGAATTGGGCTTTTTGGAGCTTCTTGACCTCCTCTTGTATGGCTTGATTCTTCTCGGGACTAAATACCCTTCTTCTCTGCTTTACAGGCTTGATCTCCTTATTCACATTGAGTTCGTGACATAAGAAGTTTGGATCTATTCCTGGCATATCCTCATGACTCCATGCGAAAGTTTTCTTCCTGTTTCTCAAGAACATTATCAACTCTTGTTTTATTGAAGCATCCAACGACGAACCAATCTGGGTTACTCGTTCAGGGTGCTCCTCGTCCAGAATAACATTTTCTGTAGATTCTACCACCTGTCCTTTTACAAGTTGGGATTCATCCCTGGGATCAAGAGTTTCAATTTCTGTACCTTCCTCCACCTGGTAGGTAATAGTCTTTTTCCTTGATTCTTCAAGCTCCTCTTGCTCGGCAAATGAATAATAGCATTCCCGAGCTACTTTTTGATCACCTTTCACAACTCCTACTCCGAAGTTTGTTGGAAATTTTAAGCATTGATGCACTGTAGATAGAACTGCTTCGAATTTCTTCAAACCAACTCTTCCCATGATGATGTTGTAGGCTGACTGCACATTCTTATCATCACAAAGAAGCGTATTCTTTCTGTTCGACAAGCAGGCCAAGTTCCAATGAATATGTCCAACTTGATAGTCCCAAGTGGAAAAACTTTCTCTCCAGCAAAACCCAGAAGGGGTCTGTGATAAGGTTCCAATTGAGATAATTTCAAATTCAAGCTATCAAAACATGAATAGTACATGATGTCTGCTGAACTACCTTTGTCCACCAACACCCTTGAAATCACCACATCTTTCATCCTCATTTTGATCACCAAGGGATCGCCGTGAGGGTAAAGAACACCTGCCAAATCGTTTTTTGAAAAACCAATAACTAGCTTCTCTTTATTTACCTTCCTCGGACGATCATCTTCGATAAGATTTATTCGTTGAATATATGAGCAGGCTTGAGCCTCTCCGAGATAGGCCTTTCTTTCTGCAGTAAGGTCTCCCCCTCCAGCATCTCCTCCTGTAATAACATTACAATCAAATGACCCAAAACGTATGGAAAATACCTCTCGTTCAGGCTGTCTTGGCTTCTTTGGAAGATCGGGGTCTTCATCTGGATCATCTTCCTGATCTCTTTTCTTTTTCTCCTTCGTCCGACGAGGAGATCTGGAACGATCTCTAGTTCTATCATCATTCTTCCTTTCACCTTTGCGATCTACATACTTTGACAACTTTCCTCTTCGGATGAGCGTTTCAATCTCGTTCTGAAGGGCTATGCAATTTTTGGTCATATGGCCATGATCTTTATGGAACTCGCAATATTTGGCCCTATTTCTCAGTTCAGGATTGGTTCTCAGTTTATCTGGTCACTTGATTTCTTCGTTATTCTTGATTTCTTCTAAAACATGATTAATACCCATCTTCAACGGAGTATAATTATCATATTTCTTCAGGACTTCCCATGACGTCCTATTATTCTTGGAGTGCTTGTCACCACCATTACCTTTTTGCTCTTTCTTCTTAGATTTGTCAACCTCCACCTTGGTTTCTTTATCCATATTCTTCTTCGCAGCCATAGCCTCCTCGGCATTCATGATTTTGGCCGCTTTTGCCATCAACTCCGACATAGTTTTAGGTGGATCTTTGGCCAAAGTATAATATAATTTGTTAGGCAGCAATCCACTCATTAAAGCAGTGATCGCTGTCTTTTCTTCGTAATCTATGACTTTCAACTTCTCGTTATTGAAACGAGTTATGTAATCTCTAGTACTCTCACCTGATTATTGTCTAACACTTAACAAGTGCGCTACTCGCTTTACCGGCTTTGATCCAAAATAGAAATTACCAATGAACAACTCGGCTAACTGAATAAAAGTCGAAATCTTACCCCGAGGAAGATTGTTGTACCATATCTGTGCAGATCCGGTAAGAGTTCCCGAAAATGCTCTACACCTCATCTCGTCGGGGACAGCATATATGTCGGCAGCAGCTTGGTATTGTTCTATATGAAGAACAGGATCTGTCTTTCCATCATATTTAGGGGTCACTACAGGTGCTTTAAATTTCGATGGTGTAGGAAAATTCACAATGGCCTGCACAAAAGGTGTCCCTTGAACAAAAGTTCTCTATAAGGGATTCCTTTCTTTAACCATTTCTCCAAGTCTATCCTCCAATCGCTGAATGGAACCCTTCCATGCTTCATTTCCTTCCTCGGGCTGCTTAGTCCGAGCAATTGATTGTTCTGACGTAGCTTCCTGAGATCTATCTCGACGAGTAGCTGGTCTTGATTGTGCTGATCCTTCTCTCAAACCTGATGGTGGTCAAAAGCTTCTCGATGGGGCTTCAGGTGGACTCATATTTCTCCTTGGTCCTAACCGACTGAAAGGAGATACCCTGCTTAATCTTTCCAGAGCGCTAGTTCTCTCCGGAGAGAGGGTGATATGTTGATCTGTATCCGTAGCCCGTATCGATGAAGTTCGCCCAGGTTGATAAGAAAAATTATTAGATTCTTCATCACGATATGACCAAGTACGCTTGGATCGCGATTGCCCATGATCACTCCTTTGCCTTGAATGGGTAGGTGCACCGCCGTGAAGAGTTTGAATGAGTTGCCTCATTGTTTCTTGTATGGCGGTTTGTCCTTCAGCCAGATTCGTCATAATTCCAGCCAGATCTGGAGGTGCAGATGGATTTAGAGGATTTCCAATATTTCCAGCATTTCGATTATCGGATTCTGGATTATCTGCCATTGATGATAAATGATTTTTGATGAAAAACGATAGCAACAGTCGCTTCTCACAGACGGCGCCAATCTGTTGATGTAAAAAATTAGATCACTCTAATTATTCAATCACAGATAAATAAAATGAGACAAAGATTTTTAAAGTGGTTCAGCCTTATAAGAATGGCCTACGTCCACTGTTATGTTATTGCTGAGTGTTTGGGAATTCTCGATTACAAGTTCAGTCAAGAAATTCTGGTCCCTTTGAATGAGGGTGATACAAGGTGTTTATAGCCCTTAGGCTGTACATGAATGGGTTGATACATTAAATGATATACATATGAAAGGGTAATACATTTAATGCAGCGTGTGCGTCAAGATGATAAACATTCAATGAATAGTTGAACTGTTCACATTCTGGCAATTAATACTACGACCGAGATGCAGCTCGGACCGCCTTAGTTGCGCGTTGCTCAGGAGTTCCTCGGAGCGCTAGAGTACCTCGGAGTGCTGAAGTTACTTGGTATATCCTCGTTGCTCGGGGAGAACATGAGTTGGTCGAGGAAATGAATTTCCTCGTTGTTATTGTACCACGTAGATTGACAAGTGTCTTCGTATGATTCGTCCACATCAGCATATTAATTTTGGTATCAACAATATATATAATAGTAAAAGTGTAGGATTAAAGTGAAAAAATATAGTATAAGAACTATAAATGGGATTGAAGAACTAAAATAAGCAAAATGGCACTTCTGAGAATAGTAAAATATGAAAGGATTTGAACCTTAAAGCACTTTAATAATATGTTTCGAACTCTTTGTTTGATGATTTTAGTGTGTGGATGATGGTGGTGGAGTGATGGTTAAAGGTGGGCCTAGATAATGTAAGGGAATGTATGAGATAATTTTGATATATGTTATTTTTGGAATAGCTATTGAACTGAAATCGTGGTCCTATGAAAATGGGGTAATGGTTTCCTTATATAGAAAACCCTAAAGATAAAAAGAGCCTTATGTCCTTAGGAACCTACCAATCGACATGGTCCTAGGCCTACCCATCTACATGTGGGCCTGACTTGTGTGCTAATAAATCCCTACATGTCTATAGGTAGGTGGGGTGTCCTACCTATAGACATGAAAAATGGTGTTTGGGCCATAATTTTTTAATCGTATGTCTAATTTGCACAAGTTCGGTACCATTGGAAAGAGGATTCATCGATTTATTCTGTGATGAAGGGACTCTCAGTTTTAAGACTTGACCAAAGTCAAATAAACTCGAGGAGAGAGTTGTTATCTGGTTAGGTTTTTGAAGGAGGAACGGTTTGGACCCTATGAAAGAGTTCATGGGTGGTTGTATAGGGTTTCTATCTATCAAAGAGTCCTAGGTTCTAATGTCTTTAGGATTTGTGTTGTTATCGTTAGGTTTTTCGTGCTGCATTCTTTGAAATTAGAGCCATGTGATAAGGTTGATTTGTACTCTTTATTAGTGATGGGTTACTTATATGAATTTCTTGGTATTATTTTTTATGGAAAACACTCAAGGTGGGAGAGGATGTAAAGTTGCAACCAGGGATACTAATCGAGACCATCGATAACTGTAATTGACTTGGTTTCCATGATTGCCTAGGTAGTGACAGCTGGGGTGACCACTACATTATAGTACCTTCAAAGGCCTTAACAACCATAACCATTGGTGGTTGTGAAAACTCATCCACATTTGTCAATTTTGGAAAGGGACATGGTTCATTTTCTAAGAGTAACCCACTATATTTTCTCTGGACTATTGATATTTTGGTGGCACACCAGTGGAGCATGGAAGTTCAGGTACACTTGAGCATGTCGAAGTGCATGGAGGATTAAATGTTGATGCTTTCCCCCTTTAAGCTCATAGGTGAGTCAATATAAATGCGGGAGTCTACAACCACTATTGAGGACAGGAGCGGTATGACCATAGTTGAGTTTTGGAGGAGGTTTAAGCACAAGTGTTGTCCGCCAGTAGTTAAAGGTAACTTCTGACTTTGTTTTATGAGAGTCTCATGATTGACAAGTACGAATAGGAGTTCACAAGTCTCTCAATGTTTCACTTGAGTATGTGAGCATTGAGGAGAAATGGATGGATGGTTCATCCAGGGATTGACTTGCTGAATTATGAGCGTATTGTTGGGCAATTAGACATACACCACATATACCTAGGTGGTGAATGATATCAGGAGAATTCAAAATTTTAGAAGTCTAAAAATAGGAAAAATTAGACAAGGGTACAAACTTTACTCAAGAGAAAAGGGATGGACCAAATGGAGAAAATCACTCTCATCGCAATGAGGACAAACAATCGCAACGTAAATATCAGCAAAAGGATTGTCAATGTAATAATCCCAAGAAGGAAGTGGTGGGCCAACAACATGGGGGTCATAATGGAGCATTTCAGGAATGTTAGTATGGATGTATAGGGGGGTCATTCGGCTAAGAGATGTTTTAGTTTCAACTTAGTGTTGAGATGTGGAGCCAAAAGCCTACCATTTCTTTATCTTACTTTTTATTAGGGCTTGGGCGAATTTAGAGGAAAAAAATTCATTATTACGCGGAAGAATGTAATATCCTTTATTTTTATGAATTAAATAAATTATTATTTAATAAATAATTGATATTTATTAAGGTTATTTAATGTGAAATTTACATAAATTATTTAGTTTAAATTAATAATTGCAATTAAAGAGAGAACTTAAATAATATGTGAACGACTCACTAACTTAATGATACGGTGGTGATTAAATTTTATGTTACGATTTGGTATCATTAGACCGGACTCTGGGGGAATACAGATGCCTGGAGTGGTGTTTTTAATATGTCGAACTAGGCCTTGGGGGTAGGTACACTTTTGGCCAAGTTTTAGGATCATCTGATTAGTGTATTAGACATATTGGCGAGTCCAAAAGTGGAACCATAGGGGAGTTGCGGGATTAAGGTTACAAATAGATAATTAAACCTCATTAATCATTATAACACGTCATATTTTATAACCTAGCAGTAGAGTCAAACTTTTGAAGAAGAGAGGGAGCATATAAGAAGGTTTAATAAAGTGTAATCTTCAATGCAACAAGAAATACTATCTTGCTAATCATATTAGTGTAATTTGAATATGATTTGCATCGTTGGATATGAATTAATTATTACAAGCATGTTGTTACGGTTTAAATTTGATTAATGACTTATAAATCTATTTTGTAACCTTTGATTAGTTATAAATCTTATAAGATTAATTGTGCAGATTAGTATTAATAATAAAATCATAATTAATGTATACCAATATTTTTTATACTGTTGAAAATCCCTGATTAACCTGTTTTGAATCAACACTTATTGTAAACCTGATTAGTTTTAATTATTTAGTAATGTGTAATCATATGATTAATGGATGAAATTGTTATAATTTATTATAATTTTGGTTTAACATGGAATCTTATGAAGAGCGTGTTAAATTTAACAGTTCTTGCACCAAAATAATGGCATTAAGCATAGAATATTATCATTGTAATATGAGGATTTGAATTAGGGATATTTAGGATTGATTAGAAGGAATTTCGGATTTATTTTGGTGCAAAATTGGTATTTGTCTTATAAATTTTAGAAAAAGATTTTTGATTTTGTGTATTTTAGTTTTACAAATTTTGTGTGGCATATTGGTGTGGTTGAATCCCATTCATTTCGTGTTATCCATGTGACTGGGGCATTTGGTTATGATTATTAATACTTAGATTATTCTTAATCATGCTTGCATGGAGTTATTTTGACTTTGAGTTGCTTTATGGATTCAACTTTATATATGCCTCCACACACACATGCACGAGATTTTTGAACGTTAACCTCACATGTATATTTGAGCTATATGAGTTGTTCTCCCATCAATCTTGTCATACACATATTTGTTGATTGTAGGGGATTTGTGCATGTAAAATACGTTACCCATGAGATTATTTTTTTATAAAATATATGAGGGTGCACGATAAAGCTCTACGAAAGGAGAAAATCTCCTTCGCGAGAAAACCACCATTGGTAAGAGTCTAATGAAAAGATTTAAAGGTAATAAAACATAGGAATTTTCAAAAGCCAACATGTTTAATTTGTTTGATTTTCAAAAGTTATGGCTTCAAAATAATTGAGAGAAAAGAAAATTTGATATATGTTTATCTTTTGTGGGTGTTTAATTTAAGATCATTGGGTTTGTGCAATGAATCCTAGTTATGCTTATTTTGTCATGAAGTTATTGATTTGTAGAATCATTAATATTCCATGCTTGTGTACGTTATGCTTATTTTTTCATAAAGTTCACTTTATCTTGTCACTTGAGGCTAAATCTTAGTTTGATAAAGTTTCGCGGTCAAACAGAACTCCTTGAACATATTTGAGTGTTTGGTTCATAATTCATGTGTATCTAGTTCACATCCCTTCTTTCCATCCACATATTTAGACATATCGATACTATGCTAGTGTGTAAAGCTTATGTGTTTGTATTTAGTTTTGTGGTTATTTATACCTATATATGTGTCGGTATTTCATTAGTGTATTTTTCATATAGTATATGTGTTATCGTTTGTCTTGAGTCTTTACGGTTTGCATATAGTCCATGTTTGCCATACGCTTTATCTTTGGATTTTATATGGCATGATTTATGATCAAATTGAAATCTCTCATTATGTGCATTGAAGTTCCTTTCTCAAATTTGTGATTTCAAAATTAGTATCTTACATCATTGCTTATTCATATTGGTATCTTTTTGCATTGATATTGATATTGTTTGACCATAGTTTGATTATTTGTGCTTGAAGTTGCCATGTTGTATGCACTTTACACCATTGCATAATTTTATTCCCCCTATCTGTTTAAAATTGGGATCTTATGACCACATATTTAGGGGGAGATTTGATTTTTGAGGGACTAATAGTTTTTATGCTTTCTTACTTTGTCTATTCCTGAACCAAAAGGGGGAGAAATAATATCTTCTTTTCATGATTAGTATATCTTTATCTTAGGGTGAGACATCTTACCTAGGTTGATATTGTTTAAGACATTGTTAGAAATATATTCTTATGTGAATTTATACTAGTTATATAGTTTTTACATTTGAAAGTATGTTTAAGTGTGCAGGTTTACATCATATGACAAAGTTTTCAAGCAAGCAAAGATACTCAAAGTTTATGTCTATCGAGTGTATGTACTATTTTTCCTTTTGGGGTTGGGGATTGAGACTTTTAAAAGAGATTGACATCCCATAGGATGTTTATTTAGGTTTTATCATGGAATAACCAAAGGGGGAGATCTGTAAGGAAATATTTCCAATCGTGTTAACTTTTTTTTAAATTAGATTAATTCTAGATAAAATATTTTAGAGTCATTGGTTAGAGTTGGTGTTTTCCCTTCAAGCCTTTGACATGTTTGGATGAAGACGTAGTGGTAAAGCTTTAGAGATTATATCATCGTGTTGTGTTTCGTGCTCAACTCCATCTTCAAGTTCTAAGGATCTTTCAGGCATGAATGCGTATTTATTTTGAGCCTTGGATAGTTTATAAATGGATGTGTTAGAACTTTATAAAAAAAATTAAAATTATTTTTAAAGAATTTTTGAAAATTTCACTGCTTCATTAAAATGACTTGAAATGTCATTTGAATGAGTTTCCATTAGTCTTTATAACGATATTGCTTCGTTCGAATGAGATATCAAATGTCGCCTTTTAGGTACACTCTAGAATTTCGTTCGAAGTTTAGTTGAAAGTTTTTCGAACGAGAATGAGTACTTTAGTCGAACTAGAAGTCAGTTCGTTCAAATGAGTACAAATGTTTTTGTTTTTTAAAACATATATTTCCAAATATCTAACCCTTATCGCTTTGCAAAAAATTTTCTTTTATATAGAAATGCGGGATTATGCTTTTGTGAGGGCCTTTCGAGAGTTCTTTTGTGATAAAATTCTTCCAAAAACTTTTCAAGAATCCTCATTTTCACCCAATAACTTTAGGATCCAAGATTCAATATGCTTTAAAGATCCTGTTTTGGGCGCTAAGTTTATTCTCCATATCTTTATGAGAAATATTTTATTGCAGTGGATTCGGTATTTACTGTGTTGCGGTGAAGAATTGGTAGATTCCATGTTCCAATTCATATATGGTTACTAACCCAGACTGGTGAATGCCGAGGCATGCATGGACTCATGAGTTGTGGAAGCTTGCGTAGGTGGACTCATGCATTGCACTATAGAGGAGCGGTTGAAGATTAAAGATGCATCAAGTATTGTGGGGATCGAGTCGTTGATTAAGTCATCTGTCAAGTTGTGCAATTTCGTATCAACATGAATTGCGTGACTAGGTCGTCCGAAGTTTCTTTCGTTGTGATTTTTCCTAGTACATCGACGTGTTGTGAGATTTGTTTACTTATTTTATCTGATATCATCTAGATGCATGTTATAGGTTAAAAAGATAAAATTAGATAAATTGGTTTATCGCTACAACTCAATTAAAAATTGGTTAATAAGTTTTTATTGGATTAATATTTTTAAAGTTTTGATCTTTAAAATTGAAAAATTATAAAAAAAATTGATTTCTTATTTGCAATACCATCCCTGCCTAAGCCCACACAATGTAGGGGACTGCACATTTACAAAGGTTGGTCCGCCCTAAAAACATTTACAAAAAATTACAAGTTAAACTATCTTGGAAGATTAAATTAGTTCAGGTAGAATGATTGATTTTTTAAGGTAATTATAAGGTCAAGATAATGACATACACTTCTCTCTCTTTTTTTCTTTTTTTAGGGGGGAGGGGGTGCATTTTGGGTGTCATTTGTTCTTATTTATTATTGTTTGGGTGCCAAAAAATTTACTATTAATGGTTGGGCACCATTTTCTAACATATTTTGTTAAGTTTCTTTTTCCATATTTGATTCTCTCTCTCTCTCTCTCTCTCTCTCTCTCTCTCTCTCTCTCAATATATATATATATATATATATATATATATATATATATATATATATATATATATATATATATATACATAGATGAGCATATTATTTCTTACATAGTGTTTTTAAAGTAATGTTTTTTACAAGGACAATAATTTGAACACATATGAGAGGGGGGCCATATGCCCACTGATTCGGCTAAGATCCCATCCAAGAAGATATGGGTTGTTGAAGTTGGTTGGACTGCGAGAATCAAAAGGTGAGATACGATCGATCAAGTTAGGATAACTATCACAGTTGTTGATCCTTGAATTACTCGACCATATTTATTTTTCTATAAATATAACCCTTACCCCTAGGGTAATGGAATGTAATCTTTGTGGTTAGAATAAGGCTAATAGAAAAGAGAAAGCCTCCCATGGACTTAGGCACAATTTCGAACCACGTAAATATTGTTCTTGTGTGATTGTGCATGATTTACTTTTTTCTCGGCTTTATACTATGTTGAATATAACCAGTAGGATTTTACCACCTAAAATTAGCATTGTCTATGGGAAACGATTTACCTTTCTCAAGCAAACAAGAATTCTTGTCTCATTTTCATAGTCAGTGTACCCCATCTCACGGCAGTCTCCCAAGTGACAAGAATGGTCATGCAACTTCAAGGATCAGTTATGTGATCCAATCGAACAAGGGACATAATACTCCCATTTCTTATTACCATACATGTAAGGATAAAACGGTGGAGAGTAATGAAATAATAGTCTAACTGGATATCATGTCTTATGGATGCTTGTGATTAATGCCTTCGTCAAAGGGAGGTAGCCACATGCCACTAACATGAGAAGAATGTGTGTCACTAACCTCATCTCAAGATGGACAAAGAGATCCATAGAGACAAATAAAACCACTATGAGGTCGCCCGCACCCCTAGCCTACCATAGGGGATTGTTAGACAGGAGATAACGTTACAATATTCAGCCCAATAAGAAGGATCTTTGTAACCTCATATGAAGGGAGATGAATGACCATCGTAATCACTAGGGAGCCTGTGACACCCGACTAATTAAATACCGGGTAGCTACTCCTTTATAAAATCAATTCAAAATGCCAAGTTGGCTCAGTTAATAGCATCACTGTCGAAAACATTTTATTATTACTAACCACCTAGTATTTAAAAAGCAAGCTGCCAAATTTTAAATTAAGTCTGATTAACATGCAACAATGTAAAGAAGAAGTAAATAACACCATTCACCATGCTGAAGTAAAATGAATAACCATCACAACTAGAGTAAATAAAGTCTGGAGGAAACCCCTCACTACAATCCCATAACTGAAATGAATAACCGAAACTGAAATAAAACATGCTAAAGTCTGAAAACTGAAATATAAAAGATGTCTCTAAAGAAATGGGCAACATGCCCTACAACTGATAGATGGTGACTCTGGAATCCAAAAGATAGAAGCGTCTACATGCAAATCCCTGTAGCTTCCACAAGCAGCTACAGCCCGTCACCTGAATGAGTACCTATGCTTGGTGTCCTTGTGGCTGGGCACCTAAAATGGTTTTACAAGAAAAAGATTTGAAAAGCAAACGGGTCAGAGCCCGAATGTGGAGTTATATTTTAAAAACCTGCAAGTGCTTTAAAAACATTTAAAACATTAAATGCAAAGTACATGTTAGGACGTACACTCGCATGATATTCTCACCTCTCGTCTAACTGTGCACTCCTAACGTAAGTACCCATCTATAACGACCCATACTACTAGCTAAGTGACAACATAACTAGCTAGACTGCCAAAGGTCCTACCCATATTACTCAGTTCCATTTAACATAACAACGCTCGTAATTAAATAGGGGTTTAACGTAAACTCAGTTACTAAATATGCCACTGATATATCCATCAGTGAACTCATTATATATCTCGAAACAATACCGTAATATTTTTACAATATTAACAGGAGGATTTCCATTAATTAAATGTATTTTATTCATATCAAAAATATACAATACAAGCACCCCGCGAACTAAGCTGTGGTGCACACATACTCTGCTATCCATCCCGGTACATCACGTACATAAGTATTACATATTCTGAATCTCTCAGGAATAGTTTACCGATAACAACATCACAAATAATGGAGGCGAACACAGTCACCATCACATGGGTCACGCACATACCTACGCTCCCATGGTCAGCGGACTTATTAATATCACAATAAGTCTTTCTATGACCTATGTTCATCAAGGTACCAGTCTATATCCCCCCCGTAGGCACACAAGGATTAGAGGGTCCTAAGCGAACGCAAACCTCCCGTGATAGCAAGTATGGTAGGTATGTCATACACATAATCCATATACCAATACTAAGTAAACACATGTCTTAGTAATACCGTATTTTAATCGTAGTACATATCGCATTCTCGTACTAACTATAATTATCACAATTCGTACTATACCGGTTTGTAATTATACGCGCCATAATTCATCCTCACATCGTAGTAGACACTCACATCTCAACCCAAATGGTTCATTGAATATAGCTCTAGTGTATAATACTCCTCTCAATAACCCAAAAGTCCCAAATCTATCCTCACATCAATAAAGGAAGGTCTTCTATATCCTTGAACAAGTTTACGGGACTCTAAAAATCAAAACAGTCCAAAGAGGATCAAACTGTCAACTCGTTAGAAGTCTCGTTCGAACGAGACTTCGAACGAGTTTGGACTGTCAGGTCGTTAGAAGTCTCGTTCAAACGAGGCTGTTCGAACGAGATCCCAGTTTGTTCGAACGAACTGACCCTTCTAATGATATCTCGTTCGAACGAGATATCGAACGAAATCCCTACTCGTTAATAATGACTGGTCAACTCGTTAGAAGCTCGTTCGAACGACCTGGGGGCTGCTTCTAACGAGCTACCAGTTTCGGCCCAGATTTTTCCCCAATTCGTTTTTCACCATTTTTACTCCTCAAACCTCTTCTAAAATTCGTTCCTACAATATATTGAGTTCTCTAATCATCCTCAAACATGCCAAGGTGCTATACTAACATCATTAAAGGGGTTTAATGCCTTCTAAACATCATTAAATCACAAGGTTTCTACATAAATTCCCAATTTTCTTCAAGAACATAAACCCTAGATTCTTCTCATCAAAATTTCCCAGATTTTAATCCGTTTATACATTAGATAGATATGAAATCTCTGAATCAAATCTTCAAACAATGTTTCTACATGCAAACCTATCCCAAAATTTAAACAACAATCTTCCAATTTCATGGGTTTTCTTTTAACTCTTATATAAGATTGATTAACAATGTTTCTAACATGGAAAAAGCATTCACTGCATAAGGAATGTAATTTAAATCACTTGCCTTGGTTTGATTCCGAATTTGATGTTGATTTGATGAAGAATTTCTGCAGAATTTCTTCTCTCCAAGCTTCCTCTCTAATGGTGGCTTAAGGTGGCTAGGGTTTGATTTGGGGAAACTTAGAAAACCTAAATGACAACCTACGTAGCCTTCTAGGTTAATATGGGTTGGTTAATGGGCTTAATGGGTTTAATCCACATCAGATTTACATCTCTAATTTTCGTCACTTTTAATTCCTAAAAATGTAAAATTACCAAAATACCCTTTAAGTTACCGGTATGGCCTAAAAATACCCCGGGACCCAAACTATACCCCCGGCTAGTGTTTTCTGACTATCTCGACCCTTCCGGACGCGTTGGCGCACTCAAAACGACCATACGGATTATATATTTTAAATTCACTTTTATTATCAACATATTATACCGTGACGCGGCGGTCCCACGCGTCTCAACAAAATTTCTAAAATGCCGTATATAAATCCCACGACAAATTTCATAATACCAAATACATATATAATCATATATGCACATAATCAAATACCAACTCGCATCTCATTAGTATTTATAACCCGGATTAATTTCCAATTAATACACATTTAATTAATTAATCCCAAAAATAAATATAGTCAAAAGTACGGGGTATTACAGAGCCATAACCACTAAGCAACTAGATAGGCGAGCACTTATCTGCCAGATGAAGTCTCCGATCACCCGATTAATTGAGGACTTTGAGCTTCCCGAAAATTTCACTAACATGGACTCAAGATTTATAATGGGAAAATTGATCCCACTGATCATGTTCTCCGTGACACTCTAGAATAATAGTGAGGACCTCGTGTGTCGTATATTTCCTTCATGGGACTTTTTGCAAAAAATAATAAGAAATTACCACACTGGTTGATCACCATCTTTAAATGTCTCTTATAGGCCTTCATCACGAAGTATATCTTCAATAAAGTGGAGGAATTCTCGGAATAGGTAAAAATAGCCTCATTGAAGATATACTTTCTGAATAGCTCCATGTTATACAATACCTCACCAAGAAGTAAGCCATTACTATAGACGACCTCATGTCTTGAATTGAGAAATATGCCAAAATGGAATATGTAGTGATAATCCCACAGCAAGATAACGGACGTCCAAAGGGGAGAAAAAACAAAGACAAGGAGAATGCTCCCAAAATAGAGGGCAAGAAGAAAAATGGTGGACCTAAGGGCAACGAGAAATCAGACCCCCGGTAAGACACAATGAGCCATTAACACCATTTTTAAGGAACCAATATACAAGATTATGAAGAAAAAAAATCAAGGATCAGCAATATTTTAAGTTGTCAAGGAAAATGGAAGGGGGCATCTAAGATAAACGCGACCTTGATATTCTCCTACCACGCAGAGCGTGGGAACAAAATAGAGAATTATAAGGTGATCAAGTATCACCTAAAGGAGCTAGACTATGTAGTCCACCTGGACGTCTACTTGGGTAAGAAGAACACCAAAGGTCCCATTGAACGTGATCAAAAGCCAGACGATGAGGAAATAGGGCAAGAGTTTATTGCCATGCTCAAGGCCTCAAGTCATAACCAGATATAATGATGTTTACAAAAATCACTACTGTAGAGGAATCGACACAGCTAAACCTATTGTCGATAAAGAACTCCGACTATGGGATATTGACTATCCTAAGCATAGTGTTTTCATCGAGAAAGACCTGGTACACTACACCAAATCTGTCGAATTATCACTGTCATTGACCTTGACAAGTTGGACTTGTCAAGGTCAATGACCATGATAATTCTGGCGGTGACAAATTTTTTTATCACGGACGTGTCACGATCAATGATCATGACAAGTTCATTTGAATTGTCACAGTCATGTCACGTTCTATGCCCCGCCCACCCCCAGCCCCAGCCCTGCCCCCTCCCCCCACTGCCGTTGCCCACCACACGCACATATACACACACGAATATTTACATACACAAACACACACACACGCATACACCCCCTCCCCTCCCCCAGCCCTACCCCCTTCCCCCACCCACCCCACACACACGCATATATACACCACATACACACACACGCACATATACATACACATATGTATAAATGGAGGAGAAATAGAACACACACACTTATATACACACACGCACATATACATACACATATGTATAAATGGAGGATAAATAGAGAGAGAGAATGTACGAAAGTTGTAGAGAGAGAGTGTGTAGTCACTAGAAAGAGAGAGAGAAATGGAGGGCATTAGAATCGGTGGGAAAAAATAAGAGGGGGGTTTACTGACAGAATTGTCACGGACATGTCACGGTCCTTGATCGTGACAACTTTATATGATTGTCATTGACTGTGATAAGATCTTGTTACGGCCTTGTCATGGTCAATGGTCGTGATAAAAAATGCGTGTTTTTTTATCACGGTCATTGACCATGACAAGGCTGGCCAGTTGAAGGGTGCCAATTTGACCATTTTGGTGTAGTGGTAGGAGTCAAAATTCCATATTGCGATGCATTATTAATCACACTCAAAATTATAAACTAGGATGTGGGTAATCTAGTAATGGACCAAGCAAGTTACTCGGAGGTGATGTATCTCAAGTTTGTTAACTAACTTAACTTTAAAATGAAAGATTTAGAAAAAATTACCATCCATTTAGTTGGATTCTTAAAAATAATGACAATGCCATAAGGAAAGGTTGTGATCCTAGTTGAATTGTGAGTATATCAAAATTGATAAATTCCTAATAATAGACATTGAATCATCATACAACATGATTCTTGGATGAGCCACACAGTGTATAATTTCATCTACCTATCATCAAAAGATCAAATGCATTACCGATTGGGGGTAATATTGATATGTGGAAATCAAGCATATGCTCAGCAATGCTTTATCACTGCCATCAAACCTAAACAGGATAATAAGAATTAGAAGGTGGAACACAAAAAGGGATCTACCCCTCGATATATCAGATAAAGTATGGGATATTGAGGATAGAGTACATAAGGGTGGCCCCAGTAAATAAAGTCATGGAACCACTAGAAGATGTTATAACTTATATTTGATGACCCTCACCCAAAGAAATATTTTTTATCAGCACCTCGCTCACTGATCACAAAAAATAAAGTATATTTCCTTAAGAAGAACCAGGATATGTTCACTTGGAATCCATACCATATGCTTGGCATCGACCTCAAATTAATGTGTCAGCGAATTCATATGGACCCGTCATTCCCTCCAGTTACATAAAAGGAACGACGAATAACCCCCGAAAAGTCAAAGGAAGTTGAAGAGGAAGTTGGAAAACTCTTAGAGGCAAGCGTTAGTAAAGAAGTTCAATTCTCTAAGTATCTCTCAAACCTAGTCATGGTTAGAAAAAGGAATGGAAGGTCAAGAGTCTAGAATTCACTGATTTGAATAAAATTAATCCCAAAGACATCTTATCCTACCAAAGATCGACCAGTTGGTCGATGCCATAGCTAGCCATGAATGGATGATCGTTTTATACTCGTATTCCAGCTATCACATAATCCCTATATCTGGCTCGACTAAAAAAAGACATATGTCATCAAGATACTTGGCCTCTACTGTTAAACAGTTATTTCGCTTGCACTAAAAAATACATGGTCGACCTATCAACTGTTCATCACTAATATGTCTAAGCATAAGTTGGATGATACGATGGAGGTATACATAGATGACATCATTATTAAAAGTAAACAAAAAGGTGACGAAGTTTTATACTGGAGAAGACGTTTGAAGTCTTGTATTATTATAGAATGAATGTCAATGCGAACAAATATCCCTTTCGAGTCGAGTCTAGAAAATCTTTTATTACCTGTTCAGCTAGAAAGGAATCGATTTAAATCCTAACTACATTGAAGAAATAATAAACATCAAACCACCCAAGGCCGTTAGGGACGCCCAAAAGTTTATTGTGATGCTTGCATCACTCAATCACTTTATTTCCAAATCTTTTAAGAGATTCCAAAATTTCTTTAATCCATTAAAAAGAAGAAGAATTGAGTTTAAACTTATGAATATTTGAAGGTAATTGAAGAAATCAAACTCTAATTAAGCCAACCTCATCTACTCACGATTCTAAATCTCGGGTTTCTAGTCTATCGGTATCTTTTGGTGTTCGACCATGTAGTTAGTTTGACCTTCGTGTAAGAGAAGGAAGAGCATCAAATCTTAATCTACTAAGTTAGCAAGACAATTTTGTATAATGAGATTCAGTACTCACCATTAGAAAAAACTAGTTTATTCACTGGTAATTGACTTGCATAATTTGAAGTACTACTTTAAGGAACACTCTATTATAGTCATAACTTCCTTACCATTAAAGGAAGTCCTCAGAAAGTCCAACCTCTATGGATGGGTGTCCAAATGGTCGGTGGATTTTAAAAGGTTTGATATCCACTATCAATCCAAAACTTCTATGAAAATATAGGTTTTGGTAAATTTCATCATTGAATTTATTAGGGAATATCAACTTGATAGAGAATTGGAACTTATAGACATGAGATTGTGAAAGAACCTTACCCACATGATAAATGGAATCTCTATGTGGATGGAGTGTCTAATACCAAAGGGTATGGAGTAGGGATAGTGTTGGTGACCCCATATCAGACTATCCTACAGCATGTAATATGACTTGGCTTTAAGGCATTGAATAACCAAGAGGACTACAGGTCTCTCATCAGAGGATTGAGGAAGACTTTATCTATTAGAGATAGTCACCTTGATTTTTTTGTAACTCAATGTTGCTATCTAATCAAATATCAGGATACTACAATGCCAGAGATGAATGCATATTAGCTTACCTGCATATAGACCAGGATCTAATTGCCAAATTTAAGCACGTCCAAGTCCATCGATTCCTTAAGGGGAATAACAACCACGTAGCAGCCTTAGCCACTTTAGCTTTGGTTGTTAGCTTCGACCTAAAAAGAAGTCCTCTAAATGGATGAACCCAATAGTCACATATTTATGAGAAAATGTTTTGCCTGTGGGAAAAAAAATCTCATCAGATAAGAGTGAAGGCTTATTAGTTTTACTTATCCCCTAAGGAAAAACTTTATAATAGATCTTTTATCGGACCATATTTGTAATATTTTCATCAGAGTTACATCAACCAGGTTCTTTTATGAACTACATGAGGGGATTTTTGGAAGTCATATCAGTGGGATATCTATGGCATTGGGATCTATAAAAGAAGGCCATTGGTGGCCTTTTATGAAAAATGACATCATCTCCTATGTGAAGAAGTGAAAAAAATGTCAATTATTCTCACCAATGATTCACCAGCCACCCAACGACCTTAAGTCCTTGACATACATTGTAGGCTTGTTGCCCACGACACCTAGGAATTGAAAGTTCCTCCTCGTCGACACATATTATTTCACCAAGTGGATTGAGGAAAAAACTTTAGGACACATAAAGGACGTCGACACGATGAGATTAATTTGGAGGGAAAATATGACCCATTTTAGTGTGATGTAAATGCATATCATCGATAATGGAACACAATTTGACCATTTCTAATAATTCTACAATATCATGTCATCAAACATTACTGCAGTTCGGTGGCTTACCCTCGGAGAAATGGGTAGGCTAAGTCTTCCAACAAAACAATCCTCGATGGAATAAATAAAATGTTAGAAAAAGTAAAAGTCTCATGGGTGGACAATCTCCCAATGTCCTCTGGGTGTATTAAAAACACCTAGGAGATTAACTGAGGAATTCCCTTAACCTTAGCTTATGGAATGGAAACCATAACACCGCTAGAATCTGGTTTGCTAACTATGAAAATGACCATCACTGATCAAAATGTGAACAAAGAGGTTATCAGAATTAAACTTCATCTAAAGGATGAGAAAATGGAATAATCTTTGATAAGATTAGAAACTTACCAGCAATAGTTGATAAGGAAGTGCAACAAAGGTGTTAGTTCGAGGAAATTTTAGGTCGGGGACTATGTCCTAAGGAATAGCATCAGCAAAGCAAATAAGCCATCAAAAATCAAGCTAGGACCCAATTGGGAAGGACCATTTAAGTTCATCAGATACGACCTTGTAACACCCCGTATTTTGGAGAATATGGAAATTAATTATATTGGTGATTTAGGAATAATTTGGAGAAATTATTCTATTCGGATGATTTAAATTTAATTAATTCAGTTTAAGTTAATTTCACGCGTGCTGTAATTTGAGGTGAAAACAAGGTGATTTTATAAAGTGACTTGGATGGTGATTTTGAGGTCACAGTTGATTCAGGTTGAAATAGTCGAAAAAGTGTACCCGGGGTATAGTTTGGGTCCCGGGACGATTTTAGGCCAACCCGATACTGTTTAAGGGTTTTTCGATCATTTGGGAGCTTGTGGTTTAGAGAACTCCGAAAATGCTAAGTCTTATATCTGATATTTGAGAGAGGAACTAGGGTTACCACAATCATAATAGAAGAGAGGCAAGGGAACAGGAAGAGGAGAAGAAATCAAAAGGTTCCTACACAGTTTTTCGCCCCGAACGCAATGGAATCGAGATCGGAGCGAGGGGAGAACAACCACACCATCTTATCAACGAATTTTAGACCTACTATTGAGAGGCAAGTATTTAAATGGCAATTTGTATTAAGCATGTTATAATACCCATGTAGATTAGGGTTTGATTTCATGCTTTTGGAAGTTTTATATGAATTTGGGAGGGTTTAATTCATAAACTAAAGTAGGAATGTATGTAGAGATGTTACTTAATGATAATAATATGATATCATTGGGTTTGGGTTGGTTAGTAAGAGAGAAATCCGAGTTCTTGTCAGAATGTATGTAGACATGGTGCCAGCGGGGCACAATCTGGTCAGGGGCAGAGACAGAATGAGCAGGGCTCCCAGCAGGGGGATAATAAGAGGTTCCGGTCAGGGAACTACAGACAAGGACAAGGAGGTTTCCGTCAGGGCCATCAGAGTCCAAACGGCCATTAGGGCCAACAGGTGCAGAATGGGCAGCAGAATGAGGAGGAACGGTAACGGCCACTGCTGGCCCTGGTGAAACTGCTGCCCATTCTGCACCTGTTGGCCCTGATGGCCGTTTGGACCCTGATGGCCCTGACGGAAACCTCCTTGTCCCTGTCTGTAGTTCCCTGACCGGAACCTCTTATTATCCCCCTGCTGGGAGCCCTGCTCATTCTGTCTCTGCCCCTGACCATATTGTGCCCCGCTGGCACCATGTCCTCCAGTCCTGCCCTGATGGCTAGACTCCCCCGACCTCTTGCCCTCGGCCATATGAAAACGGTGGTCCTGGCAGTGTAACAATGCAGCGTTAACCACATCAGAATAGGTGGCCAACAATAGGTTCCCTAGCAGATGCTGACGGATCCTCCATGTCAACCCGTCGGTGAACTTCTCAATCTTCTTCTTCTCTGTTGGTATCTCATCTGGAATGATATTCAACAGATTCGTGAACTCGGCCTTATACTCGGCCACGGTCTTACCCTCCTGCTTCAGGCTCATCAATTTCCTCCACATTTCCGTTTGAACAGCGGACGGAAAGTACTTGCGGTCAAACCGCACCCAAAAGTCCTGAATAGTGAGAGTATCCCTCTCCTCCACGGTGGTAATAGACTCCCACCACTGAAGTGCAGATCCAATTAGCTTGAAAGTAGCTAGCACCTGCTTCTAAACTTCCGTGCACTCATACATACTCAATTGCTTCTGCATATCCTTCCTCCACTGGCTCGAGACTACCACATCTGAGCTACCTGCAAACTCTGGCGGATGCGCTTTCTGAAAAGCGTCACGTACATGTTCCCAAGCAGACGGGAATGCATTTGCCTGTACTGGCGAGGCAACTGGCGCCTGAGGTGGTGCCTGCTGAACTACGGCAATTGCGGCATTTACCGCTTGGGCTACAATGGCTGCAACCTCAGCGGCGTTCATCATGCCCTGAACTGGAGCGGGCTGGGGTTCGGGCGTTGCATCCCTGGGAACTCGTCGTGCACGTCGTGGAGGCATCTGAAATAAGAATAAAGTTTATAAGTTCGCTGTTTATAAACTTAAAATAGCTGAAGAACGAAGCATACACAAAAAGAGTACAACAGTCCTAAAATATAGGGCTCTATATCAAAGAAACTTAGCGGAAACGTAATAAGCCGTCAGATCCTAAAGGACACTAGAACCTGATGCTCTGATACCACCTGTGACACCCCGACTAATTAAATACCGGGTAGCTACTCCTTTATTAAATTAATTCAAAATGCCAAGTTGGCTCAGTTAATAGCATCACTGTCGAAAACATTTTTATTATTACTAACCACCTAGTATTTAAAAAGTAAGTGCCAAATTTTATTTAAAGTCTGATTTACATGCAACAAGTGTAATAAAGAATACTAACACCATTCACCATACTGAAGTAAAAAGAATCACCATCACATAATGTAAATAAAGTCTGGAGGAAAACTCCTCACTACAAATCCCACAACTGAAATAAATAAACCGAATACTAAAACAATACATGCCAAAGTCTGAAAAACTGTAATGGAAATGTAACTCTAATAGAAATGGGAAACATGCCCTACAACTGATAGATAATGAATCTGGAATCCAAGTGATAGAAGTGTCTACAAGCAAATCCCTGTAGCTTCCACAAACAGCTACAGCTCGTCACCTGAATGAGTATCCTATGCATGGTGTCCTTGTGGCTGGGCACCTAAAATGGTTTTTACAAGAAAAGTAGATTTGAAAGAAAACGGGTCAGAGCCCGAATGTGGAGTTATATTTTAAAAACCTGCAAGTGCTTTAAAAGCATTTAAAACATTAAATGCAAAGTACATGTTAGGACATGCACTCACATGATATTCTCACCTCTCGTCTAACTGTGCACTCCTAACGTAAGTACCCATCTATAACGACACAAACCACTAGCTAAGTGCCATCATATCTAGCTACACTGTTATAGGTCCTACCCTTATTACTTGGTTCTATTAACATTATAACGCTCGTAATTAAGTAGGGTTTAACGTAAACTCAGATGCTCAATATGCAATATATTTCACTATCAGCTAACTCGTTATATTTCTCGAAACAATACCGTAATTATATTCACAACATTAACATGAAGGTTCCCATTAATTAAGTGTATATTATTCACATCATAAATATACAATACAAGCACCCCGAGAACTAAGCTGTGGTGCACACATACTCTGCTATCCATCCCGGTACATCACGTACATAAGGATTACATATTCCGAATCTCTCAGGAATAGTTCACAGATAACAACATCACAAATAATGGAGGCGAACACAGTCACATCACATGGGTCACGCACATACCTACGCTCCCACGATCAGCGGACTTATTAATATCCCAATAAGTCTTTCTATGACCTATGTTCATCAAGGTAACCAGTCTAAATCCGGGCAACACAAGGATTAGAGGGCCCTAAGCGAACGCAAACCTCCCGTGATAGCAAGTATGGTAGGTATGTCATACACACAATTCATATACCAATACTAAGTAAACACACGTCTTAGTAATCCCAATTATCATAATTTGTACTATTCCGGTTTATAATCATACGCGCCATAATTTATTCTCTCGTCGTAGTAGACACTCACGTCTCAACCCGAACCGTTCACTTAATTTAACCCTCGTATATAATTTCCTTCTCATAAATACCCAAAAGTCCCAATTCTATCATTACATCATCAAAGGAAGGTTATCTATATCCTCGAACAAGTTTACGGGACTCCAAAAATCGAAACAGGCCAAAAAGGCCTAAACTGTCAACTCGTTAGAAGTCTCGTTCGAACGAGGCTGTTCGAACGAGATTCCACTATCAACTCGTTAGAAGTCTCGTTCGAACGAGGCTGTTCGAACGAGATTCCAGTTCGTTCGAACGAACTGTACCTTCTAACGATATCTCGTTCGAACGAGATTATCGAACGAAGTTCCCTTTCATTAGAAGCGAGTGGTCAATTTGTTAGAAGCTCGTTCGAACGAGTTCGTTCGAACGACCTGGGCAGGGGCTTCTAACGACCTACCAGTTTCGTCCCAGATTTTTCTAAATCTCGTTTTTCACCATTTATACTCCTCAAATCTCTTCTAAACTAAGTCCCAAAAATACTTTAAGGTCTCTAATCAATCCTAAACATATCAAGTTTATAAACTAATGTAATTTACGGAGTTAATTCTTCCCAATCATCATTAAATCTCATCACTTTCCCCCAATATTTCAAGAACACAAACCCTAAAATTTTAAATCATGAATTTCCCCAATTTAAATCCATTTTAAATTTCATCCAATCATAAATATCATCAGTATGAACATCTACCTATCATTCTACATGCAAATCCTCCTCAAGATTTCAAGTTCTAAGTTTCAAAATACATGGGTTTTCATTATCTTTCAATAACAATTGATATTCTTCAATTTTCTAACATGGAAGGAACATTCTACGAATTTAAATATAATTAAAACACTTGCCTTGATTGTCTCTGAATTTGGTGTTGATTTCTGTAAAGGTTTCTGCAGAATTCCTTCTCTTTCTTTCCCTCTCTAAGCTTCTTCTCCAAAGGTGGCTATGGTGGCTAGGGTTTTCTTTGGGAAAGTTGGAAACCTAAATGATAACCTCCGTAGCTTAATGGGTTAATATGGGTTGGTTAGTGGGTTTAGTGGGTTAAATCCACATCAGATTAAGACTCCTAATTTTCGTCATTATTAATTCCTCAAAATACAAAATTACCAAAATACCCTTTAAGTTGCCGGTATGGCCTAAAAATACCCCGGAATCCAACCTACACCCCCGGCTAGTGTTTTCTGACTATCTCGACCCTTCCGGATGCGTTGGCGCACTCAAAACGACCATATGGTTAATAGAAATAAAAATCACTTTTATAATCAAAATAATATACCATGACGCGGCTGTCACACGCGTCTCAACAAAATTTCTAAAATGCCGTATATCAATCTCACGACAAATTTTTCATAATTCAATATTTATATAAAACATGTATGCACATAATCAAATACCAACTCGCATCTCGTTAGTACTTTACCCGGATTAATTTCCAATTAATACGCATTTAATTACTTAATCCCAAAAATAAATATAGCCAAAAGTACGGGGTATTACATACTATGTATTTGAATTTTATTTATATTGAATTGTTATTTGGATTTGGGAACCGATGATTTATTCGGTATTATTTTATATCCTTTGCTTATCAGATTATTGCTCAACTTATTCCTTTATTGCGTGGATGGTTAGTTATTGTATTTGTTTCCGCATATTGTTTTGTTTAATAAAAAGATAAAATTTGGCACCGACTTTTTTGAATACAAGGTGGTTAGTAAATATTTTGAAAAGTTTTCGACAGTGATGCTAAGAATGAACCAAATGGGAATCCTGTTTTAATTTAATGAATGCCTGATCACCCGGTATTTAATTAGCTGGGGTGTCACAGACCTCTAAAGGCCCTACCATCTTGAAATAGAAGAGGGAAGGGGGATACCTAGGGATTAAAATGCAACTAATCTTAGAAAATTTTATTTTTAAGCCATTAGCTTATTAGTCAACTCTTAGTTTATAATTAACCTTTTACTTCATCTTTTTATCAAGTTTATTTAATATAGTTAGCATTTATTATTTCAAATGGCATATAATGTTAATGCAAATTCGTCTCATTTCTATCCGATCAAACTATTGTTGTGATACCTTATTGATATGATTATACTTAGTCATGGTCTTAAGGTCATATGCTTTCTTCATTAACAACACGAAAACATCATGGATTTCCCATGCGAGCGAAACACCTAAGGGGGGATTCTCTAGGCATTAAGTAATTCTACTAGCATTGGTCGGATAAAATCCTGAACGGGTTGGTTGCCCAATGAACAGGTACATTCTTGCCTAGATTTAGTACTAGGACTAAGGTATTATGATAACAAAATCCTAAAAGGTACGACCAAAGAATACATATTTGGCATAAATTGAAATGGTAGAATAAAAATATCAATTCGAACCAAAGAACTTCATTTCATTCAAAATGTTCATTAATTACATAGTCGGTCAAGATGGACAAATCAGAAAAAAAAAGAACAAGAAAATTATAAGATTTAGTTGCATTATTTTTGAAAATTCAACTCCTCAGATATGGAAGCTCGCCGGCCAGTATCTGAGTTAGGGGGAAATTCATTATCACTATTATGGTTAAGAAGGTAGTCTTCCATTAGTTATATAGGAATCAGGTCAATTGGTATCCATGACTCCTAGCTCCTAATGGGAGGAAGCCAAGCAAAGGGAGAGTTAACCTGGTATCAATACCAAAATTGAGAATCCTTGGGAACTTTTAGAACCTCCGGAGCACTTAACCAGCTATTCTTGTAAGACACTAGTCTGGACTTATCCAAATGTAATGGGGCATCCATCCACCCCTCATAACATCTGTGAGCCTGGAAAATGCGGGGTCTCTTCCTGAACTGGTATCTTATTCGCATAATTTTCTCGCCAAGCCCCTTTTTTATTATCTCATTCTATTAAAAGACCTTCTTGTCCTTATCTATCTCCTCCCTAGAGGAGACATTCTCATTCTGACGGAGGTCGATAATATTCGTTATCTCCTCTAGATCAGTATGGAGACTCATGACCATATTTTCCTTGTCATCGTAATGACTTGTCATTTTATACAGAACCCGGTGAACAACAATAAAGGTTGTCCGAGATTGATCAGAATCATCATATATAAGGACAAATTCCAAATCTTTATTGTCTTGGGCCATAGTTACAAGGTCCAAATAATAACCAGACTGCAAGAATGAAAGAAATAATTTCAAAATCTAAGGCAATAATAATACAAGACATACACAACCAAAGTTTGAAAAAATAACCGAATGGAATATGACTAAAGAAAAATGATTTGTCTTACCATTTAAAGAATGTGGGACATGATTTTACAAGGAATACATAAAAAGAAAAGATAAAAAGTGTAAAGTTAAAAAAATATCCTAGGATAAACTACTTAGCAGGAGTCTCTTTAGGATCTTACACATCCTTTGGTTGGTCGGCAGCCTTTTCCTTCTCCTCTAAGTTGGAAGGAGAATCGGTCGGCAGCCTTTTCCTTCTCCTCTAAGTTGGAAGGAGAATCGAGATCATATTGGCCAAGTAATTAGGAGTCGACATCAACTTTGGCCTTAGCAAAGTATTCATCCCAACCCTTTTTGAATAAGGCTTTTGGAAAAAGCCCAACTGCTTCTAAGCATTGGCAAAGGCTTTATCCCATCCTTTATCAAAAGCAATTAATGTTTGCATCTAGCGCTATAGCAAGGGTTTGGGTTGACTTATATTGGCCTTATCTAACTCCACCACCTTGGCCTTCAGCTAGACAACCGCGTCGTCCTGGGTCTTATCCAATGTAACACCCAGGTCGGCCATCTCCTTCTTCAGATTGGATCTTCTGTCAAGCATGTTGACAAAGTCAGCCACAAACTGCCAAGCAAAGAAGCAAAGGGAAAAGTCCAATACTTAATTTCAAAAAATATTATGGTCTTTTATTTTTGAAAATATAACGGTTTTTAAATTTTGAGAATATTATAATTTTTTTATAATTTTCAAAAATATTAGGATAGAGTAAAATAATTCCCAAATGTTTTTTTAAATTTACATTATATTATGATATTTTATTTTCCTAAACATAATGGTTTTAAATTTTCAAGAATAATATATTTTTTTTATTCTCTTGAATATCTTAATTTTTTATTTCACTAAATATTTCATTTTATTTTAAATTTGAAGAAAATTAGGATTTTTAGTTTCCATAATATTAGGATTTATTTATACTCCAAATAATACTTTTTTAATTTCCAGAATATTATAATATTTATTATTTTTTTCCAGAATTTTATGATTTTAAATTTTTTTCAAAATATTATATGTATGTATGTACATATGTATGTATATAGTCTAAACTTTGGCACCCAACCTCGCGATTTGAGCTTAGTACCTTTTACAATTTTTTTGAGTTTGCCACTTTTTTAGTTAAATATCGATTAGATTTAACCCATATGAAAAAACACAAAACAAAATATCATAAAACTAACGCTACACCAAATTGGCAACAATGACACTCTTCACCCGGTAAAGGTTGTCACGGTTAAAAATCGTGACAACAAAACACGCGTTTATTGTCACTGTCTTTGGCCGTGATAAAACCGTGACTACTATTGTCACGGTCAAATACCGTGACATGTGTTTGACAACTTAATTAAAATAAAATTCTAGTTGCTTCATCCTTTCCTCTTTCCCTCTTTTATTTCTCTCTTTCCCTCACAATCATCTCTCTCCCTCTGTGACCTCTCTCTTCCCTCTGCGACCTCTCATAACCCTCTCACATCTCATCTCATCTCTCCTAACTCTTTCATCCATCTCTACCTTTCTCTGCGAACAATAGGTATGTTTCTATCTCTCTCTCTCTCGTATGTTTCAATGTGTGTGTGTGTGTGTGTGTGTTAATGTGTGTGTGTGTGTGTGAGTGTAAGTGTGTGTGTTTCAGTGTGTGTGTATTTGGTATAAATTAAAATCGTATTTGTATATTGAAATTGGTATTTGTATTCTGAAATTGGTATGTGGTATAAATTGAAATTGGTATTTTTATATTGAAATTGGTATTCTGAAATTAAAATTTATATATTGAAATTGGTAATTGGTATAATCTATTGTGGTAATTGGTATAAATTGATATAAATTGATAATTGGTATAAATTGGTAATTGGTATAAGGTATAAATTGGTCATTGGTATAAATTGGTAATTAGTAATTGGTATAAATTGGTAATTGGCATAAATGGGTGATTGGTATAAATTGGTAAGTGGGTTTGCCCTTCAACTCTCTCTCTCTCTCTAATTACAGCAGCAGTGACCCCCTTTCCTTGTCCTCACATATTTCGGCGACCATCTCTCTCTCTCTCTCTCTCTCTTTCTCTCTCTCTCTCTCTCTCTCTCTCTCTCTATATATATATATATATATATATATATATATATATATATATAACAAGTAACGACGGTGAAAAGGTAATAAGTAATCATTTACAAGTTTATTTAGGCGGCTCTCGTTACTATAATCTAGGCAGGTGGTATTTACACTAAATCAACTTGTATATGATTACTAATTACCTTCTCACCCTCGTTACCTGTTATACAACACTTGCTTTGAGATTATTTAATTTTTGTTGACTGTTGGATTTGAACATTTAGATGTCCATTAAGTTGGTTTATGATTAAGCATAAATTCTTCCGAAATTATCCCCTGATTCAGTATCTTTTAGCACCTCGAATAATGTAATTCATCTTGATTTATCTCGCTTATATGCTACTGACCTTTCTACGTAGTATCTCGAGTTTTGTGCCTTTTTTTATGATACTTATAGGTATTTATTGCTAAGTAAAGAGAGGAAAAAGGCAAAGCGGAAGAATAAATCAAGAAAGAAAAGTCGAAAGGGTAAAAGCGTAATTTTCATTTGAAATCTGGACAAAAACCCAAAATGAAAGTTGAAGACCTCGAGTCTGCAAGTGCGTAGGAAGAAACGGCGTCCAATTCTGAGTTCCGGAGCAGAAGTTACGAGGTTCTAAAGATGAGAGATAATGAAGAGAGAATGAGGAGAAATTGAAGAGAATTTGACTTTGAATATCGGACCGATCCTATTTAGAACAAAAAGGGACCGATCCGGACCTTTAAAACTCACTGGTAAAAATCATAATCCGGACCGATCCTATTTCCAACAAAAAAGGATCGATCCGGATTCTTATCATTGTACTGGGAAAATTTACATATCGGCCCGATCCTATTTTCAAATAAAACGGACCGATCCGGATTTGGATCCAGATCGAACCGAGCATATTCAACGGACCGGTCCGGTGAAGATAAATCTAATTTTCTTGTTTCGATTTTAGAGTTTGATTAGGCTACAACTCCGAATTTTTTGTGATGTATTTAACTTGTAGTTATTGTTAGACAGAGAGTTCGAACAATTACAATTTTTTTTAGTTTTTAGGGAGAGAAAAATCTCTCTCACCTGGTGGCAAGCCCTAGTTTTTAAGATTCTTTGTGAGATTTAGAATTGAGTTCCAGATTTATTAAATGTAAGTAATTTCATTTCATTGCTTTAATTTATTTTCTATTTAGTCAATTAATTCATTCTTCAAATTCCAATTACACTTTCAAAACTTAACAATTGTTCTTTTCCTCTCCTATATGGCAATCATGAGTCTTGTTAGTTTTAGAATTAATGTTTTTCTTCGCCTAATCCTGTTTGGCTAAATTCTTTAGGGTTGGGGTGCATGAACCCTACCCAATGTGATTCATCATAATGGGAAATAAAATTTTGAATTAAAATCTTAAAAGAATCGTGTTGCATAACTCATGCAACCATCATAGGACTTTTGATCTCGTTTGCCCTAGGTAACCGGGATGTTTAAGAGTACAATGCGCGTGTTGGTTAATGCTACGCCGCTTTATTCTTGCCTTTGATTTCGTTTGATGTGGTCTACAATCTTTCATATACGAAATGCTTAGGATTAATAAAGACCAGGTTCATTTAAAAATCTAATTTCGAAATCTAGTATCCTACGAGGTGAATTACTAGGGTGTGGGGGAGTGTAACCCGACCTAGTGTTCTCATTTGTAGTTAAGTCTTTTATACACTTGTTATCGGCTCTTAGATTAATTAGCGTAGCTGCATCTCCTTAGTACTTAATTTAGTTAGTTGGTAATTTAAATTTGCATTTAGTTCGTAGATATAATCCCATTCAAAGCATCGTTTCGTTTATTTTGGAGTCAAGTTAGGATCATCTGTCTTTCCAACGTCGTTACGATTTTCTCGTCCTAATTCCCTGAGGATTGATACCCGACTTACCGGGATTATTACTTAAGCGACAGGCTTGCACTTGAGCCTAGATAGCATGCACGCTAGAACACATTTGTGGTCGCGTCAGTTCGCCCTAGGCATTTCGAATATTTCACATTATTATTTGAATTGTTGTTTGCGATTCTTAAATTGTTGACTAGTGAATTTGAACATTTAGATGGACATTAAGTTGGTTGGCCCTAGTAATTTCTAACATTTAGGGTTATGATTCTAACAAATAGAAATAAGATAAAAATGAAACATACTATAACTTTTAAAAGCTTGTTGTTAAACAATTAATAATGCGAAATGAAACATAACTATGTATAAATCATCACTATAAACATTACTACCAAATATATGAAACATGCTTATAATGGTAATTTATAATTACTTTGAATTACATATAGTGTGCATAGATACTAGCCTTCTAGTTCTTTTGCATACGCAATCAATAGCCCTTAGACCCATTTGAGAGTCATTACCTCTGTAATGAGATCTCTCAAGTTGTCCCATTTGGACAGTTTAGGATGGCATAATTTCTGTATAATAATATTCTTAGTGACTTAAACTTGTTGCTTTGGGGGGAAGTTCTGATGCCGTCTCTTAAAGTTCTACGGGGACATACTAGATGATGTGGTGTTAAGTGCTATTTTAATTGATAAATTTAAATGCCACTTACACTTGTGAATCTATGTCGTGTACTTGGAGAACTACGGGAATATGTTGCCGAATTTTTTTCAAATTGAAACAACATGCATTAGATGCTAATTATATTACAGAAATATGCAGTCTTGAATGGGATAGGACCACTCACCCTTTGGAGGAGATGGAGGAAATAGGATTTATATTGTTTTTATAATATAACACTTAAAGATTAAATGTCAATCTTATAGTAAATCATTTATTGGAAACTAAATTGTCACACTTTTGTTTATACTAATCCATGAATATACGCTTCTTACTCGTAATAGGTGATTGTTTGTAGTAGTTGTGATGGGATATCCTATATACAAAGAGTGAATGGGTGAGACAAATAGACTAAGGGATGTGTTTCGCAAATGTACTAATGAATTTGTGAAATATGCAAAGAGATGTGGTAATGATGAAGATCTCCTATGTTTGTGTGCTAAGTGTAGGAATGGTAAGGTGTTTAAGCGAAAAACAATTGAACTACATTTGTTAAGATGGGGTATGCAAGAAAGTTATTAATTTTGGATTTTTCACAGGGAATCGAATATTCCTTTTTTCCCCGAGCAACCTTCACAACAACCTTCAACAAGTAGGATAGATGTACAAGGGAAGGAGGACAATGTAAATCATAATATGCTAGAGTATTTAGTTGATGATGCGTATGGAGTTCATGAAGTGGAAGAAAATGAGCTCACTAATAATGTACAAGGTTCAGGTTCTTATGAAGATATTGGGATAAACCTTGACAATGACTACCAAAGTTTAAATTTAAGGCGATCGAGTCGTTGTACTCTGGTTGTGACAAAGACCAGATAATTTTACATGCCATGGTTGGTTTCCATAGTTTGAAGACCTAATATGGTTTGTGTAATACCCTGCATTTTTATCGATATTTATTTATGGGATTAATTGAATTAAATGGGAATTAATTGAGAATTAATCCGGATAAAATATTAACGAGATGTGAGTTAGTATTTGATTATAATGTGTATATATGGCAATATACGAATATTGTAACTATTGAAATTATCGCGAGATTGAAATACGGCAATTTGGGAAAATCTTGTTGAGACGCGTGTGACAGTCGCGTCAGGAAAGAAATTATTTAATTAAAAAAGTGAATTTTATTTTTATTAACCGTATGGTCATTTTGAGTGCGCCAACGTGTCCAGAAGGGTCAAAATAGTCAGAAAACACTAGCCGGGGGTTAAGTTTGGGTCCCGGGGAATTATTGGGCCATACCGGTAACTTAAAAGGGCATTTTGGTAATTTCAAAATTTTGAGAATTAAAACCCACGAAAATTAGAAATAAAAATCTGACTTATTCTCTATCCACTAAACCCACTAACTACACTAAGGGACTTAATGGGCTACGGGAGAAGTTAAGAAATAGTTTTAACTTGCCAAAAACCAACCCACCTCCATTGTCATCATCCTTAGAGAAGAACTTGTAGAGAGAGAGAGAAGAGAATTCTACAGAAAGAGAGAGAGAGAATAACTCAGCCTTCAAGATTCAACATCAAATTCAGAGAAAGATTAGAGGCAAGTGGTTTAATTATAATTGATTCAATGTTATGCTTTTCCATGTTTAGGATAATTATCAAATTTGTCTTGGAAGATTGATTAGACCCATGAATTTGAGGATTAAAACTATGGACTATGTTAGGGATTGCATGTAGAAACAATCTGGACGAATTATGAATTCAAAATTTTAACCATTGATGATCTAAAAACGGATTTTAGAAGAAGTTTATTAATGTTCTTGAAAGAAATAGAAAAATGGAATTCTTGATGAAGTTTTGATCCAAACAAAGCCCTTGAATGATGAATTATTGGTTTTAGAACGTTGACAATGTTGTAGGATGGTTGTATGATGATATTATAACGTTATCTTAGAGTTTAATGCTTGTTAATGGTGTTTTGGGCTGATTTGAAAACTGCAAATCGAAGCAGTCCGTAGCCTACCTGGTGCGTTCGATCGATCGACATTCATCAGTCGATCGATCGACCACCATCGATCGATCGAAGGTCAAGGTCGATCGATCGACCTTCCCAGAAAGAGTAAAATTTCCCCTAGTTAAATTTTAATGATGTTAACCCTTGGAAAATATTATTGGAGACCTTATGAATATCCTTAGACTTAAGGAAGACCAGTAGGTATGGTTATAAAGTTTGGACCTTAATTAGAATTTAATTTGAGGAATTATTCTAAAAGCTAATGAAGCTCGATGAGTGAGATGATATTAGGATTAAAAGACTAATTTTGAATAAATTGATGAATTGAGATTTGGGACAGAAGTAAGGACCTTAAGAATAATGATGTAACACGTGGGAATAATAAGAAACTCAATAACCCCTTTGAGATAGGTTTTAAGTACAAGAATTTATGACGTGAGATGTGTCGATAGTCTACATTATATATTATCAGAAGACCTAAAATGTATACAATTGGAATAATGGTATAAGGAGGTAGAAAATACATTTATTAATATTGAGATATCTAAGATGTGTGCATGCTTAGTATATAATCTTATGTGTATGACATACCTACCATACTTGCTATCACGGGAGGTTTACGTTCGCTTAGGGCCTTCTAATCCTTGTGTGCCCGGATTTAGTTTGGTACTTAGAGGACATAGTTCAAGGGAATGACTTAATTGTGAGTTATTAAGCCAGCTGACTATGGAGCGTAGGTATGTACGTGACCATGGATATGTTGAATTATGTTCGCCTCCATTTTTGTGTGTTGTGCTTATTCTAACAATTCCTGAGAGATTCGGAATTTGTAATCCTTATGTACGTGATGTACCGGGATGGATAGCAGAGTATGTGTGCACCACAGCTTAGCCTTGGGGTGCTTATATTGTATATTTATGATGCGAATAATATACGGTTGAATGAAAAGGAATTGTGATGTTTATTTATGAGAATCATTTATAGTAACTCCATGAGAAGATAAATAAGGGGATAACCTCCAGTAAACGGTAATGCTAACCGTTGAGAATACGAGTTCAAGTAAAGCTATCTATTTAAGTAATAACATTGGGAATTCATATTGTGAATCGAGTAGTTGGGTTAGAACTTATGATGGTTTGGTTAGATAAATAATACATGTATGGGTACAGGAACGTTAGGAGTGCACTGTTAGACGAGAGGTGAGTATTTCATGTGAGAGCACGTCCTAACATGTATCTTGCATTCATTCTTTTAATTGTTATTAAAGCACTTGTTGTTTTTAAAATACTCTCCACATTCGGACTCTGACCCATTTACTTTCAAATCTATCTTTTTGTAAAAACCATTTTTAGGTGCCCAGCCACAAGGACACCATGCATAGTATTTCCAGTCAGGTGACGAGCTGTAGCTGTTGTGGAAGTTACAGGGCCTTGTTAGTAAACGCTTCATTTGCCTTGACTCTATATTCAGATTTCATCAGTTGTAGGGCATGTCGCCCATTTATTTTAGAGACATTTCATTTTATATTTCAGTTATTCAGACTTTGGTTTGTAATTAATTCAGGATGCAGACTTGTTTTATTTCATTTCATATTGGGATTGTTGTGAGGAGTATTTCCTCGAGACTCATCTTTAATTGTTGATTCATTATAGTTGGACTTTATCGTGAATGGTTGTGTTACATTTCTATATTTCATTTATTGCATGTTAATCAGATTTAATTTAAAATTTGACAACTCCCATTTTAAATACTAGGTGGTTAGTAATCATTAAAAATGATTTCGACAGTGATGCTATTAACTGGACCAACTTGGCATTTTGTATTGATTTAATAAAGGAGTAGCTACCCGGTATTTAATTAGTCGGGGTTTCACAGGTGGTATCAGAGCATCAGGTTCTAGTGTCCTTTAGGATCTGTACGGCTTATTATGTGTCCGCTGAGCTTTCTTTGATATAGAGCCCTATATTTTAGGACTGTTGTATTCTTTTATGTATGCTTCGCTCTTCAGCTATCTTAAGTTTATAACTGCGAACTTATAAACTTTATTCTCCTTTCAGATGCCTCCACGACGTGCGCAGCGAGTTCCTAGGGATGCACAGCCCGAGCCACAACCAGCTCCAGTACAGGGCACCATGAATGCCGCCGAGGTTGCAGCCATTATAGCCCAAGCGGTAAATGCCGCTCTCGCCGTTGTACAACAGGCACCACCCCAGGCGCCGGTAGCCGCGCCAGTTCAGGCACATGCATTCCCATCTTCTTGGGAACGCGTTCGTGATGCTTTTCAGAAAGCACACTCTCCGGAGTTCGCAGGTAGCTCCGATGTCGTGGTATCTAGTCAGTGGAGGAAGGATATTCAGAGGCACCTGAGGATGTATGAGTGCACAGAGGTTCAGAAGAAGATACTAGCTACTTTCAAGCTAGTAGGTTCTGCATTGCAGTGGTGGGAGTCTATTACCACCGCAGAGGAGAGAGATACTCTTTCTATACAGGAGTTCTGGGTGCGGTTCGACAGCAAATACTTTCAGTCAGCTGTTCACACGAAAATGAAGAGGAAGTTGATGAGCCTTCGACCGGAGGGTAAGACTGTGGCCGAGTATGAGGCCGAATTCACCAATTTGCTGAACATTGTACCGGATGAGATATCGACGGAAGAGAAGAAGATTCAGAAATTCATAGATGGATTGACTTGGAGGATCCGTCAGCATTTATTAGGGAACTTCTCGTTGGCCACTTATTCTGACGTGGTTAACGTTGCATTGCTCCATTGCCAGGACCACCGCTTTCACTTGACAGAGGGGAAGCGATCAGGAGAGTCCAGCCATCAGGGCAGGACAGGGGGAAATGGTGCCAGCGGGGCACAATCAGCTCAGGGTCAGTATAGGCAGAGTGATCAGGGTTCCCAGCAGGGGGATCATAAGAGATTCCGATCAGGGGGTTTCAGGAACGGTCAGGGAGGATTCTGGAATGGCCAGTAGGGTCATAACGGCCATCAGGGCCAGCAGGGTCAAAATGGTCAACAACAGCAGTTTCACCAGGGCTAGCAAGGCCAGGGCAGATATGGTAACGGTCACCAGGGCCGTGGTCAGCAGGGACAGCGAGGGGGAAACTTCCAGGGGAAGTGTTTCATTTGTGGTAAGATTGGCCACAAATGTCAGGATTGCCCTGATAAGGGCAGGGCCCCACAGCAGCAGCAGCAGGGTGCTAGACACGAGCCACAGAGGCCTATGTTTCCCGCCGCCCTCCCAGTACCACCGCAGATGGCAGCATTACCACCCATTCCAGCAGTCCCAGTTCAGCAGGGTAAGCTTCAGTATGGGAGACTGTATCAGCTTCAGCAGGCCGCAGCCCCACAGAATCCGCCAGCTATTGAGGGTATGTTCTCTATTCAGGGGACTCTGGGGCGCATTTTATTTGACACGGGGGCTACACACTGTTTTATTGCTATGAGATTTGCACGCACCATTGGGTTGTTATACACCGCAGAGAGCACCGCTACTTATGTAGACTCACCGTTGAGTAGTGGTTCCATGATTTCGCTTATGTGTAGAGGTGTGGGTATAGAGATCGGGAGGTTTACTTTACCCGCTGATATGTTAGTGTTAGAGATGACCGAGTATGATGCCATTATTGGTATGGATTGGCTAGTAGCGTACCGAGCCATGATTGACTGTTTTAGTAGGAGTATTATCTTTGCCATTCCCAGGCAGGAGATGTTTTTAGTGGCGATGCCTCGCCCTGAGGGAGGATTGTCCACTCATTTGTACTATATAGAGGAGGAGACCTCTAAGGAAGTGGTGATACCACTTGATTCGATACCCGTTGTTAGTGAGTTCGCCGATGTATTTCAGGATATACCTGGACTATCTCCGAATAGGGAGATAGATTTTATGATTCATTTGACGCCGAGCACTCGGCCTATTGCCCGCGCACCTTACCGTATGGCTCCAACTGAGATGAGAGAGTTACGGGATCAGATTGAGCAGTTGTTGGGTCAGGGGTTCATCCGGAGGATTACTTCGCCATGGGGTGCCCCTGTGTTGTTCGTTAAGAAGAGGGATGGATCGTTGAGATTGTGTGTGGATTACCGGGAGTTGAATAAGGTCACGATACGGAATAAGTATCCGTTGACCCGAATCGATGACTTATTCGACCAGTTGAGAGGAGCTTATTTCTTCTCGAAGATTGATTTGCGATCTGGTTACCATCAGTTGCGTATCAGGGAGGAGGATATCTCGAAGACTGCTTTCTTAACGAGATATGGTTCCTACGAGTTTCGGGTTATGCCTTTTGGTTTAACCAACGCTCCAGCCGTGTTTATGGACTTGATGAATAGGGTGTTCAGAGAGTTCCTAGATCAGTTCGTCATTGTCTTCATTGATGATATTCTGGTTTACTCCCAGACAGAGGAGGAGCACACCGAGCATTTGAGGCAGGTTTTGCAGACGCTACGTCAGAACGAGCTGTATGCAAAGTATGAGAAATGCGGGTTTTGGCTGAAGGAGGTCCAGTTTTTGGGACACATTATTTCCGACCGGGGAATATCTGTTGATCCGGGAAAAGTATCAGCGGTGAGGGAGTAGGGACATCCCACGACACCGACTGAAGTTCGTAGTTTCTTGGGTCTAGCAGGATACTATAGGAGGTTTATTCGGGGTTTCTCCAAGATAGCAGGTCCCATGACACATCTGACTCATAAGGGTGTGCCATACATCTGGAGTGATTCCTATCAGTTGGCATTCGATGAATTGAAGGACAAATTGACCTCAGCACCTGTGTTAGCATTGCCGAGACCGGGAGTTGAGTATTTGGTTTACACCGACGCGTCTTTGCAAGGGCTTGGAGGTGTATTACAGCAGGAGAGACAGGCCATAGCTTATGCTTCCCGTAAGCTTAAGCCTCATGAGAAGAATTACCTCACGCATGATTTGGAGTTGGCGGCAGTGGTATTTGCCCTACGGATTTGGAGGCACTATCTTTTGGGGGAGAAGTTTCGATTGTTCACAGACCACAAGTCCCTACAGTACCTATTCACGCAGAAGGAGCTGAATATGAGGCAGCGAAAGTGGCTTGAGTTTGTGAAGGACTATCAATTTGATATCCAATATCACCCGGGGAAGGCTAACGTGGCAGCAGACGCGTTGAGTCGTAGGCCAGTAGATGACGTGGCAGGGGTGTGGAAGGCAAAGTGGAAGGAGTTGGGACACCAGGATGCAGTGGCCCGATCATTCATGTCAGTGATGACTGTTACACCGCAGATTGTCACTAAAGTAGTAAAGGCACAAGCAGACGACTCGTTCTGTCAGGAGCAGATAGTTCGATTATTAACAGAGGGAGCCGAGTCCTATACCGTTAGCTCAGACGGGGGATTACGCTTCAATGGGAGACTGGTAGTTCCGGAAGGGGAGGAATTGCGACACGAGGTGATGGCAGAGTCGCACGGCTCACGGTTCGCGGTACATCCCGGTGGGGATAAAATGTACCAAGACATGAGACGTCAGTGTTGGTGGAGCGGGATGAAGAGAGATATTGCCGTGTTTGTTTCTAAATGCGCCACTTGTCAGCTGGTAAAAGTGGACCATCAGAGACCGGAAGGACTTGTACAGCCATTAGAGGTCCCGATGTGGATGTGGGATAGCATCTCCATGGACTTTATCACGGGGTTGCCTACGTCACCGAGAGGTCACGACTCCATTTGGGTAATTGTGGACAGGTTGACCAAAGTCGCTCATTTTCTACCCGTAAGGACAGACTACACTACGGGACAGTATGCCCAGCTCTTTATTACAGAGATAGTGAGACTTCACGGTGTGCCCCTAAATATCGTGTCCGATCGAGACAAGATATTTGTTTCACGGTTTTGGGAAAGTTTTCAGGAGGCCATGGGCACGAAATTGCGGTTGAGTACGGCTTATCATCCGCAGACCGATGGGCAAACCGAGCGTACAAATTAGATGTTGGAAGACATGTTGCGGATGTGCATCATTGACTTCGGGGATGGATGGGAGCAGTATCTTCCACTAGTGGAATTTGCTTACAACAACTCCCATTGGTATGGCTCCATTTGAGGCGTTGTACGGTAGACCTTGTCGTTCCCCAGCATGTTGGTTGGAGGTGGGGGACAACAAACTACTTAGGCCGGAAGTGATTCAGGATACTTCGGCAAGGATAGAGCTGATACGGAGTCGCATTCGGGTAGCTCAGGACAGGTAGAAGAGCTATGCTGATGCGAAGAGATCCTTCAGGGAATTTGAAGTGGGGGACCAGGTTTTTCTCAGAGTATCTCCTATGAAGGGGATTATGCGTTTCGGGAAGAAAGGGAAGTTGGCACCGAGATATGTGGGACCATTTCCTATTATTGAGCGGATTGGGCCGGTTGCGTATAGACTTGGGTTACCGGAGCATTTGCATCGGATTCACGATGTGTTTCATATTTCCTCGCTAAGGAAATATCTTAGAGACGATTTGGCTAATTCTCACATTGATTTGGAGGACATCGATCTCCAGACTGATACCTCCTATGAGGAGGGACCGATTGCTATTTTGGACCGAAGTGAGCGGAAACTGCGGTCAAAGATAGTCCCGTTAGTGCGTGTTCAGTGGCGACATCATAATGTCGAGGAGTCCACATGGGAGCGCGAGGATGAGATGCGCGAAAGTTATCCAGAGTTGTTTTTACCAGGTACTTTTTAGTTCCGAATTTCGGGACGAAATTCTGTTATTAGGGGGGAAGTATGTAATACCCCGCATTTTTATCGATATTTATTTATGGGATTAATTGAATTAAATGTGAATTAATTGAGAATTAATCCGAATAAAATATTAACGAGATGTGAGTTAGTATTTGATTATAATGTGTATCTATGGCAATATACGAATATTGTAACTATTGAAATTTTCGCGAGATTGAAATACGGCAATTTGGGAAAATCTTGTTGAGACGCGTGTGACAGTCGCGTCAGGAAAGAAATTATTTAATTAAAAAAGTGAATTTTATTTTTATTAACCATATGGTCATTTTGAGTGCACCAACGTGTCCGGAAGGGTCGAAATAGTTAGAAAACACTAGCCGGGGTTAAGTTTGGGTCCCGGGGCATTATTGGGCCATACCGGTAACTTAAAAGGGCATTTTGGTAATTTCGAAAATTTGGGAATTAAAACCCAGGAAAATTAGAAATAAAAATCTGACTTATTCTCTATCCACTAAACCCACTAACTACACTAAGGGACTTAATGGGCTACGGGAGAAGTTAAGAAATAGTTCTAACTTGCCAAAAACCAACCCACCTCCATTGTCATCATCCTTAGAGAAGAACTTGTAGAGAGAGAGAGAGAGAAGAGAATTTTGCAGAAAGAGAGAGAGAGAGAACAACTCAGCCTTCAAAATTCAACATCAAATTCAGAGAAAGATTAGAGGCAAGTGGTTTAATTATAATTGATTCAATGCTATGCTTTTCCATGTTTAGGATAATTATCAAATTTGTCTTGGAAGATTGATTAGACCCATGAATTTGAGGATTAAAACTATAAACTATGTTAGGGATTGCATGTAGAAACATTCTGGACGAATTATGAATTCAAAATTTTAACCATTGATGATCTAAAAATGGATTTTAGAAGAAGTTTATTAATGTTCTTGAAAGAAATGGAAAACTGGAATTCTTGATGAAGTTTTGATCCAAACAAAGCCCTTGAATGATGAATTATTGGTTTTAGAACGTTGACAATGTTGTAGGATGGTTGTATAATGATATTATAACGTTATCTTAGAGTTTCATGCTTGTTAATGGTGTTTTGGGATGATTTGAAAACTGCAAATCAAAGCAGTCCGTAGCCTACCTGGTGCGTTCGATCGATCGACATTCATCAGTCGATCGATCGACATTCATCAGTCGATCGATCGACCACCATCGATCGATCAAAGGTCAAGGTCGATCGATCGACCTTCCCAGAAAGAGTAAAATTTCCCCTAGTTAAATTTTAATGATGTTAACCCTTGGAAAATATTATTGGAGACCTTATGAATATCCTTAGACTTAAGGAAGACCAGTAGGTATGGTTATAAAGTTTGGACGTTAATTAGAATTTAATTTGAGGAATTATTCTAAAAGCTAATGAAGCTCGATGAGTGAGATGATATTAGGATTAAAAGAGTAATTTTGAATAAATTGATGAATTGAGATTTGGGACAGAAGTAAGGACTTTAAGAATAATGATGTAACACGTGGGAATAATAAGAAACTTAATAACCCCTTTGAGATAGGTTTTAAGTACAAGAATTTATGATGTGAGATGTGTCGATAGTCTACATTATATATTATCGGAAGACCTAAAATGTATACAATTGGAATAATGGTATAAGGAGGTAGAAAATACCTTTATTAATATTGAGATATCTAAGATGTGTGCATGCTTAGTATATAATCTTATGTGTATGACATACCTACCATACTTGCTACCACGGGAGGTTTACGTTCGCTTAGGGCCTTCTAATCCTTGTGTGCCCGAATTTAGTTTGGTACCTAGAGGACATAGTTCAAGGGAATGACTTAATTGTGAGTAATTAAGCCAGCTGACTATGGAGTGTAGGTATGTACATGACCATGGATATGTTGAATTATGTTCGCCTCCATTTTTGTGTGTTGTGCTTATTCTAACAATTTCTGAGAGATTCGGAATTTGTAATCCTTATGTACGTGATGTACCGGGATGGATAGCAGAGTATGTGTGCACCGCAGCTTAACCTCGGGGTGCTTATATTGTATATTTATGATGCGAATAATATACGGTTGAATGAAAAGGAATTGTGATGTTTATTTATGAGAATCATTTATAGTAACTCCATGAGAAGATAAATAAGGGGATAACCTCCAGTAAACGGAAATGCTAACCATTGAGAATCCGAGTTCAAGTAAAGCTATCTATTTAAGTAATAACATTGGGAATTCATATTGTGAATCGAGTAGTTGGGTTAGAACTTATGATGGTTTAGTTAGATAAATAACACATGTATGGGTACAGGAACGTTAGGAGTGCACTGTTAGACGAGAGGTGAGTATTTCATGTGAGATCACGTCCTAACATGTATCTTGCATTCATTGTTTTAATTGTTATTAAAGCACTTGATGTTTTTAAAATACTCTCCACATTTGGGCTCTGACCCGTTTGCTTTCAAATCTATCTTTTTGTAAAAACCATTTTTATGTGCCCAGCCACAAGGACACCATGCATAGTATTTCCAGTCAGGTGACGAGTTGTAGCTGTTGTGGAAGTTAAAGGGCCTTGCTAGTTGACGCTTCATTTGCCTTGACTCTATATTCAGATTTCATCAGTTGTAGGGCATGTCGCCCATTTCTTTTAGAGACATTTCATTTTATATTTCAGTTATTCAGACTTTGGTTTGTAATTAATTCAGGATGCAGAATTATTTTATTTCATTTCATATTGGGATTGTTGTGAGGAGTATTTCCTCGAGACTCATCTTTAATTGTTAATTCATTATAGTTGGACTTTATCGTGAATGGTTGTGTTACATTTCTATATTTCATTTATTTCATGTTAATCAGATTTAATTTAAAATTTGACAACTCACTTTTTAAATACTAGGTGGTTAGTAATCATTAAAAATGTTTTCGACAGTGATGCTATTAACTGGACCAACTTGGCATTTTGTATATATTTAATAAAGGAGTAGCTACTCGATATTTAATTAGTCGGGGTGTCACAGTTTGTCTGACAATAGCATGATAGGAATTTTGAATTGGGTGAAAGGCTTGCTACCCGAGTAACATACACTTCCAAATAGCTATCCTACTATGAAGAACAGTTTGAAAGATTTGATAATGAAGTATAAATCAATTCATGCTTATGTGTATGACTGTATACTACACTAAAAGGAGTATGAAAATCTCGATCGGTGTCCGGTATGAGATGAACCTAGATATGTGAAATCTATTGGCAAGGAAGGCCCAAGCTCAAAAGTGCCTCAGAAAGTGTTGAATTATTTTCCCGTTAGGCCTAAATTGAAGTTATTTTTCATAGTACCATGGATTGCAGAGGCAATGACTTAGCACGCTAGGGCAGAAGTAGGGTATAATCTTATATGTCATCATATTGATTCTACAGCTTGGAAGAGGATGAGTTATGAGTATCCCGATTTCGCTCCCGAAGAGCGTAACATTCGTTAAGTAATATCAACAGATGGTTTCAATCCATTTGGAAATCTAAGAACCAATAAAAGTATATGGTCACTGATCCTAGCACTACTCAACCTTCTTCCTTCACAGTATATGAGACCTGAATTTTCGATGTTGTCTTTATTGATACCTGGGACACAGGCACCAAGTGAGGACATCGATGTATACTTGGCTCCTTTGGTAGAAGAATTAAATGAGTTATGGGAAGAGGGTGAGCAAGAATTTTACTCTTTTAAAAAAGAAAACTTTACGCTGAAAGCTATGTTGATGTGGGAAATTCATGATTTTTCAGCTTATGGGATATTATCCGATTGTGTAGTACATGGTTATTTGGGGTGTCCTATTTGTGGAAAGGAGACTGAATCTCTGCATCTCACCGCTACTGCAAAAAATATATACCAGCGCCACAAGAGGTTTTTACCTCCCGTTCATAATTTAGATTTGAGAAAGGTTCCAATTTTTTACCCCCCCCCCCCCCCCCCGGTTGAACATAGTTTGCCTCCGAGAAAACTTTCAGGTTCAAAAATTAAAACTAAATCTTCTAATTGTGGCCCTAATATGCCAGGTAAAAATCCTAAATTGAAGAATGTCAAGAATAAAAAGACTCCAAGGGGGAATGAAACTGAGTCAAGAAAGGCATGGTCTAGAAGGTCAATTTTATTCGACTTGCCTTATTGGAAGAATAACCCAGTGCGCCATGTATTGGATGTGATTCATACAAATAAGTACATTAATGAACATATTGTGGTCACATGCCTTGGGGGAGACATTTGAATGATGGAGAAAATGCACAAAAATACCTTAAATCGTTGAAACTTAATCCACAACTATGGTTGAAAGAAGATAGTAGGGGAAAGACAATAATTTCCCCAGGTGCATTTACTTTAACGAGTGAGGAAAGTAAGGTTTTTTCAGACACAATTTATAATTTGAAGGTTCCATCTAAATCTTCATCCAACTTGCAAAAGGATTGTGAATTATGTTACCCATGATTTACATAAGTGTGAGTCCCACGATTGGCATGTGATCATGCAATTGATTCCTCTATGGTTTAATCACCGCTTCTCCAAGCACAAGGATTTTTAGAGGGCTATTATGAAAATTATCATCTGCTTCACACTTTTATGTGAGAAGGTAGTCAATTGAGATCACATAGTGGTCGCAAAAGTAGCGGTAACCAAAGCTATTTGTGTGTTAGATAAGTACTCTCCCATCCTTTTTTTACATAAGTATTCACTTGTTGGTACTCCTATGCGATGAAGCACTTCTTTACGAAGTAGTTAGATATCGATGGATGTATCCGTTTGAAAGATTGATGAAAGTTTTCAAAGATTACATCAAGAATACACGTTATATTAAAGGATCAATTGCAAAGGAATACATCACCGCGGAGTCATCAATCTACACTCGGGAATATATGCCTTACCCAAGCAGTGTGGATAAAATTGATGAGTTCATCGATGAGTGTGGTCAGGTGATGAGAAAGCGAGTGAAATTAACGAGTTTACAACATGAACAAGTAGCTCGTTATCTATTTGATACACATGAAGATGTCGAAAAATGGAAAAAGTAAGTTTATATTATTTTAGCTTTTACATTATTTTAATTTTTATACGTAATCAATTTCGTAATACATTTGTCACGATTAATGCAGAAAATATGATGCATGTGGGAACAATAAAAGACGAAGAACGATTGCATAATCAGACAACGAATTTAGGTTGTGGGTGTCACACTAGGTAATTATAATGAAAATATCTCTTATTAAATGTCACATTACAAGAAATATTTAAAACTAACCTAATTAATTTATCTATAATCTCAGTTCTTAACGACAGGCGATGCCACATCAAGGCTTGCTCATCTAGCCATTGGACCCTTATTCATGGCACACGAGTACAAAAAATATCTATTGAATGATTACATATTCGGTGCAAGAGTGTACGAGGAAAATAAAAATGTACAGAACTCGGGCATATCATACAAGACTCTTACTTATTTTCGAGGGAGCGCGAAAGATAGAAACCTCGTTGAAGCTGAAATGACTTACTATGGTGTCATTCTAAATATATTTGAATTGGACTATATAAGCTTCAAAGAGTTTGTGTTTTACTATGATTAGGTAAGAGTTGAGGATAAAAATGCTTGTAAAGTTAATCTTAGCACCAATTTGATCATGATTGAATTGTCCAACTTGAAGAGCAACGAGCACGTGAGCGATGAGCCATTTGTTTGTGTTTTTTAAAAGGTCAATCAAGTATTTTTTTCTCGAAGTATATAAACAACGAGTCATGGTCAATCGTCCGACACGCGCCAAAGCGTCTAAACAGTAGTGTGGATGAATTGTCTGCTCCTAGAAAATATCAATTCATCTTAGATGATAACCCGAACTTGAAACAATTTTTAAATTTGTAATAAGTATTCCAATTATTGGTAATAACAGTGGCGTGTATTCTTCTAGTGCTATATTATTATCGGATAACAGTTTAATGCTTTGTTACTATTGAATTTGAATCAAAATTGGTTTTTTGGTTAGTGAATATGCTAATTTGAATTTTAATCAATTTTAAGCATTAATTCAAAGTCCGTGACATGACCCGAAATTAAAACAATATTTAGATTTATAATGTCGTCAACTTGTATTCTTCTAGTGTTTTGTTAACTTGTATTCTTGTAGTGCTTTGTTATTATAGGATTTGAATCAAAATTGGTCCTTTGGTTAATGAATATGTTAATTTGGATTTTAATCAATTTAAGCATTAATTCAAAGTCCGTGACATGACCCAAAATTGAAACAATATTTATATTTATAATGTCGTTAACTTGTATTCTTCGAGTGCTTTGTTGTTATCGGATTTGAATCAAAATTGGTTTTTTGGTTAGTGAATATGTTAATTTGGATTTTAATCAGTTTAATCATTAATTCAAAGTCATTGACATGACCAAAAATTGAAACAATATTTAGATTTATAATGTCGTTAACTTGTATTCTTTTAGTGCTTTGTTAACTTGTATTCTTCTAGTCGTTTTTATCAAATTTGAATCAAAATTAATTTTTTGGTTAGTGAATATGGTAATTTGAATTTTAATCAATTTAAGCATTAATTCAAAGTCCGTGACATAACCCGATATTGAAACAATATTTAGATTTATAATGTCGTTAACTTGTATTCTTCTAGTGCTTTGTTAACTTGTATTCTTCTAGTGTTTTGTTATTATCGAATTTGAATCAAAATTGATTTTTTGGTTAGTGAATATGTTAATTTGGATTTTAATCAATTTAAGCATAAATTCAAAGTCCGTGACATGTCCCGATATTGAAACAATATTTAGATTTATAATTTCGTTAACTTGTATAATATTTTTATTCATTTCGATTTGATCATTTTCTCATATACATATATGTACTAATACAACAATTTTTGCACGAAATGTCTTCATCAGGGCATCATAGTAGCGGAATCGAGGAAGGATCGTTTGCCACAAGACCCCCAAAATGGGGCCAATTAGAGTCCGTCATCGAGAACAAGATGACCCTACAGGATAGGGCCTTAGTGTTTCTCAAGGCCCGGGGTGCACAAATTGGAGGAAGGTGTCGGTCGAGCTCAAGTTGGCCATCAGAGGGATACTACAGGTAGTTAATCACTTTATTTTTATTTTATATATATATATATATATTATTTTATAATTTAAATACAGCCAACACTTTCTTTTTGGTTTGCATTTGTTTAACATAAAAAATTCGGTATGCCCCACATGTTCGCGACTTCACATTCGAACAATTGAGAGATCAATACAAAACGTGGAAGAAAAATATTCGAGCACGGTACTTTGGGTATGACCGGGAGACCATATTAAGGGTCCATGATACCGTACCGTCGAAGGAGCCGATCTCATTGGCAAGCTGGCAGCAGTTTTCGAGGATGAGATCCAGGATCGACAATTGACATCTCATCAATCAGGGAGGGAGAACGGGGCTAAAAAGTCGACATCTACTACTTCGTTCATACGTCTTAGACCGAGGTGGAGCACCAGATGGTAAGTTTTTAATTTTTTATAATTTTAGTTTTATGTTATTCTAATGTAGCATTACTTTGCATTATTTACTAGTTCTGCATTATTTTATTTCAGAAGACGGGGAGTGGCCTTGGGGGTAGTCCACATAGGCTCGATGCCTATGTGGAAATTCAGACAAAGAAGGGCAAGGATAAGGAGGTGTCCCCAAGCGTGGCAGCCACAATTGTAAGTTATAAAATATCTTACAATTATTTAGTATTTTTTTTAATAACGTTATAATTTTTATGTTAACTTAATTAATCGTGTACTTTTTGTCATTTCAGGGAAAGCATAAGGAAGTGCACAACTCCCAGTCGGATTCCGACAAGGCATCTTTGGCTACATACGCACTAAGCCAAGTGCTCGGGGCGGATCACAAGGGGAGAATAAGGGGTGAGCTCTCGGGTGGGGAAGTCGAGGCTCACCGGGATTAAGAAGAGCAACATCGGGTTGGCTCGTAAGGTGGACACCCGTGGAAATAAGTTAGAAAGGTTGGAGGCGATGGTACTCAATATGTTCGAGTATATGAAGCATCTGTTGGGGTCCACATCATGTAAGGGCAAGGGGGATGCGATAGACGAGGACACCACTGTTCCATCTCTCTCACGATCATCGTCGATACGCACCCACTCACCGCCTGCATATGATATATTGGCCTCCTTGACCCCGTCGAACACTCTATGTCAATAATGGTTTGGCCGAGTGTGTACTTAATAGACCTTCGGTGTGGCAAGACTATAGCTAGCGGTTTAGGGACCCGAATACACAGCTGGGTAGTGTGATTCATGGACGTGTGTTGTAAGATATTGAGGCAAAGGTTCGTGTCATGCATATTATGCCTGGAAAAGAGAATGGACCTTTGTGGTTGGAAGAGCAATGATGTGTTTGGTGAATTGATGGTTGTATCAGTTCATATGTAGTGTGGCCTACCTTTCCCCTCAGACCTATTCAAAACTCAATCCCTTGACATTATTTGTATTATTTTCATGCTTATGAATATTTTTATTGGATATTATTTGTATTTATTTCATTTGAATATTGAATGTTGGTTGGTTATAAATATTTGTTGGTTAAATCATATGTACTTTTTTATGAATTGTTGAATGTTTCTTGATATATACTATTTGATCAGGTTTAAATACGTTGTAACAGGTTAAAATATACTGCTGGGCAGTGGCAGTGGCCATACTACCTAGCAGTTTTTTTTAATTCTACCCAAATTTGTCACGGACTTTGACCATGACAAGTGAAAATTGTCACGGACTTGTCATGGTCAAAATCCGTAATAGTTTTTCCTTTGACCGTAACAAATTCGTGATAAAGGAATTGTTGCCCCAATTCTTATCACGATTTTTTACCGTGACAAGTCCACCTTGTCACGATTTTTTACTGTGACAACTAGACAGTTTTGATGTAGTGTAAAACGACCTTCTTTCTCCCTATCCACCACCTCATACTCATTATTTTATTGCCCCTAACTCTCAACAACCATCCCACCAAACCTATTTAGCCACATCACCACCAGCACCCCTTCCCCTTAAATTTGACACCCAAATCCATTTGACACCCAACTGAAAACCCTAAATTGTAAACAAGCTAATATATTTTAGCTTGTTTTTTTTTTGGATTTGGTTGAAATTGTTCAATCTCTCTCTCTCTCTCTCTCTCTCTCTCTCTCTCTCTCTCTCTCTCTCTCTCTCTCAATTAGTGTTGGGATTTTTGTGGCTGCTAGTAGGTGTGGTGTGTGGTGGACACCAATGGTGTGTGATGGTCGTTAGGAGTGGGGGTAGACGATGGTGGGTGGGGGTTGGGGGGATCCTTTTTTTCAATTTTCATAAAGTATTTTGCTTTTCTTTAATTTCTTTCTTTCCTTTTTTTTTCTTTTTGATCTTGTTTTTTTTTTCATTTTTCATACTCAATTTTCAATAATGTATACAATAAATTTTATAAAGTATTAAATTTTTTATTTTATTTTTAGAAATTACAATTTATTAGTAAAATTTTATATAATATATATATGAATTTTTATAATATACACATGATAAGTTTGTATATACTCTAATTTATAAGGTATATATTAAGGGGTTGTAAGGACATTTTTCTCATGTCCGAAATGTTTCATTTATTTATGTCGTACGCCGCTACATTTGGCACGTCACCTCACGATCTCACATGACGGCCTCTATCCGAATTCCGGGAATCAAGCATGCATTATCTCCACTAATATATCCCTCATCTGCATCAACGACTTCACGTTCCTTGATTGTAGGCTCGTAATGCAATTGGAACGCAAGAGAAGTCAAATCGGTGAAACAAGGCATGATAGGGATGTTCAAGGGCAAATTGGTAATTTTACAGCCACCGTCCGGAGTACCGGTCAACTGGAAAGTTGAAGAGCTTTCCGCAACAAAGATACTGGAAGAAACGGCACCTCAATCCGAGCTACGGTGAACAAGTTATGGCCCGTTGAAAATGGAGATATGTTCATTGAAAATTCTGGGAATTTTTCTAAATGTTTAAGCACCTGTTCCCATCACACTTTCCCGAACCCAGCTTGGAACCGGTTCGGGGGGGCGAACCGGTTCGCAGGGGTACCCGAACCGGTTCGGGGTACCTGTACGCTGGATAGAATTTCAGCAGTTTAAAATCGTGGGTCTCTTCATGTATTTCCCTATAAATACCAACTTCGGGAGAGTTGTTTTGCAAGACTTTAGGAGACGAATTTGAGAGTCCAAATACATCTAGTCTTCATATTTTTGAGTCCCAAGACTCATGTTTTGATTCACACATCCTTGCCAAATATTTGTGAATCCTTTTGCAACCCAAGAACACAACTTTGGTTTGTTCAACCCTTGTGGAGGAGACCGTTCTTCTTCATTGCAGCCCTACTGGAAAGGGATAATTCCAGCCGCGACTACAGAATCCGATACCCGAGGGTAATTCTTAGTCAACTTGTATTTTCATTGTAATCCGATTGTAAGCCGTTTTCTTACAAATTATAGTGAAAATAAATGGTTTTGCCCCTGAGGGGGATTTTTCCTTAATTGCATGTGTTTGAATGTTCTTGCGTAGATTATCAATTTATTCAATCACATACTGCTGCATGTTTAGGGTTTGTTTGTGTTAAAAGGGTTTTATATATAATTTGATCATTTGAATGCGAGCACACACGTTCTTCAGGGGTGAGGGACTTTAATGAGAAAAAATATGTAAGTGATGTATATCAAAAAAAATATTGAGCAAGAATTAAAATCAAAAGCTCCAAAAAAAATATTTTGCAGTATCATCTATGTGCATAAGCTCACAGCCCGTCAAACATAAATGTAGAGCTTGAAATAATTAAATAGGCAAAAAGAGGGACTTGACGAAAATTTCAAGCTCAATTTTTTTCATGGGCGGGCTGAGTAATCATTCTTAACATGTAAAGGCCTGATTCGATGTTTAAAAATTATTATATGTCTATTTACATAATCTAATAGGCTATTATGCTTTATATTTTTTGTATATTAAATTTTTAATATGAGAAATAACATAATAAACTAAAATAGTTGGGTATTCAATTTGCATTTGATATGTTATTGTACTTTATTTATTTTTTATTTTTAATAGAAAATATAAAATATTATTTACAAACAATAAGGAGGAATAACCTCTCCTAAGTGAATTTTACAAGTGCTAATGATAAAATTAGATAGAAAATGCGATTCAACTTTCAATAAGATAAAACTATTAAAATTTGTGGAATCTTGATCGAGAGATAAAAGATCTTAAATTATATTTAAGGATCGATTTCTTCTCATTACTTGAAATTAAAAAAGAGTCCCTAAAAAGGTGTGGTATGTGATGATTCACCCTTAGATTGAGCTACTCCAACCTTCCTATTCAAAGGCTAACGGTTCAAAGGAGGCTAACAGTTCAAAGGAATTACGAAGTTGGATATTGTATAGTTGAAATTTACTTTCTTAATTTTTTTTACCAATGACCAATTAATTTAGATGATGAGGTTTCATTGAAATTAGGAATCTCAACAAATATAATAACCCCAGGACATGAACTCCGGACTGGAGTTTTTTTTTACTTGTCTAATCTAACATGATCAACCCAGTTCCTCCTTTAGAGTAAACTGATTGAGATATTGATTAGCTATTGTGGTCTTATTATACTTTATTTTATAATATACATAATTTTAATAAATAAAAAGAACGAGCGTTGATAAAAGCACTTAAAATGTCTTTTTGGCATTGATTTTAAAATATAATGTACAATATTTTTTTATACATTGTGTGGTGTTAGGAAGAAAAATAATAGTATGCGTGATGCATGAACGACACCATGTATTCATGTTCAACGCATACAAAGATAAACACATATGCATATTTAAAATCACTGCGTGTTGCGGGAAACATGTTGAACACATATGGCCATGGACGGAGCCATAGAGGGACGAGTGGGGGTTGTAGCCCCCACAACTTTTTGAAAAAAAAAAGATCTTTATACTTATATAAAGATTTGGGTGTAAACTGAAATTTTAACAAATACTGGGCATAAATGGTATTTTAAAAATTAAGTCAATCTCAACCTAAATATTAATACATCACACACACAGCCACTCCATTTTATATGGCTATTGGGTTTTGGGTTTTGGTTATGAGTCCAGATTGGGTTTTGGTTTTTGGTTAGAGAGAGATGGATGGGTTTTGGTTATGATACGTTAGAGATGAGAAAATGATTTACAGATAGGTGATATTAAGGGAGATGCTAAGTGGTGACTATGAGGTGGTTCAACAACTCTTGGGAGAGCAGAGACGAGTGAGATGATGATGTAGCTGGGTTGATCCGAACAGAGGATTTAAAGGTTGAGGGCAGTGCAGAAGGTTCGACGGTGGTGGTTTTAGAGGTAAACTAGCATGAAAGCATCACGATGTGCGGGCGACATACATAAAACATTTATAATATATTCATATATACAATCAAATATGCAATGCAAATTCATTTTAATAAGTTTCATTATATAAACATAACACATCTTTCATTAAAAATATTATTTTATTTATTACACTGTCCATCATATAAAATTACATTTATTATTGATATTGAATTATTTTATCTTTAATGTCACAAATAAATAAATATATTTTTTGATCAAAAAACTCTTGTTCATATTGAGTGTGATCAATTATTTACTCATATGAGTCATGTGTCTCTACAATTACATACATGCAGTCTTCTTTGATTATTATCTGCACATAAAAGATTACTATAAGCCTAAATTGATCAAAACATAAGTTTTATATACCATCAATCGTTAATTGACAGATTTAAACACCAGTTGACTCAAATTTTCAACCAAAAAAACTCTTGTACCCCTTAATACATTAACACACATTAGTATAAGTTTATATTAGTGTATAAATAACAAATTCTTCATTATTTTTAATTTTTTGAATGAAAGACCTTTTTTATTAAATGCTTTTTATAAAATCATAAAATTCTATAAAATGAAAAAGTGGCTTTCAAATAACGATATTTATTATGTTTAAAACAGTAAAAATAATTTTTTAACTATTTTTTTATAAATATATATAAAAACAGTGAAAACAATTAAAAAAAATACTGTTTTTAACAGCTAAAAAAATTAACAGTTAAAAAACTAATTAAATGTGAAAAATAATTATTTAATAGTAAAACGGTATATAAAATATTTAACTGTTAAAAGTTTTTTTAGTGTTAAAAAGTTAAAAACAGTAAAAACGGCAAATACTGGAAGTGGTTAGTGTGTAAATATTCAACTTTATATTCCATACCTACAAAGATAAAATGAATAGACCCAACTCAGGATGTTAGTTTTAGTAAAAATAACGACAATCTCATGTATAAGAGTCAATAAATAAAATATCAAAAATCAAATCATTTATTAAGCAAACCAATACATATATTCAACAACAAATAGCATTCAACTAAATGTTCTATAAAGTGAACTTGTTTAGGCAGTGTCCTAGTGTACATGAAATCAAAGAATAATAAATATAGGAACAAAAATTTACCCAATATTTGAAAAGAAAAAAAAAAGGAAGAACTTGAACCCCAACATCTGACCTGTAAGTAGAAAATTAAAGCCATTAGTTCATATCCTTAAAACAAAAACAACATAACAACAAATTTTTTAAATCTATAAAACCTAAATAAGGTTTCGAAACCATGTATCGAACAGAGAGCCCTATTTCAATTCTGAAAAATTCATATGGATTTTTAAAAAAATTAAACTTGTAGAAAGGGGAATACAAAGTTTGGGGTAGGGAAAACAAAATTTTGTTCCAAGTTTTACAAAAAAATATGTTCTTAGTTTTGCAAAAATGAAGTATTTCAGACATCCCAAATCGTCACTTTGTAATACTTAGATTATGCTTATAAAAATCAGGTACTTATTGACCAATTGTATAATGGGCTTTAACTTTAGGATTATGCTTATCACATTGAGGACTTTTTAAAGATTACGTTAATCCTACTTGAAATCCTTAATAGTGAATAACACAGCTTTAGCCACTATAGAACAGTCAACAGTAATCCATAATAAAATATGTCAATGGATGTAGTGACTTGTAGTGGTCAGAACCACTTTGATCACATGGAGTTTTAAAAACCATGGCAAACCAAAAAAATTCACAAACTTGAATCTACAATTTGACCTGCAATTCCTTCCACATCACACACCCCAACAAATTTTCCAATCACATGAATAAAAAACGAAAAATTCTATTGTGACCGAATTTTAGACAAACTTTTCTTAGACACACTAACGTGGCCGTTTTCTATTAGTTGGTTTTTAGGGTTCACGTCAGTGGGACCAATAACACGCCGTCACGTCAGTGTGTCTGGAAAAAGTTTGTCTAAAATTCGGTTACAGTAGAATTACTCATAAAAAACATACCTATCACAAAAAACCAAGATTCAAAAAAATATTTAAAAAATTACTCATCTCTCTCTCTTACAAAAAATTATTTTCAACCTAAAATTACCAACCACACTTTAAGAAACTGCAGAATTCCCTACCGGAGAAGTCCAAACAATATCCTTAAACACGGGCTTAAGCTTCTTACTACAAAACTGATTATACTCAAAAGTTACCCCACTCGTTTTCTTCACTTCCACCACCAAAAACAACATCATGACAGAAACTATCTCCGCCGCAAAACCCAACTAAGTGACGATGCAATATATACGAGTAAAGTTAGGGAGATTCACAAAAAAACCCATTTGGTAAACTAATGAATAAGACAAAAATGTGTATAAATTTTAAATGCATGTTTTGATGTCCGGCGGGATCCACAATAATAAGATATAAGGTTTTAATACAGTGAGTTTACGAAATGGATTTTTTTTTGTGGGTCTCCCTAGATTTATTCAATATATATATATATATATATAGAGAGAGAGAGAGAGAGAGAGAGGAAGGCTCACCTACATCATGCACTATACATCACCCCGTACATCACACCTAATTCTAGGCCCTAGAAACCTTTTTTTTCAAATTTTATATTTTTCCCTTGGAATTAACCTTCCAATCAATCCATATGCAAAAAAATAGGTCAATATACATTTTGTAGCTATTTTTAAAAAATTCACAAAAAAATGCTGGCGCAGACCCTTATAAATAAGGTATTTTTAGCACTTTTTGTGGATTTTTTAAAAATAGCTACAAAATGTATTTGGACCTAATTTTTTGCATATGGGTTGATTGGAAGGTTAATTTCAAGGAAAAAATATAAAATTTGAAAAAAAAAAAATTAGGGCCTAGAATTAGGTGTGATGCACGGGTGATGTATAGAGCATGATGTACTATAGCCTGGCTATATATATATATTACATGAGGTTTAAGCTTATTTTTTAGGCATTTACTCAAACAGTTAGGGTGCACCCAATGCAATATTAATTTTTCATCTACCGACATTAAAATTAAGCAATTCAAAAATGAAAGAAGCACCAAAATTTAGGGCCTAGAATTAGGTGTAATGCACGGGTGATGTATAGAGCATGATGTACTATAGCCTGGCTATATATATATATATATATATATATTACATGAGGTTTAAGCTTATTTTTTAGGCATTTACTCAAACAGTTAGGGTGCACCCAATGCAATTGTTGATACCAAAATTAATATGCTGATATGGACGAATAATATGAAGACACGTGTCAATCTACTTGGCACAATAGCAACGAGGAAGTTCATTTCCCCTACCAACTCATGTTCTCTCCGAGCAACGAGGATACACCGAGGAACTTCACCACTCCGAGGTACTCTAGCGCTCCGAGGAACTCCTGAGTAACGAGCAAGCAAGGCGGTCCGAGCTGCACCTCGGTCGTAGCATTAATTGCCAGATAATCAACAGTTCAACTATTCATTGAATGTTTATCATCTTGACGCACACGCTGCATTAAATGTATTACCATTTCATATGTATATCATTTAATGTATCAACCCTTTCATGTACAGCCTAAGGGCTATAAATACCTTGTATCACCCTCATTCAGGGAGAGGGGAATTAATGGGGAGAATCTGTACTCGAGAATTCCCAAACATTCAGCAATAACATAACAGTGGACGTAGGTCATTCATATAAGGCTGAACCACTTTAAAATCTTTGTCTTATTTTATTTATCTGTGATTGAATAATTAGAGCGATCTAATTTTTTACATCAACAGATTGGCGCCATCTGTGGGAACGATTGTTACTATCGTTTTTCACCAAAAATCGTCCATCATCAATGGCGGATAATCCAGAATCTAGCAATCGAAACGCTGGAAATACTGGAAATCCTCAGAATCCCTCTGCACCTCCAGATCTAGCCGGGATTATGACGAATCTGGCTCAAGGACAAACCGCCATGCAAGAAACAATGAGGCAACTCATACAAACTCTTCATGGTGGTGCACCTGCACGTTCAGGACAGCAAAGTGGTCAGAGACAAACTTATTTACTTTCTTCACGATCCAAGCGTACTGAGTCACGTCGTAATGAGGAGTCTGATGATTTCTCTTATCAACCTGGGCGAACTTCGTCAATAAGGGCTACAGATACTGATCAACATATCACCCTCTCTCCAGAAAGACCCAGTGCTTTAGAAAGACTGAGTAGGGTGTCTCCTTTCAGTCGATTAGGCCCTAGGAGGAATAGGAGTCCACCTAAGACCATGTCGAGGAGTTTTCGACAACCATCAGATCTCAGAGAAGGATCAGCACAATCACGACCGGATGCTCGTCAAGATAGATCTCAAGAAGCTACCTTAGAACGATCAATTGCTCGAACCAATAGGCCCGAGGAAGGAAATGAAGCGTGGAAAGGATCTCTCCAACGGTTGGAGGATAAATTGGGAGAAATGGCCAAAGCAAAGAACCCCCTACAACGAACTTTTGTTCGAGGAACACCTTTTGTACAGGCCATTGTGAATTTTCCTACACCGTCAAAGTTCAAAGCACCTGTAGTGACCCCCAAATATGATGGAAAGACAGATCCTGTTCTTCACATAGAGCAATATCAAGCTGCTGCCGACATCTATGTCGTCCCCGACGAGATGAGATGCAGAGCGTTCTCAGGAACTCTTACTGGAGCTGCCCAGATATGGTACAACAATCTTCCTAGGGGTAAGATTTCAACTTTCTTTCAATTGGCCGAGTTGTTTATTGGCAATTTCTGTTTTGGAGCAAAGCCAGTAAAACGAGTAGCACACTTGTTAAGTGTTAGACAAAAATCTGGTGAGAGTACTAGAGATTATATAACTTGTTTCAATAACGAGAAGATGGAAGTCATAGATTACGAAGAAAAGACAGCAATCACCGCCTTGATGAGTGGGTTGTTGCCTAATAAATTGTATTACACCTTGGCGAAAGATCCACCTAAAACTATGTCAGAGTTGATGGCAAAAGCGGTCAAAATCATGAATGCCGAGGAAGCTATGGCTGCAAAGAAGAATATGGATAAAGACACCAAGGTGGACGTCGACAAGTCTAAAAATAAAGAGCATAAGGGCAATGGCGGTGACAAACGTTCCAGAAATAATAAATCATCATGGGAAGTCCTGAAGAAATACGACAATTATACTCCTTTGAAAATGGGTATTCATCATGTCTTGGAAGAAATCAAGAACAACGAGGAGGTAAAATGGCCAAAGAAACTGAGGTCAGACCCTGATTCGAGGAGTAAGGATAAATATTGCGAGTTTCATAAAGATCATGGTCACATGACCAAAAATTGCATAGCTCTTCAGAACGAGATTGAAACACTCATCCGAAGAGGAAAGCTAGCAAAATATGTTGATCGGGGAGGTGAAAGAAAAAATAACGATCGAACTAGAGAGAGGTCTAGATCTCCTCGTCGAGCAGAAGAGAAAAAGAAGAGAAACCATGAAGATGATCCAGATGATGACCCCGACCTTCCCAAGAAACCAAGACGGACAGAACGAGAGGTATTTTCTATACGTTTTGGGTCATTTGATTGTAATGTCATTACAGGAGGAGATGCAGGAGGAGGAGACCTTACTGCAGAAAGAAAGGCTTACCTTGGAGAGGCTCAAGCTTGTTCATATATTCAGCGAATAAATCTGGCCGAGGACGATCTTCCGAGGAAGGTAAACAAAGAGAAGCTGGTCATTGGCTTTTCAAAAAATGACCTAGCAGGTGTTCTTTATCCTCACGACGATCCTCTGGTGATCAAAATGAGGATGAAGGAAGTAGTGATTTCAAGGGTGTTGGTAGACAATGGAAGTTCGGCAGACATCATGTACTATTCATGCTTTGACAGTTTGAATCTGAAATTATCTCAATTGGAACCGTATCACAGACCCCTCCTGGGTTTTGCTAGCGAGAAAGTTTTTCCACTTGGGACGATCAAGTTGGATATATTCATTGGAACTTGGCCTGCTTGTCGAACAGAAAGAATGTGCTTCTTTGTGATGGATAAGAATGTGCAGTCAGCTTACAACATCATCATGGGAAGAGTTGGTTTGAAGAAGTTTGAAGCAGTTCCATCTACAGTGCATCAATGCTTAAAATTCCCAACAAACTTTGGAGTAGGAGTTGTGAAAGGTGATCAAAAAGTAGCTCGGGAATGCTATTATTCATCTGCCGAGCAAGAGGAGCTTGAGGAATCAAGGAAAAAGACTACTACTTACCAGGTGGAAGAAGATACAGAGATTGAAACTCTCGATCCCAGAGATGAGTCCCAACTTGTAAAAGGACAGGTGGTGGAATCTACAGAAAATGTTATTCTGGACGACGAGCACCCTGAACGAGTAACCCAGATAGGTTCATCGTTGGATGCTTTAATAAAACAGGAGTTGATAACTTTCTTGAGAAATAGGAAGAAAACTTTCGCATGGAGTCATGAGGACATGCCAGGAATAGATCCAAACTTCTTATGTCACGAGCTCAATGTGAATAAGGAGATCAAGCCTGTAAAATAGAGAAGAAAGGTATTTAGCCCCGAGAAGAATCAAGTTATTCAAGAGGAGGTCGACAAGCTCCAGAAAGCTCAATTCATTGAAGATGTGAAATATCCGGACTGGTTGGCAAATGTGGTGATGGTAAAGAAGAAAAACAATAAATGGAGAATGTGTGTTGATTTCACTGATCTCAATAAGGCCTGCCCAAAGGACCACTTTCCATTACCCAGAATTGATCAGTTAGTGGATGCTACATCTGGGCACGAGCTGCTCAGCTTCATGGACGCTTATTCAGGCTACAACCAGATCAAGATGAAACCTGAAGACAGGGAGAGTACTTATTTTATTACCCCTAGGGGTACTTATTGTTATAATGTTATGCCTTTTGGTTTGAAAAATGCAGGAGCAATATACCAGCGGCTGATGAACAAGGTTTTTGCCGAATAAATCAGTTGCAATATGGAAGTCTATGTCGATGATATGCTAACAAAAAGCAAGAAAGCTGCTGATCATCTAGTTGATTTAAGTCAGACTTTTGATCAACTGGATAAATACCAGATGAAGCTCAAGCCGACGAAGTGCACATTTGGAGTACGAGAAGGAATGTTTCTCGGGTACATTGTCAACTAGCGAGGCATTGAAGCAAATCCAGAAAAGATCAAAGCTCTTTTAGGGTTGCGATCTCCAACAACAAAGAAAGAAGTGCAGAGTCTTACAGGACGAGTTACAGCGCTCAACAGATTTGTATCTCAAGCAACAGATAGATGCTTACCATTCTTCAAAACACTTCGAAAAACTTTTGAGTGGAATGATGAATGTGAAAGAGCCTTTCAAGACTTGAAAAAATATCTGGGAACACCTCCACTGTTGTCAAGGCCAATAACGGGAGAGAAGTTGTACTTATACCTGGCAGTATCAGAGCATGCAGTCAGCTCAGCATTGATCAGATTGGAGAATGGAGTCCAGAAGCCAATTTATTACACAAGTAAGGCTTTCCGAGGTGCAGAGATTAGGTACCCAAAGTTAAAAAAATTGGCGTTGGCATTAATTGAAGCAAGCAGAAGAATGAGGCCATATTTTCAAGCCCATACCATCGTCGTTTATACCGACCTGCCATTAAGACAAGCCCTTCATAAGCCAGAAAAGTCAGGGAGACTGATGTACTGGGCAATATAGCTCGGTGAATATGATATTGTGTATGAACCCCGATCATCATTGAAAGGGCAAGCTGTAGCAGATTTTATAGCAGAGTTTACATATCCTGATACCCACGAGGAACAAAAAGTTCTCACTGGTCAACCTGTGGATGTTACAGGATCAACAGACATAAGTCCAGACCAACTCCGGTTGGTAAAAGGGCTTGTGGATGTAGAAAGATCATCAAATTCAAACCCAGACCAACTCCGGTTGGTAAAAGGGCGAGAAGAGATGGTCGACGAGGAGCGAAAATTAACAGGGGAGGATGGAAGAGAACAGCAGATATTCCACCGAGGAACTCTATTGGATAAGAAATTTGAACACGAGTTACCTACATGGAGATTGTATGTAGATGGGTCGTCTTGCACAGCAGGTTGTGGAGTGGGGATTGTTTTGAAAACCCCAGATGAGATTGATATAGAATATGCCATGCGATTTCAATTCAAAACTTCCAATAATGAGGCTGAGTATGAGGCCATGATAGCAGGTCTTAATTTAGCAAAGATTATGGAAGCACAACAAGTGATGGTATTCAGTGATTCTCAATTAATTGTGAATCAGGTGATGGGAACATATGTGGTTAAAGGAGAACTAATGGTCAAGTATCATGCAAAGGTGATGGAATTGTTGGCAGAATTTGATGCCATTCAGTTGATCAGAATACCCAGAATAGAAAATGCACAAGCAGACGCACTGGCCCGACTAGCATCAGCTACTCGTACCGAGCTGCGAAGAACGATACCAATTGAAGTACTGGAAAGTCGGAGCATAGATGAAAACCTGACGATGAATGTTATTACCCTTGATTTAGGACCATCTTGGATGGATCCCATCAGGGCATATATTGAAGAGGGAGAATTGCCAGAGGACAAGCTCGCGGCAAAGAAATTAAAGTTTAAAGTTGCTCGGTATGTACTAACTAATGGTGTTTTGTATAGACGAGGAATTATGGCAGGTTTGCAGAGATGTGTACACCCATCCGAGGTGAAAGAATTGATTGAAGAGATCCATGAAGGGTCTTTTGGAGCACATGTGGCAGGTCGGACACTTTTGCAAAGAATGACGACGCAAGGATACTACTAGCCGACGATGAGGGCTAACTGTATAGCCTACGCTAAGAAATGTGACAAGTGCCAACGTTTTTCCTCCATCAGACGAACTCCACAAGCTTTGTTGACACCCATAACTTCCCCTTGGCCATTTGCCATGTGGGGAATTGATTTGGTTGGACCATTGCCAACCACTCGAGGAAGATTCAAGTACCTCGTCGTCGCAGTAGATTATTTTACTAAGTGGGTAGAGGCTGAACCCCTTATCGATATGACGTACGAGAAGGTATACCAGTTTGTTTGGAAGAATATCATTTGTCGATATGGTCTCCCTCATGCCTTCATCACAGATCATGGAACACAATTCGACAACGAGGAGTTTGCTGCCTATTGTCAACAATCAAACATCCTGAAGACCCATTTAGTACCAGGTCATCCTCAAAGCAATGGGCAGACTGAGGTGACAAACAGAACACTACTAAATGGTTTGAAGAAGAGGCTAAGTAAAGCTAAAGCTAATTGGATTAATGAGCTACAATCAGTATTATGGGCTTACCGAACAACTCCCCGAGCAGCGAATGGAGAATCACCATATATGCTAGCATTTGGAAGTGAGGCTGTAATACCTGCCGAGTTGGGTCTACCAACACACAGAGTGTTGAATTTCAATTCCCCAATCAGTGACTTGATGAGAAGACTGGATTTGGATATGCTCGAGGAAGTTAGAAAAGAGGCAGCCATTAGGAATGTTGCTTACCAACAACGCACAGCTCTGTTCTACAACAAAAGGGTGAAGAAAAGCGACTTAAAAGAAGGGGATTATGTGCTAAAGAAGGTCATTCATAAGCACAATAAACTTGAAGCCAACTGGCATGGACCTTACCGAGTTACAGAAGTTGTTCGACCAGGAACTTACCGAATAGCAACTCTAGAAGGAGAGGAATTCAAGAATGCTTGGAATGCTGAACACCTTCGCAAGTATTATCAGTAATGTAAAATGTACAGCAGTTCAATCAACATGAATAAAACAATGATGTTCACAATTTTTTCTCTCTCTCCTTTGTTTGAAAGTTTTTTGGGGAATACTAGTGTAGTGTTGTACACTACGCTGTTCAACAGCAAAAAGAAGATGATAGTTCAGACCCACGACCAACTCCGGTTGGTAAAAGAGCGAGAACAAATTATACTCCTTTGGTTAGGAGGCGTACACTTGCGTGATCAACTTCGGTTAGTAAAAGAGCTTGTGGACAAGATAGTTCGAAAGAACCTGATAGTTCAAGCGTGATCAACTTCGGTTGGTAAAATAGCGAGAACAAATTATACTCCTTTGGTTAGGAGGCGTGATCAACAGCAAAAAGAAGATGATAGTTCAGACCCACGACCAACTCCGGTTGGTAAAATGGAGAGAACAAATTATACTCCTTTGGTTAGGAGGCGTACACTTGCGTGATCAACTTCGGTTGGTAAAAGAGCTTGTGGACAAGATAGTTCGAAAGAACCTGATAGTTTGAGCGTGATCAACTTCGGTTGGTAAAATAGCGAGAACAAATTATACTCCTTTGGTTAGGAGGCGTACACTTGCGTGATCAATTTCGGTTGGTAAAAGAGCTTGTGGACAAGATAGTTCGAAAGAACCTGATAGTTCAAGCGTGATCAACTTCGGTTGGTAAAATAGCGAGAACAAATTATACTCCTTTGGTTAGGAGGCGTACACTTGCGTGATCAACTTCGGTTGGTAAAAGAGCTTGTGGACAAGATAGTTCGAAAGAACCTAATTGTTCAAACCCACGACCAACTTTGGATGGAAAAAGGGCGAGAACAATATTCTTAAAATGCCAATTTTGGTTGGTTAAGAAACAAAATATGCTCTCAAATGCCAATTTATGTTGGTCGGGAGGTAAAATTATTGCAAAAGTTCCTCGAAGAATAAAATATTCCAAACTGAACCAAGTATGGTTGGTCGGGGATAAAAACCCACTAACTGTAGTTGGTCGACGAGGAGAATTTATCGACCTTGGTTGGTCGGACACATTTTATGAAAAAGACAAAAATTTACCAAGTATGGTTAGTTGGGTATAAACTCTCACTAATTATAATTGGTCGACGAGCACAATTTAACAACCTTGGTTGGTTGGAAAATTTTAAACATTTTTATACTCATTACTTTATTAAGTGATCGAACAACATTTTTTATACTTGCACAAAATTATTATCTTTTTAACAGATACATATGCACAGATGTAAAAGTGTTAGACAAGTACAAAAGAATAGCAATACAGATTTGCAAACGGAAAATGAAAGTCTTTCATTAAAATTCAAAATAAATTACAAGTTATATATGTTTGCTAACTATTACATTGAAAATCCTATTCTATTGGTTTTTTCCCCTCAGCCTTCGATACAGGTTCCTCGCCAGCAGGAGGATCATTTAATGTTTGGGGAGAATTGATAAAATTCAAGTCCCTCAACATTCTGACATTCATTACTGAAGGAGTATCCAAGAGATGCTCGGGACGGGATAATTTAATCTGAGAATGAAGACTATAGTCACCAAGATATTTTGAAATTAAGCTCCGAGGAATAGCACGAGCTGGGATCCATTCCATGTCCAGTTTATAAGGCGGTACAGGCAGGTCTAGTAGCCCAGGAGCATGATAATCCCATAAATAATGACCCTGCTCTAGCTTTAACACACCTAGTGCGTTCAACCATCCCTGTTTATAACCTTCATTATTGGCATTTTCAAGGCGAGCATCCAAGTGACAAAGGGCTTCATTATAGCCTGCCATCCAAAACTCATGAGGTTGTTTGTGGAATTGGAAAGTTATTATCTCTAGTTGCTCGTGAAGTCTCCTGGCAAAAACATCTTTATTATTCAGAGCAGACTTCGTCGCAGTAAGTTGATCTTCCAAAGATAGATTTTTCTTGGACATTTCAGACAAAGCACGATCTTTCGCATTCAATTGGAACGCTTGAGTTTCCAAAGTAGACTGAGTGCGAGCTTCTTCAACATTACGGCTGAGAACTCTTGATCGACTCCGAGCAGGTGGAGAACTTTGCTCCTCGACAATATTTTGAACAGCTCTTCCTCGCCCACGAGACCCTCTTGCTCATCCCCGAGTAGTAGTAGATATACCAGACCTTCTCAGAGTATCCAATTCTTGCCTTAATTTGGCATTTTCAACCTCTAAGAATGAGAATCCCTCATCGGTGACCGGTACCAAGGCAGTAGAGGATGAAGCTGCAGATTCATATTGTGCCAATTTCTTCTGCAAATTGTTGTTCTCTTGTTCCAGCATCTCGGCGATCTGTCTGCAGGCCTCAACTTCACCTTTTAGGGTTCTCTCCCTGACATCGTATCCAGCAATGATCTTTTTGTGGCCTGTCTCGGAAGAAAGCTGTTGATACCTATTTTCATACTCCTTGTGCAACAAGGTAGTTGATTCATTGTGCTGATTTTGAAGATCTTTTAGGGAATAATGAAGTTCCTCGATCAATTCATAGTAGGCCACATTATTGGCCACAGCTCGGTCAAGTAAAGCTTTCAAGTACCGATAAGCCTCAATTGCCTGTTCTGAAGCATCATGGCCAAGGATGTCAGCAATTTCTAATACATTTAGCTCTGTGTGACCAGCCTTATAGTATTCGTGACATTGCTGCATCAGTTTTGTATCATTGGCAGATAACAATTCCATCCTGGCCATAAACTAATGAAGAGGAGACAACAGTCAACAAAAACAAATCATCAACAACAGAGAAGAACAAAGATGTATTTTATTAGATCATAAAAAGATTACATTGTTTGATTACAAATGATAACGAAAGATAGAAATGATACCAAACAACTTCACACCTTTTCCTTGTCTCCCAAGACTTTATCGGGAGGCTGGGACGAGGAGCTTGGTTGCTCGGTGGTAACAGCAGATTGATCAGCAGGAGTTGAAATTTTCTCAGGAGGAGGAGGCATGGAAGAAATGTCCTTGTTGGCAGAAGGTAGAGAGGCAGAGACTTGATCACCCATGGCCATGGAAGATTCATCAGAGATAGCCTCATCTTCTTCTTCTACAATTTGTGGGGGAGGACCAGGGAGGTGTAGCTGAAATAGCTCAGAGTCGTCTTTGATCTTCAATTCCTGCAGGGCAGCTACCCAGCCATCTCGGAAGTATTTCAACTTCCCGTATTGTACTTGGGATGTCATCGCAGCAATCCCTTTGTCCCATCCTTTATCCCAGCCAGCGCTGAAGGATTTTTTAACTACGAGCTTTCTTTTCAGTTTCTCCGAGGAGAGCTTCTCGGATAGAAGATCCTCGGCAGTCTTTAACTTCGCATCCAATTCTTCTTTTTGGCGCTTGACATCTCGTAGGACGGACAACTCTTCCTCTGCCTTTTTCAGCTTATCTTCAAGCTCTCCAAAGTTCTTGAGTTTGTCGTCATATTTTTTATGCTCAACCTCTAAACTTTTCACCTTATTCTCCAAACTCTTGGAGATCTCAGCCAACTTCACCTTCTCAGCTTCAACTATAGACAACTTTTTCTCCCAGTCAACTTTGTCCTCATTATACTGCTGACGAGAATCCTTCAAGGATTGGGTCAAACCCAGCAGAGCATCCTCTACCCCCGACGAGGAGCTGGAAGCTTTAATTGCTTCATCTTTCTTCACGATGTTGTTAAAACAATTCACCAGCTAAACAAAGGAAAAAGTGACAGGTCAGTACAAAAATACGAGTATTCAAAGAAAGAAAAGAAATTCAGAGTGTGAAAAATTTACTGAAGCAAGGTGACGGGTAGCTAGGGATGTCAGCATATCCCTAGAAATCTTTTCATCAATTCCTTGGACCTCGGGTATGATCCAAGTTTTTACCGAGCTCATGGCAGAGCTCGGAGGAATGATGGTTGGAACACCAACACCACCAGCTGGTAGAGAGGAGATGGTTTCATCCAGATTGACAGTTTCAGCCAAAGTGACTGAGGACGATTTCCTCAATCTCCTCAAAGGGACTTCAACAGTTTCAACCAAGGAAGAGCTCTTGGTCGGAGAGATAGCAGTCATCTCCACAGGAGCAACCTTCTTGCTCAGAGCCACTGGGGGCTTCTCGGTAGCTTTGGAAGGCGCAACATCCACCTTCTTAGTCCCCTCTGGGACATCAATTTTGCTTTTCTTGGCCTCAGCAGCAGAAGTAGTGTCATCAAATAGAGCAGGGGGAGCTTTTTTCCTGCCCATTCTTTGACTTAAAGGGATGTGAGAATCCGAAGAAGAATCCTCTGGAGTTGAGGTTGGCTCAACAGATCTAATCACAGGATGAGCAGTATAAGAAGTCGTATAGCTCCTATACTGCAGCAAATATGATGCAGACCTGATGTGCTCGTCTGCAACGTTCTTATGCAAACCCCAGATAAGTTTCAGATGCTTAATATTAACCTCTGATTCTTTTGGAGTTTTTCTTTTACTATCAACTGCAAATAAATACATAATGAAATATCAGTCATACATTTTGTCAAATATGATAAAAGAATAATTTCATAAGTAAAGGAAAATGAGAATAAACCTATCCCATTGCCATATGGGGGGCATTTAGGACCCTGGTATACTGCATCTCCAACCAAGGGGGCATATTGCCAATTTTTAATAACCACCCCATGTTCAAAATAATGTCTATTTGCATCAGGGAGGTTAACTACAAGAGCCCTATTTAAAAACCTAGTTTTTAAATAATAAACATTATCAAAAATAGCCCATCTATAGCAATACATAATCTCAGGAATACCTATACGAGTCCCATGAGTTAGATTTAATTTATGCACCCCATTAATTATTCTCCATGAATTGGGGGCTATTTTTGCAGGAACAATGTCAAAGTACTGACAGAACTCTAAGCATAAGGGGTTTAGCGGAAAAGAAAATCCACATTCAGCAATGAATAGACTGGGGAACCAATGTCCCTCAATCAATCGAAAATAATCTAAAGGCTCAGAAAGAACCTCCAGAGTTACCCAGGAAGGAATGGAAAAATCGGAACGAAATTTCTCAACAGATTCCACAAGATAAACCATAGTGAATAAAAGAAATACAGAAGAAAAGAAGAGAATCTTACAGGAAAAAGGAAGAGCTGACAACTAGCGAAGGAAAAGATGAACGCACAAGAGAGAGAGAGAACAGAAAGCTTGAATGCAGAAAATTTGAAAAGGTAGAAGACGGTATGGTTACCTAAGAAGTTTAAATACTTTACCTTGGGAAGCTGCGAAGGAAATGATTACACAAAAGAAACTAATACGCCACCGGCGGCTAAAAGGACAAAAATGCACGAAGATCGAAGCACTCATAAAAATTCGAAAAGGCGAATTCTGCGAATTTGGAAGGAAATTCAAATATGAAGAAAAGGCTCCTAAAACCCAGGAAAGTCATTTAATATAGCCATATACCGAGAAAGAATGTTTCATACTCCTCAAAGTTCGAAATATGAAACATTGGGGGCTTCTGTTGATACCAAAATTAATATGCTGATATGGACGAATAATATGAAGACACGTGTCAATCTACTTGGCACAATAGCAACGAGGAAGTTCATTTCCCCGACCAACTCATGTTCTCTCCGAGCAACGAGGATACACCGAGGAACTTCAGCACTCCGAGGTACTCTAGCGCTCCGAGGAACTCTTGAGCAACGAGCAACCAAGGCGGTCTGAGCTGCACCTCGGTCGTAGCATTAATTGCCAGATAATCAACAGTTCAACTATTCATTGAATGTTTATCATCTTGACGCACACGCTGCATTAAATGTATTACCATTTCATATGTATATCATTTAATGTATCAATCCCTTCATGTACAGCCTAAGGGCTATAAATACCTTGTATCACCCTCATTCAGGGAGAGGGGAATTTCTGGGGAGAATCTGTACTCGAGAATTCCCAAACATTCAGCAATAACATAACAGTGGACGTAGGCCATTCATATAAGGTTGAACCACTTTAAAATCTTTGTCTTATTTTATTTATCTGTGATTGAATAATTAGAGCGATCTAATTTTTTACATCAACAGCAATATTAATTTTTCATCTACCGACATTAAAATTAAGCAATTGAAAAATGAAAGAAGCACCAATTTTCAATCACCCGTTAGCCAAAAAACTAAACCAATCGAAATTTTAAATGCAAAATAAACTTTTATTTTTAATGTATCCTGCATTTTATCTGCTGCCACTTATGAAGAGTAATGGTTTCTACAATGGTAAGGCACTCAACAACCGTCTCAGCTCAATTCCGCACAAATAAAAAACACAACTTATATAATTGAACAAACAAAACACCATTTATTTACATATACATATATAAGAACATATAGTACCTGCCCAAATCAGACATGTTGCCAAAGATTGATCCATCGAGTTTCATAGGATTAGTGTTGATGACTATGTACTTCCCATTTGTCTTCCAAACGTCAACTGAAACTGGTATAGTGGTCGGCTTATCACAATAATTTACAGAATATGACATTATTTGATCTTGAGTACAACGACCACCCATTTATAGAGAAAATATATGCAGATGATTAAGTTCCACTATGGGTGGGATGGGTTGCGGGGTTTCTCTTTGGAAGACAGAATATCAATCAGATATTTGGGAACAAGATAAATTAGTCGGGGTTTGTATTAAGATAGAATATCAATCAGATATTTGGTAACACTCAAATGGTTGAATGTATTTAAGATAAAAGGGAGAAGATTAATTAGTTGGGAATGGTACGTAAATATATATAAAGAGAATTGGTATATTAATTGCCATTAAAATTTCTAATAGTATTATATTAGAGGTATAATATAAATTTGAGATTTGAAATAACGTTGGGTTTAAATTTGGAGTTTGTATTACTCAATTTGTAGATATACATTTGGAGTTTGTATTAGTCAATTTGTAGATATAAATTTTGGGGTATTGTTTCACTTTCTACTAGGGTTTCTAATTTTAAGATTATTAGAGTTAATGTTTAGAGTTAAAATTGTGATTAATTAATGTTAATAATTTCATCATGTTATGCTATTAAATATTATTGGTTTATTTTAGGATTATATTGTTAATGGTTGTTAGAGTTTGCTGTAATGTTATTCTTGGTTTTTATTGTAGGATTAATTTTATGAGATAATTAGGAATATTATCGGTTTAAATTTGGGAGGGACCGAAATATTGATTTAAATATTTATTTCTATTTCCATTAGATTAAATAAATTACGTTATTTTGATCAAATAGTAAAAAATAACCTCAAAAAATTCTGCTCGGGCCCCGCTAACTCAAATTTCTGGCTACATCCCAGCATATGGCATACATGTCATATTTTAATTTGTGTTAGCACAAACACATTATATCCACCACAAATGATACTATTTTCCTATAAAATATATATTTTTGGAATGCATTTATCATCGCCCAAAAAAATTAGCTATAAAGGATGTGTTTGATAAGAGACAAATTAAGGATTTGTTAAACACTATTTTTGTTTTAAAACTATTTTCCATTGTAAACTTTTTGTTTACTCGCATAAATAACATAATATTAACACCAACAACAGAGCAAAACAACATTCGCATTCACATTCACATTCCATCTTCCTTTAGGGACATTAAATCAAGCACTAGATTATCCCCCTCCCCCCCCCCCCCCCCAATTCAAGAATTGTTTTTGTAGGAATCAATAGAAAAGAAAAATCCCTTATGATACATCAAATCTGGATCGATTATTGATAGAGTTAATAATTCTATCATTTCTAAAAATATTTGATGTAACGTGTATCGTCCCCTGTTCCGGTCATGAAATAGATGAAAAAAATCAAAATATGAATTTTTGTTCAAGGATGAAATCTTATTGGAACTGTCCATATCCATGTCATCCTTCGGAACCATATCACATCCCTCCATAGTAGATATGTTTGAATTTTTCAGCTTCTCAAAATTCAGATCTATATCCTCTCCATTTGTTGAAAAAATACCTAAAATAGAGAGAGTGGTATCAATCGAGACGAAGAAAATGCCTGAGATCTCTTATAGGTGAATCATCCAGGAAACCTAAACCTTGTTTCATATTGAAAAACGAAGGCAAAGGCAAAGAACGAGGAGAAGGGGAGAGAGAAAATACCGACCCGACATATACATCCGAATATATCCGCAACACTTCGGGATCCGTCCCATACACCATATTATCAACATCGTTATGCTTGTCCATCTTAGAATCAAGAGACTCACCTCTACTCAATAATCTCACTTTTTCGATTTTATTGTTATTGTTAAACTTTTGCCTCGACTGCTCTAGTGATCGTTTTCTCTGACCATTCGAATGGTAAGTTTTCCGCACCACCGGAGCTAACCTTATATGTTGGATCAAATAATGTTGTGGACGTAATACCTCTGTTCCCATACCTGCCAATCTACGTAACAAATTCAAACTTATTGTTAGTGTTTAAATATTGTGTATATGCCTCTACAGATATGTACAGGGAGGAAAGGATGAAGTTTTTTCCTTTCAAATGAGAGATAAATAAATGTTACGTATGGTCTGGGGAGGTGTATTATGGTATGATTAATGCTAGGGGACTCAAAATTGGGACTCAAAATCGCGACTCGCTGACATGGCATGTCGTGATTGGTTACTGCCGTTGGCGCGGACCCACGTTTATAAATGATCAACCAATGACAACACGCCACGTAAGCGGGAGTCCCAATTTTGAGTCCCAATCAAAAGTCCACCAAGTGTTATTCTTATGGTATATGTATGAGGTTGGAGATATATAGTCGGAGAAGATGAGGAAAAGGTGGGGAGGGTGTTGGGTTAGTTCGCACTCACTCTTTCTTTTTTATTTGAGTAATTGGGTCCAAGAGTTGGAAAAATTATTGTTGTCTTCAACGACCGCAAAAATGGATGTCACCCAATCAAATGGGTTTTCTCTTTTCATGATTCTGTGCTCATTAAATGTTCAAATAACAATTAAGATTCCCAATATTTATATATTCAATAAATGCATGAAATAAACTTCATCAATCTACATATTCGTTAATACTCTATTTATATATATATATATTTAGCTCTTTTATTTTCAAAACAGTTTTTATACATTTTTAACTTTAAAAAAAAGGAATAACAGTTTTTTACCAAAAGAAAAAACAGTGCATTTTTTAAACATTTTTTCAAATACATTTTTATATAACTATATATATAGACTGAATATAAATATAAATAGAGTTTTTATAGATCTATATATATGTATATATATTACGTTTTTTTCTATATATAAAATACATAGTTTAAAAAAACAGTTTTAAATAAAAACTGTACAGTTTTTTTAAACCATATATTTATGTTTAGAAAAAAAAAGCATAAAATACATATACATTATATATAGGTATATAAAATATTTATTTATAATAGTTTTATGTATAAAGAGTATATATATATATATATATATATATATATATATATATATATATATATATATATATATATATATAAGAGTGCATTTTGTATCTATAACTTTTTTTGCATTTTTTTAATAATAGTTTTATATATTTTTTACTGTATTAAAAAAATAACAGTTTGTACAAAATAAAAAGTATAATTTTTTAATAACAGTTTCATATAAATGTTTAAAAAAATGCACTGTTTTTTAATTTTAAAAAACTGTTATCTTTTTAAAACAGTTGAAAAATATATAAAACTGTTTTTAAAAAAACAGCAAAAAAAGTTACACAAAATTATTAAAATATTTTTTAACAATCAGTTAAAAAATATATAAAACTGTCCAACTTTTGTTAAATTAACAACTTTGTATGTATAACTTTTTTGCCGTTTTTTTAATAACAGTTTTATATAATTTTTACTGTATTAAAAAAATAACAGTTTTTATCAGGAAAAAAAAACAATACATTTTTTAAAATACGCTCTTTATATATCTATATATATAAATAAATATTTTATATATCTATATATAATGTATATGTATTTTATGCTTTTTTTTCTATACATAAATATATGGTTTAAAAAAACCATTGTTCTAAAAAAAACACCTAGGGTCTTGGCACGCATAGGATTGAGGCTTGGGAGAAACGTCTCGCCTTAAGCTTTTGACGCCTTATGCTTGGTAAAACCCTTAAGGAGCAATTTTTTCTCTAAAAACAACAATGCTTTAGTGAAACGATATCGCCTTTTAAAGATTTTTTTACAAACCGGACCATCATCTCATCCAAAATAATTAAATAGTATTTTAATTTGCAAATATTCAGACATATTTTTATGATATGTACAATTTTAGTATTTTAATAGCCTTGTTAAGGTTAAAAAATATTAAAATATATTAAAAATGCCTAAACGCCTTTTCACGCCTAAAGCCCGCCTAGGCTTCCAAGGCCTAAGGCTTGGCCTCCACGCCTCGATCACGCCCTGCTGTACAGTTTTTATTTAAAAACTATTTTTTTAAACTCTGTATTTTATATATAGAAAAAAACGTAATATATATACATATATATAGATCTATAAAAACTCTATTCATATTTATATTCAGTCTATATATATAGTTATATAAAAATGTATTTGAAAAAATGTTTTAAAAAATGCACTGTTTTTTCTTTTGGTAAAAAACAGTTATTCCTTTTTTTTTAAGTTAAAAATGTATAAAAACTGTTTTGAAAGTAAAAGAGCTAAAAAAAAAATATATATATATAAATAGAGTATTAACGAATATGTAGATTGATGAAGTTTATTTCATGCATTTATTGAATATATAAATATTGGGAATCTTAATTGTTATTTGAACATTTAATGAGCACAGAGTCATGAAAAGAGAAAACCCATTTGATTGGGCAACATCCATTTTTGCTGTCGTTGAAGACAGCAACAATTTTTCCCCAAGACTTTTTGTCTTAACGAGGAATCTGACTCCGTTTGTTGTTTCATTTGTCGTTTTCTTAACGACGTTTCATAAAGTACCTTATACTCTTGACTTACTTGAGTATACATTGTATAAGTGCTCATATATTTTGAAAATTGTGACAAAATTGTGTCCCATCCCCTAGATACCAAAGAACCTCAGATTCTTCTCATGATGCCTCAATCGGTTCATTTAAAGGTAAATTATCAACCACAAACGCACACTAGGATTGCATACATATTATATATTGCATAGTTGCTTGTGTGAGTTAATTCCATTTTAAAATAAGTTTTTACTAATTTTGGAAATTTTTAAATAATTTTTAAACGATTTTTAAGAAATTAAAAGTTGGGTTTTAAAACATTTGGGTTCATTATGCTAATATTGGTTTTACCATTTCTTACCTGAATGTTTGGTCGGGTAGAATCCGAAAGCGCTTGAGACTTGAGGGTGTGTGTGTAATTAAGTTTGCATACACGTTTTTTAGTTAATCTGAGCCTTACACCTGTCAACGATATGTTGATTTGTGTTTGTTGTTAGACTCAGAACCTGTACGCAATCTCAGCCCTTGGATATTTTTTATCAACGTTATGCATGCGTTTTATCCCAATCCCTGTGAACCCTTTTTAAACCAATCAGAAAGCGTTTAATCCACCACTGATGTTAAACCGTTGGATGCAAGTCAAATGCCCATGACCAAATCTCAGTCATTAGATTTAAGTTGTTATTCTCGAACCTTCCTTGCCTAGTATAAAAGGAGGTTGAGCCTCTGCTTTTCAAAAACTTTTGCCAGTTCGTCAAACTGAGAGAGAGAGAAAGAGAGAGAGAAACTAGAGATTAAAAACAATCCCTAATCTCGTTTCAAACCCTAAACTCATTTTAGATCCAAAACCTAACCTGAGTGTTTGAGAGTTATTTTGGAGATGGTTTGAATCCTGTTCGTGGTTTGAATCCTCTGAGTTTGAGGTCTTTTAACCAACTTAGACATTTTAAGTTTGACCTCTATTTCTTTTTATAGAAACTGTAGATCTTGCTATTTTATGTCATATTACGCTTAGATCCGCATTATTTCGTTTCTCATCTTGAGATATCATATTTGTTGATTATTTTTTTCTGTAAATGTTTTTCACAACTCAAGAATCAACAAATTTATTTTTTGTTTCTAGTTCTTATGAAACAAGCCTTCTGATCTAGTTGGAATCGCAATCGGTGGTTTATAATTTCAAAAATATTTTCAAAATGCTCTGAAATTGTTTAAGACCTTGACCGTCTTCCGAGCAAGGTAATCTTGGATTCTGGGTTAATTTGAAAGATCAAGAAAGTCTGTGGTTTCTAAATAAGAGAGAAATTGAAAACCTTATCATTTAGATATTTCTGTAATTTGATAGGGATTGTTTGTATAAATAAGTGTGCGTGTGTGCATGCATGTGTTAAAACACTTGTCACACTACAACACAAGAAGTGTTGGCTATAAGATCTTGAAACATCAAGAGTCGACGTAAAGCTAGAACAAAGTGTGGAGAAGTTAGTAAGCTGAGAAAGTCACATCAACATCAGAACTGCAGAAACATTAGAATAAAACCAATGGGTACATATTCTAAACTTGCATAGGTCTGTTTTGTTTGCATGTGTGTTAAATAGCTTGCAACTTGTATATTTTATTTTAGTGGATTTTTTGGTTTGTGACTTAGATGTCACCGTGGATGTTTCCTCAGTTGGGTGAGGTTTTACCACGTTAAAAACTTAGTGTACTTAATCTTTCTACATCTCTTCATCTCATTCTTGTTGGTGTACTGATTTAAATTGATTTAAACTGTTTTAGTTTTATTTTTCAAAACTAGTTACATAATCTTGAACATATATCGTACATATTTTTATTAAACACGTCTTGTGGTTAATCTGTTTGATTTAAAGAAAAAAGTTTCCCCAAAAAACAGTTCGGAGTTACTTAGATAGTTTAATCTTGAGTAAAACTACTTAAGTGATATATTTTCAATTGGTATCAGAGCTTTGGAAATTTTCTTTAAAGATCTTGTGTTTCTAAAATTGTTTTCTTAAAATCAAACAATGGACAAGAAATCTGAAAGTTTTGGTAACTTGACCAGACACCCTCTCTTTGATGGAAACAACTTTCCTTACTGGAAAGTAGGGATGGTTGCTTTCATACAAGTAACCTTGGAAGATGATGTCTGGGACATTGTTGAAAATGGATATACTTATCCTACTAAACCAGCCACTGAAGGAAGCAATGAGAGGATTAAGAACGTATTAAGTGAATTCACTTGAGAAGAGAAGCAAGCCTCTCTGAACAATAACAAAGGAAAGAATGCCATTTTTATGTCCATAAATGAACATGAGTTCGAAAGGATCTCATCTTGTACCAATATACACTGGTTACTGCACATGAAGGTGACACTAAAGTTAAGGCTGCTAAAACATAGATGCTTATCCAGCAGTATAACTCTTAAATTATGACAGACTCTAAATCATTTGATGACTTTTGCATGAATTTGACTGACATTATGATCAAATTACATTCTAATGGGATAACTTATGATAGACATGAAATTGTTTCGAAAATTCTAAGTTCATTGCCACAGAAATTTGATAACAAAAGATATGCTATTGAGAAAATGAGTGATCAAAATCTCACTCCTGAATTACTCAGTAGGAAACTGAGAACTGTGGAAATGGAACTAGAATTTAAGAAACAATTAACCCAGTCACATATGAAGTAGACTAGTTCCAACTTGAGTTTTTCTTCTAAGTTGATAAAACCTGAGCTTAGTATTCCCAATAATGATTCTGATGAGGAATGTGATATAGATATTTTGAATAATCAAATTGCCTTGATGTCAAAGCAGTTTAAGAAAATTATGAAATTTAGAAATAAAATGGCATCCAGATAAGGAAAGTCAAATTATCTAACTTAGTCTAATCACAAACCTCATGAGAAAGGTTAAGACAAACATCACAAGGACAATCATACGAGACCTAACAAAGACTTTAAGAATATTGAATGTTTTAGATGTGGAAAATTGGGTCATATATCACAAGATTGTAGAGTTAACTTGAACACGACCAATAAACATACTAGGGCCAACATTTGCAAGACATGGATGATTCAAGTGATTCTAATAATGAGGAACCTGAGTCATCTGATGTTTTTTATCCTTGCATGTCTTTCTTTGCCAAGATAATCTATAATGATGATATGCCTGTGCCTAAGTATGAGGATGATGCTAATATCTCTACTTTTGTTGTTATGAATCATGTTGCTACTAGTTTAGGTGATTTAATTTCTGGGAACATTGTTAGTTCTACAACGGGGTGTGTGAGTCAAAGGGAAAGCGATAATGATGATGTTAATGTGTGTGTGAGTTAAAGAATTGAATCCTTAGGGGTCACTTCACACACTAAACTTAGTGATTCGAGCACTGAAGACCTCCCTGATGTTCACACACTTTATGCCAAAACTCTCAAGAAAAGCTCTAGACTAGAGAAGATAGTGAAAGAACTCACTAAGAAACTAGAAGACCTAAGTATAATAGTTAAACTTAACGCTGAAAAGTATACTACCCAATGTCTAACTCATGAAAATGAAGTCCAAATTTTTTATCAAAAATTAAAAAAATTTATTGAAACAAATGAAACTCTGGAAAAAAATATAAAGGGACATTATTTGAATTGGAACAAGCTAAAGAAAAGACAGCAACTGTTTTAAAAAAATTTGCTAAGTTTGAAAATAATTCCAATTGTTTTGATGATTTTGTTGCTGATTCAAAAACCAATTCTGATGATCGAATTGGAATAGGATTTTGCCCAAATTCAGAGACACAAATTAAAAACTTTGAATCAATCAAGTTTGTGTCAGGTGGCAAAAGAACTATGGAAACCTGTCCAGATTTTCAATCCCTAAATAACGAGTTTGATAAAAAAAAATAACAAAAGTTGGATATTAGGGAATCAAGTCACTCTAAGTGTGATAGTCTACCTAAGGCTAAATACGTATGCCCTCCGATTAGGAAGAGTGATTCTGTATTTCAGACTGTACTACCTAGGAATAAGGTTCAACGTCAAAATCTCATGAAACCTATGTTTAGAGACTTTCCTAAGGAGATACCCTCTTCAAGCAATCTATATTGCTCCTATTGTGACATATACGGACATTCTTTCGAAGGCTGCTACTCTAAACGTTTAGTTAATCCTGTCTGTAATTCTCCCTTATACCAAAACTTTAACTACTCTAAGAAAAGCCATATCAATTATGTTCTGCCTAGACAACCAGACAAAAACTCTAACTATAGAAAGAGAAAGACCAGACCTAAAAGATCATTTACAAGAGGAATTCTTAGGCACTTTTCTAAACCAAATGCTCATATCCTACATAAAACTCAAATACATGCGTAAAATATTTTTCAACAAGAATATAATGCTCACAAGTTTTATCAAGTGAGAGCAAATATGCGCAAAACAAAAACAAGAGCTATTTGGGTTAGAAAAGATGAGTTATTGCCCCAGATGAAGTGTAACATTGTGATTATTTCTTTAAAAGTTGAATACACTCATTCTGGTCGGTATTTAGACTCTGGGTGTTCAAAACATATGATCGGAGATGATACAAAACTTTTAAACAAAACCAGCTTTGCTGGAGGAAAAATTATTTTCGGTGATGGTGTATCATCTCAAATCATTGGCAAAGGAACACTCCAAGAAGAAGGATTGCTTATGCTTGAAAATGTTCTTCTAGTAAAAGTTTTAAGGCTAATATACTTAGTATCTCGCAATTTTTTTACTCAAGTCATACTATCACCTTTTCAAAGAATAATTGTAAGATTTTAAATGAAAAAGGTGAGTGCATACTTACAAGACTCAGGACTCCCGACAATTGTTATACTGTCCAGAACAGTACTAAAGTCTGTAACATTGTCAGAATGGATGACAATGAAATATGTCATAATAGGATGGGTCACATAAATTACGATAGCCTTAGTAGATTGTTTTCACAAGAAATAGTTAGAGGAATTCCAAGGATCAAACCTATCTCTAACATTGTATGTGGATCATGTCCGGAAGGAAAAATTATTAAGGCACCTCATAAGAAATTTAAATATATCCTTACCTCTAAACCCTTGGAGCTCATCCATATGGACCTAATGGGTCCTTATCATACTGTTAGTCTATGTGGATACAGTTACATTCTAGTTATGGTAGATGACATCACCAGGTTTACTTGGGTGGCCTTCTTAAAACAAAAGTCAGACACTTTCATAACTTTTTTGAAAATCTTACTTCGTATTGAAAATGAGAAGGACACTCAAGTAAATAGAATTCGTAGTGATAGAGGAGGAGAATTCATAGATACAGGTGTTATAGAGTATTGTGACTATAATGGTTACAAACATGAATTTAATGCTCCTAAGACTCCTCAACAAAATGGAATTATTGAGCGAAAGAATCGTACTCTTCAAGAGATGGCACGTGTTTTGATTCATGACAAGTGTTTACCTAAATATTTTTGGGTAGAATCAATTCGTACTGCATGTCACATTATTAATAGGGTTTATCTTAGGAAGAATTCTAAACATACTCCTTACGAACTATGGTATGGGAATAAGCCTAATCTTAAATACCTTAGAACTTTTAGTAGTACATGTTAAGTCTGTAAAGAAAGAGAACTCATATCCAAATTAGAGACTCGTGGAGATAAAGCTATTTTCCTAGGATATTCTCCCGATAGTAGAGCATACCATGTCTATAATCTTAGCACAAAGACTTTAATGGAATCCATAAACGTTATCATAAGTGCCACTACTGTTGGGAGTAAGACTGGAGAACCAACTATTGTGGAAGAGACTGAAATTGTTTTAGAAAATGACTCTCCAGAAATAGATGATTCTTTACCAATTGGGAAACCTGATGTACCTAACTGGGTTTCTAAAGATCATCCCATAGATAACGTTGTTCTTAACCATTGTGAGCATGTACGTATAAGATCTTAATTAAGAAACTATGCTCATTATTCATATTTTGTTTCCCTTGTGGAACCTAAGAATGTAAATGAGTCATTGCATGACCCTCAATGGATTTCTTCCATGCAGGAAGAACTTTTTTAATTTGTCATTCATGATGTTTGGTATCTTGTACCTAGGCCTGATCATAAAAAGGTTATTGGCACACGTTGGCTATTTAAAAATAAAACTGATGAAAGTGGGATAATCATTAGAAACAAAGCCAGATTAGTGGCTCAAGGATATTCTCAAATTGAAGGAATAGATTTTAACGAGACGTTTTCTCTTGTTACTCGCTTAGAATCTGTTCATCTTCTCTTTGCCATAGTCTGTTACTTGCACTTTATGCTTTACCAAATGGATGTTAAATCAGCCTTTCTTAATGGAATCTTGACTGAAGAGACCTATGTTGAATAACCCAAAGGGATTATTGACCCTCAGTATCCAAATCATGTTTATCGTCTTAAAAAGGCATTGTATGGTCTGAAACAAGAGCCAAGATCTTAGTATGAGCGTCTTCCCAACTTTCTCTTATATAAAGGTTTTAAGAGAGGCAAAAATGATCAAAATCTATTTGTCAAACATTTTGACAAAGATATTATTATATCTCAAGTATATGTCAATGATATCATTTTTGGATCAACTTCCCCTTCAGAAGTTAAATCATTTTCTGAAATTATGCATAAAGAATTTCAAATGTCTCTTATGGGGGAGTTATGATTTTTCTTGGGTTTTCAAGTCAAACAAAATTCAGAAGGATTATTTATTTCGCAATCGAAATATGCCTTAGAGATTGTTAAAAAAATTGGGCTTGAAAGTGCCAAAGAAGCTAGAACTCCTATGAGTACTACGGTCAAATTATCTAAAGATGAGAGTGGAAAATCCATAGATCCTACTCTATATTGTAGTATGATAGGAAGCTTACTATACCTTACTGCCTCGCGTCCTGATATTATGTACGCAGTTTGCGTGTGTGCCCGTTATCAAAATAATTCTAAAGAGAGTCACTTAGTATGTGTAAAAAGAATCATTTAATACATAAAAGGCACTCAAAATTTGGGTCTCTGGTACACCAATGATACTCCTAGTACTATAATAGGATACACTGATGCCGACTGGGCAGGGTGTACTGATGATAGTAAGAGCACATCAGGGGGCGTGTTACTATATCGGTAACAATTTGGTAGGATGGAGTAGTAAGAAACAAAACTGCACTTCATTATCTACAGTTGAATCTGAATACATTGTTGCTGGTAGCTACTGTGCCCAATTACTTTGGCTTAAGCAAATGCTAAATGATTATGGCATTCAAGAAGACCAACTGTATCTCTATTGTGATAATCAAAGCGCGATCAATATCTCTAAAAATCCTGTTCAACACTCGCGAACAAAACATATAAAAATTAGACATCATTTTATACGCGAATTAGTTGAAACTAAGGAATTAGAAATAAATTATCTTCCTACTGATTTGCATCTCGCAGATATGTTTACAAAACCTTTGGATTACAATAGATTTCATTCTTTGCGAAAATCGATAGGAATGATTTGTGCTGAATAAACTCGTGTGACTTAAGTATTTTTTTCCCTTTGTCCATTTGAGACTAAATGGGGGAGAAATTTGAGTCTTATGAGTTCATTTTTTCTTGTACATATTTCTGAAAATCTTGATCTTAGTCTTATTTGCAGGAACTTGTACAGTTATCTACAGCAGATGTTATTAGGGTATTAGTTTGTAATTAGTTCAGTTATGTAATTTTCTTTTTTTAGGATATGGGTAGATAGAATTTTGTATAGGAATAGTTTTTCTTATTTTTTTCGTATCCCTACGAGTCTAGATGACTCAAAGGAGATTTTGTCTCATATTTCCATAGGGAGAGATTGAAGCACCTTATACTCTTGACTCACTTGAGTCTACATTGTATAAGTGCTCATCTAGTTTGGAAATTGTGATAAAATTTGTGTCCCATTCCTTAAATACCAAAGAACCTCAGATTCTTCTCATGATGCCTCAATGGGTTCATTTAAAGGTAAATTATCAACCACACACACACACTAGGATTGCATACATATTATTTATTGCATTAATTGCTTGTGTGAGTTAATTCCCTTTTAAAATAAGTTTTTACTAATTTTGGGATTTTTTAAACAATTTTTAAATGATTTTTATGAAATTAAAAGTTGGGTTTTAAAATATTTGGGGTCATTATGCTAATATTGGTTTTATTATTTCTTACCTGAATGTTTGATTTGGTAGAATCCGAAATCACATGAGATTTGAGGGGGGTGTAATTAAGTTTGCATACGCATTTTTTAGTTGATTTGAGCCTTACACTTGTCAACTATATGACGGCTTGATTTGTGTTTGTTGTTAGACTCAGAAACTGTACGCAATCTCAGTCCTTGGATCTTTTTTATCAACATTCTTAATGCATTTTATCCCAATCCCCGTGAACCCTCTTTAGACCAATCAGAAAGAGTTTAATCCACCGTTAATGTTAAACCGTTGGATGTAAGTTAAATGCCCATGACCAAATCTCAGCCATTAGATTTGAGCTGTTATTCTCGAACCTTCCTTGCCTAGTATAAAAGGAGGTTGAGGCTCTGCTTTTCAAAAACTTTTGTCAGTTCATCAAACCGAGAGAGAGAGAAACCAGAGAGAGAAAACAAACCCTAATCTCGTTTCAAACCCTAAACTCATTTTAGATCCAAAACCTAACCTGAGTGTTTGAGAGTTATTTTGGAGATGGTTTGAAGCCTGTTCGTGGTTTAAATCCTCTGAGTTTGAGATCTGTTAACCAACTTAGACATTTTAAGTTTGATCTCTATTTCTTTTTATAGAACTGTAGATCTTGCTATTTTATGTCATATTACACTTAGATATGCATTATTTCATTTCTCATCTTAAGAAATCATATTTATTGATTATTTTTTTTTCTGTAAATATTTTTCACAACTCAAGAATCAACAAATTTATTTATTGTTTCTAGTTCTTATGAAACAAGACTTCTGATCTATTTGGAATCACAATCGGTGGTTTATAATTTCAAAAATATTTCCAAAACGCTCTGAAATTATTTAAGACCTTGACCGTCTTTCGAGCCAGGTAACCTTGGATTCTGGGTTAATATGAAAGATCAAGAAAGTTTGTGGTTTCTAAAGAAGAGAGAAACTGAAAACCTTATCATTTAGATCTTTATGTAATTTGATAGGGCTTGTTTGTATAAATAAGTGTGCGTGTGTGCATGCATGTGTTAGAACACTGTCACAAACACTTATCACACTACAACACAAGAAGTCTTGGCTATAAAATCTTAAAACGTCAAGAGTCGACATAAAGCTGGAACAAAGTGTGGAGAAGTTAGCAAGCTGAGAAAGCCACATCAATATCAGAACTACAGAGAAGTTAGAATCAAACCAGTGGGTACATATTCTAAACTTGTATAGGTCTGTTTTATTTGCATGTGTGTTAAATAGCTTATAACTTGTATATTTTGTTTTAGTGGATTTTTTGGTTTGAGACTTAAAAGTCATTGTGGATGTTTCCTCAGTTGGGTGAGGTTTTACCACGTTAAAAACTGTGTGTACTTAATACTTCTACATCCCCTCATCTTGTTCCTGTTGGTGTGCTGATTTAAATTGTTTTAGTTTTGTTTTTCAAACCTAGTTACATAATCCTGAGCATATCTCGAACATATTTTTACTAAACACATCTTGTGGTTAATCTGTTTGGTTTAAAGAAAAGAGTTTCCCCAAAAAATAGTTCGGAGTTACTTAGATTGTTTAATCTTGAATTAAACAACTTAAGTGACAGCTTTTCATTTCATTTCACCCTCAGATGTCGCCTTCTCGCTTTAAAAGGAAATTACTTTTGTCGGTGACCATAGTTTCGGGGCATTGTTTATCTGATTTGTTTGTATAGACTACGAATAATATTCTTAGTATCAATTCAGTATCGAATGTGCTTTAAATGATTGTATCAAAAGGTTGTTTCCATATTATAAAGCGTGAGTCTCATTTTGATACAATGCATTTAAGGCATAATCGGTATTGGGTTCATACTAAGGATTGGTGTTTATAGCATTACCCATATAGAATATGTCCACGTTCGTACTAGTTGAAGATTAGGTAAAAATCCAACAATTCCATCCAATTGTGTGCTTTTTATTTTTAATTTTACAAGAAGGTGTAATAAGAATATGTATTATTCAGTAAATAATAGTAATAAATATAAAATGGATAAATTACAGTAAAATCACGTAAATTATAGAAGTTTTACATATCACCCAAAATGTAAAAAAAAAAGACAAAACATTATTTCGTGCATTAAATATATTTAATTATTTATATTTTTGGTATTGTAAAACATCTTCAGAGGAGCTTATTACAATCTATGATGAAAAAATTAGTTTATGTAAATGTATGAGTCTTAACTTTTATTCTAGGGGGAATGAACAAAATATATTAGAGGTAGTATTGTGATGATACCATACGCACCCCTGATTCAAGCTCACCTAAAGACCTTAATTAAAGTGCCCAGTCCTCACAACCTCATCTACTAACATGCTCCTACCTAACGATCTTACAAACCCTAAAATAAGTAAAAGTCTCCAACAAAGGGTCTCTAGTTATGTGCCTAGGGTCTAAGACGCACATGCAATGTCTCAAACATGCTACATAAACCTTAGTCGAGTTAGTAATACTCCACAACAAGATAATCCTAGCCACGAGCTCATTAAGGATTCTTGACTCCTTAGAAGTTAATTTACCTCCAAAGCCATACCCAAAGGGCTTTCGAGAGGTTCTTAAGGTCATTTGGCAAAACATGCTAAATCTCAGGACAAAATCTCAAACACTTATTATGGGTTATGATCACTTGAAGTATGCATGTGGAGAATAGACAAACCTCAAAACGAGTCACGAAAGACCTTAGACTCCCAACAAAAACTCAAGAGGACAATCAATCATTCTCTTTATATTCTTTCAAGGATGGTGGTTGTATTATTCCTGCTTTACTTACCCCTCAGGTTGTTGTTGCCTAAGGTTTTATGAATTAAAGTAAACTTGCTGTTGATACCAAAATTCACCACCTTACGTGGACCAATTACAAGCCAGCACGTGTCATCCAATGTGGCACTATTCCAAGTGAGCACAATACAAAACCCGACCAACGAGGAAGCCCGACCAAAAGGGAAGACAGCCTAACAAGGCAGCCCGACCAACAAGGGATACCAACCAACTGGGAAGATCGACCAACGGCCGAAAATCCAACCAGTATATCCCATGAAGCGACAACAGTCTTATATTTAATTCTCACTATGTATTAATGTAAATGCCTAACAAATGAAGGCATTCCATCATTTTACACGACGACTATCAACACCCTTATTGGGTTATAAATACATTGTATCACCCACATTGTGGAAGGACCGAAAACAAATCAAGGCATTCAAGAAATACATAACAGTGGACGTAGGTTATTCCCTTGAGCCGAATCACTTTAAAAATCTCTTTGTCTTATTTTTTTTCACTTATTTTATCTGAGATCAATTAATTCAGTCTAGTCTAGTTTTTTGCATCAACAGATTGGCGTCGTTTGTGGAAACGTATTGCTAAAGGTTTTCACTAATTTATCACACATGGTTGAAATTCCTGAATCAAGCACCTGAAATGAGGGAATTCCACTGAATCCTTCTGCCCCTCCAAATAATAACGAGTTAACTGGAATTTTGGCTAGCCTGGCCAAAGGTCAAGAGGCTATGCAGGATACGATAAGACAATTGGCCCAAACTCTTCAAGATGGAGTTTCCGCACAATTCAATCAAAGGAGTATGACACCGTCGTCCATAAGGAGCGTTGGGCATAACCATTCCATAACTTCAAGGGATCCTTCGTACCATCCTGGAGAAACTTCTTCTATCAGGATTACTAATTCCTCTGATGGACAGTCCCTCATCCCAGAAAGATTGAGTGCCTTAAAAAGGCTAAGTATGGCCTCTCCATGCAATCGTTTAGGACACAAGGGAAACGGCCTTCGAGTTGTGTCGGGAAATACTCGACGACCAAGAGAATTGAGGGAAAGCTCAGCCCAATCCAGATTAAACATCCGATGAACTGCTCGGTCCAGTCAAAGAGAAGGTTCACAAGAGGAAAGCTCGGGACGATCAGTTGGTTAGCATAAAAGAGCTACCACCCATAGATCTGGTGTTGGTAGTGATGCTTGGAAGGGTTCCATTTAGCATTTGGAAGATAGATTGGGAGAAATGGCCATGGCCAAGAACCCTCTCCAGAGAAGTTTTATTAAGGGATCTCCCTTTGTGCAAACCATTGTAGATTTTCCTACACCGACCAAGTTTAAAGCTTCAGTGGTCACTCCCAATTATAATGGGAAGACTGATCCAGTTCTTCGTATTGAACAATGCCAAACAGCGGCTGGTATCTATGTCGTCCCTGATGAGATGAGGTGCAGGGCATTCTCAGGAATAATCACTAGATCTGCTCAAATCAGGTATAATAGTCTTCCTCGAGGGCAGATTTTTTACTTCTAATAACTCATCGAGCTATTCATTGGTAATTTTTTCTTTCGAGCCAAATCAGTGAAGCGAGTACCTCATTCTCTTAGTGTGAGATAGAAGGTGGGAGAAAGTACTAGAGATTACATCACTCGATTCAACAATGAGAAATTATAAATTATTGATTACGAAGAGAAGACTGCAATCACTTCCCTCATGAGTGGTTTGCTCCCCGATAAACTATATTATACTTTGGCAAAAGATCCCCCGAAGACGATGACAGAATTGATGGCCAAAGCATCGAAGATTATAAATACCGAGGAAGCTATGGCTGCTAAAAAGAATTCAGATGCAAAGGTCGAAGCGAAGACATAAGGGAAGTCGGATAAGAAGGAGCACAAGAATCACAATGATCGCAGGAATTCGAAAGTAAAAGAAAGCCTAGATCGGGTCAGAAAATTTACCAATTACACTCCCTTAACGGTGGATATACATCATGTTTTGGAAGAAATCAAGCACAACAATGATTTGAGTTGGCCTAAAAATTTAAGATCACCTGCAGATAAGAGGAATAAGTCCAAGTATTGTGAATTTCTTAAAGATCGTAGTTATACAACCAACCGATGTATTTCTCTCCAAATTGAGATAGAGCCACTCATTTGAAGAGGAAAATTGAACAGATTTATTGATCGGCAGGCTAGTGGAAGAGATGGAAGTAGAGGTCGACATAGATCTAAATCATCTGTTAATCTTAGAGAAGATAAGAAGAGGAACCGTAACGATGATTCAGAAGATGATCATGATCTCCCTAAGAAGCCTAGACAGCTTGAACGCGAGGTATTCACACTCAGTTTTGGATCCTATGATTTTTATATAATTACAGATGGAGATGCAGGAGGAGGAGATCATATAGTTGAAATGAAGTCGTACCTCAATGAGGTTCAGGCCTGTGCCTATATCTAGAGAATCAACCTCGCCGAGGAAGACCGGCCAAGGAAAGTTAACAAAGATAAGCTAGTAATTAACTTTTCCAAGAACGATCTATCTGGAGCATTGTATCCTCATGATGATCCTCTAGTGATCAGAGTCGGGATAAAAGATGTACTCATAGAAAGGACACTAGTGGATAATGACAGTTCAGTGGACATTATGTTCTACCCCTATTTGGATAGTTTGGGTTTAAAACTCAGCCAACTGGAGCCTTACCACAGGCCACTCTTTGGATTCTCTAGTGAGAAAGTATTTCTATTGAGAACAATCAAGCTAGATGTATTGATCGGGACATGGCCGACGAGCAAGACAAAGAAAGTGAGATTCTTTGTAATAGATAAAAATATTCATTATTCCTATAACATGATCACGGGAAGAGTAGGTCTGAAGAAGTTTAAAGCTGTACCTTCTACTGTTCATCAATGACAAAAGTTCCTGACCAACTTTGGAGTTAGAATAGTAAAAGGAGGTCAGAAAGTGAATGCTACTATTCATCTGCCGAGAAGGAAGATATGCTAGAAGTAAAGAGAAAAACAACCACTTATTAAGTGGATATATCTGATCTGAACAGCGAATCTGAGGTTGAAACCTTAGATCCAAGAGATGAATCTGAGATCATAAAAGGCCAGGTGATGGAGGCAACAGAAAGCATTGTTCTGGATGATGATAAACCAAAGCGAACAACTCAAATAGGAGCGTCATTGGATCCAGTTATTAAATAGGAGTTGGAGGCCTTCTTGAAATAAAGAAAGTAGGTGTTCGCGTGGAGCCATTAAGATATGCCTGGCATAGACCCAAAGTTCATGTGCCATGAGCTTAATGTTAACAAGGAGGTTAAACTTGTAAAGCAACGAAGAAGAGTTTTGAACCCAGAGAAGAATCAGACTATACAAAAAGAAGTGGAGAAGCTTCAAAAGGCTTCTTTTAATGAAGATATGAAGTACCCGTACTGGTTGGACAAGGTAGTTATGGTCAAGAAGAAAAACAATAAGTGGAGGATGTGTGTGGATTTTACTGACTTGAACAAAGCATGACCAAAGGATCATTTTCCTTTGCCACGAATTTATCAACAAGTGGATGTTACTTCGGGCACAAGCTGCTGAGTTTTATGGATGCATATTCTGGTTATAATTAGATCAAAATGAAGCCATAAGATAGAGAAAGTACTTACTTTATACCCTGTGGAACTTATTGATATAATGTTATGCCGTTTGGTTAAAAATTGTAGGTGCCACTTATTAAATACTGGTGAACAAAGTATTTGAGGAGCAGATAGGTAAGAACATGGAGGTGTATGTTGATGATATGCTAACAAAGAGAAAAAAAGTTATTGATCATATTGTCGACCTTAGCTAGAAGTTTAATCAATTGGAAAAGCACCAGATGAAGTTAAACCCGACCAAATGCGCCTTCGGAGTTCAGGAGGGAATGTTCCTCAGGTATATAGTAAATCAAAGGGGCATTGAAGCTAATCCAGATAAGATCAGATCCTTGATTGAAATGAAACCCCCGAACAGTAAAAAGTATGTTCAAGGGATAACAAAGTGTGTAACAGTACTCAATAGATTTGTGTCCCAGGCAACCGACAAATATTTACCATTCTTCAAGGTACTCAGAAAAACCTTTGAATGGAACGATGAATGTGAAAAAGCCTTCCTTGAATTGAAGAAGTACCTGTGAGCACCCCCACTACTCTCTCGACTAGTGTTGGGAGAAAAGTTGTATTTGTATCTGGTTGTATCTGAATCATCTGTTAGCTCTACCCTGATCAGGTAGGAGAATGGAGTTCAAAAGCCAGTTTATTACACTAAATCTTTTCAAGGAGCAGAAGTCAGATATCCCAGGCTAGAAAAATTAACATTGGCCATAATTAAGGCTAGTGGACGGATGAAGCCGTATTTTCAAGCTCGTACCATAGTGGTATACAATGACATGCAACTAAGGCAAGCCTTGCATAAGCCAGAGAAATTCAAGAGATTGATGTATTGGGCTGTGGAGTTGGGAGAATATGATCTTGTATATGAATCAATGTCTGCTTTAAAAGGCTAAGTTGTGGCAGATTTTATTGCAGAATTCACTTACATAAAGGTTCCCGAGCAATAAGGGACTCTTACCGAGCAACATTCAGGAGTCAGCAGACCAATTCGAGATATCCTCGATTAACTCCAAGCAAACGAAACTGCAGAAAAAGTTACCACCGACCAACCAGAACCCTCCAGCGGAGTACAGGAGACAAAAAAAAATATGAGGAGGTAAAGGATAAAATTTTCCATCAAGGGATTCTGGCAAACCAAGCGTTTGACAACGACAATCCTATATGGAGTCTGTATGTTGATGGATCATCCTGTCCAATTGGATGTGGAGAAGGAATCATCCTCAATAATCCAGACAAAATAGATATAGAGTACGCTTTACAATTCGAATTTCAAGCTTTCAATAATGAGGCAGATTATGAAGCTGTAATTATTGGTTTAAATCTAGCCAAGTCACTAAATGCAGAGCAAGTTGTGGTATACAGTGATTCATAGTTGGTGGTAAACCAGGTGTCGAACTTATATGCAGCTAAAGGAGAATTGATGTCCAGATACTTAGTTAAAGCTTTGAAAGTAATTGCCACTTTGCTAGCTGTTCAGATGATCAGAATTCCAAGACTGGAAAATGCTCGAGAAGACACACTTGCCCGACTAGCTTCAATAACCAGAACTGAGCTGCGAAGAACTATTCCTATTGAGCTACTTGCCAATAGGATTATCGATAAAGATTTGATGATTAATTTTATTAAAGTTAATATGGGACCATCTTGTATGGATCCTATAAGATCTTATATTGAAGATGGAATTCTACCAGCTGACCTACTTACAACTAAGAAGTTGAAATACAAAGCTGCGAGATATGTGTTAGACAATGGTGTATTTTAGAGAAGAGGATTGACTGCTGATCTGCAACGATGTGTGCATCCAGTTGAAGTAAAATATTTGATTGAGGAAGTCCATGAATGGTCCTGTAAAGCCCATGTAGCAGGGAGAACTTTACTGTGAAGAATCAACACACAGGGGTACTACTGGCCAACTATGCGAGCAGATTGCGTAACTTTTTCCAAGAAGTGTGATAAGTGCCGGAGGTTTTTCAGTATACACGAGACTCTATAAGCCCTCCTAACACGAATCACCTCACCTTGGACCTTTGCTATGTGGGGAATTGACTTGGTCGGGCCTTTATCTGTAACACCCCGTAATTTTGTAGATTTAATATTTAATTAATTCGGGAATTTTAAATTACTTGTGTATTGTAATTTTAATTTAATTAATTATGGCAATATATATATTTAAATATTAATCGGGGAGTGAAAGGTTAATGTTTAGGGAAATTTATTTACTAAGTGAATAGTAATAATTTAATTACGTCATTTTGAGTATTAATGACAAGGTATACACTTATCCCAGCCGGGAGTCGGTATAGACTAAATTGGGTGTGAGATAAGGATTTTTATAAATTTATTCGGACCCCAATTTTGAGTGCGCAATTGAGTCCGGATGGGTCGAGATAGTAAGAAAAGAGTACCCGGGGGTAGTAATTGGGTCTGGGGGTAATTTTGGGCATAGCCGGGCCCACACGGGGTGAGTTGGGCCACTTTAATATGGTTATGATATATAATTCTGAGTATGATTATCTGGTTTGAATGAGAAAAATCGGAATATAAAAGGATGGAATTTGAATTTGAATTGGGAATATACCATAGAAATTTGTGTTCTTGGGTGGGTCAAGATTTATAGTGTTAATGATGTTAAAAGGTTTAGATGATGTTTGTGGTTCATGAGAAATGTTATAAGATGATTAATAGACTGATTTGAGGTTGGTTTTTGAGGAAAGAAACCTTGAAATTTCGTTAATGGTGGAATTCAGCGAGGAGGGAGCGCTGGCACGAAGGGATCGATCGATCGATCGGGGGGCATCGATCGATCGACGATGAGAAATTCTGGGCAGTTTGGCCTTGGGTGAGGTATAAGGGGGAATTAATTATAAAATAATTTCCATACAATTATTAGTGGTAAATAATTGTGAAACAAATATTCCTAGCAATTATGGGAGAAAGTAATTGGGACTAGAATGAATTTATATGGGACATTTAATGGATAAATTTGTGAGACTTTATTCCAAAATAGTGAAGTACGGATCAAGTGAGTGAATCCGGGTATATTGGTAAAGCGACCCAAGGTAGTGAATTAAGTTTGGAGATAAACTAAGTAATTTAGAGTCGGGATATAGACTCGGGAAATATTTAATTTCGGGCCAAGTGAATCGAGTCCGGGTATGTTAATAATTATAGGCAAATATAATTGGGAAAATTCTAGAAATAAAGGTGTGACACATTGTAGGCAAAAATGTGGGTATTATATTATGAGATGTAAATTGGACCAAGTGAGTGAGTCCGGGTATGTTGGTTAAGTGACATCAAGGTATTAAATTAATTATAGAGAGAAAGTAATTAGTTTGGAGTCGGAACATTGACTCGAAAAATGTGGAGGTAAGGGCCAAGTGAGAGAGTCCGGGGATAATGGTTGGGTGACACCAAGTTATTAAATTAATAAATGTGATAATTAATTTAATTAGAGACGGATTGCAGACTCGGATATGTGTTGATTAATTAATGTGTAAATTAATTAAATAAAAGTCGGATTGTATACTCGGGTAAGTATTAAATTAATATGTGTGATAGTTAAATTAATTAGAGTTGGACGATAGACTCAGGGAGATATTAAATTAATGGGTGTAATAATTAATTTAATTAGAGTTGGACGATAAACTCGGGGAGATATTAAATTAAAATGTGTGATAGTTAATTTAATTAGAGTTGGAAGATAGACTCGGGAAGATATTAAATTCATATGTGTGTTAGTTAATTTAATTAGAGTTGGGTGATAGACTCGGGGAGACGGTAAATTATTAAGTGAGAAAATTAATTACGTTGAGTCGAGCCACAGACTCAGAAAATTTCAGGCAGTATACGGGATATTTAGTACACGGTAAGGCCAGGGTTATAATATATATATACGGTGAAGTGATAGTATATATATATATATATATATATATATATATATATATATATATATATATATATATATATATATATATATATACGTGTCTATTGTGCGTGACATTTAAATTTCAGGCAGTATACGGGATTTTGAGTACACGATAAAGCCGGAGTTTATATTATATATATACGGTGTAGTGATAGTATATATATACGTGTATATATTGTGTGTGACATTAAATATCAGTGACTAGATATTTATTCAAATTACATACTCTAATGCTATCAAGGTAGGTTGCGCGATGTGGGTGAATCCCCTAGCTTGAGGAGTAGGGTGAGTATATCCCCAGGTCATAGCGTCCCGTACATGGGTGAGGAGATTATCTCACTTTCAGGAAGGAATATGACCGCCTCCAATTCGTTATGTAGTAGACCAGGTTGGTGAGCGAATCCAACTTGGAAAACTAGGTTTTGTGAGCACACCTAGTGAGATGGAATTTTAGAGTGAATCATCCGGTGAGGGTATACTCGGAAGGATGGATACACGTATGATATATGTATGGATGTTAGTAAAGGTACGTATAATATGGTAGTAAATATTATATGTAGGTGATAATACAGTGTGTGAATATTATATAACTATAACTCGGGTTACAGTTATATGTTGTTAATTAATGAAAATTAATTAAGTTATTCATTTGCTGGAATAATACAGTGTGTGACATATTTGCTTTATATAACTTGTGAGACGGTTATATGCTACTATTTAAGAGTATTTAATTAAGTTAATTGTGAGATAACTTATAATTCAAGAAATTATTGTACTCGGGTTAGAGTAATATGGTAAGGGAAGGTTATACCAGAACTAGTTGGACGGGGTAGTACAACTAGGTGGGGTTAAGGTAACCGTTAGGTGTGCACAATAGTGGAGGGGTGGGAATGTCCACAAGGGAGTGCGACACTAACTTAAATATGAAGCGCATTCATGCATTTTAAATTACTGCAGTTAATTCACTTGCTAAATATTTTCAAAATGTTTTGGGTTCTAACCCTTGCTATAAAACTATTTTCAAAACCTTTTAGGTGTCCAGCCACAGGGGCGCCAGGATTGATATTCTATTCCAGGGACACGGAGCTGCGGCATATGTGGATGCTAGCAGGAGTTTGGATTAGACGCATCATTCATTAATTCCTAGAGTAGGAATCTTGTATTAATCTCAATTTTATTTAGGGCTTGTAGTCCAGACTTCTCGGTACAGTTTTCAGGTGTAATTCATTCAGGTGTTGAATATTTGTATTGGATTATTTATTTGGTGGCCAATGATTTATTCGGCAAGTTGTGTTATTATTATTCTATTTACTTTCATTCAGTTATGTGAATGGTTTATATTTTTATTCCGCATGTATTGTTTTGTTTAAATTAAAAAGTTAAAATTGGCACAAGTTTTTGGAATACTAGGTGGTTAGTAAGTTTTAAAAAGTTTTCGACAGTGATGCTAAGGATGATCCAACTGGGATTCCTGTTTTAATTTGGTATAGGACTGATCACCCGATATTTTATTAGGCGGGGTGTCACAGATGGTATCAGAGCATCAGGTTCTAGTGTCCTTAGGATCTGTACGGCTTTTCACGTTTCAGCTTTGCAATCTTTGATATAGAGCCCTATCATAGGATTGTTGTATTCTCATACGTATGCGCATATACGTTCTTCTGCGAATTTATATTGAAGGTGAACTCATACAATTCGATTCTCATTCCAGATGACGCCCAGGAGGGAGAGAGCAATTAGGGCAGTAGGGGGAGATGAGACGAGGGAGACTCGTCAGGAGAAAGAGTTACTGCAGCAACTGCCAAAGATAATTTTGGCAGCACAGGTAACCGAACTAATGGCGCGGGCGATTGAAATGATGGTAGTCGCAAACGACAAGGTACTTTCCACGGGATCCGCCACAAGTGTTAGTGGCGTCGGATGTTCAGACTCACGCGGGGTCGTTGGGGTGAAAATAAGAAAGAGAAGTTATTTTTAGTGGGAACCCACCAGAGTTGCGAGGAGGTTCAGGTGTAGTACTAGTGTGTCAAGGAAGAGAGGTATCCAGCGTCACCTACGCATGGGAGTTTGCGATGGGCTGCGAAAATAAATGCTAACCACTTTTAGTTAGTGGGAGCGGTGCTACAGTGGTGGGGGTCTATCACCACAGTTGAGGAAAGGGACGCACTAGCTACTGCAGAGTTTTGGAAGCAGTTCGACCGCAAGTATTTTTCCTTCAGCGGTCAAGATCGAAATGAGGAGAAAATTTTGTGAGGAGACTCAAAGGGAGACCGTTCAGTGGTCGATTACGAGGAAGATTTCACTCGTTGGCGAATTTTGTACCGGATGAGGTAAGCGAGGAAAAGAGAAAGAAAGAAAAGTTTATGGATGGGTTAGTCTGGAGAATCAGACAACATTAAATAAATAATTCCGCATTAGTAGGTTATACTGATGTCATTAACACAACACTCCGGCACTGTTGGGAATATCGCTTCCACGCGAAAGGAAGCGGGAAGGGAGTGGGTATTAACCAGTCGGATGAGGCAGAAGGGAATAATACCAGTGGGGTATCCCAGCAGCAGACTGGGGGAGATCAGGGTCAAGATTTTCGACAGGGAAATCATGCCAAATGATCTAGAACTGGAGGCTATTGGTGGGATGGCCAGGAATTCCAACAAGGTGGGCATGGAAGGGATCAGTGGCAGGGTGAACACATTAGAAAGTGTTTCATTTGGGGGAAAAGAGAGACACATGAAGAGATATTGCCTTAAGCGAGGCAGGGGTCAACTACAAGATAAGGTCCTGGATGTACAGCCACTAAAGCAAGTCACGGGTGCAGTCGGGCAGGGAGAAGCTGCTCCGGAAATCGAGAACCAGTCGTTGCAGCTGGAGTATATAAGTAATTATTTTACCCTAGGAGCATGGGGTATATTGTTGAGTGACAAAGAGGATGTCACAGTATAAGACTTATTTTTCACTAGAGTTTGCATGTGAGTCGAACTTAGTGGGTGCGTTGGCGGTAGCAGCCATAGCATGTGGGTAAACTTTCCGTAGGGTAGCGGAGTTCCTTAGTGTTCTTCATGGGAGAATGGAGGCGTACACTGAGTGATTGGTTGAATTATGCAAGGAATTACTACTTTCGAGAATTTTGGGAGTAGGGTTGATAATACTTTTTAAACATCGGCTGGATAGCGATGGAATTTAACTATTGTGGATAGTGGAGTTAAATTTTGGTGTCCGCGACACCAGGGTATGGTTGGTACTAGGTATCACCGGAGAGGGCGTATAGCCTATATATAAGTGGTTATATATGTTGTATTGCGTGGTGCGATGGCACATAGTGAGGTTTTGTGTTCTCACATTTTATCCCGGTAAGTGGGGATGTTTACTGAAGTGAATCAGGGTGATTAAATTGAATTTTCGAGCAAAGAGAGATAGCTCGGGGTTTATTTTGCGCAAGGACTAGTGGTAGTAAGGGCGCGGTATTATGTTGTCTTTGGTAGCATAAGGGTAAGCGTATATTCTTTTGTGTTGAGAGATAAGTATTTATGGGGAGATAGTTGGACGTAGCATGGGTTGAGTACCCGGACAGTAATTACATATGTATATATATATATATATATATATATATATGTATGTATGTATGTGTATGTGTGATATGACTACGGGTTCGAAGTTATATTACGGGTTACGACTAGCATAGTTGGGTAACTTTCGTGTGGTAGGGCACGGGGATAGGGTGCATGGGCACCCGGGTTAATTAAGGCAAAAATTTTGTGTGGTTAAGCACGAGAATAGGGTGTATGGGCGCCCTGGTTAATTTTAAATGCATACTTGTGCAACGTGGTTAGAAACAGATGGGATAGATATAGCGGGATTGGAGGCACATGACTAGTGAGAAAGATGTGAATATCGGAACACTAGGTTTATCTTAATTTCGAGGGCGAAATTACTTTGTAATAGGGGAATTATGTAACACCCCGTATTTTTGTACATTTAATATTTAATTAATTCGAGAATTTTAAATTACTTGTGTATTGTAATTTTAATTGAATTAATTATGGCAATATATATATATATTTAAATATTAATCGGGGACTGAATGGTTAATGTTTAGGGAAATTTATTTACTAAGAGAATAGTAATAATTTAATTACGTCATTTCGAGTATTAATGACAAGGTATACACTTATCCCAGCCGGGAGTCGGTATAGACTAAATTGGGTGTGAGATAAGGATTTTTATAAATTTATTCGGACGCCAATTCTGAGTGCGCGCTTGAGTCCGGATGGGTCGAGATAGTCAGGAAAGAGTACCCGGGGGTAGTAATTGGGTCTCGGAGTAATTTTGGGCATAGCCAGGGCCACACGGGGTGAGTTGGGCCACTTTAATTAAGCCCATTATGCTAAAAACGGGATGAAGGGTTTTTAACCTAAGTGAGGGATTAGGAAATCAGCAGCCAACACAATTCAAAACCTAGGGTTTGAGAGGGGATTTGGGGAAAAACAAATCAAGAGCAAATTGGAGGTTATTGGAGCCAAATTGAGGGACTACACCAACGGATCTGACACTACGAACACTTACAGGCAAGTGATTAACTGTTTTGATTCTTAAAGTGTGATAATCAATTCATATCATCGTGATGTGTAAACCAAAATTCGTTTTGGGGATAAATGGGTACAAAAAGGGGGTTTTGTTAATGGAACCATTGAATGAAATTTAAGGTAAGAATTAGTTATGATATATAATTCTGAGTATGATTATCTGGTTTGACTGAGAAAAATCGGAATATAAAAGGATGGAATTTGAATTTGAAATTGGGAACATACCCTAGAAATTTGTGTTCTTGGGTGGGTTAAGATTTATAGTGTTAATGATGTTAAAAGGTTTAGATGATGTTTGTGGTTCATGAGAAATGTTAGAAGATGATTAACAGACTGATTTGAGGTTGGTTTTTGAGGAAAGAAACCTTGAAATTTCGTTAATGGTGGAATTCAGCGAGGAAGGAGCGCTGGCACGAAGGGATCGATCGATCGATCGGGGGGCATCGATCGATCGACGATGGGAAATTCTGGGCAGTTCGGCCTTGGGTGAGGTATAAGGGGAAATTAATTATAAAATAATTTCCATACAATTATTAGTGGTAAATAATTGTGAAACAAATATTCCTAGCAATTATGGGAGAAAGTAATTGGGACTAGAATGAATTTATATGGGACATTTAATGGATAAATTTGTGAGACTTTATTCCAAAATAGTGAGGTACGGATCAAGTGAGTGAATCCGGGTATATTGGTAAAGCGACCCAAGGTAGTGAATTAAGTTTGGAGATAAACTAAGTAATTTAGAGTCGGGATATAGACTCGGGAAATATTTAATTTCGGGCCAAGTGAATCGAGTCCGGGTATGTTAATAATTATAGGCAAATATAATTGGGAAAATTCTAGAAATAAAGGTGTGACACATTGTAGGCAAAAATGTGGGTATTATATTATGAGATGTAAATTGGACCAAGTGAGTGAGTCCGGGTATGTTGGTTAAGTGACATCAAGGTATTAAATTAATTATAGAGAGAAAGTAATTAGTTTGGAGTCGGAACATTGACTCGAAAAATGTGGAGGTAAGGGCCAAGTGAGAGAGTCCGGGGATAATGGTTGGGTGACACCAAGTTATTAAATTAATAAATGTGATAATTAATTTAATTAGAGACGGATTACAGACTCGGATATGTGTTGATTAATTAATGTGTAAATTAATTAAATAAAAGTCGGATTGTAGACTCGGGTAAGTATTAAATTAATATGTGTGATAGTTAAATTAATTAGAGTTGGACGATAGACTCGGGGAGATATTAAATTAATGGGTGTAATAATTAATTTAATTAGAGTTGGACGATAAACTCGGGGAGATATTAAATTAAAATGTGTGATAGTTAATTTAATTAGAGTTGGACGATAGACTCGGGAAGATATTAAATTAATATGTGTGTTAGTTAATTTAATTAGAGTTGGGTGATAGACTCGGGGAGACGGTAAATTATTAAGTGAGAAAATTAATTACGTTGATTCGAGCCACAGACTCAGAAAATTTCAGGCAGTATACGGGATATTTAGTACACGGTAAGGCCAGGGTTATAATATATATATACGGTGAAGTGATTGTATATATATATATATACGTGTCTATTGTGCGTGACATTTAAATTTCAGGCAGTATACGGGATTTTGAGTACACGATAAAGCCGGAGTTTATATTATATATATACGGTATAGTGATAGTATATATATACGTGTATATATTGTGTGTGACATTAAATATCAGTGACTAGATATTTATTCAAATTACATACTCTAATGCTATCAAGGGAGGTTGCGCGATGTGGGTGAATCCCCTAGCTTGAGGAGTAGGGTGAGTATGTCCCCAGGTCATAGCGTCCGGTACATGGGTGAGGAGATTATCTCACTTTCAGGAAGGAATATGACCGCCTCCAATTCGTTATGTAGTAGACCAGGTTGGTGAGCGAATCCAACTTGGAAAACTAGGTTTTGTGAGCACACCTAGTGAGATGGCATTTTAGAGTGAATCATCCGGTGAGGGTATACTCGGAAGGATGGATACACGTATGATATATGTGTGGATGTTAGTAAGGGTACGTATAATATGGTAGTAAATATTATATGTAGGTGATAATACAGTGTGTGATGTATTTACCTTATATAACTCGGGTTACAGTTATATGTTGTTAATTAATGAGAATTAATTAAGTTATTCATTTGCTGGAATAATACAGTGTGTGACGTATTTGCTTTATATAACTTGTGAGACGTTTATATGCTACTATTTAAGAGGATTTAATTAAGTTAATTGTGAGATAACTTATAATTCAAGAAATTATTATACTCGGGTTAGAGTAATATGGTAAGGGAAGGTTATACCAGAACTAGTTGGACGGGGTAGTACAACTAGGTGGGGTTAAGGTAACCGTTAGGTGTGCACAATAGTGGAGGGGTGAGAATGTCCACAAGGGAGTGCGACACTAACTTAAATATGAAGCGCATTCATGCATTTTAAATTACTGCAGTTAATTCACTTGCTAAATATTTTCAAAATGTTTTGGGTTCTAACCCTTGCTATAAAACTATTTTCAAAACCTTTTAGGTGTCCAGCCACAGGGACGCCAGGATTGATATTCTATTCCAGGGACACGGAGCTGCGTCATATGTGGATGCTAGCAGGAGTTTGGATTAGACGCGTCATTCATTAATTCCTAGAGTAGGAATCTTGTAGTAGTCTCAGTATTATTTAGGGCTTGTAGCCCAGACTTCTCTGTACAGTTTTCTGGTGTAATTCATTCAGGTGTTGAATATTTGTATTGGATTATTTATTTGGTGCCGGTGATTTATTCGGCAAGTTGTGTTATTATTATTCTATTTACTTTCATTCAGTTGTGTGAATGGTTTATATTTTTATTCCGCATGTATTGTTTTGTTTAAATTAAAATGTTAAAATTGGCACCAGTTTTTGGAATACTAGGTGGTTAGTAAGTTTTAAAAAGTTTTCGACAGTGATGCTAAGGATGATCCAACTGGGATTCCTGTTTTAATTTGGTATAGGACTGATCACCCGGTATTTTATTAGGCGGGGTGTCACATTGTCGATCACCGGAGGGAGGTTCAAGTATCTGGTTATATTTTTGTTGATTACTTCACTAAATGGGTGGAAGCAGAACCCTTGATCGATATGTCTTATGAAAAGGTTTATCGATTTATTTGAAAGAATATCATATGCAGGTATATCTTTCCCTATGCCTTTAGCACTGATCATGACACACAATTTGACAACGATGAATTTGCTGCTTATTGTGCCCAACCCAATGTTAAATAATCCACTTTGCTCCTGGCCATCCTCAAAGAAATGGCTAAACAGAGGTAACCAATCGAACTTTATTGAATGGGTTGAAGAAATGGCTGGAAAACGCTAAAGGTATTTGGATCAATGAACTACATTTTATCTTGTGGACTTACGGAACAACCCCTAGAACAGCTACTGGAGAAACTCCCTACATGTTAGCATTTGGTACTGAAGCTCTAATTCCTGTCGAGCTAGCTTACCTACTCTAAGAGTTCTTAACTTTATTACCCCAGTCAGTGATTTGATTACAAGGCTAGACTTAGACATGCTGGAAGAGGTATGCGAAGATGCAGCTTTAAGGAATGCAGCCTATCAACAACGGACTGCACGTTTCTACAATAAAAGGGTGAAGCCGAGCAACTTAAAAGAAGGTGATTATGTTTTGAAAAAGGTGATTCAGAAGAACAATAAGCTTGAAGCCAATTGGCATGGGCCTTATCGCATTACAGCAGTTATCCAACCAGGCATATATTGAATTAAGACTTTGGAAGGTGGAGAATTCAAGAATCCCTGGAATGCAGAACACCTGAGGAAATATTATCGGTGATGTAGTCATAATTATACTCACTACATTTAAATATTAATGAGAATATGATTTCCCCCAAATTGTTATTTTTTTTGGAGTATTAGTGTTATGCACTACACTGCAAATGCGGCAACAAAAATACTAATAATGTTAGTCGACATCAAAAAAGGCACCAACAATGTTGATTGTCAACACCAACCACTAACGAAATATTGGTCGGTATCAACGAAAACACTAATAATGTTGTTCGGCATCAACAAAGGCGCCAACAATATTGGTCATAACACAAACCACCAACAAAATTTTGGTCGGTATCAACAAAAACACCAACAATGTTTGTCGGTATCAACAAAGGCACCAACAATGTGGGTTGTCAACATGAACCACCAGCGAAATATTGGTCGGTATCAATAATGGCACCAATAAAGTTGGTTGTCAATACATAAAAAACTATGCAGGGCAAAATTATAAGTCCCAAATCCTTGGATAATGATTTGGCACGAATATTGTATTTTTCACCCCTTATACTTATGCATTTTAGTCCCCTCGGGTACCTCAATTCCTATATTTATGCTTGTTAATTATACAACCTCCGTTTTATATATTTACATGCTATATGAGGTATAATTGAGTTTTTTTAGGTATTAAAGTGCTTAGCGTGAAGTTTGATCACTTTTCGAAAAAGTTTCGTTAAAGATTGCAGCTTCGGGGGCATTTTTGGATGGTTTTATCTTCAAAATCAGACTCAAGGTCACATTCAAGGGCATTTTAGTCATTTCATAATTTAGTTTTTTTGCCTAATATCTTCTTGGATATTGTAGTCCTCTGAGTTATCTTCACGTAGCCTCCGACCGTGCCTCATTCCGAGTTATAACGAAGAAGTTACGACATTTTCCATAAAGTTGGACAAAGCTGAGAATTCAGCACTGTCAGCTGCGAATAGATTCGGACAGTGCGAATCGATTCGGCTGAAAGTCCGAAAATCTCTATTTTTAAGTGGGTTTTGGTGAGGTATTTTGGGGTAAAAGAATTGTATTAAGTGAGAGATCTTTTTTTAGACTTGGGATAATTCATTTTAGGTTTGAAGTGGAGATTTTGGTGGTGGAGCTTCTCTCTCTAGGGTTTGCACCATTTGGGTTTGTAAGTATCACTATTCATCTTCTTCTCCATTGATATAGTTGTATTTCCTTTTCTTGCTTTATTTCTATTGATTTCATTTACTTTTCTTCCCTAGATAATTAGTTGTAGTTTTTTATTTCTTGCTTTAATTAGTTAATTAGTTGTTTAAAGTAGTTTAATCCATGTATTGTCCGTAGATAACGGGTTGGGATTGCGTTTTCGCCATTAATGGGCATCGCGATCCGAAAGTTAGGTTTTGGGGAAAATTGCATTTAATTGAAACCTCGGGTATTAAAGTTGGATTATTATGCGTTTAACTTTCTTTGTCACGCAACGTTAGTGTTTTTAGCGATAATTCGAATTTAATCCGCGTGTGATCATTTTTGATTAAATGTTTAATCTCGCAACTTTGGGTTAAATTCCTTATTGTGTGATGTTTATGCTTAATTGAAAATGCTTGATTAAATATTTTCGAAACAAAATTCTAATTATTAGTTGTGTAGCCCATGGTGGGGACGCGATCCCGAATCTCGTTTTATTAATTCTAGTTTAGACTTAACTTCTTATTTTTTTTTTCCTTTACTTTAAAACCACCTATCACCTTTTTCATTTTTACTCTTGAAATAATAAATAAATTAAAATCTAAAGTTCAATCACTCCTTGTGGATTTCTTACGATACCCGACTTACCGTTGTTCTTGCTTGTCAAGCGTAGTTGTAGTTTAGGTTTTTGCATGTAGAGCGGGTGCTGAAATCAACGACAGTGTCCCTACACGAACACTCGGTTCCCCTCGCATCAAAATGGCGCCGTTGCCGGGGAGGTAATATGTATGGCTTATAACTCCAATTTGGAGTTGGTTATGGAATTTTGGGTGATGAAACGAAAGGCTATATTTAGGCTTAAAAGGGTTGCCTAGGAAAAAATAAGGTGAGGTTAAGACTAATATGGGTGATATAACAAAGATTGCCTATGATCATTTCCTAAAGTTTACGCAATTCTCGAGACAAAACAATATATGAAAATCATGCTCAAGTAACAGATTTCAAGAATGAATTCAATAATTGCCTGATCCAATAGACAAGTCAACGATGCATGTTCTCGATTTTAGAAGTTATTAGACTTTAGTTCTTAAATCATTGATATTATGAATAACTTCATGAATTAAACTTTATCCCAAGAGAACATGCGCTTTTCTTGCTTTATTGATTTGGTTTAAGATTTTTGTAACTTGGTAACCTTTTGTTGAATTGTATACACGTACACCGAATAACCTTTGTACCTTTCGTCGTTTGTGAGTGTATACACAATTCTTTCTTCTTTGAAAACGTTGAATTTGTCGATAATCTCACTATTCTTTCATTTGATCGTTCATTAATTGAGTTCATTCTTGAAATGTGTTACTTGAACATGATTTTCATATATTATTTTGTCTCGAGAATTGCGTAAACTTTAGGAGGAAATGATCATAGGCAATCTTTGTTATATCACCCATATTAGCCTTAACCTTACCTTATTTTTCCTTAGTCAACCCCTTTGAGCATAAATATAGTCTTTCATTTCATCACCCAAAATCACATAACCAACTCCAAATTGGAGTTATAAACCATACATATTACCTTCCATACCTTTGTTTGGAATGATACTTGGAATTGAATGATGTTATTGTAGTGTGGTTGCAATTTAAGCATATGAAAAGAGTGAGAAAAGTAAAGAAGAAAAAGAGTAGTGAAAAAGAAAAGAAAAGGCAAAAAGTAAAAGAAAAGAAAAGAAAACATGAGAACTAGAAGAAAAGAAAAGAGAAAGTTGTATATGATGTATATAGTGTTCAATAAGGTTTTATTACGCTCCCATTGTCATATTTATTGCTTGATTATGGAACTTGCTTTCCATTTTTGATATTGCCCGCATTCTTTCCATTATTCCAAGTTTTCATTCCGAACACTTTTGTAGGACGGATGTGAATTCTCCAAATATTATTTCCTTTTATATAAATATCAAGATGCGGAAGCGTAAAGAAGTGTGATGGTTCACAAACAAACGAATTACCAAATTTTATTTTCTATTTCAAATTCAAATTAAACCCAAGTGAAAATAAATTACACACACGCAAATATTAATTTCACTTAAACTAATTAATTAATCCGAGTCCTAGAATTTGCCTAAGTCATATTTATCAATATTGCCAAATTAGGCCAAACTCAGTTTTAATCAATAGACTTGAATTAAATAAACTTTACCCAATATTTAATTATGCAGTGTGACAATTAAAACCAATTTTATCTTGAATTATCCTAAGCATGAGTTCTAAGTTATTATGCAAGATAAAAATAAATTAATCACACTACGCCGCGATGTACGAGGAAAAACCCACAACGGGAAACAACCTCGAACGGCCCTAGCCTCAAACCCACTAAGTACGGAATTTACAAATACAAGACAAAAAGGCTTACAACACATGACTCGATCCCTCTCAAGCCCCGACGCTTCTTCTTGTAGATACCTCTTCGTAGCGGATGACCTTGGAGCTCCACCGCGGTCTCGGAATCCACCGATCGGACTTTATATGATCATCGTCACCCGAGCAAGGAGCCTTTCTCCAAGTGGGTAATGTCGCAACAACCTCTTCTTATTTCTTTATGGGATGTAGAATAAAACCCGAAACTTCTCTTTGAACGAAAGAGATGAACCCGGTGCCAAACTCCAAGAAAGATATATGAATATGGGAACTTGGAAGAAACTAATTTGGGTGTAAACTAGAGTGGTGTATATTTTTCTCTTTGATAAAAATACACTCAAAACATGATCTTTTTCCCTCTTCAATTTTACTCTCAAAACACTCACTAGGAGTTAGTAGGATATCAAAAAGATTCATTAACAAAAGTGATTCCCGCACATATTAAAGTCTGAAAAAAGTTGGTTAAGAATCAAGTGGGGAAGTGGGTGAAAACTGCTCAAAACTGCCAAAAAACTGTTCCCGCTGGAAACTCGTTCGAACGGCATCTCGTTCGAACGAGTCTTCTAACGAAGTTCCAGTATGAACTCTTTAGAAGATCGTTATAAATCTCGTTAGAACGACAATCTCGTTCGAACGACATTTCGAACGAAGTTCCAGTATGCCATAATGGGAAGTCGTTGGCAAGTTCGTTCGAACGACAAACTCGTTCGAAAGACTCTATCGAACGAAAAACCAGAAAGTAGGAAAATTCAATTTTAGCCCAGAAAACTTTATAAACTTATTTAAAGTTTTAATTAGAAATCTTTCTGAAAATAAAAACGCAGTTTTAGATAAACCTAACACCCAATAAACAAGTTCCAAGCTCCTATATATATATAATTGCATTCATACCTTGGGAGCATGGAACTGTGGTTTGATGACGTATAAACCAGGCACGAAACCGGCATGATGAAGAAGCTTTATACTCTTTGTCTCTACGTCTTCAACAAAATTTTCATAGGCTTGAGAATATTACAATTAAATACAATCCTATGAATAAATGTTTTTGTCCGGAATTGAGCCAAAACAATATATGGACTCAATTAGAAATTTGTGTCCTTACAAATCTCCCCCTTTGGCTATTCCGGGACAAAAACCAAACAAAAATCCTAAAGGGCCGTTAGGCTCACTAGACTCAAAACATAACCCACCCAAACTTGACTCAACCCAAGGATCAAACGCTTTGCCATTGAAAGATGCCGCTTTAGAAGAATTCCTGCACACTTAAGCAAACTCATCAAAGATATAGGATAAGATACCATTTCTCCCCCTATCATAGAATTCTTGCACACTTAAGCAAACTCATCAAAGATATAGGATAAGATACCATTTCTCCCCCTATCATTCCCCCCCCCCCCCCTTTTTGTTCAGGAATAGGCAAAGGATAAAGAACAAATATAAAAGCATGTTGGAGCTTAAAGTGGTACCAAAACTAAAATATAAGCATAGAAGGACTAGAAAGCAAGGCAAAGGCAAAACAAAATATCATATATGTATGTACTAGAAATATATCAATAATGCACACGCACATATATATAGATATACACACACAAATGACACACACAAAATATAATAGGAGTCTTTCACACTTGTATGGCAAAAATGTGTCATATGGAAACGGAAGTGTTGGGGTGTGAACTAGTAACGATTAAATTTAGACCCAACCACTTAAAACATGTTCACAGAGTTCTCAATTGATTGTAAACTTCATCACATTTGAATATAATCTCATGTGACAATATAGATTGAACTCAATGAACAAACATACACGGTGCATACAAGCCTATCATATTGATGATTCTACAAAACAATCGAGTCATGACATGAGACATGCAACTAGGATAAATGGACATTGTGCAAACCGTTGATATACCATCCAATCTCCCTCAATAAGCATTTATATTAATTTTGAATGAATATATCAATCAAACATAGGCCTTGGCAATTGTTTTTCTTTTTAATGCCAAATGTTCTGTTTTTAGGCCTTTGGACCACGTATTTCTTTTAGGTCCATTCAAAACGGTGGCTTACAATCGCAAAGGATCACTTAGTCCTTTCAGAGCCCTTCCCCGTGCACATTTATATTTATCACGTTTTCATTTTTCACACAAATCTCACGTGCAACAGATTTTGACATGCACTAGTCCTCCTAAGTCACAAATATGTAGATGACAAGATTGGAAGGAGAACACCTCACATAGCTCAAATATACATATGAAGTTAAAAATTCAAAGGAGCTCGTGCATGTGTGAATAGAGGCATATAAAAATAGAATCCATTTAAACAACACAAAATCCAATTACTCCATAAAATATGGTAAAGAACATAATAAGGATATATAATCTAAACCAAAAGTTCTAGCCACATGAGAGCGTTAAAGGAGGGATTCAAACTCAAGTATATGCCACTTAAAGTGTGTCAAACCAAAATACACACAAAATAAAATCTTTTTGAGTTTTTGGAATTTTTAACCAAAAATAAATAATATACTCAAAAGACAAACAAAAATCATTTGAATTTTTCATTAAGCTTAAATTACCAAGAGATAAAATCCAAGTGATAAACAAAAATCTTTTTGTATTTTTTATTTAATGCAAACAAAATTAAGTAAATACAATACAAAAGATAAACAAAAATCATAATTCTAGCATGTGATAAGCATGGAGCATAGACTAGAAAATAATTAAACAAGCATACATTTAGCATGTGAATATAGCATGAAGTAAAAAAGCTAAAGTATGCAAACAACTAACACATTTATCCTTTAGATTTAGCAAGGGAGGAAGCATGTGATAGTAAATGAGAATCAAAAAACCTATTTTGCAAGGCAACTAAGTCAGATTTCCTAACCCAAATTAATGAAGAGTGACTATCGTGGGGTGTAGGAATTTTAAATAAATTAGTTGCATTATGTTGGGATTTTCTAGGAAATCGTTTAAAATCAAAACAAAATTTCTTAAGATGACCTTTTCGACCACAATGTGTACAAGTAAAAACATGTCGAAACGATTTACCTAAGGAGTGATCTCTAAATGCATTCCTAGTAGATTCTCCTAAAACGTTGCTCTTGGCTTTATGATTAGATTCATTACAAGCATTGAAGCCTAAACCGCAAGTGTCATTTTTAATTTGGACCGTTCCTAATATTTTATCTAATTTTTTCGAACGACACTCCAAATCAAATTTGACATTACTAGAGTCTTTTAATTTAGTTTGTAATTCTAAAATGTTAGACTCTAATAAAACATTTTGCTTTTCAAAAGCAAGAAGCTCCTTTTTCAAAGATTCCATTAAACCCCTAAGGCTATCTCTCTCGCCTTCTATATATTCAAGCTTCTCTATAAGAGCTTTCTCTCGTGTCCTAAGGTCTTCAGCCAACATAATATTATCAACGACCTTGACACGTTCTTTCAAACTAGCTTCTAACTTCAAATTAGCTCTTTTCAATTTAATAGATTCTTTATATAATTCTTGAAAAGCATTTTGAAGTTCACTCACATTAACCTCTTCTTCATTTTCACTCTCTCTTTCTTCTACACTCTCACTATCATAAAAAATAAGAGAATCATAAACTATGACCTTGGAAGTGTCATGTGTTAGCGTTTCATCAATCGATGAGTTCTCACTATCACTCACATGACTAGCCATAAAAGCCACAAAATTAGGCTTAGTGGGGGAATCAAGTCCCTCTTCCTTATCACTATCACTAAGGGTCGCATTATATGCAATGGGTCGTTTACCCTCTTTCCTTAGTTTAGTGGGGCATTCAGAAGCCCTACGGCCATAACCCTCACAACCAAAACACCTATTAGACTCGTCCCTATTTAATTGTTCATTAATAGGTTTAGGGATCTTCTCGACTTTGTCATGCTTAGAAGTTTCAAATTTCTTAAAATTATTTTTAAATTTATCTTTGTTAAATTTAAGAAATTTTCTAAATTTTCGAGCAAACAAGGCCATGTCTTTCGAGTCACTATCACTCTCGCTCTCTACTACTTGTTTGACCTCTTTACGGGCTTTTAAAGCAACGCCCTCTTCAATTTTCTTTTGAGTTTTAAAGGGAAACATATCTAGTTCATAGGTTTGTAAATCACCTACAAGCTCTTCTAATTTCGTAGAGGCTAAAGATGGTAAAGAATTTAAAACGGTTACTTTTGGAATAAATCTATCGGGTAGGGACCTTAAAATTTTCTTTACAACTCGGTTTTCAGGTATTTTCTCTCCCAAATTAAAAGATGAATTGACAATATCGGAAAGTCTTGCATAAAATTCATCAAAAGTTTTATTATCGTTCATTTTGATAGTTTCAAATTGAGTGGTGAGGTTTTGGAGTTTCGAAGCTTTAACGACACTAGTTCCTTCATGAGTTAGTTGTAAAATATCCCAAGCTTCTTTAGCGGTTTCACACGTCATAATACGTCGGAATTCATCCGATGTGACAGCGCTAAACAAGGCATTCAAACCACGGGAATTAAAATTAGAAAGTTTAAACTCATTTTCAGTCCATCTATCGGCCGGTTTGGAAACACGTTCATTTTCAACTAAGTGAGTTGGTGGAGACCACCCTTTAACTACAGACATCCAAACCCTTTCATCGATAGATTTAAGTGCCTATTTCATTCGCGCTTTCCAATACGCGTAGTTAGAACCATCGAAAATAGGAAATTTTGAAAATGGGGAAAATTCCATTTTAGCCAAAAATTATTTAAAGGATCTTTAACGAAATAATTAATAGCTTTGGATCTGATACCAATTTGTATGACGGATGTGAATCCCCAAATATTATGTCCTTTTATATAAATATCAAGATGCGGAAGCGTAAAGAAGTGTGATGGTTCACAAACAAACGAATTACCAAATTTTATTTTCTATTTAAAATTCAAATTAAACCCAAGTGAAAATAAATTAAACACACGCAAATATTAATTTCACTTAAACCAATTAATTAATCCGAGTCCTAGAATTTGCCTAAGTCATATTTATCAATATTGCCAAATTAGGCCAAAACCAGTTTTAATCAATAGACTTGAATTAAATAAACTTTATCCAATATTTAATTATGCAGTGTGACAATTAAAACCAATTTTATCTTGAATTATCCTAAGCATGAGTTCTAAGTTATTATGCAAGATAAAAATAAATTAATCACACTACGCCGCGATGTACGAGGAAAAACCCACAACGGGAAACAACCTCGAACGGCCCTAGCCTCAAATCCACTAAATACGGAATTTACAAATACAAGACAGAAAGGCTTACAACACACGACTCGATCCCTCTCAAGCCCCGACGCTTCCTCTTGTAGATACCTCTTCCTAGCTGATAACCTTGGAGCTCCACCGCGGTCTCGGAATCCACCGATCGGACTTTATATGATCATCGTCACCCGAGCAAGGAGCCTTTCTCCAAGTGGGTAATGTCGCAACAACCTCTTCTTCTTTCTTTATGGGATGTATAATAAAACCCGAAACTTCTCTTTGAACGGAAGAGATGAACCCGGTGCCAAACTCCAAGCAAGATGCTATTAACATATTTGGAATCTTTTTCATTGTTGTTGAGTTGTCGCATGTTGGGTTGGGAATATTTTGAGGAAACCATATGATGTTTGTGGGTTTCATCCCTGAAAACCCTCACGAGACGACACTCGTCCACTGGGGTAACCTAGTGGTTTAACGGCTTATTGCATATGCTAAATGCAATCGTTCGCCCGCGAAAGTGGCATTTATCCCTTTTGTACATATCTTTTTTTTTGTGGTTCCCTAGTAGTTCTTTTATATTTGTATTTCATTGCTAGGGACTTGCAATGTGTAAGTTAGGGGGTGTGATTCGGCACGAATATTGTATTTTTCACCCCTTATACTTATGCATTTTATTCCCCCCGGGTACCTTAATTCCTATATTCATGCTTGTTAACCAGACAACCTCCATTTTATATGTTTACATGCTATATGAGGTATAATTGAGCTTTTGTAGGTATTAAAGTGTTTAGCGTGAAGTTTGGTCGCTTTCCGAAAAAGTTTCGTTAAAGATTGCACCGTCGGGGGAATTTTTGTAATTTCAGCATTCAGATTTTGATCCCGAGCTCTTCACGGAAGTTGAAGCCCTTTTATTTCTCTTCGTGTGTCCACCGACGGTGCATGATTCCGAGTTGTATCGAAGGAGTTATGGCATTTTTGGATGGTTTTATCTTCAAAATCACACTCAGGGTAACATTCAAGGGCCTTTTAGTCCTTTCATAATTTTGTTTTTTGGCATGACGTCTCCTTGGGTATTGTAGTCCTCTGAGTTATCTTCACGTAGCCTCCGACCGTGCCTCATTTCGAGTTATAACGAAGAAGTTACGGTATTTTCTGTAAAGTTGGACAAAGTTGAGAATTCAGCACTGTCAGCTGCGAATCGATTCAGCTGAAAGTCCGTAAATCTCTATTTTTAAGTGGGTTTTGGTGGGGTATTTTAGGGTAAAAGAATTATATTATGTGGGGGACCTTTTTTTATACTTGGGATAATTCATTTTAGGTTAGAAGAGGGGATTTTAGTGGTAAAGCTTCTCTCTCTAGGGTTTGCACCATTTGGGTTTGTAAGTAACACTATTCATCTTCTTATCCATTGATATAGTTGTATTTCCTTTTCTTGCTTTATTTCCATTGATGTCATTTACTTTTCTTGCCTAGATAATTAGTTGTAGTCATTTATTTATTGTTTTAATTAGTTAATTAGTTGTTTAAAGTAGTTTAATCCGTGTATTGTCCGTAGGTAACGGGTTGGGATTGCGTTTTCGCCATTAATGGGGATCGAGCTCCGAAAGTTAGGTTTTGGAGAAAATTGAATTTAATTGAAACCTCGGGTATTAAAGTCGGATTATTATGCGTTTAACTTTCTTTGTCACGCAACGTTAGTGTTTTTAGCGATAATCCGAATTTAATCCGCGTGTGACCATTTTTGACTAAATGTTTAATCTCGCAACTTTGGGTTAAATTCCTTATTATGTGATGTTTATGCTTAATTGAAAATACTTGATTAAATGTTTTCGAAACGAAATTCAAATTATTAGTTTTTTAGCCCGTGGTGGAGACGCGATCCCGACTCTCGTTTTATTAATTCTAGTTTAGCTTATTTTTTTCCTTTTCTTTAAAACCACCCTATCACCTTTTTCATTTTTACTCTTTAAATAATATATAAATTAAAATCTAAAGTTCAATCACTCCTTGTGGATTTCTTACGATACCCGACTTACCGCTGTGCTTTCTTGTCAATCGTACTTGTAGTTTAGATTTTTGCATATAGTGCGGGTGCTGAAATCAACGACAGTGTCCCTACACGAACACTCGGTTCCCCTCGCATCAGTTAATGAAGACCCGAATGAATAATTTTTATCTAAACTGGGCTAAAAGGTGGACAAATGTTCCACTCATGCCTGGGAACCAAGGTAACTAATGCAATTACCTAAAACTTGAGGTACGTTAGTAGAACTATGGTGATGCATTGGTAATTGGTACGATAGTTAGGATAATCTTAAGGGCATCAATAGAACTGGTGAAAAATTACAGATTGAAAAATCATCAATCCAAAATTAGAGATTGACTAAAAGTTGATCCATTCATAGTCAAAGACTAAGAAGGCATTCATATACAAAGATTGATTAAAATTTGATCCATTCACAATTAAAGATTGATAAAATAAACTTTTCATTAATTCAATTAAATGATTACATATTATTGATTAACATGTAGAAACAAAATACAAATCCTTATTCTACAAGGAGTTTTCCTTCAGCCTTAGAAACAGGATCCATGCCAGTTGCCGGATCATCCAAAGTATAAGGAGAGTTGATGAAGTTAAAATCCTGAAGCATCCTGGTATCACTTCTACTCGGATGATAAAGCAGATGTGGAGGTCGGATGATCTCTAGTTCATCATGTGGTTCGTAATCTTCTAAGTACTTCGAAATCAAGCGTCGAGGAATACAATGAACATGAATCCAGTTGAAATCTAACATGAAAGGAGGATTGTCAAGCTCAAGCAAGCCAGGGTCATACCAATCCCATAGTGAATTATTTCGATCAACCTTCATCACGGTTAAATCGTTCATCCAACCCCATTTATAGGCCTCATTCTTAGCTTTTTGGAGTCTATCATCAAGATTCCCCAGAGCTTCATTATACCCATCCATCCAAACCTCCCTAGGTTGCTTATGGAATTAAAAGGTTAATTTATCAACTTAAGACTGCAGCTTCTTCAGTATTCCATCCATAGCCTGTAATTGGGAAGATTGAGTGGATAGTTGTTCAGACAAGTTTTGTAGCTTCTGAGACATCTCAGCAATAACTCGGTCTTTAACTTTTAACAGTGCATCTTGATTAGCAATGGCCTGTTGGGTCCTAATTTCTTTTGCGGTTCCTCGTCCAGGCTTATTTGTTGCTCGGTAAGAGGATGCAAGCTTAATCTTTTTTAAGGATTCCAACTCATCCCTTAATGTTTCATTTTAAGCCTCTGAAAAGGAGTACCCTTCATTAGTAGTAGCAACAATAGCTCCAGAAGCACACTTCAAAAGATTCACTTCATCCCTCAAATTATTATTCTCCCCTTCCAGAAGTTTGGAAACAGTTCTAGTTTCCTCAACTTTAAGCTTAAGTAAAGCTTCCTTTTATTATAAACAGAAACAAAGGTATCAAAACCTCGACCTACACTTAAGCTTCGATATTTATGCGCATAGCTTTGGTGCAAAAACATAGTGAATTCTTTATGTTGTTCTTGAAGTTCTTCTATCATCTCATAGTATGCAACATTGTTTGCTATCGCCCAATCAAGTAAGTACTTCAAATACTTGTAGTCTTCTTTGGCCTGCTCTGATGCATCATCACCGAGAAACTTAATAATTTCTTCCTCGGATAAGTCTGTATGACCTGCTTTAAAAAAAGCATTGCATTTCCTCAGTAGCTCGATATCATTGGAAGATAGTTATTCCATCTTCGCTATAAACTATCAAGAAGAAACGACCACTAATTAACAACAAGAATAAAGAACATGCATAATTAAAAAGAGACAAAAATGAACAAAAGGTTTCTTTTATTGATAATGAGGAGTTCAAGTACAATAAAATAAAGAAAAGGAAATAAAAAGCAAAAGGGAAAATGCCGAACAACTTTACACCTTCTCTCTATCATTCTCAACCTTCTTATCCTGCTCAGAGAAGGGGCTACAGACTGGATTTATCGATTTGCTCGATTGGAAGAAGAGAAGACTCAGTGATTTTAGGTTGGTCGGCAGCAGATTCAACCACTAGAGAAGACTCTCCAGAACCAACTTCATCTTCAATCTCATCCTCAATAATAAGAGGACCATGAGTATATCTCTGAAAAAGTTCAAAGTCTTCAACAGTGTTTAAGTCCTAAAGGGAAGCAACCCAACCATCTCTTAAACATTTTTATTTTGCATACTCAATCTGAACAGAGGCGATAGAAATGGATTTTTTTATAGCCCTTATCTCAACCAGCACTTAAGGTTGCCTTAACAACAGATTTTTTCTTAGACCTTTCATAGGTCGTAAGCTCCTTAGCAGTCTTTGCCCTACGCTCTGCTTCCTCTGCCCTGCGCTCAGCCTCAAGGGGATTTTCCTCAGACGTTTATAGACCAATTTCAGATGTCTTCAATTCATCCACCCAAGTACTCTTCTCAGTCTCCAACGCTTGTTGAGATTTGAGCAAAGACTTCTTCAAGCTAGCCAAAGCTTCTTCTACATCACTTAAAGAAGAAGCCCTAATTGCATCATCCTTTTCCAGCATAATATTAAAATGCACCAAGAACTATAAGAGAAGAAGATCAAGTTAGTATATGAGAAATATAAAAGACAACAAAACCAAGAAGATGAAAATCACTTACTAATGCAAGGCTCTGAGCAGCCAATTCAGAAACCTTTACTCGGGGTAGCACGACATCCACTCCCCTGTGGTTTGGAAGAGTACCAGAGTTGATCAACTTCCTGGACAAACCAGGACTAATAACTGCTAGAGGACCAGACTCAGAAGAAGGTAATTCGATCAAGGATTGTTAGTCAGTCACCTATTCGACCTGCTTCTCTCCAAGCCCTCTTCTAATTCTCTTCAAAAGAAGTGCATCATCTTTGGGGACTGTGGGATCTTTTAGAACATCCCTTGTCTTCTTCTTGGCTCCTTCAGCAGGTATTTGGGAGCCAGAAGTGCTACCGATAAGAAGATCGGGAAACTTTATCTTCTTCATGATATCAGAAAGATGAGTGTCTGAATCAACAGCAGCTTCCTGATCAAGATCAATCACCATAGAAGGAGGAGAAGGTCAGGCAATGAAGGAAGAAATGGTGTTTCTGTATTAAAGCAAATAAGAAGAAATAATGTTCTCCTCACCAACCATCTTGTGAGATCCCAAAATGAACTTCAATTCTTTTAAATTTACTTCAATCTTTTTGGCGGATTTTCTATTCTGGTCAACTACAATTAAATTTATAAAGCAATAACCAGTATGACATTTTATCAAATATAAACAGATAAAGATTATCAAATGTAGAACTACCTATCCCGTTGCCAAAGGGAGGACATTTAGGTCCTTGATATTTAGCACCTCCAGTTAAGGGAGCATGTTGCTAATTTTTTACAACTACCCTGTGATCAAAATAATCCCTATTAGAATCAGGGAGGTTAACTACTAAAGCTTTTGTAACTGCCCTAGTTTTCAAATAATAAGTGGTATCACTAGTTACCCATTTATAACAAAACATTATCTCTAGAATCCCTACATGGGTTCCATGGATTTGATTTAACCTATATACTCTATTTATTACTCTCCATGTTTTAGGAGCTATATCTGCATGTACAACCTTAAAATACTTACAAAACTCCATACACAAGGGATTGGGAGGAAATATGAACCCACACTCAGCAATAAAGATGGAAGGGAACCAATAGCCCTCAGCAAGAGAGAAAAAATCAGAAGGAAAAGTGGGATGTTCTAGTACAACCCAAGATGGAATGCTAAAGTCGTCCCTGAGCTTATCAAGCGGCTCGATAGAATAAATCATGATGAAGAAGCAAAGAAGAAGAGAGAAAAGTTCTTACAAGGGTTTAAGGATTCAGCAAGAACTAAAGACAGAAAAGAAAACGATCGCACGAAAGTTCAAAGAACACAACAGCAGAATCAGAAATGAAAGATAGAAGATGACAAAGTGTTACCGCTCTTTTTATAAGTCACCACGAAAACTAGGAAAACTAATGATTAAAGTGAACAATGGTTGAGTTTACGGCGACTAACAAGAGAAAAGACGAAGATACCCCAAAAATGCTCGCTAAAATTTAAAATAATTACAAAACTGCCATTTGCGCTAAAAAAATGTTAATTAAATGGATAAATTTCCCAAGTATGGAAGGTCTGCAGCCGATCAAGCAGCCCGAACTACAATTAAAGCATAGTATTCCACTCTTTCGCATCATCTCCAAGTATGAAACATTGGGGGCTTCTGTTGATACCAAAATTCACCACCTTACATGGACCAATTACAAGCCAACACGTGTCATCCAATGTCGCACTAGTCCAAGTCAGCACAATATAAAACCCGACCAACACGGAAGCCCGACCAACAAAGAAGACAGACCAACAAGGCAGCCCGACCAATAAGGGATACTAACCAACTAGGAAGACCGACCAACGACCAAAAATCCAACCAGTATAGCCAACGAAGCGACAGTAGTCTTATATTTAATTCTCATTGTGTATTGATGTAAATGCCTAGAGAATGAAGGCATTCCATCATTTCACATGACAACTATCAACACCCTTCTTGGGCTATAAATACACTGTATCACCCTCATTGCGGAAGGACCAAAAAATAAATCAAGGCATTCAAGCCATACATAACAGTGGACATAGGTTATTCCCTTGAGCCGAACCACTTTAAAAATATCTTTGTCTTATTTGTTTTCATTTATTTTATCTGTGATCATTTAACTAAGCCTAGTATAGTTTTTTCCATCAACACTTTCCATTACTCCCATAAAAGTTAACTGCTTTAAGCCACCCACTCCTTTCACTAAACATTCATTTGGACTCAAAACTAATTTGCCAGGAATTTTAGCATCAATTCAAATGCATGTCATCCTATCTGTACATTAAATTAAATGGTGAGCCATATACCAAATGAAAGGTCTCAAAGTAATCTTTCTAGTGAGCTTTGAATTACATCATTTAGATTTATGATGAGTGAGTTATGACCGTTATACCAAAGGGTGTTTATTTTGATATGAAATATAAAAATAGACTATTTAGTTCCATTAGTCTTAATAAATGAATGGTGAACTTATAGGGACTTGGAAGTAGCTCATGCAGAAAATAACCACTGTATAACCACTACTAATTTGCCATGTCATCTATCCACGCATAAAAAAATATCACAAGATGTGCCAGATAAAATATGGTATAAACATACCCCCCCCCCCCCCCTAACACGTGAGTTTTGAGAAACATTTAGGTGGTGGAGACTTGATAATTGTAGTGTTGAACAAACCCTTCTCGAATTGGTGAAATGTGAATGACATGATTTATTTCTTGGTTTCAACTTTTATCATCACCAAATAAGGTGAATAATTTCATCCCTTTTAACTTCTAAGGATACCAAGAATGGTGAATAATCATAAAATAATTTAAGAGTAAATTACCTTTTTAGTCCCTAAATTATCACAAAAGTTTTTAAATGTTCCCCAACCTTTTATTTGTCTCATATTAGTCTCTAAAGTATATTATTTATTTTAAAAATGGTACACCGTCCATTTAGGTCGTTAAATGTTGACATAATTATGTCAAATACCTCTTTTGCCCCTATCTTATTATTTTATGCCCAATATCTGTTTTGACAGAAATCAAAACAGTGTTTATACTCTTATGCCCTTATTACCTTAATTTTACACCTATGTTGTAATTTATCTTTATAATTTTTTATTAACTATTTTTTATAAAATCAAAAGGTTTTATAAAATGAAAAAAAAAAGGTTATACACTTTTTTTATTGACTATTTTTTATAAAATTAAAAGGTTTTTACAACTATTTTAAAAATAATTGTTTTAAACATTTTTTAAAAGTTTTAATAACTATTATTAAAAGACAGTGTTTTAAAAATAACATTATTTCAAAAAAAAATCTTGTAACTGTTTAAAAAATAAAAGTTATTAAAAATAACTATTTTTACAAAATGTTTAATAACTATTTATAGAAATAACTGTTTTAAAATACTTCTTGTAACTATTTTTACAAAATATTTTTTTAATTAAAAATAGCTGTTTTATTTCAAAAAGGTTTTACAAAATAACTATTTTTACAAAATGTTTAAAAATAACTGTCTTGAAAAACTTCTTGTAACTGTTTTTACAAAATATTTTTTTTATTAAAAATAACTATTTTATTTCAAAATGTTTTTACAAAATAACTATTTTTACAAAATGTTTAAAAATAACTTCTTTAAAAACAACTCTTTTAAAAAACTTCATGTAACTGTTTATATTACAAAATGTTTTAATAACTTAATAGTTATAAAATTTCTTTTGACGTTTTTTACAAAATGTTGGAAAATAACTCTTTTAAAAACTTCTTGTAACTGTTTTTAAAAAATATTTTTTTATTAAAATTAACTATTTTATTTCAAAATTGTTTTGTAACACCCCGTAATTTAATTGATTTTTATATTTGAAATTAATTAAATTATATTTGGAAAATTAATTCGGTAAAATAAATATCAATTAGCGAAATAAAGGTTAGAATTTATTAATAATGTTTATCACTTAGTGAATGAGTAATAACAATGATAAGAAAATATTACGATTGTCGTGAGTGAGAAATACGATAGTTACGGTAAATTTAGTCAGGACACATGTACAAGTCGTGTCGAGACTTAATTTGGGAAATAAAATATAATTTCACTTTTGATACTCCATATGATCATTTTGAGTGCGCTAGTGTGTCCGAAAGAGTTGAGATAGTAAAAAAAGTCTACCCAAGGATTTAGTTTGGGTCCCAAGACACTTTTAGGCCAAACCGGCAACCCGGAGGGATATTTCGGTCTTTTAAATTTTTGGAGATAATAAACCCATGAAAATTATAGGATTATATCGGATAACACGTAAGGGTAATTAGGGTTATCAGTTACCAAACTGAAAGGGGATTCACATGAGGAAGAAGGAGAGTTGTCCATCGGCTTCTAAGGCCAAAAACCACTTTCTTGCACCACCAACACTACCTGATTGTAGATCGGGAGGAGGAGAACACAAATACCACCACCAACCATGCAGAAATCAAACTTCCACATTAAGTCAAGTGTTTATCTTGCTAACTTCTGATTTGATATACCATCCATGTTAGAATAGGATGATTTCTTATGAAACTTATGAACTTTGATCTTAAATTTATAATTTATATTCTTGGGTATGAATAATAATATATTTGATCCCTCATATATATAGATGAATTTTGATGAGAAATATCACGAAATTTGAAGAAATATGTAATTATGTTGAGGTTTTTGAACATGAAATATAATTTAGGGTTTTTAGAAATAAATCTTGATTAAATTTGATTGGGGTTGTTCTGTAAACGTTTAATGATTGTAATACGTTAAAAATCATTGATACATGTTACTATAATGTTTGAGATCTTTGGTTGGGAGTTTGGGATATTGTAATGTTGGTTTGGAGGTTTAACAATGGCGGATTCCCATAACAGTGTAGGGAAGAAGATGATAAATGCTACGGTGAATCGATTCAAAAAGCGAATCGATTCGTAGCAAGGCCAAATCGATTCGGTCTTCCAGATTGACACAATTTCCCTCCTTTTTTATTAGAACTCATGGGAAATAATTGGGTTGACCTTTGAATTAATTTTAAAATCCTAATGAGATATATTCTAATTAATAGTATGTTAATGTTGGGTTTGAGGTTAGTCGCACAAGGTGGACTTAAGGCTAAAATTGATTAAACTTAATGGGTAATAAAATCTTATTCGGATAATGATTTCTTGTTATGGAAAATTAGGGGAACGTAGGACCGAGACCAATAGGCCTTGAGTGAGATACCTACTGAATTTATTTAAGGGACAAATGCTAATCATTTAGGTATTGGAAACACTCAGGATTATACCATGAGAAGTATTACGCTACGTAGGGTATTCGAGAGTTACAATACTATGTACGGGGCATATGATGTAGGTTACGTGTATAACTATGATGATGTTATATATATATATATATATATATATGGGTGGTGTGTATACCTATTGTTTGATTTGTATGTGTAATTATACCTAGGTTACTTGCTATCACAGGAGGTTTCGCATTGTGGACAGTCTTATTCTGAAGAGCCCAATTGGTGGGATATTGACTTGTACCTCGAGACATATAACTTAGGGATTGAGCACCACTTGTGTGAATAAGGGTGTGACTGGTCATTTGGGTGCATTAGGTATGATCGTATCCCAAAGGCTTAGAACTATGTTCGCCACCAATGTTCTGTGATTTGATTTATGGTTCGAGGGAGATTATTCGAACCAGTGTCCTTATATAGTACGTGATGTATTAGGAATCGATAGCAGAGTATACCCGCACCGTCGGTCTCCACCAACGGGTGTTGTATACGTATATATGATAAGAGTGATAATAGTATATATATACGTGTGATTGATCCTACTATGAGTGTATTAGTAGATTAGATAGAGAGTGATATCTAAATTAACCAATGTGTATGAGAACTGAATCATTTACTGGTAATTCCTAATGAATATAAAGAATTAGAAAAGTTAGTATCGTATTGTACGGGTGGGAACTATGAATGAATAGATGTGAAGAGATGTAGGTTAGACCAGTTAGGCGGGTATCATAACTAAGTGGATTAGAGTAGTACATTAGGCGTGCACATTAGTTGAGGGATGTGTATCTCAAGTGACAGCGTGATGTACTAACATGTATATAATATCTTATCTTGTCGCATTTTAAACACTTGATAAACCTTTTCAAACTGTTTTACCTGGGCTCTGACCCATTTCGAATCCTTTTTATTAAAGAAAAAATTTAGGTGCTCAGTCACAGCGATGCCAGATATAGGAGTTCCTATATTTGACGTTCTGTAGCTGCTATGAAAGTTGCAGGACCTTGTTATCAGACGCCTTCATTTTTATTCAGTTCTTAGTTCTCTTTACTTATCTCAGTCGGGCATGTCTCCCATTCATAGTTGGATAGTATTTGTAGAGATTTTGTATTTCTAGTTATTTCTGTTTATTTTCGACATTGATTTAGAATTTACCTATGGATGATTGTATTTGGATATTCTCTGGTGTATTATTCCAAACCCGATTATTTGCTTATGTCGTTATCTCATTATTCATTGTTATGTGCATGGATATGGTGAATTATATATTTATTCTAATTTTATTTACTTCATGTTAAAAAATTAAGATTAAAATTTTGGCACCGGGATACTAGGGTATTAATAATTAAATTAAATTCTGACAGTGATGCTAATAATGACACCATTAATGATTCTTGTTTAATTTAATAACGGACTGATCACCCGGGATTAGAATAGGCGGGTGTCACAAATGGTATCAGAGCATCAGGTTCTAGTGTCCTTAGGATCGGTGCAATTTACTATGATTTTCAGCATAGCGCCCTTTGATATAAAGCCCTATTATTAGGACTGTCGTATTCTTTATTACATATTTACGTATTCAGCTATTTTAAGACATATTGAATTATGGACTAATGGAAAATTCTTTCTCGTTTCAGATGCCTACTCGACGTGCACCACGAGCCACCCCAGAGGCACAACCCTAGCCACAGCCATCTCAGGCCCCAGGATCTATGAGTGTTGTCGAGGTTGCTTCCATTGTAGCACATGCGCTTAACGCAACCCTGACTATTTTTGCCTAGCAGGCACCACAGGTGCCACCCCAGCCTCAGGTGGTTTCTTCAGCTCCTACTAACTCGTTTCCTTCTACTTAGGAGCGAGTTCGAGATGCCTTTCAGAAGGCACATCCTCTAGAGTTTTAGGGGAGCCCCGATGTAGTTCCAGCATGCCAATGGAAGAAGGATATCTAGAGGCATTTTAGGATGTATGAGTGCACAGAGGTATAGAAGAAGATACTAGCTATCTTTAAGCTAGTAGGGGCAGCATTACAGTGGTGGGACTTTATCACCACTGCGCGGGAGAGGGACCCCTTGACTATCCAGGAGTTTTGGGAGCATTTTGACCGCAAATACTTCTCTTCTACCATCCAGACTGAGACGAGGCAGAAATTTTGGATGTATCTCAGGAGGGGAGGACATTAGTATGAGGAGGAGTTTACCAGACTAGCAAATTTTGTTCCCGATGAGGTGCCGACGGAAGAGAAGAGGATTCAGTTGTTTCTGGATGGTCTTACCTGGAGGATCTGATATCATTTGTTGGGTAATCCAACCCCTAATACTTACACGAAGGTGTTGAATGTATCCCTACTACATTATTCGGACCACCGCTTCCAAGTTAAGGGAAGAAAATCCTCAGGAGAGTCCAGCCAGCAGGGCAGGACTGGGGGAAGCAGTGCCGGTGGAGCACAGTCGACTTAGAGTCAGCAGAGGCAGGGTCTGCAGGGTTCCACCAGGGGGATGCTACTAAGAGGTTCCATTCAGGGGATTATAGACAAGGACAAGGTAAATTCAGGAAGGCTAGCAGGGCCAATAATGTTTTCATCAGGGCCAGCAGGGTCAGGGTAGAGGTGGTGATAGACAGCAGGGTCGAGGCCAGCAGGGCCGGGGGGAGGTAATTTTATGGGCAGGTGTTTCATTTGTGGAAAGACTGGACACAAGCGACAGGATTGCCCTATCTTCCCCACGGCCCTCCCAGCACCAGCACCCGTACCAGCCTTGCTTATAGCATTAGTCATTCCAGTAGCCCCACCCCAGAAGGGGCAGTTACAGTATGGGCACATGTATCACATTCACCAGGTTGTAGCTCCACAGGCTCCACCCGCTATTGAGGGTATGTTTCTTATCCATGGTACTTTGGGGAACATTTTATTTTACACTTGGGTTTCACATTACTTCATAGCAACTAGATTTGCACGAGCTGCGGGGTTATTAGAGACGGTAAATAGTACAGTTACATGTGTAGACTCACCACTGGGTAGCGGGACACTGATTATATATATATGTCGAGGTGTGAGTATAGATATTGGGAGACTAGTTTTTATCTGTCGATATGCTTATATTAGATATATCAGAGTATGACGTCATCATAGGTGTCGATTGGTTAGCTGAGTATAGGGCCATGATTGACTGCTATAGTCGGAGCATAGTGTTTGTGATTCCCGACTATGAGATGTTCTTAGTGGTGATGTCTCGTCCTGAAGGTGGATTGTCTACTCATTTGTACTACATAAAGGAGGATACTTCTCAGGGGGTAGTGATTTCCCTCGATTCGATTCTCGTCGTATATGAGTTTGTTGATGTGTTTCAGGCGATTCCACAATTGTCCCATAGCAGATAGATCGCGTTTGTTATCGACTTAGCGCTGGGCACTCGGTCAATAGCTCGTACACCATATTATATGACACCTATGGAGATGAGGGAGCTACGGGAATAGATTGAGCAGTTATTGGGGTAGGGCATTATACATCGTAGTACTTCGCCTTGGACTGCCCCAGTATTATTTGTGAAGAAGAGAGATGGGTCTTTACGCATGTGCGTGGACTATCGGGAGTTGAATAAAGTCACGATACAGAATAAATATTCGTTGCCTCGAATCGATGACTTATTTGATCAGTTGCGAGGAGCCGCCTACTTCTCTAAGATGGATTTGAGATCTGGGTTGCGCATTGGGGAGAATGACGTGTCTAAGACTGTCTTCTTAACGAGATATGGGTCCTACGAGTTTCGGATTATGCCATTTGGGCTAATCAATGCGCCAGTCATGTTTATGGACTTGATCAATAGGTTGTTTAGAGAGTTCTTGGATGAGTTTGTTATCTTCATTGATGACATTCTGATTTATTCCCGAACTGAGGAGGAGCATATCAAGCATTTGCATCGGGTTTTACAAGCACTGCGTGAGCATCAATTGTAATACCCATCCCTAGAAAAATAAGTATTTAATGATAATCGAAATGTTTTATTTTTAGGAGGATTTGAGGAATAAATATAAAAGGGAATTACGCCAAATGGCACGAAAAGTGATGCATTACGAAAAGTAATTAAGGGGAAAATTTTTGTAGTTGCATGATTCATACGGATGCGTGTTTATGTTCTAATAGTCCTAGTAAGTATGTTGGTTAAGTTTGATTCGAAAATAACGAGGAATGGATGTGACACGGTATTGGTTAATAATGCAATAGTTTGGCCGGTACGCGACGTGCAGGATAAGTAAATTTGCGCGATTTTTGTAGGATGCACTGCGGTCCCAAATATCGATATGAACACTTTTATAGGGCCCAAAAAATACATGTAAAAATACCATGAGGTCAAAAGTGAAAAAATAAATAAAAAATTATTTATTCATCAAAATATGAAAGTGCTTAGAAAATTTTGAAACTCCACCGAGAGGTGTAAAATTTAATTATGAACAACTTTACCTTCTTCGATGTCTTTGGAAAAAAATATTTAGACTGATTTTGATCGAATTTTTGTCAGGACACGATGTTGCGAAACCCAACTTTGCACGAATTGTTTAGGACTATTGGAAGATCAAAAAAATAATGCGCCCACATAATTAGAGCCCTCAAAATATAAGGAATAATATCATGGAGAGGAAAAAATAAAATAAAACAAAAATTAATCTAGCACTTTTTGCCAGTGCGCGACACTGCGAAGACCCAACTTTGCGCGAATTGTTTAGGAGAATTCAAAGATCAAAAAAATAAAATGATCATATATTTATCCCATGATGAATCACCACATGAAAAGTGCATTGCTTTCATGGCTAGTCAAGTGAGCACATCTAGTTTTTCCCACGATGATCAGGACACTTGTAAACATGAGAGCCTCAATGATATTTCAAGTCATTAGGGGGATAGTGAGTGTAAGGATGAGACCCCAAGTGAGGGAGAACGGGACCCCCAACATGCATTTAGATATTTATACATCGAGACGTTGAGAATGAAAAAATATGAATAAGGAGTTGAGTCTTAAGGTGTTAAATTTAGAGAGAAAGATAGAAGTTTCGAGGCATGAGGCGTGAGGAATCGACGAGTCAATTTCTTTGTGTGATCAGTTAATCGTCTTAGACCGGGAAAAGAGTGAATTGACTAACATCGTCGATAGTCTTACGGGAGATCTTCAATTGTCATTAGAGACACGTGAGAAATATGAAGCCCACGTATCTTTAACTCGAGAGGGATCTCGAACGTGTCTGGGAGGTCAAGGTCACTATAGATGATGCATATAAGAAGTTTGGAAAGATGAACCTGTAACACCCCGCCTAATTAAATACCGGGTGATCAGTCCTTTATTAAATTAAAAACTAGGTGAACGGTTGGTTCATTATTAGCATCATTATCGTAAAATAATTATTACCAATATAAACACCCTAAATAATTAAGATAAGTGTCAAAAAAATTTAAAGTCTCATTTTTCCTTTCTTAAGTACCAATATAAACCATTTTAATACCCAACGGTTAAGAATCACATAAATACTAAGGATGGCAATTTACGCACAAGAATTAAACCATCTATATAATCCCAACCAAGTATAAGAACCATAAATGAAATCATTCAGACAAGAGTTAACTCCCAAGGAGCATTGAATACCGAAAATATAAATGAACATAAATCCTTGACAAGATCTAAACGGAATAGGAAATCGGGCGACACATGCCCTAACTATGAAGATCTAAAATAGGAATTGATTCAAAGACGAAGTCGTATAAATCAAGGGCCTGCAACTCCCACATAAGCTGCAGCACATCCAATCCAAAGATCCTAAGCATGACGCCCCTGTGACTGGACACCTGTAATACATGCATATATATATACAATAGAGAAAGAAATGACGAAAAACGGGTCAGAGCCCGAGTGTAAAACAGTTTTAAAAATAGTTTAGCAAGTATTTAAAATACTTACCGGCTAATATCACAAAGATGTTAGTATGCGGCACTCTCTTGAGAATCTTCACCTCTCATTTAGTGTGCACCCCTAACGTACCTCTAGGACATCCTAGTTATATTTCCCACGCTAACTAGATTAACCACATGTATCCATTCTTTATAGCCCAAATTATTCCCACGTATTAACCTTATAATACATATAATGATGTTATAAACATATATATATATATATCCATTTAGATTCCACATGGATAAGTCCCTTATTAATTCAATTCAACTAAGTATTTTCATACATAACTATCTTACATTTCTACTTTAGTCACATAGTAGATATCATCACATGTATATATATATATATACATACATATATATATTAACTATATTATATATATACAATACTGCACCCCGAGACAGAGTAGCAGTGCTGCATTACTTTGCTATCCTGTCCCAATATATCACGTCGCTGTATAGGGGACTATAGGTTCGATAAAGATTCCTTGAACCACAAATATCAACACAAAAATTAAAGGCAAACATAGTTCTCATACCCACGGGTCACGCACATACCTATGTTCCCATAGTCAGTGGACTTATCAACTTACCGATAAGTCTTTCATAGTCCTATGTTCTCGAGCGACAAATCAAAAATCCCATGGATTCATCAGGATATGACGGCCCTTGTAAGGACATTTTTGTCCATTGGTATGTCATATGTCGTTACACTGTTAAAAAAATTCAAAATTCATATCGTCATCAACGGATCCAAATATCAAAGAAAAGGACGAATCAAAAACCTGACAGGCCGGACCGGTCCGCCCAGAGAAAACGAACCGATCCGACCCCGAACCGATCCGACCCTGTACCGGACCGATCCTCTTGTTGAAAAGCCAGTACACCCCGGACCACAAGCGAACCGATAATGTCAAAATTTAAAATAATCGGTCCGCCTCCTCGGACCGATCAGCCTCAGACCCGGATCGGTCCGCCTGGGATAATTTCAAACAAATCGTGCAGAGATTTTTTAGGCCAAGTTACTCCTTTATAAACCCACTACGGGAAGTGGTTTTACAAGACTTCGATACACGATTTTCAGAGTCCATAAACTAAAAGTCTTCATCTTTTTGAGTTACCAAACTCATGTTTTGATTCACATAAATTTCCAAATCATCTGTGAATCGTTTTTAAAACCCTAGAACACAAATTCTTTTGTTGTTCATACCCTTGTGGAGAAGACCGACCTTCTTCTTCATTGCAGCCCTCCTGGAAAGGGAAACTTCCAGTCGCTGACTACAGAACCGACGCCTGAGGGTAATTATGTGTCACCCTTGTATTTCATTGTAATCCGTGTAAATTGTATTTTACAAAATTATAGTGAAATAAATGGTTTTGCCCCTTTGGGGGATTTTTCCTCATTTGTGTGTGTTTGAATGTTCTTGCATGCTTTACATCTCATTTAATCACACCTAGATGCATGTTCATGATTTAATTGGGTTAAATTGTGTTTAATTATATAATTTCTTATTTTGAACGCACGCGCAACTCTTTCAGCCCTCACGTGCAAACCTCCCGTCGATAGCAAGTAAGCTAGGTATGTCATACACAGATACATAATATATGCACATTCACAAAGTCATACATATAAATATTCATATTTTCCAAATTAGGTTTGCCCACGACCCATAATTGTTATTATCCATTCTCAACACAAATTTTACTCAATTATTTCTCATAACGGATTTCGTCTCTTTTATTCTCATTTATTATTTACTTCATTCTTACTTCTCATCTCTCGAAGTATTCTTTCTCACTAAGTATAAATTTCAATAGGTATACCCTCACTTGCCTTCTAGTCTAAATCTTTCACGAGTCTCAATATTTTTGTAAACGTACGCACATTCCCTATGTATAAATAACTCCCCGTTAACCCAAAATTTCATCTCATATTAATTTCACTCAACAGAGTCTACTTAGACCCTAATGGTCATCTTCATAACCCTTATACTCTATCAATGATGATCAAGGTTTTCTAAGCATTTTAACTGGACTAAACAAAAACGGGGAAAATATGCAATTTTCCAAGAGGGGTCGATCGATCAAGAAAAGGAGGTCGATCGATCGATCAAGCAGTTCTTGCCCAGTTTTTTGCAATATTCAACCTACGGGTTCAACCATTTTAACCCCTCCAACCCTATATAATTTCATCCCAAACTCCCATCAAAGTAATCCAAGTGTATAATCAATGTACATAAACAAGTTCTAACGTAACGACATCAATAAATCCTCAACGAATCAATCAAAAAGGGGTTTAATCTCAAATCTCTTTATAAAACCAAATTTTGCATGAATAATCACCACCCTCTATTTTAATCAAGATTTTCTTCCCAAATATCATAATAAATTCATGGGTAATCCGCTACATATGATCAAGGTTTTAGACTACATGGGTTCTCCCTACAACACATATAAATTCTCTTCCAAAATATATAATTTTTTCATTAAAACATATGATTTTCATTCCTAGACTAACATGGAAGGTATATTAACTTGGAATTTAGCAAGATATATACTTGTCTGGGATTCAAGGATATGATTTGTTGATGAAAATTATTTAGATGCGTTCCTCGTCATGCGATCTACGATTTGGTGGTGGTGGCTATGAAATCGAGTGAGTTCTAGGCCTTGGATTGTTTGAAGACTCTTCACCTTCTTCTCAAATCTTTTCACCTTCTTCTCTAATGGTTGGCTTAGGCTTTGTGTTTGTTAACCCTAAGAGACAACTCTAAATGGATAATAAATACTAAGAAAATTCGTGGGTTTAATTACCCAAAAATACAAAATGTCTAAAATACCCTCCTGGGATGTCAATTAGGCCTAAAAAGGTCCCGAGACCCAAACTAATCCCCCGAGTACACTTTTCTGACTATCTCGACCCTTCCGGACACTTTAACGCACTCAAAATGACTATACGGATGACTTATAATTTATTCACTTTAATAATAATAATTTAGTCCTGACACGACACAGGCGCGCCCCGAATTAAATTTCCATAATTGTCATTTTACTCACTCGTGATAATTTTAATAAAATCAATCTCATATATTACTTTACTCATCTAGTAATATTCAATAAATTTATAATAATTACTAATTCACATCATGATAGTAAATATTAAAAAATAATTTTCGGATTAATATTAAATTAATACCTCAAATTAACTTTAATAAATCCCCAATTTTAAAAGCCATAAAAATACGGGGTATTACAGATCCTCGATCCCGCTTTAGGTAATGTTGAGAACTGGCAATAGGTTATGGTGGTGCGTCCACTTCCCATATTTCACCCAATCCGATTTTTGAGTTTGTGATAGATCCATATGGATCTCAACCTAACTCGCCGAGGCGTCCGTTTCCCCATAGGAGAGCGCGTCCTAGACTTTTTGAGAGAGGTGTTCCTAGGTCCGTTTATGTTTATTCCCATTTGGAGAAGAGAGGAAACCTTAGGGAATTTTGCTTTATATTGGGTAGTGTCACATAGGTATTTACCTCATTATGATACTACACGTGTTCCCATATGCACTACCACACATGATACTTTACATGCTCCCGCACATCACATGAGATATTTTGAGCATTTTTCAAAGCAAGTTGAGTATTTAGTGACGACATAATATGATTTGATGCACTCACCAAAAAGGATAAATTGTCACCTTTGACTCCGTTAGCCTTATCACGGCCATTGACTGCGACAAAAAAATACGCATTTTTTTCCATTACAACGGTTTGTCACGAACTTGTCACGGTCATTGACCGTGATAACTGTCTTAACTAAAAACCCTACCACCTCTTTTTTTCCCGTTTCACTTCCCTCACTTCTCTCTCTCTATCTCTCTCTCTCTCTCTCTCTATATATATATATATATATATATATATATCTATATATATATATATATATATATCTATATATATATATATATATGTGTGTGTGTGTGTGTTGATTTATATATATATATATATAGCCACACACACACACATACAAAAGCATGCACCCACACATACGCAAAATGTGTGTGTGTGTGTGTGTTGATTTGTCAGTAACACCCACACATATGTAGAAATGTGTGTGTGCGTGTTGATTTTTCAGTATATATATATATATATATGGGGGGTGATTAATTTGTTGTATAAATATTGGACCTTTTTGTTATGTAAATATTGGACCCCTTTATTGTGTTAATATTGAACCCCTTTGTTGTGTAAATATGGAATTAAAATTGGCTCGACATCCAAAATTGGGCATATTATTGTGTAAATGTGAAATTAAAATTAAAATTGGGTACAAAACAAAAATTGGGTATAATGTTGTGTAAATCTGAAATTGGACCCCTTTTGTTTCGTAAATATGAAATTGAAATTGGGTATAAATCAACAATTGGGCATATTGTCGTGTCAATGTGAAATTGAAATTGAAATTGGGTATAAAACGAAAATTGAGTATATTGTTGTGTAAATCTGAAATCGAGTAATGATAAATGAAACATGACTATGTATAAATCATCCCTATAAACATTATTATCGAATATAAATACTATAGCCTTACATAAAGTTCGCATAGATACTAGCCTTATAGTTCTTATATGTATGCATTCAATAGCCCTTAGACCGGTTCGAGAGTCATTACCCCTGTAATGAGATCTCTCAAATTGTCCCGTTTGGACAGTTTGGGATTACATAGATTATGTATAATAATATTCTTAGTGACTTAAACTTGTTGCTTTTGGAGGAAGTTTTGTTGTCGTATATTAATGTTCTCTGGGTACACACTAGTTGATGCGATGTTAAGTGTTATTTCAATTCATAAATTGAAATAACACTTAGACTTACGAATCTATGTCGTGTACTTAGAGAACTATGGGGATATTCTGTCGAATTTTCCTCAAATTGAAACAATGTTCATGAGTTGTTAAGTATATTACAGAAATACGCGATCTTGAATGGGATAGGACCACTCATCCTTTAGAGGAGATGGAGGAAATAAGAATTAGTATTATAAATTGAATATTAATTTCAATTTCAAATTAAAATTGAATTTGAAATTGAAATTGGTATTTTAAATTGAAATTGAAATTAGTATTAGAAATTGAAATTTGTAATCGAAATTGGTATTTGGTATTCAATTCTGAAATTGAAATTTGGTTTCTCTCTCTAATTGCAGCAACGACTGCCATCTCTCTCTCTCTCTCTCTCTCTCTCTCTCTCTCTCTCTCTCTATATATATATATATATATATATATATATATATATATATATATATATATATATATATATATATATACACACGCACATACATATTAAGTTGGTTGTATTTTACTGTGATTGGGTAAGAGTTGAGGATAAAAATGCTTGTAAAGTTGATCCTGGCACCAATTTGATCATAGTTGACTTGTCCAAGTTGAAGAGCAACGAACATGAGCAATAAGCCGTTTGTTTATGCTTCTCAAAAGGTTAAGCAAGCGTTTTACTCGGAGTATATCAATAACGAGCCGTGGTCAATCGTCCTACATGTGACAAAGCTCTAAACAGTAGTGTGAATGACTTGGTTGCTCCTATCGATTATCAATCCATTTTTTATGATAACCCAAATTTGAAACAATTTTTATATTTGTAATAAGTATTCCAATTATTTGTGATGACCAGTGGTTGTATTCTTCTAGTGCTTTATTATTATCGGACGAGAATTTAATGCTTTTCATTCATTTGTACTTGACTAGTTTAATGCTTGTAATAACTAGTAGGTGTATTCTATAGTGCTTTGTTATTATCGGATTTGAATCAAAATTGGTTTTATGATTAGTGAATATGTTAATTTGGATTTTAATCAATTTAAGTATTAATTCAAAGTCCATGACATGACTCGACATTGAAACAATATTTAGATTTATAATGTCGTTAACTTGTATTCTTCTAGTGCTTTGTTATTATTGGATTTGAATCAAAATTGGTTTTATAGTTAGTGAATATGTTAATTAGGATTTTAATCAATTTAACCATTAATTCAAAGTCCATGATGTAACCCAATATTAAAACAATATTTAGATTTATAATGTCGTTAACTTGTATTCTTCTAGTGCTTTGTTATTATCGAATTTGAATCAAAATCGGTTTTTATGGTTAGTGAATATGTTAATTAGGATTTTAATCAATTTAACCATTAATTCAAAGTCCATGACATGACCTGATTTTGAAACCATATTTAGATTTATAATGTTGTTAACTTGTGTTCTTCTAGTGCTTTGTTATTATCGAATTTGAGCATTAATTCAAAGTCCATATACATGTTTGTACTAATAATGACAATTTTTGCAGAAAATATTTGCATCCCATCACGGTAGAGGAGGCGACAAGGGCTCATCGGCCACTAGGCCCCCAAAATGGGGCAAATTGGGCTCCGTCGTCGAGAATAAAATGACATTATTGGCTAGATCCATAGAGTTACTGAAGGCGATCGTCGACCCGAGGTACATTGATTGGAGGGCCATGCCTAATGATCTCAAGATGGGCATCTGGGGGGGTACTACAGGTAGTGTATTTATATTTATAAGCAAATAACACTTACTTTCTTTTTGGTTTGTATTTGTTTGACGGGATCAATTCGGACTGTCCCCACATGTCCGTGAATCCACGTTGGAACAATTGAGGGATCAATATAAGACGCGGAAGAAAAATATACGGGCACGGTACTTTAGGAAGATCCGGGAGTCCATTTTGAGAGTACTTGAAACCATCCCCTCGAAGGAATCGATCTCACTGACATAGTGATGAAAGTTTGTCGATAATGAGATCGATGAGAGGCAATTGGTATCTCCTCAATCGAGGAGGGTAAATTAGGCAAAAATGTTGGATGTGCACTACTCCGGGCGGACGTCTTACGCCGAAGTGGAGCACAGGACGGTAAATTTTTATATTTCTTTAATTTTAGTTTTATGTTATTCTAATTTAGCATTATTTTGCCTTACTTACTAATTTTGCATTATTTTATTTAAGGGTACGGGGATTGGCCCTAGGAGTAGGCCACATAGGCTCGATGCCTATGTGGCAATTCAGACGAAGAAGGGCAAGGACAAGAAGGTGTCCTCGAGCATCATAGCCACGATTGTAAGTTATAAATGTTTAATTTTTTTTATTACATTATAATTTTTATATTTACTTAATCAACTAGTCGTGTACTTTTTATCGTTTCAGACAAAGCTTAAGAAAGTGCATGAGTCGCAGTCTGATGTTGACAAAGCATCTTTGGCTACGAACACACTCAGCCAAGTTCTCGGGGTGGATCGTAATGGGAGGACTAGGGTGTGAGCTCACGGGTGGGGAAGTCGAGGATCATCATAATGGAGACGAGCAACACCGGGTTGGCTCATAAGGTGGACACCCATGATAATAAGCTATCAAAGTTGGAGGAAATGATCCTATATATGTACGCCTTCATGAAGCGTCAGTGGGGGTCCACCTCCGATGAGGTCAAAGGCAAGGGCAAGGGGAAGGAGAAGGAGAAGGAGGTAGAGGTAGACGAGGGCGTCACTGCTTCATCACCGATATGCATGAAATCGCCTCCATATAATCCATTTCCCATCTTGACCCCCGTCGAACGGACTATGTCAACAATAGGTTGGCCTAACGTATTTTTACTCGACATATATGATAGGGAGCCGATAGTGAGGGGGTTGAGGGACCCTAACTTCCTCCTGGGTATGGTGCTTCATGAACGTCCCCTCTAAGACATTAAGGTAAAGGCGCTCGTCACGCATATTTTGGATGGAAAGGAGAACTCACCTTTGTGGTTATGCGAATAATGCGGCATTCAGCGAATTGAGAGGTGTGCCAATGCATATTTCATTTAGCCTTCCTTCCTCCTCCGACCTTCTCAATCCCCTATGCCATGACATTATTTCTATTTATTTTATATGGAAATTGGATTATATTTGCATATTTTTTATTTGGTACATGTTGGTTTGGATATGGATATTTGTATTTGGTTATTGATATTTACATGTTGGTTATGGATATTTGTGTTTTGGTTTAGTTGCTCTATATATATGCTATTTGGACAAGTACAATTTTGCTATAACAGTTACAAATATACTGCTGGGGAGTTGCAGTGGCCATACTGCCCAACAGTTTTTTGTAAATTCTGCCTAGATTTGTCATGAACTTTGACCCCGACAAGTGCATGATAAAATATTTGTCACAGACTATTCACGGTCAAAGTCTATGATAATTTTTTATTTGTCACGACCAAAAACCGTGACAAGTTTAAGTTTTTATCACGAACTTGTCACGATCTTTGACCGTGATAAACTTATCACGGTCAAAGACCCTGACAAGTCCGTGGCAACTCTATGAACTTGTCTCGGTCTTTGACCATGACAAGGTCAATTGTCACCCCCAAACTTGTCACGGTCAAATACCGTGACAAGTTTGACTTGTCAAGGTTTTTGACCGTGACAAGTTGGCAGTTTTGGTGTAGTGATGGATGTTTTTCATAGGATGTCACCACGTCTGGAAAACACCACGGGACCTAATGATTGAGGTTTAAACTTGTTTGTTAGCACAGGTTGACTTTTATGTTCATATCTTTATGCCTATCGCTAGTGTGTACGATTATTGTATTTAGTTTTTTCCATTTTGATATATTTTTCAAAAAAAAAAAAAAAAATTCTGAAAAGTTTTGGAAAAATACAAAAACATTTTCTACTTTTTTTAGAAAAAGTGAGAAAGCCAAAAAGATTTTATTTTGATAAATGATTTTAAAAAACACAAAAATATTTTTTTATTTCTTTTTACACCATATATGGATGGATAATTAGGATGACCAAGTCCTAATATCATTCTACTATCCACGTGACTTTTTTATAGTGTTTTGAGATGCAACATCATTTCATTCATGTGCTTTATAATGTTTGGACTCATTAATATGAGATTAGATATTACTTCCTATATGTTTGACTTTTGATTTCCTTTACTGCACACATGCACGAATTTAATTTATTATTGTACTTGTCTATCACATATTGGTCAAAATATTTTTATCTCAATCATGTCTTTAAAACGAACCAAATGCGATAAAATGAGACAATGAAAGTAGTGTATGTAAGAACCAATGCCCATGAGAGTCTGTTTACTATTGAAAAATACGAGTGTACACAAAAATGGCTACGAGAGGCAAGTGAACTCGTCGTGAAAGCCACCGTTTGAAAAGAACCCACAGAAAAAAAAGGCAATAAAAAAATATATTCCAAAAAGGGGTCAAATAGTTTATTTTGATTGATCTTTCAAAAGAAGAAATAGAAAATAAGATCATATTTATCTTTTGAGGAAGTTTGGTTGGTAATCAACGGGTTTGCACGTCCTGACAAAGTCTTGAAAAAGCATTACATAGTTTTAGACGTTATTGGTGTGGAAATCGTTTTAGACTTTGATTTGTTGATTAGATTGAGTCAATATATCATTTGAATTCAATAATTTAACACCTAAGGATGATTTTGAATTCATTTGTTAGGAGTATCCAAAATTCATCGTGCACATATGCTATGATTGTTTGAGTTTATTTTTCTATCGAATTTGTTCACACCCATTCATTATGTTTTCACGATTTGGTTATCTTAATGTTAGTTTAAGGTGTGTTGTTTTCATAAAAAAAAATTTTGCTTGAAAATTTTGAAAAATCAAAAATAATTTGTGGAGCCTTTTCAGTTAATCCTTACATGAGATTATTTATATGTTTGTGATGATTTTCTATGCTTTTGTGACACTCCGATTTATTAATTTTTTTTATTCTTTTTCTTGTCTATTTCAGACAAATAAAAAGGGTGAGAACGAATTATGAATTATGGGGGAGAATTGATTGATTTGATTTATGATTTTTATCTTATTTCAAACTCGTTACGTCATGAAGGTATTTTCTTTGTCTATTGTGTGGGGGACTTTGATGAGCAATTGAAAAGCACATAAAAAGAGGATCAAGAGAAAGCAAGGGGATTTGAAGATTTAAAAGTTGAATATTTTTGAAGACTTACATGTTTAGTATCTTTCCATTTTTGGGTTTCTGGGAGGGTATTAGATTTGTATAGGATTTTTGTTGATAATTCGAATATTTCTATTTTGTACCGAAATAGTCATAGAGGGAGATTTGTAAGGACATATTTCCAATCTTGTCCCTAGTTCCTGGTTTACATCGTCTATGGCGTATTCTGTTCCAACTGTCAAGGCATTCACGTTCACACGTTCAAGAAGAGGAATCCTAATATCAAACATCTTCAATAAAGTTCTACGTCTTGAAGAATTTTTTATGTGGATTTAGTTTTGTGTTACTTATATTTTTTACTAAGTATTGGGATACTTTTTATAAACTATTTTTTACAAAGTGAGGTGTTTTTAAAACTTAAAAATATTTTCTGAGTTACCTATAGGCGCAGCTTTATTTTGCCGTTCCACTCATTCGAATGACTTGATAATGCAATTCAAATGACATGTCAATATTGTTCGGAGCCTCGTTTGAAGCCTTGCTTTTCATGTGGCTCGAGCGATGGCGTATTATTTCATATTTTAACAGGTTGTTAGTAAGGTCGTTCGAAAGGACTTCAAACGACATGTCCATGCCTCTCTAACGACCCTATGATGTCGTTCAAATGACTTTTCGCCGCCTCAACATTTTTGTTTGCCTATAAAAACTTGTTTTATGAAGCTTTTTGATCAAGACTTTTCATTTACGCAAACTACAGAACAGCTGAAAAATAGTCTTAACTTTTTAACGCAAAAACTTATTTTTTATTCACATAAATTATCCCAATTACTTTTATGAATCATCTTTGGAACCTAAACACTTCTCTAACGAAGTTATTCTTGTGGAGAGCTTTCTTCACTGCTGATCTTGAGTATACACGAGGGTATTCATTATTGAAGGAGGGACTGTAGTTCTTGTGATTCTCGAGGGAGTCAATGATGGTTCAAGGATGCGATCTTTGTGGATTCTTACGGGAATTCATTGCGGAAGAAGACAGTCACATGCGGGAGAATTATTGGGCAAGTTTCTCTAATTGTTTTTGTAAGTTGCAATTTGTAAAACTATTAGTGAAATAAAGATTTTTACCGGAAAGTTTTTTTTCCTGAAATTGTGTTTTTCTTGCATGCTTTATTGACGAATGTCTTGAATCACTTGGTTGCATGATATAGGGTTAAGAATATAAAATTGGTTTAATTAAATTGGTTCACATACTTGGTGCATAATAAAAATGAGAAAATTTTAAAAAGAGTATATTTGCCTAAAGCACACACACAAAATGGCCTACTCATTATGAACATCGACTTCACCTAACTTGGCCATTGGGTATTATTATCCACACCCTCCCATCTTAGAATTTCAGAAAAAAGGCATTCGCCCTTTTAATACGCGTAGTTTCTGCCATAAAAAATGGGTGAACATTTGATCAACTAACTCTCAATAGGTATATCCCCAGGATTCATCGTAATTAATCGCTCGGATACAAGTTTGTTAAAGTGTGTACCCAAGGGATCTATTCATATTAATTAATTACCACGTTTTGTCAAAATCAAATTTTTTATATCGTACTATATATTAATTTTACTAACAAAAATTAATTAGTTCAATATACATGCGGGTGAACAAGAAAATAAATGTGGAAGCAGTAAAATAAATCACTCACTATGTATAAGGATTTTAGATTGGAAACCCTCGTAGGAAAAAACATTATTGGCCCAGTCCAATAATTCCACCAGTATTATGAATTCCATGTTTTACAATGGACAAACATGACTTACATATAAGAGGATGATTGCCACCACGAAGTCTCACCCTTGCGTTCTGATCTGATGCCTCCAACCGTACTAGTAATTAGTTGTTCCACACTTGGATTCAACTTTAATAGTCCCCGCACCTCGAGATCTAGTGATCTTTGTTATCGACGATCGATCCACGCATATGTTGTGCTAATCACCCACACAATTGTTTGTGTTAATATTTACTATTGTTGTAGAAGACTGAAGGAGAACGTAAATTAAAAGTTTAACTTGAAAGCATGAAACTTGATAGGATCCCACTCTCATAAGAACCCTCTCGCATAACTTTCTAAGGTTTTGATAAAAATGAACTACATATCTTGAAATACATATTTACTTTATAATTTAAACTTTGCGGCATAAGTAATCAGCTCAAATACGTTTTCCTAAACAACAAGACATTGTTTAAACCAAGGTGCCCTCATTCGAACAAGGTCACTTCACACGAGGTTCTCTCGTGCGAAATCTATATCATACGAGGAATTTTACTTAAAATTCAGGGTTCTCATACGAAGACCCTTTGGTACACGGGATCTCTCATTCGAACTTTCCCTCTTGCAAATTTTGTAGAAAAATTAAAAATATATTCCTCACATATAAAAAGCTTGTCTTGTCAATTTCATACTTAAAAGTATACTAAAGGAAATTATAAAAACTCAAATAAGTCCGGTTCAGTAGATATTTATCGCAGTACTTTACCAATGTCTTCAATAATATGACATTTACAACTCAAAAGGCTCTAAAGAATACACTTAGTCATTTGTTATTTTTGTTCCGAAATAAAGTCGTAACCAAAATAATTAGTGTAAAACAATATCCTTACAAGTAGTGTACCCAGTCATTGGAATCAACCCATCTCTATCAAAACTCATCGAAAATCAACCCATATTTATTAAACCCCGTTGGACCCTTATGCTTCAAATCTAAAATTGTTCATGTATGTGTGTGTGTGTGTGTGTGTGTGTGTGTGTGTGTGTGTGTGAGAGAGAGAGAGAGAGAGAGAGAGAGAGAGAGAGAAGTATAAGTATATATATAATATTTTGTGTGTGATATTTTCATGCATGACATTTTTGGGTGCATGGTCATGCATGAAATGTCATGCTAAAAGCAACTTTTTTTTATTTTTTTTAAAGTTTTTTTTATTTTTATTTTTAAAAGGAGGGAGGGCGTGTTTTTTTTCGTGCCATCTGCACAGTCACGGGCAATACTAGTATATATATATATACTAACGAAATGCCTGTGCCTGAAGGCACGACAAAAATTTCAAAAGTACATAATCGCGAAAACAACGAAAATTTCGAAAGTACGTAATTGAAAAACAACAAATTTTCAAGGTACGTAATTGCAAAATGAAAAAAAAAATCGTTCCCCAACAAAATAACGTGTAATTTTAAAAAAATTAGCCATAATTTTCTATGTTCATATGACTATCCACCCCGATTAACAAATAACACATAGTCCAACAATATTGAAATCATCTAAATTCTTCAAACAGGTTCGCATATAACATGAAATTTAAAAAAACAAAGTATCAATTTAAAAAAAAAAATTGAACATAACCTCCTTTATTAATTGAACTATCCACCCTCCTTAAGGGATAACAACCAATCAAACAATATACAAAGACCCCAAATTCATCCAATAAATTCTTTAACGCAAATTACACAAACCTATAATGTAATTATACACAACTATGCATACTAAAAATGATGAAAGCATAGTTTGTTGTGTCCAACAATTTGAAATACAATTACCAAAAAAGAAGTAACACCTTTTCGAAAAAAAATACATGGAACAATGTGGCCACGCAACACCTCCATCTCGAACTCCTGACACTCTTTTGTTCAACCCACGACCTCCAACCTCTCCAACTCGAGTTGATCTACAAAGCAACAATTTGATTGATAAGAATAAATAACTATAAATAAAAAAGTTAATGTGAGAAATATGTATCGGACTTATGTCTTACCACATTCTCATTTGTAATGCTTGCTCTGAAATAAATAAAGAGACCTGCCAACATAAATAATAAGAAAATGTGAGAACTAAACCATTAGTATTCATGTAAAAGAAAATGAAAATTAAGAATAGTGAAAATTATAAACTAAAGTAATTGTAAAAGAACGGATAAATAAATGTCCCACACCAAAATTCAAGTTTCTTCACATTTTACGTTGGGGAGCTGCTATAGGTGCAGGATCCACAATTCATCCCACAATCTTTGAACTTAAAATTAGATAGGGGGAAAAAATCTGCAAATCTGTAGTAGGAAGAAAAACATCTTCAAATTAGCAAGTGTGCTAGTGTGTACGTGTAACAAAGTGAGGGAGAGATAGGGGTAATATGTGGACCTAAGTTACTTGATGAATGAAGCAACAATGGGTTTCCACCTGCTGCTGCCTCCCCCCCACCCACCCACCCACCCACCCACCGCTGCCTCCCCCTGCTGTCGTCTCCCCCCACCCACCCACCCACACCCACGCCTACTGCTTCCCATCATCCCCACCCCTTGCCTCCCCCACCCCTTGATGCTGCCTCCCCACCCACCCTGATGTAAAGTAATACCTTACGTTAGAAATGTATCTCAAATTCTCAAAAAATGGGGAATAACATAAAAGTTGGAGGGGGTGGAATTAAGTACAAAACACATTGTAGAAATTGGAATGGTGGTGGAGTTTGACCAAAATTAAACTAAGAAACGTTAAAAAATGGGACAGTTTAAGTCATGGTTAATATTCATATTATTAATGTTAAAATTTACAAAAAAAAAATAGATGGATACCTGCGTAGCTCCCGGATAGAAATATGTATGCCCAGTAGTGATTGTGAGTTATACTCTATTATATGACTTGGTTCTTGAACCTGTGAAATGGGTTAAAATAATTGATTAATGGTTAAACCTATGAACTGTATACCTGGAAACATAATTAAGTAATTAGAATCAATAAATTTCATTTGAAAGAAATAATAAATGTGAACACACTTTTTTTCTTCACAGATAATCAAATTAACTAATAAATAGAGGGCTTGTGTAATATAGCAAAAAAACACTTTAATGCTTGTGAAGTATGCGATCTACCCCCCATTCATTACAAAACATTTTATGTGTATTAATAGATACATATGTGCACTTACCGAACCAGTGATTAAATTAAAACTCTAAATATATTAACAAAAGACAACTCAATTGATGAAATAGTGATGGCGCGAAAATATGGGAAAGAATCTGTAAAAAAATAAAAAATTTGCAACTTTTGGGTTGTTGGGGGGGGGGGGTTGAAAATAAACCAATTGATGAATTTTCATACAAAAGCCAAATATAATAATTAACTCATTCAAAAAATCTAACAACAAAACCAACACACAAATACACCATTTCGTGATTTAGGACTGTTAATATGGTAAAATTGGAACCAACACACAAATACACAAATTTAGGACAGTTAATATGGTAAAATTGAACCATTTCGTGATTTAGGACTGTTAATATGGTAAAATTGAAACCAACACACAAATATACAAATTTAGGGCTCTTATTATGTATCCAATACCTCTCAAGAATTGATCATATCTTAAACTTCAAATAATCATCAGTAGCCACGGTGACATCAACCCAAGGATACGTTGGATCACTCTGTAAAAAAAAAGAGGAATAAATTAATTATATGACGTAACTTGACAACTGGAACTCAAGAGCAAGAACATAAAAATAACTCAAGAACCAATATTTATTGGGAGATTATAATCCACAAAATTGTAATCCACATAACAAATTAAGGCCGAATTGTGAAAATTTACGAATAACGGGGCTAACGATAGCCATAACACAATGTCATTGTGACCATCAGTTGTAGATCGTAGGATTGAAAACTTACCAAACCAGTGATTAAATTAAAACTCTAAATATATTAACAAAAGACAACTCAATTAATGAATCAGTGATGGCGCGTAAATATGGGAAAGAATCTGTAAAAAATACAAAATTTGCAACTTTGGGGCTGTTGGGGGGGGGGGGGGGGATTGCAAATAAACCAATTGATGAATTTTCATACAAAAGCCAAATAGAATAATTAACTCATTCAAAAAATCTAACAACAAAACTAATACACAAATACACCATTTCGTGATTTAGGACTGTTAATATGGTAAAATTGACACAAATATACAAATTTAGGACTGTTAATATGGTAAAATTGAAGCTAACACACAAATACACAAATTTAGGACTGTTATTATGGATCCAATACCTCTCAAGAATTAATCATATCTTAAACTTTGAATAATCATCAGTAGCCACGGTGACATCAACCCAAGGATACGTTGGATCACCCAGCAGAATAATTAATTATATGACGTAACTTGACAACTGACTGAAACTCAAGAGCAAGAACAAAAAAATAACTCAAGAACCAATATTTATTGGGAGATTATAATCCACAAAATTGTAATCCACATAACAAATTAAGGCTGAATTGTGAACAGTTACCAATCACGGGGCTAACGATAGCCATAACACAATGTTATTGTGACCATCAGTTGTAGATCGTAGGATTGAAAACTAATTTTGATTGCATTAGCTAGGAGCTTGATTTACACCTGCAAAATAGGAATCCCACCCAAATTGTTAACCACAATTTAAAAGATAAAAATAGTATTAGAAACTGTATTTAGATGAGACCAAAAATTAATATGCAAATGAACTAAATCAAGAGAGAAATTAATGCATTATATGTTTTCACTCAGAATGAAAAAAGAAGAAGAGAAATTTGAAGTCCCCCTCACATGGCAACACTCGAGTGGTTCAGCAACCAGTTGTGCAACTTAATGGAATAACTAAAATGAAATCACAAACCTTACACGTAATACAAATAACATGGTACTATTAATACAAAGTAGAGTACCTTAGGCATTAAATTTGAATCAAACGTAATCTTGAATAGCATTTTCATGATAAAAATGACATTTATACTTTTACACCCCTCAAATCTAAAATCTATAAATCGACCCACAATAAAAATGAAAAGAGTGTACTTGCTTAAGGTTTTGAAAGTATAATCAGTTATTAAGAACACAAAAAATCACACCAACATTTGTGAAATCCGAGTGTACCTGCTTAAGGTTTTGAAAGTATAATCATTTATATTAGCCCGTTTTGATCTGTAAAAAAAGTGAAAAAAACAATTAGATCCCATAAGATAACATACACAGATATTAGCCAAAATGAAAATTAAATTTTGTGTGTGTGCGATCAGATTGTTGAAAACCCTAAAAATTGAACCAACCATAAGATAACATACACAGATATTAGCCGGAAAAAAAAATCGAAGAAAACCTTAAAAATAGAACCCATCAAATTGTTGAAAAAATCGAACCCAATATTGTTGAAATCGCACCCAAGATTGTTGAAATTGAACCCAAGATTGTTAAAATCGAACCCAAGGTTGTTGAAATCGAACCCAAGATTGTGTGTGTGCGATTGTCTGTGCAAAAAAGGGGACAGCAGGGGAGACAGCGGGGGAATGGAGGGTAGCGGGGGAGTGGAGGCTGCGGGGTAAGGGGGAGGGTAGCGGGGTAAGGGGGGGACTGGCCGGATCTGGGCAAAACAGTAGCGCGGCGGGGGAGTGGAGGGTAGCTGGGGAGGGGGAAGTAAGGGGGCGGCAGGGGAGAGTAGCGGGGGGAGTGGAGGCAGAGGGGAAAGAGGGAGGAGGAGAGAGGGGAGAGGGAGGAGTGCAGCGGGGAGGGTAGAGGGAGGGGATTTGCAGATCGTGGGGAAGGAAAACGGGGTTAAGGGGAAAGAAGGAAAACGTGTTGGACGAAAATGAGAGCGGGCAAGCAGCGTAGAAGGCTTAGTTTTTTTGCCAAATGCCATGTCACAATGTTATAATCCTACATGGCAGAATCCCACACCATTAGATCGTCCCAAAAAATTCGCTCCAAACTGTAGATTTTTTAGAACAGTAAAACACCTCCCTCTCATAATATTATATATATATATATATATATATATATATATATATATATATAGAGAGAGAGAGAGAGAGAGACCGGTGAGGGCAACAATGAGCAAATGTGCTAGACAAGGAGCTCTATCATTTCAGATTTCAAAAGAATTTGTTTTTTTTTCGCTTTTATGTTATACATATTTACGATCTCCCCTCAATACCCTGTAATAATGATTCCTCTAGTATTACGACCTTTGTTTTAGTTCATGTGAGTTTACATTACTACCCCTCCTACTTGACTAAAAAAAATTAATAATAGGGAGACCCATTATTTGGATCCCTTTTTTGGACTCTGTGATGTGTCAAACATACAGTGAATGGTGTCTGTAGTTCACATGAGGTCCATTACAAAACCACTCAATGTGTATTTTTCACATCACTAGATTACAAAAAAGGGCCAAAAAATGGTGCAATGCACATGACTACTTTTTCATTAACACTAGGGCCAAGGGCTAAAGTAATGCGTTTTATTAATTTTGTATTTTTGGTAAAATATAATATATTAAACCAAGAGCACAGCCCAAAAGAAGGATACAACAAAAAAAGCCCAAACATGATATAAGCCCAAACACAGGCTCACAGGCCGAAACACACATCCAGCTCAATCGGATCAACCCACAACCCACAAAGGGAAACAAGCACACAGAAATAATAAAACCATCAAGAACTCTGATTCACAACCCACGCGTCAACATCTGATAAAAAATAGAGAACCCGTTACCCACCGAAACAACTCCCAAAAGAATTTCATGCAAACCCACTCACATCTAAACAAAGAAACCAGACGAAACAACTCCCAGCTACTCTCAGAAAACACAATCTCTTCAACCTTTAGCAAAACTCAGCAAAATCAAGATACACACCAGACAATCCAATGAAATGCCAACCTCAAACAAAGCCTGAACAACCTTCGCTCAAGCCAAAAGAAGCATAAGAAACCAAAACTTGACAAAGAAGAACCTCAACCAAACCAACTACTCATCAGATTTCAATCAAACTCCAACCCTCAGACCATCACTTTGATAAAGAAGACAAGCATCAACCATTACAAAGCGGGACCAAGAAGGAAGAATCGCAACCTCAGCAATCAACCAGAGCTCCCAATTGCGTAGCAGACTTGAATCAAACTCCAACCCATAGCCCAAGAATTCATTTAAGAGTGTGACGTTGGAATGGGCACGGTTTATGTAGGACCATTTTGTTATGCAATGGCTGAGAGTAAGAAGAAGCTTCTGGTTTGATTTACAGAGTTAAAAATAAAACTGAAAATGGTTGGAGATGCGGGGTATCGATCCCCGTACCTCTCGCATGCTAAGCGAGCGCTCTACCATCTGAGCTACATCCCCTTCTGTGTAACTGTTCACGTCTGTACTAAAATATTTTTGGAATACTTTATACAATCTAATTTGAAGAATTGCAGTCCGCATCTTGTTTTATCTGATTTAGTGATGAGATTCAGTTTTACAGTTTCGCAGCAGTGCAAAACGATTCCTGTTTACTGCACTTCTTCCAATGCTTGACAAATTAACTGCAAATAATAATTCGTTAGTCTTGAAGCAGCAAGAGCTGAAATTTGGGACGTTAATATGTTGGCACCCATCCAATTTTCGAAAAGAAATCATGCACCCGTGTATTTTATCATAATAGTGTTGAACTAGTTCTAGTAATTGTCAGTTGATTTATTTTAAGTTCTAAACTTGGTAGTTTTTTATTTTATTTTGTGTATATGTACTTCACTTTGATGATTGAAAAAACAAATATTCACTTCTCTCTCTACTAAAGGTACAAATATTCTTCATATTCACTATTATTATATTTCTGAGTTTTGGATAATTTATATATATATATTGGATACTAAAGTTGTTAATTCCGTTAAATTGTCGAAAAAATTTAATGGTGATAATTTTTGTAAGTTGCAAAAATAAATAAAATACTGGTTAGCTGTTTTGGGTGTTGTGTCAGTACTAGAAGAATCAAAAAATATTTTAGAAAAGTCAAATGCTAATGATGAGTCAACTTCCACATCTAAAGTGATGACTGAAGAACAAATTGAAGATAATTGTCACAACCGAACTTCAATTGCATTTAGTGATCATTTATATGATGTTTATTATTCTACATCTAGTGCAAAAGAATTGTGAAAATCTTTAGAAGACGTGAGAAAATGTGACTGTGTGATAATTGATTAACTTCGCAAATATCTAATTTGGCACACTTATTTAATTAGAGTCTATTTTTTGAATCAAACTAATTCAGCCCCTAAACATGCATCTAAATATGATAAATCATTCAAACCATTCATGAAAAATAAAGACGACCGATATAAGAAAAAAATCTTTTATAACATTTTGAAGAATTCACAAGACCTTTGACTTACATACAACCTGATAATCGCCCACAAGTGTGTAATGCACGGTGCCTTCAGCAAATCTTCAAAGATACGAGAGACAGCGAAATACCCTCCAGGCGTCGGTTCGTCGTCTTCGGCTCGTCCACACGCAGAATGACTACACTCGGTATTCACCTATCAAATATGGAGATCCTTTCTCCACAGAGGTTGAACAAAAGCAAAGTTGTTCATAAACACCAAACAATTCACTAAAGCATATGTGAGTTTTGTGAATTGAAAATCAAAAAGGGATTAAAAACCTAAAGGAAGAAGCCAAAAAGGATTCTGCTTTCGCAGTATTTCTGTTCGTCAAAATGCTGTGACTTCTTAATGAAAACGTTACCATTTAATGAGTATTTATACAAAAACGCACCGTCTCGAAATTCGAGCTCGTTCGAACGAGAAGCATACATCGCTCGAACGAAGGACGCATGTCGTTCAAACGACATCGCGCGACTTGCAATCTCGTTCGAACGAGATGCTTATCTCGTGCGAACGACCTTGGCGTCAAAATCTTATTTAACAGTACAATTCTTAGATAAGCCTGACATGATAATAAAGTTCCTCAAAAATATAACATACTTTTCAAATACTTATTCCCAAGTTGAAATAATTATTTTCTTACATACCATAATTACAGCAGGTAGTTTCCAATGTCCAGATTTTAAATATATATATATATAATACTCATATAATATATATATTCTAACATCACCCCACATAAATCTATGGTGCGGGCATACTCTACTATCCAGTCCCCGTATCACTCGTACTAAGGGAAATACTAGTTCGGAATCACTCTCGAACTGTATTAACACAAAACACATATAAAATGAGGCGAAGCATAGTTTCCAAGTCCTAAGAGGATAGCACATACCCTCACGTCTCTTAGGACCGTCTGACTATCGATCCGACAGTCTGTACCAAGGATTCCTATCTTCTAGGGTACGAGTCAATATCCCCCATAAAGGTTCCATCGAGATAAGACTGTCCCAGCGCGGTAACCTCAGGGATAGCAAGTAGCGCGGGCATGATTTTTACACACATATAAAATATATGATCAGTCATAGAGTCATATAGATATATAACTATTCACATTCATAATTTAGGTACGCCCACGGCCCAACATTATATTATTCTATTTTTAGTACATTTTTATTCGATTACTTCTTATAACGAACTTATTCATCTTTATTTTCGAGATTTAATTTATTTCGTCTCACTTCTCATCCCTCGAAGTATTTTCCTTAGCTAAGTACAAATTCAGTGGGCCCTCTCTTACCTTCTAATCCAACCCCTAGACATTTCGATTTTTAAGTCCACACACATTAAATTTCTTAGGTATGAACCTTTCCCGTTTACCCTTAATTTTCCCATTTCATTAAAGTTCCAGTAAATGGGGTTTACCTTGATCCTACTGGTCCTTTTTATGTTTCATTATGTTCTAATAACATTAGTCATGAGTTATTACGCATTTAATCGGATTAAGTCAACAAAAGGAAAAATCCAGTTTTTCCAGGAGGGGTCGATCGATCGATAGAAAGGGGTCGATCGATCGAACCGTCGGTCGATCGAAGCTCTTGGCTCGATCGATCGATCAAGCAGGTATGGCGAAAACTGCAGAATACTAGTTACGGGAATTATCATCCAAAATCATCCAAATCCAAGTTTTTAACTCCCAAACTCCCAGAAATTTATACCACAATTATTATAAACCCAAATGCACAATATTCTACGTAAGGCATGCGAATTTTCATCAAGTATCATGGATTAAAAGGGGCAAAATTCATATAATTCTCATGAACCCTAAAAACTTCTTTAACTTAATTCTTCTCATTCTTTTTCCAGAATTTCTACTTCTAATCCAATGTAAATTCGTGGTTCAACCTCTACATGTGAAGGGAATTTCCAGAATGATGTTTATATCTCTACAACATGCGATTTCAAACCTCAATCATGGTTTTTCTTTCATAATAACTCATCCTAATCAACCCTAAACTAATATGAATGAGGCATTAACTAAATTAAGCAAGATAAATACTTGCCTGGGAATTTTCGGTTCAGATTTGTGGATGAAATCAGTGTGGTGGTGATCCTCGTTGCGCGATCTAACTTTTGGCGGTGACGGCGGTGCAAACGGAGGGGTTCTTGGCCTAGAATTCCTTGGTAAGCTCTTCCCTTCCTTCTCCAATGGCCGTCTTTTGGTTTTTGGTTGTGTTAACCCTAGAAGACAACCCTGAGCATCTGATATAACCTAGAAAATTCGTAGGTTTCCAAGACAAAAAATACAAAATGCCTAAAACGCCCTCCCGGGGTGTTAATTAAGCCTAAAAACGGTCCGAGACCCAAACTAAACCTCCGGGTACATTATTTTGACTATCTCGACCCTTCCGGACACTTTGGCTCACTCGAAATGACCATACGGGTGACTTATAATTTATTCACTTTTATTAATCAAAATTTAGTCCCGACACGACACGGGCGCATCCCGACTTAAATTTCCAAAATTGTCATTTTATTCACTCGTGACATTTAATAGAACCAATTTTATATATTACTTTGCTCATTAGTAATATTCAACAAGTTTCCAATAATTACTAACTCTCGTCACGTTAGTAATTAAAAATAATTAATTTTCGAATTTATATTAAATTAATAATTCACATCAAATTTAATAAATTCCCAAATTTATAAAGCATAAAAATACGGGGTATTACAGATACCACTTTGAAAAATATGATACAAAAAATCACACCATGGATTTAAACTAAAACAACCAAGGCATGGAAATGGAATGAATGGGTGTGAACACATTCGATAGATAAATAAACTCAATCAATCATATGTGCACAATGCATATGTGTACCCCTAACGAATGAACATCAAAAGTATCCTTAGGTGTAAAAATTTGTTGAATTTAAATGACATGGTCTTATGCAAATCAACAAATCAAAGTCTAAATGATTTCCACACCAATAACGTCCAAAACTATTTACCGCATTTTCAAGACTTTTAAGGACGTGCAAACCCGTTATAAATCTCCAACCAAACACCCTCATATATATTTTCTTTTAGAGGTGAATAAACTAAATTCTCAAACTTTGGAGAATTAGTGCAAAAACCTAAATGGCCCATAATTGGCATGAGTTTCTTTTTGTTGCCTTTAAATTTTTTCGGGCTCTTTTAAACCTCTTTGGACCCCGGATAATAAAATTCTTCCATTTTTTAGGTCCAATTTAACGGTGGCTCAGTATTCGCAAAGGAAAAAAGAACCTTTCGCAGCCCTTTCCCATTTTCAAACAAAGCACACAAACTCACAAAACGGTTCTTATATGAACAATTTTCTTATCAAGTTTTATCGCGCTTGGTTCGTTTTAAGGACATGATTTAAGTGAAAACACCCAACCAACATGTGATAAGACAAGCACAATATTCAAGCAAATCCGTGCATGTGTGCAATAAAGGAAATCATGAGTTAAACATGTAGGAAGTAACTCTAAATTACATCTCAATGATTCCAATCATTATAAAGCACATGGATGAATTGACCTATTATCTCAAAACACTATCAAATAGTCACATGAAGAATGGAATGATGTTGTGACTTGGTCATCCTAAGTGTCCATCCATAAAAGGTGCAAACAAAATACAAAAATCTTTTTGGATTTTCTCAAAATTTTATCAAAATAAAATCTTTTTGTATTTTTCAAAAATTTTCAAAACAAAAAAACATATACAAAAAGTACATGTCATTACACTAGCAAATATATATCATGAAACCACAACTAGTGTATGACAAACATGCAAACACAATCATCTATATGATATGACAAGAGAAGAATCATGTGGAAGCAAATGAGAATCAACTATTCTAAAATCTAGCGTATCCAAAAGTAATTTCCTAACCCAAGTGGATGTAACACGTCGACACGGAATTTTGGGAACCAACAAAACACTAGACTTCGAATTCCTAGGACCTTTTCTAAGATCAAAATAAAATCTCCAAAGGTGACCTTTCCTACCACAATATGAACATGTGTAAACGGGTGGAACGACACCTAAAGTGTGATCTTTTCTAACATCCTTGGAATTAGTTGACCCTTTAAAATAAATAATGGCTTTGGTTTTAGCATTAGAAGCATGAGAACACGATGAGCCATTACCATCACTAACAAACCTGCTTGAGTCTGTCAAATCATTTTTTAACTTCAAAATAATTAACTCAAGCAAATAATTAGACTCTTCCAAAGACAGGGATTTCTTTTTCAAATTTTCAATTAAACTTAACAGTTTATCGCGCTCACCCTCAATTAAAACAAACTTATCCCTAAGAGTCTTTTCATGTGCCGTAAAATCATTGATTAATTTTTTTATCCTCGACGGCACAAACGAGAATCCTAGAATTTTTTGATTCCTCTAATTCCTTCTCTAAAACAAGGACTCTCTCATCACTCTTCTTTTTGGCAATTTTCAAAGAATCAAAATCAATACACAAATTACCAAAGTGCTCACGACAAATATCACTTTGAGTTTGAAACGCTTGCAAGTATTCAATCTTACTTTTAAAGAGAGAATTTTCTTTTTCCAAAACTTTAATTCTTTTGCAAAGTTTCAAATTCAAACTTTTTAATTTTTCAGCACGGTCGTGAACTTTTTCAAAAATAGGATCCTCATTAAATGGGCGTTCCATTGAAAAATTGCGACTTTTCACAAAACTGATTTTAAAAAAAACAATATCACACAATTTTTGCGGAAAATAGGAATACGCAATAAATTAGCGCAACCTGCTCTGATACCAATTTGAGAAAATGTGATTGTGTGATAATTGATTAATTTCGCAAATATCTAATTTGGCACACTTATTTAATTAGAGTCTATTTTTTTAATCAAACTAATTCAGGCCCTAAACATGCATCTAAATATGATAAATCATTCAAACCATGCATGAAAAATAAAGACGACCGATATAAGAAAAAAACCTTTTATAACACTTTGAAGAATTCACAAGACCTTTGACTTACATACAACCTGATAATCGCCCACAAGTGTGTAATGCACGGTGCCTTCAGCAAATCTTCAAAGATACGAGAGACAGCGAAATACCCTCCAGGCGTCGGTTCATCGTCTTCGACTCGTCCACACGCAGAATGACTACGCTCGGTATCCACCGATCAAATATGGAGATCCCTTCTCCACAGAGGTTGAACAAAATCAAAGTTGTTCATAAACACCAAACAATTCACTAAAGTATATGGGAGTTCTGTGAATTAAAAATCAAAAAGGGATTAAAACCCTAAAGGAAGAAGCCAAAAAAGATTATGCTTTCGTAGTATTTCTGTTCGTCAAAACGCTGTGACTTGATTAGGCATAAATTCTTCATAATTTATCCCTTGATTTAGCTACTTTTAGCACCTCGAACAACATAATTGAGTTGGATTTATCTCATAACTGTGCTACTGACTGATCCTAATGAGTACACCGAGTTTCTGGTATTTTGTAGTGATTTTGCAGGTATTTGATGTCAAGAAACAAAAGAAGGAAATCAGTAGAATCAAGAAAGCAAGAAGAAAATGTCTCAAGGGCAAAAGCGTAATTTATACACGAAATTCGGATGAGGTACCTAAAGAGAAGTCGAAGACATCTCATTCACGAGCACAAAGTAAGAAACGGCACCCCAATCGGAATCTCGGAACAAAAGTTATGAGCAGTCAAAGAGGAGCCAGAAAGTCAAATAGCCGAACCGGTCCGCCCCTACCCCGGACCGGTCCGCCTTGCCAAACTCCAGAGGACCCCGGATCGCATGCAAACCGAAGGAGGCAAAAATAAAAAGAACCGGTCCGCCCCAAAATAAAAAGAACCGATCCGCCTTGGGGGCAGACCGGTCCGCCTAAGACCTGGATCGATCCGGTCTTCGAGATCTGAAAATCCTTTCTCTTCCTAAAAAGACTCCTAGTGTGCAGCTGACTTTCGATATTGTTGTAGGGTATAAAAGACCCGATTTAGTATTGTTATGGACACGAAGAATTAGTAGGTTTTACCTCTTCTTTTTCAGAAACCCTAGCTTAGTTAACATTTTCAGATTTATTTCAAGGATTGAAGAATTTATTCAGTGATTTTTGTGAGTATATGTTTCTTTCATTGTTTCACTTAGTGCTTGGATAATATTAGTGATTAATTGTTAATTCTAATTCTTTTCTGCATCTAATTATTATTTTTCTTAGAGTAACTATGAGTTCCTGCACATTAATCCTTGTTTCCGTCCTTTTCAACATGTTAGGCTAGATTTCCCAAGGTCGGGATGCATGAACCCAACCTGATGCGTTAGTGCGTATGTATAAAATTAATCCACCAAATTTAATGATTGACCTTGTTAATATTGCGTAGTTGCACAACGATTGTAGATCTTTATATCTCGTTTGCCTCCGGGTACTCGTGATGATTTAGAGTGCAATTCGAATGCTACTATCGCGATACCGCTTTACTCATCCTCAGATTAAGTATGACACGGGCTTGAACCTCATATACGTAATGCTTGGGAGTACTAAATTCTGGGTCAAATCAATCAGATAAATTTAAGATTAGTATTATATCCGCACTACACTAAGGTTGGAGGATTGTATTCCCGTCCTATTCTTCTCATCATTTAAAACAAAAAGTGTCAAATCATCCTTCATTCATAATTTAGGTAAGTTAGTGTAGTTGCATTTTTTTTATAATTTCATATTTGCATTTAGTTATAATCATTCCCAAAATCAAATCATTTTACCTTTATTTTTAGAGTCAAGGTTAGGATTCCTCCGTCTTTCCCGTCGTCACAACTTCGTTGTCCTTTTTCCCTGAGGATCGATACCCGACTTGTCGGATTATTACTTGAGCGACAGACTTACACTTGAGCCTAGAGTGAACGCATTTCTGAGACACGTTTTCAGTCGCATCAAGTTTTTGGCGCCGTTGCCGGGTAATTAGGTAGACTTAGGATTAAATTGAGTCAATCCAAAGCTTTGACCAAAAATTCCAAAAATCCAAAATCATAAAATAAAAAAAAAAATTAAATGGCACAAAAAGATTCACGATCATCTCTCCTAAGCTTTAATGCAAAATTCTGAAACCACTCCCACACCCCATAATACTCCAACCAACATTCACGAAAATCCAATTGTTGAGTATAATTCTGATAGTCCCCACACTCCAAACACCCCACAGTTCTGGATCCCACCTCCCACACCGTCGCACTCAATCTCCGATAACACTCCCTTCCCCTTCTTAGGACACACTTCGAGCACGCCCAGTGAGAACACCGAGTCAATAAGTGAAGGAGAGATGCCACAACACGGCAGTGCACCCGCCGGTGAGGAAGAGCCCCCATACCGTCCGATTAGAGAATTCTTATATCCCGAGCGTATGGTCACTCTGGGATGCATTATACTCCCGTATAATACCGAACAATTCCGTTTCAAAAATGGGATGATCCAGATGCTACCGCATTACCACGGTATGGATTCTAAAAAGCCATACCTTCATACTAGGGAATTTGAGGATGTGTGTGATACTCTCAATGATCAAACCTGCACACAAGAGGTAATCCGCCTCAAACTCTTCCCTTTCTCGCTCAAAGATAAAGCTAAGGCCTGGCTATGGTCTTTACCTCCAAGCTCGATCCCATCCTGGAGTGAGCTACAGTCGAAATTTCTCAAGAAATTCTTCCCACCACATCGAACAATCTCCATAAAGGCTCAAATTCAAGCATTCAGACAAGCTGAAAGTGAGCCATTCCATCGATGCTATGAACGTTTCAACGAGTTAGTTGCTTCATGCCCCCATCATGGATTTGATTCAGCGCAAGTTATCTCTTTTATCTATAATGGGTTGAATCTTAACTCCAAACAACTTGTTGAAACAATGGGAAGTGGTCCGTTTATCGATTTAGATGCCCAGGATGCTGAGCTTCACTTGAGGTATGTCGCCGAGACTACCCAATCCCGGGACACTTCTGATCCCAACACTCAAAATCGAAATAGACAAGCGACCACCACTCCGTCAGCGTCCGGCCTATTCCATGTAGATAAGAATTCTATGACGGATAGCCGATTAGAGACTCTTGAGAAAGGATTTCGAGATCTGTGCGAGATATATGGAAAAGGACCAGCTGGACCCATTCCAAACCCAGTCGTAAAGGTGTGTGCTATTTGTGAGGCGGGACATTCAACTGAGGAATGCCCGACAATACCCGCCTACAAAACAATGCTTCAAGAGCAAGTTAGTGGTATATGAGGTTTTAAGGGTAATTTCGGTGCACCGCACGGGAATTCTTACAACCCTTCTTGAAAAAACCACCCTGGTTTTAGCTATGGTCAACAACACGCTGCGATGAACCCTACTTCCCATGTTGTCCCTCCTCCACCACAAAAATTTCAACAAGCCCCACATATGCAAGGACATGTGCAAGCACCACCACCTCAAGGATCTTATATCCCGCCACCGCGGAGAAGTCTCGAGGATACTATCAACCACTTTATCAATACCCAGACTGCAACTAATGCTAGGCATGAGCGCATGATGAATGACATGAATGCGAACATTTCACAGTTGCAATCATTGTGGAGTATCCAAGAGAAGGGCAAGTTTCCTGCCCAGGGCCAAAAACCTCTCCAAGGTCAAACTAGTGTTAGCTCGACACCCCATGATCATCCTGAGCAATGTAGCGCAATTAACACTCTACGTAGTGGGAGAGTAGTTGACTTGTCACCTCCCCCACGAGACGTACCTAAAGACAAAGAGATTTCGCCCTGCATGAAAGAGGCCGAAGATGTCCCCTTGAATGAGAGTGACAAAGAAGACGCTAGTGAGCCCGAGGTAGTAGTGAAACCACCCTCTGCGACACCGTTTCCTCAAAGGCTAATTCCTTCTCATAAAGGAAACCCACGTGATGACGTGCTAGACGTGCTAAAAAAAATTAAGCTGAATTTACCTTTCCTCGATGCCATTAAGCAAATTCCAGCTTATGGAAAAGTCATTAAAGACTTGTTGACGGTAAAGAGAAAGATGAAGGTAAAGAAAAATGTCTTTCTAGCACAGAATGTGAGCTCCATTCTACTCAATGATCTCCCACCTAAATTCAAAGATCCCGGTGCACCCACCATTTCCTGCATCATTGGAGAAAACAAAATCGAAAAAGACTTACTTGATTTGGGAGCAAGTGTCAATATCCTCCCTTACTCCATCTATAGGCAACTTGACTTGGGCGACCTCAAGCCCACAAAGGCCACTCTCCAATTAGCGGATCGAACCGTGAAAATCCCAAGAGGCATAGTCGAGGACGTGATCGTCCAAATTGACACTTTCTACTTCCCAGTAGACTTTGTCATTTGGGACACGGAGCCCTCCTTTAACTCGAGAAACCATGTTCCCATCATCCTTGGGCGCCCTTTATTAGCTACGGCTAACCCAATCATCAATACTCGGAATGGGCGAATGCAACTCACCTTTGGGAACACGACCTTAGAGACCAACATCTTCCACGTCGCCCAACATACGGGGGAAGAAGATGACCTTCACGCGGTGAGCTTCATAGACGAGATCGTAGGGGAGTACTTTGAGGAAAATGATTGTGGAGATGCCCTAGGGTCTTGCTTAGTGTCGATCCATGAGAATGAGAGGTCCCACAAGAGAGAGCCGTTAGGGGTGTGCCCTATTTCATCAAGTAATAGTGGTAGTTGTGACAATGAGAGAAAAGTGGGGGAGAGGTGTGTAGTGATCGCAATTGAAAGAGAGAGAGAGGGGTTAAAAGAGAGAAAACTGGTGGAGTTGGAGATCGAGCAAGTAAGAGAGGACGTAGGCACTGCTCGAGAGAGAGAACTAGGAGACATGAGCATGGAAGATTTTAAAATAGAATTCGAGCAGGTGGATGAAAGTATTACTATTGAAGGCCAATCCCTATTGGATTCATGTAGTCACTTAGACGAAAGTGAATTGAAAGCAAAAATTGATGAATTCCTTCATTGTGACAATCCACCCACAACACTAGAGGCCCCGAAGGCAAGTGAGGAGAAAAGTTGTGGTTCATCTGACTTAGATCCCGACCCATGTATCTTAAAAATTGAACGAAACCTAGGTGTTCCCTCCGAGTCAGTGCACGCAGATCACACTTTGAGCCAGCATCACGAGGATCCCTTTCCAGTTAGTCACGATGAGTCTCCCGGTCTATCCTTTATCTATGGGCGAGGTCCCAACTTGTTCCGATTGTTAGCTTATAATAATCCCAGGACGGGAGAGATAAGGAGAACATCAAACCCCGTGAGTGGGGTCGGGTGAGTTTGTGGAGAGATGAGAGGTCGTCGTAACCCCGACGCATATGGGGTGATTATTGTTGTATTTTTTAGTCATGCATGAGTGTCATATAGTGTCTTGTTGCATTTTAATATTTGTTTGTTTTATTTTTCCGCACTTTTCATTCGCCTTGAGTTAGATTTTCGTCCTTTTTGCTTGAGGACAATGCAAAAGTCTAAGTTAGGGGGGGTCACAAGTGCGTATTTCTAAAACTTCACAAATTTTCAAAAATGCCCAGAAATTTCCAAAAAAATCATAAAATTTTGAAAAACCCAAAAATATTTTTGTTCAAAATAAATAAAAATTGGAATTCAAAATTTTCAAAAATATCATTAAAAGTCGAATTGAAGTCTCAAGTTGTAAAATTCAATGTACACAAAGCCAAAATTGACCAAAGATGGAAATTGAGCAAAAATTGACGACTTAAAGAATAAGTGTAGAGATTAACAAACCCGGTGAGATTCGAGCCTATCACTTTTTGCGAGTTTTTAAATCAATCCGAGTTAATTGTTAACTCAAAGTTCTTTTCAGCGCCCAAAAAGTTGTCAAGGATCTCAATCCTTTTATTTTGATCGGTTTTGAAAAATGAATGTAATATTGCTTTAAAAAAACGTGCCAAATTGATATCTAAACTTAAATTCATCTCGAAGCGCATATGGTAACGCAATTGGCATTTTGGGCAATGAAGTAGGCCCTCGTTTGTCACCCAAAAATATTGACCAGAAAAAGTAGCGAAAAATTACCCATTTTGTAACCCAATTTGAGCCAAACAAATTGTCCCTTTTGTTTGATAACCCGAAAAACCCAAATAGCCGGAATTGTGAAAAATGAGAAAATTCAGAATTTAAGTCCGAAAAGTGCATAAAAAGGGGAAAGAAAAAAATAAATATGCTCAAAAAAAAAATAAAAAAAAATTGAGCAATAGCCCGGAAAAAGCACAAGTGGACATCATTAATGACTTTTCCAATTCCAACCTTCCCGACAATTCTCATTTTACCCCATATAACTCAAAACCCGAAAAAGTCCTAACCGAGTCTAAATTGCGAAGTTGGTTACCGCGTGGAGAGCTAATACACCAAAAGATAATAAAGGAGATTAAGTGCGCGAAATAATAGCAATGTTCCCGTTTTTAAAACCGTAATCCTTTGATGAGGTCCTTTCACTACAAAATTTCCGTCTTTCTAACCGTATGCGTGATTTTACTTCCATTACATTTACTCTTTATATCACGCATACCAAGAGAATAGCCATAATCCGAGAGATTCATTTGTGAGAGCATCCCGTGAGAAATTGAAATCAAAACGAATTTTCGGAAAAGTAACGTAATGATCAATCGGTGAAAATTAGCGGTTATATTTCTGGCTACGCATACACACATCACGGTTTGAGACTTGTAAATATGACTTGATGATGACTATTTTCTGGAAAAGTTTGAATTGCACAATTTTTGCATATTTTGAATTCTCTTTGAGTCGAATTTTGTGGGTATATTCTCTGCAAACCCTCACGAGACAACACTCGTCCTACTAGGGTAACCTAGGGGTTTAACGGCTTGTTGCATACGTTAAATGCAATCGCTTGCCCGCGAAAAAGGTATTTTATCCCAATAAAATGATTTTTAAAGAGTTGAGCCACGCTAGGATTCTTTTACATTGCTCGGGACGCGCAAAGTTCTAAGTTAGGGGGGTTTGATTAGGCATAAATTCTTCCTAATTTATCCCTTGATTTAGCTACTTTTAGCACCTCGAACAACGTAATTGAGTTGGATTTATCTCATAACTGTGCTACTGACTGATCCTAATGAGTACACCGAGTTTCTGGTATTTTGTAGTGATTTTGCAGGTATTTGATGTCAAGAAACGAAAGAAGGAAATCGGTAGAATCAAGAAAGCAAGAAGGAAATGTCTCAAGGGCAAAAGCGTAATTTCTACACGGAATTCGAATGAGGTACCTAAAGAGAATTCGAAGACATCTCATTCACGAGCACAAAGGAAGAAACGTCACCCCAATCGGAATCTCGAAACAAAAGTTATGAGCAGTCAAAGAGGAGCCAGAAAGTCAAATAGCCGAACCGGTTCGCCCCTACCCCGGACCGGTCCGCCTTGCCAAACTCCAGAGGACCCCGGATCGCATGCAAACCGAAGGAGGCAAAAATAAAAAGAACCGGTCCGCCCCAAAATAAAAAGAACCGATCCTCCTTGGGGGCAGACCGGTCCGCCTAAGACCCGGATCGGTCCGGTCTTCGAGATCTGAAAATCTTTTGTCTTCCTAAAAAGACTCCTAGTGTGCAGCTGACTTCCGATATTGTTGTAGGGTATAAAAGACCCGATTTAGTATTGTTATGGACACGAAGAATTAGTAGGTTTACCTCTCTTTTTTTCAGAAACCCCAGCTTAGTTAACATTTTCAGATTTATTTCAAGGATTGAAGAATTTATTCAGTGATTTCTGTGAGTATATGTTTCTTTCATTGTTTCACTTAGTGCTTGGATAATATTAGTGATTAATTATTAATTCTAATTCTTTTCTGCATCTAATTATTATTTTTCTTAGAGTAACTATGAGTTCCTGCACATTAATCCTTGTTTTCGTCCTTTTCAACATGTTAGGCTAGATTTCCCAAGGTCGGGATGCATGAACCCAGCCCGATGCGTTAGTGCGTGTGTATAAAATTAATCCGCTGAATTTAATAATTGACCTTGATCGTATTGCGTAGTTGCACAACGATTGTAGATCTTTATATCTCGTTTGCCTCCGGGTACTCGTGATGATTTAGAGTGCAATTTGAATGCTACTATCGCGATACCGATTTACTCATCCTCAGATTAAGTATGACACGGGCTTGAACCTCATATACGTAATGCTTGGGAGTACTAAATTTCGGGTCAAATCAATCAGATAAATTTAAGATTAGTATTATATCCGCACTACACTAAGGTTGGAAGATTGTATTCCCGTCCTATTCTTCTCATCATTTAAAACAAAAAGTGTCAAATCATCCTTCATTCATAATTTAGGTAAGTTAGTGTAGTTGCATTTTTTTTATAATTTCATATTTGCATTTAGTTATAATCATTCCCAAAATCAAATCATTTTCCCTTTATTTTTAGAGTCAAGGTTAGGATTCCTCCGTCTTTCCCGTCGTCATAACTTCATTGTCCTTTTTCCCTGAGGATCGATACCCGACTTGTAGGATTATTACTTGAGCGACAGGCTTACACTTGAGCCTAGAGTGAACGCATTTCTGAGACACATTTTCAGTCGCGTCATGACTTCTTATTGAAAACGTTACCATTTAATGAGTATTTATACAAAAACGCACTGCCTCGAAATTCGAGCTCGTTTGAACGAGAAGCATATATCGCTCGAACGAAGAACGCATGTCGTTCAAACGACATCGCGCGACTTGCAATATCGTTAGAACGAGATGCTTATCTCGCGCGAACGACCTGGGCGTCAAAATCGCGGTCCGCTTCAAAATTTAGAAAAAATACTCATTCTCAATATTTAACGTAAAAGTCCGATCCAACACTTAGAAAATATTTTGTAAAAATATCCTAAAAGCTCTAAGTGAAAATTTAAGGTATTTAAAACATAACCTTAACAAAATAAACTTCGCGGAGTCTTCAATGATGAAGAACTTGAGTAATTCGGATCCGTCTTTGATGTAGATGTCTCTTGAATGCTCTTCGACGGTGTAGCGGTATATGGCATAATAAATTAATAACGGGGTTATGAAAATATGTCCTTACAAGACGAATATGATATAATGGATGTCGGTGTTGAACGTTTTGCAGTCACGAATTTTAATATGTTCAAAATGGTGAATAATAAATTTGTAAGTGTCCAAATTCATGAATTTTAAGAATTATTGAGAAAAGTATAACAAAATGGCTCCAAATTCGGAGAAGATTTTAAAGTGTCGTGTCTTACTAGATCACTTAAACACAAACTAAGAACTTTGACTTTAATACAAGTGATCAACTCTATGAGAATTGAAGCGAAACATCGAATGCGAAATAAATAAATTGAAAATGGTAATAGCGTGAACCTAGTTGAAGATTCAAAAAATAATCACCATAATAATAAATTTCGTCCTGAAGGTAAATTTTTTAAGTACAACAAAAATCACAAAAATAACCATCAAACCTATAACGGTAATCAAAACAACAATAAACCCTATAATCCCAAAGGCAAAGGAAATCAACCATGCTATGTTTGTGGGAGGACCAATCATAAAGCAAAATTTTGTTATTTCAAGAAAATCGGTGCATATAAGCCTAAAACTTATGGAGATCAAAGTGGTTCGTCTAACAAAGGTCCAAGAGGTCAAAAAGACCAAGTTAATGTGCTAGTGGATCAAGACAACTCAAATGAAGCGTAATTTAGGTATAATACCTTAATTTTTAACTATACTTATTTAAATAAAGATTGGTAGTTAGATTCTGGTGCTAATGTACATGTATGTTTTGATCGTGCTTGTTTTAAAAATATCAGAACTCAAGTGGAGGAAGTGCAAGTTTTGGAAATGACTCAGTCGCACGTATTTTGAGCATTGGAGATATAGATTTAAAGATGACATCGGGGAAGACTTTGACTCTTAAAGATGTGCGACATGTTCCCGAATTTGGAATAAATTTAGTTAGTGGTTCTTATTTAGTACAACAAGGATATAAAGTTGCAATGGAGTCTAACATAGTTGTTCTTACTAGACATAATTTATTTGTGGGGAAAGGATATATTAGTGCATAATTTATTTGTGGGGAAATGATATATTAGTGAAGGTTTATTTAAATTAAATGTTGTTATGGATGATATTGGAAGTTCTAGTGCTTTTAATGTTGAATCTAGTGGTGTTTGGCATGAACGATTGGGACATGTGAATTATAGAAAAATTAAGAAATTGAGGGATCTTGATTTAGTTCCTAAAACCAAAGTTGATGTAAATCATAAATGTGAAATATGCGTATAAGTTAAGTATTTTAGGAAAGCTTTCAAGTCTATAGAAAGAGACACACAAATTTTGGAATTAATATATAGTGATGTTTGTGATTCTAATGGACCTCTTACACGTGCAGGAAATAAATACTTCATGACATTTATAGATGACTTTTCAAGAGACACTTATATTTATCTAATAAAGACTAAAGATGAAGTACTTGAAAATTTTAGAATATATAAAAATGAAATGGAGAGTCAATTAGAAAAGAAGATAAAAATTGTTAGATCCGACCGTGGCGGAGAATATTCACTTAATACTCTTAATACCTTTTGTGAAGATTATGGAATTATACATCAAGTCACTGCACCTTATTTTCCCCAGTCTAATGGTGTTTTTGAAAGGACAAATATAACTTTAATGAATATGGTAAATGCAATGTTAACTACATGGGGTGTATCCGAAAACTTGTGGGGGGAAGCAATACTTACTGCGTGTTGCGTACTTAATAAAATTACCGTTGGAGATAATGATATAACACCATATGAAATGTGGAAATGTAGAAAACTGAATCTTAAAATCCTAAAAGTGTGGGGGTGTCTTACTAAAGTTGTTATACCCGATCCTAAGCGCAAGAAAATAAGTTCAAAAACTATAGACGCGATATTTTTAGGATATTCACATAATAGTAATGCAAATAAGTTCTTAGTAATTAAATCTGATGTTAATGAAATTTCAAAAACTATAGACGCGATATTGTTGCCCCTGATTTCTTCCAGGATGTGGTGTACGCCTTTAGTGAGTGGAGTATACTCATCGAACTTCTTGATCTTGTCAGACTTCTTATCTTTTCGATATTTCTTAAACGAATCATTCTTTTGACCTTCAGCTTTGCTTTCTGGTATTTCTTTTGCTGCCATAGCTTCCTCGGCGTTCATAATCTTTCCAACCTTAGCCATCAAGTCTGTCATAATTTTGGGTGGATTTTTCGTCAAGGCATAATAAAGATCTTTGGTAACTCACTCATCAAGGCAACAATGACTATCTTTTTTTCATAATCCACCACTTTTAGCTTCTCATTATTGAAATGGGTGATATACTCCCGGGTACTCTCTCCAGGTATTTGGCGAATGGTCAAGAGATGAGTAAACACTCTTGATCGGCTTGGCCCCAAAGAAAAAGTTATCAATGAATAATTCAGCCAGTTGATGGAAACTGAAAATTTTACCTCTAGGTAGATTGTTGTACCACATTTGAGATGGACCTAAATATGGTACAACAATTTGCCTAAAACTAACAACACCTTGATACTGCTCAATGTGGAGGGCTGGATCAGTTTTCCCATTATATTTAGGAGTGACAACTGGTGGTTTGAATTTAGAAGGTGTGGGGTAGTACACAATAGCCTGGATAAAAGACGAACCTTTAACAAAACTTCTTTGCAAATGATTTTTTGTTTTGGCCATTTCACCAAGCCGATCTTCCGGTCGTTGTATGGATCCCTTTCAGGAATGCTCCTCTGGATCGGATTTAGCAGAAGAAGATTTTGTGGTTTTATTGTGCTTATGTGCTGAACTCTCTTTTCGAGAAGTCTGCTCGGCACGCACAGAGCCTCTCATACTAGCTCTAGATCTCACATATCCTTCTCTGTGCTCACGACGACGTTCTTGATCCCTATGATGGCCTTTGGTTACTCGGGGACCTAGACGGTCAAAAGCGGATTCCCTTTTTAGCCTCTATAATACGCTTCGCCTCTCCTTGGAAAAAGATATATCGTCATAGTAATCCGTTGATTGAAATGAAGATGTTGCGCCAGGACTGTATGACCTGTCACGGGAAGACCGAGAGTGGTAACTCCTTTCATTTATTTGACTGACTCTTGCATGGCTTCCTGTTCTTTAGCCAAAATTGAATAAGTTCCTCTGGAGGTCTGTCTCATTAGGGGGAGCAGACATATATTATTGCCTACAACCACCAGTCTGCTTTCAGGAACAATAGTCATTCTTCAATCCAAAAATGAACAAAAAAATATAGATAACGATGATAAGAAGTCGTTCCCAGAGACGACGTCAATCTGTTGATGTCTAAAAATAGAATGGTCCAATTTAATTATCATAGATAAATAATAAGACGAATATAAACAAACACACAAGAGACAAATATTTTTAAAGTGGTTCAGTTGTTAAAAGCCTACATCCACTGTTGACATTACTATTGAAGTTTACAAGAGTTCAGTACGAAGTGCTTGAGATTGATTGAATTGTCCCCTTGAGATAAAGGAGATTGCCTATTAATAGTGGTCTGGAACCCTAGAGACGAAATGCCTTTATATTTCTAGGCATTTACATCTATGTATAATAAATGAGACTCTTGGCATTCAGTGTTGGTCGACCTTCCATCCGAGTAACTTTTGCCGTTCCTGATGATTCATATTCGAGAGTTAGTCGGCATTCCAGCCGACTAGGTTCCTCTGATGCCGATCAAGACAATTGAATGATCACATATGATGCCAACTGCCTATTGTTAGTTCGTCCACATGAGGAGGTAATTTTTACATACAACAGTACACATTCTTATCGTGCATATGACACTATCCAAGTTATTTTATATTTTTAATTTATTAATGGTTAGAATATGATATTTTAAAATTAAAAAAAGTTAAAAATATACCATCACATAATCTTTATGACTATTTTTTTTATTATAATTTTGTAAAAAATTACGACGTATTAATAAATTTTAGGTTATACTTAGAATTTAAATTTAAAAAGTAGTACAACGTAAATTAGGAAGTGGGACATTATATGGATATAGTTATATATTTTTCATAGTTTTTAATATTTATAATTATTTTCATAAGTTGTGAGGAAGTAATTTGTATTAGGTATTTGTGTAATAATATATTCAAAATTTAAGAATATTTATAAAACAAATAAAATGAATTAAATTGTATATCATAGTTGAAAGAGAGAATGGGAAATTGAGAAAGATTTGTAACATCTTTGTTATTTCTAGATACTGAATTGTTTAAAAAAAAAGATTATGTACTTTTAGGACTTAAAATAATATTGATTATGAATATAGGACAATAAACATTTCATTTCCATTTTTAGTCCCTATTTTTAAATTAAAGGAACACGTGACATACTGTGATTGACTGACGTTTTATGAATATGAATAAAGACTAAAATTATAAATAAAATATTTATTATTCTATTTTCAAAATATATATTACAATATACCTTAAATTTACAAAATCCCTTTAAAAAAACACAAATGAAAGAGGGTTTGCATTTGACATCCATGATACTTTATCATTTTTAAGTGCAACTTGGAGGGTCTAAATATTTTAAAGGAGCGCGAATAATCCCACACTTTTTAAATTAACACATTAATGAATTATGGACAGATGTGACGGATGAGTGGTATCATCGAGAGTGTGTGCGTGAGAGAGAGAGAGGAAGTTTGTTTTGCATCCACCCACAAACCAACCTTCAGAAACCACATGAATGAAGCACAAGTAAGCCAAACCCCTTATCCAGTGACGTTATCCAAGGTTTCCTCTCTTTTCACTCCAACCTCAACTCCCTCCCACATATACAATCTAAAAATAAAAATAGAATAATATATATATAGAAAAAGAAAAGACAGAGACAGAGACAGAGAAAATGTTGGCGACTTTTGATCTTCCCGAGGAGGTGTTGGACGTACTACCTTCCGATCCCTTCGAACAGCTGGACGTGGCTCGCAAAATAACCTCCATTGCTCTGTCGACACGTGTCTCCCTTCTGGAATCAGAGGCGTCTGTTCTCCGAGATCAGCTCACCGACAAGGACGCTCTAATCGCTGACCTTCAATCCCAGCTTCACTCCCTCGACTCATCTCTCTCCGGCACCGCTGATAAGCTCGCTCAAGCCGACCGCGAAAAGGTTCATCCCAATCCCTCCCTCTCTCTCTCTCTCACACACACTAACAGACATAATATTGGTTGATTGTTGTTTTTTGAGCCCAGGAGAGGTTGTTGAAAGAGAACGAATTGCTCTCCAACACTGTAAAGAAGCTCAATCGCGATGTTGCTAAGGTACCCTATCCCTATGTGCTGCCTCATTTTTTCGTTTTAAAACTCTATCGTCCAACTCACTTGATAAAGAGTTACTTCATATTTTACCCACCTTCACTGGGGCTGTACATGATGCTACTTAAATTTTACTAGTTTTTGTTACAAAAATAATGTGCACAAATTCTGAAAATACAGCAATTCAAAATGCACAAGAAAATTCAATCAACTTATTTTGTAGGCTGCTGTCACAAGCTCCTAAAAGTTAAAACTGTCCCTCCGCCTCTTGGTCACACATGACATTCCTTTCAAAAACTTTATCAACAATTATACTCTCAGGTATAGAGATAAATGGAAAAATTAAACTCACAATATTAGTTAAGAAGAAGGTGGAGAGAATTTTTTTTTTAATTTAATTATTATTTTTTAAAACCGTAAATTAGGTCATTATAGATATAAAATTAAACATCGTTGAAAACAACATCCCAACTAATCTCTCCACTCATGGGAAGTTGTAACTGATTAATAAGAGTCGGGGGGTTGTCTTTATAGATTCTATAATTTATCATTAGGCTTAAGCCCCATCCCCCTCGATGTCCTTTGGTGAAAGGGTTTGCTAAGTTTTCTTTTTATTGAACATGATCAATAGTTATGATCGCATTTCTCAACATTTGTGGCACAATGTTATGCCGTCTTATGAATATATTTAAACTTCCCAATATACAATGCACTTTGGGCCCTTGAGATAACTATTACAAGGTAAAACTGGTTTGATCCACAAATGAACATCTATTAATAAATTCCTTAACCATTCAACTTCCTCACTTGCTTTATCTAAAGCAATGAAATTCGACTCCATAATAGATATTGCTATGCATTTTTCTTGTCGGATTTCCATGACATTGCGATTTTTGTTATAGTAAAAACACATCAACTAGTTGGTTTAGATTCATTAGATACGGAAATCTAATTATCATCACAAAAACCTTCAATAACAGTAATAAAATTACCATAGTCTAGTGTGTATTATTAATATCCCAAAAATCTAATAAGTGCATCCCACTGCTCATTATTAGGGTTACTAATATATACCAAACTGCCAACAACATATGCAATATCAAGTTTATTGCAGTTCATGGGATACATAAGACTATTAATACTCCAAAGGAGGAATGCCAGGACCAATATGTTATGCCAAGTGACAACTAGGGTCATAATCGACAAATATGTCTAAATTTCTTAAGCACCCTTTCCACGTAATTAGATTGGGTTAAAATAATTTCATTATAGTGTTTAATAATTTTGATTCCAATAAGCAGAATCCAAAGTCTTTCTGATGTGTTTAGTGATCCGTAACAACACGTGGTGTGTGGTTGTGCTCCCGGGAGAAGACTATATTTTATTTTGTTAGTTTAGGATTTATTGTCATTTTCTTTTATTTTTAGTGTTTAATTAGTCTTCAAGCATGTTTGGGACTAATTAGTCTTTTTCAGTTATTAGTTGTCATTTTTTATCTTTTTGGGTATTAGCTTGGTTAGCAAGCTAACCTCTCCTATAAACAGTCTCTTGACCCTCATTTGTAAACACAACTTGAATATTGATAAAGAGAATATATATAGAGAAATAAACCCTTTTTCTTAATTTAGTTTTATTTTTTGTTGTTGGTGGTATTGTGTAGTTAGTATTGGTGTGTAGTGTAGTAATAACGCTTCCGCATTCTTAGATTCACATCAAATTTGTATCAGAGTTGCGTTTGTTCTTGGTGTTTGTAAGAGGGTAGTTCAGATAAGATGGAGGCGTAACCCCTTTTTGAGTACAGTAATGACAAGTTAACTAGCAAAACTATCGATTAACTACAGGACACGCAAATACAACTTAGTGAAGGTAAACTCAGTTTAAACTCACAAATCTCTCGTGTATAACTCATAAGGTAGTAATGAACTTAGAAGTAACTTTGCCTAGAGGGAGAGAGAAAATAAGTACCCTAGATACACCTTGGTAGGCAGCAAAACACCCCTACCACCCTCAATAATATCTGTCAAATATTAAAGCTTCGTGATAAATGATAATGGTGGGTGAGTAGACTCTCTGGTTCGTAATTAATCTCTCTAGTAATAACTTCTAGACTCTCAATAATAACACGATCCCTCCTCAGAGGTGGTTGAGGTCCTTAAATATCCCCCCACACTACCCCCGAGGCAACTCAGCCATTAATGCTTATGAAAGATATCCCTCATACTTTATGTCACAAGCATTAAATACCTGATGTACTAGTTATCTCCAAGTTATAAGCATTAAATGCCAAGACATGCCTTTTGCCTAACCACTGTGTGTCAGGGGGCTGTCGTCACGGAGGTGGCTCACCAACTGTCTGAAAGCCCCAAATACCACGGTGGTTTACTCAAGTTCAGGTCTGACATTGCCTAGCTAGTTAGTGACATCATATAAAGTGGATGTGACATTAAGTAGAGGGTTGTTTGGCTCATAACTCAACGCCCGATGGAAGGTTGCTCCCCCTGAGGTTCCACGGTTAGGGTCTTTCGGTGTTTTACCTGGTGTATCTAAGATGGTCAGGACAAGCCCCAACGGTGCCTCACTTCTCAATCTTTCAAACCAAGTCCCTTTGAAGTTTCCACGTCGAGGTCGTTCGATAGAGCGTGAAAGCTCTCCCAGGCTCTGCCAAGCCCGGTCTCTCACGAGTATCGTTCGACCTCACACAATTTCATTATTCTCGTTACATTATTACAATCGTTATAGCTCATAGTCAATATAATCAAAAGATACAACAAGACTAAATTAATCAACAGGACTAAAGGACGAGCTCTCTCGGTCAGCTTCTTCGCTTGAAGGTCCCTCTGGCTGCCACGCTGAGTTGCCACACTGAGGTGCCTTAATCCCAAACACTGTTGTAAATGGGGGGATTATCTCTAATCTCAAGATTACCTTCAAGCCCCCCTCTACACTTGCCCCTTCGTGGAGAGATTTATTGTGGAAACAGGAAATGTCTGCACGAAAACTTCTCAATCCGATGAACCTTCTCTGTGTGAAAAAATTCTAGCATCTTTCCCTTCGTTACAACAATTGCGTTACCACCTGTAGGAAAAAGTAAAATTCTCCCCGATGTACCTGAGTCGAAGCGTTGCGGCTTATTGCGCTTTGGCGAGGGGACATCGCAACTTTTTCCTTTCACTGAGCTTCAACCGTTCCGGCTTTGCTTCATTGGCTAATTTGGAATTCTCCCGAAACACCTGTTGACTTTCACGAATACTCGTTTTGGCTATGGGGAAGTGAAATTCTTCCGTTTGTGCTATTTGTGGAGTATAGTTGTAGGTAATGAGTTAGGACTGCCCCTATCGTTGTGACTTGTGAAATTCTCCCTTGTAATGTTTCGCCATGTTCGAAAAAGCAGAAATTCTCCCCGATGTAGCTGAGTCACAATTTAAACAACGTTTGGACTTGTGGCGAGGGGACATCGTAGCTTTTTTGAATCGTTGGGGCACTGCCTTCGTTGGGAGTTAATGGATATGTCTGACAAAAATTCTAGCGCCAAAACTTAAACTTGCTTAAGAAGGCAACTCCTTTCTATTCCCCAAGCGTCACTTCATTAATGACGTGGCGCTGTCTTTTCAACTGTCAAGACACTTCCCGAAGTGCCACGTGTCCATTTGAAATGATTATAGGCGGCCTTGCACGTGTGGTGGTGGGAAACTCAACAGACGGTTCCTTAAAAGGTTTCAAACGTCTATTTTTTCAAAAACCTTTTTCTTTCCTTCGTCTTCTTTAGAGAGGGAACTTTGTGCAAAAAAAAACTCCATTGTTGTCAAGCTCTTACCTAACTTCTTCCTCCTCTCATCTTTTACACCACCACATGTGGTTGTGCTCCTCTATTTTCGTTCCCAACCCTTCTTTATCAAGCTCTTTTTTTTCGTACCTCCTTATTGTCTTCAATGGCCTCGTCAAATAATCCTACCACGTCTGCCACCAGTGCCCCACCTGCTACCCATGTTGCCACCACCTCTTCTGCCACCTCTTTGACTGCCGCCCACCAGTACCAGCTGCGTTTCTGCCGCCGGTCCCCTATTTTCAGTAAGGGTGATGATTTTACTGGGTTTTGCAAAACTTGCGTATGATGCCCTGACACTTGGTGATGAAGACGAAAGTGCTGCTGACTGGGGCTTTCTCCCCCCAGAGGGGACTCTTCGATTTCATCTTGAGCGAGGGGACTTCCTGTGGTCCCATATCGACTTGGAGGGGCCTGAGGGCTCTCCTGCTCATTTCTCTACCTGGAACTCCCACATGCAGAGTTCCCACGCTGATACCCTCACCAAAATTGGGCTTTATCGAGCTAAATGGTTTGGTGAGTTTACTCTGTCCAAGAACAATGCTGCCCTTCCCGTTCTGGTATCTCGCTGGAACGTTACCACTCATACTTTCATTGCTGCGTGGGGCGAGTTTACGATAACGTTGGAAGATATGTGCGAGCTTCTGGGCCTTGAGGCAACAGGCCATGAGCCCTATTCAGATGAGGCCCTAGATGCCCAGGAGGGGGCTAATCGTTTGGAGCTGGACCGTATATGCCGAAGGTGCATCAGTTCTTCGAACAAAGCCACTTTCACTCTGCTTATCAACTATTTCTTCAAGGATCCTTCTGAAGGTAGTTCCTCTGAGGCTGCCTCTGGTCAAGGTACATCGCTGGAACTTCTTGCCTACATCCTTGTCATTCTTTGTCGTTTTATTTTAACGGGAAAACCCAACGATCAACCTCGAAGGGACCTCATCAAAATATCCCTCCATTTGGCCCGGGGTATCAAGCTTCCTCTGGCTCCAATCGCCCTGGGATCCCTCTACACGTGGCTTGATAGAACCCTTCACGACATGGAACGATCTCTCGATCGTTATAACCTGACCAACTTTGCCAATTGACAGGCTTCCTTTATGTTCGTTTCCCCGCTGTAGCAGCCAAGACCAACCGCCCTCCTTCGGGGGAAACTATTCTGCGCCCACGCTCCTTTGTTTATCACAAGAGACAAAGCCGAAAGGAGTTGACCTCTATTATTAATCAACTTGGAAATTTTGTGATGAGACCTTACGAAGAGGATATCTTCCTCCACACTTGCGATTTTTTCAAACATGAAGCAAGGATGGTCCAGGCAACTACCTTAGACCTCATTATTGAAGACCCTTCGCTAGCTGTGGTCCTTCTGTTTTCGCCGCGGTACCTGCCTTCCTACACCGAGTGGTGATACAGCGAGCACCACATTCCTAACCGATGCAGCTGTCAGTTTGGTTTCGATCAGGGGGCTCCTCGCCCAGTTTTTCAATTATCTAACCCCAAAGTCTCTTTTAACGAGGTGTGTTCCCTGTTCTCATCAACTGCTGTGTGGGGAGTAAGTTCTACCATGGCTGGGCGAGTCATTATTCCAAGCATCACCAGGCAAGGGGACATGACCCCTCTATTTGCAATGAAGTACTGGCCGAGGCAACTGACCCAAATTTCTGAGTTCATCGAGGGGGATCCCGTGTATCCTTCAGTTCTTTCATTTTCTGCCCTAGAGCTGGGGTTAAAAGGTAATTCCGTTCTTGGGATTGAGTTTCCTCTGAGCAAAACCCTAAGGTACGTCCCAGTGAACTTCCTCAACATTGCTCCATAATCCCCACTGTCACGCCCAAACCCAAAATCGCTGCAACCCCCAAATAGCCTGTCTCCACGACTGGAGTAGCTTCTGTCGAAGGGCCTTCCCAGCCACCAGCCAAAAAAGCTAGGAAGGCCAAAAGTGGGACATTCCCCATAGCCTCTGTTCCTCCTATCATGTCTGCAAAAATGGCCGAGGAGTTGAGATGGCAAGTTCAGGCTGAGGTAGAACGAATAAATGCCGAGTTTGAGCGACGCGCCCCTGTCATCCCTCCTTCTGCTGCCTTCCCTACTATCATAGTTGATCCAACTGAACCGAGGGCAAAAAAGGAGGAAGAGCTCAAAGGTTCCTCGGGGTGCTGATGCTGCGGGTACGAGGAAGACTCCTCTAGGTACCAAGTCCCAAAGGAAACGAACTCCCGAGATACATCTCTCCCCAACTCCCTCTGTTGTTGCCTCCTCTCCTCCTTCGCCAGTGGTTATATCTTCTCATTCTCCTTCTGGATCTGAGGTATGTGTGCGTGTTCTTCTTATTCACATTTTCTTAAGGCAAGCTGCATCTATTTATCTCTTAATAACTTTGGTGGAGGGAGTTGAAGAAGAAAGACCCAGCTCCCCCGTGAGCCCTTTCGTGGGGGGACGTTTTGGTTCTTCTCAGGCCGATGTGACTCCTCGTTCCCCTATGATCGGGCTTCCCTACTCCCGCCGTTCGACCTTTCTACGCACGAAGGATGCGGCTGTGGGGGGAGGTTCCATTGAATCTGGGGGCGTCTCTTCTCAACCAGAGACAACTCCCCCAACCCCTTCTGAATTATCATCTCAGCACGAGGTTACTCTGCCCCTCGTTCCGGTAGCGGAAAGTGCTCCTGAGGTAATATATAATCTCTTAGTTGTCAGGTCTCACATCTTTTTTCTTTTGCCATCCCTTTACTTATCATGCTGAATTTTAATATGTTGGCACACCTTAGGTTGGAATGGTGCCTTTGTTAGCTGGCATTCTGCTTCCCACCGTGCTGACGAGACCCATAACTGCGGTTCCCCTTTTTGGTGCCATAACGGAGGTAAGTAACGATTAGATGCATTTCTCCCTTTTTCTGTACTTGCTTCTCGTGTTTTGTAACAACCCGCCCTTTTGGAGACGATTAAATTCCATAATTAAGTATAAATTGGAATTTGGAGAATTTCTCGAAATAGTAATTTTTGGGATTTTCTAGGATTAAATGATTTTCGATGGATGTCGAGATTATTTTTGGGACCATATAGGTCGAAATATTTTAATATATGTCGCCGTGGAGTATGGCGACAAAAGGGGTAAGATTTTGAGTGGAAAACCCGCCTTTACTTTTACGGGTTAGAATAGTGATTTGCGGTCAAGTACCTCGGATGGGAATTTCGACTGTGCCATAAGTCTCGGAATGTCCGAGATAGTCGGAAAAGAGTGTCCGATTGTTGAAATTAAGTTTTGGGGAATTTTGGAGTTAAAAAGGCTCGTAATTGAGTAAACGAATCGTTTTTGGGGTATTAAGGATTAAACCCTTTTCTCCTTATAAAAGGAAGAAGAGAGGGAGAAAAAGAGAAAGAAGAAGAGAAAAGAGAGAGAAGAGAGAGAGGAGGAGAGAAAAGAGGAAAAAAGGGGAGATTCCGGCCAGCCTCCGCGGGATTCGGCTCGAGGACGTCGGATTTTATCCACGAGGCAAGTGTTTACTTGCTTTATTTAATTTTTGCATAAATATCTCATACCGTAGTTTGGTATAATCAAACCCTAAAGATTTTGGGTTGGGTATTCGTGGATAAAATGGGTTTTTGAGAGTTAAAACGAATAAACCCCTAAATTTGAATAATTGGAGAAATTTAGAAATTAACTGAATTTATTGGGTGATTTCAGGTTCTAGGATGTTTAGAACCCGTATTATAAGTGTATTTGTTGTTGGTTTAAGATGTAGGCCGTTAGGTGACGAGATGGAAGCTTGGGGGAAGCTTCCATGGCTGAAAAGCTTCTCGGAGAAGAAGCTGCCCGCCATGATCGATCGATCGATCATGGGGGTTCGATCGATCGACAGCCATGGGTCGATCGATCAGCCCTTGCTGAAAAACATCAATTTTTCTAGGGTGATTTGGATGGGATAGATTCCATTTCATCTTGCTTTGAGGTTAATTAGGTGATAACCTAAGGGACCTTTTAGGACTTTATGGTCCATTAATTAAGGGAATTGAGGAGGGTAAAGTTAGGGTTTCAAATATATAACCCTTAATCTATATTTCCGAGGAAAATAGAATAATGGTAGAATTTAATGGTTTAGGGTCCCTAAAATATGTTGGGGACTTTAAGTGATTAATAGGACTAGGTGTGGTCCTTGAGTTCATGGAAATGAACTCCACGACTCACTAAATTCAAGGTTCGGGAAAGATAAATCCCTAAGTTATGATTTTGGGCTTTTAGGCCTATATGATTTATGAGTATAGGAAAATATAGAAATATTGATTGGTTGAGTGAATCCTATGAGAGGATTATGATGAAATTTGGGAGAATATAGTTATATATTCGCTTAGTATGAAATGGTGTAATTACAGTTATCCAAGTATATCCCTAGAGGGGATTAAGTTAAGTATTGTATATTAAAGTAAAAAATACTTTGGGTTTAGTATCGTGCTTATGAATGCATGATTATGATTCCTGGAGGGAATCTTTGGGATTATTGGTCATCGCTAGATGCTATAGGCCATTATGGCCGTTTATATATTCTAGGAGGAATATATGGTATGTAAATATACTATGTGAATAAAGTATATATATATATATATATATGATATGATGGAAATGATTTTGAAAATATAAAAATGAATATTTTCAAAATGGAAGGATAAATGATTTTCATAATTGATAAATTATGGTTACACACCTCCCTAAATCGCTATCATAAGGGAAGTTGCGCGCATTGTGGTGAAGCCCCCTGGCTATTGAGCAGGGTGGATATAGTCCCTAGGCCATATGGGCAATTATATATGTTTACTGCGCTGGTTAGGAGATTCTGGGTGTGGTCTTGACTTTCCCGCAGGCATATGGCCGCTTCCGACGTTGGTAGGTTCCCAGGTTGTCTTGTATAGATAGGCCCTGGAAGATGATAGCCATTTAGGGGCGCGTCCAGTGGGGAAACCCGGAGGGGCGGTCTTAGTTTTATTAAAGCAATTTATGATATAAATTGGCTTTAATTTACATTTCGTGAGTATAAAAAGGGAAGTGGGATAAATGTTTGGCTTCGGTAACACTCCCGGATGGAAGAAGGGATGTGGAAGCATATGATATGATCAAAGCATTTTCATGATAATGGAAATGGCTTTGGGTACATTTCCTGAGTATAAAAAGGGAAATGGAATGATATAAAACGGAAAAGCATTTTTATGATAATAAAATTGGCTTTTAAAAGTATATGATTTGTTAAAGCAATTCATGATAATGAATTGGCTTTTATATTTACATTTCTCGAGTATAAAAAGGGAAATGGGAAGTTTTGAGAAAAATGAAAGTATTGATAAATACTTGATATATGAATCCTCAGTCCGGGAGATAGATCCGGATGGTTATGGTAAAATGTATATATATATGGATGAATCGAGTACCGAGGGTCTAATGGATCCCGACGATCGACCATGCCGCATAGTAGTGTATCGGGTGGGTTCCTTGTTTGAATTTCGCTTCGCGAGACACCCCACGCGCGAATATGGCAACGTGTTGAGACTGGGGAGAAGTTTAATCCTTAGTGCTCTTATATTATTAATTCTTATGGTATATATATTTATATATATCTTTCTGTACTGAGGGACTGGCGGATCTCGACGATCGACCATGCCGCATAGTAGTGTATCGGGGGGGTTCCTTGTTTGGATTTCGCTTTGCGAGACACCTCACGCATGAACATGGCATAGCGTTGAGACTGGGGTGAAGTTTAGCCCTTAGTACATTGCTTCGATTATCTAGGGTTGATAGTGGGTTGGGTGATAGACTAGTTTAGCAGGGTAGCTTGACTAGGATGTTTAGAGGGATGCGTTAGGAGTGCACTATTAGTGGAGAGGTGAGGGGTATCTCATGGGAGTGCGATACCAAATTTAAATATGAGATAAAACCTTTTTCAAAATAATAAAGCAATTATGCACTTGCTAAATATTTTTAGAACTCGGGCTCTGACCCGTTTATCTACTTTTCCTTTCTTCCTATATTATATATATAGGTGTCCAGACACAGGGACGCCTGGATGACACTTTTTTTGAGTCAGACGTCAGCTGCAGCAGCTGTGGATGCGTGCAGGTTTTTGATAGCCGCTTCCATCCTTGTACTCTAGATAGGAAGTACTGTATAAACATTCGGGCCAATGGTCCAACTGTTTTTATTTATTCTTTGCACGTTATTCGATATGGTTGTATAATTTGAACCGAGTGTTCGGTTATTTTAATTTATTTCATTTTCATTTCAGTTCATTTACGCATTAACTGGTGGATGTTTATTTCAATGGTTTAAAAAGAGTAGTTAAGTAAAAGTTTTAACGCTCGCCTAATAGGATATCAGTAATTAAATGGATTTTCGACAGTGATGCTAAGAATGATCCATATGTGACTCCTGTTTTAATTTGATATAGGAGTGATCGCCCGGTATCCCATTAGGCGGGTTGTTACATGTTTAACACTTAGCTTCATATTTGCAGCTTTCGCCAATTCTTAGCCCACCCTTTTCTCTTAGTGGTCTTCCTCTTTCCAAGGCCAAGGTTGGTGCTTGTGCCCAACGTGGTGGTTCTTCGGTGCCTACCCATGTTGGGGCATCATTTGGAGGTCCATCGTCTTCTTTCAGCGAAACTCCTATGTTAGTCTTGGTACCTTTTGTTGGCGAGGGAGCTTTGCCGACCGTTGAGGCTTCTTCGGTTAAGGGCGCCGTTGAGGCCTCTGAGGAAATAAGCGTGCCCCCAACGGTTCCTACTGTTATGGTCTCCACGGTGACTCCCATTCTCGCTCTCGCTACTGCTGAGGTACTTTGATCATTTCTCTGCATTTCTCAACCTTTCAAACTTCACCTATGATGGTGGCTTAACATTGAAAACACTTGTTGAGATTTTTCATAAACTTCACCTATATCGGTGACTTAACAACGAAAACACTTGTTGAGATTTTTTTTCATAAACTCCACCTATATCGGTGACTTAACAACGAAAACACTTCTTAAGATTTTTTCATAAACTCCACCTATATCGGTGTCGGTGACTTAACAACGAAAACGCTTGTTAAGATTTTTTTTCATAAACTCCAACTATATTGGTGACTTAACAACGAAAATGCTTGTTAAGATTTTTTCATGAACTCCATTTATATTGGTGACTTAACAATGAAAACGCTTGTTAAGATTTTTCATAAACTCATTATTTCTTCTACCTGTTCTCAGGTTGCTCGGGAGGATTCTCCACCAGTTCTTTCGCCCATCGCCTCACTCCATCGGGAACCCGTTATCTCAGAAGATTCTAGTCACAACGATCAAGGTTCCACGACTGGTGCTGCTGCTGAGAGCGAATCTGGTTGTGAGCTCCCTTTGCCCGACTTAGCTCCTCATGCCTTTTGCCTCATGGTCCTTCAGCGTTCTCCTTAAATGCCTGCCAGCCATCGCCTGGTAGTTGAGCACCTTGCAAGCCACCATCCTGAGACTTTTACTGTGGATTGCCTGCGTTCCAACATCCCCGTGATGAGCTACAGACTTCAGGGCATGGCTACTGTTGTTGTTGTTGAAATCGCCAGCACGCCCACCTCAAACGTTACTAGAGCCCTCCTCAATTAATTCCTAGGCTAGCTGAGGGAGTTAGGTTGTGATGGCTTCCGTTTTGACTGGTTTATTGCACACTTAAAAACTTTGAAGAGTTAGCGACTGGATAGCCAAAAGGAGCTGCTGCAGAAACATCGGAAGGATCAACAAGCTGAGGAGGCTAAGTTGGCCGAGCTAGCACCTCTGCTTGAAGCCGTTAATAAGGAGGTCGAAGATGTCGAAGAATCTCTGCGGCTAGTGAAGCTGAAACGAGAGAAACTCCTCATCGAACGTACACAAGCACAAACGAAATTGGGGGTTTCTATAAGTGCTCAACAGTCTTGCTTAGCAGCTTCTTCGGGTCTTCCTGGAGATTTCTTCTCTTCTCCAGATCTTTGGTTCCTCTTAGGTCAATAATTTGTTGTAGACATTTTTTTTATATGTTATTCTTGGGCAATAGCTCCCAATTTTGTAATGCCCCCAAAGTTTATGAATGAGAAAAAGAAGAAGTATATTTTCCCATTTCTTTGTGTTACAACTGTTTGCGTATATTATGAAGTTCTATAATTCTTTCATCTCCACTCGAGTTATAATAAAAAGAACTTGTATATTCATAACAGCAACTAGATACATCAGTGGTCCAAACATAATTGCTTACACATGATAGAGTTTCAACCATTTATTGTTAATTTTGAATGGTTTATCTTCTTCCATCTTAGAAATTAAGCAATAACCTGAGTCATGAGCTTCTTTTACAATGAAAGGTCCCTCCCAATTTGCTGCAAACTTGGGTAGAGGAAGCCCCCTGATGTGTTTCACTGCTGCCTTTAAAACGAGGTCTCCTTCCACGAATTTTCTTGGTCTCACCAGGTTATCATATGCCCTAGAGAGATGCTTTGTGTATATTTGAAAGTGTTGCATCGCATTATCTCTGTGTTCATCTAATGCTTCCAACTGCACATGTCTATTATGAGGGAGCATGACACGTCGCAAGGCATATCGAGCAGAGGGAACTTCCAATTCTATCGGGAGAATCGCCTCAGCCCCATAAACAAGGGAGAACGGAGTATACCCTGTAGGCTTCCTCTTGGTTGCTCGATAGGCCCACAATACAGCTGGTATTTTGTCATCCCACGATCCTGGAAAATCCTCCATCGTTTTGGCTAAAATGTTAACCAAGGTGTTGTTAGTTGCTTTGGCTTGACCATTGCCCTTTGGATATACCACCGTTGATTTATAATGAACAATGGAGTACTTGTCCGTGAGCATTGTTACCTCTGAATTGACGAAAGGGGTTCCGTTATCTGAGAGGATAACCTTTGGAATCTCAAAACGGCAAATGATGTATTCTCTGATGAAGTTGCTCACCACCCCTGCTGTTGCCCTTCTCAGTGGTATCGCCTCAGCCCATTTTGTAAAACACTCCGTTGCTACTAGTATATATATCTTCCCCCTCGAAGAAGGATGTATTGTCCCTACTAGGCGAACGCCAAGTGTGAAAAGGATAAGGCGTTGGTAAGGAGTGTAGATCCACCGATGGGGCATGGATCATATTTCCATGAAGTTGGCAAGCCTTGCACTTTCGAACGAACTCAGCAGAGTCTTTCTCCATGGTTGACTAATAATACCCCAATGTCATCAACTCTGATCATACAACTTGACCCCTCCTATGTGAGCTGGATCGTGCGCCTGCTTGAGGACATCGGCTGCTTTTTCCTTCGTGATGCAACGCAACGGCCTGTTGAAGTTGCCCCTTCGATAAAGCTGCCCTTCCTGAACGTAGAACCTCGGGCCCCTTTGCTTAAGTCCCATCGCGTCAATCTTTTCTATTGGGACAACTCCATCTTTAATGAAGTCAATATAAGGTTGCCTCCAGTCAGGTTGAGCTTCCACGAAATGACATTCAGCTGCTTCGAAGAATAACTGGCATTTGTCGCACTTCCGTTATAGCTCTGCAGCGTCCTGTTTCATTCTAGGCAAAAAATATCCTTCTCTTTGAATTCTTCGGTAGAGATGTATCTCTGTTGTCTCACAGTGCTCTTTATGTGTTTTCTTCAATCTCCGCTCTGCCCCTTTTGGGCCGATGCACCTTGACAACCATCCTCCTGCGTTCCTGAAGTAAAGGTTTCCCTGATTTGTGAAGTATTGGGCTAATTCCCTTAGCTCCATCGCTCCTTCCCCAGATTCCAATTGCCTTCTAATTTCTCCCCTCCAGTTAGCGTCCTCCTCCATCAGTAGAACTGACTGTACTACCGAAGGAGCTGTTCTTCGTTGAATCACGACTGTAGCTATATCGCTCCTCATGACCATCTTCTGAGCAAAGGTGGCATAGGCGTCTGGGTGGCGGTTCATCGTTCAGGGGTGTCTCTTGATCTTGGTCCGATGGAACTGGCTGAGGAGTCTCTGAATGATTGTCCTGTAGGGTGCCAGGCTTGGGTGTTTCAACGTATATTCTCCATTCACTTGTTGAATCACCAAGTTCGAATCGCCTTTGATGCAAAGTGAACGAATCCCCCTTCGAAGGGCCTCCAGCAACCCTAGTTACCATATCTTCATATTTTGCTTCGTTGTTAGAACGAGGGAAATCTAACTTGTAGGAAAGACAAATTTCCTCCGTTCCTTTCGAAAGAATAACCCCTACTCCTTTCTTTTCCGCCGAGGATCCATCAAACTGCATTGCCCCCTCTTCATCACTTGCATCTAAGTAATTGTCCTGCAAGTCGTCTCCTGGAATACTTTCTTTAGGTGGCTCAAACGTTCCGGAGTGGAAGATTGCCAATAGGTCAGCGTACGCTTGACTCTTGATTGGGCGAGGAACCACGCACTTCAAGTCATATTCCGAAAGGATGAGGAACCACCTAGCTGCCCTACCAATCAATATGGTTCTTGCCAGCAAATACTTAATATGATCACATCTGGTTACAATATGGATTGCAAAAGATAGCATGTAATGTCTAAGTTTCTGCGCTACAAAGACTAAGGCTAAACAATGCCTTTCCAAGCTACTATACCTGACCTCTGGCCCATGTATGATTCTACTGAGGTAGTAAACTGGCCGTTCTTCCCCAGGAATCTCTTGTGCCAACAAAGCTCCCACGGAGCTCGTGGTAGATGTGAGGTATAGCTGCAACGGTATTCCTGCCTGTGGGGGAACCATGATTTGTGGTGAAACGAGCAGCTTCTTCAGCCCAGCGAGCTAATCCCAGTGAACCTCCTCCCACTTGAATTTCGTGTTCTTTCGTAACAGCTGCATCAACGAGTGTGTCATCTCGGCTAATCCAGGCACAAATCTCCTAAGATAGGAGACTTTACCAAGGAAACTCTTCAGCGCCTTCGCCGTTCTTGGACTTGGCATCTCCAAGATCGCTTGCTGCTTGTCCTGGTCCATCTGCACCCCTTGTCGATCAACCACGAGGCCTAGAAATTTTCCACTTGTTACTCTGAAGACGCACTTAAGTGGGTTCATCTTTAATTTATATTTCCTGCATCGGGCAAACACCTTCCTTAAATCGCTCAGATGGGACTCCTCCTTCCTCGATTTGATGACCAAATCATCCACATAGAATTCCACAAATTTGTGAAAGAAGTCGTGAAAAATGGCCATCATTGTTCTCTGGTAAGTAGCCCTAGCGTTCTTGAGTCCAAACGACATTACTCTGTACATGAAATTGCTCAACGGGGTTCTAAACGCCGTTTTCTCTGCATCCGTGGGGTCCATCTTGATCTGGTTATACCCTACATACCCATCCATGAAGCTATACATCTCATGACCAGCCGTTGTATCTATCAAGCTGTCAATGGAGGGCAGAGGGAACTCATCCTTGGGGCAAACTCTATTCAAATCTATGAAGTCCACACAGATCCTTATTTGGTTTTTGTCTTTCTTTCCCACCGGGACAATGCTAGACAGCCAAAGCGGGTGCTGTATCGGTTTGATGAACCCTGTTGCCAATAAGCGTTGGACCTCTTCCTTTATCTTTAAGTTTAGCTCAGGCTTGTACGTTCTCATTGCTTGTTTCACCGGAATGGCTGAAGGCATCACGTTCAACTTGTGGCAGCTGACTCCCTCATCCATCCCTTCCATCTCTGTGTATTTCCACGCAAAAACGTTTATGAACTCCCGAATCAACTCAACCAAAGCCTCTCGTTTCTCCTTACTGAGATCTTTCGAGATGAAAATAGGCCTTGGATCCTCCCCTTCTTTCGCCAGATTCAACTGCTCCAACTCTTGTGCCTGTGGCTTCGGTTGATCTGCCATGTAATTTGGTTCTTCGACAACATCTTCCACGAACTCTTATATGTTGGAGTTGTCTATCACCATACATTGCCCCCGTTGATCCACCAAAAGGCACTCATATATCGGGTCAGCCTCATTATCAGCTTCTTCGGCAGTCCGTTCACACCATTATAATCGATATACCACTTTTCCTTCTTTGGTAACGACTTTCTTGCACTGCCTGCTGGTAGCTGTAACTGCCTTCCTCTTCTTTTCTCTAGAAGCCTCAACCACTCTTTCCTGAAAATCGGCTCAGCACGCTTTGCCGTTGGACCTCATGTTCCATCGGATCCACTCTAGGCCTCATCCTGTCTTTGAGCTGCTTTGAGCTGTGTTTTGGGGCCAAGGGAACACGTAGTGAGCTTCTTCTGCCACCATTCCCTTGCTGCTTGCAACCTCTTTATTCTGCTCGTTCAAGGGCCCCATCCTTTCTCTGATCGAGGGAATCCAGGCTCCCTCCATTCTTCTCGTTAGGACCCGGACATCCTCCTCCAATTCTGTGTAAAACGCCGCATCTACCAAGTGAGCTTCCTCTACAGCGAGGGGCCTCTTCGTAGTCCTAATGGTCACCTCCGTTCCCTTGATATTTGCCTTGGCGCATTGGTGATACGTTGAAGGAACTAACCCTTGGTTGTGCATCCACACTCTTCCTATCAGCAGATGGTAGGAAGTTGCACTCTCTATTACGTGGAATTTGATATGGGAACTCAGATTTCCTATCACAATCCCAATATTTACGTACCCAATGGACTTGGAAGATTGGTTGTCACATCCCGAAATCACCAAGGGCATGGGGACCAACCTTTCTTCAGGAATATTGACTGCGTGGAAAGAGTTGATTGGCATGATATTAATGGAAGCTCCCCCATCCATAAGAGTCCTTGCAAAACTAACTCCGTTAACGCTGGCGGTCACATACAATGGCCTGTTATGAGGGAATCTTACGGCCCTATCCGCATCGCTGAAAGTTACTTCTGACAGAAACTTCTTCACCAACCTGGCCATGGGTCCCTTCCATGTCAGTGAGCTGACCGCGTTCTTCCTCGCAATGTCAAGTATTGCCTGGGTTATTTCCAACCCACTCTCTTTCGGTATCCGTACTTGGTCGAAGAACCAGGTGAACTTTGGGGATTTTGAAACTTCACAGTATTCTATGACTGGGTCTGCTTCCTCACCTTCAACGCTGTATACGTCCTCCACGTCTTTAGCGCTTGCTTCATCGTAAACTAATACTATGTTAGCCATTCCCTTAGTACAATTTTCTAAAGCTTCTTCGAACTCCCCCTGCCTCGTCGTTGGCTCTCTTTCTTCTCTCTCTGCGTCCTCATCATAGGCCACCACCAGATTGACCCCATGTGCTGGAAGTGGGTTGTTGTTAACGTTCTGCGAAGAAATTTGCAACGTCCCTACCTTCTCATACTTGTCGATGATTCTTCTCAGCGTGAAACAACTCTCTGTTGGATGCTGGATCTTCCGATGAATCTGGCAATATTTGGGATCCACCCTTGTTGTCGCATCGGGTTCCCCAACGGGAATGCCCTTTGGTTCATAGACCATTCCTCCTTGGACCATTGCGTTGTAACAGCTGACAGCCTCCTCCACTGTACGAGGCAATGGTGGTGGGTCCTCCTTGTCTCTTCCAAACTTCCTCTTGTTGTCCTTCTTCGGCGCCTTGCCCCCATCTGTTCCCTCAGTGTACCCTACCCGTGGGGGCTAAGACCTCCCCCCACAGGTTGTATCGGCTGCCTAAATATCATGGGTACCACCACTGGGTTTGGTCGCACCACCAATGAGATATTTCTTGCTGCCTTTAGGAAGGCCGAAAAAGCCCCCTCGCGTGTCTCATTAATGAGATGGTAGATGTACTCAGGAAGCAGCCCCTCCGTGTAGATCTGTAATAACTTGGACTCATTGGCCTCCTCCCTCACATCGAGGGACCTTTCCCTGAATCTTCGAACGTAAGCCACCACTTCTTCCCCGGGTCGTTGCTTCTCCCTCCCCAATTGGGTCAAAGTAAACTCATCTTCCGCTAAAAAGAACTTCTGGACGAACAAAACGTGCATCTCCTCCCATGTGGAAACACTCTTGGAAGCTAAGTGAGAATACCAAGTGTATGCCTTATCGGTTAAGGATTTAGAAAATTCCCTCAACGTGAGTTTCTTGTTATTACAATGCGCCCCCAGGTTTTCAACGAAGCGTTTGATATGTTCCTTCGGGTTTCCACCATTTCCTGTGTATTTTTCAAAGATAGGAGAAATATAATCTTTTGGATAGGGCTCATCGTTGTATTCCTGGGGGTAAGGAGTCCGAAAGTCGTCATAGACCGAAGCTACCTCGCCCGCAGATTGCGAGGAAGCTTGCATGAATTTCAGTATCTCTTTCCTCATTTCGTCCATAGCTGATGCTGTTGAGGGAACAACCAGAGGGACCACAGGCTGAGTGCCCGTTGCAGCTGGAGAGATCGATACAGTTGGAGCCTTTGATACTCCTGAGGCTCCCACTACTGGATTTACAACAGAGGGTATACTTGCTGGGACCGTTCCCGTTACGCCTGCGCTTGGTGGGACCGTTGGGGCTGCCCCTGGTGTCATGAAAGAATTGGCTTCAAATCCTCCCAACACCGTTGAAGCTACGGGAGTTTGCAAAAACTCGTAAAATTTAGGAGTGCCACTTGGGCTGGCCCCAACCCAACGCTCGTGGAAGCTTGTGTCGCCCCTGGAGCGCCTGTCGCCGCCTGTACTGGAGGCACCTCTATTCGAGGAGCCCCGTCCCTTAGAGCCTCCAGTTCTCTCGCCGCCTGTTCTTCATTGTGTTGAATGTCATCAAAGTTGAGCCTTCGATTAACGTTATCTTGTGCCATACTCCTTGCTTAGAAGAATGCCTCCCTAGTGGAGTCGCCAAATGTAAGAGGGTGTTTCAGATAAGATGGAGGCGTAACCCCTTTTTGAGTACAGTAATGACAAGTTAACTAGCAAAACTATCGATTAACTACAGGACACGCAAACACAACTTAGTGAAGGTAAACTCTGTTTAAACTCTGTTTAAACTCACAAATCTCTCGTGTATAACTCAGAAGGTAGGAATGAACTTAGAAGTAACTTTGCCCAGAGGGAGAGAGAAAATAAGCACCCTAGATACACCTTGGTAGGCAGCAAAACACCCCTACCACCCTCAATAATCTCTGTCAAATATTAAAGCTTCGTGATAAATGACAATAGTGGGTGAGTAGACTCTCTGATTCGTAATAAATCTCTCTAGTAATAACTTCTAGACTCTCAATAATAACACGATCCCTCCTCAGAGGTGGTTGGGGTCCTTAAATATCCCCCCACACTACCCCCGAGGCAACTCAGTTATTAATGCTTGTGAAAGACATCCCCCATACTTTATGTCACAAGCATTAAATACCTGATGCACTAATTATCTCCAAGTCATAAGCATTAAATGCCAAGACATGCCTTTTGCCTAACCACTGTGTGTCAGGGGGTTGCCATCACAGCGGTGGCTCACCAACTGTCTGAAAGCCCCAAATACCACGGTGGTTTACTCAAGTGCAGGTCTGACATTGCCTAGCTGGTTAGTGACATCAGATAAAGTGGATGTGACATTAAGTAGAAGGTTGTTTGACTCATAACTCAACTCCCGATGGAATTCAAGGTTTCTCCCCCCCGAGGTTCCACGATCAGGGTCTTTCGGTCTTTTACCAGGTGTATCTAAGACGTCCAGGACAAACCCCAACGATGGCTCACTTCTCAATCCTCCAAACCAAGTCCCTCTGAAGTTCCCACGTCGAGGTCGTTCGATAGAGCATGGAAGCTCTCGCAGGCCTTGCCAAGCCTGGTCTCTCGCGAGTATCGTTCGATCTCACACAATTTCATTATTCTCGTTACATCATTACAATCGTTATAGCTCATAGTCAATATAATCAAAAGATACAACAAGACTAAATTAATCAACAGGACTAAAGGACGAACTCTCTCGGTCAGCTTCTTCGCTGGAAGGTCCCTCTAGGCTGCCATGCTGAGTTGCCACGCCGAGCTGCCTTAATCCCAAACACTGATGTAAATGGGGGGATTATCTATAATCTCAGGATTACCTTCAAGCCCCCTCTACAGTGTTCATCGTGGTGCATGAAGTGGGTATCAAGTTGTGATTCCAACTCTGATAACCCTTCAATCTTTAGATTGATAAATGTCCAAATAAGAAGCAGGTGGATAGGAACCCTAAATTCCATCACCGCTAAAAGGGGGAATACCAACTCTTTTAGCCTCCTCCATCCTCTATCCTCCACCTCCACCTCCACCTCCACCTCCACCTCCTACCACCACACAACCACCACTTTGTCAAATGAAACACCGTCTCCTACCTTCCCCCTAATCCAAACCCTATAAAGAAACTAAGATTCGTGCAAGAACCATCCAAAACCCCCTCCGACCAAAACCCTAGGCCCCCCCCCCCCCCCCCCCCCCCCCCCTATTTTCCCCCTTTCTCCTGCTCATTTGTGCCCAACCACAATCAAACTCAACCAAAAATAGGCTTCCCTACTCCGATCCAATCCCTACCTCTTATTTGACCTCAAATCTGGTCAAAATTGGTCTTAAGGCATATTTGTGACACAACATATGACTTCCATGAAAAATGCGTCCCACTTGTGATCCATCTCCGACTATTTGCCATTTTTGGGTCCCGCTTTTCGGTATGTCGCCATCTTCAATCTGCTTGTTTCGTCATGTACTCACAAAGGTGTGGTCGTCGGAGTTACTGTCCGGTCAGATTCAAGGGTCCACCGCTCCAAGTTGCGACGACGTACTCGTGGTGTAGAGAAGTCGGATATGGTCGTCAATTTTTGGTTGCTCGGATTTCGTAGAGGTACATTGCCGGGATTTGGCTTTATTATAGCCATTATTGACGAGGTTCATACGTATGGGACTAATTCCAGTTGGCTGCCCACTTTTGATTGAGTTTGATTGAGAGCCGAAGCATTTTTTGGTTCATATCATGTGGCATTGATGAGTCACCCTTCAAGCTCGAGGACGAGCTTTGTCGAAGACGGGGAGAATGGTGTGTTTAGTGATCCGTAGCGACACGTGGCGGTGGTTGTGTGCCCTGGAGAAGACTATCTTTTATTTTGCATTTTTAGTTTAGGATTTATCGTCATTTTCTTTTATTTTTAGTGTTTAATTAGTCTCCAAGCATGTTTGGGACTAATTAGTCTTTTCTAGTTATTAGTTTTCCTTTTTTGTCTTTTTGGGTATTAGCTTGGTTCGCAAGCTAACCTCTCTTATAAATAGGCCCTTGGCCCTCATCTGACAACTTGAATATTGATAAAGAGAATATATATAGAGAGAGACACTTTTTCCTAGTTTAGTTTTATTTTTTTGTTGGTGGTGCTATTGTGTAGTTAGTAGTTGGTGTGTAGTGTAGTAATATTGCTTCCGCATTCTTAGATTCACATCACTTTCATATCAAGGTGTCTTTTGGAATTTATTTGGATTTATTAACCACGTCTAGACTAGTTTCAATAATCAACATACCATCAACATATACGCAATTATTCAAACCTATTTTATCTTGAAATCTATTATATATACATTTATTGACCTCATTTATGATATAGCCATTAGATGTCCTAACTTTATCAAAATTTTCATGCCAGGAGGTTCTTTAAGACCATATAAGGATTTCCAAGTTTACAGAACAATTTATTAAGTTCCTTTGCAACAAAGCCATCGGGTTGATCCTTATAGATTTATTTTTCTAAGTCAACATTAAAAATGCCAAGTAAAACTTGTATAAAATTAATAATTGTAACGTGAATATTTATCAGAGAAATTAATGTATTTTTTTATTATAGCTTTTAGCTACAATTCTTGCTTTAAATTCATCAATTGATCCATCTGCTCTTAATTTTTTTAAATACCCACTTACAGCCAATTGTTTTACAACCTAGAGATTAATTAACTAATTCCTATATGTTACGAGCAATTATTGAAACATATTTACTATTTACAGCTTCTTTCTAAAACATACAATCGGATGAAGACATGGCCTTATCAAAAGACTAGGATTGTCCTTCACTTAGTATGTTAAGAAATCATAATAAAAATTAGTGGTTGTCCCAAGTATTTTGCTTTGCCTAGTTTCAATTTATTCCAAGGCTCAGATTTTTCTTTGAAAGGAACTCTTTCTTAAAAAAGCTCGGCATCTCTTGATTCAAATATGACATTATTATAACAAAATTATTTTTATAATTAATAACTAATAATCTATACGCGGTATTATATTTAACATAACATATAAAAGTGCAACCAACAGTTTTGGGGCCAAGTTTGGTTTTGTTTTAGGAACAAGAATGGATACTTTAGCTAGGCAACTCGACACCTTAAGGTGTTTATGGCGTGAGATGCAGCGGAATTGACACACACAGGAACACACAGGAACAAAAATAATAATGGAATCATATTTTCTCTCAAATCATTTCTCTCAAATCTCATAAATTTCATTAATAATAATTCACCATAATAATTTTGATTACAAGAGAGGGCGAAGGGCCTTATTTATAGATGATCCTAAACTTGGGGCGCAAGTCTCTTAATTAAAAAGGGGAGTAAATAACCTAATTAAAATAGGTAACTAATTGAAAGATAAATCCTAATTATTATCTGTACTAATAATACTAATAATAATTTAAATAATAAATAATAACTAACTACTCATAAATAAATTGGGTATATATATATATATATATATATATATATATATATATATATATATATATCCTAATAATATTATTAATACTAATTTACGTCATTTTTCCATTCTTCGAAAAGCTCGCCTCGAGCAATAAAGCCTTGATTGTTGAAGATGCCAGACAAGAAGTGCCCTCTCCTTCTTCGAAAAGCTGAACCACGAACCGTGGGGGAGATTCGTAAAAGATCATGCCATATTCATAAGTACTTTGAATATTTTGGGCCATTATTACCTTTTATTGGGGGTGAAAAATAATTTTTTTAAAAATTTTGGTGCCCAAATAATAAATTATGCATCAACTGAAAATTTGGAGGAGACCCGAAGTTTTCAAGACCCAAGAAATCTGCCTCTTCATGATTGAACCCATTCTTCATGTGCAGTGCAAACTAATTTTTTCAGATGTAAATGTGAAGGCCCCATCTCCCATAAATCCCCTTGTAGCTGATGGTCCAGACTGAAATTAATTTTTAGGTCCAAATTACACTAGCTGGCCCAATTAAATAAGAGTCCAGGCCCTTTAGACTCCATACCCGTATCCGTCCCTAATAAAACAAACTCATCAGCGAACAAACCCACACAAATCCTATCTCCATTTCCACTTCATCGCGGCCACGATCCCTCACCTCCATGACGCTAACTGTTGTGGATTCGTCGGCGTCTATCTATCATTCGATCTCCTCGTCTTGGCTTCCTTGCCCAGATCTGTACTACTCGTGTCGCTATGGCCTTAGCCAGCGACGACTGGTGATCTCCCAATCTTCACTGGCTTCATCTGTAATTGAAAACCCACCGTCCTAAACCAGTGCACCCCTTGGATGGCATCTCGCCGCCGATCTGCCTTCAAAACCTCTATTTGTTCACTCAATCTTTTTAAATAGGCCGCGAAATCAAATCCAGCCACCGCTGGTGGTGGCGCGATTGTGGTGGCCAGTTTTGGAGAATTGATCGTCATTGAGTGATAGGTTGCTCCGACCTCTTGTCATAGCTCGTGACCTCAATACATACACGATTTGACACACGTGTGGAAAATCAGGAGAGAATGCAGCTCTGATATCATTTTGATGTGAAACCTATAAAGCACGGACTCGACACGCAATACGTGTTTCGACACGACACGCGACACGCAATACGTGATTTTTCTAAAAACTAGGATACGATACGCTAGGATACGTATAATATATAATATATATTTAAATATATATAAAAGAAATAAAACATATTTTTTTTCCATAAAATACATTATTAGAGCATTCTTAACATAAAATTAAGAAAATTGATCGTACAAAACAATATTCAAATACACTTTAACATTAAAATCATAAATAAAACACATTCATCTAAAAATAAAAACCAACCAACGTGTAAAAAACAGGGCAAGATCAGAAGGAAACAAAAGACAGTGGCATTTTTTATGTTTCTTTACTTTTTTTTTTTTTTTGCTGTTGCTTATATTATTTTTTTGCTGTTGTTGTATAACATAAAGAGGGAGAAACAATGGCATAACATACCATTGTGTGGGAAGAGGAAAAAACAAAGAAAAAAGCAAAGAAAAACAAAGAAACAGGAGGGAGGAAAGGACACAGCGTGTCCTCAGCATGTCGGGAGCGTGTCCCCAGCGTGTCGGGAGCGTGTCCAACTAAAAAAAAAACAGGACACTCTGGGACTCGCGTGTCCCAGCGTGTCGGGGGCTTGTCGCGTTTCCGAAACGTGTCAAAAAAGATTCGTGCCTTCCGGGAGAGTGTCGATGCTTCATAGTGTGAAACGCAGCGGAATTGGCACAACGATGAACACAAATAATAATCAAGTCATAATTTCTCTCAAATCATCTCTCACAAATCTCATTAATAATAGTTCTCCATAATAATTCTGATTGCAAGAGAGGGCTAAAGGCATTATTTATAGATTATCCCAAACTTGGCGAGCAAGTCTTCTAATTAAAAAGGGAACTAAAAAACAAATTAAAATAAGTAACTAATTAAAAGATAAATCCTCATTAGTATCTCTACTAATAATAATTTAAATAATAACTAATAACTAACTACTCATAATTAAATTGGATAATATATATATATCCTGATAATATTATTAATGCTAATTCACGCCAGTTTATGATATGGTTTATTATTTTTTCGCATTTTATAAGGCGTTTTATCATTTTATCGTTGGGTAACTCAAAAGTGTTTTACATAAAAATGATTTAATCAAGGTTGAGGAAGCATAAAAGAATTAATATCTACATAACAACAACATGGAAAATGAAGAAGGGTTTCCTATTTCTCTCTCTAGTCTCTCAATATCAAAATGGCAAAAGTGTTACAAAAGAAGGCCTTTTGCGTATTTATACTAAAGATACAAAAAGGCTAAAAAAAAATAAATAAAAAGATTGATAAAAAGGACGCTCATATCCCTATGCTCCTGCATCACTCTCCCTCCCTTGAGAAAACTCCATATACTTCGTATATTGCCGATAGAAACCATGGTCGATGTGCCGCTGTAATCCATGAATCCTCGGCCTCGGGACGACCAATCCAGCAAACCAAGTAACACATATAATCACCCGAAGAAGAAGATACAAGCTCGGAGTCTAGAATTCCCTCAATGCGATCCACGTGAGAGCGGACCAGGTGGGTAGTCTCGGTGGAATGTGAATTGGCGGAGCATGGGTGTCTCGGAAGGGAGAAAGGTCCGTCACGTCTCGGCGCATAAGAAGATTGGTACCCTTACCCTGACGGGGCGCTTTCTTTAGGTATATCATGACTAAATCACCCGGGTGGAAGGAGACAAAGCGGCGGTGCTCATCGGCGGCCTTCTTATTAGGGGTGTACATAGTCTATAGTTGAACGTGCACATCGGCCTGAATGGAAGTCAAGCGAGAAGCAAACTCCTCAGCTGAAGGGCATGTAGGCACCGCCGGAGGAAGCTCAGCGAGATCTATGGACATAGTAGGTGATTGCCCTAACAATCGGTAAAACGGTTCACGGCGTTGCTGAAGGCGAACTCGGCTTGGGCTATCACTATGTCTCACCTACGGGGATGCTCAGAAGATGAACATCTCAATAGATCACCCACACTCCGGTTGACCATCTCAGTCTGGCCATTCGTCTGGGGTGATACGCATTTGTAAACTGTAATTATGTCCATAAAAATCGCCAAAGTGTACGCCAAAAATACCCTGTAAATCGTGCGTCCCTGTCGGAGGGGATGTTACGTGGAACTCCGTGAAGGAAAATCTCACGAAAATATAATGAAGCTACATGGGACGCATCCGTCGTGCGAGTTCATGGGATAAAGTGCGACATCTTGGAGAACCTATCCACCACAACAAGGATGGAATCATGGCCACTAGATGTACAGGGCAACTTTACAATAAAATCCACTGAAACATTCTGCCATGGTCTCTCAGGAATCGGCAACGGAGTATAGAGGTGTGCTGGCCCTTGGTCGTTTGACAAGTGTAGCAACGCCTAATGAAGCTGTTAGTATGTCTCCTCATCGTTGGCCAGTAAAATTGGTCCCGCAGCATCGCGAGAGTACGCACCTGTCCCAAATGGCTCGCCAATCCTCCCTCGTGGATCTCATAAATGATCTTCTCCCACAAGAATGAAGATGGACTACATAAGGTCGTCCCTTGATGTAGGAATCCATCCTGTAATAGATACTCATCCGAAGCACCATTGCCCTGCTGGCAAGCCGCAAAGATCAGTCTAAACTCTATATCAACCGGCTAAAGATCACGGACTTCATCAAACCCAAACACTTGACTCCTAAGAGTCACCAACGCATGCACCCTCCTGCTAAGGGCATCTGCCACCTGATTCTCCTTTCCCGGCTTGTACTGCAAATGAAAAGTATAGCGCTGGAGATAAGCAGTCCACTTGGCGTGCCGGTCACTAACACGCCGGTGACTATGTTGGAAACGTAGGGCTTCGTAATCGGACTTGATGACGAACTCCTTATGGAGGAGATAGGGGGACCAAAACTTCACCGCCTTTACAACCGCATTGAACTCGAGATCGTATGTTGAATAATTGAGAGTGGCTCCTGTCAGCTTTTGACTAAAGAAAGCGTCGATTTCCCATTCTGGCTCAAAACAGCATCCACTCCTGTCTTGCAAGCATCGCAAGACAACTCAAATAATTGATCGAAATCTGGCAGTGCTAAAATAGGCGTCGTCGTCGTCATCAACTCCTTAACGTACATGAAGGCTTTATCCGCCTCTGGAGTCCATCGAAACTCGGCTAGGCCATGAATGCTGTGGACCTGGGATACCGATGTGGGTGGGGGCCAATCCACTATCAGCTGAACCTTGACATTATCCACTCTGATGCCTTCACTAGAAACCACATAACCCAAAAATGACATTGATGGTACCATAAAAGCGCACTTCTTCAACGCGTGGAAGAATCGCTCGGCTCGTAGGACCTCCAAACCTGAGCTCCATGGTCAAGGTGCTCTTACTCTGATCGTCTGTAAATTAGAATGTCATCAAAATAAATCACCAAAAATTTGCCCATGAAATGGTGCAAAATCTGTGTCATCATCCTCATAAAGCTAGATGGGGCATTGGAGAGGCCAAAAGGTATCACCGCTCACTCGTATAGCCCGCCCTTCGTCTTGAAGGCAGTCTTTCAGTCATCCCCTGGTTTCATGCGAATTTGGAAATAGCCGATCTTCAAGTCTAGATTAGAGAAAACCCTCACTCCATGGAGTTGGTATAGCATATCCTCTAATTCGAAGATAGAAAACCTGTACTTTACGGTGATCTTGTTAATAGCTCGGATATCAACACATACGTCAACTCCTATCCTTGTTTGGCGCTAACAGGGAAGGTACTGCACAAGGAGACACTGTCCCAAATATAGCTCTTGTGACATAGCTCTGTGATCTGTCTTTGCAGCTCTTCGTGTTTCGTGGGCGACATGCGATAATGGGGGAGGTTGGGGAGTTGTGCCCCGGGGATAAAATCAACAGCATGCTGTATATCTCGAAGAGGAGGAAAATCATCTGGAGGCGTACACACGTCGGCAAAAGAATCCAACAAACTACGGACACGTGGTGGAACAGACGCCTTCGGGGTGGTAATGGAACTAATGAGAGCATAGCATAACCCTGTCTCTGCGGCCTCAGTGACTAACTCCACATGTGAGACTACTAAGGCGGAGGGCCGTGACATAGGGAATGGTCGCATGGGGAGAAGGAGAAAGTTCCTCTCATGCACAAACGAAAAGGTATTAGCTCGACTGTCATGCATGCTACGATGATCAAATTGTCACGGTCTCCCCAAAAGAAGGTGGCATCCCCGCATATCCACCACGGTGCTCAAAACCTCGTCATGGTAGTCCCCAATAGAAAATAGAAAAAGCTATTAGGCATTGTCAGCTAGGGGCAAGTGTGGCTTCACTACCCAACCACCTAGTTCGACACGGGGAGGCTAATGATTCCGTGGGAAGTTTCAACTTGTCTACCATTTCTTGAGCCACCAAGTTATCGCTAGTGCTGCCGTCAATAATCACTGTGCAAAGCCTCCCTCTCGCAGTACAACGAGTAAAGAATATACTCGTGCGGATCCACATGTCATCATTAGGAGGGGGTGATTGAGTGTCCACCGAAGTCGTACTCATCACGATGTGTGTGTAGGCGTTAGAAATATCGGCAAGTCATGCTCGATTAAGGCAAAAAGAGTCACGTTGCCGGCAAATGGATTGAGCGGTAGGTAAAGGTACATCTGTAGGAATGGGGAGGATGCCTAAGGGGGCGCATCCTTTGTATAAGGAATTAGGGTTTTTAGAAGGGGGGATGCTAGGGTTTCTTGGGAGTGGGGTAAATAGGGTTTGGAATTAATTTTTTTTGTTGAAAGTGATTAGGGTTTGGGGGAATACGTGTTTTGGATACGTTTGGATGGATCTTGGATTGTCCGGAAGTGGAAGACATCAATTCTTGATCTTTAATAACTATTCCGGTGAATGTTGAGTTGGTCAGGGGTTCGATAGTGATTCTATCCCTTAGAATTGGGTTGTCGGTTTGTAATCGGACTGGAATGAATTTGTTCGGTGGTAGAGTTGCCTGGATCTGGATGGCGGCTGCCTCGGGAGGAATTCCGGTAACTCCAGCGACAGAATCCTTTCCCTTTTGTCGGCGGATTGAGAGGCTACTGTTGTCGGGATCAAAAATAGAGCCAAACCTGTTATTTATCTTTGGCGATAGCACCTCCTGCACTTCGGCAGGACTCGTGGTGGCTTAGGCGTGCCTGGGGTTTGCTGCCGAGGGTTTCTCACAATAGTCTGATGGGAAATCAGCCCCTGGAGCTGGTGTAACAGCTGGTATCTTCTAGCTTTCAAGATTGCATTTTAGGGTTACGTAGAGGGGTAATGAGTCACTCGGATGAACCCTGCCCGAATTCCAATCTTCGATATACATTTTTGATTCCAGAAACAAACAAAACTCTATACCAATTTGATGTAATTAATGCGGAAGCGTAAAAGAATTAATATCTACACAACAACAAGAAGATGGAAAATAAAGAAGGGTTTCTTATATCTCTCTCTAGTCCTCAATATCAAAATGGCAAAAGTGTTACAAAAGAGGGCTCTTTGGCTATTTATACTAAAGATACAAAGAGGCTAAAAAAGAACAAAATAAAAAGAATGATAAAAGGACGCTCATGTTCCTATGCTCTTGCATAAAAAAATTACCCTATCTTTAGAATTCCATGTTTCCTTTCAGTAACACTGTTGGATTGAGGGGAATACGGAGGTGTAACTTCATGTATGATTTCATTTTCACCACAATAATCTTCTAAAACACCAGTATATTCTATTCCTCTATCAAATCTCAAAAGTTTAATGGATTTATCGAATTGGTTTTTAACTTCTATTATAGGAAATAAATTTGAAAAACTCTCATCTTTATCTTTTAGAATTTAAATATAAAATAAGTGATTAATCATTTTTAAATGTAAGAAAGTATTTATTTCCACCTCGTGTAACATAATCCTTAATTTCACACAAATTAAATGTAATATTTAGCACATTTTGACTCAGTACATGTTTAACATTGTGTGGTTGAATAAATATCAGGCTTTAGTATATTTGTCAACAACATTAATATTTTAATAAATGCAATATTTACACGACTAAGTCTAACATGCAACATATCAACGGAATCAATCAAGCAAACGAAAGAAGTTAAAGATATATTATTATTAATCTAGATAAACTCTCATGACCATACTCTTTCCCCATAAAAGACCCTCCTTTAAACAAGAAATTATCATTCTCAAATACAATTTTAAACCCCTTTTGAACTAAGACAAAAGTTGACATCGGACTTTCCAAATTTTAGGTTCGTAGAGAATATCCTTTAAGGTAAGAACGTCTCCAGAAGTGAACCTAAGAGTCACCATGCGCCTTTCCCACCACCTTAGATATAGAGAAATTCCCTATGTACTGACATTCTCTATCACTGGCAAGAGTGAATGAAGAATAAGCATCTCTCTTGCAAATATGTTCTCACATGATTAACTTCTGTCACCACCACAGAAAAATTCTCATCCTCAATTACATGCGTACGATGTTTAACGTCTTTCCCTTAACCTATGTCTGTAATCTTTTGCATAATGTCTTGATTTGCCACGAACAAACCAGTCATCAACAGGTTTAGATTTGAATTAGGGCTTAGAGTTGTTCTTCTCTACAAGTTTTTTGTTATTGCTGGATTTCATATTATTTTCTCTTTTCTCCTTTTATATTTGGGCCCAATATGTGTTGAACTTTAGGTTTTTGGTCTCTTTATTTCCGTAACATGTATGTTTAAGAACCATCAAAATACTAGTATAAATTTATTTGTTTGGCTCCCAATTGGGTAAGCCATTACATTAACAAATCCTTTTTGGTATCAGAGCCAAATTTCTCTCTTCAAATCTTAACCCTAATAAACAACTAAACCCAACCCTAACCCTAACTCTAAACCCTAACCAAACCCTAAAACTCCACCTTCCACTGCACCTTTCTTCTGGCCGACGCCTCTTCTCCTTTGTTGGCCGGCCTCCGCCACTGATTTTTCAGCTACCGGCGCCCCTTTTTTCGTCCACAGGGCAGTTGTCCCTTCCTGTTTTAGTTGGATTTTGGGGTTTAATCCCCTTCTTGGTACTAGATCTAGTTTTTTTCCCTCTTCTTTACCCTTTTCTAGGGTTCTTTCTCTTTTCTTTTCTTGATGTACTAAACTTGTTACATCCTTATATTGTTGAGGGCTGCCAATTTTATTTTCGGCGGCATTTTGTGATTGGTTGCTATTCTTTTGGCCTTTTTTGGGTGATTTTGTGATAATTTTATATTTTGGGGATATTTTTTGAAGTACTATGGATGTTTTCGTAATTGTTGATGAGTTTTATTTGTGGTTCTTGATTCGGGGTTGGTATACGCTGAATCAATTTGTTAGCAAAACATAACCTGTTTCAATCGAGTCTCCTCATGAATGGGCAATTTTGCTTCCGAATCCCGTTTTGGTAATAAGGAGATGGTTTGTCATTGTCATCCATTGTTGCAACATAAATATGTTCCAATACGACTATTTGGTTCATCTAGCATGACTAGAGGTGTTGATAGCACTTGTTCTCATACGGCTATTCCACCGGTTGAGGCTTTTTCTCTCAGTTCCAGTGCCACCATTACTTCGGATGCCCCTTCCGCTTTTTGTGTTGAGACTACGAAGTCCACTTGAATTATGGATTTCGGAGCCATTGATCATATGACAGGAGAGTTATCTCTTCTTTCCTTGTCCACTATTCCCATTTGTCAGTACGTGCATATTGTGGATGACTCTTGTACACGTATCCATATTACATGATATTACTCTCTCAGTTTCGCATTGTCCAAATTTTCTTTTATTCTTTTATCTATTAACCGACTTGCCAAACATCTCAATTGTTCGATCGTGTTCTTTCTTACCCATTGCCTCTTACACGACTTTGAGTTCGAAGAGGATTCTTGGTAGGGGTTATGAGCGCAATGGACTGTACTATTTCGAGGATCAACAACCACCACCACCACAGCCTCTCACCTTTAGTCTTAGTGCTATTGTCTTGTCGAGTTTCATTCCTTTTGATGTTTTCCTCCGAAACTTGCCTTTATGGTATGCTCGTTTAATGCATGTCAATTTTCAATACCTATGTTTGTTATTTCCTTTCCCTTTTTAAAGTTTGCAAGGAAAAAAGGTTCCATGTGTAGTTTGTGAGCTCTCTAAGCATACTAGGACTAGCTATATACCACATATGGGTCATGCTTCTATTATATTTGATTTGATCAATTCTGATGTGTGGGGACCATTTCCTGTTATCACTTTATCCAACCATCTTTATTATGTGACCTTTATTGATGATCATACCTGGTGTGTGTGGGTGTATCTTCTTAAAAAGAAAATTAAAAGTCCCCCCTTGTTTGTACAATTCCTTCAATGGTTAAGACTCAATTTCAGACAATGGTCCGTAACATCTGATTTGATAATGGGCGTGAATATGCTTTTAATGAATTTCGCTCCCAACTTAATCAGAGAGGGATCCTTCACCAACGCATTTGCTCATTATACACCCAAGCAAAATGGGGTTGAGGAACGGAAAAATCGTTATGCAATTGGAGTTGTTCGATGCTTGTTGAGTGGTATGAAGGTGCCCAAGTCTTATTGGCACCCAGATGTTCTCACCACTACTTTCATCATAAATCTCATCCCAAGTCGGATTTTGGGAGGTAAGGCGCCCTTTCAGTGTCTTCGGCCCGATAGCCCCTTAGTCCATATCCCCTATCAAGTATTTGGGGGTGTACTTGTTTTGTTCATAATCGTAGTCCCTCTCGACAAAAACTTGATGATAAATCTATTTGGTGCATTTTTGTTAGGTGCGCCTCGATGTCTAAGGGGTATCGGCATAGTTGTCAAAATCGTCCGATTCGATTCACTACCAAAACGATTCGAATCAACCTTAGAATCGCAAATGTCTAAAGAATCGGACTGAATCGGCGATTCACGATTCGAATCTTCCGATTCGGTCCGATTCACTTTTTTTTTTTTTTTTTTCCGCGATTTTTTTACATTAAATTAATATATAGGCTCTTTATGATATATATTTGTTTTATGTAGGGTGTTTTAAATTAATATGTAGGCTGTTTTATGATATATTTTTGTTTTTTACATTTTTAAGCTTAAAATGAATGAGAACATGTGCTACGGTTAATTTTCGTGATATATTTTGGTATATTATCATGTGCTACGATTAGTTTTTTATCATATTACGCTTAATTACCAATTCTATAGTGTTAAATTCCATTTACGTATGTTTTACTACGTTTTTATCGTTTGGTTCCGATTCGACCGATACGATTCACGATTCGATTCACGATTCGCGATTCGGGGGGTAAACGATTCACGATACGATTCGCGATTTGACAACTATGGGTATCGGTGCTAAGACTTAGTGTCTAAACATATGTATCACTCTCTTGATGTTACATTTCAAGAGGATATTCCTTTTTGTGTGTGTGTGTGTGTGGGGGGGGGGGGGGGGGGAGTGAGCGACTCTTCTAGAATATCCTATCCCTATGTCACTGAAGGATGAGGCTTCACCACTTGCCCGACCTATTCCTTTATTTGATGAGACTCCTCCTCCACTTTTGGAACCCTCTCTGCAAGTGCATTCCCGTTGCCCTCGTCCACCTCCGCCAATTCCCTCTCCAGACCCGGGTAACTCACCCTCACCTTTACCACTTCCAACTGATTTCCAATCTCATTGTCCTTCTCGTACTCGCCCCCCCTTCCCGATATGGCCACGCTTGTACTATTAATCATCCTATTTCTCATCATCTTTCTTATGTAGTCTTCTAGTCCCTATCGAGTATATTTAATGTTTAAAAAGGCGCGAGGCGAGGCAAGGCGTCTTAGTCTCTGTGAGGCGAGGTGTAAGCCTCAAGCAAAAAAAAGAAAGAAAGAAAAAAAATATAAAAAGGCTAATAAATTCACAAAAAAATAATCCAACACATTAAATGATGCAAAAGGGTCCATAATCATTCAATCCATCAACCAATCAAACTTAAAGTTCATCTCCATTACATCAACCTCCGTACCATATTTCCAGGCGGGATCCTTTCTAGACATAATTCAACTACAAAAAAATATAAAACAAAGTTATTACAAAAAACAGTGGATATAACATAGTTTTTACAAAAATAGCAATATTGGGAAAAATTAAAAAAACAGAAACTTTTTTAAGTTATTTCAACAAATTAGTAACCTTTTTAAGTTAAAAAGTGAATAAAACTAAAATACAAAAAAAATTTCTGTTTTTTTAAACAAACAGTGAATAAAACTAAAATACAAAAAGAAAAATTTGGATATCAGTTATTTCTAACAAACTAGTATAGTTATTTCAAACAAACTATATATTTATAATAAAATATAGTTTCAAACAAATTTATACAGTTATTTCAAACAAATTAGTAAAAAAAAACAAATTTATAACCAGACGACGGCTTGAGTTCTTACCTAAGGCTAGATGAAGGCCGGACGAGGGCCGGAATGGATGAAATCAACGCCGGATTGAAGAAATCATCGCCGGGTTAAAGAAATCATCGCCGAAAAGAGGAAACAATGGCTGGAATGGAAGAAATCAACGTCGGTTGAAAGTTTTTTTTTTTTAATTTAAGCAACGTAACTTTTTTTTTTACCCCCAACACTAGAGGCGTACACCTCAGAGCCTCAAGGCGAACCGCCTCACCCAATAAAGCCGTAAGCTTCTACTTTCACACATGAGGCTTAAGCCTCGAGGCTGTTTTCCTTCGCCTCGCCTCGAGGGGCGTACGCCTCAAGCGCTTTTTTAAACATTGAGTATATCTAGGCCAACTTGACTCCATTTTTATTCTTAGATTTGCGGTTGAGGCTCTCCTAAATCATAAGTGGGTTGAAGTGATGAGAGTTGAAATGGATGCTTTTGATCGAAATTGTACATGGGAGTTTGTGTCCCTACCTCCCGGGGAGAAGACAGTTGGATGCAAATGGGTTTTTAGTGTATAATATTTGGCCGATGGATCCGTTGATCGCTATAAGGCTCGGTTGGTGGCTAAGGGATTTACTCATGTCACAGTGATGGATTTTGGTTCTACTTTTGCTCCTGTGGCTAAGCTTACTTCGGTTCGATTATTAGTTTCATTTGTGACCTTTCATTCCTGGTCTCTACATCAGTTGGACATTAAGAATGCCTTTTTAGATGGAGATTTATCTGAGACCATCTATATAGACCCTCTTTCGGGTTTCGGACTTGGGGGGGAGTATACCGGGAAAGTGCGCCGCCTTCGGAAGTTGCTCTATGGCCTTAAGTAATCACCTCGGGCTTGGTTCAGCCGTTTCAATGAGATGGTTCTCTCCATGGGTTTTACTCGGTGCCATTTTGATTATACATGTCCAAAGTTCTAAAAGGCGTGAGGCGTGGTCGAGACGTAGAGGTCAAGCCACAAGCCTTGGGAGCCTAGGCACGCCAAGGCGAAGCCTAGGCATAAAAAGGCGTTGTCTTTTTTGTATTATTTTAATTATTCTAAGGCTAGTAATATGATAAAATAATACATACCTTGAATTTTGAAAATATATCAGTATATTTGGTATTCATCTTTCTCATATGCATGCTCCATAATCAATATACAAAATGTATTTTTCAATATTTAATAAGCAATATTCATGTATTTTTCATCATTTAATAATCAGTATCAATAATCATTCAATAATTGATAACCAATAATCAATACAAAATAATTAAATATAAGAAATGTATTTTTCACCTTTCAAATGTCGAAAGTCGGTCGGCAATGTTAGTCTTTTTTTTGGCCGAGAGGCAGAAAGGTTTGGGATATTGTTTGTCTTTTGATTGTTTTAAATGATATATTGGTCCGATTTGTAAAAAAGGCCTGAAAAAGGTGATATCATATCATTAAAGCGTTTTTTTTTTGGAAAAAAAAATGTGCCTTGAGTCTTTTACCAAGAATAAGGTGTAAGCGTGACGTTTCTCCCAAGCCTCAAGCCTAGATGCGCCTTTTAGAACACTGTACATGTCTCATCCATCATCAGCTCGATGGTAGATGCATTATCTTATTGGTGTATGTGGATGATATTATTATTACAGGTGATATTGATGGGATTGCCCAAGTAAAACGAGATATTAGAAAGGTGTTTGATGTGAAGGACTTAGGTCCTCTCCACTACTTTCTTGGGATTGAGGTGGCTCAATCCCGACACGGGATATCTTTGTCCAAACGGAAGTACACTTTGGATCTTTTTCAGGATACCGGGAAGTTATGTTGTCGTCCAACTTTTACACATTTACCTTGAATTAGGATATTTGCCATTCATGATTTTGGAAAGTAGTCCAGAATTCTTTATAATGTATTTATACATCATCTTTATAATTCAATTTCATTAGAGTTGACTATTGTTATTATGCCAAAGACATCTAGGGTGCAAAGAAAGACAATAATGTTTGCTGAGCCTTAGGTTTATCGATTTAGAGTGTTGAATTTTTTGTGTGCATTTTTTAAAGAATTTTGTGATGATTGTTATTATGGTGAGATATTTTTCTGAGAGAAAACACGTACTATTTTGTCGTAGAGTTCGAGTGTTTAGTGGGGTCTTCATTCTTGTGATAGATTTGAGATTTTTATTTTGAGGATATTTCTACTGAAGAACCAAAATGTTCTTCAATATAGATCGTCATTGCCACATAAATCTTGTGTTTCATTATTCTTCTTTATTTTTTTTATTTTGGACTGCTATCGTTGGTAAAAATTATATATTGATCAAGAAGGCCCTATGCACACACTTTTGCACAACAATTTGGTATTATAGCTTAGGTTGCAAACTAGGGTCATTCAAGATAACTTCCAAAGTAGGTACGACATTGAGAAGTTTGATAGCAAGAATAGCTTTGACATGTGGTAGTTAGAGTTGATGAACATCCCTGTCAAGGAAGGTTTATTTGAAGCAGTAGAAGCAATGTTTAAAAAGGCACCCGAGGCGTATGCCTCCTTAAGGCTGTGCGCCTTGAGGCTATGAGGCCTACGCCTCTAGTGTTGGGGGTAAAAAAAATGTTACGTTGCTTAAATTAAAAAAAAACTTTCAACCGACGCTGATTTCTTCCATTCCGGCCATCGTTTCCTCTTTCCGGCTCTGATTTCTTCATTCTGGCGTTGATTTCATCCATTCCGGCCCTCGTCCGGCCTTCGTCTGGTTATAATTTTGTTTTTCTTTACTAATTTGTTAGAAATAACTGTATAAATTTGTTTGAAACTATATTTTTATTATAAATATATAGTTTGTTTGAAATAACTGATATCCGAATTTTTCTTTTTGTATTTTAGTTTTATTCACTGTTTTTTTAAAAAAAGCAGCCATTTTTTTTGTATTTTAGTTTTATTCACTTTTTAACTTAAAAAGGTTACTAATTTGTTGAAATAGCTTAAAAAGATTTCTGTTTTTAAAATTTTTCCCAATAAAATTGCTATTTTTTTTTGTAAAAATTATGTTTTATCCACTGTTTTTTGTAATAACTTTGTTTTATATTTTTTTGTAGTTGAATTATGTCTAGAAAGGATTCCACGTGGAAATATGGTACGGAGGTTGATATAATGGAGATGAACTTTAAGTTTTGATTGGTTGATGGATTGAATGATTATGGACCCTTTTGCATTATTTAATGTGTTGGATTATTTTTTTTTGTGAATTTATTAGACTTTTTATATATTTTTTCTCTCTTTTTCTTTTGTGTGAGGCTTACGCCTCACTACGCCTCGCCTCATGGAGACTAAAATGCCTCGCCTCGCCTCGCGCCTTTTTAAACATTGATTAGAAGAACAACTTTGACATGTGGAAATTGTAATTGCAGAAGTTCGAGGCAGACTAATGAGCATAAATGTGATGCTGACTTGCGGTAATTTTAGTGGCAATGAGATGGTCCGTTCAAGTGTCACGACAATTTATGAAGGGCAAGCACCGGTCATGATAAAGGACATGGCTTTCCATTATCAGTTTGTGGTCAGTTAGTGTTTAATAGTTGTTGTTAGGGATGATGTCAAACATAGAGATTTTGAGATTGCTGTGAGTAAGCATTGTCGGTTTGACAAAGCTGCTATAGCTAGCAACAACTAGATGCAATTCACACAGCATTTTTTTAAAAAAGGAAAAATAAAAGAAAGGGCAGAGAGCGAGAAAGAGGTCACATGTGCACTTTACACCCAGTAATAAAGAAGTTTGATGGAAAGAATATCCAAAAGGCTCGCAAACAAACATAATATGACGTCGTTCACTGAAAAAGAAGAGGAAGCGGCTTCTGTATTATGAACAAAAAAGTAGGGCTTCAATGATGAATTGCTTTTAGAAAACCTTGTTCCTTGAAAATATTACGAAGACCCCATTTTTAAATAATAATAACTTTAACTGATTCTGCTGTATCCAATGTAAGCACAATGTATTGGGCCGTATTCATAAGTAAAAAATGACCAATTTGGTCAACAGATACGTATAGAGCCTTATCAGGGCTGTATTTAAACCATATCCGTATTACTGCATTTCTTCCATTTATGAAGTATCCGTGCTACATTGTTGCGCAAAATGTGCACGGGTTGAAGAATGAGCTAAGGGTTATGCCGTCTAAGCTTAACCAAAATTCTTCATTGATGATTTCGTGGATCTTGCCAGTTGTCGTAAAGTGTTTAATGATTTATCAAATTATGATGGAGGTATGAAGGTATGAAAGACTCTTAATGACGATGCTCGTCATATTAAAGTAAAGGCGGGGATAGTTAGAAGTTCACTTATATTAAAATATTTGTCCTTTGTTTTGGAAAGTATTATAAATCTTTTTAGGATTTTTTTATTGACTTTATTTATTTATTTATAATTATATTTCATTTAGGAGTAGGATTTAGATATTGTGCCTATACATTGGAATTAAAGTTGCAAAGAAATACAATATATAAAATCCTTCTTATTTTGTGAGAAGTATATTGGTCAGAGGGAGAAGGTTTGGGGTGAGATTCTTATCTTTGAGAGAAACCGTATACTAATTTGTGGTAGAATTTTTAAGTTCAATTTTGGGAGAGATTATGAAGAACTAGTACGTTTTTCAAGTTGTAATATTGTAGTGATACGGATAGTCATTGCCACATAAATTTTGTTTATCTATTCATCTTCAACTCTTTTTTATTTACAATGCTATCGTTGGTGAATATTATTTGTTAATTAACGAGGCATTTAGGCAGGCGCTTCTGCACAACACTTGCTGCTATTTAGGTAATGAGAATTGCTTAAAAAAAGTCTCTTCAAATTTTCAATGTTTAGGTGACAAGCTTTTGAAAGTAATTAGTGAGGATCAAAAACTAGTATCTCACAGACTTTTACGGAAAAAAGAAATTTGTTAGTTTTCATCGCCTAAATGGATTGGGTGGTAAGCCTTGAAAAAATTATTGCTGACAAATAAAGTAGTATTTTTTAGACGTTTATGGAAAAAGAAACTTTGTTAGTTGGAGGCATTTTAGTAATTTCGCAATGGCCTATATTTTCACTCCTATAATTGCTACAAACACTCCACTCACCTTGTGATTTCATTGATAATAACAAAATATATGTAATATATTAGGGTCATTTGGCCCTTTCGCCGTCCTTTAGTTTGTAAATTAAATACGTTTATAATTACGCCTTTTTGAGTTTGGTACCTTTTCTAATTGATTTTGGGTTTGGTACCTCTTTCTTTAAAGGGTCATTTACTATTTGAGGTACATTTGTTATCAGTATTTTGTTCCTGGGGTACGTTTGTTTACGTATTAGTTCGTTGGGTCCAAAACTAACGGAAACCGTCAGTTGCCAGTTGGCCGTTAGCTGACATCTTTTAAAAGTTGTCTCTTAGATGATAAATGACATATTTGCCCTTGATGTCATTGATTGGGTCCAAAATGTTGTTTAATAAGAACTTTTTAATAAAAAATGTTTAATATTTATAAAAAAAAAGTTTGATAAAAAATGTTTAGTATTTATAAAATATGTTCAATATTTATAATAACTGTTTAAAATTTATAAAAACTATTTTTGAAATTGAATATATATATATATATATATATATATATATATATAATATAAGGTTTAAATATTTAGGAAAAAAACTGTTAAAAAGTTTTTAAAAAATAATTTCCGAAAATTGTTAAAAAAAATGTTTTTCAGTTAAAAAAATATATTTCAAGAAAAAAACATTTTTCAACCAAAAAAAAATGATCTTCAGCAAAAAAAAATTGTTTTTCACCCAAAAAAATGCTTTTATATGCTTTTTTTGTTGGAAATTTGTAGCTTGGATTTCTGGAATTTAATTTCTAAAAACGTTTTTTTTTTCTGAGTTTTTTTTAAATGAAAACAGTTTTATTTTAATATTTTTTTGCCTGGAAATTTTATTTTGGCTAAAAACATTTCTATTTTTAACAAGTGAAAAACATTTTTTCTCTGAAAATAATTTTTTAAAACCGAATTTAGTTTTTAAACAGTTAACAAACAGTTTTTAGAAAATACTTTTTATAAAACAGTTAACAAACAGTTCTTTTTAAGTCAAAATGATATTAAGTCAAAAAATATATTAAGTCAACAAATAATTTTCCAAAATAATATTCAGTTAACCAATATATGAAGTCAAAAAAATATATTTCCGAAAAAAATATTTTCCAGAATAATATTCAGTTAAAAATATTTTTTTCAGGAAAAAAATTTCTGCCAAGACAAATTTTTGTATAAATTTATATTGAACTGAAAAAACATATTATTCAGCTTATATATATATAAAACCCAAACTCCGGCCAAAAATTCAAACTCCAGCCAAAAAATTCTGGCCAAAAAACGTTTTCAACAAAGAAAATAATTTCTACCCAGTTGAGTAAAAACAAAAATGACAGTTGTGTAAAAAATGATTTCTACAGTTGTGTAAAAGATGACAAATGTAATCATAGTTGTGTAAAAAATGATTTCTACACAAATGATTTCTACAAAAACGATTTCTATAAAACTCATTTCAATAAATTTGTAACCGGCCAACAAATGTTTCAAACTCCGGCTATGAAAAAAAAAAACACCGGTAACAAAACAAACAAACACCGGCCATGAAAAAAAACCCGCCAAACCCAAACTCCGGCAAAGAAAAAAAACCTCCATCAACAAAAAAAAATTCCGGCCAAAAAAACAAACTCCGGCCAAAATAGACAGCAACCAAACAAACCTCCGGCCATGAAAGATCCGTCCATAAAACTCCAAACCCAATTCCAAACTCCAAACCCAAACTCCAAATCCAAAAGTCTGGCCAACAAACCTCCGGTCATGACAAATTTCCATCCATAAAAATCCTCCAGCCATGAACAACTCTGATTACAAATCTTTGTCAAATGTATTTTCTTTACACAACTCTGATTACAGTGAGAGAGAGTGTAAGAGTATAAGAATTTATCGGTTATAGAGTTGTGAGAGAGTGTAAGAGGATAAAGATTTATGGGTTTTAATGATAGGAGGGTATAAGGGTAATTAGACATGAGGGTATTTAAGGTAATTGATGAAAATGGGTACAACCGTTAGATGACTGTTAGCCAAGTCGTTAAAATAATGCCCATCCAACAATAACTGAAACTAGCGTACCTCAAACACAAAATATTATAAACAAATGTACTTCAAATAGTAAATGACCCTTCTTTAAATATATGTTACACTTAACCGTCATGTGCCTTGCACGTGACCTGTGAATAAAATAATTAAAAAAAGAAAAACAAAATCAGAATAATGAGAAGGAAAAAAATAAGAAAATGAAAAAAAAAAGGTGAAAAACACCATCTCTCCTCCCCCCCCCAACCCCCACCCTCCGGCAGCCCAACCACCATCATTTTAAAAAATACTCCACTTCCACAACATGACCAGTGCTCCTTTCTCCACCCCAAAAATTGGAAACCCAAAATCGATTTTGAGGATTTGAATTGCAATTTTACCAAGTTTGGCTACGAAGTTCGCAATTTAACCTAATTTTTGCTGGTATGTGTATGTATATATATATATATATATATATAGGGAGAGAGAGAGAGAGAGAGAACAAAGAGAGATTGGAAGGGGGCAACTCTGTGTGGGGTGGGGTGTGTGTGGGGGGACTGCCGGAGGTTGTGGTGTTGCTGTTTTTTTTTTTTTTTTTTTTTGTGCTGGGAGGGCGGGGCGGGGGATTTGAAGATGTTTTCTTTTCTCTGTTTTTCATTTTGTTTGGGGATCGTAGGTATTTAGTTTCACTTTTAAAGATTAATTTTATTCACACCCATGTTTTTATTTTTTTAGTTGTTGGTCCTGTTGTAACAATTATGGAACAAGTGTTTCTGCGGGAAGAAAGAGAGGTGGTTACAAGGCGGTTGAGGGAGGTTGTGAGTGATTATGGGACTTAACACAATTTACAAAGTACATGGGAGGGGAGTCTAACTAAACATTGGACATGGGACTAAACCCAAAAAAACTATTTTGTTTTTCTGATTTTGCTTTTAGTTTTTCTATATTTTTATTCCAAATGTAACAGATTTTTAACGGAAGAGGTACCAAACTCAAAGTCAATTAATAAAAGGTAAAAAAACATTTTTTTGCCTTAAAAAACAATTTTTGTTAAAAAGGATCTGACCGGGATCATACAACTGATGAGATTGTGGTTATTGCTGTTTTATATTATATTGAAAGAGTCAAGGATTGAGTAGTCGTTCCCATTCAAAATAAACTTATATAATATTTAAAAATGACATATTATTCATGTAAGAAGTAAGGGGATATCTAGTTTATTATACTGTGAAAAAAGTTGTTTTGAGTGTCTATGGGATATACAGGATTGCCTATTAAATTGATGAATCGAATTTGCTCCAGAAGTATCACCGTGTGTATTGTGACTACTAGGCAACATTTTACAAACAAAGGACAACTAAATGATGTTATTTTGAAAGCATTTAGTTTGATGTACATTGGAAAATGAATGATGCTTTATCGAAAATAGATGGTCAATTTAAGAGAAAAGGAAAGAGCTACAAGGAGTATTTTGAAATGGAATGTAGACCTAATATATACTTTTCACAATGGATTTTTTCTTTTCATCATCAAATTTTACAGCAGAATTTCCAAATATATTCGGATTTAGAAAAAGTTGGTTACAATGTGTATGCGTACTCTTTGTACATCCAACATTTTTTTTATTACGAAACCTTATATGTATCAAATTCATTGCTTAAAAAAACGAACTAAGAAAAATAAAAAAAGCAATTTTTGAAAAAAAATTCACTATACATTCAAACAATGACTAATTGAGGTTATTTGTATTTTTCCTTACACCCCAACAATTTTTTTAACTGCTAAACCATATATATTTTGAATTAATTGCTTAAAATAAACTGAAAAAGTTCAAACAGTTTTTGAACAAAATTCATTTGCCTTGAAACCATATAAATTTGTTCAACTTCCAAGAGAATTTAAACTCAATCGAAACCGCCACCCTGTTCTATTTGGTATTGTACCGTACTTGAGTAATTTGTTCATGCATTAAAAGGAAGTGAAAATATGTCAGATGAAAATGAACAAAGGAAAAGAATAAATAATCTCTCACACGCACACATACACAGAAAAACACAATTACATGTACAGTATCTTAACGTTTTTTTCTTTTTCTTTTTGAGACGAGTATCTTAATGTTTTGATGCATGCAGTTGGAAAGCTTCAGAAAGACACTCATGCAGTCTCTTCAAGATGATGAAGGCAATCCTGTAAGTTGTTTTGCTTCAAGGGAGGAAAATAAAAAAGTAAAACTACGTAAATTTTAGAGTTACTAGCATATTTAACCTAGTATGTTATTATAAAATGCATTCTTTGTTGAATTACTGACAATTTTTTTTTTGTGTGCTGTAGGCAGGAGCATCTCAGGTTGTTGCCACCCATATACAGAGCCATCCAAGTTTATCTTCTGAGTCATTTACTGGAGGTACATACATTAGCTGCCTATAATAGTAATATGTTGAAGATAATAATGGTGTACCAACAGCACAGTAGAATGGAAGGGGATTTATATTCTCAGGTTTGCTACTCCCTAAATGGGATATACTCTCATTCACAGGGATGAAACCAGCAACTTTTGGAGGGGACTATGGCCCCCCCTTAACTTCTAAAATGTCTTAGATAATGACCCCTTAAATTTTCTATATTACAAAATTTAGTCATTTTCTTCACAAATTTTACCAACGCAATGTGTATCGGTTCCCCTTAAGGTGAATTTCTGGCTTCGCCACTGCTCATTCAAAAGGAGTTTCTTCTTTTTAGGACTATTTGTACTATAGGGTCTAGTATTTTTTGTAATGCCCCAAAGTGCATTACAAACAACTACTGGACTTAAATATCCTCTTGAATTCGATAAGCTCGAAAGTCTGTCAACCTCATTTTATTAACCTTTGGCTCTTCCTAGGCTTTCTTTCTAGTAGTCCTACAATATATTTTTTTTTATCTAACATATTTATAACCCCCCTTCTCCCGCCCATAATTTTATTATGACGTGTTTTCCATTTCCGAATTAAAAGTCAGTTCAATTTTAGTCTGATAAAAAAGTATTAATATGTTTCAGAAGATGACGCTGCATTTCCACCTTCCAAAGCTTCTTCAATACGAAGCCAGTTCTCAGATGGAGGAAATTCACATGCAGAGGAACCTGAGACAGATGGTGAGTCGCATATACTGTGAATTTATTCTTGTTGTGTTATATGAATCACTCTTTTTATAAAATTATTCCATGCCTCATTATTTCAATGACCAATCATTACACATGGGGTCCACTTTTACTTGTATTTGGTCGAGAATTCGAATATTTAAATGCTTATTACATTTTTTTTTTTTGCTTTTAGTCGTGGCAGCTCCGATGCCTCGCATATCACAAGGACTATTGTTAGCATCCCAAACTAGCACACCTAAGCTCACTCCTCCTGGTTCCCCACCTAGTCTATCAGCATCTGTATCTCCAATGAGGACACCCAAGGCACCATCCCCAAGGCGGCATTCAATTTCGTTTTCAACAGCAAGAGGCGGCATGTTTGATGACAGGTCTTCTGTCTTTTCATCTGTACCATCAAGCCATCACAATTCGATATCAGGCTTGGATACTGGAACACAGCCTGGTTAGTTCTGAAATTTTTTGTTTTAGCCCTTGTTTGATTGCTTTATATGTTTTTCTATGGAAACTACTTATTACGTTTTCATTTTTTTTTTGTGTTGCTTGAAAGCAAATATATTTTCTGGGCAGAATAATCTTACATATGTCATGTGCTCTATTTTTCCTCGTTTTCTATGGAAAACATTTCTTACCAACCTCCCAAAAGAATTGGTTTCCATGCAAAACCGAAAGTAGTACATCTCACCAAGCCACTCAAGTCAACTTCCATTCTTTTTCGTACTTGTACTAACAGTGAATTATTTTCTATATTTTTCCAACTTTACAATCACCGCCCCCCAAAGATATATTTTTCCCCCAGCCCCCTTTTTTAAGGGTCCGTTTGGTTTGGGGTGAAATAGTTTTAACTGCTGTGAAAATTAAAATGGTGAAATGTTTTTTCATATATTTAAAATTATTTTTTGTTGGTTTGACATTGTGAATAAGTCCACACCCTATAATTATGCAACTTTAAACAAAAATAGTGAACAAAATTTGACTCTAAATAGGTGAAAACATATATCATCATTTTACTTTTCACTGTAGTGAAAAATATTTTACCCCGAACCAAATGGTCCCTAAAGAAACGCTTTAGTTACACTCAAAATTTTGGACGGGATAGAGAACTGATATTTGCGTGTGGGCAAAAATAAATTTCTTATCTCATTACTCCTTTGTGCCTGTTTCAGGACGAACTCGAGTTGACGGGAAAGAATTCTTTCGCCAAGTTAGGTAAAGATTGACATGCTGCAGTAAAAAATTTCTGATTGTGAAAAGAATTTTTCATAAAGTCATATTAACACTATATTATGCTGAAATCAATTTATATCCACATCTCCGTCAGCTGTGCATTAAGCAAAAGAATATGTAACAAATCAACATATTTATGCTTTTTTTCTTGAGCTCAGAAACAGATGCTCTGCATCGAAGATGTTGGCGTTTGCTTTTGCTGAAACACTATGAACATGACACCCAATTTTTGTTTGCATATTATCAACTCAAAATACGTTTATCAGAGTCCCAGTTAATTAATAATAGTCCTGAATTGAATCCATAGTGACCATTAAATCTGAAATTATCCTTAAAACAGAGCACAAATTTGTGAATAATTGCCGATTTGTTATGAAATCCTTACAATTTTTTATGCACTACCTGAATCACTTTTTCCTTTCACATCTATTTTCTTGATTTTTCTGATTTTTGCATGTGGTCTACTCCCTAATAATTAATTATTGCAGAATTCTGAAATAAAAAGTATCAGTGTATCATGTATGCATATATATTTGTTGCTGAAAAATGTTGCTCACATTTCTCAATATAAAATTAAAATATGAGTCCATATTTTCAATGTTGACAGTAAATAATCCCCCTCCCCAACACACTCACCAAAAGGAAAACACAAAAAAAAAAACTATATGTACCAATGGAACATCTATCGTGTAATATATTACTATTAGTGTTCGTAAACACATTTGTGTTTTGGTAGATGTTTGTACCATTTGGTCATGGTTTTTGGTAAACTACTTTTTGGCTGTAAGGTGTAAAAAAATTAACTTTATAAATAGCAACAAAAAGAACTCGAAATAGAAGAATATATATGTCAAGATGATTCCTTTAATTACTTTGCACTTTTGTTTTGTTCCCGAGTTATTGACTTCTGAGTTTGCCCCATGCTATCCCTATTCTTAGTCTTGAAATGCAAGAGTTGCTCATCTCTTCTCTGCTTCATCAGGAGCCGATTGTCTTATGAGCAGTTTGGTGCATTTTTAGCAAATGTCAAGGAATTAAATTCTCATAAGCAAACAAAAGAGGTATGTTATACCATTTCATCTCCAACCTTTTCTCTTCTGTTGCTGTCTACATTTCCAGCGTTTGTCAATGCTCATGTCTATCTTGATCTGTGACATTTTATTTTAGGCAAGGTTCTAAAAAACGCGGGGCGTGATTGAGGCGTGGAGGCCAAGCCTTAAGCCTTAGAAGCCTAGGCGGGCCTAGGCGTAAAAAGGCGTGAAAAGGCGTTTAGGCCTTCTTAATATATTTTAATATTTTTTAACCATAACAAGGCTATTAAAATACAAAAATTGCACATATCATAAAAATATGTCTGAATATATGCAAATTAAAATACTATCTGATCATTTTGGATAAGATAATGGTCCGGTTTGTAAACAAATTCTTTAAAAGGCGACATCGTTTCACTAAGGCATTGTTGTTTTTAGAAAAAAGTGCGCCGTAAGGGTTTTACCAAGAATAAGGCGTGAAAAGCGTAAGGCGAGGCGTTTCTCCCAAGCCTTAAGCCTAGGCGTGCCTAGGCGGAGCCTAGGCGGGTTTTTTAGAACAGTGATTTTAGGAAACTCTACGCAAGGCTGATGAAATTTTTGGCACAGAGAACAAGGACCTTTATGCTGTTTTTGAGGGTTTGATCACTCGTAACGTCCATTGAAAGGGCCGGGTCTTGTTGGCATCGCTTTCGCAACCCTGTAATTCTTGTGTATTTTGTTCTATATTAAGTTATAGTTTCAAGGTCACAGCATTTCTTTGGCAATTTGATATGTTGATGCTGAGGTATGGAATGACTTGTTCGACTAGTTCTTTCTATATGATCTTAAAGACATTAATTGTTTAATATTTCAATTCACAATAAAGAAGTGATTTTTCGAGAAGTACACAAGGTGATTAGATTGGAACAACAGGGGGCTATTCATCTCAGTTTATAAAATGTCTCAGTGTTCGTGGATCTTTATATTTTCGTTTGGATACTATTTTCTAGTACTTTTCTGTTTTCAACTATTCATCTCGGTTTATAAAGTGTCTTAAGATGAAGAACAATTCAGATTAGTTCGTTACTTGACTTCATGGTAATGAACTAATAAAATAGGATTTCCCATAACTTCCTACTCTCGATCATTCGTCTTACGATCTCACTTTTGAAAATTTCTTTTTGGTGAATATGCGCATCTAGATTTGCGGATCAAAAGTGCTTTTGACATGTTGATCTTCGAAGAAAATGTTTAATATCAATTGACTTTTGGTATTTCTTTATTGACTTTGCAGTCGATCATGAGTAATGAATTTTTTTCATATTTGATGTGTAATAGTGTTTAGATGTGTAAGAATCAAAATTTTGCTATTGTGATGCGCGTGGGGGCTAGCAGATGTAGGCCACGCCTTTCAAATGATACCTGTTATTAAGGATTTATATAATTAATGTTCAAGATATTCATGAATATTAATAGATATTCGTGAGAACTTATCAAGTAACTGATACATGAGAAGGAAATAGTCCATTTGAAGGAGGTACCCCATGCCATCTACGGTAAATATTGTACGTCCCCTCTGAGTGGAGTATGTGAATTTTAGAGCCTAAAAATCTCCCAAATTATATTTTCAAATAATCAATAAAAAGATCTCTTTCCTCCCACAGACGTAGGCAATTTTTCGATTCACCTACATCTTGTGTGCCTTTTGTGTGTGTTTAGCTGATATTATTTTTTACTCTATTATATGTTGGTCTTGTGTGATTGGATTTTTATTACCACTAAGTTTTATGCAATTAGGGGTGGCAATTCGAGTTAGTCGTGTCATATTTGGGTCGCGTTGATTTTTATTTGAGTATAAGTTTTTGGTGCTCATAAATTTATACAAGTTAATCGGGTCATGTTCGGGGCATTTTGGGTTATTACCATAAACGGGTTATCGTGTAAAAAATTGTCAGCTCTAATTACAATATAAGCATGTCACAACTCACATATGTTATGATATATGTACTTCCAATCAGGTTTGTCCAAATTTTTAGTATTGGGTGTACGAAAAATGTATAATTGAATCTATAGTTCATTCATTTTGAAGAGATGTGATAGACTACGAAACATGAGATCGTTTATAATTTTTGGAAATTTGTTGTATATATAGTGTACATATGTAGTAAATTATATATGGGTAGTAAACATTTACTTAATGTTATCCCAATGATATCTAATATGTAGTGCATGTTTACGTTTTTTTTATGATAAAATTGTAGGCTACACGAGGCCAAGAAAGAAAGGCAAAACAAAGCAAAGGTAACAATGTCCAAAGTGAGGATTCTCCATCATGCCAAATGTTAGAACAAGTTTTTGTTGTCGTATTTCGGTTGGAAAAATGTAGGTTAAGGTTGTTCGAGTCTGTATTGAAGACTATGCATGAGACCGACATCAATGCCACTCATCAAAATGAATCCAAAGAACAACGAAGTCTAAGTTGCAGTCATGCAAAACACGTGTGAAAACTAATCGTGAGAAGGGGATAAAAAAAGGCTAAAGGTGCAAGTTGTAGGGAGGATCTTGAAACTCACACATGAGTGCATAGTCCCAACTAAATGTGAGAATATATATGATTTACATTGTTTGATTTAGAATTAACGGAATTTCATAAATTGATGTGCATATATTTGCAATCGGTCGAGTTGTGTTTCTATAGTGACCCAATGTTTAATAGTACAAAATGTAATTTTAGTAGTTGTGATGTGTCAAAAATAGTTTTTGGAAAATTGATGTTTTTATTGACAATGATAATTATGTACATACAGTGGATTGAAAAAAAATTCTCATTGCGGAGGAAATGGTTAAAATAAATATATGGATAAAAAAAATATTCTCGCTCGATCTTAATGATTTTTTTATGATGATAATATAAAGTGAAACATTACTTTAAGGTTACAACTTGTAGTTCATTCACTATTATAATATAATTTTAAATTTCAAATTAGAGAGGGTGGTGTATGATTAATCTAAATTTAAGGATCTTGCGTATAAACTTGAATTAATAAAAGTCTAGCCACTTGTCCTCTCTCTAGCTTACCATAGACACTTGTCACAATGAGGAGACTAAATAAGGACAAGTGTTAACATATAAAAATGTAGGGTCAAGAATTGCACTGGCACGTGCTCGGCCACGTGTGCCCCGACTACGTGCGCCCTTGGTTAATGAAGACACCTGGTCAACAAAGAATTGTTCAACGCTATCACTTGCAACGACTAATCACGATCACGGATTACTTCGAACTCTTAGGGATAACTATTAACGAGGCTTAGGACTCTCCTAAGTTACCTTATAAATGTAAATCTTCCCCACATGAACGGGGCATGCATTATCGTAACGTCGATCATTACTACAACTCTGTCGAACCGAGTTCTTGATTTATATAGAACAAAACCTAACACCCGTGGACGTAGGCAGGTTGTCAAACCATGTACATCTTGGGTTGTGTGTATGATTTCATTCTTTTCACAATTATTATCTCTGTTTGGTTTGTGCGAATTGAATGTCCTTACTTGTAAGAAATTACCACCTGCAATTGGCGCTGTCTGAGGGAACGATATGAGTTCTTTGCCACTAATTAATTTTCCGTGATATCTCACTCACCCAACCAAGATTATCAAAATCTCGATGACCAGGAGGGTCATCCCAACCATAGCCATGGAGACTAGGAGGGTCACCATCTGGACTATGAAAGCTATGATGACCACGAGGGTCGTCAGCCTTTTCCCTTGCCCTAGAGGGCTAGGTCAGAGATTGGTGACTATCACCAACCTCATGACGTGCGTTATTATCCTCAAGAGGAAAGGGCTGATGAAAATGATGAGCCTTAATGATATAACCAGATCTCAAGGTTCATTGACAACTATGAGAATTGCATTCGAGATGAACGGGTTGCTTCTAGGCATCAATATGAGAATAATCTTGCGCTCCAACGATGGTTGGAGAAGTTAAAGAGAGAGACCCAAAGGGAGAAGTTCAAGCGTGGCCGTAGATCGCGTACTCTAAGTCCTCGGACGAGCAAAGCTCGCACCCGAGGGAGGAGCACCCAACGACAAAAGGAATCTTCTCCTTGCAAGAAATTGCATGGAAGGAGACCCCGCTCTAACGAGCAACGAAGAGAGACATAACTCTGTCCTGCTCATTTAGGATCACGTAGGACTAAAGATCTCGCTGTAAGAGCCCTGGTTAGCCAGTTGAAATTACCTTTCAGCCGAACTATTGGGGAGTTTGAACCTCCTAAGAAGTTCAGTGCTTCACAATTCAAAATTTACGATCGGAAGACTGATCCCACAGATCATGTCAGACAGTATCGCTAGGGGATGACTCTATAAAACACCAATGAGGGTTTGATGTGCCAAATATTTCCCTCCAACCTTAAAGATATTTCTTAGAAGTTATTTGAAAAACTGCCACATAAGTCGATCACATGTTTCAACCAGCTCGCTCAGGCCTTTATGGAAGAATTTATTACCAGTAGTACCCATTCTAAACGGATGTATTCAACTCTTATGCTGAAAAAGAAGCCTCGAGAAACACTCCGGAGGTATGACATAAGGTATTGGGAGGTGTACAATGAAATGGAATATTGCACCGATAAGGTCGCAGTGGATTCCTTCAAGATTGGGTTTCCGAGCAACTCAATGCTTCATCAGTCTCTCACCAAGAGGGAGGCCATCACTATCGATGGCGTCATGAAAAGGATTGAAAAGTACTCCAAAGTTTATGACACAGTGGATGGAGTTGGCCAGGATGGTGTTCAACCAAAATAGTCCAATAAAGAGGATAAAGAAGGGACAAACAAGAGATGAGGGAAAAAGAAGAATAGAAAGTGAAAAGGGACTGAAAAGAAGGATCTTGAGAAGGAGTTTAAGGCCATAAATACGGTTTTCACTAAGCCAATCTACAAGGTCTTTTATAATATCAGAGGTCGAAAGTATTTCAAGTGGCCCGAGAAGATGATAAGCGATTTTAATATAAGGAACATGACACTGAGGTGTGCATACCACAAGGATCACGACCACAAAACTAAAAATTGCAAGGCCCTGAAATCCCATCTTGAAGAATTAGCCCAGACTGGGCACCTCAACGAGTTCGTCGAAAGGAAGGAAGGTCAAGCATGAATTGTGCGCGACCAGAGAGAAGATAACATACTGGACAAAGATTTGGGCCACGAGATTGTAGTAATTCATGGGGAGTCAAACCCAAGTCAGATAAAGGGAAATGCCCTCAGGATGGAAGCGAAGAAGCTCAAAATAGCAATTGAGGCATTTTAGGTCGACCCGGCCAAGCCCATTACGAGCGAACATCAATGATTTGAGGAGATTTATTATTCTACGCATATATTATTCACCGATGATGATTTGATAAAAATGAGGAATCCCCATTATAATGCCTTAGTAATTTCTCTCAGAGTTGCTAACTGGGTCATAGACAAGCTACTAGTGGATCAAAGGAGTTCCTCGAAGATGATGTACCTCAAGATGTTTAACAAACTGAATCTGTGAGCAGAAGACCTGCAATAAGAGAATGTGCCTCTAATCGACTTTACATGAAGGATGACCTTGCCCCTTGGGAAGGTGGTTCTACCGATTCGAGCAGGCAAGATATCCAAACACATTTTCTTCCTTGTAGTGCATATATATTACCCTTATGACGATATACTTGTTAGGGGTGGCTGCATGCAATGAGGATAGTGCCTTGTACCTACCACCAAAAGTTGAAATACATCACTGAGAAGGGGATAATGGAGTTCAGGGGAACTAGGTCCTAGCTTGATAGTGCATCATTATTTCCATCCAATCAAAACAGGAGAAGAAGAAAGATAAAGTTATTGAAGCAACAAAGGGCTTTGAGCCTTCCAAGTGGAAATTAAAATATACGTAACCTAGTGTTGAGAAAACTAGGGTTTCCCCTACCGATCATGTCATGGAACCTTATTAGGAGGTGATTTTTGACAACAACAAACCTGATAAGAAATTATTGAACGACAACACACTCACTAGAGAATATAATGAATAACTGGTTGCTATACTCAAAATCAATCATGACATTTTCACCAGGTAATCGTATGATATGATAGGGTTGACCCATAGGTTATGTATCGCAGGATACACATGGACCCGTTGCATCCGCCAATGACCTAAAAAGTGTGAAGAGTTTTCTCTGAGAAAGCGAGGTGAGTAGAGGAGGAAGTGGGGAAACTTCTGAAGGCACGATCCATCAAGAAAGTTGAATTTCCCAAATGTATATCTAATCATGTGGTCATGAACAAGAGAAATGGCACGTGGAGAGTATGTATAGATTTCATTGGTTAAAATAAGGCATGCCTAAAGGATAATTTTCCTTTGCCCAAGATAGATCAGTTGGTTGACGTGAAAGCCAACCACCAGCGGATGAGATTACTTAACGCCTACTCAAGGTACCACCTGATCTCACTGTTTGTCCCTGACCAACAGAAGACTTATTTCATCACAATGTTAGGATTGTACTTCTACAGGATGATGCCATTCAGATTAAAGAACACCGGGGAAACCTATTGGAGACTTGTAACTAAGATTTTGAAGAAAAAATTAGGAGAGATAATGAATGTGTACATAGATGACATGCTTGTGAAGCGTAAAAAGAAGGAAGAACACCTTAATGACCTAATGAGAACTTCTGAAGTCCTTCTTTACTATAAAAGGAGGCTAAATGCAGTCAAGTGCTCCTTTGGGGAATAGTAAAAAACGTTTCTCGGATACCTTGTCAGTCAAATGGGGATTAAGGTGAACCCCGACCCGATCGAAGCAATAAGAAAGGCGCAACCTCCAAGAACTATGCTCAAAATGTAAAAGTATATTATCATGCTCCTCGCACTCAACAGGTTCATATTAAGATCTTCAGAGAAGTGATAAACTTCCTTTAATATATTAAGGAAAGAAAGGAATGAGATATAAAATAATGAATGGATACAGGCACTCGAAAAATTATTTGAGTCGATCGCCACTACTAACAATCCCTAATGAGGAGGGACCCTTGTACTTGTCCCTAGTAGTGTCAAATTACGTAGTTAGCTCGACTTTGGTTTATGAGAAGAAAGGGAGTCAGGATCCCATCTATTATGCGATTAAAACCTCGCTCGACGTTGAGAAGAGATAGACCAAATAATTATCAAATTTGGCCCTCAGATTGTCTAATGCATCATTGTGATCGGCTTAAATGGCACAAATCATGTCATGATAGACTAAGTTGTACGCTACAGTCTGATGGAAAAGTTTATGCATATTCGAATAGGCCTCTTTTACTCGCAAGGATGCATCTGAGCCCAATATCTAGTTAATATCATGAACATCATCATAATTGATAGAAAAAGCCTTACATGCCTTTTTTTCAAAGTCGCGTTGTGCAGCGATGAATGCTACAAGTATTGCATCAAATTGGAAAAAGGAAAGGACAGGTGGTCGGTCATTTGAGCCCGACTAAAGAGAAAATGTACATAATATGACATGATAAACGAATAGATAAAGTTGAAAGAAACTTTGAATTTTATTGAAAGATAGTCAATGAGGAAACCCTACATCATAAATTGAAAGGTAAAAACTAAAACATTTCCAAATTTTAAGGTGCATTATTTCCCACCTTCGCTTTCTCGGCAGCTTGAACATAGGCAATATCTTCCAGCTCGTTGGACTCATCCTTAGTAAGCTCCAAACTTTTTAAAAACCTTAGTGGCCCCGTGCTTGTCTTTTTCTTTCATAATGTCTTGATAAGTGACAATGTTAGACACCTCAACACTAGTATTCACATCCTCAAGACCAGCAGATTGCTCGCTGACCATCCCCTCCTCCTTATCATCATTATCTTTTTGTCAATTGGAGGAGGGGAACCTATTTTATGCTCCTAGAACAACTGAGAGTCCTCAGCAATGCCAGCCTTGGCAAGGGACTTTTCGGAACCATTCTTGAAGAATACCTTCATCGGTTATTCAATTTGTTCTTATGCTTTGGCAAAGGTCTTGTCCCATCTGCGAGTATAGGCGCCAGACTTATCATGTACAACCCCAGCCATGCCTTTTTCTTTTCATCTTTGGCCTTAGCAGTTTCAACCTCACTCTTTGACTTCTCTGAATCCTCTTTGTCTTTCTTGACAGAAGAAACCTGGTTAGATGAATCTTTGATCTTCTTATTAAGGTCGGCATTGGTGGCCTCCAAAGTTTGGACCTTATGGTCAAGCTTTTCCTTTTTAGCAATCTCGGCTTTGTTAGAGCGGTAAACTAAAACCACATTTTATGTAATAGTTTTAGTAATGAATTTATTATTAAAATAAAGTTAGTTTTTCCTATTTTAATGAAAATTATGCATGGACATAATGTTTACATTATTTTATGTATTATTGGTGTCTTTTATTCCATTTAATAGTTGTTCTAGTGTGTAGAGTACGACTTACACACAGAGGATCATATCACCAATTCTTGTTGAATATAAGTTTTATTTTTCACAGTCTTGGATGGAACTGGACACAACATCAGTAGGGCCATAACACAATATTTTAACAGATCTATCTTGATTACAGGAAATAGTATAGTTTTAACTTATTGTGTAAGGACATTTTGTGTGTATTAAATAAGACCACTTTAAGGTCATTGTCTTTATACTGATTTTATAAGACAATGTACATTTCATGATTATTAGGTTTACTTAAGTCTCTTAATCTTGATATGATGGATGGACACATACACTAATTATTTATTTCTTTGACTTATCAGGTGGGATTCATTATTGGATTAATAATCTTAATAGATTGGGTAATGGGGATTAATGTATGGTGAAAGTCTTTTATGGATGAAATCCACGTCTCGGTATAGAGACTGGTGATACCCCCTTGAGATGCTTACAAGTTTTGTATGTATCAAAACCTTTAGGTGGATTATGTTAATCCGGCACTACAAATAAGTTAAGCTGGACCACTCAAGGACTTAAAGAAGTTACTTAAATAAATTAATAAATTATCTGTAATTTATTTTATTAATAGATATCTGTAGACTTAATGTGGGAAGAATTAAGTAATTAATAAGGAGTTCGAAATGTAATTTTGAGTTAAGGAGTGGAGTTGAAATTATAATTACATAGTGGTATTAATTATAATTAATGGAATGGGATTAAAATCGGGGTTGGATTTGATATTCTTCAGCCCATTAGGAGCCACATCCTTATCTCTCCTAAGGGTCCTTACCATAGCCTATATATGCACCAAATGCTCATTTTTCGTTAATAAAGCCGTCACTCTTAAGACTAAAAAACCCTAACTCGAATTTATGAGAAAGAGAGGGATCAGATAAAAAAGAGAGAAGAGAAGGTGGTCACGAAGGAAGATCCCACACTCTATTCATGACTGTTTATATCGAGAATACGATAAAAGATCATGTGGTGCATCGTGATTTTCTAGATCAATCATTGTCACATACTATTCGTGCTAAGATGAGATCAAATCAGAGAGATCTCGAAGGTAAACCCTAATTCTGGCTTATAGGGTTTCACGTATGTGTAGTTTTTTTTGTAGTTCAATTTGTACGCATATTTAATAGACCATAGGGTTTCCCTACAACATGATTAACCAACCACCTGAGTATCATCTAAGGCCTTAGTCACTTGCTCCTTAACCACTTCAACATCGTGAGAGGACTTCTTCAACGCAACATCTCTATCTAATAACTGGTCGTAGTCAACCAAAAACTACAAGGTAAAAAAGATATGTAATTCAGTAAATTGCGAGCAAGAAGTGACTCAAGAAGAAATACATATAAAAGGGAAACTTACGAGAGAGATGTTGTGGTTGGCATATTTCGTCAATAGATCATGGGTTAAGGCAGTAACAGCTTCCTTGTCGACTAGAAAAAAATGTCGATCGGATAAAGCCTCTAGCTAGGTTAGACCGAGTAATAACATAATGGGAAATAATATTTCCGTTATTAATAACACTTTTCGCAACAAAAACAAGTGAGGTAGAGATAGCCTTATCCTTCTTCATCTTCTTAGAGGGGGATCCACATCCTTAGTATAGGAGTCTCCAATATCCAAGGGGTTAGTAGGACCCCTAACTTCATTTTTCTTGCTCGCATGTCGAGCATATTCTTCATTATTGCTCGCTGGGTGAAAATGGGGAGACTTGAGATTGATGTTGTCAGCGATCAAGTTCACCACCATTCTCTTAGGGGCCATAGTGTCGGGGGAAGATCAGTAGGGATGGATGAAATGTCTAAAGACTCAAAGGAGGAATATGTCCCCTCCTCATTTAGTTCATCCTCATTTGAACCTTCAGCGGTAGAAGCCTCCTGATCATCCAAGTCAATTGTGATGAGCTGAGTCTGTTCGATTGGCCCTGCGACAAAGGAGGTAATCGAGCTCTTTTAGTCTAGAAGAAAAGTAGTCGACCTACAGTGGCCACTAGTTCGAATCTTCTATTGAGGCAACTTTGTCCCTTCATACTCTACACCCTTAGGAAGGGGGGCTAACTTTAAAAAAAATTAAATAAAATGCAGTCACAGTCAATCAAGTGAAAAGGAAAAATCAAAGAAAAGACGTAATTGTGACCTAACCTATTACTTTCCCTTCCCGAGGTAATTTTGGCCCTTCATAGTCAACGCCCTTAGGATGGGGGAGTTTGTTGCTAGTTATTCACAATAATACCATGATCACTATAGTCTTTGTTAGAATCAGGCAGGTTCACCAACAAAGCCCGATTGGTTACCCTCGTCTTCCAGATTGATGCCCATTTTTAACATTACTTGATGTCATTAATGCCAATACTAGCCCCATATAACTCGTTAATGCGATGAGCCCTGTTAACGATCCTCCAAGTATTTGGAGCAACATGGGCTAGGACCACGTTGAAATAGTAATAAAACTTAAGAAATAACTGATTTAATGGAAAAGTTATCCCACACTCAGCTTTGAAGATCGAAGGCAACCAATAGCCTTCAGAAAGGTTAAAGAGCTCACATGGGCCCTCCACTAGTTCTACTGTGACTTATTGAGCTCACATGAGGAATATAGTCTTCAGAAAGTTTGAACTTTTCTATAGTATTTTTGTTAATAATGTACACCATTTTTGAAGAATGATGGAAATCAGAGAAATAATTAAGGAAAGAAATGGGGAAGTGCAAGAAAACGAAATAGATGTAGTAAGAGTGATTACAGTGAAATGAAATTAATAAAAATACCTTCTTTGAGTGCACAAGTTTTAAAATGAAAGGGAAAGAGAGGGAACGATTATTTTATGGTGAGAAATGGCTCACAGTTTCCAAAAATGATTATTACACGCTTATACGCATAAAAGATGAAACGACGTGTGACGGATACCGAAGTGACGATAAAATTTTCCCAAGACTAAGTAAATATGTCAAATTTACAAGCGTGCCCTCGGGGAACTCAATATATAGAAAGATCTTTCAGTTTTTGGGGCATTTACGAGATTTCCCTCTGATCATCACACATAAGTTCTAGACAGTCCTCAACCTCCGACCAGATGCGGAAACTTTTTATCCTTATAGAAGGAGAGGACTCGTCAAAGCATCAACAATAAACATAGACACAAAGCCTTGTGCCCTTAATGGGACCCTGTACTTTGGGGGCAATTATGAAGTCAAGAATTTCACTGGCATGTGCTCGACCACATGTGTTCCAACCACGTGCACCCTTAGTTAATGAAGACCCCTAGTCAATAAATAACTATTCAACGCTATCACTTGCGATGACTGACCACGATCAAAGATAATTTCAAAATGTTAGGGATAGCTATTAACGGGTCTTAGAACTTTCGTAACACTACACCAAAACTGACGATTGGTCACGACCAAAATCCCTGACCAAGACTGTGGGTCGCAGACTTGGGCCGTGACCATTTCAGGAGTGAATGGGAATGCATTATTGTAACGTCAATCAGTACTACAACTTTACCGACCTGAGTTCTTGACTTATATAAAAAAAACTCTAGCAACACGTGGACGTAGGCACGTTGCCGAACCCCATACATCTTATTTCGTGTGTGTGATTTTGTTATTCTCATGATTAATATATATGTTTAACAACCACTAAACACATAAACACTTTCTCTCCATTAGTCATAGAAGAAAATAAGTAAGAAAATGAAAGAGTGAGAGAGAGAAAAAAAAATATAGGGTTAAAGAAGAGGAGAACTAGTAAAGACAAAGAATAAAGTATGGGAGGTTATGAAAGAGAGATTTTCAAGCTTAAGACTCAAGGCTTCGAGGATATTAGAGATATAAAATTTTATTTTGAAGGGGTAACTCATATTTTACTTTAAAATGCTTCTTTAAATGTAGTTCAAGCAATGATGGGTACCATGGAAACTCTTAGAGCTTTAATGGCTACCTAATGAGCGAAAATTAAAACATCACTCATTATTACTCTAAAAATTATGAAATAATTATTTTAGAACTCTAAAATAACGATGAATGCCATAATGAAATTCCAACCTCTTCTGAGTTGTACAAAAGGTTATAAAAGTGTTAGTTTGATAAGTTTTATTTAACTTTGAGCCCTTGAAAACTACTTTTTTTGGACCTGTTTAATAATTTGTAAGTGTATATCTTGAATTTAGCTTTCTTTGAATACCAGAATCATGATTTTGGTTAAATACTAAATGATATATGAAATTTTTTAAAGTTTACTAATTAATCGGGAAATTTTATGTAAAATCTCCTTGACACCATTTTAGTTTTCTAATTTATAGTAAACTTTTGGGTCATTGTTTTGGTATGAAAAAATTTGTATCTTAAAAAGACCCATACATGAAGCTCCCTATAATTTATTTTGAGAAAATGAACTAGGTTTGATATTTTTAATAAAATGTTAAAGTTGTAATTAAGTTGATGTCCTAAATGTGTTAATGTGTATTATTGTTTATATACGTATGTAGCATGTAATGACCATCCAAAAATAAGTGGAATAATTTCATGTGATGTGTTATTGTTTGAAATTCATATTAGGCCAATATAATTATTATGTGGTTGGGTAACAGTCCTTGTTGGTGTAAGGTTAGTGATTGAAGAAACCATGCTACTATTTTAGTAGGGAATTGAAGTGAAGTTTTAAGGAACCTTTATCTTGTAAAATTTGGGCTTATACAATTGCAAAAATTTAGGTATTATGAAAATTGCGCAAGTTAATACTTATTGTAATATAGTAGTTCTCTTTGCTAGGGGGTTTAGAGAGAAACGGAGGCGTGAGCCAATAAATGTGCTCTCAAATAATAAGGAATAAACCCAATAATAATGAACAAACTTACGTGTATTACTCAACGATTGGTAATAAATGTAAATGATTGATAGTAAATGAACCTAAGATAAAGATAATTAGAGGACGAGAGAAGTAAGCACTCTAGATACACCTTAGATAGGTAGCCAAACACCAAGGTATGAAGGAATAATGGTCAAAGATCAATAAATGCTTATGTTCTTGGTAAAATCTTGAACACAAGCATTAAAGGTGAAGGATAAAGGCTTTAGTTTGTAATAACTCTCTCAAAGTTGCATTTTGGGTTAAAGATCACGTGGTTTCTTAAATGGATAAAAGGGGTATATATAGGCTCAGCTCACACGCGTGGAACCTCAAGTGCATTTAATGTTGGTCAGACTACCATACAAAACATGTTAATGCATTAAATACTGAGTGAAATCTTGGGTGACCAGCCGTTGTGTCAGGCATATCCACAATATGTGAGCGCACAAACCAGCCAAATACTCACCCAACTGTCACTATTTGTGGTAAGTTTCATTTGACATGTGTTAGGAATGGTATGACAGCACAAAGATCTTTTATTTAATGACACTCTTTTTGGAGCCAAAACTCAATGGCAAATAAACGAGTGAGCTCAAGGTTCTTCTCTTACGGTTACTCTAGTAGTGATCGATAGGGATAAGGTATAAAACTTTTGTGCCTAGGAATAAATTTAGGTGTGGTTGCTCGAGTAATGCTCATTTAGGATCAGCTATATATTTTACCTGGTGTATCTAAAATGGTTAAATCATGCCTCAACATTGCCTTTCTCTCTATCCTCCAAACCAATTCCCTCAAGGATCCCAAGTGAGGTTGCTTAATAGAGCATAACATCTCTCCCACGTCTTTCCAGACATGGTCCATCGATGGCATCGATATCCTTAAAATTAATATTACAACATTACTCATAAATACATAAACAAATAGATAAACTACATAGTGAATCAACTAGCTTCTTCTGGCTAGGTTCCTCAGTCTTCAACTAAGCTTCAACTCTACCTTGATCTTAAATTAGATTCGTTAACTCCTCACATTCCTTTGTGATGCCACTATTATTTGATGAATCCTTATAAAGTTTCTCATTTAACCTTTTAATGAGGAGGGGTATCTATAAGCAGGGAGTTTTATTTATAAACCCCTCCTGCATTTTCCCCCTCGCGAAGAAATTTATTGTGAAAATAAGAAATTTCTGCACGAAACAACTTGTAGAGATAATTCACAGTTCGAAATAGATTGAATCGAATAAACCACTATTTCAAAACACCATGATTTGAAAACATCTTGAACTAATAAACTATGATTCGAAACACCTCAACTTGACATAACTTGTTTTTGCGCATATTAGCCAAAGTTCTCCATATCTCTAGCATTAAATGTGGTAGTCTAATCACCTGCTAACCTTGTTGCTTTTTTTAACACGTGGGGGCTTGGGGTTAACTCTGAACTACCTCGTTTCATGCAACTAATTTTTAAAACAACTGTGGGATAGCATCCGCCAAATAACCTAAATGGTTATTTTCCCCCAACCCTTTAGATACCCTTTTATCTCTTCGTCTCCAACCTTTGAATATTTATGCTATTTTAAAACTCCGAGTTTCGTAAAACTTCTAGAGAGAGAAAGTCTCTGTTGTTGTTACAAACTCACCTAAAAAATCTATTTCCCCTATTTTTACCGATCATTTTCTTCCAGCACCAATTCTACACTCCTTTAATCTTCTTTCAAGTGTAAAAAAACCTTTCAAACTGTTTGATGGATTCTTTTAGTAATAATGTTAAATTTTTTGGAAAGTACTCTACTAAGGCTAAGGCAGCGGGTATGTCTGAGAGAGAGGCTTTATATGATATACACCTTCATGCTCCATTCTTTAGGGATGATGATAGATTTTGGTTTGAAGCCAAAGTATTCTCTCTAACCTCGAAAGTCATGGAGTATCCTTTGTTAATAGCGGGTAAACTAGAGGATCAAAATCGGGGAGGTTATCTTTTATCCTATGGTGTTTTACAATTTAGGCTAGTACGTAGGGACTTTCCCTATTCTCATGTCGATTTCAAGGGAGCATTCGATTCCCCGGATGATTTGGCTATGTAGTCTAGTTATATTTCCAAGAAGTGCGATTATACTCTCATTGACGTTGGTCTGTCACATGTTGCTTATTGGTTTGGGGATTTTACTTTATCCAAAAATAACCCATCTTTATAATTTTTGATATCTAAATGGAATGTGATCTCCCACACTTTCATGGCATCCTGGGGTGAATTCACAGTGACGTTAGAGGATGTGTGTGAACTCATGGGCTTAAAGCTTTATGGTTCCTTTCCATATGATAACAAACCTCTTGATGCCTAAGAAGCTAAAGAGAGAACTAAGTTGGTCAGTCTTTGTTGTGAGTGCGTAAGTGATTCCACTAAGGCCACATTTAGCCAGCTTATCAAGTATTTCTTCAAGGCTTGTCTGAAACCAATAAAAAAATAGAAGGAACATGGGATTGTGCCTGATGCACCTGATCACTACACCAAATATACCGAATTATCACGGTCATTAACCTTGACAACTTCAGCTTGTCAAGGTCAATGACCGTGACAATTCTGGGCGAGATAACTTTTTTTTATCACGGTCATGTCATGGTCATTGATCGTGAAAAGTTCATTAGAATTGTCACGATCGTGTCACGATCCTTGACCGCGATAATATTTGTCACTGTCAAGGCCCGTGACAAGCCCGTGACATTTTTAAAAAAATTATCATGATCAATGACCGTGACAAGTCCCATTCCATTAATTTTTAATCAAATAAAAAAGTTACCCAAGTAGAGGTCCCAGTTGAACCTACTCCAATGTCTGAGTCTGAGTCTTCCACCTCAGACCCTATGTCTGTGGATTCTTTTCAAGAGTCCATGGACTTTTCCATTCGGCAGGATTAGGTCCCTGATCAAGCCAAGGTTTCGAGCTGCGTCTCGTCCCATAATGAGTCTAGCACATCTCAGACTTCTTCAGATGTTGAAGTTGTCAAATCGAATGTGGCTTTTCCTCCTCCCATTAATGCTATCCCTCTGTCAGCTGCCACAGGGTCTGAGTTCGCTTAGAGGTTTCCTGATGGTAATCCCTTGTCTACTCCGACCGACGTTGAGGAGGATGAGGATGATGATAGTGGAAGTGATGTTGACACCTCGGAGGCAGCCGATATTGAGAGCATTGTCAGTGAGCTCGACCTTCTTGCATTCAGACATCTATATTCCATAAACCCTTCCATAAAACTCAAGAAAACTCTAAGGGAAGAGAGGTATTTCGACGGTCAAGATGGTGAGATCTGCTTGTACGAGCAAATGTTCAAGTTAGGATTTCGTATGCCCATTCTTCCCATCATTAGGGCCATACTTTCCTACATCAAGTTAGCTCCTTCCCAGTTATCCCCCAATGCCTGGAGGGTGATAATTGGAGCTATAGTTCTATGGAGGGCAGTCCACCACTCAGACCTTTCCATCCAAGTCTTCACCGAATGCTACATCCCTTCATCTACAAGGAATCATCCGAGCTATTACCATTTCTTAGATCAGAAGTCAACTAAGAAGATGTTGCAGGTTACCCAAACTTCAAATAACATTTGGAAACCGCGATATTTCTTCATCTCAAGGGCATGGGAATTTGGTCCTTGTGTCCCCTATTCGAACTTAGAGCCGAGGATACCCCTGAGATGGGGCAAGGTGTCAATGGCTGCCAGGGTCGACCCTGGGCTAAGCCAAAATAATCTTCAAAAAGTGAAAGACCTTCAAGATCAGGGGGAGCATGGTCTGTTGGTCAAGTTCGAACATCTGATGACCCCCTACTATCTCTCTGAGACTGGCCTTGGGGGGAGTCCTCTGATCGAGCTCCATAAGTGCTTATTTTATTATTTCAGCAAGTAAACCTCTGACTTTTTATGTCTCTGATCTTCTAATTCAGACCTTTCCATTTACCAAACGCCTTGAAGGCATATCAGACGATATCTGGGAGATGTCTGCCCCAAGTCTCATGAAGCTGGTGAAGAAGGCAGGCTTGAGTGCACCCCCTCCTCCCCCACCGAAGAAGAGTGTCGGCACGTCCAAGGCCAAAGCCACAAGAAAGAGGAAAAATACAACCACTTCCCCTGAGTATCAGAGAAAAAGTAAGGGCCAAAAGGCCATCCCCATATCCTCTGAAGATGCACTGGTTGCTCGTCTGGAGCAGCTAAAAATTAATGATAGTATTATAGGCCATAGCGTGCAGGCATTAGATGCCATCGACTCTTCTATGACCGATGCTGACAAATGCTTTTGTCACTCCATGGATACTCCCCTGCTGGTTGAGTTTTGCCTTCACTAAACTATCCAGGTAAGATTTGAATTTAAATTTCATTCTGAAGTGTAACGTCTGCTTTGAATTTGAACTTATACATCTGCCTCTTGATTTGTAGGGCATCATGGCTATGAATTATTTTGCCAATTGGACTCTAAAGAGGCTGCCCCTCATCGAGAAAGGCCAAGAGGTCGAGAAGGTGCAAATCTCTCTGAATGCAGAGGCGGATCGTCTGAATTCTGCCTTTGATGGGTCTGACAAAAAGGTCAAGCAGTTGGAGAAAGAGATCTCCAAGCAGAAGAAGGAACACACCTCTGCCCTGAAGGAAAAGGACGACGTTCTTCAGCAGAAGGTTGATGCTACAGTGAAAGCTTCCCTTGAGGATGCTTCTGAGGGGATCCTGGCTGATTATAAAGTCTCTGATGAATTCATCAGCTTTGGCTTTGAGTACCTCGAAAGAGGTATTAATGAAACTGGAAAATGGGCGGCTACCAAAGAGAAGGAGTCAGGGATCTTGACAGCCTCTAACTTCATTAGTCTGGGATTTGCCAACCCACAATTTGCCCAGGCCCTTCAAGAGGTTGAGGAGGAATATACTGCTCCTGTAGAGACTTCACCCTTGGATGTTACAGAGACTGAAGGTGCCAACCTCCAAGACGATGGGGCCGAGGTGACCAACATCGGCCAGGGAAATAAGGCTGAGGATGCCAACACTGTAGCTGCAAAACCCTTAAGCCCTTTTTATGAACCTTTTTGTCATTTTTTATTATGCATTTCAAACTATAACCTCCGATTGCAAACTCAACTAGCTTGTAGCTTGTAACTCTTTAACTTTAATCTATATCCACCTCTGAGGAGGGCTTTATTTCTTTATTTGCTGAATGTTCTTTGAATAGTTTTCTTTGCCATGCAATGTGTGTTCAGTTCTGAAGTCTCGATATAATTTTTCACCAAATTAATGATGTCCAAGGTCTGAGGTCATCCAAGCATGATGTTTGACCTCAGACCTTGTCACTAAATTATGATGTTATAAGGTCTGAGGTCATAAACTAAGATGTTATCCCCATGATATATATATATATTCACTAAATTAATGATGCCTAAGGCCGAGGTCATCCAAGTATAATGTCTTACCTCAGACCTTGTCACCAAAGGTCATCCAAGTATGGTGTCCGACCTCAGACCTTGTCACCAAATTATGCTGTTATAAGGTCTGAGGTCATCAACTAAGATGTTATCCCCATGAATAACTATTCATCAAACTAATGATGTTCAGGGTCTGAGGTCATCCAAGTATGGTGTCCGACCTCAGACCTTGTCACCAAATTATGCTGTTATAAGGTCTGAGGTAAACAACTAAGATGTTATCCCCATAAATAACTATTCACCAAACTAATGATGTTCAGGGTCTGAGGTCATCTAAGCATGATGTCTGACCTCAGACCTTGTCACCAAATTATGATGTTATAAGTCTGAGGTCATCAACTAAGATGTTATCCCCATAAAATTCTACCATTCGAGCACAATGAACCAAGAATTAACATGGAAACTGATCTTCTCATTAATAATCTCTTCATAAGATGATACATTTACATGAAAGCCTTGGTAACATCGTATGTAATACTTTTTTATATGATCAGCATTCCAAGGGTTGGAAAAAGGTTCCCATTCGAGGTTTTTTAGCCTGTAGGTCCCGAGTACAACCTCCTCAATCACTTTGTAAGGACTATGCCAATTTGGGTGAAGCTTATTCACCTTTTGTAATGTCTTCTTCAACACCAGGTCTCTTACATCTATGGGTCTTAATTTTACCCTTTGATTATAGAATTTTGCTGTTCCTGCTGGTAAGATGCCTGCCTAATTTCTGCGTCTTCCCTTCTCTCTTCGATCAAATCGAGGTCAAGTCTTCTCTCCTCCCCATTCCTCTCAGGGTCATAGGTCTGAACCCTATGACTAGGAAGTCTTACCTCTGTCGGTATGACAACCTCCGAGCCATGTTCTTACATAAACGGTGTCTCCCCCTTTGGTGTCCTCCCCGTTATTCTGTAGGCCCATAACACAACATAAACCTCTGCAGTCCATCTTCCTTTAGCCTATTCTAACCTCTTCTTGATCCCGTCGAGGATTATTCTGTTAGTGACTTCGGTCTGACCGTTTGCTTGAGGTAGGCTAGGAGAAGAGAAAAATTTCTTTATCCCAACCCTTTTGCAGTATTTTTCTAAGGAAGAATTCTTGAACTGGGTTCTGTTTTCCGAAATGAGGGTGTTTGGGAGGCCATGTATGCATATGATGTTTTTCCAAATAAATTGGAAGGTCTTCTGCTCTGTAATCATGATCATCGATTCAGCCTCTACCCATTTGGAGAAGTAATCAATGGCGACTATCAGAAATCGATAGTTATTTACAGCCTTTAGCAGGGGACCTACTAGGTCAATTCCCCATATTACGAATGGCTAAGGGGAACTGATTGACGTCATAGGCTAATGAGGTTGATGGGGGATAGTGGGGAACCTCTAACCTAGTAGGTCCCATTGGCAGGGGACCTACTAGGTTAATTCCCCATATTGCGAATGGCCAAGGGGAACTGATTGACGTCATAGGCTGATGAGGTTGATGGGGGATAGTGGAGAACCTCTGACATTTATTGTACCTCTTCACGTAGGCTGCAACATCTTTGGCCAGGGTCGGCCACCAGTATCCTTGCGTGATAATCCTCTTCGCCAAAGGTCTTCCTCCTATGTGACTGGACCAAGAACCCTCGTGTACCTCCTGTTGGACACGGGGAACTTCTGTGGGATGAATACATCTAAGGAGAGGTAATAGGAATCCCTTCTTGTATAGGACATCTCCTATTATTGAGAACTTTACAGCTCTGTACCTCAGTTTCCTCCTCTTCAACTTTGATTCCGGTAGCTCTACCTCTCTGATATATCTGATAAGGGGATCCATCCATGAGTACCCTAGGTTCGAATTGAGGCAAGGGTTACTAACCTCTTCTTCTTCAATGGTCACCTTGGGTAAGATCTCAACTGGGACTGTCCTTCTGATATATGTCCTTATCGCCGAAGCTAGCCTTGCTAATGCATCTGCATGGCTGTTGTTTTGCCGAGGTATTCTCTTCATTTTCAACTCTTCGAAATCTTCTAAGGTCACTCTTACCCTCTTCAGGTATTTGTAAATTCTTTCATCCTTGGCCTCATAAACCCCCAATACTTGGTTAACAACCAACCTTGAGTCACTGTGAAGAAGGAGTCATCTTATCCCAAGGGTTTTTGCCAAGGAGAGGCCTACTATCATGGCCTTATATTCTGACTCGTTGTTTGATGCCTTGAAGCTAAACCTCAGGGCATATTCGATGTTGGTACCATCCGAGGCTGAGAGTATCAGCCCCGTACCGCTTCCACTTTTATAAAAAGACCCGTCAATGAAGAGGTTCCAGATGTCTTTATTTGATGAGAAACCCCCTTCTAACATGATTCCCTACCTGAAGAGGTACCGGTCTTCCTCATTCTCGGCTATTCCATCTCTGGCTCCCTTGGATGTACCCTCTTCCAGGTCTCGGAAGACGTTGCTGTTTGACCTTTCCGTAGTCTCTAGGTTATTCTCAACCTCGGCTTCTTCCCATATGAACTCTGCAATAAAATCTGCCAGTGCCTTCCCTTTGATGGTCGTCCTATGATGATAAGTAAGGTCATACTCCCCCAACTCAATGGCCCATGTCATCAATCTACCCGACTTCTCAGTCTTATGGAGGACCTGTCTTAGTGGGGAGTCGATGAGGATGACCATTGAATGGGCTTGAAAGTAAGGCTTAATCTTTCTAGAAGCATATATCAGGGCGTATGATAACTTTTCCATCGAGGATAATTTTGTTCTGACCCTTGAAGAGCCTTACTGTTAAAATACACAGGCCTTTGGACCCCAACGTCCTCCCGTACTATGGCTGCACTTATAGTCGATTCAGAAACTGCTAGATAAATATACAACTTCTCACCCATTATGGGTCGAGATAAGATCAAGGGAGATCCGAGGTAGGACTTGAGTTGGTCAAAAGCCTCATCACATTCTTTGTCCCACTCGAAGGCCTTTCTAAGCACCTTAAATAACGGAAGACACTTATCCGTCACTCTTGAAACAAATCTGTTGAGTGAAGTTACTCTTACATTCAATCTCTGAACGTCCTTGATACTCCTTGGTGTCTTCATGTCGAGCAAAGCCTTGATTTTCTCAGGGTTCGCCTCTATTCCCCTCTGATTGACAATGAAACCAAGAAATTTCCCAACTCCTACCCTAAAGATGCACTTCGCAGGGTTGAGTTTCATTATGTACAAGTCCATGGTGTTGAATGTCTTTTCCAGGTCTGCCACATGAGTCCAGGCCTTTAAGCTCTTCGTTAACATATCATCTATATACACCTCCATAGTCTTGCCTATTTGGTCTTCAAATATCTTATTCACAAGACGTTGGTAAGTTGCCCCTACATTTTTCAATCCGAAGGGCATAACCTTGTAGCAATATGTCCCTTTGTCAGTGATAAAGGCTATTTTCTTTGAGTTTTCAGCATCCATGAAGATCTGGTTGTAGCCTGAATACGCGTCCATGAAGCTCATGAGCTCATGTCCTACCATTTCATCTACCATCTAGTCAATTCGAGGTAATGGATAACTGTCTTTTGGGCAAGACTTGTTCAGGTCAGTAAAATCTACGCACATTCTCCACTTTCTGTTGGCTTTGGGCACAATGACTGCGTTTGACAACCACTCCGAATATATCACTTCCCTGATGAATTCAACCTCTTCTAACTTTATGACTTCTTCCCGGATGACGTTGTACTTCTCCCTAGAGTAGACTCTTTGTCTTTGCTTGATTGGTTTAGCAACCTTAGATATGTTGAGTTTATGGCACATGACCTCGGGGTTGATGCCAGGCATGTTTGTGTAACTCCAAGCGAAGACACTATGCCTCTTCCTCAAGAAGTTTATCATTTCTTCCTTGATCTCAACTTTTAAGGCTTTGCCAACCTGGATGGTTTTTTTTGGATCGTCCTCATTGAGGATGATGGATTCTACCTCTTCCGCGGCCTCTCCTTTCTTCAACTTTATTTCATCTCTAGGGTCAAGTGTATCGATGTTATAAGTGGTAGTTGCTCTCTTATGTGCCTCTCTCTTCATCCGAGTTGAAGTAGCATTCTCGAGCTATGGTCTGGTCACCCTGCACTTCCCCTACCCCATAGGGGGTTGGGAATTTTAGCATTTGGTGGACCTTCGATGGCACAACCTCAAACTCCTTAAGGGCTACTCTTCCTATGATGAGGTTATAGACCGAGAAGACATTTTCGTCCATAATGAAAAAATTAATCTTTCGGGTTAACCTCTTAGGCCACTCATCGCCCATTCGTACGTCCATCTCATACATGCCCAACGGATGGACCTTTTCACCACTGAACCCCATTAACCATGATGATAGGGTACCAGCCTAGCTCTGCTAAGGCCTATGCTTTTAAAGCAGGGCCATAACATCACATCTGCAAAACTTCCTCCATATACAAGAATTCTATGTACCTCACATCCATGAACTCTTATTGTGATTACCAAAGGGTCATTATGTGGAGCTAGGATGCCTTTGAAGTCGAGTCGGGAGAACCCAACTACGAGAGTGTCCATGTCCACCTTCTTTCTCTTCTGTGTTGTCTCGGAAGATGACAAATTTACTATTTCAAGTTTGGCTACTGACTTAGCCTCTGCCACATGAGCTTTTCGGTCAGCCACTTCAGAACTACCCCTGTAATTCCTCCGCATATTGTGTTAACACCAAAGGAGATCATACCAACCCTCTTCACTGGGATGTTATCATATTTTGGTGGAAGGTTCAGATCGTCTTCATTATCATCATCCGAGTCATCGCCCCTTTTTGATGGGGTATCGTCACGACATCTGTCATTTCTCCTCTTTTTAGGGTCATCTCTTCCCCTTTCAGAAGCCTTGCTATCAACGTACTTTCTTAAATTTCCTGACTTTAACATTTGTTCGATCTCATCCTTTAAGGCGAAGTACTTGTCTGTTACATGGCCATGGTCTTCGTATAATTCACACCATAAGTTCTGGATCCTCTTATATGGAGGAGCCTTTAGCTTCTCTGGCCATCTTAGGGACCGATCATTCTTGATCTCATTGAGGATGTGTTCGCAGCTTACAGTAAGAGGGGTATAACGTGCAAACTTGTCATCAACTGACCTCTTCTTTCCATCCTTCTTTCTTTGGAACTTCTCGCTGCTACCGCCGTTCTCGTCTTCATACTTAGCGGACATGGCCTTTTCAGCTTTCATGACCTTTCCCGAAGTTGCCAATAGCTCTGCCATGGACTTGGGAGGGTCTTCTGCAAGTTTCCACAACAACTTCCCTTTCTAAAGACCTCATATGAGGGCGGTCATGGCAATATTCTCTTCGTAATCTTCAACCTCAAGTTTTTCTTTATTGAACCTGGCGATGTAGTCTCTTAGGCTCTCGTGCTTGCCTTGCTTGACATACAACAGATGGGTGGTCTTATTTTTAGGTCTTACCCTAAAACAAAAATTGTGAATGAATCATTCATCCAAGCCCTTAAAGTTCTCAATTGAATTCTTTGGAAGAGAAGTAAACCAGATGTGTGCTACTCCCATCAAGGTCCCGGAGAAGACCTGACACTTCATCTCATCTGGTATTGAGTAAATGTTCGTCGCTGACTGGTACATCTCAATATGATGTACAGGATTGGTGCTACCATCATACTTGGGAGTTACTGTAGGTGGCTTGAACTTGGCTGGGGTAGGGAAGCTCACTATCTTAGCCATGAACGGAGAGCCCTCTGAGAAACCTCTTTGCAGTGGATCTCGACTTTTGATGAGGTCTCCTATTTTTGTCCTCAAGACGTAAGATGGAGTCATTCCATGGCCTTGCGATGTTGGCCTAGCCGAGGTTGTCCCCAGTCACCTCCAAGGGGTGGACTGAGGGTTCCCCAATCATAGCACAACGTCGGATGTTGACCTCTTCCTGATCTCTTCCTTGTCCTTAATGAGGCCGACGTTGCCTCTCTTCCCTTTGTGAATCGACTGCACTTATCGACCTGGAAAACCTCTGTCTCAGGTCATTTACGGGTCCGAGCCTTTCAAAGGCCGACCCTCTGATCAATCGATCAAAAGCTGATCCTCGTTGCTGGGCTTCTCCTCCTCTTCTGCCCCCACAACCTTGGCTCCGCTGGATTGGACGAACTGTGTTATTTGAAACCTCATATGGCTCCCAATAATCTTTTGGGACATCTTCCGCCTCTAGATTATCATACCTATCCTCAGGGTAAGGGTGTACTTGCCTCCCCAAGCGCAAGGGCCTAGGGTCAGCAACGTCCCTCCTCCACTGGGGCGTAGGGTGATCCTTGTGCGGTGCCTGGTGTGGTCCCCTGGCTTCAGGGTGCGTCTGGACATCCGCCGGAGTAATCATCTCCGGTGAGACTCCAGGTGGCCTTATCATGTTTTGACTGAGCTGTGCAAATTGATCCTGTATTACTTGTTGCGTTGTAGCCAAAGACCTTAAGGCTGCGACCACCCATGCTATTTCGGATTGAGGCGGTGCTTGTCTGGAGCTAGGTCCACCAGCCCCAGGCGGCGGAAGAGGTGGTGGTAATTCCAGTGCCATGTGTTATCACTAAAGAGTTGGTGTAGTAGATGAGCTTAATACCTTACAGGACTTATTTCAATGGTGAAACAGCTCCACGCAGGGGGTAAGGCTTGGTTCACCACCAGAGTCTCCGGTGAGGTTAAGCAAGAGATAGCTTCTCGATTCCTAAAGACGGCGCCAAAATAATGATGCTGGAAATAGCACCACCAGTCAAGGTGTTTGTAAGCTTAAGCTAGTGATAACAATGGCAGCACAAGAGTATACTAAATATAAGAGATTGAGGTGAGGAGAAGAGGATGAACACAATTATGTAAGTGGTTCAGCCAATCAGGCCTATGTCCACTGTGCAAGGGTGTGATTAATATCACTGTATGAGGGCTCTAATAGCCATAGATACAATCTCTCAAGCTTTCTCTCTCTACTGTATAATTTGACAGAGTTTCAGCTGGGTTGTAATTTTTGAATCCTTTACAAGGTAGAGGATGACCTCTATATATAGTGCCTGGGGGGTGTAATGTATCCCCTAGGCATGCAATGAGCATGTGCATGAGGATTGAACCAGTATGAGAATGACACCTGGCTAATATTATGTAGAGAATGATAACCTCAATATTCTCTCATGTGAGGGTAATGATTCGATTATAACCGATTGTGTACATATGTTACCAACCACATATATATGCGAATAAAGTCTTGGCTACCTGTGATTGGTCCTAACCTCTGCCTGGAAGAGTACGAGATTGGTGAAGTCTGGTTGTCGCCCGATTCGAGATTAATAATGGTGATCTTGGCTCATATGAGGCCGAGATAAGGTAAGTGAAGTCATAAAGTCGACCGGGGCCGAGGTTCAGCAGGTGTAGTTAGGTACGTCGGCTTATTCTCTGTCGAGGTTAGTTATAATAGTGTAGCTCTTGTGACCTCGTCTTGAACCCAGCCGAGTTTGTCAACCCTGGATGGCTTGATGAATAACTTCCCTTGGACCATGAAGACCTCAACTGCTGTCTGACTATGAGGCAACTAGTGACGTCGGCCATGGCCGACCTTTCTCAGGACGAGACTGTTGGTTGCTAATCCAAGGCCCCTCTATCCTCGGCCATCTCCCTGGCCGAGGTTGACGTCTCTGAGCTGTTGGGTACATATATGGAATATCATTAACTTCTCTTATTTTTTGTAGGGTGACAACTTTGAGTAGATATGTATTCCATTCTCGTGAGTTTTTTTCATACTCCCCCCCCTCTCTCTCTCTCTATTAATTTATTGGCTTCTTTTTGATTTTTTTTGCTTCACAGTGGAGTATAGTATAGTATAGTATAGTATAGTATAGTATAGTATAGTATAGTATAGTATAATACAGTATAGTATAGTATAGTACAGTATAGTATAGTATAGTATAGTATAGTATAGTATAGTATAGTATAGTATAGTATAGTATAGTATAGTATAGTATAGTATAGTATAGTATAGTATAGTATAGTATAGTACAGTATAGTATAGTATAGTATAGTATAGTATAGTATAGTATAGTATAGTATAGTATAGTATAGTGTAGACACCCCATTCTGTTACCCCCTAACTCTCCTTAGGTCCCTAGTACCTCCCTTCATCAGCATAAATCTAGGTCATGTCCCGAGTACTGACCTGGAGGCCATCGGGCATTCCCTGGCTCAGTTTTACCCAAAAGTCAAACTCTTCATTTCAACTGAGAGTGAATGAATCTTCAAAATTCACTTAATACCATTTCCAACGGTCCACCCCTTGCACGATTCCGACTTACCATGCGGACGAACGATCCGTTTGCGTCCGAAACTTGACCCAGAGGCCACCGGGCGCTCCCGGGCTCTGTTTGACCTATGTTAACCCTTCAACTCGACCGAGGCTGAATGAATCTTCAAAGGCCACTGAATAACCTTTCCAACGGTTTGCCCCGTGCGCGATTCTGACTTTCCATGCGGACGAACGATCCGTTTGACTCCGAGAAGTCACCGAATGCTTCCCGGTCAACTCCCTAAATTGGGTCAAACTCTTTGAAATGTCTAAGTACATCTCCTAACCTTTCCAACGGTCTGCCCCGTGCGCGATTCAAACTTACCATGCGGACGAATGATCTGTTTACGTCCGAGCGATTCCCCGTCCAATGGATCGACAAATGCTTTCGAGCCATATTTGATCCAAAGCCAACTCCCAAACTCTGGAGTGGTCCAAAGTACTTTCGAAGGTCTCTGAATTATGTTTCCAACGGTATGTCCCGTGCGCGATTCTGACCAACGGTTTGCCCTCGGCGGCCGATTTTCTGAAAAAGTCTGAAGCGCACTGCCAAATGGCAGGTTCCAGACCCTGCCTATCGGCGCCTGCCGATAGGCAGGAACAGGTCTATGCCGATCGGAACTCACCTGGGCCTATAAAAGTAGGTCTTCACCTCATTTGTAAGGAGAGCCCAAATCTGATAAAAATCTCTCTGAACGAATCCCAGAAACCTCTCTCGAAGGCAGCGTGATTTCAACTTCCAAATCCCCTTTTTACTTCCACTTTTCATCATCCTTTTCATCAAACTTGGTGAAATATCCACTCTCCATCATCATCCAAGTGCAAGGGCTGCTCTCCAACATTTAAGATCAAGCTCAAGATCTTTAAGAAGGTCCAACTTTCTCAAACTCTCTCTTAAATTCTCTTAAATTCTCAATAACTTGTCTTCCTATTTAGCACTTTTATTATCTCATCTCACACATCTGAATTTACTTTTTATTTATTATTATTTCACATCTCCTATGTTCATATAAATAAAACCCAAAAAATAAGAAAAAGAGGATTTGCTCATAAATTCCAAGTAGGGATTCTCACACTATTTCCTCACTTTTTCTCACAATCTAAAACCCTTTTTCTACACACACACACACACACACTCATAAATAAGAGATTCCCCATTTGGATTTATGGGATAAACCCCACCCCTCATTTTGTATGTGAACTACGTGGACTTTGATGCCTTTATAGGTTACGTAGGCGTCTCGGGGTAAAACCCGAGACTCGAGTCCTTTTTCTCACTTTTCTCTCTCATTTTCTATCTTCTCTAAATCCATTTTCCTTATATTCTATATACTTGCCCTTAATAACGTATTGCTCCATATGCGTTATCATTCCATTATAACGGTCAATGCTCTCATACTTTCTGTCATCACCGGCGATAAACCCACGAGAAAACAATGTAAATTGCACATGCATTGACTCTGACCCATTTGCAAACTGAAAACGGTGATGATAAGCAAGTGGATGGATACACAGCAAGAGAGAAGTACACAATCTCAAATAATCTTCGCTTTTATTCTTTGATTGTTTTTAATTTTTTTTCTGGCAACTGGGGTGGGGAGGAGTAAGGAATAATTCATTGGCTTACAATTGTGGGTCTAATATCAGCCCTGTATAATGCATTGCAATAGGGACCTCTACATGTGTGTGTAGAGATGTATAATTTTAAAACATACATTTATTAAGGGAGACAAAAAGAATGCACGGTTCAATGGCAATATATACATATTGATTAAGTTTCACCTATAGGATAATAATGGCAAGAATTGTGCATAACTTTCTTTCTAAATCTGCAACTTACACATATGTGGGTGGGCCTAACTATTATGTGTACTACTAGGATCAAAGGTTGGGCAGAATTGTTAGGAACCTCTATAACAATGATGATTGGAGATAAACTCAACGAGATATGAGAATGGCTTAGGGCGGGAAAGAATTAAGTGGCAGTTTTATTGAAAATATTTTTAATTCATCACACGCCTCTATTAATAGAAATGTAGCACACTTTTTCATACACATTTTATAAGATGAAACATGTCCTGTAGTCACGTGGCTCTCAATTTCTATTTAGATTTTCTTGAATATTACAAGAAACAAAATGCACAAACCCTATCAACCCTTTTACAAATCAAAAAGTGACAACACCAAAGCCACCCCCTGTTGAACTGAAAACTACAAACTCTGTATATTTGAAAATATCTATATTCCATTTTACACCATAAAGTCTACCCTATTAGTTTTATTAGGTGTCTATTTATATATTTGTGGTACTATATACTATTATCGAGGATGCACTTGGTGCATTTTTGAGGATTATTCATTAGAGTAGTTTATTTGAATATAAAACCAAATACATTGTTAAATCTTAAAAGAGTGTTTGTGAAGTGTGTGTGTATATATATAATATAAGTTTCTCTCAATCAATAATGAGTTTATGTGTTTGATTTTGTAGATTTTTTGGGTTGTGTGTCGATTTCTTAGACTTTGCTGTTATTTTTCCGAAGCATGTATATATACACCTATTCGTTGGTTTGTTTTTGGGTGGCTCTTGTGATATGGGTTCTGGATTATTTTGGGTGGTTTCTTTGATTTGGTTGTTGTTTTTGTGAAATGTGCGGTGTGTGTATATATATAGATACACCCACCTCTTTGTTGGGTTGTTTAGTAGTTTACTTAATTGATTTTATTTAGTGTTTTAAATTTGCGAGTTTTGTTTTATAAAACTGATCACCTAACTATTATTTTTTCAGTTAATTAGACTATCATACCCCTCACCCATTTCTCTCTCTCTCTCTCTCTCTCTCTCTCTCTCACACACACACACACACACACACACACACACACACACACACACACACACACACACATCAGTTTTAAGAATTTTTAGTCTACTTATACAGTGTCAACTAATAACCCATTTTTTTTATAATACCGAAAAAAATCATCTTGAGTTGGCTTCTTGGAGCACCCATAAATGTTTAAGATACAAAAATAAAATCAAAAGAAAGAATTTTTCCTAAAAAAATGTTTCACGGAGAGTCGGTGTGTTTCCCATATTGGAGCCCCCCCATATGCAAATAATGATATTGACTGAACTGCAAATAATGATATAGTTGGAAATGTTCTACATGAATTGTTAGATTCCTTTCTTCGATTCATTGAGAAAGAGATACGCTACGTTAGATAGACGAGCTTATATTTAGTAAGGATTTTGATCAATTACTTGCAACGTCCCATGCCATTATTTTTAAATCAAATAAGTCAATAACATAAGTAAAATAGGATACTTCTTTGTAGTAAAACAAAAATTAACAATGAAATAATTTAAGAATAAAAATATTAAAAACGAGAGTATAAAACGTAAATAGACAGTTATTAATTTTTATACAAAAATCAAATTAATTAATAAAATCAATACTTATAAACAAAAGTATGCACTATATGATATGTAAACGAAAAAATAGAAAAACTTGACACAAGCCCGTACGTTTACTAACGATGTTGATAAATTATTTGCAACGTCCCATTCCATTAATTTTTAATCAAATAAAAAAGTTCGTCAATAACATAAGTAAAAACCATACTTATTTGTAGTAAAACAATAATTAACAATGAAATATTTTAAGAACTGAATTATAAAAAACGAGAGTACGAAACATAAATAGACGGTTATTTATTTCTATACAAAAATTAAATTAAATAAATAATAAAAATAGTTATAAACAAAAGTATGCACTATATGATATGTAAACGAAAAATAGAAAAGCTTGACACATGCCCATACATTTATTAATGATTCATTGTCAGTTGAGAAGAATGAGGTATGTATTGTCCACATTTTAAAATATTTGTTAGAACATATGTTGCATTAATATTTACTTTTACTTGCAACCTATTAATGTATTTTAAATTTTCTATGACTTATTACCTGTTTGAACTACTACTTTACTTTAAAATTAACTTTTATACGTATTTTTTATTTACTAATATGACTTTTCAAACTATATTTTGCTTTACGACAATGTAGTTCTAGACATTCATTCCTCATATTCGTTTCAATTCATATGCATTTTTCACCATATTAGTTAAATTTATATGTTCATGTTTATGACTACGATCATTTTTTTAAATAACTCACGTGTCAAACACACATTAGTTACTTTATGTAATTCACATGTGTCCACTTGAAGCAATACACGATGTATGTTTTACACATTAGCTGGAATTCACATGTGTCCACTTGAAGCAATACACGATGTATGTTTTACACATTAGCCGGATCACAAGAAAATGGTCATGAGAATCGGTCTAGCTAAAAAAAATCCTTAAAATAGTTACTAAGATATTGATTAACACAAAGATGGCATCAAAACCATATTTTATGTTTTCTCTATAACATTTACTATTAATAACATTGAGAATTATACACTCAAATGAACAGCGGCATGTTAGCTTATCTACGCGACGATATTACAAGTTTTTTTGTATATTATTTGAATAATATAATTCAAAATGTGTTACACCTGACCGTGCATCGCACGGGTCACCATTAGTATATATATACGCGCCTGTGTGTCACTGGTATATTTTGTGTATTTATATATCTGGTATTATTTTGTTTTGAGTCTTTGCATTTGCATTTAATCCATGTTTTCCATGCAATTTATCTTCGGATCAAAACGACATGGCTTATGATCATATTGGTATCTCTTGTTGACTGTTTGTACTGATAACTCATGATTTCTTGTGTATTCAAGTTGTTATCATATTTGCATCCATATTGGTATTAATTGATCATTGTGGGGATTATTTGTGCTTATGTTACTGTTACGTTTTGTTTTACTCTACACCATTGTATACTATTATTCCTTCTTCCTTAATTTCTTTTAGTATCAAATGGTCTCACATTTAGAGGGAGAAATGGTTTATGGGGGAGAAATAGTTTTATACATTCTTACTTTGTCTATTCCAAAACAAAATGTGGGAGAAATGGTATTTTTCGCTTTAGCTTTAGGAGGATATCTTTATTTTGGGGGGAGGGGAGGGTGTCTTACCTAGGCAGGGATTTTTAGACACAGGGATACTTTTATTCTTATGCAATTTATATTGTTATATATTCAAATTACATTTGAAGGTATGTTTAAGTGTTCATATTTACATACGACAAAGTTTTCAAGCATGCAAAGTTTCTGCACGTATGTGTCTGTGGAGCGTCTATACTTTCTACTTTTGGGGTTGGGGATTGAGTCTTTTAGAGAGCTTTATGGTTTATAGGAGTTTTTTTTGGGGTTTTGTGCTAAAGGGGGACATTTATAAGGATAAATTACCAATTGAGCCAATTTGTATGTATTGGCTTAGTTTCGGATAAAACATTTTGAGTCATAGGTTAGGCTTTGGGTTGTTGACCTTTCAAGACTATGACGTGTTTGATTGAAGACATAGAGATAAAGCCTCAGATATTAAATATCGTATTTTGTGCCACATTTCAAATTCGTGTTTTCGAGGTTTTCTTAGGTATGGATGCATATGATTTTGATACTTGGAATTCGTTATTTTTGGCTATTTGTTTTTACGAAATTGTTTGAAGTTTTTTTTCAAAAGAAAACTATTTTTTTTTATCTTTAAAAGTCATTCGAACGACATTAGGGCTTTGTTCTAGAAAAAAATGAACTTCAAATGAACATCAAATGATGTTTATCTATTTACAAAACCAAACTCGTTTGAATCGTGTTCGAAGATAGTTCAAACATGATTGCTATTTCGTTCGAATGTGGTTTTCTTTGGTTCGAATGAGATTGCATTCAAACGATCTTTCTCAAACATTATTCCACCTCAAAAATCGTGTTTTCTATTTAAAGGCGTCCAAGCATCAGTTTTTAGTGAGACTTTTGGCAAAATTTATTTTTCAATACATATACTAAATCTCCCAAAACCTAGTTTCACCCATACATTTTAAAGATTCAAGTTTCAATATTTGTATGGTTTGAGATCTTATTTTTGGGCACCAAGAAGGTTGTACTAATCTCTGTTGAGTACGTTTCATATGGTGGATTCTGTGTTTATTGTTTACATACGGTGGACTCCATGTTTGTAATATTGCGGTGAAATAATGGTGCATCTCTGTTTCATATCCGTAGACAAATAGTGAGCATCTTCGGTGGATACCGAGGCGTGTATAGACTTATACATTATGAAAACTTATGTGGGTTGACTCTTGCGTTGCACCGTTGAGGAGAGGTTGAATATTTAAGATGCATCAACGCTTGCGAGTGCGTCGAGTCTGCATAGTAAGTCATCTGTCAACTTTTATAATTCATCATCATAGTGATTTTTGTGGCTGGGCCATCCGAAATTTTTCTCATTGTAGGTTTTTCTCGTACATCGACGTGTTTTTTTTGAATTATTTATTTTATCTTCTCACTGATATGCATGTTTTAGGTTAAGATATAATTAGATAAATCATTTTTTCACAACAACTTGGTTTAAAGCGGGTGCAAAGTTATATTTTGGTTAATCCATTTGAAGTTTTCTAATTATATAGAAAAAAATTAAAAATTGACTTTTTGTTGTTTACACCATCTCTCCGTACCCTGGTACTTTCAAATTTGTGTCAAATATAGAACAATTAGTTGTTTGGTTTAGATCCATAGTAATGGATTTTTGTTTTTTTATTCAGAGGGTCATTTGGTTTCTAGGGCGAAAATGTTTGATGGGTCTAATTACTCATACTGGAAAATGCTTATGAAACCGACACTTAAGGCTGTAGATTAACGACTATGGCAAGAGGTACTCATTGGTTGGTCTCCACCTATACCCTTAATTGGTGAAACTAGGATTCCCAAACCCATAGAATCATGTTGTGAGGATGAGCATGAGTTAGAAAATTATAACTCATGTGGTGTAGGCCTTTTTTTTAAATTGTGCTTTAGGAGAAAACAACTTGTCTTTCAAAAAACCTTTTCCCAATTTTAATGCGCACCAAGTTTGTGAACTAATTTTAATTAAGTCCAATTTTATCTTATTTAATCCTAAACATGCATATAGGTGATTAAAGCAAGTAAAATAAATCAAGTTCACAAAAGTAATGCCAGAAGTACGAGGAGACCACTGAGGGAAAAAACCTAGAACGACTCAAGCCAGATAATCACTATGATACGAAATTACAAAGGAAGATAGACAGACTTACTCAACGAATCGATACCCACTAGTGTTGATGCTCTTCTTCTCTTTAACCACTACTCTACAGTGCCCACGTAAAAATACTTACACGATACTTGTCCACAGCACACGAGTCCACGTGCACGTCGGTATCCACCAATGCAACTTTGGCAATTGTCTACGATTAGGAACATAGATTTCATCAGTTTTTCACCACAAAACTCCAATGAAAAAACATGTTTAATATGGATGAACAAACCAACGGTGCAAATAAGATCTATGTAGCATATGTATGAAATCTCGGATTTTTATAAACAATAATCATGGTTTTTGCTTTGAAATCCTTAGAAAACAAGTGCAGAAAAATGTAACTGTTCTATTATGTATTTTGGTTCTATACCCCTCGAAATTCTGAGTAAAATTCGGTTTAAATAAAAAATTTAAGTCAGCGCGTCGTTAAAACAATTTCCTTGTGTCGTTTGAACGACTTGGCTATGTCGTTAGAACGACTAGACCATGTTGTTTAAACAACACTGAGATGTCATTTGAACGACATCAAATGTCATTTGATCCTCCAAAACACAAGGTAAGGATCTACACGACTCTAAACAGTGTTTATGTTAGAGTAAATGAAGTTGAAGCCATTTAAAATCATTTTTGACATTTTAAAATCATTTTAAAACAAATTAACATCCTTAAAATATTTTCCGAGTTTTATAAACATTATGAGTTTATACCCGAGAGTATCTTGGAATGCAATGTGATATGAAGACGTGAAACGTGCACTAATAAACATGACATCATCTATCTTTAAAGCTTGGCCACTAAGTTTTCAAAACAACACGTCATAGACTATGTAGGTATCGTGACAAGATAAAATATATTTGTGACTCAAACAAGTTTTGTCCAAAATTAAGTCAATTGCATACAAATTGACACACTAGGAAATTTGTCCTTACAAGTATCCCCCTTTGACTATTTTGGGAAAAAACCAAAACAGTGAAATGCCTAAGCCGGGCTATTAATCCGAAAGACCTAAATCCCATCCCATAAACCTAAAAAAATATACGACACGATCTAGTAAAACAAATGTCGGACCGACAGCATAAACTTGTCTTCATGTGATGTAGTCGAAAAATATCCAATATCTGAACAATCACTTTACACACGAAATAACAAATACCAAGTCAAGTATGGAGGTATAAATGACACAAAATATTATAATACCAATTTGTAAAACAAACCATTTGTTAAACGTAAGAGAAAAACATACGATACCAAAAAGTATACATAAACAATATAGCTAAATTCAATGATATCAATATGTAAACAAAATGATCAAAACATGATAAACAAATGTGTGCTTAAAACAAATATTCCCCATACATCACATATCATCTCTCCCCCTTTTGTCTCGAATAGAGAACCAGAGAAAAAGATAAACAAATAATCAAATTTCTAGAATGAGAATAATCAATGAAGAATATCTAGATAAACATGGATAGCCAACTAATAATAATCATAACGTACCAAACGTAGCTAGCAAACTGTCACATAAATGAAAACATAAATAGAAGTAATGATGTGACTAAACGATTCAATGCAATTCAATCATGAATAATCAAAGTCGACTGCATACTGTAACACCCGCCCACCCAGGGAGAGCGGAACGGAGCGCCACTCTCGATATAACTAACTAAATCCGCAAATAGCAAGGTATAGAGCATCTAAATAATCCCACAATATAAACAAAACCACTAATATCAATTCTTCAAATTCAATACAACAAAGTCTCTCGAACTAAAACAACTATCTATCTCGAAATAAAAATAAATCACCAAATGCTCTATACAACAAAAATAAATACAAATCTTCCAAAAAATATTCTTCTCAAAATAATCCACTCTAAAATCATCCCAATTGGTCCATAGAGCTCAAATCCACGCTAACCTGCCAGCTAAAAAGAAAATATGGGGAAGTACACAATACGACAGGAAAGATGCTCAACAAATATATTAACGATGAATAAAGCGTAACAACACGAGTATGAATATTAAAATCAAATGCGAATCTCAATAGCATTTATCAATAAATTTCTCAACAACACATCAATGGGTCACCAGGCCTCACCCCATCCGCATATGCTATATCAAGACATTGCCCGGGAAACATTTATTTTGGCGGGTGCCCAACCTCCGTGCCATTTTAAAATCTCATGACAATGTGATCAAAAATAATATAATGATACCACATGAATCAAAATAATTCAATAATTATTTTTTCAGATTTCAATGAATTTATCAATTCAAATATGAGTTCAATAATCGCAAGAATTCAAAGGGAACAACTCTCGAGAGATTTAAAGAGCATATTGTGTAAAATCTCATACCTTAAAATCATTGCACGAATCACCATATAAATTCATCCTCAAAATCTGATCGCACCATCACGTTCTTCTCGCGAAAATAATCAAATCATGATCTAGCCCCAACACGAGACAACCCCAAATAATCCTATTTTAAAAAATCAAAAAAATCATCTCCAAAAATTATTTGAATCACCAATACGACTTCAGATTTGGATTCTACACGAAAAATTGAGTCAGGTATGTGTTTTGGGTTTTTCTTAAATCTCATTCGAATGGACTAAAAAAGAAGATCTAAACATTCCAAATTGTCTCTTCTCATTCCACTCGTTTTTACTTATTTGGATTTTCTTTTTGGCCTCTATTTTTCATCTCCCTTTCCTTATAATCACCCATAATATTCCTTATATAGTCTCTCTCTCAAACCCTATCTTGGAGACTATGCTAATCTATATTACTATATTGCCTTTTACTGCAAAATTTTCAACTTTACATATTTAAACCATTACAAAATGTCCAAAAGGCAATTAAATTTGTATTTAAATATTCCATTCACTTCAAATAAAAATAAATATAATATCAATATCCCTATTAATAAAATAATAATATTATTAAAATTATAAATCATATTCATAAATAAAGCCCTCAAAATTACGGGGTATTATACATACAAACTGTCCAAATGAACCCAAATGTACCAAAACAGTATGATATTAGCATATATACGAAGCAGGTACAAAATTAGAAAGAAAACTTAAAAATCCTCTCTGGGTCGTTCGAGCGACATTGCCATGTCATTAGAACGGCTAAGGCATGTTGTTTGAACCAGGCTAAAAATGACCGAAAACAGTAAAGTGTCACGCGATGCATATCTAACGACCTTAAAAATGACCTAAGAAACGACCATATCTGACACATTTTGAACCTTGCAAGATAGGTCGTTCGATCCAGTCTTCGAACGACGTCTAGAAGTCATTTGAACAACTTTAAAAACTTTTTTGTTCCAGCTAAAAAATGATTATCTTTTGCCCAGTGAAGAAGTTTTCAGAAAACAGCTACTGGAAATACGAAACAGTGGCAAAAAAGACTCAAAATAGAAAAATAAGGCAAGTATGAAATTCATGCTAACATCGTATCAATGTGCTAAAATAAGCCATTCTCAGGAGCAGCATAGCATAGTGATAACTATTGTGTATGCTAAATGTTCTAAAGATGAAAGATTGGAGTTATGGGATCATTTGTCATACATTGCTTGTAATTTTCAGAACTTCCCTCAATTGGTTATTGGAGACTTCAATGTTGTCACTACTCAGCATGAAAAACTTGGGGGAAATGATATAGATCAAGTAGCTGCTGAAAGTTTTATCCAAGCTATAGATGACTGTGGCCTAACTGACTTGGGTTATAATGGTACTAGATTTACTTGGTGTAACAATAGGAAAGAGGAGGATATCATTATGGCCAAACTGGACAGATGCCTCGCTAACCAAAATTTCATTAATTTGTTTCCCCTGACTAAAGTCCAACATCTGAACAGATCCACTTCAGACCATGCTCCTCTTCTTCTTAATGGTCTTTCTCAATCTTCCTGCCTACCTAAGCCATTTAAATTTCAATACATGTGGTGTAATCATCACCAATTCCAAGAGGTAGTCCAGAATTCTTGGAATATTAACATTGATGCTATGGGAATGAATCGTTTTGGCTTGAAGCTCAGAAGACTTAAAGAGGTTCTCAAAACATGGAACAAGGTTATATTCAAGGATGTTTTTCAATCAATTAAAGATTTAGAAGATGAAATCCTCCAGCTTGAGCTTAATTTTGAATTGGACTGTAATGATTCTAATAGAGAAGCCCTGAATAAATGTAGAGCAAAGTTAATGAATGCCTGTGCAAATGAAGAGATCTATTGGAGACAGAAATCGGCTGCTAAATGGCTTAAAGCTGGTGACTCTAATACAAAGTTCTTTTATAATAGTGTTAGGGCCAAAACTCATAAACTCTTGATTCAATCAATCAATGATGAAGAGGGCAATATATTAGAAGACTTTGAAGATATTAAGGCTCACATTGTCCAATTCTATGAACACCAGCTCAAGGCAGACACTTACATTCCTTTTTCTGATGTCAGTGATACCATTCCTACCATCATTACTTCTGATCTTAATGAAAACTTGGAAGCTTTCACCAACGAAGAGGAGATTTTAGCAGCTATCAATGACCTTAATGAAGAGTCTGCTCCTGGTCCTGATGGATTTGGGGGCTACTTCTACAAGGTCTGCTGGAATATCATTAAATATGACTTAGTTCTTGCTATTAACTCCTTTTTTGCAGGTAATGTTCCTCCTCGTAGCTGGACAAGCACATCTGTGGTGCTTATTCCCAAGGTCAAATCTCCAAAAACTTGTGGTGATCTAAGGCCCATTAGTCTATGAAACTTCTCATTCAAAATCATTACAAAAATCTTATCCACAAGGCTGGCTAAAGTTCTCCCAATGCTTATATCTCAAAATCAGAGTGGATTCCTAAAGGGAAGGGCTATTCAAGACAATGTTCTGCTTGCCAAAGAGATGGTGCATAATCTTGGGAAAAAAATTCATGGTTGTAATGTCATCATTAAGTTGGACATGGAGAAGGCTTATGACAGGGTCCACTGGGGTTTTCTAATCCAAGTTCTTCGTGCTTTTGGATTCGGTGAAAGATGGATTGATTATATCTGGAGGAGCATTTCCAACAACTGGTTTTCTTTAGTTATCAATGGGGGTCAGTATGGCTACTTTAAATCTTCTAGAGGCCTTAGACAAGGGGATCCATTGTCCCCAAGTCTATTCATTATTGCAGCTGAGTATCTGAGTAGAGGATTGAACAGATTAATGTCTTCTGGAGCAGTCAACCCATATTATCTTCCTAGTGGCAGTCCGTTGGTATCTCACCTTGCTTTTGCAGATGATCTTATTATTTTTTGCAGAGGTGACAAAAGATCTCTCAAGAAAATAGGTGACTACATCCAGCAGTATTGCTATTTATCTAGTCAAAAAGTGAATTCAACCAAAAGTTCATTTACCGTGGATTCTAAAAGTAAACCTCAATTGAAATCAAAAATTGCTTCTATCTATGGCCTTAACCACAAGGAGCTGCCCCTTAAGTACTTGGGGTCTCCTTTATTTAAAGGTAGAAACAAAATCAAATTTTATGACAACCTTATTATTTCTTTGAGGTCGAAAATAGCTGGATGGCAATCTAAATTCCTTTCAAGTGGTGGTAGACTTATTCTTCTCAAGCATGTTTTGTCTTCTATCCCATCTTATCTTCTGTCTTCTTTATCTCCCCCTAAAGCTGTTATTCTTAAAGTCCATGCTATCCTCAATAAATTCTTCTGGCGAGGTTCTGTAGATCTTGGTTGGAAGCACCAATGGAAGAAATGGGAGGCTATTTGTAAAAGCAATTCTGCGTGTGGCCTTGATCTGCCCAATTTCAATTATATATCTAAAGCTTCTTTCATGAAATTGTTTTGGAAGTTGAATACTGAAAAGTCTCTCTGGGCCATGTACATGTCTAATAAATATATGAGACATGAAGTTAGTTATTCTAATGGTTCTCATACCTGGAAAAGCTTATTAAGGGTGAAAGATATTTGCCTTCTTCAAATGCAATGTATTGATTGGAAATGGATATGGACTTCTGAATCTTCAGGTGAATTTTCATTCTCTTCTGCCTATGCCTCTTGCCTTGATAATCATCCTTCTTCCACTGTCTATAGCATTATTTGGGATAATAATATTCCTAAAAAATGCTCTATTAATATGTGGAAAATTATCAACAAAAGCATTCCTTTAGATGATATCATTCAAGGCATTGGTATAAAATTATGTTCAAGATGCAACCTTTGTAAGAAAGATGGTGAGACAGTTGACCATTTATTCCTTCACTGCCCAAGTATCACTCCAGTTTGGAAGTTCTTCTCTAATCTTATGGGAATTGATATGAGCTCAATCAATATTTCCTCTATGCTCTTAAGTTGGTGGATCAAAAGTGGCCCAAAGGATTATTCCAAATTTCTTGGTAAATGCATCCCCATTATTGTGTGCTGGGAGATATGGAAATGCAGAAATAAAGTTCTTTTTGATAATTCTTCATTTGATGGAAAAGCTCTTATTTCTCAGACCATTCAATTGATTTTTAGTATTTGCAAAGGGATTGTATTTAGACATAGAGTATCTTGCTTTGATATTGGGATTCAATCTACTTTCTATCTCAACATCAAACAATATATTAAAGTGTCTATCCCTGTCAAATGGAACTACCCCTCCCCTCATAAATTCAAATTAAACGTGGATGGGGCATCTAAAGGTAATCCTGGAAGAAGTGGTATTGGTGGCATTCTAAGAAATCACAAAGGAGACATCATTTTTGCCTATGCTCAGAATGAGGGATATGCTTCTAATTCATTTGTGGAAATCAAAAGTCTATGGTTGGGATCAAATCTTTGCTTGGAATACAATCTTGAGGAAGTGGTGATTGAATCTGATTCTTCTTATGTGGTTAATCTGATAAATCGAAACTGGAAACCGCCATGGAATCTTATTAAATGTGTGGAAGAAATCAAAGAGAATCTCATCAATACCAAAAGTTCTTTAGTTCACTGCTTCAGGGAATCAAATATGGTTGCAGATAGTCTTGCTAACTATGGGGTTAATATTCATTCATCTTCAATCTTCAACAATTTCTCGGACCTTCCAAAGATATCTCAAGGAGCTTATAAGATGGACAAGATGGGATGTTGCTACATTAGATCTTCTTTCAAATAATTTTCCCTTTCCCTTGTAATGGGACTTTTATTATTGCTTTTTTATTGCTTTTTTTAAAAAAAAAAAAAAAAAAATTTGCTAAAACATGGATATGGAATGAATGGGCGTGAACTATAATAAATGAATCATAACTTGAACACATCGAAATGATCAAGAAGCTCTAATTGATAGCTAAATGTCATCAAACTAAGTTTTAGCCATATGTGACAACTTTTATAATAAGCTAAATGAAGTAAACAAACAACATGAACACAAATCAGGAATTTTGATGATTATACAAACAATAGCGCCATGATACAATTTTCAACATTAGGATTCGTGGTGCAAACCCGTTGTTTTATCATCCAAACACCCTCTTATACTCATATTTTTCCTTTGAAAGTTATTTGAGGTTTCTAAATTTTCTCACACTAGAGAAATCCTATTGGACCTATTTTGGCATATGTTTTTTTATTGCCATAATTTTTTCTCGGTCTCTTTTAAACAGTGGCTTTCACGACGAGTTTATTATACTCTCGTAGCCCTTTCTCGAGAACATTCATCATTTTTCTCAATATAAGCAATATCTATCCTCACGGCAAACGGTTCTTACATGCACACTTCCTCCTAAGTCTAATTATGCATAGATGACAAAATTGAGAGGAGAACATCTTACCAAACTCAAATATGCATGAGAAGTCAAACATTTATATAAACTCGTGCATGTGTGTGCAATGGTATATATACAAAGTCAAATCCAAATGCAAATCAACTTTAAAACACCCCCATTAATCAACGTTTAAGATTATTCTAAGCATCTATGATTATGACCAAATGTCCTAACCACATGGATAATGAAATGATGGGGGTCCAAGCACACCAATATGCCATATCAAACATGAAAACTCGTGACACAAAAATAAATCGAAAATCTTTTTGTGTTTTTCAAAAAAATATTTTTAATTAAAAAATAAAATCTTTTTGTATTTTCAAAAATATATGAAACCAAAAATATTTTTATATTTTTCAAATAAGACTCAAATAAATGAAAAAATATAATAGAAATAGATAAACATGTCATAACATTAGCAAGATATATATCATGAAGCAAGGACTAGTGTATGACAAACATGGTTGACGCAATCATCCGTAAGAAATAACATGTGAAACATCATGTGCTAGCATATGAGAATCAACCAACTTAGCATTTAGCATCTCTAAAATAGATTTCTTGACCCAAATAGGTGTATACCTAACAAAGTGGGTTTTGAGAACCGATGGGGCATTACGTTTAAACTTCCTAGGGTCTTTTTCAAGATCATAGCAAAAATGCCTAAGGTGACATTTCCTACCACAATGCAAACATGTATAAACATGACAAGGAATGGGACCTTTAGGTTGACCTTTTCTTACACCCTCGGATGTGATTGATGCTCTAAAATAAACTATGGTTTTGGCTTTAACAGTCGAAGCACTAGAACAAGATAAGCAACTACCATCACTATTCACACTACTCGAGCCTTTTAAATTATTTTGCAACTTCAAAATTTTGGACTCAAGTAAACAATTAGACTCCTCAAATTTTACAGACTCCTTCTTTAAGTTTTCAAATACCCTTAGAATGTTATCTCGTCCCCCTTCAATGTGAGTAAACTTATCCCTAAGAGTCTTCTCACGTGCCTTATAATCATAAATCAAAACAATATCCTCTTTGGAACAAACCGTAGAATTTTTAAAGTCCTCTAACTCTTTTTTTGAAATAAGGACTCTCTTCCTTAGCCAATTTTAAAGAATTAAAGTCATTATATAAAGCCACAAACTTCTCACGAATGATATCTCTTTGAGTTTGAAATGTTTGCAAATATTCAATCATATGTTTAAAATGAGAATTTTCTTGTTCAATAATTTCAATTCATTTTAAAAACTTCAAATTCAAAAGATTTAGTTTGTCAAATCTTTGAGAATCCATCAAGAGAAAAAACAACCAAGAGTGACAAACAAACACGATTACCAAAATCATAAAAAAAGGATCAACACAATAAAAACATGTTCTTATCTCCGATACCAATTTTTAGGTCCCTATTTCAAATTGTGATTTAGGTGAAAACAACTTGTCTTTTAAAAAACCTTTTTCCAATTTTAATAAGCACCAAGTTTGTGAACTGATTTTACTTAAGTCCAATTTTTTCTTGTTTAATCCTAAGCATGCATCTAGGTGATTAAAGCAAGTAAAATAAATAAAGTTCACAAAAAGAATGCCTAATGTATAAGGAAACCACTAATAGAAAAAACCTTGGACGACCCAAGCCAGACAATCACTTTGATACGAAAATTACAAAGGAAGACAGATAGACTTACTCAACGACTCGATCCCCATAAGCCTTGACGCTCTTCTTCTCTTTAATCGCTCCTCCATAGTGTCCATATAGAAATCATTCTAAGATACTTGTCCACGACACTCGAGTCCACGTGCACCTCGGTATCCACCGATGCAGCTTTGGCAACCATCTACAATTCAGAATAGAGGCTATACCTTTTCTTTACCCTAAAAATCCAACGAAACAACTTTTTCAATATGGATGAATAAACCAATGGTGTAAACAAGATCTCTATAGCATATGTATGAAAGCTCGCATCTTTATAAACATTAAGGATGGTTTTTGCTTTAAAATCCTTAGAAAACAAGTGCACAAAAATGTAAATGTTATATTATGTATTTTGGTTCTGTACCCTTAAAAATTCTGAACAAAATTTGCCTTAAATAAAAAAGTTAAGTCGACGCATTATTAGAACGGTATCCCTATGTCGTTTGAATGACTTGGCTATGTCACTAGAACGACTAGACCATGTCGTTTGAACGACACTTAGATTTCGTTTGAACGACATCTGTAAGGACTTAATTCTGTAAATGTCCATTTAGAATCTAGGAATTTTCTGGGCGCCCTAGATCACAATTACTATATCTGATACCGCTACATTCGGCACATCAACACGTTCATCCATGACGGCCTAGATCTGGAACCGAAGTTATCACGCTCCCACTATCTTCATAAGTGCATAGTGCATCATCACCGAGTATCGTGTAATGTGCGTCTTCAACATTCAACATTCCCACTACTCCACTCGCATTAATGGTAAAGTAATTAATTTGGAGTTTTTAATTGTTACAAAATTATTTGGGAATTTTTAGAAAATATTTTTTAAGGTTTCAAAATGTTTTCCTTCACAAAAATAATTTTTTCTAAGTGTAGAGGTGAGAAATTTTTTGATGCTGACATCATTCGAGTGACAAGGCAACGTTGTTCAAGCGACATGCAGCTGTCACGCGAAGTCATTCAAGCGACTGATTTTTTTCATTTGAGCGGCGCGCTACCTCGATTTTCATATAAATAGAAGTGTTCTATATACACGTTTCTCAAGTATTTGAAACTCCATTTACTGCAGAAATGCTGCATATTTCAGACTTTATTTTTCAAGGTTTTCAAACCTTTTGATTAACAAATCCTTCCCAAACACATATGTGAATCTTTATAAACCCTAGATTGATTGTTCTACTCATATGGAGTATTCTTGTGGAGAAGAAGTCTATTCTCCATTACTGACTTGGAGCTCTTATGGGATCTCTTGTCGATGACAACGAACTGACACCTACGGGTATTCGTGTGTCACTGTATTTCTCTGTAATTGTAAGTGTTACGAATTATAGTAGAATAAAAATGGTTTTGTCCCTTTGGGGGATTTTTCCTCATATGTGTGATTGACTTGCATGCTTGAATTTATTTAATTCATCTCTCACATTTATTTGCAAGAGTTAAAATTTTTGGGATAAAAATTGGAACTTAATTAAACAAGTTAGAACATTGATTGTTGGTGCACTCTCAAATTGATATCAGAGCCTACTACAAAATTATACCGTGTAATTTTTTCGCAAAATTTTTCTAGATATCAATTTTGTTCTAAAAATTAATTTTTGAAAAAGCGTAATTTCAATGGAAAACTTATATAATCGAGTGGAAATTTTTGACGGCTAAATTACGCATATTAGAAAGCCCGTATGAAATCTCACTTAAAGGCATTGACGAACGTGTTTGGGTTATGTGTGAAAAAAGGTGGACGCCTCCCACTGTTACTGTAGATAACGTAACAACTTTAAAACCTGTGACTACATGGACCGAGGATGAATTTAAATGGAGCACATATAACTCATGTGGGCTTATTGCAACTTTCGAAAATGTCAACTCCGACGAATTTTGACGCATCATAACGTGTAACACGTCAAAAGAAGCATGGGATGTTCTTCAACTTACCCATGAAGGCACTAATATAGTTAAAGAATCAAAATCATAAAATTTAACTACACAATTTGAGACAATCACCTTGCTTCAATCTGAGTATTTTGATGAATTTTATGCACGCTTATATGATATTGTAAACACTCGTTTCAATTTAGGTGAACACATTCCTAATGCTGGAGTAGTTGAAAATATTCTGAGATCACTGTTTAAGCGTTTTATCCCTAAAGTCACGGTGGTAAATTCTATATAATTAAAAGAAATGGTAGGACACCTCCAGACTTATGAAATCGACATGTTTCCTGATATGATAAAATTAAAAGATAAAGGGGTAGCACTTAAAGCCCAGACTAGAAAGAGTGAGAGGTCGACAATAAAGAGAGGTGAGTTATCTAGGAGAAGAGAGGAAGAGATGTATGATTCAGAGTTTGATTTTGACTTAGACGATTTGGCCTTATTTGCAAAAAATTTCAAGAAATTTCTCAAATTAAAGAAAAATGGCAATTTCAAAGATACAAATAATTTGAGAAAGATAAGTTTGAAAAGAAAAATGATAAAGACAAAAAGGACACTCCTAAGAAAGATGAGGAGAGATGTTATGAGTGTGACAGTAGAGGTCATAAGGCATTTGAGTGTCCTACTAGGTTGAAGCGTCAGGGCAAAGGCAAAGCTACTTTTAAATGCCTCCCTGAATGATGAGAATGAGGTCGAGTCAGTGGATTTTGGAGACGAGTCATTGCATGAATGTAAATTTACCGCATTCATGGATAGTCACGTGAGTACTAACACTGCACCTCACAACGATGAGGATAATACTTCATAGGAACACCTCGACAGTGAAAGCGATGTGAGTGAGGAGGAGGATGCTGCAAGTGAGAGCATGAGTGATTTATGATGCGTGCACACTGATTTATATGCTGATTCTTTTAAAACTAAAACGCGTAACAAAGAGTTAGCACTTAGGATAGTTGTCTTAAAGAAAGACTTAAGAGAGTGAGAGAGAGAGAGTCCTCCCTTAGCACTTCCTTGAGAGAGAAAGATAGACTATTTGCGTAGAGAGAGAGAGAGAGTTTGCGTAGGGAGGGAGAGTCAGTTTAGAGAGAGAGAAATTGTTTGGAAAGAGAGAGAGAGTATTTTAGAGAAATAGAAAGGGGACTTAACGAAGCATGTGGCTAGTCTTACGAGTGAGCTCCATTAAAGACCTTGTAGCCCAACTCACTCACAACCTTGAGAGATCTCGGGAGGTCAAGGTAAAGATAGAGGACATATCTAGAAAGATAGGAAAGATGCTCCTCGCCCCTAGTTTAAGGTTTGATGAAAGGCATGGAATAGGTTTTGATGGTGCTTTCACGTCTCATGTGACATCGGAACCGATTCCCGAATTTACTACAAATCCATATGGCCATCAACCGAAACCCAAGAGAAGATTTCGAACAAGAAAAGTAAACCAAATTCGGCGAAAGACTGTGTACTTCTGTACCTATTACAAAAAAAATCCACCTCAGGTAATTTTGCTATAGTTTGCGTAGACACGATGTACTTTTGCTACACCACGGCCACTAACGATTTTTCGAGTCCTAGAGAGCAGGTTGAGTTTTTAGTCACTACATCTCAGAGTTTAATAGAAGAGTTCCAATGAATTTCTTTGCCATCTGTGGATTCTTTTAGAATCCTGACTAGAACCAACAATGACAAGGGAAAACAAAAGGTTACCTCCACTTGGGTGCCTAAAAATGACACAAAATCCCTTATTGTTCATATTACTCCTAAAGCACATAATATCTCTCAGTGGTACTCTGATAGCGGGTGCTCCAGACACATGACTGGCAATGTTTCATTTTTTACCTACCTAGAGGATCGCAAGGATGGTAAAGTCACGTTTGGAGACAGGAACAAGTCTGGCATAGTAGGACTAAGTGAAGTTGAGATACCACGATTTACTAAGCTAGAGGATGTTTTATACATCAAAGGTTTGAAAGAAAACCTTCTCAGCATTAGCCAGTTGTACGACGCTGACTTTGTAGTAAAGTTTGAGCAAAACGAGTGTAATGTTAATGATCAAGCTGATAAACTTCTATTGCAAAGGGTGAGGACTGAAGATAATTGCTATGGGATTTTTCCCAAGTCCTCATTTGTCTGTAGTAGTGCCACGATCACTCCTATGGATCCGTGGCATCAACGTCTAAAAAGGACCTAGTACGTGGCTTTCCATCACTTGGAAAGCCAACTTCTGCGATTTGTGGACCCTATCATTGGGAAAACAAGTCTGTAGCCCACACAGGAAGTTGAATTCCATTACCACTTTACGAGTGCTTGAGTTGATACACGTGGATGTTATGGGTCCCACTCATACTAAGAGTTTGGGTGGTAAGAGGTATATCCTCATGATGGTAGATTATTTCTCTCGTTACTCCATCACAGGTTTTCTGAGAAAGAAATCCGATGCCTTGGAATTTCTTATGACCAAGTGCCGTGTCCTGAAAAATTAACACGGTGCACTATTAATAGAATATGTAGTGACAATGGCACTGAGTTTAAAGAAGTAAAGTAGATCTTTACTGTGATATCCACTAGATCAAACATGAATTTTTAGCCGCGAAGACTCTTCAGCACAATGGGATTGTTTAGAGGAAGAGTCGGATGATTCAGGAGATGGATAAATCTATGCTCCTAGGTCGTAGAGTTGCTAGGAGATTTTGGGCGGAGGTGGTGTCTATCGCATGCCACACGGTGAATAGGGTTTACCTTCATCCACACACACTTAAGACGCCCTACGAATTGTGGACTGGAAAGAATCCAAACCTTTTATATTTCCATGTCTTTGGGAGCAAATGCTACATCATATGTAATAGAGAGCAATTAGGAAAGTTTGACTCCCGGTGCGATGAGGGAATATTGTTAGGATCTTTATCGACTAGTAGAGCATATCGAGTTTTTAACCTTAGTAGCTCTAAGGTTATGGAGTCAATAAACATTAGCGTTAAACATGACGAACCACTAGCGTTTGTTGATTCTAACCTTTTGTGTGAGGATGGTGCACTTCCTACTGATGATCCAATTGTGCCTCCCACACCTAGCGTGGACCCTAATCCTGACTTAGGGGACACACCCGCTTGGGTTCACAAGAGTCATGATCCTACTGCCATTCTAAGAGTTCCCACCCTAGGGTTCAAGACTCGTTCTCAACTGGAGAACATAGTTAGCTTTATTTGCTACACATTTAAAGTCGAGCCCAAGAACGTCAAGGAAGCACTCAAGGATGAACACTAGATATCTGCTATGCAGGATGAGTTGATTAAGTTTAAAAAGAATAATGTCTGCGAACTTATCCCCCAACCTAGTGAAAAGAATGTGATAGGTACCAAGTGGATTTAAAAGAACAAGATGGATGAGAATGGTACCATTATATGAAATAAGGCTCAGTTGGTTGCACAATGATACATACAGATAGAGGGTGTTGACTTTAACGAGACATTTTATCCTGTTGCGAGGCTTGAGTTCGTCTGCTTACTACTCACCATCGCATGTCCTCTGCGCTTTAAGTTGTATTAGATGGATGTTAAGAGTACATTTCTGATTGGCATTCTATAGGAGGAAGTTTAAGCAGAACAAACAAAAGGGTTTGAAGACCCTCAACACCCTTATTACGTCTATTTTCTGAGAAAAGCCCTGTATGGTTTGAAGCAAGCACCCCGTGCTTGGTACGAGCGGTTTACTTCCTATCTCTTAACCCATGTCTTCATAAGAGGGGGAGTTGATAAGGCATTGTTTGCAAGTAGAGGATATGACGCTATTTTGGTTGCCCAGGTCTATGTGGATGACATAGTCTTTGGATCCACATGCTCCCAACCTGATCATGTCTTTGAGGAGGAGATGAAGAGTGAGTTTGAGATGAGCATACTTGGTGAGCTTACATTCTTCCTTGGTTTCCAGGTTCATTAGCTGAAGGATGGGATGTTCATCTCCCAATCTAATTATCTATAGACCTTGTGAAAAAATTTGGTTTAGAATCCTCTAAGCACGCACGTACCTCGATGAGTACCTTAACAAAGCTTAGCAAGGACACTTCAAGCAAGGGCGTAGAGCAAACCTTGTATCGGAGTATGATAGCTAGTATTCTATACTTGAATGCCAGTCGTCCCGATATAGCTTTTAGTGTTGGAGTCTGTGCGCGATATCAGGCATCCCAAGAAGAGTCACACTTACTCGCTCTTAAACATAATATCAAATACATGAGTGGGAATCTCTCATTTGGCATTTGGTATTCATTTGATACCGATGATTGTTTATCCGCCTATTCGGATGTTAATTGGGTCGGGGATGTATTTGGATATAGGAGCACTTCTGGTGGGAATTTCTTCTTTGGTTTTATTCTTGTCTCTTGGTTGAGCAAGAAGTAAAACTCCATCTCTTTGTCCACTACGGAGGCTGAGTATATAGCCGCCGGGAGTTGTTGCATCCAACTTCTGTGGATAAAGCAGATGTTGGAGGATTATGGGATATTAGAGGACACCGTGACTATTTCTTATTATAACAAGAATGAGATACACATATCTCATAATCCAGTCCAGTATTTGCGCACAAAGCACATTAGGATACGTGAACACTTTATCCGTGAGTTAGTAGAAGAAAATGTTGTATCCTTGAGGTTTGTGTCTACCGACCTCCAGTTAGCCGATATTTTTATGAATCCTTTAGATTCCCTTAGATTCGAAAGTCTTAGGAAGTCTTTAGGAATTTGCAAAATTGACTGAGGGGTGGTTACCATGTCTAGAGTAGGATGCATTTTTTATGTTCATATTATGTGATTCTTATCTCTAGATTGTAACATTATTTGTTTTGTTTTTTTATAGAAAAATACAAAAAGATTTTCTATTTTTTTGAAAAATTGGAAAATCCCAAAAGATTTTATTTTTGATAAATTTTTGAAAAAGTCAAAAAGATTTTCTTTTTATAATTTTTTTGAAAAACACAAAAAGAGTTTTGTATTTTCTTTACACCATTTATGGATGAACATTTGAGATAGCCATAGTCAAAACTTCATTCCATATTTCATATGACTATTTGATAGTTATTTGAGATGCTACATCATTTCATCCATGTGCTTTACCTTGTTTGGAGTCATTGCGAGGTGATTAGTGATAGCTTATACATGTTTGGCTCCTTATCTCCTATATTGTACACGTGAACGGTATTATTTGAGGATTGTACTTGTCTATCAATATTGGCTTGAGTGTTTTTATCTCAATTTTATCTATACAATGAACCAAATACGATAAAACTTGACAAGAAAGAAGTGCATATAAAAATCGTTGCTGTGAGTTTATGTATATTTGAAAAATGGGGAAGGGCTGCAAAAGGTACTCATTTATCCTTCGCAACTAAGACACCGTTTAAATCAGATTTAAATAAAAAATTGGCAAAAACAGAAGCCAAGGTCCAAAGAGGTTTGCAAGATCCCGAAAAAAATTCATAGGCAACAAAAAGAAAAATATGTCTGAAAGTGGGCCAATAGGTTTTAATTTTATCACCTCAAAATAAAAATGAAAAGCATTATTATTTATTGAGGGAGGTTGGATGGAATATAAAATAGATTTGCACGTCCTTGAATGTCATGAAAAAGTGTTACACAGTTTTGGCCGTTATTGGTGTGGAAATCACTTTGAGCTTTGATTTGTTGATTTGATTGAGTCAATTTCTTATAATTCCGTTTTTTAACACCTAAGGAAGATATAAAATCCTAACCACCCTAACGGGTATTAGTTGTTAAATAAAACTCCACTCTTTTTAAAATCAATTTAAAGCTTGATTGAAACCGATGTACACACATAAATAGAAAATGGATTTGTTAAGATGTTGCTCAAATAAATAAAGATTAGAAAGGGATGAGGAAAAGTATATAGTGACACAATATTTGTTCTCGAAGAACCCATCGTGGTGGTAAACCCGTGTCCCTAGTCCCAGGACAACTCACACACCCAAGTTTACTATTATAAATCATAAGTTATAAATTACAGTCCACCCGTTTAGAATGAATTTAAACAAAGAAAATAGAAATCCGTATACACAACCTAGTCTAAATACAACCCAACTTGACTAACAATCAGTCAACCCAATAACACCCTGGTAATATTGATTATACACGCACAACTACACACTGAAACCCGAGACCCCGTGAAGTTGTACAACGCATAAATTTTAATTATAAATTTGTTTTAATTAGAACAAAAGAAATTATCTTGTTTATAAAATGGGACAAACACACACCGGGTTATGTCTAATTTTAATTAACAAGAATAATACCAAACTTGTGATTAAAAAAGAAAAACAAGTAAAAATTCAAACACACTATTAAATAGGTTTTTGCACAAGCCAAAACCCACTCAAAAATTAATCTGATTTAAAAATAAACATGTTTTAATTAGTTCAAACAAAATCATATTACTTCATATATCTTACAAACTAAACAATCCACATAAGTAGGATTACAAACAGTCCAAATCCAATTTTAGTTAAGTCCAAATTCAGTCCAATAAAAGTCCAAGTGAAGTTAAGACTATATAAAAAGTAAACTAAGTTTTGGTTCGAGTTGATTCAGTGAGTTAGGTCCGAGTTCAATCCGAGTCCAGTCCAAGTTAGGGTATGAGTTAAAACGAGTTTAAGTCCGAGTCAAACACACTCACAAGTTTAGCACTAAGCAGATCTGAAGGAATCGCACACCACGGATCAAAACTAAGAGCAGTAAAAAAAATTGTGAACAAATCTATAGATATATAGGTATAAGTATATGTATCCCAGTATGTGTATATATATATATATATATATATATATATATAGAGAGAGAGAGAGAGAGAGAGAGAGAGAGAGAGAAAGAAGAACTCACAAATACATCTTTAAAAAGGCTTTAAAGAAAGAGATCGGAAGAGCAGAAGCAAGAAAAAAATTATAGATGGATCAAAACAAAACTCCAAAATGGCAAGTAACAACACCTCAAGGTTGCGATCGATAAAAAAACAACCACCTCTTCACAACCACCAATCAGATCTCAACACATCGTTCCAACAGTTACGTCCCAAAAAACAAACTTTTTTTTGTTTAAGCCGTGGAGAAAGGGAACCACACCAGAGATCGTGTATATAAAGAGAGAATAATTTCGTGTATAAAGAAGGAACAATTTTTGACAGGGAAAATCTCTCACAAAACAAAATGTGTTTAGTAAACAAATATGGAGAGATAAAGGAGAGAAATAAATGTTGGCTGAGAAAATAAATACAAAAAACCCTAACTGAAAAATGACCCCATCGTGATAATATATACCCAAAGCCACAATGGCAGGGTTCGTAAATAATAACCCACAAAAAAGGGGTATTAGCGAATTACCACAACAACAACCAAGGATAAAAATGGAAGCCAAACTCTCGGGGATACAACCATAAAACCCCAAAATAGATAAGGGGTAAATAGGTCAAATTTGCAAGGATACAACAAGGATTAAAAGACATGCAAGACTGGTCTTGGAAAGACCCAAACACGTAGACCTCGAGCTCCAAAACCAATGGCTCCCTAAATAAAAAGGGACTCAAAACAAAGATAAATAACAGATTCTCTAAATTGAGACAAACAAAATAGGGAACAATTTCAATCTCCCTCTTTGGCTAATTTTGAGACAAATAAGGCTTTGAGACAAAGTACAAAATGCAACTTACAAAATTTTGAGTCCTAACCAAATACATAACTCAACTAACATTATTTTGATCCCTAAGCAAATACATAACTCAACTAACAATAGTTTGAGTCCTAAAAAGACCATAAAAGACACGATGGGTCTCAAATTCTCCCCCTGTTTGTCTCAAAGGGACAAGGGGAGGAAATGAAAATTAAATTAAGTAGAGATAATGTTACAACACTTTAGGCATCCCAAGTCTTCTTTCTTAATCCATTTATTATGAACAATGGGAGCAACAAATTTGAAAATGGGTATTAGGAGTAATAACTTTGGATTGATTAACAACAAAGTTAAATTTCCAAGGGATCCTAGGCAAATTAATAATATTTCTTTGTTGTCCATTCAAATGTTTATAACAGAATTGTCCTAAATGGCCCCTTTAAAGCAGAAATTGCGTTTGTAAATCTGTCTAAAATTCTGCTCAGCATTAACACTAACATTCTTTTGTTTAATATTATTAGTTTTTCTAGAAATGTTCAAACGCTTTGGGCAAAACTGTTCTAAATGTCCAAATTTGGAACAAAAATTGCAACGAAAAGCTGTCCTTTCAACACACTTCGAACTATTGCACTTGGTATGCTGATTTTTAACTTCATTCATCTTGTTAAAGTTCAACTTCTTCAAACAAAATTTCTCTAAATGCCCTATTTTAGAACAAAATCCACTTTGAATAGCAGGTTTGGCAGTCTTAAAATTCCCAATATTCTAAATTTGCCTAAATCAGATTTATTCTCCCTCAATTTCTTAAAACATAATTTCTTTAAGTGTCCAGTTTTGTGACAACAATTACATGAAAATACATTTTTAGTAGAAGTAGAACAACCCTTGTTTTTAGCATGTTTATAAGACAACCTAATCTCATTTGAGTCCAGAAATTGTTCCTTATAACTGACAAAATTAGTTACATCGAATTCTTTACCCTCAAACCCAAGTCCTTTTGTAGGAACAAAATCAGAATAAGAGTTGGTTGGGTCATAACACATTTTTTTATTAATAGAGTTAACTACATCACCAGAATTTCAATAACTGTTTAACGTTTTCGAAGTGACCTCTAGTTCCTTTTTACATAGATCATATTTATTAAAAACAGCCTTAAGTTCATTTTCATCAAATTTAAATAAAATTTCCTTGTTTTTAGTTTCAAGAGAGTGATTAAGATCAATTAGCATAACTATTCTTTTCTCTAAAAAATACACATCATTTTCAAGTTCACTTATGTGAAAAATAGATTCTCCAGTTATAGACTTGATTTGATTGTTTAAAACATCATTTTTAGCCACCAACCTAGAATTAATTTGAACTAAGTTAGTGCATTCCTCAATAGGGTTATCAATGACATTAGTACTCGCACAACCTTCTAAACTCGTACTCACGCACCCTTCTAAAATGGATGAATTGTCTACATCAGATTCATCAATATCATCAAATATACTACCAATATGTGAAAAGGATGCAGTGGCAGTAAGGTGAGTATGAGCAGGAATAACATGAGATAAATTTATAATTTCTAACGCAGAAATATCTACATGTAAATCAGAATCATCAGAAGCATTAGGAAGCTATCAAAAATATTTTCCGACTTAATATCACAAAATGATGCAAATGCCATAAAATTTTTATTCATTTCATAATTGTCATTGTCACTATCAGAATTATTGTCCCAACTTTTAGAGATATGAGCTTTACTTGAAGATTCCCTTTTTGATTTGGAAAATAGTTATTAGCATAATGACCAAATTTATTGCATTTCCTACATTGAATATTACTGATATCATTGTAAGGTTCTGATTTTTCATAAATTTTATTTTTTAAAAAGTTATCATGAGGTGCATTGGAAAAGCTAGTTTGACCTTCTCTTGAAGAAAAATTATTCCTAAACTTAATAAATTTCTTAAAGTGAATAGAAAGCAAATCAATTTCATTATCCAAAGACTCAAGTGTGATAGAAGAATCATCAACATTAGATAAGGAAGAAGTAAAAACTAAATTGTTAATATTAGAACTAAAATTTAGCATACTTTGTCCTGGAACTTTTCCCCTTTGTTCATCTCTAAGTGTGTTATGTAATTCAAAAGTTTTAATGTTACTACACAAAAGATGAGGGGTGTAACTATCTAAATTATCACCAATAGTATGAGAAATTAAGTCAAAGCTCTTAGGAAGAGACCTAAGTATTTTATCACATATTTCAGCATCACCATAAACTACACCATTAGGATATGATTGATTTAAAATATCTTACAACTTAAGGTAAAATTCATCAAATTTCTCGTTATCTTTCATAAAAAGAGAATCATACATTCTAACTAACATTTTCGACTTAGCTCTTTTAACCCTAGAGTCTCCTTTATGAGTGGTCATTATAATGTCCCAAGCCTCTTTCGATGTGGTGAAAGCATAAATTCTTTTAAATTCGGTTGCATTCATTGCTTGGAAAATAGCATTTTTGCCTTTATTGTTAGACTGTGAATTTAACTTTTCCTCTTTGGTCCATTCGGAAAGGGGTTTTCGAACAACAATTTGAGCATCATCACCAATTAAATTTGTAGGAATGGAAAAACCAATTTCAATCACATCCCATACCTCATCTCCCAACTATTGGAGGTGTGTAACCATTCTTACTTTTCAGTAAGCGAAGTTGTCACCATCAAACAAGGGAGGGCGTACGGAAGCCCATTATGGTCACCCATAAAAACAAATTGATTAATTTAATTAAAACAAAAGAGTTCAGGATCTCTGCAGAACAAAACTTTTAAAAAGTGGCTCCTGAAGCTCTGATACCACTTGTAAAAGCCCAACCACCCTAACGTGTATTAGTTATTAAATAAACTCCACTCTTTTTGAAATCATTTTAAAGCTTGATTTAAACCGATGTACACACACATAATTAGAAAATGGATTTGTTATGATGTTTCTCAAATAAATAAAGAATAGAATGGGATGAGGAAAAGTAGATAGTGACACAGTATTTGTTCTCAAGGAATCCACCGTGATGGTAAACCCCATGTCCCTAGTCCCAGGACTGCTCACACACCCAAGTTATCTATTATCAATTATAGTCCACCAGTTTACAATGAATTTAAACTAAGAAAATATAAACCAGTATACCTAGCCTAGTCTAAATACAACCCAACTTGACTGACAATCAGTTAACTCAATAACACCTTGGTAATAGTGATTACACACGCACAACTACACACTCAAACCAGAGACCCCGTGAAGTTGTACAACACACATATTTTAATTATAAGTTTGTTTTAATTAGAACGAAAGAAATTATCTTGTTTATCAAATGGGACAATTACACACCAGGTTATGTCTAATTTTAATTAACAAGAATAATACCAAATTTGTGATTAAAAAAGAAAAGCAGGTACAAATTCAAACACACTGCTAAATAGGTTTTTGCACAAGCCAAAATCCACTCAAAAATTAATTTGATTTAAAAATAAACATGTTTTAATTAGTTCAAACAAAATCAGATTACTTCAGATGTCTTACAAACTAAACAACCCAAACAAGTAGGATTACAAACAATCCAAATCCAATTTTAGTTAAGTCCAAATTCAGTCCAAAATCAGTCCAATAAGAGTCCAAGTGAAGTTAAGACTACATAAAAAGTAAACTAAGTTTTGGTTCGAGTTGATTCAGTGAGTTATGTCCGAGTTCAATTCGAGTCCAGTCCGAGTTAGGGTCTGAGTTAAACCAACTTAAAGTCTAAGTTAAACCAAGTTTAAGTCCGAGTCAAACACATTCACGAGTTTAGAACTAAACACACACACACGAGTTTAGCAGTAAACATGTTCGAAGGAATTGCACACCACGGATCAAAACTAAGAGCAACAAAAAAAAAAACAGTGAACAAATCTATAGATATATAGGTATAAGTATATGTATCCCAGTATATATATATATATATATATATATATATATATATATATATATATATATATATATATATATATATATATATATATATATATATATACTTATGAATTTATATATATAGATATTATAGAGAGAGAGAGTAAAAGAAGAACTCATAAATACAGCCTCGAAAAGGCTTTGAATAAAGCGATCGAAAGAACAGAAGCAAGAAAAAAAACGTAGATAATTCAAAACAAAACTTCAAAATGGCAAGCTACAACTAAAGTCACCAGCAGTACCTCAAAGTTGCGATTGATAAAAAAATAACCACCTCTTCACAGCCACCAATCAGATGTCAACACACCGTTCCAACAGTTACGTAAAACAAATAAACTTATTTTTGTTTAAGCCATGGAGAAAGGCAACAACACCAGAGATCGTGTATATAAAGAGGGAATGATTTCGTGTATAAAGAAGGAACAATTTTTGGCATGGAAAATCTCTCACGAAACAAACTGTGTTTAGTAAACAAATATAGAGAGAGAAAGGAAAGAAATAAATGTTGGCTGAGAAAACAAATACAAAAAACCCTAACTGAAAAATGACCCCATCGCAACATTATATACCCAAAGCCACAATGGAATTGTTCATAAATAATAACCCACAAAAGAAGGGGCATTAACGAATTACCACAACAACAGCCAAGGATAAACGGAAGCAAAACTTTCTGGGATACCAGTGTAAAACCCCAAAAGCGATAAGGGGTGAATAGGTCAAATTTGCAAGGAGACAACAAGGCTTAAAAGACAAGCAAGATAAGTCTTGGAAAGACCCAAACATACAGACCTCGAGCTCCAAAACCAACTGCCAAAACAGCCATCCAAAAGGCACAAACCCACTTCAAAACTCAACTATTTTAATATAGGAATATAAAGGTTTTGAATATAAACAAATGTGATGTTTAACTTGAATGATTTATATATTCCATAAAAATAAAAATAAATAAATAAATACTAAAGATATAAATATAAAATATGATAAGGATAAAACATATTTTAGTAAAGGTTTATACTAAAAAATATATAAAGAATTAAATTGTATAACTAGAATTTATAAAAGGAATTAAATTCAAAATGTTGGAAAATAAAAAGGGACTCCAAACAAAGATAAACAACAAACTCTCAAAATTGAGACAAACAAAATAGGGAACAATTCCAGAAGATGTTGATTTCATTTGTTAGGAATGTCCGAAATTCGTCGTGCACATATGTTATGTTTGTATGCATTGATTTTCCTACTCAATTTGTTCACATCCCTACATTTTTGCTACTACTGACTTGGTTATTTTCGTGTTCTTTCATGGTGTGTTTCTTTGTTGTATATTTTGTGAGAAAACTTTTGAAAATTTTCAGAAGAGGAAGTTTGTTTTCCTTGTGACATTATCCATTTGCATTGCTTCGTGTTCTTTATATTTTTCAATTTGGGGATATCATAAAAAGGGGGAGAACGAATTATGGGGGAATTTTTTTGTTTGTTTGATTTAATAATGATTTGCTTGAGCTTAATTGATATTTATTTTTTCTTATCATTATATTTCAAACTGTTAAGTGTCACGGGTACTGTTTCTTGTCACATGTGTGTTGGTACAAAATTGAGGATTATTTTTGCACACCCTGATGATGGCAAATAAATATTGAAGAAGTTGAAGAATTGAAGATGTTGAAGTTTTTTTTTACGACATGTCATTTAGTATTTCCAGTTTTTGGGTTTAAGGGGGATATTAAATTATATGTCATTAGTTTTGAGTCTAGGGAGCATAATTCGAATTTTTTATTATGTACCGTTATAGATATAGGGGGATATTTGTAAGGACATGATTTTATAAATGTCTGTTTAGATTCTAGGAAATTTCTGAGCGTCGTAGATCGCAGTTAGTATGTCTGATACCACTACATTCGACACGTCAACACGTTCATCCATGATGGCCTCGATCTAGATCTGAAGTTATCACCCTCCCACAATCTTCATACATGCATAGTGCATCATCACCGAGGATCATGCAACGTGCATCTTCAACACTCAACATTCTTACTACTCCACTCGCATTAATGGTAAAATAATTAATTTGGAGTTCTTAGTGGTTACATAATTATTTGGTAATTTTTAAAAATATTTTTTAAGATTTCAAAATGTTTTCCTTCGCAAAATGAATTTTTTCTAAGTGTAGAGGCGAGAAAATTTTGACGCTAACGTCGTTCGAGCAACAGCGAAACGTCATTCAAGCGATGTGAAGCTGTCGTACGAAATCGTTCAAGCGACTGAGCTTTTTTGTTCAAGCATCAACCCTCTATCGTTCGAGCGACGCACCACCTCGATTTTCGTATAAATATTAGTGTTCTGTATACACGTTTCTCAAGTCTTTGAACCTCCATTTTTTGTATATCTGCTGCATATTTCAGACTTTGTTTTTCAAGGTTTTAAAACCTTTTTGATTCACGAATCCTTCCCAAATACATATGTGAATCTTTATAAACTCTAGATTGGTTGTTCTACTCATCTGTAGTATTCTTGTGGAGAAGAAGGTTGTTCTTCATTACTGACTTGGAGCTCTTGCGGGATCTCTTGTCGATGATAATGAACAGACGCCTGGAAGTATTTGCGTGTCACTGTATTTCTCTGTAATTGTAAGTATTATGAATTATAGTGAAATAAAAATGGTTTTTCCCCTTTGGGGGATTTTTCCTCATAGTGTGATTGACTTTCATGCTTGAATTTATTTAATTCGCCTTTCACATTTATTTGCAAGAGTTAGGATTTTTGGGTTAAAAATAAGAACTTAATTAAACAAGTTAGAAAATTGATTGCTGGTGCCCTCTCAACATCAAATGTCGTTTAATCCTCCACAACACAATCAAAGGATCTACATGACTCTAAACAATGTTTATCTCGGAATAAATGAAGTTAAAATCTTTTAAAATCGTTTTTGACATTTTAAAATCATTTTTATACAATATAACATCCTTAAATCATTTTTTGAGTCCCATAAACATTATGCGTTTATACTTGAGAGTATCTCAGAATGCAATGTGATATGAAGACGTGAAACGTACACCAATAAACACGACATGATATAACTTTGAATCTTGACCGCTATGTCTTCAAAATAACACGTCATAGACTACGTGAGTATAATGACAAGATGAAATTTATCTATGACTTAAATAATTTTTATTCGAAATTAAGTCAATTACAAACAAATTGACACATTTGGAAATTTGTCCTTACGCGTGGTTTAAATGCTCTGATTTGTTTGATCACACTTGAGGAGTTCTGCTGTATTATAACATGTGAAACGTTTGAAGAGGATTGGGCGATACTCTAACTCACCCATGAATGTAATAATTTTATTAAGGCTCACAAACTCGAAAACCTCACCACTTAGTTTGAAACCATTAAAATGGAGGAAAGTGAAACCTTCGATGAGTTCTATGCTAGATTGTTCAATATTGTCAACTCGTCTTTTAACTTGGGAGAGAGAATACTAAAAAATTATGTAATAAAAAATCTTAAGGTTCTTTTCTGGAAAGATTTATTTCAAAAGTGATGGTTTTGAATTCCTTAGGTACTTTGGACTCTATGTGACTTGAAGAGCTTGTCGGTGATCCTGAAGCTTATGAGCTTGACACGTTTTCCTCCAAAATAATGAAGAAGGACGAGGGTAATGCTTTGAAAGCACGGAAGGAGGAAACACCTATTGGGATGATGAGTCTGACATTGACTCCGATGATATGGCCATGTTTGTGAAGAAATTCAATTTTTTTTTCAAATTTCAAAAACTATCGAAAGATGCAAAAAAGTTTGAGAAAAAATAATATAACAAGGCCGATCAATTCCCTTAAAATCATAATAATAATGTTAATAAGGATGAGTTGGATATATGATTTGTGTGTGAGGGATATGTACATAGGGAATATGAGTGTCCGACTAAACGAAGGAAAGGGGTAAGAAACCGAAGGTATATAATACCACCCTTAGTGATAGTAATTCAGAAGAGGGAAACAATTCCCCCATTGAGCGCAACTACACCGTGTTCGTGGCTATTTATGAGAGACTTAATAAGAAATCTTCCCATGAAGATAATTTTGAATATGAAACTTTCGAGGCCATTATTTTTTATTCCTAAGTGAGTGATGGTAGAGAGAGTGGAGAAGAAGATGAGGCTGTTGAAGAGGAGGATGGGAGTGAACTCCAAGTTGCCTTCCGTGAGTTGTATATAAAAATAGTAAAGGTGAAAAAGGCAAACTTAAAGTTGAAATCTAGGTTGAAAGAATGTGCCAAAGGTGATAATAATGCTAAATTGATTGAGGATATTAGGGTACCTTAAAGGACTCTTAAAGATAATCCAGAGTATGTTTAAGTCGAGAGAGATAGCCTTCATGGTTTGACGAAGGTTTTGAAGAAAATTATTCTTGAATTTAAAGAGTCTAGTCATTTACTCAAGTATAAGATTGAGGAGCTAGAAGAGAGATTGAAAGATTCGAGTCATGTCAAATTTGATTTGGAATCTAGGTCAGAGATATCAGATAAAATGTTAGGCACCGTCCGAATCAAAGATTACAAGTGTGGGATTGGACTTAATGATCCAAATGCTTCCTCTCTTAAAGCCAAGACCATGCTTTTGAGAGAGTCACCCATTGGTAGGAATGTTAGAAATGGCCAACCATTAGGTAACACCCCTCGTCGTGTCTACAACTGCATACATTGTGGTAGGAAAGGTCACCTTAGGCATTTTTGCTTTGATCTTAAAAACGGTCCAAGAAATTCTAAGTCTAGAGTCACCAAGGTTCCTAAAATATTAAAGCGTCACGTCACACCTATGTGGGTTAGGAAATATGACTTGGATGATTTACATGTTAGAGTCATTGATTCTTGAATCCTTGCACATGATACTTCTCATGTGATATCTAATGGTTTATTGTGTTTTCATGTTTGCATACACTAGAATTTGTACTTCCTTATATATGTTTATTAGATGTATGTGGTCTGAGTTTTATTTATTTATTTTTAATTTATTAAGTATTATTGAAATATACAAAAAGATTTTTGGAAAAATGTTTAAAAACTTAAAAAGATTTTTGGTTTATGTGTAGTTTAGTTTTACACATTTGGTGTGGTATATTGGTGTGTTTTAATTCACTTCCTTCCATATTTCCATGTGCCTAGGATATTTGATTATGATTTTCAATGTTTAGATTATTCTTAATCATGCTTGCATGTAGTTGTTCGACTTTCATTTGCTAAATGTATTCACTTCGTATATGCCTCCTCACACACATACACGAGATATTTTGAATTGTAACTTCACATTTCATGTTTGAGCTTAGTGAGATGTTTTCCCATCAATCTTTCCACCTACATATCTGTTGACTATGGGGGATTTGTCCATATAAATACCATTGATCGTGAGTTTGTTTGATCTTTATTGAAAATATAAGGGTGCACAGGAAATGGCTATGAAAGTAGCAAATCTCCTTTGCAGGAAAGCCTACATTGGCAAGAGCCTACAAAAATGAGAGGCTAAAAGAAAATATTAAAGGTCAACAAGTTTATTTGTTTTATTTTCAAAAATGGTATCTTCAAAAAAGTTGAGTTAAAAAATACGATATTCGTTTAGCTTTTGAGGGTGTTATAGTTGAAGATTATTGGGTTTGAACAATGAATCCTAGTCATGATTATCATGTCATGGTGCTATTGATTTGTAGATATTCTAGGCTTGTGTGCACTGTGCTTGTTTGTTCTTTGAGTTCACTTTATTTGTCACGTGAGGCTAAATATTAGTTTGATTAAATTTTTCACTCAAATAGAACTACTTGGACGTTTTTGAGTGGATGGGTCATGTTTCTTCTGTATCTATTTCACGCCCATTTATTCCATCCCACATGTTTAGACACGTTAATCTTATGTTAGTGTGTAAAGCTTATGTGTTTTGTGTCACCTTTTGTGATCGTTTATACATACACACACACACACACAAATGCATATATATATATATATATATATATATATATATATGTATATATATATATATATATATATATATATGTTCCTCTGTGTCATTGGTTTACTTTTTATATTTATATATATGGTATTATTTTGTTTTGAGTCTTTGCATTTGCATTTAATCCATGTTTGCCCTGTGATTTATCTTTGGATCAAATTGGAATGCCTTACGATTATTTGTATCTCTTGTTGAATTTTTTGCATTGATATTTCATAATTTCTAATGTATTCAAGTTGGTATCATATTTGCGTCGACATTGGTATTTATTGATCATTATGCGGATCATTTGTGAATGTGTTGCGATGTTTTTTTTTTTTTTAACTTTACACCATTTCATAATATTATTCCTTCTTCCTTAATTTCTCTTAGTATCATATGGTCTCACGTTTAGGGGGATAAATAATTTATTGGGGAAAAATAAATTTATGCATTCTTACTTTGTCTATTCCTGAACAAAAAGTGGGAGAAGAAGTACTTTTCATTTTAGATTTAGGAGTAGATCTTTATCTTAAGGGGAGACGTCTTAAGTAGGTGTAAGAGGGCAGTGGTACTAGGGTATATGAACAACCTGAAAGGGTGAGGCGTGACCCACTTCAATGAAAATAAACTTCAAGGTGTTCAAAGTTTCAAGAGCAACAAGTAATTCAAAAACTAACTTTTACAATATAATGGAAACCTTTTGGTTACAACATGATGAAAACAATGATTGAATACAAGCTTTTCACTTGGAACCAAAGGAATGGAATCATTTGAGAGTGATGATTCTTTGAGAGTGAAGAGATAAGCATCTCAGGTACCTAGGAGAGAGTAGGGAGGGGATACTTTCTTTATGAATTTGTTCAGAGTAACAATTCTCAAGTTATGGGCACCATTTGACCTTGGACAAGTTCTCTATTTATAGCCAAACATCAGGGTTAACGTGGCGTGTGCACACCCAAGGGATATTCCTTTATCAAAATATCTTAGTGGTACTTTTTGTCCTATTTTACTATTTGTCGTTATCCGTCCTGATAGATGACATCTGTTGTAACCGAAGTAAAAAAGAAAATATATCAGGCATAGTGCCAAAAAGTAAAATTTTGTGGATATTTCAAATGGTTAATTGGTAAACAATTTTGGAAACTTGCAAGTAACCTTAAGAGCCACTAGCCATCATTGATTTCCAAAATGACTTTGCGACCAGTGCCTTGACTGCTTGCCTATTTTACTATATGTGAGTTGTGTAAGTGTTTGTGAGTATGTGAGTGACCTCTTGGGCCCCTCGTCTTAGTATTCTCTCTTTCCTAGGGTAGTTAAGTGGTTGAGCCTTAGCTTTCTTAATAAGATTTGCCTCTTAGCCTCCAAACCAAAACTCTCAAGAGATCCCAACTGGCTATCTTCTTGAGCCCAACTTGCTCGACTAAGGCATCTTTCTAAGCACTCATGTGTATAAATAAGAAAATTGTTAGTAAATATTCTTTTACATAATCATCACTCTTTTAAAAGACTTGGGACTGCTCACAGAGCACTCTCTCACTAACTTGGGTTTGCTCATATGGAATCCCCTCGTTGGCTTAGGTTTGCTCGTATGGAATCCCCTCATTGGCTTAGCTTTATATCTATTACTGCTTTGCTTATGTCTTGGGTCTTCTTGCCCATTATTTGTCTTTCCTTGATAATTTATGGATTTATTCGTGATTTGGAATTGCTTACCTGTCATTACCCTTTTGGTCTTTTGGACTTTTTGCACCAAACTTGATTTCTACGAGGGGGTTGAATGGGTACCCCTATGTAGTAGGGATTATTATACATAGGAGAGTTATTCTTATGCAATTTATATTGTTATATATTCAAGATGCACTTGAAGGTGTGTTTAAGTGTGCAGAATTTATAACATGCAGCAAGTTTTCAACCATGCAAAGATACTCAACATATGTGTCTGTCGAACATTTGTACATTCTCCTCTTGATGTCCCTTAGGAGTTTTTATTTTGATTTTATTCGCGAATAGCCAAAGGGGGAGATTTGTAAGGACAAATTACCAACTGAGTAGATTTGTATGTATTGGCTTAATTTTAGACGAAATAGTTTGATTCATAGGTTAGCCTTTTTGTTGTTGACCTTTCAAGCTCACGACGTGTTTAATTAAAGATGTAACGACAAAGCTTTAGAGATTACATATCATGTTTCTTCTTCGTGTTTCCAAGGGCCTCTCAGGTATGGATGCATATGATTTTTATTCTTGGAATTTATTATTTTTGGGTGTTTGTTTTTACAAAGTTATTGGAGCTATTTTTAAAAGAAAAATAATTTTTTGTTTTAAAAGTCGTTTGAACATCATTTGGGTTTCGTTCTAACGAAAATGGAAGTTTGTTCAATAGAACTTTAAAAAAACATCAAACGAGGTTTATTTATTTGCAGAACCAAACTCATTTGTAGCTCGTTAGAAGCTAGTTCGAACGAGATTGCTATTTCTTTCGAACGAGGTTTACTTTGGTTCGAAGGAGATGGCATTTTTGTTCGAACAAAGTCTAGTTTTCAATCGAACGAACTTTTTTGAAAATTATGCCATTTTAAAAAGCATGTTTTCAATTTAAATGGGTCCAGTCATCGATTTTTAGTGAGACTTTTTTGCAATATTTGTTTTCTAATACATATTCAAAAGCTCCCAAACCCTAGTTTTACCCAAACACTTTAAAGATCCAAGTTTCAATCTTTATATGGTTTGAGATCATGTTTGCGGGTGCCAAGAAGGTTTTAATTATCTCTGTGTAGTAAGTTTCATATGGTGGATTCTGTGTTTGTTGTTTACACACGTGTTTGTAGTGTATCGGAGAAGAAATGGCGCATCCATATTTTGTATCCGTAGACGGTTGTTGATCCTATTCGGTGGATACTAAGGCATGTGTGGACTCACGCGTTATGAGAGCTTGCGTGGGTGGACTCCTGCATTGCAATCTGGAGGAGAGGTTCAAGATTACAGATGCGTCAAGGCTTACGAGGGTATCGAGTTTATGTAGTAAGTCATCTATTGACTTTTGTAATTCCTCATCAAAGTGATTTGTGTGGCTCGGTTGTTTAAAGTTTTTCCCGTAATGAGTTTTTCTCGTCCATCGGCATGTTGTGTTTGATTTATTTATTTTATCTACTATCACCGAGATGCATGTTTTATGTTAAGATAAACTTAGGTGCATCTATTTTTCATAATAACTTAGTTTAAAAATAGTGCAAAGTTTTATTTGGGTTAATTTGTTTGAAGTTTTATATTTAAATTGAAAAAATTAAAAGTTGACTATTTGTTGTTTAAACCATTTCTTCGTATCCCTGCCTTTTAGGGACACTTTCAAACTACTTCTCAATCCACCAAGAAATCAAAGGCCCCTAAAGAACCATCCCAACCTGTGAGTGATCCTTTTATAGCTATAACATTATTTGAAAAGGAAAAATTATTTGTATCTAATGTTATCTCTAGGATAGAGTTTAATCATGTGATCGGTGATGAAATTATTAGTCTCTGAGTGTTCCTTGCAAGAGGGTTTCTTTTATTGAGCAAGTGGAGTAGGTATCTCCTACTGGTGCTCCTCCTCGATGCAAAAAGACTCTGAGGAAGAAACTTAGTGGAGCCTGGATTAGTCCATCTCTAATTACCAGGCCCCCAGGTTCTTAAGTAAACCTTGGAGGATAGGCCAAGTGATAATGTGGTGGATGCTCCTCCCACTCAAGCTATTCTAAGTGCACCTATTCAAGTGAGTCAACAGGTAATATCCTAGGTACTTTTTCAAAGTTAGAAAAAAAATTCTGCAAGTGTTTATTTATTTCTATTGAACTAAAACCTTTGTAACACTATCTCTCGTTATGTAGGATGATCCTCCTCCACCTGTGGAGTTTGTGTCTATTCCTGATGACACTCCTCCTATGAGGGATCCTTTGATCCCAATAGTTGAAGTAAATATTATTCCAAGCTCTCCATTCCTCTGAACTTTAAGGATTGTCCGAACTCATTCCATACGTGCTCCTTCTGAACGTGTTTCATATGTTGTAAGGAAATTGCCTATGGACGAGGAAATAATTAGGGGATCAAGTGGAACTGTTGAAACTTCAAGTTCAATTTGTCCCTCAGTTTCACCAGAGTTGCCACTAGCTGTTGTTCCTCCTGCTTCTTTGACTACGATAATTTGCATATAACTTTGGCTTGACCACTTAATTATTCTCAATATTTGTGATTATCAAGACCTATTTGCATTTGTCCTATAAAGGTGGTTAAATTCCTTCCACACTTCGGTGTTGAATTGGATATGATGGCCCTCATAAGGTGTATAAATGAAAAGATGTTTCCTCGTAGCCTTGTGAGGGGCCAATTATCAAGTTGGACTTTCCATTTAAGAAACCTACTTCTATGGTACCTTTGGACATATATTCCCTTGTTCATGATACTATTGTTGAGGTATATGCCTTGTAAAAAAAAGAAAAAATTCTAACTTTTACTTTGCCTCGTCATTGTGAACTCAGTACAAGCTTCCTCTTTTCAGCTTTCCATCAATGAGGATAGGGAACAGAGAACTCTTTCCATTAAGGTTGATCGAACCCCAATGGTTATTGCTCCTTTATCTTTAGAGGTTGAGATTCCTTTAGTGGAACCTATTATTTTGGCTCTTAAGGATGCTCCAACGATTGAAGTTTAAGAATTATACGAGGCTGCAAACATTCCCCTACCCTTATCTAGTATTCCACATGTTAATGAGGTAATTATCATAACTCTCATAATAGTTTTGTGTTTCAATGGTTTTTAAACGTTGTTATAACCTACTTGGATATAACTTGACAAATAACCTCACATGCATGGCGATTTACTCTCTTATTGAGTAATTTTCTCAAAAATATTTTTATCACACGTTCGGTGATATACTCAACTTGAGATGCTTTCTCTAATTATACACCTGCCTAGTGACTTACCCTTCTTGGTCCATATTTATTGAAATAACACACCTTCTTGGTGACTTAGATCGACTCGTTGCTAATATTATCTAATTTTGAGTAAATAAACTTCAAATTTTACCTGCCTAGTGACAAATTTCCAATCGAGTTAATTTATATTTAATTGGCATAATTCCGAACAAAATGTTTGAGTCATTAAAAGACTTTGAGTTGATGATCCCATAAGACTATCATGTTATTTAATGAAGACATAGTGTTAAAGCTTCAAAGAATGCATATTCTAAGCAGAATTTATCTTCATATGTTGAGGATCTCGTAGGTATGAACATATATTGTTTTATGAGTCCTTAGAATTTTTTTATAAGGGTGTTCTATTTTTAAAATTATTTGGAACTTAATTTTTTCAAATTTTTTTTTTTGATTTTACCGTAAGCGAAGATTTAAAATTCGTTTTGGTCATTCAAATCACACGTCCATGTCATTCAAACGACATCCTTAGGTAGTTCGATCCATGCCTTCAAACGAGCTTTAAACGAAGGGTACTGTTTTGATTTTGCTGAGGTCATTAGAAGCGAGATGTAATCTCGTTCGAATGATAACTCAAAATCGTTCGTATGCTGCGCCGCCTTAGATTTTCTATAAAGGTTTTTTAGACTCTCTGTTTATTTTGAGAGATGATCTTTTGACGAAAATGAAAAGAAATCCTGTTTTACAAGTTCCAACTCCAAAAGTTTCACTATTTTTGTTTACAAGGTCCAAGATTCATAACTCATATCCTTTGATATATTTTTTGGGAACCTTGTTCGTTTCTTCCATCACAAGAAGAACCTATTTTCATGTATTGGACTCCGTACGTGTTGATTACGGTGAAGAAGCAGTGGACGTCGTGTTTTGAATTATCAACAGTTACCGATCTACATCGGTGGATACCGAGGCACATGTGGACTTGTGTGTTGTGAACCTTGCATGGGTGGACTCCTGCGTTGCACTATAAAGGACTGGTTGAACATAGAAGAGCGTCAATACTTATGGGGGATCGAGTCGTTGTGTAAGTCTACAATCTATTATTTGTAAAAACATATCATAGTGATTGTCTGGATGGGTCGTTCGAGATTTTTTCCCTTAGTGGTTTCCTCGTACATTGGCGTGTTCTTGTTCTTTGATTTATTTAATTTATCTGCTATCACCTAGATGCGTGTTTAGGGTTAAAATATAATATTCGATAAATCAGTTTTCACAAGAAATGTTTAATCGGTGCTAAGTTTAATTGGGTAAATTTAGTTCAATAATGAAAAACATAAAACATTGAACTTATGTTTATTCGAACCACCCATAGCATTATCAAAGTGGCACACCCTCAAGTTGATGTGCATGTGCCAGCGATGGTGGTTGATCCTGTTACAACTGAACATGCTCAAGATGAGTCCTCCGACGAAAGTGTCCATAGCTCCATGACCCACACCAATAGGGAGGAAAGTGAATCTGGATGAGGTGTTCCAATGCCCAGTATTGCACCAACTTAGTTCTGTCGGTAGGTTTTTCAAAGCTGCGCTTTTATTCAAGGATCCTTACGTACTGTTCTTGATTGGATAATTCAGTCTCATCTAGAGACATTCACCATGGAATGTGTAAGGCCCAGTAATGTGATAATGGGTTATAGACTCCAAGGTATATGGTGGGCATTTTGTCAAAAATTATGAACACATTAATTTATGATTTGAATAGATCAACCCTAATTAACACTTGAGTGACCTCAAAGACCATTGCAAGGATGGGTTTAATTTCACATGGCTTATCAATAGCCTAAAATACATCAAGGATATTCAAATGGAAACCTATATTTCACACTACCTCAAGAATGTAGAATATCTTAAGGTTGAAGAAGGAAAGTTGAGGGTGCTTTCCCCCTGAATCAAAAAGTACAACTGTGAAGTGGCAACAACTCAGGAAGCTTTGGGCAATCCCTATATAAAACATGAAGTCGATTTGAAACTAAAGGCTTAAGCTGAATCGTGTAGTTATACCATGATTGAGTATCGACATGATGTTTCTAAAGAGTAGCTTCCTCGATTGTGGATGGTTTATTCACTTCTACGGATTTGTGGTTCCTCGTAGGGTAGATTTTCTTAGTTTGGATTTCTAGGCAACAGTCCCAATTTTACCCTGTAACTCTATTGCATAAGTGAAATAGAACATAAGTTTGTTCTTTAATCTTATGTGTACATTCGTATGCTTACTTTAACACTTACCTATTTATAATAAACTGTAAACAACTTTACATGTGTTTTCTCTCAATCTCTAAGTACAAAAGTAAGAACAAATTAAAAAAAAATACAGGTGTTCTCTACACAAGATGTAAGATTCACAAAACGATAGCGTGTCTAAATTTGATAAATATACATACATATATATATATATATATATATTGTAAATAATTGATAACCTTATTCAAGAATTCTTGAAACTATAAACTTTGCATATTTACAATAAGAACTTCGAAGAATCTAAACTGGGAAATGGCCCCAAAGTTTTAAATATTGTAAAACAACCCCTAAAGTTTTAAATTGACCTTTAGACAATTCAAATGATCTATACATTTCAAAAAATTTCCACACTTAAAATTATAGACATTTTAAATTATAAACGAATCCCTTACATCAATCCTCTAAGTTTTGGAAATTACACAAAAGCCCTCAAAAGTTTGAAAAACCTAAAAATGAACTTATACTTTAACTAAAGCCTCCAAGGAATAAAACCTAAAACTTCATCCTCTTCCTCATCATCTCAACTGATAAGAATAATACCTAACCTTCCTTAGAACCAATGGTAGCCTACGGAACACATGCCTCCATATGTGTCCAAACTTCCCATATAAAGAACTCCTATTAGACTAGCCAAACTTGCCTCCTTTTTAGACCAATCAATCCATGCTAACCTCCCCTATAAAAGGCACATCATAGTTCAGAGAAATCCACTGATTTAGTAAGCCAAAAATCACCTCTAAATTTTGCCATTTGAGTGTATACTAACATTTTATGTAGGAAACTTAGTTTTTTTCAATTCCATTAGTTTTTCGCAGTAGTTTAAACTTTAATTGTGTATTTATGCGCAATATTTCACGTAGGAAATCATATCTAAGGTTCAAAGTTCAGAAAACACCATAAAAGCTTGAGCTTTAATGGTGGATTATGTGTTCTTATCTTGAACTAGTCTCAAGGTGGTAATACTTGTCCTTAGACTTGTAGAAACACAACCATGATATTTAATTTCATTATATTATATTTACATGCGCAGAAATCAAGTTTGTTCATTTTGGTTGTAGAATTTTCAAAAATCAAATTTTCTCTGTAAACTAGGAATTAAACCCTCAAACTAAAACCATTTTGTCCTAAATTCACATAAAAACCAAACTATGTCACTGCCATACTTCAAATTTCAGTATAAATCCACGAATATAGAACTAAAATTTTTAAGATTTTATAGTCTATGGAGAAGGAGCCAAAGTTAACCTCAACCCTTAAAAGTTGTATTTTTGGAATCCTTGTGTAAAATTAGGAAGAATGGATATGGAATCATCTCAAATGGTTTTCTATAATGAATTTAATTAAAGGTTAAAGTTTTAAACCTTAAAGTCGAAATTCTAAAGGTTAAATATGAAGTGTAAGCCACGCGCATGAATAGGGTCAAAATCAGCGGGTGTGAAGTTTGACTTAGCATGTAAGGGTACATGTCTAATCAGAAAATTTGAAAAAAAAATTCAAGAATTTTATTTTATTTTTCTGATCAAAATGTATATTACAACACCTTGTTTGGTCAACTAGAAAGCAAATTTGAAGTAACCCCTAAATTTGAATTTTACATATTTAATTTACTTTTACACATAAACCCATGAAGTTTATCAACTTCTGATTTTTCACCCCAGATTTTTCCTACATATTTTTTACACCCTTACGAGCAAAATAGTTTGTTACCACTAAACTTGAAACCTTAAGGAAGTATAAGAAATAATTTCACCAACTTATATATATATATATATATATATATATATATCAAACAAAGAAACATTAAATTAGATGCGATTCAGATTTTTGTATATCGCACTAAACCCAACCATACTTAAATGTTTTTCTTATATCCATACTTTCACAGACCACTGCCTTAACCAAACGAAAATTGTTTCGAAAACCCCTAAAAATAAGTAGGAGATTTATTATTTAGTATAATTTCACAAAAAGCTATTGTATACGTCTTTTGTTGATATCACCATATGATAGTCCTAGTATATCAAATTCTCATTGATGAATTCATTTGAGTAGTTCAACCATTTATGTATAATTGATTCTGATTTTAATTTTATGCAATCATATTATTTCATAAGATGCGGTTTTACCCGGTTCTATTATAACATACATTTTGACCAGGGAATAATTTATCGTTCTAGCCACGATTGTAATATTTGGCCTGTAGGACTCAAATGATTGAGGGCATAGTTATTGCTACCATATGGAATGTATGTGATTGACTTAGCACGGTTACTTTTATCTCTAGTTATCTGGATTGACTATATCTAATTTTATTGGATTAATTTATTGTAAGCATGACTATTGCCCCAAAGCTTCTAAGCGAATAATTATGGGTTATTTATTTGAAAATCATCTGTAGCCTGTAACATATTTTAGCCTCGACATTTCTAGTTCTAGCAAATATAATCGTATATTATTATGTTAATCTCAATTCTTATGATCCTCTGATTATTAATAATCTTTATTCTGATTATTTTAAAAACTGTATAGAATAAGAACTATCTAGTGGGATATTTTTGCTTATATTTTTAAAATTCCAGATGGACCTAGGGCATAAAAAAGGAAACAAATCCCCCGACCCCACAATATATACTGCATATTCTCATGAATCTCTAGCAATCATTTAATTATGAAAAATCAGTAGTGATTTTCGAAACCCATCATAATTTCATATGTTACTACTTATAAACTGATGTAACTTATGTTGTAACGTCATGTTGTAGCTTCACATTGTACTAGTCATATATGGTATTTTTTTTTTCATTTTCAGTATCATTATGTAATGTAATAATAACCCTAATAAGTGTGTAATGAATAAAGTGCATGGTCAATATTACTTGTATGATGTAATATAAATTGTATTATCTTACTTATGTTCTATCTCCAGCCTTTTTATTACTATTTAAATCCTTAGACACCCTAAAAACTCGAGATGTAACACATGATAAACTTTTAACCATTTTTTGTTGACTTTGAAAGGTCTATCACCCTCAATCTCTGCGATCAGACATTAACTTGAATCATGTGCCTCTTTAATAACATATGGTCCCTCCCAATGTGCTATGAACTTTGGCAAAAAGAGTCCTCTAATGTAGCTAACAACAACTTTCAAAAGCTAGTCACCATCCATGAATTTTTTTAGTTTTAGAAAGTTTTCATAACCTCTAGAGAGTTGCTTCGTGTAGATCTGGAAGTGCCTTCTTTCGTTGTCTCTATGTTCATCTAGTGCTTCTAGTTTAATGTGTATACATTGGGGATGTATGCTATTGTGCAAGGATATCTGGTAGAAGGTACTTTTAACTCTACTAGAAGAATTTCTTCAACTCCGTAAACTAAAGGAAAATGTGTATAGCCTATTGGTTTTCTTTTATTAGTTCGATAGTCCTAAAGCACCATAGGTAACTTGTTATCCCACGTAACAAGAAAATCTTCCATCATCCTGGATAAAATGTTAATCAACACTACACCAAATCCTGCAAATGGTCATCTATAAGGGGTCATAGCCCAAAGCCATGACCAACTGGTGACAACCCTAAGCCGTGACCATATACACTTTGGCGTGATCATATTCATGACCCACTGTAGTCATGGATGCTCTTGGAAGTGGTCACGACCCAAATACCTGCCATTGTGGGTTACGACCTAAGGCCGTGACCAGGTCATGACAATCATAGCGCCAAATCCGTGCTAAAGTTCCCTCCAAGTTTTCTCACGGATTGGTCACGGACAAAGTCCGTGACACAGGCCACAATGTACACCTAATGGGTCATGGCTTTGGGCCGTTACCATATCAATTTGTTCACGGGCGTGGGTACGGTTTGGGGTCGTGACCACATGGTTGCTTACGCACTGATGTGGAAAACATTTAAGGGTCATGGTAGTGGGTCACGGTTCAAGGCTGTGACCAATTTCCTTATAATACCCCCCATTTAATTTCTTCCCGCAAAAATCTCTCTCTCTCTTGACGATTCTCAATCTCAAACCCTAATTTTTGGCGATTCTCAATCTCAGTCTCAATATCTTTCTCAATCTCAAAGGTAAACCCTAAGTTTTTTCTTTCTGTGTTAAACCGTAATGTATATGTGTGTATATGTGTGTGAATGTGTGTGTATTTCTGTGTATGCATGTGTTTGTATATGTTTGTATGCGTACGTGTGTATATGAGTATGTATGTGCATGTACATCTGTGTGAATATGTGTGTAAATCTATGTATGTGTGTGTACATCTATATATGTGTGTGTATGTAGGTGTATATGTGTGAATATGTGTGTTTATGCTTGTGTATGTGTGTATACTTTTTTTCAAGAAAAGGGATGATAAATTTAGGAGTTCAAATTTATTGCATTATTTATTAGATATTTATGGGTATTGTTAACATTGATTGGAAATTGTTATTTAGAGGTTGAAATTAACTGCATTATTTAAGGGTATTATCATTATTAGTATTAACTAAATTTGGTTACTTAGGGACTAAAATAAATTGCGAAATTTAAGGGTGTTGTCATTTAGGGCTTGAAATTTATTTAGAATTTGAAATTAATTTAGTATTATTAGTATTGACTGAATGTGGTTACTTAGGGATTAAGATAAATTGCATTATTTAGAGTTTGAAATTAATTGAGTATTTTAGGTTCTGCACCATAATCAAACTAATATACTCAAAATTCTTTCTTTATTATCAAAACCTTAATCAAACTAATATACCCTAATATACCCTTATACATTAATCATATGACTCACATTCACGCCCTCGTACATTTTTCTCAGGAAAAATGAAGCACGGTGATAATCACTGGCAACAAGAATTGGAGAGGTTGCAATTGGACTGCACACGTAACTCTTTTATTATTGAGCGTCATATAGAGGGTACTCCTATTTATATGTATGGAAATAAAAAGATTGAACAATTTAACTACCTTATAAATCGTGGAGTTAATTTCTGGTAAGATTATTTCTTTGATCGTATTCTATTTTCCCTATTAGAAAATTGGGATGACGTTATACAAAATATATTTCACATGCATAATCCCGATGTAGCCCTAAGCTTGGTTACGTTGTTGGAGAAGGCGAAAAAAAATCACCTGTTATGGATACAACTGCGTATAGAGAGCATTGACATAAACTGTGATGTTTCACGTTATATGCACACTAAATTTAATCTTGCCAAGAAGTAGAAAATGATGGGATTTCTAGTTCATATCACGGATATATACACATCAATCATAGATACCCTTCCTCCTAGTTGGCCACGTGCAAAAATTCATAGGTTCTTAAAAACTAATACCGAATGGATGGAGATCAGGCATATTGAACATATTCTAAAGTCTTACTTTGAAAAGGTATATATATATATATATATATATATATATATATATATATATATAGTCATAAGCTTGATTAATTAATTATAATTTTTTAGTCACTTATGGTTTTTCATTTTTGTAGATTATGTCAGGAGGAACAACACAAAGGAACAAAGTGCCGAGGGGACACCGTAAGGAGGTTCACATCTCGTGTGCAACCCGAATTCTCAACACCAATTAGGGAGCAATACATAACTCTACCAATGGTTCCCTCCTCATCAAGTCCAACTTATCAGCACCCTCATACAATACTCCCGTTGCTCCACCACCCCCATCCAACGCTGTCTACGCCTCTCGCTCAACCCCAAAAAAGCCCATTGGGTGATCTCCTGTCGTGAATAACTCGACGAGTGATAATATTGACGTGCTAAACTTTAAAGCCCAGTGTCTAGCTTTAGGAAAAATGAACGTGGGGGTTGGTGGACCAGACAACTAGAACCTGGTTGATCAAGTCATCAAGGATGATATATGCAATAAAATCTCCAAGTATTTATCATTTCCGGATCTTTCTAAGAATAAAATTCTATCTCGAGTTGCTGAATCATTGAGGACATACATGAGGAACCTTTGGAAGAAACACTTCCTGAAGGAGGCAGCAAGCTTCGATATTTTATCTTTGAAAGTGAGAGTGCCTCAAAATGTTGAAATTTGTGGTGGGGCAGTGGAATAAGTTTTTGGACTATAAGGAGACATAAGAAAAGTTGGTCCAAAGGGAGAAAAATAAAAAAATAGGGCACAAAAAACTGATATCCATAGGCTGGGATCCAAATCCTATGAGGATTTGAAGAATGAATGGGTGAGTAGGACAAAGTATGGTCTAGATGCGGGTAAACACCAAATCGGTCCAACTTATTCATTCATGTTCAACGGGGTAAATATAATACATTCCCGTCGCACTTGGCTTAGACACTATAATCAATAGAGGCCATCAGCAGTTAGTCAGGTTCGAGCCCTACTGATGACTTTGACCTTGATAATGATGCCTTGACCCGGACCTTTAGAAAGGACAAAAGGGGGAGGACGAGAGGTGTTGGCTCACATATGCTAAAAACAAATTTCAATAGACTACACCTCTTGTGGATGAGTTTTCTTCGATCAATAATCGTTTCTCGTCCAATGAGGAACGACTGTCCAAGACCTATGGGGATGTCCAGGATACCAAAAATAACCTAGGAATGTTGACGAATCAAATTGGGTAACTTGTGTCCCTTTTCCAAAATTATGGGTTCCCAATGCCGCCTCCTTAAGGTTACCCTTACCCTCACCCTCCTCTTCAAAGTTTTTCCTATCCTCCCCTAATGCCGCCTCCAACATTCCCCTCCCAAATGCCACCTCATCCAACATTCCCATTCCCCATTCCTCCGTCTGTCACGGGACATGGATCATCATCAACGACTCATGGTGAATATGGCGAAAAGTACTATTTTAAATACTTGAGCAATAAGAGGTTTGTTAGGTTGTGCACACTCATCTCCAAGGTTGTTGGAACTAAAGTATACAACCAACAATTGGAGACGGGTGAGGCTCAAATACTGGTCGATGAAATATACAACGTCTGTGGAGATGTACCTGTGTTCACTGCAGGCGGGGATGGGATGGAATTGAGTAATTATAATGTCTCTTTTCTTGCGTGGACAATTTATCTGTTGAAAAAGATCTAATAATATTTATTTTGTTTCAATTGTAATAATTTTTTTTTGTATTAATTGTAATAACAGTTTTTTTGTTTCAGTTGTAAGAATATTGGTTTTGTTTTAGTTTAAGAATACTGGTTTTGTTTCCGTTTAAGAATATTGGTTTTGTTTTAGTTTTAATAATATTTTTTTATTGCTTTCGTTGTAGATTATTACATTGATTATTACATGGATTTCAGTTTTAACCTATATCCACATGACTAAAATTTGTAGAATATTACATAGATTTCCCACTATACAAAGAGTGGATGGGAAAGACTTACCGAATTTCAAATAATCATGTAAATGGCGTTCAAAAATTTGTTATATACGCTTTCAAAAATCTTAAAAGTGACAATATTCCGTCTCCGTGCACCCGTTATGAGAACGAAAAATATAAGTCATTGGAATACGTTGAGTTTCATTTAATATAATGGGGAATCTGTCAAGACTATATAATATGGACATACCATGGTGAAAAAATATACATTATGTTTCGAAGGAATTTCCGGTGCCTCACGACGTAACGAAACCCTAACGAGTGGAAGTGGTACATGATACACCAACACATCTTCCATTAACCGACTTAATTGATGATGCTTACGGACACCACAACTGTTAAAACCACCAACCTATGGATACGGGTAATGCGCATTGTGGCCAACTAAATGAAAATTTTGATGTTGAACTTCCAGGAGATCGGGAATACATACGATTTAAATCCGATGCGGCTAGACCATTGTGTAAATATTGTAATGAAGATCACTCGGTATTATATGCAATGACTGGTTTGCATAATTTGAAGAGTCAATTTGGTTTGTCTGGGAACAATGTAACCGGAATTCTTAAGTTGGTTAATGATATTCTCCCAAAAGAGAACACGTTACTAGACAATTATCCTACCATGAAGAAGAGCCTGAAGGGTTTGGGTTTGAAATACAAATCTATTTATTCATGCAAGTATGATTGCATATTGTACCACAACGAGCACGAAGAGAAGGATGAATGTCCTGTATGCAGTGAGCCTAGATATGTGGTTCATGAGAATGGAAAGGACAAAACTGCAAAAAAATGCAAGTCCTCACAAGTCCCATAAAAGGTTTTGAAGTATTTTCCACTTGGGCCATAGTTAAAATAGTTTCTGACTGTACCGTGGATATAGGAGGCAATGACACAACACGTTCGATGCGAGGTAGGTGGGAATATGATGCATCATCCTGTTGATTTACCCACCTAGCAAATTTTAAAAGCGTAACACCATGAATTTGCAAAGGAACCGCGCAAAGTTTGTCTTGTAATATCAATCGATGGGTTTAACGGTTTCAGTAATTTAAGTACTAGTCAGAGTTATTGGCCAGTTCTCATGGCCCCATTAAGTCTCCCCGGGACACAATGCGTGAGAAAGGAGTTCGCATTATTGTGTTTGTTAATACTCGGGACGAAGGCTCCCAGTGATGATATTGATATATTCTTAGCACCATTAATCGAATAACTTAAAGAGTTGTGGGATAAAGGCGTGACGAGATTTGACTCTCATAAGGGTGAAGAGTTCACACTTAAAGAAATGGTGATATGGGTGATCCATGAATTTCTAGCTTATGGGACCTTGTCCGGTTGTAATGTTCATGGTTATTATGGATGCCCCATATATGGGGAGGAAACTGAATCCTGTTTGCTAAAACATAATGGTAAGATGAATAATATGGGTCATTGCAGATTTTTACGGACCAGTCACCCTTGTAGGAATGACAAGTCTAACTTTCTGCCTGTCGGTCATGAGCGCAGAACGCCACCTGCTCAGCTTTCTGGTCAGCAGATCGAGGAGAAGGTGGTGACTACGATTGAGAGGAATAGGTACATAGGCAAACATTCACAGTTTGTAAACCTGAAGAATAAATCTAGGGGGATCTGAACGATCCTAGTAAAGAGAAGTCGTGGTCCAAGCGATCAATATTTTTTAATTTTTCGTATTAGAAAGATCATCGTGTAATGTATGTAGTTAATGTAATGCACACAGAGAAGAATATTGCAGAACATCTGATAGGAACATGTCTGGGTGGATCTCATTCCATAAGAGGAGAGCGGGCCTGCCTAGATATACAGTATATGAAAATAAAGAAGAAACTGTAGTTAAAAACTATCCTACAAAAGGAAGAATTTCTACCCCATGGGCTTATTTTACTTGGACTACTAGTGAGAAGAAGATACTCTTAGACACGTTGTTCAACTTGAAGACTCCAACCGATTATTCTGGTGATTTACGTATGGTAATAAGCTACCAAGGAAATGACTTGAAACGGTGCAAGTCTCATGACTGACACATATCCAATTAATTCCTCTGTTATTTCGCGAACAAAAAGATCTCCATCGGGCAATTATGAAAATCAGTTTGTGTTTTACCCTACTTTGTGAAAAAGTGGTAAACAGAACACACGTTAAAGCTGCGAAATCAACTTTTAGCCGATGCAGTATGTGTATTAGAGAAATATTTTCCTCCCTTGTTCTTTGATATCAGCATCCACTTGCTTGTGCACTTATGCGATGAACCTTTATTATGTATTCCACTAGGTATCGTTGGATATATCCTTTTGAGCACTTGATGAAAACCTTCAAAGATTACGTTAAAAATACACAGTATATTAGAGGATCAATTTCTAAAGAATATGTAACGGTGGAAGTATCGCTATACGCTATGGAACATATGCCAGAACAAGAGGTTAGGATGTTCAATCCTCGTGGAGAATGAGTGATCGAGGAACCTGGCGAGTTTGTGGATGAATTGGTGTTTGGGAACCCTAAAGAGGTGAAACTCATAAATCTACAATACGAGCAAGTAACTCGTTATGTCTTCGAATCGCAAGATGAAGTTGAATACTGGAGAGAGTGAGTATCTACTTAATTATTCTTCTTTGATTATTTGTTTTTTTTATATTTTATGATCTAAACTCTACAATTTATCGGTAGGAAGTACGAGAACGAAATTTCATAAGATCAAAGGAGAAATTGTACGACAACTGATTTTAGGGCATGGGTATCAAATGAGGTAAGTTTCACATCTTATGTGTGAGGGTATTTATTCGTGTGTGATAAAAGAATTCCCTGATACAAAAGAGGTGATGTCACTTCCAGGCTTGCACGCCTAGCAAGAGGTCCTAATTTTTGTGTGAAAGAGTTTAAGAAATTCTGCACCAACGATTTTTATTTCATTTTATATCCATATGAGGAAAAGCTTTTGATGAAAAATAGTGGAATATCAATTTTTTCCTTGACCACCTATATCGCTAGCAAAAGCAATAAAAATCCCAAAGGATACAATGCTAACCTATTATGGGACAATCCAACAAATCCTAGAACTTGATTACTTGGATTTCATAAAAAAACATATTATATTGAGACTGGGTTAAGGTGGAGGATATAACGAATGCTTGCAAAGTTGATACTGACTCCAAACTTATTATGGTAGATTTATTAAAGCTGAAGAGTAAAGATCGCATAGTCAACAAGCCTCTTATTTGTGCCTTTCAGAACGTAAAGAAGGTATTCTACTCGAAGTGCATAAATGATGGCAATTAGTCTATTATTGTGCATGCACTAAAGGGTATGACTACTGAAGTGGATGCATTCAAGGCTTCAAAAGAGTTCCAGTCATCCCTTGATGACAACCCTAATTTGAAGGATCTTTTAGTTGATTTAGAGGAAGATTGAGTATCAAAATATTATGTTAACCTTGTCAATCTTGTTTGTATCTTATTTTGATATTGACATTGTATTAGAGCTTTACTTTGATGTATGAATGTTTAGTTACTTTTACTAATATTTAATATGATTTATGTGAGTTAACTTTCAATAATATGTTATACTCAATCGAATATTTAGTTACTTTCACAAGACGCTCGATTTGAGGATAGAGTCATTTGAGTTTGTGATTGGATCAAATCAACCCAACTCAATTTCTACATGTTCATGTACGTATGCATTTATTGATCAGTTTCATTTATGCGGTGTTCATAAAATGAAGTTAAATTAGCTTGATTTTATGAATATTGTATTAAAGAAACTAATCAATAAATGTACATGTAAAAGAATATGTTGGGGACTCCCAGATTAATTTGGTCTAATCACACATTCATAAGACTCTATTTAATGGCCTTCTTGGATCGCATGAATCAGGTACTCTTTACTTTAACTGAAGTAGTTATATAATTGATATGCATTATCTTTTAAATTTTTTAGATGATAGAAGGAGTACGGGATAATTATTGGTTGTTGGCTTGTTGTTGGATAATATGTTAGAAGGAGTACGTGATAATTATTGGTTGTTGGTTTGTTGTTGGGTTTTAGCTGTTGGATAATCGCGGGACCCTTGGTTTGAGAACACGATGTTAATTTCAAAATATCTAGACTCAGGCTTAAAAACTTGCCGTTAGGGGGCAAAACCCCACTCCCCCCCCCCCTCCCAAACGGCCCCGTAAGAAGCACCAACACCTCTCAAAGAGCCGTTTGGGGGGAGGGGGTGCTTTGGGTTTTCTTCCTTTAACATCATGTTTTTAAACCTAATTCTAGATATTTTCATATTATAGTCATATTCTCAAATTGGGGGTCCCGTGACCACGCGATCAGTTCATGCGAGTTACGTTGGTTTCGTGCTAGGTGTTCGTGTATCTCTCGGGGTTGTTTGGGGGGCGCTAAGGGGTTTCACCCCTCTAATGTCACGTTTTCAAGCATAAGTGTGGATATTCTCAAATTATCGTCATTTTCTTAAACCAGGGGTCTCGTGACCACGCGACCGGTTCCTGTGAGTTACATTGGTCCCGTGCAAGGTGTTTGCATCTCTCACGTGGCCGCTTGGGGGTGTTTTGTTTTTTCGCCCTCTACAACATATTTTAATCCTAAGTGTAGATATATTCAAATTATCATCATATTCTCAAACCGGAGGGCCCGTGATGATGCGATCGATTCCTTCGAGTTACATTGGTCCCGTGCAAGGTGTTTGCGCCTTTCACGGGGTTGTTTTGGGGTGCTTTGGGTTTTTGCCATTTAAAGGCATTTTTGGCAAGAAAATCTGCCTTTTTGGCCTTGCCAAATGAAACGTGTTGTAGAGCTCATTGAAATTGTTATGGACAGGGGTCTTGGATAATATGATGCGTTTTCTCGTTTGGAATTTAATAGAGTATTTCAAATATGACACCTCTCATTACGGGGAGTGTGGCCTTCATCAAGAACCACCAATATAGGGAACCCAAGGGAACTCACGTTGGCCTCGTAGGGAACTCAACTTATGCTCAGGAGACGAAGGACGGGGAAGCAGTTTCTACTGAGTTGGATCGATAATAGCCCCCCCCCCCCCATTTTGAACAATTTTTAGTAGCAGCTCGACCCCACCGTTATGAACAAAAGAGGTGGTCTCACATGAAGATTAAGAGCGTGAAAACCCTCATTGAGGGTTGTCAAGTTCTTAATCTTCCTGTGAGGCCACCTTATAATGTTGAGTTTCCTGCACCTCTCTTGTAATGCTGAGTTCCCTGTGAGGCCACCTTTGTACGGGAACAAAAGAGGTGCAGAAAACTCAACATTACAAGGTGGCCTCGCAGGAAGATTAAGATCTTTACAACCCTTAATGAGGGTTGTCAATATCTTAGTCTTCCTGTGAGGCCACCTCTTTTGTTCATAACAGTGGGGTCAAGATGCTATAAAAAATTGTTCAAAATGATGGGGCTACTGTTGAGCTAGCTCAGCAAAAATTGCTTCCCCATCCTTCGTCTCCTGAGCATAAGTTGAGTTCCCTGTGAGGCCAACATGAGTTCCCTGGGATGTCCTATATTGGTGGTTCTTGATGAAGGCAACACTCTCTGTAATGAGAGGATTCATATTTGGAATACTCTATCAAACTCCAAACGAGAAAATGCATCATATTATTCGGGACCCCTTTACAGAACAATTTAAATGAGCTCTACAACACGTTGCATTTGGTAAGGACAGAAAAGGAATATTTTCTTTCCAAACATGCCTTTAAAGGGTAAAAACCCAAATCACCCCGTGAGAGGCGAAAACACCTCGCACAGGATAAATATAACTTGTAAGAACCGATCGCGTGGTCACGGGACCCCCGGTTTGAGAATATGATTATAATTTGAGAATATCTACACTTAGGATTAAACCATGCCGTTAAAGGGCGAAAAACCAAAACACACCCCAAGCGGCGCGAACACCTCGCACGGAACTAATGTAACTCGTAGGAGAAGGCTTCGGGGTCACGGGATCCCCGATTTGAGAATACGATGATAATTTGAGAATACGATGATAATCACGGGATCCCCAAGAAAAGGCCATATGAGTGGCACCAACACCTCGCGCGGGATCAATGTAACTCGTAGGAACCGATCGCGTGGTCACGGGACCCCTAGTTTGAGAGCACGACCCAAAACAGAGAAAATCCACACTTAGGCTTGAAAATGTTCCATTGGGGGAAAAACTGGTTAGCGCCCCCCAAACGGCCCCGTGAGCATTTCCAATACTTCGCACGGGACTAATGTAACTCGTAGGAATCGAATGCGTGGTCACGAGACCCACGGTTTGAGAGCACGGCCCAAATTTGATATATATATATTTATAAAACAAAGAACATAATAACAAACTCGTAAAGTTCAAACAGGTTAAACCCAAACCCCCTGATCTCCGATTTCAACCCAACACATAAATCTATCCCTTATCTTCGAATCAAGACTTGCACATAAATCTTTAGGTAACAACCTTAATCCCCTCCTTTTCAATTATTTTGTCGTTTGATTTTTAACTTAGGGTTCTGATTGAAGATTGGATTGAATAGGTGGGTCGCCACCAAGTTTTTGGAGGTGGTCTCCACCATTTGTGCCGAGTTAGAAGCTCCCAACATAGATGATCCTTACACATAGTCTTCTTAGGAATATGTTGAGTCCTTTCCTACCACCGAGGGAGATGACATTATGGCCGAGGCCCCTATTGAGGCTGACACCAATGCTGCTTCTGGGGAAACTTTAGCCATAAATGTTGAGCAAACTCAATAAACTCTAACCATCAATCTTGAGCAAACTTAGGTCGGTGAAGGTGATGGGGAGTCAATCCTGAATATGGAGCCGACTTTATATGGTGGTCGTCTTTGACCAATACCCTTTACTTTGTAATATTTTTTTGTGAACACTTTAATCATTTCCTCCATTTGTATTTGAACTGAGTTTTTGTACTGAGCTTACTATCATATTTGAATGAATGAATGGATGGAGTTTTATCTCATAGTTGAGTTGTCTTTATCTATTTGCATGTCTGAATTCTACTGATGTTTAACAAGTAACCATCATTGAATGGCTTATAATCTTGAGATCACCAGTTGGCAATTTTTTTTCTCGCACATCGTCTTATCCTTGGACGAGATAAATATAACCAAATGACTAATTTTTGAATTTGAATTAATCAAATTATGGTGTTATATCATAAGTCCCCTCTCGTCATTTTGAGAGTGTATGGACGAGAGCTACCTCGTTCATACACTGTCATCTCAACCGAGAGAGTGTTCCACCAAATTAGTGATGTTAAGATAAACCACAATAAAGTGATTTTTGAATTTGACTTCACCAAATTATGGTGTTATATCACAAGTCCCATCTCGGCATTTTGAGAGTGTATAGATGAGATCTACCTCGTCTGTACATTATCGTCTCGGCCGAGAAAGTGTTTCAACAAATTAATGATGTTAAAGATAAACCATAATAAAATGATTTTTGAATTTGAATTCACCAAATTATGATGTTATATCACAAGTCCTATCCTATCGTTTTGAGAGTGTATGGACGAGAGCTACCTCATCCATACGCTGTCGTCTCGGTCGAGAGAGTGTTCCACCAAATTAATGATGTTAAGATATTGTTACCCCCTCTTGGTGTTATTGAGAGTCCATGGACTAGGTTAGCCCCGTTCGAACTGTCATGCACCAAGAGCAAGGTAAGGCTACTTCACCACATGAGTGATGTTACATAGCTCAGGATATACTAAAACATACAATTTGAACTACTCACACAACAAGAATAGGAGACAACACTTGCAATCTTTCATTCATAACTTTTCTTTTCATACAATGTTACATTGATAGCATAAATTTATACAAATTACTATAATATTACATTGATAGAATAAATTTCGACGTCTTCTCTTCTCTCCTAAATGAGGTTTAGATCTAACCTCCTCTCTTCGAAATTTTCTTCTAGGTCGTAGGTTTGCACCCTGTGGCTTGGAAAACCAATTTTTATAGGAATCACTGCCTCTATACTGTAGGCCAAGTTGGAGTCCTCTTTGTCGTCCTATAGTCCCACAGGACAGCATGCACTTCGTCGGTCCACAGACCCTTGGCGTCTTCCAACTTCATTTTTATCCCATTCAGTATGGTTCTATTGTTACCTCTGGTTGATAATTCACCGGGGATCGGCCTAAAGCTGAGAAAAAATGCTTAATGCCAACCTTCTTACAGTAGGCATCCAATGAATCATTTTTAACTACTTTCCATTACTTGAGATGAGGGTATGAGGCAGACCATATCGATAAATACTATTCCTCTAAATGATTTTTAAGGTCTTTGTCTTAGTAATGGTGATCATGGCCTTTGCTTCAACCCATTTTGAGAAGTAGTCAATCGCCACTATGAGGTATCTGTAGTTGCCAGTTGCCCTAGGTAAGGGTCCTACAAAATCAATTCCCCAAACAGTAAATAGATAGAGATCGGTAATAGAAGATAGAGGCTGATGAGGCTAATAAGGGATGCTAGCAAAGCTCTGACACTTGTCACATCTCTTGATATAATTGGTCGAATCCCTACCCAAGGTCAATTACCAATATCCCTAGGTGACCACCCTTTTTGCCAAAAGATCTCCCTCCTACATGGCTGGAGCAGGAACCTTCATGTATATCTTTCAAAATGTACTCCACCTCAGTTGGATGGACTTATCGGAGTAAAGGTAGGAGGAATCCTTTTTTTTATAAAATGTTCCCAATCACTAAGAACTTAACAACTTTATACCTTAGCTTCTTCTTTTCCAACTTTGACTCTGGCAGTTCACTATCTTTTATATATCGAACGAGAGGATCCATTAAAGATTCTCCTAGCTCTAGGTTCAAGTAGTACTCAACCGCATTGTCTTCATCTTCAATGTTCGATTGGTGTAGGATCTCCACTGGTACTGATCTTCAGATTTTTGTCCTAGTTGTATATGCAAGTCTTGTCAGTGCATCGGCTTTACCATTGTCTAGTCGAGGGATCTTTTTCAATTTTACCTCCTTGAAGTTTTTAACGCTGCTTTCACCCTAGCTTGGTATTAACCCATCCTCTCATCCTTAGCCTCGTACACTCCTAAGACTTGGTTAACCACCAATCTGGAATCACTGTGAACTAACAACTAACTTACATTCAGAGCTCTGGCGAGGGAGAGACCCATAAGAAGGGCTTCATACTCAGATATATTATTAGATGACTTGAACTTAAATCTCAAAGAATATTCTATATCAGTTCCATCTAGTGCTGACACAATCAAGCCAGCTCCACTCCCTGCTTCACAGAATAAGCCATCAACAAAGAGGCTCCACATAGTTCATTTTTCTAAAAAGTTTCCCTCTTTCAAAGCTGTACATTTGAATAAAAATCTTTCTTCTTAATTCTCGGTAACTCCTCTCCTGGACGTACTAGTCTCATCCTCAGTCATGGGGAGGCATGTTCTCCTTTATGTATCACAAGCTGGAGTCTCCATCTCTTCTATATCTCCCTCATCCCATGTGTACTCAACTACAAAATCAGCTAGGTCCTGCCCCTAGATGGTCGTTCTTGGTTGATAGATGAAGTTAAATTCCCCTAACTCTATAGAACAGTCCATCATCCTACCCGATATCCCAGGTTTATAGATGACCTGCCTAAGAGGGGAGTCTGTTATGATGACCATGGTATGTGCTTGGAAGTAGGGCTTCATCTTCCTAGATGCATGAATGAGGGCGTAAGCTAATTTCTCCATTTTTGGGTACCTCTGTTCGGCCCCTTGAAGAGCCTTGCTATTGAAATATATGGGCTTCTATACACCCTCATCATCTCTTATAATCACTGCACTGATGGTCGAATTTTGCACGACTAGGTACAAATACAACTTTTAACTTGAACAAATAATGATAATAGGAATGGGGAGACGAGATATGCCTTTAATTACTGAAAGGCCTTCTCAAACTCTTCATTCCACTCAAAGACTTTCCTCAGCACCTTGAAGAAGGGGAAACACTCATTATTATCTTTGGATATGAACCGGTTCAGAGCTGCCACTCGTCCAATCAGCCTCTGGACTTCCTTTATCGTCGTTGGAGTCTTCATCTCCAGCAAGGCTTTGATTTTTTCTAAGTTAGCTTCTATCCCCCGCTGATTAATAATGAAACCCAAAACTTGCCTGCATCAACTCCGAAGGCACACTTTGAGGGATTCAACTTCATCTGATATTTATCGATCGTATCAAAATTGTGCTCCAAGTCAGCCACATGCGTCTCAGCCTTAAGGCTCTAACTATCTGATCCTTGAATATTTTGTTTACAAGCCTCTGGTATGTGACCCCAATATACTTGAGTCCAAAGGGCATTACCTTATAGCCATACATGCCTTTATCTATTATTAACGAGGTCTTCTCAGCGTCGATTGGGTCCATGAATATCGATTATAGCCTGACTATTCATACATAAAACTCATCAATTCATGGTTGATCGTGGTGTCAACCATTTTGTTTATTCTTGGCAAAGGAAAGTTATCTTTATTGCAGGCCTTATTCAAGTCTATGAAATCAACATACATTCGCCACTTGTTATTGGCCTTTGGAACTATGACAACATTGGTTAATCACTCTGGGTAGATGATTTCCCTGATGAAGTCAACTTTCTCGAACTTTTTCACCTCGTCTCTAATAACATCATGCTTTTCTCTGGAGTACACTATCCTTATTTGTATGACTGGATTTTTCTCCTCGACCACATTCAACTTGTAACAAAGGACCTTAGGATCAATTCCAGGCATATCCTTATAGATCCAAGCAAAAATGCTCTGCCTCCTCCTCAATAGTTTAATCAACTCTTCCTTAATCTCTTTGTTCAAGGCCTTATCGACTTAGACGGGTTTTTTCATCTCGTCCTAATTGATGGGTTAAAATTTGGAGAGGTGATTACTCAAATCCACTGCTGGGTTGAGCCTATTAAAGGTCGCCCCCCTACTCAGTCTATCAAACACTGATGTGCATGGCTAGCCATCTCGGCTCGACCTTCCATTGTGTCCTCTGCTGGGTTGAATTGGACGCACAGTATTCCCCAAGATATCATAAGGCTCCCAGTATTCTCTTTCTTCCTCATCATCACAATGACCATCCTCTAACTCTTGACCTTCCCTCCCCAGGCATAACCACCAAGGGTCAGCCACATCTCTACACCTTTATAGTGTAAGCATATCTTTGCGTAGGTCTGGGGTGGTCCCCTGATCCTGTATCTGAATTTCCTTTTCTGGAAACTAGAGTTATCATCTCATCTCCGGTACCAATAGGTCTAGCCATAATATTCTGGCTGAATGAAAGGAGTTACTTTTGGATCTTTTGTTGGCTGGCCACAAATGAGCGTAGCGCCATCTCCACCTCAGCCATTTCACACTAGGGTGGGGCTTGGCTAGAACTTGGGCCAACGCTGAGAGGCATATCGAAGGCCATATCCTCGTTGAACTGGAAGATCTAAAAATATGAAAAATGACTTTATAGGCACAACTAGAGCTCTTTCAATGGTGATACAGGCCCACCTGAGCGGTGCTGGATCACCACCAGAGAATTCAGTGAGTACAAGCTAAATAAGGAGGAGGAAGAAGTTGCACTTCGTTCTCACAGATGACGTTAGATTGATCATACCAGAAATGGTATCATCAAATGTCTAAGTCGTGTTATATGCATTTTAGAGTGTCCAAAATGTCTGACACCAGTACTTCACCTCCAGAGAATTCTCCGTGATTCCTAGTCGATGGCCTAGTCAATATCTCTCGTGGTATGTGGCTTGGAGGATAGAAAATAAGGGTTCGTTTCTCATTAGTCAACCACTACTTCAAAAGATAAAGGCCACAACTTTTACCCCGATAACCAATATCAAAACCAATCTTGAAATACCAACAACCACCATCTTACTAAAACTCTTGATACCACTTATCTTACCCCAAAACACCATTATTAAAGGTGTTAACCACCTTTCTATCACATCAGCCCACAACCATGCCTTGATTGAGTGCACCCCCGCCCTCATTTACTACTACAGAACTTTTAACCTACCAAGAATTTACCCTCAACCATCGTTGAATACGAAAAATTCTCTAAAACCTTATTACCAATAAAGACTAACATCCCATCACCACCTAAACTCACACTGATATGTGATCTTACTTATTACAAACATGTACTAAGGTTGTTTACTTGTCTTTCGATGTGAAGGAAGTGTGTATTCGCTTATCCTCAATCTCATTATTCTCATGCTCTCCATCGTTTCTCGACTTACGTCTCTTCAAGGAGTGTTAGGGTTATATCTCGTCTCTTAAGGAACATTCTCTTGAACCTATACCCAGATTAACTACCCACCAACTACAAATATAGATTTACTAATAGGTTCCTTTTTTCATCACATATATTAATTTTAAGATGTGCAGTCATATTATGTGGTTTATGATTTGAGCGTAATTAATCAATATAAATAAAGGGTAATTATATTATTAACTAATATTCTTTGAAAATGATGCTGGCTACGTACTCAATTAGTATATGTTTCATATTCTTACATGATAATGGCTATATTATTTATTGTAGGATCTTATTGTTGCTAGTATAGAGGAAAAGATTTCTAATTGGACCTTCCTACCTAAAGGTACAGGTTTGTTCGAGTATAATTTTAACTTTAATATTTTCTCAAGGATCTCTTGTTATAAGATGTAATTGTATAATTAGTTAGTCCACATATGACCATTCTTAACTTGTTGACCTTCCATTCATATTCAGTATTTGTAGATTCTAACTTCATCCTAGAAAGTTTAGGCAACTTAAGACAAGGCTCCTTAACTTCCAAACCAGAAGTATTTCAAATATTGATTTTAATTTCATTGGAAAAAGCTTATACCACATAAAGTGATCATGGGTTCATCTATATAAGACATCAAATTAAAGTATTTATAATCATAGTTACTCAATTAGTGGTCTTTTTTGGTAGATTCTTGTACAAGTAATTTACCTATCTTCCAAGATATACAGCTATAATGCTGGTAGCAAGAGCTACAATGGAGTGCACATTTTGTGTGTTTTCCTTGTGTTTGTAATCAAGACCAGAGCTAGACTTTCCTTAAGGATAACTTCCTCACTGTTGCCTCTTATCCACTCCAATCCCCCGCCCCGTGGTTAGAGGACTACTTGTTAAAGAAAGTTTTGAAATATCAACTCTCCTCTTGTATAGGGTTTTTCTTCTATACTAGAAGTGACAAGTTGTTGATGAAAGGAACAACACAAAAACTATCAAATGCGTGCATCCATGGACAAAGCCACATCTAAAATTTAACGTCCTAATATTATTAGAGTATATCACCTTTATTTGTAGAGTTTGGCTAAATCAAAACTCTTTAAAATTTGGTTTCGGTTGGAGATATATGGGTGTGTGTTTGAGTTTGACTCAAACTCCTTTTGGTTTATATAATATTATCCGGTGGGATTTTGGTATCCAAGTTTGATAGGGATCCTTAGTTATCGACTTTGTGAGGTGTGATAAGCAATTTGAAACTCTTGCATTCACTTATTTAAGAAGTGCTTGCCCCACTGAAAATTGGATAAGAGAGAATTGGTCCATGTCCATCTTTGTGACACGGTAGAGAACTTTGTGAGTGAAATTTAAGGGTTACATTTTGCAGAAATTAGTCATTTGGGGAAACAATTTTGGGTATTCTCTATTGGGATTTGGGTATAATTGTAAGGACATTTTTATCCATTATCATTTAGTATGTCATATACCGCTACAACATCATTGAACTTCAAGTTCACATTCACGTCAAGACGAATTCGAATAATTAAGGATCTTCAACAAAGCTTCGACAAGATTTATTTTGGTAAAAGTTAATTTTTAAATTCCTTAAAAGTTTCATTTTAGTATTAGGAAATTTCTCTAAAAAGTTTTTAATAATTCGAGGCATTTTTATAAAAGATTTTTTTTCAGAACCAGATCGATCATATTAAAAAAGAAAACGGATCGATCCCCTTCGCAAATGTTTCTGCCAAAATTTTCTAACCGAACCGATCCTTTTAAAAAAGAAAACGAATCGATCCCATTTTTGGATCGATTTGGACCGGGTCGATCCCCTTCACAGATTTTGTCCACCGCCTCAAATCTTTTATTTTTCTATAAAAATATATTTCGGTGGTGTATTTTTGCAAGACTTTGAGAAACGTTTTTGAGAGACAAAATACATCAAGTCTTCATATTTTTTAGTCCTAAAACTCATGTTTGATTCACACCAAAAATCCCAAATTACTTTTGTGAATCTTTTGGAACCCTATAACAACTTTTCTTTTGTCCATCCTCTGTGTGGAGATCTCTACAGCCGAGAGCTGCGTACTGTTGTGGAGTGAGTCTCTACGAAGTTTATGACTACGTGTCCTTGTGGTATAGCTGCATGTGAACCACTGTTGATTTTTAACCGATGCTTTGAAGGTTTGACGAAGATACCATGCGTTACTCTTGTGGGCGATATCAAGATTGTATGTAAGTCAATGGTCTTGTAAACTTGTCAAAGTTTTAGAAATAAAAAGGTTTTGCCCTTCGGGGATTTTTCTGAATTATTGTGTCGCATGCTATATCTTATTTGTATTGACACGTAGTTGCATGTTTAGGGGCTGATTTAATTTGGTTTAAAATAAGACTCTAATTAAATATGGTTAAATTAGAAATTTGTGAATTTAATCAATTATCACACATCGACTTTCTACAGGAATCAAGGTGCCTTGGATGAGATTAGCATTGTGTGAGTCTTCCATTATTATGTGTAAGGATTATTTGTGACATTATATATTATTCTGTATGAGAAAGGAATAAATAATCTTTTCATTTATAATATTCTTCTATTTAGTGACACGGATCACCCGTGTACGTAACCAATTTGGTGAACCAAGTGAAAATTGTGTTCTTTAATCTATTTTTTGTTTTCTTTATTTGGATTGATAATTCAGTATGATTGTTTATTGGTCACGGAGCCCTAGTAGATTCATCGTGCATCCATTCCTGCACAACAAATTAGTATCACAACCTAAGTTGCAAACTAGGGTCTTGTGTTATGGCATCCAAGATAAAATATGATATGGAGAAATTTGATGGAATGAATAATTTTGTCCTTTGATAAGTGGAGGTGATGGACATCCTTGCCAAAAAGGGCTTGATCCATGCCTTACAAGAAAACCCGAGACAATGAAAGATGACAAGTGGAAGTAGATACATAGGGAGACTTTTTCCACATTTCATTTATGTTTTTCTAAGGATATTAAACACAACGTTATGACAATAACTTCCGCAAATGTGAATTGGGTAAAGCTTGAGAAGCTTTATTTAGAGAAGTCTTTTACAAATCATATTAATCTAAAAAAGGAGTTCTACCGGTTTTGTATGGGCCTGTGTACTTTGTTGAAAAACCACCTCAATGAGTTTAATAGTCTTTTTATCAAAACTATTAAATATGGTGGTGAAGAGGGAGGGAGAAGATAAGGCTGCGATTTAGTTGACTTCTCTTCCTGATAGGTACGATTATTTGGTGACTACAATGATATATGGGAATAAAAGTATCATGTTGGATGAGGTCAGGTCAACCCTTCTCTCCAATTAAAATAGGAGAAATGTGGTTGAGGGTGAGGGTGATGCCATACGCCTAGTTGTTTGAGAAAGATTAGATAATCGAGGTTCTAACAGATTCAAGTCCAAGTCAAATGGGAACAAGGACCCAGAGTATTACTACTATCATGACATTGGAGACATCATCAATTCTTGTGCCAAATAAAAAATACAAAAGCAAAGGAGAAGTCTTAATACGTATCATCACTGGTGGCGGATGCAACCGATTCGGAGGATGATGATGATTTTTCTCTCATGGCAAACCTAAATTGGTGAGTCATTTAATGAAATTTGGATTCTTGGTTCTGGTTATTTGATTTATATGTGTTCTAATAGGGATTATTTCTCCTCCTATAAAAAGGTGAAAGTTGATTCTATTTTAATGGCCGATGGGAGAGCCTTCAAAATTTTAGGAACTAGACTAATCAAAATCAAAACATATGATGGGTTAGTGAAAGCTCTATGTGGTGTTCGACACATTTTGGGTATTCGAATGAATCTTATGTTGATGGGTGGGTTAGACTCCATGGGTTACAAGATTGTAACATTTGGGTGGAGCTATGAGGATCATGGTAGGTCCCTTGTAGTGTTTTGGGGCACCAAGGTGAACAATTTGTATGTTCTTCAAGGGAAGAAAATAACAGGTGGAGCTATTGTGGGGGTATTATGTGGCAAGTGGAATCTCTCATTTGACCCTTGGTAATGGAGGAGCAGCAAGAAAGGCTTGCATTATGGAAAGAGTGGCAATCTTTATTCTCAATTTGGTTATAAGAGGGCTACACAGTATTTTAGGAGAGTGAAATCCTCTTTGAGATGGAAACCAAAATTGCATCAGTCCTTAAAGGGAGGTAAACCTATGAGGATGGGCGTGACATCAGTTTGCGGTAGTCGTAGTGGCATTGAGTTAGTTTTATCGGGAGCCATGAAAGTGAGTTAGGGGCAAACAGTCGATCATGATGGTGTTGCAGGGTAAAGTTAGGGGCACTCAATCTCCCAAGGGGGAGAAATTGAATTGCAATTACCAACTGGTGGCTCTAAGGTAGTTGGGGGAGGTTGCTAGGTGTGATGTCAAATAAGGGGATTCTGAGAGTGTTATGGAGCGTTGTGGATTTGAGATAAATGGTGGAGGCATTCTTATGGATGCTCAAGATATGCATCGATTGAAGAATGAGTCAAGAGTTGGGTTTGAGGAGGCCTCAAACTCAGATAGAAATCTTCATTAGTGTTCTAGTGACATCGGTTGTGTATTTTAGTGATAACCCTCACGTTATGATGTTTGCTCGATTATTCGTTAGAAGTTTACTATAAACAATTTTTTAAAGAGGATGTTCTGTAGGGGCTCGCGACCAGCGAGATTGGTTTCGCCTATGTAAAAATGGGAAAATGAAATTCGCCGCAACAAAGTTTTGTCGAAAAATTATCTGGGAAGGCGCGCGACCAATGAGAGTGGGACTTTGCGTCAGCGACGGGATCGCAACCAGCGAAGAAACTTTACTGCTTCGGCGAATCGGTTTGGCGGTAAATTTGTAAGACTCGGTGTGGTGTTTTGTTTGATCACACCAAGGTGGACATTATAGAGTTTGGCTCGATCCAAACTCTTTACAATTTGGTTTTGGCTGGAGAGGTAGGGGTTTTGTGTTTGAGTTTGACTCAAACTCCTTTTGGTTTATATAATCTTATCCGGTGGAATTTTGGTATCCAAGTTTGATAAGGATCTTTAGTTACCAACTTTGTGCGGTGTGCTACACCATTTGAAACTCTTGGATTTTAGCTCTTACTTAAGGAGTGTTGCCCCCACCGAAAATTGGATATGAGAGATTTTGGCCATGTCTATCTTTGTGACTCGATAGAGAACTTTGTGAGTGAAAGTTAAGGGTTACTTTCTGCAGAAAATTATTTATTTTAGGGAGGAATTTTGAGTATTCTCTATTAAGATCTGTGTAGAATCTAGGATCCTTAGGTGAGATTAATATTGTGTGAGAGGATTATTTGTGAGAAGAGAGATCCATTCTGTGTAAGAAAGGAACAAAAAGTCATTTTATTTGTAATCTTCTTATATCTAGTGACACGAATCGCCTGTGGACATAGCCAACTTTATGAACCCCATAAATTTTGTATTCTTTCATCTATTTTTTGTTTTCTTTATTTGAATTACTAATTTGGTGTGATTGTTTGTTGATCACGAAGCCCTAGTCAATTCACGACGAACCGCTCTCCTGCACAATATTATTTTCATTTACGCACCCTCTATGTCCTTTTTTACACCGTCTTTTTTTTTAATTCCATGTAATATTAATATTTTAGTTTTAATTGTGTAATTTATTTTGAGTTTTGAAATAAAAGGTTGTTTCTTTTGTGGATTTAAATTGGAAGTTTTCCTCTTTTAGGTATTTCACAAATCACAATCTCAAATATTAAATGTGGTAATTTCACATTAATCGACTGTTTCAGTTTTGATTGATTAAGACTAGGGGTGGAAGCGGTACGGGTTTTTACCGTACCGTACCGTTTTGGTCCGAAAAAAATAGTTTTGGTTTCATATATTAAAATACCAGAAACCAATCTTACCGAAACTGAAATTACCGTAAAAAAGTTGGTTGGTTTTGGTTTTAATATTTAAAAAACCGATTTACCGAAATTACTGTACCGAATTTTATGAAACCAAAAAAACTCGTACCGAAATTACCATACCCTACCGAATTTACCGAAACCAGAAAAAACCGTACCAAAATTATCGTGCCGTACCGAATTTACCAAAATTACCGTACTGAATTTACCAAAACTTGAAAAAAGTTGGTTTTGGTTTTGGTTTTAATATTTAAAAAAGTTGGTTGGTTTTGTTTTTGGTTTTTGGGGACTTTTAGTGTTGTTTACCGAAACATAAAAAACCGAAATCAGAAACTAGAAAAAACCAGAATTTACCGAAACCAGAAAAAATCAGAAGAAACCAGAATTTACCGAAACCAGAAAAAAACCGAAATTACCGAAAAAATCGAAATACCAGCCGGTTTGGTTTTGGTATTGATTTTGGTGTACCGGGTGGTAAACTAGTACGGTTTGGTTTTACCATTTAGAGTTTGATTTTGGTATTGGTATCTACTATTTACCGACCAAACCGTACCGCTTACACCCCTAATTAAGACAATGAGTATTTATTTGGTTGCTATGTATTTAGTGAAAATCTCGAAAATGACCTGATAAAAATTTGCCTCGTGAGTTCTTGCCCCCAAGTCCCGACCTCCACTCACAAGAATTCCTGACTACACCCCTAAGTGCAACACATTTTTGGTGCGCTTTTAATGAAATATTATTTGAATAAATGGTGTTCTCTTTTTCAATACATGTTAAGAGAATTGTTTATGGGGACAATAAACATTAGCACACCTCTTCACAAGAAAGAAGAAATGAGTTCTAGTCCTATGGACAAATGATCAGAATTTGAATGACTATTATAAACAATGGCACTTGATATTTTAGAAGTAATTATTCTTTGATTTCTTATGTGGAAGAGTACTGAAATCAAATCCACTCTTAACGCAGCGTGGCATTGATATGATTGTAACTAGGGTAAATTACAAATTTCAACCTCGTAGTTGGATGCCAATTGAACTATAGTTCCTTTAGTTTCAGTTTGGGTTTTGGACACGTTGATTCAATACTTCAATCAATACAATGTATCCTTGGTGTCCAAAATCAACGGAACTTGAATTATTGTCGTATGTACACGTGAAAAAGTTCCACGTCAGTTTTCACATCCAATCAATAATAGAGTGGATACATTGAAGTGCAGATTACGTTTCCTACTTCAATATTTTCACGTTGACATTACAGAGGCCAAGAAAAATAACATAAAAAAACAATGGTTTAAAGTGTAATCCACCTTTGATTGTACTTATATGTGAGTCATTGTCGGCTACTCAAAAATGAAAACAAGATTGATATTAGGATAAAAGTTTTTCTTAATTAAGTGTCGGGGGTTCGATTTTTATCTTGGGCATGGAGCAATTTAAATCTCTGGATTAACTGTCTTACCCATCGAGATCCCTACAAATCAACGAAGGAATTAATCACTAAGTCGCTAATGAATACCCTAATATAAACCAAAAATATATTTTAGTTGAATAGTGGTTGCAAGAATTTAAATGTATTGCCTGTGGTCTTGAAAATTGCCTTGGTTTTGTCCTTCATGCCATCTTATAAAACCTTATTACTTCTGCTCGTTCTCAAGTTTCAAATCAATAAAGTAAACTGACCGTTTTGTTCAAGGCCACACTCGAATGTTTGGAATTTTGAAAATGGTGTAAAATATACAAATTATGAAGTGGTTTAACAATCCACTGGTTTTAACTTGTGTATTATTCCAGAAAATGGGGAACACATTCAAGTGACGTGTCAATCTCTGATTGCATAAAAAAAATATTTTTTTTTTAATTTTACATTCCTTTTATAAAACAGTTTTTTTATCATCAAAATAAATTAAAAAAACAGTTTTTATTTAAAAAAAATACTCTCTTTTTCAAAATAATTTTGACAGTTTTTTTATATATAAAATTAATTAATTTTTAAATCACAATTGAACCAAAATCGTAAAAGATTCAAAAATATTTGATGATAAAAATTTAAAAAAAAATAATTACGAAAAATTCAAAGTTTAAGTACAAAAATATTTTTTTAGTGTTATTTTTTATTGTAATTGGCTAGTGCCGCTATCGCGGAGCCACATTCATTAATACATGTGGGTCCGCGCCAGCGGCACTAAAAATAATTTTTAGTGGTACTAAAAAATTACTTTTAGTGATTCAATGATGATAAAAAAATACAAAAATAATAATTACGAAAAATTCAGGATTTAAGTCTAAAAATACATTTTTAGTGTCGTTTTTTTTATTGCAATTGGTTCGCGCCAGCGGCACTAAAAATTATTTTTAGTGCCGCTGGCGCGGACCCACATCTCTTAATGAATGTGGGTCCGCGTCAATGGCACTGGCCAATTGCGATAAAAAAAACGACACTAAAAAAATATTTTTGTACTTAAATATTTTTATAAAACAGTTTTTTTATCATCAAAATAAATACTAAAAAATAATTTTTAGTGCCGCTGGCGCGGACCCATATCTGTTAAAAAATGTGGGTTCGCGCCAGCGGCACTAGCCAATTGCAATAAAAACCGACACTAAAAATTAGGGGTGGGCACGGTCCGGTCCGGTCCGGGTTTTGCCTATTTTTTGTACCGGACCGAATATTCGGTCCTCAATTTGTAATTATTATTTTTATATTTTTTATCATCAAATATTTTTGAATCATTTTAGTGCCACTAAAAAATATTTTTAGTGCCGCTGGCGCGGACCCACATGTCTTAATGATGTGCGGGTTAATTCAACAGAGATTTTTTAAAGTTATTTTTTAGTATTTACAAAAAATAATATAATTTATTTATTTTAATGGAAAGAAAAACAAATATTTAAATCAATATTTCGATCCCAAATTTAAACTAACAATTTCAACAATTTCAGCCCTAAACTTTTAGCAATTTTACCATAAAATTTCAACAATCCAATCATAGAATAAATTTCAGCAATTCATAAAGTTAATGTGTCATAGCATAGAAATTAGAATAATATTTATATACATGAAAATTAAATTAAATACCTAATGAATGATGCGTGCTTCTATTGAGAGTTGTTGTACTAACCTCCGTGCTTGCTTGTTATATTTGAGAGGAGAAGAATAAACCTGCTTGGAAGAATGAATAAACCTAATGAATGGATTTGGAAGGAACTTTGAGAGAAGAGAATGACGGATGATAATAAGCGGCTGTATCTTGGAAAACAGGGCTCCGTTAGATATAAGTAGCCTGACAAAATGAGGCACAACAACACGATATGAATCGACACGAAATTATAAGTTAATGGGTGGACCCTTAATGGGTTCGGGTCATATCAGTGTCAGCCTGATAAGACACGATAGTTAACGGGTCGGGTTAGAGTAGATCCCCTTCACCCGTTAATACCCGATAAAACCCGTTATAACCCATTAATTTAAGTAAATAAGATATACTTTTGGAACTTATAAATAATTTATGTAGCGTAATGTAAATTTAATCATAATGAATTTTATTAAATGAGAGATTTAGTAATGTTAATGAATTACTGGGTTTAGTAATGTCAATGAATTAATGGGTCTATTTGGGTTCAAAAATAAGATAATATGTCAACTTGTATACAATAAAAAATAATTCATTATCTTAATGAGTATTAACGAGTGAGCATGACACAACACGATAGCATAACGGGTCGGGTTTAGATATGATTTTTTCACACTATAAAAAAGTCACCGTTTAGACACAAACCCAATAAGATCCGAACAAGATAAAAAATGACACGAACACGACTTGACACGACCCATTGACAGGTCTAGGTATAAGTGTAAACTATTAGGGCCTGTTTGGTTGTCCCCAAAATTGTAAATTAGCCCATTTAAAATTAGTTCATTCATGAATTGCCTTATTATTAGTGTTTGGTTACAAGAATGAACAAATTCAAAAATGAACCAATTCATGTTGATTCACAAAAATTTAAATTAGCTCATTTCACCAAAAACTTGAAATTGCACAATTTATAATTACAACATGAATCTTCAATGCACCACTCCCATAGAGTACCTCTCACCATACTACTCTCTCTCTCTCTCTCTCTCTCTCTCTCTCTCTACACACACACACACACACACACACATCAAAAGTAAACAACTCCATTTTCTTTTCCAAACACATCACAAATTAGATTTAAACCCATTTAAAATTATTATATCGACAATCTATTCATTTCAAATTGATCAATTTATAAAATTAAATAATTTACGCAACCAAACGGGACCTTAGTATTTATGTTTTTCAACCCTAAGTTTTATAAAAATTTATTTTTATCCCTAATTTTTTTTAAAAAAAAAAAACGTGGGGGCTCAAGCCCCCACTTGCCCCTACCTCCCTCTGTCCCTGTGACAAGGTTAATATTGCTCGTGGTGGGCACATTAGGTTGTACTGATGTATCTCACTAATGTTGTGAAAGGTGGTGAAACAGTATTCCCCAATGTAGTGGTCAATTCAAGATTTCTCTTAGACCAACCCTTATGGGTAATGCAAAAATACATATTATTAACCCAAATATAAACCGTAAAAAATAAGAAAAATGCTACAGGGTAGACCAAATATACACTACCATCAACCTAAAACGATGCCGTGTAAAAACAAAAAAACTAGTGCGGAAGATCATGTTCCGCATAAGGATTTGGGCACTATTCCTTAGGCAAAAAACCTTGTTCCGTTTAAGGTTTAAGTTGATTAAATCATATTCCACTTTCTTCCCACAAACTCTCATGTTAATTAACTAATGACCCAAGTTTGTTATCCCAGCCAATAACCAAGCACCCAACAACCAAATTTAATATATTGCCATTACAAATATTAACCCGACCTGATCTTCAATTTCATCACCACCATTTTACAACTCTCAAGCTAATTACTTATTTACGTAACTTTTATTTCCTAATATGTTGTTAGTTAATAATGTTTTGTTAATGTCACGGTTATGGTCATTTTGTTTAGTCATTAATTTTTTTTGTGAATGATTTATGTTGCCATAAGAATTACACTAAAATTTTTTATATATTTTTTATTCATTTTAGTGAATTTGGTAGCCATTTTTTATGCCATTAATTTGTTAGCCAATTATTTATGTCACGTTTCCTTCTTTAGCAATTATTTGCCAGTAAAAAAAATAAAAATCACATTTTTTAGTCATTAATTCACCTTAAATTACACTAACAAATTTTATATAATCTTTATTCATTTTAGTGAGTTTGTTAGCCATTTTACGCCACGTCTAATTCTTTAGCCAATATTTGTTAGTAAAAAAATAAAACTCACCTTTTTTAGTCATTAATTTACCCTAAATTACAGTAACAAATTTTATATAAATTTTATTCATTTTAGTGAATTTGTTAGCTATTATTTATGCCATTAATTAGTTAGCCAATAATTTATGTCACGTCTAATTCTTTAGCCATTATTTGTTAGTAAAAAAAAATATAACTCACCTTTTCTAGTCATTGATTCACTTTAAATTACAATGACAAATTTTATATAATTTTTATTCATTTTAGTGAATATGTTAGTCATTTTTTATGCCATTAACTAGTTAGCCAATAATTTATGTCACGTATAATTCTTTAGCAATTATTTGTTGGTAAAAAAATAAAACTCGCCTTTTTTTTAGTCATTAATTCACCCTAAATTACAGTGACAAATTTTATATAATTTTTATTCATTTTAATGATTTTGTTAGCCATTTTTTGTGCCATTAATTTATTAGCAAATAATTTATGTCACGTCTAATTCTTTAGCCATTATTTGTTAGTAAAAAAAATAAAACTTTAGCTTATTTCTGATATTATTAAACTAGCATAGTTGTATTTTTATTTTTTAGTTATTTTATTTTTGTTTTAATTAGACGTGGCATTGCATTATTGAAAATGGAAGAACTTGGAAAAATAATTAGACGGACTGTCGGTTTTGAAAAGACTCGAAAAGACGGGATGAATAGCCCGAGCCTGAAAATCGTATTTATGAGCGCCTTATAGTATTTGAAAACTATAGGCGTATCGTTGACGACCATGATCACATCAAAGCATCTGCGGATACGGCCACAAACGACAATACAATTAAAACACATGGTAATTAACAAAGTCTGAGAGCCACCTGCCAACATTTTAGGGCGTGTCCCAATGTAATTAATTTAATATATCGTAGCGGTTGAGGAGAACTATTGAACGCTCAAATTCCAAAGACAAGTTGGGCATTGGTACAAGTGCTCGGTGAAAGCTGGTGGGACACAACCAACACGTTCCAACTACCCGACGGGAATTTGGTCATAACTCCATCGATTTTACTGTATTGACTGGTAATTGTTTTAGAAAAATAATAACATGATTTTAAATATTGTCGTAATAAACTAATAATTTTCATATTATTGTTGTCCTAACCATCTTGCATGTATCCCCGTGGGAAGCGATCCTATGGTGTCCATGAATGAAGGTAGGTATTTGATCGTTCTTGACGATAAAACTCAGATTCGTGCTGACATTATACATAAATATATATTCGGCATTGAACCAAATTATACCGATTACTGTGGGGTAGAAGTCTCAAGCGTAAATAAGTTGTTTGAGGCCATAGAGTTAAATAAATTGAATGTGGGTTCTGAGGAAATTTCTCATGTTTTTTTTTGTCGGATATTTCACCACCGCAAAAGATATTGTTCCAATAAGTTGGATGGTCTCTTTAGAGGACCTTGACATTTTTGGGTCTTCAACAATTCTAGCCCGCATTTACTACTCTCTTCAGTTATGTCAAGAGGACATATGAACTCATTGAATTATTTTTTGCAACTCATATTGGTAAGTGTTGATAAGTGAAATCCATCGTATTTAATTGCACTTTAGAAATAATATATATTTTCTAATACTCAATATTGTTTTGCAGTTCTTCGGCTATGAGTACATACAACGGGTTTGTTCTTTACTGAGGAAAGATACTGGTGAATGCTAGCATAGGATTAATCGGTGGAAGATACTGGTGAATGCTGACCTAGGATTAATCAGGATGCCGGGTAGTTGCAATGACATTAATGTGTTGAATCGCTCTTCTGTTTTCTCTGACCTAGTCTGCGATAAAACACCACCAGTACAATTTTAAATAAGTAATAACGTCTATGATATGGGGTATTTTTTAGAGGATGTCATATATCCGCCTTACGCATCATTGGTGCAAACTTTTAAAAGTCCAACCAACTAAAAGGAGAAACTATTCGCTTAAGTGGAAGAGGGTGCGAGAAAAGATGTTGAACGAGCGTTTGGTGTTCTTCAACTAAGGTTCGCCTTCGTTCATACACCAACAAAAGTTTGGAGCAAGGATAAATTGTATGCGATTATGCATCCGTGTATCATAAAGCAAAACATGATTGTTGAAGACGAGATCCGTGATTATGATTGAAGAAAAAAATACGACTTCCTGCCTAAACCAGTTCTTATGTTTCGAAACTCTCTCGAGCAACATTATGCGATTGAGGTGAGGACAATACACATGCACAACAAAAGTAATCATTTATAGCTTTGTGTAGATCTCATTTAACATGTCTGGGAACACTTTGCCAACAACAATGTGTGATTTTGTTATGCTGTCATCTTTAGTATCAATATTGTATCATTGTGATTGTACCCCAATTAAATTTATATATGGAAAAATGAATAAAATTCATTTCACGATTTTAGTAATCATTTTACAAAATAGGACACACGATAAAAAGATATAACAGGTTACATACTCAAAATCCTAGATATTTAAAATCTCGAATGCCTTCTATGTGGTGGATAATTTGGAAAGTTGGATTGGCCATGTTGGGCATGAGCTTTATTGAGTATATTGCCCACCAGGTCTTCATGGTACTCCTTCTGGCATGGATTCATGTGTGAGGGGTCGATGCTTATAATTTTTTGGTCAAGCAATATTTGTTCATGATTGTCTTTCCTCTCCAATGCCAATAGTGTGTGTTCGTTGATCTCCAAACTACACTCCTTAAGATGCAGCGAACGATTAATCCCCTCTTTAGCTTCTTCATCTTGTACACGCTTAGCTTGACATGGCTGCTCGAATGATTCATTAACCCTAGAATAACTGTTGAGTATTTCTCGATTCACCTCAATGTTTGTAGCCTTCACCTTTCCTTTAGCATGTTATTTCATCTCTTTCCTTCCTGGTGGTCTCGAATAAGGTCTTTCGATATCAACATGGGTCATGTCTTCCAAATTAACTAAAGAACCCCCCAACATTTGGACTTCCTTGACTTTTTGCCGCACCGGTCTGTGTTGAATCAAAATAAAAGTGAGGGGAGTCTAGAAAAGTTTGGAAAACTTAAAATTTGTGGAGTTCTTTTAAAATATGATAACAAGATTCTTAGTTAAATGATTTTCCCTTGTTGTCTAGCTGAAATGCTAGATTAGCCACAGTAACCTAAAATAAGACGACAAATTAGTTTTATTAATTCATTAGCAACATAATTATGAAAAATATAATTTAAAATAAATTACAAAATAATTGTGAATTTACTAGTCCGTTTTCACAATACCACTAGCACAACATGTCAGAGATATTTCTTTCAATTTAGAAACATATAACATTACGTGCTTTTGAATTTTGCTGTAGCAGGTTTATAGGCTGCCTTCGTGACACCCTCGGATATATTGTATTCTTCGACGACTACGTCCCAAAACATTGTACCTGTTCGATTATTTTCTCGTAGACCATCATTTGTTTGATTTACATAAGTGGTGCATAATTCTTCGTCATCGTGTTGAGACATGTTTTGACCACGAACCATTGTAAAATAGCCAAAAATATATTTAAACTAATATAAATTTTTTTAACATTTTTCGTAAATATATAATATATATTGCAGGTAAAAAAAAGATTATTGAATTTGCATAACTAAATTATGGCAAACTGCTCTGAATATGAATTTTGAGAGTGGGATAAAGGTTAAAATGTATTGGTATTTATATATAAAAAAAGTAGTCGTTGCAAAATAAATAGTCGTTGTAAAACCGTGGGGGTAAACATATAATAAAATTTATTGAATGTTGTTCCTAGGCGGAACATCATGTTCCGTTAAGGGTCTTATTATTATTATTATTATTTTTACTTCAAAGGCGAAAGAAGATTTTTTATTAAAGGCGGTCCTTACAAAAAAAAAACTAGTCTATTTCTATATTTGTTATTTTTTATGGTAGCAACCTCTAATGTACCCAATTATCATACCCACAACATCCATCTATACCGCATACATACAAGTTTAGCATACCCATAAGGGTTACTCTTACTATTGAAAGTTGAAAGGCAAAATGCAAAAAAAAAAACCTAAGTTATAGAGTCAATTGAAAACAACCCCCTAAACTGTTGAAGAAGTTATAAATACAGCCTAATGTTGGCGAATAACTTTTTGTAGCAATATGTATGGGCAAAATTGCAAACGATGGAAGAGTCCTAGTTTAAATAATAAAATGCTAAAAGAAATTAAAGGTATTTATAATTAAAAATTAATAAATATGATCATAGATCGTGGGTTCTCGTAGGAGCTTCCACACACACACACACACACACACACACACACACACACACACACACACACACACACACACACACACACACACACACACACACACACACATATATATATATATATATATATATATATATATATATATATATATATATATATATTATTAGTATATATGACTAATAAATTAAATTGCGCACATGATTCGCCTAGCCACAAATCTAAATTTGAATATTATATATCTGAGTGTTCGAAGAAAGGTATTGCAGGTGAGTCAGTTATAAACCCTGCTTGTTTTATGAACTTCTCCTTTGCGTTTTCAGCAATTTGATACATGTTTTTACTATCGTGTGATCCAACTTGGTAATAAAAAAATTAGTAAAACCAAGAAAGGGGGATGCACTTCTTTTCTTCAGTCTCCACCCGATTGCTATCCCGGACCCAAACAGTCTCCATGTAGGTTGTTGGAAATTTATGAAAGGATTAAAAAATAATGAATCCAAGTTACTGCAAGGCATTTTCTAGGAACGCTGCCTTTTAAGAAATATTTTTCTCCTTTCTGATGAAAGTCACGAGTACATAATGGAGTTTATAGTAGAAATTTTCCTTCAACATACTATGCAGTGATGTTACTTATGTAATGCAAACTACGTGCGGTTTCATCAAACCAATAATACTCTAGAATGTTAACCTGATAATACCAAAAGATATAGGATGGAGAGAGGAGAACATATCAATTTTCAGTGTCCAAAATAGAGGCTTATAACTCTCTTTATAGCCATTTTAGTAGTTGTTCATGAACAGTCACCTCCTTTTAGGCGCGCGACATGTCCGTTCGGAATCCTTTTGATTTCATGACCTAGATTCAGTGTCTCATTGTAAGCGAATGGTCGCACCCTATAAGAATCTCCACGAGTTAATATAACAGTTTAGATCAACCCGCTTGAGTTATAACATCCTTTGATTAAATCGATTAACCACAACCGTCGATACGATTAACTTTGAAAAAACTTTAGGCTCCCACGCTCTGAGCGACGATGCACATGTGCAAAGTGCCAATCGTGCCATAAAATCACCCGATTTGCCCTAAGTCACGCAATCATCCTTTCACACATTGCGCGAACACGAGCCGCATGTCCCGATTAGTGGTGCTTTGAACCACTGCAAAGCACCATATCATAGCATCTTTGACTATATGACTAATAGTCATCTTTTGTGTTTTAGTAATATATCATTTCTCTTTCTGGTAAAGTTTTCATGTGGGACTTTGAAACTACGCTCACCTTATTTACACCCATTTTCTTTACCTGTCTCTCTACAAGAAGACCCAATATAAAATCCCCAAAATAAAAAAATTACTTACACAATATAAATACCCAATCATATTACCAAAATAAAAACTCATTTACATAATAATAATAATAATAATAATAATAATAATAATAATAATAATAATAATAATACCCAATGTATTTTAAAAATTACAACAATCCCCCGCCATTTCAAAATACACATAAATAAGGAAGAATACTTTTATTATAAGGAATCGAAGACACAAGATTATAAGGATAATAACAAGGCTTTTGGCATTATCGCTGAAATCTAGTACACAAATGAGAAGTATCTTTCGGACTTGAACTTCCACTTAGTGAATATAATTCAAAGTTTCATCAAGGTATTGTGGTGGACCTATCTTGAACAAATGACCCTTTGAGACATGTTGGAACTATTACACATACTCATCTATGTGTTGAAGACTATTATATTGGCACGTACATTTATGGCCTTATGCTTATCCTGATTTCATGAGTGTTTTAGGGTCAGTCTTAGCTCCATAGAAAATGGTCATACTTTCACCACTCATATAGGTAAATCAACTTCGGTGATTCTGTGAGTCACATTTATATGATTTATTAAGAAGTAACCTTCATCCTCTATTATGCAAAATACCAACACTAAACGCATAGGAATGGATTTTTATATATAAGTTCCCAGTGTTCTATAACTGTCATTTAACTTGTTAGTACTACATTGAACTTTGTCTATATTTTCAATACATAAGTTGGGTTCCCATTAAATATAGTCAGTTTATTTTATATACTTTGGTCCTATTCCTTTTAGGGTGATATATAATATCGCTCTAACAAGACCTTTAGTTAGGGGATTTGTTAAATTCTTGTTTGTTTCAACATAGTCAACTGTAATTACTCATTTTTCTGAGTAATTGCCCCAATATTTGATGTCTTAGACTAATGTGTCTAGATTTCCCATTAGGTTTTGCTTGAAACCATGTATATTATAACCTGGTTATCACAATTAATCGTAATAGTAGAAGATGAATTTTTCCATAAAGGAATATCAAATAATAAATTTTTAAGCCATTTTGCTTCTTTACATGCATTACTTAGGGTTATGAATTATGATTGCATTGTTGAATCAGACACATATGTTTGTTTCTTGGATTCCTAAGAAATAGTCGCTCCTCCTAGCGTATATATTCAACCAGTTATGGAATTGGATTTTAATTTGAGGTTATTTAAACTAAAATCACAATAATCTTCTAATATATATGGATACCTGCGTAATGTAAGTCGTAATCCATAGTCCTCTTTAGGTATTTAAGTAATCTAGAAACTGCATTCTAATGTTCTAATCCTAGATTACTTGTAAGTTTATATAGTGTACCTACCGCATAGGCAATGCCTGGTCTAGTACAATACATTGCATACATAAGACTCCCAATGACACGGTATATTTAGGTTGATCCATAGTACGTCTAGTATTTTTCATTAATTTGATACTATGATCAACTGGTGTGGTTGTTGTCATATGTTCAAAATGATTATATTTCTTAAAAACCTTTTCAATATAGTGAGATTGAAATAAGGCTAATGTATTATCTTTTCTTACTATTTTGATTCCTAGTTACACATCAACTTCCCCAAGATCCTTCATATCACAGTTTGATATAGAAACCTCTTAGTTTCTTCCACTTATTTGAGATTGGACCTAATATAAACATGTCATCCACATATAAGCAAATGATGACACTAACACCATTTTCAAAGTTACCATATAAACATTTATTGACAGCATTTAATTTAAATTCATGGGATCTTCTTATCTTATCAAACTTTTCATGTCATTGCATAGGAGATTGTTTAAGGCCATAAAGAGATTCAACTAATTTACACACTTTCTTGTCTTGGCTAGGCAAAACAAACCCTTCAAGTTATTCTATGTAAATCTTTTCGTCTAAATCACCATTTAAAAAAGATATTTTTAAATTCATTTGATGAATCACTAAATTATTAATGAAAGCAATAGATATTAAAAGGCTAATGGAAGTTATACGTGCAGCGGGTGCATATGTGTCAAAATAAATAATTTTGTGTTTCTCTTTATAACCTTTAGTAACTAATGTCTCTTTAAATTTATTTATTGAACCATCCAGATCTAATTTCATTTTAAATATCCATTTGCATCCAATTAGTTTTGCTCTAGGGAGAGGTCTGTAATAACGCAAGTTTGATTTGACAAATTTAAGTTAATTTCATCATTGATTCCTGCTCTTCAGAAGATAGCATCTATAGATATTATCGCTTCACGAATTTAGTTAGTTTATCTTCTACACTAAGAAAAAATTTGGTTTTGTTCTTAATTTCATTTACATCTCCCTCAGTAAGATAAATTACAAAGTCGGGTCAAAATGTCTTCTCAGTTCTTTATCTCTTACTACTCATTGGTTCAATATCATCCATTGATTGAAAAGGTGATATTGGTTATGATGAAATATTAGAAGGTAAGGCATCAATAGTCGAATTATTATTTTTCGATCCTTGATTCAATGTACTTGACATTGTTAGATGTTTAAAAAATTCACTTCCACCGACTCAATAGTTTTGTGAATTTCAAGATTCTGAAATCTATAAGTCGTACTATTGTTAGAGTATTCACTAAAAACATATATGTAAGCCTTATTTCCTAAATTGGGTCTCTTAGGTTGGGGTTTTCTGACATAAGCAAGATATTACCAAACTTTGAGACATTTACGATTATATTTACAATTAAACCATGATTCATATGGTGTAATATCCTTATTTTTAAACGGAACTCTTTTTAGAATATAATGTTCAGATAGAACCGCGTCACCTCACATAGACAAAGGCAACCCAGAACTGATTAACATTGCATTTATCATTTCAACCAAAGTCCTATTTTTCTTTCTGATGTTCCATTTTGTTACGATGTGTACGCTTCCGTAACATGATGGATTGTTCCATGAGTATTAAAAAATTGAATAAACTTATTTGGGTAGTATTCACCATCTCTATCAGATTTTATTGAGTTTCAACTTCTATTTTAAAAATTGGAAATTTATCAAATACTTTATCTTTACTTTCAATTGAATTTGTATATGCATATTTAGAATAATCAATGATAAAAGTTGAAAATATTTACTTCTTCCATGAGTGACATTACTCTTCATATCATATATATCACTATGTATAAGGTCAACCATTTCAGATGTCTTCTCAACAAAATTAAATGACTTTCCAGTTATCTTGTATTGATCACAAATTTTACATTTATTGTAATGGCCAATTTTACAATTAAAAATTAATCCTAGATTAGTCGTATATTTAATATTTATATAATTAACATGACCTAACATAAATAAATGGAGTCAACTATATAAATGAACTAATATCACTTATTATACTAAATTTGATCATGCCATTACAAGAGTATCCTTTGCCAAAAAATTGACCATTCTTGGATAGGAAATGGTTATCTGACTCATACACAAGTTCGAAACCTCTCTTATTGAGATGGTCTCGAGACACACGATTTTTATATACATTTTCGGTACATAAAGTACATAAATTAAAGTAAGAACCTTCCCAGAAGTCAATTTGAATCCAACCGCGCCCTTTTCAATTACTTCGATGCAAAGGTTATTTGCCATTTTTATGTCTTTTCCATCAATCTCTTGATATGTTTTGAAAAGAGAACGATCTTTGCAGATATGAATGGTTGCATCAGTATCTAACCACCATCCGCTTTCATTATCCAAATAATTTTCTTCACACACCATCGCAACATTGTTGGTTTCCTTTGTCACTTATTTTCCCTTAAATGTCTTCTTTTTAAGTTAACGTTCTTGAGCAAAATGATCAAGTTTATCACAGAAATATCATTTACCCTTATTCCTATTATTTGCACCCTGGTTCTTGAAATTTGAATCATTCCTTACTTTAAGTTTGGAATATTTGGTATTCTTGGATTTTTGATCCTCAACTGTATTTTCCTTGGAATGATTATCATTTTGATCTTCAATTATCTCTCGAATACGAGAATCTTCTTCAATGCGAAGATGGCGAATAAGGGATTTAACTATGTATGTCTTTTCATCATGATTAATTTTCTTCTTAAAGTCATTCCAAGTAGAAAGGACTTTAGAAACAACCACCCCACTTGAAATTCATCTGGAATATTTATTCCGACAAGTTTAAGATCACTGACTATTTTTTGGATTTCATGGACTTGTGCGAGGATAGATTTATCATTAGACATTTTATAATTCATATAGTCACGAATAAGAAATTGCACCTACTCGCTTCCTTATTTTGATAAATATTCTCCAATGCCTTCAATAGTTCTTTTGCCATAGGAATCATTTGATATGCACTATAGACAGTTTGAGATAATGCATTAAGAAATGTCCTCAACATATAAATTCGTCTTCTTTTCTTTTCACATTATTTTACTTGATATCTTCATAATCTTTGAGTGTGGGTTCGGGAAGAGGTTCAAGTCCATCATCAAGAAGATAATCAAGTTTGAGAGATGTGAGAAACAACATGATTATCTCTTGTCAACCAGTGAAGTTTTTGCCATCATAACGATCTAGTCGAACCAAATCTTGACATAACTTGGATAGATTGTGCCACTGTTTATTCCATATTTATTTTTAGAAGAATATTTCCTAAAAGAATCTAAGTCACTGCACGACACGTTCTAAGAACACTATCTTTTAGGCAATATTTCTCACCATTACAGATGAAACCTGCGAGTACACAACGGAGTTTGTAGTAGAAATTTGCCTTCATCATACAATGCATTGATGTTACTTGTTTAATGAAAACTATGTACTATTTGATCAAACCAAGAACATTCTGGAATGTTCACCTAATAATGCCAAAAGGTAGAGGATGGAGAGAGGAGAACAAAGCAATTTTCGATGTCCAAAACAGATGTCTGAATTCTTTTTATAGCCATTTTAGTGTCTGTTCATGAGCAGTCACCTTCTTTCACGTGCGCAACTCAACAGATGTTGGATCATGCCTGTTCGGAATCCTTTTGATCGCACGAAACCTGTTTGGCGTCTCATATTAAGTGAATGGACACACCATATACAAATCTCATGAGTCAATCCAACAGTTCAAACTAACTCTCTTGGGTTATAACATCCTTCGATCAGATCGATTAAATATAATCTTCGAGTTAGTTGACTTTGACAAAACTTTAGGTTCCCACGCTCTGAGGAAAAATGCCAAGTGCGCCATCAAATACCCCTAAGTATTCCTTTCACACGTCGCGTGAATGCACTCCGTATGTCGCGATTGGTGGTGCTTTTCACCATCGCAAAGCTCCATATCATAGCGTCTTTGACTAAAAGTTTCTAAGTGGCACTTGGAGACCACACACACCTCATTTATGCCCATTTTCTTTAGCTCTCTCTCTTCAAGAAGACCCAATATAAAATTCCAAAAAAAAAAAAAACACTTAAAAAATATTAATATATAATTACATTCCATAAATAAAAACTCACTTCCAATAATATTAATGCCCAATATATTTTAAAATTTTTACCAGTGATAGATTGGGAGAAATGGTCAACTACAAAGTGGATCCACGTATATTCCTTTGACAATATTGTGAGATTTAACGATGGAAATTGAAAGGATCAAAATGATAATTGGGAGAGATGGGCTACCCTGGGAGAGTGCACTAAAAAATTCGATTATATGGTGGGGACTCCAGACCTTGCAGGATACTGTAGGAGTTGTAAGTTGTGTTGGTTGATTTTTTACACTAACAAATTATTTGTTCTATTTTTTTATGTTTGTTATTTTCCAAGTGAAGGTGATGTATCTGTGAGTTGTTATTATTATCCTGTTGTGTTATGTTTTGTTTTCTTGTGTTAAACTGGAACCAATTTTTTAGTAAGAATATGTTTTCCATGTTGATTTTGTTCTGAACAGTGTATTCTCTTAGAATTGAGATAGTGTGGAAGTAATTACTTTTAAGAAATATAGAACATAAGATACATGTGATTTATATGTTTACCAGTCTAGGAAATTTTTTTTGGCCCTCTCCCTCTTTCTCATCTAGCTAGATTAGGGGAGATAAGAGGGAACATGTTTTAGAGATAAAAGAGATGGAGAGTTTTAATGTTTGCAAGTCTTTTATTTTTTATTTGGATAGTTTTATTTTATTTTATCTCTTAATTAATAGTTAGAATTCACTTCCAAATCTTTTAAGAACCTAAAATAAGGTCTGGTCATCCGTTATAATCATTTTACACTTTACTTTATTCTTGATATGGTATTTTGAAAGATTACTCTTAACTTTTCATTATGATTTTTCTTGTGTGTTTGTGAGTGAATTCATCTCGGTCTCTCTAAACCTATCTAGAGCAATATCTTTTCTTAAACCACATGTTATGATTTTATTTTATGATAAGACTCGGGTACAATATTACTTATAGCGTACCCTGTGCGGTGTTATTTACAAAAACTGTTTTTTAGTGTGGGTTTTAAACATTTTAGGGGACCCCTTAAAAATAAACTCAAAATGATTTTTTTTGTATTTTTTAAAAAAATGGACAAACATTTGATAGTTTTTCAAGCAACATAAAATCTGTCAAATATTAACCCATTTTTTTAAAGTAAAAAAATCATTTTAGTTGATTCCCCCTGAAATATTTAAAACCCAAACAAAAAAATAAAAATAATAATAATTCCGCACAGGAATCCTATATTTTTACTCCCGCAACCGTGCCCCTCTCTTTCTTTTATATCTCCATCCAAGTCAAATTTAAAGGGTGTTTTGGGAGCAACAAAAGATAAATATTTCTGCAGTATTATAAAAAATACTTTCTTCTCTCAAGGCACTTTTAATTTGCATTGGATGTGTCCAAACTAAGACAACAGTCTCATAATTTATTTCTTAACTAAAGTTACTTTTATCATCCCATTAATATGTTGATTTCTGATTATACCATACATCTATTTAACCATTCGCATTTTGTTAATTAAGTTTTATGAACATTCATATTTACCCAACATTTGGTTATATTAGTATGCACTCACATGCATTGCACATGTAACGCACATTGGGTGTATGCATATGCAAGTAGGTGCGTGAATAATATTATAGTTAATTGGCATTGATAAATAGCGTATGAATATTGATTTGTCATTCAATAAACCTATTCTAATTAAGTAAACATAAATAGTCTGAAATGAAAAAAGATATAGTAATAGTTTAAAAGCTTTCTAGAAATAAAAAAGTGAAATATTATTGAAAGATATGAGCTAACCGTCCTGATGTTCGATTCTCGTAACTCAACTTCCTGACTTTGATGCAGAACTGAAATCTTTTCCAACTAAAAGATTAAGACAAATTATTCTGAAACTGAAACCAGATTGAACCTTCACTTCTGTAATAATTTACATTTATCCAGAGAACTTTCCAAAGAAATTAAATCACATACTTAGACATTTTGTACTGCTAGGCATAAAATAAAGAAAATGTCTATTACTCAGAATTTCAATGTCATTGTTTTATTTCGCAACCAAATGACATGTTAAAAGGAATGTTGAAATATTTTTATTACTAATCTTTCAATTTAGTATGCATGTAGAACAAAATTACTTTTGATGTGTAAATGCAACTAATAACACTCAATAAAACAACATGGGTGTATGACGAAATACTTCACTATAAGTAATATTTATTCGAGGAGTGTGAAACTAAATTTCAGATGAAAAAAAAGATAGTGATAAAAAAGTATGGACGAAAAAGATAATTTTGTGATCATATAAAATCTAATTACTCAACGTAATAAGCAACATAATACATTGAACCTAAAAACCCAGAAACAAAAAAACTTGAAATAAACTTCTTGTTACACACATAATCTACCTACACGTCATTAGACAAAGTTTCAAACCAAAAATAAAAAATTATAAATATGACAAAATCCAAAATTTTCTCCACCAAACATTTATTTTGAAAATGAAAATATCAAACCCCAAAAGAATAACTATCCAAAAATGTGGTATAAACTAAAGCACGTAAAACAGGGCTTGTTGTAAACCATGTACATAACATCATCAATATTGAAAGTCCCCCTCTCTCTCTCTCTCTATATATATATATCCCTCTCTCTCTCTCTCTCTCTCTCTCTCTCTCTCTCTCTCTCTTTATCTATCTATCTATCTATCTATCTATCTATCTATCTATCTATCTATCTATCTATCTATCTATCTATCTATCTATCTATCTATCTATCTATCTATCTATCTATCTATCTATCTATCTATCTATCTATCTATCTCTCTCTCTCTTTATCTATCTATCTATCTATCTATCTATCTATCTATCTATCTATCTATCTACTTTATATATATATATATAAAGTTCTTTCTTTGGGATTAAAAAATGAACGTTGCACATGCACAAAGCAACATTTTTTGGTTGCAATAGAAATAAGAAGTTATGAGTGAAAACAACCGCAATGAATGAATCAAAGAAATTAAAACCAAATAAAGAATAATCAATCTCTCAACACAATAATTTTACGTGATTCAGCAACTGCCTACGTCCACGGGATGTTTTATCTCTTTTATTAATTCTTTATAGTTCATAAACAAAGGATTACATGCCCCTTTACCCCTAGCCAAGCATTCGATTTATAGCTGTAGGAGGGTAGTGAGACTGGGGTCTATGAATATCTGGAAAGGGTGAGGCGTGACCCACTCCAATGGACGTTGTCTGCAAGGTTCTCAAGGACTTCTGGAGCAGCTTCTGATGAGACCTTCTCCTTTTGGTAAAAATGGAGCTCAAACTGGAACTCCCTCCCTGCAAGAAGATGTATTTCCATAATAATAGTAGTAATTTTCTCAAGAAGAACTCCTGAGAGTGATGGTTGTTAGTGGGGAGTTAAAGAACAAGTCACTCAACACAAGAGAGAGAGCAGGGAGAGAATACTAGAGAGGTTCTGGTGTGATTTTGATAGAGTAACTTGGCTATTAAGTTTTTCTATATATTCTTGACCATGCCCAAGGGTCATATTTATACTTGGGCACTAGGGCTGGGTTGACACTTTTGGCGCCAAAACTTAGACGGGTGGTGAGGGACAAGGTCTGTAGTGTGATATTTGTCCCTACCTATGTGCAGCAGCCTGTCCCCTCAAGAAAGTGCCACCTGGTGCAAACCAAGGTCAAAAAACAAATATGTCTATGCTAGATGACAAAATATCTGATTTGGTAAATATGTTTTAGAACGGTAACTTTCGGCGCAATCTTTGCAAATCTTGAGGGAGGTGGCCTTAAGGACCCCACTCCTCTAAAATCATTATTTTTCTTGAAAGGGACCTCGAGGACCCCCTCTTCTGAAAAAAGTCATTTTTTGTAAAGAGTTTATTCCTTGTGAGTAGCCATCTCTTTCGATGCCCACTTCACTTGTGACTAAATGTGCGGTGTGTATAGTCTTGAGTGACTTCTGGGTCTTCCTACTACTATTCTCTCAATCCGTATAGTACTAAGTGGTTGAGCTTACTCAACATACCTTGTCCCTCAGCCGCCAAGCTAAAACTCCTAAGAGATCCCCACTGGCCTACTTGAGCCCTGCTTGCTCAACTAGGCAACCTGTACAAGAAAATAAGTGTTAGTGCTTCTCTTCTTTTTCATGGTGAAGGGTTGCTTATGGTAGACACCCCGTCATCCTAATTTGGTTTTCTGGGAGCTGAGGGGGAAGCGGGTCCTTCCTCCCATGTGAGTTTCCGCTGTTGAGGAACCCTAGTGGGGGGTTCCTTCTCAAACATCATTTTTGCTATTGAAGAATCCTTGAATAATTCTTGCTCAACTAGGCCCATGTGATTGTAAAGAAAAGATATATAAATTTCATTTTTTTACAAACAAGTAAGTCGAACCAGTTTGGCCTCAAAATCGAACTAGTTCGCCCTACCAAATCTGCGAACCTTCTTCATCTCTAACTCGTTTTTCCTCCATTTTTGACACCTCAAACCTTCATGAAAATGCAAAAAATTTCAGACTAACATAACTAATCACTACAAAGATGTATGGGAATGATTTCCAACATACATTAATCATTAATTCATCTCGATTTTAATCCAAGAATCGATTATCCTCTAAAAGTACATAAAACTATAGTTTCTCATGTTCTTCATATCTTTTATTCAAGAACCCAGATTTGATTCACAAAAATCATTCCAAACCCTCTGATTTCGTGTCGTCAATAGAAATAAATACCACTACATGCAATCCTACTTCAATTCATGGATTATACCCACCCACAATTCATATAAATCTTCCAAAAACATGTAAATCAAACCCAATTCTACATGGGTATTATAACATGTTTAATATAAACGCAGGATAAAAACTTGCCTCTTAATTGAGGGTCTTATTTCATTTTTTGATGATGGATTTGCTGGTCTTCCCCTTCAATCCATTCTCTAATGATGTTGTGGTGCAAGAATCACTTGAATCTCTCAAGAACCCTTCCTTAAGCTTATAAAAGGGCTTTTCCTTCTTCTCTAATGGCCTCTTTTTGTTTTCTATCTTATAACCCTATCCCCTCCCAATTATATAATGATAAAGCCTTTGTAAATTCATATGTATCTTTACTCTTTTTACTAAATGGCCAAAATGCCATCATACGGTGCCGATTTGGCCTAAAATTGCCTGAGGAGCCAAATTATACCCCCAGGTATACTATTTCGACTATTTTAACCCTTTCAAGATCAACCGTGACCTCTAAATTGTCATCCAAGTCACTTTATAAAATCATCTTATTTCCACCTCAAAATATGACACACAAGAAATTAAAATAGACCGAATTAATTTAAACTCTAAATCACAAAATTAAATAATTTATCCAAATTAAATAAATCCCAAATCATCGATTTAAATAAATGCTAAATCACCAATTTAATTAAATCCTATGTCCTAAAAAATAGGGGGTATTACACGTTTTTAGGTGAGATATCACGTGTAAATGGGTTTTTCATCGGATCTAGAACTGGGTGATGATTAAATGCAGAATTGATGATGAAAAATGATTAACTAATGTGATAATATCAATTCTATGAGGACTCCTATAATTGATGTTATTGTATTTCAGATTTATTGAGATGAACTTGATGACAAAACCGAATGAAACCCTTGAAACCCAATTTGGAATTTATGTCTTTTGGTTAGAATTAATCGTATAGAAAGGCTATTAATAGGGTTAGGAATCATCTTAGATATGTTTGATATGTTAACTGTTATTGGTTTGAAGGAAGAAAATGGAAATAAAAGCTCCAATGGATCAACAATGGCAGAAAGCAAATGCCGTGACGAAGAAGAAGGGTTGAACGGATCTTCGAACAATATTGCGAGCCATTCAAACGACATTGCAAGTCGTTCAAACGACATTGGGGAATTTTGGCAATTTCATCCTTTTTAATTTTTTTGGCCTTAAATAAATTGTGAACTTTTAAGGTGAGTTAATTAGTGAAAAATTAAAGGATAAATTAGTAACTAGGACCTTGGGAAGATGGTATCAATTATATTAAATTTACGTGAGGGTGTAAATCTTATGGGATGAATTTAGTGAGATAAATTCATAAGTATTTGATTACGGCCGAGTGAATATGTCCGAGAATTTTGGTTGAATGGCACCATTTTCATAAATTAATTAATATGCAATTAATTAAATTTAGAGTTAGGGAATTGACTCGGATATTTTAGGCTAGTGCTGCGGGAGTTAGGCACGGGTTCGTTGGGTTTTATATATATATATATATATATATATATATATATATATATATATATATATATACCCCTCTAGTGCTATCATAGGAGGTTGCGCGATGTGGGTGAATCCCCTAGCTAGTGAATGCAAGGCGAGTATAATCCCCAGGTCATAGCGTCCAGTATTTTATGTTGTGATTCTTTTCGAGGTGAGATGTTTTGGGTATGATTCGGTATCACACTCGGGGAATTATGACCGCCTACGCTACGCTTATCATTTATTGCATGTTTTAGGTTCTAACCCTTGCTATAAATCTTTGTAAAAATATTTTAGGTGTCCAGCCACAGGGACGCCAGCCTTGAGATTCTATTCCAGGGATAGGCAATTGCAGCATATGTGGATGCATGCAGGAGTTGGATTAGACGCATCATTTATTCATTCCTAGATTAGGGATCCCTTTTAGTTACTGCTTCATTTAGGGCGTGTTGCCCATTTACTTTCAAATTCAGTATTTGGATTATTTATTAGATTCGTATTTATAGCCGATGGTTTATTCCGCCAATCGTTCAGTTATTTATGTAGTATTGCCATTAGACTCAACGATGGTGTGCATGGATTTATTATTTTCATTCTGCATGTATATTTATCCATGTAATGAAAGATAAAATTTGGCACCAGTTTAATTAATTAATTAGGTGATTAGTAATTAATATGGTTTTCGACAGTGATGCTAAGAATGAACCAGATGAAAATCCTGTTTTAATTTAATAAAGGACTGATCGACCGGTATTTAATTAAGCAGTGTGTCCCATACCGTTATCACCTTAGCTAAGGGCGACCATATCTTCCACCTTGGCATACTTTTCTATGCGTGACATAATATCATTGATGTGTCGGCCTCCTTGGTGAGGTATTAGTGCAACATGGAGTTGTGGGGCACCCCTATCTTAAATGATGCTACAACAACTTACTTAGAGCAATCTTTGACTTCATTAAAGGTTTCCTAGTAGCACCTATGATAATCCTACATAGTCTTCTGGGGTTTTTTCCTCATGGTGATGAGAGAATCCATTCTCTCTGGGTAATAACTTCTTGTAATAAAGCGAGCTATGAAGGCCTCTACAAGTGACTTAAAGTTCTTGACCGACAAGTGTGGTAGCCTTTTAAACCACTTTTCTCCTAGGATAGATGGGAATATACGACACATGAGAGCGTCGGTGGGGTTCCACAGGGTCATCACTTATCTATATTGATATACATGATTAATAACACCGATTTTCCTATCGTATATCTTGAAACTTGGGGTTAAGAACTTCTTTGGGGGATCTTCCTCCTCAATTATTCTCGAGAAGGGGGATTGCATCTAATTGATGTGTTCCCTCCTTGTCACTTCCATGGTGGATTTAGTCCTGCAATTATTTGGGTGTTGATTCATCTCCCTTTGTACCAAACTTTGGATATCATGTATACGATGTACTTCGTCTTTGTTTCGCCTTATCGAGAAGCTCTCATATTCGGAATTCTCCTGATCGTGGTACAAAATCCTTCCTCAGAGAGGGCTAGACATTCGACCATGATGCTTTCTTTTATCTCCACAGATCTCTCGCTCCATTTTTCTAGGCATCGTTGGAGATGCGCATTTTCCTCGATCTGGAGGTGTGTTGCATCCTCTTGTAGATGAAGTCGTTCTTTCTAAGCATCAACCAAGAGGGAGATTTGAGTTGATCTGGGATAATCGTTGCTCTACTTGGAGGGTTGCTTCTGTGGTCAAAATTGTGGATGGCGGGCGACCTAAATTCTGTCTATGTGGATCTCAGACCTAACTCTTTGTAGTGATAGTCCATCTTATTGTTCTCCCATAATAGATGCACTGTGAGGGTAAGACATTACTTAACTTAATGGTTTTGATTTGCTTAGGAAAAAGAACCTTTTCCCATAGACCGTGCCAATTGCTAATGCAAGTAACCATAATGAATAAATTAAAGAAATTAAAACCAAACAAAGAATAAACCATCTCTTAATATACGAATTTTACGTGGTTAGAAAACTTCCTACATTCACAGGGTGTTTTCTCTCTTTTATTAAATCTTTAAAATTTATAAACAAATAATTACATTCCCTTTTTCCCTCGGTAAGGGTCATATTTATAGCAATAGAAGTGGTTGAGCTATATTGAACTTCTCCCAGCTGTTGGTTGGCTCGTTTCCTTATTTATGTTAATCTCCTCTGATATTAGTGACAACAAAAGAGACCTTTTCATACTTATTTCTCGTGGAACTAATCTTGCCTTGAATGATATGTTTCTCATTTTTGGGTTGGACCCACTTAGGCCATAGTGGTTTGGGTTGTTATGATTTGCATATAAGTCACAATACAAACCCCAAAACGAATGTGACACCCCGCTTATTTTAACCACGGGTGCTCAATCCTTTATCAAAATAACCAAGAATCTCATTTGGTTCATTCTTAGCATCACTATTGAAAACTTTTTAAAATTACTAACCACTTATGTGAAGTTAAGTCGGTGCAAAATTTATTCTTTCTTTAGCATACCACAACATACGAAATAAAAATCTCAACCATCCACACAATAATAGTCTGAATAAATCACGGGATAATCAAATGAATAACATAATACTGAATAAACCATCGGTTCCCAAAACAACATCTAACTATAAGTCTAAAACCAAGTTTGATAAATACTGAATAACTGAAATAATGAATAATCTGAAGGGGAAACAGAACCAAATGAGATACTGAAATGAAATCCTATCTAGGAATGAATAACTGAAGCGTCTACACAAAGTCCTACAAGCCTCCACAAGAGCTGGAATAGCGCATCCCAAGAATGAGTCATCAAGCTTGGCGTCCCTATGGCTAGACACCTAAAATGTTTTGGAAAATTGGAAAATAGATTTGATACGGGCATAGCTCGAGAAAACCTTTTGAAAATATATATCAAGTATTTAAATCTTAATTTAAAAACAGTTATTAGATACACACGTTAGTCCCACGTACACTCCTTTGAGTTTACTCACCTCTCAACTATAGTGTACGCCTAACGCATCCTATCTAGCTATGCTACCAGCCTAACTAAAAATCCGTATCCAACTAACTACAAAAGGTTCAACTCCCCTGCATTGCCCATATAATACGCTACCATACTACTAATAACTAATATTTCCTGCATATTATTATTGAATGATTTTAATTAAGTTTCCCCTTCTTAAGTCACTTTTAGATAGACACTATCTATCTTTTCTACCATCACACATAAGTAGGTTAAACACACTTTATTATATCACCCTTAATTAAGTTTATCACGCTTATGTTATTTTTAGATGTACACTATCTATCTTTTCTACTATCACACATAAGTAGAATAGTCACACCTGTATATATTTATCACACTATAATATATACAACTATAGAATCCCCCCGAAATGACCACCGCGATGCATGCGTACTCTGATATCAACTCCATGTACCTCTCGTACCAATCAAGGACCACCAATTTAGAATGTCTCCTCGAACCATAAATCAAACCACAAACAATGGAGGAGAACATATTCTAAGCCTTTGGACTATGCACATACGCAACACACCCAAATGACCTGCCAGTCCCACTAATACACAACACATAGTGAGTCGCTCTAAGTTCTATGTTCTGGGGAATAAATCCAGGCCTCACTGGAATTGCTAAGGTGGAATCTCCCTTTGCACGGAACCTCCCGTAATAGTAGGCAACGTAGGTATGTTGACACACATAACAAATCATATCATAGGTATCCACTTAACCTATATATACATATCCAGTAGGTACACATAACCTGAAATTTCATTCAGTATGTTGTATTTCTCTCATTTGAATACCTAACGTACTAATAAGTCTCACATAACGTTTATTTCATAATATCCGAACATTACTCACTACTCGAAGTGTCCCATCTATCCCTTACACTATTTCAGTCGTTTATACATCACTATACTACTAATTTGAGCGTTAGGTTATCATTCACTCTTCCCGTAACTCTAAATTATAAATTGTCGATACGTCTCTCAATCGGTTAAACATCATCGGCTCAAGTTCCGATTTACCCTCATTAAGAATAATCGAACCTTAATCATGTACCTATTGATCTCCCCTTAAGTACTTGTATAAATATTAAATTTATCCCAAATTTTTTCCATAATAATCTCTTAAAAATATAAACAAACAAATGCTAGGGATAACAGATCACCAGAACCAATTTTGGTATGAGGTCGAACCGGCTCGAGGATGGGGGGTAGCCGAGTCAATTCTAAACCCTTGACACTTCTTCTTCTTCTTCGCTGTTACGGGTTTCTCCATTTTTATTCAACAAAACCTCTATCAAACGATCCCAAATTCCCTTCCAACATTATTAAACATCAAATATATCTGTAGGGATGATTTCTAACTTAAATCATACATTAAATTCATACGAAATCCAGCCAAGAATAGATTTAAACTCTATAGACATCAAAACCCCAAGTTTTAGTGTTCTTCGTATGTAATCAACAAGATACCCATATTTATTCAATTATTTTAATCACATAACATCTGATTTCGTATTCTCTATATAAAGGAATTTATTCTATATGCATTTATATATTAATTTATGGATTATATCCATTAAATCCTCAAGAATTCATCCAAAACATGTAAATGAAACCCTACACTGCATGGGTATTATAACATGCTTATATAGACTGCAAGATAAACACATGAATTAGATTTTCTAGTCTGATTTCTCTTCTAGGACGATGAGGTTGGTCTTTCCTTGCTCTGATCTCAACTTTGACGAAGTTCAGGGTGAGAATTGGTGTGGAATGGCCTAAGTCTCTTCTCATTTTCCACTCCTATGGCCTCCCTCTCAGACTTGTTGTAACCCTAGCTTCCAACTACAAGGGGCTGATATAACCTTTTAGTTTTTGGAGTTCTCTCTACCCTAAACTCTTAAATGAGTGAAAAGCCCCTATGTGGTGCCAGATTGGTCTAAAATGGCACCGGGATCGAATTTATACCCCCGGGTATGCTATTTTGACTATCTCGACCCATTTAAAGTCAGTCGTGCCCTCGAAATAACCATCCGAGTCACTCTACCATAGTTTCATATCTTGATCTCAAATATTCTACATGCGACTCCCCGTTGAGATCTAATACAGTCACATCAATATCACTCGTTATGACGTAAAATACTTAATCAGTATTCCCTTAGTAGTTATTCAATAAACATTAATAATTTTTCTCCCGATTAATATTTTAATAAAGACATAATATTTAATCCAATTAAATTATGTCATGCATGTAATTTAAAATAACCAAATTAATCAAATTTTAATTTACTCAGAAATACGGGGTGTTAAAAACTCCCCCCCCCCCCTTTACAAAAGAATTTCGTCCTCGAAATTTGGATAAGTCTGATACTAAAAGCTTCGGATATAACCTCGAACAACATCCGCCTCTTCCTAAAATCTAAATCATTATGCTGTTCTCGTTATACCTCTACTAATGGCATCCTTCTGTTCGATGGTCTATACACTACCATTCAAACTAGTGACCAATCTGCTTTAGTCATCCTATACTAAAATATCCCATCATTCTATCTACCATTACTCCTTGGCGACTAATTATACATCAAAATTTTGTCTAACATTTACCACTTCGACAAGCCTAACTACTAACGGCTAAAGTATTTCCTCTACTGGGGAAAGTTCCAACATCCCCATATGTCAACTCCTTGTTTATTTTCTCTTGTTATACATACATTTCCACATCTTCTCACTCCTGACGATACTAAAAATCCAACCAAATAGGGTGCCCATACACCCTATATACCTCTTATAATTGCACAAAAACTACCCGTCTCCTGCTAGCCTTAAATCATAAAATAGCTTTAAATTACGGTTTTAGCCTCACATCCGTGCAACAACTAGTACTAGATCGATGTCCTAAAGACCACACAACTCCCAACTTCTGATATTCACTAAAATTCATGCGTGGGATGTCTAGCAAGCAAAATCCAATCAAGGAACCTTAGATACACTACTACCTAGCATTGACGGTCATCAAGATCTGTGGGTCGAAAGAACATAACTAACACACCTCAAATCTTGACTTTCCCAACACATAAGTCAAATCGTTCATTCCCCATCACTTAAGGAGTAAAACAACACTGTGCTATCACTATCAATAAGTTCTTAGCACTAAATTAATAATGAGCTAAATCTCTCCACTCAATATTACACCCGATATACCCTGAATCACATCAATAAAATTCCCCATACATCGGGATCAAATGCCACAAGACAACTATACTCTCCGAAGTCTGCTATAAAATTTAATATATATGCAGTCATGGCCCTCTTTCAAGTGATTCCTTGCAAAACAATATATTTCACCCTGGAATAGCGAGGATGATAGTCCTACCATAACCATCCATTACCGCTCAAACCCTTTCTAACCAGTCACTATACAAGATAATAACATGCTCTACTCTTATAATGCTTAAAAGGAGAAAAAACTACCGCACAATATAAACATTAAAGAGTCCCGCTACCCAACTGTAAATACATTCGTAACTATAAGGCTGATATTACCAACGCACCCACTAAACCCAACACACTCGTGAATTTTATTGTTTTTATTTATGTTGACGCACCCATGTTGCCCAAAACCTTCCTCATACTCATAAGGGTAAAATAAAAAATTTACCTCCATTTGTTGATGAGTTACTGAATGTCAGTCTCGCATCAAAACTAACCTAAGATTTGCTGTAACGGTTGTACATCCAACATCTCATCTTGTAGTTGACCCTATCTCGCTTTGGGAAATCCCTTTTCCCGTGTCTCGTCTCTTCACAACCAAAACGATTGCTAGAAAAACCTTCATGGCTCTGGCTCTGGCCCTTCTAACCTCCTTTGCTATTCACTTAGCCTGGAGGACTCGAGGAATGAAATGTCATTGCTACTACTGAGGTCTCTACTGGCCCTAACTGAATCCACCACTCTCAAGTCAATAACGTACGGATCTGAATCTCTTAGCCTGACTCCCTTACCGAGAATCCTGTCCCTGCTGCGGTAGTTCCCCACTGGCATTGTTCTGACCTACATTCCCAGTCTGACTAGTCTTACTTACTCTGTTGCTTCACTTCATGTGGAAGCGTTGGTCCTGGCAATGAAGTAGAGTTACATTTATGACCTCAGTGTATGTATCCAACGCCGGATTACCCAAAAAGTTCTGTCGAATCCTCCAGGAAAGTCCATTCACAAACTTTCACATATTCTTATCTTTCGTATTCACCTCATCATTCACAAAGTTTGCTAGTGAGTGAAATCCTCCTCGTATTCTGCTACAGTCCAGTCTCCTTGAGAGATATTGAGAAACTTCGGTCGCATATCCACTTGAATAGCGGATGGAAAATACTTGCGGTCAAACCGCTCCCAAAAATCCTCAATAACCATCACATATCTCTCATCCGCCGTGGTTATAGATTCCAACCACTAAAAGTCCATGCTCACTAACTTGTATGTCTCCAAGAGCTATTTTTTAGTGTCACTGCACTCAACCATACGAAGGTGGCGCTGTATATCATTATTCCAATGACTAGCCACGACTACATCCGAGCTACCCTGAAACTTCGGTGGGAGGCTCTTCTGAAAAGCTTCCATCACTCTCTTCTAATTAGATGGGCCTGAACAACCGGTGCTACTGGTGGTTGTGATTGAATCTATAAAAAGTGTTGTGCCATTGCAGTCATTGCCACGTTAATTATGTGTGCCACGATTTTGGCTACCTCTGTTGCTGAAATGTTTCCCTATGGGGTTCCCTTCCCAGCGTTTTCTCTTATATGGTGAGTCCCATTTGGCAGCATCTGAAAGGAGATTGAATTTTTTCTAAGATCATAATCAAATACAAAGTAATCAGCAGAAGAACGTAAGTCCACATACGTAGAGGAATACAATAATCCTATAATAAGGCTCTATATCAAGGAATGCTATGCTAAAATCGTAATAAGCCGTATAGATCCTAAGGACACTAGAACCTGGTGCTCTGATACCATCTGTAACACCCCACTTATTTTAACCACAGGTGATCAATCATTTATCAAAGTAACCAGGAATCTCATTTGGTTCATTCTTAGCATCACAGTCAAATTTTTTTTAAAATTACTAACCACCTATGTTAAGTTAAGTCTGTGCTACATTTTATCTTTTTTTAACATATCACAACATGCAAAATAAAAATCTAAACCTTACACATAATAATAGTCTGAACAAATCACTAGATAATCAACTGAATAACATAATACCGAATAAACCATCCGTTCCCAGAACAACATATAACTACAAGTCCAAAGTAAATAAACCAAGCTGACAAATAGTGAATAACTAAAATATTGAATAATCTGAAGGAGCAACATGCCCAAATGAAATAATGAAATAAAATCCTATCTATGAATGAATAACTGAAGCGTCTATAAAAAGTCTGGCAATCCTCCACAAGTGCTCTAGGTAATCATATCTGGAATGAGTCAGCAAGTATTTAGAGCCCGAGAAAACCTTTTGAAAATATTTAGCAAGTATTTAAATCAGAATTTAAAAACAGTTATTAGATACACACGTTAGTCCCATGTATACTCCCTTGAGTTTAATCACCTCTCAACTATAATGCACACCTAACGCATCCTACCAAGCTATGCTACCCAGAATAACTAGAAATTTGTATCCAATTAACTACAAAAGTTTTAACTCCCCCGTACTGCACATACAATACGCTACCGTGCTACGAATAACTAATATTTCCCGCATATTATTATTGAATCATTTTAATTAAGATTTCCATTCTTAAGTCACTTTTAGATATACACTATCTATCTTTTCTACCATCACACATAAGTAGGTTAATCACACTTTATTATAGTTCCCTTAATTAAGTTTTATCACACTTAATTTACTTTTAGATATACACTATCTATCTTTTCTGCTATCACACATAAGTAGAATGATCAAACTTGTATATAATTATCACACTACAATATATACAACCGCGATCCATGCATTCTCTGCTATCAAGTTCGTGTAACTCTCATACCAATCAAGGACTATCGGTTTAGAATGTCTCCTTAAACCATAATGAAACATCACACGATGGAGGTAAACATAGTTCTAAGACTTTAGGCTACGCACATACCTATCATATCCAAATGACCTGCCAGTCCCACTAATACATAACACATAATTAGCTTCCCTAAGTTCTATGTTCTGGGGCAACAATCCAGGCCTCGCTGGAATCGCCAAGGTGGGATTGCCCTCTGCGTGGAACCTCCCGTGATAGCAGGCAGCGTAGGTATGTTCACACACATAACTAATCATATCATAGGTATTCACACAAACTATATATATATATATATATATATATAGTAGGTATAAGAACAACCTAACATTTAATTTCGTACGTTGCAGTTATCTCACTTATATACCCAACGTACTAATAAGTCTCACATAACGTTTATTTTAAATTATCCCGGCATCACTCACTACCTGAAGTGTCCCATCGATCCCTTACACTAGTTTAGTAGTTTATACATCAGTATACTACTAATTTGAGTCTTAGGTTATCGTTCACTCTTCCTATAACGCCAAATTTTAAATTCCCAATATGTCTCTCAATCGGTCAAACATCGTCGACCCAGGTCCTAATTTACCCTCATTAAGAATAACCGAACCTTAATCATGTACCTACTGAGATCCTTAAAGTCCTTGTACAAATATTAAACTTATCCCAAAGTTTTTCCAGAACTAATCTCATCAAAATTTAAACAAATAAATGTTCGGGATAATATATCATCCCAACCGGTTCTGGTATGGGGCCGAACTAGTTTTGGGGGATAGCCGAACCATCTCCAAACGCCTGGCGCTTCTTCTTCTTTGCTATTACAGGTTTGTTCCATTTTTATTAAACAAAATCTCTATAAAATGATCCCAAACTCCCTTATAACATTATCAAACATCAAATATATGTGTAAGGATGATTTCTAACGTAAATCATACATCAAATTCATACGAAATCCACCCAAGAACAAATTTAAACCCTATAGACCTCAAAACCCTAAGCTATGGTGTTCTTCATTTGTAATCAACAAGATCTAAATTTCTTCCATTATTTTCATCACATAACATCTGATTTTATATTCTCTACATAAAGGAATCTATTCTACATGCATTCCTATATTAATTCATGGATTACACCCATTAAATCCCCAAGAATTCACCCAAAACATGTAATTGAAATACTACAATACGTGGGTATTATAACATGCTTAAATAAATTGCAAGATAAACAATTACCTTAGATTTTTCGGTATGATTTATCTTCAAGGACGACGAGGTTGGTCTTTCCTTGCTCCGATCTCTCCGGTGAAGTTCAGGGTGAGAATTGGTGTGGAATCGCCTAGGTCTCTTCTCCTTTTCCTTTCCTATGGCATCCTCTCTATCAAACTTGTTGTAACCCTAGCCTCCAACTCCAAGGGGATGATATAACCTTTTAATTTTTGGAGTTATATCTACCCTAAACTCTTAAATGATCGAAAAGCCCTTACATGGTGCCGGGTTGGTCTAAAATCGCCCTGGGACCCAATCTATACCCCATGGTATACTATTCTGACTATCTCGATCCATTAGGAGTCAATCATGACCTCGAAATCACCATATGAGTCAATTTACCATAATTTCCTATCTCGGCCTCAAATAGTCTACACGCAACTCCTGATTGAGATCTAATACAGTCATGTCACTATGACTCATTACGACGGAAATACTTAATCATTATTCCCTTAGTAATTATTCAATAAACATTAATCATTTCTCTCTTAATTAATATTTCAATCAACACATAATATTTAATCTAGTTAAATTATGACACACATGTAATGTTTGTTGTCCTATATCCATAATCAATATTATTTTAAGTCATAAAAGTACATAATTCATTAAATTATGCCACACATGTAATTCAAAATAACCGAATTAATAAAGTTTCAATTTACTCAGAAATACGGGATGTTACAATAAAATACATGATTGCAAAAAAATTAGGATACAAATTTGTTTATTGAAAGAAATGAAACCTAGCAAACATATCCATGGAAAATCTTCACAGAAAATTTTCAAGTGCATTCTAATCTTTTTTCTGCATACAATCATGTTTATCTAAATACATATGGCTAAAGATAAGCAATTGTATTCAAATAATATATTAATAAATAGTAAAGAGGTATAATACTAATCTGCCGCAAACAATGTAATAATTATTCCCCCAAAACCAAAGTTATCTCAAACTTTTTTAACTCTAAAGGCATGCCCATAAACATAAGCATAATACTATTAGTATGGCAAGTTTGTGCAATTTACATATAAACGTATCTATACATATCTATAAACTTCAATATGTTCAACACCTAAAACAATTCAAAAACTACCCTACATTAAAAGAGTCTTATGTAGCCCAAATATAATAAATTTGGTTAGAAAAAACTTAGATTTTCCCCTGTTGCTCGGTAAACAAAGTGGCCAATATGTTTTCCACAGTCAACATTATATATTTTTCCACTGTTGTTTGGTTAAGAGAGAAAATACATGGGTCTTTGGGGTACTGGGATTTTTTTTTTTTGGGGGGGGGGGAGAGAGAGATGTTATCGTTTTTGTAATAAAGATGACAAGTTTTCGATGGAGGTGCATAGTTGTGGTATAAGTTGAAATAACAATAACAATTGAAATAAAATATGAAGTAAATGAGGAAAATACATGGAATCAAGATTGATGTAGTGATTTTTAAATAATACAGATATTTAGAGAGTGGAAAAAGGAAAAGTACCAATTCTGAATTACTAAAGTAAAAGAATCTGAGGTGTGAATATTGACACAAGAAGAAGGTCAATTAATCAAATAATGGTTTTGTAGAATAATGTAATAACGGAAAAGCGTAGAGAGATTTATCAGACTGATTTGGCAGAGTGGGATAAAAAAAATGGAGGGGAGAGAATTAAAAGGATAGTGAATACGATGGGGTGAAGGTTTTAAATTTGGAATCAAAAAGAAAAATAAAAAAAGAATTAGAAGTGTAAAGGCGAAAAAAAGAGAACTTGTAAGGCCTAGGGTTCACATTAATAATTATCCACGGAGAGGAAACTTGCTAATAGGTCACTAAGAGGGAGTAATAAGTGGGATTTAATGACAGGTTGGTGATTCTTTTATCCTTTGGGGTATAAGGGTCCAAAAGGGGTCAAATGCGCTTTACATTCCCTTTAAGTTAATAATAATAATAAGTATTAAGTATAATATAATACAATAATATTAATATAATATAATACGTTGGATGGATGCACATGTAAGTAGTGAGTCGATTGACGTACGATTTAATGGACATTAAGAATGTGTGTATGAATATTTTTTTTTCATTCAAATGCAACAAGTTTTTTGTGTATTTAGTTAATTTTCCATTGTGATAAAAATTTAACTCAAACATTTAAAACGGAGAATAATAATGTAAGCATATAGTAATGTCATAACGAAGCATTGTTTATCCATCTTAACTTGCATACAATTTTGTAACTGGACACGTGTCACCTGGCGGTGAACCCAGAAAAGAGAGAGTGTGTGCCTATAATTTAGCCGATATTTTCTAGGCTCATCGCCAGGTGACACATGTTCGGTCCGCAATCTTAAAATGTGGACTGGTCTGCACAAGAGCAGTACTATATATATATATATATATAAAGAGAGAGAGAGAGAGAGAGAGAGAGAGAGAGAGACCTTTAGATACGATATCAGGGTTATGATGTAAACACGTAGGAGAATTAACAAAAGGGAAATGGAAAACTGACAATTATAGGATATTGACTCCTGAAGAAAGTTCATGGTGTTAAAAACCAAGTATGATATATTTCAATGCTGAAAAATAAGAGATCATCTAATTATAATGGTAGTCTTAGACATATAGCTATATGTGGAACTTGAATTGTGTGTGTGTGAGAGAGAGAGAGAGAGAGAGAGAAAGACCTTTAGATACGATATCATGGTTATGATGTAAACACTTAAGCGAAATAACAAAATGGGAAATGACAAACTAACTATTATAGGTGGTCGACTCTTGAAGAAAGTTCATGGTGTTGAAAACCCAGTATGATTTAATTCCATACTTCAAAATAAGAGGTAATCTAATTATAATGGTAGTCATAGATAAATAGCTATATCTGGAACTTTAATTTTGAAACTTACACACATAGCATTATTGGATAAATCGTTGAACCTTTCCCAATGTCTCCAACCGTTTCAATAAGCTGAGTTGGATAGACCTAAAAACCCAAAGACTTTTCATTATCTTTGGACATCCACCACTGTTGTCTCTGTCTTAGTGTAATTCCCCGTAATTATGGTTATAATTAACTGATTTATTTTATTAACTTAATTAGGATAAAATTAAATTAGATTTTAATAAATAATAATTAGCGAGATAACATATTAATATTTATTAGAATTATTATTTACTTGTGTGTGATAAGTAACTAGTTATATGACTTATTATATGTCACGTATGAGTGATAACGACGGTTTAATTGGTGATAAGTCGATAGGGTGTGACATCGGCAGATCAATATAATTTATGGGAGATGGGTAAGGTACACATGTGTCGGACTCGATTAATGAAAAGTTAGTATAATTAGATTTGGGTGACTAGGAGGATCTTGTTGAGTGCACCAGTGACCCGAAAAGGGTCGAAATAGTCCAGAATAGGTACCCGAGTGTTGTGTTTGAATTTTGGGGCGTTTTAGACATAAAAGGGCCCGTATAAGGGTAGCAAGGTCATTTTATATTTATAATTAAAGGTAAAAACGAGATTAGGTTTTGGGGAGAACTTTGAAGAGTTTAAGAAGGTGGATGACATCCCACTTTTTACATTCTAAACAAGAGGTTGAGAGAAAAGAACCCTAGAGGAGAAAATAGGTAAGGATGAAGAACCTTGAAGATGAGATTTAACACGGATTCTAAACTTTGGATTTGTAATCGATCAATGTAGGTAAGTACTTACTGTATATCACATTTTCAATTGGTAGACGATTACTTTCTTGATTTTGTATTCGATATTGGGGATTTGATTTTGAAAAATTGAAATTGATGATTTGATAAAGAAATCTATTGTTAGAGATTGCATGTTCTTGAATAAACGAATAAATTGGGTTTGATTATATTGATGAAATTATGGGGTTTAATGGAAGAAGAGGGAGAACTTAAATGAGATGGGATCTTATATTATTAACTTGGTATAAGATTTTTAATCTTGAATTTATAGTGGTTTCTATATTATATTCATATATATACTGATGCAATTGTGTTTTAGGGATGATACCTAAACTATAATTCTTGGAATTTGGAGCCAAAGAACCCTAGAAACGAAGTTGGGGATGAATCTTCCCTATGAAAAGTGCTTCAGATTCATTCTCTGGAATCTCCTTTAAACCTCGTCCGAACATCGTTCAAACAAGATGTCGTTCTTATTCAAACGAGGTTGGACTTCCTTCAAACGACCCAATGGTTTGGTGTGACACCCCTCTCAATGAAATATCGGGTGATCAGTCCTATATCTAATTGAATAGGAATCTTAAATGGATCATCCTTAGCATCACTGTCGAAATTTTATAAAATTCCTAACCACCTAGTATCCAAAGATGATGTCAAATTTCAATCTTTATCAATTAACATCAACGTAACTGCGAAAATTAAATTAATACAATCCATGCCCAAAGAAACCATCAACACAAATAATGAAATGTCATGACGAATAAACCATCGGCTAAAATGTTGTACAAAGGTAAAGACAAATAATAAATATCATAGTACTGAAATGAATGCTAAATAAAACTGTGAACAACATGCTCGAGTATCTGATGTAAAGTCCCTATTCTAAGAATAGAAGAGGTAGAAGCACCTATCCAAATCCTGTAACATCCACATATGCTACAACAGCGAAATCCCTGGAATGAATTAAGTCTGGCGTCCCTGTGGTTGGACACCTGAAAGGTTTTGAAAATAATTTAAAGCAAGGGTTAGAACCCAAAATATTTTGAAAACATTTAGAAAATGATTAACTTGCAGTAATAAATATGCGTGAATGCTCTTCATATTTTAGTTAGTGTCGCACTCCCTTGCAGACATCCTCACCCCTCCTCTAATATGCACAACTAACGCCTTAATTACCTCCCCTAGTCATTTATTCAATAACTAGAAAACCTATATAACCCCTTGCACCCACCCTACTCTATTCGAGTATGCAATAAGTATACGATTTATAAGTTATTACTAGCACTAACTTAATTAATCATTTAATTTTTTATATCCATATAACTTCCACAACCGTTATACACATAATACAATTCCCGTCCTGAATTAAATTTCTCGTATATAATTATTTATCTGATTATATACGTATAACTGTATTACAACATTCGCATCTATGTTGGAATATATAAATTATATCCATCCTCCCGAGTAATAACTCACCGGACGTATTCACTTAATGTTCTATCCCCATTAGGTGTACTCGCACGACCTAGTTACCCAAGTCAGAATCGCTAACTAACTGGGCTCAGAACACAAACATAATGGAGGCGGTCGTATTCCTTCCCTGAAAGTGAGATAGCCCCTCACCCATATACCGTACGCAATGACCTGGGGATATACTCACCCTACTCCTCAAGCTAGGGGATTCACCCACTACGCGCAACCTCCCATGATAGCAGCAGAGTATATATATTAATAATATTTAATCACTGATATTTATGTGCACACACTATATATATACTATTGCAAATCGTATATATATATATATATATAATATCCCGGCTTTACCGTGTAATAATTACATAACACAACTCTATACATAATATCTTGAGCTTATGGTCCAACTCTGATTATTAATTAATTTGCACATTAATTAATTAAATTACTTTGTGTGTCGCCCAACCAATATACTCGGACTCGCTCGCATGCCCCGAAAATAATATAATACCCGAGTCTAAATCCCCGATCCAAATTAATTATATTTCATCCATAATTATTTTAAGTGAGTAGTGTCACCCTACTAATACCCCTGGACTTATTTACCTAGTACGTTATTTTATATTTTCGAATATTCCCTAAATTCATACTCGTTGTGTCGCACTAAATTTTCCCCTCACCCCTCTCAATTATTATTCCCTAATAATTGTGGGTATATAAATTTTATCTAATTAATTTTTCTCCCTTAATTAGGCTTGGTGGCAATTAAACTAAAAAGGAGATCCCACCTAAACCTCCCAAGGCTGAACTGTCAAAAATTACCAGCCATCGATCGATCGATCGAGCGGGTCTTCATCTTCTCTGACTTTCTATTTCTTCCATTAATAAATTCCTCTAATCTCCAAACTTTTCTATGGTTCATCTCAAGCACACACAACATTTTAATCATATGGGAATGTAATTTGGACCTCCCTTAGAACCTTAAACACAAATTAAATTTCACAAATCTCTACTTTTTCGAATTTAGGGATTCCCGGGTCTTTCATTCACTAAGCCCCAATGTCAACTAATTTCCTTGAATTCTAATATTCACTGCATTTTTCACATCTAAACCAATTTTCATACTAGTATCAAATAACACAATTAATTTCTACATTAAATTTCAACCAAGAAATTGATTTACAAAAATCCCATTTTTGTACCCACTTTACCCAAAACGAATTTGATTCCCACATCACAAATATATGAATTGAATACATGAATAAATTTCACAACTAGTTAACCACTTGCCTTATGGTTCGTAGGGTTTGATCGGAGGTTGTAAATTGCAAGATTGATGGTGAATCCCCCACTCGTTTTTAGCCTTGTCTCCAAAGAGGGTTCGCAGTGCACTCCAACTGCTCCTTAGGGTATTCTCTCCAAACTTAGGATTTAGATTTATGTTTTCTGTTGTTTCCCTTTTCTCCCAATTAGGTATTAAAGCTAAATCCCGTTTTTAGCCTAATGGGCCAAGCCCGAGTGACCCAAATACCCCCGTATGGGCCCGACTATGCCTAAAAATACCCCGAAACTCATTTACTACCCACGAGTACTCTTTTCCGACTATCTAGGCCCATCTGGACTCAAACGTGCACTCAAAATTTGCATCCGAAGTAATTTACAAAATTTCTTATCGCACACCTAATTTAGCCTATAACCGACTCCCGGTTGAGATAAATGAATCCCACGTCACTAATACACTTATGACGTAAATAATTATTACTATTCACTTAGTAATTTAATTCCCATAAATATTAACCATTTATTCTCCCGATTAATATTTATATACAGATTTCCATAATTAATTCCATTAAATTACAACACGCAAGTAATTTAAAATTTTACCCTAATTAATTAATTTTTACATTGCATAAAAATACGGGGTGTTACATACTCCCCCCTTATAAAGGAATTTTATCCCCAAAATTAGGTCGTACCTGCGGTGAATAACTTTGGATACCGCTCCCGCATATCTTCCTCCCGCTCCCAAGTAGACTCCTTAATGCTGTGATGATCCCACTGTACTCTCACTAGTGGAACAACCTTGGATCGCATCTTGCGCCCACTACGGTCCCGAATAGCTATCGATCTCTCCTCATACGAGATGTCTGGATGTAAGTCAATTTACTCGAGTGGGACATGCCAGAAGGCCCTCTCGCTCCTTCGATATTTCTTCAGCGATGCCACATGGAACACGTCGTGTATCCGTTGAAGATGTTAGGGCAAACCCAGTCTATAAGCTACTGGTTCCACCCTCTCAATAATAGGGAAGGGTCCCACGTACCTCGGTGCTAATTTACCTTTGTTGCATAACCTCACCACCCCTTTCATAGGGGACACCCAGACCAATACCTAATCTCCACCCTCCAACTCCACATGTCTCTGTGAAGCATCAGCATAACTCTTCTGCTTATCCTGAGTTATCCAAATCTATCCCCAAATTAGCTCTATCTTGGTAGTCGTCTCCTGAACAATCTCCGGCCCTAATAACTTATTGTCCCCCACTTCTAACCAACAGGTGGGTGAATGATAAGTTTTCCTGTACAATGCCTCGAACGGTGCAATGCCAATCGTAAACTGGTAAGAGTTGTTATACGCGAACTCTACCAAAGGAAGATATCACTACCATCCTCCCCCAAAGTCTAAAATGCACATCATTAGCATGTCTTCCAGCATCTGATTTACTCTCTCAGTCTGCCCATCTATCTATGGATGATAGGCGATAATCAACTGTAACTCTGTGCCCATAGCCTCCTGGAAGCTTTGCCATAAATGGGCCACAAAAACCTTATCTCTATTAGACACAATATTAACCGGCACAAGTATTTCCGCTATGAATAACTGCGTGTAACGCATCATCTCGAAGTTTGTCAAACCAATAAGAAATGGGCTACCTTGGTTAATCGATCTACAATTACCCATATGGGATCGTGACCCCTCTGAGATGTAGGCAACCCGGTAATGAAGCCCATGGATATGCTCTCCCACTTCCACACGGGAATCTCCAGTGGCTGTGGCATCCCTGGAGGTCTCTGTTGATCAACTTTCACAAGATGACACGTGGTACATTTTGAGAAAAACTTTACTATGTCCCATTTCATTCTTGCCCACTAATACTGCCTCCTCATATCCTATTATATTTTATCCCCGTCGGGATGTACCGTAAACCTCGAACCATGGGACTCTGTCATAACAGCGTGCCTCAAATCCTCATCTTTTGGCATAATCAACCTCCCATTAAAGCGCAGGCCTCCCTTCGAACTAACCGAATTACCCTCTGCTCCCTAGACCAGTAGCTGACGTACTCTGTCCTGGCAGGTATGGTCCTCAGCATGTGCCCTCACAACCCGTATAATAATCTTGGGAGTGATGGATAAAGCTGACATACACGCCCTGGCAACATCATCATCATGCCGAAGCTCTCTCCACTTCATTTTTCAGACCTCTAAAATCTCCCCTGCAGGCCTCTGGCTCAATGCGTCTGCCATCACGTTAGCCTTACCAGGATGATACTGCATGTCAAATTGGTAGTCTTTCATGAATTCTAGCCACCTCCTCTACCTCATATTCAGATCATTCTGCGTGAAGAGATACTGAAGTGACTTGTGATCCGTGAATAGAGTAAACTGCTCTCCCAAAAGATAATGACTCCATATCCTCAAGGAAAAAATGACCGTTGCTAACTCTAGGTCGTGAGTGGGGTAATTCCTCTCATGGGGATTTAGCTTCCTGGACGCATAAGCTATAGCCCTCTCCTCCTGCTGTAGCACACCCCCAAGTCCCCGTAAGGATGCGTCGGTGTAGACTCGATACTCCAGTCCTCCCCTCGGTAAGGCAAGTACGGGTGCAGATGTCAACTTGTCCTTTAACTCATCGAAAGCTAACTGAAAATGATCATTCCAAGTAAAAGGTACCCCCTTATGAGTTAAATTCATCAAAGGACCCACAATCTTAGAAAACCCCTTAATGAATCGCCTGTAATACCCTGCCAATCCAAGAAAACTACGGACCTCGGTCGGTGTCTTGGGCTTCCCCCACTCCCTCACCGTCGATACCTTACTAAGATCCACAGTAATACCCTAATCTGACACCACATGACCCATAAATTGTACCTCTCGTAGCCAAAATCCACACTTCCTGAATTTGGCATAAAGCTGGTGGTCTTGTAATGTCTGTAGAACCATACGCAGATGATCTGTGTGCTCTTCCTTCGCGAACGAGTAGATTAGAATGTCATCAATGAACACAATAACAAACAGGTCGAGATACTCTCTGAAAACCCTATTCATGAGATCCATAAACACTGCTGGCGCATTAGTGAGCCCGAACGGCATCACCCTGAACTCGTAGGATCCATACCGTGACAGGAAAGCGATCTTAGGAACATTTTCCTCTCAAATACGTAGTTGATGATACCCTGATCTCAAATTAATCTTTGATAAGTATGACGCCCCTCTCAACTGGCCAAATAAATCTTCGATCCTAGGTAACAGATACTTGTTCCGTATCGTCACCTTGTTCAGTTCCCTGTAGTCTATGCACAATCGACGCGAACCATCCCGTTTCTTCGTAAACAATACTGGTGCACCCCACGACGACGTGCTCCATCGAATGAAACCCTGATCCAGGAGCTGATGAATCTTCTTTCTCAACTCACGCATCTCCGAAGGGGCTATACGGTAAGGTGCTTGAGCAATCGGCCTCATACCCGGTGCTAAATCAATTACAAACTCGATTTCCCTGTTGGATGGAAATCCTGGTATTTCCTAGAACACATCCTCAAAGTCGCTCACTACCGAAATCAAATCTAACGGAACCACCACCTCTTGTGAGGTCTCCTCCTTAATATAATACAAATGCGTGCACGATCCTCCCTCGGGTAGAGGCATCGCCACTAGGAACATCTCCTATCCCAGAATAGAGAACACGATGGTTCTCTCAAAGCAATCTACTATCGCCTGATAACCTGCCAACTAATTCATACCTAGGATGACATCGTACCCCTCCATATCTAACACTAAGAGGTCCACCGATAAACTCAGTCTCCCAATCAAAATATCCACCCCTCTACAAATCGAGTGTATCACTAAGCCACTACCCACTGGTGGCTCTACACATATCCAGAGACTACCCGCGGTCTCTAAAAAATTGGTGACTCTAGAAAATTTAGTTTTAATGAATGAATGTGATGCTCCAGCATAAAAAGTATCCTACCCTCAAGCCCATGGATAGGAAACATACCCTCAATTACAGGTGGCGCATGAGGTGCTGGTGGAATGGGAACATCCCAGACGTTGTACACATGCCCGTAGTGCATCTTCCCCTGCTACCGTGGGGCTGGTAGAGCTGGTGCTGCTGGTGGCATCTGACCCTACTGCCCCTCTTGGGCACCTTGCTGGTGGCCCCTACCTCTCTATGGGCACTCTCTCTTAAAATGTCCTGTCTATACATAAACAAAATAATGCCTCTGATCGTCTCCCTGTCGTTGGCCCTGACGAGACCAGCCCTGTTGGTCTCCTCCATTGTTCCCTTGGTCCTGTCGGCCCTGAGGAACCTGCCGCTGCTAATTTGGGCCCTGCTAGCCCTGCCTAAATCCCTGTCATCCCGGTCAAAAACCTCCAGGCTTAAATTTCTTAGCCTGATTCCCTTGTTGACTGCCAGAATGCTGCTGAACACCGCTAGTATCACCACCAACTGCCTTGCCCTGCTCGCTCGGCTCCCCTCCCCTCTTGCTTACCTTTACGTGGAAGCGATGATCCTGACACTACACTAAAGTGGCATTGACGATATCGGTGTGCGTCACCAACGCTGGATTACCGATCAAATGCTATCTGATCCTCTAGGCTAAGCCATCCATAAACCTTGACTTCTTATGCTCCTCATCGCTCACCTCGTTTGGTACAAAATTAGCCAAACAGGTGAAATTCTCCTCATAATCGACCACTGAACGATCACCCTAAGCCAACTCGGTGAATTTCTTCCTCATCTCTGCCTCTACTGCCGGTGGGAAGTATTTGCGATCAAACCGCACCCAGAAATCAGATGTTGTCATCAAGTCCCTCTCTTCGGCGGTGGTAACTGACTCCCACCACTGTAAAGCTGCCCCTGATAGACGAAAAGTAGCAAGCATCTGTTTCTGCACATCGGTACACTCCAGCATTCGCCAATGGAGCTGAATATTCTTTTTCTAGTCACAAGCCTCTACCATATCGGTACTAACCTGAAACTCGGGTGGGTGAACTTTTCCTAACTCGCTTCCAAGAAGGTGTCCCTACTGGATCCTGAACCGCTGGTGCCACTAGAGGCGGTGCCTGGGGCTGAGGAAAATGGGTAGCCATAGCCTTCATCGCAATCCGACTTCCTGAGCCACTATCACTGCCACCTGAGTAGTGGATATCAACTCGGGTGGGGGTGGGGATGGGGGTACCTGTGGCTCCTGATGAGATTCTCTTAACTCATCCCTGGCCTCGGCCCTCTCCATTCACTGTCTCCTCGGTAGCATTTGAAAATAGATTGAATCGTATAAGTACACAATTTATAATAAAATATCTTACAGCAGAAATACGATATCTCAAAAGCAGAAAATGAATCAACAGTCCTAATAATAGGGCTCTATAACAAATGAATGCTACGCTAAGACGTAGTAAGTTGCACAGAACCTAAGGACACTAGAACCCGATGCTCTGATACCATCTGTGACACCCCGCTCAATGAAATATCGGGTGATCAGTCCTATATCTAATTAAACAGGAATCTCAAATGGATCATCCTTAGCATCACTGTCGAAATTTTATAAAATTACTAACCACCTAGTATTCAAAGCTGATGTCAAATTTTAATCTTTATCAATTAACATCAACGTAACTGCGAAAATTAAATTAATACAATCCATGCCCAAAGAAACCATCAACACAAATAATGAAATGTCATGACGAATAAACCATCGGCTAAAATGCTGTACAAAGGTAAAGACAAATAATAAATATCATAGTACTGAAATGAATACTAAATAAAACTGTGAACAACATGCTCGAGTATTTGATGTAAAGTCCCTATTCTAAGAATAGAAGAGGTAGAAGCACCTATCCAAATCCTGTAACATCCACATATGCTACAGCAGCGAAATCCCTGGAATGAATTAAGTCTGGCGTCCCTGTGGTTGGACACCTGAAAGGTTTTGAAAATAATTTAAAGCAAGGGTTAGAACCCAAAATATTTTGAAAACATTTAGAAAATGATTAACTTGCAGTAATAAATATGCGTGAATGCTCTTCATATTTTAGTTAGTGTCGCACTCCCTTGAGGACATCCTCACCCCTCCTCTAATGTGCACAACTAACGCCTTAATTATCTCCCCTAGTCATTTACCCAATAACTAGACAACCTATATATCCCCTTGCACCCACCCTACTCTAACCGAGTATGCAATAAGTATATGATTTATAAGTTATTACTAGCACTAACTTAATTAATCTTTCACCTTTTTAAATCCATATAACTTTTACAACCGTTATACACATAATACACACTACACCAAAATGGTCAAATTGTCACCTTTCAGCCGGCCAGCCTTGTCAAGGTCATTGACCGTGACACGACCGTGACAACTAATTGTCACGGCCATTGATCGTGGCAAGACCGTGACAAATTTACTTGTCACGGACTTGTCACGGTCAATGACCTTGACACGACCGTGACAATGTTAACAGCAAAAACCCTTTCCTCCTTCTTTTTTTCCTCCCGCGTCATTCCCTCCCTCTCTCTCTCTCTCTCTCTCTCTCTCTCTCTCTCTCTCTCTCTCGTATCCATTTATATATATGTTTGTGTCTATATATATATGTGTGTATGTGTGTATATATGTGCGTGTGTGTGCATGTGTGGGGGGTGGGGCAGGGTGGGGTAGGGGGTGGGGCAGGGTGGGGGCAGGGCGGGGTGTGTGCGTGTGTATATGTATGTGTATGTATGTGTATATGTGTGTGTATAAATGTGTGTGTGGTGGTGTGTGGTGGTGGAGGGGGTGGTGGAGGGGGGCAGGGGGTGGGGTGGTGTGGTGTGTGTGTGTGTGTGTGTGTGTGTGTGTGGTGTGTGGTGGGGGAGGGGGTGGGGGAGGGGGGCAGGGGGTGGGGTGGGGTGTGTGTGTGTGTGTGTGGTGGTGTGTGGTGGGGGAGGGGGTGGGGGAGGGGGGCAGGGGGTGGGGTGGGGTGGGGTGTGTGTGTGTGTGCGTAGGTGCATAGGTGTGCGTGTGTGTGTGGCGGGGGGAGGGGGGCAGGGGCTGGGGCTGGGGCTGGGGCACCCATTTAATAACTTTTAAAATATTTGGAAAAAACATAATATTACAAAATTGAAACTAAATGGTATTGACGGAACTTACACATACGTTATGTACTGTGCTATTACGTTGAAAATTATTAGATAGAAAAAGAAAAATATAAATTGAGATAACCTTAGAATCTAATTAGGCTAAAAATATAATGGCATCAACTAACATATATACACAACACTAAAAGTTGACATCAATTTTATAAATAATTGATAATAGTTGGATAATGATTGGATAATAAACATCGGGAGGGGGTGGGGGTGGGTGGGGTTTTGAATATTATTTACATTTATATTTTTGGATATTATATACAGTCAAAATAAATAATTGATAATATTGGATAATAATTGAAATTTTCATTCAAAATAAATATTTCATTCAAAAATATTGGATAATAATTGATATTTTCATTTAAATTGATAATAATTTTATTCATGAAATTAATTCAATTAGGTAAAACCCTAGATAATTTTTTAACAGAATTTGATAATATTATATAAAGTTTAGTAAATTCACAAAATGTTGCCAATTGTATGTTTTTAGGAATATCATTAGTTAGAATCCATATACATGCATGTTGTTAGAAAGTTTTAAATTTAATTCTTACTTTAATTTGTACTTGGTTGGATTTATCCCTTTATGATAATGAAATTTATGCTCCAATTATAATTATCTCATGTCATAATTTTATTGATAAACAATATATGTAGTTGTCACGGTCGTGGTGGGGGTGGGTGGGGGTGGGGTGTGTGTGTGTGCGTAGGTGCGTAGGTGTGCGTGTGTATGTGGCGGGGGGAGGGGGGAAGGGGGTGGGGGTGGGGCACCCATTTAATAACTTTTAAAATATTTGGAAAAAACATAATATTACAAAATTGAAACGAAATGGTATTGACGGAACTTACACATACGTTATGTACTGTTCTCTTATGTTGAAAATTATTAGATAGAAAAAGAAAAATATAAATATTGGATAATAATTGAAATTTTCATTCAAAATAAATATTTCATTCAAAAATATTGGATAATAATTGATATTTTCATTTAAATTGATAATAATTTTATTCATGAAATTAATTCAATTAGGTAAAACCCTAGATAATTTTTTAACCCTAGATAATTGTACTATTAACATTTTTTTTTTATCTGTACTAATAACATTTTTTTTACAGCAAAAATGTCTCCTTCAGATGTTAAGGCGAAGATGATGATGCTATTTATGATGATGTCGTCTGGGTTCGGTGATAGCTGAGGCGACGAGGGCTCCTCCGCCCCTAGGCTCCCCAAATATGAAAAATTTGGGATTACCGTCAAGAACAAGTCGAAGCTATTAGCGAGATCCCTCGAGCTTCTAAAGACGGTCATCGGCCCGGGGTTTATGAGTTGGAAGGAGGTGCCAAGTGAGCTCAAGTTAGCTGTTTGGGCGGCACTACATGTAATATTTATATGAATATTTCAATTTCAATTTCAATTTCATATTTATATTTATATTTATTCGCAACTAACATTGTATTTGTTGGACAGGAACAATTCAACTTGGATCCAAAGCTACGCGATTCCGTCTTGGAGCAGTTGAGGGAGCAACACAAGACGTGGAAGAAAAATATGCGGACACGGTACTTTAAAAAAACACGAGAGTCCATTTTACAATGGCGCGGATCCGTCCGGCCCAAGGAGCCGATCTCATTGGCACAATGGCAAAAGTTCATTGACAATGAGATCGAGGATCGACAATTGGCATCTCGCCAATCAGGGAAGGAAAATCGGGCTAAAAAGACTGACGTGCACTACTCCGGCCGGACCTCTTACGCTGAGGTGGAGCATAGGATGCAGGTAAGATTTAATTTATCTATAACTACAGAGATATATTATTGGATATTATTTTACTTTACGGGGCCGATACTAATTTTACTTTACTTTATTTTATTTCAGGGGGTAGGGAGTGGGCCAGGGGGTAAGCCACATAGGCTCGATACTTATGTGGCTCTTCGGACGAATAAGGGGAAGGACAAGGAGGTGTCCCCGAGCGTCGCGGCCACGATTGTAAGTAATCCGACAGTTTAATTATTGTTAATTACGTTATAATTTTTTAGTTTACTTATTTTACTAATCATGTGCTTTTTGTCGTTTCAGGCAAAGCTTAAGGAAGTGCATGAGTCGCAGTCTGATGCCGACAAGGCATCTTTGTCCACAGACGCACTCAGCCAAGTGCTTGGCTTTGATTGCAAGGGGAGGACAAGGGGAGTGATCTCGCAGGTGGCCAAATCTAGGATCATCATATTGGAGACGAGCGACATCGGGTTGGCTCGAACGGTGGATTCACACGACACGAAGCTGTCCCGTTTGGAGGCGACGGTCCAAGATATGTACTCATTCATGAAGCGTACGTTGGGTGGAGACCATAAAGGGAAAGGGAAAGGGAAGGAGAAGGAGAAGGCGATGGAGGAGGATGTGCGGGAGGACGAGGCGCAGGATGACGAGGATGTGGACCTCGCTGCTTCATCACCGACACGTTCGTACTTCGACGATCCACTTCCCTATTTGACGCCCTCCAACAGACCATTGTCGACAATTGGTTGGCCGAGCGTGTTCATATTGGACGTATTTGATGGCGAGCGGATAGGGCGGGGGTTGAGGGACCCGAATATCGTCGAGGGTGGAATAGTCCATGGACGTGTGCTTCAAGAGATGGAGTCCAGGGTGCTCGTCACGTATGTCATACCCGGGAAGGAGAACTCCCTATTGTGGTTGCGCGAACAATACAGCACGACGTATATTAGTGGGTGCGTCAATTCGTATGTCGTTTGGTCTACTCACCTCCTTAGTTTTATCCAAGACATGTAGTAACATTATTTTTAAGTTTGTCCATTTTAATTATATTTGGATTATATCGTCATGTATATTATTTTTACTTTGAATATTTGGATTATATCGTCATGAATATATATTTGCATTATCTTTAGTTTGTGTTGGATATATGATGTTTGGAACAGGTACAACGTTGCTATAACAGGTACAAATATACTGGTGGGCAGTGGCGGTGGCCATACTGCCCAGTAGATTTTTTTTAAATTCTGCCCAGAATTGTCACGGTCATTGACCGTGACAATTTTTTTTAAAAAAGGGTCACGGCTTTGTCACGGTTATAAATCGTGACAAACGTGTCACGGTCATTGACCGCGACACGACTGTGACACAAAACGCGAGTTTTGTCTCAAGGTCAATGACCGTGACAAAAAAAGTTGTCTCGTCTCGAAATGTCGCGGTCATTGACCTTGACAAATGGGCAGATTTGGTGTAGTGACAATTCACGTCCTGAATTAAATTTCTCAAATATAATTATTTATCTGATTATATACATATAACTGTATTATAACATTCGCATCTATGTTGGAATATATAAATAATATCCATCCTCCCGAGTAATAACTCACCGGATGTATTCTATAAATGTGTTATCCCCGCTAGGTGTACTCGCATGACTTATTTACCCAAGTCATAATCGCTAACTAACTGGGCTCAGAATATAAACATAATGGACGCGGTCATATTCCTTCCCTGAAAGTGAAATAGCCCCTCACCCATATATCGGACGCAATGACCTGGGGATATACTCACCCTACTCCTCAAGCTAAGGGATTCACCCACTACGCGCAACCTCCCTTGATAGCACCAGAGTATATATATTAATAATATCTAATCACTGATATTTATATGCACACACTATATATATACTATCATATACCGTATATATATAAATATAAATATCCCGACTTTACCGTGTACTAAGTCCGTAACACAAGCGTATACATAATATTTTGTGTTTATGGTCCAACTCTGATTATCAATTAATTTGCACATTAATTAATTAAATTACTTTTGGTGTCGCCCAACCAATATACTTAGAGTCGCTCGCATGCCCCCGAAAATAATATAATACCTGAGTGTAAATCCCCGACCTGAATTAATTATTTTTCATCCATAATTAATTTAAGTGAGTAGTGTCACCCTACTAATACCCCCAGACTTATTTACCTAGTCTGTTATTTTATTTTTTCGAATATTCCCTAAATTCATACTCGTTGTGTCGCACTAAATTTTTCCCCCACCCCTCCCAATTATTATTCCCTAATAATTATGGGTATATAAATTTTCCATAATTAATTTTTCTCCATTAATTAGGCTTGGTGGTAATTAAACTAAAAAGGAGATCCCACCTAAAACTCCCAAGGCCAAATTGTCAAAAATTCCCAGTCATCGATCAAGCAGGTCTTCATCTTATCCGACTTCCTGTTTCTGCCATTAATGAATTCCTTTAATCTCTAAACTTGTCTATGGTTCATCTCAAGAACACACAAAATTTTAATCATATGGGAACATGATTTGGACCTCCCTTAGAACCTTAAACACAAATTAAATTTCACAAATCTCTACTTTTCCTAATTTAGGGATTCCCGGGTCTTTCATTCACTAAGCCCCAATGTCAACTAATTTCCTCAAATTCATTCATAATATTCACTGAGTTTTTCACATCTAAACCAATTTTCATACTAGTATCAAATAACACAATTAATTTCTACATTAAATTTCAACCAAGAAATTGATTTACAAAACCCTTGTTTTTGCACCCACTTTACCCAAAACGAATTTGATTCCCACATCACAAAGATATGAATTGAATAAATGCCACTGGAAGTTAACCACTTGCCTTATGGTTCGTAGGTTCTGATCCGAGGTTGTAAATTGTAAGATTGATGGTGAATCCCCCACTTGTTCTTAGCCTTGTCTCCAAAGAGGGTTCCCGGTGCACTCCAACTGCTCCTTAGGGTATTCTCTCCAAACTTAGGATTTAGATTTGTGTTTTTTATCATTTTCCTTTTCTCCCAATTAGGTAATAAAGCTAAATCCTGTTTTTAGCCTAATGGGCCAAGCCCGAGTGACCCAAATACTCCCGTGTGGGCCCGACTATGCCTAAAAACATTTCGAGACTCATTTACTACCCCGGGTACTCTTTTCAGACTATCTCGGCCCATCCAGACTCAACCGTGCACTCAAAATTTGAATTTGAATTAATTTACGAAATTTCTTATCTCACACCTAACTTAGTCTATAACTGACTCCCGACTGAGATAAATGAATCCCACGTCACTAATACACTTATGACGTAAATAATTATTACTATTCACTTAGTAATTTAATTCCCATAAATATTAACCATTTATTGTCCCAATTAAAATTTATATACAAATTTGCATAATTAATTCTATTTAATTACAACACGCAAGTAATTTAAATTTTTACCCGAATTAATTAATTTTCAAAATGCCTAAAAATATGAGGTGTTACATTTGGGTCGGATTTGGTTCGTGGAAAGGTTCCAGGTATTTTTACGAACTCAAGAGAGTAAGTGGGAGGTTATCCAAGTGAGTGAGTATCTAATTGAAAATATATTTATGCCACTATTTATTAGTGGGATTTTAACAATTAGCTAGGGTGGTCAGATAAGGGACTAGTTAAGTAAATAAAATGGGAAGTTAGATGCACTTCGAGTTTTGGGTGAAATGGGAAGTTAGAAGATACTTACTCAGGGGTTCAATTGTAGGAGGTTGCATGAAGTGGGAAGCCTACCCTGGTGTTGACCAACATGCATTAGTTTTATTCCCCCAGGTTATAGAACTGTTGCATGACCACTATCCGTGTGTGAGGAGTTGTTGGTTTTGACTTCGGTTGGGCGCGATGTGGTATGGTTACGGCCCACAGATGTATGTCTATGACTGCCTCTAATATGTGTATTTGTTTGAGATCAGTGGCAAGATTTCGACCTCGTGGCCCAATATATAGCGTCATGCCTGGGATTGAATAGCACACACGGAATGTATCTGTAAGGTCCAAGCTTTGGCGATACGAGTATACGTATATAGTGAGTGATATATATGTATGCTTATATGATATTGTGTGTAAACTTATTTATAGCACGGACGTAGCTATGTATGTTGTTCACTAGATTATTTAATTATAGTAAGTGTGTCACTAAAATATTATTTATAGAAAAATACCTAGTGAAGGTAGTTGACTTGGCTAATAGAGAGTATTAGTAGGGTTGGGCTTAGACAACAGTTGTGTATGCTAATTAGATCGGGTAGTTTAATTAGGATAAATAGAATGAACATGTTATATCACACTATAGTTGATAGGTGAGGTTTATCTCAAGTGAGTACGATCGGTTAATTTTGAAAGTAATACACTTCAGTTTTAAATGATTTAAACAATTATTTACTTAACAAAAATATTTTGTACTCCGTGGGCTTTGACCCACATGTTTTGATCTTTCCTTATTTTCCTTTTTACACACCAGATGTGTAACAGTAACAACCAAGACAATAAGGATAGATCCGTTCTTACTGGTAGTACCCGTGGATACATGCTTAAACGTTACAATTATTTCTGCTATAGATAGGATCAGTTATTTCCCATTTACTTTTAGGAGTGTTGCCCTTAGATGTTAGTACTTATCTTAATATAAACTTTTATATTTTATCAGACTTGTACTTCAGTATTCAGTTATTACTCAGTATGCATTTTTGATGTTATTTGGTGACCGATGGTTTGTTTGGTTCACCCTTATTATTTATTTATGCATGATGTTTAGTGTAGTTATTGTAGTTGCATGGGTTACTTTTATTGTTTATATTATATTATTATTACGACAATGATGCTGAGAATAATCCATACTGAGATTTCTGTTATGTTTTAGTAGAGTATTGGCCATCCAGTATTAAAATACTTGGATTGTCACGATATCAGAGCATTAAGCTTTGATGTCCTTTGGACCTTTGCGAACTTATATATTGTCAATGCTACATTTTCTTTGATGTTATCTAGGACATTTTTTTGTGCATTTATGTTCTCCTGATATTATTTATGATTGAAGTGAATCTCATACAATTTTGATTTGGTTTCAAGTGCCAAACAACAGGAGAGGACGATAAGTACGTGTCGCTAGGAGGGCCACAAGGGAGGAGGGCTCAAGCGAAGTCGCAGGCCACTCAAGAGACAATAACTGTAGTAGAGGTTGTTACTATTAGTGCACAGGCAGTTAATGTTGTGATGACGACCTTAACACAACATTCTCTCCAAGTATAGCCACAGCGTCCAGTGGCACCAGTTGTTCAGTCCCACCGAGTGCCATCTGTTTAGGAGAGATCCAGAGAGGCCTTCTAGTAGGACCATCTTCCAGAGTTCCAGGGGAGTGAATATGTGGTTAACGTTAGCCAATAAAATAAAGACATCCAGAGGCACTTATGCATAGTTAAGTGCAGTGACACTCAAAAGCAGATAATGGCTACTTTTAAGCTAGTAGGAGCAACACTATAGTGGTGGGAGTTGTTCACCATTGCAGAGGAGATACTATGATCATATAGGAATTTTGGCTACGGTTCAATCGCCAGTTCTTTTCGTCAGCAGTTCAGATGAAGATGAGGAGGAGGTTTCTTTATCTTTAAGAAGAGGGCTAGACTGTGGCCGAATATGAGGAAGAGTTCACGCTCCTAGAGAACTCTATGCCAGATGAGGTGAATATGGTGGAGAATGGAGTTCTTAAGTTTACTGATGGACTCACCTAGAAGATTCGCCAGCACTTACTAGGGAACCTGGTGTTGTGGACCTACACTGAGGTCATAAATGTCACATTGCTCCACTTTCAGGATCATTCCTTCCACCTGAGGGGATCGAATAGGGCCAGAGAGTCTAGCTAGCAGGGTAAGACCCGAGATAATAGTGCCAGCGGGGCGCCACAACAATAGCATAGGAAGAATGAGCGAGGTTTCCAATAGGGGGATTCTGCTAAGAAGTTTAGGCTGAGTAAGGAAAACTTTAGCCTGGCCAGCAGCATACTCCGTAGGGCCACAGGAATCCAATAGGTGGCCAGCAGGGTTAAGGTTATTAAGTACAGTAAGGCCAAAGGCAGGGGTAGCCTCATAAGGGCCAATAGGTCCAGAAGTAAATAGATTTTACTAGCAGATGCTTAATGTGTAGTGATCAGGGTCACATGTGGTGTGCATGCCGAAATAGGACTAGGGTTCAGGAGCAGGGTGCCCAACAGGCACAACAACTTCCATCCCTATCGACAGTTCCAACATTGCTTCCTCTGAAGGAGCTGGGGCAGGGACAATTTAGGCGTGTATATCATCTATAAGGAAAAATTTATCGCCAATATCGGCAGCAAATGAGGGTGTGTGTCTTATTAATGGGCACATGGGCCCGATCTTATTTGACACGAGAGCATCACATTCAATTATCAGCACAAGGTTTGTACATGGGATGGATTTAAAGCTACTGATATTATCATGACTATAGATTCACCTTTGGGTGGTGAGACTCTCATTCGTTCCATCTACAAGGGGGAAGGTGTGGACATTGGGAGGTCATTCTTAGTAGCGGATCTTATCATGTTAGAGTTGGGATGAGTATGATGTTATCTTGAGTATGGACTGGTTAGTGATGTATAGAGCGATGGTGGACTATTACAGTAGGACTATCATATTCATTATACCAAGGCATGACATGTTTCTTATCTCGATCCCTCATCCCGAGGGAGGGTTGAGCATGCATTTTTATTATATTGAGGAAGAGACTTCAAAGGGTATAGTCATCTCATTAGATTCGATCCCTATTGTTAGGGATTATGCTAATTTATTTCAAAAGATATCGGGGTTACCACCGAGTCAAGTGATTGAGTTGTGATCGACTTACATACCAAAAACAAAAATTTGGCACACCTTGAAATTAAAAATCTGGCACACATTAAAACAGTGCCAAATTCTGGCATGGTTTAATGACAATCTGGAACATTTTAAAACAATGCCAAAATTTGGCATTGATTCAAAGTGTGACAAAATTGAGCACACTTAACTAAAATATAAAATACCCCCGAAAAATATTAATCCTTCCGCTCACTTTTCATTTAGTTCCCTCTTACTCTCCCACTCACTTCCCTAAAATTGATTCTATAGCATTTTCTCTGAACTATACTGCTTTGCCGCCGAGAATAGAAGGGATCGTCGAAGAAAAATAAAAAGTGAGGGTTTCCTTTCATATTATACCCTTAGATCTCTCCCTCTTTCTTACACATAAACAGTGTAAAATGTTGGTTTTGATTTAGTGCTTTTATCGAACTGTATGGCGTTGAGGGATGCATATGAAAATAAAGAGACGAAGCAATGGAGGATTTGTAGATCTGAGGAGTCGCGTGTCAATTCTGATTGTGTCAACTGAATCACAGAGGTGTATTGGACGATGTTGGCCCCCAATGTGGAGGATTATAGTGGTAGTGCTTCTAAGGTGATTGATTCGGGATTTGGGCACTTGGTTAAGGGGATTTTGTGGTGTGGGGATGTTATCGTCGATAGTTTGAAGAGGGGGGATGAGGTGATCAAGAAAAGGATTTCACCTTGTTCTAAATTGGAGATTATTCCAGAAACCATTAAGAGAATTAAGAGGTTTTCTTTTTTCAACTGTGAATTGGCTTGTTAGTTATAGTTATTACTTTGCAGTTTTACGAAGATTTTGAGTTGTTTCTACATGTTTATGCGATACTTATGTGGTATGTGTTTATGTGGGTCATGAGACTTTAATGTTTACTTATTTAGGGATGAATAATATATAAGATTCTAGCTTAGAACCGTTGGTGTGTTTGGTTGCACATAAGTACGAAAAGTACTCAGGGTGGAGTGGATGTCCCGGAGAAAAACCCTGTGATGATATCGACACTGGTTGCAAGATCCACGATCAGTGCGTAGACAGAAAAAGTATTTCTTTACATCCAAATTTCTCATTTTTTTTTCTTGTGTGGTTTCTGAATTTTAGCCTAAAGTCAAAATAATATTCCTTAGCACCTCCTTCACATGACACCACTATATTTCCACACACAATCTAATCAAATTACTCTTCTCTCCTCTAACTAGCCTAATTTCTTAAGTTCCCGAACTAAACTGTAACTCCAGGATTTCCATTAGGCATGACATTCTCTTCTGTTGCCAAATTGGAAGCCAAGTTAACAAACTAAGACCAAAAAACTCATATAAGAATGATATCCAACACGTGTGTGAAGATAAATAAAGAACGTAAAGAACACAAAGTAGTAGTCATGTTTTTCTTTCCTTCCTTTTCCCTTCCCATCCTTTTGTTTTCCTCCATCGGAATCTATTTTTTTTTCTCACGTCTAAACTAATTTACTCCCTCTAGCCCAAATTAAAAGTCCTTATTTCAAAATAACGGTTTTTAAATATACAATGGTCAAGATCAAGACTTGTTCATTATTGTGAAATTTGGTGCGATCATTACATCCAACCTGCGTCATTGCTATCAATTGGCTATTCAGTGACAATAAATAAAAGAGTAAGAATTCAGAAACTTAACTATACAAATTGTTATCAATTTTTGTAGTTAAGAATTCATTACATCCAACCTGCATCATTATTATCAACTTACTCTTTTTTTTGTTACTGAATTCAGTCAGTAACAAATCTGCATCATTGTTATCAACTGGCTATTCAGTGAGCTAATTTTTAAAAAACTCTCTAGGTGATTATGTTATTTCGTTCTCTTGACTGACCTAAACTCCATTATAATTTTTAATCTCATGAGTACAAAATTTTCTCCTTTTGGCCTTTACAAAATGGTAAAAGAATTTTGTATTTATGTCCCCTTCTTTAATCCACTTTTCTTGAACTTTCTATCTCCAGAAATTATCCTCCAAAGAAACCTTTACATTATATTGAATAGCATCATAAGATAATTCCTCTCTAATATGCTTAGGGAAGTCTATATGACATTCTATTTCTTTAGCAAGCAACATATTTTCAGTATCTCCACCTGACTAAAAAATATCACCGAAATTAGGTTTTCTCCATTGAGAAAGAATTGTCTTTAGAGATATCAAATTATTAGACACTAAGTAAATATGATTTTCATCATTAGAATTCTTGCATTCTTCTTATCTCTAACCAGTTAAGTCATAACAACATAATCTTTCTCGAATATTACTCTATCTTGCATTCAGTTTTTTTGTGTGAATTCAATGAGATTTAACTTCATGTTTTATGTGTTGTTTTATTGTTATCTTTATTTAGGTTTACTTGAGATTTAACAGAACATCGCCCCATGAATATAAGACAAACTAGGACTTGGACATAGCATTGTTGCTGCTTCTTGTAGAGAAGACTACAGAAACCACATAATCTTCCGATCAACCATAATTCTTTGTTTCGCCTTGTAAGTACTCTTAAGGGGTCATTTTATAATCATATCATATCATCTTATTTAGTTCTAATTGAAAGCAATCTTTTTAGGACACATGATCAATGTCCTCGGAAACAAAGGAACACTTATTACTCACTACAACTTTTCATTTTACAATACTTTTCAGTTTACAATAATTTGAGAATATTTAGATTATGCTTAAAAACATGCCATTTGAGGGTCAAAATTCAAACTAGTGCTCAAACGGCCTCGTAAGAGGCACTAGAACCTCGCATGGGACTAACGTAACTCGTAGGAGCTAACCACGTAGTCACAAAACTTCTGGTTTGAGAAAATAATAATCATTGTAACTCGTATATGCAATTTTTCTGCTTTAAATAAGATTTTAAAAAAAATTATTTGGTTACTAATATCATCTCTTTTTTGTATCCTACTTTTTTGCAAGATAACACTTTATCGTTAGCTTTTATCCACGCGGAACACACGAAGAAGTCAATGGTTTACAACAAGGGGATTATATATTTAATGTCGTTAATATTGAAGATTCTATTTTTTTGTGTTATGGCCATGCGGGCCTTTGTAGTTTTATTGTTAACTTTTATGGCCATGCGGGCTTTTGTATTTTTATTGTTATATTTTATGACCGTGAGGGCTTTACATTACGCAGATTTAATACTAGCAGATTTTAGAATGTTTAGAAAATAGAGGACACTTCGCCCAATTTTTGTTGGTCACTGAATTATTAAGACTTGTAATATTTTGAAGTTTGCATGTACATTAGTTTATCAACAACGTGCGAGATTCACAATTTGTGATTTTCTTATTTTCAAATAATTAATTTTGTTTCTTTGATCCAAAAATTTGTCACAGTTCAAAATCCTGCCAAAAGTGTATCAAATTTTGGCAGGGTTTTAAACTCTGTCAAAAGTGTACCAAAATGTACTCAATTTGGCACAGTTATAAATTGTGCCAAAAGTGTGACAAAAATATCAAATTCTGGCACGGTTTAAAAGTTTTCCAGAAGTGTTCCTATTTGGACAAATCTGGCACACTTTTAACCCATGCTAGAAAAAATGGCTATTTTAGAACACCTGATTCTGGCACAGTTCAAAACCGTGCTAGATTTGATCTGGTACAGTTTTAAATCGTGCCAAATTGTTGTTTTTGGTGTAGTGTTAGTGTTGGGGATTAGGTCGATAGTGCGGGTGTCGTATCGTATGGCTCATTTAGATATGTGGGAGCTACGGGTTCAAATTCAACAGTTATTGGGTAGGGTTTTATCCATATAAGTACTTTATCTTGGGGAGCCCTAATTATATTTGTGAAGAAGAAGGATGGGTTTTTACAATTGTGTATTTATGACCAGGAGTTGAACACGGTCACGATTCAGAACAAGTATCCATTGCCACGTATCGATGACTTGTTCGATTAGGTTATAGGAACAACCTACTTCTCTAAGATTAACTTGAGTTTGGGGTACCATCAGTTACGTATCAGGGAGGAGGATATCCCTAAGACCGTATTTTTTATGAGATACGGGTTTAATGAATATAAGGTTATGCCGTTCAGGTTAACTAATGCACCAACAGTATTCATGAATCTCATGAACAGGGTGTTCGGGGATTTCTTGAATCAGTTTATTATTATGTTTACAGATGACATCTTAATTTATTCTCGAATAGAGGGTGAGCATGCAGAGCACTTATGTACGGTCCTTAAGACTTTATGGGACCACCAGTTATATGTCAAGTTTGAGAAATATGGATTCTTCTTATGGAAGCTACAGTTCTTGGGTTATAATATATTTGAGAGAGGGATCTCTGTGGATTTGATTAAGGTATCAGCGGCGAGGGAATGGGTATGACACCGACGGAGGTGAGCAGTTTCCTAGGGTTTGTAGGGTACTACCAATAGTTCATCAGAGGATTTTTGAAGATTGGGGGTATCTTAACGAGTTTGACTTGTAAGGAAGTACCTTCTGTGTGGGATGACCATTTTCAGTTCGCTTTCGATAAGATAAAGGACTAGTTGACCTTAGCACCAGTACTCGCATTACCTAGGGGAGTAGTGGAGTACTTTATTTTTATCGAGGTAACCTTACACGGACTTAAGAGAGTTCTGCAGCTTGAGGAGCAAGCAATAACTTATGCATCTCGCAAGCTTAAGCCTCGTGAGAAGAACTATCCCACCCACGACTTTAAGTTAGCATCAATATTTTTTTCCTTGAGGATTCGGAGGCACTATCTTCTGTGGGATAAGTTCTGGTTGTTCACAAATCACAAGTCACTTCAGTATCTCTTCATATAGAAAAAGTTGAATATGAGATAGCGTATGTGGCTTGAGTTCATGAAGGATTACCAGTTTGACATCGAGTATCATTTGGGGAAGACTAACGTAGTGGCAGATGCATTGATACCTATATCGAATGGGAAATTAGCAACGGTGTGGAAGATGACATGGTCAGAGCTTCGTTAGGAGGATGAGGTAGTCCGAGCATACTTGGTAGTGATGATCGTCCCACCTAAGATCATTTTGAGGGTTATGAAGGCACAAACAAAGGATTCGTCCTGTCAGGAGAGGATTCAATAGTTATTAGCGGGTGGAGAGGAGTCTTACTCAGTCAGTTTTAAGGGTGGCTTACGCTTTAATAGGAGGTTTATTGTTCTAGATAATGAGGATCTACGATGCGCAGTTATACAAGGAGGTGCATGGACTGTGGTTTTCGGTACATCTTATAGGGGATAAGATGTACGAGGATATGAGGCAACAACATTAGAGGCCCGGGATAAAGTGATATATAGTAGAGTTTGTCTATGGGTCCACCACTTATTAGATGGCGAACGTTGATCATCAGAGACCAGTCGAGGTTCTACAGCAGTTAGAGATCTAGACGTGGAAATGGGAGAGTATTTCGATGGACTCCATCATAGGGTTATCGACATCATAGCGGGGTCACGATTCCATCTGGATCATTGTGGATGGTTGACCCGTAGCCCATTTCTTACCAGTTTGGGTGGATTACACGATGGGGAAGTATGCGCTATTGTTCATAGCATAAATACTGAGATTGCATGGGGTGCCTCTCAACATTGTTATGGATCAGGATACGATCGTGATGTCCCACTTCTGGCAGAGATTTTAGGAGGCTATGGGGAAGAAGTTATGGTTAAGAGAAACTTATCATCCCCAAATCGATGGGTAGACGAAAAGGATGAATCAGGTGTTAGAGGATATGCGGAGGATGTGTATTCTGGATTTAAGGGTAATTGGGAGCAATATTTTCCTTTGGTAGAGTTTGCGTACAATAACTCGTACCAATTCACTATTAGCATGGAACCGTTTGGGGCTATATTAGAGACCTTTTTATTCGCCCTCTTATTGGTTAGAGGTGGGAGACAACTAGCTACTAGGGTCATATTCGATTCATGAGACGTCAATGAAGATCGAGTTGATTCGAAGTCGCATTTGGGTAGCCCAGGACAAGCAGAAAAGTTATAACGATGCGAATTGAAGATTTATTGAGCTTGACATGGGTGATAAGGTGTAATTTCGGGTATCTCCCAAGAAGGGGGTGATGCAGTTCGAGAAGAAGGGAAAATTAACACTTAGGTATGCGGGCTTGTCCCATTATTGAGAAGATTGGGTCTATTGCGTATAGGCTCGCTTTTCCAGAGCATTTGCAGAGGGTTCACAAGGTGTTCCATGTGTCGTCATTGCAGAAGTATCACATGAGTGACATAGCTTACTAGAACATACCGTTAGAGGATATTGACCTACAGTCAGATATCTCATACAAGGAGAGACATGTTGCCATTTTAGATCGTAGCGAGTGTAAGCTTTGGTTGAAAGTGGTACCATTAGTACGTGTATAGTAGGGACACCACAATATTACCGAGTCGACGTGGGAGCGAGAGGATGATATGCGAAAAAAGTATCTGGAGCTCTTTGTGGAAGGTACATTTGAATTTCAAGGATAAGATTATGTTGTTAGGCGGGAGAATGTAGTACCCCGTAAATTTGGTAATAATTAACTCGTTTGTGTTATTAATTTAATTGGATGAAAATTAAAACTGATTTTAGTAAATATTAGTTAGCGAGATAAAGGATTGATATTATTAGAATTATAATTTTCTTGTGTGTGATAAGTAAATAGTTATATGATTTATTTTATGTCACGTATGAGTGATATCGATAATCTTATTAGGTATAGGTCAATAGGGTGTGACACTAATGGATCAATGGGAGATGCATAAGGTACACACATGTTTGACCCGGTTAAAGAAAAATTAATTGGATTTTGGTGACTCGGATGACTTTTTCAAGTGCACCAGTGACTCAGGAAGGGTCGAAATAGTCTAGAACAGGTACCCAAGTGTTGTGTTTGGGTTCCGGGGGATTTTTACACATAAAAAGGCTCGTATAAGGATAGGAAGGTCATTTTATATTTACAATTAAAGGGAAAGATGGGATTAGGTTTTGGGGAGGACTTTTAAGGGTTTGATAAGGTGGATGACAAACCACCTTTTACATTACAAATAAGAGGTTGATAGAAAAGAACCCTAGAGAAGAGAAAATAGGCAAGGAGGAAGGATCTTGAAGAGGAGATTTAACCGAATTAAAGAGTTCGAATTTGTAATCCATCAAGGCAAGTAAATACTTGCTTTATATTTCAATTTCAATTGGTAGTTAATTACTTTCTTGATTTATATTAGATATTGGGGATTTGATTATGAAAAATTAAAATTGACGATTCGATAAAGAAATCTATTGGTAGAGATTGCATGATCTAGAATAAACGAATAAATTGGTTTTGATTATATTGATAAAATTCTGGTTTTTATTGGAAGAATAGGAAGAACATAAGTGAAAGACGGGATCTTTAATTTTTCAACTTGGTATAAGAGTTTTAATTCTCAATCTATGGAGGTTTTTATTATAAGTTCATATATATATAGTTATGGGATTATGTTTTAGGGATATAAACTTGAACTATAATTCTTGGAATTTGGGTAGAAAGAACCCTAAAATGAATTTGGGAGGTTGGGAACGAATCCTGCCTAAGAAGAGTGCTTCAGATCCGTCCTCCGGAAGCTCATTCAAGCGCGATGTCGTTCTCATTCGAATAAGGTTTGATTTCATTCGAACAACCCGTGGATTTGGGTCGCGATTGGTTCGTGAAAAGGTTTTGGGTATTTTTACAAACTCAAGCGAGTATGTGGAAGGTTTTCCAAGTGAGTGGATATTTAATTAAAAATATATTTTTATCGTTATTTATTAGTAGAAATTTAATAATTAACTAGGGTGCTCAGATAAAGGAGTAATTAATTAAATAAAACGGGAAGTTGGATGAACTTCGGGTTTTGGGTGAAATGTGAGCATTAGGATATGCGTACGGTTTCAGTAATTATTATATATACATAATAAGGGGACGTGTATATATGTTTTGTGTGCATGCTACTTCTTTTTTTAAACCTACATACTCAGGGGTGCTATCGTAGGAGGTTGCGTGTAGTAAGCAACCCATCTTGGCATTGACCAGAAGCTGTTGGGTTGATTCCCATGGTTATAAAACTGTTGCATGATCACTATTCCTGTGTGAGAAAATGTTAGTTTCGAGTTTGAATGGGCGCGATGTGGTATGATTGCGGCCCACAGATGTATGTTTATGATCGCCTCTATTATTAGTTTGGGATCAGTGGTGAAATTCCAACACGGTGGCTTGATGTGAGGCGTGATGCCTGGAGTCGAATAGCCCATGAGGAATGTATCTGCGAGGTCCAAGCTCTAGAGATACTATTATAAGTATGTAGTGACTGATATATTTGTTTGATTATATGATATAGTGTATACCCTTATTTATAGCATGAGCATAGTTATGTATGTTGATCACAAGATTATTTAATTTTAGTAAGTGTCACTAAAATTCTGTTTTTAAAACTGGATACCTAGTGAAGGTAATAAAAAGTATTAGCAAGGTTGGGCTTAGATAGTAGTTGTGTATCGTATTAGACCGGCTAGTTTAATTAGGATAAATAAAATGAACTCGTTAGGTGCACACTGTAGTTGAGATGTGAGCTTTATCTCAAGTGAGTGAGACCGGTTAATTTTGAAAGTAATATACTACGGTTCTAAACAATTGAAAGAAATTATTTACTTTTGAAAATATTTTCTACTCGACGAGCTTTGACCCGTATGTTTTAGTATTTCCTTCCTTTTCTTTTTACACACTAGGTGTGCAGAAGCATCAGCTGGGACAGCAAGGATAGATCCGTTCTTATCGTAATAGCTATGGATACTTGCTTAGATGTTTCATTCATTTCCACTTTAGATAGGATCAGTTATTTCCCATTTACTGTTGGGTATGTTGCTCTTAGATGATAGTACTTATCTTACTACAGACTTAAATATTTTTCAGACATGTACTTCTGTATTCAGTTATTATTCAGTTTACACAGTGGACGTTATTTAGTGAACGACAGTTTATTCGGTTCACTATTATTATTTATGCATGATGTTTGGTTCAGTTATTTTAGTTGCATGGATTATTCTTATTCTTTATGTTATATTATTATTGCGATAGTGATGCCGAGAATAATTCATACTAAGATTCCTATTATATTTTAGTAGAGGATTGGCCACCCAATGTTAAAATAGGCAGGTTGTTACGCTTAGTTACTCATCAATCACTCACTTTCACACTAACTTTATTCTTTGCCCTAGAAGCAAAATTGAAACTATCATAGATAAAATGATGTTCGAAGTTTTGAATTTTTGACTGTTGAGATTTTTTTATTGACAAAGAGAAAGTATGGTTTTTTGTGAAAAAGTAAACACTCTTGAAGCCTTTCAATGCCCAACAAAATGAGAGAAGTCTCTTCAATTAGGTGGGTTCCATTGGCTTCCACAATTGTACGTGCCATTGAAGGGGTATGGGAAATGAAGAGAAATAAGCGGAATGTGGAGAGTGAATAGAATTATAAAGTAAACATCTCTGGATCACAACATGTGGGCATCTTAACGTATTAATATTATAATGAATAGTAGGTACGTGATTCATTTAACTTTGGGGGTATAAGGGTCCAAATGGGTCAATTGAGTTTTAGATGCTTTTAAGCTTAGTATAAGATAAAGTATGATTACTCTCATAATTGCTCTAGTAAATTTCCGTTTATCTTATTTTTTGTTCTATTAGGTTCAAGTTTATTTTTGTCTTCATAAAGTTTCATTACATATAAAGTGTCTCGTTGTATTCATAGTTTAAAATTAACCCTGATTATAGTTTCATTCACTAAAAATAGCAAAAAAATGTGGCACTTCTTGAGTACATATTAAAATAATTTAGGGGTGCAACCGGTACGGGTTTTACCGTACCGTACTGGTCCGAAAAAAAATGGTTTTGGTTTCATATTATGAAATACCGAAGACCGATTTTATCGAAACCGAAAATACCGCAAAAAATTTGGTTGGTTTTCGTTTTAAGATATAATAAATCGATTTACCGAATTTACCGTACCGAAATTATCGAATTTACCATACCGAAATACTGTACCAAACTTAGCGTATATTACGTACTAATTACCAAATGAAAATTGTATTTAAAAAAAATATACCAAATTATCAAGACACTTCATTTTAAACTCATCTCATCCATTCATTTCACTTACTATAAAAACACAAAATCCTATTTTTTTTCTATTCTTTTCACAAATCAGCCATACCCACACGAAGTCCTTCCAGCCGTACAACACAAGGTAACTTTTTCTTCCCTATCTTTTTCTTTTTTGATCTCAAACCGGTACAGGTTTCCCCCTTCAGCAACCTCCTCCGGCTCAAACCGACACGACGGTATTGTTTATGCATGTATGTCTAGATCTGCTACGCATCAAACTTGTGGATTTTGATCAAAGTGTTTGTTTCTTTATGTGTGTATGTCTGGATCTGCTACGCCTCAAACTTGTGGGTTTTCAGTATGTTGGTAGCTTTTTTTGCATCTGAGATGCATTTATTTATTTCAATGTGTTTTTACTATAAAAAAACATTGTTGATCTGCTCGAATCTTGATCTGCTCTTTCGATGTTTTTTTACTTCAAAAATATATATATGTATGTATCTAATTTTTTTATATAAATTAACACATGTTTATACACAACTTCATATATTGATCTTTCAATTGATACATAACTGTTTTAAGGCTTTTTAATGCAATTTAGTTTGTTTGTGCAATTTAGTTTGTTTATGCTTCAAGATCTTCATTTTATTTTTCAGTGCAATTTATATTATATTTTAGTTTTAAGTAATGCATTTAATCAATTAAATGAGTTTAAAATTTTGGTACCGAAACTTGTACAAAATTTTACCGAAATCATAATATCGCAATATATACCAGAGCTACCGAATGTATAAACCGATTTGAAATTCTGGTATTTACCGGAAAAAAATCGAATTGAAACCGAAATTTCCGAAACCAAAGAAATCCAAAAATACCAATAAAAATTGAAAAATCGGCCGGTTTGATTTTGATTTTTGTTTTAATGTAGCGACCGGTAAATTAGTACGATATGATTTTATCATTTAGATTCTGATTTTGACAATATAAAAGATCGTTATCGATCATACCGTATCGATTGCACCCCTAAAATAATTCACTAGAGTTGCATTTGATTACAATGTTAGAAAATAATTGAAAAACGCTTTAATTTTGTGCAAAGCTAGAAAAAAAAGTGGTAATAGATAAGTATTAGTGACATCAATACAAACCTCTCAAAGAGAGGTCTTCAGTGAGATCCCTCTTTTTTCATAGTATCTTGGCGAGACATTCTCTTACTATTCAGTTTCTTCATTGAATTCAATTATTTATGGGGCCGATAAGAAATTATCTCCTTAAAAAATTATTAAAAAAAAATGATGGAGCACATATCACATTTAAATATGCTATTCTCATAATACATATTTGCAATTAAGCATCACAAAAGTATAAAATAAACAAAAAAAAGTATCTTCCATAACAAAGAAAAAAGAAAAAAAAATAATTTGAACTCACATGAAAGCACACAGTAATTAAAATTTCACTAGTTTCTCGCCTAACTATTTTTACTACAATCAGAGTTTCATGTGCATAACATTAAGCATATCAGTCTATTTTCTGGTAGCTTCTATCTTGCGTAAAATGATTCCATATATTTGGTGACCATTGTATACGTTCTCCATATCTTTAAAAATAAAAACAAATAAATTCCCCATCCCCCTCTTTAGGGCAATGCAAATAACACTTTTTACCAAAGAGTCACAGGTAAGATGTTCTGCCTCACGTTTGTTTAAGACCACTCAATTTTAGACGGTTATGCCTCCCATCCCAGGGTTGCTGGATAGAGAGAACTAGTCAGGCATCTTGTGGGCTCTGTGTTTATTGTTTTGAATGCCTTGCGTAATATGTTGTTGCTACAATACAAAAGAGTGGGGACATAAATTGATGGAACAAAATCTACAATGTTTGTGGACCAAATTGAGATTCCCGTCGAATCAACCGAAAAGACAATGTAAGAGTGAGTGGTCCTTCCATCTCCTTGTTATAAGGGTGATGCTTTATAAATCTTGTTCTTTTGGCATCGTATTTAATAATTGAAAGCACTCACAACCAACAGTCTTAAGACTGCTTGCATCTTCAATTAAAATTATGTGTACCTTCTTTTTAGTTTTTTTTTCATACTCTATGTATTAAATAATTATACTTTATTATTGTGAGTCCCCTTAAAATATAAAATACAATCATTTTTTATCGTATCTTATTTAAAAGTATGAATTTCCTTGTAATGGGCCCATTCTAGCTAAGAGCATCCATAGTGGTGTATATCAGCGAAAGGTAAATTTAACAGCGTCTGAGGTGCGTGGGTCTGTTTTACCTATCGCCCAATGGCAGAGTTCTTACGAACTTCTATAGTTCGTAAGAACTTCCTACGGACAAATGATGTCCGTAGGAAGTTCTTACGAACTATAGAAGTTCGTAAGAACTTAACGGTCACATTGAAACGGTAACATTCCTCCGTTTATATATTCAGGAAACTTCTTCCTTCTTCTTCATTCTTCCCAATCCGTTTATTTATTCAGTTCCTTCTTCCTTCTTCATTTGTCTTCTGCATCTTCTCCATTTTCATCTTCCTCCATTTTCTTTTCTTATTTACTCAATATTTGTATGTACCAGTCTCATATAATTCAGTCCAAATATTTTTCCTAAATTTATTCATATACTCTCAAAAATCATTCCATTTATTCCCAAATATAATTTCAAATCAGTCTCAATCTAGATATAGAAAATCCTCCAAATCAGATCTTGTCAACACGATGGAATTACGTAGAAAATGGAAGAAATATATTAATATCGGGAAATCGAAAAAACACGGGTCGACTTCAACGACAATTCTCGATTCTTCCGCGCTGATTCAATCGTCGAATCCCGCAATTGACAACTATACCCGTATTTACGACGGAGTATCACACGCGTCGGACGGCGAAACTCCGATAATAAACGGAAACAAATTCGAATTTCGGGGAAAATTGGCGGGGCCAATGAAATTGTTCAAATTGATTCAAGAGAAAAAGCCCGATATCAAAACAATTATCGAGAGTGTCAGTTTTATGTCGAATTTCTTTTTTATGGTGATGCCCAATTCCGATCAATGTATTGTGACGGCGATGATCGAACGTTGGTGGGACACGACGCATACCTTCCAACTACCATATATCGAGCTTGCGTTCACTCCGCTGGACTTCACAATGCTTTCCGGTAATAATTTATGGCTTATTTCGTTCTACTTATATTCATAATTGTTTAAAAATTTGAAAATAATATGTTGTACTTAAATTCATAATTAAATGTTTGAAATATATTTTTAGGTAATTATATTCATAATTAATTCATTATACGACAAAAAAATTGAAAAATGTACCCGCATTCCGATTGTGTCAATATATGAAAATAATTATTTAAATTCACTTAATGTTTCAATATGTGAAAATAAATAATTGTACTTAAATTCATAATTGATTGTTTGAAATATATATTATGATTTTCATATTCATAGTTATTTAAATATATGACAAAATTTTAAATATATGTACCGGCATCATAATCGTTTCAAAATGTGAAAATAATATGTTGTACTTAAATTCATAATTAAATGTTTGAAATATATTTTTAGGTAATTATATTCATAATTATTTCAATATACGACAAAAAAATTATGAAAATGTACCCGCATTCCGATTGTGTCAATATATGAAAATAATTATTTACTTAATGTTTCAATATGTGAAAATAAATAGTTGTACTTAAATTCATAAATGATTGTTTGAAATATATATTATGGTTTTCATATTCATAGTTATTTAAATATATGACAAAATTTTAACCTTCATGTATCGGCATCATAATCGTTTCAAAATGTGAAAATAATATGTTGTACTTAAATTCATAATTATATGTTTGAAATATATTTTTAGGTAATTATATTCATAATTATTTCAATATACGACAAAAAAATTATGAAAATGTACCCACCTTCCGATTGTGTCAATATATGAAAATAATTATTCATATTCACTTAATGTTTCAATATGTGAAAATAAATAGTTGTACTTGAATTCATAATTGATTGTTTGAAATATATATTATGATTTTCATATTCATAGTTACTTAAATATATGACAAAATTTTAAATATATGTACCGGCATCATAATCGTTTCAAAATGTAAAAATAATATGTTGTACTTAAATTCATAATTAAATGTTTGAAATATATTTTTAGGTAATTATATTCATAATTATTTCAATATACGACAAAAAAATTATGAAAATGTACCCGCATTCCGATTGTGTCAATATATGAAAATAATTATTCATATTCACTTAATGTTTCAATATGTGAAAATAAATAGTTGTACTTAAATTCATAATTGATTGTTTGAAATATATATTATGATTTTCATATTCATAGTTATTTAAATATATGACAAAATTTTAAATATATGTACCGGCATCATAATCGTTTCAAAATGTGAAAATAATATGTTGTACTTAAATTCATAATTAAATGTTTGAAATATATTTTTAGGTAATTATATTCATAATTATTTCAATATACGACAAAAAAATTATAAAAATGTACCCGCATTCCGATTGTGTCAATATATGAAAATAATTATTTACTTAATGTTTCAATATGTGAAAATAAATAGTTGTACTTAAATTCATAAATGATTGTTTTGAAATATATATTATGGTTTTCATATTCATAGTTATTTAAATATATGACAAAATTTTAACCTTCGTGTACCGGCATCATAATCGTTTCAAAATGTGAAAATAATATGTTGTACTTAAATTCATAATTAAATGTTTGAAATATATTTTTAGGTAATTATATTCATAATTATTTCAATATACGACAAAAAAATTATGAAAATGTACCCGCATTCCGATTGTGTCAATATATGAAAATAATTATTCATATTCACTTAATGTTTCAATATGTGAAAATAAATAGTTGTACTTAAATTCATAATTGATTGTTTGAAATATATATTATGATTTTCATATTCATAGTTATTTAAATATATGACAAAATTTTAAATATATGTGCAGGCATCATAATCGTTTCAAAACGTGAAAATAATATGTTGTTCTTAAATTCATAATTAAATGTTTGAAATATATTTTTAGATAATTATATTCATAATTATTTCAATATACGACAAAAAAATTATGAAAATGTACCCGCATTCCGATTGTGTCAATATATGAAAATAATTATTCATATTCACTTAATGTTTCAATATGTGAAAATAAATAGTTGTACTTAAATTCATAATTGATTGTTTGAAATATATATTATGATTTTCATATTCATAGTTATTTAAATATATGACAAAATTTTAAATATATGTACCGGCATAATAATCGTTTCAAAATGTGAAAATAATATGTTGTACTTAAATTCATAATTAAATGTTTGAAATATGTTTTTAGGTAATTATATTCATAATTATTTCAATATACGACAAAAAAATTATGAACATGTACCCGCATTCCGATTGTGTCAATATATGAAAATAATTATTTACTTAATGTTTCAATATGTGAAAATAAATAGTTGTACTTAAATTCATAAATGGTTGCTTGAAATATATATTATGGTTTTCATATTCATAGTTATTTAAATATATGACAAAATTTTAACCTTCGTGCACGCATTCCAATTGGACAAGGACGACAGATTGAAAATCTACGAATTGAACAATATACAAATTTTGTTAATACCATAAATGAATTTTTCTCAGAAATTCATATACAGAGATTTACTGGTGCGGGAATTCCAGTTTCTAACCTAAAAAAATACATAGAAATTTTTGTCAAGGTTGAACCGTTACCAGATTATATGTCCTCAATCATAGCTCGGGCATTTTGGTTTTATGTATTGGGGAGTGTATTTTTTCCACATGCTCACTCCACTGCCGACCTCGGTTATTTACATTATCTTGAGGATATTCCTGCCATCGGCACATACGACTGGGGTTCGGCTATTTATACCCGTATTTTATGGTCTTTAGACAAAGCCAGTCGACGATCGTTGACTAGCGTTGAATGCATGTGGCAAATACTTGAGGTATATTATCGTTTCATCTTATTTATTAAAATTTATGTTTCATTACAATATACGCCAACTTATTCTAATGAATTAAATTTATTGAAATTTTTTGCAGTATTTACATCACGAGTACATGGCCACGGCATGTCCTATTCTCGTCGATCCGTCTATCGATGCGTAGCCCCGCATATTTCGTTGGTCGAGGGGGAACATAAAGAAAGTAAAGGGAGCACAACGGTTTAACATCTCAAGCAGTCAACATCAGCTTGAGATGCGGTCACCCGAGTCCATTATATGGCAGCCATACGAGACTTCTGCCTACCGTGACTCTGATGTCATCTTATATGCTCGAGAGATATCGAGGTTACGGATGATTTTTTGGGATCCCCTATTTAAGGATTTTTAGTACTTGGGTGATCGGGCCATCCGGCAATTGACTGGGAGGATATGTATCCCAGACAACCCACCATCAAGTTTGTGTTGTGCCTCAGAACATGATTTCCAAGCAACTCCCGCCCAAAATTGGCCTATCGCAAATCAATACGTAAGAGATGTGTCACAAGAAGAGTATAATGCATATTGGAAGGCAGTAGCACTCAGGCCAATACTACCGCCGATTGCCAGATATGTTAATGTAGATTTGATTTGAGTTGGTTCAGTGGCACCTTCGACGTTGCGAATCCCGCAAGCACCAGTACCGTTAAATGTTCCGCATGTGTATGAGACACAGTTCTCTGTGGGTGGTTCTACGCACATCCAACCACCGAGGCAAAATTGGACGGTTAACGTAGGCCTACCGGAGGGGGCTTCATATACTATAGATGTGCCGAGACCTGAGTTTTCAACCAACGCACCTCCAGCTCAATCTTTGACGCAGTTAGAATGGCGTAAGTTCTACGTCGAGGCAGCAGATAACATTCGACGTCTACGTCATCTAATATTGCACGAGACACGTCAGCGAGAGGATCAACTCAAAGTACGTGATGATCGCAATGATGAGTTGGAGCGTAGACTAGCACTTTTTACTATGCCTAGTCGAGGATTTGAGGAGGGTGGTACTAGTTCTAGTCGTCCGAGCGTTTACAGACCACACCTAGCCCCACCCTCTGACCCGGTCCCGACATATGAGGCGCAACAAGGTTGGGGTAATTTATTTGGGTCTGACCCTTACACGGGTTCACATGCAGATTTAGGTGTTGATTTTGAGTTTGGCCCGGGGCGCCAGTGATGTATAATATACAATTGAAAAATGTTAAGAATAAATTTTCTTATTGTTGTCTCAATGTAATTGTGATGATAAATGTTATGATGTATAATGTCTCATATTTATGAAAAATGTTATGATATAATGTCTCATATTTATTTTCATTTATTACACATAGAATTATTGCGATTGCTCTGAAAAATGTTATGATATGATGACAAATAATTATTGCGATTGCTCTGATATCATTTTTTATTATTGACTTAAGTAGTAAAAACAATAATACACGATCAAAATGATTATTAGGAGTATGTGTTCAAACGCTTAGGTCGAACCTAGTAGAAGTACAACAATATGGTTTTCCATTGCGCACTAAACATTTAGGTAAGTAAGATCGTTGCGTATCTGAATCAACATATTCTTCGTTGTAGTTTGATATATTTGGTTCGTACTCTTCCCCATCATTTTCATATATGCATTCCGAAAAGTAATCATAACCGGAATTGGTGTAGTCTGAAATATCGTTATCTGATGCCAATGTAGAGTCGTTATATATGTTAATTAATTGTTCTTGAATGTGACGACCTGATAGCATCGCGTGTTGTGCTTTGTGATAACGTTGTAGGCGCCTCTCCATCTGCCATATCTCTTCCTCCAATAAATCAAGACAAAACATATCCGCTTCTTCGGGATACGATATTGGCCAAAGTGCGGCAGCCCGATTTTTTGGCACGAATATGTGATGGTAATGGCAAAGCACCTCCGGGTCACACCTTTCATCATATTTATCTAGCCATGTGAGGTGTTCCCAAGGATACACAACTCCATCTTCAGGTTCCGAATTGGGAGAGATTATGAATATATGACCAAAGTCATTGAGAAAACATCGAGAAGTATCAATTGGATATGTTTGGAAAATTATTTTTTTCCCATACCAGTCGTTACCAACAATATCTGTGTAAGAGCCATTGTAAATGGATGAATAGTAGGGAGATGAAGCCATTTTTGAAATATAAGACAACGGTAGATAAAAAATTGTTGCAATCCTTCTAATTTATTTATAGGTAATTTTAATCCTTTGAAGATATAATTTTAATTTACAATGATATAAAGGCACACATACCAATGTAAAAGTAAAACTATATAAAGGCACACATACCAAGGGACACATAAAGCTATCAAATTATCACGTAGTAATTTTATAAATTTATAAATTATAAAAAGGCACAGTAATAACATGCAGACGATTGAAGTTACCACATAGTAACTTTCTAAATTAACTATATAACATATTGATTGCCTGAAGAACCTGAACCCAAAATGAAGCACACTTACCAATAGCACTGATAATATCAGTAGCACACTTACCAATATCATACAGTATATTTACATACGGAAGGACACAACTATTATTGACGCTGAACGAGCGCACCGATCTAGATAAATTTGTATTGCACACTTACCAATAGGACACATAAATTAACATTTTACCTATATTATCTGTAGCACACTTATCTGTAGCACAGTTACATGTAGCACACTTACCTATATAAGATTTTACCTATAATTATAAATACCTGTGTACCGTAAAACTATACAGGTAGAGTATAATATTTCATCTACATCAAAATTAATTTATTTATAGGTAATTTTAAACCTTCGAAGATATAATTTTATTTTACAATGATAAAAAATATTTATAATAATACAAAGGCACACATACCAATGGAAAAGATAAAAAATAGAAAGTCACACAAACCAAGGCACACATAATGCTGAAAAATTATCACGTAGTAATTTTATAATTTTATAAATTATAAAAAGGCCCATATAAAGGCACAATAATAACATGCAGACGATTGAGGTTACCACATAGTAACTTTCTAAATTAACTATACAACATATTGATTGCGTGAAGAACCTGAACCCAAAATGAATCACACTTACCAATAGCACTGATAATATCAGTAGCACACTTACCAATATCATACAGTATATTTACATACAGAAGGACACATATATTATTGACGCTGAACGAGCGCACTGATCTAGATAAATTTGTATTGCACACTTACCAATAGGACACAAAAATTTACATTTTACCTATATTATCTGTAGCACACTTATCTGTAGCACAGTTACATGTAGCACACTTGCCTATATAAGATTTTACCTAAACTTATAAATACATGTGTATCGTAAAACTATACAGGTAGAGTATAATTTTTCATCTACATCTAAATTAATTTCTAACCATATTATATCATGGACTCCTCTAGTTCTAGCGATGAGGGACGAAATATTTTGCTCCAATATGCACAATTTAATGAAGGTGGATCATCCGATGATTCAGACGAGGAAATGATTATTATGATGGAGATTACCCGGTGGTGTGCTGAAAAAAATATAATTCGCGATGGGAAAGAACTCGAAACGAGACGTCGAGTGAATCGTAGGAGAGAAAGGGGACATGCAACACTATGGGAAGATTACTTTGGGGAAGATAGGGTATACAACGAGTATTTTTTCCGAAGGAGATTCAGGATGCGGTATAGTGTTTTTAATCGCATCCTTGAATCTGTTTGCCTTTATGATAACTACTTTGTTCAGAATAATGATGCTTGCGGTCGTCAAGGTTTAATCTCTCATCAGAAAGTGTTGGGGGCAATTCGACTATTAGCTAATGGGGGTTCCCATGACGTGTGGTCTGAGCAGTACGTTATGAGTGAAACCACTCTATTAGAAACTGTTATTATATTTACCGAGGCAATTGTACGAATTTTTGGTCCCCAGTACGGTAGAAATCCGACACAAGGCGACGTTACAAGGTTACTCGAACAAAATGCAAATAGAGGTTTCCCAGGAATGCTAGGGAGCATAGATTGCATGCATTGGCGTTGGAAAAATTGTCCAACAGCATGGCACGCTTAATATAGTGGTCGTAAAGAGTCACCAACTATAATCCTTGAAGCGGTTGCCTCCTACGATCTTTGGATTTGGAAATCATTCTTTAGGGTGCCTGGTTCTTGCAAAGATTTGAATGTCTTTCACCGACCTAATGTCTTTCAAGAAATGCGCAATGGGACGGCAACTCCCGTTAATTACAATGTTAACGGAAATTCTTACGACATGGGCTACTACCTTGGAGATGGCATTTACCCTCCATACGCTTCAATAGTAAAAATATTTAGGAACCAAAATGGTATTACACAAAAACAAAAATTATTTTGCAAGTACCAAGAAGCGTGCAGAAAAGATGTTGAACGTGCGTTTGGTGTATTACAAGCTCGATTCGCTTTTGTTCGGGAACCTTGTAAATTATGGAATAGGGCGTCACTATCAACCATTATGAAATCGTGCATTATAATGCATAATATTATTATTGATGATGAACGTAGAGATTGTCCATGGAAAAATGAGTACGAACAGAATGATGAAACACCTGTAATTATGAGGGGCCAAACTAATTTCTACGACTACCTCATACGGGATGCTAAGATAAGAGCCGTAACTAAACATCAACAGTTACGAAATGATTTGGTAGAGCACATTGGGAACACCCACGGTGATGAAATGGTCGGTTGATGAATTTATTGTATTTTTTATTTTAACCATGGTTAAAATTTATGTTTGTTCCATTTTCAATTTCTATTTGTAGGATTATCGTAGTGATCATATACCTGTTATTCTATATAAAATAATGGTTTAATCGACAATATTATATAAGCGTAAAATTATTAAACAATACTCACATTTCATCTATTTAAGGGTGGCATTTCATTTATTAAGATGGATAGTGAATCACTCTCCATATACCGAAAAAAATGAAATACAATTATGAGGGTTCAATACATCATTTAAAAACACTACTAATCATTAATTGAACCGCTTGGACAAAACGACCCGACAGAGTTCGATTGCAACTCAGATATCGCAGCTTCGGTCGTAACAACAATCGTTGTTAGGTCATTGAACCTTTTAAAATGAAACTGCTTTTGTATTTCATTCATATGGGTCATATCCAGCTCCATGATGTACGATTGCTCTCGACTTAAGCGCACGAGTTGATCCTGCTTTTTGGTGAGTTGATCAGCTCGCTTCATCTGAATGAACGCATCCATTTGATAGTTAAATTTAAGGGAACGATTATTCTTCCACTCTTACTTGCTTTTAAACATTGCATTGAAGTCTTCGCAATGTTTGAGTACTGCCGTGTTATAATCCAAGCTGTCAGAACGCGCTCGTTGACGTGCACGTTGTTTCTCACCCTTCCTGCCTGGGGGTCTATCCGGTACGTCTCGTAGCCCCAGAGTATCATCTTCCCGTACAGGTGTAGGGTTGTCGTCGTTCCCCGCTGTATTTTCCAAGTCAAATTTTGTAAAATCTTTTAAAATTTGATAGCAGTTATCGAACGTAAAATGTTTGTTAGTTTCGGCGCGGTACGCGTTGCGTGCATTAGTAACCGCTTGGAATTCGTTCGTCCCGCTTCCCATATTATTCATTTGGTGAGAAAGCTTTGCAATATGTAGCATTATTTGATGCGATATATTATTATAACGTGTTGATAGCATGGATCTCGTACAAGTAATTGTAATTCCATGCATGACGTTATACTCATCTTTCACAGTGTCCCAAAATGTGCCCGATGATATTGAGTTTCCTTCAATACTTCGAGTTGTATATTTTGCATAAATGGTACATAATACTTCATCCTCAAAAGGAGTCATATTAGGTTGTCGAGATGTATCAGAAATAATTGGTTGAGAAGAAGACATATTTTTTTATAAAAATATAATATATTTAGAATGAAAGTAAGAAAATGGAAGAGAAATTGGAAGACTCTAAAAATTTATAAAGGGGGACAATAAGAAATTGGAAGAAACTTGGCCCTATTTATAAAGAATTCTCTCAAACGGTATTAGATTTTACTGTGGGTAAAAAGGGTTTCCTGCGAACTTCTTTTCTTCGTAGGAATTCTTACGAGTTTCTGAAGTTCGTAGGATCTTCTTACGAACTTCTTTTGTTCGTAAGAACTTCTTAAGGACAAAAGAAGTTCGTAGGAAGTTCCTACGACCATCAGAAGTTCGTAAGAAGTTTTTACTGAATCAGTAGCCAACCGGTAACTTTACAAATCCCTTACCATTCCTCTCTCCAGTTTTGGCAAGTGCCTATCCCCATTGTACGTCTACAAATTTGTAATTTTACCATTTTTTTGTCCAAACCCTCCACCATTGTGGATGCTCTAAGAACACCCTACTTGTACTTGTTGAACATTGAGAAGCATGTTTTGGAAAAAAGTTAGTTATCAAAATACAATTACTTTGCTAATCATATTTTCGAGCCTGCTCAAGATAGGTAGCCGATAATACTCCCTCCCTGAATTAAGAGCCCATTATTCATATTTATTTTGGCTACTTTCATATTAATAGTTCACTATTCATTTTGACACAACGAACCAAATTTCACGAGATAGAGAAGTTTTGATATTGATTATTGATTGAGTGTATTGTTAATTTATCCAAAAAAAAGACATGGACTTTTAATTTGGAATCGATGTTAAACAAATGTTAAATCAAAATGATCAATATTTTACCCAATTGCAGATGACTATATTGTAACACCTTATAATTTTAATGATTGTTATATTGGAATTAATTGGGATTAATTAAATTTAAAATGAAAAATTAATCTAGATTAAAATAAATATTAATTAGTAAGACAAGGGTTAATATTTATTTATATTGAATATTACTTAGTGAATGAGTAATAAATTGATTAGAAAGTATAATGATTGTCGTGAAAGAGAAATATGACAATTACGATAAATTTAGTCGGGACGCGCATGTCAGTCGTGTCGGGACTTAATTTTATGAAATAAAATGTAATTTCATTTTAGAAAATTCAAATGGTAATTTCGAGTATGCCTGTGTGTCCAGAAGGGTCGAAATAGTCAGGAAAGTGTATTCGGGGGTTTAGTTTGGGTCCCGGGATATTTTCAAGCCAAACTGGCATCCCGAATGGGTATTTTAGTCTTTTGAAATTTTGGGGAAAAGAGACTTACGAATTTTGGAGGGTATATTTGCAGTTACGTTGAGGAAACTAGGGTAGAAGTTACAAAACTATACACAGAGGCCACTAGAGGTGGAAGAGAGGGAGTTTCAAGGCCATCCCACACCATTCTTGCACCACCACCACCACCACCACTGTCGCATAGATCGGGAGGAAAGGAAACCAACCACACCAAAATTCTACGAAAAATCATACCTTCGAATTGAGATAAGTATTTATCTTTCTAAATTCTGAGCATATATATTATCCATGTTAGTGTATGATGAACAAATTCATGAATACATAAAGATTGGTGTTAATTTGGAAGGATTAATTCATGTTCTTGGGTAGGAATCATGATAGGTTAAATCTCTCAATGAATATGAAACCCAGATTTCTTCGCATGTTAATGTTACTAATTTATCATGATTCATTTAGATACAACGAATTTGATGAATTAGTAACATTAACATGCGAAGAAATCTGGGTTTTATTGAATATCTTGATTTTTAAAAATGATAAACTAGAGTTTTTTAGGATTAATTTTGAATTAATTTAATTTAAAGGCATTATTTGACAATCTGATGATTCTATTACGTTGGAGATAATGTATATGTTAGTATAACATTTAGTACACTTGGTTGGGATTTTGGGATAGTGTAATGGATACTCTGGGCTTTAAAAATGGTGAAACCCGTAGCAGTGGGGAAGAAGAACTGCGAGGTACCCCGAACCATTTCGGCTTGTCCCTCAAACCGGTTCGGTGCACACCCCAAACTGGTTCGGTCTGTCCCTCAAACAGGTTCGGATGACCTGTTAGTCTGGGCCTTGGTTTGTCTCATTTTTTTTTTAAAGTTTAGGATTCGAGCCTTCTCCTAATTATGAGAATTAAGACTAGAAATTATTGGATATAGTTTGATATTAAATAATTTCTCGAGAATTAAAATGGGTCACGGAAAATATGAGTGTACCTTATACTAGGCCACTAAAAACGAAATATTATAATTACTAAGATAATTTAATGGGCAATTAGCACTCTTTGAATAGTAGGGAATTGACGCGACTCAGAAAGTGTCTCTAATGTGCGTTCTCTTCTGGCTCAAGTGCAAGCCTGTCGCGTTAGTAATAAACCCGGTAAGTTGGGATCGTATCCACAGGGAAATAGGACAACAAAGTTGTAACGACGTTGGATAGATAAGGAAATCCTAACTCTGACTCTAAAGGAAAAGGAAAAGGTGATTTGATTTGTGGAATAACTACACTAGATGCAATTGTGAAATTATGAAAAAAATCCAACTATTCTAAATTACCTAAAATACTCATAAAGAATGATTTAAAACTTTAAAATATATGATGAGAAAAAAACAGGATGGGAATACAATCCCTCAACCCTAGTGTATTGGAGGTATAATACTAATAGTAAATTTAAATGATTAATTAGACCCAGAATTTAGTACTCCCAAGCGTTACGTATAGAGGTTCAAGCCCGCATCATACTTAATCAGAGGACGAGTAAATCGGTATTGCAATAGTTACACTCGAATTGTATTCTAAATCATCCCGGTTACCCGAAAGCAAACGAGATCTAAAGATCTACAATTGTCGCGTTTCTACGCAACACGGTCGTAATCAAATCATTAAATTTAGTGAATTAATTTTATACACATGCAACTACCACATCAGGTTGAGTTCATGTATCCCGACCTTAGAAAATCTAGCCTAACATGCTGAAAATAATGAAAATAATTTTTGAATTGCAGAAAACCATGATTAAACTAAAGGAGAATTGTAGAATGATGTAGAAAGGAGATTGGACAGAAGAAATTAGCTACTAATCTTACCAAAGCACTAAAAGAAACAATTAAAATTACTTGTAACCACATAAATCTGAACAATCTTCAATCTTGGATTTAAATTTGTAATCAATCTTCAAACTAGGGTTTTTACAGAAAGAATGGAAAATTAGCTAAATTCTCCGTCCTAAGAATGATAATAAAATGGGTTTAAATACCCTACAAAACTTCAAGAGTTTTAGCTGAACTAGGACTCTCCATTAGAGGAAGATAGAGAAATTAAAATTCGACAGTCGGACCGGTCCGGTACTCCTTCGGTTCGGTCTGGGTGGAATCCGGATCTGTTCGTTTATTTCTTGAGCAGATCGATCCGGTACAGATCGGTTCGTTTACTTTCTTTCAGCTTTGATCCGTCTTCATGTAACAACCCTCGCTTTTAGGAGGCTAATTTTATATTAATTTACCGCATAAGGTAATTATATAAGATGTTGGAACGAGAGTAAATATTAAATAAATGAGGTGAAGGTTAATATTTACTGGGTTATTGTATATTTACTGCACGTGGAAGTAAATATCATTCAGTTGTGTGTTTTATGGTGCCATATGATTTAAATGACATTACGGTTTAATTGAAATCGAAACTTAAAATAATTTATAAAATTTTCGGATGCCAGTTTAGAGGGCGTAGTCAGTCCCGGAATGTGCGAGACAGTCAAAATAAGTGCCATATTATTTTTGTAATTCAGGCAATTTTACGTGGTTTTAACTTATTTGCGTATTTGGGAGTCATTTTAATGTGGTATTAACCACTTAAGTTGGGAGACTTGTGTTAAGCCCCGATTTTAGTCTTCTAAATCCCTAATTTCCCTATTTTATGTCTTAAACATAGAGAGAAAAGGAGAAAAAGTGAAAAGTGGAGAAAGAAGAGAGAAAATGATGATTGAAGATGGATTGTTGCTACTACACATAGAAATCTGAGATTTCAACCCTAAGGCAAGTTTTCTACTTGCTACTATATGATTTAAGATGAATAATTTGTGTGATAGTTGTGTATTTGCATTTATGGATCAAAAATGGAATTTATGGGATTTGAACCCTAATCTTAGTTTTGATGATAAAATTGTGAATTATAATGGGTATAAATCATGTAGGATAATCTTTGGGGTAGATAAAGGTTGTTGGTTGTGTTCAAAATGGAAGAGATTTGAGATTTGGGAAAAGTGAAATTTTCACTTGGGTTTAATTTTGGAAGAAGAAAGGGCCCTAGGTCTGCTATGACCGGTCGACCGCGGTCCCAGGATCGGTCGACCGGGCCTTCGGGGGAGGGCTTACTTCTTTCCCACAAAGGCATTAATATTATGTGCGGTCGACCGCGGTACCCTGGCCGGTCGACCGGCCCCTCTAATCTGCGCTTTCTGCTTTTCTTTCTAGGCAAAATTTGGAGACGCAGTCGACTGCGGTCTCAGGACCGGTCGACCGCTCCCCTGTTTTTCATCTTTAAATATTTTTTTATTTCCTGGGGTTCTTCTTTTCAATACAGAACTTAGGAACCTTCTTGTATGAAGTAAATTTAGGGTCCTAGAGTCCTAGATGAGTTGAGGGACTTCCCTACATTAGAAATAGGTTATGTGGGGTCTTTTCCGGGGATATGCCAATTGGTGTTAGGGCATTCTTTTCTTCTAGTTGATTATTATGAAACCAAGAGTTTTAGTATTATATTTGGGAGACTTTAGAAGCTAAATTGAGCTATGTTAGTATTGATGGTTTAAAACAATACCGCAAAAGGGTGTTGGGAGAATAAATTGAAAGCTTATTTATTCATCGAGGTTACAACGATAAGATGTATTAAGTATGGCTCCGGGTATAATATGAGGTATTTACAATAATGTAAATGATTATGGTTTCGGATAAAATGAAACATACATGTGAAAATGAAATGGAAAAAGGTAATAATGATGGTAAATGATAATTTACTGAATCATGATACGGTAAATGCTAATTTACTTAAACACACCTCTCTAAATGACATCATAAGGGAAGTTCGCGCGCTTGGTGATGCCCCCTGGCTAATGAATGGAGGGAGGATATAGTCCATAGGCCATATGAGCGATTATGTTATGTTTTCTGCGTTGGTGAGGAGATTCCGGGTGTGGTCTTGACTCTCCCGCAGGCATATGGCCGCTTCTCGACGTTTTGCGTTATAGGTGCTCAGGCTGCCTTGTTTGATAGGCCCCTGGAAGATGATGGTCATTTAGGGGCGTGCCCAGTGGGAAACTCGGAGGGGTGGTCTTAGAAACGTTATATGTATATAAATATAACTATTCATAATCAAGTGATACTTGATGTACGAGTTATGCCATAAAGAGCATGATGTAGTGCCATAAAGAGCATAATGAAATGCCACAATGAGCATTTAACGATAAAGATATTCCTGATAAGGAATGGGAAGCCACAAAGAGCTTAAAATTATGATTATAATTCCTAATAAGGAATGGAACTATGAAATGATTTAGAGTACATGATGAAAGTTTTTAGATTAATGTTATTTATTCTTATTCTCTTGCATAACTTAATTAAATTTATTGATTAATTAAAATGTCTTAGGTTATGTTTTTAAATTATGTAGGTAAATTCTTATCTCTTTTAGTCATGATTTACTGTTCATAACTGTCATACTTTTATTCATTTGGTGATCATATAAAACTGGGCCCTGACCCGTTCATATTTCTTGTTGTGCATGCATCTCGTATCCGTTCAGGTGATTCCTTCTGCCTTTCATTTTCCGTTGTTTTAGACGAGCAGTGATGCTTTGCGGGTATTACGGGACATGTTGCAATAGACGTTGTCATCCTTCACTCTGGTTAAGATCAGGTCTTTTACTCGGGCGTGAGGCCCAAGCTTTTGTAATTGTTTAATGTAATGTATTATATAAATTATTGAAATTGTTCAATACTGTTGTAGATTCTGCGGACCGACAGTATATTCGGTCCATTTGTTGGTTACTTGTCGTTATTGTAATATATATATTCTTGGGGTTCCCACTTTCTTTTCAGTATTGGGTTGTTTAAATTCTTTCTTTAAATTATATTAAAACAAAAAATTTTGGCAACCCGTTTTCTGAAATATTGGGTGGTTATCTTGGATACTCTATATTTTATGGTGATGCCGAGAATGATTCCATCCGGGACTCCTATTATATTGGAGTATTGGGCTGGCCACCCCTTATTTTGGTGAGCGGGTTGTCACAAATGGTATCAGAGCATCAGGTTCTAGAGTCCTTAGGAATCTGTGTGGACGCCTTATGTTTTCAGTGTTGCTTTTGATTTGACATAGAGCCTTAGGATTAAGATCGTTGATTTCTCTTGTGAGATTTCATTTTCTGCCGTGAGGTAGGACCCATATAATCTTTTGCGCATTCGTGTGAGATTCGTAGGTCGATTGAAGAAGGACGCCAGAGAAGGTCGTTGTGAAGGCGTCATTAGATGGAAGAACTAAGAACTGTAAATTATGGTTGGGGATGAGGACTGCTTTGGTGGTCGCTCCCTTTTGTGGCATTTCCTTATCTTTCTACTGCGACTACTAAATACAGTAGATATAGTTTTTCAAGTACCACTAGAAGCAGAGAGTGGTATTAAGCTTGGGATTCCAAGCGATGTTACATTGAAGTGAGATGGAAGAGATGCGTCCTCATTTGGTGGATGCACAAGGCCCAGGAGTTTGGCCTAGAGGAGGGGTATAGAAGTGCCCAGATGATGAGGATGGAGGAAAATCCTTCTCCCGTAGGAGTAGTGCTAAAATGGTGGGAACGTAGTCACCATAATTATGGGTGCAGGAAGTTTTGCCCATGAAGAAACCCGGTGGACACTTGTAACAACGAGTTTCTCTGGGATAACTGGACAGATGAGAATATGGATTCTCAAATGTTCACCCAAACTTCGGTTAGAGGTCGACGGTGAAAAAAGAGTTGTACGGTTAGAGAGACCGTGCACCAAAATATGTTAGGTATAAGGAAGAAGGAGCACTTCAGTGGAATGATAGGTTCCAAAATAAGTGTTGTTAACACTTCTGAAGGATCAGTGTTCATGAAACCCCTTTGGCGGATATCCGCTATCCGCCACCGGGGGAGGATTCATTGAAATAAGGAAAGGAGAGACCGGTAGAGTGCTCTCTTTTGTAGAAGAAGAAAAGGGGGCTGTGTGGATAATTATTGTCAGCCAGGGTAGGGACAATGGCTAGGACGTGGAGTGTAGAACCACTCATTTTGATTTTGATGATTGGAGGACAAGGGCAAGGATAAAATGCCTAGTTGGGGCATTGACGGAAGTAAATTGGTTCGAATAGGACTCGAATACGGTGTCTGAGAACCATTAGTATTAACCCGGAGTGATTAGCAAGAATGTTGGTTGGAATTCCACCTTTGTAGTGGGTGGTGCATCCCCCATGATAAGATAGAGTAGTATTGTGTTTACTCTAGATTCGGGTGTATATTGAGCTTGGTGGTATTGACACTATCATAGACAGGGTAATTATATGACTTCCGTGGTAGGGAAGTTTTATGTTCTCTTCACTCGTTATGAGGCGAGTGATGGTATTTTTAATTGTGTTACTGGTATTATGTGTTAGCTTGTTTGAGTGTTCGATTGCTTGTTTACATTGTATGTGGTTGTTATGCCTTATCTCCTCGACCAACAAGGTTGAGTAGTAATGCATAGGAGGGGTTCCTTGTTTGGATACCGCTTTTGCGGGACGCTCCACGCGTGAACCTCAACGGCGTTGGGAGTGGAGAGATGCTACTTTTCCTTTCTCTTATTTTATTTTATTTTGTTGATTGAGAGTTGGGTTGAAAGGTTTAGCCGAGAATCACGTAGTTGAGTGATTAAGGGCTACTAAAGTGCGAGATAAAAGCACTGTATATAGTTATCTCCTCTGATCGATGCGAGGGAGACTGAGATATGAAGTCGAATTGAGACTTCTGGTTATGCCTTGATGAGAAGGCCATTTTGTAAGATATGTATATAATGGGAGAAATATTTGAAAGACTTTACAGAAAGTAAATGTACGATTGATTGAAATCTTTGATTATTTGAAAGGTAAAACATAGAAGTAAAATCTTGTTAGTAGGGTTGTAAATTATAACTTTACCGGTCCCGATCATGTGTCTTAGACCGTCATATCTTGATGACCGACGATGCGAGGTAGTAGTGTAATGGGAAGATTCCTTATTTGGATTTCTCTTCGACGAGATGTCCCACGTATGAAACCGAGCGAATATCGAAAGTTGAGATAGGTCTTGGACACTAGGGATATACTTAGTATTATATGTATACGACTTAGATAGGAAATATATAAATCGACCTCAGATTTATTAGGACGTAAGGCCATTAGGTCATGTGATGTTGATTTAGAAAGGCTGCAGGGAGTTGACCACAAATATGTTATGGGTTAACCCTTAGGGGGAGTAGGTCCCTAGAAATGAGGAGTATGGAATCTCGAGAGATTCTGAAGGTTGGGCCAAAGGAGACGAGACCTTTCCTAGTTAAAGTGTTACATTGGTAACCTAGCTTTTGGGGAGTTAAAAGGATGAATTGACTTTCACTCCTGAGCCCATTTTGTTAAGTTCAGGGGTGAGTTTAAGGAACAAGTCTATGCCAGGAACGGGAAGTAATATTACTGGAGCATGAACCCGTTGCCTATGCATCTCACAAGCTTTAACTTGGTGGGAGGTATTACTCCACGCTTGAATTGAAATTCATTGCAGTAAGTGATCACCTTAAAGGAATGAGGCACCACTTCCTGGGCAGGAAATTTGGTCTTTCTCGCGAGCAACAAGTTCTTGCAAGGTGTAGTGGGAAGAATTGAGTTGGTGAATGAAGTTCATAAATGACTATTGATGGGAAACTTCCCTTCGCTAAGGGAATGTGAATGGGGTAGTATATGCGTCGAGTAGGAAACCCATCGGAGATATTAAGGAAGGCATGGAAAGCCTAGTAGAACGGGCATAACTCGGAAGACTAGGTAGCAAGAATATTTATGTCCGTGATTGACCACTTCACCTACTAGTGTGAAGAGACTAGTGGTGGAACGAAGAAGACTGTGTTCATAGATGTCTTCATTGAATTGCCCGCACCGAACTGGTCGTGATCCTATTTGAGAAAATTGTTGATCGTTCGACCAAATCGTTTATTTTTCTGCCTTATGGGTGGACTATATTCAGAAAAGTACACCCCGCTCTTTAAGGAGGAGTGGTAGAATCGTAAAAAGTGCCATCACTAGTGGTAGACCGAGACTAGATATTCAAGTCGAAGGCTTGGTAAAGTTCCATGAAGAAATGGGGACCGTATGAAAATGTCGTATATCTTACCACCCTAATGTGGATGGATGTAAATTCCTAAGGTATAGCACCATGAGTGGCCATGTGTAACCGGTTGAGTAGTTCGCATACTCGTTGGATGGAACCAGCGGACAATATGTTTCGTGGACTTGGAGTGGTCTCGGAGCATTTCATTAAGGATTGGGCTTTTGAGCCGTATGCTTGGAAGGGTTACGCGTATGTGAAGAGAAGTTGAGTAGTGATTTGGATTAAGCCATTTAGAGTTGGTGTGAGTATCCCTGAGAAGGGGTGTAACGTGATTCTAGAGGCAAGGCCAATTTGCGCCGAGTCAGGTAGGCATCTTCTTCCGCCATAGATAGGTAGGATCAACAATTCGTGAAGAATGATTTGGTGCTATATTGGAGCACAAAGACTGTAGACTGAGATCGGTATAGACGACCTTAGTCCGAGTCCATTTGGGGCGCCAATTTGACGAGGGGTTTGTTAAGGGTGATAGAATGATAGTTTCGAATAGTATACCCTTCATATGATGAGGGTATACCTGAATTTTGAAGGAAAAATTCGATCATAGGGGGGGAGTATGTAACAACCCTCGCTTTTAGGAGGCTAATTTTATATTAATTTACCGCATAAGGTAATTATATAAGATGTTGGAACTAGAGTAAATATTAATTAAATGAGTTGAAGGTTAATATTTACTGGGTTATTGTATATTTACTACATGTGGAAGTAAATATCATTCGGTTGTTTGTTTTATGGTGTCATATGATTTAAATGACATTATGGTTTAATTGAAATCGAAACTTAAAATAATTTATAAACTTTTCGGATGCCAGTTTAGAGGGCGTAGTCAGTCCCGGAATGTGCGAGACAGTCAAAATAAGTGCCATATTGTATTTTTGTAATTCGGGAAATTTTACGTGGTTTTAACTTATATGCGTATTTGGGAGTCATTTTAATGTGGTGTTAACCACTTAAGTTGGGACACTTGTGTTAATCCCCAATTTCAGTCTTCTAAATCCCTAATTTCCCTATTTTATGTCTTAAACATAGAGAGAAAAGGAGAAGAAGTGAAAAGTGGACAAAGAAGAGAGAAAACGAAGATTGAAGATGGATTGTTGATACTACACAAAGAAATCTGAGATTTCAACCCTAAGACAAGTTTTCTACTTGCTACTATATGATTTAAGATGAATAATTTGTGTGATAGTTGTGTATTTGCATTTATGGATCAAAAATGGAATTTATGGGATTTGAACCCTAATCTTATTTTTGATGATAAAATTGTGAATTATAATGGTTATAAATCATGTAGGATAATCTTTGGGGTAGATAAAGGTTGTAGGTTGTGTTCAAACCGGAAGAGATTTGAGATTTGGGAAAAGTGAAATTTTCACTTGGGTTTAATTTTGGAAGAAGAAAGGGCCCTAGGTCTGCTATGACCGGTCGACCGCGGTCCCAGGATCGGTCGACCGGGCCTTCGGGAGAGGGCTTACTGCTTTCCCAAAAAGGCATTAATATTATGTGCGGTCGACCGCGGTACCCTGGCCGGTCGACCGGCCCCTCTAATCTGCACTTTCTGCTTTTCTTTCTAGGCAAAATTTGGAGACGCGGTCGACTGCGGTCTCAGGACCGGTCGACCGCTCCCCTGTTTTTCATCCTTAAATCTTATTTTATTTCCTAGGGTTCTTCTTTTCAATACAGAACTTAGGAACCTTCTTGTATGAAGTAAATTTAGGGTCCTAGATGAGTTGAGGGACTTCCCTACATTAGAAATAGGTTATGTGGGGTCTTTTCCGGGGATATGCCAATTGGTGTTAGGGCATTCTTTTCTTCTAGTTGATTATTATGAAACCAGGAGTTTTAGTATTATATTTAGGAGACTTTAGAAGCTAAATTGAGCTATGTTAGTATTGATGGTTTAAAAAATACCGCAAAAGGGTGTTGGGAGAATAAATTGAAAGCTTATTTATTCATCGAGGTTACAACGATAAGATGTATTAAGTATGGCTCCGGGTATAATATGAGGTATTTACAATAATGTAAATGATTATGGTTTCGGATAAAATGAAACATACATGTGAAAATGAAATGGAAAAAGGTAATAATGATGGTAAATGATAATTTACTGAATCATGATACGGTAAATGCTAATTTACTTAAACACACCTCTCTAAATGACATCATAGTGGAAGTTCGCGCGCTTGGTGATTCCCCCTGGCTAATGAATGCAGGGAGGATATAGTCCATAGGCCATATGAGCGATTATGTTATGTTTTCTGCGTTGGTGAGGAGATTCCGGGTGTGGTCTTGACTCTCCCGCAGGCATATGGCCGCTTCTCGACGTTTTGCGTTATAGGTGCTCAGTCTGCCTTGTTTGATAGGCCCCTGGAAGATGATGGTCATTTAGGGGCGTGCCCAGTGGGAAACTCGGAGGGGTGGTCTTAGAAACGTTATATGTATATAAATATAACTATTCATAATCAAGTGATACTTGATGTACGAGTTATGCCATAAAGAGCATGATGTAGTGCCATAAAGAGCATAATGAAATGCCACAATGAGCATTTAACGATAAAGATATTCCTGATAAGGAATGGGAAGCCACAAAGAGCTTAAAATTATGATTATAATTCCTAATAAGGAATGGAACTATGAAATGATTTAGAGTACATGATGAAAGTTTTTAGATTAATGTTATTTATTCTTATTCTCTTGCATAACTTAATTAAATTTATTGATTAATTAAAATGTCTTAGGTTATGTTTTTAAATTATGTAGGTAGATTCTTATCTCTTTTAGTCATGATTTACTGTTCATAACTGTCATACTTTTATTCATTTGGTGATCATATAAAATCGGGCCCTGACCCGTTCATATTTCTTGTTGTGCATGCATCTCGTATCCGTTCAGGTGATTCCACCGCAAGGACCCCTGTTCTGCCTTTCATTTTCCGTTGTTTGGGCGAGAAGTGATGCTTTGCGGGTATTACGGGACATGTTACGATAGACGTTGTCATCCTTGCACTCTTGTTAAGATCAGGTCTTTTACTCGGGCGTGAGGCCCAAGCTTTTGTAATTGTTTAATGTAATGTATTATATAAATTATTGAAATTGTTCAATATTGTTGTAGATTCTGCGGACCGACAGTATATTCGGTCCATTTGTTGGTTACTTGTCGTTATTGTAATATATATATTCTTGGGGTTCCCATTTTCTTTTCAGTATTTGGTTGTTTAAATTCTTTCTTTAAATTATATTAAAACAAAAAATTTTGGCAACCCGTTTTCTGAAATATTGGGTAGTTATCTTGGATACTCTATATTTTATGGTGATGACGAGAATGATTCCATCCGGGACTCCTGTTATATTGGATTATTGGGCTGGCCACCCCTTATTTTGGTGAGCGGGTTGTCACAGATGGTATCAGAGCATCAGGTTCTAGAGTCCTTAGGAATCTGTGTGGATGCCTTATGTTTTCAGTGTTGCTTTTGATTTGACATAGAGCCTTAGGGTTAAGATCATTGATTTCTCTTGTGAGATTTCATTTTCTGTCGTGAGGTAGGACCCATAGAATCTTTTGCGCATTCGTGTGAGATTCCTAGGTCGATTGAAGAACGACGCCAGAGAAGGTCGTTGTGAAGGCGTCATTAGATGGAAGAACTAAGAACTGTAAATTATGGTTGGGGATGAGGACTGCTTTGGTGGTCGCTCCCTTTTGTGGCATTTCCTTATCTTTCTACTGAGACTACTAAATACAGTAGATATAGTTTTTCAAGTACCACTAGAAGCAGAGAGTGGTATTAAGCTTGGGATTCCAAGCGATGTTACATTGAAGTAAGATGGAAGAGATGAGTCCTCATTTGGTGGATGCACAAGGCCCAGTAGTTTGGCCTAGAGGAGGGGTATAGAAGTGCCCAGAAGATAAGGATGGAGGAAAATCCTTCTCTCGTAGGAGTAGTGCTAAAATGGTGGGAACGTAGTCACCATAATTATGGGTGCAGGAAGTTTTGCCCATGAAGAAACCCGGTGGACACTTGTAACAACGAGTTTCTCTGGGATAACTGGACAGATGAGAATATGGATTCTCAAATGTTCACCCAAAGTTCGGTTAGAGGTCGACGGTGAAAAAAGAGTTGTACGGTTAGAGAGACCGTGCACCAAAATATGTTAGGTATAAGGAAGAAGGAGCACTTCAGTGGAATGATAGGTTCCAAAATAAGTGTTGTTAACACTTCTGAAGGATCAGTGTTCATGAAACCCCTTTGGTGGATATCCTCTATCCGCCACCGGGGGAGGATTCATTGAAATAAGGAAAGGAGAGGCCGGTATAGTGCTGTCTTTTGTAAAAGAAGAAAAGGGGACTATATGGATAATTATTGTCAGCCAGGGTAGGGACAATGGCTAGGACGTGGAGTGTAGAACCACTCATTTTGATTTTAATGATTGGAGGACAAGGGCAAGGATAAAATTCCTAGTTGGGGCATTGACGGAAGTAAATTGGTTCGAATAGGACTCGAATACGTCGTCTGAGAACCATTAGTATTAACCCAGAGTGATTAGCAAGAATGTTGGTTGGAATTCCACCTTTGTAGTGGGTGGTGCATCCCCTATGATAAGATAGAGTAGTATTGTGTTTACTCTAGATTCGGGTGTATATTGAGCTTGGTGGTATTGACACTATCATAGACAGGGTAATTATATGACTTCCGTGGTAGGGAAGTTTTATGTTCTCTTCACTCGTTATGAGGCGAGTGATGGTATTTTTAATTGTGTTACTGGTATTATGTGTTACCTTGTTTGAGTGTTCGATTGCTTGTTTACATTGTATGTGGTTGTTATGCCTTATCTCCTCGACCAACAAGGTTGAGTAGTAATGCATAGGAGGGGTTCCTTATTTGGATTCCGCTTTTGCGGGACGCTCCACACGTGAACCTCAACGGCGTTGGGAGTGGAGAGATGCTACTTTTCATTTCTCTTATTTTATTTTATTTTGTTGATTGAGAGTTGGGTTGAAAGGTTTAGCCGAGAATCACGTAGTTGAGTGATTAAGGGCTACTAAAGTGCGAGATAGAAGCACTGTATATAGTTATCTCCTCTGATCGATGCGAGGGAGACTGAGATATGAAGTCGAATTGAGACTTCATGTTATGCCTTGATGAGAAGGCCATTTTGTAAGATATGTATATAATGGGAGAAATATTTGAAAGACTTTATAAAAAGTAAATGTACGATTGATTGAAATCTTTGATTATTTGAAAGGTAAAACATAGAAGTAAAATATTGTTAGTAGGGTTGTAAATTAGAACTTTACCGGTCCCGATCATGTGTCTTAGACCGTCATATCGTGATGACCGACGATGCGAGGTAGTAGTGTAACGGGAGGGTTCCTTATTTGGATTTCGCTTCGACGAGACGTCCCACGTATGAAATCGAGCGAATATCGAAAGTTGAGATAGGTCTTGGACACTAGGGATATACTTAGTATTATATGTATACGACTTAGATAGGAAATATATAAATCGACCTTAGATTTATTAGGACGTAAGGCCATTAGTTTATGTGATGTTGATTTAGAAAGGCTGTAGGGAGTTGACCACAAATATGTTGTGGGTTAACCCTTAGGGGGAGTAGGTCCCTAGAAATGAGGAGTATGGAATCTCGAGAGATTCTGAAGGTTGGGCCAAAGGAGACGAGACCTTTCCTAGTTAAAGTGTTACATTGGTAACCTAGCTTTTGGGGAGTTAAAAGGATGAATTGACTTTCACTCCTGAGCCCATTTTGTTAAGTTCAGGGGTGAGTTTAAGGAACAAGTCTCTGCCAGGAACGGGAAGTAATATTACTGGAGCATGAACCCGTTGCCTATGCATCTCACAAGCTTAAACTTGGTGGGAGGTATTACTCCACGCTTGAATTGAAATTCATTGCAGTAAGTGATCACCTTAAAGGAATGAGGCACCACTTCCTGGGCAGGAAATTTTGTCTTTCTCGTGAGCAACAAGTTGTTGCAAGGTGTAGTGGGAAGAATTGAGTTGGTGAATGAAGTTCATAAATGACTATTGATGGGAAACTTCCCTTCGCTAAGGGAATGTGAATGGGGTAGTAGATGCGTCGAGTAGGAAACCCATCGGAGATATTAAGAAAGGTATGGAAAGCCTAGTAGAACGGGCATAACTCGGAAGACTAGGTAGCAAGAATATTTATGTCCGTGATTGACCACTTCACCTACTAGTGTGAAGAGACTAGTGGTGGAACGAAGAAGACTGTGTTCATAGATGTCTTCATTGAATTTCCCGCACCGAACTGGTCGTGATCCTATTTAAGAAAATTGTTGATCGTTCGACCAAATCGTTTATTTTTCGGCCTTATGGGTGGACTATATTCAGAAAAGTACACCCCGCTCTTTAAGGAGGAGTGGTAGAATCGTAAAAAGTGCCATCACTAGTGGTAGACCGAGACTAGATATTCAAGTCGAAGGCTTGGTAAAGTTCCATGAAGAAATGGGGACCGTATGAAAATGTCGTATATCTTACCACCCTAAAGTGGATGGATGTAAATTCCTAAGGTATAGCACCGTGAGTGGCCTTGTGTAACCGGTTGAGTAGTTCGCATACTCGTTGGATGGAACCAGCGGACAATATGTTTCGTGGACTTGGAGTGGTCTCGGAGCATTTCATTAAGGATTGGGCTTTTGAGCCGTATGCTTGGAAGGGTTACGCCTATGTGAAGAGAAGTTGAGTAGTGATTTGGATTAAGACATTTAGAGTTGGTGTGAGTATCCCTGAGAAGGGGTGTAACGTGATTCTGGAGGCAAGGCCAATTTGCGCCGAGTCAGGTAGGCATCTTCTTCCGCCATAGATAGGTAGGATCAAAAATTCGTGATGAATGATTTGGTGCTATATTGGAGCACAAAGACTGTAGACTGAGATCGGTATAGATGGCCTTAGTCCGAGTCCATTTGGGGCGCCACTTTGACGAGGGGTTTGTTAAGGGTGATAGACTGATAGTTTCGAATAGTATACCCTTCATATGATGAGGGTATACCTGAATTTTGAAGGAAAAATTCGATCATAAGGGGGGGAGTATGTAACAACCCTCGCTTTTAGGAGGCTAATTTTATATTAATTTACCGCATAAGGTAATTATATAAGATGTTGGAACTAGAGTAAATATTAATTAAATGAGTTGAAGGTTAATATTTACTGGGTTATTGTATATTTACTACATGTGGAAGTAAATATTATTCGGTTGTTTGTTTTATGGTGTCATATGATTTAAATGACATTATGGTTTAATTGAAATCGAAACTTAAAATAATTTATAAACTTTTCGGATGCCAGTTTAGAGGGCGTAGTCAGTCCCGGAATGTGCGAGACAGTCAAAATAAGTGCCATATTGTATTTTTGTAATTCGGGCAATTTTACGTGGTTTTAACTTATATGCGTATTTGGGAGTCATTTTAATGTGGTGTTAACCACTTAAGTTGGGACACTTGTGTTAATCCCCAATTTCAGTCTTCTAAATCCCTAATTTCCCTATTTTATGTCTTAAACATAGAGAGAAAAGGAGAAGAAGTGAAAAGTGGACAAAGAAGAGAGAAAACGAAGATTGAAGATGGATTGTTGATACTACACAAAGAAATCTGAGATTTCAACCCGAAGGCAAGTTTTCTACTTGCTACTATATGATTTAAGATGAATAATTTGTGTGATAGTTGTGTATTTGCATTTATGGATCAAAAATGGAATTTATGGGATTTGAACCCTAATCTTAGTTTTGATGATAAAATTGTGAATTATAATGGTTATAAATCATGTAGGATAATCTTTGGGGTAGATAAAGGTTGTAGGTTGTGTTCAAACCGGAAGAGATTTGAGATTTGGGAAAAGTGAAATTTTCACTTGGGTTTAATTTTGGAAGAAGAAAGGGCCCTAGGTCTGCTATGACCGGTCGACCGCGGTCCCACGATCGGTCGACCGGGCCTTCGGGGGAGGGCTTACTGCTTTCCCACAAAGGCATTAATATTATGTGCGATCGACCGCGGTACCCTGGCCGGTCGACCGGCCCCTCTAATCTGCGCTTTCTGCTTTTCTTTCTAGGCAAAATTTGGAGACGCGGTCGACTGCGGTCTCAGGACCGGTCGACCGCTCCCTTGTTTTTCATCCTTAAATCTTATTTTATTTCCTAGGGTTCTTCTTTTCAATACAGAACTTAGGAACCTTCTTGTATGAAGTAAATTTAGGGTCCTAGAGTCCTAGATGAGTTGAGGGACTTCCCTACATTAGAAATAGGTTATGCGGGGTCTTTTCCGGGGATATGCCAATTGGTGTTAGGGCATTTTTTTCTTCTAGTTGATTATTATGAAACCAGGAGTTTTAGTATTATATTTGGGATACTTTAGAAGCTAAATTGAGCTATGTTAGTATTGATGGTTTAAAACAATACCGCAAAAGGGTGTTGGGAGAATAAATTGAAAGCTTATTTATTCATCGAGGTTACAACGATAAGATGTATTAAGTATGGCTCCGGGTATAATATGAGGTATTTACAATAATGTAAATGATTATGGTTTCGGATAAAATGAAACATACATGTGAAAATGAAATGGAAAAAGGTAATAATGATGGTAAATGATAATTTACTGAATCATGATATGGTAAATGCTAATTTACTTAAACACACCTCTCTAAATGACATCATAAGGGAAGTTCGCGCGCTTGGTGATGCCCCCTGGCTAATGAATGCAGGGAGGATATAGTCCATAGGCCATATGAGCGATTATGTTATGTTTTCTGCGTTGGTGAGGAGATTCCGGGTGTGGTCTTGACTCTCCCGCAGGCATATGGCCGCTTCTCGACGTTTTGCGTTATAGGTGCTCAGGCTGCCTTGTTTGATAGGCCCCTGGAAGATGATGGTCATTTAGGGGCGTGCCCAGTGGGAAAACTCGGAGGGGTGGTCTTAGAAACGTTATATGTATATAAATATTACTATTCATAATCAAGTGGGACTTGATGTACGAGTTATGCCATAAAGAGCATGATGTAGTGACATAAAGAGCATAATGAAATGCCACAATGAGCATTTAACGATAAAAATATTCCTGATAAGGAATGGGAAGCCACAAAGAGCTTAAAATTATGATTATAATTCCTAATAAGGAATGGAACTATGAAATGATTTAGAGTACATGATGAAAGTTTGTAGATTAGTGTTATTTATTCTTATTCTCTTGCATAACTTAATTAAATTTATTGATTAATTACAATGTCTTAGGTTAGGTTTTTAAATTATGTAGGTAGATTCTTATCTCTTTTAGTCATGATTTACTGTTCATAACTGTCATACTTTTATTCATTTGGTGATCATATAAAATCGGGCCCTGACCCGTTCATATTTCTTATTGTGCATGCATTACGTATCCGTTCAGGTGGTTCCACCGCAAGGACGCCTGTTTTGCCTTTCATTTTCCGTTGTTTTAGGCGAGCAGTGATGCTTTGCGGGTATTACGGGACATGTTGCAATAGACGTTGTCATCCTTGCACTCTGGTTAAGATCAGGTCTTTTACTCGGGTGTGAGGCCCAAGCTTTTGTAATTGTTTATTGTAATGTATTATTGAAATTATTGAAATTGTTCAATACTGTTGTAGATTCTGCGGACCGACAGTATATTCGGTCCATTTGTTGGTTACTTGTCGTTATTGTAATATATATATTCTTGGGGTTCCCACTTTCTTTTCAGTATTGGGTTGTTTAAATTCTTTCTTTAAATTACATTAAAACAAAAAAATTTGGCAACCCGTTTTCTGAAATATTGGGTGGTTATCTTGGATACTCTATATTTTATGGTAATGCCAAGAATGATTCCATCCGAGACAACTGTTATATTGGAGTATTGGGCTGGCCACCCCTTATTTTGGTGAGCGGGTTGTCACAGATGGTATCAGAGCATCAGGTTCTAGAGTCCTTAGGAATCTGTGTGGACGCCTTATGTTTTCAGTGTTGCTTTTGATTTGACATAGAGCCTTAGGATTAAGATCGTTGATTTCTCTTGTGAGATTTCATTTTCTGCTGTGAGGTAGGACCCATAGAATCTTTTGCGCATTCGTGTGATATTCGTAGGTCGATTGAAGAAGGACGCCAGAGAAGGTCGCTGTGAAGGCGTCATTAGATGGAAGAACTAAGAACTGTAAATTATGGTTGGGGATGAGGACTGCTTTGGTGGTCGCTCCCTTTTGTGGCATTTCGTTATCTTTCTACTGTGACTACTAAATACAGTAGATATAGTTTTTCAAGTACCACTAGAAGCAGAGAGTGGTATTAAACTTGGGATTCCAAGCGATGTTACATTGAAGTAAGATGGAAGAGATGCGTCCTCATTTGGTGGATGCACAAGGCCCAGGAGTTTGGCCTAGAGGAGGGGTATAGAAGTGCCCAGATGATAAGGATGAGTAGTGCTAAAATGGTGGGAACGTAGTCACCATAATTATGGGTGCAGGAAGTTTTGCCCATGAAGAAACCCGGTGGACACTTGTAACAACGAGTTTCTCTGGGATAACTTGACAGATGAGAATATGGATTCTCAAATGTTCACCCGAAGTTCGGTTAGAGGTCGACGGTGAATAAAGAGTTGTACGGTGAGAGAGACCGTGCACCAAAATATGTTAGGTATAAGGAAGAAGGAGCACTTCAGTGGAATGATAGGTTCCAAAATAAGTGTTGTTAACACTTCTGAAGGATCAGTGTTCATGAAACCCCTTTGGTGGATATCTGCTATCCGCCACCGGGGGAGGATTCATTGAAATAAGGAAAGGAGAGGCCGGTAGAGTGCTCTCTTTTGTAGAAGAAGAAAAGGGGACTGTGTGGATAATTGTTGTCAGCCAGGGTAGGGACAATGGCTAGGAGGTGGAGTGTAGAACCACTCAATTTGATTTTGATGATTGGAGGACAAGGGCAAGGATAAAATGCCTAGTTGGGGCATTGACGAAAGTAAATTGGTTCGAATAGGACTCGAATACGGTGTCTGAGAACCATTAGTATTAACCCGGAGTGATTAGCAAGAATGTTGGTTGGAATTCCACCTTTGTAGTGAGTGGTGCATCCCCTATGATAAGATAGAGTAGTATTGTGTTTACTCTAGATTCAGGTGTATATTGAGCTTGGTGGTATTGACACTATCATAGACAGGGTAATTATATGACTTCCGTGGTAGGGAAGTTTTATGTTCTCTTCACTCATTATGAGGCGAGTGATGGTATTTTTAATTGTGTTACTGGTATTATGTGTTACCTTGTTTGAGTGTTCGATTGCTTGTTTACATTTTATGTGGTTGTTATGCCTTATCTCCTCGACCAACAAGGTTGAGTAGTAATGCATAGGAGGGGTTCCTTGTTTGGATTCCGCTTTTGCGGGACGCTCCACGCGTGAACCTCAACGGCGTTGGGAGTGGAGAGATGCTACTTTTCCTTTCTCTTATTTTATTTTATTTTGTTAATTGAGAGTTGGGTTGAAAGGTTTAGCCGAGAATCACGTAGTTGAGTGATTAAGGGCTACTAAAGTGCGAGATAGAAGCACTGTATATAGTTATCTCCTCTGATCGATGCGAGGGAGACTGAGATATGAAGTCGAATTGAGACTTCTGGTTAGGCCTTGATGAGAAGGCCATTTTGTAAGATATGTATATAATGGGAGAAATATTTGAAAGACTTTACAGAAAGTAAATGTACGATTGATTGAAATCTTTGATTATTTGAAAGGTAAAACATAGAAGTAAAATCTTGTTAGTAGGGTTGTAAATTAGAACTTTATCGGTCCCGATCATGTGCCTTAGACCGTCATATCTTGATGACCGACGATGCGAGGTAGTAGTGTAACGGGAGGGTTCCTTATTTGGATTTCGCTTCGACGAGACGTCCCACGTATGAAACCGAGCAAATATCAAAAGTTGAGATAGGTCTTGGACACTAGGGATATACTTAGTATTATATGTATACGACTTAGATAGGAAATATATAAATCGACCTTAGATTTATTAGGACGTAAGGCCATTAGGTCGTGTGATGTTGATTTAGAAAGGCTGTAGGGAGTTGACCACAAATATGTTGTGGGTTAACCCTTAGGAGGAGTAGGTCCCTAGAAACGAGGAGTATGGAATCTCGAGAGATTCTGAAGGTTGGGCCAAAGGAGACGAGACCTTTCCTAGTTAAAGTGTTACATTGGTAACCTAGCTTTTGGGGAGTTAAAAGGATGAATTGACTTTCACTCCTGAGCCCATTTTGTTAAGTTCAGGGGTGAGCTTAAGGAACAAGTCTCTGCCAGGAACGGGAAGTAATATTACTGGAGCATGAACCCGTTGCTTATGCATCTCACAAGCTTAAACTTGGTGGGAGGTATTACTCCACGCTTGAATTGAAATTCATTGCAGTAAGTGATCATCTTAAAGGAATGAGGCACCACTTCCTGGGAAGGAAATTTGGTCTTTCTCGCGAGCAACAAGTTGTTGCAAGGTGTAGTGGGAAGAATTGAGTTGGTGAATGAAGTTCATAAAGGACTATTGATGGGAAACTTCCCTTCGCTAAGGGAATGTGAATGGGGTAGTAGATGCGTCGAGTAGGAAATCCATCGGAGATATTAAGGAAGGCATGGAAAGCCTAGTAGAACGGGCATAACTCGGAAGACTAGGTAGCAAGAATATTTATGTCCATGATTGACCACTTCACCTACTAGTGTGAAGAGACTAGTGGTGGAATGAAGAAGACTGTGTTCATAGATGTCTTCATTGAATTTCTCGCACCGAACTGGTCGTGATCCTATTTGATAAAATTGTTGATCGTTCGACCAAATCGTTTATTTTTCGTCCTTATGGGTGGACTATATTCAGAAAAGTACACCCCGCTCTTTAAGGAGGAGTGGTAGAATCGTAAAAAGTGCCATCACTAGTGGTAGACCGAGACTAGATATTCAAGTCGAAGGCTTGGTAAAGTTCCATGAAGAAATGGGGACCGTATGAAAATGTCGTATATCTTACCACCCTAAAGTGGATGGATGTAAATTCCTAAGGTATAGCATCGTGAGTGGCCTTGTGTAACCGGTTGAGTAGTTCGCATACTCGTTGGATGGAACCAGCGGATAATATGTTTCGTGGACTTGGAGTGGTCTCGGAGCATTTCATTAAGGATTGGGATTTTGAGCCGTATGCTTGGAAGGGTTACGCCTATGTGAAGAGAAGTTGAGTAGTGATTTGGATTAAGACATTTAGAGTTGGTGTGAGTATCCCTGAGAAGGGGTGTAACGTGATTCTGGAGGCAAGGCCAATTTACGCCGAGTCAGGTAGGCATCTTCTTCCGCCATAGATAGGTAGGATCAACAATTCGTGAAGAATGATTTGGTGCGATATTGGAGCACAAAGACTGTAGACTGAGATCGGTATAGACGACCTTAGTCCGAGTCCATTTGGGGCGCCACTTTGACGAGGGGTTTTTTAAGGGTGATAGAATGATAGTTTCGAATAGTATACCCTTCATATGATGAGGGTGTGCCTGAATTTTGAAGGAAAAATTCCCTCATAAGGGGGGGAGTATGTAACAACCCTCGTTTTTAGGAGGCTAATTTTATATTAATTTACCGCATAAGGTAATTATATAAGATGTTGGAACTAGAGTAAATATTAATTAAATGAGTTGAAGGTTAATATTTACTGGTTTATTGTATATTTACTACATGTGGAAGTAAATATCATTCGGTTGTTTGTTTTATGGTGTCATATGATTTAAATGACATTATGGTTTAATTGAAATCGAAACTTAAAATAATTTATAAACTTTTCGGATGCCAGTTTAGAGGGCGTAGTCAGTCCCGGAATGTGCGAGACAGTCAAAATAAGTGCCATATTGTATTTTTGTAATTCGGGCAATTTTACGAGGTTTTAACTTATATGCGTATTTGGGAGTAATTTTAATGTGGTGTTAACCACTTAAGTTGGTACACTTGTGTTAATCCCCAATTTTAGTCTTCTAAATCCCTAATTTCCCTATTTTATGTCTTAAACATAGAGAGAAAAGGAGAAGAAGTGAAAAGTGGACAAAGAAGAGAGAAAACGAAGATTGAAGATGGATTGTTGATACTACACAAAGAAATCTGAGATTTCAACCCTAAGGCAAGTTTTCTACTTGCTACTATATGATTTAAGATGAATAATTTGTGTGATAGTTGTGTATTTGCATTTATGGATCAAAAATGGAATTTATGGGATTTGAACCCTAATCTTAGTTTTGAGGATAAAATTGTGAATTATAATGGTTATAAATCATGTAGGATAATCTTTGGGGTAGATAAAGGTTGTTGGTTGTGTTCAAAACGGAAGAGATTTGAGATTTGGGAAAAGTGAAATTTTCACTTGGGTTTAATTTTGGAAGAAGAAAGGGCCCTAGGTCTGCTATGACCAGTCGAGCGCGGTCCCAGGACCGATCGAAAGGGCCTTCGGGGGAGGGCTTACTGCTTTCCCACAGAGGCATAAATATTATGTGCGGTCGACCGAGGTACCCTGGCCGGTCGACCAGCCCCTCCAATCTGAGCTTTTTGCTTTTCTTTCTAGGAAAAATTTGGAGACGCGGTCGACCGCGGTCTCAGGACCGGTCGACCGGTCCCCTATTTTTCATCCTTAATTCTTGTTTTATTTCCTAGGGTTCTTCTTTTCAATACAGAACTTAGGAACCTTCTTGTATGAAGTAAATTTAGGGTCCTAGAGTCCTAGATGAGTTGAGGGACTTCCCTACATTAGAAATAGGTTATGTGGGGGCTTTTCCGAGGATATGCCAATTGGTGTTAGGGCATTCTTTTCTTCTAGTTGATTATTATGAAACCAGGAGCTTTAATATTATATTTGGGAGACTTTAGAAGCTAAATTGAGCCATGTTAGTATTGATGGTTTAAAACAATACCGCAAAAGGGTGTTGGGAGAATAAATTGAAAGCTTATTTATTCATCGAGTTTACAACTATAAGATGCATTAAGTATGGCTCCGGGTATAATATGAGGTATTTACAATAATGTAAATGATTATGGTTTCAGATAAAATGAAACATACATGTGAAAATGAAATGGAAAAAGGTAATAATGATGGTAAATGATAATTTACTAAATCATGATACGGTAAATGCTAATTTACTTAAACACACCTCTCTAAATGACATCATAAGGGAAGTTCGCGCGCTTGGTGATGCCCCCTGGCTAATGAATGCAGGGAGGATATAGTCCATAGGCCATATGAGCGATTATGTTATGTTTTCTGCGCTGGTGAGGAGATTCCGGGTGTGGTCTTGACTCTCCCGCAGGCATATGGTCGTTTCTCGACGTTTTGCGTTATAGGTGCTCAGGCTGCCTTGTTTGATAGGCCCTTGGAAGATGATGGTCATTTAGGGCCGCGCCCAGTGGGGAAACTCGGAGGGGCGGTCTTAGAAACGTTATATGTATATAAATATAACTATTCATAATCAAGTGGGACTTGATGAATGAGTTATGCCATAAAGAGCATGATGTAGTGCCATAAAGAGCACAATAAAATGCCACAATGATCATTTAACGATAACGATATTCCTGATAAGGAATGGGAAGCCACAAAGAGCTTAAAATTATGATTATAATTCCTAATAAGGAATGGAACTATGAAATGATTTAGAGTACATGATGAAAGTTTTTAGATTAATGTTATTTATTCTTATTCTCTTGCATAACTTAATTAAATTTATTGATTAATTAAACTGTCCTAGGTTATGTTTTTAAATTATGTAGGTTGATTCTTATCTCTTTTAATCATAATTTACTGTTCATAACTGTCATACTTTTATTCATCTGGTGATCATATAAAACCGGGCCCTGACCCGTTCATATTTCTTATTGTGCATGCATCTCGTATCCGTTCAGGTGGTTCCACCGCAAGGACGCCTGATCTGCCTTTCATTTTTAGTTGTTTTGGGTGAGCCGTGATGCTTTTAGGGTATTACGGGACATGTTGCTATAGACGCTGTCATCCTTGAACTCTGGTTAAGATCAGGTCTTTTACTCGGGCGTGAGGCCCAAGCTTTTGTAATTGTCTAATGTAATGTATTATATAAATTATTGAAATTGTTCAATATTGTTGTAGATTCTGCGGACCGACAGCATATTCGGTCCTTTTGTTGCTTACTTGTCGTTATTGTAATATATATATTCTTGGGGTTCCCACTTTCTTTTCAGTATTGGGTTGTTTAAATTCTTTCTTTAAATTATATTAAAACAAAAATTTTTGGCAACCCGTTTTCTGAAATATTGGGTGGTTATCCTGGATACTCTATATTTTATGGTGATGCTGAGAATGATTCCATCCGGGACTCCTGTTATATTGGAGTATTGGGATGTCCACCCCTTATTTTGGTGAGCAGGTTATCACACTTCGGTCCGGGGTTCTCTTGAAATTGGGATTGCGGATCGGTCCAATCCGAATCTGTCCGGGTTTACTTTGACTTTTTCTTCAAACTTTGACTGCTCATAACTTTCACACCGGGACTCCGATTGAGGTGCCGTTTCTTCCTATGTACTCATAATTGAAGGCTCTTCAACTTCTCTTTAGATGCATCGTCCGAATTCTAGGTAAAAATTATAACTTTTCCCTTTTAACTTTTCCTTCTTTTTTTTCTCGATTCTTTCGGGTTCTTTCTTTCTTTATTGACATTAAATACCTACAAAATTAGTACAAAATACCAGAAACTCGGTGTACTCGTTAGAATAAGTCAGTAGTAAGATTATGAGATAAAATCAAATCGATTACGTTGTTTGAGGTGTTAAAAGTAACTAAATTAAAGGGATAAATTTGGAAGAATTTATGTGTAATCAAATCTCCCTAACTTAGAACTTTGCGCGTCACGAGCAATGTAAAAGAATGAGAGTATGATTTAAAGACCCTTCAAAAAATTTATTGGGATATAGTACCTTTTTCGCTGGCAAGCGATTACATTTAGCGTATGCAACACGCCTTTAAACCCCTAGGTCACCCTAGTAGGACGAGTTGTGTCTCGTGAGGGATTGCAGAGAATATACCCACAAACTTCGACTCAAGGAAAATTCAAAATACGCAAAAAAATGTATATTTCAAATTTTTCAAGAAAATAGTCATCATCAAGTCATATTTACAAGTCTCAAATCATAGTGCGCATGTGCGAAGCCAAAAATTTAACCACGGATTTCCACCAATTGACCATTACGTTACTTATCCGAAAATTCATTTTGATTTCAAATTTTCATGGAATGCTCTGTCAAACGAATCACTCGGAATGTGGCTATTCTCTCGGTATGCGTGATATAACGAGTAAATATAATGGACGCAAAGTCACGCACACAACTAAAAAGACGGAAATTTTATAGTGATAGGATCTCATCAACTGAATACGGTTTTAAAAACGGGAACATTGCCTCTTATTCACACATTCAATCTCTTTTATTATCTTTTGGTGTATTAGCTCTCCACGCGGTAACCAATTTTGCAATTCGGACTCGGTTAGGACTTTTTCGGGTTTTAAGGTATATTGGGTAAAATGAAAATGGTAGGGAAGGTTGGAATTGGAAAAGTCATTTATGATGTCCATTTGTTCTTTTTTCGGGCTATTGCTCATTTTTTTTTCTCTATTTTTTCTGTTTTTCACTTCTTTTCTTGCTATTTTTGTTGAGCATATCTATTTTTTTCTTACCCCTTTTTATGCACTTTTAGGACTTCATTGAATATTCCCTTTTCGCAATTCTAGGCTACGTGGGTTTTTCGGGGTACCAAACGAAAAGGATAACTGTTATTCGGCTCAATTTGGGTTATTAAAGGGATAATGTTTCACATCTTTTTATGGTTAATGTTTTTGGGTAACAAACGAGGGCCTATTTCATTGTCCGAATTACTTATTAATTTACCATATGTGTCTCGAGATTAATTAAGTTTAGAGATTTATAGTGCGCTTTTTAAGGCAATACCACACACGTTTTCCATAACCGATCAAAATGAAAGGATTGAGATCCACGATGACTTTTTAGGCGCTAAAAAGAATTTTGAGTTAACAATTAACTCGAATTGATTTATAAATTTCACAAAGATGAAAGGCTCGAATCTCACCGGGTTTATTAATCTCCACATTTATTCGTTAAGTCGTCAATTTTCGCTCAACTTCCATCTTTGGTCAATTTCGACTTTTGTTGAATTTTACAACTTGAGACTTCAATCCGACTTTTAATGATATTTTTGAAAAATTTTGAATTCCAAATTTTATTTATTTTGAAGAAAAATATTTTTGGATTTTTCAAATTTTTTTTTTTTAAAGATTTTTGAAAATTTATGAAGTTTTAGAAATACGCACTTGTGACCCCCCTAACTTAGACATTTGCATTGTCCTCAATAAAAAAGGACTAAAATCTAACTCAAAGCGAATGAACAGTGCGGAAAAATAAAATAAACAAATATTTAAAATACATAAAGACACTAAATGAGCCGAACACATGACTCAATAATACAATAAAAATCACCCCATACGCGTCGGGGGTGTGACGACCTCTCATCTCTTCACAAACTCACCCGACCCCATGAACGGGGTTCAATGCTTTCCTCGTCTCTTCCGTCTTCACATCGTAAACCAATAATCGGAACAAGTTAGGACCTTGCCAATAGATAAGGGAAAGACCGAGAGAATATTGACACTTGCTCCCAAATTAAGTAAGGCTTTCTCAATTTAATTTTCTCCAATGATGCAGGAAATGGTGGGTGCACCGGGATCTTTGAACTTGGGCTGGAGATCATTGAGTAGGATGGAGCTCACGTTCTGTGCTAGAAAGGTATTTTTCTTTACCTTCATCCTCCTTTTGACCGTCAACAAGTCTTTGATGACTTTTGCATAAGCTGGAATTTTCTTAATCGCATCGAGGAAAGGTAAATTAAGCTTCACTTGCTTTACTACGTCTAGCACTTCATCACGGGGATTTCCTTTGTGAGAAGGAACCAACCTTTGAGGAAACGGTGCCGCAGAGGGTGGTTTCACTACTACCTCAGGCTCAATAGTGTCCTCTTTATCACTCTCCTTCAAGGGGACATCTTCGGCCTCTTTCGTACCGGGTGAAATCTCCTTGTATTTGGTTGCATCGTGTGGGGGAGGTGATAAATCAACGACTCTCCCACTACGAAGAGTGGTCACAACTTGACATTTCTCCTGATGTTCTGTCGAGGTGGAGCTAACACTAGTTTGACCTTGGGGTGGTCTTTGTCCCTGGGCAGGAAACTTTCCCTTCTCTTGGATACTCAACGATGATTGCAACTGTGAGATGTTCGCATTCATGTCGTTCATCATGCGCTCATGCCTAGCATTAGTTGCAGTCTGGGTATTGATAAAGTCGTTGAATGTATCCTCGAGACTTCTCTGCAGTGGAGGGATGTATGCTCCTTAAGGTGGTGGTGCTTGCACATGTCCTTGCATGTGTGGAGCTTGTTGAAAATGCGGTGGTGAAGGAGGGGCAACATTTGAATTAGGATTCATCGCAGCATGTTGTTGCCCATAGCTAAAACCAGGGTGGTTTTTCCATAAAGGGTTGTAAGAATTCCCGTGCGAGGAATCGAAATTACCCTTGAATCCTCCTATATCACTTACTTGTTCTTGAAGCATCACTTTGTAGGCGGGTATAGTCGGGCATTACTCAGTTGAATGACTCGCCTCACAAATCGTACACACCTTCTCGACGGGGTTTGGGATGGATCCAATTGGTCCTCTTACATATACCTCACGTAGGTCTCGCAGTCCTTTCTCAAGCATATTGAGTCGACTGTCCGTCATAGAATTCTTTTCAACATGAAATAGGTCGTACGTCGATGGAGTGGTAGTCACTTGACGATTTTGATTTTGAGCATTAGGGTCAGATGTATCCTAGGAATGGGTAGTCTCGGCGACATACCTCAGGTGAATCTCAGCATCGTGGGCGTCTAAGTCAACAAATGGACCACTACCCATGGTTTCAACGAGTTGCTTGGAATTAATGTTCAGCCCATTATGGATAAAGGAAATGATTTGCATTTTATTAAAACCATGATGGGTACAAGACGCAATTAACTCATTGAAACGCTCGTAGCATCGTTCGAATAACTCATTTTCTAATTGTTGGAAAGTTTGAATTTGAGCCTTGATGGAATTCGTTCGATGTGGAGGAAATAACTTCTTGAGAAATTTGGATTGTAATTCGTTCCATGATGAAATCGAATTTGGAGGTAAATACCATAGCCATGTTTTGGCCTTATCCTTTAGCGAGAATGGGAAGAGTTTAAGACGGAGCATAACTTTTGTGCAAGTTTGGTCACTGAGAGTCTCGCACACCTCCTCAAATTCCATAATGTGGGCATATGGCTTTTCTGAATCTAGTCCATGGTAAGTGGGAAGTATCTGGATCATCCCATTCCTAAAGAGAAATTGTCCCGCAATGTACGGGAGTAAAATGCATCCTGGAGTGACAGTATGCTCGGGATATAAGACGTCTCTCAAAGGGCGATACGGGGCCTCTCCCTCGTCGGCAGCTGCACTACTTTGTTGTGGCATGTCTCTCTCTCTTAAAGATTTAGTATCCTCGCTTGGTATATTCGAGTGCACTCCAAAGTGTGTCCTAAGAGGGAAAACGGCGTGTTATTTGAGATTGAGTGTGACGGTGTGGGAGGTGGAAACCAGAACTGTAGAGCGTTAGGAGTGTGAGGGCTATCAGGGTCGTACTCAACTATTGGATTTTCGTGAATGTGGTTTGGAGTATTCTGGGGAGTTGGAGTGAGTTTAAAATTTTGCATTAATAGCTTATGAGAGATGATGATGAATATTTTTGTGCTTTTTCAAATTCTTATATGTTTTTGGATTTTTGGAGATTTTGGTCAAAGTTTTAGATTGACTTGATCTAATCCTAAGTCTACCTAAATCCCCGAAAACAGAGCCAAAAACTTGACGCGACTCAGAAAGTGTCTCTAGTGTGCGTTCTCTTCTAGGCTCAAGTGCAAGCCTGTCGCGTTAGTAATAAACCCGATAAGTTGGGATCGTATCCACAGGAAAATAGGACAACAAAGTTGTAACGACATTGGATAGATAAGGAAATCCTAACTCTGACTCTAAAGAAAAAGGAAAAGGTGATTTGATTTGTGGAATAACTACACTAGACGCAATTGTGAAATTATGAAAAAATGCAACTATTCTAAATTACCTAAAATACTGATGAAGAATGATTTAAAACTTTAAACTATATGATGAGAAAAAAAACAGGATGGGAATACAATCGCTCAACCCTAGTGTATTGTAGGTATAATACTAATCGTAAATTTAAATAAATAATTAGACCCATAATTTAGTACTGCCAGGCATTACGTATATGAGGTTCAAGCCCTCACCATACTTAATCAGAGGACGAGTAAATCGGTATTGCAATAGTTATACTCAAATTGTATTCTAAACCATCCCGGTTACCCGGAAGCAAAGGAGATTCAAAGATCTACCATTATCGCGTTTCTACGCAACACGGTCGTAATCAAATCATTAAATTTAGAATATTAATTTTATATACATGCAACTACTACATCAGGTTGAGTTCATGTATCCCGACCTTAGAAAATATAGCCTAACATGCTGAAACTAATGAAAATAATTTTTGAATTGCAGAAAACCATGATTGAATTAAGGAAGAATTGTAGAATGATGTAGAAAGGATATTGGACAGAAGAAATTAACTACTAATCTTACCAAAGCACTAAAAGCAGCAATTAAAATTACTTATAACCACAGAAATCTGAACAATCTTCAATCTTGTAATTAAATTTGTATTTGATCTTCAAACTAGGGTTTTTACACAAAGAATCGAAAATTAGCTAAATTCTCCGTCCTAAGAATGATAATAAAACGGGTTTAAATACCATACAAAACTTCAAGAGTTTTAGCTGAACTAGGACTCTCTATTAGAGGAAGATAGAAAAATTAAAATTGGACAGTCGGACCGGTTTGGTACTCCTTCGGTTCGGTCTGGATGGAATCCGGATCGGTTCGTTTATTTCTTGGGCGGATCGATCCGACACGAATCGGGTCATTTGTTTTCTTTCATCTTTGATCCGTCTTCGGTCCGAGGTTCTCTGGAAATTGGCATTGCAGATCGGTCTGATCCGGATCGGTCCGAGTTTCCTTTGAGTTTTTCTTCAAACTTTGACTGCTCATAACTTTCACACTGGGACTCCGATTGAGGTGTCGTTTCTTCCTATGTACTCGTAATTGAAGGCTCTTCAACTTCTATTAAAATGCCTCATCCAAATTCTGGGAAAAGTTACAACTTTTCCTTTTTACTTTTCCTTCTTTTTTTTCTCGATTCTTCCGGTTTCTTTCTTTCTTTATTGACATTAAATACCTAAATAATTAGTACGAAATACCAAAAACTCGGTGTATTCGTTAGAATAAGTCACTAGCACGATTATAAGATAAAATTAAATCGATTACGTTGTTCGAGGTGCTAAAAGTAACTAAATTAAAGGGATAAATTTGGAAGAATTTATGCCTAATCAGGAATACTTGAGAATATACAATGAAAAGTGTGAGTGCAGAAAATTCACAATAAAATGATTCACGAATGCAATCACAAAAGACAGAAAGTAAATAAAATCACATATAACAATGATGTACATGGATCGGTAACTTGCCTACGTCAACGCATAGGTTATTTATTTTCTATTAAGTGTCTCTCACGATTACAATTTTTTCATCCCATTGCCTCGGGTCAGGGAGTATAATTTATATATATGTTTGTTACAGAGTTCGACGTATTTAAGGAACTCCAACATCGCATGTGGGATGGCCATAAGGTGCTTGAATATCTCGACCCAGATTCTTGGCACCTGATTTGATCATATCCACGAGTATTCTCCTCTAACTAAACTGCTCGTGTAAGGATTAAGCCATGATTTGGGCCATACCAAATAACTTAAGTTATCTTGGTTGGCTATTTTCATAGGCTTGTAAAAAGTGAGCTCCCAAAATTACCCCTGAAATCTTTGGGCTAATAATCATGGGATAATAGATTTCAACCGGGTCGAAGGTTCATGTCCTTGTCATGTAGTGAGAGTCTGTGATGGCATCATCATAATAACAAGACTTTAAATAAGGGAACGCTTGTCTTAAGGAGACAAATGAAGTGCTGAAATCTTCCTACGAACTCAAAACTCATCATTTGAGTGTTCTAGTGATCAGTTGAGGCTTACCCAAGCGTTTGCTCATTACATTTGGTCGTTCTCGCGCATAATCTGTTCCTAAGCTCTTCCTCTTGCTTCAAATTTCAAAGTTTCTCTCTTTTTGTGCTTTGTCAAAGCTTCGTTACCACCTGTAAGTTATAGTTTCTGCCTTTTCTTTGGTTCTTCTTCTCTATATTAACTTGTTACTGTAGTTAGTGTTTCTTCTTGCTTGTTAAACTATGGTGTAGCTAAATAGTAAATTTGTAAAAGAATTTAGGCGTAAATATAATATTCCTGAATGGGTAATTATCAATTGTGCCCCCTTCCCCGTAATGTTTGCAAAGTGGATGGGGCACTGAATTCATACCATATTGATAACTGAAGGAGGTCTAACTTTTCCCTTAAATGAGTTATTTCTTAGATTTTTTACGTATTTCGTTATTGTTCCTGCTCAGTGTGCCCCCAATGTATGGAAGATAGTAAACGGTGTTTTAGGATAAATACTCTTTATGGAACAAGGTAGGGGCTCACCGAGATATATTACTATTACACGTTCTCAAAAACCAAAGAGGGTTTGTTGTATCTGAAAACCAAAAGAGCTGAGCGAATTCTGGTTGTAAATCTCCTGGATTCCCACCAAGATTATTAGGAAAGTGGATTCATTGCAACGGACTAGCATCACCCCCTAATGTTGGAAGGGAAGAGACCACGTGATCTTCCCATTTTAGACTATGGGGTGGCCAAAATAGGTCGCTTCCTTTTTTCCTTTCAGCTAACTTCTTGTAGATTTCTCTCATTCTTGTGGCTGATTTTCCTCTTCTTTATCATTACAGATTGTGCCAAGAACCAAGAACCTGACATTACTGAGATCAATACTGAAAAGCTCATAAAAACCTGGAGTATACTAGAGATATTGGCAGAAGGTGAGCATCCTAGATCGACGGCCTTTCTCTTAGAATACAAGAACACTGGCAACATCTTTATTGCTCGTCCAGTTGATCAGGTCCTAGTTTTGAGATCTCCAGAGGTAGGTCCTTCTGAGGAGGAGATCTCTAAAGAAGATGAGGAAGAGAGAATAGGAGGAGTAGAAGTTAGAGGAGAAATAGAGGAAGAAGAGAAAAAAGAAGATATGGCTCCGTTAGTCAAGAAAAGGAGGTTGAGGCTTCCTGATAATGATGATGACCACACAGTTCTGTCCGACAGGATCCTTACTTTAAAGATCTCTACAGTAAATTCTCCCAAAGTCAGTGGTACCGACCCATTTGATAAAGGGAGGGAGAAAGAGAAGGAGAAAGAAAATACGAGAGAAGAAGAAGAGAAGAGTATATATATATATATATATATATATAGAGAGAGAGAGAGAGAGAGAGAGAGAGACACACACACACAAAGAGCATAGGCTCAGAGGTTAGCCTTGCAGTCTACTGATGGGACCATTGTCCCTAGTCTCGAGGGAGCTAGTGTGGATGACTCCCTTTTTTTGGCTCCAGATCTGCTGAAGAGGTTAGTGCTCGCCACTCATAGCGAAAGGTCTTCGAGGCTGGGACCATCTCAACTTTCCATCAAGATCGCACATGGGACGGCTTTAGTAAGTCTCTCTTACTCGTTTCTTCCCTCTGTTATTTTTCATTTCTGTTCTGATTCCCTATTATTCTGTTTTCTCTCCAGATATTATCTAATTTCACTATCTGACAGCTTCAGGAAGGAGAAAGAGCTGAAGAAGGCTTTGGAAGCCGAGAAGATAGCCTTAGAGGCTAAGAAGTTGGCCTTTACCAATGTTCTCCAATCATGGGAGCGTGAAAAGAGTGACATGTCTAAGGCCTATGATGCTTTGGGGGATGGTTAAAAGGTGAATGTTACCGAGAAGTCCAAGTTAGTGGAGGCGAACAAAGAGCTGACTTGCAAGGTGGACACGTTAGAGGGAGACCTTTTTCAATCCAAATATGACAACTACCATGAAGGAATATACAAATCATATGAGGATGTTGAATACCAAATGTCTTATGCTTGCAAGGTCTCCTTTAAGAGGGGATGTGACCAGGTTTTAAAGGCTGCTGGAACACCTGCAGGCTCTGAACTATTCGGCCTTCATTCTACTGGTCCTGACACTTATATTGAAAAAGAAGAAGGAGAGGGAGGAGACCAAGCTCCTGGTAACACCAAGATTATTCCTATTATGGTTGGCGGGAGTGCTGGTGCTGATGATGGCCAGGAACAACTGGTGGTCCACAAGTGGAAGACCAAAGTTGAGGAAGATCAGGTGAAAGACTAGGGCTCTTGTAGACTAGGAGTTCCTATTTTCCTTGTACAATTTTTGGTTTTTATTAGTCTGTCCCTTTATTTTGCAAACTTCATGTATTGTCTAGTGTCCTTCTTTTACTTTCATGTGATAATCAAATTTACCCTTTGGTTCACGTGTTCCTTTATTTGCGTTTATGCTAATGCTTGCTTCTGGTTTGATATGTATTATTTGTAATCTGTTGATTTAGATCACTACATTTCTCCCAATTCTCAATTGGAGAGAATTCTTGGACTTGATATAAACTTACAATCTTGTAAAGCCTTCGAAAAAATATGCAAGTCACTAAGAGCTAGGAACGAACAGTACAAAAACTAGACTGAAGTAATTGCAAAGCTGAAGGATGACCTCTAGGAGATGGAAGAGATATGGGCTTCTATTTAAGAGGAAGTTAATTCCCATAGGGTCCACCTTCTGGAGAGGACTGAGGTCAACCAAGTGTGTGAGGTACTGCAGTGTGAAAATAATGCTCTGTAAAAGGAGGTGGCGAGCTTGAAATCTTTTATAGGAGTTATAAAATACAATGTCAAGAAGCTGAGATACTCCTTTAAGGTAGGACCGAGAAAGGTATGGGGGAAGGTTTTAACGCTGGTTGGGCAGATGCCCTAGCAAAACTTAAGGAGGCTGAAAGTATTGCTTTTTCTCGAGGATGGATAGTGATCTTAAAGAGGTGAGAACCCCAAAGGAATCCAAGATTTGGTACAAGTAGCAGGTAAAATGTCCTGCTTATAGTCATAATCCTTTCTTCGAGAGATGACGAATGGATATCGACCGATGCTATCCCCCCCCCCCCAGCTCTTGGTTCAGGATTGACGAAGATGCCTAAGAATTTGCTCCAAAGCCAGATGATGGTCAGAGGGCAGCTGTAGCAGAATATCTTACTCGACACCCTGGCCTTTCTTAGGCTTTTGTGTATCTCTTTTTGGTTTTGTGATTGTAACCTTGTATTCTTAATAAAGAATTTTCTTCTGTTTTGAGCCTGTGCTAACTAAACATATTTTGAGTTTATATGTTCGTAGGTTACTTAGCACTTTTATCGACCAAAATAATATTGATTGACCGATCGTAGGCTTTGGGTAGGCTTATACTTAGTTTGAATCATTTTGGGCCTTGGCAGCTGACTAAATGATGTTTAAGTGTTGGCATTATGCCTTTCATATGTTTGAACATTCTACCAGTCCAATATGCCTAAGTAGTATCATTCAATTCACTTTAATTTTTAGGTCGTGTCGTCACACTTTCTTAGGCTTAAGTGAGATGATGGCGAGAATGTACTTGGTTATTGGGCAATCTACTCACGCAGGTTTTTTTTGTGACCAACAGATGTTGGCGACCAACCAAAGTTAGCTTTATTATCTAAGGATCCATAGTAGGGATTTTGTTATTGCCAGGGAAACCCATAACGCCTCTTGTGTTAACAACAAGAGCCTGAGAGTTATTCCAAGTATTAGCATTTCACTTGCTAACCCTATTCGTTAAAGATTCAATGTGTTCACATAGGAGATATCATTTAAAAAGGTGTAAATTAATGAGATGAGATGAGTTCATCAGTCAATGTAAATCTGATAATAAATGGTCAGTCCAGTCTTTATTTATTGCAAATTGTCTTATCAAGTAGCAAAAACTACAAAAAAAGCTAAAAAATTCTGCTAATTAAAAAGAAAAAAAATAAGATCTAAACGTATTTATTCTTGAGATTGGTTGCGTTCCATGCTATTGATATCTCTCTCCCCTCCAGCATTTCTAGATGATATATTCCTTGAAGATCATCTCTGATCACTCTAAATGGTCCTTCCCAGTTTGGTCCTAGTTTGACATCTGATGGTTTTACGGCACTGCCGAGCACTTTACGCAGGACATAGTCTCCTATTGAAAACTTCCTCGGGTTAACCCTTTTATTATACTTCTTGGCTAGTTGATATTGGTAGGAGGCCAACTTGATCAAGGCTAGATCTTATCACTCATCTGCGAGGTCGATCTCAATGCATAAGGCTTCATCAATAAGCCCTTGGTCGATCAGTAAGGTTCTCATAGTAGGTAGGCCCTCTTCCAAATGGATAACATCTTACATGCCATAAGCGAGGGCAAATTATGTTTCCCTAGTTGGTTTCCTAGGCGTCGTACGATAGGCCCATAGGACATGAGGGAGTTCACCCACCCAAGCGCCCTTATCTTTTTCTAGTAGTTTTTTTATCCCATTGATCATGGTTTTGTTAGAAGCCTCCACTTACCCATTGCTTTAAGGATACGCCACAGAACTAAAGTGATGCTTGATGTCGTGCTTATCGCAGAAAACTTATAAGAAACCATTTTCGAATTGTGTATCGTTGTCGATAATGATGGTTCTTGGTATCCCAAAGCGAGTTATGATGTTTCTCCATATGAACCTGGTCATGTTAGAGTCTCGGATGTTCTCCAATGGTTCTGCCTTAACCCATTTAGTGAAATAATTAGTGGCGACTAGCTGGTACATGCGATTTCTAAAAGCAGTAGGTAGTTGTTCCACGATGTATAATCCCCATTATGCAAAAGGCCATGGACTTGTAAGAGATTTTAGGGTGTTGGCTGGATAGTGAACCATAGGTGAGTGCTTTTTGCATTTTTAACATTTGTGAACATATGTGTCTGCGTCTTTCTGCATGTGAAGCCACCAATATCCTTCATTGATCGCTCAAAAGGCTAGCGATCTTCCACCTGCGTGACTCCCATATATGCCTTCGTGGAGTTCACTAAGTATATGCTCGACATCTTATGGGTGGACGCATTGGAGATAAGGGCCTGAGAATGATTTCTTATAAATTTTACCCTTATGGATAAGGTTAAAACAAGCAGCCTTGACTTTGATTTGGTGGGCTGACCTCTTTTCGTCTAGCAGTTTATCGCTCCATAGAAAATTGATGACGGGATCCATCCAACTTGGGGCTTTATTTGTGAGGAGGAATTGCTTGGATACGACTGTGTGATCGATATTACACTGTGCGAGGAACTCAATTTGTATTATCCTTTTCTGGTCAGAGTTAATTGCTGAGCTTAGTACTGCTAAGGCATCAGCGTAACTATTTTGTCGCTCGCGAAAATTGCTGAATCTCCACCTGCTCAAAGTCTCTCACGAGTCCTCTAACTACATCGATATGTTGCCATTCGATCGCCTTTGGCGTTGAAATATCCATTTACCTATTTAGAGACCGTATTGGAGTCACTAAATACATTGATGCATCGTGTCCCTAGTAGTTTGGCCTTTCGCAAATTGGTGATCAATGCTTTGTACTTAGCTTTGTTGTTGGAGGTTTCAAATCTCAGCCTAATTCCATGTTTGATTATTAAATCTTCAGGGTAACGAGAATGATCCCAAATTTCTCTCCCTTGGAATTTGAGGCCCCATCAACATATAGTGTCCAATCTTTGAACGTTGCATCACATGTGGCCATTTGCTGAGAACGTGTGTGCTCGCGTTCAAATGATCAATTTATATATAAAACCCTTTTAATCCAAACAAACCCTAAACATGCAGCAGTATGTGATTGAATAAATTGATAATCTACGCAAGAACATTCAAACACATGCAATTAAGGAAAAATCCCCTCAGGGGCAAAACCATTTATTTTCACTATAATTTGTAAGAAAACGGCTTACAATCGGATTACAATGAAAATACAAGTTGACTAAGAATTACCCTCGGGTATCGGATTCTATAGTCGCGACTGGAATTATCCCTTTCCAGTAGGGCTGCAATGAAGAAGAAGAACGGTCTCCTCCACAAGGGTTGAACAAACCAAAGTTGTGTTCTTGGGTTGCAAAAGGATTCACAAAGGTTTGGCAATGACGTGTGAATCAAAACATGAGTCTTGGGACTCAAAAATATGAAGAATAGATGTATTTGGACTCTCAAATTCGTCTCCTAAAGTCTTGCAAAACAACTCCCCCGAAGTTGGTATTTGTAGGAAAAAATATGAAGAGTCCCACGTTCTTAAAACTCTAAAATTCTATCCAGCGTACAAAAAAAACAGCATTCTTTAAGGAATTTTCTCTATCTTCAAAAGGTCATAACTCCTTCACCGTAGCTCGGATTGAGGTGCCATTTTTTCCAGTATCTTCGTTCCGGTGAGCTCTTCAACTTTCTAGTTGACCAGACCTCCGAACTATGGATGTAAAATTACGAAAATACCCTTGAACTCTCCTATTGTGCCTTTTTTTCACTATTTTGACTTCCCTTGCGTACCACTTGCATTAAGTCCCTAAAATCTTGGAACGTGAAGTCATTGAGGCAGATGTGGGACATATTAGTGGAGATAATGCATGCTTGATTCCCGGAATTCGGATAGAGGCCGTCATGTGAGATCGTGAGGAGACGTGCCAAATGTAGCGGCGTACGACATAAATAAATGAAACATTTCGGACATGTGAAAAATGTCCTTACAAATCTCCCCCTATGTCTATGCCGGTACATACATAAAAAATACGAATTATCAAATATGAAATTGCCTATACAAATCTACCCTCCCATGAACCCAAAACTGGAAAAGGTACAAATGAATAGTCTTCATCGTTTGTTCTTTAATTCTTCAGGAATCTCAAAACTTTTCTCATCAGGGTGTGCAACATATAGATCTGCAATCTTCATACCTACACACATGAGACAAAACAAATACCACGTGACATATCGAGTTTGAAATGAGATAACATGGATATCAATAAATGATAAAAATATAAGCAACGTCTCAAAAACTCCCCCAGAATTCAAACTCCCCCATAATATGATAATTCTTTCTCCCCCTTTTTATGATGTCCCCAAATGGACAAATTAGAGAAATAAATCAAATAAGCAAGTGCGGGGTGTCACTAGGATAAAAACACACCATGAATAAACAGAAAGCAACCAAGTCAATGATAGCGTAAATGAAGTGGTGTGATCAAATTCGATAGGAAAATCAATGCATACAAACATGACATATGTGCACGATGAATATTGGATATTCCTAGCGAATGAACTCAAATGCTTCCTTTGGTGTAAAAGAGTGACAATATAAGATATTGACTCAATCAAATCAACAAATTAAAGCTCAAAATGATTTTCACACCAATAACGTCCAAAATGATTTTATGCTTTTTCAGGACTTTCAAGGAAGTGCAAACCCGTTTGGATTCTCCAACCAAACTCCCTCAGATATTGTATTGAATAGAGGCATTCTAAATTCTCAAACTTTGGAGAATTGATGGTGAAACCTAACTGGCCCATATTTGGCATGAATTGCTTTTTATTGCCTTTAAATTTTTTCGGGCTCTTTTAACCTCTTTGGACCTCGGATATTAAAATTCCTCCATTTTTTAGGTCCTTTTTAACGGTGGCTTTTGCGCAAAGGATAGATGATTACCTTTCGCAGCCCCTCCCCATTATACAAAAACACACAGTCTCACCAAAACGGTTTTTACATGCATTCCAATCTTGTCAAGTTTTATCGCATATTGTACATTGTATAGACATGATTGAGATGAAAACACGCAAGCCAACATGAGATAGACAAGTGCAATAATCAAATATAGCCGTGCATGTGTGCAATAAAGGATATAGGAGTCAAACATGTAGGAAGATATCACTAATTACATCTCAAAGACTCCAATCAATGTAAAGCACATGGATGAAATGATGTAGCCTCTCAAATCTCTATCAAACAGTCACATGGATAAATGGAATGAAGTTGTGACTTGGCTATCTTACATGCTCATCCATAAAAGAAGCAAAATACAAAAATCTTTTTGGATTTTTTCAAAAATTTGGAAAAAAAAAAAAATCTTTTTGTGCTTTTCTCAAAATTTTTCTTAAAGGAAAATCTTTTTGTATTTTTTTTTTTAAAAGAAATATAAAAAGCAAAAGGAATAAAACAAAGCTGTACAATAAAGTAATGGTACATATAAAACAGACTAGCAATAGGAAGCATATGATATGAACATGAAGAAGCATCCTATTCTAGACATATACCAACCCCTCAGTCAACTGTGCAAATCCCTAAAGATTTCCTAAGACTCTCAAATCTAAGGTCATCTAAAGGTTTCGTGAAAATATCGGCTAACTGACGGTCGGTAGGAACAAAACTCAGGGATACGACTTTCTCTTCAACTAACTGACGAATAAAGTGCTCACGTATCCTGATGTGTTTTGTGCGCGAATGCTGAACTGGATTGTGGGATATGTGTATCGCGCTCGTGTTATCACAGGAAATGGTCATGGTGTCTTGTGATATCCCATAATCCTCCAGCATTTGCTTCATCCACAAGAGTTGTGTGCAACAACTCCCGGCGGCTATGTACTCAGCCTCCGCAGTGGACAAAGAGATGGAATTTTGCTTCTTGCTCAGCCAGGAGACAAGAGCAGAACCAAAATAGAAACACCCACCAGAAGTGCTCCTACATCCATCTACATCCCCAGCCCAATCGGCATCCGAGTAGGCGGACAGACGGTCATCGGTATCAAAGGAATACCAAATCCCGTATGAGAGAGTCCCACTTACGTATTTAATAATACGTTTTAGAGCAAGTAAATGTGACTCTTTTGGGGATGCCTGATAACGCGCACAGACTCCAACACTAAAGGCGATGTCGGGACGACTGACAGTCAAGTAGAGGAGACTACCTATCATACTCCGATATAAGGTTTGCTCTACGTCCTTGCCTGAAGTGTCCTTACTAAGCTTGGTAATGGTACACATAGGTGTACGTGCATGCTTAGCGGAGTCTAAACTAAATTTCTTCACTAGGTCTCTAGCATACTTGGATTGGGAGATGAACATCCCATCCTCTAGCTGACGAACCTGGAGACCAAGGAAGAATGTAAGCTCACCAACCATGCTCATCTCAAACTCACTTTTCATCTCCTCCTCAAAGTGGTGAGCATGCTGGGAGCACGTGGATCCAAAGACTATGTCATCCACATAGACTTGGGCAACCAAAATAGCACCGTCATCTCTCCTGACAAACAACGTCATATCTACTCCCCCTCTCTTGAAGCCACGAGCTAAGAGATAAGAAGTAAGCCTCTCGTACCAAGCACGGGGTGCTTGCTTCAAACCATACAAGGCTTTCCTCATATAGTAGACGTGCTCAGGGTGCTGAGGGTCTTCAAACCCTTTTGGTTGTTCCACATAAACCTCCTCCTGTAGAATGCCATTCAAAAAGGCACTCTTGACATCCATCTGATACACCTTGAAGAGCAGATGACATGCGATGGCGAGCAGAAGACGGACGGACTCAAGCCTCGCAACAGGAGCAAATGTCTCCCCAAAGTCTACACCCTCTATCTGTGTGTAGCCTTGAGCGACCAACCTAGCCTTATTTCGGATTATGGTACCATTTTCATCCATTTTGTTCTTAAAAATCCACCGGGTACCTATCACATTAATCTCACTAGGTCGGGGGACAAGTTCCCAGACATCATTCTTTTTAAACTGAAGCAACTCATCCTGCATAGCAGATATCCAGTGTTCATCCTTGAGTGCTTCTTTATGGTTCTTGGGCTCGACTTTGGACGTGTAGCAAAGATGGCTAACAACGTTCTCTAGCTGAGCACGAGTCCTGACCCCTAGAGTGGGATCACCAACAATGGCAGAAGGGTCATGACTCTTGCAAACCCAAGCAGGTGTGTCCCCTAACACAGGAGTAGGGTCCACAGAGTGTGAGAGAGGAACAGGTAAATCACTGTCAGAACAATCCTCATCCTCACACTGAAGGTTAGGATCAATAACCGTCGGAGGTTCGTCATCTTGCACGGTGACGTTTATTGATTCCATAATCTTAGAGCTCTTCAGGTTAAAAACTCGGTACGCTCTGCTATTCGATGAATATCCTAGAAATATTCCCTCGTCGCTTCGGGAGTCACACTTTCCTAATTGCTCTTTATCCCGTAGGATGTAGCATTTACTCCCAAAGACACGGAAATATGCCAGGTTGGGCTTCTTGCCAGTCCACAACTCATAAGGAGTGTGAAGTGTGTGTGGACGCAGATACACCCTATTCACCGTGTGGCATGCAGTAGACACTGCCTCTGCCCAAAATCTCCTAGAAACTTTACGACCTAGAAGCATAGATCTAGCCATCTCTTGGATCGTTCTATTCTTTCTCTCAACAATCCCATTTTGCTGAGGAGTTCTCACAACAGAAAACTCATGTTTGATCCCAACTCTATCACAGTACAAATCAACCTTTGCTTCCTTGAATTCAGTGCCGTTGTCACTACCTATTCTGTTAATAGTGACACCGTGTTGATTTTGCAGGACACGTCACTTGGTCGTTAAGAAATCTACAGCATCGGATTTCTCTCTCAGAAAACCTACAATGGAGTATCTGGAGAAATCATCTACCATCACGAGGATGTACCTCTTACCACCTAGACTCTCAGTACGAGTGGGACCCATAAGATCCATGTGAATCAACTCCAGAACACGAGAGGTAGTAATGGAATGTAACTTCCTATGAGGACTACGAATTTGTTTTCCCAACTGACAGGGTCCACAAACGGTCGAAGTTGACTTTCCAAGAGATGGTAAGCCACGTACTAGGTCCTTTTTAGATAAACGATTGAGATCTCTAACGTTCACGTGACCTAGACGTTAGTGCCACAGATCCATAGGAGTGATCGTGGCGCTGCTGCAGACAAGTGAGGATGTGGGCTCAGTCCCATAGCAATTATCCTCGGTCCTCACCCCTTGCATCAAAAGTTTACATGCTTGATTGTAGACTTTACACGCGTCCCGGTCAAACTTTACTGCAAAGTTAGTGTCGCACAGCTGGCTAATGCTGAGAAGGTTTGCTTTCAAACCTTTGACGTACAAAACATTTTCTAGCTTAGGAAAACCAGGTAACTCGATAGTACCTCGTCCTATAATGCTAGACTTACTCCCATCTCCAAAGGTGACTCTGCCATCTTGATAATCCTCAAGAGTAGTAAAAAATGAGGCATCACCTGTCATGTGTCTGGAGCACCCACTATCAAAATACCACTGTGAGGTATTATGTGCTTTGAGAGCAACATGAACAACAAAGGCCTTTTTATCTTTCTTAGGCACCTAAGCAGAGATGACCTTTTGTTTGCCTTTGTTGGTTTTAGCTGGCATGTAAGAAGCATTCACTAACGGCGAAGACAACCGTCGGAATTCTTTCATCAAACTCTGAGTCGTGGCAGCTAAGAACTCAACTCGCTCTCTCAGACTAGAAAACTCATCAGTATGTCGTGGTGGAGCAGTAGTACGTCGTGTCCGACCCATGCTATAGCAAGTTTCCCTAAGGTGGCCTTTTCTTTTGCAATAAGTACAAAAGAGCTCAGTCAAAGGCGGACCTTGGTTTGCTTTTCTTGGTCGAACTCTCCTTCAAGGTTTTTTACGGTGACCATAAGGAGTTGTAGTAAACTCAGGAACTGGTCCAGGTGCAATTTGGGACGTGGAGGCACCATCATATCCAATTCCTTGACGATCACCAAAACCTAAAGCGGGGCCGAGGAGCATCTTTCCCATCTTCCCAGATCTGTCCTCGATTTGTACCTTGACTTCCCGTGCTTTCTCAAGATCATGAGTCAGTTGGGCAACAAGGGCTTCAAGTTTCTTCCGAGTCTCCACGGAGGAATGGAGCTGACTCGTAAGACTAGCCAGTTGCTTGATCAAGTCCCCTCTCTCTTTCTCTAGAGTACTCTCTCTCTCTCTAAACAAATTCTCATTCTCGACACAGGTAGATTATCTCTCTCTCAGGGCGGTGCAGGTGGAGATCTCTCTTTCTCTCGCTTTCCTTAAATCTTCCTCTAGGTAAGTGATCTTAAGAACTAACGCTTTGTTAAGCTTTTTAGTTTTAAAAGACTCAGAATATAACTCAGCGTAGGCGCGTTGTATATCACTCTCGCTCTCACTTGTGTCATCCTCCCCCTCACTCACATCGATCTCACTGTCGAGGTGTCCCTGTGAAGCATCATCCTCATCGTCGTGAGGAGAACTAGGAGTGCTCACTTAGCTGACCATGAATGCGGTGAAGTTACACTCATGCGGTGACTCATCTCCAGAATCCACCGTCTCGACCTCACTGTCATCACTAAGGATAGCATTAAGGACAGCTTTCCCTTTCTCTCTATTCAGACGATTGGCACACTCAAAAGCTCTATGACCCCTACCATCACACTCAAAACATCTCTCACTTTCTTTGAGAGAAGGATTTTTGGAAACTTTTTCATTTTTCTTTTCAAACTTATTTTTCTCAAATTTCTTTTTATCTTTAAAATTGCCATTTTTCTTAAATTTGAGAATCCTCTTGAAATTTTTTGCGAAAAGAGCCAAATCATCTAAGTCAAAATCGCACTCAGAATCTGACGTGTCAGTCTCTCTCTTTCTAGATGACTCTACCCTCTTTCTAGCTGACCCCTCACTCCTTCTCTCTTGGGCTTTAAGAGCAATTCCCTTATCTTTAGATTTAGAATTTTTAAGGAACATATCAATTTCATAAGTTTGCAAATCTCCTACAAGTTCTTCCAATTTTAGCGTATTTAAATTGCCCATAGAATTTAGCACAGTGACTTTAGGGATAAAACGCTTAGGCAAAGAATGAAGAATCTTTTTAACAACTCTAGCATTCGGAATATGTTCACCAAGATTAAAACTAGTATTCACAATGTCAGAAAGTCTAGCATAAAATTCATCAAAGCATTCAGAATCATGCATGGTGATTGTTTCAAATTGAGTTGTCAAGTTTTGCAACTTAGACTCTTTCACAGCATTAGTTCCTTCATGGGTGAGTTGTAAAACATCCCATGCCTCTTTTGAGGTGGTACACGTCATTATGCGTTTGAACTCATCAGGTGTGATAGACCCAGAAATAGCACTTAGACCCTTAGAATTAAAAGATGACCATTTTATTTCTTCATCAGACCAAGAAATGTCAGGTTTCAAGTTGGTCACATTATCAACAGTCACGGTGGGAGGAGTCCACCCTCGTTCAACCAAAATCCAGACACGTTCATCAATGGCTTTTAAAGCCGACCTCATACGGGCTTTCCAATAAGCATAATTTGTCCCGTCAAAAATAGGCATTTTATAATATGACTTCTCCATTTGAACACGCACTTTTTCAAAAATCAATTTTTTCAGAAAATTGATATCTTAGAAAAATTTTACGGAAAAAAAAAAAGAATACGCGATAGATTAGCGTAACCTGCTCTGATACCAATTTGAGAACGTGTGTGCTCGCGTTCAAATGATCAAATTATATATAAAACCCTTTTAATCCAAACAAACCCTAAACATGCAGCAGTATGTGATTGAATAAATTGATAATCTACGCAAGAACATTCAAACACATGCAATTAAGGAAAAATCCCCCTCAGGGGCAAAACCATTTATTTTCACTATAATTTGTAAGAAAACGGCTTACAATCGGATTACAATGAAAATACAAGTTGACTAAGAATTACCCTCGGGTATCGGATTCTGTAGTCGCGGCTGGAATTATCCCTTTCCAGTAGGGCTGCAATGAAGAAGAAGAACGGTCTCCTCCACAAGGGTTGAACAAACCAAAGTTGTGTTCTTGGGTTGCAAAAGGATTCACAAAGGTTTGGCAATGATGTGTGAATCAAAACATGAGTCTTGGGACTCAAAAATATGAAGACTAGATGTATTTGGACTCTCAAATTCGTCTCCTAAAGTCTTGCAAAACAACTCCCCCGAAGTTGGTATTTGTAGGAAAAAATATGAAGAGTCCCACGTTCTTAAAACTCTAAAATTCTATCCAGCGTAAAAAAAAAACAGCATTCTTTAAGGAATTTTCTCTATCTTCAAAAGGTCATAACTCCTTCACCGTAGCTCGGATTGAGGTGCCATTTTTTCCAGTATCTTCGTTGCGGTGAGATCTTCAACTTTCTAGTTGACCAGACCTCCGAACTATGGATGTAAAATTACGAAAATACCCTTGAACTCTCCTATTGTGCCTTTTTTTCACTATTTTGACTTCCCTTGCGTACCACTTGCATTAAGTCCCTAAAATCTTGGAACGTGAAGTCATTGAGGCAGATGTGGGACATATTAGTGGAGATAATGCATGCTTGATTCCCGGAATTCGGATAGAGGCCGTCATGTGAGATCGTGAGGAGACGTGCCAAATGTAGCGGCGTACGACATAAATAAATGAAACATTTCGGACATGTGAAAAATGTCCTTACATTTGCTCTTTATTCAGCTAATCTGTTGGCTGACCTCCTGTGAACTCAATAATAAAATCTTTTAGGATCTATCCCTTGATCATCGTTCTGGACTAGATGAGGATATCGAATCTTTTGAGCTTGATCGACCACTTCGAAAGACGCCTAAAAAGGTCATTTTTTTGTAGAATGACCTTGAGTGGGTAAGAGGTGATTACTGTTATGGAATGAGCTTCGAAGTCGTGCTTTAACTTCCTTAAAGCGATCACTAGGGCATATGCGAGATTTTCTAGAGGCAAGTATCGCTATTCAGCATATAGTAGAGTCTTGCTGGCATAGTAAACTAGATGTTATTCTCCCTCTTTTTCACAAACTAAGGCGGAGCTCACAACATGGTCTAATACTTCCAGGTAAAGCTACAGTTGTTCTCCATCGTCGGGAATTACCAATAGTAGGGGCTTATTAAGGTAAGACTTGACCTTTTTCCAAATCTTACGAGTAGTCTTCATTCTATAATAGTCCTTTGCCTTTCTTTAGGAGCTGGAAGAATGGTTGGCAGCACTCCAAAGACTTAGAGATGAAGAGGTTAAGCGCAACGAGCATTCTAGTCAACTTCTGAACATCTCTCACTGTCTAGGGAGGCTGAACCTTGGTGATAGCATCAATTTGGTCTGGATTGGCCTCAATCCCCCTTTTACTCACTAAGTAGCCTAAGAATTTTCCTGACTGGACCCTGAATGAACTCTTACTCTCACTAAGGTTCATTCGGTACTTCCTGAGGATTTCAAAGGTTTCTACTTGGTTTGAGAGGTGATCGGCCTTATTCTTTCTTTTGACGAGCATGTCGTCGATGTACACTTCCATCGTCTCTCTCATTTGTTTGGTAGATATCTTGATTAACAATCTTTGGTAAGTTTCCCCTATGTTCTTGAGGCCAAAGGGTATGAACTTATAGTAGTACAAACCAATTGAGGTTATAAAGGAGGTCTTGTCCTGGTCGGGCTCGTATAGCGAGATCTGATGATATATTAATTAAGTGTCAAGGAAGCTCATCCTTTTGTAAGTCGTTGTGGCATCGACCAGTTTATCTATCTTCGAAAGAGGGAAGCTATCTTTAGGACATGCTCGGTTGAGGTCGGTGAAATCGATGCACACCCTCCAACTACCATTGCCTTTGGGTACTACCACTGGGTTAGATAGCCATATAGGGAACTGAACTTACCTGATGGATCCTGCATCCAGTAACTTTTCTACCTCTTTCTCCACTGCCTTAGTTTTCTCATGAGACATTTGGCGAGCCTTTTGAGTAATGGGTTATAAAGTAGGATCGACGTGCTAGGTGACATGCCATGCTGGGGTCAATCCCATGTAACTCGTAAGGCTCCCATGCAAAAAACATTTAGGTTGCTTCTAAGGAGTGCAAACAGTTCCCTTTTCTCCTCATCGGTGAGAGCATATCCAATCAAAAACTTTATTTTTATTAAGTTATCATCATCTATAATTTCTTCTAAAATTTCAACGACCCTCTCTGCGGGTTGGACCCTGGTCTCTTCCACCCCTAATCGACCATACCGTAGTTGCTATTTAGAGAGAATGACCCCTTCCTGGGCTTTCTCCTGGGCATCTTTGGGCTCCTTTTTTTTCTCTTTCTTCGAGCGTATGGTTGCGATAAATCACCTTCGGGATGAAGTCTGGTCATCGCGAATCTCAACCATTTCACAATCCGTGATGCATTTCAGCTTTTGATGATACGTGGATAGTATGGCCTTCGTGGCGTGGAGCCAACCTAAGCCCAAAATAACGTGATATAGGACTCAATGTCCACAACTAAGAACTCTATTAACTTTGAGATGTTCCCTACCCTGATTGGCAAGGTGATCTTTCCCAATGGTATGGTAATCCATAATGCGAAACCAACAAATGGAACATTGGACTTTTTAAGGTCGGAGACATTCCATTTTAGATTCTGGAATATGTCCAGATACATTAATTCGGATGAACTTCCCTGGTCCACCAGTAGCTTGTCAACATCCCAGTAAGTAATCCTGAGCGTAATTACTAATGCGTCATGATGTGGGGTTCTTACCCCGACCAAATCCTCTTCGGTGAACACAGTGTGATTCGTGTAATCAACATCCTATGGTCATTGACGGTTTTCAGCTTGAGTCTTGGTTGGGTTAATCTGAAAAGATGCCATAACGACAATCACCTTCTTGAGCTCCATTCTAATAATATTGCTCGAAATCTGTTTGAGGCCTGATGCCCCATGAATGACTGCAAACTCGTATCAAGTGTTATCATCGAGGATATTGTATGGCTTTTGGTGGCCATTGGTTGTGAGCTTCTCTATTTTTTTTTCAATGTAATCGCTAAGGTGCCCTGCCTGAACTAGCTCTTCTAAGTGTGACTTTAGAGCTTTACAATTTTCGATTCGATGACCACCCTCCTTGTGGAATACGCACCTTAGTGCATTATTTCTCTTATTTGGATCTCTGCACATTTTCTTGGGCCCATTGATGAAGCGCTCATCCTTGATCTTGCTGAGAATCTTGTAAACGAGTTCCTTAAAGACTGTGTTAACACCTTGGAACGCCTTATAGGGGTCATTGTTATCTCCACCTTTGGAGCCATTCTTTCCCCCATTCTTGCTTCCCTTTTTATGGGTGTCATTCTTTTGTGTACCATTGCTCGCCTTTGCTCGACCATTTTCTCCCCCATTAGGATGAACCACATCCTCTACCTTGATGTATTTCTCGATACGGTTCATAAGATCATCGATTTTTATGGCTTACTTCTTGGTGAGAGATTGATGCAACAGGGAGGTGGTAAGCAAGCCTATTTTGAAGGATACTACGGCAACTTGCTCTGAACAGTCCTCGATCTCATTAAAGATTTCTTGGTATCTCTTGGCAAAATATTCGAGGTTTTCTTGAGGCTTTTTCTTTATGGTGAGCAGTGTATCCATCCTCTTAAAATGGGAGCTACTCGTTATGAACCGTGTCGTGAAAGCCTCTACCGATGCTGTAAAGTTCTTGATCTACCTGTAGGGGAGCCTCTCAAACCACTTTCGTGCTACATCGTGTAGGCTAGAAGGGAATATTTTGCACATCAGTGTGGATCCATAAGATTATTATCGGCTGATATTGCCTAACATGATTCTGTTTTCTCGTCATAGATCTTGAACCTGGGGACATAAAATTTCTTGGGGGGCTCATCGAGTTCAAGTTCTCTTGACAAAGGGGTCTTCATTTGAGAATTTAGAGCTCTTATAGCAATCTCTATGGTCGACCCGACTCATCGGTGCGTCGGATGTTGGTCCATCTCCCTACGAACCAGAATCCTCAAATCCTCACTTGGTCGGTCATTGTTCCTATGGCGCCTCTCTTGATGGCCAAGCTCTGATCGTGCTCACTCTGATCTATCACGTTCAGTTCTTTCCTGGTCACACCTAGGGATCCTTCCTCAATTGGCGAAATTTCCCCCTGAGGACTAGAAATCCTGTCTCGATGCCACTTTGTGTTTCTGGAGATCTCTCTTTTTATTCTTTCTAGTTGCCTCTTAAGGCGAGCATTATCTTCTTCTTGGAGGTGCGTTGCATCTTCCTGTTCTCGAATTCGGGCTTTATAGGCATTGACCAACCTAAAAATTTGATTGGACCTTAGGGGTCCAGGGATTTCTTTTGAGGTTTGCCTTTCCTGGCGAAACCTTTGGTTTAAATGTTGGCAAATTTTAGATCTAACCCTAAGAGGGACAGGCTCTTCCTGAACATCATCGGCTTGTGAAATGTTATCGTTATGGTGAGACATTGATGGCTTTTTGGTATTGAATGCTTTCGTACCAACACAAGTCAATTCCCACATATGGCACCAATTGTGAGTGCAAAAAAAATAACAATAAAAATATTCACGAAAAAATCACAAAAGACAGAAAGTAAATGAAATCACAAGCAACAATGATGTACATGTTTCGGCAACTTGCCTATGTCCACGGAGACATTACTTGTATTCTATTAAGTGTCTCTCAACGATTATATTTTTTTTATCCCATTGTTCTGGGTCAGGGAGTACAATTTGTACATATGTTTGTTACAGAGTTCGAGTTGTTTAAGGAAGTCCATCATCGCATGTGGTCTGGCCATAAGGTGCTTGAATATCTCGACTGAGATTCTTATCAACTGATTTGACCATATCCACGAGTATCATTCTCTAACTAAACCGCTAGTGTAAGGATTAAGCCATGATTTGGGCCAGACCAAATAACTTAAGTTATCATGGTTACCTATACTGGATATATATGTATATATGGGTGGTGTGAATACCTATTATTTGATTTATTATATGTGAATGTACCCAGGCTACATGCAATCACGGGAGGTTCCGTGCCGTGGACAGTCTTATCCTGATGAGCCCATTGGGGAGATTTTGACTTGTACCTCAGAACATAGAACTTTGGGATTGAGCACCACTTGTCTGAATAAGGGTGTGGCCGGTCATTTGGGTGCCCTAGGTGTGTGCGTAGCCTAAAGGCTTATAACTATGTTCGTTTACAACTTTATATAAAATTTTGAATGTATGGTTCGAGAGTGATTCCGAACCCGATGTCCTCGCTTAGTACGTGATGTACCAGGATTTGATAGCAGAGTATGCCAGCACCACAGGTCTCCGCCTAGGGATGCCCTATACATATGTATATTATACGATTGATGCAAAAATATATGCATGTGATTGATTCTACTACGGGTGTAACAGTAGATAAAATATATTATGATACCTAAATTGCACTAGGTGCTTGTGAACCTCATCATTAGTTGGTGACTCTTAATAAATAAAAGGGATTAGAAATTTAGTAACATATTATATGGGAAATGCGTGTGGGCATAGTGAATTATTAGGCGGGAAGAGATTTAAGTCACCTAGTTAGGCGGTGTAGCGTAGCTAAGTGGGTTTAGAATAGTACGTTAGGCATGCACAATAGTTGAGAGGTGAGAATGTCAAGTGGGAGTATGTGAAGCTAACATGTATATAATATGTCCTCTTTAATGAATTTTAAATACTTGCTAAAATATTTTCAAACTGCTTTACTTGGTCTCTCACCCGTTTTAAATTCATTTTTGGAAAAATATTTTAGGTGCCCAATCATAGGGATGTCAGGCTTATGAGTTCTTTCATCTTTTACGTGCTGCAGCTGCTGTGAAAGTTTCAAGACCTTGGTAATAGAAGCCTCCACATTTATCAGTTCCTATTTATCCTTCTATCTATCTCAGTCGGGCATGTCGCCCATTTCTAGTTGGTTATTATTACAGAGACATTATGCTTCCATTTTATTTTCGTGTTAGATTTAGTTTTTATTATGGATGATTGTATTTGGATTTTGTTTGGAGTGTTCTATTAGGCCTATTTATTCATCACGTTGCTTTATCATTATTACTATGTTTATTGGAATGGTGAATGTGAATTATTTTGTTTAAACCATTTGCATGTTAATAATAAGATTTAAATTTTGAGACCGGGCCATTAGGGTATTAATAAAATAAAATGGATTTCGAGAGTGAGCTAAGAATGACACCATTAATGAATTTTGTTTAATTTGATAATGGAATGATCACCCATGATTAGAATAGCTGTGGTGTCACATATATTTGGTTCTTAAGCAGCATGTCCTCTATCATTTGAAGTCACCAATCAACTCGTGTGTCTCCGCAGTTCGCAAAAGATGTTTGCTAATTAAATTATTAGAAAAAATGTAAAGAATATTAGACAAAAAACGTCACGATTTTTTTTAAAATTACATGGTAATTAAAAGTACTAATTAACTATCACATGAAAAAATAACTAATTGTGAAATTCAACTCCACTTTATTTGAACTCGCCTCACAATTTTCACTCCTTATCAGCCTTTAAGATTTTCCACCACCCCTGTAAATTGTCGTTTGCTGGTCTCAATACCCACGCAAATGCGATTGCATGCTTTTCAAGCCTTTATTTAAATTGACTTATCACAATTCTCATTTTTTGTTTTAAAAGTTTTAATTTTTTGCATAACACTTCATGCTTAACTTGTTAATCAACATTGCACTTGACATGCACCATTTTGAGTCACAAGTCGATGTGGGCAACTATCATGAGAATGATTTCATCGGGAGAGGGAAGGGTGGATGATTTTCTCTTCTTTTTAGCGATAGAACTAACAGGAACGTTCGGTCACGAGAGCTCTCCAAGGTCACAATGGGACACTTATGACAAAGGTTGATTTGGATTTTGCTTTGGGTTGGACTGGGTCACAAGTTTGCGACAACTTGAGTGTGTCTTTTAGTATGTTCCAACACTTATCGAACTTGGAGTAGTCCCCTATTTCAAAAATGTATCCCTCTTTTCCAAATTTTACATAATTCCCGATGCTCCAGCCACTTCTTAGCAATTTCTTCATCTGGATTAATTTGATGACGACCTTTTGTATAATCATCTAGCAACTAGCTAGAAATTTAGTAGTGAAGGCCAAAAAACACTTGAAAGACATGTCAATTTTCTTACAAACCAAGAGTCGATTATCATATGTGTCGTGCATGGATGTATCAGAAGTCTCCGGTAAATAGAAACACAATATCATATCCTCATTAGATGTGAAATTCTTCTTCTGGAGACTACAACTGCTGGAGGTGGAGAACAGAAGAAAGGAAAAATCATGGATAGAAATAAAGAAAGTATTTCAATTTCATTGGAACAAATGATGTACAAAAAATTTAATTAGGTTCTTGTGACACCTCGCCTAATTAACTACCAGGTGATTAGTTCTTTATTAAATTAAATCAGAATATCTAGTTGGTTCAAAATATGCATCACTGTCAAAATTTTTTATTAAAATATTAACCACCTAATATTTAAAAAGGTTGATGCCAAAATTTTATCTTTTAATTAATGTAAAAGTAAATTAACGAATAATTAACATTCACCACCCAAACCAAACTCATATGAAGCAAATGACTAAAATAATAAATTCAACTGGGGTACACACTTCCAGTCTAAGTATCTAGTACAATAATCCAACTGAAATAACCCAACAACTGAATTGAGTAAATAAATAAATCCATAAATCTCTGACTGCCTAATAGAATGGGGAAACATGCCCTAAAAGAAGTAAATATCTCGGAATGAGAAAATGGTAAATATGGAGGCGTTTACTACCGAGGTTCTGTAACTTCTACAACAACTACATCACGTCAAATGAATGAAACTCCTATGCTTGGTGTCCCTGTGGCTAGGCACCTAAAATAATTTGACAAAATATGGTCTGATACTTTGGTGTTATTAGTATGGTTGCGACCCTCATTCTCCGATCTAAACGATGGTGGTCTCGGTGGTGGGAAAGGTGCACTCGTGGTGGCTCTTCCCTAGACTTCTCTTCCTTTTTCTCTCTTTTTGGCATCTCTCTATGTCTCACTCTTTCTCATGGAATATAACCTAATCTAAACCATGCAGGAAACTTTTTTATTTCTCTAATTTTCTTCCTTTATTTTAGCCCAAAAATATAATTTACCAAAATGCCCCTCCGGAATGCCGGTTCGGCCTAAAACTGTCCCGGAGCCCAAACTAAGCCCCCGGATAGACTTTTCTGACTATCTTGAACCTTCCGAAAAAAAAGAAGCATTCAAAATGACCATATGAGCGACTTATAAATAATTTATTTTTTATTCCATTAATTTAGTACCGACACGACTGACACATGCGCCGACTTAATTTCCATAACTGTCATTTTTTTCACTCACGACAAAATTAATATTTTCATAATCATGTATTACTTTAATTTTTAAGTAATATTCAACATAATTCTCACTAATAAATACTAACTATCATCACGCTAGTAATTATTTAATTGAATCTGAATTAATTATAATTAAATTTCTCCATTTAAATTAATTAATCCTAATCCCATAAATAAAATAAAATCTTTCAAAAATACGAGGTATTACAGTCCTATGTCAAAGTTACAATATAAATGGAAAATGCCCTACCTAGATTCCTTATTCTGATCGCGTTATTAAGACAATTTGGGACTAATAACTTTTTTCAAGGAAAATAATGGAAAATAAACACAAATATGAAGCTGGTTGAGGTATAACTTGAATTGTATTTTTTTTCTCTTTCAAATTAATAGGTATATATGGGTTTCAAGAACCTAACCCCTAAAAAAGAATCATTGGAAATAGACAACGTCCTTGCGATAAAGGCCTCAGTTACTCGAACTTAGTTGGGACAATGAACTCTTTGGCACCCAAGGTCATTGTTTACAATAAAGCCTGGGTTCATGCAATTTAAAAATGGGTTGTGGCCAACTTTGACGTTGGTGACAATGTAAATTGATCAAATGGTTGGTTTTGCGCTTAGGGTATGTCTGAATTGCAATATTTATATGAAAATTTTGAAAGATTTCATATTCTCAACTTTAGGTAATTTTGAGTGCACAAAATTGTCTTTAAAAAAATTTCCAACCACACAGGAGGTATAACTTATTTGATCATTAAAAAAATCATTTATATATTTTACTTATTTGAAGTTCCTAAAAGAAAATTTTCCCAAGGCAAATTTTGGTTGGCTCAACATGAATAAACTCATAATTTCCCTTCTTCTACACAGCTACAATCGAACACATGAAAGATCAAATTTCTGGTTGTCAACTTGAATAACTTTCCTTGGGAAATTTTTCCTTTTCCATAGCAATGGCTGAAAGCTTTTCCTTTTGGCTTTTGCTTTTTCATTCATTCTTTTTCCAGTTCACTTTCGATAGTGGTGGAATGTTGTCCCATTATTACTCCATATTTTGAGATTTTTTGTCTACTCCATGACCCTATATAAGGGATGGAATTCTGCAGGTTTAACACACTAAAATTCAGAGAGTGACTTTAGTGTCTAGTATTCCAAAGTAAAGAATAATTGTGTTGAGTGAAAATTTAAGGGATCACTCATTTTGTGTAAAATTGATTATTTTGTGAAGCAATTTTTGGTATTTTGCATTGAGATTTTTTTATAGAATTTAAGAGCTTTTATTGTGAGGAGATTAATATTTGTGTGTATTCCAAGATTGTGAGAAGGTTATTTTATTTGTGATAAGAGAGATTATTAGTGTGTGAAGAAGGAACATATTGTCCTTTCATTTATAGTCTCCTTTTATTAGTATCACGGATCTCCTCTGAACATAGCCAAATTGGTGTACCATGAAAATATTGTGACTTCTCGTGTGTTTTTGTTCTCTACCCATACTTTTTATGAGTGTATGTGTGTGCGATTTTATTTTTGGGATCACAATTACAATTAATATAATTTGTTGACACACTTCTGCAAAATAAATTGGAATCATAGCGTAGGTCCCACGATTTGAGTGTTTTGGATTTTGATGAAGAAATTTTCTTACGTCTTGTATTCATACGATACTTTTCATGCATATGGTATATGTACGGGGTACTGTTCATATGTATAATTACTATTCACACCCTGAAAAAATATTCTGAATTTGGAATTTTTTATTTTTTGTGACTGTGATCATTTTGATTATAGCATCCAAGATGAGGTATGATGTGGAGAAATTTGATGGGAGGAATCATTTTTTTCCTTTGTCAAGTGGAGGAGACGGACACCCTTATCAAAGAGGGTTTGATCCTTGCTTTAGAGGAAAAATCTGAAACAATGAAAGATGACGAGTGGAAGAAGATAGATAGGGAGGCTTGTTAAACGATTATGTTATGTTTGTCTAAGGAGATTAAACACAACGTTATGACAAAGATTTTCGCTAAGATGATTTAGGAAAAGCTTGAGAAACTTTATTTGGAGAAGTCTTTGACAAATTATATTAATTTTAAAAAGCAATTCTACCGATTTAGTATGAGTTCAGGTACTTCGTTGCAAGACCACCTTAATGAGTTCAATAGACTTCTCTCTGAACTATTAAACATGGAAGTGAAGATGGAGGAAAAGGACAAGGATAAGGTTGTGATATTGTTGTCTTCTCTTCCCAAGAGGTACGATTATTTGGCAATATTGATGATGTACGGAAAGAAGATTATCATTTTTTATGAGGTCCTATCAGTACTTCTCTCCAACAAAAATAGGAAAAAAGTGGTTGAGGGTGGTGGTGATGCCACAAGCCTAGTCATTCGTGGAAGACCAGAGAATCGAGGTTTTAAGAGCTCAAAGTCCAAGTCAAAGGGGCACAAGGACCGATAGTGTTACTACTATCACAAGTTTGGGCACATAATTTCCTCTTATCCCTAACTTAAATGCAAGAATGAGAAAGACAAAGAGAAGGTTTAAGATGCAACTACAGTAGTGGTGAATGCCAGTGATACGGAAGATGATAGTCTTGCACTCATGGAAAACCAATTAAGTGAGTTATTTAATGATGTTTGGGTCCTTGATTTTAGTTGTTCAATTCATATGTGTCCCAATAAGGATTCTTTCTCCTCCTACAAAGTGGTAAAAGTTAGTTCTGTTTTGATGATCGATGGGAGTGCTTTCAAAATTTTGGGAATTGGATCAATCAAAATAAAGACACATGATGGATTTATGAGAACTTTATGTGGTGTGTGACATTTTCCGGGTCTTCGAGTGAACCTTATAACAGTAGGTGTGCTAGACTATATGGGGGTCATAGAAGGATCTCTTGTGTTGTATAGGGGTACCAAAGTGAAGAACTTGTATGTTATCCAAGGGAATATGGTAACATGTGGATCTTTATGGGGCTTTCCATTATGGCGAGTGAAAATTCTCATTTGAAGCTTGACAATGGAGGAGTAGTCAAGCGGGGCTTGCATTTTGGGAAGACTAGCGATTTTTACTCTTATTCGAGTTGTGAGGGGACTATATAACATTCTGAGAGAGTAAAACCCATTTTGAAGCGGCAATCGAAATTGCAGCAATCCTTAAAGGGAGGCAGATCTATGGGGACGGACATGGCATTAGCTTGTGGTAGTATTTATGGTAATATGATAGTCCATTCGAGTGTTACTAATACGCATGGGAGGCAAGAACTTGGCTTTGATAGATATTCGAGAGAACGTCGAGGATGTCTTATTATCCAAAGGTGGGAGAAGATGACTTTCAGTTACCAACCGGTGGTTAGAGGGCGGTTGGTGGTGGCTAATAGATGTGATGTCGAACCAGTGGTTTTCGAGAGTGCTATGGAGTTTTGTGGGATTGACAAAGATGGTGGAGGCGTTCTTGTGGCTGTCCAAGATATGCATTAATTGAAGAGTAAGTTGAGGGTTAGGTTTGAGGAGGCCCCAAACCTAGTCAGAAATTTTAATTAGTATTTTAGTGGTGGCGATCATGTATTTTGGTGATATCCTTCACTTTATGTGAGTTTTATGTAAGACTCATTTTTTTACGGTGATTGAGGTTGCGAAGGTAGAGCAGTCAGTTTTTTGGTTGACAAAAGTTTAGTTGGGTGACCTGTAAATTTTTTGTTAAGGTGGAGATTGTTGAGAAGTTGTAAAGCGAAAGCTGAAAGCTTTTGCTTTTTCCTTTATTCCTTTTGTAGCTCACTTTTGGTGGTGATGGAATGAGGTCCCATTATTGCTCCATATTTTGAGATTTTTTGTCTACTCCATGACCCTTTATAAGGGATGGAATTGTGCAAGTTTGGCATACCAATATTCAGAGAGCGAGTTTAGTGTCTAGTGTTCCAAAATAGAGAATAGTTGTGTTGAGTGAAAATTTAAGGGCTCACTCAATTTGTATAAAATTGGTTATTTTGGGAATCAATTTTTAGAATTCTTTATTGGGAATTTTTTACATAATTTAGGAGCCTTTCTATGGGGAGATTTATATTTGTGTATCTTCCAATATTAATGAGAAGGTTATTTTATTTGTGAAAAGAGAGATTATTAGTATGTGAGGAAGGAAAATATTGTCCTTCCATTAGTAATTTTCTTCAGTGTCACGGATCGCCTGTGGATGTAGCTAAATAGGTGAAGCACGTAAATATTGTGTCTACTCGTGTGTGTGTGTGTGTGTGTTTTGTACTCGTACTCATTTTGTGTGTTGTCATTTTTTAAGGGGAAAACAATTACACTCGATATAATTTGTTGACACACTCCCGTACAACCCTATTCTTCTAATTGTGGCTCCATTGAGCCCGTATCGATTATAGATACAAAACATATAAGTATAAAACCCATATGAGATAGAGGAATGAGCTATATAAATCGCAAGTGCTAGAGTTACAAAGGTTCCATAAAGACTTGGGTTGTTTTTTATAATGAAAGAAGAAAAAGATCAAAAAACAAAGTTCATTTTTACGAAAAAAAAAGATTGCAATATTGTTCTTTTACTTTTCCATTTTTTCAAGAAATCCAATTTTTGGGGTGAGTAAATATTTATATCATAAAAATTAAAATAAAAAAATGTGATATGTATAACATTTAAAATTATTGTTCTTATAAGATATAATTGAGATCAACCTTCGTAAAAGTAAAGCATGAGTAAAAATAAGTTTGGGATAATTCAAAGCTAGTTCCATTTATTGGGTCAAAGATCCATCAAATCCCATTAATTTTTTTTAATGCATCAAGTCAATTTCCATTATAGACTACATAAATTTGGACAAATGTACGCTCACATATATTCATTTTAAATCCATTTTCTCTCTCTAAAAATAAACATATAATCTCACACTCTTTCTCTCTCTAGAAACCCTACCCCCACCCACCTCATCGGAGACTCGTAAAAAATAGTCCACTGAAAAATCTCGTCGGAGGCCGTCAGAATTCTCGCATGAGTGTTTCTCTCTCCTCATTTCTCTCTCTCTCTGCCTCTCCCTCTCCGTTTATTTCTTTGTTTTTTCTGCTCCGTGCCAGCGACACCAATGCCCAAGATGGAGAAGAAGAGTTTTCACAAAAAAAAAAATGGAGTTTTTGTCGAAAAAAATGAAGGTTTTACCGAAACAATAAATTTATATGTTTCGATTTTTTCGTCCGTCAAAAAAATATCGAATATGGGTGTTGTTTGATAAATCTCGATGAGTAGATTCTAAATATATAAATTTTGTGAATTTTGAATTTGTAGATTTGAAGTTATAGACTTTTAAAGATTTTATGTTTTCTTTTTTGCAAAAATAGAGGTAACAGGTGTGAAAGATATTTTGAAAGTGTATTTGTCATTTTAATGTGTTGAGTTTAAAAAATAGAACATTTGATACACTCATGCAAAAGATTTATTGCCGCATTTACGAAGTGAATATGATTTACTAACTATTACCGCAATAAGTTTTTTCCCCGTGAAATAAATGCAATGTCAATCAAAATAGTATTATAATTTATTATATGCAACAGTGGCTTGATGGACAAGATTGTAATCTTATTTTATATTAATTTGTAGATTATAAAATAACTTTTTGTGACATTGGGCTTTTCGTAATCAAGCAAATAAAACAGCTTTCGATTCAGCTCTAGTCCACTAATATATTTTTCGGCGCTAAAATCCATTAGCATTAATGTATTCTTGATATGTTACATGTAAACATATACACAATCCTAGCATGTATGTAGTACAAAATTTCAAGTAAATTATTAAAATTAGTGTATACATAAAAAAATTATGTGTACAGTATCACAAAAAGACCGCAATTAAAAAGGTTTGAGTATGGTTGACCTTATTTTTAATCTTTTCATTATGTGGGGGAAAAAATTGGCTTATGAACTGCTCAAATGAAATCCACATTTTAGAAGAGGAAAACTTATCTCAGACTCTCCGTTTCGTGTGTCAAAGTGGTAGCTTCTCAACTAGTAGCGATTGGACAAAGAACAAAATAAAAATGAAAAGCGTTCCGAATCCTAAAGTATAAATAAAAGAGAGTATTGCTTTAAATAGATGCCCTTAAATCGGACGCAATGTATTAATAACTAGTTAAAGCCAGTATGACAATCACTGCTATACCAAGCCTTGCCAACCAAATCACAAGTACAACTTCCCCTGTTACCATAGAATTGGTTCTATGTATCTCATGCATCTTTTTCTTAATTTCTTCTAGCTTTTATTTAATTTTTAATATTTTACAAAAAAAAACAAAGTGATAAAGTAATATATATATTAAAATTTACCATAAAATTTGAATTATGTCTAAAATTTAAGTTCACAAATTTTAAATGTAAATTGTAATCTATATCAAAATTTGAATTACAAGAGGTTGACTTGAAGCTTAGATTTTATATAATAATTTGCCATTTTATCATTTCAAAATAGAGAAACAATATAATAAAACATTTACCGTAACAATATATGAATGTAATGTACAAACTATGATTAATGTGACATCTAATGCCTTGGTTCGTAATCGATAGGGTCTACATAAAGGATATGTTCTTTTTCCAAACACAATTAACACAATTGTTACCTCCAAGTTTTTGGCAAAATTGAAAGTTTAAGAAAAAAAATTGCCTATGGGATTAAGTTTGCATTTGAAAATATGAAATTCGCTTGCTTAAAAATTTTCGTTAGAATAGTGATACGAATACCAAAATCTTCCCAAAAAGTGACGTATTTTTCACTTATTCTCTTACTTAAAGTGTTGCCTTGTGGGTCCTGTCACGATACAAAAAATTATTGCTTTTGAAAAAAGTTTTGAAAAACTTGTTTGAAACTTGTATCAGAACTCCTTTAACTAACATAGTTTCTATTCCAAATTTAAGAGCAATAATTATAGGACAATTTATAATTAGGTCCCTTGGTAATAATTTTTAAACATTTAAGGACAATTTACTATTAGGTCCACTTGTTATGCTACTAGCGTAGACTTCTACAAGAAGAGAATTAGTGGATCTAAATATTTAAAATTTGTTAAAATTCTTTTAGTGTTTAAAATTTATTTGTGAGGGACCCATAATTTATATAGTACCAAATGACATAAATGTTTGCATGACATTTATTAGTTAATATAACCAAAAATTATTCGATGATCCTTTACTAACTTTATTAAGAAAAGGGAACCAGGCTGTAATGAATAATTAACTATATATATATGCCCAATCTAAGTCATAAAAGAGAATTATTCCTTAAGGATAAGATAAGCTTGATGTAGTCATTCAATTCCAAGTCTCATTTAAAATTACTCAATCCGAGTGCCACATGAAACAACTTTAAACTGTTTAGAGTCTCCACGGGTTAAAAGCACCATCTCAATCAAATAAGGAATAAGACTTCTTCCTTCTTCTTTTTTTCCTTTTTTCTATTCATAAATTCCCCCCGACATGAAGATGCAGTCTTTAAATGCTTACCATTTAAATAAGTTACCAAAAAGTAAAAGTAAATGAAAATAATGACTCTTTCTATTGATAAATGGTAAAGTGGCTTTGTAAATTTAAGACCTATTGTAATATGTATTTTAAAAATAAGATAATAAATATTTTTTTTTATAATTTTAGTCCCTATTTTTGAATAAAATCACTGGTGCGGACCCATATTCATAAAACGTCAATCAATCACAGCATGTCACATGTTCCTCTAATTTGAAAATAGGGAGTAAAAATGAAAACGAAATATTTGTTATTCTATATCCATAATCAATATTATTTTAAGTTCTAAAAATACATAATCTAAATGGTAAAAGGGTCTCAAAGAAGCAAAAAGAATGTCAGACCAAAGACTACAGGCATTTTACCCTGCCAAAAAAGGTTTAGAAGCACATCTATCATTTCTCCTTGCACCTTTTAATTACAAAAGGCCGAATCACAGCTTCCTTTTTCTTTCAAAATTAGAGTTTCTTATACGAAAAAGTCAAACTCATGAACAGATTCATCAAAATTTATTTAATATCACGAGATTTCGTAACTTGATTTTCAAAAACTATTTTTTTTTTATATATCCCTATAATTTGAAAGGAATTAATAAATTTATAGAACAAAATTTACGATGTGCAACACTATTTCATCCCACAAAATTGAAACATTTTTCTCTCTCTTCTTTACAATCGTTACAAATTTATTTTAATGCCAAACATAAATTTTATTTTTTTCATAAGAGATACATTAGTCCATTTGGTTAAAAATTAAAACTCACATTGTTTTGGGGTGTTTTAAATTAAGATTTAATTTTTACAAAATCAATGTACCTTATCACCTTGTATAAATAAGGGCCAGTTTGGTTGACAATGGGCAAAACAGTTGGCACGGCAAACTTTGCCTAGGCAAATTTTACCTAGTTTTTTTCTCATGACGCTATCAAACAACCATTAGGCTAAAATAAAGTCAATCCAATTAATTTATTTAAAAATAGTTTTTATATTATATTCAAAAATGTTAAAAACAGTTTTTACAATATTTTTATATTATGTTTTTTTTTTAAAATTGTAAAACATTTTCTTAACAATTTTTTATAATATTAAAAACAGTTTTTAAAATATTACAAAATAATTTTTAAATATTCACAACAGTTTTTTTTAACTATTTAAAATATTTTTTAATTTTGTTTTTAAACTTTAAAACTGTTTTTATATTATATTCAAAACATTTTTTAAAAATGTTAAAAACTATTTTTACAATATTTTTATATTACGGTTTTTCAAAAAATTTGTAAAACATTCTCTTAACAAATTTTTATAATATTAAAAACAGTTTTTTAAAATATTAAATAACAATTTTTAAACATTCACAACAGTTTTTTTAAACTATTTAAAACAGTTTTAAAAAATATTTTTTAAAACTTTAAAACAGTTTTTATAATATATTCAAAACAGTTTTTAAAAATGTTAAAAATAGTTTTTACAATATCTTTATAATACGGTTTTTAAAAAAAATTGTAAAACATTTTCTTAACAATTTTTTCTAATATTAAAAACAGTTTTCAAAACCTTACAAAACAGTTTTTAAATATTTATAGCAGTTTTTAAAATTAGTTTTTAAAACTTTAAAACTGTTTTTATAATATATTCACAACAGTTTTTAAAAATGTTAAAAATAGTTTTTACAATATTTTGTTAATACGGTTTTTAAAAAAAATTGTAAATCATTTTCTTAACAATTTTTTATAATATTAAAAACAGTTTTTTAAACTTTGCAAAACAAGATTTAAATATTCATAACAATTTTATAATTATTTAAAATAGTTTTTAAATTATTTTTTAAAATATTAAAACCGTTTAAGAAGTTGGCAAATTTGTTGGCAAATATTTCTCACTGAAATAGGTAAGCAAAATTTGCCCAAAGATTGTGCATAAGAGGTGTTGTACATTGGCAAATAATACCTAGGCAAATTGTGCAAGCAAACAGTCAAAATGTGTGCAAATTTTCATATTTGTCAACTTTTTGGCATTTACCTAGACAAATTTTACCAACCAAACGGACCTAAGAATTGGTTTCATGAAGATTCTATTCTGGAAAATATAATGAATTTGACTCCAAATCTGGATTTCAGATACTCATCATCCTCATGCTTAAGTTTGAGTCATTCGGTCAAAGTTTATCATATTTTAGTGGTTATGTCCACTCACACCTATTTGACGCGACTGGTACATCGAACTTAAAGGGCTTAACATTTTTATTAATCATAATATGATGTTCTTCTTGTTATACACATATTTTATAATTTTTTCTAATGGGCACTCAATCGATAACCGTGCAAAACTTTTTCCATACAACAAAAGTTGGTGACACGTTTATTATAACTTGATTAATTAGGGATGTTTTACATGATTAATTACCATATCAAAATTTACTCGATACAGATTTTCAAATTCTCAGCTTTTTAGTTGATCGATCAAATTTGATTTGTGATTTATTAGTTTTGTCACATATTTTGGGAGGTACTCGATTACCTCATGTATGTTTGATCAATCAACAAGGGAGGCTCAATTAATCACTATTGTGAAACTGGGACCAACGGTAAATTAAAAGGTATCCTCTTGAATTTTATAGGGAATGTGACTTTCTAGAAATTTAGTGCACTTTTCATCTCGAATTCTCATATTTAGACCATATGTAAAAACTTTTATCAATTGACAATTATACAGTGAGAAACATAAAGATTCTAAAAATTCAAGAGATTATCAACAATCAATTTAGGAAACCTTCTTCTTTCCTCATTGTGTTATTGGTTTTGGACCTTAACTTCCAAAAGTGATTAATTCTGATGGAAGTTGAGAACCCAATGGTTTCAGCTAAGGATATTCACACAATTTTGATAATACCAACATATTGAATTAGAATTTAACATATTTGTTATAAAGGGCAAAGTGGATTTATGAAGAAATGTCATTAACATCAATTAAATATTAATAAAGATTAGGAGAAAATACAAACTTACCCTGAAGTTTGTGATGATTTTTAATTTTAGACCTAAAGTTTGAAAAGTTACAATGTTAACCCCAAAGTACAATTAGTGTTGCGATGTAAGCCACTATTATCAATCAAACGAAATACGATTGAATTTTTACACATGGTTTTTTGTCTGTCAAATTTTTTCTTCCTCTCTTTGCTCTAGTTAACCCTCTCTCACTTCAACTTTGAATTTCAAGTGAACTAATCATTGGGCCTGAATTGAGTTAACTAATATGAGATTGAGGCGACTTAATTAGTTCAAGCCAAGTTGACTTTTAATTAAGTTGACTTAATCTCCCAAAAATTTATTTCATTTCTTACGAGAACTATATTGCATATTTGAGTCGACTTAATCTGATTGAGTCAATTCAAGTAATTTAAATTGATGTTTTGCATTTAATTTTTTTTAATTGTATATGTAAGAGAATAGTAATAATTTGATGAGATGCCAAGTTTTTGTTGTGTTTTAATTTAAGCAACCATCGTTGCAGCTACGTATTCTTCGTTCCAGAGTCAAAGTGCAGTTCATGGGTTTGTATTATTCATTAAGGAAAACCCATTTATGGTGGTTTTCGGAGAGAGGAAAGAGTGGTAAAGAGAAAAACTCTCTTTATTTGAGTTTAAGTTTATAGTTTCTCTATGTGGAAATAGTGGAGAAGGAAAAAGATAGGGTAGGGTTCTTCTGAAGAGACCTATTATTATAAAATTTAATTGTGTGTGTGTGTGTGTGTGTGTGTGTGTGTGTGTATATATATATATATATATATATATATATATATATATATATATATATATATATAGAGAGAGAGAGAGAGAGAGAGAGAGAGAGAGAGAGAGAGAAATTCTTATAGAAGTTAATGTGTTGTAAATATCTTAACAGTTTGTCGTAAATGTGTGTTTATTAATAAGGAAGGGGGATTTATTATTTATGCCATGTGACAAAAATGTTATGGTGACACCTGTCTAAAAATATGTGGTGAAATATATTTTAATTTAGATAACATGTGTCCCATAAATAATATAAGATACATGTGGTGTATTAGATGCGCCCAATAATATCTGAGTCGCATAAACACATGTGTGGTTAGGGACATTATTAAAGGACTAATCAGATTGCTTAATATGTTCTAATAAATTTGATCAGGGTTTACTGAAATACCCTACCACATTTCCCCTTGTACACATAGTCGATGTGTAATATTGGGTGTGTATATGAAATACCTTCATTGGTTCGTCACCAACCAACTTTAGATTGTATCTCTAATTGATTCATTTCCTGTAATTAATATCATTTTGAATGAGCTCGGGTTTTCTAAAATTATTTTGATGGATCATTTCGATAAACTATGATAAATAATTCTCGATAGACCTCAAGGGATCATTTGATGGACCTCAAGGGTTTATTCCAACAGACCTTATGGTCTTATTTTGATAGACCTCATTGGTTCATTTTGACATATCGCGTGGTTTTATTTCAATAGACCTCATGGGTTCATTCTGATAGACATCCTGGTTTTATTGCGACCGGCCTCCTGGGTTCATTCCCATAAACCTCATTTGTCATTTTGACATATCTCATTGGTTTGTCCCAATTGATCAACATGGTTATTATTTTTCACTAATTATATTTTGTTCATTTACACATGTTCTAATAGAATGGTCATTCATTCATTGCATTTCACCATTCCCCGGTAAGATTAATCACTAAGTTTTAGTATGTTATAGTGTTTTTAATCACTAATTTTTCATAAACTAGTAAGATTAGGTATTGAGTTGCTTGTTACTTGGGTGAGATTAACCATGCTTTGTGGTGAGGTTAATTATTTAACTACCATATGCTAGTAAGATTGGATGCTGAGATGCCTCCTGCTTTGTCACAATAAAACCCATGAGATTCACCATACTTTCTAGTGAGGTTAATCGTTAAATTACCATATGCTATTACGTTAGAATACTGAGTTTCCCTTTTAATGGCAAGATTAACCTTTGAGATTAACCATTTTCCCCCAAGTTGATCAAGTAAGTCTTTTTTTTTACTCGAACTTTGCATGGTTTGTCATGATCTCATCATTTGGCAAGACATTGAAAATATATCCACCTACTTGGTGGCTTACTCAGTGAAGCAAGGTTTAAAATAAAATTACTTCTTAGTGCCTTTCTTAATGGAGAAAGACTTTAAAACATATACACCTTCTTAGTGGATTTATCGACGAAGCAAGAATTTTAATTAACATCACCTGCTTAATGGCTTTCTCAATGAAGAAATACTTGGAAATATATCCACCTGCTTGGATGTTTGCTCTATGGAGCAATATTTTAAATAACATCACCTGCTTAGTGGCTTGATCAATGAATTAAGACTTTGAAATGCACCCACCTTCTTGGTGGCTTAACCGACGAAGCAATATTTTAAATAACATCACTTGTTTGGTGGTTTGCTCAATGGTATGTATAACATCATCTATTTGGTGGACTTCTCAATGTAGCAAGACTATGAACTATATCCACATGCTTGGTAGACTGATCGATGGAGTAAGATTTTATATAATATTACATGCTTGGTGGCTTGCCCAGTGGAGCAGGATTTTGTATAACATGACCTTCTTGGTGTTTTACTCAATGGGATAGGACTTTTAATATACACCGCTAAGGGGTGACTTACCAATTTTGATTAGATTTTGTAATGTAAAGAACCAATGGATGGCTATTTACCACTAAGTTGACAAGGCTTTATAACGTAATGCACCAATGGTTGGTGACTTACCACTGAGTTGGAAAGGTTTTGTAAAATAATGCACCACTGAGGACGACTTACCAATAAGCTAGTAAGGTTTTGTAATATAATGTATCGCTGAAGGCGATTTACCATAGTGGTAAGATTTTGTTATATAATGCACGACTGGGGGAAATTTATATATAGTTACTTTTAACAAATATAATTTTCTATTTTTGTATTTTCCCTTAGCTAGGTGAGGCGTAAAATGTAATCGTACTTCATTTGCTTGCAATTTTTTTCTTTTTATATTTTCTCTTGAAATTCGATGAAGGGGGAGATTGTAAGAGTATAATATACTCGATGTGCTCCATAGAATATATTGTCTAAATTTTTTTACCAAAACATATTTGAGTCTTTCTCCAAGAGGACACCGAAAATCTTCATCAACATACTGGATTCACTCATTGTCAAACCTCAAGTACCCCACTTAGGAAAGGTATAAGAGTTAACCGACTTAGACTCACTTTGATTAATATGCTTTATAAATTGAAAAATCTTTTTTAATTAACCTTGGTATTAATGTCCAAAATTGGTAGAGATTTTATCTTAGCTAGGAAATACCAATTTCATAATTAAAAATAATATTTTGCATAATGAGAAGGAAAATTATAAAGGACCTCAAAGATTTTTAATGTGGTTCATCTTAGGGAAAGCCTACATCCACGGTTATGGTATAACTACTGAGGTTAGTTACATAGACTTTTAGGTAGTCTTGATTATTCGCAATTAACTTGTCCTTTGAGTTATGGAAAATGAGATATATATATAATGGTCTTGAAGGCCAAGAGGTGGAATGCCTTTATATATGCAGTCATTTACACCTATATATAATGAATGAGACTATTGATCTTCTAAGGTATGTGTGACATAATTCTTGATAATTCCCATATGATTGACTTTTCCTCTTCCTGATGGTTCATCTTCTGAATTTGGTCGACCGGTATGCCGACCAAGTAGTCCTGGAGCTGATCAAGTATAAATGAAATGTTGAAAAGTATACTTATGAGGACAGGTGTCTCAGTTTCATTTGTCCATATGGCATGAATATTTTAACCCATAACAGAAGCCCATAATACTCCATGTTTGATATTTATCGAAAGGATGTATGATTTGTTCTAAAAGTTGATTAGCATCCCAATATAGTGGTGGTTGGTATCCGACCTTCTGGACATGTAAATTTTTCCCTAGTATATCAGTCAATGACATTTTTGTGAATGATTTAAAAATTAGCGAACTGTCAAAGGGTACACTGGTCTTTTTTTGGGAAGCGTGCGATCGTCAAGAGTTTAATTGTTGGTTCAGTTAATCATTACTTTCAACTTTTGAGGTCAATAAGAAACTTTTCCCCCCATTTCTTTTCACTACCAATCTTCACACTTAAGCAATCTATTTTATTCGCCATTACTTCGTTAATGTTTTATAGTGAGCTCTATACGAGTTATTTCTTTTTATCCCCTTTTTTATTTCATTTCAACAACGGTGTATATCGTGGATGAGGATTCCTTAGCATAATTTAAAGAAAGATGAAAAATCCCCAATTGGGTTTCTTTAGAATTAATGGAAGGTCCTGTAGATCTATTATTATTAGATGATGGCCATTGGATCCCTACTCTATTTATTGCAGAGTATGGAATAACTTTCCCTCCATTTATTCCTTGAATTCTATTAGCATTTCGATGTGGTCCTTGCTATAGTATCCCCCAATACTTGGAGGGTTGTAAATTGGGTCCATCGCTTAAATGAACTTCGTGGGACCCACATTTGGATTTATGAACTAATGTATTGTTACAGGTGGGGAACAACAAGAGAGAATACATATTATCTGAAGACTAGGTAAAATAATAGGGCATTAGTATATAACTTGCCTGATTCCAACAAGGATTATTAGGATTACAGAGTAGTGATGAAGAACTGGCAGTATTCCCCCTTCCCGAGGGGGTAAAATATACTGGTCCCAGAAAAGTGAATTTTATCCCCCAGAAAAGTGGTGGCATAGGTTGGCTAACATTTTGGATTTTATTATTCTCCCCTGCCTACTAAATATATGATTGTGAGTGCACAAAATATCACAATACAGAAATCCAAAAAAATAATCACAAAGGCAGAAAGTAGAGATTGCAACACAACACGTGGTTCGACAACTTGCCTATGTCCATGGAGAGGTTTATGTGTTTATTAAGTGTGTCTCAAAGTCTCGAGTTATGATCCCTTTGCCCTGGGTCAAGGTGTATAATTTAAAAGTATTTCTTTATAGAGTTTGAGTTGTATAAGGAACTCAAGATAACACGTGGATAAGTCAAGGAATACCTGAATATCTCCTTCGAGATTGTTTGTATTTAATTTGACTGTATCCGTGAGTGTTTTAATATATCTTAAATACTCGAGTGTTAATTAATTGTAATTTGGACTGAGCAGCATGTCAATCTGTTTGGGCCGATCGACTACTCACACGAACTTATATTAAATGGGCTCCCACAATTGCCCCCAAAATCTTGGGACTAACAATGTGGGCTAACAAATTTTAAAATAAGATCAAAGCCCAAGGCCTGAAATACTATCCAAAATCGGCGTGGTACACTTGTAATTTTACAGGATCTGAAAGGGTACGCTTATCTTTAATAGAAACTGGAGTGTTGAGATGATCATGGGGAAGCGCGACTCATCATTTGAGATTTTTAAAGTCGGTTGATATGCAAACTTAATCATCAGTTCATTGCTTCTGGTTTGTGAATACTTCATCTCGAGACCTCCCTTCTTATTTTTTGCTTTAAGAATTAGGGTTCTTCTTCTTGTCTAGAGCTTCGTTGATTCTTGTAAGTTTAACTCCTCCCTTTTCTAAGATTTTCTTTGGAACTTACTTCATAGTCGTAGTTAGGGTTTTTCTCCCTTGTTTATACAATCATGGCAATATTAGATAACAAAATAATAGATGAGTTTAGGCGTTAGTACAATATCCCCGATTGGGTGATTATCGACTGTGCTTATCTTCCATGGGATGTTCGTAATATTGAAGGGGGCCTTGGATTCACACCCTCTTAGTAACTCAAGGGGGTTTAATATTTCCCTCGAATGAATTGTTCCTCTAGTTCTTTTGATATTTTAAAATCATACCCTCTCAGTGTTCCCCGAATATTTGAAAGATAGTTAATGGGGTCCATAGAATAAATATCGTTTATGGAACAAAATTAGGCCTTGTCGAGATATGCTATTTCTACGAGTGGACGCGAAGCAAGAAAGGTCTATTTTATTTGAAAACCAGAAAGGATGAACAGGTTGTGGTAGTAAATCTTCCGGACGCCCATAAGGATTATTGGGAACATGGTTTTATTACTAGAAGTGGTAACATCCTCCTGCGACTACGGGCAAAAGGCAACAGGGTCTTGTAATTTCCTATTATGAAGAGGCCCAAATAGGTTGCTCCTTCTTTTTTCATTCTTATTTGTGTATCTATTACTTTTTTGTCCATGTTCCCCTTTACTGATGTTCTTCCTCCCTTATTCTTACAGCTTATGCCAAAAATAAGGAACTTGATATTAGCGAGGTTAATGCTGATGAGCTTGTGAAAGCTTGGAGCATTAAGTAAATGTTAGCAGACAATGAGCATCTAAGGTCAGAGGCCTTTCTATTGGAGTATAAGAACACATGCACTATCTTTATTGCTCGTCTGGTCGATAAGGTCTCAATTTTAAAAGCTCTTGAGGGTGGCCCTTTTGATCTCATAGTTATAGAAGAGGAGAAAAAAGTTTTTAAGAGGAAGAAGAAGAAGAAAAAGAAGAACGGGAGGGGGAAGCATAAGAAGAAGAGGAAGATATGCCCCGTTTAATAAAAAGGAGGAAGTTAAAGCTTCCTGATGATGATAACGATCAAGTCGTCCTATTCGATCGGCTTAAATCTCTAAAGGCGTCTGATACAGGGTCCCTGAGGTCTAGTGGTTTTGACTTACTAGATAAGGGGAAAGAAAAGGAAAAAGAGAAGGAGAAGAGGAAGGAGATAAAAGTGAAGAAGAGAGAGAGGGAGAGAGAGAGACAGAGAGAGAAGGAAGAGAAGAAAAAGTGAGGAGAAGAGAGGAGGGAAGTCAAAAGAAGGCTGGCTCCCGTTGCAGCTGCTGAGGGGGTTAGTGTGGGCGATGCCCCCCATCTCACCACTGACTTGTTGAATAGGGAGGTGCTCGCTGCTGACTGCGAGTTCTCCCCAAGGTTGGGGTCGTCCTAGCTTTCCCTAAAGACTACTCAGGGGATAGCCCTAGTAAGTCTTTGTAATCAAACTTTTTCTTTTCTTACTTTTTCTTTTTCTTCATGCTAACTTTGTGGTGTTTCTTCTCTTCGTATAATTTTTTTATCTGATTTTATAACTTTTTTAGGCGACCAAGATGATAAGTTCAAGAAGGAACAGGTGCTGAAAGATGCTCTGAAGGCTGAGAAGAAAGCCTTTGCTAAAGCTCACCAAGCCTGGGAGCAAAAGAAATGAAAGATATCAAAGACCTTTGATGAGCTCGACGATTCCTAAGGTGATTACTGAGAATGACAAACTTATTAAGGAGAATGAGAGCTTGTCAGCTAAGGCCACCAAGCTATAGGGTGATTTTCTTAAGAAAAGGATACCGGCTACTATGAAGGATTTAACAAAGCCTGTGATAATTTAGAGGGGCGGCTCGCCTACGGTTATAAGGTTGCCTTAAAAAAGGGTTGGGACTAGACCCTGAAGGAAGCTAGAATTTTTATTGAATTCGATAATTTCAGTCTTGATTCCCCTGGCCCTGATCCGTATGAAGAAGAGGAAGAAGATGACATTGGTCGGCCTGTTGTCATAGAGATTGTCCCTATTGAGGGTGAAATCAACGTTGGATAAAGTTTTGGAGCTGATGATAAGGGGAAGGCTATGGTGGAAAAACAACACATGACAGAGTAGGGCTCATAGACTAAGAGTTTGCTTTCTTTCCATGTATAAGTTTTTTTACTTTTGATAATCTGTACCTCTCCCTTGAAGCTAGTTGTATTGGCCTAGGCCACCTTTTTTTGAAGTGGATGAAAAATTCTCTTATTTTACACCCATTTGTGTCTTGTTTGTGTTTGCTTACTTTTATTTATTTTGATTACTGCAGACCATTGATCTAGATGAATATATATACCTGTTGTCCCGTCTAGGGTAGATCCTAGGTCCAAATATCATCTTGAAGGCTCGCAAAGGCTTCGTAAAGATCTATAAATCTTTGAGGGTAAGAAATCAGCAATATAAGGATTAATCTGAATTAGTCGCCAAACTAAACGACAATCTCTAATAGATGGAGGAGATTGGCGCTTACGTTCAATAAGAGGTCAATGGCTTAAAGGCCAGACTTTTGGATGCTAATAAGGTGAATCAAGTGAGTGAACTAATCTAGAGGGTGAATGACAATTTCAGGAGATAAGTTGCTCGGCTTAGGGACAACATCCCATCAGGGTCTTCTCTAATGCTGCGAGGATCTTTTTTGCCATCTAAAGGAGTAATTCGAGCTGAGGTCCAAGCACTGCAAAAAGAGGTGGTTGAGCTGAAAGGGGATGTTCATCGATCGTATGTGATTGTTATCGAACTTCAAAGAGACATGACGAGGCTGAGATACTTATTCCTAAGAGGTCCTCGACAAGACTGGGCAGATGGATACGATTAAGGTTGGACTGACGCCCCCACAAGGCTGAAGGAGGTAGAGGATCTCGCCTTTTCCTGGTGGAGGCTTAGCGCCCTTAGAGAATTAAAAGCACCTAAGTTGTCCAACTTTTGGTATAAATTTCAGATTAATTGCCCGACCTATCACCATAATCCATTTTCGAGGGATGACCGGTGGATCCCAATAGATACTATTCTTGTTCAGCTTTTGGAACATCCCTTAGAAGATGATGGAGAGGACCTGGTCCCCCACCCGAATGATGGTCGAAGGGCGTGTCTTGAAGATTAACTTGCTCGCCACCCTAAGACATATTTATTGTTTTGTATATTTCTGATCCTTGTTGTAAATGTACTTTCCTTTTGTAATTATTGAAAAAGTTTTAATTATCATTTTTTGATATTTTAAGCATGTACTGACTAAACATGCATATTTTGCAGACCAAAGAATATTGATTCACTTGTGCGATATTTAATCGACCACTTTAGGTTCTTTGATGTTTTTATTTCTATCATTTTGAGCTTTTCAGCTGACTAAATGGTATTTAAAAGATAATGTTAACCATAGGTTGCTTTGTGTTTGAACATTCTCCCATTCCAACATGTCGTAGTATTGTCATTCCATTTACTTTACCTTTTAGGTCATCAAATTTCCTTAGACCTAAATAACATTATAGTGAGAATGCACATGGCAATCGACCCATCCGCCCGAGCAGGTTTTTGCGATCAATAAAGTTGACGACTAACTTAAGTTGGCTTTTCTACCTAAGGATTACCTATAGGGATTTTTCTATTTTTAGGGCAACCCATGAGGTCCCTTATGTTTGTAACAAGGACCTGAGGGATGTAGTAATAGAAACACATTTATTGACTTGTTATAATTGCTACAAACCTTGCTCGACATGTTAAGCTTCCTGATTGAAAAAAAACTTGAATAACTTGTCGTAATTTCAGGAGTTTAGATAAGCACGAAGGAGATATCATTTGGAAATGGTGTGTATTTATGACATGTAATCAAGTAGACTTAAGCAGACAATATAAAATATGAAAGTGGAGGGGCTAATCTGGCCTTTATTCATTAAATATTGTTTGAAAACCAACATAAGTTTGAAAATCAGAATTTGCTTAACCTAAATGTGATACCAAAAGAGAATAATACTAAAAGTAGAACTTTTTAAGGCTGGCTACGTTCCATGCACTTAGTATTTCCTTGCCCTCTAGAGTTTCTAAGTGATATGATCCTTGAAGGTTGTCTCTAATTACCCTGAAGGGTCCTTCCCAGTTTGGTACCAATTTACCATCTGATAGTTTTGTAGCACTGCCAGGGACTTTTTTTAGGACGTAATCTCACATCAGAAACTTATTCTGATTGACATTCTTGTTATATTGCCTAGACAGTTACTGTTTATAGCAAGACAACTTGATTATGGCCTTCTCTCTTGGCTCATTTTCTAAGTCAAGTTCAGTGCATAATGCATCATCATTTAGGCCTTGGTCAACAAAAGTGCTTCTCATGGTAGGGAGACATATTTCTAGTGGGATGATAGCCTTTATCCCGTAAGCTAGCACATATGGTGTATCCCCGATTGATCTCCTTGGGATGGTGAGATAAGCCCATAGAGCATAAGGGAACTCATCTACCCAGGCACCCCTTTTCAACCATTTTCTTAGTCCATCGAGTATGGTTTTGTTAGAAGCCTCCTTTGGGGATACGCCATAAAACTGAAGTGGTGCTTGATATCTTATTCATCACAAAAGCCTTAAAAGAAACCACTTTCAAATTGCATTCCATTATCGGTGATGACAGTCCTTGGTACCCCAAAGCGTGTTATGATGTTTCTCCAAATAAACCTGGTCATGTCTGAGTCGCGAATGTTCGCCTGTGGTTCTACGTTTACCCATTTGGTGAAGTAATATGTGCCCACCAACAAATACTTCTGAATTTTAGATGCGGTAGGCAGTGGTCCCACTATCTTTTGTCCCCATTGTGCGAACGACCATGGGCTTATTAATGGTTTCAGGTCATTGACGGGCTAGTGGATCATGGGAGAATGCTTCTGGCATCTTTTGCACTTGTGAATGTAAGTACTTGCATCCGTTTGCATATGAGGCCACCAGTAACCCTCCATTATTACCCAAAAATCCAGTGATCTTCCTCCAATATGACTCCCACATATGCCATCATGAAGTTTGCTAAGAACTTACTCAGTATCATATGGGTGGACGCAATGGAGGTAGGGACCCATAAATGACTTCTTGTAGAGATTTTACTCTAGGGAGAGGTAAAAGCGAGCAGCCTTGACCCTTACTTGATGGGCCGACCTCTTATCATCAGGCAGTGTGTCACTCTTTAAGTAATTTATAATCGAATCCAACTAGCTGGGGGCCATTTCTGTGACGAGGACCTATTCGGCTATAATTGTCTAGTTAATGCTTGGTTGTACGAGGAACTCTATATGAATAGTTCTCCTTAATTTGGAGTTGATTGCTGAACTTAAAGTTGTTATGGCATTGACATGGCTATTTTGCCCCCTTTGGGAACTGTTGAATTTCCACCTTCTCAAAATCTTCCACGAGTCTTTAACTATTGAGAGGTAGGCCACCATTCGATCATCCTTGGCGTTGAAGTCCCCATTTGCCTACTTAGATACCAGTTTGGAATCGCAGAATACGTGGAGGCGCTTTGCTCCTAGAAGTTAGGATTTTTCTCAAATCGACGATCAATGCTTCGTACTCAGCTTCGTTATTGGAGGCCTCAAATCGTAATTCAATTCCTTGATCAATTACGATGTCTTCAAAGGTGATGAGAATGATTCTTACTCCCACCCCCTTAGAATTGGAGGCTTTATCAACGCACAAGGTCCAGTCCTTGGACTGTACTTTCCTGTGTTGTTGACTGCTCATTGTCCAGTTGGTCTATTGGCTGATCTCCTGTAAACTCAGTAATAAAGTCGTTAAGACATGTCCCTTAATTACTATTCTGGGTTAAAAATGGATATTAAATCTCTCGAGTTCTACTGACCACTTTGAGAGTTGTCCAGAGAGTTTGATTTTCTACAGAATGGTTTTTAGGGGTTGGGAAATGATTATGGTTATCGAATGGGCTTCAAAGTAATGCTTCATTTTTCTCGAGACAACGACCAGTGCATAAACGAGCTTCTTTAGAGGCAGGTATCGCTGTTATGCATCTAGAAGCGTCTTACTGGTGTAATACAATGGATGTTGACTTCATTTATTTTTCACATACCAGGGTGAAGTGTAATGCATGGTACTGAGAAGTAAAGGAGTAGGGGGTCTCCATTTTTTGGAATTACTAAAAGGGGTGTCTTTTTAAGGTAGGATTTGATCTCCTTCATAGATTGTGAGTAGTCGACATTCCATGTGAGGCCCTTATCCTTCTTTAGCAGTTAGAAGAATGGTCAGCAGCATTCTAAAGACTTAGAGATGAAGTGATTAAGTGTCACGAGCATACCGATAAGCATCTAAATATCTCTTAATGTCGTAGGAGGTTGGACTCTTATGATATCATCAGTTTGATATAGATTGGCCTCAATTCCCCTTTTACTAACTAGATATCCCAAGAACTTTCCTAACTGGATGTTGAATGTACACTTACTTACGTTAAGTTTCATTCGGTATTTCCTGAGGATCTCAAATGTCTTGTCTAAGTCTATGAGGTGGTCACTTTTGCTCTTGCTTTTGACCAGCATATCATCGATGCAAACCTCCATCATATCCCCCATCTATTTATTGAACATCTTGGTGACTAATCTATGATAAGTTGCCCCTGTATTTTTTAAGCCTAACGGCATGACCTTGTAACAATACAACCTGATGGGGGTTATAAATGAGGTTTTATCTTGGTCTGGTCCATATAAAGGGATCTGGTGGTAGCCAGAGTAGGTTTCTAGTATGATCATTCATTCATGTGTTGATGTATCATCAACTAATTAATCTATTTTGGGAAGTGGAATGATGTCATTGGGATAACCCCTATTGAGGTCAGTGAAGTCTATACAAACACTTCAACTGCTGTTACTCTTTTGCACTACTACTGGGTTGGACAACCGTCAGGAAAACTGAACTTCCCTAATGGATCCTGTGTCCAGTTGCTTCCCTACTTTTCTTTCCATCGCTTTAGCCTTATTGGTGGTTATTCAATGAGATTTCTAAATGATCGGCTTGAAGATCGGATCAATATGAAGGCGGTGGCAAGCAATATTGGGATCAATCCCTGACAAATCGTAGGATTCCCAAGAAAAAATGTCCAGATTGCTTTTGAGGAATACAATCAACTCTCTATTTTCTTGATCGCCAAGCATTTTTTCGACTAGAAACTTCCTTTTTGCTGAGTTATCATCAGCTACAACTTCTTTCAGATTTTTAACGACCATATCAGCAGGGTGAATCCTAGTCCCCTCCACCCCTGGTTGGTCGTACTGTAATTGATATTTGGAGGGCACAACCGCCTTCTAGGCTCCCTCTTGAGCATTCTCTATCTCATTCTTCTTTTCTTTCTTCGGGCAGATAGTTGTAATAAAGAACTTCCTAGCTGTAGGTTGATCTCAATGGATTTTGACTACGCCTCAATGAGTAACACACTTTAACTTCTGATGGTATATGGATGGTACGACCTTCATGACATGAAGCCAAACATGTGCCCAAAATGTCATGGTATGGGGACCCAATGTCCACCACCAAGAACTTAATGAGTTTTAAGATGTTTCCTGCTCTGACTGGGAGAATTATCTTTCATAATGGAATCATAATACTTCCTGCAAAGTCGACCAATGGAACTATGACATGTTTGAGGTCGACGATGTTCAGCTTCAGTTTATGGAAAAATTCCAGGTACATCACTTCTGACCAACTCCCCTGATCCATAAGAAGCTTATTAACGTCCCAATTGGCTATTTTAAGTGTGATCACGAGTGCGTCATGATGTGGGTTTTTCACCCCAACCAAATCTTCCTCGATAAACATGATATGCTTGGCGGGGTTAATTTGAAAGCCTCCATAATGGTAGTCACCTTCTTGAATTCCATCCGAATGGCATTCCCTTGGATCTCCTTGAGGTCTGATGCCCCATGGGTAACTGTGAAGTCATGTCATGTATATTTGTCGAGGACGTTATCTGGCTTCTGGTTGCCATTAGCTGTGACCTTATCAACTTTTTTCTCGATGTACTCGTTTAGGTTCCCTTCAAGGGGTAATTATTCTAGATGTGACTTCATAGCCTTACAATTCTCAGTTTTATGGCCGCCCTGTGCATCTCAGCACGTTGTTCCTTTTAGTTGGGTCGCAACCCATATTTTTAGGCCATTTAATAATTGGTTCATCTTTGATTTTGCTAAGAATTTTATAAATGGGTTCCTTAAAGACTGTGTTAACAGCCTGGACACCTTGGAGGGTTCGACCTTATTTCCATTCTTGGACCCATTATTTCCCCCATTCTTATTTCCTTTCTTTTGAGTATCAGTCTTCACTGTTCCCTCATTCACTTTTTCTCGACCATTGTCCCGTGCATTAGAATGAACCATATCTTCTACCTTAGAGTACTTCTCAATTTGATCCATATGATCATCGATGGTGCTGGCCTCTTTCTTAGTAAAGGATTGGTATAGCAAAGAGGTGGTCGACAGACCAATTTTAAAGGATGCTACGACCACCTTCTTCGAGAAGTCCTCGATCTCATTGAAAACTTCCCAATATCTTTTAGCATACTCTCGAAGGTTATATTGTGGCTTCTTCTTCATCGTAAGCAGTGCGTCCATCCAGTTGGGATGGGAACTGGTGGTTATGAATCAACTCGTGAAAGCCTTTACTAGGGCTGTAAAGTTTCTGATCGACCTGTGAGGTAACATCTCAAACCACTTCTGTGTTGCATCATATAGGCTAGCGGGGAAAATTTGGCACACGAGTGTGTTATTATGGCTCTAAAAGGTCATTACTTATCGATATTGCCTGATATGGTCTATAGGTACTATTTTCCCATCATAGACCTTGAACCTAGGGATAGTGAACTTCTTCTAGGGATCCTCCTCTTTGATTTCCCTTGAAAAAGGGGACTTTATCTAGGTATTTAGATCTCTCCTGGCTAGATCTCGAGTAGATCAGGCTCCACGGTGGGCTAGATGTTGGCCTATCTCCCTGTAATCCATAATCCTTATGTCTTCATTTTATCAATCATTGCTTTTTTGGCGTCTTTCTGGATGCCCATGATCTGATCACCCATGCTCTGACCTATTACGTTCAGTTCCCTCCTGGTCATACCTGGAGATCTTCCCTCAGTTGTGAGTGTTTCTCTCTTGAGGACTAGGAGTATTATTGCGATGTTTTCCAGTAGCCCTTTGGAGACCTCTCTTCATTCTTTCAAGTCGCCTTTCTAAGCAAGTATTTTATTTTAATTGGAGACGTGTAACCTCCTCTTGTTCGTGAAGCCTGGATTCATAAGAGTCGACCAACCTAGAGATATGCGTAGACCTAGGTGGCCCCAGGATTTTTTCAGAAGGTTTCCTATTCTGGCGGAACCTGGGGTTTATATGCTAGTGAATCTCAGACCTGACCCTAGAAGGAATTGGGTCTTCTTGGACATCGTCAACTTAAGGAATGTTGCTGCTATGGTGAGATGTCACGGGCTTTTTGTTAACAAATGTTTCATAGGAATAAAATTCATTTCCTATAGACGACGCCAATTGTGAATACAGAAATCCATGAAAACAATCACAAAGACGAAAAGTAGAGATCATAACACAATAATATACGTGGTTCGATAACTTGCCTACATCCACGGAGAGGTTACTGTGTTTATTAAGTGTCTCTCAAAGTCTCGAGTTACAATCCTTTTACTATGGGTCAGGGTGTACAATTTATAGGTATTTCTTTATAGAGTTTGAGTTGTATAAGGTACCCAAGATAAAACGTGGATAAGCCAATGAATACCTGAATATTTCCTCCGAGATTATTGATATTTGATTTGACTTTATGCGTGAGTGTTCTAATGTATCTTAGATAGATAATCAATTGTAAATTAATTTTAACCTGTGCCGAGTAGCATGTTAATCTATTTTGGACGGTCGGCTACTCTCACGAACTTATACTATATAGGCTCCGACAATGATAATATGCCAACTAACAATTTTTGTTTTATTTTTTTAGAGGAAAGTAAGAAGAAGTGTCCCAAGGAGTCTGAGGTGTACTTGGATGAGTTGAAGTTCTTATGGACAATTCACCATAGATTAGGGGAAGAGCAGCCAAGCTCTGCTTTTGTATTGTTTGAGTATACAATCTCTGTCATATCTTTTATGGCTCGACCAACTTAGGTTATTCCCTAAGCACCAATGAACTTGGGCGAGGAACCTGTTTCAACTTATTCTATTGTAGTGTCTTTTAAAGAAGATAGGGAATAACATTAGGATGGACATCCTCCTCCTTTGAGTCTTTTAAAATCACTACTATCCAGACTTCACCTACTATCGAGATGGGAAAAAGAAGAGTTCCTAACCTGTTGGTTGGTTTATCTTCTCCACCATCCAAAAAGACCACTACTACCGATAAGAGACCACTGGTCTTTAATTTTGAGGAGGTTAAAACTATAGAGGCTCAGTTTAAGAGATTGAAGAAAGGACTAGTTGTCCAGTAAGAATTGGTCCAGAAAAGCCCAATCAACCAAGCTACTGCTGAGTTTGCCTCAATGGCAGTGAACCCTATGCTAGTCAGGGGATTAATTAGTGTTGGGGTTCTTCCGATATATAGGTCGAAGGTAGCCCCTTTTATCCATAGGCAGTCTATTGGAGAGGACGAATCAAATTTTGGCTCTAGTAAATTTCTTTACCCTTTGCCTTCTTTCAATAATTTTTCTTTAAGTATATGTGATAATGATTTTTTATTGCATTGTTCTATAGTTTTTGGTCGACTATGATAAGTTATTGATTAGAGATGACGAACTTAGGTCATCATTAGCTGATATGGAGGAATCCTTTGAAGGCTTAAAGAAGTATTTGAAGGATTTTGAGGAGGCATTTGAGAGGGACCAAAAATAGTGGCAAGAGACGCTGAAGCAAGCTTATGATCGGGTAACAACATTCGAAGGCAAGGTAAAGGATCCTGAAGACATGATAAAGGTTGCCGAGGACATGGAAACTAGCTCGGCTGGTGAGGTAGATGTTGAGAAGAATAAGTTCCTGGATTTGAAGGCCCAGAGTTAGAAAGATAAGGAGTATGCCTTCAACAGGAGTTAGTATAAAACCTTTGCAGTAGTTGCTATTCAGATTGAGTACTTGAAGAAGGTGTCATTCCAGGATGGATGGACTTCTTCCCTAATGGAGGTCGATACCTCTGCTGACTCTGATTTGTTGTAAAGGCATTATCCTAGTACCACTCTTAACTTGGAAGAGGATATTGTTGATGAAAATGGGACAAGTGAATACTCTTTGGTACTTATGATTGGGAATAAGTCCATCCTCCCAGAGGAAACAACAAAGGGCATCGAGAAGGTCTAAATCTCTTCTAGTCTGATGAACCGATATTATCTTGTATCTTTTTTCTTTCATGTTTTCTTTTATTTCTTTTTCTTTTTTCTTATAATGGAATAGTCCTTTATAACACATTCCTTGGTGATGAATGGAAAGTTTTCTTTAGTAAACTTACTAGTTTTTACTTGTAATTATGATCGTTTATTTTATTTGGTCGGACTTGTTATTCTTATGTTGTTGCTTTCAATTTACTTCCAGAAAAATGTCAGTATCTCTGCTGAGACTGACCTGTTAAGATGTACTAATAACTTGTTTGCTTCTGACCATATAATTCTGGCTGAGACTGAACTAAAAAGGTTACTTGGTAGGGATGCCTAAGATCAAATAAAGGAAACTTATCTTCATTTGCACTGCCTCTTTGATAGAGCATTGGCGAATAATACATACAATGAAATGATCGAGAAACATCAAGAGGACCGTAATATTTCTCGGGCTTTACTCCATTTTGACTATGAGGCCTTAAGTACTGGTTGGGGCTTTGACAATATGCGTCAAGATATCATATCTTCTTTCAGGAAGAAAGAGTTTATGTTGAATAGGGAGTTGGAAAGTTCTCAGGACGTTACCACTCTTTTTGAGAATAAAAATAACAATTTAAGGAATGAGTTAAAGGGTTTAAAAAAATTAGCAGAGGTTGTGCAAGGCGAAGATGCTTCTTTCTTAGAGATTGAGAAGGCTAGATTGCTGAAAGAATTAGAAAACTTAAAGAAGAGGGAGACCAAATTCGGCCAGTCTTCTAGACAGGTGATTGTTGTTCATCCAAATAAAGATGAATGGAGGACTAAGAAAACCTTAGCTGACTAGGCATCTCTATTGAAAAATAAAAACAAAACTATCAAAAAGCTCCAAAACCAAGTGGACTAATTAACTTTTCACTTCCACAAACAATCCAAAGTTGTATGGATCTATGGTTATGGCGAAGCCATAACTCATATGGAATATCAAGTAGAGCAATCCCGTCGATAAGGGTACAAGTGGGGATGGTTGAACGTACTGACACTGTTAAAGGTGGACGAAAAGAGTGAGTTATGGCATTGTCATGATCCAGGCATGTTGGATTATCCTGACCCTCCATTCGGAATTGATGCCAAGTGGATTCGGACCACTGCCATTCCTCAAAGCTTAGTGAAGAAGTACCTCGGAGAGTATGGTCTCTATAGTGAAGATTCTTACATTTTCCCCTTCACTTATTGGATCAGCCGAGCACCAGAGACCGTAATAGGTTGGGAGAATTTTGAAATACAACTCTGCCTAGTACTCTTGATGTTCCTCTGGCTGGAATGGACAAAGCTGAAAGAAAATGTCCCATGGAATAATATCGTAGCTATTATTCGTTTATACAGTTATATATGAGGAATGATAACTATAGTATATTTGATACTAGTGGAGTAATTTGTGTAGGTATACACGATTATAGGGTGTATGGGTGCCCTGGGTGGATCAAAGTCTCACTTCATCAGATGCCTAGAAGTTTTGGGGAGCACACGTAAGGGCAATGGTTTTTGGGTATATTCCAAGAAAAGGGGAGTAAGATGTCCCTCGTAATGTGAAAACTTGAGCATGGGGGGTCAGTGGTGAATGATACATAGTGGAGTTGACACCAAGTTACACCATCTAGAGGTGGGAAGAGGTTGATGCGAGGTTATTGATCGAGAGTGAACCCTGTGTTGAGTAATACACAAATCGTTGTTATCGGTTCAGCGACTCAATGAAAAAATACCTAAACTACAACTACAGTTGACAAGCAAGTACAACGGTAAGTCGGGTATCGTAAGAAATCCACAGGGAGTGATTGAATTTTAGATCTTAATTGTTTTTCTACTTAAAAAAAAGTGTAAAAGGTTATGGGTTGAAATGGTGAAAAAAGAAAAATAAGAAGTTAACGCTAAATTACAACTAATTAAAATGAGAGTCAGGATCGTGTCCCCGCCATGGATTGAACAACTAATAATTAGAATTCTGGACATTTTTAGTTAATTATAAACATCACGCAAGAAGAAATTTAACTCAAACTTGTGAGATAAAATATTTAACGGAAAAGGGTCACACGCGGATTAAATTCGAAATATCGCTTTAAACACTAACGTTGCGTGACAAAGAAAGTTAAACGCATAATATTTCAATTTTAATAAGCGAGGTTTCAATTAAAAGTGATTTTACACAAAACCTAATTTCGGAGCTCAACGCCCATCAATGGTGGACACACGACCCAAATCCTATTTAACTATTCACTACACATGGGTAAATAAATTAAACAACTAATTAATAATTAAAAACACTAAATAAATAACTATAATGAATTTATCTAGACATGGAATAATAAATAAGCATGGAAATTAAAGCAAGAACAAAGCTTAAATAAAAGGAAACTTACATTGGTGATTAAGAAAATGGAGGAAATGGGGCATTCCACAAAATATCCCCAATGTTTACGAACCCTAACCTAAAACTTAGAGAGAAGAAATAAAATGAGAACTAAAAACTAATCTCCCCACAAAAATACACCAATTGGTGTATTTATAGTAAGTTACAATAAGAAATAAAAGAAAAAGGAAAAAATAAAATAAAACAAGGGATAAGTCTCTAATTAAGAGACAAAAGAAAAATAAAAAAATAAAATAAAAAATGAAAAAGGGATAGCAGAAAAAACATGGTCGGTTAAAACAGGGGAGGGAATCGATTCGCAAAGGTGCGAATCGATTCGGATATGGAAAGCTTCAACATTGTCTCCAAGAGAATCAATTCGCAAAGGTGCGAATCGATTCGCACCTGTGGATTGAATTTTTTCCTCCCAATCTGCGAATCCCAACAAAATACAAGGAAACCATGGTATATACCGAGACCCATATGCGTGTAAATGGCAAAAAACCAAACCCATGCAATGGCTATGACCCGCTGCATGTGTGGCCAGCTATGGTCGAGACCAAGAGCTCCATTTCGGCGCTGCAACTCAAATGTGTGTGCGCTTGAAAACTCGAGACCAACAATGGAAGCCATATCCCAAACCAAAGCTCCGTTAATGGAAGCCATGGACCAAGCCCATACCCACAATGCTAAGGACCCATTTGCGAAATTGGGTATGTCGAGACCCATAACGATATGCACATAACAAAACTCGAGCCCCAATTTCGGAAACCAAGGTTCCACCAGACTGAATCAAAGACCCGAGCACAAACCCGGGAATGGACCCAAATCACCATTGGCAGAAAGTTTGTTGCAAAAGAGAAGAAGGATACAAGGGGTAATGAATAGATTATTAAAATATTAAATTAAATAACTTATAATTCTTCTCCGATTAAAGGCCCGTGTTTTTTTTTTGTTTGGACTCCGATTCGAGCACCTTTCATGTCCACGCAAAGCTTGGACCTAGGGCTACAACTTCCGTGAAGACTTTGGCCAAAAATACCAAAGTGTGAAATTACCAAAATGCCCCTGAACATGCGAGCTCTTACGAAACTTTATCGGAACGCGATGAAATTTCACACTAAGCACCGTAACACCTATAAATTCTTAATAATACCTCAAATGACATGTTAGCGTATAAAACATAGGTTTTCTGATTAACGAGCATAAATATAGTAATTACGGTCCCCGAGGGGCTAAAAATGCATAAGTTAACTGGCGAAAAATGCAATATTCGTGCCGTATTAGATATCAACTAGGATTTTGTAATTTTGATGTTCCCATTGATGGGGTTAATGATCATGAGTGGTGAAATGCGTATTTGGAACATCCAAAATCGCGGAGAGGTCAGGTTTCCATCGGGTTTGTCGAATGGGTTGACCCGAGGGGAACATTTACTATTTTGGAGTGGGTTATACTCTCGAGCAGTCTATCAAACATTTAGCTTAAGGAAAGGAAATAAAATAGAGCTAGGTGTTGTTCAAAAAATTTATGAATTAGGACAAGACCTTTGAGTCCCACCTCTAATCGAAAGGGTTAGCAGGCGATAGGTATGGAATGCATATCGTTCTAGGCATGGAACCCATAAGCCAATAGTAGGCAAAAGCGACCAAGTTGTTGGTGGGAATGAGGAATGCGTAATTCCAAAATTATGGGTGATTGGGTGTAGTATCTACCACTAGTAGAGTTATGGGTGATATCTCATTGCAGTTTACTATTTACGTGACACGTTTTGAAGCCTTATAGAGAGATATTTTTATCCAACCTTTGGTTGATAAGAGGTGGGTAGTAACAAGCTTCTAGACCCCGAAGTGATTTATGGGTTATCGGTAGGAATTGAGTAGACCATATTTTTCAGGTAACTGAGAAATGTAAGGAGAGTTACGTCACCGTGCGTTAAAAGTTTGAAGTCTGACATGAGTAGTCAGGGATTGTTACGGGTAATTACCCTGAGGAGAGTTAGGGGTTGGGCAACAAGAAGTAAGCACCCATAAAGGTGGGGCCTTTTCTAATATAGAGATAGTAGAGCCAAAGGAGTAGAGGCTTGTCTTCTGTGGCACTATATGGTTGGAAACCATTGATCTGGAGATGGATAACCATGTGTTGGTAGGGTATCTCCCATGAAGGGGGTCACAAGATTCGAAAAGAAAGGTATGCTCGGATCAAGATATATAGGGCCTTCCCTATCATTAAGAGAGTGGGACCGATGGCATATAGACTGGGTTTACAGGAGCACCTTCAGTGGATATACGATGTGTTCCATGTGGCATCGCTGAAGAAATACAAGAGGAGCGATAAGGCCTCCTAGCACGTCCCACTTAAGGAGATTAATGTGCAACCAGTTATCTCGTATGAGGAGAGACTATGGTGATTCTGAATCATAGTGAATGTAAGCTGCTATCTAAGGTGGTGTCCTTAGTTAGAGTTTTGTGGGGACACCATAACATTGATGAGCCTACCTGGGAAGGGGAGGAGGATATGCGAGAGTAATATCCAGAGTTGGTTACCGTAGCTACATCATAATTTCGAGAACAAAATTCCTTTTTAAGAGGGGAAGTATGTAATACCCCATAATTCTGCGTATTTGATATTTAATTAATTCGGGAATTAAGCGAGAAAATACGTTGTTAATTAAATTACACGAGTGTCATAATTTAATGTGATTAAATGATATATGATTATTAAATTATTAATCAATAGATAGATACTGATTAATATTATGATATGAAATTTACTAAGTGCGAATAGTAAATAATTAATAATTATTGATATACATCATAGCGAGTGATATAGGCATATTTGATTTTATCTCAACCGGGAGTAGTGTGTAGACTATATTGAGGTCGATATAGGAAATATATTTTAAGTTACTCGGATGACGATTTAGAGGTCATGAATGGTTCCGAATGGGTTGAAATAGTCAGAATAGTATACCCGAGGGTATAGTTTGGGTCCCGGGTCAATTTTAGACCAAACTAGCACCTATTGAGGGCATTTTGGTCATTTGAAAAATAGAGGTTAAGGGACCGAGGAAATTCTAAGTGTTATATCAGATATTTAGACTTTGAGGCTAGGGTTAGAAATAGTTAAACCCAAGATAGTCCATTAAAGAGAAGAGAGAAATCATTCCCAAAGCTTAAGGAAGCATTCTTAAAGGATTGAACCTTGTCTTGCACCCTAAGCATCCAAGGAGTGAGGATTGGAAGAGAAGATCATCACTCCAACATCTAATCCACGAAATCAGACCTTAAAATCAAAGAGGCAAGTTGTTTATTGCAATATTCATGAAGTTATAATACCCATGTGTAGGGTTTTAAGATTTATTTTGTTAAATCAATATTCTTGGCAGAAAAAAGAATGATTTTTATGCATGTTAGGATAGGATCTGCAAGTAGAACGATTTAACATATGTAGAGGATCAATAATTAGAGGAGAATTGATCTTTAATACAAATTAAATCTGGGTTTTGATGAATATTAGAGGAAGAACATGAAAACCTAGGATTTCTGATGATTAGAGGCTTAAATCCATTCCTGAATAATTTATAATGTTTTGATGCAAAACGTTTCGTTATAAATTGTCCTTATACATGTGGAAGGGTTTGAGGATATTAATTTAGAGTTTGGTGGAAGAACACAGAAGATAAAGGTGTGTTAATGGTGGAAAACGTAGATGCGATAACTGCAGAAAAGAGTTGTAGAAAAACAAACCAGTTCGGTCCAGATTGATCGGTTCGGTTTTTCCTTTACAGAACGAGTTTCAGGAAAATGAACCGTTCTGGACAAAAGGAGTGCGGTTCGATTCGGTCTTTACAGAATCGGTTCAGTTCCCTAAATTTAATATGAAATTTCCTTTTGGGGCCTAGTATTCCTAAATCGATGTTGTGGAAATCTTTAGGACTTTGTAAAAATAATAATAGAAGATTTATTATATTATAGTAGGTATACTATGGAGGTATGAAGTAGTCTTATAGAGAGGTTTAAGACGAGAATGAATTGGAGATGAATGACATTGAAATTAATCTGAGAGATGGATAAAGAATTTTGAGAATTTAATGAATGTATGTACCGATCAGTGGGGTAAGTTATACTTATCTACCGAATTTAGAAAAAAATGGGTAACTAGGACCCTTAGAGTTGTGTGAACACTCTTTTAAATATGATAGCGAGATAAATCGTAAAATAAAATGTACGATAAGTATTAGAGAGAAAGATACTACGTACTAATGTGAATTATTAGGTTGTGTGAATACCTATAGTATAAGTACTTAGGTTTTGTGAATACCTAAAGTATATCAATAGTATTGGGGTCAATGGCTATCTGGACCAATACATGTAAGTTTTAGTTTGGGGTCGATGATTATCCAACCAAATCGAAAATAAATAATATTGGGGTCGATGAAAAATCTAGACCAATATACTTTTGCATAACATTTACATTGGGGTCGAGAGATATCCGGACCAATGTAAATGATAGGATAATTGGGGTTGATGGTTATCCGGACCAATAGTCCTTATAGTATATATTGTGTGCGACATATATATACCTTATGGTGTCCTACTAGGTGCAATAGTATATATATATATATATATATATATATATATATATATATATATATATATATATATATATAGAGAGAGAGAGAGAGAGAGAGAGAGAGAGAGAGATAGATAGATAGATAGAGAGAGAGAGAGAGAGAGAGAGAGAGAGAGAGATACATCTAAAATAAAATAAGAAGAGAAACTTAATCACAAAGATTGAAATCTAGAGAGTGATGTATACTAGAATAAATTAAGTAGCGAGCCTCAATTATATGATTTTAAGCTTAACATGTGTAAGTGTTACATGAGAAATAAATTATAGATGGGATGTTAATGAAAATAATGTAATGTATGGGCGGTACGGGGAACTTAGGTGAATTGATAAGTTCAGTTAATACTATAGTCTACTTAACTTGGGCAGTATATCTAGGTGGGCTAAGTATAGAACCTTAGACATGTACAATAGATAAGAGGTGAGTAAACTCAAGAGAGTGTACGATAACTTAACATGTGTAATAAATAATCGATTTGAAATTTGTGATAAACGCTTGCAAAATATTTTCAAAATGTTTTGTGTACTAACACTTACTATAAAATATTTTGAAAAACTTTTAGGTGTCCAGCCACAAGGATGCCAGGAGTGACTTCATTCCAGGGACTTGGAGCTGTAGCACTTTGGATGCTGACAGGATTGATTTGACTAGACGATTACTCCATTCAGATCTAGTGTAGGATCTCAGTTTATATTCCATGTATGGACATGTGGTCCGTTATCATTTTTCAATTATATATTTTTCTTTTATTATGGAGGAATTAGTTTTGAATTTTTGTCCCATGGTTTATGCGGCACACCTCTTTGCATTTATATATTGTGATGGTTAGATTATTTTATGTAAAAGTGGTGATCGCCTAAATAAGCTCTGATACTAATATGAAAAATTGAAGGAACGCGGTGTGTGATACCGATTTAAATTAATTCGTAACTTTCTAATTTGGCACACTTATTTAATTGGAGTCAATATAAACCAAATTAAATCAGTCCCTAAACATCCACCTACGTGTGTGCGTGTGTCAACCCATAAATAGATAAAGCATGTGACACAAATATTAAGGAAAAATCCCCAAAGGGAAAAACCTTTTATTTCTAGAACTTTGAAGAATTCACAAGACCATTGACTTACATACAACCTGATAATCGCCCACAAGTGTAACGCACGGTGTCTTCGTCAAACCTCCAAAGTAACGGTTAGAAATAACGTCGTCTAGAATCTCCCGCAAGAACTCCAGTTAGTCAGTAATGAAGAAGAAAATGGCTTCTCCACAAGTGTGAACTTTATAAGGATTCCCTCTACAATGGCACGCAGCTGTCGGTTGTAGAGTTCTCCCCACAAAGAATAAACCAAAGCAAAATATGTTCTTGGGTTCCACAAAATAACTCACCCAAAAGTAATTGGGATTTTTGTGAATTGTAAACAAAACAAATATTTGAACCCTTAAATTATTGGAGAAAAACTTTCTGCCAAAAGGTATTGAATTAAACTCTGGGCAGATAAACAAAAGTTTTCAAAGGATAAAACTCTTCAAAGTTGAAAACTCTTCTCCACGTCTAAAACAAAGACTGCCAGACCCCTTTTTATAAAAGAGTTAAGTCAATCAAAGGGTAAGCATGAGGTCATCGTGTCAGCCGAAAAGTAGTGTCGCTCGAATGGAAACCCCATGTCGCTCGAATGAGATACCGTGTCATTCGAATGACTACGCGCGACATCTCAATGTCGTTCGAACGAGATGGTGATCTCGCTTGAATGACCTTGGCGTCGAAACCCAGGTATGCTTGCTGCCTTAGAAAATTTCTCAAACCTTTTCAAATCATATTTTTCTAAAACAATAATGAAATCTTTTTATAAAAACATTTTTATATAAAGTTTTTTAAAACTCCTTTTTAAAAATATCCCAACACTCTTAATATGAAATGTAAATGAAACTTTAAAACATTATCTTACCAAAGATCATATTGTCGGGCTTGAATATTGAAGACAACTTGTAATTTGGATTCGTCTTTTGTAGATGAAAACTTCTTCAATTCTTTGAAGATTGTAACGGTATACGACATAATTAATTGTGACGAACATTTATAAAAATATGTCCTTACATTTTATGTTGCGAATGATTAATTTAGTTTTAGTATGGTTCTTTTATCTGTTATTAAAGAAATATAAAAAAATTGGCACTGGTCTAATTTCACTTAGGTGGTTAGTAATTAAAGATTTTTTGACAGTGATGCTAAGAATGAACCATATGAGAATCTGGTATTAATCTAATAAAGGCCTGATCAACTGATATTTAATTAGGCAGGGTGTCATATTTTTGAGATGCGATAAGGTCCATGCCATTTTGTTTCTAACTTGTTTCCTTTTTGGATGACCTTATTAAGGACATAGTTTCCTTCTTTCAAGTTGGTCGCCTTGACTCTACTGTTGTAAAATCTAGCAGTTCTTTATTGATAAGAAGTTACTTGGAGTGTAGCATCCTCCCTGACTTCCTCAATCAAGTCTAAATCCAACCTCCTCGTGAGATCCCTTATAGGGGAATCAAAGTTCAATACTCGATGAGTTGGCAAACCTATCTCGGCTGGTACCATTGTCTCAGTTCTAAAAATCAAACATGTAAGGAGTTTCACTAGGGTTGTCCTCAACATAATTTTGTATGACCAAAGAACACTATGCAACTCATTTATCCAGTTTCCCTTAAGATCATCCAACCACTTATTCAACCCATAGAGTATAGTTTTGTTGGTTATATCTGGTTGGCCATTACACTGTGGGTGTTCAGGTGCAGAGTGAAGTTTTTCGATCTTGGATTGAATGAAAAATTCTTTAAATTACTCGTTGTCAAATTGAGTGTCGTTATCAATGATGAAGGCATATGGCATTCCATACATGCATATGATATATTCCAAATGAACTAGAAAATAATTTCATATAGCATTTTAACCAACCGTTCAGCTTCCACCCATTTTGTGAATTAATCCACTGCCACTACCAAGTATTTAAAATTTCCTTTAGTCCTCGATAATAGGCTGACCAAATTAATTCCCTAGATAGCAAAAGGCTAAGGAGAAGTAATGGGAGTCAAGTTAACTCTAGATTTTCTATGAATTGCGGTAAACTTCTGACACTTATCACACTTCTTTGCAAAGAAAATATAGTATGCTCTCATAGTCGGCTAATATTATCCTTACACGGCTATACTTCACACTAATGATCGATCGATCGAATGAGACCCACAAGAACCTTCATGCACCTCTCTGATCAAGTCTAGTGCCTTAATGAAGTGTACACATCGAAGTAGTAAAATAGTGTATCCCCATTTGTATAAGACTCTTCGTTTTAGCACATTACTTGTTATTTTAAACCTTAACTTCCTAGCTTCTTTTGCATCAGTATGTAATATACCTTTATCAATATAACTTATAATAGGATCGATCCATGAGGGTCCTAAATTCACCGTTATAAAACTAATTACTGCCTCCATATTTACATTTTTGTGTGCAAGAATTTCCACAAGGATTGTTCTTTTGAGTTTTTTCCTGGCCGCTGAAGCCAACCGATCAAGTGCATCTCCCCTAGCATTATCTATCCTTTTTATTCTTATCATTTTGACTGCGGTAAACTTGGAGATGACTTCCATGGTTTTAGACAGATACTTAATCATGAGATTAGGAGCCGAGCAGATTAAGGCACACAGTAAATTCTTCGTATTTGGCTTCATTGTTGGAGGATTGGAATTAAAAACGTAGTGCATATTTCGTATTAATATCATCCAAAGTATTGATGATTAGACATGTCCTACTGCCAGTGGCACATGAGGATTCCTCTATATAAAACTTCCAAACTGGAACGTCGTACTGAATCCCTCCTCAAATAGTACTCCTTACTGAAATATTTTCTTGCTCTCCTCATTGTACCTTTGATCCATCTCTTAAACAGCTGATGTTACAAGTTTATCCACGATAATTTCAATTTTCTTTAGAGCGAAGCTTTCTTCTAAGGAAGTATGCTCGGTAAGTAAACTTGGGATATTGATCGCTTTTAAATATATAAATTCAACAATAAAATTTTCTACGGACTGCCCTTTTAACTCAGTCCTTGGCTCATAAAGGATTTTGTATTATCTCAAATCTACCGCCCAGGATATCAATCTCCCTAATTTCTCTGGTTTGTGAAGTTCCTAGAACGGAGTTAAATCTTTATAAACCACAATGGTATGTGCTTGAAAGTATGGATTCATCCTCCTTAAAGCTTCAATAAAACAAGGGCTAGCTTTTCCAAGCGGGATATCTGATTTATGCTCCTCTGAATGCTTTGCTAGTGTAATACACTAGCTTCTTAACTCCATCTTCCAATTTGACTACTGCCGAGCTAATAGATGATTCTGACACAACCAATTATAGATACAATTTCTCTCCTAGAGTTGGTTGGGAGAGCAGTGGTGGAGATCCTAAGTATTTCTTCAACTCTTGAAAGGCTTTTTTTACATTCTTTATTCCATTCTAAGGTTTTCTTGAACACTTTGAAAAATGGTAGGCACTTATTAGTAACTTGGGACATAAATCGGTTGAGGATGACCACTCTTCCCATTAATTTTTATACATCCTTCATACATTTGAGACTGCACTCAATTAGTGCCTTTATTTTATTGGGCTTGGCTTCAATTCTTATTTGATTCATAATGAAGCCTAGGATATTCTTTTTTGTATGATGAACACACATTTAGTCGGGTTGAGATTCATTTCAAATTTTTCCAGTTGATCAACGTCTGACTCCGGTCTTTTGATGTGGTTGGCAATACCTGGATCTTGGTAAGCATGTCGTCCTCATATACTTCCACGTTCTTCCCAATTTGTTCTTAAAAAAATTTATTTGTTAACTTTTTGGTATGCTGCTCCAGCATTTTTAAGTATAAAAGGCATAACGTTATAATAGTAAGTACCTCAGTTGGTGATGAAAAATGTGATTTCCTTATCCTCGAGTTTCATTTTGATTTGGTTATAACTATAATAGGCATCCATAATGATCAGCAACTCATGGCCTGCTGTTGTATCTACCAATTGATCAATCCTTGGTAAAGGAAAATGATCTTTTGTGCATGCTTTGTTGAGGTTGGTAAATATTGTTATTCTGCTTGACCATCACCACATTAGCCAACTAATTAGGGTATTTGATGTCTTCTATGAAATGATCTTTCTATAATTTGTTTACATCCTCTTGGATAACCAAATTTTTATCGGTACTAAATACCATGTGCTTCTGCTTAATTGTCTTAGCATCATTGTTGATATTAAGTTCATGGCATATGAAGTTAGGGACAATTCTAGGCATATCTTCATGGCTCTCGGCGAACACGTATTTCCACTCTCTAAGGAATGTAATTAATTCATGTATGAGAGATGGTGCTATGTTTGAGCCAATTTGGGTGGTTCTCTCTGGACTTTTACCATCTAGTATGATGGTTTTTATGGCTTTCACGACCTGCCCCATAACTAAATCAGCCTCCTCCCGGGGGTCTATTGTGCCAATTTTATAAGTGGTAGTACTCGTTTGTACTTCCTACTAGTCGACGGAAGTATAGTAGCATTATCTATCCTCCACTTGATTTCCTTTTACCATGCCAACCCCTTAGTGTGTGGGTAACTTCATGTACTTATAAAACGTAGATGACACTATGCCAAACTTTTTCAATCCAACTGTGCCGAGGATCATACAATATGCTGAGGGAACATTCTTATCAGGATAAAAAAAATGAATTTTATAAGTTTTACTTCCTGTCCAAGTGCCGATCAAGTCTTCTAATTTGATAGTTCCCAATGGATAAACCTTTTCTTTGGAGAAACTGATCAAAGGTTGATGATAAGGTTCAAGGTTTCTATCTCGTAACCCAAAGCTATGAAATAAATTATAGAACCTAACATCTGCTGAACTTCCATTTTTCACGAGAGTTCTTATAATATTACAAGAATTATCATATATAGGAATTTTATCGTCCATAATTGCGTTCAACGAAATTCAAACTTTTGATTCCGTCCCAAATAACCCCAATAGTGCCTAACAAAATCGTGAAATCTGTGGAAATAGACGAGAGAAATGAGAGAAATAAGAGAGAAAAATACATGATCTAAATCGTGTAAATCGTATCGAGAGACTTAAAGCGGGCGGGCGGTATTCCTAGAGAGAGATAGAGAAAGAGTTAGAGAGTGGGATCCGCTTGCTTCCCTCCCACATTCTTTATTTAAGTGACTTTTTCATGTAATTCTAATATATTTGTAATGGTATTTTGTTATTGATAATGGGTTTTGTCCATTACAAATGCGTAAAGGACAAAATCCGTTACAAATAGAAAAAAAAAACCATTACAATTTTCCTCCTTTGGTGTAGTGAATCCTGGTGTGATGTACCAGGAAGCTAATGACTAGAGGGTCATCGTTAAGGTAAATTACTCCTGACAAGTCACTCTTGGAGAAGTCGATGACTAGCTTATCTTTATTCACCTTTCTGGGTCGACCATCTACTTGGTCTGATAAATTAACTTGCCTAATGTAAGAGCAAGCTTTGGCCTCTTTTACATAGGCCTTTCTCTCGAAGACTTTATCCCCACCTCCAGCATACCCTCTTGCAATGAAATGATAATAGAAAAATATCATGCCTACCTTAAGTCCAGGCTCCCTGGGTTTGTTTGGGAACTCATGATCATCCTCAGAATCATTATCTCGACTTTTTTTCAGTCTTCTTGGTTTTTATAAAGGGACTCTGACCATATTCTCGTGTCCCGACCTTTAGTTCGGTCAACAAACTTTTTCAACTTTCCTTGGTAAATGAGAGATTCAATTTCATTCTTTAAAAGGTTGTAATTAACAGTGGTATGTCCATGGTCTTTATAAAAGTCACAGCATATAGACTTAGCATTTCGATTGGGTGACGATTTCAGTTTCCCAGGTCACTTCAAGTCCTTACTGCCCCTAATTTCCTCCAAAATGTGATGCACACCTATAGTAAAAGGTGTATATTCCTCATACTTCTTAGTCTTCTCATATTTCTTATCCTTTGTTCCTTCTTATAGAGTTCTTCTGGCCATTAAATTTTATCTCGGGGGTTTTATTGGCAACCATAGCTTCTTCGGTATTCATGATTTTACCAGCCTTTGCCATTAATTCAGTCATAGCTTCTAGAGGTTCTTTCACCAATATGTAATACAACTTTTCGAGAAGCAGCCCACTTATTAAAGTTATGATAGTAGTTTTTCTTCATAATCTACCACTTCCAATTTCTCATTATTGAAGCGAGTAATATATTCCCAGGTGATTTCTCTTGGCCTCGGGTGGACACTCAGAAAATGGGCTACCTTATTGATTGTCTTTAATACAAAGTCAAAATTGTTGATGAATAATTTGGCGAGCTGGTGACAATTGGCAATTTTTCCTTGGGGTAAATTATTATACCATATATGAGTTAGACCAGTGATTTTACTTGAAAAATCTCTACATCATATCTCATTAGGAATAGAATAAATATCAGCGGAATCCTGGTATTGTTCAATAAGAAGGATAGGATCAGTTTTGACATCATACTTAGGTGTGACCATAGGTGGTTTGAATTTGGAGGGTGTAGGGAAATCCACATTGGACTGGATTAAAAGAAAATCCTTTCACAAAACTCCTTTGCAGAGGATTCTTAGTCTTAGCCATTTCTCCCAGACTGTCTTCCAATCTATGTATTGATACCTTCCAATAATTATCTTCTGGTTGGACTTAGTTGAGGAGGAGTTGGTGGCCTTACTATGAGTTTGTGCTGAGCTCTCTTCCTTAGAAGTTTGCTCGGCACACACAGATCCTCTGATGCTCATTTTGGATCTAAATAACCCCTCCCTATGCTCGCAAGATTGGGTTGGTTCTCTATGATGACCTCTGGTTACTCGAGGACTAAGATGATTAAAAACAAAAGCCTTGCTTAATCATGATAACACGCTCGGTTGCTCATAAGTGAAAGATCGACCATCATGGTAATCAGTAGATTGGATGTATGACGTTGATCCTAGGTGATAAGATCTATCACGGGAGGATCAGGAATAACTACTTCTCTCATTTCTAGGAGGAGGTGATGGCATCTCCTATAGGGATGATGCGGTAGTGTACTTGTCTTGCAACATTTAAGCTGGCTACCTAACTGACTCTGGAATTGCTTCTTGCCCTTTAACAAGATTGAGTAAGATTCCATGAAGATCTGTCACACTAGGAGGATCAGATGGATCAATAGTGTTGCCTACAACTGCAAGGCTACTTTCAGGAACATTCGTCATCTATTAGAGAACTCCCAAGGTTAACAAGTGAATGGGATGGGTAGAGAACGATGACAACCAGTCGTTTCCACAGACGGAGCCAATCTGTTAATGTCCAAAATTAATAGAATTTTTTTCTTATCTAGGAATCACCAATTTCATAATTATAGATAATTAATTGCGTAATGAGAAGGAAAATAATAAAAGACCCCAACGATTTTAATGTGGTTCAGCTTAGGGAAAGCTTGCGTCCACGGTTATGGTATTACTGTTGAGGTTAGTTACATAGACTTTTGGGTAGTCTTTCTTGTGTGCAATTGACTTGTCCCTTGAGCTTAAGGAAATAAGATATTTATAATGGTATTGAAGACTGAGGGGTGGAATGCCTTTATATATTCAGAAATTTACACCTATACCTAATGAAGAAGACTATTGATCTTCTAAGGCACGTGTGAGATAACTCTTGATAATTCCCATATCACTGACTTTTCCTCTTCCTGGTGGTTCAACTTATTAAGTTGGTAGGTTGGTATGCCGACCAAGTAGTTCTGAAGCTGATCAAGTATAAATGAATAGGTAAAATGTATACTTATGAGAACAAGTGTCCTAGTTTCATTGGTCCATATGGCATGAATATTTTGACACATAACATTTGGTTTTGTAAGTTTATCTAATACACATGAAAATCTACTTTTTATACAAAAAAATCTATTTTATAAAGAATTGCAAATTTTGTGTATTTTAAGTATGGATGATCTTAGGTTTATCATACATACTTAGAGTTTGCCTCGAAACTTATTTTGAAAATTTTTCTAAGGCAATTTTCTGGCCACTCTCGTGACCTATTTCACCGCAGCGATGCTCCAGATATAATCTTCCTTATTGCAGTATCCCGTACAAAATCTCTAAACTTTGGCGTGGCTTGAATCGCTTCAGGTTCGCTGCAACATCACTTCGAAAAAACTCATTTGACAGCACCGAAAGTCACTTTTGAATAAGATCTTTCTTAAAGATATTCTTAAAAAGAGGGTTAAATACAACATTTTGGGTGACTAAGACCCTGATGTGACTATTTCATACCATTATAGGGCGAAACATAGCATTTGAGACTTTAACCCTTTTTCAAATCAAAAGGCTGTAAGTTTAGTGTTTAGAGTTGTTTAACCTTCTAAACTAAGAGTAAGATTTTTGAAAAAATGTTTTTACTGGTCAAAATATTTCATATATTTTAGACCACATTTTTTCACTACTCTTCTTTGAGTTCTTTTCAAGATGTTATTTCTAATAGAGGTATATTTACTCACCTTTTGTTCAAAAATCTATTTTTATTAGTGAGTAAATATTTTCTCTTCCTTGACTCGAAAAAACTCGATTTGAGATTTAAAGCACCACATCTTTGCATATAACCCAACACACATATCTATAGGATTCCCTAAAAAATCCTAGGCATAGCATTTTAGTTTATTGAAGGTTCTGTCTAGGAATCAAAGTTGCTTCAACTTTAAAAAAAAAAGTTTTAGCGAAAGATTTTAAGGAAATTTTTCCGAAACAAAACTTATCGTGGTTATACAACATTCTCCAATTGTTGGGACTCTCTATTGAAAATATGATGGGAAATAGTAGTTGGTTATAGAGTCGCGTAGTTGTAAGTCTTTATTTATCACACCTTGATTTCTCAGGTGCAAGTTTAATATTAAAATAATGCTAAACCATATATGAGCCATGCATACTGAGCTAACTAAGAAATTAATAAATTCTAAAATTTCTTACACTGTAATTTGAAATGATTATCCTTCTATCAAAATCTATGCATATCTCCTTGGTTGCTCTATGATTCCTTTCCTCTAATAAGATTTCTCCTTGTCTCTGTGTATCATGTGTTTCTTGAAGAGTTCATGAATCAACAAACTTGTTGAGTAGATTTTAACTAGTTCTATAAATAAGTTTATATATATATAGTAGTTGGAGCGTATATGGATTTCATTGCTTCCCAAATGAATCGTAAGCAATGTGCCTCATAAAAATATCCAGAATCTTATAAATAAAGCTAAGGATCTTTGAATTTATAAGCCCATAATTACTAGTTCACTAATAGTTATAGAAATAAGTAAGCGGTCGGTATAACCAAATAATAATGGCAACCCAAAATCTTTGGGGAATAATGATTCGGCATAAATATTTCATATTTATCCCCTTAATTTTGATTCTTCTACAGTACTGTGTGGTGTAATTAGATTGGATTTATCTCATATTCATGTTATTAATCCTTTTCTTCAAGTATTTTTGGTTTATGTATGTCTCTCTTATTTTACAGGTATTTCGTGCAAGTTAATGTGAAAGGGAAACCGAAATAAAAAAAAGAAAATAAGGAAAGTAAATTCAAGGGCATTTAAGTAATTTTGTAACCTGAACCTGGATACAGAGCCTAAAGGAAAGTTGAAGAGCTCAAAGCTACAAGTATACTGAAAGAAACGACGTTTAAATCTGAGCTACGGTATAAAAGTTACCCATATTTGAAGTTGAGAAAAGATCCAGTGGAAAAAGTGTAATGTTTCTCTCATGCAAATCGGTTTTGGCCAAAGGGGAACCGGTTCGTTGGGCAAACCGATTTGGATGGGCTATATGCAATTTTTGCACTTATCTTGAATTTTTACCTGGAGTTGTGTTGAAATTAAACACTTCTAAAAACGGCCCTACAGGTTTAACTTGTAATTAAACTTAGATTTAGTTTAGTTTTAGCCTAGTTTTACATACTTTTGAGGAGAGGAATAAGGGTTGCAAGAAGAATAACAAGAAGCATACATTATTGTCTTAGTTTTGCACATATTCTTAATTCAAGAATTACTTTTTTTTTTTCAAGATTGCATATTTAAGTCATAATTGTTCTTTCTTTTGATTATGTGATTGAATACATGTTTTCTTGTGTTCTATATATTATTATGTTTTCAGGCAACGTAGAAATCATGCTTAAGGTTAACTATTCCTTGTTGGGCTAAATTTTTAGAGGGTCAAAATACATGAACCCAACCTAGGTATTATGGATGGATGTAAAACCTAATGGAACTAATTAAATAATTTACAGGCTTGATATTTTGTGGGGATGAGTAATTTAGGTCTTTTAACTTCTTTTGTCGTAGGTAACCAGAGTGTTTAAGGGTATAATACGCGTGTCGACAGTTTTGTCATTCACGTTAGATTTATTTTTGATTATATATCATGAGGAGTAAAATTATCATATATTTAGTGCTTAGATAAATTTGAGGTTTTCTCTTAATTATATGTTTGGTTCTCAAAAGTTTTATATCTAACATAATTGCCTATGATTCGGGGGATTGTATTCCAATCCCACTTTTCTCATATAGTTTTTTTTCGAAAACGAAAAAGTTTTAATCCATGCTTACTTTAGTTAATTTGCACTTGCTAGTTATATTCCTTTAGTTAAATATAATTTTCTCATAAAATCAACACCTTTTCCTTTTTCTTTCGAGAGTCGTTAGTTAGATCTCCGACGCCTTCTTTAGAAGTCATTACGATCTTTCGTCCTATTCCTTATGCTCGACACCCAACTTAACGTGCTATTACTTGAATGATCGACTTATACCTGGGTTCTAGATACATGTGTTACACACAATTTTTTTAGTCGCATAAAATAAATAACAGGCTAGGCCCACTATTAAAGTTGTACTCATACGTTTATAGCAATAACTCTGGCTCTTAAACATCTGAGACTTTAGGTCAAGCAGAAAAGTTTCATGGGATAATACTACAATCTACTCCCTAGTTAATAATGATGCTTGTAATATAGTAATTTGCACTTAAGTTCAGGGGGTGAACTGATTGAATAATGACACCAGTTATTAGATGAGAAGGGTTAACTTGATCCATATGATTCAAATTCAAATACCACATAGGTATAACAACATAAAAGTATGGTAGAAATATACACATAATAAGGATAAAATAGTGTTATCATAATGTGATATCAAATAGCATTAAGGCAAGTACGCTAAATGTAATAGGAAAAAGGAAAATCATACATGTGCAGTGAGTAGAGTGTGCTTATCTTTACTGGTTCTTGGTTGCTTGTCATATTCGACTGTGATTTTTTAAGACAAGTGTTATTAGGAATAATCCAAAATAAATGTTTCACTCTACACGTAACTTGGTTCATAATAAACTACCGAGGTGTTCGGGTAGCAAACTCGTATTTATACATAATTTCTACGATCCAAGTTAAAATCTCCGCTTAATTGTTATAACTTATCGAACAATTTCTTTGAAAAAACTAAAATAAAATAATATTTTAACGATTATTTGGAACCCTTAATTGACATAGCGGCGTAAATTTGATGTTGTAAAAAATAGTGTCAAATTATAAATATTTATATACTGAAATATTATATTCGACACTATGAGTCCAATTGTACATTCCACATATTTTTCTGAATAACAGTTTAAAATATATTATTTTTTTAAGATAGGAAAACTAACGTTTTAACTCGTGTCTATTTAATTTCAACGTTGGTTTAAAAATAACGATATTATATATATATATATATATATATATATATATATATAGAGAGAGAGAGAGAGAGAGAGAGAGAGAGAGAGAGAGAGAGAGAGTATGAGGTGTGTGCGTATGTTATATTGTCTATCTATGTTATATTTATAATTATATACATGTGTGTTACGGGAAGAAAGAAAATCCAAAGTATTTCAAATCATATTACGTCATTTTGCATCGATTTTTTCTTCGGATTTTCTTTCTTCCTATAACAGACATGTATATAATTATAGATATAACATAGATAGACAATATAACATACGCACACACCTCATATCTATCTATCTATCTATCTATCTATCTATCTATCTATCTATCTATCTATCTATCTATCTATCTATCTATCTATATGTATGTATGTATAAAAAAGTGTATGTTTTCTATATATGTATGTGTGTTTCTATATATGAGCGTGTGTGCATGTTTAAATAGTTTGTGTGTGACAATGTGTATGTGAGTGAAATAGTGTGTGTGTGTGTGTGTGTGTGTGTATATATATATATATACACAAATTGGTTATGGTGTATACCAAGTATACATACAAATTTTTTTTAAATAGTAAAAAAAATATTTTTGACTTGAGTTTTTTAATGTGATATTTAAACATTTATAAGGATCCATATAAAAATCAGCTCAAAATAACTTTTTTTGCTATTTTTAGAAAAATCGATCGAACTTTCATAAATTTTAAAGTACTTTAAAAGGTGTGAAAGTTTGACCAATTTTTTAACAATAGAAAAAAAAAGTTATTTTGAGTTGATTTTTTTTATGAGTCCCTTGAAATATTTAAATAACATATAAAAAAATTCAACTCAAAATATTTTTTTAATATTTTAGAAAAATAGGTTTGCACTGGCAAGTATGTCTAAGAGTCTCTCTCTCTCTCTCTCTCTATATATATATATATATAGGAGAAGGCTCACCTACATCACGCTTTATACATCATCCATACATTACCCCAAGTTGTAGCCCATTAAAAAATATTTTTTCCAAAATATTATTTTTCCCTTGAAATTAACCTTCCAATAACCCATGTTCAAAAAATTAGGTCAAAATACATTTTGCAATTATTTTTAAAAAATCCACAAAAAACTGCTCAAAATACCTTATTTATAAGGTCTGCGCCAACAGTTTTTTGTGATCTTTTTAAAAATAGCTACAAAATGTATTTTGACCTAATTTTTTTAATATGGGTTAAATAAAAGATTAATTTCAAGAGAAAAATAAAAAATTTGGAAAAAAGTTTCTTAGGGGGTAGAACTAGATGTGATGTATGGTGTGATGTATACATCATGATGTAGGTGAGTCTTCCTATATATATATATATATATATATATATATATATATATATATATATATATATATATATATATATATTATAAGAATAATTTTTCTAACATTGTTTATAGCATAACTTTAGGCTAATTTGGCGTATCCCGTTATAAATCGTCACGCACCGCCAAAACAAACTAAACTAAAGCATCTCCACGTTTGAAGTAGTCTTGACATCCCTATGAGGTATAAAATAATTTAGAGTTTGAATTAATTTATGTTTTTATAAAAAATGAACAGGAACTTTTATTTTCGAAAAATATTTTTTTAAGTTAACTGTAGGCGAACTTTTAAAATACCATTTAAGTCGTTCTAACGACTTGACACTGTCATTCAAACGACATGTCAATGTTGTTTGATACCTCGTTTGAGGGCCTGGTTCTAATTTGGATCAAACGTAGCTTTCTATTTTGAGTTTTAATACGTCGTTAGAAGCGGGATGAAATCTCCTTCGAAAGAGAATTATATCTCATTAAAACGACTTGTTCAAATCATTTGAATGACACGTCTCCTTAAGTTTTGTATAAATTCATGTTTCGTGATCAGAACGTTTAAGACTTTTGCGAAATTCGTTTCTGCATAACTTTTGCAACAGTTCTTCACCTTTTTGTGTCGAAAAACACTGTGTAATTCACAACAAAACATCCTTGAATATTCTTTTTGTGAATTCATTTAAACCCTACAAAATTTTGTTTCTTTCCATACACCTTTGTGGAGAGGATCTTCATGGCTGACTTGTGATACCTACGGGGACTCACTGCTGAATACGAAGATTAAGGCTGACGGAGGACTGCGGTCTTATGATTATTGCGAGGATCATAATTGGTAATTAGAAATTTGCGAAGATTAGCGGTATATGCTTGTGGAGGTTATTAAGTAGTTTGTAAGTCGATTATATTATAGATTTTGTGGAGGCAATTATTATGCAACACAAATAAATACGAGAGAAGCAATTATCAAGAAAAGAATAAGGAATATAAGATGCCAATCACACAACAAAGGATGTACGTGGTTCAGTAAAGATGTGCCTACGTCCACGGTGGTGCAGTCGATATTATTTCTATATACTCCGGAGAGTGATTACAGAGAATACAACTTGTCCTTTTGCCCTGGACCTAGGGTTTAATATATACATGTACATGCAGGTAGGTGGAGGTGATGGGTTTCCCCATATTTTCCATCTCCCCTATAACTTCTCTTCATGGGATCGTGGGGGGAGACCGGATCAATAAGAGATGAGGGGCCCGGACTTTGGGCCGTCAGGACTGGGCTACTCGTTCGGGCCCATGGTTCTAAATTTCGGGTACCCACAATTGCCCCTAAATTTATTGGGCCATGTTTATGGGTTCAATGGATTTAAATGATCAGCCATTATGGCTGATTTACGATTCTTCGAAAACTGTGAAGTTGATTTGGCGGCACCCGCTTCGCTTATTGTGCGCTATGATTAGAATTGAAGGCTTATTGGGATAGCCACTTTTTCTTCCGTCGCTTCAGCCCTTCCAGTACTCTTCTTTCTTCTGAGAAATCTAGCGCCTCGTACCTTCTTCTCTCAATCCCCATTCCCCTTGCTTCTTAGTCGTCTTGAGCTCGTGCTTCTTCATCACTTGAGCCGATCCTCTGTTGTGTCTCCCATTTGATCCTTGAACATTTTTGTGACCAGCCGCTGATAGGCTGCCCCCACATTCTTGAGCCCAAATGGCATGACCTTGTAGCAATATAACCCAACTGTCGTGATGAATGCCGTTTTATCCTGGTCTGGGGCATACAAGGGGATCTGGTGATATCCTGAGTATGCGTCCAGGAAACTCATTCGCTCGTGAGCTGCAGTGGCATTTACTAGTTGGTCTATCTTTGGGAGGGGGAAACTATCCTTAGGGCATGCTTTATTGAGGTCAGTGAAGTCGATGCAAACTCTCCACTTCCCATTATTTTTCGGAACCACTACTGGGTTGGACAACCACTTGGGGAATTGCACTTCCCGTATGGATCCTGCATTCAGCAGTTTTTCGACTTCCTTTTCGACCGCTTTAGCCTTCTCGAGTGCAGTTCTCCGGGCCTTCTACGTGACTGGCTTGAATGTGGGGTCGACGTGCACCTGATGACAGACCATATCAGGATCAATGCCAGGCAGCTCGTATGGTTCCCATGCAAAAATGTCTACATTGTGTCTCAGCAAGGTCGTCAACTCCTTCTGTTCTTGGTCGGTGAGAGATGCTCCAATCAAGAAGACTCTGCTACTGTCACCAACTTCGGCTATAACTTCTACCAGGTCCTCGATAACACGTTCGGAGGGGAGGAGCCTGGTCTCCTCTACTCCAGGTCTTCCATACTTTAATTGCTATTTAGAAGGTATCACACCCTCTTCAACTTTCTCGCTGGGTTGACCGACCTTTTTCTCTGGCTTTGGTCGGATGGCTGCTATGAAGCACTTCCTCGCCATTGCTTGGTCACCGTGTATCTCCATTACTCCTCGCTCGGTTACATTCTTGAGCTTCTGATGGTAGGTCGAGGAGACCGCCTTCATTACATGAGGCCATCCTCTGCCGAGGATGGCCTGGTACGGCGATTAGATGTCAACTACCAAAAACTCAATCATCTTGGAGACGTTCCCAGCACGAACTGGCAGCACTATCTTGCCTAGGGGCATGGTCATTTTTCCAGTGAAGCCGACCAAAGGAACAGTAGCTTCCTTTAGGTCGGCGACGCTTAACTTCAATTTCCTGAATAGGTCGAGGTACATTACTTCGGATGAGCTTCCTTGATCGACGAGCAGCATATCGATGTCAAAGTTGGCTATCCCGAGTGTAATGACCAGGGCATCATGATGTGGGGTCCTTACTCCCATCAAGTCTTCATCCGTGAAAACAATATGCTTGTTATAGTTAACGTCCTCTGCTCGTCGACGCTTTCCTGACTGTGACTTTGCTGGATCGATTTGAAAAGCCTGCATTACCGCTATAAGTTTTTTTATTTCCATTCGAGCTAGGTTCCCTTGTATCTTCTTGACGTCAGATACTTCGTGGATTACTGCGAACTCGTGTCCAGCATCATCCTCCAGCACGTTGTCGGGTCTCGCCTCTCTGTTGGCAGTCACTTTCTCTGCCCTTTTCTCCACAAAGTCGTTCAAATGCCCGTACTGGGCCAATTCTTCGAGGTGAGACTTAAGATCTTTACAGTGCTCGGTCTTGTGTCCTCCTTCTTTGTAAAAAGTGCACCTCAACGCGTTGTTCCTCTTCGAGGGATCTACTCCCATCTTCCTGGGCCACTTGATGAATGGCTCATCCTTGATCTTCTCGAGAATCTTATAAATTGGTTCTTTGAAGACGGTGTTGACCGCCTGGAATGCTTTCGATGCATCATGGTTCCCTCCGTTCTTGGAGCCATTTTTGCCCCCGTTCTTTCCTCCTTTCCTCTGGTTCTCAGTTTTCTCACCTACCTTGGTAGTGAGCTTAGCTCGACCGTTTTCTCCTGTATTAGGGCGGGTGACATCTTCCACCTTTGCGTATTTCTCGATTCAGGCCATAAGGTCGTCAATAGTCATAGCTTCCTTCTTCGTCAGGGACTAGTAGAGGAGGGAAGAACTAGGGAGCCCAATTTTGAAAAGGCCACTGCCACTTCCTCCGCGCAGTCCTCGATCTCATTAAATAACTCCCAGTACCTCTTCGCGTATTCTCGGAGGGTCTCTTAAGGCATTTTCTTCATTGTTAGCTAAGCATCCATCCTTTTGGGATGGGATCTACTTGTAATGAATCGTGTCGTAAAGAGTTCGGTTAGGGATTTGAAATTCTTGATCGATCGATGGGGGAGCCTCTCGAACCACTTATGTGCTACATCATGAAGGCTTGAGGGAAAAATGCGGCACATCAGGGCATCTCGGTGACTCTAGAGGGTCATGGACTGTCGGTATTGCCTGACGTTATCGATGGGATCAGTTTTTTCGTCGTAAATCTTGAACCTTGGAATGGCAAATTTCTTGGGAGCTTCCTCCTCTTCGATTTCTCTTGTGAAAGGTGACTTCATCTGGGTTTTGAGAGCTCACCTCGCGAGTTTTCTGGTTGATCTTGTTCCGTGGTGAGCGGGATGCTGGTCCATCTCCTTACGGGCCATGTTTCATATATTCTCGTCGCTGTGAGCAGGGCTCTGGTAGCGGCGATCTCTTCACAGCTGTTCGCGGAGGTCATCGTCTGACTCGCCTCCTTCGTCCCTTTATGATTCTCGCCTAGGTCTCCTTCCTCGGCTGCGATATTTGCTCGCCTAAGGGATAGGAGTGCGATATGGGCGTCTCCTATTATCAGAACGAAGCTCCCTCTCCAGTCTTTCCAGTCTTCTTTTCAAGCGAGCATTCTCAGCCTCGTATCTACGAGAAGACTCCCTCTGCTCGTGGAGCCTTGCCTTATACGCATCAATCAACCTGGATATCTGCGTGGACCTCGCTGGTCCCTGACTTTCTTCTGAGGCTGGTCTTCCTAGGCGAGCTCTCTGACCTGAACGTCGGACTTCAGACCTAATCCTACGAGGAGTAGGTGGCCCTTGAATATCTCCTGCTTGGGGAGCATTGCTGCTGTGGCCAGACATCTTAAAGTCCTTTCTTGACGTGGGCTCTTCTCAGGGAAAGATGAACGATTCCCACAGACGGTGCCAATAAAGATTTCTTAAAAGAAAGAAGAGTTCTAGAAGGGCTGAAGCGACGGAAGAAAAAGTGGCTATCCCAATAAGCCTTCAATTCTAATCATTGCGCACAATAAGCGAAGCGGGTGCCGCCAAATCAACTTCACAGTTTTTGAAGAATCGCAAATCGCCATAATGGATGATCATTTAAATCCATTGAACCCATAAATATGGCCCAACAAATTTAGGGGCAATTGTGGGTACCCAAAATTTAGAACCATGGGCCCGGACGAGTAGCCCAGTCCTAACGGCCCAAAGTCCGTGCCCCTCATCTCTTATTGATCCGATCTCCCCCCACGATCCCATAAAGGGAAGTTATAGGGGAGATGAAAAATTTGGGGAAACCCATCACCTCCACTTACCTGCATGTACATGTATATATTAAACCCTAGGTCCGGGGAAAAAGGACAAGTTGTATTCTCTGTAATCACTCTCCGGAGTATATAGAAATAATATCGACTGCACCACCATGGACGTAGGCACATCTTTGTTGAACCACGTACATCCTTTGTTGTGTTATTGGCATCTTATATTCCTTATTCTTTTCTTGATAATTGCTTCTCTCGTATTTATTTGTGTTGCATAATAATTGCCTCCACAGATTTCTAAGTGAATAAAGATTTTTACCCAAAAGGAATTTTTTCCTGAACTTTGGCTTGAGTTGATTGCTTGGTTTGATTTATCTGTTTTATCACATAGATGCATGTTTAGGATAAAAAGATTAAATCTGTTTAAAATTGGCTTTCATATTTAAAATTGATATTGTAATTTTTTATTTGTTACCACCCTGAGATTATTTTATACTCTGAAAAATGGTATCAGAGCACTAATTATTCCGTCCCAACAAATGGTATCAGAGATTTTAGCTATTTTTACCTTCTCAAATTGCTATTAGAGACGGTTGCACTAACTTATTGTGTAGATCCTTATTTACAAATTTTTGGGTGAGTTTTTATTCATCTCTCTTGTGTTTGTTTTTTTTTATCTCGATAGCTTCTCATTTGAATTTTAAGTTTGCTGAAAGAATTGAAATTCTTGAAAAAGAAAATTCTCATCAAAAATATTTTCGAACTTTTGTAAACTGTTCAAAATCAAAGCGATATCGTTCGTGAGAAGTTTGTTTCCTTGTACCATGACTTTGAAGATTTAAAATTGGCCAAAAAGGAGAGTGATGAGAGATTTTTTGTTTCGAAGAAAGAATTATATGATTTGAAAAATTCTTGGATTTATGTTCGTGTCATTGAGGAAAATGTTCTGATTAATTATTTTGAGGCACGTGACAAGACTCTCAGGGATAAGTTTTCTTTGATTGAGGGGGAGAGAGATAAACTTCTAGGAATGATTTAAAATATGAAGAAGGAATCCCTAAAATTGGAAGATTTATATTCTTTACTTGAATTTTAAATTTTTAAGTTAAAATATGATTTAAAAGACTCTAGTAGTTTGAATAGTGATGGTAATGGCTCACATGTTTTTAGTTCTTCGAGTGCTAAAGCCAAAACTATAGTTTGTTTTAGATGGTCAACCAAAACCAAGGACATTAGAAAAGTTCAACCCATATGTAACATTCCTCCCGTTTATACATGTTCACATTATGGTAGGAAAAGTCACCTTTGGAGTTTTTGTTTTGACCTTGGAAGATGTCCTAAGAAGTTTAAAGATAGTGTCCCGTCGGTTACCATAACCCCTTGAGTTAGGTACACACCTGTTTGGGTTAGAAAATCGATTTTGGAAATGCTAAATGCTAGGTTGGTTGATTCTCACATGCTTGCACATGATGCTTCACATGCTATGTTTTATGGATGATTGCTTGCATGATTTTATTTGTCATAATGTATTTACACTTCATCATATATATTTGCTAGTGTTATGATATGCGTATCTTCTGTATTATATTTTTTCTTCATTGATTCATATTTCAAAAATACAAAAAGATTTTATTTTGATAAAATTTTTGAAAAATGCAAAAAGATTTTTGGTTTTTTGTTTATTTTAGATTTACACATATGGTGTGACATATTGGTGTGTTTGAATTTGATTCGTTCCGCCATTTTTATGTGGCTAGGACATTTGGTTATGACTTTAGTTGCTTAGATTGATACTAACCATTTTTATGGAGTTGTTTCGAACTTGACTTGCTTTATGGATTTGACTTTATATATACCTCCACACACACATGCATGAGCTTGATGAATTTTGACTTCATGATGTATATTTGAGCTTGTTGAGATGTTCTCCCATCCTTCTTGTCATCTTTATGTTTAATTAATTATGGAGGATTTGTGCATGTAAGAACCGTTGCCCGTGAGAGTTTATTTAAGATTAAAAAAATATGAGTGTACATGGGAAAGGGATGCGAGAGGCAAGTGGACTCATCGTGAAAGCCATCGTTTGAAAAGAGCTCAAGAAAAATTAAGGCAATAAAAAGAGAAATATGCCAAAAAGGGGGGCACATAGTTTAGTTTTCTTGATCATTCAAAGAAATCACTTCAAAAGAAAAGAATAGGAAATATGATAATGTTTATCTTTTAAGGGTATTTAGTTGAAGATCGACGAGTTTTCGCAATGATACCTAGTTATGCTTATTTTGTCATGACCCTATTGATTTGTAGAATCATTAATATTCTAGGCTTGTGTGCATTGTGTTTGTTTTGTTTGTTAAGTTCAACTATATTTGTCACTTGAGGATAAAACTTAGTTTGATAAAGTTGTGCGATAAATTACAACTTCTTGAACATATTTGAGTGTTTGGATTATAATTCATTTGTGTCTAATTCACACCCATTCATTCCATCCAACATGTTTAGACACATCGATATTATGCTAGTGTGTAAAGCTTATGTGTTTTGAATCATGTTTTGTGGTCATTTATACCTATATATATATATATATATATATATATATATATATATATATATATATATATATATATATGTGTGTGTGTGTGTGTGTGTGTGTTGGATTTGCTTTGATAAATTTTGCATATCTTATGTATGGAATTGTATAATATTTTTGTAAGTTTTACATTTTTTCTGAAAAATTGAAAAACATTCAAAAATAGTTGGTTGCGCTTGACTTTGAGAGAGTCATTACAAATGCTTGATTTATATCTTTTGTGATGATATCTTATCTTCTACGTTATGCTTCGTATTTCATGCCTATGTTTCTATTTCTTTGTCTATTTTGATAAAAACAAAGGCGGAGAGCAAATTAAAAAGAGTTTGATTTATGGGGGATAATTTATTTATGAGTTTTACTTTGTTTCAAACTCGATGCATCACGAGGGTATATGTTTTTGTCTCATGTGTGTAGGTACTCAAAGAGGAAATTTAAGACACACAAATGAAGACAAAGTTTGGGAAGAAGAAGAAGTTTTTGAAAACAAAAAGATTTATGCCATTTCATACTAGGGTTGCGAAGGGTATTATTATTTTTACCATTGGAGATTTTGATTTTAATTTGGTGTTCGGTCATGTTTGTTAGTTTTGTACCAGAATAGCCAAAGGGGGAGATTTTTAAGAACAATTTTTCTAACATTGTTCATAGAATATCTTTAGGCTAGTTTGGCGTATCATGTTACAAATTGTCATGCACCGTCAAGACGAACCAAACTCAAGCATCTCCAAGTTTGAAGACTTGTCGACATCTAGATGAGGTATTAAACAATTTAGAGTTTGAATTAATTTATGGAATTATATTTTGGGATGTTCAAGTTTTTATCTAAAACGAACATTTTATTTTCAGAAAAGAAAATTTGCTTTCAGGGTTTATTGTAAGCGGACTTTTAAAATATCGTTTAATTCATTCTAATGACTTAACATTGTCATTCAAACGAAATGTCAATGTCATTTGATACCTCTTTTGAAGGTCTGGTTCTAATGTGGATCAAACAAAGATTTCTGAATTAAGTTTTAATACGACGTTATAAGCGAGATGAAATCTCGTTTGAACGATGTCTATATCTCGTTAGAATTACCTGTTCAAATTGTTTGAACGACGCGTCGCCTTATGTTTTGTATAAATACCTATTTCGTTATCAGAACATTTAAGAATTTTGTCAACTTCATTTCTTCATTACTTTTACGAAAGTTCTTCACCTTTTTGTGTTGAAAAACATTGTTAAATTCACAACAAAACATCCTTGAATATTGTTCTTGTGAATTCATTTAAACCCGAGAAAATTTTGTATATTTGTATACACCTTTATGGAGAGGATCTCCATAGCTGACTTGTGATACCTACGGGGACTCACTGCTGAAGATGAAGGCTGAGGCTTACGGAGGACTGCGGTCTTATGATTATTATGAGGATCATAGTTGTTCATTAGGAATTTGCGAAGATTAGCACTTTATGCTTGTGACGGTTATCAAGTAGTTTATAAGTTGACTAACTTGTATATTCTTAAGTGAATAAAAGTTTTTACCCGATATGATTTTTTTCCTGAAACTTGGCCTGAGTTGATTGCTTGGTTTGATTTATCTGTTTTATCACGTAGATTCATATATAGGATAAAAAGATAAAATCTTTTTAAAATTGGCTTCCGCATTTAAAGCTGGTTTTGTAATTTTTTGTTTGTTACCACCCTGAGATTTTTAGCACTCTACAAATTGGTATTAGAGCACCAATTATTTCATCCTATATATATATAAATAAAACACCAAGAGAAAAAAGTAAAAAAAAACAGGAATCCATGCCAGTTCCTTGTTGTTTAGAAATTGAAAGAGATGGTTTTTCCTTTTTCTTCTAATTCTGCAGCTTAAATGGAGAAGATGAGCCTTGAACAAATCATTTATTTTTTTTCCTCCCACAAGTTCATGTGTTTCCTTCTAGTTTTTGTGAGTTTGTTTTTATTTATAAAGAATGACAGCGGCGATTTAACAGGGCGGTTTACTTTTTTTCTTTTTCTTTTTTAATCCGTATGAGGTAACTTAAGGGGGAGGGTCGGCTATACTCTATAATTAAAAAATATTTTTTATTTATCGATGAAAAATAAAAATTTCATATTGATAAATAAAAAATTCAATTTAAATTTTTTTGATGATAAAATAAAATTTGGGTTATTACAATCTACCTACCTTAAAAAAATTCATTCTCGAAATTCCTACATTCCTAGAGTTTCAAATTCTCCTTTAAGGTATAAAATATATTTAAAATGATAATTTATTGGTTTCTAAATTGTATGCTTATCAAATAACTTTGATGGTTTTACTGACATCGTTCTTTCGTGATTTGCAGGTTATACAACACCATCGTATAACGAATACTTAACGTAACCACAATTGATGAAACAAGGGGTTTTAGATAATTAGTCGACATTTTTACAAGCTTTTCATGTATCGCGTATCATAATAGATGTTTTGGTAAGAATGGTTTACGTTTCGTCTGGTTATATGAAGTTCGTTTCACATGTTAATAATCTCATATTATAAAGAGAATGGTATCGGTAAAAGGATACCATAGGTTTGAAACAATGATTTCATAACAAAGGAATTTCACATCCGTTTTATCAATAGGTCAGTAGAAGTATGTGTTCGTTTAAGGATGGTAGGCTGATAGTTTACACTTGAATCACTAAAAGTTAGCTTCCTAAAATCATCTAACACGAAGTTGATGATAACCGAATTGTAAGTCACGGTTTCCAAAAATACTTAGGATTCTCGTATAAAGAAATATCTTTTATACATATATATATATATACTATTAAGTTTACTAGAAGAATTCCAATTTATATTCTTGGGGTAAGGTATTTTAGTCTTGTTTCTCCAGTTGGCATTTCTATGGATAGAGGACAATCTATAGAGCTACTAGATGGTTTTACTATAGTTGGGAAGTCATGTGTTGGTTTAATCGAGAAAATATATCGATTGTAGTTGGTAAATTAATAAAGAGGTTTATTTAGAATTTTTGGATATTAGTTGTATCTGGTATCTTGATGTGATATTTACTTAGGTTCCTACATAATAGAATAATACATACGCAGGATTTGACTTTTATTAGGCTAATATGTTGAAACAGAACACAACATTTGATGGTTTTAGGCATTTAAATTGGCTTGTTGGTTTGATTAGTTTCTAGGTTTGCATGGTTTTACTAAGGATCACAAGAGGTATAGTGTCTAATATTATAGAATTCATCTCATGGAATTTACAATAGACATATAAAGCTTAAAGGATTCTTTAAAGTACATTGTTGTTATTCTAGATATATCTTGTAATATTGGATAACCGATGGATGGTGTTTACTAAGATGGGTTCAAATATAGTTTATACAACTATATGAAGGAGGTTACTATCATCGATATCATTTAATAAGAGGATACTACAGTTTGGAGTATATTGAATCCACATATTGACATTTTTGAAGTCGTAGATAATATTGTTTGGAATCTTACTAGCAAACTATTTGTGCATTCAAGGTAGGATAACATTAGGTCATATGATGTTCAATCTAACTTATTAAAGTAGTTGGTACTATATAAAAGGCATGTCCTTATTCCAACATTCGACGTAATCTGAGCCTCTATGTACATTGACTAGGTCTTTCATATTGATAACCTTATTATGAATCCTAATACTAAGCTTTTGGAAAGATTTAATAGCTTCCATTTGAAGAAAATGGGAAGGTTTGTTGATTTGGTCTACTCATATCCTTGCAGTATTACATCCTTGTATGAGGCAGTCCACTAATAAAATTTGTTATAACGGGGTTCCATTTCAATTTTGGTACCGAAAGAGGTTGGAGAAGTCTACAAACACACTGATGTTCTATTTTTACTTAGTGATAAGTAAGACATCTTTTTACAAGGTTTTTAACATCACTTCTCATCTTATTCATCAAAATTATTTCTTTACTACATGATACATTTTTTTAGATTTTGGGATGTATCATGAATTTAGAAAGTGGAGCCTCTTATAAAAGATTTTATTATAGTGTCGGTTCATCAGGTACATATACTCCATCTCTAAGTTATAGACGTGTTTCCTTATTGTATAATAACTCTCGAGTCTTATTTATGGTTTGGTGTCTCATCACAAAGGGATCTGGGAATGGTTGTTCTAAGATTTTCTTTCTCAAGTTTAGGTACACAATGATATTTAGTTAATTTAAAAAAGGTGGGGTTAACTAAAGATCATATTTCTCTACAGTAGTAGCAACATTATAGGAATCTTGGATGTTAAATATTCTAATAAGGTTACGACTTAAGGAGTTGGCTACAACAAATCTTTTCTAAGATGGTTATCTAAATTGAATCTGTAATCCTCAAAATTCCATTAAACATCTCAGTCTTAAATTCAAGTCCTTTTAGGGTGAAGGCATATTTTAACCTTTGTGATTTGAATTTACTTTAGTATTCCTTACCATATAATAGAGGACTTAGGGTTTCCTATATTTATGCCGGAGATAGCATAAAAGATAAAAAGGAACTACTCTTAAATAGGTATTAACTAATTATCTGAAAAACTTGTTATAAGGCTAATGTATATAATAGAGATGGGGTTTGAATTTATGGTTACTTTGTTCGATTTCTCTTGACTTGAAGGGTTACAATATATTGTTTAGAACTATGGATGGTCATAAGGATACTCTGTATTGAAGAATTTTATCGCGAGGAAATGTAGACATGCTTACAATGGAGTTATGAATAAACAATCTATCCAAACATTCGGTATTGGGTTTAAGAACATTAACTAAAGGAATCATGCAAAACTTAAAAGAAAATGAACAACATAGAATCAGGAATGGGACAATGTTATAAGATAACGAGAGTCTAAGCTTTAGAGAGAGATATAATTGCAAGAGGTAAGTTTTTGGTGTGGTCATGAAGTTTACATGTATTGGGTTTGGAATATATTGGCCCAACGGGGATGTATGGGACACATAATGGATATTAGATGATTTTGTGGGTCATTGATAGCCACAGAGCCAATACATTTAATAATACTAAAGGGTCTAATGTATCTTGGGTTATCCTTAGACTTTATCATGTCCTTATAAACCCTAGATACAATTGTTATACTCATTTAGAGTAATCTTGTGGAGAAGATGGTTGTTCTTCATTACTGACCTGGAGCTCTTGCAACATCTCTTGCTGAAAACACCGACGACAACGAACCAACGCCTGCGAGTATTCATGTATCACTGTATTTTGCTGTAATTGTAAGTATTACGAATTATAGTGAAATAAAAATGGCTTTTCCCCTTTGGGTAATTTTTTTCTCATATTGTGATTGATTGTGCATGCTTGGTTTGAATTAATTAGTCTGTCACAATTTGTTTGCAAGAGTTAGGATTTTTGGGTTTAAAAATTGGAATTTAATTAAACAAGTTAATCATTAATTGTTGGCGCACTCTCAAATTGGTATCAAAGCCTACTACATGATTATACCATGTAACTATTTTCGAAAAAAAATTATGCACATCAATTTTAGGCTAAAAAATGATTTTTGAAAAAGCACAATTTCAATGGAAATTTCTATGATCGAGTGCCAATTTTTGACGGGTCAAATTACGCATATTGGAAAGCCCGTATGAAATATCACCTAAAATCCATTGATGAATGTGTTTGGGTTGTATGTGAAAGAGGGTGGACGCCTCCCACTGTCACTGTAGATAACGTAACTACTTTAAAATCTGTGACTACATGGACTGATGCTGAGTTTAAATAGAGCACATATAACTCACGTGGGCTTAGTGAAATTTCTGCAAACTTCATCCCCGACGAGTTCCTATGCATCATGACGTGTACCACGTCAAAAGAATCTTGGTATGTTCTTCAACTTACCCATGAAGACACTAATGCAGTTATAGAATCAAAATTGCAAAATTTAACTACACAATTTGTGACAATCACCATGCATGAATCTGAGGGTTTTGATGAATTCTATGCACGACTATCGAATATTATTAACACTAGTTTCAATTTAGGTGAACACATTCCTGATGCTAGAGTAGTTAAAAATATTTTGAGATTATTACCTAAGCGTTTTATCCCTAAAGTCATTGTGCTAAATTTTTAAGAAATTTGAGTAGTCTGAAATTAGAAGAATTGGTAGGAGACCTCCAAACTTATGAAATTGACATGTTTCCTAACATGACAAAATCAAAAGATAAAGGGGTGGAACTTAAAGCCCATGCTAGGAAGAGTGAGGGGTCAGCAATAAAGAGAGGTGAGTCATCTAGGAGAAGAGTGGAAGATTTGTCGAATTCTGAGTTTGATTTTGAGTTAGACGATCTGGCCTTGTTTGCAAAAAATTTCAAGAAATTGCTCAAATTAAAAAAAAAATGGCAATTTCAAAGATAAAAAGAATCTTGAGAAAAATAAGTTTGAAACGAAAAATAAAAAGGACAAAAAGGATGCGCCTAATCAAGATGAGGACTGATTTTTTGAGTGTGACGGTAGAGGTCATAAGGCATTTGAGTTTCCTACTAGGTTAAGATATAAAGGCAAAGGCAAAGCTACTCTTAATGCCACTCTTAGTGACGAGAGTGAGGTCGAGTTGGTGGATTCTGGAGATGAGTCACCGTAGGAATGCAACTTCACCGCATTCATGACTAGTCATGTGAGTAATAACAGTGCACCTCACGACGATGAGGATGTTACTTTACAGGGACACCTCGATAGTGGAAGCGATGTGAGTGAGGGGAGGATGATGCAAGTGAGAGCGAGAGTGATTTGCGACATGCGTACGTTAATTTATGTGCTGATTATTTTTAAACTAAAAAATGTAACAAAGGGTTAGAATTTAGGATAGTTGACTTAGAGAAAGATTTGTGAGGGACTAGAGAGAGAGAGAGAGAGTCCTCCATTAGCACTGCCTTGAGAGAGGGAGATTGTTTGTGTTGAGAGGAAGATTTTTAGAGAAAGAGAAAGGGGACTTGACCAAGCAAGTGTCTAGTCTTATGAGTGAGATCCAGACCTCCATGGACACTCAGAATAAACTTGAAGCCCTTGTAGCGCAGCTTACTCATGACCTTGAGAGAGCCAGGGAGGTCAAGGTAAAGATAGAGGACGGATCTGAAAAGATGGGAAAGATGCTCCTCGCCCTTGCTTTTAGGTTTTGGTGAAAGGCAGGGAGTTGGTTTTGGTGGTACCTCCACGTCCCATATGACACCAAAATCAGTTCCTGAGTTTACTAAAAATCCATATGGCCATCACCAAAAACCCCAAAGAAGATTGCGGTCAAGAAAAGCAAACCAAGGTCGACCAAAGACTATGTACTTATGTACATCTGCAAAATAAAGGGCCACCTTAAGGAGTTTTGCTATAGTCTGGGTAGGAAACGACGTCATTTTGCTCCACCAAGTGCCACTAGTAATTTTTTGAGTTCTAGAGAGCAGGTTGAGTTTCTAGTTGCTACATCTCGGAGTATAATGGAAGAGTTCCAACGAATTTTTATGCCGTCAACGGACACTTCTAATATCCCGACTAGAGCCAACAATGACAAGGGCAAATAGAAGGTTACCTCATCTTGGGTGCCTAAACTCGATGCAAAAGCCTTTGTTGTTCATGTTACGCTTAAAGCACATGACACTTCTCAGTGGTATTTTGATAGTGGGTGCTCTAGTCACATGACGGATGATGTCACATTTTTTACCTACCTAGAGTATCGCAAGGAAGGTAAAGTCACCTTTGGATACGGGATTAAATCTAGTATAGTAGGACGAGGTACAGTAGATATACCAAGATTTCCTAAATTAGAGGATGTTTTGTACGTTAAAGGTTTGAAAGCAAACCTTCTCAGCATTAGCCAACTGTGCTGACTTTGCAGTAAAGTTTGATCGGAATGAGTACAATGTCTATGATCAAGCTAGTAAATTTCTATTGCAACGGGTGAGGACTGAAGATAATTGCTATGGGATTGTGCCCAAGTCCTCATTTGTCTATAACAGCGTCACGATCACTCCTATAGATCTGTGGCATCAAAGTCTAAGTCATTTGAATTTTAGAGATTTGGAGAGATTATCTAAAAAGGACCTAGTACGTGGATTTCTATCACTTGGAAAGAAGACTTTCGCAGTTTGTGGACCCTATCAGTTGGGAAAGCAAGTCCGTAGCCCCCACAGGAAGTTGAATTCCATTACCACTTCATAAGTGCTTGAGTTGATACACATGGATCTTATGGGTCCCACTCGTACTGAGAGTTTAGGTGGTAAGAGGTATATCCTCACGATGGTAGATGATTTCTCTCGTTACTCAATTATAGGTTTTCTGAGAGAGAAATTCGATGTTGTGGAATTTCTCACGACCATGTATCATATCCTGCAAAATCAATATGGAGTCACTATCAATAGGATTCGTAGTGACAATGGCACTGAGTTTAAGGAAGCTAAAGTAGATATTTACTGTGATAGCCTTGGGATCAAACATAAGTCCATGAAGACTCCTCAGTAAAATAGGATTGTTGAGAGGAAGAATTGGATGATTTGGGAGGTAGCTAGATCTATGCTTTTAGGTCGTAGAGTTGTTAGGAGATTTTGAGCAGAGGTGGTGTCTAATGCATGCCATACAGTGAATAAGGTTTACCTTCATCAACACACACTTAAGGATCCTTATGAATTATGGATTGGAAAGAAGACCAACCTTTCATATTTATATGTCTTTTTTAAATGCTACATCCTACGGGATAGAGACCAATTAGGAAAGTTTGACTCCCAAAGCGATGAGAGAATATTATTAGGATATTCATCGACTAGTAGAGCATAACGGATTTTTATCTAGCTCTAAGGTTATGGAGTCAATAAATGTCACCATGTCAGATGACGAATCGTAGGCATTTCTTAATTTTAAACTTTTGTGTGAGGATGATGCACTTCCTACTGATGATCTTATTGTTCCTCCCACACCTAGAGTGGATCATATTCCCGATTTAAGGGATACTCCTGATTAGGTTCACAAGAGTCATGACCCTACTACTATTTTTAGGAGATCCCACCCTAGGGGTCAAGACTCCTGCTCAGCTAGAGAACATTATTGGCCATGTTTGCTACACGTCCAAAGTCGAGCCCAATAATCATAAGGAAGCACTCAAAGATGAACATTAGATATCTGCTATGCAGGATGAGTTGTTTCAGTTTAGAAAAAATGATGTGTAGGAATTATTCCCTAAACCTAGTTAGATAAATGTGATAGGTACCAAGTGGATCTTTGAGAATAAGATGGACGAGGCTAGTAATATTATCCAAAATAAGGCTAGGTTGGTTACTTAAGGCTACACACAGATAGAGGGTATAGACTTTGACGAGACATTTGCTCCTGTTGCGAGGCTTGCGTCCGTCCGCTTACTACTCGCCATCACATGTCATCTGCGCTTCAAGTTATATCAGATGGATGTCAAGAGTGCCTTTCTGAATGTCATTCTATAGGAGAAGGTTTACGTGGAATAACCAAAATGGTATGAAGACCCTGAGCACCTGAATCATATCTACTATTTGATGAAAGCCTTGTATGGTTTGAAGCAAGCACCCCGTGCTTGGTATGAGAGGATTACTTCCTATCTCCTAGCCTGTGACTTCAACAGAGGGGGAGTTAATATGACGTTATTCGTCAGGAGAGACGACAGTGTTATTTTAGTCGCCCAGGTTTATGTGGATGGAATAGTCTTTGGATCCAGGTGCTCCCAGCATGATAACCACTTTGAGGAGGAGATTCAGAGTGAGTTTGATATGAGCATGGTAGGTGAGATTACTTTCTTCCTTGGTCTCCAAGTTCGTCAGCTAGAGGATGGAATGTTCATCTCCCAATCCAAGTATGCTAGAGACCTTGTGAAGAAATTTGGTTTAGACTCCGCTAAGCACGCACATACCCCGTAGAGCAAACCTTGTATCGGAGTATGATAGGTAGTGTTCTCTACTTCACTATCAGTCTCCCCGACATCGCCCTTAGTGTTGGAGCCTGTTCATAATATCAGGCGTCCGCGAAAGAGTCGCACTTACTCGCTCTTAAACGTATTATCAAATAAGTTAGTGGAACTCTCTCACTAGGCATTTGGTATTCCTTTGATATTAATGACCGTTTATCGGTCTATTCGAATGCCGATTGGGTCGGGGATGAAAATGGATATAGGATAACTTATGGTGAGTGTTTCTTCTTTGGTTATGCTCTTGTCTCTTGGTTGAGTAAGAATAAAAACTCCATATTTTTGCCTACTATGGAGGCTAAGTACATAGCTACCAGGAGTTATTTCACGCAACTTCTGTAGATGAAGCAGATGTTGGAGGATTATGGGATATCACGGGACACCGTGACTATTTCCTTTGATAACACGAGCACGATACACATATCCTGCAATCCAGACCAGCATTTGCGCACAAAGAACATTTGGATACTCGAGCACTTTATCTGTGAACTTGTAGAAAAGAAGGTCGTATCCTTGAGTTTTGTCTACCGACCTCCGGTTAGCTGATATTTTCACAAAGCCTTTAGATGACCTTAGATTCGAGAGCCTTGGGAAGTCTTTAGGAATTTGCAAAGTTGACTGAGGGGTTGTCACCATGTCTAGAGTAGGATGCATTTTTCATGTTCATATCATATGATTCCTAACTCTAGATTGTATCATTTGTATCATTATTTGTTTTTGGTTTTTATTTCTTTAGAAAAATCCAAAAATATTTTTTTTGAAAAATTAAAAAATCCAAAAAGATTTTATTTTTATAAAAAAAAATTGAAAAACACAAAAAGAGTTTTGTATTTTACCTTTATGAATGAACATTTAAGATAGTCATAGTCACAACTTCATTCTATATTTACGTTCTTGTTTAATAGTGATTTGAGATGCTACACCATTTCATCCATATGCTTTACATTGTTTGGAGTCATTAAAATGTGATTAGTGATATCTTCTATATGTTTGGCTCCTTATCTCATTTATTATACATGTGCATGTAATTATTTGAGTATTGTACTTGTCTATCACATATTGTCTTGAGTGTTTCCATCTCAATTCTGTCTATACAACAAATCAAATGCGATAAAACTTGACAAGAAAGTAGTGCATGTAAAAATCGTTGCAGTGAGGTTGAGTGATTTTGAAAAACGGGGAAGGGTTGTGAAAGGTACTCATTTATCCTTTGCAACTAAGCCACCATTCAAAACGGACCTAAATTAAAATTTGGCAAAAACAGAAGCAAAGGTCCAAAGAGGTTAAAAAGAGCTCGAAAAAATTCAAAGGCAATAAAAAGAAAAATATGCCAAAAAGTGGGCCAATCGGTTTTAGTTTTATCACTTCAAAAGAAAAATAAAAAGCATTATTATTTATTGAGGGAGTTTGGATTGAATATAAAACGGGTTTGCACATCCTTAAAAGACATGAAAAAGCGTTACATAGTTTTGGACGTTATTGATGTGGAAATCACTTTGAGCTTTGATTTATAGATTTGATTGAGATAATTTCTTATAATTCCATCATTTTTACACCTAAGGAAGATGTTGAGTTCATTCGCTAGGAATATACAAAATTCATCGCGCACATATGTTATGGTTGTTTGTATTGATTTTATCTATCGAATTTGTTCACATACCTACATTTTAGCTATCACTGACTTAGTTATTTTCATGTTCTTTCATGGTGTGATTCTTTGTTGTATATTTTGTGCGAAAAATTTTGAAAATTCAAAAAGAGATAGTTTGTTTACCATGTGACATTCTCCATTTGCATTGATTTACATTCTTCATATTTGTCTATTTGGGGACATCATAAAAATTGGGAGAACAAATTATGGGGTGAATTTTTTTTGTTTGATTGAGCTTAATTGATAATCATTTTTTCTTATCGTTATATTTTAAACTGTTATGCGTCACGGGTATTATTTCTTGTCTCATGTGTGTAAGTACAAAATTGAGGATTTTTTTTCACACCCTCATGATGACAAAGAAAGATTGAAGAGTTGGAGATTTGAAGATGTTGAAGTATTTTGAAGACATGTTATTTAGTATTTCCAGTTCTTGGTTTTAATGGGGATATTAAATTATATGTCATTTGATTTTCATTTGGGTTGCATAATTCGGATTTTTTATGACTGTACCAGCATTGACATAGGAGGAGATTTGTAAGAATATGATTTTATAAATGTCCGAGTCAGAATTTAGGAACTTTCTGTTTGTCCTAGATCACAGTTAGTATGTCTAATACCACTACATTCGGCACATCAAGCACGATAATCCATGACGTCCATGATCCGAATCCTAATCCTCGCATCCAAATAATTTATTTAGAGTTTTTATTATTTACATAAATATTTGGGAAACTTTTAGAAAATATTTTTTAGGGTCTGGAATGTTTTTACTTCAGAAGAAGAAATTTTTCTAAGTGTAGAGGCGAAAAGAAAAAAGTCGTTGACGCCGTTCGAGCGAGATTTGAATGTCGTTCGAGCGACATTGCACCTCGCGCGAAGTCGTTCGAGCGAGGTGACAGTCCATTACAGCGATGGCTTCATTTTGTTTGAGCAATGCATTTCCTTGATTTCTGTATAAATAGTCGTGCCCATTCTACATGAATTTCAAGTCTTTGGCACTCACATTTCTGTAGAATTGGTTCATATTTCCAGACTTTGTTTTTCATAGCTTTTAACCCTTTTTTATTCACAAATCATTCCCAGAGATATATATGTGAGTCTTATAAACCCTAGATACAATTGTTCTACTCATTTAGAGTAATCTTGTGGAGAAGAAGGTTGTTTTTCATTACTGACTTGGAGCTTTTGTATCATATCTTGCTGAAAACACCGACGATAACGAACCGACACCTGCGGATATTCGTGTGTTACTGTATTTTGTTGTAATTGTAAGTATTACGAATTATAGTGAAATAAAAATGATTTTGCCCCTTTGGGGAATTTTTTTTCTCATATTGTGATTGACTGTGCATGCTTGGTTTGAATTTATTAGTCTGTCACAATTTGTTTACAAGAGATAGAATTTTGGGGTTTAAAATTGTAATTTAATTAAACAATTTAATCATTGATTGTTGGAACTCTCAACTTCCTTCCTTGGGAGTGAGGCCCTACCCTTCACATCTTTGGCATACATAATCCATCCCTATTGACGGATGCCTCACACCCGCGCCTACATTGACCTTGCCCATTTTTTGGTGACGATGTCACCAACCTACTACACTTAGGTTAACATCTGCCTTATTATATCGTGATCAGAATCCCAAACTCCCATAGGCATTACTTAGTTCAAGAGAGACATTTACCTTACTGTGTCCTTTGACCACAAGAGATTTCCACTAAACTTACTTTCGGGTTCTACCCACACAAAATTTACGTGGTGACCACACCCGCCGCCATTAGGATTCTAAGGGTAGTAAATATCACACATGGTTACATCTTCTAATTTGAACCGTCTTGGAAAGACGTGCCAAGAACTAGTCCTTACATTGCTATGGCTACCCTAGCATATATTGTTGACATGTGCAGACATTATAATCGTGTTTCGATGTTACCCCACCTCGATTTCCATCTTAAAATCTCCACATGGCATCATCACCCTAAGTCTCGTATACATTTCTTAGTACATCTCGAAGTCGAGTATCACAACACCAATCCTAGTCATTCCATGACATTTGAGCTTCACTCCTTATAACGACGCAAGCTATCACCCTACCTTAGGGATTACACTACCCATCTATGCCGATTTAGGAAGCCAAACCTGGCACGTACACTATACGACCAGCAATTTGGGATCATCACCTAACCCTCAACATAGTCATTATTAGGATTTTAATCTTCCTTCATACCGGACTTAACTAGTCTCCTATGGACAATAAATACATTTTATGTAACCATCGTCAAGACCTGACAAGATTTCATCATCCATATCTATATCATTATAAGTGTGAACTATAAACCTTTCAATACCCACATCGCAATTACTCAGTGCTCGCAAAGACACTAGTCTATGAGATTCTACCTATAGTTCACTGTAACCCACAAATACCTCAAGGCATCATAACATTCAATCTTTATCCTCAATGACGCTACACAAAATTTGTCCTATGGGCACCTCAAAATGCAAATGAACTACTCTCACACAAGGATTACCTTGCACCTAGCCATTACCTCGATAATTAATACGAGTCTCTACGCTTAGATAATAATCTTATCCTTCTTCCGAATGGTTGTGACCAGAAGACACAAAAAAACCATAATTGACACAACTAAGGATTATGGTAGGGTACAAGATGTCGCCTACAACCTATAAACCTTGAGGTTTGCCATATCTAATCCCCAATGAATAATCAATCATGATAACTAACTGGTCTCACTATGTGAATATCCTATCTTGGGTTAATCTGCAAGTTAACATGACTATATATATCTTGGTAGGATATGGGACGTCTGGTGTTGCCTATATAAACCAAGGCCTATACATCGGATGCCATAAGGGATCCTATTCCTCAATACCACATTATAATAAAGATACACTAAACCCAAGTCCTTAACCAATGGACCCAATATATTCTCACCACAGAATCAATACTTATGAGGTCCACTCAATCATTTAACCTCCATATATGAAATATATAACCTTTACAGCTTGGTTGCAAAGAACACTACTCACTATTGCCACTACCAAGGGTATTTTCACCATCAAAGTTATCACATAATACATATCACGTAATGTATCACGGTGTTGCCACTATTTGCCTACACAACCTCATACGTTCACTAGACTACCATTAAGTGAGATATCTCCCCAAGGATCGAATTTACCTAATTATATTATCGGCACTAACTACCCATAAGTGTCGTACCTAAGACTATATACTTTTTAATCACCAATCACCCGTGCTTAGTCATGGCACCCTAACGATCAACCTCTACCATTGACCATTTGAAATTCATGCCACTTGCCCAATGGGCGCTATCTCTTTAGATTGATATCTCAAAAGATTCTACGTCATTATGGATTGGAACATGGTGTCACCACTATTGGTTTGCATGGACACCCTTAAATTACTAATAATTCTAACCAGAAAAGCACGAAAGAGATTAATGACTATAAACTTGACCGCTTGTCACTTGGCACTAACTGACTTATCCTGCTAACCTCTTTGACTTTACCATCGAGGATATGAACTAAACCGTCACCAAACTAGCATGACCGACCGAAATCAACACCGACATCGAAAGATCTGATATTGACCTCACTACGTCGCTCCCAAAAGGAACCTTGAACCTAGAGCTATGATACCATTTGTAACGTCCTGACCCGAAATTATGGGTTAACCGTAGTCAAACCAGTCCGACTCGACCGTTAGGTGTGAAGTGCAATTAAACAACTTACATAATGTTGTTAGTCTAACTTTATTTTAATTAACGTTTCACTTGTTTAACAAGCGATTCTAATTTCAACTTAAACTGTGTGAGGGACCTCTGGGGAATACCCTGAAGTCCAAACATACAGAGCCACTAACATAATGCAAAAGGAAGTACTAACATGTATAATTCTCTCAAAATGTGAAATCTCTCCCAACCTGTTGTAACAAAATGAGGGAGTGAGCCAAATGCTCAGTGGAAAATATGCGAATGCAGTATTGAATCGAACAACAAAAAGAAGAATCTAATACGTTATACCTACGTGCACATGCAACTACCTTATATATATATATACACTTAATGCATGAAACAGTTTTCTTACGAAAAAACTAATTTTTCCATATTAATTCACCTTAATCTTATAAAAGACTTACCATTTCTCATTTTGACATTTCTCACTTTATTTAACACACCCGGTTCAATACTTGAAACAACTACACATGGTTTGACCAAAAACCATTTCTTTACTGAAATTACCCTTTTTATTTTAACCAATCCACATTAGTATTTTCACTGAAAACCAACACGCGAACACCGTGTTGGAAAATACTCATTTAGCATTTGAAAACCTTTTATAGCACATTATTGTTTTAATTATGGGTTTAACCACTTAGGCTTCTTAACCACCCATTTACCCACTTACTTTGCCTTTTTTTTCTTATCGTATGGACACTAATCAATTTTACATTTACTTTTTCATTTTAATCTCTACCGGAATATTCTATAGTTCATACAAGTTAGGTTGTCTTAACACATTTTAATCACACAACCCATTTCTTGACATGTTCCTTATTCCTTTATCTATTCTCAAAAATATTTCAAAAACCGCATACATCAACGGGCTCCACACCATCGTCTATGTGCACCATATGCTCTGGACAGTTAATTGGGTCTTTCACCCCTGGGCTTTGGGCCCTCTTTAATTATCCTGATGTCATCCGAGTTACTTTATGTGTTTTAACATTTTAAAAATATCCACTTTTCCTTTTACCCGGCCAAACCCAAAACTCGGGCGTTTACCCCAACATGTGTTACACTTTGAAATTATCATCTCATGTCCTTTACAGTTTAACTCCGATTTTATTCAAAAATCAAATTCATTTCCAATTTGTGTAACACCTTTTCCAACATTTTTATTTCTAAAAACGTTCCACTTTAAGTAAAATTACCATTTTACGTATTTGTTTTCAAAGTCATCTTTTACTCTATTTCCATAAGTGTTCATTTTTCCAAAATACTATTAAGTTACCCATACTAACTTCTCAAGTATTTTAATACCTTAACACCCTTTTTAACCTTGGAGTAATATTTTTCTTAATTTGAAACATCTTTATTTAATTATTTCCTTTCCAAGTTCATAAGTGTTAATCTTTTACAATGTTATTAAGTTATACACACCAACTTTCAAATATTTAACCATTAACACTTATTCAACACCATTACTTACCATTTTTCCAAATTTGACATTTATTTATTCAAGAAATATAATTAAACTTAAAGAATACTTTTATAAGAAAATACTATTTCCATTTTATCAATACATTTAGTCTTATCTCCTTACATTCATCACACTTTTAACCCATTTTCACACACTTTGAAGACTAGCATTTCTACTTCTCTTATTTCTTTTTCAAACCCATTAAAACTTCTTTAAACTTGTTGACATATTTATCACCAAAATACTACAAGTTTTTACACATGAGAAGACGGACTTTAAATCGTAAAATCCTACTAATGGGTAAAACATACATTTACCTTTAGAAATTCATCATACTTGCAAAAATATACTTTTAAGGCATAAAAGATATTTAATTTCTACAAACTCAACAAATGTCCATTTTCATGAACTTTCCATTTTTGCAAGAAACTAGCAAAAGAAATCATTATTTTCAAATATTTTATTTCCTAAAATGTTTAGCATCAATCTTTCTAGAAAATACACCATTTTCATAAAATACCAATTTTTAATATTTTAGGACTTTGAAATATTTACTTCATCATTTTTTCAACAAAATAACATTCTTGCAACATTTTTATTCAATAAAAATATTTATTATTTACTACTCATGATTTTCATCATTTAATCAACTTCACCCTACTCATGTAATCCAATAATAAGACTACAAATACACAAAATAGAGTCGTAATACTAAGAGTATAATTTCCCACCTCTAAAGTTTCAAATTGTGGTAAGAGGGTTCGTGTAGGAGGAGCAACCCCCACCTCCAAAGGTGACCTCAAGGGGTTACCAAATGCATCCTCCAAAATGCTCCATATGTGTTTCCTTTGAGCTTCCAAGCTAAGAACCCCTTCAAACTCCATGAAAGCTCCATCTTCATCTTCTCCCAAAACTCTCAATAACACCTCCAAATTCGTATCTCCACTTCAACAATGGTGAAAATCGGTATATACGGTTCAAATATGGTAGAATATACTAAGAAAATGGTGGTTTGTGGTTGATGTATGGTCGTGGGTGGTGGTTTAGGGTGGAGAGGGGTGTACAAACATGGAGGAAGACCACCCCTCCTCTCTCTCTCTCTCTCTCTCTCTCTCTCTCTCTCTCTCTCTTCTAACACTTCTAATAACAAAATAATCCCAAACACACCCTTATAAAACATCCAAAAACCTTCAATTCCCATTTTGTCCAATTTGGGCTCATAAGAGCTTGACAACTCAAAGATCTAAGGGACAGAAATGTGACAATGCACAAGGTCCATCTGATTAAAACATTTTTGAGGCACGTCGTTCGAACGACATGTCTATCTTGTCCGATGTTTGGCTTCGCGCGACCTGGAACTGTAATGTTGTGAGATCTCGCTTGAAGGTCATTTGAACGCCTTACTAAGCGCAACATTGATATCAGTTCCAACGACCCCATAGGTTGTTCGAATGACCTCCTTTATATTCTTTTATTTCTTTCAATTTTGACCCACAATTCCCAATAATTCTCATCAGGCCTTATTTCATTACATTTTATACGAATTTAATTGAATTATTTGGGCGGGATATTACACAACTCATATCTATATTTATACACATATATCACAATATATATATATAAGAGATTTATCACCTATATCATGCTATATACACCATTAATATATCACACCTAGTTGTAGGCCCTAAAATAATTCAAATTTTTTATTTTTCTCTTGAAATTTAATCTTCCAATGAATATATGTTCAAAACATTAGGTCCAAATACATTTTGTAGTTATTTTTAAAAAATTCACAAAAAAATACTCAAAATACCTTATTTATAAGGTCTTCGACAACATTTTTTTTGTGGATTTTTTTTTAAAAATATCTACAAAATGTATTTGACCTAATTGTTTTTAATATGGGTTGATTGGAATGTTAATTTCAAGCGAAAAATAAAAAAATTCGAAAATAGATTTCTTAGGGCCTTGAACTAGGTGTGATGCATGGTGTAATGTATACATCATGATGTATGTCAGCCTTTCTCTCTCCCCTCTCTCTCTCTCTCTCTATATATATATATATATATATATATATATATATATATATATATATATATATATATATATATGGGGGGTGTATCCGATTTTCTCCATCAATACACACATACATGCACTGCCACGTATCCTTTGGGATACATCCCGATTACAATATTATGGACTTTATAATTACTAATTGTCTCTTCTCATATGGGAACTAGTGGGATTTTGAATAATGTTATTAATTATCCAATTTAAAAAAAAAATCACCAGTAAGGGTGGGGATAACGGTAAATCTAATAATTGTAGATTTATTATTTATAGTCATGATTTATAGTTTTACTACTTGTGTGTGTAGTTATTTTCTTGTTGCGGTGGTCCTAACACGCTGCATTATTTCTGGTGCTCTAGTGTACCCGACTTAGTTTAAAATAAGATTAGAGAAGAAAACAATCAAATCAAATCTCTTTGAGTGAAATTGAACTCAAATCCTTGAATTTTGAAGCATATACCCTCCAATTGAGTGATCAACAAAAATATAAATGAAATTCTCACACTCAATTTGAAACTCAACACAATTTAATTCCCTCAATTTAAATCTAAAAATAAAAAATAAATAACTACCTAAAACTAAAATTCATTTCAACCCAAAAAATCTCTCTCTACTTTGTCTCTAACTTGTCTCTCTAAATGGGTCTTCAACTTCTTTTATAGGAGATGCATGTGGCGAAGGGAATAATTGGAAGAATTGATGTGCATAAGGGGTGTAAGGGGTGAGAGGGTTAATTTAGGTAATAGGGCATGAGAGCATGTGGAACGTGAGGTGATGAGAGAGTGGGAATAAGTTGGGGGTATTTTTGGAAAGGGGACATAAGGCATTTAAGACATGTGAGTTTGTATTTGTTTGGTTTGTAACATTGGCAAAATCATGTAAGAGAGCTCATGGGGTGACTAGGAATTTGAATAAATGGGAAAAATGGGTTAATGGGTTAAAGAAGATTGGACATGGCTCGAAGTTCTGGGTTTATGTCGGGTTGAGTAAAAAATGGGTATTTTGGGTTTGTAGCTGGGATTGTTCTGGACGAAGAATGAGTTGGAGCTGGGATTATGTTGTTGCTAGTTTGGGTTTAAAGGTCACGGGTCTGGATAATAGGTATGTCCAGCGGTTAGAGGTCGGGTTTGGACGAATTTTAAGTTTGGTCGGATTTGAGGTTGTGGATGATGCGGGTAGAAGCAGGAAATGGGTCTGGGTAGGAGGATCGACAGGTTGGTTCTTGAATGGGGGAATAAGTATAGAGATGTGAGCCACGGTGAGGGTCGCCGGAGCTAGTGGTTGGCTCTGGTTTGGAATGGGTTCATTTTTGGGTTCCGGGTTTGGACTGGTAAATGGGTAGTGTAAGGACATAATTTCCAATTGAGTCCATTGTATGTTTTTTGACGTATTCTCGGAACAAAACATGTCTGATTCATAGGAAGATTTTTATTATCACGATCCCACACAGACTATGACCTATTAAAGTTTATTGAAGACGTTGAGGCAAAGCTTCAAAGATTTATCATGCTGATTTATGGTGCATATTTCATCTTCAATCAAACTGCGTCCCGAGATCACCCACGTATGAATGAGTAATGTTAATAGGACTCGGAATATATTTTATATGTGTAAGGATGTTATTTTATTAAGAAAATATTTTTAAAGTGTTTTAAAGGGTTTACACTTCGTTTTATTCTGATAAGGATGATTAGAGTTGTATTTTATACAAACGCTATTTTGCTCTCCCGTTCAAATATTAAATGACATAAGCAGTCATTCGAGCAAGATCAGTATGTCGTTTGAACGATATATCCATCTCGTTTGAGAAATAACTAATATTGTTCGAGAGATCCTCCTCCTCAAGAAAATTATTTAAGGCGTGGTTTCCTCAGAATTTCATAAGTCTGCAATCAAAAAAATAATTTACAAACCAATATGTATTATGCACATGTTATTTTAAGGTTTTCCTAGTTCAAAACATCCTCAGAGTTTCAAAGATCCGAGTTTTCATTCACATATGCTATTGTGATCTTTATTTGCACCAAGGGAGGTCTATTTTACACTTGAACATTTGGTTTTGCGGTGAAAGAGTTCATGTTCAACATCGTAGACGACACAAAGCCATATCGGTGGACACCGAGATATACGTGGACGCATGTGTTATAGACGAGCATCGTGGAAGAATGACTTTCTGCATGGGAACTATGCAGGAGTAATTGAAGATCATAGGAGCATCAAGTCTCGTGGGGATCGAGTCGTTAAGACTTGTGTCTGTTCCTTGTAATTCCACATCATAGTGATTGTCTGGCTTAGGCCGTCCGAGGTTTTTTCCCTTAGTGGTTTCCTCGTACATCCGTCGTTGTGGGTATTCTTTACTTTATTTTTCTTGCTTTAATCACTAGATGTATGTTAGTACTAATCAAGATAAAATTTGGTTAACTTAAAATTGGTTCACTACTTGGTGGGGTTTATAAAATTTGAAAAAGGGTTTTCATAAAAAGAAAGTTGATATTTGTCATCCTTAAAACACATTCTGCATAGAAAAAGGGGCCTACATATAGTCCGAATTTGGTGAGTAAGGTGGTTAGGCAGAAGGTTTGGAAGGTGTGTTAATGGAGGTTTGGAGAGAGAAAAGAATTTAGTGGGGAATATGACGGGTGAGAGGTAGTAGGGTGTGGTGAGGTGTATGATAATAGGGTGGTGTGTATTAAGGAGGAGGTTGGGTTTAGGTTAGTGTAGTGCAGCTAATCTGTGTGTTTAGTTTGTACCTAACTAAAAAAGTAGAAATAAAAATATCATTACCTAGCTAATAAATAAAACTAATAAAACTAAAAATTAAAATCTAAAAAATAAAATCCTAATCTATTGATAAAGGACTCAAATAAAAATAAAACTAACCTAATAAAATAAAATAAAACAAATAAGATAAAATAATAATAAAATTAAACTAAATAAAACCTAATAAATAAATAAGTAAAATAGAGAAAAATATGGATACAAATACATTAACGCACATATTAAAAATCCACGAACCCTGATATTTACAATTACACGCACGAAATAAAATACAAAAATCCTAAAAAATACACGACAGAAGATAGAATAAAATAAAAAAATACTAAAAATGCACACCTAAGTATATTAGATACGAACATAACGACACACACACTAGGGATTATTTTAGGATAGGCTGGGGGGTCAGGGCTTGGTTCGGGGTAGGCTTAGGCTACGGGACTTGGGATTTAGCACTTTTAACCGCATCTTTGCATTGATTTGATTCTTTAAACTCTGCTGATGGCATTTGACCTACAAGATAAACATGAACGCGCATAAAACCCATTTTATCGAGAATTAGTAATTAAAAATCGTCTATTTGGGGTATTATTTAAATACTTTTGGGTACTTATCAATAAAGACTGATAAATCATCTCTGGGCGATGTTGACTGAGGTGATTATACTCAATAAGTCAATGAATTCACGAAAGGTGATGCAACTGAGGTGTTTAGTGAAAATCGACCATCTGTGATCATATCCCTGATCAATAATTGATTTGGTTTAAAGAGTTGGTGTTTCAAAAAAATTAATTTAATAAGTTTTATGCATATGCGTTGGTATCCGCCCTTTAAAGTTGAGGAACTGAGTGATTGGTATTTCCTTCCTTGGCTTAGAGGTTATTCTTCTTCATACTCCCATCGACCCCCCCCCCCCCCAATAGGTCTGTGGGGGTCGAACGTTGACTCGGTGATCAACTGAGTATTCTTTCGAGATGTATAAATACGGAAAAGATATCCTGGGACCTTATATTGGGTTAAGACCTAGTATTAACATTCATCCGATCATTTTGTTGGTTCATAATCTAGTGTGTGCTGAACAATTTAGGTGGGCATTCGACCATTTTGTTGGAGGATAATCAAGTACGCACCAAATAATTTAGGTGGGTAGAGTAGATAAACATAATCCCGGAGAAAACAATCCCTTTTATTAGTAATGGACATTCAATACTGCATGGAACTTCATCAAAAAGAAATAGAAAACAATGGAGTAAAATGTTGAATGAAATAAAAATAAAGGAATACAAAAGGTTTCATAGATATTTAAATGTTGAATAATATGACATCTGATTTGCTCCTCCTTTAGTTAGATACTGATAGTGTGTCTTCAGCTTCTTGGCATTCTAAGGGCGGGGGAGGATGGGGCCTTCGTGATCCCTCAGTCCATATGTTTTTGCTAGTATTATGCTATAGACGACATAGTGACCTTCCTAGTTGTCAGCAATTTTGTCGTGACACGGGTTTCTTATTGACTGCATTATTTTTCATGACTCTTTTTAATTTTCTAGCTCTGTTTTTAGCCTATGCAATATTATTTGGTTCATGATCTCTAATTATCCATTACACCTACGATGCCTGAGAGAAGAGAAATAATGCTTTATCCTAAATTGATCACATAGATTTTTTATTATCACATTGTCAAACTGTCATCCATTATCTCTAACTATTGAGTTTAGTATGAGGATCCTGTTAATTATGTACCTCCAAATGTATGAGTGCACATTTTTGTCGGTGATCCTTTCCACCGGTTATGCCTCAGACCAATTTGTAAAGTAGTCAACTTCCACCAAGAGTAACTTGCACTCGCCTTCTCCTATTAGGAATGGACCAAGGATATACATCCCCCACGTAGTGAAAGGAAATTGAGATACGATTATCGGCATTCCTCAGCAGGCTGATGTATCACGTTCATTGTTCGCATAATACTCTACCCTAATAATTCAATTACATTTGGTATAAATTGTAATAAATTGAGGTTTGACGATAATTGTAGGAAAATTTAGGGCAAAACCTATTTTGGAATAAATAAAAGAAAGAAGGGTTCGAACGATACTAATGTCGTTCGAACAAGGTCTGGACCGCATTCAAAGCAGGGGATCAAGAGAGGTTCGTGAGAGGTCCCATTATCTTATAGTCCCAGGTCGTACAAACGTCGCGTGAAGCCACATATCGAATGAGGTGGACATGTCGTTCGAACGAGGTTCGTGTTTTTCAAACAGCGTGCCAAAAAAATGTTATATTTGACTTGCCCTTGTGCGCTGTCAAGTTCCTAGCCCTTGGATTTATGAGTTGTCGAAATTTGGTATGCCCAGGTGGGAAAAAATGAGATTTTTAGGTCTTGTTTTTTTTAAATGGGTGATTTGGGCTCATTTGTGTTGGTAAAATTGGAAGAAGAGAGAGAATGTAGAAGGTGTAGTCTTCCTCCACCATTTTAGCCTTCCTACAACCTCCCGCCACCACAAACTACCATGCTACCACCACCGTCCATCTTTGTTACACGTTCCACCATATTTGAATATTATACGCCCATTTTCACCATAGATGAGTACAGCTACTAATTTTGGAGAAGTGTTGGGATATTTTGGAGAAGATGATTGAAGCTTTGATGGAGTTTGAAGGGTTTTTTTGGTTTGGGAGCTTAGTGGAGCACATTTGGAGCATTTTTGGAGGATGCTTTTGGTAACCCCTTAAGGCCACCTTTGGAAGTGGGGGTTACTTCTCCTACTCTAACCTTCTTGACACCATTTGGAGACTTTAGATGTGGGAACAACTTACTTTTAGATTAAGACTTTATTTTATGCAATTGTAGTCTAGATTGTTATAATATTGAAAGTAGGATGCTTATGAACTTGTTGATGGATTTTCTAGTAGAAATTAATGATAAACATTTTTATGAAATAAAAATGTTGGAAAATGTCTTTTGGTTGAGAATAAATGAAGAATAACTATTTCAAAGTTTCCTTGAAATAAATGGGATTTTCATGTAAATGGGTATGCTTAAAGTGATGCTAAACGTTTTCATGGAACAAAAAAGTTTTAAATTTAGATTTTATCTTGCCTAAGATATTTGGTAAATTAAGTTTAATTTCTTACAAAAATAAAGGTTTTATAAAATAATGAGACATTGATTTGAGTTTTAAGAAATAGAATGTTATATTATCTTGAAGGGTATGTATTGTAAATATTATAAATGAAATGCATATTTAACCCATTTAATAGGAATTTAGGATTTAAAATCCATCTTCTCATGTGTATAAACTTGTAGTATTTTGATGATGTACAATTGAACAAGTTTAAAAAAGGTTTTGTTGGGTTTAAACAAGAAATGAGAAAAGTAGTAATTTTAATCTTCAAAGTGTGTGAAAAGGGGAATAAAAGTGTGATGAATATAAGGTTGTAAGACTACATGTATTTTTAAGGAAATGCTATTTTCTTATAAAAATAGTCCATAACAGTAATAATACACTACACCAAATCTGTCGAATTGTCACAGTCATTGACCTTGACAAGTTGGACTTGTCAATGTCAATGACCATGATCATTCTGGGGTTGAAAACTTTTATTGTCACGGACGTGTCACGATCAATGATCGTGACAAGTTCATTAGAATTATCACAGTCATGTCACGGTCTATGACCTTGACAAGTTTTGTCATGGTCATAAATCGTGACAAACTGGTGACAATATTTAGAAATTATCACGGTCATTGATTATGACAAGTCCGTGACAAATAATACTTGTCTCGAACTTGTCACGGTCAATGATCGTGATAATTCTGGGCAGAATTAAAAAAAAATATGTTGGGCAGTATGGCCACTGCCACTGCCCAACAGTATATTTGTACCCGTTATAGCAACGTTATACATGTTCAAACATCATACATCCAAATAAAATAAAGATAATGAAAATATACATTCAAAACAATATGCATCATGATAAAATCGAAATATAATTCAAATGTAATAACTTAAAATAATTCAATTCAAATAATGTCACTACATGTCAGGGGTAAGGTTAGCTCTGAGGAGGTGAGTAGGCCACATGATATACGAATTGACATACCCAGCAATATACATCGTGTTGTATTGTATGCGCAACCACAATGGGGAGTTCTCCTTCCTGGGTATCACATGCGTGACGAGCACCTTGGACTCAATGTCTTGAAGCAAATGTCCATGAACTGGAATACCCTGGACGGTATTCGGGTCCTTCAACCCGTGCCCTATCTGATGGCCATTAAATATGTCCAGTATAAACACGCTCGGCCAACCAAGTGTCGACATCGGTCGGTCTAAGGGAGCCAAATAGGGTACTGGATTATCAAAGTCTGCACGTGTCGGTAATGAAGCAGCGAGGTCCACATCCTCCTCCTCCTGCACCTCCTCCTCCACCACCTTCTCCTTACCTTTCCCCTTACCATTTTTTCCTAACGAACGCTTCATGAATGAGAACATATCTTGGACCGTCGCCTCCAAACAGGACAGTTTTGCGTCATGCGAGTCCACCGTTCGAGCCACTCGGTATCGCTCATCTCCAATCCGATGATCCTAGATTTGGCCACCCGCGAGCTCACCCCCCCTTGTCCTACCCTTGATATCAGCGCCAAGAAGTTGGCTGAGTGCGTCTGTGGACAATGATGCCTTGTCGGCATTAGATTGCGACTCATGCATTTCCTTAAGCTTTGCCAGAAACGACAAAAAGCACATGATTAGTAAAATAAGTAAAAAAAATTATAACATAAGTAACAAAAAGTAAACTGTTGGATTACTTACAATCGTTGCCGTGATGCTTGGGGGAACCCTCCTTATCCTTCCCCTTCTTCATCCGAATATCCACATAAGTATCGAGCCTATGTGGCCTACCCCCAGGGCCACTCCATGTCCCCTGAATTAAAATAAAGCAAAATTAGTATCCGCCCCGTAAAGTAAAATAATGCAGAATAATATATTTTTGTAGTTATAGAAAAATTAAATCTTAAAATCATCCTATGCTCCACGTCGGTATAAGACGTCCAACCGGAGTAGTGCACGTCCGTCTTTTTTGCCCGATTTTCCCTCCCCGATTGACAAGATGCCATTTGTCGCTCCCCGATCTCATTGTCAATGAACTTTTGCCATTGTGTCAATGAGATCGGATCCTTCGACGAGACGGATTCAAGGATTCGGATAACGGACTCTCGGGTCTTCCCAAAGTACCGGGTCCGCATATTTTTCTTCCACATCTTGTGTTGCTCCCTCAACTGCTCCAAGACGGAATCGCGTAGCTTGGGATCCAGGTTGAATTGTTCTTATCCAACAAATACAATGTTAGTTGCGAATAAATATAAATTGAAATTGAAATTGAAATTGAAATTGAAATTGAAATTGAAATTGAAATTGAAATTGAAATTGAAATTGAAATTGAAATTGAAATTGAAATTGAAATTGAAATTGAAATTGAAATTGAAATTGAAATTGAAATTGAAATTGAAATTGAAATTGAAATTGAAATTGAAATTGAAATTGAAATTGAAATTGAAATTGAAATTGAAATTTAATTCGAAATCGAAATCGAAATCAAAATTGAAATGAAATATTCATATAAATATAAATACATTACCTGTAGTGCCACACAAATAGCTGACTTGAGCTCATTTGGCACCTCCCTCCAACTAGTGTACCCCGGGCTGATGATCGTCTTTACCAGCTCGAGGGATCTCACTAATAGACCCGTCTTGTTCTCGATGGTCATTCCCAATTTGCCATATTTGGGGAGCCTAGGGGCCAAGGAGCCCTCGTCGCCTCCACTACCACTGAGCCCAGACGACATCATCATAATCAGCATCATCATCCTCGCCTTAATACCTGAATGAGACATTTTCTGTAAAAAAAAATTGTTATTAGTACAAATCAAAATGAATTAGAAGATGACATGCAAATATGTACAATTACTACAAATCCAAATGAATTGTTACTGTTTAACACCTCAATTCTGAATTCGAAAACAACAGTATCTAGCTCATAATATGTACAATTACTAAAAATCCAAAACATCCTCACCCCCACCCCTACTGCCCACACACACGCACACTACACAAGAGTGAAAATAATAAAGTGCAAATCAATTAAAAGCATTAAAAATGGATTGATAAAGTACAAATTGGAATATTTATTACAAATTGAAAAATTATTTCAAATTCAGGTTATCATAAAAAAATGGATTGATATTCGGTAGGAGCAGTTAAGTCATCCACACTACTATTTAGACGCTTTGGTGCGTGTAGGACAATTGAGCACGGCTCATTGTTGATATACTCCGAGTAAAACACTTGGTTAACCTTTTGATCCACAAACAAATGGCTCATCGCTCACGTGGTCACTGCTCTACAACTTGGACAAGTCAACCATGATCAAATTGGTGACATGATCAACTTTACAAGCATTTTTATCCTCAACTCTTACCCAGTCACAGTAAAATACAACCTCTTTGAAGCTTATATAATCCAATTCAAATATATTTTGAATTATACCATAGTAAGTCATTTCAGTTTCAACGAGGTTTTTATCCTTTGTGCTCGCTCAAAAGAAAGTAAGAGCCTTGTATGAAATGCCTGAGTTCTGTACATTTGTACTTTCCTCATACACTTTTGCGTCGAATACGTAACCGTTCAATTAATACTTTTTGTAATCTTGTGCCACGAACAAGGGTCCAGTGGCTATACGAGCAAGCCTTGATGTCGCATCACCCGTCTTCAAGAGCTGAGAATATAGATAAATTAATTAGATTATTTGTAAAGTTTGAGTGTAATGTAACGTTATATAACGACCATTTTCAATATAATTACCTCTTGTGACAACCACAGTCTAAATTCGCTGTCTGATTGTACCATTGTTTTTAGTCTTTTATTGTTCTCACAGGCTTCATATTTTCTGCATATTACAAAATGAATCATGTATAAAATATTCTAAAATATTCTAAAATAATTTAAACTTAATTTTTCCATTCTTCGACATCTTCATGTGTGTCAAATAGATAACGAGTTTCACTCGTTTTCCCATCACATGACCACCATCATCGACGAACTCATCAGTGTCATCAACGATGGTCGAGTCAGGCATATATTCCCAAGTATATATTGATGAATCCACGGCGATGTAATCCTCTGCAATTGATCCTACAATGTATCACGTATTCTTGATGCAATCTTTAAAAACTTTCATCAATCTTTCAAACTGATACATCCACCGATATCTAACTAGACCACAAAGAAGTGCCTCGTCGCATAGGTGTACCAACAAGTGAACACTTATGTCAAAGAATGCTGGGGGAAAGTACTTCTCCAACACACAAATCGCTTCGATCATCGCCAATTTTGTGACCACTATGTGTTCTCGATTGACTACCTTCTCACACAAGAGTGAGAAGGTAATACTAATTTGCATAATAGCCCTCCGCAAATCCTTGTGCTTGGAGAAACAGTTCTTAAATAATAGAGGAACCAATTGCATGATCACATGTCAATTGTGGGACTTACACTTATGTAAATCATGAGTAGCATAATTCACAATCCTTTGCAAGTTGGACGAAAAATTCGATGGGCCCTTCAAATTATATATTGTGTCTAGAAGAACCTTCATTTTCCCACTCGTCAAAGTAAATGCATCAAGGGGAATTATTGTCCTTCCCATACTATCTTCTTTCAACCATAGTTATGGCTTAAGTTTCAATGATTTAAGGTCTTTTTGTTCATTTTCTCCATCCTTCGAATGAATCCCCCAAGGTAAGTGCCCACAATTTGTTCAGCAAAGTTCTTCTCTGCATGCATCACATCCAATACATGGCGCACCGAGTTATTCTTCCAATAAGGCAAGCCAAATAAAATTGACCTCCTAGACCATGCCTTTCTTGTCTCAGTTTCATTCCCAGTTGGGGTCTTCTTATGCTTTACATTTTTAAATTTGGGGTTTTTACCTGTCATATTAGGGCCACATTCAGAAGATTTACTTTCAATTTATGAACCTGAAATTTGTCTCGGCAGTAGCCTATGTTCAACCCCTCCCAATAAAAAATTGGAACCATTCTCAAATATGAAACTATGAGCTGGGGGTAAAAACCTCCTATGGAAATGGTATATATTTTTTGAGCTAACGGATAGACGAAGAGATTGAGTCTCCTCTCCACAAATAGGACACCCCAAATAACCATATACTACACAACCGGATAATGTCGCATAAGATGGAAAATCATTAATTGCCCACATCAACATAGCTTTCAGCGTAAACTCTTCTTTTTTAAAAGAGTCAAATGATTGCACACCCTCTTCCCACAACTCATCTAATTCTTCTACCAAAGGAGCCAGGTAGACGTCGATGTCATCACTTGGTGCCGTTGGCTCAAGTATCGACAAAGACATTATCGAAAATTCAGGTCTCATATACTGTGAAGGAGGGAGGTTGAGTGGGGCTAGGATCACTGGCTATACACTCTGATTGGTGCTTATATTTCCAAATGGATTGAAACCATCTGTTGATATAGCCAAACGAATGTTGCGCTGTTCTCGAGAAAAATTGGGATACTCATAATTCATCCTCCTCTAAGTTGTAGAATCAATAGGATGACGCATGAGATTACCCCCTACTTATGCCCTATCATGCCAAGTCATTGCCCCCTCTATCCATGGTACTGTGGAAAATATCTTTAATCTAGGCCCAATGGGTAAATATTTCAACACTTTTTGAGGAACTTTTGAGCTTGTGCCTTCCTTACCAGTAGATTGGACATATCTAGGTTCATCGCATATCGGACAACGCTAGATATTTTTATACTCCGTTCGGTATAGTATGCAGTCATACACACAAGCATGCATCGATTTATACTTCAGTCCAAACCTTTCAAACTGTTCTTCATAACATGATAGCTATTTAGAAGAGTATCCTCCTTGGGTAGTAAGCCCTTCACCCATTTCAGAATTCCTGTCACGCTATTGCCAGACAAACTGTACTGCGTCTTCAAACTGTGCAAACCAAACTATGCGTGTAAAGTTGTTTGATCTTTCTCACAGCTAGAGTATAACAGTTGGGTCGCCTTAAATTTTAAACTTTGGTAGTCATCGTCAAGGTTTATCGTGATATCTTCATGAGCACTTGAACCTTTTACATCATCAATAACCTCATTCTCCTCTTCTTCATAAACTCCATACGCATCATCAACTAAATCCTCTAACATATTATGATCTACATCGTCCTCTTCTATATCTATCCTACTTGTTGAAGGTTGTTCTGAAGGTTGTTTGGGGACAAAATAAACTTTTAATTCACCGTGAAAACTCCAAAATCGATAAATATTTTGCATACCTGATCTTAATAAATGTAGTTCAATTGTTTTCCACTCAAAGACCTTACCATTCTTACAACTAGCACATGAACACGGAAACTCTTCATCATTATTACATCTCTTTGCGAATTTCACAAATTCATTAGTACCTCTGCGAAACACATCCCCCATTCTATTTATCTCACCCATCCACTCTTTGTATTTCGGATATCCCATCACAGCTACCACAACTAATCACCTATTGAAGGTAAGGAGTGTATATTCATGGATTAGTATAAACAAAACTTAGATTTATAGTATGTTTCATTTAATTATGTCTTATTTATATTCGATTTTTAAATTTCAAATTCAATTTATAATAAAAATTCCTATTTCCTCCATCTCCTCTAAAGGATGAGTGGTCCTATCCCATTCAAGACCGCATATTTCTGTAATATACTTAACAGATCATGCACATTGTTATGATTTGAGAAAAATTTGGTAGCATACCCTTATAGTTATCCAAGTACACGACATAGATTGGCAAGTGTGAGTGTTATTTCAATTGATCAATTGAAATAATAGTCACACTTGTCAGTCTAGTATGTACCCAAAGAACATTAGGATACGACTGCAGAACTTCCTCCAAAAGTAACAACTTTAAGCCACTAAAAATATTATTATACAAAAATTATGCAGTCCCAAACTGTCCAAACGGTACAATTCGAGAGATCTCATTACAGGGGTAATGACTCTCGAACGGGGCTAAGGGCTATTGAATGCGTACGCATAAGAACTAGAAGGCTAGTATCTATGCGCACTATATGTAATTTCAAGTATGTTTCATTTAATTATCATACTATATATATATTGTTCGTTATACAAAGTAATTTTCAAAAAAAGTTGAAAACTCCCACCCCCATATGGACAATAATCGAGTGGTCATGCCACTTTTAAAATTAACCAACCCAACATCGATCCACTATAATCCAACTGTAATGGCAACAACAAATGTGTATCCCGTACTCCTTCTAATTCATCTACTCAATTAATTCTTTTCATCAATTAAACTAACAATTAAAGTATACAATTATTAATTTACTAATTTACAATGAGGGGCCATCCTACTTGCGTATGAAAGGGGCACTAATTATTAATTTACAAAAAACATTAACAACGAATCAATATTAAATCAACCAATTCTTTTACAAAGGGCAATATCTAATAAACCAATAAAAATTTAATTAAAAAAAATACACACACGCACATATACCCACACCCCCTCCCCCTCCCCCCCCAAACACCACCCCTCCCACCCCTGCCCCCCACCACATGCACACACACACATATACACATGCACATATACACACATAAACACACACACATATATATACACACACACGCACATACACCCCCTCCCTCATCCCACACACACACACCCACGCGCACATTTACACACACATATATACACACACACACACACACATATACATAAATGGAGGAGAAATAGAGAGAGAAAACATACCAAAGTTGTAGAGAGAGAGTGTGCAGTCGCTAGAAAGAGAGAGAGAAATGGAGGGAATTAGAATCGGTGGGAAAAAACAAGACGAAGGGTTTTTTTACTGACAGAATTGTCACGGACATGTCATGGTCCTTGACCGTGACAACTTTATATGATTGTCACGGTCAATGACCATGACAAGTCCGCGAAAACTGCACTTGTCACGGACTTGTCACGGTTATTGACCGTGACAAGGCTGGCCATTTAAAGGATGCCAATTTGACCATTTTGGTGTAATGATATTTCTTGAATTAAGAAAGCAAATAAATGTCTAATTTGGAAATATGGTTAGTAAAGGTGTTGGATATGTGTTAATGGTTAAACTTTGGGAAGTTGGTGTATGTAACTTAATAATATTTGAAAGATTAACACTTACGAATTTGAAAAGGGAATAATGGAATAAAGAGGTTTGTAACTTGAGAAGAATGATACCCCAAGGTTAAAAATATGTTAAGATATTAAAATAATTAAGGAGTTAGTGTGAGTAACCTAATAGTGTTTTGGAGAAAATTAAAAATTGTGAAATGGAGTAAAGGGTGAGTTTGGAAACAAACGGGTAAAATGATAATTTTACTTATAGTGGAACATTTTATGAAATGAAAATATTGGAAAGGGTGTTACACAAATTGGTCCTAAATGAATACGATTTTGGAATAAAAATCAAAGTTTAAGTGTAAAGTACATAAAAAGATAATTTCAAAGTATAACCTGAGTTGGGGTGAAATTTTGGATTTGGCTTTGGCCGGGTAAAATGGGAAAGAAGGGATAACGGGGACATTGTAGAATGTTTAAACACGTAAAAGTAACTTAGATGACACTGACACAATTTAGGAGGGCCCAGATCCCTGGGGTGAAAGACCCAAAATCACTGGCCAAAGCATATAGTGCGCATAGCCGACAATGTGGAACCCTTTAAAGTATGTTTTTATTAGAAGATTCTGAGAAAAGGATAAATGAATAAGGAATATGTCAAAAATGGGTTGTGTGGTGAAAACGTGTTGAGACAACCTAACTTGAATGAACTAATGAATGTTCTGATAAAGGTTAAAATGGACAAGTGTGAAATTGATTAATGTCCATGAGGTATAGAAAAAGGTAAAGTAAGTTGATAAATGGGTTGTCAAGAAAACTAAGTGGTCCAATCCATAATTAACACACGAGTGTGCTGTAAAGGTTTTTAAAGAATAAATAAGTATTTTCTAACACAGTGTTTGGATGTGTTGAAAGGGTGATTTTCAATAAAAATACTAATGTGAATTCGTTAAAATGAAAAACCTAATTTCAGTAAAGAAATGGCTTTCGATCAATTCCAGTGGAGTTGTTTCAAATATTTAGCTGTGTGCGTTAAATAAAGGGATGAATGTCAATATGAGAAATATGAAGTCTTTTACAAGATTAAGGTGAATTAATCTGGATAACTAAGGTTTTCGAAAGTAAAACGGTTTCATGCATTCATATGCGTATATATATATATATATATATATATATATATATATATATATATATATATATATATATATATATATATATATATGTGTGTGTGTGTGTGTGTGTGTGTGTGTGTGTATGCGTGTGTGTTTATACATATATATGAGTTAGTTGTAGGTGCTCGTAGGAACAACGTGTTAGAGTCTTCTTTATGTATTCTACATTGCATTTATATATTTCCCACTGGGTATTTGGCTCACACCTTCGTCTTTTTTATGGTTGGTTGGGTGCGGGTTTGTATTTAGAGATCATTATAGAGGTAAGTATTCTATTTAATTTTACTTTAGTAGCTCTTTATGCTTGGACTCCGGGGTCGCTTCCCAAGGTTCCTTCACGTAGTTTGAACTTAAAATTGGAATCGCATGCTAAATAAGTGAAACATTAATTAAAATAAAACTGGAATAGCAACATTATATAAGTTGTTTCATTTCACTTCACACCTATTGCTCGAGTCAGACCGGGTTGACTATGGGTAACTCATAAACCCGGGTCGGGCATTACAAATGGTATCAGAGATTTAGGTTCAAGGTTCCTATTAGGAGTGACGTGGTGAGGTCAGTATTGGATACTTTGACGTCGGTGGTGGTTTGGGTCGGTCACGCTAGGTTGGTGATGGTTTAGTTCATGTCCTCGACGGTAGAGTGAAAGAGGTTAGCACGACCGGTTAGTTGGTGCCAAATGGCATGCGATCAAGATGATAATTATTAATCACTTCTGCACTCACAATTAGATTTGTTAGTAATTTATGGGTGCCCATATAAACCAATAATGGTGTACTTATGTTTCAATCCTTGATGGCGTAGAGCCTTCTGAAATGCTAATAGGTTGAGATGACGCCCATTGCCAAGCGGTACAAATTGCATATAGTCAACGATAGAGGTTGAAGGCTAGGGTGTCATGATTAATCACTGATGATTGGTTATTAAAAGGTATATAGCCCTTAGGTGTGGCACTTACTGGTAGTTAATACCAGTAATGTAATTAGGCAAATTCGATCCTTGGGGTGATGTCACGATTGATGGTAGTTCGGTGAACATATGAAGTTATGTATGCCAGTAGAGGAAACATCGTGATCCTTTACGTGAGATGTATTATGTGGTAACTTTGATGATGAGAGTAGCCTTGGAAGTGGAAATCGTGAGTAGTGTTCATTACGACCTAGCTGTAAAGGTTGTATATTTCATATAAGGGGGTTAGATGACAGAATAGTGTTCATATTATCGATTATGTGGTAAGAACCTCTTGGGTCCCTTGGTTGAGGACTTGGGTTCGGTGTATCTTGGTTATAATGTGGTATTAATTAATAGGATGCCCCGTAACGCCTGTGGAGTAAGCCTTGGTATTTATAGGCAATATCTGACATCCCATATCCTACCAAGAACTATATAGTTGTGTTGACTTATAGATTAGCACACAATATGATGTTTACATAGTGAGGCAATTTAGTTGTCATGGTTGGAAATTCATTGAGGATTAGATGAGATAGACCTTGAGGTTTATAAGTTATAGGCGACGTCTTATACCTTGTCATAATCCTTAGTAGTGTTAGTTTTTATTTGTTCGTGACATATGGTCACAGCCACTTAGAAGAAAGATAAGATTAGTATCCAAATGTAAAGGGTCTTTTTAACCGCCTAAGTAATAGATAAGCGTGAGGAAATCCTAATGTGGGTGTGGTTAAAGGTTATAATAGAGTGCCTAGGACTAATTGTGTGTGGCATCATTGGGGATAGAAATCGAATGTTGTGATTCCTTGAGGTGTTTGATGGTTATGGTGCACTATATGTAGAAGCTCATAGGATAGGGTTTTTACGAGCACCGAGTAATCGTGATTTGGGTATTACGGGGTTTGCAGAGCGTACCTACAACGGTAAAGGTACAGATAACAAAATCTTGTTGAGTTTGGGACATTTACATGGGATGTGTTTGGTGTTCTTATGAGAACAAATTCGGTAGAAAGAAGCATTAGTGTACTAGTAGTGATTATGTTAAGGGTCACGTGATGATCTCAAATTGCGAGTCAAGGTTTAGAAGAATTGTACAGTCTACGTACCTAGTGAGATTTCCAGAATTGGCACAAATGGATGGTGTATCCTCCACGGAGGAATTAGCAGCTTGTGTCGTTCATGGACCGTAATGCCCGGGTGTCATCGGATGACTAGTATTAGTATTTTGATGCTCAATTTTGAGGTGTAATAGGAAATGTATTCGAGACTTAGGTTGGCGATGCCATGTGGAGGTTTGAAATGGCAACTAAGGTGGGGTGACATTGAAGCATGATAGAATGGTTGGTGTCTGTCGATGGTATATGATAGGGTAGCCTTAGTAAGATAAGGACTCGTTCTTGGCACGTCCTACCAAGCCAGTACAGATTAGAAAATATAGCCATGTGTGATACTTACAACTCTTAGAATTTCAATGGCGTTTGGTGTGGTTGCCACGTAAATTATGTGTGGGAGATTTGGGCTCATTTTGGTTGGAGAATTTGGAAGAAAAGAGGTAGAGTGGAAGGGGTGGTCCTCGTCCACCATTTTACCCTTCCTACAATCTCCCACCACCATAAACCACCATACTACAACCACCCATCCACCTTATATCCTCATATTTGTTATATATTCCACCATATTTAAACATTAGACACCCATTTCCACAATGGATGAGGAAAACTATGAATTTTGGAAAAGTGTTGGGGGATTTTGGAGAAGATGATGGAAACTGTCATGGAGTTCGAAGGGTTTTTTTAGTTTGGGAGCTTAGTAGAGCACATTTGGAGCATTTTTGGAGGATGCTTTTGGTAATCCCTTTAGGCCACCTTTGGAGGTGGGGGTTGCTCCTCCTACACCAACCTTCTTTCCATCATTTGGAGCCTTTAGATGCGGGAACAACCTACTCTTAGATTAAGACTATATTTTATGCATTTGTAGTATTGATTGTTAGAATATTAAGAGTATGATGCTTATGAACTTGATGCTGGGTTTTCTAGTAGAAATTAATGATAAAATTTTTTATGAAATAAACATATTGGAAAAATGTATTTTGGTTGAGAATAAATTTTTAAAAGTTTTCTTGTAATAAATTATATTTTCATGTAAAGGGGTATGCTTAAAGTGGTGCTAAACATTTTTATGGAATAAAAATGTTTTAAATTTACATTTCATCTTGCCTAAGATATTTAGTAAATTAAGTTTTATTTCTTGCAAAAATAAAGATTTTGTAAACGAATGGGCCATTGATTTGAGTTTTAAGAAATAAAATGTCCAGTGGTCAGGAAGGGTAAATTTTGTAAATATTATGAATAAAATGCATGTTTAACCCATTTAATAGTATTTTAGGATCTAAAATCCATCTTCTCATGAGTATAAACTTTTAGTATTTTGATGATGAACATTTAAACAAGTTTAAAGAAGGTTTTGTTTGGTTTAAACAAGAAATGATAAAAGTAGTAATTCTAATCTTCAAAGCATGTGGAAAAGGGGTTAAAGGTGTGATGAATATAAGGTTGTGAAACTACATGTATATTTAAAAAGGAAATATTATTTTCTTATAGAAATAGTCCATAAGAATAATAATATTTCTTGAATGAAGAAAGTAAATAAATGTTTAAGTTGGAGATATCGTTAGTAAAGGTGTCGGATAAGTGTTAATGGTTAAACATTGGGAAGTTGGTGTATGTAACTTAATAATGTTTGAAAGTTTAACACTCATGAATGTGAAAAGGGAATAATGAATTGAAGAGGTTTACAACTTGAGAAGAATGATACTCCAAGGTGAAACGGGTGTTAAGATGTTATAACACTTAAGGAGTTAGTGTGAGAAACCTGATGGTGTTTTGGGGAAAATTAACACTTGTGAAATGGAGTAAAGGATGAGTTTAAAGACATACGGGTAAAATTATAATTTTACTTAAAGTGGAACATTTTTTTAAATAAAAATATTGGAAAGGGTGATACACAAATTGGTCATAAATGAATATGGTTTTGGAATAAAAATCAAAGTTAAAGTGTAAATGACATGAAAAGATAATTTATAAGTTTAACTTGAGTTTAGGTGAAACCTCGAGTTTGGCTTCAGCCGGGTAAAATGGGAAAGAATCGATAATGTGGACAATATAGAATGTTTAATCACATAAAAGGAACTCGTATGACACAAAAATAATTAAGGAGGGTCCAAAGTCTTGGGGTGAAGGACCCAAAATTATTGGCCAGAACAGAGTGCTCATAGCCGGCGATGTGGAGCCCGTTAAAGTATGCGATTATTTGAAGATTCCATAAAAAAAATAAAGGAATAAGGAACATGTCAAGAATGGGTTGTGTGGTGAAAACGTGTTGAGATAACCTAACTGGAATGAAATAATGAATGTTCTGATAATGGTTAAAATGGACAAGTATATGTGAAATTTATTAATGTCCATGAGTTTTTTCAGAAATGTTGTCACTTTTATTGGGTGTACACAATGAAGGATTAGACGGGTGTATCCCCTCTTGTACATGTTTCGTTCATAGAGTTTGTTTTTGGTACCTTTTACTGAGACTTTATTTGCCTCTATACAGTCTTTAGGAAAGGTACCCTCCTTGATGTACTGGATGAACTTATCCATCCAACTAGGCCCCCGATCCACTAAACTGATTACCTTCGCTTCTTTTGATTGAGATTTGGGATGATTTATAATTATGCAAGAGGTTTTCCCTCATTTTTTTATGACAATCGGGCTAAGTGGTCGGATTTTACACTTTTTTTTTATCGTAGAATGTGGTTGATGGTGAATGTCTAAAATCGCCTTGCCAACTCTTGGGACCTTTGTAGGCATGCCATCATTTTTTTCCCCTTTGCTTCGAATTCCCCTGTCACCGGCTAAATAACTACTTTTTAATCGCTGAAGAACTCCACCTTATCCGCCTTAAGGATAGTGCGAGCCATGCACCGCTGATCAAGGCCTCATTATTGGACATCCAGAAATTGGACCTTAATCCATATTCCATGCTTGAATCGCCGGGCATGTCAATAACCAAACTTTCCTCCACAACCAGCTTCGTTGGATGACCTATATACATGAATGACTCATATAAGTCATTGGGAATTCATTCTCTAAATGCACTCACTGTATTTTGAGTTCGTGAATTTGATGAGAAAATGTACAACTCCTTACCCCTTGATAGCTGACAATCCTACTACCAAGTTCGTGTGAATAGGATTGGGTCACCAATCACCAAATTTTAATCCAATTAATTAACAAGTGAGTAATTACACCAATTTGAATTTCAAGCATGGATTAAATAAATGTTTTGTAGCCTTTACTATAATTTTATCTTGCCTAAAACATATATCTAGGTGATCATGCAAGAATAAAATAGAGTAATCACACAACGCCATGATGTGTGAAGAAAACCCACAATGGGAAAAATCTTGGAATGGCCTAGCCTACATAAATCCACTATGATATAGGGTTTATATAAGGACAACAAGTGACTTACTCACTAACTCGACACCTTCAATCCTGATTCAATTTGAATTGATCCTTGAATGTTATTTAGAGCCACACTAGGAATCCCATCATGAGTACACAATGCAATCCTCCCACATCTCAGGATCCATCGATCTCTGGATAACTTCGGCCATGAAGTAACCCAAAACTCGTTTGAATGACTTTACATAACTCGTTGGAACATAAATGACACTTCATTTGAACGACTTCTAAAACTAAAATAATTTTTTTCAATCCTTTTACAAAAAATAGCCTCAATAAACTTTAACACCCAAAACACGAAACCCAAGGACCAATACCATAATGCAAATATAGCTTTCTTGAGATCCTAAGCTTGAAGATGAAACTCTGCTTGAAGTTGATGTCACTTTATGTCTTTGATGCATAGGTTTGAAGGTTCAAATTGACACAACCTAACCTATGACTCAAGTGGATTTTTCCAAATAGAATAAAACCAATATTACAAATTTTATAATAAACACTAAAAACTTGACACAATGACAAAAATTTATCCTTACAAATCTCTCCTTTTAGCTATTCCGTGACAAAACTAAAAATAAAAATTACGTCGTCAAGCTCTAATGCCCAAACCCCAAAAGAAAAAAAACACAAATAGGACTTAATCGACTCAATCTCTTGATTAGCTTTGCTCTTGTGAAACTTTATTGCATCGAATCATAAACCTACACACTTTAACACAAGAAATCCAACATATGAAATTTTGACATATGAAATCCCTTGATTAATCTAAACTTCTCCCCCTTTTTATTCGGGAATAGACAGGTGGAAGTGAATTCTATGAAACAAACGATCACATGGAATAGAGTCATGTCTGCAATGTGAATTGAAATGGCAATGATAGACATACAACAACAAAATACAAATAATCCAAATAACTTAACAAGGATGAACATGGATTAAATGTATGCAAAGACTCAAAACAAAAAAGCACCATATATACATATGTAAACACACATATGACATGACACACACGAGTATATATATATAGGTATGACAACAAATGACACACAAAATAAGTTTTACACACTCATATGGCATAAATGTATCTAAACTAAATGTGGTATGGAATGAAGGGGTGTGAACTAGAAATGAAATAAATACATCCCAAAAACTCAAGATTATCCAAGTAATTTTATGTATTCGTCTTAAATTATCAAACTTAGATTTAGCTTAATGTCATAAATAAAGTGAATTCATAATTAAAAAACGGACTAAATGCACACAAGGATAGAAATTAATGATGATTCTCAAACTAATAGCATCAAAACCTTAAATATGAACAAGACAAACTTGTGCAAATCCATTGATCTTCAACTTATAACGTCCTCAAAATATAAATATTCATTTTTTTTCTCTTTTCATTTTGAAGATATCATTTTTTATTTTTTATGATCAGTGTCTAAATTTTCGCCTTGGAAAATATTTTTATTTTTTTTTCATTTTCATTTTTTTAAAGACTCTTGCCAATGGTAGCCTTTCATGCAAAGGAGATTTACTATTGTCACAGTCCTTTTCATTGCACACTCTCGCTTACTTTTCAGCCTAAGAGAAACCTAACCACAATGGTTCTCACATGCACAAATTCCCTAGATATATAGATATGTATTTGATAAGATTGATCTGGAACACCTCACTTACCTCATGCAACATAAGAAATTAAAATTCAAAAGATCTCGTGAAAGTGTGTACAGAGGTATATACTTATTTGAATCCATTAAGAAAACCCAAATATGAACAAATCCTTGACAACGTAGGACTAAGAAACAATCCAAATCATTTTAGGCCATACTCAAATGTTCTAGCCACATTGAAAACATCAAATGAATGGGATAAAAATGTGTATTATACTACACAAAAGAAACACGGATCTTTTTGAGTTTTTGAAAAATATTTCATAGAAAATGACTCAAAAGAAAATAAAATATTTTGGTACTTTTCATATAGACTCAAAAAAATTAAAATATAATATCAAAATAAAAAATAAAAAAGATACAAACATCATAGCACTACTTATAACATATAACATCAAGCACAAAACAATGTATGAAAAAAATGCCAACACAATCACTCATAATATATAATATGTGATGAATCATATGAAAGCATATGAGAATCAACAAGCCTAACATCAAGTGCCTCCAAATCATATTTCCTCACCAAAATAGATGATTATTAAAGGCCTCGGGTTTTGGGTACCATGGTGACATGATATTTAGACTTCCTAAGACCTTTTCTAAAATTAAAACAAAACCTTCTAAGGTGATCTTTCCTACCACAATGTGTTTTTGTGTAAACTCTAAAAAATATCCCATTATATTGACCTTTAGGAATGTCCTTGGTAGGTTGACTCTCTCAAAATTTTAGTCTTGGCTTTAGGAGCGGAAGCATTTATATCATCGTAGCCTAAACTTATCTAATCTTTTTTTATTTGGTTGGTTCCTAAAATTTTATCCAACTTTTTCAACCTATCTTCAAAATCAAACTTGACACGAGTTGAGTCTCTTAATTCGTATTCTAACTCTAAAATTCTAAACCCAAGCAAGAGTTTAGACTAATCAAATTTTGGAGAAACCTTCTTCATATTTTTAAACAATCTTTGAAGGTATTCAATCTTCTCCCGAAGAGTCTTTTCTCGTGCCTTTAAATACTTAATCAATTTGTCATTATTTTCTATGGAATTTTAAACTTAACCTTTAATTTGTGTTATCCTTAACTTTAAATACTCCGTATATAACTCACTAAAGTAAACTTGAAGCTCATTTTCCTCCTCATAGTTATTCTCCTCTCCTTCCTCATCTTCACTAGCATAGGTTCTAAATATTGGACCACATAATTGTCATGCACATAAATATCTTCATCGACATAAGTCTTTTCATTACACTCACATGCCTAGCCATGAAAACGGTGTTGTTATGCTCCACAAAAGAATTAGGTTTCTCTTCTAACTCACTATTACTAAGGGTAGCATCGTATGCTTTAGGTATCTTACCTTATCCCCTTAGTTTAGTCAAACACAAAAAAGCAAGATGCCCAACTCCATGGCATTTAAAATACTTGTCTCGATCATCCACTTTCTTAGGTTATCCCTCTTCTTTCTATCATGGTCATTGATAAAGTTCTTAGATTTCTTATTAAAGTTCTTCTCTTCTCTAAGCCTAAGAAATTTAGTGAACTTTTTCATAAACCTAGCAATATCTTTGGGTTCTAACTCAAACTCACGATCAGAATTCGACACATACTTCTCACGGGTTTTCAAATCTTATCTTTTTTCTCTTTCTTCTTATAAGGACATAAGTTCGTCTTATAGGGTTGGATATCATTAACAAGTTCTTAGAATCTCATAGTATCAACACCCCCAATATAATCTAGGACCGTGACTTTGGCATTAAATCTTTTAGGCAATGACATTAATATTTTTCTAGCCACTCTCAGGGATAGGTTCACCTAAGCTAAATGAGGAATTAATAATATCCAATAATTTGATATACAATGCATTAAATGACTCATTCTCTTCCATCCTAATTGTTTCAAACTTGGTTATCAGATATTCCAACTTAGAAACTCTAAGCAGTTCAATACCTTCGTATGTGAATTTCAAAATTTCCCACGCATATTTCATGCTCTCTTAAGTTGTAATGCATCTAAACTCTTCAGTAGTGACAACTAGAAAATAGCATTCACGCACTTGGAATTAAAATTGGAGGCCTCTTTTTTAGTTGTAGTCCAAAGGGAATATGCTTTCAGTACACCACCTTTAGTCGAAGGATACCACCCTTGTCCCAGCGAGTTATAAACATTTTCATCGATAGAAATTAAGAACAAAAACCTTATTCAATCCTTCCAATATGGATAATTTGAACAATCAAATATGGGAGGTCGGGTAATAAAAGTACCCTCACGATTAAACTCCATCTGAAACCTTAAAAACACACAAATATACAGATCAACAAGATAAATTAGTGCTAACAGCTTTGATACCAATTTGAAAATGCTACTACCAAGTGCAAGTGAATATAATTGGGTCACGAATTACAACATTTGAATATGATTAATTAATAAGTGAGCAATTACACTAATTTTAATTTCAAGCTTGGATTAAACAAATGTTATGTTAACTTTAATTCAATTTTATCTTGACTAAACATACATCTAGGTGAGTTTGCAAGAATAAAATGAAGCAAACACACAATGTCGTGATGTAGGATAAAAACCCATAGCGATAAATAACCTCTAATGGCCTAGCCTATGCAAATCCACAATGATATTAGATTTATAGAAGGACGAAAAATGACCGACTCACTAACTCGATGCCTTCAATCCTGGTGCATTTTAAATATCTCCTTGAACCTTCTTTATAACCACTATAGGAATCCAACCACGATTACACAACGTGGTCCTCCCATGTCTCGATAACTTTTGCCATGTAGTAACATGGAGTTCATCTTAACAAACGATACTCGAATGATGAAGATTAAACTAATCTTGGTTCTCAAAACATGAGATCTCAAAATAGCATATTATGTAGAAACTTCGATCTCATAAACTAGGGTGGAACAGGGTTCTTTGAGGCTATATATTTGTCTTTGATTTTTTTTAAACACTCTCTGAAAAATAAACTACACCACCCCTTGTCTTTATAGGAATATGAAAACACAAAAAATGAGGCATATCGTTCGAACAGAAATAGGATTTTGGTTGAACAAGATAGGACATCCTGATTGAATGAAGTCAACTCATTCGAACGAGATACCCAAACATGTTTAAATGAGGTTTGTGTGAGGTTCAATCAAAATATAATGTCTTAGGCAGAAGGTTCTCGTTTGATTGTCGTTTGAAGCTCCTCAAATGAAACCCTTAACCTCGTTTAAACTAGAAACCAAACTCGTTTAAATGACTTTCATAAGGCAATAATATCTCTATCATTCTTCTTAAATATTATTTGATTTCATTATTGCCTAAAGCTTAATTACGCATGTTTTGTAACCATAAATAAGAACCGAATCAGGGGAAGTGATAACTTAATTAAAATTTTGTTTTTATGAACTTATGAAATTTAATTTAAAACTTGAAATCCTGAATGTTTAAAATATTGGGCTTTGTAGATATCGAAAATTGGATCTTGTGATATGATGAAATAGTATATGAATCCCGAAAATATGCTAAAGCTTATGAACTCAAATAAATGGTGATTATTGTGTAGAACATTAAAACATGTTGTTTAAAATTGTTAACTCATGTGTTTAATTAAGTTTATGATTTGATTTGGTTAAATCTCGCTCGAATTAGACTATTGGATTTTGATAATTTGTTAGGAAATTTTGTAGAACTTGTAAATCATTTGATAAAATTGATTGAATTTACACTTAATCACTCTTATATAATACGGAATTAAAACAATACGACTTTGGCCTAGAGAATGTAATAGTTATAGATTTGGCATATATTACAATAATGATATCTTTAGGATCATTGGGTTACGAACTTTAGCCTATACCTATATTTATATTATATTTAGGTTATGTTCTCTAGGTATGGTACTAGGGAATGGTCACATTTATGGTTGATCTTTACCAAGGTATGTGAATAGGTAATTTTCATGGCTTTGGGTACTTTTATAGGTATGGATCTAGGAGATACACGTTCTTTTGATTATATCCTAAGTTCAAGATTCGGTAATGGTTTATGATTTTTGGTATTTCCTAGGTATGGGACTAGGAAGTACATGTGGTTTTGGTAATATCTAAGTATGGGATTGTGTATGGATTGATTTGTGATGTCAGAGTGTTTTGGGGGCAAGTGATAAATAATGATAACGTGATAAAATAAATGATAATATAATGATACCTTAGTTAATAACGGGTATTAGAGATTGATGGACTATGGAATCAGTATATTTGTGGGTGTGCGTTGATTGGCTACATTGTATGTGCGGGAACTATATTGGCTTCGCTATTTTGGCAGGGTTAATATGTGTATTATGATATGTGCAGGGTTGATTGGTTATGATAATATGTGAGGTACCTAGGAAAACTAGCGATGATAACAGTTTTATGTGTGCATCATGGTATGCACGGTGTTTAGGGTTAACTGGTAACCATAGTATCTGCGGGACCTAGGTAAATCCGACTATAGTGACAACTATTATATGGAGATATATCATGGTATGTGCTTGTGATAGTATGGGTCGTCGGGATATTGTGATGTATGAGTTATAAATTAGAAGACACGGGGGGCGCATCATGGTATATGTAGGGTCGTATAGAAGAAAAATTGGATATATAGTAGGGTTTCAAGCAATTAATATTAATTAGTCTTAAGAAAGATAATAAATGTTGAAGGAAACATAATTCGAAAGAAGGATAATTTGTTTACTTTACTTTACTTGCTTTGCTATTTAAATTTCTTATGAATAATTAAAATATTCAATTATGATATTTGCCTTATATAATTCTTATGAATCAATTCATATAACCCTGTTTAAGAAGAGTATCTAGTATTCTTGTAGTGGCCCCTGACCCATGGATGTTGACTAACATTTCAGGTTAGGTTGTTGTTAGTTGCATAGTTTGGACATTAGCGAGACGTGCAATTGAAGTTTATTTATTGCATAGTTTAGTTTTCTATTCTGGTAATCTATTTTACAAGACATTTGTGTTTGGATTTAGTGGGTCCTTAGAATCCACAATGGTTTGTGGTTTTATTTTGAAATATTATTATTGATGAGAATATCATTTGAGTTTAACATCGTTAAAGTTTTAGCATGGTGATGGATTTATTATGGTAGATGGTTTAATTATTGTTGGATTTCTCTTATCATATCTTGTGGAATATTTTCTAAATTCCGTATATTTCTATAACATTCTAAGAATGTTATTTTAATTATAACAATTGACATATCTTGGTATCGAGGCTAGATCACCCTCAATTAAAAAATACGCAGATTGTTACATATACACAGCTTACATCAGTAACCAGGGGCATAGTAGACGGTATTCCAAACAATATCATCAAATTCCAACTGATATATTCTTCATGAGTCTACTCACACCCCCTAAAATGTCCACAAAGCACACAACATACGACATATGCATAACATTACGGAATACAACTATAGCAACAAAAGTCGGGATAATCACCCCTAAGATAATCTCGAAGCCATATAATATATTTAAACTTATTAATGTATGGATATGTTTAATAAATACTAAATTAATCATCTCTGGAAAGCCCAAATAACATAAATTAACGACCTTGATAAAGGCCCATAGAAATCGACTCATTTTCGTACGACTAGATCCAATCTATCATCCCCCTTGGACCCAATTGATCGGCCTCCAGCATACTTGATCTATGATTTCCTTGTACCCTCAATTGATCATTCCCCAGCTAATCTGATCAATTGTATCTCTCCAAAAACAATGCAATTCTTGTAATAGAACTAAAAAGTCCCTATTTGCAATTTGTTTAATAGAACTAAAAACTCCTTATTTGCATCATTCTCCATAATAAGCCTCTATAAAAGGGTTTCCCAAACTCCCATCTATCCCAAACACACCCTAAAATGGTTTTAAAAGGATTATAAGTAGATTTAACATCATAAATTCATTCAAAGGGATCATTATAAGTTCCAACAATTATTAATTCTTAGTAATTTAGGTTCTTCGGTCCATTCCCTTTATATATCAGATTTTAGTCATTTAGGCTTCATATTTCATTCCATAATCCATCTTAAGCATGTGAAACACATAATAATCTTAATTATCCATTAGATATACAAATTCATCATTTATTAGGGCTTTAATCTAAATTATTTATTATATTCATAATAATTCATGCTTAATCTGAAATTAAAATAACATAACTAGGGTTTTCGAGAAGTAATAAATCATAAAGGGATTATAAATAATATGCAAGAAGGATATATATTTCTTTCTGGAACATTCACACTAAATATCCACTGATAGTTAATCCTTAATCCAATCCTCCCCTTCCACGGGTAGGATTTTATCCTTTAGTTATCTCTTAGTTGATATGTTCATTAATTGAACTAATGACCCTATTTAATTTTCTTAATTTCGTAGATCCTTTTTGGAACAAACTTAGATCCACCAAATGAACCCAAAATACTACCATAATGCTTCCAGAAGTAATCCTAAAGGATTACGTAATCCAAGGGACAACTTAACATGCTTTTAACAAAAACCATTCTTGCCTCTAGATTCCTCTCGAGCCCAGTCTAATGGTACACATTTGGAAATACCAAAACTTACCCTTTAAATGTATTCATTAACATAAAAACCACTTATTAAAGTTAAATCCCAATTATTTGATTATACCAAATTTATTGGGTATTACATGCTTCCCCTTAATAACATAATTCAATCCTCAAAATTCGACCCGTACCCAATTCAAGGATTCCTGGATGCAGCTCTCGCATCTCTCTCTCTCACTCACTTTCCCTCTCTCCCCCCTATGTGGCTTGAATCAACTGAAATTATATATCGCCCAAATTGATATACTGATACATCTTTTAATTTCTAAGAAACTTCAAGTTACCCAGATTAATCATTTGCCTAGGTTGAGCACTCCTCATCATGTCCTTAATAAGGTCCACCTACTCATTTGTCCATAACTTTAGATCAAGTAACTTGCTATCCCCTACCTCACATCCAATAAATGGGAGAACAAAAAGGTCACCCATAACATGCCTCAAAAGGTGCTAATAACGATAAGTAATTCTCCCAACTTCCCTCGAAACTTAACATAAAAACTCGTTGAATGTTTTTTCCTAAAACTTGAGTCACCAGTTCATCCTACCAATCATTCTATGAGTGATATAAAGTGATAAACATTTCTCAATCCCTATAGACTATTGAAAACTCTACAAAAAGTTGGATATAAATGTCTTATCCCTATATGATACAATGTTTAATGGCACACCATGAATTCTCATTATCTCAATTATAAATACAATCTCTTATTTCAACAATATAACCTCAAGAGATTATATACTACCTATTGACCTTTAGTGATATACCTTCACCATCTAGAAGGTTGAACTTTGGAGCATAAATAAATTTATGTCCTTCTTTATACTCACCAGTACTAACACCTCATATCTTGATATGTCCTATCCCCTTCTAGATATACTGTGAATCTAGACCCCAGTGCTATTGTCTAAATGACTCACACAAACAACTATTAATCATGAATCCGTATTTATTTAACCATAAATATTAAGGTATTAATAACGACCATCCGTGGCCTAATTGTAACAACACCACATCATTTCCCAACTTTGAATAAGAATTAGACTTCATGCGAGGGATATGAAAATCAAAACAAGTAACACCCAATACATTCATGTCTAACCCTGCTAGTTATTGAGGTATAATAAGTATTGGACTTATAATCTCAAGGACAAAAGTCCTTCACACTAGGATATTACCTTACCATAAATACTATGTCTAGAGACCATCATTATAGTTAGTGCCTCTTTCGATATCCGAGGGAGTATAATCTCAATAATTCTTATCATGACAACACTCAATATCCTTGATTTAGAGCGGTTGATTTTATCTTCCGCATAAACAATCCTAATAGAGGGTTCACACATTCTTAGATTGATACCTCAACTCCATGGGCCTAACCGACCCAATAAAACCAAAAATACTATGCATTTATAATATCGAACGAACCATAACTCTGCCAATATTGAAATCCTATATATTATCCCAACCGCTAAATTACATCTAAACATATAACCAGTCCAACAAGGGCATACTATTACTAATTACCCTATCAATACCACTATTTACGGGTTGTGTAGTCATCTCATGTTACCATGTAAAATCTTATAAAAATATGAGCGAGGCTACCCCTAACCACCAATTCATAGAGCAAATCAGTTGATAATACTCTAAATACTTGATATCACGTGCACTCGTGCACTAAGATAATACAATCACTAGCTAAGAAAATCATATAACTACCTCACCAATTTCGGTATAAGTATGAATCCACTAAAATATCACCAACCTGAGTACACTCAAAAGATGGTCAAAATCAATTAGAGCACACATAATCGATAGGTAAGTGTCATTAATATCATATCCTCAATATGATCCCACAATAAGACACCACTATAACCCATAAACAAATATTAGTTACTCACTCATTCCCATCATGACTACGAAAAGGAGAACTTACATGGCCCACTGATAAGTTAACAGTGTAATGTATACGACATTCACATGCCCCACCATTAATATAATATGTGGGGCACTCAAGTGTCCCATTAACAACATAATGAATGGGTCATTCACAAGAAACCCAATAAGTGAGAAACATTATGCTACTAGATTTAGATCTAAAACCCCACTATAAACTCATACATTGTAAAAATGACCCATGCAAGGAAACCCCCATATATACTTGTAACCTACCTATTTAAGCACTGGTTTTAATAGCTTACGGAATCTCCAACACAAAAATTGATCCTCGTATTCACTTCCATATGGACCGACCTATCTCATCGCCAAAACCATATCCTAGTACATCTCGAGTTCTTTCATACCATCATATTCACTCTCATATGTGCATGCATTATAACTCAGACCATATCCTAATGAATTGGAAAAATCTATACCCAAGAAAAATGCATCAACATCCAATCCACACATGTAGCTAGATATGGGAAATTATCCACACGTCGCATAAACATTGTATCATCAGCTAGTACACACATGATGTCTTGATATAATGAATTATGAACTTCATTATATACCTAATGAAAGAACTATATCTTCAACTAAGTTACCATCTCAAAATTCCATAGGTGCTCATTATACCCATGCATCCATAAACGTAATCCAATATATGAGTACTCTAGGGCCATATATCCACATAATATCTACACATATCCATCTATGCATACCCATATATATACCATAGACTTAATTCTCTACCTCAACAGTAGTAGGTAATCATACACATTTATAGGAATCAAGCTATAGATTTACAAACACTCCCACATCCTAGACCAAACTATAGTATAATAGCTCATTTCAGGTTAACACATAACTAGATGAACATAATATCCCTTTATGTCACAAGTTATTGGAATTAAAAACTGATTATGAGTTTAACAATTCATTTAGAATTTAGATACACTTTAGTTCACACGTGCTGCACCTTCTCCCAATGAGGTATTACACGACTAACAAAATCAGACAAAACCAACGGCTACCCCTCGGGTTCCAGTGGTAAAGCCAATGACAAAAATTGATAAAAAAAACAAATCCTCAATAGTTCCTGAGCATACATCCCTAAAACAATATTCAGACATCTGCTAAATACATGGCTATATATTAGGCATTTATATCATTATTCGTGAAGTTTTTTAAGAAACCCTCCCTCGTGGATCATCTCAATATCTCATAACATCCCCTTTTGTTTATCCCACTGCCTTTAGGAGGGATACTATTGGTCCTACTCTTATGGTTAAAACCTTCGATCGAATTATATCCTTCTCTAAATCTTCTCAAACCCTCTTTCTTCTTAACATTTTTCATAGATGGAGTGTCCATTATTCACTCCAAGACGTGTAGGCAAACCTATGTCACAACATTTGGTTATTGGGTCAATCAACCCCATCAATAATAATATTTACCCTATTATTTTGGATTGCACCTCCTTTGGTGTACTTACATATAAATCTAACATTCTTCATCCCTTTACTTTATAACGGTGTGGTTACCCTACTCCAAAATCAGAAGTTCTTTCATCTTAGCTACCTAAATTACATAGGGTGCTACCTAACATATAAACTTTTCACGGATTTGAGGATAACATAAATCCGTCATCTCATAGACACTAGACACACTTATCTTCCTTACCACACCACCTTTGAGAATCCAAATTAATTATTTGGTGTGTTCTATAATAGAGTTATACTAAAATAAACCTAGAAGGGCGTGAATATATTTAATTATATTTTTGCCCAATTTTTAAAAATTTCAAATTTCTTTTCAAATATAGCATATGAGTCAAATATGTGAAATGATAATAGGCATGTGGATTAACAAATTAGGGTCTCAACTAGGAAATATAGGTCAATTACACTAGATGCAAAGATCCTAATGTCAATTTTATGGATTAGGCTAAATCTAGTGAGATCTAGGTGATATGTGTGATAGAGATGAAGTAGACAACATTCATAATAATCAAAATATTCCACAAGACAACTTATGAGAAGAAAAAAAACCACCAAGGGGTAAAAATATCAATTCACTCTAATCTCTCATTAAACTTGCATTTTTTTTATACAGTGCAAGAAACTACCTCTCTCTTATGCACTCATGAGAAATTGCCTATAAAAAATGAACTTTATTCCCTTGATGATGAGGTATCCAGCATAAGATCCATAGGATGAACAAGGAAGTACATTATCCTCCTTAGAGTCCCATTATGCCTTGAACTCTCCAATAGCTCAAGACACCTCTTCTTTATATCATGGATTTTAGATAAACTGTTCAAATGTAGAATGATTTAAATCGAATCTAGGCTAAGTGGATATCACTCTAAATTTTCCACAATCCATAGATCAAGTATAGATTTATTTTTTCACTCAATTTTGAAAGGAACAAGTGAATTTGACAAAAGAAAAGAAATTAGAATGCTTGTAACCTCAAAAAAGTACTCTCTAAGGTATAGAGAAGTAAAGAGGAACTCAAATATTCTGAAAGTGGAGAGAAAATACCTATTGTAATACCCCGTAATTTTAAATGACTTTTAAAATGGGTTATATTTTAAATTAATGGATTAATTGGATTTTATTATTAATTAATTCATTCGGGTTTTATCCGGACGGTGGATATTAAAATGGATGATTCTAAATATTACTTAAAGATATTTAGGTAATATATGAATGTGATGTCATTGATATGACTGTATGATATAAATTCGGTAATTTATATCTTTAGTCAGACGCGGTATGGGACGTGTCGGGACTAGTTTATTAAATTAAAAAGGAAATTTATTTTTCTATCGACCTTATAGTCATTTTGACTGCGTCATTGCGTCCGGAAGGTTCGAAATAGTCAGAAAAGTCTATTTGGATGTTAATTTTGAGTCTCGGGTCATTTGGGAATGAATAGACAACCCGAAAGGGCATTTTGGTCATTTTTCTAGGGGGATGAATAGTGATTTCGGATTTTGTCCTATTATAAGTATTGGTAGATTAAGTGTATGTGGGTTATTCATATCCTCTACACAAATTAGAGAAATCATCTTCCTAGAGAGAGTGAAAGGGTGCTTGGGAAGGGAAAAGCCTACTTGAGAAGGAGAAGAACAAGAACCAAGGTTCACCACCACCAACCACCACCGGAGGTTGACCGGAGAAGGGACAACCAACTGAGATATACTACACCAAAGGATCAGACCTTCAGTAAAGGCAAGTGTTTGATAATGGCAATTTAAGTTTGTATATTGTCCATGTTAGAATAGTATGAAAAGAGAAGATTATTCATGTTTGGAAGAAATAATGGAGTATTAAATGGATTTCTGGAAACTGAAATGATATAGGAATTTAAATCATGTTGTAGGATGAAAATAATCACGAAATAATCATATATATATGGAAGAAAAATCTGAAAACCATTGAAGTGTTCTTGAAGTTAATATGTTGATGATTTTCTAGAAAATGAGGAGATAAACATGCTTTTTAATCCAATCCCTTGATGATTCTAGGATGTTTAGAGTATTGGAAATCGTTCATATATGTTGATATATCATGTAGTAAAGATTATAAGTCATTTGGGATGTTTAGATGAAGGTTTAAATGATCATAAGTTGCTAAACCCGTAGTTGCTGAAATGCAGAAAAACCAGGCTGTGACCTGAGGGATCGATCGATCGACCCCTGCCTTCGATCGATCGACCTCCCCAGAATATGTAAAGTTGTTTCTTTTTTAAATGTTGATTCTTATCCCAAAACTTTTATGGATCTTTGGTGATTATTATTTGGATATTATGGGACTTAGAAAATATCAGTAAACCCTTGATAAGATTTGAATTAATTTGATTTGGATTCAAGTGATTAAAATGATGAAAATTATATTGAATGGAATTTCGGTTGCTAGATTCATTCGTTAAATTCCAAATGGAGATGTATGAGGATTAAAGATAGGACCAGTAGGGGTGATTTAATATAACACCTGGGTATCCTTAAGTTTACAAGAGGGTTTAATCCAAAGTGAAAGAAGATGTGTTTATAAGAGATTTGAAACTATCGATTTTAACCTTAATTAAAAGGAGAACTAAACTCGTAGTAATTCGGGAGAAATGATGTTATGGACCAGTAGGATATTAGTGAATTCTTACTGAATATATGTTGAGGAAAAGCCTATTTGAATCTTGTGTATTGAGTGAGGGTAGCCTTAGGGTTACAATTTGAACATCAAGGACTGAGTTTAAACTCATTATTGATTTCGCAAGGACTGAGTGTAGTACAAGAGCGTAGTGGTATGACTCCTGGATAGAGATGGAGTTTAGAAAACATTTGGTTGAAAGAGGTATGAGCTTATCCCGATCGCATAGTTGAAGTTGTCGGACCTCCTCGATCGACAAAGTTAAGTAGTAGTGTATTGGAGGGGTTCCTTGTTTGGATTTCGCTTTGCGAGACGCTCCGCGCATGAACCTTAACGACGTCGGGAGTGGAGAGATGTTATAGGATGCGAGGATAATTAAATTATGAAGTAAAGATATGATATTTTAATACGTGGAATTTAAGAGGGTTATAATGATACGTATGGGAAATATCTTAGGGTAGTGATATTACCTTATTGATATTATATTATAGGTATGATAATACCTATTTGATTGATTGATTGATGATTTATGTGTATGACATACCTAGCTTACTTGTTATCGGTGGGAGGTTTGCGCGTGAGGGCAGTCATATCCTGATGAATCCATGGGATCTTTGATTTGTCGCTCGAGAACATGGGTCTATGAAAGACTTATCGGGGAGTTAATAAGTACGCTGACTATGGGTACGTAGGTATGTGCGTGACCCATGGATACGAGAACTATGTTCGCCTCCAATTTGTTTGTTGTTGTTTGTGGTTCGTGGAATCTTACCGAACCTTTAGTCCCCTATTAGGCGACCTGCGATGATGGGACATGATAGCAGAGTAATGCATTGCACCGCAGCTGTGACTCGGGGTGCCGTATTATATATGAATATATATATAATGGATTAAATGATTGAATGGATATATATATTGTGGTTAAATCTATCTACAGTGATAATTGTAGATAACGGTGAATAGAGAAAGATAATGGAATTAAGTTAATGAATGTTTATTCTTACAGAATTGAAAAGTTTAATTCATATTAATGAGAAATGATTCATGTTAATGAGAAATGATTCATATTAATGAGAAATGATTCATGTTAATGAGAAACGATTAATATAAATAAGAAATGTAAATGAATAATAATGTGACGTATGGTATGGGACATACGGTGATTATGATATGGGAATGGAATTATAATATGGAGACTAGAAAAGAGGAACCATTAACTAGGAGGTTAATAGGAAACGTTAAGCGTGCACTCTAGTTGAGAGGTGAGAATAGCAAGTGAGAGTTGGATCTAACATGTATATAATAAATTCTTTATTGCACTTGTTAAATACTTGCTGTTTTAAAAATCATCTACACATTCGGGCTCTGACCCATTTCCTTGCATATTTTCTCTTCTATTGTATCTCTATATCAGGTGTCCAGCAATAGGGACGCCAACCTTAGCGAATTATGACAGGCTATGGATTTATGGAGTTTTGCTTAGACGCATATCTTCATTTGATTCACAGTATTCTTAGTTAGGGCATGTCGCCCAAAGGATTCAATTATCTTTTCTATCGAGGTAAAATACTATTGTATTCGGGACTTTTTAATACATTTAACATTGTTGGGATTATTGTAAAGAATTTATATTATTTGGGAATGTTTATTCCAATTGCATTTAAATTCTTTTGTGTTATTTATTGTGTTATCAGTGTTGTAGAATAAAATGTGTAGTGTTATTCTTAAACTAAAAATGGTTTTGTTGAAATTTAAATTTGGAAAGTTTTTAACACCAGCTTAATTGGGTATTGGGTGAGTTGTAAATGTTTTCGACAGTGATGCTAAGAATGAGCCAACTGTATATTCTGTTTTAATTTGGTATGGGACTGGCCACACGGTATTTAATTAGGCGGGGTGTTACAGGTTAAAACCCCATAGAGGTTAGATGTGAGGAGTTTATTTTTGGAGACGAGATTATTTTTGGAGATTGTTAGCTTGATTTTTGAGAGTTAGGCATTAGGCGAATTTCGAGGGCAAAATTCCATTGTTAGTGGGGAAGTGTAACAACCCGCGTAATTTTGGGCTATTTTAATTAATTTTTGGAGAATGGAGAAAAATAAAGTTTTTGATAAAATTATTTTTATTGCTCAAATATGTTGGATATTATTTTTAAAGGCGAGAATTTCAAACGGTTTCGAAATCGGAGTTAAAACGGATTTTAAAATGATTTTTAATATTCTAAGTCGGCGAACATTAAGTAATTTTCAAGAGTTGCTTTGGCTTTCAACTCTTCATTTCTTTGCATTATAAAAGGAAGTCGTGGGCAACCTTTTTAACATACTTTTGTCACAAATTTTGGCAGCAAATATATTTTATATTCCTCTTCTTTTTAATTATACTTTGGCCCTTGAGATTTGTGAGTTCCAATCTTAGATTAGAGATGTTCTTAGGGCTATTTTGTTGGAGGTTCTTGGAGGAATTTCTATGTATATTTTTTGAGTTGATCTTGAGGATGTGATCGTTGGTTTCTCATCATGGTTTGAGGTATGGGGTTTTACACAATATGCTCCTTAAATCTCGCGAGTGTCATTCTCTTTGAATTCTTGTTAATTGAACTCATATTTGAATTGTTAAATTCATTGCAATCTGGAAAATAATTGTTGAAATTATTTTGATTCATGTGGTATCACTATATTGTTGTTGAGCACGTTGTCATGCGATTTTAATATGGCACGGATGTTGTGAACCCGCCAAAATACCTATTCCCAAGCTATGGCTTGATAAAGCATATGTGAATGGGGTGAGGCCTGGTTACCCGGTTGATGTGTTGTTGAGAAATTATAATGATGAAATGATATTGAGATTTTCATTTTGATTTGAATATTCGTACTCGTGTTGTTACGTTTTATTCACCGTTAATATATTTGTTGAGCATCTTTCTTGTCGTATTGTGTAATTCCCCATATTTTCTTTTAGTGGCAGGTTAGCGCGGATTTTGGGGCACTATGGAGATTGATTTTAGCGAGGATTGTTTGGGAAAGATTTCTATTTATTTATTTTGATGTATAGAGCATTGGAGATTTACTTTAGTTGTATTTATTCGAGAGACTTGTCGTAATTGAAGAATTGAGATTGGTGGATTTATATTATTGTGGGTTTATTTAGATGCTCTATACCTTGTCATTTGTGGATTTGGATTTATTTTATCGTATTAGCGCTCCGTTCTCTCTCCCCGGGCGGGCGGGGTGTTACACCTATTTGTAGAAAATTTCCAAAATTTGGGTCCGTCGTGCACACGGGGCCAAACTATCACCATGCGCACGGTTTTAGCCTATAAAACCATGTAGCCATGTGCATGGGGTTAATTTGGCACCATGCACATGCTTTTAGGAAAAAAATTAAAATAGCCTAAAAGGTGCAAGGTTCGTGCACACGATTTAAGGAAGTAAACATAAAATACATAAACAATGCACATTTTGTAAAATCCAAGTCTTTACCAACGTATACATAACACTTCTCAATGGTAAAAAAACATTTTATCAAAAATATGTGTGTATGCATAAACAATGACTTCAATCACAAAATATTATCAAAAGGATGTCTTCAAAGTTCAACAACGGAAGTGTTTGTGATGTGAAAATGCCATGTAAATCCTTAAAGTCCAATGTTCATGAAGTCTAATGAATGAGCCTCACTCTGCACACAACGTCTAGACAATTTCAAGCATTTTAGATTGAATGAGGAAAGAATAAAATGCTTTGACATGGAATTTAGTCAACTGATATAGATAACAAATTGATATATTTACAATCCCCTATTTGGTTATTCCATGGAGAAACCCCAAAACCCATAAAGTCTTTTGATTACACCTACCAAACTCAATCCATATTAGCCGTATAATGAGAGTAAAAGGATGTAATAGACATACAATCCATAGACCAACAACACATCAAAATTCGAGTCCAGAACTTTGGGATTGAGCCGCATCAACATGACTAAAATAGAAATACATTAATCAAATATATATGATCATGTCGATAATAGAATGCACAAAGACTAAATTCCTCTAATTTGGGAATCCTCTAAAAATAATATCATATATAAAGATGGTAAAAGGCATGAAAGCATATATAAAGTGATAAATCCATCTAAAATCATTAAGTACAACAACAAGTATGTGCTCCTTCTTCATGAAAAGCCTCCCCAAAATCAATGTTTCTCCCCCAACATTTTTCCCCATAAACTCCCAAACATGTGAATCTATCCAATGAAATAAATAACATGAAATAAGGAAAAATCCCCCTATCTTAGATGTTTATCCCCCTTTTTAACACAAAAGGTCAGAGAGAAATAGAAAGGCATATATAACGGGTATATCATGACAAATATAATAATAATCACAATGTAAAAGCAAAAATAGGAAAGTAGAATCTAGAAAACATGTGAAATAATCAATGATATAAAGGGAATACAATAGGAATCATTATGAGTATAAGCATCATACAAGTTCGATAGAGTTTGAATCTCAAGTAAAAATCTAGAACATAAGATATATCAAGTATGTAGACATGTAAATTAGGGTATTTGATATAAATGAATCTAACTAAAATAAAACCAAAATAATAATTAATATGGAAATGATAAGACACAAAACATATGGATACATAGAAAATATATAAACACAACCAAATTTATCATCGTCCATAAACAAGATAAAGTACTCCAAAATAAATACGAGTAATGCAACCAAATGTGTAAGGACAAAAATTTCTAATGAGTCCTTTGTAGTTTTGGCTCAATTCCGGACAAAAACATTTGAGTCATAGGATAGAGTTCAAGTTTATCCATTCAAGCCTATGACGTGTTTGTTGAAGACGTAGCGGCCAAGATATGAAAGCTTCATCAAATGTCGTGTGTGTTGTGCCTCGTTTCTACGTTATCAACATGGTTCCATTGCTCCTAAGGTATGAATGCATTTTAATATATATATAGGATCTTGGAATATTATTTATTGGGTGTATTTTAGAAATTTATTTTGGATGTTAGTTATTTTTTGTTAAACTTTTTTTGAATTCATAGTTTTAAATATTTTGTTCTCGGATACCTTTCAGTAGAAAAATCATAACAAATCCAAATAAAATCAGAAAAATACGAAACTGGCGGCCACGCGTTCGTATCGAAATTATCTAGAATATGGACTAAGATCTCATTAGATAGGTGGTTCGAACGACCTCGTTCAAACGAGAAGTCATTCGAACCAGTTTTAAAAGAGAATTTTTTTTTCATTCTATCTCTTCATTAGAAGTCTCGTTCGAACGAGATTTCTAACGAAAAAACAGCGGGAACAGTTTTAAGCCAGTTTTTTTTACTTTTCCACTACTTTGATCCACTTACTTTTGGACATACTTCTTAAGTGCGGGAACTAACTTTTTGAAGACAACTTTTTCACATTCTCAAGAGTCATTAGAGCAAAATACTTTTAAGAAAAAGATCATTTTTTGTGTTAAGTTTTATGGAGTAAATTCCTTTCAAAACACATATACACCCATATGTTTTTCTATATCCAAGTTTCAATATATATATATATTGCTTGGAGTGTTTGGCACCGATTTTCTCTACACCATTGAAGAAGAGAGTTTGAGTTTTCTTTTCAACTTATAAAGGAGAAGAGCTTTGTTTTATGTGACATTCCCACTCGAAGAAAGGCTTCATTGAGGGTTGACGGTTATCCAAAAGTCTCATTGGTGGATTCCAAGATTCCGGTGGAGTTTTGGGGTTGTCGACTAAGCAGAGGTGTTTGCAAGAAGACGCGTCAAGGCTTGAAGGGAGTCGATTCGAGGAAGTAAGTCATATGTCTTGTAATATTAGAATCGTACTTTGTGAACTTAAGGCTAGGGTCGTCCGAGGTTTTTCCCATTTGGGTTTTCCTCGTACATCCGACGTAGTGCGATTGATATTTATTTTATCTTGCTATATCACCTAGATGCATGCTCAGGACTAAAAGATAAAATTTGTTCAAAATCACAATCTATTTAATTTGGTGCAAATTTAATGTTTGGGTATATTCAATTTAATTCAAGTGCAAAACTACTTTATCTTGATAACATGCAAGTTTAACTTGAATTGGATTAATGTGTGTTTAAGTCGAAATGAAAATTGTGTGTGTAGTTTTAATTTCACTTTTAGTTTAGTTTTATTTTTTTTTCTTAAGTTGGTTTGTTCTCTTTAAGAAAAGAAAATTTTAAATAACTTTTGAAAAATTAAAATTTGAACCATTTCATTATATTTGAAGTTAAAAATTGGGGGCTTCCGCACTTTCAAATTGGTATCAGAGCAAAAAATGATAAATTACATCGTTAAAGATCCTTTAAATATTTTTGGCTAAAATGGAATTTTTCCCATTTTCTAAATTTTTTATTTTCGATGGTTCTAACTACGCGTATTGGAAAGCGCAAATGAAATCAGCATTAAAATCTATCGACGAGAGAGTTTGGTTGTCTATCGTTAACGAGTGGTCCCCACATACACATTTAGTAGACAATGAACGTGTTCCCAAACACGTCGATAGATGGAGTGAGAATGAATTTAAACTTTCAAATTTTAATTATCGTGGTTTAAATGCCTTGTTTATCGCGGTCACACCGGATGAATTCCGACGCATTATGACGTGTGAAAACGCTAAAGAAGCTTGGGATATTTTACAACTCACTCATGAAGGTACTAGTGTCGTTAAATCTTTGAAACTCCAAAACCTCACCACTCAATTTGAAACCATCAAAATGAACGAAAAAGAAACATTTGATGAAATTTATGCTAGACATTCCGGTATTGTTAATTCATCATTTAATTTGGGAGAGAAAATACCCGACAACCGAGTTGTAACGAAAATTTTAAGGTCCCTACCCGATAGATTTATTCCAAAAGTGACGGTTTTAAATTCTTTATCAACTTTAGCCTCTACGAAATTAGAAGAGCTTGTAGGTGATTTACAAACCTATGAACTAGACATATCTCCCTCTAAAACTGAAAAGAAAATAGAAAAGGGGGTTGCTTTATGATTAGGCATAAATTCTTTATATTTATCCCCTTAATTTTGGTATTTTTATGATCCCGTGCGGTGTAAATAGATTGGATTTGTCTCATATTTATGATACTAACCCTTTTAGGCAAGTATTTCGTATTTTGTGTATCCTCTATGTGTTTTACAGATATTTCATGCAAGTTAGTGCCAAAGAGAACTCAAAATAGTGAAAGAAACCAAGAATCGGGGAGTTGAGGGGCATTTTCGTAATTTTGTAGCCTTAGCCCGGAGGTGGGGCCAACTGGAAAGTTGAAGAGCTTTCAATTACAAGAATACTGGAAAAAACAGCACCTCAATCCGAGTTACGGTGAAGAAGTTATGCCCATTTGAAGTTGAGAAGAAATTCAAGAAAAAAGCTCTCAGACCCAAACCGAACCGAAGCTGAGGAAAAAACCGGTCCGCCCATTTGTCACGCTCCAGATCCGTTACTAAGTTAGTCACGCTCCAGATCCGTTACGAAATTAGTCACGCTTTCTAAGTGTGACAAATTGGCAGATACGGGATTTTTATTTTGTGCTTATCTTTTAGCCAAAAGAGTTTTATGTTTTGGGGACTCTTCTAAACGACCCTTAGCCTATATATTTAGTCATTAGGACTCTTTTTATTGAGATTTCATTCATGTAAAAGCTCCATAACAAGTAGGAACATCTAGGAGAAAGATTCACATATTTTGCACCATCAATTCAAGAGCTTTTTCGGTTTTTCTTCAATCTTTGATTTCTTCTTGCATGTTCTTGTTCTTCAATCGTGGTAACTTTAATTTCCAGTACTTTTATTATTATTTACCATGTTAGGCTAGGTTTTTAAAGGTTGGGATACATGAACCCAACCTGAAGTGTTAATTGCATGTGTATAATATTAGTCCTCTGAATTTAGTGATTGATTATGACCGTATTGCGTAGTTACACAATAATTGTAGATCTTAATATCTCGTTTGCCTCTGGGTACTCGTGATGATTTAGAGTGCAATTCGAGTGCTACTATCGCGATACTGATTTACTCATCCTCAGATTAAGTATGACGCGGGCTTGAACCTCGTATACGTAATGCTTGGGAGTACTAAATTCCGAGTCAAATTAATCAGTTAAATTTACGATTAGTTTTATACCATCAATACTCTAGGGTTGGGGGATTGTGTCTCTACCTTAATTTTCCAATTAGTTTTAGTTAACTTCTTTATTTTTTCCTTTTCCCTTTCTCACTCAATCATCTTATTTTTATTTCTTTTTAGTGTCAAGTTAGGGTTAACAGTCTTACCTTTGTCGTCACGTTCACTTGTCCTAGTTCCATGAGGATTCGATACCCAGACTAGACACTATACTCCACAAGAGTGTAGTTATAGTTTAGGTTTTTGTATTGTGGTTGGAAGCCGATAACAACGACTAGCGTATTACACGGACGCTCGGTTTTTCGACTCAATCAAAATGGCGCCGTTGCCGGGAAATTTAGGTAGACTTAGGATTAGATCGAGTTAATCCAAAGCTTTGACCAAAAATTCAAAAATCCAAAAAAATCAAAAAAAAAAAAAAATAAAAGCACAAAAAGATTCACCACCATCTCTCACAAGCTTAATGCAAAATTCTGAAACCACTCCCACACCCCATAATACTCCAACCAGCATTCACGAAAATGCCCCTCAACTCCCCGATTCTTGGTTTCTTTCACTATTTTGATTTCTCTTTGGCACTAACTTGCATGAAATATCTGTAAAACACATAGAGGATACACAAAATACGAAATACTTGCCTAAAAGGGTTAGTATCATAAATATGAGACAAATCCAATCTATTTACACCGCACGGGATCATAAAAATACCGAAATTAAGGGGATAAATATGAAGAATTTATGCCTAATCAAACTGAAAAGAAAATAGAAAAGGGTGTTGCTTTAAAAGCCCGAAAAGAGGAAAAACAACTAGTAGAGAGCGAGAGTGATAGTGACTCGGAAGATATGGCCTTGTTTGCTAGGAAATTTCAAAAATTTCTTAAATTTAACAAAGATAAATTTAAAAATAATTTTAAGAAATTTGAAACTTCAAAGCATGACAAGCCTGAAAGATCCCTAAAATTCCTAAAGAAAATTTAAATAGGGACGAGTCAAATAGGTGTTTTGGTTGTGAGGGTTATGGCCATAGGGCTTTTGAGTGCCCCACTAAACTAAGGAGAGAGGGTCAGCAACCTATTTCATATAACGCAACCCTTAGTGATAGTGATAAGGAAGAGGGACCCGATTCCCCCTCCGAGCCCAACTTTGTGGCTTTTTTGGCTAGTCATGTGAGTGATAGTGAGCAATCTTCTATTGATGAAATTTTAACACATGACACTTCCAAGGTCAAAGTTTATAACTCCCTTATTTTTTATGGTAGTGAAAGTGAAGAAGAAAGAGAGAGTGAAAGTGAGAATGAGGTTGATGTAAGTGAACTTTAAAATGATTTTCAAGAATTTTATGAAGAATCTATTAAATTAAAAAGAGCTAATTTGAAGTTCGAAGCAAGTTTAAAAGAGCGTGTCAAGGTCGTTGATGATAGTGCGTTATTTGAAGACCTTAAGGCACGTGAGAGAGCTCTTCGTGAGAAGATTGAATATTTAGAAGGCGAGAGAGATAGCCTTAAAGGTTTAATGGTATCTTTGAAAAAGGAGCTTCTCGCATTTGAAGAGCGCAATATTTTATTAGAGTCTAACATTTTAGAATTACAAAAAAGTCAAATTTGATTTGGAGTGTCGTTCGGAGAAATTATATAAAATACTAGGAACGGTCCAAATTAAAAATGACACTTGTGGTTTAGGTTTCGATACTTGAAATGAATCTACTCATAAAGCCAAAACCCATGTTTTAGGAGAATCGCCTAGGAAAGCCTTTGGAGATCAATTCTTAGTTACCAATTTTCGACGTGTTTTTACTTGTGCACATTGTGGTCGAAAAGGTCATCTTAGAAAATTTTGTTTTGATCTTAAACGAGTTCCTAGAAAATCTCAACGTAAGGCAACCAAGGTAGCCAAGATTCCTACACCTGGAGATAGTCATTCGTCATTAGTTTGGGTTAGGATATCCGACTTGGTAGCTTTACAAGATAGGGGTTTTTATTCTAATTTACTTTCACATGCTTCCTCCCTTGAAAAATCAAAAGGTTGAATGTGTCAGTTTTATTTGCATACTTTAGCTTTTGTGCTTCATGCTATATCACCCATGCTAATTGTATGCTTATTTTAATCATTTTCTAGTCTATGCACCATGCTTAAACACATGCTAGAATAATGATTTTTGTTTATCTTTTGTATTATACTTCTTTCATTTTTGTTTGCATTAAATGAAAAATACAAAAAGATTTTTGTTTATCATTTACATTTTATCTTTTTAGCAATTTAAGATTAATGAAAAATACAAATGATTTTTGTGTGTCTTTTGAGTATATATTTTTTATATTTGGTAAAAATTTTCAAAAACTTAAAAAGATTTTTATTATGTGTGTATTTTAGTTTGACACACTTTATGTGGCATATACTTGTGTTTGAATCTCATATTTTACGCTCCCATGTGGCTAGAACTTTTGGTTTAGATTGTCAATCCTTATTATGTTCTTTACCATGCTTACATGGAGTAGTTGGATTTTGTGTTGATTTAAATGGATTCTATTTTTATATGCCTCAATTCACACATGCACGAGCTCATTTGAAATTTAAACTTCATATGTATATTTGAGCTTTGTGAGGTGTTCTCCTAGCAATCTTGGAATCTACATGTTATGTGACCTAAGAGGACTAGTGCATGTCAAAATCCGTTGCACGTGAGATTTGTGAGATATAAAAAATGTGATATATAAATGTGCACGGGGAAGGGCTTCGAAAGGATTTATTATCCTTTGCGAATAGTAAGGCACCATTTGTTTGGACCTAAAAGAAATACGTGGTCCAAAAGCCTAAAAGAAAATATGGCATTAAAAAGAAAAATAATTGCCAAGGCCTATGTTTAGTTGATTTATTCATTCAAAAGAATAATATGTATGCTTATTGAGGGAGTTTGGATGATATATCAACGGTTTGCACAATGTCCGTTTATCCTAGTTGCGTTTTCAATGTCATGACTCTATTGGTTTGTGGAATCATCAAAAGTCTAGGCTTGTATGCATTGTGTATGTTTGTTCATTGAGTTCAATCTATATTGTCACATGAGGTTATATTCAAATGTGATGAAGTTTTCAATCAATTGAGAACTTCGTGAACATGTTTTAAGGGATTGGGTCTAAATTTAATTGTTTCTAGTTCACACCCCAACACTTTTGTTCCATATAACACATTTTTGCCATACGAGTGCGAAAAACTTATTGTGTTTTGTGTTATTTTGGTGTTTATATCTATATGTGTGTACTTATGCTTAGTTTGAATATATTGTGTATACATATATATGATGTTGTGATTGTTTTTGGTCTTTGCCTTGCTTGTCTAGTCCATCTATGCTTTAATTCATAATTGGTATCCATCTTGTTGCATTCTTTGTTGATATCACATGCTTAATACTTTATATATCATATTGGTATCATTTTATTGCATCCTAGTTAGTATCCGATGTTATTTGTTGGATTAGTTGAATTTTAGTTGCCTATGTGCTTTAATGTTCTCATAACTTTATGCACTAATGCATGTTTAGCTTGTTATCCCATTTTATTTATCCTTTGTTTAGTTTAAGGGGTGTATATGCTTTAATAGGGGGAGATAAGTTAAGTTTTTATTCTTTAGCCTTTGTCTATTCTTGCACAAAAAGGGGGAGAATGATAAGGGGAGAAATGGTATCTAAACCTATCGTATCTTAGTTTAAGGAGATTTATTTTAGGGGAGACATCTTTCTAAGTAGGTCATTTGTTTGATAAAAGGGGAGAATTCATTTAGGGGGAGTATTTATTTTTACATTTAATAAATTGATATTCCCTATGCGTTTGATAGTTTGCTTAAGTGTGTAGGAATTATTCTAAATGGCAACGTTCATCATCGGGCAAAGATATTGATCCTTGGGTTGTTTAAGTCAAGCATTGTATTTTTATTTTGGGTGGGATATTTTTTAGTTTAGTAGAGCTTGACGGCCCTTTAGGATTTTTATTTGATTTTTGTCCCGGAATAGCCAAAGGGGGACATTTGTAAGGACACAAATTTCTAATTGAGTCCTTTGTAGTTTTGGCTCAATTCCGGACAAAAACATTTGAGTCATAGGATAGAGTTCAAGTTTATCCATTCAAGCCTATGACGTGTTTGTTGAAGACGTAGCGGCCAAGATATTAAAGCTTCATCAAATGTCGTGTGTGTTGTGCCTCGTTTCTACATCATTAACATGGTTCCATTGCTCCTAAGGTATGAATGCATTTTAATATATATATATATATATATATATATATAGGAGCTTGTAACATTATTTATTGGGTGTATTTTAGAAATTTATTTTGGGTGTTAGTATTTTTTTGTTAAACTTTTTTTGAATTCATAGTTCTAAATATTTTGTTCTCGGACACCTTTCAGTAGAAAGATCATATCAAATCCAAAATAAGAAAAATAAGAAACTGGCGGACACGCGTTCGTATCGAAATTATCTAGAACATGGCCTAAGATCTTGTTAGATAGGTCGTTCGAACCAGTATTCAAACGAGAATTTTGTTTCTCGTTCTTTCTCTTTGTTAGAAGTCTCGTTTGAACGAGATTTCTAACGAAAAAATAGCGGGAACAGTTTTAAGCCAGTTTTTTTTCCATTTTTCCACTACTTTGCTCCACTTCCTTTTTGACATACTTCTTAAGTGCGGGAACTAACTTTTTGAAGACAACTTTTTCACATTTCCAAGAGTCATTAGAGCAAAATACTTTGAAGAAAAAGTTCCTTTTTTGTGTTAAGTTTTATGGAGTAAATTCCTTTCAAAACACATATACACCCATTTGTTTGTCTATATCCAAGTTTCAACATATATATATTGCTTAGAGTGTTTGGCACCGGTTTTCTCTACACCATTAAAGAAGAGAGTTTGAGTTTTCTTTTCAACTCATAAAGGAGAAGATCTTTGTTTGATGTGAAGTTCCCACTCGAAGAAAGGCTTCATTGAGGGTTGACGGTTGTCCAAAAGTCTCATTGGTGGATTTCAAGATTCCGGTGGAGTTTCGATGTTATCGACTAGGCGGAGGTGTTTACAAGAAGACGCGTCAAGGCTTGAAGGGAGTCGAGTCGAGGAAGTAAGTCATCTGTCTTGTAATTATAAAATCGTACTTAGTGGACTTAAGGCTAGGGTCGTCTGAGGTTTTTCCCATTTTGGTTTTCCTCATACATCCAGCGTAGTGCGATTGAGATTTATTTTATCTTGCTATATCACCTAGATGCATGCTTAGGACTAAAAGATAAAATTTGTTCAAAATCACAATCTATTTAATTTGGTGCAAATTTAATGTTTGGGTATGTTCAATTTAATTCAAGTGCAAAATTACTTTATCTTGATAACATGGAAGTTTAACTTGAATTGGATTAATGTGTGTTTAAGTCGAAATGAAAATTGTGTGTGTAATTTTAATTTCCCTTTTAGTTTAGTTTTATTTTTTTTCTTAAGTTGGTTTGTTCTCTTTAAGAAAAGAAAATTTTAAATAACTTTTGGAAAATTAAAATTTGAACCATTTCATTATATTTGAATTTAAAAATTGGGGGTTCCGCACTTTCAAATTGGTATCAGAGCCAAAAACGATAAATTACTTCGTTAAGATCCTTTAAATATTTTTGGCTAAAATGGAATTTTCTCCATTTTCTATATTTCCTATTTTCGATGGTTCTAACTACGCGTATTGGAAAGCGCAAATGAAATCGGCACTAAAATCTATCGACGAGAGAGTTTGGTTGTATGTCGTTAACGGGTGGTCCCCACCTACACATTTAGTAGACAATGAACGTGTTCCCAAACCCGCCGATAGATGGAGTGAGAATGAATTGAAACTTTCAAATTTTAATTCCCGTGATTTAAATGCCTTGTTTAGCGCGGTCACACCGGATGAATTCCGACGCATTATGACGTGTGAAACCACTAAAGAAGCTTGGAATATTTTACAACTCACTCATGAAGGTTCTAGTGTCGTTAAAGCTTTGAAACGCCAAAACCTCACCACTCAATTTGAAACCATCAAAATGAATGAAAAAGAAACATTTGATGAATTTTATGCTAGACTTTCCGATACTGTTAATTCAACGTTTAATTTGGGAGAGAAAATACCCGACAGCCGAGTTGTAAAGAAAATTTTAAGGTCCCTACGATAGATTTATTCCAAAAGTGACCGTTTTAAATTCTTTACCAACTTTAGCCTCTACGAAATTAGAAGAGCTCGTAGGTGATTTACAAACCTATGAACTAGACATATCTCCCTCTAAAACTGAAAAGAAAATAGAAAAGGGTGTTGCTTTAAAATCCCGAAAAGAGGAAAAACAAGTAGTAGAGAGAGAGAGTGATAGTGACTCGAAAGATATGGCATTGTTTGCTAGGAAATTTCAAAAATTTCTTAAATTTAACAAAGATAAATTTAAAAATGATTTTAAGAAATTTGAAACTTCTAAGCATGACAAAGCCGAAAAGATCCCTAAAATTCCTAAAGAAAATTTAAATAGGGACGAGTCAAATAGGTGTTTTAGTTGTGAGGGTTATGGCCATAGGGCTTTTGAGTGCCCCACTAAACTAAGGAGAGAGGGTAAGCAACCTATTTCATATAACGCAACCCTTAGTGATAGTGATAAGGAAGAGGGACCCGATTCCCCCACCGATCCCAACTTTGTGGCTTTTATGGCTAGTCATGTGAGTGATAGTGACCAATCTTCTATTGATGAAATTTTAGCACATGACACTTCCAAGGTCAAAGTTTATGAGTCCCTTATTTTCTATGGTAGTGAAAGTGAAGAAGAAAGAGAGAGTGAAAGTGAGAATGAGGTTGATGTGAGTGAACTTCAAAATGCTTTTCAAGAACTTTATGAAGAATCTATTAAATTAAAAAGAGCTAATTTGAAGTTAGAAGCAAGTTTAAAAGAGCGTGTCAAGGTCATTGATGATATTGCGTTAGTTGAAAACCTTAGGGCACGTGAGAGAGCTCTTCGTGAGAAGATTGAATATTTAGAAGGCGAGAGAGATAGCCTTAAAGGTTTAATGGAATCCTTGAAAAAGGTGCTTCTTGCATTTGAAGAGCGCAATATTTTATTAGAGTCTAACATTTTAGAATTACAAAATAAATTAAAAGACTCTAGTAAAGTCAAATTTGATTTGGAGTGTCGTTCGGAGAAATTAGATAAAATATTAGGAACGGTCCAAATTAAAAATGACACTTATGGTTTAGGCTTCGATACTTGTAATGAATTTACTCATAAAGCCAAAACCCATTTTTGAGGAGAATCACCTAGGAAAGCCTTTAGAGATCAATTCTTAGGTACCAATTTTCGAAGTGTTTTTACTTGTGCACATTGTGGTCGAAAAGGTCATCTTAGGAAATTTTATTTTGATATTAAATGAGTTCCTAGAAAATCCCAATGTAAGGCAACCGAGGTAGCCAAGATTCCTACATCCCGAGATGGTCATTCGTCATTAGTTTGGGTTAGGAGATCCAACTTGGTAGCTTTACAAGATAGGATTTTTTATTCGAATTTACTTTCACATGCTTCCTCCCTTGAAAAATCAAAAGGTTGAATGTGTCAGTTTTATTTGCATACTTTAGCTTTTGTGCTTCATGCTATATCACCCATGCTAATTGTATGCTTGTTTTAGTCATTTTCTAGTCTATGCTCCATGCTTAAACACATGCTAGAATAATGGTTTTTGTTTATCTTTGGTATTATACTTCTTTCATTTTTGTTTGCATTAAATGAAAAATACAAAAAGATTTTTGTTTATCATTTGCATTTTATTTTTTTAGCAATTTAAGATTGATGAAAAATACAAATGATTTTTGTGTGTCTTTTGAGTATATATTTTTTATATTTGGTTAAAAATTTCAAAAACTCAAAAAGATTTTTATTATGTGTGTATTTTAGTTTGACACACTTTATGTGGCATATACTTGTGTTTGAATCCCATATTTTACGCTCCCACGTGGCTAGAACTTTTGGTTTAGATTATCAATCACTATTATGTTCTTTACCATGCTTACATGGAGTAGTTGGATTTTGTGTTGATTTAAATGGATTCTATTTTTATATGCCTCAATTCACACATGCACGAGCTCATTTGAAATTTTAACTTCATATGTATATTTGAGTTTTGTGAGGTGTTCTCCTACCAATCTTGTCATCTACATGTTATGTGACCTAGGAGGACTAGTGCATGTCAAAATCCGTTGCACGTGAGATTTGTGAGATATAAAAAATGTGATATATAAATGTTCACGGGGAAGGGCCCCGAAAGGATTTATTAGCCTTTGCGAATAGTAAGCCACCGTTTGTTTGGACCTAAAAGAAATACGTGGTCCAAAGGCCTAAAAGAAAATTTGGCATTAAAAAGAAAAATAATTGCCAAGGACTATGTTTAGTTGATTTATTCATTCAAAAGAATAATATATATGCTTATTGAGGGAGTTTGGATGATATATCAACGGTTTGCACAATGTCTGTTTATCCTAGTTGCGTTTTCAATATCATGACTCTATTGGTTTGTCAAATCATCAAAAGTCTAGGCTTGTATGCATTGTGTATCTTTGTTCATTGAGTTAAATCTAATTGTCACATGAGGTTATATTCAAATGTGATGAAGTTTGCAATCAATTGAGAACTCCGTGAACATGTTTTAAGTGATTGGGTCTAAATTTAATTGCTTCTAGTTCACACCCTAACACTTTCGTTTCCATATGACACATTTTTACTATACGAGTGTGAAAAACTTATTGTGTTTTATGTTATTTGGGTGTTTATATCTATATGTGTGTACTTATACTTAGTTTAAATATATTGTGTATTTATGTATATGATATTGTGTTTGTTTTTGGTCTTTGCCTTGCTTGTCTAGTCCATTTATGCTTTAATTCATAATTCGTATCCATCTTGTTGCATTCTTTATTGATATCACATGCTTAATACTTTATATATCATATTGGTATCATTTTATTGCATCCTAGTTGGTATCCGATGTTATTTGTTGGATTAGTTGAATTTTATTTGCTTATGTGCTTTAATGTTCTCATCATTTTATGCACTAATGCATGTTTATCTTGTTATCCCATTTTATTTATCCCTTATTTAGTTTAAGGGGTTTATATACTTTAATAGGGGGAGATAAGTTAAGTTTTGATTCTTTAGCCTTTGTCTATTCCTGCACAAAAAGGGGGAGAATGATAGGGGGAGAAATGGTATCTAAACCTATTGTATCTTAGTTTGGGAGATTTATCTTAGGGGGAGACGTCTTTCTAAGTAGGTCATTTGTTTGATAAAAGGGGAGAATTCATTTAGGGGGAGTATTTATTTTTGCAATTAATATATTGATATTCCCTCTGCGTTTGATAGTTTGCTTAAGTGTGCATGGATTATTCTAAATGGCAACGTTCATCATCGGGCAAAGATATTGATCCTTGGGTTGTTTGAGTCAAGCATTGTATTTTTATTTTGGGTGGGATATTTTTTAGTTTAGTAGAGCTTGACGGCCCTTTAGGATTTTTATTTGATTTTTGTCCCGGAATAGCCAAAGGGGGACATTTGTAAGGACACAAATTTCTAATTGAGTCCTTTGTAGTTTTGTCTCAATTCCGGACAAAAACATTTGAGTCATAGGATAGAGTTCAAGTTTATCCATTCAAGCCTATGACGTGTTTGTTGAAGACATAGCGGCCAAGATATTAAAGCTTCATCAAATGTCGTGTGTGTTGTGCCTCGTTTCTACATCATTAACATGGTTCCATTGCTCCTAAGGTATGAATGCATTTTATATATATATATATATATATATATATATATATATATATAGGAGCTTGTAACATTATTTATTGGGTGTATTTTAGAAATTTATTTTGGGTGTTAGTATTTTTTTAATAAACTTTTTTTGAATTCATAGTTCTAAATATTTTGTTCTCGGACACCTTTCAGTAGAAAGATCATATCAAATCCAAAAAAAATCAGAAAAATACGAAACTGGCGGCCACGCATTCGTTTCGAAATTATCTAGAATCATGGCCTAAGATCTCGTTAGATAGGTCGTTCGAACGAGAAGTCATTCGAACCAGTTTCAAACGAATTTTTTTTTTTTCATTTTGTCTCTTCGGTAGAATTCTAACGAAAAAACAGTGGGAACAGTTTTAAGCCAGTTTTTTCCACTTTTCCACTACTTTGCTCCACTTCCTTTTGGACATACTTCTTAAGTGAGGGAACTAACTTTTTGAAGACAACTTTTTCACATTCCCAAGAGTCATTAGAGCAAAATACTTTGAAGAAAAAGTTCCTTTTTTTTGTGTTAAGTTTTATGGAGTAAATTCCTTGCAAAACATATATACACCCATATGTTTGTCTATATCCAAGTTTCAACATATATATATTGCTTGGAGTGTTTTGCACTGGTTTTCTCTACACCATTGAAGCAGAGAGTTTGAGTTTTCTTTTCAACTCATAAAGGAGAAGAGCTTTGTTTGATGTGACATTCCCACTCGAAGAAAGGCTTCATTGAGGATTGACGGTTGTCCAAAAGTCTCATTGGTGGATTCCAAGATTCCGGTGGAGTTTCGGGGACACGTCAAGGCTTGAAGGGAGTCGAGTCGAGATAGTAAGTCATTTGTCCTGTAATTGTAAAATCGTACTTAGTGGACTTAAGGCTAGGGCCGTTCGAGATTTTTCCCATTTTGGTTTTCCTCGTACATCCGGCGTAATGCGATTGAGATTTATTTTATCTTTCTATATCACCTAGATGCATGCTTAGGACTAAAAGATAAAATTAGTTCAAAATCACAATCTATTTAATTTGGTGCAAATTTAATGTTTGGGTATGTTCAATTTAATTCAAGTGAAAAATTACTTTATCTTGATAACATGCAAGTTTAACTTGAATTGGATTAATGTGTGTTTAAGTCGAAACGAAAATTGTGTGTGTAGTTTTAATTTCACTTTTAGTTTAGTTTTATTTTTTTTCTTAAGTTGGTTTGTTCTCTTTAAGAAAAGAAAATTTTAAATAACTTTTGGAAAATTAAAATTTGAACCATTTCATTATGTTTGAATTTAAAAATTGGGGGCTTCTACACTTTTAAAATGTCCATAAAAAAATATCCAAGATGTACCAATAAAAAGTTAATAAAGGTAGAACAAACAACCCTTCGTCACTTCTCTAAATATGCTCTAAATCTAAATATGTCTACGCCCTAACTGCTCTCGACATAAAGCTAGCATGTAAATGAGCATTTTCTCTAATAAGACGTATCCTAGAGGCATCAGTAGTCATATAAATAATTGAAAATTGAGGCATTTGGTCCTGAAAATGTGTACATAATGTGCATGAAGATGATGGTGGTGATTCTCTAGAACATGAACTCTCATCAGGAACACTCAGGGGCTTAGAGGACACTCTCTTACATGCAAGAGTTTTGTCACAGCCCATAATATCCTAAATAGGGTGTAAAAAGAACAAACGAGTAGAAATTGAATAAATCAAAAGTGTGAATGGGAAAATCTAAGGTTTGAAAAACTAAAATCCCTAAAATCAACCTTAAAGAACAAATTAAACACCTAGTAGGATGAAATCCAACTAGATGAACTCTAATATATTTAAATAAATAAGAAAATTAAAGAATAATGACTTATAAGAGTGTATACTTGATAAAAACAAACCGAAGATAGGAAAATGGTATGTTAATGAGAAATCTCTAAATGTACTCCAAATACCTCATGAAACAATCACACAAGAGTAAAAAATGATCTTGGATAGAAATATCCACAGTTTGGAGCTCTAGAAGTGTTGGATTTAAAATATGAACAAATGAGTCATGAATCCTCTTTACTAGGTCTGACTACCCCAAACTTTGTGCCCACGAATTAAGCGTTATTGTGCGTATGGTTAGTTATGTGTACGATGCCAATTTCTTTTACAGTGCATACAGTTTTGGCCAATACACTATAGTTAAGGAATTTTCCAAAAAAAGGCTAAGTGTAGAATCCCAAAAATCCAATCTCTCAAATTATGTTATGAATGTATTCAAATGCATGTAAAAACATTCATGCATGACAGGCCAAGAACAATTTTGAGATTAAATGCAAAAATCAAAGGACTCACACACAAATATTTACAAATGCAATCTCTAACATGAAAAGGTATAGTAGTTGTGGACACCTCAATCTACAATTGAGGTTCCATGATGCTTTGTCAGGTCTTGAATAAGTCCCGAGCATGAACCTCAGAATAAATCTCGAGAAAATCTAACTTTTAGAACCTACGCTAATGTTTATGGTGTCAAAAACGCCAAAGACCAAAGTATATAGGGACAAAGTATAAAAAACTAAAAACCCAAAAATCTACTTAATCCATTAAAACAACCAACAAACAACCCCTCTGGGACCTTTGGCTGATCAGCCAAAGCCAACTCTAGCAATAGACGATCAGCCAAAGCATATATCCGATTGACCACAATCCTTTCACATAAAAGATTGGGCAAATATTTTCTCAGTCGTTGATCAAAAATCAATGGCACTGGATCTTCAGTTGATCGACCATCCAATCCGTTAGAACCTTTACAGATAGAGGTGCTCACCAATCTTAAAAATGATTCCTAAACTAAACATTGATTCAGTTTTGTAACTTTCTTAATCCCACGCACCCGAGATACTCAAGATCATTTTTAAAAACTCTCGAAGGGCTCTTAGTTTATAAACTCATACTTTCGTGGAGTCAATCCAAACTTTCTAAATGAAGCTTTGCTCGACTGAAAAAAGCACAAGAAAAGGGCTTTCCCCAAGGCAAAAAAGTTACCTTTCATCGCAACGGTAAAGAACCTTTGCCCAAACTTTAGGGAAACACCTGACATTTATATATTATTAAAAATTGGACCTACTAGTGTTCCCTCTCTAATTCGTCCCCCAGTAAGGTATTAGGTATGCAATTAATAGCATTTATGTTTGTTTAAACCTGAATTTTAACCCAGAAACCCCACTTGTGTCACGAATTGACAAACTCATATGTTAAATAATACAAATAAAATGCCATGATTCTAAAATACAACATGAAAACATACCTTTCAAAATACCTTCTCAGAAGAGTGCTATTAAGCAGCGTTCAGCACGAAACTTTACAGGTCAAAGTCTAAAATTCAACTACACTTATCACTTTATCGAGCAAATAAGGCCTGCCTCTCCATGGCACCTTGAATATGTGTTTTCATTTCAATACTTTTCAAACATCCGCATTTGATAAATGTATTATTTTAACGTATAAATATATCAATACAATACAATGAAAATGTTATATTAAAGACTAGGTTACATAAATACCGCTTTATTGTACCATGTGTACTCGGTATCCCATTGTCTCCACCTGTGAATATACCCATTTATGTAAACTACGTTGGTTTTTATCCTAAGTTTCCTTAGGTAAGTAGGCACTATACCAAGATAAACTCATGAATATCAAGCCTTATAATATGTCTATTGGCGTATCATCTTCTGGGGATGCATCCATTCCAAGTACTGAACTCCCCAGACTTCTCCTGGGCCACCCCAATGTCGTGATGTAGTGTCTTACTCTACTTGTCTGTAGTAGAACATTACATCATTGATGTAACCTCCCCACTTCATAGCCCAACTCCTCCTAGTACTATATTCCCAAACTAGTCCGAAGGACAAAACCTTCCAGCTAGTAACCACCTAACAGGTTATATGATAATATCAGATATCTTTGGGTCCATTCCCATTTTAATTTTCCATACACTAACCCTCCCCCTCCCAAAAAAATTCGCACACTTGAACACACATCACGTTCGAACTCGTGTTACGATCGAATTGCATAGGCTTTGATCCCAAGTCCTCTTGGGTACGTAGGTGTAATACCGATACCTTCTCGTGAGCTTGGACCAAGATAATATATCTCATGATATACCATCCCCACAGGGATACATCCATCTCTAATTACTCACATACTACAAATGAGATATCAAACTATCTCGAGAGGGGACCTCCCAAACATATTCCTACATACAATACGAACGAGATATCACCTCTCTCACAATATGAATGAGATATCAAACTATCTCAAAAGTCGATCTCCCTCGCACAGTTATATACACACCGATGGCCACCCGTTATAAAAAGATGAGGTTTCTCGCAGGCCTGCATACATAATAATGGTCATTCATTATATACTATAAAGCAAAGATTCATGCATAAGAAAATATTATGTACCAGCACTGGTTGAAGTGACGTTTGATACCATTATTGAACCTAAGCTCATATCTACACTTTTTAGGGACCCTCAGGCTTTGGTTTCTAAACAAATTATAAAATAACTAAAAAGTAATAAATTACTATAAAGAGCGATAACAAGCATAGAATTAAGGAAGCATAGACTAACACCTTCCCCACTCATAACCCGGTTCGCGAACCCACATAACAAGAATTTCTTGACCAACCATAAACTATAAAACCTGCCTTAGGATTAACCCAAAAGGGATAACCGAAACCTTTTTATTTGTTTTTACATAAAATAAACTAGCGACTCTGGACTCCTATGAAACCCCCTTTTCTGCACAAAAGTCAAACTTACCAAAGGGGCATGCACTAAAAATGGACATGGTGTCAAACTACATCCAGGGGAAAGTCACTGGCGAACCAAAAACATCGAATCTATAACCCAACCTCTGGGGGTCCAATGGAAGTAGGAGATAATCATTCCTCATATCCCCATGACGAATCTCCCCCCAGGCATAGTGGCATCACGCTCGCTCTAAGGCTCGCAACACCACAATGGAAACTCTACTGGGGACCTTTTTTTCCCTATCAAAATATAACTTTGTGTATCATAGATGGCCACTTCATTGTAGATACTCCACCGAAGATAAATCAATAGAACCGAACAATTTATATGTTTCCTTTCTACTATATTTAATACTGCTCTCCCGCATAACTATTTTATGTTAATTTTATAGTTGCTTATCGGCCTTAGTTTTAGAGTCCCTCACAACGTAAATACGCACTTAGATCCTTATGTACATGATTGTACATTTTACAAAACATATCGGTGCGCGTGAAGGACCTTACAATAAAATTAAATATCAAATTATATAAAAATTAAAGATTACCTATTTGCATCACACATTACATAGTGTTGTTTTTTATATTTTTTTAAACCCTAAACCCTAGAGGGCTCCCAAAAGAAACTATTTGAAATAAGTTTGTACTTTAGGAAGGATACACCTCTCCCAAATAGAGATGATCGTACTTTTAAGAAGTCATTTCCCCAGACAAAGCTCGTACTTTTGAAAAGTCACTTCCCCAAAAGTCTAGTTGCCAATTAGTGTCCTCACTCTTTTTGCCCACCCGTCTGGTATATTGAACAATTTCTCTCTTGATCCCAAGGGCGCGGTGATAGGGAAGAAGTTTGTTTAGTATTGGGGTATATATATTAGGATTCCAAAGTTATTCAGTACTGTAAAATGGTGTCATGCATAACTTAAAGTTTGATCCATCTGAGTAGCTTGGTATATCATGACCCATGGCAATGAAAAGCGATCCTCTGATAATCAAGTCACATCACCCTCTTGTATATAGAAAAATATCTAGGAGCACACCTTATTTCACAAAAAGAATAAGATATTTAATGGTCAATCTCTCTGAATTTTTTTTAATTATTGTCAGACGGTCGGAGGCTGGTATAAAACCCTCAAATTATAGGTCAAATGAATACCCTGAACAAGGGAGATCAACAGTATGAATCCGCAAGTCATTGTCAAAACAAATGTCCCTTATGTTGGATTCCCCTAACCACTCTTTTATTTTGGGGAAAGTAATAAAATGTAGTCTATTTTTTCCTCCCTCCTTGTTCTAACAAAATGAGAACTCACCCCTGATCACCCCAATCCAAAGAGATGCTATTAAATTTCTCATCCTTTAAAGATACTACCAAATGAAAGAACTCAAAATAAATATTGTCCAAGTACGATTAAAAATAGATAAAAGAATTACATCGAATTAAGTAATTTTATATGTCAGTCCTTCTCCCCCGATGTATTATCCTTACGTATGTCCTTATGTTTGCAAAAACCTAAATGAAAGTGCTCCGACTTTTCCTGCAGTTATCACTATCAGCAGAAAATTCCCACTAAGTTCTTACCCTAGAAACCAGAGTTCGCACATCGTGCGGTCATTTTGTTTTCATCGGTGAACTCCCTACCCCCGATTATCATATGTGCAATGTCGTACGATCCATATCTCTCGAACAAGACCATAACCTATCAACTATGGATCAAATTTTGAGAGAACTTGAGCGCATCACTACTTCCCAAAAAACCATGCAGGCCGAGATAAGGGCACTAGACCAAACCCAAACTAGTATGCAGGGAACCCACACTGTAACATGAGAGAACATCCATCCTCCTCCTATACCCAACATTGGTACACTACCTGCGGTGGCTATCAAGGGCATGCTCATCAACCCCCAGGATCTGCCTACTCTAGTTCCATCTCTGGCTCCCCTGCTAACATTGGTGCTCCCCACTTCCATGTACCATTCCCCCAAATGCTTGGTTTGAGCCTTACCATCGGTACCCCAAGCACATGAGCATTGTTTTCCAAGGTCCCCTATAGGATGAATATGTTCCCCCACCAGCCTAAGAGGTCATTCACTAACCATCGAACCAAGAGATAATGCAAGTACAATCTAAACTATGTATTTTTAGAGGAACCCATAAGTAAAATGAAAATCACATATGATCTTAACAAAATAAAGAATATGGCCCTCTATTTTGAAGCCCCACTCCCAGACAAATTCAAGATGACAGTCTTTAAAACCTAAAAAGAGGTAGGCTCTCCATCCACTCACTTATCTAACTACCACCTCTATATACTGGTCCAAAACGTCGACATAAAGATATTGGAAATGTTGTTTTCGTCCACACTAGTCAGAGTAGTTATCACTTAGTATATGAGCCTTAAATGTGAGGGGACTTCCCAAACATGGGATGATGTATATCGTGTTTTCCAAAAGCATTATAAATACAACGAAGAACTGGGACCACCCATAATGATCTGAAAATTCTGAAACAGGAGGGGGGGGGAGGCAGTTGGCATCTTTGTCACTCGCTGGAGAGAGAAAGCGGATTAAATGGTTAATCGTTCCATAGAGCAAGACCAGATAGAGATCTTAATCAAAAACCTGCGAAGGGAAGTGAAAAGTGAACCTGGGCTCACCTGATTCCCAGATTTTAAAGCCTTCAGTTATATATTGTGTAAGATAGAAGAAAATATGGTCGCCAAAGATGTTATAACCACTGAGGAATCTCTCCATACTACCAATTAATTCTCTCCATATAAAAACCCATCAGGGGATTCCACATCTCACATCACCACCCTCGTAGTCAGTCCCATGATAGGATCACGCCTGGTTGTCCTCACTAATCCATCTATGGTAGCCATTATTGCACCCTTCCCATCAGAACCCCATCTTAGAAATTATCAGACCGTGCTTCCTCCCAACGAGTTTTGGGATCGATCGAGAACCTTAACTCACTTGTAGGCCCCTCTTAGTCAGGTGTTCATCGCTCTGAAGCTAGATGTTCGCCTCAAACCACTTAACCCTAGACCACTCGGAAGTACTATAGATAAACACTGAAAATTGGATAGGGGTAGTAACGGACGGATACGAAGCAAATACCATGCTATCTATATATGTATCCATTATCTGGATGAACTATTAGTATCCATATCCGTATCCATACCCACCCAGATAGTAAAAATAACTATCCATAGTCATATCCTCTCGGATTCCCCGGATTCGAGTAATATCCATATTTGTTTACATTGTTTATCCATTGCAATTAACACTAATTTTGAAATTAACTGAAATTCATATTGAATAAAAATTATACGATCAAAGTCTAAGAGAATTTTTCTATAACTAACTAAAACAAGGTGACAATATAAAAATTTAAGATAATGTTTGAAATCAAGCACTAACATTTAAATTGTTAAATCATTATAAGTAAAACATACTAAAAAATCAATAATATTCAGTCCATATAAATCAACAACACTAAACTTACTGAAAAATCAATAATATTCAGTACATATAAACCAAAAATACTAAAACTTGCTGAATTTTACACTAAAACTTATTAAAATCAAAACTAAAACTTACCGAAATCAACATTATTTAGTGTTTTTATTGTGTGTGTTGTGTACAAAGTGCATATATGTGTGTGTGTGTGTGTGTGTGTATGTATGTGTTGATGTGCGTTTATGTGTGTTTGTGCATGTGTGTTGTTGTTGTATTCGTTGATGAGCGTTTGTATGTGTGTGTGTGTGTGTGTGTGTGTGTGTGTGTGTGTGTGTGTATGTGTGTGTGTGTTGCTGTGCGAGTGTGTGAGTGTGAGAAAGAGAGAGGGGGGATCATATCCCGATGGAGGGGAGGAAACACAACTAGAGTTCTATGGGTTTGAAGTGGAGAAAGAGAAGGGGTTTTAGGTTTTTGGTGGAGAAAGAAGAAGCCAGTATTTTTTTGGTTGGGTTCACTTTAATACTTTGTTTTCTTTTTTTTAAACCATTTTAAAAAAGGTTTCTTTTATTTTCTTTATTTTTTCGTCTTTTTAAGTCATTCATTCTCTTTTGATTTAAAAAAAATATATTATTTCTTCACTTTTTTTAATGAGTGACAAACATTTTTATATTTGTAAGGACATTTTTCTCATGTCCAGCATGTTACATTTGTGTATGTCGTACGCCGCTACATTTGGCACGTCACCTCAAGATCTCACTCGACGGCCTCAATTCGAATTTCGGGAATCAAGATTTTTTTATCTCCATCATATGTCCCTCATCTACCTCAATGACTTCATGTTCTATGATTTTTGGCTCATAATGCAAGTGGTACGCAAGAGAAGCCAAAATAATGCAACAAGGCTTAATAGGGAAGTTCAAGGGCAATTTGGTAATTTTATAGCCATCGTCCAGAGGACCGATCAACTGGAAAGTTGAAGAGCTTGCCGCAACAAAGATACTGAAAGAAACGGCACATCAATTCGAGCTACGGTAAACAAGTTATGGCCTTTTGAAAATGGAGAGATTTCCAAGAAAAAGACTTGGAAAAATGCTAAGTGTTTTAAGCCCCTTGACCAGCGATTTTTTCCAAATCGAGGGCCGAACCGATTCGGGGGGCGAACCGGTTTACAGGAGACCCGAACCGGTTCGGGGTACCTGTACGCTGGATAGAATTTCAGAGTTTTAAAAATGTGGAACTCTTTATTTGTTTCCCTATAAATACCAACTTCGGGGGAGTTGTATTGCAAGACTTTGATAGACGAATTTGAGAGTCCTAATACCTCAAGTCTTCACCTTTTTGAGTCCCAAGACTCATGTTTTGATTCACATATCTTTGTGAATCCTTTTTGAAACCCAAGAACACAATTTTGTTTCCGTTCATCTTTGTGGGGAGATCTTTGCAATCGAGGACTGCGTGCCATTGCTGAGGGAGTCTCTACAAAGTTTTATGGCTGCGTGTCATTGAGGAGTGCTGCGGTTCTTCCTTTGTTGATTGGACTGAGATTCATGTGGGTTCGCTGCGTGTGGATTCATTGCTGACGACACCGACCGACGCCTACGGGTATTCGTCTGTCACTGTATTTCATTGTAATTCGAGTAAGTTGCGATTTACTTATTATAATGAAATAAAAGGTTTTGCCCTCCGGGGATTTTTCCTTAAACTTGTGTCGCATACTTTATATGTTTATGGGTTGACACATTCACACATGTAGTTGTTTGTTTAGGGGCTGAATTAAATAAGGTTTGATTGGAATCTTGCGAATTAATTTAATCAATTATCACACACCGAACCTATTCGAGTTTTTCAATATTATATTTATATTTTACATTACATATAAAAAATATTATAAATAATAATTATAATATTATGCGGATACAAATATCCAAAAAATGGATATCCGCAAATATGGATACTCTGCCTCGGATACGAATTATCCATGTCGGATATATATACTATCTGTATCTGTATCCGTTATTCCGAATACTTTAACTTACAATCCTTATCCACTTTTTTGGATATTTTTTGGATAAGTATTCGCAAAATCGGACTCACACACCAGACGAATTTGGATTTTTGAATTCTTTTACACCCCTAAAATTGGACTCACATTGAGAATATCACTTGGGACCATGTCACGTCACCAATAACTATTGAACCTTAAGGTATGCTACCCAGGACCTTATCGACACTGGGAGACTCATCCCACCAAGGCCCAATGTTACTAGTAGCCCCTTGTCATGTCATCCTAACCCTGTAACTAATACCCTCCCATCCCAAACACTGACCCCTCCACCCTGATAGTCACCATCCATCACAAGCCAAGGATGAGGAAATATGCCCCCTTCCAAATAACTACCCACTCGGCACATAATCGCCCGTCATACAAATCATCGCCAAGACTAAGTCCACTATAGACTATACAACCTTTTTTATAATGGCTATACACTTCCTGCAGACTAACCATTATAGTCTAGACCTCCTCTTAGTCATAGGATTCATGCTCTTCAAAGAGTGGAGACATATCAGCCCCTTTTTAGAAGAGACCGATCACTCAACTGTATGGGAGGAGATATATGACGAAGCCCTCCAGGCAACAGGGCATATCACCTTTGTAGTATTTATCCAGTCAACCATATGGCAGAGATCTACCCCAGAGGCGCACCTGTTACCCTCTTGAAAACAAAAACCATCGATAGTTCCCCCTCACTCTGTACTCCGGGTGCACCATCACTCCATTCTTTAGTAAATAATAGAAGCACCATACCTTTCAGTCATCGAAATAAAGAACTCATGATTCAAACACCCTAATACCCGAGTGCCCCAGTACAAATGAATGAGGAAGATCTATAAATCTGAGCCAATGATCATATTACCTAGAGATATATAGCTTGTAACCAACTATTATATGATGAGGAGGAAATGATAAGATACCACTATATCTAAATAGACATCACTTGGGATACCAGGTTATGGTCCAATCTCGAACCTATCAAGTACAAGGCCGACCCAAAGTTCCAAAAGAAAGGTGGAACCGACTCTGTCAAAATAAAAGGTTCGTAACCGCCTAAGTCTTATTTGAGTCAGAATGTAACCGACAACATGGAATACTCCCTAGATCCTCTCCCTTGGATGAAAAATAGAGGTTTACCCCTTAGATACCAATCATATAGACTAACTCCAGAGGTAACATCAACTTTTTTTCTACTGATAGGACCTCGGTCGATGTCTCCCCTAAGAAACACCACCTTCGGCCTGACAAAGCTTACTTATAGAACTCCTTCACCCAGTCCCTACCATGTGTGATATATTGACCTGCTAGAATAGGGGATCAAAGATTGCCTTGGTCGTCTCCTCATTACCGAAAAAACACTTCCTGGGTTTTCGAGACGAGTTCACCCTCAATACTTAGGTCCGGGAAGTGATGGCACAGTGGGACTAGCCCCTAAAAAAAGACTCTGGTTACACGAGCACAAACCCACATCCTTCAAATCACTAACCTCTAAGGCTTCAAATTTGGGATCGGATACAAATCTACAGTAGAAGAGCTCAACCAACTAGAGAAATATGAACACTGTACATATTGCATAAAATAGCGAGGCTACTAAACAAATAACCTATAGTCTAGCCTCTCATACGTGGGACCTCCTCTGCAGTTTTTTTATACAAGTGAGGGCTCCGGCATTCCATCACTGAAGTACATTTGATTATTTGAGCCACTAGGTGGGACAATCTACCAGTAGAAATACAAGTAACTATGTGAAACTTCATGATAGTAGACAATAATCCCCCCAAGCTCCCCCCGACCCGAAGAAGACCGCATCAGTCCCTAAGATGAACTAAATCTTCTAGTTTCACAGTTGGCCTTCGACCTCTATGTCCTTGAGATATCACCATGGACTCACCATCACACAGAAATAGGACATAGTTACAAAAAATCATACCTAGATGCAACCCGTATCATTTATATCATCGAACTGCAAGATGAGATGACCTAACGAGGTCATCATCAACAAAAAGGTACTCCCTCACAAAGGTACTCGTACACGGCTGAAATATAATTTATCCACCCCGCTCCCCATGTCTATGCTCAAAGTATATTTCACAGCCTGTAATACATGGTATTTATAGTGAATCTTACTAGGTTTGTCTATGATATCTCGCCCTGGGGGCTCGAACACACCGAGATATATTTTCTAATGGCGCAAACATTGTGAAAGAAATGGATCCATGGAAGACAGAAACCTTTGTCGATGATGAGTGTCAATAAGGAACTATAAACTCAGACGTAGTTATAGGGTGGATGGATAACTCCATGTCACGAGATTCCTCAAAGGCCCATAATGAGGGTCCCAAGAGCCAGTTATAGAGCCTCATTCTAGACTAGACCAAGGTGATAACCCCAAAGCCAACATCATCTGCCTTCGGCCTCGCATCCTTAGTTGATCCATCGATACGTCTAGAGAAAGTTAAACTGAGGATCCAGGCAAAACTCACGCAGACTCTAGACAAGGAGGTTTACTTTCGCACTAGGTCAGGTCGACACTCCGCTCCACCGATCCCTTTTGAAAAAGAGAAAGATTCCCTTAAAATTACCATCATACGTCCTCTCCGAGAAAATAACAAAATCCAGGATCAAATCCAGAGATCCTCAGCTAACATCACCATTTGGGAGTTGAAAGCTACATCCTGTGATCACTGACCTACTCCCGTTTGTCTGCTGTCTTAGGCTTCTGCACCTATGGATCTAACTCTGACTGAAATATCAGCTATTATAGTCTCTATCGACATGCAAAAACACATTAACTTTTATGACGAGGACCTCCCCATACAAGACTGTAACCACCGGTGCTCATTACACATCACTGATGATGTTGTAAACAACACCAGCAGTATAAGGTGTTGTTAAGCTCAAGCTAGTAGCTACTATGGTAGCATATGTGTAATAAACTAGTAGAATGAGATAAGGAGAAGAGGAGAAACACTTGTATTTAAGTAGTTCAACTAATTTAGCCTACGTCCACTATGAGTGTGTGAGTGAACTTCACTAGAATAAGGGCACTAATGTCCTGTGATACAATCTCTCACTTTCTCTCTCTACTGTTAATTTGCTTGAGTTTGGCTAGGGTTTTCAATATTGCGATCCATTTACAAGGTTAAAGAAGATATGCATATATAGTGCTTGGGAGGGTGTAGTGTAACCCCCAAGCATGCCATGAGCATGTGTGTGGTGATTAAACCAATCTCATGTGGACACCTGGTTGTGCCACATGCAGATAATGATGACCAAATATTCCCTCGCTTGAGGATAATGAATTGGTTATAACGATGTAGTCCACGTGTCTGAAGTCTCTCATGTGCTTACGTATGTTCGGACCTATGATGTCATCTATTACAACCTCGGCCCAGTCGAGTACGATGTTGATAAGTTAGAGGGTTGTCTTGTTCTGTCAATTATAATTATGACCTCGGCCTGATTGACTAGTAGAGATTAGGTATTAAACATAGCTGCAGGTGTCGACTGAAGTAGAGTACGACGGTGACAGTTACTTGAGCCCATGACATATTGTTGACCTCGACTGATGGACAGCGATGTTAGTTATTGTGGTGCCGACCTTCTAAAGGACGACCTTTCATATGGACATTATGGGCTTCCTATTAACTCGATCATTATGTCAGTCGAGGTTATTAATTCTGAGTACGAGGGTGGATATTGGGCACATAAATCACCCCATAGCCCTTAGTCTCCTATGTGAGTAGGTGGCTGAGGGGTATATAAATTAGGCCGATGAAGAGTCTTTTTAGAATCTTGGGGTGTGGAGTGATCCCTTGGACACATGTCACTTTTAGAAGTGACTAGCGTATGCCCCAAGGTATGACTTCACTGACGGCACCTTTTAGGTTTTCTAGGGCAATGATGAGTGCCTTGGAAATTGTGCCCCAACATTAGAGAAGGTTCAAATAGTTTTTCTCTTTCCTCATTCTCCTTCTTCTCTCACTTTCCCGCCTTAGAGTTCTTGCTGCAGAAAATTTCTTCGAACCTTCCAGAGCCAAAGCTTCACCCTCTCTATGGTTCTCAGGTCGTCTTGGGATTGTTACCCCTCGCCTTTCACTCTTCATTGTTCAGGTAACCATCTTGATCTATGCTTTTCTAATTTTTTGGCTTCATTTGCAAACTTCCATATTTTTCGATGAGTTTTTCTATTTCCAGTGAGGGAAACCATCACTATTTGGTGGTTTTAAGTGAGAGTCAGTGTGATTTAGGGTTTATTTCAAGCTTTCTTGGTCATCCTTAGGCTAGTTTAGGTCAGAGTTTGGCCTTTTGGATTTTTTGACTGACCTCTAGTTATCTTCTCCGGTGGGCTGCTTTACACTGTTCTTAGTGTTCTTACTGAAAAACCTTTGGATTCTAACTTTTGATATTTAGCTTGGGTAGTATAAGTTGTTTACTTGTTTGCCTTTTTATCTTGAACTCTCCAAGTGTATCATCCTCTATCGAATGCTACGACCCCTGTATAAACTTGCTGAAGAGTTCCCAACTCTGCGTGAGGAGTGTTTCAACAAGATCAGAAAAATTGAGTTAGCTCAGGCCGAGGCTCATAGGGCCGAGAATTTTCCCCTCAGACCAATTTTTCCTCCACCACTAGTTGTCATTCACCTGAAGACCGCCGAGGAACCTATACCTATGTCAGAATCGGCTTCTTCAGACCTAATGTCAACTTCTAAGCTGATGAGTCCGTAGACTCCTTCCAAGAGGCTATGGATTACTCCCCTAGGCAAAGTGAGGATTCGGAGGATGCTGAGGTTTCAAGTCGTGCCTCTTCTCACCAAGGTGTTGACACTTCTCATTAGTCTTTGTCCATATAAATCTTAGAGCCTAGTGTGGCGATTCCTCCTCCTATTGATGACATTCCTCTATCGGCCACCACTAGTGTTGAGTTTTTGAAGAGGTTTCCTGGTGGTGCCCCTATGGGTGGCGCGACTAAAGTTACTGGGGATGGTGATGATGATGAAGAAAGTGAACTTGATACCTATGTAGATGCAGAGTATGAGAGTACTGTGAATTAGTATGACCTGCTTTCCTTCAGACACCTTTATTCCATATATTCCTCAATCATCCTGAGGAAACCTCTAAAGGACGAAAGGGCCTTCGATGGCCTAGATGGTGAAATCTTTATCTATGAATAGATGTTTCAGTTGGGTTTTCATCTTCCCATCCACCCAACTATCAGAGATATACTCTCATACATAAACCTTGCCCCTTCCTAATTATCCCCAAATGCTTGGAAGGTTATGATTGGGGCTATCGTCCTTTGGAAGGTTGTTCACCATACAGACCTTCCAGTTAGATTTTTTACTAGTTGCTACATTACTTCATCTGCCAAAAAACACCCTGGCTACTACCACTTCGTAGCCAGGAAATTCGAGATGAAGATGCTCTTGGTTACCCAGACCTCCAATCATAATTGGAAACCTCGGTATTTCTTTATTTCTGGGGCCTGGGAGTTTAGCCCAATCGAGGCCTGTGGAACGTCGGTTCCAAGGACACCTCTGACCCTAGCCTTAGCTAGGATAATTACAAGAATATTGAGGAACTTCGTAACCAAGGCGAGAAAGGTCGTCTTGTTAAGTATGAATATCTGATAACCCCCTAATACCTTTCTCAGATAGGTTTGGGTGGTGGTCCTCTGAAAAAACTTCGTAACTTTTCAAATTTTTCTTCCCAAGTGGTGTCTCATATTTTTTATCTTTTCGACTTGCTAACTCGGAGACTTATCTTTTTGCAAAGCGACCCGCAGGCATTTTAGACGATTTTCGGGAGATATCGGCCCCCAGCCTTATAAAACTCATGGAAAAATAAGGTGGTGACAATGTGCCTCCTCCTGTCCAGAAAAAAAAGTATCGGTACTTCAAGGGTTGATGCTAGCAAGAAAAGGAAAGAGTCTACTGAGCCAACTCGTACTAAGCCGAGCAAGGCTGTTAAGGACTGTGCGATCCCTATTTCCACTAATGATGCTTTGGCTGCTCGTCTATCGTAGCTTAAGATTGGAGATAGCGTGATCGGCCATAGCCTGAAAGTTGTTGATGCTATTGGCACCATCATGACTGAGGAGGATAAGCGCTTTCTTCAAGCCTTATATGTCCCTTTATTGGTCGAGTTTACACTCCACAAGGAAATTTAGGTATTAATTTTTCATTTTTTCTTCGAAGTGTTCTCTCTGCTCCGTAAACATTATTATTCATATATCTGATCTTATTCTGTAGAGTGTGGTATCTCTTCACCACCTTGTTGACTAGTCTTTGAAGAAGTTGCCCCTTATACAAAAGGGAAAGGACGTTAAAAAAATTGAGGCCAATCTAAAGGCCGAGGTGGAAAGGCTTAAAGGAGTCATCCAGGAAAGAGACAACCAGATTTCTCAGCATAAGGAGGATCACGGCAAGGCTCTGAAGGCAAAAGATCAGAGTCTTCAATCAAAAGTTGACGTTGTTCTGAAAGCTGTGTTGGAAGATGCTGCAGAGAAAACCATTGAGGACTACAAAGTCTCTGATGAGTTTGTCAGCTTCGGCTTTGAGTATTTAAAGAGGGGCATTAAAACGACCAGTCGATGGGTAGCCATGAAGTAAGGTGATTCTGGGAGCTTAACTGCGGACGAATTTGTCGGTCTTATCTTTGGAGACCCTCAATTCGGCCAAGCTTTAAAGTAAGTAGAAGAAAGTGATGTTGCCCCGGCCGAGACGGTTCCTCTTGAGGCTGACGAGACTGACAACGGTGATCAGCAAGATGATAAGGTTGAAGTTATGAATCCCAGCTTTGACCCCATCAATCCAGCTGCTAACCGGTCGGCTCCTGCTGAGGGTCAAACTGAGCTCTAAGCGTCTATCCCTCTTTAAAGAACTTTTTGTAAAGCTCTGTATAATTCTTGTTTTGATGAAATTTGGTTATAACTTTTTGACATTTTGAATGTAACTCTGTAACCTCTTCATGTTACGAGCATAATCAGATACACTTTTTTTGTTTATATTACTCTTCTATGATGTTTTATTGTTTTATAATTGAGATGTTCCACATACTCACCACAAATTTCTCCATAAGGATAGAAATATGAAGATGTTAAAGGTCTGAGGTAACCAATTTATGGTGCTTAACCTCATATTTTTACCAAACTAATGATGTTAAGGTCTGAGGTCACCAAATTAATGAGGTTTCACCTCATAATTTCACCAAACTAATGATGTTAAAGGTCTGAGGTCACTAAATTATGGTGTTTAGCCACATATTTTCATCAAACTAATGATGTTAAGGTCTGAGGTCACAAAATTAATGATGTTAAGTTCTAAGGTCACCGCATTAATGATGTTTCACCTCATAATTTCTCCAAACTAATGATGTTAAAGGTCTGAGGTAACCAATGTATGGTGCCTAACCTCATATTTTTACCAAACTAATGATGTTAAGGTCTGAGGTCGCTAAATTAATGATGTTTCACCTCATAATTTCACTAAATTTATGATGTCTGAGGACTGAGGTCACTAAATTATGGTGTTTAACCTCATATTGTCACCAAATTAATGATGTTTAAGGACTAAGGTCACCAAATTATAGTGTTTAACCTCATATTGTCACCAAATTACTGATGTTTAAGGTCTGAGGTCACCAAATTAATGATGTTCCACCTCAAAATTTCACCAAATTAAGGGTGTTTAAGGTTTGAGGTCACCAAATTAATGATGTTTAAACATATACATTGGAACAAAAGTTATTAGAAGAACTTTGATGTTTCTCATTCATACTCTCTTTGATATCTTCTGTATAAATTGATACATGTATTATAAAAAGATATAACAATTGCCACATCATAAGTAATATTTCTTCAAGTGGTCGGAATTCCAAGGGCTTGAGAAAGGCTCCCCTTCAAGATTTTCTAGTCGATAGGTACCAGGTACAACCTCATCAATTACCCTGTAAGGACCATACCAATTCGGATGGAGCTTATTAGGTTTTTACCACATCTTCTTCAGGACCACATCTCCCACAGCTATCGACCTTGATTTTACCCTCTGATTGTATAACCTCCCAGTTCTTTGTTAATAGGTTGCTTGTCTTATCTCAGCTAGGGGTGTGCATCAAACCGGATGGACCGAATGGACCGAAAAAACCGAACCGAACCGAACATACTTTTACGGGTTTTTTAAAATTCGGTCCAAATTCGGTTTTAAAAAGGAAGGACCGAATGTATTCGGGTCGGTCTTGGGTTTGGTTTTAAAAAGTGGGTCTAAGACCGGACCGGACCGGACCGGTTTAAATATATATACATTAAATAATAAAAATATATATGTTAATACAAAGTGGGTCTAGGTGTGCTGGAGGTTTCTTAAGCTGGTTTGGGCAGATTTTTGAAGCAAGTTTGGACAGATTATATGTTTGGGCAGATTATAAGCCAAAATGAGTTTTAAGTGCAGAATTTTAACATGAAAAAAACAGCAAAAAAAAAAGATTTTTTTTTTTTAAATCAAACCGTGTCAAACCGAATTGGACCGAACCCGAACATTATTTGGACCGAAACACACTTGGACCGAACCCGATTAATCATGTCCGGTTTCGGGTCTTAATAAACATGGACCGATTAATTCGGTCCGGTCCATAATAATGTCCAAACCCGGACCGGACCGGACCGTGAACACCCCTAATCTCAGCATCTCCTCTTCTTTCCTCAATTAAATCAAGATCAAGTCTTCTCTCTTCCCCATTCCTCTGAGGGTCATACATCTGAATTCTATGAGTGGGAAGCCCTATCTCTATAGGGATGACAGCTTCTGAACCATGAGCTAACATAAATGGAGTTTCCCCTGTGGGTGTTCTCACTGTCGTCCTATAAGCCCAAAGCACAGCATATACCTCTTCTATCCATATTCCTTTGGCCTCTTTTAACTTCTTTTTTATCCCATCAAGGATTGTTCAATTTGTGACCTCAGTCTGACCATTTTCCTGGGGGCGGACAGGGGAAGAGAATAATTGCTTGATCCCTACTCTTTCACAGTATTTTTCTAAGGAAACATTCTTGAATTGGGTTCCATTATCTGAGATGAGGGTGTTTGTAAGGCCATACCTGTATATGATGTTCTTCTAAATGAATTGGAAGGTCTTATGCTCAGTGATTATGATCATTGGCTCGGATTCTATCCATTTAGAGAAATAATCAATCGCCACAATTAAGTATCGATAGTTGTTTATAACTCTTGGCGAGGGTCCTACCAAATCAATGCCCCATACTGCAAATGGACAAGGGGAGCTGATAGAAGTTAGAGGTTGATGAGGCTGATGGGGAATGGTGGAGAACCTCTGGCACTTATTATATCTCTTCACATATGCAGCTGCATCTTTGGTCAAGGTCGGCCACCAGTACCTCTGAGTGATTATTCTCTTAGGCGATGACCTTCCTCCAATATGGCTCGAACAAGAGCCCTCATGTACATCTTGCAAGATGTATAGAACCTCTAAAGTATGAACACATCTGAAAAGAGGGAGTAAGAATCCCTTTTTATACAGGATATTTCCCACAATAGAGAATTTAGCAGCTCTGAACCTTAAATTTCTCCTCTCTAACTTTGACTCTGGAAATTCTCCCTCTCTGATGTATTTGATAAGAGGGTCCATCCATGAGGCCCCCATATTCAGATTTAGGCAAGGTCTAGCAACCTCTTCCTCTTCGATGGCCAGCTTGAGTAGAATCTCGACTGGTACTATTCTCCTAATGTTGGTTTATTATTGATTAGGCCAACCTCGCGAGTGTATTATCTCGGTTCTTGTCCAGCCGAGGTATCCTCTTCATCTTTACCTCTTTGAAGCCTTCTAGCATCGATCTTACCCTCTACAGATATTTGGACATCCTTTCATCTTTGGCTTTATATACCCCCAGGATCTAGTTCACAACCAACCTTGAGTCACTGTAGACTAGGACTTGGCCGACACTAAGGGTTCTTTCCAAAGAATGACCTGCTATCAATACCTCATACTCTGACTCATGGTTGGAGGCCTTAAAGTTGAATATCAATGCATATTCAATCTCTGTACCATTTGGTACTGACACTATTAGCCCTGCTCCACTCCTATTTTCATAAGATGACCCATCAATGAAGAGGTCCATTTCATTTAAAGAGAAGTTTCCCTTTGTCAGGGTCCCTTATTTGAAAAGGTATCTCTCTTCTTCATTCTTAACTGCCTTTTTCCTAGCTGTACTTATCTCATCCTCATTTGTTTTTCGACCGACGTTCCTTTCCACTTGCTCATCTACACCTCCAAGACTGTTCTCAACCTCGGTCTCATCCTAAGTAAACTCGGCCATAAAATCTATGAGTGCTTGTTCTTTGATGGAAACCCTGGGTTGATAAACAATATCATACTCTCCCAATTCAATTGCCCAGGTCATTAGCCTTCCTGAATTCTCAAGATTATAGAGGAGCTGTCTGAGTGGGGAATCAGTGAGGATGATAATGGAATGAGCCTAGAAGTATGGCTTCATTTTCCTAAAAGCATGTATCAAGGCATAGGCTAACTTTTCCATCCTAGGATACTTCTGACCCTTAGAGTGACTTGTAATTAAAATACACTGGTCTTTGCACTCCATCTTCTTCTCTTATTACTGCAGCACTAATAGCTGACACTGAGACAGCTGAATATACATATAGCCTCTCACCCTGAATTGGCCGTGATAGGAGTAGAGGGGATCCGAGGTAGGACTTAAGCTATTTAAAAGCCTTATCACATTCCTCATTCAATTCAAAGGCTTTTCTAAGAACTTTAAAAAATGGGAAACATTTATCTGTAGCTTTAGAGACGAACCTGTTAAGTGCAGCCACTCATCCGGTCAGCCTCTAAATCTCTTTGATAGTTATGGGTGTCTTCATTTCCAGCAGAGCCTTTCTCTTCTCTGGATTAGCTTCTATCCCCCTCTATTTTATAATGAAACCCCAAAACTTTCCAGCTCCGACCCCAAAGACACACTTGGTCGGTGAGCTTCATTCTGTATTTGTCCAAGGTATCAAAATTTCTTTCAAGATCGGTCACATGAGTGTCGACCTTCAGACTCTTCGTCATCATGTAGTCCATATAAACCTCCATGAACTTACCTATCTGATACTCAAATATCTTATTTACAAGACGTTGATATGTAGCCCCTGCATTCTTCAGGCCAAAGGGCATGACCTTGTAGTAATAGGTCCCTTTATCCATAATGAAGGTCGTCTTCTCTGAGTCAGATGGGTCCATAAAGATTTGATTATAATCGGAATATGCATCTATGAAGCTCATGAGATCATGACCTGCTGTAGCATCCACCATCTGATCTATATGAGGAAGAGGGAAGCTATCTATAGGATAAGATTTATTCAAGTCAGTAAAATCTACACACATTCTCCACTTCCCATTTATTTTTGGCACTATGACAGGATTGGACAACCATTCTGGGTATATGACCTCTCTAATGAACTTAGCCTCTTCAAGCTTTCGAACTTCGTCTCTGATGACTTCGTACTTTTCTCTTGAGTAGATCTTTCTTCTCTGCTTAATGGGCTTAGAATCATCTAAAATGTTAAGCTTATGACACATGATCTCAGGGTCAATACCTGGCATATCTGCATGACTCCAGACAAAGATACTTTGTTTCTTCCTTAGCAGATTAATTAGACCTTCCTTAATCTCAGGTTTTAGAGCCTTATCGACTTGGATGGTTTTTTTTATCTCGTCCTCATTAAGGACGATGGATTCTACCTCCTTCGCAGCCTCTCCCTTTTTGAGCTTTGTTTCGTCTCTAGGATCAAGGGTGTTGATGTTGTAAGTGGTGGTTGCCTTCTTATGAGCCTCTCTCTCTTTTGCAGAGTTTAAGTATCATTCCCATGCCTATGTTTGGTCACCATGAACTTCCCCTACTCTATAAGGAGTCGAGAATTTTATCATTTGGTGGACTATTGAAGGCATGGCCTTAAATTCTTTGAGGGCCACTCATCCCATTATGAGGTTATAGGTTGAGAAGACATTTTCATCCATCACAAAGAAGTTGATTTTTCTACTCAACCTCTTAGGCCATTCATCTCCCATTCCCATATCCATTTCATAAATTCCTAATGGATGGACCTCCTCTCCGCTGAAGCCAATCAAGGGGTGATGATAAGGGACAAGTCTTGCTTGGCTGAGACCCAAGCTCTTGAAATAGGGCCAGAACATAACATTTATTGAAATCCCCCATCAAAAAGAATCCTTTGAACTTCACATCCATGCACCCTTATGGTGATGACTAGATGGTCATTATGGGGAGATAATATACCCATGAAATTAAGCCGTTAGAATCTGACTATGAGTGTTTCCATGTCTACCGTCTTTCTTTTCTCAAGTTTGACCTCTGTTGAAGCCTAGTTCACAACCTCGACTTTGGTCACTACTTTCGCCTCTGTCATACGATCCTTGTGATCAGCTACCTCTGTGCCACCCCCTGCTAGTCCTCCACAGATAGTTCTCACACAAAAAGAGATTATGTTGACTCTCTTTATTGGGACATTGTTGTTCTTTGGTGGGAGGTCAGGGTAGGTCGTCGTCGTCATCATCTGAGGCATCATCCTTACCAGCGGGGGAATCTTCTCGGCATTTATCATTTCTTTTCTTTCTAGAGTCGGGTCAACCATTCTTTAAGGCTTATGTATCCACATAATTTCTCAACTTTCCAGACTTCAGCATTTTTTTAATATCATCCTTCAGGGCGAAACATTTGTCAGTTAGATGGTCGTGATCTTGATGGAACTACACCATAAGTTTTTGTTTCTCTTATGCGGGAGAGCCTTCAGCTTCTCTGGCCATCTTAGAGACCTATTATTCTTTATCTCGTTGAGGATGTGTTCACAGCTCACAGTTAAAGGAGTATAGTCTGCAAACTTGTCATTCACAGTCCTCTTCTTTCCATTCTTCCTCTTTTGGAACTTCCCACTGCTACTTCCATTCTCATCCTCATATTTCTCAGCCATTGCTTCCTCTGCGTTCATGACCTTTCCAGTTGTTTCCAATAGCTCGGACATAGACTTAGGATGGTCTTTAATAAGCTTCCATACTAGCTTTCCCTTCTGAAGTCCTCCAATGAGGGTTGTCAGTTCTATCTTCTCTTCATAGTCCTCTACCTCCAACTTTTCCTTATTGAATCTCGTGATATAGTCTCTGATGCTTTCATTCTTTCCTTGCTTTACATAAAGCAAATGGGTCATCTTCTTCTGAGGTCTTACCCCAAAAAAAATTATGAATGAATCGCTCGGCCAACTGCCTAAATTATTCTATGGAATTCTTAGGAAGAGAGGTAAACCACACATTTGCTTCCCTAATCAGAGTGCTCGAGAAAGGTCGGCATCTTATCTCATCAGAGATGGAATAGATATCCGTTACAGACTGGTACATCTCAATATAGTGAGTTGGGTTGATACTTCCATCATATTTGGTTGATACCACTTATGGTTTGAATTTAACTGGGGTTGGTAAGTTGACAATCCTTGCCAAAAAGGGAGAACCCTCTGAGTACCCCCTCTGCAAGGGGTCTCGGCTTCTCATGACATCTCCAATATTATTTTATAGCCTTTAGATAGAGTCGTTATAGGGCTTAGCAACATCGTCATGGCTAAGGTTGTCCCCAGCCATCTCCAAAGGGTGAATCGAAGGTTCCCCAACTGCAGCACAACGTCAACTGTTGACCTCCCCTGACCACCGTCTCGACCATGTAGGGGTCGTCCATGATGTGGCCGACAGTCACCACCCTCTCTTCTAGAACTAGCAAAACTTCTTAACCTTGATAGCCTTTCCCTCAGGTCATTAACTGGGTCGAGCCTTTCGAAGGCCGACCCTCTACTTAACCGATCAAAAGTCGAACCTCTTTATCGTGAATCACAATCTCAACTTTCATCCTGACCTCGGCTTTGCTAAATAGGTCATACAGTGTTGTTTGAGATCTCATACTGCTCCCAACAATCTGTTGGATCATCATTGGCCTCTATATCATCATACCTATCCTCTCGGTAAGGGTTTCCTTGCTTCCCATGCATAAATGCCTAGGTTTAGCAACATCCCTCCGTCGTTGAGGAGGAGATAGGTCTTTTCGTGGTGCCTGGGGTGGTCCTCTGGTCTCATGTTGTCCTTGTGCAGCTACTGGACTGATCATCTACGATAAGACCCCAGTTGTCTCATCATCAAGTTCTGGCTTAGCTGGGCAAAATGCTCTTGCATTGATTGTTCAGTAGCAACTAAGGATTTTGAGGCTGCCACTACCTCAGCCATCTCGGACTGGGGTGGTGCTTGGCTGGAATTGGGCCCTCCACCACCAGATGGTGGAGGTGGTAACTCTGGTGCCATAAAAAATGACTAGAGAGCTTGAGACCTTAGAGGGACTCTTTTAATGGTGAAACAACTCCACACAAGGGGGAGGGCTGGTTCACCACCAGATTCTTCGGTGAGGTCAAGCAACAAAGGAGGAAAAGATGAATATTCGCTTCCCACAAACGGTGACAAAATGATGATGTTGTAAACATCACCACCAGTATAAGGTGTTATTAAGCTCAATCTAGTAGCTACATTGGCATAACATGAGTAATAAACTAGTAAAAGAAGATGAGGAGAAGAGGAGAAACACTTATATTTAAGTGGTTCAGCCAATTTGGCCTACGTCCATTTTGAGTGTGTGAGTGAATTTCACTAGAATAAGGGAACTAATGGCCTGTGATACAATCTCTCACTTTCTCTCTCTACTGTCAATGTGTTAGAGTTTGGCCAGGGTTTTCAATACGGCGATCCATTTTCAAGGTTGAAGAAGATATGCATATATAGTGCTTGGGGGGTGTAGTGTAACCCCCAAGCATTCCATGAGCATGTATGTGGTGATTAAACCAATCTCATGTGGACACCTGGATGTGCCACATGTAGATAATGATGACCAAATATTCCCTCACGTGAGGGGAATGAATTGGTTATAACAGTTTAGTCCACGTGTTCGAAGTCTCTCATGTGCTTACGTATGTTCGGACCTGTGATGTTATCCATTGCAACCTCGGCCCAGCTGAGTATGATAATGATAAGTCTAAGAGTTGTCTTAATTTATCAATCATAAGTATGACCTTGACCTGATTAACCAACCGAGGTTAGGTATTAAACATAGCTGCAGGTGTCGGCCGAAGCAGAGTACGACGGTGATAGTTTCTTGAGCCCATGAGATACTGCTGACCTCGGCGGATGACCAGCCGAGGTTGGTTATTGTTGTGCCGACCTTCTGAAGGACGACCTTTCATATGGCCATTGTGGGCTTCCTGTTGACCCGGTTGTTATGTCAGCTGAGGTTGTTAATTCCGAGTACGATGGTACATATTGGGCACATCAATCACTAATGAGATCTATGGATAAATAGTACCATTGGTACTAGTAGACAATTATTCCACCATTAACATATGCGCTCTCCCCACTGTTATCGGTCAGGAATAAACCGCCTCATAATTTACATCGTTTTCCATAGCTATAAAGGCCTCTAATAACAATCGTTGGGAAATCCTAGGTGCCATCATCCTCACCCTCATCATAGGGCCAATAAAATGCAATGTCGAGTTCCAAGTGCTTGACGTTCTGAACAGCTTTAACCTCTTACTTGGGAGGGATTAAGTACACCCATGGGGTCACTACCCTCATCACTTCACATAAAATTAGGGTTCTCATTCGATGTCGAGGTCCTTACCATCTAGGGAGACAATCATTGGGCCACTATAGCCAATACAAACATTAAACCTCTCTTGGACACTCACTATGAAATCATTGATATTTGCCTCAACAGATTCCTAGTAATACCACTAGCTCACATGATGGAAGAGGAACCAATTATCCATAATATTGTTGCCCGAATTAATCAAAAGATGGGATACATGCCAGGGTGAAGACTTGAAAATAACCAATAGGGAACCCTCAAAGCCATCACCACTATAAAACACAAGGTAAAGGATAATCTTGGGTACAAACCCAATAGAAAAGCCCTAGTAGATATCCCCAAAGACCCTGATCAAGGGTGTAATGGTCACCTTCATCTCCAAGGAGAGGAATTCCCCTATCACAGATTCCCAAAGTCTTGGGTGGATGAGACCCAGAAATCCCTATGGCGTGAAATGAAGAACCTCTATGAGTAGGGATTGTATGTTGATTACGATAAAATCCACACAGTCAACCGGGTAGAAATGAATGTATCGTTGGTAACTGCAGAAGACAGGAAGACCTCCAAGTCGGAACCTGAATGGGGATTGATCGCATTATTTCCTAATGAAACTATCCTGATAATTATACTGAGGTCCACCAATTCAACCCTTACAGAACACTTCCACGATTATTACACCGCCTCAACCAATCAAGATACCACTATAGTAAAAGGGTGATTAATCAACATCCCCGAATTTAATCTCTTCCTCTGTGTGACAAACTCCACAACTTCCCCACCTGAAACATTGCCTTTAGTCGAGCCTAAAGATAACCCCAACGAACCCCAATGGTACTATTAGATGAATAAAAAAATCACCAGTGCTTGATGAAATCCCTCTCTCAAGTACTTCCCCGCACCAACCCCGCTACAAACTCCGCTAAAGACCCTAAGGCCACCCCCAAGTGAAGAAGGCACCCAAAGGTCACTCTAAAGGTACCTCGGCAGATCCCCACTCACCTCATCTCCAATATTAAGGGAACTATAATATTAAATACTTGGACCTCTATTGTATGCATCCCAATACCCATCATACTAATGCCCTTTGAGCCTGTCCTGTTAGACTAAGAGTCCACTATTTTTCCTCTCTTAATGTATCTCTTAATAAAGCATGTTTTTCTGTTATTATCAATGTTTTCCTTCCTCCTTTTGATGGCATAATAAATAAAGTTTTCCAGTATTTGCCTGTGTTTCCTATGACGATAATGAATCTAGCGATGGATTAAAAGAAACCACTAATAATGATAACTACGCGTACTTAAAATAATTGAAATATTTGCAAAAACATGACCAAAGTAAAAACAATCACATGTCTCTTAACAAGAATGACACAATTACCATAAATTTGGGTACTCCTTAAAAATCGAAACCATTATAAATAGGGTTCTCCCTAGATGACACTGATTAAAAGGAGCTCATAGCTCTCCTCACCAACTTTGTGGATGTTTTCCCGGGGTCCTACGTTGATATGCCCATCATTGAACCCTCTATCATCATCCATGAGATACCTACTCTCCCTGACACCAAACCCATAAAACAAAGTCTTTGCAAGCTCATACCAGAATAGTCATTGAAAGCTAAAGAAGAAGTTGAGAAACAACTCGGTGTCAGCTTCATTCGAGTGGTGGAGTTCCCCACTTGTCTAGTGAATATCATACTAGTAACTAAAACCAATGGCAAAGTTCAAATGTGCATATAATATAGGGATCTTAACCGGGACTTCCCTAACGATGATTTCCCTTTGCCACACATCAACTTATTAGTAGGCTGTACAACCAGCAACACACTCAAATCCTTCATAGATGAATTCATATACAACAATCATATTAAATGCACCCTATCCATTAAGAGAAGACTGAGTTCATTACCCCCTGAGGGACGTTCTATCATACGGTCATGCCCTTTGATTTCAAAATTGCAAGTGAAACTTATCAGAAAGCATCCACAACTATCATACACGACCTTATACACAAGTAAGTGGAAGTCTATGTGTAAGACATGATAATAATGTCCAAAGATCGTAGGGACGCAATCCAGAACTCCGAATATTCTTCTAAAGATTACACCTCGTCAAAATAAGGCTAAATCAAAAAAATAAGTCTTCTAAGTCCTTAAGGGAAAAGTTATTGGATTCATAGTTAGCAAAGATGTAATCAAGTTAGACCTTGCCAAAGTCAAAGCCACACGAGAAATTTTCCCACCCAGGACTAGAAAAGGAAGTATGAGGGTTCTTATGCCAGGTAGAGTTCATAAGTCGGTTCATCAACCAGCTTGACACCATTAGTGAATCCATCTTCCAAATACTTAGAAAGGACTCCCCAAAAGAGTAGAATTCTCAATGCTAAGAGGCATTTAAGAAGATACAAGAATACCTCACTTACCCATCGGTAATAGTGCTTTCTCGACCAAGATGGCCTCTCTTACTCTACATGACCGTAATCGACACTACTATCTGAGCCATAATGGCATAATTCACAGAAAAATCCAAAAAGGAATTCACCATATAATATGTCATCAAAAAGTTACAATCCTATAAGCTCAAATACACCACTTTAGAAAAGGCTTATGTATCCCTCATATGGATTACTCATAAACTGTGCCACTACAAGATGTCATTCAGCGTAAGACTTATCTCAATAATGGACCAATTGAAATACCTATTTGAGAAGCCCTCTCTTTCTAGTAGAATTGCTAAATAGTTGCAATGTTATTTGAGTTTCAGATCACGTATGTCACACAGAAAGCTAGCAAAGAACGAGCCACATCTCAACTACTCTTGTGGAAATCCCTGTCAGATGAGGAAGAAAATAAGGTAGAATTCCAAGACGAGGATCTCTTCATGATAAATTATAGAGACACTTGGGAGCTATATGTTGACGGGTCATCCAAAAAAGGTGATTCGAAATAGGAATGCTCCTTATATTTCCAGACTCATGACGACTCCTCGCGGAGGTAAATATCGCATATGAGTGCGATGGCAATATGGCCGAGTATGAGTTATGAATCACTAGACTCAAAATCACCTTGGAAATAGGGATCACTAACCTGAAAGCTTACTAAGATTTCAGTCCAGTCATCAATCACATGCTAGGCAAATGAAAGATCTGGGATGATAAATTTCAACCATACCATGACTACTTAGAAAAGGTATTTGCTCGATTCAAACACCTCGAATTCTACTTCCTCCCAAAGGCTAAAAATAACTTTGCAAATACACTTTCCCCTTTAGCCTCTATAATACACATGTCGGAGGGAATAATAGAAATTGCGTTCACTGTAAATAGCAGGAACATCCCGTTATATTGATTCGAAGTCGACGCCATCGAACAAATAACTGTGGGACCCGTAGTATGGTAATACAATATCTGGAACTTATTCTGTAAAAATCATTACTCGGTAAATGCCTCTTCCAATAACATGCTTACTCTGAGACGATTAGCAAACCAATTCATCATCTGCAGGGGTCAGCTCTATAAATGAGAGTTTGATATAATACAATACGATGCACCACAAAGGAAGAAACCTTCGAAATCATGGACAAAATCCATAGCGGCGAATGTTGTCTGCACATGAGTGGGCATACCCTATCCAGAAAAATAATCAGGCAGTCTACTAGTGGACCACCATAAATAAAGACTGTACGTATGACGTCAAGAGGTCCCTCAAGTGAAAAATCTATGAACCCCTATAGAATTTACCTACTCGAGAGCTACACTTCATGACTTCACCCTGACCATTCTTCACCTGGGGGATTAACATTATAGGGAAGGTAACTCTCAAGGCCTCAACCGGGCATGAGTTTATCTTGGTTGCCATTGACTATTTCACCAAATGGGTTGAAGTCGAATCTTACACAGTTATGAATGCTAAGAAAATGGCCAAATTCATACGATGAAATATCATTTTCCGCTTTGGCATACCTCACGAGTTAGTATCAAAAAATAAATCTCACTTCGAGAAAGAGGTTTCAACCCTATTACACGACTATGGATCACCCATAAAAAATCATCCCCCTATCGACCTCAAACCAATAGAGCGGTTGAAGCTGCTAACAAGAATGTCAAAAATATTATTAGGAAGATGACTGAAACCTACAATGACTGGTTAGACAAACTCTCATATGCGTAATGGGGCTAATATACTACAAAGCAAAATTCCATCAAAGACACCCCCAACTCACTAATTTATGACATGGAAGCAGTCCTATCCATAGAACTCAAGGTACCCTCACTAAAGGTTAGATCTAGAGTTAACTAGCAAAAGCCTATTGGGTTCAATCCATTATGACGAACTATCTCTCCTCAATGAGAGGATGCTAAAAGTTTCTTATCACAACCATGGTTACCAAAAGCGCATAGCCCGGGCATTCAATAAATGGGTAAAAAAGCAAACATCCAAAAGGGCAGCCTAGTCCTAAAAAAATCTCAAACCATCCCGGACTATCGACGAAAAATTTGCACCAAATTCGGGAGGACCCTACCTCGTCACCAAATTAAACTCCGTGGGGCACGCAGCAACCTCAAGCGATCTCGACAAAGTTACATTTTCCCAACCATTCAATCTCAATCAATTGAAGAATTTATTTCCTTAAACCTTCCCATAGCAAAAGGTTTTAGACTAATTTAACATAAAAATAGAAGCCTCGGACTTGTACTTTCACGAGATCGCTCCATTTTGGGTAATATCGCTATTTTCCTTTCTTATCAGGTTTTAGTTAGGCGGTGTCGGATATTCTATCCATTGTTTTTCTTAGTCCATGATTTGATTATATATTTTTACCAAGCATGCTTTTCTTGTAAAAAGATTAAAAATTTCAAAAAGATTTTCTTTATTTTTTCTCCTTCGTTGGGTATTTGGCCTTTGTTTCTGATGATAAATTTTAATAAATGTCCGGTCGAATAGACAATTCAATAATGCATATTCTTGATTTTAGAAGTTATTAGACTTTAGTCCTCAATTATTGATATTACGAATAACTTCATGAATTAAACTTTAATCCCATGATCACATGTGTTTTTCTTGTTTGATTGATTTGGTTTACGATTTTTATAACTCGATAATCTTTTCTTTTATTGTATTTACTTACACCGAGTGAGATTCGTGCTTTTCTTCATTTGTGAGTGTTATACACTTCTCTTTCCTCTTTGAAAATGTTATAGTCGTTGGTAATCTCACTATTCTTTTATTGATCGTTCATTAATTGAGTTCATATATGAAATGTGTTACTTGAACATGATTTTCAAAGTTTGTTTCGACTCGAGAATTGCGCACAGTTTAAGGCGTTAAACACAGAGAGCTTTAAATAGCACATTTTATAAAATTCAAGTCTTTACCAAGGTATACACAACACTTCTCAATGGTAAAAAATACTTGTTTAGCTTAAAAAACACGTTTTTATAAAAATCATGTGTGCATAGCCAATGACATTCAATCAAAAAATCATATATGTCTTCAAAGTTCGGTAACGGAAGTCTATATGATGTAGAGATGCCATGTAGATATTCCAAGTCTCGTGTTCATGAAGTCTAATGATCGAGCCTTATTCTCTACACAACGTCTACACGATTTTAGTTTTTTGGCTTGAATGATGCAAGAGTCAAATATTTTGGCACAGAATTCAGCCAACTAATATAGAAAGACAAATGGATACATTTTCAACCTTTAACCTGCAAAAATGTATAAATCAAATAATTTTTTTCCTTTGTGCACTTAATCATGTGAAGGCATCCATCTATCCTAAATTGTCATTGCCATACCACCAAAATGTATGTGGAACACAAAACTCTAATACATTCCTTAAAAAATGTGAACCCTTTCCTACCTTGAAGTCGGTACGACATGTGGCACATAAACTATTTGTGCCTGTGGAAATATTGTAATTTCCCTCCAATAGAAAAAACTTACTTAATTATATTCATAGGTGTGGCAAACACCCTTTTTCCACCACTTTGTGCATCTTTAATCACTTACTCATTAGCGAGGCTTCATCATCTTGACCCCTCTATGATCCACTACTCCTTGAGTCTCATCAACTCCCAAGAAGCAACAAATTACATGGATACACTCATCATTGTGACACAAGAGTAAAAAATCCTTTGACGGGATCTAAACATATCAAATAATACTCATGGGGAAATAAAATAGGATCACATATACCCTAAGGCTCTAGACTATGCTTTTGATAACAACTATAACACCCTTGATTTTCCATATATGAGGTGGCCACTCCTATATGCTGAAAAAGGGAGCATCAAATAATTTATGTCAAGCTAAGAATAAAAGAATAATTGACATAATAACAACCTCAACATAAAGCGAAAAAAGGGATAATGTGACAAATCTACATGTGCAACTAAAAACTTAATATAATAAAACTCCGCAATATAAAGTCTTGAGTAAATAGTAGCACTAATAAAAGAATAACTCTGAAAACCCCACAGGCCCTTAAAATGATTAACTAGTTTGTAAAAATACAACTACAAAGATAAATACAGGAAAAGATGCTCCTACTCTTATAATTGGATGATTCTAACTCTGTAATTGGTCCATTCAATCCTGCTCCTATGATTGTTGGATTCTAAAAAGGGTTTTAGAAAAAATAATGGGCCAGACCCCATATTTGTATGAAATATCTATCTCATTTAAAATAATATTAAATGAGACTTATTTCATCTCATGTCATCCCATATAGCACTTAGTCCCAAGGTATCTCTCCTCACCTTTATCTTCTGGAATCCTAGACATAAGTGTCAATCCTACACTAGGGATAACTGATGTAAGTACCCAAGTCCCATGACTATCATGTAACCTACATAACTCCTATCTTGAATGACAATATAATATCACCAACGATATTTATATACTAAAGCTAATACATACTCCTATTATCCCCCTACCACACAATAATTAAATAAGTAAATCCCCGAAATATGGACTAACTATTATCCTACATAATACCCACGTAAGCTCTTCTTGCCACTAGTCTAATTACGACACTACCAAATTTCCTAATAAATCACACCAATTATTAGTCTAGTTGTTATGTAATACAATATCCGTGCAACCTAGCCCCCATTAGCCTAATTACTATGCACTTCAATCTCTAAATAGGTTATGCCCGCACTAGCTAGCTACACTATTATACACTAAACAAGTAAGTAAGGATCTCATCACAAAATTAGTTATATAATATAAGCACAAAAAAAGAACCTATCCTTCGGGGATCTCACGTGCCTCTATTGGTTCGTTCCATTAGAGGTAACACTTCTAATAGCCTGAAACACTCAAAAGGGGAAATTCACGACCCTAGCACTCTAATCATGTTACCACGTTCCACAAGAGGATCCATGATCCTATGTCTCCCTCACACTAAACGGTTGACCCATGACATGCAAGATCAAGATACTAGACCTATGTGCAGCTTGCATCATTAACCATGGGCATAGTACACGATCCCATAAATAATCCCATTAAATCTCCACCAATAGATTCTTCATGAGTCTACTCACACACCTTGGTATGTCCACACACACACAATATACAGAGCACACAACATACAATTTACACATAAAATTACAATATAAAACTCTAATCATATAAGATGCTCTAATCATCTACAAGATAATATCGGATCCATATAATATATTAAAACATATTTATTTAAGAATATGCCCCATAAATCTTATAAAAAAACCCACTTGTAAATCCCAAAGCTCATAAGTTAACAACCTTGATAAAATCCTCCCAAAATCCAGTCTTTTCCATTTGATCAAACCCGGTCGATTAGCCCCCATAGGGACCAATCGACTGACCTCCAACATAACCAATTAATTGGCCTCCTAGGAACCCAATCGCTCGACCCATAGATAATTTGGTCAATAGGGTATCCCCCAAATGACATAATTTTGTTTAATCTAACCAAAAATTCCTTATTTGCATTTTTATTCACCCTAGACCTCCATAAGAGGGTTTCTTAACCTCCAATCGGCTAAAAATATCCTAAGCTGGTTTTTAATGGATTTCAAGTAATTTTAACATCATTACTTCATTATAACTATAATTATATAATCCAAAACTGATTAATTCTTAATAATTTAGGTTCTTCAATTTGAGAGTGCGCTATCATGATCTTAATGGAACGATTTATATAATTAAGTGTCCAAATGCAAATTCAATTTTCTCTTATTATCCTAAGACATTTATCTAAGTGATAAACAAACAAGTAAACATGCAAACACACGGTAACTGAGGAAAAATACCTTTCGTCCAAAACCTTTTATAATTACCAATTTAAATATTCTATAAGACAGTTGACTTACAAACTACTTGAAACTTACCACAAGTATAACGTGAGGTCTTTACAAATTCTCTAGAGAATACATCTCAATCCTAAGCAGTCCACAAGTGGCGATTTGCTCTCGGTATCCATCGATCAGTCTTAAGTCTTCAGTTGTGATTCTTTCGAGTTCACAAGTCAGCCGTAGAGATGATCTCTCCACAATGAGTATACCTCAACAAGATTCAAAACTGATTCACAAAAATATATTTGGGGATGTGTTTGTGAATAAAAAGTGTTGTATAAACCAAAAGGGGTGAAAATATTTGCAACAGATGTGCAGAAATCGATTTGGCAAAAGTCCAAAAAAAATTAGAAACGAAATAAATATTTATAGCTCTTGCACAAAATTCAAGGCGGCAGTTCATTTGAATGAAAATAAAGCTCTTCAAACAAGAAAGCTAGTTAATTTGAATGAAAATAGAGTTCGTTTGAATAACAATGCCATATCATTTGCACCAACTTAAAATGACCTTTAAACGATGCAAAATAATACACCCTCGTTAGATGCACGTTAGATGTAAAGATCAAACGATGTTTCGAACGACTTTGACATCTCATTCAAATGAGAATGCTTTCTCATTTGAATGAGGTAAAGGAACTTTGAAATTTTTATAATAAAAAATATGCCCCATTTTTTTAACTCAAAAACCTTGTTTCGGTTTGAATAAAAATAAAACATCGCAAATAACTCTTATGAATTATATTAAACACAAGTTGATTTATACCTCTGAGGTATGTCGTGAAGTCTTCAATCTTGGAGTTGGTTTGTCATGACGGTATGTAATAGTTTGTATTGGGATACGCAAAACTAGCTTAAGTGGCAAATAAAACAAATAACAAAACCTAAGCTAGACTGTTTGCCCTTATAAATCTCCCCCTTTGGCTATTCCGGTACAATTCTATACAAACCTAACCTAAATCCAAGTTACAAAAAAATATCCTCATAAATGACAAAATATCCAAATAAGATTCTTTGTCTTCATTCTCATCTTGTGCTTCCCTTTGGTTATTTGAGTTCATCCGGTGCACCTACACACATGAAGCAAAGAAAAATATCCCGTGATGCATCAAGTTTGAAAACCAAAATTATAAAATAATAAAGCAGTGTAATAAATCAATGTCACCCATAATTCAAATTCATCATCAAACAATAAAGTCTCCCCCTTAATTTGTTCTTCCCATTTTTGTACGAAATAGACAAAGGAGTAAACATAATCATGAATTACAAAGCATCACATACGAATAAGATATCATCACAAAAGATTTTATAATCCCTTTCGGGAAAAACCTGTTATAATCAGTACTTTAAAGATTTTACAAGATAGACGACTTACAAACTACTTGATACCATCCATAAGTATAAAACGCAGTCTTCACAAATTCTCTAAAGAATACTCCTCAATCCTGAGTAGTCTACAAGTGAGGATTTACTCTCTGTATCCACTGATTAGCCTTCAACCTTTAATCTTCAGTCGTGATCCATCCGGGTTCAAAAGTCATCCATATAGATGATCTCTCCACAATGAGTATATCGCGACAAGGTTCAAAACCAGTTCAAAAAAATATATTTGGGGATGTGTTTGTGAATCAAAAGTGTTTTATAAACGAAAAAGGGTGAAAACCTTTGCAACAAATGTATAGAAATCAATTTTTAAAAAGTCCCACAGAATTTGAAAATGAAACAGTTATTTATAGCTCGTGCACAAAATTTGAAGCAGCAGTTCGTTTGAATGAAAATAAGGCTCATTTGAATGAGAAAGTCAGTTAGTTTGAAAAAAAATAAAGTTCGTTCGAACAACAAGGCCATCTCGTTTGCACCAGCTTCAAATGATGCAAAACAATAGATGTAAAGATCAAATGATCCTTCGAACAACTTTGACATCTCGTTCGAATGAGAATGCCTTCTCATTTGAATGAGGTCAGCGAACTTTGAATTTATTTTTAATAAAAAATATGCCTCGATTTTTAAACCTAAAAAATTTGTTTTAGTTTCAAAAAAAATAAAACATCCCAAATAACCCGTATGTACAATTTTAAACACAAGTTGATTATACCTTTGCAGGATATCTGGAAGTCTTCAATGTTGGAGTCAGTTTGACATGACGTTACGTAACGATTTGTATCAGGATACGCCAAACTAGCCTAAGTGAAAAATAAAATAAATAATAAAGCCTAAGATAGACTATTTTCCCTTACATAATTGGACCCTTTACATGCCCAATTTTAATATTTAAATTTAGATTCCATTCTAAAATCCATATCTAAGCATGTAAAACATATAATAATCCCAACTATCCATTAGATATACATATTCATCATCTACTTGGATTTAAATCTAAGTTTTTTATTAGAATCATAATAATTCATCCATAATCCAAAAATCAAAACAACCTGACTAAGGTTTTTAAGCATCAATCAATCATAAATAAAAAAATCACTGATAATATAAAAGAAGGATAGGTTTATCTTTCCCAAAATTTGGTTTTGAATCTAAGTTGATTTTTCTCTTTTATCCAATCCTTCCCTTCCATGGCTTTGGTTATCTATTTGATGATATGTTCATTTAATGAACTAATGACCCTCTTCAATTTCCTTAATTTTGCATGTCCTTTTTTAACTAAACTTAGCACCCCAAAATGAGCCTAAGATACTACTCTCCTACTTCACAAAGTTAGCACAAATGGTTACCTAACCCTGGGGCCCAACTTAACAAGTTTCAAACATAAATTTTAGGCCTTTAAACTCCTTTCGATACCGGTCTATTGGTAAACATCCTGAAATATCAAAAATTTCCAACCGAAATTTAGCCATTAACATAAACACTCCCTTATCCAAGTTAAATCCCCAATATTTAATTATTTAAAATTTAAGGGGTATTATAACTAACCAAAGCTTTTTGAAGGAGTGTAAAAATTATTGTAGTCAAGTTTTGATAAACCGAATAAAGTAGCCCCCATGTGTCAAAAAACCACATGCTAGACAAAAATGTGCACATCCATTGATCTTGAACTTATATAACCCTAGTCATGTGCATTTTATTAATATTCAAGTTTCTGAAATAAGAGTATGCACTTTATAAGATAAATTTTAACAATTTTCCTCTCATTATCACCTACATTTTAATTTTTTTCTTACCAATGATTAGGTTCACCTTACATTAGGTTGGCCATGTCATTTTTCCTTCATCATTTTTAGTATAAACTCATAAGCAATGGTTCTTATGCGAACACCTAAAAAATAAAGTGAAATAAAATATAATTTGATTGAAAGAAAACACTACCAATGAAATATTTTTCGATGATGTATCAATGATACACCCTAGTTCAATTCGTGAATGTGTGTGCAATATGATAAAGTTAGCTAGATAGTCAACATGGGTGTCTCTTTAGAGAAATCCAAGGGGTAATGATTAAGCAAAGATATATATATAATATAATACAATAATAGGGTAATAGATAACCTTATATTTTCCCCATATTCTCAATTAATGTATACATACAAAAAAATTGTTATTATTTTCTCACATTTTTTCAAAACAAAATAGTTTTGGTTTTTCTTAAAAAACTAAAAAAAATGTATTCTTTTTCCATATTGGAAAGTAAAAAGGCCCATAAAAGAACCTAAAACTATGAAAATATATTACACTTTAGGATGTATAAAATCATGTTGCAACAATGAATAATGGATCTTAACCCATGGACAAGGTTCACATGGCTTCGGTAGAAGGACGAGTCGCATGACCCTCTGTCATCACATCTTCCTTATCATTATTCTTCCACCCGCTATCCTATTCTTTATCTTTTCATGACCACTATTAGATAGAAATGGTATCTTCTTAATATCACTCATTAGACTTTGTGAGGTCTTGGACAACTGTGGGAAGATACTTTTCATAATCATGACCCGTGCGGGTGCCATTTGGCTTGGATCTCGTGCCAAAGGATAATAGTGGCGATAAAGTGGTCCCTAAAAAATGTCAAATTAGTTATTGGGGATAAACATGACTTACATGTGATATTTTTATGTATATCATATAGGCCTTATCAAAACTACTTGATAAGTGATAAGAAGGGACTCCCTCTTGGAGGGGAAACCGAGTTCCATCCTTTTATATATTTTAACCTCCTCAATAGTGGGAAATGATTTTTAGAAACCTAAAAACTTTGTTAATTTGTACTTATAAAGGAAATAAATAATAGAACTCCCCACCTTGTGCACGTAAGTAGCCTCGTTGAACTTATATGTTTGGCATTTTATTTTTATTTACCTTATAAAGATCTATCTTACAGATAAACCACCAAACAGTTGTAAGTTTTGTTCAATTACAAATGGAGTCATATTTTGGAACACTTATGCTTATTTCAATCTCAACAGTTAGATATGTCTTCCCAGTAATGTCTTATAAAAAATATGCTAGAGGACTACCACAGTTCCCATGATTTTAGGAGAGGATATGTCTCCCTCCCATTGCCCCGTGTCAGATTCGTAATTCGATCTCACCACGATGATGGTACTTCCTTTTCCCATTACCGGCCTTACGACCAATCTAATGGTTGTTATGGGCTTCCTCCTTCGATACAAGTCTCAAGGATGATAGATTTCTATGAATAACATCTTCGCGAGTGGGAAATAATTGCCCACTAAAGACAAGACTAGAATGATTGGATTTAGAAACCAAATGGCTAATGTGGAGCATTAGCCCCAATAGTAGAATTGCATATGCGATGATGCTCATAGCCCTAGCCTGTAGGCGAGTAAAGCTCATGTCCAAGAAAGAGGCTCACATCACCAAATCTAAAAACCTCTTCATAATAACAATGACGTTAGGACCTATAAGCACGAGATGGGATAGGAAAAAGATAAAATACAATGCTTTATCTATAAGGAGTTAGAAGGTTGGGCGTTCCTGAGTGGGATCTTGTAAGACCCAAGATTTATCTCATCAAGATCCTATAAACCAGCTGAGGTCTCCATTTATCCATGTTACAGTGCCTCGATTCAAAATCAATGATGGAAAGACATATCCAATCGACCACATTTGTCGATATAGTTAGTCTATGATCCCCTAGATCAATAATGAGGTGTTGATGTGCATATTTTTTACTTCAGTCTAGGCGATTTTGCATAGAAGTGGTTAGAAAATCTACCGATCAGATCCATTGGGAGTTTTACATAATTGGTTGGGCATTTACTACCTATTTTATTACTAATATCTCGCACTAAAAACTTATGGACGCTCTCCTTATGATAAAAAAAATAATACACAAGAAACCATGAGAGAATATTCTTAACATTAATAGGAATTGTACAATGATGTGGAATATTTATCAGAGTCGGTCGCAATAACATATTTCAAAATAGGATTTCCTAATGACCCCATGTTACAATAGTCAATGACAAAAATATCACCACTAACATAGATATCTTATGGTTCGGATAAAAAAAATATTCTATGGTTGAAAACGTAGTGATGGGAGTTTACTGGAGTGAGGACCAACCTAAAGCAACTAAAAGTAGTGCCAAAGAGACAGCCTCCCAAAGGGGGGTGAAAATAAAATGGAACCCAAGAATAACGAAGATAAAAAAATACAACCAAGGCCTACGAGGCCATCAAAACAGTTTTTAAAGAGCCAATCTATGAGATACTCCCCAAAATCAAGGATATGCAGTATTTCAAATGGTTGAGGAAAATGACTCGAGACCCCTTATATAGAAACATTAAGATAAGGGTCACCGAACTAAAAAAATATAAACCTTTCAAGACTCACTTAGAGGATCCAGTTTAGGTTGGTCACTTAGGAGAATATGTTGAAATAAAATTGAACAAATAGAAGGTTTTGGTCGTGTAATGACTAGATAACATGTTGGATAATGTAGTGAGGGACACATATTCACTGTGATTAAGGGATCCTCTAGTCCTGGCCAGATTAAAGGCAATGCAATATGAATGGAGATGAACAAAGTTACAGTTGTGATGGAAGCATTCCACGTTGATCCCTACAAGTCATTAAGAGGCAACCAACTCAAGGAGATATATCACATAAAATAAATTGTAATCATAAAGGAGGACCTGGTGGGGGTTCGAATATCCCATCATAATGCATGGGTTATTTCCATAAGAAATGTTAACTGGGATATCGCTAAGCTTTTAGTAGACCAAGGAATCTCATTGGAGGTTAAGTACCTACAACTCTTCAATAAAATCAATCTCTGTATTGAAGACCTCAAGGAATCAACTGTTTTATTAGTCAAATTTGCGAGGAAGATGACTTTACCCTTAGGAAAATTTTTATTCCACATTCGAATAAGAGGAATCTCAAATATGATAGAATTATTTAGTTGTGGATAACAATTCACCCAACAGCACCATCCTTGGTAGAGTTTGGTTTCACACGATGAAAGACGTACTATTCACTTGACATCAAAATTTCAAATTCATCACTGACTGGTCGAGGTAATGGAGATAAGGGGCAATCAGGCCTATACTTGGCATTCTTTATCATGGAGATTAGGCCAAAGTGGGACAAAAATAAAGAAAATCCATGAACAACTTTGAAGGGGATGTACCCTCAAAGAATATACCAAAGTATAGAGCACACGGGTTGATCTTGTAAATCGAGAGATAAAGTCTCTAAAAGAAGTCTTATTTTACCCCCAACTAACTAGAAAATAAGTTCCTCATTGGTAACTCTACTCTGAACTGAAGACAAGTTAGAATTGGTGAACTTTTTAATGAAAAATAAAAAATTGTTCGCATGGAATCCCTATGATACGCCCGGTAATAGTCCTAATACTATATGACACAAGTTGCATGTTAATCCAACTTATCCACTAGTCGTGCCAAAGGCTCGCCTAATAACTCGTGAGAAGGTAAGGAAATTGATCAAGAAGAAGGGAAAATTTTAAAGGAAAATTCTATTAAAGAAGTTAAATTCCTAGAATATTTGTCCAAACGATTCATGGTAAAAAAAGAGCAATAAATTGCATTGACTTTAAAGACCTCCACAATGCGTGCTCAAAAGATAGTTTTCCCCTTCCAAAGATCGATCGGGTAGTCAACGACATAATGAATCATGAATACATGAGCTTTTTATATGCGTATTTTAGATTCCATTAGATTCCCTTATTCGGTTTTGATAAATAGAAAACGTCTTTCATAACAACCCTTGGTTTGTACTGCTATATAGTAATGCCCTTTGGCTTAAACAACACATGCACAAACTATTAATGGCTTATCAAAAAAATATTCAAGGATCAGTTAGGGAACACAATGGAACTATGCATCAATGATATATTAGTAAAGAACAAGAAAAAATTTCACCATCTTGCCGACCTCGAGAAAACCTTTGAGATCCACTAATAGTACCATATTAGGCTCAATCTCGCCAAATGCTACTTAGGGTGCAATTTGGTAACTTCCTTAGATATTTGGTCATCCAAAGAGGTATTGAGACAAACCCATATCATATTATAGCATTACGTGCGGTTGAACTACTGAACATGGTGCGAGAAATTTAAAAGCTTACAAGAATAATTGTTGTTTTCAACCATTTTATCTTTAAGTCTTTTGAGAGGTGCCGACCATCCTTTCAGGTCTTAAGGAAAGATTGTGAGGTGATATGGAATGATGCATGCATAGTATCACTTTTTGAAATCAAGAAGTATTTGGGCACACCATCGGTGCTGGTAGTCCTCGATCAAAGAGAAGTACAGCATTTATATCTTTTTATTTTAGATCGTATAGTTAGCTGAATCATGGTCCATAAAGAAGATATGAGAAAGGCTCATATTTAACATGTCAAAAAGACTTTGTTCAATGTGGAACAAAGGTACCTCCCAATTGAAAAATAGGTTTATTCTCTAATAACCAAATCAAGAAAGCTGAAATATTATTTTAAAAGACACCCCAATAAAATATATCATCCGTAAGGACGATATCTCTAGACACGTATCTAAATGGTCAGTGAATCTTGACATATTTGACATTCATTATTTATCGGGAACCACGATCAAGGGGTAGGTCCTAGATATTTTATTTTTGAATTTTCACTAAAGGAATTAAAATCTGATCCAACCACTATGACCGATAATCAGAACAAATAACAACATCCACATGTCAAAATTGGACATTGTTTATGGATAAATCATCTACTCCAAGCGATCATGAATTGGGATCCCCCTAGTTACTCCTGATGGAGAAGTCATTGAATAAGAGATACCACTTGGATTTAAAGCATCCAATAACAAGGTAGAGTATGAGGCATTGATCAATGGGCTGAGAAATCCTTGTTATTGGGAGCTACGCACTTTAAGGTATTTAACAACTAAAGGCTTGTTTCTAACTAGATATCGGGTGAGTACAACACAAAGGATGAATGCATATCAGTTTACTTGGAGGAAGCACAAAAGTTGGTCACCCATTTCCAAAACATGCATATTCAATAATTTCCCGAATGGGACAACAACCACATTAAAGCCTTACTCAACTTGGCTTTGGTTGTTTATTTTGATCTTCGGCGAACTATCCTATGTAAATATTTGAATCAACATATCACATCAAAGTGAAAGTAGACAAACCAAATCCTAGACATAAGTGAGCCACGCTAATGGATGGATCCCATTATCAAGTACTTAAAGGAAGACGTGCTCCTAGATGACGGAAATAAAGCTTGTGAAATTGGATCAAAGTTGCCTAGATTTACTTATCCCTTGAGATAAAGCTATATCATCTTTAAAAGAGCCCTTCCTAATATGTGTGCATCAAAAAACAAGGTGTACTGACTATTATACGAACTCCATGAAAAAATCTATGCAAGCCACTCTAGGGTTAAATCAGTAGCCTTTCGAGCAATCAAGGAAGGATATTTATGGCCATACATGAAATAAGATTTCGTTAGGTACATTAAAAAGCATGAGAATTTCCAGAGGTTCCCTATGCTTCTACATAATCAACTAGATATCTCAACCCACTGACTAGACCATTGTTATTCACTTAATGGGTTTTATACATTATGGGGACACTATCCATAACACTTTCCAACTGTAGATATTTTTCTATCAGAACATATTATTTAACTAAATGGACTGAGGCCGAGCCACTAGAGAACATCAAAGATGCATATATGATCAAATTAATTTGGAAGAACATAATAACCAAATTTAGAACTCCAATGACCATTATAATGGATAAGGAAACCAAGTTTAAAAGCAATCCATTTCAATAGTTTTGAGTCGATCATGTCATAAGACATTTGTACAACTCGGTGGTTTACCCACGGAGTAGTGGGAAGGACGAAGCATCTAACAAAACAATCCTAGATGGAATTTGCAAAAGATTAGAGAAAGAAAATTTTTGTCAGGTGGATGAGCTCCCACATATCCTTTAAGTGTATCGAATAACTCCTAGAAGGTCAAAAGGGAAACGCATTTTGCCTTAGCTTATTAGAACAAAATTGGACCGTATCGAATAAAAAAAGGAATAAGCGCTCATCAGAATAACACATGTCAATAATAACTCACCATACAGTACAATCACCACATTAAGGGAAAGGAGTTACGGGTTAGAGACTACATATTGAGGTGGATCATTGGTTACACAAAACATCTCGCTTATGGGAAATTAAGGGAAAACTAGGAGGGCCCGTTCAAAGTTATTAGGGTCGGATTCAATGTCGCCTACCATTTGGAAATTATAGACAGAATGAAGAATTTTCCATCATGGAATGCGACCAATAGGATGAAGTTCTATTTTTAATATCATTTTATTGTGGTTTGATGTTTTTTCATTACAATGATTTTAATATTAGTTCAGCATAAGCATTACAAGCATCCATTTGCTTGTTTGATTTAATGCATTTTCATTCCAAATGGTAAACGGTTGTTTCCCCAGGCATAGTTTTCTTAGTAAAAGTCCTACTTTTGTTACACTCTTAATTGATTTTGACTTATCACATGTTTTTCCATATTAACACAAAATAACTAGGCTTCTTACATAACCAACTATGTTGGTTAAGTAAATCCCTTAATGAGAGAAGCCCCATGCATAGGTGCATTCTCTTTAATTATTGTTAGGTGTAAAGATGTGTGTGATGAGACCTTTTAAAAGGTAAGCGCATAATCAAATGAATGAAAAAATAATGACAGGATCAAATCAAATAAGTTAAATAAATAAAAAGCACTAGCATTGAATTTCGAAGGAACATAACTTTTTACTTTTCATATAACTTGGAGAACAATCAAAAAGCATTTACATAATAAAACATCCCCCAATTATAGGCATCATGATTTATGTGACATTTAAAAGGTCAACTGCTTGATCCTAGAATGACCAGTATACTAATAGGTCCTACGAGTACGTGGAGTTGGTTGACAATGAACAAAATTGTCATCACTATTATAGATGTTGTCTGGTCTTAATTATTTGGGGATCTCATCCTCGGACACCCAACATTCTGTGTGGACATAGTGGGAAGTATAGGGAGAGGATCATCAATGCCACACCAATATCATAACTCAGAGATCTCGAGAACCTTCAAAACACGTAAGGCATTTAGTCAACTGCGTTTATAAGATTAGTGATAAGTACCCAAAAGTTTTTAAATAAAATCCCAAATAGACAGTTTTTAATTGTTAATTCTCGATAAAATCAGACTTATGATAGTATTTGTTTGTTTGTATCTCAATAAGCATTTACGGAGTTTAAAGTGATAATTCGGGGCAAATACGTGAAAAAAATGTCCTAGGACCGTAACCTAAACCTTGTCCCGTACCAAAATCGAGCCTAAACTGCCCACGCCGAACCTTGTGTGTGTTGAGTTTATATTTTTATTTTGTTAGATTTTTATTTTGTGTTGTTTTATTTTTTAGGATTTATTTAGAATTTTCTAGGATTTATTTTCTATTTTTCTATTTGCTTTTTATTTAGTGTAGTTTTATTTTGATTTTTATTAGTTTTTATTAGGATCAGTTTTTTTTTTGTTTTTCATTTATTTTTAGTTTCAATTTTTTTTACCTTTTTAGGATTTTATTTTTTTAGTTAATTAGTTTTATTTTTTAGTTGGGTACAAGGTAACACACACACCTCCCATACACTCACATACACCAAAACTAAAACCCACTCGCCCTCACCAACTCCCCTCACCCTCACCCTATTATCAGGCACCCCAACACACACAAACCCCCCCATCATCTTCTTCAACATCTTCTCTCTCTCTCCTAAAACACCATTAACCCAACAACTAAACCACCAAAAACACTCCACACACATCTGCTGTTGTCCGAACCATCCCAACGTCGGGAGCACCTTCAAACCCGCGACCCAACCCAACCATCAACCTGGAGCACAACCCATCGGCGGTCCAACTCACAACTACGGCGACCCAGTTGCCCGATTGCGATCCACCTCCAGCCATAGCCGAACCTGCCACCTGACCCGCCAAAGTCGGCACCCAACTCCGAAGTAACCCAAAACCTGAATCACCGACCCTGTTTCCATGCGCAAATTCGATTACCTCCGGACGATTTCAAACTCGACAATGCCAAACAGCAACCCGTAACCCGCCATCTTCGACCTGGATATCCATCGGACCTGCCAACATCTTCCTAACCCGAGCTCCATTCTCAACAAACCCAACCAAATAACCCACAACTTTTACCACTTGCTTAAAACCAAAACCCGAGCCAAATTAAAGCCAAATGTCTTTTAGCCCCTTAGCTCTTATTTTTTTAAAATACCCCCAACCCCTTTTTAACAAAACAGATTTTTATTCCCTCACTCCTCACCTCGACCAAACCACATGCACACCTTTATCCTCCCAAAATTACCCTTAGATCTATGCCTACTATTTAAAGAAGAAGAAGACCCACTTAAATAAGATCTCCAAATTAGTTTTTAAGCTTTGTATGATAAAAATTTTTCCAACTCCTTTATATTGAGTATTTGCATTTTTAGCAAATATCTCAATATAGAGGTGTATGGTGAAATTTATCTCTAAGATGAATTCCACCCCGGCCCTCTATAGTGGGTTTTTGCATTTTGAGCAACTATTTCAAAATAGATTTATATGGTTGAATTCATCCCTTATGGGAGGTAAATTCTAATCCATTCCTTTATGTTGAGTATTTGCATTTTTAGCAAATATCTCAACATAAAGTGATGATTTAGAATTTATTTCCTTTGATGGATTCTAATATACAATTTTATAATATTAGGATTTTAATTTTTAGCAAATCTCTTTTATTATTTAAGTGTCCATTACGAACTCATCCATTATCTTGTAATTAGTTTAGTTTTATTTCTTTTTATTTGTAGTTTTTATTTGTAGTTTTTATTTTGAGATTCAATAAATATATTAGTTAGTGATTGTAATTGAGAGATTGTTGATGTAATTGAAGATTCCATTCCAATTCAAGGCTTAAATGGGTTTGATTTATTCCTCTCTTATTACTTTTATTTTAATCATCACATGCTTTCATTTGTTTATCTTATATTTTTGGATGATGTAGCTAATCTCCCATTCATGGGATGTATTTTGAAGCCCTCATGAGTCCAACTTAGTTAGTTTACTTTTTAGCACAATTTTGTTTACCTCATATTTTTATTAGCTTTTACATCTTAGTTAGTACTTTAAAAATTAGTATATAGTTAGTTAATTGATAATCCCTTGAAAAATTCATAAAAATATAAAAAGCAAAAATAAAAAAAAAAACATAATTAAATGCAAATAAACTTACACTTTTGTCTTTTCATATTTTGTGTTTCATCCTTAGAATTGGATTGATACCCCCTTACTTACCATATGCATATTTCGAGTTTATTTGTTGGTTCAAGGAAATTTTGATGAAAAAAGAAGTTGCAACAACGACAAAAATACACAAGAAACAATTTTTTTCTATCAAATGGCGTCGTTGCCAATCTTTGGATCTTGAAGCACTTGCGATGATTTCTATTGTGGTTCATTTGTATTCTGTTTATTTTTATTTTTTTCGTACCATTTTTCACTTTTTTAGAAGGCTTGTATTAGGATTTTTATTCTTGGCTTGTATTGCGGTGCATAGAGACACCTTATTATTTCGCATTTAAAATTGTAATAATCAAAGAAAGCTTGATAGGAAAACCGGACAAGGTAGAGAGAGGGCGTTCAAGGCGAGGAAAAGAAGCCTCTATACCTTGGCTCGGTAGGACTCCCGGGGCCGACTGAGATAGGTGTAATCTTCCCCCAATCGACTCAAATTTTTCAGCACCCCACGGCGTAAATACCGTAAGGAGGTCCATTTCTAAACCCTCGTGCCTCTCCTGTCAGCGAGTCAATTTTTGTGTGTGACTAAGTGCGCTTGTGTGATTTTATTCTTGCATTTATTTTTGAACGGTGTGATGAATTAAATTACTAATATCTACACCCGGCCATTTACGAGAAGGAATTTCATCACAAGACTCACTCGCTTACCACTTGTGTGCTACCCTAGCCATCATTAAAGTTAAAATTCATCAACTAGGTAGCCCACTAGGAGAACATTTTTGCAAAGGCGATCACTCAAATATAATTTCCGTGATTTTTATCGCTCGCGAACTTAATTAAAATTTGACTACCCTTTTCACTAATTTTGAAGATCAAAATTCACTATGTACTGGTTAGGATTTATCCTTAACTTGTGTGTGTGTCCAATTCAATTTTTCAGTAGTCAGTTTCAGTTAGTTCATCCAATCAAGAGTCCAAATATTTTATCCCATATTTTCTTCCAAAAAATTCAAAAATATTTTCTTCCTTTATTTTTAAAAAAATCCAAAAAAAAAATTTATTTTTTTCTTCAAAAAAAAATATTTTCTTTTTTTTATCCAAAAATATTTTTTTTTCTTCTTTTTCTCCACAAAAATCCAAAAATATCTTCTTCCTTTATTTTTATAAAAATCCAAAAATATTTTCTTCCTTTCATTATCTAAAAATCACAAAAATATTTCCTTTCTTTTTCAAAATATTCAAAATCCACAAAAAAACAACTATTTTCCTCAAAAAAAATTATAATAAGGCACGTGATTGGTGTTTCTTCACCCTCACCCTTGTTAATTTTATCCAACGAGACTGACGCTTCAGTCTTGTTTGGGGGTGACTATCATCACCAGATTTTTCTCCCACCCCGTGCTTTCCTAGTTCTTATCTTTAGGGTGAGAATGGTTCGGTCTGGCTGAAGACATTAAATTTAGCACTATCGGGAGGCAGCCCGCTTTTTCCTTCTATGAGTCTCATCATATTTGGGGGTGGTGTTTCACACCACCCAATGATTTACCATGTTTATAGACTAGTACACATTTTTTTTCTAATCATTTATTCAGGTTTCATTTTGGCTTCATATGTCCACTTCATTAGCGGTTGATTCTGGTAATCTCTTTCCTACCTTATGCTCTCAATTTTAAAAATCACTTTACTTAACATCGAGTTAGATGTTCCTTTTTGTTTAGGGTGGGGAATTTTATCAAAATCGTACCTCTTTTAAAAAAATTTGATTTTTAAACCTGATTTTTAAAATTTCGTGCAGTTTCTTACATCTCAATTCATTGGCGTGAATTTTCTACCATCCATCTTTTTAAGTCTAGGAATCAAGCTAGATGATTTATATTTTTTTAAATAACTTATGTAATATAAAACAAGGCATTTTTCACCATGAATTTCTAGACTCAACAAAATTGCGCACTTATCACGTCACTACGGTTTAGAGTTGAAGAGTACTATAATTCTAAAGAAAACCTTAAGGATCACTAGTGGAGACTTTAGCTTGTGAGGTTTGTGCCCTTCACCCTTTGAGAGTGTTTTATGCAATCTCCGAGTCACAAGTTGATTCAACTTTTTTTTGGGTTCGCACCTTAAATTATTGTATGATCTCATTATTCTTCATTTAAAATTATATCTTGATCACTGAGAACGACATCACTTTCGATTTGTAAGAAACACGTGTCTTAAATTTGTCCCGATCACCAGACTTTTACCCATATACCAACGAAATTCCATTTATCATACATCCATACACCTTCCATTTTCCATATCATTACCATATACCATACCGCCCATTTCCATATCCACTTCCATTTTCCACCCACGGAGAAGAGTGTTGAAAGTAAAAGGATAAGATACGTCAAAGAGAGTGTTTGCATTTTTAGTTAATATCTCTCCCAAATCCGATTCAGATAGAGAAAAATTAAATACAAATCTATGTTGGGGTTATTTGAATTTTTAGCAGATTTATCTCATACATTGATGAGTATTTGCAAAAAGAAAAAAAGAACAAAAAAAAAGAAAGTAAAAGGAGAAGATTTGTCATATAGAGTGTTGGCATTTTTAGTGAATATCTCTCCCAAAGCCGATTCATATGGAGAAAATTTTGATACAAATCTGTGTTGGGGGTTATTTTTAGCATATTTATCTCATACATTGATGAGTATTTGGAAAATAAGAAAAAGAGAAAGTTGCATTCAAGAAATAAAGACATTTGTTTGTCAAAGTGTAATAAACTCTTCTCACACATCCATCATCCATCTATCATATCCTACCTCATATCATCATATCCTTCCCAGTTCGGGCAAATGAAAGTCAACGTGATGAACAACTCGACGTTCTCACTATCGTGATTATCATTCTTTCATGAGATCATTTTTCTTTATAAATGTTCGTTCTTTCTTATGTGTGTGTGAGACGTTTAAACTTGATTACATTTACTCACCTCCTCACACACAAGAGTGATACACTTACCCAAATCTAGAGAGTTCATTTTAGAGAGTTATATCCGTGAGATTTTGAAGTTAAAGTGTTGATTCCGGAAAGGTAATCTAGGAATTACTCTTATGATACTCAACCCGTTTTGACTGATTCACACTACACACGTTGAATTCTCGGAAGAATGTGCCTAGATTATTTACTTAGCTAACCTTTTTTATGCATTTTAGCTTGTATTTCTCAAAATATTTTTCTCTTTTGATGGATTGTGCGATTATTCTATGTCTAATAATATATTAACTGCCGTTACAAATAAATAATTTTGTGGGTATATTCCCTGCAAACCCACACGAAACTAAACTCGTCCTGTAGGGCAACCTATAGGTTTAAAGGCTTGTTGCACATGCTAAGTGCAATCGTAAGTGCCCGCGAAAGTGGTACACTTTTGGTTTCTTATCTTTCTTTCTCTCTATCTTATTGCTTGAGGACTAGTAATGCTCTGTTTTGGAGTGGTGTAATAAGCACCCAAAAGTGTTTAAATAAAACCCCAAATAGATAGTTTTTAATTGTTAATTCTCAGTAAAGTCGGACTTATGGTAGTATTTGTTTGTTTTGTAGCTCAATAAATGTTTACGGAGTTTGAAGTGATAATTCGGGGTAAATACGCAGGAAAAGTGGCTTAAGACCGTAATCTAAACATTGTCTCGTACCAAAATCGAGCCTAAACTGCCCACATCGAACCCTGTGTGTGTTGAGTTTATACTTTTATTTTTTTAGATTTTTATTTTGTGTCGTTTTATTTTTTAGAATTTATTTTAGATTTATTTAGAATTTTCTAAGATTTATTTTCTAATTTTTATTTCTTTTTTATTTAGTGTAGTTTTATTTTGATTTTTATTAGTTTTTAGTTTTTATTAGGATTATTTTTATTTAGTTTTTCATTTATTTTTAGTTTCAATTTTTTTTACCTTTATTTTAGCTTTAATAGATTTTATTTTTTTAGTTAATTAGTTTTATTTTTCAGTTGGGTACAAACTAGCACACACACATCCCATACACTCACATACACCTAAACTAAAACCTACTCACCCTCACCAATTCCCCTCACCTTCACCCTATTATGAGGCACCCTAACACACAGAAAAACCCTTATTATCTTCTTCAACCTCTTCTCTCTCTCTCTCTCCTAAAACACCATTAACCCAACAACTAAACCACCAAAAACACTCCACCCACATATGTTGTTCTCCGAACCATCCTAACCTTGAGATCACCTTCTAACCCGCGACCCAACCCAACCATCAACCTGGAGCACAACTTGTCGGCGTTCCAACTCACAACTCCGGCGACCCAGTTGCCCGATCGCGATCCACCTCCATCCATATCCGAACCCTCCAACTGACCCGCCAAACCCGGCACCCAACTCCGATGCAACCCAAAACCTGAGATCACCGACCCTGTTTCCATGCGCAAACCTGATTATCTCCGGACGATTTCAAACCCGACAATACCAAACAGCAATCCTTAACTCGCCATCTTCAACCCGAATACCCATCGGACCAGCCAACATCTTCCTAACCTGAGATCTATTCTCAACAAACCCAAACAAATAACCCACGACTTTCCCCCCTGCTTAGAACCAAAACCCAGTCCAAATAAAAGCCCAACAAAAACCACATGTCTTTTAGCCCCTTAACCCTCATTTTCCAAAAATACCCCAACCCTTTTTATCAAAATATATTTTTATTCCCTCACTCCTTACCTCACTCAAACCACATGCACACCTTTATCCTCCCAAAATTACCCTTAGCTCCCTACCTACTATTTAAAGAAGAAGAAGAAGAAGAAGAAGAAGAAGAAGAAGAAGAAGAAGAAGAAGAAGAAGACTCACTTAAATAGGATCTCCAAATTAGTTTTTAAGCTTTCTGTGATAAAATTCTCCCCACTCCTTTATGTTGAGTATTTGTATTTTTAGCAAATATCTCAATATAGAGGTGTGTGGTGAAATTTATCTCTAGGATGAATTCTACCCCACCCCTCTATAGTGGGTTTTTGCATTTTGAGCAACTATTTCAAAATAGATTGATGTGGTTGAATTCATCCCTTATGGGAGGTAAATTCTAATCCATTCCTTTATGTTGAGTATTTGCATTTTTAGCAAATATCTCAACATAAAGTGATGATGTAGAATTTATTTCCTTTGATGGGTTCTAATGTACAATTTTATAATATTAGGATTTGCATTTTTAGCAAATCTCTTTTATTATTTAAGTGTCCATTACGAAACCATCCATTATCTTTTAATTAGTTTAGTTTTATTTCTTTTTATTTGTAGTTTTTATTTTAGATTTAATAAATATATTAGTGAGTGATTGTAATTGAGAGATTGTTGATGTAATTGAAGATTCCATTCCAATTCAAGGCTCAAATGGGTTTGATCTATTCCTCTCTTATTACTTTTATTTTAATCATCACATTCTTTCATTTGTTTATCTTATATTTTTGGATGATGATTATTGAGGGCTAATCTCCCATTCATGGGATGTATTTTGAAGCCCTCATGAGTCCAATTTAGTTAGTTTACTTTTTAGCACAATTTTGTTTACCTCATTTTTATTATCTTTTAAATCTTAGTTAGTACTTTAAAAATTAGTATATAGTTAGTTAATTAATAATCCCTTAAAAAATCCATAAAAAATAAAAAAAGCAAAAATAATAAAATAATAAAATGAAATGAATTTACACTTTTGTCTTCTCATATTTTGTGTTTCATCCTTAGAGTTGGATTGATACTCCCTTACTTACCCTATGCATATTTCGACTTTATTTGTAGCTTCAAGGGAATTTTGATGGAAAAAGAAGTTGCAACAACGATAAAATTACATTAGAGACGCAATTTTTTTCTCTATTAATTGGCATTTGATATCCAACATGGAAAGTTGAATTAAAAACATTCTCATCATAACCATCCAACCACACACACACTTTGGATTATGATGAAATTTATGGAATATATTTTGGAATTTCATGGACAAAAAATATATTATCGATTAGAAATTGCCAAGATTACATCTTAGTTTCTCTACCTTAGACCCCAGATTGGCCTTTTCCTGCTTGAGTATGGATGCAACACCTCGCGTGTATTCTAGATCAGTCTTCCACTCTTGAAGGTTTCTAAAATAACTTGAGTTTGCAACACACACCCTCAGGAAGCCTTGTCGAATGATTAAATACCCTAACCTTGATCACGCATATTCCCACTCTCGGAGTCAAAATTCTTATCAAATTGGATGACCAGGTCCAAGGTTGAGGAACCAACATTATTGGCAGGCAGAAATGCAAAAATCAAGTTAATGACACATCACAAAAACCATTAAGTGCATGAAACTAGCATAATCAAATAAAAATACAATAACAACAATAAAGTTCAATTTCCATTTCATTAATTCCACAATCATAATGGGGCCACGCCTTACAAAAACATTAAATAAAAAATGAAGATAGAAATATAAAAGATTCTAAGATTTAATTGGATAACTATCCATGACCTTAATGCTTGTATTCTTCCAGCTGACTTCTTCCTCTTCTTTAACTATTGAGGGAAGACCAAGTTGATGCTCGTTGTAGAGGTCAGGGGAGGAAGGTATATCACGGTCACACCCATTCTTAAATTAGACATTTCTTATCCTTTATTTTTACCACCTCATTTTTCTCCAAGGTGGCCCTCCAGTTCTTGATTGAGGAGGTGAACTCGACCTTTAATTGGTTAACCTCCAATGGTCTTAGTTAGACCCTCCTAATGTTTTTACTCCTTCTTAGACATTTGTTGCTAAACTATTTCAACATACTTATTCAAGTCCCACATGAACTCATCATATTCAGAGGCCTTCTTGGTCTTCTCAGCGTCCCTCTACACTATGTAAGCAAAGTCCATCATGAACCATAAACATAAAATTATATTAGAAATTTAAACTTTAAAAAATAAAAAGGAAATATTATGGATACTTATGACCTATATGGGGGCCACTTGGCTTGGAGCTCATGCCCAAGGCTAATAGCGAAATTAAAGTGGTCACTAAGAAAATGTCACACTAATTCTTGGGGATAAATTTATTAAGTCTGATATTTTTATGTATACCTCATAGGCCTTATCACAACAACTTAATAAGTGATAAAGGGGGAGTCCCTCCTAGAAGGACAAGTGAGTTCCATCCTTATAAATATTATAAACTCGTCAATAGTGGGACTAAATTTCAGATCCATGAAACTCAATTAATTTGTACTCACAATGGAAATCAATAAGAGAACTCTCTACCTTATAGATTTAGGCCGTATTACCAAACCACGTATACCTATCTGCTTCCCCATTGTATGTTTTTCATTTATTTTTATTTACTATAGAAAGATATATCTTATTCGAATAAACCACCAACACTTATAAGTTTTGTACACTTACAACTAAATATTCAACACACTCTTAAAGACTAGCAATGCTCCCAAAAAGTTGATTAGGAGACCTAAAACCATTCCACTTTAGTTGATGAATTTTTTTTCTAAAGTGACCTTTTTTATAACAATATGTGAAAATATATGTTTGGGGTAGTTCACCTTCTTTGTCTCAGGTATATTTTTGGTGGGTCTTTTATTTAACTATTTAACAAAGGTGATCTCATATTTGGATTTTAAGTTTTAGGATTTTTCATAGCCAAGACTGATCTTGTTCTTTGAGGATATAGTCAATTCAATAAGCATATTCCTAAGCTTCTTGGATCTCCAGCTAGGTTAAATTTTTCCATCTTTAACACCTCAAGGTCCTTTTTTAGCCTCAAATTCTCCACTTTTAGCAAACTTCGAGCCCAAGAGGACTTGAGGAGTGACCTATTTGGGAATATCATCTTCTCATATAAAATCTTTAACTCTTCATTCCTCTTTTTAATCTTCTCTATGATAGTGTATTCTCAAGCCTTCAATATGTTCATATGTGCCTCTTTCTTATTAATAGCACAAATATCCTTCTCACACCTTTAAATCTTAGTGTCTAGCTTTAGGTTAACCTTCTCCAAGAGCAAGCCTTTTCAATTTTAACCTACCCCTCTCTTTATTAGCTTCATCCTCCTTGTATTGGGAGCTCTCAGATCAGGAATTGCCTTCTTCATACTCTACCTTTTCTTTAACAAGGGAATACCTAAGACTAGACATGTAATGGATGACTTTAAAAATGGTGAGATTATATTCAAGAAGAACTCAATAATGTTCGAATCACTATAACTAAGGGTGACAGTTAATACCTTATTCTAGTATCCATTCATCATTAGTCTATAGGGAAATTAAATTACTTGTGACCAACAGCTTAATATTCATAACATCTCACAAAATCCTTATATATTTTTCTTCACTTTGGTTTTATTTACCTAACTCCCCGGGGATTGTAATTTCCCATTTGCTCAATTATTCTCAACTTTATTAGAATGACATATTTATTATTCAATTTGATAATTTTTTAAAGTTTCTTTCCAATATGATAAAATCTTATTCATGTATTTAATCCCTTATATTCAAGAATATTTTCTACCATGTTGAAAAACGAGTTCATAGTATTAAAGATTTTTAGATAGATTTCATCAATAATTCCATTATCTTGTAAAATTATTGAAGCTTTGAGAATTTTTTGGTGTTAGTATCGTCTGGCATAACTTGAAGAATATACCACGCCTCTTCCGATGTTTCAATGTCATAATTCAATAGAATTATTTGGCATGAAATCACTAAAAAATGCATTTATGCCCAGGAGTTATAGTTATATAACATATATTGTTTATCTTCACTCTAACTCTCAATCTTTTAAGGAATATTTTAACACCCACCCTAGTAATAGGATGAGTCCATACCTTCTCTAAGGCTACCAACACTAGCTTATGAAAAGACATAAGATAAAATTTCATACGAATTTTCCAATAATTGTAATTGATCCCAATAAGCATACAGGTTAGGAAAAGGAATTTCCCTCCATAGAAAACCCCTAAACATCAAATCTAATAACATAGGAAAATTGCTATAATACTAATTTTGTAAATTTCACTCTATTCCAAAAGAAGGTTATTTTTAATATGAAATGACACGTGAAACTAATGGCCAAAATAATTCTTGATTTCAAGATTCAACACAATAAATCCAATTTAAATCTGCCCAGTCGAAATAATTAGATTAAATTTCATGTGGTGATTGCAATAAAAATAAATGCAGAAATCATAACCAATATCACAATGCAAGATGTAACTTGGGAACCCTTACGGTGAAACCAAAATGCCCCAACCCCAATTCAAGTCCACTAATGCAAAATTAGGAATTAGAAAAGTTCAAATACGAATTATGTTACAAACCCAATATCACCCGCAAATATCCCACTGATTACAATAAAAATAAATACAAAAATCTAACTAATATCATAATACAAGATATAACTTGGGAACCATTGCAAGAAAACCACAATGCCCCAATCCCAAATCAAGTCCACTAATGCAAAATTAGGAATTACAAAAGTTCAAATAGGAATTACGTTACGAACCTGATATCACCCATAAATATCCCTTTTATATTATGACCTAACACCGTTGTAGTACTTGGATTGACCCCTGTTTCTCTTATCCATGACATGACACCACACTCAGTCCTCGACATTTATTTGTCTTAGCTTGGGAACATAATCAACCTTTCATGAAATCCACTATAATAACAAAACTTAAATCTCTACTTGATCTTTCAAAACTAATCAATTTCAAATAATGATGCACCAAGATCGATCAAGAAACCAATCCAATCAGGTTGAATATGATGATATTTAGGATTTAGTGTTCATAAGATCATGAGTATGCTATGGATTTTAAAGATGCCGATGAACAACCACAAAATTCTTTTTAGGATTATTTTAAAACTCGGGCCCTCATTCTCACCCACATTAAAAGATCCATTTTATACTAATTTGAAAAGTTGCTTTAAATTAAACATAAATTTAAAATCGATCCCGTACAAAAGACCAATATGTATGGGCTTCGCACAAGCGTTTCCATTTCATTTAATAATCTCGAGTTATTTCTCGTTTGAATGAGTTATGTACAATCTCCCTTATTTTCAGCATAACTTTTAACTCATGTATCAAAACGTCGCACGCTTCTTTGGGTGTAAAGAAAACAATGAGATATCTTCATGTTTTTGAGAGTTTTAAAAGTATAATATTTGATTTGTAAAAATTACTTTAAAATATTTTAAACAGTTTTTGTTATCTAAAACACACCCAAAATGAGGTTTAAAGTTTCCCCAAACATATTTTCACATGTAAAAGGTTGTGAACCCATATTCCATTGAAAGAAAAATCCGATTCAAAATTTACTTACCAATACCTTTTTTAGCCACTTGAAAATTATCAAAGTCAAGTTTCGTTATACCGAATGAGGTGGGTCGCACGTGTTAAAGCGTGCCTTGATCATTAATAAATACATATACCTACACATATGCCAACATTTTATCTAGCTAGAATACGTGCACGGATTTTTTTCCTAACAAGCATCTTTGTAACTTGTGAGGTATCATACGGGCTACATGAAACTGATTTGCAGGTGTGAGCAAGGATTACCTCAAAGTTTTTACATTAAAATTGTCATCTCACAGTATTTAATCTACTTTTTCACTTTGAATTAATTTATTTATCCTTAATGAACATACAATGACAAGTTTTATATTTTGCGAATTTCTTTTTGCTATATAGACTTTAGGATATTTTTTGTCCTAATTTAAAGTGATAAAATTTCCTTGTAATTGTAATTGGGTAACTATCGACAAGGTTCAGTTCACTCTCGAAATTGCAACCATATCTCAAATAATTCTAACTTACAATGTTTAGCAAAATAGAAATATAGCACATAAGGAAAAGATAAAATAAAAATTGTAATAAAATCTTAAAATCGCAACTAGATTTAGCATACGTTGAAATGTAAATCCAATGAATTATATGTATATTAAAAACATTATATATATATATATTGATTGAGAGAGAGAGAGAGAGAGATGGATATGGTGATGGCAGTGGCTCTGAATCAATTGTAATTACAATTCATTTGATAACCTTATAACTCGATTAAATCATAAAACTAGATGATTTGTTCGAAGAGGTCATGATAGCTACGTGATGGTAGTGAGATGGGAAATTGAAGGGGAATTCTAATATGTAAGGCGGGGTGGTTGGGTTAAATTACTTTTTCGAAGCAAATAGAGAGAGTGTGAGAGTGAGTTGAGGGTTAAATAATAGTGTATGTGTGATGCCCCAAACCTTAATATATCATAGTAGAGAAAAATTATGAATATTTTTTATTAAATGAATTTGACATTAGATTTTAATCTTGATGAATATGTAGAACTAACATCTTAGTGAGTTGAAGTTTATCACGAGTTAAAATTGTAATTTAGTTAAGTAAATTTAGATATGTTGAGAGTATATAGTGAAAAAATGAGAGAAAACAAAAATGGAGCAAATTCATAAGTTAGGAACATATATTTTTCATAACTAGGGAAATATCTAGCACGCTACTCGCAATAAACATTCAACCATCGGGCCTTTTTCTTCAAAATATTGACCAATTAGTTTGCTTCATGATTAGCTAGCAAGAAATCTCGCATAAGTGAAGCCCTTCGCACCCATGGGATTTGAATATGCTACATGTGAATGCTTAAGGATTTGGATATCTCATTAGTTAACTTTGTTTATTTATTTAGGCGGGGGAATATCTTGCTTGTCCACATGGAGATTGAAATTAAGTCATAGAAAGACTAATAAGCCTTAAGGGAACTACATTGTGATGCTTGACACTACACCAAAATACGCCTTTAGTAACAGTATTTTACCGTTGGTAACGTTAATTTTTCTGTGCAAAAAATTCATGGGGAATAATGTTACTAACAAAATTTTTACCGCTACTAATTATGGATTTGCCAATAGAATTTTACCGTTACTAATTCTGATATACAACCGGTGTTTTTCCGTTACTAATTTAGCTTTATAATGGTATTTTACCATTATTAACTTTGATTTAGTAACGGACTTTTATGTTAATATTCTTACCTTATTACATAATTTTGTAATGCTTATTTCTATTATTGTAATGGTAAAGGTCCATTAGTAATACTAATACATATTTAAAAAATATTTAATTTTCAAGATCTGATATTCTATCTAGAATTTAAACAAAGTCGGTTATGCTTACCACGCTATACAAAAATAGTCCACGCAACATTTATTCAATCATATCAAATAAGCTAAATTCCAAAGTTACAATATTTTCATGAAATGCATCCAATATAACATCCTAATATAATCACACCAAAAATGAGATGTTTTAAAATTATAACCAAGCAAATTAAACATCAAAATAACTCCTTGATATTCTTCCATCCCTAAATCTTCATCAACGGGGAACAACCATACTTTTTTGCCTCCAACTCGATTGAATTTAAGATTAGTAGATCACCAATGCAACTTACCGGCGAGCTGAACTTTTCCACAATCATCTCTAACACGTCTATGTCTTATAACCATTACATTGAGTCCATGTAGCTTGTATATAGATATTCATCAGCATCAATCAAACGAATTAAAGCTTGTTCAAAGAGAAATGCATTAGCAGGGGTTAAAATACAGAAAACTATGAACATACACCCTCCGTCTAAAACTAAGAGTCACTATTTAAAAGTCAGAAATTTTTAAAAAATGCATTAATGTAAATCAATGGTCAAAATCAAACTTATTCAACTATTAAGGAATTCGCTACATTAACTTTCAAAATTTGACTCTTAATTTGAGTTGTCTAATAAAATAAAGTGTCTATATTAATTGAAATGAAGGGAGAAATAAATAACGAACCTTCATAATAGGTGTAATTCCAATAAGCTCAACTAATTTCCTTATAATTGTAATACCCCGCACTTTTATGGAAAATTAAATTCAATAATTAAGTGTAATTTGGGAATTTAAGAATTATCGTGAATAGTAAATTTTTGGAGTTTTCAAGGATTAGGTGATTTTCGATGGGTGTTATATTTACTTTTGGGAGTAAGTAAATAAGTCGGAGTATTTTAATTATATATCGCAGCTGGATAAAGCGATATAGGATAATATTTTAATGAGAATACCGCATAAGTTGTGTGGGGATAAATTAGTGAATTCCGGTCAAGTAACTCGGATGGAGATTTTGAGTGTGCGGTTGGTCTCGAAATGGCCGAGATAGTCAGAATAGAGTATCTGAGGGTCATAATTGAGTTTCAAGAATTTTTGGATTAATAGGGACCCCAATTGAGTAAACGAGTCAGTTTTGGGTTTCAAAGGGATAAACCCTTATTTCTCCTTATAAAAGGCATGGGACGGTGGGAGAAAATAAAGAAAAAGAGAGAAAGAATAAGGGAAGAAAGGAAGAGGAGAAAAGAGGAGAGAAGAAGGATTTCTGGGTCAAACTCCGTGGGATTCGACTCGGGGTCGTCGGATTTTATCCTCCAGGCAAGTGTTTACTTGATTTATTTAATTTTGAGCATAAATCTCATATCATAATTGGTAATAACAAACCCTAAAGATTTTGGGTTGGATTTTCGTGTATTAAATTGCTTTTTCGGAAGTTTATCGGGTAAAACCTAAAAATTATGAAATTGGAGAAACTTAGAAAATTATAGAAATTAATGGTTAATTCTTGGTTTTAGGATGTTTAGAACCTATTTACTTTGTGTATATTTAGTTGGGTGTAGTTAGATGTTGGTGTAAGAAGAGTTATAAAGCTTGGGGGTTGTTAATGGCTTAAATGGATCCGTGGAGAAGAAGCAGTTTCGGCAGCCCTGTTTGATCGATCGATCGAGCCCCTGGGATCGATCCTACAAAAATTTTGGCACTTTGTTTTGGTTCAATTTATATGGGATGAATTCCCAAATAAAGGATTTCACGCCTATTTAATTGAGGAAATAAATAGACTTAATTAAGAAAGATATATTTATCAAATTGAGAAAATTTATGGAGCTAAGAGAGTGTCTTAAATGTGTGACACTAGAAATCATATTTTCGAGGAAAATAGATAAAATGAGGAATTAGAGAGTTTGGGTTCCTCAAAAATAGAGTGAGGGCCTCTAAATTATTAACTGGACTAAATGTAGTCCTTGGACTCGTGAAAATGGAATCCACGACCTATTTAAATTAAGGGTGTTTGGTGACGAATATTTCGTGGGATAATTTCAGTGGGCATTTAGGCTTATATAATTATACGCGTAGAAAACATAATTATATCGATTGTGGTTGAGTATATCCTTAGAGACTATTAGGATGAATTTGGGAAAATGCGTATTTACTTAGTGTGAATTGGTATAGTTGGAGAAATTATACAAGTCCTTAAGTGTGAATAAGGTACAGGTTATTTATCAAGTGAGGGAATACTTTTGAGTTTAGTATCGTGAGTGTGCGAATACTCGAATATTATTATTTATGAGAATCTTTGGGATTATTGATCATCGTTATGTGTGATTGGCAATTATGGCCATTTATATATGTGTGAGGAACAATGTGAAATATATATATACTATGTGATTAAAGTATATATATTATATGATACGAAAATGTATATATATATATATATGTGAAGCATACCCCCTCTAATGCTATCATGGGAAGTTGCGCGATGTGGGTGAGGCCCCTAACTTGAGGAGCAGGGAGCGTATAGTGCCCAGGTCATAGCGTCCATTGTTATATTGTTTGATTTTTTTATTAGGGGTGAGACGTGGTCAGTATGTTTTGTCTCATTGTCGGGGAGGAACAATGACCGCTTCCCAGACATTGTGACTGTTTACCATGATGTCGGTGATATTGAGTCCGACCGTTGGTCCCAGGATGGTATGTGAATGATGCCCTAGAAGATGATAGCATTGAGAGACCGCATCCTCGAGTTATAGCTCATTGGGATGGTTATTGTACTTGTGTGTATAGTACATTACTTGTGTATGAGAACAAGATAATATATCTCTAATAGGGTAAAGAGATAAGTTGAATATGAAATAAATTCTCATTCCGGGAGATTTTACCGGACTTAAAATGTGATATGTATATGAAAGTGAGCATGAAAAATAAAGATGAGTATGTTATGTATATTTATTTATATGAGTATATATATGTATATATATATGTGTTGTGTGCTGAGGGTCTAATGGATCTTGACGATCGACCTTGCCAAGTAGTAGTGTATCCGGGGGGTTCCTTGTTTGGATTTCGCTTCGCGAGACACCCCACGCATGAACATGGCATAGTGTTGAGACTGGGTAGAAGTTTAACCCTTAGTGCTCTAGTTTTGGGTTTTCTTATAGGAGTATATATATATATATATATGTTGTGTGTTGAGGGTCTAATGGATCTCGACGATTGACCTTGCCAAGTAGTAGTGTATCGGGGGGTTCCTTATTTGGATTTCGCTTCGTGAGACACCCCACGCACGAACATGGCATAGTGTTGAGACTGGGGAGAAATTTAGCCCTTAGTACTTGGTTTACTTAGGATTTCTAGAGTTTGGGGTGACGGATTAGTTAGGCAGTGTAGCTTGACTAGGATGTTTAGAGGGATGCGCTAGGTGTGCACTATTAAAAGAGAGGTGAGGGGTATCTCATGGGAGTGCGATACCAATTTAAATATTAGATAAAAATATATTTTTTAAAATAAAGCATTTATGCACTTGCTAAATATTTTCACAACTCGGGCTCTGAGCTGTTTATCTACTTTTCCTCACTTTTGTTATATCTATATATATACTTAGGTGTCCAGACACAGGGACGCGTGGATGATGATTTCCTTCGAGTCAGAAGCTTGTTGCAGCAGCTGTGGATGCATGCAGATTTATTTTTAGACGCTTATGTTCTTGTGATCAAGATAGGAAGCCTTGTAGTTACTCTGGGGATGAATCCCAGTTGTATTTATTTATTCTTTCACCGCCTTTTAGTGCGACATTCGAATTGGTTGTATTATATTTGAACCGAGTGTTCGGTTGTTTTATCTCTTTCCAGTTTCATTTATATAAACTGTGTGAATGTTTTAAATTGTATAGTTCGTTTAAAAAGATTAGTTAAATAAAATTTTGATGCCAGCCTAATAGGTTATTAGTAATTAATTTTTTTTTCCGGCAGTGATGCTAAGAATGATCCATATGCGACTCCTATTTTAATTTGGTACAGGAGTGATCGCCCGGTATTTTATTAGGCGGGGTGTCGTAGATGGTATCAGAGCATCAGGTTCTTGTGTCCTTAGGAATCTGTGCGGATGTACTACGCTTTCAGCATTGCTCTCAATTTGTTATAGAGCCTTATGATTAGGATTGTTGGTTCCTCTTATGATATTTCGTTCTCCTTCCATATTATGAGATTATAGTCATCTTTTGTGCGCTTGTTCGAGATTTGTGTGCTGATCGAGGAAGGGTTACCAATGAAGGATGTGATGAGGGCAGCAGGAGGCGGGGCTTAGTTGAAGCTATGAGTTTAAGTTAGAGACTAGAACCGCAGTAGAGGTCACTCTCCTTGTGGAAATTGTTAAGGATGGTTGCAATGACTACTAAAGCATAGTAGTCGTAAGTATCTAAGTACCGCTATAGTAGAGAGTGGTACTGAAGTTTAATTACCCAGTGAAGCTATGGGTTCAAAAGGGGTATTTGAAAAGGACCATACTTTGAAGTTAAGACATGCGAAGTAAGTGTTGTATGATTCAGCGGAAGTGAAAGGCTCAGAAGCTTTGACTTAGGGGAGAGTATAGAAATACCCAGATGTGAAAATTTGAGGAAAATTTTTCACTCGTAGGAGCAGTTTTGGAATGGTGGGTGCGGTGATCACCATAATCGGGAGGGAACATGATGTTTTGCCCCTAAAGGGATCTTATGAATAGTTTTTAACCATGAGTTCCCATAATTTAGCAGGAATGAGAAGAATGCAATTTTAAATTATTCACGTAAGGATCGGTTAGAGGCCGACAGTGAATAAAGAGAGTTATGGATAAGTGAACTTTGTACTGAATCTAGGTAAGTACAATGAAGAAAGAGTCCTTCCGAGGAATGATAGGCTCACTAGAAAAGTGTTGCTAACACTTATAGAGAATGTGTGTGTTCGTGATCCCCATTGGTGGACATCCACCCGAGGAATTCATTAAAACAAGGTTGTTGAGGCCGGTGGTGGAGTTTCATTTTTATGAAGAAGTTAAGGGGAACTAGTAAAGTGATTGTCAGGATCGCAGCTATGGAGCCCAAGATACTGATAACCTTAAAAGGGTCAGGGTGACCCGAGATGGAGAATGTTCTAATGTGGAGTGTAGAACCATACGGTTAGTCATTGCCCAGTGGGAGTTAAGGGGCAGGAGTAGGGTGCCTAGATGGGGCATTGGTTAAAGAAATTTTTGGTTCAGTCACGGCGAGTGTACCAAGTCTGGGAACCTTTTTGAGTAGCTAAGGAGTTAGGCGAAGTTGTTGTTATGAGTTTCACCTCAGTTAAAGGAGGCTTATTCTGGGTGACAAGATTGAGTCATAGTGTTTTATTAGCTCCAGATTCATGTGTGATATGAGTTAACAAATAGTATCGATAACGTTATATAGTATATGTTTATGTGTTTTCCTCGACAGCGGAGATCTATTTTCTTTCATTTGCTGTGAAGAGCGAGTGTTAGTATTTTAAGTTTACATAAAATTGGTATTGCTCGTTTTGTGTGTGTTACACTAGTATGGTGTTATTTTGAGTAGAATATGATATTTTTTATTCGGAGCGATAGTAGACTAATGATGGCAAGACTATCATGTCTGCGGTTCCAGGGTGGAACGAGTTGTTATTGTGATATCTCACTTGGATACAGGTTGAGTTCGCCTTTATTATATGTATGGATAGAACTTCGGTGAGCAGATGTTTCATTATCATGATACGAGTGTGTGTCGACCTTATAGGTGTGATTTAAGGTATGCAGGGTTAATTGTTGAGCTGTGAGTTTAAGATCATTATTGATTACGCAAGGACTGAGAGTTAGTGCGAACGCTTAGTGGTGTGGCTCCTGGATAGAGATAGGAGTTGAGACCACATTCTGTTGAAAGAGGGGATAGGGTTATCCCGGTTGAATATTTGAAGCTAACGGACCTCCACGACCGACAAAGTTAAGTAGTAGTCTATTAGAGGGGTTCCTTATTTGGATTTCTCTTGCGAGACGCTCCACGCATGAACCTTAACGACATCGGGAGTGGAGAGATGTTATAGGACGCAAGGATGTTGGTTTTGTCGATAAGTCATATAGTGTGAGGGAAACACTATAGACTATGAGCGATGATGGTATGATTATGGAAATATTGTGCTATGGAGAAGCACAAAAATGTTCTCTCATCGCAAGTAGGTGGGTGAGGCAGGAGTTAGAGAAATTGATTTGAGGATTATAGCCAGGCCTTAATGAAAAGGCAAATTTTGGAGGAAGTATATTTTGGGTATGATGTTCATAACGCTTTTGCAGAGAGTTGGAGCCTCGATTAGCTAGATTTTACTTTTAGACTAGGTGGAAGGATAGAATACTAGAAAAGCATTAATAGGTTAGCGAGGTGGGATTTAGGATGTCCCACTGGTGTGCCTTATGCCGTTATATCTCGATGACCGACGATGAGAGGGAGTAGTGTAACGGGAAGGTTCCTTGTCTAGATTTCTCTTTGTGAGACATCCCACGCATGAAACCGAGCAAATGTCGGGAGTTAAGAAAGGTCTTGGGCACCAGGGACACAATTTAGGATAGTACTATTTCACGTAGGTAGGAACGCTTTGATCTTAGAATTTTTGGGTAGTAAGGCCAGTGGAGTTAGTGGGGCCGATATAGAAATATTGGTTGGTTAACCTTGAGAAGAATGGGATTTTGTGGGTTGGAAAGACCCATGTGTGAGTATTACGTCGAGGAAATAGGGTCCATTGTTTAGAGAGTGTGTATGTGTCGGACGTTGGTGATAGTCGTGCGGAGAGGCACGGGTTGAAAAGGTGTATGGGCACCTTAGTAAGTTGGTTTTATATACCGCCTGAAATAGAAGGGACGTAGTATATAGAGTTGAAGATTATGATGAGATGGCAATATAGTATAGTATAAACCTTAATAGAGGTGAGTGCTTATTGATTATACGGTTAAGATCTATTAGGTAGTACCATTCCACTTTGAGGCATTAGGATGTGGAGTGATTCACGATCCTAGGTTAGTGTTGGTAGTATCGATTACATTTAAATTTCGAGGACGAAATTTTGTTGTAAGAGGGGAGTATGTAATACCTCACACTTTTATGGGAAATTAAATTCAATAATTAAGTGTAATTTTGGAATTTAAGAATTATCGTGAATAGTAAATTTTTGGAGTTTTCAAGGATTAGGTGATTTTTGATGGGTGTTATATTTACTTTTGGAAGTAAGTAAACAAGTCAGAGTATTTTAATTATATGTCGCAGCTCGGTAAAGCGACAGAGGATAATATTTTAATGGGAATATCGCATTAAGTTGTGTGGGGTTAAATTAGTAAATTGCGGTCAAGTACCTAGGATGGAGATTTCGAGTGTGCGGTTTGTAAGGACATTTTTGTCCATTAGCATTTTATATGTCGTACGCCGTTACACCATTGAGAAAATTCAAGAATCATACGCTCATCAACGGAATCCGAATATCAAAGGCAGAAAAGGAATCAGGGAACAGACCGGACCGATCCGGCCCAGATAAAAGAACCGATCCGATTCATCTGGACCGATCCGCCTAAAGAGACCGGACCGATCCGCCTGCTGAGGAGAGGCCAGTGTACCCCGGATCCATAGCGAATCGATGAAGCTAAAAAGCCGAACCGATCCGATGCCAACCGGATCGATCCGCCTTCAAAAAGGAACCGATCCGATGTCACCGGACCGATCCGCCTAAAGAGACCGGACCGATCCGACGAGGATAATTTCAAACAGATCGTGTTCAGATCATGTTCCGAATTTTAGGGCTCAAGTTCTCCTATTTAATCCCACTACGAGAAGTGGTTTTTCTAAGACTTATTTACACGATTTCCAGAGTAAAGAAAGCCCTAAGTCTTCACCTATTGAGTACCAATACTCTAGGTTTATTTGATTCACACAAATTCTATACATTTGTGAATCACTTTGCAACCCAGGAACGCACTTTTGCTGTTCAACCCTTTGTGGAGGAGACCGTTCTTCTTCTCCATTGCAGCCCTACTGGACAGGGATAGTTCCAGCCGCCGACTACAGAATCCGATGTCTGAGGGTAATTCTTAGTCACTTGTATTTTCATTGTAATCCGATTGTAAGCCGTTTTCTTACAAATTATAGTGAAAATAAATGGTTTTGCCCCTGTGGGGGATTTTTCCTCAATTATGTGTGTTTGAATAACTCTTGCATGATTTCATATTATTTCAATCACACCTAGTTGCATGTTTAGGGTTTGTTTGTGCTAAAAGGTGTTTAATATATAATTTGATCATTCGAACGCGAGCACACACGTTCTCAAATTGGTATCAGAGCAGGTTACGCTAATCTATCGTGTATTCCTATTTTCCGCAAAATTTTTCTAAGATATCAATTTTCTGATAAAATTGATTTTTAAAAAAGTGCGTGTTCAAATGGAGAAATTATATAATAAAATGCCTGTTTTTGACGGGACAAATTATGCTTATTGGAAAGCCCGAATGAAGTCGGCTTTAAAAGCCATTGATGAACGTGTCTGGATTTTAGTAGAAAGAGGGTGGACTCCTCCCTCCGTGACTGTTGATAATGTGATTAGTTTGAAACCTAACACTTCTTGGACTGATGAAGAATTTAAATGGTCATCTTTTAATTCTAAGGGTCTAAGTGTTATTTCTGGGTCTGTCACACCTGATGAGTTCAAACGCATAATGACGTGCACCACGTCAAAAGAGGCATGGGATGTTTTACAACTCACCCATGAAGGAACTAATGCTGTGAAAGAATCTAAGTTGCAAAATTTGACAACTCAATTTGAAACCATCACCATGCATGAATCTGAATGCTTTGATGAATTTTATGCTAGACTTTCTGACATTGTGAATACTAGCTTTAATCTTGGTGAACATATTCCTAATGCTAGAGTTGTTAAAAAGATTCTTCGTTCTTTACCTAAGCGTTTTATCCCTAAAGTCACTGTGCTAAATTCTATGGGTAATTTAAATACGCTAAAATTGGAAGAACTTGTAGGAGATTTGCAAACTTATGAAATTGATATGTTCCCTAAAACTGCTAAATCTAAAGATAAGGGAATTGCACTTAAAGCCCAAGAGAGAAGGAGTGAGGGGTCGGTTAGAAAAAGGGTAGAGTCGTCTAGAAAGAGAGAGACTGACACGTCAGATTCTGAGTGTGATTTTGACCTAGATGATTTGGCTCTTTTTGCAAAAAATTTCAAAAGGATTCTCAAATTTAAGAAAAATGGCAATTTTAAAGATAAAAAGAAATTTGAGAAAAATAAGTTTGAAAAGAAAAATGAAAAAGACTCCAAAAATCCTCCTAAGAAAGAAAGTGAGAGATGTTTTGAGTGCGATGGTAGGGGTCATAGAGCCTTTGAGTGTGCCAATCGTCTGAATAGAGAGAAAGGGAAAGCTGTACTTAATGCTACCCTTAGTGACGACAGTGAGGTCGAGATGGTGGATTCAGGAGATGAGTCACCGCATGAGTGTAACTTCACCGCATTCATGGCCAGTCAAGTGAGCACTCCTAGTTCTCTTCACGACAATGAAGATGATGCTTCACAGGGACACCTCGACAGTGAGATCGATGAGAGTGAGGGGGAGGATGACTCAAGTGAGAGCGAGAGTGATATTCAACGTGCCTACGCTGAGTTATATTCTGAGTCATTTAAAACTAAAAAACGTAACAAAGCGCTAGTTCTTAAGATCACCGGCTTAGAGGAAGATTTAAAAAAGGCGAGAGAAAGAGAGTCCTCCACCGTCACCGCCCTGAGAGAGAGAGAATCTATCTGTGTCGAGAAAGAGAATCTATTTAGAGAGAGAGAGAGAGTGTTTTAGAGATTGAGAGAGGGGACTTGACCAAACAAGTGGCTAGTCTTACGAGTCAGCTCCATTCCTCCGTGGAGACTCGGAAGAAACTTGAAGCCCTTGTTGCCCAGCTGACTCATGATCTTGAGAAAGCACGAGAAGTCAAGGTACAAATCGAGGACAGATCTGGGAAGATGGGAAAGATGCTCCTCGGCCCCGCTTTAGGTTTTGGTGATCGGCAAGGAATTGGATATGATGGTGCCTCCACGTCCCAAATTGCACCTGGACCAGTTCCTGAGTTTACTACCACTCCTTATGGTCACCGACAAAAACCTCGAAGGAGAGTTCGACCAAGAAAGGCAAACCAAGGTCCGCCTTTGACTATACTCTTTTGTACTTATTGCAAAAGAAAAGGCCACCTTAGGGAATATTGCTATAGCATGGGTCGGACACGACGTACTATTTCTCCACCACGTCATACTGATGAGTTTTCTAGTCTGAGAGAGCGAGTTGAGTTCTTAGCTGCCACGACTCAGAGTTTAATGGAAGAATTCCGACGGATGTCTTTGCCGTTAGTGAACGCTTCTCACATTCCAGCTAAAACCAACAATAACAAAGGCAAACAAAAGGTCATTCCTATTTGGGTACCTAAGAAAGATAAAAAGGCCTTCGTTGTTCATGTTGCTCTCAAAGCACATAATACCTCACAGTGGTATTTTGATAGTGGGTGCTCCAGACACATGACAGGTGATGCCTCATTTTTTACGACTCTTGAGGACTATTAGGATGGCAGTGTCACCTTTGGAGATGGGAGCAAGTCTAGCATTATAGGACGTGGTACTGTCGAGTTACCTGGATTTCCTAAGCCAGAAAATGTTTTGTACGTAAAAGGTTTGAAAGCAAACCTTCTCAGCATTAGCCAGCTGTGCGACACTAACTTTGCAGTAAAGTTTGACCGGGACGCGTGTAAAGTCTATAATCAAGCCGATAAAATTTTGATGCAAGGGGTGAGGACTGAGGATAATTGCTATGGGACTGAGCCCACATCCTCACTTATCTGCAACAGCGCCACAAGCACTCCTATGGATATGTGGCATCAACGTCTAGGTCACGTGAACGTTAGAGATCTTAATCGTTTACCTAAAAAGGACCTAGTACGTGGCTTACCATCTCTTGGAAAGTCAACTTCGACCGTTTGTGGACCCTGTCAATTGGGAAAACAAATTCGTAGTCCTCATAGGAAGTTACATTCCATTACCACCTCTTGTGTTCTTGAGTTGATTCACATGGATCTTATGGGTCCCACTCGTACTGAGAGTCTAGGTGGTAAGAGGTACATCCTCGTGATGGTAGATGATTTCTCCAGGTACTCCATTGTAGGTTTTCTGAGAGAGAAATCCGATGCTGTAGAATTTTTAACGACCAAGTGCCGTGTCCTGCAAAATCAACATGGTGTCACTATTAACAGGATGCGTAGTGACAATGGCACTGAATTCACAGAAGCAAAGGTAGACCTTTACTGTGATAGCCTCGGGATCAAACATGAGTTTTCTGCTGTGAGAACTCCTCAGCAAAATGGGATTGTTGAGAGAAAGAATAGAACGATCCAAGAGATGGCTAGTCTATGCTTCTAGGTCGTAAAATTTCTAGGAGATTTTGGGCAGAGGCAGTGTCTACTGCATGCCACACGGTGAATAGGGTGTATTTGCGTCCACACACACTTCAGACTCCTTATGAGTTATGGACTGGCAAGAAGCCCAACCTGGCATATTTCCGTGTTTTGAGGAGTAAATGCTACATCCTACGGGATAGAGAGCAATTAGGAAAGTTTGACTCCCGGAGCGACGAGGGAATATTTTTAGGATATTCATCGACTAGCAGAGCATACCGAGTTTTTAACCTGAAGAGCTCTAAGGTTATGGAATCAATAAACGCTACCGTGCACGATGACGAACCTTCGACGGTTATTGATCCTAACCTTCAGTGTGAGGATGAGGACTGTTCTGACAGTGATTTACCTGTTCCTCCCTCACACTCTGTGGACCCTACTCCTGTGTTAGGGGACACACCTGCTTGGGTTCGCAAGAGTCATGACCCGTCTGCCATTGTTGGCGATCCCACTCTAGGGGTTAAGACTCGTGCTCAGCTAGAGAACGTTGTTAGCCATCTTTGCTACACGTCCAAAGTCGAGCCCAAGAACCATAAAGAAGCAATCAAGGATGAACATTGGATATCTGCTATGCAGGATGAGTTGCTTCAGTTTAAAAAGAATGATGTCTGGAAACTTGTCCCCCGGCCTAGTGAGATTAATATGATAGGTACCCGGTGGATTTTTAAGAATAAAATGGATGAAAATGGTACCATAATCAGAAATAAGGTTAGGTTGGTCGCTCAAGGCTACACACAGATAGAGGGTGCAGACTTTGGGGAGACATTTGCTCCTGTTGCGAGGCTTGAGTCCGTCCGTCTTCTGCTCACCATCGCATGTCATCTGCGCTTCAAGGTATATCAGATGGATGTCAAGAGTGCCTTTCTGAATGGCATTCTACAGGAGGAGGTTTATGTGGAACAACCAAAAGGGTTTGAAGACCTTCAGCACCCAGAGCACGTCTACTATCTTAGAAAAGCCTTGTATGGTTTGAAGCAAGCACCCCGTGCTTGGTACGAGAGGCTTACTTCCTATCTCTTAGCTCGTGGCTTCAAGAGAGGGGCAGTAGATATGACGTTGTTCGTCAGGAGAGATGACGGTGCTATTTTAATTGCCCAGGTCTATATGGATGACATAGTCTTTGGATCCACTTGCTCCCAGCATGCTCACCACTTTGAGGAGGAGATGAAAAGTGAGTTTGAGATGAGTATGGTTGGTGAGCTTACATTCTTCCTTGGTCTCCAGGTTCGTCAGCTAGAGGATGGGATGTTCATCTCCCAATCCAAGTATGCTAGAGACCTAGTGAAGAAATTTGGTTTAGACTCCGCTAAGCATGCACGTACACCTATGAGTACCACTACCAAGCTTAGTAAGGGCACTTCAGGCAAGGACGTAGAGCAAACCTTATATCGGAGTATGATAGGTAGTCTTCTCTATTTGACTGCCAGTCGTCCCGACATCGCCTTTAGTGTTGGAGTCTGTGCGCGATATCAGGCGTCCCTAAAAGAGTCACATTTACTTGCTCTAAAATGTATTATTAAATACGTGAGTGGGACTCTCTCATACGGGATTTGGTATTCCTTTGATACCGATGACCGTTTGTCTGCCTATTCGGATGCCGATTGGGCTGGGGATGTAGATGGTTGTAGGAGCACTTCTGGTGGGTGTTTCTACTTTGGTTCTGCTCTTGTCTCCTGGATGAGCAAGAAGCAAAATTCCATCTCTTTGTCCACTGCGGAGGCTGAGTGCATAGCCGCTGGGAGTTGTTGCACACAACTCTTGTGGATGAAGCAAATGATGGAGGATTATGGGATATCACAGGACACCATGACTATTTCCTGTGATAACATGAGCGCGATACACAAATCCCGCAATCCAGTTCAGCATTCGCGCACAAAACACATCAGGATACGTGAGCACTTTATACGTCAGCTTGTTGACGAAAAAGTCGTATCCCTGAGTTTTGTTCCTACCGACCGTCAGTTAGCCGATATTTTCACGAAACCTTTAGATGCCCTTAGATTTGAGAGTCTTAGGAAGTCTTTGGGGATTTGCACAGTTGACTGAGGGGTTGGTCTATGTCTAGAATAGGATGCTTCTTCATGTTCATATCATATGCTTCCTATTGCTAGTCTGTTTTATATGTACCATTTCTTAGGTGTACAGATTTTATTTATTCTTTTTGCTTTTTATATTTCTTTTGAAAAAAAAATACAAAAAGATTTTCCTTTAAGAAAAATTTTGAGAAAAGCACAAAAAAAAAAAAAATTGATAAAATTTTTGCAAAAGACCAAAAAGATTTTTCTGTTTTTGTTTCTTTTGTGGATGAGCATTTAAGATAGCCAAGTCACAACTTCATTCCATATCTCCATGTGACTGTTTGATAGAGATTTGAGACGCTACATCATTTCATCCATGTGCTTTACTTAGTATGGAGTCTTTGAGATGTAATTAATGATATCTTCCTACATGTTTGACTCCTATATCCTTTATTGCACACATGCACGGCTATATTTGATTATTGCACTTGTCTATCTCATGTTGGCTTGCGTGTTTTCATCTCAATCCTGTCTATACAATGTATAATATGCGATAAAACTTGACAAGATTGGAATGCATGTAAAAACCGTTTTGGTGAGGCTGTGTGTTTTGTATAACGGGGAGGGGCTGCGAAAGGTAATCATCTATCCTTTGCTCAAAAGCCACCGTTAAAAAGGACCTAAAAAATGGAGGAATTTTAATATCCGAGGTCCAAAGAGGTTAAAAGAGCCCAAAAAATTTAAAGGCAATAAAAAGCAATTCATGCCAAATATGGGCCACTTAGGTTTCACCATCAATTCTCCAAAGTTTGAGAATTTAGAATGCCTCTATTCAAAATAATATCTGAGGGAGTTTGGTTGGAGAATATAAACGGGTTTGCACTTCCTTGAAAGTCCTAAAAAAGCATAAAATCATTTTGGACGTTATTGGTGTGAAAATCATTTTGAGCTTTGATTTGTTGATTTGATTGAGTCAATATCTTATATTGTCATTCTTTTACACCAAAGGAAGCATTTGAGTTCATTCGCTAGGAATATCCAATATTCATCGTGCACATATGTAATGTTTGTATGCATTGATTTTCCTATCGAATTTGATCACACCTCTTCATTTACGCTATCATTGACTTGGTTACTTTGTGTTCATTCATGGTGTGATATTATCCGTGTGACACCCCGCTCTTGCTTATTTGATTTATTTCTCTCATTTGTCTATTTGGGGACATCATAAAAAGGGGGAGAATGAATTATCTTATTATGGGGGAGTTTTGAAAGTTTGAGTTTGTTCATAAATTGGTATATATGTTTATCTCACTTCAAACTCGATATGTCACATGGTATTTTGCTTTTTCTCATGTGTGTAGGTACTACATGGATTATCATTGTATTGCACACCCTGATGAGAAAAGCGTTGAGATTCCTGAAGATTTGAAAATCAAACGATGCAGTCTTATTCACTTGTACTCTTTCAGTTTTGGGTTCATGGAAGGGTAGATTTGTATAGGCATTTTTTTTATGATTGATAATTCGGATGTTTGTTTTTATGTTTGTACCGGCATAGACATAGGGGGAGATTTGTAAGGACAATTTTGTCCATTAGCATTTTATATGTCGTACGCCGTTACACCGTTGAGAAAATTCAAGAATCATACGCTCATCAACGGAATCCGAATATCAAAGGCAGAAAAGGAATCAGGGAACAGAACGGACCGATTCGGCCCAGATAAAAGAATCGATCCGGTTCATTCGGACCGATCCGCCTAAAGAGACCGGACCGATCCGCCTGCTGAGGAGAGTCCAGTGTACCCCGGATCCATAGCGAACCGATGAAGCTAAAAAGCCGAACCGATCCGACGCCAACCGGATCGATCCGCCTTCAAAAAGGAACCGATCCGATGTCACCGGACCGATCCGCCTAAAGAGACCGGACCGATCCGACGAGGATAATTTCAAACAGATCCTGTTCAGATCATGTTCCGAATTTTAGGGCTCAAGTTCTCCTATTTAATCCCACTACGGGAAGTGGTTTTTCTAAGACTTATTTACACGATTTCCAGAGTAAAGAAACCCCTAAGTTTTCACCTATTGAGTACCAATACTCTAGGTTTATTTGATTCACACAAATTCTATACATTTGTGAATCACTTTACAACCCAGGAACGCACTTTTGTTGTTCAACCCTTTATGGAGGAGACCGTTCTTCTTCTCCATTGCAGCCCTACTGGACAGGGATAGTTCCAGTCGCCGACTACAGAATCCGATGCCTGAGGGTAATTCTTAGTCACTTGTATTTTCATTGTAATCCGATTGTAAGCCGTTTTCTTACAAATTATAGTGAAAATAAATGGTTTTGCCCCTGTGGGGGATTTTTCCTCAATTATGTGTGTTTGAATAACTCTTGCATGATTTCATATTGTTTCAATCACACCTAGTTGCATGTTTAGGGTTTGTTTGTGCTAAAAGGTGTTTAATATATAATTTGATCATTTGAACGCGAGCACACACGTTCTCACGGTTGGTCTCGGAATGGCCGAGATAGTCAGAATAGAGTATCCGGGGGTTGTAATTGAGTTTCGAGAATTTTTGGATTTATAGGGACTCGAAATTGAGTAAATGAGTCAGTTTTGGGTTTTTAAGGGATAAAACCTTATTTCTCCTTATAAAAGGCACGGGAGAGTGGGAGAAAGGAAAGAAAAAGAGAGAAAAAAGAAGGGAAGAAAGGAAGAGGAGAGACAAAAGAATTTTCGGGCCAAACTCCGCGGGATTCGACTCGGGGTCGTCGGATTTTATCCTCCTGGAAAGTGTTTGCTTGCTTTATTTAATTTTGAGCATAAATCTCATATCATAATTGGTAATACAAACCCTAAAGATTTTGGGTCGGTTTTATATGGATTAAACGGGTTTTCAGAAGTTTAACGGGTAAACCCCAAAAATTATGAAATTGGAGAAACTTAGAAAATTACAGAAATTAATGGTTAATTCTTGGTTTTAGGATGTTTAGAACCTATTTCCTTTGTGTATATTTAGTTGGGTGTATCTAGATGTTGGTGGAAGAATAGGTATAAAGCTTGGGGGTTGTTAATAACTGAAATGGATCCGTGGAGAAGAAGCAGTTTCGGCTGCCCTGTTTGATCGATCGATCGAGCCCCTGGAATCAATCGATCGATCCAACAGAAATTTTGGCAATTTTCGTTGGTTCAATTTATATGGGATAAATTCCCAAATTAAGGATTTCGCACCTATTTAATTGAGGAAATAAATAGACTTAATTAAGAAGATATATTTATCAAATTGAGAAAATTTATGGAGCTAAGAGAGTGCCTTAAGTGTGTGACACTAGAAATCATATTTTCGAGGAAAAAAGATAAAGTGAGGAATTAGAGAGTTTGGGTTTCTAAAAAATAGAGTGAGGACCTCTAAATTATTAACTGGACTAAATGTAGTTCTTGGACTCGTGGAAACGGAATCCACGACCTATTTAAATTAACGGTGTTTGGTGACGAATATTTCGTGGGATAATTTCAGTGGGCATTTAGGCTTATATAATTATGCGAGTAGAAAACATAATTATATCGATTGTAGTTGAGTATATCCTGCAAGACTATTAGGATGAATTTAGGAATATGCGTATTTACTTAGTGGGAATTGGTATAGTTGGAGAAATTATATAAATCCTTAAGTGTGAATAAGGTACAGGTTATTTATCAAGTGAGGGAATACTTTTGAGTTTAGTATCGTGAGTGTGCGAATACTCGAATATTATTATTTATGAGAATCTTTGGGATTATTGGTCATCGTTATGTGTGATTGGAACTTATGGCCATTTACATATGTGTGAGGAACAATGTGAAATATATATATGTATATACTATGTGATTAAAGTATATATATTATATGATACGAAAATGTATATGTATCTATGTGTGGATATATATATATATATATGTGAAGCATACCCCCTCTAATGCTATCATGGGAAGTTGCGCGATGTGGGTGAGGCCCCTGGCTTGAGTAGCAGGGAGCGTATAGTCCCCAGGTCATAGTGTCCATTGTTATATTGTGTGATTTTTTATTAGGATTGAGACGTGGTGGGTATGTTTCGTCTCATTGCCAGGGAGGAACTATGACCGCTTCCCATATGTTGTGATTGTTGACCGCGATGTCGGTGATATTGAGTCTGACCGCTGGTCCCCAGGATGGTATGTGAGTGCTGCCTTGGAAGATGATAGCATTGAGAGACCACATCCTCGAGTTATAGCTCGTTGCGATGGTTATTGTACTTGCGTGTATTGTACATTACTTGTGTATGAGAACAAGATAATATATCTCTACTAGAGTAAAGAGATAAGTTGAATATGAAATAAATTCTCATTCCGGGAGATTTTACCGGACTTAAAATATGTATATAAAAGTGAGCATGAAAAATAAAGATGAGTATGTTATGTATATTTATTTATATGAGTATATATATATATATATATATATATATATATATATATATATATATGTATATATATATATATATATATGTATATATATATATATATATATATGTATATATATGTATATATATATATGTATATATATGTATATATATATATGTATATATATGTATATATATATATGTATATATATGTATATATATATATGTATATATATGTATATATATATATATGTATATATATATATGTGTTGTGTGCTGAGGGTCTAATGGATCTTGACGATCGACCTTGCCAAGTAGTAGTGTATCCGGGGGGTTCCTTGTTTGGATTTCGCTTCGCGAGACACCCCACGCATGAACATGGCATAGTGTTGAGACTGGGGAGAAGTTTAACCCTTAGTGCTCTAGTTTTGGGTTTTCTTATAGGAGTATATATATATATATATATATACATATATGTTGTGTGCTGAGGGTCTAATGGATCTCGACGATCGACCTTGCCAAGTAGTTGTGTATCGGGGGGGTTCCTTGTTTGGATTTCTCTTCGCGAGACACCCCATGCAAGAAGATGGCATATTGTTGAGACTGGGGAGAATTTTAGCCCTTAGTACTTGGTTTACTTAGGATTTCTAGAGTTTGGGGGTGACGAATTAGTTAGGCAGCGTAGCTTAACTAGGATGTTTAGAAGGATGTGATAGGTGGCACTAGTAGAAGAGAGGTGAGGGGTATCTCATGGGAGTGCGATACCAATTTGAATATGAGATAAAAACATATTTTTAAAAATAAAGTATTTATGCACTTGCTAAATATTTTCACAACTCGGGCTCTGACCCGTTTATCTACTTTTCCTCTCTTTTGCTATATCTATATATATACTTAGGTGTCCAGACACAGGGAAGCCTGAATGACGATTTCCTTCGAGTCAGACGCTTGCTGCAGCAGCTGTGCATGCATACAGGTTTATTTTTAGACGCTTCTATTCTTGTGATCTAGATAGGAAGACTTGTAGTTACTCTCGGGCCGAAAGCCCAATTATATTTATTTATTCTTTCACCGCCTTTAGTGCGGCAATAGAATTGGTTGTATTATATTTGAACGGAGTGTTCGGTTATTTTATCTCTTTCCAGTTTCATTTATATAAACTGTGTGAATCTTTTAAATGTATAGTTCATTTAAAAAGATTAGCTAAATAAAATTTTGATGCCAGCCTAATAGGTTATTAGTAATTAATTTGGCTTTTCAGCAGTGATGCTAAGAATGATCCATATGCGATTCCTGTTTTAATTTGGTACAGGAGCGATCGCCCGGTATTTTATCGGTGGGGTGTCACAATAATGTACTAATGAGCCTAGATGGTCATATAATGAATACATCACTCACATTTTCAAGTCTGACACAACACCAAGGCATTCACATTTTCTTCATAAATGCAAACAGATACTTTAAAAATATTTTTAAAAAATTGGACTTACTTGAAGATGATTCATGAAAAGAACTGTCTTCCTCAACAATAATCTTATGACAACTTAAAAAAAGGAAATCAGGGCATTAAATACCAACATATGAAAAAGTTCATCTTTTTCATGACATATAACATATATTACCTAAAACATATCATTTTTATGACAAAATAAGGAACAAAGTAATCTATCTCCATCGTTACATAGGGGAATTAATGGAAAGAGGCATGGACAAAAGATAAGTGTATTTATCTGGTATTCCTCCCCACTAAAATGATGGCGCCCTACAATTTCTATACAAAAAAGACACTCATACTACATGTAACATCAGTAAACAACAATAGTGAATCGAGCGCCTACCTGATAAGCTTGTCAATTCTCAATTAATGTACTCCCCCCACCCATTAGATAAAAGCTAAAATTCCACTCAAAACGAACAAATTAGATCGCTCTCAAGACCACTATATATACAGTCCCTACCCTAAAAAACCTATAAACTCTGAATAGACTTGAACATATATAATTTATGCCTCCATTAGAGCCTCATACATCCCATTGAAAATTCTCTCTTTGGGATTGACTTTAATTAGAAACAATTTCAAACTGACTCGAGAAGAAACAATAGAATAGTTATGGACTTGACTTGCATCACCTTGTGTAAATAAATCAAAGTTCATTGAAAAATCAAATCTTTAACAAATGTCAATAACTGAATGAAGATCCTTAGACTACCTAAGATATTACATTCGCCTTGTGGCTAAAAAAAATATCTTTCACATTTTCAATATAATTCATGAAATCAATCTAAAAAATCCAAAGAATTTTTTGGACAACAAAACGAAAACCGATTCTTTGTGATTAATATAAAAGAAAACATGCTCGAACCAACTGGACAATAAATGCAAATAAACATAATCATATAACAACAACATACAACTCCAACAAAATAGCAAATGATCTAAAATAAGACTTAATTAAGACCATATACCAAGCTCCCCAGTTTTGTTCTCGTGTATCGCAAACCATAAATCTACTCATGTCAATTTTTGTTTTAGGTTTAATTCAACCTAGAATTTAAATATCACATGTTATACACAAAAGTAGTGCTGATTATTAAAAAAATTATGATACATACAATTTCATATTCCAAATAAACATAGGTGCAACGCCCAAGTGTATGGGATTATCCTAAATTGGTTAAATTCTTGACATTTTTATTGTTTTATGACTTCTTTGTTTCTTCACTTTCATTCTCACAAAATAATCTCCATACATTGGGATCAACACCTTCCATTAGAACTCCGGAAGGGTATTTGGTAGGCAAAAAATATCCCATATTATTTTGTGTGTTCTAAACTTCTGTGTAAACCTCTTCTCCATCAACGGGTGAGCCACCTTCGATTCAATATCTAATTTAAATCCTACTATTGAAGCATTTTAAACATCATCTTTATAGTTTTCTTGCATAATTTTCCAATATTTGTAACTAACTGGGATATAAAATCTAACAAGATCACCGACACGAGTGATCCATCTCCCACCCCGCATACCGAGTACACTCCCATTCGCTAGAACGGTGACCATCATTTTACCATTTTGGGTCATATATGTCAATTGCTTAGCCTTTTTATCTATTTTTTCTTGTTTTTTTTACTTTCACTTGAACGAGGTTGATTCAAACCTCCACCGACTAATTCTTATTGCGGAGCGGATGAAATTTATTACGAAGATGATGATGTTTGTTGCTTCAAACCACTTGTGACACCCCGCCTAATAAAATATCGGGTAATCAGTCCTATATCAAATTAAACAGGAATCTCATATGGTTCATTCTTAGCATCACTGTCGAAAATTTTTTAAAACTTACTAACCACATAGCAGTCAAAAGACATGGTGTGAAATTTTATCTTTTTATTAAATATCACTAACAATAAGTGAAAGAATATATAATAACCCATTCATACAATCACTGATTCAAACAATACTAAAAATGAATTATTACAACCCTTGCCGAGAAAACCACCGGCTACAACCCAAATATAAAATTATAAACTACAAGAATGATAAAATGAGTACATCATCTGGCTGGAATAAGGAAATAACTAGGGCAACATGCCCAACTGAATTAGTGATTGCATCCTACTCTAGGAATAAAATGACTGAAACGGCTAAGTCAAAATCCCGCAACATCCACATATGCTGCAGTTGTGTAATCCTGGAATAGAATAATTTTGGTGTCCTTGTGGCTGGACTCTTAAAAGGTTTTGAAAATATTTTATAGCAAGGGTTAGAACCCAAAACTTTTTGAAAATATTTAGAAAGTGAAGTAAATTGCAGTAAATGAAAATGCATGAATGCTCTTCATATTTAAGCTAGTGTCGCACTCCCTTGAGGACCGGCTCACCCCTCAACTATTGTGCACACCTAACGCTTTTCTGTATAACCCACCTAGTCACCTACTCCAAAACTAGTTCTCGATGATATCCTTATTGCCACACTACTCTAGCTCAAGTATGTTTAATATACATTTTATAAGTTATTTATCACATTAACTAATTAATCATTACTCATTTGGGACAATATAACATTCTCACGAGTTATATGAAATATCTATACAATTCACATCATGTATTTTCCCCCTATATAAATATCCGAACCATATATACGTATCATCATATTAAAATATTCACACATATGTCATAGATATATAATCCATCCTCCCGAGTAGGCACTCGCCGAATTTTCTCTAGAATGCTATCATTTCCAGGTATACTCATCCACCCGGACCCCTGACACGGTTAGCTTCTCGAATCAAAAAATAAAATGAATGCAGCGGAGGCGGCCATAGCTCCCACCAGAAATGAGACAGAATCATACCGAAGACGTCTCACCCCTCGTCCGGACTCTATAACCTAGAAACTATACTCACCCTGCTCCTCAAGATAGGGGATTCACCCACGAAACTCCTATGATATCACTAGAGGGGGTATGTATTCCTATAAATATTATTCACACAAATATTTATATTTCACACAATTATATATATACTACACATCAGTGCATACATACATACATACATACATACATACATACATACATACATACATACATACATACATACATATAATTAAATCCAGGCTACCCGTGTACAATTACCGTAACACTAACCTAACATTCCCAAGTCTATATACCGACTTGATATTTAAATAATTCCCACAATTATTTATTTATTAGTCAAGTTGTGCCACCCCAACTAAATTACCCGAACCCGCTTCTATGGCCCGAAATCTCATCTTGTAGAACTTATTCCTCAAATTCCACACTTTAAGGTTAACACCTTTTTATTTTGAACATTCCATAATTTATTAAATGACCCTATAGTAAATTAATTTTTCTAAATCTGTGCCTAAGCACTCGTAGCACTAGACCAAATTTCATTTGAGTTAATATCTCGACTAATTTAATTAATCATGCATTAATTTACTTATTGTCTTGGCGTCACTCAACCAATATACCCGAACTCACTCGCTTGGCCCGAAAATAGAATATCCCGAATTTATTTTTCAAAATTCAGTTTAATAAGTCTTTCAAACTTATTAATTTAAGGTTCTTAATTCACTCAAATTGAACCTTAGTTCCCTCTTGGATTTACAGCCTAATAATCCATTAATAAAACTCACAAAGCAACCCACTACTTTTAGCCCAATATCCTAAAATCGTCCAAAGTAGTAACCTCCAAGAAGCAAACCCCCAGGCCGAAACAGGGGAAGAGGGAAAGGTGTCAGAAAAGCACCATCATTCGAACGACTTTGCTCGTCGTTCGAACGAGATACCAGGTCGTTTGAATGACCCTGGTTCTCTCTCTCCTCCATCATCATCCTCAAAAGCCAATCCGCCATTATTGACTTAAACACCCATTTTCTGTTCAGATTTCCTCCATTAAGCCCTCCAAGATTTACACAAAATCCCCCACTTCACGATCCTCAATCAAAATACAACATCTATACAGATTGGGGTTGATAAATAACCTTTTTAAATCCTCTACAGATTTTTAATTAAAAACCACAGAAACCCAAATTTCAATTATAGAACTAACCCTAACATCTTATTCATTTCACACCCACGATGATATGAATAGGAAAAATGCAATTAATCTAAAAGAAAATTTAACCACTTGCCTTAGGGTTCGTACGATTTGAATCCGTTGATGAAGATGATGATTATTTGATGAAGAACACTCACTTGATCTTGATTTTGGCTCCAATGGCTTCCTCACATTGCACCCATTTCTCTCTCTCTCTCTCTCTCTCTCTCTCTATCTATCTCTCTCTCAATTGGGTTTCCTAAATAGTGTTAAGGATGCCACGCCCTCTCACTCTTAGGGTTTAATAACTCAATCTTGTTTTTAGACTTGTGGCCTTTATAAAAAGGGCTCAAACACTCTTATGTGGACTCAAATATGACTAAAAATACCCCGAGACTCATTTACTATCCTTGGGTACTCTTTTCCAACTATTTCCTACCATCCAGACTCAATCGTGCACTAAGAATTTCCATCCGGATTATTTTATAACATTCTCCAATTTTTCGACCCAAAAATGCGACACAAAAATAATTCGATTAATTAAGCCTCAATTTGTCAATTTAAATAAATCCTCTAATTAAAAACTCTCCAAATCATGAATTCAATTTCTCCCAATAAAATAAAATTCTATTTTCCCAAAAATAATTAAATTAAAAGTCCTCAAATTTACGAGGTGTTACATACTTCCCCCCTTACAATGGGATTTCGTCCTCGAAATTCAAGCAAGCCTAGTATCCCCAAACCTCGACTAGCTCCCTAATCACTTACCCTTAAGATTTCTACACATATTTCTTAAGAGAATATAGTTAACCAGAGCGCCCATACACCTTGTACCCGTGCTTAACCGCACAAAATAATACCCGAATTTTACTAGCCTTAATTCGTATTGTCACATTGATCTCACGGTTATAACTACATACATAAATAATAACCGAGGTACCCAACCCATGTACTAAAGACCAAACATCTCCCCACTTCCAACATTGCGTCAAGTTTCATGTGTGGGGTATCTCGCCAAGCAAAAACCAAACAAGGAACCCCCAAATACATGTCCCTCGACATAAAAGTATACACATCCACTCTCTATGCTACAAATAAATCCCGAGCTATGTCTCCCCGCTCGACAATAAGTCTACCCAACCTGAATCACCTCAGTAACGCCACTACTCTCCGGGATTTCAATTAACAACATTAATATATTATTATGCAACACATTTAAACATATATACTCAGATATATACTCTAGACCCTATCTCAGGTGGAACCTAGCAAAGACGATCCATACCCTGGTTTTGCAAACACCCAGTCTCACTATAACTAACCACTATAGCCCCAAACTATAGATAACTAGTTGGAACTTGGAAAAAAATCATCCACCCTACTTTCATAATTCTCGAAAGTACATATATCTAATATAATGAAACTATCCTCTTATTGTACCTCCCACTCTCTCGTGATTAACACCAAATAATCCCTCTACCCCACGATACTTATACATAAAATATGACTATCACGGCTCATACACCCAATAGATTCTTCTCACTTTTGGATCCTAGTGATTAAAAATTTAGGTTGTGACGTACCCAATGTCACTCCAAAAATACCCATGTTCAACGTTTCACACTTCGAGGGATAACTTATTCTCCTTTTTTCGGAATATATCCAAAATCATTGCCCTTACATTTGCTCCCTAAACTGCTAGACATATGACTAGGAGAGACTCTGGCTCCCCCCAGGGTACCCAAACACCCTATGTTCCGTGCATATTTGCACGAACTTTAGATCATCACATATGTAACATACTTATCTCAAATTCAATCCCCGCGTTCTCGGCGTGGATACACCATTCGGGTACTTTCGATAACCCCACCAATTACTATTCAATTATTCCCGATATATCCCCACCTATCAACTTGTGGAGAAAATCTTCCCAGTGTTCCTTTCGCAACACCTCCCTGCTCCATTGGCCCTATTTCTTAGTGGCTCTACGCTCAAGGTATTTTCTCCACACGTTCACTAATTACCATTAAATCTGATGTCCTACCATCCAATGACGTTTCTCCCCTCCCGACGTTTATTAAGGATTATACATATAACGTCTCACAGCAAAGCCCAAATGAACTTTTCCCATTGCACTATTCTTCAGCATTGTCGGTCTTCAATTTTCGTAGAACCCAAAGTATATACCCAGGACACTCAAACCCTGTCCTTGTACTCATAAGTCTAATCATGGACTCCCGCGTCTCTAAAGGAGCCATATATTACTGCGCTCACACTAACACTAAATCCTCAGCGCTAAATTATTAACGAGATAAATCTCTCTACTCCAGGGTAACCCAATATAGCCTGAATCTCATCAGTAAGAGTCCCTACACACCGAATCCAATGTAACTAAAAAATTGTACACTTTAAAGTCTACTTAAAAAATACTTCCACGAGCTCGACCCTCTTTCAGGTGAGACATCACAAAAATAATATACATCCTGTATTAGGATAATGAACATGATAGCCTTGCTGTAACCGCCCACCATTGCGAACCCCTTCGTACCCAAGATTAAACCATACCTTGAATATCACTTCTCAAATGAACTAATCCTTAGGAAAATATATATCATCTCAATGTTCCCACCCATTCTTTTACAGGTGGAACTTAAAAGCGCCCCACTACTTCGTGGTAAATATACACAAACTAGTGATATTAATGATACCTCCGCTAAATCCGTTTCTCACTTGAATCTAATACTAATACATTAGTGTGACCCACTCGAATCATACAAAATAGACCCCAATCATCTCGGAATAAAAACTCGTAGTTTCAGTTGCCCAAAACACTGGAGGCTCAAATGGTTACTGGATATAATACCCTCGTCCTAACCAAACTAAAAAATTCTCTAGTTGTTGCCTTTGCTAGGCATCCCGCTCCTATCCCCTGACTCGCTGCAGACAAGATCCACCCATGTGTTTCGACTCCTTTACACATAAGACACCTTTTATGTGTCATTCCCCTTTCTCTTTTATTTGGCCCTACCTGCCATATTAGGATTGTCCTTATCACGGCCCTAGTAGCTTTGACCTTGATTGCTACGCTTAATGTCCCTTTGGATCCATTAGTCCCATGGAACTTGTTGATGGACTTGATAACCCTAACTGAACCCACCGTCACTTGTTATAAATTCTATTGATCTCGATCATTAATTTGGTTCCTCTACTGGGTATCCCTTCCCTTGGTGTCTCACTAGAACTAAAAATCCAGTCTTACTCTTCTGATAGATTCTCCAACTCCCTCATTTCCCCTTTCTCGAGAGCATTGATACAAATTATAAATGTACAACCTTGATGACAATGACACCAGTCATCCTAGCTGGATCTCCTATCTGCGCTTGTATTTTCTACCCACGGGGCTATTATTAACTTATAAACCGTATTTGATTGTTCGTATTCCTCTCATCGGTTACAAAGTTTGCGAATTCCATCAACTTCCTTCATATCTGGCCACTACCCGGACCTTTTATTTGGAACATTATTAAAATTCCCCTTGCCTCTCAATTTACCTTTTGGTGAGAGGATCCGAAATAATCCGCACCCCAAATTTCCTTATTATTCATGGTATCTCCCCATGGATGTGGTGATTAGCTCCCATCACCCCATACTGCTTCCAAGAGTAAACATCTTTGTCCGAAACTTTTCTAAGAGTGTCACTACACTCACCCCATGTGATTCCAATTGGATGTTCTCCATCCATTTGTAAATCACTCTTTCATACCTCCCTCGAATTCTAGCGTATCGTTCTTCTGAAATAAAATCTTCTTCGACACTTATCCCTTATCGTCTACACCAAGGGTTTTAACTTTGTACCATCATCCTTCACAGCGGTTCTTAGGGCAACCACTGTTCCCAAGTGGTTATTACAACTCCAATTATTCGAACAATATGGTGGCTCCTACCGCGTCACTGTTCTAGAATATTCCATGGCTCCTGTTGAGTCCTCCCTCCTACAATCCTTCTAACGTCCCACGTTTGTCGTTCTATAATGTTCGATCTTCCACGCTCAACCAAAACCGTATATAAATCACATCAACTATCCTTTATAGCAGTAGAACATAAGTCGCATACATAAAGGAATTCAATAATCATATAATAAGGATCTATATTAAATAACGCTACACTGAAAATAAAAAGCCCCACAGATCCCAAAGACACTAGAACATGATACTCTGATACACTCTGTGACACCTCGCCTCATAAAATACTGGGCGATTAGTCTTATATCAAATTAAACAGGAATCTCATCTAGTTCATTCTTAGCATCACTGTCGAAAACTTTTTAAAACTTACTAACCACCTAGTATTCAAAAGACATGGTGTGAAATTTTATCTTTTCATTAAATATCATTAACAATAAGCGAAAGAATATATAATAACCCATTCACACAATCACTGATTCAAACAATACTAAAAATGAATGATTACAACCTTTGCCGAGAAAACCACCGGCTACAACCCAAATATAAAAATATAAACTACAAGAATGATAAAATGAGTACATCATCTGGATGGAACAAGGAAATAACTAGGGCGACATGCCCAACTGAATTAGTGACTGCATCTTACTCTAGGAATGAAATGACTAAAACAGATAAGTCAAAATCCTGCAACATCCACATATATCGCATATGCGTAACCCTGGAATAGAACAATTATGGCGTCCTTATGGCTAGACACCTAAAAGGTTTTTAAAATATTTTATATCAAGGGTTAGAACCTGAAATATTTTGAAAATATTTAGCAAGTGAATTAAATTGCAATAAATTAAAATGCATGAATGCTCTTCATATTTAAGCTAGTGTCGCACTCCCTTGAGGACCGGCTCACCCCTCAATAATTGTGCACACCTAATGCTTTTCTATATAACCCGCCTAGTCACCTACCTCGAAACTAGTTCTTGATGATATCTCTCTTGCCACACTACTCTAGCCCGAGTATGTTTAATATACGTTTTATAAGTTATTTATCACATTAACTAATTAATCATTACTCATTTGGGACCATATAATATTCTCACGAGTTATATGAAATATCTATACAATTCACATCATGTATTTTACCCGTATATAAATATCCACACCATATATATATATATATCATCATAATACAACGTTCACACACATATCGTAAATATATAATCCATCCTCCCGAGTAGGCACTCACCGGATGTTCTCTAAAATGCTATCATTTCAATGGTTACAATATCCAAAAGCAAGTATCAAAACAACTAAATAGAGTTGCATTTCTTGAGAAAACTTTTCAATTGTGGTTAGTCTTCAAGAATAGATTGGAAGACTGTTGGTATCACTAAGTCGTCCACTTGACTTTCCAATCTCTTTAGTGACCGTATAACCACCCACCAATTAGGATTTTTAAGATCTTTTGAATATAATTTGACTTGCCTTGGATGTGAGGATGAAAACCTCATCATACTCATTATTAACGCTCTTAAACTTATCAAAATTTTCCATCAATAAGTTGGAGTTCGGACAAAGCTTAAAACAATTAGTCTTATCCTCCACCCTCACCCAATAACAATAAAACACCACCTCCTTAAATAAGTTACAATCAACTCAATTATTTATTTGATAACTCTATACCACATAGTCCAAGTATTTGTCAGATTCTTATCACTTTTTCTATCTTGAAATTTTGTCCATGACTTCAAGTAAACACCTCTATCCTATGTGTTAACAATATCATCATGGTTCTTAGGACGTAATACGAAACCATTTACACGATAATTTTTATATGTTGTAGCCTTGAATTGCGAGCCTTGAACTAATCGCCACAATGTTTCATTTGTCTTCGTCTCTCCTTATTTCAGTAACTGTTCTATAAAAAAGAATCATAATTACAAAGGGAACTTAATGGAAAGATTAACAGAATTTTTTTTTACATAAACCCCAAAGATAATAGTGCATTTTGACTCGGGAGTTATGTTAAGGAGTTATGTCAATATACATTACTATCTCAAGGGTTATGTCAAATAATCCCTTAAAAATATTAGTATTTATATAATCACCTTCTCAAATAACCTAGGGATAAAAGAAGTTTTCTTCTCCACTTCTATCATTTCAATCCCCTTACTTTTAGCATGAGACATGAATTTTAATGATGGTTCATACTCACTGTAATTATGTAGTTTATTATAAGTAATTATAACTAAAGATGTTAATTAATTTTTAACTATAAACAAACAAAAAAATTCAAATCTATAGTAATCTTGAAGTCCATCGACAGTAAGTTCAAATAACACCCATAAAAGTATTTATTGAAACTATGAGGGTCATAAAGTTTGTAGTCTTGTCATCATGCAAAGTCCCTTCATCAAAGAAATCTCCACCTTCCTCCAAAAAGTCTTCATGAGAGCATTTATGATTTCCATCTGATGGATTTGGCATGTACTCCATGCAATATTTAACATATTTAGCAACAATGTAGGACTCCGTAAAGGAACCTTCAACATACCGCTTATTTCTAGGTATATCTTTAAAAAAAAATCATCGTCCTATTTGTATAAGGTAGTGAAAATCAATAATAAGCATTATAAACTTAAATGGTGCATATTTTAGTATATTAAAAGGTAAAAAAATCTCCTTTCGAACTTAACATCTAATGAGCATTCGTTGGTCCACAAAACAAGGCCTAATATGCTAGATGCACAGTGAGGGGAATGCTAATATAAAAAAACGTAGGTGGGAAATATTTTTTCAACATGCACAATGCTTTAACAACCATATATTTGGCTCTTCAGATATCTTGCTGAATTAGGACCTTATATCCCAACATGTAAAAGAACAAACTTAATTGTTGGATTACTTTTCTCAAATCTCGATGTTTCAAAAAGGCGTGTTGGAGCAACATGGGTAGTAAATGTTCAATTATGACATGAAAATCATAAGACTACAAAGAGTTCAAAAACAGGGGACTAAGGCTAGCTATATTTTTCAAGTTAGAGGAAAAATTAGTATGAAGCTTTAAATCCTTCAAAATTTGGCAGAATTGTCATCTTTCTTCTTTATCAAAGATAAATGGTGCTGTTGATTTGGCTTTTTTTCCAATGCATCCATCAACTTGAATCCATTGATCGTTGTGTATGCCTATGTCCTCCATATCTAATCACCCGTTTTTAGTATCCTTTATTTTATTAGCATCAAGAATTGTTTTTACTTAATATTCAGCATCACATCAAGGGCATGTCGAACTTGATGATATCGCTAGTATTCCAAGTAAAAAAAATGGATTTTTTATACCAAGCTTCTTTAACTTCAACATTGTCACTCTCATTCACGTTATTGGACTTTCTCTTCTTACCATGAACTTTTGAGACTTTGTCAGGTACATACTTTATAAATCTTAACTTCTCCACAACTGCATCTCCATTTAGTCGAATCGGGAATGTACAACTTCTTGTGTCCTAAGCCACAAACCTCTTCCACACCTAAAAGGATGATCGCTTTTAATAAACATATTATAGTTTGTGTAAACTATTTTCATGCTGTGTTCTAGCCAAATGGATGGAGTGCCATCACCAAAAATAGGGCATGCTTTGTAACCTTGTGTTACGCACCCAAATAAGTTCCCCATATATGGGAAAATAATAAATCCCCAACATCAACATAGTTATCAATGTAAAAAGCTTCATTTTGTGCATGTCAAAAGGTGGCACTCGTTCCCATAATTATTTTAACTAATCTACTAATGGTTGAAGAAAAATATAAATGTCTTGACCCGATACCTTTGGACCAGGAATCAATAAAGACGAGATTTGGAACTCACTCTTCAAGTAGATAATAGGTCAATAACTATAAGTGCTAAACTAAATACCACGGGGATTGAACCCATTTGTTGTTATTGCAAGCCAAACATTGCGCCCTTCTTCGACGAAATTGGGTCATCTATTTTTTAGCATTTTCCATTGGGATGAATCATAAGGATGTCGCTGATTATTCCACGAACTTCTTACCTAATGGTTCCATGTTATGTCACGCGCTATCAAAGGTAAAGTATATAATCTCACTAGCCTTGGAATTAAAGTAAATGTCTAAATACTTTCATCAGTTCTTTGCATAACCTTTCTATTTCCTTGAGGTCACTAAATATCTCAGTTATCCACACTGAGAACATTCCTCCAAATCTTCATTCTGTTTCTAATATGAAATATAGTTCTTAACTCAAGTAGGAACGCAATTCGATTTCATCCCTAGGTCTTTAATCATTCTCTTCATGTGCGAATACTTTTCTTGTAATGTGTTTTCTTCTGGAAGCCATCTCTTTAAGACCGATAAGAGAGCAGTCAGGTTATTTCTTGACCAACTTAACTCCTCTTTCAAATTATGCAATTTCACAATTACAGAGAGAGTAGTTTTTTGTTGGTTCCTCACATGAAGGGTATAATTTCTCGAACGGTAATCTATTGTGATAATTATACTTCTCATCGTCAACATATGATTTTTTAGAGAATTCAGCCTGGTTAAGTTATACATAATGTTGTTCGTGCACCCTGCAACACGTGTCAAATAAGTTTGGAAGCCTTTTATTATTAATATCACCATCTTCACCATGTCCTTCACATTCAATAGGTTCTACTACGGGACATGTTATGCTCGAGGATAGTGTTTCACCATGCAAAACCCACTTAGTATATATCATATCTGTACTATGCCTTATCAAATGACCCTTAATACCTACTGCACTGAAATGCTTTTTATTTCGACACTTAAAACATAGATAAAGAAAGGTCGAGAATTATTTTCCATTGTTTGCAATTGCAAAATCAAGAAAAAAAATGTAACTCGATTTGTGTACACCTCACTTATTCTATTCCTCTAATTCATCAACTCTTTATTCAATGTTTGTGATATTTTTGCACTACCAAAAAAATCATGATTTACACACAATTTCTATGACAATATACAAAAAATGAATTATTGACATACACATAAATAAAATCACAACTAGAACGTGCAGTTTTTTACTACACCATAGCTTTAACCCATGAAATATAAAAGAACATTCAATCTATTGAGTTCAATTGGTACTGGATAATAATAGAGAAAAAATGACATAGGATAATAGAATAAAACTAAAACCAAACTAGGAAAGAAAAATATCACCTTATATATCTCTAAACAATACTGAACAAAAAAATTGTAAGAACAGGAGTTGCGTTTAGTAATCTAACGACTACAACAACATTAAATATATATTCGAAAAATACTTTTCACATGTCCTAAACTAGAAAAAAAGTCCAATTGACCAAAGCAAAATTGTCAACAAGAAATGTAATTCAACATTTCGCCCTTTCCAAACAAAAATCCTGCGATCCACCACAATTAATATATGCATATACACTTATAAACATCAAATCTAAGTAAAAATAAATCAAATCAAATAGCTACAAAAAGATCTAACTTACCAAATACAAAACAAGAATATATATATATATATATAACTCCTTGTTCTAATCCCCCCCTCCCCATCTAAAGGTTTTGATTCGATGAAGTTCATTATATAATGTTAATAACTACGGAATTTTGTGTGAATTTATTCACTTTGGCTAATAACATGTTTGAAATCATTTTCATTTTTTTGGGCTTGTCGCATTGTTGATTGGGCATATTTTGAGAAAACTTTGATGTTTGTGGGTTTTATCCTTGAAAACCCTCATGAGACAACTCTCGTCCACTAGGGTAACCTAGGGGTTTAACGATTTATTGCATATTCTAAATGCAACCGTTCGCCCGCGAAAGTGACATTTTTATATTTTATGCTTATAAACATTTTGTATCGCTATCTGTTGGACTAGTTTTGTTTTGTTTCATCACTAGGGACTAGCAATATCTAAGTCAGGGAGTGTGATACATCACAAATATTACATAGTAGCACTCGTTATCTTTATGCATTCTAGTACTTTTATCTCCGTTATATCCTACTTTGATGCTTATTTATTGGTTAACCTCGCTTTTGGATATATATATATATATATATATATATATATGTGTGTGTGTGTGTGTGTGTGTGTGTGTGTGTGTGTGTGTGTGTGTGTGTGTGTGTTTCCTGGCTTATGTGAGCTTTTGTAGGTATTGAACGATTAACGAAGCAAGTGGTGGCATTTCGAGGAAGTTTTATCTTATGATGCAACTTCAAGGGAATTTTAGTCCTTTCATACTTCATGCCCTGACAAGTGGATCTCCATGGGAGCCTAGTTCATTGACTTAGCTTCGCGTGTCCATAAATGGCTCGTCGTTTAGAATCCGAAAGTTAAAGTTATGGCCTTTTTCGTTTTGCAAGCCATTATCCTTTTGATTAACCAAAGGCCCCTGAAAACAAATCCCCAATCGATTGTCCATTCAATTTATGCCTACAAAGGAAGGAAATGGGCTGGACTACGTACACCAGTCGACCGGGCCCTTCAAATATACGACACTTTCTTTTTGTTTTTGTTTTTCCTTTTTTTCCCCTGTAATCAAAAGGCACCATTTTCAGGGACTATTTGTTTTATAAACGAATTATTTTAGAATTTTCTAATATTTGAGGTAAGCGTGTCTTATTTTAATGTTTTCGGTGATCGTAATGATAGTTCTCAAAATTCCCCTAAAACCTTGACTCTTGGTGAATACTTACAAAGTCAAAAACTTGAAACATCTAAAATGACTTTGGGTGAGTATTACAAAAGTTAAGTTATGAATTATAAGAATTTTTAGAATGATTATTCCAATAACGGGACACAAAATCCTTATAATAAGATGTTGAAACTAATTGTCATAGTTTTCAAAATTCTTATAATAATAATTTTAATAGTAGTTCCGAGGATAGTTTCCAAACTTCTCATTTTCCAGAATCCGTGCCTCAACCAATGATATTGCACAAGGGCTTGCGCATTCTTGAAAATTAAAAACTTTAAAATAATTGGGAAGAAAATCATCGTTGGGAACAAGAGTTGGATGCATTATTTGAATCCAACGATGATTTTTCTTTCGAGACTATTAAAGTGAGGAATGTTTTGAACCAATTAAGGAATCATTTCCTACTTTGGAACAAACTATTATTTTCTTTCCCCATGGCATAATAGAGAATGAAAGTGAGGAATAAATGGATGTAGTATCCATTTGCAATGAAATAATTTATTCTTTGGAAAACAAAGAGGAGGTTGAGACATATGTTTCACCTCAAATAATATTGGAAGAACATTTCATTGAAAGTGAATCCTTCTCCTTTAGAATTCAATCTTCAAGCGATGATTAGTCATCTCTTGAGATTGAATTTATTCCCTCCCCATCCTTATTCTACATTATCAAATCATTACTAGTATCCCATGAATCAGTAAACTTTAAAACGTTCAACCCTTTTACCGATGAAGATTACTTGCTTGAGTCATTTTCCATAAAGGAAATTTTGCCTCCTTATGTGCCACATCCCATTCCTATTACAAAATCTTTGGGAAGAAATTCATTTTTTCTCGGATCCCATGTGTACTCATCACTCGTTCAAAATTTTCAACTTCTAGTATATAGTTAGTTAAAAGTTAAAATTGTAGGTTGTACATACTAGGTTATTTTTTTTCTTTTTACTTATTGTCTAGTGTAATTCGTTAAAGTTTTAGCTCTTCTTTTTTGTTATGCTTGGTGCTAACATGTTTGTAGAATCTTTGCTTTTGTACTTTTCGGAGATCGCTCCATTTGGAGTAATATCACTCTTTTCCTCTCTTTAACTTGGTTCTTAGTTCACATTGAGGACAATGCAAGGCTTTAGTTAGGGGTGTGGGATATTCTATCCACTATTTTTCTTAGTTCATGATTTGGTTATATGTTCGTCCCAAGCATGCTTTTGTTGTAAAAAAATTGAAAATTTTAAAAATATTTTCTTTCTTTTTCCTCCTTTTTGCGCATTTTGTCTTTGTTTTCGATGATAAATTTCAATAAATGCCCAATCTAATATATAATTCAATGATGCGTGTTCTCGATTTTAGAAGTTATTAGAGTTTAGTCCTCAAATTATTAATATTATTAAAAACTTCATGAATTAAACTTTAAAACTACAAGCATGTGCGCTTTTATCGTTTAATTGATTTGGTTTAAGGCCTTTATAACTCGATAATATTTTTTAGCATTGTATATACTTACATCAAGGGAGATTTGGGGTTTTCATCGTTCGTGAGTGTTATACATTACTCTTTCCTCCTTGAAAACATTAAAGTCGTCGGTAATCTCATTATTCTTCCATTAATCGTTTATTAATTGAGCTCATATTTTGAAATGTGATGCTTGAGCATGAATTCAAAGTTGTTTAGACTCGAGAATTGCGTAAACTTCAGGAAAGGATCATAGGCCCTCTTTGTTATATCACCCATATTGACCTTGACCTCACCTTAAATGAATCACCTCGTCAACCCCTTTGAGCCTAAATATAGCCTTTCGTTTCATAATCCAAAATCATATAACCAACTCCAAATTGGAGTTATAAACCATATATATCACCTTTCACACCTTTTTTTGGAATGATATATGGGATTGAATGGTGTTGTTGTTATGTTGTTACAATTAAGCATGCGAGCGTGTGAAAGAAAGGAAAAATAAGTGAAAAACAAAAGAAAAATAGAAGAACAAGAGAAGAGAAAAGAAAACAAAAGAAGAACAAGAGAAAAGGAAGAAAGAGAAAGTATTTTCATTTTGTACATAGTGTTCAATAATCTTTGTAACTTTCTGATTTCATACCCAATGTTTTTTATGGGAATCATATTTCAATTTTGAAATTGTCCATAATTTTCTATTATCCCAAGTGTTTCATCCCAAATACCTTTGAATTCCTACATATTCTTTTCATTTTATAACCTTAACCCCAAACCTACATTGCAACCCTATAAAAGTCCTATTTGATCATAAAGTAAGTGTGATTCGAAAGTCATAATAATTGTGATAATCTGTGATAATGCATTTCATCTCATTTTATAATGATATCATTGAGATTGAGATTGAAATATTTTCCATTTTATATATAGCATTCTTCATTGATGATATTTGTGCGGCCTAGTTTCCATTTACATTTACTCTTTATGCTCGCATGTCCCGTATAAGGTACACCCCTTTTTATAGTGATTCATTTGTTGAGTGTGTACACCGATGATGATTGATATATGCATGCTATAATGCTTATCCGGTTTATAAAAGTTTTTCCAATTCATACTTTTCATGTGCTCGTTCCCCCTCCCCCCCCCCCCCTTAAGGTTTCGATTCGATGAAGTTCATTTTATAATGTTAATAACGACAAAATTTTGTGTGAATTCATTTACTTTTCTAATAATGTGTTTGAAATCTTTTTCATCACTAGGGACTAGCAATGTCTTCGTCACCCGATATCTTTATGCATTATAACACTTTTGTCGCCATGATATACTACTTTTATGATTATATAATGGTTAATATCAGTTATATATATGCTTTTCATAGTTTATGTGAGCTGTTTTACGTATTGGAACGCTTAACGAAGCAAGTGGTTTCATTTAAAGGAAGTTTTGCCATTTGATGCAACTTCAAGGGCATTTTATTCCTTTCATACTTCATGTCCCGACATCTCCATGGGAGCGTAGTTCGTTGAGTTAGCTTCGCCTGCCCATAAACGGCTCGTCGTTTTGAGTCCGAAGGTTGAAGTTATGGCCTTTTCCGTGCAAGTTGTGGCCATCCCCGATCCTCACCGCGTGGGCGGGCGCGTGAAGGGAGGATCCTTCGGATCCCGCGCGTCCCTCTTGGGAGCGCTTCGGCCGGGTCATTTGAGATGAGGTGTAAAAATGTAGAGAGATTTAGAGTCGCCAGTCTATTTTACTCAAAACAGACAAAAGAAAAAGGGGAAGCCATCCCGAAGGATGGAATCCAAAGACATACTGGTGCATTCGAAACCAAATGATTCGAGAAGGGTTCGGAGGCTAAGTTACGAAATGTGAAGGTGTTAGGCACCCATTCCGCCCTTTCGGTCTCTCATGGATATTTGCTATTTTCCTTTATTTTTCCCCATGATATGTGTGCATGTGTATATATATAGTGGAGATAGGAATCCTCGACTTGTATGATGGAAGAGATAAAGTGAGTCATCCGTAGGAAGGTACAAAAATAATATTAAAAAATAAGATTTATGCGATTACCCTTACGTTGATCGTTATAATGGAACGATAACGCATAGGAGTAATACGTCACTAAGAACAAGTATATAGAATATAAGAAAATTAGATTTAGAGAAGATAGAAAATGAGAGAGAAAATGAGAATAGGACTCGAGTCTCGGGTTTTACCCCGAGATGCCTACGTAGTCTATAAAGGCATCAAAGTCCACCTAGTTTGCATACAAAACGATGGGTGGGGTTTATCCCATAAATCCAAATGGGGGATCTCCTATTTGTGAGTGTGTTTGTGTGTAGAAAAAGTGTTTTAGTTATGAGAAAAGTGTGAGAAAAATATGAGAATCCCTATTTGGAATTTATGAGCAAACCCTCTTTTTCTTATTTTTTTTTGGGTTTTATTTATATGAAAATAAGATATGTGCAATAATACTAAATAAAAAGTATATTAGGATGTGTGAGATGAGATAATAAAAGTGTTAAGTAATAAAGCAAGTTATTGCGAATTTAAGAGAATTTGAAGAGAAGGTTGAGAAAGTTGGACCTTCTTGAAGATTTTGAGCTTGATCTTGAATGTTGGAGAGCAGCCCTTGCACTTGGATGATGATGGAAAGTGGCTAATTCACCAAGTTTGATGAAAAGGATAATGGAAAGTGGAAGTTAGAAAGGGATTTGGATGTTGAAATCGCGCTGCCTTCGAGAGAGGTTTTGGGGATTCGCTGAGGGCGATTTCTATTAGATCTAGGCTCCCTTTGAAAATAAGGTGAAGACCTCCTTTTATAGGCCCGGGTCACTGCCGATCGTCATAGACCTGGTCCTACCTATCGGCACCTACCGATAGGCATGGTCTGGAACTTGCCATTTGGTAGTGTGTTTCAGGCCTTTTCAGAAATTTGGCTGCCGAAGGAAAACCGTTGGTCAGAATTGTGCACGGGGTAGACCATTGGAAAGGTAATTCATAGACCTTCGAAATTACTTTGGACCGCTCCCGGGTTTGAGAGTTGACTTTGGGTCAAATATGGCTCGAAAGTGTTTATCGGTCCATTGGACGGGGAATCGTTCGGACGCAAACGGATCGTTCATCCGCATGGTAAGTCTGAATTGCACACGGGGTAGACCATTGGAAAGGTTAGGAGATGTAATTCGACATTCCAAAGAGTTTGACCCGGTTTGGGGAGCTAACTTTGGTCAACCGGGCCCTGAAAGCATTCGGTGACATCTCGGAGTTAAACGGATCGTTCGTCCGCATGGTAAGTCGTAATCACGCATGGAGTGGACCATTGGAAAGGGGTTTTAGTACCCTTCGAAGATTCATTTAGTTTCGGTCGATCTGAAGAGTTAACTTAGGTCAAACAGAGCCCGGGAGCACCCGGTGGCCTCTGGATTAAGTTTCGGACGCAAACGGATCGTTCGTTCGCATGGTAAGTCAGAATCGCGCACGGGATGGACCGTTGGAAAGGGGATTCAGTGCCCTTAGAAGATTCATTCAGCCTCGGTCGAGCTGAAGAGTTTGACTTTTTGGTCAAATGGAGCCTGAGAGTGCCCGGTGGCTTTTAGGTCAGTACTTGGGACATGACCTGGGTTTGTAGTGATGAAGGGAGGTGTTAGGGACCTTAGGAGAGTTAGGGGGTAACAGAATGGGGTGTCTACACAAGTCATTATCCTTTTAATGAACCAAAGACCCTCTAAAAATAGGTCCTTTATTGATCGACCCCTGGACCCCAATCGATAGTCCATTCAATTTATGTCGATAAAGGAAGGCAATGAGCTGAACTTCATAACACCAGTCGACTAGCCCCTTGGCCCCGGTCGACCGGGCCCTTCAGATATGCGACACTTTCCTTTTGTTTTTATTTTTCCTTTTCTTTTCTCCTGTTATTAAAATGTCATTGTTGCTAGGGAATGTTTGTTTTAGAAATTAATTGTTTAAGTATTTCGTATTATTTTTCTTTCTATTTGTATTCTTTGTTAACTAGTTTTATAGGAATTCTACGTTTGAGCGCCGAGAAACGGTTGCATCTATAGATCGCACATCGCTTTGTAGATTTTTTCATCTTGAGCTATATTAAAGATAAATGTGTCTTATTTCAATGTTTTCGATAATCGTAATGATAATTCTTAACATCCCCCTAAAACTTTGACTCTCGATGAATTCTCTTAAAGTCAAAAACTTGAAACATCTAAAATGAATTTGGATAAGTATTACAAAAGTAAAGGTATGGATTATGAGACTTTTTTGAATGATCATTTCGATATTGGGCCACAAAATCCTTATAATAAGAATGTTGAAACTAATTGCAATAGTTTTCAAAATTCTTATAATAATGATTTTGATTGTAGTTCTGAGGATAGTTTTCAAACTTCTCATTTTCCAGAATTTGTGCCTCCGCGTATGACATTGCATAAGGGTTTGTGCATTCTTGCAAATTAAAAACTTGAAAACCGTTATCGGGAAGAAAATCATCATTGGGAACAAAACTTGAATGCATTATTCGAATCCAATGATATTTTTCTTCTAAGACTGTTGAAGTGAGTAATGTTTTGAACCAAATGCGGATTCATTGCCTACTTTGGAACAAACATTCTTCTCTTTGCCCATGGCATAATAGAGAATGAAAATGAGGAATAAATGGATGTAGTATCCATTTGCAGTGAAATGATTTCTTCTTTGGATAAAAAAGAGGAGGTTAAGACGTATGTTTCACCTCAAATAATTTCGAATGAACATTTTATTGAAAGTGAATCCTTCTCCTTTGGAATTAAATCTTCAAGTGATAATGAGTCATCTCTTGAGATTGAATTTATTTCCTCCCCATCTTCATTCTACATTATCAAACCATTACAAGTATCCCATGAATTGGTTCAAAACTTTAAAACGTTTAACCTTTTCACCGATGGTGATTACTTGTTTGACTCATTTTCCATGAAGGCAATATTTCCTCCTTGTGTGCCACCTCCCACTCATATTTCAAAATCTTTGGTAGGGAATTAAATTATTCTTGGATCTCATGTGAAATAGTTACCCGTTCAATTCGAATCCCCCATCACCCCCCCCCAAAAAAAAAAAAAACTTATAATTGGTGATGGTTCATTTCTTCCACCTTACACATGTCTTTCGTTGGTCAAATAGAATTCTTATTTTCTGTAATGTATGCAATCAAATGAGGGGACACCAATTAACCCTCAAAGTCAAATCATATTTTGGGTGGACCCTCAAAAATTTCAACCATTAGTGTATAGTTAGAAGTTAAAATTATAGGCTGTACATATTAGTTTATTTTTTTCTTTTTACCCATTGTCTAGTATAATTAGTTAAAGTTTTAGTTCTTCTTTTTTTATGCTTGGTGCTAATATGTTTGTAAAATCTTTGGACTTGTACTTTTCGGAGATCACTCCATTTTAGGTAATATCACTATTTTCCTCTCTTTACCTTGGTTCTTGGTTCACATTGAGGACAATGCAAGATTTTAGTTAAGAGGTGCGGGATATTTTATCCATTATTTTTCTTAGTCCATGATTTGATTACATGTTCCTCCTAAGCATGCTTTTGTAATTAAAAATTGAAAATTTAAAAAAAAAAACTTTCTTTTTCTCTTTTTTGGGCATTTTACCTTTGTTTCCGAAGATAAGTTTCAATAAATGCCCAATCCAATATATAATTCAATGATGCATGTTCTCGATTGTAGAATTTACTATAGTTTAGTCCTCGAATCATTAATATTATGAAAAACTTCATATATTAAACTTTAAAATTATGAGCACATGCGCTTTTATTGTTGAATTGATTTGGTTTAAGGCCTTTATAACTTGATAATATTTTTTAGCATTGAATATACTTACACCATGGGATCTTTGGTCTTTTCATCATTTGTGATTGTTATACATTACCCTTTCCTCCTGAAAAATGTTAAAGTCGTCAGTAATCTGACTGATCTTACATTAATTGAGCTTATATTTTGAAATGTGTTGCTTGAGCATGATTTTCAAAGTTGTTTTGACTCGATAATTGCATAAACTTCAATAAATGATCATAGTCCCTCTTTGTTATACATATTGACATTGACCTCACCTTAAATGTTTCTCCTCATCAACCGCTTTGAGCCTAAATATAGCATTTAGTTTCATAACCCAAAATACCATAAGCAACTCCACATTGGAGTTATAAACCATATATATCCCCTTCCACCCCTTTTTTGGAATGATATTTGGTATTGTGTGATGTTGTTTTTATATTGTTGCGATTAAGCATGTGAGAGTGTGAACAAAAAGAAAAAGAAGTGAAAAATAAAAGAAATAGAATAACAAGAGAAGAGAAAAGAAAACAAAAGAAAAAGAAGAGAAAAAGAAGAAAGGGAAAGTATTTACATTTTGCACCTTGTGTTCGATAATCTTTATCACTCTCCAATTTCAAATCAAATGCTTGTTATGGGAATCATATTCCAATTTTAAAATCGCTCACAATTTTTCATTATCCCAAGTGTTTATTCCCAAACACCTTTGAATTCGTACATATTCTCTTCATTTCATAACCTTAACCCAAAACCTACATTACAACCCTATAAAAGTCCTATGTGATCCTAAAGTGAGTGTGATTTGAAAGTCAGAATAATTGCAATAATCTGTGAAGATGCATTTCACCTCATTAAATAATGATATTCTTTCATTGAGATTGTAATAGTTTTAATTTTATATATACCATTCTTCATTGATGACATTTGTGCGGCCTAATTTCTATTTACATTTACTCTTTATGCCTGTATATCCTATATGGGATACACCCGTTTTCATAGTTATTCATTTGTTGAGTGTACACACCGATGAGGATTGATATAATTCGTACTTTTCATGTGCTCGTTCCCCCCCCCCCCCCCCCTTAAGGTTTCGATTCAATGAAGTTCATTCTATAATGCTAATATCTATGGAATTTTGTCTAAATTCATTCACTTTGCTAATAACGTGTTCGAAATCTTTTTCATTTTTGTTGGGCTAATCGCATTGTTGATTGGGCATATTTTGAGGAAACTCTGATGTTTGTGGATTTCATCCCTAAAAATCCTCACGAGACAACACTCATCCACTATGGTAACCTAGGGGTTTAACAGTTTATTGCATATGCTAAATGCAATCGTTCGCCGGCGAAAGTGCTATTTATATATTTTATGCTTATATACGTTTTGTATCGCTATCTGTTGGACTGGTTTAGTTTTGTTTCATTATTAGGGACTAGCAATGTCTAAGTTAGGGGGTGCGATACGTCATAAATATTGCATAGTAGCACTCGTTACCTTTATGCATTCTCAAACTTTTGTCTCCTTTATATCCTACTTTTATGCTTATATATTGGTTACCTCGGTTTTGAATGTATATGTGTTTTTCATGGTTTATGTGAGGTTTTATAGGCACTGGAAAACTTAACGGAGCAAGTGGTTGCATTTCGAGAAAGTTATGTCATCTTATGCAACTTCAAGGGAATTTTAGTCATTTTATACTTCATGTTCCGACCAGTGGATCTCCATAGGAGCGTAGTTCGTTGAGTTAGATTCATGTGGCCGCGAACGACTTGTGTTTCGAGTCCGGAGGTTGAAGTTATGGCCATTTTTGTTTTGCAAGTCATTCTCCTTTTGATGAATCAAAGGCCCCTTGAAAACAGAGCCTTGATCGACCGGCCCCTCGACCCCGGTCGACCGACCATTTAATTTATGCCTACAAAGGAAGGAAATAAGTAGGACTTCGTACCACCGGTCGACCGGGCCTTCAAATATGCGACACTTTCCTTTTGTTTGATTGGATTTTTAGAGAGATATAAATCTTTTTAGGTTTGGTTTTGGGGAGCTTATCTCTCCTAGGGTTTTACCCATTTTTGTATGTAAATATCACTATTCATCTTCTTCTTCCTTAATATAAGTTTCCATTGTTAATTTTAAGCTTTGTTAATTAGTTGTCTTCATTTATTCATTGCTTTCATTTAACTTGTGTCATTTACTAGGCTTTGTAGGTAACTTAGTTGATGTTGGGATAATTGAACTCACTTAGGGTTAATGGGTTGCTTTGCTTTGGTGATGGGTTATATAAGTTTAAACGGGTTAGGTTGTTCATGATTTATGCCTAGGAGATTTAACGGTGTGTATTACGTATGCGTCGTATTTACGACCTTGTATGTTTAATCTTGGGGATATTTGTCGACATCAAAATCATATTAAGCTTTTATGACAATTTAGTGGGTGGCAACTTTAGATTTTAATTATTCATGAAAATGAGATTTAATGTAGGTAAATTTGTCTTATCGTGTTACCATTTATACTTATTAACCCGAGGTGAGGGGTATTATTCTTAATTTATAGTTTTTACTCGTTTTATTAATCTTACTTTCAATATATGCCTAGATTTATCTTTTATTATAACTGTCATCTTTTACACTTTTATTCATGAGATAATATATCAATTGAAGCCTAGCAACATTTCTTGTGGATTAGTTACCTGGAACAGCCGTTATATGCTCGTAAAGAGTGTGGTTCAAGTTTAGGTTTTTTGCATAATAGTGGGAACCGAAACAACGATTGGCATATCTATATGGACGCTCGATTTTATCCAGTTATCAATAGTCTCCCCAATTGAAGTAATTAGATTAAATTTCATGTTGTAATTGTAATAAAAATAAATGCGAAAATCATAACCAATATCACAATACAAGATATAAGTTGGGAACCCTCACGGGAAAGCCACAATGCCCTAACCCCAATTCAAGTCCACTAATGCAAAATTAGGAATTACAAAAGTTCACATATGGATTACGTTACAAACTCGATATCACCCACAAATATCCCTTTGGTGTTGTGACTTAACACCTCTGTAGTATTTGGATTAAACCCAGTTTCTCTCATCCATAACACGATATAACACTCAAGCCTCGATATCCATTTGTCTTAGTTTGGTGAACACAAGTAAAATTTCATCGAATCCACTACAATAAGAAAACTTAAATCTCTAATGGATCTTTCAAAACTAATCAATTTCAAACAATGACGCACCAAGATTGAGTAAGAAACTAGTCTAATCAGGTTTAATATGGTGGTATTTCGAATTTAGTGTTCATAAGATCATGTTTATGCCATGAATTTTAAAGATTCTCATAAGCACCAACAAAAAACTTTTTTAGTGTTATATTAAAACTCGAGCCATCATTCTCATCCACATTAAAAGATCCATTATATACTAATCAATTTTTTTTAATAAAGCACAAATTTGAAATTGGTCTCATACGAAAGACCAATATGCACAGGTTTCGCACAAGCATTTCCATTTCATTTAGAAATCTTGAGTGATTTCGTGTTTGAATGAGCTTTGTACATTCTCTCCTGTTTTCATCATAACTTTTAACTCGTGTATCAGTATGTTGCACACTTTTTCGTGGATAAAGAAAACTACGAGATCTACAACTTTAATGTTTTTAGAGTTTTAAAATTATGATATTTGATTTGTTAAAATTACCTTAAAAGTTTTTTAACAGTTTTTGTTATCTAAAACACACCCAAAATGAGGTTTGAAGTTTCCCAAAACAAGTTTTCACACGTGAAAGGTTGTCAACCCATATTCTAGTAAAAGAAAAACCTAATTCAAAATTTACTAACCAATAGCTTTTGTAGCCACTTGAAAATTCTTGAAGTCAAATGAGGTGGGATGCACGTGTTAAAGCATGCCTCGATCATCAACGAATACATATACCTACACATATACCTACATTTTGTCTAACAGGAATACACACACGGAAAATTGTCCTAACAAGCATTTTTGCAACTTGTGAGCTATCACGCGGGCTGCATGGAAACTGGATTGCAAGTGCATGCAAAGATTACTTCAAGTTTTTTTCCATTAAAGTTATGATCTCACAGTGGTTAATCTACTTTTTCACTTTCAATTATTTTTTTATACTTAATGAACATACAATGACAAGTATTATATTTTATGACTTGCCTTTTGCCATATAGACTTCAGGGTATTTTTTTCCTAATTTAAAGGGATACAATTTCCTTGTAGTTGTAAACAATTTTAATTGGACATCTACTGACAATGTGTAATTCTCTCTCAAAATTGCAACCACGTCTCAAATGATTTAAACATACAATGTCGAACAAAATTGAAGTCTAACACATAAGGGGAAGATAAAAAAAATTGTAACCAAATCTTAAAATTGCAAGCAGATTTAGCATAATAATGAAATGTAAGTCCAATTCATTATATGTAGATTACACACACACACACATATATATATACATTACGCTCTATACATCATTCATACATCACACCTAGTTGTAGGCCTTTAAAAACTTTTTTTAATTATTATTTTTCTCTTGAAATTAACCTTTTAATAAACCGATGTTCAAAAAATTAAGTCAAAATACATTTTGTAACTATTTTTTAAAAATTCACAAAAAACTGCTCAAAATATCTAGCTCGAAGATAATGTAGAGGTGTTTGCTACCAATCCAAATGATGGTCAGAGAGCACGCAAAGCTGAATATCTAGCTCGCCACCCTTAGTTAGTTTGAGAACTTGTATAATTTTTGGCACATCTTGTATATTTGTACTCTTTAGTCTTTTGAATGAAGTTTGTTTATTAATTATAACATAGTTTTGGTCATGTATCGACTAAATATGGTTACTAATTACTTCTACATTTTCTTTGCTGACCAAGAAGAGCTTGTGCCAATCAATCACTTAGGACTTTAGCTGACCAAAGTATAATTTTTAATCATTTCAGGGCTCTGCTGATTAAATGAGTTAGTAATATGTGCTGATCATTTTGGGACTTTACCGACTAATTGAACTGATAACATATGCCTTAGCAATATCATTCCACTTGCCTTACCTTTTAGGCCGTGTCGTCACACTCACTTAGGCCTAGGAGAGATGATGGCAATAATGCACTTGGTTAATGGGTCATCCACTCGATCAGGATTTTAACGACCAATGTAGTTGGCGACCAACCTCGGTTAACTTTTTTCCTAAGGATCCCTTGTAGGGATTTTATTATTGCCAGGGCAACTCCTGAGGCCCTTTGTGTCTGGTATGACAAAGGCCTGAGGGTTCTAATAATGGAAATAAATTTAAAAGCTTGTTATAATTGGCATGAACCCTGATCATCATGAGGATATTCCTTGATTGAAATAAGTTAAATAAACTATTGTAATCCAAAGGGGTTCTGTTCAACGCGAGGATGTTTCTTGGTTGAAGCATGATGAGCAGCCTACTGTAACTAAGTGTGATTACGTTTAATGTCTATAGAATGGAATTGTTGCTTAGAAATGGTGCATAATATAGAGATATATAGTATGAAATTGAGATAGTGAATGTGCGAAAGCAAAATATGAGAGACAATGGGCTTTTATTTATTAATTGATAACTCTCAGAGTAACATAAGATTGAAATGAAAATTTGCATAAACTAGATGTGCTAAAAAAGATTAAGAAGACTAAAAATAAAACTTTTTGTGGTTGACCGCATTCCATGCTCTTGGTATCTCCCTTACCTTCAGCGATTCCAAGTGATAAGCTTCTTGAAGATAGTCCCTAGTTACTTTGGAAGGCCCTTCCATTTTGATCCCAATTTTCCATCTGACGGTCTTACTGCACTACCGAGGACTTTTCGTAGGACGTAATCCCCCACCTGGAATTTCATCTGACTGGTAGGAAGATAACTTTATCATGGCTTGCTCTTTTTGTTTATCCACTGAGTCAAGTTCAATGCATAAGGCATCGTCGTTTAACCCTTGGTCGACCAAGTTGGTTCTCATAGTAGGGAGATCTCCTTGAAGTGGGATAATTGCTTCCATACCGTACGTTAATGCTAAGGGTGTTTCCCTAGTGGGTCTTCTGGGATTCGTATGGTAGGCCTAAAGAACATGAGGGAGCTCATCCAACCAATCACCTTTTGCTCTCTCTAGAATTTTCTTCATATCGTCGAGCACTATTTTGCTGAAGGCTTCTACCTGACCGTTGCACTAGGGGAATGCTATCGAACTGAAGTGGTGCTTAATGCCATACTTCTCCCAAAATCTTTGAATTTTTTTTATTTCAAACTAAATGCCATTGTGAGTGATGATAACCCTTGGTACCCTAAAGCGTGTTATGACGCTTTTCTAAATGAACCTTGTCATGTTGGTGCCATGAATATTTGCTAGAGGTTTTGCCCCTACTCACTTTGTGAAGTAATCTGTGCTGACCAGTAGATACTTACGACTTCCAAGTGCGTTAGGTAGTAGTCCCACACTGTCCAATTCCCATTGTGCAAATCGCCAAGGACTGGTCAAAGATTTTAGGTTGCTCGTCAGTTGATGAACTATGGGGGAGAATTTCTGGCACTTTTCACATCTCTGAGCATAGATATTTGTGTCCATTTACATGTGTGGCCACCAATAGCCTTCTTTTATTACTCAGAATGCCAATGATCTTTCTCCTGCATGACTCCAACAAATACCATCATGAAGCTCGCTGAGAACTTGCTTGGTGTCTTGCGGGTGGACGCATTAGAGGTAAGGGTCTACGAAGGATCTATTGTACAACTTTCTCCCTGAGTCAAGATAGAAACGAGCTACCTTTACTCTTATCTGGTGAGTCAATTTCCTATCATTTATCAGAACGTCACCTTGCAAGTAGGCAATGATGGGATCGATCCAACCAGGGGCTCTTTTTATGAGGAGGACCTAATTGGCGACCGCTGCGTGGTCGATGCTAGGTTGATCAAGGAACTCTACTGAATATTCCTCATAAAATCGGAGTATATTTTTTAGCTTAGGGCTGCTAAGGCATCAATATGACTGTTTTGCCCTTGGGAGAACTGTTGAATGCGAACCTCCTCAAATCCTACTATAAGATCCCCCACCACGGCAAGGTAAGCTGCCATCTTATTGTCCTTTACATTGAAATCTCCACTTACTTATTTAAAGACCAGTTTAGAATTACAGAACACGTTAAGGCACTTTGTCCTTAGCATTTAGGCTTTGCACAAGCGAGCTATCAGTGCTTCGTATTCGGCTTCATTGTTGAAGGTATTAAATCCCAACCTGATTTCTTACTTGATGATAGTGTTTTCTGGTGTGATGAGGACGATACCTACTCATACCCCTTAGAATCAGAGGCCCCATCAACATATTGGGTCCAGTATTCCTCACTTGATGATTGCTCCATCACCTTTTGGTTACTCAGCTGGTGCCAAGACATGTCCTTTAATTGTTGTCCTTAGCTGAAAGTGAATATCGAACCTTTACAGTTCGACCGACCACTTTGAAAGTCGTCCAAAGAGGTCGGGTTTCTAGTGGAAAGCTTTAAGGGATAATTAGGCGATCACTGTTATTAAATGTGTTTCGAAGTAGTGTTTTAGCTGCCTGGAGGCAACCACCAGTGCATATAGTAGCTTTTCTAAAGGTAAATAGTGTTGCTCTGCATCCAAGAGTGTCTTGCTGGCATAATAGACAGGGTACTGCCCGCCTTCCTTTTTTCATACCAAAGCTGAGATAACGACGTGATATGATACCACTAGGTAGAGGTACATATGATCTCCATCATCGAGGATTACCAATAATGGTGGTTTGTTGAGGTAGGACTCGATCTCCTCCAAAGCTTTTGAGCAGTCATCATTTCATGCGAGGCCTTTATCTTTCTTCACTAGCTGAAAGAATGGTCGACATGAGGACTTGAAGATGAAGCGATTGAGCACTGCGAGCATTCCAGTAAGCTTTTGAATATCTTTTAATGTCCTTGGTGGCTGGACCTTGTTAATCGAATCATTTTGATCTGATTTAGCCTCAATCCCTCTATTTCAGACTAGATAACCTAAAAAATTAGCTGATTGGACATCAAATGAACACTTACTTGAATTAAGTTTCATCCGATACTTTTAGAGGATTTCAAAGGTTCTGGCCTAGTCCGTGAGGTAGTTGGATTTATTCTTGCTCTTGACCAATATGTTATTAATGTAGACTTCCATGGTGTTACGCATAGGTTACTTGAACATCTTTGTGACCAACCTCTAATAAGTTGCCCTTGCATTCTTCATGCCAAATAATATGACATTGTAACATTATAGATCGATGGGGTTATGAAGGATGTTTTGTCTTGGTCGGGGCCGAACAAAAAAATTTGATGGTGTTCAGAATATGTATCTAGAAAACTCATTCTCTCGTAAGCTGTCGTGGCATCCACTAGCTAATCAATCTTAGGCAGTGGGAAACTGCTTTTGGGTTAGGCTTGGTTAAGGTTTGTGAAATTAATATAGACCTTCCAACTGCCGTTACTTTTATGTACTACTACTTGGTTGGATAACCATTTGGGGAATTGAACTTCCCTAATGGATCCTACATCTAAAAGCTTCCTAACTTCGTTCTCCACTGCTTTAGCCTTTTCAAGGGTTATTCGGCATGCCTTTTGAGCGATCGACTTGAAGGTTAGGTCAACATACTGATGATGGAAGGCTACATTGGGATCAATTACAGGCAGATTATATGGCTCCCAGGTAAAAACATCCAGTAGCTTATAAAAAAGGCAATCAATTCTTTCTTTTTGTGGTAAAGGAGTGCAGTCTCGATCAGAAACTTCCTATCAAGCAAATTGTCATCAGCACTAACTTCCTTCAAGCTTTCAATAATCCTATATGTGGGATGGATCCTGGTCTCCTCCACCCCTGGTCGCCCATACCATAGTCGCTATTTGGAGGGTGTAGCCCTATTTTGGGCTTCCCATGGGGGCTTCTTTAGCTTCTTTTTCATCTCCTTCCGGGATAAAATAACTGCGATGAATCATTTTCTTGTAGTGGCTTGATCGGCACGAATCTCAACCATACCCCAGTTGGTGACACACTTCAGTTTTTAGTGATAGATAGATGGTACGACTCTAGTGGCGTGAAACTAACCTCTATCTAAAATGACGTGATATAGAGACTTTATATCCACCACCAAGAATTCAATCAACTTTGAGATATTACCTACTCTAACTGATAAAATTATCTTGCCTAATTTTCCTCATAAAGTCGATCAATAGAACTGTGGTCTCCTTGAGGTCGGCTAAGTTGAGCTTTAACTTGTGAAATAGTTCTAGGTACATTACCTCTGATGAGATTCCTTGGTCTACCAGTAATTTGTCGACGTCTCAGTTCGCAATTCTGAGAGTAATCACAAGTGCATCATGGTGGGGAGTCCTCACCTCTATCAGATCTTCCTTCGTGAAGACAATATCTTTAGTGTAGTCGACATCCTCTGGTCACTGGCATTAACCATCTTAACAGTTTGCATAGTCAATCTGAAATGCTTCCATGACAATAGTGACCTTTTTCAACTCCATCCCAGTAGCATTACCTTAGATCTGCCTCTGGTTAGATACTCCATGAATCACCACGAACTCTTATCCTATGTCTTCATGAAGGATGTTGTCCAGTTTCTGGTCGCCATTGGCTGTGACCTTATTAATTTATTTTCTACGTACTCGTTCAAATGTCCATCTTGGACCAACTCTTCAAAATGCTACTTCAGTGCTTTGCAATTCTCTGTCCTGTGGTCACCCTCCTTATGGAATGCGTATCTCAGCGTGTTATTCCTCTTTGTCTGGTCGCCATCTATTTTCTTGGGCCACTTGATGAATGATTGATCCTTGATCTTACTCAAGATCTTATAAATTGGTTCTTTAAAGACCGTGTTAACAACCTAGAACACATTTGAAGGATCGACCTTGTTCTCACTCTTAGAGTTGTTCTTGTTCCCTTTCTTTGGACTATCACTCTTGTCTTATCCGTTAGTTGCATTTGCTCGACCGTTATCACCTAGGGTAGAGTGAACCACATCTTTGACTTTGGTATATTTTTCAATACGAGCCATGAGGTCGTCAATGGTGGTGGCCTCTTTCTTCGTCAAGGACTGGTACATCAAAGATGTGGTTGGCAGGCTAATCTTGAAGGATGTTACAGCCACTTGTTCCGAGCAATCCTCCACTTTGTTGAAGACCTACAAATACCACTTAGCATAATCACGAAGGCTCTCTTATGACTTTTGCTTCATCGTAAATAGTAAATCCATCCTCTTCGGGTGGGAACTACTGGTTATGAAGTGAGTAGTAAAAGCCTCTGCGAGGGCCTTAAAGTTTTTGACTGAGCTGTGGGAAAACTTCTTAAACCACTTTTGTGCTACGTCATGTAGGATAATATGGAATATTCGACACATCAAGGTGTCGTTGTGGCTCTACAAGGTCATCACCTTCCTGTACTGCCGAACATGGTCTACGAGATCCTTATTTTCATCATATATTTTGAATCTAGGGACAACGAACTTCTTTGGGGGTTCCTCTTCTTCAATCGCCCTTGAGAAAGGGGATTTTATCTGAATATTAAGAGCTCTTCTAACTATATCTCTAGTTGACCTGTATCTTTGATGGGATGGATACTGGTCCATCTCTTTTCGAACTAAGATTCTGATGTCCGCATTCTGATGATCATTACTCTCGTGACGCCTCTCTGATTGGCCACCCTTTGATCGATCACTATCTGACTTATCGAGTTCAAATCTATATTGGTCACGCTTAGATCTCCTTCTTCCACTACGAGTATTGCTCGCCTGAGGGCTAGGAGAGATGTTATAACGTTTACTGTTATCTCTATGGAGATCTCTCTCCATCCTTTCAAGTCGCCTTTACAAGCGAGCATTTTCTTCCACCTGGAGGTGTGTTGCCTCATCGTGCTCTTGGAGCCTAGCTTCGTAAGCATCGACTAGCCTGAAGATCTGAGTAGACCCAGGAGGTCCCTAACTTTCTTCAGAAGGTTGCCTCTCTTGGCGAAACCTGGGATTTGGTGGTTGGAGAATCTTAGACCTAACCCTAAGTGGGACTTAGTCTTCTTGCGCGTCACCAACTTGAGGAAGATTGCTGTTGTGGTGAGACATCACGGGCTTTGTTTTAATAACTGCTTTATTACGAAAAATAATTGCCTCCTATGGGCGACGCCAATCGTGAGTGCAATAATCATCACAGTAAGAAATTTAGAAAGCAATATCGAGATGAAAGTATAATTTATCACACACAACACCAGAGGTATCTGGTTCGACAACTTGCCTACATCCACATAGAGGTTACTTTAATATTATTAGTGTATCTCAAATGATCAAAGTTATATCCCTTTGCCCCGGGTCAGGTTTTACAATTATAGTTACAAAGATACAGCGATTGAATTATACAAGTAACTCAACTAACTTGTAGATAACTCGTAGGTGTCCCTGAATATCTCCTTCTAGATTTTTGGTAATCGATTTGAGTCTATCTCCATACATTCAAGCACGTGTGTAATTACAATGATCTAAAATAACATTTTGAGCTGGGTCGAGCAGTCCGTTTTGTTCACTAGGTTAGCCGACTGCGATATTCGACTTAAATAAATAAGCACCCACAACTTCAACCAAGTTCCATATTTAAAGTGGGTACTCTGAGCTACAATTTCTCATTCATTAATTTATGGTTTTACCTAGGGGTGTGCAAAAAAACCGACCAAACCGACAAACCGACAAAACCGAGCCGAACCGAAAATTTTCGGGCCGGGTTTTTTTTAGGGTCGGTTCGGTTCGGTTTAATCAGGTATAAAACCGACAGGGTCGGTTCGGTTTTCGGTTTTGGCATAAAAAAACCGATTTTGAACCGAACCGAACCGATTTAATTTTTATACTTTTTAATTTAATATTTTATATTATATTTATATTAGTCTTGACATATTATATTATATTTTTTAATTTTATATTTATATTAGGTATTAAAAAAATATTTTTTTTTATTAAAATAAAGGAAAAAACCGAACCGGCCCTGTCAAAAACCGACGGGAAAACCGAACCGGCCCTGTCAAAAACCGACCCGATTCGGTTCGGTTCGGTTCGATTTTTCAGCATTTTCGGTTCGGTTCGGTTCTCCTCCTCCAAAACCCGACATAGTCGGTTCGGCCCAAAAAACCCGGTCAAAATCGAACCGACCGACCCGTGAACACCCCTAGTTTTACCCATGTGAGTATATCACGTTATACTCCTCATAGAGGCAACCACATTACCACTACGAATCGCCTCGAAAGACATGTGGGTTCCACATTAAATTGACCCTAAAGTTGACAAAAATCTGATTTTGTCAATTTGATTGAAAATCATAAATTCTAACATTTGCTTCACGAGTAACTGGTAAGAAACCTCACACATGCGAAGTCCTTCGCACCCGTGAGATTTGAATATGCTATATGTGAATCCTTATGGATTTGGATATCTCATTAGTTAGATTTGTTTATCCATTTTGGCGGGGGCATATCTATCTTGTCCACATGGAGATCGAAATTGAGATGTAGAAAGATTGATAAGCCTTAAGAGAACAACATTGTGGTGCTTGAGTTATAGTTTTGCCTAAGTAAGGAGAAAAGGACAAGCTTTAAGGGAGATATTGAATACACAAATTACTTGAAAGTCTTAAAGCTATATTGGATTTTTTAAATGTAAAACTAACATATTATATTACTTTTGTTTTACATTTTATCAATTAAAATTAGGCAAATTATCATTAAAAATGGTCACGTGGTTACCATTTCAACATGTTTTGAGGAAGATATTTCTTAGAAGTCATATCAAGTTGTTTAAATTAAAGTAATTGTATCGATCAAAAGGATTATCAATCTGGGATTTTAAAATTATATTTTATTAATTTGAAGTTAATAATGATTAATGAATGATTATAGAAATTTAATAAACATTAAGATGATAAGTATTCATTAACCTAAACTAAAATTTGCGTAAATTAAGATTTTGACTAACATTATTAAGAATGATTGTGATACAATAAATGATTTGCTATGCTTAAATGTTATTTAAGTTGATATTGTATATAATTCAAGACTTGAATATAATTATTAATGGAATAATATTGTTGTGCAACCGAGATAGTACTTCAAAGGCATCAAGGAAGTACATTATGAACCATATTATATAATAAGATATTGTAATAAGAATGATATGGATTGTAGTGAACATAGTCCAGAAGTTAAAAGGTTAATGATGAACATGAATCTTGAGAACACTAGATCATAATGAACATTCATATGAGAATGTTGGACCATGGTGAAAATAATAGTTTGTGGTGAATAAGATCGTAAATAATTAAAGAATTGTACTGCACATAAATATATGTGATTATTGTTTTCAAATGATTTTTATGAGTTATGGAATATAATGATTGTGTGTAGTTTCTTTCCTTGAACTTACGACCCTATAATGTTGTTTATGTATGCTATTATAGAGAAGAGTTCATTGCTAGGTTTAACATATATAGTTGCAACTTTGTTAAACTCCAGGTTATCTCTTGAGTCAAGTTATACACATATGTAGCATGATGATGTAATCCTAGACTTGTAATGAAACTTTAAACTGAATTAGCGTATTAGTTTTATGTACACATATGTAATAAGTGTGAAGTATTGTAAAATCATGGTTTGTAGTACAATTATGATTATATAAATTGTTAAAGGACACCAATATTTATCATTGGATGTGGCAAAATGAGTCCCGACAAGATAACCCGATAAAAAATTATTAATTAATGGATGAACCCTCAATCATGTGAGTTCAATCCAAGGTAAGATACGATAGTTAACGAATGTATTTTCTGCTAACCCGATTCACTTGTTATTAATTGTTAACATTCGTTAATTAATACATTAATTTAAGAAGATAAGAAATATTTCCAAAGAGTTTTTGATCAATTTAAGAAACAAAATTCATGAATTACATATGTTTTCTAAGTATTTATGTTGTAAAATATGCTTTACATCCACCATGACTCCACTTATGTTAATGAATTGATGGTTCTTATTGAATGGTTAATGGATCAATGTGTTACCCATATTAGATTCAAAACTATTCATTTTCGTAATGGATAATAATAGATGAGCATGAGACGTCATTTTTATGATATCGAATGCTGATTGAATATGTATTTTCTCTTTATAAAAAAAGTCATGCACTGAGATCTGAGCTCGAACAAAATAAAACCATACACAAACATAACATGTTGTTGGATCTACTTATCATTGTATATTTATAATCTATTTTAGGAATTTTCTTGCCTACGATGTCACGGTTTAGTATGGGTAGTAGTGGCAAAATGTGACCCAAATAATAAAACAACCCATATTGGCTCATTCATCTAAATATGTGGCACATATTTAAAAGTTATGAGTTACATATGGAGCCCATATTTACAAGCTATGAGTCAAATATGGGGCTCATAATTGAAAGCTAGGAATCAAATATGGAGTCCAATTTTAAAAGATATGAATCAAATATAATACTCATTTTTAAAAGTTAGTGAGTAAAATATGAGTTTTTTATATATACCTCGAATTATAATACTTACTTTAGTAGAAAAATATGGGTTGGTCCAACCCATATTTGGTCTGCCCATACTTGGGCCAACCCACATTTAACCCAATCCACATTTGGCCCAACCCACATTTAATCCAACCCATATTAAACCTGCCCAAATTAGGCCCACCCATAATTTTGCAGCATGTTATGTTTCAAAATAGAGTAAAAGTTATTTTTTAATGTTTTTGATGGTATAATTGCCTTTTAACATGTTTGGTTAATAAAATCACCAAAGTGAAAAGAGTCCTAGTCTCTGAGCTTAGAAAACTCGATTTAAACGATGCTTTTAAATATGGTTTTAAAATTCAGTTTTTTGTGTTTATAGTTATTGATGTGCGTTTGACAAACTTGTTTTTAAATACAGATTTTTAAAAAATTGAGAAATTTGGTAAACTTGTTTTTAAATACAGTTTTTTGAAATTTTGAGAAAATTGATAATCATATATATATATATATATATATATATATATATATATATATATATATATATATATATATATATATATATTGATATTGCATGTATAATTTACTATAAAATTATACACATACATGAATTGATATTATTTTTTAATACAAATGTACTATATGTATATTTTATATTACTCCCTACATTAATAATACATGTATAAAACTATATATAAGTGACATGTATCTATTGATAATATTATTTATCTTTATATTATTCCATACGTAATTTTGTGTACAAGTACATATATATTTTTTATTTATAAGAATTACACACACATTAATGTATTATGTATGTATAATATATATTAAGGTATAACTGTATTAAAATATTAAGAATGAATAATTCTGAGTTGAAAAATAAAAAACAGAAGTTATAAAACACCTTAAATCTCTTTTCTGAAAAACTTGATTATAATATAAAACTATTATAATTTTGTGTTTAAAAACAGATTACCAAATATAAATTTTTATTAAAATTATATTTAAACACAAAAAATAAAATTATAATTGCAAATCAAACGTACCCTAAATTTCACGGGCCGTTGGTATGCGTCACTTGTAAGCACTGTTTTAAAAAATCCGCCTAGGCTTGAGGCATGGGAGAAACGTTCCACCTTAAGTTTTGACGCCTTTTGGTTGGTAAAACCCTTAAGGCGCACTTTTTCTCTAAAAACAACAATACTTTAGTGAAACGATATCGCCTTTTAGGGTCCGTTTGGTTCGTGGTGAAATATTTTTCACCGTGTTAAGAGTAAAAGGGGAATTATTAGCTTGGTGATTTTGTTTTCGCCATCTTCGTTTGGATGGTCGAGTTTTCACTAAGTGAAAATTTTAACTTTTTCACCATTTGTTGTTTGGATGATCAAGATGAATATGGTGAAAAAATAAAATGACTATATTACCCTTATATTTCAAATGCACATAACTATTTTGATTTTCATCACATAAGTGTCAATGGCCATTAAAAAATATGCATTTACCTCAAACTCAAATTTCACACAACCCCCCCCCCCCCCTCCCCCCACAACTAGTCATATTTGGCTACGCAAGAAAATAAGTAAAAAAATAGTCCTATTTAAAAAAAAAACAATCCCAATTTAAAAAAAAAAGTTTCCAACAATGAGAAAAAACTATCATTTATAAAAAACAATCACAATTAAAAAAAAGAGCCAACTATAAAAACAGTAGTTCACAATAAAAAAAATAGTTCTCAACAATGAAAAAACAGTCCCAATTAAAAAAAAAAAATTAACATTGAAAAAAATAACCATAATTTAAAATTAAAAAAAAGAGTCCCAACTACGAAAAAAAATTGTTCCAATTAAAAGAATTAAAAAAAAATAGTTCCCAACTATGAAACCGTCCTAATTAGTAAAAAATTCCGAACACATTATCATGCACCAAACAAATATTCATTTATTTATTTTTTTAATTTTTTAATTTTTTTTATGGGAATAGCTATTTTCACACCCTCCATATGTTTCCCCACACCTTTTGAATAATAAATGAAAATTGTGCCCTTAAATTTATAAAATCTAAATGTCCAATTTTTTCACCTCCAACTAAAATAAATACATTTGATAAAAGCAAAAAAATATATTTTCAATAAAAAACTATTTTTTTATAAATAATAATAAAAAAGCTGTTTATAAAACGTAAAATCTTATCTATTTATTTTATTAAAAAACTATATATAAAACAAAATTTGTTTTTCTTAAGAAACTGTTTTCTTAAAAGTTTTTTTTTATTTACAAATTTTATTTTTGGTTAAAAACTGTTTTTTTGTACTATATTAAAAATATATTTTTTTATGATTTTGAAAAAATATTGTCCTCGGCTACGGTATATATAAGCGGTCAGACCCCCTATACATACCTCTAGCGCTGAGCATATTTTCTAATATGTTGGTCCGCACCAACGGTATGTATAAGTGGTCGGACTGCATATACATATCGCTGACGCGGACCATTTTTTTCTATAGTAAAAAGATTATTTTTAAAATAATAAAAGAAATAGTTTTTAACTGAAAAAGTAAATAACGAAACAATTTTTTTAAATAAATAAAAGAAACAGTTTTTAACTAGAAATGATAAAAAGAATGTCCATTTTTTTAAAATAAATAACGAAATAGTTTTTTATCAACGTCCTTTTAAATAAAAATAATATTTTTTTTTTATAAATAACATAATGTTTTTAAATGAAAAAATAACTTTTATAATTTTTATATTTTCAGAATATTAAAATTTTAATTTTCTAGAATATTAGGATTTTTATTTTCAAAATATCATGTTTTTATTTTTTTCATAATATTACGTTTTTTTTAAAGTAATAGATTTTTTGGCAAAATATTATATTTGTTCAAATCATATATGCATAGAGGGTCTTTTTGATCTTTTAGTATTTAAATATTGAAAAGGGTGTGGGGGAAGACATAGAGGGCGTAGGAATAACTATTCAATTTTATTATTTTTAATTTTTTTAATTATTTCAATTTTTTTATTTTTATTTTTTTTAAATTATATTTTATTTTTAAAAAATAAAAAATGAAATTAAAAAAAAATATTTTTTTTAAATGAATATTTAATGATCGTTTTAATTGAGAGGGAGAAATGAATGTGTGATAGTTGTAAGTGAAAATAAGAAAGGTTAGTGTGGTAATAGATAAATTCAATTGTTTTCACTTGTTAAGTTATTCACTTTACCCATGGTTTAAAATAGTTAAAATTTCACCTCACTTTTCACCATATTCATTTTATTTCACTTGGTTAAATGTCCAACCAAGCACATATTTTACTTAGGTGAATTATTTTTTAACACGGTAAAAAATATTTCACCACAAACCAAACGGACCCCTAAAGATTTTTTTACAAATCGGACCGTTATCCCATCCAAAATAATCAAATAATATTATAATTTACAAATATTCAGACACATTATTATGATATGTACAATTTTAATATTTTAATAGCGTTGTTATGGTTAAAAAATATTAAAATATATTTAAAAAACCTAAACGCCTTTTTACTTCTAAAATTCTCCTAGAATTCTAAAATTTAAAATTTAACCTTCACGTCTCGATCACAACTCGCATTTTTTAAAACTTCCGGATAAGAACAAGTCAAAATCACAAATTGTTATCTCCACCCGGAGGTGAGTTAGAGATGGAAGGTCCTCGTCCCTCGTCCCTCGGATTAGTAAAGTGTTCAGGGGTAGAGTTAAAAGACTCTTTTCAAAGACAAAGGCAACAGAAAAAGGTTATAACTAATCTTAGCAATGGGTACGCTATCCCCTGTTCTAATACTTTTGAACTGGCCTATTTTTAATTAATTGTGCAAAGAAAACGATACCGTAACACAAAAAGCTGTTGGAAGAAAATAGAGAATTTAATAGGAAAAGGTAGGGTCACGGTGGATAGAGGCGAAGTGGGGCCGGCTTTAGGAAGTGAAAGGGGGTAATAAATTGAGGTAATGAAAGACCCACCGGTAAATCGACAACAGCCACACCAAAAGGCAAGAAAGAAAAGGAAGTCCATTTTGTAGTACACATACAGGCTGAAAAGCAGGCTGAAAATCGGATATTGGTGTCTGGTGCACATTCAATTCACCAAATCCCTTTCAACCCATTTATATTCTTTGATTTGATCGTGCTATATTATTCCCCAAGATCTGCAACCTTTGTTAAAACCCCAGACAGACAAGAGCTACCAAAGAAACCAAAACATGGAGGTGGGTCAGCTGCAGAGAAGGCTTCTTGAATACACAGCATCATTGTTACATGAGGTAAATAAATGTACACACAATGCAAATATGTAGCAGCATGTGATGTGGGTTTTTTTGTTTTGCTTCTCTTCTTCTGCTTTTTGTGGTTTTGATTTGTTTGGGGGCTGCTTTGAAGGGTTTTTTGGACGCTCAGTTTACCCAGCTTCAGCAACTGCAAGATGAAACCAACCCAGATTTTGTGATTGAAGTCGTGTCTCTCTTCTTTGAGGATTCTGAAAAGCTTCTCCATGATCTCAACACTGCTCTGTCAGGATTCTTCTCTCTCTCTCTCTCTCTCTATATATATATATATATATATATATATATATTATTGCTCTTGTGCGAATCGATAGAGTGTGAACCGGTAGGTGATCTCATAAAAGAGAGTCCTCGTAAAAGAGAGAGTCATTATAATTTAAGACTACAGACGGGATATGTATCCCTTAAAGGTACTCATAGAAAGCTCACTCTCAGGTGGCAAATGTCCGGTTCGCACTCTTAAAATGCGGACCGGTCCGCACAAGAGTAGGAATATATATATATATATATATATACTCACGTACGTGTGTATTGGGTTTATCATGTTTTTTATTCTTACAGAAATCAGCAAAATGTAGATTTCAAAAAGGTTGATTCCCATGTTCACCAGTTGAAAGGTAGTAGCTCCAGGTATATATCCATTCTCTCCTTTCTATACAAAAGAGAAAAATACATCCACCCCACACCACACACACACACGCATGCACAGAGAATGCACCTTTGCTCTATGAATTCGTGTGCAAGTATGTAAATGTATATGCAGTGAATCCAGGATTTTTAGTTGGGGGTGCGAAAGTTTTGAGTAGTGCCGAGCCGGAGAGGGAGCGAGAGCACGCGATTTTTTTGAGTGTTATTTGTAGTTTTTTGCAATTTTTCTAGTTAATTGAATGACAAATAGTTATTCAAGGTCGATTATAACAATTACTCTTTCAAGTTATATTTTAGCGAAAAAATGTCTTAAAACAAAAATTACAACAATTAAATATTAAAAAAATAGGAGAAACTTAACAATTAAATCACAACAATTTAACTCCATCACTTTAAACTAATCTAATGATTTTTTCAAAAAAAATACAATAAACATATTAATCATTCAATCATTTAAACATTAAAAATCAAACTAACTTAACATTTTACATTTGAACATTGAATTGAAAAACCAAACTAATTTAATATCTTACATGGTTGAAATTTCAGAGTTTAACCTAATTAAGAAAAAAATGAACTGAAAATAATAAACAATAAAAAAAATATTGAACTGAAAAACAGTTTTCATTAAAACTTTAAAAGCCACTTGCGCTGCTAAGTGAAAGAGGCACTGCTTTGCCAGGGAGAGAGAAGGAGCGCCCCGACTGGGTTGTTTTCGTTGGAGGGAGGGAAGTGAAGGTTAGTCGCCAGCGACTTGGGTTGGGTAAGGAATGGGCAATGACGGTTTGGGCTCGGAGGGAAGAGAGGGGAGGAAAGGAATAAATAGAAAATGAAAGTAGTTTTTTTTTTTAGTGAGAAAACGCATGTTTGATTCGAAGATATGATATTTAAAACTCCGTCCCTAAGCTTTTAAAGTGACATAAAACCCATTGCTTTTTACTATAAAAAATTACACAGATCCAATTTTTTTTTTTTAATAATATATATTTAGGAAAAATTTCCGAAAAAATTAGGTGGGCGGCCGCCCACCTTTGGGACCACCTCGGTCCGCCCATGTGTATACGTAGAGTGCTGTTCATGTATAATTTATATATACATAGTATTTAGTATGGTACTATATGCATGTATGGTATGAGATGTGAACAATACAGGATTATAATTCCAATCCATCACAAAATAATTTGTATTATTGCAAGGTTGTGTTGCAAGTGCGCTGCATCGTAGCCATAGTTCATATCATTCAGTATCGTTTTTTTTTCTTCTAAAAATGTAAATGAATATTTATTGTATTCTTAGGGGTTGTTTGTTTTTACCTCTTAAGTCTCAATCTAAACCATTCCGACTTAAGAAATACCAAATAGTGTTTGTTTTAAAAAAAAATACCAAATAGTGTTTGTTTTTAAAAAAAATTAAGAGGCTAATGACTATATTGACTCTTAATGGTTAAGAGGTAAAATTACCTTTGAGACAGAAAATTGAATCTTATTCATACATAAAGACAAGCACATATTTCACATTTTGATTTCAAACTTTAGATTTCACTTCAGATGAAAAAATAAACGCAACCTTATTTTCTTTCATTTTTATTTATATATTCTTATAATAAGGGTTTACTGTAATTTAAAGCACCAATTTTTATTACAAAGAAAAAAGTGTTACTGTTAAACAATTTAAGCGTGTCTATGAATGATTATAGATCGCAATATGTTTTATTATTTATTATAATGCCTTATCTAATCACTAATTTATTTTTTTACGTTTTGGGCTTCACATACTTATGAATTGGGTGAGTCGGAATAAGGAAAATAAAAAAGTAAATAGAAATGGACACAAGCAATTACGTGGTTCAACCCAAGTAGTTGGCCTATGTCCACGTGGATATATGTTATCTCTTTCATATATTGATAGCGGGATAGAAGCCTAGTTTAGATGCCCTTGGGCTAAGACCAACTCCAAACACGGTTGCTCAAGACCATGTCCTATGTTAATGACATAAATGACGCCAAATGAGAACAAGAAAAGAGAACTCTCGTCTCAACTCTCTCTAATCAATCTCATAAAATGGAAGAATGCCTCAAAGGAGGCTACATATGGGTATTTATAGGAAGGAGGTTGCTTGGCCTCTAAGCTAAGAATTTAATTACAATTACATCCCTAGGAGCCAATAACCTTCCTTGTTCTTAATACTAACAAAAAAGAAAAATACAATGAAATACTAAAAATAAAAAAAAAAGACTAAAAATGACGACCCCTAATTCTTCATTCACATCAGTTAAGTTTGTGCTAAGTTTGAAGTTATTTCGAGTAATATTTGCCCAAAATTTGGCTAGTTTCGTTCTCTCTATTCCACTTTCTGGCAATAACTTTTTGAAATCTTCTTATAGATAACTTAAGTTGCAATAATATTGATAAACTTCCTAAAAAATGACATTAATTAAAAAACAGTTCACAAGAAATAATATATGAAAATTAAATATGTAAACGTGAATTTAAAGATACAACATTAATTAAAACGATAAAGCTATATGATTAAAGAAATAAAAAAGTAATTAAATTGATATACAAATTAATAGAAGACTAATCTAAATTACCGTGGAAATCGATTCCACTGATGGTGGAACCGCCACGCCATTTAGCCGGACCCCGTTCTTGGATCTCAAGTCTTTCCACCACTCCAGTAGTGCGCCTTTTTTTCCTCGTACTCGCACGAATGATGCGTCATCTTGGATTTGTCCTTATATTCAAATCGGCTTGTTGTAATTGCTGAGTTTTATATTGTGTTTTGTGAATTTGATATTTTGTTCAAACAACTCCATTGTCGATTCAAATTACATTCGATCTGAATGGCAAGCTTCACGGGCTAGTCCTAAGTCCTAACCATCTCGAACATGATGTTATCAGAAGATCTGCCAACTGCTTTTCCCTCTTTCTTCGCAACATTTCTTCTATGGTCAGACAACCCTAGGCTATGTAACAACGCCAACCCCCCAATGATATGTTAGTCATTGTAATTCGGACCAAGTGGAAGGTCTGGCTTAGGAGTCAGTGCAGAGGATATGTGGGTCTCGAATTGGGACTCACGTCTAGAGTTCTTTGATGCTGAATCAACCCTAGCTTCCTTTGGCTTAGACCTCGATAGGTGGTCCACGCCCCACATCGGTGGCTCTTTTGGATCCTAGCACAATTCAAACTTGAAAGGCTCACCCACCTCTATGCCCTCCTAATGGATTTTTGTATGTTAAGAATTATAAAATATTAATATGAACACATATTAAAACTAATGTGAAATAAAATTATACAACATTCACCGTCTGGAAAGTGAACTAGGCCAATGGAGATTTGTCGAAATAAATGTTGCGTCAAAAGTCATGATGATTTCTCTCCATATAGTTAGCTGTTTCAAACTAGCCAATAAAGGAGTACTTAGAAGTCTCAAATCAACATTGACAAATTTCGCATGTTACTCGAGTGCAATGTTTTAAAAATCACTCGAGGCGAATCAGTGGAAAAATGCCTTGAGGCTCAGATGGTGTAGAAGAGGCTTACGCCTCAAGGGTTAGAGGCGGTGCACCTCAAGGCAGGTAGACGCTAGGTGAGGTGATTCTTTTTTGTGAGTTCCGAACAGATAAAACAGAAAAGGAAAGACCAAAGCGGTGAAAACCCTACCCGTCGGCAGCTGTGGCCTTTGGCCCATGGAAGATCGATGAAAACCCTTCAAAGACTAACCAAGTTTGTTCCATCTTTCTTCTCTTGTTTTGTCTTTTGATTATGACTCCCAGTTGAGCTTTTTTTTTTCCACCTTTCATTTCTGTTGTGTCTAAAGAAGTGGGTTTTCTTTCTTTTTTTGGTCCAGTTGCCTCTCTCGTGTTTCATTTCTGTTTTGCTTTTTATTTACAAAGTGTATTTTCTGTTCCTTTTTTGGTCCAGCTGTCTCTCTTGTTTTATTTCTGTTTTCTTTTTAATTACGAAATGGGTTTCCTCTCTTTTAACTTTATTTCCATATGCTACTTAAAAAAATAATTTTGGGACTTACAATTATTCAATTTGTATATCAGATAAATATAGATACGTAAGTACGGATTTATTTCCATATCCAAAAAAGATGACCCAATTTGATTATAAAATTGATAAAATTATTTTCATATATTTTTTTGACACAATTATCAGTTAATATATATGCTTAATTACATGATGATAAAACTAAAAAACTTCATTTTGTCAATTTGATTTTGCATTGATTAATTTATATTCATATTATAAAATTACGAAAATGCAAATGGAAAAAAAATGATTTTACATTGATTAATTTATTGTCATATCCTAAAATAACCGATATGTTAATGAAACTAAAAAAATTTGATTTTTTTAATTTTATTTTGCATTGATTAATTTATTGTCATTTTATAAAATTACCAAAATTTAAATGAAACTAAAATAAATTGATTTTATCAATTTAATTATGCATTAATTAGTTTATTATAAAATAACCAATATGTGAATGAAACAAATTTTTTTTTTGCATCGGTTAGTTTATTGTCATATTGTAAAATAACGAATATGTTAAAATTGATTTTGTCAAAGTACTTTTAAAAAAAGTCATCTCGGGGGAACAAAAAAATGTTAAATTATGTGAGGAAGACCTCAGAGAGTTTTTTTTTGCACTTTTATTTTATATTTTTTTGTTACTTTATTTTTTATGGTTTTATCAGTATTTTTTTAGTATTATTTTGCTCTTTTTTTCTTGGTTAGGCTCACGCCTTAATATGCCTTGACGCTTATCCCTAGCCTCGCCAAGACTAAAACACCTCGCCGCCCCTTGCGCCTTTTTAAACATTGCTTGAGTGTGAAAATTTTGTTGCGGTAGCTAGTACCGATCAATGTTTGAAATTCAGAATCCATTTGTTTGAAATTGTGAAGTAATGTTGAGAATTAGATTGTGTATCAGAGTTGTGGAAATTTGTTGTTGAATTTTGAAGAATATATATAATTGTAAAAAGGGAAAAATACACGACAAACTCCAAGTCATCCGCAATGTTTCCTCAATATTTTAAATTGATAAATTAAACCCTGAAATACATGAAGATATGCAATTAGAACGTCTACTCTTAACTCTGTTTGATACCATTAACAAAAATCGAAGCTGGCATCTTATGTGGCAAATGATGTGTCAAAGCATTCAAACAAACCAATGAAATGATGCCATGTGCAAATGATAATTATTTACCTTTAATTACATCGTAAACCAATGTTTAAAAAGGCGAAAGGCGAGGCGTAAGCCTCGAGGCGTTTGAGGCATAAGCCTCACCGAAAAGGAAAAAAAAGAGCAAAATAATATTTAAAAAATACTAATAAAATCATAAAAATAAAATAACAAAGAAATATAAATTAAAACTACAAAAAAACATCCTTGAGGGTTTTCTCACATAGTTTGACATTTTTTTGTTCCTCCGAGATAACTTTTTAGAAAAAGAAAATCAAGTTTAACATATTGGTTATTTTACAATATGACAATAAATTAATCAATGCAAAATCGTACTAGCAAAATTATTTTTTTAGCTTCATTCTTATATTGGTTATTTTATAATATGACAATAAATTAATCAATGCAACTTAACAAGCAAATTTATTAAAAAAACATTGATTTTCAAGCTAAGATTAAAAAAATAGTAACTTTATTAAAAAAATAATAAAACATATCAACCTAAGTTTATTAAAAAAAACAGCAACCTTTAAAATATATTAGTATAAGTTAAAGAAAACATATTAATCTAAGTTGAAAATAAAAAAACAGAAACCTTTAAAAAAAAGCCATATTGAAGTTAATTTTGTACATTTATTTCAAACAAATTTATACACTTATTTCAAACAAATTAGTAAAGAAAAACAAAATTAAGTGCAATTTTAAAACTAAACTAAAATAAAAAAAGAATAAGAGTTAGTAGATTAAAACAACATTTTTTTTAAGTTAAGTGCAATTTTAGAAAAATGAAGAACTTTAACCTTTAAAAAAACAGACTTTGTGATGAAAGAAGAAAAATATATATATTTTTTTTCGCGCCTCAGCAAAATGGCGTGAGGTGAGGCGTGAGGCGCATCGAGGTGTAAGCCTCGAGGTGCATTGAGGCGTAAGCCTCAAATTCAGCCCTGAGGCTTAAGCCTTGAGGTGTACGCCTCGAGCGCCTTTTTAAACATTGCCATAAACCCCGAAGTATAGGGTCATATGTAATGTTTTTCTCAAAGTTCTAACTTTTCAAATTCTTATCACTCAAAACAGGACCACCACTTGCCACCGTGACCTACTTCACAGCTGCACCAACACCATTACATATCATGGATAATTTTAAACCATGGGGGATTCTAAGGTTTAAAACCATGGGCAATTTTAGGGTTTAAAACTCTGTAGAGATATGTGTTTGTGTCTGTATGAGGGAGAGAGAGAGATGATTACTCGTGGCGTGGTCTTCATGGTGGTGGCAGTGGTGCAATATTGAAACATTGGGGGTAACATTGCAAATGACTCTAAACTTTAGGATCGAAGGTGTCATAAAAGATAAATATTTCTCTTTGCCACATTGAGTCATATTATTGGTTGGTTTAAATGTTTTTGACACATAGGATGCCAACTCCGATTTTTTTGTAATGGTATGAAACAAAGTTCAAGAGTTAAGGTTCTAATTGCATAATGTGATGTACTACAGGGTTTAATTTATCACCACCTGTCTAAAAGAACCTAGACGAAAAGTACAATGCAGTCCCACGTCTGGAGTTAGTTTCACTTAAAAGCCAGACTTAATGCGTCTTGAGGCATTTTAAGTTGATGTGGCATTGAAAAATTGAAGATAGGATTGGAGTTGATTGAAGTAGAGAAAGCATAAGAACTAGAGAAAGTCGAGTAAATGCAGTTGAACTACTTTTCTAAATGAGTTATTAAGGTCGTATTTATAGATTGAGGAGGGGAACCTTTGGTTGGCAGGAAAACCTCATTGAATGCGGTGGTGGGAAGCCAATTAATGGGGCCTTTAGTGGTGCATGTGACAGGCGGCTCTACATGGTACGTGAAAACATTCCATTTGTCTGTTTTAAAGGGCTTTGAGATCGGTTCACGGTTTGGGAGAGATTCGCAAGTCACAAGTGTTCTCCCACCAAATCCTTAAACTAATTTTGCACTTGTCTTCAAGATTTATTGTTGTGTTTTGAGGTTTTTTTATAGTCTGGGTTGCTTCTTTGTATTGAGTCATGACACGATTAAGGTGGTTTATTTCATCCGAGATGGTCTACATGTGTTTGTTGTAAAATATTGTGGATCTCGCCCAGGGGTGTAACCCATGTTGAGATAATGGGTTTTGATATGGTCAAGCCACTCTACCAAAAAGGGTCGTGCAAAAAATTACTATGTACAATGTCCTGTGTGTGCCATGCACGAGATCTTGTAAGTGGGATTATGTAAAATGGGCCATGTACATCTTTCATGCAAGTGGATGTCCACGGAAATGTAAAGGACCATGTTAAAGGGTTGGGAGTGTACACTACATATGTGATGACCAAGAGTTGTGTATAGGGCTATGCGAGACGGCCATGTAACAAAGTTTTAACAATAGTCTGAGATGTGACGCCATGTAAATAGGCTATTTAAAAGGATACGTATAATGTAAATTGGTCTGATGTAAAAAAAAGGCTCGATAAATGCTTATGGGTTGAATGGTGAATGTGAACATGGGGCTAACGAGTTATGTAAAATGTATAGGTAAAAGCTTATGTAACCAGTGGGATGGGTTTTGTAGAAAGGCTCCGCAAATGCTTATGTAGCTAGTGTGGTGTGGGCCCCATGTAATGAAATTCTTGAAAAAGTCTCAGTAAAAACTTTTGCAACCAGTGGGAATATGAGACCCATGTAAGTGGTTATGAATAAAGGATCGGTAAAAGCTTATGTAACTGGTGGGGACTTGAGAATCTATGTATTTGGTTATGTAGGAAGGCTGGGTAAAAAGTTATATAACTAGTGGATTGTGGGTCCCATATAATTGGTTATGTGCGTCGGGTGCGGATATAAGGGTGCGTGTGCGTGTGCAATGGGTATTTGAAGAATCGGTGCTTCATAAGGGTTTTGGATTTACGCAAGCCCATGTGGTTATCAGTACCAAAATCTCTACTTTCATTTGTGAATGCAAATGGAATTAGAGGTTGAACCCCAATTCCATTCGTTGGGTGACCCCTTGCTCTCAAGTTCGAGTGTTTGCTCGTCGTTTAGGTCGGTGAGTGAGATTTCTGCTCATTGCAGTCACCTCCGGGGTTTTTTGCATCTGGATAGTACCAGGACCCTTGTGCCCCGACCCTTGATCAGATAAAGCTGCCGGCCCAATGACCCACAAGTCAAAATGAGCCTTGTGAAGCTCTCCTCAGCTCAACAATCCGTGAAGCAGCCTGACCTGCTCCGATCGCATAGTTCGACCCTATCCTCGTGTGGAGGAAGGATCAGTCCTGTGGACACTGACACATACCATTCAACATAGTCCTCGTGGTCGGTTAAATGCATCTTGAAGAAGTTTCCTCCAGCATTGAAGTGCCTAGTCTGTGCATGTAAGTGTACACTTTTGCGAGCGAGTGTTTACATCATAATAACTAAAAATCATAGAGAGATGCAAACTTTACTTACTGACGCATGTCCAAAAAGTAATTATGACATTGTGTCTTAATATTGAATTGATTAGGAATTATAGAAAAAATAATGTGTAGAATGCCACCCACAAGGAATTCCTTGAATGCAATTACTAGAGTGGGGCAATCTGTTGTGCCCACAATATATGTCGAGGTATAATTAAATTTTGAGTGAGGCACCATGTTAATGCGCAGAATATACAAGGGTAGATTTTAATTTTGAAATTTAGGATGGGACACGTGCCCCAACAAACTCTTTATGTTTCAAGAATGTTTATACGTTTGTTTGGATACATATATTAGAGTATCTCTAGACATACACGCATAATGAAAAAACTTTGGTTTTGCATTTTGTATATTTGCAAAACGCACATCTGGCATCTGGACTTGCATTGGGGCTTGCAAAATTTGAGTAATTTTGCCAATTTTGTGATTTTCAAACATACCATATGCCAATGTTCTATAAAAAGCTTGGCGGTCCTCGGGCACCGAGGGCCTTCTAGCTAGTAGGCAGCTAGGCGGCCTTCTAGACTTTTTTCTTCATGCGTTTTTAATATGCATACCCTCTAAATTACAGAGATAACATAATTTAGAAAAAAAACACTTTTTAAAAAAAAAAGCTGTAAATAAAATTAAAAACAACTTTTAATAAAACCTTTTGGCCTTCTGGCATATGAAACGGCCTTTCAGCATATTAAACAGCCGGTTAAATCCAATACCTTTTTTTTAGCCTTTTTTGAATACAACTACAAGGTTTATTACCTTCGGCATTCGAGGTGACCTTCTAGGCGGCTTTCCAGACCATTTTTTAGAACACTGCCATATGCACGGTATTTTACCTGCCATGACACGCACTAGAGCTGTGTTTTTTTCCTAGCTTCCAATTTTTTTGATTTCTGATCCGATTTTTTCCGATTTTGGAATGATTTTTAGTTTGCCGATTTTCGATTTCCGATTTTTCCAAAAAAAATCTGATCGGAAATCTGAAATAATTATGAATTTCCTATTTTCCTATTTTTCCGATTTTTTAAAAGTTTCCCATATCCCACATTGGTTGGGAGAGGGAGGGAGCTCCAAAGTGTGATCTATAAAAGGAGAGTATCCTCCTAACTTCCACACAAAAGAAAAAATGGGTCAAATTCTCATGTATTCTCATGTATTTACATGTTGGATTATACCCTTTTCTTTGTTTATTTAAAATGAGAATTCGAGTAATAAAAAATCGAAAATTTATTTTTTTGAAATTTGGAATTTCCGAAATTTCTGGATTTTTAATATATTTTGTGAATTTCCGATTTTTGCCGATTTTTCGATTTTTCCGAATTCAGAATTTTTTTTAATTTTCCGAAGAAATGGGGTCGGAAATCGGAATAATTATTTTATTTTCGAAAAAATCGGAATTTTTTCCGAAGTGGCATTTTCCGATCCGATCCGGCCGCAACACAGGGCTAACATGCACGCTTACAAGTCAGAATATACTGGTGGTGCCTGCGCGTGCTTCGCTTCGACCTCGACTACAGAAGTGAATCAAGGGTGTGTTTGCGAACCTCAATTCCATTATTTGGAATTGGAAAATTTTCAGTTCAAAATTTTTACATTTTGAACTGAAATTTTTTAAATTTCAATTCCAAGGTTAAGCGAAGTAAGCTTAGATTCCATTATTTGGAATTCCATTATTTGGAATTGGAGTTCCCAAACACACCCTAAGTGGCTGATATTAACTGTCATAAGCTTAGATGGACTGCTATTTTTGCAAGCCACATCTGGAGATGCTCTTATTTCTCAATACTTTTTAGAGTATTGGGTTGATATCCTTTTCTCATCCATTAAAGGTTAAGCGAAGTAAGCTAATTCAGATCATCAGTTGGGAAAAAAAGAATTTTAATAAAAAAGGGTAGAAAATTGGTGGTTGGTTTATTATTTTTATGATGTGAAATTTGGGTTCTTGTGGTTTTGCAGCATTGGTGCTCAGAGAGTTAAAAATACCTGCATTGCTTTCCGCAACTTCTGTGAGGAACAGGACATTGAAGCGTGAGTAGATTATACTCAATATCATCTAAATTGATTACTTTTTTCTTGTTATCTAATCAATAATGATAAATCAACCAAAAAAATTACAAGTAGAAGTCCAATATACCATGAGACGCATCTTATTCTAATAGAGGAAGTGGCGGGTGCTTGTAGATGCTTGAGATGCCTGCAACAAGTAAATCAAGAGTACTCAATTATCAAGAAGAAGCTTGACACTTTACTCAGCGTGAGAACAACAATTTATGCTTTGGATTCCGTTTCTAAGTGCTTGTTTGGCTCGAATATTTGTACTGAAGCAAATCCTGAATTGGTCGACTCACTCATAAATTTTCATAATACATGTCATGAATTTGAACCTAAAGCCCAAACTTGTACTAATTTACCAATCTGGAATTCAAGAAGGCACAAAATCTTGATTTAAACAAGCACTAAACTTATATAAACCAAAGCCTGAGACCATTTTCTTGTTGTTTATTGGCTGCAGTTGGAGCGACAGGTTATGGAAGCTGGTGGGGCAGTTCCTATGATGGGATGAATGGTTTTTGTGTTATCAAAATACATGAAACTCAAGTACATTTGAGACTTGAGTAGATTTTTGTAAGTTTTTTTTTGTGAACCCCTTCACTTGTCACAAGGTGGTGTTACCTAGTAAGCTTGTGTTGTATGAATTCTAATCAAAGAGAAGGCATACATGTTACGTGCCCTTTTATTGAGTGCCACTTCTAATGGTGAACTTGGAAGTTACAGATGTATGTATTTTTTGGCTTAAAATTTACCTTTATTTTCAGATTGACAAGCTCCCTACTGGTATTCGCCAAAGTCTCATCAGATTATTGTCAAGACAGACCAAATAGGAAGAAAGGGAAAACTTTCATACCATATATAAGCTGTTTTAGTTTTATTTTTTTTACTTGGGGGGTTCTTCCTGTTGGGTATATTAGTATATATATATGTTTATTTTGAATGAAATAAATGATTTGGGGCAAGTAAGTGGCCCAGTGGTAAGTTTGTGGGATTTTGTGCTTGAGGTTACTGGTTCAATCCTTAGGAAACACACTAAATATTAATAGTCTTTAATTGGGTTTTTGGGATTTTGGGCTTCTCTTGAGTGTTCAGAATTTTTATCCATTTACTATTTCGTTTTTAACTAATTTTTAAACCCTTTTTTAATTTTTGACCAAGTCTTTAATTCTGACTCAACTACCGGTTAGTGGAGAAATAAGTGGGTTATTGGGCAAAAATGTTTTGCTTTATTCCTATAAAAGACTACTCTTCCGTGCAAAACTGTGTCTTGAAAAAACGTTTTTCTCTCTATCTCCCATTACAGAAAAGAAAAAATATATTCTCTCTGTTATACTATTTTTTTTATTGAATTGTTTTTGGTACTAGAGTATCATGAGAGTTCAAGATTTTGCATAGTTGCTAGTGACAGAATCTGATCGTTGAATCCCATGAGGTGTTTGTTGGTTAACAACATCAATAGCAGACAATTTCACTTTTAGGACTTTATGTCAAACACAAACCTCGATTGATAAGTTCTAATTTTATCTATTTCGAATTTGAGTTTTTTCATATATTCTGCATATAATATTTCTAACACTTCCCACGTGGTAATTCAAATGGCATAAAAGAGTGGAGTAGTTGTGTGTGTGAGGGGTGGAGAATTTCGGGTCTGCTTTTTGGCAATTTTTATAGCCCTTGGATATTTTGTAGTAAGCTTACTTTTGACATTTTCCTGAACTGACATAAATAATATCATAAAAACTTTCATAATATGACTTGATACGCACATTTTTCAAAACCGACAATAAAGGATTTTATTATTTAAAAAAGAATAATTTAACAATTTTTCTTTACTATTTAGAGGGGTCTTGTTTCAAGAGTTTGCCTCGGGCCTAATAGGGCGCTAGGCCAGAATATTGGGGGATATGGACTTTTTATAGATGCAGGAAATCTCATTTTTTTTTCTCACTTATAGATTGAACAAGGACCTACTTTTAAACTCTAGAGTATTGGGGCATTTTGCCACATCAAAATTCCCAAATGTTCGTTTGCCACACCTAAGTTTGGGTATTGCTAGGAAAGACTAAATAGAATTGTGTTGCTCATATAAGATTTTAAACAGTATTAGTTTTGTGTCAATGAGATTATCTTCAACCAATATTCAAAAGTTAACCAACAATTATATTTTTGCCACAAATTGCCTCAGCATTTCAACTGGCACACGAGGGACTTCCATGGAGGATGTAATGTTGTGTGAGGAACCAATGGTATCATCCATTCATAACTTTATCCTGTTCTTTTACTTTACCATTGAACTTTCATTTTTGTATTTTCTTTAATTTTCTTTTGTATTTTCAGAGAACACTTTTTTACCATTTTCAAATTTTTTTGAAGTTTTTTTTCGTCATATTTTTTGCCAGGTTTTCGAAGTATTTTTCGATTTTTCTGAATAGTATTTTCCAGATTTTTTTTTAATATTTTCAATATTTTCAGAATACATTTTACTATTTTTTTCATTTTCATATTTTTAATGTATATTTGATTTTTAATATGTATTGATTTGTTTCCAGATTTTTGAAATATTTTTCTGTAATTGTTCCACTTCTTAAATTTATTTGTCACATTCCATATTTTTAAAAGTATTTTTGTAGTATTCTAATATTTATTAAGTATTAAGTAGTTTCCAGATTCTTAAATATTTTTTTGTAATATTTTAATTTTTAATTCTACTTTTTATTAATTTTCATACTTTATAAATGTTTTCTCCATTATTTTTGAATTTCATTGAAAAAAATAATATTTTTCAGATTTTTAAAATATTTTTTGTAATTTACATTTATTTTCATGATTTTCAGATTTTAAAAATATTTTCTTTAATTTCCAAATTTTTAACTGTTTTTTACAATTTTTCGATTTTTGAATATTTTTAATGATTTATTCCGTATTTTTCAGTTTTTTAAACTTTCATATTGTTTTGAACAAAATAATCCTCATATGCAATTTACATTTGTTTTCATGATTTTCAGATTTTAAAAATATTTTCACTAATTTCCAAATTTTTAAATGTTTTTTCTACAATTTTTCGATTTTTGAATAGTTTTAATGATTTATTCCGTATTTTCCAGTTTTTTAAACTTTCATATTGTCTTGAACAAAATGATCCTCATATGCATGATACATGATCCACTTTTCCATAAAAAAATTAACGGTGTTAACAGTAGGAAGTTACTTGTAGTCGTTTAGGAAGTCCAGGGGGTTATATACCGAAAATAAAAGTTCGAATAGTAAAGTGAAAAAGGGGATAAAGTTTTGTAATTAGCTCATATATCTTTACACACAACAAGAGTCTTTCACACCTTGGACAATTGTGTAGAGAGTCACACCAATTGTGTAATGGAGTACAGGTCCATGGTCTATAATCAAAAGCCAAGGCTGCAGAAAAAATGACACAATATGGAGCATACTTATTCCTAAAGTGTTCATCAATTTGACATTGACTTATTTTGAAGATATTTAATCCGTCCAGTTATTATAAAGTTTGTTCTTTAAGGCCTTTTTTGCAATTACTAGTTTGGAGAGAAAAGAAAGGAAAGAAAGGGAAAGTGAGTTCCTTTCCTTCGTTTGAGAGTTTAAGTAGGAAAGAAAGTGAGTTCCTTTCATTTGAAGTTTAAAAGGAGAGAAGAAAAGATTTTTTTTTAAAAAAAAATTGCCTTCCTTTTTCTACAAAACTTTCTTTAAAAGAAATGGAGAGAAAGGAAAGTTTTTTAATGAATTGTACCTTCTTCTCCTTAAAAAAATTAATTTCCTCCCAAACTCCTAAACAACAAGAAATAAAGTTATTTTATTTTCTCTCCTAAAATCCATTCTCTTCTCTTATTTTATTTTCTCTCTTATTAACTTTTCATTATTTTCTTTTCTCCCCTAATAAAATTTTTCTTTCCTTTATTTTCTCTCCAAAACTCGCAAACGAACCTAAGAATCCAATCTAATAAAATGTTGAATTGGATCAATTTTTTTAAAAACCAGTTGCATAATATATCGAACTTCAATTTGGGTTATATTTTTTACATGTAGTTTAGTTTAGATTCAATACAACCTGTACAACATCTCGCTTCCATTAGATCAAAATCCCTTGTTTGACATGAAATGACACGATGAGAAACGACCTCAAAGAAAAAAATAGAACGAACCCAAGTTAAGGGTCCGTTTGCTTATGTATTCATAAAACTCGATTTCAACACTGTTTTTAAATACAATTTTAAAATTTAGTTTTCCGTGTCTATAAATATTAGTGTGCATTTGGTAAACTTATTTTTAAATACAGTTTTATGAGATTTTGACGAAATTGGCAAGTATGTATATTTATATGTATAAACACACACACACACACACACACACACATATAACTTCCATACATACACGATACATGAATGCATAAATGATACATGAATTTACATACATACATGCATACACACACACACATCATAAATTCAATTAATAAAGCGGCTGACACCGACCCAACATTTCAACGGTTGAAAATGCATATTTAGAATATTTTTTACATATCACCTCATCTCAACGGGTTTTTTACTGAAATTTTTTGACGAAAAAAATTGGAGATAATTTTCTCACCGTGGAGATCATATCTATGAAGTTTCATCAAAAAATTTATTTTTTTACTATTTAAAAAAATGGTATGTACGGGTCTGCACCATAAGGAGTCCTTACAGGATAGGGTCTCTCTCTCTCTCTCTATATATATATATATATATATATATATATATATATATATATATATATACATGGATGCAAGAATTATCACAATTAATGATTTAGAAAATAATATCGAGATGAAAGCACTTAATCACACACGAAAACATATGTATGTGGTTCGAAAACTTGCCTTGGTCTATGGAGAGGTTACTATGTTCTTATTAGTGTCTCTCAATAGTCAAGGTTATATCCCATTACCCCAGACCAGAGTTTACCATTTATATTTGTGGAAAATAAGTGATTGAGTTGTATAAGTAACTCAATTAGCTTGTTGATAATTAGTGGTGTCCCTGAATATCTCCTCCAAGATTGTTGGTAACCGATTTGAGCATATCTCCATGCATTTAAACACATGTTAAATACACAGGTCTAAATAACTAACTAACCTGGGCGGGATAGTCCACTGTGTATGCTGGCTGATCGGCTACACTTTTGAAATAAATGATCCCTCACAATTGCCCCTAAAATCTTTGGGCTAAACATTTGGACCAACAGATTTTAAGTAAGTTCAAGGACCAAGACCTAAAACTGTTTTAAGATCAGAGTGGCACCCTTGTAAGCTGCTATCTTGTTGTCCTTTACATTGAAATCTCCACTTAATTGCTTAAAGACCAGTTTATAATCACTGAACATGTTAAGGCACTTTGTCCTCAGTATTTAGGCTTCGCACAAGCCAGCTATCAACGCTTCGTATTCGACTTCGTTGTTGAAGGCATTAAATCCCAACCTGATTTCTTGCTTGATGATAGTGTCTTCTGGTGTGACGAGGAAAATCCCTACTCATGCCCCTTAGAATCAGAGGCTCCATCAACCTATTGGGTCCAGTCTTCCTTACTTGATGATTGCTCCATCACCTTTTGGTTAGTCAGCTGGTGCCAAGACATGTCCTTTAATTATTGTCCTTGGATGAAAGTAAATATAGAACCTTTACAGTTTGACCGACCACTTTGAAAGTCGTCCAAAGAGGTCGGGTTTTCGGAGGAAAGCTTTAAGGGGGAATGAGGCGATCACAATCATTTAATGTGTTTCGAAGTAGTGTTTCAGCTGCCTAGAGGCAACCGCCAGTGCATAGATTAGCTTTTCTAAAGGTAAATAGTGTTGCTCTGCATCCAAGAGCATTTTGCTGGCATAATAGACGGGGTACTACCCGGCTTCCTTTTCTCATACCTGAGCATAGATAACGACGTGATATGATACCGCTAGGTAGAGGTACATATGATCTCCATTATCGGGGATTACCAACAATGGTGGTTTATTGAGGTAGGACTTGATCTCATCCAAAGCTTTTGAGCAGTCATCATTTCATGCGAGGCCTTTATCCTTCTTTAGTAGCTGAACGAATGGTCGACATCGTTCTGAGGACTTAAAGATGAAGCGATTGAGCGCTGCGAGCATTCTAGTAAGCTTTTGAATATCTCTCAATGTCCTTGGTGGGTGTACCTTGTTAATCGCATCAATTTGATCTGGTTTAGCCTCAATCCCTCTATTTCTGACTAGATAACCTAAAAATTTATCTGATTGCACATCGAATAAACACTTACTTGCATTAAGTTTCATTCGTTACTTTTAGAGGATTTCAAAGGTTCTAGCCTAGTCCGTGAGGTAGTTGGCTTTGTTCTTGCTCTTGAACAACATGTCATCAATGTAGACTTCCATGATGTTACCCATATGTTACTTGAACATTTTTGTGACCAACCTCTAATAAATTTCCCCTGCGGTTTTTAGGCCAAACAACATGACATTGTAACAGTATAGACCGACTGGGGTTATGAAGGATGTTTTGTCTTGGTCGGGGCCGAACAACGAAATTTGATGGTGCCCTGAATAGGTATCCTGAAAACTCATTTTCTCATGATCTGTCATGACCTCCACTAGCTAATCAATCTTAGGCAATGGGAAACTTCTTTTGGGTCAGGCGTGGTTAAGGTCTGTGAAATTAATACAGACCCTCCAACTACTGTTGCTTTTATGTACTACTACTTGGTTGGATAACTATTTAGGGAACTGAACTTCCCTAAAGCTTCCCAACTTCGTTCTCCACTGTTTTAGCCTTTTCAAGGGTTATTCGACATGACTTTTGAGCGATCGACTTGAAGGTTGGGTCAATACGCAGATGATGGAAGGCTACGTCGGGATCAATTACAGGCATATTATATGGCCCCAGGTAAAAACATCCAGTTGCTTATCAAAAAGGCAATCAATTCTTTCTTTTTGTGGCCGAGGAGTGCAGTCTCGATAAAAAACTTCCTATCAAGCAAATTGTCATCAGCACTAAATTCCTCCAACCTTTCAACAATCCTATCTGTGGGATGGATCCTGGTCTCCTCCACCCCTGGTCGCCCATACCATAGTTGCTATTTGGAGGGTGTATCCCTATTTTGCGCTTCCCCTGGGGTCTCCTTTAACATCTTTTTTTATCTCCTTTCGGGATAGAATGACTGCGATGAATCATTTCCTTGTAGTGGCTTGATCGCCATGAATCTAAACCATGCCCCGGTCGGTGACACACTTCAGTTTTTTATGATAGGTAGATGGTACGACTCTCATGGTGTGTAACCAGTCTCTGTCTAAAATGACGTGATATAGAGACTCTATATTTACCAACAAGAATTCAATCAACTTTAACTGATAAAATTATCTTGCCTAATTTTCTTCGTGAATCCGATCAATAGAACCGTGGTCTCCTTGAGGTCGGCTAAGTTAAGCGTTAACTTGTGAAATAGCTCTAGGTACATTACCTCTGACGAGATTCATTGGTCTACCAGTAACTTGTCGACGTCTCAGTTCACAATTCTGAGAGTAATCACGAGTGCATCATGGTGGGGAGTCCTCACCCCCATTAGATCTTCCTCCGTGAAGATAATATGTTTGGTGTAGTCGACATCCTCTGGTCGCCAGCATTTACCATCTTGAATTTTTGCATGGTCAATCTGAAATGCTTCCATGACAGTAGTGGCCTTTTTCAACTCCATCCAAATAGCGTTCCCATAGATCTGCCTCAGGTTAGATGCTCCATAAATCACCGCGAACGTTCCCTTAGATCTACCTCCGGTTAGATGCTCCATGAAACACCGCGAACTCTTCTCCTATGTCTTCATGAAGGACGTTGTCCAGTTTCTAGTCGCCATTGGCTATGACCTTATTAATTTATTTTCTACGTACTCATTCAAATGTCCATCCTGGACCAACTCTTCCAAATGCGACTTCAGTGCTTTGCAATGCTCTGCCCTGTGGTCACCCTCCTTATGGAATGCGCATCTCAGCGTGTTATTCCTCTTTATTTGGTCGCCATCTATTTTCTTGGCCCACTTGATGAATGATTGATCCTTGATCTTACTCAAGATCATATAAATTGGTTCTTTAAAGACCGTGCTAACAACCTAGAACGCCTTTGAAGGATCGACCTTGTTCTCACACTTAGATCCATTCTTGTTCCCTTTCTTTGGACTATCACTCTTGTCTCCTCCTTTAGTTTCTTTTTCTCGACCGTTATCACTTAGGGTAGAGGAAACACATCTTCGACTTTGGTATATGTTTCAATACGCGCCATGAGGTCGTCAATGGTGGTGGCCTCTTTCTTCATCAAGGACTGGTACATCAAAGATGTGGTTGGCAGACCAATCTTGTAGGATTTTACATCCACCTGCTCCGAGCAATCCTCCACTTTGTTGAAGACTGTAATACCCCGCGATTTTGGGACTGAGAAATTAAAATTTTGGGAGAAATAAAATTTATTTAAATTGGAGAATTTTGGAATTTAGAAATTGAGGTCCAAAAATTGAGGGCGTTATAAAGAAATTCGGATGACGATTCTGAGTGCGCGATTGGTTCCGGATGGCTCGAGATAGTCAAAATGACAGTCCTAGGGATTTATTTCAGTTCCAGAATATTTTTTTAAGTTAGTTTGACTTGAATTGGAGTAAATGAGTCATTTAAATTGTGTATTATCATTTAAAATTGGGATTTAGGTTTTAAAGACTTATGAAATCAACATATCTCAATTGTGTGTGTGTGAGAGAGAGAGAGAGAGAAAGAAAGATAGAAAGAAGAAGAAAAGAAGAAGGGAGAAGAGAGAGAGAGAGGAGAAAGCTTGGAGATTTTCGGCCAATACGCAACCTTGAGGATGATTCAACCTCTACAATTTTGGGGCAAGTGTTAAATCTTGCTAAATAATTCACATGTGTATTTTATTTCATGAATTGTGGGGAGAAATATGGATTTTTGGGTACTTATATCAAAACCTAGATTTTGGGTGTTAAACCTTGCATTTGATGTTTATACATGGTTTTAAGGGTGTATAACTTAAAAGGATTTGAGATAACATGATTTTTAGATTGAGAAATATGTTGGGGTTGAAGATTGAGGGTTAGAAGAGGATGGATATGATTTTTGGGGAATTTAGGTTTTGGAGAGAAATGTCCATTTCGTGGCTTGCTGAACATGCCGAATCGATTAGGCCCCCCTACCAGAATCGATTTGGAAAGTGACAGATTTACTGGTTTGAGTGACCGAATTGATTCGCCTTAGAGGGCGAATCGATTCCCTAGGCCAAATGGATTCGAAAACAGGGCTGTTTTGATAGATTTTTCTCGAATGAGTTTTACTCCATTTCAGTTGGGTTTCTCGAATTGGAACTTATATATATGATGCAAGAGTTACATTTTAGATTTTCATTGAAGGTCTCTCACATATTATGATCACGGGGACGTATCGAATTAGTTTGGGAATATATATATATATATATATATATATATATATATATATATATATATGTATTGGAGTTTGTTGTATCGACATAGTGGGAAATTTCATTAGGGATGGGAGTCCCACTCAGAGTTTAAAAAGTGTGTTAACATAGGATGTAAGGTTAAGGACTTTTCGAGGAAGTTGTGAAGTTATGACGAGAGATTGTTATGGCGAATTTTGTGTTGAAGCCTTCAAGCGATAGGATTTCATTTAGATATTACGGGTAGATCAATGAGAGACATGTCGAATATCCTTAGTGACAATGAATTTGGGGATTAAATTTAAAACACGGTGTTGTTAAGGGTTCAATTGAATAAATGAACCGAGATCGTATTTCGAAAGGATTAAATAGATTACCGATTCCTAGTTAGATGTATATTTATAGCCGTAGTAATTATTATATATCAGTGGGCATACGGATATAAATGGTATGTATAGCGATGAATACATACGTTCGATTTTGAGATAGTATCCTTAATGTTGGATATAATGGAAGAATATTCATATCATAGGGGAATTTGCTGTATATGTTTCAAGTAAGGGACTGTGTAAGGGAAATGCTTTGAGTAGGTATGCGTTATAACAAGGGTGAGTATTACGAGAAGTTGTACACTTATCACCAGCTTCTTTTACTTTATGAATAATGATTGGAGATAGGGTATACATATATATATATATATATACTTATTGTGTGAGCATACCCGACACATGCTATCATGGGAGGTTGCGCGATGTGGGTGAGGCCTCTAGATTGAGGAGAATGGTGCGTATAGTCCCCAGGTCATAGTCGTCCATTATTATTTGTGTGATTTTATTTTTAGGGGTGAGAATCCTTGGGTATGATTCGTTCTCACTTTCCGGTTAGGCACTATGACTGCTTCCCATACGTTATGATTGATTTTATTACCATGGCGATGTGATAATAGTCCGATATGTGGTAACCCGTGAGAAAGTGAGTAATTCCTGGAAGATGATAGCATGGTGCAGTATATTTGTATCCTATAACCGTTTATGTTATGAGTATTGCAAAGTGTGCATTATGTGTGGTACGTATACGTGGTTATAGGATTGAATGATTGTATATATATATTTAGAGTAAATATATATATATATATATATATAGGTGAAGGTAATATGCATTTTTAGGATGTACATCTTGTGTGATTTTGGTGTACTAGTTTATCAGGGTCGAACGATCGTACTTAGAGTGTATTGCTGATATATCGACCTCAAGGATTTTAATAGAGATCCTATTTATGTACTTAAAGATGGTACTAAACATTTAAGTAGTTGAAGTTATAGAATATGTGTGGAGGACATAATGGATCCCTACGATCAACATTGTCAAGGAGTAGTGTATCGGGGGGGGGGGGGGGGGGGGGGTTCCTTATTTTGATTTCGCTTTGCGAGACGTCCCACGCACAAAACGCAGTGCAATGTTGGGAGTAGGGAGAAATTTTGTCCTTAGTAATTGTGTGTATGTTGTTTAAGTGATAAAAGTTTTTTAAAAATAAGATATAATGTGTGCTTATTCTGTCGTTAAGGACTTGGTTAAGTTATAACTTAAATCGGTTGAACTCTAGTAAGTTACATATGTGTGTGCTTATCTGATTTATATACACACATATAGTTTGGGTGTAAACTTAGGGTACGATATGATGGGAGGATTTTTTGATTATCAGTAGAAGATATCGAGTATATAAACTTAAGTTATGTGCATACGTTTAGGTGTGCGCTTTAGTTGAGGGGTGAGTTTGGGAGTTCCAAGGGAGTGCGACTCCAATTTGTTTATGAAATTGTGCATTTATAATTATTATGCACTGTTATACACTTGCTATAAACGTTTTTACACCTCGGGCTCTGACCCGTTTATTTTCTCTCTTGCTACATATGTATATTCTGTACTACAGGTGTCCCACCGCAAGGATACCGATGATGTTATTCTATCCAGTATCTTGGGAGCCGTAGCAGACGCGGACTGTTGCGGGATTTGTTATAGTCGCCTCATACCGTTTGTAAATATAGATAGGATTCATTTTGGTGTATTGGGTTTATACCCAAAAGTTACTTTTAGCATTTTTATACTTCTCTCCTCCGGATTGTTGTATTATCTGTTACCCGACAGCATATTCGGGTATAATTCTTTTATTGCACCTGTTACGTTTTATATGAGTACATCATTTTTATTGTTGTGCGTGAGTGATTTTCCTTTTATCTTACTTGTTAGTTATTTTATTGTGGGCATGATGTTCTTTATATGTTTTTTTAAAATTTTTTGGCATCCGCTTGTTATGGTTTTGGGTAGCTAGCAGCTTTTATTTTAGTATCGACAGTTGATGCTAAGAGTGATCCACTTAAGATTCCTATTTTAATTTTGGTGGCACAAGCCATTGATGTTGCCATGGTTGCAATGGCACTTCCTCTGGCAGTTTCAATAGCTTAGGACCACCCAGGGCCACCTGCGTGGGAAAGAGTACGAAAAGCCTTTATAGGAAGGACATCCTCCAAAGAATACGAGGGAGGGGAGCTGATGCAATTCTTGTATGTCAGTGGAAGAAGGACATACAAGGCACCTTAGGATGGTGGAATCCGGTGAGGTGCTGAAATGAGTTCTCTCCATCTTTAAAACTCTTGGGTGTAGCTCCCTAACAGTGGGAGTTAGTCACCATGTCACAGCAGATAGAGATACAATGCTCACATCCGATTTCTGGGTAGACTGCTCGAAAAATGACAATTAAGGATAGCTAATTTGTTGTCCCAAAAGGCCATTTGTTGTCCCCAATAGTATTTAGGACAGTCATAAGGACAGGAAGAGCTGTCCTTTCAGGTGGGCGTCATAAACGGCTAAAAGGACAGCAACTGCTGTCCTTTTTGAGTTTTTAGGACAACAGAAAACTGTCTTTTTATCTCCGTCCTTTTAAATCCAAATCCAAATATATATTTGTAAGGATGGATGTTGCTGTACTTTAAAACGGAGTATTAGGGACAAAATTAGCTATCCCAATTAGATTTTAGCGCCTAAAATGTGGCGCCAAATTAATATTTTAAAAGACAGTTGTAGCTGTCCAAAAAGATAAATATATATATATATATATATATAAACTGTATTATAGTCAGCCTAAATTCAATTTCTAATATAATAAAAGTAAATTAAAAAAATAAAAATGCAAAGTTATATTATACCAAAATTTAACCTTTAAAATAATAACAAAACCAAATAGTATATAATCACACTTCACAAAATAAACACCACCACATACTTTAAAGTCGTCATTTTCAGTTCAAAGTTAGTTACATAGATACATAGTCAAGCATTGTTATAGAAAGTATCAATTATTGCTACTGCTGGAAGTGGTGGTAGCGAGATGTCCGCCTCTCGCAGAATACGAACGATTTCAATCATAGCTTCTGCTAGAGTTTCTCTCTTGGCCCTTCTGACTCTTTATTGTATCTCATTTTCTAAATCTGTACACACCATACCAATTTCTTCTTGATGATGATTCGCGCGTGCCTCAACCTCTTCCCGATAATGAGTATCTCGCTCATTGACCTCCTTCTCTAGTCGAGCAATCTCATTATGGTAATAATGATATGATGTGGTTAAATGATAAGAAGTTGGTTCAATACATACTCCCATACACAATGCTCGTCCATGTTCATCAGTCCTATCACATCCTCAAATATAGCATCCCTCACTTCAACCCTAGTTTGTTGATCTAGTGGTAGCACATCCAATTGTCTTTTAATCATTTCCTACAAATTGAGAAAAAAACATATAACACAATCAACCTCTTTTGGTAATTGAAATTTGCAAACATCCACCAAAATAAAATTCATAATGTAACTAAGTCATTTACATTGCAATTACACCTGCGTATACCTCTCTAACAGCCGCTCCATCATCGACATCGTATGTTAGATCCTTTTTCTTACGTGTCCATCTCCAAACACTCAATTTGTCGATGGGCTCCTGTTTTGACTTCATCTAATTTATATAAAAATAGAAAACGTGTTAAAAAAATCCAAAAAGAACATATATATAATCATATTAAAGTAAGAACATAAATACTAACTTGTTGCTTTATTACAACAATTGAAGTTCTCCCAATTCTAGGGTGTGAACACGAATATGCTCGGTTAAATATATTCCTATTTGTCACTCGCTGCAAGTAGTAATAAATAATGTTAATGACATTTAAAGTTACTTGTAATTGTTTGTATATCCTCTCCACCGATACAATGTTTTATTTAAAAAAAAATCGACAAAGTTTTCTTTGTTTTTACATGTAATCCAACAAGTTTAATCATCAACATTAACATCAATAATTAAAAAAAAAAACATATGAAATTCCTTCCACCAATTCAAAATAGACCCCACCCTCCCCCACACATCCCGCCCGAACTCAAAACACCCCCCCATTCCCCACCCTTACCCAAACTAGCCCTCACATCCCACCGAAGCCAAAATAACCCCCACTCCCACCCTCCCCCACACAACCGCACCCGAACCCAAAACATCCCCACCACTCACCCGAATAAAAAACAACCCCCACCCGACCCACCGATACAATGTATTATTTTTTAAAAATTTTGACAGAGTTTCCTTTGTTTTTACATGTAATCCAACTTGTTTAATCATCAACATTAACATCAATATTTAAAAAAAAAACATATAAAATCCCTTCCACCAATTCAAAACAGCCCCCACCCTCCCCCACACATCCCACCCGAACTCAAAACATCCCCCACCCCACCCTTACCCAAACTAGCCCCCCCTCCCCCCCACACCTGCGCCCGAACCCAAAACATCCCCACACCCCACCCGAACCTAAAACAACCCTCACCCGAACCACCGATACAATGTATTATTTTTTAAAAATTTCAAAAAAGTTTCCTTTGTTTTTACATGTAATCCAACCTGTTTAATCATCAACATTAACATCAATAAATAAAAAAAACATATTCAAAACAGACCCCATCCTCCCCCACGCATCCCGCTCGAACTCAAAACATCCCCCACACCCCACCCTTACCCAAACTAGGCCCCACATCCCACCGAACCCAAAACATCCCCCACCCCCACCCGAACCAAAAATATACCCCACCCTCCCCCACACACCCGTGCCCGAACCCAACCCCCCCCCCCCCACACCCCACCCGAACCAAAAACAACCCCCACCCGAACTACCGATACAATGTATTATTTTTTTAAAATTTCGATACAACTTACTTTGTTTTTACATGTAATCCAACATGTTAAATCATCAACATTAACATCAATAAATAAATAAAAAACATAAAAAATCCCTTCGACCAATTCAAAACAACCCCCACCCTCTCCCATACCCCCATCGAACCCAAAACTGCCCCCACCATCCCCCACACACTCGCGCCTGAACCCAAACTAGGCCCCACATCCACTATTTTTTTTACATGTAATCCAAAAAGTTCTAACCAAGAAAGAGATGTGATGCCTTTAATGCTTCTTCACCCCAAAGTTTCACTAAGACTTTCCATTAATTCAGGTTGACTTGAGGGGGTGTAGTCCAAGAAGGCCAAGTCAATGGAAATAAATCCCCTTGGTGTGCATAACAACCGAGTTAACTCGCCAACTTCTTCGAATTGTACAAAAGCAATGAGTAGCATCACCCGTACAAAAGCAATGAGTAAGCATATATAAATATTAAAAAAAATCCTATTGTATATATCTTTTAGTATATACCCTCATATGAGATGAACTGTGACTCATTTTCCACTGTAAGGGAGGGTGTACCATCGATATTACCTATTAAAAAAAATTATTAACACGAGCACATAAGAAGTGGCGCAAATGAGTATATTGTGTTCAGAGCAATATTTGAACTCCTAGAGAAATAAAAATTTATATACCTGAATCTGAGATGGGTGGTGATGCATGTGCCGCTCCACTAGCAGGCGAGGATCTAACCATAATGAATCTGTTACAACAAAACAATATATATGATTAGTTATTATATTAATAAAAAATATGATAAAAATAAGAGAAACATGTGTCATATGTCATAGTGCTTACACATATTCATGTTAATTTACATTTAACAACCCTCGTAACAAGTGACGTAATCCAATAAATCCTTCATCATGTTAAAAAAAAATATATTAGCATACATATAAAAGATATACAATTTAAGCATAACAAGTGCGCACATTTTCTTCAAAGAACGGGAAAGCTACAAAGCCTATGCACATTTTAAAAATATCAAAACAACTCATTTTGAACTAATTTTTTTAGGGGTACCCTGAAATGCTTTCCACACATAAAAAAAATTCTGCTAAAAATAATGGCTTTTACTATTGTAAGAAATAGTCGTTAAGCCCAAATTGAACTTATCATTGTTGGATAGAATTAGTTGAATTAAATCATAAACTAACCAAACGATCTTATATTGGGATTAGTTTTATTTGTTTTATAATTTTTAACCCTAAAAATCTTGTGATTAATATTCACCAATTAATTTTTCAGCTACTATATGACACAACAATCGAATAATGTGAAATTAAAAATTTTAGAAAATAAATAAACTTTCATCAACAAATAAATCTAGTAATTCATTAATAGTAGCTGAAAAATTTTGTTGCTGAATTTTTTTTGAAAATACCTAAAAACAACTAAAAATAGAAAATAGAGATAAAAGAAAAAAATAAAAGGAAAATAACAATGGATTCCCATAAAAAAAAAACATTGTCCTATTCTTAACGCCCTCATCTCTGACACTTTCATCTTTTGAACATGTTACTTCTTGATTATCTAACACCCTCTCATATAACATGGTTTCTCCGACAACTGTGCTATAGAATTTCTCATTTAACTCAATGTGTATATGCCTATCACATATTAGGCCAGTAGCATTTCTCCACTCGACTTAAATTGCCTTAATTTTATCGATAGCATCATCAGTAATCAAGAATAGAACTGAGTACATGAAGTGCAAGAAGAGCAAATCGGGATATAATGAAGTTTAAGGGTCTAGACCATGGTTCAAAGTAATGGCTGAAACCAAGATGATACAGTTAACCGTACCTAGATATAAACGAAACAAACTTGACTCACCATGACGTCAATTCTATTTCCAATTCACCAATTTACCGATTCGATACACGACACAAGTTGTGCTACTTTTTAATTTTCTTTTTATCCTTTAAAACAGAAGTTACCAGGTTGCGTTTATTTTTTCATCTAAATGTGAAAACTATGTTTTCTTTTATATGACTTCAGAGGAAAAATAATCTTTATCCTCTTAATGATTTAGAAAACAAACACTACTTTGGTAATTCTTAAAAACAAACATCTCCTTAGACTATAGTTTTAGCGGTGGTAACAATAAAGAATGTTAGTGATGGAGAGCATACCAAATCCTTAAAGCCTAAGAATGGAGTTGTGAAGCCAAGCAGAAATCAAGGACCGCCTCTTTTCTACTGCCAATCCTTATCACTTCCACAAACTCAGAATCTTCCCACACATTCACTGAACAATCTTTACTCATACCCAAATCCTCTCGAATAGGCTTTGAATTACAGTTTAATCTTCTCCCAAGCTTCTCATTGTTAAATAAGTAATTATTAAATGAACATTTCGAAGCGTATGGATATGGACACAGTGAAATGCAAGACGAAGGGTGTAATAGACTGGTCAAAATTGGAAGCTCCATAGAAAATGAAGTAAGATTTATGGTGCAACCATCTCAATCTCTATCATCAACAATCCTATCCTATATAAGAATTGAAAGCACATGAATTTTTACTTTCGCAGAACAGAGCGGATGGTTTTCCGAGAGACTAGCATAAATTAAAGCCAACTTAACTATATTATTATGATTCAACAATATATAATTCAACAACAAAATTTTTCTCAAAATCTCAACAATATAATTCATATAATTCAGCAATATATAATTCAGCAAAAAAAATTTCAAAAACTAAAAACAAATTCAGCAATATAAAATCTCACCAACAAAGGTTCGTACAAATTAACTAAAACAGATTCAGTAATATACATAAAATTTCAACAATAAAGTTTCATAAAATAAGAAAATACCCAATGATTTTAGCAAAAAAGTCCAAGAAAATTACCAATGATTGAGAAAGGCGGGTCAGGAAGCTAGGCAACAAACCAGACGGGGCAGCATCAACGCAGGTCGGGGCGGCATCAGGGCAGGCCGGGTGGGGAGCAGGTCAGGGCGGGGCATAGGCACGGGGATGAAAAGAGAGAGAGAGAGAGAACGGCTGAGAGAGTGAGTGAGGTAATGTTAGGGTTCTTTCTTCATTTTACACAATTAAAATTTTGTCCTTTTTTAAAAGAGAGGGAACGAAAAAAATAAAAGGGGGAAATGAATTGTTTAAAGGGACAGGAAATGCTGTCCTTTTAGAGTTATTTTAAAGGACATTAATTTTTGCTGTCCTTGAAACTATTTTCAGTTTGTTATTAAGGACAGATAAAATAATTACTGTCCTTTTAGACTATTATAAAGGACAGCTAAATCTTTCTGTCCCTTATACGTTTTTTAAAAGGACGGCTTTTAAGATGTCCTTAATGTCTCTGTCCTTCATTGTCATTTTTCTTCTAGTGGCACACTATGACTTGAGGTATTTTCTTCTACAGTTTAGACGGAGATGAGGAAGAGATTACTAGAGGTGACTCAAGTTGATTAAATTGTGGATGAGTACGAAGAGGAATTTACTCGACTATCAAATTTTGTGCCTGATGAAGTATATGTATATAGAGGAGGAGCGAATAGGGAAGTCCTTGGGAGGATGAGATTGGTAAATTCGGTAGCATTTGTGAGGGAACCCGACATTTCTGACTTTTGCTGATGTGATGAACATGGCAGTGTTAAACTGTCAGGAGTATTGTTTTTATTTAAAGGAGCAAGAAACTTGGAGGCTTGGGTCCAATAAGTAGGACTGGAGGAGATGATTCTAGCGGAGCATGATCACCGCCGTGACAGGATTTTTAGCAGGTTTATCTAGGGCCTTAACATCGTTTTATCCCTCAGAATGGTCCGAAAGGAATTTTTGGGAAATGAGAACTATACCCTAGGAAGAGGGATTGTCTTAGAAGAAGTAGATGGAAAATTTTGAGGAGGTATTGGATGTGAAATTCCTATAACAGTTCCTAGGCCGGTTTGAGCAAGATAATTTTAAATGGGACCTATTGATGAAGTGAGGTAATTGGTGTATGGGGATATAAGGTAAATTATTCTCCCTTGTGCTTAGGTTGTGTTTGAGAAGACTTGGGAGCGCCACATATAAGGTATGGTGAGTGGTTAACTACTATAACCACATGGGAGGAAGGATTAAACAAGAGTGGCATTTGGATGGTATCTTTAGGGCGAATATATATTTTGCGATAGGCTAATAGAGAGTTGTGATTTTGGGTTTTGGGAGTGTAAACGGTTAAAATGTGTTTGGTGATAATTGGTAAGGTTATTATTTTTATAGTTAGGCTAGATGCACGTGAGGGTGTTTTCCAGTTGTGGATGGGCCTATCTTATGACGATGCTTGGACGTATTGTAACGAAATTTTATTTCTGAGAGGATTCAGATTTAGTGGGATCATTATTGAGCTAAGAATTTGACTCATGGTTGTACTAGCTTTGAGAACTAGGTGTTGGTGAGAGTATTGTATTTGTAGATACCTTGTGTTTTGAACATGAAGTGTTTGATTTGGTGTGTCGAAAGACACAAAACTATTTTATGTTATATTGTTATATAGGCCTTCGGGCAATATCTATGGTTTGAAATTTTTATATAAAACCTTAGTCATGATTTAACTGATCTCAATTTCCGACCGAGCTATTGGGAGGGTTCCTTATTTGGATTTCGTTTACGAGACCTCCCCCGCATGAAAGTAGCGAATGTCAGGAATTGAGAAGAGTTCAATCATTGGAAATTTCAAATTTTTACAAACTTAATACGTTATTATAGATTAAATTGTTAAGAGGTATATTACGGGTTAAGGCAAGTGAATCCAAGTATGTTCGTATAATTAGGTTCAGGTACAGGGTGTATGGGCACCCTGGTTGACTAATTTGATTTCTAAATGAAGTAATTCGCCGAGAGAATTGGGAGAAATAAGTATAGGAATCTTGAGGGTAGGTGACATGAAAACTAGTTGAGATTCAGAGTCCTAGGTTTAACTTAATTTCACGAACGAAATTCTTATAAGGGGTGAGGTCTGTAATACCTCGCGATTTTGGGACTGAGAAATTAAAATTTTGGGAGAAATAAAATTTATTTAAATTGGAGAATTTTGGAATTTAGAAATTGAGGTCCAAAAATTGAGGACGTTATAAAGAAATTCGGATGACGATTCTGAGTGCGCGATTGATTCCGGATGGGTTGAGATAGTCAAAATGACTGTCCTTAGGATTTATTTCAGTTTCGGAATATTTTTTTAAGTTAGTTTGACTTGAATTGGAGTAAACGAGTCATTTAAAGTGTGTATTATCATTTAAAATTGGGATTTAGGTTTTAAAAGCTTAAGAGGCTTATGAAATCAGCCTATCTCAATTGAGAGAGAGAGAGAGAGAGAGAAAGAAAGATAGAAAGAAGAAGAAAAAAAGAAGGGAGAAGAGAGAGAGAGAGAGGAGAAAGCTTGGAGATTTTCGGCCAATACGCGACCTTGAGGATGATTCAACCTCTACAATTTCGGGGCAAGTGTTAAATCTTGCTAAATAATTCACATGTGTATTTGATTTCATGAATTGTGGGGAGAAATATGGATTTTTGGGTATTTATATCAAAACCTAGATTTTGGGTGTTAAACCTTGCATTTGATGTTTATACATGGGTTTAAGGGTGTATAACTTAAAAGGATTTGAGATAACATGATTTTTAGATTGAGAAATATGTTGGGGTTGAAGATTGAGGGTTAGAAGAGGATGGATATGATTTTTGGGGAATTTAGGTTTTGGAGAGAAATGCTCATTTCGTGGCTTGCTGAACATGACGAATCGATTCGGCCCCCCTACCCGAATCGATTCAGAAAGTGACAGATTTATAGGTCTGAGTGACCGAATCGATTCGGGTTAGGTCCGAATCGATTCGGAAACAGTGCTGTTTTGATAGATTTTTCTAGAATGAGTTTTACTCCATTTCAGTTGGGTTTCTCGAATTGGAACTTATATATATGATGCGAGAGTTACATTTTAGATTTTCATTGAAGGTCTCTCACATATTATGATCACGGGGACGTATCGAATTAGTTTGGGAATATATATATATATATTGGAGTTTGTTGTATTGACATAGTGGGAAATTTCATTAGGGATGGGAGTCCCACTCAGAGTTTAAAAAGTGTGTTAACATAGGATGTAAGGTTAAGGACTTTTCGAGGAAGTTGTGAAGTTATGACGAGAGATTGTTATGGCGAATTTTGTGTTGAATCCTTCAAGCGATAGGATTTCATTTAGATATTATGGGTAGACCAATGAGACACAGGTCGAATATTCTTAGTGACGATGAATTTGGGGATTAAATCGAAAACACGGTGTTGTTAAGGGTTCAATTGAATAAATGAACCGATATCGTAGTTCGAAAGGAATAAATAGATTACCGATTCCTAGTTAGATGTGTATTTATAGTCGGAGTAATTATTATATATCAGTGGCATATGGATATAAATGGTGTGTATAGTGATGAATACATACATTCGATTTTGAGATAGCATCCTTAATGTTGGACATAATGGAATATTCATATCATAGGTGAATTTGATGTATATGTTTCAAGTGAGGGACTGTGTAAGGGAAATGCTTTGAGTAGGTATGCGTTATAACAAGGGTGAGTATTACGAGAAGTTGTATACATATCACCAACTTCTTTTACTTTATGAATAATGATTAAAGATAGGGTATACATATATATAGATATATATATTTGAATGGGTATATATATGTCGCGAATGTATATTTCTCGTGTGATGATTTATGCTTATGATGTGATTGCGTGTATATATATTTGTGGTGTGAATGATATATATATACTTATTGTGTGCACATACCTGACACATGCTATCATGGGAGGTTGCACGATGCGGGTGAGGCCCCTGGCTTGAGGAGCAGGGTGCGTATAGTCCCCAGGTCATAGTCGTCCATTATTATTTGTGTGATTTTCTTTTTTGGGCTGAGAAGCCTTGGGTATGATTCGTTCTCACTTTTCAGTTAGGAACTATGGCCGCTTCCCATATTTTATGATTGATTTTATTACCATGGCGGTGTGATAATAATCCGATATGTGGTAACCCGGGAGAAAGTTAGTAATTCATGGAAGATGATATCATGGTGCAGTATATTTGTATCCTATAACCGTTTATGTTATTAGTATTGCAAAGTGTGGATTATGTGTGGTACGTATACGTGGTTATAGGATTGAATGAATGTATATATATATTAAGAGTAAATATATATATATATATATATATATATATCCTATAGGTGAAGGTAATATGAATTTTTAAGATGTACATCTTGTGTGATTTTGGTGTACTAGTTTATCAGGGTCGAATGATCGTACTTAGAGTCTATTGCTGATATATTGACCCCAAGCATTTAAATTGAGATCCTATTTGTGTACTTAAAGATGGGACTCAACATTTAAGTAGTTGAAGTTATAGAATATGTGTGGAGGACATAATGGATCCCTTCGATCAACATTGTCAAGGAGTAGTGTGTCGGGGGGGTTCCTTGTTTGGATTTCGCTTTGCGAGACGTCCCACGCACGAAACACAGCGCAATGTTAGGAGTAGGGAGAAGTTTTGTCCTTAATACTTGTGTGTATGCTATTTAAGTAATAGAAGTTTTATAAAAATAGGATGTAATGTGCGCTTATTCTGTCATTAAGGACTTGGTTAAGTTATAACTTAAACCGGTTGAACTCTAGTAAGTTACATATGTGTGTGCTTATATGATTTATATATACACATATAGTTTGGGTGTAAACTTAGGGTACGATATGATGGGAGGATTTTTTAATTATCCTTAGAATATATCGGGTAGATAAACTTAAGTTATGTGCATACGTTTAGGTGTGCGCTTTAGTTGAGGGGTGAGTTTGGGAGTTCCAAGGGAGTGAGACTCCACTTTATTTATGAAATTGTGCATATATAATTATTATGCACTGTTATGCACTTGCTATAAACGTTTTTACACCTCGGGATCTGAACCGTTTATTTTCTCTCTTGCTATATATGTATATTCTGTACTACAGGTGTCCCACCGCAAGGATGCCGATGATGTTATTTTATCCAGTATCTTGGGATCCGTAGCAGAAGCGGGCTGTTGCAGGATTTTGTTATAGTCGCCTCATACCATTTGTAAATCTAGATAGGATTCATTTTGGTGTATCGAGTTTATACCCAAAAGTTACTTTTAGCATTTTTATACTTCTCTCCTCCGGATTGTTGTATTATCTGTTACCTGACAGCATATTCGGGTATAAATCTTTTATTGCACTTGTTACGTTTTATATGAGTACATCATTTTTATTATTGTGCGTGAGTGCTTTTCCTTTTATCTTACTTTTTAGTTATTTTATTGTGGGCATGATGTTCTTTATATCTTTTTTTAAAATTTTTGGCATCCACTTATTATGGTTTTGAGTAGCTAGCATCTTTTATTTTGGTATCAACAGTTGTTGCTAAGAGTGATCCACTTGAGATTCCTGTTTTAATTGAGTATAAGGATGGCCACCCGTTATTATATTAAGAGGGGTGTCACAAAGACCTCCCATTACCACTTGGCATAATCATGAAGGCTCTCTTACGACTTTTTCTTCATCGTTATAGTAAATCCATCCTCTTCGGGTGGGAACTGCTGGTTATGAAGTGAGAAGTAAAGGCCTCTGCTAGGGCCGTGAAGCTTTTGACCGACCTGTGGGAAAACTTCTCAAATCACTTTTTTGCTATGTCACGCAGGCTAATAGGGAAGATTTGACACATTAAGGCGTTGTTGTGGCTATACAAGGTCATCGCCTTCCTGTACTACCGAACATGGTCTACGAGATCCTTATTTTCGTCATAGATTTTGAATATAGGGACAGGTAACTTCTTTGGGTGTTCCTCTTCTTCAACCACCCTTGAGAAAGGGGATTTTAGCTGAATATTAAGAGCTCTTCTAGCTATATCTCTAGTTGACTTGGCTCTTTAATAGGCTGGACACTGGTCCATATCTTTTCGGACTAAGATTTTGATGTCCTCATTTTGATGATCATTTCTCCTATGACACCTCTCTGATTGGCCATGCTTTAATCTATCACGATCTGACTTATCGAGTTCAAATCTATCTTGGTCACGCTTATATCTCCTTCCTACACTACGAGTATTGGTCGACTGAGGGCTAGGAGATATGACACGACGTTTCTTGGTATTTCTATGGAGATCTCTCTCCATCCTTTCAAGTTTTCTCTACAAGTGAGCATTTTCTTTCATCTGGAGGAGTGTTGCCTCATTGTGCTTTTTAAGCCTGGCTTCGTAAACGTCGACTAGCCTGGAGATCTGAGTACACCTAGGAGGTCCCTGAATTTCTTCAGAAGGTTGCCTCTCTTGGCAAAACCTGGGATTCGGTGGTTGGAGAATCTCAGACCTGACCCTAAGTGAGATTGGGTCTTCTTGCATGTCACCAACTTGAGGAAGATTGCTGCTGTGATGAGACATCATTGGCTTTGTTTTAATAACTTCTTTATTATAAAAAATAATCGCCTCCATAGGCAACGCCAATCATGAGTGCAATAATCATCACAATAAGAAATTTAGAAAGCAATATCGAGATGAAAGAATAATTTATCATACACAACACCAGAGGTATGTGGTTCGACAACTTGCTTACATCCACATAGAGGTTACTTTATTCTTATTAGTGTCTCTCAAATGATCGAAGTTATATCCCTTTGCTCCCGGTCAGGTTTTATAACTATAGTTACAAAGATAGAGCGATTGAATTGTACAAGTAACTCTACTAACTTATAGATAACTCGTAGGTGTCCCTGAATATCTCCTTCGAGATTTTTGGTAACTAATTTGAGTCATCTCCATGCATTCAAGCACGTGTTAAATACAAGGATCCAAAATAATGTTTTGAGCTGGGCCGAGCAGTCCGTTTTGTTCACTAGGCTGGTCGACTGCGATATTCGACTTGAATATATAAGCACCCACAACTTTAACCAAGTTACATGTTCAAAGTGGGTACTCTGAACTATAATTTCTCATTCATTAATTTATTGTTTTACGTATGTGAGTATATCACGTTATACTCCTGGTAGAGGAGACCACATTACCACTACAAATTATCTCGAAAGACGTGTGGGTTTCACATTAAATTCACCCTAAAGTTGATAAAAATCTAATTTTGTCAGTTTAATTAAAATCCATAAATTCTAACATTTGCTTCACGAGTAGCCGATAAGAAACCTCGCACATGCGAATTCCTTCGCACCTGTGAGATTTGAATATGCTATATGTGAATCCTTATGGATTTGGATATCTCATTAGTTAGATTTGTTTATTCATTTAGGCGGGGGCATATCTATCTTGTCCACATGGAGATAGAAATTGGGTTGTAGAAAGACTGATAAGCCTTAAGAGAACAACACTGTGGTGCTTGAGTTATGGTTTTTCCCAAGTAAAGAGAAAAGGAGAAGCTTGAAAAGAGATATTGAATACACAAATTACTTGAAAAGTCTTAAAACTATATTGGATTTTTTTAATATAAAACTAATATATTATATTACTTTTGTTTTACATTTTATCAATTAAAACAAGGTAAATTATCAGTAAAAATGGTCACATGGTTACCATTTCAACATGTTTTGAGGAAGATATTTCTTAGAAATCATATGAAGTTGTTTAAATTAAAGTTGTTGTATCGATCGAAAGGATTATCAATCTGGGATTTTAAAATTCTATTTTATTAATATAAAGTTAATAATGATTAATGAATGATTATAGCAATTTAATAAACATTAACATGATAAGTATTCATTAGTCTAAACTAAAATTTTGCGTAAATTAAGATTTTGACTAACGCTATTAAGAATGATTTTGATACAATAAATGATTTTCTATGCTTAAATGTTATTTAAGTTAATATTGTATATAATTCAAGACTTGAATATAATTATTAATGGAATAATATTGTTGTGCAACCGAGCTAGTACTTCAAAGGCATTAAGGAAGTACATTATGAACCATATTATATAATAAGATATTGTAATAAGAATGATATGTATTGTGGTGAACATAGTCCAGAAGTTAAAAGGTTCATGATGAACATGAATCTCAAGAACACCAGATCATAGTGAACATTCATATGATAATGTTGGACCATGGTGAAAATGCTAGTTTTGTGGTTAATAAGATCGTAAGGAATTAAAGAATTGTACTGCACATGAATATATGTGATTATTGTTTTCAAATGATTTTTATGAGTTGTGGAATATACTGATTGTGTGTAGTTTCTTTCCTTGAACTTACGACCCTATAATGTTGTTTAGGTATGCTATTATAGAGAAACGTTCATTGCTAGGTTTAACATGTATAGTTGCAAGCTTGTTAAATTTTCGGTTATCTCTTGAGTCAAGTTATACAAATATGTAGCATGATGATGTAATCCTAGACTTGTAGTGAAACTTTAAACTGAATTTGCGTATTAGTTTTATGTACACATATGTAATAAGTGTGAAGTATTGTAAAATTATGGTTTGTAGTATAATTATGATTATATAAATTGTTAAAGGACACCCTGAAAAGATTTTAATGTTTATCATTGGATGTGGCAAAATGAGTCCCGACAAAATAACACGATAAACAATTATTAATTAATGGGTGAACCCTCAATGTTTTTCGATCATGTGAGTTCAATCCAGTAAGATACGATACTTAATAAATGTATTTTCTGCTAACTGGATTCACTTGTTATTAATTGTTAACACTCATTAATAAATACATTAATTTAAGAAGATAAGAAATATTGCCAAAGAGTTTTTAGTCAATTTAAGAAACAAAATTCATGAATTACATATGTTTTTAAGTATTTATGTTGTAAAATGTGCTTTATATCCACCATGACTCCAATTATGTTAATGAATTGATGGTTCTTATTGAATGGTTAATGGATTAATGTGTTACCCATATTAGATTCAAAACTATTCATTTTCGTAATGGATAATAATAGATGAGCATGATACGTCATTTTTAAGATATCGAATGATGATTGAATATGGATTTTGTACTTATAAAAAGTCATGCACTTAGATCTGAGCTCGAACAAAATAAAACCATACACAAACATAACACGCTGTTGGACCTACATATCATTATATATTTATAATCTATTTTAGGAATGAATAAATCTAGGGAGACCCACTTCGTGGACACATTTCGTAGACACACTGCATTAAAAGATCATACCTTTTTGTTTTGGGTTCCGCCAGGACATCCACCAATGCATTAAAAACTTGTACCTATTTTTGTCTTATTCACACGAAATGGGTTTACGACATGGATCTCCCCCAATGGCGGACGGATCTTGGGCCCAACAGGGGCGTTCGCCCGGGTTGAAGTATTTAAAAAAAGGGTTTTTTGGTTAAAAACACCCAATGTTTAACCTATTTCATCCCTTCTTTGGTAAAAATACCCAATGTCCCGCCTCCCTCCCCGACACAAGCCCCACAACGAAAACTCGGTATCCTAAGATTCCCATACCTTCTTTCTCCTCTTCTTCTTCTTCTCCCACCCATTCACTGTCGAGCTCAGCTGCTGCCCAACTCACACTCAGCGCTGCTGTAGTGCTGCTGCCGCGCCGCCCAACTCAGGAACTCAGCCCCTGACTGCCGTCCACCTTGTTGCTGCTGCCGTCTGCCCCTGACTGCCGTCCACCCACCCAACTCAGGTATTTTTTTCTTATATGTAATGTAAACTATAAATTACATTACTTAATCCATTATTAAAGTGAGATGATTAGTGTATATATGGTTTTTATGATTTTTGTGATTTAGAAATCATGTAATGTGTGGTTTTTGTGTATATTAGAAATCAGGGAATGTGTGGTTTTTTTTATTTGTGGTTTTTGTGTATACACAAAATGTGTATATAGAAATAATTTGTAAGAAATTTGTGGTTTTTTTTATATGTGGCTTTTATATCTCAGAAATTTGTATAGAAATTTCAATATAGAAATTTGTGTATATAGAAATATGTAGTCTAAAATATTTGTATTTTTTAAATAGGAAGTCATGGAGAACTTTTTTAAATAGAAAAGAGCAGACAACACGCAAATCGTATCCGAAGCTGAGGTTTAATCATATCCCAATTCGGAGTCCGATAATCTTATCCATCAAGAAGTTCAATCCCAACACTCACAACACTCACCTAATATTGGGGTGAATTTAGATGAACTATCATCGGATCCCGATTTGAGGAAATCTATTTCGGAATATGGTGATTCTAAACAAATAGAGTTAGTTCATCGAGCATATCTTACTAGGGGCCCTTGTCAACCAAAAGATCACAATTTTCCATGGATACAAGTTGGAACAGGCAAACGTAGATTTAGTCCGTCATGGTTTGAGGAGTTTGGGATATGGTTAAAGTATAGCGTGGCGAAGGAGGTTGCATTTTATTTGTTTTTCTATTTGTTCCAACCAAATATAGGGGGTCAAGGCGGTGGTGGTGTATTTGTTACAGGAGGTTTTTCAAATTGGAAAAAGAAATAAGTGTTTACAGATCATGTTGGCTCCCATTTAAGTATTCATAACAAATGCATGAATGCTTGTGATGACTTGATGAAATAAGATTAACACATCGAAGTGTCTTTGTCTAACCATTCCGATAAGACATGAGTTGATTATCGTATTCGTCTGACTACATACTCAAATTGCCTTAAGTACTTACTACGCCAAGGTTTGGCGATTCGAGGGCATGATGAATCCGTGGGGTCATCTAACCGGGATAATTTTCTTCAACTTTTTCAGTTCCTTGCTGAGCAAAATGAAGCTATAAATTAAGTTGTCTTGAAAAATGCCCTCGAAAACCACCAAATGATAGCTCCATCAATTTAGAAAGAGCTCATTAATGCTGCCGCCTCTTTGACCACTAAAGTTATAATTTAAGAAATTGGGGATGAGGTATTCTCCATACTAGTTGATGAGTCCCGTGACATCTCCGTGAAGGAGCAAATGGCAGTGACTTTACGTTATGTGAACAAAAAAGGCTATGTGGTTGAACGTTTTCTTGGCATTTTATATGTTCTTGACACTACATCTTTAACACTTAAGCCAAGCCTGGAGTCACTTCTCTTAAAATATGGGTTTAGTATGTCAAGTATTTGTGGGCAAGATTATGATGGGGCGAGCAACATGAAAGGGGAGTTCAATGGGCTGAAGAGTTTGATTCTAAGGGAAAACAATTCAGCTTACTATGTTCATTATTTGCTCATCAGCTATAGTTGACATTGGTAGCGATCGCAAACAATCATAACTCAATTGGTTCTTTCTTTCTCAAAGTTTTAATTTTGTCGAATGTTGTTGGAGCATCTTGCAAGCGTAGAGATATATTTCGGATGAAACTATATGATGATATACTTGAAGGAATATAAACTGGTTATCGGGAGACGGGTTGTGGTTTAAACCAAGAAGAAGCATTCACACGGGCAGGGGACACATGGTGGGGTTCACATTACGGTACACTTTTGAGTTTAGATCATTTGTTCTCTGCTGTGATTGGTGTACTTGAGGTGGTTCAAGTTGATGGTGATGTAGGTACTCAGAGAAGAGAATCATATGATATGATTAGCTATTTGCAGTGCTTTGATTTTGTGTTCAAATTGCAGTTAATGAAAGCAATTTTGGGGATTACCAATGACTTGTTGCAATCACTACAACGGAGGAATCAAAATATTGTGAATGCAATGGATCTTGTTAAAATAGCTAAGACGCGTTTACAAAAAATGAGGAAGCTTGGATGGGATAAATTGTTGAAAGTAGTCTCTTCATTTTGTAGTACACACGACATTGTAATCATAAATATGGAATATTGTTTTGTGACCAGTGGAAGATCACGTCGAAATGTCGAAGAGAGGACAAATCTTTATCACTATCGGGTTGAATTGTTCTATTCGGAGATAGATATGCAACTACAGGAGTTGAACCATCAGTTTAATGAGGTGAATACATAGTTACTTTTATGTGTGACATGCCTTGATCCAAGTATGAACTTCTCCAAATTTGATGTTGCAATATTAGTTCGATTTGTGGAGTTTTATCCAAATGATTTTGATCCGACTGAACTCACAGTCATTGGGGAACAACTTGAAAATTATATGTATAATGTGCGTGATAAGTAAGAATTCAAAGATTTGAAAGGAATTGGTGCTCTTGCTAAAAAAATGGTTGAAACGCAGAGGGATCGATTATTTTCATAAGTGTACTGGCTTATAAAACGTGCCTTGATATTGTCGGTTGCAACTGCAAGCATGGAAAGAGCATTCTCCGCAATGAAAATCGTGAAGAGTTAATTACGTAACCGAATGGGAGATGATCTTACAAATGATTGCTCGGTGATGCACATTGAACAGGAATTTTCAAAAATGTTGATACGGAAGATATCATTCAATATTTTCAGAATATGAAGCCGCGTAGGGAAATATTGTAAACAATCTCTTTGTATTTGCAATTTCTGGTTATATATGGATTAATTGATATGAATTTTTGGCATATTAAGTATTTATGTTTTATCGGTTGTTGATTTTTATGAGTTGATTATTTATTAGTGCCGTTAAAATTTTTTTTGAATCGATTTGGCCCCGATTGGACTAAAATCCTGGATCTGCCACTGTCTCCCTCCTTACTCTTTAGGAATTTTCTTGCCTACGAGTGAAATAAATGTCACGGTTTAGGTATAGGGCATGTTATGTTTCAAATAGGGTAAAAGTTATTTTTTAATGTTTTTGATGGTATAGTTGCCTTTTAACATGTTTGGTTAATAAAATTAGCAAAGTGAAAAGAGTCCTAGTTTGAGAGCCTAAACTCTGGCCAAATCACCTCATTGAAACATTAACTTGAGGATATTTTAATATACTTACATTTTTTTCTTTCTAATAATTTTAGTTTGCAAGTAATTTTGTAAAGATTAAACTTCACGGGCTGTTGGTACGTGTCATTTCTAAGTAGTTTTGTAAAGAAAACGATACCGTAACATAAAAAACTGTTGGAAGAAAATAGAGAATTTATGGATTCGTTTGATAGAACAGGCTGTAATTTATTTTCAAGTCATTGAAAAGCTAGAATTGAATTCTTAATCCCCCAAAGAATTGAATTCCATGGCAAAATAACTTTTTGTGCATAAGATGTTAGTATCTTAGTGTAACTTAGAAATATTTTTTCGTGCAAATAAATGATATCAAACATGCATAAAAGATGAAAAATGAGAAAGATTCCTTATTTGCTAAAAGGTAGGGTGGATAGAGGCGAAGTGGGGCCGACTTTAGGAAGTGAAAGGGGGTTATAAAATGAGGTAATGAAGACCCAATGGTTAATCAACAACAAACACACCAAGAGGCAAGAAAGAAAAGGAGTCTATTTTCTAGTACACAATACCCAAAGACAAAAAATAAGCTAAAATCGAATATTAGTCTCTGGTGCAAATTCAATTTACCAAATCCCTTTAAATCCATTTATATTCTTTGATTTGATCGTGCAATTATTCCGCAAGATCTGCAACCTTTGTTAAAACCCCAGGCAGACAAGAGAAGGTAGCTAACTACCAAAGAAACCAAAACATGGAGGTGGGTCAGCTGCAGATAAGGCTTCTTAAATACACATTGTTACATGAGGTAAATGTACACACAATGCAAATATGTAGCAGCATGTGGGTTTGTTTTACTTCTATTCTTCTTTCTTGTCATTTCTGCCTTTTGTATTTTTGATTTGTTTGGTTTATTTGGGGGGTTCTTTCATGGGTTTTTTGGGCGCTCAGTTTACCCAGCTTCAACAACTGCAAGATGAAACCAACCCAGATGTTGATGTAAAAAATTAGATCATATCTAATTATTCAATCACAGATAAATAAATGAGACAAAGAATTTTTAAAGTGGTTCAGCCTTATAAGAATGGCCTACGTCCACTGTTATGGTATTGCTGATTGTATGGGAATTCTCGATTACAAGTTATATCAAGAAATTCCGGTCCCCTTTACAATGAGGATTGTACAATGTATTTATAGTCCTGGGGCTGTAATGTGAAAGGGTAATATATTAAATGATGTACATATGAAAGGGTGATACATTTAATGCTCCTTAAGCGTATGTGTCTGAATGATAAGCATTTAATGAACAGTCAAACTGTTGGTTATCCCGCTATTAATGCTTTATTCGAGGTGCAGCTCGGACCGCCTAAGCTTCTCGGTGCTCAAGAGTTCCTCGGAGAATTCTCATTCCTCGGAGCGTATGAGTTCCTCGGAGCGTGCGAGTTCCTCGAAAGTGTTTGTTGTTGCCACGTAGACTACCACGTGTCTTCACTTTATTGATCCATGTCAGCAGACTAAATTTGGTATCAACAGAAGCCCCCAATGTTTCATAGTTCAAAATTTGAGGAGTGTGGAACATTCTTTCTCGGAATATGATAGCTTTAAATAGTCCTCCTAATTTTTAGGAGTGTTTCCCTTGTATTTATTTCTCTTTCCAAATTCGTAGAATCAGGCTTTTTTGAATTTTCACAACTGCCTCGATCTCTGCGTACTTTTTGTCCTTTTAGTCGTCGGTAGCGTAATCGTTTCTTCTCGCTTTGATTGCCGCACCCTTTTTGTTCCTCTAGCCGCCGGTAGCGTAATTGTTTCTTTTTGTAATCATTACTTTACCATTTCCCAAGGCAAGGTATTTAAACTTCACAGACACTCCCATCGTCTTCTACCTTTTCAAATTTGTATTTTCGAGTTTTCCATCATCTCTTTCTCTCCTGTGTATTCATCTCTTCCATCGCCCGTTGTCATCATATCCACTCTTTTTTTGTAAGATTTTCTTCCTTCTTCTTCATTTCTTTTATTCATCATGGTTTGCCCTGTTGAATCTCTTGATAAGTTTCGTTCTGATTTTTCTATTCCCTCCTGGGTTGTTCTGGAAGAGCTTTCTGAGCCTTCTGATTATTTCCGTTTGGCTGAGGGACATTGGTTCCCCAGTCTCTTTATTGCTGAGTGTGGATTTTCTTTTCCACCCAATCCCTTATGTATGGAACTTTGTCAATACTTTGACGTTGTTCCTGCAAGAATAGCCCCCAATACATGGAGAATAGTTAATGGGGTGCATTGGTTAAATCAAATCCATGGAACTCGCATAGGGATTCCAGAAATCATGTTTTGCTATAAATGGGCAGTTGGTGATAACACCTTTTATTTAAAAACTAGATTTTTGAATAGGGCCTTAGTAGTCAATCTCCCAAATGCTAATAGGGATTATTTTGAGCACGGGGTTGTCATAAAAAATTGGCAACATGCTCCTTTATCTGGAGATGAAGTTTATCAGGGTCCCAGATGCCCTCCCTATGGCAATGGGATAAGTTATTTTTATTTTATTTTATTTATTTTGAAATCATGCTTCTTTTGTGTTTGATAAAATGTGCTACTGATATTTTAATTTTTATTTATTTGCAGTTGATAGCAAAAGAGAGTGTCCAAAGGAAGCAGACGTAAATATAAGGCACTTAAAACTTATCTGGAGTTTGCATCAGAGTGTTGCCGACGAGAACATTAGGTCAGCTTCGTATCTACTGCAGTACAAGAGCTATACCACTTCTTTCACTGCTCGTCCGGTGATAAGTGACGCAGAGCCAGTACCAACTTCCACCAGCTCCTCGCTTGAATCACACATTCCTTTAAGTGAAAGGATGAAGAAGAGAATACCTCCCACCCTTTTTGAGAAAACTGCCTCTGGTGCTGGAGAGGCAAAAAGAAGAAAGATTGATGTCCCAGGGGAGGGGACAAAGAAAAATGATGGACCTTCCTCGGCTGCCCCTGTTGTGAAGGTTATCGAGAAGCCCCAGTGGCTCCGAGCAAGTCTGCTGCTCCAGGAGAGGTGATTGTAATATCACCGACCAAGAGTTCCTCCTTGGTTGAATCTATTCCTGCTCCCCCGAGGAAGCTGAAGAAAATCTCCTCGGTCAATTTGGCTGACACCATCACTCAGCCCCCAGCTACTGGAACTGGTGTTCCAACTTTTGTTCCCCCGAGCTCTGCCATGAGCTCGGTAAAGTCTTAGATCATTCCCGAGGTCCAAGGTACTGAGGAAAACCTTTCTCGGGACATGGTTACCTCATTGGTTGCTCGCCACCTTGCTTCTGTAAGTCTTCTTACTTTGAACTTTTCATATTTCCCTTGTCATTTCTGTTTCTGACTTGCTTTCATTTTCTTTTCACAGTTGACGAGCTGCTTCAATATAATTCTGAAGAAGGATGAAGCAATTAAAACTTCAAGCTCCTCGTCTGGTGTGGAGGAAGCTCTGGCGGGTCTGACGAAGTCTTTGGAAGATTCTCGCCAGAAATATGCTACTGACAAGGCAATCTGGGAGAATAAGCTTGCCTCCACCGAGCAGGAAAAAGCTCAGGTTGTTGAGGTCTCCAAGGACTTGGAGAAGAGAATAAAGGACTTTGAGGGGAAAAATAAAGAGCTCGAAGGGAAGCTCAAGAATGCTGAGGAGTTTGAAAATAAACTCAAGGTTGCTGAGGAGGAGTTAAGTCGACTTCAGGAAGTAAGTCATCAAAAGGAGGAGGCTGAGAGAAAATTGAAAGTTGCTGATAACCTGCTGTCCGAGAAGCTTTCCTCGGAGAAGTTGAAGAGGAAAACGTCTGTAAAGAAGTCCTTCAGTGCTGGCTGGGACAAGGGGTGGAACAAGGGGTTGGCTGCCATGATGTCACAAGTAGAATATAGCAGCCTCAAGTACTTCAGGGATGGATGGGTCGCTGCTCTGCAGGAGATGAAAGTGGATGAAAATTCTGAGCTCTTCCAGCTACACATCCCGGGTCCCCCTCCAACTCCTGAAGAAGAAGAGGAGGACGAAGCTGCCTCCGAAGAGTCTTCTATGGTGATGGGAGATCATCCCCCAGCCATCCAGCCTGCCCCCGAGGAACCTCAGCAAATTATTACTTCTTCCGAGCAACTGCTGGCGCTCCCCGAGCAGCTTTCTATTCCCTCCGAGCAACCTACTTCCTCGTCCCAGCCTCCCGAGAAGGTTTTGGGAGACAAGGAAAAGGTGTAGAGTTGTTTGGGTTTCTCTTTATATTTTTCTTTTGTCAATTGTAACCATGAATATGTAACCCTGATCCTTGATATAATAAAACTTGAATTGTTGTTCTCGCAATCTGTTGTCTCTTCTTCATACTCTGTCTTGATTCTTATTAATTTTTGATTTTCTTCCTCTGCTATCTGCTCACGATACTGTGCTGCTGAGGCAATGCAATGATTATTTTAAGGCTGGTCACACAGATCTGAGTGCAGCACAAGTCGTCGACATCCTCGGCCAAGATGCTTCTGAACAAGCAGTTGAAGCATACCAATATCTGAAGTGTCTACTTGATCGAGCAGTGGCCAATAATGTGGCTTATTACGACATGATCGAGGATATCCAAGTCACCCTCGAAGATCTTCAACAACAGTACAAAGAGTCCACTGCCCTATTGCATGAGGGGTACGAGAAGAAGTACCAACAACTCCATGCTGACAAGGGGTACGAGAAACATTTTGCTGCTTACAAGGTGAGGGAGAGAACTCCGAGGGGCGAAGTCAAGGAGTGCAGACAGATAGCTGAACTATTAGAGCAAGAAAATAACAACCTGCAGAAAGAGTTGTCTCAGTTGAAGTCTGCAGCTTCCACTTCAAATGCCTTGATCCCAGTGAATGATGAGGGATTTTCGTTCTTGGAAGTCGAGAACGCCAACTTGAGGGATGAGTTGGAAACCTTGAAGAGGTCTGGCCCATCTACATCTTCTCGTGGTCGAGCAAGAGCTCCTCGGGGATGAGCAAGAGCAACTCGAATTCCTGTCGAGGAACAGAGGACTCAGTCTGCCTTAGAAAACCAGGCCTTCCAATTAATGGCGAAGAACTAGGCTTTGGCTAAAATGTCAAAGAAGATCAGGGACCTGGAAGAGCAGCTCTCAGCGCAGAAATCAGTTTTGGATAATAAGGAGCTATTCATCCAAAATCTCCACGAGCAGCTGGAAAGACTAACATATCAATTCCACAAATAGCCCAGGGAGTTCTGGATGGCTGGATACAACGAAGCTCTCTATCACTTGGACGATTGTATCCAGAATGCCAATAATGGGGGCTACAAGCAAGGCTGGTTGAATGCCTTAGGTGTGTTGCAACTCGAACAGGGTCATTACCTGTGGGACTATCATGATCCTGGGCTGCTCGACCTACCTGTGCCACCATACAAACTGGATATGAGTTGGATCCCTGCTCGGGCCATTCCTCGATGCTTGATTTCCAAATATCTCGGTGACTACAATCTCCATTCAAATGCCGAGGTATCTCATCCCGAGCACCTTTTAGATCGACCATCAGTGATGAATATCAGGATGTTAAAGGATCTCAACTTCATAAATTCTCCCCTGGCTTTAAATGATCCGCCTGCTGGCGAGGAACCTGTGTCAAAAACAGAGGGGAAAAGACCAGTAGAGTAGGAATTTTGATGTAATAGTTAGTATGTATTTCAATATCAATGTAACTTGTTTTTTCATTATCAATGTAATTTGTTTTTGGGATTTAATGAAAGACTTTCATTTCTGTTCGCAATCTTAATTTCTATTGTCTTGTAAAACACTTTATATTTGTGCATGTGTATCTGATAAAAAGATAACAATATTGTGTAGTTTGTCGATCAACTTTTTGTCGAGTAGTTTGAACTTGTGGTAGTCATTTGGAAAAAATAATATTTTGTTTCTCGACCAACTTAGTAATAATTAAAAAGTTACGAGTATCAAAAATATTGCTCGATCACTTTAAATTTTACTTGTCGACCAACTATAGTTAGTGGGTTTTTATCCCGACCAACTCAAGTTGGTAGATTTTTCTCTTAAATGTTTTCGACCAACCAAGGTCGGTAAATTTTCCTTGTCGACCAACTACAGTTGGTGGGTTTCTATCCCCGACCAGCCATAGTTAGTATTTTTGAAATAATTTTACCTCCCGACCAACTCAATTTGGCATTTTCAAGAATATATTTACTTCCTAACCGACATAAGTTGGCATTTTTAGGAATACTTTTATTTCCCGAGAAACATATAGTTTTATTTCCCTTAGGAATACAAATTTTACTTCCCGGAGGAATACATGTAGCTTTACTTCCCGGAGGAATACATGTAGCTTTACTTCCCGGAGGAATATTGGTAGCTTTACTTCCCGGAGGAATATTGGTAGCTTTACTTCCCGGAGGAATATTGGTTTCTCGACCAACCTTAGTTGGCATTTTCGAGAAAAAATTTGAGTAGCCTGAGCTTTGCCGAGTAGTGTGTAGCACTAGTATTCCTCGAAAAACTTTCAATAAAAAGAAAGGATTCGGCAGAATATCTTCATTTTATTCATCACTGATAATACTTGCGTAGGTGCTCTGCGTTCCATGCGTTCTTAAACTCCTCCCCTTCTAAAGTTTCTATTCGGTAAGTTCCTGGTCGAACAACTTCTGTAACTCGGTATGGTCCATGCCAGTTTGCCTCCAGCTTATTGTGCTTTTGAATTACTTTCTTCAGCACATAGTCTCCTTCTTTCAGGTCGCACTTCTTCACTCTCTTGTTGTAGAACAAAGTTGTTCGCTGCTGGTAAGCAGCATTTCTAATGACTGCTTCTTCTCTAACTTCCTCGAGCATGTCTAAATCCAATCTTCTCATTAAGTCGCTGACAGGGGAATTGAAATTCAGTACCCTGTGTGTTGGGAGGCCCAACTCGGCAGGTATAACAGCTTCACTTCCAAACGCTAGCATATATGGAGATTCTCCAGTTGCTACTCGGGGAGTTGTTCGGTAAGCCCACAGTACTGACTGTAACTCGTGGATCCAATTTTCTTTCGCATCGTCCAGTCTTTTTTTCAAACCATTCAGCAGTTTTCTGTTTGTCACTTCAGTTTCTTCATTGCTTTGAGGATGGCCTGGTGCTGAGTGGATCTTCAACACATTTGATTGATGACAATAGGTAGCGAACTCCTCGTTATCAAATTATGTTCCATGGTCTGTGATGAAAGCATGAGGAAGACCATATCGATAAATGATATTCTTCCAAATAAATTGGTACACCTTCTCGTACGTCATATCGATGAGAGGCTCAACTTCCACCCATTTAGTAAAATAATCCACTGCGACGACGAGGTATTTGAACCTTCCTCTAGTCGTTGGCAGTGGTCCAACCAAATCTATTCCCCACATGGCAAATGGCCAAGGGGAAGTGATGGGTGTCAACAATGCTTGTGGAGTTCTTCGGATGGAGGAAAAGCGCTGGCACTTGTCACATTTCTTGGCATAGGCTACACAATCAGCCCTCATCGTCGGCCAGTAATATCCCTATGTCATCATCCTTTACAAAAGCGTCCGACCTGCTACATGGGCTCCACAGGACCCTTCATGGATCTCTTCAATCAATTTTTTCACCTCGGAGGGATGTACACATCTCTGCAAACCTGCCATAATTCCTCGTCTATAAAAAATACCGTTAGTTAATACATACCGAGCAGCTTTAAACTTCAATTTCTTGGCTGCGAGCTTGTCAATTGGTAATTCTCCCTCCTCAATATATGCCCTGATGGGATCCATCCAAGATGGTCCTAAATCAAGGGTGATAAAGTTCATCACCAAATCTTCTTCTATACTCCGACCAGCCAAAACTTCAATTGGGATTATTCTTCGTAGCTCAGTACGAATAGCTGATGCTAGTCGAGCTAAGGCATCTGCTCTTGCTTTCTCCATTCTTGGTATTCTGACCAGCTGAATAGCAGCAAATTCTGATACCAACTCCATCACCTTTGCATGGTATTTGATCATTAATTCTCCTTTGGCTGTATATATTCCCAACATTTTATTTACAATTAATTGAGAATCACTGAAGATAATTATCTGCTGCGCCTCCATAATTTTTGCCAAATTAAGACCTGCAATCATAGCCTCATACTCAGCCTCATTATTGGAAGCTTTGAATTGGAAACGTAGGGCGTATTCCATGTCGACCTCGTCCGGAGTGCTTAAAACTATTCCTGCCCCACTGCCTGTTGTGCAAGATGAGCCATCTACATATAGCCTCCATATAGGTAACTCGTCTTCAAACTTCTGATCTGACAGAGTTCCTCGGTGAAATATTTGTTGCTTCCTTTCATCTTCCCCTGATACTTCTCGCTCTTCGTCGATCATCTTTTCTTGCCCTTTTACCAACCGGAGCTGGTCTGAGCTCGAGTTTGATGATCCTGTAACATCCACTTGCCCTTTTACCAACCGGAGTTGGTCTGAGCTTGTGTTTGATGATCCTGTTACATCCACAGGTTGATCAGCGAGCAACTTTTGCTCCTCGGGGGTATCAGGATAGGTGAACTCCGCTATGAAATCTACTACAGCCTGCCCTTTTAGCGATGATCTGGGTTCATAAACTATATCATATTCACTGATCTCTATTGCCCAGTACATCAATCTCCCTGATTTTTCTGGTTTATGAAGGGCTTGCCTCAATGGCATATCAGTATATACGACTATAGTATGAGCCTGGAAGTATGGCCCCATTCTCCTACTCGCCTCAATCAGCGCCAGTGCTAACTTTTCCAGCCTTGGATATCTGATCTCTGCTCCTCGAAAGGCCTTACTTGTGTAATAGATTGGTTTTTGTACTCCATTCTCCACTCTTATCAACGCCGAGATAACTGCATTCTCCGATACTGCTAGGTACAAGTACAATTTTTCTCCCATCACCGGCCTGGACAACAGTGGAGGTGCTCCCAAGTATTTCTTCAAGTCTTGAAAAGCATTCTCACATTCATCATTCCACTCAAAAGTCTTTTGGAGTGTCTTGAAGAATGGGAGACATCGATCAGTTGCTCGTGATACAAATTTGTTGAGTGCTGCTACTCGTCCTGTAAGACTTTGCACCTCTTTCTTCGTCGTTGGAGATCGCAGCCCTAATAGAGCTTTGATCTTTTCAGGATTCGCCTCAATGCCTCGTTGGTTGACAATGTATCCGAGAAACATGCCTTCTCGTACTCCAAATATGCACTTTGTCGGGTTCAGCTTCATTTGGTATTTATCTAGTTGATCAAAAGTCTGACTTAAGTCAACTAGATGATCAGTAGCTTTTTTGCTCTTCGTCAGTATATCGTCAACATAGACTTCCATATTGCAACTGATTTGTTCAGCAAAGACTTTGTTCATCAGCCTCTGATATGTCGCACCAGCATTTTTCAAACCAAAAGGCATAACATTATAACAATAAGTTCCCCTAGGGGTAATGAAAGAAGTACTCTCCCTGTCTTCAGGTTTCATTTTAATCTGATTGTAGCCAGAATAAGCATCCATGAAGCTTAGCAGCTCGTGTCCCGAAGTATCATCGACTAGTTGATCAATTCGGGGTAGTGGAAAGTGATCCTTTGGGCATGCTTTGTTGAGGTCAGTGAAGTCTACACACATCCTCCATTTGTTGTTCTTCCTTTTCACCATCACTACATTAGCTAACAAGTCTGGATGTTTAACATCTTCAATAAAACAAGCCTTCTGGAGCTTCTCGACTTCCTCCTGTATAGCTTGATTCTTCTCGGGACTGAATACTCTTCTTCTCTGCTTCACAAGCTTGATCTCCTTATTCACATTGAGTTCATGACATAAGAAATTTGGGTCTATCCCAGGCATATCCTCATGACTCCAAGCAAAAGTTTGTTTTCTGCTTCTTAGGAAAGTTATCAATTCCTGTTTTAGTGAGGCTTCCAACGATGAACCTACTTGAGTAATTCGCTCAGGGTGCTCGTCGTCCAGAATGATGTTTTCAGTAGCTTCCACCACTTGACCCTTCACGAGTTGCGACTCATCTCTAGGATCCAATGTTTTAATTTCGACCCCTTCATCCACTTGATAGGTAGTAGTCTTTTTCCTTGATTCCTCCATTTCTTCTTGCTCGGTGGATGAATAATAGCATTCCCGAGCTACTTTCTTATCACCTTTAACAACTCCTACTCCAAAATTTGTTGGAAATTTCAGGCATTGATGCACCGTAGATGGTACAGCCTCAAACTTCTTCAATCCTACTCTTCCCATGATGATATTGTATGATGACTGAACATTCTTATCCATCACTGTTCGACAAGCAGGCCACGTACCAATGAATATATCCAACTTGATTGTCCCAAGTGGAAAAACTTTCTCGCCAGCAAAACCGAGGAGGGGTCTATGATAAGGCTCCAGTTGAGATAGTTTTAGATTTAAACTATCGAAGCATGAGTAGAACATGATGTCTGCCGAGCTACCATTGTAGACCAGTACTCTTGAAATTATAACCTCCTTCATTCTCATCTTAATCACTAGTGGGTCATCATGAGGATATAGAACACCTGCAAGGTCATTCTTTGAGAAACCAATAACCAATTTCTCTTTATTCACCTTTCTCGGGCAATCCTCCTCAGCTAGATTTATTCGTTGAATGTACGAGCAAGCTTGAGCCTCACAGAGGTAAGCTTTTCTCTCGGCAACAAGGTCTCCTCCTCCTGCATCTCCACCTGTTATAACATTACAGTCAAATGACCCAAAGCTTATTGAAAATACCTCACGTTCTGGCTGCCTTGGTCTCTTGGGAAGATCGGGGTCGTCTTCGGGATCAACTTCATGGTTTCTTTTCTTGTTCTCCTCTACTCGACGAGGAGATCTAGACCTCTCTCTTGTTCGGTCGTTGTTCCTTCTTTCGTTTCCAAGATCAACATACTTTGATAGCTTTCCTCGTCTGATGAGTGTTTCAATCTCATTCTGAAGAGCTATGCAATTTTTGGTCATATGGCCATGATCTTTATGAAACTCGCAATACTTCGCCTTATTCCTCTTGTCAGGGTCTGCCTTCATTTTCTCCGGCCAGTTTAGTTCCTCGTTGTTCTTGATTTCCTCTAGAACATGGTTGATATCCTTCTTCAAAGGAGTATAATTATCATATTTCTTCATCACGACCCATACCGACCTATTTTTTGAATGTTTGTTATTACCATTGTTCCTATGCTCTTTCTTCTTAGCTTTATCACCTTCCACCTTGGTTTCTTTGGCATCCATGTTCTTCTTCGCTGCCATAGCCTCCTCGACATTCATAATCTTGGACGCTTTTCCCATCAGGTCTGACATGGTTCTAGGTGGATCTTTGGCCAAAGTGTAGTACAACTTGTTGGGCAGTAGTCCACTCATCAAAGCGGTAATCGCTGTCTTCTCCTCATAATTAATGACTTCAAGTTTCTCGTTATTAAAACGAGTTATATAATCTCTGGTACTCTCACCAGCTTTTTGTCTAACACTTAACAAATTTGCTACTCGTTTAACTGGCTTTGCCCCAAAACAGGAATTCCCAATAAATAACTCGGCCAGTTGAAGAAAAGTTGAAATCTTACCCCTAGGAAGATTATTATACCATATTTGAGCAGATCCGGTAAGAGTTCCCGAGAATGCCCTGCATCTCATCTCATATGGAACAGCATAGATGTCGGCTGCAACCTGGTATTATTCTATATGAAGGACAAGGTCAGTCTTTCCATCATATTTGGGGGTCACAACAGGTGCTTTGAACTTTGATGGTGTTGGAAAATCTACAATGGACTGGACAAAAGGTGTTCCTCGAACAAAGGTTCATTGTAGGGGGTTCTTAGCTTTAACCATTTCCCCAAATCTATCATCCAGCCTTTGAATAGAGCCTTTCCATGCATCATTTCCTTCCTCGGGCCTATTGGTCCGAGCAAATGATCGCGTTGATGTGGCTTCCTGAGATCTCTCTTGACGAGCAGCTGGTCGCGACTGGGCAGATCCTTCCCTTAAATCTGTTGGTCGTCGAAAACTCCTCGATGGGGCTCTAGGAGGACTTTTGCTCCTCCTAGGACCTAATCGATCGAAAGGTGATACTCTGCTTAATCTTTCTAGCTCACTGGTCCTTTTTGGGGAGAGAGTGATACATTGTTCAGTATCTGTGGCTCGCACTGACGAAGTTCGTCCAGGTTGATAAAAAAAATCTTCAGACTCCTCATTGCGATATGAATTGGTACGCCTAGTACGCGAAGAAGATGCACGGGTATTTCTTTGAATACTTCGTGGTCTTGAATGGGTTGGTGCACCGCCATGGAGGGTTTGTATGAGTTGACGCATAGTTTCTTGCATGACGGTCTGGCCCTGAGCAAGATTTGTCATTATTCCAGCCAGATCTGGAATATTTGGCGGAGCAGATGGATTTGGAGGGCTTCCAGCATTTCGATTGCTAGATTTTGGAATATCAGCCATTTGTGATGGATTGTTTTTGATGGAAAACAATATTACCAGTCGTTCCCACAGACGGCGCCAATCTGTTGATGTAAAAAATTAGATCATATCTAATTATTCAATCACAGATAAATAAATGAGACAAAGAATTTTTAAAGTGGTTCAGCCTTATAAGAATGGCCTACGTCCACTGTTATGGTATTGCTGATTGTATGGGAATTCTCGATTACAAGTTATATCAAGAAATTCCGGTCCCCTTTACAATGAGGATTGTACAATGTATTTATAGCCCTGGGGCTGTAATGTGAAAGGGTAATACATTAAATGATGTACATATGAAAGGGTGATACATTCAATGCTCCTTAAGCGTATGCGTCTGAATGATAAGCATTTAATGAACAGTCAAACTGTTGGTTATCCCGCTATTAATGCTTTGTTCGAGGTGCAGCTCGGACCGCCTGAGTTTCTCGGACCTCCTAAGCTTCTCGGTGCTCAAGAGTTCCTCGGAGAATTCTCGTTCCTCGGAGCGTATGAGTTCCTCGGAGCGTGTGAGTTCCTCGGAAGTGTTTGTTGTTGCCACGTGTCTTCACTTTATTGATCCATGTCAGCAGACTAAATTTGGTATCAACACCAGATTTTGTGATTGAAGTGGTGTCTCTCTTCTTTGAGGATTCTGAAAAGCTTCTTAATGATCTCAAAAGTACTCTGTCAGGATTCTTCTCTCTCTCCCTCTCTCTCTCTCTCTCTCTATATATATATATATATATATATATATATAGTATTGCTCTTGGGCGGACCAGTCCGCATTTTAAGAATGCGGACTGGACATGTGTCACCTGATCGTGAGCTCATAAGAGAGAGAGTCCCTATAATTTAGTCGATAATTTCTAGATTCACCGTCAGGTGACACATATCTCGTCTGCACTCTTAAAATGTCCGCAAAAGAGCATATATATATATATATATATATATATATATATATATATATATATATAATAATGCTCTTGTGCAGACTAGTCTGCATTTTAAGAATGGGGATCGAACATGTGTCACCTAACGGTGTGCCTAAAAATTATTGCCTAAATTATAGGTACACACTCTCTCTCTCTCTTCTGGGCTCACCGTCAGGTGACACATGTCCGGTCCGTACTCTTAAAATGTGAACTGGTTTGCACAAGAGCAGGACTGTACACACATACACACACACACACACACACACACATACACACACACACACACACACATACGTGTGTGTGTATATTAGATTTATCATGTTTTTTATTTCTACAGAAATTAGCAAAATGTAGATTTCAAAAAGGCTGATTTCTATGTTCACCAGTTGAAAGATAGTAGCTCCAGGTATATATCCATTCTCTCCTTTCTATACAAAAGAGAAAAATACATCCACACCACACCACATACACACACACACGCACGCATAGAAAATGCACCTTTGCTCTATGAATTCGTGTGCAAGTATGTAAATGTATATGGAGTGGCGAATCCAGGATTTTTAGTTGGCTTCGAAAAGCTCGTCCTCGAGTGTAGGAGATGGGCGGCAAGAAATCAAGGCAACCATCAAAGAGCACCTCACTAAGAAGAAGAGTTGTCCTCGAAAATGTTCCTTGTACCAACTTGCAAAAAGTCCATAGAGAATAGGAACACAATCCAATTATGTCCGACCAAAAAAATCTCGGCCCGAGATCCCCTTGATGAACCCCCTCAATGCTATGCCGCGAGAAATTTCCTCCGAGCGCATATCAAGAGATACCACAAATGGGTCCACATACCCACCATCAACCACATCACCCAAGATCACCATATATTCCCGGTAGAGACAACCATCGATCCATCCTCATCAAAATCAGCATCCCCTCTCCTAAAGATTGAAAAAAAATCTTCCGAATCAATTGTTTTCGACTCGCAAAAGTGTGCGAGTAGGCCTGTTAATGGATCAAATTTTATCCGAATCCGAATTGGAATCCGATAAATTTAAACTGATATAAATCATGCCTAAAATTCGATTACCCGATTACCAGATTACCCGATTACCCATTTATTAAATGAAGCGAATTTGGATTCATATACTCCAATCCGTTAATAGTCCAATCCGATTAAATTTTTAAATATATATATATAATATTTTTAATTAATATGTATTGTATTTAATAATATTTTAAATATATATTATAATAATTGTAATATTATATAAAGAAAATTTCCCTCGTATAAAAGGAAAAAGACACACACACTCGACTCCTAAGAATTGAAAATAAATTGTTGCAAATCAAGTGGTCAAAAGTATATGTTTTGACCAGTGTTCTAAAAGGCGCGCCTAGGCTTGAGGCTTGGGCAAAATGCCATGCCTTAAGCTTTTTACGCCTTATTATTGGTAAAAGGCTTAATGGGCACTTTTTTTAAAAAACAGAACCATTTTAGTGAAATGATATCGAATTTTAAAGACTTTTTTTAAACCGGACCAATGTCTCTTTCAAAACAATCAAAAGAAAAATGGTATCCCAAACCTCTCTCCCTCTCGTCCAAAAAAAACGCTCATTTTTTTTCTTCTCTTTTTTCTTCTTAATATTTAAAAAAATAGTACGTTAGTTTGCATATATTCATACACATTATAAGTTATGTACCATTTTAATATTGTTAATAGCCTTATTATAGTTAAAAATGTTAAAATCTATTAAAAAAAGGCCTAAACGCCTTTTTGCGCCTAAGGCCCGCCTACGCTTCTAAGGCTTAAGGCTTGGCCTCCACCCCTCGGTCACGTTCCACATTTTTTAGAACCTTGGTTTTGACATATCATTATTTATTTTTTATAATGAAAATTATTATAAAATAAATAAAAAATAATATGTCGAATAATCGGATTGGATTTGAATCCATTTAACATAAACGGATATGGATTTGGAACCCTAACAGATAATTCGACGGATAATTGGATCGGATCCGAATCCGTTTAACATAAACAGATAAGGATTTGGATTTTCCTGATCCGGTCCGAATCTTATTTGTTTACAGGCCTATGTGCGAGTCACCCAAATATCGTGGATAAAAATGTCAAAAAAATCCCCACTACACAACCCAATTTCGTCGTTTCTATCTTTCTGTAGGGGTGTCCCTCCAAATGAGTGGTTAACTTGGTCAAGTAGATTGGTTGTTCAAAAAGAAGGAGAAGGAAAGATATTCCACAAACTCACCTTGAAGATCCTTCACAATAAGTGACTCAAAGTGCCCACTTCTTAGATTCTTCACAACAAGCGGCTTGAAGGACGCATCTCGTAGAACAAAGTCACCGGGATGACAATAGCTTGTAATAAGAAATAGGATGCTGTATTATGTATTTTTATCTTATGAATGTACATGTCGAGTGAGGCTGTTTGGTACCCACAAGGGACCATGTTTGGAAGGGTATGTGAGAGCTTTCATGCTCTATCAAGCAACCTCCTCTTGGGAACTTCACAGGGAAATGGTATGGAGGATTGAGAATAAGGCAACGTTGGGAATTATTACCAACCCTCTTGGTACACTTGGGCAAAACTTCATCTAGAACAAATGTCACTCGAATCTACTCATTGCTTACCTATTCGAGTGAAGCTCCTCGAGGTACTCTATCTCCCTCAATACTTGCCCCCTCGAGGTTACCTCCTTGAGGTACCTTGGATGCCAGCCCGCCTGACTGATGTGACCAGATACCTAACAATAGTCACTATTTGGACCACTTTTTGACGTCATAACGTCTGACATTTAGGGACTCAAGAATGTACCACTTAAGTGACTTTATCCTTAGGATGGCAGGTCCAGTTCACCAAAACTGACCATCTATCCATCTTAGAGTAAGCCTCAAGATGACGGGTCATATTCCCCATTAAATACCCACAATAATTCCAGCCAATAGATTGGTTTCCCGATAAAACTATGAGATCCCATGCATTGAATGCAATATCTTGTGCATTTAATGCACCCTACCAGACGGATCGAAGGCAAGATGACTCGAGAAGCCTCGCCCTAATATAAATAGATCAGAGGAACAAATCAGAGAGAGAGCATTCTAAGCCGAGAATTGTTGCCCAAATTCCTTAGACATGAGAACCATTGCGAGAGCATTAACTACCATACACATTTAATACACCCATCATTGGGTATTAACTGAGCTTGAAGTTCCTGCCTTATCTTTATTGTGCATGGAGAGCTTGTTCTTTCTCCCTCCGACCATGCCACCTGCTGGTCCCATTCATTTATTGTACTTATCATATGTCTCTTGTGTTAATATGCTCTTTAATGCAAGCCTGGATATTGAATCTCTTTATCTCTGATTTACCTGTGGCTACTGTCTATATTGCGTACCTAACAGTGTTAATCCTGATCTTGATAAGGGGTTACGCCTCACTTAATACTAACTGTATTTGAAGAACCCACATTTTACATTTGGCGAATCCACTGGGGAGGTATTCTCTTTTGAAAAAATGCCAGAGGATAACACCATTAGAGTCATTGACTTCGATTCCATACAACGTGAAGAAGAGGCAAACAACGCTGCGCTTCCTGAGAGGGCGAGAACGGTGAGGACCAAGCCTAGTGCGCCCGGTGTTGGTTGTGCGGAGGCGATGGCTTCACAAGGGGGAATAGGTCAGGCGCAAATGCAGGGGATGATGGGTTTATTTTCAGAGTTCATCAAAACTCAAACAACCCAAGCAATGTTGGGGGATCCCATGGGAGCGAATTCTTTTACTACACCGCCAACGGCCATACCATTTCCTACTGTTACAGGAGGGGTGGCAATGCCTTCCCCACTATTTCACCACCCTCAGGCGGTGCGTGTCCTACCATGGTCCCACCCGTGATAATGGGGCCGGCGCCGTGGAGTGGGGGGAGCAACTTCAGCAGCTACCGCTGTAACAGTAGGCTAAGGAGCAAGCGTACTAGCCTAAACGATGCCGGTGACAATAATGCCGCAGCCAGCCAGCCCCTTGCCAGCCAGCTGGGAGGATATGAAGAAAGAGATACTAAAGTTTATAACTGTGTCTAAAGGAGACATTTCCTCGGTGTACGATGACTTCCGTACTACCTACCCAGAGGCGTATAACAATGAACCCTACCCTGTGGGTTATATTCCTCCAATCTTTGAAAAGTACACGAGGAAAGGCACTGATCCCAAGGAGCATGTGAAGAAGTTAATCGAGATCCTGGGGGCCCACTATAATGATAAAAATTTAAGGCTAAGGGACTTTTCAAAATCCCTGATGGAGAAAGCCTACATGTGGTATTCCCACCTAGCCCCAGGTAGTGTAGGCTCTTGGGAAGAGTTGCATGTTTTGTTCGTGCAAAAGTTCTTTTTGGCTGAGGATGAGTTCACATTCACCCAGATCGCACGTGAGAAACAAAAGTCGGGAGAGGATGTTGTGGCTTATATTAGGAGGTTCTGTGAACGCTCCTTGGATGTGAGAGAGGAGACGTAAGAAGATAAAATTTTACAAGTGTGTGCAGAGGGCTTGCTGCCCAAGTATATATGTCACCTAATTAACGAAATAAGAGAAGGTACGTTTGCAGCATTTTTAAAAGCATCATGGAATATTGCCTTACTGGTAAAGCCTATAGACCCCACCCGCTTTGCCATCCTTGCTGATGAGGCCAACAGTTACCTCGGGGAGGGGAATACCCTCGAGGATCAACTACACAGACGGGGGAGTAAAGAAGGAAATAATGGTGGTCAAGGAGGTAGAAGGGGGAGAGATAGCAAGAGAAAGTTTGAAGATGAAGAGGATCCTCCCGAGCTACCTTGCACGGTGGAACATGCCTTGAATCTTTATGATCTCATGGTCCGTGATAAAGTATGCAGGCCAGTTAATGTCCACACTCTGCCACTCATGTGAGAAGACAAAGAGAAGCCTCATTATTGTGCACTACATAATAGGGTAAATAATCCTACTAAAGTGGGCTTCTCACTCCGGAGGTTGATTGACTATTATGTAAAGAATGGGGACATCGTATTGCCACAAACTAATGTAAACAATAACCCTTTGCCACCTCATAGGGACCATATGGCTAGCACTTTTGATGAGGAGGCTGAGAAATTGACGATGGGACAATGTCTCAAAGGAAGTGACATCAAAGGATCTTCCGATGATGGCTTCGAAGGGTCTTTAGAAGAATGCACCTCCAAATTGGCTCAACTCCATTTGGATGACGGGATTGAGGGGGGAGAAGACCAAGAGGAAGAAGTATACGACCCCGTTGAGGGACTCAGCAGGCTATTGGGAGCTTGTTCTCTAGAAGAAGTCAATGCAGTGATAGCATACGATGAGGCCGCATATAGATACATGGAAGAAGTTTATGAGCTAGAAGATAACCGAACAAATCTATGGATCGAATGCACCGCTATGGCTCGCTCGCCAAAGTTTGGCTGGTTCTTTGATCAGGTCGGTCTGCCTAAAGATTCCCGACTAGAAGTCACACGAGCCATTTTGAAGATCGTAAAGAAAAACATGGTGCCACACTTAAAATGGAAGGGACCTATGGCTAAACTGGTGAGTAGATATCTCTCAGAAGTCACATTCTCGAAGGCTGATATGCTGATCAAGTATCCGTACAACATACCCTTATATGTTACTGCGTCAGTGAATGATTATGTTTTCTCACGAGTCTTGTTGGACGGAGGGGCATCCATCAATATAATGCCCGTTGGATCCTTTTATGCCACCCGATTATCGGAGACAAGGATAGTGACCCATTCATTAGCAATATCAGGTTATGATAATCAATCTTCCACGTCAGTGGGTTATGTTAACATGGGCATCACAATGGGGAACATCACTTCCCATATTGCATTCCACATCATGAATTGCGAACCGTCAGACCAGTTATTGCTAGGTAGGGTATGGATGCACAACCATGGGTTGGTACCCTCCACTTATCATCAATATGCGAAAGAAAACATAAAGGGTAAGGAGTGGTGATTCGAGCTACCAAGAAAACTTTTGCAAAGGAAGAGGCCCACATAGTGGACACAACTTTCTATACTGATCTGGCGAAAGAAGCTACCATGGTAACAAGATATACTGGGGGGATAAGGATCCCCTCAACTCGAGAGAGGGTGCGGGCATCTGCTCGAACGACTATAACTTATGAAGAAGAGAACGAACTGGAAGCGATGAGGCCCCCTAGTCTATCAAAACTGCTCTGTGATCGAATGACCCCGCGCATCGACCCTATTGAGCACCAAGTCCTAACGCAGTGAGTTCTCAGCAGACGAACAGTGAGAGAGGTGGATGAGAATCATAGGAAAAGGCCTTTTTAGAAGCAAGTGGACGAACAAAGCAAGCTTGTGGTTTTGCCTAGCGGTAGAATAATCTATAAGTTATGAAGGTGTGAGCCAACAACCGAGAGTCTGGACGATGAAGCTGACCCCGTGTATGAATGCTTCCTAGTGGATAACCAGGGGCAATGCTTGGTAATCGATTACTTTGGGGTATAAGAGTTTGTGAAGGAACTAGAAGAATAACCTGAATGCATCCGAGATAGCCCTCGATCGCAGATCCAAGAGTTGGAAAAGATCGACTTGGACAGAGAGGGCGAGGACCCAAACCCTATTTTTATCTCAAAGGACTTGGAGGAAACTCCTCGAGGGGAACTAATCAAGATACTATTAGAATTCAAAGACATCTTCACGCGGAAGTACACCGAGATGACTGGAGTTGACTAAAAGGTGAGTTTCCATAGGTTAAACGTCTTGCCTTCAGCCATTCCGGTGAAACAGGCCACTCGAACGTACAAGATAGAGTTAGAACTAAAGATTAAGGAAGAGGTTCAGAGGTTGCTCATAGCTAGTTTCATAGTCTCGATCCAACATCTGATACAGCTCTTTATCATTGTGCCTGTAGGAAAGAAGGATAAGAGCCATATCCGAATATGCGTAGACTTCAGAGATCTAAATTGGGTATGCCCGAAGGATAAATTCCCGTTACCTTTAATTGATAGCCTGATCGATGCAACAACAGGCCATGGGGTGTACAGCTTCATGGATGGGTACGTGGGATATAATCAGATAAAAATGAATTCAATCGACGTAGAGAAGATCGCTTTTCAAATGCCTTTTCTTAATTTTATGTACACAGTCATGCCTTTCGGATTGAAGAATGCAGGGGCCACCTACCAGAGGACCATGATGGTCATCTTCCACAAACTTTTTCATAAGACCGTGGAGTTTTATTACGATGATTTTTTGATTAAATCCAAGAAGTAGGGCTCCCACTTGGATGACTTGATGAGGGTGTTCACTCCTTGCTGGAAGTATAAGTTAAAGATGAACCCTCTCAAATATGAGTTCGGGTTAACAAGTAAAAAATTCTTGGGGTTTGTGGTAAATCGCTAGGGTGTACAAATGGACTTAGACAAGCGACAAGCCATTATTAACATGCCAAGACCAAAATCAGTGAAAGAGTTTTCTTGGCAAGGTCCCCTACCTGAGGCAGTTTATCCCCGGGTTAGCTGAGGTAACACACCCCTTGATGAAGCGGATAAGAAAAGGGCGTGAAGTTTGCATGGGAATTAATGCACTAAAAATCCATAGACAAGATGAAGTCACTCCTTACCTCTCCTTAGATAATGATTACCCTGAAGGCAGGTACCCCTTTACACTGATATCTTGCGTTAACAGAACGGTCTATTAGGGCTTTATTGGCCTAAGAGAGCGAAGGCATTGAAAAACCTGTTTATTACCTGATTAGGATTATACACGGGCCTGAGGCCAGATATACTGGCATTGAGAGGCACTGTTTGGCCCTTGTATTTGTAGCACAAAAGCTTAGGCATTACTTGCAATCATTTACGGTTCATATTGTAACTAGGTGCGATCCCATAAAATTTTTGCTTGTTAGAACTATATTGATAGGCAGGGAAACTAGATGGTTACTAATCCTTTCGGAGTATGATCTCAAGTGCATGGTCCCTCAAGCCATCAAAAGTCAGGTATATGCAGATTTATTGGCCATCTTCCCGTCAGGGACATTCGAGCCACCTATTAAAGAGCTCCCGGGTGATGACATCCAGGCCAATTTTGTAGCGTCCAGCCTAGACGAATGGAGTATGGAGTTCGACGGCTCTTTCGCTGAGAAAAAAGGAGGAGCGGGAGTTATTCTGTGAACAGGCAGTGAAGAAATTCGCCTGTCTTTAAAATTGGAGTTCGAATGCTCAATTAATGAAGCTGAATACTAGGAACTGGTCCTAGGGTTACTCGAAGCACTGAAAAGGGGCATCCAAGTCCTGACAATTAAAGGGGATTCTAACTTGGTGGTGAAACAGGTGACAGGGGAGTTTGCTCTGAAGCACATGAGTTTGGCGCCTTATCACATGATCATCTAGTGACTTCTTAAATAGTTCGAGGTGGTAAAGATAAAGAGGCACCCTCGAATGATGAACAGACATGCGGATGCCCATGCCACCATCGCAAAAAAGATTGCCTTGGATAAAAAGTCAACTATGGTGTAGACACCCCATTCTATTACCCCCTAACTCCCCTTAGGTCCCTAATACCTCCCTTCATCACTACAAGCCTAGGACATGTCCCGAGTACTGACCTAGAAGCCATCGAGCACTCTTCGGCTCAGTTTGACCAAAAAGTCAAACTCTTCATCTCGATTGAGACTCAATGAATATTTTAAGGGCACTGAATACCCTTTCCAACGGTCCTCCCCGTGCGCAATTCCGACTTACCATGCGGACGAACGATCCGTTTGCGTCCAAAACCTGACCTAGAGGCCACCGGGTGCTCCCGGGCTCTGTTTGACCTATGTCAACTCTTCAACTTGACCAAGGCTGAATGAATCTTCTAAGGGAAATAAATCCACTTTCCAACGGTCCGTTCCGTGTGCAATTACGACTTTCCATACGGACGAACGATTCGTTTAACTCCGAGAGGTCACCGAATGCTTCTCGAGCCCCGTTGATCAAAGTTAACTATCCAAACCGGGTCAAACTCTTTGGAATGTCTAAGTACATCTCCTAACCTTTCCAACGGTCCACCCCGTGCATGATTCAGACTTACCATGCGGACGAGCGATCCGTTTGCGTCCGAACGATTCCCCGTCCAATGGACCGACAAACGCTTCCGAGCCATATTTGACCCAAAGTAAACTCCCGAACCCGGGAGTGGTCCTAAGGACTTTAGAAGGTCTCTAAAATACTTTTCCAACGGTATGCCCCATGCACGATTCTGACCAACGGTTTGCCCTCGGCGGCCAATTTTCCGAAAAAGCCTGAAGCGCACTGCCAAATGGCAGGTGCTAGACCCTGCCTATCGGCACCTGCCGATAGGTAGTGGCATGACAATGCCGATCGGTAGTCACCTGGGGATATAAAAGGTGGTCTTCACCTCATTTGCAAGGAGATCCCAGATCTGATAAAAATCTCTCTGAACGAATCCCAGAAACCTCTCTCGAAGGCAACGTGATTTCAACTTTCAAACCCCTTTTTTACTTCCACTTTTCATCATCCTTTTCATCAAACTTGGTGAATTAACCACTCTCCATCATCATCCAAGTGCAAGGGCTGCTCTCCAACATTCAAGATCAAGTTCAAGATCTTCAAGAAGGTCCAACTTTCTCAAACTCTCTCTTAAATTCTCTTAAATTCCCAATAACTTGTTTTCTTACTTAAGCGCTTTTATTACCTCATTTCCCACATCCTAATATACTTTTTATTTAGTATTATTGCACATCTCTTATTTTCATATAAATAAAAAACCCAAAAAATAAGAAAAAGAGGGTTTGCTCATAAATTCCAAATAGGGATTCTCACACTTTTTTCCACACTTTTCTCATAACTAAAACACTTTTTCTACACACACACACTCTCACAAATAAGAGATCCCCCATTTGGATTTATGGGATAAACCCCACCCCTCGTTTTGTATGCGAACTACGTGGACTTTGATGCCTTTATAGGCTATGTAGGCGTCTCGGGGTAAAACCCGAGACTCGAGTCATTTTCTCACTTTTTCTCTTATTTTCCATTTTCTCTAAATCCAATTTCCTCATAATCTACATACTTGTTCTTAGTGACGTATTACTCCATATGCGTTATCGTTCCCTTATAACGATCAACGTAAGGGTAATCGCGTAAATCTTATTTTATAATATTATTCTTATATCTTCCTACGGATGACTTGCTTTATCTCTTCCATGATACAAGTCGAGGATTCCTACCTCCATTCTATATATACACATGCACACATATCATGGGGGAAAATATAAAGGAAAATGGCAAATATTCATGAGAGACCGAAAGGGCGGAATGGGTGCCTAACACCTTCCCATTTCGTAACTAAGCATCTGAACCCTTCTCGAATCATTTTGGTTTGACACGCACCAGTATGTCTTTGGATGCCACCCTTCGGGGTGGCTTCCTCTTTTTCTTTTGTCTGTTTTGAGTAAAATAGACTGGCGACTCTGAATATCTCTACATTTTTTACACCACATCTCAAACGACGCTGGTCGAAGCGCTCTCCCGAGAGGGACGTGCGGGACCCGAAGGATCCTTTTCCTCCGCGGCGGGGATCGGGGATGGCCACAGTGGCAACTCTGCTGGGGAAGTGTGTTTGTTTGTGGGCTTGACTCTATTTACATGGATGCTATATTTGTTTATGTTTGCCCCCATATCTGCATGTTCCTCTTTTCCATGTGTATCCCATGCTTATACTTATGTTCACATACTTGTAGAAAATTCTCTATGTACACTTCACGCCACGTGCACCTAGGATCACATATATCCCCATGTTGCACGCATCACCTCTCCATACTTGGTGTACCTTTTGGGGTACTTGCACTTTGCTCCCAGTTTGTCATAATTAAGAAAGGCATTCTCATTATAAGATACTAATAAGAGGATCATGCATGATTCACGCAACTTCACCAAATAGCATTGCTATTGACCAAATTTTACCCAGTAACTGGAGGGTCACTTCGTGATGGGCGCTGGTCCGACAGGTCGTAGTTAGCCTAAGCGATATGACTCTCACCTTCCATTGGCCAAGTACCTTCGACGTATATCGAACGGTTCCCCCACATCATATCGCTTGACCGAAGTCATGACGGGAGGTATATCGTAGGGAATTCATTCACATATGCTGAGTATATCGAATTCTCTCTCACACGTACCGTCCCTACGATGTATATGGTGAGGCAATTCACGTACACTCAGGTATATCAAATGGCTTATCCACACGTACCGATTGCCCGCAAGAGCAAGACGTATATCGTGGAAGTCACGCCAAAGGGGGGAACCCATGCCTATTCACCCAACCAACTGCATACCCGCATATAGGTGTCAAACCTAGGACACGCACTTTAGATTGACGATTTCAACCCGAAACTCTGCCGAAATTTCGGGTCGGCCTACCGCCCAAACTTTTGCGCATTTTTAAAACGGGACTCTGTCCGTGAGCCTGGTTACAAGTCCAGCCATAGATTCACATGTATTAAGAACCCCACTTTTCCAGGCTCGGGTCCCGTCCGGAATTGCATTTAAGAGAATTAAATACAAGTGAGAACATAATAATAATCATGCTGAGTCCCGTATCCAAAAACATTTCTCCCTTAGTTATTAAAAATCCAAAAACATTTCTCCCTTCTTTATCAAAAATTCAAAAACATTTCTCCCTTCTTTATAAAAAATCCAAAAATAGTTCTTCCTTTTTTCTCAAAAATAAATCTCATCCTACGCCTTCTCAGGTCGATCGCAAGCCCTTGTCCTGGCTCCCTATTGGCTTCGGTCTTCAGTCAAATCACCCCGGAGTTTCATCCGTTTCTCTTCTACTTCTTTCGAGTCCGAAATCCATCCATTTTCCATGGAGAATACAGATCAAGTACCAGTTATACAGCCGGATCTGACGACAGTCCTGGCTCAGCTCGTGTTCAAGATTGACAACCTCCAAACCGAGGTTCGAGAGATGCACTATGTAGAGGGGGCCTGAAGGTAATCCTGGGATTAGGGATAATCCACTAATTAGCAACAGTGTTCTGAGGATAAGCTCAAGCGTGGCAAACTCAAGCGTGGCATCTTGGTGAGGCAGCTCAGCGTGGCAACTCATATATTAGCTTATTGTTTTAATCACATCGTACTTTCATTATTGATTTCTGTAAGCTCTAACGATTGTAATGACGTAACGATAATAACTAAAGGGTTTTGTATGAGGTCAAACGGTACTTGCGAGAGACCAGGCTTGGCAGGGCCTGGGAGAGCTTTCATGCTCTATCGAATGACCTCACTGTGGGAACTTTAGAGGGACCTGGTTTGGAGGATTGAGAAGTAAGGCACCGTTGGGGCTTGTCCTGACCACCTTAGATACACCTGGTAAAGCACCGAAGGACCCTGACCATGGAACCTCAAGCGGAGCAGCTTGGAGTTCTATCGGGCATTAAGTTATGGACCAAACAACCCTATACTTAATGTCACATCTACTATGGGTGATGTCACTAGCCATCTAAACGTTTGTCAGACATACACTTGAGTAAACCGCTGTGGTATTTGGGGCTGTCAGGTAGTTGGTGAACCACCTCTGCGACAACAAACCCCTGACACACAGTGGATAGGCAAAAGGCATGTCTTGGCATTTAATGTTTATGACATGGAGACAACTAGTGCATCAGGCATTTAATGTTGTGACATAAAGTATGAGGGATGTCTTTCATACTCTTTAATGACTGAGTTGCCTCGGGGGTGGTGTGGGGGGCTATTTAAGGACCCCAACCACCTTTGAGGAGAGGATGATCTTTTTGGAGAATTAAGAAAAAGAATCATTGCAAACTAGAGAGTTCACTAACTCACCATTGTCATTTATTGCGAAGCTTTTAATATTTGACAGAGATTCTTGAGGGAGTTTGGTGTGTTGCTACCTGCCTATCAGGATGTATCTAGGGTGCTTATTTTCCCTCTCCCTCTAGCTAAGTCACTTCTAAAGTTCATTATTATTCCCTGAGTCATACACGAGAGGCTTTGTGAGTTTAAACTGAGTCCATCTTCATTGAGTTTTGTGTGTGTGTTTCCTATAATTAGTCTAGGGTGTTGGCTAATTTAACTCGTGGTTACCATACTCAATAGGGGTTACGCCTCCACATATATAATCTAAAGTACCCTCTTACATTTGGCGACTCTGCTGGGGAGGCATCCTTCTAGAGAAGGAGTATGGCGCAGGATAACGCTACTAGAAGACTCAATTTTGATGACATACAGCATAATGAAGAACAAGCTGCAAGGGAACAGGAGGCCTTAAGAGACGGGGCTCCTCGGGGAGAGATACCGCTGGCTCCAATAACGATAGGCGTCCCAGGGGCTGCACAACCCTCCACAAGCGTAGGGCTGGGACCTACCCAGATGGCGCTCCTCATGAGCAAATTTTACGAGTTTTTGCAAACCCCAGTAGCTTCCACTATGCTGGGAGGATTGGAGACTAGTGCCTTCGTGACACCAGGAGTGGCCCCAGGGGCCCCACCAGGGGCAGGCGTTACGGGAGCGGTACCAGCAAGTGTACCCTCTGTTGTGAATCCCACTGTGGGCGGCTCAGGCGTTTCAATGGCGCAACCGATAACGTTCGCTCCAGTTGCAACGAGCGCTCAACCATCTGCTCCGTTGCAGGTGGCCCCAGTGGCCTCGCCCTTGGAAGAGATGAGAAAAGAGATGCAGAAGGAGATGCTGAAGTTCATGCAGTCTTCCTCGCAGGCTGTGGGCGAGGTGGCAGCAGTCTACGACGACTTCCGGACACCTTACCCCCAGGAGTACAATGACGAACCCTACCCGAAGGACTATATTCCCCCTACCTTTGAAAAATATTCAGGGAAGGGGGGGAACTCGAAGGAGCACATCAAGCGTTTCGTCGAGCACCTGGGGGCGCATTGCAATGACAAAAAGCTTAGGCTGAGGGAGTTTTCCAAATCCTTGACTGATAAAGCCTACACTTGGTACTCTCACCTGCCTCCCAATAGTGTCTCCACGTGGGAGGAGATGCACGTATTGTTTGTCTGAAAGTTCTTCTTGGCAGAAGATGAGTTCACCCTAACCCAACTTGGCAGGGAGAGGCAAAGGCCAGGAGAGGAGGTAGTGGCCTATATCCGAAGGTTTAGGGAAAAGTCCCTTGACGTGAGGGAAGAAGCTAAGGAGGCCAGGTTACTACAAATTTGTGCTGAGGGATTACTTCCTGAGTATATCTGTCACTTGATCAATGAGACACGCGAGGGAACTTTTTCAGCTTTCTTAAAATCTGCAAGAAATATATCGTTGGTGGTGCGACCTAGCCCGGTAGTAGCCCCCATGATGTTCAGACAGACGATACAACCCATCGGGGGAAGGACACAGGCCCCACGGGTAGGATATGTCGAGAGAGAAGATGGGGGCAAGGCTCAGAGGAAGGACAACAAAAGAAAGTTCGGAAGGGATAGGGAAGACCCGCCACCGTTGCCTTGTACGGTGGAGGAGGCTATGAGTTGCTATAACGCAATGGTCCAAGGCGGAACGGTTTACGAGCCAAAAGGTGTCCCGATAGAGGAGCCCGACGTGGCAACTAGGGCCAATCCCAAATATTATCAGGTGCATCGAAAGGTCCAGCATCCAACAGAAAGCTGCTTCACGCTGCGAAGAATCATAGACAAGTACGTGAAGGCGGGAACGCTGCAAATTCCCCCACAAAACGTTAACAATAACCCGCTCCCGGCGCATGGGGCCAATGTTGTGACGGCCTATGATGAAGAGGTAGAGCGAGAGGGGAGAGGGGCAACGAGGGAGTTCGATAAAGCACTTGAGTATTGCACTAGAGGAATGGCCAACGTAGTTCTGGCGTATGATGAAGCAAGTGCTAGGGACGCAGAAGACGCCTATAGCGTTGAGGGCGAGGAAACAGGCCCAGTCATAGAATACAGCGCAGTTTCAAAATCCCCAAAGTTCGCTTGGTTCTTCGATCAAGTGGGAATACCAAAGGAGAGCAGACTGGAGATAACTCGGGCGATCCTTGACATCGCGAAGAAGGACGCGGTTCCCTCGCTGAAATGGAGGGGACCCATGGCGAGGCTGGTAAAAAAGTTCCTATCAGAGGTGACCTTCAGCGATGCAGATAGAGCTGTAAGGTTCCCTCATAACAGGCCCTTGTATGTGACGGCCAGTATCAACGGGGTTAGTTTTGCAAGAACGCTTATGGATGGGGGTGCTTCCATCAACATTATGCCGATCAACTCCTTCCACGCAGCTGATATCCCAGAAGAAAGGTTGGTTCCCATGCCTCTGGTAATCTCAGGGTATGACAACCAATCTTCCAAATCCATTGGGTATGTGAATGTGGGAATTGTAATGGGAAATCTGAGTTCCCACATCAAGTTCCATGTAATAGAAAGTGCAACTTCCTATCATTTACTAATAGGAAGAGTATGGATGCACAATCAAGGTTTAGTTCCTTCAACATATCATCAATGCGCCAAGGCGAATGTTAAAGGAACAGAAGTGACCATTAGGGCTACAAAAAGGCCCTTCGCCATCGAGGAAGCTCACTTTGTGGATGCGGCCTTTTATACGGAGTTGGAGGAAGATGCTCAAGTCCTAACAAGAAGAATGGAGGGGGCATGGGTTCCCTCGATCAGAGATAGAATGGGGCCTCTGAACGAGCAAGGCAAAGAAGCCGCGAATGATGAAGGGGTGAGGGCCGAAGAAACCCATCAGGTGATCCCTCGACCCCAAGGTACTACGAAGCAGCTCAAAAACAAAGTAAAGCTTAGAATGGATCCTGTGGAGCATGAGGTCCAACGGCAAAGCGTGCTGAGTCGCTTTTCAGGAGGAAGAATCGCTGAGGCTTCGAGAGAAAGGAAGAGGAAGGCCTTGGCAACAGCTACCAACAGGCAATGCAAGAAGGTGATCACTGAGGAGGGGAAGGTGGTATACCGTTTATAACGATGTGAGCGGGCGGCCGAAGAGACCGAGGATGGGGCTGACCCGTTATATGAGTGTTTCTTGATAGATCAACAGGGACAGTGTATGGTGATAGACAACTCCAACATACAGGAGTTCGTGGAGGAGGTCGCCGAAGAACCAGACTACATGGCAAATCAACCGAAGCCCCAGGCACAAGAGTTGGAGCGGTTGAACCTGGCAGGAGAAGGGGAAGACCCAAGGCCCATCTTCATCGCGAAGGATCTCGGTAAGGCGAAGCGAGAAGCCCTGGTTGGGCTAATCTGGGAGTTCATAGATGTCTTTGCGTGGAAGTATACCGAAATGGAAGGGCTAGATGAGGAAGTGAGCTGCCACAAGCTAAACGTGACACCTTCAGCCATCCCGGTAAAACAGGCAACAAGAACTTATAAACCTGAGTTGGACTTGAAGATCAAGGAAGAGGTTCAGCGTTTATTGGCAGCAGGATTCATCAAACCAATACAACATCCCCTGTGGCTATCTAGCATTGTGCCAGTAGGGAAGAAGGACAAGAATCAAATAAGGATCTGTGTGGATTTTAGAGATTTGAACAGGGCTTGCCCCAAAGATGAGTTCCCTCTACCTTCCATCGATAGCTTGATAGATGCCACGGCTGGACATGAGATGTATAGCTTCATGGATGGGTACGTTGGGTACAATCAGATCAAGATGGACCCCGTGGACGCAGAGAAAACGGCATTCAGAACCCCGTTGGGCAATTTCATGTACAAAGTAATGCCGTTTGGACTTAAGAACGCGGGAGCCACTTATCAAAGAACAATGATGGCCATTTTTCACGATTTCCTCCACAAATTTGTAGAATTCTATGTGGATGATTTGGTCATCAAATCGAAGAAGGAGGAGTCCCACCTAAATGACTTAAAGAAGGTGTTTACTCGATGTAGGAAGTATAAACTAAGGATGAACCCATTGAAGTGCGTCTTCGGAGTAACATGTGGGAAGTTTCTGGGCTTCGTGGTTGATCGACAAGGGGTGCAGATGGACCAGGATAAACAACGCGCGATCTTAGAAATGCCGTACCCAAGAACGGCGAAGGAGCTAAAAAGCTTCCTCGGAAAGGTCTCCTACCTCAGAAGATTTGTACCAGGATTGGCCGAGGTAACACACCCGTTGATGCAACTGCTGCGAAAGAACACAAAGTTCAGGTGGGAAAAGGATCACCAGGAGTCCCTCGATGAGTTGAAGAAACTGCTCGTTTCACCGCAAATCATGGTTCCTCCACAGGCAGGAGCACCGTTGCAGCTATACCTCACCTCCACTACAAGGTCCGTTGGAGCTTTGCTGGCACAGGAGATCGACGGGCAAGAACGGCCAGTGTATTACCTCAGTAGGATCATACATGGGCCGGAGATTAGATATAGCAGCCTAGAAAGGCATTGTTTGGCCTTAGTCTTTGTAGCACAAAAACTTAGACATTATATGCTGTCTTTTACAATTCATATTGTAACTAGATGTGATCCTATTAAGTACTTGTTGGCTAGAACTATCTTGATTGGCAGGGCAGCTAGGTGGTTCCTTATTCTCTCCGAATATGATTTAAAGTGTGTGGTTCCTCGTGCTATCAAGAGCCAGGCGTATGCTGATCTGTTGGCAATCTTTCCATCAGGAACGTTTGAACCACCTAAAGAAGACATTCCGGGAGACGACTTACAAGCCAACTATCTGGACACAACCGATGAGGAATGGACGATGCAGTTCGATGGGTCTTCGGCTGAAAAAAAAGGAGGGGCAGGGGTCATCCTTTCAAAAGGAACGGAGGAAATTTGCCTTTCCTACAAACTAGATTTCCCTTGCTCCAATAACGAAGCAGAATACGAAGCGTTGGTACTAGGGTTGCTGGAGGCTCTTCGAAGGGGAATTCGTTCACTCTGCATCAAGGGTGATTCGAACTTAGTAATTCAGCAAGTTAATGGAGAATATGCGTTGAAACACATGAATTTGGCACCGTACAGAACGATCATTCAAAGGCTCCTCAGCCAGTTCCATCGGGCCAAAATCAGAAGACATCCCAGAACAATGAACCGACATCCAGACGCTTATGCCACTATTGCTCAAAAGATGGTCATGAGGAGCGATACGACTATTGTTACGATCCAACGAAGAACAGCTCCTTCGGTGATACAGTCAATACTACCGACGGAGGGAAACGCGGGTTGGAGAGGAGAGGTCAGGAAGAAACTGGAGTCTGGCGAAGGAGCTATGGGACTCAGAGAGTTGGCCCAATACTTTACAAACCAGGGAAATCTTTACTTCAGAAATGCAGGGGGATGGTTATCGAGATGCATTGGGCCAGAGGAGGCAGAGCGGAGGTTGAAGAAAACACATGAGGAGCACTGCGAAACAACTGAGATACCTCTTTATAGGAGAATTCAAAGAGGGGGATATTTTTGGCCTAAAATGAAACAGGATGCGGCAGAACTACAACGGAATTGTGATAAGTGTCAGCTATTTTTCGAAGCAGCTGAGTGCCATTTCATTGAAGCCCAAACAGACTGGAGGCAGCCCTATATCGACTTTATTCAGGGTGGAATTGTCCCAACGGAGAAATTGGATGCGATGGGACTAAGGCGAAGGGCCCCGAGGTTCTATATCCAAGAGGGGCAGCTTTATCGAAGGGGGTACTTCAACAGGCCGTTGCGTTGCATTACAAAAGAAGAAGCAACTGAGGTCCTCAAACAAGCCCATGACCCAGCTCACATGGGAGGGGCCAAGTTATATGATCAGCTGATGACGTTGGGGTATTATTGGCCAACGATGGAGAAAGACTCCGCCGAATTTGTCCGAAAATGCAAGGCTTGCCAGCTTCATGGAAATATGATCCATGCCCCATCGGTGGACTTACACTCTCTGGCAACGCCTTATCCTTTCCACACTTGGGCGTTCGACCTCGTGGGGGCGATACATCCTTCGTCGAGGGGTAAGATATGGATACTGGTAGCAACGGAGTGCTTTACAAAATGGGCTGAAGCAATACCACTTAGAAGGGCCACGGCTGGAGTAGTGAGTAGCTTCATCAGAGAGTATATTATTTGCCGTTTTGGGATCCCAAAGGTCATTCTCTCAGATAATGGGACTCCCTTCGTCAACTCAGAAGTAACGATGCTCACAGACAAGTACTCCATTGTTCATCACACTTCAACGGTAGCATACCCGAAGGGGAATGGTCAGGCTGAAGCAACTAACAAAACTCTGGTTAATATCTTGGCTAAAACGATGGAGGACTTTCCAGGATCGTGGGATGACAAGATACCAACAGTGTTGTGGGCCTACCGAACGACGAAGAGGAAGCCCACAGGGTACACTCCGTTCTCCCTTGTCTATGGGGCTGAGGCAATTCTTCCAGTAGAGTTGGAAGTTCCCTCGGCTCGATACGCCTTGCGAAGCAGCATGCTCCCTCAGAACAGGCATGTGCAGTTGGAGGCATTGGATGAACACAGAGATAACGCGATGCAACATTTTCAAATGTATACAAAGCAGCTCTCTAGGGCATATGACAACATGGTAAGACCAAGGAGGTTCGTGGAGGGAGATCTCGTTTTGAAGGCAGCAGTGAAACACATTAGGGGACTTCCTCTGCCAAAGTTCGCAGCCAATTGGGAGGGACCTTTGATCGTGAACGAAGCTCATGATTCAGGTTATTGCCTAATTTCTAAGTTGGAGGAAGATAGGCCATTCAAAATTAACAATAAATGGCTGAAAGTATATCATGTGTAGACAGTTTGTTTGTACCATCGATGTATTGGGCCTTCTTATTATGAATATACAAGTTTTACTGATGATATGAAATATAGACATTGATATGAAAGCAAGCATAACTCAGAGATAAACTAAACAACGTACATTCTTCCATTCATTAAAGAAGAGAGCATTACAAGCAAAATAGGGAACTACTGCCCAGGAATTACATGAATGAAAGAAAGAAAATATGTACAGGAGTTTTACTACGCTAGGAGAAACCACAGATCCGGGGAAGAGAAAAAATCCCTGGGGAGGCCCGAAGAAGCTGATGCAAACGAATTTTGAGCGTTGACAGCAACCTCTAGCCTGGTTTGCACCTGGGCGCGTTCAATAAGGAGCTTTTCCCGTTTTAGCTTAGCCAAACGCAGAGCTTCTTCGGCTTTCGTTACTTCTTCATCGGCCGATTCCAAAAGAGGTGCCAGCTCGGCTAACTTAACCTCCTCAGCCCGTTGGTCCTCCTGGCACCTTATCAACACTTCCCTCTGGCCGATCAGTTGCTGGTTCTTCAAAGTCTTCAGATGCGTTATAAGCCAGTCAAAACGGAAACCATCACGCCCCAACTCCTTCAGAAAACCTAGAAATTGGTTGAGAAGGGATCTGGTAACACTGGCAGTGGGGGTACTAGCAATTTCAGCAACAACGATCGCCATGCCTTGCAGCCTGTGACTCATCACATGAATATTTGAGGGCAGGCAATCTGGTGTGAAGGTCTCAGGATGGTGATCCACCAATTGTTCAATCACCAGCCGATGGTTGACGGGCATTTGAGGAGATTGCCGAAGCACCATGAGACAGAACGAGTGAGGAGCTAGGTCGGGAAGAGGGACCTCACACCCAGATTCGCTCTCAACTGCAGCACTGGTCGTAGAACCTTGATCATCATGAATAGAATTTTCCGAAGCATCAGGTTCTCGGAAGGGCGAGCCTACAGGTGAGAGGACTGGGGGCGAATCTTCCCGAGCAACCTGAAAAGAAAAGCCCAAATAAGGATATGAAAAATCTTAACAAACGTTTTCGTTGTTAAGTCACCGTTATAAGGTGGAGTTTACGAAAAATCTTAACAAGTGTTTTCGTTGTTAATCACCGTTATAAGGTGGAGTTTGCGAAAAAATCTTAACAAGTGTTTTCGTTGTTAAGTCACCGTTATAAGGTGGAGTTTATGAAAAAAAACTTAACAAGCGTTTTCGTTGTTAAGTCACCGTTATAAGGTGGAGTTTATGAAAAAAACTTAACAAGTGTTTTCGTTGTTAAGTCACCGTTATAAGGTGGAGTTTATGAAAAATCTTAACAAGTGTTTTCGTTGTTAAGTCACCGTTATAAGGTGGAGTTTGCGAAAAAATCTTAACAAGTGTTTTCGTTGTTAAGTCACCGTTATAAGGTGGAGATTTATGAAAAAATCTTAACAAGTGTTTTCGTTGTTAAGTCACCGTTATAAGGTGGAGTTTTGTGAAAAATCTTAACAAGCGCTTTCGTTGTTAAGTCAACGTTATAGGATGGAGATTATGAAAATCTTAACAAAAGATAGGAGGAAAGATATACCTCAGTCACAATGGGAGCATTTGAGGCAGCCACAGGGACAGGAACCGTTGGGGGAGCAATTATTACCCCAGATGCCATAACGGGATCCCTGGACGCAGAAGCCTCCACGCTTGTCCAAACTTGATCACCCGTGTAGGGCACAAGGGCAAGCATATGGGGTTCATCACGAGAGGACACGGAGCCCTCAAACAAAGCCACATCAGGAGGGGGTGTAAACACACCAACCTGGGCCCTCACTACAGGAGTTGATGCAAGATCGGGAGAAAACTGTGCACAAAGCCAAGTGTTAGAAAAGAAGAATGGGCACAGAAAATATGAAGAAATAGCTCGACGTGTTGCTTACCTCAGTTATGGTGCTAAACAAAGGAATGACAGTCGGGGGTCTCATCAGCATCGTTCGAAGAAGAATACTTTCCAACAACGAAGACACTTCAACCTGGGGTACCCAAAACATATCACAATTCAGTAAGCCAAATAAGGAAAGAATATGACTGAAAGAACTACAACAAACAAATTACAGATCACATCATACCTCGGGTTCACTCTCCTCAGCAAGTACAAGGGGCAGAGGAACCTCGGATGAGGCCTGTAAATCTGAGGGGACCAAAGGTGTTATCTCGGGAGGTGCCACTTCGGGCAGGGTCATCGCTTCAGGCGAGGAAGCACTCCCAGGGTCAACGGCATCACCTCCCGCAATGACATCCCTCGCACGTTGGCTGACTAAACGACGAGAATACGTAAGCCCTGTCATGGGGGAACGGGGAGGAGTCACACCGGTATGAGATACACCGAAGCGTCCCCCCACAAAAGGGCTCACGGGAGGACTGGACGAGTCTGGTTTTTCTATTTCAACCCCCTGCAAAACAGTTGTCAAAGAAAGGGGGGGAGGGATAAGTATACACACAAGCAAAGACAGTCACCCTCAAGCAAAAAGGAGATAATAATTAAGTCAGCAATGCATACCTCAGATTGGGAAGAAGAAGGAGAAGCTTGCACCGAGGAAACTTGCTTCCGCTGGGACTTGGTGCCTAAAGTCTTCCTCCTCAGCCTTGTCATGGCACTACCAGTGGCTTGAGGAACCTTCGAACCTTTTCTCCTCTTTGCAGCTGGCTCAGTGGGATCGACGACGATCGTGGGGAAGACAACCGAGGGAGGAACGACGACAGCGCGCCGTTGAAATTCTGCATTCACCCGATCTACCTCAGCCTGCGCCTCCCTCCTTAACCTCTCGGCCCTTTCAGGAGATATGGGAGGAGGAACGGAGGCTATGGGTAGGGCTGCCACAGGAATCTGGGATTTGGACTTTGCCTTTTTCGTGGAGGCTACCCCACTCTTGGCCTTCTTGGTCGACGGCCGCGAAGACCCTTCATCACCAGTAGCTCCAGTCGAAGGAGCAGTCTTCCTGGATACCCCAGCACCTTTCCCTTTGGATATGGCAGTGGGAGTCATGGGGCATAACGGAGGTAGCTCTTTGGAAGGCCCCTTAGGGGTTTTGCTTAGAGGGAACTCAATCCCCAGAATGGAGTTGCCTTTGAGTCCCAGCTCCATCGCAGCAAATGAAAGAACTGGAGGGTACACCGGCTCGCCATCTATGAATTCAGCAATGTTAGCCAGTTGTCTCGGCCAGAACTTCGTGGCAAATAGACTAGTCACATTCCCTTGCCTCTTGTTGGAGGGAAGGGTGACTCTCCCAGCCATTGATTCACTTATCCCCCACGCAGCAGTGGAGGAAAATAAGGAACATGCCTCACTAAAGCTAACCTTCGGGTTTGAGGATTGGAAAACTGAGCGAGGAGCCCCCTGATCAAACCCAAATTGACGACTACACCGATTGGGGTTGTAATGTTCGCTGGAATATCCCCACTCGGTGTAGGAAGGCAGATACCCCGGAGAAAGGAGAAGCACCACGGCTAACTGAGGATCTTCAATGTCTACCCCCACCTGTACCACCCTGGATTCGTCCTGAAAGAAATCACAAGTGTGAACAAAGGCGTCCTCTCCGTAAGGCCTCATAACAAAGTCCTCAAAACGATCAATTGAGGCGATCAGCTCTTTTCGGCTCTGCCTCTTGTGATAAATATAAGAGCGGGGGGGCAAAATGGTTTCCCCAGAAGGAGGACGGTTGGCCTTGGCCGCCACAACAGGAAAGCGCACGTAAAGAAAGCTGGTTAGAAGGATGCTGTTAGCAAAATTGGCCAGGTTATAACGGCCAAGGGATCGTTCCATATCGAACAACGTTCTGTCAAGCCAGGTGTAGAGGGACCCTAGGGCAATTGCAGCCAAAGGAAGTTTGATGCCCCGGGCCAAACGAAGGGATATGTTGATAAGGTCCCTTCGGGGCTGATCGTTTGGTTTTCCCGGCAAAAGAAAGCGGGACAGAATCACAAGGATGTAAGCAGGGAGCTCTAACGAAGTACCTTGGCCAGGGGCATCCGTTGAAATTGAAGAACTACCTTCACTAGAACCCTTGAAGAAATAATTAATCAGCGGAGTGAAGGTAGCTTTGTTTGAAGAACCGATGCAACTTCGGCATATTCGGTCCAACGCCAAACGGTCAGCAGTCTCTTCGGCGTCAAGAGGCTCATCGGTATAAGGCTCATGACCTGTTGCTTCGAGCCCCAGAAGCTCGCAGACATCTTCTAGGGTTATCGTGAACTCGCCCCACGCAGCAATAAATGTGTGAGTCGTCACGTTCCAACGAGAAACAAGAACGGGGAGAGCAGCATTATTTTTGGAGAGAGTAAACTCACCAAACCATTTGGCCCGTTGAAGGCCAATCTTACTCAAAATATCACCATAGGAACTCACCATGTGAGAGTTCCAAGCAGCAAAATGGGCAGGAGAACCACCTGGTGCTTCGAAGTCAATTTGGGACCATTGGAAGTCCCCTCGCTCCAGACGAAACCGGAGAGTCCCCTCTGGAGGAAGAAAGCCCCACTTCGAGGGTTCTTCGTCCTCGTCACCCAGCACTAAGGACTCAAACTTGCATTCAAAGTTGACAGTCTTGCAAGCAGCAGCAAAGCAATCATCTTCGCCAAAAATGGGAGAGCGACGATAAAACCTTAACTGATCACGACGGACAGCATCCAGGGCAGAGGCACCAGTAGTGGTGGCGACAGCAGTAGCAGGCGGCGCACTGGTTGAAGAGATGGTGGGATAACTTTGAGAAGCCATGACAGAGTGTTGGTGCAAACAAAAAACAACCTTGAGTCAGAGGAGCCTGAGCACGACAATGGCGGAAGAACAAACACAGGAGGTGGCGAAGAAGATGAGAGCAAGAAAAGGAAGGCACAAGCTTGAACAGCAATGGAGGTTTCAGATGCTCAACAATGGAAGCTCTCTCTCTCTAAAAGCGAAGGAAATTTGAAGAAGGTAGTGACAAAGTAAGAGAAAGAAAGGTTTTAAGTGTTTGGGAGATTTGGCCGTTTGGTTTTTTAAGTTCGTCGTTTAAGTTTCCCACCATTGCACGTGTGTAGCCGCCTGCAATCATTTCAAATGAACACGTGGCACTTCGGGAAGTGTTTTGACATGGAAAAGACAACGCTACGTCATTTAATGAAGTAACACCTGGGGAACTGCCATCAATTAATGAAGTGACACCTAGGGAACAGCCACCGTTACCTTCCTAAGCAAGATTGAGTTTTGGGCGCCAAGATTTTCTCTGACATATCCAATAAACCCCCCAACAAAGAAGGTGCCCCAACGGTTCAAAAAAGCCACGATGTCCCATCGACAGAAGCTCAAACGTTGTTTAAGTTATGACTCAGTTACATCGGGGAGAATTTTTTCGCTTTTTCGAACATTACTGGGAGAATATTAGCAGGTCCTTCGGGAGAATTTCAGATATTCAAGCTGGAACGATTGCGGCTCAGCATTAGAAAAAAGCAGCAGGCCAGACAGAGAAGGTTCATCGGATTAAAAAGTTTTCGTGGAGGCACTTCTTGTTCCCACAACAAATCCCTCCACGAAGGGACAAATGTAGAGGGGGCCTGAAGGTAATCCTGGGATTAGGGATAATCCACTAATTAGCAACAGTGTTCTGAGGATAAGCTCAAGCGTGGCAAACTCAAGCGTGGCATCTTGGTGAGGCAGCTCAGCGTGGCAACTCATATATTAGCTTATTGTTTTAATCACATCGTACTTTCATTATTGATTTCTGTAAGCTCTAACGATTGTAATGACGTAACGATAATAACTAAAGGGTTTTGTATGAGGTCAAACGGTACTTGCGAGAGACCAGGCTTGGCAGGGCCTGGGAGAGCTTTCATGCTCTATCGAATGACCTCACTGTGGGAACTTTAGAGGGACCTGGTTTGGAGGATTGAGAAGTAAGGCACCGTTGGGGCTTGTCCTGACCACCTTAGATACACCTGGTAAAGCACCGAAGGACCCTGACCGTGGAACCTCAAGCGGAGCAGCTTGGAGTTCTATCGGGCATTAAGTTATGGACCAAACAACCCTATACTTAATGTCACATCTACTATGGGTGATGTCACTAGCCATCTAAACGTTTGTCAGACATACACTTGAGTAAACCGCTGTGGTATTTGGGGCTGTCAGGTAGTTGGTGAACCACCTCTGCGACAACAAACCCCTGACACACAGTGGATAGGCAAAAGGCATGTCTTGGCATTTAATGTTTATGACATGGAGACAACTAGTGCATCAGGCATTTAATGTTGTGACATAAAGTATGAGGGATGTCTTTCATACTCTTTAATGACTGAGTTGCCTCGGGGGTGGTGTGGGGGGCTATTTAAGGACCCCAACCACCTTTGAGGAGAGGATGATCTTTTTGGAGAATTAAGAAAAAGAATCATTGCAAACTAGAGAGTTCACTAACTCACCATTGTCATTTATTGCGAAGCTTTTAATATTTGACAGAGATTCTTGAGGGAGTTTGGTGTGTTGCTACCTGCCTATCAGGATGTATCTAGGGTGCTTATTTTCCCTCTCCCTCTAGCTAAGTCACTTCTAAAGTTCATTATTATTCCCTGAGTCATACACGAGAGGCTTTGTGAGTTTAAACTGAGTCCATCTTCATTGAGTTTTGTGTGTGTGTTTCCTATAATTAGTCTAGGGTGTTGGCTAATTTAACTCGTGGTTACCATACTCAATAGGGGTTACGCCTCCACATATATAATCTAAAGTACCCTCTTACACACTAAAACCAAGTTCCTATTCCTCAAGAGCCTGAGGCCCTTTTCCCTCGTGCTACAGGTCCACCCGAGCCTATTTGGGTTTTGGAAGAATATCAACACGCTCCACGTGCCCCTCCTACCAATGGGCAGCCGCCTGCCCAGCTTCCAATGCCAAACATTGCCCAGCCTATGGCTAACCTGCCTTTGGTCGTTGATCCAAAGGAGGAGGAGTTGAATAAAGTCAAAGAGGATCTCAAGGTGCTCACCAAGAAGTTTGACCAAGTCAGGATCTCTGGGAATTACATGGACTACACCCACATGTCTCCTTATCCTAAAGCGAGGTTACTCGAGAAGTTCAAGATGCCAAATATTGAGAAGTTCGGAGGAAGTGGCTCCCCAATTATTCATCTTCGCAGTTACCATCGTTCCATGAATCTACTAGGGGCTTCTGAGGAGGTGATGGCCCAATTGTTTCAACAAACTTTGAAGGATAGTTCCCTCCGATGGTTTTTATCTCTTGAGGAATTCAGAATCCGCAGCTGGGAGGATGTAGCTCGAGAATTCATGTCGCAGTACAAATATAACGAAGAGCTTGAGGTCACCCGTCGTGATTTAGAGCTGCTCAAACAGAATCCTGGAGAATCAGTTAGTAACTTCATAACCCGGTGGAGGGAGCAAGCAGCTACCATGACCAATCGACCGTTCGAGGAAGAGAAGGTCAACGTAGTGAAGAAGAATTTCTTTCCCCATGTCTGAGCAACGATGGGAGGACAATACTATCCCCACTTTCGAGCTCTCAGAGAGGCTGGAGTGGAAATCGAGGAAAGTCTTGTTAAAATAGAGGTTAAACAGAAGAGGGTGTCCGGACAATTCACCCCTAAAAGGTATGACAAGCCTGCCAGTGCTACAATCTCAACCATCAATAACATCTCTCAACCAGCCACATCATGGGAACCAGAAAGCCGCCCATCCCTCGTCCGAAGAGAATACACTGAGCTCCATGCCCCCCTCTCTAAAGTTTACCAAGCCCTGTTAAGCCGAAACCTTATCAAACCCTTGGATCCACGTCCATTGCCAAATCCACTCCCAAGAAACTTCAAGACTGATGATCATTGCGCCTTTCATCAAACTGCTGGCCGTACCACCGACCAATGCTTTCACCTTCGAAACATAATCCAAGATATCATTGACCGGGGTACCATCGCCCCACCAGCCAATCCTAAGCCAAACACTACACACAATCCACTTCCAAATCTTACCAATGCCATCTTCTTGGAAGAAAACCCAGATTTCGACCCCTCAACTCAAATCATACCCATATACTCTCCTAAACCTCTTCAAATTTGCCCATATTTCCTCCTACACCCTATTAGCCTCACTGATCAGGCACTGTCACTCCTTACCAGAGCATGCATCACTGTCCGTACCAGTTCTGAAGATGGAGGTATAGAATTGTCAGAGGTGTTAAACCAACTCCTAGAGTTCGGGCTGAAATTTCCCTCACAGATGGTCATCGATTGCCAGAGATTCAGTACACTGTTCTTAGAAGCACAGAAGTGGGCTCGAGATTCAGACAAATGGGTGGTACCATCCGACGAAGTCAGCCTAGATGATGTTGTCCAGACTATGGTAGGATTATTCGGGCAAACCAACAGCAGTTGCAGTATCACCGAGTTACTTGACACTTTGAAGCTACAAGGGCGCTTGGTCCCTTCAATCATACATATCCCCATAGAATGGGAAGAACTGTATAAAGAAGTCACTGAAGTTGTGGAATGCATCGACTTTACATGGAAGGAAATAATTATTACCACTGGATGGGGGGAAGAATTCGATGATTCGAGTGAAAAACAGGCTTTAGGAAGAACTGGCACAATAGCCGACATATATGGGATGATCACATTTGAAAAACTCCTCGGAGAAATAAATAGGGTGGCAGAACAACCTGAGATTGATGAGGAAACGGGATTCATGTTCTTTCCTTCTTCAGTAAATCACATGACCAGATCAGGGAGACATTACCAGGTTCCAAGCTCACTACCAGCAAATGACAAAGGGAAGGGCGTTGAAAACCTTCCCATGCCAGAGATGACCATCGAGGAGAGCAAGATCCTCGGCCAACTGAAGAAAACTTAAGCTAACATAACTCTATGGAGGCTTTTCATGTCTTCCCAGCTGCACATAAATGATTTAATCAAGTTACTCACTGGACCCATAGTTCCTCCATCTACCACACCAGAAGAAGTGGTATATCTGGTCCGATCCTTGACCTCTACCCGAATGCTATCATTTTCTGAAGAAGAAATCCCCAGAATTGGGCCAAATCACAATCATGCACTCAACATCTCCGTCGAAGTTATGGGAAAGGTCGTGCCACTCTCCCTTATCGATAACGGATCCGCCTTGAATGTTTGCCCACTGAGAACCTTCAAGTGTCTAGGCCTGAAAGAAAGCGACCTCGCTCCAACCTCCGCCGCCGTGCGTGCCTATGATAATACCCGTCGTGAGGTGATGGGATCCATAAAACTTGCAATAGGGTTGGCCCTATAAACCCTGTCGTTGAATTCCAAGTCATCGACATACCAGTTTGTTTCAACCTGTTAATCGGACACCCCTGAATCCACAACATCAAGGGTGTGTCTTCCTCGCTCCATTAGAAATTGAAGTTCTTCGCCGACGGGCGAGTCATCACCATTTTAGGCGACGATGAAAATACCGAGGGTGCAAGCACCAACAGTTCAATTCTCGAGATACAACATGGGTAAAATGATATGCTCTTATCAGGATTTCGCATTGAGCCACTCCTACTCTCGGAAGGGGACAATTTCAAAGAAAGGGTTTGTCCAGAATATGACCCTTAGGCAATATTAATGTGATTCAGATGTTCAGAAACATGAACTTCATGCCCAGACTGGGGCTAGGGCAAAGGCATCAAGGGATATTTGAGCCCATCGAACTGAAGAAAGCTTTCCCTCCTTGCGGCTTGGGTTATCAACCATCAGAACAAGAGCTCAGAATGATCCGCCAGTCTCGACCAAAGAGAAGATTAGACTGCATCCGAACTATCTCAGGAGACTCCTTAAATGAACGATTCATTAAAAAAGGCGAGGACTTCCCCTTTTGCGGTTTTCCAGAACCATGGTATGACCACACAAACAAGAAGATGAAACCTGGAATGGAGATCTTTTTCCAAGATAGCTACCCATGGGCCGAAAGTTCTTCGCATCGCGTGCAACCGCTCATCAAAGATATCGAAGAGACTGAGGAAAGTGATTCCTAAGATTCCTTTAACTTGCAGACACTGGGGCTGGCACTCTGCATGGTTCATTCAGGCACTACATCAATGGACCCATCCCGTCTGATTAAAGCTGCTGATACACCTCTCCTCAACTGGCATGCTGCGCCAGTGCTACCTCTTGAAATCTCCCCTAACCCCAATGTTTACCCTATTTCTTCTTCTGTTGTCTATCCTTGCTCAAATGTAACCGAGACCTCTTTTGATGAGGTTCTCAATGCTGTTTTTCCTATCAATGAAATAAATGAAGATTTTGAGTATCTTGCTGTGCCTTACATTAACTGCTTGGATTCTAATCAAACTTTTGATGATGATGATTTTGCAAATGAACAATTCTTAACTGATCTAAATAAGGTTAATAATAAACAACATAACCGCGTTCAAGTTAATGAAGAAGAGACTATTGTTATTAATCTCGGTTCTAGTAGCCAACTGCGCGAGATTAGGATAGGGGCCACCCTTGATGAGCATGAGCGCGCACAACTCGAAGAATTGCTGAAGGAGTTCGTGGATGTCTTCGCATGGTCCTATGATGATATGCCCGGCATCGATCCTGAAATAGCTCAGCACGAGATCCCCACTCTCCCAGATTACAAGCCGGTTAAATAAAAATTGAGAAAACTCCGCACCGAATGGTCGCTCAAGGTCAAAGAAGAGGTGGTCAAACAGTTGAATGTGGGTTTCATTCGGGTGATCGAATATCCCACATGGCTAGACAACATTATAGCTGTGACGAAATCAAGAGGGAAGGTTCGAATGTGTGTAGATTACCGACATTTAAACAAAGCTTCTCTAAAGGATGATTATCCGCTACCCAATATCGACATGATCGTGGAAAACACAACCAGTCATGCTCTCAAGTCATTCGTCGACGGGTTTGTCGGATACAACCAGATCAAGATGCACCCCGACCACCAAGAAAAAATCTCATTCATCACACCATGGGGAACCTTTTACTACACCGTTATGCCATTCGGTCTCAAGAATGCTGGGGCTACCTACCAAAGGGCCGCCACAACCATCCTGCACGATCTGATTCACAAAGAGGTCGAGGGTTATGTGGATGATATGATTATCAAGTCCAAAACTAGAGAAGGTCATGTTCCCGCTCTCTGGAAGTTCTTCGAATGACTGCGACGGTATCAGATGCGACTAAATCCACATAAGTGTGTCTTCGGTGTTACAAAGGGAAAACTCTTAGGATTCATGGTCAGCGAAAAGGGGATAGAAGCAGATTCTGCGAAGCTGAAGGCCATACTTGAGATGCCACCACCACGAACAGAGAAAGAAGTCCAAGGTTTTCTTGGAAAATTACAATATATCAGCCGGTTCATCAGCCAACTAACCTCCATCTGTGAACCAATCTCCAAGCTCCTCCGAAAGGATTCAACCAAAGTTTGGAACGGGGCCTGCCAAGAAGCTTTTGACCGAATCAAACAGTACCTGACCCAACCTCCAGTTCTCATGCCACCACAATATGGTCTCCCTTTGCTCCTATATCTAACTATAACCGACACTACAGCTGGGGCTTTGCTAGCCTAATATCTTGAAAACTCCCGCAAAGAAAGACCCATCTATTACGCCAGTCGTAAATTGGTCGGGTATGAGGTCAACTACACCTCTTTAGAAAAGGCATGTGTCGCACTTGTCTGGGTCACCCAAAAGTTGCGACACTACATGCTCGCCTTCCCCATCAAACTAGTATCCCAAATGGATCCCATCAAATACCTGCTTGAAAACCCGCCTTATCCAGTCGAATGGCCCGATGGTTGATGCTCCTAACCGAGTTCGATATCGTGTACGTCACACAAAAAGCTGTTAAAGGAAGTGCCATTTCTAACTACCTCGCCGATTCCCCCATAGACGAAGCAGATGTCTGGATCTCCGAATTCCTAGATGAAAATATCCTCTGCACCACTCAAGACCGCCTTCGATGGAAAATTTTCTTTGACGAAGCTGCCAATAAAAAGGGATATGGCATTGGGATACTTCTGATCACCCCAGATGACTCCCACACTCCCATCGCCATTAAATTGGATTTACCTTGCACCAACAATATGATGGAATACGAGGCATGCACAGTGGGCCTCAAAGTCGCTCTCAAGAAAGGTATTAAATACCATGATGTCTACGGGGATTCTGCCCTCATGATAGGTCAAGTGCTCAGAAAGTGGAAAGTCAAGGACGAAAAGCTCTAACCCTTTCATGCCTAATTAGATGAATTAGCCTCCCGATTTCGAGATATCACCTTCCATTACCTCTCCTGAGCAAAGAATAACCTAGCCGATGCTCTCGCTACCTTGGCCTCCATGGTCAACATGCCCGAGGGAATAACAATGACCCCCTTCCTAGTTCAAAAGAAAGACAAACCGACCCATTGCTACCATATTGAGCTCGTCTCTACCGAAGATCCCGAACTAGCCGATTGCTGGTACTATGATATCTGGTGCCTCCTCAAACATGGTAGGTATCCCGAGGGTTCCAATAATAAAGATAAAACAACCCTCCGAAGACTGGCCGCCCAGTACATCATCTGTCATAAAGCCCTACTCAAAAGGAACTTCGATGGAACTCATCTACACTGCATTGCAGGGGATGAAATTGAGAAAATAATGCAGAAAATCCACAGCGTGGACTGCGGGCCCCACATGAATGGTCACATGCTCGCCAAGAAGATCATCCGACAGGGCTACTACTGGACCAACATAATCCAGGATTGCACCGCCTATGTCCGGAGGTGCCTCAAATGCCAACAATTCTCCAATCTTCAACACCTGCCTCCACGAGAGTTATACAACACGACCTCTCCCTGGACGTTCTCTACCTGGGGTATCGACATCATAGGGAAGGTTACACCAAAGGCTTCAAACGGACATGAGTTCATCCTGGTTGCCATCGATTACTTCACCAAATGGGTCGAAGCTGAGTCATATGTAGTATTGAATGCCAAGAAAGTGGCCAAATTCCTCAAGAAAAATATCATCTGCCGATATGGGGTCCCGCACGACCTGGTATCAGATAACGGGTTGCACTTCGAAGCAGAAGTCACAGAAGTAGTCAACGAGTACGAGATTCAGAGACACAAATCTTCTCCCTATCGACCTCAGACCAATGGTGCAGTTGAAGCCGCCAACAAGAACCTCAAAGCCATCATCAGCAAGATGATCGAAAGTTGTAGGGATTGGGCCGATCGGATCCCATACGCCCTCTGGGGCTATCGAACCTCAATCCGAACCTCTACTGGGGCTACCCCTTACTCCCTGGTCTACGGCATGGAAGCAGTCCTACCTGTGGAGCTGAAAATACCCTCACTATGCGTCATGCTCGAAAGCAAGGTTAGTGAAGAAGACTGGTGCCAAAGCCGTCTTGATGAGCTAGCCCTCCTAGATGAAAGAAGATTAAAAGCTCTTTACCACATACAGGGATAACATCGCCGAATAGCGCGATCATTCAATAAGAGAGTCAATAACCGCGGTGCCCGGGAGAGGGACTTAACCCTCAAAGAGATAATAGAACCCATCTGGGACCCCAGAGGGAAATTCAAGCCCAATTGGAGCGGCCCCTACATTGTGAAAAAAATCTTATCCGGCGGTGCCCCCATGCTCACTAACCTAGATGGGGAAGAGATGGCTCGTCCAGTTAACCTGGACCGACTCAAGAAATTCTACCCCTAAGTCCGAAATCTTGGCGCGCTACGACTCTTCTCATCCCCCTTCTATTCTAAAAAAAAAAACTCTTCGTTTCCCTCTACCCATAACTACGTGGGTCTGATCCTCTGCAAAAAAATATTTTACAAACTATTTAAAAAAAAATATTTTCAAAAACCCCAGAGGTACGTAGGTAGCTCCTGCACCTCGTATGAGTGCAGCCATTTCTTTTTCACAAAATACTATTCCTTTCTTACCTCCGAGAACGGCAGTTCATTCTAAAAATACTTGAACAAAAGGATTATGTATGCCTTAGTGGTCAGTATAGATAATTCAAAAGACAAAATTCATCGAGAGGCACAGCTGGATGATCAGAAACTTGTTTATTTCATTAATAAGAAAATTCAGCATGGATTACATAAGAAAAAGGAATAGATAACTCCCTTCCCCATTAACCATAAAAGCCAAATAAAATCCCCACATCTGTTACACAAAATAAACTCCCCAAGAGTCCTACCCACACCCACCAGAGGAGCCTGCACCCTCATCATCTACATCCTAAGGTCCCCAAGTTTCCACTGCCTGAATAGAATGTCGTAAACATTCCATGGATCGATGATCCTTAACCATCTTTGAATAGACCACAACACCCCCTTCCATGGTGTTAAATAAAACAAACCATCTCTGTCCAGTCTCCACTGCCAACATCTTGCTGACTACCTTCTTCCACAACCACTTCATATAATCTTTGGGGACATGCCAAACCTCCCAGACAGATTGAGAGGGACGGGTCGACGGACGCCGACTTTCCCATAGAGATCCAAGCAACACACGCAAGCGCTCAGTCAAATCTTCTACCGGAAAGAAATTTGAGGTTCGAGGGGGCACGACCTGCACCCAACCGAATTGGCGCAAAAGCCGCCAAGGTAAATAAAAAGAGGTCTGTTTGAGACCAACCAGCCGCACATATGAATACTCTCCTAGCTCCAGAACTGGCTGCAACTGTCCCCACCAAGGCACTGACCAATACAGCCCACGAGCCCCATACTCCACAAGCCAATTCTCCTAGTTCTCAACATACAGGCCAACGCTGATGAAATAGTGTGAAAAGAAGTTGGGTACGGTCGACAAGGGATACTCTGGAGGAGTCATCAAGTGGAATCTTTCAGACAACCACATGAACAGCATCACAAGGCTACCCTCAAAAAGTCAGAACGACCTTCTCTCCTGGCATCCAGGCCATTCAGGGTCTCCGTCAGTATCACCGCCGCAGGATTGTGATGGTATGACATCCATGAAGTAATGGCTGCAAGTTGCGGGTCCACCAGTAGTTCCCCAGTCACCAGCAACAATTTTGAAACCAAGCCCAGAACAATGGCTCCAGCCTAGCCAGCATCACCTACTTCCCATAAATGCATGGACTGCAGCACTGCCGGGAGGGAGATCATTCCTCCAGCAACCAATGATCTAGCCGCCGAAGGCAAAAGATGAAAAAGCCCAACCAAAAAATCCCTGGGAGAACGGGAAAATTCGGGCAAAGTCGCAGCAACACTGAGATTTACACCCAACATGGCAGAAAATTCCTCGTAGGTAGGACAAACTTCCTCCAACTCAAAGCGGAATACATGGTCTTCGGGGTACCAGAATTGTACCGCCGCTATCAACACGTTCCACTCAAGAGGCCGATTGCGCCACAAGGAGACTCGACGCATGTTGAAAGCCTCATAGTCGACATTATAAGAACACATTGCTTCTAAGGCTTCGAGGTAGTTGGAAAACTCGGTGCTACCAGGGAGATCCATCTTGCAAGGCTAGGAAATAATGGGCAAGTGGGTAAGAATGCAAAGGTGTGATGAAAACACTTCACCCTCACCCCTTTTTATACTTGAAAACCCTCACAAGGGACATAATCCCTGCAGAAATCGAAGGGAATCCTACCCCATAAGGCACAAAAGGCTGAAGATGGTACCATTCAAAGCTTTCAATTGATGGGACTGGACTGAACTGCCGATAGGCAGGTCAGGGTGCTCGCCGATCGACAACCCCCCCATTTTTGGAAATTCCCATTTTTTCCTCTTTTGTCAAATCAGAAAATTCAATAAAAATAAATTGATATTATCAACAGAATTTCAAGAATCCCCTTTTCCTCCTTATATAAGCCCTTTTTTTTTAATTAAAAAACTTTCCTTCAAAAAATTCCAAAAAATATTCCTTTTTACGGTCTCAGCAGCAAAGTAAAAAGCGCATGTGCATTCATTCATCATTAATAAGAGATAATAAAAAACTCCATCGCATTGCATATATTTGTGTTCTGTGTTACATCAATTTTGCAGGAAATAAAAAGAAAAAGTAAAAAAATAACAAGACTCAGCCCGAACCCACATCCTCTCTCTCTCTCTCTCTCTCTCTCTCTCTCTCTCTCTCTCTCTCTCTCTCTCTCTCTAAGAGCTTCCACCCATGCGACGTGCTCTCTTCCCCCTACGGCGGGATGACGCACCACCACTACCCGAGCCAGAGTCCTCTCCAGATAAGGCAGATGGCACCAAGCAAGAAGGAACAGTAACCGCGTCCCGAATATGGGCAGTCGTCGAAGATATCCAGTCTCTGATGTCCCTGAGCCAAGTGGTCGACACCCGGACTTGCTGCAAGAAAAGGTAAAATCAGTATCAAAGCAAGGATGACCAAAGCAGAAAAGAAAGAAAGGAACAGAAACGTATACCGCAGGTCGAAGGACCTCCTCTGTCAAACCCAACTCCTCTGGATCCATCGCATGAGGACGATGCAAGATAGGCACCATTCCTCCATCAGCTCGCCGGATGTTGTACGAATGGGTATGCAGCTGCACAAAAGGGACCTCCAAGGTCGTCGCCATCGCAGATGCCGACGGACCAGAGCCGTTGTGGGAAGATCCCGTCACCCGACTCGAACCCGCGGGAAGGAAGGGAAACGCATCATATATGCTGGGGGCCATCAACCAGCTCATAATGAAGTCCATATAGTCATACGGCGCGGCCGTATCGGTGTATAGCAGTTAGGACTCGCCAATCATCGCCGCGATCCTCTCATCCTATGGAAGCAGTCGCTCCTGCCTCATAGACATAGGAGGCTGCGCGGGTGGCACCACTACCTCCTCCTCAGCAATCTGACGAACCATCCTCTCCCCGAGATACCAAAAATGGTCGAACTCATGCGCCAGCAAGCGCCTCATCCGCTTATTCACCCCGGTCACCCCCACATCCTGAATGGCTGTCCCCCAGGGGTAAAAGGTCACCTGAAAATATCCAAGCAAGCATAAATCAATACAAGATCATAAGGTGCAAAAATCAAGACTGAAATGGAAAGAGTCTTACCCTACCACTGGTCAGGTCATTCAAGACCTGACGAACCGCCTCCAGGGAGAGAGATCCCTTCGACTGCCGATTGGCCTTACGCCATCGATACAATCAGCAGAAGTCCCCAACAGTGTCGTCCTTCAGAGCGATCAGCGGGGTGTTGCACCCAATCAACTTATAGAACCACATATGAATTCACAAATAAAAAGAGACGTATAAGGAAAATGCGAATGCATGAAAAGAAAATGCGCAAATTAAAGAATACCTTAAGAAGGTACGTGGCCCCAGTAAAGGTCTGCCGGCATCACCGACTGAATGCATCCAAAGAAGAGTAAAGGGTCACTAAGGTCAGCCTCCCCCAATCATAGAAAGGGATGTTCGAAAACATCCTCAAGTACGACAGAAACAACAAATGGACGATGTCGTCGCTCGACGCCACCATGAAACCTCCCAGCACCAGTAGAATAAATAACCGGGCCATCTGCCTCACTTGCAGCCCGCCCTCCACATCAATCACCCTGCTCAGCAGAACGTCCTTCAGCAGGGACAGCCGGATAGAATCTCCAGAAATAATCCTCCTCACATCACCAAGTGCCGCATGCACTGCCTCCGGTCTCACCCGTAAAGAGCGATCCACCTCTATCTGCTCTCCATCATAATCCAGCCCCAGCAGCAGCTGCACGTCTATGGGAGTCACAGTCATCTCCCCGAAGTCGAAATGAAAGGTGTGGGTAGTGTCCCACCACCTCTCTCCCAAAGCGCACAAGATCGATGTCGAGCGAGGCGTCTCATCCAGCGCCGATGCCAACCTCCCAAAACCCGCTAATGAGACCACCCAGCGCACCACAGGTGGGAGATGCTCCCAGACATCCCTGAGCCCCGTTGTCCCCCTGGCACGCATGTTCTTCAAGGAAATATCAGACTGGAAAAAGGAAAAATCTTATCAAAAGTCAAGAAAGAAAGAAAAATCACAAAAATAGAAAAATGCCAAAGGTCGGGTTACTTACATAACCGCCGGGGGTCACTCTCTAAGAGTGACGACGCGATGGATACCGCAGCAAGGTCTGCTCATCCGCACCAGGCTCAAACGCATCAAAGGAGTTTTCACTCCCCAAATCAAGGGGCACCCTATCCCTCCAATCCACATTCGCCCAATCATCAACGGTCAACCACTCCCGTGGACTGCAGTGCTCATAAAGGCGGCCATTTCTTGAAGATCGGAATGTTAGAACGATTTGCAGAAGAATCACAGAGAGAGAAAGAAAAATAAGCTGTGAAAAAATGAAGGGATTCGCCCCCTTCTTATAGGATGCCAAGCGCCATGCCGATCGGCACCTCCCCCTACCATACCGATCGGCACTGACTCCTCACCTTCCCGAGGCATCCCAAAAGTCCGTGCCACTGCCGAATGGCACTCCTCATACCATGCCGACCGGCACCCACCTTAAATTTCGTACAGAAATTCCCATAAAATACCAGAAAGCCCCGAAAAATCCTCGAAAAATTCCTGAAAATCCCAGGATGGATTTTGAACATTTTCACCAAGAAAACTTCGTATTCCCTCAAACAGAACCCCTCTTCCCCAGCGGAATCCTCAAAAACAAAGTGAAACTCCTCCCGGCAAAACTCCGGAGGATCCCTAAGGATCACCTGGTCACTTCCCCCAGCGAAATTCTCTTACAACATCCAAAATAGGTTATTCCCCCCTTGGGAGGCCTCCTAAAAGCTTCCCCAGCTATCAGCTCCCCAGCTCAGATGTAAATCACAAAGCTCTTTCTCCAGCAGAATCGAATTCCAATCTTTATCTACTTTTGGGTCAGAATTGGCCCTGGTCTTGGATCGTCACCTGAGTTAGGTCAGAATTGACCTCGATCCTCGGTCGTCACCACTCTTGGGTCAGAATTGGCCCGGGTCTTGGATTGTCACCTCAGTTAGGTCAGAATTGACCTCGATCCTCGGTCGTCACCACTCTTGGGTCAGAATTGGCCCCGATCTTGGATCGTCACCTGAGTTAGGTCAGAATTGACCTCGGTCCTCGGTCGTCACCCCTCTTGGGTCAGAATTGGCCCCGGTCTTGGATCATCACCCGAGTTAGGTCAGAATTGACCTCGGTCCTCGGTCGTCACCACTCTTTAGGTCAGAATTGACCTCGGTCTTGGATCATCACCTGAGTTGGGTCAGAATTGACCCTGGTTCTCGATCGTCACCAATCTTAGGTCAAAATTGATGTTGATTATCAAACCTTTACCCTAAGCTCATAGATTCGGCTTTGATCCACAAACTTGATCATCCCCAGCACACTCCTTAGGTCCTCAGAATTGGTCTCGACCCTCTCAATCGGTCATACTCCCTCAAAAACATCATGCGGTGTCTATTCGATGGTCATAATTTGTTCCAAACTCACCCGTTGAGGGGTTCTATAGACACCCCATTCTGTTACCCCTTAACTCCCCTTAGGTCCCTAGTACCTCCCTTCATCACTACAAGCCTAGGTCATCTCCCGAGTACTGACCTAGAAGACCTAGAAGCCATCGGGCACTCCCCGACTCAATTTGACCAAAAAGTAAAACTCTTCGTCTGAATCGAGACTCAATAAATATTTGAAGGGCACTAAATACCCTTTCCAACGGTCCACCCCGTGCGCGATTCTGACTTACCATGCGGACGAATGATCCGTTTGCGTCCAAAACCTAACCTAGAGGCCACCGGGCGCTCCCGGGATATGTTTGACTTATGTCAACTCTTCAGCTCGACCGAGGCTAAATGAATCTTTGAAGGGCACTGAATTCCCTTTCCAACGGTCCATCCCGTTCATAATTTTGACTTTCCATGCGGACGAACGATCCGTTTGACTCCGAGAGGTCACCGAATGCTTCTTGGGCCCGATTGACCAAAATTACTATCCAAACCGGGTCAAACTCTTTGGAATGTCGAAGTACATCTCCTAACCTTTCCAACGGTTCACCCTGTGCGCTATTCGGACTTACCATGCGGACGAACGATCCGTTTGCGTCCGAACGATTCATCGTCCAATGGACCAACAAACGCTTCCGAGCCATATTTGACCCAAAGTCAACTCCCGAACCCGGGAGCGATCCAAAGGACTTTCTAAGGTATCTAAAATACCTTTCCAATGGTATGCCCCGTGCGCGATTCTGACCAATGATTTGCCTTTAGCGGCCAATTTTTTGAAAAAGTCTGAAGCGCATTGCCAAATGGCAGGTTCCAGACCCTGCCTATCGGCACCTGCCGATAGGTAGTGGCATGACAATGCCGATCGACAGTCACCTGGGGCTATAAAAGGAGGTCTTCACCTCACTTGAAAGGAGAGCCCAGATCTGATAAAAATCTCTCTGAACGAATCCCAGAAACCTCTCTCGAAGGCAACGTGATTTCAACTTTCAAATCCCTTTTTTACTTGCACTTTTCATCATCCTTTTCATCAAACTTGGTGAATTAACCACTCTCCATCATCATCCAATTGCAAGGGCTGCTCTCCAACATTCAATATCAAGTTCAAGATCTTCAAGAAGGTCCAACTTTCTCAAACTCTCTCTTAAATTCTCTTAAATTCCCAATAACTTGTTTTCTTACTTAAGTGCTTTTATTACCTCATTTCCCACCTCCTAATATACTTTTTATTTAGTATTATTTCACATCTCTTATTTTCATATAAATAAAAAACCCAAAAAAATAAGAAAAAGAGGGTTTGCTCATAAATTCCAAATAGGGATTCTCACACTTTTTTCCACACTTTTCTCACAACTAAAACACTTTTTCTATATACACACACACACTCACAAATAAGAGATCCCCCATTTGGATTTATGGGATAAACCCCACCCCTCGTTTTGTATGTGAACTACGTTGACTTTGGTGCCTTTATAGGCTACGTAGGCATCTCGAGGTAAAACCTGAGACTCAAGTCCTTTTCTCACTTTTTCTCTTATTTTCCATTTTCTCTAAATCCAATTTCCTCATAATCTATATACTTGTTCTTAGTGACGTATTACTCCATATGCGTTATCGTTCCCTTATAACGATCAACGTAAGGGTAATTGCGTAAATCTTATTTTGTAATATTATTCTTATATCTTCCTACGGATGACCCGCTTTATCTCTTCCATGATACAAGTCGAGGATTCCTACCTCGATTCTATATGTACACATGCACACATATCACGGGGGGAAATATAAAGGAAAATAGCAAATATTCATGAGAGACCGAAAGGGCGGAATGGGTGCCTAACACCTTCCCATTTCGTAACTAAGCCTCCAAAACCTTCTCGAATCATTTTGGTTTCGCACAAACCAGTATGTCTTTGGATGCCACCCTTCGGGGTGGCTTCCCCTTTTTCTTTTGTCTGTTTTGAGTAAAATAGATTGGCGACTCTGAATCTCTCTACATTTTTTACACCACATCTCAAACGACGCCGGCTGAAGCGCTCTCCTGAGAGGGACGCGCGGGACCTGAAGGATCCTTTTCCTCCGCGACGGGGATCGGGGATGGCCACATATGGTCAGAATCACAAAGAGAACGGCCCCCCTGACGGTGTCTGAGATGATGCCCTCAGAGAACAAAGATTATTGGAAGGGTGAAATCAGAAAGTAGTTGTAGACAGGGGAAGGTCCACTTAACCTGGTTGATTTAGTCCAGTTTTTTGTTTTTGGGGGCAACTTATACTACAAAAATAAAGGAGGTTGGCGGTCCAGGTGTGTGGACCCCGAAGAATCTAAAATAAGGCTAGTTGAAGTGCACAAAGATAGCTATGAGATCACCGAGATCCCTTTATATAGGAGGATACAACGGGCAGGGTACTACTGGCATTCGATGAGCCAGGAAACCGCTGTAGTGCAGAGTGAGTATTTGAAGTGCTGTCTTTTCTATCAGGCAGCAAAATACAACTTTATTAACCAACCATAAAATTGGAGACATCCCTACATGGATTTATTTATAGATGGAGTGATGCCAACAGATAAAAAGGACGCTACGAAGATAAAAAGGCGAGCACCGACGTACTTCATATAAGATGGGCAGTTGTACTGACGAGGCTATCACGACAGGCCTCTGAGGTGCATAAGAAGAGAAGAAACTGAAGAGGTGTTGAATCAAGCTCATGAACCAAGGCACATCGGGGGATCTAAGCTTTACGATCAACTAATGACTTAGGGTTATTATTAGCCTTTCGATGGAGAAAGACTCAACTGATTTTATTCGAAAGTGCAGAGCTTGTCAGCTGTATGGGAATATGATTCACACTCCTTCAGTGGACTTGCACTCTTTATCTACACCATTCCCATTCCACACTTGGGCCTTTATCCTGGAAGGAGCCATCAACCTTTCGTCGTGAGTAAATATATGGATCCTAGTAGCCACAGAATGTTTCACGATGTGGACGAAAGCCATACCGCTCAAGAAAGCCACTACATGGGTAATAGCCCAATTTATGAAGGAATACATCATCCGCCGCTTTGGTCTCCCAAAGGTGTTTCCAGGCTCATGGGATGACAAGATCCCGAAGTTATATGGGCTTATTGAACGATGAAAAAAAAACTAACAGGGTACACACCATTCTCCTTAGTATTTGGGGCAGAAGTTGTGTTACCTATTGAACTCGAGGTACCTTCTGCTCGCTACAACCTACGAAGTGCTATTCTCCCTCACAGCCGCCATGTACAACTCAAAGCATTAGCAGAGCACAGGGATAATGCTGTAAGTCACTTCGAGATATACATGAAGAAATTATCGAGATCTTAGGACCAATTAGTGAGGCCAAGGAAGTTTCAAAATGGGGACTTGGTTCTAAAAGCATGCACAAGGAACATCAGAGGTTTATCATTACCCAAGTTTGAAGCAAACTGGTAAGGGCCCTATATCGTTTGAGTAACTCACGATTCGAGTTACTATAATATATCTAAGCTGGAAGATAACGTGACTTTCAGATTGAACAACAAGTGGCTGAAGATTTACTACGTTTGAATGTACGTTTTGCCAATACTCTTGTTCATTGCATTGTATTTAATTTATTTTTTTTATAAAATATGGATGTATGATTTAAAGCAATTGGGCTCGCCTGTTAAATATAGTGGGAAGCAATGTTCATGTGTCATATACTAGATCAACACTTTACTTTTACAAGTTGATTATGTCTCCATCACCATGTATTATGTAATTAGCATTGATGTAATAAGTTTAACAAATATTCAATCAAAATAACAAAAAGGAAAGAATACACCAAAAGTCACCAATGTTTGTTTATTTCATCAAAGAAATAGTTGTGGTTACAGTCAAGCAAAATCCAAAATCCCAAAAAAGGAGAAACAGAAAATGACATGAATATCGAACAAAGGACCTAAGGGTCGTCAATGATAAAATAAAGATTCACTGAACCAAGCATCCTGTGATGCTGTTAGGGAGGAATTTGCTCAAGGATGCTTTGATCCGTAATAAGGTCAGCTAAATCCTTCTGACGAAGCTCCTTGGTCTGATGGATGGCCTCCAATTCCCGCTCTTTCTCAATTAACTCGGCCTTCGCATGAGCAACTGCCTCGTGAACCTCCTACATCCTTTATTCAGATACCAATAATTGGGATTCAAGACTTACAAGCTCCCCTGAGATGGACACTTGTGAACTATGGGAACTTTAGAGGTGATGATAGATAAGGGTAAGATTAACCTTCTTGAGACTATGCAGCAGCTCCACCAGCCAAGTTATAAAAAATCCATTATTTGTCAGCACGTTAACCCTCCCCAGTAAAGTTTTAATGGTATCAGGGCTAAGGGACAAGAGAGGAGTGTTGAGGATTTCCTCCAACACCATCGCGAGCCCAAGCAAATGACACGCCATCATTCCAGGAATCGATTGAAGGCATCGGGCGATAAAGTTCAAAGGAAAACTAACCAGCAGCTGCTCGATTAATAAGCGAAGGCCCTCAGTTAAAATAGAAGGGAAATTGGCCAATGTCTGCCTCACAACCACTTCGGGGGATGCCTCAGGGGGATGCATGCTAAAAATTCTATCACTAGCAGAGGGACGCTGGGTATGCGAGGCGCTCTCACTCGCTTGAATCTGAGGAGAAATCAATGCAGGGGAATCACCAATCCTAGGGACCTCGCCCAAAGAAGTAACTCCAGCTAGGGGTGTAAACGGGTCGGGTCTGGATCGGGTCTGGGTATATCCAGATCCGATCCGGGTATATTTTTAACGGATCGGGTCTTACCCGATTACCCGACGGGTCTCAGAAAATGGATCCAGACCCGGATCCGTTAAGGACCCGGAGACCCGACCCGAATACCCGACCCGATTATATATATATATATATATATATAAAAAAAAACTGTTTTTATATATATATATATATAAATAAAACTGTTTTTATATAAATATAACTTATATTTATATAAAAACAGTTTTATATAAAAACAATATAAAAACTGTTTTTATATATATATATAAGTTATATTTATATAAAAAACAGTTTTATTTAAAAACAGTTTTTATATAAAATAAAAAATGTTATTTAAAAACAGTTTTTATACAGTTTTTATATAAAATAAAACTGTTTATATATATATATTATATATATAAAAACAGTTTTTTATAAAATATAACTTATATATATATATATATATATATATATATATATATATATATATAAACAGTTTTTATATATAAATATATAACTTATATATATATATATATATATATATATATATATATATATATATATATATATATATATATATATATATATATATATATATATAATATTATATATAAATATATATTTATTATATTATATATATACACATTCGGGTCGGGTCCTTATCGGATCGGAGTCATGTATATCCAGATCCGATCCATTAACTAATCGGGTAATCGGGTAATCGGGTAATCGGATAATCGGGTCTATAAAATTTGCTCAGATCCGTTAATTTAGGTCGGGTCCGGATCGGGTCCGGGTCCAGACCCGGTCCATTGACAGCCCTAACTCCAGCTAAGGTCTTCACTTGAATTAATTCCCGAGAAACAAGTTCAGCTTCGGGCATACGAACTACAGGTTGATCGACCTCCACCTGAAATGCAACAAACAACTTAAGTAAGAAATAAAAATAAGGAAAGCACGTACAAAATATCTTGCTAATATGGTTATTATGCCTATAAGACTAGGCCCGCCTGATCCTCAGTTATGGGAGATTATACCTATAAGACTAGGCCCACCTGACCCTAGGTTACGGGAGATTATGCCTATAAGACTAGGCCTTCCTGACCCTCAGTTATGGAAGATTATGCATATAAGAATAGGCCCACCTGACCCTCGATTATGGGAGATTTTGATTTTAAAGTCCTACATTACTAGGACCGCCTGACCATCGGTTATGGGAGATTTTGATTTTAAAGTCCTACATTACTAGGTCCGCCTGACCCTTGGTTATGGGAGATTTTGATTTTACATCCCTACATTACTAGGCCCACCTGACCCTCAGTTATGGGAGATTCTGAATCTTATAACCCAACATTACTTGGCAAAAAAATTAACAAGCTTATATGAAGGATATAGTTCGAAGAATAAAGTTACCTCAGGAAAATCTCGTTGGCGAATTCGCGAGTGGCCATTTGTACCACATCTTCCTCCTCAATGGGACCCATAGCTACCAAAAGGTGTTGACTTTGGGGGGCAATCACACCCTCCTCGACTGCAGTAACTTTCTCTTGCTTGCTATCCCCCCGACTTCGACAACTTGTTCTTGCCTGCTATCCCCCTGCCTTAGCAATAAGTTCTTATCCACCCTCCCCCTGACCCACCCCAGTAAGATCGAATCCTTCCTTATTTAGGATGGAAGGTCCAAATACGTATACAAGCGTTCGGTCATTCGATGGAAGGGTAAATGAGGGAGCAGTCTGAACGAGTATGGAAGCCTGCAACATAGAAGTTAAAAGTTAGAATAACAAGTTGAAAGAGCAACAACAACTTAAATAAGTAAGGAAAATAAACTCACCACAGGCAACGAAGAGACACTCACAGGGGACTTGGGTATATCCTCAGTAGCTCTCACATCAGGAACATCCCTCTCAAGGCCAGCCTGCTCACGCAAAAAAGAGGGATCAGGAGAATAACCGCTACTAGACTCATACGAAGTATCAGATATAACTGACCCTAAGAGGAAATGGGAGATTACTTATGAATTAGTAGGGGCAACTCTCTCGAATGGACTATCCTCTCCGACGTCATCGTGTGCATCACCTCACGCATCAACCTAAAAAAGAGATAAGGCAAGTTAGGGCAGCATGGGATTATTAGTACGAAAATAAAAGAAAGAAAGAAGACATTCAGAGCAAGAGGGATGGATGGGCTTACTTCTTCCTCTGACACATCTTCCAGAACCTCATAATCTCGGGGAGGCGAGGCAAGTTTCGAAGGAAAAACCATCCTCCTTAACCGAGGCCTTCGAAAAAATGCAGATTCCTCTTCCTCTACTTCTTCTTCTTCTTCTTCTTCTTCTTCTTCTTCTTCTTCTTCTTCTTCTTCTTCTTCTTCTTCTTCTTCTTCTTCTTCTTCTTCCACTACCTTCTCTCTCTCCTCATACTCCTCATCTTCATCATTATCACCAATAGCACCTATAGCACCATGTTCCTCGGGCAGTTCCTCCTCAATGGAATCAGATGACTCCTCTATCACGAGCTTAAGAGGACTGATCGCCTTTCTTTTTTACCACTATTAGCAGTGCGAGGAGCATATGAGAAACCCTGAGAAGCTATATGGGCCGACATAAATGCAAAGTCTTCTTCACTAAACTTCTCCCAGGTTTTGAGAAGCTGATAAAACATTGAGCTCACCTCTTGGGCGACTTTGGGATCGGGGGTATGGTCAGTCGGAGGCTGGGGGATGGTTTTGAGTTTATTCAAAGGCACCTTTCGTGTGGCCTTAAATGCTTCCCCGAATGAGGTACCGTGTAGGGATTCAGTTTTTTCAACTGGCCTCGAGGGACCAGGGGTAATGGAGGAAACCTCGACTGGGAAGGAGACTTTTCTTTTTTACAACTGCCTGGTCCACAAGCGCTAATGGGGGAAGTTCGAAGGGAACACTGGTGTTAGAAGTACTAAGAGAAAAAATAGATGATGAGGTGGTGCAATTTCTTAAACCCAACTCTATGGGTGGGAATCTCTCAACTTCAGGGTATCGGGGTTCCTTCAAGAGGTTGGTTTAAAAATGAACTAATTGATTCTGCCAAAATATGTTCATGTACATAGATGACCTCCCCCCCTCGAGCCCCTTTACTCGGGACCACGGGATTGGCTGGTTAATTGGCGCATAGACTAACAACATCAGAAGTCAGGTAATTGGCATAGGCAAAAGAAAAATTGGTGGGCTTTTCTCGAGTGAAATGACTTAACAGAGGTATCCTTGGTCGTAACCAAACTACGGGGCTACACAGTGTGGGCTTTACACAGAATAAAAAGATGACCACTCCGTATAAGAGGGAAAATATCAGGGGATTAACAAAAGGGGAGCACTATTCTCAGGAAAATTACTGGCAAAGGCTTCATCAATCGGAGAAATGGGATGCTCCTCCTCAGTAAAGAAATCATTGGTAGAAAACTGAGTCACCCCAACATAGGGGCGAGGTATGAACCTTTCGGCACGATCGATTATGGAAATCAAAGGCTTCTTGACACAGATAAAGGAATACAGCAAAAAACTGAACTCCTACAAACCTTCAAATCTTTTGATGAAATATTAAAAGGATTTGTTGAAATAATTAAAGAAAATATGATTGGATATACTGGAGAACCCAGACTCCAAGAAGATGCGTGTTACATATTATCTAAACTGGAATTATGTAACATTTGTCAATTTGAAGAATTTGTTGAAATATATAAAAAAATATTATTTCAAACTAAAACATTCAGAAACCAAACACTGGATGGATCAATTCTTTCACAAACTCCCAAATCCATGGGATGAAATATCCTTACAATCTTATCGTAGTTGGTTAAAAACTATCGGGAAGAATGAGACAGATGACAATCTTGGTTTTCGCATCAATTGGGTATTAAGAAAAATATCTGACAAATGCATTGAAATAAAAGCCAAGAAACCAATTAAAAATCAAATCACAAAATCTAAAGCCGGTTATAAATGTTGTGATAAGATTTTAAAAGAAAACTGGAAAATAGGATGTAATCCACCTCCTAGAAATTCCAAATATTCTAAATATTCTCGAAAGAGAAAATTTAAATGGAAACCTTGGAAAAAGAAAACATCTTTTTCAAAGAATAAAAAATATATTAGGAAAAAGAAACCTTCTAAAAAACCACCTCTAAAAAAGAAGTGTCGTTGTTATATTTGTAACGAAGAAGGCCATTATGCACCTGATTGTCCTAAAAAAGGAAAAAGTGCATGATTAGAATACTAAAAATGTTAAAATACTAACCTTTGATAAGCTCTGATACCAATTACACAAGTGAGAAAAAGATCGATAGAAATGTTATTGAATCAACAAAAGAGAGAGAAGACAAATATTACAACTTATATTTTACAACTGAGGAAAAGCTCTCCTTTTACAGCCTCTACCAGATAACCTTCTCTTTTGCTAAAAAAAAACGTGGGCTGCTGATTACAAAAAGTCGTAAAGTGCATAGTGATTGCATATTAAAAGCACACAGTAATTCAAAAAGTAAATAGTAACTGATTTGGATGTTTTTGTTTTAAACGTCCAAATCGTCATCACATGCGTCAGCTTTTTACTGTCCATGTGTATATCCCACTTCGTGTGCTGGATGATTTGCAGTCGTCCATGTGGGTTCATTTTCTTTGTCCAATTGTCATGCATCAAATGCATTGGCAATGTTGGCCTCAGCAACAGTCCTAGTGAATCCACATTTAGTTTAGGGTAAAATAGTTAATATAGGTGAAAAGTAAATCAGTAATTCCCCCGACCATATTTAGAGTGAAGACTTTTGTTTGTATCTAATATAATATTATAATTTAAAAACGGTGTCTCCTAACATAATTCTGCTACGTGGATGCATTTAGTATCTCTCTATTAGCCACCTTTTTGTGTCTGCATTTACTCTCTTTATTAGCCTCATTCCCTTCGGTTCCCATGCTTCCTATCTCTTTACCTCCTCACTATATATCTCCTCCAACTTTTGGTTTTCACATCCCAGGGGTTATGGATATACTTGGCAGTGAAAACTTTTGTAGAGGAGAATAGAAAGACACAAGCAGGTATGGAAATTAATAATGTTGTATATTTTCACTGAGTTTATTTGATAACTGTTCGACATTTATTTATGCAAGGTGCCTGGACCGATATGTCCGTTGTAATATAGACTATTTACATTTACATGCATGATACCAACATTTCATCTTATTATTCAGGAGCTCCTTGGACTGATTCAATTAGTTTTTAACTGGTTGAGTTTATGTGGAAAACGTGTCTTCCTATTATCTTGGAAGTGGCGCATGACGACTTCAATTAGAGCTCACTGTTAAATGTTGGCTTTGTTAGTGTATATTTGTTATCAGGTTGGTCCCATATGTGGGGTCGTAACATGTGCCTAGGTCTACAATCTCATCAGATTCACAAACAAGCCCTTGATTGAGATCACCAAGATTGCAGATTTTTATATTGTAATATCATGATGGTTTTTGAACTTTTTCTTTTGATTTCGTTATATTATTGTTTTATAGGTACACTTTGAATCTTAATTCTTTAGTAATTTTGAGGAAATTCTGACCGCCAATTGAATCTGCAATTGGTGAAGCACGCAATCACACTTAATTTTATTTATGATTTTTTTGGTTATTTTTTCCAATTTTCAATGTTCTTTTGGGTTTTGAATTCTTTGGGCTCAATCAATTTGTATATTGCAGGGTGATGATTTTGTAAATGATTGAAGGTGACGAGGTTACAAGATGGGTGAGTAATGTAGATGTGTTTGGGTGGAGAGGAGAGGGATAGGCATGTTTGTGTACAGGGATTCAAAAATGAGATTATCATGCTTATACCACCATTTGTTTTGCCTTGTAGGTAAGAGAAAAATATTTAAATTTATGTTTCACGTTTTAGGCTCTTTTGTAGAAAGTGTAATTTAGTCTCAAACAATATGAAATAGTGTATTCTGGATACTATCAAAGCTGATTTTTTAGCTTATTAACTTTTCATATTATTAGTCGTAATTGATTTCACCCACCATCTATTTTATTACAATTGCCCGCTTCATTTTTTCTAATATCTCACTCTCTTAAACAAATTTTTTTGCATTGAATTCATTTCATATACGAGCTTTTAGTGTGCTTTACTGAGTTGATGATCTAATTTGTTAGTATTATTAGTTTCATCTTATATGGAAGTTGACAATATATATATTTTTATTTTAATTTATATAATTAAATATGTAAAGCGTCCGCGCATCGCGCGGGGCTAATAACTAGTAAATATAAAAAAGGTGTCTCGAGGTGTTACATTTTACGGTAGTTTGACACGTGGAGCTATTAATTCCCTCTATTCTCTCATCTATCTACAAATTGGTTATGACACGTGTTTAATTCATATCCTCTCTTCCTAATATCCCCACCTACCTCCAATTGCACGGATGGTGTTCCCAAACTACTTATCTTCCCCGAGAGTTTCTTTCTCTCCCAAGACTTTCAATCACCAAAGATGTGTCTCTTAATTGGCAAAAAAGTTTGATGTCTTTTAGACATCAAACTATTTTAAGTCTTGGATTCTGATTGGACAATAGTGTTGGTGAGGACTCACATCATTTATGGAAATGGGTCCGCGCTTACGGCATTGACGAATCAGAATCCAAAACATCAAATAGTTTGATGTCTCAAATACATCAAATTTCTATCCCTCTTAATTTGACGTGCATTAAATCTCCCTGTCCCTCTCATTGTCCTTTTATCATCTCAACAGTTCTTCTTCTTCTTCTTCTTCTTCTTCTTCTTCTTGTATATAAATCGTTATAAAATATTTGAGTTGTGGTTACAAAAATGAATGGTTAGATAAAATCTCTGCTATGAATGTTTAGTTTGCATTAAGTTAACCATGAACCCCACCCATGGCCACATCCTAAAGACTCTCCCTTGAAGTCAATCGATGATCAAACTCTGTATGTGGTGTTAACTTGGTCATTCTTGCTTTCATGATATCTTATTAATTTCTTCAATAGTTTATGTCCATCATTAATTATAGTTAGGGCTTTTAGGCGATTACTAATGATTTGTAGTGGTGGATATCAAGGGTTTTTTGTGCTGGAGAATAGGGTTTGTGCTGAGTGGGTTTTTAATGTAGGTAGATTATAGTTGTACCTAATTTCATCTTTCACAAGCAAGAGGCTTTCTTCTTATCAAATCCAAGAGAGCGTGGAAAGTTCTATTAAAAAAATAAGCCAGAGAGGGGGGGGGGGGGGGGGGTCAGTTGGCGTTTTCATTTTGGTATATTCTTTTATGAATTGTGTATGTTTTTGTTAGAAACCAACACTTTAAAAACCCACTCTACATTTAGAATCTTCGAAAACCCACGGTAGAAGTGTAGTCTTCAACAACCCCTCCCTTCGAATTTTCTACACAGTTGAGTGGTGTTGGTGGTGTGTGTTTTTTAATAAATAATGTAACCAGTATATGGGTATGAATATTGAAAAAATGATTGTTTTCATTTTAATATAAATAATGCAACAATTAAATGGGTATACAAGGGTCCTTTTATTTTGCTATGCCATAGTGTTAAAAGAAAATTCATGAAACAATGTTTATAAATGTTTATTTGCCGGTTTTATATCCAGTTCAATGTTTATACCCATTTGGGGATGTGGAGCTACGGTATAATTTTGATGGCCTTTTGTGCTTTGTATTTGTTTTCTTTTTTTTTCTACAGGGATTTATCCTGTTATTTTTAAGTACTTGAAGTTATTGGCATCAAGAGACTGGTGGTAAACGTTAGAAACGCATAAAAATTAGTCAATTAAATTTAATCAATATCATATATGTTCGTAGAAGCACACTTCTTCATCTTTGTACCAACTCTTTAAAGCATATGGGTGTATAAAAGGAAAACTTTGTAGCAAGTTGTTTCATGCTCATTTTCTATTATAATAATCCCACCATCTTCGGTACGAAGAGATGATGGTGGGCTAATATATTATTCATCACTTTGATATCTCCTCAACCGAGTCTTACTACATGAGCGCCAACAACATCCCCGTGTACACCGCAGTCGAGAAAACAAACAACATTATTTACAAATCCATTTACCTCTAGAGAATGGATTACAAGGTTGATTGCACCACTTAATTGATTGTTTTTGGTGTTGTACATTGATGGTCTGCAACAATTCTTTTATATGATTTACTCACCTTTTTTTTTTATCATCTTTTGGAATGACGAGTGTTAAAATGGAAATAAAATTCTTACACACCTAAAGACTAGGTGTGACATTAATGTTGTAGAAAGCTTGGAGAGGCTCAATGAGAATAAGTTTATTTTTATTCACATTCAATGTCTTTTTGAAGGAATTTAAAAGCAAATTTATTTTTTATGTAAAATAATTTCATTACTTTCAAACAATTCATGGCTTTACAATTCTATGTAAAGGAAATGAGTTCGTTTCTTATTATTAAGAGCTGAATGGTAGGCGGACAACTGATATTAAGGTCGGGTATTTACAAGCAATGTGCATTTTTTTTATTGTGATTTGTGATATCAGCAATGATGACACAATGTGTTCGAGCAACAAAGCTTGAAAATAACAAGAGCTATAAAGTGCCCGTGTTTTGCGAGGGGTTAAAAACTAGTTATATTTTATATAAGTGTACATTCTATATTGTGTAATTTCGAACAAAGATAATGAACTGAATTTTTAGAGATGAGAACACTTTTCACCATTTATGACTGTTGTCATATTAAAAAATATATTTGAAATCAAGCACAACAAAAAATTACAAGTGAGTAAAATAAGTATTTTCCAATGAATATGTGATCCCATTAGATAAATGAGAAAAAAGTCATGCTTTTGATTTGGATCATGACATAAAGGAAATTGTATTAGAACAATGTTGAATACAAAATAAAATACCACAAGTGCAGCAAAAGTAATTATTGAATTGCCGAAAATCCCTTACTGACTAAGACCAACCAAAGCATATATATATATATACATTAACATACATAAAAAATTATCTCAAAATGCAATTATGTTTTTAATCAAACACGAGCACAGAAAATTTTGCAAGATTGTTATTTTAATAGAAAGGAAAGTTGAAAGACACGAGAATGCAAATTGAAATGCAATTAACGTAGAGGGAAACTTCACAAATTGATGAATTATTCTGTCAAAAATGCAAAAAATTGATACTACCTCCGAGGACTTCGAGGCAAAGCGTGAGCAATCCCATAGAGAGTTTCAGAGTCCAGAAATCCACCACTACCATGTGGGACAACCTTGCTATACTAACAATCCCCAACAGCAGAGCAAATCGAATCTGACTGGTTCACACCAATACATCCCCTAAACCAACCCAAATATTATCCCGACCCATCATAAGCGGTATATCATAGATAATATCTATAGTTGCCGCATTTATCCACCCAGTTGGACTTACTAATATTGCCTGGATGATTTATCAAGTATTAACATAGATTTAATGATATAATAGCTATAACTATATCCAATGTGATAAGCATTTTAACCAATAGGAATGGGAGATCACCTTACCTTAAGGTTGATCAATTCCACAGGTAATTCGATGAGATAAAAATGCTATTACTGTTTTACAAATTTGAAATAATAAACGGAATATATAAAAAGTAATTACAGAAATTAGAAATCACTTGCTAGATATGACAAAAATAAATAATTAATAAACATAATATAAATCCGAGCCCTGCGTTATGCCACCGTGTCCTTAAGATAAATTTATTCACTCAAAGTTCTTAAAGGTTAATGGATAACTGTCTCCCAAGATAGAATAGGTTTTCAGATTAAACAAGTAGCACAACAATGTAGTTACCCAACGAACACAATTCTGTGTGTTTACTCAACCAAACAGTATGACAAATGGTAATGAAATGAATGCAGGAATGCATAAAATATTTTTCTGAAACAGGAACAACATTTTGGGTTGGATATAAATGTAGGGAGATTTTTTCATTAGTTAAAAATCAGAGGGATAACTTTTATATATAGAAAATGTAGGTGACTGTTCGAAAATAACTGCCAAATAGTTAAACGAATTTAACTATTGACTGTTGGCAATAACTGTCAAATAATTTATTATTTAATTAATTAATTATATCCTAGAAAATTAATTAAGTTCGGCCAAAAAATTAAAGAGATTTTTATAAGCCCAAGCGCGAACTGAATCGAGCCGACCGGACGACATGCGTGTGGGGTTTTGGCCCAAACCCAACCCATGCATAATGTAGGCCATCTGCCCTTCAAAGAGTTGGGATACCCCAAGGCATCCAAGCCTTAGTCCATCATTGGGGTTTTATTAACCCATTATTTTTCCACTACTCTTCCAATGTGGGACAAGAGTTAAAACATACCCAATTCTTTAACTTTCATTACTTTATGAGTCACTTTGGGGACATATTTATCATTCATAACTTAATGGAATTAGACATGTGAATATACTACGTTAATCTCCTTGCGAAAGAGAACGCGTTCGTATTTGGTCCCATAATTATCGTGGTATGGGTCCCACCTAAATTTGAGCTCAAAGTTGCTCAAAATTGTGTCAAAAAAATTTGGACAACTTATGTCCAATTTTCCCAACAATCCCCCACATGAATGATATATCGCTATAAATAGAAACAAAGCAGGTGCAAATGCAGATGCAGACACAGGTTGAATAAAACATAAGATTTATTGCATCGGGAGAAGTATCCTAGTAGCCTTGAACTTTCCTTAGTGATTTACTTATTTAATTAATAGACTTTACGTCTTTGAATCGTCAACCGTTTTTGTAAACCTAGTCAACAGTATTCACATAATAATTCTTCAACATAGTTGGTTCTCAAGTTTGTGTTCATTTTGACCATAGACACCACTTGGTCCCGTGAGTATTTTAGAGAGTTTTTCTTCCATTATTCTTATAGAAGTGTCCCCCTTCTTATTCACGTAGGTGACTCCCATTAAGAGTATCCTACAATGCCCCACTTAGACATACTAAGTTATGGATGTCATTAAAAGCATAACTTATCCTAATTTCACGGCAGATGTGCACTGTCTTATCTTTGGAATGGATAGGATTAAATATCCTCCAGTGCTTACTGAATACAATGTAGTTCGGTTTGCCCATTGAACCTAGATCTTGTGATCTCCAGTCAGCTAGGTTGGGTTGCCACTATATTGGTTCTTATTTATTTATAGGCTTTAGACCTATTCCTCTTGATAATCTTTTAACTTGATCTCAGTTTAAACCTTCGTTAGTGGATCCGCTATATTATCTTTCGACTTTACATAGTCAATGGTGATAATACCATTTAAGAGAAGTTATCTAACGGTATTATGTCTACGACAAATATGTCGAGACTTTCCATTATGCATGTGATTCTGTGCCCTTCCAATCGCAGATTGGCTATCACAATATATATATATATATATATATATATATATATATATATATATATATATATATATTACGGGCACATGTTTTGATCAATTTGGAACATCCTCTAAGAAGTTTGAAAGCCATTTAGCTTCCTATCCAACTTTGTCTAGTGCAATGAATTCAGATTCCATTGTCGATCTAGCAATGCACGTTTGTTTTGAAGATTTTCAAGATACGACTATACCTCTAAGGGTAAACACATACCCACTCGTAGACTTAGAGTCTTTTGTATCAGATATCCAATTTGCATCACAATGTCCTTCATGAATAGCTCAATATCTCGAATAGTGCAGTCCATAGTGTTGAGTGTATTTTAAATAACCCAAAACTCTTAATATTGCCTTCCAGTGATCTCTCCCTAGATTACTCGTAAATCGACTTAGGTTACTTATTGAGTATGTTATGTCCGGTCGTGTACAGTTCATGATATACATTAAGCTACCGATAATACGCGATTATTCTAGTTGAGATATGCTTTCATCAATATTTCTTGCTAGATGTAAATTTACATCTACAAGTATTTTGGTAGGACTAATATCATATTTATTGAATTTTTCAAGTACTTTCTCTATATATTGAGACTGAGATAATATAAGTCTATCCCATGTTTTAGAAATTTTAATTCCTAATATAACATCGACGATACCCAAATATTTCATGTCAAAACGACTACTCAATATTTGTTTTGTAGTTTTGACAATTTCTAGGTTACTACCCATGATAAGCATATCATCAATATAAAGGCATACAATGACATCTCCAATTTGAATGCATTTAAAGTAAACACATTTATTGCATTCATTAATTTTGAAACCATTCGATAACATTGCATTATTAAATTTTTCATGCCATTGCTTAGGTGCTTGTTTTAGTCCATAAAATGATTAACAATCTTACATACTTTTCCTTCTTGTTCGGGAGCCTTGAACCCTTTGGATTGTTCCATAGAAATTTCCTCGTCTAGTTCACCATTTAAGAATGCGGCTTTTACATCCATTTGATGTATTTCAAGTCCATTAATAGCAGTTATTGCTATTGACATTCAAATGGACGTGATTCTCATTACCGGTGATATGTGTCGAAGTAATCCAACCCTTCCTTTTGTCTATAGCCTTTAGCCACAAGTCTAGCTTTATATTTATAAATTGATCCATCGATGGCCTTCAATTTCTTTTTGAAGATCCATTTATAACCTAACGGTTTTGAACCTGGTGGAAGATCCACTAATTCCCAAATATGATTTTGCAAAATGGATTCAATTTCGCTATTAATTGCTTCTTTCAAATTAGAAGCATCGGATAAGGATATTGCTTCTTTGTACGATTGAGGTTCATTTTCTAGCAAATATGGTAGAAAATCCGGACCGAAAGAAATCGAGGTTCTTACTCTTTTACTACGTCTTGGTTCATTCTCTATTGATGTTTGATCAATAGTTTGATGAGTACCACTTGTAGTAGATTCATTTGTCCTTTTAGATGAAGCAGATTCTTGGGTCATGTTATACGAAAATTCATTTTCAAAAAAAGAAGCGTCCCTCGATTCAATGACCGTATTTACATGAATATCCAAAATTTCAAATTTACAAACTAAGAAACGATATGCGCTGCAATTAATAGCATAACCGATGAATACACAATCAACAGTTTTTAGTTATATTTTTACCTTTTTTGGTTTAGGAACCATCACTTTGGCTAATCACCCCCACACTCGTAAATATTTATAGCAAGATTTTCGACCTTTCCATAACTCATAAGGTGTCTTAAGAGTTTTCTTGCGTGGTACTTTGTTAAGAATATAATTAGCAGATAATAAGGCTTCCCCCTCAAGTTCTGTGAAGCTCCTAAACTTTTTAACATAAAGTTCATCATTTCCTTCAATGTACGATTTTTGCGTTCAGCAATGCCATTTGATTGAGGAGAATAAGGAGTGATAGTTTGATGAATAATTCCATTTTTTGGAACAAAATTCCTCAAATAGATATTCATATTCACCTCCTCTATCACTCCTAGTATCCTTTATTTTTTTTATTAATTGATTCTCAACTTCATTCTTATACTGTTTAAATGCATTAATAGCCTTATCTTTACTATATAATAAATATACATAGCAATATTTTGTGCAATCGTCAATAAAAGTAATAAAATACTTTTTTTCACCTCTTGTTTGTACAAATTTTAAATCATAAATATCCGTGTGAATTAAATCTAGTGGTTGGGCGATCCTTCCAATTGTATGAAAAGGTAATCTAGCTAATTTTGATTCCACAAAAATATCACATTAATGATTTTTATCAATATTAAATTTTGGCAAAAATTCCAAGTTAATTAATCTACGCAAGGTATCAAAATTAACATGTCCTAATATAGCATGCCAAATATTAGATGACTCAATCATATAAGTAGAACTAGAAATTTCATTCATAGGGGATGCCTTAGGCATCAATGTTATTACATTCATTTTAAAGAGCCCCTCAGATCGGTAATCCTTTCCCACATACACATCATTTTTGGACAACACAAATTCATCAGGAATAAACATAAGTTTAAATCCATTCTTGCTTAGAAGCGATCCAGAAATCAGATTTTTACGGATGTCAGACACGTGCAATACATTGTTAAGAGTAAACTCCTTTCCCAAAGTTATCTTCAGAATAATCTTTCCTTGTCCCACGATTTTACATAAAGAGGGTCTCCTCATTTTCCAAAGCCTTATAAGTAGTGAACATCCATTTGTTTGCACAAATGTAACGTGTAGCCCCAGTGTCCACCTACAATTCCTCGGTATTTCCTACCAAATTGCATTCAGAGACAACATCGAAAAGATTTATGTGTGCGATACCATCGAAAATGTTCTCACCCTCCATCACATTAGCTTGAGCATTGTTCTTTTTAGCGTTCTTTGGTTTGCGACACTTGCTTGAGCGGTGTCCTGGCTTGTCGCAATTGTAGCATTTGCCTTTGAACTTCTTTCTTTGCTTAGATGTGCCTTCCCCACCACGTTTCCGTTTGAATTTAGGACCTTCAACCACATGAGCCTTGAACTCCATTGAAAGTCAAAGTGAGTCAAACCATGATTAATTTAACCAAACCATAAACACGAGTTCTAATTTCAGAGTCATCATTTGTAAATCCATATAACTGAAAACCTTTTTACAACATCAGAGTATTCATGCCCATAAAAACTTTCTTGAAGGATAAGTTAACTTAGTTACATCATTTACATTTACATAAAATCATTGTTTCTCCCATTCCTGGCTAACCCAACCCGACCTCCTAGATTTGGCAGTGACATCGCGTTACTTGAAAAAATGTGAACATAGGAACCATGAGCAAAATAGCCCAGTGAATGCATCACTACTATACTACTCAAGGTTCTAAAAAACGCGGGGCGTGATTGAGGCGTGGAGGTCAAGCCTTAAGCCTTAGAAGCCTAGGCGGGCCTAAGCGTAAAAAGGCGTGAAAAGGCGTTTAGGCCTTCTTAATATATTTTAATATTTTTTAACTATAACAAGGCTATTAAAATACAAAAATTGCACAGATCATAAAAATATGTCTGAATATATGCAAATTAAAATACCATCTGATTATTTTGGATGAGATAATGGTCCGGTTTATAAACAAATTCTTTAAAAGGTGACATCGTTTCACTAAATCATTGTTATTTTTAGAAAAAAGTGCGCCTTAAGGGTTTTACCAAGAATAAGGCGTGAAAAGCGTAAGGCGAGGCGTTTCTCCCAAGCCTTAAGCCTAGGCGTGCCTAGGCGGACCCTAGGCGGGTTTTTTAGAACAGTGATACTACTGCATGAATTTAAATGCAATAAATCATGTCCATATAGTCATGTATTAACTTATGCGGCTCATTCATAATGAATGATCAACTTTTCCGAATCATGATTCGCATATCCTGTCTAAATAGATAATTCTCCCCCATTCCTGGTCGAGGAGTAACCCCTTGTCATTAATAGACAAATCTCCCCCATTCCGGGTCGAGGAGTAACCTCCCATTTCGGTAAACCGAAATGAACAATTTCATATTCATTATATTCTGATCATATCAACAACACGATACAAATATCTCTTCCCAGTGAGTACACTCACCTTGGTTGACAACTATGTATTTACGTTTTCTTCGTGTGGAGATGAATGTATTCACGTTTCCTTCAACTATAGTATATCTATCTATTTTAGAAATATGACAACAAACATTTTATTTATAGTTTTAGTCCCTATTTTTGAATAAAGCTGCCGGCGTGGACCCATTTTCATAAAACGTTAACCAATCACAGCATGCCACGTGTCCCTTTAATTTGAAAATAGGGACTAAAAATGGAAACGAAATGTTTGTTGTCCTATATCCATAATCAATATTATTTAAAGTCCTAAAAATATATAATCTATAAAAAAATTGGGTTAGATTTTTGGATAGTTGAAGTTAAAAAATTGGGCCCCTAAAAAATTAAACTTAATTAAAAAATTGACATTTTTAATATACATAAAATATTTTTGGACCTCTATAATATACATATACAGGTACATACTTTAAAATGGCCCTGTGCCATTGCCCATTTGGCACATGGTCAGGGCCGGCCATGTATATATATATATAGGGAAAGGATCAAGTGAAGTCCCAGTTTGAGGACCGTGAATGAGGTCCATTTTTTTAAAATAGTAAAAAAAATATTTTTTGGCTGATTTTTTTTTATGATTTTTAAACATTTCAGTAGGACCATAAAAAAATAATCAGCTCAAAATGAATTTTTTTACTATTTAAAAAAAATCGGTCAAACTATGTCACTTTTTAAGCCGTTACTGATAAAGTTTGATCGATTTTTGTAAAATAGTAAAAAAATTTGTTTTGAGCTGATTATTTTTTTATGATCCTACTGAAATGTTTAAAAATCATAGAAAAAAAAGTCATCTAAAAAATAATTTTTTTACTATTTTAAAAAAATGGACCTCATTCAGGACTTCAAACAAGGGGACCTCACTTGATCCGCTCTCTCTCTCTCTCTCTCTCTCTCTCTGTATATATATATATACAAAACATACACATTGTATATATATCTTAGCATATACACATATATATATATACACACACACACATGCCTGAAATTAAAGAAGTGACAAAAACAGGGGAATTAGGGAATTGACAAAAACAGGGGAATTAAGGAATTGACAAACATAGAAATTCAATACAAATAGATAGATATACATACCTGAAATGGTTTTGTCTCCACTTAACGCTTCTAAGGGACAAAGGAAGAGAGAAGCAAAATCAATATATATATATATTGAGAGAGAGAGCGTCGAGATGGAGAGAGATAGAGAGAGAGAGAGAGATACCTGTGACGGAAAACAGTGAGGGATACGGGGGAGGGGGAGAGGTATCGTGGGGAATAAGGGATTTTGGTTGTTAAAGGGGATTGTTAGTGGCTAAAAACGTGGGTTTATTTTTCACCAAAAAAAAAAATAAAATTTACCGGGAACACCCTTAATTTGGTTCCCACCGTTTTTTTATTTTAGATTTAGTGACCAATCGAATTTCTCACAAAAAAATTAGATGAGAACTTGACATAATAATTTAGTGACGAAATTTATTTTTTCTCACACATTGGTGTTTATTGTGACCAACAATAATCGTCACAAAAGAAAATAATTAATTTTATTACTTTCAGTGACTAATTTATTTTACATCGCTAAATATAACTTTTTATGAGGAATTTGAGATCATCGCAAAAGAATTCGTCACTAAAAACCTTTTTTCTTGTAGTGAAGGTAGGGCGGCAATATCGAAAATGACACGAGAACACAAAACGAAATTAACACGAAATTGACACGGCTTTTCATGTTCGGGCCTGAGTTACTGGACCCGCTCCCGTATCGTGTCGTGTTAAATTTTGGCCACGAAATCGATCGGAAATAGACCTGTTAAAGACACGATAGTGAACTCATTAAGACCCAATATGGACCCGATTAAAAACTCGTTATTGACCTGTTATTAACCCCATTAAGACCCAGGCCCAAACATGAAAAGCTGTGTCATTAACTTGCATTACTTTATGAGTCACTTTGAGGATATATTTATCATTCATAACTTAATGAAATTGGGCAAGTGAATATAATACGTTAATCTCCTTGCGAAGGAGAATGCGTTCGTATATGGTCCCACAATTATCATAGTGTGGATCCTACGTAAATTTAAACTCAAAGTTACTCAAAATTCTGTTCAGAAAATCTGGAGAGCTTATGTCTAATTTTTCCAACAAAAAAAGTGCAATAAAATCTCTTGCACTCATATCCATGTCAAGGCACAACACTCTTGTCAAGTTTTTTTCCCGAAAAATCTTGTCTGTAATAAACTTCTTTGTAATAAGGAAATTGTGTTGTAAATTGAATCTCCCAGTGTTTCGGGGGTGCTTTAGAACCTGTAATAATGATATGGTATTATTATTTATTTAGTTTGCGAATCCTGATAAAAATGTTGTGTCCAGATTCTGGACTCCAGAACATAGAGAGCAGGTTGCAATTTGGGAGGGGGTGGGGGTGGGTATATAATTTCTGTCTATGAGCCAAACCTACAAACCTACAAAATGATAAAAATAACATTAAAAGCTTTATTTAAAAAGATAGTAGTTTCCAATTGTGACATTATCAACAATGAAACTTCACATGCATATACACACATTCTGACCTTAGCATACATAATCTGGAGATGTATACAGATCATAGTAATGAATAAAACCTCAATTTTTGATGAAGAAAAAACACATATATTGAAGGTGAAGCAAAACAGAGTTGGATTAACTTACATCCAAGAAACTTTTGAATTTCTCTATCTAGGGAGCTGCTACTGTCACGATTAGGTTTTGCCCTTGTAGCAACAAGTACTCGCACTGCTTTCTCACCACTGATTTCTGCCGTGGATAGAAATTTGATGTTTTTGAGACATCAAACTTTTTGATGTCTTGATCAATATTGCTGGCGCGGATCCATTTTCATAAATAATGTGAGTCTCCATTAACACTATTGACCAATCACAATCTAAGACATTAAATGGGGTATAACCATCCTGATAATATGCATTCAGTGCAAAGTCCGATAAATATTGAAGTTTAAAATGGGGTGCTTCTATAAATTGAATTTTCTTTCACAAATTAATGAATCAATTCATAGCTCACCACAATAATGATCAAGTAGATTCGAACCAATGTTTCACCATATATATATATTTTTTATAATCATAAAGTAGTTTATTAGATTTTTTTTTTGGTAAGGTATTTTTCATACCACGAGGTGTTCGAATCAGTTTACGCGCATCTTGATTAATTTCCGCTCGCGATTCGTGGCTTCCGCTAGCCAAATATTATTTTGACACTGTAAGGGATCGAACTGGGGAACGAACTCAATCCACCCCCAAATAATGTCCCAGTGATAGCCTTATACCACTGGGTCAAGAGATTTTTTTTAAGTAGCTCATTAGATTTGACCATGCGAATAAGCAATTACCTGACATCTTCCTTTACCATTCTTGACAAGGCAGAAAGGATCTAAAACTCCAGTCTGGTACCACTGTGAATTCCACCTTTCTTTAAGTTGACCTTTGGAATTTTAAGGCAATTAAAGAATGGATTTGAGCCATCAGATATCCCATACGGTTTGTTTGAGGTAACTACAGTTATATTCATATACTCCATTTTTGAAAATTCATTTTCTTCTGGATGCTTGTGTAAGTTATGCATGATTGAAGTAGCTACACCAGATGCAAATGAGTCCCACATAAAATAACTCCGCAAAAATATCATACTATAATCATTATTACATCACTGGGCTTTATTGTTTATCTACTCATGCACTCGCATACAACTGGACAACGGGTCGTGTCGAGTCGTGTTCGTATCGATTTTTATCGTGCTGGAGTCTTATCAAGTTTCTGTCTAAATGTGTGACTTTTTTATCGTGTGAAGAAATCATATTCAAATTTGACCCGTTATCTTAACGTGTCATGTCGTGTTCACCTGTTATTACCCATTAAGATAATGAAGTATTTTAAATCTTATACATGTTGGCATATTATCTCATTTTTAAACACACTTACACCCATTAATTCATTGACATTATTAACTCTCTCGTTAAGTAAAATTTGGTATGATTAAATTAATATTTAGCTACACAAACTCTTTATAAGTCCCAATAATGTATCTTATTAACTTAAATGATTGGGTTTTAAAGATCTTATCGAGTGAAGGGAGTTAATACTAACCCGAACCCTTAACTATCATGTCTTATCCGATTGGTACTGATATGATTCGAAACCATTAAGGATCAAATTATTAACTTATAACTTCGTGTCGAGAGAGAGAGAGAGAGAGAGAGAGAGAGAGAGAGAGAGAGAGAGAGTATTCCCTACCTTATTAGAGTCAAATACTTTCTCTTTTTGTTTGTCCGAAAATTAAGAATACACTTAGAAAATTCATGAATCAAATTTCACAATAAGTTTTAATTTTGTTCATTGATTATGTTAAAAGTTAAAAAGTTCGACTTTCAAACGTGAACTTTTGATTTAGGACGGGAGAGTATATTGGAAACTGGTGGAAGCTTTCAAATGACATAATTGCTCAACTTGATGCACTATTGATTTATTACCCTGTAAAATTGATCATCAAACCAAGTATCACGAGCCATTTTCAAGGACATGAAGCAGTATTGAGCCTCGTAAGTATCCTGGCTCTGCTTAAATGTCTCAAAGAACATTTTGCTTATGGGGATAGTTTTTGCTGCATCTAAAGGAATTAGGGTAACTGGAATCCCAGAATGAATCACCTGCAACATAAGAAACAATGACAAGTTCTGATCTCACCATAATAAAATGAAGACACTATACATTCTTAAGAAACCAGTGATTTCTGTACACAGGAAACTACTTCATTACCTGGTATGCAGCAAAAGGATCTCCAAAGTAATGACCTCTGCATTTGGATTACTAGTGTAGCATGTGAACAAATTACCATTGCTACCACACTGCTTAGGCTGGCAAGATGAGCTGGCACTTTGGGGACAGCAACCGGTTGGGTTCTTTGACCTCACACCACCACCCATGATGTAAATATGCTCAACATTGTTCTTTCAAATGTGGATTACTCAGAAGAAAAATTGCAAAATTTGTATGCGTTCCAATGAGAAATACAGTGATGGGACCAGCAGATATTTTGTCCATCATTACTTGCTGAGCAGTTGGTTGTCGAAGAGGAGAATATTTCCTGCTCCCCTGATTTCATGATCAAATTAATGAGTTATATATATAACTGTTGAACCCAAATTTGAATTTTTTACATTCAGATGGAGGGTGTGCCCAAAATATTAAATCCTTTTAGATTTCCAGTGTATGATTTTTTGAATTTGACAACTGACTTCAAATTGAACAAATACAACAGATATTGTGATAAATGTCGTTTGTCTCAACAAAGATGACATCACAATTCACTGGTGTGTAGAAATAATTATATATTGAAAGAAAGCACAATGCACAAAGTAGTGAAGAACAGTGACGCAGTTCCAAATAACTCAACATAACTACCTCGTTGTATCACACAGTACGCTGGTATTAAATAAAAAAAGGTTTCAAATTTAAGAGGAAATGGTTCTATGTTACAAATTCTACTCGTACTCCTACGATTCAATCCCAGAGCGTACAAACACGATGAACTTACTTTGAAGCTAAACTTATTTCTAAGTCCTAAGATAATTGAACTCTAGGTTTGTGAGCAGAATTTATTGAAGTGCTGTAGAGCTCCTTCCATCAAAGTCCTCCTCTACATTCATAAATCTCTATGGAAACTGCTCATACAATTGTCTGCAAATTTCCTGCCATTCATGCACGCCACATATTGCTCATTCGACAATTGAAACATTTTAACAACTGGACCGCGTGTATCTGATCACCTAGTGTCTAGCTAGCATTGTCTAATGCAATGTAAGCGTTAGTTCATGTTGCGCTAAAGCAAGACTATCTCTAGCGACCAAGACGATAAAACTCACTCGGGAATTTTATCAAACACTTGGTGTGCGGAAAACACCCAAGACCTTGTTCCGAAAATGAACTAGTGTGCAAACTCCCAATCGAATCAACCAAACATCAATGAAGAGACAATAAGAACATACAAGCAATCATCAAAGCAAAACAACAACGATATACCGTGGTTCACCCAAATTTGGGCTACATCCACCAAGGAGGATTTCTTCTTTCTATAGATAAATGGAGGAACCCAAAGGTTATACACACACACAATTTATCTCTCTTAGAAAGTCACTCACAACCTCACAAGAACTCACCCCTCAAATGAGAGCTCTATCTCTCTTTAGCTTTGATAACTCACAAAATAGCTCTCAAACTTGTCCTCTCTCAAAACCTAGAAATGACACTTGTATTTATAGATTTGAGCCAAAATGGCAAATTTGTAAATAAACCAAAACTGAAAAAATAGGAGAGCCAAAATCAACAAACTCCACCTTGGCGATCCTGACGATCCAACCAATCTCTAGAATGCTGAAATTGAACCCGCTTGAAGACTGTCCCACCATCTACCAAGCTAATGCGATTCCCCCAGGCGATCCTCACGATCCAACCGAACTCGGAATGCAAACATCAAATCCGCTCTAAGATCATCCCGACATCTAATAAGCCAATACGCTCCACCCGACGCTAAGCCACCTCAAACTTCAACCATGAAGTGAGATACCGCAAGTCTTCACTCCAAGACTCCAAACGACTCCACCCGCCGAGGAACCAAGTTCTAAACTAAGAACTCCCCTGAATGCTTCCCATGTAACCATACGGTGAAGCTCGCTCCTCATGTAACCCGGTGAGTACACCCCCACACAATACATATAGCATACACCTTCTTTACACGAAACATTCAAACACATCAACACCATCTTCCACCTTGAGAAATAACCACGGATGAGAGGGAAAATTCCTCACCTCCCATACCCTCCAAATCTCACCCTCGAAAGATATACCAAGTCTTTGTCACGAAAAACTCCCGTTTGCCAATGCTCGCAAACAATAACTCATCGGCCTTCCTTGAACTAGCTACACACACCTCGAATCCATCACAGTCCTACACCTCCTCGATTCGAATCGGCCAATGCATGTGTGCAACTAAACCGGGTCAACATCACCCGTTGGCCCTAGAGGGGGACTTCGATCCATCCCCTCCACTAGTAGGTATTCTCCCATCACTACCGTCTACTCTCAGAAAGCTAGCACTCAATGTCTCCGCTTTGTTCACAAACGAGACATGCCTCGAACGTTCGATCACTTGTGCACACCGCTTCCCAATCTTCCTCGAAGTTTGATTTAGACGATACAACCCCTCTCTCTCCTCTCCCCTCGCTAGGACCATACAACCACGTGTGACTTTCAAGACTCCACCCGCCACCGACACCCGGCAACCCTTGGAATCCAAACGGCTAATGGATATCAAATTCTTTCGCAACTTTGGGACATAGGCCACACCACCCAAAGTGCGTTCCACCCCATCGAACATCTTGAGTTTCACCGTCCCGACACCCTCAACGAAAACCTTCTCTCCGTTAGCCAAAGACATGGAACCTTTTCCATTTTCTGTGAAAGTCTCAAAATATTCCCTCTTGGAGCAAACGTGATCCGACGATCCCGAATCTAATATCCAATCATCTTGGGAAAGAGAGTTAACCTTGGAGATTGTGAGAAGTTCTCCAAGTTCATCTTCATAATTCGTACTCGCTACCGTTGCCCTCTCGGAATCAACCTTGCCCTTAACCTTGTCGTTCCACAAAGGACATTCTCGGATCATATGACCCCATTCCCGGCACTTGTAGCATTTCGGCCCTTTACCACCAACACCTCTCGATCTAGACCTACTACCATCATTAAATCCTCGGTTGGAGTTCCTCTCGCCATTTTGCCCACCTCCGTCTCTCGCCGTAAGGCCTTCATTATGGGAATACCCGTCACCTCCACCTTCCTTCTTTCTCATCGTGACATGAGATTGAATATCTTGCACAACCTCGTTGCACCGGAGCGTAGACTTCCCAAACATGAGCGTGGTCACAAAATGCTCGTATGAATCGGGTAATGATGCAAGCAACAACAATGCTCGATCCTCCTCAATGAATTGAACGTCTATCCGGTTCAAGTCATTTATCAAGGCATTAAAAACGTTGATATGCTTCATCATATCCTCACCCTCCTTCATCTCAAGCTTGAAGAGTTTCTTCTTGAGGAACAATTTATTTGACAACGACTTTCCCAAATAAATCTCTTCAAGCTTATCCCACATGCCTTTAGCCGTGGTCTCCGCTATCACGGTTATTCAACACATCATCCGTGATAAGCATCTCAATACACGAAGACGCTCTTTGATCAATGTCAATCCACTCGGCATCGGTCATGCCTACCGGTCGTCCCTCTACCCCCAACAATGCTAATTGCAACCTCTGTTGGACAAGAACGCCTCGCATTCGTCTTTGCCATAACCCGAAATTGATCTTCTCATCAAAAGTCTTCATGTCCGTCTTCATTGAGCCACTCGATCCATAACTCGGATCCCATCTCTTAGAGCCTCTACTCGTAGAGGTTGATTCTCGAGCACTCTCCACATTTTCCGTCATTTGGAACAAAAACAAAAGCTATGCCAAAATTGCCAAAATTGATTCGACCTCGAACCAAAATACCTGGCAAACAATGCAACCAAAGCTCTGATACCACTTGTTGCGCTAAAGCAAGACTATCTCTAGCGACCAAGACGATAAAACTCACTCGGGAATTTTATCAAACACTTGGTGTGCGGAAAACACCCAAGACCTTGTTCCGAAAATGAACTAGTGTGCAAACTCCCAATCGAATCAACCAAACATCAATGAAGAGACAATAAGAACATACAAGCAATCATCAAAGCAAAACAACAACGATATACCGTGGTTCACCCAAATTTGGGCTACATCCACCAAGGAGGATTTCTTCTTTCTATAGATAAATGGAGGAACCCAAAGGTTATACACACACACAATTTATCTCTCTTAGAAAGTCACTCACAACCTCACAAGAACTCACCCCTCAAATGAGAGCTCTATCTCTCTTTAGCTTTGATAACTCACAAAATAGCTCTCAAACTTGTCCTCTCTCAAAACCTAGAAATGACACTTGTATTTATAGATTTGAGCCAAAATGGCAAATTTGTAAATAAACCAAAACTGAAAAAATAGGAGAGCCAAAATCAACAGTTCACAAAATAGCATTTGACTTAATTAAACTTCTCCGTTTGATCACAACTGCCTCCAAAAGAGGTCATTTAGATTTGAGTAACCATCAATCCCTTCTATAAATATAGCCTCTCTCTAAAATTTTGACCGTACTTTTCCGTTAAGAAAAATACAACTTGAATCTTTAAATTTTTTACATGCCTTTACATTCTGCTTCGAACATTCTCCAATCGCTTCTCTGAAAGCACTCAGTTAGAAATCAAAGCTCCAACTCATCCTGAAGGCACTGGTAGATACAGACATGTGACTCATAGGATTTATAATATGCTTACAGTTGTCACCTTACATGCCATTCTTCTGTCGAGGTACCCCAAACTAATAAGCGCCATTAGTTTTTGGATTATGGATTTTAATACTTATAATTTACCTTGTGGGATGATGGCTCCCACAATTTTCAGTGTCTGTCAACTTACTGTCCTTATCCTCATGACAAGAATGTAATTGCCATCCTTTCTTCTTTCAGTTCTGATATTATTTCTAACTTCATTTATAAGCCTAAAAAATTAACTTATAGTACTTGTATTAAACTGTAGAAAAACCTAATTGTCACTGATAGAGAATACTGTTCATTATTGGCTTTGTAAAATTATTTTTGGTGTCACTGAATGAGTGCTATTTCCTATTTGTCCCAAATGTACATCCCAAAAGTGAAACCCCGAAGTAATAAACTTTTTATGTGGCATTCTTCTCCATAATTTATTTTAGTGGCATTTGGCCTTTTGGGTCCTCGTTGCTATGCCTTACATCACTTTGGGTGCCAAAGTTTAACATAATATCAATGCTGGTTCTATTTTTACTTTTTATGTGATACTTTGGTGAGGAAATAAGTGCAGCAAAAAGTGAAAACACTGTCCAAATGATGGTACTTGTAATTACGAACCCAAAGAGATGTATGCCTTAAAAAATGGGACCAAAGCCCAAATGACCATTTTAATTATCTTAGTTAGTTTTCTACTTTTGGGTTGCACTTTAGAGATTGTTTTGGAGATAAATTGTATTATTGTAATTATCTTAGTCAGGCCTCAGCATCATACAAGTGGGCTATCTACTCAAGATGTGCTTTAAGCTGTTTTACCAAAAATTTGCAATAAAATTAACCTCTTACATTCTTTTGTACAAGATGTCTCTTCGATGAGGGAGTTGCCGTTCTTTTCGCCTAGGTTCTAAGGAGACCTTGGCGCCTTAGTTAGTGACGTTGACTAAAGGATGCTATCTCCCATATACGGAAGCGTCTTGTATATAGTAATTAAGTATCTTGAGGTTATTCCTTATCTTGTATACATTATGGTTCTAGTGTTGGAATTTTTCAAAATATAAATGGGTATTAATATTATGTAAATGGTCTTTTTGTCTTTTTATTTTTTTTTATTTTGAGGGTTTTGTTTTGGGTTTTCTTGTAGAGAGCGAACATAAGGAAATAGGTGTAAAGGAAGAGGGTATAGTTCCTAGAGTTCCATATTGAAATTTTACTCAAAAGTGGAAGGACATATAATAAAAAGACAAAACAAGACTATTTGTCTTATAGTCAAAGAGGCTATAATATGGTGCTTTGCGGTGGTACCACTGATCACACGATTAGGTAACTTAGGGCGATTAGGTGACTTAGGGCGCATTGATGGCACATTTCGCATGTGGACATCATTGCTTGGAGTGTGGGAGCCTTTAGTTTTGTCAATGTTAAGCATATTGACGGTTGTGGCAAAGCGTTATATCCCAAGCGGGTTAATATGAGCCGTTGAATTGACTCGTGGTGATTCGTAGAGGGTGCGTCCATTCGCTTATGACGAGACGCCAAATTTGGATCGTACTATCGAAAGAAGTCCGAACAAATATGATTCAACTGCAGTTGTCGAATCGCGCTCCTGAAAAGATATGTTCATGAACAATTACTAAAATAGCTATAAAAAGCGTTCTAGGCCTTTCTTTTGGACATAGAAAATTATTGTGTTTCTATCTTTTGGCATTATTAGATTAATATTTCAGAGTATTCTTGATGTAATACACCAAATATAAGATACCTTATTAGCCTCTTAGAAGGTGACACGTGTCCCCGTTAGGGAATACGAGTCTGCTCGACTATGAACAATGTGGTTGGCTAAGGTATAAATGTACTCGGCTTGACAGTATGATTGACAGTCTCATTATTATTAACAAGGTATTAGTTAACAACAATTATTAACCTTGTCAAGGTCAGTCTCGCTCCTGCTATATTACGTGATGGGATGCCAATCATGTTTATCACACCTAAATACATTGAGAAGTTGTATAATATTCCACCTTTATCGTGCTGTAACAAACTTATCATTATCTGCCTCTTGGAAGGTAAAAGGTGTAACTGACAAACCTATAAAGGCAGTCCACTTGTCCCACTACATTCTCTCTCTGGTACTTACCAATAAATAACACTCAATCCTATTAAATAAAGGATCCGAAAATATCATACCTAATGATCATGCGCAAAACTATAAAAAGAACTTCGAGATCTTGTAATCATTCCTTTCATGGCTATCGCCCATTGAATATATACATATAGTACTGCACTTATGGACGTAGGCACCGTAATGGGCCAAACCATGTTAATTCTCAGTTTCTTTCTTTGTCTCTCACCTCCCTCTATGTATCCTAAATTGGTAAGTTGGCAGTTGTATTTTTCTTTATTTGTTATTGTTTGTTATTGGTATTTAGTAGCTAAGACTCATAAATCCATATACCAGTTTTAGATGATAACACTTGGTTTGATCAAATCATACAGTTTGCATCAAACAAGTGATACTATTTCCATGCATCCTCAAGGCAATTTCGATTACAACTCTGTTGTGTACTCGCGGTCATCAACTGGAAAGGGATAAATATTGTTTAAAAGATAACGTTCCTAGATAGTACCTTGCAGTAAATTGGATTCAATTTCTCTATATTCCTTCCATAAATTCCAATAATTTTAGGTAATATTTTATTTAAAAAATGGAAGGAATAGTGGCACAATATATTCGAGTTATGAATCAAGATTTATTTCAACTCAATCATTTTGATGATATAAATTTCCCCAATTGGCAAGAGAAAATCGTGTTCTTTCTCACATATCTCAATTTTGCATATATTATTGATGATTGAATTGACCTTTTCCAGAGCTCACATCCGACCATACCGAAGACATCAAGTAAAAACGTGTGATGAGGAAAGAGCATGATTTTATCTGTCGAGGACACATTCTTAATGCGTTATCTCAATCTGTTTACAGTGCACATCGGATGATTCCTACGACAAAGGAGTTGTGTAAGGTATTAGAGAATAAATATTAAATGAGGAAGCAAGTAACCATAAGTTTGTTATTTCTAACCATTTGAATTATATAATGTCTAATAATAAATCTGTCATTGCACAAGCCCATGAACTCTGGCAAATAGTTGGTGATCTTAAAGCCGCTGGAAAATTTTTTCAATATGAATTTTAAGTAGGGGTGATTGTTTTTAAACTTCTTTTCGCTTGGAATGACTTTAAGAAGAAACTTAATCATGATGAAAAGACATATAAAGTCGGATCCCATCTCTGCTACCTTCATATTGGAAAAGATTGTCGTATTCGGGAGGAGAAGGAATAACAAAGTGATAATCATTCCAAACCAAATATAGTTGAGGATAAAAAATCTTAGGATACTAAGGGTTCCGAATTTAAAGTAACTAATGATTTAAATTTCAAGAACCAAAGTGAAAATAAAAAGAAGAAGGGTAAATGCTACTTCTGTGAAAAATTGAGTCACTTTGCTAGAGAATGTCGACTTTAAAAGAAGGCATTTAAGGGAAAACAAGTAATAAGGAAGCTAACAATGTTAAAGATCTTATTGCGATGGTGTGCGAAATGAATTTTGAGGATAATGAAAGTGGATCGTGGTTGGATACCGGTGTAACTATTTATATATGCAAAGATCGCTCTCTTTTCAAAACATATCAAGAGATCGATGGAAAGGAAGTAAAACCGACAAATAACCTCTGCACCAAAGTAATTAGAAAGAGCACAGTTAAATTGAAATTGATGTCTAGGAGGGTTCTTACTTTGATTGATATACTTCATGTCTTGATATGTGTAAAAACATTGTGTCTAAAGACCCTTTCAATAAAAGAGGTTTTAATCTAGTGTATGAATAGGATAAGTTTGTCTTATCTAAGAATGGTCAATTTATTAGCAAATGGTACTCTTGTAATGAATTATCAAATTTAATATAATATGTGATATTAGTTATGTTTATATGGTTATATCTATTTCTTTATGGTATAGTGTATTAGGTCATGTTAATTATAAAAGGATTAAACACACCACTAGTCTAAGATTAATTTTCGGTTGTAAAATTGACAATTATGATAAATGTGAAATTTTACTCGATCTAAGATAACTAGAAAGTCATTCAAATCTGTTGAGAGGACATTCGAAATTATTTATCTTATACATAGTGATGTATGTGATATGAAGGCTAACGTCACTCATGGAGGAAATAAATATTTTTTTAAATTTTTAACGATGATTACTCTAAATATGCACACACACACACACACAAACACATGCATATATATATATATATATATATAAGAGTAAAGATGAAGTGTTCGAGAAATTTCTAAATTTTTAAAGCAGAATTTAAAACTTAACAAAATCGAACAATTAAAGTCCTCCGATTCAATAATGGTATTGAATATAACACAAATGGGTTTATACAATTTTGTAATACTCATGGAATAATCCATTAAGTTACGACACCATACACACCGCAACAAAAAATAAGACTTTTTTGAAATGATAAATGCAATGTTAATCAGTTATAGGTTGCCTTTGTCTATGTGGGGTGAAGCAGTTTTATCTGCATTTTATACTCTAAATAGAGTTCCATTGAAAAATAAGGATATTACACCATATGAATTATGGTTTAATCGTAAACCTAATCTTAAATACCTCAAAGTTTGGGGATGTCTTGCTTATGTAAGAAAATTCGAACCTAAAAGACCCTAATTAAGAAATATGACCTACAAATATGTTTTTATTGGATAGTCTAACAATAGTACAATTTGTATATTTATGAATCTTGAAACTCAGAAAATTATTGGCTCAGTAGATGTGCAATTCTTTAAACATTTAACAAAGTCAAGTACTATGAATTAAGGTTTGGAAAATAATAATAATTTAACCATTGATGCCTCACCTTATAGTGTACCGTCACAACCAGTATATCCTTTGGAATCAGTGGATGACGTTACCAAGGAGGAGTAAGAGATAAAGAACTAAAAAGACATTTGTACTTGACTTTTTAATTTATCTTGTTTCGGGATATGAGAATAAAAATAAAAATAAAATCAGATTTATTCTTAATGTTGAAGATGAACATACTACATTTCATGACGTGGTAACATCAAGGGATGCTGTCTTCTAGAAAGAAGCAATCAATGATGAAACGAACTCAATTTTTCATAATCACACTTGGGTTATTAAAGATATTCCCCGTGGAGCAAAACTAATTGGGTGTAAATGAAAATTTAATAGGAAATTAAATCCACAGGGTTCAATTAATAAATTCAAAGAAAGATTAGTTTCTCAAGGTTTTAAACATAAACATGGAATTGATTATTTTGACATACATTCACTTATTGTACGTATTACTTCTATTAGGATTTTAATATCTCTTGCTTATATTCACAATTTAGTGATTCATCAAATGGATGTAAAACTACTTTTCTAAATGGTGATTTAGACGAAGAGATTTATATGGGATAACCCGAAGGATTTGTTTTGCCTAGCTAAGAAAAGAAAATGTGTAAATAAGTAATCTTTATGGCCTAAAACAAGCTCCTATGGAATGGTATGAAAAGTTTGATAAGATAATAAGATCCCATTATTTTAAGTAAATAATGCCAATAAATGTATATATAGTAATTCTGAAAATGGTGTTGCTGTCATTATTTATTATATATGGATGACATGCTTATATTTGGGTCAAGTCCCAAATATGTGGAAGAAACAAAAGGTTTCTATTATTAAACTTTGAAATGAAGGATCTTGGGAAAGTTGATGTGATTTTAGGAATCAAAATAGTGAGAAAAGATAATAAATTAGTGAGGGGTGCAAACCAAGTAACCCAAACATATCGGCCTAAGTAGAGTTTGGATCTGGAAGGGAGGGCAATCTCGAGTTAAATGATAAATATCATGAGAGATAATTAGGAAGAGGTCAATCTAACTAGAGATCTCCAAGGAGATTAATGCAAATCAGAAGGCGTCTTAACCAACATATGTGAGAAGTCCAACATGATTCAACCTCCTCCATTGCTATAAATATAACCCCCCCAGGTAAAAAAGGCATGTAACATCTTGCTAAAGAGTTTTTGAGAAGTGATAAAAAATAGAGAAACACTCCATGGACGTAGACAATTATCGAACCACGTAAATTGCTTTATTATGAGATCATTTTATTATTTAGTTGTTTAGTTTTAATTATTTCAATTCATTCATTGTGTATTTGCACCCCCAATTGGCACCGTCTGTGGGAATTAATTATTTTTTCTAAGCAAATCAAAATCAATAAGTTAAGCGATGTCTCACCCTCACAGTGCGTGTGTTGCAAGAAATCAACAAGGCGGACTACCACTACATAGGGTTAGGTTTGAGATCCACCTGAATAGAAGTCATGCCACACACTATTCATGATACCACCCACAAGAGAAACCTTTTGAGAAGAACAACGACCAACCTCGATCAACTCAGATACCGTGGCTGATCGATGCTTATGAAGAACAACTCGACCAGTAAGAGGAGGAAACATGAATCCAAATGGAGGAAAATGTGTCTCCAATGATGCCAAAAAAAATGTAGTGAGAGCTCAATGGAGATAAATGCAAGCATCATGTTTGGATGCCTAACCCTTAGTCAAGTAAAACTCGCAGCAGAGCAAGGAGTTCACTCCACGAGCAAGACCATTGAGACCAAGAGTGCCACCTGAGAAGAAGAACCCAAGATGAAGGGTAGCGTAGAAAGGGTACTAAAGTTTGGTATGGAGGAAATCAACACTCAGCTAATCACCGGGCTAAATCCACTAAGGAATTGCCCAGACACTTATCACTCGAATGTAGTCTCCCTTCTCGAGGATAATTGAGGAGGAAGAGCCCCCAAAGACGTTCACAAGACTAATGATGCTATAAGAAATTAGACATATGTCATTCTTGAGCATCATATCAAGTGTAGAATATAAGTAAAGTAAGCAATAAGGAAAAGAACACATGATATAAAGTGGTTCGACTATAAAAATGAGCTTCCATACTCTCATTATATACGTTATATAATACAATATGATTGGGCCCAAAGAGGCATACAAGTAAGAGAGGTGAAGATAATACATGAGAATAGTAAATTCGAGTAAATCGAATGTGAACTGCAAGGTAATTAGAGTACTTGATGCGGCCTGGTAAGCCCCAAGGTGGGTGTAGATCTATAGAGAGAGGTAATGTGGAGATTTTGGTAGGGCTTCATCAGGTAATTCTTTTTTTCCTAATCATGAGGTGAACACCTCTATTTATAGGAGATATAAGGGTGGTGTCACGTGCTTAGGTCACGTGACATATGGATAAGTCTGAAGAATGAGGAATCTTTCTAGAATCTGGACAACTGACAATTTTTGTGTATGAGTAAGGGATGCAGCTTATTTAAGCCCAAGTCAATAATAAGTCTGAAGGGTGCCGCGACCTGTTTGAGCCTAGGCAGCGACCATGCTAAAGGGGGTGTCGCGGCCTATTTGAGGCCAAGTAATGACTAATGCAAGTAAAGGTTAACTATATGGTGTGGCGAATTATTTGAGCCCAGGTAGAGGCTCTTGATAAATCCTCTACGATAACAGGGACTATATTGGTCATATCAATAAGCCCCCAAGTCGGGGTGCCAAGAGTTGACGAGTTGGGACTGTGGCTTTATTAATGTTCAAGTGTTGTCGCGATCAATACAAAGTGGCGCTTCATCTTCCCATGCCCTCTTATATAAATGGGTTCTGGACGTGCCTATCATTACCCTTTTCCAAACCTTGAGAGCACATCGAGAGTGGAGTTCTGTCAGTTTTTAACTTAGAGTTTTCCAATGAATTTCTCGTGGTGATTTCAGGCGATTTGAGGTGGAGCTGAAGCTGAACAACCGGTGGTTCTCCATTTTCCATCCATTTCCAGGTAACCTTTCATATTAACCTTTTTATCTTTCTGTAATCTTCCATTCTAATCTAGTTTTGTAAGAACACTCAGACTATATCTTTTGTATATCATATGAATTTGTATTATTGAATTTATATTGATAACCCTTTTTGCTTGGTTCTGATTACTGAATTTATTGTAAAAACTAGGGTTTGATGATGATGGACCGTTTAGTAGGACTAGTAACTTTTTTGTTAAAACATATAGGATTTAATACGAAAAACCTTTGTTGTAATCCTTAATCTCCATCTAGTACCATTTCTGGATTTTAGGGTAGATGCTTGAATGTTTTGTAGGTTGACATGTGTTAGGTAACTTGAGGTGTTTTAATTGGATTGTGGGATAGAAATTTGAACTTTATGGCTTTTAATCCACACTTTTACCCAATTTTGAATTTGTTTTTGGCCAAGAACACCAAGAATAGGTTCTTGATGTTCTTGGACAAAACCCTAAAAGCACGGGTTTTCAATCTTTACGAACATGTACTTCATCCAAATTACCTGTTTGTGTATTTGGCTGTGGCTGGTAGTATGGCTTGTGCTACTTTATAACGACCTCTTATCTTTCATTATCTTGGCTGCAGTCTGCAGCTTGAACTTGTAAAATTAATTTTAGTCCTAATTAGCAGTAGCCTTTATGATTTTTATTTGGCTTTAGATGGAGATTAAATTAATTGGCTGTAGCTAATATTAATTTCTGCACTTCTATATTCTTGTATCTACTGTGGCCTCTAAGAGGTTTTTCTAACCATAGTGGCCGCGACACCTAACTGCGGAGTCCTTTTAATTTTCAGGTCTTACTGTGGCCCTATGAGTTGGAACCCTCAATATTTCCTGGACGACTTCTGGAGGTCGCGTTTTGGCATTTCTACTCCTGAGATCCCATCTCTAAAACCTTTAAAGGCTATTATGCCTTGTCTGCTTAGAGATTGTCCTAACTGTGTCATCCTTGATTCTGACTCTACGAATTCCTTGAACTGTAGGTATACTATAAAGGATGCATACGTTATGGAGGAGGATACAAGCTCCAGCAATAATCCTCCTACAGAGGTAGTGGTTGCGACGACTTCTAGGATAATGATGGTCCCACCTGAAACTAGGAATCCACCAACTGAAGCTTCTGGCCGCGACTAGTCCTCTGAAAGGGCCCTTTTTTCTCTCAATCACATATATATTATGGACGAGGACTGGATTGATGATGTTTTCGTGACTTTTGAGTTCCCTGATGGAGTAATCTGCACACTTCCTTTCGTAGAACAAAGGTCATGTTCTGTGGTTCCTAATGGTGTTTACTTTCCCCTCCATGCCTTCCATCTGGTATTGCGATTTCCTGTTCTTGTGCTTATCAGAAAGATATTGTGTGCCATGAGCTTGTCCCTAGACCAATTGGATCCCAACTGCTAGAGGGCCATCCTTGCTGCTTTGGTGCTTTGGCAGAAGCACTTTAATAAAGATATCACACCCATGGAGTTCTTCCAATTTTATAGTTCAAAGGAAAACTCCAAAGACTTCCCGTGGTGTTACTATTTCATGCTATAGAGCGGGGATAGATATTTGTATACCGACAGGCCTACCAGTGTTAAAAATTGAAAAAAAAATACTTCTTTATGTCTGGGGACAGTTGGGAAATTTGCTCTGAAGAAACTAAAAGAGAAAAAATTGTTAGAATGCTGCGGACATGGGGACGTCCTTCCAAAAAAGGCATGTACTTCTTGCGGCCCACACTAACTGATGAGTGCATTATTTTGTATATTTTATACTCAAATTTATACCTTGTTAGTTCGATTTTGTTTTATTTAATAAGTTCTTAGGATCATTTTATTAAAAAGGGAAAAAAATGCAAGAATGGTTGAATTCATAGTTAAAATGACAATTCTAAGTAAAAAATGGGTGCTTCGATAATTTTATAATATTCTTGTGCTAATTTGTGAAAAAAGTTGCCTAGTGAAATTTTTGCAGATAATGATGGAATTTAGTGCAAATTGATGATCAATTCAAAAAAGGCGCGAAAAAACTGATTTTTACGGTCGTTCGAAAAAAGCTATTTTTTACTCTTGTGAAATCGTAAAAAAGTTAGAAATTTTTGTTCTCCGATTTGGAAGAAACTCGGCATGCGTGAGTTTTTGAGTGGGGGGAAATTCCGTCCCTTACCACGATCCAAAGATTAAAGAGGTGGAGAGATAGCTACCAACACCATTCGGCCAATCAAAAAGAGTCCCACCACAACTCAAATACCTCACCACTTGTCCTATAAAAAGGACCCTTGGGCTCATAATTTCGGAGACAATTAGAGAGGAATTTCGTGAAGAATTTCGAGGAGCAACTTTGAGTGATTGTAATCAATTTGAGGGGCAAATTTTTATCATTTTCTTATAGGATTGAAGATTGTTGTGAGAGAACTATTTGTAAGTTTGGTTTATGAGTGAAGATCTCTACTCATTCTTGCTATTTATCTTTCATTATGGTAGCTTGATTCTTATATAAGGAGTAGGGTGAAGTTTATCAGAGTTAGCTAATATTGTCACGTTAATTTTATCGTTGTTTATTCCCTACTTGTTTTAATTTCTATTAAAGATTCGGTATTCATTTTAAAGCGACATGGGAGTGTGTTTTAAAACCTTCATGATTGTTTTGTCAAATCAAGTTTTGAGATTTAAAAATAGTAATTTTTGATGGATTATTCTTGCATTTTGATTGTTTTGATAGGCCATGCTTAAGTAAATTTTCGAATTTTAAAACCTGTATTTTCTAAGGGAATAGGGATTTTAGCCGTCTATTAGAGATGTTAAAAATATTATGATCATAACCGTCGTATTTTTTGAATTAAACGCGACGAGAGTTGGTTTAATTTGAGTTATAAAAAGGGAATGACAACATTAAATTAATGTGCAATATTAGTTACGTGATAAATGGACCCCGAATCCTAATTATTTCCTAATTGTTTACAAATATCTTATGTTACCCTCATTTATCGTAGTTGCTTTTATTTAGTATAGTTCATAATCATTATCTATCCCATTTTGTCTAGTTGGACAGTTACAATTAATCTGAATGAAAAATTGACAAATCTCTGTGGGTTCGACCCGTACTTACACTCGCTATTCTATAATAGCCCGTGCACTTGCGGTATTTTATAAAATTGACAATACTAACCCTTGAGATTTTAATCTTTTGGTTCATATTAACACTTCATATTTTCTTATGTTGCAGATATTAACAACCTGTGTAGGAAGTGAGTTCTTGAAATGATACTCATGTCAAGGCAGGCATAACCCCTTATCAAGATGGTGATCACGATTTCAGAACAAACATTAATGATAATAAATACAAGTACCAAATCGGCACATTCACTGTATAAAAATCTTGTATTAAATATATTCTCACATAATAAATGCTATAATGAAGTAATCAATAAAAGGGGGATCCCACAGTTGACTTGATTGGATAGAGTATGAGCAAGCACCTTTAGTGCGATAAAGGCAAGGCAGTAACCTTAAAACACAAAATGGAGTAAATACGGTTGGTCACACAATAAATGTTCTCACAACAGACTCTCTTGTCTGGGAGTATTTTGGCAATAATTCTAGGATAGAAAAGTGCGATCCCTAAATAGGATAACTTTGTAGGTATTTATAGGAGAGCAAGATCATTCGAGTGATCTTCCTGTAATATGTCAACAATCTTGTTCATTTAAGGCCAAAGATATTGCATTAAATGATCCAGCTATGATATTTTGGCGGGAACACTGTTAAGACTCTCAGAGTTGTGAATGTATGAAATATGACGTGATGTGTTAGCTATGGACCTTCCATTTTAGGAATATCTTCACTTGAGTGCTATTTTATTAAAGGTTTCTCGACTAATGACTGTTCGAGCAACTTGTAGTGTATGTAAACATTAGAGGCTAACATTTTGGACAACTGTTTAGGACTGGGGACCCTCGAGTGGGTTCCTAGAGATGGAATCTCAAGGTATTAATGAGCCATTTTTTGTAAAAAATAAGATTTTGCCTAAGTACCCTAAAGGGGTTGGTCCCTTTCAACATTCTCTTACACCCAATCCTCCAAATCAAATCTATGCAAGATACCCATAATGAGTTTATTCGATAGAGCATCTAAGCTCTCCCATGCCTTGCCAGACATGGTCCCTCAAGGGTACTGAGTAACCTCAGAACTATACAAAGTGAACTTTCTATTTACAGAGAGCTGAATATAAGTACTTAAAAGTTCCTATTACAATTTTGTGTTTTCCAAGTTTATCTATTGGGCTTGAACTTTGTGAGATGTCCTTCGAGCATCTTCATCTTTGTGCGAGCAACCATTTTCACAGGAGATCCTTCGAGTAGTTTCAGCTTTACAAGATGTAAGGACATTTTTCACATGTCCGAAATGTTTCATTTATTTATGTCGTACGCCGCTACATTTGGCACGTCTCCTCACGATCTCACATGACGGCCTCTATCCGAATTTCGGGAATCAAGCATGCATTATCTCCACTAATATGTCCCACATCTGCCTCAATGACTTCACGTTCCAAGATTTTAGGGACTTAATGCAAGTGGTACGCCAGGGAAGTCAAAACAGTAAAAAAAAGGCACAATAGGAGAGTTCAAGGGCATTTTCGTAATTTCACATCCATAGTTCGGAGGTCTGGTAAACTAGAAAGTCGAAGAGCTCGTCGCAACGAAGATACTGGAAAAAATGGCACCTCAATCCGAGCTACGGTGAAGGAGTTATGACCTTTTGAAGATAGAGAAAATTCCTTAAAGAATGCTGTTTTTTTTGTACGCTGGATAGAATTTTAGAGTTTTAAGAACGTGGGACTCTTCATATTTTTTCCTATAAATACCAACTTCGGGGGAGTTGTTTTGCAAGACTTTAGGAGACGAATTTGAGAGTCCAAATACATCTAGTCTTCATATTTTTGAGTCCCAAGACTCATGGTTTGATTCACACATCCTTGCCAATCCTTTGTGAATCCTTTTGCAACCTAAGAACACAACTTTGGTTTGTTCAACCCTTGTGGAGGAGACCGTTCTTCTTCTTCATTGCATCCCTACTGGAAAGGGATAATTCCAACCGCGACTACAGAATCCGATACCCGAGGGTAATTCTTAGTCAACTTGTATTTTCATTGTAATCCGATTGTAAGCCGTTTTCTTACAAATTATAGTGAAAATAAATGGGTTTGCCCCTGAGGGGGATTTTTCCTTAATTGCATGTGTTTGAATGTTCTTGCATAGATTATCAATTTATTCAATCACATACTGCTGCATGTTTAGGGTTTGTTTGTGTTAAAAGGGTTTTATATATGGTTTGATCATTTGAACGCGAGCACACGCGTTTCTCAAATTGGTATCAGAGCAGGTTACGCTAATTTATCGCGTATTCCTTTTTCCGCAAATTTTTTTTTTCTAAGATATCAATTTTCTGAAAAAATTGATTTTTGAAAAAGTGCGTGTTCAAATGGAGAAGTCATATTATAAAATGCCTATTTTTGACGGGACAAATTATGCTTATTGGAAAGCCCGTATGAGGTCGGCTTTAAAAGCCATTGATGAACGTGTCTGGATTTTGGTTGAACGAGGGTGGACTCCTCCCACCGTGACTGTTGATAATGTGACCAACTTGAAACCTGACATTTCTTGGTCTGATGAAGAAATTAAATGGTCATCTTTTAATTCTAAGGGTCTATGTGCTATTTCTGGGTCTGTCACACCTGATGAGTTCAAACGCATAATGACGTGTACCACGTCAAAAGAGGCATGGGATGTTTTACAACTCACCCATGAAGGAACTAATGCTGTGAAAGAGTCTAAGTTGCAAAACTTGACAACTCAATTTGAAACAATCACCATGCATGATTCTGAATGCTTTGATGAATTTTACGCTAGACTTTCTGACATTGTGAATACTAGTTTTAATCTTGGTGAACAAATTCCGAATGCTAGAGTTGTTAAAAAGATTCTTCGTTCTTTGCCTAAGCGTTTTATCCCTAAAGTCACTGTGCTAAATTCTATGGGTAATTTAAATACGCTAAAATTGGAAGAACTTGTAGGAGATTTGCAAACTTATGAAATTGATATGTTCCCTAAAAATGCTAAATCTAAAGATAAGGGAATTGCTCTTAAAGCCCAAGAGAGAAGGAGTGAGGGGTCAGCTAGAAAGAGGGTAGAGTCATCTAGAAAGAGAGAGACTGACACGTCAGATTCTGAGTGCGATTTTGACTTAGATGATTTGGCTCTTTTCGCAAAAAATTTCAAGAGGATTCTCAAATTTAAGAAAAATGGCAATTTTAAAGATAAAAAGAAATTTGAGAAAAATAAGTTTGAAAAGAAAAATGAAAATGTTTCCAAAAATCCTTCTGTGAAAGAAAGTGAGAGATGTTTTGAGTGTGATGGTAGGGGTCATAGAGCTTTTGAGTGTGCCAATCGTCTGAATAGAGAGAAAGGGAAAGCTGTCCTTAATGCTACCCTTAGTGACGATAGTGAGGTCGAGACGGTGGATTCTGAAGATGAGTCACCGCATGAGTGTAACTTCACCGCATTCATGGCCAGCCAAGTGAGCACTCCTAGTTCTCCTCACGATGATGAGGATGATGCTTCACAGGGACACCTCGACAGTGAGATCGATGTGAGTGAGGGGGAGGATGACACAAGTGAGAGCGAGAGTGATATACAACGCGCCTACGCTGAGTTATATTCTGAGTCTTTTAAAACTAAAAAGCGTAACAAAGCGTTAGTTCTTAAGATCACTTGCCTAGAGGAAGATTTAAGGAAAGCGAGAGAAAGAGAGTTCTCCACCTGCACCGCCCTGAGAGAGAGAGAATCTACCTATGTCGAGAATGAGAATTTTTTTAGAGAGAGAGAGAGTACTCTAGAGAAAGAGAGAGGGGACTTGATCAAGCAAGTGGCTAGTCTTACGAGTCAGCTCCATTCCTCCGTGGAGACTCGGAAGAAACTTGAAGCCCTTGTTGCCCAGCTGACTCATGATCTTGAGAAAGCACGGGAAGTCAAGGTACAAATCGAGGACAGATCTGGGAAGATGGGAAAGATGCTCCTCGGCCCCGCTTTAGGTTTTGGTGATCGTCAAGGAATTGGATATGATGGTGCCTCCACGTCCCAAATTGCACCTGGACCAGTTCTTGAGTTTACTACAACTCCTTATGGTCACCGTAAAAAACCTCGAAGGAGAGTTCGACCAAGAAAAGCAAACCAAGGTCCGCCTTTGACTGAGATCTTTTGTACTTATTGCAAAAGAAAAGGCCACCTTAGGGAAACTTGCTATAGCATGGGTCGGACACGACGTACTACTGCTCCACCATGACATACTGATGAGTTTTCTAGTCTGAGAGAGCGAGTTGAGTTCTTAGCTGCCACGACTCAGAGTTTGATGAAAGAATTCCGACGGATGTCTTCGCCGTTAGTGAATGCTTCTTATATTCCAGCTAAAACCAACAAAGGCAAACAAAAGGTCATCTCTGCTTGGGTGCCTAAGAAAGATAAAAAGGCCTTTGTTGTTCATGTTTCTCTAAAAGCACATAATACCTCACGGTGGTATTTTGATAGTGGGTGCTCCAGACACATGACAGGTGATGCCTCATTTTTTACTACTCTTGAGGATTATCAAGATGGCAGAGTCACCTTTGGAGATGGGAGTAAGTCTAGCATTATAGGACGAGGTACTATCGAGTTACCTGGTTTTCCTAAGCTAGAAAATGTTTTGTACGTCAAAGGTTTGAAAGCAAACCTTCTCAGCATTAGCCAGCTGTGCGACACTAACTTTGCAGTAAAGTTTGACCGGGACGCGTGTAAAGTCTACAATCAAGCCGGTAAACTTTTGATGCAAGGGGTGAGGACCGAGGATAATTGCTATGGGACTGAGCCCACATCCTCACTTGTCTGCAACAGTGCCACGATCACTCCTATGGATCTGTGGCACCAACGTCTAGGTCATGTGAACGTAAGAGATCTCAATCGTTTATCTAAAAAGGACCTAGTACGTGGCTTACCATCTCTTGGAAAGTCAACTTCGACCGTTTGTGGACCCTGTCAGTTGGGAAAACAAATTCGTAGTCCTCATAGGAAGTTACATTCCATTACCACCTCTCGTGTTCTGGAGTTGATTCACATGGATCTTATGGGTCCCACTCGTACTGAGAGTCTAGGTGGTAAGAGGTACATCCTCGTGATGGTAGATGATTTCTCCAGATACTCCATTGTAGGTTTTCTGAGAGAGAAATCCGATGCTGTAGATTTCTTAACGACCAAGTTCCGTGTCCTGAAAAATCAACACGGTGTCACTATTAACAGAATACGTAGTGACAACGGCACTGAATTCAAGGAAGCAAAGGTTGATTTGTACTGTGATAGACTTGGGATCAAACATGAGTTTTCTGCTGTGAGAACTCCTCAGCAAAATGGGATTGTTGAGAGAAAGAATAGAACGATCCAAGCACTACACCAAAAACAGCATTTTGGCACACCCTGATATTAAAAATCTGGCACAGTTTAAAACTGTGCTAGATTTTGGCACGGTTTTATAGAGATTTGGCACACTTTAAAACAGTGCCAAAATTTGGCACTGTTTTAAAGTATGCCAAAATTGAGTACACTTACTAAAATATATAATACCCAAAAAAAAATATTACACTTCCCTCTTTCTCTTGTTCCCGCTCACGATTCCCGCCTCTCTCTAGCCTATGCGCTCTCCTGCCTCTCCTCTCTCTCTCGCGGCGGTCTCTCTCTCTCTCTCGCGGCGGTCTCTCTCTCTCTCGGCGGTCTCTCTCTCTCGGCGGCTGCTGCTGACACTGCCCTAGGTCAGTATCTCTACTGCCGACACTCTCTCTCCCGCCCATTCTCTCTTTCTCTGGTCACTGCCTTGTTCTCTCACTGCACTCATCCCAATCAGGTAATTTCTTTAAAGCATTGTATTTTTTTTAACCTAAGTTAGATTTCATATTTGATCCTAGAGTTTATGATATGCTTGATTTGATTCGTATTTGATTTTTAGGGTTTTATATATACATATATACATATTTATTATTTTTTTTAATGTGTGAGTTTTTGGTGCAAATTGAATGTTGATAATGAAAAAAAAATAAATCATGGGTTTTTATGTTCTTACCCCTTTAACAAAAATGTATATTTGATCTGATTTGTAAATGTTACGTAGTTTTAAGAAAATTTAAGTGCTAAATATTCAATAATAATGTAAAAATAACAAATTGAAAAGTAGACACCCCACTAATTAAATGGATAAATGAGATTATGTGTTGAAAATTTAAGAAAAAACAAAAAAAACTATTTAAATAGTAAGTAGACATTAATACTAAACATTCAATAATGATGTTACACATGTAGAAAAACCTTAGACCCGTTCAAGAGGTCTCACTATGACTGTGGTGAGAACTCTTGAATTGTCCCATTTTTGGACAGTTTGGAAATGCAAAAGTTTGTATTGTACATAATGATTATGCTATTCCTTTCTATTCCAAAGAATGTAAATTCAATTATGTGATGTTTTAATTTTATTTCTTCATATATTGTAGAAAGAGTTCCCAGATGTGCGCGAAAGTCAGAAGCAAATTTTTATGAAAAAAGCGAACGATGCTTGGAAAAAGTTCAAGTCCAAGCTAAGGGTTAATTTGAAGGATGGTGATATTGGAAAGTGGAAGGAGAAAGTGCCACGAAATGTCAAATCTGAGGACTGGGAGGTGTTTTGCAATAATGAAGTTTTAGAGGTTCAAAGGGCTTTGCGAAGAAAGAACAAAGAGACTAAACTAAATTGTGTGAGAAAGACAACTCATAATACAGGTCGTCATAGTTATGCCCGAGCTTCAGAGAATTGGAGAAAGGAGCATGGGCGTGCACCCACTCGTGCTGAATTGTGGTTGGCAACTCATATAATCAAAGGAGGTGGTTATGCCCCTCATGATAAAATATTTGCGGTAATTTAAATTTTTTAATGTTCGTTTTGTTTAAACAAAGTATCGTATCATCAAACCTAATGTTAATATATTTTTATACAGGACCAAATTCAAATGCTTCTGGATGTATACAAAGCGAGTGGTCAGGAGGAGACCTTGGATGCCGAGCCTATTTTTGAGGTTTTCGAAAAAGATACGCGAGGACGTGTACGTTGTGTTGGGTCCATAATTTCGAGAACCGCTATATTAGGGTCGGCATTTGCTAGAGAAATGCTTGAGGAGGTGAAAGAGGACACCGGAAATTGGAAGGATCATGTTGATCACCTTAGGAGTGACATAGATGGGATAAAATCCTCACTAGATGAATTCATTACCGACTTCAAAACCGGAAAATTTTCATGTGTTGGACACAACGTTCAGGAGTTACCTACTATAGGCACTGTAACTCCTTCGTGTTCTCGTTCCTCCCCTGCATTCGAGGTTCCAAATTTCACCTCGCTAATTGAATGCAAAATACTATCCCACACACGTGAACTTGTTGGTTATGGGAGGAAAACGCAACCAGGAGCCGTCTCGACCGTTCACTTCCATAAGTTGAGAAAGAATGAAGTGCGAGTTTTACTCGATGACATCAAAGTGCCCGAGTATCCAGTTTGGGGTGGAAAACAAGCTCATTGTGAGAACTTGGAAGATGTTGGTAAAAATGGAATTATGTATTGGCTCGACGACCTTTGTCCTCCCATTGGTGACACCGACGAATGACTTGATTCGAAGTACTTCCCTCTAAGGTACAAATCTGCAAAATCTCTACTTATATTCCTAATTCATGCTTCTATAATCCTGCTCCACTACTGAATTGAGTTATGTTGTTTCTATAATCGTTATGCAATCAACTAGGAAAACCAGTTATTTATTTATCATTATTGAGCGGGAAGCACGGGCAAGCTATTATATATAACATGTGTAATCAATCGTTAAAGAGGTAAGGTGTACTAATCAAACACACACATATATGCATATGATGCATATGCATATATATGCAGTGCATATATATGCATATGCTGCATATATATGCAGTTGCCCTGCCCCGTCCCCTGCCCCTCCCCCCCCCCTTCCCCACTCACACACGCACACGCACATATATGCATATGCTGCATATGCATATATATGCAGTGCAGTAGACACGAACATGGGTCGTGTTTTGACACAACTTGAACCGATGCGATAAGCCTCCAGTAGACACGAACATGACACGATAGCGTGTTTTTTTCCATAACCCGAAAATGACACTTTTAAAATACCACGCGATAACACGATAAGTAAATGCGGTTTGATTGGACCAGTCCCGACCCGACCCGACCCGACCCGACAGTCCACTTAAATTTAATCAGATTTTTCCAATTAGTGAGGAATTGGGTTGATAATTGATCTAAATAGGATCGATAGTGAATCTAAATACGCTCTATATCGTGTGCTTAATTAACTGCATATCGTAACTTATTCTGCCTGATATAAATACTGAGAGTTACATAAAATCTGCAGCTATCAATCAATGCAGATCACTTTCTAGTATGACAACATGGCCCCTAATAATAAAATATTGAAATTTTGTCACAATGACATAATGGAAATATATAACAAAAATTTGTGAAAATAAAAAGAGAATTTGCACAACTCCATCTCCAAGTTATTAGTAGAAATGCAGAAGTAGGTACAATTCTTTATTCAGAAGAAAAAGAAAAACCAAATGCAAATGAAGATAGTGAAACTATGCCAATTGAGTACTGTCCAGAGGGTAAAACTATGTGTAAAGTTAAAAACTTTAAGAATCCAAAAAATTAATCTGCATATATAAATAGAAATATGTATTTAGTATGTATAATCACATTCCTAAGCAGATATAGTTAGAGATAACAGAGAGTCTTGATGTATGGATGAACTCCCTCCCAAGAATACTCTAACCCCGTCCCCTGGCCCTGCCCCGTCCCCTGCCCCTGCCCCGTCCCCTGGCCCTGCCCCTGCCCCTGCCCCTCCCCCCCCTTCCCCACTCACACACGCACACACAAACACACACATATATGCATATGCTGCATATGCATATATATGCAGTTGCCCTGCCCCTGCCCCGTCCCCTGGCCCTGCCCCTGCCCCCCCCCCCCTTCCCCACTCACACACGCACACACAAACACACACATATATGCATATGCATATATATGCAGTGCATATATATGCATATGCTGCATATATATGCAGTTGCATATGCATATATATGCAGTTGCATATGCATATATATGCAGTTGCATATGCATATATATGCAGTTGCATATGCATATATATGCAGTTGCATATGCACATATATGTGTGTGTTTGTGTGTGCGTTGTGAAGCTTGTGCAACTTTTGATCACGTCCTCCATTGCTATTTTGATCACGTCCCTGACATGCTATTCCTCCACATTTGAACCTTTGGAAACTGCTTCTTGGTGCTATTCCTTTTGATAATCAAGTCCAAACAATAATGATTTCTCTTGATTCTAGATGCCAATACTGCTACAATCATGTAGAAATAATTCAGCATTTGTTCTTACACAATGAAATGTCTCAAACCATTTATGCTCATTTTTCTGCTCAGGTAGAGATTTTTCCTTGCTTAAAGTGTATTCTATCTATGCTTATCTCTTGGTGGGTTTTCAAGTCCAATAAGGACTACATCAAATTTATTTATAAAGTTTTCCTATGTTGATTTTATTGGAGATTTAGAATGCTAGATGTAATAGCTTATTTGAAGGTGTTCCTATGTGTGCTGCTGATATAATAAAAAAAGTGATAGACTTAATTTCATCTAAAGCCAGTTCCACTCTTTTTGTTAATCGAGTAAATCAAAACCATGTGTCCTTAGTTGATACATTTCATCTCAAAGTGAAAGTAAAAAAGCGCAAGTTAATTATTACCAGATAATTATGTCCTTCAGGCACTATAAAAATCAATGTTGATGGTCTCCCTCATGTTATTAAAGGGTGAAAACTCAGCACTTAGGGGGCACGAACACCTCAAACTTAAAAATCAGCACTAAACTTAAAAACAAGCCGTTAATGGGTGAAAACCCAAACCACCCCCCAAACGACCCCGTAGGAGGCACGAACACCTCGCACGGGACCAATGTAACTTGTAGGAACTGACCGCGTAGTCCCGGGTCTCCCGATTTGTGAATATGACGATAATTTGCAAAAATCAACACTTAAACTTAAAAACAAGCCGTTAATGGCTGAAAACCCAAACCACCCCCCAAACGACCCCGTAGGGGGCACGAACACCTCGCACGGGACCAATGTAACTTGTAGGAACTGACCGCGTAGTCCCGGGTCTCCCGGTTTGTGAATATGACGATAATTTGCAAAAATCAACACTTAAACTTAAAAACAAGCCGTTAATGGGTGAAAACCCAAACCACCCCCCAAACGACTCCGTAGGAGGCACGAACACCTCGCACGGGACCAATGTAACTTGTAGGAACTGACCGCGTAGTCCCGGGTCTCCCGGTTTGTGAATATGACGATAATTTGCAAAAATCACACTTAGTTAAAAACATGCCGTCAAAGGGTGAATACCCAAACCACCCCCCAAACGACCCCGTAGGGGGCACGAACACCTCGCACGGGACCAATGTAACTTGTAGGAACTGATCGCGTAGTCCCGGGTCTCCCGGTTTGTGAATATGACGATAATTTGCAAAAATCAGCACTTAAACTTAAAAACAAGCCGTTAAAGGGTGAAAACCCAAACCACCCCCCAAACGACCCCGTAGGGGGAACGAACACCTCGCACGGGACCAATGTAACTTGTAGGAACTGACCGCGTAGTCCCGGGTCTCCCGGTTTGTGAATATGACGATAATTTGCAAAAATCAGCACTTAAACTTAAAAACAAGCCGTTAATGGGTGAAAACCCAAACCACCCCCCAAACGACCCCGTAGGGGGCACGAACACCTCGCACGGGACCAATGTAACTTGTAGGAACTGACCGCGTAGTCCCGGGTCTCCCGGTTTGTGAATATGATGATAATTTGCAAAAATCAGCACTTAAACTTAAAAACAAGCCGTTAATGGGTGAAAACCCAAACCACCCCCCAAACGACCCCGTAGGAGGCACGGACACCTCGCACGGGACCAATGTAACTTGTAGGAACTGACCGCGTAGTCCCGGGTCTCCCGGTTTGTGAGTATGACGTTAATTTCCATTCATATATGTAATTTTTTTGTTTTGAGTATTTTCTTTTATAAATTATTGGGTTACTAATATCGTATCTTTTTTGTATTCTATTTTTTTTGCAGGATAACAGTTTATCATTGGCTTTTATTCGCGTGGAATACACAAAGAACTCAATGGTTTACAACAAGGGGTTTATTAATGAATCCATTTTTTTGTGTCATGACCGTACGGTCTTTTGTTGTTTTATTATTGACTTTTATGGCCATGAGGGCTTTTGTAAGTTAATTGTTATATTTTGTGGCCGTGCGGGCTTTATGTTAGGCAGGTTTTGTATTAACAGGTTTTGGAATGTCCAGAAAATAGAGGAAACTCTGCCCAATTTTTTTTGGCATGCGAACAGTTAAAGACTTGTAATATTTTGAAGTTTGTATGTACATTAGTTTATTAATAACGCGCAATATTATTAATTTGTGAATTTTGTGCTTTCAAATATTTTTTTTTAAATTAAAAAAATTTGGCACAGTTCAAAATCGTGGCAAAAATGTATCATATTTTGGCACGGTTTTAAACTGTGCTAATTTTTTTTAAATTATGCTGAATCTGGCACAGTTAAAAACTGTGCCAAAAGTGTGCCAGAAATATCAAATTCTGGCACGGTTTAAAAGTGTGCCAGAAATGTTCTTATTTTGAAGAATCTGGCACAGTTAAAAACTGTGCCAAAAGTGTGCCAGAAATATCAAATTCTGGCACGGTTTAAAAGTGTGCCAGAAGTGTTCCTGTTTGGCTGATTCTGGCACACTTTTAAACCGTGCCAGAAAAAAATTCCCATTTTGGAACACCTGATTCTGGCACAGTTCAAAACCGTGCCAGATTTGATCTGGCACGGTTTTGAACTATGCCAGAATCCTGTTTTTGGTGTAGTGAAGAGATGGCTAGATCTATGCTTCTAGGTCGTAAAGTTTCTAGGAGATTTTGGGCAGAGGCAGTGTCTACTGCATGCCACACGGTGAATAGGGTGTATCTGCATCCACACACACTTCACACTCCTTATGAGTTGTGGACTGGCAAGAAGCCCAACCTGGCATATTTCCGTGTCTTTGGGAGTAAATGCTACATCCTACGGGATAAAGAGAAATTAGGAAAGTTTGACTCCCGAAGCGACGAGGGAATATTTCTAGGATATTCATCGAATAGCAGAGCGTACCGGGTTTTTAACCTGAAGAGCTCTAAGATTATGGAATCAATAAACGTCACCGTGCAAGATGACGAACCTCCGACGATTATTGATCCTAACCTTCAGTGTGAGGATGAGGATTGTTCTGACAGTGATTTACCTGTTCCTCTCTCACACTCTGTGGACCCTACTCCTGTGTTAGGGGACACACCTGCTTGGGTTCGCAAGAGTCATGACCCTTCTGCCATTGTTGGTGATCCCACTCTAGGGGTAAAGACTCGTGCTCAGCTAGAGAACGTTGTTAGCCATCTTTGCTACACGTCCAAAGTCGAGCCCAAGAACCATAAAGAAGCACTCAAGGATGAACACTGGATATCTGCTATGCAGGATGAGTTGCTTCAGTTTAAAAAGAATGATGTCTGGGAACTTGTCCCCCGACCTAGTGAGATTAATGTGATAGGTACCCGGTGGATTTTTAAGAACAAAATGGATGAAAATGGTACCATAATCCGAAATAAGGCTAGATTGGTCGCTCAAGGCTACACACAGATAGAGGGTGTAGACTTTGGGGAGACATTTGCTCCTGTTGCGAGGCTTGAGTCCGTCCGTCTTCTGCTCGCCATCGCATGTCATCTGCGCTTCAAGGTGTATCAGATGGATGTCAAGAGTGCCTTTTTGAATGGCATTCTACAGGAGGAGGTTTATGTGGAACAACCAAAAGGGTTTGAAGACCCTCAGCACCCTGAGCACGTCTACTATCTGAGGAAAGCCTTGTATGGTTTGAAGCAAGCACCTCGTGCTTGGTACGAGAGGCTTACTTCTTATCTCTTAGCTCGTGGCTTCAAGAGAGTGGGAGTAGATATGACGTTGTTTGTCAGGAGAGATGACGGTGCTATTTTGGTTGCCCAGGTCTATGTGGACGACATAGTCTTTGGATCCACATGCTCCCAGCATGCTCACCACTTTGAGGAGGAGATGAAAAGTGAGTTTGAGATGAGCATGGTTGGTGAGCTTACATTCTTCCTTGGTCTCCAGGTTCGTCAGCTAGAGGATGGGATGTTCATCTCCCGATCCAAGTATGCTAGAGACCTAGTGAAGAAATTTGGTTTAGACTCCGCTAAGCATGCACGTACACCTATGAGTACCACTACCAAGCTTAGTAAGGACACTTCAGGCAAGGACGCAGAGCAAACCTTATATCGGAGTATGATAGGTAGTCTCCTCTACTTGACTGCCAGTCGTCCCGACATCGCCTGTAGTGTTGGAGTCTGTACGCGTTATCAGGCATCCCCAAAAGAGTCACATTTACTTGCTCTAAAACGTATTATTAAATACGTAAGTGGGACTCTCTCATACGGGATTTGGTATTCCTTTGATACCAATGACCGTCTGTCCGCCTACTCGGATGCCGATTGGGCTGGGGATGTAGATGGATGTAGGAGCACTTCTGGTGGGTGTTTCTATTTTGGTTCTGCTCTTGTCTCCTGGCTGAGCAAGAAGCAAAATTCCATCTCTTTGTCCACTGCGGAGGCTGAGTACATAGCCGCCGGGAGTTGTTGCACACAACTCTTGTGGATGAAGCAAATGCTGGAGGATTATGGGATATCACAGGACACCATGACCATTTCCTGTGATAACACGAGCGCGATACACATATCCCGTAATCCAGTTCAGCATTCGCGCACAAAACACATCAGGATACGTGAGCACTTTATTCGTCAGTTAGTTGAAGAGAAAGTCGTATCCCTGAGTTTTGTTCCTACCGACCGTCAGTTAGCCGATATTTCCACGAAACCTTTAGATGCCCTTAGATTTGAGAGTCTTAGGAAATCTTTAGGGATTTGCACAGTTGACTGAGGGGTTGGTCTATGTCTAGAATAGGATACTTCTTCATGTTCATATCATATGCTTACTATTGCTAGTCTGTTTTATATGTACCATTACTTTGTTGTACGACTTTGTTTTATTCTTTTTGCTTTTTATATTTCTTTTGAAAAAAATACAAAAAGACTTTCCTTTAAGAAAAATTTTGAGAAAAGCACAAAAAGATTTTATTTTTCCAAATTTTTGAAAAAATCCAAAAAGATTTTTGTATTTTGCTTCTTTTATGGATGAGCATGTAAGATAGCCAAGTCACAACTTCATTCCATTTATCCATGTGACTGTTTGATAGAGATTTGAGAGGCTACATCATTTAATCCATGTGCTTTACATTGATTGGAGTCTTTGAGATGTAATTAGTGATATCTTCCTACATGTTTGACTCCTATATCCTTTATTGCACACATGCACGACTATATTTGATTATTGCACTTGTCTATCTCATGTTGGCTTGCGTGTTTTCATCTCAATCATGTCTATACAATGTACAATATGCGATAAAACTTGACAAGATTGGAATGCATGTAAAAACCGTTTTGGTGAGACTGTGTGTTTTTGTATAACGGGGAGGGGCTGCGAAAGGTAATCATCTATCCTTTGCGCAAAAGCCACCGTAAAAAAAGACCTAAAAAATGGAGGAATTTTAATATCCGAGGTTCAAAGAGGTTAAAAGAGCCCGAAAAAATTTAAAGGCAATAAAAAGCAATTCATGCCAAATATGGGCCACTTAGGTTTCACCATCAATTCTCCAAAGTTTGAGAATTTAGAATGCCTCTATTCAATACAATATCTGAGGGAGTTTGGTTGGAGAATCTAAACGGGTTTGCACTTCCTTGAAAGTCCTGAAAAAGTATTAAATCATTTTGGACGTTATTGGTGTGAAAATCATTTTGAGCTTTAATTTGTTGATTTGATTGAGTCAATATCTTATATTGTCACTCTTTTACACCAAAGGAAGCATTTGAGTTCATTCGCTCGGAATATCCAATATTCATAGTGCACATATGTCATGTTTGTATGCATTGATTTTCCTATCGAATTTGATCACACCACTTCATTTACGCTATCATTGACTTGGTTGCTTTCTGTTTATTCATGGTGTGTTTTTATCCTAGTGACACCCCGCACTTGCTTATTTGATTTATTTCTCTAATTTGTCCATTTGGGGACATCATAAAAAGGGGGAGAAAGAATTATCATATTATGGGGGAGTTTGAATTCTGGGGGAGTTTTTGAGATGTTGCTTATGTTTTTATCATATATTGATATCCATGTTATCTCATTTCAAACTCGATATGTCACGTGGTATTTGCTTTGTCTCATGTGTGTAGGTATGAAGATTGCAGATCTATATGTTGCACACCCTGATGAGAAAAGTTTTGAGATTCCTGAAGAATTAAAGAACAAACGATGAAGACTATTCATTTGTACCTTTTCCAGTTTTGGGTTCATGGGAGGGTAGATTTGTATAGGCAATTTCATATTTGATAATTCAGATTTTTTATGTATGTACCGGCATAGACATAGGGGGAGATTTGTAAGGACATTTTTCACATGTCCAAAATGTTTCATTTATTTATGTCGTACGCCGCTACATTTGGCACGTCTCCTCACGATCTCACATGACGGCCTCTATCCGAATTCCGAGAATCAAGCATGCATTATCTCCACTAATATGTCCCACATCTGCCTCAATGACTTCACGTTTCAAGATTTTAGGGACTTAATGCAAGTGGTACGCAAGGGAAGTCAAAACAGTGAAAAAAAAGGCACAATAGGAGAGTTCAAGGGCATTTTCGTAATTTCACATCCATAGTTCCGAGGTCTGGTCAACTAGAAAGTTGAAGAGCTTGCCGCAACGAAGATACTGGAAAAAACGTCACCTCAATCCGAGCTACGGTGAAGGAGTTATGACCTTTTGAAGATAGAGAAAATTCCTTAAAGAATGCTGTTTTTTTTGTACGCTGGATAGAATTTTAGAGTTTTAAGAACGTGGGACTCTTCATATTTTTTCCTATAAATACCAAATTTGGGGGAGTTGTTTTGCAAGACTTTAGGAGACGAATTTGAGAGTCCAAATACATCTAGTCTTCATATTTTTGAGTCCCAAGACTCATGGTTTGATTCACACATCCTTGCCAATCCTTTGTGAATCCTTTTGCAACCCAAGAACACAACTTTGGTTTGTTCAACCCTTGTGGAGGAGACCGTTCTTCTTCTTCATTGCATCCCTACTGGAAAGGGATAATTCCAGTCACGACTACAGAATCCGATACCCGAGGGTAATTCTTAGTTAACTTGTATTTTCATTGTAATCCGATTGTAAGCCGTTTTCTTACAAATTATAGTGAAAATAAATGGTTTTGCCCCTGAGGGGGATTTTTCCTTAATTGCATGTGTTTGAATGTTCTTGCATAGATTATCAATTTATTCAATCACATACTGCTGCATGTTTAGGGTTTGTTTGTGTTAAAAGGGTTTTATATATGGTTTGATCATTTGAACGCGAGCACACACGTTTCTCACGAGAATAACCATCCTTAATCTTTCTTATGAAGTGTTGGCATTGTGTTAATCAACTTTAAGCCAGGACCTACCACTACATTTTCCCCTTCATAGAGATATTTTTTTGTCTAAAGAAATATCTGTATGAAAAAATTAATTCACATTCTATCTCCATTGATCTGCGCACATTTTTGTTAGAATAAATAAACAAAAAAAGAATCCCCACATTTGGATGTTTACACAAAGTATTAGAACAAAATTATGGGTAACTTTGGCGTGTGTTCAAGTTATTTGAAGACTCTTCCTTGTCGCATAGTATTACGCCTCAAGTGACTTCTGTTTCTCAGTCTTTTATCTTGGGGGATTACAATGTTTGTAATAAAATTTCCCCCCAAACCATTTATTTTTCCAAGTGTGAAAGGGCATAAATTTCACCCCCAAACGTCTATTAGATTTATCCCAAAAGTTAATCATTATGACGTATCTTTGTTATAAATTCCCCTTATATCCCTTCCCCCAGTTGTACACGCCTCGGTTGATGGCCCACACTGGTAACCCACGCGAGCTACTTAAGCTGGAGAAAATCTTATTGTGATGATTAAATTTACCCATGTTCATCTTTTTATATCAGTCACGTATTTTTCAAAACAAGATGTCCCTTATAAAAGGGTTTCTTCTGATACCCATTTCTTTTTTACCTTTGGGTTTTATTTTGGAGAAGTATCTTTTTTTTTATTGTGAGAGCAAACAGTATTCCTTGATTCCCAGATCTTCTTCTTTTTTTTTTCTTCTCTTAAATTCTCTATTCTTTGTCATGGAACCAGTTCTTAAAAGAACTCCTTCTGTCATGGGTGCCACCGCCGGGGACACTTCCTTCGATATCACTGACCATCGTCTCTAGTGGGTGAAATATCTTCGTGCTCCCTATATTGTCATTGTAGACAAGTTTTGGGAGTTTTCCAATGCTTTCCCTCGCTCCCTTATTTCTAAGGCAGAAGGTTTGAACTTGCTTGTTGGTGAAGATGATGTGATAGAGAATTATGCCTATCTCCGTAGTTCCACCAATACCAGGTTCAGAATTGAGAGGGGAGATTATCCCTAGTTAAATGTGAAATTTTAAATAGCTGGTGGATCGTGTGAAGGATTGGGTGCCTAAACCGATTATATCCATGACAAGTATGCTGACAGTTGGCTTGTCCTGTACCAAATGGTTTGGTAATGTTATTTTGGTAAAAAAAATAATACGTTAAGAATGTTGGTTTAACGCTTGAGTCAAAGGACTCACACTTTCGCTGCTGCCTAGTGCGAGTTCACAATTACCTTAGAGCACGTGTGTGAGCTCCTTGGTTTGGAAGTTATTGGTATCGATACTTACTTTAAGGAGACATTATGAAGGAAAAAGATTTTAAGAGTAAGGAACTGCAAGATGTAATCAATAGATCTTTTCAAAAATTATCAGGATTTCTTTTATATGGAGGATAGAGCGAGTGCCCTTGCTCGCGAGCAGGAAAAGAAAGATTCAAAGGGAAAAAATGTTATGGAAATGTACCCCACTAGAAAAGCGTATGGAAGCAAAATTGAGCTCGCTAGATACATCTGAATTATCTTTTCGAGGATCTATTTTCTCGGGAAACCCCATGATTGCCCAAGGAGGGATTTTATCAATCTCGCTATTCATGTTGCCTCTAGGGAAAAAGTCCCTTTAGTTGTTATTACTCTGGGTTCGCTTTACACCTGGATTGATAGAGTTCAAACTAATTTTGCCCGGTCTCTTGGCTATTTTGACGTGTCCAACTATGCGAACCACATACTCCTCACATCATTCATCTATGTCAGGTTTCCTAATTATGCCCCAGCTAATTTACTTCCTACCTCCCATGAGATCAAAGTCCCCCGAATCCTTTCCTGGAATCACAAGCAATCCAGGAAGTCTTTTCACTCCTTTATTGCCAATGTCAAGCGCTTTAATTTTCTCCTTTACTCTGTCATCGACCATTTTTTTACCAATGCCTTTTTTGAGGATGCTGCTTGACCATTTCAGGTCGTTGAGCAATCTTTTGCCTTCAATTTCCCCTATTATAATCTTCTTTTGGTTCTTACTCTCTCGTACCTTCCCTCATGTACTGAATGGTCTAACTATTGCATAACTTACTCAGCCAATCGAGTAGCCATGCAGTTTGGTTTTGATCAGGGGGTGCCCCTTCTTAATCACAATACTATCTAAAGACCTTTAAATTTTTTAAAGGCGTACAGTTATTTCCTAACCGAGATAGTAGCCACTCTTTCTGTCTAGTTATAGGGACACATTATTATCCCTGCCAAGTGTACATGAGGTAGTAGGTCTGCTGAATACCTTAATGTATTTTGGACTAACACCCTTGGGCGTTTCTTTAAGGTTATCGAACGAGAACCCATTTACCCTGTTGTTGAATGTTTTCCCCCATCTAAGTTAGTATTACAAACTTATACCATCAATCAGTCCCAATTTCCTCAGAGCGAAACCAATACTAGCACCCCAAAGAACTTACACCTTTTGCACCTCTAAGTGAACCTATTTTAAAGAAGAAGAAAGAGGCTTTTAGTTCTCAGAAAGTTGAGGAGGATGTAGATCCTCCTGCTACCTCTCGACCTTCTGTTGAAGAGGAAACTCCCATTAATGTCTCAAGTGTCGCTGTAGCTAAGGCCAAGAAAAGAACCTCCAATAAGAAGATAAAGGTTACCCTTTTCAAGCCCTTCTTAAGCATCATAATACCACTCTTATCCAGACACACAATGGTCGATCAATGTACAGAGTTGCTTGATAATTTATTAAGGCAGTTCGATCAAGGATCTGCATATACGTGGTCTATTTTGGCCAAACAGATGGATAAAAGAGGTATCTCCTTCACTCCCCCTGCCCTTATTACTAGTCATAAGAGGACATGATCTAGTCCCGAGGTCCAACTTACTCTTAATGATATTGAGGATGATTTTCTTCCTAAAAAGGGTGAAGAGGTGGAAGAAGAGGAAAATAGGTTGAGGAGGAGGACTCCCCTTTGGTTCTACCATCTCAGAGGATTTTTAGAATGTATTCTATTGAGAATCCTGGTTCTGTTACCATGGATTATAAAATTCTTAATGATTATAGAGATAGCCCAGAGCATGATAAGTCCAAGGCAACACCTAGTGTTGAAGACCATTCTTTCGAATATTCTCCTAATTTTAAACCTTATTCGTTGTCCCCCTGTCATGAAAAAATATTCCCCTGATCTTAGAGCCCAGTCCGTCTTTAGGAGTTGTTCCTCGGGCCAAAGAAGTGGTTGAGGTTGGATCCACATCAGCTGCTGGTCCCATGGCTATGGTGAGTGTGAAATATTTCTTGCACTTTGGGTTTCTCTTCCATTTGTATATTACACTTACATTTTGGGATGTCTTTCATAGGTTGACCCCATCGAAGGAGTTAACACTAACACTTGTCTGGATCTTATGATGGTTCCCCACAGGGCCACCATCACTAAATTTTTTTGGGTGGGGTTATTTGATCCCTCCTTACTGGAAGGAAAAACATCCCCTCATGGGGAGGGATAAGTTGGAGCAGAAGCCAAAACCTTAGAGAAGACAGTTATTGCCCATACTGGGGTTTCTGAGGTTGCTTGTGATCCAGTGGCTATTAGGGAATCACGTCTTAAGGAGGTATCCCTATTCTCAATTTACTTATTCACTCCATCCTTTATTTCAAGTGATGCTTAAAAATGCCAAGTCTTACTTAGTCGAGCAACCCTAAAGGTGCTTTAAGTAAAATTGAGACTTTTGAAGCGACAACAATTTACCTAGTCGAGCAACTATAAAGGTGCTTTAGAAAAAATGAGGCTTAAGAATATTCAATCTTACTTAGTCGAGCAATCATAAAGTTTCTTTAAGCAAAAATAGGACTTTTAAAGCGACAGCAGTTTACCTAGTCGAGCAACCACAAAGGTGCTTTAGGCAAGCTGAGGCTTAAGAATGCCAGTCTTACTGAGTCAAGCAACCATAAAGGTGATTTAAGAAAAAATGCGACTTTTGAAGCGACAAAAGTTTACCTAGTCGAGCAGCCTTAAAGGTAGTTTAGGCAGACTGAGGCTTAAGAATGCTAAATCTTACTTAATTGAGCAACCATAACGGCGCTTTAAGCAAAACGGGGACTTTTGAAGCTACAACAGTTTACCTAGTCGAGCAACCATAAAGTTGCTTTAGGTAAGATGAGGCTTAAGAATATCTGTTACGACCATACTCTATTTTCTTCTAACTTGACTTATTCCTTCTTCTCTCAAGTTGAAGTGAGCTTGGCAAAGACTTTGGGTGATGCTGCTGCCACTATCGAGAAAGTGCGTGCAGAGAATGTTCATCTTGAATTTATTGGGAACTTTGTTGAACCCAACACTATTCCTCTGACAGCCTAAAATGTGAAGGTAGGGGAATGAGACCCAACTCCCCTTTTGCAAGAAGATGATAGATCTTTAAATTTTGTCTTTCCCTCACTAGTGATAGTACTTTCAGTGTGCATCCTCCAGAATAAGCTCTTGTTGAAATTATGAGGCAGACTTTGAAGGATTTTACCTATTTTGTAACCCCTCCTTATAATGAACTGATTGAGCGGCTGTTGTAACACCACCCTTCCACTTTTACTTATCGTTATATTCAAGCCATCCTCGTCATGATGGCTTGTGGGCTTTCGGGATTTGCCACAATTTTAGCAGATGTACTACATACTCCCCTGCCTTCTTTAAGTCCCTCGAAGATGTGACACCCCACCTAATAAAATACCGGGTGTTCAGTCCTATACGAAATTAAATAGGAATCTCATCTGGTGTTTTTATCATCACTGTAAAAAACTCTTTTTTTTTTATTTACTAACCACCTAGTCTTTAATTAAGCTGATGCCAAATTTTATCTTATAAATTAAATCCAACCCAATCAAAAATAGGAAACCAAAATAACTATCATAAGAGGAAATCTAATCATGCCACCCAATAAATAAATGTCTTAGTCGAGCAACATCGACTACAAGCAATCCATAAAGTGCAAGTATAAAAGAGTACCAATACAAGCCAAAATTGAATATAAAAGTACAAACCCAATAGTACAACTGAAAAGTCCCTATCTAAAGAGAGAATAAGACATGCGTCTAAACAAAAATCCCACAGCAATCCACATATATTGCAGTTGCGCACCCTATAGGAAGAATCAGGCCTGGTGCCCCTGTGGTAGGACACCTAAAAGGTTTTGAAAAGGTTTTATAGCAAGGGTTAGAACCCCAAACATTTGAAAATATTTAGCAAATGAATTTAAATGAAAGAAATCTCTATATAATCTAAAATGATGTACAAGACTTAAAAGCTCTCTTTGCTGAGAGTGTCCACGTGGACCACCTGTTTTAATCTCTTAGTCCAATATTATTAACTTTAACCTCTTACTCCGATATTATTAGCTCAAATCTATTATTTGACTCTTCCTATTCTAACTACTCATGTGCCATCCAGAATATCAACCATCCGCTTCGTATTAAACTCCCCAGAGGCCTACACACGAGAAGTTAAATTTAGAGGACATGAGAAAAGTTTCGAATGTTTAAAAGGAGTAGCTGGCTGCCACCCAAATTTTGCTGTCCCCAAAATTTCATTCGTTTTCTATTTTTTTTTGCCCTAAAAAATATTATTCAAAACCTAAACACAACCCGATAGGTTTTGCAGAGAAAAACATTTTTATGTGTATATGTATGTTTTGATTCTCTCTCAGGAGCTTCTAAAGGTACCTACCTGCATGTCATGTGTGTTTATTAATGTTTCATTTCTGGATTTTAATTTGTCCTTTGATTTGGGAACTCTTATTTAGAAATATTTTGTGAATTTGTGTAATCTTGATCTTATATAAAAAGATTGTTCTGTTTGATATTATGAAGGGATGAAGATATGGGGATATGTTTTGGGGGGTTGTAGAAGGGTATTGATGTTTCCTCACAGACCAATCAGAGACATTGGATCCATCATCACCGTGTCAAGGCCTGTCCTTGCGAAGGGCCCAGATTAACTCAAGTCCCAGCTCAGAAGCCACATAAGTCCGCAGGTGACCGTCGTAACAGTCCCTCATGCTTCTCTCTCCTCTATGTGATGATTTTTTTATTCTTTAGTTCTCGAAAATTTACTTTTATTCTCGACGATTCTATGATCGGAATAAGAAACTAGTCAAATAATTTTTTCCACTAGCAACTGTAATATATGGCAAATCAGAGGCTCGACTTGGTAAGATGATCAAATCGTAGTTAGGGCTTGGCTTAAAAGGGTTGGAAGTAACATTTTTGGGACTTAATTAATTCTCGGCTGAAAAGGATCACTATTCGCCAACACATTTACCAAATTCAAAAGGGTTTGACTATGTGATAATATTATGTTGTTTGTTGGGTTCAAACCTTTTAACAAATACAAATATTTATTCAATTAAGGCTTTTCTGCAAATAAAAATATTTGTTGGGTTTGGACTTTTTGGCGAATAAAATCATTTATTATGTTCGTATTTTTTGCAACTAAGACTATTTGTCGGGTTCAAATCCTTTGATAAATAAAAATATAAGCTGGCTTCGAAATTTTTATCTAATATGACTATTTGTTGGGTCCGACCATCTGTTAAATAGAAATTGTTATCAATTTGAGTTCGAGAATTTTTTTGGTGCTCCAAGGTAGGCGGTTGAAGTAGCCATTTTTTAAGCTTTGGCAGGTTGCATCGCTTAGAACTACATTTCTCTTTGTGATGATTCTTTATAGGTGGTCACAGAGTGAGCAACCAGCACTGCAACATTGACAGGTAGAATGGTTGTGGCATCTTCTCCGGTTGATCATCGCTTTTGATACATATAATGGCTATTGTACTGTCGTTAAAATATGTCGTTGAAGCTTTTTTACAACAGTTCGTTTAGTACCTTCAATAGTGTTTTTCTACAATTATTTTTCATTGATGGTGAAAAAACACCATAGAAGCTTTTCTGACAATTTAGTTAGTAGTTTCACGAGTTTCTTTTAGTTTTTTGACCGAATATTTAGGACTTCTTTGTATTTTTATTATTTTGGTTAGTGCCAATGGCGTTTTTGAATTTTATATGCATAAGGATTAATTTTATAAAAGTTGAGTTGCTCTTTTGTATACTTTTACTCTAAACCCGCTTGATTCAAGTATGAAACTAAGACAAAGATCAGTACCACGCCAATTTATTTAAATATACTCACTCTTAAATATCCCAAGTAATTAATTCTCATTAATTTATGACGTAAGTAAATTACCAAATTATCGAATTAATTAATAAAGATAAAACCCAAAAATTACGAGGTGTTACATACTTCCCCCCTTACAAGGGAATTTAATCCCAAAAATTCGGATGTACCTATAGTAAACAACTCTAGATACTGCTCCAGCATGTCCTCCTCATGCTCCCAAGTGAACTCGTTAGCACTATGATAACCCCACTAAACATGGACAAGCGGTACAACTTCAGATCATAACTTGCGCTCACTGCGATCTAAAATTGCTACTGGTTTCTCCTCATACGAAATATAGGGCTGCAAGTTTATCTCTTCAAGTGGGACATGACAAAATGCCCTCAGGCTCCTCTTGTATTTCTTCAACGACGAAACGTGGATACGCTGAAGATGATCTGGCAAACCCAAATGGTACACTACCGGTCCAACTCTCTCAATGATGGGGAAAGGGCCCACATACATTGGCACTAATTTCCCTTTTTTTTCAAATATCATCACCCCTTTCATAGGGGATACCCTCACTAATACTTGATCCCCGATCTCCAACTCCACATGTATCCTATTCGCATCCGCACAACACTTTTGCCTATCTTGGGCTATACATATACGCCCCTGAATTAACTCAATCTTGGAGGACGTGTCCCGAATCATCTTTGGTCCCAAACAAGCTAGTGATTGACAAGGTCTCTTGTACAAGCCTCGAATGGGGCCATGACAATAGTGAATTGGTACGAGTTATTATACGCTAACTCTACCAACGGAAGGCACTAATCCCAACCTCCCCCAAAATAATGGATACACATCGGTACCATATCTTTGAGCATATTATTCACCCGTTCCAATTGTCCATTCGTCTGAGAGTGATAAGTGGTGCTCGACCTTAAATCGGTGCCCATAGCCTCCTAGAAGCTCTAGCAAAAATGTGATACAAAAATCTTTTCCCTATCAGACACTATATTGATTGGGACTCGGTACAACCTGACTATCTCTGCTATGAATAGTCTCGCGTACTGCATAGTCTTAAAGTTCATACGAACTGGCAAAAAGTGGGACACCTTGGTCAAACGATCTACTATGACCCATATAGAATCGTGATCCTTCTGTGAAACAGGAAGCCCCATAATGAAGTCCATAGAGATGCTCTCCTACTTCCATACCGGGATCTCAAGTGGGTGCAACATACCTGACGGTCTATGATGATCCGCCTTCACAAGCTAACACGTGGCACATTTCGAGACAAACTCCGCAATATCTTGTTTCATCCCCGTCCACCAGTACTGCCTCCTCATATCTTAGTACATCTTGTCCCCACCAGGATGTACCATAAATATGGAGCCATGAGCCTCAGTCAAAAAGGCCTATCTCAAATACTCATCCTATAGCATGACCAACCTCCCATTAAAGCATAGCCCACCCTCGGAGCTAATGGAGTTGGACTCTGCACCCTTTTTTAGCAACTGCTTCACCTTATCCTGGAAAAAAGAATCATCTGCATGAGCCCTCACCACTCGCATAAGAATCTCGGGTGTGATTTCTAGAACTGCCATACATGCCCTGGCGATCTCATCATCGTGCCTAAGTTCCCTCCATTTCGCCTTCCAAACAGCCGCTAAATCTTTCTTAGGTCTTTGTCTCAACACATCCGCAACTACATTGGCCTTTCCAGGATGATACTAAATATAAAACTGGTAATCTTTCACTAACTCTAACCACCTCATTTGCCTCACGTTCAAGTCATTCTGAGTGAACATATATTGGAGTGATTTGTGATCTGTGAATAAGGTGAACTTTTCTCCCAAAAGGTAAAGCCTTCAAATCCTCAAGGCAAAGACTACCGTAGCTAATTCTAGATCATGAGTGGGATAATTCCTCTCGTGGGGCTTTAGCTTTCAGGATGCATAGGCTATTGCCTGCTCTTATTATTACAACACACCTTCGAGTCCCTGCAAGGATGCATCAGTATAAACCCGATAGTCCAATCTTGCCCTTGGTAATGCCAATACGGAGCCGATGTCATCTTGTCCTGTATCTCGTCGAATGCCAACTGACATGAATCGCTCCATACAAAGGGTACCCCTTTTCGGGTCAAATTTGTCAATGGTTAGGCAATTTTGGATAACCCCCTGATGAAACAGCGGTAGTACCCAGCTAACCACAAATAGCTACTTATCTAAGTCAGTTTCGTAAGATGGCTCCACTCCCTCACCGCTGACACCTTGCTTGGGTCCACAATAATACCCTGTTCTGATATAATATGGCCCAATAACTGCACTTCTCAGAGGCAAAACCCATATGTTCCAAACTTGGCGTATAGCTGTTGATCCCGTAACATCTGCAAGACTATACAGAGATGATCAACGTGCTCTTCCTCCATGAGCGAATAGATCAAAATTTTATCTATGAACACTATGACTAACTGATTGAGAAAATCTCTAAAAACTCGATTCATAAGGTCTATGAATACAATCGATGCATTGGTGAGCCCGAATGGAATCACCCTAAACTCATAAGAACCATATCATGACAGAAAAGCAGTTTTTGGGACATCTTCCTCTCGAATCCTCAACTGATGGTACCCTAATTGTAAATAAATTTTGGAAAAATATGTCGCCCCTCGCAAATGATCAAAAACATCATCAATCCTAGGTAGTGGATAATTTTTTCTGATCATAACCTTATTTAACTCCCGATAGTCAACACATAAGTGGAGTGTGTCATCTCTCCTTTTTACAAACAATATGGGAGCATCCCATGGCGATGTTCTCCGTCGAACAAACCATTGACCCAAGAGTTGTTGAATTTTTTCCCTTAACTCACACATCTCCGAAGGGGCCATACGATAAGGCGCTCGGGCTATCGGCCTAGTACCTGACACTAGGTCAATGACGAACTCAATCTCTTAACTGGGTGGCAACCCCGTTATGTCCTGGAATACATCCCTAAAGTCCCTCCTGATCGGGATCGAGTGTTTTGGGATCACCACCTCATGTGAGGTCTCCTCCTCAAGGTAAGATAGATGAGTGCACGATCCTCCTTTAAGGAGGGGCATCGCAACCAAAAACATCTCTTTCCCCGGTATTCCGAATACTATGGCTCTCTCATAACAATCGACCATCGCTCTATACCCGGCTAACCAATCTCTAGCCAAAATAACATCATAACCCTTTAAGTCCAAGACCAAGAGGTCTGCTGCAAAACTCAATCCCCCAATCACAATGTATACCCCCTACAAATCGAGTGAATAAGAGATCCACCCCCTATCGGTGACTCCACGCACATGAATAGACTGCCAGCTGTGTCTAATAACCCAACTAATCAAGCCAAATGGGTCTTAACAAATGAATGCGATGCACCAGTATAAAAAAGGATTTTACCATTATGACTATGGATAGGAAATGTACCCTCTATTGCCGGTGGCGTTGGTGGTGTTGGGGGAATTCGAACATCTCAGACGTTGTACACACATCCGTACTGCAACTATCCTAACTGCTGCAAAATCTGGGGAGCTGGCCCTATCGGAGGTCCTTGTACCTGATGACCCTACGGGGCACCTTGCTGCGAACTGTAACTAGCTGTGGGCAATCCTGCCTGACTGCAAATGAAATAACATTTCTGACCATCTCTCTGGTACCGGCCTTGCTGATCCTGACGCTGCTATCCCTTGGGTTGGCCCTGGCGAGGTTGTCTCGGCTGTTAGCCCAGATGGCCACCCCCATTATTTCATTGGCCCTAGTGGTCCTGAGGAACCTAATGATGGTTTGGGCCCTGCTGGCTCCGTCTGAACCCCTATCCTCCATATCAAAATTTCTTGGTGGGATTCTCCTGATGGGTATCCTTCCCTACTATGCACCACTAGAAGAACCTCCATTGGCCTTGCCCTAATGGTTCGACTCCCCACCCCTCTTGCTCCCCTTAAGATGGAAGCGATGATCCTGATAATGGAGTAAGGTCGCATTAACCACATCAATGTTCATCGGAAAAGACAGATTCCCTATCAAATGTTGCCTGATCCTCCAGGCCGACCCATTAACAAACAAAGCTTTCTTCCTTTCTTCTTTGCTCACCTCACCTGGCACAAGAGTGGCCAGACAAGTGAACTCATGTTAGTAATTGACAATAGATCTATCTCCCTGAGTTAACTCCGTAAGCCTCCTCCTCATTTGGGTCTCGATGGCCGGAGTAAAATACTTGCAGTCAAAGCGCGCCCTAAACTCTATAACTATCATAGAATCCCTCTCTGCAATAGTGGTAGTGGACTCCCACCACTGCAACGTGGCTCCCATCAGCCTAAACGTCGCAAGCATCTGCTTCTACACCTCGTTACACTCCACCATCCGTAGGTGCCTTTGCATATCATACTCCACTGTTAAGCTGCAATCACATCCGCACTACCCTGGAACTCTAGGGGATGTCCCTTCTGAAAGGCCTCTCGTACTCTCTGCCACTGTGACGGTCTCGGGAGGGCATGTACAATTGGGGCCACTGGCTACTGTGGATGAGGCTAAGGGAAATGGGTTGCCATGGTTGCCCTCACTGCATTGACCGCCTAGGCCACCACCTCCGCCATCTGAGCCATCGTCATTAACCCTAGCGGGGCCTGCGACTGTAGAATCTCTGGCTCCTGCTGAGCCTCCCTCACCTAGTCCTTGGCTGATGCCCTAGCAGGTCTACCTCTCTTAGGCGGCATCTGAATTTAAAATTAGTTGTATTAGTTCACTATTAATACAAAACTAAATTGCAAAAGCACGATAACTCATAAGCATGAAGATAAAGCAACAGTCCTAATAATAAGGCTCTTTATTAACAGAACGTTACGCTAAAACGTAAAAAGCCATATAGATCCTATGGAAACTAGAACCTGATGCTCTGATACACCATGCCTAATAAAATATCGGGTGATCAGTCCTATACCAAATTAAACAGGAATCTCATCTGGTTCATTCTTAGCATCACTATCGAAAAACCTATTTTTTATTTACCAACCACCTAGTCTTTAATTAAGCTGATGCCAAATTTTATCTTATGAATTATTGGTATGCTTTACAATATTTTTATTACAATATTTATACCAAATTAAATATTGGTATGCTTTACTATAAATATTATTCACACAAATATTTATGTCATATATGTACTACACATCACTATATATATATATAGAAATCTAGGCTACTTGTGTACTATGTCCATACACAAGCCTAAAATATTTACGTCTATGGTCCGACTTCATTTTAAATAATTATACACTAATTAAATTTTTTCTGGTGTCCCCCTACCAAGTATACCCGGACTCTCTAGCTCTCAGCCCGAAATTCAATAATTCAATCTGTCATTCAATTTCATGCAATTAAGTATACCCAGTTACTTAACAAGATTACAATTTACCAATTCATGAACCTTACATCATTAATTTCATTAATACTCTAATTAATTCAAGGTTAGATACTCACAAATTAAACCCTAAATCATACTCAAATTTCAAAAATCAGCTAAGGCAGAAACTGTGAATCTCCAACATATAATAGGTCTGAATCAAGGAAAAACAGAAATCTGAAAAACTTAACAGGTGGTTCAAATGACAAGCCCTGTCGTTCGAACGACAGTGGATCTTGTTTAAACGAGATACCAGGTCGTTCGAGTGACCCTGGTATCATTTTCTTCTTTCTCTTCTTCTAAAAACCCAGACATTCATTCTTTACAGATTTTTTTACCAAAACGTCCCCAGATTCATCCTAAATTCGAAATTTTATCATATTCAATCTAACCCTCACAATTTCATCAATTAGGGATCAAATTCATCAAATCTTAACACCTCTACAGATTTATAAATTCCCAATCAAAGAAGTATCCAATTTCTCATGAACACAAACCCTAACATATTAATTGATTTCCACCTCCTTTAATATGAATAGGTAAATACAAATTAAACAATTGCAAATTAAACCACTTGCCTCAATTTGTAGATCAAAGCCTTTGAATGAGGATGTTGAATTGAATTCAAGGATCTCTTCTTGTTCTTGAAGCTATCTCCCAAAATCCCCAAATTGTCTTCTAATGGCTTTCCTCTTAAGCTCTCCATAATTTTAGTCTTCTAAAATGACTTTAAGTTTCCTTACCCTTACAAAATTTGGGATAAATGCTTTAGTCCCATTTTTGGGCTTACGGACCTCCTAAAAAGAGTCCAAACTCTCTATTTGGAGCTCAAATATGTCTAATTAAGTTCCCAAACCCATTATATACATATGGCCACTCATTTCGGACTATTTTGACCCTATTGGACTCAACCGCACGCTCAAAATCGCCATCCGGATAATAATTTTTAAAATTAACTTCCACTCGTCAATTTATTTAAATATACTCACTTTTAAATATCCTAATTAATTCATTCTCAATGATTTACGACACAAGTAAATTACCAAATTACTGAATTAATTAATAAAGATAATACTCAGAAATTACGAGGTGTTACAGAAGATCAAGGAGATGATGAGCCAAATCAATTTTCTTACGGGTGAGGGTTTTTCCCTAAAATGGCTCATCGATTTGTTAAAGTATTTCAAGAAAGCTGACCTGCCCTCCTTTTATGCGAAGATATTGGCTACTACCTGCTCACAAACTGCACTAGCTGAGAAGATGGACATTTTTAACTTGAAAATTGCTAAGGCCGAGGAGGAGTTTGTGGCTATTGAAGAGTCTTTGGCTAAGGCTGCGATGAAGGTTGATAAACTTCAGTAAGAGATGGGTCGTTATTAGTAAGAGATGGATGACTTGTTCATCGAGGAAGCTTCTCTGGCCTCTCATCTTCCCCATCATCACCATAGGATTTTAGACTCCTCCAACTTGTGGTTTGTTATAGACAACCCAAATGCTTATTAAAGGGACTTTGGAGTTAAAAAAATGTACTGCTTTATTTTTCTTATTCATCATTTCATGTATCTCGAGGTAGTAGATTCTCTTTTATTTCTGAATTAACTTTATTTTTTGAAATACATAATGTTGATTTGCCTTTTACTTTCATGAAAATTATTTATGAAAATAGAAAAACAAACTTGTGGTTGAATCAACATTACCCCCATGCTATCTATATAATTTGCAAAAAGTATTTTAACAAGTTATGAGAACATGCTCTCTTTCCAAATTACTTGTACCTACAACTTACAACCCCCCTAAAAAAAAGAAATTACTGGACAAGTTAACAACTTAAATAAAATAAATTATGAGCCATTTGTTGTTGAGTTTAAAAGTCTCTTCATCCTTAACCTTTGAGATTTCACAATATCCTAAATTATGGGCCTTTCGAACAACATAAGTTCCTTCTCAAATTTCTTCGAACTTAGGCAGCGAGCGACCCTATATGTCTCTTGCATAAGACTTCAAAACTATATAACCTTCCTAGAATTTTCTTGGCTTTACCATTTGGTCATAAGATCTGGACAGGTGCTTTCTGTACATCTCAAAATGCCTTTTCAAGTTATCTATGTGCTTTTCCAATGCTTCTAGTTGTACATGATAGCTGTGAAGAAGCAATGCACTTCATAAGTTATAGCACGCAGAAGGTACCTTGAGTTCCACTGGGAGAATTGCCTCAACGCCAAACATCAACGAGAATGGATCGTACCCTATAGTTTTCCTCTCCGTGGTTCTATATGCCGACAAGACCTCTGGTATTTTATCATCCCAAGTTCTTGGGAAATATTCTAACATCTTCGAGAGGATATTTTTCAGAGCCTTATTCATGGCTTCAACCTACCGATTGCACTTAGGGTAGGCCACTGTTGATTTATGATGAATAATGGAGTATTTTTTTATGAGCATCCACACGTCGCTATTAAAAAATGGGGTTCCATTGTCTGATAGAACACCCTTAGGATGCTAAATCCGTAAATAATATACTCTTTCATAAAGCGCATCACTACCCTGACCCTAGCCTTCTGTAAGGGTATAGCCTCTACCCATTTGGTGAACCACTCTGCAGCTACAAATATCTAGATTTTGCCTCTCGAGGAGGGGTTGATTGCCCTTTCTAGATCGAATGCCCATGTGTGAAATGAAAAAATAATGAAAAGGGAATGTAAGTCCACCAAGGGAGCATGAATCATATTCCCATGGATCTGGCACGTTTTGCATTTTTGGATAAATTCCTCTGTTTTTTTCCATGGTGGGCCAAAAATACCCCAACGTCATTAGTTAGTCGTAGAGTTTTGCTCCCCTAATGTGGCCTGGCTCTTGTGTTTGCTTTAGTACGTCGTCTACTTCCTCCAGTCTGATTCATCTTAGGGGCTATCGTGATAACCTTTTCGGTATAGCTGTCCCTCCTAGACATAATATCTGGAAACTTATCGTTTCAGTCTTATGGCATCGTCTTTATCTATCGGGACAATCCCGCCAACTAACATGTCTAGGTACGGCTTCCTCCAATCTTATGGAAGATCTATAAAGTTACATTCTGCAGCTTGGTAATACAATAAGCATTTCCCACAATCTCTCTGTAGTAATGCAACATCTTGTTTCATTGCTAGCCAAAAGTATCCCGCCCTCTGAATCCTTCGATACAAAGAGAATTCTGTTGTCTCACAGCTTTTGTCATGTATCCCTATTAACCTCCTCTTTATTTTTTTAGGGCCCACTCACCTAGATATCCATCCCTCTTTATTTTTATAGTAGAAATTTCTTGAGATTGTAAAATATTGTGTGAGCTCGACCAACGTTAGTATCCCTTAACCCATTTCTAGTTATTTTCTTGTTTACCCCCTCCAGTCATCACTATCATTAAAAGGTAACATTTTGATTACAGTTGAGGGTGTCATTCTCTTTATGATTCAAATAACCGTCGATTCTCCATCGAAAGAAATTTTTTAATCAATCGTGGCGTAAACATTGGCATGTCTATTCACCATTCTCGGGTGTCTCTTGATCCTCACTTCATGGAATTGCCCGAGGAACCTCTGTACAATTGTTCTATAAGGTGATAAGGTCTTGATATTTATACCATACTCTCCATTAACCTGCTGTAGCACCATATTGGAATCCCCTTTTATCATCAGCACATGGATGCCTCTTTGTAGAGCCTCTAATAGTCCCAAAACTAAAGCCTCATACTCAGCTTCGTTACTTAAATATTTTAAGTCTAACATGAAAGACAATTAAATTTTTTCTTCCCCATAGCATAAAATCACTCTTGCCCCTCCCTTCCCTCCAGTTGCAGATCTATCAAACTGCATGCTCCATTCTTCTAGATTTGCCTTGAGATAGTTGGCCTAGAGGTCATCTCTAGGCAGCTCCTCGATAGGTGGCTCGAATGTTCTCAAAGGGAAGATGTCTAGTAGATATGCATAAGCTTGACTTTTGATCGCTCGAGGAACCATGCAATTGAGATCATACTCTGAAAGAATTAAGAACCATCGAGTAGCCCTACCTATTAATACAGTTCTAGCCAAAAATTTTATGGGGTCACATCTAGTAATAATGTGAACCATGAAAGATAGCATGTAATGCCTAAGCTTTTGATAAACAAATACCAGAGCTAAATAATGTCTCTCAATGCTTGTATATCTAGCCTTAAGCCAATGTATAACTCAACTTAGATAATACACAGGTTTCTCCACGCCCTCCATTTCTTGAGCTAACAATGGCCCTATTGATCTTTTAGTGGATGTAAGGTAGAGGTGTAAAGGAATACCTGCTCGAGGGGGAACCATCATTTGGGGAGATGTCAATAACTTCTTCAACCGGTCCAGAGATCCCTTGTGTGGATGCTCCCATGTGAACTTTGCCTTTGCTCGTAGAAGCTCCATTAGTGGGTGAGTGTCTTCAGCCAACCTAATCACAAGCCTCCTTAAGTAAGAAACTTTCCCTAGAAAACTCTTCAATTCTTTCCCTGTCTTTGGTCCTGGCATGTTGAGTATACCTTCTCACTTATCCAGATCTATTTGTATTCCTCTCCTCTTCTCTAAAAATCCAAGGAATTTTTCGCTAGTTACTCCAAACAACTTCGAGGTATTCATCTTTAATTTATACTTTCTGCACCTCTAGAACATTCTCCTCAAATATTCTAAGTGGGTAGCCTCCATTTTGGACTTTCTCACCAGATCTTCCACATAAAACTCTTCAATCCAATGAAGGAGATCAAGGAATATAGCCATCATGGTCCTTTCGTATGTAGCCTTGAGTTCTTTATACCAAAAGGAATAACTGTATATATATATAAAGTACCCTAATGGGGTGCAAAAGGCTGTCTTCTCGGCATCTTCCGGGTCCATTTTGATATGGTTGTGTCCCACATAGCCATCCATAAAGCTATAAATCTCATTCCCTACTGTTGCATCTATTAGACTATCAATAGAAGGTAAGGGGGAATCATCTTTCGGATATGCTCGATTCAAATCTCTAAATTTCACACAAATCCATATTCGCTTTTTGTCTTTCTTCCCTATAGGAAAAATTCTAGACATCCAAATTGGGTATTGGACGGGGGTAATAAAACATGCAATGAGTAACCTCTGGACTTCCTCCTTTATCTTCAAATCTAGCTCCGGTTTATACATTCGAGTGTCCTATTTCACCGGTATTGCTGACAGTATAACATTCAACTTATGGTATTTTACCTCTTGGTCTACCTCGGGCATTTTGGTATATTTCCATGTGAACACATCTTTGAATTCTCTCAATAAATTTACTATATATCCTTTGGCTGAGGCATCAAGGCCTTTCGAGATAAACATTGGTCTGGGGTCATCCCCTTCATCAGACAAGTCTATCGGCTTTAACTCTTGAACATAGGACCTTAGTCTATCCCTAATGCATTCTAGTTCTTCCTTGACCTCCTCCACAAATTCCTGGATGTTGGAGTTGTCAATAACTAAGCACTGGCCTATATTATCCACCAAAAAATAGTCATAGATCGGATCAGCCTCATTATCTAAGCCTTTGGCTGCTCGATCACACCTTTAGAGTTTGTAGATAATCTTGCCATTGGCCAAGACCACTCTTTTGCAGTGGCGTGGTTTTTCTTCTTGACGAGGTCTTTTGGCCTTTTCTTCTAACTCTCTAGATGAAAATATACTGAGTACACTTTACTGCTGGACTTAGTATTATATTGGATTAATTCCTGGCATCATTCGATCATGAAGCTGTCTTGAATGGCTGAGAGGCTTGACTGTCTGGTGCGCTCTTTCTTGATCCTCGCAACACACTACTGGGCGAGCTGGTGCATGTACCCTTTCCCTAGTACTAGGGAAAGGGTAATAGGGAAAGGTTATATTCTACTCTACTCACTCTAACTGAGTGAGTAGAGTAGAATCTGTAGCTAACTCTGTGTAGAAGCATGCATCTACCAAGTGATCTTCCTCCCTCGCGAAAGGCTTCTTGGATGCTCGAATGACTATCTCTTTCCCTTTGACATTTTCCTTTGCACATTGGTAATATGTAGAAGGAACTAGACCATGATTATACATCCACACCCTCCCTACAAGCAACTGGTAGGATGACTCACAATCCACGAGGTGGAATTTACTATGGGAAGTGATGTTCCCCATTGTGAACCCCACATTCACATAGCCTATCGACTTGCTCGACTGGTTATCATATCATGCTATGGATAATGGACTTTGAAAAATCCTTGTCTCAGAGATATGATAGGCATAGAATGACCCCATAGGCATAATATTGATACAAGCTACCCCACCCACTAAGACATGGTTAAATCTACACCTGTTCATGCTCGTCGTCACATTAAGTGGTATGTTATGAGGGTATCTAATCAATCGATCTGCCTTCGAAAAAGTAACCTCCAAAAGGAATTTTTTTACTAGCTTGGTCATTGGACCTTTCCATTACAGGTTTAGGGCCATGCTCTTCTTGGAAATTTCTAAGATTGTTCGAGTAACCTCCAGTCGAGAATCCTCCTGCAGTCCAACTTGGTCGAAAAACTAACTAAACTTATATAATCTTGCTACTACAGTGCATTACACCCAAGGTTCATCTTGCTCCTCTTCAAACTAGTATACCTCCTCCAAATCTCTTTAAGCTGATTCATCGTATGCTATTACCACATTTACTTCCCTAAGGAGTAAGCCTCCAGTTGCCTGATCAAATCATCGTTCGGATTCCACCCGCCTTTCATTTCTTCTTTCACCGTCATAGAAGACATTTGAGATAAACACTCTTCAAGGAAATCTTCAAAATCTTCCTCCTGGAATCTATTCTCTATCATCAGCCATTAGGCCTCCTCATCAAAATCACTAGCCATATTCACTCCATGTGTTGGGAAAGGTTTATTATTCACGTTACCTTGCAATAGCTGAATATCTCCTCTCTTGACATGTCAATCTATTATTATCCCGAGAGTAAAGAAATTACTCGTTGGGTGTCCCACCCTATATTATACCATGTAATACTTCAAGAATTCTTTGTCTTCTCGATCTATGGGTGATGTATCAGGCACAATGGGCTAGCACATGTTATCTCAATCATGAGATCGTAGGTTTTGATAGCCTGCTCCACTGAGGAAGGCACCTCCGGTGGGTCGTCTTTGTCAAATTTCCTTTTACTTCCCCTTTCGCCATAATCCCCTCCTTCATGCTTTCAACTTTCATTATTAGCGGAGTTCATGTGAGGAGGTAGCCCTCTCCCCGAGCTACCTAACGACTTCCGTAATAAGCTTGACAAGATTGGCGAGGGTGTTGGCAGTGGCTTCACAACCAAGGTAATATTCCTCGCAAATTTAAAAAATGAAGCAAACTTACCCTCCTGCGTTTTGTTTATCAAATGGCATATATATATATATATATATATATATGGGAAACAAGCCTTCGGCACAAAGTTTCAAAAGCTTAGCTTCTCATGTCTCCTATCTCACATCTAGAGATCACTCGTGAAACCTCCTAATGTACGCCACTACATCCTCACCGAGCTTCTGCTTCTCTCGATCCAGTTATGTGAGAGTGAATTTGTCTTCAGCCAAGAAGAATTTCTATATAAAAATTATCTCATCTGGACACACTTCCTGGAGCCAAAAGGGAGTACCACATGTAAGCTTTCTCGGTAAGAGACTTAGAAAATTATCTCATCCTCAATTTTTGGTTGTTATAGTGGTACCCAAGGTTCTTCCTAAACCTTTTAATACGATCCTTGGCATTCCTCCCTTTCCTTGTATACTTTTCAAAGATAGTGGTAATATACCCCACTGGGTAAGGTTCGTTATTGTACTCCTCTGGGTACGGAGTACGAAAATCATCGTATACTGAAAAAGTTGTTTCTCCCATCTTAGAGGACACCATCATTTTCAAAAGATTGTTTTTCATTTCCTCCATCGTAGGTGGAGTTGAGTTGTGCTGCGTTGGGATCATCACCACTAGGTTCGCCGTGGTGGTACGATCGGTGTGCCACTTCAGGGACACACAGCTGGGGGAAAATTTGGCACGCTGGTGCTGTGCATCCCTCCTCCTACAGCGGAGGGAGTGCTCAGTGGTGGCGTTAGCGGGGTAGCATTATTGGTAGTTGTCTGATCCATTCCCCTTGAGATAAAGGGAGCTTATAGGGCCGTTGGTGGGGTCACCACTGTAGCCCCTAACACCTCTTGAGTTGCCGGAGTCGTGATGAAATCAGTGAACAAGATCATTAGCCCTTCCATCTGCGTAGGAGCCGTATTGAACGTCCAACTAACAGTGGGAGCAAAAGTATCCTTTCATCCTACTCGTTCTTTGTCTGGAAAGTTGGTGATATTCTCCTTTTCCTCACGCTGTATAGCATCGAAATCAATGTTCCTTGCCACATCATCGTTAGGCATCTCTCAAAAGAGAATATCTCCGCAACAGGGTCACCAAATGTAATACGTGAGTTCTTGTAATGTCAAGGGAGCCGTAACCCCTTATCAAGATGGTGATTAGGGATTTAGAACAAATATTAATGATAACAAATACAAGTCTCAAATCGACACATTCACTGTATAAAACTCTTGTATTAAATATATTCTCACAACAGAAATGTTATAACAAAACAATCAATAAAAGGGAGATCCCACAGTTGACTTGATTGGAGGGAGTAGAAGCAAGCACCTTTAGTGCAATAAAGGCAAGGCAGTAACCTTAAAACACAAATTAGAGTAAATAAGGTTGGTCACACAATATATGCTCTCATGATAGACTCTCTTGTCTGGGAATATTTGGGCAGCAATTCTAGGCTAGAAAAGTGCGATCCTTAAATAGTATAACTTTAGAGGTACTTATAGGAGAGCAAGATCATTCGAGTGACCTTCTAATAATAAATGCGCTTGACCCCTATTGATGCCAACAATCTTATGCATTTAATGCCAAAGATATTGCATTAAATGATCTAGTTATGATATTTTGGTGGGAACACTATTTAGACTCTTAGAGTTGTGAACGCATTAAATACGATGTGATGTGTCATCTATGGATATACTAACCTAGGAATATCTTCACTTGAGTGTTATTTTATCGATTTCCTGAATGTCAAAAATTCTGAAAAGAGTTGGTAAACATACCTGCGAAGGATGTGCTGTCACATCGCTCAAAAGGGTAATTCATCGAATTGAAGGTTTCTCGATTAATGACTGTTCGAGCAATTTATGGTGTATGTAAACATTAGAGGTTAGCCTTTTAGGCAATCGTTTAGGATTAGGGACCCTCGAGTGGGTTTCCAGCGATGGTATCTAGAGGTAAAACTGAGCTATGTTGTGTATAAACCAAGGTTTTGCCTAAGTACCCTGAAAGGATTGGTCTCTTCCAACCCTGCCTTGCACCCAATCCTCCAAACCAAATACCTGCAAGATACCTAAAATGTGGTTGTTCAATAGAGCATGTAAGCTTTCCCATGACCTGCCAGACATGGTCCCTCGAGGGTACCGAGCAACCTCACAACTATACAAAGTGAATTTTCTATTTATAAAGAGAGGTGAATATAAGTACATCAAAGTTCCTTTTACAATATGTTTTTCCATGTTTATCTCTTGGGCTTGAACTTTGTTAGAGATCCTTCAAGCAACTTTATCTTTGTCCGAGCAACAATTTTCACAGGAGATCCTTCGAGAAGCTTCATCTTTGCGCGAGCAACCAACCTTAATCTTTCTTGTGAAGTGTTGGCGTTATTTTAATCAACTTTAAGCCAGGACCTCCCTCTACAACTTGAAACTTGCGACAATTAGGAGAAGAGGGTTGAGAATGCAACCCGCTTAGCTGATTCAGAAAAGAATTTTTTTGAACTAATCACTTCTACCTCCATTATTGAACAAGGATACTTTGCGTCGAAGGAGATCCCCAAGAAGATGACTACGAAAGGTAAAATTCACTTTTAATATTTCATTATAATATTCTATCCGCAGTCTCCTCACATTTTTAATCAACTGTTCATAATTTCAAGTGAGGAGATTGGCCGTGATCTTATAGCGGTCTAGTTGTTAGAGATGGATGAGGATGCCATGATCCTTAATATTAAAAAAGAAAAAAAAAAGGAAGAGGGCACAAAAGGAATCATCACTTGCAAGTGAATCAACTGCTGATCCTCCGCTACAAACTGCTACGGTAGGAACTGGAGTAGTATTTCATGCAAAAAAGTTTGTAGCCCCTGATAACATTTTTGCGACAGGGGAGAAGAAAGTTGACGATGACATTGCTGATCGGCTCACCGTGATAGGAATAATGTCCCCTGGGGACTTTCACGGTGGGCACAACATCAGCATGTTTTAATTTTTGGATATCCTCCTTCGCCGTCCCGAAACATTGTGAAAATTAATACCAACTTGCCAACTCCCTAGAGCAGGAAAATAAAGGGCCCTGATGGTCATCCGCGATCACAGCTGAGGCAACCTGATCCCAATTCTTTATGAGATACTATTGCTAGGGCGGTCAAAAGGATGAGAAAAGTTACAACAATATTGACCTGGATCGTTTGATAAAATAAGACCATAAAAACTTGGAGGAATATGCCCTCCACAGTTTGTTGTGGGTAAGAACTTTATTTTATTCAACTAGTTAGTTGTTTCTTTACACTAACCCCCTTTAAAATTTTTAGGCTGTGGACGTTGTTATGTCCCAGAGGGCAAAATATGAAGGCTTGTTAAAGTTGTACTGAGCTGCAGGTTCAATTCATAAGACTAATCTGGAAATTGCTAGGGCCAACTCTTTTAAGGCTGGAAATAAATATTTTGTTGTAGTACTTGACCTGGAAAAAATCAATTTGGACGCTGCCAGGCAAGCCACCTCCTTTGAGAGTAAAGTTAACCTTCTCAAACATAAATACGATTAATTGGAGCACAATAGCACCTCCGCACTCCACAGAAAGATGTCGCTCATGCTTCAACCTTAAAACAAAAGGAGGAGGCACATCCCGTAATCTTGACAAAAGATGCGGATGATGCTATAGTTGCGTAAAAAATTAAGAGACTTCTTACTTACAAATAACAAAGCCTATCTCCGCGGTTTCTAAGAGCTTAAGTACAAAGTGGTTAAAAAATTCCCTGAATCCAAGGAAAAAGTCCTTACCTGGGGACTCGAGGATGCAGAGCATCTAGAATACGTGGCTAAATTAAAGGTTATGGCAGAAGAGAAAGCCAATTAGTTGGAGATTACAACCGTGGCAGGTGAGGAAATTAACTGTAATAGATGATGATGCTAAAGATGAGAAAGATGATGCAGCCTCATAGCTGATTGTCCTTTTAATCTTTTGCTTTTTATAATGACTTAAAACATCAAATTTCTATAACTCCCCTATACCCTTAGCAGGACTGAACATTAATCATCATATTGTGTAATCTTTTTGGGCTGCAGCCACCTTTGGAAAGTCTACAACCCCTAATCACTATTTGGTAGTCACAACTTGCATATTATTTTGTACTCTTCGTTTTAGTGTGTTGAATGCTTGAATGTTTTATTTTGCTCTTTTTGCAAGAATCTCTTTTTGGATCTTTCGCAAAATTGACTTTAGCCCAAGAGGCCGCAACTCAAAAACTTCGATAATGCAAACATTTTCGACCTTGAACTGGTTGTAGCCATAATCATAAGGCTGCGATAACCTTTCACCTGTTTCTCTCTTTCCTGTTGAATGTGCATCTTTGTAATAGAACTTGAATGCCGCAGCTTCTATTCATCCTTGATGCTGGCTAGAATTTTGGACTTTATAAAGATGTGAGGAGTCTACAGTTGTTTTTATTAACATGGTTCAAGATATAAAATGGGAAGACCGATCATATAGATCGCATGTGTCAATATAAGCAAGACGACTCTGTGGAACCATAGCAACTCGCTCCTATGCCGTATATTCCCCTCCAGCCTAGGAGAAATCACACAAAAGTGTTTTGGGAGGCTTCGTCAAAGGTCGATCAAAAACTTCAAGTCACTTGCGAAAACCTTCACAACTTGATTTATTACAAGCAACTCTCACCCGTAGAGAATGGATTCTCTCCACACCATGAGGAAGAAACCCCAGGAGACTTTGCATGACTATTCCAGATGCTATGGAAAACCTTTAATGAAGTCAAAGATTGTTTAGAGTAAGTTTCCATAGCATCATTAAAGATATGGCTACCCTACAACTCAATGTTACGCCAGTCCCTCACCAAGAAGGAGGCAAACACCATCGATGATCTTATGTTGCTCATATAAAAGTATGCCAAGGTGAAAGATGTGTTCACCCTCCACTAAGGTGATAACGGTTGCACAATGGAAATCAAGGGGAAAGATAAAAAAGCACCCTTAATAGCCGGGGGGAGGGAAAAAGGATAGAATGGTGGATTTAAGAATAAAGATAAGGAGACCCGTCCAAATCCTTTCTGGCGATTAACATCCTTTCAAAGAACCGATCTACAAGATCTTGGGTAAGATTAATAAGCATCAATACTTCAAGGGGCCAAAGAATATGGATGGAGATCTAAGTAATAGAAATATCTCACTCTTATACACATATAATAAGGAGAACGAGCAAAAAATGAAGAACTGTAAGGACCTTAGATCCCATCTAGAGGAGTTGGCACATGCGGGGAATTTCAACAACTATGTAAAAAAGAAAGGTGGCAAGGTTGTCCCCGACACAGGCGATAAACCAGATAAGGTTTTGGAGGGCGAGTTAGGGTATGATTTCCCTATTATCCACGGTGCCTCGATGTAACACCCTACCTAATTAAATATTGGGTGGCCAGTCCCATATAAAATTAAAACAGAATATACAGTTGGCTCATTCTCAGCATCACTGCCGAAAATATTTACTAAACACCCAATACCCAATTAATCTATTGTTAAAAACTTTCCAAATTTTAATTTCAACAAAAACTATTTTTTTAGTTTACGAATAACACAACACATATTATTCTACAACACTAATAACCGAACAGTTAATACAAAAGAATTTAAATGCAATTGGAATAAACATTCCCAAATAATTAACCAATACAGTAATCCCAACAATAACAAATGTATTAAAATGACACGAGTACAAGAGTATTTGACTCAGATAGAAAAGAGATAACTGAATTCCTTTGGGCAACATGCCCTAACTAAAAGAATACTGTGAATCAAATGAAGATAGGCATCTAAGCAATACTCAATAGTTCCACAACTTGTCATAATCCATTAAGGTTGACGTCCCTGCTGCTGGACACCTGATATAGAAGGTACAATAGAAAAGAAAATACGTAAGGAAACGGGTCAGAGCCCGATGTGAAAATGATTTTGAAAACAACAAGTATTTAACAAGTTCAATAAAGCATTTATTATGTACATGTTAGTATCTAACTCTCACTTGCTATTCTCACCTCTCATCTAGAGTGCACGCTTAACGTTTCCTATTAACCTCTTAGTTAATGGTTCATTTTCACAAATTTTCATAATATGATTCTATCCCATATCATAACCTCGTATGTCCCATACCATACGTAGTATAATCATTCATATACGTTTCCCATTCACATGAATCGTTTATCATTAATATGAATTTAGTTTTTCAAGTCTATAAGAATAAATATTCATTAACTTAATTCAATTCTTTTCTCAATTCACCGTTATCTACAATTATCACATAGTAGATCATTTAACCACTATATACACATTCATTTAATTCATTATATATATACATATATAATACGGCACCCTGAGACACATCTGCGGTGCATGCATTACTCTACTATCACGTCCCAATATCGCAGGTTACCGAATAGGGGACAAAAGGTTCGGTAAGGATTCCTTGAACCACAAACAACAACACACAAATTGGAGGCAAACATAGTTCTCGTATCCATGGGTCACGCACATACCTACGTACCCACAGTCAGTGGACTTATCAACTCCTCGATAAGTCTTTCATAGACCTATGTTCTCGAGCGACAAATCAAAATCCCATGGATTCATCAGGATATGACTGCCCTTACGCGCAAACCTCTCGTCGATAGCAGGTAAGCTAGGTATGTCATACACACAAATCATAAATCAATCAAATAGGCATTATCATACCTATAATATAATATCAACAAGGTACTCACATTACCCAAGTATAATTCCCAAACATAGCATTATATCTCTTTCAATCCTACGCATTAAAATATTTTGGCTTTACTTCTTAATTTAATTATTCCAGAGTCTCACTCATTACCCAAGGTTCAAATAGGTTTTTCCTCAATGTATTTTATTCAGTAAGAAAATCACTAATATCCTACTGGTCCATATCATCTTATCTCCCAAATTACCTCGAATTAAACTCTCCTTTAATTAGGGTTATAACCGATTATTTCTAATCTCTTATAAACACATCTTCTATCAACTAGGATTGAATACCATGATCACATGGCTCATAGTCTATAGTGTTTCATTCACACTATGTGACTTATCAACAAAATCAACATCCTCGCATCCTATAACATCTCTCCCCTCCCGACGTCGTTAAGGTTCATGCGCGGAGCGTCTCACAAAGCGAAATCCAAACAAGGAACCCCTCAAACACACTACTACTTAACTTTGTCGGTCATGGAGGTCCGTTAACTTCAAATACGCAACCGGGATACCCTCATCCCCTTTTTCAACCAAATCTGATCTGAACTCCCATCTCTATCCAGGAGTCATACCACTAAGCGCTTGTACTACACTCAGTCCTTGCGCAATCAATAATGAGCTTAAACTCAGTCCTTAATGTCCAAATTGTAACCCTAAGGCTACCCAGGTGTTATATTAAATCTCCCCTACTGGACCTATCCTTAATCCTCATGCATACAAATTAGAATCCAACACATGAATCTAGCAATCGAAATTTCCTTCAAATTTAATTAACATATATCTAATCAATTCAATCCCAATCACATTAATTTGATTCTTATCTAGGGCTTACTGATCTTCTCTAAGTCCCATAATATCCAATTAATAATCACCAAAGATCTACAAAAGGTTTTGGATATGAACAAGCACTAAAAAGAAACAACTTCAAGAATTCTGGGGAGGTCGATCGATCGAAGGCAGGGGGTCGATCGATCGATCGCCCAGGTAACAACCCAATTTTTCTGCATTTTTTCTACTACGGGTTTAGCCATTTTTGATCAATCAAACCTTCATATTAACAACCCAAATGACTTATAAACTTACTACATGATATATCAACATATATAAATGATTTCTAATGCTCTAAACATCCTATAATCATCAAGAGATTTAATTAAAAGCATGTTTATATCCTTTTTTTCTAGAAAATTATCAACATAATATCTTCAAGAACACATCAATGGTTTTCAAAATTTCTTCAACAGATTTATGATTATTTTGTGGATTACTATCTACCTACAACATGAGTTTGATTCCTGTATATTATTAATTTCCAGAAATCCATTAACAACTCTATCTTTTCATCTTCCAAACATGAAAAATCTCATCTTTTTTATAGCTATCCTAACATGGACAATATACGAATTTAGATTACAATTATCAAACACTTGCCTCTAATGAAGATCTGATCCTTTGGAGTTGAATAACACAGGTGGTTCTCCCTTTTTTCGGCCAACTTCCGGTGGTGATGGGTGGTGGTGACCTTTGACCTTTGGTTCTCCTCCTTTCCAAGCAAGCTTTTCTTCTCCCAAGCAACCTTTCACTCTCTCTAGGAAGATGACTTCTCAATTTTGTGTAGAAGAGATGAAATGAACCTACGTACACTAATCTCCAAATACTTATAATAAGACAAAATTCAAAATCACTATTAATCCCCCTTGTAAAAATAACCAAAATGCCCTTTTGGGTTGTCTTTTCATTTTCAAATGACCCGAGACCCAAAACCAACGTCCAAATAGACTTTTCTGACTATTTCAACCCTTTCGGATGCAACGACGCAGTCGAAATGACTATAAGGTTGATGTAAAAATAAGTTTTCTTTTTAATTTAACAAATTAGCCCCGACACGTCCCATACCGCGTCTGACTAAAAATTCAAATTACTGAATTAATAACTCACAGCAATATCAATAACATCCCATTCATATATTACCTAAATATCTTTAAGTAATATTCATAATCATTCATTTTAATATCCACATTTCGGTTAAAATCCAAATGAATTAATTTATAACAAAATCCAATTAATCCATTAATTTAAAATATAACCCATTTTACAAGTCATAAAAATTACGGGGTATTACATACTTCCCCCTTATAACAGAATTTCATCCCAAAATTTGGAAAGACAAATCATATTGGTAAGTTCAACTCTAAGTATAAATCTCACATCGCAAGTAATATATGTCGTACCGCCCATACTGTACATTAACGAAAATCCCCATTGATGTTATACGCCAAGTCTCACCATATAGTTTCAACTGAATCGAATTTAAACTTTACGCAATCTTCCCTATACCATCCTTGTGACAAAGTTTGGGAAAAGTAATCCTCACTTATTAAACAAATAGATCCTGAAGTCACAACTACTTACTGTTTCACAATTATGAAAACTACTACAATCGAACCATCCAGGGGGCCCATACACCTTATCGTACAATTTCCATTATAATATTTATCGCAAAGGTTATAAATTCATATCCTAAAGACCTAACTTATTTCGACTCCCAACAGTTATTAGTTTCATGCGTGGGGTGTCTCGCAATCGAAATCCAAACAAGGAACCCCCCCGATACACTACTACCTAAAGTAGTCGGTCATCGAAACTCCTCAGGTCCTTAGTCAATAGTTTCTAACCTCTCTACAGGTTTTTATCGATTTCAAATAATGTCTACTCATCTACCCTCTTGTTAAAGACAAGATGCTAGCTATAGTAGTACATACGCTCTCATATACCACAAATCAATCCACACTGATAGTCACATCATGATCGGACATGCCTAAAGTAAGTAATTCCGTGATAAAAATCAGACCCACGTGATGACATGAAAAATATAGGTGTCCCACACCCCTCGATGAGTCTACGTAAATAACAGTACTATAGGCTAAGTTTATCAACCCCATTTTCCCACACAATATTAATCGCTATAAAAATCAATATACGCCTCATAACTCCTTAGATAGAAAACATACCCTCATTCGCGGGTGGTGGTTGTTGACTCCCACTATTATAGCTTTGCTCCGATGAGTCAAGAAAAATTTAACCCCAAATTTTCAGTTCTAGTTAACCACACTCCACTATATGCCCAAGCCTTTGAATATATTGCCTTTGTTAGGTAACACACACAATTCCCGCATTTCAAGAACTTCTACTGATGAGTCTCATCAATTTTCCATAATAGGGGTGACCTCGACTACGATCATCATACTCGAACATACTTCATAACCTCCTAAGTACGATCTCCGCTATCCGTCCAATGGCCCTCATCTACCATACTTCTTGTACGAACCCGTCCGAACGCAAATAAGATTCACTAATATATACGAAATCGTACCAAAGAAATCAACAATCCTAAACATAGAGCTCTACATCAAAGAACGCTAAGCTGAAAACATAGTAAGCCGTATAGACCCTAAAGGACACTAGAACCTGATGCTCTGATACCACCTGTAACACCCCGCCTAATTAAATATCGGGTGGCCAGTCCCATATAAAATTAAAACATAATATACAGTTGGCTCATTATCAGCATCACTCTCGAAAACATTTACTAAACACCCAATACCCAATTAAGCTGGTGTTAAAAACTTTCCAAATTTTAATTTCAATAAAAACCATTTTTTTAGTTTATGAATAACACAACACATATTATTCTACAACACTAATAACCTAACAACTAATACAAAAGAATTTAAATGCAATTGGAATAAAAATTCCCAAACAATTAACCAATACAGTAATCCCAATAATAACAAATGTATTAAAATGATACGAGTACAAGAGTATTTGACTCAGATAGAAAAGAGATAACTGAATTCCTTTGGGCGACATGCCCTAACTAAAAGAATACTGTGAATTAAATGAAGATAGACGTCTAAGCAATACTCCATAGCTCCACAGCTCGTCATAATCCACTAAGGTTGGCGTCCCTGTTTCTGGACACCTGATATAGAAGGTACAATAGAAAAGAAAATATGCAAGGAAACAGATCAGAGACAGATGTGAAAATGATTTTGAAAACAAAAAGTATTTAACAAGTGCAATAAAGCATTTATTATGTATATGTTAGTATCTAACTCTCACTTTCTATTCTCACCTCTCATCTAGAGTGCACGCTTAACGTTTCCTATTAACCTCTTAGTTAATGGTTCCTTTTCACAAATTTCCATAATATGATTCTATCTCATATCACAACCCCGTATGTCCCATACCATACGTAGTATAATCATTCATATACGTTTCCCATTCACATGAATCGTTTCTCATTAATATGAATTTAGTTTTTCAAATCTATAAGAATAAATATTCATTAACTTAATTCAATTCTTTTCTCAATTCACCGTTATCTATAATTATCACACAGTAGATCATTTAACCACTACATACACATTCATTCAATTCATTATATATATACATATATAATACGGAACCCCGAGACACGTCTGCGGTGCATGCATTACTCTACTATCACGTCCCAATATCGTAGGTCGCCGAATAGGGGACAAAAGGTTCGGTAAGGATTCCTCGAACCACAAACAGCAACACACAAATTGGAGGCGAACATAGTTCTCGTATCCATGGGTCACGAACATACCTACATACCCACAGTCAGCGGACTTATCAACTCCTCGATAAGTCTTTCATAGACCTATGTTCTCGAGCGACAAATCAAAATCCCATGGATTCATCAGGGTATGACTGCTCTCACGCGCAAACCTCCCCTCGATAGCAAGTAAGCTAGGTATGTCATACACACAAATCATCAATCAATAAAATAGGAATTATCATACCTATAATATAATATCAACATGGTACTCACATTACCCTAAGATAATTCCCATACTTTGCATTATATCTCTTTCAATCCTACGCATTAAAATATTTTGACTTTACTTCTTAATTTAATTATTCTAGAGTCTCACTCATTACCCAAGGTTCAAATAGGTTTTTCCTCAATGTATTTTATTCAATAAGAAAATCACTAATATCGTACTGGTTCATATCATCTTATCTCCCAAATTACCATGAATTAAACTCTCATTTAATTAGGGTTATAACCGATTGTTTCTAATATCTTATAAACACATCTTCTATCAACTAGGATTGAATACCATTATCACATGGCTCATAGTCTATAGTGTTTCATTCACACTATGTGATTTATCAACAAAATCAACATCCTCCCATCCTATAACATCTCTCCCCTCCCGACGTCTTTAAGGTTCATGCGCAGAGTGTCTCGCAAAGCGAAATCCAAACAAGGAACCCCTCCAATACACTACTACTTAACTTTGTCGGTCGTGGAGGTCCGTCAACTTCAAATACGCAACCGTGATACCCTCATCCCCTCTTTCAACCAAATGAGATCTGAACTCCCATCTCTATCCAGGAGTCATACCACTAAGCACTTGTACTACACTCAGTCCTTGTGCAATCAATAATGAGCTTAAACTCAGTCCTTAATGTTCAAATTGTAACCCTAAGGCTACCCAGGTGTTATATTAAATCTCCCCTACTGGACCTATCCTTAATCCTCATGCATACAAATTAGAATCCAACACATGAATCTAGCAACCAAAATTTCCTTCAAATTTAATTAAAATATTTCTAATCAATTCAATCCCAATCACATTAATTCGATTCTTATCTAGGGCTTATTGATCTTCTCTAAGTCCCATAATATCCAATTAATAATCACCAAAGATCTACAAGAGGTTTGGGATAAGAACAAGCATTAAAAAGAAACAACTTCAAGAATTCTGGGGAGGTCGATCGATCGAAGGCAGGGGGTCCATCGATCGATCGCCCAGGTAACAACCCAGTTTTCTGCATTTCTTGTACTACGGGTTTAACCATTTTTTATCAATCAAACCTTCATATTAACAGCCCAAATGACTTATAAAACTTACTACATGATATATCAACATATATAAATTATTTCTAATGCTCTAAACATCTTAGAATCATCAAGAGATTTAATTAAAAGCATGTTTATATCCCTTTTTTCTAGAAAATTATCAACATAATATCTTCAAGAACACATCAATGGTTTTCATAATTTCTTCAACAGATTTATGATTATTTCGTGGATTACTATCTACCTACAACATGAGTTTGATTCCTGTATATTTTCAGTTTCCAGAAATCCATTAACAACTCTATCTTTTCATCTTCCAAATATGAAAAATCTCATCTTTTTATAACTATCCTAACATGGACAATATACAAACTTAGATTACAATTATCAAACACTTGCCTCTAATGACGATATGATCCTTTGGAGTTGAATAACATAGGTGGTTCTCCCATTTTTCGGCCAACTTTCGATGGTGATGGGTGGTGGTGACCTTTGACCTTTGGTTCTCCTCCTTTTCAAGCAAGCTTTTCTTCTCCCAAGCAACCTTTAACTCTCTCTAGGAAGATGACTTCTCAATTTTGTGTAGAAGAGATGAAATTAACCTACGTACACTAATCTCCAAATACTTATAATAAGACAAAATCCGAAATCCCTATTAATCCCCCTTGTAAAAATAACCAAAATGCCCTTTTGGGTTGTCTTTTCATTTCCAAATGACCCGAGACCCAAAACCAACGTCCAAATAGACTTTTCTGACTATTTCAACCCTTTCGGATGCAACGACGCAGTCGAAATGACTATAAGGTTGATGTAAAAATATGTTTCCTTTTTAATTTAACAAATTAGTCCCGACACGTCCCATACCGCGTCTGACTAAAAATTCAAATTACTGAATTAATAACTCACAACAATATCAATAACATCCCATTCATATATTACCTAAATATCTTTACGTAATATTCAGAATCATTCATTTTAATATCCACAATTCGGATAAAATCCAAATGAATTAATTTATAATAAAATCCAATTAATCCATTAATTTAAAATATAACACATTTTACAAGTCATAAAAATTACGGGGTATTACACTCGAGTTTCAAGAAAATTCAAGGCAACACTATTTGTATAGAGCTAAAAAAGGTCACTGCAGTTATGGAGGCCATCCAGATTGACTCTGTAAAAATCCCAGCTGGCAAGCGCAGGTGACCAGAGAACGTAGATTACAACAAGCATATAATATTCATGGAAGAATATTTTATCGGAGTAAGGACCCCACACTATGATGCGCTAGTAATCATCCTCAAAATTATAAAATGGGACGTCTATAAGATACTAGTCAATCATGGGAGCTCCTCCGAAGACATGTACTTGGAGCTATTTCATAAGCTTAAAATGAAGTTAGAGGACTGATAGACTAACTTTTTAGGTATTTTTCATCATTGCTTGAAAGTCCTCTAATAAAAAATCTTAAATACCTACAAAATATAATAAACTAAACCGTAGTGGTAAGTGAGGTATCAATCCAGATCAAAGGAGTAAAGCGAGGAAAAAATAATTGTAATTCACTTTTATTTTCTTTTTGGGATTTTTACTTTTTCTATTTTTTTTAGCTTTTTCAATATTAAAACAATTTTGAGATTAAGGCAAGATGTAAATAACTAACTAAAAACATTAAGTGAAGATACTAATTAAATCTAACTAAATAAAAAAAAATCTAAAATATGAGATGGGTGAGGAAATAAAGGTGAGGACTAACAAGGGATATGATGATACCATATATTCTAGTTAATTAACATTAAATAATTCATTAAAATTAATTATCCCAAGTTAGTATCAAAATTACAAATCAACTCTCGTTTCAAATGTAATTTTTATAATAACATTTTAGAAAATTAATTTTAACACACCTACAACTTTTAAAATGTAGATCCAACATCATCTAACAAATGACTTGCTAGGATCGATCGATTAAACTGGTTTGAATCATAAAATTAAGCCTAGAGTTAAAATTAAAGGAATAATACCACACTTGAGAAACCCCTATCTCTAGTTCGAATCTAAAATGGATATTATAACTAGAATTTTGATTTTCTCTCGAAAATCATTTACCCTCTCTCGAGACATAAATAAAAAGTCAGAGTGTAAAGTTAATTATCAAAGGGAATTTTAATGTAAATAAACTAATTAAAATAAATTAACATCAAATAATGGGTCACCCCACCCCTTGAAAGGGGTTTTAGCCTAACATGATATTAAACATGATGAACAAATAATCGAAGGCTAATAAAATGAAATAAAAGAGAAGAGAACAATCAAACCCAATCTCTTGAAGTAAAATTGAACTCTAATTTCTTTGAAATCAAGCACCACTCATCCAATATTAGCATCCAACATAATCAATTCAATATAATACTTAATTGAATTAATCAAAATTTATCCTCACAAATCTCTAAAAATAAAAATAAAAACTATTCACAAAATATTTCCCTAATTCATTTTATACTCTAACCTATCTCTCTAACTCTCTCTAGAATTCTCTCTACAATTTTTTTTTCTTGAATGGTCTTCCTCTTCGTTAAATAGTCGGCATGGAGCTAAGGGTAAACTGGGTAAGGATAAAATATGGGTGATCATGGGGTGTGTCCACATGACGTTTGAGAGGTGCGAGGTCACAAAAATCTGATTTGGGTGAGGGCAATTTTGGAATAAAAGAAGGTGTATGTGGGAAGTGGTTGTTTGGGGGTATTTTTGGAAAAATGAGGGTAAAAGGTTTTAAACACGCGAGGCTTTGTTTGGTGTTTGTTTTAGCAACACACTTTTGGTTTGGTTGAGAGCTCATGGGAAATGGTTGGTTTGGTTCCAGGTTGTGGTTGGTGGCTGCTTGAGTCGAAGGTAGAGGGGTGTGTTTTCGGTAGTGGGTATTGGACCAGGATGGGCGAAATGGGTCTGAATTAGGTTGGAATCCGGGTTGAGTTTTTTGGGTTTTTGGTTGAAGTGGCCGGACTAAGGCCGCGAGTAGTGGCGGTCGAGCAGCGATTTCGGGTTACAGGTTTGAGGTGGGGATGACAAGATGAGTTTGATTTCAGGGGTGGGTTAAGAGTGTCGCCCACAATTTCAGCACCGGCGGAGCAGATGGGGGGTCCGAGATGTGGTACAGGATTAGTAGGGGTGGCAACGGGTCGTGTCGAGCCGGGTTCGTGTCGGGTGATAAACGAATCGTGTGATAAATGTCTCCACCCATACCCGATTCGTTTACTAAACGGGTGAAAAAATCAAATTCGTACACGGTTCGTTTGCTTAGCGGGTGACACGACACGACCCGTTTTCACCCGTTTAACTAAACGAATCGTGTTAACCCTTGTGACCCGACACGACTCATTTTCACTCGTTAACCCGTTTCATTCATTTCACTCGTTAACCCTTTTAATCCGTTTCACCCGTTAACCCATTTCATTCGTTTTACTCGTTAACCCATTTCAGAAATTCAATGTTCATCCAAAATTAATTTAATGATATCATCCAAAATTAAATAACAATACCCTACACAAACAGTAAATAAGTAAGAACCCCAAATTGTTCTAAATCATCACAACACAACCATTACAAACCCAAATTGTTCAAAATCCAAACAAAATCATCACAATAAAGAGCAATACAACTATTGTTCAAAATCCAAACAAATTGTTCTTCAAATAAAAATAGCACAACCATTTAATATAAAAAAAACAAATACGAAGATAATTCTACTGAAATTTGCTAGAACTTCATTTTCATCATATCAACTCATTGCTTCCTCCATATCAGTTTTAGTGTTATCGTCAACATCATCCAAATTTGTCGCCTCAAATGAATCCATCTGAAAAAATATAAAAAACATGTAGCATAAAAAAATTAGTATTCTAAAAACATGTAATCTGTTTATTTAGTATTCTGAATATTTAATATTATGAAAAAATATCCCATTACCAGATGTATATCTCATCATCAGATGAAAAAAAGAGGGCAAAATTGGACATACAGTCCCAATATTTACACCGAAATTGGACAAACAGTCCCATTATTGTACCAATAATTAATAGAAATAGATGAAAACAACAACAACAATTGAAGAAAAATGGGCCATATTTTTTACCATGGGTGGAGCAGATGAAAAACGCAGATGTAAAAAAAACAGCAATTGCTACAAAAGAAAGGAGAAACTCACGAAAGATAAATAACAACTGATGAAAAAAAGGAGGAGAAAAACGCAGATGAAAAAAAAAGGAGAAAAAACGCAGGTATGAGAAACGAAGCAGGTATGAGAAACGAAAATGGAATCTTACCTTGATGATGAAGCAGATCGGAGCAGGTGGTGATGATCGGAGCAGCTATAATGTGTACGCAGCAGGTGGTGATGATGATGAAAAACAAAGCAGATCGGAGCGGCTATAATGTGTACGAAGCAGGTAGCGATGACGCAGATCAGAGCACCTCAAATGATGAAAATGATTTGGTGGTGTTGATGCGATGAAGCAGATCGGAGTAGCTCAGATGATGAAAATGGTGTGGTGGTGTTGATGAGTGAGAAACATTATAGCCGCTCGATTGTGTGTGTGAGTGAGAAATGAAATGTTAAAAGTGATATTAGGGTTTTGTTTTGAATTCCTTTTTTACCTTGAAAATACAAAAATGCCCCTCTTTTAAGGCGGGTCTATACGGGTCACACGACCCGTTATTAATTCGTTTAATAAACGGGTCTAGCGGGTGATAAACGGGTCTCGCGAATATACACGAACCCGATTCGTTTGCTTAACGGGTCTGGCGGGTCCACCCGTTTATGACCCGAACCCATTAAGGCTATACCCAAACCCGCTTAAAGCGTGTCGATTTCGTGTCGGGTTAACGGGTCGTGTCGCAATTTGCCACCCCTAAGGATTAGTCGGATTTAGAATCTGGGTTGAGGGGTTTTGTGGAAAATAGTTTTGGCAGGCGACGGGCTTAGAGCACCGTCGGTTTCGGTCTTGGTTTTGGCCACCACCTGCTAGTGGTGGTAGGTGGTAGAAGGTGTTGTGGAGTGTTGTTGTGGGTGGTGGATAGATGAAAGAGGGGAAATGGGTATGGCTATGGAGGGTTTGTGTTTTGGTTATGGAGGTGAGAGGAGAGAGAGTGTTGTGAGGTTGAAGATGGGTGTGACGGGTGGTTGAGTATGTGAGGGTGTAGATTAGTTAGTGTGTGGGTGTGGGTGAGGGTGAGGGTGAGGGTGAGTGTGTTAGTTGCACCCTACAAATTAAACTAAAACTAAACTAAACTAAAAAAAATAAAATTAATAAAACTAGAAATCTAAAAATAAAATCCTACTCTAAAAATAAAATAAATACTCAATTAATAAAATAAAGGGAAGAAAAATAAATGAAAATAAAAATAAAAATCTATGAAAACTAAAACAAAAATCCCAAAGAAAATGTAAAATATAATAAAACAAAAAATAATTGAAATCCTCAAAAAACAAATCCTAATTAAATAAAACTAAAAATAAAATGAAATTTATAATAAATAAAAAGAAATAGAAAATAGGAAATAAATTCTAAAAATTCTAAATAAATCTAAAATAAATCCTACAAATAAAACGACACAAAATAAAAATCTAAAAAAATCTAAAAAGTACAAACTACACACACACGGACTCGGGTGTAGGTTTGGGCTAAGTTTGAGTTAGGTCAGGGTTACGGGACAGGGTATTTAACTCCATTCTTGATGCAATTTGCCTTGAAATAACGCTTTTGATACCGCAACTGCAATCAAGCATTCACAGTATATAATTAAACATATAAGACCCAAATTGCCGAGAATTAGCAATTTAAATGTATCCATTCGGGGTATAAAATGTACACTTTTGGATGCTTATCACACCACCCCCAAATAGAAGACTCTAGTACTCGAGCAAAATATAGAGAGAAAGAAATAAGAAGACAAAAGTGTACCACTTTCGCGGGCACTTGCGATTGCACTTAGCATGTGAAACAAGCCTTTAAACCTATAGGTTGACCTACAGGACGAGTTTCGTCTCGTGAGGGTTTGCAGGGAATATACCCATAAAATTCTTTGTTTGCAACGGCAGTCAACCTCGTATTAGATGTAGAATAATCGCACAATCCATCACATGATAAATATTTTGAGAAATACAAGCTAGAAGTGCATAAAAAGTTTAGCTATGTGAATACTCAAGGCACGTCCTTCCTATATCTCAACGTGTGTGTGTGAATCAGTCAAAATGGGTCGAGCATCATAAAAGTAATTCCTAGATCGCCTTTTCGAAATCAACACTTCAACTTTCAAATCTCACGGATATAACTCTCTCAAATGAACTCTCGAGATATGGGTTAGTGTATCGCTCTTGTGTGTGAGGAGGTGAGTAAATGTAAGCAAGGTCAAACATCTCACACATATATAAGAAAGAACGAATATTTAGAAAGAAAAATAATCTCATGAAAGAATGATAATTACTATAGTGAGAACGTTGAGCTATTCACCACGTTGACTTTCATTTGCCCAAACTCCTAGGGTAACATGAATGATAATGGGTGAGGGGGAAATGACATGGGAAGGATGGTATGATGGGATGGATGATGTATGTATATGGATGAAAGATGGATGCGATAAGAGTGTTCAATACATGAAGAACAAATGTCTTTATTTTAGAAAAACTAACTACTAACTACAACTCTCTTTTTTTCTTTTCTTTTTTCTTCTTTTTTTTCTTTTATTTTTAGAATTTGTTTTCTTTTTCTCTTCTTTTTTCTATTTTTCATTTTCTTTTTTTTTTCTCTTTTTTACTCTTAACTCTGAAGACATTTTACATTTGGAACATCACTCTTTTTCAAAATGAATTTGATGGATGATATATAAATGGAGTGGGGAATTTGTATGGATGGTGAGGGGAATAGATGGGAATGTGGGTGAAGTGAATGGTAAATGGTAGGTGTATGGATGAAAATTTGGTGATCGGGACAAACTTCAAGACACTCGTTTCTTACAACTCGAAAGTGATGTCGTTCTCAATGATCGAACCAAAAGTTTTATAAAAAATAATGAGATCATATAATGATTTAAGTGCGGACCCAAAAAGAAGTTGAATCAACATGTGACTCGGAGATTGCGTAAAACTCTTTGAAAGGTGAAAGGCACGAATCTCACAAGCTAAAGTCTCTACTAGTGATCCTTAAGGTTCTCTTGAGAATTATAGTACTCTTTTACTCTAAACCTTAGTGACGTGATAAGTGCGCAATTTTTGTTAAGTCTAGAAATTCATGGCGCAACATACCTTGTTATGTATTACATAAGCTATTTATAAAAAGATAAATCCTCTAGCTTGAATCCTAGACTTAAAAAATGGATGATAGAAAATTCACATCCATGAATGAGATGAAAGAAACTGCACAAAATTTTTAAAAATCAGGTTTAAAAATCAAAATTTTTCAAAAGAGGTACGATTTTGATAAAATTCTCCACTCCCAAACAAAAAGGAACATCGTCCTCGATGTTAAGTAAAATAATTTTTAAAATTGAGAGCAGAAGGGAGGAAAGATATTACCAGAATCAATTGATAATCAAGTGGACAAATAATTTAAGAATAAACCTGAATAAATGATAAGAGAAAAATGTGTACATGTCTATAAAAAGTGAAGGCATAAGGTGATGGGAAACACCACCCCCAAACAGGATGAGACTCATACTAGAAACAATGAGGTGCCTCCCGGTAGCGCTAAGTTTAATGTCTTTAGCCAGACCGAATCATTCTCACCCTAAAGATAAAATCTAAGAAAGCACGGGGTGACAGAAAAATTTAGTGATGTAGATAATCCCCGAACAAGACTGAAGCGTCAATCTTGTTAGAAAGAGGCAAAAACAAGTCAATTCACTTGTTTGGCAAAGTGCATCACATGATGCAACGCATTGGTGGACTAAGGGTGGGTGGGCATTAAGGTAAGGGTGAAGAGGTATCGATCTCGGGCCTTATTGAGCCGAAAGGTGAGGGCAACAAGGGCCCTATAAGCATGGTGCTCAAGTTTTATAGGGAGGCAAAATGGTTTGGAAAGTGGAATGGGGTGGGGCTCATAGAAATGACATGACCGTTCTATGAATGGGTGATGATAATGGTCGCGACGTGACATGCCAGGGAGCTCCTGATGGAAAAGATCAATACCATAAGAGAGTGGCGGGCATAGAGTAACGAGCTCGGTGTCATGAAAGTGGAGAGTAGCAACACAAATACTCTCGTGGATGGTGGAAGATGGTTTTAGGTTAGGATCCAAAGATATGGATGGAAACATGCAACCTGTAATATCAAGATCCAAATCACGTGATGGGGTGGAAGGGACAATGGGTGAGTCGAGTGGGATAAATGGTGGATCGGGTGGGATAAAGGGTGGAGGAAGATGATCCAACTCAAGTGTGAGAGACACACATTCCTCATGAGGCGCGGAGTTATCCTCAAGGTCACTCGCAGGAGGAAGTGCGGAAATAAATGAGTGAGAGATCAACTTATCTACCATTATGTCATCGAAGAATGGGGTGGTTGGTTGAAACGAGGCACCAAGATCGGAGATAGAGGAATCACTAGAAATAATGGGCTCAATATGAGCCAAGCATGGTGGAACATGATCCATATCCGGAGAGTTGGAAACCATCTTGGATTCAATCTCGAGAAAATGGTGAGCACTCGTAGACATATCTAACCTATAATGAAGTGGGTCATCTGGAACACACGTGGTGGGCTTGATAGATGTAGACTCAGGCATTTTTTTGGATTTATCGGGAAAGGAAAGGTGAACCTTAATGGTAGGTTCATTTGGATTTGACGGGATTTGATTAGGCTCACTATCAATGGATAAGTCAACTTGAGTCCCAGACCAAGGAATGGTCTCAACTTCAAGATTCTCGGGAGGATAGGGTTGGTCACACTCTAGTCAGGGGCACAAGATGATGCATCATCACTCTGGGCAACAATGGGTTGACTTGGGATGAAATCCGACTCTCGCTCACACTCAATTTCATTTAATATTTGTTTAAGCCGTTGGAGAGCTTCATTTTGATATTGAGTGGATTGCTCTTGCTCGATGATAAATTGTTGCAAGAGTGCCTCGAGAGCGGAGGTGGAGGATTGTGGTGGATTGATGGGTGGTGGAGGTGATTGAGGTGGACATAACTCACTACTAACATGTGGAAATGGATAATACTCGTATGAAATGTGTGGAGCGGGGTCAAGTGAATCATACACGAAAGGATCACTTTCGTGATGGACAAAAGGTTCATATTCAGTGGGTGCATAGTGAGGGAACTGGTCGGGATGGGGTGCACTAGGTTGCCATGACGACTGTTCGAACGTGTGAGGATCCACAACATCGGGTAGGATTCGTATTGTGTTGGTGGGTGATCAAGCCTCCATGAACAACTAGAGTACTCACACAACTCGGGATTGGATATATCATGATAGTAGGCCGAGGTGGGTTCCAAAATAGTATCATATGGATACACTTGGTTGATGGTGGGTTCGGATGGATAAGGAAGATATGGACACTCATGGGACAAGTGATTGGCGTGAAGACAATGTGTGCACAACAAAGCATGTGCCTCGTTGATACTCGTCATCGGAGGCGATGAAATGTGAGATGCGTGCCTGGATGACGCATGAGTATCAACGGTGTGTGGTTGAGAGTTAAAGCCACGAAGTAAGGTATGGAGGTTCGACTAGGTCTCAACCTCAAATATGCTTTGAGAAAATGAGAAATGGCCAAAGTAATCCCGTAAAGGACGTTCTTCGGCCATAACAAGAAAAATATATTTTTTGATTTTTTAAATTTTTTCAAAAGGAAAGAAAATATTTTTGGATTTTTCTAAAAATGAAAGAAAGAAAATATATTTGGATTTTTAGAAAAAAGAAAGAAGAAAATGTTTTTGGATTTTTTTTATAAAATGAAGAAAGAAAATATTTTTGGATTTTTTTTTTGGAAGAAAAGGGCGGGAAGAATAGGTGGACTCTTTTAATTGGATGAACTAACTAAAGCCTACTACCGAAAATTGAATTGGACACACACAAGTTAATGATAAATCCTAACCAGCACATAGCCAATTTTTATCTTCAAAATTTAGTGAATGGGTAGTCAAATTTTAATTAAGTCCGCGGGCGATAAAAAAATCACGGAATTGTCTGAGTGATCGCCTTATAAAAAATATTCTCCTATTGGGTTACCTAGTTGATTAATTTTAAATTTAATGATGGCTATGGTTACACATAATTGGTAAGCGAGTGAGTCGGGTGATGAAATCCCTTTTCGTGAATGACCGGGTGTAGGTCTTAGTAATTTAATTCATCACACCATTCGAAAATAAATTCTAGAATAAAATCAGACAAGAGCACGTAATCACAAACAAAAATTGACTCGCTGACAGGAGAGGCGCGAGGGTTTAGAAATGTACCTCCCACGATTTTTACCCCGTGGGGTGCTAAAAAATTTGAGTCGACCGGGGAGAGATCACGCCTATCTCAGTTGGCCCCGGGAGTCCTACCGATCCAAGGTAGAGAGGCTTATTAATCCTCACCTTTGACGCCCTCTCTTTACCTTGTCCGGTTTCCCTATCATGCTTATCTTCTTTTTATTACAAATTAAAATAAAAAAATAAGTGGTGTCTCTAAGCACCGCAATACAAGCCAAATAATAAAGTCCTAATACAAGCCTTCTAAAAAAAATGAAAAATTATATGAAAATAAAAATTACAAATGAATTACAAAATGGATCCTTTCAAGTGCTTCAAGCTCCAAAGATTGGCAATGACGCCATTTGATAGAGAAAAAAATTGCGTCTCTAATGTATTTTTAGCGTTGTTGCAACTTCTTTCCCATCAAAATTCCTTTGAACCTACAAAAATATAACATAACTAGTGTAGAGGGTAAGTAAGGGAGTATCAATCCAACTCTAAGGATGAAACACAAAATATGAGACGACAAAAGTGTAAATTCATTTGCATTTTATTATATTTTTCTACTTTTACTTTTTATATTTTTATGGATTTTTCAAGGGATTATTAATTAACTAACTATATACTAATTTTTAAAGTACTAACTAAGATGTACAAGCTAATAAAAAAAATGAGGTAAAAAAATTGTGCTAAAAAGTAAACGAACTAAATTGGAATCATGAGGTCTTCAAAATACATCCTATGAATGGGAGATTAGCCCTCAATAATCATCATCCAAAAATATAAGATAAAGAAATGAAAGCATGTGATGATTAAAATAAAAGTAATAAGAGAGGAATAGATGAAACCCATTTAAGCCTTGAATTGGAGCAACTCTTCAATTATACATCAAAATTCTCTCAATCACAATCCCTCACTAATGTATTTATTGAATCTAAAATAAAAACTACAAAATAAAAAAGGATAATGGATGAATTCATACTCGACAATTAAATAGTAAAAGAGATTTGCTAAAAATACAAATCCTAACATTATAAAATTGTACATTAAAACTCATCCAAAGAAATAAATTCTAGATCATTACTTTATATTGAGACAATTTCTAAAAATGCAAAATCTAAACATAAAGGAATGGATTAGAATTTACCTCCCATAAGAGATGAATTCAACTACATCAATATATTTTGAAATAATTGCTAAAAAGGCAAAAAATCATTATAGAGGGGTGGGGTGGAATCATCCTAGAGATAATATTCACAACACACCTCTATATTGAGATATTTGCTAAAAATGCAAATACTCTCTATAGAAGAGTGTAGAGAAATTTATCACACAAGAGTTTTAAAAACTAAATTTGAGATTATGGTAAGATGTAAATAACTAACTAAAAAGAATAAGTGAAGATGTTAATTAAATCTAACAAAAAAAAAATCTAAAATATGAGATGGGTGAGTAAATAAAGCTGAGGACTAACAAGGGATAGGATGATACCATATATTCTAGTTAATTAAAATTAATTAATTCATTAAAATTAATTATCCCAATTTAGTGTCAAAATTATAAATCAACTCTCGTTGCAAATCTAATTTCAATAATAACATTTTAGAAAATTAATTTTAACACTCCTACAGCTCTTAAAATGTAGATCCAACATCATCTAACAAATGACCCGCTAGGATTGATCGATTAAACTAGTTTGAATCATAAAATTAAACCAAGAGTTGAAATTAAAGGAATAATACTACACTTGAGAAACCCCTATCTCTAGTTCGAATCTCAAATGAGTATTATAACTAGAATTTCGATTTTCTCTCGAAAATCATTTACCCTCTCTCGAGGCATAAATAAAAAGTCAGAGTGTAAAGTTAATTATCAAAGGGAATTTTAATGTAAATAAACTAATTAAAACGACTAACATGAAATAATGGGTCACCCCACCTCTTGAAAGGGGTTTTAGCCTAACATGATATTAAAAATGATGAACAAATAATCAAAGGCTATTAAAATGAAATAGAAGAGAAGATAACAATCAAATCCAATCTCTTGAAGTGAAATTGAACTCTAATTTATTTGAAATCAAGCACCATCCATCCAATATGAGCATCCAACAATAATCAATTCAATATAATACTCAATTGAATTACTCACAATTTATCCTCACAAATCTCTAAAAATAAAAATAAAAACTATTTACAAAATATTTCCCTAATTCATTTTCTACTCTAACCTATCTCTCTAACTCTCTCTAGAATTCTCTCTACAATATTTTTTCTTAAATGGTTTTCATCTTCTTTAAATAGTAGGCATGGAGCTAAGGGTAAATTGGGTAAGGATAAAATGTGGGTGATCATGGGGTGTGTACACGTAAGGTTTGAGATGTGTGAGGTCACAAAAATCTGATTTGGGTGAGGGCAATTTTAGGATAAAAGAAGGTGCATATGGAAAGTGGTTGTTTGGGGGTATTTTAGGAAAAATAAGGGTAAAATGTTTTAAATTTGTGGGGTTTTGTTTTGGCTTTGTTTGGTATTTGTTTTTGCAACACGATTTTGGTTTTGTTGAGAGCTCATGGGAAATGGTTGGTTTGGTTCTGTGTTGTGGTTGGTGGCTTATCGGGTCGGAGGTAGAGGGTTGTGTTTTTGGTAGTGGGTATTGGACCAGGATGGGTGAAATGGATCGGAATAAGGTTGGAATCTGGGTTAAGTTTTTTGGGTTTTTGGTTGAAGTGGTCGGACTAAGGCCGCGGATTGAGGCGATCGAGTAGCGACTTCGGGTTAAGAGTTTGGGGTGGGGATGACAGGATGTGTTTGGTTTCGGAGGTGGGTTAACAGGGTCGCCGACGGTTTCAGCACTGATGGAGCAGATGGGGGGTCGAAGTTGTGGTACATGCTTGGTCGGATTTAGAATCCGGGTTGAGGGGTTTCGGGCTTGGTTTTGGCCACCACCTGCTAGTGGTGGTAGGTGGTAGAAGGTGTGGTGGAGTGTTGTTGTGGGTGCTGGATATATGAGAGAGGGAAAATGGGTATGACTATGGAGGGTTTGTGTTTTGGTTATGGAGGTGAGAGGAGAGAGAGTGTTATGAGGTTGAAGATGGGTGTGAGGGGTGGTTGAGTGTGTGAGGGTGTAGATTAGTTAGTGTATGGGTGAGGGCGAGTGTGTGTGTTAGTTGCACCCAAAAAATCAAACTAAAACTAAAATAAAATAAAATGAAATTAATAAAACTAGAAATTTGAAAATAAAATCCTACTCTAAAAATAAAATAAAGACTCAATTGATAAAATGAATGAAAATAAAAATAAAAAACTAAAACTAAAATCCTAAAAAAATGTAAAATATAATAAAACAAAAAATAAATGAAATCCTAAAAAAAAAACTAATCCTAATAAAATAAGACTAAAAATAAAAATAAATTAATACTAAATAAAAATAAATTGAAAATAGGAAATAAATTCTAAATTTTTTAAATAAATCTAAAATAAATCCTAAAAATAAAAGGACACAAAAAAAAAATCTAAAAAGTACAAACTACACACACACGGACTCGGGTGTAGGTTTGGGTTTGGTCTGGGTTAGGTTAGGGTTACGGGACAGGGTATTTAATTCCATTCTTGATGCAATTTGCTTTGAAATAATGTTTTTGACACTGCAACTGTAATCAAGCCTGCACAGTACACAATTAGGCATATAAGACCCAAATTGTTGAGAATGAGCAAGTAAAGTGCGTCCATTCGGGGTATAAAATGTACACTTTTGGGTGCTTATCAAGGACTTGAAAGACGTGACCATTTTTTGGGTCGGATTCGCTGGAAAAATGACCATGCCATTAGGAAAGGTGAACCTTCCAATTAGGGAAAAAAATATCTCAAAGTTGATCGAGTTTTTAGTGGTTGACATTAACTCACCCTATCATGCCATCCTTGGGAGAGGGTCATTGCATGCCATGCAGAATGTTCCCTCCCCTTACTACTAAAAACTCAAGTGCATCATAGAGCACGAAATAATGGAAATTAGAGGCAACCAGGCTGTTGCTCGGAAGTGTTTCATCATTGCTATCAGGCCTAAATGAGAGAAAAAGAAAAAAAGGAGATAATTCCTAATCGTCTCAGGACAGAGCTACCACATCCAAATTACAACTAAAGGATAAAAGACCAGGAATGGAAGAAATGAGAATTAACCAGTAGATAGGGTCATGGAGAAATTGGAGAAGGTAGTCTTTAAGGAAACTCAATCGAAAAGGAGATTTTTTATCAACACCAGATTGTCAAAGCTGGAGAAGGAGGAATTAATTTTTTAAAGCTGAAACAGAATCAAGATGTATTCGTATATCTGTCATATAACATGCCTGGGATCGTCCCTAAAGTAATGTGCCTCAAACTTCACGATCCCATGTATTCGTCGATCACAAAAAAGGCTTGTCGAATCGCACTAAAAAAAGTAAGGAGAGTGAAAACAGAGGTAGAGAAACTTCTGGAGGCAGGATCCATTAGAAAAGTTTAATTTCCAAAATGGATCTCAAACCCAGTGGTGGTAAAAAAGAGTAACGGTAACTGGAGAGTGTGCGTGTAGTTCACCGATCTCAACAAGGCCTGCCCAGAGATATTTTTTCTTTGCCTAAGATTGATCAACTGGTCGATGCCACAGCCAACCATAAATGGATGAGTTTTTGGATACATACTCAGGGTATCATCAGATCCTTTTATTCATCCCTGACAAAGATAAAACTTAGTTCATAACCACTCTGGGATTATAATAATATAAGGTCATGCCTTTTGGCTTTAAAAATGGAGGATCCACTTATCAAATATTGGTTGCAAGGATGTTCAAACAATAATTGAGAGAAAAAATGGAGGTATACACTAACGATATGATCATCAAAAGCAAGCTCAAATATGACCATTTGAAGAACTTAACGTAGACCTTTGAGATCCTTAGGCATCACTGAATGAATCTCAACGTGACTAAATTCTCCTTTAGTTGAGAGGCCCAAACTAGCGTCCCAACTAGCGTTTGGATCCAAAAAGGAGGAAAATAAAGAGTTAAATAATAAATATTATGAGAGTTTATTGTGAAGAAGTCAATCTAACTATCAAAGATCTTAGAAAAGATTAGTAAAAATCAGAAAGCAACTTAACCAACATATGTGAGATGTTCAACGCGTATTAACCTCCCTCGTTTATATAAATGTAACCCCCACACCAGGGAAAAAGGACATGTGACTTCTTGCTAAAGAATTTTAAAGTAGTAATAGAAAGGGAGAAGCACTCCATGGACATAAGCAATTTTCGAACCATGTAAATCCTTTTATTGTGAGATTATTTTATCATTTGGTTTTGATTCCTTAAATTCATTCATTGTGGATTATTTTATTATTTGGTTTTGATTGGTTAAATTCATTCATTGTGGCTATTTGCACCCACATTTAGTGTTATATCAATCTCACTATATTGAAAAGGTTTTTAAGACATTGAACATAAGCCAACAATCATACGAGTGGATCCTAATATCAAATTAATGAAAGTAATGGGCATATTATGAATGAACTTAGACATACTAGTGTTACTGGAAGTCTTATGTATGCCACGCATTACAGTTATGAAGACATTTCCTCTACAATAAGGGTATTATGTAGATTTACAAGTAATCCATGGTAAGAGCATTAAAATGTAGTTTCAAGAGTGATTGGATACCTGAAGAGGATTATGGATTATGGCTTACATTATGTAGGGTATCCGTCTCTATTAGAAGGATATAGTGATTTTATTTGGAATAACCTTAAATCAAAATCCAAGTCTACTACTAGTTGGATATTTATGCTAAAATGAGTGAATATTTCTTGGAGATTCAAGAAAAAACGTGTGTGTTTAATTCAACAATGAAATTAGAATTCATAGACTTAGCTGATGCATGTAAAGAAGCGGAATGACTTAGAAACTTATTATTTGATATTCTTTTATGGAAAAACCCATCTCTTGCTATTATGATCAATTATAATAACAAGGCAATAATATACCAGGTTTCAAGCAATACCTATAATGGGAAATCTTGGCACATTTGTCTCAGACTTCGAATTTCAATGCAATTACTCAAGGAAGGAGTAGTTACAGTCAAATATGTTGAAATGAACAAGAATTTAGTAGATCCTTTGAATAGAGGTCTTATTAGAGAGATGTCGTATATCACTTCAAAAGGAATAGGACTAAGGTCTATTAAATAAATTAACTATATTTAACAGGAACCCAACCTATTCCTTAAAAATATAAAAAAAGTTCAATGTGGCACTAACAAATTAAATGATAGTTATAGAACACTAGGAACTTATATGTAAAGTTCTATTACCCTGTGCTTCGTGTTGGTTTTTTGTATTACGGAGGATAGAGGTTACTTCTTAATAAATATTATAAATGCCACTCATAGGATCACTGAAGTTAAATTACCTATATGAGTGTCGAAAGTGTGGCCATTTTCTATAGAGCTATAATCGATCCTTAAAGCACTCATAATTAGGATAAGCATAAGGCCATTAATGTGCTTGCTAACAAATTACTTTTCAACCCAAAGATCAGTATGTGTAATAGTTCTTACTTGTCTCAAAGGGTCCTTAGTTTAAAATACGTTCACCACATTACATTGATGAAGCTTTGAATTATTTTCTGTAAGTGTAAGTTTAAGTTTGAAAGACACTTCTTATTTATGTATTATATTTCATCCATAATTCCAAAATAACTTCGTTATTATCCTTGTATTCTTGTATTATCGATTCTTTATTATAAAATTATTGCGTCTTATTTATGTGTATTTTGAAAATGGTGGGAGGTTGTTGGAATTATTCGAAATATAAATGGGTATTAGAATTATCTAAATGGATTTTTTTATGTTGGGGGTTTTATTTTGGGCGTTCTTGTAAAGAGAGAACCTAAGGAAATGGGTGTAAAGGAAATGAGTATAGTTTCTAAAGTCCCACATAGAAACTTTACTCAAAAGTAGAAAGGCATATAAGAAAAAGAGAAAAGAAGACTATTTCTCTTATAGTCAAAGGGCTATGATACGGTGGTTTACGATGGTGCAAAGCACCACCAATTCTCACGATTGCATTACGTGCGAAAGGGAGATCGATGGACTTCAATCACTTTAATGTCACACTTGGAACTTCGCACATGTGCATCGTTTCTTGGAGCATGGAGGCCTTTAATTTTGTCAAAGTCAACCAGATCGACGGTTGTGTTGAACAAAATTTTACCAAAGAATTTTATAAAGCAAGCGGGTTGATTTGAACCGTTGGATTGACTCGTGGAAATTTATAGAGGGTACGTCCATTCGCTTACGATGAGATGCCAAGTATGGACCGTGTAATCAAGAGAAATTCGAATAGACATGATGTAACGACTGCTATGTCATGACTAAAAAGATTTTATTGTTCATGAAAAACCATTAAAATGGCCATAAAAAGATATTTAAACCTCAGTTTTGGATAAAAAAAATTATTGTGTTCTCGTTTCTTTACCACCTATCATTTGGAAGTGTTCTTGGTTTGATCAAATTATACATAGTTTGTATCAAGTGACACCATTGCATTGTATCCTTAAAGGAAATTTCTATTATAACTCCTTTATACTTGCGATCATCGACCAGAAGGGGAGAAATATTGCATAAACGATAGCGTTCCTAGAATGTGCCTTGTAGTAACTTAGATTTAATTTCTTTATATTCGTTTCATTAATTTGTAACATGTAGTAGGTTGTAAGTGGATGTATAAGATAAATACACAGTGTGATAGATCAATTGATAGATATAAGGTCTATTTGGGTGTCAAATAATAGAATCACGAATTTGGTCCAGAAGAGAGTTACATTATTTCTCGCTTCAGGATGTGGGTTTTTCTCTCTCCACTGCTGTAACACCCCGCCCGCCCGAGGAGAGCGAACGGAGCGCCACTATCGATAAACTAAATTCAAATCCACAAATAACAAGGTATAGAGCATCTAAGTCCCACAACAATAAAAGAGAAACTACAAATCTCAATCTCTTCAAATACAACAAATCTCTCGAATTACAACATCTAACTCGAAATAAAATAAATCCCAATGCTCTATACATAAAAATAAATAAATACAAATCTTTCCCAAATAATCCTCGCTAAAATCAATCTCCATAGCGCCCCAAAATCCGCGTTAACCTGCCACTAAAAGAAAATATGGGGAAGTACACAATACGACAAGAAAGATGCTCAACAAATATATTAACAATGAATAAAGCGTAACAACACGAGTACGAATATTCAAATCAAAATGAAAATCTCAATAGCATTTCATCATTATAATTTCTCAACAAAACTTTAACTGGGTCACCAGGCCTCACCACATCCGTATATGCTTTATCAAGCCATAGCTCGGGAAACAGGAATTTTGGCGGGTGCCCAACATCCGTGCCATATTAAAATCTCATGACAACATGCTCATCAACAATATAATGATACCACATGAATCAAAATAATTTCAACAATTATTTTCCAGATTTCAATGAATTTATCAATTCAAATATGAGTTCAATTAAACAAAAATTCAAAGAGAATGACACTCGCGAGATTTAAGGAGCATATTGTGTAAAACCCCATACCTGAAATCCATTATGAGAAACCAACGATCACATCCTCAAGATCAACACAAAAGATCTACAAAAGCTCCTCCAAGAACTTCCAACAAAAATAGCCCCAAGAACACCTCTAATCTAAGGTTGGAACTCACAAATCTCAAGGGACAAAGTATAATTAAAAAGAAGAGGAATATAAAATATATTTGCTGCCAAAATTTGTTCCAAAAGTAGGTTAAAAAGGTTGCCCATGACTCCCTTTTATAATGAAAAGAAATGAAGAGTTGGAATCCAAAAGACTCCTTTAAATAAGGCAAATAAATGAAGAGTTGGAAGTCAAAACAACTCCAAGATTTAAAAACATTTAAAAATCCGTTTTAACTCCAATTTCGAAACTGTTTGAAATTCTCGCCTTTAAAAATAATAACCAACATATTGGAGCAATAAAAATAATTTTATCAAAAACTTTATTTTTCCTCTTTATTTTGAAAATACCCCAAAAATTATGCGGGTTGTTACACTTCCCCACTAATAATGGAATTTCGCCCTCGAAATTTGCCTAATGCCAAACTCTCAAAATCAGGCCACTACACTAACTCCAAAAATAAATCACGTCTCCCAAAAATAAATTCCTCACCTTTAATCTCGAAACTTAACACGAATATCACCTAAAAATTTTTATCTCCAAAAATTGCTAACCACGCAATGAATCCAAAACCCAAGTCCCGAGGGTTGCAGTATACCTAAGCTCTGATACCATTTGTAACACCCCGCCCGCCCGAGGAGAGCGAACGGAGCGCCACTATCGATAAACTAAATTCAAATCCACAAATAACAAGGTATAGAGCATCTAAGTCCCACAACAATAAAAGAGAAACTACAAATCTCAATCTCTTCAAATACAACAAATCTCTCGAATTACAACATCTAACTCGAAATAAAATAAATACCAATGCTCTATACATCAAAATAAATAAATACAAATCTTTCCCAAATAATCCTCGCTAAAATCAATCTCCATAGCGCCCCAAAATCCGCGTTAACCTGCCACTAAAAGAAAATATGGGGAAGTACACAATACGACAAGAAAGATGCTCAACCAATATATTAGCGATGAATATAGCGTAACAACACGAGTACGAATATTCAAATCAAAATGAAAATCTCAATAGCATTTCATCATTATAATTTCTCAACAACACTTTAACTGGGTCACCAGGCCTCACCACATCCGTATATGCTTTATCGAGCCATAGCCCGGGAAACAGGAATTTTGGCGGGTGCCCAACATCTGTGCCATATTAAAATCTCATGACAACGTGCTCATCAACAATATAATGATACCACATGAATCAAAATAATTTCAACAATTATTTTCCAGATTTCAATGAATTTATCAATTCAAATATGAGTTCAATTAAACAAAAATTCAAAGATAATGACACTCGCGAGATTTAAGGAGTATATTGTGTAAAACCCCATACCTGAAATCCATTATGAGAAACCAAAGATCACATCATCAAGATCAACACAAAAGATCTACAAAAGCTCCTCCAAGAACCTCCAACAAAAATAGCCCCAAGAACACCTCTAATCTAAGGTTGGAACTCATAAATCTCAAGGGACAAAGTATAATTAAAAAGAAGAGGAATATAAAATATATTTGCTGCCAAAAATTTGTTCCAAAAGTAGGTTAAAAAGGTTGCCCACGACTCCCTTTTATAATGCAAAGAAATGAAGAGTTGGAATCCAAAAGACTCCTTTAAATAAGGCAAATAAATGAAGAGTTGGAAGTCAAAACAACTCCAAGAGTTAAAAATATTTAAAAATCATTTTAAAATCCGTTTTAACTCCGATTTCGAAACCGTTTGAAATTCTCGCCTTTAAAAATAATAACCAACATATTGGAGCAATAAAAATAATTTTATCAAAAACTTTATTTTTCCTCTTTATTTTGAAAATACCCCAAAAATTATGCGGGTTGTTACAACTGCTACTTCAATTCACTATGACAACAATAGTGCAACTCAAAATTTTCATATTCCTTCCATTCTGAATTATAAGCCATACTTTACTTTTTTGTACATTCCATATTAAGGGTCTGCAATAATAATCAATCAATCAAATTTCACGATATTCAAGTAAGTTTTAATTTCAGAATTTGATTATGTCAAAAGTCAATTTTCTTTAAAATCTTGACTTTTGAATATGGAAGATTAATTTGGGATGGAAGGATCTTTTTTAGTGTTTTTCCAAGATGGATCGTCACTTTATGCATCACTTGCGCCACAGGACTTGCACTATACTTTTTTCACCTCTAAACATCAAATTATGAATCTCTTCACCAAAGTTTATCCTTGAGGCCATTTCCACTCATTGGTATCCAAACTCAAATTGGTTTCAAGTATTTCACTACACCAAAATAGTCGACCTGTCAAGATCTAAAACTGTGATAAGTCAAACTTGTCAAGGTCTTTGACCATGACAAGTCTTGGGGTGACAACTAACTTTGTCACGGACTTGTCATGGTCAAAGACCGTGAAAAGTTCATCAGACTTGTCACGAACTTATCTCGATCTTTGACCTTGATAAGTTTGTCATGATCAAAGACCGTGACAAGTCCAAATATTGTAATGGTTTTGGACCGTGACAAGCTCGTGATAATAGAAAAATTATCACGGTCAAAGATCGTGACAAGTTTCTTTATCACGGACCTATCACGGTCTTTGACCGTGATAATTCTGGATAGAATTTAAAAAAAAACTGCTGGCCAGTACCGCCACTATCACTTCCCAACAAATAAAATATAAATGGTGTAACAAATCATGGAATATATATAATCCATATCCAAATAAATTAGAAATACAAATATCCATATCCAAACCAACGTATACCAAATCAAAAAAATACAAATATAATCCAATATCCAAATAAAATATATAAAAATAATGTCATGGCATAGGGTCTTGAGTAGGTTGGAGGAGGAAGGAATGACACACGACATATGCATTGACACACCCATCAATTCACTGAATGTCCCATTGTTCGCACAACCACAAATGTGAGTTCTCTTTTCCTGACACCACATGCGTGAAGAGAACCCTCGCCTCATTGTCTTAGAGGGGACGTCCATAAACCACCGTACTCGGGAGGAAGGCTGGGTCCCTCAACCCCCTCGCTATCCACTCCCTATAATATATGTAGAGTAGAAATACGTTCTACCAATTGATTGTTGATATAGGCCACTCGGTAGGAGTCAAGATGGGAAATGGATTTATGGCAACGAGTCCGTGCATATCAAAGATGCAGCAGTGACGTCCTCATCTACCTCTACCTCCTTCTCCTTATCCTTCTCCTCCCCTTTTTCTTCTCCTTCCCCTTCCCAACTGATGCTTTATGAAGGCTTACATATCTTGGACCGTCGCTTCCGACCTTGATATCTTATCGTCATGGGTGTCCACCTTATGGGCCAACTTGGTGTTGCTCGTCTCCATTCTGATGATCCTCGACTTCCTCACCCAAGATCTCACCCCCAAGTCCTCGCTTTGTGATCCATCCCAAGTAGTTGGCTGAGTGCATCCATAGCCAAACATGCTTTGTCGACATCTGATCGTGACTCGTACACTTTCTTAAGCTTTGACTGAAACGACAAAAAGTACATGATTAGTTAATTAGGTAAATAATTTTTTTAACGTAATTAAAAAATTAAACATTTATAACTTAAAATTGTGGATACGATGCTCGAGGCCACTTCCTTGTCCTTGACCTTCTTTGTCCAAATTTCCACATAGGTATCGAGCCTATGTGGCTTACCCCAGAGCCACTCCGTATCTCGCAAAATATAATAATGCAGAATTAGTAAGTAATGCAAAGTAATGCTTAATTAGAATAACATAAAACTAAAATTAAAGAAAAATAAAAACTTACCATCTTATGCTCGACCTCGACGTAAGACGTCCGCCCGGAGTAGTGCACGTCCAAATTTTTCGCCCGATTTTTCCTCCTCGATTGGCGAGATGCCAATTGCCACTCATCGATTAACTTGTGCTACTGTGCTAATGAGATCAATTCCTTCCAGGGGGCGGTGTCACGTACTCTTAGAATGGACTCCTAGGTCTTTTCAACGTATAGTGACCACATATTCTTCTTCCACGTTTTATATTTATCCCCCAATTGTTCCATCGTGGAGTCGCGGACATGTGGGGGCAAGCCGAATTGTTCATGTCAAACAAATAGAAATAAAAAAGAAAGTAAGTGTTAGTTACTTATAAATATAAATATAAATATAAATATAAATACATTACCTGTAGTGCCCCCCCCCCCCTAGATGCCAATCATGAGCTCATTAGGCACAACCCTCCAATCAGTGTACCCCAGGCCAATGATCGCCTTCAGTAACTCTAGAAATCTAGTCAATAATGCAGTCTTATTCTCGGCGATGGACCCCAATTTGTCCCTTTTGGGGGGCCTACTGGCCGAGGAGCCCTTGTCGCCTTCACTACCGCTCTGGAATGAAGACATTTTCTGCAAAAAATATTATAATTACTACAAACATGTATATGGACTTTGAATTAATGCTCAAATCTGATAATAGCAAATTTGAGAGATTTCATTTGATTATTTAATTTAAAGTATGTTTTATTTAATTTAAAGTACATATAAGAATTAAAACTTATACCAATTTCAAGACATACGATATCAATTTTAATTTCAAATTATACCAATACCAATACCAATTTATACCCATACCAATACTAATATCAAATTCAATTTACACACATGCACACTGCTCCCTCTCCCCCTCGAACACACACTTCCGGGTCATGGACTTTGAATTAATGCTTAACTTGATTAAAATCCTAATTAACATTTTTTCTAACCATAGAAGAATACACCCATTGGTTATTACAAGCATTAAACTAATCAAGTACAAATGAAAAAAAGCATTAAATTGTCGTCCGATAATAATAAAGCACTAGAAAATACAATCACTGGTCATTACAAATAATTGAAATACTTATTACAAATCTATTTTTTTAAATTCGGGTTATCATAAAAATGGGTTGATATTTGGTAAGAGCATCCAAGTCATTCACACTAGTGTTTAGACAATTTGGCGCATGTAGGACGATTGGCAACGAGTCGTTGTTGATATACTCCGAGTAAAACACTTGCTTGACCTTTTAAAAAGCATAAACAAATGGATCATCTCTCACTTGTTCGTTGCTTTTCAACTTGAAAAAGTCAACCGTGATAAAATTGGTGCTAGGATCAACTTCACAAGCATTTTTATCCTTAACTCTTACCCAATCATAGTAAAATACACCTATTTGAAGCTTATATAGTCCAATTCAAATATATTTCGAATTACACCATAGTAAGTCATTTAAGCTTCAACGAGGTTTTTATCATTTGCGCTCGCTAAAAAGAAAGTAAGAGCCTTCTATAAAATACCCGAATTATATACATTTGTATTTTCCTCATACACCCTTGCACCGAATACGTAATCGTTTAATCGATACTTTTTGTACTCTTGTGCCATGAACAAGGGTCCAGTGGCTAGACGAACAAGCCTTGATATCTCATCACCCGTCTTTGAGAACTGAGAATATAGATAAATTAATTAGGTTAGTTGTAAAGATTTCTTGTAAAGTGATAACAACCATTTTTTTATTATAATTACCTCGTGTGACAACCACAACCTAAATTCGATGTCTGATTGTGCCGTTATTTTTCATTTCTTATTGTTCTCATAGGCCTCATATTTTTGCATAGATCATGACGAACATATTACAAAATTAATCATGTATAAAAATTAAAATAATGTAAAAGTTAAAATAATTTAAACTTATTTTTTCCATCCTTCGACATCTTTATTGTTGCCCAGATTATACTCAAGAGGGGGTGGGGGGTGGGGTGAATTGAGTATTTACAAATTTTAAGTCAAATTAAAATTTCAGAAAAATATTTAATTTATAACGCTTTGACAAATTTCAGATTAATCAAACTATAAATAATAAATCCAACAATATCAAATAAATGCAACCAACTAATTTAAGCAACTAGAGATGCAGATTTTAACACACTAAGAATATTAAATTAATTTTAGTATTTAATATTAAGTGATATTCTGAAATTAATTATTTAATTCAAAAATAATTATTTTAACCTTAAAATTAATTTAGTCAAATTTCGGAATTAATTTATTTGCAAGATAGTGTGCTGAAAATATTAACTCAAGCAAGCATGTGCAAATAAATAAATAAAAGTGCGAAAAATAAATGACATCGAAGTTTAACGTGGTTCGGCCAAATCCCGGCCTACGTCCACGCGCCTAGGGCCACCGTCTCCTTTGCGCTTCACTAAACCTGATCCACTTGCGGGTAGGATCAAACCACCGCGTATAAATGTTTGCAAGCTAACTCCGAGCTTCAAACCCCGTGGCCCACTTGCGGGTGGGAACCAATTACCGGTACAAACCGAAGCTTCAACAAAGCTTCACAACAAATATGATTTTTTTTGTAGTACAAGGTACAATAATGAAACTCCTTAAAAATACAATTTGTAATCTGAGTTTCTCCTTCTTTAATCAGACTTCAATAAATGATGTTGAAGTAGGCACAAGTTTTCTTCTTCAATGATTGAGCAGATAACAAGATTAATTGCTCTCTTGAATGTGTAGCTGAATAGTAAAATAAATGCTCTCAATAATATTTCAAGTCTTGATCATATTCTCATTCAGTCTCTATTCAATGCAGCTCTTCAAAGCTTTAAATGTGTCTTCCAAAAACTAGCTGTTAGACACATGCATTTTGAGCATTAAATGCTCCAGATTTTGCTGAGATGAGGTAGCTTCAAAATGATGTCTAAATCTGATATGCAAATCTTCATTTTTATCTACTCCATAAAAATATAGCCGTTGAGATATGGTATCAGCATTCTCACAATAAATGACTAAAAGTTCTCTTCAGATATCTAAAAATGGCTCTGCAAAAATACTTTAGTCCAAGAGATAAAAGAGAACAAAACGATACAAAGTGTTGGTCTAAAATGAAAATGACCAAAACAGAGATATAGCAATCTGTTATAAAGATATTAGTCATTTCAAGTGCAAAGAGAAAATAATGTCTGTTGATGTAAAAAATTATATTATTCTAATTATTCAATCACACATAAATAAAGGAGACAAAAGATTTTAAAGTGGTTCAACCTTATTTGAATGGCCTACATCCACTGTTATGTTATTGCTGAGTGTTTGGGAATTCTCGATTACAAGTGCTATCAAGAAATTTCGGTCCCTTTGAATGAGGGTGATACAAGGTATTTATAGCCCTTAGGCTGTACATGAAAGGGTGATACATTAAATGATATACATATGAAAGGGTAACTCATTTAATGCTCTTCAAGCGTGTGCGTCAAGATGATAAGCATTCAATGAATAGTTGAACTGTTGATTATCTGGCAATCAATGCTGTGGTCGAGATGCAGCTCGAACCGCCTTAGTTGCTCATCGTCCAAGAGTTCCTCGGAGCACTGGAGTTCCTCGGAGGACAAGAGTTCCTCGGAGGGCTGGTGTTCCTCGAAAGACTGGTGTTCCTCGGAGTACACCTGTTGCTCGGAGTGAGTATGTTGGTCGGGGGAATGATCTTCCTCGTTGCTATTGTGCCACAAAGATTGACACGTGTCTTCTTATTATTCATCCACATCAACATACTAATTTTGGTATCAACAGAAGCCCCCAATGTTTCATATTTCGAACTTTGAGGAGTATGGAACATTCTTTCTCGGTATATGGCAATATTAAATGACCTTCTTGGGTTTTAGGAGCCTTTTCTTCGTATTTGAATTTCCTTCCAAATTCGCAGAATCCGCCTTTTTGCATTTTTATAAGCGCTTCGATCTTCGTGCACTTTTTGTCCTTTTAGCCGCCGGTAGCGTAATAGTTTCCTTTTTGTAATCATTTCTTTTTCCGTTTCCCAAGGCAAAGTATTTAAGCTTCAGAGGCAATCCCATCGTCTTCTATCTTTTCAATTTCTGCTTTCGAGTTTTCTATAGCTTTTCTCTCTCCTGTGCGTTCATCCCTTTCTTCGCTTGTTTGTCAACAGATCTCCTTTTTCCTGTAAGATTTTCTTCCTTCTTCTTCATTTCTTTTTATTCACCATGGTTTATATTATCGAATCTCTTGAGAAATTCCGTTCTGACTTTTCTATTCCTTCTTGGGTAACTTTGGAGAGTCTTTCTGAGCCTTCAAATTATTTTAATTTGGCTGAGGGACATTGGTTCCCTAGACTTTTTATTGCTGAATGTGGATTTTCTTTTCCACCAAACCCATTGTGTTTAGAGTTCTGTCAGTATTTCGATGTTGTCCCTGCAAAAATAGCCCCCAACACATGGAGGATAGTTAATGGGGTGTATAGGTTAAATCAAACTCATGGAACTCGTATAGGAATTCCTGAGATTATGTATTGTTATAGATGGGCTATTTTACATAATGTTTTTTATTTAAAAACTAGGTTTTTGAATAGGACCTTAGTAGTCAACCTCCCTGATGCAAACAGGGATTATTTTGAACACGGGGTAGTTATCAAAAATTGGCAACATACCCCTTTGGTTGGAGATGAAGTATATGAAGGTCCCAGATGCCCCCCATATGGCAATGGGATATGTTATTTTCATCTTATTTTATTTTTGAAATTACGATTTCATTGTGTTTGACAAAATGTATGACTGATATTTCACAATGTATTTGTTTGCAGTTGACAGTAAGAGAAAAACTCCAAAAGAATCAGAAGTAAATATTAAACATTTGAAACATATTTGGAATTTTCATCGAAGAGTTGCAGATGAGCACATCAGGTCTGCTTCATATTTGTTGCAGTACAGGAGCTACACATCATCCTTTACTGCTCGTCCTGTGGTCAGCATTAGTGAGCCATTGCCAGCTTCTGAGGAATCTTCACCAGAATCTCACATTCCTTTAAGTCAGAAGATGGGCAAGAGAAGAGTTCCTGCTATCTTCGAGGAGACTTCCTCTGCTGGAGATGGAAAAAGAAATAAGGCTGAAGTCCCAAAGGGGACAAAGAAAGTAGATGGTGCCTCTTCTATTGCTCCTCAGAAGGCTGCCGAGAAGCCCCCAGTGGCTCCGAGCAAGAAAAATGCACCTGTGGAAGTGGTCACCATCTCTACCACCAAAAGTTCTTTGGTTGAAACTGCTAAAGTGCCACTGAGGAGATTGAGGAAATCCTCCTCGGTCACTTTGACTGAAACCATTCCCCAGCTCTAAGCTAGTGGAGCTGGTGTCCCAACCATTATTCCCCCGAGTTCTGCAATGAGCTCGGTAAAGACTCGGACTATTCCTGAAGTCCAAGGAATTGAAGAAAACATGTCTAGGGATATGCTGACATCCCTAGCTACTCGTCACATTGCTTCAGTAAGTTTTTCTTATCCTGAATTTTTCTTTATTCTAGTCAATATATGTATCTCGGCACTGACTTATCATTATTTTCTTTTTTAGCTGGTGAGTTGCTTTAACAACATACTGAAGAAAGATGAAGCAATCAAGGCTTACAGCTCCTCGTCTGGAGTAGAGGATGATTTCCAGGGCTTGGCCCAATCTTTGAAGGAATCCCGTAAAAAATACGACGAGGATAGGGGTGAATGGGAGAAGAAGTTGGCTGCGTCTGAAGCAGAGAAAGTACAATTGGGAAATAAGGTGAGAGACTTAGAGAGGGAGAATAAAAAATATGCTGAGAAGCTCACAAGATTTGGGGAGCTTGAAAATAAGTTGAAATCGGCCGAGGAAGAGATGACCCTTCTACGAGAAGTAAATCGCCAGAAGGAGGAGGTGGAGGCCAAGTTGAAAGCCTCCGAGGATCTTCTATCTGAGAAGCTCTCCTCGGAGAAAATGAAAAGAAAGGTGGATGTGAAAAAATCTTTTCGCACCGGTTGGGATAAAGGATGGGATAGGGGGTAGCGGCAATGATGACCCAGGTCAAGTATGGGAGTTTGAAATACTTCCGAGATGGTTGGGTTACTGCCCTGCAGGAACTGAAGGTTAGCGAGGACTCTGAACTATTCCAGCAACATCTTCCTGGCCCCCTCCTGTGATTGAAGATGAGGAAGAAGACGAAGCTGCTTCTGAGGAGTCTTCAATGATAGTAGGTGATCAAGTCCTTGCTCCACAACCCAATCAGACAGCCACCGAGGAGATCTCGTCTTTGCCTGCTCCTCCTGAACAAGTCTCAACTTCTGCCAATCAAATCATTGTTCCCACCGAGCAACCAAGCTCCTCGTCCCAGCCTCCCGAGAAAGTCTTGGGAGACAAGGAAAAGGTGTGAAGTTATTCGGTATTCTCTTTCTGTTTTTCTTTTACTTGTACTTTGTATTCTGAACATTGTACTCCTTTTGATGATGTAATAAAATTACCTTTTTTTGTTCCTCTGCGTTGTTAATGTTCTGTCTTCTTCTTTTATTAACTCTTGCCTTCTCTTCTTTAGTAGTTTGTGGCTAGAATGGAATTATTATCTGCCAATGATACAAAGTTGATGCAGCAATGCCATGAATATTATAAGGCTGGTCATACAGAATTGAGTGTATCAGAAGTTGCTGACATCCTCGGTCATGATGCTTCAGAGCAGGCAGTAGAAGCTTATCAATACCTGAAGGGCTTACTTGATCGAGCTGTGGCAAATAACGTGGATTACTATGACATGATCGAGGAGCTTCAATATACTTTAGAAGATCTTCAGACTCAGTACAAAGAATCAACTGCCCTTTGGCACGAGGGGTATGAAAAGAGGTATCAACAGCTTTCTGCCGAGACAGGCCACAAAAATATCCTTACTGGGTACGATGTCAGGGAGAGAACCCTAAAGGGTGAATTTGAAGCTTGTAGACAGATTGCTGAGCTGCTAGAGCAAGAGAATAACAATTTGCAGAAAGAGCTGGCACAATATAAGTCTGCAATATCTTCTTCAACAGCTGTAATCCCAGTGACTGACGAGGGATTTTCCTTTCTAGAGGTTGGGAATGCCAAATTAAGGCAAGAGTTGGATACCTTGAGAAGATCTGGTACTTCTGCTGCTACTCGGGGACGAGGAAGAGGTTCTCGTGGTCGAGGAAGAGCTGCTCAGAATGTCGTCGAGGAACCAAGTTCTCGACCTGCTCGGGGAGGATCAAGATCTCTTAGTCGTAATGTTGAAGAAGCTCGTACTCGATCAACGTTGGAAACTCAAGCGTTCCAATTGAATGCAAAAAATCGAGCTTTGTCTGAAATGTCTAAGAAAATCCAAACTCTGGAGGATCAACTTGCTTCGACAAAGTCTGCTCTGAATAATAAGGATGTTTTTGCTAGGAACCTTCATGAGCAGTTAGAGAGAATAACTTTCCAATTCCACAAACAACCTCGTGAGTTCTGGATGGCAGGCTACAATGAGGTCCTTTATCACTTGGATGCTCGCCTTGAAAATGCCAATAATGAAGGTTATAAACAGGGATGGTTGAACGCCCTGGGTGTATTAAAACTAGAGCAGGGCCATTATTTATGGGATTATCATGCTCCTGGGCTACTAGACTTACCCGTGCCACCTTATAAATTGGACATGGAATGGATCCCAGCTCGTGCCATTCCTCGGAGCTTAATTTCTAAATACCTTGGTGACTACAATCTTCATTCTCAGATCGAGGTATCTCGTCCTGAGCATCTACTGGACACACCTTCTGTGATGAACGTTAGGATGCTGAAGGACTTGAACTTTATTAACTCTCCTCAGACTTTAAATGATCCGCCTGCTAGCGAGGAACCTATTTCAAAAGCAGAGGGAAAGAAACCAATAGAGTAGGGATCTCAATGTAATAGTTAGTACACATATGTAACTTGTAATTCGTTTTGAATTCTAATGAAAGGCTTTCATTTTCTGTTTGCAAATCTGTATTGCTATTGTCTTGTGATTATCAGACACTCTATATTTGTGATTGAATAACAATATTGTATGGTTCCTCGACCAACTTAGTAATAAAAAATTACAAGTATTAGTAATGTTGCTCGATCACTTAATAATAAAGTAATGAGTATAAAAATATTAAAAATTCTTCCAACCAACCAAGGATGTTAAATTGTGCTCGTCGACCAATTATAGTTAGTGAGAGTTTTTATCCCCGACCAGCTATACTTGGTAAATTTTTGTCTTTTTCATAAAATGTGCCCGACCAACCAAGGTCGATGATTTTTCCTCATCGACCAACTATAGTTAGTGGGTTTTTACCCCCGACCAACTATACTTGGTTCAGTTTGGAATATTTGTTCTTCGAGGAACTTTTATGTAATAAATTTACTTCCCGACCAACATAAGTTGGCATTTGAGATAATATCTTACTTCTCGACCAACATAAGTTGGCATTTGAGAGCATATTTTGTTTCCTAACCAACCGAGATTGGCCTTTCGTCGATCATCTTGTGTTCTTGCTTTTTTACCAATCGGAGTTGGTCTGAGTTCGAACTATCATGTCCACTAGCTCTTTTACCAATCTGAGTTGGTCACGCTAGTGTACGCCTCCTAACCAAAGGAGTATAGTTTGTTCTCGCCCTTTTACCAACCGGAGTTGGTCGTGGGTTTGAACTATCGTGTCCACTAGCTCTTTTACCAACCTGAGTTGGTCACGCTAGTGTACGCCTCCTAACCAAAGGAGTATAGTTTGTTCTCGCCCTTTTACCAACCAGAGTTGGTCGTGGGCTTGAACTATCGTGTCCACTAGCTCTTTTACCAACCTGAGTTGGTCACACTAGTGTACGCCTCCTAACCAAAGGAGTATAGTTTGTTCTCGCCCTTTTACCAACCGAAGTTGGTCGTGGGTTTGAACTATCATGTTCTTTTTATTGCCGAGCAGCGTTGCGTACCGAGCAGCGTAGTGTTAAACACACTAGTATTCCCCGAAAAACTTTCAATAAAAGGAGAGAAAATATCATCGTTTTATTCATATTGATGGAACTGCTTTACATTTTACATCACTGATAATACTTGCGTAGGTGTTCAGCATTCCATGCATTATTAAATTCCTCTCCTTCTAGAGTTGCTATTCGGTAAGTTCTTGGTCGGATAACTGCAGTAACTCGGTAAGGTCCATGCCAGTTTGCTTCCAACTTATTGTGCTTCTGAATGACCTTCTTTAGCACATAATCTCCTTCTTTTAAGTCGCATTTTTTCACCCTCTTGTTGTAGAACAGGGCTGTTCGCTGTTGATAAGCAGCATTCCTAATGGATGCCTCTTCTCTAAATTCCTCGAGCATGTCCAAATCTAATCTCCTCATCAAGTCACTGACTGGGGAATTAAAATTGAGCACTCTGTGTGTTGGAAGACCCAACTCGGCAGGTATTACAGCCTCACTTCCAAATGCCAGCATATATGGTGATTCTCCAGTTGCTGCTCGGGGAGTTGTTCGGTAAGCCCACAATACTGACTGTAGCTCATTAATCCAATTAGCTTTAGCCTCACTTAGCCTCTTCTTCAAACCATTTAGTAATGTTTTGTTCGTCACTTCAGTCTGCCCATTGCTTTGAGGATGGCTTGGTGCTGAATGAACTTTCAAAATGTTTGACTGATGACAATAGGTGGCAAACTCCTCGTTATCAAATTGTGTTCCATGGTCTGTGATGAAGGCATGAGGGAGACCATATCGGCAGATGATGTTCTTCCAAACGAATTGGTATACCTTCTCGTATGTCATATCAATAAGTGGCTCAACTTCTACCCACTTAGTAAAATAATCCACTGCGACGACGAGGTACTTGAATCTTCCTCGGGTCGTTGGCAGTGGTCCAACCAAATTAATTCCCCACATGGAAAATGGCCAAGGGGAAGTTATGGGTGTCAACAATGCTTGTGGAGTTCGTCGAATGGAGGAAAAACGTTGGCATTTATCACATCTTTTGTCATAGGCTATACAATCAGCCCTCATCGTTGGCCAGTAGTACCCCTGCGTCATCACTCTTTGTAAAAGTGTCCGACCTGCTACATGTGCTCCACAAGATCCTTCATGGATCTCTTCAATCAATTCCTTCACCTCGGAGGGATGCACACATCTTTGCAAACCTGCCATAATTCCTCGTCTATACAAAACACCATTAATTAGTACATACCGAGCGGCTTTAAACTTCAATTTCTTGGCAGCGATCTTATCCTCCGGCCATTCTCCTTCCTCGACATATGCCCTGATGGGATCCATCCAAGATGGTCCTAAATCAAGAGTAATAATATTCATCGTCAGGTCTTCATCTATGCTTCGACTTTCTAACACCTCAATTGGTATCGTTCTTCGCAACTCGGTACGAGTAACTGATGCTAGTCGGGCCAGTGCGTTTGATTGTGCATTCTCCATTCTTGGTATTCTGATCAACTGAATGGCATCAAATTCTGCCAACAACTCCATCGCCTTTGCATGATACTTGACCATTAATTCTCCTTTAACTGCATATGTTCCCATCATCTGATTCATAATTAATTGAGAATCACTGAATACCATCACTTGTTGCGCTTCCATAATCTTTGCTAAATTAAGACCTGCTATCAAGGCTTCATACTCAGCCTCATTATTGGAAGCTTTGAATTGGAATCGTAAGGCATATTCCACGTCAATCTCGTCTGGGGTGTTCAAAACAATCCCTGCCCCACAACCTGTTGTGCAAGATGACCCATCTACATATAATCTCCATGTAGGTAACTCGTCTTCAAATTTTTTATCTGACAGAGTTCCTCAGTGAAATATCTTTTGTTTCCTTTCATCCTCCCCTGGTATTTTTCGTTCTTCGTCGACCATCTCTTCTCGCCCTTTTACCAACCGGAGTTGGTCTGGGTTTGAATTTGATGATCTTTCTACATCCACAAGCCCTTTTACCAACCGGAGTTGATCTGGACTTATGTCTGTTGATCCTGTAACATCCACAGGTTGGTCAGCGAGCAACTTTTGCTCCTCGGGGGTATCAGGATATGTAAATTCCGCTATAAAGTCTGCTACAACCTGCCCTTTTAATGATGATCTGGGTTCATACACAATATCATATTCACCGAGCTCTATTGCCCAATACATTAGTCTTCCTGATTTTTCTGGCTTATGAAGGGCTTGTCTCAATGGCAACTCATCCTGTAAGACTCTGCACCTCTTTCTTCGTCGTTGGAGATCGCAACCCTAAAAGATCTTTGATCTTTGCTGGATTTGCCTCAATGCCTCGCTGGTTGACGATGTACCCGAGGAACATTCCTTCTCGTACTCCAAAGGTGCACTTCGTCGGGTTGAGCTTCAACTGGTATTTATCCAGTTGATCAAAGGTCTAACCTAAGTCAACTAGATGATCCGCAGCTTTCTTGCTCTTTGTCAGCATATCGTCGACATAGACCTCCATATTGCAACTGATTTGTTCGGTAAAAACCTTGTTCATCAGCCGCTGGTATGTCGCTCCTGCATTTTTCAAACCAAAAGGCATAACATTATAACAATAAGTTCCTCTAGGGGTAATGAAAGAAGTGCTTTCCCTGTCTTCAGGTTTCATTTTGATCTGGTTGTAACCAGAGTAAGTATCCATGAAGCTAAGTAGCTCGTGTCCCGAGGTAGCATCCACTAGTTGATCAATTCTGGGCAATGGAAAATGATCCTTTGGGCATGCCTTGTTGAGATCTGTGAAATCAACACACATTCTCCATTTATTGTTTTTCTTCTTCACCATCACCACATTTGCCAACCAGTCTGGATACTTCACATCTTCAATGAATTATACTTTCTGGAGCTTCTCGACCTCCTCTTGTATAGCTTGATTCTTCTCGGGACTAAATACTCTTCTTCTTTGCTTTACAGGCTTGATCTCCTTATTCACATTGAGCTCGTGACATAAGAAGTTTGGATCTATTCATGGCATGTCTTCATGACTCCACGCAAAAGTTTTCTTCCTATTTCTCAAGAAAGTTATCAACTTCTGTTTTATTGAAGCATCTAACGACGAACCTATCCGGTTTACTCGTTCAGGATGCTCGTCGTCCAGAATAACATTTTCTGTAGATTCCACCACCTGTCCTTTTACAAGTTGGGATTCATCTCTAGGATCGAGTGTTTCAATTTTTGTACCTTCATCCACCTGGTAGGTAGTAGTCTTGTTCCTTGATTCTTCAAACTCCTCTTGCTCGGCAGACGAATAATATCATTCCCGAGCTACTTTCTGATCACCTTTCACAACTCCTACTCCGAAATTTGTAGGGAATTTTAAGCACTGATGTACTGTAGATGGGACTGCTTCGAACTTCTTCAAACCAACTCTTCCCATGATGATGTTGTAAGCTGACTGCACATTCTTATCCATCACAAAGAAGCGTATTTTTTCTGTTCGACAAGCAGGCCAAGTTCCAATGAATATATCCAACTTGATCGTCCCAAGTGGAAATACTTTCTCGCCAGCAAAACCCAATAGAGGTCTGTGATAAGGTTCCAATTGAGATAATTTCAAATTTAAATCGTCAAAGAATGAATAGTACATGATGTCTGCCAAACTACCATTATCTACCAGCACTCTCGAAATCACTACTTCTTTCATCCTCATTTTGATCACCAAAGGGTCGTCATGAGGGTAAAGAACACCTGCAAGGTCGTTTTTTGAAAAACCGATGACCAGCTTTTCTTTGTTTACCTTCCTCGGGAGATCCTCTTCAGCCAAATTTATCCGTTGAATGTATAAGCAAGCCTGAGCCTCACCGAGGTAAGCTTTTCTTTCTACAGTAAGGTCTCCTCCTCCTGCATCTCCTCCTGTAATGACATTACAATCAAATGACCCAAAGCGTATTGAAAATACCTCTCGTTCTGGATGTCTTGGTTTCTTGGGAAGATCGGGGTCATCTTCTGTATCATCTTCATGATCCCTTTTCTTTTTCTCCTCTGCTCGACGAGGAGATCTAGACCTTTCTCTAGTTAGGTCATTATTCCTTCTTTCGCCTCCCCGATCAACATACTTCGCTAACTTCCCTCTTCGGATGAGTGTTTCAATCTCGTTCTGAAGAGCTATGCAATTTTTGGTCATATGGCCGTGATCCTTATGGAACTCACAATATTTCTCCCTATTCCTCAGGTCAGGGTCTGACCTCAGTTTCTTTGGCCACTTTACTTCCTCGTTATTCTTGATTTCTTCCAAGACATGATTAATACCCATTTTCAAAGGAGTATAATTATCGAATTTCTTCAGGACTTCCCATGACGATTTATTATTCTTGGAATGCTTGTCACCGCCATTGCCCTTATGCTCTTTCTTCTTGGATTTTTCGTCTTCCACCTTGGTTTCTTTATCCATATTCTTCTTCGCAGCCATTGCCTCCTCGGCATTCATGATTTTGGCCTCTTTTACCATCAACTCTGACATAGTTGTAGGTGGATCTTTGGCCAAAGTGTAATACAATTTGTTAGGCAACATCCCACTCATCAAGGCGGTGATTGCTGTCTTTTCTTCATAATCTATGACTTCCAGTTTTTCGTTATTGAAACGAGTTATGTAATCTCTAGTACTCTCACCAGATTTTTGTCTAACATTTAACAAGTGTGCTACTCTTTTTACTGGCTTTGCCCCAAAACAGAAATTACCGATGAACAACTCGACCAACTGAAAGAAAGTTGAAATCTTACCCCGAGGAAGATTGTTGTACCATATCTGGGCAAATCCAGTAAGAGTTCCCGAGAATGCTCTGCATCTCATCTCGTCGGGGACAGCATAGATGTCGGTAGCAGCTTGATATTGCTCTATGTGTAGAACAGGATCCGTCTTTCCATCATATTTGGGGGTCACCACTGGTGCTTTAAACTTTCACGGGGTAGGAAAACCCACAATGGCCTGGACAAAAGGTGTCCCTTGAATAAAAGTTCGTTGTAAGGGATTCTTCGCCTTAGCCATTTCTCCCAATCTATCCTCCAAGCGCTGAATGGAACCCTTCCACGCATCGTTTCCTTCCTCGGGCTTATTAGTTAGAGCAATCGATTGTTCTGATGTGGCCTCTTGAGATCTATCTTGACGAGCAACTGGTCGTGATTGTGCTGATCCTTCTCTTAGATCTGATGGTCGTCGAAAACTCCTCGACATGGTCTTAGGTGGACTCCTATTCCTCCTAGGGCCTAATCGACTGAAAGGAGACACCCTACTCAGTCTTTCCAAGGCACTGGGTCTTTCTGGAGAGAGAGTGATACGTTGATCAGTATCAGTAGCCCTTATTGACGAAGTTTGCCCAGGTTGATAAGAAAAATCCTCAGATTCCTCATTACGATATGACTCAGTACGCCTGGATCGTGAAGGAAGTAAATAAGTTTGCCTTTGACCACTTCGCTGTCCTGAACGTGCAGGTGCACCGCCATGAAGGGTCTGTATGAGTTGCCTCATTGTTTCCTGCATGGCAGTTTGTCCTTGAGCCAGATTCGTTATAATCCCAGCCAGATCTGGAGGTGAAGAGGGATTTGGAGGATTTCCAGCATTTCCAGCATTTCGATTACTGGATTCTGGGTTATCTGCCATTGATGATGAATGATTTTCGATGAAAAACGATAATAACAATCGTTCCCACAGACGGCGCCAATCTGTTGATGTAAAAAATTAGATTACTCTAATTATTCAATCACAGATAAATAAATGAGACAAAAGATTTTAAAGTGGTTCAGCCTTATTTGAATGGCCTACATCCACTGTTATGTTATTGCTGAGTGTTTGGGAATTCTCGATTACAAGTGCTATCAAGAAATTCCGATCCCTTTGAATGAGGGTGATACAAGGTATTTATAGTCCTTAGGCTGTACATGAAAGGGTGATACATTAAATGATATACATATGAAAGGGTAACTCATTTAATGCTCTTTAAGCGTGTGAGTCAAGATGATAAGCATTCAATGAATAGTTGAACTGTTGATTATCTGGCAATCAATGCTGTGGTCGAGATGCAGCTCGAACCGCCTTAGTTGCTCATCGTCCAAGAGTTCCTCGGAGCACTGGAGTTCCTTGGAGGACAAGAGTTCCTCAGAGGGCTGGTGTTCCTCGGAAGACTGGTGTTCCTCGGAGTACACCTGTTGCTCGGAGTGAGTATGTTGGTCGGGGGAATGATCTTGCTCATTGCTATTGTGCCACGTAGATTGACACATGCCTTCTTATTATTCGTCCACATCAGCATACTAATTTTGGTATCAACAATGTCCAACATAGTATTAAGTAAAAAAAATTTAATTCGTATACCACAAAGTTGTCAATATAATATTATGACAGAAGTTAAATTCATACAAGTTAAGTCGTTTATTATATTACTGAACAGAATCATCTCAAGGCAGTATGATATGCGTGGTTTCAAGGCCTGACAGTAGGTATATGACATAACCAATTAAACTCATATATATATATATATATATATATATATATATATATATATATATATATATATATATATATATATATATATATATATATATATATATATTGTGTAAAATATAGTCCACATAAAGCCCCTTTTTTTTAAAATTTATACGCATGGCTCAAGACATCAACGTCAATAGCAGTTGATGAAAGGACAAAATCAATAGGGCAGCTTGAAGACACGAGTTTCTTTATAGGCGTGTGGCCCAAAGATTTTTTAAAGGCAAAAGCAGGTATAGGACTGGTCATATCTAATTAATGGTAACTGACGATAACCAAATATCCAATGGGTATAATTTCTAAAATCGAAAGCTATAGATCCTAAGGTAAAAAAAATCTCGGTCAAGATAAGTATATAGCAGGTTCAATTCGGATAAGAGTTGCAAGATGGGACAATAGGTATGGCAATATGTCTAATAGGTATAGGCGTCAACTTTCCTGGCAGACTGACAAAGTTCAGTGGCCCTCATGTATCTTCAAGATTGTATGGGAGTAAAAACTACATAGGCCTCTTGTAAAGGTTGACGAAGTGAGCAAGTGAAATTAAGGATGGGACAAGACATAAAAAAACTGTTTAAATTTTTAGCTTCAGCATTTGCACGTGGCTCAACGTGTGTAAAAAAATAAGTACCTCACAACAGCTAACTGTTAAAAAAAACGTGGCACTATTGTTTTAAATATAAATATTTTATATATATAAGTAAACTTATATACACATGGATATCGTTGTTTTTTATGGATCACAACAGCTAACTCACACGTGGCTCAAGGTGTTATCAATACAAAACTTAGCAACAGTTATATAAATATAAGAGGTTATAACTGAATGTAAGCAAATCATAAAAACAGACAATGTATAATATGTTAATACCAAATAGTTTTAGGTGCATATGCAAGAGAACATGTATGGGTGCACAAATAAGTTATACAAATAACTATATACAAGATATGTTGAGTAACTTATAAAATAGTAAATAAATATATGTTTGGAATCATCAAAAGTAATATATTACATTAAACTAAAATGTACATTAATTAAAATTATTTAAGTATTAATTTAAGGGATAAATACATTTTTGTTAACATTTATGTATGTCAAATAGATAACGAGCTACTTGTTCATATTGCAAACTCGTTAATTTCACTCGTTTTCCCATCACATGACCACCCTCATCGACGAACTCATCAATGTCTTCCACGCTGGTCGAGTCACGCATATATTCTCGAGTGTACATTGATGGCTCCACGGTGATGTAATCCTCTGTAATTGATCCTTCAATATATCGTGTATTCTTGACGTAATCTTTGAAAACTTTCATCAATCTTTCAAACAAATACATCCATCGATATCTAACTGGGCCACAAAGAAGTGCCTCATCACATAGGTGTACCAATAAGTGAACACTCATAGCAAAGAATGATGGGGGAAAGTACTTCTCCAACACATAAATTGCTTCAGTCACCGTCAATTTTGCGGGCACTATATGATCTCAATTGACTACCTTCTCATATAAAAATTAGAAGCAGATACTAATTTGCATAATATCCCTCAGCAAATCCTTGTGCTTTGAGAAACAATGCTTAGACAATAGAGGAGCCAATTGCAAGATCACATACCAATTGTGGGACTTACACTTATGTAAATCACGGGTCGCATAATGCACAATCCTTTACAAGTTGGACAAAAAAATTAGATGAAACCTTCAAATTATATATTGTGTCTAAGAGCACCCTCCTTTCCTCACTCATCAAAGTAAACACATCAGGGGGAATTATTGTCCCTCCCCAACTATCTTCTTTCAACCATAGTTATGGCTTAAGTTTCAACGATTTAAGGTCTTTTCATGCATTTTCTCCATTCTTCGAATGACTCCCCCAAGGCGTGTGCCCACAATATGTTCAATGATGTGCTTCTTTGCGTGCATCACATCCAATACATGGCGCACCGAGTTATTCTTTCAACAAGGCTAGACAAATAAAATTGACCTCCTAGACCATGCCTTTCTTATCTCAGTTTCATTCCTAATTGGGGTTTTCTTATGCTTGACCTTCTTAAATTTAGGATTGTTACCTGGCATATTAGGGCCACAATCAAAATATTTACTTTTAATTTTTGAACTTGAAAGTCTTATTAGCGGTAGCCTATGTTCAACCCCCCGGTAAAAAATTGGAACCTTCTCAAATCTAACACTATGAGCAGGGGTAAAAATATCCTATGGCAACGGTATACATTTTTTGAGCTAGATAGGAGAAAAATAGATTCAATATCCTCTCCACAAATAGTACACCCCAAATAACCTTATACTACACAACCAGATAATGTCCCATGAGTTGGAAAATCATGAATTTCCCACATCAACATAGCTTTCTTCGTAAAATCTTCTTTTATAAAAGAGTCAAATGCTTTCACACCCTCTTCCCACAACTCATTTAATTCTTCCACCAAAGGATCCAGGTAGACATTGATGTCCTCACTTGGTGCCTTTGGCCCAGGTATCAACAAAGACAATAACGAAAATTCAGGTCTCATACATTGTGAAGGAGGGAGGTTGAGTGGGGCTAGGATCATCGGCCATACTCTCTGATTGGAGCTTAGATTTCCAAATGGATTGAAACCATCTATTGATATTTTCCAAATGAATTTTACACTATTCTCGAGAAAAATTGGGATACTCAAAACTCATCCTCTTCGAAGCTGTAGAATAAATAGGGTGACGCATGAGATTATCCCCTACTTCTGCCCTAGCATGTTAAGTCATTGACTCCGCTATACATGGTACTGTGCAATTGCGATTTAATCTAGGCCCAACGGGAAAATATTTCAACACTTTTTGCAGCACTTTTGAGCTTATGCCTACCTTGCCAGTAGATTGGACATATTTAGGTTCATCGCATACCGGACACTAATCGATATTTTCATACTCCTTTAGATATAGTATGAAGTCATACACACTGTGATACCCTGCCTAATTAAATACCGAGTGATTAGGCCTTTAGTAAATTAAAAAAAGAGTTACAAAATGGTTGATTCTTAGCATCACCGTCAAAAACCAAATTAATTACTAATGGCCTATTAGTTAATTAAGCGGGTGCCAAATTTTATGTGGCATTAAACAGACAATTAATAATATGCGGAAAACTTAATTACAACATTCACATAATACTAGAGTCCAAATAATCTCAAGTAAATAAATAAATAAACTCTTGCCGAATAAACCTTTGGCTCAAATCCCAAACCAAATAATAAATTCAACTGGTAAGAAAATCTGAATACAAGTTTAAAACTGAAATACTAAATGAATAATTTCTCAAATGGGGCCAACATGACCAAATTAAAATACTGGAATAGACTCCTATGCTAGGAATGAAATTATAGATGCGTCTAATTAAAACTCTGCAAGCCTTAACAGCGCTGCAGCTATACGTCCCTGTAAGGAATCATCAAGTCGGGTGTCCTTGTGGATGGACACATAAAAGGTTTTGAAAAGATTTTATAGCAAGGGTTAGAACTCAAAACATTTTGAAAATATTTAGCAAGTATTTATCACAATCTAAAATTAGTTATTGATTACACATGTTGGGTTCACATGCACTCACTTGAGTTTCCTCACCTCTTAACTATTATTCATGCCTAACGTTTCTACTTAGCCAACCTAGCTATTCTACCCAAGCTAACTAGACGTAAGTATTTCTGAATACAAACACGTCTCTATTTCCATACCGCCCATACATTACTTTACTCGTTAGTTAACATTTCTCATACGTTATAATAGTTGAAATTATCATTTCACTTACATTCTAATTTTTTAATTAATTTAGTATCACTACTTAATTTAATCCTTAGATATCCAATATCTAACTGTCTACTATCACAGATAAATAGAATATTCACATCATTATATATATATATATATATATATATATCATTACGACGTCGCTCAAAAGGACCACCGTGAAATATGGACATACTATGCTATCAGTCCAAGTACCTCTCGTACTAAATAGGGACAATTGGTTCGGTATATCTCCTCGAACCCAAAATCAAATAACAAACAGTGGAGGCGAACATAGTTCTAAGCTTTTGGGCTACGCAAATACCTAACGTACCCAAACGACATGCCGGACACACTAATACATGACACATAATGAGCCGCCCTAAGTTCTATGTTTTGGAGCACAAATCTAGACCTCACTGGAATCGAATAGGTGGGACCGCCCACTGTGTAGGAACCTCTGTGATAGTGGGTAGCATATGTATGTTAACATATCATCAATCATATAATAGGTACACACACAACCTATATATATATATATATATATATATATATTCAGTAGGTATATATATATATATATATATATATATATATATATATATTCAGTAGGTATTCAAACAACCAAATTTTCATCAGTTGTACATAGCATATATCACTCGAATACTCGCCGTACATTCAATTTATGATTATTCTCATTATCGTATTTAGTGGAGTATTATTCTCTACTCCAAGGGCCCTAGTTACCCCTTGTTCTGTTTCAGCAAATAAGTCTTCATTATCCTACTGGTTCATGCCATAAGCTCACTCACGCTTTTTTGTAATTACATTCTCATTCTCGCGAATTAATTACAATTTAAGCCCGCCTCTTTCTAGTCTTAACTCTCTCCCTAAAAATGCCATATCCCTTATCAAGGTCCTACTATAATCCCATAAGTCCCTCATAATGATTTAAAGAGGCCTCAAAAGTCACCCAATCATTTACCCATAGTTTTAACATTTAAATAGGAAAATCTGGCAGAGCCGAATCGATTCGTCCAAATACATAATCGATTTGATCATAGCAGGTCACCTTCCTCACTGCAACAGTCGCATTTTTCACCTTTAACACCCACATAACTTACATGTTTCTTCACCAAACTTTAAAACAATTGTCCCTAACCATTTATACATGCATTAGGATGGTTTTTAATGTAAATACAATATCAAAACCTTATCATTTTCATTCAAGAAGGGATTTAAACATCTAATCCTCAAAACCCTAGGTTTTATGTTCTTCCACCATTATTCATCAAAAATCTAGATTTAGTTCTTGGATAATAACACAAAATCTCTTATTTATTATCCTCTACTGATATCAAATATTTCTACGTGCAATTCCTAGTCAAACATGTATTTAAATCACTATTTTCTTCTAAGAATTATCAATTTCATCAAACTAGTTTGAAACCCTAACAATATGGGAATTATAACTTCAAAACTAGTTTGCAAATAAGCACTTGACTTTGATCAGTAGGGTCTAATTTCGTGGCTTGGTGATGGATTTTATTGTTTCCTCCTCTAATCTTCTTTCCCAATCGATAAAAGCTCTAAGAATCTCTTCAAAGGCTCTAAGAACTCTCTCTTTTTGTCATCTAGTGAACTCCCATTGTATTTTAAGTTTCTAACCCTAGCCCTTCTTATCTAACATATGATAAAGGAGTTAGAAATTTGTAGGTCTCCTAACCCTCATTTCCCAAATGACTAAAACACTTCTATACGGTGCTGATTTAGCCTAAAAATGCCCCAGGACCCAATCGACACCCTCGAGTATAATATTTTAACTATTTTAACACTTCTAGAGTCATTCGTGACCTCGAAATCGTCATCCGAGTCACTCTACATAATTATTTCATCTCAACCTCAAATTAGTCTATATGCGACTCCTGGTTGGGATAATTTCAATTACGCCAATATCACTCACCATTACACATAATAATTTCCATACGTTATTTACTATGCACCTAGTAAATTAAATTCATAATATTAATCATTATATCACTCTCGATTAATATTTAATAAGTACATTATCACTCAATTTAATTAAATTACTTTTCTCGCATAATTTAAAATAAAATTAATTAATTATCGAATTAATTAAATTCAAATTCAAAAAAATGTGGGGTGTTACACACACAAGCATGAATTGATTTACACTTCATTCCTAAACGTTTCAAATTGTTTTTCATAGTAGGATAGATGTTTGGAAGCGTATTCTGCTTGGGTATCAAGCCCTTCACCCAATTCAAAATTCATGTCTCACTATTTCCAGATAAACCGTATTGAGTATTCAAATTACGCAAACCAACCATGGCATGTAAAGTTGTTTGATCTTTTCATTGCCAGAATATAACGGTTGGGTCGACTTAAATTTCAAACTTTGGTAGTCATCGTCAAGGTTTATCCCGATATCTTTATGAGCAACTCAACCTTGTATATCGTCAATGACCTCATTCACTTCCACTTCATAAACTCCAAGCACGTCATCAACTAAATCCTCTAGCATATTATGATCTACATTTTCATCCTCCCCTTATATATCTATCCTACTTGTTGAAGGTTTATCGGGGACAAAAGGAACTATCAATTCCCCATGAAAAACCCAAAATCGATAACTATCTTACATACCCCATCTTAACAATTGTAGTTTAATTGTTTTCCACTCAAACACCTTACCATTCTTACACCTATCACACGGACACTAAAACTCTTCATCATTAAGACATCTCTTTGCCTATTTCACAAATTCATTAGCACCTCTGCAAAACACATCCCCTAATCTATTTGTCTCACCCATCCACTCTTTGTATGTATGATATTCCATCACAGCTACTACAAACAATACCTATTATGGGTAAAAAGATTACATTCGTGGATTAGTATAAACAAAAGTGTGAACATTTAGTTCTTATTATTATAAACAATCACCTATTGAATGCGTATTCATAAGAACTAAAAGGCTAGTTTCCAAGCGTACTATATGTAATTTGAATTAGTTATAAATGTTACATAACCATTATGTCGTGAATTCAAATGTGAATACATGCAGGCATGCATCCCCCGAAGCAAGTGTTATATAAGAAGTTAACTTAATGTAAATTTACACATGAGCTATCTATTGCGGTTCCCATTATAACCTATTACTTATTGTATAAAATTTATAGTATTTTTAATTTAATTATCTATTATTTATATTTGATTTTTACATTGATATATTTCATTTCTCATCATAACCCTAAACGTTAGAGAATGCCTAGCGCCAACCAATTCAATGGCCATCTCAGTGTTCAAATCCACCAGTCAATAAGAGTTCAAGAATTCAAAACAACAATTCAAATAATAATGTCTTTATTAGAAATTTCTAGGGCCAACTAACTTAATGGTCATCTAAATGTTTAAATCCACCAGTCAACAACAATTCAAGAGTCTCAAACAATTAGAGAGAGAGAGAGAGAGAGAGAGAGAGAGAGAGAGAGAGAGAGAGAGAGAGAGATGACAGTCGCTGCTAGAATTAGAGAGAGAAACCAAATTTCAATTTCAGAATTGAATACCAAAAATCAAATAGGCATTATACCAAAAACCAAATACCAATTACCAATTTCAATTTCTGATACTAATTTCAATTTCAATTTAAAATACCAATTTAAATTTTAAATTCAAATTCAAATTCAAATTCAAATTTAGTTTTAATTTGAAATTGAAATTAAAATTCAATTTATAATATTAATTCTTATTTCCTTCATCTTCCCTAAAGGGTGAGTGTACTTCACAGTTCATATACATTGTTCCAATTTGAGGAAAATTCGGTAGCATATCCCCATAGTTCTCCACGTACACAACATAGATTCATAAGTGTGAGTACTATTTCAATATGTCAATTGAAATAACACTTAGCATCGCATCATCTAGTATGTACCCAAAGAACATTAAGATACGGTTGCAGAACTTTTCCCAAAAGTAACAAGTTTAATCCACTAAGAATTTATTAAACAGAAACGATGCAGTCCCAAACTGTCGAAACAGGACAATTCAAGAGATCTCATTACAGGGGTAATGACTCTCGAACGGGTCTAAGGGCTATTGAATGCGTACCCGTAGGAACTAAAAGGCTAGTATCTATGCACACTATATGTAATTTAAAGTATTTTCATTTAATTATGTCTTATCACAATTCGAGAGATTTCATTTAATTATGTAATTTAAAGTATGCTTCATTCAATTTAAAGTACGAACAAGAACTAAAACTTATAACAATTTCAATACATACGATATCAATTTCAATTTCAATTTATACCAATACCAATATCAATATCAATACCAATATCAATTTTTATCAATTTCAATTTCTACCAATACCAATACAAATTTATACCAATACCAATTGAAATTCAATTTTAATTTATACCAATACTAAGACCAATTCAAATTCAATTTATACCAACTTATATCAATATCAATACCAATTCAATTTCAATTTCAATCCATACAAATTTATACCAATATCAGTACCAATTCAAATTCAATTTATATCAATACCAATGCATACGAATTTCAATTTCAATTCAATTTATACAATTCAATTTACACACACCCTCGAACCTGCACAGACCCCCCACCCACACATACCTACACATATTGCCTTCCCCCTGCCCCACCCACCCACCAACACAGACCCACCCCACCCCCACCCACCTAAACACACACACGCACACCCTATAACACTACTCCCCACCCTCAAACACTTACAGACACACACACACACACACGCACACACACATACCCATGCACACATACACCTACACCCACCTACTCACCTACACACACACACACACACACACACGTGCAGACCTACACACACACACACATACATAAATAAAGGAGAGAGAAAGAACAAAAACAACTCACCTGAAAATGTAGAGAGAGAGAGAGAGAGAGAGAACAGTCGTGTGTGTGTGAGAGAGAGAGAATGGAGGGAAAGGTAATAGTGGAAAAAAGTGGCGATTATGATTTTAGTTAAAAGAGTTGACTATGATAAATTCGTAATAATTGTACTTGTCACGGTCAACGATCATGACAAAGCCTTATCATGGACTTGTCACGGTCATTAACTAAGATAAAAAACACGTGTTATTTTGCCACGATCAATGATCGTGACAGGGTTGGATGGCTCAAAGGTGACAATTAACCTTTTTGGTGTAGAGTTTCACCTTGAATTTTTTAGGGTGCCAATATCTATTGTATATTTTCTATAATTGGGTATATTGCCATCATTTTGCATAGTGTCACTAAGCTCATTCAAGCACAGATGAAACACTACTTTGTAATTATGAAGCATAACCAATTAAATATCATTATTAAAACTATGACCATCTGCTTTTACATCACATCAATTTTATAAGGCATTCCAAGTGAAACCTGTTTCCTGAATTTTTAAGAGCATATGGAGCAACAAACAATTTCAGTAATAGAAACCAATAAATCTCTTTTGATGTTATTTTTGCATGGAGAAAACTCTATATATAAACAAATGCATACAAAAAAAAATAATACAGTTATATATGTAAAGCAAAGCGGAAAAATAGAAAAACAGTTTGTATAATCTGAAGGATCAATTGCAGGTGAAAAGAGGATGTTAACAAGTTGCAAGATATTCCATTGCAATATCTTCCTAGATCATTCTTTTTTTTGCAGTTAACAACTTGTACAATGAGCATGGCCTTTGCCTAAAGATCATTTTATACCAAGTTGGTGCTACATTAGTGCCCCATTAGTGACAATCAAGGGAAATGACTAGAATTGCAAAAATTAAATAATCAAACGAGACATTGAAAATGGACCCAAACTTTGGGGTCCTCTGTGCTTTTACCCATAGAAGTAGAACAAGAACAACAAAGTGGGTGATATATCGCATTATAATTCTTTGTATAACTTATACAATCCATCAAAAGTCACCTTAATATGTCTGCAGATTACTATAAACATGTAAATACATACCTTGGGAAGAAAGCTTCATTGAAAGACACTATTTGTATCAACATCTAGTCTCCTTGCACGACTGACAAGAATAGCTAGTCTATATCTACAATAACCCGGAGTTCCATCCCCCTGATAAAAAAAAATATTAAATAAATTATTAGGAGCACAAATTACTTAATCACAAAAAGGGAAGGTTTGAGAATCAATGTGATCATTAGTAAATATTAGAATAAAAGTTAAAACCTAGTGTTTGAATGTATAAGTTACAATAACTGGGGTGTGCTCTTCAGGGCCAACAAGGTCATGGGAATAATGGGGGTGACTAGAAGCACCAAGGCTATTAGGGCCAATGATTAGGAAAACTTCCTTTCGATCAGTGCCAAGGGAATATGGCAGGACGTTATTATCAGTGTGGGGCAATAAGACACATGAAGAGAGAGTGATCGCATTTTGGCCCGGCATAGCAGGAGGGTGCCTAGCAGGGACACTAACCATAGATAGCACCTGCAGCACTAGCAGTAGTACCCAAATAATAACAAAGGCAGATGTAGTATGGGCATGTCTATAACTTCTGTAATGCGATGAAACCAAAGACTCCCCAAGTTCCGCATGCAGTAGATGGTATGTTTTCTATCCATGGGCCTATGGGTTGGGTATTATTTAATACGGGAGCATCACATTTATTTATTATTATTAATTTTCACGTATGGCCGGTTTGCAAAAGACAGTCGATAGTATTATTATGTATGTAAACTCACCCTTGGGTAATGAGGCACTTATTCATTCCGTATGTAGAAGGGTGGGTATAGACATCATGAGACTTAGTTTAGTAGTCGACTTACTTGTGTTAAATATGAATGGGTATGATTTTATCTTGGGCACGAACTGGTTAGAAGAGTATCAGGCGATAGTGGAATGTTTTGGGACGACCATTGTATTTGCTATTCCCGAGTAGGAGATATTTTTGGTTACAATGCCTCTTTCTGAGGGAGGATCAACCACACATCTTTATTAGATTGAGGAAGATACCTCACATGAGATAATTATTTTCTTAGAGTCGATTCCAGTGGTTAGGGAATTTATGGATGTATTTCAGGAGATATTGAGTTTGTTATAGACTTATCACCAAGGGCGAGACCGATTGTGTGAGAACCATATTGTATGGCTCATTTAAATATGAAATAGTTACGAGAACAGATTCAACATCTCTTGGGTCAGGGTTTTATTAGACGAAGTACATCACCATGGGGTGCTCCAGTGCTTTTTGTAAAGAAGAAAGATGGGTCACTCCGTCTTTGCATTGATTACAGGGAGTTGAATAAGGTGACGACTTGGAAAAAATATTCGTTATCTCTGATTGATGACTTATATTATCATGTTCAAGGATAAACATACTTCTCAAAGATTTATTTGAGGTTTGGATAGTACCAGTTGCGTATCAGAGAGCAGGATGTCCTTAAAACTGCATTCCTGACACGGTATGGGTCGTATGAGTTCAGGGTTATGCCTTTTGGGTTTAATGCTCCAGTGGTATTTATGGATCTCATGAATAGGGGGTTCATATATTTCCTTGACCATTTTATGATCATGTTCATTGATAATATTTTAGTGTATTCTCGGATTGAGGTGGAGCATGTTGAACATTTATGTTTGGTTCTGTAGACATTGAAGGACCATAAGTTCAATGTCAAATTCGAGAAGTATGGTTTTCAATTGATTGAAGAGCAATTTTTGGGTCACGTGGTAACAGAAAAAGGAATTGTGGTGGATCCAAGTAAGGTAGCATCGGTGAAGGAGTAGGGATAACCTAAGACACCGATAGAAGTTTGCAGTTTCTTAGGATTGGCGGGATATTATCGTCGGTTCATCGAGGGATTTTTGAAGATTGCGGTTTCGTTGAAAAATTTGACTTGCAAAGGGGTACCATTTGTGTGGGATGACCATTGTTAGTTGGATTTTGATGACTTAAAAGACAAGATGACTTCAGCACCTATACTTGCACTACCTAGAGGAGGAGTAGAGTATCTGGTGTATACGAACTCATCCTTGTAGGGATTTAGGGGTGTTTTACAGTAGGAGGATCGGGCTATAACATATGCTCCTCACAAACTTAAGCCCCATGAGAACAACTATCCCACTCATGATTTGGAGCTAGATGTAGTTGTCTTTTCCTTGAGGGTTTGCAGGCATTATCGCATGGGGGAGAAATTCAGTCTATTCACAGATCATAAATCACTAAAATATTTGTTTACGCAAAAGGATTTGAATATGTGATAGCATAGGTGGTTGGAATTCATGAAAGACTATCAGTTTGACATTCAATGTCACCCAGGTAAGGCTAATATTGTGGCAGATGCGTTAAGCTGAAGGCCTATATTAGAATTGGCGACAGTGTGGAAGGCTAAGTGGTGTGAGCTTTATCAGGCTAATTCAATTGCTAGGGATTGTATGGTAGTAATGACAGTCACACCCGAGATTGTGTTACGGGTTGTGAAAGTGTAGACAGGAGATTATTTTTTTCAGGATAAAGTGAAGCTTTTGGGAGAGGTTATGAAATCCTACTCGATCAGTTCTCAGGGAGGTTAATATTTCAATGGAAGAGTCGATTTAAAACATACTGTTATGACAGAGTCCAATGGGTTGAAATTTACGGTACATCTGGTTGGAGATAATAGGTATAAGGATATGCGTTGGTAGTATTGGTGGATGGGTATGAAGCAGGATATAGATGATTTTATCTCGCATAGTAAAGATTGACCTCCAGAGACCATCCAGGATGTTACAACCATTGAAAATTTCGGTGTGAAAGTAGGAAAACATATCTATAGATTTTGTTAGAGGACTACCAACATCATAGATGGGTCACGTCTATATGGGTGATAGTGGATCGATTGACCAAACTGGCTCACTTTTTATTGATTCGGACAGATTTTAGGACGACACAGTACGCCCAGTTATTTATTACCGAGATTATGAGGTTACATGGGGTACTGATTAATATTATGTTCGACAGGGACAAGATTTTCATGACACATTTCTGGCAGAGTTTTCAGCAGGCTTTGGGAACTTAATTGCAATTGAGTAGAACCTATCATCTATTGACTGATGGGATGATTGAGCGTGTGAATCAGATGTTAGAAGACATGCGCAGAATGTGTATACTTGATTTTAAAGGAGGCTGGGAGAAGTAATTTACATTGGTGGAATTTGTATATAATAAATCTTACCAGTTTACTACTAGGATGGCACCTTATGAAGACTTATATGGAAGACCTTGTTGTTCGCTTGTTTGTTGGTTTGAGGTGAGGATAGTAAGTTCCTTGGACCTGAAATAATCCAAGATACTTTTGTTAAGATCGAGATGATTGAGGATCATATACGAATATCTTAGGATAAACATAAGAGTTATGTAGATGAAAATAGGAAACATGTAGAGTTGGAGGTGGGTGACTAGGTTATGCTACGGGTGTCTCCTATGAAAGAGGTTATGAGATTCAAAAAGAAAGGAAAGGAAAGCTCGCACCAAGATACGTGGGACCTTTTTCATTAATTAAGAGGGTAGGGCCAGTGGCATATAGACTTGCTTTACCAGAGCATTTATAGAGGATTCATGATGTATTCCATGTATCATCGCTTAAGAAGTATAAACAGAGTGAGAGGGCTTATTAGCCAAATATCTTGTAACACCCCATGATTTTGAGACTGAGAAATTAAATTTTCGGGAGAAGTAAAATTTCGTTAAATTGGAGAATTATAAGATTTGGAAATTGAAATCCAAAAATTGAGGATGTTATAAAGTATTTTGAATGATAATTCTGAATGCGCCATTAATTTTGGATGGGTCGAGATAGTCGAAATGACTGTCATTGAGTTTTATTTCGGTTTCGAAATATTTTTAAGTCAGTTTGACTCGAATTGGAGTGAACGAGTCATTTAAAGTGTGTATTAACATTTAAAACTGGGATTATTGTTTTAAAGGTTTAAGAGGCTTACGGATCAAGCCTTTTCATTTGAGAGAAAGAGAGAAAGAGAAAGGAAGAATGAAAGAAGAGAAAAAGGAAGAAGAAAAGAAGAGAGAGAGAGAGAGAGAGAGAGAGAGAGAGAGAGAGAGAGAGAGAGAGAGAGAGAGGAAACTTGGAGATTTTCGGCCCAATCGCGATCACGAGCACGATTCAACCTCTACGAATTCGAGGCAAGTTTTTAATCTTGCCAAATATTTCATTTGTGTATTTTATTTCATAATTTGTGGATAAAATAATTAGATTTTGGGTATATTTATCAAAACCTACATTTTGGGTTCAATCTTGAAATTGATGTTTACACATGGGTTTAAGGGGTATGAATTGATGAGGTGAAATGTAGGATTTGTTTTGATGTTGGAAACATGGTCAGTTTATAAATTCATGATTAGAAATTGTTAATTTGGGATTTTGGAAATTTCGGTTTTGTAGAAAAAAAATGACCATTTCGTAGCCTGTTAAACAGGCCGAATCGATTCAGTCGCCTTTCGAATCGATTCAGAATGTTGCAGAGTCCCAGGTCTGTGTGACCGAATCGATTCGGACCCTAGGAAAATTGATTTGGCTTGGGAAAGTCTCCCAGGTCCTTTGGATCGAATCGATTCTCATTTGAAGCGAATCGATTCACCCTTGAGATCGAATCGATTCGAAAAAGATCGAATCAATTCGGAAACAGGGCTGTTTTGCTATATTTTTCTAGAATGAGTTTTAATCCATTTCGATCGAGACTCTCGAATTGGAACATCCTACTATGGTATGAGAAGTACGTTTTGGAGATTCATTAGGAATTTCTCACATGTTTTGATGGTGGGGATATATCGAGCTAGTTTGGGGAAACATACATTCGTATGCATTGGAGATTGTCGCGGTAATGTATTGGGAAATTTTTAGGGATGGGAGTCCCATTTGGGGTTTTACTAGTGAGTTAACCTAGGGGGTAAGGTTAGGGACTTTTCAAGTAAACTATGAAGATATGGCGAGATATTGTTAGGCCGATTTTTTTAATATTGAATGCTTCAAGCGATAAAATTTTATTTAGGTAGTACGGATAGACCAATGAGAGACGGGTCGAATATCCTTAGTGAAGATGAGTTTGGAGATTAGATCAAAAAAGGCGTTAATGTTAAAGGTTCATGGGAACATTTGAACCGTAGATGAAGATTGAGAACAATTGGATTGTGTTATCCACTCGATTCGATTGGGTTGTAATGTTAGTCGGGAGAGTGACTATATGTCTATGTGTGATTAATAGTAGAGACTCCCATACTTGATGGGATCATGGAATGAATTTAGGATTGATCTTGAGGCTTATCGATTATTAATTAGGTGAGTACATATGACCGAGATAAGTATCGTGTGTTGATGTACTTTCAGATATAGATGGAATGTGTAGTGATTGTTATATATGGTAAACTTGGAGTTGGTAACTTAAATGTTACATATATTGGAAGACTATTCATATCATAGGGGTAATGGATGAATAAGCTTCAAGTGAGGGATCGTATTTATATAAGGAATTAATTAACTACGTTTGAGACGACGACTAGTATAAAGAGGATTATATACATGTATAGCCGAATTTATAAATTTCATACATACGTGTGAGAGGTGGTATGTATATATATACTCATGGCGTGAATATCTAAACCGTATGTGATGGTTTAATTAAATGATGGGATCATATGGATGTATATGTATTGTGTATGTGAATGATATATATACTTGTATTGTGAAGCATACCCCGCACATGCTATCATTGGGAAGTTGCACGATAAGGGTGAGCACCCTAGCTCGAGGAGCAGAGTGTGAATATTCCCCAGGTCATAGTCGTTCATTGTGTTATTATGTGATATACATTATTTTTGGGATGAGACGTAGTGGGTATGTTTCGTCTCATTGCCGGTTAGGAACTATGAACGCTTCCCGGATGTCGTGTGTATGTGTTGGCCGCGAAGTGGGTGATATTTAGTCCCACCGGTGGTCCCCAGGATCGAATATGAGTGATGCCCTAAAAGATGATAGCATGGTGCAGTATATTGGCATTCTATAGCCGGTTATATTCTATGTATGGCAATTGTACATTATTTATATATATATATCCTATAGGTAAAAAGGATATGAAATTCATATGGAGTACATCTTGGGTGATTATGGTGTACTTGATTGTTGGCGGTTGATGTATCGCACTTAAGGAGATATTTCGGTTATATCAACCCAAGGATTTAGTGGAGGTCTTGGAGTTACTCTTAGATAGTAATCCAAATTTTAGTAGTTGCAGTGATGGTATTTGTGTATATGACATGATGGATCCCTACGATCGATATTGTCAAGGAGTAGTGTATCGGGGGGGGGGGGGGTTCCTTGTTTGGATTTCGCTTTGCGAGACGCCCCACGCACGAAACGCAGTACAATGTAGAGAGTAAAGAGAAGTTTTGTCCTTATTAAATTGTTCATGTTATTTAGAGAGTAAACTCCTAATTTGAAGCTAAATGTTAATATGTGAAGTAATAAGATGGATAACTAATTAAGTTATACATTGGAATCAAGGAAGCCTAGTATGGCACATATGCATATATACATTTTAGTGTGATTAGAATGGGAAGGATTCTTGGGTTATGTTAGGATGGAAGGTATTATGGGTATAGGCCGTGCCTATGGTAAGTTAGGTTGTCCTTATGGGTGGGGTAACTTAATTAAGATTCCAGGACGCGAATAGGTGCGCGCTTTTATATGCGAGGTGAGTTGGGGGTTTCACGAGAGTGCGACTCCACTTTAATTATGAAATAGTGCATTTATATTTATTATGCACGGTTAACACACTTGCTAAACAATTTTACACCTCAGGCTCTAACCCGTTTATATTTCTCTTTTGCTATATATATATGTATGTATATATTATTACAGGTGTCCTACCGCATGGATGTTGGATGCTTTTCTATCCAGAGTCTTGGGAGCCGTAGCAGGTGCGGACTGTTGTGGGATCTAGATTGTAGCCACTTCCTATCTCTTTGTACATCTGGATAGGACTCATGTTGTGTATCGGGTTTATACCTAAGGGATATTTATAGATGTTTATATTTCTCCTTTATGATGTGGTACTGTCTGTGACCCGACAACTTATTCGGTTATATTTCCTTGTATATACTCATTTCATATTATTCTAGCACCTCTTTGATCATGGTTCTCGTGTGCATTTTACCCTTTGTTAGTAGTTTTATAGTGTTGGTTGGTTGTTCGTGGTATATTTTATTAAATTTTGGCATCTTGCTTATTTGATTGTGGGTAATTACCTTTATATGTTATTGTATTGTTTGTTGGTGCTGAGACTGAGCCATCTGAGACTCATGATTTAAGGTAGTATAGGTATGGCCACCCGTTATTATTTTAAGCGGGTTGTTAGATATCTCGTATGAGGAGAGACCTGTTGCTATTCTTGACCATGAGCATAAGATGCATTCGAAGGTGGTGCCCTTGGTTCGTGTTCAGTGGGGGCATCACAACGCCTATGAGTCGAAGTGGGAAAGAGAGGAGGATATGTATGAGAACTATCCAGAACTCCTTATTCCAAGTATACTCGAATTTCGGGAACGAAATATCTTTTCAAGGGGGAAGTATGTAATACCCCGTAGTTTTATAGAGATATTTAATTGAATATTTAAATTATGCGGTCGACACATAATTTAATTTATGAAATAATGGAAAATGAAATAAATATTAATTTAAAGTGGAACGAATTAATATTTATGTGACTATGTATTTACTAGTGTTCTATAGAAAGTAAAATTGAATTAAGTTGTAAGTGAGAATGGGATGGAATTTAATAATATCTCAATCGGGACATATGTGATTAAATTAAAATAGGTTGAGATGAAAAATTATTGTTAAATGGCCCATGTGACGATTTTGAATACACGGTTGATCTGGAATGGGTCAAATTAGTCAAAATTGGGTACCCGAAGGTTGTGTTTGGGTCTCGGGTGCTTTTTATATTAATCGGGACTAATTTAAGTGGATTTTGGACTTCTTATGAGTATGTGAAGAGCCAAAAAAGGTATTTGACTTATAAAATGAATGGGTTGAGTTTGAGAAAATGTTATTTCACAAATCAAAAGCTTTAGAAGAGTTATACAAGGAGTTAGAGATAGAGTGAAGAGAATTGAGAAGAAAATTCGAGACTACAAGTGAGGAATTGAAGAACATTTCAAGAATACTCTAGGATTGAGGAAGTGGAAGGAAATTATAGGAAGAATATCAAGATCTTCATCAAATTCCGACCCTACCATCTTTAAGGCAAGTAATTATCTTACTACTTAATTTGTGTATTCAATTTTAGTCATATCATAGTTGAGAAATGATATTTTTGGGATGATTTCACATATATAAACTATGGGATTTTGGAAAATGATTGATATTTTGAGAAGTGATTTATATTTGAGAAACAATATAAATTATGGATTTTGAAGAATTAATATGGATTGAGAATTCTAAAATATTTAGAATTGATATTGATAGGAAGAAAGTAGATGTGGAAATGATTATGTGATGATTAATAGATTGATGTAATTCTTGAATTTAGTTATGAAGGCTATGAATTGATGATTAATCTTTTGAATTAAAGTGATTACTAGATGGTGGAATCATTTCAGAAATATTCCCTTATACTCTATATGGACTGGCTAGTGTATAATATTATGTTAAGGATGATTAGTACTGAATTGGGAAAGAAAATAGGGGTGAGGTTTGCTGGCTGCAAAAGTGAACCAGTTCGCTTTTAGACTCAACCAATTCGGATTTTTGAAAATTTTCAGATTTGGCTATTTTATTTAATTAGAGACAAATCAAATGATTAAGGATATGAGACTTTTATTCGGGTATTAGAACCTTGGATTAAAGGAGACTTTTATTCGGGTTACTAATTTAGAATAATTGAGGAATATTACTGAATGGGAATAATTGTGATGAAAATTCAAAAATTGGGATACGGGCAGAGTGATGATTAATTACCTGTCCAGAATTTTTTATTGAAAATAAATTAATTAATTAAGTGAGCAATTAATTAATTGAGTATATAATGGAGCATTAGAAAATAATGCGTTGTGCCAGTAGTGATATGCATGATTAAATAAATTATTGAAGAATATACATCTGTTGAAATTGTGTGTGTGTGTGTGTGTGTGTATATATATATATATTATTGACGTGAAAGATATATTTATATGAATATAATGACATACCCCTGTAAGTGTTATCATGGGAGCTTTCATATAGTGAGTGATCTTCCATGACAAGTGAAAGCATGGTAAGTATAGTCTACATGTCATAGCGCCACACATGTGCCCATGTATTGGGTTAAAGTTTGAAATGAGGAAATTACGAGTATGGTTATGACTCCATATCGAGGAATCTATGACCTCCTCCAACGTTGTTGTTTTATATCACTGTTCGGTGTGAGATTTCGACTCGGTAGCCAGGATGGTGTGAGTATTCCCTGGGGATATGATAACATTAGAGACTGCCATTCGATAAAGTGTTCTTGTTGTTAAAGGATAGAAGTTATGCATATAAAGTGTGTGATATTTATGTATGCATGATGTGATAATACAATACCTATATATATGTTCAGAAAAATATATATGAGCATGATGAATTAAAATGTGAATATTAATAACTAGTGAAAGTTATTAAAAATGGTACAATAATTTATAATTGAAAATTATAATGATTAGTGAAGGTGAAAGCTAAGTAAATAAATTACATAGGATGTGATGGCGTATGTAATTTAAGGGTACTTGGGAACTAGTTCGGTAGGCAGCATAATGAGGTGATTAAAATGCACGTGTTAGGTGAGGATTTTATATGAGAGATGAATATTGTCTCATAAGAGACTGAAGTACCAATTTAAATATCAGTGAATAGATACACATCTATTTATGCATTTTAATTACTTGCAAAATATTTTCAAATCGATTTGAGCTCTGACCCATGTCAAAATTATTTTCAAAACGTTTTAGGTGTCCAACCACTGGGGCGCCATGGATGATCATCTTTCCAAGTAATAGAATTGCGACAGCTGTGGGATGTTGTTGGGTTTTGTTTAGTGGCTTCTATTATTGTGTTCTAGTCTATGACTCTTTTTATATTCAGTCATGTTGCCTATGTCAGACGGGTTTATATTTTATTTCATCTTAATACTTTTATATGGAAGTTTTTCGATGATTTATTCGGAACTGTTTTACATGTAATAAATTTATCGTTTGGATTTAGTTATGGTTCTGGATTCTATTTAAATTTTTTAGATGGAATCTGAATGACTATTACATTTTGTCTGATGTTAATAAAGATTGAAATTGACACACAGCTTAATTAAATAATAGGTGGTTAGTAATTAATTGGTTCGACAATGATGCTAAGAATGAGCCAAGGATATTTATGTTTTATCTTAGTAGAGGGTTGGCCAGACGTTATTTTAATAAGCGGATTGTCACATCAAAGCATTTGTTGGGGGGTGGTGGGATGGGGGATGGGGGTGAAAATCCATGTTTGTTCTTTACTTCGTTCTATATTGATAATTTTTAAATTAATGTCTATGATATGAAATTACCGTTGATAATATTTGTTTTGAGTTTAATAGTAAAGCTATATGAATATGCTTTATTCATTAATCTGCCATATATACATGTTTTTCATTCTTAGTTATGGTAATGATATGTCCTCTGAGGTTTTGGGGCATTGATGTTGAAAATGCATAACCCATTTCCTAAAATTATTTAATGTAGGATTGATACTTGATTAGACCCATTTATATATCTTATTCACTACACCAAAATGGGCAAATTGTCACCTTTCAGCCGGCCAGCCTTGTCAAGGTCATTGACCGTGACAAAAAAAATATGCGTTTTATGTCACGGTCATTGACCTTGTCACGACCGTGACAACGAATTGTCACGGTCATTGACCGTGACAAGTCCGTGACAAGTCCGTGGCAAGTAAATTTGTCACGGACTTGTCACGGTCAATGACCGTGACAAGACCTTGACACGACCGTGACAATGTTCGCAGCAAAAACCCTATCCCCCTTCTTTTTCCCCTCCCGCGACGTTCCCTCCATCTCTCTCTCTCTCTCGACGCTGCTCTCTCTCTCTCTCTCTCTCTCTCTCTCTCTCTCTCTCTACTTTCAAGTCCATTTTCTCTCTCTCTCTCTCTCTTCCATTTATATATATATTTGTGTGTATATTTATGTGTGTATGTGTATATATATATGTGTGTATGTGTGTGCGTGGAGGGGGGCAGGGGGTGGGGGTGGGCGGGGTGGGGCAAGGTGGGGGAGGGGGTGGTGGAGTGGGGCGGGGGGTGGGGCAGGGTGGGGGAGGGGGTGGTGGAGGGTGGGGTGGGGTGGGGTGTGTGTGTGTGTGTGTGTGGTGGGGTGGGGTGGGGTGGAGTGGGGTGTGTGTGTGTGTGTGGTGGTGTGTGGTGGGGGAGGGGGTGGATGAGGGGTGGGGCAGGGGGCGGGGTGGGGTGTGTGTGTGTGTGTGTGTGTGTGGTGTGTGGTGGGGGAGGGGGTGGTGGAGGGGGGCAGGGGGTGGGGTGGGTGGGGTGTGTGTGTGTGTGTGTGTGTGTGGTGGTGTGTGGTGGGGGAGGGGGTGGTGGAGGGGTGGGGTGGGGTGGGAAATCATATGAAATGAATTCAAATTATTGTTGTAGCACTAAGAGAATAAATGAAAATGAATTGAAACTATGAAATTGTTATGGAATATAATAAATTTGGAACTATTGTCTTTTCAACCATCCAATAAAAGTTTTCCTTCATGGAATGTTAGAATTGTTTCTAGGATAATAATCCTACTATAAGATAATTGCTCAAAATAAATATTAAATAATAATTACTAAGATATCAATTCAAATAAAGTCTTAATAACCTAACCAAAAGAAATAAAATAAAATATCAAATAAATTATCATCCACCTCATAGACATTCCCTACCAATCATTTTAAGATAATTTTTTCCTTATAAAGACAAATACCTTTGATTGCAAAGCATGCACTTGTATTATTATTATTATACAACATGTATTATTTCGACGTGTAATTCTAAAATCTCACCTAGTTTTGTATACTATTTTTAAAATCATACTATCAATTCACGAGACACTAAACAAGAAAGAGGGCATATTAATTTGGAAATGCTTGTTTTTCTTTCTAGAGATCCGTGTCGTCAAAACTTGGTAGTGTTTGAGTGTGTTTTTATCACTAAATTATTATTTCACTAACAAATACTCCTTATATCCTAGATTAAGAGTCCATATTTAATTTTTGTACTTACTAATAATACACTTAATCAATGGCTAGGATTAACCCTTATTCACTATCATGAAATTTGGTTAATTGATTATTTTAAAAAAAAAAGCAAAAGTAGACATCAATTTTATAAATAATTGATATTTTCATTCAAAATAAATATTTCATTCAAAAATATTGTTGGAGGGTGGGGGAGAGGGGCAGGGGGTGGGGCAGGGTGGGGTGGAGGGGGGCAGGGTGGGGTGGAAATTTGGCTAATACACGAGAAACTGATAATCGTAAATATTATGAATAAAAATGGTACTTTCTTGGAGACTATAAATTATTATGTACAAACTTTGGTTCTAGACCTATGTTGTTGGATTTGGATGTTGGGTGTTGATTAGGTGTGCGTGTGTGTGTGGCGGGGGAGGGGGCAGGGGTGGGGCACCCATTTAATAACTCTTTAAATATTTGGAAAAAACATAATATTACAAAATTGAAACGAAATGGTATTGACGGAACTTACACATACGTTATAATATAGACGAAACATTTTTTTATCTGTACTAATAACATTTTTTTTATCTGTACTAATAACATTTTTTTTACAGCAAAAATGTCTCCTTTAGATGTTAGGGAGAAGATGATGATGCTGTTTATGATGATGTCGTCGTCTGGGTTCGGTGGTAGCGAAGGCGACGAGGGCTCCTCCGCCCCTAGGCTCCCCAAATATGGAAAATTTGGGATTACTGTCGAAAACAAGTCGGAGCTTTTAGCGAGATCCCTCGAGCTGCTAAAGACGGTCATCGGCCCGGGGTTTATGAGTTGGAAGGAGGTGCTGTATGAGCTCAAGTTAGCTGTTTGGGCGGCACTACAAGTAATATTTATATGAATATTTCAATTTCAATTTATATTTATATTTATATTTATATTTATATTTATATTTATTCGCAACTAACATTGTATTTGTTGGACAGGAACAATTGAACTTGGATCCAAAGCTACGCGATTCCGTCTTGGAGCAGTTGAGGGAGCAACACAAGACGTGGAAAAAAATATGCGGACACGGTACTTTGGAAAAACACGAGAGACCATTTTACAATGGCGCGGATCCGTCTCGCCCAAGGAGCCGATCTCATTGGCACAATGGCAAAAGTTCATTGACAATGAGATCGAGGATCGACAATTGGCATCTCGCCAATCGGGGAGGGAAAATCGGGCTAAAAAGACGGACGTGCACTACTCCGGCCGGATCTCTTACGCTGAGGTGGAGCATAGGATGAAGGTAATATTTAATTTATCTATAACTACAGAAATATATTATTGGATATTATTTTACTTTGCGGGGCCGATACTAATTTTACTTTACTTTATTTTATTTCAGGGGGTAGGGAGTGGGCCAGGGGGTAAGCCACATAGACTCGATACTTATGTGGCTCTTCGGACGAAGAAGGGGAAGGACAAGGAGGTGTCCTCGAGCGTCGCGGCCACGATTGTAAGTAATCCGACAATTTAATTATTGCTAATTACGTTATAATTTTTTAGTTTACTTATTTTACTAATCATGTGCTTTTTGTCGTTTCAGGCAAAGCTTAAGGAAGTGCATGAGTCGCAGTCTGATGCCGACAAGGCATCTTTGTCCACAGACGCACTCAGCCAAGTGCTTGGCTCTGATCGCAAGGGGAGGACAAGGGGAGTGAGCTCGCGGGTGGCCAAATCTAGGATCATCGGATTGGAGACGAGCGACACCGGGTTGGCTCGAACGGTGGATTCACACGACGCGAAGCTGTCCCGTTTGGAGGCGACGGTCCAAGATATGTACTCATTCATGAAGCGTACGTTGGGTGGAGACCGTAAAGAGAAAGGGAAGGAGAAGGCGGTGGAGGAGGAGGTGCGGGAGGACGAGGAGGTGCGGGAGGACGAGGCGCATGATGACGAGGATGTGGACCTCGCTGCTTCATCACCGACACATTCGTACTTCGACGATCCACTTCCCTATTTGACGCCCTCCAACAGACCATTATCGACAATTGGTTGGCCGAGCATGTTCATATTGGACATATTTGATGGCCAGCGGATAGGGAGGGGGTTGAGGGACCCGGATATCGTCGAGGGTGGAATAGTCCATGGACGTGTGCTTCAACAGATGGAGTCCAGGGTGCTCGTCACGCATGTCATAACCGGGAAGGAGAACTCCCTATTGTGGTTGCGCGAACAATGCGGCACGACGTATATTAGTGGGTGCGTCAATTCGTATGTCGTGTGGCCTACTCACCTCCTCAGTTTTATCCAAGACATGTAGTAACATTATTTTCTAGTTTGTCCATTTTAATTATATTTGGATTATATCGTCATGTATATTATTTTTACTTTGAAGATTTGGATTATACTGTCATGAATATATATTTGCATTATCTTTAGTTTGTGTTGGATATATGATGTTTGGAACAGGTACAACGTTGCTATAACAGGTACAAATATACTGCTGGGCAGTGGCAGTGGCCATACTGCGCAGCAGATTTTTTTAAAATTCTGCCCAGAATTGTCACGGTCATTGACCGTGACAAGTCCGTGACAACATTTGTCACGGACTTGTCACGGTCAATGGCCGTGACAATTTTTTTAAAAAGGGTCACGGCTTTGTCACGGTTATAAACTGTGACAAATGTGTCACGGTCATTGACCTTGACACGACCGTGACACAAAACGCGAGTTTTTTGTCAAGGTCAATGACCGTGACACGACCGTGACAAAAAAAGTTGTCTCGCCTCGAAATGTCACGGTCATTGACCTTGACAAGGTGAATTTGTCAAGGTCAATGACCTTGACAAATGGGCAGATTTGGTGTAGTGATTATAGTTATATTCCTTATTCTTCTCCATCTTGTGGTTTCATTATCCCTTATCTACTTGAGACAGAAGAGGGAGAGAGTATATCGTACTCTAATATACTTATGTTGAAATTTTCATAGGTTATGCTGAACACTTTTTTCACTTGATTTTTGGAGAGATGTATTCTTTACAAATTCATGAAAAACTTCATTGGGTAATGGTTTGCATTTAGTCGAGTTATGTTTTTTTCTAGGTTTAGGATGGGTAGTTAGAATATTTTTGTAAAGGACTTAAGGATTTTTATTTTTTTTGAAGAGTACCTATGATGTACTCAAATCGTTTGGTTACAATTATCCAAAGGAGGAAATTGTAACACCCTAAATAATTGACTCATAGGGTTTTCTTGTTTCTACACCATTTAAAATTTTCAACTAGTTTGGATATTTTGTCAAAATATATTTTTTAGTTTGTGACGCTTATGTTTGGTACATCATCTCAAGTGTTCAAGCCTCAAAACTCATCCAACTTACATATCCGAGTAAAGGTAAAAGGTAAAACATTAAGTGGATGCACATTGCACATTTTTACACTTTGATACATTTTAGGCACACATGCATTTCATGATTGATATTGTTGACCACATGTTTAAAATATTTTCCTTAAAAATGACATTGGATTAATTTTGTTAAAAAAATATTTTTTTTGATTCAAAATAATTTTTAGAAATATATTTGAATTTTAAATAATTTTTTAAACATTATTTTATTTAATAAAAATGTCATTTATTGGTACATGTTTTTAAAGAACACAATCATGTTTTCTTCAATTCACATAAGCTTGATGCTTTTTAGACCCTTGATTATAATCTTGATCCAAAGGCCAATTAGCACGATTTGAGTAACTTGTTGGCTGACCAATAAGAAGTGTTTGCCTGGCCTGGATTGTATATTTCCCTTAATCGACTTTTTCCTGTTGGAGCCTAATTAGATATATGACAGTATCATTCCAATCATTAGATATTAAGGCTTCTATGTAGATTTGACCGAATGGAACATAACTTTCTTGCTACTATATTCGTTGGTTTAGTTAGATAATTAATGTTATTATTATTGGTTGTATACAACTATAAGCTAGTTGGGTTTAGAACTGCTAGGATCATGTCTAGTAAACCCATTAGAGGTGTCCATTTCTAGACTGTAAGATCTTGTTTAGGTGATAGTTTTCGGCAAAACAGGTTCCAATTGTTGGATATATTTTAAGAGACTATAATTATCCCTATAGATCATTCTTAGGAATGATTTGGGGTCCACTTCTTGTATAGTAAATCTTTAACCGTTATTAGACTAGATACGTTTTGTTTAGTATAGTGGCGGAGCCAGAAATAAAAGTTGGCCTGGGCATGTTAGGAATTTTACGGGGGTTCGGGGCGGTAGCCCCCGAATTTTTTTTTTAGAGTAGTACTTATAAAAATCTTTTAACTGCATAAAAATTAACATATAAATAGATGAATTACAATGATTTAAAAAATAAAACATCATTACAAAATGATACTAATGTAAGTTCATACAAAACTAGATAGTTGTCATTACATTCTACAAAATTCCTCTACGATTTTTCATTTTCTGAAAACGATTCACGATTACATCATTGGAAATTACATCAAACACATCCTTTTCAATGTATGCTATGCAAGTATCACTCAACCAAGCATCCCCCATGCGGTTTCGGAGATCAGTCTTGATGATATTCATAGCGGAGAAGGCCCTTTCAACTGAAGCAGTAGAAACCGGAAGAATTAATGACAATTTCAAAAGCCTGTAGACCAGTCCATATGCTAGATGTTTTCCTTTCTCAACCATCTTCTTAGCCAATCCACTTATTCCCTCCACTTCATCAAAGTGCCTAGTTGACTTAACATCAAATTCAAAATTTATAAGTTCATCCCGAAGTTCAATACGTTCTTCCTGCGTGAAATCTTCAGTATAAAACTCAGAGAGACGAACCAACAAATTTACATCAAAAGCAGCAAATTGAAATTTAGGATCAAATGCGGTCATACATATAAGCAATTGAGAATTCACCTCATCAAAACGGTGGTTAAGTTCAACAAGTTGCTTATCCACACATTGGTAAAATATGTCCACTTTATAATGATGTAAATTTGTTACCACTGGACCTCTCCTTACCCTCCCTAAAAGACAAAAATTATCTTCCATGTTGGGAACCACAATCTCATATTTAGTACAAAAGGAAGATACTTCCAACAATAAATTACCCCACCCCTCATCCCTCATTGTTTGGAAACGACCCTTAGCAACTCTCACACAATCCATTGCATTTACAATATCTTGATCCTTATTTTGCAATAACTTAGAAAGTATATTAGTTATTGAAAGTACATTCTTCATCAAATGCATGTTGAAGACAAAATCAAAAGTTTGCATCTTCATTTGCAAGGCCACTGCTTCAACTCTTCTATCCGTACCATTATCTCCCAATTCATCCAAAACATCCACGACGGACCTAAACATAACCATCAAATTAATCAAAGTCCCATAATGTGAATTCCATCGTGTATCGCCCAGTCATTTCATGGAAGTTTCTTGATTTAACCCTCTACCACTTGATGTCTCACCGAGTTCTAACTGACTGAAAATTCGCTCAACCTCTTTCTCTCGTAAAATGTCTCGTCGCTTACATGATGCACTAGACATATTCACTATCATATTCACACTAAAAAAGAACTCATCAATGTGCTTCAGATCTTTTGCGACTTTTACTAGTGCTAATTGAAGTTGGTGTGCAAAACAGTGTACATAGTATGCCGACTTGTTCTCCTTCAAAATAAGTGATTTTAGCCCGTTATATGTCCCTTGCATATTACTTGCCCCATCATATCCTTGACCCCGCAGATTTTTTATACTTAAGTTGTGTTTGTTGAAAAATTGATCTAGTGAGGCCTTTAATGACAAAGACGTAGTGTCAGGAACATGGACCATGCCCATAAATCTTTCAATCACAAAACCCCTCTTATCCACATAACGCACAACAATAGCCATTTGTTCTTTAATCGACACGTCTCGTGCTTCATCAACTAATATCGCAAATAAATCCCCCCCAAGATCATTTAATATTTCTTTAATAACCGCATTAGCAATTGCATTTACAACATCTTTTAGAATATCAGGAGATGTCAATTTTAAATTTTTAGGAGCATTGTTAAGTACAACATTATTAACAACTGCCTCCCTACGAGCAAGAAATTCCAGGAGTTCAAAAAAGCTACCTTTATTCCTCGAGTTTTCTGATTCATCATGAGAACGGAAAGATAACCCTTGCCTCAACAAAAATCGAACCACATCAATTGTGACAACTAACCTTCGGTGGTACTCAACTCGACACTCCTTCGATTGCTTATGAATTATTGTCTCAACATGTTGATCTTGATTCATCAAATTCTGACTCTTCATGTACGTCGTGCGATGACCAATACTACTAGCATGCTCATTTAGCCTCCGTTTGCACTTCCAATTACAAAATCCACCCCTAACAAATACATCACTTTTATTTCTGTCAGGAAACTCATCAAAAAATAAGTAACAAACCAAACAAAAAGCGGAGTTCTCTTTCACACTATATTCCAACCAAGTAGGAAATTCAGCAAACCAATCAGTGTTGAAACGACGAACTTTGTTTCCAATATTTGTTTTAGGAAATGTATGCGAATATGGTTGGCAAGGACCCAATTGCAAGTATTATCGTCTAATTTTATCTTGATCATTAACATCATAATCTGCAATGCGCGGTCGTAAAATAGGATCGGAGGGAAGATTTGACAAGTCAATATTAATGCGGCTTCGAATGATTCTATTTGGGCTAGGGTTGTTTTGAACAACATTGGTATCAGATGGAGTGGATACTGACGCTTCAACTGAGTCTTCACGAGCCCTTTTAAAAAATCTCTCCATTTCTGAATAAATAAAATTCAACAACATTTTTAGAATAACATATTTATACAAAAAAAATCCAACAACTTCATCAAAATGTTTATTAACAACTAAAAATTAACAACAAAAAACATACCCAAACATTTCTATTAAAAAACATACCCAAACATTTTCAGAATAAAATTCAACAACATTTTCAGAATAACATATTTATACAAAAAAAATCCAACAACTTCATCAAAATGTTTATTAGCAACTAAAAATTAACAACAAAAAACATACCCAAACATATCCAAACATTTCTATTAAAAAACATTCCCAAACATTTTCAGAATAAAATTCAACAACATTTTCAGAATAACATATTTATACAAAAAAAATCCAACAACTTCATCAAAATGTTTATTAACAACTAAAAATTAACAACAAAAAACATACCCAAACGTATCCAAACATGTCTATTAAAAAACATTCCCAAACATTTTCAGAATAAAATTCAACAACATTTTCAGAATAACATATTTATACAAAAAAAATCCAACAACTTCATCAAAATGTTTATTAACAACTAAAAATTAACAACAAAAAACATACCCAAACATTTCTATTAAAAAACATACTCAAACATTTCTATTAAAAAACATACCCAAACATATCCAAACATTTTCAGAATAAAATTCAACAACATTTTCAGAATAACATATTTATACAAAAAAAATCCAACAACTTCATCAAAATGTTTATTAGCAACTAAATATTAACAACAAAAAACATATCCAAACATTTCTATTAAAAAACATACCCAAACATTTTCAGAATAAAATTCAACAACATTTTCAGAATAACATATTTATACAAAAAAAATCCAACAACTTCATCAAAATGTTTATTAGCAACTAAAAATTAATAACAAAAACATACCCAAACATTTTTATTAAAAAACATACCCAAGTTCCAACAATCAAGATGTCAATGAAGATGTCAAAATCAGCACCAATAGCTGCCAAAAATTGCCAATGAAGCTGCCAAAATCAGCAAGAATAATGGAGTCTCTCTAGACTTTAGGGAAGAGACGGAAGAGAGAGAAAGGCTAGTGGGTAAGTTTGGTTTGGTTTGCTTTTAATTTTAAGGATCATCCGTGTTTTTAGGTTTGAAATATTATGTTATTTTTAAAATTGCCCCAATATCTTTAAAAATTTATAAATCATACCTGTACAAAAAAAAAAAAAATTACTTTTGCTGGCCTGGGCAAGTGCCCAGGTCATATGCAGAGTCCCTCCGCCACTGGTTTAGTCTATCATTAAACCACATACCAACAATAGTTTCCTCAGGTGATTTCTTTTATTACCAGATGACATGTTTAGTCACTTGGCTTAATTTTTAAGCGGTATTCTCAACCTTAGGATCTTAGTGATTCCAGTAGTTTTAATCTAAACCCTCTATTTTAGATTTTCATACTCTTTGATCCATGTGTGTATAAATCACTTTATACCATTTATTATGGTTGATCAGCCATTGTTATAGAGTGAGAAACAAAGAGTGTTATAATATTTTTAGAGAGAATGTATAAATAGAGAGAAAAATATTATGAGAGAGATAAAAATACTTTGAGCGAGAGAGAGTATAATTTTTTTTAAGATTCAAACTTAATGTTTATTTCATTATTACTCTTGACTTTTAATTTTTCATATGAAACTCTCAATGATCCTAAACAATACACGTCTTTTTGTGGAGTGATTGATTTATTGTGTTGTATTAGAGAGTAATGTGCTTAAATGTTCAAATCTATTTTTTTATCAAAGCAAAACTCTCTTAGTGTTAAATCGATTTTTTTATTGAATATTTTTAAAAGATTTATTACTCTGACTCTGTTTAGAATATTATATATATTGTTCAAAATAAAACTTCACTCTGGATATAAAATATTTAGTGAATATTTCTTATAGATTTGTTTTATAAGTCTTTAAAGAAAATTTAGTTACATAAATTTTTATTTTACTAGTTTTGTAGAAAAAATTGTGCGTATGTTTGCATTTGCATTAGTTGTACTCAACTAAGACCATTAGTATTTTTTTTAGCGCGCGTGGTAGCATTGGAGGATATGATTATGTACAAGAATCAGAAGCATTGTCCTAGTGACTTGATCAGCTCGCAAATAAAAATATTTTTTGAAACTTAGCATTTTTCCCAAGTCGTGGTACCTGGAGCAGACACCTCAATCGACCTCACCCGCGGTGCCTCGAGTAGGTACCTTGAACAGCCTCATCCGTGGTAACTCGAGTGACCTCGTCCTAGAGACTCGAACTACCTCATCCTAGCGACTCGAGCTACCTTATCCTAGTGACTCGAGCGACCTCATTCATAGTAACCTCCTGAGCAACCACATCTATGGTCGCCCGGAACAACTTTTTTGTGATATCTTGTATTCGACTTATGCTAAACTATGATTTATTCACATGACGAGGCTAGCTACATGAAATTTGAAATTGATATTTATTACTCACCTCGAGGTGACCGAGCATGCTTATTGACTAATTTATTCTATAAATGATTTAATGGACCATTTCTGAATTTTCTTAGCTTTGATAAAATAGCGCGGGCATGAGATAAATAGCTCACCACATGATATATATACACTCAATCAACTGCATATTGTAGCATATTAAACTCTCATCATGAAATTGCACATAACAATATGTCTATGATTCCTTGAAGCATGTTTTCGAGTTTATTTTATTCTATTAACATAAAATAAAATAAAGGGGAAGATATACCCCGCATGATTATACATGACACTTTAATATGCCTTATGAGTTACTAATTATTTTTGTGCCAGAATCCTAGTCGATTTCTTATCCTTGCAGATATTGATCGCACATGATCAAATCGAGATCGAACAATTACATCAGGTCTTACAGATATCAAGGCCAAACGCTCAAGAGATTTATTTATTTTTAATTGGGGGCAAACACCTTGTGAAATGTATTTAAATGCTTTCAAGCTTAGATGGTGTTGTAACCAATTGTTTAATTTTCATTACTTTAATTTATCTTGAGATAAAAGACAAAGCAAAGTAAAGAGGGGAAAAAGTACTGTATAGTATACCACTTGTAGTTAGATATAAACACAGGTGACAAGCATGATCAGATTCGGTCCCAGAATAACCATCATTGATAAAGCATCCCCAAAATAAATATCAGAGTTGCTCAACATAGCCACCAGTTATCTCATATATAGCACTTGTTACATTACATTATTTACAGTAAAGCAACAGGGGGCAAACAAAATTACCCGCAAAACCTGGATCATAAATACAGAGTTTGCATACAAACCTTACAAATTTCGAGGTAAGTCTCCCACAGAGGTGCTTCATATTGCTCACAAACCTAACCAATTTCAAGGTAAGTCATCCACAAAGGTGCATCATATTTCTCACAAAACCTTACCAGAATTGTGGTAAGTCGCCCACAGAGGTGCATTATAGTTTTCACAAACCTTACTAGTTTCGACATAAGTTATCCACAGAGGTGCATCATATTTCTCACAAAACTTATCTGTATTGTGGTAAGTCTCCCATAGAGGTGCATTATAGTTTTCACAAACCTTACCAATTTCGAGGTAGGTCGCCCACAGAGGTGCATTATATTTCTCACAAACCTTACCAGTTTCGAGGTAAGTCGCCCACAGAGGTGCATTATAGTTTTCACAAAACCTTACCAGTTTTGAGGTAATTCGCCCACAAAGGCACATTATAGTTCTTACAAAACTTGTTAGTATTGTTATAAGTTTCCCAAAGTGGTGCATTACAGTTCTCATAAAGTCCTACATTACTAGGCCCGTTTGACCCTCGGATATGGGAGATTTATCGCCTACATTACTAGGCCTGCCTGACCCTCGGATATGGGAGATTTTATGGCAATAAGACTTGGCCCGCCAGACCCTCGATTATGGGAGATTTTATGCCTATAAGGCTTGGTCTGCCTGACCCTCGATTATGAGAGATTTAGATTTTAAAAGTCCAACATTACTAGGCCCGCCTGACCCACAGTTATGGGAGATTATTCCTATAAGACTAGGCCAGCCTCCACCCTCAGTTATGGGAGATTTAAGTCCAATATAACTTAGCGCGCCTGACCCTCGCTCACGGGAGATTCAAAGTACTATATTAGTAGGCACCAAAGCCCAATATTATTTGGCACGCATGACCCTCTTAAAGGAGATTTAAAAGACCTACATATCTAGGCATACGTCTGATTTACGGGAGACTAAAATCCTACATTACTAGGCACGCTTAAAGACCCTGACTTCTGAGAACACTTACAAAATATGTTGGTTTTAAAACCCCAGTTCACTCAAGGCACTGATGGTTGCTCAGCCGAGTACACTCAAACAGTTTTTTGATCTTATGATCGCAAAAGATCCACTATACTTATATAAGCACCAATTGGTTGCTCGGCCTAGTACATATTGCAAGTTTGTTATTCGAAGTGTCTGAAGCCACAATAAATTTGTGGATACATGCTCATTCGAGAGGAATGGGGGCAACCCCCTGAAATACTCCTACAAAATGAAAAGTAGAGGAAACAAAGATATCCCTCAAAACTACATACAGATGATATATGCGTATGCGTACATGATAAACAGACCAAACATGGTTATCTGATGATTTTCTAGTCAAATAGGCTAAATGATTTATTTCGTACACATAGTTGATATGTCTCAATCGAGGCCTCAACACACCAACTATGTCTACGAGGGGGAACATGTAGGGGGGTTAAATGAATTAACCATGAGAGAGCAGCAGCAGCGGAAATATTGCGACTTCTCAAATAAAAAACCAATTTTAATTAATCCCAAATTTTATTTAAACCCTAAGACATGCATCTAGATGATTTATCAAATGAAATATAGCATGCAGGATAAAAATAAACAAATTATATATAAAACCCTTTTAACAAAAACAAACCCTAAACATGCAGTAGTATGTGATTGAATAAATAGATAATCTACGCAAGAACATTCAAACACATGCAATTAAGGAAAAATCCCCCAAAGGGGCAAAACCATTTATTTTCACTATAATTTGTAAGAAAACGGCTTACAATCGGATTACAATGAAAATACAAGTTGACTAAGAATTACCCTCGGGTATCGGATTCTGTAGTCGCGGCTGGAATTATCCATTTCCAGTAGGGCTGCAATGAAGAAGAAGAACGGTCTCCTCCACAAGGGTTGAACAAACCAAAGTTGTGTTCTTGGGTTGCAAACGGATTCACAAATATTTGGCAAGGATGTGTGAATCAAAACATGAGTCTTGGGACTCAAAAATATGAAGACTAGATGTATTTGGACTCTCAAAAACGTCTTCTAAAGTCTTGCAAAACAACTCCCCCGAAGTTGGTATTTATAGGAAAAAATATGAAGAGTCCCATGTTCTTAAAACTCTAAAATTCTATCTAGCGTACAAAGAAAACAACATTCTTTAAGGAATTTTCTCTATCTTCAAAAGGTCATAAATCCTTAACCGTAGCTCGGATTGAGGTGTCGTTTTTTCCAGTATCTTCATTGCGGAGAGCTCTTCAACTTTCTAGTTGACCAGACCTCCGAAATATGGATGTAAAATTACGAAAATGCCCTTGAACTCTCCTATCGTGCCTTTTTTCACTGTTTTGACTTCCCTTGCGTACCACTTGCATTAAGTCCCTAAAATCTTGGACCGTGAAGTCGTTGAGGCAGATGTGGGACATATTAATGGAGATGTTGAATGCTTGATTCTCAGAATTCGGATTGAGGCCATCGAGTGACATCTTGAGGTGACGTGCCAAATGTAGCGGCGTACGACATACATAAATGTAACATGTTGGACATGAGAAAAATGTCCTTACAAACCACCAACACTTTAATAAATTAACACACATGTTTAATCAAATATTGATTAAATATTATCGAGTTTTACTACAATTCAGGCCCTACACGGGTTGAAATATTATTATGCGGAAATTAATATATTGCGTATACTCCGCATTTGATGAAATACACTAGATAATTCTCTAGTAATGATTTAATTAATTATTTGATATGCTACCACATATATTGTGACAAGTGGAACCGTAAATATTGAACACTTGGTTCCATAGAGAACATGACATGTGTCAAGCCCACTTGGGGAACTTTTACTATAAAAGAGGGTCTTCCCCCTCATTTGATGGATGATGGTCTTGGGGGAAAAGTAAGGAGAGAAAATATAGCTTTCCACCCCCACGCACCTTTGGAGCTCTGTCACGGGTTTAATAGTGACGAGCTAATTTTTATAGTTTGATTATACAGTATATGGGCGATTGAGAGGCGGATAGCTGGATTTGGCTCCCACCATGTGCCTAAACTACCAAGACTGGGCATTGAGAGACGGCTTACCGAATTAGGAACCCCCACACACCAAAACCACCAAACACCGAGCTTTTTTCGACGTATCATACGGACCCACGAACAGCGCAGACTTTGATTCTGCAAAGACGAATACGTAGGCACAACCACGTTGCTCAAGTCTAAAACAAGCTCAATGCGGTGCCTCCTCAAATCTTCACTCACATCTTACAGTAGGCATTGAAAAAGTTTGTTAATTATACATTTGCATCGATTTTGGATTTCTTATTTGGTTTTTGTAGGTAGTTAACCTATGCTTTATTTGAGTGTTTGTAATTTGTAAATTGATCCTTGTTTCATAGTAGATTTTTTTGATTGTCCGACAAAAGGGGATCGTGAAGGTTTATCTAATATGATAGAGTTTTACCACATAAAAATTGAACATGTAAATTTTCATTACCTTATCTCCTTCTATGTGTGATTGGTTATCTAGAAAATATGATGTTATTATGTGATTGATTTAGAAATATCCATCATATTGGAAATGAGTGAATTATGATATAAAATTTATATGGTAATCAAAATGTTATTTAGACATTAAAATAAATATGATTTAATTGATCTTTAAATTCTGCATGTATATAAATCTTATTAAGTCATATAATTTAAAGTTTTTCATGATATATATGTGTGTGTGCGTGTGTTGAGAAAAATTTGCATGAAATCAGAGTGTGATTTGGGACTTACAAGTGTTATCACAGCGGGTCGCTCTAAAAGAAAAATATTTAACCATCTTAATTGTGATCCATATATTATACAATATCATGATTTTATGTTAAAAATTTGAGTATCGTTATGTCCATATTATGATATTAAATCTTTGTATATATGACCTCATGGATGGAAATATCTTTTTATCTCCAAGAATTGTTTTCTCCATATTATTTGAATTTATGGATTTTGGCATGTTTAAAACAAGGTCCCCTATATTGGCTTGAAATATTAATAAAATTTTATTGACCAAAAGCATTGGTTTAAGGGGAGTGAAAATCCCTATTTATTCTTTACTCAGTTCCATACTGATCTTTTTAAATTAATGACTATTATATGAAATTATTGTTGACAATGTTTGTTTGGATTTTCCTTATAGTTCTATATGAATATGCCTTATTCATTAATCTGCCCCATATATATATATAAATATATATAGCCTCCCTCTTGTAAGGACTCCTCATAGTGCTAACCCCGGTACATACTATTTTTTTAAAATGGTAAAAAAATGAATTTTTTTGCTAAACTTCATGGATATGATATCCACAGTGAGAAGATCATCTCCAATTTTTTTCATAAAAAATTCAATAAAAAAAACCGTTGGGATGAGGTGATATGTAAAAAATGGTATAAATATGCATTTTCGACCGTTGAAATTTCGACAATCATCTCACACACTTTTTGATGAAACTTTATTGATATCATCTCGATAGTGAGACGATCATATTCATGCAGTTTCATACAAAAATTCAATCAATCAAGTTGCTGACGTAGACCCAAAACTTCAACGGTCCAAAATGCATATTTATACCATTTTTTTACATATCACCTCATCTCAACATTTTTTTTATTGAATTTTTTGATGAAAAAAATTGGAGATGATTTCCTCACCTTGAAGATTATAGTCATGATGTTTCATCAAAAAATTTATTTTTTACTATTTTAAAAAAAATGGTATGTATCAGAGTGTACACCATAAGGAGTCCTAATATATATATATATATATATATATATATATTTGTGTTTGCGTATGTTTATTTTTCTTTCTTAATTATGCTAATCATATGTTCCTTGAGGTTTTAGCGAATGGATGTTTAAAATACAAAAGACACCTCCTAAAACTATTTAATATAGGAATGACACTTGATTAAATCCATGTATGTATTCTTATGGTAGTTATATTATTTGTTCTTTTATATCTTGTGATTTTTTTATCTATAATCTATTAGAGACAAAAAAAAGGGAGAGTGTACATCCTATGCTAATCTCCAAGTGTTGAAATTTTCATATCTTATGTCGAAAACTTTTCTCACTTAATTTTTTATGAGATTGGTATTGTATAATAATTTGTGGAAAGCTTCATAGGGTTATGGTCTGTATTTAGTCGAGTTAAGTATTTTTTTTATTTTTCTAGGCTTGGCATGGGTAGTTAGAATATTTTTATATAAAACCTAGGAATTTCTTTTCCCTAAGAATGATCTTGATGTACTCAAAGGGTTTTATCACATATATCCAAATAGGGAGATTGAAATACCCAAAATAGTTGATTCATAGATTTTTCTTGAGTCTACACTATTTAGAGTTTTCAAATAATTTTGATATTTTTTGCCAAAACATATTTTTTTAGTTTGTGACCACTCATGTTTTGTACATAATCTCAAGTGTTCAAGATTCAAGACTCATTCAACTTACATATCCGAGTAAAGACAAAAGGCAAAACACCAATTGGATGCACATTGCACATTTTTATACTTCTACACATTTTAAACACACATGCATTTCATTATTAAGAATACTAGTTGAAAACCCGCGCGATGCGCGAGCGAGACGCAACGTCCAAAACCTAAGTAATAACAAAAAATACGGATAAAAAATTTAGATCAATCAAATATTTTTTACCACCATCTTTGAGACATTTATTCAACAATACATGGATGATATGAAGTTAAGAAAGATGACCTAGTTTATATATGCTTTTTTCTTTGTTTAGTTATAAAACACTTTACAAAGCACCATGGATTACCATCGAAAAAAAAATAACGATACATAACAATGCCCAAGGTACATAAAAGGAAAAAAAAATGTATATCATTGTTATAAAAATAAATAGATGAATAAATACATTTAGTAAAAATATAATAAGAGTTAAAAATCATTCAAATATATGATTTTGAAATTCATTCATGAATATTGAAATATTCAACTATCCGCACGTATTTATATATAAAACTCCAAACAAACATTTTTAATATCAAATTACAAAAAAAAAAAATGAAGCATAACATTTTCATAAGTATCTCTGAAAAAATGATTTGTTTACTTTCCCTTACAAATATATATATTTAGAATTCCAACTGAATATGTTTAAACGCTAATATATTTTACAAAGATTGTTCAATTATATCTACACTGTTGATCAACATAATTTTGCTAAATTAATGTAAACCACATTAAGGAAATTACATAGTCTTTCAAATTGAATTATATTTCAAAATTTTTAAAATATATTTAGTACATGCTCTTACATGAGGATGAGAATGGTATATACTATTTTATACAGGGGAGAGATTTGAGATATGCCGCCAAAGATTAAATTCAAATATCTTAAAAAGTTTTATATTGTAACTTAGAATATTGTTTGTGCTTTAAAATGTATTATGGCAGATATAAGAGAATTCTGATTTTTAGAAACATGAAATTTTGACAAATATATTTTAAAACAAAAAGTTATCTTTCATACATAGAATTAGTTTGTTCTTTACGTTCTAATCATGGCTTTAAATAACGGTATCGGGTAACGTAACGGTTGCGATCGCGGTGTAACGGTATCGGGAGTATCAAACGTAATGTAACGGGAATCGGTTACTGTGAGCGTGAATTTTTTTTACCATTCCCAAATCCCATAAAATGGAATGATAGTTTTATTTTGATTATATAATGTTGAATTTCAAGCTTTTGCACATGTTTTTCAATTACATTTCCCCCAAAAATCCAAACACCCCATTTACCCTTTAATGGAGAATGTGCATCAGTGTGTATTGGCGATACGTAACAGTGTATCGGTGTGTATCGGCGATACGTAACAGTGTATCGGTGATACATGTGTGATTTTTTTATAGTCCGATAAATCGGGGTGTATCGAAAACGATCTCTCAAGATACTGCTACGTATCGGTCGATACGATACGTAACGACCGTTTTTTAAAACTATGGTTCTAATCTAAAATAAAAAAGTATCTTCTATATATAAAGAATTAGTGTACTAAATATTGAAAACGATTTGCATTATAGGCACTTTGTGGAATATTCCAAAATGGCATCATTGAGCCATCTGTACATGCGTTATAAATTAATTTTGTCCATTTTGGAAACTAAAAACTGGCAACAGATCATTCTGCCCTCAAATACTTTTTTGGCGTGCACTGTTTTAGGCCACCGACGTCGGAGATGGGTTAGGCATTGGTAATAAGTCACGCACCATCTTCCAAGTTAAAAATCTTACCGAAAAATCAAACCCAACCATTCGCATCTCCGGTCACAACACAACCCAATACACCCCATTACCAACCACCTTAAAAATCAAAACACCACCATCAATTAAAACGACAACCAGCAGCGTACCCACAACCACCACTACCGAAAGAGAGTAAATCAATTCAGAAAGAGAGAGAACCTGCTGGAGATAAACCACCTCAGATAAACGGTCGGAGATGAAGTGCTGAAGATGAAGGATTGTCGAGATGGGAGGAAGGTAAACACACCGTGATCTTCTCGACCTCATCACCAGATTGAATTCTCCCTCACCAATATCCATTGAATCCCAAGTTTAACCATCAGATATAGAGACTTCCATTTAAGAAAACAAACAAATTGTTAGATGTGTCACGGGAATGGTAATGAGAGAGATGAGAGAGATATTTTTAAGGAAATAGAAGATTTGTTAGAGGAAATGAAAGGACGATTAAGTTAAGGGTTTGAGAAGTGGGTCTTTGTTGATGTAGAGAGAGATAAAGATGAACGTTTCCAATTGGGAACCTAAAGGATGGGTATAAAATAAAGCAGAATTTTTCTATGGTAATATATTTACGGAGAGAGCAACACATTATAAGCCACGTGGATGAACCTGCGATGAGAAACATTAATATTTGTTTTCACAGTGTATAGTGTTTTATATTAGTATATATAGATAGAGAATAGTCTTAAAATATAGAGTGTCACGTGAACACTCTTAATGAGGAGGAGTCTTAAATGCTCATAAATGCCTTGTTTTGCAATTTTATAGTATACTAGTTTTAAACCCCGCGCGATGCGCGAGCGTGGTATAATTTTATTCGTAAAATATATGCCACATAAATAATATTATCATTACATTTAAACTAATGTTAATATGAGATGAAAAAATGAATAAAAAATTTGGGACATATGAACATGCCTCTATTTTAAAATTACAAATCAACTACATATTTATATTTTTAAGTGGAGATGGTAGTTCTATGATTAGTATACACTAAACACCGAGATACTTTTTTTATTTAAGACATAATTATATTTTTATGTCTATTTGACACATTATATAAGTATTAATTAATAATAGATGGAGAGAAAATGGACACTCATATATAATCACGATAATTACTATCATATATATATATATATATATATATATATATATATATATATATATATATATATATATATATATATATATATTTCAAAATATTTTACTTAGGCACTTAATCAATTTTACATAAATTATACTTTAACCCCTAATTTTTGAAAAATATAATGAATAGTATCATGGACATGATAGACAGAAATGACAAACAATTAGAACTTGTGTGTTAAGAAAATAAAGCATAAAGGTTATAATTTGTATAAAAAAAATCTGAAAATGAGTCAAAATAAAAATTGCAAACCTTATAACAAAGCACAAAAATAATTGTGCAATCACAATATAAAAAGAGAAAAATCCAAAAAGGAATATTATATATTTTATTTAAAAAACAATGTTATTAACCATGGAAGCATACCTCACTTCCTTTAAAATAGAGCAACATACACCATATGCTTCTAACTAACTAAATTCACATAATATGCTTCTAACTAATTAAACTCACATTTTTATATAAAGATTCAATCGAAATTATCTTAAGAAAAATACTATTTCAATCCTCACATAACACATTCTACTTAAACAAAATCACAGTCTATTCTATGGCTCCTTGTCAATTTTGTAAGGATCTTTTAATATTTGGGGTCCAATAGTTATTTAGAGTTTTATTTCATTTGTTTACATTCTACTCGTTTAGGATTCAAAATCGACAAAAAACGTTAGTTAGCTAGTTTGATGGTTTGTTGACTCATTTTCCAATAAAAAAGACTACTTTACCCATTAGTATAAGTATTTATTAGTGTATTAAAACAAATTTTACATTATATCTTATTGTTTTAAATAGTAAAACTTTTTTTACTAACACTTTTTTATAAAATGAGAAAGTTTTATAAAATGAAAAAGTTTTATACACTTTTTTTATTAAGTATTTTTTTTTTAAATAAAAAAGTTTTACAAAATCAAAAGTTTTTTTTATAAACTTTTTTTAGCACTTTTTTTTACAAACATTAAAAAATATTGTTTTTAACTTTTTCTATAAACGTTGAAAAAACTTTATATAAAAACAATCTTATAAAAAACAGTTTATGAATGTCAAAAGTTTTTTTGTAAATTGTTTTCAACCTTTTTCATAAAACCAATTCTTTATATATGAATAAATTAAAAACGTAAAAAACACTTAATATAAAAACATTAAAAACACTGTTTTTTAACAGTTTTTTGTACAAACGTTAAAAAAAATTATGTAAAAACATTGTTCTTAAAAAAAAGAACTCTTTTAAAAAAATATTAAAAAATGGTTTATATAAAAACAACATTTTTTTAAAGAGAATTATAAAACTGTTTTTGAATGTTTATAAAAAACAGTTAAAAATTCAGTATTTTGTAACGTTTTTTAAAAACAGTGTTTTTTCCTTAAAAAAATAGTGGTTTATATAAACAGTTTTTTAACATTTATAAAAAAAAGTGTTTTTAACATTTTTATATCAACTGTTTTTGAATGTTTTACGTAAAAAAATAATTTTATAAAAAAAGTTAAAAAAATTGTTTATAAAAAAACCGTTTAACAATTATAAACTGATTTTTTTTAAAACATTGATTTTATATAAATTGTTTTTTGATGTTTATAAAAAACAGTGTTTTTTTAACGTTTAAAAAAATAATCCAGAAAAGAGAGAAAGTAAGAATAAGAGAGATAAAAGAGAGAAAAGCTCTTATAGTTTATATAAAAACACTTTTTCTTAAAAACACTGTTTTTTAAAAAGGTTAAAAAAACACTATTTTTTTTACTGTTTTTTATATACGTTAAAAAACTACTTATACAAAACCCATTTTTTTAAAACAGTTATAAACATCAAAAGGTTTTCTAATAAACTCTTTTTAACTGTTTTTTATAAAATCAATTTTTTTTTTTTTAAAAAAGACATCAAAAATGTAAAAAAAAAAGGTTGTATCAACTATTAAAAACAACTTTTTATATGAACAGTTTTCATATAAAATATTAAAAACGTTAAAAAAACAGTATTTTTCAACGTTATTATATAAACTGTTTTTTAACATGTTTATAAAAAAAATTGATTTATAAAAAAAACGTTAAAAAAGTTTTATAAAAAACCATTTCACGTTAATAAAAAAAAAATTAAAAACATTATTTTTATATAAACTGTTTTTAAAAAAAAAAGTGTTTTTATATAATTTTTTTTAAGTTTATTAAAAAGAGTGTTTTTAATGTTTTTAGTAAACAGTGTTTTTTTTTAAAAAAAAGAAGCGTGTTTATATAAAATGTTTTTGACCATTTGTAAAAAACAATTAAAAAATCAGTGTTTTGTAACGTTTTTAAAAGCGGCGCTTTTAAAAAAAAATAGTGGTTTATATAAACTATTTTTTAACGTTTATAAAAAAGCAGCTAAATATAGTATTTTGAACGTTTTTATATCAACTTTTTTTTAATGTTTTTAACATTTTATGTAAAAAATTAATTTTATAGAAAAGGTAAAAAAACAGTTTATAAAAGAACATTTTAACAATTATAAACTGTTTTTTTTTAGAAAAACATTGCTTTTATATAATTTAATGGTTATAAAAAACAATGTTAAAGAAATAACCCAAAAAAGAGAGAAAGCTAATGGTTTATCAATAGTGGGGAACCTCCAAACCTTACTAATCTTAACTAACAAATTAATCAACGAAAGAAAAGAAGGAAATTACCTGCCGAAAACTTTGGCGGCGATTTAACATACGTGCAACCCTTTGTTCAGGAGAAGGTTTGGAGTCTTTGGGGAAGTCTATTGTGATGACCATGGTGATTGGCAGCAGTTAAAAATAATGTTTATATATTGGGACGAAAGAAATGTATCATTCTTAATTGCATTTGACTTGGTCTCGTAGTTGGATTAAATTGAAGGAGAGAGAGAGAGAGAAAACTCAATAGTTCAATGCATCTATTAAATTGTTTGTATAATATTTTATAGAAATATAAAATATAGATTGCCACGTGGATACTCTCAATGAGGAGGAGTCTTAAATGCTCATAAATGCCTTGTTTTACATTTGAATAAATTAAACATCAAACGGTCATAATCTCAGTTGGCATAAATTAAGGGAATAACAGTTAAGTTTCTAAACAGATTATGAATTGATGCCACCTATTAGTCTAACAATCCTAAGACTCAAAATAATAAATGCCTATTAATTCTAGTGGTATAAAGCTATATTAATAGGTTATACTAACCTAAGGTTACATCCGGTCATCACAAAAGTTTTTAACAATTACTGTTTGTAAAGAAACAGACCTATACCTCCTAATATTTTAAGCCAAAAAACACATAACCACTTGTTAAAAGAAACGGTAAGTCAGCCAAACCAATTCACTCTAATATCTGATGGTTGAACCCAGTCTTGTTGTTGAAATACCTTTAATTGATGTGCATAACCATATGTGTTGGTGTAAATCCAAAGAAAAAAACTCGAACCATGTAACTGTAAAAAAAATGATATCCACGAATATTTGAGAATCCAAAATAATTGTTAAAAGAAGTTTAAAAAAATAAATGGGAGCAGAGTAAGGTATTACCAGAAGAAGAAGGTGGAATAAGAGTACTATGGGATTGAAATCTTCCAAATATGTAACTTTGGCCATAAATCTTTACATATTCCAAGATCTGTCGTTTGGTTTCCAAGAATACACGAACCTAGGGTTGATTCCGAGTAAATTAAATAGGCTCCCAATTCTTGTGTCTCTCTCTTCTTTCGTCTCTCTCAATGCGGATAACACGTGGTCCATTGACACCGGACCCGATTTCTTCACCGGGTTGCAACAACCGGGCCGCTGTGGCGGTTCTGGTTCGGCCCCAGAGTCCCAGACATGTATTCCAAATAGTAGTTGGTTTCTTCAAGTATCCAGATCTATCATGCGTACATAGAATTGTATATAAAGGAATTGGGTTCGGAAAGAATATAAAAGGGAACTTTTTTAGGAGATCCGATGAGTTGGCAAGATTGACCGAATCAGAAATGGAGGACTTGTTAGATTTGAAAACAAATATGTATTTGTTGTTGGGTTTGTATGTTAGTATATATATTTGTTTTGAATAAAGTAAATAAGTTAGTGGGAGTGGCCAAGTGGTAAGTTAGTGGGGGTGTGTGCATGAGGTCTTGGGTTCAAGTCCTAGGGAGCACACTAATTATTTAGGGTCAAAGATTGGGCCTTGGGCTCTTGGGGATTTCTAATATGCATTAAATCTTTTCAAAATCGTTTTAATTTTTTAAACCGTTTAGCTGTTAGTGGAGATATTAGTGGGTTAGTTGACTAAAACCTCTACCCACGTTTTTTACCATTTCCCTTATTTAAGAAAAGGCTACAGAGTCAAAAAAGAATCAAAAAAAAATCTCTCTCACGTTATCTGCAAAAATACTTTTGCTATTTTCTGCAAATAACTTTCTCTGCAAAAATAATTTTGCTACTTTCTAATTTTCGTTAATTTTCTGGGAGTGCTGGAGTATCCTGAGAGTTCAAAGATTTATCACAAAGCTGGTGTGTAAATCTGATCGTTGAATCCTGGGAGGTGTATGTTCACGAGGCTGACAGCTACAAATATCAGCGAGCAATTTCACCTTTAGGACTTTGTGTCGAACACAAACCTCGATCGATAAGTCCTTCTAATTTTTCCTATTTCAAATTTGGGTTATTTCGTTTATTCTGCAATTATATTTGAACTTAAATAATTTTTAAATAATATTTTATTTAATAAAAATGTCATTTATCGATACATGTTTTTAAAGAAACACAATCATATTTTCTCAAATTCACATACGTTGGATGTTATTAGACCTTTGATTATAATATTTATCTAAAGACCAATAGCCTTAATCCAAGTAACGTTAACCGATCAATAAGAAATATTTTTCTGACCTGGATTGGATATTTCCCTTCATCAACTTTTACATGTTGGAGCATAATTAGATATATGCTTGTAGAGGCAGGCTCCTGTGCACACTAAGTTTGCACATTACCTTTTAAAAGTGTGCAAACTTAGTGCTGGCGCACACCAATTTTTTTATGTGATATTTTAACATTTCAACGGACTCACATAAAAAAAATTAGCTCAAAAAAACTTTTTTTGCTATTTTTAAAAAATCGGTCAAATTTTCACAGTTTTTAAAGGGCTTAAAAACTCCGAAAGTTTGACCGATTTTTTAAACATAGCAAAAAAGGTTTTTTTGAGCTGATTTTTTTTATATGGGTTCCTTGAAATGTTTAAATATCACACAAAAAAAATCAACTCAAAAATATTTTTTTTACTATATATAAAAGGTAATGTGCAAACTTAGTGTGCAAACTTAGTGTGCACAGGAGCCTGCCTCTATGCTTGTATTATTCTAGCCATTAGTTATTAAGGATTCTGTGTAGTTTTGACTGAACAATCCATAACTTTCTGGCCGTTAGATTAATTAGTTTAAGTATATCATATAGGTTCTTATTATAGGTGGTATAGGATTAATTCTTATAAACCCATTAGAGCCATCCATTTATAAATCGTAACATCTTGTTTTCTTATAGGTGATAGTTTTGGGCCAAATAGATCAGTTATATGAAACCGTAATCACATCTATAGATCGTTGTTAAGAATTATTTGGGTTCACCTCTTATACAGTAAATCTTTAACCGACATTAGACTAAATGTGTTCTTTGTACGCTATCATCAAACCACATACTAGTAATAGCTTTTAAGTGTAGTTTCTTTGTTAGATATTTTTATCGGATGAATTTTTTAGTCATTTGGATTAATTTTTATAAGAGATTCTTAACCTTAGGATCTTAGTGCTTATAATATCTTTAATCTTAACCTTTTATTTCAGATAGGCTTCTAGACTGTTCCAACCCACAATATATAAATCAATTTATACCATATATTAGGACTGATGAACCATATTTATAGAGTGATAAATAAATAGGGTTAGAATTTATTTTTAGAAAGAATGTAAAAATAAAGAGAAAAATATTCTGAGAGAGAGAGAGAGAGAGAGATAGGATTAGATATATAGAGAGAGTATCATCTTTTAAGCTTAAAACTTAGTGTTTATTTCACTATTACTTTTTATTTTTAGCTTTTGATTTGAAACTCCTAATGAAGTTAAACAATAGATATCTTCTTATAGAGTGATTGATTTATTATGTTGTATTAGAGATTATTGTTCTTAAATATTCAAATACGTTTTTATCAAAACTAAACCCTCTTAGTGTTAGATCTGATTTTTAATTGAATATTTTTAAAGATCTAATATTATGATTTTTTGTTGAAAATTGTATATATTATTTAAAATCATATTTCTCTCCGAATCTAATATGTTTGTTGAATATTTATTATAGATCTATTTGATAATTTTTTAAGAAAAACTTGGTTATGTGAAAATTTTGTTTTACTAGTTTTTCAGAAAATCTTTGTTTGTATACTTGCATTTGATTTTTTTTTCACTTCACTAAGACCACTAGTATCATTTTATCATGTGGGGTATAGTTGGAGGATATGAAAATGTGGAAGAAACAAAAGAATTGCAAGCATAAAAGGAGTTTGTTAGTTCTACATCTTCATAGATATTGAATTTCAAATTTGGTTTCTGTAGGTAATCAACATATGCTTTCTATGAGTGTTTGTAACTTGTAAATTGATCCTTGTTTCATAGTGGATTATTTTAGTAATCCCAGAAAGGGAGTTGTGGAGGTTTCTCTAGTTCATTAGAGTTTTACCACTTAAAAATCCCTCATATTAATCTTCATTGCCTCATCTCCTTCTACATGTGATTGGTTAACGAGAAAATACTATGCTATTGATTTAGAATAATGCATCATGTTCGAAATTGAGCGAATTATGATATAAAATTTATATAGTAATCAAAATATTATTTTGACATTAGAATAAATTAGATTTAATTGATCTTTAAATTTTTCATGCAACAAAATCTGATTAACTCAAATAGTATATATTTTTTTATGATGTAATTATATATGTGTTGAGAAAAACTTGCATGATTTCATTTTATCGGTTCTGCTACATTAGGAAATAATTTATACATTATAAGTTTTGTCTCACCGCTACTAAATACTAAAATGAATAACATTGGTGGGTAATAATTAAATAGAAAGAAAGGCCTTGGACTCTTTATGATATGATAATGGTCTATGGTAGGTTATTTATGACTGCAAAAAAGAAATTATTTTGATTTTTTTATGCAAGATACTGGCATACACATTATAGTTTAGTTTCTATTTATTGGTATCTTTAAATCCCATTGAACATAGGACTGGGTGCAAGATCATTCTAGGGCATATTCGGATTTGGAGTACCCGACACTCATACTGTGGAATGAGCTAAGGGAGTTGAAATTGAGGAAATATGTATGTCTCTTAGTTATCCCAAAGGTTACAAAGGTAGTTTATATCATAATACTAAGTACAACAAAGTTGTTGATTGCATCAATGCCAGGTTTTCATAAGGGGATTACGTAATCATCTATGGGACTTGGTGTAAGTTAAATATAAGGTATAATGAAACATCATATTACCAATGTTGTTAGACCACCTGTACAAGATAAAATACGACCTAATATCGATAATATGCTACCTTGCTGCAGTGGTAGAATTATCGATGACCAGGATACACATTTCATTTCTAATGGATTATAAGTGGCATCACGTTATTGTCAAAGCATTAGGATCCATCCCAAATGGTTAGCATTTTGGGTAATCATTTCGATATAATCCCAAGCAAATGCAACCGACTCCTAGGAACTAACATGAGGCATTCTAAGATACAGACGTTTTCTTTAACTTATGACTATGGATACCAAAATGGATTCATTTTATTCTAATCATGTTTTGGCTTGTAGACTTGTTGATGGAGTAAAATCCATCGGGCACAAGTAAACCTTAAAGAAGTTAAAAAAATGGACGGGAAGGTGTAAACCTTAAAGGCAGGGATTACGAAAAGGTTTATTAAAAAATGGGATTGACTATGATTAAACCTTCTCAGGGTAGTCGTGCTAAAATAACGTTAAGACTACGTTCTTGAATGATCGTGTTGATAAACACATAGTAACAAGTCAAGAAAAGAAAATTTATGTTAGCTTGTGACATCCATTTATGGATTTAAGATAACATCAAGCTCCTGGGTCATTCGGTTTGATAAGGTAATAAAGTTTTGGTTTTGATCAACATTCGACAAGTACTTATTTATATAAGAATCATGAAGGAATCATGGTGGTATTTCTTAGTACATATTGTGGATAATACTTACCTAATCGGTAACACGGTGAGAGTATTATTTCATATAGGAGTGTGGTTATCCAAATATTTTATATAAAGTACTTAGGAAAAGACAACCACGTTTTTATGATCAACCTTTCACTTGTTCATTAGCAAAGGATGTTGAGACTGTTCCAAGTCGATTATATCAATCTTATATATATAATATTAGTTTCAAGTTTGGGATCATCCTATCTGGGAATCAATGTCTAAATGCACTTTTTTAGATGGAGATAATGACGGGTGTACCTAAATATTAAACAGTTGGTAGTCATAGATATGTTATGCTATGTACTAAACCAAAATCTGATATACTTTCATCATGGTCAACAGATTCTAGTCTAATAGTCTTATACCTTTAAGGTACAAAGACTAGGTTTTCAGTCAAATAAGGATTCCAAGTTATTTCACCTCGAAACATGTGTTTACTAACAGGAGATTGAGCTACAAGTTGGTTTATCATGAAGCAAACTTTGATTACTGACTCCACTAGGAGGCCTAAGTTATTGCCATTTCAGAGGCAACTCAAGATGCAATATGGATCGGTTTCTTCCTAAGTTATTTAGGAAGGATCCTTCAAGCTCAATTACCCATTACACATTTAAGTGAATATATCGGTACAATTGTAAGTTCGAGAGAACTCGTAAACCATAAAGGGGCTAAGCATAATTGAGTGTAGGTTTCATCGAGTTCGAGAGATTTAATGGAATGAGTGATAATTTTATCATAAGATTCTATCGGATAACACCTGGTTAATCCTTCTATCAATATGTAGCAAACTGTTATGTTGATGAGTTGGGAGTTAGATACATTACTTTAAGACTAAATGTGATATTTTATGGGTTTTATTCATAAAACCAAGTATGACGGTTACTTTTATGTAAATGTTATGAGAATAACGTATATTTTGTTTAAATATATTATAGACATGTTGGTCAATAGCGCTTAGTAAGAATTCTAATGATGTAAGGAGATTATAATTTTGATTCTAGAATTATGAAAACGTTCACAACTTATATAGGGAGTTGACATCCTGTCGGAATGGTTGCGATGGAATACTTGTATTTCATCTCAAACTAAGAGAAGCTGTTTGATGGTTCGAGAACTTGTTCGATAGATCAACCTAGGATTGTGATCTGTACATACCAATAATGTATTTAACAGGGCCAACCGTGATATTTAAGTCTCTTGTTAGACTCAGGTGAGAATTAGTGGATGGAAATTCTTGGGCAAATGTCATTTTGATTGATATGCGTGGGAGTTAAGTTATACTGGGACAAATGATCTCCCTATATTAGGTAACAATTATGTAAGTAGGTCCGAGATCATAATTCGAAAGAATCTATATCCAGAGGACACTGTGAAATGTTATACACCTCGATAGAATGCTATGTTTTTTCCACCAAGTAAAGCCCGATAGGTGGATTATTTGATAATCTTGGTGGAGTAGCGAAGAATTTAAGTCTGAGAATCAAGAAATTGATTATATATTAGTTAAAATCGATTAACAGTAAATTGATATGACTAAAAGGGTATCGAACTCTTAACATGCGGAATTATATCATGTACCTCAAGCAACTTGGTAAGACCTAATTATATTCGAATGACTTTTAAGGTAGTTATATTATAGTACAGTCGTGATTATTTAGTGGAGTTAATTCATGATTAAATAAAGAAATGAAATAATTCTTAGTAATGTAATTTGGATTTTTGAGTATTTAGTTGAACCTAATTTAATTATTAATAATAAGTCCCTACTGTAGTCCATATACCCAAGTAGTTAGTTGTGGTTTGGACCAAGATCACCTTTTGTACTTGTCTATAAAGGTATGGGAAATAGATTTGATTAACATAATGGTTCGTTAGGGTTTGAGAGTGGTGAGAGAAACTATTATTCAAGTTTTTTTGAAGAGGACTATTGGGAGAGGACAATATATCACTAATAAAGAATGGTTTTCTTCATAAAAGGTGCCCAAACACCTACCTATATTTAGGGAGGATCATACACCATAATATTCAATATTTACAGAAGGTTAAGAAAGGTTTTAAAGATCTAAAATAAGGTTGCCCCATCATTAATAAATACTTTTCTCCACATCGGATTATTACCGGATCCACAAAGGTATTGTATTCTAAACCTTAGGTTTGTTCTTCAAACCTATTTCTTGTTTTCTTTTAAATGCATGATTAATCAAAGACCCCCAAAGCTTACTTTTTCCGCATTTAAAATTCTAGTCCCAAGTTGTGTTTCCCAACACATTTAAGCCCACATGTCTAGCCATGAACGCGGTGTAGTTGCTATCGTTGGGGGAATTAACTTCCTCTTTAGAATCACTATCACTGTGGGTATTATTGTATACCTTAGGTCTCTTACCCTCTTTCTTTAGTCTAGTGGGACACCCAAGAGAATAATGCACAAAATCTTCGCATTCAAAACACTTGTCCCTGTCATCCAGCTTCTTAGAACCATCCCTATTCTTCCTACCACAACCAACAAAGTTCTTAGGTTTCTTTTCAAAACTCTTACCAAAATATTCTCATCTTTAAGCTTAAGAACCTTATTGATCTTCCTAGAAAACTTAGGTATCTCTTCAGCATTAAGATCATCATCATTATCGAAATCTGACACCTCTCCTTTTCGAGCATTCAAAGCAATGCCCTTATTTTCATTTTTCTTTGGAGGACATATGTTCATCTTATTGGATTGAAGATTGTGGCCATTTAGAGGTTCCGGGGTCCTAGGGGTATCTCTCGAGGTGGATCCGTCATTCCTTCCCCTTTTTTCTGTGTGCGCGCGGGATTGCGTCCTTTCTCGGGGCGTTATGATGTCGTCGATATGGGGAGATATGTAGAGACAGAGTCTACAACCTATTTTGCACAAAATAGGCCAAAAAAATGTGGCTGCCTCGAAAGAATGACATCGAGGACAATACTGATGCTTATGAAACTAAGTAGTTCAAAGGTCCGGGGAGTAAGTCACGAAACAAAAGGTGTTAGGCACCAATCCCGCCCTTTCGGTCTCTCATGGGCGTGTGTTAATCTTCTCATGTAAAACTCTGTGATGTGTGTGCTTATGTGAATAATATAAATGGAGTATGTAATCACTCAACTCGCTTCATGGATAAAGGCGGAGCGAGGTAATCCCTAAAAGCGTTCCTAAAATAGTAATTAAAAGTATAATGTATGTGTTTGTCGATTCATAAGTCATTCTAGAAGAATGATTGTGTATATCGAATAAGGTACAAGCGAGCACACACACACACACACACACACACACACACACACACACACACACACACACACACACACACACATATATATATATATATATATATATATATATATACACTAGCGGATGCCCGTACCGAGGGCACGGCGATAAATTTGCCCCCGTGATAAAACATAACGCATAATAACCCTTTTTTTTAAAAAAAAATTAAAAATATATAATTTTTAAAAAATATATTTAAATATTTTTTTTTAAAATATTTTAATAAAAAAAATAATAACCTATGTATGTATGCATGCATACATGCATGTATATGCATGCAAGCATGCAACACATAAAATATCATACATGTTTATCATGCATGAGTTACTATTCATAACACCATTGTCCCATATTATATAGATATATATAAAAAATAAGAACAAGGTAACAAGTATATGTGGGAGGACTCGAGTCTAGGGATTTACTCAAGATGCCTACGTTGCCCGAGGGCAATAAATTCCACGTAGTTTGAAGACAATACGAGGTGGGGTTCGAACCATAAATCCAACTGGGGACTTTGTTTATATGTGTATGTGTGGAAAAAAGTATTTTAGTATGAGAAAATGTGATGAGAATTCCCCGTTTTGAATTTACAAGTAACCACACTTTTTCTTGTTTTGGGGTTTTCTTATTAAAATAAAGTATGCGAAAATACTAGTTATAAAAATTTTGAAATCAAGATGTGTGATATGATGAAGTAGAGTACCAAAGTGGAAATAAAGTAACTAATGCAAAAAATAAGAGAATTTAAAGACGGAGGCAAAGACTTAGACCTCCTTATAAAGACTTGAAGTGGATCTTAATTGTAGATGCGCTGATATCACGATGAGATGATGGTGGTATGAGGAGATGGTTGGGAATTTACTCAAAAGAGTACGAAAAGGATGGAAGAAATACGGGAAATGGGTTTTAAAAGGGGGAACAACTCTTAATTTGAGAGAATGTTCTCTGAATTGCTGAGAGGGATGTTCAGGGATCCTTTTCAAAGTGAAGTCATGGACTCTATTTATAGGACCAAGGGGGTTCTAATCAATATGTACTAGACCTCCCTATCGTCATAGAACCCTAGACACACTCCCGGCGGGCAGGGTCATGGGGATGCCATTTGATAGTCTAAGGCAGGTTTTTTAGAAAAATGATCGTAAAATGTGAATCATAAGTCAGAATCGTGCCCAGAGCGGACCATTGGAAAGGTTATTTAGAGAACTTTAATAATCCATTGATCCACTCCTAGGTTTGGGAGTTGACCGAAGTCAAATGGGGCTCAGAAGCACCCGCTGATCGCCAGACAGGAAATTCTTGGAGGAAAATGGATCGTTTGTCCGAATCGTAAGGCTAATTTTCTCATGGGATGGGCCATTGTAAAGGTTATTCAGTGACCTTCGATATTTCATTCATCTTCATTCGGTTTGGAGAGTTGACCTAGGTCAAATGGGGCCTAAAAGCATCTGGTAACCCTTCAGAGTAAAATGGGTAGTTTCGTCCGTACTGTAAGGCTAATTCGTGCATGGGGCAGACCATTGGAAAGGGTGTTCTGATACCTTTAAAGATTCATTCAACTTTGTTCAAGCTAAAGAATTGAGTAGAGTCAAACGGGTCATGGGAGCGCCCGGTGGCTTTTATATTAGTTTTTTAGGCAAAATAGATCATTCGTCTGTACCGTAAGGACGATTCGTGCACGGGGTGGACCGTTGAAAAGGGGATGTAGATCCCATCAAGGATTAATTGAGATTTCACTCAGGCGAGAAAGTTAACTAGATTCAAACTGGGCTTGGGAGCGTCTAGTGGCCTCTACATCAATTTTAGATAGTAAAATGGGTCGTTCATCCAAATCGTAATGCCGATTCGTGCACAGATCGAGCTGTTGGAAAGGATATTCAGATCCCTTTGAAGATTAATTGAGATTTCTCTCAGATGCAAAAATTGATCAGAGGTAAACGAGTTTGAGAGCACTTTTGGCCTATAGATCATTACTCGGAGTATAACCTAGGGTTTGCGGTGAATGAGTGAGTGACCTAGGGTGGGTTGTCTACAGAGAGCCCCTTGATGGGAAAGATTGGAACAAGTGAAGTCTGTCGAGTGATAGACACCAAATCGACTGTGGGAGAGAGGATTTTAGGTCGATTTTGTTGACCTAGAGGGTGGGATTGACTGATTCGGAGGGTTAACGTCAGTTCTGAGGACCTAAGGAGATGGAGATGGCCGATTTAGCGGGTTGAGGTCATCTCTAAAGACCTAAGGAGATGAGGATTACTGATTCAGTGGGTCTAGGTTAGTTCTGAGGTCCTAAGGATATGAGGATGACCGATTCAACGGATCGAGAATGTGTTATGATTAGTTCTATGGGACTGGGGAGACTAATTCAGCGGGTCGAGTTTAACACTCAAGTTGTGCCGGGGATGACCAATTCTGAGGGACGGGGTTAATTCTGAGGACCTTAATCTTGTACAGACAAATTATAAAGGCCTAGGTCAATTATGAGGTCTTGAAGTTATAATGACCGATTCTGAGGGTAGAGGTAAATTCTCAGGACCTTAAGTTGTGACGACCAATTTTAAGGGACGAGGTTAATTCTGAGGACCTTAAGTTGTGACGAATAATTCTTAAGGCCGAGGTCAGGTCTGAGGACCGAGTTTAATTCTAAGGATCGAGTTCAATTCTAAGGACCTTATGTTGTTATGACCAATTTTGAGGGCTGAGGTTAATTCTAAGGACCTTAACTTGTGATGACCAATTTTGAGGGTCGTGGTTAATTTTGAGGACCTTACACTGTGACGACCAATTCTACTGGTCGAGGTCAATTCTGAGGACCTTAAGTTGTGATGACCAATTTTGGGGAATGAGCTTAATTCTAAGGACTTCAAGTTTTGATGATCAATTCTCAGGGTCGAGGTCAATTCTGAGGACCTAAAGTTATGGTGACAGATTTTGAGGGTCGAGGTCAATTCTGAGAACCTTAAGTTGTGAAAAACAAATCTGAGGGGCAAGGTCAATTCTAAGGACCTAAGTTGTGACGACCAATTTTGTGAGTCGAGGTCAATTCTAAAGACCTTAAGTTGTGATGACCAATTCCGAGGGCCAAGGTCAATTCTATGTACTTTAAGTTATGACAACCAATTCTGAGGGTCGAGGCTAGTTCTGAAAACATTAAGTTGTGACGACCTATTCTGAGGGACGGGGTTAAATTTGAGGACTTTAAGTTGTGATAACCAATTCTTGGGCTGAGGTCAATTATAAGGACCTTAAGTTGTGACGACCAATTCTGAGGACCTTAAGTTATGACGACCAATTCTGCGGACCGAGGTGAATTCTTAGGACCTTAAGTTGTGATGAACAATTCTAAGGGACGAGGTCAATTCTAAGGACCTTAAGTTGTGATGACCAATTCTGAGGGTTGAGGTCAATTCTGAGGAGTTGATGACCAATTTTGATGGTAGAGGTCAAATCTGAGGACCTTAACTTATAATGACCAATTCTGAGGGCCAAGGTCAATTTGAAGGACCTTAAGTCGATGATGCTGAGATTTAGCATCACCGGATGAGTGATAGTGAGTTCAAACAGTAGCAACCATGGCAGCCATTGAGATGTATACGTGTATAAGTATATAGAAGGGGATGAGTATAAGAGGAAATAAGACAATAATGTATAGTGGTTCAGCCAATTTGGCCTACATCCACTGTGAGTGTGTGATCCACTAAGTATGGTCACTAATGGCCTTGGATACAATGCACATAACTCTCTCTCTCTCTCTACTGTGTGTACAAGCAGAGTTTTTGCCAGGGCTACAATTAATGGATCGATCCCCTGTAGGGTTGTAGGTGACAAGTATATATAGGTCTTGGGGGGGTGTAGTGTACCCCCCAAGTATGCATGGTGCATGTGAATGATGATCTAGCCAATCCCCTGTTGACACCTGTAGATGCCAAATGATGACATAATATTCCCTCACGTGAGGGTGTGATTTGGTTATAACGGTCTTCCACGTGCCATGTCAGCCTCACGCGCACTGTTCCACGCGTCTCCCAAACCACGCGCTGTCATGGTGTCACCCTCGGCCTATGAGCCGAGGCCGAGGGAAAAGTTTCTTCCAGTAGTGAGCCTAACCCAATTCTGCCCTCGTACTGTCGTACCCTCGTAGGGTCGTCTAAAGCCTAGTGAAGGGTCGGCCCCTCGTAGGGTCGTCTGGAGCCTGGTGAAGGGTCGTCCCCTCGTAGGGTCGTCTGGAGCCTGGTGAAGGGTCGGCCCCTCGTAGGGTCATCTGGAACCTGGTGGAGGGTTGGCCCCTCGTACTGTCATCCGTTTGGACGTTATCATCAGCCTAGCCAAGGATATAAACGGGTATATCAATCACCCCCCAGCCCTTAGCCATAGGTGTTGTTGAGATGGCTGAGGGATAGTGTTTTAAATGAGATGCATGTATGATCAGTTAGGTGAGTGACACCTGGGCAGATACTCATTGCTGTTTCAGTTTCCAAGGTCATGGCGGCTGCGCAGTGCACTTGGGGCCTTGTGCCCTAATTATACCTTTCTTGGTAAATGGGTCCACTCATTACCAAAGTATTTAAGAGATTTTCAAACTCTCTCTCTTCCTTCTTCTTCTTCGCGCCTAAGCATTCTCTCTCTAGAAACTTATCAGCTTCCCTCTCCATTTGCAGCCTTCGATTCTTCAAGTCTTAGTAAGGTTTTTGCTCTCTTTATCAGGTATTCTCTTTCACCCAGCGCTTTCCTTTGCCTTCATTCCTATTTGTTTTTTTTTCTAGGGTTGTGGGGCTGCGTTCTCTTTAGGTTGTGCCATAACCTTTTCTGGCGTCTTCTCCGGTAACTGGTTCTTGGTTGTTCTTGACAAAAACCATTGAGTTCCTTTGTTTAATCCGAAAGTCAAACCTGGTCAATTTCCCACCTGTTTGTAGTAAGTTAGCTAGGTCTAGTGTAATTTCTCTAAGTGTAGAGTCTTCCCTTTAATGCTTAGGAGGCCTTACACCTTAGTGTCTGAATTCCCATCTTTGAGAGAGAAACTCTTTGCCGAGATCAGACGAATAGAGGGAGAGGAAGAGAGGAGACGAGGGGACGACTCTAATTGGGTACGACCCATCTTTCCCGTTCCTCTTGCCACTATAAAACCATTCGAACCGTCTGAGTTTTGTGGGTCGTCCGCTCGTCCAGCCGAGAGTCATTCGAGTGAGATGGACGAGAGAGTATCCTCGCCAACTGGCGCTGGACCTTCTGGTAGGAGGGAGACATCTGACCTAAGCCCAGGCCGAGAGGCCGAGGGTACGGTCCCCTCTGATGTCGTTCCTGTGACAACCCTATCCCCCAATGCCTTCCAAGTGGCTTTTCCCCAGGGTCCTCCTGCAGGTGATGAGAGGGAAGGGGATGAGGGCGAGGACGATGATACAGATGACGAGGTTGATACCTCCCACGCCTCGTCCTTTATCTCCTCGATTAGGGATCGTGACCTCCTGATATGGAGGCATGCCTATGGGGTTCCCTCCAGCATAACTATGAGGGTTCCCTCTGACTCTGAGTGGGTTTTTGATTGTGGAGAGGGCGAGGTTGCAGTTTACGAACAAATGCTTAAGGTCGGAGTCAGATTCCCTCTGCACACTACTATCGTAGATATCATGTCTGCCCTCGGCGTTGCCCCCTATCAACTTCCCCCAACTCTTGAAGGACGATCCTGGGCTATATTTCCTTATGGAAGAATGCCTTCACCGACGAGCCCTCGGCTGACCTATTTCTGGGCTGCTATAACATCACCTCCTCGTCCAAACAGCCTGGATATTATCACCTGGGGGCAAGGAGGTCTGAGAAGAAACTCCTCCAAGTGGCACAAACTTCCAACCATGATTGGAAGAAGAGGTTTTTCTTTATCTCCGGGGAGTGGGAGCCCGTTGCCGATAGTCAGAGGGTCCCCAAAAAGTGGTCTAACCCCTCCATGAAGGCCAGATCAGACCCTGGTCTTAGCCTGGAGGAGAAGGACATTGTTGATTACCTTAGAGGACGAGGGAGAGAGGGTGACCTTGCAAAATTCGAAGACTTGATGACCCCTCAATTCCTCAAAGAAGCTGGTCAGAGGGTCAGCCCTTTGACAGAATTATGTGAGTTATACTGAATATTTTCCATTCTTATTTTTGAAGTGTTCTCTCTTTATCTCTGAATTTTTCTGACGTGTCGTCCTCTTCCCAGGTCGTCCTGCAGGCGTATCGAATTATCTTTGGGAAATGACGGCTCCCAGCTTACTATCTGGCCTGGCCAAGAAGAAGGGGAAGGAGCCTCAACAGGTTTCGAGGAAGACAAGGGCCGCTGGGCCGACGGTGGTGGAGCCGACCATCGATAGTAATAAAAGGAAGGAGCCTGAGGCCCCAATTGACCCTCAGCCAGATTCTCAGACGAGGGCTAGGGTCGAAGCCTCTGAGGGGACGACCTCTTCGTCCAGTATGGGGGCCTTCTGGTCTCAGAACCTGGCGCATCTGAGAGCCAAGCCCTCGTCGCTCATTGCCAATTTAAGGGCAGCCAAGGCCTCCATGTTCTCTGCACCCTCGACTGCTGACTACGACTTCTTGTCAAAGATGACTCCAGCCAAAGTGTACGACTATGGTCTGCACTCCCTTGCACAGGTATTGGTTCTGACCCACATCTTAAATTTCATTTTTTCAATAAACTGTTCCCTCAGCCCCTCTTGATATTTGTTCGTTTTTTGTGCAGTCTGTTTGTGCCCTCACCTCAGCCACCAAATGGATGGACGAGAATCAGATGAAGTTTCATGAGGCCGAAAGGGCTATTCAGCATGAGGCTGACTTGCAGATAGAGCTCCAGACTGCAAGGGCTGAACTGGAGAGTGCTAGGACTGAGCATGCCAGGGTCCTAGACGAGCTGACGAGGCAGCATGATGCCGATCAGCAGGCCAAGGACTTTCTGATAAAGGAGAGGGATGAGGCCTTACTTAACATGGAGGTCAAGCACAAGACTGATCTCGAAGAAGCTGTCAGAAAAGCCGAGGCCGATGCTATTGAGGCCTACAAGGCTTCTGATGAGTTTCAGGGTTTCGGCCTTGAGTACCTGGAGAGGGGGATCAGGACGGCCTGTTGATGGGTCGTCCTCCGATTTGGCGACGTCGTCTCCTCAGTCTGTCCTTCTATTGAAGCAGTCAGTCTGGACGACCCAATAATTACCGAGGCCCTGACTTATGTTGAATCTCAAGTGCAGGCTGAGGGGGTCGGTACATCTGAGGATTAGCCGGTCGTGATTGTGGAAGAGACTTCTCTGGTAGATGTTGAAGCTCTACCCGCCGATGTTATCCCTTAGGGTGGCTGTCTGTAGCCCATACCCTCATAATGTATTTACCATTTTTGTGCTCTGTATTGTAAAACACTTGAATATTTTCTCTTTTATTAATACCATCGCCTCTTCTTCTACTGTCTTCCATAATTACTGTCTTCCATATTTAATTCTTTTATGGTTTGCTGTCTTCGTTAATGCTACTAACCCCTCCCTCGTCTTTTTTTAGGACCAATGTGGGGTCGTCCCCCCATGTGGCCTCATCATAGCCGAGGGTCATAATAACCAAACATGGTTTTTTAATCAAGTGGCCCCTCGCCTTTCTTGAGGATCATGGTGGGGTCGTCCCCTCCACCGACCCTCATTATAGACGAGGGACCAACTTACCAAATTAATGGGTTTTAATAAAGTCTACCCTCGTCTTTTTTTAGAACAGTGGTGGGGTCGTCCCCTCCACTGGTCCTCATTATAGCCGAGGGTTTACCAAATTAATGGTTTTGTGGGGTCGTCCCCTCCACTGGTCCTCATTATAGCTGAGGGTTCAACTTACCAAATTAATGGTTTTAAATAAAGTTTTCCCTCGTCTTTCTTGAGGACAGTGGTGGGGTCGTCCCCTCCACTGGCCCTCATTATAGCCGAGGGATCAACTTACCAAATTAATGGTTTTTAATAAAGTCTACCCTCGTCTTTTTTGAGAACAGCGGTGGGGTCGTCCCCTCCACTAGTCCTCATTATAGCCGAGGGTTTACCAAATTAATGGTTTTTAATAAAGTCTACCCTCGTCTTTTTTTAGAACAGTGGTGGGGTCGTCCCCTCCACTGGTCCTCATTATAGCCGAGGGTTTACCAAATTAATGGTTTTTTAATGAAGTCTACCCTCATCTTTCTTGAGAACAGTGGTGGGGTCCTCCCCTCCACTGGTCCTCATTATAGCCGAGGGTTCAACTTACCAAATTAATGGTTTTAATAAAGTTTTCCCTCGTCTTTCTTGAGGACAGTGGTGGGGTCGTCCCCTCCATTGGCCCTCATTATAGCCGAGGGATCAACTTACCAAATTAATGGTTTTCAATAAAGTTTTCCCTCGTCTTTCTTGAGGACAGTGGCCGGGTCGTCCCCTCCACTGGCCCTCATTATAGCCGAGGGATCAACTTACCAAATTAATGGTTTTTAATAAAGTCTACCCTCGTCTTTTTTGAGAACAGTGGTGGGGTCGTCCCCTCCACTGGTCCTCATTATAGCCGAGGGTTTACCAAATTAATGGTTTTTAATAAAGTTTTCCCTCGTCTTTCTTGAGGACAGTGGTGGGGTCGTCCCCTCCGCTGGCCCTCATTATAGCCGAGGGATCAACTCACCAAATTAATGGTTCTGTAGATGTTTCCATGCATACTGGAACTGATAAATAGGGTGAGGGGAAACACATTTCTCATTAATTTTGAAGTGTCCTGTTGGATCAACTCTTATTACAACTATGGTCTATCAAGATCTTACAACACTATTAGTAGTATTTCTTCAAGTGATCTGCATTCGAGGGGTTGGAAAAAGGTTCCCTATCTAGGTTTTCTAGTCTATAGGTCCCAGGGACAACTTCATCGATGACCCTATAGGGGCAGTGAAAATTAGGATGGAGTTTGTTGGGCTTTTGCCAAGTCTTCTTGAGAACCAAGTCTCCTACTGCTATAGGTATCTGTTTCACCCTCTGATTATAAAACCTTGCGGTCCTCTGCTGGTAGGAAGCCTGCCTTATCTCAGCGTCCTCCATCCTTTCCTCAATCAGGTCCAAGTCAAGTATCCTTTCTTCCGCGTTTCCCTGGGGGTCATATATTTGGACCCTATGAGTAGGAGACTCGACTTCGGTGGGGATGACGGTTTCTGATCCATAAGCTAGCATGAATGGGGTCTCCCCGGTAGAAGTCCTCACCGTCGTCCTGTATGCCCACAGTACGGCATATAACTCCTCGACCCATCTTCCTTTTGCCTCCTCAAGCCTCTTCTTGATTCCATCTAGGATTGTCATGTTTGTTACTTCGGTTTGCCCATTGGCCTGAGGTCGGCCTGGGGTGGAGAAAAATTGTTTAATATTTACCCTCTCACAGTACTTCTACAGAGAGGCATTCTTGAACTGCGTCATGTTATCTGAAATGAGGGTGTTGGGCAGACCATATCTGCATATCACATTTTTCCAGATGAACTGGAAGGTCTTCTTCTCTGTAATTGTAACCATTGCTTCGGCCTCTACCCACTTTGAGAAGTAGTCAATCGCTACAATGAGGAACCGATAGTTATTGACTGCTCTTGGTAAGGGCCCTACCAGGTCAATCCCCCACACTGCGAACGGCCACGGAGATGTAATGGAGGTAAGAGGCTGATGGGTTTGATGAGGGATGGTAGCAAATCTTTGGCATTTATCACACTTTTTTACGTATGCTGTGGCGTCTTTCCCCAAGGTCGGCCACCAGTAGCCTTGGGTGATCACCCTCTTCGCTAAGGATCTGCCCCCGATATGGCTTGAGCACGATCCTTCGTGCACATCTTGCAAAATGGAAGGGACTTCTGAGGGATGCACACACCTAAGTAAGGGGAGCAAAAACCCCTTTTTGTACAAGGTGTCTCCGATGACAGTGAATTTTGCAGCCCTGTACCTCAGCTTCTTCCTTTCCTGTCTTGCTTCTGGCATCTCACCCTCTTTAATGTATCTGATCAGGGGGTCCATCCACGAAGCTTCTTGAGAAACATTTAGGCAATTACTGAGTGTTCCCTCAGCGCCCTCAATAGTTGGCTGAAGAAAAATTTCCACTGGGACCGTCCTCCTGATGTCTGTCCTAGTCGCCGAGGCCAATCTCGCAAGGGCATCAGCACGGCCGTTGTCTAGCCTAGGTATCCTCTTTAATTTTACTTCTCTGAAGCCTTTCAGTAGTGACCTCACCTTCTCGAGTTATCTAGCCATTCTCTCGTCCTTAGCCTCGTAGGCCCCTAGTATCTGATTCACCACTAGCCTTGAATCACTATGGACCAGAATCTGGCCGACACTAAGAGACTTGGCCAAGGAGAGGCCTGCTACTAAGGCCTCATATTCAGCCTCGTTGTTGGAGGCTTTGAAGTTGAACCTCAGGGCGTATTCGACGCCTGTGCCATCGGGTGCTGACAGTATCAGTCCAGCCCCATTTCCACTGTCACAGGAGGACCCGTCAACGAAGAGGCTCCACAGAGTCTTTCCCTCTGAAAAATTTCCCTCAGAGAGGGACCCCTGTCTAAAGATGTATTTTCCCTCTTCGTTTTTAGTCGCTTTCTTTCTAGAAGTGCTTGTCTCGGCCCTATCTGCGGGTGTGTCGGCGGGTCTGTCTTCTGTATCCGTCATCCCAAGGGTCTCACCTTCGACCTCATCATCTTCCCAAGTGAACTCAGCCACGAAGTCTGCCAATGCCTGCCCCTTAATGGCAGTCCTAGGTTGATACACAATGTCAAACTCCCCCAGCTCTATATCCCAGGCCATCAACCTACCTGATTTTTCTGGCTTGTGTAGGACCTGCCTAAGAGGAGAGTCGGTGAGGATGACCATTGTATGGGACTGGAAGTACGGCTTCATCTTCCTCGAGGCATGGATCAAGGCGTAGGCCAACTTCTCCATCCTCGGGTATCTTTGCTCTGCCCCCTGGAGTGCCTTGCTGTTAAAATACATAGGCTTCTGTATTCCGTCTTCGTCTCTCACAATGGCTGCGCTGATGGCTGACTCTGAGACGGCGAGGTACACGTAAAGTCGTTCACCCTGCACGGGTCGTGACAGCAGCAAGGGAGACCCTAAGTATGATTTTAGCTCCTTGAAAGCCTCATCACACTCTTCACTCCATTCAAAGGCCTTCCTGAGGATCTTGAAGAATGGTAAACACCTGTCTGTGGCCCTTGACACAAATCTGTTCAGGGCAGCCACTCTCCCTGTAAGTCTCTGAACGTCTTTAATGGATTTGGGGGTCTTCATCTCAATAAGGGCCTTTATCTTTTCAGGATTGGCCTCGATGCCTCTTTGGTTGACAATGAACCCCAAGAACATCCCCGCTCCGACCCTGAAGACACACTTGGCCGGATTAAGCTTCATCTGGTACTTGTCCATCGTATTAAAGGTCCTCTCCAGGTCTGCCACATGATCCTCTGCCTTCAAACTCTTGGTCAGCATGTCATCCACGCAGACCTCCATGGACTTCCCAATTTGGTCTTTAAACATTTTGTTTACGAGGCGCTGGTACGTTGCCCTCGCATTTTTTAGACCAAATGGCATGACCCTATAGCAGTATGTCCCCTTATCAGTGATGAAGGCAGTCCTCTCCGAGTCTTCAGGGTTCATGAAGATCTGGTTGTACCCTGAGTAGGCATCCATAAAACTCATGAGCTCATGGCCTGCAGTAGCGTCTACCATCTGGTCAATGCGGGGGAGAGGGAAGCTGTCTTTCGGGCAGTGCTTATTGAGATCTGTGAAGTCCACACACATTCGCCACTTCCCGTTGGCCTTTGGGATAATGACTGCATTGGACAACCATTCAGGGTAGATGACCTCTCTGATAAATTCAGCGTCTTCTAATTTTTTAACCTCATCCCTGATGACCTCGTACTTCTCTCTAGAGTAAATCCTCCTTTTCTGCTTTACCGGCTTCACTCCCTCTACCACATTGAGCTTATGGCACATGATTTCAGGGTCAATCCCCGACATATCTACATGACTCCATGCGAAGACGCTTCGTCTTCTCCTTAACAGTTTGATGAGGTCTTCCTTGATATTGGGCTTCAGAGACTTGCCAACTTGGACGGTTTTTCCCAGGTCATCCTCATCGAGGATGATGGGTTCTACCTCCTCGGCGGCCTCTCCTTTTTTGAGCTTCGTCTCGTCCCTGAGGTCTAGGGTATCAATGTTGTAAGTGGCTGTAGCCCTCTTGTGTGCCTCCCTTTCTTCAGCGGAGTTGTAGTAACATTCTCTCGCTGCCGTCTGGTCTCCCTGAACTTCCCCCACCCCGTAAGGGGTTGGAACTTTGATCATCTGATGGACCGTAGAGGGCACGACTTCAAACCCCTTGAGGGCCACACGCCCCAGTATGATGTTGTAGGCCGAAAACACCTGCTCATCCATCACAAAGAAACTGACCTTCTTGGTGAGCCATCTCGGCCACTCGTCCCCCATCCTCACATCGGCCTCATATACCCCAAGGGGGTGAACTTTTTCCCCACTGAACCCAATCAATGGATGATGGTAGGGGACGAGTCTAGCACGGCTGAGACCCAAGGCTTTGAAGCATGGCCAAAACATCACATCTGCAGAACTACCCCCATCTACCAAGATCCTCGGCACTTCGCATCCGTGCACCCTGGTAGTGATGACGAGAGGGTCATCATGTGGGGCCAAGAGGTCTTTGAAGTCCATTCTTGAAAATCCCACTATCAGTGTGTCCATATCAACCTTCTTCCTTTTTTCTGACTTGACCTCCAGGGAAGTCACGTGTACCGTCTTCGTCACTGCCTTGGCCTCAGCCACATGGGCCTTCCTGTCGGCGACCTCAGACCCTCCTCCTGCAAGACCCCCGGAGATCATTCCCACTCCGAGGGAGATCGTATTAAGCCTCTTGATAGGGTCATGGTCGTCTCTCGGCGAGAGGTCAGGGTCGTCCTCATCATCAGAAGGATCGTCCCCTCTTTTTTGAGGACCTTCTCTGCATGCATCACCTCGCTTCTTTCTGGGGTCGTCCCCTCGGCCCCTCTTGAAGGAACCTTTGTCCACATACTTTCTGAGCTTCCCTTCTTTCAGCATCTTCTCAATCTCGTCTTTCAGAGCAAAGCATTAGTCCGTTACGTGGCTGTGGTCTTGGTGAAACTCACACCACAGGTTCTTATTCCTCTTACCGGGGGCTGCCCTCATCTTCTCAAGCCACTTCAGGGATCGGTCACTCTTAATCTCATTGAGAATCTGTTCACAGCTGACCGTCAGAGGGGTGTACCCCGCGAACTTGTCATCCGAGGACCTCTTCTTCCCCTCTTTGTTCTTCTTAGGGTATTTACTCCCACTAGCACCTCCTCTTTCGTCTTCATATTTTGCAGCCATCGCCTCTTCGGCGTTCATCACCTTTCCTGCTGTTGACAACAGTTTAGCCATCGTCCTCGGAGGGTCTTCAGCAAGCTTCCATAACAGCTTCCCCTTTTGGAGTCCTCCAATCAGGGCTGTCATAGCTATGCTCTCCTCATAGTCTTCCACCTCTAGCTTCTCCTTATTGAATCTGGATATATAGTCCCTCAGACTCTCACTCTTCCCCTGCTTGACATAGAGCAGGTGGGTGGTCTTCTTCTGTGGCCTCACCCCAAAGCAGAAATTATGGATGAACAGGTCTGCCAACTACTTAAAGTTTCCAATGGAATTTTTTGGAAGAGACGTGTACCAGACATGCGCAGCCCCTGTCAAGGTACCAGAGAAGGCACGACGCCTCATCTCATGTGAGATAGAGTATATGTCTGCCGCCGACTAATACATCTCCACGTGGTGGACGGGGTTGGTGCTCCCGTCATACCTTGGGGTGACCATAGGTGGCTTGAACTTTGACGGCGTGGGGAAGTTGACTATCTTTGCCATGAAGGGTGAGCCTATGGTGTATCCCCTCTGAAGAGGGTCTCGGCTCTTCAATATATCACCAATCTTATCCTCTAACCGCTGGATTGAGTCATTCCAGGGCCTCACAGGGTCGGCCTGGCCGATGTTATCCCCTGCTGCCTCTCCAAGGTGGACGGAGGGTTCTGCTGCAGCAGGCATGTGTCGACTGTTCACTTCCCTTTGGTCGCCATCTCGTCCTCGAGGTCGGCCATCTGCTGCCTCCCCCTGGATCTCGCGACGCTTCTTGGCCTGGACAACTGTTCCCGCAGGTCATTTACTGGGCCTAGCCTCTCAAAGGCCGACCCCCTGCTCAAGCGGTCAAAAGCAGAGCCTCTTGGACCATCATTAGGGTTGGGTCTCCCGCACTTTCCCCTACTGTCCTGGAGGGGTCGCACAGTGTTGTTGGAGACCTCGTAAGGTTCCCAGCACTCTATAGGAGCCTCCTCTCCCTCCAGATCTCCATACCTATCCTCAGGGTAAGGGTTTTCTTGCCTCCCCAGGCGTAGACGCCGGGGGTCAGCAACATCCCTACGCCGCTGAGGGGGTGGCAGGTCTTTGCGTGGTGCCTGGGGTGGTCCCCTGGCCTCATGCTGCCCTGGAGCTGCTGCCGGAGTAATCATCTCAGGTGAAACCCCTAGTGCTCTTAGTATGTTCTGGCTTAGAGCTGTGAACTGCTCTTGCATCATCTTCTGGTTTGCTGCCAGAGACTTTAGGGTTGCCGCCACATCAGCCATCTCAGACTGAGGCGGCGGCTGACTGGAACTGGGTCTTCCCCCCTCATCCGGCGGGGGAAGTGGTGGCGGTGGCATCTCAGGTGCCATGTGCTTGAGCTATGAAAAGTTGAACTGAAGAAAATACTGGTGAGCTTAGGAACCTTAGTGGGTCTCTTTCAATGGTGAAACACCTCCTCTCAGGGGGAGTGTTGATTCACCACCAGAGTGCCCAGTGAGGTCAAGCTGTACAAAGGAAGAGATGTCTTCTCGTTCCCACAGACGGCGCCAAACTGATGATGCTGAGATTTAGCACAACCGGATGAGTGATAGTGAGCTCAAACAGTAGCAACCATGGCATCCATTGAGATGTATAAGTGTATAAGTATATAGAAGGGGATGAGTATAAGAGGAAATAAGACAATAATGTAAAGTGGTTCAGCCAATTTGGCCTACATCCACTGTGAGTGTGTGATCCACTAAGTATGGGCACTAATGGCCTTGGATACAATGCACATAACCCTCTCTCTGTCTCTACTGTGTGTACAAGTAGAGTTTTGGCTAGGGCTACAGTTAATGGATCGATCCCCTGTAGGGTTGTAGGTGACAAGTATATATAGGTCTTGGGGGGGTGTAGTGTACCCCCCAAGTATGCATGATGCATGTCAATGATGATCTAGCCAATCCCCTGTTGACACCTGTAGATGCCAAATGATGACATAATATTCCCTCACATGAGGGTGTGATTTGGTTATAACGGTCTTCCACGTGCCATGTCAGCCTCACGCGCACTGTTCCACGCGTCTCCCAAACCACGCGCTGTCATGGTGTCACCCTCGGCCTATGAGCCGAGGCCGAGGGCAAAGTTTCTTCCAGTAGTGAGCCTGACCCAATTCTGCCCTCGTACTATCGTACCCTCGTAGGGTCGTCTAAAGCCTGGTGAAGGGTCGGCCCCTCGTAGGGTCGTCTGGAGCCTGGTGAAGGGTCGGCCCCTCGTAGGGTCATCTGGAACCTGGTGGAGGGTCGGCCCCTCGTACTGTCGTCTGTTTGGACATTATCATCAGCCAAGCCGAGGATATAAACGGGTATATCATAAGTTGCGATGACCAATGATGTAGGTTGATGTTAATTCTGAGGACCCCAGACCTTAGGTTGTGAAGACCAATTTTGAGTGCCGAGGTTATTTCTGAGGACCTTAAGTTGTGACGACCAATTTTGTGGCCCGAGGTTAATTTTGAGGACTTTAAGTTATAGCGTGGGAGATTTCTCTTCTAGGGAATTTAAGTTACTTGTGGTTTATCTGGGGATTGTGCTATTTTTGAGACTCCATTGGGGGATACCTTAGTTGTGGGATTCTGGTTGAGAATAGTAGTAGCCTTGAATGCAAGCGCATTGTTGGTTTTGTTTGTGGAATATGTTGAGGATATATGTGTAACATTAATCATGCTGGGGAAAATCCTGGGCATAAGAGATTAAGATTAAACCGGCTGGGGATTTGGGGAGTTTATAAGGGGCTTATTTCTCCTAAAAAATTATTTTCTTGAGAAAATTGAGGTTCTATTTTTTTTAAGGAGTTTTTGGAATTTTTCGCGAAATATCTAGATTTTTTGAATTTTTTGGCACTTTTTGCACAAAATTTGGAAGGGGGTACCGATAGGCAGTTTTGATAGGGTGCCTATTAAAAAGGGCATGCAATCCTAGGCTTCTTTAGGAAGAGGAAAATGTGGTTGTCGATCGCTATGGTCAGGGGATTGCATAACTTTACTTTCGGGTGGATTGCTGAATCTTTGTAGGGGATGTAGGTGACCTTCTACCCTTGGAATTTTCCATTGGGGGCTGCAGGTCTACAAGCATGAAGGTGTAGATAAGGAGGTTGTTGGTGCATGAGGTGGTGTCTGGGTTAACGGAGCTTACAAATTCAGACTATTGTTGACTGGGAGATCTTGGCATTAGCAATGTTGTGTGCTTGATGTAATGGCTTTGCACCCGAAAAGAGGGACTCAAGAAGGCAAAAAATTATGTATCTTTTATTTCATTATCTTGATTTATTGGCTTAATCTACATGAACTTTAATTTGCAGTCGAGATTTAGTTTTGAGAAAAAGTAGGAAAATTAAGTTTTTTGGAATTTTTTGAGTAAAGGAAAGCCTTGGAGGCTTGGTAGCGAATAGTTTCCTTTTGAAGGGACTTATTTTAAAAAGATTGCATTTTTGGAAATTTCTGATAGGTGAAAGCCTTGGAGGATCGATTGGTATATAGATGAGGAGATAGAGAGCTTGATGTAAAGTGGAGATTTTCGCCTTAGGCCTTACTACAAGGCTATTACTAGTGATTGGGGATTTGATGACGGATCCCCAAGTGGTTGTGATAACGGCGTGGATGTCTTACCGCCAAAATTCTGCGGTGGTGGTGTTGGCTGAGACTCTGAATGGTCTGTATGCTTGGGAGGACGGTTGTTATTACTTTATGAGGGGGAGACCAATAATGTTGTTCATGTGTCTTGAAGAGAGGTTTCATTAGTCACCCCTTCCAGAATATCCCTTGGCCGTTATACCCAATTTCTTTATCCGACCTTTTTTTAGCTTCGTCCCATTTGTAGAAAGCTGGGTTAACTAGTCTGTTGAGCAAGGATCCTGCTATCTTCGTTGGTCAGTACCATGGTGGGGGGACTTACTGTCTATCTTGCATCTTGGAGAGTATCGGTATCTGCGGTTGGTGGGTTTTCGACACACTTCTTTTTATTTTCCCTCGCGGATCCTGTGCCAAGTCGGGTGGGAAAAAATTATTCCCCCTCGTATAAAAAACTTCTTCCCGATGGATGATTTGATTGAATCACTGAGGATGAAGATGGAATCTTTATGGCAGTGTTGTGCCATCTGTCAAATTTTTTAAAAGGGGCCTAACATGTGTCTAGGGACTATCTGAAGTGGTTATGGAAACGGGTAGTAGAGAAAATTATGGTAGAAAAGACCAATCGAAGGTGATTCGTTGCTTTTGATACTATGGAAGATAGTATTGTGGTTCTTTCCATGCTTGTCAGGGCGTATCGCTCCATAGAGCGCATTTGAAATGTCAACCAGGAGTGGGAAACTTGAGGACCTCCCGTGGATGGTAACGACAATGAAGAGAGGACATCGGGCAGTTGAAGGCAATGTTTTGTGAAACTCGTGTGATTTATTTTGAAGCTAAGGTGATTTCGATGTTTTGTACTTTTTTTGTGTGTGTGTGTGTGGGGGGGGGGGGGGGGGGGGGGAAGGGGGTGGAATAATTTTTGTCATAACTTGGGTTAGGGTTAAGATTGTTTAAGAATAGTTTGATCAGTGAATAAGGGTTGTGGTTTGTTTAACTCCTTTCGTTGATACTTCATGTAATAGCGTTGTATTCCTTATTAGAAATAAAAATTGATTTTGATCATATTTTGTTGTCCTTCTTGATGAGTTTTTTCATTTGAGTTATCTATACCAATCACTAAGGCATACTTAATTCTTTTGTTCATGTAAATGACAAAATGGACCGCCGTTCTTGGAGGTTAGAAAATAATTTTATTTTCTTAAAAAGAAGGTGACCGGGCCCATGTATGGTGTATGGACTGCCTACGTACCTCTGGGGGTTTTAAAAAATTTCATGAGTTTCATTTTGAAAGGAAAAGATTTTTAAGAGGTTCAGGTCCCACGTAGTTCTGGGTAAGGGAAATGAAGAATTGTTTTAGTTTTTTTAGAATAGTTAGGGGATGGGAATATTCATAGTGCGCTGAGATTTTGGATTAAGGATAAAATTTCTTTAGACAATCCAAGTTGAATGAACGTTTCATCTCTTCTCCAATGAGGTATGTGGGCATAATAATGCCTCCTAAAAACATTCTCTACAATGTAGGGGTCGCTCCAATTCGGTTTAAATTTCCCTCTGGGGTCCCAGACGAGTTCTATGATCTCTTTGAGAGTAAGGTCTCCTTCCATAATGCCACAATCCTTGAATTTTTTATTGAATGATCTCACTATCCGACGAGGGTACCCCTGCATATAATATAGAGCTTTCAGTCCCTTTTCATCCAAGAGTGATAATTCATCAAAGTGGCTCTGATGCCATTCTTTTTTATCAATTTTTCTTTTAAGTAGGACGCGAAGTGATGGTGTTTCTAGCTCAACGGGCAGGATTGCTTCCTTGGCGTACACTATAGAATTAGGGGTAGCCTCAGTAGGCATTCTAATTGAAGTGCGGTAGCCCCAGAAGGCATGAAGGATCTAATCGACCCAATCTTTGCAACTCTCAGTCATCTTGCTAATTATGGTTTTGAGGCTTTTATTGGCGGCTTTGACAGCAGCATTGGTTTGGGGATGATAGAGAGAAGATTTGTGTCTATGAATCTCGTACTCGTCGATTAGTTCTCTGACCTCAACTTCAAAATGGATCCCACTATCTAACACTAACTCGTGGGGGAATCCATATCAACAGATGATGTTCTTTCTAATAAGCTTGTCTAATTTCTTAGCATTCAGCACTGCGTATGACTCGGCTTCATCCCATTTAATGATGTAATTAATGGTGACCAGGATGAATTCATGACCTTTTTAAGATTTAGGAGTAATTTTCCCTATGATGTCAATGCCCTATGCGCAGAAGGGCCAAGGAGAGGTCATGTTATATAGTTCTAAGGGAGGTAAGTGTTAGAGATTGCAAAACTATTGGCATTTAAGGCATCTTGGGACATATTATGTGAAATCTAGAACCATGGTGGCCCAATAGTATCCTAAACGGATGATGTTTTCGACAAGCATGTGATCGTTCTTGTGGGACCCGCATTCCCCATTGTGGATCTTCTACCTCATTTGTTCAACATTTTCCCCTGTTATACAGTGCAAATGAGTGCCATAATAGTTTCTCTTGAATAGTGGTTTATCGCAGAGGATGTACTGGGCAACCAATTTATAAAGGGTAGCACGATCTTTCTTATCTGCGTTTTGGGGATACCTACTATGTTCAAGGAGGCACTAAATGTCATAGTACCATAACCTGACCATTTCAAAATATTCCTCAGTAATGAGTTCAATGTGATAGTAATGGGTAGGCTTAACTTATTTCTAAACCAAGAAAGGGGCCATTATTATTCCCCCAGGCATGTCGACCAGGGAAGCCAGGGTGGCAAGGGTGCCAACTAGGCTATTCTTTATAGGGGTAATTAGTGGAAGGTGACATCTTTAAACTAGGAGTCTAGTTCTGAATAATGCATTACTAAAGTCGTTTATTGAAAATAAACTATTTAAGTAACTCCGAGTTGTTTTTTGAAGAAACTCTTTTCTTAAATCAAAAAGGATTAATCACAAGAAGTGTTTAATAAAACAGTATGTACGAGATCTTATTCAAGATTTAGGCAACAAGTTTTAAACACAGCACAACCAAGACTGAGATGAGAAAATGTAGAAAGATTCTTTTCATAATTTTTTACGTGTTAAAACCTCACCAATTGAGGAAACATCCACGACTCCCTCTACGGAGTAAAATGAAAAATCCACTAAAACAAATTTATGAGTTACAAACTATATAACTAACATGCAAACAACTCAGACCTATATAAGTTTAGGAATGTACCCCCTGGTGTCCTTATAACTTCTCTGCAGTTCTGATTGTAGATGTAGTTCTCTCAGTTCGTCAACTCCTGATTTGTTCCAGAACTTTACGTCGACTTATGATCACAAGATCTTATTACCAACACTTTTCGTGTTGTAGGGTGTAAGTCTTTCTGGAAGTGCTTTCGAACACATGCATGCACACACACACACACACTTATTAAGTACAAACAGTCCTAACAAATTACAGTTACACTAGATGCTGTGATCTTTTCTTTTCTTTCTTCTTACAAAACTTTGAACCTTATTTGACCTTTCAATTAATCCCAGAATCCACGGATGCCTTGCTAGGAAGACAGACAAGGTCTTAATCAATCTCAAAATTTAAAGAAACTTTTCGAGATTGAAAACCTCCAAGTGAGATTCCAAACTAGGTCAAAGGTTTAGTTTTACAAGAACAAAAAACAGAAAGCATTTATTGTTGATTTCAAAGTAAGAAAATGTTTTAGAGAAAACAATCAACAATATATTTCTCAAGATGAGAAATAAAATGAAACTAAGTGTAATGTAACATGAATAACTCAGATATGAGATTTCTATGAAATCAGAAACTAGATCTAAGTAAAAGTCTAAGTTGGAAACAAGATCTCACGAACACAAGGTTACAGCAACAAAAATAACTCAACTCAAACTCTCAAACACTCAAGAACACTCAGGGTAGTGTTTTTGGAAAATGGTGTTTGGGTTAGGTTTGAAGAGGATTTAGATGAATGAAGTTAGGGTTTCTAACTCTCTCTCTTCTCTCTCTGTTATTCTCTCTTCTCTCTCTTCTCTCTCAATTTCTCAAAGGAAATGAAATGGCAAAAGTCATCGAAGTCTGAGGGAAGGGTCCTTTTTATAGTGGGAGGAGAAGGTTCGAGATATCTGATCAAAACCAAGGGCTGAGATCTAGTCAATTTAAATTGACTTGAATCTAAGGGCTCACACAAGGCGGTGCTTAAACGAACGCTGATTGTCTTAAAAAAGTTACACGGGGATTCATCAAGGCAACATGCAGACCATTGATAAGAAATGATCCAAGGGCTGATAACACACGCGTCTATTGTCTCAGTAAAGAAACACACTCTTAACCAATCAGAGGGAAACAGGTGTTGGCCAGTTAAGGGATATAAAATGCGCATCCAAACTAATTACAAAGTATGCCCTGAAGTCTCTGACGCTTTTGGATTCTACCCAAGGTAACATTAGGCCATAATACACAACAAAGAATATTAAGAGATTGACCCCAAAACTTTTAAATCAAGTTTTAATTATTAAAACATGGTTTAAAAATTGTTTAAAAAATCCCAAAAAAATTATTAAAAATCAAACTTAGGGATTTAAACACACTCAACACATGTACACACATTATAATGCAATATGACATGCATGAATTGAATTCTAAGTGTGTGAGTGTTGGCAATAGTCTCTTCATCACTATAAGTAAAAGAGATGAATAGGCAATCCAACTTCTGAGGCTCTTTGGTTTCTAGGATGGACATAATTTTGTCACATTTTCCAAACTAGATGAGCACTTATACAATATAGACTCAAGTGAGTCAAAGTATAAGGGCTTCAATCTCTCCCTTTGGAAATATGAGACAAAATCTCCTTTGAGTCAGCTAGGACTCGTAGGGCAACAAAAAAATAAGAAAAACTTAGTCCTATCAAAATTCTATCTACCCAAATCCTAGAAATCAAAAAGTACATAACTCAACTATTTACAATTCAATACCCTAATACATCAGTTGAGAATGACTGTACAAAAAGGAATACCTGCAATGAATCACTAAGATCAAGCTGTTTATTATATGTAAGAGATTAGTAGACTCAAATTTCTCCCCCGTTTTGTCTCAAATGGACAAAGGGAAAAACTTGGATAAGCAGCAAAGGTATTACTCAGCACAAACCATACCAATAGATTTACATAAAGAAATGAATCTATTATAATCTAGAGGTTTGGTAAACATATCTGTAAGTTGTAGATCAGGAGGAAGATAATTGATTTCTAATTCCTTAGATTCAACTAATTCGCGTATAAAATGATGTCTTATTTTAATATGCTTTGTTCACGAGTGTTGAACAGGGTTTTTAGAAATATTAATCGCACTTTGATTATCACAATAGAGATGTAATTGGTTTTCTTGAATACCATAATCACTTAGCATTTGTTTAAGGCACAATAATTGAGCACAACAGCTACCAGTGGCTATGTATTCAGATTCAGCAGTCGAGAGTGATGTGCAGTTTTGTTTTTTACTACTCCATCTTACCAAGTTATTACCAATATAATAACATGCTCCTGAAGTGCTTTTACTATCATCAGTACATCCAGCCCAGTCAGCATCAGTATACCCAATAATAGTGCTTAGTGTGTCATTAGTGTACCAAAGTCCTAGATTCAGAGTGCCTTTAATATATTTAATTATGCGTTTGACAGAATTCAAATGGCTCTCTTTAGGGTTGTTTTGATAACGAGCACATACACACACAGCATACATGATATCAGGACGTGAGGCAGTGAGATAGAGTAGTGTGACAATCATACTACGATATAGAGTAGGATCTACAGATTTTCCATTTTCATCTTTTGACAATTTTACCGTAGTACTCATAGGTGTGTTAGCATCTTTAGCACTCTCGAGGACGAATTTCTTAACGATCTCTAAAGCATACTTAGATTGCGAAACAAATAATCCTTCTGGATTTTGTTTGACTTGGAGACCTAGGAAGAACTGCAACTCCCCCATAAGGGACATCTGAAATTCCTTACTCATAATTGTAGAAAAGGATTTTACTTCTGAGGTAGAAGTTGATCCAAATATAATATCGTCTACATATACTTGAGCAATAGTAATGTGTTTGTCAAAATGTTTGACAAATAGAGTTTGATCATTTCCACCTCTTTTAAAACCTTTATCCAAAAGAAAACTGAAAAGACGCTCATACCAAGCTCTAGGAGCTTGTTTAAGGCCATATAAAGCCTTTTTCAGACGAAATATATGATTTGGATATTTAGGGTCAATGAACCCTTTAGGTTGTTCTACATAGTTTTCCTCAGCCAGTATTCCATTAAGGAACGCAGATTTGACATCCATTTGATATAATGTAAAACGCATGTGACAAGCTATAGCGAAAAGCATACGAACTGATTCTAAACGAGTAACGGGGGCAAAGGTCTCGTTAAAATCTATTCCTTCTATTTGGGAGTATCCTTGAGCAACTAATCTAGCTTTTTTTCTAATTATTATCCCATTTTCATCAGTTTTATTTTTGAAAATCCAACGAGTACCAACAACCTTTTTGTGATCAGGACGTGGAACAAGATACCATACATCATGAATGACAAATTGTAAAAGTTCATCCTACATAGCAGAAATCCAGTGAGAGTCATTCAATGCCTCATTTACATTCTTTGGTTCCACAAGGGAAAAAAACATGCATAATGTGCATAATTTCTAAGTTGGGATCTTGTACACACTGGCTCACTAAGGTTGCCAACTATGTTGTTTATGGGATAATATTTAGAAACCCAGTTAGATACTTCAGGTGTCTCAATAGGTAATGAATTATCTATTTCAGAAGGGTCATTTTCTAAAATATTTGACGACTCTTCTTCAATAGGTAATTCACCAGTCTTGCTTTCTACAGTAGTGTCACTAACAACTACATTTATGGATTCCATCATGGTTTTAGTGAGAAGATTATACACTCGATAAGCTCTACTGTTAGGTGAGTATCCTAGAAATATGGCTTTATCTCCCCGGCTCTCAAATTTAGATAAGTGTTCCCTATCTTTGCATACATAACAAGTACTGCCAAAGGTTCTAAGATATTTAAGATTAGGTTTTTTATTGTACCAAAGTTCATAAGGGGTTTGTTTGGAATTCTTTCTAAGATGGACCCTATTAATGACGTGACACGCAGTACGAATAGATTTTACCCAAAAGTATTTAGGTAAATTCTTGGCATGTATCATGACACCTGCCATCTCTTGCAAGGTACGATTATTTCTCTCAGCGATTCCATTTTGTTGAGGAGTCTTAGGAGCACTGAACTCGTGTTTGTAACCATTATAGTCACAGTATTCTATAATGCCAGTGTCTTTGAATTCACCACCTCTATCACTACGGATTCTATTTACTTGAGTGTCCTTTTCATTTTCAATCCTAAGAAGAATTTTTAGGAAGGTTTGAAAAGTGTCAGACTTTTGTTTTAAAAAGGATACCCAAGTAAATCTGGTGAAGTCATCAACGATAACTACGATATAACTGTGTCCACAAAGGCTAACAGTTTGGGAAGGACCCATTAGGTCCATATGGATGAGTTCTAAGGGATTAGAGGTGAGAATATCTTTGACTTTCTTATGAGGGGCCTTAACAATTTTACCTTCTTGAGAGGAACCACAAACAATATTATGAATGGGTTTAATTTTGGGAATACCTCTTACTATGTCGTGAGTAGACAATTTACTAAGATTATTGTAATTTATGTGACCCATTCTGTTATGCCATATCTCATTGTCATCCATTCCGGCAACATTACAAATTTCATAATTGTTCTTGACAGTGTAGCAGTTGTCAGGAGTTCTGAATCCAGTAATTATGCATTCACCTTTTTCATTTAAAATCTTGCAATTGTTCTTTGAAAAGGTAACAGTATGGTCAGAGTCACAAAATTACGAAATACTAAGTAAGTTGGCCTTTAGACCTTTAACTATAAGAACATATTTAAGAATAGGAAGCCCATCTTCTTGGAGAGTTCCTTTGCCTATGATTTGAGATGAAACTCCATCACCAAAAATGACTTTACCACCAGCAAATCTGGTTTTGTTTAAAAATTTAGATTCATCTCCAGTCTTGTGCTTAGAACATCCAGAGTCTAAATACCAACCAGATGATGTGTGTTCGACTTTTAAAGCAGTAACAAAAATATTACACTTCATCTGAGGTAATAGATCATCTTTTCTAATCCAAATTGCTCTAGTTTTCATCTTGCGCTTATTAGCTCTCAACTGATAAAATTTGCGAGCATTAGATTTTTGCTGAAAAATGTTTTGCGCATGATTTTGAATTTTGTGAAAGACTTGAGCATTTTGTTTAGGAAAGTGCTTAGGATTCCTTCTATGAAATGTTCTTTTAGGTTTGGTCTTTCTCTTTCTATAGTTAGAGTTTTTATCTGGCTGTCTAGGAAGTATATAATTGTTTCGACTCCTCCTAGAATAGTTAAAGTTCTGGTAAGTACGAGGATTATAGATAGGTTTGACAATTCTCCTAGCATAGCAACCATCGAAAGAGTGACCATATATGTCACAGTAGGAGCAATAAAGATTGCTCAAGATGGGGGTCTCCTTAGGAAAGTCTCTAAACAGAGGTTTTGAAAAGTTTCCAGTCTGAACTTTATTCCTGGGTAGTACAGGTTTGAAAGTAGGTTCACTCTTTCTAATAAAAGGACAGCCGTATTTAGCCTTAGTTGGACTTTCATGCTTAGAGAAACTTGATTCCCCAATGTTGAAGTTTTGATGTTTTAAATCAAACTCAGTTTTTTGGGAATGAAAATCTGGGAATGTTTCAATAGGTCTTTTGCCTCCTGACACAAATTTGATAGGTTCAAAAGGTTTTGTTTGTGTTTTCAAATTGGGATAAAATCCTATACCAGTTCGATCATCAGAATTGGTTTTAGATTCAGCAACAAATTCATCAAAACAGTTAGAATTATTTTCAAATTTTGTAAATTTTTTGAAAACAGTTGCTGTCTTTTCTTTTGTTTGTTCCAATTCTAATAATGTCCCTTTGTACTTTTTCTCCAGCATTTCATTTGTTTCAGTCAAATTTTTTAGTTTTTCATCAAAAACTTTAATTTCACTTTCATGAGTTAAACATTGGGTAGTGTACTCTTCAGCATTCAGTTTAACCATCAGGCTTAGATCTTCCAATTTCTTGGTAAGATCTTTAATAGTCTTTTCTAGTCTAGCGCTTTTCTTGAGAGTCTTAGTGTAAAGTGTGTGAATGTATGGGAGGTCTTCATTGTCCGAGTCACTAAGTGTGGTGTGTGAAGTGACCCCTAAGTCTTCATTCTTAGAACTCACACACCCATTAGCATCGTCATTATCGCATTCCCTTTGACTCACACACCTCGAGGTAGAACATGCAACATTCTCAGTAATCAAAGCATCTAAACTAGTAATAACCACATTCGAAGTATCAGTCATAGAATTATTTGGTTCATCATCATTAACAAATATAGGCATGTCATCATTATAAATAATCTTGGCAAAGAAAGACATGTAAGGATCAAAAACATCTGATGACTCAGGTTCCTCATTTTCAGAGTCACTTGAATCATCCCATGTTTTGCAGATGTTAGCTCTAGTGTGTTTGTTTTGAGTGTTCAAATTAACTCTACAGTCTTGTGCAATGTTCCCCAGTTTACCACATCTATAGCATTCAATCTTCTTAAGGTCTCTATTAGGTCTGATATGAGAGTCCTTGTGATTTTTGTCATTGATTTTCTCATGAGGTCTGTGACTAGAGGGAGTTGGATAATTTGACTTGCCTTGTTTATTTGCCACTTTGTTTCTAAACTTAATGATTTTCTTGAACTGTTTTGTCATTAAGGCAATCTGATTGTCCAAACTCTCTATATCGCAATCCTCATCAGATTCATCATTGGAAGTATTAAACTCAGGCTTAATCAATTTAGAAGAGAAGCTTAGATTGGAACTAGTTTGTTTCCTATGGGATTGGGTTAATTGTTTCTTAAATTCCAGTTCCATTTCCACAGTTCTTAATTTACTACTGAGTAATTCAGGAGTGAGATTTATATCACACATTTCCTCAATAGCATATCTTTTGTTATCAAACTTCTGTGGTAATGATCTCAGAATTTTAGATACAATTTCTTGTCTATCATAGGTTATCCCATTAGTATGCAGTTTGGTCACAATATCAGTCAGGTTCATATAGAAGTCATCAAATGATTCAGTCTCACACATAATTAAGGAGTTATACTGCTGGATAAGCATTTGGGTTTTAGCAGCCTTAACTCTAGTGTCTCCTTCATGAGCAGTAACCAAGGTGTCCCAAGCTTCCTTAGAAGTGGTACAGGATGAGATTCTTTTGAACTCATGTTCATTTATGGACATAAATATGGCATTCTTTCCTTTGTTATTATTTTGAGAAACTTGTTTCTCTTCTTGAGTGAACTCACTTAAAGCTTTCTTAACTCTCTCATTACTTCCTTCGTTGGCTGGTTTAGTAAGAAAAGTATAACCATTTTCAACAATGTCCCAGACATCATCTCCCAAAGTTCCTTGAATGAAAGCAATCATCCTTACTTTCCAGTAAGCAAAATTGGTTCCATTAAAGATTGGAGGTCTGGTCAGGTTACCAAATCTTTCATTTTTCTCGTTCATATTTGATTTTCAGAAAAGAATTTCAGAAACACAGGATCTCTTTAAAAGCAGTTTTACCAAGCTCTGATACCAATTGAAAAATGCGTTACTAAAGCCGTTTATTGAAAATAAACTATTTAAGTAACTCCGAGTTGTTTTTTGAAGAAACTCTTTTCTTAAATCAAAAAGGATTAATCACAAGAAGTGTTTAATAAAACAGTATGTACGAGATCTTATTCAAGATTTAGGCAACAAGTTTTAAACACAGCACAACCAAGACTGAGATGAGAAAATGTAGAAAGATTCTTTTCATAATTTTTTACGTGTTAAAACCTCACCAATTGAGGAAACATCCACGACTCCCTCTACGGAGTAAAATGAAAAATCCACTAAAACAAATTTATGAGTTACAAACTATATAACTAACATGCAAACAACTCAGACCTATATAAGTTTAGGAATGTACCCCCTGGTGTCCTTATAACTTCTCTGCAGTTCTGATTGTAGATGTAGTTCTCTCAGTTCGTCAACTCCTGATTTGTTCCAGAACTTTACGTCGACTTATGATCACAAGATCTTATTACCAACACTTTTCGTGTTGTAGGGTGTAAGTCTTTCTGGAAGTGCTTTCGAACACATGCATGCACACACACACACACACTTATTAAGTACAAACAGTCCTAACAAATTACAGTTACACTAGATGCTGTGATCTTTTCTTTTCTTTCTTCTTACAAAACTTTGAACCTTATTTGACCTTTCAATTAATCCCAGAATCCACGGATGCCTTGCTAGGAAGACAGACAAGGTCTTAATCAATCTCAAAATTTAAAGAAACTTTTCGAGATTGAAAACCTCCAAGTGAGATTCCAAACTAGGTCAAAGGTTTAGTTTTACAAGAACAAAAAACAGAAAGCATTTATTGTTGATTTCAAAGTAAGAAAATGTTTTAGAGAAAACAATCAACAATATATTTCTCAAGATGAGAAATAAAATGAAACTAAGTGTAATGTAACATGAATAACTCAGATCTGAGATTTCTATGAAATCAGAAACTAGATCTAAGTAAAAGTCTAAGTTGGAAATAAGATCTCACGAACACAAGGTTACAGCAACAAAAATAACTCAACTCAAACTCTCAAACACTCAAGAACACTCAGGGTAGTGTTTTTGGAAAATGGTGTTTGGGTTAGGTTTGAAGAGGATTTAGATGAATGAAGTTAGGGTTTCTAACTCTCTCTCTTCTCTCTCTGTTATTCTCTCTTCTCTCTTTTCTCTCTCAATTTCTCAAAGGAAATGAAATGGCAAAAGTCTTCGAAGTCTGAGGGAAGGGTCCTTTTTATAGTGGGAGGAGAAGGTTCGAGATATCTGATCAAAACCAAGGGCTGAGATCGAGTCAATTTAAATTGACTTAAATGTAAGGGCTCACACAAGGCGGTGCTTAAACGAACACTGATTGGCTTAAAAAATTTACACGGGGATTCATCAGGGCAACATGCAGACCATTGATAAGAAATGATCCAAGGGCTGATAACACACGTGTCTATTGTCTCAGTAAAGAAACACACTCTTAACCAATCAGAGGGAAACAGGTGTTGGCCAGTTAAGGGATATAAAACGCGCGTCCAAACTAATTACAAAGTATACCCTGAAGTCTCTGGCGCTTTTGGATTCTACCCAAGGTAACATTAGGCCATAATACACAACAAAGAATATTAAGAGATTGACCCCAAAACTTTTAAATCAAGTTTTAATTATTAAAACATGGTTTAAAAATTGTTTAAAAAATCCCAAAAAAATTAATAAAAATCAAACTTAGGGATTTAAACACACTCAACACATGTACACACATTATAATGCAATATAACATGCATGAATTGAATTCTAAGTGTGTGAGTGTTGGCAATAGTCTCTTGATCACTACAAGTAAAAGAGATGAATAGGCAATCCAACTTCTGAGGCTCTTTGGTTTCTAGGATGGACATAATTTTGTCACAATTTCCAAACTAGATGAGCACTTATACAATATAAACTCAAGTGATTCAAAGGTATAAGGGCTTCAAGTTCTTCTAGGTGGGCATGGAAGGGCAAGAGCTTCTTGTCTTTAAATTTTCATTTTCTAAGGATTTGGGCAATGATAAGGGGAGAGTCTCTATAGATGTCTAGGTGCTGGATTCCTTTCTTGAGGGTGATCTTGAGGCCTACAGTGCATGCCTCATACTCAGTCATATTATTGGTGCAAGGTAAGTCTAGTTTGATGGCACTTGGGGACGTGGCAGTCATCAAGGGCGATTAGGAGTATCCCAATGCCGTATCCTTTCTTGTTGGTAGCTCCATCGAAGAACATTTACCATCTAAGGTCCTCTTGAGAGGTGCGGAGAATATTTTCATCCAAAAATTCAGAGACCCAAGCATCCGCTTATTCTATGGGGTAATCAATGAGGTAGTTAAAGATAGCTCTCCCTTTCACAACTTTATGCATGATGAACATAATATCAAATTCGGATGGCAACATCAATCAAGGGGCCATTCAATTGGACAAAGAAGGATTTTTTGAATAGTACTTGATGAGATCCATATGGGATACTAGTCTGATCAGGAAGGTAAGCATGTAGTGTCATAACTTCTGCGTGACCCAGACTAGGGCGACACATGCTTTCTTCATAGTGTAGTTTACTTTATACCCGACCAATTTTTGACTGGCGTAATAAATGGATCTTTCCTTACTGAATTCTTTAACGTATTAGGATAGCAAAGCCCCTACTGTAGTACTTATGATGGCCAAGTACATGAGTAGGGGAGACCTAGCTGTGGAGGCATAAGCACCATAGATCGGGTAAGGTATCGCTTGATTCGGTCAAAAGCTTCTTGGCAGGACTCATTCTATACTTTATTCAAAGCCTTGCGGAGAAGTTTGAAAATTGGTTCGCAGATATAAGTCAACTGGCTGATGAACCGACTGATGTGCTGTAGTTTACCCAAGAATTCTCAAATTTCCTTCTTCATCCGTGGTGGCATTTAAAGTATGACTTTTAACTTGGTAGGGTCTTCTTCGATTCCCTTCTCACTGACCATAAATCCCAAGTGTTTTCCTTTTATGACAGTGAAAATGCATTTCGATAGGTTTAGCCACATATGGTATTATCGTAGTCATTCGAAGAACTTTAAGAGGTCAGGAATATAACCTTCCCAAGTTTTAGACTTGATGACCATATTGTCTACATAAACCTCGACCTCTTTATGAATAAGCTCATACAGGATAGTTGTGTCAACCCTTTGGTAGGTAGACCCAACGTTCTTGAGGCCAAATGGCATAATAGTATAGTAGAAGGTTCCCTATGGGGATGATTTATTCATATCTCGGTAGTCGATGTACATGCGGACTTTTTCACCTGATTTTAGCAGAAGGACGATATTGGCGATACATATAGGATATTCGATTACACGAATGAAACCCACATTCAATGGCTTGACTATTTCCTCATTGACTTTGAGTGACCATTCGGTGTGTAGCTTCCTTAGCTTCTGCTTGCCGACTTGTATTCAGGGAATATTGAGATCTCATGCTGAGCTATTTATAGGTTAAATTCGGGCATGTCATCATAGGACCATGTGAATATATCCATAAATTCTTTCAGTAATTCTTCGAATTGAGCACGCTTTTGCTCGTTAAGGGTGGACCCTATCTTAATCTCGCACTGATGGTTACTAAAACTGATATTAATAACAATATTATCATCATAATTAAGATGAATGTGGTTATGTTATTTGTCGTTCTCCTTATTAAGATCAGTTAAGAATTGTTCAATTGCAAAATCATCATCATCCATTAGAATCAAGACAATTAATGTAAGGCACAATAAGATACTCAAAATCTTCTTTTATTTTATTTTTGAAAAAAAAAAGCATTGAGAACCTCATCAAAAAAGGTCGCAATTACATTTTTATTAGAAAAAGGAATAGCAACATCAAGTGAAGAGACTAGTATAGGGTAAACAAAAAGGGTGAGGTTGAATCTGAGAAGGTTGAATAGGCACGACATTTTAGTTGAGGATGGGCATGTCAGCCGCTCTAATTTGAGTAGACTGGTCCGATGGCATGTTATCTGAGAGAATCATGCAGACAAACAGCCTCATCTTACAGTTGAATGATTCTTCAAAATGACTTTCCTTAGAATCCTCGGTAACTATAACGGCTTCCTCGGTGAGAGTTTGCACTTCTGTTGGTAGTCTTCGTCTTAAGAGTTACTATCTTCACAGAAGATTTCCAACCCCATTTTCATCTTCTTATCGACATGGTCGACAATGGTTCAGGGAAGCTGTAGAAAGGGAAGTCTTCATCCTCCTTAATAAACCTTTTGTTCAAAGAGTCTCTCAAATCAATCTTTTCTTTTTCTAATCTTCTTTTCGATCGTGGTCATCGGAGTGCTTTGAGATCTTCTGGTGAGGGTTGGTAACTAGGACGAATGGTAGAAAAGCCTACTTCAATATTATAGTCTCAATGATCCCTTGTAGGTTTCACCTTATACTTATTTCGGGAAATGAAATGCATGTTCTTAAACATATCACGTTGATATTTCCATGAGGATTGTGTATCGGACAGACTCGGTCTTTAAAATTTTCTCCTATCGAAAGGGGAAGTGGATCAACTCTGAAGCTAGAGAGGATAATGTCATTCATACCATGATGAATCTCTAATACTAGATTACTAGTGCTGGCATGGTCTGTACTATCATCATCCCTCAAGATGCTGATAACCTCGCCTTTAGCGAAGAACTTCTGTTTATGATGAAGAGAAGAGGATATTCGTAGAATGTTGTGGGCTATGGACGACCAATGAGTAGATTAAAACATGCAAGTGTATAAATTACTTGGAACTTAGTAACACGATTGATAGGGCTAAACCCTATTGTGAGTTTTATGGACCCCATTACCTCTCAGTGGGTATTATCTAAGCATATGCTATGGCAGAAGTAGGTGAGATCACTAACTTTAAATCCCTAAAAATTGAAGGTTTTGAGAGGACAAACATTGGGAGAAAATCCGTTATCAATAAGTGAGAGTAGGATTGTCCTTCCCAAGAATTCAACAGAGATGTTGAGGGTATAATTGTGACCATGGACAATCTTTCATATCACTGCTTCGAAAAAAGGATGGGAGTTTGGAAGAGGCAAAAGATCCAACCATGTTTACGACTTCTTCGGGAGTAGTGGAATGAGGGATTGTAGGCCATGTGAGGATTTTTTTCAAAGCATTCTTGTGTAACTGGGAGGACATGAAAAACCTATTGGCTTGGGTTTTCTTGAGCTGGTCAAGAACTTTAATTTCTTCAATGCTTATTTCTGTCATGGAAAGTTCTTCGACAATTACCTTTCCTTTATCTATCTTTATCACATGAGGAAGTGGATATTTGTAGTGTCTCCCTAATCTGGTTATGTGATTTATCGAGGAATGGAAGAATAAGAACTTCATGTATTAATATACCTCTGGATGAATGGCTACCTTATTGATTCCCCCTAATAGATTTTCAAATGATATCATTCCACACCGGTTGACTGCTAGACTGTCTTCTTCTCAAATGGGTTCATCATATGAGATGTCAAATTCATATCTCCATATAGTGGAGACTATTTCCTCTTGCTAAGAGAAATTAATACATTCAATAACCTCAATGACTTCATTATAAAAATCTTCCCACTTTGCGGGGAGGTGTAAGAGTGAAGGGACCAACCGTCCCTGAATCTTCAAAGCGATGAGTAGCTCATTAGTGCTGTAAATTTCACTTGTATGTACCACATTATCTAGACTATCTTCTTCAATGTGTATAACCCAATCAATTGATTCCCGAGCCTATTTCTGAGATTCCATTAACAAGTCACTAAAATTACGATAATCAACAGTCATCTCAGAGGGAAATTTAAGCCTAAACTCTAAGAGTTGGCTTAACACGGGTGGTAACTCCATGTCTTTCCCTTTAAACCGAGTGCGAATGATAATGAAGGACCTTTTAAAGAATGAAAAAGCTTGGTTGGTGAAGCAGGTAGGGTGTAGGAAAAAATATGGGCAAACATTGACCAATTTAAGTGAGATTATGGCTATGGTGGGTGCTTTCCTAGGCAAGATTTGGGCAAATAGGTCAAATTTTGGATCACTCTCTAGAAAGATGGAATTTTTATGGGTGAAAAGTGGCATATGAGTAGTATTGGATTTAAAATTGACTAGTAGGGTGATGATACCTTAGTCAATTAAGCCTTGGATCATATTTTGAAGGTGGAAACATTGGTTGGTAGTATGTCCAGCAGACTAGTGGAAATCATAATGGGCATCGACTTTAAAATTTTTAAGGATTAGATTTGGTAATAGATTAGGTCCAAGGGTTTTATGAGGTTTCAGTTCAACAGGGCGTGATAGACTTTAAACAGGGGATCATGGAGCTCAGTTTACTCTTTCTTGGAAGGATTGGGGTGACTTTTCAGTGCCCAAGAGGTAAAAAGTTAGGAAATATCCATTCGATCATTTTCTTTGGCTCAGATTTGACTTTGGTAATGCCATCCTTAATTTCTACACTAGCCTCTCGAAGGTCTCGAAAGTGTGGGTAATACTATCGTCCCATTTATGCTTGGATATGAGGAAAGAAGTTCTTCTTCACAATACTGACTTGTTCATCCTCAGAGGGTCTGTTGGTCATGCTAGTAACTTCTCTCTCCACGTTCGTATAAAACTACTAATTGTTTCCCCAGGGTTCTACTTAAGAAGCTCTGGATCTTGATGCATAACCTAGCTCCTCATTGTACTTGTATGAAGTCATGAATTCTCAGGTGACATCGCCCAACTATGGATTCTAAATTCTTTTAGGGACAAATATCAATGTAGGGCACTTTATTTGAAGGTCTACTAGAACATCTGGGCCATTATATCTTCATAGGCACCAAGTAATGTCATGGATCGGTGAGAGATTTGAAGGTGAACAATTGGGGGTCCACTTTTCCTGAACTTCTCTATAAATGGCATCTTGAAATTCTTTGGTAGTCTGACTTTAGGATGGGGAGACATATGTGTATAGTCCATATAGTTCATGTGGCCATCCTGATTAAGATACACACCCTTCCTCTCCTTTACTTCCCTAAAAGAGATGGGGAAGGAAGGGGGATTAAAAGGTCTCACATCGTACTTAGGAATGCTTCAGCCATCGTCGGTGTGGGGTAAATGTAAAGATATATAGTTGCCAACCTATTTTCCCCAAAATATGTAAAATAACATGTTACTGCCTCGAGAGAGCAACATCGAAGACAAACTGATGCATACGAAACCAATAGTTTGAAGATCTAGCGGCTAAGTTATGGAATGGGAAGGTGTTAGGCACCCATCCCACCCTTTCGGTCTCTTATGGGAGTGTGTTATTATTTTCCTTTATTTCTCCGTGAAGTATGTGTGCATGTATAAATAATTGAGATCGGAATCGTTCAAATCATACCATGGAAATGATAGAGTGAGGTCATCTATAGGAATGTTCCCAAAATAATATATAGAAAATATGATTTATAAGTTTATTGCGATATTGATCGTCATGATGAAACGATAATATGTGGTAGATGAAATGCTAAAAAAAATTACGAAAATAATATGTATACTAGTGTAAAAATAAGATAAATGCGAAAATGGGGGATTTAGAAAAATTGGAAGATTAAAAAAATTGGAAAATTTAGAAAATTATAAAATTGGGAAGTTGGAAAATTAAAAAATTAAAAAATTGGACTTGAGTATCGGGTTTTAATCTAAAATGCCTATGTAGGCTATAAAGGCATCAAAGTCCACGTATTTTGCATGCGGCGTAAGGGTGGGATTTATCTCATAGATTCTAACGGGATTTCTAACGGGATTTTATTATAGGTGTGTGTGTAGAAAATTGTGTTTTCGTTTTGGAAAAGTGTGATGGATAATCCCGTTCGAAATTTATGGGTGTAACACTCTTTTTTTTTATAGAAAATAAAGTATGTGCGATATATTGATAAAAGTGTAAGATGTTAAATTGTACGAACTAAAATAAGAACTAGATTATGAATCAAACGTATTTAATGCAAAATCAAGAAATTTAAAGAGAGAGGGAACGAGTTGGACCTTATTTGAACCTTGATCTTTAATCTTGGATGAACTCCCTTGAGTGTGAGATCAATATTGGATGAGAGATATTGTGATTTTGAAAAATTGGGTATGAAAAGGATGGGAATGTAAGATTGGATGGAATTTCACATTAAGCAACTTCACTGATTTCGAGAGAATGTTGTTGAGATCACTAATGTTGATGGATCGAAGGTCTCCTGGGAGTGAGATCATTACCTCTATTTATACGGTAAGGGGTGGTGCCAATCTTCATAGCCCTAGCCCTGCCAATCGGCAGGCGACCCTAGACAAACTACCTATAGGCAGGGAAATGGACCTGTCAATTGGCAGTCTTGTGCAGATTTTTTCGGGAAAAAAATCAAAATGCAATTCTTTGATCCAAATTGCACATGGGGTATACCATTAGAAAGTTAATTCATGGACCTTTGAGAGTCCTTTAAACCACTCCCGGGTCCAGGAGTTGACTTTGGGTCAAATATTGCCCAGAAGCGCACATCGGTCCTTTGGACCGGAGATCGTCGAAAAGAAGTGGATCAATCGTCCATATGGTAAGTCAGAATCGTGCACGGGGTGGACCATTGGAAAATTAAGGTGATGCGCTTAGACATTCTGAAGTGCTTCGCTCAGTTCAGAAAGTTGACTTTGGTCAATAGGGGCCCGAAAGCGCCTGGTGATCTCTCGGAGTAAAACGAATTGTTTGTTCATACCATAAGTCAAAATTGTGCATGGGGTAGACAATTGGAAAGGTTATTCAGTTCTCTTTGGAGATTCATTCATTCTCATTCATGCTAAAGAGTTGACCTTGGTGAAACGGAGCCCGAAAAAGTTTGGTGGCCTCCAAATCAGTTTTTAGTGAAAAGCGGATCGTTCGTCCAAATGGTTATGCCATTTCATGCACGGGGGTGGACCATTGGAAAGATATTTCAGTGACCTTAAATGATAAAAAGAGATTTTACTCTGACGATGAATTTGTTTGGGGTTAAATCGAGTCATGGGAGGCCCCGGTGGCCTTTAAATCGATTCTTGATAGTAAAATGATTTGTTCATATGAACTATTATGCCAATTTATGCACAGGGTGAACCCTTAGAAAGGGGATTCAGAGCCCTTCGAATATTCAAAGAGCTTTTGCTCTGAAAATAGAGTTGATCAGAGTCAAATGGAGCCCGAGAGCGCCCAATGGCCTTTAGATTGATACTCAGAGTATGACCTAGGGTTTGTAGTGAAATGGGGGAGTGCTGGAGACCTAAGGGGAGAATTAAGGGGGTCTTAGAATGTGGTGTGTATAGAGCCCATCGATGGGTGAGCTTGAAATAAGTGAAATCCATCGAATAAACACCACATGATGTTTTGAAAAGAGGTCTGCAGACCTAGGGGACAAGGATGACCGATTCAGAGCGTTGAGGTCGATTTTGAGGACCTAATGGGAACACTCGGGATGGAAACTTCTGCGTGCCGAGGTCAATTCTGACCTAAAAGAGGTGATGACCTAGGGGTAAGGCCAATTCTAACCTAAAAGAGGTGACGACTGAGGGCTAAGGTCAATTTTGTCCTAAAAGAGATGATGATCGAGGGTCGAGGTCAATTCTAACCTAAAAGAGGTGACGACTCAGGATCGAGGTCAATTCTGACCTAAAAGAGGTGACGACCTGGGACCAAGGTCAATTATGACCTAAAAGAGGTGACAATTTGGGGCTGAGGTTAATTATAACCTGAAAGAGTTGATGACCGAGGGTTGAGGTCAATTCTGACCCAAAAGTGGTGACGACCCGAGGTCGAGGCCAATTCTACCCTAAAAGAGGTGAGGACCAAAGGCTGAGGTTAATTTTGACCTAGAAGAGATGATGACTGAGGGTCGAGGTCAATTTTGACCTAAAAGAGGTGACAATCGAGGGTTGAGGTCAATTATGACCTAAAAGAGGTGATGACCAAGGGTCGAGGTCAATTATGACCTAAAAGAGGTGATGACTACATGATGAGGTCTATTATGACTTAGAAGAGGTGACGACCCAAGGTCGAGGTCAATTTTGACCTGAAAGAGGTGACAACCATGGGCCGATGTCAATTATGGACTAAAATAGGTAATGACAGAGGGCCAAGGTCAATTTTGACCTAAAATAGGTGACGACTGGGGGCCGAGGTCAATTTTGACTTAAAAGATGTGACAACCAAGGGCTGAGGTCAATATTGACCTAAAAAAGGTGACGACCAAGGGCCGAGGTTAATTCTGACCTATACGAGGTGATGACTGAGGGACGAGGTCAATTCTGACCTAAAAGAGGTGACGACCGAGGGCTGAGGTCAATTCTGACCTAAAAGAGGCGATGACCGAGGGCCAAGGTCAATTTTAACCTAAAGGAGGTGACGACTAAGGGTCGAGGTCAATTCTGACCTAAAATAGGTTAACGAATACTATGGGTTGAAGCCAATTATGAGGGATTAAGTAGAAACTTTACTGGGAATATTTATCTTGCGGTTCTGATTTTTATTTTGAGTTTTTAGGTTCGAATAAGGAAGAGGAAATAATCCGAGGGTTGGATGTTTCTTAGCTAGGGAATTTTCCATTTTTAGCGGTGTTCTTTGGAGACATTACTGGGGAGATGTGCAATTGATTTTGGGAATTCCATTGGGGAGGAAAGAGTTCGGCTTGGCAAATGAGTGTGGTAAAAAATCATTTCTTTGTGAAAAAGGTTCCAACATTCATTTGGTAATTTTAGGAATTTTCCAAGGATTTATCGCGATTTTTGGGAAATTTTTTTGGGAATTTTTGTATGAAATTTTTGGAAGGGTGATGACTAACATGGTTTGAAGGGTGCCAAATGGTAGTGTCATGGTCTTGTGGACTACCCCGGGAAGGTGAAGGGACAATGACGATCGAATAAATCCTTCTTTCCTCTTGAGACCATTTTTCCTTGATGATATTTTCCAGATATTGATCTTCTCCGCTAGGGATCTTGCAGGTGAACTTCTATCCCTGGGGGACGACCATCCATCACACGGGGGTGACTAGGGGGAACATAAAGTTGTGGCAGTTGATGGGTACATTTGATACCTATGAGAGAGGGTTGCGGGGAAGATGAGGTGACATCCAATTCTGGTTCTTTCCCTTTCGAGATTTTTTTGTAGGTTCTTCACTGATTATGTGAGATTAGTGTTAACCATATTGCATGCTTAATATAGCAACATTGCACCTGAAAAAAGACTCAAAAAGCAAAAAGATATGCATATTTAATTTGACTATCTTGATTTAGTGGCTTACTCTACATGCATTTTAATTTGCTGCTGAGTTTTAATTTTGATAAGGAGTAGGAAAATTGTGTTTTTTGGAAATTTTTTGAATATGTTTAAGTAAAAGATGGACCCGGAGGCTTGAGTAAAAAAGTGATTCCCTTTTGAAGGGATTTACTTTGAGAAAAAGTCGTAAAAATGAGTTTTTTGACATTTTTTGAGTAGTGGAAGGCCATGGAGGCTCGATTCGCATATTGATTAGGAGATAGAAAGTTTGGTTGTGAAGTGGTGCTTGCAGCCTTCATTGGATTGTGCTGAATATGGTGTGTTAAAGAGACTGTATTGATGCTGGAGTTATTGACCTAGGCTTAACTTCGAAGTTCGTGTTGGTGATCGGGGACCTACTGGTGGACCCTCAACTTGCAACCATTGATGCTTGGATGTCGTGTCGTTGTATTCCTACGGCGGTGATACTGGTGGAGATCTTGAGTGGTCTAGATGCTAGGCGAGAAGGATGTTTCGAATTCCTGAGGGGTAATCCCATAATACTGTTCATGTGGCTGTCAGAGAGATTTCGTATAGCAGTCCCACCTGAGTATACTTTGTTGGCTATGCCAAACTTCTTTTCACACTACTTTATCAGTGTAGGCCTGAACATTGAGAGGTGGGAGAATTGGTTTATGAAGCACGGGGCTTGGGATTGCGTTGGTTAATGCCTTAGTGGAGGGAGCTACTGCCTATTCTGTAACTGGGGGGAATTCCAATATATTCGGTTGGTTGGCCTTAGACATACCTATTTTTACTTTCCCTGGATCACTTGTGCCAATTTGGCTGGGAACAAATTGTGCCACCTCAGACACTAGACTTCTTTTCGGTGGAGGACTTGACAGAGCGTATGCGCATTCGGTTTGGATCTCTGTGGGAGGATCGCTGACTATCGACCCGTCCATCCTAGTCTGTTAGAAGAGTCTGGCATATTTTCGGAGACTACATGAAGTGGTTGTGGAGAAAGTAGTCGCCAAGATATTGGTTATGGAGACTGGGCAAAGGTGATTTGCCATATCTGACACAATAGAGGTAGGTGTTATGATTTTTCCCAGGATAGTCTGAGCTTATCATTCTATGGCGCGTCTACGACACAATGGGGAACCCAGGATGTGGGTGATGATGAGGCTGGTTATTCTGGCAGTTGCAGGTAGGACCCCTTTTATTTGTGAAGGTTTTATAATCGGTGTTTGGTTATGTATCTGGTTATTCTGGTTGTATTGTGTGGGAATAATTTGGGGGTTATTTTAGGTGTAGTGGGGATTATTTTTATTTTGTTTTAGGAAGGTAGGAGTAGACTGGAAGAGGAAGTTATTTGACTCCTTATGCTGATGTAATTGTACCAAAATTTCTTAATAATAGAATAAATTTTTTTTTGATCATCTAGTTATGCATCTTGATCAGTTATTGCATTTAAATTATCTACATTAATCGCTGAAGTATACATAATTTTTTTGTTTATGTACATGTTAAAATGAACTGGCATTCTCAGGGATAAGAAAAGAATAGTATTTTATGAAAGAGATGGGAGTCATGCTCATGTAAAGTGTATGAGCTACCTACGCACCTTTGACGGTTTTGGAAATTTTCTAAGTTTCGTTTTTAAAAGAAAAAGGATTTTTAAAGGATCATGTCCCACGTAGTTCTGAGTAGAGGGAAATGTTGAATTTTTTTTTAATAGAAGGGAGTGAGAATAGTCTTAGCATGCCGAGATATTTGACTTAGGGGTAGAATTTTTTTAGATGGTTCAGGTTGACTGGACGTACCATCTCTTCCCCCATTAAGTTTGGTGAAGATAGCGACGCTACCTGACAGGATATTCTTCACAATGTAGGGGCTGCTCCAATTGGGCTTGAATTTCCCTCTAGGGGTTCCATATGGGTTTTACTATTTCCTTAAGGACTATGTCCCCTTCTTGGACACCATAGTCCTTGACTCTCTTATTGAATGATCGAGCTTGTATGTGATATAGAGCTTTCAGTCTCCTCTCGTCTAAGAGTGATAGTTCATCAAGACGGCTCTGACGTCAGTCTTCCTTACTGACTTTGCTTTCAAGCATGACACGTGGTGAATGGATTTCTAGCTCCATGAGTAAGACTGCTTCCATGTTGTAAACTAGAGAGTAAGGGGTAGCCCCAGTACATGCTCGAATTGAAGTACAATAGACCCAGAGGGCGTAAGGCATCTGGTCGGCCCAATCTCAATAGATTTCAATCATCTTACTGATGATGGCTTTAAGGTTCTTATTAGTGGCTTCAACTGCATCATTGGTTTAAGGTCGGTAGGAAGAAAATTTGTGTCTCTCAATACCATACTCATCGACCACTTCTATGACTTCTTCCTCAAAATGTAAACCATTATTGGATACCAACTCATACGAGACTCCATATCGACATATAATTTTTTTTATGAACTTGGCCACCTTCTTGCCATTCAGAACTGCGTATGATTTGGCTTTGACCCATTTGGTGAAGTAATCAATGGCAACCAGGATAAACTCATTCCCATTGGAGGCTTTGGGTGTAACATTCCCTATGATGTCGATGCCCCATGTGGAGAACGACCAAGGAGAAGTTATGTTGTATAATTCTTACGGAGGCAAGTGTTGGAGGTTAGAAAAACTGTTAAAACTTGAGACATTTTTGAACATATGTTGTGCAATTCTGAACCATGGTAGTTTAGTAGTAACCCTTTTGGATGATTTTTTTGGCAAGAATATGTCCATTCATATGGTGTTCGCACTCCTCGTTGTGGATTTTCTGCATTATCTCATCAATGTCAGCCTCTGCAATGCAGTGCAAATGGGTTCCATCAAATTTTCTCTTCAACAGTGCTTTGTCATAGATAATGTACTGGGCAGCTAGTTTGCGAAGGGCTTCTCGATCCTTCTTGTCAGAACCTTCGGGATACCTACCATATTTGAGGAAGCTCCAAATATCATAATACCAACAATCGGTTATATCAGGATCTTCTTCTGTGATGAGCTCAATGTGGTAGTAGTGATCTGGTTTATCTTGATTTTAGACTAAGAAGGAGGCCATTATGTTTCCTTCGCGCATATCAACCATGAAGGCTAAGGTAGTAAGGGCATCGGCTAGGTTGTTCTTTGCTTGGGGTAGGTAGTGGAAGGTGATTTCTTGGAATGGGTAGGCCATCTCTTTTAGGTGGGCATGGAAGGGTAAGAGTTTTTCATCCTTGACTTTCCATCTCCGGAGTACTTAACTGATGATGAGGGATGAGTCCCCATAGATAACTAGGTATCAAATTCCTCTCTTAAATGCAACTTTGAGGCCTACCGTGCATGCCTCGTATTCAGTCATGTCAATAGTGTAGAGAAAATCTAGCTTAATGGAAATAGGAGTGTGAGAGTCATCAGGGGCAATTAAGTTGATCCCAATTCCATATCCTTTCTGTTAGCAGCGTCGTCAAAGAACATTTTCCAGTGGAGATCTTCTTGGGAGGTGCAAAGGATATTCTCATCCGATAAGTTGAAAATCCAAACATCGACTTCTTCCAGAGGGTAGTCAGCGAGGAAGTCAGAGATGGATCTTCCTTTCATTGATTTCTGCGTGACATATACAATATCGAATTTGGCTAGCATCATTAACCATCGATCCATTCGGCTGGACATGGTAGGTGTTTTGAGTAGGTACTTTATGGGATCCATTTGTGACACATGTTTTATGAGAAAGGTGAGCATGTAGTGCCATAGTTTTTGGGTGACCCAGACAAGGTCGACACATGCTTTTTTTAAAGCAGTGTAATTAACTTCATACCCGGCCAACTTGTGACTGGGGTAGTATATGGCTATTTCTTTGTGGGATTCTTCAAGGTATTGGCCTAGCAAAGCCCCATCTGTAGGATCTGTTACAGTCAAGTATAGGAGTAGGGGAAGACTAGGCTGTGACGACATAAGTACCGGAGATTTGGTTGGGTATTTCTTTAATCGGTCAAAGGCTTCTTGGCAAACATTATTCCAAACCTTGGTGGAATCCTTTTGAAGGAGTTTTAAGATGGGTTCTCATATAGAAGTCAACTAGCCAATGAATCGACTGATATATTGTAATTTTCTGAGGAATCCCCAGACTTCCTTCTTCGTTCGGGGTGGTGGAATCTCGAGTATGGATTTCATCTTCACATAATTTTCTTCAATCCCTTTATCACTAGCCATGAATCCCAAGAGCTTTCCTTTGGTGATGCCGAAGACATATTTCTATGGGTTAAGTCGCGTATAATATTGTCGCAGTCTCTCGAAGAATTTCTGGAGAGCGGGAACATGGCCTTCCCTAGTATTAAACTTCACAATCATATCATCCATGTCGACCTTGGCTTCTTTGTATATCAAATCATGTAAGATACTCAAAATCTTCGTTTATTTTATTAATAGGAAAAATAACATTGAGAACCTCATCCAAAGAGGTCTCAATTACATCAGAGCAAAGAGGAACAATAAGAGAAGAAGAAATGGGATAAACATTTGGGTTAGGTTGGGTTGAATTTCAGTAGGTGGAACTGGTGCAGCATGCCAGTTAAGGAGAGGTGCATTAGTATCTTTGATTAGGCAGGATAGATCCGGTGATGTAGCACCTGAGTGGATCATGAAGAATGTCAACCCCTTTGTCTATAAATTGAATAAATCTTTGAAGTCACTTCCCTTGGAATCTCCAGTATCGGCTATGGTCTTCTCAATTAGTGGTTGCACATGATGCTAGGAACTTTCACCCCATAATTAGCTGTCTTGGAAAAAGATCTCCATTCTAGGATTTGTATTTTTGTCCACATGATCATAGCATGGTTCAGGAAATCCTTAAAAGGGGAAATCTTCACCCTCTCTGATGAATCTTTCGTTAAAGGAATCTCTTGAGACAGTCTTGATGCATTCTAGCCTTCTCTTTAGCCGAGGCTGGCGAATTATTCTAAGATCTTCTACTGACAGTTGATAGCCCAGGACAGAAGGAGGAAAAGCTTTCTTTAGAATGAAGGGTTCAAGTATCCCCTACTATCTTTGTCCCTGCACCAGTTCGGGCATAAAGTGCATGTTTTTCAACATCTAGATCACATTGACATTGCCATGAAGGTTATAATCTGAAAAAACCTTATCTTTGAAATCGTCCCCTGCTGGGAGAAGAAGTGGTTCAACTCGGAATCCTGATAGAAGAATATCATTTTTCTCGTGTTGTATCTCAAGTACTGGATTACTGGTGCTCACGTTCTCGGCATTTTTGCCGCGGCCCAAGATGGTGATGACCTGCCTATTGTCGAAGAACTTCAGTTTTTGATGGAGGGAAGAAGACACACCCTTAATATTATGGAGCCATGGTCATCGAAGCAACAAATTAAAACAAGCTAGGATATCGATGACTTGGAATTCAACAGTAGGATTTATAAGGATGACCCCTATTGTAAGTTTTATAGGTCCCATCACTTCTCGACGAGTATTATCATAAGTGCATACAACGACAGAGGTTAGAGTGAGGTCACTCAATTTCAGTCCTAAATAATTGAGGGTCCTCAATGGGAAGACATTAAGAGCAGGTCGATTATCGATAAGAGAGAGAGAGAGAGAGATGATATTTACCATAACTTCGACATAGATATTGAGAGCATAATTTTGGTTTGTCCCAATCTTAGGGATTTCTTCTTCAAAGAAAGTGAGCATTCTAGTAAAGGTCAAGGATCCTACTAGATTCACTACTTCTTTAGGCGTAGTGGAAGGAGGAATTATGGGTCCTGTGAGTAGCTTTATCAAGGCATTCCAGTGTAGTTGTGAAGACATAAAAAGTCCCCATAGAGTGATGTTATCTTGGGTTTTCTTCAACTAATCAAGGATATTACTTTCCTCGAGGGTCATTTTTGACATATGAAGATTCTTCACACCTTTCCCTTTGTCGATCGTTGATGGTGGTAGGTTTGGAACTTGGTAATGCCTCCCTGACCTAGTTATGTGGTTCACAGAAGAGGAAAAAATTGAAATACTGTCTCCTCATTGATCTCGGGTTGTTCAGTCACCCTGTTGATTTCTTCTAGTATTTCCTCGAATGATATCATCCCACATATGTTAACTATTGGGCTAGTTTTTTTTCATCCGAATTATTGAATTCTCCCCCCCCCCCCCCAATGACATTATCTTTCCATGAAAATTCAACACACTCCACAACCTCAATGGCTTATTTGTATAAGTCCTCTCATTCGACGGGGAGATGTATCAGTGAAGGGGCCAGGCGTCCTTGTAGTTTCAAAGTGTCAAGTAGCTCAAAAATACTGCAAATATCATTGGTCTATCAGAATAAGTCTGCCATGATTTGTACCACATCATCTAAGATGAATTTATCGGTTAGTACTACCCAATTTTCAGATTCTCGATCCCATTTCCAAGTTTTTCAGAACAACACTCTGAATTTTTGGCAGCTAATGGTTATCCGGGAGAGCAATTTCAACCCAAACTCTAGGAGTTGGTTCAACACTTATGATAATTCCATATCTTACCTCTAGAATGGGTACAAACAACAATGCATGCTCTAGTAAGGAGTGATAGGGCCTGATCGGCGAAGCTGGTAGGGTGTAGGAGAAAATACGGGGAAGTTTAAAGAGGTTTAGGGGAGTGTATAGGTATGATGGGTGATTTACTTGGTACGATCTGGGAAGATGGATAAAATTCTGGGTCTTCTTCTAGGAAGATGATATTTGTATGATTTAGGAGTTGATTGTGGGTAGTGTTTGATTTAGAATTGGTTGGTGGGGCGATGACACCCCGGTCAATCAGACCTTGTATCATATTTCAGAGGTGGAAACACTGGTCGGTAGTATAGCCAGCTGGATTGAAAATTTTAGGATATGGGCTTTGTAATAGATAAGGGTCCAATGTTTTGATAAGGTCTCGGCTCTAAAAGGCTTGGTAAACTTTGGATAAGGGAGTGTGAAGCTAGGTGTATTCCTTTCAGATTGGGTTAGGGAGGCTTTCTGGTGCCCATTAAGTTGCAGGTTGAGAGATGTTGTTGATGGTTGAAACTGCAATACCGGCAGGCTTTTCATACTTTGTGGGAGTGAACTGTCCAAACACTTTCTTTGGTTCCACTTATGTTATGGCAAGACCTTTTTTGATCTCCACTCCTGCTTCTTGGAGGGCTCAAAAATGGGGATAATATTGTCCTCCCATTGTTTCTCAGACATGGGGTAGGTTCGACATTGGAAGCTGGCTTGGTGGTGGCCCATTGGCAGGAGGAGCATGGAGCTTGATAGTATTCCTCGGGAACCCAAATAGGCTTGGGTGCAGGCGGACGCATTGCGTGAGGGAAGAGGACCTCAGGATTTTCAGGAATAAGGATCTGATTTCATTACATCTCATGAGCCTCGGTTTGAAGGTTATCAATCTTGGCAGTGAGTTGGGCTAGGATTGCCATCAGATCCATCTACACATTCGGTTCTTGGTTTATGTTATTTATAGAAAATGGATGAAGGTTAATTTCAAACTTGAAGTAAGCGAGGGAACTGACAAATCTTCAGGACGATTCAACTGAAGACCAAAGCCAATAGGGAGCCAGTATAAGGGTATGCGATTGGCCCGAGGAGAAGAAAAAATACGAATTTATTTTTGAAAAAGAGGAAGGAAAACTATTATATTAGAAAAGGAAGGAAAATATCTTTGACATTTTTTTGGAAAAGAGGGTGGTAAAATGTTTTTGGATAACTGGGAGGAAAAATATTTTTGGTATAAGGAAAGGAAAAATGTTTTTGGTATTTTTGATAAAAAAAAGGAAAAATGTTTTTGACATTTTTTGGAAAAGAAAGAAGGAAAAGACGAGAGACAGGTCTCAACATGATTATTATTATGTTTATTATTTTCTCACGTGTATTATGTTTACCTAAATGCAAAAAAATGTTGAACGGGACTTGAGCCTGGAAAAATTGGGTTTAGATAATATGTAAGAACACAGTTGGACTTGTTGCACGAAAATATGTAAGAACATCGTTTTAATAATTGCACAAAAATTTGGGTGGCATGCCGACTCGTCATTTCGATAAAGTTTCGAGTAGAAACCGGCAAAATAATATATGAGTGCCCTAGGTTTGACACCTATATGAGGGTATGTAGTTGTCGTGTTAATTGGAAAGGTTCCCCCATTTGGCATGACTTCGACGATATACGTCTTACTTTTAAAGGAAATTGGTATGTGTCGACAAGCCATTTGATATACTTGAGTGTAGGAGAATTGCCTCACTATATACCTCATGGGGACGTTACGTGTGAGAGCGAATTCGATATACTCAACATACGTGAACGAGTTCCCTGGGATATACTTCCCGTCATGACTTTGATCAAGTGGTATGATGTGGGGGGAAGAGTTCGATATATGTCGAATGTACTTGGACAATAGAAGGTGAGAGTCATATCACTTAGGCTAACTACGATCTTCCAGACCAGCGCCCATCACGAAGTGACCCCCCAGTTACGGGAAAAAATTTAGTCAATAGCCATGATCTTTAGTGATGTAAAGTGAAAAATGGACGATTCTTTATTAGTTCATTATGGAGAGAATATCTTTATTGATGAGCATCATGACAAGTAGGGGATAATGTATAAGTATAAAAAGTAAATCTATACTAAGCGTGGATATTTGGGAGATGTGTGACTAGCTACAAGTGAGTGTGTTGTAGTGAACCCAAGCATGGATCAATAAGTAGTGAGTGACAAGTGTGAGTGAGCATGGATATATACAAGTGTTATAAGTGGAGGTGTGTGTTAGTGAGACCTAAGCCTGAATATTCTAAGTGGTGTGTGGAACATGTGGATATAAGTGATCCCAGGTGCACGTAATGTGAAGTGTACATGGAAAAGATCTACAAGTTTGTGAGTGGGTAGTGATATAAACATGAGGTTCATATATATGTATAAGAAATAGTAGAGGAAAAAAAGGGAAAATACAGGTAGGTGCATACGCACACAAGAAAATAAAACACCTATGTAAACAAAGTCTAGCCCTCTTATGAAAATAGTAGAATTTCCACAGCAGAGTCACCACAGTGGCCACCCCGATCAAGATGCGCGCCCTTCCTATCCTCTACTTCCCCAAAGGATATAGGTAAGGAAGGGGGACTAAAAGGTCTCACATCCTACTTAGGAACGCTTTGGCCATCGTAGGCGTGGGGTAAATGTAAAGAGATGGAGTCGCTAGCTATTTTTCACAAAACAGGCAAAATAACATGTTGTTGCCTCGAGAGAGCAGCATCGAAGACAAACTAATGCATACAAAACAAATACTTCGAAGGTTTGGGGATAGGTTACATAATGGAAAGGTGTTAGGCACCCATCCCGCCCTTTCGGTCTCTCATGGGCTTGTGTTATTATTTTCCGTGAGGTGTGTGCGCGTGTATATATAATGGAGATCGGAATCTTTCAACTCATACCATGAAAAAGATAGAGTGAGGTCATCCATAAGAATGCTCTCAAAATAATATATAGAAAATGTTATTTATGGGTTAATCGCGATATTGATCATTATGATGAAACGATAATATGTGTTGGATCAAACGCTAATAAGAATTACAAACGTAATATGTATACTAATGCACGAATATGATCAATGTAGAAATGGGGGATTTAGAAAAATTGGAAAATTTAGAAAATTGGAAAATTGGACTTTAGCCTCGGGTTTTAATCTGAAATGCCTAGGTAGCCTATAAAGGCATCAAATTCCACGTAGTTCGCATGCGGCGTAAGGGTGGGGTTTATCCCATAGATTCTAACGGGATTTTATTATAGGTGTGTGTGTAGAAAAATGTGTTCAGTTTTTGGAAAAGTGTGATGGATGATCCCGTTCAGAATTTGTGGGTATAACCCTGTTTTTGTTTGTTTTAATTTTTTATTCAAAATAAAGTATGTGCAATATATTAATAATTGTGTAAGATGTTAATGTTTATGAACTAAAGTAAGAACAAGATTATGAATATAATGTATTTAATGAAAAAATAAGAAATTTAAAGAGAGGGGAGGATTTGGACCTTCTTTGAAGTTTGATCTTTGATCTTGGATGAACTCCCTTAAGTGTGAGATGAATATTGGAAGAGAGAGAATGTTATTTTGAAAAAATTGGGTATTAAAAGGATGGGAATGTAAGCTTGAATGGAATTTCACATGGAGGAACTTCGTTGATTTTAAGAGAATGTTGCTGAGATCACTTATACTGATGGATCAGAGGTCTCCTGGGAATGAGGTTAGGCCCTCTATTTATAGGGTAAGGGGTGGTACCTATTGTAATGTCCCTATCTGTGCCAATCAGCAGGTGACCCTAGACACACTACTGATAGGCAGGCAAATGGACCAACTAATTAGTAGTCTCGTGTAGTTTATTTAAAAAAAATGATCATAAAACGCGATCTGTTGATCCAAATCATGCACGGGGCATACCGTTAGAAAGTTAATTAAAGGATCTTCGAGAGTCCTTTCGAATGCTCCCAGGTTCGAGAGATGACTTTGGGTTAAATGTGGCTCGAAAGTTCATGTCAGTCTTTTGGACAGGAGATCACGGGACAAAAACGGATCGTTCGTTCGTATGGTAAGTCAGAATTGCACACAGGGTGGACCTTGGAAAGGTTAGGTAATTTAATCCGACATTCCAGAGAGCTTCACTCGGTTTGAAAAGTTAACTTTGGTCAACTGGGGCCCGAAGTCGCCTGGTGACCTTTCGGAGTAAAACGGATCGTTCATCTGTACCGTAAGTCAGAATCGCACACGAGTCGTACCATTGGAAAGTGTATTCAGTTCCGTTTGATGATTCATTTAGTCTCGTTCGAGCTTAAGAGTTGATCTTAGTGAAACGGAGCTCGAGGGCACCCTATGGCCTTTGGATCAGTTTTCGAGGGAAAATAAATCATTCGTCTAAATGGTTATGCCATTTCATGCACGGGATGAACCGTTGGAAAGGGGTTTCAATTCCTTTCAAGGATTCAAATAGATTTTTCTCTGATGATGAAGTTAAGTGGGGTTAAATCGGGGCTCGAAAGTACTTGGTGGCTTCCAAATTGATTTTTGATAGTAAAATGGTATGTTCGTCCAAATTATTATGCTGATTCGTGCATGAGGAAGACCATTGGAAAGGGGATTTAAAGCCCTTCGAATATTCAAAGATATTTCACTCTGATAATAGAGTTGACCGGAGTCAAACAGGGCTTGAGAGCTCCCGATGGCCTCTATATTGGTACTCGAAGTATGACCTAGGATTTGTAGTGAAATAGGGGAGTGTTGGGGACCTAAGGAGAGATTTAGGGGGGTAACTAGAATGTGGTTCCTATAGTTCTCGAATATCTTGACTTTTTTGAACTTCTTTGATTACTGTTTGAGATCTTCCTTGACCTTGTTCAATTCCTCCTCATTGGGATATATGTGTACTGAAAGGTTAACCTCTGGTTGGGCAAGGTTTGGAATAGGGAGTTGAGCTGGAGGTGACCCATTAGTAGGGAAGGCATGCAGAGCATGATGATACTATTTTGGGATCCAAATAGGCTCAAGAACGGGTGTACCCATGGCATGAGAAAAGAGAACCTCGAGTTCTTCGAGAATCTGGTCCTGGTGATGCTTTATCTCATGGACCTTAGTTTGAAGGTTATCAATCTTGGAACTAAGCGGGACTAAGATAGTCATTCGATCATACTATACATTTGATGCTTGGTCAGTGTTCTCCATGAAGAGCTCATGAAGGTAAATCCCAAACTCAGATAAAGTTATAAAAGAACCGACAGAGCTTCGAGGCGGTTTGATAAAAGATTGAAGCTAATAGCGAGCCAGGCAAAAATCAAGTATGCGATCTACCTGAGATGGAAAACGGCTCGAATTTATTTTTGAAAGAAGGAGGGCGAAAAATTTTGGTATTTCAGAAGGAGGGGAAAAATGTTTTTGGTATTTTTTGTTTTTGAAAAAGGAAGGAAAAATAAGAGAAATCTCGAAGTGATTGTTATTAATGTTATTATTAAGTTCTCACTTGTATTAGGTTTTCCTAAATGCAGAAAAAATGTCATATAGGACCCTATATTGGTAAAATAAGGTTTGAAAATATGTAAGACACGGTTAGACTTGTTTCCAGGCTCACGGACGGGGTCTTGTTTTGAAAACGGAAAAATAACGCAAAAATTCGAGCTGTATGCCGACCCAAAATTTTAACAAAGTTTTGAATGTTAACCGATAAACTAATTATGAGGATCCTAGGTTTGAAACCTATATGGGGTTACGCAATTATTGGGTTAGGGGAAGGGTTCCCACATTTGTCATAAATTCCATGATATACCTCTTGCCTATAATGACAATCATTCATCGGCATATGTAGACAAGACATTTGATATGCCTAAGTGTACGTGAGTTACCTCACTATATACCTCGTGGGGATAGTACGTGCGAGAGTGAGTTTGATATACTCGACGTACTTGAGGGAGTCCCCTGCTATATACCTCCCGTAGTGAGTTCGATCAAACGGCGCGGTAGTAACCGTTCGATATACGTTGAAGGTACGAGGACAATGGAAGGTGAGAGTCATATTACTTAGGCTAACTGTGACCCGCGAGACCAGTGCCCATCACAAAATAATCCCCCAATACGGGATAAATTTTTGGTCAATATAGCCATGCTTTTAGTGATGTAATGTACAAAAATGCATGCGTCAATATTAACATATTATGGAGAGAGAGTATTTTTTTCTATCATTTTTATCGGTATGATGAGTAAAGAGAATACTAAACTAATAGGGAGAATATACAAGTGTTATGACAAGTAAATCTTAGCATGTAGACTATATAATGCATGGATACATGTGAGTGAGTATGTGACATGGGAATATACAAGTGAGTGTATTTGGGAGTGAGACTATACATGGATCAACTACAAGTGACGTGTGATATTAGTAAGTGAGCAGATATATAAGTGTGGGAAGTTTGGTTGTGTGCTAATGAAGCCTATGCATGAATATACTAAGTTGTGTGTGAGTATAAAGTGAAGCTAAGTATAAGTTGTGAAGTGTACATGGAGAGTATATACAAGTGTGTGAGGTGTATAAGTGAGTGGAAAATGATATATACATTAGAATGAGATATACGAAAGGTAAATAGAGGAGAAAAAAGAACATACACATAGGTGCATACGCACCCATGCAGAAAAGAATAACACCTAGGCTGGAATAGGGTCTAGTCCTATTAAAAATTCCTTAGAAAATCTCCACTATGGCCATCTCGAGGTTTCGGGGTTATGGAGGTATCGCCTGAGGTGGATCCCTCCTTCCATCCCCTTTTTTCGGCGTGAAAGCGGGATTGCATCCTTTTTTGGGGTTCTCGACCGTCGTCGACGTGGGGTAATATGTAGAGATAGAGTCGCCAACCTATTTTTCACAAAACATGCAAAATAAATGTTGCTGCCTCGAAAGAACGACATCAAGGATAATACTGATGCTTGCAAAACCAAGTAGTTCAAAGGTCCGAGAACTAAGTTACGGAATGGTAAGGCGTTAGAAATCCATCCCTCCCTTTTGGTCTCTTGTGGGCAGATGTTAATCTTCTCTGATAAAACTCCGTGATGTCTGTGCTTATGTGCATAATATAAATGGAGGATTGAATCACACGAGTCGCGCTATGGATAAAGTCAGAGCGAAGTTATCCTTTGGAGTGTTCCCAAAGTAGTAATTAAAAGTATAACGTAACTGTTTGTCTATTCAAAAATCGTTATAGAAGAACGACTGCGTATATCAGATAAGACATAAGCAAGCAAACATATACAAATATATATATTAAGAATATATAATAAGGATAAGGTAACATATGCATGTGGGAGTAATCGAATCTAGGGATTTACCCAAGATGTCTATGTAGCCCGAGGGCATCAAAGTCCATTTAGTTTGAAGACAATAAGATGCGGGGTATAACCCATAAATCTAACTGAGGACTTCGTTTATATGTGTATGTCTAGAAAGAAGGTGTTTTAGTGTGAGAAAATGTGATGAGAATTTTCTGTTTGGAATTTACAAGTAAACCCTAATTTTCTTATTTATGGGTTTTCTTATGAAAATAAAGTATGTGCGAATGCTAATAATAAAAAAATTCAAATTAATATGTGTGATGTGATGAATTAAAGTACCAAAGTGGAAATGAAGTAACTAAGGCAAAAAATAAGAGAATTTAAAGACAAAAGAGAAGAATTAGACCTCCTTATGACGAATTGAAGTGGATCTTGATTGTAGATGCGTTGTTCTCATGATGAGATTATGGTGGTATGTGGAGATGGGAGGGAATTTACTCAAAAGAGTATCAAAAGTATGGAAATAATATGGGAAATGGGTTTTGAAAGGGGGAACAACTATGAATTTGAGAGAATATTCTCTGAATTGTTGAGAGGGTTGTTTAGGGGTCATTTTCAAAGTGAGGTCATGGAATCTATTAATAAGACCAAGTGGGTGCCGATCGGCATGATCCTAGACCTACTTATCATTGTAGTTTAAGGCAGGTTTTTCAGAAAAATGGTCGTAAAATGCGAACCATGACCCAGAATTGTGCATGGGGTGTACATTTGAAAAGGATATTCAGAGACCTTTAAGAATAGATTAAGCCACTCCCAGGTTTGGGAGATGACTTAAGTCAAACAGGGCTCGAAGCGCCCATTGGTCCCTAAATAGGAAATACTTGGAGGAAAATGGATCGTTCATTCGAACCGTAAGGCCGATTTGTGCACTAGACAGACTGTTGGAAAAGGTATTCATTGCCCTTCAAATACTCATTCATATTAGTTCAATCTAAAGAGTTGACTGGAGTTAAACAGGGCCCGGGAGCGCCCAGTGGCCTTCAAATCCATTTTTGGGGAAAATGAGCCATTTATTTGTTTCATAAGGCCTATTTGTGTAGAGGGAGGATCGTTGGAAAATGGATTCAAATCCCTTCAAATATTCATTAAGCTTCCACTCAGGTGACAAGGTTAATCGAAGTTAAATGGGTCCCAAGAACATCCGGTGGCCTCCAAAATAGTTTTTGATAGTAAAACGAACCATTCGTCCATACTGTAAGGCCAATTCGCACACGGGACAAAACGTTGGAAAGGGTATTCAAATCCCTACAAAGATTCATGGAGCTTTCCTCAAGATAAAAAGCTTATCGATGCTAAATATGGTCTGGGTGTGCATGGTGGCCTCTAAATTGGTATTCTAAGTATGACCTTGGGTTTATTGTGAATGAGTGAATGATAGGGACCTAATGAGGTTCTTAGGGGGTCCTAGGATAGGGTGTATACAAAGATCATTAACAAGTTATTACACTCTTATAGTGCTAACACCACCTCATGAATATAGGATTGTGACTTTGGCATTAAATATTTCAGGCAACAACCTTACGATTTTATGCACAAATCTAACCTTGGGGATCTGCTCACCTAAGTTGAACAAGGAGTTGACAATATTAAAAAAAATTAGCATAGACTCATCAAAATACTCATTCTCTAACATTTTATCGTTTCAAACTTAGTCATCACATTTTGTAACTTATAAACCCTGATAGTATTTGTTCCCTCGTGTGTGGATCGCAAGGCATCCTAAGCATCCTTAGCTCTCGTGCAAGTCATAATGCATCTAAACTCTTTAGTGGACACAACGAAAAAAGTAGAATTCACACCCCTAGAATTAAAAGTCGAGACATTATTTTAAGCCTTTTTCCATGAAGCATAAGCTTTAAGAGCACCACCTTTCGTAGGATAAGTTCACCAATACTCAACATAGTTACAAACGTATTCATCAATCGATTAAGGAAAAATATCATTCGCACCTTATGATAGGGATAGTTTATCCAGTTAAGCAATTGAGGAATGGAAACATAATTACCTTCTCAGTTAAAATCCATATAAACCCTAAACAATCACAAATTCGGGATCTAGCACAGTAAGCTAATGTAACCCGCTATAATTCTAATTTGAGAAAACTAGTACCCAAGGGTGTGTTTGAAACACCACCAATTTTTAATTTTTTATAATTTTAATTAACTTACACCAATTTTAAAACCGCAAGTGTTGTGTGAAATAATTTGCCAATTTTAGTCTTGTCCTAAGAATGCATCTACGCGAGTAAGTAAGAATAAAATAAACATTAAACCACAACATGACGATGTACGAGAAAAACCTACAACGGGAAAAATCTTGGATGACCCAACCACAAAATCCACATTGATATAGGTATATTTACAAGAACAACTTAGACTTACTCATAGAATCGATGCCTTTAAAACATTCATGTGCATCAACATTCCTTGCAACCTTCCTCGCAGCCACTGTTGGACGCGTTCGAGCAACCACACAACACAGCTGCATTCTCATGTTTTGGTATCCCCATGGTCTTAGTTGTCTTATGACAATCCAACCATCGCTCTACACAAACACAGTCTCCACCGCTCAAAACTCTCACAGTATTAAGAGCAAACCATTATGGTGAAGCATATAAGAGATGTCAGATTCAGATTTAGATGTAGGACTCTTAGATATCAAAATTATGTGTAAATTATAGTTTGGGAGAACAATATTTTACTTAGAAAACATTTTTTTTAAAAACTCTCAAAAAATTAATGACAGGCCCGAGTATTTATAAATAACACAAATTTTGAGGTATCACTATTTTTTAGGAAAATTGTTCGAACATATATATAGTTCATTCGAACGAAAATGTTATCTCATTTGAACCAACCAAAACCTCATTTGAACTAACTTCGAATGATATATCTATAACCAACAAGAATGTCTTTTTTGATGTTTGTTTAAAGGTCGTTCTAACGACAATCACATCTCGTTTGAATGAACTATATATACTCATCGAACGAACTAAAATCAAAAATATATTTTTCTTTCAAAATCCATTTTATGAAAAGGCCTCAAATAACTTTATAAAACAAAGCCCAAACGTATCCAAGGATATAAAAGATATGATACATACCTTCATTGACATCCCTAGGATGTTAAAGACAGAAACTCGACATCCAATCCAATGAAGAGGCAAGGTCCTCAATTACATTTCATAGACCTGAAGGCTATAACTCAAGTCCCAACCTATGGCTTAAACAAGTTTTTTCCAAACATGGAATAAATCCAATACATACAAATTAACTCGACTCAGAAATTTGTCCTTACATAATGTATGATACATTTCCATGTATAATTATAATTTCTTGTTGTGCATTGTTCCAACATCCTCTTCCTCCCCCCCCCCCCCCCCCCCCCAACCCAACCCAACCTAAGTACACACCAGGATAATGTTAAGAAAATAATGAGGTAGAAGCTCTGACATGGCTATGGGAATAGGCTACAATCCTCCTTCATTTACGGACATTACTTTTTACGTGCTGGCCTTGTTTGATTATGAATTATAGAACATTTGTATTGACGTTTAGTTCCTTAAACTCTAAGGCTATTAATATGTGATATTGTTGTTGTAATGTTTTAAAGTACTTTGGATTACACCATATGGGCCGATGATTGTTTAATTTATGGATTTTAAATATATTGGACTTAAGTTCGGTGAACATTAAATGAAACTTAAGATTAAAATTATGAATTATTCAAATACTAAATTAGTGAACGAGATTATTGGTGGTGTTTTTGGATTATTTTTATTGTTTTAGATGAAAAAACACGTTGGATTTTCATATATAAACTAATAAAGTTGTTTCAAAATTTCAAAAAGAAAAATATGTTTTTGTAACATAAATCCAAATTAGATTATGGATTGATTGATTGAATTGGTGTTATTTAAGTTTAAGGTCGTTATATGCTACCAAGACTACCTGGTGAGGCTTATAGCTTTTAATTTTTCTCACTTTTGACACCATTGGCCCTAAAGCTTTGGATTAGTATTCCTTAATCTAAAATTTCAAGTCGAGTCATCATATAGGTATCCAATAAATAACTGATTTCGTTACAACAATTATTAGGAAAATTGGGAATCAAATAGGTTAAGAATGTGTTGCACAATAACAAACAATTATACATATGGCAAAGAATTAAAAATTTCATCTGAGGACCAAGATCATCGGACTTCCTTATAACTTCGTCAGATCACTTTTGGATGATGAGGTGTTCACATTTAAAACGATCCAAAGTAAGAATTCAAGTGACATGTGAAAGAATATATTGACTATGGAAAAATTGAAGTTGTGCTTAGATTCAATGGGTCTACATGCTTAAAAGGCTATAAATCTCACAGTAGTTGATAAAAGTAGTGGTAAAATTACGTTTCATTAGTCTTTAATGAGAATGTTACATCACAATGACTACTTATTGTCATATGTGGCTACCTATTTCACATCATCTTTATCAACATTAAATAAATGTGGTTGACAAATAAGAGAAATTACAAAGATTAGGGAAAAGATGTGAGTTGTGGATGTAGGTTATTTATTTCAAAGCATGTAAATATTTCTCTTGTGCATTTATGAGTATTTTTCTTGCATTATTATTCCCATGTTTTTTTTCTTCCAATATAATTTTGGATTTTATGCCCAAAATGACGATGTTTCCGAACGAGTCACATTTTATTATTCTATTAACTATATGAATCCCAATGTCCTGGAAAAATTATTAGCTGAGTTAGTAGTGTCTAATTTCCTATTATGTTACATAAAAGGTAGCCTCCTCTGGTGGGGAAGTCGAACTCAAAACTTTTGAACTAGAGGTGCGAGTTCGGTCCACTATACTAGTCCAAGTGGTTAAGCTCAAAGAGATTGTTGTAATCAGTGTTGCCTCAAAGTGATTAAAATTTATAAGGTTATGTATAGAAATTATGATATATGCCATTTTATTTGTATGGATTAGAATAAATGACTCATGTATAAATTACTAAACGGTGCACACGAGATGCATGTGCAACACATTTTAATATATATATATATATATATATATGTGTGTGTGTGTGTGTGTGTGTAACGGTATATACATTAGTTTTTCTCTTGTGCTTCAAATATATTATTTAAAAGTACATCAATACCCCTAAATGCAACTTTCTCCGTCCCAAAACAAAAGTTCCTATCGCTTTATAAATTTCGGCACTCAATTAATGACCAAGATCAACACTTGTTTCATATAATGGAATATGGTTCACTGATTATGTAAAAATTGAACTATTAATTCGGGACAACCCCTAAAACTAATGGAATCTTAATTCGGGGAGAGGATGAAGTATCTTCCCCTTACCATAACAAATAGCAGGCTTATCACATTTTGGTTATCTTTCCCAAAAAACATACACCAATAGAAAAAAAATATTTTAATGAAAATTTAACGTTTATCATCAAAAGTAACATTATCTGATATATATTTAAAAATACTGTCTCCAATCTTAGTTTTTTCATGTGGCTTGGTTCTTTATTCCTGATAATATTTACTCTATTTTAGAGCTTTGAGAAGCATCTAACATAATCCTAAAAAAAATTCCTCTCGCCCCCTTTGTGTATCACTTACTGCCTTTAAATCCAATTATCTTCTTCTCCTTGTTACTGCAATAAATATAAACTCCTAAATTATGTATGTATATGCATATTATCACATCCTTCATCAAATTCGTTGCCCAATATATTCCCTGTAAACATCTCATTATTCGATCCAAGTTTGCATTGTCACTAAGACTCCACAACGCAAGTCTATTCCTCATGTGTGTTGGCAACCGCTGACTCGTGATCACGGGGTTTACAAGGGGTAATCCTTAGACACTGATAACATCTTAGTGATCCAGGTCGTTATTTGGCCGGAAAGAGCAAGAAGCGAATGAGGAAGGTGTCTTGGGTGTAATCAAGCATGGCAATATGCATCTTTCTATGCTTTTTTCTTCATTTTCCCACATTATATTTTTTTGTTTGTTGCTTACTACATTGAATATTTTCTAATTTTGTTACATACTGGAAGTTCCTTACTATTTATGTTATTAAGGAATCTTGATCACTTTAGGTTTTATTATCATTAGACCATTTGATTTTTTTTTTGTCAAGCTTACCATATATTGGACTAAAATAAGAATATTTATGACTACTTCTTAGAAATAATTTTACATTTCTTTATTCATTGTGTCCAAAAAAAGATTCTTTTACTATTTACCTTTTCAAAATAGATTATTTTTCATTTTTTATATTGAATATGGATATGAAGACTCTTAATTACAAATATTTGATGTTAAGGTGATATTGGAGTGCAAAAAATTCAAATTTATAGAAAATATAAATTTTGTTTTCTCGGTTCTTTGTCGGGTCAAGACAAAAATAATTTTTCATTTTGTAGTGATTATAGTAGTTAAAATTTTAATGATTTTGTTTAAGTTTAGGTGTTAAAGGCACATGAGTTCACTTATAAGTGTTTGGTTTCAATTTGAATTGTTTATAAAAAACATTCTTTCTTTTTTCTTTTTTTCTTTTGTTTACCATTACCTATTTTCCATCCCACTTTAACTCTGGATTTTATTTACTTTTCCTAATGTAGTGGCCATGTTTGGTGATTATTTTCATGTTTAACTACCTACTACGCACATGTTTTCCTTTTGTACTCAAAAAACATATCATGGTTATTAAATATTAGAAAATAAATTGTAAATAAAAAAACAACCTTGAAAGATGATGGATGGAATATAAACTTTTGGACTTTAATCTCAAAAATAGTTTTTTATTTACTTATAAACATGACTTTTTATAGTGAATAAACTTTAATTTTTATATTTACTAATTTATCAAATTTGTTAGTATTTTTTTACCACACCCCCGCACCCACACCCACATCACACAGGGCTAAAATATAGTGTTATAAATAATGAACTCAATAATCTTAAAACCCTCCCACCAAACAAACTGTAGAGGGATAGACGAGAAATGCCTAAGTAAGAAGGTGAACGAGCAAATCCTCAACTACAATTAGGTTCTGCGAGTAATACCCAAGAAAGGAGGTTGGCACGAGCAACCCTTCAGCATTCTAAAAGTTATGTGAGGAGTACAAGCAATGGGGATGCGCGAGAAAACCCAAGTCAACTTCAAAAGTTACGTGAGTAGTACTAATAAGGGGACTACGTCAGAAATCCTAAGATAACTCTAAAGGTTAAGTGAGTATTACCAGTAAAAGGGTTGCGTAAGCAACTCCATGTTAACTCTAAAAGTTAAGCGACCAGTATCAACAAGGAGCCTACGCAAGAAACCTGAAGTCAACTCCTAAAGTTATGCAATCAATATGAGTAAGGGGGTTGAGACAACAATCCTAAGTTATCTATATAAGTTGAGCGATTAGTACTAGCTAGAGGGATGCATGAGAAACTCCAATTCATCTCCCAAAGTTATACAAGTAATAAAAATAAGGGGTTGCCCTAAGTTAACTCTAAAAGTTGATAGAGCAGTACCGGTAAGGGGGAAACACGAGAAACCCCAAGTAAACTCCAAAATTTAAATAAGTAGTACTAATGAGGGGGATGCACGAGCAACCCCAAGTTAACTCTAAAATTTGTGCGAGCTATACCAATAAGAGGCTGGGTGACCAACCCAAGTCAGATCTTAAATAAAACCAAGTACATGAGCAACCCTTGCTTGCCTATTTAAAGTAAATCGTTAGCAATCAAGCACATATATATGTGAATGATTGCTTCATTCACTAATACTGAGTCTTATTTTTTTACACGAGTTTACTTAGCAAGAAGCCTTAACCGATTAAGCAGGGCTTGAGCAGATGGCTAGTTGGGATCTTTTAAGAGTTTTGGCTTGAAGGCTAAGAGGTAAGTCTTATTGCGCAAGCTAAAGATCGACCACTACAATATCTTAGGAAAGATAGAGTACAAAGGATAGTTACCCAAGAGGTCACTCACACTCACCCACACATTACACAATTCACATTACAACTTAGTGAGCAATAATTTGCCTGCTCGCAAGACGTTTTTTGTATTACAAATAACAAGTGAGCCATAAGGTCATTCGTAAGTTTTTAAAATATTTGTACTAAGTAACCGTTCATTAATATGAAAAGACACAACATATTTTTTTCGCTTAACTGCCAATAAAATCTATTTTACACCAAATGTCACACCACAACAGACAGATCGTGGTCAACAATAATAAAAGGTAGTAAAGAAAAAATTATGAACAAATATTTTCCATATAGGAATATTCTTAATGGCGAGAACATGCCACGTTTGTCCTAATATTTTGCTATAAATAGATCACTTAGGGCTGTCATGTTGCACAGACCCTTACGTCCATATACTCTCTCCCTACTCTTTTACAAATATTGAGGTGATTACTCTTCACTCTTAAAATATCATCACTCTTAAATGGTTTGTCTTCTTTATTTTACTATTAAATAATTACATTCAATTATTATATTTTTATTTTTATGATCAGAAACAACATCATTATATCAAAAGATTTGGTTCGGTTCATACTACTATTCTTGAGAAATTGTTACTTTAAAGGTAGTTTCCATTGAAGTGGGTAACGTCACCCTTTTACATATTTTCATAAACCTATTATCATCGACGTCCTATATTTGGTGAGTTCATTGGGGAGATATCCTCATTGCCATGGGAAAAAGGTCATAATATTTTTAAGCATCTAATCTTTGAAGATACTCCAGTAGGCATGGAGTTTAAAGCATTAACGTCATAGGGACATTAGGTCTTAGCCCATTTGTAGGCCAACCGAGCAACTCATCCACTACATAGCTGACTGGAATGAAATTTATGAGTTTGTTATTGATTTTTTAAAGCAGGATAATATAGATTTGGCATGTTTGGGATAAGTTTTTTCTACGCCAGTAATGGAAGGAACGGTCATATCATAGGTGGTTTTAGCAAATAAAGTTGTGTCTGAGCATGACCTTACCCCATTTGCGTACCCTGAACCGACAAAGGTTGAGGTGGAGGATCCACCCTCCAAGGTAGTTACATTGAAGGAAGTGAAGATACTCATCTCACTCAAGTAGGATTCTCCTATCTTGTATGAGGTTTTAAAACTCTTGACCTAAAAAACATCAATGAAATACCATACCTTGAGGGGTATATCCCACAAAAATTCATAAATTTCAATGAAAAATGAGAGAATCCAAAAGATCAAATTAAGAGGTTTGCGGATTGCCTCAGTGTGCACTGCATTGATTAGAGTCCGAGGCTGAGGGAGTTTTAAAAAATTCTCACTGGTAAATCCTACTCATGGTATTCCTACTTGGAACTAAATAACATTCCCATTTGGGAAGAAATGCACTATCAGTTTGTCAAAAAATACTTTATGGATGAAGATGAGTTTACTCTAAAACACTTAGCTCAAGAAATGTAGAAATCGGGCGAGGAACTGATATAGTATGTCAAAAGTTTTAGAGAGAGATCTTCAGATCTCCATAAGGAGGATATAGAGGCATAGTTGTTACAGATTTTAATGGAAGGTCTTCTCAAGGAATACAAAGTTCACCTTATCAATAAAATATGAGAGGGAATATTCATAGAATTCACCCGAGAAGCAATGTACATAGCAATGATCATAAAACCAAAATCTCGGAACTGGTGGACCCAAACTATCCCTAAAAGAGGGGGAACTTCAAAGTTTACACTCACTAACTTTCAAGGGACTATGAGAACTTCTCCAGGATTAGGGAATTGCAAGTCAGGAACTTAGTTCTTCATGAATATAGTCATTATTAGAGGAACACGTCTTCATCCAAGTTCAATCCCAACTGGGAAAGGACATTCGTTCTTAAAGGATTGAGCAAGTCAAGGTATTACTAGATTTCAGAGCTTGAGAGTGATTATATTTAGTCAATCATTTTTAAGTGGATCAAGAATTACTAAGCATGAGGTATCTCAATATTTATTATTTATGAAAATTAAATTTTCTTAACTAAAAAAGAAACCATTTATAATATGATTAATACCTAAGAATATCAAGTTTGATATAGTGAATACAATAAATCATGTTAGGTTATAATAAGTTTTCTCCAAAGTTTTATAATAACTTTTATGTTACCTATATATTCTACATTGTATAACCAACAAGTTTTTCTTATGTATCTTCTCATAAGATTGTGCGAGGGGATACACTTGAAAGCTAAAATTATAATGATTTTGTTAACATCATACAATGAGCAGACCGATCCCAGGATTCCCACTGCATGAGGGAAAAGAGATTCTTTAAAAAAAATGGGGGAAATTCATTGTTCACCATATTTGGATGGGATGCACTCTCATGTCGAGAATAAATAAAATCCATCGAGCAATGCATTTAAGAATTTCCAAAGTATAAGCAAACACACTTTTTCCACTTAATAAGTTTACCTCTGCTCGTAATATTTCAAGGGGATATACTTGCATAGTTATAATTGCTTAGATCAAAATAAAAATATTATGATGATGTCAATGAGTTCCTAAAGCATAATGAAAGATAATTTATTAAGAAATACTTACTTACTCATAAAATGTTTCACAAAATACAATGTTTTGTGAGTAGCTAGTCCCACGGTATAAGGGAAAGATAGTAAAAGAGTATCAATAGTTATAGATAATATTTTTTTACAAAATACCAAGTTTTATGAGTAGATATCCCCACAGTGGAAGGGGAAAGTAATAAAAAAGAAGTGCAAAGTAAGGGCATAAGTACTTATACAGTCCTATACTAGTTGCTCTAAAGCAATGTGTGAATGCTCAAGAATTTGCACAGTGTAAGAAAACAGATAAAAAATACAGCATATTGTAGATACTTAAGGATCCACCAACATAGGAGCACTCGATTATAACATATGTGTAACCTAATAACAAAGAAACAAGTTAATCACACAAGAAAAAAATTACCAAATATGAGCAAAAGTGAAAGAAAAGAACATTAAGGTCATATAGTCGAGTCTCCTCGGGACCAAGAGTACACACTTTTGCAAATAATGAGCAAACAAATGAAATATATATACCCTCACCTCTACAACAGAGGGGGTGCGAGAGCAAATCACCATATTTTCCTGAGACTCAGTAGTATGAGTAACAATTAGCGAGGGATCATTCGTATCAACTTGGCAAAATAAATGATGAAATATATTATGTTATTGCTTAATGGAGATCATTTTATCTCTTACCACAAGAAAGAAACTAATATAATGCCTGCCCCAAGAAAGAAATGGGCAATGATGGGCCACTCGATGCTATAAGAAAATTGGTTAAAATGGAGAGGACATGATTCTGAGGCCTATTGTTCCTATACAAGCACACCCTTGGGAGAAAAATCCTAGCAAATATAGGAAAACCTGAAATAGTCACTCTAGTGGTTAAAAGTATGCCCCCAAATGAAAGGAGGCAGCTCACAAAGGACCCTATAGAGATAGAAAGTCATGACTCACTTCCTTTGAAAAGGGGAAAATGCCTAAGGAAAAAAAGAAGGTAATTTGATGAAATTACCTCAGATAAACAAGAAGGAGCAATGGTTGGGGGGAAGTTGCTCGCCTCTTGAGAAGCAGTGGGACCACGAGTACAAGGGGGTGGTCCAATAATCATCTACCATCCAAGTACAAATAAAAAAGGTATGCTAGTTTAGTACCTGAGGCTCTAAGGGCATAGGAGTGCTTGTAGTATTAACCTGAAACAAAGAAGCATGTTGAGAAGATAACCAAGTACTAAGTATATATAAGAGAACGAAAAAGGTACATAACTTATGTACCTGAGGCTCCAAGGGCATATAAGCGCTTATGATGTTAACTTGAAAAAAATAGGTGCAATAGACGAGAAAAATCCAAATATAAATAAAAGAATAAAAGTGGTACGAAAGTTTAATACTCAAGGATGCATGGATATAATAGCTCTCCCGGTGCTTACTTGAAAATAAAGAAACAATCCAAGTAGTCGAGAAAGTATTTTCAAAGTATAAGTAAAAGATTAAAGAGGTACGATAGTTTAATGCTAAGGATCCATATAGGTAAAAGCACTCGAACTTAATATGTATATTTCATGAAAAACAAAAACATCGTAGTCACATAATACCAAAATTTGTAAAGTATGAGTACAAAATAAATTATAAGTTCAAGTAAATATTGAATTTGAGAGTCAGCATGTACGCAAGTACCCAAGACAAAAGTGTTAGTTTTTTTATAATCCCAGAATAAATAAATTAAAAGAACAAAATATGCGAGTAACATAAAGTATAAGTGCAAGTAAGTATTGTAAGTAGGAATCCATATATACCCGAGTAGCCAGGGCAAAAGATTTAACATTTTCTTCAATTTGAGAACAGGGAAATATGGATGATAAATATGGCCAAATTAAAAGTACGAAGTACGAGTACTAGTATGTATGTATATAAGTGTGATATCGTCTCCAACAGATCTCAACTCGATCAAGGTTGACCTTGGAAGATCATCAAAGGAAACAAATATGAGATGACTCGATAGAAGCCCAACCACAAGTGGCCTTGTCCTCGGCCACTACTCAGACATATGACACATTAGTAATCTTAATTTTCTTTCATACCTCCTCGGACTCATCCATGAGTAAATGGGCCGAGGCTCGCATGTAGACTCAGACTCAACTCAACATTCTAATGGTCATCCCTTCAAAAGACTGACCTGATGACTCGGGTCGGCCTAGTCCATCACGGATGACCCTTGACACCTGGCAGAACACACGTGGATCTAATGAGTAACTATCCCACACCGACAAACAGTTATAATAAGATCTTTATTAGCACGCGAGGGAATATTTCATCGTCATGACATATATGTGGCAGGTACATATGGTTGGCTCTAATTGGTTGCTTCATCATGTGCATGCTTATTACATGCTTAGGAGGTATAATGTATACCCCAAGGGCTATAAATACCTATCATCTTCCTCCTTGAAGGAGATAAAAATTCTAAACCCTAGCCCAGTCTCTATCAAACTCATCTTAGAGAGAGAAAGTGCTAGAGAGTTGTACTTTGAGCCATTAGAGCTCCATTATTTATGATAAAAAAACACAAACACCTGCACAGTGGAGTAGGCTAATGGTTGAACCACTTATATGATCGTGTTCATCCTCTTCCCCTCATTTTCTTTTATATTTACTTTACTTCTCTTATCTTTATTACTGTAAATTACTAGCGTGATCTCATTACAAGTTTAAGTGGTGATATCTCAAGTATCATCATTTTGGCGCAGTCTGTGGAAAATAAAGTTTTATCTCCCTCCTCTCTTTTCTAGCTAAGCTCATACTTGAATACGTGGTGGTGAGCCAACTTCACCATTGCTGGACCTAAATGATCATTAACGGAGTTCTAGGTTGTATCTTCAAGATTTTTTTTAGCTCATCTAATTTATCTACGCTCCCACCAGAGAGATGGATTAAGATCCGCCTCCAAGCTTTGGCCCCAGCTCCATTCAGGCACCACCTCAGTAAAAAATGGTTGACATGGAGGCGACCCTGCGCTCGCTGGTGGTCAGCAAACAAAAGATGCAAGAAAAATTATGGCTTTTAGCCAAACCATGATGGCAAACACTCTAGGCGCAGCGACAGAGATCATCACTCTAGATGCTAGGGAGATTATGGACGCAACGACAGGGGGACCACCCCCAGCCCCACATAAGGAAGTGGAGCACCACCATGGGTGGAGATGCATAGCCGACCCTAGGCCACTTTGCCTAGGAAAACGAGTGCAAGAGGATCCATATACTTAGGATTGTGATAAGGATGACTATTGGGAACCATATGAGGTTTCTGGCCACACATTTCACCTACATCAATCAATAAGGGAAATAGTGCAAGGCTGACACGAGAAGGATGACCCAAAACTTCATCATTTGATCGACTTAGTATAGGGTCAGCTTTTGACCGTCTTAACCCAATAGGAGACCTATGTGACAAACTATCCCGATCTTGCAGTATCGTTATTTTTAGAGGGAATGGTGGATGTGACGATCATCGACCTCAATAAGGCCGATAAGGAGAACAAAGGAAAATGAACAGTTATCAGAGGACTGTTGGATGAGAGCACTTTCCTAATCCAACCGATAAAGAAGGCAAAAGAAAAAATACGACGGCAGTGGAGAAGTTGTGGAACAGTTCAATTCAGAGGCTCAAGGATAAGATCGACGCTTTGTGCAAAAGCCAAGACCTAATCCACAGGAGCTACATGGAAGGATCTCCCTTTGTAGATAAGATAATAAATTTCCCTACTCTAGCTAAGTTCAAGCCTCCTACTATAACTTCCAAATACAATTGAAGCACAAATCTGATACACCATATTGAGATGTATCAGTCGACAGCTGACATTTACTTCTTCTCAAACGAGATAAGATGCCAAGCCTTCTTCGACACCCTCACAGGCACAACTCATATGTGGTATACGTCACTGCATAAGAAATCAATCGATAATTTCAAACAGTTAGTCGAAAGATTCATCCACAACTTTTGCTTCTAGGGGTGTGCAAAAAATCGACAACCCGAAGAACCAAACCAAACTGAACTTCGTGGGTTGGGTTGGTTCGGGGGTTTTTCTCCATGGGTTGGTTCTGGTTCCAAAAAATTGAGAATCGAAGTGTTCGGTTCGGATCAGTTCTCGATTTTATACCTAAACCAAACAGAACCGAAATCGAACCCATGGAACCGAACCGAAAAACCGAACCCAAGAACCAACTTGAGAACCGACCCATGACCAGAACCATTAACCAGAACTATTAACCAACCCGAGAACCAGAACCAGTAATGAAAAATGCGAACTAGAACCACGAACCATAATCGAAAACCAGAACCACAACCCAAACCGCAAACCAGAACCAAGAACCAGAACCACAACCAGAACCAGAACCAGAACCATGAACCGACCCGAACCAAACCGAGAACCGATGGTTCGGTTTCAAATCGAACCGACCAATTTTGGTTCTGGTTCTGGTTCCAAAACCCCGAAACTGATCAATTTCGGTTCTGGTTCTGGTTTCGTAGTGGAACCAAACCGAACTGAACCATGTTCACCCATATTTGCTTCGACATGATGCCCTTAAAAAAAGTGACTCGTCTCTTATATGTGAAATGAGGGGAAAATGAGACACTGAGAGATTATACTCGGTTCAATAAGGAGAATCTTGAAGTGGAGGACTACGAGAAAAATATTTCCATGACAACCCTCATGAGTGGGCTGACTACATTCAGGAGAGTCATGAGCGCTGAGGAGGCCATGGTGACTAAAGGAAAAGATGAGAAAGAAGCAAGTGGGGGCAAGTCTCAGAAGACGAAGGGAAACTATGGAAAGAAAAAGTTGGCCAATGATAAGTTTTCTAGTTATACCCCATTGATAGTAAGTCCTGACCTAATCTTGAATCAAAATTAAAGATGACCAAGCTCTTAGGTGGCCTGAAAAGCTTAAGTCCCTTCCTCACAAAAGGGACAAAATCGAGTGGTACGAGTTCCACCAAGATCACAACCATACGACAGATATATGTTTTTCTCTCAAATAAGAGGTTGAGAAAATGTTAAAGCAAGGGAAACTCCAGAAGTATATTGATCGGGGTGGTGCCAAAGATGACGCCGAGAAGAAGCATGGTGGGCCAAAAGATTATAGGCCGAGACGACAGGCTTGGGCCGATAAGAAAAATGAAAAATCGGATAGTGATAGGGATGAACCAAATCTCCCTCCTAATATCCTTAAGCCAAGGGGACACATGAAAACGATTTCCTTTAACGTTACAATGATCAGTGGAGGGATGGTTGGAAGAGGAACTGAGCCGGTCAATCGTAAGGCACATGTTGTAGAAGACAAGTCGGCACCCAAAAGAATGGATGTGAGATCGGCTGGTTCAGAGCCGAAGTCGGAGAAGCTGAAGAAAGTAGACATGGATAGCTTGGTGGTAGGTTTCTCTCGAATGGACTTCAAGGGAATATTGCCCCCATAACGATCCTTTAGTCATTAACGCCAGGGTCCATGGGTATGATGTGTCACGGATACTAGTAGACAATGGCATCTCAGCCGATGTCATGTTTTAGGACTGCTTTAAGGGATTAAATTTCAGTAAGAAGAGGTTAGTCCCATATCATCAACCACTGATAGGTTTCAGTGTAGAGAATGTGTACCCACTGGGGGTATTTGAAATTGATGTCTATATGGGTACCTGGCCAAGGTACCTAACGAAGAAAGTATGTTTTTTATGATGGATGAGAACGTATTCTCGACCCATAATATCATCTTTGACAGAGTAACACTCAAAGAATTCGAGGACGTGCCTTCCATCGTTCACCAAATAGTAAAATTCTAGACTCCATATGGATAGGGGAGTCCAAGGTAATCAGGTAGAAGCAAAAGATTGTTACTTCAGCTGACAAAATAAAGGGAGGATCATAAGAAACTCACAACCTCCTATAACATTGACACTTTTGACTCAAGGGATGAGAGGAAACTAAAGAAGGGAGAGGTCGAAGAAGAGGTAGAATCCATCATCCTCAATGATGATGAGTTAGAAAAAACCATCCAAATCATCTCATCGTTGAAGAAAGAGGTGAAAGGAAGGTTAATAGAGCTACTGAGTAAAAGAAAAAGTATTTTCGCACGGATCCATGGTGATATGCTAAGGATTAACCTTGGAGTTATATACCATTGGATAAACACTGATAAGGATGCCAAGCTAGTAAAGTAGAGGAGGATGACCTAATCCAGAGAATGGTACAAAGTCATCCAGGATGAGGTCAAAAAGCTTCAATCGATCAATTTTATTCGCGAAGTTCACTACTCGAATTGATTGTCTAATGTTGTTATTGTGCCGAAAGCCAATGACAAATGGACAATGTGTGTAGATTTCACGGATTTAAATAAGGCATTCCCAAAAGATAGCTTCCCTTTACCTCGGATAAATCAAATGGTGGATGCTACAACTGAGCACAAACTGATGGGATTTATGGATGATTATTTGGGGTATAATCAGATCTTCATGTAGGAGGACGATGCCGAGAAGGCTTCCTTTATCACCGATAAAGGAACCTACTGATGTAAGGTCATGCCATTTGGCTTTAAAAATGAAGGGTCAACCTATCAGTGGTTGGTTAATAAATTATTCGAAGATCATATTGGGAAAACTATGGAGGTTTATATTGATGATAAGCTGACGAAGAGCCTTAAGGCCGAGGATCACATGGCAGACCTTGAGAGGATGTTCGACACCAGAGATCTCTATAAGATGAAATTGAATTCAATAAATTACGTGTTCAGCTTCGGCATCGGCGTAGGAAAGTTCCTCAGGTTCATAGTCAATCAAAGGGGGATTGTGGAAAACCCAAAGAAAATCAAGGCATTGATATATGTAAAGACTATAAAGGACGTGCAGAGGTTAACATGAAGAGTTGGTGCTCAACCGTTTCGTCTCTAGGGCCATAGATAAGTGTCTGTCATTCTTTAAGATATTGGGAAAATAACTTGTGTGGGACGAGGAATATGAGAAAGATTTACTAGATTTTAAATTTATTTGGGATCCCCGATATTTGTTATCTCAACCGATTCAAGGGGAGAAATTGTTTTCATATTTGGCAGTAATTGTATGAGATGAAGAAGGGGTCAAAAGCTTGTATATTTCAATAGTAAGGCTCTTCAAGGGGCCAAGTTTAAGTATCTCAAGATAGAGAAACTAGTTTATGCTTTGATCCACTCCTCTAGAAAAATGAAGCCCAATTTCCAAGCTCATACTATGGTGGTACTCACTGATATTCATTTGAGGGAAGTCATCCATAAAACTAAGAAATCGGGTAGGCTGATGGCTTGGTCGATTGAGTTAGGAGAATTTGATATCGTGTTTCAGTCGAGGATAGCAATCAAGTGTCAGGCACTAGCTAATTTTGTGGTTGAATTCACCTGGGATGAAGCCGATACTATAATAAAAGAGGATAAGGTAGTGTCAAGTCAGCCGTCGACCAGTACAGAGCAAGTCGATATGATAAAAAAGACCAAATATCGCTCTCTGAAATTTATAAAACACCCAATGTCGCTCTTACACCCATAACTTCACCATGGCCATTTTCTATTTGGGGGATGGACTTGGTCGAACCACTGCCGACCGCCAAGGGCAGTTCACGTATTTGGTCGTTGCTGTTTATTACTTCACCAAATGGGTGGAAGTAGATTAATTGGTAGACATGCCTTATGAGAAGTTGTACAAGTTCATTTGGAAGAATATCATATGTATATATGGGCTACCATATGCCTTTATTACAGATCATGGAACTTAATTCGATAATGATGAATTTGAGATGAATTGTGTCCAGTCCAAGATCCTGAAACTTCATTCTGCACTAGGCCATCCTCAAAGTAATGGTCAAACATAAGTAAGAAATAGACTTTGCTCAATGGTTGAAGAAAAGGCTTGACGCTACTAAGGTCAACTGGATCAACGAATTACTTTTCGTGCTTTAGGATTATAGAACCACGCCGTGACAACAACTGGATAAACACCATACTTGCTTGCATTTTGGACTGAAGCCATGGTTCCATCCAAGCTAGGCCTACTAACCCACAGGGTGTTAAATTTTAATTCTTCGACTAGTGACTTGATGTAGTGACTAGATCTGGACATATTGGAAGAAGTTCGAGAACATGCTACCATGACAAATGTTGTTGATCAACACAGAGTCACTCATTTTCATACTAAAAGGGTAAAGCCGACCAACCTTAAAGAAGGTAACTATGTTATTAAGAAGGTGATACAGAAGAATAATAAGCTTGAGGCTAATTGGCATGGCCCATATCGTATTTATGCTGTCATCCGACTAGGAATATATCTAATTAAGACTTTGGAAGGGAAAAAGTTTAAAAATCCCTGGAATGCCGAGCATCTCCGAAAGTATTATCAATGATTCAAGAAATTGTTACTACTGTATTTCTTTTGATTTTATGAGACAAGTTGCAATAAAATATTGATTTCAGTCCATTCAAATTTTTGTTTTTTATTGGAGTATAGCGATATATCATCACACAAAAATAAGCAAATAAGCAAAAACAAGAAGTTAGAATGTCACTTGCCGATCAACAGTACATAACGACTTGCTTTCTCAAATGAAAACTTCTTGTATGACTTCATATAAATAACATAACGACTTGCTTTCTCAAATGAAAACTTCTTGTATGACTTCATATAAATAAGTCATGAACAAGAAGTAAATATTACTTCATGTATGGCTTTGTATAAATAAGTCGTGAACAAGAAATCTTATCTGACTAAGTTAAAGGATCACAATCCTAAAATACTTAGTCGAAAAAAATAATTTACTTTATGTATGACTTCGTAAAAACGAATCACGAATAAGAAGTTAATGCACTTCATGCATGATTTCGTATAAACAAGTCAAGAACAAGAAGTGTGAAACTTCGTATACAACTAAAAAAAGTTACAAACAAGTTTTACCTGACTAAGTTAAATGCAGGAAGACATGCAAATATTCCTAGGATACTGGGGTATAAACATATATTCCTCATAAACTTGGTCACCACTGATAACTAATGCTAAATTTGGATTATAATATCTCAGTGCATTAGTAAAATCAATGGCATTACAATCACAAGTTGACTCGTTGATTAAAATAATCATAAGCTAACAACATAAACATATGGATTCTCGTTCATATAAACTGTGTTGCATTCGAATGAATAAGAAAATACATAAAAAAATATTCAATAGGATGTTTCCCTTCAACTTTGGAGGTCAGCTGATATGACTGTACTCTTTTCGTTCTAATAGGAGGATCATCCAAAATATAGGGAGAATTAATGAAGTTAAACCCCTTAATATTTTTCTGTTGCTGCTGCTCAGCCCATTGATCAGGTGGGAAGGACGAGCAATCTCATGAACATTATGTAAGCCACAGTCTCCCAAGTACTTAGTGATTAAGCATTGGAGAATAGCATCAACAGGGATCCATGAAATGTCCAACTTGAAAGGGGTATTATCACAGTTTAAAATACCAGGTTCATTCTAGTACCACAATTGACTATTACGATCAACAAAGTTAGAAAATTAATCCAACAACATTTATAGCCTTCACGATGGGACTAAGCAAGGTGATCATCTACATGATCTAAAGCTTAATTGTAGCCTTTCATCCACACCTCTCTGGGTTGTTTGTGAAATTAAAAGGTCAACCTTTCAAGTTGCTGTTGAAGTTTCTTTAAAACACTATCCTTCACCTTCAACTATGTGGACTAGTCAACAAGAGCTTTATCCTTAGCTTCCATCTTTATAGACAAGTCTGCAATAGCCTGATTCTTTGCTTTCTACTAGGTAGCCTGATTATCCAAGGTTTTCTTAGTCCTATCTTCCTCAACACTTTGTCGACTGGTTCTTTGTCATCTAGATGATGATATAGGTTTGAATTTCATTATGATTTCAAGCTCTTCCATCAGCCTGGAATTCTCATTCTCTAAAAAGGAGGCACCTTCATCGGCACTATTACCATAAGACTTTTTCAAAGTTTTTAGTTCATTTCAAAGTTTATTATTCTTGTCTTCCAAGATCTTGGCGATCTCTCTAGATTCATCAAGTTCATGATTCAATAAAATCTCTTTCCTCATATACGAAGAAGTATACTTTTTTAGTTTTTCCTCAAAACTCCAGCCTTCGCTCAATGCCTTATACTTGACCTCGTAATCATTATGTAGTAGAGCTTTATCTCATTACGGTCTACCTGCAAGTCTTCAATCATCTCATAATATACAATATTATAGGCTACAACTCGATCAAAAAGATATTTGAGATATGTGTATGCGTCATTTGCTTGATCATAAGCGTCTGCACTGAGCAAGTCTGTTAATTCCTCATCTGTCAAATCCAAGTGGCCATCTTTGAACAAGTTTTTGTAGCATTTGAGTAGGTCGGAGTCAGTGGAGGTAATTTTTTCCATCTTGGCAATAAACTAGAAAGATAAAGTAACACTTAGTCAACAGTAAAAGGAGACAAAATAGTAACTAAATCGCCAACAGTGGCAAGTAATTAAAGAAGTTTTTTCATTGATAAATGGCGGCGTTACAAGTACATCAGAACAAGACAAAAAGAAAACAAAGTAAAGGTGCAAAATTCGAAGACCAAAAGTCGAATAAGTCTATACCTTCTTCTTATCCTTCTCAGCTTCAGGGTTTATATCCTGGTCGACAGGAGGGGCAACTGAATTAATAGGAGCATTATCTTGGTCAACTAAAGGAACACTTATCTCAATGGCCAATGAGGATTCCCCTAAATCTTCATCATCATCATCAAGATTGGGAGGGGAGCCTCGATCATGCCTTGAAATAGCTCTAAATTATCAGCAGTGCCAACTTCTCTCAACGATGTTGACCAACAATCCATGAAGAATTTCTTCTTAGCGTATGATATCTGAGCAGATGTAGAAGAGATGGCCATATCCCAACCCTTGTTGAAGGATTCTTCTTGGGTTTTCTTTCTTTTGGACTTCTTTGCAGAAAAGTCAGCAGATAGCTTTACTATTTTCTCTTCAGGAGCCTTTTCCCTGTGCTCAGCTTGAGCAAAAGCCAAAGTAGCCACAGTCAGAGTTTCCTTAGCTTTTTGCCTCGCTTCTTCGGTAATTTTGAGATTGTCCTCCCAAGCTTTTTTTCTTTCTCTCTAAAGCGTGCTTAAACTCCTCCAAAGATTTCTTAAGACCTTCAAAGGCCACTTTTACTTCTCTTGAAGAAGAATGCAATTGATCATACTTCTCTAACATTTGGTTGTAATCAACCAAGAATTGTACAAAAAAGCTAAGTTAATGAAAATCAAAGAAGACATAAATAGTAACTGACCAACTTTAAATATGAAAACTCCGATAGTTTTTATCAGGACATTGAACTAGCAGTAACTCTATGGTTGAAAGGGTACCAACTTTAATCAACTTCCTAGCCAAGCTAAGACTAATGGCTACAGATGAGCCAGCAAAAATTGGGACCTTATCAACCAATTCTAGTTGATTGGCATCAACAACTTTTTCAACCTGCTTTTCAACAGGACCTCTCCTCAGTCTCTTGAGTGGAGACTCATCACCTTTCGTGGAAGGGGCTTCTTGCCAACCTCAACCTTCTTCTTTTAGGCATTGGTATCAACTAGTTTCTTGGCACCAACAGTGAAATCATTTCCCAGAAGGTTGGGAATATTCATTTTTCATAAAGAAGAATATCATAATCAAGTGAAGAAGAAGTGCCAACTTCAGCACCAACACGAGGAGATTCAGTGGGTAAGTAAGTAGACACTGGATCCTTCTTCAAATCAATTACAATTGAAGGAACAACAGTTGTTGGCCGAGCTACGAAATAGGTGATGGAAGTTTTATACTTAAGCAGCACGGGAGATGATAGAGGATGATACTCTCCTATCCTTTAGTTCAAACCCCACAAGAATTTTAGTTCTTCCAAATTGAATTCACCCGGTTTAGGGCACTTTCTCTTACGTTCTTTTATAACAGAACAATAAAAAGTAAGGTTTAGCACATATCAGAAAAGAAATATAAGAATTGAAATAACAACCTATCCCATTCCCTGACCTAGGGCATCTGGGACTATAGTAGGCCACCCCATTTTCAAGTGGGGCATGTTGCCAATTCTTAACTATCAAAGCATGACTCCAATAATCCTTATGAGAATCAAACAGATTTAATACTAAATCCCTATAAGCTTATATAGTTTTTACATAATAAGTGTTCTCTCCTGCAATAGCCCATTTATAACAAAACATGATTTCTGAAATCCCAACATGGGTCTCATTAATTTCATTTAATATATTCACTCCATTGACAACCCTCCAGGTGTTGGGGACTACTCATTCTGGAACGATATCGAAATATTGGTAGAAATGAAGAAGAAAAGGGTTTTGCTAAAATGTGAAACCACACTCACCTATAATAAAGTTATGATCCAATGACCCTCAGCCAATGAATATACGTCTATAGGATTATAGGGTATTTCTAAATCAACCCAAGATGGGATTTTCTTTTCTACCCTAAATTCCTCTGAGAATCCTCATCAACTATGTGAATCATGGTTCAGAAAGAGAGGAAATGAAGAAAAACACAGAGAAAGAAAGAATTTTTACAGAAGATTAAGGATTCAGCAAGAACTATTAAAGGAAAAGATGAACGACGACAAACGATCGCACAAAAGCTCAGAAATAACTGTTACAGTTCAAAGATTTGAGGTAAGGTAAAATCTGGAAAAAAAACCTCTCGCCTTTTATAGCTTGTCTCAAAAACAGCGAAAGTAATGATTAAATGTACCAACGATTGACATTCCTACGGCTCCGCGATACAGAGGGTGTAAAATACTCATTTACCCTTTGGCGGTTCGCTAAAATCCAAATGATTTACAAAAATACCATCTTTAAACAGTATCGGTAAAATTTCACAAGTGTGGGAGGTCGGCTAATGACTACGTATTATGGAAACACTCTGAGCTACTTACAGAATTGAATGCTCCGTACTTTCATGCAAGCATCAAGCATAGAACTAGGCCTGTCAACGGGTCGGAGATGGGTCAGGTTTAGGGAGATCCAGATCCGTGTAATCGGGTCTTCATCAGGTTCGGGTTCGGGTTCGGGTCTTCATCGGGTCTACAATATTGGATCCAGACCCGGATCCGTTCGGGTCTTCGAGTCTCGGGTTCGGGTCTGGGTCCGGGTCTGGTCAAATATGTACATTTATTTTATATTTATTTTATTTTATCCCCCTTCTTTATTATTTAATCTTAAATTAAAATATTTTGTAATGTATTGTAGAATATTATTAGTATAAATAAAACATATATTACTTATATTTATTATATACATAAATATATATTTTTATATATAATACTTACATGTTATATTGATAATATATATTTATAAATATATATAAATTTATAGTATATATGTATATATATATATAAAATAATAATGTACAATTCGGATCGGGTCTTCGGGTCCGGGTCTTGTATAAGATCCAGACCCTACCCGTTTAATAAACGGGTCTTCGGGTATTCGGGTCTCGGGTGCAAAAAAATATGCTCAAACCCTATTATACGTATCGGGTTCGGGTCCAGGTCCAGACCCGACCCATTGACAAGCCTACATAGAACATTGGAGGCTTCTGTTGATACCAAAAAATATCCGTCTACGTTGACGAGTCAAAAGTGAACACTTGTCCTCTTATGTAGCTAAAATCCTTATCAGCATATAGTAATTCGATAAGAATGCCGAACATAGAGAATGCCGACCAACACAAAGAATGTCAACCATCAATACCAATGAAGGGTCACCCCCTCAAAAGTCTTATCACATGTGGTTAGCACAATCAACTATCATATTCATTATGTACGGATGTAAATGCCTAACATATAAAGGTATTCCATCCGTTGAAATTTCAACCCTTAACCTCCGGGTCACTATAAATACGTTATATCTTTTTCATCAAAGGCAAGGTAGAACGAATTCAAGGTTATTCTTATTGACAAGAGTACCTAGCTTTCTATAACCTCTAAAATCAATACAATCATAGTGGACGTAGAATTTCTTACGTAGCTGAACCACTTTAAAAACCCTCTATTTTATTTACCATTGCAATTTCATATTTTATCTGTGACTATAAAATTGGAACAAGTCCAGTTTTTTATATCAACAAGGATAAAAATAGTTTTTTAAATACGATAAAAAAATAGTTTTTTAAGATATATATTTTTTAAATCGAATAAAAAAAAGTTTCGTTTTTCCAATTAAAAAAACAGTTTCAAAATTAAAAAAAAAATAAATGGGATAAAAAACTGTTTTTATTATTAAATTTAATAAAAAAACAGTTTTCTCCTATTTAAAAAAATAGTTTTTAAATTTGAATTTTTTTTCATCCTATTTAAAAAAAACTCACTCTTTTTTTTATTATTTGGGGTACATTTAAGAGGTTTTAACTCTTGTTAAAAAATAAAGTAATTCTTCAACTTTAAAAAAATAAAAAAAATTTAAACTTTAAAAAATTATTTTTCATTTCATTTTTTAACGATAAACTTTAAAAAAATAGTCATGTTTTACAGATAAACTTTAAAAAACAGGTTTTTATTTCATTTATTACAGAAAAACTTTTAAAAATAGTCATTTTTTACAGTTAAACTTTAAAAAACATTTTTTAAATCCCATTTTTTAAAACATATTTTCTTTAAAAACTCATTTTTTTAATTATTTGGGGTACATTTTAAAAGTTTTGACTCTTTAAAAACTCTGAATTTTTTACTTTGAAAAAATTCAAAATTTTAAAGGTTTTTAAAAACTCCGAATTTTTTACTTTGAAAAAAAATAGTTTAAAACTATTTTAAAATATATTTAAACAATTTAAAATTGTTTGAAAAAAACAATTATAAAATTAAAAAAAAAGTTCTTTTATCCCATTTTTTAAACACTGTTTTCTAAAATTATTTGGGATACATTTTTAGTGGTTTTAATTTTTATTAAAAAAGAGTAATTTTTAGTTAACTTTGAAAAGAAAAAAACCAATTTTAAATTATTTTATGGATTAAATTGGATAAAATATTAGTTTATGGACTAAATTGGTCAAATTTAAAGAACTAAAGTGGCCAAATTATTAGTTCAGAGACTAAATTGATCAAATTATTAGTTTGGAACTAAATTGACCAAACTTGTATAGTTTAGAGACCATAGATTGTTTATCTTTTATATATGAAATTTAGTACATAAAGCATGGTAGCACCATTGAAAGCAAACACAGACCATGAAGTAAGATACTCATAAGAGCATCCATAGTGGGAAGATGCATGAAGGGTAACTTTACAAACTAAAAAGTTGTTTTGCCCTTTCATCATCATGCAGTCTCACAATGGTGAGATAAGTAGAATTTGGAAATATAGTTCCAACGAACAACTCTTGTTCGTAGGAAATGAGAATGATATTTCTTACGAACAACATTTATTTGTGAAAAATATTACGAAGCAATATTGTTCGTAGGAACCCAATATATAACAAAAATGAGTATCTATATTTGTTACGAACTTATGAAGTTCGTAGGAACTTACTATGAACAACAAAAGTTCGTAGGAAGTTTTACTGAATTTTCTTGCATTCAGTAACTTTGCAAATCCACTACCATTTCCTCTACCAAATTTGCTATCTTTCCTCCACCAGTGTGAACGACAAAGTTTGTATCTTTACTTATTTCTTTATCCATACACTACACTATTGTGGATGCTCTAAGAGAAGCATAATTGTTGGGGGAAAGCTAAATCACTGAATGAAAGCATTTAAGAGCTACTAACACTGCTACTATTGAGTAATCTGTAGTAGTAACTTGTTCTATTCAGTGAATCAGGCTTTCTGGATCTGCCACTGGAGGAAACAACCCGACGATCACCATCAGATTCCATCGCTCTATCATTTCCCCAGTGTTGCAAGCTGATCTTATTATGTCTACTATATAAATAATGCAAAAGTACATAATTATGAATAATATTATAATTACATAAATAAAAATAAAATACAGAAATAAAAATGAATTACAGAAACTTTAATAACTTGAATTTGCATGAAAATAATATAACTAGAAAAGAATCCGAGCCCGTGTAACACAATGTCCTTAAGACAATTATTCCCTTCAATGTGCTCTGAGGTTGATGAATATTGTCTCTCAAGATAGAACGAATTTTTCAAATTAATTATGTAGCACGACAATAATTAATTTCGACGAACACAATTTTTGTGTTTTTACTCAACCAAACAGTATGATAAATGATTATCAAATGAATGCAGGAGGATAGAAAAATGTTTCTGGAATTGACAACATTTTGGGTTGGAAGAAAATAGGAGAGGAAATTTTTCATTAGTTTAAAAATGGAGGAAAACATTTGTATTTATAGCAAAGTAAATAACTGTTCAAAAATAACTGACAAAAGAGTTAAATGAATTTAACTATTGACAATAAGTGCCAATTAATAATTAAAGTCTAGAAAGTCAAATTAATTCGGCCAAAAAATATAGGAGATTTTTATAAATTCGAACCGGGCGGTGCGCGTGGGCTTTGGCCCAAACCCAACACATGCATAGTGTAAGTCATCTTCCCTTCAAAGAGTTTAAATACTCCAAAGGTATCCCAGCCTTAGTTCATCATTTGGATTTTATTAACTCATCAATTTTTCACTATTCTTCCAATGTGGGACAAGAATTAAAACATACTCAATTTATTAACTTTCATTACTTATGAGTCACTTTAGAGATATAATTTATCATTTATATCTTAATGAAATTGGACATGTAAATATATTACGTCAATCTCCTTGTGATGAAGAACGCGTTCGTTCGTATATGCTCCCACAATTATCGTGGTGTGAATCTCATCTAAATTTGAGCTCAAAATTCGATCTCTTTTAAGTATTTGTTTAAGTCCAATTTTCCAAAAGACTGAATTCTCAAGAAAATGTTGTTCCAGCCAGGCAAATGCTGGCCAGCATCGACTTACCAAGTTTCTTCAAAGCCAGCTAGCTCATCTTCATACAGATTATGCAAGGTTTGGATCGAATTCACTATGCCATCTGGATTATATGTTTTATTGTAACCGAATGACCCGTGTCATGGATTCCTTTAGAAACAGTAGAAAGTGCTTCCTCCTTAATCTCACCCCGTCACCACCAGTCCTTGTACCCATAGAAGAAGAGCAGTACATTCCATTTACACCTCTCTTAAAGCTGAAACTTGGTGTCCCATAAGAATTCTCATTTGGGGAGTTCAAGACTTCTTGGTTTTCAGAGTCTATTTCCTCAATAGATATTTCCGTTTTGTGACCAGCTTGCTTATCATCAAATGGGTACCTAGAATATGTTATGGAGAAAAACAGGGCTTCAATTAGTTATGTCCTTCAAGCAACCCATCATGTTTTGTGGCTTCATAAGTGAAAGAAAAAAAGATGCCTTCTCTAGTTTGTTCCTCTAGACTGGGATCAATAATCGAATGTAATTTACAATCTAAAGATTCACGAGAATGATGTTGCAATTGGAAATTCAACCCAAAATCTGATCCTAGAACGTAATATGCAAAGTCTTCTATAATTTTATGTCTATGAGGAAAGTCAACCGAAGCAATAGAAAACTTGAAACTTGGATGTACGGAGAGAACTGCAAAAAATGAGTTTTTTTTTCCTTTATAACCCAGGGTACCCACGCCAACTCTTCAAAGAGTTCATTGTATTGGAAATCTGTATTGGAAGATTTTTAACAAGAAAAAAGAGAGTAGGAGGTTAATAACTATCCTTAAGAATTTACGAGCGTGCTTTCAGTTCCATTTGGCGGCGTACTCCAAATTCGTTTCTGCTCATCAAAGCTTCCAACCACAGCAGACTGTTTTTCCTCGCCAAGTTGATGTGCGAAAAGAAAATGATATGCCAAATGGTCCACATTTTCCAAAACTTTAACTAGTTTTCCTTGCTTCTTTTCAATTGTTATTTGTCCATCTTCAGATTCAACTCCAGTTGCATAGACTTTGAGTTGTTTAACTTGAAATCTCGGATTCAGAATAGAATGATCACCTCCCAATATAAGTGCACCAAGAATTTCCCCCAAGAAAGTATCCTGCACCACAAAAACATTTGTTATAAGCAACTAAAACAGCAATGCAGCTACAACGTCTTAAAATTTAATGACTGCAGATATATTCTCAAACCGTAAACATTACCATATGTTGATATCTGCGATGCTTTTGTTTCAAGTGGTGTAGCTTCGATAGCAAACGCCAGGCAAAACGTTCTTCAGGTGTCCTCTTTGTTAAATGCAACATTTCTAAAATCTTTGGAAATTCGCTGACTGAACGCTGGATGCCAAGTGGAATGAGCGTGATATCAAGTTCTGATTCAAATACTGTTTTTGCAGCCAAAGGGTCCAGGAACATATTGAATTCGGAGTAGTTATTTGAAGGAACATTGATGACATTTCCTTTCTCCATGTTATCATAGTTAATGTGTCCCCCAACTATAATTACATCCTGCATTGTGATTTAGAAAACCAAAAATGCTTTACAAAGAAATACATACTATCAAATATTTCAGCTTTGTAATGCACCCTATAACATGAACTACTACGAAAGAAAATAAGGATAATTAGGTATTGATCCAGTGAATAATTTAAAAGAGAGTCACTAGAGGATTGTCTGTAATTCTTGGATGAGTAAATAAACCACTAACCTGAACAAGAGTACTCATGTTTTTGTCTGATAGAATAATATTTGCTAAAGTAGTCAAGGGCCCGTTGGTCAAAATGGTAACTTTGGATCCTGGATCAATCGACTTTTTTACAGACTCCCAAACTTCCAGAGCTAACGGTTGTCTAAGTTCAGGATGATTAGTATCCCGAGGAGCTCCAAATTTTACAGAATTTTCTGCTGTATACCTGGAATAAAACTCATATTTCAGTCTTACTCTATTCAACTAAACAAAATTACAATACTTGTCTTGCAGTGAATATATCTACTTAAGCGAAAAATAATCTCTGGGATCTTCTGTTGTGAGGATTAATTATACTCCCTCTGCCCCAAATTAATATTGCAAGTCAAACATTTTAAGGCAAATGTCTAAAACATTTGGAATGCAATACATGAACTTGGATCATTGCTCTCCCATAGCTATCCCTGAGATTGGTAACTTTGTAATATCACCTAGTTGTATATGATATTTGTAAAAACAAGACACGATTCAGGACTACAAAGGAAAACATGGCTATTAATTTGGGATGGTGGGAATATCAAATAAATGTCCCTCTATCCATGCAAACGCGATATATAAGAGGAGATATTATATAGTCCAGCCTCTATAAACAACTCTATGCGGAAGTCCTTGTTCAAAATAAGCCAGGAATGAAAAATACTATGCTGGAACAAAGAAATATTAACTGCAGGAAGTCTTAGGGTGCATTTAATGACAAAGATGAAAAAAAGAAGTTATAAAAGGGAAGTTCATATCGATGAAAACTTTGGTAAGTTTAACATATTTGAGAATAGTCTATTATAACGAACAAAATTAATACGGGTGAGTACCTCCGAGGGCTTCGCGGAAAATCACGAGCAAGCCCATAGAGAGTATCGGAGTCGAGAAATCCACCACTACCATGTGGGATGGCCTTGTTATACTTACAGTCTCCAACAGCAGAGGAAATAGGATCTGATTGATTGATAGCAAATAGATCCCCTAAACCAACTGGAATGTCATCGCGGCCCATCATATGTAGTATATCATATATAATATCAATTGTTGCCGCATTTGCCCATCCAGTAGGACTTACTAATATTGCCTAGACAAAAAGTGTGAATGTATATAATGATTTCCCAAATTGCTAATATTCAGATATAAAATTTCAGGTAGCTAAAAAACCTGGCTCCAACAACAAATTTTAAAAACCAAATGACTTCCTTCTAAAGAAATTTAATTAAATCAAAAGAAGACCACATTACCTTAAGATTGATATCTTCCACAGGTACTTTGAGGAGATAAAAGAGGGCCAGGAAATCTCCTGCACTCATATCCATGTCAAAAACAACATTCTTACCAAGTTTCTTTCCCCTAAAATCTGGTCTGTAAAAAACTTCTTTGTAATAAGGAAGTTGCGTTGTAAAATTGAACATCCCACTTTGTTGAGGATAGTTTAGAACCTGCAGCGCATAACGTACATGATATTATTACAAATGTAATCCCCAAAGTTCTATTGGGAATACATACAAAAATTCTGAGAGCATATACAGACAACTTGTGCTCGAAGGGAACATGCTAAGAATTTGGAAATGAAAAAGATAAGATCCCGTCACACAATTTATTGGGAACAATTTATTGGGAACATATATACATGCAGAAGCCCTATCACGAATATTTGATTTTTTGAGGCTTTTAACATGCATCTTTAAGACACATGTTATCAATCTATAGATAAAACATCAGATTTTAATGAAGAAAACATCCAGACGCTTTGTAGGTAAAACAAATGTGGATCGACTTACTTGCAAAAAACTTTCGAAATATTCTCTATTTAGCAAGCTTCTACTGTCACGATTAGGTTTTGCCCTTGTAGCAACAAGCACACACACTCCTTCTTCACCAGAGACTTCTGCTGTATAACCGTCCTGATTATATGCATTTTAGTTACCAGTCAGATAAAAAATTGGAGTTTAAAATGGGAGTACTCATTTAAATGTTAACTACTGTAAAGAACCCTTCTACAAATCATTGAATTGCATTTAAATCGATTTTTGAATAATCCACGTCATAATTTGGAATCAAGTAGACTGAGTTTATCAATTAAAAGCATTAAATCAAAACCAATGTTGGGTCTTGAAAATTGAATATTTTTGCATGTCAACATTGAAACAAAGCCATTACCTGACATCTTCCTTTCCCGTTCTTGACAATGCAAAATGGATCTCGAAGTCCAGTTTGAACATGACCACTATGAACTCCGCCATTCTGTAAGTTGAACTTTGGAATTTCAAGGCCATCAAAGAAAGGATTTGAATCATAAGATATCCCATAAGGTTTGTTTGAGGTAACTACAGTTATATTCATATACTCCATTTCGGCAAATTCATTATCCGCTGGGTGTTTGTGTAAGTTACGCATTATCGAAGTAGCTACACCACATGTGAATGAGTCCCACATAAAATAACTCTGCATAAAGTGAGAAATGTCATTTCCATATATTTATGCTTACAAACTGGAAACAATAGGATGTTTCAAACCAAAGAATCGATAAACTTATGCACTTAGGATTTGTTACCGTATAAAATTGATCATCAAACCATGTATCGCGAGCAATTTTTAAGGATTCGAAGGAGTATTGTGCCTCGTAAGTATGCTGATTCTGTTCAAAGGCCTCAAAAAAATTTTCAGTTATGGTGATAGTGTTTGTTGCATCCAAGGGAACAAGGGTAACTGGAATCCCAGAATGGATCACCTTCAACATATGGGAAAATAATCAAATCCTGGTCCCTTACACAATTAAATGAAGCCTAAAGTGGCAGACGAAAATGAACTATGGTTTTTTGTAAGAAAACCAATTAAATATTATTTGAAAGAAAATGTACAGTTTAGTTTTTCCCCCCTTTTTTTGTAGCTAACATACTTTTAGGAGGATTTCTCACAAAAAGTGCATTGTTCAAGGGATTTTTTCTCCCCAAATAAAATATCATTAAGACAATTATCACACTATATACTGCTATATTACCTGATACGCAGCAAAAGGATCTCCAAAGACATTAAACTCCGCATAAGGATTACTAGTGTAATCTGTGAAAATATTACCATGGTTGCCACACTGCTGAGGCTGGCAAGAGGAGCTCGCATTTTGGGGGCAGCAACCCGTTGGGTTCTTTGACCTCACACCACCACCCATGATGTAAATATGCTCAACATTTTTCTTTAGGTGTGGATTTTTCATAAGAAAAAGGGCAAAATTTGTATGACTTCCAATGATAAAAACAGTGATGGGTCCTGCAGATATTTTATCGGTCATTACTTTCTGAACTGTAGGCTGTGTAAGAGGACTATATTTGCGCCTCCCCTGATTTCATGATCAAAATGGACTGAGTTATGTATATGACAAGGTGACAAACAAGAAAATTGAGAAAATCACGTCGTTAAGGTAAATACATTGGTTGCAAACAATTCCGGGATCATTTAATCACAGACAATATATAATCGTTAAGAACAAAAGACAAAACCATTTCTCTTTCACATCAATAAATAATGTAAAGCATAAACAAATTCTTGAACATTATATATCACACATAAAAACTTCGGTACTTTAGAATACAGCATTTTTTGGTGAAGCATGTTTTCAGAATTTCAAGCATCTGGATATACTCCCTCCGTCCAATAATAAGTCCTAGTTTCTTTTTATGGTCATCCTAAATGAAAGTCCAGTTAAAAATTTAAGGAACCTTAGCTCAGCAAGTTTTATTTCATAATTGATTATGTTAAAATTCAAATTTTTATCAAAGTTTTTCAAACGCGGACTCTTAGTTTAAGGTATCGTTTGTTTTTATCTCTTAAATCTGAATCTGAATCATTCAAACTTAAGAGGTATCAAAAAGTGTTTGTTTTTTTAAAATGATTAAGAGAGTAACGACTATATTTTGCTCTTAATGATTAAGAGGTAAAATTACATCTAAAGTCTGAATGAGTCTAAATACATTCATTAAGAGGTACATTCAGACATAAAAACAAACATATTTTTCAGATTCAGATTTCAGACTTCAGATTCACTCTTCAGATTTCAGATTTCAGATTCAGATGAAAAAACAAATGCAACCTAAGACTGAGGGAGCGTATATATTCAATCTTACAGTGGTGCAGATATACTTCTACTTATAATTTTTTTTTAACCTTTATCTATAGGATCAAATACCAAAAAGTCCATCAAACATTTTTTAATACACATTTAGTCTCACCCTTTTATTTTGTACCAAAAAGTCACTTACTCTCTTATCTTTAAACGTTCGCGTCAGCGACATGGTAAAGACTTTTTGGCATGGTGATGACTTTTTGGTGCAAAATAAAAACGCTGGGACTAAACATGTATTAAAAAAGTTCGAGGGACTATTTGGTATATGGTCCTTATCTATATACATATAGAGAGAGAAAGAGAGATGAAGACTCACCTACATCATGATGTATACATCACACACCAGACATCACACCTAATTTTAGACATCAAAATACATTTTGTACCTATTTTTAAAAAATCCACAAAGAAGTGGTTTTGATTTTTTAAAAATAGCTATAAAATGTAATTTTTTCCTAATTTTTTAACATGGTTTTATCAAAAGGTTGATTTCAAGGATAAAATTAAAAAAAAAGTTCTTTAAGGTCTACAACTAGATATGATGTATGGATGATGTATAGAGCATGAGGAGAATTCCCATATACACACACACACACACACACACACACACACTTGAACACAATTAATTTAAGAAGCAAGGATTCCACTTGAAATACAACGAAAATAATGGTGTAAAACAAATTTCATTTAAATTCATCACTGGAAAAGATAGAAGCTTCTAGCCATGGCTTCGTGATGCTAGATAGTGGAGCCAAAAGGAAATTGGGCCAGCACACTCACACGGGTTCATAGAATTATGTTACAACAAACAATAAATAAAGCATCTTCTATGAAGAGCTCAAGGGATTGAAAAGTCGCATTACACCAAGGACAACCATATCTATCATACAATATAGTTATTTATGTTCTCCACTACACATCCAATGAATAATTAAATTAGAATAAACCAAGACTATAGATTTTTTTTAATAGCATATCATGAGGGGGCCGGGCCAGCTTACGCGCACTTCGACTAATCCCCATTCGCGGTTCGTGGCTTTCCCTGGCCAAGCATTATACCAAACCCAATCCACCTCTAAGACTATCCTAGTGGCAACCTTATACCAGTGGGCCAATAGGCTTGGTTACCAAATCTATAGATAGCATGGAAACAAATACCTGCGGAAGGAAGCTTTTCCTGAAGCCATAATTTGTATCAATATCTAATCTTCCTCCAAGACCGAGGGGAATAGCTTGTCTATATCTACAGTATCCGGCTGTACCAATCCCCTGATAAAATAACCAGCAAATATTAGATAATGTTAGAATAAATTATAGCAAAAAATATGATGTATAATACGTAGTTCAATGTGATAGATGGAAACAGTGCATATATAGGACGTGCAGGATGTGACCTGTTCAATTATAGGGAGATATCCACCAACATTTGGTTGTATTGAACCGTTTCCACGTATTCCACCCTCCCCTCCAACACCAACAGCAATGTCATCCCGACCCATCATGTAAAGGATGTCGTATATTTGATTCACACCATGCCCCGCATTTGTCCATACGTTTGAGCTAATAGTTATTGCCTGCATGATAGTATTAATCACAATCACGACCTTGTTTCAAATTATAAAGTTCTTTACTATATAGAAGTAAATGTCATTTCGATTTCTTTTAGGATAAAGACTAGGTGCTTCATATGTTAAGACGTAAAAACATTGTAATCTCTTAATTTAGGGTTGTAATTAAGCATAATTCTGAACTCTAATTGCTTAATTATAATCTCTTTCCTTCTTTTGGAATCTATCAAATTGTAGAAGTTTTCACCAATAGTATCGGGTTATTGTCTAGTCTTTACATACCTCTCACATATATTTATTAAGAAAATGCTATCTATCCCAGTTGAATGACCAACTTGAGAATCCAATTTGAGAATCAAAGTGATGTGTGAAGAAAAAGTATTGATTATTGTGTACATTCAAAACATTAATCGATACATTTTTTGACACGTCATTTGATTTGTGAAATCGGTGAGTATTGTTTAGTTGGTCTCTGCAGCATTACTCTATTTATTATTGTTAGAATTTTGGTCCTGTTGTACCACTCCCATACCTTGTCTATGCTCACATAGGTGATGGATCCCACCCAAAGAGAATTAATTAAGAGTTTGGATAGAATTGAACCTAAGTACCAATTGTATTTAAACTCTTATCTTATTACCTAAAACCTAATTAAATTAAGTTCACTTAATATGTAATAGGTCTCTCTCTAAAAAAATTAAATAACTAATCCATTATCTACTTAGGGTGTAATAAGCCGAACCGACCCTCAGTTTGCTCATGGTTAGTTTAGAAAGTTTAATGAGTTTACAAATATGTTCAAATTTGGATCGTTTCTATTATAAGTCGAGCCTAAATGAAATTCCAGAATACCAAATATGAGTTGAGCTTGAATAGATTAGTTATTTTACTTTATTTTAGAATTACTATTAACAAGTGAATTGAATTTGACACAATGAGATAACAAGCTTAAAAATATGTTCAAGCTTTGCTCGCTCAATTTATGAGCGTGTCTGAGCTCAAGTAGTGTGATTAATTTTACATCCCTTTTCTCTATACCAAATCTCACTCTCTTTTGCTAAAATTCTCTCTCCAAAATTATTACCATCGTCTTTGGAATGATAGATATGCATATTATGGAGTACCTGGAGCAACGGTAAGGCTGCCTCATTGTGACCTGGAGGTCATTGGTTCGAGTCGCAAAGTCTCTCTACATATGTAGGGATAAGGCTGCATAGTACATCTAACCCTCCCAATACCCTACACCCTATAGTGGCGGGAACCTTGTGCACTGAGTTTGTCGTTTTATATTATGGAGTACCTCTACTAGCCAATCATACGACCCTTCATGGTATATGAAGATTACATAGTATTAAAATTAATGGCTATAAGTATATGGATAGTTGGCATGGAGCTCTCGTGGGCTCATACAAGTATGATCAATTTTGGATCTTCGAAAAAATATAGGTCTCGTACCCGGTCCATTTGTTATGTGCTATGTGTTATATGTTGTGTGCTTTTACATTGGTCTATAAGCTTGTTAATATGATATTTGGACTTTGGATGCCATAGACGAGTATGTCATGTCAGCATGAATTTTCCTGAAATAAATCATTAATGGAAATTTAAAAAAATTATTTTTTAAAGGATCAATAATAAAAAAATCCCTTAAATATTTTTTAATACACATTTAGTCCAAGTCTTTTTATTTTATTTCAAAAAGTCCTTCAATCACCCTTTAACCAATATTCCCTTATTTTTAAAGGTCTATGTTAGCAGCACCCTCACCGCTTACCCCACCTCCCTACCGACGGAGCTCCAATGACCCTCACCAGAGCTCCTTTTTTTGAGTGTTTTTAATATGGTGAGAGACTTTTTGGAACCAAATGAAAATGTTTAAACTAAACGTATATTAAAAAATGTTCGAGGGACTATTTGGTGTATACCCTTTTTTTTAAAGTAAAGTTTTTTATATTGTTTCTAGGTTCATAAAGTACTATATGAGGGAAAACTCTTATGAGATTTAATTTCAGTCCGTTGTACGGATTGAGATATTTTTTACAAAGAAGTTTCAAGAACTTTCGGCGTAGGCTTTTTAAAACATTGGAGTATATTATGTGTCTATTTTCTTGTTTTGTGCTATTTATTACCATATTATGATTGTAAGTTGTAAGAGTTATTCAACCATATACCTTCTTCTTTATGGGTGAAAATTAAATCATTGAAAGAGCTAAGCAATATTTGAAAAAAGTTTATATTCATTTAACCAAAGGCAGTGTGACTATATATACGAGATTTCAGATTTATTGGACTAATTTTGAATTTCTTAACTAGATATCCTAGGATTTGAGATCATTTTCGGGTTACTCACTTTTAAGAAGAGTAAAATTTTCACCTGTATAAAAAACTTAGGTTTATGTTCAATAATTAAGCAAAATTAATACTAGGTTTATGTGCAATCATTAAGCAAAATTAATACTTTCAACGAGCTTATTTTTGTTTGCTAAATCTATTTGAGGTCGTTCTTACGATTTATAGAAACAAATGACCTCTCTAATTTGTAGTGGTCATATGTTTTTTTTAAATTAAAATGTAATGTGGGGAGAGAATTTCTATCACTCAAAAGTATAGGAATGTGACTGAGAAAATGAAAGTAACAGTCCCGTTTTCTCCAATGCTTCATTTTTTACCATCATCTCACCAAGAATTTGTTTAGTCCTTTAAAATTCCTTTGGCAACCTATATAAAGTAAGGGATTTCATTGTTGAAAGACATACCAACAACAAGTGAGAGCAATTAATGAGATGTTCGTAACTAAAGTATTGTGAGTTTCTTGTGTGAGGGTCTTATAATATTATGAGATTAATATTGTGAGCTGAGCGAGTGTATAAAAGAGTGATTGGTTATGTAACACATATTTTCCTATAGTAAAGAATTTCCTCTCCTCCTCTAAACGCAACCAATTTTTGGTGAACCACGTTAAATATGCATGTCTTTAAATTTGTGTTGTTATTATATGTTTATTTTATTTCATAATATTATTAGTAAGTTAATTTAGTAGCTTGAGGGAAAAGATCTTGGGTTGTGTTTCGCACAACCGACAAATGATGTTTCGAGGCTTTCGTAATTCACTTTAACAAGTTATATTAGAGCTACAGTTGCAAATTACATTGGTAGAGCGGTACGAAATGTTCAAGGGGTGTTCAAGCACAAACTCGTGATTTTTTTATGGCGAAAACTGAATAAAACATTACTCCTAACGTTTCTTTTACAAGTACAAACTCAGAGAAGTGGAATCCTATTTATGGATTCGGTGGTTCCATGAAATTTAAAATTAAGCATTATGACGAAAAACTCAATTTTGGCATATGGCGATGACGGATGTGAGGCCTTCTGACAAAAACAGGCTTAAAATAACTTTGTTAGGCGTTCAGAACAAATCAGAAGGAATGTTCGATGCGGAGTGGCAATATATTGACGGAAAATAGGCTTCTTATATTGAACAATACATCACTGATGATGTGTTAAATCACATGGTGGAGGAGATCAATACTAAGGGAATGTGGACTAATTTTGAAGAAGTATACTTGGGGAAAAGTTTTTCCAACAAACATTTTCTCAAGAAGTAATTGTTTAAGCTCGAAATAAATGAGGGAGAAGATACGATCAAGCACATCGACACATTCAAAGGATTGATCAACGATTTGACTCAGGTAGATTTTCAAATCATATAGGAAGATCGAGCCTTGTTATTTATTGCATCGTTTCCGAATTCATAAGAACATTTCATCACCACCCTAATGTTTGGGAATACTAAGCTCAAGTTCAGCAAGGTAGTGCAAGACATCTTTTCGCATGTGACCATGAAAAGAACGAAAATGATGTCTAATATTCTCAAAATGAAAACTTAGTTTTCAAGACTGGAAATGGTGGAGGAAAATCTGAGGAAGATCAAGGTCACGGGGTGTTAAAAATTGATGTGATAATAGATCTCAAATACAAAATCACGAAAACTTTAAGTGTTACAAATGTCACGTGAAAGGTCACATCAAGAAAATTATCTCGAGATGCAAAAGGAAGACAAAAAAGGTTTTTCTACAAAGGATTTTATGGGTATTGCAACACAATAAGCTGGCACGGGGGTGCTTACTTACTTTTTTTCGATCATGAAAGTGGGTGGATTCTTGACTCAGGATGATCATATCACATTTGCCCCAATTGGGATTAGTTTTATTAGTACAAACCATAAAATTGTGAAAATATTCTCATGGGAAACAATGATACATGAAAGGTAGTGGGAATTGGCACGGTGAGAATAAAGATGTGGGATGGAATTGTTAGGATGCTAAGTGATGTTAGACATGTTTCGACACTCAAGAAAAAATTGATCTCTTTGGGAACACTCGACAAAAATGGGTGCATGAGTCAAGACGAGGACGAAACTTTAAAAGTGAAGAAAGGATCAATGTTGGTTTTTCGTGGCACAAAATCAACTAATAATATTTTTAGATTGAGGGGAACCACGATAACTTGTGGAGAAACAGTCTCTCCACAACCAAAAGTTGATGAGCTACAATTATGGCACGAGACTTGCGAAAGAGGAATGGAATAACTTCATCGATGGGCGTTGTTGAAAGGAGTTCATGGATGTAAGCTCTAATTTTTCAAGTATTATGCAATGGGAAAACAAACTAGAGTTCAGTTTAATAACTCTACAATCAGAAGCAAAGGTGTTCTTAACTATATTTATTTTGATGTTTGTGGGCCCTTGGATATTTTATCCATCAGTGGGTTCAGATATTTTGTGACATTCATCGATGCTTTTTCTTACAAAGTTTAGCTTTAATTTTTTAAAGAAATATCGGAGGTTTTCAAAAAATTCAAGAAGTGGAAGCCTATGGCAGAAAATTAAATCGAAAAGAAAATCAAGTATTTGAGGAGTGGCGGTGGAGGAGAATACAAGGATTGAAAATTCCTTCAGTTCTGCAAAGATGATGACATCAGAAGACACTTAATCGTGAAGAAAAATCCCCCAAAAAATGATATTGTAGAGTGTATGAACCAAATCATTATTGAGAGGTCAATGTGCATGAGGTTTCATATCGGGCTGCCAAAATCATTTTGGGGCAGTGGGTATTAACCACACCATTTATTTGGTCAATAAATCTCCAAATGAAACTCTTGGATTTAAGTGATCCAAAGAAGTATGGTCTTGAAAAGATGTTGATTACTTATAACTGAGAGTATGCTGGTGTTCATATGTTCACATTCCCAGTAATGAAAGGAATAAAAATGATCAAAGGTTTCACCCATGTATCTTTCTCAATTTTACAAAATAAGTGAAGGGGTAAAAGATTTAGGATCCTACATTAAGAAAGCTAGGTACTTTTTTATATTTCAAGACCATCCATTACCGAAAATGATAAAGCATCAACTAATGATAGTATTGGTACTCAACCAAATGACAACATAGTTGAGGTAGCACGAGGAGGAATAATATTAAGAAATATTGTTTGAGGTGAAGCAATCTCATCGGGTGGATCAAGAACCCATCTATATCACGTGATCGAACTTGTCATGTAATCAAGATGGCCTCACGAAATGTTTGGGAAAAAGAAGTACACTTAGCCCTTGTGTCAAGTGATGGTGATCTAATTACTTAAAAAGAATCCATCAATAGTGAAGGTAAGTAAGGTGGGACGGGTGATATGGCATAAGAGATGGAAGCTCTATGCAAGAACTTCGTGTGAGAGTTATTTTCGAAACTCAAGAACCTACACATCGTTGGTCCCAAATGGGTGTTTCGAAAGAAGGAAGCAATAAACAAAGAGGAAGAACCAAAGTATAAATCCAGGTTACTATCCAAGGGGTTTTCACATAATGGAATATGTTATGATGAGATCTTTCTATAACACACTTATTTACAAGTTTTGTTAGCTATGGTTTCTCAATTTGATCCGAAATTGGAGAAAATGGATGAGAAGACAATTTTTCTTCTTAGTGACTAAAAGGAAGTTATCTACACGGCGCAACTAAATGGGTTCAAGGAAATAGGCAATGAGAATAATGTGTGTAGAATCAAGAAGTGATTATATAGGCTTGAGAAGTCTCCACAACAATGGTACTTATGATTTAACACTTTCATGATGTAAGTTGGTTAAACTAGGCGTGACAATGAACAGTGTACGTACTATCGTACGTTTCAAGATGGCTAATTTATTTTGTTAATGCTTTATGTGAACGACATGCTAATCGCATGTCAGGATATGTCAAATATTGAGGAGCTTAAGGTTGAGTTAAGTCGGGAGTTTGACATGAAGGATACTGGCGCCACATAGAAGATCCTTGGTAGCAAACAAGGTATGACTTTCTCAGAAGAAGTACATATCACATATTCTTGACAAATTTGGAATTAAAAAATACGAAGCATGTATCTACGTCGTTAGTTTCTCATTTTTCTTTGTCCATAAATCAATGTCCTTCTAAAGATGTTGAGATCGTAGTGATGTCCATAACACCATGTGCATGTGCAGTGGGTTATCTCATGGATGCCATGGTTTATACACGAGCATATATTGCCCAAGAAATTAGACTGGTTAATAAGTACATGTCGACATCCGATAAAAGAACACTGGAAAGTTAATAAATGGATTCTAAGGTATATAAAGGGATCCAAAACTACGGGTATTCTATTTGAACAAAAGTAAGAAGTCGAGTGTGTTATAGAGTTCATAGACTCAAATTATGTGGGTGATTTAGATAAACAGCGATCAACCACGGATTATGTGTTTATTATAACTACTGGATTGGTGTCTTGGAGATCTATGCTACAAGCAACGAGTGATTTGTTTACTATATAGGCAGAGTAGATGGAAATCATGAAAGGATCGAAAGAGACGATATGGATGAAAGGTTTGGTGAGTGAGATGGGAATGAAGATTGAGAGAATTCTTCTTCATTGTGATACTCAAAATGATTTGCAATTGGCAAAGAATCAAGTGTAACACGCTCGCACAAAACATATTGATTTGCGATACCATACGATACGGGATTGGGTGAATTCTAGGGACGTTATCATTGATAAGGTATACACTAATGAAAACGCGATGTGCATATTCAAAAACCCAGTTACGACAGATATGTTTAGGCATTGCCTAAAGCTTCTCAATATCACATGTTGTTAAAGTTGGAGGTGGCTCTACATCGGGTGGAGACATGTGAGCTTGATGGATGTTGAGATATTCCTTAAGCGGTTTTCATTTGTTATCCCGGGATATTGGAGCAGTCAGATTTCGATTAGTAAGGTTTACCAAGGTAGAGATGGTTAAAATATGAATACTTTTTCTAATGCTTTAAAGTGGCGACTATATTCTCTCTAATGCTCCATTTTCTACCACCATCAAACCAAGGATTTGTTTAGTCCTTTAATTTTCCTCTGACAACCTAAATAAAGGACTGGTGTCTTGGAGATCTATGCTACAAGAAACGAGTGATTTGTTTACTATATAAGCAGAGTATATGGAAATTATGAAAGGATCGAAAGAGACGATATAGATGAAAGTTTTGGTGAGTGAGATGGGAATGAAGATTGAGAGAATTCTTCTTCATTGTGATAGTCAAAATGATTTGCAATTGGCAAAGAATCAAGTGTAACACGCTCGCACAAAACATATTGATGTGCGATACCATACGATACGGGATTGGGTGAATTCTAGGGACGTTATCATCGATAAGGTATACACTAATGAAAACGCGATGTGCATATTCAAAAAACCAGTTACAACAGATATGTTTAGGCATTGCCTAAAGCTTCTCAATATCACATGTTGTTAAAGTTGGAGGTGGCTCTACATCGGGTGGAAATATGTAAGCTTGATGGATGTTGAGATATTCCTTAAGCGGTTTTCGTCTGTTATCCCGGGATAAGTTGGAGCAGTCAGATTTCGATTGGTAAGGTTTACTAAGGTAGAGATGGTTGAAATATGACTAATTTTTCTAATGCTTTAAAGTGGCGACTATATTCTCTCTAATGCTCCATTTTCTACCACCATCCAACCAAGGATTTGTTTAGTCCGTTAATTTTCCTCTGACAACCTATATAAAGGAAGGGATTTCGTTGTTGAAAGACACACCGACAACAAGTGAGAGAAGTTAGAGAGAGGTTTATAAGTAAGGTATATTTGTTATAAGCAGTGTTTACAAGAATCACAAAAAAATTACCTTGAGGCTTAAGCCTCAGGGTTGAATTTGAGACTTATGCCTTAATGTGCCTCGAGTCTTACGCCTTGATCGCCTCACGCTCTTTTGCCGTGGCGCAAAAAAAAAATATTATTCTTCTTCCATCATGAACACTATTTTTTTTTGTTATTTTAATATATATCGATAATTGGTATATATATACATACTTTGAAGATAGTGCTACGATTAATTATATATATATTTTATTACACACATACACACACACACACACACACATATATATATCCTGATTATATAGTTATATTAATCAGTTAATTATATATACATACTAATGATCAGTATTTTTTTCTTTTCAAATTCACTATTTTTTAAAGGTTGAAGAGCTCTTCTTTTTTCTATAATTGCACTTAACATACAAAAATATTATTTTTTTTGTTATAAAATTGCACTTAAATTATACAATTTACTGTTTTAACTTAAAATAAATTTTTATTAAATAACCAATATATGAATGAAACTAAAAAATGATTTTGTCAATTTGATTTTGCATTGATTAATTTATTGTCATATTATAAACTTAACAATATGTAAATGAAAAAAAAAAATTATTTTGCATTGATTGATTTATTGTCATATTGTAAAATAATCAATATGTTAAAATTGATTTTATCAAGTTGATTTAAGAAAAAAAAATTCATCTTGAAGGAACAAAAAGAGGTTTAACTATTTGAGAAAGTCCTCAAAGATAATTTTTTGCAGTTTTATTTTATATTTCTTTGTTATTTATTTTTACGATTTATTAGTATTTTTCTAATATTATTTTCTCCTTTTTTTTATCAGGCTTATGCCTCAATACGCTTCGAGGCTTACACTCGCCTCACGCCTTTTTAAAGATTGGTTGTAAGTGAGTGCAAGAAACAAGACAATTTTGTGAGTTTCTTGTGTGAGGGTTCCTTCAATATTATGAGATTAATACTATGAGTTGAGTGAGTGTTCAAAAGAGTGGCTGAATGTGTAACACATATTCTCCTATAGTGAAACCTCTCCTCCTCTCTTGTGAAATAGCCAATTTTTGGTGTACCACGTTAAATATTTGTCTCTAAATTAGTGTGATTTTCATATGTTTATTTAATTTCTTAATTCTATTAGTAAGGCTATTTACTAGCTTGATAAAAAAGGTCTTGGGTTGAATTCCTCACAACCGACAAGTGGTGTTTTGAGGCCTTCGGAATTCACTCGAACATAAAACTCAATTGTAAGGTTTGGTTTCTTGCTTGCATAACAATACAAAAGAACTGTCTCAGCATAAGTTCTATCGATTAGGTTTTATATGGAGACTCATGCGCATTTTTTTGTTCATGATACACTAATTTTATGTTATCATATTTGTTATTTTGTAAATGTTGTGGTTCAGACACTAGGTGGATAATATTAGTTGAGGTTTTGATTCCTCATAATTAGCAATGGAAAAATTACGGGCAGGGCGTAATTTGGGCGAATCAAATATGAGTTGGGCTAAATGTGGGTGGGCTAAATGTGGCCGAACCAAATATGAGTTGGGGCAACCCATTGTTTTTCTACTAAAGTAAGTATTACAATTCGAGGTATATGTAAAAAAAACTCATATTTTACTCACAACTTTTAAAAATGAGTTTTATATTTGATTCCTGGCTTTTAAAATTGGGCTCCATATTTGACTCGTAGTTTTCAAATATGGGCCCTTTATTTGACTCATAGCTTTTAATATGGGCCCTATATTTAGATGACTGGGTTAATATGAGTAGTTTTATTATTTGGGCCACATTTTTCCAGTACTACTCATAATATATACATTCGTTCTAGAGTCAACCAAGAAATATACTTTGGAATTGTATTAGATGGAGGAGATTGTGAGTCTAGCAGACATTCATTCTCAATGTCTATGAAAAAATAGATTTTTTGGATTTGATTTTTTAATATACATAAAGATGTGTGATTAATGTCAATCAAGTGAAAAAAATGAATGCAGTAACTTTATGACCATAACATAATAAAAAAATATAAGTAATACTTTATTTGGACTAGTTGCTTGTAGGATTATATTTTTGTGACTAAAGATGCGTCTCTTATTGTCCAATATATGTAGACAATTGAATATTTATAGTGCTTAATAGCATTAGTAGTTAAAAATTATGACATTTTTAAGTTGAATATCTTTAACATGTATTCATAATCTATGAATTGATTTTTATTGATAGTAAGCATATGCTAAGTGGCAAATCATAATATTTCTACCGCCGGAATAAGAGAACTCGTGAGTCTAGTACTAAAGAGAATGAAAAATTAATATTCATGGTGGGTACCGATATGACCAAAGTGTAACCTCGTCCTAGGACGAGGGTCATTTGCATCTACAACCGAGTTCTCAGGAACCCTTTTGGGGTCGTACCAAGACTCGTCCAGGCTAGGGTCGCTAGGACGAGGGTTATTTGCATATACAACCGAGTTCTCAGGAACCCTTCCAGGGTCGTACTAAGACTCATCCAGGCTAGGGTAAGCCTCGTCATCCACAACCTTGGCCATCCAGCAAGCCCAGACTGTAAGAGAGCCTTTCACTGGTAGGGACACCTCTTGTCCTCTACTTCAGCCGACGTCAGGAAATACCCTGTATAGCATGTCTCAACCAGATGTCTTCTGTCGAGACCACACTTGTCACTTATTAGCATACAATGCTTCTCTACATCAATAACCTCGTACTCGGCCAGGCCGGGACCTCTACAGACGACACGTACAATTCGAGCAGCATAAGGTTCCAAGATAGCATGTCCCATGTGGACAAGTCTGTTACAACCAAATTATCCCCTCACGTGAGGGAATATTGCGTCATAATTAGTTACATGTGTGAAGGACATGTATCAACTAGCTATTGGGAGCCTCTTTATACACATGCTGATTACAGGCTTCAGGGTACATTTCATCCCCAAGACACGTTAAATACACTTCATCTTCTATATTGTAAAAGGACACATATTAGAAACCTTGCTGAAACTCTGTCAAACTTACTATAGGAGAGAGAAAGCTTGAGTGAATGTATATATAGGCCATTAGAGCCTGCATTAGTTGATTTCACACATTGCACAGTGGACGTATGCCTTCAATAGGCTGAACCACTTAATTCTGGTGTTTTTTCTCTTTTCATCATCTATTCTTACTGTTATATTACCTATTTTCTGCCATTATTGTGTCTATGTGAGCTCATTATCACTTTGACCTGGTGGTACCAATTCTGGTATCATCAGTCTGGTGCCATATGTGGGAATGGGGATTATTATCTTTTCCCTTCTTTAGCTTATACTCACCGGAGTCTTTGGTGTTGAACCAGTCCTCCCCCTTTGTGGAGTTGTTTCACCGTTGAAAAATCTCTTGGTGAGCCTATAAACTTCTACTCTTCAGTTTATAGTTCATCCATCATATTTGAAACATGGAATCAGAATTTCCACCTCCATCTGGTGGACCTAGCTCTAGTCACGCCCCCCTTAATCAGAAATAGCAGAGGTGGAGATGACATTGAAATCATTGGTGGCTAGCTAGTAGGCGATTTATGAGCAACTGACTGCCTTCAGCCAAAATGTATTTCTGAGACCCGCGGAGATAACACCGAAGATGATTACTCTAGCAGCCATGGAGTAGCATCCAGATGCCAAGGGACCACCGCAGGCGCCACACAAGGAGTTTCCACCTCGTCAACGGCGGAGAAATATTGCTGACCCTAGGTGTCTACACTTGGGGAGGCAAGGTTAACACTACCCAGAGGATCGGTATGATTACTATAAGAGTGAATACGCTTAGATTGAATGTTGGGAGATATATAAAATATCAGGATACGCTGTACGCCCCATTCAAATTAGTCGAGGACACAGTCGGAGGCCTTGCCAGGATGCTCAACCAAGGGGATTAGATTTTAATCGGCTGAGCAGATAGTCGGTCTTTGAAAGGCTCAGCCTAGTAAGTGATCTCAAAGATTGGTTTTCCAGGTTAATGAGTATTGCTGGCTCCAAAAGAGAAGGAGCAGGATACCGTCCCCCATGCAGTTGAGGCAGGGGTTAGGAGAAGTAAACATCCGACACAGGTCTATGGTAAGGGAACCTTTAGTTCGGATGGTCGAGGAGGCAGGAGATAATATCGTCATGTCTAATATTGTAGCAACAACAGAGAGGCCCTGGAATGACTCGATCCAGAGGTTAGAAGACAAGGTTTGAGACATTCTTAAAATTCGAGACCCCTTATAGAGGGGCTATTCAGAAGGTTCTCTTTTCGTGTTAATGATTGTCAATTTTCTAACCCCGTCCAAGTTCAAGCCACTAATGATCACTCCCAAGTATGATGGGAGCACTAATCCAGTTCACCATTTAGAGATGTACTAACTCAGTCTCAGATAAGATGAGGTGCCATGCCTTTTCAAGCACTTTGATCAGAGTAGCCCATGTATGGTTCACCTCACTCCCTAAAAATTAAATTGATAATTTTAAGTAGCTCGTCAAGAGATTCATAGCCAACTTCTTCTTTGGGGTGAGACCCCAAAAGAAGACAACTCACCTGTTGTACATCAAATAGGGGAAGAATGAGAGTCTCAGGGAGCATATTATGAGGTTCAACAAAGAAAATCTAGAGGTCGAAGATTATGAGGAAAGCATTGCAATTTCATCTTTGATAGGAGGTCTGCAGAAGGGAAAACTACCTTGGAAGCTTGCTGAAGCCCCACCAAAGTTCATGGCCGAGCTATTGGCAATGGCCGATAAGGTCATGAACGCTGAATAAGTTATGGAATCAAAGTATGAGGATGAGAAGGGAACTAACAGTGGGGGCAAGTTCTAGAAGAAGAACAAAGATGGAAAGAAGAGATCAACGGACGACAAGTTCACTGACTACACTCCCCTCACAATCAGTTGCGAACATATTTTAATCGAGATCAAGATGATCGGTCCCTGAGGTGGCCCAAAAAATTGAAAGCTCCACCTCATAAGAGGAATAAAAACCTATGGTGTGAATTCCACTAGGACCATGGGCACCTGACCAATAAATATTTTGCTCTGAAGGATGAAATAGAGAAGATATTGAAGGCCAAAAAGATGAGAAAGTATGTAGATAGTCACAATTCAAAGGGTGGTCAAGACGACACCCAAAAGAAGAAGAAAAATGACAAGTGTAAGCCAGATTCCCCAGCCGACCAAGATGATGATGAGTCAGACGAATGTGATGAGGACAACCCTGACCTGCCTCCCAAGTTTGCTGATCCAAAGGGTCGGCTCCATATGATCTCGCGTGAGGTCAAGATGATCTACGGGGGGCTTATGGGAGGAGAAAAGGAAGTCACTGATAGAAAATCACATGTAGCAGAGGCAAAAGCTCTCCCACTAAAGCCTAAGACTATCAACTCAGCCGTAATTTAGCCTGTCAAAGGTGAAAGAGCCAAGGTTGATATGAATACTTTGGTAGTTGTCTTTTCAAGGTTAGCTTTCAAGGGAATTTTAGCCCCATATGTTGACCCTTTGGTCATCACTACTCTGGTGCATGGCTATGAGGTTCCAAGGATTCTGATAGACAGAGGCAACTCGACCGATGTTATGTTTTGGGATTATTACAAAGGTCTAGATCTGAGCAAGAATAGGTTGATTCTATATCACCAACCACTAATCGGCTTTAGTGGTGAGAAAGTACAACCCTTGGGCATATATGAAATGGAAGTAAGAATGGGAAACAGCTAGTCGAAATGTCTTACAAGGAAGACCAACTTCTTTATCATGGATGAGAACATCTACTTGGCCTATAATATAATTCTCAAAAGGGTAGCCCTCAAGGAATTTGAGGCCGTGCCCTTAACAATTCACTAAATGACTAAATTCTCGACCCCATATGGGGTAAGGGAAGTTCAGGGAGACCAAGTTGAGGCACGTGAATGCTACTTCAACTCAGCCAAGGAGAGAGAAGCATACAAAAGGTCTACTATGACATACAACATTGACACTTTAGACGCTAGAGATAAAAAGAAGACGAAGAAGGGTGAGGACATTGAGGAGGTAGAATCCATCGTCCTCAATGAGGATGAGCCAGAAAAAACAATCCAAATTGGCAAAGCACTAAGGAAGGAGGTCAAAGAGGGGCTGGTTAAGCTGTTAAGGAAGAGGCAAAGAATCTTTGCTTGGAGCCATGAAGACATGCCAGGAATTGATCCAAAATTTCTCTACCATAAGCTTAATGTGGTCGAGGATGCAAAGTCGATACGACATAAGAGAATAGTCTATTCATGGGAAAAGTATGATGTTATTCGGGAAGAGGTGAAAAAGTTAGAAAAGTCAGACTTCATTAGAGAGGTCATTTACCCGGAGTGGTTGGATAATGCTGCCATCGTTCCCAAAGACAATAGAAAATGGAGGATGTGTGTTGATTTTACAGATCTGAATAAAGTCTATCCTAAAGATAGCTTCCCATTTCCAAGGATTGATCTGTTGGTAGATGCTACCACCGGCCATGAGTTAATGAACTTCATGGATGCCTACTCAGGCTACAATCAAATATTCTTGGATCCGGGTGACGCAGAGAAGATAACTTTTATAACGAACAAAGGGACCTATTGCTATAAGGTCATGCCTTTTGGATTGAAAAATACCGGGGCAACATATCAAAGGCTGGTCAGCAAAACGTTTGAGGACCAGATTGGGAAAATAATGGAAGTGTATGTCGACGGCATATTGACGAAGAGCCTCAAGGCCGACCTCATACTTTTGACACGATGGATAAGTATAAAATTAATCTCAATCCCACCAAGTGTGTCTTCGACATCTAAGCAGGCAAGTTCTTAGCCTTCATTGTGAATCAAAGGGGGATCGAGGCTAACCCTGAAAAGATTAAAGCTTTGTTGGAGATGGATACTCCAACAACAACAAAGGATGTGCAGAGACTAACTGGACGAGTGGCTACATTAAATGGCTTTGTGTTTAAAGCTACTGATAAATGCCTTCCTTTTTTAAAGTGTTGAGAAAAGATTTTAAATGGAACGATGAGTATAATAAGTCATTCCAAGAGTTGAAGTCCTATCTCGGTTCTCCACTCTTATTATTTAGACTAGACTAAGGAGAAAAGTTGTATTTTTATCTAGATATTTTGGAGTCAGCAATTAGTTCCGCTAATGTTAGGGAAGAGGGAATAATTCAGAAACTAATGTACTTTAACAACAAGGCCCTCAAAGGGGATGAGCTAAGATACCCCAAAAGGGAGAAGTTGGCCTATGCTCTGATCCATTCCTCGAGGAAAATGAAACCCTATTTCCAAGCACATACTATGGCAGTCCTTACTGACTCTCCTCTTAGACAGGTCATTCAAAAGCCTGAGAAGTCAGGAAGCCTGATGGCTTGGGCAATTGAGTTGGGGGAATTCGATATTATCTACCAGCCAAGAACGACCATTAAGGGGCAGACCCTGGTAGAATTTGTAGCCGAGTTAACCTGGGATGAGGCTAATACTGAAGATATTGAAGCTAGAACTTGTGAACAAAAGATAAGGATGTGTCCTCCCCCGGTCGAGGCCGAGATGGTTTCAGCAAGAAATAGGGTGTCTGAGAATGAGGAGGAGCGATACCTCTTCAAGAATGTAACCATGGAAGAAGGTAAATTTTCTTAAAATGGAACTGTGTGGAACCTCTTCGTTGACGGATATTCGTGTGAGAATGGAAGTGGGGCGGGTTTAATAGTGTTGGCACCAGATGGGACCGATATTGAGTATGCATTGATGTTCAACTTCAAAGCCTCCAATAATGAATCAGAGTATGAGGCCCTCCTAGCAGGCTTCTCCCTAGCTCGAGCACTAAATGTTGGCCAACTCCTTGTCCGAAGTGATTCCAGGTTGGTTGTCAACCACGTTCTGGGGGTATATGAGGCCAAGGACGACAGAATGGCCAAGTACCTGGTAAGAGTAAAGACGTCATTGAAGAATTTTAGCGAAGTGAAGCTAAAGAGAATACCCCGTCTAAACAATGGCCGAGCCGACGCTCTGGAAAGGTTAGCCCCAGCCACTAAAATTAAAATTAGAAGAACGATCCCAGTAGCGATTCTCTATCGGTCGATGATTGAAGGAGAAGAAACTATTGTGGAATTTTGCTTCAACTTGAGTATGGGAGCTTCCTACATGGATCCTATCATCCGTGCCAGAGTCCAGAGCCGAAAGAAAGAAGCTGAGGTATAAAGCTGTTAAGTTCTCCCTCATAGGAGACATCCTATATAAAAAAAAGGGTTCTTGCTTCCTCTACTCAGATGTATACATCCGTATGAGGTAGAGTATATTTTACAGGACGTTCATGAAGGGTACTACTCCATCCATATTGGAGGGAGGTCATTAGCTAAAAGGATCATCATTCAGGGTTACTGGTGGCCGACGATGGACAAAGATGCAGTTGTATATGTTAAGAAGTGTGATAAATGTAAGAGGTTTGCCACCATACCCCATCAGCCTCTTACCTTCATTACTTCTCATTGGCCATTTGTGGTTTGGGGGATTGATTTGGTTGGGTCATTGCCAAGAGCTGTGAATAATTATCGTTATTTGGTTGTGGCGATTGATTATTTTTCAAAGTGGGTCGAGGCTAAGTCGATGATTACAATCACAGAGAATAAAGCTTTTCATTTTATCTGGAAAAACATCATTTATAGATACGACCTACCTAATACCCTGATTTATGATAATGGAACACAGTTTAAGAACATCTCCTTAAAGAAATATTGTGAACGAGACGACATTAAGAAGTTCTTTTCCACTCTCGGCCGACCCAGGCTAATGGGCAGACATAAGTGACAAACAAAACGATTCTTGATGGAATCAAGAAGATATTGGAGGATGCCCAAGGAAGATGGATTAAAGAGGTGTATGCTGTCCTATGGGCTTATAAGAAGATGAAGAGATCTCCAACTGGGTAACTCTATTCATATTGTCTTATAGCTCTGAGGCAGTGGTGCCAACAAAGGTAGGCCTCCCAACCCACAGAGTTCAGACGTACTTCCCAAAACAAAATGTGGAGGAGAGGAGACTTAACTTGGATCTTGTGAAGGAACGAAGAGAAGATGTTGAGGTTAGGCAAGATGCCTATCAGCAGAGGACAGTGAAGTTATATAATAAGAGGGTAAAAGCCCATCCACTGGAAGTGGGAGACTTGGTGCTGAAGAAGACATGGCAGAAGCCCAACAAGCTTCTTTCGAACTGGCATGATCCGTATAGAGTGGTTGAGGAGGTAGTTCCAAGGACATATCGATTGGAAAATATGGAAGGGGATCCGTTCTCCAACCCATGGAACACCGCCTACCTTAAAAAATATTACCAATAAGATTTTAGTTTTTATTGTCTATTTTTAATTCAGATATAATACATGTATATGGGAAGCAAATGATGAATGAAAAATGAATGAAGTTCAATAAAAAATTTCAAGTGTTCCCTCGCATGTTGTCTATTTGTTTGAATATTTGTTACTTGCATGTATCAACTCATCTTAAGATATAAAACATCATTCGTGGTGAAATAGCCTTAAGTTTCTCTCGGTGACACGACAGTCCAGACATGATTAACCTTGTCCATGGGCTGTCAATAACATCGAGGGGATTTATGTATTAAACATCATTAACTAGGTGGAAATTCACTCTCGGCATGGACGAGACGACGCTCATCCATACACTCTCAAAATGATGAGAGGGAACTTATGATACAACACCATAATTTGGTGGATTCAAATTCTAAATTACTTAGTTGTGGTTCATTTATTAAACATCATTAACTTCGTGGAAATTATCTCTCGGCCGAGATGACAATGCATGGACGAGATGACACTCATCCATACGCTCTTAAAATGACGAGAGAGGACTTATGATACAACACCATAATTTGGTGGATTCAAATTCAAAATCACTTAGTTGTGGTTCATTTATTAAACATCATTAACTTGGTGAAAATTTTCTCTCGGACGAGACGACGCTCATCCATACACTCTCAAAACGACAAGAGGGGACTTATGACACAACATCATAACTTGGTGAATTGAAATTCAAAATCACTTAGTTGTGGTTCATTTATTAAGCATCATTAACTTGGTGAAAATTCTCTCTCGACCGAGACGACAGTGCATGGACAAGACGACACTCATCTATATACTCTCAAAATAACGAGAGGGGACTTATGATACAACACCATAATTTGGTGGATTCAAATTCAAAATCACTTATTTGTGGTTCATTTATTAAACATCATTAATTTGGTGGAAATTCTCTCTCGCCCGAGATGACAGTTCATGGACAAGACGACACTCGTCCATACACTCTCAAAATGATGAGAGGGGACTTATGATACAACACCATAATTTGATGGATTCAAATTCAAAATAACTTAGTTGTGGTTCATTTATTAAACATCATTAACTTAGTGGAAATTCTCTCTCGGTCGAGACGACAGTGGATGGACGAGAGAGGACATATGAATTATGGTTAATAAAAAATTAGAGCAAACATATCTGCATATCAGAAGAAGAAGATGAGAACAAAGAGCTTCATTAATAACAAAAGAGTTATACAAAAACAAAATACAAGGCCACAGAGGGCTGTCCCCACAAAAATAAAAAATGACAAGAGCTTAAACATTAGCATTTGGTTGAGTAGTCCCATTGCCAGCAGTAATCTCGATCTCAATATTGGTAGTCTCAGCCCTATCGTCCTTTATGCCACTCTCAGCAACCATATCGTTGTTCTCTGTGACCTCAATGGGGTTGGTCTTCGCAGGGTCGGTCAGATTTTCAACATCGGACAGAGCAGTCCCGAGATGGGGATCACTAAAGTCAAGGCCTACGAAATCATCAGGGGATAGGTCTCCAACCTCAGCATGTTTGAGGGCAGCCCATCGGCCAACAGTCTTGATGCTCCTCTCAAGATATTCGAAGGCATAGCCTCCGAGTTCATCGAATTTCTTTGAACTCGGCAATAGCCCGGGCTTTAGCCTTATCGAGAGCAGCCTTAACCGCAACATCAATCTCAACCTGCTTATTGTCAGCCATCTTTTTTAAGGCATTGGCGCGTTCGGTCTTTAGATTGGTATTCTCCTCTTTTAACTTCTTCAGAGACCACTTTAATTTTGAAAGCTCGTCCCTGAGCTCCTTCTCCGTGTTCTCTGCATCTCTTCCCTTCTGAATCAAGGGCAACCTCTTATTGATCCAATCTTCCATACGATGGAAGGAGACTGCACTATGCAAAAATGTGTAGCGATAAGTCAATATGAGACATAATTAATGAATAGGCTATACTTGGTGAGTTTTGAAAATACCTGAACAACCTTATGGATGGAAAATTCAATCAGCAAGGAGATGTCCAAAGATTGGAGAAAACATCTATCACCCTCAAAGACCAGAGAGCCGACGCCATCTATAGCTTTCTTGGCATATCCGAGAACGCCCTAGTCATCAAGTTTCAATTGTGAAAGACGAGCAACCAAAGCCTCATCTATGGAGATTGGAATCGCCTGACCAGAACGACTCTGCTTTGAGGACGATTGGTAGTAGTATCCTCGGCTCGACCTTTTTGTTTCTTCCCAGTAACATCGGCTCTGCTTGCGCCGACCACAGTAGATTTTTTAGTTTGGGCAGCAGGGGGATCAACATTTTTACCATGTTTGCTGATGAGTTTGCTCAGGTTGGGGACCACTATATTCCAAAGTTCGTTCAGTATGACTTCTGGACGTTCTGCAAGAGATAGACCAAGTCAGTTATGAATAACTATGAGATACAAGACAACAATTAGTGAGCATAATTACGTATGTAGCTCGGCTAAGGGGTCAACCCCCAGACCTGTCTGGGATAAATAATATGGGGTCATTAAATGCTCAAACTTAATGAGACGAGACAACCATTGTCACCTTATTTACGAAGCTTTTTAACCTTCTTATAGGCCTTAGGGTTCAATCCAGGGTCAAGTTTGTCCGATGCAGAGGATTTAGCCCATCTCATAGGAGTCCTATGCTCAAAGGTTCCACAAGCCTATTTGGGACCAAATTCCCAAGCCCTAGAAATGAAAAAGTATCTGGGCTTCCATTTGTGATTTGAGGTTTGAGTGACCAACATAACTTTCTTCTCAGACTTTCTAACTACGAGATGATAGTATCCAGGTTGAGTCTTGGAAGACGAAGGAGTATAACAAGCCATGAAAATGTTAACTGGAAGGTCAGTTTGGTGGACAATCTTCCAGAGGGAAACAAAATCGAGAATAACCCTCCAAGCATTCGGAGAAAGCTGAGAGGGAGCAAGTCCTAAACGAGCTAAGATTGCGTGAATAGTTGGGTGAATGGGTAGTCGAAAGCTGATCTTGAACATCTACTCATAAACGCAGACCTCACCCCTTCGGCCATGGAAAGCTCTTTCATCCTTAATGGATTTTCTCATAGAAATGGAAGGGGTAATGCCATAGAGGTGTCTCCAAACCATAAGGTCATCCTCAAAGATAGTTCTCTCATATTCCTCAGCAACAAACGTATCAAGCTCACTCTCCTCACCACTATCTCCTGGTACCTCGGCATGAGGATTTCTTGGGTCACCATTGGGGAATCTTTGGGCAAACTCGGCCCCAATTGAAGCCGAGAGAGGAATTGCATCTATTGGAGGAGGGATGGTAACATTAGGCTCAAGTATTTGGACATAGTCAGAATGATCTGATGACTCGGCCCTCTGAGAGGACAAGACACGAGAAGAAGCCTCATCCACCTCTGACCCTTCATCTTAGGATACAGAACAGGCCATGGCTTCCTCAAATGAACCAACTCCCGGTCGATTGAGAGGTAGACATAAGGTCTCCTGACATAGAGGATAACTCAGACATTGGATCAGTGGGTTCAGCAACTTGGGGGTATATGACAACTAGTGGAGGTGGATATATGGGACGAGTTGGGAAGGCCTCGGCTTTACGACTCTCGGCTTCATCAGCCTCTACTCTCCTAATCTGATCAAAACAATTCTCCCTAATACTAGGAAACTCCTCGGCTAGCTTATGTAAGCATTGTAACATTAAAGGACGAGACTCAACTTGGGTGAAAACTGGAAAAGGAGCAAACAAACTATAACTTTGACTCTAGTTGACTAAAGATCAAACCCAAGAAATTGAAGTGATTTCTCCGAGAACACCAACAACACAACCAGAGGTCCAGCCGGAGAAGATGACAGGAGGTAAGCCTGAAAAGGCAAATAATGACTATTCAACCCCCCAAACTATCAAACCTAACCTCTACAGCCACTTATAATCTAGAAAATCTCACACGGGTAGAGGATTTAAACCCTAAACTGCCTAACAACCTCGCCAAAAAATGATAAAGCTCACAGGAAAAATAAAAAAAATAAAATAGAAAACACAGCAAACCAAAGGCAGTATGTTATTGAGATTCAATCAAGGGGATTACCTGGACAAGGAGAAACCTCTTGGGGAAGAAGATCGACTGGAAAAAAAACCTTTGAACAAAAAAAGATTAAGAAATTTCTGAGAAAGCTCTAATGGCGTGTGAGAAGGCTTAGAACGGGAATTTGGGTAAGGAAGAGAGAGAGTATATTTTTGGGTTAACTACCAGGAAATGATTATGCACATTTCCCCAACACACATCATTATCTGAGGCGCGAAACCCAAGATGGTCAACCATCGAATCACACTTGGGGCAGACACTACCTAACCAGAACAATGACATGTGTCACTCTCTTACCCATCAAGTTATGTACAACTAAGACGTCAGAGACGTCTCATAAAAGTCCCCATTAACTCGTACCCCTCAGCCTACTACTCACACTGAAGGCTGAGGGATAGGGGTGATTGACATGACCAAAGTGTAACCTCGTCTTAGGACGAGGGTCATTTGCATCTACAGTCGAGTTCTCCGAAACCTGTCAGGGTCGTACCAAGACTCGTCCAGGCTAAGGTCGGCCTCGTCATCCACAAACTCGACCATCCAGTAAGCCGAGACCAAAAGGGAGCCTTTCACCGGCAGGGACACCTCTCGTCCTCTACTTTAGCCGACGCCAAGAAATAACCCGTATATCATGTCTCGGCTAGATGTCTTTAGCTGAGACCACACTTGTCACTTGTCAGCATACAGTTCTGCTCTACATCAACAACCTCGTACTTGACCAGGCTGAGACTTCTACAGAGGACACTTACAGTACAAGCATATAAGGTTCCAAGATAGCATGTCCCACGTGGACAAGTCCCTTACAACCAGATTATCCCCTCACGTGAGAGAATATCATATCATAATTAGTTACATATGTGAAGGACAAATGTCAACTAGCTATTGGGAACCTCTTCATGCACATGTTGATTACATGCTTGTGGGTACATTACACCCCCAAGGCACTATATATACACTTCATCTTCTACATTGTAAAAGGACACATATTAAAACCCAGCTGAAACTCTGTCAAACTTACTATAGGAGAGAGAAAGCTTGAGTGAATGTATCTTTAGGCCATTAGAGCCTGCATTAGTGGATTTCACATACTTGCACAGTGGGCGTAGGCCTTCAATAGGCTGAACCACTTAATTATGGTGTTTTTCCTCTTTGTCTCATCTCTCCTTACTCTTATATTACCTATTTTCTGCCATTGTTGTGTCTATGTGAGCTCATTATCACTTTGACCTGGTGGTACCAATTCTGGTATCTTCAGATACCAATGATAATAATATCTGAGAACCATAAATTGTAGGACGCAAAACTCTATGGAGTAGTTAAAACCTTAATAATATGGATCACTTCACTCATAAGGGTGTTGAGTTGATTCTAGTATTCATTTATTCAAACTCTCTCGGTATGTAGCTTGATTGCGTGTCAAGTTATTAATTCTCTACTGAAGGGGATAGTAGAATCTAAGAATAGCACGTTGGGGGAGTTTGAGTTGAATTTCCCTTGCAACGCACCAACTCAAATTGTGCTCCAACTCAAATTGATTTATTTAGTTGATCTATATTGTAGACCTGATATTTGATTTATTTAGTTGTCAACAGGAATGAATTGCATAGATATGGAAATAAAATATAATACTATAATAGTGCCTCCTCAAAGTTGATTTTCTTACACTACATAAAATGTTCTCTTTCAATGAAAAGAAAAGTTGGACAAGAGTTATTAGCTACCGTACTTAGAGTTTAACACTATGAGCGAAGAATTATCCCTTTTGTTGGATATTTGTTTAATAATTGTTGGGACTTTTTCAAAGTTTTAGACTTAGTTGCTTTTTCTAATTAATTGATGGGTGGTGTTGGATTGGAGTTTTTTAGCATCTTTTAACAGTTTTTTTTAAACTTCTTAAGGTTGTTTTACACTTACATGGGTTAGTGTTCCAAACTGAAGGTTGGCAACGGTTCACATTGAGTGCTATATATATGCACGACCATTGAGTATGTTTGGAGTGATGAAGATATATAACATGCGTGATGCTAAAGACACCATCAAAATTTATGGAGACACAACTTCACAATATTTTTAAATATAATGTACAATCATTTTAAAATCTATATTGCTGAGTATAAATTTTTATGGTGCCTATAACACCACCCATATAACATTCTTCTTTCTTTTCTGTGAGTGAGTTTTGAGAGGATAAAAGCAAATAGAATAACAGAGCTTCATGCACCAAAAACTATTATGATGTTATTTAAACTAGTATATTTTGGGTAGAATATTTTTATATTTATATGGGTAATGTGACGAACAACGGTGCACTACATGTCCTCTCTAAAGATGCATACGAGTGGGACCACTATGGACCATTAATACCTGCACGTAAGGACGCCGTACGACTTTAGAACAACGATTTCGCGCCTCCCATTTTCCAGGCCAGTTCTTTCCATTATTTTCAATATTTTGAGTTTCTTTATGTGCTTTTATCTACTATAATTGGACTGAACTTATATATATGATTTATAATTTGTTATATCTAATTTTGATGATATAAAATAAACAAACTTTTTCCAAAAGTAAATCACTCAGAAAATTTGTTAGAAAGTGCAAACCTCTTGTAAAATGTAACCAACTCATCTTATGAAGACACACGGGGGATACACACCCTTATTTCCTCAATCACATTTGGTAGTCTCGGTAGCTCACTTATTTGAAGCAGTAGATTGCTCGAAATCAATAGTAAAGGTATGGATTTTTACACGAACCAATAGTGTGAACAGTTGTCTCATTAAATAGTAATATTATAAATAATAGTATACACATGAACAAAATAGCTAATCTTTATCACAATGTGTAGCAAATTCGAGTTTCACTCTGTTGAGTTAATAATGGCACAAAGTTCTAATTGTGATCCCTATCCGTAAGTGTCATAATAAATAGATGTTCTCCACATGTTATTTATCTAAGGGATGTGTATTACTTCACATGAAATGGGCTGACAATTTTTGACATGATAACCCGTTTATAGTAATAACTCGAAATGATCCGAATGAGTTACCAAAACTTATAATCAAATCAGAATCAACGCGATCCGAAAATGACACGACTAATCCGAATTGTCACCATGAATCTTTGTGTGATGTGTTTTTGTAAGAAAAATGGCCAATTGTGATGGTTGAACATCTTACAGTGAAGTTTCTGGAAGTGAGTTGCTCAAGGAGTGTGAGTGTAGAAGGATCCAGTATTTTGGGTAATTGTAACCTCTTAGTACAATAATGAGAATAGTGGAAAACCTCTAGTGAGAGTGAAGTGGAGTAATTTACGTCTTAGTGAGAGTGTAACAATCACATAAGTATACCAGTTAATTAAGGACGACACTCGTGGCTAATAACTCAATGGTTGTGTGTTATTGAGGTTGACCTTAATATCTCCGATTGCATAGAAGTATATTATTGTTATTGTCAACTGGACTGGAGATAAATATTTTAATAGATTTTGTTAAATGATTAACCTAAATGTTCCTTTGAGAAGCATTGGTTAGGGAAAAAATGGTTTTTGTACAAACATAAGATTAATTTGAAAGGAAATCGATTAGACAATGAAATGGCATGTTCTTTACTTGGATGTATTCTTCACCAACTAACATTAAAACTTAATTCACAGAGAAAAGATTGTGCCTAAAAAAAAGATGCATATTATGATAGGCCATCTGTTTAATACTTTTCCATGTTTGTCACTGTCACCTACAGTTTTGCAGCCTATAATTTGGTGGACGTAAAAACTATGAATTAACTCTGGTTGGATAATTGATATATGGTGCATAGACCAAAGTGGAATTCGTAGGTATGGGGTTGTGGATCGCAATGAATATCGGTGGCCTCATACAAATATATATGATCCATTTTTCCGGATCTTGCGTACAATTGTGCTTTCTGTTACTATTCAATAATAATATCGCACTTTATCCTGAACAGGGATCTTTCGAGATCAGCACATTGAGTCCAAACTTCAAAGTGAGTGCAAAATACAAACAATAGTTTAAATATACATAAACATCGAGAATAGACATGCATGCACATATATGGATAAATGTGTGTGTAGTACCTGCAAATCAAATTCTGATCGATTAAGCTTCAAGAGGTAGAGGAGAGCGAATAAATCCTCGGTATCAACGTCTGTATCCAAAAGAATCCGATGTGGTGATCGTTGACCCTCTACTAAGTATATATTAGCACCGAAAAATCCAAGAACGAGTATAATCACAATTATACTATATCTCTGCAACAACATTCTCACAGTTTCTATCAGAGCAAATCTCAGGTCACAAAGGATAATAAATGTTTTAGCCTATATGAGAGAGAGACGTACGTATATTTTAGGGTAGTGACGTACGTACATAGCAGGGAAGTTGAGGAAACTGTGAGAGAGAGGATTAAGAGAAAAGGAGATATTGTTGGGATATGGAGAGGAGAATGTAACAATAATTAGTTTAGAGTAATGCTAGCTTACCCGGGACTAAACATTGGGTTGCTGACTAGTAAACCAATCCCACAAAACACAAGCACGCTGTTCACTTTTCAAGGGAAAAAGAAAACGGGACTTCTTAAATTTAGAATATATTAAAATATGTATTTTTGAAATAGGATAATAAATTTTATTTTTATTTTTAATTTCTATTCTTTAATAAAGTCGTTTGCGCAAACTCATATTTATAAAACGTTAACCAACGTCAGTCAATAATTTAAAAATAGGAATTAAAAATGAAAACAAAATATTTATTGTTCTATATTCATAACCAATATTATTTCAAGTCCTAAAAGTGCATAATCTAAAAAAAAAAGGACTCACGACGGGCGTTAAGGTTAGAGCACCATCCCTCCCTTTTAAACACATTTCTTCACCAAAAACAAACCATTGACAAGTAAAAATAAAAACAAATGATCCATGACTTAATAAAAACACATGTTGGAAAAAAGGTTATTTGGTCTTCGACCTTCATTAATTATGATATATATCACTTTACCAAAATTTAACGTAATATTTTTTTGTAGACAATTAATGTTTACTCCTTAGAAGTTAAGTGCATTTTGCACTTAGTCCACCTTTTTTTTAGTAAGTCTAATGTCTATGTTTTTGACAATTTTTTTTATTAAGATTTAGAATATGAGAAAACAATTGTTTGTGGGTGGGACAAAATAAACAGGTTGGACAAATTATTTTTCCCCATAAATCTTCAAAAATAAAATAGTTATTATATTCTAAATTTTAGTTTTTAATTCGATTTAAAAAAAAGTAATGCTATAAAATTTGAATAACTAAACTATAATTACTATTTTTTTTATAAGTAAATGTTTCATAAAACCGAACCCGTCTAAGGAGGCAGAAACCCGTATACAGGAAGTATACAGAAAGAAAATAAACAAAGGGCCGGAACCTAGATAAAGACAAGCCTAACACCCGAACTCCTTCAAAAACTCAAGAAAAGAAGACAGCGACGTAGTCACCCTTTTTCGAGACCACGAGAGAAGAAGGCTCAGAAAGCAGTAACGTAAACGAGAAGGAGAAAGATCCAACTCGACCCCCTCAAAGCATCTCTTATTCCTCTCCTGCCACACAATCTAGAAGATACAATGCGGGACTATCTTCCAAACACCCCTCGGAGCAAGCCAGCCCCTTGGACTCCCCCACGCCACCAACAACTCGCTCACCTCCCGAGGCATCACCCACAAGATCTTGCGTAAAGAGAAAATCAAATCCCAAAGACCCCGAGTCACATGACAATGAAGGAGAAGATGATTGGTCGTCTCCTCCTCCTTCTTGCACAACCAACATCTACTAGCCAACCTCCTCCCTCGAATCTGCAACCCCTCAGTGGTCAAGATGACCTGTTTGGCTGCAGTCCACACAAATAAGCTAACCTTATGGGGCACATTACTTTTCCAAATAGACTTCCAAGTAAGAGAAACACTCTCACTGCCTTAACCGAAAAAATACCATCCTGAGAGCCCGTTCACCTCAATCCATCATCCCCAACGGACGGAATGGGCGCCAAAACTAGCAACTCTAAAAACTCCTCCGCCTCCTCCATCTCCCAATCCCTAAGACCCCTCCTAAATTTTGGGTCCCACACCATATGATCCCCTACCCTCCTTCTATGATCCTCAACTATCCCCTCCCTATCGCTTGCAATCCGATACATTCCTGAAAAACAATCCTCCAGAGAGCCACCCTCACCCTAACTATCTTTCCAAAACCTGATACAAACACCTCTCCCAACATGGAGAGAATTGTACTTAGAAAATCAACCCACCCACGTGCAATATACTTTCCAAACCCCACCCCATGTGCAAAATGCCCCTCCCTTGGGCCCCACCCATACGGGTGTAATACCCCGTAATTTTGTGAAAGTTTATTTTAATAATAAGATTTGAATTAATTAATTTAAAGGGAGAGAATTTAAATTACAATTAATCCGGATTTAATTGTAAAAATTACTAGCGTGACGAGAGTTAGTATTTATCGAAAATAATTACGTGGAATATTACTTAGCGAGTAAAGTAATATATGAATATGAGAATATTATTTTGGTTGGGAGTGAAATATACGGCAGTTACAATACACTTAGTTGAGACGCGCGTGTGAGTCGTATCCGTATTACTTTAATAAGCTAAAAAGGATTATTTATTTTTTAGTAACTCGTACGACCATTTTGAGCACTCCAGTGTGTCCGGAAGGGTCTAAATAGTTAGAAAATACTACTCGGGTGTTTTATTTGGAGTCAGGGGCATTTTAGCTCCAAGACGACACCCCAGAGGGGTATTTTGGTCTTTTGATATTTTTAGGTAATTAAATGGACGAAAATAGGAATTAAAAAGAAAAAGGAACGTGGACATTAGGTTATCTGTCATTTTCTAACCCCCGAGAGAGAGAGAGAGAGAGAGAGAGAGAGAGAATCTAAGAGGGAGAAGATGAAGAAGTCATATAGAATTGGGCTAAGGATTCAATCTTTCCATCGAAAAATCATGCCAACGCGTAGATTGCGAGGAGAGGATCATCCCCATACCAATTTCGTTCATCAATTCATAGGTTCACAAAAAGACAAGTGTTTATCCTATTGTGTTTATTAGCATATATGAATCATGTTAACCTTAATTGATTAGATAAACGTAATACGATGAATTTGGAACTGATTTGTCAACAAAATTGTGAAATTGGGAGATAGGTTTGCATGTAGAAGAATAACCTTCTTATAGTAATGATAAATCTGGAAATTCTAGGTTAAAATCACGAAATATAATCGGGAGTATGAATGATTGTTAATAGTGGGTTTATTATTAAAGGACTTTTAAAGATTTAGGGCTTTGTTTAGAATCCTTTGATTATTTATAGAATTGTCACTTAAATTGTGTTAGAAAGTTTCCCATTATGAGTAGGAAAGTGTAGAATCGTTGATGGGGAGTTTGGATGAGTTTGAGACGGATTTCGATGAGAAAAAGATTGGAAAAATGAATTTCAGAAGAACAAGGCTGATCTCGGAATTCTCGTTCGAAGACCTACCCAGGTCGTTCGAACGACCTCGTTCGAGCGAGAATTCCAACGAGACTTCTAACAAATTTCTTGAGTTCGTTCGAAGTGAGAAGTTCGTTCAAACGACCTCGTTAGAACGAGAATTATGGAACTTCTAACGAGATTCCAGAATGCCTATTTTTGGCCCGGATAGGTTAGAACCTTATAGGTTGGTCCAAGTGAGAGAAATTAACCTAAACTATAATCGAATGACTTAAATCCCTAGTTAGTAATGAGTTGAGAGAAGAGTATTCATTGGGATATAGTGGATTAATAGAACCTTAGAGAAAGGTGTATATTAGAGAGATAAGTCGAAGTGTTGCGATAAAGTGAATAGTAAAGACTATGATACTATCTATAGTTTCAGGAACTTAGGTTGCGTGAATACCTAATGAGTATAATAAGTTGTGTGCATACTTTTTGATTTAATTATTATGTGTATAACATACCTACGCTGCTTGCTATCGAGCGGAGGTTGCGCGTTGTGGACAATCATGCTTTGAGGAGCCTTCGGGTGGGATATTGATTGGTATCACTAGAGCATAGAACCTAGGTACGAACTATCTGTGAGAACGATAGTGATGATGGTCGTGTGGGTGCGTAGGGATGTACGTAGCCCATCGGCTTAGGACTATGTTCGCCTCCAATATATGTGTTTGTTTTGATGGTTCGCAAGAGACTGAACCTTTAGTCCTTTATGCAATTGAGCGATGCAACGGGACATGATAGCAGAGTATGCCGGCACCGCATCTGTGTCTCGAGGTGCATTATATATATATATATATATATATATATATATATATATATATATATATATATATATATATATATATGAGATAGAGTGAATATATGTATACACTTGTGTTGATATCTACTGTATGAATTTAGTAGGTAAAATTTATAATGAAATTCGAAATGAATTAAGTAGCGGTCACATAGTTGGATAATAACTGAAAATGCTTATTTATGCTAAAGTGGGATTAATTATGTATTGTACATTGCGAGGGAAATATTCAGGGGATGTTATCGGACTGTGATGGGTTTAGACAGGAAGAACTAGTTAGTATGGGAATAGAACTAGTGGGTTTTGAATCTTCGCTAGGAGTGCACACTAGATGAGAGGCGAGCATTCCCAAGTGAGTTCGATAATTTAACATGATAAATATATGAGCTAATAAATCATTTTAAGTACTTGCTGATTTTTAAACTGTTTTCAACTCAGACCCTAACCCGTTTTCTGCAAAATCTCTTTTCCTATCAAACCACTTTTCGGTGCCCAATCACAGGGACACCAAGCATAGGAGATTCACTCATTCGATGAGTTGTAGCTGTTGTGGAAGCTATAGGGCATTGGTAGTAGCTGCCTTCATGACTCTCATTGACTTCATTTGAGCTATTTTATCATTTAGGGCCTGTTGCCCATTTCTATTCAATTATTCAGAGAATATGAACTTAGTTATTTACCCTTCATTTGTTGGATTTATTCAGTTGGACTATTGTATTTGACTTTGGGTTGGATGTGTTTATTCCAGTCCCTTTTATTAGATGAGTATTTTATTTTTTATGTGATTTGATTATATGGTAAATGTTTAGTTATTTTTTTTACGGTTCTATATTTAGTTAAAAAGATAAAATTTTGACATCAGATCCTCTTAAATATTAGGTGGTTAGTTTTAATAATACAATTTTTCAACAATGATGCATAATCTGAACCAACTGGATATTATGAATTAATTAATAAATGACTGATCACCCGGTATTTAATTAGGCGAGGTGTCACAGATGGTATCAGAGAATCAGGTTCTAGAGTCCTTAGGATCTGTACGACTTATTATGTCTCACGCGTAGCTATCATTACTGTAGAGCCCTATATTTAGGACTATTGTATTCATTATTTGCGTTTTTACGTCTTCACCTATTTAAGATATTTATTGTGGACTTAAAAATATTCTCTTTCATTTCAGATACCTCCTAGACGTGCACAACGAGCCAATAAGGATGCCCAGCCCGAGCCCCAGCGAGCTCTGGCCTAGGGAATGATGAACGTTGTGGAAGTTGTTGTTATTATAGCACAGGCAGTTAACGCCCCATTAGCCTTAGTACAGCAAGCTCCGCCAACGACACCAGTAGTGGCTCCAGCACCAGTACACGCTCTCCCTTCTGCACGGGAGCGCGTCAGAGATGCCTTTTAGATGGAACACCCTCCAGAGTTCGTGGGGAGTTCAGATGTGGTAAAGGAGAGCCAGTGGAGGAAAGATATACAAAGGCACATGAGGATGTATGAGTGCACCGATGTTCAAAAGCAAATTCTGGCTACCTTTAAGTTGCTAGGAGAAGCGCTAAAGTGGTGGGAGTCCATCACCACTGAAGAGGAGAGAGATAGCTTAACTATCAAGGATTTTTGGATGCGGTTTGACCGCAAGTACTTCCCTTCCGTCGTACAGACCGAGATGAGGCAGAAGCTACTGAACCTCAAGCAGGAGGGTAAGACAGTTGATGAGTATGAGGAGGAGTTTACAGTCCTTTTAAATCTAGTTCTTGGCGAGATAGCGATAGAGGAGAAGAAGATTCATAGATTCATGGATGGGTTGACTTGGAAGATTCTCCAACACTAGTTAGGGAATCTTTCATTGGCCACTTACTCTGATGTGGTTAATGCTGCCCTACTACATTGTCAGGACCACCGCTTCCACCAGAAGGGGAGAAAATGAGTTGGGGAGTCCAACCAGCATGGCTGGACAGGAGGTAGTAGTACCAGTGGGACACCCACAGATCAGGGACAGGTCCGTCAGGGTGAGCAGGGTTTCCATCAGGGGGATCCTGCTAAGCGATTTCATTCTAGATATTTCAGACAGGGACAAGGAGGTTTTAGGCAGGGCCATCTGGGCCAGTCAGGTTAGCAGGGCCAGCCGAGTCAGTAGGGCCAACATGGGCAGTAGCGATTTCAGCAGGGCTACGGGAGGGGAGGTAATGTCCAACAAGGCAGGGGACAGCCGGGACCGAGGGGAGGACACTTTCCAGGGAGGTGTTTTACTTGTGGAAGTACTGTCCACAAACATCACGATAGTCCCCAGAGGGGTAGAGCCCCGCAGCAGAAGCAACAGCAGGATGCTCGCCAGGAGCCCCAACAACCGCTATTTCCGGCCGCCCTCCCAGCACCACCCCAGGTTTCAGCCTTGCCAACTATTCCAGTAGCTCCGGTATAGTAGGGTTATTTGCAGTATGGACGTGTCTACAACGTCCATAAGGAACCACCCACTGTTGAGGGTACGTTTCCTTTCCATGGGACTATGAGGCGCATTTTGTTTGACACGGGGGCATCACATTGCTTTATAGCTACTAGCTTTGCACGGGCCACAGGGTTGTTAGACACAGCAGAGAGAACATTGACTTGTGAAGACTCATCACTATGGAATGGGTCATTGATTTTCTTCATATGTCGGGGAGTAAGTATAGAGATTGGGAATTTTATATTAAGAGAAGATATGCTAGTCTTATATATTCACAAGCATGACGCCATTATTGGCATGGATTGGCTTGTCGCCTATAAAGCCATGATAGATTATTTTAATAGGAGCATTATATTTGCTATACCAGGAAAGGAGATGTTCCTAGCGGCGATTCCTCGTCCCGAGGGAGGATCGTCCACACATTTATATTACATAGAGGAGGAGACCTCTAGGGAGATAGTGATTCCCATTGATTCGATTCCTGTAGTCTGTGATTTTACCGATGTGTTCCAGGATATACCTGGACTACCACCTAGTCGAGAGATTTATTTCATCATAGATTTGATATCGGGCACTCGGCCGATAGCCTGAGCACCCTACCGTATGGCTCCAGCTGAGATGAGAGAGCTATGAGACCAGATTGAGTAGCTGTTGGGACAGGGCTTCCTCCATAGGAGTACCTCACCTTGGGGTTCTCCCGTATTGTTTGTAAACAGGAGAGATGGGTCGTTGAGGTTATGTGTGGATTATAGAGAGTTGAACATAGTCACGACACAGAATAAGTATCCATTGCCACGAATCGATGACTTATTTGACCAACTGAGAGGAGCTGCCTTTTTCTCAAAGATAGATTTGAGGTCGGGTTATCATCAAATACGGATACGAGAACAGGACGTATCAAAGGCGACATTCTTGACAAGATATGGGGTTTATGAATTTCGGGTGATGTCGTTTGGACTGACGAATGCTCCAACCATTTTCATGGACTTAATGAACAGGATGTTCAGAGAGTACCTAGATCAATTTGTCATCGTCTTCATTGGTGACATTCTGATCTATTCACGGACTGAGGAGGAACATGCCGAGCATCTAAGGATGGTTTTGCAGACCTTGCGTGAGCACGAGTTGTATGCAAAGTAAGAAAAGTGTGGATTATGGCTGAGGGAGGTTCTATTCTGGGGTCAAATAATCTCTGAGGAGGTGATATCAGTAGATCCGGGAAAGTTTTCAGCGGTGAGGGAGTGGGGGAATCCCACTACACCTACTGAGATACATAGTTCTTGGGGCTGGCGGGATACTGCCAGAGGTTTATTCGAGGATTCTCAAACATAGAGGGTCCGTTGATAAACTTAACTCATAAAGGGGTGTCATTTATATGGGATGATGCCTGTCAGTTGGCCTTTGACGAGCTAAAGGACAAGCTGACTTCAGCACCAGTTCTAGCACTACCTAGGCCCGGGTTGGAATACTTGGTCTACACTGATGCGTCCTTGTCAGGACTTGGGGGTATGCTTCAACAGGAGGATAAGGCAATTTCTTATGCTTTCCGTAAGCTTAAGCCTCACGAGAAGAATTACTCCACCCACGACTTGGATTTAGAGGCAGTCGTGTTTGCATTGCGGATATGGAGGCATTATCGCTTGGGGGAGAAATTGCACCTGTTCACGAATCACAAATCCCTACACTATCTGTTCACACAGCGGGAGATGAATATGCGTCAGCGGAGGTGGCTAGAATTTGTGAAGGACTACCAGTTCGACATCCATTACCACCCGGGGAAGGCTAACGTGGTTGCAGATGCATTGAGCCATAGGCCAACAGATGAGGTGGCCGAGGTGTGGAAGGCAAAATGGAAAGAACTCGAGCATCAGGATGCAGTTTCCCGCTCATTCGTATCGGTGATGACAGTCACACCCGAGATAGTTACTAGGGTGATACAGGCCTAGGCGTAGATTCCAACTGTTAGGATCGAATTATCCAGCTTCTAGCTGAGGGAGCAGAGTCTTTCTCCGTTAGCTCAGATGGGTCCTTACACTTTAATAGCAGACTAGTAGTCCCAGAGGGGGAGGAGTTGCGGCATGCGATGATAACAGAGTCGCATGGTTCACAATTTGCAGTACATCCCAGAGGGGATAAGATGTACCAGGATATGAGGCGACAATATTGGTGGAGCGGAATGAAGAAGGGCATCGTTGATTTTGTTTCGAGGTGTGCCACTTGTCAGCTGGTGAAGACAGACCATCAGAGATCGAGAGGACTACAACCGCCGTTAGAGATCTCTATGAGGAAACTAAAGATAATTTCCATGGATTTCATTACAGGGCTACCTACATCACAGAGAGATCACGATTCCATATGGGTAATTTTGGATCGGTTGACCAAGGTGGCTCATTTTTCGCCAGTTCGGACAGACTACACTACGGTGAAGTATGCTCAAATCTTTATTGCCGAGATAGTGAGACTCCACGGGGTGCCCCTAAAAATTATGTCCGATCGAAACAATATCTTTGTTTCCAAATTTTGGGAGAGTTTCCAACTAGCCATGGGTACGGAGTTACGGTTGAGTTCGGCCTATTACCCGTAGACAGACGGGAAGACGGAGCGGACGAATAAAATGTTGGAGGACATGTTGCAGATGTGTGTCCTAGATTTTGGAGGGGGATGGGAGAGTACCTTCCGTTGGTGGAGTTTACCTATAATAACTCCTACCAGTTTACGATTGGCATGGATCCGTTTGAGGCATTGTATGGTAGGCCCTGTCGTTCCCCAACATGTTGGCTTGAAGTGGGGGACAATAAATTACTTGGGCCGAAGGTGATTCAGTACACCTCGGCTAAGGTTAAGTTGATACGAAGTCGAATTCGGGTTGCTCAGGATCGGCATAAGAGCTACGCCGATGCCAAAAGATTTTTCAAAGAGTTCAGTGTTAGGGATCAGGTGCTGTTGCGAGTATCTCCTATGAAAGGAGTAATGCGGTTCGGGAAGAAAGGGAAGTTGGCGTCGAGGTATGTGGGGCCATTCCCTATTATTGAGCGAATTGGTCCAGTAGCTTATCGACTTGGATTACCGGAGCACTTGCATAGGATTCATGATGTGTTCCAGATTTCCTCGCTGAAGCTTCAGGATGATTTGGCCCACACCAACATTGCATTGGAGGAAATTGATCTCCATCCTGATAGTTCCTACGAGGAGGGATCAATAGCTATTCTTGACCGTAGTGAGAGGAAACTGAGGTCAAAGGTTGTGCCGTTAATATGAGTGCAGTGGTGAAATCATAATATAGAGCAATCTACCTGGGTGCATGAGGATGACATGCGAGAAAAGTATCCAGAGTTGTTTTCAGCAGGTATACTTCCATCTAGCCTTTTTCCGAATTTCGGGATGAAATTCTGTTATTAGGGGGGAAGTATGTAATACCCCGTAATTTTGTGGAACTTTATTTTAATTATGGGATTTGAATCAATTAATTTAAAGGGAGAAAATTTAAATTATAATTAATCCGGATTTAATTGTAAAAATTACTAGCGTGACGAGAGTTATTATTTATCGGAAATAATTACGTGGAATATTACTTAGCGAGTAAAGTAATATATGAATATGAGAATATTATTTTGATCAGGAGTGAAATATACGGCAGTTACAATACACTTAGTTGAGACGCACGTGTGAGTCGTGTCAATACTAATTTAATGAGCTAAAAAGGATGATTTATTTTTAGTAACTCGTATGGCCATTTTGAGCACGCTAGTGTGTCCAGAAGGGTCGAAATAGTCAGAAAACACTATTCGGGTGTTTTATTCGGAGTCCGGGGCATTTTAGCCCCAAGATGACACCCCGAAGGGGTATTTTGGTCTTTTGATATTTTTGGGTAATTAAATGGACAAAAATAGGAATTAAAAAGAAAAAGGAACGTGGGCATTAGGTTATCTGCCATTTTTTAACCCATGAGAGAGAGAGAGAGAGAGAGAGAGAGAGAGAGAGAGAGAGAGAGAGAGAGAGAGAGAGAGAGAGAGAACTTAAGAGGAAGAAGAAGAAAAAGAAGAAGAAGAAGAAGAAGAAGAAGAAGAAGACATAGAGAATTGGGCTAAGGATTCAAGCTTTCCACCGAAAAATCATACCAACGGGTAGATCGCGAGGAGAGGATCATCCCCATACCAATTTCGTTCATCAATTCAGAGGTTCACGAAAAGTCAAGTGTTTATCTTGTTATGTTTTTTAGTGTATATGAATCATGTTAACCTTAATTGATGAGATAACCGTAATACTATGAATTTGGAACTGATTTGTCAACAAATTGTGAAATTGGGAGATAGGTTTGCATGTATAAGAATAACATTGTTATAGTAATGATAAATCTGTAAATTCTAGGTTAAAATCACAAAATATAACCAGGAGTATGTATGATTGTTACTGGTGGGTTTATTATTAAAGGACTTTTAAAGATTGAGGGGTTTGTTTAGAATCCTTTGATTATTTACATAATTGCCACTTAAATTGCGTTAGAAAGTATCCCATTATAATTTTTTTTTGATACGTAAATGATTCAATAAAACAAACCCGCCTAAGGGGGCGGAATCCCGTATACAGGAAGTATACAAAGCAAAGAAGCGCAAGGCCGAAACCCAAAACAGACTACACAAACCCCCGGATCTCCTCCAAAAACTCAAGAAAGTGAGACAATGACGAATCATATCTCCTCCTAAACCAAGTAAGAAGAAGACTCAGAAAACTGTAACGAATCCGAGAAGGAGCAAAATCGACTCCCTCAAAGCATCTCCTGTTCCTCTCCTTCTAGATGGTCCAAAAAATATAATGAGGGACCAACATCCAGACTCGACGAGGGCCAGTCCATCCCCTAGGCATCCTCCAGGTCGCCATCATCTCACACACCATTTGCGGCATAACCCAACCAATCTGGCCTAATGGGAAAAACAAATCCCAGAGTCCCCTCGTTATCTGACAGTGTAGAAGAAGGTGATTGGTCGTCTCCTCCTCCTTCCGACATAACCAACATCGACTGGCCAACCTCCTACCTCTATTCTGAAGCCCCTCAATAGTCAAGATGGCCTGCCTAGCAGCGGTCCACACAAAGAAGCAAACCTTAGGAGGTGCATGGCACTTCCAAATGGCCTTCCACGGAAAAGAAGAACCCCCACGGCCCCTCAACACATCATAATGACTCTTAACTGAAAACTGACCATCTTGATACTGCGACCACCACAACCCATCTGCCCCCACAGACGGGATCGGCGCCAATCCTAGCCAATCAAAAAAATCCTCTGCCTCCTCCAACTCCCAGTCCCGGAGACCCCTCCTAAACTTCGGATCCCACACCCCACGAGCCCCTACCCTTTGCCTATGATTCTCAACTAAACCATCTTTGTCTTCCGCAAGACGAAACATCCCCGGAAAAAGATCCTCCAAAGACCCCCTGCCCCCACCCCACTTATCCTTCCAGAACCTAATACGGCTTCCACACCCGAGCTGGAAGGAGGTGAGCAAAGAGAACCTCCCCCACCCTAGCGCGATATACCTCCACCACCCCACCCCGTGAGCAGAACGCCTAATAATAGGACCCCACCCATGCACACCCACACCATGCCTAGCGACCACCACCTTCCTCCATAATCTACCTCCTTCCTTATTAAAGCGCCACAACCACTTCCCTATTAAAGCCTTATTAAAATGGGCTAAACTCCTTACCCCAACCCCACCCTCTTTCAGCGGCCTTGGTCAGTTGGGATGAGGTGTGCAGGCCGCTGAAAGAGGGTGGGGCTGGGGTAGGGAGTTTAGCCCATTTTAATAAGGCTTTAATAGGGAAGTGGTTGTGGCGCTTTAATAAGGAAGGAGATAGATTATGGATGAAGGTGGTGGTCGCTAGGCATGGTGTGGGTCTGCATGGGTGGGGTCCTATTATTGGGCGTTCTTCTCACGGTGTCGGGTGGTGGAGGTATATCGCACTAGGGTGGGGGAGGTTCTCTTTGCTCACCTCCTTCTAGCTCGGGTGTGGAAGCCGTATTAGGTTCTGGAAGGATAAGTGGGGTGGGGGGAGGGGGTCTTTGGAGGATCTTTTTCCGGGGATGTTTTGTCTTGCGGAAGACAAAGATGGTTTAGTTGAGAATCATAGGCGAAGGGTAGGGGCTCGTGGGGTGTGGGATCCGAAGTTTAGGAGGGGTCTCCGGGACTGGGAGTTGGAGGAGGCAGAGGAGTTTTTTGATTGACTAGGATTGGCGCCGATCCCGTCTGTGGGGGCTGTAGATGGGTGTCTATCAATAAAAAAGCAAAATAAAATAAAAATGCTTCTTTTATTAATGACATCCGAGAGGTGCCCGCGAGGGTCACCCAGAAGTCCAAAAGTCATCGCAAGGGTCAGCGCCGCCACAAATTTCGGCGCCACTTCAAGTGTCAGCGCCGCTGCAAGTGTCTACGCCGCTGCAAGGGTCAGCGCCGCCGCAAGTGTCCGTGCCGCTGCAAGTGTCCGCGCCGCTTCAAGTACCAGCGCCGCTGCAAGTGTCCGTGCCGCTTCAAGTACCAGCGCTGCTGCAAGTGTCAGCGCCGCTGCAAGGGTCGGTGCCGCTGCAAGTGTCCGCGCCGCTGCAAGGGTCGGCGCCGGTGCAAGTGCCAGCGCCACTGCAAGTGCCCGCGCCGCCGCTTCAAGTGCCAGCGCCGCTGCAAGTGTCTGCGCCATTGCAAGGGTCAGCGCCGCTGCAAGTGTCAGCGCCGCTGCAAGTGTCTACGCCGCTGCAAGGGTCAGCGCCGCTTCAAATGCCAGCGCCGCTACGAGTGTCAGCGCCGCCGCAAGTGTCGGCGCCGCTGCAAGTGTCGGCGCCGCTGCAAGTGTCGGCGCCGCTTCAAGTACCAGCGCCGCTGCAAGTGTTAGCGCCGCTGCAAGGGTCGGTGCCGCTGTAAGTGTCCACGCCGCGGCAAGTGCAAGCAGCACTGCAAGTGTTCGCGCCGCTGCAAGGGTCGGCGCCGCTTCAAGTGCCAGCGCCACTGCAAGTGTCTGTGCCATTGCAAGGGTCAGCGCCGCTGCAAGTGTCGGTGCCACTTCAAGTGCCAGCGCCGCTTCAAATGTCTGCACCGCTGTAAGTGTCAGCACCGCTGCAAGTGTCTACGCTGCTGCAAGGGTCAGCGCCGCTTCAAGTGCCAGTGCCGCTGCAAGTATCAGCGCCGCCGCAAGTGTCCGCGCCGCTGCAAGTGTCGGCGCTGCTGCAAGTGTCAGCGCCGCTGCAAGGGTCGGCGCCGCTGCAAGGGTCGGCGCCGCTTCAAGTGTCAGCGCTGCTGCAAAGGTCGGCGCCGCTGCAAGTGTCCGCGCCGCTCCAAGTGCCAGCGCCGCTACAAGTGTCAGCGCCGATGCAAGGGTCAGCGCCGCTACAACAAGGGTCACTACAGTAATAACGTTCAAAAATCCAAAATTAAGAAGTACCACTGCAAGGGTCAGCGCCGCTGCATGGGTCACTGCAGTAATGACAATCGAGAGAGTCAGCGTCACTGCAAGGCTCGGCGCCACTGCAAGGGTCACTGCAGAAATGTTATTCGAGAGGTGCTGCTACAAGGGTTTCGACAGAAAGTCATATTGAGGGAGTAGCTATCACGAACAACTCCTCATCATGAAACATCAGTCTCTAAATGAACAACAACACTAACACTTTACTTTCTTGTACAGGTTGCCTAGTCGAGCAAGCAGGGCTCGAACAGTCGCGTTGGGACCTCCTGGGAGTTTTGGCTTGGCGGTTGAGGGACAAGGTATGTTGAGCAAGCTCAACCACTTAGCACTATAGGATTGAGAGAATACTAGTAGGAAGACCCAGAAGTCACTCGAGACTACACACACTGCACACTTGGTCACAAGTGAAGTGAGCAGCCAAAGAGCTGGCTACTCACAAGAAATAAACTCTTTACAAGAAAATGACTTTTCCAGAAGAGGGGTTCCTCAAGGTCCCTCTCAAGAAAAATAACATTTTTAGAGGAAAGGAGTCCTTAAGGTCTCCTCTCTCAAGATTTGCAAAATTACACCACGAGTTACCGTTTCAAAAGATAACTACCAAATCTGATATTTTGTCTCCATTAGGGGACATATGTGCTTTTTGACTTTTAGTCGGTGCCAGGTGGCGCCTGCAGGGGGGACAGGCAGGCTGCCTACAGGTAGGGATAAATGGTACACTTCAGACATTGTTCCCCACCAACTCTCTCAATTTTAGCGCCAAAAAAATGCCAACTCACCCCTAACGCCCTAGTATAAATAGACCTCTGGGCAAGGTAAGAAAGATAGACAATAGAAATTGCACTGTTACTCTGCCAAAATATCACCAGACCTACCTAAGTATTCTCTCCCTGCTCATTCTCTTAGTGCTGAGTGCCTTGTTCCTTCACTCCCCACTGACAGCCATCACTCTCAGGTGTTTCCTTTGAGAAAATTACTATTTTTGCTGTGAAAGTTCATCTTCTTGCAGGGAGTGAGTTGAAGCTTGAGTTCTATTGTTACCAGAAGGAGAAGTTTTCTTCAGAAGTTGCACCAAGAGACCTTGAAGACCTTGCAGGAAGCGTCCATTGGAGTGGGTCACGCCTCACCCTTTCCAGTTATTCATAGACCCCAGTCTCACTACCCTCCTACATTTGGCGACTCTGCTGGGGAGGTATCCTCACTTCCATGGACAAAGAAGGTTTCAATGTCTCTAAGCAGTTGGTTTTTGAGGACATTTCGTCTGGTAATGGAGCTCACAGTGACCAGACTACTCAGGAAGAAGTGGTGGTGATCGGAGCCAAGGCGCCAGCGCCTCAGGGAGGGCAGACCAGTTCGCCGACAGTGGCTCCAATGGCAGGTATGAATCTTATGGAAATGTTTTTTTACTTTTTAAAGCAAAACAACGTGGATCTATCAAGCTTGGGTCAAGGTTGTGTGACACCTCCTGCTGCCCCTTCTGGAGGGGTAGCCACTCCTATTGCGATTTCGGTAGAGATGATTTCGTCTCGGAAGGCGGCGCCAAAGCAGGTCCTGGCGCCAACAGGTTCTCTAACTGCTAAAAGCATGTGTTTGGAGGAGTCACCCTCTAAGGCTGTTACTATGGAAGAAGTGAGGAAGCTCCTCTCCTCCTCTCAAAGATAGGGTTCCCACCTATACGAGGAGTTACAAGACCCCTATCCACAGGAAGTAAGTGAGAAGCCATACCCTGAGGGGTATATTCCACCAAAATTTATCAAGTTTGGCGGTAGGGGGGAGAGCCTTAGAGAGCACGTGAAGAGGTTCGTCGAGTACTTGGGAGTACATGCTGGCGACAAGAACCTGAGGTTGAGGGAGTTCTCTAAGACTCTCACTGGGAAGGCTTATACATGGTATTCCCACTTGGCGCCTAACAGCGTCCCTACTTGGGAAGAGATGCATAGGCAGTTCTTCCAGAAGTTTTTTATAGGGGGGGACGAATTTACACTGAGTCACCTGGCGCAAGAGGTCCAGAAGCCAGGAGAAGAGTTGATGCACTACATCAAGCGATTTCGCGAGAGGGCCCTAGATGTCCACGAGGATGTGGCGGAGGCCAGGTTGCTACAGATATGTGTGGAAGGACTCTTAGAAAAGTACAAGCTGCACTTGATCAACGAAACTAGAGATGGAACTTTCAGAGAATTCACCAGGGCCGCCAGCAACATAGCTATGATAATCAAACCAAGAGCCCCGGGTTGGAGGACGCAAGTTCCACTGACTCCCGGGAGGTTTTAAGTTCCGAGGAGGCAAGCGATTAACTATGTAAACGGGAGTAACAAAGGGAAGAAGGGGGGCTCTGGGGCCAAGACTGACAGTCCCGACAACAAGAGAAAATTTGGGGAAGATGCCCCGCCGCCACTACCGTGCAGCGTAGCTGAGGCTATGGATTATTACCGCACCTTAGTGCGAGAAGGAGTAGCAGGACCTCCCCACCTAAAAGGAGAAACCCCCACTGCAGCTGACAAAGCCAATCCAAAGTACTGCGAATTGCACCAACGAGTGCAGCACTCTACCAAGGATTGTTACTACTTGCGAAGGATCATTGGTGGGAAGATGGCCAACGGTACCTTGCAGATACCCCCTGTGGACGTTAACGAGAACCCACTTCCCGCGCATCACTTTGGCATCGCCAACATGGTAGTTGCCTACGACGAAGAAGCTACAAGAAATCTTATGAAGCGGGAGAGTGGCGAGTAGTTATGCGAGGAGTTAGAAAATCTATCACTGAGCAGACTTGAGCTAGAAAGAAAGCAAGAGGAGTGGTTCTTCACTCCGGAATATGAAAATGGAAGTGGGGAAGTTGAGGAAGTCGCTCTCTCAGAAGGTGAGGTAGACGTCATCCTCTCTCTAGACGAGGGAGGGACCTCTGAAGCGGAGTATGTTTGCAGTGCCCAGACGTACGAGGTAGACTTAGATTCTGAATGTGAGGTCATAGCGAGGAGCCCCAAGTTCAAGTGGTTTTTCGACCAGATAGGGGTGAAGTACGACACGAGGGTGTCCATCATGAGGAAAGTCTTAGAGGAAGTGCAGCAGCGGGGAGACCCTTCGCTAAATTGGCAGGGGCCAATCGGAAGGATGATTAAGAAGTATACCTTTGAAGTGGTGTTTTCAGAAGCAGATAGGGTGGTGCCCTACTTCCACAACCGCTCGTTGTACGTCACAGCCATAATTAATGGAGTCTCATTTCCCAGGGCGTTGATGGATGGAGGAGCATCCATTAACATCATGGCCATCAGTACAATATTTGAAACAGGAATTGACCAGGAGAAGGTGGTTTCGATACCTCTAGTAATTTTCGAATTCGACAACGCCGGAATGCAGTCTATTGGATACGTGAATGTGGGAATTAAGTTGGGAAATTTCACCTCCCACATCAAATTTCATGTTATTAACGCCAACACCAACTACCAATTACTCATTGGAAGGGTATGGATGAACACTCATGGTGTAGTGCCTTCCACCTACCATCAATGTGCGAAGACAAACATTAGAGGTATAGAGATAGTGATCAAGGCCACGCAGAGACCCTTCGCCGTTGAGGAGGCCCACCTGGTAGATACTGCCTTGTACATCGAGTTAGATGAGGAAAGAAAGGTCTCTACAAGAAAACTAGTAGGAATCAAGGTAGCTGAGGGAAGGGTCACGCAGAAGAAATCTGTTCATGACCATTTAGGGGAGAGGATAATCCCCCATATGGCAAAAGGCAAGAGGAAAGTAGAGGAGGTAGCTAGACCCCTTCGAACATGTAAGAAAGTGGTCTTGCCCGATGGAAAAATCATCTACCGTTTATAACGGTCTGCGCGGGCGGTGTTCTGGGATGAGAGCATCGACCCGACGCCCGAGTGTTTTATTGTTGATGAATCCCATATTGTTGAGCATGTTGAGGAACCAGAAGAAGCGCCAGAGTGCATGCAAGACGGACCTAGAGAGCAGCTGTAGGAATTAGAGGAAATCAAGTTGGGGTTAGAAGAGGGCAAGAGTAGACCCATTCTAATCTCCAAGTGCCTGGAACCAAAGCAGAAGGAAGAGCTCATTGAGCTACTTAAGGAGTTCACTGATGTATTTGCTTGGAAGTACAGGGAGATTCCAGGAATAGACGCATAAGTGAGCTCTCATAGATTGAACATCCTTCCCAATGCCCTTTCGGTAAGGCAAGCCACACGCACATATAAAGCAGACCTTGATTTGAAAATAAAATCTGAGGTGGAGAAGTTGTTAGCAGCAGGGTTCATCAAGCCTATTCAGCACCCCATATGGTTGTCCAGCATAGTGCCAGTGGCAAAGAAAGACAAGACCCAAATCAGAATCTATGTAGATTTTCGTGACTTGAACAGGGCGTGTCCTAAGGATGAATTCCCACTACCCAGCATAGACAGCTTAGTGGATGCCATCGCGGGACATGAGATGTATAGCTTCATGGACGGGTATGTTGGCTATAACCAGATTAAAATGGACCTCGCCGACGCAGAGAAGACTGCCTTTCACACACCGTTAGGGAACTTTCACTATACAGTCATGCCCTTCGGATTGAAGAACGTTGGAGCCACATACCAGCGGACCATGATGGCAATTTTTCATGACTTATTTCATGATATACTAGAATTTTATGTGGATGATCTGGTGGTGAAGTCTAAGAAAGAAAACAAGCACATTCAGGATCTCAGAAGAGTATTCGAAAGGTGTCGTCGGTATAAGATGAGAATGAACCCCTCAAAGTGTGCCTTTGGGGTTACTGTAGGGAAATTCTTAGGTTTCGTGGTAAACAGACAAGGGGTGCAAGTGGATGCAGAGAAGATGAAAGCCATTGTGATGATGCCACCGCCCAAGAGTCAGAGACAACTTAAGAGCTTCCTGGGAAAGGTATCCTACCTGCGGAGGTTTATACCTGTGTTGGCAGAAGTAACTCATCCGTTCGCACCTCTACTAAAAGACAAAGCCAAGTGGGTTTGGGGAGAGAGGCAAGAGAGTGCGTTCGAGAAGATTAAAGAAATCCTAGCCTCTCCTTCCATGATGATTCCCCCCGAAGCCGGAGCGCCGTTGCTGCTCTACCTTACTTCTACAGAAAGGTCGATAGGGGCCCTCTTAGCGCAAGAGAAAGAAGGGGTGGAAAAATCGGTCTACTACCTGTCAAGAGTAATATCCGGAACAGAATCGAGATACACCAGCGTTGAGAGGCACTGCCTGGTGCTGGTATTTGTAGCCCAAAAGTTGAGACACTATCTTCTAGCCTTCACAGTTCACATAGTCACCAAGTGTGATCCCATCAAGTACCTCCTCGTGCGGACTATACTCGTGGGACGAGCAGCAAGGTGGTTTTTGATCTTGTCAGAATACGATCTAAAATGCGTAGTGCCTAAAGCCATTAAAAGCCAGGCAATAGAAGATCTGCTGGCCCACTTCCCGAGTGGGGTTTTCGAACCACCTAGTGAAGAGCTGTCCGGAGAAAGTTTTCAAGCATGCATGGCGGAGGAGGTGAAGAAGTGGTTTATGGAGTTTGATGGTTCCAGTTCTCAAGGAACAGGTGGAGCCGACGTCATACTGTCAGATGGGAAGGAGAAGATTACCCTCTCTTTCAAGTTGGATTTTAAATGATCAAATAATGAAGCTGAGTACGAAGCCCTCATTCTAGGGATGTTGGAAGCACTCAGAAGAGGGATCAGGGTACTGTGTATACGAGGGGACTCCAATCTAGTAGTAAGGCAGGTCAATGGAGAGTTTTCCCTTAAACATACCAACTTAGCGCCGTACAGACACATCATCCAAAGACTGCTGGGACAGTTCTTAGAAGTAATTGTGGAGAGGCAGGCGCGAATGATGAATAGGCACCCTGATGCGCTCGCCACCGTAGCGCAAAAGTTGGACATGGAGGAGTCAGAAACAACCATCACAGTGAGGCGGAGAACGGTACCCACTACTGTAAAGTCCTTATTCCCATGTAACGAGCTGGAAGATTAGAGGCGTCTGGTAGAGAAGCAACTTGAAACCAGGGAAGGGACAATGAAAATATTAGAGTTAGCCAACTATCATGTGCTGCAGGGAACTCTCTACTTCAAGAGTCCTGGAGGGTTTCTGGCAAGGTGCGTAGGGGAGCAAGAAGCCAAGGAGAGGTTAATAGAAATGCACCAGAAGCACTGCGGAGATACGGATATCCCCCTTTATAGACGACTGCAGCGAAGCGGGTATTATTGGCCCGCCATGAGCGTAGAAGCGGCCCGCTTGCAATAAAGTTGTTTAAAGTGCCAAGCTAATTTTGACCAGCCGACGGAGGCTAACTTCGTGGAAGCCTTCGAAGATTGGAGACAGCCGTACCTAGCATATCTAAAAGATGGGGAGCTGCTCGCCGAGAGAGCTGAATGAAATTTACCTTAGAAAAAGAATAGCCCATTTCTACTTGGTCAAGGGAGAGTTATATAGGAAAAGGTACAATGAGAAGGCGCTAAGGTGCGTAGACAAAGAGGAGGTGGAAAGGGTGCTGAAAGAAGCTCATGAGCCCTCCCACATGGGAGGCGCCAAGCTGTATGATCAACTGATGACGCTGGAATACTACTGGCCGACCATGGAAGTCGACTCCATTGGATATGTGAAAAAGTGTAGAGCATGTCAAGTGCATGGAAACATAGTGCACGCTCCCTCCGTCAGTCTACAAAGCTTGGCAGCCCCTTATCCCTTCCACACATGGGCGTTCGACATGGTGGGAAAGATCTCCCCAGCATCTCACAACAAGGCTTTTATTATCGTGGCTACAGAATTGTACACCAAATGGGCGGAGGCCATTCCTTTAAGGAGAGTCACCGCCCAAGTGGTAACCCAGTTTATAAAGGAGTATATCATATGTAGGTTCGATATACCCAAAGTGATCCTAACGGATAATGGGAAGCAATTTGTATGCAAAGAGATGGCCCTTCTCACAGACAAGTATAAGATTGTGCATAATAGCTCAACCATATCCTACCGCAAGGGCAATGGCCAAGCAGAGGCTACCAATAAGACCTTGATAAATATTTTAAAGAAAATGCTAGAAGACATGCCGAGAGCATGGGATGAGAAGTTACCTATGGTGTTATGGGCCTACCGTACTTCGAAAAGAAAGCCAACAGAGTTCACTCCCTTCTCTCTAGTATATGGGACTGAAGTTGTCCTACTAGTGGAACTGGCAGTACCTTCAGCCAGAATTTCTATTAGCAATGGGCTCATCCCAGACCCAAGGCATGTGCAACTGGAGGCGCTGGACGAGCACAGAGCCAAGGCGAGAGAGAATTTCAATGTCTACACTCAGCAACTGTCCAGGGCCTACAAAAACTTGGTCAAGCCTAGAGAATTCCAGGTGGGAGATTTAGTCCTGCGAGCATCAACTCACCATCTCCGTAGCATGTCGGCATCAAAATTCAAACCTAACTGGGAAGGACCTTTTGTCGTCAGAGGAGTGGGGAAGTCGGGCTACTGCCAAATATCAGAACTAGAGAGTGATTGCCTCCAGTCCATCAACTGCAAATGGCTGAAGAGGTACTATGCTTAGTAACAGCTAACAAGTTTTGTTTGTGTTTTGCATGTCTGTAATGGATTTCGAGGATTGCTCCTATACCAGAAAAGTTTTTTTGTAAATTTTTTTTAAGAGCAATACTACACTGTAAACAGCATACAAAGGTAAAGAAATGAAATAGCAACACTTGATCATTGTTGACATTTGCTTTGCTTGCTCATTTATACATACATATACACTCCCTATTAAGTTAGAAGAGAGTACAAAAAAAAGATCAGCAACTTTGCTCACTACACTTGGGAGGTAAGTCCATCCTAAGAGAAAGTATACTGAGCAAAGTCCCCCAGACATAAATTAATATAGTTTTTTTTAATAAAATCAGGCTTTCGGGAAAGGGACAGGGGTCACCCTGCTCTCCAACCTAGCCTCTACGACTATAAGCAGTAATATGCAGGAATACCCCCACAGACAGGAGGGGCAACCCAAAAAAGTCACATGCCAACACCTCACAGCTACAAGAGGTGCATTTTCAAAAAAATATATATACAATATGATAATACATAACTTTTCATATTAATGCAAATACCCCACAGTATATGGGGTAGCCACCAGTAGACTAAATGCTCATAGAAATTAGAGCAAGTCATATAAAACAAACACCCACAGTATAAAGGGAGAACAAAGGAAAAAGAAAGTGCAGAAGAAACAAAGTGTCTCATACAGGAATGATAAGTGATGTACACATAGAATTCTGAGCACTACAAAGCAAGAAGTAGCCTATCTGCTAGAAACCACAAAAAATAAATCATCACGCGCGATGGCACCAACATATGACGGACCAGCCTCCCGCAGAAACTCTTCCTCCAATCTGATGAATTTAGCCTCATCCTGCTCATCGCCAGACTCGAGTCTGGCAAGCTTCACCTGCAGTAGGGCGATCTGATTCTGGATCCTCGTAGCCTCAGCGTGCCGTTGCTCAACTCTAGACTGTCGGAAAGTGTGAAATCTCACTATCTTTCAAAAAGGAACACTCAGAAAGGGGCAAACCCCCGAGTCAAGCCAATCCAAACAAAAATGATAGAACTGCTGTAAGTCACGGAGAGCATCCAAGAATAGCAAAATAGAAGAGCTAGTCAGCTTAGCAGGGGAGGTAGCCAAGAACTCATGAACATGGCTGGCAAGAGCCCTCAGGTTGAAGGTCGTAAGACTGTCAACCTGAAGTATACTCTGAGAAGTGAACGTCTCGGGATGGTGCTCCAAGATGAGATCCAAGAGCTGACGCTCATGTACCCTGAATCAGCCTGGTAACTCCTCACGCCATAGCCTACTAGAAATAGTCGCAACATCCTCTGCTTCATCATCGCCATCGGAGTAACGAGACCCTGCCTCAGAAGGAAGGAAAGAGGACTCCCCACCAGAATCAGTGTCACCGACCAAAGGAGTGAACTCAGAACTATGATCTCCATCCACAGTTTCCCCACTACCAGTCTCCACAGTCATCGGAGTACTCTCATGCACCTGGAAATAATGAGACAAGGGTGAAATGAGAATGCTTGCACAGTATACGCAAGAAGAAAAAAGGGGAATAGTAAAAAGAGGGGGTATGCCAGTCTAATACCTCTCTCGTAGTTGCCCCACTGCCAGACTCCACAGTCATCGGAGTACTCTCATGCACCTGGAAATAATGAGACAAGGGTGAAATGAGAATGCTTGCACAGTATACGCAAGAAGAAAAAAGGGGAATAGTAAAAAGAGGGGGTATGCCAGTCTAATACCTCTCTCGTAGTTGCCCCACTGCCAGACTCAACAGTCATCGGAGTACTCTCATGCACCTGGAAACAATGAGACAAGGGTGAAATGAGAATGCTTGCACAGTAAACGCAAGAAGAAAAGAGGGGAATAGTAAAAAAAGAGGGTATGCCAGTCTAATACCTCTCTCGCAGTTGCCCCACTGCCAGACTCCACAGTCATCGGAGTACTTTTATGCACTTGGAAACAATAAAACAAAGGGGAAATGAGAACGCTTGCACAGTATACGCAAGAAGAAAAGAAGGGAAATAGTAAAAAGAGAGTATGCTAGTTTAATACCTCTCTCGCAGCCATCTCATTCTCTAATTCCACAAGTATTGGAGCAACTTCATCCGGCTCCTTAGTCATTAGAGCGACCTCGCCCACCTGGAGACAATGCAACAAAGGTGAAGAGGGGAATTCTTGCGTAATTTAAACAAAATAGTAAAGACATAAGAATGACACGAGGGAAGTAGATACTCTTATACACGGTACCTGAATAACGCCCTCCGTAATGGTCATAGAAGGAGGAGCAGGGGCTCCCATAGGGGCAGCAACACTGATCGATGCTCCAGAAGGGGTTGTCTTAGCGACCAGTGCTTCCGAAGAAGCTACCTCAACCTCAGGCACTTCCGAAAGAACAATCTCAGTGAACAGAGGGCGCGAGGGGTAGGCGGGGTTGCGAGTGACAAGAAAGGGCGAGAGGTAACAAATCAGTTATTCCATGAATGATGAATACTTCAATTAAAAAAAAAAGGGAGAGGGAAACTCCTAAAAAAGCACCACAGAGACACCTACCTGAAGGGGCGCGATAACAGGACAAACTGCCCCATGTATAGGGGTTGCCGAAGAGATAGTAGCAGGAGCCGCACTCGAAACAGCGCCAAGGGATAACTGTGACAAAGCAAAAGAGAGCTACGATAAGTACAGGCTGGATAGATAAGAAATATAAAACTAAGAAAATAAGAGAGTACCTGAACCCCATCCAAAGGGGAAGCACGGAAAAGGACGGTCGGCGCAGTAGGGGCTATGCTGATAGCCTGCAAAGAATGAAAGTATATATTATTCATCGCATGATCGAGGAGAAAGAGATTCCAGGCTTCAGCGGAAAGGCCTGACCTGAAGCGTAGGCTCATTGGTTGAAGCCACAGTAAATATTGGGCCACGAGAGATCGCCTGAACCAAAGGTCTACCGTCCATAGATACACGGACCCTAGGGATAGAAATTCTCCCTGAGGAGGATAAACCCGGGGCGATAACTCCAGGACAGGGAGGAGCCCCTCCCTGAGAAGAAAGTCCAAGAGCCATTAGGACTCCTATTAAAAAGAAACAAATATTCAAAAGTAAAAATGCGTACCTCAGATGAAGAGGCCTCCAGGGGCTCAGCTGCAGAAGTGCCCACCGCCGTGACAAGAGAAGATGAGGTGACAACGCCAGAAGACACAACCCTCTACGCATGGTAAATGGGTAAATAACAGGAAGAAGTAAAAGAAAAAATGGCACAATGAAAGTTTTGAGAATAGCGAGGCATACCTGAGGAGAAGGGGAAGCCAGAAGGGTGGTCCTGGTGATGGTAAAGTGCACAGATGAAAGCTGCGGGGAAATGACAGTGTACACAACCAAAAGTTAGTTAGAAGACGAATAAATTACAACAGATGGTAAAAGAATTAAGGAGACAGCAAACCTCTCTAAAAAGGCCTCGGGAAGAAATGAGCATGGAGTTCCTCTCCCGCTGAAAGGGCGTCAGTCGTAGTGGGGGAAGAGGAGAACTACTTGTATCTACGGAAATGACCTGCACAAATATGACAGAATGCTTTAATTGACAAATAAAAAATAATGAGGGGAAGAAAGAAAATCATATGCAAAAATATATAGACAAGTAAAGGGGGAACGCTTACAGTAGCAGGGCGCGTAGTCTGGCTATAAGGGAGATGGGCGGGGCTAACCCCCCCCCCCCCCCCCCTCCCAGGAGAATGGGATGCCTCATCATCACTAGAAGACTCTCTGAAGACTGATAACAAAGCATAAGTGTCAGTAGTGCTTTCTCTATGGAAACCCAGGCCGCCCATATCACCCGAAGAAGAACTATGGTCGTCATAGGAAGGGGTGCTCCCATAATCAACTAGTTCCTCTTCCAATGAAGGGGAGGGAGATAAAGAAACTCCGAGAGAACTAGTTCCACTAAGTAAAGAATGTCGTGATAGAGTACCTTCCTCAACGGGAATAGACGCGACCCGCGCCTCTTGGGAAGCAAGGCTCGGTGAGGAGTAGCCTTTCCCTCTCACTACTTGGGAAGTCTTACCCGCCCCAAGATTGCCAGTATCAGACTCTTGATCCACTATAGAGGAAGCAGCCATGCCAGCGCCATCTCCTTTCTTTTTCTTCGCAGCTCGTGTCCTCACAGGAGAAGAAGGAGGAGAAGCAGTAGTAGCAGGAACAAAATTGGATACGTCGGCGTCAGGGTGTTTCCTTTTGCTCGTAGTAGAGCTGCTCGCTTTCCCTCTGCTTTTTGGTTGGCTTCTAGACTTCACAGGGGGAAGCTCAGCCTTCAGAGACGGAAGTGACTCGTCAATGAGAGGTTTCACTAAAATGGGAATGGCATGCTCCAAGGGTGGCGTGGAGGTGGTGCTAAGAAACCAAGGATCTTTCTGCGTCCGCCTGACCAAAAACTGAGCTCTGGTGTATTTAATGGGGTTAGTCTCATGAGGGGGCCAACTACACATTCTTAGATAAGACGGACCTGATGCTGCCAAAGAAGGAACCAAGACGAAGTGAATGAAGGATGATAATCGCAGGGAGGCACATAGAGGCCACCCAAGCCATTGACCCTATGGAATAATCCCTGAAGAGTAAAGCCAGCACATGCCTCTGAAAATGCCTCAGAATGACTGCTGTAGGTAGGAAGAGGAGGGGTGTGAACGCCCTGATCATAGTCGAACTGTCGTCTTGCCCTCTCGGAATGATAAGATTCAGCACGCGGACCTAACTCGGTCCAAGAAGGGAGGTGACATGGTAAGAGCATCGTCACCACATTAATATGAGGACACGTGGAAATCGACCCCACTGCTGAAGGGCAATAGAAGGTCCCGCCATCGCCAGGGAAAGAAAGCCAGCTGAAAGTTCCCCCAGGGCGCCTGGTATAAGACCGAAACTGAAACTCCTGGATATCATCAATCAACATTCCCAGATATTGCTTGGGAGTTCTCTTATTCCATCGGAGAAGTCTCGCAGCGTCACTATGACAAGCGTGAGCCCCTGAAGTAAAGTGGGGGAAATGCTCAAACAAAAAGGCCATCAAGAGAGGGGCGTTGGCATGATTAGCAACATCATATCGAACGCAGGACCTCTCTACATCTATGTGTGCTCGGTCCATCCAGGTGTAAAGAGAACCTAAGGTCAGGGCAGCCATGGGTACCGACCTACCGCGAGACAATCGTACAGCCAATCTAAAAAGAAGTTCACGAGGACAGTCTTCGGGCTTACCTGGTAGAAGGAACCGAGTCAGAAATGTAACGAGGAAAGTGGCTAAATGTGCAGGAGAGTGGAGCTTAGGACCATCCTGGGACCTGGGGGCTGCACGTGAAGTCTCCCCCTTCTGCAACTGCTCAAAGTCTCTGAACCAGTATCTTTGCCATTTGGCAAAGGAATGCTTGGAATGACCAGTTATATTTATGGCCACATACCTCGAGCACTCTCCGAGAGCTGACCGTAACTCCCCCACCATCTCCTGCTCTAGGGAGTCCTCGTAGTCATCAGAAAAGACCTGTTGCCCAAAGAAAGGAAGGGCGTACAATTCACATACATCTTCTAGGGTAAGGGTAAATTCCCCCCCAGCCTGTGACAAAGGTGTGAGACTCCATACTCCACCGAGACAATAAAAGATTGAGCGAAGAACCATGCTTAAATATGGTGCAGGACTTTAGGCTACTAATGGCGGTAAAGAGTCCCACCTCCCTAAGAATAGCCACATAATCAGGAACGCTCAGAACATGATCAACCCAGCTGGACCACTCCTCTGTGGGTCCACCCGGGGTTTTTACTTCAACATTGGAATAAGGAAAGTCACCGCAGTCAACTCGGACTCGGAGAACGGAATCCGGAGAAATAGTAGGGAGGTCAGCACACTCACTTAACCCCACATGAGAACGTTCGAGAATAGCACCCAAATTTTTTTCCCCAAACTCAGAAAGTGAAATCATGAAACTGTCAGCAGGACCAAAAAAAGGAGCGCGACGATAAACACCAAAGTCTCACCCTTGGCGAATGTGCATATAGTCCTTCCATGCCTGAGAAGAGGATGGCGTAGCTGAGGAACCACCAAGAGCCACGGGCTCAAGAAAAGAACTCATCCTAGTGGGGACTCCGAATGAGGGACCCTGGGTGTCCCCTGTCGCAAAAAAAGAAGTGGAGGCGGAAACCCCAGCAATATAATGTGAAGAGCCTCCGGTCAGTGGCATGCTCTCCATAACACCAACAGTTGGCGAGACACCCTGGGTCACGAAACCCTCGATGTGACAAAATGCCGAGACACCCCCTTGCACTGACGAGAGACCCGTGGACGCGAGGCCAAGTCGCGAGACCCCCGACTGCTGACGAGAGGCCACCATACTGTCATAGGCTGAGACCCCCATTTCAGAAAAACTCAAAGGCATCGAGATATGGGTTGCCTCGGGCTTGGGGTCACCTCGCGGCAAACCATGGGCCAAGATCCCCCCTTCCTCAACAAAAATCATGGGTGTCGAGACACCCGAGGTCGAGATACCTACGTCAGCACTAATACATGTCGAGACATCCCCTTGCACTGACGAGAGACCCGTAGACATTAGGCCAGGTCGCGAGACCCCTGGCCGTTGACCGTCGAAGACCGAAACCCCCATTTCTAAGAAACTCAAAGGCCTCGAGACCCGCCTGCCGCTGCAAGGGTTGCCTAGTGAAAAAAGTGGGTCGAGACCCCCTCTGCTTCAGAAAAATTCACGGGTGTCGAGACTCCCCTCCCTCCAAGCTCATTTTCAATAGACAAAGAACTCCCCGTGCCTAGATCAACGCGCGAGGAACCACTGTCGGTGCCAAAAAATTCCGAGATACCATGACCCAAACCAACTGGATAAACTTCGTGAACCGAGGTCGAGATACCCCTCCCAATGCAACTGATTTTTTTATAAGATCCCAAGGCGACTGGCGAGAGACCCTCGGACGAGGGGTCCACTCGCTTCGGGCCCTCGTCAACAGCCACATCAAGACTCAAGGTCACACACGGATTGGGCGAGATACCTCTTGCTGATAGCAGGGGGATGGGCGAGACACCGACCATCTCTAATGGAGCGCCACTAGTCGAGATACCCAAAACTTGAACCTCGTCCGCGGAATGAAATTGCGAGGAACCCATGGGGGTTCTCGAATCGCCAACCGAGGGAAAGGAGGCGGGTAGCACGGATGAGGCATCGACGGTGGTAATAGGGGCCGTCGGAACCGTTGGGATGGACCATGAAGAAGGCATAGAGCCTAAAACCATGGGTGCTTTGGAGGTGTCTACATTTGAAGAAGTATTGTTTGGATTAGAATCCATGAATAAGAGGCTATGGTATTTGGAAAAGCTAGAGCAAAAAAATGAGGGGATGGGTGGCTATGGTGTTTTAAAAATCCCTTTCTCTCACTCTCTCTCACTACAAATCCAAAGGTGTCTTATGTTTTTTTGAAGAAGATGAAGGAGCCCAAGAAAAAGGGGCTTATGTTTTTTGCACCAAAATGGGAAAACGTGCAGGAAGGCAAAAAGGTGATGACCTTTTTTTCCCAAATGACGAGATGACAGTTCCCACACTGACGCGTGGGTTCTCAAAAAATTAAAAACCTCGGATAAAGGGACATCGCAGTTAATGATCCTAGGGTCCTTCAGAAATAAAAAATATATATATATATATATATATATATATATATATATATATATATATATGTATGTATGTATGTATGTATATATAATTGTTGAAATCAGATTTATAGCGTACAAAGTTTTTTTAGTCTACCCAACCAAAAAATCTTTGCACGAGGGGCTAATGTAGATGGGTGTCTATCAATAAAAAAGAAAAATAAAATAAAAATGCTTCTTTTATTAATGACATCCGAGAGGTGCCCGCGAGGGTCACCCAGAAGTCCAAAAGCCATCGCAAGGGTCAGCGTCGCCCCAAATTTTGACGCCACTTCAAGTACCAGCGCCGCTTCAAGTGTCTGCACCGCTGCAAGTGTCTACGCCGCTGCAAGGGTCAGCGCCACTTCAAATGCCAGCGCCGCCGCAAGTGTCCGCGCCGCTACAAGGGTCGGCGCCGCTGCAAGTGTCCGCGCCGCTGCAAGGGTCGGCGCCGCTGCAAGTGCCAGCGCCACTGCAAGTGCCCGCGCCGCCGCAAGGGTCGGCGCCGCTTCAAGTGCCAGCGCTGCTGCAAGTGTCTGCGCCATTGCAAGGATCAGCGCCGCTGCAAGTGTCTGCGCCGCTGCAAGTGTCCACGCCGCTTCAAGTGCCAGCGTCGCTGCAAGGGTCAGTGCCGCCCCAAGTGTCGACGCCACTTCAAGTGCCAGCGCCGCTTCAAGTGTCTGCATCGCTGCAAGTGTCAGCGCCGCTGTAAGTGTCTACGCCGCTGCAAGGGTCAGCGCCGCTGCGAGTGTCAGCACCGCCGCAAGTGTCCGCGTCGCTGCAAGTGTCGGCACCGGTTCAAGTACCAGCGCCGCTGCAAGTGTCAGCGCTACTGCAAGGGTCGGCGCCGCTACAAGGGTCGGCGCCACGGCAAGTGTCAGCAGCACTGCAAGTGTCCGCGTCACCGCAAGGGTCGGCGCCTCTTCAAGTGCCAGCGCCACTACAAGTGTCTGCGCCATTGCAAGGGTCAGCGTCGCTGCAAGTGTCGGCGCCACTTCAAGTGCCAGTGCCGCTTCAAATGTCTGCACCACTGAAAGTGTCAGCGCCACTGCAAGTGTCTACGCCGCTTCAAGAGTCAGCGCCGCTTCAAGTGCTAGCGCCGCTTCAAGTATCAGCGCCGCCGCAAGTGTCCACGCCGCTGCAAGTGTCAGCCCCACCGCAAGTGTCCGCGCCGCTTCAAGGGTCGGTGCCGCTTCAAGTGTCAGCGCCGCTGCAAAGGTCAGCGCCTCTGCAAGTGCCAGCACCGCTACAAGTGTCAGCGCCGCTGCAAGGGTCAGCGCCGCTACAATAAGGGTCACTACAGTAATAACGTTCGAGAGGTGCCCACAAGGGTCACCACAGAAATCCAAAATTAAGAAGTACCACTGCAAGGGTCAGCGCCGCTGCAAGGGTCACTGCAGTAATGACAATCGAGAGAGTCAGCGCCACTGCAAGGCTCGGCGCCACTGCAAGGGTCACTGCAGAAATGTTATTCGAGAGGTGCCGCTACAAGGTTTTCGACAGAAAGTCATATTGAGGGAGTAGCTATCACGAACAACTCCTCATCATGAAACATCAGTCTCTAAATGAACAACAACACTAACACTTTACTTTCTTGTACAGGTTGCCTAGTCGAGCAAGCAGGGCTCGAACAGGCACGTTGGGACCTCCTGGGAGTTTTGGCTTGGCGGCTGAGGGACAAGGTATGTTGAGCAAGCTCAACCACTTAGCACTATAGGATTGAGAGAATACTAGTAGGAAGACCCAGAAGTCACTCGAGACTACACACACTGCACACTTGGTCACAAGTGAAGTGAGCAGCCAAAGAGCTGGCTACTCACAAGAAATAAACTCTTTACAAGAAAATGACTTTTCCAGAAGAGGGGGTCCTCAAGGTCCCTCTCAAGAAAAAACAACATTTTTAGAGGAAAGGAGTCCTTAAGGTCTCCTCTCTCAAGATTTACAAAATTGCACAACGAGTTACCGTTTCAAAAGATACTACCAAATCTGATATTTTGTCTCCATTAGGGGACATATGTGCTTTTTGACTTTTGGTCGGTGCCAGGTGGCGCCTGCAGGGGGACAGGCAGGCTGCCTACAGGTAGGGACAAATGGTACACTTCAGACATTGTTCCCCACCAACTCTCTCAATTTTGGCGTCCAAAAAATGCCAACTCACCCCTAACGCCCTAGTATAAATAGACCTCTGGGCAAGGTAAGAAAGATAGACAATAGAAATTTCACTGTTACTCTGCCAAAATATCACCAGACCTACCTAAGTATTCTCTCCCTGCTCATTCTCTTAGTGCTGAGTGCCTTGTTCCTTCACTCCCCACTGACAGCCATCACGCTCGGGTGTTTCCCTTGAGAAAATTACTATTTTTGCTGTGAAAGTTCATCTTCTTGCAGGGAGAGAGTTGAAGCTTGAGTTCCATTGTTACCAAAAGGAGAAGTTTTCTTCAGAAGTTGCACCAGGAGACCTTGAAGACCTTGCAGGCAGCGTCCATTAGAGTGGGTCACGCCTAACCCTTTCCAATTATTCATAGACCCCAGTCTCACTACCCTCCTACAGGGGCAGATGGGTTGTGGTGGTCGCAGTCTCAGGATGGTCAGTTTTCAGTTAAGAGTCATTATGATGTGTTGAGGGGTCGTGGGGGTTATTCTTTTCCGTGGAAGGCCATTTGGAAGTGCCATGCACCTCCTAAGGTTTGCTTCTTTGTGTGGACCGCTGCTAGGCAGTCCATCTTGACTATTGAGGGGCTTCAGAATAGAGGTAAGAGGTTGGCCAGTCGATGTTGGTTATGTCAGAAGGAGGTGGAGACGACCAATCACCTTCTTCTACACTGTCTGATCCCATTATAATTAAGAATAGTTTAGAATCATTGATGGGGAGTTTGGATGAGTTTGAGATGTATTTGGATGAGAAAAAGATTGAAAAAATGAATTTCGGAAGAATATAGCTGATCTCTAAATTCTCGTTCGAAGACCTGCCCAGATTGTTTGAACGACCTCGTTCGAACGAGAATGCCAACGAGACTTCTAACAAAATTCTTGAGTTCGTTCGAAGTGAGAAGTTCGTTAGAATGAGAATCCTGAAACTTCTAACGAGATTCCAGAATGCCTATTTTTTGCCCGGATAGATTAGAACCTTATAGGTTGGTCCAAGTGAGAGAAATTAACCTAAACTATCATCGAATGACTTAAATCCCTAGTTAGTAATGAGTTGAAAAAAGAGTATTCATTGGGATATAGCATACTAATAGAACCATAGAGAAAGGTGTATGTTAGAGAGATAAGTCGAAGTGATGCGATAATGTGAATAGTAAAGACGATGATACTATCTATAATTTCAGGAACTTAGGTTGCGTGAATACCTAACGAGTATAATAAATTGTGTGCATAATTATTGATTTAATTATTATGTGTATAACATACCTGCGTTGCTTGTTATCTAGCTAAAGGTTGTGCGTTGTGGACAATCATGCCTTGAGGAGCATTCGGGTGGGATATTGATTCGTATCACTAGAGCATAGAACCTAGGTACGGACTATCTGTGATAACAATAGTGATGACGGTCGTATAGGTGCATAGGTATGTGCATAGCCCATTGGCTTGGGACTATGTTCGCCTCCAATATATGTGTTTTATTTTGATGATTCTCGAAAGACTAAACCTTTAGTCCTTTATGCAATTGAGCGATGCAACAGGACATGATAGCAGAGTATGCAGGCACCGCAGCTATGTCTCGGGGTGCAGTATTTTATATATATATATATATATATATATATATATATATGAGATATAGTGAATATTTGTATACACTTTTGTTGATATCTACTATATGAATTTAGTAGGTAAAATTTATTATGAAATTCGAAATGAATTAAGTAGCGGTCACATAATTGGATAAAAACTGAAAATGCTTATTTATGCTAAAATGGGATTAATTAAGTATTGTACTTTGCGAGGGAAATATTCAGGGGATGTTATCGGACTGTGATGGGTTTAGACAGGAAGAACTAGTTAGTATGGGAATAAAACTAGTGGGGTTTGAATCTTCGCTAGGTGTGCACACTAGATGAGAGGTGAGCATTGCCAAGTGAGTTCGATAACTTAACATGATAAATATATGTGCTAATAAATCATTTTAAGCACTTGCTTATTTTTAAACTGTTTTGAAATCGGGCTCTCACCCGTTTTCTACAAAATCTCTTTTCTTGTCAAACCACTTTCAGGTGCCCAACCACATGGACACCAAGCATAGGAGATTCACTAATTCGACGAGTTGTAGTTGCTGTGGAAGAAACAGGGCATTGGTAGTAGCCGCCTTCATAACTATCATTGACTTCCTTTGAGATATTTCGTCATTTAGGGCCTGTTGCCTGTTTCTATTCAATTATTCAGAGAATATGAACTTAGTTATTTACCCTTCAGTATTGGATTTATTCAGTTGGACTATTGTATTTGACTTTGGGTTGCATGTGTTTATTCCAGTCCCTTTTATTAGCTCAGTATTTCATTTCTTATGTGATTGGATTAAATGGTAAATGTTTCGTTCTTTTTTTTATGGTTATATATTTAGTTAAAAAGGTAAAATTTTGACATCAGCTCTTCGTAAATATTAGGTGGTTAGTTTTAATAATATAATTTTTCGACAGTGATACATAATCTGAACCAACTGGATATTCTGAATTAATTAATAAAGGACCAATTACTCGGTATTTATTTAGGGGGGGTGTCATAGGTGGTATCAGAGCATCAGGTTCTAGAGTCCTTAGGATCTGTAGGGCTTATTATGTCTTCCGCGTAGCTATCATTTCTGTAGAGCCCTATATTTAGGACTGTTGTATTCATTATTCGCATTTTTACATCGTCAGCTGTTTGAGATATTTATTGTGGACTTATAAAGCTTCTCTCTCATTTTAGATGCCTCCCAGATGTGCACAACGAGTTAATAGGGATGCCCAGCCCGAGCCTGAGCCCCAGCCATCTCCGGCCCAGGGAATGATGAACGCTGCGAAAGTTGCTGCTATTGTAGACAAACAGTTAATGTCGCATTAGTCGTGGTATAGCAAGCTCCGCCACTAAAACCAGTAGTGGCTCCAGCACCATTCCATGCTCTCCCATCTGCGTGGGAGCGCGTCAGAGATGCCTTTCAGAAGGCACACCCTCCAGGGTTCGCAGGGAGTTCAGATATGGTAAAGGCGAGCCAGTGGAGGAAAGATATACAGAGGTACCTGAGGATGTATGAGTGAACCGATGTGCAAAAGAAAATTCTGGCTACCTTTGAGTTGGTAGGAGCAGTGCTACAGTGGTGGGAGTCCATCACCACTACAGAGGAGAAAGACAACTTGACTATCAGGGATTTCCTGGGTGCGGTTTGACCGCAAGTTCTTCCCTTCCATCGTGCAGACCGAGATGAGGCAGAAGCTACTGAACCTCAAGAAGGAGGGTAGGACAGTTGCTGAGTAGGAGGAGTTTATAGACCTTCTGAATCTAGTTTCGGATGAAATATCGACAGAGGAGAAGAAGATTAAGAGATTCCTGGATGGGTTGACTTAGAAGATTCGCTAGCACTTGTTAGGGAGTACTTTATTGGCCACTTAGTCTGATGTGGTTAATACTGCCCTACTACATTATCGGGACCAATGCTTCCATCAGCAGGGGAGTAAACGAGTTGGGGAGTCTAGGCAGTAGGGCCGAACATGTAGTAGTAACGGTGGGACACCCACAGCTCAGGGACAGGTTTGTTAGGGTGAGTAGGGTTTCCATCAGGGGGATCCTACTAAGCGATTTTGTTCTGGAGATTTCAGACAGGGACAGGGAGGTTTTAGGTAGGGCCAGCCGGGTCAACAGAGCCAACAGGGGCAACAGCGATTTCAGTAGGGATTGTAGGGCCAAGGGAGGGGAGGAAACAACTAAAAGGATCGGGGACAGCTGGGACCGAGGGGAGGACACTTTCCAGGGAGGTATTTTACTTATTTCAATATTGGCCACAAACATTATGACTGTCCCAGAGGGGTAGAGCCCCACAGCAGCAGCAACAGTAGCAGTAGTAGGGTGCCTGTCAAGAGCCTGAGCAACTGATATTTCCAACCGCCCTCCCAACACCACCCCAGGTTACAGCCTTGCTAGCTATTCCAGCAGCTCTGCTACAGTAGGGTCATTTGCAGTATAGACATGTGTACAACGTCCAACAGGCCCTAGTCCATTAGGCATCACCCGCTGTTTAGGGTACGTGTTCTATCCATGGCACTATGGGGCGCATTTTGTTTGACACGAGGGCATCACACTGATTTATAACTACTAGATTTGCACGGTCCACGGGGTTGTTAGACATAACAGAAAGCACAGTGACTTGTGTAAACTCACCGCTAGGGAATGGGTTGTTAATTTTCTTCATATTTTGGGGAGTAGGTATAGAGAGTGGGAATTTGATATTGACAGTAGATATGCTTGTCCTAGATATGCACGAGCATGACACCATTATTCGCATGGATTAGCTTGCCGCGTATAGAGCCATGATAGATTATTTTAGTAGGAGCATTATATTTTCTATACCGGGAAAGGAGATGTTCCTAGTGGCGATGCCTCGCCCCGAGGGAGGATCGTCCACACATTTATATTACATAGAGGCGGAGACCTCTAGGGAGATAGTGATTCCCATTGATTCGATTCCTATACTCTGCGATTTTACCGATGTGTTCCAGGATATACCTGTACTACCACGTAGTCGAGAGATTGGTTTCATCATATATTTGATGCCGGGCACTCGGCCGATAGCTCGAACACCCTACTATATAGCACCAGCTGAGGTGAGAGAGCTACGAGACCAGATTGAGCAGCTATTGGGATAGGGCTTCATCTGTAGGAGTACCTCACCTTAGGCTACTCCCGTATTATTTGTAAAGAAGAGAAATGGGTTGTTGAGGTTGTGTGTGGAATACCGAGAGTTGAACAAAATCACGATAAGGAATAAGTATCCATTGCCCCGAATAGATGACTTGTTTGACCAACTGAGAGGAGCTGCCATTTTCTCAAAGATAGATTTGAGGTCGGGTTATCATCATCTACGGATGTGAGAACAAGACGTATCAAAGGCCATATTCTTGACAAGATATGGGTCTTATGAATTTCGGGTGATGCCGTTTGGAGTGATGAATGCTCTAGCCATTTTCATGGACTTAATGAACAATGTGTTCAGAGAGTTCCTAGATCAATTTGTCATCGTCTTCATTGATGACATCCTGATCTATTCACGGAATGAGGTGGAGCATGCCGATCATCTGAGGATGGTTTTGCAGACACTGCATGAGCACATGTTGTATGCAAAGTATGAAAAGTATGGATTCTGACTGAGGGAGGTTCAGTTCTTGGGTCCGTTGACAAACTTAACTCACTTAGGGGTGCCGTTTATATGGGATGATGCCTGTCAGTTGGCTTTTGACGAGTTGAAGGACAAGCTGACTTCAGCACCAGTTCTAACACTACCTAGGCCCGGGTTTGAGTACCTGGTCTATACTGATGTGTTCTTGTCAGGACTTGGGGGTGTGCTTCAACAGGAGGGTATGGCAATTGCTTATGCTTCCCGTAAGCTTAAGCCTCAAGAGAAGAATTACCCCACCCATGACTTGAGTTAGCGACAGTCATGTTTGCGTTGCGGATATGGAGGCATTATCTGTTGGGGGAGAAATTTTACCTGTTCACGGATAAAAAATCCCTATAGTATTTGTTCTTACAGCGGGAGCTAAATATGCGTCAGCGGAGGTGGCTAGAATTTGTGAAGGACTACCAGTTCGACATCCATTACCACCCGGGGAAGGTTAACGTGGTAGCAGACGTGTTGAGTCGTAGGCTAACAGATAAGGTGGCTGAGGTGTGGAAGGCAAAATGGAACGAACTCGGGCATCATGATGCAGTATCCCACTCATTTATATCGGTGATGACAGTCACACCCGAGATAGTTACTAGGGTGATACAGGCTCAGGCAGCAGATTCCAACTGTCAGGATCGAATTATCCAGCTTCTAGTCGAGGGAGAAGAGTCTTTCTTCGTTAACTCAGATGGGGGTTTATGCTTTAATGGGATACTAGTAATCCCAGAGGGGGAGGAGTTGCAGCATGCGGTGATGAAAGAGTCGCACGATTCACGATTTGCGGTACATCTCGGAGGGGATAAGATGTACGAGGATATGAGGTGACAGTACTGGTGGAGCGAATTGAAGAAGGACATCGCCGAGTTTTTTTCGAGGTGTGCCACTTGTCAGTTGGTGAAGAAAGACCATCAGAGACCAGGTGGACTACTACAGCCGTTAGAGAGCCCTATGTGGAAATGGGAGAGAATTTCCATGGATTTCATTACAGAGCTACCTACATCGCAGAGAGATAACGATTCCATATGGGTAATTGTGGATCGGTTGACTAAGGTGACTCATTTTTTGCGAGTTCGGTCATACTATACTATGGGGAAGTATGCTCAAATATTCATTACCGAGATAGTGAGACTCCATGGGGTGCCCCTAAATATTGTGTTCAATCGGGATAAGATCTTTGTATGCATATTTTGGGAGAGTTTCTAGCTAGCCATGGGTACGGAGTTACGATTGAGTTTGACGTATCACCCACAGACAAACGGGAAGACAAAGCGGCGAATCAGATGTTAAAGGACATGTTATGGATGTGTGTCCTGAATTTTAGAGGGTGATGGGAGTAGTATCTTCCGCTGGTGGAGTTTGCATATAATAACTCCTACCAGTTTACGATTGGCATGGATCCATTTGAGGCATTGTATGGCAGGCCCTGTCGTTCCCCAACATCTTGGCTTGAAGTGGGGGACAACAAATTACTTGGGCCAGAGGTGATTCAGGACACCTCGGCTAAGGTTGAGTTGATACAGAGTCGAATTCGGTTTGCTCAGGACCGACAGAAGAGCTACGTCGATGCCAAAAGATTTTTCAGAGAGTTCAGCATTGGGGATCAGGTGATCTTGTGAGTATCTCCTATGAAAGGAGTAATGCGGTTTGGGAAGAAAGGAAAGTTGGCGTCGAGGTGTGTGGGGCCATTCCCTATTATTGAGCGGATTGGGCCAGTAGCTTATCGACTTGGATTACCGGAGCACTTGCATAGGATTCATGATGTGTTCCACATTTCCTCACTGAAGAAATATCTTCGGGATGATTTGGCCCACACCCACATTGGATTGGAGGAAATTGATCTTCAGCCTGATAGTTCCTACGAGGAGGGACCAGTAGCAATTCTTGACGATAGTGAGAGGAAACTGAGGTCAAAGGTTATTCCGTTAGTACGAGTGAAGTGGCGACATCATAATGTAGAGGAGTCTACCTGGGAGCGTGAGGATGACATGCGGGAAAAGTATCCATAGTTATTTTCAGTAGGTATACTTCCATCTAGCCTTTTTTCGAATTTCGGGATGAAATTCTGTTATTAGGGGAGAAGTATGTAATACTCCGTAATTTTGTGGAAGTTTATTTTAATTATGGGATTTGAATTAATTAATTTAAAGGGAGAAAAGTTAAATTGTAATTAATCCAGATTTAATTGTAAAAATTACTAGCGTGACGAGAGTTAATATTTATCGGAAATAATTACATGGAATATTACTTAGCGCGTAAAGTAATATACGAATATGAGAATATTATTTTGGTCGGGAGTAAAATATACGGCAATTACGATACATTTAGTTGAGACGCGCGTGTGAGTCGTGTCAGTATTACTTTAGTGAGCTAAAAAGGATGATTTATTTTTATTAACTCGTATGTCCATTTTGAGCACGCTAGTGTGTCCGGAAGGGTCAAAATAGTCATAAAACACTACTCGGGTGTTTTATTTAGAGTCCGGGGCATTTTAGCCCCAAGACGACAACCTGGAGGGGTATTTTGGTCTTTTGATATTTTTGGGTAATTAAATTGACGAAAATAGGAATTAAAAAGAAAAAAGAACGTGGGCATTAGGTTATCTGTCAGTTTCTAACCCACAAGAGAGAGAGAGAGAGAGAGAGAACCTAAGAGGAAAAATAAGAAACCAACGCGCAGATCGCGAGGAGAGGATCATCCCCATACCAAATTCGTTGATCAATTCAGAGGTTTACGAAAAGGAAAGTGTTTATCTTCTTGTGTTTTTTAGCATATATGAATCATGATAACCTTAATTGATGAGATAACCGTAATACTATGAATTTGGAACTGATTTGTCAACAAAATTGTGAAATTGGGAGATAGGTTTGCATGTAGAAGTATAACCTTGTTATAGTAATGATAAATATGTAAATTCTTGGTTAAAATCATGAAATATAATCGAGAGTATGAATGATTGTTAATGGTGGGTTTATTATTAAAGGACTTTTAAATATTTAGGGGTTTGTTTAGAATCCTTTGATTATTTATAGAATTGTCACTTAAATTGTGTTAGAAAGTATCCCATTATGAGTAGGAATAGTTTATAATCATTGATGGGGTGTTTGGATGAGTTTGAGATGGATTTGGATGAGAAAAAGATTGGAAAAATGAATTTTGGAAGAACATGGTTGATCTCAAAATTCTCGTTCGAAGACCTGCCCAGGTCGTTCGAACAACCTCGTTCGAACGAGAATTCCAACGAGACTTTTAACGAAATTCTTAAGTTCGTTCGAAGTGAGAAGTTCATTCGAACGAGAATCCTGGAAATTCTAACGAGATTCCAGAATGCCTATTTTTGGTCGGGATAGGTTAGAACCATATAGGTTGGTCCAAGTGAGAGAAATTAACCTAAACTATCATCGAATGACTTAAATTCCCAGTTAGTAATGAGTTGAGAGAAGACTATTCATTGGGATATAGCGGATTAATAAAACCTTATAGAAAGGTGTATGTTAGAGAGATACGTCGAAGTGCTACGATAATAACTATTTTATTTTTTAATATTACATCTTCGAAGTTTACATTAAAAACTAATTAGTCCAATTCTTTTTATTTTGTTCCACTCATAAACACTGTTTTTCTCTTATCATAAAACCTAAGAATTTTTTTTTTCAAAAACATAGACAATGGAATTACTGGAAAAAAAGGTGGACTAAGTTCAATAAAATTTATCTTTTAAGGACTAAAAATTAATTGTCCCCGTAAAAAATATTACGTTAAATTTTGATAAAATTATATGGGCCATAATTAATGGAGACCAAAGACCAAATAACATTTTTTTTAGTTGGTGTTTGTATTAAGTTATCGAAGTATTTATTTCAATTTTAATTTTAATTTATGTTCGTACATGGAAATGATTTTTTTTCTATAAAAGTATTTTTTAAAATTATGCTCTTATGTAAAAAGTTTTTTTCCTGTTTCTATTCTGTCATGTAAAGATTAGAAATAACATTGAATTAAAATAGAGAAGTGTTCTCTTCTCAGTGTTTTTTTTGGGTGAAGAAATAGGTTTAAAATGGAGGTACAGTCATCTGAGCTTAACGCGAGTTGTGAGCCTTTCTTTTTCTCTCCTGAAAAGTGAATAATATGCTTGTATTTTTTAAGAATGCTTTACATGCCAGCAACTGAGGTCAACCCGGTGTTTAGTCCCGCGTAGTCTAGCTTTACTTATTGTAACACCCCGTATTTTTTGTATAGTTGATATTTAATTAATTCGGGATTTTTAAATTACTAGTGTGTTGTAATTTTAATTGAATTGATTATGGCAATATATATATTTAAATATTAATCGGGGAATGAATGGTTAATGTTTAGGGAAATTTATTTACTAAGTGAATAGTAATAATTTTATTACGTCATTTCAAGTATTAATGACGAGGTGTACACTTATCCCAGCCGGGAGTCGGTATAGACTAAATTGGGTGTGAGATAAGGATTTTTATAAATTAATTCGGATGCCAATTCTGAGTGCGCGGTTGAGTCCGGATGGGTTGAGATAGTCAGAAAAGAGTACCCGGGGGTAGTAATTGGGTCTCGGGGTATTTTTGGGCATAGCCGGGCCCACACGGGGTGAGTTGGGCCACTTTAATTAAGCCCATTAGGTGAAAAACGGGATTTAGGATTTTAACCTAAGTGGGGGGATTAAGAAATCAGCAGCCAACACAATTCTAAGCCTAGGGCTTGAGAGGGAAATTGGGGGAAAGCTTAGCAAGAGCAATTGGGAGCTTTTGGAGCCAATTTAAAGGGTTAATTTGGGGTGTTCTTCGTCAACCAATCTCTACAACAACGGAATCAGACCCTACGAGTAATTCCAGGCAAGTGGTTAACTGTTTTGATTCTTAAAGCATGATAATCAATTTATATTATAGTGATGTGGGTATGAAAATCCGTTTTTCGGTGTAAATGGGTACAAAATGGGGTTTTTGTTTTTGAAATACTTGAATGAGATTCAAAGTAAGATTTAGATGGGTGATTGAAATCTGAATATGTATTTATGATTTGAACGAGAAATCCAGAACATAAGAGAGTGGAAATCGAATCTGGAAATTTGGATTTAAAACAGATAATTGAATTTTGTGGAGAAAGACCCATTTCGAAAATTTGTGAGATAATTAGAGAAGTTGATTATCTTAATGATTTCTATGATGAATAGGATGTGGATTAACCATGTGTAGATGAAGGGATGATGTAATTAGAGGTTTAAATTATGGTTTAAAAAGCTTTAAATTCGTTAATGGTGGAAAACAAGGGGAAGAGGAGCTATAACGAAGGGGTCGATCGATCGATCGGGGGCATCGATCGATCGACGATGGAAAATTCTGGGCAGTTCGGCCTTGGGTGAAGTATAAGGGGAAATTTAATTAAATTTAACTCCCAAGCATTTATTTGGTGATAAATAAATATGAAACAATTATTCCTAGAAATTATGGGAGAAAGTAATTGGGACTAGGATGAATTTAGGTGGGGCATTTAATGGATGAAATTGAGAGAATTTATTCCAAAATAGTGAGGTACGGATCAAGTGAGTGAATCCGGGTATATTGGTCATGCGATCCCAAGGTAGTGAATTAAGTTTGGAGATAAACTAATAAATTTTGAGTCGGGATATAGACACGAAAAATATTTAATTATGGACCAAGTGGGCGAGTCCGGGTATGTTGGAAATTATAGGTAAATATAATTGGGAAATTTTGGAAATAAATGGGTGACACATTGTGGGCGAAAAATGTGGAAAAGAAACTATGAGATGTAAAAATGGACCAAGTGAGTGAGTCCGGGTATGTTGGTGATGTGACACCAAAGTATTAAATTAAGTATTGAGAGAGAATAATTAATTTAATTAGAGTCGGATTATAGACTCGGGTAGGATTAAATTAATAAATGTGATAATTAATTTAATTAGAGTCGGATTGCAGACTCGAATTTGTGTTGATTAATTAATGTGTAAATTAATTAAATAAGGGTCGGATTGTAGACTCGAGTAAGTGTTAAATTAAGAAGTGTTAATTAATTTAATTAGAGTCGGACCATAGACTCGGGGAAAGTATTACATAAATTGAAGAGTGAGTTAAATATATTAGAGTCGGACCATAGACTCGGGAAGACGATAAGTTATTAAGTGAGAAAATTAACTACATTGAGTCGGGCCACAGACTCAGGAAATTTCAGGCAGTGTACGGGACTTGGAGTACACGGTAGAGCCGGGGTTTATATTATATATATACGGTGTAGTGATAGTATATATATATACGTGTATATATTGTGTGTGATATTAAATATCAGTGATTAGATATTTATTAAATTTATATACTCTAATGCTATCAAGGGAGGTTGCGCGATGTGGGTGTATCCCCTAGCTTGAGGAGTAGGGCGAGTATATCCCCAGGTCATAGCGTCCGGTATATATGGGTGAGTGATTTATCTCACTTTCAGGGAAGGAATATGACCGCCTCCATTTCGTTTATATTTTGGTCCAAGTTGGTGAGCGATTCTAACTTGGGGAAAACTAGGTTTTGTGAGCACACCTAGTGAGATAGCATTTTAGAGGGAATCATCCGATGAGGGTAAACTCGGAAGGATGGGTACATGTATGATATATGTGTGGATGTTAGTAAAGGTACGTATAATATGGTAGTAAATATTATATGTAGGTGATAATACAGTGTGTAATGTACTTACCTTATATAACTCGGGTTACAGTTATATGTTGTTAATTAATGAGAAATTAATTAAGTTATTCATTTGTGGGAATAATACAGTGGGTGATGTATTTACTTTATATAACTTGTGACACGGTTATATGATATTATTTAAGAGGAACTAATTAAGTTAATTGTGAAATAACTTATAATTCAAGAATCATTATACTCGGGTTAGAGTAGTATGGCAAGGGAAGGTTATACCAGGACTAGTTGGACGGGGTAGTACAACTAGGTGGGCTTAAGGTAACCGGTAGGTGTGCACAATAGTGGAGGGGTGAGAATTTCCACAAGGGAGTGCGACACTAACTTAAATATGAAGCGCATTCATGCATTTTAAATTACTGCAGTTAATTCACTTGCTAAATATTTTCAAAATGTTTTGGGTTCTAACCCTTGCTATAAAAATATTTTCAAAACCTTTTAGGTGTCCAGCCACAGGGACGCCAGGATTGATATTCTATTCCAGGGACACGCAGCTGCGGCATATGTGGATGCTAGCAGGAGTTTGGATTAGACGCATCATTCATCCATTCCTAGAGTAGGAATCTTGTATCAGTTTCAGTTTTATTTAGGGCTTGTCGCCCAGACTTCTCGGTACAGTTTTCAGGTGTAATTTATTCAGGTGTTGAATTTTTGTATTCGGATTATTTCTTTGGTGGCCGGTGATTTATTCGGCATGTTGTGTAATTATGATTCAGTTTATTTTCATTCAGTTGTGTGAATGGTTTATATTTTAAATTCCGCATGTACAGTTTTGGTTTAATTAAAAAGTTAAAATTGGCACCAGTTTTTGGAATACTAGGTGGTTAGTAAGTTTTAAAAAGTTTTCGACAGTGATGCTAAGGATGATCCAGCTGGGATTCCTATTTTAATTTGGTATAGGACTGATCACCCGGTATTTTATTAGGCGGGGTGTCACACTTATTAGTTTAACCCTAGGTATTCTTTAGTTCCATTCCCCTTCAATATGCTTGATTCCTCTTCAATAGGGATGGCAACGGGGTGAGTTTGATCAAATCCGAGCCCGAACCCGTTTACCCCACCGTTTACCCACCCCTGCCCATCCCCATTTACCCTACCCCCATCCCCATCCCCATCCCGCCCCATTTAAAAACCCCACGGGGCCCCGAACCCACTCCAAACTCGTCCAAAATATTTTTTTTATATTTTTTTATATAACGTTTCAAACGAATTTCAAAATTTTAAACTTTTGTAATATGAGATACGGAATTCCATTTAAAATTTAAAAATAAAAATATCCAAATGATAAGCATTAAAGTACCAAATCATCCAAATAATAAACATCAAAGTGTCAAACCATCCAAATGATCTAATTACGAAATTCACTAAGGAACCAACTCATAGAATCCAAATAAAAATATCCAAATGATAAACATCAAATAATAAATATTAAAGTGCCAAATCATCCAAATAATAAACATCAAAGTGTCCAATCATCCAAATGATCCAATTACAAAATTCACCAAGAAACCAACTCTCCCACCTCCTGCGTATAAAATATAACAACAAGGTTGTTAGTGTTAAGTACTAAAAATTATAAAATATATTTAAAGAGATGGTAGACAATTAAGTCTAAAAAATTTACCAAAAGTCATGATATATAGTGACTAGCCAACATCTTCCTCCTCATCACATATGGAGGAAGCACAAGATGAACTATCGGTTGTAGAACAATTAGCTACATAAAACAAAATATATATTAGATATGAATGATACAATAATTAATTAAATTAAATAATTAATTAAACAAAATATATATCTTATCATGTCTATCTATATGATCACACAAGGACTTGGTCCCATTTTTACTATTTGCTTTGTGTTTACTTGAGCAAGTATAGCAAATAACAATGTCCTCACCATCAATGTTTATTTTCGTGAAATCTAACTAAACATCCAATGTACATGTTCTTTTTCTACCAAGAACAACACCACTATTATTTAGATCATTTTGAGTTGAAAAAGGGTGACCTGACTCTACATTAATAAAAGGCTAATTTTGATTTTCATCTTGCTCCGTCATTTTTTTGTTCAAAAGACAAATTAAACAAATCAGTAAACAAATATGCTTAAATAAATCAGTGAACAAATATGTGTTTAAACAAATCAGTATACAAATTTATAAAAATCAGCAAACAAATCTGTTTGCTTTGTAAAAATCAGAGTTTGTGAAAAAAATTGTTTAAATAAACAAATTCAGATTTAAATAAACAAATCTACATATGGCCATTAAGAAGCAGAGGAGACCGTGTTTAAATTTGTGTCTAAGTAAACAAGTGGGTTTGTTCATCCTACTTCGTGAATATAGAAATGAAGCATTGTGCATAGATGATAGATCAAAATCTAAGTAAGCAATAATGTTTAAATGTAAGTAATCTATAAACAATCAGAAATTAAAAAGAAGCAAACAATCAGTAAATTAAAAAGAGCAAAGCATAGTGGTGCAAAGAGAAAATCTGTAAAAAAAAACGTAAGTAATCAATTTAATATGAGGTGATCGGAGGAGAGAAGATTTGTTTAAACAATCAGTTACCAAATCTATAAAAAAATGCAAAGCGCAGATCGATGCTTACTGGAGCAAAGGAGAGGATAGCGGTGGCTGGTCGTCGGACGGGGAATAACAGAGGATTATAGAGAGAGGGATGAATGAGTGTGAGGGAGAGAAATGGATGGGAGCTGCTGATCATGTGTAGGGTAAAATAAAAACCCTAAAAGGTTATTTCTTTCCCTATATATAAAAGGGCAAAATTATAATAATACCCCTAAACGGGGCGGGATCGGGATCGGGATTTTTGTATACTAAACCTGACCCACCCCGAACGCAATGGGTTTTATTCATTTCAAACCCGACCCCGAACCGACCCATTTATTTACCCCAAATTGCCCCCATTAGGGGCGGAGGCGGATCGGGTCCCCGCCAAAACTCGCCCAGTTGGCATCCCTAACCTTTAATATAGTCGAAAAGAGCAATTTTTATTTATCAAAATAATAATAATAAGTAGTCTTCATTAAATTTGGAAAACGTTTATCTCTCTTGAAGATTTAAAATGTTAAATCTCAAAACTTAGACTTATATTGTAAAGCCGAAACAACATTAATCCCATAAATTGATTTGTAAATGAAAGCAAAAACTTGCACAAAGAACAATATCTATTACCAAATCAAATGATAAACACAAAAATCTATAAGCCACCAAAGGAAATCACCCAAATGAGAATCAAAACCAAAATGCATACCCAACTAAGAACAACTTAAATAATGCTTTAGTACTATAGTTTTACTGATAAAACCCTTAACACCAATTAGTTGAATTATCATATTTATCATAGGCCATAGCCATAGCCATAACCATAACCACAAAAATTCGTACATTTAACTGCAAAATTTTTCGTAGCCAAAAATTTATATTTCGTTGCTCATAGTTTTTGGCAATGAAAATTATTGTGTAGTGAGTTCGTAGCCAAAGGCTCGTTGCTGTGTATATGGCCAAGAAATTAACTTTCGGATCCAATTGTTTAGGTCATTTGCCACGAAATTTTATTCGTGGACAATTATCATATTTAGGCTACAATTAGTTTTGTAGTTAATTGTTCAACATTTCATTGTTAAATGTCTTCATTTCGTTGCCAATTTTATCAGTAAACTAATGTTAGAAGTTTTTAGCTATGAAATTTACAATTTATTTTGTATCTAATTATTCATCATTTCTCTACTAAATGTCTTCATTTTGTTGACAATTCTATTAGTAAACTAGTGTGTTAGAAGCTTTTAGTTACGAAATTTGTACCTTCCCTCAAGATCTATTAGTTACAAAATTTAATTGTTGAAGAATGATTCTTAATCATTAATTTTTCAATAATAAGCTATCAAATCTTAAACCGCACTTTTTATTTATCAATTGCATATTTAACTACTAAAACACTTATTTTGGTAATGGAGTGTTTCAAAATATATATTTTTTATTTTGAAAATGAATTTGATAGGTTAATGTATACCACCAAATTTAAACAAATTACCATCTAAAAAAGCACATTCGTTAAAATCAACAAAATAACAAAACTATCATAAACAAAATCCACATTAAGTCACGTACACATACATTATCAAGTCACCTAAACACTAGTTAAAGGATGTAGAAGTCCCACATTTCATCCCCTTATAAACGACAAATATCCATGGTGCAAAAAAATAACTTAAACTCGTTAAAGGACTTGTCAGATTTCATTTACAAACGTCAAATGTAAAAAATTCATAGCACCCCAAAAATAACTTCTCGTCGCGTCAAATGTAGATTTTAAAGAATACATTATCATTAGCTAAGATAGAGTAGGATTTGATTCGTCTTTATTATGAAAAAGTTATAACGATGAGCGATAGTTGATAATTAAAGAGATAATAATCGATTATGAATGTGAACATTTTAAAGCATACGAGTATAAAAACTAAAGGATGCCTAGATTACCATCGTTCGAAAGACGAGGAATGTGATGCGATAAATGACTGAATCAACTTATCGAACTCCACTTGTCGAGCTAGAATATCATCTAGCATTGCACGTTGAGTCTCCATAGCGGCCTTTTGTGCCACTGACTCTTCTCGTTGAATTGTTTCCTCTATCTCATGAGCTTGTAGAAGATCCATCAAATCTTTTTAAACTTTCATAGACTGCTTAAGTTCCTCTTCCAATTCAACATTCCTCAATCGCATTATATTAATTCTAAAACCCTTTCTTTTGGGACCATACCCAAGACCGTTAATATATCCCAATCTTATGCCAAAAAAATTATCTTCTATCTCGTTTGAGCTCATCATAGTACCATCCTGAGATATTGATTCAGATTCAAGGCATTTTATCTCATTCTGTAAATAAAATAAAAGAAAAAGGATTACAGGTTTGGCCAAATTGTCAAGATGTCTACAATTTTTAAGCCACTTAAAGACAAAATAATTTTAAAATAGTAAAGCATAATGCAGTATGTGTAATTGTTTTACCGAAGATAATAGTACCAAAGTAATTACAAACCAACAGTGTTTGTTAGTTTGTAATTCAATAATATCATTGTAAATTCAAAATAAAATTGATAAGAATTTCGTAGAGCGTTTCGGCTTCGGGAGATGTCCACTTTTCATCTTTCCAATGCGTTTCTTTATAAAATTTGACCCTATTCGTCTCTTGACCGTTCACCTCTTTACTCCGCTATTAAACTACAAACAATTAATAATTATACTTGCAAAATAAAATTCTCAATTGACACACCCAAACAAGTAGATATATTACTGGTTCATGACGAATCACCACAAATTCTTTTGACCCTTGATTATGCTTTACAATTTGTTTAGACTTGTTATTCTGATTTATAATACATTGTCTCTGTAGTAATTTTTCAAACAACATAAGTATGCATATATTAATAAGAAAAAATATTTACAAGTTACAAGACCAATAATAGTTCAAACCTGATATCTTGGACTTCCATAAAGATCGCATAGACTAAGCCAATTATCCTTGGTCACAACAGTAGAGACATTTTCTCGAGCTTCCTCTGTTGATCCATATTTTTTATACACTTAACGAAGCTTTCTCTGTTAACTCCTACTTCTCCCTTCATTAGCTGTTTCAAACACTCTTTTGCATGATTATCCAAATCAATATCGAATCTCTCCTGAAATTTGTTACTCGAAATATCTTATTGCATTTGATCAAATGAAATAATTTGATAGTGTAACAATGTAAAAATAACGTGACAGTGTAAAAACAAATCCAAATAGAGCATAATAGCCAAATTCACCCTCACGGGAATATGCCATTCTTAAGACTATCTGCAATAATATAATGAAATATGTATGCCTAACCATATGTAATAAAATTATTCAATCAGTGTGCCCGTTATCAAAATAATCCTAAAGAAAGTCATTTAGTTTGTGTTAAAAGAATCATAAAATACATAAAAGGCATTCTAAATTTAGGAGTTTGGTACACCAATGATACTCCGAGTACTATAATAGGTTACACTGATGACGATTGGGCAGGGTGTACTGATGATAGTAAGAGCACATCAGGAGCATGTTACTATATCGGTAATAATTTAGTAGGATGGAGTAGTAAGAAACAAAACTGCACTTCTTTATCAACAGCTGAATCTGAATACATAGCCGCTGGAAGTTGTTGTGCTCAATTACTTTGGCTTAATCAAATGCTAAGTTATTATGGTATTCAAGAAGAACAATTGCATCTCTATTGTGATAATCAAAGCGCGATCAATATCTCTAAAAATCCCGTTCAACACTCGCGAACCAAACATACAAAAATTAGACATCATTTTATACGCGAATTAATTGAGACTAAGGAATTAGAAATCAATTATCTTCCTACTGATTTAGAACTCGCATATATGTTTACCAAAACTTTGGATTATAGTAGATTTCTTGCTTTGCGTAAATTGATAGGAATGGTTTGTGCTGAATAAGCTCCTTTGACTTAAGTAATATTCCCTTTGTCCATTTGAGACAAAATGGGGGAAAAATTTGAGTCCTATGAGTTCATTGTTTTGTACATATTTCTAATAAGCTTGATCTTAGTATTATTAGTAGGATTCTGTATAGTTGTATTCAACATATGTTATTAGGGTATTGGTTTGTAATTAGTTGAGTTATGTAATTTTCTGTTTCTAGGAAATGGGTAGATAAAAATTTTGTATAGGAATATTTTTTTTTCCTTATTTTTTGTTTCCCTACGAGTCCTAGTTGACTCAAAGGAGATTTTATCTCATATTTAAAAAGGGGGACATTGAAGCACCTTATACTCTTGACTAATTTGAGCCTACATTGTATACGTGCTCATCTAGTTTGGAAATAGTGACAAAATTTAGTCCATTCCCTAGATTCCAAAAAGCCTTAGACTCTACTCTTTATTCCTCTTGATTGATTGTTTAAAGGTATATTTTCAATCACCCACACACACATTAGGATTGCATTCATATCATGTATATTGCATAAAATGATTGTGTGAGAGTTGTGTGTGTTTAATCCCATTTAAAATTGGTTTTATTAATTGTTTGGGAATTTTTAAGAATTTTTAAATGATTTTTTAGAAATTAAAATGTGGATTAAAAAGCTTTTGGGGTTATTGTGTAATTACTATTTTTATGATTTCATCCCTAAAATTTGGTCTGTGTAGGATCCGAAAGCTCTTGAGACTTCGGGGAAGATGTGTAATTATTTTTAGATGCGCATGTGTAAGACAATCTTGTCCCTACAACTGTCAACCTGATATCGGTTCGATTTGTGTTTGTTGGTAGACGCAGTTGCTTAGTTGCATCTCAACCCTTAGATTGTTTTTATCAACGCTCTTCATGCGTCCAATCCTAATCTCTGTGAACCTCTCTAAACCAATCATAAAATGTTTAACTCACCGCTGTTCTTAAACCGTTGGATCAACGTCAAATTCCCTTGACCTCATCTCAGCCCTTGGTTTTGAACAGACCTTCTCGATCTTTCCTTACTCCCTATAAAAGGTGGCTTACCCTCAGCCTTTAGAAGACTTTTGGCAGTTCGTCTAAATAGAGAGAGAGAGAGGTGAGAGAGAAAAGGAGAGAGAGAAGAGAGAAACTAGAGAGGAGAGAGAGAAAACCAAACTCGTTCAAACCCTAACTCAGCTTCAAACCCTAAGTCATATTTTCTTAAACAATTTACACCAAACACCAACCCTGCGTGTTTGAGAGTGATGCTTGTAGTAGTTTGAAAGCCTGTCCGTGGATTATATCCTCTTGAGTTTGAGATTTTGTGTCCAACTTAAACATTTAGGTTAGATCTGTATTTCTTGTTTATATAAATTATAGATCTGGTAAGTTTATGTTATATTACACTTGAATCTGCATATTTAGTTACTCATCTTGAGAAATCAGTTTGTTGATTCTTTTATTAAATGTTTATCACAACTCTAGAATTAACAAACTTATTGTCTGTTTCTAGTTCTTTTGAAACAAGACTTCTGACCTAGTTGGAATCACAATTGGTGGTTTCCAATTTCAAAATCATTTTCAAAATTCTCTGAAATTGGATATGACCTTGGCAGTCTTACGAGCAAGGTAACCTTGGATTTCGGGATTAATTAAAATGTCAAACAAAGTTCTTTTGTTTCCTAAGAAGAGAGAAACTGAAAATCATAGCATATAAATCTGAAATGTAATTTGATAGGACTGTTTGTATAAAATAAGTGTGCGTGTGTGCATGCATGTGTTAGAGCACCATCACAAACACTTGACACACTACAGCACATAAGTGTTGGTTATAAGATCTTGAATCTTCAAGAGTCTACGTAAAGACTGGAACAAAGTGGAGAAGTTAGCAAACTGAGAAAGCCACATTAACATCAGAACTGCAGAGAAGTTAAAATCAATCCAGTGGGTACATATCTAAACTTGTATAGGTTTGATTTGTGTGCACGTGTGTTAAATAGTTTGTAACCTGTATATTTTGTTTTAGTGGATTTTTGGTTTGTGACTTAGAAGTCACCGTGGATGTTTCCTCAGTTGGGTGAGGTTTTACCACGTTAAAAACGCATTGTCCTTAACTACATCTCCTCATCTCATTCTTGTTGGTGTGATGATTTAAAGATTTTAGTTTTGTTTTTCAAAACCAGTTAACTAAATCTTGAACAAATCTCGTGCATGTTTTATTAAACACATCTTGTGTTAATCTGTTTTGTTTTCAAGAAAATAGTTTCCTCAAAAAACAGTTTGGAGTTACTTCAATAGTTTAATCTTGTATTAAACGGCCTAAGTAACAGATTTTTTAGAGAAAATAAATAATCCATCCACAAGATCAATAACTGATTCAATCCCAAATGATAATAACTAACTGAACGACAAAATATCCATCTCATACTAGATTTCGAATAAATCCAATCTCCAATAATATAAAACTGAATAAAATTCTACTAAGAATATCTGAATAAAACCGTACAACTGTGGAACCGAATGGCCCACCAAAACCATAAACTGAGTCTCAATACAAATGTGAAGGAATGAAAATCTAGTCTACACTAGTAAGCTCAACTAAAATACTCCGGTTGCGCCTCCAAGATAATCTCCAAAAATCCTATGCAATAACTCTAGCACTAAAACCTAAAAATATTAATCCACGCGCGAGGTCAGAGCCCCAAGCATGAATTCACACTACTCCCCTCGACAATGGCATTATACGCAATAAATATCACAATCGAGTATTTTAATTAAACGATATAATTAAACACGATAACTATAAATCACTAACTACCCTTAGAAATCCCCATTTAAAAAAACGCACCAATATGATTTTAGTTATCCCACAGTCCCACGGTGTTGGTTTACTTAAATTAACCCAAGTTATCAATTTCGCAATTAATTACGTTCTTACTTCAATAATTATTAGGTATGGCGGTTCTCCCGTCTCGTGTGATAATTCACCAAAATTCATTATAGCGGTCCTCCCGCCTCGGGTGATAATTCACCAAAATGACACACTTTCCCTTGTCAATAGCCAGTTGAAATCCATTTAAACTGTCGATTCCCCCATAATATGACAAGGTTCGACACACGACACGACATAAATCGCCCAAGATGACCCGATTAAACTGTCGGTCCTTAACACATTATGTCGCCGCCAATTTTAATACCCGTTTTTATCTTAGGCATGGATTCTTAATTTCTCAATTCACGGTTAACCAAAACCCCCACCCTTATTATCGATGGAGATCCTCAAAATACCCCTTAGTCTCATACCTAAGGGTGCCGAAGTTATCCGTACGTCCTAACCTATGTATAGGATGAATTTATAACTTAAATCTCTACCTAGTCTCATGCCTAGGCTAGCGTAATGATGATAAAATACCAAAAATCAGCCCACCCCCAAAATGATAAAAACGCGATAATCTACCCTCACTAGTCCCATACCTAGAAGGTGTAAATCATCTAAACGTCTACCCACTAGTCCCATACCTAGAAGGTATCCAAGAAAATATAAGGAGAGAAAAAATATCCAGCAATCCGTCGTGACAATGACAACATTATAATACCAACAAGTCACACAAACAAGCATAATAATCATCGTACAAAACTACGCAAGATAGTCCAATTCAATTAAATCTTAACTTCACCAAAATTGATCCCAATTAATTATTTTTAGAATAAACACTGAAATTCCTCATTAAATCATCATATTACAAATTTCATTATCTCAACACAATTAACGTGAGTTAAACGCTCCCAAATCCATTGATTCCAAAACTAGGGTTTTTCTACATGCAACCTACAACAACAAAACCAAAAATTCTCTCATAAATCCTACGTATCAAAAGGTTATGAATACTATTCATATTAAAATATTTCATAAAAATAGCCCCAAGTTTTATGTGTCCACTTTCTCTAATTAAATTGCTAACTGATTTTAAGAAAAACATGAAATTTAGGTTTATGCAACACTTAAAACACATAATACTAAAGGAAAGGAATATAGTATTCAACCCTGTGATTTAGATGAAGAAAATCTTAGTTAACAGTTGGATTTCTCTAAAAAAATTAGCAAAGAGTCGTTCTTGAACAATCTTGAGAAAACACCAATCAAGCCTTCAAATATCGAGTCAAACACTTGATTAAGTTTGGGGCTAAAGTTTGTAGATGAAAGGGAATAATTTTGGAGAGGTCTTTTGATTGAAAAGTTTGAGAAAAAGTGATTTAAAGAGTCCATCCACGAATTAGTGGTGATATATAAAGGATTAAGAGTTTGATTAAAAAAAGAGTTATAATCAGATACAAACACTACAAATTTATTCCGGACGATTGGACCGTTAGAATTGGATGAAATTTGGGGATGACTTAGCTGAAGATGAGAGGAAACTGCAAAAAAAAAAAAAAATTCAGCTCGATCAGAGCTGCCAATATTTTTAAATATTTTGTTTTGTAGAGAATTTTATGCTTTGAGGACTCTTAAAGAGTTTTATGTTTTGAGGACTCTTCTATATAATAAAATTCAATTAAAACTCCATTTTAATTCCGATTTTAATTCCGCTTGAAAATTTAGTTTTAAAATATAAATACCAACATTTTAAATTATAAAATTAATAAAATCCAAAATTTCATTTTTCTCCGGTTTCCAAAATAAATTTAAAAATTCCCATTTAAAAAAAAAGGGTTGCTACATTATTTTCTTTTGATATTCCAAAAAACCAAAAAGATCCGGAGACTATCCTTATCTAATATTTTATTTGCATGTATGTGATTAAAAACTAAAAAGATCTAAAGTAATTTTCTCCCAATTATTTCAAACCATCTTTGCCCAGAAATGTACTAGTGCATGTGTATCAATCTATGACAGTCGTTGAAAACACCACCATAAGTCAAAATGTAATTCGCAGTCGATTTCTTCTACAAGTTGAACGCAACATGACACTGCTTCTTAACCTTCAAATATATGTCAGTTATTTATAACACCTAATAAATTCCAAAAATAATTCCCAATATTATATTTTGGAAGTGATAAAAAGCTTGACTGCTTCCCTAGTGATATAGGGAAAATTTTAGCAAAGCCCTAATGTTGCTCAGTACACTCTGCCTCAACTGAAAAATTCGGAATTGAGACACAATGTGCTCACTAAGAAGCTCGAAGTGGCTAATGCTCAGGTGATTGTTATGATAAGAATGTTATTTAATTTTACAAGTCTATGGTGGTAACAATGCCATTTTCAATAAGAAATTACTTACACTGAGTCTGTCAAACGCTTTTGTCTTATCATCTTCAGTGAGGTCTTTCCATTTGGTTGGGATTGGAATTAGGTTACAGATGATAAACTCGAATTCATTTGATAATTTAGTGGACTGGTCTTTATCAAGTGGTCTATTTTCCTCCTTCGATATCTTAATAGGCGTCTTTTGCCCAGTAGCTTTGATATACTCTACCTCAATAATATTGTTCAGTACACCATAAAAGTTAATCTTTTTGTCATTATGGTCTGCTTTAACAACTAAACCATTGTTTTGACTTATCCTGCATTTGTCACGATTTTCAGTGTGAAATCTAACTCTGCTTATTATAAAAAATTTAACTTGTTTTATCGTATGTCTTACTCAGTACATTTTGGAGACTTCCGTCCATATAACTTTTTCATTTATTAAAGACAAAATTTGAATGATATAAGTTAGACCAATTATATTACTTAAAAAATAATTAAATTAATACATCCGTATTATGCAATGATAACTTTACTTAAACTTAAGCATTCTTCAAACCATCTAGGGAAATTCTTTCGACTTCTCTCTTCTAAATTCAAAGGGCTTTCTTTCTTCAGCTCCTCCATATGCTCACTAACAATGGTAATAATTATAACAATAAGCTTCGTAGCAGTTGCAAAATTAATAATTATCAGGATTACTTCTTAGTTATTAACTCACTCTATATATGGAGCTACTTTCTTGCAATTATTCAACGAATACCACGACATCATTTCCATGTGAATCACTGTGAGAAAGTTATAAGTACATGCTCCAAAAGGGCGTACCTTTTGAGATAATCCATCTAATCCCTCCTCTTGTTCCTCCCTTCATAATTTCTTTCCTAGCGGTTGAGCTTAATTTCAATCCCGTCAAAGGACATTGAGCAAAATGTCAAACATTCATTAACGATGTAGGCTTCCGCTATAGAACCTTCTAGTCAAGCTTTATTATGCACATAACCTTTTAGTGTGCCCAAGTACCTATTAGCATTTGCAATGATACAAATTACCTCATGTGAAATCTATAAACTATATGTAAAAAATAAGTATTCTCACTTCACCCCCACTTTTTATGTCATGTTTGACTTAAAATGTGGGGGATATGTCTAAATAACCCTAAAAATATGACAATGAGTATATTGATATATATTTCAATAGTATACATCCACCTATACTGCACCGATCCTCCAAGTATATCCTCTTAGGAAAAATGGATAGCTAAGTGGACCATTATATAAAAAAAAGTTGGTGGATAAATCATTTCCAGTTTGCACAAAATCAAAACAATGTCTTTCTCCAATCTCTTAGGTTCTTCTACATCCAGTGTTTTACAACACAAATCTTTAAAAAAATTCCCCAACTCAACTATTGCACTATATACTTCTTTGCGCAAATATCCACGAGTACCAACAGGCAGTAATCGTTGTAACAGAATATGACAATTGTGTCTTTTTAACCCCGATACTTTACCATCACCAACGTTCACACACCGTGAAATATTCGCAGCATATGCATCTGGAAACTTCACTGATTTCAAGAACTCACAAAAACCTTGTTTCTCTAACTTACTAAGTGTATAACATGCAGGCAACATTATATATGTACCCCCATTCTTCTTCAAATGTAACTCCTTCCTTATCTTCATATCCTCTTAATCTTGCCTCGCCTTATACATGTATTTTGTTTTTCACTTAGTATTTAATAAAGTTCCCAACACACTCTCACAAATATTTTTTTCAGTACGCATGACATAAACGTTATGTCAAATTTTTATTGTTTTTCAATGTGGTAATTAAAAAAAACTCTTTTTCAGGACCAGTTTAGCTCTTCGAGTGTACGTTTCCTCTTGTTATTACTCGAATGTTTCCACAGTATATAATCATTGGCATGATTCAATTGTCACAGACAAATCATCCCCATTTAAGTACATGGGCTTTAACCGGAGCTCTTCCTTGCCATCAAATTTCCACTCTTCCTCCATATATGGTTAGGATCTAGATATCGGCAATAGTCCATATAACATATCTTACTTATTATTCTTTTCGAATAAGTATATTTTTTACACGTAGGACAAGCCATATAAACCTTGGTGCTCCAACTAGACAAATTACCATATGCCAAAAGGTCATTAATAGTCCACAAAACTGCCGCATGCAATTGGAAATTCGTTTTGGTGGATGCATCATATGTTTCTACAGCAACTTCCCATAACTCAATCAAATCATCAATTAATGGTGATAAATACACATCCATATCCTTACCTGGTTCCAGAGTGTAATATCCCACCCCGATAAATTAATTAAATTATATATAGATTTTATATGAGGATGAATTAATTATAATTATAAAAAGAATTATTGGATTATGGATTATATATGGATTATAGAATTATTGGTTATAAATTAATTAAATTAAATATGTCCATGCTAAGATTTTGGAAGCTGATTGGGGGGAAATATACGAAACCTTGAAAGTTGGCCGTTCGAATGACAAAGGTTGTCGTTAGAACGAGAACGAAATCTCGTTTGAATGATGAAAAATGTCGCTCGAATGACGTCTGACGAATGTCATTCCTCCCAATTTGTTGTCAAGCTCTCGATCGTGGATTTAAAATCATATGTCAGCTCATGGAGCTGATGGTGTGGATGGAACCCATAATATACATATGTTATAAGACTTGTGCATTGTTGATTCAATTTCAGAGAGAGGCGTGAACTGTAAATCAACCACAGAGACCTACCATAGTGTTGACAACATACTAACCACTAGATTATGTGTGGTGTCGATTTGTGGAGGGTTCAACACCTTATATAGGAAGGTTTTGGGACTATAGGGTTTCTTTTTAAGGTAACAACTCTTTATCTTAGATTATAAGAGGGCAAAATCGTGTGAGTTTTGGGGATAAAAAAACCATCAGACTTCTAATCTCTCTCTCTCTCTCTCACTCTAAACTTAGAGCTCACGTGGGAAACACTCTTCTGGACAGACAATTTCCACACTCCACCACCACCATGCACCACTTAGAAACACCATTAGAGGAGCTAAAATCACCCTTTACCACCATATTAAAACGCTAGACAAATTTGTTAGGTGTAGAAAATGGTGTGCTTGATGTCTTAATGGGTATTTAAGGAAGGTATTTTGAGCATGAAGAAGAAATTCGTAGGAGCTTCATTAGGAGAATTCTGGGAGTAATAATGGAGACAAGCTTAGGAGGGCTTTTAGAGACCCCCTTGAGGACACCTTTGGAGGTGGGGGGTCCTCCGTTTTCTTCAACCTCTCCATCTTTTTTTGAGCTCATTTAGGTGGGAAAAACTAACTTTGATCAAAGTTTAATGTGTAGTATAGATTCAACATGTTATTTACATATATTAGATTAAATATATGTATGAAATATATTAGTTTGCATCCTAGTGTCGATTATTAACCATCTTAGAATTTGTATGAAATGGGTATCATAAAGGATAATTTAAAAATGAGTTTTGAAATGTTGAAATTTCTAGAATATATGTTTGTAACACCCCGCCTATTTAAATATCGGGTGATCAATCCTTTATAAAAATAAAAGAGGAATCTCATTTGGTTCATTCTTAGCATCACTATTGAAAACATTTTAAAAGTTTACTATCCACCTAGTATTCAAAAATCCGGTGTCAAATTTTATCTTTTTATTAAACAAACACAACATGCGGAAGTAACACTATACTACACACAGAGTAACATAGTCTAAACATCACAAAATTTAATATGAATAAATGCTGAATAAACCATCAGCTTCAAGTCGAATATAAAAACTCCAATAGAATAATAAACCTAAATACAAAGTCCAACTAAAGATCTAATGAAATCAAACTGAATCCACAAGTATAAAGTCTGATAAAACTGAATAAAAGAAAAGACTGAATGGGCGACATGCCCAAATGAAATAACTGAACTCCATCCTACTCTAGGAATGAAGTAAACGAAGTGACGAAATCCAAATCTTGCAAGCATCCACAAGTGCTACAACTACGCATCCCTGGAACAGATCATCAAGCTTGGCATCCATGTGGTTGGACACCCAAAAGGTTTTGAAAATATTTTGCATAGGGTTCAGAGCCCAAGTTAAACCATTTGAAAATATTTAGAAATTATTTATCACAAGTTTAAAAACAGTTTTTGATTACACATGTTAGTTCAATGTACACTCTCTTGAGTTGCTCACCTCTCAACTAATTTTCACACCTAATGCATCCTACCTAGCTATGTTACCCTGCCCAACTAGGTCTCCTCAAGTTATATCCGCTAACATGTTTGGCTCCCCCATACCGCCCATAAAGTATGATACTCATTATGTCCTTAGTTACATGTCTCTTTAACTTCTCCCGTACCGCCCATATAGTACGCTATCCTAATATTGATAATTTACATGTCCCTCATGTTATTATTAAATCCAAGTTAACATTTCACATATGTTATCGTTCAAACCTTTTTATTAAGTTTCTCCGCTTAAATTTTAATTTTAGATATACGTTATCTATCTTTCCTACTATTTACACATTAGTAGATTTATACTTGTTTAGATATTCACTATCTAGTCTCCCGACCATCATGCATAAGTAGATTAAAACATTGCTTTAGATATACACTATCTAGTCTCCCTATTATCACACAGCAGTAAGATATTCACCCATGTATATATATATATGGCCATCGCGATGCACACTTGAGTACTCTACTATCAAGTCCATGTACCACTCGTACCAAATCAAGGACTACCGGTTCAGATGTCACCCTCGAACCATAAATCAAATTAACACATATTGGAGGGGAACATATCATACCCAAATGACCTACCAGTCCCATTAATACACACACATAGTGAGCCTCCCTAAGTTCTTTTTCTAGGGCACTAATCCAGACCTCACTGGAAACGTCAAGGTGGGATAGCCCTCTACGCGGAACCTCCATGATAGGAGATAGCGTATGAATGTTCACACATAAGAAAGCACATAATTAGGCTTATATACAACCTATCCATGTGTATATTCAATATAGGCACACACCCAATCGATAACAATAACCCGTATAAGTATACACTCCACCTATAAATATAATCCACATAGGTGTACACTCAACCTAAAATAATAATTCGCACATAGTATTTATCCCTCGAATACTTACCGTATCATTAATTCACAATATTAACTCACTATTGTATATTCCCGAGTATTATTCTCTACCCGAAGGCCCTAGTCGCATTTTACCCTCATGATGACTAAGTCTAATCCCTGACTATATGTCTATTAAAATTATCAAAGTCCTCATATAGTTCATAAACCATTCCATACCATGATTTAATTTTCGACTAAAGATTTCGATCTCGGACACCCTTCCATAGAAAATTTATAACTAATTAAAAAAAAATATGAAACTGGCGACCATTCATTCGTAACGAAAAGATCTACCTCCATGACCTAAAACCTAGCTAATCTCGTTCGAATGTCATATTAATCTCGTTTGAACAACATGACATCTCATTCAAACGATCTCAATAATTTCTGACTGCTTCATCCCAAACTCGTTTTTCTCTATTATTAGCACCTCAAACCTTCATGAAACCTTCTGGAATTCTTAACCAACATAAAAAAATATATAATATATGTTTAAGGATGAATTCTAATGTAAATTAAACATTAATTCATCATGAATTCAATCCAAGTCCCGATTAAAACTTTTAATTCATCAAAACCATAGTTTTCATTGTTTTTCATGTGTTCTCATCAAAATACCCAGAATTCTATCATGTTCTTCATCACATAACATTTGATTTCGTACTACTTATAGGAATTATTAATTCTACATGAAAATACTTTCCCAAATCATGTGTTTAAATCACTAAAACCTCAAGTTTTAATTTAAATCATCAAATATAAGTCCCTACACTACACATGTACTATAACTCTTTAAAAAACAAGCAACATAAACACTTGAATTTGGTCCAGTAGATCTGATTTCATTTGATGATGATGGATTTATATGTCTTCCCCTTCAATCCACTCTTTAATGATGATGGTGGTGTAAGAACAAGGTTGAATCCTTCAAGAACTCTCTCTTAAGCTTCAAAAATGACTTCTCCTCCTTTCTAACCCCAGCCTCGCCCAACTATATGTTGATAAAGACTTTGGAAATTCGTAGGTATCTTAACCTTAGGTTAACTAATGATCGAAATGCCCTAAAATGGTACCGATTTGGTCTAAAATCACCCTACGACCCAAACTATACACCCAGGTATACTATTTCGACCCTTTCGGAACCAGCCGTGACCTTTAAATCATAATATGAGTCACTTTATACAATTATCTTATTTTCACCTCAAAATACGACACACATGAAATCTAAAGACAAACCGAATGAATTAAATCGAAGTCGCTGAATTAAAATAAATTCTCCAAATTAAATAAACTCCAAATCACCAATTTAATAATTATTATATATCCTAAAAAATATGGGGTATTACATACTTCCCCCTTGCAAAGGAGTTTCATCCTCAAAATTCAGATAAGTCTGGTATTCCAAGCTTTCTACACTACCTTAATCATATAGTTTTAAGATCACTACATATATTTATACTCTAGATGAGATTCCTATTTGTTTTAATGAAGGACTAATCACCTGTGGTTAAAATAGGCGGGGTGTCACAATGTCTTGAACATTTTATGTAAGAAAATGTGTTATAATTATATTTTAAAGGAAAAGAATGTGATATTATACAAAAAAATGCATTGAGCTTGTTTGAGCCATTTTGTGATATTAAAAGATGATTTGTCACATGAATAAATAAAGATGTATGAAAGGGAAAAATATCACTTTAAAAATCATTTTAAAGTGTTTGAAACTCATTTCAAAAGTAAAGTGGGTTAAATGCTTGAATGTATGAAAAGTAAGGTTTTAACATGTATTATGGTGTGAAAGTTGATAATGGAAGTTAAAGGGTGAAAATGTAGGAATAGTAGCCAAGTTGGTGTTAAGATGCAAAATCCCATAAATAAAGTGTGTATTTCAAATGTCTAGAATATGGAACTTTAATATGTAAAAATGTGTTGTTTTATATGTTAAAGGTCATAAAGTAGCAAGTAAGAATGTTGAGTAAATTATGATGTTGAGCAAGTGTTAAAATGGAGAAAAATGTTTAAAATGTTAAGTAGAAAACTTAATAAACACTTTTGGGAAAATAACACTTGACAAAGGACCAAATGGTAAGTTTTGAAAAATCAAGGGTAAATTGGTAATTTACTTAAAATGGAATATTTTTATGGCATAAAAATATCAAAGAATGTTTTTACACTAGTGTGGGTTGAATAATAAATTAAGTCCTAAAACATTAATGATTTTGGTATTGAATCAACGTGTATGTGAATAAAGGACTTAATGGAGAAATACTTCATTTTTCAAGTGTTAATGGAAAAACGGACGGTTAAGTCTGGGATTTTGGCTTCGGACAATAAAGTGGAATAATGTGGACAGTTGTAAAATTTTAAAACATATAAAAGGGAACTCGGACGAGATCGGGATAAAGCAAGAAGGGCTCGGAGCCCTTGGGTAAAAAGACTTAAAACACCAGCCCGAGTATATGGTGCGCACAATCGGCGGTGTGGAGCCTGTGGAAGTATACGATATTGGAAGATTGCAAGAAAAGATAATGGAACATGGAACATATCAAGAAATGGGTTGTGTGGCTAAATGTATAAAGACAAACCTAACTTGAACGACTTAATATGTGTTCTGGTAAATGATTAAGTGGACTTATGGTGAAAGAATCTATTAGTGTCCATAAAGTAAAGAAAATGGTGACGTGTAAAGTCTTGATGCATAATTAAGCTACCTAATGAGGATTTAACTCATAATAACACAAGCGTGTGTGTTGTACATGACTGTCTTGTTAATGGATGTCGAGTAATAAGCGTTTTCATAAGTAAACGAAATGTTTCACCAATAATTGTTAAGTGTTTAACTGTGTGCGTTAATGGGTAGAGGTGCTAGTTTTAAGTATAATTATACGAAATGACAATTCTGTAAAGAAAAAAAAGGAATAAACGATGTTGTATAGCGTTTTGAGATAAAATGGTATAATACACTGAGACATGTATTTTCAAAGGTATGCATGTAGATATATATGTATTTTTACATGCATGTAATCGTAGTGTGTGAGTATTCTTTTTCGTTGTTCGTTTTTATATTGGATTGTATAGTTCCCACTGAGCATTCGGCTCATACCCTACTTTTGTTACAGTAGGTTGTATGCGGTTTTCTATGTTGAGAGCGTGGTATAGGTAATTAATTTATTTATTTTACATTAGCATCTCTGTTTATGTGGACTTTGGGGTCCCTTACGTAGTTTATCTTGAAACTTAAATCGCATGCTAAACAAGTGAAACGTTAATTAAAATAAAATTGGACTAGCAACATTATATAGGTTGTTCCATTGCACTTTACACCTAATGATAGGGTCGGACCGGGTTGACTCACGAGTAACCCATAAATTCGGTTCCGGGATTTACAAATGGTATCAGAGCTCTAGGTTCAAGGTTCCTTTTGGCAGTGATGTGGTGAGGTCGGTAGTGGATTTTTTGACGTCGGTGTTGGCTTGGGCTCGTCGCGCTAGTTTGGGTGACGATTTTAGTTCGTGTCTTTGGTGGTGAAGTTAAAGAGGTTATCACGATAAGTAAGTTAGTGCCAAGTGGCATACGATCATGTTATTCGTTATTAATCTCTTTCGTTCTTCTGATCAGATATTATAGTAATTTATGGGCATCCATGCAAGCTAATAACGGTGACACCATAGTTCTTAGTGTGAGGTGTTTATGTTCCAGCCTTTGATGACATAAAATCCTTGGGATGTTAATAGAGTAAGATGACGCCTATTGGGCAGGTGGCATGAATTGTGTATATTCAATTGTAGGGGTTAATAGTTTGAATGTCATAACTAAGTAATGCGGAATTGATATTTCAAAATGCATATAGCCTTAGGTGCAGCGCTTATGAGTGACCAGTGTTAGGAGATAATTAGGCAAATTTAATCCTTGGGGTCATGCGGTGATTGATGGATAATTCGATAAGCAAATGATTTTTTGTGGGTCAACACTAGAGGATAAGACAGTCTTAATTGATAGAATGCTATCCTTATGGGTCAACGTCTTAGTGTTTGTTGGCCGATGAACGTATCTTATGAGCATGATTAGAGTTATTGGACATTTATGTCAAAGGGTCACGTAAGTGATAATGAGGAGTTGTAGTGACAAGGGAGTGAACCTTAGGTAGCTTATAGAGTAGTGAGTAAGGGAACAATGTAACATTTGATGATTAGTAACTTTAGTGACACCGGTAGTGCATACCTAGGAATGTGTGGGTTATACGCCATTTTGTGTATCCTATCAAAAGCCTTAATAGTAGTAGTAACATCTCCTAGTGTTCGTTGCGACTTAGCTGGAAAGCATGTGAATTACCCTATTGAAATTAATTGACTGAGAAAGGTGTTTAGAGGTGTTAGTTATGTGGTGAGAACATATTAAGTCCCTTTGTGCTGGGCTTAGATATAGTGTACCTCGATTTATGTACCTTGACTGTGATGTGGGTTTAGATAATCATGATGATTTGAGATGACCTAGAGGTGATCCTAGATAATATTAGTGGTTTAGTGTTAAGAACTATCATTGTGATGTTCAAGAATAGGACCAATTATGGCGTCACTAGGGAAACCCTCCTCTTAGGCAATACCTGACGTCCCGTTTCCTACCAAAACTCTGGCGGTATTAAAATTATAGTTTTAGAGGTGATAATGTGGCACTGAGAAATAAATACCCCTTGTGGCATCTGTAGTGTGGGCCTTGGTGTTTATTGGTATCACCCGACATCCTGTATCCTACCAAATTATATAGTGGGTTAGTTTTTAGATTAGCACATAGTACAATGTTTACATAGTGAGGCAATTTAGTTGTTGTAACGGAACACTCATTGAGGATTGAAAGATGTGGTATCATGAAGTTGACTTCGGGTCAATCTTGCGAAAAGGTACGCAAGTCGTGTTAATTACTCTTTGGAGTAATGTACCAAGGTTTATCTAATGATGTATTAATGTGAGAGGTAAACATGTTATAGTGGTAAAATTCGAGGTTGTGTAACGTAGGTCACGATGGTACTTTCGATTTCTCATAATAGATATGTAAGCAGTTTAGAGAAATAAGTGAGTTTGATGTCATCTCCCATATGGCATTAGGAATAATGGTTGCATTAGAGTTTACATAGTGATAGTATACCATTGATGATTATAGTGAAATTAGGTCATGGTGATTAGTGGCAGTGCTTTGAGTTAGTGCCATGGCTTATGATTATAAGCTGGTGTTATGATAGGACCTTTGAGGATAATTTCGAAAATAGATCGATAAATGTTAGGTTGTGCACCTGGGAGACTTAGATTACGATGATGTTCGTCAAGGTTTTTAGAGATAGCACTCGGGGCGAAGTGTTAGGCTTGATTATAGCATCTGCGTGTGCTACCTGTGTGGTTAAGAAATGACTCTGGTGAGGGAAATCCTTAGGTCTTAGGCATGGGTAATTCTTGGAAGTTTGAGGTGAAATTAAAGTGATTACAATTTTGGATCATGTAGGTTGTGCTGAGAGTTATAGCAATGGTCTGTGAGTTGAATGTTTGAAACCATGTAAGCATGGTGTTTCAATTGATGAGAGTGGTCTCGTAAACCGAGGTTAGTTATCGTGAGTTAAAGTTATGGAGGTAATTTAATTTGGTTCAGGTGGTCATACTTACCACTAATGGAAATGTGGCATTAGTCTTAAGGGGGAGCCTATCATTTCAGCTTCCCAAAGGAATCAGTCTCATACTTCGTTCGATCTTCAAGGATGGATGATTTTTAGTTAGAACCGTTTGGGTTAATAGGCTAAGATAGGGTACATGGAAACGCTAAGGTTTTAACAGGTATCAATAAGAGTTATAGACTTCAAGTGTACGTTGTGGGTTCGCACTTCGTGTGGCACGATCCGTTATCAGAACTTGATTGTTTTCTTTTGGCAATGGATTCGTCTGACTCGTTGAATTTTCTTTCGTGTTCTTTAATCCCAGTAATGGGAAATCATTGATCAGTTGTAATTTGGGTGTGGCGCTGCATACGCTCAGTAGTGATGTGGGTTAGGCCGATTTTGGATGATGCATCACAGTCTATGAGTGAATTTTTCTTCAGAATCACCCTATTCTACACCAGTGCTTGTGTGCGTGTGGTCTAACATTTCTTACATATAGTTTTCATGCGTTATCTGGTTGCATAGGCCAACATATTTTGTTAGATAACCAGTATAACTAGTTATGACTTACTCGTGTGTCCCGAGGCTGTGATATAAGAATACTATAAACATTGGAACCTGATAAGACATTAGATGGTAGTGTTTCACTTGGTTTGGAATTTTAAGGATTGAGGAGATAATCGCTCGTATATGTTCGTGTTGTGATACCTAGGGTGGACCTAGGTTAGCATAAGGATCTCTTAGGAGATATTTGTCAGGTAGACCGCTGGGATTGGATGAACGTCTTAGAAATTTTATGTGTATGATGAGAAGTGTGGAGGTTATATCAGCCTAAACTAGGCATGATCCAATATTTGTTTAAAGAAACATAGGTTATGAATCCTAACGTAGGAATGACCCCTATTAATGAATTCATTCGTGATATTGTGATATTTTGCAAGTATCAATAATCTCGAGGTTTTGTTTAGATAGACACGTTAGGCATGGTTGAGAACTAGCAATAAGACCTTGGGGTTATTAATAATGATGATTGATTAAAGTAGAACCTTTGGGTTTAGACCATAGTATCGAGGATGCCTAGGATTCAAAACTGGTCGTGGGTAACTGGATTATAAATTGTGATAATCTAAGAATTTTGGGGATGAAATTCCCTAAGGAGGGAAGTTTGTAATATCCCGCCCCAATAAATTAATTTAAATTATATATAGATTTTATATGAGGAGGAATTAATTATAATTATAAAGAGAATTATTGGATTATGGATTATATATGGATTATAGAATTATTGGTTATAAATAAATTTAATTATAAATATCCCTTGTAAGATTTTGGAAGTTGATTGGGGGAAATCTGCGAAACCTTGAAAGTTAGTCGTTCGAACGATGAAGGTTGTCGTTAGAACGAGAAGGAAATCTCATTTAAACGACAAGAAATGTCGCTCGAATGACATATGACGCAAGTCAGTCCTCCTAGTTTGCTGTTAAGCTCTCGATCGCGGATTTAAAATCATAAGTCAACTCATGGAGCTGACGGTGTGGATGGAACCCATAATATACATATGTTGTAAGACTTATGAGTTGTTGATGTCTAAATATAGATTGATTCCAAATTTATAATCACTGATAAATAAAAGATAAGTAACCCAAATCACACACACAAAGACAAAAGTTTTTAAAGTGGTTCGGCTATAGAAGAAAGCCTAAGTGCACTATTATTTTATTCAAGAGTTTACAATAGCTCGGAAATGAGTGACTTGAGTTGTTGTGAATTGACTGTAATACCCCGTATTTTTATGCTATATTAATTTGGGGATTTATTAAATTTAATGTGAATGATTTATTTAATAAAAATCCGAAAATTAATTATGTAATAATTATTAACGTGATGAGAGTTAGTAATTATGGGAAATTTGTTGAATATTACTAATGAGCAAAGTAATATATGATATTGATTATATTGAATGTCATGAGTGAGTTAAATGACAATTTTGGAAATTTGAATCGGGACGCGCCCGTGTCGCGTCGGCCCAAAATTTTGTTAAATAAAAAGTGAATGTTTTATAAGTTATTTGTATGGTCGTTTTGAGTGCGCCAACGCGTCCGGAAGGGTCGAGATAGTCAGTAAAGTGTACCCGGGGGTTTAGTTTGAGTCTCGGGGAGTTTTTAGGCCTAATTGGTACCCCGGGAGGGCAATTTAGTCATTTCACCTTTTTGGGTAATTAAACCCACGAAATTCAGTAACCTATATCAACCATTTAGGTTAGTCAACTAGGGTTAGAAAACAAAAACACAAGTGACGGCCATAGGAGAGGGAATGAGAAAGCTCCAAGGCAATCCAAGGCCCCAAAAGTTTTCCGTTTGCACCACAACCACCACCACCGCGTAGATCGCGGGACGAGGAACGCAGCCATACCAAAATTAGCCGTGAATCAGAATACTAGAAATCCCAGGCAAGTGTTTAACTTGCTATTTTCATTGGTGCAATCTTCATATTAGTTTAGGGATGATTAGGGATGAATTATGTAGAAAGAAACCCAATTTGTGTTAGGAAAATGCATGTAGTATTGATGATATGAAAATTCAGGAATTCTTGCCATGTAGAGGAAGATAACCCACGAAATTTTGATGATATATTAGAAGGAAATTCTGGTAAAAACAGATTAGAACCATGATTAAGAAAAAACTCTAGGGTTCTTGATGATTAGATGAGATTTTGGGTTAATTATCCATGTTTAATGTTAGATATACACATGCTTTACGTTGAAAACATCTGGTATATTGATATAATGTTAGTAGTAGGATTTTTGGGATGTTTAGAATGGAAAAACATGATTTTGGATGAAGAAAATTGGTAGAACCCGTAACTGCAATTCTGCAGATTTTCACAGACCTGCTTGATCGATCGATCGAGCCTAGAGCTTCGACCGATCGAAGGTTCGATCGATCGAGCCCCAAACCTCGATCGATCGACCCCTCCTGGCAGACAACTATTTCCCTTTGTAAATTATTTAAAAATTGAATTTTCGTGATATAATTCTTGGGCATTCTTAGTATAATGATTTGGGAGACATAGAGGACCAGTAGGGCGTATAAATAAAGGCTGGGATCATTAATACTCGACGAGAATGGTATTTATGAGATGTTTACTTTAGGGTTAGTAAATTGATATGTTAAAGTGTGAGGCACGCAAGAGAGTTACGATGAAACGTAGATGTGATACCTACTGAATTTTCTACTTGGAAGAATAGAGTCCATGAGTGTCACAAAATAAGTGAGAAAACCCTTCGAGTTAAGGTTAGAGATGAAACCTTATACGTAATACTAATAATGTGAAATTAAGGATAAGTGTTGTAATTATGGGTGATGAGAGAACCTACAATTAATATGATAAAGGTGATATATTTATATGATTGTGTGTGCATATATTATATACATGTGAAAATCATGCCCACGCTACTTGCTATCCCTGAGGTTACCGCGCTGGGACAGTCTTATCTCGATGGGACCTTTATGGGGGATATTGACTTGTACCCTAGAAGATAAATGTCCTTGGTACAGGCTATCGACGTGATAGTTCAGACGGTCCTAAGAGACGCAGGCATGTGCCATCCTCTTAGAGACTTGGAATCTATTCTTCGCCTCAATTTTGTTGTGTATTCTGTTAATACAATTCGAGAGTGATTCCGATTGTATTCCCCTTAATATGAGTGATATGGGGTTTTGGATAGTAGAGTATGCACGCACCATAGTTTTATGTGGGGTGCTGTTATTTTATATATATTATACGAGTAGTTAATATGTATATGAGATTTGGAAATTTGAAACTGCCTACTGTGATTTGATAAGTAGGACATGGTTGATGACTCAAATAGTAAATACTTATTTCGTGGAAGTATAATATGACACTGGGAAACTATATAAACTAATAAAGTTAAAACGAGAGTTGTGCTGCTAATTGGAAGTATCTTTTTAAACACTGATATTGTTCGGTTTTGAAATCTTATGAGTAAGTTAAGATAAGCTAAATTATTTTGAAGGTTAGTATGATAAAATGTTAAGTTAAACCATTGAGAAGGTTAGTGCGATAGGTGTGCACATTAGAAGAGAGGTGAGATTTTCTCAAGAGAGCGTCGCCCTAATATGTTGTTGCATTGGCCTGTATCAATTTAAATACTTGCTAAACGTATTTTAAATCAAACACACTTTCGGGCTCTGACCCATTTCTCTCTCTCTCTCTCTCTCTTGTATATATATGTATGTATTACAGGTGCCCAGCCACAGGGGCGTCTTGCTTAGGATCTTTTGGAAGGAACGCGCTGCATCTTAGGTGGGAGTTGCAGGTCTTTTGAATAGATGACTTTGTTCATTTGGATCCACTCTTAGCACTTTCATTTAGTTGAACATGTGTAGCTCTTTCCATTATTTCATTATTGTTGGGACATTTGTATTTCAGTTATTTCCAGTATTGTTACTATGGGTTTTATTCAGATTGGATTTCTGACTTTAGATTTCGTATATTGACATTCGATTGACGAATGTATTATATTTATTGGACTTTGTGTTCCAGGTTTATTGTGGTGTGATTCTTAATTGTTGGAATGATGTTAATAAATAAATAAATATTTTTCTTAAAAATAAAATTTGGAAAGTTATGTATGAAAATGGTTTTGACACTTAGCTTAATTATTTAGGGTGTTAAATTGGAAAATTTATTTTTATCGACAGTGATGCTGAGAATGAACCAACTGTTTACCTTAATTTAATTTAATAAAGCAGTGATCTCTCGGTATTTAATTAGGCGGGGTGTCACAAGTGGTATCAGAGCATCAGGTTCTAGTGTCCTTAGGATCTGTACGGCTTATTATGCTTTCAGCGTTGCTTTGTTTGTTATAGAGCCCTATGTTTAGGATTGTCGATTCCTTTGACGAGATTTCGTTCTCCTGCTATAATGTGTATACACTAGTGAATTCTAATTTTTTTCGGATGTGTGCGTGTGACGAGCGATGACGGATGTCAGAAGAGGACCGTTAGGTGTACATCAGGGGGGGGGCAGGGCTCAGTTGAGATTAGGAAATATATCCGAGGATGATGACCGTAGTCGAGTTCACCTCCATTATGGCACGAGAAGCCACGACTAGAAAGGCGACTAAGGTGCAGTAATGATTTTCAAATGCTGTTATAGTCAAATGAGGTGCGAGGGTAAACTTACCCAACGTATTACAAAAACGTGTAGAGACTGTCAGTGGGAAATTTTAGAAACGCGAAAATTGTATGTGTTTACCAAAGGAGGTAAAGTATCCAAAGGCTTAGATATAGGACGGAGTGTGGCAAACTGAAAGTGAAAATTTAGAGAAAAATTTTCTTGGCTTTCGGGACGAAATTATAATGGTTGGAGTCAATCACCAATTTTAGAAGTGGAATTGCTATGCCTATAGGAGAACCTTAGGTACAGTGCTGGCCGTATGTTCCTTCCTTAACTGTTCAGGATTAGAAGCAAGTGTGGTTCTGAACTCATTGAGAGAGGGCATGTCAGGGGCCCATTCGTAAATATGAATCTTAACCGTTAGCGAATTTTGTATCGGAAGAGGTAGATACTAGTGGAGGAAACGACTCCAAGTGGGAGACCAACTTGTAATAATAGTTGATAATACTCGAGGAGGAAATTCTAATGGACGACCGATTCAGAGCTTGACAATGTCATATTTTGTCAAAATAGATGATAACGCTTCTTTGTGGGGGAAGTTAAAGAAATCGAAGAATTTAGTCGAGAATGAGACTGAATGCAACGATGGTGGTATATCACCACAAAAGGATGTGGATGCACATCAGGAAAACCATTTAAATGCTTCAGATAGTTAAATTCTTACCAAGTGATGGTAAATTCAGTAAGTACTATCATAGATAGTAACATGATCTTTATGGCCTGAAAAGTTAAGAGAACAATCGGGATGGTTAACAGGAATCGAGTTTACTAAAGTCTGAGAGGAGGACAAATCCTAACCTGGTTAGTAGGATAGGTGGTAAGTGGATTATGTACTGAGGTATTTTGTGCGGAGTGAGATCGCTCGCGATAATATGTTCCAAAGTGAGGAAAAGGGACAAGAATACGGTGCCTAGTAAAAGGCAACGATTAAAATAATTTTGTTATGGTTTGGGCAGACGTGTTATGTCCGAAAACCATATGCGCAGTCAAGACGATTGACAAGGTAGAAGTGTAAGTTGTATCCTTAGAGGATGAGGCGTGTTTATATGACACGAGAGAGTCACTATATTTTGTTCATTGCTAGATTAGCATGTGAGACGAGTTTAATGCATATAATTATAAATGTTACCATTATGTGAATATTTTTCCCTAGTGTAGCGGGATTGTTTTTTTCTTTAGTGCTATCGACGGAGGATGAATGAGTATATTAACAGTGTTTCATACTTTATTGAGGTTACTCGTTGTAGTGATGCGATACACGAGTATGATATTATCTTTGTTAAGACATTATAGAAATGGTTAGTACGATAGTGGGCATTTATTTCTAGGCTATCGGAATGGTTGCATTAGAGCAACATGTTTTATGTTTTGTTTTGGCGAGCTTTACCTGTAAGAAGGTTGGACTTGCACTTATATTATCTATCCAAGAGACTTCGGAGGAGATAGTGGTCTCGAGATATTCGATGCCAATGTATGTATAGACTTTGTCAGTATAATTCCGTATGTATCGGAATTTACCATTGAGTGAAAAGATTTGACCCAATATTATGTTTAGCACTCCGGACTTAGTGATATGAAGAGTAAATTGTTATATTTACCCTTTAGAGAGGTGGGAGATAAGATTTATACCTCCATTATTAGGGAAAGGAATTTTGAGAATTTCGAGTGTATGTATTCGAGGTTTATGAAATGCTATTACCACCAACCTATACTGAACAATTGTGCAATTAGTGAAACATTCTTTGTTAAGCATAATTACGGGAGAAATTGTAACTTTTCTGTCAAGGGACAGAATAAAGGGGTATATACTATGGACGGAGGACCTAACGGATTTCGATAGCTGACAATGCTAGGTAGTAGTGCATCGGGGGGGTTCCTTGTTTGGATTTCTCTTTGCGAGACATCCCACGCATGAAACTTAGTATAAGGTTGGAAATAGGGAGACGTCTGGTCACTATTCCATGAGTTCGGTACCCTAGTCGAAATGGGATCAAGTAATTATGCATGTAAGTTGGAAGTTGAATCTTGTTTTAAAGCCACTGGAGCCTGATTGTGTGGTAAGAAAGCATTGAAAGTTACCCCACGAGTTAAGGGGTGGAACGCTGATATAGAGAATTTAAGAATTTTGATTTTTAGGGTGATTAGAGTGTTGTAATCACGCTGCAAGCACCAAGGAAAACAAAGAATTTTTTTATTAGTATGGAGCGTATGTGATGCTTACGCTAGTATGCCCGATTTATAGGCTGTGTAGACATCCTGGTTAACTGATGCTAAAAACTCGTCCGAGATGAAGGGGCGTGGCAATGGACGTGTAAATGTGTTTGTGGGGCTAACAGAATGAAGTGGAAGTGATATAGCGGATTAAACGCCACATGAGTGGCGATAATCCATACATAAGTATGCAATTAGAATGGCACACCCTAACTTGATTGGAAGGCTGTGGGAAGCCATTCAAGAATTGGTATTCCTTGAATATAGTAGAATTTAATTGTCATGAAGCACACCTGGAGCGGAGTTGTTATTAGTCAAGTGTGAGAGCGACTCACGCATATAAAGAGTAAAGATGTTAGTATAGTATAACATATCCAGAAGTGCGCTTCGTGGAGAGAAGAGCACGGGTCGAAACTCTCGGCATACTCCAAGGAGGGAAGGGGAGTATTACGTGTCACTTAATGTGAGACATTTCAAGGGAAGAATCGATGTTTAGCAAGACGTAGTGAGTAGTCTCTACATGCACTGCCCATAGGTAAGGTTTGGTTGAAAGAGGAGAATCAACCAAAGAATTTTGTGTTTATCGAAAATTCCTGAACTTGGAAGAGGTCGGTAAAGACGGTAAAGTTCTTGGATGAGTTGCCATCCTCAAAACAAGACCAAGGGTTTATCCCGAACATCTGAATTAAGTCGCCGAGAAGGAAGTGATTGATATTCCTTTGGGCTGGCTTACAATATTAACTGGTATGCCCCATACTTCCTTTGAAAGGAAGGATCGCGCCAGTGCATGGTCCGGCGCAATATAAATTTCTGAATCAAGATGAGATTGGTGAATCCCACCTTTGATATGGGATTTCAGGAACCATCGGAGAAAAGATTTCATTTTGAGTAGGATGTATCACCCTTAGCCAAAGAATGGGCGCACGGTGATTAAAGATTTGTGGAGCCACGTGAATGAGATTTTTGAATCCTGATACGATGATTTCAAGAATGCTCTGTAGAAGCACCCGTACATGTTGTCGCGTACATGGTACTTATTAAAGTTTCGTTATGGAAGAACCTCGACTATTCTCCTTCTGTATGTTATAGGAGAGTAAGTAATCAGAATTTTTGGATCGGTCGAGAAGACATCCGATAAATGTGGTAGAATTCCACGACTGTTTTAGGCGGGCAAGAGTGGTCAAATGTTCGTAATATTTTCTCAGAATGGGAGTTTTGCATATGAATAAAACTGAGTATTTGTCATGTAGTGAGGTGCGGCCTCCTAATGTTAGTGAGATAATGAAATTTATAACTTATAGGCGTGACCTATGCGAATGTTGTTGGTTGGGACCACAATGTGAAGTGTCTCCAATGAGAATGAAAAACAATGTTGCTGGGAGGGAAAAAGCTATAGTGATTGAGCGCCGTGCTATGTGGATAGTTTGCGTACTGACGAGAGATATCTAGAATTGTGTTACCTGATAGGCCTTATTTTCCAAATTTCGGGACGAAATTCAGTTATTAGGGGGGAAGTATGTAATACCCCGTATTTTTATGCTATATTAATTTGGGGATTTATTAAATTTAATGTGAATGATTTATTTAATAAAAATCCAGAAATTAATTATGTAATAATTATTAACGTGACGAGAGTTAGTAATTATGGGAAATTTGTTGAATATTACTAATGAGCAAAGTAATATATGATATTGATTATATTGAATGTCATGAGTGAGTTAAATGACAATTTTGGAAATTTGAATCGGGACGCGCCCGTGTCGCGTCCGGACTAAATTTTGTTAAATAAAAAGTGAATGTTTTATAAGTTGTTCGTATGGTCATTTTGAGTGCGCCAACGCGTCCGGAAGGGTCGAGATAGTCAGAAAAGTGTACCCGGGGGTTTAGTTTGAGTCTCAGGGAGTTTTTAGGCCTAATTGGTACCCCGAGAGGGCAATTTAGTCATTTCACCTTTTTGGGTAATTAAACCCACGAAATTCAGTAACCTATATCAACCATTAAGGTTAGTCAGCTAGGGTTAGAAAACAAAAACACAAGTGACGGCCATAGGAGAGGGAAGGAGAAAGCTCCAAGGCAATCCAAGGCCCCAAAAGTGTTCCGTTTGCACCACAACCACCACCGCCGCATAGATCGCGGGACGAGGAACGCAGCCATACCAAAATCAGCCGTGAATCAGAATACCAGAAATCCCAGGCAAGTGTTTAACTTGCTATTTTCGTTCGTGCAATCTTCATATTAGTTTAGGGATGATTAGGGATGAATTATGTAGAAGGAAACCCAATTTGTGTTAGGAAAATGCATGTAGTATTGATGATATGAAAATTCAAGAATTCTTGCCATGTAGAGGAAGATAACCCACGAAATTTTGATGATATATTAGAAGGAAATTCTGGTAAAAACAGATTAGAACCATGATTAAGAAAAAACTCTAGGGTTCTTGATGATTAGATGAGATTTTGGGTTAATTATCCATGTTTAATGTTAGATATACACATGCTTTATGTTGAAAACATCTGGTATATTGATATAATGTTAGTAGTAGGATTTTTGGGACGTTTAGAATGGAAAAACATGGTTTTGGATGAAGAAAATTGGTAGAACCCGTAACTGCAATTCTGCAGATTTTCGCAGACCTGCTTGATCGATCGATCGAGCCTAGAGCTTCGACCGATCGAAGGTTCGATCGATCGAGCCCCAAACCTCGATCGATCGACCCCTCCTGGCAGACTACTATTTCCCTTTGTAAATTATTTAAAAATTGAATTGTCGTGATATAATTCTTGGGCATTCTTAGTATAATGATTTGGGAGACATAGAGGACCAGTAGGGCGTATAAATAAAGGTTGGGATCATTAATACTCGACGAGAATGGTATTTATGAGACGTTTACTTTAGGGTTAGTAAATTGGTATGTTAAAGTATGAGGCACGCAAGAGAGTTACGATGAAACGTAGATGTGATACCTACTGAATTTTCTACTTGGAAGAATAGAGTCCATGAGTGTCACGAAATAAGTGAGAAAACCCTTCGAGTTAAGGTTAGAGATGAAACCTTATACGTAATACTAATAATCTGAAATTAAGGATAAGTGTTGTAATTATGGGTGATGAGAGAACCTACAATTAATATGATAAAGGTGATATATTTATATGATTGTGTGTGCATATATTATATACATGTGAAAATCATGCCCACGCTACTTGCTATCCCTGAGGTTACCGCGCTGGGACAGTCTTATCTCGATGGGACCTTTATGGGGGATATTGACTTGTACCCTAGAAGATAGATGTCCTTGGTACAGGCTATCGACGTGATAGTTCAGACGGTCCTAAGAGACGCAGACATGTGCCATCCTCTTACAGACTTGGAATCTATTCTTCGCCTCAATTTTGTTGTGTATTCTGTTAATACAATTCGAGAGTGATTCCGATTGTATTCCCCTTAATATGAGTGATATGGGGTTTTGGATAGTAGAGTATGCACGCACTATAGTTTTATGTGGGGTGCTGTTATTTTATATATATTATACGAGTAGTTAATATGTATATGAGATTTGGAAATTTGAAACTGCCTACTGTGATTTGATAAGTAGGACATGGCTGATGACTCAAATAGTAAATACTTGTTTCGTGGAAGTATAATATGACACTGGGAAACTATATAAACTAATAAAGTTAAAACGAGAGTTGTGCTGCTAATTGGAAGTATCTTTTTAAACACTGATATTGTTCGGTTTTGAAATCTTATGAGTAAGTTAAGATAAGCTAAATTATTGGGAAGGTTAGTATGATAAAATGTCAAGTTAAACCATTGGTAAGGTTAGTGCGATAGGTGTGCACATTAGAAGAGAGGTGAGATTTTCTCAAGAGAGCGTCGCCCTAATATGTTGTTGCATTGCCCTGTATCAATTTAAATACTTGCTAAACATATTTTAAATCAAACACACTTTCGGGCTCTGACCCGTTTCTCTCTCTCTCTCTCTCTTGTATATATATGTATGTATTACAGGTGCCCAGCCACAGGGGCGTCTTGCTTAGGATCTCTTGGAAGGAACGCGCTGCAGCTTAGGTGGGAGTTGTAGGTCTTTTGAATAGACGACTTCGTTCATTCAGATCCACTCTTAGCACTTTCATTTAGTTGAGCATGTGTAGCTCTTTCCATTATTTCATTATTGTTGGGACATTTGTATTTCAGTTATTTCCAGTATTGTTACTATGGGTTTTATTCAGATTGGATTTCTGACTTTAGATTTCGTATATTGACATTCGATTGACGAATGTATTATATTTATTGGACTTTGTGTTCCAGGTTTATTGTGGTGTGATTCTTAATTGTTGGAATGATGTTAATAAATAAATAAATATTTTTCTTAAAAATAAAATTTGGAAAGTTATGTATGAAAATGGTTTTGACACTTAGCTTAATTATTTAGGGTGTTAAATTGGAAAATTTATTTTTATCGACAGTGATGCTGAGAATGAACCAACTGTTTACCTTGATTTAATTTAATAAAGGAGTGATCACCCGGTATTTAATTAGGCGGGGTGTCATATTGACCTATCCCCATTAGTTGAGGAAGGATGTCTATTTATAAGGGTCCAAAACCCTAAAGATGGAACGTCATCATATTGACAGACGTTTACATCTGTATACAATGATTAAGATATTAGCTGTTCTAAGTTAGTTGGCATTCTTGTCTGAGCAACGCTTTGTATTCTGGTTGGTTGGCCTTCTGGTGTTGGCTGGCAATATAACCGACAAAGTGTCTCTGAAGCCGATCAAGTTGGTTGGTCGGGCATGCTGGATGACAGGTGTACGCTCATCATTGGTCCATGCGAAAGTATAATTTTGACATACAATATAAGTTAAAGTGTGAAAATGTATGAAATGTAGCCAAGTGGGTTTTAAGATGCAAAATCCCATAAATAAAGTGTGTATTTCAAATGTCTAGAATATGGAACTTTAATGTGCCAAAAAGTGTTGTTTTATATATTAAAGGTGCTAAAGTAGCAAGTAAGCATGTTGAGTGAATTGTGATGTTGAGCAAGTGTTAAAATCGAGAAAAATATTTAAAATGTTAAGTGGAAAATATAAAAACCACTTTTGGGAAAATAACACTTGATAAAGGACCAAATAGTAAGTTTTGGCAAATGAAGGGTAAATTGGTAATTTACTAGAAAGGGAATATTTTTATGCCATAAAAATATGAAAGAATGTCTTTACACTAGTGTGGGTTGAATAATAAATTAATTCCTAAAATGTGGATGATTTCGGTATTAAATCAACGTGTGTGTGAATAAAGGACTTAAACGAGAAAGAAATCATTTTCCAACTGTTAATGGAAAATGGATGGCTAAGTCCGGGCTTTTGGATTCGGTCACTAAAAGTGGAATAATGTGGACAATTGCAAAAAGTTAAAACACATAAAAGGGAACTTAGAAGACACCGAAATAAAGCAAGAAGGTCCCGGAGCCCTTGGGTGAAAATCCCTAAAACACTTACCAAAGCATATAGTGCATATAACAGGCGTTGTGGAGCCCGTGGAAGTATGCAGTTTTGGAAGATTCTGAGAAAAGATAATGAAATATGGAACATATCAAGAAATGGGTTGTGTGGCTAAATGTATAAAGACAAACCTAACTTGAGTGACTTAAATATGTGTTTCGGTAAATGATTAAATGGACTCATGGTGAAAGAATCGATTAATGTACATAAAGTAAATAAAATGGTGACGTGAAAAGGCTTGATGCGTAATTAAGCTACCTAATGAGGATTTAACTCATAGTAACACAAGCGTGTGTGTTGTATACGGATTTCATGTTAATGGATGTCGGGTAATAAGCGTTTTCACAAGAAAATGAAAGGTTTTCCCAACAATTGTTAATTGTTCAAAGTGTGCGTTAATGGGGAAATGTGCTAGTTTTAAGTATAATTATAGAAAATGACTATTCTATAAAGAAAAAAAAGGAATAAACGGTGATGTATAACATTTTAAGATAAAATGGTCTAATACACTGAGACATGTATTTTCAAAGGTATACATGTAGATATATACGTATTTTTACATGCACGTAGTCATAATGTGTGAGTATTCTTTTCTGCCTTTCATTTATATTCTGCATTGTATAGTTCCCACTGACCATTCGGCTCACACCCTCCTTTTGTTATGGAAGGTTGTATGCGGTTTCGTATGTTGAGAGCGTGGTACATGTAAGTACTTTATTTATTTTACATTAGTAGCTTAGTTTATGTGGAATTTGGGGTGCTCCCCCTGAGTCCCTCACGTAGTTCATCTTGAAACTGTAATCGCATGCTAAACAAGTGAAACGTTAATTAAAATAAAATTTGACTAACAACATTATATAGGTTGTTCCATTGCACTTCACTCCTAAAGCTCGGGTCAGATTGGGTTGACTCACGGGTAACCCATAAATTCGGGTCATGGCGTTACACAGAGGTTTTGGAATAAGTAACGACATCTTAAAAAATGACTATTTCATACATAACTAATGCAACAAGTTATATGGAATAAGTATGACTGGCCACATGCTATATGAGTTGTGCATTGATGAGACTTTAAAAGTGTTTTTAGTGTGTGCTTCTATCGACTCAAGTGTAAGCTGGTCGCTCAAGTAATAATCCAATAAACCGAGTGTCGAACTCAGGGAATAGGACGAATGCTCGTGACGACGAATAGGAAGATCGATTAACCCTACTAATGACTAAGAGAAAGAAGAAAAAGGTGATAAGTTGTTTTATGACTTTACCAATCAACTAAAGAAATATGAATTAAATTAAGAACTAAATAAGCATGCAGAAGGAACTAAAACTTTAACTATATGAGAGAAAATGGAGTTAGGGTACACTCCCCCGAACCATCAGTGTTTACATAGAACATAAAAGCTTCAAAAAGATAATTCTTCATTCAAAGAGACATCAAATACTTCTCTAAGCATTCGACATATGAGGACTAAATGCCGCACAATATCAAATCAAAAATTGTATTTGACAAGGATGAGAAATTATCAAAACGCTAATTACACCCTTAAACATTTTGCTTACCTAGGGCAAATGGAATTAAAAGGCCTACAATATTTATCTTGATAAAGTTCCAACCTTTGAATAAGGGATTACTTTTTATTCACTTTTTAAATTCATATGTGTTACCTAGGTTGGGTTCATGTACCCCAACCCGCTAAAAACTTAGCTGGACATGATAAATTTAACACTACACATGAATTCTACGTTGTGTGAGATCATTCCTACGGGAAAAGTGCAGTCAGACATGTAAAAGAGAATCCTAACTAAGAAATAATGCATCACAAACCAAAAGATGAGAGAAATTGAAAGAAATAAAGGAACTATAATTGGATTGAAGAAAAATCTTGAATTTAATGCCAAAAGATGAATAATTATTGAACAAGATGAATCCTAAGGTTCTTGCCTTCAAGAATCTCTCAAAACAATCTAAAAACCTCCTCCTTGATGTCTGGTGATACAATAAGATATAATCCACACGTTTTATTGAGTGTTTGAACCATGGACAACTCTAATTTTTTGGAATAAAGAATCAAAATCCCGCCGCGTCAAACTTGTCCGGTTTGGTCTTCTTTAATGAGGCGAACCTGTCTGCTTAATACAAAATGATAGATCAGATCAGAATCTGTTTCATCGGTTTGGTTTGCACATTCCAGTGAGGGGGACCAGTTTGGTTCAATGTCTATCGGTTCGGTTCGCTGGAATTTTTCTTTCTTTCTTTTCTCTTAATTTATTTTCAACTTTGAAGCTTCATAACATTTCAACCGGGACTCAGATTTAGATACTGTTTCTTCCTACGTGCTTGTGGACTCGAGGTCTTCAACTTTCCTTTAGGTTCCTTATCCGAATTCCTGGTGTAAAATTACTATTTTTCCATTAACTTTTCTTCTTTTCTTTCTTTCTCGATTTTGAGTCTACTCTTTTCTTCACTTGTATAAAATACCTGTAAAATGTAAGAGAAATATATGAAACTCGACGCACTATATAGAAGATGTCAGTAGAAATGATTTGGAATAAATCAACTTAATTTACATCGCACAAGATGATGGGGATAAATATGAAGAATTTATGTCTAATCAAACCCCCCTAATTTAAAATTTTGATCATCCCGAGCAATGTAAAAGAATCAAAATAAGGTCCAAAACTTAGCAAACATGTTATTAGGATATAATACCTCTTTTGCAGGCAAGCGATTGCATTTAGCTTATGTAACAAGCCTTTAAACCCCTAGGTTATCCTAGTAGGACGAGTAGTGTCTCGTGTGGGTTTGCAGTGAATATAGCCAGAAAATTCGTTTCTCACATGACTCAAGAAAATGATCAAAATACTTAAAAATTGTACGATTTAAACTTCTCCAAAAATGGTCACCGCAAATTCATATTCAAGAGTCTCAAACTGTAGTGTGTGTGTGTGTGTGTGTGCGAAGCAAAAATTTAACCGCCAACTTCCACCGATTGATCATTATTGTTGCCCAGAAAAATACTCAAGAGGGGGGGTGAATTGAGTTTTTACAAACTTTTCGGGATAAACTAATATTTCAGAAAATATTTAATTTAAAACACTTAATACAAATTTCAGATTAAATAAATCTTAAATGATTAAACCAATAATGATTAAATAAATGTTACCGATTTAAACAATTTAAAACAGAGTTTGAAACACACAATAAATAAATTATCAAATAAATACTTTCAATTGATTAAACCAGAGATTACAATATCCAATAAATAAATAATCAATTTTCGTATTTTATATTCTGGATTTAATCTAAAGAGATTCACACAAGAATATCAAATAATATCACCAATTAATTTAAACAAGATAAATCACAGATTTCAACACCCAAATAAATATTTAATTAATTTCTGTATAATAATAATTTATCTTCTAGAATTAATCTAAAAAGATTCAAATCAAGAATAACAACCAAATACTCTCAATAAATTAAACAAGTTGTTATATTTCAAGATTATAAGACCCAATAAATTTATAAACAATTTTCGTATTTAATAAAAATTAATATTCTGGAATTAATAATTATTACGAAAATAATTATTTCTGTCTTAAAATAAAATTATCAAATTTTCAGAATTAATTCAATTGCATGTGTAAGTGCTTAAAATAAAAATAACCAATCACACACAAGCAAATAAATAAATATAAAATAAATGACACCGTATTTTTAACGTGGTTCGGCCAAAACCCGGCCTACGTCCACGCGCCAAGAGCAAGCTTCCGTCTCCCGCGCTTCACTAGTCCTGATCCACTTGTACGGTAGGATCAAACCACCATTTACAGACACTTGAAGCAAATACCGGTTCCAAGTACAACCGAAGCTAAAATTCCAGCTTCAAACAAATCCGAATGTTGAGTACAAAGTTTGGATGTCGAAACTCTCTAAAATACAAATTGATCCGAGTTTCTTCTTGAGTGAGACTTTACAATAAATCTGATTTTTGGCACTAGTCTTCTTCTTGAAATTTTTGTAGCAGAATAATGATTCTTGTGCTCTTCAAATTTCTTCTTCAACAAATAACTGAGTATATTGATTGTTGCTGTCCCAAATATGTAGAGCTGAATAAATTTCTGTTTGCTCTCTTTTCTGTGTGTATATGGAGCAGAATGAAATTTTCTGGATGATGTCTTTCAGATATTTTCGTGTGTGCTACTTTTCCAACTGAATGTGGTCTCATCTTTGTAGCCTAAAAGAAAATAGCCGTTGGAGAAGGCTTGAGCTGAAATCAACTTCAACTTGGAGCATTAATTGTGAACTGATAGAGAGAGAGAGATTGGGAGAGCATTAAATGCTCTAAATCTTGAGAAGGAAAAACGTATCTGTTTAAACCAACTATATTATCTGTGTAAGAAATACAATATAGACTGGTAGAGAGATAAAGAAGTTAGAAGCAAAATGGAATATGCAAAGTACTGAAATCAGCCAATACTATCGCCTGTCAGTTGAGGCGTCCAACGCACTTTGAAATAATAGCCTACTGACATGAACATAAGGGTAGAGTATCCAAACTGTATAAGGCCATGTCTTGTACTGATAATAAGCGCATGCTGGTTATATTGAATTTAACAAAAATAATTAATAAATACAACTTGTACAAATTCAGATATGCGTTCAGATAGCATTGGATAAAAAATAAAATCCAAGTTTAAAAAGGTTTCGTTCAACCGTGAAAAAAAAAATTACTAAAGCCAACTAGATCATATCACACAGATAACACGTGGTCTTAACAAATTGTTAAAAATTAGGATACTGTTGTTACTATCATTTCAATTTGTCAACAACAAAAAAATACAATTTGTCCAAGTCAAATAATAGGTGTGAGATTTGGATAAATCAAATGGTGTCTTGACAAGACTACTATTAAGCCACATGTCCGTGCCTTCCCAAGGCAAAAGAATGCAAAGAATCTCCCAAAGATTTTATATAAGAAAATGAGATTGGACATATACCAACTACACCAAAAAATAGCTGTTAGAAAAATCAGGCTCATAACCGGAAATAAACATAATATATGCGTGTAAGATATTTATAAAAAAATATACATAGGTGTACATATATATTGTATAAAAAATATTTCCCACACTGATAAAAAGTTTCCGAAAAGATCTAGAAATAAATTTTTGACAGATATGAAAATACTTTGGACAGAACAGTTCCAAAAAAAATTATTTCGGACAGATATAAAATCAATTTTTCGGACAGATATAAAAAAATGATTTCGGTCAGATATTTTCGTAAAAAAAATTCCAAACGGATAAAGAAATTTAGAACAGATATTTTATATAAAAAAAAATTCGGACAAAACAAAAAAAAATTATGTAAAAGATTTCGTATATAAAAAACTGAACTAACCTTTGAGACCAATGAAGGAGCTAACCTAACCTAACTTTGAAGACAAGACAAGTCGTAGCCTTGCTAGTCTGAGTTGAATTGATATAACCTGACTTGCTTATAGGCTGAACTGAATTGATATAACCTGACTTTGTAGCCTTGCTATAAGCTGACAAGGATTATCTTAGGAATTCAAAGAAGAACAATCATGACTTGTGAGGAAGAGAGGAGGTGAACATACATATATAAGACAAAGGACATACATGCATGCATACTCATATAAGCATATATATATATAATCGTAGAAGGCAAAAAGATCTAAACAGCTTTTGGTATTTGCCACTCATTCTACCAAATGTTAGTAATATATTATATACACAAAAGCATTCATGTAGAAAGTAACACAAAGCCACACAAAAAATAATTTCGAAAATATATTTCAGTAAAAAAAAATTATTCCGAATTTTTTTTTTGAATAAGAAATTTATATTAAACAAAGTTGCACCAATTTTACTAAAAAATTATTTTCAGTAAAAATAATATAATTTTTCTTTTAGAAAAAGTTTAGGCTCATAATTAATTAGTCACACATAAAATCATAGATAAAAAATATGCATGTGTGCCTAGTGTGTCAAGTGCAAATGTGCACCACACATGAATACCTTTACTCGGATATGTCGTTGTGTAAAGTCGAGGTATGTTGAGTCGTGAAAATAAAACTTGACATAAATGCAAATATTATATAACATAATAAATATATGTATATAATGGTATATGAACAAATATTATACAATAAGGAATATCTATTGAATAACTTAATAAAAATATGTTTGGAATCATCAAAATCAATATATTAAGTTAAACTAAAATGTATATTAATTAAACTAATTTAATTAATTAGGGATAAAATACATTTTCGTTAACAATCTCCCCCTTTTTGATGATGACAAACAATGATTCACATATATTCATAAAATGAAATATTAAGCACAAATAGTGAATCATAAATATTTCTCCCCCTTTGACATTATCAAAAAGATATTTCTTATAAATCCAGTGTCACGGTTAAAAAGCGAAGCTCCCCCTATCAAAAATAATTCGTGCATGGGATATAACCATAAATCGCAAAGGGCATAAAATTTTCAATACGCACATGTGTCAACATAAAAAAAATTTATTGCATGTATTTGAATTTGTAGATAGAAAAAAAATCAACAAATAATGCATAAGTCACAAAAATGATAAATGATAAATGATGCCAATAGTTGTCTGATACCAATTGTTGTAGTCACACAAACCGTGCGTTGCACACAATGATTTCTCGGAACAACTTTTTACGCATAAATAGGAATCACAACTCAATGTTTTCAAATAATGCAAATACGAGAGATATATCAATTAGCTCAATCATCTTTCTTAATCCTAAAATTTCAGCATATCAATTTGATGTGTAAGTCCTCATGATAGAATAAACTTTTAAGCACACAACAAATAAACATTTCATAACTCGATGTTTTCAAAATAACATGAGTTAGAAATAGCAAAAAAAAACTATACCATTTTGCTCAAGCTTTGCCGTTTTCAAGATACGAGCTAAAATTCTCGGAATAATCAACTAAATTGCAAAATCCATAACAATATATCAAAGTTATGATCAAGCAATTTTCGAACAAATAATCAAACAAATTTGAATAAACTTTTATCTCCCCCTAAGGGATACCAATTAAGGCAAATATGCATATAACAAATAATGTGCATCTTTTTCATGAGATAAAATATTTTCTATAATTTTTTTTTTAATTATCTTCTAATAAGATGTAATATTTCCATGAAAGTCATTAAATCAATTTTCCAAGAATGAAACATATCATGAGGCCATAAGAAATTAAACTCAATAATATCAGATTTTTAAGCACAATCAATATAAGAGTCAATTTGTTCAAAAAATTATGTTCTTCATAGAAAACAATAGTATTCAACTAATCAGGTTAAACATATAGCATGCCATGAAATTAAAAAAAATCTTAATAATTATCTGATTTTTACAAGTAAGCACAAATGTTAAAAAAAAATTATATACTTCATGAATGTCACAAATATTCAAATAATGGCACAAAACATGTAGCATGTCTTAAATTTTGCTCACTAATATTAATATGATCATATCATCAAAATTAATGAGTGCATATCATAAAATCATCAAGTAGCTCATATGACTAACATTTATACAAATGACACTTTATCAAAATATTCTCAAATGACATTTTCGTTTCAATTTAATATACGATAAGGTCATGAATTAATCCAATTTAATTTATCAATAAATATATGTCAAGATGTAATACAAAAAAAAATTATGACTATTCACAAACGAAAAATATATCATCAAAATCAAGTGCATGTTTCAACATAGACCAATCGATAATAATAAATGTATAAATTAACATGATGTATAAATAATCTAGAACAAACTCATATGTTATAACAAATAATCTAAGTATGGAAATATATCATAAAATAAATCATCAACAAATATATGATTATAAATTCATGAATAGTGTTCCTTACCACCTTACCAATACCAAAGATATATTCATGAAGATTTCTTCCAAGTGTGGCATTTCCAACATTAGGCAATGATACTTGAAATTTGTAATATGACCGAATCATATGCCTTGAAAATCCACAATCCATAATCCATCTCAATTTGGAACCTGTACAACTTTCAAGATATACTCTTTTCTATCCAAAAAGGTGTTAGATCCATAAAGCAATATTAATTAGAAAATTTCAGAATTCATTTTCTTATCAAAAATTCAAGCGTACTCATAATAAAAGATAATCATTGTGATCAATAATGATACGCAACTTATACTAGAATGTACGTAACAAATAATAATTATCAATGACAATTTTATCATGTACTAAAATAAAATTTTCATTAATCCATATACAAAGAAATAATTTTAACATCCATAGAAATTTTTGAATTAATAAAAATATTCACATTTTCAACCATTTGAGATTAATATGAAATAAATCAAATTATAAGTCATTAATCACACAAAAAAATATTTTCAAGTAATGAATGGTGTGTATTTTAAATAAGCATATAAACATGATAATAATTAAACAAAAAAAATAATCAGATTATTAATCATTAATAAGCATATTAAATATGAAAACAATATATCACAAAATTTATCAAGAAAGGAATGTGTTAAAAAAAAATCTAACATTAATTGAATTCTCATAAAATTTGTTCAAGTCCCAATACCGGTTTTGCACATAAATACTTTATCTTTTGGAACCCAAAAAGAGTGTGGCAAGCTACGGTTAGCATACATAATTGTTTCTTTCGGAATCCAAGCTAATTTTGTATTATATTTTCTTTTTCTAAATTTACAAAATTTGGAGTAATGTGTATGTCTACCACAATATGAGCATAAAGAATTAGAATGACTAGATGAGGCATCATTTCGAAATAAATTAGAATAATTCTTTTTCTCATTTTCTTCCTCATATCCAATACCATTATTATTAAATCGAATTCTTTGTTTTTCCATAATTTTATGAAAATAATCATTTCCTTTAGTAAATGTGTCTAAAGATTTCTTTAAATATTCAATTTCCTTTTTCAACTCAATATTTTCAGATTCAAAAGAATTAGGGATACTAACATATTTTTCCTTTTTCAAAGATTTAATTTCATTCTTTAAAGATTCGTATTCTAATTTTAGATTATCAAAATCTTTTGAAATAAAATCACATTTAGCATGAGTCTTTTTAAGTGCAATGAACTTCTTTCCAATATCTTCATATTTTTCATACAACTCATTAAATGCATCTTGTAATTCATCATAATCATCAACAATATCATTTTCAATATCATGATTTGGACTATAAGTAGAATATGATTCATTATTACTAATGCAAGGGTTAGATTGTACCTCTTCATTACCAATTGCCATGAGACAGGGAGTAATAGATTCTTCAATGCTTGATTCATCAGTATTGGCATATAGGCAAGGGGTGCACATATTTTTACTAAGTGCATCAAAATCAGAATTTTCAAGGAACTTTTCCTTTGTAATAAAGTTGGAAACATATGGTCCACTGCATATCCATTTTCTTTTCATATAATGAAACAAGGAGTAGCTACAAGAGATCAAACATTTTAGCATACAAATAATAAAAATGTAAAGTGCAGCATTTAAAATAAATACAGAAAAGTTTGTCATGATCTTTAACTCTATGATTGTTAAATCAAAATAAATAAGAAGAGCACTAGCTCTGATACCAATTGTTGCCCAGAAAAATACTCAAGAGGGGGGGGGGGTGAATTGAGTTTTTACAAACTTTTCGGGATAAACTAATATTTCAGAAAATATTTAATTTAAAACACTTAATACAAATTTCAGATTAAATAAATCTTAAATGATTAAACCAATAATGATTAAATAAATGTTACCGATTTAAACAATTTAAAACAGAGTTTGAAACACACAATAAATAAATTATCAAATAAATACTTTCAATTGATTAAACCAGAGATTACAATATCCAATAAATAAATAATCAATTTTCGTATTTTATATTCTGGATTTAATCTAAAGAGATTCACACAAGAATATCAAATAATATCACCAATTAATTTAAACAAGATAAATCACAGATTTCAACACCCAAATAAATATTTAATTAATTTCTGTATAATAATAATTTATCTTCTAGAATTAATCTAAAAAGATTCAAATCAAGAATAACAACCAAATACTCTCAATAAATTAAACAAGTTGTTATATTTCAAGATTATAAGACCCAATAAATTTATAAACAATTTTCGTATTTAATAAAAATTAATATTCTGGAATTAATAATTATTACGAAAATAATTATTTCTGTCTTAAAATAAAATTATCAAATTTTCAGAATTAATTCAATTGCATGTGTAAGTGCTTAAAATAAAAATAACCAATCACACACAAGCAAATAAATAAATATAAGTGCTGAAAATAAATGACACCGTATTTTTAACGTGGTTCGGCCAAAACCCGGCCTACGTCCACGCGCCAAGAGCAAGCTTCCGTCTCCCGCACTTCACTAGTCCTGATCCACTTGTACGGTAGGATCAAACCACCATTTACAGACACTTGAAGCAAATACCGGCTCCAAGTACAACCGAAGCTAAAATTCCAGCTTCAAACAAATCCGAATGTTGAGTACAAAGTTTGGATGTCAAAACTCTCTAAAATACAAATTGATCTGAGTTTCTTCTTGAGTGAGACTTTACAATAAATCTGATTTTTGGCACTAGTCTTCTTCTTGAAATTTTTGTAGCAGAATAATGATTCTTGTGCTCTTCAAATTTCTTCTTCAACAAATAACTGAGTATATTGATTGTTGCTGTCCCAAATATGTAGAGCTAAATAAATTTCTGTTTGCTCTCTTTTCTGTGTGTATATGGAGCAGAATGAAATTTTCTGGATGCTCTCTTTCAGATATTTTCGTGTGTGCTACTTTTCCAACTGAATGTGGTCTCATCTTTGTAGCCTAAAAGAAAATAGCCGTTGGAGAAGGCTTGAGCTGAAATCAACTTCAACTTGGAGCATTAATTGTGAACTGATAGAGAGAGAGAGATTGGGAGAGCATTAAATGCTCTAAATCTTGAGAAGGAAAAACGTATCTGTTTAAACCAACTATATTATCTGTGTAAGAAATAAAATATAGACTGGTAGAGAGATAAAGAAGTTAGAAGCAAAATGGAATATGCAAAGTACTGAAATCAGCCAATACTATCGCCTGTCAGTTGAGGCGTCCAAGGCACTTTGAAATAATAGCCTACTGACATGAACATAAGGGTAGAGTATCCAAACTGTATAAGGCCATGTCTTGTACTGATAATAAGCGCATGCTGGTTATATTGAATTTAACAAAAATAATTAATAAATACAACTTGTACAAATTCAGATATGCGTTCAGATAGCATTGGATAAAAAATAAAATCCAAGTTTAAAAAGGTTTCGTTCAACCGTGAAAAAAAAAATTACTAAAGCCAACTAGATCATATCACACAGATAACACGTGGTCTTAACAAATTGTTAAAAATTAGGATACTGTTGTTACTATCATTTCAATTTGTCAACAACAAAAAAATACAATTTGTCCAAGTCAATTAATAGGTGTGAGATTTGGATAAATCAAATGGTGTCTTGACAAGACTACTATTAAGCCACATGTCCGTGCCTTCCCAAGGCAAAAGAATGCAAAGAATCTCCCAAAGATTTTATATAAGAAAATGAGATTGGACATATACCAACTACACCAAAAAATAGCTGTTAGAAAAATCAGGCTAATAACCGGAGATAAACATAATATATGCGGGTAAGATATTTATAAAAAAAATATACATAGGTGTACATATATATTGTATAAAAAATATTTCCCACACTGATAAAAAGTTTCCGAAAAGATCTAGAAATAAATTTCTGACAGATATGAAAATACTTCGGACAGAACAGTTCCAAAAAAAATTATTTCGGACAGATATAAAATCAATTTTTCGGACAGATATAAAAAAATGATTTCGGTCAGATATTTTCGTAAAAAAAATTCCAAACGGATAAAGAAATTTAGAACAGATATTTTATATAAAAAAAAAATTCGGACAAAACAAAAAAAAATTATGTAAAAGATTTCGTATATAAAAAACTGAACTAACCTTTTAGACCAATGAAGGAGCTAACCTAACCTAACTTTGAAGACAAGACAAGTCGTAGACTTGCTAGTCTGAGTTGAATTGATATAACCTGACTTGCTTATAGGCTGAACTGAATTCATATAACCTGACTTTGTAGCCTTGCTATAGGCTGACAAGGATTATCTTAGGAATTCAAAGAAGAACAATCATGACTTGTGAGGAAGAGAGGAGGTGAACATACATATATAAGCCAAAGGACATACATGCATGCACACTCATATAAGCATATATATATATAATCGTAGAAGGCAAAAAGATCTAAACAGCTTTTGGTATTTGCCACTCATTCTACCAAATGTTAGTAATATATTATATACACAAAAGCATTCATGTAGAAAGTAACACAAAGCCACACAAAAAATAATTTCGAAAATATATTTCAGTAAAAAAAAATTATTCCGAAATTTTTTTTTTGAATAAGAAATTTATATTAAACAAAGTTGCACCAATTTTACTAAAAAATTATTTTCAGTAAAAATAATATAATTTTTCTTTTAGAAAAAGTTTAGGCTCATAATTAATTAGTCACACATAAAATCATAGATAAAAAATATGCATGTGTGCCTAGTGTGTCAAGTGCAAATGTGCACCACACGTGAATACCTTTACTCGGATATGTCGTTGTGTAAAGTCGAGGTATGTTGAGTCGTGAAAATAAAACTTGACATAAATGCAAATATTATATAACATAATAAATATATGTATATAATGGTATATGAACAAATATTATAGAATAAGGAATATCAATTGAATAACTTAATAAAAATATGTTTGGAATCATCAAAATCAATATATTAAGTTAAACTAAAATGTATATTAATTAAACTAATTTAATTAATTAGGGATAAAATACATTTTCGTTAACAATTATGTTACTTTCCAAAAATTCATTTTAGTTCAATTTCTCACGAATGCTCTCACAAACGAATCACTCAGAATGTGGCTAGTTTCTCTAGGTATGCGTGATATAAAGAGTAAATAGAATGGAACATGAGGTCACACACACAAATTTGAAATACAAAATTTTTATGGTGAAAAGATCTCATCATCGGATTACGATCATTGGCTAATGGGAACCATCGCCTTTATCCATACCAATTAATCTCTATTATCATCTTTTTGTGTCCTAGCTCTCCACGCGGTAATTAATTTCACTATTCAGACTCGATTATGACTTTTTAGGGTGTGTTGGGTAAAATTGGGAATGGTTGGGAAATTCGAAATTGGAAAATGTTCTTACGATGTCCGTTATTGCTTTTTTGGGCATTTGCTCTTTTTTCTCCTTTTTATTTTTATTTTTATTTTTATTTTTCTTGCTATTTTCATTTAGCATTTTTCTTTTATTTTTTTCTTGCCCCTTTTTATTGCACCATTTGGATGTTATTTTCTGAATTTTTCAATTTTCACAATTCCGGGCCAATTAGTTTATTTAGGTTACAAACGAAAAGGAAAACTTTTATTCGGCTCAAAATGGGTTGCAAATGGATAATTTTTCACAATTTTTTATGGAAAATATTTTTGGGTAACAAACGAGGGCCTACTTCATTGTCTGAATTACTAATTATATTATCATATGCATCTCAAAATTAATTTAATTTAGATATATTGTAGCGCGTTTTTCAAGACAACATCTCACTCGTTTTCTCTAACCGATCAAAATAAAGGAATTGAGATCTTCAACGACCTTTTTTAAACACTTTAAAGAACTTTGAGTTAACCACTAACTCAGATTGATTAATCTCAAAATTCATTCCTAAAGTCATCAATTTTCGCTCAATTTTCATCTTTGGTCAATTTCGGCTTTATTCATTTGAATTTTTGCAAATTGGGACATTAAATAAAATTTTGCTATTTTTTCAAAGATCTTAAATTCCAATTTTATTTATTTGGAAGATTTTTTTTTTGCTTTTCAAAAATTTTCAATTTTTTTAGAAATTTTTGAATTTTTCTATTTTTTTTGAAATTTTGGGCATTTTAAAAATTTGTGAAGTTTTTAAAAGACACACTTGTCACCCCCCCTCCCCAACTTAGACTTTTGCATTATTGTCAATCAAAATGACTAAAATCTAAAGAAGAAAAAGAATAAGAACGAAAATAAAACTAACAAAGATTAAAATGCAACAAGACACTATATAACTCCAACACACGACTCAAAAATACAACAAACATCACCCCATATGCGTCGGGGGTGTGACGACCTCTCTCTCCCCACTAAAAACTCATCCAACCCCCTGTATAAGGTTTGATGCTCTCCTCGTCTCCCCGTCTTAACATCGTAAACCAATAGTCAGAATAAGCTAGGGCCAGCCCCAAAGATAAGGGGAACACCTTGAGGCTCATGATGATTGAAGTGAGTGAGATCCTCGTGGTGCCCAATCGAATTGCAGCATAATTGTCCCGACTTGGAGAGAACATCTTGGTCAAAATTGGATGGACACACTAAACCTAGATCTCCCTTGACTTCTATAATGGATGGGTCGGGCTCTAAATCGATCGAGATTCGAGTCCTCTCCTCAATCGCATCCGAGGACTCAAATGGCACAGGTGGATGGTCACACTAAAGGACCTCATCTATCCTATGTTTCCCTTCTCTCTCTTTGACGTGACTACGTGAGCCCAATAGTTATTGGACTTTGACATGGAGGCTCTCATCCATCAGCCCGAACATTTTTTCACAATCTTCTAAACTCATATCTCCCACTTAGCTCTCTACATCAGTCACTAAACACATCTTCTCGACCTCTAGCTTAACTTTATATTTATCACTCTCACTTGATGTAACACGGCATACCCCTAATGGCTATATCATGTGATTCTTCTCGTTCTCGTATACTGTCTTTTCCATAAGATTCGTTTCTTACGATCCTCCATCATCACCCTCGGGTTGGTGATGTTGTAGATATTTTTTTCGAGGGTCATGTTCCCAAAAGTGAGTTTCATTTTCCCATTTTGAGTATTGATTAATGTGTTCTCCATGGCTAAGAATAAGCGACCAAGGATAGAGGGAACATGATTTCTCGGTAAAGCAGAGGGCTCTTCGTCCCAAGTGACAAAATCCACCAGGAAGGAAAAAGTGTCAACTTTAATGATCACGTCCTCAACGTCCCCGCGAGGTATCTTCATGGAAATATCTGCAAGTTGGAGAGCCATCGTTATGGGATAAAGGTCCCCCAAATCTAATTTGTTATGGATGGAATAGGGGAGAATGTTAACACTCGCCCCTAAGTCTATTAGTGCTCTCTCAATTCGATTCTTTCCCATGATGCACGAAATAGTCAGTGCACCCGGATCTTTAAAGTTTGGTGGAAGGTTGCTTAATAGTACAAAACTGATGTTAACATTTTTCTTTACCTTTAGCCTACGTTTCACCGTGAGCAAGTTCTTAAGACTTTAGCATAGGATGGAATTTGCTTTATGACATCGAGAAAAGGTGAATTAATCTTTAATTTCTTAAGAACATCTAAAACATCGTTATGAGAGGTCTCCTTGGAGTGGGATACTAACCGTTGAGGGTATGGAGCAGTAATGGGAGGTTTCACAACTACCTCGGGCCTGACTCTGTCGTCATTACCACTCTTTCTCAGGGGTAGATCTTCGACCTCTTTTTTAACCAAGCGAAATCTCCTTGTCATTTTGCTCGTTGTGTGGGGCAGGAGATCAGTGAACTACTCTCCCACTACATAGAGTGGTAATTGCACTACATTGCTCTTGATGGTCGTTGGATGTAGAGATAACACTATTTACCATGGGGAGGTCTTTGGCCTTGGGCTGAAAACTTACCATTCTCTTGGATACTCAACGATGCTTGCAACTTTGAAATGTTTGCATTTATCTCTAGAAACATCTTGGTGTTCTGAGCATTGGTTACTTGTTGGGCTTGTATGAATTGATTTACCGTATCCTCAAAATTTCGCCTCAGTGGGATGATATATGGCGCGAGGGGTGGTGCTTGTTGAAAGTGCAGAGGCGGTGGTGGAGGAGGGGCAACGTGTGAATTAGGATTCAATGCAGCTTGTTGTTGCCCATAATTAAAACCAGGATGGTTCCTCCACTAAGGGTTGTAAGAATCCCCCTGAGGGGCATTAAAATTATCCTTAAAATTTCCTATCTCTCCCACTTAACATTGCAGTTTAACTTTGTACGCGGGTATCGTCGGGCATTTCTCTATTGAATGGCCCACCTCACAAATCGCACACACTATCCCTATCATTTCTCGATTGGATTTGGGTATCTCTCCTGCCTATAAGTCAACCACTTCATCCACTTTTTTAGCAAGTTGGTTTATTTGAAGTTTCATCACTGCTTCTTTGTCCAAATGATAACGTCCATATGCAGAAGGAGTTGTGGGTATTTGTTAATCTCGGTTTTGGTCATTGGGATCAGATGTATCCCACGCTTGGGTAGTCTCGACAACATACCAAAGGTAGGAATCTGCATCGTTCTCATTTAACCTAAAAAATTCTACCACGCACATCATCTTCACGAGTTGTTTAGAAGATATGCTTAGCCCTTGGTGGAAGAAAGATATGAGACAATAATTCTCAAAACCATGATTTGGGCAAGTTTTAACTAACTTTTGGAAACGCTCCCAACATCGATCAAATGGCTCATTTTTTTGTTGTTTAAATGTCTGAATTTGAGCTTTAATAGAGTTCGGTTGATGTTAGGGGAAGAATTTCAGAATAAACTTAGATTGCATTTCTCTCCATGATCCAATTGAGTTCGGTGATAAAGACCATATTCATGTCTTAGCTTTATCCTTTAAAGAGAAGGGAATTTTTTTTAGGTGAACGACGTCTTGCGTGCAAGCTTGATCTCTAAACGTGTCACACGCCTCTTTGAACTCACGGATGTGGAGGTATGGTTGCTACGAATCCAAATGGTGAAAGGTGGGAAGAATGTGGATCATCCCATTTCTAAAGTGAAATTGTCTTGCATTGTATAGAAGTAGAATGCATCCCGTAGTGACAGTCTGCTCGGGATATAAGAGCTCTCTCATGGGACGATACGACATCTCACCCTCACCCATACCAAAACTAGTGTTATCCGACATGGATCTCTCTCCAAATGACTCGAAGTTCTCACTCGTCGCCATAGAAGTGTGACTCGTGATGGAGTTCGGTGGTGTAGGAGGTGGAACCCAAAATTGTGGAGCGTAAGGAGTGTGTGGACTATCGGGATCGTACTCTACTATAGGATAATCGTGAATGTGGGTAGGAGTGGATTGAGAAGTTTGTTGCGGATTTTTCATGAAAGGACTCGAGAGATGTTGTATTTTTTTGGCTTTTTACTTTTCTGAATTTTTTTGGATTTTTTTTGCGCTTTTCAAGAATTAAAGTCAAATTTTGGATTAGATTGACCTAACCTACAAGTTTACCTAATTCCTCGGCAACGACGCCAAAAACTTGAGGTGACTTTAAAAGTGTTTCTAGTGTGTACTTCTATCGGCTCAAGTGTAAGTTGGTCGCTCAAGTAATAATTCAATAATTCGGGTGTCGAACTCAGGGAATATGACGAATGCTCGTGCCGATGAATAGGAAGATTGGTTAACCCTACTAATGACTCTGAGAAAGAAGAAAAAGATGATGAGTTTTTTTATGACTTTACCTATCAACTAAAGCAGTATGAATTAGATTAAGAACTAACTAAGCATGCAAAAGGAACTAAAACTTTAACTATATGAGAGAAAAAGGAGTTAGGGTACACTCCCCCGAACCATCGATGTTTACATAGAACATAAAAGCTTCAAAAACTTAATTCTTCATTCAAAAAGGCATCACATACTTCTCTAAGCATTCGACATATGAGGACTAAATGCGGCACAATATCAAATCAAAAATTATATTTGACAAGGATAAGAAATTATCAAAACACCAATTACACCCTTAAACATTCCGGTTACGTAGGGCAAGCGGAATTAAAAGGCCTACAATCTTTATCTTGATAAAGTTCAAACCTTTGATAAGGGATTACGTTTTATTCACTTTTAAATTCACATGTGTTACCTAGGTTGGGTTCATATACTCCAACCCGCAAAAACTTAGCCGGACATGGAAAATTTAACACTACACATGAATTCTACGTTGCATGAAATCATTCCAATGGGAAAAATGCAATCAAACATGTAAAAGAGAATTCTAACTAAGAAATAATGAATCACAAACCAAAAGATGAGAGAAATTGAAAACAATAAAGGATCTATGATTGCATTGAAGAAAAACCTTGAATTTAATACCAAAAGATGAATAATTATTGAACAAGATGAATCCTAAGGCTCTTTCCTTCAAGAATCTCTCAAAACTATGTAAAAACCTCCTCCGTAATGTCTAGTTATACAATAAGATATAATCCACACGTTTTATTAAGTGTTTGAACCATGCACAACTCTAATTTTTAGAATAAAGAATAAAAATTCCATCGCGCCGAACCGGTCCGGTTTCATCTTCTTTAATGGAGCGAACCAGTTCGCTTAATATAAAATGATGGATCGGTTTGAAATATGTTTCATCAGTTCGATTTGCACATTCTAGTGAGGGGGACCGGTTCGGTTCAATGGGTAAAGGTTTAGTTTGCTGGAATTGTTCTTTCTTTTTTTTTTCTCTTGATTTCTTTTCAACTTTTAAGCTTCATAACTTTTCAACTGGGACTCAGATTTGGATGTCGTTTCTTCCTACGTTCTTGTGGACTCGAGGTCTTCAACTTTCCTTGGGTTACTCATTGAATTGTTAGTGTAAAATTACTATTTTTCCATAAACTTTTCTTCTTTTCTTTCTTTCTCGATTTTAAGTCTTCTCTTTTATTCACTTGTATAAAATACCTGTAAAATGAAATATAAATACACAAAACTCAATGCACTATATATAAGATGTCAGTAGTAATGATATGAGATAAATCAACTTAATTTACATCACATAAGATGATAAAATCCTCTAAATTACGGGGATAAATATGAAGAATTTATGCTTAATCATGCATGTTACCAAAGGGGTTAAAACCATCACTTGCTAGGCCAAGCCTTACATTATAAGGGTTTTGAGAAAATCACTCGTGCTTCGCATCAAAATCCTTCCATGCACTATAATCTAGAGGACGTCTTAATACATTATCTTTGACACGTTTTTCTTTATGCTACTTCATATCATTAGCCATTTTTCTTAACATAAATAGTCTTTGGAGTCTTGGCTTTAGTGGAAAGTAACGAAGTATTTTGTGAGTAATTAATACGTTTACTCATGTCATCATTAACCTTCCATCTAGACACTCCTCATATTGGACACTTATGTTTATTTTCAAGCTCCTTCTAAAATAAATAACAATCATTTTTGCATGTATGAATCGATACGTATCCTAATCCTAAGCCACAAAACATACTTATTACCTCCTAATCTATTTTTTGAAGCATCTCACCATTGGGAAAAGCTTCCTTCAATAGATCAAGCAACATCTTGAGTGATTTATTACTCCAGTGATTGATAACTTTCAAGTGGAGCAACTTCACGAGAAAGGACACTATAGAGAATTTTGTGCAACCAGGATGTAATTCAAACTTTGCATCTTTCAATAATTTGTTAAAATTTGTCTAATCCCTTACACTCTTGTATAGGAGTATTACTAGTTTTAAACGTTTCAGCTGGACCAGCATCAAAGAAAAACCCTTTTTCATGTCTTCCAACATTCTTGCATCTTGTCCCATTCTTCATCTTTATTATCAACCCAACCATCGACATTATCATTGTCATCATTGACATCATCATGAACTATATCATTAGAACATTCCCTGTGATATGTCCATTGCGTGTAGGTGGAATAAATACCATTTAAGAAAAGATGATCTTCTACGTCATCAATATTTCAGAGATCGATGTAAGACAATTACAACATAGGCACCTAATGTAACTGTCGAGTCCCATATGATCCATCGCAAATCAAATTAATGATGTAACACCCAAGACATACTTTTTACAAAATATATTTGTTTCTTTCTTCCAACTCTTATCCATCTAGTTCACATGAAAAATCAAACACATTAAAATGTTAGTTTATTTCTTCATATAATATTTCTGTTGTCTAGGATTCTAGAGCATAAGACAGAATATGTTTATTCATAACCGCTAATCAATATCTATAAAACTAGAGGATATAGGGCAAACCTTAAGTCAAACACACAAAATTTCTAATTAGGTTCCCACTACATAGACCTAAGTCCCTTAATTAGTGAAAGCAACACACAACATTAAAAACTAAACAGGGGTTTTCGTCAATCTTACTAAAATTTTCCTACATATATATACTACATATTGGCATGCACGCTACATATGTGGTGCATATAAAGTTAAGAAGTAGAACAAAATTATTTAAAACAAGTGGGATATAGTATTATACTAAACAAAGTCATAGTAAATACCTTTAAATTATAATCCACAATTCGAAGGGTACAAGTCATTGGAATAAATAAATTACATACTATTGTTACAAAATAGGTCCTAACATTGGTTTAGTACATTAATTTATATAATTAAGTAAACTAAGAATGTTTATCAAATAGAACTTAGAGAATAGGCATGGAAATGAGGGAAATTATTGTTTTGCAAAAGGTATTAAATGTACTACGAATGTTTCATAAAAATAATAACATGTATTGTAAATTGGGGAGCCAAAACAACTGATGTTAGCATAATAAAGGCATATAACTCAAATGTAAGTAATAAAAAAAATTGGCTCTATAATATATTAATATTTAATGGTGATTTTTTCTAAAAGCAGGGCTCTAAGCGTATGGGAATCTACAATATTATTTTGATAGATTTCAACGAGCATGGAAAACGAAACTTTGAATATACGTATTTTGATAAAAAGGTCAAAATTCATGTTTATATCTAAAATAATAAAAGTACATAGTTATGTACAAACAAATTTAACATAAACAAGATATTATCAAGATCCCAGTGTAAAAAAGGATAGAAAAATGAATGGGGTGGGGGTTATCATAAAAAGTAAACACACCCGACAAGAATAAATCAATACATGCGAACAAGAAAAAATCAGCACACACGAACAAGATTAAATTCATAAACATATGTTAAATAAGATTAAATCCATAGAAGTATGTACAATAAGATTTATTTCAAGATTAAATGTGTGAAAATAACCCAAAACCCACATAAAAAAAGATTATATCTTTCAAACCCTTAGAGATTGTAAATATTTTCTGAGTTTGTAGACGAGTTCTGATTGAGCGACTAATTTCTGATTGAGCGACTAATTTGTAGAAGATTTTTTATGAATATAGATGTTATTGAATGCGTTACTAGGAAAAATGGGATGGAAGAAAATAACCAAAGTCAATAATAGAAATTTGACTTTAACACCCAGGACTCAAGAAGTGCATTCAAGGGTTTTGTTGAATACACACACAAAGAGAGAGAGAGAGAGTGTGTGTGTGTGTGTATGCATGCGCGCGTGTGTGTGTACCTGATTGAGAGACAGAGAGAGTACCAAGGCGACAAATTTCTGATCGAGATCATGTTTGTGGGTTTGTAGGTTTCTCAAATGTTCTTGTTTTGGTTTTGGAGGGGTTTCAAAAAAGTTGAGATAGAGATCGTGTGGGAGTCTTAGTGGACATTGAAAAAAATTGCCTTTGACTACAAAATAAATCGTTGCCCTAACTTATATATTAGGCCATGAAACATTCTTCGTTGTAAAAATAATATATTAACTACTACGAAATATTTTGTTGCAAATGACACTACTTTCGTTGCTAAATAATTTGCACTTACACTCAAGCTCGGGTAGACTTTAGCGCCAGTCCTTTGGGGATCTATTGTCAACGAAATTTGAATTTTCGTTGCTAAAGGTAATGTTTTTCACCACGAAATTAATTTCATAGCAGATGTTGATATTTAGCCAAGAAGTTTTTTTGTAGGTAAGAAAATCGCAGCTAAATGTACGTTTTATTATAATGAGTCATATCGTCAATGTTATAGTATTTTAGATCTTTATATGTTTGAGGAGTCTTTCATGTTGGACAATTTAATACTTTGAAAAAATGAAAATAAAAATTAAAACGTGGTTATCTACCTTTGAATTAATGTGGCGTTTTGATATGAGAACTTTAAAAACAACTGTAAAAGGATCATGTGATATTTCAGTTTTGAATGTCAATTCAAACAACCTCATATGTAGTAATTGGTTTCAAATCGAAAACTTGAGTTTCTTCCTTTTGGGACATGTTTTGCAAATGGTTAATGTGCTTGTAGAGATGTTTTTATATTTATGACATTGACAAAGAACCAAAATAGAATGGTTGTAAAATATGAGAAGTATTTATATTCATAAAGGAAACTTTCGGATAGTACTCCCTCCAATTTTGATCCACTATTTTATAAATTTCTAGTCCATATATAAATTCATTGAAAAAAATGAAAGCTATACCATATTATCCAATTGAGATAGTAACGAATATAAATGCACATATTTCAAATCATTTGCGACCTAAGCCTTAAATAACCATGGCTACTGTACCTTGTTTTGGTGGAAGAAACAAATTTATCACCATCAACATGAAATAAACATGATCATCATAAGTACAAAGTTTACTTAATTTTGAAGGAACATTTGGACTTTCTTTTCATATGTGTGACTTTACCCTTGAATTGTTTGGTAGAGAGTGGAAGATGTCTGGTGTTGGGTGGGTAGAGGAGGAGGTTGATGAAGGAGAATAGGAGGAGAAGATAGTAAAATGGATGGGGTCATATAAAGAAAAGGTTAGAATGTTGAGCGAAGACCCATGGGAGGAGATGATGCTTTTGTGGGGTATTCAACAAACCATTCTCTGCAAACAAAATACCTTTGTCCACCAAACCTCTCTCAAACTCTCCCTCGACGCTTATGGCCACTCTCTCCACATTCTCCAATAACCTTCTTCCTTGGTATGTTTTATGCTCTCTAAATAATAAACATAGTAATTAAATTAGCACTGGGTGATATTAGAAACAATGAAGGTGTTAACCGAGACTCTCTGATAGGGTTTGAAAGCCTAATGGTCAAGATTCATTAGAGAAAAATGCAAGGACTTTCATTGAAGAGAGCCAAATGAGATGGTTAGCTATTTATGACCTCCACGTGTCATACCATACCGAGGTGAGAAGTTATAATTTATATATATATATAGATAGATAGATAGATAGAGATAGAGATAGAGAGAGATAGATAGATAGATAGAGAGAGAGAGAGATTATAAAAATGTGGATTTTGGATTAAGAACCCTAACAAATCCCCTTTGAGAGAGAGATAGAGATCGTGCTACCAACATTTATACTCTCATTTTCAAAATTGTAAATTGGACCATTTAACTTACTAATTTTCATTTCTTGGGTTTGACTCCCGAAATGACACCTTGGGGTAAAAAATGTTTCACTATTTTTTTGCGGCAATTTTTCTGTTGTTGAAAGTCATTTTGGGATAAGTGAAATGTTGGGGGCCAAACTCAATTTCAAAGAATTCATAGGGGTCAAGACACAATTAGCCCCAAAAATTAATAGAATAATGTAAAATACTACAATGACTTTTTCTATTAGGCTTGATTCTAAGGGAGTGTTTAAGATAATATTTAAAATAATATATAACGCGTTGAAGTTGAGAAAATAATACAAATCAACACTTGGACAAATAAATGGTTGTTTTGGGTTTTGCCAATGATGATTATTTGTAATTAAGTTTAACTATAGATTTATTTATTTATTGAGGTTTTGGTCCAAAGTGACTTCGTGCTAAGTCTTTTTACGTCGGTAAAAGTTAAATTTGAGGTCAAACTATGAGAAATGAAGAATTTGGAGGGTAAAAGTCAATATCAAACAATGAATAGGAAACATATCCTAAATAACCCCAAAATTTTAATACAAATATTATGTAAAACTACAATTATTATATGAAAATAACTGGTGCCTGAAAGTGATAATAAGGTGGGTAAGATTTTGTGACAGAGCTTCCGGGTCAGAGATTTTATATGGAGAGTGAGAGTGAGAGAGTGAGAGAGAGAGAGAGAGGTTGTTGTAAAGGAGAAGTTTTGTTCATTCATTCAATACGAACGTAAAACGGTTATGATATTAAATAGGGAGGAGAATCATAAATGGTGTTCCCATTTTCAATGAACAAATCCCGCACGATGTTTAAAGACGGGGGGAAGCAGTTTAGGCCTGCCTCTTCACTCACCTACCTCTTCATTTCACCAGCTATACATAAATAAACATATATGAGATATAAATGAAAATGAGGTAGTTACATTAAATGAGATGCCATGTGTCACTCTCACACCATTCGGGTCTACAATATATATATATATATATATATATATATATATATATATGCTAAAGATTAATTTAATATGTGAACACAATATATTACGAGAGATAGTCAACTATTTGAGAAGAATCATTATTGTACATCTTGCATCTAATAAACTTCATATAAAAATAAATAAAAATAAAAAAGACTACACTTTTATGGATAATTTGAAACTTTACATCTAATTCAAATAAATAAAAGTGCCACTTAAAAAAGGCCCGTGATTTTTTTCCACTCGTAGTCCAACATATTTTAAAAAATAATTTTTAATCTCTGATTCGAACATTAGCATAGGAATACCAGTTAATGTCATTATCATTAACAAATTTTTAAAAAAACATATTAGACTAAAAATTAAATGAGACATGACTAAACATTACTTAATGCCAATTAGAAAGGCCACATGGAAATAGTATCACTTGCCTTGTTAGTATGCAAGGTAAGTGGTAGGCTCCTAATTAGGAGGTCCTAACTATATAAATTACTTAACCAGTATGTTTATAAATATCATTCAAAATATTTCACAATGCACAAAAAATAATTATAAAATCTATTTGTTTCAGCATAATTTTTTATTTATTTGTTAGGCTCACTAGTGATTTGTGCAGCAAGAAAGTGACTCCATGAAAATATAATAAATAAATAAGTAAATGAAATTCAATTATTGGTTTTTGATTCAAATTATGAAACCTTGGATTTTTCTTCCATTCCCATTTAATCTCTTTCCATTTCCAATGATTTCATATCCTCACAACCCTCCCATGAGTTCTTTTATTCCGATTCCTTTCCTATTACTCATTCTCTTCCCTCTGAGAGATCAATTAGACCTTATAAACACCTTTTATATCTAGAAGATTATCATTGTCATCTTAGTTCTAACTCTCCCTTTTCCTCCCTTCATTCTCGCAACACATATTATTCCATCTCTGATCACCTTTCTTGTACTCATTTTTTCATCCATTTTATATCCTTTATGAAATTCCTTTCTTTAATCCATGTTTACAAACACTAAACCATAATATTATAATCAAGTTGTTAAAGTACCTGAGTGGCAGGAATACAGGGCTTTTGAAATTAAAGCTTTAGAACTTAATAACACTTAGACTATTATTCATCCTGCTAGTAAAGTTCTCATTAGTTATAAATGGGTACGGTACTATTTAAAGGTATGAGACTTGTTTGGTGAAAAAAGGTTATACACAATAGGAAAGCATTAACTATATGGAGACTTTTTATGTAGTTGCTAAACTTGTCACAATCAAGGTCTTGTTATAAATAACAACAACAATTATTAATAATTGGCAAATTGTGCAATTAGATGTCAATAATGTTTTTCTTCATGGGGATCTTAATAAATAAATATATATGCAGTTACCACAAGGTTTTAATAGCAACGGAGAAATTTATTTTGAAAATTAAACAAATCTTTATTTGGGTTAAATAAGCCTCATGCTACTTGTTTTCAGAATTCCCATCCACACTCATTGATCTTGGATTTTAACAATCCAAATCTAGTTAATCTCTTTTCACTTGACATAATTGACATTTTTTTTATTATCTCGTTAGTGTATGTTCTTGATGAAATCATAGCTAGCAGTGATTTAGATGATGTCAACACATTGAAGTATTTATGACATTCTTAATTAAAATTGAAAGATCTTGGACTTCTTGAGTACTTTTTGGGATTGGAGGTTTCTAGTTCGTCCAAAGGAATTTTATATCTTAAAGATAATTACTACACAAAAATAGGTAGATGGTCACAGATTTGGTACATAACCAGGCCTATAGGTCACAGTTTTCACCATGATCATATTGAGAGATAAAATCGTGGGTCATTATGCAAAACCGTGACCCCTTGTAGTCAAGGTATATAAATCATGGGGTCACCGGCCAGTGGATGATACTTTTTTTCATGGATGGATACGTTCCAAAATCATGACCCAGTAGTCAAGTTCCATAAATCGTGACCCACGGTGTGACAATTAAAAGTTATATTGGTGGTGGTCACAATTCGTGAACCCTGGTGTGATAATTTAAAACTATAAAATATTTTGTTACAGTTGTTGCGGACCATTACTAAATATTTTACATTTTTAAATTGCCACGTTGGGGGGGGGGGGGGGGGGGGTACAATTTCAGACCATGACCAAAACTAACACCAAATTATAAAAAAATATTTGAAGGACTACGGAGAGAACAGGTAAACATAATATGACATGTACTCTTGCAAGAGATCAACTCCATGATTTGTAAGGTAATGAAACTCATTAATTTTCCTTTTCCCATACATGTAAATAGGAGTTCCATCTATATGATGCGCAATAATGAAAATTGTTTTAGTGCAGTTAAATTGCACCCTCTCATACTCTTAGTGAAAGTAATTACTATCGTCACTCATTTTTCCTTAGAAAATATATAAAAGGGTGTGAATATTAGTCGTAGAGGTAATGACTCTAATTAATGCTAAACTCATTATGATTTTCCATACAATAAATCATACACAACAAGTCCAATTTAAGTTCATATTAATTTAATTAAACATAAAATTACTATACCTCCACCAATTGTCTAATCTCTTCCACCAATTTATCTTCACCCAAATAATAACCATTTAAGGAAGGGGTGAACACGACCACAAAAAGTTAACCAAATTACTCTATTATAAACATGTAATATATATATGTGTGCATGTGAGTTTGTGTGTATGTCTATATGTGTATGGTTGTATATGTGTATGTGTGTGCATTTATGAGAGTGTGTGTGTGTGTGTGTGTGCGTGCGTGTGTGTGCGCGTGTTGTATAGTTGTTATGAAAAGGCAGTCATTAAGAGAAATAATTAGTTAAAAGTTTATTTTGAAGAATTAATAGAGTGAGAATTTGATGTATCCATCATTCGTATCCAACCATGATCCGTATCCAACCATAATCATTCAACACAAGTCATAACAAATATCAACTCAACAATCCAACACAAGTTTATACCGCACTCCATATAAACTGTTTACTTGATTGAGTCTCTAAAGGAATAAAGTGCCTTACATAATTAGCCCATTTCATAGTTCCAATAACATAATATCGTAATTCTAAGAACATAATTCCAAGAACATAATTCAATAAGAACATAATTTCAAGAACATAATATCATGGATTATTTAAACATAAAATCTTCTCATAAGAACTTCATCGAACAAGTATTTGATATTAAGGGTATTACTTATTGTTGTACCATAAATTTGGGACATGGAATAGACCAATAACAATATGACACTTATCATCAGAAGGTGTTCATTTTACTTAATAAACTTGGTCGGTTATGCCAATCTTGTTGACTAAGTGGTAGTTTTGCTCGACTAGACAACTATCCATCTTCAGTTGAGGCTATCAATAAGTTTCATCAAGGCACACGTGAGTCATGTGGTGGGATATAGGCAACCCCACTCACCATTACACAAATGGATTACTCTACACAATAGTCCACCTTCTTATTAGGTTGTAACCAACTCACGATGACATTAAAAGGTGTATCTTCCTAATCTATAAAGTCAATCGACCTATTCCTCTACTCTCTCTCTGATAACTAACTCTAAACATCACTCAATCCCATATGATAAGGGATCCTGATATTATTCTGCCTAATGGCCATACACCAAACCCTAGAGAGAACCTCGAGAGTTTGTATCCACTGTTTTTACGCCTTTTGCCTAGTTAATTACATACAATCAACATTGCACATCTGGATATAGGCACCTCATTGGGACGAACAACGTTAATATCTGGTTTCATTTTTTTATCTCTCATCCCTTTCTATTTCATCATAAACTATCAAGTTAGTAGCAAAATTTTGTTTATTTGTTATTACTTATTATTGATATATTATAGATAAATCCCAAAATTTATATACCACTTTCAGATGATAACAGATTGACGCCATCGGTGGGAAACTTTTTGACAAGCCATTTGTCATTTCCTACCATTTTCCATTCATAAATCCAACTTCTGAAAATCCTTAATCCAACTTCCCCAATTTTAGGGTTATTCCTATATTTCTTCTATTCATATTTAGATACTCTTTTTTACTTACAAATTCTAGAAATGGGTAAAAATCCAAAAGGTAGTTGTGTAGAGGAGGCGAACCCTCCCTCTACACCTACTAAAATGGGTGACATACAAGGAACTTGGCCAAAGGCCAGGATGCCATGCAAGAAAGTATGAATTAACTGATGTAGGTGCTTCAAGTTGGGCAGGGCAGGCTTGAAAGAGATTTTATGACCTCAGATGGTGGTGCACAGTGGGATAGGCAACAAGACTACTACGATTGGGCTGTAACAAACCCAAATAGGGTGAATTTGGGTTCATAAGAAGAAAGGAGCAGGTCCAGGTACTCTGGATCATAAGAGGATATGTCATATCATCCGGAGGCTACCTTATTCCTCATGATAACTGTCTATGATGATGAATAAACATTCTTCAAAAGATACCTAGTGTGTTAGAAAAGCTGAGTAGAGCTTCTGCGGTTGATTGTCTAGGACCATGAGATGTGAGATGGAAATATCGCGAAGAGCCCGAGGAGCCAAGAAAGAGTAGACAAGAATCACGAAGGTCTGTTATTAAAGGAACAAAGTGTTCAACCAAACCTAGTACAGTTTCAAGATGTGTCGAGCAGACTACTAAGAAAAAGAGCGAGGCCGACCAATCAAGTCCATTACAGCCAAGGTCGAGCACGACAACTAGCCCTGGAAGGGGTAAATTCAGCATCTGGAAGATCACTTAGGAAAATTATTTAGATCAAAGAATACCTGGCATAGAATTTTTGTGAAAAGGGTCTCTATTCACCCCATTAATTGTGGGTTACCCTATTCCTGCAAAGTTTAAACTTCCCGTGGTGACCCCAAAGTATGATGGCAAGAATGATACAGTGTTTCACGTGAAGTAATATTAAGTTTCATCAATATTTATTCTATTCCATATTAAATGCATTGTTGATCATTCTCCAGTATAATCACGGGCGCAAATCTAATACAATAGTATGCCGCAATGACATATTTCAAGCTTTGAATAACTAGCTGATCTTTTTGTCAATAATTTTTTCTTTAAAACCAAGCTCGAAAAATGGGTGGATCATCTATTAAATGTCCATCATAGGGCCGATGAGAAGACTCAAGAGTTTATCAGTAGTTTCAATAACGAGAAGCTAGAGGTAATTGATTATAAAGAAAAGATAGCCATCACATAATTAATGAGTGGACTACTGCCTCGAAAGTTGTATTGGGAATTAGTTAAGGATCTGCCCACAATGATGAATGAGTTACCAACCAAGACTAGAAAGATTATGAATGATAACGAGTCTACGACCTCGAAGGAGGTGAATATCTCCAAAGCTAACACCAGCAGTAGCTCAGAGAAGAATGAGATAAAAGACAAAAATGATGACAAGTCGAAGAGATATGACGAGAAAACTTCTTTGAATATTAACATTCACCATATCCTCGAGGAGATTCGCAGGATCTAGGATTTAAAATGTCCTGGAAAGATAAAAGCTCGTGAAAATGGAAGAAATAAGAGTAAGTATTGCGAGTTCCATAAAAATAATGGCCACAACAATGATAATTATTTGTCTATCCCTGAAGAACAAAGTAGAGAACTTGATTAGGCAAGTAAGGTTATCAAAATTCGTGAACAAAAGTGGACGAGCAGTTACCAAGGAGGCGATTAGAGTCTCCTTATAGAAAATATCACGATAAGAAAAGGGGCAGAGATGATGACTCGAAAGATGATTCAGAGATATCCAAAAGACCTAAGGAACCTATGCATGAGGCTAAAGTGATGTATTTTAGGTGAAATTTTATTACAGGTGGAGATGCTAAGGGTGGAGATGAACACGCAAAGAGGAAAGCCTACCCTATTGAGGTGAAGGTTTGTACTCATATTTAACAAATCAATCTGACCAATATCGTGAAAAAATATATCCTAGTAGTTGGTTTATCTAAATATGAATTGTTAGGGGCACTTTACCCTCACGACGGCCCTCTAGTCTTCATGATGATGGTACATGAAGGTAAAGTAGCGAGAATCTTAATGGATAATGGCAACTCAGCCGATGTCTTATTTTACAATTAATTTAAGAGATTGACGCTGCGAGATAGAAAATTGGAGGCTTACCATAGGCTTATCATTAGTTTCTCGGGTGTGAAAGTGTACCCCTTAGGAACGATCAAACTAGAAGTTGTGATCAAAACTTGGCCCATATGCCGAACAGAAAAAGTCCATTTCTTTGTCCTGGATAAGAGTGTCGATTCAGCATACAACATCATCTTTGGTACAGTAGGGTGGAAAAAAATTGAGTTCATCCTATCCACGGTGCACTAATGTTATAAGTTTCCCACTCACTATGGGTCGGTATGGTAAAGAGGAACCATGTCAAATCCAGAGAGTGCTACTACACCTTAATTATTCAACATGAGAAAAAGAAGTTGATGATAACCTACTAGATCGAGACGTTAGATTCACAAAATAAGGATAAACTAGACAAAAGCCAGGTGCTTGAGGATATTGAACCAGTTATATTAGATGATGAGTATTCGGAGAGGATGGCACAGATCCCCCCAGCACTATCTAGCCTTTAAGAAGGGCTAGCAAAATTTTTAAAGAAAAAGAAGAGTGTATTTGCCTGGAGCCATGAGGATATGCTTGGGATTGACTTAGATTTCATCTGTCATGAGTTAAGCATAGTGAAGGATGATAAACTTATGGAGTAAAAACGCCATGTATTCAGTCAGGATAGTGCAAGAAGAAGTAGAATATATACAAAAAGCAAACTTTATAGAAGACTTTAAGTAACTAGAATGACTCTCTAATGTGGTCATAGTCAGGAAGAAGAACAATAAATGTTGCTTGTGTGTTGACTTTACTGATCTGAATAAAGCATGTCTAAAAGATCACTATCCCTTGCCCATGATTAACCATCGGGTCGATGATACTTCAAGGCACGAACTGCTCAGTTTCATGGATGCTTATTCACGATATAATCAAATAATGATGAAGTTAAAAAATCGAAAGAAGACTTCATTCATCACCATCTGAGGTACTTACTATTATAGCGTCATACCTTTTGGGCTCAAAATTTCTAGAGCAACATACCACAAGTTGGTGAATAAAGTATTTGAAGAACAAATCGACAAGTATATGGAGGTATATGTTGATAATATGCTCAAAAGGAGAAAAAAAGGTTTTCGAACACATCAATGACTTGGAAAAGACTTCAACTAGTCGTAGAAGCACCAAATGAATCTCCAACCAGTGGAGTGAGTTTTGGAGTAAATGAAGGAATATTTTTAAGCTTCATAGTCAACCAAAGAGGAATTGAGTCCAACACTGACAAGATCCGAATGTTGATCAACATGTAGTACCCAATAAACAAAAATGAGGTTTGGAGGCTAATAGGGCATGTAGTAGTATTGAACATATTTGTATTAAGGGACAATGATAAATTCCTCTCCTTTTTATGTTGTTGAGAATTTTTTTGAGTGGAACGATGAATGTCAAGCTGCGTGCCTAGAATTAAATAAATATTTGGGATTTTTACCTATACTTTCAAGACCTATCTTGAGTGAGAAGATTTATATATACCTAGTCGTGTTTGAATCAGTAGTACATTCATCTCTAGTCTTACAAGAAAACGGGTTACAAAAATGAATGTACTACACCAGTAAAGGATGTCGTGGTGAAGAAATTCGGTATCCAAGATTGGAGATGATCGCACTAGCCCTAATTGAGGCCTTTAGGAGAATTAAGTTATACTTCCAAGCTCATACCATTATTGTCTATACATACCTACTTATAGACTAAGCCATTCACAAGCCCGAGAAATCGAACAGAGTGATGGCTTGGGACATAGAATTAGGAGAGTATGACAACCATTATGAATCACGAACGTTGATCAAGGGTTGAGTTCACATACAAAGAAAACCTATCGAGAAGACTTTGAAGAAAGAGAACTTTACGATGAAAGTGGAGAAATAAATTCTATAAAAGAGAGTTTTCCCTAAAAATAGATTGAGAAGAATTCTTAGGAAAAGAGTTTACCAGTTCAGCTTGACGAGTAGACTCCTAGGAGAAATATCTCAACCATTAACCTAACCGACCACAACACTGGCATACCGGAATTATTATCAAGATAAAAGGAAATTTCTTATGACTTGATTCAACTAAGAAAGTTATTTAAATACAAAATTTTGAAGAGGAGATAAAAATATAGCAAATGTTCGTAAATGGCTCATCCGGTTCCACTGGAAGTAGAGCATGCCTAATAATTATGATGCTAATTGACATCGATGTGGAATATGCCTAAAGATTCCAATTATATGTCTGTAATAAGGAGGTCGAGTACGAGGCATTCATTGCATGATTCAAGCTACCATCATCTCTTGGTGCCAAGTAAATATTGGCACACAATGACTCTCATCTCGTACTATACCAAATGTTGGGGGGTTTATGAGGCGAGAGAGGAGTCTATGGTAAAATACCTTGACAAAGGTAAGGAATTATTGGAAAATTTTATAGCAATTAGGATGGCTAGAATGTCAATGGTAGAGAACGACCGAGCAAATTCACTTTCTCGACTTACATTTATCGCAAGGACATAACTGAGAAGAATAGTTTCTGTAGAGATCCTCATACATCACAGAATTGATGAAGATAATTAGTGTAATGAATGTGTAACTGGGACTATCTTGGATGGATTAAATATGAGCATATATATAGAGTGATGGAGTACCAGCAGATCTAAAAGACATAACAAGACTCCGATATAAGGCAAAAAAGTACGCATTAGAAGAGGGAGTCCTGTATGAAAGATGATTCATCATATTATTTCTAAGATGTGTCCACTCGATCAAAGTCAATGACTTGATAAATGAGGCGTGTGAAGGTTCTTGTAGGGCACATTCAACTGGAAAATAATTGATGAAACAAGTGGCCACACAAGGCTACTAGTGGCCCACCATTAAGGCAAACTGCATAGGCTATGCAAGGAGATTTGATAAGTTCCATGAATATGTCACAATCCAAAAAAGACTGAGGGCCTCTCTCACTTCAATTACAGTCTCCAGTCCTATCATTAAATGGGGGATCAATTTGGTCAGCCAATTACCAAAAACAAAGGCGGGTTCAATATATGGTGGTAGCTGTGGATTACTTCAGGAAGTCGAGCCTCTAGTGGAAATGCCACATAAGAGAGTCTTCCATTTTATCTGAAAGAACATTATTTGTTGGTATGGGAGTCCATATGCATACAACACTAAGAACAATACCCAATTCAATAATAAAGAGTTTAAAGACTAATGCATACGCTCTAAGATCTAAGAACTACACTAATCATCTGGTCATCCACAATGTAATGGATGACGGGGAAAACTAATAAGGCCTTTTATCGATAGAATGAAAAAAAGGTTAGACGATACAGGAGGGAACTGGATCAATGAACGCTAGAGTGTCCTATGAGCATATAGAAAAACACCAAGAATAGAAATAGGGGAGACACCTTACATGCTGGATTCAGAACATAAACGATTGTCCCAACTGAAATTGGTCTTCCTATCCACGCATCCTTAATTTTGACTCACCAAAGATAGATCTAATGAGAAGACTGGATCTGGATCTAGTAGAGGAAGTTAGAGAATATGTAACATTCTGTATAGCAGCGTACTAACAACAAACTGTCCAGTTTATAATAAGAGAATAATATTGAGCACTCTTAAGAAAGTTATCCAAAAAGGAAATAAATTTGATCCTAATTGTCATAGACTGTACAGAGTATCTACAGTTATACGACCTGGAATGGATATAACTGAAACTCTGGAAGGAGAACACTTTAAAAATCCATGGAATGCTTAGGATCTGAGAAAGTACTACCAATGAATGAGTAAAAGTATGAACTATTTTCAGTCTTTTCATTTCATGTAAACCCTTTCAGTGATAAATAAAAATATTTGATTCCCCTATGAATGTTGTCATTTAGAATTTTTCTATTTTTCATGGGAGTGGGAGATGAACACATTAATAACACATCTCATTATGCCTCACCAAAACACAATTTCATGTATGACCTCCTCTTCGAATAAGTCACGAACAAGAAGTTTAACTTCATTTATGATCTTATCTTAGGACAGATCACGAACAAAAGTTTCCCAAATCTAGGAAATTAGTAGTAGTTATATGGATGACAAGATCCGACCATAAGTGACTAACATATGGAACACATTTGGTCATCTCAGGTAACCGACATTAACACATGGTCGGGACGAAAAAATATGTCCCTACGACTAGTAATTGGCATAGGCACCGATAAAACCTAAGACATGATAACCTAGCTTTATCCAAAACTATTAGCTAGTAAGTCAGATAAGGTAGGTAATAATGGACCGCATGATCATAAGAATAGACTACTAGCACACCCATTTCAAACAGATAATAGTTCATAAGTCGATATGGTCACTAGACCTAAGGCTATGATATGTCCATAAGACTAGAATTGACTAAGTCAAAGACATCCGAGCACATTTACTTATGCAAAATATTTTGAAGAATACACTGCTCACGAGCACGTGTTCAGAAATCCAAACCATCCAGAAGTGTTGATGATAAATAAATATAAGCATGAAAAGTAATAAATAGTATATATGATGAAAAACTATTCATTACAAAATACAAATACAACCATTCACCAAATCATTGTTAATTAATCGTACGGTGACAGAAAGAGAATCCATAAAGGTTTAACAAAAAGACAGGCTCAAAGCGTCACTCAAATAAGTCAGGCCTAAAGAGCGTCATCAGCAACAACATTCTTAGGAGAAGTAGGAGAAGTAGGAGAAGGAGTGTCCTCAGGGAAGGCGGAACTTCTTTAACCCTTTTCACCTGGTGAACCTCTTTAATTTGGTCGACGTCAGTGGCTAACTCCTCTACCTCCAATATTTGTTTCGAAGCAAGGGTGGTGGCATCTTTGTCATCCCCTTCCCACTTACTCACTTCTCCAGCTATGTCAGGTCCTCTTTTTCATCTCCTCGTACCCTCAAGGAAAAAATATAGGTTTTCAACATTATAGTCAGTTGAGGACTTGTACTTATTCATAGAGGGTTCCTCTGCATTCGCTTGAGCCTCCTCGTCCTTCGGTAATTTTTGGCTGGCATCATTTAAAGCCTTAATGGATAAGGCTCGTTCATTATTTTCTTTCTTTAATTCTTCCTGTAGGTTCTTGAATCTAATAGAATTTGTATCAACCTACTCTCTCATCTTACAAACTTCTTCCTCAGCAAAGCGAAGAGAAACCATCGTATAGATTACCTCCTCATCTTTCTACTGGAATTCATTCGGGGTTTTCTTCAAGTCATCTTTAACTCCATCAAGTTATCCTTTATCTATGCATTATCCTTAGTTAGATATTACACGTAGCCCTTTTGCTCCTCATATGCCATGTTATTGTTAATGGCCTTCTCTTTCAAAATAGTGGAACTTACGGAACTCTGTTAACAAACCACCAAGTCAGTAAAATAGTGATGATAAATATGTTTAAGATAAAAAAAGGAATCAGTAAACTATAAAATTCCAACTAATGTTTAGCCAATCTCTATAAGGCATCTGGGTCTTATTCCCTCATGAACTCAAAGACCTTGGTATGACTATAATACCCCAACAAGTCAGTTGCATTATTCATAATCTGGTAGGTGGAATTAAGATCCTTCTTGAGATCCTTCAATGTCACCAGATTATTAGGTTCAAACTTGTATTGCTCGAGCTCCCCATAATGAGGAGCCGATCCTTAGACTCTCAATAGACAACAAGTTGGTTATACCTTAATCTTCACTCTTTTAGAAGGAGCACCCAAACCCTTGGAACCTTCGAGTCACTTTAGGAGTTACGGCTATCTAGAGGTCTTTTGTCCCCCTTAGTTGGAAGAGAGTACATGTGGGATTTTCCCTTTGCTTTAGCTCGAACATCGGCCTCGACCTCCTCTTCTCGCCTAGCATCAATATCATTTTTCTTATTTTCTTTCGCATTGACCCTATTTTGGGAATCCACCTTCCTTTGTGACCGGGCCTCAGTATCCTCTCTTTTTGCACGGCCTCTACTTTTCTATAATAAGCCAGCTTCATTTGAGTCATGTCCAACTATCTTGGAGTCATGCTAATAGTAAATTCAAAGGGTGATTGCACTGAAGAAATAGGGGATTTAGTTAAAAAAAAGGAAAAGAATTAGTCAAAGGTACTATAGATTAGATGAGGACAAGCATAATAAGAAGACTATTACCTATTTTAACTTTAAAATCAACACTTGGTGTAGCTTTGATTCCTAGGTTCATTTCAAATACAAGGCCTCCTTCTGTTGAAACAACAGTCTCAATAGGGGGAATCCCACCTAGGGATTATGATATGATAACCAACACTTATAAACTTTTCAACTGAAAATATATCTTCAAATCTAGTAGGGTTAGGAATGAAGTACGCCTCTACCAGGTCTTACAAAATGGTGGGGATCTTTGGACACTTCTTTACTAAAACAGAGATAGGAAGAATTATTACATCATAGTACGAATCAAGATTAGAATATTTAAAAGAAAATCATAAATTTACCTACTCTGTTCCACCCATCCCACTCTCAAGGAATCTTACATGATCGATCTATCTCATGGCTTTTGAACTCCCGATCACCGTTCAAAAAAATGAGTTGTCTCTTCCGGCTATGATTACTAGTTTGGACGACCTTGACTATTCTTAAATGTGAATTTCTAGGTGAGAATAATAATACTCCGGAGATTTTGCATTGTCTTTCAATCCATAGACATATCTGAATTCATCTCCAGTCAGGTCAAAACCTGTATGGGCGTTCAGAACATCATAACACCCGGAATGCTTCTATAGGCATTAGGAAGGTGCTGGGTAAAAGAGACACCATAATCGATAAGGATAGACCTAATAATGGGTTGAAAATGTAGACAAAGTCCTGCTTAAAATCTCCACAAGGAAAGTTAAACTTCATCCGAGAAAGAGGTATCATAAACCCTCTCCTTAATGGTAGGCAATTTAGTGGATATGTGAATGAGAATATTGTATTTCTCCCTCAGGTTCTCAAGTTAATCTTCCAAAATGTCACAAGCATACCACCTAGCATCTGTGGTAGAAGAGTCATAAGAATTTATGAGTCCTTATAAGAACTCTACTCATCCACGGAATCACCATTTATAGGTTTCTTAATAGGGGAAGTAGAAGGAACGGTCCCTCTTGGAGTAACCCTATCAGACACACCACTCTCGGGGTGATAAACTTAATCCACTACCAATATGAACACGGTGTTTTCTAATTCTTCCCATTGCTTAACATTATTCACTACCTTAGGATCCTAAAATTAAGGATCCTCGAATGGCACTCTAGTAGGCAATGAAGCGGAATCTCCTAAAAATGTTTCCCTAAATGTATAATTTGGGTATCCATGCTCATCTTCAAGGAGGACTACTTAAAAGGTCTTGGGAAACCTACTTATAAGAATAACCAAATAATTAACCTCTAACTCAGACGAATACTTTACCCACTTATGCATGTAAAGCTCGTAACTCATCAAGAACAAGATATTAAGATCTTGGGGCCTAAAAGAGTATTAAAGATAGGTATTTCCTGTAAATAAAAAAATCAAAAAATTCCTAAATGATTTTGTGATCCTAGACCAACCAACTCAATGGCCACCTAAAAGGTAAAAACTCTCTAAATTCATCAATAAGTAAAACTCGATTCAACACCAATAAAAGAACAGACAGAGAAAACCCAAGAACTTAAAGAAGAAATGAAACCCTAGAAACCAAAAGACAAAATATTTGTGTACTTGAAGAACTTAGAAAGGTTGGAGACAGTTGAAAATGGCTTAAATTCTAAAGAGGGATAATAATTTCACTAGAGTTGGAAAAAACTGGCCAGATTTATAGATTCTTGAAGGGCTGGTTGAGGACGAATGTATTTCTCAGAATTGCGTAATATCATTTTCTGTCTCTCAAATGCTTTATGTATTTGATAAAGAAGAAACTTACCATATATACTTTTCATTTGGCGGTAAATACACCTAATCAAGATGTATGACATCATCGTCAGAAAAGGCGAATAGTGAAACAAGTGTAAACAACCGATGCATATGTTACTCCATATGCTCGTGGTGCTCACATCAGGTGATGGTAAAAGTCAGTTAACCATATACCCCAAACTTTCAAAAAATATAGAATTTGTACCATATACCCAATAAAAACCTAACAAGGATCGAAAAATAAACCTTAACCAATTTGCACATCAACCCTGCTAACTGGAACTCCACCTAGGCAACCACATAAGCTAGGACCCATAGGAATCCACATGGAAACACATCCAAAACTTATCTTTTAAGAACAATCGGCCTATGATCTTCCGAAAATCACCTTTATTTGCACAAATTACATGACCCTAACCGCCCCTATAAAATGCCCAACAAATCTTTGCAGAAGACATCAGTTAGTGCTAGTAAAATAAAACTCCAAAAATGAGAATTTTGGGTATTTTCATATTTTATGTATCAAAGTCGGTTCTATCAATTCTATGTAGTTTCTTCACTTATGTAGGATTCATTTATGCTTTTACATGTAAAGCTTCACATAGAAATACACTAAAAGGATCAAAAGTCAGAAACCAATGTTAAAGCTTGAGCTTCAATGGTGGATTCGGTATTCCTAGCCTTGAACCATTTAAGGTGGGAGAATTTGACCTTAGACCTTAAAGAACTTACGTATAATGTTTAATTTGGTTACAAAACAACTGAAAGCTTCAAAACCCAAATTTTCAACTTCGATAATAGAAATTTCAAAAATTAAATTCTCCTATTATACTATGAATTAAACCTTCAAACCAAAATCATTTTTCTCTAAAAATATTCAGGAACAAAACCCTATAACGACCATAACTTGAATTTTATTATGGAACCATGAATATGAAACTGAAATTTTCCAAAATTTGCATAAACTGGATATGAGGCTACAGTCCACCTCACTCCATAAAAAATATATTTTTGAATTTCTTGTGAAAAATTAGGCAGAATAGCCTTTGAATCATTCAAAATGGTGTTCTATACTGGATTTAATTAAAGGTCAAAGTTTGTAACCCTAAATTCAGAATTACGAAGGTTAAAGATGAAGTGATCAACATGCGCCCGAGTGAGATCAACAACAACGTGTGGGAAGTTTGACCCAGTGCGTGAGGGCGCGTGCCGAATCCAAAAATTTTGATTTTTTTTTCAAAAATTATATTTTATTTTTCTTCTAAAAATGATATATTACATCACCCTGTTTGGTCAACCAGAAACCCAATTCGAAGAAACCCCAAACTTTGATTTTAATCTCAAAAGTTATTTAACACGTAAATCCCTGATATTTTGACCCCAATTTTCACCCACTGACTCTTGACAACCTTAGGAATAAAAAGTATATTTTCATCAAATCCAAAAATATAAGGAAATAAGTGTAATTAAATAAAATAATAAATTTACATATTAAATCCTAGCAATTATTTTTATATGCAACCATGCTTTTTATCACATTAGTTTTTTCAAAACTCGACCCTTACTCAATTTTTTTCTAAATTTCGGACCCTCCCAGACCTCAGCTCTAAAAAAATCAACCTAAACCAAAACTCAAAAATCCCTAAACAAGTAGGTGATTATTATTCAATATTAATTCGCATAATGATTTTGTATATGTCAATTGTTCATATCATTATGTGATAGCCTCAGCTATCTAATTGTCATTTATGAGCTCACTTGTGTTGCTCAAATTACATTAGAATTGATTCGATTTTAAAAACCCTATGTTGATGTTAAAGCAATGATAATAATTTATCCCGATTTCATTGAACCCATTCTATTATAGGATACATTATAACCAAGGAAGAAACTACCATTATACCCACGATAGTATTATTTGACCTGTAGGACTCGGGGTATTGAGTGTCTAATTTATGCTCACCATATGGGTGGTTTTCATTGGCTCAGCACGATTACTTTATCTCTAAAAGTTTTGGAATGATTCGTTATAAGGGGCTATTGCCCTAAAACCTCTTTAAAAAATAATTATGGGTTATTTATTTTAGAAATCATCTATAACCTTAACCCTTATAAGCCTGATATTCCCAATTGTAGCAATATCATCATATTATTTGTGCTATATTTCAGATAAATTGCGGAATCTAGCTTCTTATATGCATATGATGATATTAATCTTCTAGGATTATTTTACAAATGGTTACAGAATCAAAATTATCTACTAAGCAACTTTTGCTTATTTTTGAAAAAAAATCGAGATGGACCCAGCATGTAAGCAGGGCAGCATTCCCCCCGACCCCGCAAACTTTAGTGCATCACCCGGTGTAGCTATATCAATCACTTACATATGGAAAACCATTAGTAGGATAGGTAAACCAATCATGATCATATATATCACCACTTACCAGTTGATGTAGTGTTTTTATGTATTTTCCTTTTTATTTTCTTTCTTTAGTTTGTACTGTTATCCATGGCCGATCATTATTATATCAAATAAAGTACCCTGTCACTATAACCAATTTTCTGGAATGTAATAGAAGCAGTTACTATTATGTATGCGTGGGAATATTATACTATTTGAATTATTACATATCACAATAAAGTCAGGATGTGACAAACCGTGTATATATAATATTTGTATCTAACTTAAGGGATTTTTCAAAAAAATATTTTTCATACATTTTAAATTTCGACACAATTTGAGTTTATTATATTTGATAAAATATTTTTAATAATATTTTGAGCTCCAAACAATTTATTTGTGACAACCCGCCATCCGAAATAGGGGGTGACCAGTCTGATACTCCAAAATAACGGAATCATGGATGGAATCATTCTCAGCATCACAACAAAATAAGAAGTATAGGGGATAACCACTCCTTATTTCAGAAAAACGGGTTGCCAAAAATTTTGATTTTTAAAGTTAAGAAAAGAAAACAACTTAACAACCCAATAAAAAGAAAATGGAAATTCAGATGAAATTATATTACATACCCACAAATGTACAATAAGGGACCGAATATGCTGTCGGTCACAAACTCGTACAATAACATTAAACAAATTCATTAAATTACATAATACATTACATTAATCAATTACAAAAGCTTGGGCCTCTCACCCGAGTAAAAAGAACCTGATCTTGACTAGAGTGCAAGGATGACGGCGTTTATTGCAATATGTCCCGTAATACCCGCAAAGCATCGCGGCTCGTCAAAAATATACCGGGATTGGAAATGTCAAAACAGGCGTCCTTGCGGTGGAGCACCTAGACGGATACAAAATGCATGCACAACAAGAAATATGAATGTTTCATGGCCCGGTTCTATATGATTACCATATGACTAAAAAGTATGACAGTTATGAATGATAAATCATGATGAAAAGGAATGAGAATCTACCTACACAATTTAAAAATAGAAGCTAAGACCATTTAATTAATCAGGAATCTAAATTTAGTTATGCAGGAGAATAAGAATGATTAACATAATTTAAAAGCTTCCATCTTACATACTGTTTCATTTCATATTTCTATTCCTTATCAAGAAAATATAAAGATAATTATAAGCTCTTTGTGGCTTTTATTTCAATTACATGCCCTTCCTGGCATTCCATTCCTTATCAGGAATATAATCATCATCAAATGCTCTTTGTGGCATTTCATTGTGCTCTTTGTGGCACTTCATCACGCTCTTTATGGCATATCGCATACATCAAGTCCCACTTGATTATGAATTGTTATATTTATATACATATAACGATTCTAAGACCGCCCCTCCGAGTTTCCCCACTGGGCGCGCCCCTAAATAACCATCATCTTCCAGGGGCCTATCAAACAAGGCAGCGTGGGTAGGGAAGCGGCCATATGCCTGCGGGAGAGTCATAACCACACCCGAAATTACCTCACCAGCGCAGAAAATATATCCACCCTCCATTCACTAGCCAGGGGGCATCACCTCATGCACAAAACTTCCCTTAGGATGGCATTTAGAGAGTGTGTGTTTAACCAAATTATCATTTACCTTTATCATGATTAAGTAAATTATCATTTACCATCATCATTACCATTTCCATTTCATTTTCATTCACCATTATTCATATGTAGGTTTCATTTTATCCGAAACCATTATCATTTACATTTTGTAAATAATTTACCTTATTATCCGGAGCCATACGATAAATTATATCGTCATTACATCCTCAAAAGAGTGAATAAACTCTTAATTATCTCCAAACATTTTAGGGTATTACTTCAAAACCCCAATACTATAATACCTCAAAGGAATGAATAAACTTTCAATTCATTCTCCCAACATTCATTTATGGTGTTATTATGAACCATCAAGATTAACATAGCTCCATTGAGCTCCTAAAATATCCCAACACAACTTTATAACTCCTAGTCTCAATATAACTAACTAGAAGAAAAGAACCCCCTAACATCAATTGGCGCATCCCGGGAAAAGTCCCCATATACCCCAATCCTAATGTAGGGTAATTAACTAACTCATCTAAAACTCTAGGACACCAAGTTTACTTCATTCAAGAAGGTTCCTAGGCCCTAAACTTAAAGAAAATGATTTGGAATTGAGTTATAAAATTAACTCAAAAACAGCAGGAAAACGAATCGATTCGCCCAAAAAGCGAATCGGTTCGGACATAAAGACCTGGGATTCTGTAACTTGCCGAATCGATTCGGCTTGGACCCGAATCGATTCGGTCCAAGAAGACCTGGAAACTGACCCTTAGCGAATTGATTCGCCCTAGGGGCCGAATCGATTCGCCCCTGCAGATGGGCCAAGAAGGGGGCTACGGGTTATAAACCCTAGTTTTTCCCCAAAACTAATTTCTACTCCATTTTTACACACAATCATCAACATAAATCTACCCCAAATCATTCTACATGATTATTAACCACTAATATCCATAATTTCATCAACATAAACCATTATTAGGGCAAACACACAACTATCACACAATTTATTCATCTTAAACCATATATTAGCAAGTAGAAAACTTGCCTTAGGGTTGTAAATTCAGATTTCTTTGTAGAAGATGCAAACCCAAGCTTCAATCTCCAATTTTCTCTTCTTTCTCCTCTTTTCTCTCAAGCTCTCTTCCTCTCTCTATCTCTCAATGTTGAATAAAATCACTTAAGAGAAATAAAAGAAAGGCAAGACATAAATCGTGCCTTTAGTCCACAATTCCGAACTTAAGTGGTTAATGCCACATTAAAATGACTCCCAATACGTGTTTACATTATAACCAGTCAAAAGTGCCCGGAACCTAAAAATACAATATTTCACTTATTCTGACTATCTCGCACCTTCCGGGACTAACTACACCCTCTAAACTAGCATCCGACAATTTTCATAAATTATTTCCATTTCCAATTTCATTTAAACCATAATGTCATTTAAAACACATGACACTATAAAACATGCAACCTGATGATATTTACTTTCACATACAGTAAATATGCATAAATCTAGTAAATATTAACTTTCAACTCCTTAAATTAATATATACTCTAGTTCCAACATTTTATATAATTACCTTATGCGGTAAATAAATATAAAATTAGCCTCCTAAAAGCGAGGGTTGTTACATTAGTTCATTTCAAACTTTGACTCAATTTGAGCTCCAAATAATTTCGTGCATTTTAATATCACACGTATAACTTTTAATACACACCGCCTATGCATTTTGTGGGTGTGAGACATATAATTATTTATTGTGAGGGTAATACTTCAAGACAACGCATTATTGTAAAGCAGCCATTATACACGTGTGTCATTTCCTTTACTACAACTTTTTTGCTATTGCTTCATTACTATTTAACTTGAATATAGATTTACGTATATTTTTTTACGAGCATAGAATATTTATTAGAATTTATTTCTTTAATATTTTTGTCTTTCGTAATTTTATGGGCTAGAGTTATGATTATTTTAACATATTCTGGAGGTACGTTTGTATTATTTCAGCGCATTTGTGACTTTATATTTTAGCACATTTTTTTAGTGAATTAATTTGTAAGTGAAATTGCCCCGACCCGGATTTAGATTACCGTTGCAATAACCCAAATCCGAATTGGGGTGTTAAAAGGGTAGGGGGAAAACTTTACTTAATCATTTAAGAAAAACATTTTTTAGTTGATTTAAGTAAACTTTCCTCCTACCCATTTAACACCCCAATTTGGATTTGGGTTATTCCAATGATAATCTAAATTCGGGTTGGGGCATTACAACTTGGTATCAGATCATTAGGATCCACGTGTGCGACGAAGTGATAACACGTCTTCCTTATTTATGTTTCCTCGAATAAACTAGTATATTAAATTACATGTTCTTATAGGATGGAATCTAGGCATAAAAATGCCGTTTCTAGGAACAACGAGATTCAACGCATGGAAAGGGTCGTACGTCAGTTAGCTGACACTCTCTCGCAGCGAGAGAGGGGTAATCGTAGCGGGACTGTAGAAAGTACTACTACAGCTTCTATGTTTAAGGATTTTCGGCGATTGAACCTTTCAACCTTCAGTGGTACCAAAGGAGCATCTCATTCATTTATATCTAGTTCCTTAGCTTTCTGTTTGGGGTTAGAGGTAGTTGAGTTTCGCCCATCCATATTTGTGGGATTTTCCATAGGTGGCGGTGTTGTCTGTAGCAAAGTCTGTCAGAATTGTGTAATCATAGATGGAGACTATATTCTAGAGTACGATCTTATATTAATGGATATGGATGTCTTTGAAGTTATCCTCGGTATAGATTGGTTGTCCATTTTCAACGCCACTATCGAGTGCTATCGGCACAGTGTGTTAGTATCTCTTCCAGATGGGTCTCGCTATCGTTTTGGCAGTGAGTAGGGCATAAATTATCCTTGCAAATTCTTTCCTACTCGAGATAAAAAAATATTTCGTTGGATGGCTAATCAGCATTGTGGCATAAGAACAGCCTATACATGTGATTGTAGATTATCCTATTGTGCGGGATTTTATCGATGTATTTCCTAAGGATCTTCTAAGATTACCTCTGAGTCGAGAGATTGACTTCGCTATTGGTATTCATTAGGGTGTTTCACTTATTTCCATCCCTCCTCATTGGATGGCCCCGATGGAGTTACAATAATTAAAGCTCCAGTTAGATAATCTCACTAGTAAGGGTTTTATATGCCCTAGTGTGGCCCTTGGGGAGCACCGATCCTTTTTTCAAAGAAGAAGGACAACACTCTTAGACTCTACATTGATTAGCAATAACTAAACAGGGTGACGGTGAAAAATAAATATCCTATGCCTAGTATCGATAATTTATTTGATCAGTTATGGGGAGCGGGAAGGTTCTCCAAGATTGATCTCTGATCTGGGTATCACTAATTGCGAGTTAAGGAGGAAGATATCCCTAAAAATCTTTTCGAATGAGGTATAGACATTACGAGTTTTTGGTCATGCCTTTCAGCTTGACTAATACCCCAGCTGCATTCATGGACCTCATGAATCGTATTTATCGACCATACTTAAAACAATTTGTTGTGGTCTTTATTGATGATATTCTGGTATATTCTACTTCTGATGTTGATCACGAGGACCATTTGCGTACTACACTTCAAGTACTCAGGGAGAATAAATTGTATGCAAAGTTTAACAAATGTAAATTCTGGATGGATAAGGTCAAATTTCTTGCCCACTTAGTGTCCGGTGCGAGAATTGTTGTTGATTCATCCAAGGTTGAAGCCATCCTCGTATGGGAAAGACCGAAGACAGTCTCAGAGATTTGGAGTTTTCCTAGCTTGGATGGATACTACAAAAGATTCGTTCAGGATTTCTCTTGAGTTTCATCGCCCCTTACTCGGTTGACGTAGAAAAATGTCCATTTTGTGCGGTAAGATGAGTGTGAAGCTATCTCCTTAGAGTTGAAGTTTAGGCTCACCTCATCACCTATTCTTATTCTTCCCAAGTGTGGAATAGGTTATATAATGTACTGTGATGCCTCTAAATCTAGTCTTGGTGAATTTCTTATGCAGGTGGGTCAGGTGGTCGCTTATACATCTTGACAGTTTAAGACACATGAGAGGAACTACCCCACTCACGATTTTGAGTTAGACGCAGTGGTGTTTTCTTTGAAAAGTTGGTGATATTACTTATATGGTGAGCGGTTTGAGGTATTCACGGATCATAAGGGTCTCCGATACTTCTTCACTCAGTGAGATCTTAACCTTCGACAACGGAGGTGGATCGAGGTTCTTGAGGACTATGACTTTACTTTGGAATACCATCCGAGAAAGGAGAATGTTATGGATGATGCCCTTAGTAGGAAGTCGAGTCCTTCCTTAGCAGCAATGAAATGCTATCATGGAAAGATGTATGCCTAACTTCAACGTTATGACTTTCATGTTCAGCAGAGTAATGATATGGCCTTTTTATAGGGTATGATGGTTCGACCAGTCGTTCATCAGAAGGTCTTGGATGCTCAATTATGTGATGCAGAGATCATGCTTTTTCAAAACTTCATTCAGTGCGGGGAGGAATTTGATACTCTTATAGTTGATCAGGATGGTGATGTTCGACATAAGGTTAGGTTGAGTGTCCCAGCCAATGAGGAGCTTCAAGCTGAGATTCTAGGAGAGTTTCACCATTCTTGATTCAGTATACATTCGGGAGCTACTAAAATGTATAGGGACCTTTGTAGAAATATTTGGTGGTCAGGGATGAAACAAGATGTGGATTTATTTGTGGCAAGGTGTTACACGTGCCAGCAGGTGAAGGCCAAATATAAGAAGCCACCTGGATTATTGCAACCACTTTAAATTACCAAATGGAAGTGGGAGCATATCACTATGGATTTTATTACAACTTTGCCTCGGTCTAAGTGAGGCACAATGCGGTTTGGGTTATAGTAGATCGTCTCACTAAGTCAGCACACTTTCTACCTATTAGAGTCACAAATAGCATAGCAAAATTGGCTAGACTTTATATTTGGGAGATTATCTGACTACATGGTGTTCCACTCACTATTGTTTCAGATAGGGATTCTCGGTTCGTCTCTTGGTTCTGGAGGAAGGTTCAGGAGGAATTGGGTACTAATATGAATTTGAGTATGACTTATCACCCCGAGACTGATGGATAGTGATAGACGAACTTTTGCGTATATTGCGTCGTTGCTTGAAAAGCTCCTCTAATCAAAATCCTCGATTACCTACAAAATATAACAATCTACAGTGTAGAGGTAAGTAAGGGTATCAATCCATATCAAGGGAGTGAAGCGAGAGGAGAACAATTGCAATTGCAATTCGATTTTTTCTTTTCTTTTTTTTCTTTTTCCCTTTTTCTAATTTTTTTAGCTTTTTCAATATTAAAACAATTTTGTGCTCATGTGAATTTAAACTAAACTAAATCAAAGATGTAAATAACTAACTAAAAAGACTAAGTGAAGATACTAATTAAATCTATCAAAATAGAAATCTAAAATATGAGATGGGTGAGGAAATAAAAGTGAGGACTAACAAGGGATATGATGACACCATATATTCTAGTTAATTAAAATTAATTAATTCATTAAAATCAATTATCCCAAGTTAGTATCAAAATCACAAATCAACTCTCGTTGCAAATGTAATTTTAATAATAACATTTTAGAAAATTAATTTTAACACTTCTACGACTCTTGAAATGTATATCCAAACATCATCTAACAAATCATTCGCTAGGATCGATCGATTAAACTAGTTTAAATCATAAAATAAGCCTAGTGTTGAAATTAAAGGAATAATACCACACTTGAGAAACCCCTATCTCTAGTTCGAATATAAAATGGATATTATAACTACAATTTTAATTTTCTCTTGAAAATCATTTACCCTCTCTCGAGGCATAAATTAAAATGTAAGAGTGCAAAATTAATCATCAAAAGGACATTTAATTTAAATTAATTAATTAAATTATGATTAACATCAAATAATGGGTCACCCCACCCCTTGAAAGGGGTTTTAACCTATCATGATAGTAAATATGATGAACAAATAATCAAAGGCATATAAAATAAAAGAGTAGAGAAAGAAAACAAATCTTCAACAAGTCTCCTTGAAATTGGTAATTTGAACTCTATCTTCTTCAATACAAATCAAATCACTCACAATTAAATATCACCAATTCTCTAAAAAAATAAAAATAAAACTATTTACAAATATTTTTCTCCCTAATTTATTTTTTACTCTAAACTATCTCTCTTCTTCTCCAAGTCTTTCTAGATTATGGCAAATGAGCTTTTGGGTCTTCATTTATAGTGAGGCACATGGAGTTAGGGGGTAAATTGGGTAAGGTAAGAGAGTGTGGGGTGTATGAGGTATTGGGTGAGGGCTAATTTAGAAATTAAATGGATGAGAGCATGTGGAAGAAGTGTTGGGGGTATTTTTGGAAAAGGGGTAAAAAAGGGTTTAAGACACATGTGAGGTTATTTGATTTATTTTGTTTTTGGTCTTGTTTTAGAAACTAGCAGGTGAAGAAAATAGGATTGGCTTTGGTGGGTTATGAAGTGGGTCTTTGAGATGGGTTTGGGTGAGTTACGAGTTGGTATGGAGTTCGGGTCATGGATTTCGGGGATCGAACACGGTTTAGAGGGTTGGATGGGTTCGTCGGGTCTTGGTTTGAGGTGGGTTCGGTTCGTTGTAAAGTGGGTATCCGGGTTAGACAGAACTCGAGATGGGTCGTGGGTTTTGGGGCAGGGTCGCGGGTTTTGGGGCTGGGTCGTGACGGCAGGTGGGTTGTGGGTTTAGAGTGGATCCGGGTTGGATTGAGTGGAGTTGGGTTTGTAGCTGTTGGAGGCAAGTGATGTTAAGAGAGAGAGAGATGTTGTGTGGTATTAAGTTGGTGGTTATAGAGGAAGGTGTTTGTTAATGGTGGGTTGAAGAGATGAAAGAGAAAGTGAGGTTGAAGATGGAGGGAGTGGGATTTAGGTGTAGGTGAGTGTAGGGAAGTTATGGTGTGTGTGAGTGAGTTGATTTGGTGTATGTGAGTGTGTATGGTATTGGGGTGTGGGTGAGTGAGTTGTTTGGGTGTATGGGGGCATAGGTTATGTGTGTGTGTTTAATTTGTACCCTTAATAAAATAAACCTCATAAAATAAACCAAGTAAAATAAAACTAAAAATAAAACTCAACTAAAAATAAAACTCACTAAAAAAATAAAAATAACACGACACATAATTCAAACTCTAAAAACTAAACACGACTCAAATATAAATTAATAAAATAAAACAAAACAAAATAAAAATAATAATAAACTAACTAAAAACTAAAAACAAACAAAAATAAAGGAAAACAAATACTCGAGGCACTAAAAATAAATAAATCCTCTAAAAATAAATAAATTCTATTAAAAATAAAACTGAAATAATAAAAACAAAAACTATAAAAGAAGTAAAAATAAAACCTAAAGTCCTAAAAATATAAAATCTAGAAAAACTTAAAATAAAGACAAAAATTAAAAACTAATAAAAATCAAACATAAAAAAATAAAAAAAATTTATAGAAAATTCTAAATAAATCTAAAATAAATCCTAAAAATAAAAACGATTCAAACTAAAAATCTAAAAAAAATATAAAAAGCACAAACTAAATACACATGAGCTCGGGTAAAAGTTTGGGCTCGGTTAACGTTTGGGTTTGGGGAATTAGCTTCATAAATCGCACATTTGCCTTGAAATAAGAGTCGAACTTTCGCAAATGGCGATCAAGTCTGCACATTAAATAATTAAGCATATAAGACCCAAATTGTCGAGAATTAGCAACTAAAATGCGTTTATTCAGGGTATAAAATATACACTTTTGGGTGCTTATTAGGCAATTTGAGCGTACTATTCAGATTCTGGAGGATTTACTACGAGCGTATGCTTTAGACTTTTGCATAGTTGGGATGAGAATTTGCCTCTTGCAAAATTCTCTTACAAGAACAGTTATCAATCGAGCATCGAGATGACCCCCTTTTAGGCACTATATGGGAGACATTGCCATTCCTCGGTATGTTGGGCAGAGGTTGGCGAGAAGCATCTCACGAGTTCCGATATGATCAAGGAGATGATTGAGAAGGTTGAGATGATTAGACAGAGACTTGTTACGGCCCAAACTAGGCAAAAGAATTATGTTGATAATCGTTGTATACCTCTAGAGTTACGAATAAATGACCATGTGTTACTGAAAGTCAGAGCCCAAACCGGTAGAAAGAGGTTTGGCCAGAAGGGCAAGCTCGCCCCTCGATATATTGGTCCCTTTGAGATCTTGGAGTGGGTTGGGGAAGTATCTATGTTGAAAAGGTATCGACACGATCCTAGTCATGTGATCAACTGGAAAAATATCAAGTTGCAGGAAGACACTACGTTCATGACGCGACTTTTATCTATTTCGGACCGTAAAGATAGGGTACTAAGCAATAAGGTTATCCCTTTAGTTAAAGTTCTTTGGGAATCACAGGGTGTTGAAGGCGCTACTTGGGAGCGAGAAGCCGAGATGCGGGAGAAATATCCACAGTTGTTTGAGTGACTTAGGATTTATTTCCGGGATGAAATTTCCTAAGGAGGGGAGAATGTAATACCTACACTTTTTATTACGTACTTGTATTTCGGCTTATTTATATGTCAAAGCGGCATTTACAAAAATTCTATGTTTCATGTCTCTCCAGGAAATTTATTTATGCTAATATGATTTATTTAAGCACTTTGGTAAAGTTTTATGCAATTTAGACAAAAAAAAAAGACTGATGCACAGACACGAGAAGTAGAATAATCACTTTTTGACTGTATGCGACACTACGAAAACATAACTTTGTACTAATTATTTAAGACAATTGGTAAGTCAAAAAATTAATTTGACCATATATTTAAAATCATAAAAATACATATAAAATTACCACGGGGTCTAAAAAAAGAAAAGAAAAGATTGTTATAATAAAATAAATAAATAAATCACTTTTTCATCAAAAAATGAAAGTGCTGAGAAAACTTTGAAACTTTGCATACAAATATAAAATTTAATTTTGAACAACTTTCCTTCTTTTGCATTCTAAAAAAATGGTTTAGACCCTGTTTTGGGCAGATTTTATGTCGAAATCTCTATACTACTATAAAATGCTATACAAGCATTTAGGACTCCTCCTCTTTAAGAGTGTCCACGCGGACCTCTAAATTTTAAGACTATTTTATCTTTCCTCTTATCTTCCCCACACAACCCAAAGTTGATCTAAACCCTCCCCAAAGTTAATCTAAAACCTTTTATCTTCTTTTAGACAACCCATATATCTCACCAACGAAAACACAATCTTTGTCGTCATCCCTAGTCTCCCTTATCTGTTTCTAATTTCCTCTCCACATATAAAACGTCAACCACAAATTGCTTCATTTCAATCTAAACAACGTCGTCAGCCCCTCGCTCTTCGATGGACATCGCCAGCGCCTTCCCAACTCAGGTCGGCGTCACTCTTCCACACTCAACCCAGCGTGGTTCCTCCTATATCAGTCCGGCGCTACTCAGTTCAAGGGTTATCTGTAACACCCCGCTTATTAAAATAAGAGGTGGCCAACCCGATACTCCAATAAATACAGGAATCATTGACGATCCATTCTTAGCATCACTGTCATGAAAATAATAATACGATATAACCACCAATTATTTTAGAAAACGGATGTCAAATTAGTTTGTAAGTTTAAATAAAACCATTTAGATAATCCAATTTGAATGGAAGGTGGATAAACATATAAAAACATATAACAAATTACATCCATAACCCCAAAATAATAACCAAATAAACTGTCGATTAACAGACCAATCCAAACGGTTACACCAAGTATTACAAATAAATCTCACAGAATATAAGCAAGTACAAAACTTGGGCAACATGCCCGAATGTCCAGACTGATCATAACTAGAGTATAGAAAAGATGGGTGCGTCTATAAAAAAAATCCTACAGCATCCGCAAAAATGTTGTAGCTCCCTGACACGGAGAAGGAAGGATCATATCGGGCGCCCTTACGGCGAAGCACCTGAGCATAAATGAGAACCACACAATAAAGAGAAATATAAATGGGTCAGGGCCCGGTTTGATATGATGTACATGTGAATAAAATGCATAACAATTATGAGCGCTAAACATCATAAATAGGTTGGATTCGCTTTTCAATATAAGAATCATCCTCTCCTCTAATCTAAATGCACATCCTAGCATCACACTAGATCATTATAAATTAAACTACCTGTTTAATTAAGAGAAATATCTAAATTTCATTAATCATGATTAAATTACAAATTCCTAAAATTTTACTTCACAAGTCCATTTACCATTTGGGAAACCTATGCCACAAAGTTGATTTATAAAATGCTCTAGCCATTTATAAAATGCCACTTTCGTGAGAATAGTTATAGTCACAATATAACGATTCTAAGACCATCCTTCTGGGAGTCACCCCACTCGATGCGCCTCTAAATAACTATCATCTTCCGGGGCCTATAACCAAGACCACCTGGGCACCCTAAATCGCGTCGCATGGGAAGCGTCCATATTCCTTCCACAGTGAGTCATAACCATACACGGAATTACATCTCTTCGAATAAAACAACCACACAATGTAATCATTGGTCCTATGGTCGAGGACTATATTCTCCCTGAATTCACTAGCCAGGGGACATCACCTCATGCTGGAAACTTCCCTTATGATATCATTTAGAGAGGTATGTATAAGTATTCCATAATCTCAAGATATTCCAATTTAAAACATCCAGTTCTTACATTTTCAAAATCATATGTGCTTAGCAATTGTGCCAATTAAAAATATATATTTCTTATTTTCGAAACCACATGTGCATAACAGTATAAGCTACGAGGTTTAATTACCCCCATACTAGTCTCCGAAAGTTCTCAACAACATTATAGGCTACCAAGTGAAATTTTCCTCATACTAGTCTCTAAAAGCCCTAACAATACCATCCAACTTTCTATTAGTCCCAGGCTAGCTTCCTAGATGAAAAAAGACCGTAACTTCTATTGAATAACCCCCCGAAATAAGCCCAATTATCCTCATACTAATCTAGGGTATTAATCTCCCTAATATAGACCCTTAATACCCTTTATTACCTCATAAGAGAAGGTTACTAAGCCTTAATCATAAAAGAAAAGGGATAGAAACTAAGATAGAAAACTATCCTAAAACAACAGGGTTTCCGAATCGATTCGCCTAGGTCCGAATCGGTTCGGCCCTGATAGTGAATCGATTCTCCCAAAAAGCGAATCGATTCGACTGAAAAAAAACCAACCTTCTGTCTCAGCCCGAATCGATTCGGCCCTAACCTGAATCGATTCGGTTCCTCAGACCTGTAGCCACCAATATTAGCAAATCGATTTACTGAGGAGGCCGAATCGATTCACCCGATCGAAGAGCCCAGTTATGGCTATGGATTAATATAAACCCTAAATCCCCCAAATCCAATTCTTCCATCAAATCTCAACATCATCAACTAATAATTTAACCAAATCATTCCTACGCAATAACTAACTAATATCTCTAACTCAAATCATATTTAAATCAAAGTTTAAGGGTTTAAACACCAAAATCATCAAAACCCATTAATGGTTAAATCTCAAGAACACAACTATATATATACAAATTATTCACACTCAATCATACATATGCAAGTTAGAAACTTGCCTCAAGATTGTAGCCTCGGATTCTCTTCTCATAGAAATGATTTCAAGCTCAAATCATCAATTCTCTCTTTTTCTTTCCTCTTTCTCCCAAGATCTCTCATCTCTCTAACTCTCTCTAGGTTTAGAAATGCCCAAATGAGAAATAAATCGCTCTTGTAAGACTAAATACCCCAAATATATTAAGTCTAGCATTTAAATGCTACTACACCATTAAAATGACTCGTAACACCATAATTAATTTATAACTAGTCAAAAGTGTCCCGAAACCCAAAATGCAACTTGGCACTTATTTTGACTATCTTAACCATTTTCGGACTAATAGTACCCTCTAAATTGTCATCCAAAATATCATAAATTATTTCGTGTTCCAACGTCATGTTAATTCATTAATAATGATCCAATTGGAATATAAGTCATAACCGTTGCTTAAAGCACAACGACACAATAACAATAATATGATGCTATTTACATTCATATAACAGTAAATATGAAAAATTGGATAAATATTATCTCTCAAATCACTTAAAATAATATTCACTTCAACTTTATTTATTTTATATAATTAACCCACAAGGCAAATTAATATAAAAATAATTACTCAAAAGTAAGGGGTATTACACACTCCCCCCCTTACAAGGGAATTTTTCCCTCAAAATTCAGGCGTACGTTATAAAAAGACTAGGACCCCACTAGACTCGGACCAAGGGCACCACTCTCGATCTTAGTCTATGCTCTCCGCGGTCTATAGTCTCAATCGATTCCTCATGTGAAATATCGGGTTGTAACTCAATATCATCCAATGGAATATTTAAATGGGCTCCCTCGCACCATCTATACTTGTTCAAAGATAAAAGTTGAAATACATCATAAATTTTTTGTAGGCGTTTCGACAAAGCAAGTTGATATGCTACGGGGCCTATCTTGGCAATAACGGGAAAAAGGGGCCTATATAGCGTGATGCAAGCTTGCCTTTCTTCCCGAATCGCATTACCCCCTTCATTGGTGACACCCGCACTAAAACTTGGTCCCCCACTTCCAATTCCATAGGCCTCCGATTAGCATCGGCATAGCCCTTCTGGCGATCTCATGCAATTCATATGCAGTTTTGAATAAGCTCAATCTTTGAAGAGATATCTTGGATCATTTCAGGTCCAAGGAGCTTATTGTCTCCTACTTCCAACCAACAACCAGGTGATCTACGCGGTCGGCCATACGATGCCTCATACGGCGTCATACTTATCGTGAATCGGTATGAATTATTGTATGAAAATTCAACCAATGGAAGGTATTGCTTCCATCCTTCTTTAAAGTCAAGTACGCACATCTGAAGCATGTCCTCTAACATTTGGTTGACTCTCTCCGTTTGTCCATCTGTTTATGGGTGGTAAGAGGTACTCAACTTCAATTTGGTCCCCATCACTTCCTAGAAACTTTGCCAGAAATGGGATACAAAAATCTTGTCTCGGCCTGAGACTATATTGATAGGCACCCCATACGGTTTCATAAACTCCACAATAAAGAGCCGGGCATAATGTGCTGTATTATAATATGTCCGTATTGGGTAGGAATTGTGCCGATTTAGTCAAATGATAGACAATAACCCAAATAAAATTAGGATTGCCTTGCGATGTCGGTAACCTAGTGATAAAATCCATTAAGATATTCTCCCATTTCCACACCAATATTTCTAACGGTTGCAACAATCCAGTCGGTCGTTGGTGGTCCACCTTCACCAATTGACAAGTGGCGCATTGGGAGAAAAACTCAAAGATGTTCCTTTTTATAGCTGCCCACCAATACTGACGATGCATATCTTGGTACAATTTGTCCCCACCTGGGTGTACTGCAAACCTCGAGCCATGATATTCTGTCATGGCCGCACGTCTCAAGTCTCCTTCGTTCGAGACTGTAAGTCTTCCATGAAAATGTAACCCACCCTCAGAACTAATAGAGTAGGACTTATCTCCCTCGGTCAACAACTGGCATACCCGATCTTGACAGTCTTTGTCCCTTCCTTGCGCTTCCATGACTCTCATCACAATAGAAGGTGTAATGGCCAACACTAACATGAATCCTCTTGCTATAGCATCCTCCTTTCTAAGATCTTTCCACTTGTATTTCCATGCCTTCGCTGGTTCCCCCACGGGTTTTCTACTCAGCGTACCCGCTACCACATTTGCCTTTCCTGGGTGATAATGGATATCGAATTGATAGTCCTTTACGAACTCCAACCATCGACGTTGCCGCATATTTAGATCTTTCTATGAGAACAAATATTGTAATGACTTGTGGTCCGTGAAAAGACTGAATTTCTCATCCAGGAGGTAGTGCCTCCATACTTTTAAGGTGAACACTACTGCGGCGAGCTCTAAGTCATGCGTGGCATAGTTCTTCTCATGAGGCTTTAGCTTGCGAGACGCATACGCAATGGCCCCATGCTCCTGTAGTAACAAACCTCCTGATACTTGTAGAGACGCGTCCATAAAGACCAAATAGTCCACTCCCGATCTTGGCAACGCGAGTACAGGAGTAGGAGTCAATTTGTTCTTCATCTCATCAAAATCTTGGCCACGGACGTAACACTCTCTCTAAAGATGGTCCCAACTTTCTTTTCGGCTTGATGTCCCGAGTTACTCAAGATTCCATTCTTCTTAGTCCTGGAAACTTAATCCTTCTTAAATTTAACCCACCAATCTTCTCGTGGTTAACTCACCACGTTCTTCCAAAAACAACGCCACATGCCCCACTGGACTTACTTCCTAATAACCCTAGGATCGATGTGTTTCCTACACATGTATAATGATTACTATACTAACTGTATCCCTAGAGCCCAAGACCTTTCTCAATTTCTGACATTCGCTCGGTTTCATGCATGGGATGTCTCGCAAAGCGAAATCCAAACAAGGAACCCTCCCATTACACTACTACCTAGCAACATCGGTCATCAAGATATAATGGCCTAAGTAACACAATTGGGACTACTCAAAATCCTATCTCGTAATCCTACTAACGCGCTTCTACCTCTATGTCCTTCCATTTCGATGAAATGGAAAGTCTAACTAATCGGGGCGCCTACTCTCTGCAAAGTGTTATGTACCTCCTACCCAAAATATATTTCCTTTAAATTTGCCTTCTATTTAAAGCTGGCTATAAGCCTCAACCCGACTTCCTTTACCTTGACTCGCCACATATTTGCGATGAGAGAAACATTTCCAGTTCTTTTCCACTGCACATCTACTTTTTATTAGCCCCTAATCATCACATGACTCTCGGCTAATTTCACCAAAACAAATATCATAGCATAAAGTAACATCTATCCACTCCCAACGTCATTAAGGTTCATGAGTGGATTGTCTCGTAAGCAAAATCCAAACAAGGAACCCCTCTGATACACTACTACTTAACTTTGTCGATCGTGGAGATATGTCAGCGTAAAACATATAAAATAATAATTCCTGCATACCTTCGACCATATCTACAAGGTCTCAACCCGTATTCATATGAGATATTACAGAACAACTAGTTCCACCCTGGAATCGCAGATACGAGAGTCTTGCAATCATTAGCCTGCTTTCTCTCCGATCAATCAAAAATATTTTTATACTCGTATAACACATACAAAATGAGTAATACAAACCAAATATAATTTTAAAATATCAACACCCGCTTTTACAGCGAATGAAGGAAAATAGAACCTCGCTACTGCGAAAAACATATAGATATACCCTCTATAATATTACCGATACTACCACAAAGTTCATATTACACACTCGAATCTAGGGTTAATAAAATACTGTGACTCAATCTTGCCACATGGAATACACCTCCCTCGTCCGAGGTGGAACTAACAACAATATTCTTGCCAATTACCCTAGCGGCTCCAAATAGTTCCCAGGTACAATACACTTGTCCTAATTTAACCAAAATCTACTTTAATAAATGCCCCATCTAGGCACCCTATTCTTGTCCTTTAACTCCTCCCATGCAAGATAAAAGCGTGTGGTTCTACATTCCACATCACAATCATTCCCCATCTCTGTCCACCCTGACTATGTTAAGGTTTTTAGTCTCTCAGACTCTATAGCCTCGATCCTGACAATCACCCTCTTAGTTCCCTTAACTCCCCCAATAAAAGAAAACATGCAACCGACCTCAACTGCCTTATTTCAATGAATTCCTCGGGCAGTTACCCACCAATGGGGTTCCACGAACATGACTTCTCCATAAGTGTTAATAACACTTACTAGTGAGCCTATCATTCTATTGAAGGACTCTTTCTTCATTGTACCCACCTTACTTCAGTGCAAGGTTTCCTTAACCATATAACTCTTTATTCACGATCGGCCTCTGACCGATCCTTATGTGAATACTTGAGAAGTTGCATTCTCTTTGTTTCTGATAAATTAAAGGAACTCGTTGATAAAACCATCCCTAAGATTCCCCTACGAGCAAAACATCACGATCCCCCAAATATGGTGATTACCGTTCCCACCATTTCGACATTGCTCCAACGAGTGAAAAAAATTTCCTCAAATTTTCACATCTGGGCATTCCTATAGCCCGCTCTAAGCCAAAGCTTCTGAGACCTATACTTCCACTAAATGAAGCTACACTGCCTCCGCATGACTTAACTTCAACGTATGGTCCTTATCAAGGACCTTTCAAACTTTTTTCCAATTTAACTTCACTGGGTAATTCAAGTTTAGTACCACTCTCTACTATAGCGGTACTTGGGTAGATATAGCTACTGTACTTTAGTAGTCGTTGTAGTAATCCACGAAAATGCCACGAAGCGAGTGACCTCTACTTTGGTCCTCATCCTCGACTTCAACTTATGGTTCTAACTAAGCCCCCCCTCCGACTGCCCTCATAACAGCCTTCCCTGGTCGCCATTCATAAATCAACACACGAATCTCAAACGAGAGCGCAAAAGATTTACTAAAATCTTATATTATGGCAGGAGAATGAAATCTCACAAGAGTAATCAACAATCCTAATCCTAAGGCTTTATGTCAAATTAAAAGCAACGCTGAAAGCGTAGTACGTCCGCACAGATTCCTAAGGAGACTATAACCTGATGCTCTGATACCATCGGTAACACCCCGCTTATTAAAATAAGAGGTGGCCAGCCCGATACTCCAATAAATACATGAATCATAGATGGTCCATTCTTAGCATCACGGTCGTGAAAATAATAATACGAGATAACCACCAATTATTTTAGAAAACGGATGTCAAATTAATTTGTAAGTTTAAATAAAACCATTTAGACAATCCAATTTGAATGGAAGGTGGATAAATATATAAAAACATATAACAAATTACATCCATAACCCCAAAATAATAACCAAATAAGCTGTCGATTAAGAGATCAATCCAAACGGTTACACCAAGTATTACAAATAAATCTCACAGAATATAAGCAAGTACAAAACTTGGGCAACACGCCCGAATGTCCAGACTGATCATAACTAGAGTATAGAAAAGATGGGTGCGTCTATAAAAAAAATCCTACAGCATCCGCAAAAATATTGTATCTCCCTGACACGGAGAAGGAAGGATCATATCGGGCACCCTTACGGCAAAGCATCTGAGCATAAATGAAAACCACACAAGAAAGAGAAATATAAACGGGTCAGGGCCCGGTTTGATATGATATACATGTGAATAAAATGCATAACAATTATGAGCGCTAAACATCATAAACATTTTGGATTCGCTTTTCAATATAAGAATCATCCTCTCCTCTAATCTAAATGCACATCCTAGCGTCACACTAGATCATTATAAATTAAACTACCTGTTTAATTAAGAGAAATATCTAAATTCCATTAATCATGATTAAATTACAAATTCCTAAAATTTTACTTCACAAGTCCATTTACCATTTGGGAAACCTATGCCACAAAGTTGATTTATAAAATGCTCTAGCCATTTATAAAATGCCACTTTCGTGAGAATAGTTAGAGTCACAATATAACGATTCTAAGACCATCCTTCTGGGAGTCACCCCACTCGATGCGCCCCTAAATAACTATCATCTTTCAGGGTCTATAACCAAGACCACCTGGGCACCCTAAATCGCGTCGTGTGGGAAGCGTCCATATTCCTTTCACGGTGAGTCATAACCATACCCGGAATTACCTCACTTCGAATAAAACAACCACATAATGTAATCACTGGTCCTATGGCCGAGGACTATATTCTCCCTACATTCACTAGCCAGGGGACATCACCTCATGCGCGTAACTTCCCTTATGATATCATTTAAAGAGGTATGTATATGTATTCCATTATCTCAAGCTATGCCAATTTAAAACATCCACTTCTTACATTTTCGAAATCATATGTGCTTAGCAATATGTGCCAATTTAAAATATATATTTCTTATTTTCGGAACCAAATGTGCATAAAGATATAAGCTACGAGGTTTAATTACCCCCATACTAGTCTCCTAAAGTTCACAACAACACTATAGGATACCAATTGAAGTTATCCTCATACTAGTCTCTAAAAGCCCTAACAACACCATCCAATTTTCCCTTAGTCCTAGGCTAGCTTCATAGATGAAAAAAGCCCCTAACTTCTATTGAATAGCCCCCACAAATAAGCCTAATTATCCTCATACTAATCTAGGGTATTAATCTCCCTAATATAGACACCTAATGCCCTTTATTACTTCATAAGAGAAGGTTCCTAATCCCTAATCCTAAAAGAAAAGGGCTAGAAACTAAGATAGAAAACTATCCTAATATAACTCGATTTTCGAATCGATTCGCCTAGGGCAGAATCGGGTCGCCCCTGATAGCGAATCGATTCGGCTGAAAAAAAAACTAACCTTCTATCTTAGCCCGAATCGATTCGGCCTTAGCTCGAATCGATTCGGTTCCTCAGACCTGTACCCACCATTATTAGCGAATCGATTCGCTGAAGAGGGCGAATCGATTCGCTCTGGTCGAAGAGCCCTGTTATGGCTACGGGTTAATATAAACCCTAAATCCCCCAAATCCAATTCTTCCAACAAATCTCAACATCATCAACTAATAATTTAACCAAATCATTCCTACATAATAACTAACTAATATCTCCAACTCAGATCATATTTAAATAGAAGTTTAAGGGTTTAAACACCAAAATCATCAAAACCCATTAATGGTTAAATCTCAAGAACACAACTATATATATACAAATTATTCACACTCAATCATACATATGTAAGTTAGAAACTTGCCTCAAGATTGTGGCCTAGGATTCTCTTCTATTAGCAACGATTTTAAGCTCAAATCACCAGTTCTCTCTCTTTCTCCCAAGCTCTCTCTTCTCTCTAACTCTCTCTAGATTTAGAAATGACCAAATGAGAAATAAATCGCTCTTGCAAGACTAAATACCCTAAATACATTAAGTCTAGCGTTTAAATGATACTACACCATTAAAATGACTCCTAACACCATAATTAATTTATAACTAGTCAAAAGTGTCTCGGAACCCAAAATGCCACTTGGCACTTATTTTGACTATCTCACCCATTTCTGGACTAACCGTACCCTCTAAATTGGCATCCGGAATATCATAAATTTTTTCATGTTCCAACGTCATGTTAATTCATTAATAATGATCCAATTGGAATATAAGTCATAACCATCGCTTAAAGCACAACGACGTAATAACAATAATATGATGCTATTTACATTCACATAATATTAAATATGCAAAATTTGGTAAATATTATCTCTCAAATTAGTTAAAATAATATTCACTTCAACTTTCTTTATTTTATATAATTAACCCATAAGGCAAATTAATATAAAATTAATTACTCAAAAGTAAGGGGTATTACATTATCCTTCTTATTTTTTCACTTTTTTGATCTCACCAAAATCATATTTTGGTAATACCTCTTAGAAATTTGGTAATACCCCCTTAAAAGTGTTCGTACTTCATAGGTTTGTGGTTTTAATTCGTGAATTCAAAGTTCCTGTTTTGATTTTAACTTCAACCTGATATGTTTGCAATTTTGATTTGAAAATGATTTCGAGTTCAGTCGGTGTTCAATGCTTCACAATGTGAAATAAAACGTATGTGAAGATTGAAGGAGTTAATCGAATGAATAATATGAGATAGATAGATAGATAGATAGATAGATAGATAGATAGATAGAGAGAGAGAGAGAGAGAGAGAGAGAGAGAGAGAGAGAGAGAGAGAGAGAGAGAGAGAAGTACTAGCCAATTTGACACCTTTTACTATTTATTTTTTCTTCATTTTTGGTAATACATGTTAGATGGCATGTTTAATGAACATGTTTCCTGTTGGCAGGGACAGAGCTAGGTGAGGTCGAGTGGGAGCTCGAGACCGCACTGATTAATTTTTTTTATATAGCAAAGTAGGTATATAAAAATATTTGGGGAAAAAATTAAAAAAAATTAAGTTTGGGGATTATTTTTACAATTAAACAGAGTAGCAGCAAGTGTTAAAAAGCTAAAAAACTCTTTCATCTCATCTTCGAAGGCATTTCCATTTCCATTCAAAATCTCCGAAGGCAAAGCAAGGCTGCACCGGCGGTGTGAAGTATCCCTTATCTTCTCTCCTATCTATTTTGCCAAAACAGTTTTGGCAAACACAATCGAAGACACATCACGTAAATTACCTCCTCCCATTTGTTTAGTTGGTTATGTTATGAACTTATGTTTATTTAGTATATATGCTAAATTTATTTGATTGGTTGGTTATGTTTGTATTAATTTTATAGATTATGCAATTTTAGGGCTTAAAATAATCTTGGTTATGGATATAGAACAATAAACATTTTGTTTCCATTTTTAGTCCTTATTTTCAAATTACCGGCTGACGTGGCATATCGTGATTGGTTGACGTTTTATGGATATGGGTCCGCACCAGCGACTCTATTAAAGAATAGGGACTAAAATTACAAATGAAATGTTTGTTGTCCTATTTCCAAAATACATATTAGAATAGACCCTAAATTTACAAATCCCCTTAATTTTATGCCATCAATTTTTTGGGGGGATATTAATGAACCTAATTTTTTTTGGAAAATCAGTCAACTTAGGGATATATGTTTTTAAATAAAACTGGAGTCGACATTCACACCACATAAATTTCGTTATTTTTTTGGTAATTACTATAAAATAAACTAAAAAAAAAGGCTCAACCCCCGAAAATCGTTGTTAATACATGTTCCTCCCGAACTTGTATTCATATATATGGAATCTCATAGGATTTTTTCATATCCAGTTGATCTTAATCAAGGCTCAGCCCTATCTTTTTGTGCTTCATATATGTGGTTGTTCACAAGGGTGAAACTAGAAAATATCTACTTGAATGGGGTTCAAGATTACCTTCCGCCAATAGTCACCCACCAAATCAACAGGAGGACTTTATATGCATTCAAGTTAAATCTACAATTTTACAATTACATGATGATGTTCCCCTTTTCTAGCTCTCCTGTTTCATGAGATTTTTATCCTTGTGTGAGGTAATTTTGGTTAATCATATATGCTTATATGTGTTCAATGTCAAACTTGGTATTGTTGAATAATTAAGATGATATTAGAACTTTTTATATATTGATATAAGTGGTACCAACAGGGGAGATTTTTGTGTACATAAGGATCACATCTTATTTAGTTTTTTTTTTCATTTTTTCCTCTTAGAGTGTGAAGTGGAGGTAAGTTGTGTTATGAGTTGATTTTGTTTTTATTTATATTAATTGGTTTTTGACAGATCCAGAGCAAATATGGAGCTCCTAATAAATAATCTATAAGTTCCCCAAAAATTTCACCATGTCTTTGTGGATAAAATTGTTCACATCTAATTGTATTGTTGATTTTGGGTAATTGGTTTAACCCATGAAAGTAATCGATTTGAAATTTACAAGCCCGGAGAAATGAGTGGTTGTTTATTTTGGGTAATTGGTTTAACCTACGATTTTGGGTAATTATAATCCCCCTCACCTGTATGAAAATAATCGGTTTGGGATTTGCAAATCTGTATGAAAAATGGGTTTTTGTTGAATCATCTGACTGTATTGTTGATTTTGGGTAATTAAGTTGCATTGTAGGTATATGAAAATGAATTTGATTTGATTCAATTATTTGTTTGTATAGCAGGATATGATTTATGTACCCATTTCACCCATTTTAAAGCAAGAAGAGACTTGAGCCTTCTTTTGGAAAAAAAATGTAAGAATAACACTTTTTTGTATCATCGTGTCACGATAGTAACATAAACTAAGTCAGTTTTTCAGATCCTAAAAGTGATGCAACAGGGCACTACATTATTGATGATATATTTTTCCTTAACACAAGTATAAATATTTATTTCTTTTTATTTTGGCAGGACCATAACATAGATTTCATAGTTAAGTTTCCTGATTGGGATCCATCGTTGAGCACCAATTCAGAAGTTCTGAAGTCACTATTAGCTAAAAAGAGGATTAGAAGCTACACCATACCATTAAATTTACTAGTAGTTTCTTCCAACTGTCTCTTCTAAAATTAATTACAAGTTTGTTTCAATTCATGTTCCCAATTTTTCTATAAAAAAAAGGGAAAAAAGGTGTCTCGCGCATCGCGCAGGTTTACACCTAGTTATAATAAAAATAAGTTTAGGTGGTGTGGTTGGCTCATTTATTAGGTGGTTGGCTTTTGTATTTTCCAAACATGGGTAAAATGTATTTCACTTATATTTTCAAGCCTAAGAGACTTAAATGAGTCAAAACATTGAAAAAGAAAGCTTAAAAATTGATATAAATAAGGGTGGGAGATTCAATGAACCTACTAAACCAAATAAACATAAAATCCTCATCTTCTTCTTCTCTCTTATATCCTCAAGAGCAAAAATACTTGTAAATTTTGTAACTCATCCATATACCCATATTATCTCTCCTCAAACTCCATTAAAGAAGCTCAAAACTCCATTAAAACATCACACAAGGGGTGGGGCAACTTGGTGTGGCTTGAAAGCTTGATTTTGAGAGCATAGGAGTGAAGTTTAGGAGCAATCTAGGAGGACTTGAAGTTTTTTTCTCCAAAGTTATCTCCTCTTCCTAAATCAAGTAGGATTTTTCTCTTCCTAAATTTTTGTTTTCAAAAGCATAAAACACCCATGTTGATGAAAGATGATTTCTTGTTTAAAATTGTTAGTTCTTGTATTTTCTATTATGCAAACCCATGCTTTTTATGTGTTAAAATGAACTAGCATTGTTGATTAAATTTCATAATATCATGCTTGAATACATGAATGATTAGAACATGAAAATTGTTTAAAAAAGAGGGTTATAATCATATACTACTTGAATATGAATGTGTAGGATGCATATACATGAATTTCTGAGGTAGAAATCCTCATTTCATGTGAATATACTTGGATAATTTTTAGACATGATGAATGATATGTTGTGAAATGAAATAGATATATTTCATCATGTTTTGAAATAATGATAATTTTCAGGCCCTACTTTGATGTTGTTAAAAAGTAAAGTTAATGACTTAAAATGGTATAGAAACCCCACTTAAAACCTTATATTTGAAGTCTATATTATAATGATAATTTTAATGATTAATTTTATGATTAAATGAGTAAAATAATATAGAAAAACAGTAAGGTGTTATAAAGATATGTTTTTCTCTTGAAAACCCATTTAAAGGATGTCGTTTGGTGTAAAAATGGCATAATGGCCGTTTTGGTAATTATGTGAAAAACTAGTGGAAGATAATGTTTCGTTACATTAAAATGCTAGTAAAATCATTTTAAAGGTACTAAAAATATTTTAATGCATTAATGAATAAAAAAGTAAATGATGATTGGATATATGTGTTCAAAGTATGGTGTTACTATTAGTTGGCCTCCTTGGCTGTTTTAAATGTAAGGTAAATAATAAAGTAAAGGAGTAATACCGAAAGATTAATTGGGGTACTTGGAATGATGAAAATAATTGTAAGAATGGAAATATTTGGAAGAATGTAAATATATGAAAAGATAATGATATTCTTGTGACACTCCGCCTAATAAAATACCGGGCGATCACTCCTGTACCAAATTAAAACATGAGTTGCATATGGTTCATTCTTAGCATCACTGCCCAAAGCCAAATTAATTACTATTAACATATTAGGCTGGCGTCAAAATTTTATTTAACTAATCTTTTAAACAAATAAATCAATTAAAACATTCACACAGTTTATACGAATGAAACTGAAAAGAAATAAAAATAATCGAACACTCGGTTTAATATAATACAATCAAATCAAAGGCCGCACAAAAAGGAGGCAAAAAGAATAAATAAATACAATTAGGCTATCAGCCCGAATGTTTCTACAGTACCTCCTATCTAGATCTCAAGGATGGAAGCGTCTATAAGAAACCTGCATATATCCACAGCTGCTGCAACAACGTCTGACTCGAAAGAATCATCATTTAGGTGTCCCTGTGTCTGGACACCTAATATATATATATATATATATACATATAGCAAGGGAGGGAAAAATAGAGAAAAACAGGTCAGAGCCCCAGTTGTGAAAATATTTTGCAAGTGCATAAATGCTTTATTTTTAAAATATGATTTATCCCATATTTAAATTGGTATCGCACTCCCTTGGGATACCCCTCACCCCTCTTCTAATAGTGCACTCCTATCGTACTAAAGAGACAACCTAGTTAAGCTACCCTGCCTAACTAATCCTTTTTACCCAAACTCTAAAAACCTCAATTAACCCGAGTACTAAGGGCTAAAATTCTCCCCATTCACAACACTGCACTAAATTCGTGCGTGGGGTGTCTCGCGGAGCGAAATCCAAACAAGGAACCCCCCGATACACTACTACTTGGCAATGTTGTTCGTCGAGATCCATTAAGCCCTCAGCACGCAGCGTATATATTTAATTCATATATATAAATATATAAACATTAAGTTCTCAATAGAACCTATGCTTCCCATAAATCTGAATATATATACATTAACGGAAAGGAATAACTCTTATCATTATTTCCATTTTGATATACATTTACTATATAGGATTATTCACCTTCATATATAAACAATATACTATACACAACTAGTATATAATTATACATATCCCATGCATAATAACCATCCCACCGAGCTATAACTCGAGGATGCAGTCTCATAGTGCCGATCCAAATCCGAGTTTACTCATTGTACCACGGTACTAAGCCAGACTTACTCAATGGTCATGGTAAAATATACACACCGGTGGAGGCGATCATGTTCCCTCTGCAAGTGGAGTACACACATCGCACTCGAACGCGGGATGAGATGACCTCATGATATACTCTCCCTGATCCTCAAGACAGGGGATTCACCCACATCGTGCAACCTCCTTGGATCGCACTAGAGAAAACATATAACCTGACTATTCCAACCCTACGCCAAAGGAAATCCCGTGGAACCAGCCTCTAAGACATAAATATACCAATCACACACATATATATTTATTCATATCATCGCATATATATACTTTAACAACTTCCGTATATATATTTATAATATCGCTTCCCAGTATATATATATAGGGCTATAATTGCCAAACTCTCATAGCGATAGCCAATAATCCCGAATGTTACCATTCGTAATAGCATATAAGTATTCGCACACTTGAAATACTAAACCGTTAAGTATTCTCTCACTTGAAAAATATCTCGCACCTTAATCGCGTTTAAGGATTTATATATATGTATTCTTCAACTTATTTGAGTCCCATAGGTAGCGCATTACCTATACTAATATTCGACAATAGACGTATCGGATAACCGCTCAATCACCTAAACCTATATCCCAAATTCCATCCTAGTCGCCTCGGAGGAATTACTCGACCATAATCGGTATATAATTACGTTTTCTATGCGCACAATTATATATACCTAATTACCTGCCGAAACTATCCCGAGTAACATTCATCCGCAATCACCCTTAAATTAGTAAGCCCTGAATCTTGCCTTCAATTAACCCAAGGTCTTACGCCTCACTCAAATCGTACTTTAGAAATCCCCACACTATTTTTAGGAATTCCAAATATCTATTCCCACAATATTTGTCCTCAAAACCATACATTAGGTGCCACACCATCTTTGCACCGTCCTAGTTTAAATAAAATCCCTTAAATGACTAGGAATACATTCCCCTAATTAGATATATATTTCCTAAAATAAACAAGCTAAAAACCAAAAATTTGGGAATTTATCCCATGTAATTTAAACCAGCCGAAATTGCCAAAATATATGTAGGATCGACGACCAGTCATCGATCGATCGATCGAACATGGCAGATTCTTCTCCGAAGCCCCTATTTCGACCATTAATACACAACAAAGGTTTCTATCTGCTCCCCCACCATTAACCAACCTCAACCAACTATATATACTCCAAGATCATAGGTTCTAATCATCTTAGAACCAAGAATCAACAACAAATTTTAGTTATATTTTAAGTTTCTCAAATTGGTTATTATTTGGGGTTTACTCATTCAACTCTCGAAAACCTGTTTTGATTCCCAAAAACCCAACCCAAAATTGTCTAATTTGTTATTACCAAATTTTAATATGAGATTTATGCTAAAAAGGAAATAAAGAAAGTAAACACTTGCCTCGTGGATGAAATTCGACGACCTCAAGTCGAATCCCGCGGATTTTGGCCGGGATCTCCTTTTTTTCCTCTCCTTTTCTTCCTTTCTTTATTCTCTTCTTATTTTCTCTATTTTCCTTTCCTTTCTCTCCCACTCTCGTGTCTTATAGGGCAAGAAAAAGGGGTTTGTCCATATTAAACCCAAAAATGACTCGTTTACTCAATTACGAGTCCCTATTGGTCCACAAATCACCAGAATCTAAACACTACCCCGAGATACTCAATCCTGACTATCTTGGCCATTTCGAAACCAACCGCGCACTCAAAATATCCAATCAAGTCGCTTAACTGCAAGTTCACTTATTAAACCCAACACATCTCGATACGAGTTTTCGAAATAAAATAATATCCTTTGTCGCTTTACCTAGTTGCGACATGTAATTAAAATAGTCCGACTTATTTACTTATTCCCAAAGTAAATGAAACACACCTCTGAAGTCATCTCACCCTCATAAATTCCAAAAATTTATTGTTCAGAGAAATTCCTCAAATTTCCAAATTACACCCATATTTGAAATTTAATTATCCCCAAAAGCGTGGGGTGTTACATTTTCCCCCCCTTACAACAGAATTTCATCCTCGAAATTTAGGTATAACCTACACCACTGACCTAGGATCGTTAATACCTAAGTCGAATGATACTATGCAAATGGTACCCTACCATATACTCCCTCGCGGTACCCATGCACTAGCTTAACCACACTTAAATATGTCTCTATAGGCTAAGACACTACCTTGATCGTAAGGTTGAATCTTACGTCACAACGCACCTAGTGCTACTATAGTCGCACATAACGAGCCCAAAACCGCCGCTCTAATTTATTGATCCTATCGGAGATTTTCTACTCCAGGAGTCCACTTATCTACACCAGGACATCTAACTCCTTCCAAAATGAAGTTAGCTTGACGCTTGACTACTCCCGTCATTTGATTGCTTATCTTAGGTGTACTAACTCTTGTTTCACCTACACCATTGGTTTATCGCGTGCCTCCTGCGACGTTCCATCCAACCCATTCCGAAACCATTGAAAACTGCTTCGCAACATAACCTTCAGCTTATAGAATACACCATTTCTACTTCAGGCGATATATAAAATCAAATTACCAAGGTGCCCATACACCTTTTTACCCGTGCGTATCGTCACAACTATTGTAAACGTTACATACGTAACACCCTCTCTAAAAATGGGCCTCACTTCCTCGTCCTGGTGCTAACGCCTGGGTTTTCCTAACCCGAAAAATTTCAAATTTCAATCCTTCCTATACCTGGAAATCCAATCCCTCATAAAGTTAACCCGCCCATCTTATCGAGGTCAATTCACAACAATCTCCTTATATCGGCGCCCCTAGTCCTACTAGTCTTACTTCCTAATAACCCTATGCTCGATGTGTTTTCCTACCTTCGTGAAATGAGCACTATTCTAAATTGTTTCCCTAGTGCCCAAGGCTTCTCTCAACTTTTGACATTTTCTCGGTTTCATGCATGGGACATCTCACAAAGCAAAATCCAGATAAGGAACCCTCCCGTTACACTACTTCCTTGCATCATCGGTCATCGAGATATAACGGCCTAAGGCACACCAGTGGGATGTCCTAAATTCTACCTCGCTAATAATATATTTCTACCACTATGTCCTTCCATCTTGGAGAAATGGAAAGTCTAACTAATCGGGGAGCCTACTCTGTACAAAAGTATTACGAACATTATACCCTAAAAATATTACCTCCAAAATTTGCCTTCTATTCAAGGCCTGGATATAATCCTCAAATCAATTTCTCTAACTCCTGCCTCACCCATATACTTGCGGTGAGAGAACCATTTTAGTGCTTTTCCATAGCACTTAGATCTCCCTAAGCACGTAATCATCACACGACTCTTAGTCCATAGTGTTTTTTCTACACTAGGTAACTTATCATCAAAACCAACATCCTTGCATCCCATAACATCTCTCCACTCCCGACGTTGTTAAGGTTCATGCGTGGAGTATCTCGCAACGTGAAATCCAAACAAGGAACCCCTCCAATACACTACTACATAACTTTGTCGGTCATGGAGGTCTGTTAGCTTTAATGTGTAACCGAGATAACCCTATCCCCTGTTTTAATGAAATGTCGTGTGAACTTATATTCCTTCCCAGGAGCCACACCACCAAGTGCTCATACTAACACTAAGTCCTTAGTGCAAACCACAATGAGCTTAATCTTACAGCTCAACGATAAACCATGCATACCTTAAATCATATCTATAAGGTCGACACGGACTCAAATCATGATAATGAAACATCTGCTCACCGAAGTTTCCATCTATACGTATAATAGGGGCAAACTCAACTTGTATCCAGTGAGATATCGCAACAACCACCTGTTCCACCCTGGAACCGTGGACATGATAGTCTTCCAATCATTTGCCTGCTATCGCTCCAATAATCCACAAATACTTTCCTCTTATGATAGTACCACACTCGTATAACACACACAAAATGAGTAATACAAACCAGATACAAATATAAAATAGTACCCCGCTACCGCGGAAAAATATACACACATACACTATATAATGTTATTAATACTACTATTAATTGAATGGAATATAAAGATAAATTATTTTTATGTAAGTCGTATGGTGATTTCGAGTACGCTGTTGAGTTCGGGAGGGTCGAGATAGTTAGAAATCTCTACACGTGTATTTTATTTAGACTAGAGGAGGTTTTAGGCCAAACCGGCACCTCGTAGGGGTAGTTTTGTAATTTGGACTTTTGGCAAAAATTTAATGGACGAAAATTAGAGATTAATTATATCATCTATGGGAGTTCCATTAGGGTATCAAGAACGACCATAGAGGGTGTGAGGTAGAATCAATTTCCAAGAGAGAAGGTTCAATTAGCACCACCTTGCACAACCGTGACCACCCCGAATCTATGGCTAATAAAATACTGTGACTCCATCTTGTCATACTGAATATACTTCCTTCATCTGAGATGAAACTCATAATAACTTCGCCAATCTCCCAAGTTACTCTAAATGGTTTCCGAACATGATATACTTGCCCTAACCGAAACAAAACTACTTTAATCGATGCCCCATAAGTGTTTTCAACATACTTTTTTCGAACATGAACATACTTTCTCCATAAGTGTTTTCAACACTTACTAGTGAGCCTATCATTCCTATGAAGGACTATTCCTTCATTGTACCTTCTCTATTTGGCACAAAGTTCACTTATCCCTATCATTCTTTACTCACTGTCGGCCTCTGACAAATCCTTATGTGAATAATTCAAAAACTGCATTCCCTCCATTTCTGACAGACCAAAGGAACTAACAGGTATATCCACTTGTAAGATCCTTCTATGGTCCAAAATATCCTGCTCCCCCATATATGGTGACCATCATTTTGACCATTTTAACATTGCTCCCACGAGTGAAAAATTTTACTCAAATTTTCACATCTGGGTATATCTCATAACCTGCTCTAAGCTAAAGCTCCTGAGCCTTCTACTTCTGTTGAATCATGTTCCACTTACTTCGTATAACTTAACTTCAGGGTATGGTCCTTATCGAAGAACCTTTTTCCCAATTTACTTCACTATATAATTCAATTTTAGCACCGCTCTCTACTACAGCGGTACTTAGATACTCATAACTACTATTACTTAGTAGTCATTACAACCATTCTTAGCAAATTCCACAAAGAGGGTGACCTCTACTGTGGTCCTAGTCTCCGACTTCAACTATCTTTTCCCATAAGTCCCGCCTTCTGCTACCCTTACAATGGCCTTCTATGATTGTCCTTCATCGATCAGCACATGAATCTCGAACGAGCGTGTAAAAGATTACCATAATCTTATGAAATGGCAGGAGAATGAAATCTCGCAAGAGGGATCAACAATCCTAATCATACGGCTCTATATCAAATCAAAAGCAACGCTAAAAGCATAGTACATTCGCACAAATTCCTAAGGACACTAGAACTTGATGATCTGATACCATCTGTGACACGATGCCTAATAAAACACCGGGCGATCACTCCTGTACATAATTAAAAAAGGAGTCGCATATGGTTCATTCTTGGCATCCCTGTCGAAAGCCAAATTAATTACTAATAACCTATTAGGCTGGCATCAAAATTTTATTTAACTAATCTTTTAAACAAATAAATCAATGAAAACATTCACACAGTTTATATGAATGAAACTGAAAAGAAATAAAAATAATTGAACACTCGGTTTAATATAATATAATCAAATTAAAGGACGCACAAAAAGGCGGTAAAAGAATAAATAAATACAATTAGGCTATCAGGTCGAATGTTTCTACAGTACCTCCTATCTAGATCTCAAGGATGGAAGCATCTATAAGAAACTTGCATGCATCCACAGCTGCTACAGCAACGTCTGACTCGAAAGAATCATCATCTAGGCATCCCTGTGTCTGGACACCTAATATACATATAGCAAGGGAGGGAAAAATAGAGAAAAACGGGTCAGAGCCCGAGTTGTGAAAATATTTTGCAAGTGCATAAATGATTTATTTTTAAAATATCATTTATCCCATATTTAAATTGGTATCGCACTCCCTTGGGATGCCCCTCACCCCTCTTCTAACAGTGCACTCCTATCGTACCAAAGAGACAACCTAATTAAGCTACCCTGCCTAACTAATCCTTTTCACCCAAACTCTAAAAATCTCAATTAACCCGAGTACTAGGGGATAAACTTCTCCCCATTCCCAACACTACGCTAAATTCGTGCGTGGGGTGTCTCGCGAAGCGAAATCCAAACAAGGACCCCCCCGATACACTACTACTTTGCAATGTTGTTCATCGAGATCCATTAAACCCTCAGTACGCAACGTATATATGTAATTCATATATATAAATATATAAACATTAAGTTCTCAATAGAACCTATGCTTCACATAAATCCGAATATATATACATTTACCGAAAAGGAATAACTCTTATCTTTATTTCCATTCTCATATACATTTACTATATATGATTATTCACATTCATATATAAACAATATACTATACGCAACTAGTATATAATTATACATATCCCATGCATAATAACCATCCCACCGAGCTATAACTCGAGGATGCAGTCTCATAGTGACGATCCAAATCCGAGTTTACTCACTGTACAACGGTACCAAGCCAGACTTACTCAATGGTCATGGTAAAATATACACAACGGTGGAGGCGGTCAGGTTCCCTCTTCAAGTGGAGTACACACATCGCACTCGAATGTGGGACGAGATGACCGGGGGATATATTCTCCCTGCTCCTCAAGCTAGTGGATTCACCCACATCGCGCAACCTCCCTGGATCGCACTAGAGAAAATATATAACCTGGCTGTTCCAACCCTACACCAAAGGAAAGCCCGTGGAACCAGCCTCTAAGACATAAATATACGAATCACACACAGATATATTTATTCATATCATCGCATATATATACTTTAACAACTTTCGTATATATATTTATAATATCGCTTCCCAGTATATATATATATATAGGGCTATAATTGCCAAACTCTCATAGTGATAGCCAATAATCCCAAATGTTCCCATTCGTAATAGCATATAAGTATTCACACACTTAAAATACTAAACCGTTAAGTATTCTCTCACTTGAAATATGACTCGCACCTTAATCGCGTTTAAGGATTTATATATATATACACACACACACACACACACACACATATATATATATATATATATATATATATATATATATATATATATATATATATATATATGTATGTATTTTCCAACTTATTTGAGTCCCATAGGTATCGCATTAGCTATACTAATAGTCGTCAATAGACATATCGGATAACCGCTCAGTCATCCTAAACCTATATCTCAAATTCCATCCTATTCGCCTCGGGGGAATTACTCGACCATAATCGGTATATAATTACGTTTTCTTTGCGCACAATTATATATACCTAATTACCCGCCGAAACTATCCCGAGTAATATTCATCCCCAAACACCCTTAAATTAGTAAGCCCTGAATCTTGCCTTCAATTAACCCAAGGTATTACGCCTCACTCAAATCGTACTTTAGAAATCCCCACACTATTTTTAGGAATTCCAAATATCTATTCCCACAATATTTGTCCTCAAAACCATACATTTGGTGCCACACCATCTTTGCACCGTCCTAGTTTAAATAAAATCCCTTAAATGACTAGGAATACATTCCCCTAATTGGATATATATTTCCTCAAATAAACAAGCTAAAAACCAAAAATTTGGGAATTTATCCCATGTAATTTAAACCAGCTGAAATTGCCAAAATATCTGTAGGATCGATCGATCGACCCTTGGTCGTCGATCGATCGATCGAGCCGGGCAGATTCTTCTCCGAAGCCCCTGTTTCGGCCATTAATACACAACCAAGGTTTCTATCTACTCCCCCACCATTAACCAACCTCAAACAACTATATATACTCCAAGAACATAGGTTCTAATCATCCTAAAATCAAGAATCAACAACAAATTTTAGTTAAGTTCTAAGTTTCTCAAATTGGTTATTATTTGGGGTTTACTCGTTCAACTCCCGAAAACCCGTTTTGTTTCCAGAAAACCCAACCCAAAATTGTCTAATTTGTTATTACCAAATTTTAATATGAGATTTATGCTAAAAAGGAAATAAAGCAAGTAAACACTTGCCTCGTGGATGAAATCCGACGACCTCGAGTCGAATCCCGCGGAGTTTGGCCAGGATCTTCTTTTTTTTCCTCTCCTTTTCTTCCTTTCTTTCTTCTCTTCTTATTTTCTCTCTCTTTCCTTTCCTTTCTCTCCCACTCTCGTGTCTTATAGGGAAAGAAAAAGGGGTTTATCCCTATTAAACCCAAAAATGACTCGTTTACTCAATTACGAGTCCCTATTGGTCCAAAAATCACTGAAATCTAAACACTACCCCCGGATACTCTATTCTTACTATCTCAGCTATTCCGAAACCAACCGCGCACTCGAAATCTCCATCCGAGTCTCTTAACTTCAAGTTCACTTATTAAACCCACACATCTCGATACGGGTTTTCTAAATAAAATAATATCCTTTGTCGCTTTACCCAGTTACGAAATGTAATTAAAATAGTTTGACTTATTTACTTAATCCCAAAAGTAAATGAAACACACCTCTGAAATCATCTAACCCTCATAAATTCCAAAAATTTATTATTTAGAGAAATTCCTCAAATTTCCAAATTACACCCATTTATGAAATTTAATTATCCCCAAAAGTGCGGGGTGTTACAATTCGGATGTTGTCAAAAATAATTATTAAGGAGGGCATGATGTCCCTAAAGGTGAAAGACCCCAACCTGGCCAGTGTAGTATATGTGTGCTTAATACCGACGGTGAAAGGCCGTGAAATCATGGATGGTGACAAATCCCAAAGTTATAAAAGTAATATTCATGAAAGATTGGGAAAATGAATGGATTAATGTATTTGAATAAATGGAACTTATTAATATTATGATGAAAACATCATTGGATTACTAAGTTAAGTCTCTGGCGCAAGACATGAAAATGCTTAAGTGTGAGTTGGGCACATAGTCCGGGTGCATTGCATATAGTTGCATTAACATTTAATGAAATGGAAGTTATTTTTACAAAATACCGAAAGACATTGTATATGTATGGTATTTTGTTTATCAAATTATTACTTAGTATTTCCCACCCTACTAGGCATTCTCTCACCCCCTTACTTTTCCCATCCCAGAAACTTCAGTTGATGACACTGGAAAGGATCTCGGTAAGGATGATGGGGGTGTGACTCAATGTTAGACGCTTTGTTGACCGTTCCATAATATGTTTAAGATATATATTTTTAGTACTCTAATTAATACGTTGGAACTCTATTATCAGATTTGGACTATTGTGTTGTCTTACTCAGGGAACTTCATTTTGATATATTAAATCTGGTATTAAATGTTTTTTCATGAACAAATTCATAAGTTGGTCTTATTATGCATGTTTATTCTTCTTAAATTGAAATTTTGAAAATTAATATTATGTCCTTAAATCAATTAAATAAATATTTTTCTTAATTAATAAAGTAAATTTTATCCCCCCCCCCCCCCCCCCTTATCACCCCAATTTGGATTTGGGTTATTCCAACGGTAATATAAATTCGGGTCAGGGCGTAACAGTATTCGGGTCGGGGCGTTAATTAATTAACTATTTAATCTTTTTCTCTTTACCATTATCGGTGCCCAAGTCCGGATGTGAAACATGGTAGGTTAGTGTCAGGTTGGCAACCGACTGTAAAATTTATGTCAAATCTTGTTGATGGATTCCCTAGTTAAAAGAAGAAAGGTAAATAAAAATAACATATATAAAATTAGATTTGGTATATGGAATCTAGGAGCACTAACTGGCAAGTGTAAAGAACTTATGGATGCCTTAAAATAGAGAAAAATCAACATAGTATGCCTATAATAAACTAAATAGAAAGGTGAAAATACTAGAGAGATTGGAGAAGGTTATAAATTATTTTACTCGGGAGGGAGAGATAATCGTAGAAATGGGGTGAGTACTGTTGTTGATCACTATATGAAAGATAAAGTGATGGATGTTAAAAGATGGGAACATAGATTAATGAGCAATACGATTATCTTAGATAAAACTATATGGAATATTATAAGTGCTTACTGTGACACCTCGCCTAATTAAATACCGGGCGATCACTCCTGTACAAAATTAAAACAGGAGTCGCATTTGGTTCATTCTTAGCATCACTGTCGAAAGCCAAATTAATTACTAATAACCTACTAGGCTCGCGTAAAATTTTTACTTAACTAATCTTTTTAAACACTATTCAATTAAAACATTTACACAGTTTGAATAAATGAAACTGAAATGAAATGAAAAATAACCGAACAGTTGGTTAAACATAATATAACCATAATAAATTCCGCACTCAAATGAGGTAAAAGAATAAATAAATGCAATTAGGATTTAGCCAGAGTGTTTATAAAGTACCTCCTGTCTAGATTACAAGGATAGAAGCGTCTACAGTGAACCGACATGCATCCACAGCTGCTGCAGTAGACATCTGACTCGTAGGAATCATCATCCAGGCGTCCCTGTATCTGGACACACACACACACACACACACACACACACACACACACATATATATATATATATATAGAGAGAGAGAGAAAGAAAGGAAAAAATAGGAAAATGGGTTAGAGCCCGATTTGTAAAAATATTTTGCAAGTGCATAAATGCTTATTAAAAAAAAATAGTTTTTTGCACATATTTAAATTGGTATCGCACTCCCATGAGATACTCCTCACCCCTCTTCTAATAGTGTACACTTAACGCATTCGTTTAAAACATCTTAGTTAAACTACCCCGCCTAACTAATCTAATTCACCGATCTGCTAGAAACCTCGATAACCCGAGTACTAAGGGCTGAACTTCTTTCCATTCTCAACACTGCACTGCGTTCGTGTATGGGGTGTCTCGCGAAGAAAAATCCAAACAAGGAACCCCCCCGATACACTACTGCTCGGCATCATCGATCGTCGATATCCATTAGACCCTCAACACATGACGTGTATATAAGACTCGTATATACAAACAATAATATATATATATATATATATATATTCATATAATTATATACATTATTATACTTAATTTTATCTACATATCATTACACACGTCCGGATACAATCTCCCGGAATGAGAATTAATCCTTTATCATTTTATCTCTTTACAGAATTAATCCTTTATCATTTTATCTCTTTACTCTAATAGAGATATATAATACCTTGTTTTCACACACAAGTAATATACATTACACACAAGTATAATAACCATCCCAACGAGCTATAACTCGAGGATGCGGTCTCTCAATGCTATCATCTTCGAGGGCATTACTCACATACCATCCTGGGGCCACCGGTAGGACTAAATGTCACCTACTTCGTGGTCAAAACCAAATCATAACGTCTTGGAAGCGGTCATAGTTCCTAACAAGCAATGAGACGAAACATACCCACCCCGTCTCATCCCTAATAAAAATCACACAATATAACAATGGACGACTATGACCTGGGGACTATCCACACCCTGCTCCTCGAGCCAGGGGCTCACCCTCATCACGTAACTTCCCATGATAGCATTAGAGGGGGTATGCTTCACACACACACACACACACACACACACACACACACACACACACATATATATATATATATATATATATATATATATATATATATATACCATTCACACATAGATATATATACATCTCTGTATCATAATATGCATATACTTTAATCACATCGTATATATATATATATACATTTATATTACATCATTCCTCAAATATATACATGGCAAAAATTTCCAATCTCATAATAATATTTAAGTATTTTCCCACTTAAATATGCCTCACACCTTAATCGCTGTTGGGAATTTTATACACTCTCCAAATATCCCAATTCATAATCGTATGATAAGTATACTCTCAACTTATCTTTAACATATAACCCAATTTCCATCCTAGTCGCCTCGTATGAGTTACTCACTAATTCCATACACTTACTTTTTCCCATTCGCACGATTATTTAGCTATAATCGCTCGCTAAAATACTCCCTCGGGTGTCCCTCACTCCGAACATCCATAATTAAATAAGTCTTGGATTTTACCCAATTAATCCAAGGTATACATCTCACTCCAATAATAATTATTTAAAAATCCCCTCTTATAATTTTGGAAATCCCAATTTTCTAATCCTTCAATCTGTCTATTTTCCTCGAAAATATACCTTAGTGCCACACAATTATAACACCCTCCTAGCCCCCATAAGTCTCACCCAAATGGCTAGTGATGAATTACTAGATAAATACTTATTTCCTCAAATGAATAAGCTAGAACCAATTAAATTGGGAAACCATCCCATATAATTAAACCTAGGCAAAAATTGCCAAAAATACTTAAGGGTCGATCGATCGACCCTTGGCCCTCGATCGATCGATCCTTTACCCTCGATCGACTGATCGCTTCGGACAGCTTCTTCTTCGAGAATATGTTTTGGCCACTAAAGCTTCTCCCAAGATTGTGTCTTCTCACCTAACGTCCCCCAACCTCAATCAACTATATATACACAATTTATGAGGGTCCTAAACATCCTAGAACCCACTATCCACATCAATTATTAACTAAATCCAAAGGTTTCCAATTGGGATATTTTCGGGGGTTAATCCATTAAACTTTTCCAAAAACCCATTTTGGTTCACAAAAACCCATCCCGAAAATCTTTGTGATTTATCATTACCAACTACAATATGAGATTTATGCTTTAAATGAAATAAGTAAGTAAACACTTGCCTCGTCGATAAAATTTGATGATCCCGAGTCGAATCCCGTGGAGTTTGGTCAGAATCTCATTTTTCTTCCTTTTTCTCTCCTCCTTTCCCCTCCTCTTTCTTTTCTCCCTTTTCTACCCCTCTCCCTCCTTATATAGGGAGAAATAAGGGTTTATCCCTTTAAACCCAAAAATGACTCGTTTACTCAATTACGAGTTCCTTTTAATCCCAAAAATTCTCAGAGCCTAGACAATACCCCTGGATACTCTATTCTAACTATCGAGGCCATTTCGAGACCAACTGCACAATCGAAATTTCCATCTGAGGTACTTGATCGCAATTCACCATATTAACCCAACACTACTTAATGCGGGTTCTCCCATTAAAATATCGTCCTTTGTTGCTTTTCCCAATGATGACATATAATAAAATGCTTCGAATCATTTACTTAATCCTAAAAGTAAATATAACATACATCGAAAATCATTAACTCCTTGAAAACCTCAAAAATTATTATTCACAATAATTTCTTAAATTACCAAATTGCACTTAATTATTAAATTTAATTTCCCATAAAAGTGAGGGGTATTACATACTACCCCCCATACAACGGAATTTCGTCCTCGAAATTCAGATACAACCAATGTTACCAACACTAACCTAGGATCGCTCCACATCCTAATGTCTCAAGGGGAACGGTACTAACCCAATGGTTCTCAACCATACACTCATTTAGCACTCACCTCTAACCAGGTTTATATGATACTATACTGCTACCACGGTCGTATAGTGACTCTAATAACGTCACATTGCACCCATCGTTTCTAGTGCCCCACGTAGAAAGACGAGTCTACAGCCACCGCTCTAATGTCCAAAAATGATTCTAAATGTTCGGTCGTCTACATCTGGATATCTAATTTCCCCCAAAAAGAAATTAGTCTAACGCTCCACCACTCTCGTCAGTGTCATCGCTTATCTTGGGCATGCTACCTCTTATTCCCCTATACAATTAGATTTTCGCCTACATCTCACGACGTTCCTTCCGACCCATACCAATTCCACTTATACTGCCTCATGGCATAATCTTCAACTTATATAGTATACCTCTTCTATATCAGACGGTATATAAAACTAATTTACCAATGTGCCCACACACCTTTTAACTCGTGCCTATCAGTACAACCATTGTAAACGTGACACACGTAACACTCCCTCTAACTATGGGCTTATTTCTTCACTATAATACTCACACATGGGTCCTCATAACCCATGAAATTTAACTCTTCTCAGGGTTAATCAACCAATCTTCTTGTGGTTTACTTCCTAAAATCTTCCTATATCGGCTCTACAAACTTTATTGAACTTACTCCCTAACAATCCTACGATCTATGCGTTACCCTACCCACTCCAAATAAGTATAATCATAAGTATATCCATAGTGCCCAAGGCCTCTCTCAACTTCCTACATTTTCTCGATTTTATGAGTGGGACGTCTCGCAAAGCGAAATCCAGACAAGGAACCCTCTCGTTACACTACTTTCTCACGTTGTCGGTCATTGAGATATAACAGCCTGAGGCACACCAATGGGATGCCCTAAATCCTATCTTGCTAACCTACTAATGTTCTTGTACCACTCTAGCCTTCCACCTTGACGAAAAGGAAAAATCTAACAAATCAAGGCGCCTACTCCCTTCAAACAGGTTATGAACCTCAGACCCAAAACATATTATGTTCGAATTTGCCTTCTCATTAAGGCCTGATTACAACACTAAAATCAATTTCCTTTACCTTACCTCACTTTTATGCTTGCGGTGAGAGAAACATTTTTAGTGCTTTTCCATAGAACTTCCATCTCTAAGCATACCATCATCACACGACTCTCAGTCTCTAATGTTTCATCCACACTATATGACTTATTCACAAAATCAACATCCTTGCATCCTATAACACCTCTCCACTCCCGACGTCCTTAAGGTTCATGCGCAGAGCGTCTCGCAAGCGAAATCCAGACAAGCAACCCCTCCTATACACTACTACTTAACTTTGTCGGTTGTGGAGGCCCGTTAACTTCAAATATGCAATCGGGATAACCCTATCCCCTCTTTCAACAAAATGTGGTCTAAACTCCCATCTCTGCCTCAGAGCCATACCATTAAGCGCTCACACTAACACTCTGTCCTTAGGCAACCAATAATGAGCTTAAACTCACAGCTCAACAATTACCTTGTATACTTTAAATCGTCTCTAAAAGATTGCCACACACTCAAATCATACTAATGAAACCCCTGCTTACCAAAGTTCCATCTACCCATAATAACAAAGGCGAACTCAACCTGTAACCAGGTGAGATATCACAATAATAACTTGTTCCACTCTGAAATCGCAAACACAATAGTCTTGCAGTCATTAGCCTACTATCGCTCCAAACAATGAAAAATATATTATACTCAGAATAATACCATACTCATATATCACACATAGAACGAGTAATACAAACCAGATATATATATATTCAAAATATCAACACCCGCTTTTACAGTGAATGAAAAAATATAATTCCACAACCGCAGAAAAAACATAGACATGAACTATATTAATGTTATCGATACTGCCACAAAACTCGAATTACACACATGAATCTAGGGGTAGCGAAGTACCACGACTCTATCTAGTCACACCAAATATACCTCCTTCATCTGAGGTAAAACTCATAATAATAACTCTGCCAGTCAGTTTAACCAAACTATTTTAATCGATGCCCCACATTGGCACCCTATTCTTGTCCAGTAATTTCTATTAGGTAAGGACTACTCGTGTGGTTCTATACTCCACTTAGCGACCTATCCCCATCTATGGCCACCCTGATCATGTTAAGATTATCAGTATCCCGGACTCTATTGCCTTGATCCTGACAATTACCTACATAGTTCCCTTAACTTCTTCGTTACAAGGAAACTCTACTACCGGCTTCAACAGCCCTGGTTCCATGAATTCCTCGGGTGGATGTCCATTAATGGGTTCCATGGATACAAATTATCCACAAGTGTTAGCAACACTTATTCAGCAAACTTATCCTTCTACTGAAGGACCCTGTCTTCATTATACCTTCCTTACTTTGGTACAAATCAGTCTTCTCCTTATCATTCTTGATTTATGGTCGGCATCTAACCGATCCTTATGTAAATGATCCAAACACTGCATTCTCTTCATTACTGATAACCCAAAGGAACTAACAGTTGTATCCATCCGTAAGATCCCTCTATGAGCTAAACATCCTGCTCCCTTACACATGGTGACTACCGTTCCCACCATTTCAACATTGCTCCTATGAGTGAAAAAGTTTCCCTCAAATTTTCACATATGGTTATTTTTCCATAACTTTCTCTAAGACCAAGCTACCGAGCCTTCTACTTCCACTGTGTAAAGCTACACCGACTCCTTATAAATAAAACCTCAACGTATGGTCCTTGTTGAATACCCTTCAAACTTCTTTCCAATTCAACTTTACCATGTAATTCAAGTTTAGCACCACTTCCTACTACAGTGGTACTTGGATACTCACGACTACTATACTCTAGTAGTCGCCACAACAATCCTTAGCAAATGCCACAAGGGGAGTGACCTCTGCTATGGTCCTAGTCCCTGACTTAACTAGTTGTTCCAGTAATCCCCACCTCCTATTGCCTTCATCACAGCCTTCCCTGGTCGCCCTTCCTCGATTAGCAGAGGAAACTCAAACGAGCACGCAAAAGATTAACTATAATCTTATGTAATAGCAGGAGAACGAAATCTCACAAGAGGAATCAACAATCATAATTCCTGAGGCTCTATATCAAATCGAAGGCAACACTGAAAGCTATGACAACCCGCTTAAAATAATAACGGGTGGCCAACTCTATACTAAAATAATCAGGAATCGCAAGTGGATCATTCTCAGCATCTACTCACGATCCTAACAAAAACACGGCTAACTACCCATTACTACAAAAAGAGGGCGTCAAAATTTATAAAACATTTTATTTAACACCAAATAAAACCAACCATGCAATCATTAACCAACAACATAACATCTAAATACTATGAGAGACACACACATGCTCCAATAATATAAAAGAGTACAACACAATGAACAAAATAAAATACCCGAATATGCTGTCGGGTCACAGACAGTACAATAATCTGAGAAGGAAAATATAAAAGTTCTACTCTACAACACTTGGGTATAAACCCGATATACAAACTGAACCCTAATCTAGATACACAAAAGATAGGAATCGACTATAACAAAATGCTCCAACAGTCTGCTATTGCCACAGCTCCACGACTACACTGGATGGATAAACATCAATGGCGTCCTTGCGGAGGAACACCTAGAATAATACAATATATACATAGTAGGAGAAAATATAAATGGGTCAGAGCCCGAGGTGTGAAAACATTTTATAGCAAGTGTATTAAAATGCATAATAATTATAATGCATTATGACATGATTAAGGTGGAGTCTCACTCACCATAAAATCCTACTCACCTCTCAACTAAAGCGTGCACTAAACGTATGCACATGATCTCCAATTAAGTGCCCGAATCTATATAGGCAAGGTAATATAACTTAATCCCAATTGATACTCATCTAAAATCCATCTAAATCATATTCTTCAATTTCTAATATTATTAATCTCCATTATCCGTTCTCTTACTAACATACACAATACACATAAACATTCTCTTACTAACATATACACTATACATAAACTTTCTCCTTTACTAGAATTTCAGATATTCTAGTCATTGACATAATCATATAATTATATGTGGGTTATTAGCATCTAAGTGCTAAGGACTAAACTTCTCCCAATTCTCATTACTGCACTGCGTTTCGTGCGTGGGACGTCTCGCAGGAGAAATCCAAACAAGGAACCCCCACGATACACTACACCTGGCAATATTGATTATCAAGATTTATTATGTCCTCAATGCATGACGCGTATAACCCAAATTATCTTATTATCCAATTAATTAATTTATTATTCCCAATTCTCAACAGTGGACGGCATTTCGTACGTGGGACGTCTTGCAAGCGAAATCCAAATAAGGAACCCCCCGATACACTACTCCTTGGCAATGTTGGTCGTCGAGATATACTAATATATATATATATATATATATAAATATGAGCATTAAGGACTAACTTCTCCTCACTCCCAACAATGCACTGCGTTTCGTGCGTGGGACGTATAGCAAGCGAAATCCAAACAAGGAACCCCCCGATACACTACTCCTTGGCAATGTTGGTCGTTGAGGTCCATTATGCCCTCGATACCCAATGTACTAAGCACAACAATAATATCATAACCATCCCAACGAGCTATAACTCGAGGACGCAGGTTCCCAATGCTATCATCTTTCAGGAATTACTCATTTTATCCCAGGTTACCATATATCGGATTATTATCACACCGCCATGGTAAAACAACCAATCAAAACGTATAGGAAGCGGCCATAGTTCCTCCCCGGCAATGAGACAAAACATACCCACCACGTCTCACCCCTAATAAAAGTCATACAATAATAAATGGACGCTATGGCCTGGGGAATATCCACACTCTGGTCATCGAACTAGGGTGCACACCCTCATCGCGCAACTTCCCAATGATAGCAAAGAGGGGATATGCTTCACTTATATATATATATATATATATATATATATCATTCACATAAGATATACATACATCATCACATCGGATAAATATATACCATCACATAAGGTATATATATCACACTTTTCACATACTCTTATTACGCTCTTAGGCGTAAATGAAATAATGTCATTATTTAGTATATTTTACTCTTAAGATACTACTCGTCAATTCTCACATAACTTCACCACTTAGCATACTCTATACTAATTCTCACTTGCCACATCACTTCCATTTATATGAATTGTCTCTCAGTTCTATTTAAGTTGAGGATATTCTATATATCCTAACTATTTACGTTGAGGATATTCTCTATATCCTAATGAACCTAGATCAACATTTCTCATTTATGTAAGACATCTCCTGAGTTAATTAATCATTAAGGATATTTTCTATATCCGTATGCACATCAATCAGTTTTTATAATTTTCAATCCATAATATGGTTCAATTGATCGTACGAACCTTTAAAGTTATCCCCTTTAGGATTTGATTCTAAAATCACATATCACTAAATGCATTCTCACACTTTCATATAATTCCATAATTATCTCTAAATAGAAAACTCAATGGTAGTGGGCTTCCCCACTTAGTATATACGATATTCTCTAATCGGTTTTTTTCCAAATTAAGTCCATATGACCCAAACAATATCTCATGAGGGAAACTCCCTAAAAGTATCCAAAACACACTTCTCATAACTCCTATAGAGGTTCCCAATTGATAACCTCAAACGAAACGGAATGAAATTCTCCCTAGAAAAACATCCCCGAAGTTGCCCTGTTTCCGAATCGATTCGGCCTCCAAGGCGAATCGATTCGGGTCATAAGACCTGGGCTTCTATCTCAGGCCGAATAGATTCGGGTTGGGGCCGAATCGATTCGGTCACTCAGACCTGTCAAGCTGAAACATTCTAAATCGATTCGGGTAGGGGCCGAATCGATTCGGCCTGTTCAAGGGCTATGGAAATGACTATTTTCATCAAAGCCAAAAATACCTAAAAATCATTTTTATCATCTTCTCTTCATTTCTCTTTGACCCAATCACATATATAACACTAAAATTCATCCAATAACACATCTCAACTAATTTTTAACCTCAAATCCATTATCTACACAACAAATCTAAGATTTTACCCAAAAGTTAGGTTTTAACGATTTATCCCAAAACTCAGAAATTATATGTAACACCCCGTCTAATTAAATACCAGGTAGCTACTCCTTTATCAAATTAATACAGAATATCCAGTTGGTTCAGTCTTAGCATCACTGTCGAAAAACATTCAATTAATTACTAGCCACCTAATATTTAAAAAGAGAGATGTCAAATTTTATTATTTAAGCCAACAATTAAACAAGAATTTATTTAATAAACCAACAATCACATAACCAATCTCATATAATTTCTAAATGAGAAGAAATCAAATAATTCTGGAGTAAACACTCCAATAATAAAGATGCCAGAATAAATAATGTCCCAATACAAGAGTTTGAATAAATAATAAATCAAAAACTGAAATACTGAAAGTCTGCAACTACAACCTCTAAATACGAATGGGCGACATGCCCTAACTGATACAAATGACTCTGAAGGAATCAAGAATAAAATGAGAGCGTCTACTACCAAGATCCTGTAACTTCCACATCAGCTACAGCACGTCATCAAAATGGAACTCCTATGCTTGGCGTCCCTGTGGCTGGGCACCTAAAAGGTTTTTACAAAACAAAAATTGATTTGGAAGAAAACGGGTCAGAGTCCGATGTGAAAACAGTTTAAAAGTTTAGCAAGTGATTTAAATTAGAATTAAACATCACATATTATAAACACGTTAGTTGCGTACTCTCACATGAGTTTCTTACCTCTTAACTACTGTGCATGCCTAACGTATGCCTTTAACCCATCCTAGTTATGCCACTATCTAACTAGTTTGTACCACTCCTGCCTTCACATTCTAACATAGAGTATCTACACGTAATCCCCAAATAAGCCATATTTATAACCCATGTTCACAGTTATTAAACTACATATCTCAAGTATTAATTAAATTCTCATTCTTAACCCATTTAAATATCTTAGTTATTCAGATTTACTAAGCAACAATGAACTAGTCACAAGTACATAAGTATATTTCTCTAGTACATAAATACACATATGGCACCCCTAGGCTAAGATGCGGTGCACGCATACTCTGCTATCAAATCCATGTACATCACGTACGTAAGGATCACGTGTTCTGAATCTCTCAGGAACCGTCTAAATACAAATCACACATATTGGAGGTGAACATAGTTCACATACCCATGGGTCACGCACATACCTGCGCTCCCATGGTCAGATGACTTATCAACTCACAAATAAGTCATTCACGGTACTATGTCCTTAAGGTACCAGTCTAAATCCCCCAGAAGGCACACAAGGATAAGAGGGTCCTTTTCCAGAATAAAACTAGCCTCCCGTGATAGCAAGTATGATAGGTATGCCATAGACATAAGAAATCCATACACTAGGCATTCACACAACCTAAGTAATCATATATCAATATAGATGTTCACACATTTCATCTAATTAGTCTCATACGTAGCAAATTGTGACACCCCGACTAATTAAACACCGGGTAGCTACTCCTTTATAAAATTAATTCAAAATGCCAAGTTGGCTCAGTTAATAGCATCACTGTCGAAAACGTTTTATTATTACTAACCACCTAGTATTTAAAAAGTAAGTGCCAAATTTTATTAAATCTGATTAACATGCAACAAGAGTAATGAATAACTAAATAATACCATTCGCCATACTGAAGTAAAAAGAATAACCATCACAATATGTAAATAAAACCTGGAGGAAAAACTCCTCAATACAAATCCCACAACTCATAAGTAAACTGAAATAAATAACTAAAACTGAATACTGAGCAATACATGCTAGAGTCTGAAAACTGAAATGTAAAAGATGCTCTAAATAGGAATGGGTAACATGCCCTACAACTGATAGATAGTGACTCTGGAATCCAAAAGATAGAAGCGTCTATGAGCAAATCCCTGTAGCTTCCACAACCAGCTACAGCACGTCACCTGAATGAGAATCCTATGCTTGGTGTCCTTGTGGCTGGGCACCTGAAATGGTTTTACAAGAAAATATATTTGAAAGCAAATGGGTCAGAGCCCGAAGGTGGAAGTCATTTTAAAAAAACCTGCAAGTGCTTTAAAAACATTTAAAACATTAAATGCAAAGTACATGTTAGGACGTACACTCGCATGATATTCTCACCTCTCGTCTAACTGTGCACTCCTAACGTAAGTACCCATCTATATCTACCCATACTACTAGCTAACTGACAACATAACTAGCTAGACTGCCAAAGGTTCTACCCATATTACTCGGTTCCGTTTAACGTAACAACGCTCGTAATTAAATAGAGGTTTAACGTAAACTCAGTTACTAAATATGCCATTGATATAACTAGCAGCTAACTCCTTATATAACTCGAAACAATACCGTAATATTTTTACAACATTAACATGAGGATTTCCAGTAATTTAATGTATATTATTCATCTCATAAATATACAATACAAGCACCCCGCAATTTAAGCTGTAGTGCACACATACTCTGCTATCCATCCCGGTACATCACGTACATAAGGATCACATATTCCGAATCTCTCAGGAATAGTTCAGATAACACAAATCACAAATAGTGGAGGCGAACACAGTCACCATCACATGGGTCACGCACATACCTACGCTCCCATGGTCAGCGGACTTATTAATATCACAATAAGTCTTTCTATGACCTATGTTCATCAAGGTACCAGTCTATATCCCCCCCGTAGGCACACAAGGATTAGAGAGTCCTAAGCGAACGAAACCTCCCGTGATAGCAAGTATGGTAGGTATGTCATACATACAATCCATATATCAATACTAAGTAAACACACATCTTAGTAATACCGTATTTTAATCGTAGTACATATCGCATTCTCGTACTAACTATAATTATCACAATTCGTGCTATTCCGGTTTATAATTACACGCGCTATAATTCATCCTCACATCGTAGTAGACACTCACGTCTCAATCCAAATGATTCATAGAATATAACTCTCGTATGTGATTTACTCATCCCAATAACCCAAAAGTCCCAAATAAATCACTATATCATCAAAGGAACACTAACTCTACCCTTGAACCAGTTCCCGGAACTCCAAAAGTCAAAACAGTCCAAAAAGGGTCAAACTGTCAACTCGTTAGAAGTCTCGTTCGAACGAGGCTTCGAACGAGTTTGGACTGTCAGGTCGTTAGAAGTCTCGTTCGAACGAGGCTGTTCGAACGAGATCCCAGTTCGTTCGAACGAACTGACCCTTCTAACGATATCTCGTTCGAACGAGATATCGAACGAAAATCCTACTCGTTAGTAACGACTGGTCAACTCGTTAGAAGCTCGTTCGAACGAGCTCGTTCGAACGACCTGGGGGCTGCTTCTAACGAGTGGCCAGTTTCGGCCCAGATTATCCCAAATACGTTTTTCACCATTTTTATCACTTCTAATCTCTTCCAAAGTTCATTCCAATAACGTTTTAGGGTCTCTAATTCATCCTAAACATATTTAAATCATCTCCTAACATGTTTTCAAGGATTGAATCATCATAACATCAACTAAATTTACAAAACACTACACTTTTCCCAATTTCTCTAGAACATGAACCCTAGATTTTAATCATCCTCAAATTCCAGAATTTATTTCGTTTTAATTCCTTCAAATCACAATTAATATAAGGGGAAATCATCTCCTATCATACTACATGCAATTCTCTTCACAATATTCAAGTTCTAACTTCAAACTACATGGGTTTTCATTGTCTTCCAAGAACAGTTATAATTTATCAATCTTCTAACATGGAGGAAACATTCTACGAATTTAAATATGATTAAAACACTTGCCTTGGTTTGATTTCTAAATTTGGTGTGGATTTGGTGTAGAATTTCTGCAGAATTTCTCTCTCTCTCTCCTTCTCCAAGCTTTCTTCTCCAAAAGGCTATGGTGGCTAGGGTTTGCTTTGGGGAAACTTATGAAAACCTAATTTTAATAAACCTCCGTAGCTTGTTGGGTTAATAAGGGTTGGTTGGGGTCAATCCTTATCAGATTACAACTCTCAATTTTCGTCACTTTTAATTACCCAAAAATACCAAATTACTAAAATACCCTTTAAGTTACCGGTATGGCCTAAAAATACCCCGGGACCCAAGTTATACCCCCGGCTAGTGTTTTCTGACTATCTCGACCCTTCCGGACGCGTTGGCGCACTCAAAACGACCATACGGATTATAGATTTTAAATTCACTTTTATTAACAAAATATTATACCGTGACGCGGCGGTCCCACGCGTCTCAACAAAATTTCTAAAATGCCGTATATAAATCTCACGACAAATTTTTATAATACCAAATACATATATAATCATATATGCACATAATCAAAAATACCAATTCGCATCACATTAGTATTATTAACCCGGATTAATTTCCAATTAATACGCATTTAATTAATTAATCCCCAAAAATAAATATAGACAAAAGTACGGGGTATTACATACTTCCCCCCGAACATTACATAATATATTTTCCGTTTGTTAACTCTCTCGTCGTATCAATTTGAGTATTTTAACCTATCTCAAAAGGTTACTAGATTTCTTATTGATTTTAAATGATATCTCAGCACTTAAAGTCACTCAGTTCCTGCCCTTAATCTTACATCATCCTCAATTCTCAATATAGTTCTAATTCGAACGTTTTCTAACCGTATTTCACTCGGTAGACCCTCGTAAGTAATATCAATTAATCCCATAAGTTATAGCATTCTTCGATAATAACTAAGTCCCCACTGACTTTAATTAAGTCCCAAAATATCATATTAATCTCCCTAACAACCAACATCGGCTTTGGAATAATCATTAACCTTAAAGAGAAACAATTGTCAAAAATTAGCATAGGTCGATCGATCGAAGAAAAGGGGTCGATCGATCGATGGGTTCGATCGATCGACATTCTTGAGTCGGTCGATCGATCGATCAAACAGGTATCAGCCCAGAAATTCTTAACAGTTACGGGTTTGCATCTTTTTACACTTCTAAATCATCATCCCAACATCCAAAACTCATAATTAAGTATACCAATTATCCTACTAACATAATTACATCATTCCTCACGATTTAGATTCATCAAATCGACTTATAACATCAATTACTTGGATCAATTTACCCAATTTTCATATAAAAGCCTAGTTTTCCTATTTCTTCAAGAACATCCCATAAATCCAATCAAATTTTGAAATTATTTACCCATAAATCTTAAATTCGTAGTTGTTATCATCTCCAACATAAACCTACATGCAAGTCCTACCCAGATTATAATTTTAAACCATTCAAATCCATTCAATTTTCATTATTAATGAGAAATCTTCAATTATATAAAAACATGTAAAGTATATGCTTTGAATCTTTGCAAGATAAATCACTTGCCTATAAATCTGATGTTCTGATTCATTGTTGTTGTTCAAGGGTTGTTCCTCTCTTCTTTCAGGTCACAATTCCGTCCAAATTGGTGGTGGTGGGTAGTGGTTTTGGTTTGGGGACTTTTTGTAACCTCTCCTCTAACTCACGTAACTCCCCTCTAACTCACGTAACTCCCCTCTTTGTTTTTGGTTGATAATGGCCCTAGTAGCCTAACCAAAAATAAATAAATCAACACTAAAAATCGTGGGTCTTAATTCCTTAATTTTTAAAATTACCAAAATACCTCCCCCCCCCCTCGGGTTGTCGATTTGGCCTAAAAATGCCTCAGGACCCAAACTAAACCCCCGGCTAGTGTTTTCTGACTATCTAGACCCTTCCGGACACATTGGCGCACTCAAAAAGCTCATACGAATGACATAAAAATAAAATACTTTTAAATCCATTAAATTGGGTCCTGACACGACTGACATGCGCGTCCCAACTAAATTAACGAAACTGCTGTATTTTCAACTCACGACATTTTTAATAAATTCAATGATCACATATTACCATAATCACTCAGTAATATTCAACAACATATTAATAACCAAATACTAACTCTCGTCTCACTAGTATTTAAACCCGAATTAATTTTCTAATTAATTTTCCGAAATTAATTTAATAAATCCCAAATTAAAAGCAATTCCATTTAATTGACCTCATAATTAAAGTCATAAAAATACGAGGTATTACATACTTCCCCCCTAATAACGGAATTTCGTCCCGAAATTCGTAAAAGTAAGGCATACCTGGAAAGATTAGGTATCCTCTAGTACTCAAAACAAAATATAAAGAAAGGCTCACTCACTAAAGCCCTCGCTTTACAACAAGCTTGTTTAACAGTCTTGATACTTTATTAGATTACGCTACAATAGATGCACTTCTCGTTGTGCTCTTACTAAACAACATTCGAATAAAATATAGCATATACATCATTGGCCGCATTATCTCAATATTATTGTGAGTCCGCACCTCACTACGCATTAACTCCCGCGTTTATCACCAAACTCCCATCCTGGAAGAAATCAATAACACATCTGACTTCTCTTGCCCATTCTTTGAATCTCTGTTCCCGGCATTGTGACTTGTACACAAGGGAAAACGCTTCAGCCGGTTGGTGTTACACAAAACATTTGTAAGCACCTTGTTCACTATAGATAGATACGGGTGCTTTCCCCCAACTCTACCCTTAGGTAAAATCTTCTCCCCATTACTGCAACATACCTTAATTACTAGTCATACCCGATTTGGAAATGAAAAGGTCGCAATGAATCCATAATTTCTTTCATACAATCCACCAGTCATCGATCACCTTGCGCCTACACCTCGGGCTATAGGTGATACAACCCTCAGAGAGAAATTTTATTTCCACTACTTCTTGCTACCCCACGTTGAAGGTGGATTTCGGGAACCTCCTATTGGTTCTGAATACTACTACGTAGGACCACGTACCGGCGTGTTCACTATCTAATAGTGTAAATCACCCAAGTATATAACCATTTCTCTCCTTCTGGACAACCTGTCCCACATATTCGAAGGAACTCGTTACTTATTTATAAGTTGGAAACTCTTCAAGGAAATTTACCAACTTGACTCTTCCATCTCTGGAATCGTCGGCTTGATACAAAATTATCTGGTTGATCATCTAACCCCAACCGTTCTACTACTTACTACTCCCCTTTAATGCCTACTTTCACGTATAATTCTTCCCGTTAAGTGATACTTAATAATATTCTTCTTCTCTTGGCGTATACCAAATGTTTCAACCCTTGCACTTTTCACCACGTTATGCACATCTGTGCCCTATATACCTTATTGACATCTTCATTCTATTTACTCTTGAGTCACCTCAACATTCGATTGGTCGGAACTCTACTCCAAATTGTCCATAGTAATTTAATATTTGTCTTCTCAAGAGATATCCCCTTATTAAATGGCTTTCCACTGCCTTTTCACCAAATTCGGACGTGCTACACTAACTACACATGAATGTACTCACTAACACCTTCTCTTACGACACTTAATCCTATAAGTAATAATTTCACCCATCTATATCCTTTCTTCCGGTGATTACTACATTAGCAAACCAAGAAGTCTACACCCTTTATAATCCCGTATATATGGGTTTTAAACATCATATACGCTTCATACTTATTCCAAACCCTTTCTTGCCGCTGCATTTACAACTTGGCTATACCACTTGGGCGTTCTCAATCACCCCCAAATTTGAAATCCTAAATTCTCCTTAACCTCAATGCATCCTTCAACTCTCCGTAACAAAACCAACATTATCAGTACTTACATTGTAATTAACTAACAACTGACTCTACTAGCCTTATATCATAAATTTATCCCTTGTTACTTCCAATTATAACTACTTACTTTCATAACCATAGAGGTATCCAATTAATGGACGGAGGATCAAACATCTCCCTACTACCAACCTTACGCTAAGTTTCATGCGTGGGATGTCTCGTAAAGTGAAATCCAAATAAGGAACCCCCCGAATACACTACTACCTAACATTGTCGATTATCGGGATCCATTAAGCCCTCAGTCCATAACATGTACCCCTATATTCCCGTCTCTTAACAACAAAGTTACATCTCCTTCCGTAATTTCACTTAAACAAGGAACTCTTTCCAAAAGACACTTTATCTAGACATTGATGGTAATCACATTTCATATACACCATGAAAATATAATCGAGGTTCTCAAAATCCCGTCCCCGGACACACAACTATGAGTATATACTCTCAAACCTCTAAAGGGGTGATAAAATCATGCACTCTACTTATTACGACATCCTGAGTGTTAATTATAATAACCAGCTAAACCCTTGCCGATTAGTAAACCAATTACATACGATTCATAACAATTAAATCCCTACGCATACTGGGATTAAATATCCGAGACCATTATAACTTTTTAAAATCACAACAATATAAATATTATATATATATATATATATATATATATATATATATATATATATATATATATATATATATATATACAAAAGTACAATTGTGAGCCCGACCCTCTCACAGACGGGACCTCGCCAAAATTAAAATATTCTACCCCAAGGTAGTAACTCCGATAAACTTGTAATACCAGCACACTATCGGTATAAGCATATTATCAAACCATAATTAGGATTATATCATACTCTTATAACATAGCACTAAAATGAGTAATTTCAATAAAGTATATACCGCTATCAATATACCCATTCATCCTCCGCGGATGACAATAAAGGTAACCCCACACTATTAGGGAAAATATTCACATAAATACTAATAAAATTTTCGATATTCACTAAACTCGACTCTCAAGAAAAAATAACAATAATAACAATTGTAGCAACTCATTCATGCCACAAAATACACGCAACATCATCTGAGAATATAACTCATACTTCTATCCTGACAATCGTCCTGGATGCTCAAATGGTTCCTGGACTCAACACGCCTATCCATACCAACCGAATATTTCAATAACTGTTGTCCTTGCTAGGCACAATACCTTTATCCCTACACTTGCATCGGGAAACATTTATAACGCACGGGTTTCACTCCCCACAAAATACCTCTAAATTAACACTACGCGATATTATTACCATCTGCATTGACCGTCCAAGCAGAAATCCCCCATAAGAGCTAACAATTCTTCTTGTATAAAAATCTCCCTTTATTATCCTCTTTTCCAATTCACCTACTTCACCCGGTGTAAGGTTCGCTAAATAATTAAATTTTCTCCTCATAAAGTGGCCTCTGTCCTGCCCTCTTGTGTGAGTTCAGAATAACATTTGCCTTTCACCCTGAACATCTGATGAAGGAACTTATGGTCAAACCATACGTGTACGCCTTATCTCGACGTCACATTCCACTTCTAAGTGTGGTGATTGTCTCTCACCATTGAAACTCCGCTCTCACGAGCCAAGAAAAAAAATTACCCCAAATTTTCACTCCCAATGGACCATTCCCCGACGTATGTCCAAGCCTTTGGATATATTACATTCGTTTGTCTAGCACACGCCATCTCCACATTTCGAGTATTTCCACTATTGGTTCTCTTTAATGTTTCACCTAACTCTTTATTTCCCATTCCAACCTTGTTGGGTGAGTCTTATTTGACCCAACTTTCTACTATAGTTGTTGCTGGAAGTCACAAGTCACGCCTTGGCCGTCTGTACCGTCCTGGACTCCCGTGCCATAATATGGGTGACTTCGACTACGGTCATCCTTCTTTAATAAATTAAATAACCACGACTGATCTTTTGCCTCCTACAGTTCGACCAACTGTCTTCGCCTGACGTACTACATTGTTCGGCGCACGAACACTCCCGATTATGAATCAGATTCACTATCATATGCATCATAGCAGGAGAACGAAATCTAACCAAAGAAATCAACAATCTTAAACAGAGGGCTCTATATCAAAGAAAGCTACCCTGGAAGAATAATAAGCCGCACAGATCCTAAAGGACACTAGAACCTGATGCTCTGATACCACCTGTAACACCCTGTCTAATTAAATACCGGGTATCTACTCCTTTATCAAATTAATACAAAATATTCGGTTGCTTCAGCCTTAGCATCACTGTCGAAAACATTTAATTAATTACTAGCCACCTAATATTTAAAAAGAGAGATGTCAAATTTTATTATTTAAGCCAACAATTAAACAAGAATTTATTTAATAAACCAACAATCGCATAACCAATCTCATATAATTGCTCAATGAGAAGAAATCAAACAAGTCTGGAGTAAACACTCCAATAATAAAGATGCCAGAATAAATAATGTCCAAATACAAGAGTCTGAATAAATATTAAATCAAAAACTGAAATACTGAAAGTCTGCAACTACAACCTCTAACTAAGAATGGGCGACATGCACTAACTGATACAAATGACTCTGAAGGAATCAAGAATAAAATGAGAGCGTCTACTACCAAGATCCTATAACTTCCATAGCAACTACATCACGTCATCAAAATGGAACTCCTATGCTTGGCGTCCCTGTGGCTGGGCACCTAAATGGTTTTTACAAAACAAAAATAGATTTGGAAGAAAACGGGTCAGAGCCCGATGTGAAAACAATTTAAAAGTTTAGCAAGTGATTTAAATTACAATTAAATATCACATATTATAAACACGTTAGTTGCGTACTCTCACATGAGTTTCTTACCTCTCAACTACTGTGCACGCCTAACGTATGTCTTTAACCCATCCTAGTTATGCCACTATCGAACTAGTTTGTACCACTCCTGCCTTCACATTCTAACATAGAGTATCTACACGTAACCCCCAAATAAGCCATATTTATAACCCATGTTCACAGTCATTAAACTACTTATCTCAAGTATTAATTAAATTCTCATTCTTAACCCATTCAAATATCTTAGTTATTCACATTTACTAAGCAACAATGAACCAGTCACAAGTACATAAGTATATCACTCCAGTACATAAATACATATATGGCACCCCTAGGCTAAGCTGTGGTGCACGCATACTCTGCTATCAAATCCATGTACATCACGTACGTAAGGATCACGTGTTCTGAATCTCTCAGGAACCGTCTAAATACAAATCACACATATTGGAGGTGAACATAGTTCACATACCCATGGGTCACGCACATACCTGCGCTCCCATTGTCAGCTGACTTATCAACTCACAAATAAGTCATTCACAGTACTATGTCCTTAAGGTACCAGTCTAAATCCCCCAGAAGGCACACAAGGATAAGAAGGTCATTTTCCAGAATAAAACTAGCCTCCCGTGATAGCAAGTATGGTAGGTATGTCATACACATAAGAAATCCATACACTAGGCATTCACACAACCTAAGTAATCATATATCAATATAGATGTTCACACATTTCATCTAATTAGTCTCATACGTAGCTAATGTACCCCGAACATTACATAATATATTTTCCTAGAAAATTTAAATCTAGTAACCTTTTGAGATAGGTTAAAATACTCAAATTGCTACGACGAGAGTGTTAACAAACGAAAAATACATTATGTAATGTTTGGGGTACATTTGCTACGTATGAGACTAATTAGATGAAATGTGTGAACATCTATATTGATATATGATTACTTAAGTTGTGTGAATGCCTCGTGTATGGATTTCTTATGTGTATGACATACCTACCATACTTGCTATCGCCGGAGGTTAGTTTTATTCTGGAAAAGGACCCTCTTATCCTTGTGTGCATTCGGGGGGATTTAGACTGATACCTTAAGGACATAGTACTGTGAATAACTTATTTGTGAGTTGATAAGTCAGCTGACCATGTGAGCGTAGGTATGTGCATGACCCATGGGTATGTGAACTATGTTCGCCTCCAATATGTGTGATTTGTATTTAAACGGTTCCTGAGAGATTCGGAACACGTGATCCTTACGTACGTGATGTACATAGATTTGATAACAGAGTATGCGTGCACCGCAGCTTAGCCTAGGGGTGCCATATATGTATTTATGTACTAGAGTGATATACTTATGTTCTTGTGATCGGTTCATTGTTGCTTAGTAAATGTGAATAACTAAGATATTTGAATGGGTTAATAATGATAATTTAATTAATACTTGAGATAAGTAGTTTAATGACTGTGAATATGGGTTTTAAATATGGCTTATTTGGGGGTTACGTGTAGATACTCTATGTTATAATGTGAAGGCAGGAGTGGTACCAACTAGTTAGATAGTGGCATAACTAGGATGGGTTAAAGGCATACGTTAGGCGTGCACATTAGTTGAGAGGTAAGAAACTCATGTGAGAGTACGCAACTAACGTGTTTATAATATGTGATGTTTAATTGTAATTTAAATCACTTGCTAAACTTTTAAACTATTTTCACATCGGGCTCTGACCCGTTTTCTTCCAAATCTATTTTTGTTTTGTAAAAACCATTTAGGTGCCCAGCCACAGGGACGCCAAGCATAGGAGTTCCATTTTGATGACGTGCTGTAGCTGCTGTGGAAGTTACAGGATCTTGGTAGTAGACACTCTCATTTTATTCTTGATTCCTTCAGAGTCATTTGTATCAGTTAGGGCATGTCGCCCATTCTTAGTTAGAGGTTGTAGTTGCAAACTTTCAGTATTTCAGTTTTTGATTTATTATTTATTCAGACTCTTGTATTGGGGCATTATTTATTCTGGCATCTTTATTATTGGAGTGTTTACTCCAGACTTATTTGATTTCTTCTCATTGAGAAATTATATGAGATTGGTTACGCGATTGTTGGTTTATTAAATAAATTCTTGTTTAATTGTTGTCTTAAATAATAAAATTTGACATCTCTCTTTTTAAATATTAGGTGTCTAGTAATTAATTAAATGTTTTTCGAGAGCGATGCTAAGACTGAACCAACTAGATATTCTATATTAATTTGATAAAGGAGTAGCTACCCCATATTTAATTAGACGGGGTGTTACATTATATCCACAAATCATGAAATAAATGGTACACAACAATTATTTAGCAAGTTTAATCACTTGCCTCAAGTTCGTAGGGTCTGAATCCTCCTCGAGATCACATAATGGCCGGAAATCCCACTTTTCTCTCTTTCTCTTCTTCTTTCCTTCTTCTATCTTTCTTTCTTTTGATTTCTTTTTCTCTCTAAGGAGAATTGTTTCTCCCGTTGGCTTAATAAGCCTTGTCTCTTAAGATACACAACTTTAAATGATAATACACACTTTAAATGACTCGGTAACCTTAATTCGAGCCAAACGAACTTAAAATATTTCGGAACCTAAATAGACCCCAAGTATAGTCAGTTTAACTATCTCGTACCTTCCGAAAACAACTACACCCTCAGAATTTCCATCCGAAACACTTTCTAACATCTCCAAATTTTTACCTCAAATGCCGATTTAATTATTCTCCAATAAAAATCATATTTATTTCTCCCAAAATAAATTAATTATTGTCCCAAAAATCTCGGGTTGTTACAGACTTCCCAACTTACAAGAATTTCATCCTCGAAATTAAGCTAAGCCTAATACTCCAAAGCTCAACTAATTCCTACTACACTTAACCTCCCTAACACTATACCCAAACCTCCCACTTCTCACGACGAATTTATTTTAATTTATATAAAACCAATTTTAATAATTAGGGCGCCCATACACCCTTTATATTCGAGCTCTACTCGTATCAACATAATTAGGCTTCTCTTGCCTCAATAGTACCACAACTAGAAATATATTAAATTATACTAACATACTAATAATATAAAAATTTTGTGAAAGGTCCAAGGATTTAACTCCTCTCAATTCCTGACATTCGCTACTTTCATGCGGAGGAGGTCTCGCAAGCGAAATCCAAACAAGGAACCCTCTCAATAAACTAATATGTAGCGACGTCGGGGATTGAGAGTTTGTTAAATCAGGACTAGAGTTTAAAAATATTTTTGTATAAATCATTTTGATATGGCCCAAAGGCCTATAAAAAGTTTTATTTTGAAAACAGTTTATTTTAAGAAAGTTTATGTCTTTCGACATATATATATAAAATACTTTATGCCCATGACACAAGGTTCTAACAATCATCATACACATAACAACATATAGATCACAAAATTAGCATAATTATGAGCTAAAATTCTCTCACTCAACAACAATCCACTAAATTCTGAATTCTTTTCAGAAATCATCTCTCACATCATATTAATAAATTGCCATTCACCAGGCTCTTCCATAACTGGAATAAAATAATTTTATAAGTCTAACATGACTATATAAAAAAAATAAGTAGCTTTATCATTACTACTCAATACACAATAACAATTCTTACATTCACAATAAAGATATAGCTCTCTTTCTAGCACATCACAACATAATCTAATCTCTCAAAAGATAGAAACATAAGAGCCTCACTTGCTCAAAATTCCCCTTTAGGGTCAATCCATACATAATAGGGTTATAGCACTACCCTCTCATAACTATCTCTCACATGATACGCCCAAAATTTCATATAGTATAATCCTAATTATAAAGGAAAATAACTTACATCATCCATATCTAGTCCAATTTCATCTCCTTATCATTGGGTTCTCACATAAAGTCCCCGGCCTAAAATGACCTCGAATCTGCTGTAAGGGTTGCACTTCCAAAACTTCTTCAAAACGTGGTCCATTACCTCTTTTAGGACAATGTCTCTTTCTATGCCCTATTTCCTTACAAAAGAAACACCTACCCACAAATCCTCTCGGCCCACCTTGAGGAACAAAATGTCGTTGCGACCCTCGACAATCCTGCTTATACCCTCTGGCATTACTGGCACTCCCTTCGCCAAACCTACTTGATGAACGTGAGTCTCCAAAGTTCTTACCCCCTTGCGAATGAAGATGATATTTATGACACTGTAATAGTGCCACATTCACTACCTCGGCGAAAGTCACTAACGCTGGGCTCTCTAACAAATGCTGACAAGTTCTCCAATCTAACCCTCGCATGAACTTTGATATACGTTCCTCTTTCGTATTTACCTCATCAGGTACTAATTTCGCCCATCGAGTAAATTCTTCTTCATATTCTTCCACCGTTCTATTACCTTAAAACACCTCCATCAGTTTCCTCATCAATTCCTTCTAAATCGGGGAAGGAAAATACCTTTGGTCAAAAAGTTCCCAAAAATCTGTTATAGGCAAAGTATCTCTCTGTTCTAATGTGGTGACAGACTCTCACCACTGGAGAGCTGCACCCTTCAACTTAAAGGTGGCTAGAAATTGCTTTTGCACCTCGCTACACTCAACAATACGAAGGTGCCTTTGCATACTATTCTTCCATCGACTTGCAGCCATCACATCAACCCCCCCGAGAACTCTGGAGGATGCCCCTTATTAAAATCTTCCCGTACTCTTTCCAACAAAGAAGATCCTGAATGGGTTTGGGCTGCTTGAACTGTAGGTTACTGCGCCATTGTAGAAATGGAAGCAGTTACTGCTTGTGCCATAATATTGGCAACTTCATATGTAGTCATAGTCCTAGGAGGAAATTGGGGTTCCACACTCTCATCCCTTTTATTTTCCCTGACTGAACGATCTCTCTTTGGTGGCATCTGAAACAAGAACAATTGTATGAGAATGCCTTTCAAATGTTTTCTCATCACAGAAGAAAATATGGACGTATGAACACAACAGTCCTAATAATAAGGCTCTACATCAAGAACGCTTACGGAAGATCGTAGTAACCCACACAGATCCTAAGGACACTAGAACCTGATGCTATGATAACACCTGTGACAACCCGTTTAAAATAATAACGGGTGGCCAGCCCTATACTAAAATAATCAGGAATCGCAAGTGGATCATTCTCAGCATCTACTGACGATCCTAACAAAAACACGGCTAACTACCCATTACTACAAAAAGAGGGCGTCAAAATTTATAAAACATTTTATTTAACACCAAATAAAACCAACCATGCAACCATTAACCAACAACATAACATCTAAATATGATGAGAGACACACACATGCTCCAATAATATAAAAGTGTACAACACAATGTACAAAATAAAATACCCAAATATGTTGTCGGGTCACAGACAGTACAATAATTTGAGAAGGAAAATATAAAAGTTCTACTCTACAACACTTGGGTATAAACCCGATATACAAACTGAATCCTAATCTAGATACATAAAAGATAGGAATCGACTATAATAAAATGTCGCAACAGTCTGCTATTGCCACAGCTCCACGACTACACTGGATGGATAAACATCAATGGCGTCCTTGCGGAGGAACACCTAAATAATACAATATATACATAGTAGGAGAAAATATAAACGGGTCAGAGCTCGAGGTGTGAAAACATTTTATAGAAAGTGTATTAAAATGCATAATAATTATAATGCATTGTGACATGATTAAGGTGGAGTCACACTCTCCATAAAATCCTACTAACCTCTCAACTAAAGCGCGCACTAAACGTATGCACATGATCTCCAATTAAGTGCCCGAATCTATCTAGGCAAGGTAATATAACTTAATCCCAATTGATACTCATCTAAAATCCATCTAAATCATATTCTTCAATTTCTAATATTATTAACATCAATTATTCGTTCTCTTACTAACATACACAATATACATAAACATTCACTTACTAACATATACACTATACATAAACTTTCTCCTTTACTAGAATTTCAGATATTCTAGTCATTGACATAATCATATAATTATATGTGGGTTATTAGCATCTAAGTGATAAGGACTAAACTTCTCCCAATTCTCAATACTGCAGTACGTTTCGTGCGTGGGACGTCTCGCAAGTGAAATCCAAAAAAGGAACCCCCCCGATACACTACTCCTGGCAGTATTGATTATCAATATTTATTATGTCCTCAGTGCATGACGCGTATAACCCAAATTCTCTTATTATCCAATTAATTAATTTATTATTCCCAATTCTCAACAGTGCGCGACGTTTCGTGCGTGGGACGTCTCGCAATCGAAATCCAAACAAGGAACCCCCCCGATACACTACTCCTTGGCAATTTTGGTCGTCGAGATATACTAATATATATATATAAATATGAGCATTAAGGACTAACTTCTCCTCACTCCCAACATTGCACTGCGTTTCGTGCGTGGGACGTCTCGCAAGAGAAATCCAAATAAGAAACCCCCCCGATACACTACTCCTTGGCAATGTTGGTCATTGAGGTCCATAATGCTCTCGATACCCAATGTACTAAGCACAACAGTAATATCATAACCATCCCAACGAGCTATAACTCGAAGGACGCAGGTTCTCAATGCTATCATCTTCCAGGAATTACTCATTTTATCTCAGGTTGTCATATATCGGATTATTATCACACCGCCATGGTAAAACAACCAATCAAAACGTACGGGAAGCGGCCATAGTTCCTCCCCGGTAATGAGACGAAATATACCCACCACGTCTCACTCTTAATAAAAGTTATACAATAATAAATGGACGCTATGGCCTGGGGAATATCCACACTCTTCTCATCGAGCTGGGGTGCTCACCCTCATCGCGCAACTTGCCAATGATATCAAGGAGGGGGTACGCTTCACTTATATATATCATTCACATAAGATATACATACATCATCACATCGGATAAATATATACCATCACATAAGGTACATATATCACACTGTTCACATACTCTTAGTTCTCTCTTAGGCGTAAATGAAATAATATCATTATTTAGTATATTTTACTCTTAAGATACTACTCGTCAATTCTCACATAACTTTCCCACTTGGCATACTCTATACTAATTCTCACTTGAAGTTCCCACATCACTTCTATTTATATGAATTGTCTCTCAATTCTATTTAAGTTGAGGATATTCTCTATATCCTAACTATTTACGTTGAGGATATTCTCTATATCCTAATGCACCTCGATCAGCATTTCTCATTTATGAGAGACATCTCCCGAGTTAATTAATCGTTAAGGATATTTTCTATATCCGTATGCACATCAATCAGCATTTATAATTTTCAATTCATAATATGGTTCAATTGATCATATGAACCTTTAAAGTTATCCCCTTTGGGATTTGATTCTAAAATCCCATATCACTAAATGCATTCTCACTCTTTCATATAATTCCATAATTATCTCTAAATAGAAAACTCAATGGTAGTGGGCTTCCCCACTTAGTATATACGATATTCTCTAATTGGTATTTTTCAAATTAAGTCCATATGACCCAAACAATATCTCATGAGGGTAACTCCCTAAAATTCTCCAAAACACACTTCTCATAAATCCTATAGAGGTTCCCAACCGATAACCTCAAACGAAATGGAATGAAATTCTCCCTAGAAAAACATCCCCGAAGTTGCCCTATTTTCGAATCAATTTGGGCCAAATTCGCATTGATTCGGCCTTGCGAATCGAATCGATTCGGCCTCCAAGGCGAATCGATTCGGGTCATAAGACCTAGGGTTCTGCCCCAGGCCAAATCGATTCGGGTTGGGTCCAAATCGATTCGGTCCCTCAGACCTGTCAAGCTGGAACATTCCGAATCGATTCGGGTTGGGGCCGAATCGATTCGGCCTGTTCAAGGGCTACGGAAATGGCTATTTTCATAAAAGCCAAAAATCCCTAAAAATAATTTTTATCATCTTCTCTTCATTTCTCTTCAACCCAATCACATATATAATACTAAAATTCATCCAAGGACACATCTCAACTAATTTCTAACCTCAAATCCATTATCTACACAACAAATCTAAGATTTTACCAAAAAGTTAGGTTTTAACAATTTATCCCAAAACTCAGAAATTATATCCACAAATCACGAAATAAATGGTACACAACAATTATTTAGCAAGTTTAATCACTTGCCTCAAGTTCGTAGGGTCTGAATCCTCCTTGAGATCGCGTAATGGCCAAAAATCCCACTTTTCTCTCTTTCTTTTCTTCTTTCCTTCTTATCTCTTTCTTTATTTCTATTTCTCTTTCTCTCTAAGGAGAATTGTTTCTCCTGTAGGCTTAATAAGCCTTGTCTCTGAAGATACACAACTTTAAATGATAATACACACTTTACATGACTCGGTAACTTTAATTCGAGCCAAACGAACTTAAAATATTTCGGAACCTAAATAGACCCCAAGTACAGTCAGTTTGACTATCTCGACCCTTCCGAAAACAACTACACTCTTAGAATTGCCATCCGAAATACTTCCTAACATCTCCAAATTTTGACCTCAATTGCCGATTTAATTATTCTCCAATAAAAATCATATTTATTTCTCCCAAAATAAATTAATTATTGTCCCAAAAATCTCGGGTTGTTACAAAAGTGTAGTACGTCCGCACAGATTCCTAAGGACACTAGAACCTGGCTCTGATACCATTTGTGACACCCCGCCTAATTAAATACCGAGCGATCACTCCTGTACAAAATTAAAATAGGAGTCGCATATGGTTCATTCTTATCATCACTGCCGGAAGCCAAATTAATTACTAATAACCTATTAGGCTGGCGTCAAAATTTTACTTAACTAATATTTTTAAACACTATTCAATTAAAACATTTACACAGTTTGAATAAATGAAACTGAAATGAAATGAAAAATAAATCGAATACTCGGTTAAACATAAAACAACCATAATAAATGCCGCACTCAAAGGCGGTAAAAGAATAAATAAATGCAATTGGGCTTTAGCCCGAGTGTTTATACAGAACCTCTTATCTAGATTACAATGATAGAAGCGTCTACAGTGAACCTGCATGCATCCACAGCTGCTGTAGCAGACGTCTGACTCGAAGGAATCATCATCCAGGCGTCCCTGTATCTGGACACCTATATATATAGAGAGAGCAAGAAAGGGAAAAATAGGAAAACAGGTCAGAGCCCGATTTGTAAAAATATTTTGCAAGTGCATAAATGCTTATTAAAAAAATAGGTTTTGTCTCATATTTAAATTGGTATCGCACTCCCATGAGATACCCCTCACCCCTCTTCTAATAGTGCACACCCAACGCATTCATTTAAAACATCTTAGTTAAGCTACCCCGCCTAACTAATCTAATTCACACGTCTGCTAGAAACCTTGACAACCCGAGTACTAAGGGCTAAACTTATCTCCATTATCAACACTGCATTGCATTCGTGCATGTGGTGTCTCATGAAGCAAAATCCAAACAAGGAACCCCCCGATACACTACTGCTCGGCAGCGTCGATAGTCGAGATCCATTAGACCCTCAGCACATGACGTGCATATAAGACTCGTATATACAAACAATAATATATATATATATATATATATATATATATTCATATTCATATAATTATATACGTTATTATACTTACTTTTATCTGCATATCATTACACACGTCCGGATATAATCTCCCGGGATGAGAATTAATCATTTATCATTTTATCTCTTTACTCTAATAGAGATATATAATACCTTGTTTTCACACACAAGTAATATACTCTACACACAAGTATAATAACCATCCCAACGAGCTATAACTCGAGGATGCAGTCTCTCAATGCTATCATCTTCCAGGGCATTACTCACATACCATCCTGGGGACCACCGGTAGGACTAAATGTCACCTACTTCGTGGTCAAAACCAAATCACAATGTCCGGGAAGCGTTCATAGTTCCTAACAGGAAATGCGACGAAACATACCCACCACGTCTCATCCCTAATAAAAATCACACAATATAACAATGGACGACTATGACCTGGGGACTATCCACACCCTGCTCCTCAATCCAGGGGCTCACCCTCATCGCGCAACTTCCCATGATAGCATTAGAGGGGGTATGCTTCGCATATATATATATATATATATATATATATATTACATCATTCCTCAAATATATACATGGCAAAAATTGCCTATCTCATAATAATATTTAAGTATTTTCCCACATAAATATGCCTCACGCCTTAATCGTTGTTGAGAATTTTATACACTCTCCAAATATCCCAATTCATAATCGTATGATAAGAATACTCTCAACTTATCTTTAACCAATAACCCAATTTCCATCCTAGTCGCCTCGTAGGAGTTACTCACTAATTCCATACACTTACTTTTTCCCATTCGCACGATTATTTAGCTATAATCGCTCGCTAAAATACTCCCTCGGGTGTCCCTCACTCCGATCATCCATACTTAAATAAGTCTTGGATTTTACCCAATTAATCCAAGGTATACATTTCACTCCAATAATAATTATTTAAAAATCACCTCTTATAATTTTGGACATCCCAATTCTCTAATCCTTCAATTTGTCTATTTTCCTCGAAAATATACCTTGGTGCCACACAATTATACCACCCTCCTAGCCCCCAGAAGTCTCCCCCAAATGGCTAGTGATGAATTACTAGATAAATACTTATTTACTCAAATGAGTAAGCTAGAACCAATTTAAATTGGAAACCATCCCATATAATTGACCCTACGCAAAAATTGCCAAAAATCCTTAAGGGTCGATCGATCGACCCTTGGCCCTCGATCGATCGATTGTAGATCGATCGATCCTTTACCCTCGATCGATCGATCGCTTCGGACAGCTTCTTCTCCGGGAATCTATTTTGGCCATTAAAGCTTCTCCCAAGCTTATGTCTCCTAACCTAACGTCCCACAACCACAATCAACTATATATACACAATCTATGAAGGTCCTAAACATCCTAGAACCCATTATCCACAACAATTATTAACTAAATCCTAAGTTTTCCAATTGGGATATTTTCGGGGGTTAATCCATTAAACTTTTCCAAAAAGCCGTTTTGGTTCACAAAAACCCATCCCGAAAATCTTTATGATTTATCACTACCAACTACAATATGAGATTTATGCTTTAAACGAAATAAACAAGTAAACACTTGCCTCGTGGATAAAATCCGACGATCCCGAGAAGAATCCCGCTGAGTTTGGCTGGAATCTCCCTTTTCTTACTTTTTTTCTCTCATCCTTTCCTCTCCTCTTTCTTTTCTCTCTTATCTACCCCTATCCCTCCTTATATAGGGAGAAATAAGGGTTTATCCCTTTAAACCCAAAAATGACTCGTTTACTCAATTACGAGTTCCTTTTAATCCCAAAAATTCTCGGAGCCTAGACAATACCCCCGGATACTCTATTCTAACTATCGAGGCCATTTCGAGACCAACTGCACAATCGGAATTTCCATCTGAGGTACTTGATCTCAATTCACCATATTAACCCTACACTACTTAATGCGGGTTCTCTCATTAAAATATCATCCTTTGTCGCTTTTCCCAACGACGACATATAATAAAATACTTCGAATCATTTACTTAATCCTAAAAGTAAATATAACATACATCGAAAATCATTAACTCCTTGAAAAACTCAAAAATTACTATTGATGATAATTTCTTAAATTCACAAATCGCACTTAATTATTAAATTTAATTTCCCATAAAAGTGCGGGGTATTACACTTACGCACCCCAATGAGCTTTAGATGAAAATGTAAAGAAGTTATTTTGAGAATTATTCGATGAAGTATTACAACAAATTCCTACGCTTGAAAACATATTTTTAAGAGGTGACTTGAATATACATGTTGGAGTAGAATGGGACAGTTATCCAAGGATACACGAAGGTTGTGGTTTTGGTAAGAGAAATGAAGGAGGGGAAACTATATTGGAATTTGCTAGGGCATGTGGTCTAGTGCTAAAAACACATTTTAAAAAAAAGGGAAGAACATTTAATAACATTTAAAAGCGGAGAGAATAAAACTCAAATAGGTTATTGCATACTTAGAATAAGAGACTTGAACATATGTAAAGACTATAAAGTTAAACTAGGTGAAAGCTTAACAAATCAACATCGCCTATTAGTAATAGATTTAGCCATTAAAGGATTTAAGTTCCGAAAAGAGAAAATATGTTATCAAAAAATAAAATGGAAGGATTTAAAAGGGTGCAAAGAGATTGAATTTACGCAGAAGTTCGTGTTAAACATGAAGTGGAATTGGAACGACAATTTTAACAATATTTGGTCAAGAACAAAGAATGATATTTAGAAAATAGGAAAGAAAATTTTTGGTGAGACTAAAGGAAAAGATTCAGTAAAAAAGAGACTTGGTGGTGGAATAATGAAGCGCAAAAGATAACACAAAAGAAACGTGTAAATTTTAAAGAGTGAGAAAAGAGTAAAAATCAAGAAGATTTAGAAATTTATAAGAAGTTAAAAAGTGAAGGAAAAAATATCAATAGAAATGCGCAACAAAACGCACTAGATGATCTTTATAGTAAATTAGGTACCAAGGAAGGTGAAAATAAGATATATAAATTGGCGAAGAATGGACATATATTGACAAGGGATATGGGTCCAATTAAGTGTATCAAAGACATAAATCAAAATATTTTAATTAACGATAAAGAAATTCTAGATAAATAGGAAGAGTATTTTCAAGAATTATTGAATGACGAATATCCCCAAAAAGATACCGAGAACATAAAACTGAATATAAAAATTATATTTTCGATTACTAAAAAAGAAGTAGATATATTAATATGAAAAATGGTAAGAAACAAAACGGTTAACTCGGATAAAATACCCATAGAGATATGGAGGACCCTTGAAAGTATAGGGATAAAATGGTTAACATGTTTATTTTATAAAATTTTAAAAGAAGTAAACATGCCAAATAAGTGGAGAAAAAGAACCATAATACCTTTGTATAAAAATAAAAGGGATATACAAAATTGTGGTAATTATAGAGGACTAAAACGAATGAGTCACACTATGAAATTATGGAAAAAGGTTATAAAACAAAGATTAAGAATTATGTCAACTATTTTGGACAATCAATTTGGATTTATGCCAGGGCAATCCATCACATAAGCTAGTTACTTATTAAGACGACTAATAGAGAAATAAAGAAGAAAGAATAAAAATTTACATATGGTCTTTATAAACTTAGAAAATGCATATAATAGACTATCTATGGATATAATATAATGGGCTTTAAGGAGGAAGAGAATCCCTATGAGTTATGTTAAATCTATTGAAGATATGTATGATATCACAAATACTAGAGTAAGAACTATTTACAGAGAAACTAATGATTTCATAATTAAAATGGGTCTACATCAAGGATCGACTTTAAGTCCTCACTTATTTGCTGTAGTATTGGATGAGATTACTAAGAATATACAAGAATATGCCCCATTGTATATGTTATTTACGGATGATATAGTTTTAGTAGACACTTCATATGAGGCCTTAGTCATAAGAGTAAATACTTGGAGAAATGACTTAGAGTTTAAGATAATGAAAATCAATAGAAATAAAATTGAATTTATGGAATGTAAATTTAATAATGAGGCATTTGATAGCATAATGTTAAAGATTGAAGAAAAAGTGATACACCAAACTAATAAATTTCGTTATTTAGGCTCAGTGATACAAAGTAATGAGGATATTGATGAAGATATTATGAGTAGAATATTAACTGGTTGGATGAAATGGAGACAAACAAGAGGGGTGTTATGCGATAAGAGGATAACTAATAATTAAAAAGGAAAATTTTATAGAACAGTTGTTCGGCCAGCGACCTATATGGAGCGAAGTGTTGGGATTCAAAGAAAAAACATGAACAAAGTCTCTGTGTTAGTAAGAAGAGGATGCTTCGATGGATGATAGAAATTACTAGAAAGGATAAAATTAAAAACCATTATATGAGAGAAAAGTTAGGAGTAGCTCCCATTAGAGATCAATTAAGAGAAACTAGATTTAGATGGTATGGACATGTGTTGCTTTGACAACCCGCCTACTAAAATAATAGGTGGCCAGCCCAATACTCTAATAATCACAGGAATCATAGATGGTCCATTCTCAGCATCACTGTCAATAAAATAGTAGTATAAGATAACCACCAATCATTTTAGAAAACGGACTGTCAATTTAAAAAATTTGTAAGTAAAAGAAAAACACTTAGACAATCCCATTTGTAAAAACGGTGGATATAAAAAATCAACGAGTAAGAGAATGACAATATAATAAATAATCACCAAATAAGCTGTCGGTGAACATACCAATACAAATAGTTACACCGAGTATTACAGATTAAATATCACAGTATAATAAATGAATGAAATGCTTGGGAAACACGCCCGAATAAACTGAACATAACTAGAGTACAAAGAATAGAAGCGTCTACAACAAATACCCTACAACATCCGCGATATGCTATAGCTCCATGACTACAAGAATCAAATGTCAATACGGGTGTCCTCACGGTAGAGCACTTGAACGGACAAAGAGTTGCATGCACAATAAGAAATATATACGGGTCAGGGCCCGATTTGATATTATTACCATGTTACTAAAATGCATAACAGTTAAGTGCGTAATTCTCTCGCTATTAACATAATATTTATCACCTCTCATTCTAAAAGCACAACCTAGCGCAATATCAGTGAAATGATATAGTTAACCCAAGTACCAAGGGCTAACTTCTCCCCAGTCTCAACACTATGCTCTGTTCGTGCGTGGGGTGTCTCGCGAAGCGAAATCCAAACAAGGAACCCCCCGATACACTACTACTTAGGCAAGGTTGATCGTCGAGATAGATTAGACCCTTAGCACGTAATCAATATATATACATATTTATATGGGAGATCTCATCTACAACTACTCAAGGAGACATAAATAAATTCATTCACCATCTAAAGGCACAATTCCTATTTTCTTTCTTTATGAATATGTATAAATGGTAAATTCATTTTATCAAATGTTTACCAATTCAATTTCATTTCAAAACTTTCTTTACCACTTTTATTTCCTTTCTTCCATACAGGAAAAATACATATTTAAAAGAAAGTTTTATTAACATAAAAATGCTTTTCCATATCATTTCATATCTTCCATTTTCCTTCTTCCATTCGAAAAATGTATTTAAAAGCCATTTTTATTATCATAAAAATGCTTTTCCATATCATATGCTTCCATTTCCCTTCTTCCATCCGAGAAACGTATCCGAAGTCAATTCGTTTATCCCATTTCCCTTTTTCCATCCGGGAAATGTATTTAAAGCTATATTATTATCATAAATGCTTTAACAACAATAATGTCCCACATTATTAAGAATAGTTATATATCATATTATATAACGCTCTCTAAGACCGCCCTTCCGGATTTCCCCACTGTGCGCGCCCCTAAATGGCTATCATCTTCCAGGGCCTATCATCAAGACAACCTAAGATCCTATCGAAACGTCGGGAAGCGGCCATATGCCTGCGGGAGAGTCATAACCACACCCAGAATTAACTCACCAGCGCAGAAAACAAACAATAAACGCTCATATGGCCTAGGGATATATCCACCCTGCATTCACTAGCCAGGGGGCTTCACCACGCGCGCGCAACTTCCCTTATGATAGCGATTTAGAGAGGTGTGTAATCATCAATTAACATTTATGAAAAAATATCAATTTTCCATTTTGAAATCATTCACTTTTACATTCTCAAAAACCATTTGTACTTATTCATTTAGTACCAAATGTTATAATATTCATTTCTTATTCTTAGTGTCATATTTTATTAATGACCTAAGACCCGAAGTGCCAATATCCACAAACTAGTCTCCAAGAGTCCGACAAAATATCATAATCATCAAAATGAGTCTCTCTAAATCAAAGACTCCCAAAAGTCCCAACATTTATCATTTTATCTTCAATACATTTTAGGTTAACTTCCTATCTCATGCAGATATTAACCTACACAAACTAGCCCTTAGGGTAAGCCCAATTATCCCACTTTTATCCTAGGACATTTGTCTACCCAAAACAACCCTCTAGGACTCCCCATTACTTCCCAAAGGAAGGTCTGCATGTTCCTTGACGATACGAGAAATCGTACATAAGACGTTCTCATACCAGCAGGTCATGAGTAAAGTGTGTAATAAGTAAATAAAAGAAAAAGGTATAAAAATCAAACTAGGAAAAATCTCACAAAAACAGGGCAGCTGAATCGATTCGCCCTAGGCTCGAATCGATTCGCCCCTGGTTGTGAATCGATTCGCCAAAACGAGAATCGATTCGGTGAGTAAAACCAACTTTCTGCCTTAGCCGAATAGATTCGGCCCCAACCCGAATCGATTCGGTTTACCCAGACCAGTAACCTTACCCTTATCCGAATCGATTCGCCCTAAGGCCGAATCGATTCGGCCCTGCAGTTTTGCCCAATTTGGGCTACGGGTTATGAACCCTAAAATCCTCCAAAACCCCAAATCCTTGATTCTTCAAACATCAACAACAATTATTTCTACTACATCATTCCTACACATCAAATAACTAATTTTCTCAACTCAAATCAAATTAAAACTAAGATTTAAGGGTTTAATCACCAAAATCAACAAAGAACCCATTTATGGTTTATATCTCCAAAAACCTAACTATACATGGAATTTATCACATTAAATCAATATCAAGCAAGTAAGAAAATTGCCTCAAGTTTGTAGTCTAGAATTCTCCTCCGGTAGCAATGATTTCTGGCCTCAAATCTTCTTTTTTCTCTCTTTCTCTCCATTTCTCCCAACTCTCCTCTCTCTCTCTCTCTCTTGGCTTCTAACATAAGATAAGGGAAATAAGAGGTGTGGGGAGACTTACACGGGTTCTAAAACATTAATCCCCCTCTTTTAAGTGTTAATACACCATTTAAAATGACTCGTAACCACTTAAATGAGTCATCACCCGTCAAAAGTGCCCGAAACTCAAAAATACAACCTGGCACTTATTTCGACTATCTCGACTATTCTAAAAACAACCGCATCCCCTATTTTGGCATTCGAAATAACGTGGACTATTTTTATGTTCCAAATTCATTTTATTTTATTATTTATACCCAACTTTAAATATAGGTCATAACCGTCGTTTTACATATAACGACGCAATAAAACACAGTATAAGGCTATTTACCTTCTCATAACGGTAAATAGGCAAAACATAGTAAATATTATCCCTAAATATCACGGGAAATAATATTTACTCCAACTTCCCCTATTTTATAAAATTAGCCCATCAGTAAAAATAATATAAAATAGTCGCTCAAAAGCCTGGGTTGTTACATACTCCCCCCCTAGAAGGGAATTTTTCCCTCAAAATTCAAGCACACTGTATAACCATATAAAGGTATGCTATAATAAACTATCGTTCTATCATTCTTAATAAACCCATTGGCAGTGCGGCATCCCCATTGGACTTGGACTAAGGTCATTACTATTCGATCTCAGACTACATTCTTTGTACTCTAACATAGCACCAAATCGTTCCTCATGAACTATCGATCCTACCTTTCTACAACGGAAGATGAAACCTACATAACTCGGCACAAATTACTTTTTTTCCTGAATCACGTTATACCCTTCCTCAAGGATATCTACTCTAACACTACTTAACTTCTATCCGCATTGTCATAGCCCTTGAAAGTATGCGGCTCAATGAGACCAATCACTAAAGAAAATATTCGTGGATCACTCCAAGTCCAAGGAATATACTGTCCGCTGGTTCGATCCAACGAGTAGGTGAATTACTCAGCCATCTACACTAAGCTACACACACGGCACCACACTTATAGGAAATGATCCGAACTATGGTACAAAATTTCGATCAACAAAAGCTACTACTCCCATTCTTCCTTTAAGTCCAACACCCCAGTTGAGGTATGCCTTTCATCATTGGGTTAACTTCAACCACTTACGAGTTTTTCTACTTAGCGCATCAACTACCCCATTCGCATTTCCTTAGTGAAAGGGAATATCCAATTGATAGTCCTTTACGAACTCCAACTTTTTGCTCGTGAAAAGACCAATTTCCTGCCCAGGAAGTAATGCATCAATCTCTTTAAGGCAATATTACCGCTATGAACTCTACATCAAGCGTGGGATAACACTTCTCACAAAATTTAAGTTTGTGAGACGCATAAATAATGGGTTCATGCTCCCATATTAATACTTCCCGTTCCTGGCAGAGACTCATTCATTCAATCCACTCTCGATCTTAACAACACGAGTGCAGGAGTAAAAGTCATCTCATCCTTCAACTTCTCGAAAAGTTAGGTTACCGACGTAACGCTCTATCTAAGAGAGGCCACACCATCTATGGCCTAAACATTTTGAATCATTCGAGATACCATACTTCGCGTTCTAGGTACCTAATCCTGCTTAGAGTTAACCCACAAACCTATTGTGGTCAACTCCCTACCGCCTTTCTAAAATAATGTCGCATGCCCTAAGGTACTTTCATCCTAATAATCCTAAAGTCAATATATATCCTATCTAAGTCGTATAAGTATTATCCTAATTATATTCCTAGTGTCCAAGACCTTTCACAACTTCCGACATTCGCTCGGGCTCATGGTGGGACATCTCGCCAAAGCGAAATCTAAACAAGGAACCCTCCCGTTACACTACTACCTCGCATCGTCGATCGTCAAGAAGTAACGGTCTAAGACACATGATCGGGATCTCTAAGACTCTAACTCGTAACCCTGCTAATGTACTTCTACTTCTATGTCCTACCATTTCAATTAATTGAAAATTTAACTAATCTGACATTTACTTTCTGTAAGATGCCACAAATGCTTTATCCCAATATACATACATGCATATATTTAAATGGCCTTCTCATTGAGGCAGAATCATAAGTCTCAATCCGACTTTCTTATCTTAGTCTCCCCCACATCGATCAGAGGGAAGGACTATTATAGTGCTCATATCTCACACTTAAATTCAGCCCTTAATCACTCAACTACGTGATTCTCGGCTAAACCTTCCAACCCAGCACTCAACCATCAAAAGAAAGAAAAGAAAGAAGAAATAAATATATTATCTCTCCACTTCCAACGTCGTTAAGGTTCACGCGTGGAGCGTCTCGTAAAAGCGAAATCCAAATAAGGAACCCCTCCTATGCATTACTACTTAACTTGTTGGTCATGGAGATAAGGCAACATCATACGCAAGCAAAGCAAATAAACAATCAAATAAAACAAACAAAACAAGTAATGAAAACTACCTACATACCATAAACTACATCTGTAGAGTCTCAACCTGTATCCACGAGAGATATTATAAAACAACTAGCTCTTCTCTAGAACTAGAAATAGGACAGCCTCGCGATTTATTCCCTTGCTATCACACCAACCAATCCATGGATTATTTCCACCCGTATAACACATATAATATGAGTAGACCATAACACACATATACATTTAAGTTACCAACACCCGATTTATAACGAGTGAGGAAAATACAGAACTTCCCTACTATGGAAGCCATATAAGTACACCGATAGTGCCACAAACTCAATATACAGACCCGAATCTAGGGTAAATACAATATTATTGCATATTATAATAAGGAATACTCCACCCTTAAATAAGGTGGAAATTCTCGCAAACATCCTTACCGATCACCCTGACCACTACCAATGGTTCCCAGACACAATATTCTAGCCCTATAAAAACCTAACTATTTCCATTTATGCCCCAACTAGGCACCCTATTCTTGCCCTTGTTCTCCAATCCACAAGATCAAAATGCGTAGTTCCTTTAACTTTTTCAACAAAGAGAACATTCTACTAGCCTCCCCGGCCTTAGTCCAATGAGTCTTCCCCGGGTGGAGGTCCACCAATGGGGACTCATGAATACTACTAGTTTAGAAGTGTTAGCAACACTTATTTGTGAGCCTATCATTTCCACTGAAGGGCTCTCTCTATGGGCAAAACTTCCCACTTCACCAAAATATGGCGACTACCATTTCCGCCACTTCAATCTCACTCCAATAGGTGAAAGATTTTCCTTCATTCTTCCACACCTGGGCACTTCTATACCCCTCTCTAGGCCAAAACTCTCGCGCCTTATACTTCCACCGAACGAGGTTATACTTCCTCCTTCCGACCGAACTTCAATATGTGGTCCTCATCAAGGACCTCTTAACTCCAATTCAATGTCGCTTGGAATCACAAACTTAGCACCACTCTCTGCTGGTAGCGGTACTTGGAAAACTATATCTACTGTACTTATTAGTCGCGGTAGCAATATAAAATAATGCTACGAAGGGAGCGACCTCCAAAGCAGTACTCATCCCTGACCATAGCTTACAGTTCTTAGTAATTCCATCTCACGATGCCTTTACAACTACCTTCCTCGACGCCGTTCATCTGTCGACTTACGATTCTCACACGAACGCGCAAAGGATTTTTAGGGTTCTCATATCATAGCAGGAGAACGAAATCTCACAGGAGAAATCAACGATCTTAATCTTAAGGCTCTATATCAAATCAGAAGTAACGCTGAAAGCAAAATACGTCCGCACAGATTCCTAAGGACACTAGAAACAGATGCTCTGATAACATCCGTGACAACCCGCCAACTAAAATAATAAGTGGCCAGCCGAATACTCTAATAATCACAGGAATCATAGATGGTCCATTCTCAGCATCACTGTCGATAAAATAGTAGTATGAGATAACCACCAATCATTTTAGAAAACAGACTATCAATTTAAAAAATTTGTAAGTAAAAGAAAAACACTTAGACAATCCCATTTGTAAAACCGGTGGATATCAAAAATCAATGAGTAAGAGAATGACAATATAATAAATAATCACCGAATAATCTGTCAGTGAACAGACCAATGCAAATAGTTACACCGAGTATTATAGATTAAATATCACAGTATAATAAATGAATGAAATGCTTAGGAAACACACCCGAATAAATAAACTGAACATAACTAGAGTACAAAGAAAAGAAGCATCTACAACAAATACCCTACAACATCCGCGATATGCTATAACTCCATGACAACTGGAATGGAATGTCAATACAGGAGTCCTCGCGGTAGAGCACCTGAACGGACAAAGAGTTGCATGCACAACAAGAAATATATTCGGGTCAGGGCCCGGTTTGATATGATTACCATGTGACTAAAATGCATGACAGTTAAGTGCGTAATTCTCTCACAATTAACGTAATATTTCTCACCTCACATTCTAAAAGAACAACTTAGCGCAATATTAGTGAAATGCTCTAGTTAACCCAAGTACCAAGGGCTAACTTCTCCCCAGTCTCAACACTATGCCCTGTTCGTGCGTGGGTGTCTCGCTAAGCGAAATCCAAACAAGGAACCCCCCCGATACACTACTACTTAGGCAAGGTTGATCGTCGAGATACATTAGACCCTTAACACGTAATAAATATATATACATATTTATATGGGAGATCTCATCTACAACTACTCAAGGAGACATAAATAAATTCATTCACCATCTAAAGGCACAATTCCTATTTTCTTTCTTTAGGAATATGTATAAATGGTAAATTCATTTTATCAAATGTTTACCAATTCAATTTCATTTTAAAACTTTCTTTACCACTTTTATTTCCTTTCTTCCATCTAGGAAAGATACATATTTAAAAGCAAGTTTTATTAACATAAAAATGCTTTTCCATATCATTTCATATCTTCCATTTTCCTTCTTCCATCCGAAAAATGTATTTAAAAGCCATTTTTATTATCATAAAAATGCTTTTCCATATCATATGCTTCCATTTCCCTTCTTCCACCCGGGAAACGTATCCGAAGCCAATTCGTTTATCCCATTTCCCTTCTTCCATCCGGGAAATGTATTTAAAGCTATATTATTATCATAAATGCTTTAACAACAATAATGTCCCACATTATTAAGAATAGTTATATATCATATTATATAACGTTCTCTAAGCCGCCCTTTCGGGTTTCCCCACTGTGCGCACCCCTAAATGGCTATCATCTTCCAAGGCCTATCATCAAGACAACCTGGGATCCTATCAAAACATCGATAAGCGGCCATATGACTGCAGGAGAGTCATAACCACACCCATAATTACCTCACTAGCGCAGAAAACAAATAATAAACGCTCATATGGCCTAGGGATATATCCACCCTGCATTCACTAGCCAGGGGCTTCACCACACGCACGCAACTTCCCTTATGATAGCTATTTAGAGAGGTGTGTAATCATCAATTAACATTTATGAAAAAAAATAATTTTTCCATTTTGAAATCATTCACTTTTACATTCTCAAAAACCATTTGTACTTATTCATTTAGTACCACATGTTATAATGTACATTTCTTATTCTTAGTGTCATATTTTATTAATGACCTAAGACCCGAAGTGCCAATATCCACAAACTAGTCTCCAAGAGTCCGACAAAATGCCATAATCATCAAAATGAGTCTCTCTAAACCAAAGACTCCCAAAAGTCCTAACATTTATCATTTTATCTTCAATACATTTTAGGTTAAAAACTTCATATCTCATGCAGATATTAACCTACACAAACTAGCCCTTAGGGTAGGCCCAATCCCCCTTTTAGCCTAGGACATTTGTCTACTCAAAACAACCCTCTAGGACTCCCCATTACTTCCCAAAGGAAGGTCCCTAAACCTTGGACCTAAAAGAAAAAGGGCTAATAATCAAACTAGGAAAAATCTCACAAAAACAGGGCAGCCGAATCGATTTGCCCCTGGTTACGAATCGATTCGCCAAAATGCGAATCGATTCGTTGAGTAAAACCAACTTTCTTCCTTATCCGAATCGATTCGGCCCCAACCCGAATCGATTCGGTTTACCCAGACCTGTAACCTTCCCCTTACCCGAATCGATTCGCCCTAAGGCCGAATCGATTCGGCCCTACAGTTTTGCCCAATTTGGGCTACAGGTTATGAACCCTAAAATCCTCCAAAACCCCAAATCCTTGATTTCTTCAAACATCAACAACAATTATTTCTACTACATCATTCCTACACATCAAATAACTAATTTTCTCAACTCAAATGAAATTAAAACTAAAATTTAAGGGTTTAATCACCAAAATCAACAAAGAACGCATTTATAGTTTATACCTCTAAAAACCTAACTATACATGCAATTTATCACATTAAATCAATATCTATCAAGTAAGAAAATTGCCTCAAGTTTGTAGTCTTGAATTCTCCTCCGGTAGCAACGATTTTCGGCCTCAAATCTTCACTTTTCTCTCTTTCTCTCCATTTCTCCTAACTCCCTCCTCTCTCTCTCTCTCTCTCTCTCTCTCTCTCTCTCTCTCTCTCTCTCTCTCTCTCTCTCTCTCTTGGCTTATAACATAAGATAAGGGAAATAAGAGGGTTGGGGAGACTTATACGGGTTCTAAAACATTAATCCCCCTCTTTTAAGTGTTAATACACCATTTAAAATTACTCGTAACCACTTAAATGAGTCATCACCCGTCAAAAGTGCCCGAAACTCAAAAATACAACCTGGCACTTATTTCGACTACCTCGACTATTCTAAAAACAACCGCATCCCCTATTTTGGCATTCGGAATAACGTGGACTATTTTTATGTTCCAAATTCATTTTATTTTATTATTTATACCCAACTTTAAATATAGGTCATAACCGTCGTTTTACATATAACGACGCAATAAAACACAGTATAAGGCTATTTACCTTCTCATAACGGTAAATAGGTAAAACATAGTAAATATTATCCCTAAATATCACGGAAAATAATATTTACTCCAACTTCCCCTATTTTATAAAATTAGCCCATCAGTAAAAATAATATAAAATAGTCGCTCAAAAGCCTGGGTTGTTACTGTTGCGTAGACCAATAGATTCACCTATAACAAAAGGAAGATTTTTGAAAATAGATGGTTAAAGAGAAAGGGGTCACCCTAAGCTATCATGGGAGGAAGTTATTAGGAGAGATATTCAGGAATTAAATTTGAATGATAATATTGCTTATAGTAGACTAGAATGGGAAAGAAGAATCCATGTGGCCGACCCCATGTGATGGGATTAAGACAAGGATGATGATGACTATATATATATATGTTGAACGGAAATGTACTGAACCCTTTAATTAATATTTAATTATGTTAATTGTAATTAATGTGCACTTTAGTTTAATGTAATATCTTGATTTTGATGATTCCAAACATATATTATGTATTATGTAAATATTTCTTAACTTATAATATATATAAATTTCTGGTTTTATTTATAATTTATTTTTAGTCATGTAATTTTTTTAGAATAATTATCATTTATGCATTTGTTTTAATATTTTTATACTTATGATATTTTAATATATCTTTGTAATCAACACTTATACATATGCATATACTACATTTTTATAAAAATATTCTTATATATATTCTATATATTTATACTTACTTTGTGTGTGTATATATATATATATATATACTAGGGACATAATATATATATAATTTTTTTAATACCCGTTTAGATGAACATAGTAATTCCATGTGATATATTTATCTTTTGATGATCACAAAAACAATAATTTCATTTGTTTAATCTATTTATAAAACCATATTAATTCTGTTTATCATCCGAATTAATTTTACATATTAATCGTTTACTAAAATAAACACCATTTTATTGTTTGAAATATTTACTCGTTTTAATATCATCTTATACTTGTCTTTATCATAAAGATTCATATGTGTTTTAAACTTCTATAACATTAGATTTCCTTCTTAAAGCATTTATAGTATATAATCTTTCTCCTGCCATACAGTTGTTTCCTGATATATGTAGGTATCAAGATTCTATAAGTGTATCTAGACTTTCATGCCAGCTACTTGGGGCATTGAGTACCTGCATGCATAGGGGTCCGCGAACTGATTTCTAAAGATTGCCATCTTAGTTTTTTAGACAAGAGCTCTTCTATTAGTATAGTATTGTTTAAAATCAATTTTACTACTAAGTTTTTTTTTCATCCATCCAATGTTTTTCTTTTTTGATTAATTTTTTTTTAAACTCGTTTTTTTTAACAAATAACATTTTTAACGTTTCTTTTGACATAAAGTTTATATATATATATATATAGTTACATACAAATTATCTATACATTATATATATAATTATTTATGTCTGTGGTTGTCCAAACCTACACGATTTGTATATTGTGTGTATCAGTTCAAATCTCCCTAGTCTATCACATCTACCATCCACCTGCCTTGATAGATGTTTTGATTCAACTTTTGGCCGCATGAATTCTACAAGTAGCTATTTTAACAGAAGAAGTTGCAGAGATAATCTTATCTCCACTTTTACACGACTTGATAGAAAATGTCAAAGACTCTTTGGATTTGATAAAGACACATATTTATGTCTTGTAGTGCTGGGCCCCACGATCACTTCTTTCAAGATTACATCTTGCATTTGTAAACATTTATTTGCTTATTACTTATATATATATATTTATTTATTTAAATCGATTTCTCTTGTTTCCTTATATATAGAACAATTTTTTTCTTACATATATTTTTATGGGAACTGTAGATGCAATTATTATGCAACACAAATAAATATGAGAGAAAGATTATCAAGAAAAGAACAAGGACTACAAGATGCCAATCACACAACAAAGGATGTACGTGGTTCAGCCAAGATGTGCCTACGTCCATGGTGGTGCAGTCGATATTATTTCTATATACTCCGGAGAGTGATTACAGAGAATACAACTTGTCCTTTTGCCCTGGACCTAGGGTTTAATATATACATGTACATGTAGATGAGTGGAGGTGATGGGTTCCTCCATGTTTTCCATTTCCCCTATAGCTTCCCTTCATGGGATCGTGGGGGAAGACTGGATCAATTATAAAAGATGAGGGGCCTGGACTTTGGGCCGCCAGGACTGGGCTACTCGTCTAGGCCCATAGTTCTAAATTTTGGGTACCCACAATTGCCCCTAAATTTGATGGGCCATGTTTATGGGTTCAATGGATTTAAATGATCAGCCATTATGGTTGATTTGCGATTCTTCGAAAATTGTGAAGTTGCTTTGGCGGCATCCGCTTCGCTATTTGTGCGCTATGATTAGAATTGAAGGCTTGTTGGGATAGCCACTTTTTCTTTCGTCGCTTCAGCCTTTCTAGTACTCTTCCTTCTTCTGAGAACTCTAGCGCCTCGTACCTTCTTCTCTTAATTCCCATTCCCATTGCTTCTTAGTCGTCTTGAGCTCGTGCTTCTTCATCACTTGAACCGATCTTCTGTTTTGTAAGTTTCTCGTGCCCTTTCTTTGCACTTTCTCTTTGGTTTGTAGATTTTCTTGAGTTTTTCAATGGCGAAGATTGGAAATAGGTCAATCTCTGAATTCAGGAAGTTCTATAACATTCCTGAGTGGGTAGCTATTGAATGTTGTGCCTCCCCTCCTAGGAACATTAGGGATATAGAGGATGCCCACTGGATCCATGTTTTGTTGCTTTCCCAGGGGGGGCTTACTTTTCCCCCTAATGTTCTATTTTTACATTTCTTTGGTTATTTCAATATTGTTCCCGCACAGTGCTCGCCCAATGTGTGGAAGATAGTAAATGGCATCCACAGAATAAACCAGTTGTATGGTACTAGGTTAGGACTTACCGAGATCTGTTTCTGTTTTTCCTTTTCTCGAACTAGTTCAGGTGTCTTATACCTCAAAGCTAGGAGTCCTGATAGGGTATTGGTAGTAAACCTACCTGATTCCCACAAGGACTACTGGCAAGAGGGTTTCCTCGTTAGGAATTGGCAGTTCCCTCCCCAGTTTGAAGGGTCGAGGTCTAAGAGGTTCTCTGTTCCTTTCTACGGAGAGGAATATATAGGTAGACATTGTTCTGTTGTTTCAACTTTTGCTGATTTGTGACTTTTTAAACCCCTCTTTTCTTTTTCTTCCACAGCGAGGATAAAGAATTTGGAGCCTGCTCTCAGCGAGGTTCGTATCTCGGAGTTGGTGAAAGCTTGGAATATCAGGGAGCCTTTGGGTGATGGCGAGCATCCCAGGTCTGCTGCCTTTTTGCTCGAGTATAAGACCGTAGGCTCCAGCTTCATAGCACGGCCTGTGGATAGTGTTCCAGAGTTTGATTCTTTCGGAGAGACTACTGCTGAGCCTATCCAGTTGGACGAAGAGGAGAGCAGCTCTGAGAGTGATCCTACAGGAGCTGCGAGTAATTTGGGTGAAGGGAGCTCTGACAGTAGCAGTTCTTCTAACTGTGAAGAGGATTCTTAAGTCGAGGATTGTCGAATACTTCCAGCAGTTCAGGCGAAGAGATGCCTCCAAGGAAGAACCTGATTAGAGACGATGATGATGAGGACCACGTGTTCCTTGCACAAAGGTCAAAGAAATAAAAGTCCACTTCAGGGGCCGTGGCTACTGGTTCTCGGTCCTCTACTCAGGAGAAAGAGAGGAAGAGGAGAGAGGAAGAGCAGGTGAGAGAGAGGGAGAGGAAAAAGGAGGAGGAAAGAAAGAAGGTGGAGGAAAAGAAGAGGATGAAGGAGAGGAAGAGGATGGAGAGGGAGAAAGAGGAAGAGAGGAGAAAGATGGAGTCAAGGACGAAGGCTGGGTAAGCCTTGGTCCCGGTGTCTGCTTTGCCCGAGGGGGCCTCAGTTGCCGTTTCTCCTCAGCTGGCACCTGCACTGCTCGAGAGGGCAGTTCTTCCTGCAGATCGCCAGAGGGCGCTGGGGTCTGATCAATTGGCCCTACAAGCTAGCCAGAGGCTAGCCTTGGTAAGATCCTCTCCATTTTTCAATTCCTTAACAAGTTTTATTTGTTTTCTCCTTCTTGATATCTTCTTTATTTTTGGCAGTTTGTGACTGACTTCACCGTGCTCCATCGTTCTCACGACGAGTTAGTGAGAAGGAATGGCGAGCTGGAGAAGCAGAAGTCCGCTCTGGAAGTCAGGGGTTCTCAGCTGGAGGCTGATTTGAAGGTTGCTGATGTCGCCCGAGCTTCCTCTGATCTGGCCCTCATCAATTCCAATCGAGAGAGGGATGCGTCGATTAAGGAGCTGAGCGAGCTGAGGCAGGCCTATAACCTAGTCTGCTCGAGCAAGCTGGGTGTCATGGAGGAGAACAAGGATCTGACCGAGCAGCTAAAGGAGAAAGAGTCCCAGGTATCCACCATCAAGGAGGATTCATACAACTCCGGGTGGACTGCTGCATATGAAGACGCCGAAGTTCAGATAGGCTACATCAGCCGTTTGAACTTCAAGAATGGCTGGAACAAGGCCCTCTTAGTTGCTGGTGTTGATGCTGAATCTCCTCTGTTCGACGAGCATGACCCGGGTCCGAGGCCAACTGTGGATGAAGAAGCCCCTTCCCCAGCCATCGAGGGTGTTAATCTTGCCTCTCAGACAATTCCTGCCGATACTGGTCCTGCCCAGGCGAATGAGGCCATCCCTGTAGAGGGGGATGCCTTTGCTGCTGCTGACAAGGGGAAGAAGCCAGCCACCTCTGGGCAGCCTGAGGTTGCTAGTTAATCTTCTTTTAGGAATATTTTTGTACTTTTGCTTGTAATTTTTCCAATTTCTGCTCGATGTACTTGACTTTTATTAATGAAATGAAAAGGCTTCTTTTTTCAGTGCATTGATTGATTTTTCTTTCCATTACCCTTTTATGTATTGTAGTTGACTGATGTAGAAGAGTATATTCCTGCCACATCTCAATTGGGCAGGACTCTTGGTCCCAATGCCAGTCCTCAGGTTCTTCAGGCCTTTGTTAGGCTTTGGAAATCTCTCAGGTCAAGGAATCAAAAGTATAAGGAGCAGTCCGAGCTAGTGGCTAAGCTGAAGGACAGTCTCCAGGAGATGGAAGGCATTGGTGCCTCTGTACAAGAGGAAGTCAATGTACTGAGAGCAAGGTTATTAGAGGCCATCGAGATAACCAGGTTGGGGAGTTCCTGCAGCGGGAGAATGAAAACCTGAGGAGGGAAGTCTTACAACTCAGAGAGCATGCGTCGAGTACTGTTTCAGCGGTTTTGCAAGGCTCCTCGTCTTCGCGAGCTGGACATACTCGTCCTCCCCTCCCGCGAGCTGGTAGGAGCACCAGGGGCAGGAACAGGGAAGCAGAAGAACAGCGTGATAAGGAGATGGAAGAGCTCCATGATGATGTCCGATAAGCATATGTAATTGCTGCTGGGCTTCAAAGGGACGTTACCCGATTACGGCATTTATTCAAGAAGGGTCCTCGACAAGCGTGGGCTGACGGTTATGACCAAGGCTGGCTAGATGCTCCAACAAGACTATCCGAGTTCGAGGAACTTTCTTTCATCAGATGGTGGTTGAGTGCCTTGAAAGAGCTTCAGGTCCCAAGGAACTCGGTGTTATGGTATCGTCACGAGATGTCCTCCTCCACTCTGATGCCCAACCCATTCAGGGGGGGATGATCGATGGATCCCCATTGATGTTATTCCTCGGCAACTATTAGAGTTGAACGCAGATGAGGTTGTGGAAGAGCTGGTCCCCGCTCCTGATGAAGGATGAAGAGCTAGAGTGGCAGATTATCTTATTCGGAGGCTTCCACCTTCTTGAATTTTTGCAAGTTGTTATTCTTTTGTCTTTGTAAATGCTTTGGGCGAGCTTCGCCGACTAAACATGTACTATCATTATTGTAAATATAACAAGTTGTTATTCTTTTGTCTTTTTTGATAATGTAAATGCTTTGGGCGAGCTTCGTCGACTAAACATGTATTATCATTGTTGTAAATATAACAGATTAATGAAAAGTTCGTGTTTTGGGCAATTTTGCCGACTAAACGTGTTCATCCAATCTTTTTATATTTTTGCTGCTTCATAATCCTTTTTGTTTTGTCATGCAAGTGTCCCCCCAGTTCAGTATAATACCAAAATACCATTATGCCCCATTTTACCTTTTAGGTTGTGTCGTCACACTCCCTTAGGCCTAAGTAGGGCAATTGGCGAGGACACACCTGGTATTGGATGTCTTCATCCGATCAGGATTTTGCTCAACCGAGGTAGGTTTGATGGCCAGTATAAAATCTGGTCGCATTGCCTAAGAATCCTCTGTAGGGCTTTATATATTGCCAGGGGCAATGCTAAGAGGTTTCTCGTGTTTCATGACGATGACCTGAGGAGGGGTATTCCCCTGCTATATCGACCATCGTACCTGTGATTTGGAAAAGATGTGTGATAAAATGCAACTGTTACTGATTTCATTAGTAATAAGGGGAATGAACTGTCCTTTCACATAACAAATACAAGAAAAAGATTCAACAATAGAATTCCTTGAGAAGCTAAAAATAGAATTTCTTGAGATTAGCTGCGTTCCATGCTCGTGGTATCTCTCTGCCCTCCATCGTTTCCAAATGATAGGCACCTTGCAGGTCGTCCTTAGTTACTTTAAAGGGTCCTTCCCAGTTTGGGCCTAGCTTGCCGTCTGATGACTTTACTGTGTTGCCCAGGACTTTCCTAAGAACATAGTCTCCAACTTGGAATCTTCTCAGGTTAACCCTTTTGTGGTAATGCTTTGCGAGCTATTACTGATAGCTCGCAAGCTTCACTAGGGAAAGTTCTCTACGCTCGTCGGCGAGGTCGAGTTCAGCGAGCAACGCCTCATCATTCTGGCCTTGGTCGATAAGGTCGGATCTCATTGTTGGCAAACCCGCTTCTAATGGGATGACTGCTTCCATGCCATATGTTAGCAAAAATGGGGTTTCTCATGTTGCTCGCTGAGGAGTTGTTCGGTATGCCCATAGGACATGGGGTAGCTCGGTTGCCCATGCGCCTTTGGCTCGCTCTAATCGCTTCTTCAATCCATCGATCACAGTTTTGTTGGAAGCTTCTACTTGCCCATTGTTCTGAGGGTAGGCCACCAAATAAAAGTTGTGCCTGATCCCGTGTTCGTTACAGAAGTCTTGAAAGGGGCCACTCTCGAATTGTGTTCCATTATCAGTGATGATGGTTCTGGGGATTCCGAATCGAGTGATTATATTCCTCCATATGAACCTTATCATATCAGCGTCTCAGATGTTTGCCAATGGTTCTGCCTCGATCCATTTGGTGAAGTAATCAGTTGCAACCAACAGGTATTTGCGATTGCCGGCAGCAGTGGGTAGTGGTCCCACGATGTCCATTCCCCATTGGGTGAAGGTCCATGGGCTGGTCAGGGATTTTAGGTCGCTGGCGGGTTGGTGGACCATTGGAGCTTGAAGTTGGCATTTCAGGCATTTGCGAACATATACTGCGGAGTCCTTTTGCATATATGGCCACCAATAGCCTTCCTTCATTGCTCGAAAGGCTAGAGACCTTCCTCCGATATGACCTCCATAGATTCCTTCGTGAAGCTCGCACAGCACTTGCTCGACATCGCCTGGGAGGACGCATCTAAGGTAGGGACCGGAGAAGGACTTCTTATACAAGTTACCTCCTGCGGATAAGTGAAAGCGAGTAGCTTTGACTCTTATCTGGTGGCGGTTTTCTTGTCCTCTGGGAGCGTGCCCTCCTTTAAATAGTCTTTTAAGGGGTCCATCCAGCTGGGGGTTGATCCCACCTAGAGTATTTGTTCCACATTTGGCAGCTTGCTGTTGTGGTTAATGCTTGGACAAATGAGGAAATCGATGGGAATGACCATTTTAAGGCTAGAATCAACTGCCGAGCTTAGGGCTGCTAAAGCGTCGGCATGACTGTTTTACCCTCTGGGAAACTGCTGGATGTTGATCTCCTCAAAGCTCGTTATTAGTTTTCTCACCAGGGCGAGGTAGGCTGCCATTCTTTCATCCTTCGCGTTGTAATCTCCACTTATCTGATTGGAGACTAGTTGAGAATCGTCGAACACCTATAAACGTTTTGCTCCTAGAGTTTGCGCCTTTTGGAGACCGGCTATTAGGGCTTCGTATTCTGCTTCGTTGTTGGAGGCTGTAAATCCAAGCCTGATTCCTTGCTCAAGGATGGTGTTTTCTGGGGTGATGAGAACAATGCCTACGCCTGCCCCCTTTGAGTTGGAGGCTCCATCAATGAATAGTTTACAGGTTTCCACTGTTGTTGGGTTCTTATTTTGCTCTGTTGGTTGAGGTTGGTCGGGGAGTTCTTCGCCAGTGAATTAGGCTATGAAATCAGCGAGGATCTGACCCTTGATAGCGGTCCTTGGTTGAAATTGGATGTCAAATCGGCCGAGCTCGACTGACCACTTAGACAATCTGCCCGACAAATCCGCTTTCCTTAGGACCGCCTTAAGGGGGTGCGATGTAAGGACGATGATAGTATGAGCTTCGAAATAATGCTTCAGTTTCCTCGAGGCTATTACCAGTGCAAAGGCGAGCTTCTCCAATGGCAGGTACCTTTGCTCGGCGTCTAATAAGGTCTTGCTCGCGTAGTAAACGGGGTGTTGGATTCCTGCGACCTCGCATATTAACGCCGAGCTGACAGTGTGATTGGATACCGAGAGGTACAGGTACAAAGAATCCGTTTGCTGTGGTATGATAAGAAGAGGTGGAGAGCTTAAGTAGGACTTGAGCTCGTCCAAAGCTCGCGAGCAGTTCGAGATCCATTCTATTGGTTTACTCCCTTTTAGAAGCTGGAAAAAAGGCTTGCACTTCTCGAAGGATTTGGAAATGAAGCGATTTAAGGCAGCGAGCATTCCAGTGAGCTTCTGCACGTCCCGGACTGTTCGAGGGGGTTGTACCCTGTTGATTGCATCGATCTGGTCCGGATTAGCTTCTATGCCTCTCTTACTGACCAAGTATCCAAGAAATTTTCCTGACTGGACACCGAAGGAACACTTGCTCGCATTAAGCTTCATTCGGTACTTCCTGAGGATTTTGAAGGTCTTTCATAGGTCTGAGAGGTGATTTTCCTTCTTCTTGCTCTTAACGAGCATGTCATCGATGTAGACCTCCATTGTGTCTCCCATTTGACCCTTGAACATTTTTGTGACCAGCCGCTGATAGGTTGCCCCCGCATTCTTGAGCCCAAATGGCATGACCTTGTAGCAATACAACCCAACCATCGTGATGAAAGCCGTTTTGTCCTGGTCTGGGGCATACAAGGGGATCTGGTGATATCTTAAGTATGCATCTAGGAAACTCATTCGCTCGTGAGCTGCAGTGGCATCTACTAGCTGGTCTATCTTTAGGAGGGGGAAAATATCCTTAGGGCATGCTTTGTTGAGGTCAGTGAAGTCGATGCAAACTCTCCACTTCCCATTATTCTTCGGAACTACTACTGGGTTGGACAACCACTTGGGGAATTGTACTTCCCGTATGGATCCTGCATCCAGCAGTTTTTTGACCTCCTTTTCGACCGCTTTAGCCTTCTCGGGTGCAGTTCTTCGTGCTTTCTGCGTGATTGGCTTGAATGTGGGGTCGACGTGCAGCTGATGACAGACCATATCAGGATCAATGCCAGGCATCTCGTATGGTTCCCATACGAAAACATCTACGTTGTGTCTCAACAAGGTCGTCAACTCCTTCTATTCTTGATCGGTGAGAGATGCTCCAATCAAGAAGACTCTGCTACTGTCACCAACTTCGGCTATAACTTCTACCAGGTCCTCGATGACACGCTCGGAGGGGAGGAGTATGGTCTCCTCTACTCCTGGTCTTCCATACTTTAGTTTCTATTTAGAAGGTATCACACCCTCTTCAACTTTCTCGCTGGGTTGACCGAATTTATTCTCTGGCTTTGGTCGGATGGCTGCTATGAAGCACTTCCTCGCCATCGCTTAGTCATTATGGATCTCCATTACTCCTCGCTCGGTTACATACTTGAGTTTCTGATGGTAGGTCGAGGAGACTGCCTTCATCGCATAAAGCCACCCTCTGCCGAGGATGGCCTGGTATGGCGATTCGATATCAACTACCAAAAACTCAATCATCTTTGAGACATTCCCGGCACGAACTGGCAGCACTATCTTACCTAGGGGCATGGTCATTTTTCCAGCGAAGCCGACCAAAGGAACAGTAGCTTCCTTTAGGTCGGCGACGCTCAACTTCAATTTCCTGAATAGGTCGAGGTATATTACTTTGGATGAGCTTCCTTGATCGACGAGCGGCTTGTCGATGTCAAAGTTGGCTATCCTGAGTGTAATGACCAGGGCATCATGATGTGGGGTCCTTACTCCCATCAAATCTTCATCCGTAAAAACAATATGCTGGTTATAGTTGACGTCCTCTGCTCGTTGACGCTTTCCTGACTGTGACTTTGCTGGATCGATTTGAAAAGCCTGCATTATCGTTGTAAGTTTTTTCACCTCCATTCGAGCTGAGTTCCCTTGTATCTTCTTGACGTCAGATACTCCGTGAATTACTGCGAACTCGTGTCCAGCATCATCCTCCAGCACGTTTTCGGGTCTTACCTCTCTGTTGGCAGTCACTTTCTCTGCCCTTTTTTCCACAAAGTCGTTCAAATGCCCGGACTGGGCCAACTCTTCGAGGTGAGACTTAAGAGCTTTGCAGTGCTCGGTCTTGTGTCCTCCCTCTTTGTGAAAAGTGCATCTTAACGCATTGTTCCTCTTCGAGGGATCTCCCCCCATCTTCCTGGGCCACTTGATGAATGGCTCATCCTTGATCTTCGCGAGAACCTTATAAATTGGTTCTTTGAAGATGGTGTTGACCGCCTGGAATGCTTTCGACGCGTCCTGGTTCCCTCCGTTCTTGGAGCCATTTTTGCCTCCGTTCTTTCCTCCTTTCCTCTAGTTATCAGTTTTCTCACCTACCTTGGTAGTGAGCTTAGCTCGACAGTTTTCTCCTGTATTAGGGCGGGTGACATCTTCCACCTTTACGTATTTCTTGATTCGGGCCATTTGGTCATCAATAGTCATAGCTTCCTTCTTCGTTGGGGATTGGTAGAGGAGGGAAGAACTAGGGAGCCCAATTTTGAAGGAGGCCACTGCCACTTCCTCTGTGCAATCCTCGATCTCATTTAATAACTCCCAGTACCTCTTCGCGTATTCTCAGAGGGTCTCCTGAGGCGTTTTCTTCATTATTAGTAGAGCATCCATCCTTTTGGGATAGGAGCTACTGGTGATGAATCGGACCGTAAAAAGTTTAGCTAGGGACTTGAAATTCTTGATCGATCGGTGGGGGAGCCTTTCGAACCACTTCCGTGCTACATCATGAAGGCTCGAGGGGAAAATACGACACATCAGGGCATCTCGGTGACTCCAGAGGGTCATGGCCTGTCGGTATTGCCTGACGTGATCGATGGGATCAGTCTTTCCGTTGTAAATCTTGAACCTTGGAATGGAAAATTTCTTGGGATTTTCCTTCTCTTCGATTTCTCTTATGAAATGTGACTTCATCTGGGTTTTGAGAGCTCGCCTCGCGAGCTCTCTAGTTGATCTTGTTCCATGGTGAGCGGGATGCTAGTCCATTTCCCTGCGGACCATGTTTCGTAAGTTTTCATCGCTGCGAGCAGGGCTCTGGTAGCGGCGAGCTCTTCGCAGCTGTTCGCGGAGGTCGTCGTCTGACTCTCCTCTTTCGTCCCTTTGAGATTCTCGCCTAGGGCTCCTTCCTCGGCTGCGAGATTTGCTCGCCTGAGGGCTAGGAGTGCGATATGGGCGTCTCCTGTTATCAGGATGAAGCTCCCTCTCCAGTCTTTCCAGTCTTCTTTTCAAGCGAGCATTCTCAGCCTCATATCTGCGAGAAGACTCCCTCTGCTCGTGGATGCTTGCCTCATACGCATCAATCAACCTAGATATCTGCGTGGACCTCGCTGGTCCCTGACTTTCATCTGAGGCTGGTCTTTCCAGGCGAGCTCTCTGATCTGAACGTCGGACTTCAGACCTAATCCTGCGAGGAGCAGGTGGCTCTTGAATATCTCCTGCTTGGGGAGCATTGCTGTTGTGGCCAGACATCTTAAACTCCTTTCTTGACGTGGGCTCTTCTCAGGGAAAGATGAACGCTTCCCACAGACGGCGCCAATTGTAGATGCAATTATTATGCAACACAAATAAATATGAGAGAAAGATTATCAAGAAAAGAACAAGGACTACAAGATGCCAATCACACAACAAATGATGACCGTGGTTAAGCCAAGATGTGCCTACGTCCACAGTGGTGCAGTCGATATTATTTCTATATACTCCGGAGAGAGATTACAGAGAATACAACTTGTCCTTTTACCCCGGACCTAGGGTTTAATATATACATGTACATGTAGATGAGTGGAGGTGATGGGTTACTCCATATTTTCCATTTCCCCTATAACTTCCCTTCATGGGATCGTGGGGGAAGACTGGATCAATTATAAAAGATGAGGGGCCTGGACTTTGGGCCGCCAGGACTGGGCTACTCGTCCAGGCCCATAGTTCTAAATTTCGGGTACCCACAGGAACTTTTTAAACAAATGAAGTTTTATGTTAGTGGACTTGATCCCACACGATATTGTTTGAATAAATTAAATATGTGCTTTACTCTTTTGTCAAGACCACTTGTCTGATATGATTATCTCTTGGGCCCTATTTTTTTCATTTGTTCTAACGGGTACTACTATTGTTGTTATTATAAATTTTTTTTTTTTGTTTATCAGATATTTTGATTAACAGTTGTACTCAACTCTCCATATCAAATGGATGTATTGTTCACATCAAGAAATGTGCAAGACTTATCTTTGGGACCCACTTATATTCATTGTTGAAGATATCATTTATCTTTTGTAGAGACTATCTTCTAACACTTCCCATGAATTTCATTCATTACACTTTACCTTCTAACTTCTCTTACTCTCTCTATCAGTTTGCCATATATGTCTCAGAAAGCAAGAAGGTTTATCAGATATGATTTATCTTCTCAAAGATTATGAGAATTTAATTCTTCTCCAAGTTGAATTAGAGCTCAACCCATGATTTTCCAATGGTCATATTTGAAGGAGCTACAAGTGTTTTTATTAAAGGCATGACACAAAAATAAGAATTTCAATACACTATCAAGAGAGAAACTAGAATTTATATTCGGCTCATACACTTACTCTAAGAGAGCAACAAAAGTATACATTCAACTTTATTGAAGTTTTGAGATAACAACACATACTTATTCAGCTATTTGTTGAAGAACATATTCAAGAGCACAAAAAATATTATTCTTCTACAAAAAGAAATCTTGGAAGAAGAAACTTGGACTCATTTGTAGTTTTAAAGAGTTTCAGACATTGTACATCAAATCTACTCCTTTTGTTGTAAAGATATAAAGCTTAGTTTTTAGCTTAGGGGGTTGTACTAATAGCCGATTTTGCTATTGTAAAAGTGGTGGTTTGATCCTACTATCAAGTGGATCAGATTACTGAAGCGCGAGAGACGAAAACTGCTCTTAGCGCGTGAATGTAGACCGTGTTTATCCAAACCACGTTAAAACTGGTGTTATTTATTTTCAATCATTTACTTGCTTTGTGTATGATTGATTTAAATTTATCTTAATTTTTCTTATAAAATCAGCAACCTTAAAACAACTTAAATTTTAGATTAAAATCATTTTTTTTACTGAAATTAAATTTGTTATACAAATGAATTTTTCGTTAAAATTATTTCAGTAGACTTTGTTTATATAGAAATATTTTATTATCTGTTATTAGTTAATTAATTTCAGAATACTAATTAATATTAATTACGAAAATTGTTTATAAATTTATTGGGTCTTATAATCTTAAAATATAACTTGTTTTATTAATTGATATTCTTTCCTTGAATCATTCAATCATATAAGATTAATTCAAGAATATAAATTTATATTAAATACAAAAATTGATTACTTATTCACTTGGTGTTATAATTTGTGACTTTTTTACTTATTTTATTTCAGAATATTAATTTTTATTAAATACGAAAATTAATTTTAGTATTTATTTAGGAGTTACAATATGTAATTTTAACTTATTTAAATTAACTGGTTGCATTTATTTAATGATCATGGATTTAATCATTTAAGATCTATTAAATCTGAAATTTGGATTAATTGTTTAAATTAAATATTTTTTGAAATTTTAATTTAACCCGAAATGTTTGCATATACTCAATTCACCCCCCCCCCCCCCCCCCTCTTGAGTATAATCTGGGAAGCAATTGGTATTAGAGCAAGTGCTCTTCCTATTTTTATATTTAACAATCTTAGAGTTAAAGCTCATGGAAAACTTTTCTCTATTAATTTAAAATGTTGTGTTTTACATTTTTATTATATATATGTTAAAATGTTTGATCGTCTATAGCTATTCATTATTTCATTTTATGAGAAGAAAATGCACAAATAGTCGACCATATGTTTCCAGCTTTATTTTAAAGGAAAAATTGCTTGAAAGTTATGATTTTGATGCACTTAATGGAATAATATGCCACCCTTGCTTATGTGCCAATGTTGATGAATCAATCATTGAAGAATCAATTACTCCATGTCTCATGGCAATTGATAATGAGGATGTACAATCTAACCCTAGCTTTAGTGATGATGAATCTTATTTTACTCATAGTGCAAATCATGATGTTGAAGATGATATTATTGATGATTATGATAAATTACAAGATGCATCTAATGAGTTATATGAAAATATGAAGATATTGGAAAGAAGTTCATTGCACTTAAAAATACTTATGCCAAATGTGATTCCATATTAAAAGATTTGATATTCTGAAATTAGAAAATGAATCCTTAAAGCATGAAATTAAGTCTTTGAAAAAGGAGAAATCCGTTATTGCCACTACCCCTCTTAAATGTGAAAATAGTGCATTAAAAAGGGAGATTAATTATTTAAAGAAGTCTTTGGATACTTTTGGTAAATGAAATGAATATTTTCACAAAATTCGGTATAATAATAATAATGGTATAAGATATGATGAGGAAAATGAGAAAAATAATTATTCCAATTTATTTAAAATTGATGCCTCATGTAGTCATTTTAACTCTTTATGCACATATTGGGATAGACATAGACATTATTTCAAATTTTGTCATTTTAGAAAAAGAGAGCATAACAATACTAAACTAGCTTGGATTCCAAAAGAAATAATCATGTATGTTAACCCTAATTTGCCACACTCATATTGGGTTCGAAAAGATAAAGTTTATAGGTACAAAATCGGTATTGGCTCTTGAACAAAAATTTACGAGAATAGAATTAGTGTTAGATTTTTTTAAATATATTTGTTTAAGTTGAACACATTCTTTACTTGATAAATATTGTGATATGTTGTTTTAATATTTAATATGCTTATTTTCATGAAATATTATTTCATATTATTTTTACATTTTATATGCTTATTAATTATTAATAATCTGATTTTTTTTCTAAATGTGTTTAGTGCTTGAATTTGTCACTAAGTCTATTCTTTCTTTAAAAGCATATGGCTCATAATTTTCTTTTGATGAATATTCTATTTTTGTATATGATTATGACATTGATGTTCGTCTTTTAACAAGTCCATGCTTGATATTTTAAAATGTTGATAAGTAAACATATTTTGATATATTGTTTTAATATTGCTTTATGGATCTAACACTTTCTTGGTATCAAAGAGAAAATCTTTAAAGATTGTATAGGTTGCATCTTGAGATGACTTGCAGATTTTCAAAGCCTCTGGTTTTCTATGGAAAACAATGTTGACATTTTAAGTATCATTATCAATGGATGAAATTGCCACACTTGAAGAGAATTTCGTGTATATATCTTTCGTATTGGTAAGGTTATGAGGTACACCCTTCTTAAAATATCTCATAATCCATTATTGATTTATCATATGATCTTAACTGAAAATCATTCAATTATTTATCATTCTTGGACTATCTCTTTCTAATATATTAACTTGATATTCGTGATTATGTATTCTTGATGATTTTATGTATTGAGACATGCACTAGATTTTGATGATAAAACTTTTGAGATGAAAATTCATAAATTTTTTTTCTTTGTGTGTTACACCTATATATATATATATATATATATGGACAATAATATTGGATTAATTCATGACTTTATCATATATCTTTTTAAAACGACAATGCTATGTGTATATTTGTAATTTGAAATTTTCTTGTTATATGCGCTACATGTTGATTTTACGATATGCATTCATTGATTTTGATGATATGATCTTATTGATCTTTATGGGCCAGATTTAGCCCCATTGTTTTAATATTAGTGACATTCATGAAGAATATGATTTTTGATTAATGTTTATTTGAAAAATTCTATGATTATTAAAATATGCTTTCATTGATTTCGATAATATGAATTTATTGATTTTTAATTCAGCTCCTTAGCTTGTTATATGATTATCCGTTTTGAATGAATGATTGAGAAATATTCTCTAGATGAAAAGAAAATGGCACTTGTGATATTTGCACTTGAATTTAAATCCATATGATTATCAAGTGTTTGAAATATATTGAATTTGATTAATTTATGTCGCATCCATTTCTGAGAAATTTATTTATTGATTAATTTTAAAATTTATTCTTGAGCAATTTTTTTATTTATTTGTTGAAATATGAAAATATTGATTTTGTGATGAGATTTTTTCTAGTTAACAATTAGAATTTTTTTTTTAGTTTATTTTAATTGGCCTCATGATATGTTTCATTACTTAAAAATTGATTTATTGACTTTCATGAAAAGTATTGTTGTTGAAACAAATTAACACTTGAGATATTTATGCTTAATTGAAAATCACATGATTATTGAATTTAAAGTTGATTTATGAATATATCGAGACTTGTGGAAAATAATTTTATGGTAGAAAATATTGATAATATTTTTGTCTCATGAAAAAGATGCATTTTTTTCATCATATGTATATATGTCTACATTAGTATCCCTTAGGGGAGATACATGTTTATTGAAAAATTATTTATTAGCAAAATGCTTGATCATGAAATTTGATACATTATTATGGATATTTTATTCCGATAATCTTATGCTCGTATCTTGAAGAGAGCAGAGCTTGAACATAACGCAATATTTTTTTTTCAATATGCTGCTCTATTTTAACTCACGTTATGCGCTTAATTAAAATTATTTGAAAACATCGAGTTACGAAATATTGTGTGCTTAAAAGGTTGATGATTTATACAACAATTGCTATGCGTCTCTTGAAAATTTATATGTTGCAATTTTATTTCATTATTGAAAGAGTTATTTGTGTTAATTAATACATCTCTTATATATCTCGTATTTACATTAAACTCATGTTGTGGGATTAATTTAAATTATTTGAGAACATTGAGTTATGATTTCTATTTATGCGTAAAAAAGTTGTTCCGAGGTACCATTGTTTGCCACGCACGGTCAGTGTGCGCTGGAACAATTGGTATCATTTAACATTTACGGGCTTGAAATGTTAATCATTTATCATTTTGGTGACTTGTGCAATATTTGGCAATACTAATGCCTATCCAAAAATTCTAAATGCATTATTTGAGAATTTTTTATGATATAATATGTGCATATTAAAATTCTGAAATTTCATGATATTCATAGCCCCTTATGATTTATGGTTTTATCCCATTCGAGATTATTTTTGATAGGGGGAGATTCGCTTTTTACCCTTGACACTCGATTTAAATGAAAAATCTTTTTGATAATCTCAAAGGGCGAGAAATATTTCTGATTCACTAATTGTACTTAATTTATTCATTTTATGGATTAGTGTGTATCATTGTTTGTCATCATCAAAAAGGGGGAGATTGTTGAACGAAAATGTATTTAACCCTTTAATTAATATTTAATTATGTTAATTGTAATTAATGTATAGTTTAGTTTAATGTAATATCTTGATTTTTATGATTCCAAACATATATTATGTATTATGTAAATATTTCGTAACTTATAATATATATAAATTTCTGGTTTTATTTATAATTTATTTTTAGTTATGTAATTTTTTAATAATCATTTATACATTTGTTATAATATTTTTATACTTATGATATTTTAATATATCTTTGTAATGAACACTTATACATATGCATATATAATAAAACTATATATACATTTAGTGCGAACATATTTTGTATATAATTTTTTTAATACATGTTTAGATATACATAGTAATTCAATGTGATATATTTATCTTTTAATGATCACAAACGATAATTTCATTTGTTAAATCTATTTATAAAACCATATTAATTCTCTTTAGTATCCAAATTAATTTTACATATTACTTGTTTACTAAAATAAACACCATTTTATTGTTTGAAATATTTACTCATTTTAATATCATCTTATACATGTCGTTATCGTAAAGATGCATATGTGTTCAAACTGTTATAATATTATATTTCCTTCTTAAAGAATTTATAGTATATAATCTTTCTGCTGCCATATAATTGTTTCCTGATATATGTAGGTATCATGATTCACTAAGTCTATCTAGACTTTCATGCCAACTACTTGGGGCATTGAGTACCTACATGCATAGGGGTTGGCGAACTGATTTCTAAAAATTTCCATCTTATTTTTTTAGATAAGAGCTCTTCAATTGGTAAAGTGTTGTTTAAAATCGATTTTACTACAAAATATATTTTTCATCTATCCAATGTTTTTTTTTATTAATTTTTTTAAACTCATTTTTCTAACAGATAACGTTTTTAACGTTTATTTTGACATATTATATATATATATATATATATATATATATATATATATATATAGAGAGAGAGAGAGAGAGAGAGAGAGAGAGGATCACAAGTGGACCTAAAAAATGGACTTTTTAATGGACCTTAATAAAAAACACCTAACAACCCATTAATTTTAATTCCTTTGTTGTAATTGGTCTGTGTCAGCGCCAAAAGACATGTGTGTAACTCGAGACCCCCTTACCCCCTACCCCCCACACCCACCCCCATCCCCACCATGACAGACCACTGGTTAAAAACAAAATTGCCGCTGGCGCAGACCAATTACAACAAATGAATTAAAATTAATGGGTTGTTAAGTGTTTTTGTTAAGGTTCATTAAAAAGTCCGCCTTTTAGGTCCACTTGTGATCCTCTCCCTATATATATATAGTTACATAAAATTTATCAATACGTTATGTATATAATTATTTATGTCTGTGGTTGTCCAAGCCTACACGATTTGTATCTTGTGTGTATCAGTTCAAAATCTCCCTAATCTATCACATATACCATGCCACTTACCTTGATAGATATTTTGATTCAACTTTTGGCTGCATGAATTCTACAGCTAGCTATTGCAACAAAAGAAGTTGCAAACATAATCTTATCTCCACTTTTACACGACTTGATAGCAAATGTCAAAGACTCTTTGAATTTGATAAACACACATATTTATGTCATGTAGTGTTGGGCCCCACGATCACTTATTTGAAGATTACATCTTGCATCTGTAAACATTTATTTGCTTATTACTGATATGTGACAACCCTCCTACTAAAATAATAGGTGGCCATCCCAATACTCTAATAATCATAGGAATCATAGATGGTCCATTCTCAGCATCACTGTCGATTAAAATAATAGTATGAGATAACCACCAATCATTTTAGAAAACGGACTCTCAATTTAAAAAGAATTTGTAAGTAAAAGAAAAACACCTAGACAATCCCATTTGTAAAAATGGTGGATATAAAAAATCAACGGATATAGAATGACAATATAATAAATAATCACCGAATAAGCTGTCGGTGAACAAACCAATACAAATAGTTACACCGAGTATTACAATTTAATATCACAGTAATAACAAATGAATGAAATGCTTGGGCAACCTGCCTGAATAAATAAACTGAACATAACTAGAGTACAATGACAAGAAGCGTCTACTACAAATACCCTATAAAATCCGCGATATGCCATAGCTCCATGACAACTAGAATGGAATGTCAATACGAGTGTCCTCGCCGTAGAGCACCTGAACGGACAAAGAGTTTCATGCACAACAAGAAATATATTCGGGTCAGGGCCCGATTTGATATGATTACCATGTGACAAAATGCATGACAGTTAAGTGCGTAATTCCCTCGCAATATAAATATAAAGGTTCTCACCTCTCATTCTAAAAGCACAACCTAGCGCAATATCAATGATGATGCTCTAGTTATCCCAAGTACCAAGGGCTAACTTCTCCCCATTCTCAACACTATGCCCTATTCGTGCGTGGGGTATCTCGCGAAGCAAAATCTAAACAAGGAACCCCCCGATACACTACTCCTAGTCAAGGTTGATCATCGAGATACATTAGACCCTTAGCACGTAATCAATATATACATATTTATAAGGGAAGTCTCAACTACAACTACTCAAGGAGACATAAATAAATCCATTCACAATCTAAAAGCACAGTTCCTAATTTCTTTAAGAAATACATATATGGTAATTCATTTTATCAAATGTTTACCAATTTAATCTCATTTTAAAACCTTTTTTACAACTTTTATTTCCTTTCTTCCATCCAGGAAAAATACATTTTTAAAGCAAGTTTTATTAACATAAAATGCTTTACCTTTTTATTTCATATCTTCCCATTTTCCTTCTTCCATCCGAAAAATGTATTTAAAAGCCCTTTTTATTATCATAAAAATGTTTTTCCATAACATATGCTTCCATTTCCCTTCTTCCATCCGGGAAATGTATCCGAAGCCAATTCGTTTATCCCATTTCCCTTCTTCCATCCAGGAAATGTATTTAAAGCCAATTCATTATCATGAATTGCTTTAAAATATCTAAGACTGTCCCTCCGGGTTTCCCCACTCGACGCGCCCCTAAATGGCTATCATCTTCCAGGGCCTATCAAACAAGACAACCTGGGAACCTACCCAAATTTTAGGAAGCGGCCATATGCCTGTGGGAGAGTCATAACCACACCCAAAATTACCTCACCAGTGCAAAAAACATACAATAAACGCTCATATGGCCTTGGGATATATCCACCCTACATTCATTAGCCAGGGGTCTTCACCACACGCGCGCAACTTCCCTTATGATAGCGATTTAGAGAGGTGTGTAACCATAAATTAACATTTATGAAAATCATTTTTCCATTTTGAAATCATCCACTTTTACATTCTCAAAAACCATTTATACTTATTCATTTAGTACCACATTTTAGAATATATCTTTCTTATAGTGTCATATTTTATTAATGACCTAAGACCCAAAGTGCTATAATCCTCAAACTAAACTCCAAGAGTTCAAATAATATTCTAAATCATCAAAGTGAGTCTCCCTCCATAAAAGACTCCCAAAAGTCCCAACATTAACATTTTATCTCCAATTTATTTTTAGGTTAACTTCCTATTTCATACGGATATTAACCTACAAAAACTAGCACTTGGGGTAAACCCAATTATCCTCATTTTAGCTTAGAACATTATTCTACCCAAAACAACCCTCTAGGACTCCCCATTACTTACCAAAGGAAGGTTCCTAAACCTCGAACCTAAAAGAAAAGGGCTAAAACAAAACTAGGAAAATATCACCAATTCAGAAGGGGTCAATCGATCGACCCTTGGCCGTCGATCGATCGATGGGTTCGATCGATCGATCCCCCAGGCTCGATCGATCGATCCTGGCGGACAGCTTCTTCTCCCAGAAGCTGTTTTGGCCATTAACGAAACCTCCAAGCTTCTATTCGTGAATCCATCCAAATACAACCACAAAAAATTGCTACCCAATAATTTCTACAACATAATTAACTAATATAATCTCCTCCAAACCAAATTAAATCAAAGATCAAGGGATTAAACACTAAAAAACCCCAAAACCCAAAAATGGTTTAAATCCCCCAAAACCTAACTATACATGCAATTTATCACATTAAATCAATATCTAGCAAGTAAGAAACTTGCCTCGAGTTTGTAGTCTCGGATCCTCCTCCGGTAGCAACGGATTTCAGCCCCAATCTTCCATTTTTCTCTCTCTTTTCTTCGTTTCTCCTAACTCTCTATTCTCTCTCTCTCTCTCTCTCTTGGGTTCTAACATGAAATGAGAAAAATAATAGGGGTTGGGAGAACTTATACGGGTCTTAAAACATAATTCCCCCCTTTTAATTGTTAATACACCACAAAAATGACTCGTTACCACTTGATTGAGTCATAACCCTTTAAAAATGCCCGAATCTCAAACATACAACTTGGCACTTATTTTGACTATCTCGACTATTCTAAAAACAACCGCACCCCCTATTTTGGCATTCAGAATAACGTGAACTATTTTTGTGTTCCGATTTCATTTTATTTCATTAATTATACCCAACTTTAAATACAGATCATAATCGCCGTTTTACATATAACGACGCTATAAAACACAATATAATGCTATTTACCTTCTCATAACGGTAAATAGGCAAAACATAGTAAATATTATCCCTAAATATCATGGGAAATAATATTTACTTCAACTTTCCCTATTTTATAAAATTAGCCCATCAGGCAAACTAATATAAAATAGTCGCTCAAAATCTTGGGTTGTTACATACTCCCCCCTTAGAAGGGAATTTTTCCCTCAAAATTCAGGCGTAACGTATAACCATATAAAGGTATACTATACTAAACTACCGTTCTATCATTCCTAGCAAACCCCTCAGCAGTGCGGCGTCTCCATAGGACTCGAACTAAGGTCATCACTATTCGGTCTTAGTCGACCTTCTTCGTGCTCGAGCATAGCACCAAATCGTTCATCATGAACTATCAATCTTACCTTTATACTACGGAAGGAGATACCTACACATCTCGGCACAACTTGCCTTTCTTCCCCAAAAAAATTATACCTTTGCCAGGGAATAACTACACTAACTTACAATCGCTTAACCCCAACACTACTTACTCCTATTCGCATTGGTGTAGACCTTAAAAGTATGCGGCTCAATGAGCCCAATCACTAAAGAAATATTCTCGGACCACTCCAAGCCCAAGAAATATATTGTCCGCTGGTTCCATTCCAACGAACAGGAAAATTACTCAGCTGACTACAGTAGGCCACACACGGCACCATACTTAGAGAAAATGATCCGAACTATTGTGCGGAAATTCGACCCATAAAAGGTACTACTCCCATCCTTCCTTTAAATCAAATATCCCCATTCGAGGGATGCCTTTCGACATAAGGCTAACTTCAACCACTCACGGGTTTTTCTACTTAGCGCATCAGTTATCCCATTCGTATTTCCTTAGTGAAAGGGAATATCCCATTTGATAGTCCTTTACGAACTCCAACTTGTTACTCGTGAAAGACCAATTTCCTGCCCAGGAAGTAATGCCTCGATCTCTTTAAGGAAATACTACCGCTACATCGTCAAGTCAAGCGTGGGATAATACTTCTCATAAAATTTAAGTTTGTGAGACGCATAAATAATGGGTTCATGCTCCCGTATTCATACTTCCCGTTCCTGGCAGAGACTCATTCATTAAATCCACTCTCGATATTAACAACTCAAGTGCAGGAGTAAAAGTTAGCTCATCCTTCAACTCTTCCAAAAGTTAGGTTACCGACGTAATGATCTATCTAAGAGAGGCCCCACCATCTATGGCCTAATGTTCTGAATCACTCGAGATCCCATACTTCTCATTCTAGGGACCTAATCCTACATAGAGTTAACCCACAAACCTATTGTGGTCAACTCCCTACCGCCTTCCTAAAATAACGTCTCATGCCTTAAAGGCCTTACGTCCTAATAATCCTAAAGTCGATCTACATACATCATATCTAAGTCATATAGGTATTATCCTAATTATATCCCTAGTATCCAAGACCTTTATCAACTTCCGACATTCGCTCGGGTTCATGCGTGGGACATCTCGCCGAAGCAAAATCCAAATAAGGAACCCTCCCATTACACTACTACCTCGCATCGTCGATCGTCAAGAAGTAACGGTCTAAGACACATGATCGGGATCACTACTTCTACTTCTAAGTCCTAACATCTCAAGTAACTAATAAAAAAAATTAACTACCCTGGCATTTACTTTCTGTAAGATGCCACCAATGCTTTATGTCAATATATATACATACATCTTTTTAAATGTCCTTCTCATTAAGGCAAAATCATAAGTCTCCATTCGACTTTCTTATCCAAGTTTCCCCCCACATCGATGAGAGGGAAGGACTATTACAGTGCTCATATCTCGCACTTTAACTCAGCCCTTAATCACTTAACTACGTGACTTTCGGCTAAACCTTCCAACCCAGCACTCAACCATCAAAAGAAAGAAAAATAAATATAGCATCAATCCATTCACAATCTAAAAGCACAGTTCCTAATTTCTTTAAGAAATACATATATGGTAATTCATTTTATCAAATGTTTACCAATTTAATCTCATTTTAAAACCTTCTTTACCACTTTTATTTCCTTTCTTCCATCTAGGAAAAATACATTTTTAAAGCAAGTTTTATTAACATAAAATGCTTTACCTTTTTATTTCATATCTTTCCATTTTCCTTCTTCCATCTGGAAAATGTATTTAAAAGCCCTTTTTATTATCATAAAAATGCTTTTCCATAACATATGCTTCCATTTCCCTTCTTCCATCCGAGAAATGTATCCGAAGCCAATTCGTTTATCCCATTTCCCTTCTTCCATCCAGGAAATGTATTTAAAGCCAATTCATTATCATGAATTGCTTTAAAATATCTAAGACCGTCCCTCTGGGTTTCCTCACTCGATGCGCCCCTAAATGGCTATCATCTTCCAGGGCCTATCAAACAAGACAACCTGGTAACCTACCAAAACGTCGGGAAGCGGCCATATGCCTGCGGGAGAGTCATAACCACACCCAAAATTACCTCACCAGTGCAGAAAACATACAATAAACGCTCATATGGCCTTGGGATATATCCACCCTACATTCATTAGCCAGGGGTCTTCACGACACGCGCGCAACTTCCCTTATGATAGCGATTTAGAGAGGTGTGTAACCATAAATTAACATTTATGAAAATCATTTTTCCATTTTGAAATCATCCACTTTTACATTCTCAAAAACCATTTATACTTATTCATTTAGTACCACATTTTAGAATATATCTTTCTTATAGTGTCATATTTTATTAATGACCTAAGACCCAAAGTGCTATAATCCTGAAACTAAACTCCAAGAGTTCAAATAATATTCTAAATCATCAAAGTGAGTCTCCCTCCATAAAAGACTCCCAAAAGTCCCAACATTAACATTTTATCTCCAATTTATTTTTAGGTTAACTTCCTATTTCATACGGATATTAACCTACAAAAACTAGCCCTTGGGGTAAACCCAATTATCCTCATTTTAGCTTAGAACATTATTCTACCCAAAACAACCCTCTAGGACTCCCCATTACTTACCAAAGGAAGGTTCCTAAACCTCAAACCTAAAAGAAAAGGGCTAAAACAAAACTAGGAAAATATCACCAATTCAGAAGGGGTCAATCGATCGACCCTTGGCCGTCGATCGATCGATGGGTTCGATCGATCGATCCCCCAAGCTCGATCGATCGATCCTGGCGGACAGCTTCTTCTCCCAGAAGCTGTTTCGGCCATTAACGAAACCTCCAAGCTTCTATTCGTGAATCCATCCAAATACAACCACAAAAAATTGCTACCCAATAATTTCTACAACATAATTAACTAATATAATCTCCTCCAAACCAAATTAAATCAAAGATCAAGGGATTAAACACTTAAAAACCCCTAAACCCAAAAATGGTTTAAATCCCCCAAAACCTAACTATACATGCAATTTATCACATTAAATCAATATCTAGCAAGTAAGAAACTTGCCTCGAGTTTGTAGTCTCGGATCCTCCTCCGGTAGCAACGGATTTCAGCCCCAATCTTCCATTTTTCTCTCTCTTTTCTTCGTTTCTCCTAACTCTCTATTCTCTCTCTCTCTCTCTCTTGGCTTCAAACATGAAATGAGAAAAATAAAAGGGGTTGGGAGAACTTATACGGGTCTTAAAACATAATTCCCCCCTTTTAATTGTTAATACACCACTTAAATGACTCGTAACCACTTAATTGAATCATAACCCTTTAAAAATGCCCGAATCTCAAAAATACAACTTGGCACTTATTTCGACTATCTCGACTATTCTAAAAACAACCGCACCCCCTATTTTGGCATTCGAAATAACGTGAAATATTTTTGTGTTCAAATTTCATTTTATTTCATTATTTATACCCAACTTTAAATATAGGTCATTACAATCGTTTTACATATAATGACGCAATAAAACACAATATAATGCTATTTACCTTATCATAACAGTAAATAGGCAAAACATAATAAATATTATTCCTAAATATCACGGGAAATAATATTTACTCCAACTTTCTCTATTTTATAAAATTAACCCATCAGGCAAAATAATATTAAATAATCGCTCAAAAGCCTGGGTTGTTACATTATATATATATATATATATATATATATATATATTGAACAGATTTCTCTTGTTTCCTTATATATAAAACAATTTTTTCTTACAAATATTTTTATGGAAACTTTTTAAACAAATAAAGTTTTTTTTATTATGTTAGTGGACTTGATCCCACATGATATTATTTGAATAAATTAAATATGTGATTTACTCTTTTGTCAAGACCACTTGTCTGATATGATTATCTCTTAGGCCCCATTTTTCTTCATTTGTATTAACGTGTACTACTATTGTTGTTATTGTAATTTTTTATTTATTTATCAGATATTTTTCTTAACATCTCTACTCAAGTCTCAATATCAAATGGATGTATTGTTCACATCAAGAAATGTGAAAGACTTATCTTTGGGACCCACTTATATTTATTGTTGAAGATATCATTTATCTTTTATAGAGACTATTTTCTAACACTTAAAACAAATTTCATTCATTACACTTTACCTTTTAACTTCTCTTACTCTGTCTATCAGTTTATCATATATGTCTTTGACAATAAGAAGGTTTATTAGATACGATTTATCTTCTCAAAGATTGTGAGAATTTAATGCTTTTCTAAGTTGAAGTAGAGCTCAACCCATGATTTTCCAGCGGTCATTATTTAAAGGAGCTATAGAAAGAAGTCCAAGTTTTTTGTTGAAGGCATGACACAAAAATAAGAATTGCAATACACCATCAAGAGAGCAACTAGAATTTATATTCGACTCACACACTTACTCAAAGAGAGCAATAGAAGTCTACATTCAACTCTATTGAAGTTTTGAGATAGAAACACATACTTATTCAGCTATTTCTTAAATAACAAATTCAAGAGCACAAGAAATATTATTCTGTTACAAGAAAAAATATTTGAAGAAGAAACTCAGACTCATTTGTATTTTTAAAGAGTTTCAAACATTGTACATCAAATATACTCCATTTGTTGTAAAGATATGAAGCTTGGTTTTTAGCTTCGGAGGTTGTACTTGTAAGGACATTGTCCATTACAATTAATTATGTCATATACCGCTACAAGTCGTTGAAGGATTGAGGAAGCTAACATCTACAAAAGACGATTTGAATTTGAAGATGATTTCAACATTCATGTCCAACAAGATAAATTTTGGTAAAATTATGTTTACGTTCCATTTACATTTCATATTAAAAGTGTAGGGTTATTTTATGAGTTTTTTGTAAATAATTTTTATAAAAATACTTTCTTATAAAAGATTTTTTATATAAATGTTTTCTGATCTCATAAATAGTTTTTCTTATTTAGGTTTCCAACTATTTTAAAAGTCTAAAGTTTTTAGGGATTAGGGCCTTTGTTGCTCAAACGACGACGCATCTCGTTCGAACGAGACGTCTATCATTCGAACGACAGGAGTTTTAGGCTGACACGTCACCACCTCAATTCTGTTGTATATTAGGTGTCAGACTACTTGTTTTTTATGTGGAGAAACACTTCTTTTAATATAATACATTTTTGAGTGTTTTTTTTCTTCACCAACCATTTTGAGGGTTCAAAGCTTTTGGTTTACAATTCACAAATCCCAATTACTTTTGTGTGATATTTTCCTGAATTTTTTTGCTGTTGAACTAGGTGCCTTGGAAGGTACTGGTTGACAATAGGTGCCATTTACGGGAGGTACTGGGTTGATCGACTGCGTGTCATAGATAGTGTTGCGGTTTTCCTGGGATGACGGCAACGAACCGACATTTGCGGGTATTTTGTATGTCAATTGTATTTTTATTATAATCCGTGTAAACCGACTTTTATAAATTATAGTGGAAATAAAGGTTTTTACCCGAAAGGTTTTTTTTTTCAAAATCTGTGTTTGTCAGCTTAATCATCTCATGGTTTAATTTATTGATTTGATTTGACACGTAAATGCATATTTAGTGGCTGAATAAAATTGGTGTTTGGATTGAGGAAATTTAGACTTCCAATTAAATAAGTTTGATTTGGAAATTTTCGAATCCATTTGAATCAGTATCGCACACGACATGTTACAAATTAGAATCAGGGCAGGTTGGGCTAATTTATCGCGTATTCCTATTTTTCACATAAATTGTGTGATATTGATTTTTTGTTGAAAAGTATGTTTTGTAAAAAATTGCAACTTTTTGATGGATTACTTATATAATCGAATGCCTATTTTTTATTGGTCCAATTATGCCTATTGAAAAGCCCGTATGAAATCACATCTAAATGCCATTCACGAACATGTTTGGCTGCTTTGGGAAAGAAGGTGGACTCTTCCCACTGTCACTGTTAATAATATCACCTCTTTGAAACTTGTGTTGGATTGGACTGAAGATGATTTTAAAATGTCTAATTTTAATTCCCATGGTTTGAGTGCTATACCTAGAGCCATCACCCCCGACAAGTTTCGTCGAATTATGACGTGCACCACGTCTAAAGAGGCATGTGATGTCCTCCAAGTAAATTTTTTTATCAATGCCTCAGATGATTTAATGGAAGTTTTTCATAGGATGTCGCCATCTTTGGAAAACTCCTCCACGCCTAATGGATGAGTTTTAGATTTTTTTCTAGCATATGATGATTTACATGATGTCACTTTTGCCTATTGCTAATAAGTATCATTTTCTAGTTTACATTTTTTTCTTATTTTTGCTACTGTTTTAGCACTATTTTGGATCCGTTTGCAATCCCCTGGTTCATATTGCTATATTATTTGGTACTATTGGGTTCATTCTGAACAGTGTTCGAAAAATACAAAAAGATTTTGATTTGTTTTGATAAAATTTTTGAAAAAAATCCAAAAAGAGCTTTGCATTTTGTTTACACTATATATGAATGGACACTTAGGATGACTGAGTCACAATTTCAATCCATATCAAAGTGACTACTTGATAGTGTGTTGAGACAGTATGTTATGTCATTCATGTGCTTTACAAAGTTTGGAGTCTTTGAGATGATATAGTGTTGCTACCTACATGTTTGACTCATTTATCCTTTATTGCACACATGTACAGATTTTTTTGACTTTGTGTTTATCTATCACATGTTGGTTGAGTGTTTCCATCTCAATTATGTGTATACAACGAACCAAATGTGATAAAACTTGACAAGAAGAAGTTCATGACATAAACCGTTTGTGAGTTTGTGTGTTTTATTTTTTAAAAAACGAAAAAGGTTTGCAAAAGGTATTTCATTTTTTTTCCTTTACAATAAAGCCACCGTTTAAATGGACCTAAAAAAGTGAGGAATTGAAAATTATCTGGGGTCCAATGACGTTTAAAGGAGCCCGAAAAAATTGAAAGGCAATAAAAAAAAATATATGCCAAAAATGGGCTAATAGGTTTTAGTTTCATCACCTCATAAAATAAAAAGCATTATCTTTTAATGAGGGAGTTTGGATGGAATTTTAAAACGGTTTGCAGTCCTTGAAAGTCATGAAAAGCATTACATAGTTTTGGACGTTATTGGTGTGGAAATCATTTATACTTTAATTTGTGTATACGATTAAGACGATGTCATCTAAATTCAATAATTTTACACATAAGGACTATTTTGATGTTCATTCGTTAGGAGTACACTTATGCATCGTGCACACATGTCATGATTGAGTCGATTTTCCTATCAAATTTGTTCACACTCATTCATTTCGTATCCATGATTTGGTTGTCTTTGTGAAAATTAATGGTGTGTGATTTTTTGTAAGATCTTTTCTATATTTCTGTATGCAAAATCTGAAATAAAATCAAAAATAGTTTGTTTTCCTTGGTTTACCGTGACACCCCGATTTTATTTATGTGATTTATTCTTTTCCTTGTATATTTCGGACAAATAAAAAGAGGGAGAACGAATTATGATTTTATGGGGGAGTTAAAGTATGGGGGAGAATTGATTATGCTTTCATGTTAATGCTTATGTCATTTCAAACTCGATACATCATTATGATTTTATGGGGGAGTTTAAGTATGGGAGAGAATTGATTATGCTTTCATGTTTATGCTTATGTCATTTCAAACTCGATACGTCACGAGTTATTTTCTTTGTCTCATATGTGTAGGTACAATTGAAGATCATTATGTTGCACACCCTGATTAGAAAAGCTTGAAGTTTTGATTGTTGAAGTAAAGTTTGAAGACTTGTCATTTTTATCTATCCACTTTTATTTTTTGGTAGGGTAGATTTTTATAGGTCATTTTTTGAGATTGGTAATTCGGATATTTTTGGCATAGATATAGGGGTATATTTGTAAGGACATTGCCCGTCACAATTAATTATGTCGTATACCGCTACAAGTCATCGAAGGATTGAGGAAGCTAACATCTACAAAAGACGATCCGAATTTTAAGAGCACTTCAACATTCATGCCCAACAAGATAAATTTTGGAAAAGTTATATTTAAGTTCCATTTACATTTCATATTAAAAGTGTTAGGATATTTTGCGAGTTTTTTTATAAATGTTTTTATAAAAATATTTTCTTATAAAACATTTTTTATATAAAGTTTTCGGATCCCCTAAATAGTTTTGCTTATTAAGATTTCCAACTATTTTAAAAGTCTAATTTTTTTAGGATTGGGGCCTTTGTTGCTCAAATGACGACGTATCTCGTTCGAATGAGATGATGTCTCGCTCAAACGACGATGAACGACAGGAGTTTTAGGCTGACACATCATTGCCTAAATTCTGCTATATATTAGGTGTCAGACTACTTATTTTTGGCATGGAGAAACACTACTTTTAACATAATAAATTTTGTACTGTTTGTTTTCTTCCCCAACCATTTTTAGAGTTCAAATATTTTGGTTTACAATTCACAAATCCCAATTACTTTTGTGTGAGTTGTTTTGTGGAACCCAAGACATATTTTGTTGGGATTTTATGATGCTGAACTAGGTGCCTTGGAAGGTACTGGGCTGACAATAGGTGCCACTTGCGTGAGGTACTGGGTTGATCGACTGTGTGTCATAGGGAGTGTTGCGGTGTTCCTAGGCTGGCGACAAAGAACCAACACCTGCGGGTATTTCATATGTCAATTGTATTTTCATTATAATCCGTGTAAATCGACTTTTACAAATTATAGTGGAAATAAAGGTCTTTACTCGAAAGGTTTTTTTCCCTGAAATCTTTATTTGTCAGTTTAATCATCGCATGGTTTAATTTATTGATTTGATTTGACACGGAGATGCATGTTTAGGGGCTAAATAAAATTGGTGTTTGGTTTAAGAAAATTTAGACATGCAATTAAATAAGTTTGATTTGGAAATTTGAGAATCCATTTGAATCTGTATCGCACACGGTATTTTACAGTATTAGTAGCCGGTTTTGCTGCTGTAAAAGTGGAGGTTTGATCCTACGTCAAGTGGATCAGATTAGTGAAGCGCGAGAGATGGAAGCTGCTCTTGGTGCGTGGACGTAGGTCTTGTTTTGCTGAACCACGTTAAAACTAGTGTTATTTATTTTCAGTGATTTACTTGCTTTGTGTATGATTGATTTAAATTTATCTTAATTTTTCTTATAAAGTCAGCATCCCTAAAACAACTTAAAATTCAAATTTAAAACATTTTTTTTGCTGAAATTAAATTTTTCATACAAATGATATTTGTTTTGTTAAAATTATTTCAGTAGACTTTGTTTATATAAAAATATTTATATTATATGTTATTAGTTAATTGACTAGTTGTGAGCCCGTGCGATGCACGGTCGTGATAAAATAAACACAAATTAAATATACACAAATTAAATTTATACAATCCAGTTTTACAATTGAAAATAATTTATTGGTACAAAGTTTATTCTCAAAACCAAATTTAATATAAAAAATAATGTTAAAGAGGGAAATGCACAATGACACGTGGGCTCACAAAAAAGAGGGAAAGTACTTTAATTTGTATTATATTGGCATGCAATCCGCACGATGCGTGGGATTTTTTCAATATTATTTGTAAACCAATTATTATATAAATGACTTTCATAAATAGGTGCACATTTTCATAAAGTCACCACTATAGTAGATTATGAATTTACTTTTTATCACAAAAAGAAAATGCAAATTATGTGATGACATTTTTATAGTATTTTGAGGAGGGAAAACTAAAATGGCTTTAAGTCATACAACCAAATTAACAAAGATACATTTCACTTCTAATAAAAAAACACATGTCACATTAACACATTTCTATACATAGTTCCAGCAAAGTGCATAATCTATTATAAATAAATGACTATTTGAACAAATTGTCTATAAGTTTACTCAGTAAAAAAGCAACGTACCTCCAGTTCTAACCAAAAATATGTTGCAAACATTAAAAAATAGTAAAATAAAGTTCTATATGATACCCACCTAATACCTCGTAAAAGCAATTTCCAACACACAGCTTGTCATTTCCAATCACATAGTTAATTCATCATCCACAAACTCTTGTCCTCTAGCCCTATTCCGAGACCATTTTACAGATGACAGAGTAAAAAAATCCAACATCCAAATCTAAATTCGAGAACCTTGGCTGCTGAAACGATGACTCCCACTTCTAAAATCTTCTTTTTGTTATTGAAATCATTAGTGACTTTTGCATAGTTGCGATGTGGGAAGTAGTTGGGGGAAAAGGTGGGGATGATTTGAAGAAAATGGATGTTTAGAGATGAAAGTGTTAGCCTTTGAAAAAACAGGGGTCGATAAACAGACTTTGAGAAAACGAACTTTCAGAAAACAGGGGTTTACCCGCTAAGTTGTTCCAAAACCTTTGTTACGCAGGTCACACGATCTCCACTTTCTCCCACCGAGATGTTGAGGACCAGTTTTTGGACCTTAATCTCTCTCATTGGGTTCGAAAGCTTCTTCAAGGATAATAGTTTGGGGTCTTGGGTTTTTAAAGAGTTGCTTCGCCAAAAAATGCCTTGGGATGTGAACAGTTATGAGGGAGAGAAAGTGAACCGGCATTTATGGAGAAAAGGAATAGGCGGAGGGAGAAAATAGACGAAATGTGAGATTAAATGCTTTGCCTACGTGGATAGGTTGGTTGGAGAGGAGTCTTAATGCCTTGTTTTGCATTTTATAGTAGTAAGAGATTTCAAAATACAAATTAATATTAATTATGAAAATTATTTATAAATTCATTGGGTCTTATAATCTTAAAATATAACTTACTTTATTAATTGATATTCTTTGCACAAATTATATAAGATAAATTCCAGAATATAAATTTATATTAAATATAAAAATTGATTATTTATTCAGCGGGTAGTATAATTTGTGACTTAACTTGTTTAATTAATTTATTTCAGAATATTAATTCTTATTAAATACGAAAATTAATTTTAATATTTATTTGGGAGTTAAAATCTAATTTTAACTCGTTTAAATTAATTAATTGTATTTATTTAATGATCATTGGTTTAATCATTTAAGATCTATTAAATCTGAAATTTAGATTAATTGTTTAAATTAAATATTTTCTAAAATTTTAATTTAATCCGAAAAGTTTGCATATACTCAATTCACCCCCCTCTTGAGTATAATCAGGGCATATATATATATATATATATATATATATATATATATATAAATATATAAAATAAAGTAGGACGATTTTTGAATTGTCTACACATTTTAAGGTTCAAGATGTGTGCCACCTCCTTACACATTTTTACACATTTTAATGGTTCAGATCACCTCCCTTTCTTTTTTAACAACCTACTCCTTAATTATTTGATTTCTCCCTCTTTTATACTCACCAAAATTACACTTTAATTCAAAAATGAGGGTATTATGGTAACATACTCCCAGCTTTTACCCACACACTTCCTTCTCTCTTTGTCGATATGTCCCACAAATCCCCGTCACCCTCATTTTCTCTCACTCGACCGGCGTCCTCTCCATCTCTTGCATCTTTGTATCATCTAAGAAGGTACTATCTTTTCACATGTTTTACAAATTTCTAATTCAACCTCTAGGGTTTATCATTGTGTTTGTTTTGGTTTTGATCAACATCTCCACGATTTTGTTTTGAAACTCTAGGGTTTATCATTTGTTTTGGTTTTGATCAACATCTCCACGACTTTATTTTGAAACTCTAGGGTTTATCATTCTGATCCAGATGCGATAATCATCTAGGTGCGTATGGTATGGCTTCTTCATTCGAATGAAATTTTTGTTTTATTCAGTTTTACAAGTTCTGTTTTATATCTCTGTTTTTATTATTGACATGTGTTGTAGGTATGGGTGTTAATGTGTTGTAGGTATGGGTGTTAATTAGAAATCTGGGTATGGTATGGGTGTGGGTGTTAATTTGTATGGTTTGTATCTTTTATGGAATTATGAGACTGTATTCAAAACACAATGAGTTTGGTTATTGGGTATGTTCTCTATTGTACATATGTGAGTTAGTTCTTTAGTATATCTATGTTTATTTTTAGGTATTTGTATTCACTTATGTCTATAGGTATTTGTATTCACTTATGTTTGTATTCACTTATCTTTATTCTATCTATTAGTTTTAGTGTTTTACTTTATTCTATCTATTGGTTTTAGTAGTCTTACAATTAATTATTTTTAGTCATTTGTAAGGTGATAGATTGATCCTACTGAGGGGTTTTAGTCATTTGTAAGGTGATAGATTGATCCTATGGAGGCGAGGATTTACTTTTAGTGTTTTACTTTATTTTTTTGATCTCTCATATCTCAATCTCTAATTCTATTTGTTTTCTAATGTTTAAGATGAATCTCTTGAATGTTTACATTTTCTTTGTTTTGTATGATTTTGGGAGAAATCATTTACATGTATTGTAATTTAGTATTTAGTTTCAGTACATTTAAGTATGTGGTCAAAAAGCATGTTTAAGATGAAGCGCATATTTCGATGACATAATTTCGCGAATTACTCATATATTGAATTGTAGCATGGTAGGGGGAGAAATCGTTTATATGTATTGTAATTTAGTATTTAGTTTTGGTACATTTAAGTATGTGATATAAAAGCATGTTTAAGATTAAGCTCATATTTCGATGACATAATCTCGCGAAATGCTCATATATTGAATTGTAGCATGGTAGGGGGAGTTTAAGAAAAATCACAACTGAGAGTGAGAAGTCGAAAAATCCTTGATCATGTAGTATTCCCTATCTAATTCTAATTTTCATATGTTTTACTGAAGGATATGGACATATGGCTCATCAACTTCAGCATCAAGAGATACGACTATATATTACGGGCAAGAGATCATGTTGTTGGAGTGGGATTTTAAATCTGACCGTTTGGTATGTTAATTAGTATTTTTAAGTGTGATTATACATACATATGCAACTATATTTAGTTATGTAACTATGCAGATCGATGTATATCGAAACTCTAAGGTTTATCATTCTGATCCAGATGCAAGAATCATCTAGGTGCGTAAGGTATGGCTTCTTTATTCAAATGGATTTTTTATTTTATTCTGTTTTAGAAGTTCTGTTTTATATCTCTGTTTTTATTATTGACATGTGTTGTAGGTATGGGTGTTAATCTGTGTTGTAGGTATGGGTGTTAATTAGAAATCTGGGTATGGTATGGGTGTGGTTGTTAATTTGTATGGTTTGTATCTTTTATTGAATTATGAGACTATACAAAACACAATGATTTTGATTATTGGGTATGTTCTCTATTGTACATATGTGGGTTAGTTCTTTAATATATCTATGTTTAAATTTAGGTATTTGTATTCACTTATGTTTGTATTCACTTATCTTTATTCTATCTATTGGTTTTAGTAGTCTTACAATTAATTATTTTTAGTCAATTGTAAAGTGATAGATTGATCCTATTGAGGGTTTTAGTCATTTGTAAGGTGATAGATTGATCCTATGGAGGCGAGGGTTTACTTTTAGTGTTTTATTTTATTTTTTTTATCAATATGTTTACTTGGTTATTTACTTGAGTTGAAATTCCCTTTGTTGTCCCCCGTGCGTTTGACAACAGGAGAAGATGAGCATTCTTATTTATTCTATGTCCTCTTGAATCTTTGATCAATATATGTTTTTCAATCTTTAATTTATATTTATTTTCAAATGTAAATCGTTCTAAGATTGTTCAATATGTTTATTTGGTCATTTACTTGAGTTGAAATTCCTTTTGTTGTCCCCCATGTGTATGACTATAGGAGAAGATGACCATTCCTATTTATTGGAGTCTCTAATTTGTTTTTCGGGTTCAAGCATTCATAGGTTTGAAGGCTTTCACTTTAACGAGGTTGTAACAATCCGTCATTTTGGAGACCATTAAATTCCATAATTGGATATAAATTGGAATTTGAGGAATTTTCCTAAATAGTAATTTTTGGGATTTTTGAAGGATGTTGTGATTATTTTTGGGACTATATAGGTCGAAATATTTTAATTATATGTCGTCGTTGAGTAAAGAGACACGAGGTAAGATTTTTAATTGGAAAATCGCATTTATTTATTTATTTTGGGTTAGAATAGTGATTTGCGGTCAAATACCTCGGATGGGAATTTCGACTGCGCCATGATTCTCGGAATGGCCGAGATAGTCGGAAAAGAGTGTTCGATTGTCGAAAATGAGTTCCGAGAAATTTTAGAGGTAAAAGTAACTCGTAATTGGGTAAACGAGTCGTTTTTGGGTTTTAAAGGGTATAACCCTTTTTCTTCTTATATAAAGAGGGGGGTAGGGAGAAAAGAAGAAAGAAAGAAAGAAAAGAGAGAGAAGAGAGAGAGGAAGGAGAAAGAGGAGGAGAAAATGGAGATTCGGGCCAAACTCCGTCGGATTCGACTCGGGATCGTCGGATTTTATCCACGAGGCAAGTGTTTACTTGCTTTATTTATCTTTTTGCATAAATATCTCATACCGTAGTTTGGTATAAACAAACCCTAAAGGTTTTGGGGTGGGTTATCGTGGATAAAATGGGTTTTTGGGAGTTAAAACAACTAAACCCCAATAATATCTCAATTTGTGGAACTTAGGTTTTAACCTAAATTAATTGATGGTTTTGGGTTCTAGTATGTTTAGAACCCTTAATATATGTGTATTTGTAGTTGGTTGAGGTTGTAGGACGTTGGGTGAGGCGACAAAAGCTTCGGAGAAGCTTTAATGGCCGAAATCGTCTCGGAGAAGATGATGAATAGTAACCCGTGACCTTAGGGAGACATTTTGGCAAGGAAAATAATTGATTTAGCTCTCGGCCAAAACAGAAAAGTTTTAGATCTTTTCAATATGGTCGCGTATTTTAAATCTGACCGCGTATTTTTCTGATTTTTCTACGATTTGATATGATTTTTACAAGGTGGCAGCTCATGGTTGAAATCATCAACACGGAAATCAAATCGGGAATTGGAAAAATTACGGCTAGAATTAATTGCGTAGATGTTTGGGATCATTTTTGGGGTAGTTTAGAAACCCCAATAACGAATTTGGGTTGTTGAATAATGGATTCGAGGAATTTAGTTTTGGGGACCTGGTGTGACCGGTCGACCGCGCCCCTAAGGCCGGTCGACCGCGTCAAGGAGAAAGGGCCTACTGCTTTGTTTCGTAGGCTTATTTGCAATCTGCGGTCGACCGGGGGTCCAGGACCGGTCGACCGGGGCCCTGTTTTCAGCCCAAGATTTTGGAGATTAGTATGACTTATTCTAAATTAAAGTATTATAGAGGGTTATGTCCTAAGGGACTTGTGGATTTGGGAATATATATATATATATATATATAAATTCACTTATAGTGAATTAGTATATTTGGAGATATACAAATGAATCCATAGATGGGACTTAAGTGTGTATTACTTATTAAACTAAGAAATACTTTGGATTTAGTATCATGCATATATGAATGCATTATTATGATTCCTGGAGGGAATCCTTGGGATTATTGGTCATCGCTAGATGCTATGGACCATTATGGCCGTTTGTATATTCTAGGAGGAATATATGGTATGTATATATACTATGTGAATAAAGTATATATATATGATATGATGGAAATGATTTTGAAAATATAAAAATGAAATGTTTTCAAAATGGAAAGATAAATGATTTTCATAATTGATAAATTATGGATTACACACCTCCCTAGATCGCTATCATAAGGGAAGTTGCGCACGTTATGGTGAAGCCCCCTGGCTATTGAGCAGGGTGGATATAGTCCCTAGGCCATATGGGCGATTATATACATTTACCGCGCTGGTTAGGAGATTCTGGGTGTGGTCTTGACCTTCCCGCAGGCATATGGTCGCTTCCCGACGTTGGTAGGTTCCCAGGTTGTCTTGTATAGATAGGCCCTGGAAGATGATAGCCATTTAGGGGCGCGTCCAGTGGGGAAACCCGGAGGGACGGTCTTAGTTTTATTAATGCAATTTATGATAATAAATTTGCTTTAATTTACATTTCCTGAGTATAAAAAGGGAAATGGGATAAGGGTTTGGCTTCGGTAACACTCCCGGATGGAAGAAGGGATGTGGAAGCATGATATGATCAAAGCATTTTCATGATAATGGTAATGGCTTTGCGTACATTTCCTGAGTATAAAAAGGGAAATGGGATGATATAAAACGGAAAAGCATTTTTATGATAACAAAATTGGCTTTTAAAAGTATATGATTTGTTAAAGCAATTCATGATAATGAATTGCCTTTTATATTTACATTTCCTGAGTATAAAAAGGGAAATGGGAAGTTTTGAGAAAAATGAAAGTATTGATAAATACTTGATATATGAATTCTCAGTCCGGGAGATAGATCCGGATGTTTATGGTAAAATGAATATATATGGATGAATCGAGTACCGAGGGTCTAATGGATCCCGATGATCGACCTTGCCGCATAGTAGTGTATCGGGGGGGTTCCTTATTTGGATTTCGCTTTGCGAGACACCCCACGCACGAATATGGCAATGTGTTGAGACTGGGGAAAAGTTTAATCCTTAGTTCTCTAATATTATAAATTCTTATGATATATATATATATATATATATATATATATATATATATATATATATTTATATATTTTTATGAACTGAGGGACTGGCGAATCTCGACGATCGACCGTGCCGCGTAGTAGTGTATCGGGGGGGTTCCTTGTTTGGATTTCGCTTTGCGAGACACCCCACGCACGAACATGGCATAACGTTGAGACTGGGGTGAAGTTTAGCTCTAGTACATTGCTTGGACTATCTAGGGTTGATAGTGGTTGGGTGATAGACTAGTCTAGCAGGGTAGCTTGACTAGGATGTTTAGAGGGATGCGCTAGGAGTGCACTATTAGTGGAGAGGTGAGGGGTATCTCATAGGAGTGCGATAGCAAACTTAAATATGAGATAAAACCTTTTTCAAAATAATAAGGCATTTATGCACTTGCTAAATATTTTCAAAACTCGGGCTCTGACCCGTTTATCTACATTCCTTTCTTGCTATATATATTATATATATATATATATATATATATATATATATATTGGTGTCCAGACACAGGGAGGCCTAGATGACACTTCCTTCGAGTCAGACGTCAGCTGCAGCAGCTGTGGATGCGTGCAAGTTTTGATAGCTTCCATCATTGTACTCTAGATAGGAGGTACTGTATAAACATTCGAGCCAATGGCTCAATTGCATTTATTTATTCTTTAAGTACAACATTCGATACGGTTGTATAATTTGAACCGAGTGTTCGGTTATTTTATTTCATTTCATTTTCCTTTCAGTTTCATTTACGCATTAACTTGTGGATGTTTTATTTTAATCGTTAAAAAGAGTAGTTAAGTAAAAGTTTTTAACGCTCGCCTAATAGGATATTAGTAATTAAATGGATTTTTGACAGTGATGCTAAGGATGATCCATATGTGACTCTTGTTTTAATTTGATATAGGAGTGCTCGCCCGGTATCCCATTAGGCGGGTTGTTACAGATGGTATCAGAGCATCAGGTTCTAGTGTCCTTAGGAATCTGTGCGGACGTACTACGCTTTCAGCGTTTCTCTCGATTTGATAAAGAGCCTCAGGATTAGGATTGTTGATTTCTCTTATGAGATTTCGTTCTCCTGCCATATTATGAAATTATAGAAATCTTTTGCGCGCTCGTTTGAGAATCGTGTGCGGAGCTTGGATGGTAGTAGGAGGTGAGGCTTAGCTGGAGCAGCTGGTAGAAGGTTGGGATGAGGACCTTAGTAGAGGTCACTCTCCTTATGGTAATTTTTAAGGATTTTGGCGGAGACTACTAAATAATGATAGTTAGGAGTACCGCAGTACCACTCAAGTAGAGAGTGGTACTAAAGTCGAATTCCTCATTGAAATTGAGGGTTCGAAAGGGACCTTACAGATAGTTTTAATCGTGAGTCCCCATGATTTAGCCGGAATGAGAAGGACGTTGTTATGAGTTTTACCTCAATCGTGGAGGTATATTTGGTGTGAGTAGATAAAGTCGCGGTATTAGTTAGCCCTAGACTCGTGTGTGTAATTTGAGTTATGGCAGTCACGATAACATAATATCATGTATGTTTATGTTTTTTTCCGCGATAGTGGAATTTTGTTTTCTTTCACTCGTCATAGAGGCAACTGTTTATATTTTGTATATATACGTATAATGTATCTGGTTGATCGGAGCGATAGCAGGATAAGAATGGAAAGTCTATCGTGTCCATGGTTCCTGGAGGGAACGGTTTGTTGTTGCGGTGTCTCACCTAGATATAGGTTGAGTTCACCCTATTTATTGTGGGGTATATGGAACTTCGATGAGCAGTGGTTTCATTATTGTGATTTGAGTATATGGCGACCTTATAGATATAATTTAAGGCCCACAGGATTATTAGTGAGCTGTAAGATTAAGCTCATTACTATTTGCGCAAGGACTTAAAAATGAGTGCGAGCGCAGGGTGGTATGACTCTTAGTTTGAGATAGGAGTTCAGACCATCTTTTTGTTGGATTAGGGTATAGGGATATCCCGGTTGCATGTTGAAATAACGGAACTCCATAACCAACGAAGTCAAGGGTTAATGTGCGGAGGGGTTCCTTGTTTGGATTTCGCTTTGCGAGACACTCCACACATGACTCTTAACGGCGTCGGGAGTGGGGAGCTGTTATAAGATGCAAGGATGTTGGTTTTGTGGAAAAGGTCTTATAGTGTGGATGAACCACTATAGGCTATGATCCACATGATGATGATTTACTTATGGAGATATTGTGCTATGGAAAATAACAAAAGTGGTCCCCTCGCCACAAGTGGGTGGGTGAGGTTGGACTTAGAGAAATTGATTTGAGGATAATTACCAGCCTTAATGAAAAGGCAGATCTTGAGAAGATACATTTTGGGTATTATGTTCGTGACACTTTCTACAGAAAGTGGGCACTTCGATTGGTTAGGTTTCCTTCCATATGGGCGAAAGGATAAGATAGTAGAAACGCGTTCGTAGGTTAACTTAGGTAGGATTTAGGACGTCCCGCTGGTGTGCCTTAGGTCGCTATATCTCTATGACCGACTACGCGAGGGAGTAGTGTAACGGGAGGGTTCCTTGTTTGGATTTCGCCTTGGCGAGACGTCCCACGTACGAAACCGAGCAAATGTTGGAAGTTGAGAGAGGCCTTGGGCACTAGGGACATATTTAGGATACTCGTTTCGCGTAAGTAGGGTAACGCTTAGACCGTAGTATTAGTAGGACGTAAGTTCGATAGTGTTAGTGGCGCCGAGGTTAGCAGAATTGAATTTCGTGGGTTCGGAGGACCCATAGGTGAGTATTACACCGAGGAAAGGAGACCCTTAATGGGAGAGAGTGTTACGTGTCAGACGTTCACTATGAATGTGCAGATGTGCACAAGTTAGAAAGGTGTATGGGCACCTTAGTAAGATGGTTTTATATACCGCCTGTAATAGAATGGGAGTAGTATATAAAGTTGAAATTCATGCCGATAGGCATTATAGATGATGGGTATTATGTGACGTATTAGAGTCACTTTACGATCGTGGTAGTCGTGTATCATATGATTGGGAACCATTGTGTTAGTATCTTTCCCTTGAGGTTTTAGGATTTGTAGTGATCCTAGTTAGATGGTGTAGGTTATATCCGAATTTCGAGGACCAAATTCCGTTATAAGGAGGGGAGTATGTAACAACCCGTCCTTTTGGAGACCATTAAATTCCATAATTGGATATAAATTGGAATTTGAGGAATTTTCCTAAATAGTAATTTTTGGGATTTTCGAAGATTAAATGATTTTCGAAGGATGTTGTGATTATTTTTGGGACTATATAGGTCGAAATATTTTAATTATATGTCGCCGTTGAGTAAAGCGACACGAGGTAAGATTTTTATTGGAAAACTGCATTTATTTATTTATTTTGGGTTGGAATAGTGATTTGCGATCAAATACCTCGGATGGGAATTTCGACTGCGCCATGATTCTCGGAATGGCCGAGATAGTCGGAAAAGAGTGTCCGATTGTCGAAAATGAGTTTCGAGAATTTTAGATGTAAAAGTAACTTGTAATTGGGTAAACGAGTCGTTTTTGGGTTTTAAGGGGTATAACCCTTTTTCTTCTTATATAAAGAGGGGGATAGGGAGAAAAGAAGAAAGAAAGAAAGAAAAGAGAGAGAATGGAGAGAGGAAGGAGAAAGAGGAGGAGAAAATGGAGATTCGGGCCAAACTCCGCCGGATTCGACTCAAGGTCGTCGGATTTTATCCACGAGGAAAATGTTTACTTGCTTTATTTATCTTTTTGCATAAATATCTCATACATTAGTTTGGTATAAACAAACCCTAAAGGTTTTGGGGTGGGTTATCATGGATAAAATGAGTTTTTGGGAGTTAAAACAATAAAACCCCAATAATATCTCAATTTATGGAACTTAGGTTTTAACCTAAATTAATTGATGGTTTTGGGTTCTAGGATGTTTAGAACCCTTAATATATGTGTATTTGTAGTTGGTTGAGGTTGTAGGACGTTGGGTGAGGCGACAAAAGCTTGGGAGAAGCTTTAATGGCCGAAATCGTCTCGGAGAAGACAATGAATAGTAAGCCGTGACCTTAGGGAGCCATTTTGGCTAGGAAAAGAATTGATTTAGCTCTCGGCCAAAACATGAAAGTTGTAGATATTTTCGATACGGTCGCGCGGGCGCCAACCGAGTATTTTTCTGACTTTTCTACGATTTGATATGATTTTTACAAGATGGCATCTCCTGGTTGAAATCATCAACTCGGAAATCAAATCGGGAATTGGAAAAATTACGGCTAGAATTAATTGCGTAGATGTTTGGGATGATTTTTGGGGTAGTTTAGAAACCCGAATAACGAATTTGGGTTGTTGAATAATGGATTCGAGGAATTTAGTTTTGGGGACCTGGTGTGGCCGATCGACCGCGCCCCTAAGGCCGATCGATCGCCTCAAGGAGAAAGGGCCTACTCCTTTGTTTCGTAGGCTTATTTGCAACCCGCGGTCGACCGGGGGTCTAGGACCGGTCGACCGGTGCCCTGTTTTCAGCCTAAGATTTTGGAGATTAGTATGACTTCTCCTCTTTGAGATTAAAGTTTAAGGGCATTCTAAATTAAAGTATTATAGAGGGTTATGTCCTAAGGGACTTGTGGATTTGGGAATATATATATATATATATATATATATGTAATTTCTCTTAGAGTGAATTAGTATATTTGGAGATATCCAAATGAATCCATAGATGGGACTTAAGTGTGTATTACTTATTAAAGTAAGAAATACTTTGGATTTAGTATCATGCATATATGAATGCATGATTATGATTCCTGGAGGGAATCCTTGGGATTATTGGTCATCGCTAGATGCTATGGGCCATTATGGCCGTTTATATATTCTAGGAGGAATATATGGTATGTATATATACTATGTGAATAAAGTATATATATATATATGATATGATGGAAATGATTTTGAAAATATAAAAATCAAATGTTTTCAAAATGGAAAGATAAATGATTTTCATAATTGATAAATTATGGATTACACACCTCCCTAAATCGCTATCATAAGGGAAGTTGCGCAAGTTAGAAAGGTGTATGGGCACCTTAGTAAGATGGTTTTATATACCGCCTGTAATAGAATGGGAGTAGTATATAAAGTTGAAATTCATGCCGATAGGCATTATAGATGATGGGTATTATGTGACGTATTAGAGTCACTTTACGATCGTGGTAGTCGTGTATCATATGATTGGGAACCATTGTGTTAGTATCTTTCCCTTGAGGTTTTAGGATTTGTAGTGATCCTAGTTAGATGGTGTAGGTTATATCCGAATTTCGAGGACCAAATTCCGTTATAAGGAGGGGAGTATGTAACAACCCGTCCTTTTGGAGACCATTAAATTCCATAATTGGATATAAATTGGAATTTGAGGAATTTTCCTAAATAGTAATTTTTGGGATTTTCGAAGATTAAATGATTTTCGAAGGATGTTGTGATTATTTTTGGGACTATATAGGTCGAAATATTTTAATTATATGTCGCCGTTGAGTAAAGCGACACGAGGTAAGATTTTTATTGGAAAACTGCATTTATTTATTTATTTTGGGTTGGAATAGTGATTTGCGATCAAATACCTCGGATGGGAATTTCGACTGCGCCATGATTCTCGGAATGGCCGAGATAGTCGGAAAAGAGTGTCCGATTGTCGAAAATGAGTTTCGAGAATTTTAGATGTAAAAGTAACTTGTAATTGGGTAAACGAGTCGTTTTTGGGTTTTAAGGGGTATAACCCTTTTTCTTCTTATATAAAGAGGGGGATAGGGAGAAAAGAAGAAAGAAAGAAAGAAAAGAGAGAGAAGGGAGAGAGGAAGGAGAAAGAGGAGGAGAAAATGGAGATTCGGGCCAAACTCCGCCGGATTCGACTCAAGGTCGTCGGATTTTATCCACGAGGAAAATGTTTACTTGCTTTATTTATCTTTTTGCATAAATATCTCATACATTAGTTTGGTATAAACAAACCCTAAAGGTTTTGGGGTGGGTTATCATGGATAAAATGAGTTTTTGGGAGTTAAAACAATAAAACCCCAATAATATCTCAATTTATGGAACTTAGGTTTTAACCTAAATTAATTGATGGTTTTGGGTTCTAGGATGTTTAGAACCCTTAATATATGTGTATTTGTAGTTGGTTGAGGTTGTAGGACGTTGGGTGAGGCGACAAAAGCTTGGGAGAAGCTTTAATGGCCGAAATCGTCTCGGAGAAGACAATGAATAGTAAGCCGTGACCTTAGGGAGCCATTTTGGCTAGGAAAAGAATTGATTTAGCCCTCGGCCAAAACATGAAAGTTGTAGATATTTTCGATACGGTCGCGCGGGCGCCAACCGAGTATTTTTCTGACTTTTCTACGATTTGATATGATTTTTACAAGATGGCATCTCCTGGTTGAAATCATCAACTCGGAAATCAAATCGGGAATTGGAAAAATTACGGCTAGAATTAATTGCGTAGATGTTTGGGATGATTTTTGGGGTAGTTTAGAAACCCGAATAACGAATTTGGGTTGTTGAATAATGGATTCGAGGAATTTAGTTTTGGGGACCTGGTGTGGCCGATCGACCGCGCCCCTAAGGCCGATCGATCGCCTCAAGGAGAAAGGGCCTACTCCTTTGTTTCGTAGGCTTATTTGCAACCCGCGGTCGACCGGGGGTCTAGGACCGGTCGACCGGTGCCCTGTTTTCAGCCTAAGATTTTGGAGATTAGTATGACTTCTCCTCTTTGAGATTAAAGTTTAAGGGCATTCTAAATTAAAGTATTATAGAGGGTTATGTCCTAAGGGACTTGTGGATTTGGGAATATATATATATATATATATATATATATATATATATATATATATATATATATATATATATATATATATATATATATATATATGTAATTTCTCTTAGAGTGAATTAGTATATTTGGAGATATCCAAATGAATCCATAGATGGGACTTAAGTGTGTATTACTTATTAAAGTAAGAAATACTTTGGATTTAGTATCATGCATATATGAATGCATGATTATGATTCCTGGAGGGAATCCTTGGGATTATTGGTCATCGCTAGATGCTATGGGCCATTATGGCCGTTTATATATTCTAGGAGGAATATATGGTATGTATATATACTATGTGAATAAAGTATATATATATATATATGATATGATGGAAATGATTTTGAAAATATAAAAATCAAATGTTTTCAAAATGGAAAGATAAATGATTTTCATAATTGATAAATTATGGATTACACACCTCCCTAAATCGCTATCATAAGGGAAGTTGCGCAAGTTAGAAAGGTGTATGGGCACCTTAGTAAGATGGTTTTATATACCGCCTGTAATAGAATGGGAGTAGTATATAAAGTTGAAATTCATGCCGATAGGCATTATAGATGATGGGTATTATGTGATGTATTAGAGTCACTTTACGATCGTGGTAGTCGTGTATCATAAGATTGGGAACCATTGTGTTAGTATCTTTCCCATGAGGTTTTAGGATTTGTAGTGATCCTAGTTAGATGGTGTAGGTTATATCCGAATTTCGAGGACAAAATTCCGTTATAAGGGGGGGAGTATGTAACAACCCGTCCTTTTGGAGACCATTAAATTCCATAATTGGATATAAATTGGAATTTGAGGAATTTTCCTAAATAGTAATTTTTGGGATTTTCGAGGATTAAATGATTTTCGAAGGATGTTGTGATTATTTTTGGGACTATATAGGTCGAAATATTTTAATTATATGTCGCCGTTGAGTAAAGCGACACGAGGTAAGATTTTTAATTGGAAAACCGCATTTATTAATTTATTTTGGGTTGGAATAGTGATTTGCGGTCAAATACCTCGGATGGGAATTTCGACTTCGCCATGATTCTCGGAATGGCCGAGATAGTCGGAAAAGAGTGTCCGATTGTCGAAAATGAGTTTCGAGAAATTTTAGAGGTAAAAGTAACTCGTAATTGGGTAAACGAGTCGTTTTTGGGTTTTAAGGGGTATAACCCTTTTTCTTATTATATAGAGAGGGGGATAGGGAGAAAAGAAGGAAGAAAGAAAGAAAAGAGAGAGAGGAAGGAGAAAGAGGAGGAGAAAATGGAGATTCGGGCCAAATTCCGCCGGATTCGACTCGGGGTCGTCGGATTTTATCCACGAGGCAAGTGTTTACTTGCTTTATTTATCTTTTTGCATAAATATCTCATACCGTAGTTTGGTATAAATAAACCCTAAAGGTTTTGGGGTGGGTTATCGTGGATAAAATGGGTCTTTGGGAGTTAAAACAATTAAACCCCAATAATATCTCAATTTGTGGAACTTAGGTTTTAACCTAAATTAATTGATGGTTTTGGGTTCTAGGATGTTTAGAACCCTTAATATATTTGTATTTGTAGTTGGTTGAGGTTGTAGGACGTTGGGTGAGGCGACAAAAGCTTGGGAGAAGCTTTAATGGCCGAAATCTTCTCGGAGAAGACGATGAATAGTAACCCGTGACCTTAGGGAGTCATTTTGGCCTGGAAAAGAATTGATTTAGCTCTCGGCCAAAACACGAAAGTTATAGATCTTTTCGATACAGTCATGCGGGCGCCAACCGCGTATTTTTATGATTTTTCTACGATTTGATATGATTTTTACAAGATGGCAGCTCCTGGTTGAAATCATCAACTCGGAAATCAAATCGGGAATTGGAAAAATTACGGCTAGAATTAATTGCGTACATGTTTGGGAGATTTTTGGGGTAGTTTAGAAACCCCAATAACGAATTTGGGTTGTTGAATAATGGATTCGAGGAATTTAGTTTTGGGGACCTGGTGTGGCCGGTCGACCGCGCCCATAAGGCCTGTCGACCGCGTCAAGGAGAAAGGGCCTACTGCTTTGTTTCGTAGGCTTATTTGCAACCCACGGTCGATTGGGGGTCTAGGACCGGTCGACCGGTGCCCTGTTTTCATCCCAAGATTTTGGAGATTAGTATGACTTCTCCTCTTTGAGATTAAAGTTTAAGGGCATTCCAAATTAAAGTATTATAGAGGGTTATGTCCTAAGGGACTTGTGGATTTGGGAATATATATATATATATGTAAATTCACTTAGAGTGAATTAGTATATTTGGAGATATCCAAATGAATCCATAGATGGGACTTAAGTGTGTATTACTTATTAAAGTATGAAATACTTTGGATTTAGTATCATGCATATATGAATGCACGATTATGATTCCTGGAGGGAATCCTTGGGATTATTGGTCATCGCTAGATGCTATGGGCCATTATGGCCGTTTATATATTCTAGGAGGAATATATGGTATGTATATATACTATGTGAATAAAGTATATATATATGATATGATGGAAATGATTTTGAAAATATAAAAATGAAATGTTTTCAAAATGGAAAGATAAACGATTTTCATAATTGATAAATTATGGATTACACACCTCCCTAAATCGCTATCATAAGGGAAGTTGCGCACGTTGTGGTGAAGCCCCCTGGCTATTGAACAGGGTGGATATAGTCCCTAGGGCATATGGGCGATTATATATGTTTACTGCGCTGGTTAGGAGATTTTGGGTGTGGTCTTGACTTTCCCGCAGGCATATGGCCGCTTCCCGACGTTGGTAGGTTCCCAGGTTGTCTTGTATAGATAGGCCCTAGAAGATGATAGCCATTTAGGGGCGCGTCCATTGGGGAAACCCGTAGGGACGGTCTTAGTTTTATTAAAGCAATTTATGATAATAAATTGGCTTTAATTTACATTTCCTGAGTATAAAAAGGGAAATGGGATAAGGGTTTGGCTTCGGTAACACTCTCGGATGGAAGAAGGGATGTGGAAGCATGAAATGATCAAAGCATTTTCATGATAATGGAAATGGCTTTGGGTACATTTCCTGAGTATAAAAAGGGAAATGAGATGATATAAAACGGAAAAGCATTTTTATGATAATAAAATTGTCTTTTAAAAGTATATGATTTGTTAAAGCAATTCAGGATAACGAATTGGCTTTTATATTTACATTTCCTGAGTATAAAAAGGGAAATGGGAAGTTTTGAGAAAAATGAAAGTATTCATAAATACTTGATATATGAATTCTCAGTCCGGGAGATAGATATGGATGTCTATGGTTAAATGAATATATATGGATGAATCTGTACCCAGGGTCTAATGGATCCCGACGATCGACCATGCCGCATAGTAGTGTATCGGGGGGGTTCCTTGTTTGGATTTCGCTTTGCAAGACACCCCGCGCACGAATATGGCAATGTGTTGAGACTGGGGAAAAGCTTAATCCTTAGTTCTCTAATATTATAAATTCTTATGATATATATATATATATATATATATATATATTTATATATCTTTATGTACTGAGGGACTGGCGAATCTCGACGATCGACCGTGTCGCGTAGTAGTGTATCGGGGGGGGGGGGGGGGTTCCTTGTTTGGATTTCGCTTTGCGAGACACCCCAAGGACGAACATGGCATAGCGTTGAGACTGGGGTGAAGTTTAGCTCTAGTACATTGCTTGGACTATCTAGGGTTGATAGTGGTTGGGTGATAGACTAGTCTAGCAGGGTAGCTTGACTAGGATGTTTAGAGGGATGCGCTAGGAGTGCACTATTAGTGGAGAGGTGAGGGGTATCTAATGGTAGTGCGATATCAAACTTAAATAAGATATAAAACCTTTTTCAAAATAATAAGGCATTTATGCACTTGCTAAATATTTTCAAAACTCGGGCACTGACCCGTTTATCTACTTTCCTTTCTTGCTATATATTATATATATATATATAGGTGTCCAGACACAGGGACTTCTAGATGACACTTCCTTCGAGTCAGACGTCTGCAGTAGCAGCTGTGGATGCGTGCAGGTTTTGATAGCCGCTTCCATCATTGTACTCTAGATAGGAGGTACTGTATAAACATGCGATCCAATGGCTCAATTGCATTTATTTATTCTTTCAGTACAGCATTCGATATGGTTGTATAATTTGAACCGAGTGTTCTGTTATTTTATTTCATTTCATTTTCCTTTCAGTTTCATTTACGCATTAACTTGTGGATGTTTTATTTTAATCGTTAAAAAGAGTAGTTAAGTAAAAGTTTTTAACGCTCACCTAATAGGATATTAGTAATTAAATGGATTTTCGACAGTGATGCTAAGGATGATCCATATGTGACTCCTATTTTAATTTGATATAGGAGTGATCGCCCGGTATCCCATTAGGCGGGTTGTTATAGATGGTATCAGAGCATCAGGTTCTAGTGTCCTTAGGAATCTATGCGAACGTATTACGCTTTCAGCATTGCTCTCAATTTGATATAGAGCCTCAGGATTAGGATTGTTGATTTCTCTTGTGAGATTTCGTTCTCCTGCCATATTATGAAATTATAGAAATCTTTTGCACGCTCGTTTGAGAATCGTGTGCGGAGCTTGGATGGTAGCAGGAGGTGAGGGTTAGCTGGAGCAGCTGGTAGAAAGTTGGGATGATGACCTTAGTTGCGGTCACTCTCCTTATGGTAATTTTTAAGGATTTTGTCGGTGACTAATAAATAATGGTAGTTAGGAGTACCGCAGTACCACTCAAGTAGAGAGTGGTACTAAAGTTGAATTCCTCATTGAAATTGAGGGTTCGAAAGGGACCTTACAGATAGTTTTAATCGTGAGTCCCCATGATTTAGCCGGAATGAGAAGGACGTTGTTGTGAGTTTTACCTCAATCGTGGAGGTATATTTGGAGTGACTAGATAAAGTCGTGGTATTAGTTAGCCCTAGACTCGTGTGTGTAATTTGAGTTATGGCAATCACGATAACATAATATCATGTATGTTTATGTGTTTTTCCGCGATAGTGGAATTTTGTTTTCTTTCACTCGTCATAGAGGCGAGTGTTTATATTTTGTATATATACGTATAATGTATTTGGTTGATCGGAGTGATAACAGGCTAAGAATGGCAAGTCTATCGTGTCCATGGTTTCTGGAGGGAACGGGTTGTTGTTGCGGTGTCTCACCTAGATATAGGTTGAGTTCACCCTATTTATTGTGGGTATATGGAACTTCGATGAGCAGAGGTTTCATTATTGTGATTTGAGTATATGGCGACCTTATAGATATAATTTAAGGCCCATAGGATTATTAGTGAGCTGTAAGATTAAGCTCATTACTATTTGCGCAAGGACTTAAAAATGAGTGCGAGCGCAGGGTGGTATGACTCTTAGTTTGAGATAGGAGTTCAGACCACCTTTTTGTTGGATTAGGGGATAGGGATATCCCGGTTGCATGTTGAAATAACGTAACTCCATAACCAACGAAGTCAAGGGTTAATGTGTGGAGGGGTTCCTTGTTTGGATTTCGCTTTGCGAGACACTCCACACATGACTCTTAACGGCGTCGGGAGTGGGGAGTTGTTGTAAGATGCAAGGATGTTGGTTTTGTGGAAAAGGTCTTATAGTGTGGATGAACCACTATAGGCTATGATCCACATGATGATGATTTACCTATGGAGATATTGTGCTATGGAAAAGCACTAAAGTGGTCCCCTCGCCACAAGTGGGTGGGTGAGGTTGGACTTAGAGAAATTGATTTGAGGATAATAACCAGCCTTAATGAAAAGGCAGATCTTGAGAACATACATTTTGGGTATTATGTTCGTGACACTTTCTACAGAAAGTGGTCACTTCGATTGGTTAGGTTTCCTTCCGTATGGGCGAAAGGATAAGATAGTAGAAACGATTTCGTAGGTTAGCGTAGGTAGGATTTAGGACGTCCCGCTGGTGTGCCTTAGGTCGCTATATCTCTATGACCGACTATGCGAGGGAGTAGTGTAACGGGAGGGTTCCTTGTTTGGATTTCGCCTTGGCGAGACGTCCCACGCACGAAATCGAACAAATGTTGGAAGTTGAGAGAGGCCTTGGGCACTAGGGACATATTTAGGATACTTATTTCGCGTAAGTAGGGTAACGCTTAGACCGTAGCATTAGTAGGACGTAAGTTCGATAGTGTTAGTGGCGCCGAGGTTAGGAGAATTGAATTTCGTGGGTTCGGAGGACCCATAGGTGAGTATTACACCGAGGAAAGGAGACCCTTAATGGGAGAGAGTGTTACGTGTCAGACGTTCACTATGAATGTGCAGATGTGCACAAGTTAGAAAGGTGTATGGGCACCTTAGTAAGATGGTTTTGTATACCGCCTGTAATAGAATGGGCGTAGTATATAAGGTTGAAATTTATGCCGATAGGCATTATAGATGATGGGTATTATGTGCTGTATTAGAGTCACTTTACGATCGTGGTAGTCGTGTATCATATGATTGGGAACCATTGTGTTAGTATCTTTCCCATGAGGTTTTAGGATTTGTAGTGATCCTAGTTAGATGGTGTAGGTTATATCCGAATTTCGAGGACCAAATTCCGTTATAAGGGGGGGAGTATGTAACAACCCGTCCTTTTGGAGACCATTAAATTCCATAATTGGATATAAATTGGAATTTGAGGAATTTTCCTAAATAGTAATTTTTGGGATTTTCGAGGATTAAATGATTTTCGAAGGATGTTGTGATTATTTTTGGGACTATATAGGTCGAAATATTTTAATTATATGTCGCCGTTGAGTAAAGCGACACGAGGTAAGATTTTTAATTGGAAAACCGCATTTATTAATTTATTTTGGGTTGGAATAGTGATTTGCGGTCAAATACCTCGGATGGGAATTTCGACTTCGCCATGATTCTCGGAATGGCCGATATAGTCGAAAAAGAGTGTCCGATTGTCGAAAATGAGTTTCGAGAAATTTTAGAGGTAAAAGTAACTCGTAATTTTAGAGGTAAAAGAGTGTCCGATTGTCGAAAACGAGTCGTTTTTGGGTTTTAAGGGGTATAACCCTTTTTCTTATTATATAGAGAGGGGGATAGGGAGAAAATAAGGAAGAAAGAAAGAAAAGAGAGAGAAGAGAGAGAGGAAGGAGAAAGAGGAGGAGAAAATGGAGATTCGGGCCAAACTCGGTCGGATTCGACTCGGGGTCATCGGATTTTATCCACGAGGCAAGTGTTTACTTGCTTTATTTATCTTTTTGCATAAATATCTCATACCGTAGTTTGGTATAAACAAACCCTAAAGGTTTTGGGGTGGGTTATCGTGGATAAAATGGGTTTTTGGGAGTTAAAACAATTAAACCCCAATAATATCTCAATTTGTGGAACTTAGGTTTTAACCTAAATTAATTGATGGTTTTGGGTTCTAGGATGTTTAGAACCCTTAATATATGTGTATTTGTAGTTGGTTGAGGTTGTAGGACGTTGGGTGAGGCGACAAAAGCTTGGGAGAAGCTTTAATGGCCGAAATCGTCTCGGAGAAGATGATGAATAGTAACCCGTGACCTTAGGGAGTCATTTTGGCCCGGAAAAGAATTGATTTAGCTCTCGGCCAAAACACGAAAGTTATAGATATTTTCGATACAGTCATGCGGGCGCCGACCGCGTATTTTTCTGATTTTTCTACGATTTGATATGATTTTTACAAGATGGCATTTCCTGGTTGAAATCATCAACTCGGAAATCAAATCGGGAATTGGAAAAATTACGGCTAGAATTAATTGCGTAGATGTTTGGGAGATTTTTGGGGTAGTTTAGAAACCCCAATAACGAATTTGGGTTGTTGAATAATGGATTCGAGGAATTTAGTTTTGGGGACCTAGTGTGGCCGGTCGACCGCGCCCCTAAGGCCTGTCGACCGCGTCAAGGAGAAAGGGCCTACTGCTTTGTTTCGTAGGCTTATTTGCAACCCGCGGTCGATTGGGGGTCTAGGACCGGTCGACCGGTGCCCTGTTTTCAGCCCAAGATTTTGGAGATTAGTATGACTTCTCCTCTTTGAGATTAAAGTTTAAGGGCATTCTAAATTAAAGTATTATAGAGGGTTATGTCCTAAGGGACTTGTGGATTTGGGAATATATATATATATATATATATATGTAAATTCACTTAGAGTGAATTAGTATATTTGGAGATATCCAAATGAATCCATAGATGGGACTTAAGTGTGTATTACTTATTAAAGTATGAAATACTTTGGATTTAGTATCATGCATATATGAATGCACGATTATGATTCCTGGAGGGAATCCTTGGGATTATTGGTCATCGCTAGATGCTATGGGCCATTATGGCCGTTTATATATTCTAGGAGGAATATATGGTATGTATATATACTATGTGAATAAAGTATATATATATGATATGATGGAAATGATTTTGAAAATATAAAAATGAAATGTTTTCAAAATGGAAAGATAAATGATTTTCATAATTGATAAATTATGGATTACACACCTCCCTAAATCGCTATCATAAGGGAAGTTGCGCACGTTGTGGTGAAGCCCCCTGGCTATTGAACAGGGTGGATATAGTCCCTAGGGCATATGGGCGATTATATATGTTTACTGCGCTGGTTAGGAGATTTTGGGTGTGGTCTTGACTTTCCCGCAGGCATATGGCCGCTTCCCGACGTTGGTAGGTTCCCTGGTTGTCTTGTATAGATAGGCCCTAGAAGATGATAGCCATTTAGGGGCGCGTCCATTGGGGAAACCCGTAGGGACGGTCTTAGTTTTATTAAAGCAATTTATGATAATAAATTGGCTTTAATTTACATTTCCTGAGTATAAAAAGGGAAATGGGATAAGGGTTTGGCTTCGGTAACACTCTCGGATGGAAGAAGGGATGTGGAAGCATGAAATGATCAAAGCATTTTCATGATAATGGAAATGGCTTTGGGTACATTTCCTGAGTATAAAAAGGGAAATGAGATGATATAAAACGGAAAAGCATTTTTATGATAATAAAATTGGCTTTTAAAAGTATATGATTTGTTAAAGCAATTCAGGATAATGAATTGGCTTTTATATTTACATTTCCTGAGTATAAAAAGGGAAATGGGAAGTTTTGAGAAAAATGAAAGTATTCATAAATACTTGATATATGAATTCTCAGTCCGGGAGATAGATATGGATGTCTATGGTTAAATGAATATATATGGATGAATCGAGTACCGAGGGTCTAATGGATCCCGACGATCGACCTTGCCGCATAGTAGTGTATCGGGGGGGTTCCTTGTTTGGATTTCGCTTTGCAAGACACCCCGCGCACGAATATGGCAATGTGTTGAGACTGGGGAAAAGCTTAATCCTTAGTTCTCTAATATTATAAATTCTTATGATATATATATATATATATATATATATATATATATATATATATCTTTATGTACTGAGGGACTGGCGAATCTCGACGATCGACCGTGTCGCGTAGTAGTGTATCGGGGGGGGGTTCCTTGTTTGGATTTCGCTTTGCGAGACACCCCAAGGACGAACATGGCATAGCGTTGAGACTGGGGTGAAGTTTAGCTCTAGTACATTGCTTGGACTATCTAGGGTTGATAGTGGTTGGGTGATAGACTAGTCTAGCTGGGTAGCTTGACTAGGATGTTTAGAGGGATGCGCTAGGAGTGCACTATTAGTGGAGAGGTGAGGGGTATCTAATGGTAGTGCGATATCAAACTTAAATAAGATATAAAACCTTTTTCAAAATAATAAGGCATTTATGCACTTGCTAAATATTTTCAAAACTCGGGCACTGACCCGTTTATCTACTTTCCTTTCTTGCTATATATATATATATATATATATAGGTGTCCAGACACAGGGACTTCTAGATGACACTTCCTTCGAGTCAGACGTCTGCAGCAGCAGCTGTGGATGCGTGCAGGTTTTGATAGCCGCTTCCATCATTGTACTCTAGATAGGAGGTACTGTATAAACATGCGATCCAATGGCTCAATTGCATTTATTTATTCTTTCAATACAGCATTCGATATGGTTGTATAATTTGAACCGAGTGTTCTGTTATTTTATTTCATTTCATTTTCCTTTCAGTTTCATTTACGCATTAACTTGTGGATGTTTTATTTTAATCGTTAAAAAGAGTAGTTAAGTAAAAGTTTTTAACGCTCACCTAATAGGATATTAGTAATTAAATGGATTTTCGACAGTGATGCTAAGGATGATCCATATGTGACTCCTATTTTAATTTGATATAGGAGTGATCGCCCGGTATCCCATTAGGCGGGTTGTTATAGATGGTATCAGAGCATCAGGTTCTAGTGTCCTTAGGAATCTATGCGAACGTATTACGCTTTCAGCATTGCTCTCGATTTGATATAGAGCCTCAGGATTAGGATTGTTGATTTCTCTTGTGAGATTTCGTTCTCCTGCCATATTATGAAATTATAGAAATCTTTTGCACGCTCGTTTGAGAATCGTGTGCGGAGCTTGGATGGTAGCAGGAGGTGAGGGTTAGCTGGAGCAGCTGGTAGAAAGTTGGGATGATGACCTTAGTAGCGGTCACTCTCCTTATGGTAATTTTTAAGGATTTTGTCGGCGACTAATAAATAATGGTAGTTAGGAGTACCGCAGTACCACTCAAGTAGAGAGTGGTACTAAAGTTGAATTCCTCATTGAAATTGAGGGTTCGAAAGGGACCTTACAGATAGTTTTAATCGTGAGTCCCCATGATTTAGCCGGAATGAGAAGGACGTTGTTGTGAGTTTTACCTCAATCGTGGAGGTATATTTGGAGTGACTAGATAAAGTCGTGGTATTAGTTAGCCCTAGACTCGTGTGTGTAATTTGAGTTATGGCAATCACGATAACATAATATCATGTATGTTTATGTGTTTTTCCGCGATAGTGGAATTTTGTTTTCTTTCACTCGTCATAGAGACGAGTGTTTATATTTTGTATATATACGTATAATGTATTTGGTTGATCGGAGTGATAACAGGCTAAGAATGGCAAGTCTATCGTGTCCATGGTTCCTGGAGGGAACGGGTTGTTGTTGCGGTGTCTCACCTAGATATAGGTTGAGTTCACCCTATTTATTGTGGGTATATGGAACTTCGATGAGCAGAGGTTTCATTATTGTGATTTGAGTATATGGCGACCTTATAGATATAATTTAAGGCCCATAGGATTATTAGTGAGCTGTAAGATTAAGCTCATTACTATTTGCGCAAGGACTTAAAAATGAGTGCGAGCGCAGGGTGGTATGACTCTTAGTTTGAGATAGGAGTTCAGACCACCTTTTTGTTGGATTAGGGGATAGGGATATCCCGGTTGCATGTTGAAATAACGGAACTCCATAACCAACGAAGTCAAGGGTTAATGTGTGGAGGGGTTCCTTGTTTGGATTTCGCTTTGCGAGACACTCCACACATGACTCTTAACGGCGTCGGGAGTGGGGAGTTGTTATAAGATGCAAGGATGTTGGTTTTGTGGAAAAGGTCTTATAGTGTGGATGAACCACTATAGGCTATGATCCACATGATGATGATTTACCTATGGAGATATTGTGCTATGGAAAAGCACTAAAGTGGTCCCCTCGCCACAAGTGGGTGGGTGAGGTTGGACTTAGAGAAATTGATTTGAGGATAATAACCAGCCTTAATGAAAAGGCGGATCTTGAGAACATACATTTTGGGTATTATGTTCGTGACACTTTCTACAGAAAGTGGTCACTTCGATTGGTTAGGTTTCCTTCCGTATGGGCGAAAGGATAAGATAGTAGAAACGATTTCGTAGGTTAGCGTAGGTAGGATTTAGGACGTCCCGCTGGTGTGCCTTAGGTCGCTATATCTCTATGACCGACTATGCGAGGGAGTAGGGTAACGGGAGGGTTCCTTGTTTGGATTTCGCCTTGGCGAGACGTCCCACGCACGAAACCGAACAAATGTTGGAAGTTGAGAGAGGCCTTGGGCACTAGGGACATATTTAGGATACTCGTTTCGCGTAAGTAGGGTAACGCTTAGACCGTAGCATTAGTAGGACGTAAGTTCGATAGTGTTAGTGGCGCCGAGGTTAGGAGAATTGAATTTCGTGGGTTTGGAGGACCCATAGGTGAGTATTACACCGAGGAAAGGAGACCCTTAATGGGAGAGAGTGTTACGTGTCAGACGTTCACTATGAATGTGCAGATGTGCACAAGTTAGAAAGGTGTATGGGCACCTTAGTAAGATGGTTTTGTATACCGCCTGTAATAGAATGGGCGTAGTATATAAGGTTGAAATTTATGCCGATAGGCATTATAGATGATGGGTATTATGTGATGTATTAGAGTCACTTTACGATCGTGGTAGTCGTGTATCATATGATTGGGAACCATTGTGTTAGTATCTTTCCCATGAGGTTTTAGGATTTGTAGTGATCCTAGTTAGATGGTGTAGGTTATATCCGAATTTCGAGTACCAAATTCCGTTATAAGGGGGGGAGTATGTAACAACCCGTCCTTTTGGAGACCATTAAATTCCATAATTGGATATATCTTGGAATTTGAGGAATTTTCCTAAATAGTAATTTTTGGGATTTTCGAGGATTAAATGATTTTCGAAGGATGTTGTGATTATTTTTGGGACTATATAGGTCGAAATATTTTAATTATATGTCGCCGTTGAGTAAAGCGACACGAGGTAAGATTTTTAATTGGAAAACCGCATTTATTAATTTATTTTGGGTTGGAATAGTGATTTGCGGTCAAATACCTCGGATGGGAATTTCGACTTCGCCATGATTCTCGGAATGGCCGATATAGTCGAAAAAGAGTGTCCGATTGTCGAAAATGAGTTTCGAGAAATTTTAGAGGTAAAAGTAACTCGTAATTGGGTAAACGAGTCGTTTTTGGGTTTTAAGGGGTATAACCCTTTTTCTTATTATATAGAGAGGGGGATAGGGAGAAAAGAAGAAAGAAAGAAAGAAAAGAGAGAGAAGAGAGAGAGGAAGGAGAAAGAGGAGGAGAAAATGGAGATTCGGGCCAAACTCCGCCGGATTCGACTCGGGGTCGTCGGATTTTATCCACGAGGCAAGTGTTTACTTGCTTTATTTATCTTTTTGCATAAATATCTCATACCGTAGTTTGGTATAAACAAACCCTAAAGGTTTTGGGGTGGGTTATCGTGGATAAAATGGGTTTTTGGGAGTTAAAACAATTAAACCCCAATAATATCTCAATTTGTGGAACTTAGGTTTTAACCTAAATTAATTGATGGTTTTGGGTTCTAGGATGTTTAGAACCCTTAATATATGTGTATTTGTAGTTGGTTGAGGTTGTAGGACGTTGGGTGAGGCGACAAAAGCTTGGGAGAAGCTTTAATGGCCGAAATCGTCTCGGAGAAGATGATGAATAGTAACCCGTGACCTTAGGGAGTCATTTTGGCCCGGAAAAGAATTGATTTAGCTCTCGGCCAAAACACGAAAGTTATAGATCTTTTCGATACAGTCATGCGGGCGCCGACCGCGTATTTTTCTGATTTTTCTACGATTTGATATGATTTTTACAAGATGGAATTTCCTGGTTGAAATCATCAACTCGGAAATCAAATCGGGAATTGGAAAAATTACGGCTAGAATTAATTGCGTAGATGTTTGGGAGATTTTTGGGGTAGTTTAGAAACCCCAATAACGAATTTGGGTTGTTGAATAATGGATTCGAGGAATTTAGTTTTGGGGACCTAGTGTGGCCGGTCGACCGCGCCCCTAAGGCCTGTCGACCGCGTCAAGGAGAAAGGGCCTACTGCTTTGTTTCGTAGGCTTATTTGCAACCCGCGGTCGATTGGGGGTCTAGGACCGGTCGAACGGTGCCCTGTTTTCAGCCCAAGATTTTGGAGATTAGTATGACTTCTCCTCTTTGAGATTAAAGTTTAAGGGCATTCTAAATTAAAGTATTATAGAGGGTTATGTCCTAAGGGACTTGTGGATTTGGGAATATATATATATATATATATGTAAATTCACTTAGAGTGAATTAGTATATTTGGAGATATCCAAATGAATCCATAGATGGGACTTAAGTGTGTATTACTTATTAAAGTATGAAATACTTTGGATTTAGTATCATGCATATATGAATGCACGATTATGATTCCTGGAGGGAATCCTTGGGATTATTGGTCATCGCTAGATGCTATGGGCCATTATGGCCGTTTATATATTCTAGGAGGAATATATGGTATGTATATATACTATGTGAATAAAGTATATATATATGATATGATGGAAATGATTTTGAAAATATAAAAATGAAATGTTTTCAAAATGGAAAGATAAATGATTTTCATAATTGATAAATTATGGATTACACACCTCCCTAAATCGCTATCATAAGGGAAGTTGCGCACGTTGTGGTGAAGCCCCCTGGCTATTGAACAGGGTGGATATAGTCCCTAGGGCATATGGGCGATTATATATGTTTACTGCGCTGGTTAGGAGATTTTGGGTGTGGTCTTGACTTTCCCGCAGGCATATGGCCGCTTCCCGACGTTGGTAGGTTCCCAGGTTGTCTTGTATAGATAGGCCCTAGAAGATGATATCCATTTAGGGGCGCGTCCAGTGGGGAAACCCGTAGGGACGGTCTTAGTTTTATTAAAGAAATTTATGATAATAAATTGGCTTTAATTTACATTTCCTGAGTATAAAAAGGGAAATGGGATAAGGGTTTGGCTTCGGTAACACTCTCGGATGGAAGAAGGGATGTGGAAGCATGAAATGATCAAAGCATTTTCATGATAATGGAAATGGCTTTGGGTACATTTCCTGAGTATAAAAAGGGAAATGAGATGATATAAAACGTAAAAGCATTTTTATGATAATAAAATTGGCTTTTAAAAGTATATGATTTGTTACAGAAATTCATGATAATGAGCTTTTATATTTACATTTCATGAGTATAAAAAGGGAAATGGGAAGTTTTGAGAAAAATGAAAGTATTGATAAATACTTGATATATGAATTCTTAGTCCGGGAGATAGATCTGGATGTCTATGGTTAAATGAATATATATGGATGAATCGAGTACCGAGGGTCTAATGGATCCCGACGATCGACCTTGCCGCATAGTAGTGTATCGGGGGGGTTCCTTGTTTGGATTTCGCTTTGCAAGACACCCCGCGCACGAATATGGCAATGTGTTGAGACTGGGGAAAGGCTTAATCCTTAGTTCTCTAATATTATAAATTCTTATGATATATATATATATATATATATATATATATATATATATATATATATATATATATATATATATATATATATATATATATATATATATTATATATTTATATATCTTTATGTACTGAGGGACTGGCGAATCTCGACGATCGATCGTGTCGCGTAGTAGTGTATCGGGGGGGGGGGGTTCCTTGTTTGGATTTCGCTTTGCGAGACACCCCAAGGACGAACATGGCATATCGTTGAGACTGGGGTGAAGTTTAGCTCTAGTACATTGCTTGGACTATCTAGGGTTGATAGTGGTTGGGTGATAGACAAGTCTAGCCGGGTAGCTTGACTAGGATGTTTAGAGGGATGCGCTAGGAGTGCACTATTAGTGGAGAGGTGAGGGGTATCTAATGGTAGTGCGATATCAAACTTAAATATGAGATAAAACCTTTTTCAAAATAATAAGGCATTTATGCACTTGCTAAATATTTTCAAAACTCGGGCACTGACCCGTTTATCTACTTTCCTTTCTTGCTATATATTATATATATATATATATATATATATATATATATATATATATATATATATATATATATATATATATATATATATATATATATATGTATATATAGGTGTCCAGACACAGGGATGTCTAGATGACACTTCCTTCGAGTCAGACGTCTGCAGCAGCAGCTGTGGATGCGTGCAGGTTTTGAGAGCCGCTTCAATCGTTGTACTCTAGATAGGAGGTACTGTATAAACATGCGATCCAATGGCTCAATTGCATTTATTTATTCTTTCAGTACAGCATTCGATATGGTTGTATAATTTGAACCGAGTGTTCTGTTATTTTATTTCATTTCATTTTCCTTTCAGTTTCATTTACGCATTAACTTGTGGATGTTTTATTTTAATCGTTAAAAAGAGTAGTTAAGTAAAAGTTTTTAACGCTCGCCTAATAGGATATTAGTAATTAAATGGATTTTTGACAGTGATGCTAAGGATGATCCATATGTGACTCCAGTTTTAATTTGATATAGGAGTGATTGCCCGGTATCCCATTAGGCGGGTTGTTATAGATGGTATCAGAGCATCAGGTTCTAGTGTCCTTAGTAATCTGTGCGGACGTACTACGCTTTCAGCGTTGCTCTCGATTTGATATAGAGCCTCAGGATTAGGATTGTTGATTTCTCTTGTGAGATTTCGTTCTCCTGCCATATTATGAAATTATAGAAATCTTTTGCGCGCTCATTTGAGAATCGTGTGCGGAGCTTGGATGGTAGCAGGAGGTGAGGCTTAGCTGGAGCAGCTGGTAGAAGGTTGGGATGAGGACCTTAGTAGAGGTCACTCTCCTTACGGTAATTTTTAAGGATTTTGGCGACGACTACTAAATAATGGTAGTTAGGAGTACCGTAGTACCACTCAAGTAGAGAGTGGTACTAAAGTCGAATTCCTCATTGAAATTGAGGGTTCGAAAGGGACCTTACAGATAGTTTTAATCGTGAGTCCCCATGATTTAGCCGGAATGAGAAGGACGTTGTTATGAGTTTTACCTCAATCCTGGAGGTATATTTGGAGTGACTAGATAAAGTCGAGATATTAGTTAGCCCTAGACTCGTGTGTTTAATTTGAGTTATGGCAGTCATGATAACTTAAAATCATGTATGTTTATGTGTTTTTCCTCGATAGTGGAATTTTGTTTTCTTTCACTCGTCATAGAGGCGAGTGTTTATATTTTGTATATATACGTATAATGTTTTTGGTTGATCGGAGCGATAGCAGGCTAAGAATGGCAAGTCTATCGTTTCCATGGTTCCTGGAGGGAACGGGTTGTTGTTGCGGTGTCTCACCTAGATATAGGTTGAGTTCACCCTATTTATTGTGGGTATATGGAACTTCGATGAGCAGAGGTTTCATTATTGTGATTTGAGTATATGGCGACCTTATAGATATAATTTAAGGCCCACAGGATTATTAGTGACCTGTAATATTAAGCTCATTACTATTTGCGCAAGGACTTAAAAATGAGTGCGAGCGCAGGGTGGTATGACCCTTAGTTTGAGATAGGAGTTCAGACCACCTTTTTGTTGGATTAGGGGATAGGGATATCCCGGTTGCATGTTGAAATAACGGAACTCTATAACCAACGAAGTCAAGGGTTAATGTGTGGAGGGGTTCCTTGTTTGGATTTCGCTTTGCGAGACACTCCACACATGACTCTTAACGGCGTCGGGAGTGGGGAGCTGTTATAAGATGCAAGGATGTTGGTTTTGTGGAAAAGGTCTTATAGTGTGGATGAACCACTATAGGCTATGATTCACATGATGATGATTTACTTATGGAGATATTGTGCTATGGAAAAGCACTAAAGTGGTCCCCTCGCCACAAGTATGTGGGTGAGGTTGGACTTAGAGAAATTGATTTGAGGATAATAACCAGCCTTAATGAAAAGGCAGATCTTGAGAAGATACATTTTGGGTATTATATTCGTGACACTTTCTACAGAAAGTGGGCACTTCGATTGGTTAGGTTTCCTTCCGTATGGGCGAAAGGATAAGATAGTAGAAACGCGTTCGTAGGTTAGCGTAGGTAGGATTTAGGACGTCCCGCTGGTGTGCCTTAGGTCGCTATATCTCTATGACCGACTACGCGAGGGAGTAGTGTAACGGGAGGGTTCCTTGTTTGGATTTCGCCTTGGCGAGACGTCCCACGCACGAAACTGAACAAATGTTGGAAGTTGAGAGAGGCCTTGGGCACTAGGGACATATTTAGGATACTCGTTTCGCGTAAGTAGGGTAACGCTTAGACCGTAGCATTAGTAGGACGTAAGTTCGATAGTGTTAGTGGTACCGAGGTTAGGAGAATTGAATTTCATGGGTTCGGAGTACCCATAGGTGAATATTACACCGAGGAAAGGAGACCCTTAATGGGAGAGAGTGTTACGTGTCAGACGTTCACTATGAATGTGCAGATGTGCACAAGTTAGAAAGGTGTATGGGCACCTTAGTAAGATGGTTTTGTATACCGCCTGTAATAGAATGGGCGTAGTATATAAGGTTGAAATTCATGCCGATAGGCATTATAGATGATGGGTATTATGTGACGTATTAGAGTCACTTTACGATCGTGGTAGTCGTGTATCATATGATTGGGAACCATTGTGTTAGTATCTTTCCCTTGAGGTTTTAGGATTTGTTGTGATCCTAGTTAGATGGTGTAGGTTATATCCGAATTTCGAGGATGAAATTCCGTTATAAGGGGGGGAGTATGTAACAACCCGTCCTTTTGGAGACCATTAAATTCCATAATTGGGTATAAATTGGAATTTGAGGAATTTTCCTAAATAGTAATTTTTGGGATTTTCGAGGATTAAATGATTTTCTAAGGATGTTGTGATTATTTTTGGGACTATATAGGTCGAAATATTTTAATTATATGTCGCCGTTGAGTAAAGCGACACGAGGTAAGATTTTTAATTGGAAAACCGCATTTATTAATTTATTTTGGGTTGGAATAGTGATTTGCGGTCAAATACCTCGGATGGGAATTTCGACTGCGCCATGATTCTTGGAATAGCCGAGATAGTCAGAAAAGAGTGTCCGATTGTCGAAAATGAGTTTCAAGAAATTTTAGAGGTAAAAGTAACTCGTAATTGGGTAAACGAGTCGTTTTTGGGTTTTAAGGGGTATAACCCTTTTTCTTCTTATATAAAGAGGGGGATAGGGAGAAAAGAAGAAAGAAAGAAAGAAAATAGAGAGAAGAGAGAGAAGAAGGAGAAAGATGAAGAGAAAATGGAGATTCGGGCCAAACTCCGCCGGATTCGACTCGGGGTCGTCGGATTTTATCCACGAGGCAAGTGTTTACTTGCTTTATTTATCTTTTTGCATAAATATCTCATACCGTAGTTTGGTATAAACAAACCCTAAAGGTTTTGGGGTGGGTTATCGTGGATAAAATGGGATTTTGGGAGTTAAAACAATTAAACCCCAATAATATCTCAATTTGTGGAACTTAGGTTTTAACCTAAATTAATTGATGGTTTTGGGTTCTAGGATGTTTAGAACCCTTAATATATGTGTATTTGTAGTTGGTTGAGGTTGTAAGACGTTGGGTGAGGCGACAAATCCTTGAGAGAAGCTTTAATGGCCGAAATCGTCTCGGAGAAGACGATGAATAGTAACCCGTGACCTTAGGGAGTCATTTTGGCCAGGAAAAGAATTTATTTAGCTCTCGGACAAAACACGAAAGTTGTATTTCTTTTCGATACAGTCGCGCGGGCGCCAACCGCGTATTTTTCTGATTTTTCTACGATTTGATATAATTTTTACAAGATGGCATCTCCTGGTTGAAATCATCAACTCGGAAATCAAATCGGGAATTGGAAAAATTACGGCTAGAATTAATTGCGTAGATGTTTGGGATGATGTTTGGGGTAGTTTAGAAACCCCAATAACGAATTTGGGTTGTTGAATAATGTATTCGAGGAATTTAGTTTTGGGGACCTGGTGTGACCGGTCGACCGAGAAAGGGCCTACTGCTTTGTTTCGTAAGCTTATTTGCAACCCGCGATCGACTGGGGGTCCAGGACCGATCGATCGGTGCCCTGTTTTCAGCCCACGATTTTGGAGATTAGAATGACTTATCCTCTTTGAGATTAAAGTTTAAGGGTATTCTAAATTAAAGTATTATAGAGGGTTATGTCCTAAGGGACTTGTGGATTTGGGATTATATATATATATATATATATATATATATATATATATATATATATATATATATATATATATATATATATATATATATTACATATTATATATATTATATATATATATATATGTAAATTCACTTAGAGTGAATTAGTATATTTGGAGATATCCAAATGAATCCATAGATGGGACTTAAGTGTGTATTACTTATTAAACTAAGAAATACTTTGGATTTAGTATCATGCATATATGAATGGATGATTATGATTCCTGGAGGGAATCCTTGGGATTATTGGTCATCGCTAGATGCTATGGGCCATTATTGCCGTTTATATAATCTAGGAGGAATATATGGTATGTATATATACTATGTGAATAAAGTATATATATATGATATGATGGAAATGATTTTGAAAATATAAAAATGAAATGTTTTCAAAATTGGAAAGATAAATGATTTTCATAATTGGTAAATTATGGATTACACACCTCCCTAAATCGCTATCATAAGGGAAGTTGCGCACGTTGTGGTGAAGCCCCCTGGCTATTGAGCAGGGTGGATATAGTCCCTAGGGCATATGGGATATTATATATGTTTACTGCGCTGGTTAGGAGATTCTGGGTGTGGTCTTGACTTTCCCGCAGGCATATGGCCGTTTCCCGACATTGGTAGGTTCCCAAGTTGTCTTGTATAGATAGGCCCTGGAAGATGATAGCCATTTAGGGGCGCGTCCAGTGGGGAAACTCAGAGGGACGGTCTTAGTTTTATTAAAGCAATTTATGATAATAAATCTGCTTTAATATACATTTCCTGAGTATAAAAAGGGAAATGGGATAAGGGTTTGGCTTCGGTAACACTCCCGGATGGAAGAAGGGATGTGGAAGCATGATATGATCAAAGCATTTTCATGATAATGGAAATGGCTTTGGATATATTTCCCGAGTATAAAAAGGAAAATGGGATGATATAAAACGGAAAAGCATTTTTATGATAATAAAATTGGCTTTTAAAAGTATATTATTTGTTAAAGCAATTCATGATAATGAATAGGCTTTTATGTTTACATTTCCTGAGTATAAAAAGGGAAATGGGAAGTTTTGAGAAAAATGAAAGTATTGATGAATACTTGATATATGAATTCTCAGTCCGGGAGATAGATCCGGATGTTTATGGTAAAATGAATATTTATGGATGAATCGAGTACCGAGGGTCTAATGGATCCCGACGATCGACCTTGCCGCATAGTAGTGTATCAGGGGGGTTCCTTGTTTGGATTTCGCTTTGCAAAACACCCCACGCACGAATATGGCAATGTGTTGAGACTGGGAAAAAGTTTAATCCTTAGTTCTCTAATATTATAAATGCTTATGATATATATATCTTTATGTACTGAGGGAATGGCGGATCTCGACGATCGACCGTGCCGCGTAGTAGTGTATCGGGGGGTTCCTTGTTTGGATTTCGCTTTGCGAGACACCCCACGCACGAACATGGCATAGCGTTGAGACTGGGGTGAAGTTTAGCTCTAGTACATTGCTTGGACTATCTAGGGTTGATAGTGGTTGGGTGATAGACTAGTCTAGCAGGGTATCTTGACTAGGATGTTTAGAGAGACGCGCTAGGAGTGCACTATTAGTGGAGAGGTGAGGGGTATCTCATGGGAGTGCGATACCAAACTTAAATATGAGATAAAACCTTTTTCAAAATAATAAGGCATTTATGCACTTGCTAAATATTTTCAAAACTCGGGCACTGACCCGTTTATCTACTTTCCTTTCTTGCTATATATGATATATATATATATATATATATATATATATATATATATATATATATATATATATATATATATGTGTCCAGACATAGGGACGCCTGGATGACACTTCCTTTGAGTCAGACGTCAGCTGCAACAGCTGTGGATGCGTACAGGTTTTGATAGCCGCTTCCATCATTGTACTCTAGATAGGAGGTACTGTATAAACATTCGAGCCAATGGCTCAATTGCATTTATTTATTCTTTCAGTAAAGCATTCGATATGGTTGTATAATTTGAACTGAGTGTTCGGTTATTTTATTTCATTTCATTTTCCTTTCAGTTTCATTTACGCATTAACTTGTGGATGTTTTATTTTAATCGTTAAAAAGAGTAGTTAAGTAAAAGTTTTTAACGCTCGCCTAATAGGATATTAGTAATTAAATGGATTTTCGACAGTGATGCTAAGGATGATCCATATGTGACTCCTGTTTTAATTTGATATAGGAGTGATCGCCCGGTATCCCATTAGGCGGGTTGTTACAGAGGTATACTCTTAAGTCTTTGTGTTTTTTATTTTTTGTCAAATTGAATGTCACAGTTTTTACTGATGATATTGAATTGATTTTAGCCAGGAATGATGATTTTTGAGGTATAGACTTTTTCCATTTGGGATGTGGTATCAAATTCAATGTCACAATTTTTACTAATGTGATTGAATTGATTTTTTCCATCAATGATGGTTACTGGAATTTCCCATGATAAGTTGCTATTGAAGGTCATCAAAGGTAATCTCTAGTTATGTCGTCTCTTAACTTTTCAACTCGGTTAATCTCTATTTTGTTGATTTGGTATTTACCAATTTGATTTGGTTCCTTTGGCATCTCCCACTTAAATGACTCTCATTTGTTTGAGCATATGTCCCACTTGATCAAGTCACCTCCCTATCACTTTTTAATTTTTGTTTCTCCTATTGTATAAAAGGAGGCCCATTACATACCATTACCGAACCACTTATACATTATGGCACCTTGAAGAAAGTATTTTGTTAAATTTCTGCTTCAAGATTGGATTATGTGTTTTATATTTATGTTTAATTCTACGTTTCTTCATAATTGTAACTTGCAGAAAAGCCAGATGTAGCCGAAAGAGCAGTTGAATCAGGACGTGTGGTAGAGGTAAGCATGGTCATTTCACTATGTGAAACGTCTGGATCATCATTTTCTTGAACCTTAGACAAACAACATGAAATAATTACTCTTATTAATACTGACATAACACAAAAATTTGACAACATGGTTTGTTTGTTTTTGAGATCGTGTACCTCAAAAATGTGGGTCACAATGGTACCTATTTTACTTATCATCTCATTTAATCAACATTGATATAGCATTGCAAGGAAGCAAACAAATAATATAACATTGATATATATTGATCAAAATCAAATTAATAATCTCATTTAAATAAAGATATAGAAAGGGTCTACAACAATATTTGAAAACTGACATGAAAGCAATACATTTGTTTAAAGTCTAAACAACAATAGTGAAAACGATTTCACTTGGTGAATTTCAGCAGAATTAGGCACTGTACAGAACTTGCATTCCTCTCTAGCACATGTTTTTTTTTATTACTGATGGTGTTGCTTTTTGGACTAATGTTTTGGCCAATTTAGTTAACGACAGCAAGTTGTTTTAATGTACATCACTATTACCGAAATACTTACACGTTATGATACCTTGAAGAAAGTATTTTGCTCATCGCCTTCTTTAAGATTGTATTTTGTTCATCGCCTTTTTTAGAATCATCCCATTTTCTTGAGTAATTTGTTCCCAAGTATAGCAGACCTAGGAAATAAAATTCATAAAAGAGGAAAACAGAGGCACTGTTTCATTGTTTACAGCATAATCATTAATTTCTTTATTCTGTATCCAAAAAGAACCATGTTAGATGCCCCCGACAAGAGCCCCGTCATATCAATACTGCAAACAACCTTTTTCCATCTTATGAATGTTTGTCTTATCATGCTAAGGCTTCACATCTATAAGAATAAACAAGATTGAGTTTGCTTGTTCTCCTCAGATGAAAGATGAAAGAGGTAAGACAAAACTTCTCCGGTGCTTATGTTGATTCCCTTGAAGGCATACGATTTTTTTAAGATGATTAACACCACTTAATTTTTTATGGTTTAATTACTGCGATTATGTTGGAATGTAGATATTAACTTTGGTTTATTCATTTACATCAGGTGCATGTACACACTAAGTTATGGGAAATGGAACATCTGTGAATTTGATTATTGAAGTGTCATAAGAGTATCAAGTATAGCAACGCAGGTAGGAGTGTTAGGTAACTCCCCTATTACCACTCAATTGTTCCAATGTTATATATGTTATAAATGTTGTTGGAGCCTATTTAGTTGGCCTAGATATGAGCCTATACATTATGAGCTACTAATTCTTTCTCTTTTTTGAATAGATGTGAGCTACTACTACTTATTTCTGCCCATTCTCAGACCTCATCCAGCATTAAAAGAGGAAACCTAAAGTTTCTATTCATTTTTTACAGTCCAAGATTCAAGTTGGTGGTATTTTTTGTACTTGCCAACATTCTGAGCCAAGGTTCAGGTGAGGGTATCTATTTTCTTCTGCCGAATTTAACAAGTCATTAGTTATGTCTACCATTAGATGCAACTACATATATGTAGTTGCATGTATTGGCAAGGATCGTGTATGGTGAATTTGTTTTATCCAACACTCAATCCATTTTTTAATGTTCTTTATGCCTATATCATGATGATTATGATTTGTAAATAAGTGCTCACAATCCTTGCTATGAACTTTATTTTGATGATGCATCTATTGCTAATGATAGAAATACTCTAAAATGCTTTCGGCTTAGATAATCCAACCACACATGGTATTTCTCTGTGCATTGCGTATTGATTGATAATGAAGGTACGAGCACAAGTAAAAAATAGTGATTGTTTTACTTTAGTTGGCAATATCATTCATACTTCTGAATGAGTGTTGAATTTCATTGTTTCGTATGTACTTTTATGGGTTTCGGTGTTTTATTTATATTTTGGTAGGCATTTTTGTTTGAAATGAGTGTTGAATTTCAGAGTCTTATTTATAGTTTGGTAGGTACTTTTTGTTTGGAACATGCATGAGTACATTACCCTTCAGTTTTTGTGAGTTACTCTTTTCAATTTGGATCTTTTTTCTTAATGGTCACTTCTTCCATAATTGGATTAGATCTATTCCAAGTCCCATGTATTTTTGGCAGGTGCTTTATTGTAATTGGAAAAGGAATAATGTATACTAACTATAAGGGGGGTGATTGTTTGTTTGTTCATGTTCAAGGAGGAGATTTCAGAATCTTTATTTATTCATGAATGTGTATTTTGTAATTTATTTACTCTCAATTACTATGATTTATGTTTGACACTATAAGGGGGGTGATCGTTTGTTCATTATTATTAAACGTACTGCAGATGTTCATATAGATGCTTAATCTAATCAATCTATTTGGAGTGCATATGTTTACTTTATATATCTCTGGAGCTGATGTGGTTTTATGGTTTTATTTTTATATTTCAATAGTCTATATTTCTGAGCTCATATAATTTTTCTATCTATATATTACCCGTGTGTATATAGATGCCATTTTCCTACTTTTCATACACATTGGCTGAAATATAATATCATCAATTATATTTTTAGATTATGACAGGATGAGAAGATTATCATGGAGTGTCCCAAGGGCTGACTTCCCATCTGAATTACTGGACATATCAAGATAGATGGTAAGTGTCCGTCTAATCATGTCTTCATTGGGTAGAATCATCTACGTTCTTGACCTTCGTCGCTTTCTATTGCAATGCTTGAGTACTAATCTTTGTTGTTGGTACTTGGGTACTGTTTTATGAACTTCAATTCAGTCGTTGGCTTATTTAGTGGATAGCATGGATGTAGTATTTCTCAATTACTAAAAGTTCTCTTATTTTCACTTAATGTTACTACCCACGTAATACTAAAATACTAAAAGTGGTTTGACTGATGAGTTAGTATGTATTCCTCTTCTAACCTTTTTATACTTTATACCTATTTATTTTTTATCATGATGTTTTCTTATTAGGTTTCATGTCTCATTCTTCCCTTGGAATAGGTTCCATGAGAACTGATCCGGGAATAAGGTCATTACTCAGACCATTGCACACTTGCAGCCCCCTCCCCCGCCCCCTCCGTCGCCCCTGGTAAAATCCCTCCCCCCCTTACCCACTCACACACACGCACACACGCGCACACACACACACATAGCTCTCCCTCATCTTCTCCCCCTCCCCCTTCACCGCCCCCTGCCCTGCCCCTCCCCCTTCCCCACTCAAACACGCACAACATATATGCTCTGTATATATGCATCCCCCTCCCCCGCCCCCTCCGCAGCCCCTGGTAAAATCCCTCCCCCCTTCCCCACTCACACGCACACACACGCACACAACTCTCCCTCATCTTCTCCCCCTCCACCACCCCATTCCCTGTACCCTACCCCCTTCCCCACACAAACACACACACACAGCTCTCCCTCATCTTCTCCCCCTCCGCCGCCCCCTGCCCCTCCCCCACCTCCTTCCCCACTCACACACGCAGAGCGTATATGTTAATGTGTAGTGTTTTCGTGAGTTTTCAATAAAGGACCATGTTGTGCTTTATGTATATTTTGTTGAGATTATTGACTTGATTGATTTTAGAAAGCTTAATCTCAAATCAAAAACCAATTCTGGATTTTATTAATTTTAAAGTTCCTTGATGTAATGGTTTAGTCCATTACTTTGTTATGTCACTATATCGCCCACGCCACGCCACGCTTAATCTCAAATCAAAATCCAACTTTGGATTTGATGGACACCTGCCAAATCTATGCCACTCTCCAGAATTGGTTTAAGCTTTCTAAAATCAAACCTTAAAAAAGAACACATGTTTCTTAACCTGTTTCTCCATAATTCTATATCATTATATGCCACTCTCCAGTTTAATGACAACTGGAGAGTGACCATGAACTCATTATGTTGTCATACCTGCTCAGCTAGTATACCTGATTAATTATGTTTATTGTTTGTCAAATCGTACAGAAAATCGAGAGGGAGAGAGTGATAATGGCGAGAGGTGGGAAGAAGGATGGGAAGACAGCAGTAGTAGTATCACCTAATCCAGAAGTAGGTGAGTGAAAAATACTTAAAAAGAATTGCAATTTCCAAAAACATGCTCTTCGATGCTCCCGCAAAGGCTTGTTCAGTTTCACTCACCCCATCCAAGATGGTGGTCAAACACCACGACAAAGACATTTTGGGGAAGTCCAACAGAAAGAATAAATTCATATTCTCCTTTCCCGGCCTTCTAGCTCCCATTTCCGAATTTGGGATTTTTTTTATTGTTGGATTTTTTGTTACCCCTTAAATAGGGTGGATAGTCCAATAAACAAAGGAGATTATGTCCAATTTTTTAAAAACAATTGACACTTTGTTTTTTTGAGATAGTGAATTTGATTGATGCATATTGTATATTTCATTTTATATGTGAATTTGTTTGATGAATTTAGACAATTTGGATGTTGGACTATTTTTTATTTGTTAAGCAGGGTGAATAGTTTCATAAACAAAGGAGACTATGCCCAATTTTTTTTAAAATTTGACACTTTGTTTTTTTTAGACACAATGTGAATTCGATGGATGAATATTGTATATTTCGTATTATATGTGAATTTATTTGATGAATTTAGACTATTTGAATGTTATTGGACTATTTGTTGTTTTTTAAGCATCGTGAATAGTCCTATAAATAAAGGATATTATGGCCAATTGTTTTAAAATTACACTTCAAAATTTTTGCGTTTCGCTATTACGTACTTTAAAAAATTATCATCGTTTCACGATTACGTACTTCGAAAAATTTCATCGTGCCTTCAGGCACGGGAATACGCTAGTAGATATATATATTTTGAGACACACACACACACACACACATATACATAGACACTGAAACTTGCACACTCAAACACACACACACATACACACATTGAAATACACACTAAAACACAAACATACATATACATACATCGAAACACACACACACACATGTGTATGTGGAGTGGAGAGAGAGAGAGAGAGAGAGCTTGGTAAAGATCGTCAAATAAAAGTGGTGGTCCATGGTGGAGAGAGGAATAAAGGTGGAAATCGTCGGTTTTGAAAGGGAGAGGTTTAACAAGATTTTGAGAGAGAAATGTAATCTGTAGGTGAATCTGAGACCAATTTATAGATTCAAAATGGTCACGGTTTAAAACCATAATCCTTACTATGGCCAATGGAACATTGAAACTTAGTTAGAGTTCTAGATCGTGACCCCTGCTGTGACCAATTAAATATCGAGAAATGGTCACAGTTGTGGACGTGACCAACTAAAGGTGACCATTTTGAACTAGGGTTGTGGGATACGATTTAGAATAGTGATTATACTTCAATGGTTTTGATCACAGGTGGGTCATGGTCTAAAACCATTACCATCATAATATAATTTTAGCGAGCAATTGGGCACCTAAAGAGTCATAAATTAGTCATAGTGTGGAACTGTGACCACTATTCTCATGGTCTAGAACTGTAACCAATCACCTATTGGTTTGGTCACATGGTTAGTTACAAATTTTGGTTGTGGGTCACGATTTTGGACTATGACCACTTAGCCATGGATTTAAAATGTGGCCAATTGACTGTGACAATCTGCTTATTTTGGAATAGTAATTATGCTTTCATGTTGGTTTTCTGGGTATTAGACCTGCCAAATTTCTCATAGGCCAAAATTTTAAATTGAATACTGAGGTTGATGATCTTCTTTAGGCTCCCAATAATACTCATTGGCAAGCTTCGCTACCTTACCATCACCATACCAGAATTGTCGTATTTATTTCATAATCTTAGTCAGTTTATCTCTAAACTAAGAACCCTTCATCTTCATGCAATGAACACAATCCTTAGATACATAAAAGCCATAGCTCGTCAAGGGTTATTATTCTTTAATACTCCTAAACTTCAATTACAAGCCTTTGTAGATGCTGATTGGGTTGGTTGCCCGAACACTAGAAGGTCAATTTCAAATTTCTGCATCTTTTCTGGATTTTCTATCATTTTACGGAGATCCAATAAGAAACATATCATTTCTAGATTTTCTGCTGAGGTTGAATACAAGTTCATGGCAATCACTTTTTGTGAAGACACATGGCTTCTCAACCTTCTTAATAATTTGAAGATTTCTTATTACCATCTTACTTCACTCTTTTGTGATAGCCACATAACTTTACATATAGTTGCAAATTCTGTTTTTCGTGAAAGGACTAAACATATTGGAATTTATTATCATATCATTCGAGACAAGAACCAAGTTGGAAGTATCAAAACACTATATGTCTCCTCTACTCATCACTTGACTGACATATTTACTAAGACTCTTGGTCAACAACGTTTTCAATTTCTTATTAGCAAGATGGGCATTCACAATCTGCATGCTCCATCTTGAGGGAGACTATTAAAGAGTGTAAACATCATTGGTTACTTACTTAGTTAACTATCAGTTAGTTCAATTGTTGAGTTAGTTAAAATTCTTGTTCAATTTTATGTTACTTAGTTAGAACTATTCCTCTATATATACACAAGTCTAGGTATTATAATAGAGTAAAAAATGATTAAAAACAAGCTTTTTATTTTCTTCTTATTTTAAATTTTAATATTATAAGAAGGAGAAGATGAAGAAAATTTAAAAGTCCCAAAAGGAAACATGTGTTCATGAAAAATGCATCTTTAGAAACCAGAAACTGATGAGAATCAAGGTCATATAAGGTTACCAAAGAATGCACATTCTTTGGGTTTTGGAATCAAATTTATTCTTATGGGATTGATTGTGGAAGCAAAAACATAGACAACCCAAAAATTTTAAATGATTGTATTGTGGTGATTTGTCAAAAATGAGATCAAAGGGAGATTTTTTTAACAATAAGGGAGATGGAGTTCTATTTATAGGATATGTAGCATTCAATATATAGTCACCCCAAAAATTTAGATCTAAATGAGATTAAAATCTCAAAGTTCTGGCAACATTGAGAATGTGCTGGTGTTACTTATCAAATATTGAATTTTGTTTGGTTTTTTCAATACAACTTAATTGGTCAAATGATACCTTTGGTAGGAAAAAAATCAAGGAAAATTCAACCATTGTCACTGGGAATGGTTTATATTTTAGCATTGAATTAAGTTTTATCCAATTAAACAAAATATGGCAATAAATGTTTAACATAAGACTTAGATTTCATCAAATATACCTAAATACATCTTGTGGAATATTCTACAATAGCAAGAAAGTACTTGAAACCATTTATATAAGAAACATTGACCCTATATATCTGAATAAATGATGAGAGCAAAAAATTTAGTATAAATATTATTTTTACAAGGAAAGGGAAGTCTTATTTGCTTAGCTAAGGGACAAACATTATAAGGATAACTTGTAATAGAATTACAGAAATTTGGCAAAATGTTTTAAGAAGTAAAATCTTGGCATGAGAGGGATGTCACATCCTGTAATACCAAAGGTTATGTGATAAGCTAGAACAAGCTAAAGAAAATGGGAGTTCTAAAGAAAGGGAATGGTTAAATAGCAAATAAGAAATGGAATCAGATTATGGACATGTTGTATGCTGAAAAAATATAAGTCTCCTGACTTTTCACCAATCGAAATCACATTCAAGGTGCTGAGCTCGTGAATGTAACAATGATTTTGTGAGAATAGAAAAATACACTTTAAGGATTTTTTATATTCCCATTTGAGATGAGGTTGTATTTGAATTTAGAAATTGATAGGACATCATAAAAATGAGATCAGTAGTGAGTTTAATATCGCTTATGTGATAAACATAGCCAATTTCTCCATTGGGAAACATAACATGAATGGTGTGTACAAGATGATAAGGATAAAAAATAAGAGTCAAGAAGTCCCGTAATTTATGCCTCCAGTGTCTGTGATCCATTTACTATCATCAAGACATTTGTCTCTAAGAGAAGAAAATATTGCATAAGAACTTAAAAACATATTTTATATCAGTAAACCCCATGCCATCATAGTTGAGGCACCGGATTGAATTGGATGAAGAAGGGTTGTTTATCTGAGAATCAAATTCATTCATATGATGTACAATTTTAGAACTCAAGAATTTCAAAAGTTGAAGGCATTGATCTGAATTCAATCATTTTTTAGATGCATCATCAATAGATCTAATAGATGGAGAATTACAGACAACAGAAACATAATTAGCATGTCCTCCATTCTATGAGTCTCTTCTTTTTTGTCTATAGCGTCGCCACTTCTTTTGGCAGTATTTATTGATTTGGAACTTAATTTGATGGAAATGGGCCACATTTTAGGGTTTTATTAGTCATTTTATTTTCTTTTATTATTTGTACTTTTATTTATTTTGCTTTAATATTTAAAGCTAAGGAGTAGTAATGATATTTTTGTAATTAGGTCTTAGATAGGAGCCTAAGATACTCTTCCCCCTTTAAATACTCCCATGTAAGTCTCATTTGAAGTAGACTTGAATTTTGAAATAGAAAAAAGTATTTCTCTCTCTAAAAGTGTGTTAGATATTTTTAGGAGCCTTTTGACGTGCCTAAAAATATCTAACCCACTTTTACAGAGAGAAATATTATTTTCTATTTCAAAATTCAAGTCTACCTCAAATAAGGCTTACATGGGGGTATATAAAGGGGAAGAGTAGCTTAGGCTCCAAGCTAATGCCTTAATTACAAAAATGCATTACTACTCCTTACCTTTAATATTAAAGAAAAACAAATGAAAATACAAATACAAAAAATACAAAAGAAAATAAAATGACTGATAAAACCCTAAAATATGGCCCACTTCCATCATAATTTGAAACTCATATTTTGGCACAAACTTTTTCGGGATACTGTTAATAACTAATAAATGGAAAGTTATATTCCTTGTGTGGACATATTTTAATGGAAACTTGATGAGTTGGTCGACCTACAAGTCTTTCTTTGATTGTTATACCGGGAGTTTCCTCACTTATTGTCCCGACTTTATTTTTGAACTTCTACCCTGGGGGTATCCATGAAGTTTATAACATTTTCCCACTACATGACCAGTTAAACCATAATTTTTACACATGGGTATTTCCTTTGAAAATGATTTATGGTTTGAAGCATAAGGGTTCTGACCATTTGCCTTCATATAAAGACAATTTCATCATGGGTAGGGCCATAAGCATTGGAAACATGAGTAGGTATGTAGGCCCCTTTTTAATAAAAAAAACTTTCCTTGTGCAGAATTAAGTTAAGGATGAATGCAAATCAACTTTCTCTTTTGAAAAACTCTTTTTCAATTTTATCAAACCAAGTTGTGAACAAATTTACTATGCCAATTTTATCTTGTTTAAGTCCTAAACATGTATCTAGGTGATAGGCAAGTAAAATAAAGTAAAGATACTCACAACGCTGAATGTACGAGGAAAAACCCAAAACGGGAAAAAATCTCGGACGGTCCAAGCCAAACAATCACTATGAATAATGGTTTTACAAAGACATATTAGCCTTACTCAATGACTCGATCCCCACGGGTCTTTACGCTCCTTATGATCTTATACCGTTCTTTAATAGTGCCCACGTAGAAATTCCGTCTTCCACGATGCTTGTCCACAACACTCGACTACACGAATGTCTCGGTGTCCACCGATAAGGCTTGAGTTGTATACGATATTGAAGACGATGTCCGTCGCTTCTCCACCGCAAAACCAGCAATCAAAAGTGTTCAATGATGAATAAAACTCAACTTGGTGTAGCAAGGATCACATAAACATTATGCTAATGAAAGCTCGGATATTTTCAAACTCTAAGGATGTGTTTAAGCTTTTGAAACCTTAGAAAACTTGTGCAAACAGGTTTTTGGATCGTAAACTATTTTTCCAGAATGCACACCCTTCGTGAAAACTGAACACCTCTATTTATAATAAAACTGAGTCCTTTCAGAATCTCGTTCGAATGAGATGTCACGTCATTCGAACGAGATATAAGTCGTTCGAACGAGGTGTCAGAATATCGTTTGAACAACGTTGTCAGATAGAGTTTTTAATTTAAATAGAGTTTTGATTAAAACCAACTCCTATCCAGTTCTCATCCGTCCTATTTTGACAAAAACGAATTGTAAACATTTAAACCTTTTTAAAAAACATTTTCTTTAAAGAAAAATAACATCCTTAATTTTATAAAATGAATTCCGAGTTTCTTTAACATTATGCATTCATACTCGTGTGATCTCGGAATGCAATTAAACCTTGAATACACGAAATTGCACCAATTAAACTTCGGCATGATTAATTCCATGTAGCTTTGACGCAACGTCTTCGATAAATCTTCAATATGTCATAGACTCGTGGGATCAGGCAATAAAAGACTATCTATGACTCAAACATGTTTTGTTCCGAGAATAAGTCAAAACTACATTAAGACTCAATTGGAAATTTGGTCCTTACAAATCTCCCTCTTTGACTATTCCGAGACAAAACCAACAGTGAAATGCCTAAGTCGGGATGCCATGCCGTATGACGCCTAAATCCCATCCCATAAAACCCAAAAAATGAAAAATACATCATCAGTATAGGAGAAGGTTCTTCAATAATGGACCGATAAGCATGAAACTATCTCGAATGTCTGAATGTGAGGAAGACTTGAAACTCTCGTATCTCTTTAAGCATACCTACACACATGAAATAGACAAATACCCAGTGAAGTATGGAGGGACAAATGATATAAATTAATATGAAACTTTTTAAATCCGAATCAATTGTTTTGTGAGTAAGCATGATACCAATATGTGAACATGAAATAACATAAAACTCACAAAACTCGCCTTACATCGCAGACATGGGATAAGGTTCTTGAACAATGGACCGACAAGCATGAAACTGTCTCGAATGTCTGAATGTGATGTAGACTTGAAAATCTCGTATCTCTTTAAGCATACCTACACATATGAAACAGACAAATACCCAGTGAAGTATGGAGGAACAAATGATATAAATTAACATAAAACTTTATAAATCTGAATCATTTGTTATGTGAGTAAACATGATACCAATATATGAACATAAAACAACATAAAACTCACAAAACTCCCCCTACATCACAGACATCTCTCCCCCTTTTTGTCTCGAATAAACAATCAGGTGAAAAGATAAACAAGACTAGCATGTGATACACTAATTTGAAAGATGAACTAATATTATTCTAGGTAAACATGAAACAACCAACTAATTATGATCAATCAATGTCAAATCAGTAGCTAACAAACAATGAATCACACAAAAAAATATAGCAATCAAAATAGGTGCGATTAAACGAATCAAATGCAGCAAAATATGATAATGATGAAAGTAGACTGCATAAATAAAAATTTAGTACCTAAATATGAATCGATATGCAGCAGGGTACTGAAACAGAAATCAACCAGCAAAAGTCAAACTGGTCAACCAGGCTATCGTTCAAACGAGCCAGGGATGTCGTTCGAACGGGAAGCAACATCGCTCGAACAAAACATTATATCATTAGAATGACATTAACAAATTTTCATAGTCTCCCCAGAACATTAAACAGAGTTGCCCAATAAGAAAATTTCCAAAAATAAACTTACTGGTAGGGGCTCAAAAACTGTGAAACAGTAGTAAAACAATACTAAAACTTGAAAACTAAAAAATAAATATGAGTAACATGCTGACATAATACCTATGGGGCAATAAATATGCCTACGTAATAGCATGACATGTGGTGAGCACCCCGGTCAAGATGGCGAGCAACAGACGTGCCAACAATATAGGGACGACTAAAGTCCTTAATAAACTAGAAAACCGAGGAGCAGTATCTGATTGGAATCAAACTCCAAGAAGATAGGACTCATCCATATTTGTAACCCCTAACTCTATATAAAGGGGACACCCCCCATTGTGAAAGGGGGATTAGAAGCTAGAGAAACACTCTCATGTAAAACTCTCTCATCATTCTAATGAAACACTGCAGCAGCCCCGTGGATGTAGGCCATTCATGGTCGAACCACGTAAATCTTTATCTCTTTCGTATTTATTTTTATGCTTGTATCATGATGAATTGGCACCCCCCTATGGGTGAGATTTTTTGCACCTACAATTGGCGCCGTCTGTGGGAAACGACACGAAAAGTCTTTCCTTCTTGTTGTCGAGACGAAGATTTACGTTACGACGCAATGGTTTACACGCACATAATCAAGAGATAAGTTTTCTTCTTTTAATCTGTGCACTAACAGTTATATGTTTTATACACAATTATTTGTTATGCACGTTCATCGTTTCATTGGTGTATGATTTTCGAACATTTATGTTCATAAGCCTTACAGTGGGCATATATTTATCTGTGAATTTGCATAACCGCAGTTTATTTTTGACGAATCTGCATAACGTTGAGTTTCGTGATTATGAGTTTTAAATAAGCCTGTATAAATATGGATTCTTTTGATGTTTTTATGGGTATACACGTTATTTTCTGGGTTACATCATATATTATGATTCCCATATCCCATATTTTGTGGCACGAGATAAGCGTTAAAAGCGGCCCTCTCTCACAGAGACGTTGACCACATCTTTATGAACATATCTGATGAATCTCTTTCAATAAGATATTTTTCACAAAGATTTACTGGTTCTGGCCATACGCGTAGTTCAAGGTTGACATCTCCATTCACAAAATTTGTTCTGAGATGAGATATACACGATTTACTAGGGCGGTGGATTCTCTACGTCTGAGGTCGTCTCCAACCTGTCCTTTGAGGCTGTTATCCAATCAAGCTCCACCAGCAGAGGGTTAGATCTTGGTAGAACTACCGCACTCGGATCAGCATAGTCGTATCTTCGATCGAGCACCAGTAAATTTTTTGGTCTCTACTCCGGTTACTCTCTGCCCTGCAACCTTCCTTGGCGAACAGCCCCCGGTGGTCGATGACTTGTTTGCAACCATTATTATCACACAACGGCAATAAAAGATAAAAGCGCAGAGCAAAATTTTTCTGGAGCTGATTTTCATCTGCAACGTCTTTCCTCTGTCTGGTCGACATCCACGATGAGAACGACCTGATAATACCTGAATACGCATCTTGTCGAGCACAACCAGTGATTTGAACCACCATACGAGGTCGACAAACAACATGCCATAGTGACGAGCTCGGAGGAGATCACCATGACCAAATAACTGATCGACTATGAAGACGAGCATGATCATCCTTTCAATTGAGCATCAGCAAAATCCTTGGTCTCCACTACGGTTACTCTCCGACCTGCCTCCCTCCTCATCGATCATCTTCAATTCGGCTATTGAATGAATGACATGAAAAACTTCAATCTGCTCCACCCCTACTGGATGGTGTTCCTATGCGAAGAAGAGGAACATCGCCGGACAAACCCTCATAATCGGCGACCACTACATCACCGGACCACACCTAGTGGTCGGTAACCACTGCGTGACGATCAAGGTTGGAGCCAACATCTGATTATTGCAGGTCAACAGAAAATTTTGAAAGACAGCAACAAATCCGCCCCTACTGGTCTGCGTCAAAAGAAAGTTACCAGCATTGAGATCCTTACACAGCTATATCGCGTGTGCATTTTGATGGAAAGCTGTGGTCTTTCCCAAGCATTTTTTTTACTTTTAAAAATAAATAAATAAATAAAACCCTTGCTGATAAGAGCTTCGATTTCTTACACCAACTCTTTTCACATCTTTACATAGAAACGAATTTTGAAACCAAACTTGTATTTGAGTATTCACTTTGGACTTCAAATAACTTTGAAAAAATTCTGAATTAATCCTTGTCTTACACTTGGAATATATTTGACTAATTTTTTCATTGCTCGGTTCTCTCTAAAAATAAAATTATTTTAAGGGACCGTGTGTTTTTGTTACAACGATTTTAGTTGACACTTTTTATACGACCTTATTACAAATTATTTCGATCACATAAATAGTGGGGCGCACTTATAGAGGACTCACGATATTTATTCGATCATTTAATTTTCAATATTGTCCTCCAGATACAACTATTTAAATTTAACTCATCCCCGATGGATGCTCGGGCACGGTTATCTCAGTGTGATTTTTGTCATAAAAATCATTGGAACATTTATTACATTCATACGCTACTATGAAATATTTCCTCGGCAAATGGCCGTGCGGATGCGTATCTTATATACTTTGCTGAACAGATCATTTTCATGATAACTTCCATTTGATTTAGCCTCAACAGATGGTCGAACAATTTACTAACATCTACAGGTACAAGATTCAGTCCCGACAGATGCTCGGCCACAATCTTAAGCTCTTGGAACTCTCATAGATGTTTTGACAGATGCTCGAGCATGAAGTGCTCGCTATATCTACTCGGTATTCTACAACTTTGTCCCAACGGACCATCGAGGCACCATTTATTTTGATAAAGCTCCGATAGATAGTCGAGCACACTATAACACTTTAGACCCAAAGAAATACTTGGGCAAAATTATTATTACTCTGACTGAAGCTCGGATTCTATGATTCTTAATCTGAAGGATGGTCAGGCACATTCAAGATTCATCTCGGTAAATGATCAACAAAATATTTTTATATATTCAGTCCCGAAGACATCTACCGCACAAGTCTTATTTTATCCCCAGTGGATAGTTGGTCAGGATAATTCTTGTATTTATCACAACCCCACTTGATGGATACACATATTTATTTGTACATTGTTCGTTTCCGTCTCATAATATTTTATTTGCTCACAAATTATGCTCACAATTTTTATCATCATAAATTTATTAGCAGGGGGCTATCTATACTGCATACTTCACAATTGTCACTGCACAAATTTTCTGCGAGCATCGAAAAATAAATTTTCGAAACCTACTTACGATTGAGTATTTGCTTAGAACTATTTCCATAAATTCCAAATTAAATTTTATTCGACTTTGTTACAAATTATTTGGCTCACATAAATAGTGGGCCACACTTATAGAGCATTCATGTCATTTATTCGATCAATTAATTTTCAATATTGTCGTCTAGCTATTATTGGTTATATCAATGAATGGTCGGTGTAATATTTTTACTAATACCTAGCATAGCCCCGACGGATGCTCGGGCACGACCATCATCGTCAGATTTTATCACAGATAATTATGGGATCATTCATATCATTCATTCAATACTATGAATCTTTTCCTCGACACATGTTCGAGCAGATGGACAACATATATTCCTTGACTGAATAAACGAATTGCATGATAAATTCTACTTGATTTAGCCTCAACAAATCGTCGAGCAACTTATTAACTTCCACAGGTACAAGATTCAATCCCGAAGAATTCTCGGCCACAATCTTAAGCTCTTGGAACTCTTATTTATGCACCGATAGATGCTCGAGCATGGACCGCTCTCTATATCTACTCGGATCGGTGCAACTTCGCCCCGGCAGACCAGCCTGGCACCACTTATTTTGATAAAGCTCTGAAAGATGGTCGAGCACTTTACGCCACTTTGGACCCAACAAATACTTGGGCAATATTATAACCGACGGATGCTCGGACGTTGATATTTCTTCAATTTCAGTATTTATTATCTCGCTCTATGATTCTTGACCTGAAGGATGATCAGGCATATTCAAGGTTCATCTCGACAAATAATCGGCAAAATATTTCTATATATTTAGTCCCGAAGATATTTGCCGCACATATCGCATTTTATCCCCAACAAATAGTTGCTCAGGATAGTTCTTATATTAACAGTCGATTAATAATTGACATTACATTTATTGGAAAGTTAGTTTTCGCTAACAGTGTAGGATCATTCGTAATATTTGCTCGGTCCTTTTCACCTCAATGGATACTCGAGCATGGATCACTCGCAATATCTACCCAATCCTCTATAATTTTAGCTTCAACAGGCATTCAGGCATCGTTTATCTTATCAGTGCTCCGACGAATGCTCGAGCATGGATCGTTCGCAATATCTACTAGGTCCTTTGCAATTTTGCCTCAACGGACCCTCAGCTCCAATAGACAGTTGGGAAATACAGCTCTTATTTAATTCAACCTCGTCGAATGAAAAGTTTGGCGATCTATACAATAAAAATCCAATAACACATAAAGCAGCATGAAGAGCAACGATCAACTATATTTATCAACAAGGACGAATCCAACCTGTAAGAAGTAACATATCCAGTAAGATCACGGTCAACAATCCAAACATGTTGATAACAACACTAGACCACCTTGAATGTATTGAGCAACATTGTCAGACAACCCACGGTGATCGGCGATCACCAGATAACGAATTAGCGCGTCATCAACACTAAGATATCCACTCCATAGAAACAACGTTTCTTGAACGCCATATCAAATCAACGCATTTCTGCACAAGGACTCTTTATACTCATATCAATTTCTTTAGGTGCACGAGATATATGGAGTCTTCCACAGCCCCCTGGAACCACCATACATGGTCAACGAACAAATGTGCCCCGAGGAAAGATATATTACATGGAGCTATATGAACAAGACAATCCTTAATCATATCCAGCTCGACGAACGATCAACACAATACTTTACAATGCAACAAAGCCCCGAGGAATGATCGGGCACACTTATCATCTTGGTTATACAGATCAAATGACTCAATGGACGGTCGGGCAGTCTTCTCTTCACAGCCCGATTGGGGGATCCATGGCAACGATGACACGTGAATAGATTCACTACAATATTTAAAGCAAAATAGAAGAGGTCAACTCAGGACATATGCCAACATGCTTAACACCGAAAGTAGTCTTTTAAATGATGATAAAAAACAAGCTTGATTTAGTTACAACAGCCTTCTTGATTGTTCCCACTAAATTAAGTACGTCTACAGGTCTTTGCATCTCCAAACACAAATGGCCTCACGAGTTTTCGAGGCAATAATAAAAGCCCTACGGGGGATCCCTAGGTAAAAAGCTAACTCAGGTTGGTCGTCAACTATGTTGGTCGGTTAAATCCTGAACGGGTGGATGGACCTTAAACCAGGTGCATTTTTGCCATCGCCTTTTAGGCCTAAGGAAGTGTGACGGCACAACCTAAAAGGTAAAATAGGCGGATATTTACATGTGAGGCATTAGAAAATGGAAAAATGCAAACGTAATTGGTATTACATTAAATTATGGGAAAAGCCTAAGTACAATAAGCATACTGATTACATATCATATGCTAGAAAACCTAATGCAGGGTCTTACCCCTACTAGGTACATTCTCGAGCAAGGCTCGACGCATAGGCTTCTGGTCGACCTCTCGAATTGGATGATATGAAAAACCTAATGCAGGGTCTTACCCCAACTAGGTACATGCTCGAGCAAGACTCGACGCATAGGCTTTTGGTTGGCCTCTCTAATTGGACCATATGAAAAACCTAAGGCAGGGTCTTACCCCTACTAGATACATGCTCGAGCAAGGCTCGACGCATAGGCTTCTGGTCAGCCTCTCCAATTGTACCATATGAAAAACCTAATATAGGGTCTTACCCCGACTAGGTACGTGCTCGAGCTAGGCTCAATGCATAGGCTTTTGGTCGACCTCTCTAATTGGACCATATGAAAAACCTAATGCAATGTCTTACCCCGATTAGGTACGCGCTCGAGCAAGGCTCGACGCATAGGCTTTTGGTCGGCCTCTCCAATTGGACCATATGAAAAGCCTAATGCAGGGTCTTACCCTTACTAGGTACGTGCTCGAGCAAGGCTCGACGCATAGGCTTTTGGTCAGCCTCTCCAATTGGACCATATGAAAAACCTAATGCAGGTTCTTACCCCTACTAGGTACATGCTCGAGCAAGGCTCGACGTATAGGCTTGTGGTCGACCTCAGTAAATGGACCATAAACGATCAAAATACAGGGAGATGCCCTAAACTTAATTCACGCTACAGAAAGCCTCAGCAAATTAATTCTGAACAGTCTTATGGTCGGCCTCACTAATTGGGTCATGCAATAAAACAGACAATGAACTACGTTTGACCTGATCCCAAGAGGGTACGTAGACAGCTCGACACTCTCGAGTCCGATTCCCATATCAATTGAACGTCTCTCAACTCAAGCCAAACATTCATCTAAAAACCTATTAAGGCGAGAAGATCAACCAAAGAAGGCTTAAAAGTTAAACGATAGCTCAAAGATCGCCAGTCCAGTTCACATCAACAACTGCATACCCTTAAAGAGATTATGGACCAGCTCCCAGCTCATCTCAGAATCAACTCAGCTGAACTGTAGCCTGTGGGGCTATTGTGGGGGAAATAAATATGCCTACGTAATAGCATGACACGTGACGAGCACCTCGGTCAAGATGGCAAGCAACAGACATGCCAGCAATATAGGGACGACCAAAGTCCTTAATAAACTAGAAGAACGAGGACCAGTATCTGATTGGAATCAAACTCCACGAAGATAGGACTCATCCATATTTATAACCCTAATGTAACCCCTAACTCTATATAAAGGGGACACCCCCCATTGTGAAAGGGGGATTAGAAGCTAAATAAACACTCTCATGTAAAACTCTCTCATCATTCTAATGAAACACTGCAGTAACTCCGTGGACGTAGGCCATTCATGGTCGAACCACGTAAATCTTTGTCTCTCTCGTATTTATTTTTATGCTTGTATCGTGATTAATTGGCACCCCCCTACGGGTGAGATTTTTTACACCTACAATACCGATGTGGCTAATCATGAGAATGGAATTTATGGGCATGAACTAAAACAAATGAATCACAATTCCAACACATCGAAATGATCAAGAAGCTCAAATCAATAGAAGTTTATAATCAAACTTTGTTATAGCCATATGTGGTGATTAAAGTATTAGATTAATGAACTAAACAAACATCATGCACACGAATCCGAAATTTTGACGATTCTACAAACAATAGCGCCATGACACGATTTTTCAACGTTAGGATTCTTTGTGCAAACCCGTTAAAATTTTTAATCCATCCAAACTCCCTCAGATATATATCATATTTTCTTTAGAATGAACTAAACTAATTTGGCCCATTTTTGGCATATGATTCTTTTTATTGCCTTTTTATTTTTCGATCCCTTTGAAATGGCGGCTTGCACGACGAGTCAATTTTACACTCTCGCAGCCCTTTCCCATACACTCATCATATTTTCAAATTAAAACGCTCACGAGTGAACGGTTATTATATGCACACCTCCTCCTTATGTCTACTTACGCATAGATGAAAAAATTGAGATAAAATCATCTCACCAAACTCAAATATGCAAGAGTAGCCAAACATCCATACAAATGCGTGCATGTGTGCAAAGATGGCATATATACAAAGTCGAATAAAAACGCATATCAACTTCGAAAAAACCCCATAATACAATGGTTAAGATCATTCTAAGCATTAATAATAACCAAATGTCCTAGACACATGGATAATGGAAGGAAGGGGGTCCAAGCACACCAATATGTGTAATACCCCGTGATTTTAATGACTTTTAAAATGGGTTATATTTTAAATTAATGGATTAATTGGATTTTATTATAAATTAATTCATTTGGGATTTATCCGAATTGTGGATATTAAAATGTATGATTTTTTATATTACTTAAAGATATTTAGGTAATATATGAATGGGATGTTATTGATATTGCTGTGAGTTATTTATTCAGTAATTTGAATTTTTAGTGAGACGCGGTATGGGACGTGTCGGGACTAATTTATTAAATTAAAAAGGAAACATATTTTTACGTCAACTTTATAGTCGTTTTGACTGCGTCGTTGCGTCCGTAAGGGTTGAAATAGTCAGAAAAGTGTATTTGGACGTTGGTTTTGGGTCTCTGGTCATTTGGAAATGAAAAGACAACCAAAAAGGTCATTTTGATCATTTTTACAAGGGGGATGAATAGTGATTTCGGATTTTATCTTATTATAAGTATTTGGAGATTAGTTGAACCTAGGTTCATTCATCTCTTCTACACAAAAATTGAAAGGTCATCTTCTTAGAGAGAGTGACAGGTTGCTTGGGAGAAGAAAAGCTTGCTTGGAAAGGAGGAGAACCAAAGGTCAAAGGTCACCACCACCACCACCACCGGAAGTTGGCCGGAGAAAGGGAGAACCATCTGTGTTATTCAACTCCAAAGGATCAGATCTTCATTAGAGGCAAGTGTTTGATAATTACAATCTAAGTTTGTATATTGTCCATGTTAGGATAGTTATAAAAAGATGAGATTTTTACATGTTTGAAAGATAATGAAGAGTTGTTAATGGATTTCTGAAAATTGGAAGTTTACAGGAACCAACTCATGTTGTAGGTAGATAGTAATCCACGAAATAATAATAAATCTGTGGAAGAAATTCTGAGAATCAATGGTGTGTTCTTAAAGATATCATATATATAATTTTCTGGAATAAGAGGATAAACATATGCGTTTAATTCAAACTCTTGATGATTCTAGGATGTTTAGAGCATTAGAAATCATTCACATATGTTGCTATATCATGTAGTAAGGTTTATAAGAAATTTGGGTTGTTAATATGAAGGATTGTGTGATCAAAAGTGATGAAACCCGTAGTAGAAGAAATGTAGAAAACTGGGATGATATCTAGGCGATCGATCGATCGACCCCCTACCTTCGATCAATCGACCTCCCCAGAATCTTGAAGTTGTTTCTTTTTAATGCTTGTTCGTATTCCAAAACTTTTCTAAATCTTTGGTGATTATTAATTGGATATATTGGGACTTAGGAAGGTTCAGTAAGCCCTAGTTAAGAATCGAATTGATTTGATTGGGATTTAATTAATTAGAATTATGATAATTATAGAAATTTCGGTTGCTAGATTCATGTGTTGGATTCTAATTTGTATGCATGAGGATTAAGGATAGGTCCAGTAGGGGAGATTTAATATAACACCTGGGTAGCCTTAGGGTTACAATTTGAGCATCAAGGACAGAGTTTAAGCTCATGATTGATTGCACAAGGACTAAGTGTAGTATAAGCGCTTAGTGGTATGGCTCCTGGATAGAGATGGGAGTTCAGACCACATTTGGTTGAAAGAGGGGATGAGGTTATCCCGGTTGTGTATTTGAAGTTGACGGACCTCCACGATCGACAAAGTTAAGTAGTAGTGTATTGGAGGGGTTCCTTGTTTGGATTTCGCTTTGCGAGACGCTCCGCGCACGAACCTTAACGACGTCAGGAGTGGAGAGATGTTATAGGATGCGAGGATGTTGATTTTGTTGATAAGGCATGTAGTGTGAATGAAACACTATAGACTATGAGCCATGTGAGGATGGTATTAAATTCTAGTTGATAGAAGATGTGTTTATAAGAGATTAGAAACAATCGGTTTTAACCCTAATTAAGGGAGAGTTTAATTCATGGTAATTTGGGAGATAAGATGATATGGACCAGTAGGATATTAATGATTTTCTTACTGAATAAAATGTTGAGGAAAAACCTATTTGAACCTTGAGTAATGAGTGAGGCTCGGGGATAATTAAATTAAGAAGTGAAGTCATAATATTTTAATACATAGGATGTCAAGAGACATAATGCTACGTATGGGAAGTATCTTAGGATAGTGTGATTACCTTATTGATATTATATTATAGGTAGATGATAATGCCTATTTGATTGATTGATGATTTATGTGTATGACATACCTAGCTTACTTGCTATCGATGGGAGGTTTGCACGCGAGGGCAGTCATATCCTGATGAATCCATGGGATTTTTGATTTGTCGCTCGAGAACATAGGTTTATGAAAGATTTATCAGGGAGTTGATAAGTCCGCTGACTATGGGTACGTAGGTATGTGCGTGGCCCATGGATACGAGAACTATGTTCGCCTCCAATTTGTGTGTTGTTGTTTGTGGTTCGAGGAATCCTTACCGAACCTTTATTCCCCTATTCGGCGACGAGCGATAATGGGACGTGATAGCAGAGTAATGCATGCACCGCAGCTGTGTCTTGGGGTGCCGTATTATATATGCATATATATAATGAATTAAATGAATATATATAGAGTGGTTTGATTAATCTACTATGTGATAATTGTAGACGACGGTGAATAGAGAAAAAGAATTGAATGAAGTTAATGAATGTTTATTCTTATAGAATTGAAGAGCTTAATTCACATTAATGAGAAACGATTCATGTTAATGGGAAACAAATATGAATGATTACACTACGTATGGTATGGGACATATGGGGTTATGATATGGGATTGAATCATATTATGGAAACTAGTGAGGAGGAACCATTAACTAGGAGGTAAATAGGAAACGTTAAGTGTGCACTCTAGATGAGAGGTGAGAATATCAAGTGAAAGTCTGATTACTAACATGTACATAGTAAATGCTTTATTGCACTAGTTAAATACTTGTTGTTTTCAAAACCATTTTCACATCGGGATCTGACCCGTTTCCTTGCATATTTTCTTTTCTATTGTACCTTCTATATCAGGTGTCCTGGAGTAGGGACGCCAAAATTAGTGGATTATGACGAGCTATGGAGCTATGGAGTATTTCTTAGACGTCTATCTTCATTTGATTCACAGTATTCTGTTGGTTAGGGCATGTCGCCCAAAGGAATTTAGTTATCTCTTTTCTATTTGAGTCAAATACTCTTGTATTTGTGTCATTTTAATACATTTACTATTGTTGGGATTACTATATTGGATAATTATGTGGGAATGTTTATTCCAATTGCATTTAAATTCTTTTGAGTTATCTGTTCGGTTATTTGTGTTGTAGAATAATATGTGTAGTGTTATTCGTAAACTAAAAATGGATTTTGTTGAATTAAAATTTGGAAAGTTTTTTAACACCAGCTTAATTGGGTATTGGGTGTTTTGTAAATGTTTTCGACAGTGATGCTGAGAATGATCCAACTGTATATTCTATTTTAATTTGGTATCAGACTGGCCACCCGGTATTTAATTAGCTGGGGTGTTACAGGCGGTATCAGAGCATCAGGTTCTAGTGTCCTTTAGGATCTGTACGGATTACTGTGTTTTTAGCTTAGCGTTCTTTGATGTAGAGCCCTATGTTTAGGATTGTTGATTTCTTTGGTAAGATTACGTATATATTAGTGAATCTTATTTGCGTTCGGACGGGTTCGGACAAGAGGTATGGCAGATGAAGGCCATTGGACGGATAACGGAGATCGTACTTAGGAGGCTATGAAGTATGTTCGAGTATGATGACCGTAGTCGAGGTCACCCCTATTATGGAAAATTGAGGAGAGTCATCAGTAGAAGTTCTTGAAATGCGGGAATTATGTGTGTTACCTAACGAAGGCAATATATTCAAAGTATGGGCATATAGTGGAGTGTGGTGAACTAGAACTAAAAATTTGGGGTAAAATTTTTCTTAACTCATCGGAGCAAAGTTATAATAGTGGGAGTTAACAACCACCACCCGCAAATGAGGGTATGTTTCCTATCTAAGGAGTTATGAGGCGCATACTGATTTTTGTAGCAATAAATATTGTATGGGCAAAAGGGTTACTAAACTTAGCCTATGGCACTTTATTGATGTAGACTCACCGAGGGGTTATGGGACACCTATATTTTACATGTCATCACGTGGGTCTGATTTTTATCACAAAATTACTTAATTTAGGCATGTCGAAACACGATGTGACTATCGACATGGATTGACTTGTGGTATATGAGCGCGTATGTACTACTATAGCCAGCATCTTGTCTTTAATAAGAGAGTAGATGAGTAGACTTTTATTTGAAATCGATAAAACTTGTAGAGAGGTTATAAACTATTGATTAAGGACCTGAGGAGTTTCGATGACCGACTACTTTAGGTAGTAGTGTATTGGGGGGGTTCCTTGTTTGGATTTTGCTTGCGAGACACCCCACGCATGAAACTAATAAACGTTTGCAGTCGAAATAAGTTAGGTCTTTAGGATATGAGTTTATAACATTTGCGATAAATGAGAGTATTATGTGGGTAATCATATCCATATTATCATGAAAAGATGTACGATAGGGTGTATGGGCGCCCCAGATGGTTGGATTGTAGTAGTTTTCATAATTGTGAAACTGTAAGAAGTTGTGACTTCAGGATTTATTTGTTTAATAAGTGAGGATCATTTTTTCCAAACTTTTTCACGAGGATGGTATAGGTAAAATTGCGTAAAGTTTAAATTTCATTCAGTTGAAACTATATGGTGAGGCTAGGCGTATAACATCAATGGGGATTTTCGTTAATGTACTGTATGGGCGGTACGACATAGATTATTTGTGATGTGAGATTTATACTCGGAGTTGACCGTACCAGTATGATTTATCTTTTCAAATTTCAAGATGAAATTCTGTTATAAGGGGGAGTATGTAATACCCCCGTGATTTTAATGACTTTTAAAATGGGTTATATTTTAAATTAATGGATTAATTGGATTTTATTATAAATTAATTCATTTGGTTTTTATCCAAATTGTGGATATTAAAATGTATGACTATGTATATTACTTAAATATATTTAGGTAATATATGAATGGGATGTTATTGATATTGTTGTGAGTTATTTATTCAGTAATTTGAATTTTTAGTCAGACGCGGTATGGGACGTGTCGGGACTAATTTGTTAAATTAAAAAGGAAATATATTTTTACATCAACCTTATAGTCATTTCGACTGCGTCTTTGCATCCGAAAGGGTTGAAATAGTCAGAAAAGTGTATTTGGACGTTGGTTTTGGGTCTCGGGTCATTTGGAAATGAAAAGACAACCAAAAAGGGCATTTTAGTCATTTTTACAACGGGGATGAATAGTGATTTCGGATTTTGTCTTATTATAAGTATTTGGAGATTAGTTGACCGTGGGTTCATTCATCTCTTCTACAAAAAAATTGAAAGGTCATCTTCCTAGAGAGAGTGAAAGGTTGCTTGGGAGAAGAAAAGCTTGCTTGGAAAGGAGGAGAACCAAAGGTCAAAGGTTGCCACCACCAACACCACCGGAAGTTGGCCGGAGAAAGGGAGAACCACCTTTGTTATTCAACTCCAAAGGATCAGATCTTCATTATAGGCAAGTGTTTGATAATTTCAATCTAAGTTTGTATATTGTCCATGTTAGGATAGTTATAAAAAGATGAGATTTTTACATGTTTGGAAGATAATGAAGAGTTGTTAATGGATTTCTGAAAAATGGAAGTTTATAGGAATCAAACTCATGTTGTAGGTAGATAGTAATCCATGAAATAATCATAAATCTGTTGAAGAAATTTTGAGAATCAATGGTGTGTTCCTGAAGATATGATATATTTAATTTTCTGGAATAAGAGGATAAACATATGCTTTTAATTCAAACTCTTGATGATTCTAGGATGTTTAGAGCATTAGAAATCATTCACATATGTTGCTATATCATGTAGTAAGGTTTATAAGGAATTTGGGTTGTTAATATGAAGGATTGTGTGATCAAAAGTGATTAAACTCGTAGTAGAAGAAATCCAGAAAACTGGGATGATATCTGGGTGATCGATCGATCGACCCCCTGCCTTCGATCGATCGACCTCCCCAGAATCCTTGAAGTTGTTTCTTTTTAATGCTTGTTCGAATTCCAAAACTTTTATAAATCTTTACTAATTATTAATTGGATATAATGGGACTTAGGAAGGTTCAATAAGCCCTAATTAAGAATCGAATTGATTTGATTGGGATTTAATTGAATAGAATTATGATAATTATAGAAATTTCGATTGCTAGATTCATGTGTTGGATTATAATTTGTATGCATGAGGATTAATGATAGGTCCAGTATGGGAGATTTAATATAACACCTAGGTAGCCTTAGGGTTACAATTTGAGCATCAAGGACTGAGTTTAAGCTCATTATTGATTGCGCAAGGACTGAGTGTAGTACAAGCGCTTACTGGTATGGCTCATGGATAGAGATGGGAGTTCAGACCACATTTGGTTGAAAGAGGGGATGAGGTTATCCCGGTTGCATATTTGAAGTTGACGGACCTCCATGACTGACAAAGTTAAGTAGTAGTGTATTGGAGGGGTTCCTTGTTTGGATTTCGCTTTGCGAGACGCTCCGCGCATGAACCCTAACGACGTCAGGAGTGGAGAGATGTTATAGGATGCGAGGATGTTGATTTTGTTGATAAGTCATACAGTGTGAATGAAACACTATAGACTATGAGCCATGTGATGATGGTATTCAATTCTAGTTGATAGAAGATGTGTTTATAAGAGATTAGAAACAATCAGTTTTAACCCTAATTAAGGGAGAGTTTAATTCGTGGTAATTTGGGAGATAAGATGATATGGACCAGTAGGATATTAGTGATTTTCTTATTGAATAAAATGTTTAGGAAAAACCTATTTGAACCTTGAGTAATGAGTGAGGCTCGGGGATAATTAAATTAAGAAGTGAAGTCGTAATATTTTAATACGTAGGATGTAAAGAGATATAATGCTACGTATGGGAAGTATCTTAGGGTAGTGTGATTACCTTATTGATATTATATTATAGGTAGATGATAATGCCTATTTGATTGATTGATTATTTATGTGTATGACATACCTAGCTTACTTGCTATCGGCGGAAGGTTTGCGCGTGAGGGCAGTCATATCCTGATGAATCCATGGGATTTTTTATTTGTCGCTCGAGAACATAGGTCTATGAAAGACTTATTGGGGAGTTGATAAGTCCGCTGACTATGGGTACGTAGGTATGTGCGTGACCCCTAGATACGCGAACTATGTTCGCCTCCAATTTGTGTGTTGTTGTTTGTGGTTCGAGGAATCCTTACCGAACCTTTAGTCCGCTATTCGGCAACCAACGATATTGGGATATAATAGCAGAGTAATGCATGCACCGCAGCTGTGTCTCGAGTTGCCGTACTATATATATATATATATATATATATATATATATATATATATATATATATATATATATATATATATATATATATATATATATATATATATGAATTAAATGAATATATATATAGTGGTTTGATTAATCTACTGTGTGATAATTGTAGACGGCGGTGAATAGAGAAAAAGAATTGAATTAAGTTAATGGATGTTTATTCTTATAGAATTGAAGAGCTTAATTCATATTAATGAGAAACGATTCATGTTAATGGGAAACGAATATGAATGATTACACTACGTATGGTATGGGACATACAGGGTTATGATATGAGATAGAATCATATTATAGAAACTAGTGAGCAGGAACCATTAACTAGGAGGTTAATAGGAAACGTTAAGTGTGCACTCTAGATGAGAGGTGAGAATATCAAGTGAGAGTCTGGTTACTAACATGTACATAATAAATGCTTTATTGCACTTGTTAAATACTTGCTATTTTCAAAATTATTTTCACATCGGGCTCTGACCCGTTTCCTTGCATATTTTCTTTTATATTGTACCTTCTATATCAGGTGTCCTGCAGCTGGGACGCCAACTTTAGTGGATTATGACGAGCTATGGAGCTATGGAGTATTGCTTAGACGCCTATCTTCATTTGATTCATAGTATTCTTTTGGTTAGGGCATGTCGCCCAAAGGAATTTAGTTATCTCTTTTCTATTTGAGTCAAATACTCTTGTATTCGTGTCATTTTAATACATTTACTATTGTTGGGATTCCTGTATTGGATAATTATGTGGGAATGTTTATTCCAATTGCATTTAAATTCTTTTGAGTTATGTGTTCGATTATTTGTGTTATAGAATAATATGTGTAATGTTATTCGTAAACTAAAAATGGATTTTGTTGAATTAAAATTTGGAAAGTTTTTTAACACCAACTTAATTGGGTATTGGGTCCTTTGTAAATGTTTTCGATAGTGATGCTGAGAATGAGCCAACTGTATATTCTGTTTTAATTTGGTATGGGACTGGCCACCTGGTATTTAATTAGGCGGGGTGTTACAATATGCCATATCAAACATGTTAACTCATGACTCAAAAACAAAAGCTGAAAATATTTGTGAATTTTTCAACTTATTTTGACTCAAATAAAGCAAAATCTTTTTTTGTTTTTCTCAAAATTTCTCAAAACCAAAAATCTTTTTGTATTTTTCAAATAAGATGCAATAAATAAAAAATATAATACAAAATGATAACACATGGCAACACACTCAACCTTTAGATTTAGCATGAGAAGAATAGAGTGCAACCAAATGAGAACCATGAAGTTTTATTCCTAAAGCTACCAAATCCGACTTCCTTTCCCAAGTAGGTGTGTAATGATGCATAGGGGTGGGGGGAATCGGGGCAACTTTATTCCTCATCTTCCTAAACTTTCGAGGAGAATTCCTAAGGTCATAGAAAAACTTTTTGAGATGACCTTTCCTACCCTAAAAAGTGCAAGTGTAGTGATGGTATGGAAAGTGACCTATATGTGGACTTTTTCTAACATTTCTACGTGGCTATCTCACATGTGCGGAGGGAATGGGAACAACACGATCATCAAAATCAATACGACCCCTATCCCTCTTAACGTGGACGGTGCCTAACATCCTATCCAATTTCTCACTTTTATCCTCCAAGTTAAACTTAACTCTAGACGAGTCTCTCAAACTCCCCTCTAACTCCTTAATCCTATACACAAGTAGACGCCTAGACTCCTCAAACTCTATCACCTCCTTTTTTCAAGGCCTCTATCAAACCTCAAAGGGTGTCTCCCTCTTTCTCGACGTATTCTAACTTCTCCCTAAGCTTCTTCTCCCGTGCCCTAAGATCATCGATTAATGCATCATTATTTTTTACGGCACGCTCTTTCAACTTAGCTTGCAATTTTGAGTTAGCCTTTTTAACCTTCATCATTTTCTCAACCAACTCTTGAAATGCAACATGCAACTCTCCTACGTTGATCTCCTCATCCTCCTATCATCACCCTCACCCTCTCGGGAAGCACTCTTAACATCCTCGGAAGTGTCATGGACTTGAGTATCTTCGTGGGAAGTTATATCGTCGTCTCTCGCATGACATGCCATAAATGCAACAAGGTTATGCTAAATGAGGTAATCATCTCCCTCTTTCGATTCACTATCACTTAAGGTGGCATTGTATGCTATCGGTTTATTAAGTATAGTGGGACACTCATTAAGTTTGTGAACATACCTCTCACACCCGAAACACCTATCATACTCATCTCTCTTATATTTCTCATTATTATCTTTAGGTGTGAAGTCTCCCTTGTTCTTGAATTTCTCAAACTTTTTGTCATCTTTTGATTGTTAATAAATTTGGAGAAATTTTTTCAACTTTCTTGCCAACAAGACGACATCCTCAAAGTCGGAATCGGAGTCGTCCTTCGAAACTTTAGTTTCCTCCTTCAGGTCTTTCAAAGCAATGCCCTTTTTTTCTTTGGCACTTGCTTGGAGGTAAACATATCGATTTAATAGGCTTGTAACTAACCTACGACCTCTTCTAGTTTCGATGAGTTAAGCATACCAAGGGAATTCATAACGGTCACTTTAGCATCAAACCTACTCGACAATGATCACAAAATTTTCTTAATCACTCGATTATCGAGAATCTTCTCGCCTAGGATAAACTCCGCATTAACAATAGTGGACAACCTAGTGTAAAATTCATCAAACGTCTCACTCTCTAACATCTTAATTGTCTCAAACTGTGAAGTGAGATTTTGCAACATAGATGCCCTAACCATGCTCGTGCCCTCGTGAGTGAGTTCCAGTGTATCCCAAGCTTCTTTCGAAGTTTCACAAGTCATGATATGATTAAATTCTGCAGGTGTGACATGTGAGGAAATAACGTGGATGCCTTCGGAGTTATATTGTGCAAGCCTATGTTCAATATTAGTCCATGACTCAACGGGTAACAAACTAGTGACCTCACCTTCCCGTGTGACAGGTAGTGACCAACTGTTTTCAATAGCTAACCAGACACTCTCATCAATAGATTTTAAAGCACTTCTCATTCGTATTTTCCAGTAAGCAGAATTAGTGCCATAAATAACAGGAGTGCGAAAACTGTCAAAATTATCCTTGCAAGAAAAACGGGATCAAATACAATAAAAATGTATTTCTAACTCTGATACCAATTTGTAGGCCCCTTTTTAAGCAAAAAATTTGCTTGTGAAGAATTAAGTTAATGATGAATGCAACTGAACTTTCTCTTTTTGAAAAACTCTTTTTCAATTTTATCAAACCAAGTTGTGAACAAATTTACTATGCCAATTTTATCTTATTTATGTCCTAAACATGCATCTAGGTGATAGGCAAGTAAAATAAAGTAAAGATACTCACAACGCCGGATGTACGAGTAAAAACCCAAAACGGGAAAAAACCTCGAACGACCCAAGCCAGACAATCACTATGAATAATGGTTGTACAAAGACAGATTAGCCTTACTCAATGACTCGATCCCCACAGGTCTTGACGCTCCTTCTGATCTTCTACCATTATTCAATAGTGCCCACATATAAATTTCGTTTTCCATGATGCTTGTCGACAACACTCGATTCCACGAATATCTCGTTGTCCACCTGTAGAAGGGGCTTGACGGTAATCCTGAGATTAGGGATAGTTCCCTAATTGGCAATAGTGTTTGAGATTAAGCAACCAAGGCAACTCGAGCGTGGAAATCAGCGAGGAAACTTGGCGCGGCAACTCATACTATAGCTTGTTGTATTAGTCATATTGTATTTTTGTGCTTGTTAACTGTAAGCTATAATGGTTGTAGTGTTGTAACGAGAATGATAACGAGTTTGTGTGAGGTCAAACGGTACTCGCGAGAGACCAGACTTGGCAGGGCCTGGGAGAGGTTTCATGCTCTATAGAATGACCTCATCGTGGGAACTTTAGAGGGACTTGTTTTGGAGGATTGAGAAGTAAGGCACTGTTGGGGCTCGCCCCAACCATCTTAGATACACCTGGTAAAACACCGAAAGACCCTGACCATGGAACCTCGGGTGGAGCAGCTTGGAGTTCCATCGGGCGTTAAGTTACGAACCAAACAACCCTCTACTTAATGTCACATCTACAGTAGGTGATGTCACTAGCCAGCTAAACAATGTCAGACATGCACTTGAGTAAACCACGATGGTATTTGGGGCTGTCAGGCAGTTGGTGAGCCACCTCTGCGACAACGCCCCCCTGACACACAATGGTTAGGCAAAAGGCATGTCTTGGCATTTAATGTTTGTGACGTGGAGACAACTAGTGCATCAGGCATTTAATGTTGTGACATAAAGTATGAGGGATGTCTTTCATAGTTTTAATGACTGAGTTGCCTCGGGGATGGTGTGGGGGCTATTTAAGGACCCCAACCACCCTTGAGGAGAGATATGATCTTTCAGGAGAACTCTGGAGTTATTACTAGAGATACACATCAGAGAGAGAGTTATTGCAAACTAGAGGGTTTATCCACTCACCATTGTTATTTATTGCGAAGCTTTTAATACTTGACAGATATTCTTGAGGGTGTATGGTGTGTTTCTACCTGCCTACCAAGGTGTATCTAGGGTGCTTACTTCTCTCTCCCTCTAACTAAGTTACTTCTAAAAGTTCATTACTATCTCCTGAGTTATACACGAGAGACTTGTGAGTTTAAACTGAGTTCGTCTTCATTGGGTTTGAGTTCGTATGTTCTATCATTAATCCAAGGTCTTGGGCTAATTAACTCATCATTGCCATACTCAAAAGGGGTTACGCCTCCATCTATAATCTAAAGTACCCTCTTATATTTGGCGACTCTGCTGGGGAGGAATTCTCCTAGGTAAGGAGTACGACGCAGGATAATGCCACTCGAAGACTCAACTTTGATGATATCCAGCATAATGAAGAACAAGCCGCGAGGGAGCAAGAGGCCCTGAGGGCTGGGGCTCCTCGAGTGGAGGTACCTCCGGTTCTGACGACGTCAGACGTTCCAGGGGCGACGCAACCTTCCACGAGCGTGGGGTTAGGACCCGCCCAGATCGCGCTCCTTATGAGCAAGTTTCACGAGTTTTTGCAAACACCAGTAGCTTCAACTATGCTAGGAGGATTAGAGGCTACTACTTTCGTAACACCAGGAGTAGCTCCACCAGGTGCAGGTATTGCAGGAACGATCCCAGCAAGAGTACCCTCTTTGGTAAATCCAGCAGCGGTAACCTCAAGAGTTTCAACGGCACCACCGATAACATTCATTTCAGTTGCAACGAGCGCTCGGCCCGTGGCCCCACTGCTGGTTGCCCTGGTGGTCTCGCCTATGGAAGAAATGAGAAAAGAGATGCAGAAAGAGATGTTGAAGTTCATGCGAGCTTCCTCGCAATCAGCTGGCGAAGTGGCTTCAGTTTATGACGACTTCCGAACACCCTATCCTCAAGCGTACAATGATGAGCCTTACCCAAAGGACTATATTCCTCCCATCTTTGAAAGATATACAGGGAAAGGTGGGAACTCGAAGGAGCACATTAAGCGGTTTGTTGAACACACGGAGGTGCATTGCAATGATAAGAAGCTTATATTGAGGGAGTTTTCCAAATCCCTAACCGATAAGGCATACACCTGGTACTCCAACTTAACTCCCAACATCATTTCTATGTGGGAGGAGATGCATGTATTGTTTGTCCAAAAGTTCTTTCTGGCAGAAGATGAGTTCACCTTGACCCAACTCGGTAGGGAGAAGCAGAGACCTGGGGAGGAGGTGGTGTCCTATGTTAGAAGGTTCAGGGAAAGGTCCCTCGATGTCAGGGAGGAGGCCACAGAATCCAAGTTATTACAAATTTGCACTGAGGGACTGCTTCCTGAATACATCTGCCATATTATCAATGAGACGCGCGAGGGGACTTTTGCGGCATTCTTGAAAGAAGCAAGAAACATCTCTTTGGTGGTGCGACCCAATCCGGTGGTAGCACCCATGATGTTCAGGCAGCCGATGCAACCCGCGGGGGGGAGGTCTCAGCCCCCACGGGTAGGGTACATCGAGGGGGAAGATAGGGGTAAAGCACCGAAGAGGGATAACAAGAGGAAGTTTGGAAGAGACAGAGAAGACCCACCACTGTTGCCTTGCATGATAGAAGAGGCTGTGAGTTGTTATAACGCGATGGTCCAAGGGGGAACAGTTTATGAACCGAAAGGCATTCCGATGGAAGAACCCGATACTGCAACGAAGGCAGATCCTAAATATTGTTAGATTAATCGGAAGATCCAACATCCAACGGAGAGCTGTTTCACGCTAAGAAGAATTATTGAAAAGTACATGAAGGTGAGAACATTGTTGATACCCCCACAAAACGTTAACAATAACCCACTACCAGCACATGGGGCCAATCTCGTGGTGGCCTATGATAAAGAGGCGGAGAGAGAAGGAGAGGAGTACGAGGAGGCTTTGGAGATTTTCACTAGGGGAATGGCTAATGTTGTGTTAGCTTACGATGAAGCAAGCGCCAAGGATGTGGAGGATGTATAGGATGCCGAAAGCGAAGAGGTAGACCCGACCTAGAATATGGGGAAGTTTCAAAATCCCCGAAGTTCATTTAGTTCTTCGAAAAAGTGGGGATTCCAAAGGTGAGTAGGCTGGAGATAACCTAGGCGATACTTGATATTTCAAAAAAGAATGTGGTCCCTTCGCTGAGATGGAAGGGACCCATGGCTAGGTTGGTGAGAAGGTTTCTATCAGAGGTAACCTTCAGCGATGCAGATAGGGCTATAAGGTTCCCTCATAATAGGCCATTGTATGTGACCGCCAGGGTCAACGGAGTTAGCTTCGCAAGGACTCTTATGGATGGAGGAGCTTTCATCAATATTATGCCAATCAACTCCTTTCACTCGGCAAATATTCTAGAAGAAAGGCTGGTCCCCATGCCTTTGGTAATTTCGGGGTATGATAACCAATCCTCTAAATCTATCGGGTATGTTAATGTGGGGATTGTGATGGGAAACTTGAGTTCCCATATAAAGTTCCACGTGATAGAGAGTGACACTTTCTATCATCTATTAATAGGAAGGGTGTGGATGCACAACCAAAGCCTGGTTCCTTCTACATACCACCAATATGCTAAGGCAAATGTCAAGGGAACAGAGGTAACCATTAGGGCCATAAAGAGGCCCTTCGCGGTTGAAGAAGCTCACTTGGTGGATGAAACGTTTTACATGGAGCTAGAGGAAGATGTCCGGATCTTAACAAGAAGAATAGAGGGAGCATGGGTTCCCTCGATCAAAGAAAGGATGGGCCCTTAAATGAACAGAAGACGTAGAGCGACCCAGGGGAAACACCCGAGGAATCTCAACAGGTGATCCCTCAACCACAGGGCATCTCGAAGCAGCTTAAAGATAGGATGATACTGAGAATGGACCCAATGCAGCACGAGGCCCAGCGACAGAGCGTTCTGAGTCGGTTTTAAGGAGGAAGGGTTACTGAGGTTTCTAGAGAAAGGAAAAGGAAGGCAGTCGTAACGACCGGCAGACAATGCAAGAAGGTCATCACCGAAGGAGGAAAGGTGGTCTATCATTTGTGATGGTGTGAACGGGTGGCCGAAGGAACCAATAATGAGGCTGACCCGGTATATAAATGCTTTCTGGTAGATAAAAAAGGGCAATGTATGGTGATAGATAACTCCAATATACAAGAGTTTGTGGGAGATGTGGCTGAAGAGCCTGATTGCATGACAGATAGACCAAGGCCACAGGAGCAAGAATTAGAGCGGTTGAACCTGGCAAAAGAGGGAGAAGACCCAAGACCCATCTTTATCTCGAAGGATCTCAGCACTCAGAAACGAGAGGAGGAATTAAGTTGCCACAGGTTGAACGTAATGCCTTCAGCCATTCCATTGAAGCAGGCAACAAGAACATACAAACCCGAGCTGGATCTGAAGATTAAAGAAGAGGTCCACTACCTACTAATGGCAGGATTCATCGTGCCGATACAACACCCACTCTGGCTATCCAGTATTGTCCTAGTGGGAAAGAAGGACAAAAACTAGATAAGGATCTGTGTGGACTTCAGAGATTTGAATAGAGCTTGTCCTAAAGATGAGTTCCCTTTACCCTCCATCGATAGCCTGATAGACTCAACGGATGGTCATGAGATGTATAGCTTTATGGATAGGTATATGGGTATAATCAAATCAAGATGGACCCCTCGGATGCAGAGAAAATAGCATTCAGAACACCGTTGGGTAATTTCATGTACATGGGGATGCCATTCGGCCTCAAAAATGTTGGGGTGACTTACCAGAGAACGATGATGGCCATTTTCCACGACTTCCTCCACAAATTTGTAGAATTTTATGTGGATGACTTGGTCATCAAATCGAGGGGGGAGGGGTCCCAACTGAGCGACTTGAGGAAGGTGTTTTCTCGTTGCAGGAGGTACAAGTTGAAAATAAATCCATTAAAGTGTGTTTTTGGAGTAACGAGTGGAAAATTCTTAGGCTTTGTGGTTGATCGGCAAGAGGTGCAAATGGACCAGGACAAACGATGAGCGATCTTAGAAATGCCAAGCCCTAGGACAGCGCGGGAGTTGAAGAGCTTCCTCTGTAAGGTCTCCTACCTTAGGAGATTTGTACCTGGGTTGGCCGAAGTAACACACCTGCTGATGCAGCTGTTGCCAAAGAGCACGAAGTTCAACTGGGAGGAGGTTCACCAAGAGTCTTTCGCTGGGCTGAAGAAGCTGCTGGTTTCAGCACAGATCTTGGTTCCCCCACGAGCAGGAACGCCGTTGCAATTATACCTTACATCTACCATGAGGTCCGTTGGAGCTTTACTGGCACAAGAAGTCGATGGGCAAGAACGACCACTCTACTACCTCAGTAGAATCATACATGGGCTGGAAATTAGATATAGCAGCCTAGAAAGGCATTATTTGGCCTTTGTCTTTGTAGCACAAAAACTTAGGCATTATATGTTATCTTTCACGATTCACATTGTGACTAAATGTGATCCCATTAAGTATTTGTTGGCAAGAACTATATTAATTGTCAGGGCGACTAGGTGGTTCCTCATCCATTCAGAATATGACTTGAAGTGTGTAGTTCCTCGCGCGGTCAAAAGCCAGGCGTATGCCGATCTATTGGCAATATTTCCATTAGGAATGTTTGAACCACATAAAGAAGACATTCCGGGAGACGACCTACAAGCTAATTATCTGGGTTCAACTGAGGAGGAGTGGACGATGCAGTTCGATGGATCTTCGGCAGAAAAGAAGGGAGGGGCAGGGGTTATTCTTTCAAAGGGAATGGAAGAAATTTTCCTTTCCTACAAGTTAGATTTCCCTTGCTCCAATAACGAAGCAGAGTACGAGGCATTGGTGCTAGGATTGCTAGAAGCTCTTCGAAGGGGAATTTATTCACTCTGCATTAAGGGTGATTCGAACTTAGTGATCCAGCAAGTAAACGAAGAATACGCATTGAAGCACATGAACCCGTCACCATACAGAATGATCATCCAGAGACTCCTCAACCAGTTCCATCGGACTAAGATCAAGAAACATCCCAGAATGATGAATCGTCACCCAGATGCGTACGCAACTATTACCCAAAAAATGGTCATGAGGAACGATACAACTATCGTCATGATCCAACGAAGAATAGCCCCTTCGGTGGTGCAATCAATTCTACCGGTGGAGGAGGACGCGAACTAGAGGGGAGAGATTAGGAAGAAGTTAGAGTCTGGAAAGGGGGCAATGGGGATAAGAGAGTTGGCCCAATATTTCACAAACCAGGGAAATCTCTACTTTAGAAACGCAAGTGGATGGTTATCAAGATGCATTAGCCCAGAAGAAGCAGGGCGAAGGTTAAAGAAAACACATGAGGAGCACTGCGAAACAACTGAGGTACCTATTTATAGGAGAATTCAACGAGAGGGATACTTCTGGCCTAAAATGAAGCAGGACGCGGCGGACCTACAACGGAGGTGCGATAAGTGTCAGCTTTTCTTTGAAGCGGCTGAATGTCATTTCATTAAAACTCAGATTGATTGGAGGCAACCCTATATTGACTTCATTAAAGATGGAGTTTCCCCGACATAAAAAAATTGATGCAATGGGACTAAAGTGAAGGGCCCCAAGGTTCTATATCCAGGAGGGGCAGCTCTACCAAAGGGGATACTTCAACCGGCCATTGCGTTGCATCATAAAAGAAGAAGTAGCTGAGGTCCTCAAATAGGCACACGACCTAGCTCATATAGGAGGGGACAAGTCGTATGATCAGCTGATGACGTTGGGGTATTATTGGCCAACGATGGAGAAGGACTCTGCTGAGTTCGTTCGAAAGTGCAAGGCTTGCCAACTACATGGAAATATGATCCATGCCCCATCGATAGACTTACACTCTCTGGCAATGCCTCACCCTTTTCACACTTGGGCATTTGACCTGGTGGGGGAAATACATCCTTCTTCGAGGGGGAAGATATGGATATTAGTAGTAACGGAATGCTTTACAAAGTGGGCCGAAGCGATACCACTCATAAGGGCAACGGCTGGGGAGGTAAGCAACTTCATCAGAGAATACATCATTTATCATTTTGGGATCCCAAAGGTTATTCTCTCGGATAACGGGACGCCCTTCGTCAATTCATAAATAACAATGCTCACAGACAAGTACTCCATCGTTCATCATACTTCTATGGTGGCATACCCAAAGGGAAACGGTCAAGTCGAAGCAACTAACAAAACACTGGTTAATATTCTGGCCAAGGTAATGGAGGACTTCCCAGGATCATGGGATGATAAGATACCAGCCGTTCTATGGGCCTATCGGACGACTAAGAGAAAGCCTACGGGGTATACGTCATTCTCTCTTATTTATGGGGCTGAGGCAATTCTCCCAGTAGAGTTAGAGGTTCCCTCGGCTCGATATGCTCTGTGAAGCAGTATGCTCCCTAAGAATAGACACGTACAGTTGGAAGCGTTGGACGAGCACAGGGATAATGCTATACAACACTTTCAAATGTATACGAAGCAGCTCCCCAGGGCGTATGACAACTTGGTAAGACCAAGGAAATTTGTGGAAGGAGATCTCGTGTTAAAGGCAGTAGTTAAACATATTAGGGGGCTTCCTCTACCTAAGTTTGCAGCAAATTAGGAGGGACCTTTCATCGTAAAGGAGGCTCATGACTCAGGTTATTATTTAATTTCTAAGATAGAAGAAGACGGGCCATTTAAGATTAACAACAAATGGTTGAAGGTCTATCACGTGTAGGCCATTACGTTTGGAGTCACCAATGTACTTAACTAATACGAATATACGAGTTCCTTTTGTTTATGAAGGTCCACTTTATTTTATTTGTTTTCTTTCTAGAGTTAAAAGAAATACAGAACTTCGTTTCATGATCTATGTAAACGACTGTAACGCAAAGAGATAACATGGGAATAAGTTTTCTTTTCCATTCATATACTTTGGGGCATTACAAAAATGGGAACAATCGCCCAAGGATTACATAGGAGAAAAGAAAAAAAATACATATACAAGAAGCTCATTAACCTAGGAGGAACCACAGATCAGGGGAAGAAAAGAAATCTCTAGGGAGACCCGCAGAGGCTGCTTGACAGGACCGTTGGGCGCTGATAGAAACCTCTAAACTTATCTGCGACTGTGTACGCTCGATTAGGAGTTTCTCTCATTTTGACTTCGCCAAACGCAGAGCTTCCTCGAGATTCTCTACCTCCTTGTCAACAGCTTCGAGGAGAGGTACTAGCTCGGCTAACTTGGCTTCCTCGGCCCTCTAATCCTCCTGATGTTTTTGCAAAAGCTCCCATTTCCTGTCCAACTGCTAGCTCTTCAGAGCCTTCAAGTGTGCAATGAGCTAATCAAAATGGAACCCATCACGACCCAACTCCCTCAAATAGCCCAAGAACTGATTAAGGAGGGGCCTTGTCATATTCACGGTCGGAGTGTCTATGATATCAGGAACAACGATGGTCATACCTTGGAGCCAATGACTCATAACTGCTATGTTGGAACTAAGGCAGTCCACCGTAAAGGTCTCAGGATGATGGCTCACGAGTCGCTCAATGACCAAACGATGGTTGGCAGGCATTTGGGGAGAACGTTGGAGTACTATTAGGAAGAAGGCGGGAGGATCCAAGTCAGCTAGAGGAAGCTCGCACCCAGATTCCCTATCCGCGATAGCACCTATCGTGGAACCTTGACCATTATGACTCAATTCTTTAGAGGATACAGGTTCACGAGGTGGCGAGGCAACAGGAGAAGGAACCGGCGGTGAATCCTCCCGAGAAACCTGGAAACATAGGCGAAATAATGGAGTTTATTGAAAACCTTAACAAGTGCTTTCGTTATTAAGTCACCGTTATAGGTGGAGTTTATTAAAAATCTTAACAAGCGTTTTCGTCGTTAAGTCACCATTATAGGTGGAGTTTATTAAAAATCTTAACAAGTGTTTTCGTTGTTAAGTCACCATTGAAGGTGGAGTTTATTAAAAATCTTAACGAGTGCTTTCGTTGTTAAGTCACCATTATAGGTGGAGTTTATTAAAAATCTTAACAAGTGTTTTCATTGTTAAGTCACCATTGAAGGTGGAGTTTATTAAAAATCTTAACAAGTGCTTTCATTGTTAAGACACCGTTATAGGTGGAGTTTATTAAAAATATTAACAAGAGTTTTCGTTGTTAAGTCACCATTATAGGTGGAGTTTATTAAAAATCTTAACATGTGTTTTCGTTGTCAAGTCACCGTTATAGGTGGAGTTGGTCAAAATTCTTAACAAGTGTTTTCGTTGTTATGTCACCAATAGGCGGAGTTTATGAAAAATAACTTAAAATTCTTTCTTCGATCAAGTCACCCATAAAGGTGGATTTTGAGAAATCGAGAAATATAGAGAAATTAGAGAAGCACCTCAGCAGCAGCAGGAGCAAGGGTAATCACCACGGGGGTCATAACGCCAGAAACCGTGGGAGGCAGACTCATTACCTCGGCAGCCTCAACGGAGCCCTTGGGTGTAGAAGCCTCGAAGGAGGGATCACCTCCCTTGCCACTATAGGGCATTATGGCAAGCACGGGCGCATCATCAGAAGGAGATGTTGGCCCTTCGAGAGATGTCCCAACTGGAGCAGATACTTTAACCTGGGCCTGAGAAAGGATAAGGCCACTCAACGTGAAAGGCGGAGAAAGGCTTGGAGAGAGCTACAAAGATAAAAACAAAGGTTAGATAAAAGGAGTAATTGCAAAGGGACAAGAGACAGAAATGCACTTAGCTTACCCCCGTTATGGCACTAAAGAGAGGAACTGCAGCAAGGGGTCTTGACAGTACAGGAGGAAGGAGAATGTTGGCTACCAGCGATGCCACATCCACCTAAAACAGCCCAACATGTTACAATTAGGGAATAATTGGGACAAATAAAAGATGCAAAGCTCGAAAAGACACTTACCTGTGGCACACTCTCTTCAACCACAACCAGGGGCAGAGAGACCTCTCGCTCTAAAGGTAACTCAGAGGAGGCTGGAACAGGTGCCTCGGGCTGGCCAAACAACCCAACAGCACCACGGCGGCATGTCTAGCCTGATGGGAAGAGGAACGACATGAATAGGTGAGGCTTATTAAAGGAGAAAGGGGAAGGGAGGCAGTGGCTGGAGGAGCACCATAACGTCCCCTTACGAAATGACTCACTGGAGGGATGGGGGGACTGACCCTCATTTCTTCAACTCCCTGCACCAAAGATATCAGGCAATAAGTAAAAAATACCACGTCAAGAGATGAATAAGAGATAAAGAATGCACATATACCTCAGATCCGGAGGGAGAAAGAGACGATACAACTACTGGTGAAGATGGCAAAGAAGCAGGGACAGAAGGAGCTGGTGATGAAGCACGCTCAGATGTTTATTTCTTTTGGGGTTTGGTACCCAACGTCTTCCTTCTTGATCCCGTGGCACCCCCAATTTTAGGCACCTTCAACCTCCTTCTTCTCTTTGCGGGGGGCTCACTAGGATCCAACACTATTTTTGGGAATGCACTCGAAGGAGGAACGACAACTGCGCGCCGTTCGAACTCAGCATTTATTCGGGCAACCTCGGCCTCTACCCACCTCCTCAGCTCTTCAGCTAGTTCCAGGGATATAGAAGGGGGAACATAGGCAATTGGGAATGCCTCTAATGGAGTCCCCGTTTGACCTTTGACCTTGGCTTTCTTAGACTTGGATTTCCTGGCCCTCTTGGCAGGTGGCTCAGAAGGCCCTTCTCCCATGGGAGCTTCGGCCATGAGAATAGACGGTTTGAGGGTCGCAACGGCATTGGGTTTTGGAGTGGCGGTTGGACCATGGGGCAATGAGGAGGTAGTTCATGAGGAGACTCCTTAACAGTCTTGCTTAAGGGAAACTCAACCCCGAGCATGGAGTTCCCCTTTAGACCCAACTCAAAGGAAGAAAAGGAAAGGATTGGGGGATAGCAAGGAGGGGATTGGATATACTGACGAATCATGGCTAACTGCTCCAGATGGAACTTCCTGGCAAAGGATGTGGATACGTCTCCTTTCCTCGTGTCACTCGGGAGGGTGGCACGCCCATCAATGGTGGATGTCACGCCAAGCACCGTAGCGGTAGTATAGAAGGTACATGCCTCAACAAAGGTGGCCTTAGAATGATTGTTCTGGAACACGGGTCGAGGAGCCCCCTGGTCGAACCCAAATTATCTGCTGCATCTATCAGGGTTGTAAGGCTCAGAAGCATATCCCCATTCACTGTAAGAGAGGAGGAACCCCGGGGTAAAAAGAAGCACTACGTCTTACGAGGGATCCTCTACAACCGAATTAAATCTAACCGTTGTGGCGGCAGTAGGAAAGAAGTCCCAAGTATGGGCGAAGGTGGGCTCACTGTATGGCCTCATTATGAAGGAGTCCGAATGGTAAAAAACCTCCATTATCTCCTTTCGGCTCTGCTTCTTGTGGAAATATAGGAGGCGTGGGGGCTTGATACCCTGGCTCACAGGCAGAGAAACTGACTTCACAGAAATGGCAGGAAAGCGGGTATAGAGGAAGCCCGTCAAGATGAGGGTGTTGGCAAAATTTGCCAAATTATAGCGGCCCAGTGACCGTTCTATGTCAATATGGGTTCGATCCAACCAAGTGTAGAGGGACCCCAAGGCAATGATGGCCAGAGGTAGGTTAAATCCTCTAGCCAAATGAAAAGAGATGTTTATCAGGTCCCTCCTGGGATGATCGTTGGGCTTTCCAGTAAGAAAGAAGCATGAAAGTAGTATGAGTATGTAGGCCAATAGTTCTAAGGAGGTACCTTTACCACGACCCATTACATCACTACCATCCTTCGGTGTCGGAGCCTCGAAAAAATAGTTGATAAGAGGGGCAAAGGTAGCTTTATTTGAGGGACTGGTGCAACTGCGGCAGATCCGATCCAGCTCAACCCGATCAGTAGCCTCTTCGGCGTCCAAAGGCTCGTTATGATAAGTATACTCGCCCATGGGCTCAAACCCAAGGAGTTCGTAGACATCTTCCAACGTAATAGTAAACTCCCCCCACACAGCGAAGAAGGTGTGGGTTATGAGGTTCCATTGGTAGACTAGCACTTGAAGTGCCGCATTGTGCTTCGAGAGAGTAAACTCGCCAAACCAGTAGGCTCGATGCAGCCCAACCTTCGTAAGATCAGCAGTGTGGGAGCTCTACATATGTGTGTGCCATGCAGTAAAATGGGCTGTTGATCCCCCAGGTGCTTCGAAGTCGATCTGGGAATATGGAAAGTCACCACGATCCAGATGAAAGTGCATAGTCCCCTCGGGTGGAAGATAGGCCCACTTCGACGAATCCACTTCTTCATCACCCAGCAGTATGGATCGAACTTGGATGAGAAGTGGCAGGTTTTGCACGCCTCAGAAAACTTATCACCTTCATCTTCAAAAATGGGCACACGACGATAAAAGCGTAGTTATTCTTGACGAGCAGCGACCAGGGCAGCGCCGCTAAGGGTGGTGGCAGCGCCAGTAGCGGCAGGGGGGAACCAGGCTGGGTAGGGGCAGTAACCTTGGAAATACAGGAAGAAGCCATGAGAAAATGATGTAGATGGGTGAACAGGGCTAAGAACAATAAGAGAGGAGAACAATCGCAGGTGGTGGTTCAAAAGATGAGAGAAAGAGGAGGCTGAGCAAAGAAGAGGGCAACAATGGAGGTCGCGCAAGCTTTCTCTCTCTAAAAAGAAGCGAGAGTGTTGAAGGAGATGAAGAAGACGAAGATATATTAGAGTTTTGAAATAAAAAAAGAGAGGTTTGAAGGGTTTCAAACTCGATGCTTGACATTTCCCACGAGCGCACGTGCAAGGGCGGCATCTAATTATTTCAAAAGAACACGTGGCACATTGGGAAGGGCCTCAGCAGCTGAAAGGATAACATTACATCGAATATGAAGCGATGTCTGGGGAATAGACGGGGTTGCCTTCTTAACCAAGTTTATGTTTTGGCGCCAAATTGGTGTCAGACATATCCAATAAATCCCAATGAAAAAGATGTCCCAACGGTTCAAAATGGCCCCTCCCCACAAGTCCAAACGTTGTTTAATTTGTGACTCAGTTACATCGGGGAGAATTTCTATTTTTTCGAACATAACGAAGCATTACAAGGGAGAATTTCACTTACCAAGAGTCCAAACGACCATTTGAGAAGAATAGTAGGCCTTTCGAGAAAATTACAAATAATAACCTAGAACAGTTGAGGCTCAGCATGAGGAAAAAATGGCGATGCCCCTTTGCCAAGCCCCAGTCAGTCATGACGCTTCGGCTCAGGTACACGCAGAGAGGTTCATCAGATTGAGAAGTTTCGTGCAGACATTTCTTGTTCCAATAAATCTCTCCACGAAGGGGCAAATGTAGAAGGGGCTTGACGGTAATCCTGAGATTAGGGATAGCTCCCTAATTAGCAATAGTGTTTGAGATTAAGCAACCAAGGCAGGTCGAGCGTGGCAACTCAGCGAGGCATCTTGGCGCGGCAACTCATACTATAGCTTGTTGTATTAGTCATATTGTATTTTTGTGCTTGTTGACTGTAAGCTATAACGGTTGTAATGTTGTAATGAGAATGATACCGAGTTTGTGTGAGGTCAAACAGTACTCGCTAGAGACCAGGCTTGGCAGGGCCTGGGAGAGCTTTCATGCTCTATCGAATGACCTCACCGTGGGAACTTTAGAGGGAATTGGTTTGGAGGATTGATAAGTAAGGCACCGTTGGGGCTTGCCCCAACCATCTTAGATACACTTGGTAAAACACCGAAAGACCCTGACCATGGAACCTCGGGTGGAGCAGCTTGGAGTTCCATCGGGCATTAACTTGCAAACCAAACAACCCTCTACTTAATGTCACATATACTGTAGGTGATGTCACTAGCCAACTAAACGATGTCAGACATCTACCTGAGTAAACCATCGTGGTATTTGGGGCTGTCAGGCAGTTGGTGAGCCACCTCTGCCACAACAGCCCCCTGACACACAGTGGTTAGGCAAAAGGCATGTCTTGGCATTTAATGTTTGTGACATGGAGACAACTAGTGCATCAGGAATTTAATGTTGTGACATAAAGTATGAGGGATGTATTTCATAGTTTTAATGACTGAGTTGCCTCGGGGATGGTGTGGGGGCTATTTAAGGACCCCAACCACCCCTGAGGAGAGATATGATCTTTTAGGAGAACTCTGGAGTTATTACTAGAGATACACATCAGAGAGAGAGTTATTGCAAACTAGAGGGTTTATCCACTCACCATTGTTATTTATTGCGAAGCTTTTAATACTTGACAGAAATTCTGGAGGGTGTATGGTGTGTTTTTACCTGCCTACCAAGGTGTATCTAGGGTGCTTACTTCTCTCTCCCTCTAACTAAGTTACTTCTAAAAGTTCATTACTATCTCCTAAGTTATACACGAGAGACTTGTGAGTTTAAACTGAGTTCGTCTTCATTGGGTTTGAGTTCGTATGTTCTATCATTAATCCAAGGTCTTGGGCTAATTAACTCATCATTACCATACTCAAAAGGGGTTACGCCTCCATCTATAATCTAAAGTACCCTCTTACACCACCGATAAGTCTTGAGTTGTCTACGATGTTGAACACGATGCCCGTCGCTTCTCTATCGCAAAACTAGCAATCATAAGTGTTCAATGATGAACAAAACTCAACTTGGTGCAGCAAGGATCACATAAACATTATGCTAATGAAATATTGGATCTTTGCAAACTCTAAGGATGTGTTTAAGCTTTTGAAACCTTAGAAAATTTTTACAAACAGGTTTTTGGATCGTAAACCATTTTTCTAGAATGCACACCCTTCGAGGAACTGGACACCTCTATTTATAATAAAATTGAGTCGGTGTCAGAATTTCGTTCGAACGAGATGCCACGTCGGTCGAACGATAGTGGATCTCGTTCGAACGACATCAAATGTCGCTTAAACGACGTCGTTAGATAGAGTTTTTAATTTGAACCGAGTTTTGATTAAAACCAACTCCTATCCAATTCTCATATGTCCTTATCTGACAAAAACGAAGTGTAAACATTTAAACCTTTTGTAAAAACATTTTCTTTAAAGAAAAATAACATCCTTAATTTTATAAAATGAATTCCGAGTTTCATTAACATTATGCATTCATACCTGTGTGATCTCGGAATGCATTTAAACCTTGAAGATGCGAAATTACACCAATTAAACTTCGACATGATTAATTTCATGTAGCTTTGACACAACGTCTTTAATAAATATTCAATACGCTATAGACTCGTGGGATCAGACAATAAAAGACAATCTGTGACTCAAACATGTTTTGTTCCAAGAATAAGTCAAAACTACATTAACATTCAATTGGTAATTTGGTCCTTACAAATCTCCCCGTTTAAGTATTCTGGGACAAAACCAACAGTGAAATGCCTAAGCCGGGCCATCAAGCTGTATGATGCCTAAATCTCATCCCATAAAACAAATAAATGAAAAATACATCATCAGTATAGGATAAGGTTCTTCAACAATGAACCGACAAGCATGAAACTATCTCGAATGACTGAATGTGATGTAGACTTGAAAATCTCGTATCTCTTTAAGCACTCCTACACACATGAAACAGACAAATACCTAGAGAAGTATGGAGGGACAAATGATATAAATTAATATGAAACTTTTGAAATCCGAATAATTTGTTATGTGAGTAAACATGATACCAATATGTGAACATAAAACTCACAAAACTCCCCTTACATCACAAACATAGGATAAGGTTCTTCAATAATGGACCAGCAAGCATGAAATTGTCTCGAATGTCTGAATGTGATGTAGACATGAAAATCTCGTATCTCTTTGAGCATACCTACACATATGAAACATGCAAATACCCAGTGAAGTATGGAGGAACAAATGATATAAATTAATATAAAACTTTTTAAATCTGAATCATTTGTTATGTGAGTAAACATGATACTAATATGTGAACATAAAACAACATAAAACTCACAAAACTCCCCCTACATCACAGACATCTCTCCCCCTTTTTGTCTCGAATAGACAATCCGGTGAAAAGATAAACAAGACTAGCATGTGATACACCAATTTGAAAGATGAACTAATATTATGCTACGTAAACATGAAACAACCAACTAATTATGTTCAATCAATGACAAATCAGTAGCTACCAAACAATGAATCACGCAAAAAAATATATCAATGAAAATAGGTGTGATTAAATGAATCAAATGCAGCAAAATATGATAATGATCAAAGTAGACTGCATAAATAAAAACTCAGTACCTAAATATGAATCAATATGCAGCAGGGTACTGAAACAAAAATCAACCAGCAAAGGTCAAACTGGTCAACCAGGTCATCGTTCGAACGAGAAGCGACATCGCTCGAATGAAATAGTATGTCGTTAGAACAACATTGGAAAATTTTCACGGTCTCCCCAGAACATTAAACAGCGTTGCCCAGTAAGAAAATTTCCAAAAATAAACTGACTGGAAAGGGCTCAAAAACTGTGAAACAGTAGAAAAATAGTTGTAAAACTCAAAAACTTAAAAATAAATATGACTAACAGGCTGACATAGTACCGATGTGCCTAATCATGAACATGGAATGTATGAGCGTGAACTATAACAAACAAATCACAATTCCAACACATCGAAACGATCAAGAAGCTCTAATCGATAGAAATGTATCATCAAAATTTATTATAGCCATATGTGAAGATTAAAGTATGAGCTTAATGAACTAAACAAACATCATGCACACGAATACGAAATTTTCACGATTCTACAAACAATAGTGCCATGACACGATTTTTCAACGTTAGGATTCTTTGTGCAAACCCGTTAAAATTTTTAATCCATCCAAACTCCCCCAGATATATATCATATTTTCTTTTGAATGAACTAAACTAATTTTGCCCATTTTTGCATATGATTCTTTTTATTGCTTTTTGATTTTTCGGGCTCTTTTAAATGGTGGCATGCACGACGAGTTAATTTTACACTCTCGCAACCCTTTCCCATACACTCATCGTATTTTCAAATTAAAATGCTCACGAGTGAACGGTTATTATATGCACACCTCCTCTTTATGTCTACTTACACATCGATGAAAAAATTGAGATAAGAACGTCTCACTAAACTTAAATATGCAAGAGCAGCCAGACATCCATATAAACTCTTGCATGTGTGCAAAGATGGCATATATACAAAGTCGAATCAAAAAGCATATCAATCCCATAATACAATGGTTAAGATCATTCTAAGCATTGATAATAATGACCAAATGTCCTAGCCACATGTATAATGGAAGGAAGGGCGTCCAAGCACACCAATATGCCATATCAAACATGTTAACTCATGACTTAAAAACAAAAACTGAAAATATTTGTGGCTTTTTCAACATATTTTGACTCAAATAAAGCAACATATTTTTGTGTTTTTCTCAAAATTTCTCAAAACCAAAAATCTTTTCGTATTTTTCAAATAAGATGCAATAAATGAATAATATAATACAAAATGATAAACATGGTAACACTCAACCTTTAGATTTAGCATGGGAAGAATCAAGTGCAACCAAATAAGGACCATGAAGTTTTATTCCTAAAGCTACCAAATCCTACTTCCTAACCCAAGTAGGTGTATAACGAAGCATAGGGGTGGGGGAAATCGGGGCAACTTTATTCCTTAACTTCCTAAACTTTTGAGGAGCATTCCTAAGGTCTTAGAAAAACTTTCTAAGGTGACCTTTCCTACCACAAAAAGTGCAAGTGTAGTGATGGTATGGAAAGTGACCTATATGTGGACCTTTTCTAACATTTCTACGTGGCTCTCTCACACGTACGAGGGGAATGGGAACAATACGATCATAAAAACCAATACCATCCCTATCTCTCTTAACTTGGACGGTGCCTATCATCCTATCCAAATTCTCGCTTCTATCCTCCAAGTAAAATTAACTCTAGACGAGTCTCTCAAACTCTCATCTAACTCCTTAATCCTAGGGAACCATAACATTTTTTATTCAACATGGGAACGAGAGGATGATATACGAGCCCAATAACCTTACCTCTTTCCATAGGTATGTATGAATTTCGAGGACGAAATTCCTTTGTGTGTGTGTGGGGGGGGGGGGGGGGGGGGGGGAGTACCTAATACCCCTTAGTTTCGTGTATTTATATTTTTTATATTAAATTATCCGGTGATAGACTCCTCAAACTCTATCACCTCCTTTTTAAAGGCCTCTATCAAACCTATAAGGGTGTCTCTCTCTTTCTCGACGTAGTCTAACTTCTCCCTAAGCTTATTCTTTGAGCCCTAAGATCGTAGATTAACGCATCATTATTTTCTACGGCATGCTCTTTCAGCTTTGCTTGCAATTTTGAGTTATCCTTTTTTGCCTTCATCGTCTTATCAAACAACTCTTGAAATGCAACATGTAACTCTCTTTTGTTGATCTCGTCATCCTCGCTCTCATCACCTTCACCCTCTCGGGAAGCACTCTTAACAGCCTCAGAAGTGTCATGCACATGAGTATCTTCGTGGGAATCTATATCGTCGTCGCTCGCATGGCATGTCATAAATGCAACAAGGTTATGCTCAATGAGGGAATCATCTCCTCTTCCGATTCACTATCACTTAAGGTGGCATTGTATGCTATCGGTCTCTTTCCCTCTTTCTTAAGTCTAGTGGGACACTCCTCAACTTTTTTACCATACCCCTCACACCCGAAATACCTATCAGACTCATCTCTCTTAGGTTTCTCATTATTATCCTTAGGTGTGGAGTCTCCCTTGTTCTTGAATTTCTCAAACATTTTGGCATCTTTCGATTGCTTATGAATTTGGAGAAATTTTTTTAACTTTCTTTCCAACAAGACGACATCCTCAAAGTCGGAATCAGAGTCTTCATTCGAAACTTTAGTTTCCTCCTTCAGGTCTTTCAAAGCAATGCCCTTTCCTTTCTTTGGCACTTGCTTGGAGGTAAACATATCGAGTTCATAGGTTTGTAAGTCACCTATGACCTCTTCTAGTTTCGATGAGTTAAGCATACCAAGGGAATTCATAACGGTCACCTTAGCATCAAACATACTCAGCAACGATCGCAAAATTTTCTTAATCACTCGATTATCGAAAATCTTCTTACCTAGATTAAACGTTGCATTAACAATAGTGGACAACCTAGTGTAAAATTCATCAAATGTCACACTCTCTAACATCTTAATCGTCTCAAACTGCGTAGTGAGATTTTGTAACTTAGACACCCTAACCGTGCTCGTGCCCTCGTGAGTGAGTGCTAGTGCATCCTAAGCTTCTTTCAAAGTTTCACAAGTCATGATATGATTATATTCTTCAGGTATGACATGTGAGGAAATAGCGTGCATACTTTTAGAGTTATATTGTTCAAGCTTATGTTCAATCTCAGTCCATGACTCAACGGGATTCAAACTAGTGACCTCACCTTCTTGTGTGACAGGTGGTGATCAACCTTTTTAACAGCTAACCAGACACGCTCATCACTAGATTTTAAATAACTTCTCATTCGCATTTTCTAGTAAGCGTAATTATAGCCATAAAAAACAGGAGTACGAAAACTGTCAAAATTATCCTTGCAAGCAAAACGGGATCAAATATAATAAAAATGTATTTCTAGCTCTGATACCAATTTGTAGGCCCCTTTTAATCAAAAACTTTTCTTATGCGGAATTAAGTTAAGGATGAATGCAAATCAACTTTCTCTTTTGAAAAACTTTTTTTTAATTTTATCAAACCAAGTTGTGAACAAATTTGCTATGCCAATTTTATCTTGTTAAAGTTCTAAACATGCATCTAGGTGATAGGCAAGTAAAATAAAGTAAAGATACTCACAACGCTGGATGTACGAAGAAAAATATAAAATGGGAAAAAACCTCGGACGACCCAAGCCCGATAATCACTATGAACAATGGTTTTATAAAGACAAATTAGCCTTAGTCAGTGACTCGATCCCCATGGGTCTTAACGCTCCTTCTGATCTTCTACCCTTCTTTAATAGTGCCCACGTAGAAATTCCATCTTCCACGATGCTTGTCCACAACACTTGACTCCACAAATATCTCGGTGTCCACCGATAAGGCTTGAGTTGACTACGATGTCGAACACGACGTCCATCGCTTCTCCACCATAAAACCAACAATCTCAAGTGTTAAATGATGAACAAAACTCAACTTGGTGCAACAAGGATCACATAAACATTATGCTAATGAAAGCTCGGATCTTTGCAAACTCTAAGGATGTGTTTAATCTTTTGAAACCTTAGAAAACTTGTGCAAATAGATTTTTGGATCGTAAACTATTTTTCCAGAATGCACACCCTTCGAGGAAACTGGACACCTCTATTTATAATAAAATTGAGTCAATGTGAGAATCTCGTTCGAACGAGATGCCACGTCATTCGAACGACAGTGGATCTCGTTCAAATGACATCAAATGTTATTTGAACGACGTCGCCAGATAGAGTTTTTAATTTAAATAGAGTTTTGATTAAATCCAACTCCTATACAATTCTCATCCGTCCTTATTTGACAAAAATTAAGTGTAAACATTTAAACCTTTTTTAAAAACATTTTCTTTAAAGAAAAATAACATCCTTAATTTTATAAAATGAAATCTGAGTTTCATTAACATTATGCATTCATACCTGTGTGATCTCGGAATGCAATTAAACCTTGAAGATGCAAAATTGCACCAATTAAGCTTCGGTATGATTAATTCCTTGTAGCTTTGCGGCAACATCTTCAATAAATCTTCAATACGCCATAGACTCGTGGGATCAGACAATAAAAGACTATCTATGACTCAAACATATTTTGTTCCAAAAATAAGTCAAAACTACATTAAGATTCAATTGGAAATTTGGTCCTTACAAGGTATTTGTCCAACAGCATTATAAGAACTTCCAAATTTCCTTCGTTTTCTTCTTGAAGAATAAGATAGAAAACCTTGTTTATATTGGGGAAAAGGATCAATTAAGAGGAATTAACATCAACTATGAGAGAAGGAATCATTCAATCCCACCATAAATTGCATAACGTGCTCATTATTTTGGCCATCATGGGTACAAATTGTAAATTATAACATGACATGAATAACAATTATATATCATCATTCTTAATTCTTATAGCATCTTTAATATTTTCATGTAATCACCATATACAATTAACTACAAACTCTTATGGAAAAATAACTTTCTCCATTGACCTTTGATGTGTTTGTTGTTGTTGATGTACCTTATGAATAGCTTCCAAAAGTTCCTTAATTCTTCCTTCCCAAAACAACTGAATCGCTCTTAGAAAATGGTCAAAATTTTGAAATATGGAAAAATTTGAAAATTCAGAATTTTCTTTTGTATCCTTATTAAGCCACCAATGTCATACTTAATAATTATAAATATATGAGTTATCATAATGGTCTCATAACGTCTTTATAAAAGACTATTTCTGTCACATTCGGTCATTCACATGCATGTAATTAAGACAGAAATTTAGAATTCAGAAACTCTTTGTTGATATCAAAAGTTGTGTCAAATAGCTAAGCAAATAGCAATTACACAATGAACTACTCGAGACTCATCTCTTTAGTATGTTGAAAAAATATCTTCGGAGATAGCCCTTTCGTTAAAGGATCAGCTATGTTAACACTTGTACTAATGTGTTCAATTGACACAATTTGTTTCTGAACTTCTTCTTTGACAGATAGATACTTCACCTTAATATTCTTAGATGATTTATAATATCTATCATTCTTTGAAAAGAAGACTAGTACAACATTATCACAATAAATCTTCAACGACTTAGTTACTGAACCCAAAATACTAAGTCCTAAAATAAAATTTCGTAGCCACAATTCATGATTTGTAGCTCCAAAATAAGCCACAAACTCAACCTTTATAGTTGAAAAAGCGTTGACACTCTGCTTAGTACTTTTCCATGAAATGTCCCCTCTTTCCAAAAGGTAAACATAATCCGAAGTTCTCTTTTTGCTATCAAGGCATCCTCCAAAATATGAGTCTAAATCGCCAACCACCTCAAGGTGATTGGATCTCCTATAAGTGAGAATATAGTCTTTGGTCCCTTGCAAATATCTTAACACCTTTATAGTCTTCCAATTGAAGTCACCCGAATTTCTTTGATATCTACCCATCATCCCAATGGCAGTCGAGTATAAATATGTGCATATAATAAACACCCTACGAGATAAGTATATAAAACACCTTTAATGTGATCCCTTTCCAATTTAATTTGAGGACATTGACTTAAGATGAACAATAATGAAATTACAAATTTTCATGCCAAAACTTTGTAAAATTTTGTTAATGTAAGCTTCTGAGATAATCCTATCAATCCACATGATGGATCACGATAAATATCTATCCCGATCACGAAAGATGCCTTGCCTAAATCTTTCATTTCAAAGTTTTGTGAAAGTTACTTCTTAATATCCTTTAGTAAACCAATATCACTACTGGCTATAAGGAAATCATCAACATATAGGACCAATAATACAAACTTACTCCCATTGATCTTTAGGTATATACACCGATTAACAGTGTTTTCCTTAAACCCAAAGGATGTAATGGTATGATGAAACTTAAAATACCATTGACGAGAAGCTTGTGTAAGTCCATATATTGGTTTCTTTAACAAACAAACTTTGTGTTCCTTTCATTCCTGAATGAAGCCCTTTTGTTGTTCCATATAGACTTCTTCCTCTAAACCCCCATTAAGAAAAGATGTTTTAGCATACATTTGGTGTAGCTCTAAGTCATAATGAGCTACGAGTGCTAATATGATTCTAAGAGAATCCTTCTTTGAAACGAGAGAGAAGGTTTTACTATAATCAATGCCTTCCTTTTGAGTAAAACCTTTGGCAATAAGTCTAGCTTTATGTCCTTCAGTATTTCCATTTCAGTCACGCTTAGTCTTATATTTCCACTCAGACCCGATTGCTTTATAACCTTCGGGCAAATCGATTAACTTCGAACATTAATTAAAACCCATAGATTTTATTTCATCATTCATGGCATTAATCCATTTATTAGAATCAATTCAAGAAACAGATTTTGCACAAGATATCGGGTCATCAATTTCCCCAATGATAAATTCATTCTCTTGTAGATATACCACATAGTCATCTGAAATAGTAGATGTCCGATTTCTCTGAGATTTTCTTAAAGCTATATCTTGTGGTTGTTCATTATGTGGCTTATCCATTTGTTCTTCATTGTTAGCCGGATCAAAAATCGGTGCAAGAACATCATTATGAACAATAGGAACATGAGGAACCTCATTAGGAAAATTAAGATTATCCGGAATTCTTAGAAGAGGAGGGTTTTCCTTGATTTCTTGAATAATCACATTCCTAACTTCATTACTCCCACTAACTTCACCATGTTTAATGAATTTAGCATTTTCGGTTTTAATAATTCTTTTTGTATGGTTAGGGTAGTAGAATTTATACCCTTTGGATTTTTCTGGATACCCAAAAAAATAACAAGTTAATATTTTAGGGTCCAATTTCTTTTCATGTGGATTATAAATTCTTGCTTCTGCTGCACATCCCTAAACATGATAATGACTTAAAGAGGGTTTCCATCCTTTCCACAGTTCAAAAGGTCTCTTTGAAACTGCCTTACTAGGCACCCTATTTAAGATATGTACAACAGTCATGAGAGCACGCATAAACAAAAACATAAGCAAATTAGTTCTAATTATCATACTCCTAACCATTTCAATAAGAGTAAGATTTGTCCTTTCACCTACACCATTATGCCAATGGGAAAACGACATTGTGTATTGTACGCTAATACCCAAATTTTTAAGGAGTTTAGCAAAAGGACCCGGATGTTGCCCCAAATCATCATATTTTTCGTAAAACTCACCACCTTTATCCGATCGAATGATTTTCACCTTTTTTCCTAATTATCGTTCTAATTTTGTAATATAAACTTCAACCGCATTAACTCGTTGAGATTTATCATTCAATAGATACCATTTGCAATATTGGGAAAAATCATTAATAAAAGTGATAAAGTATTTTTCTGCACTATTGGATGGAACATCAAAAGGACCAAAAATGTTTATATGTATAATTTCAAGAAGATGTGTGCTTCTTGTGGCTCCTTTATTTATGTGTTTGTTATGTTTACCCTTAATACAGTCCACACATATACTATAATCGGACCAATCCAGAGCAGGGATAATTCCCTCTTTAATAAGCCTTCTAATTCTCTCTCTGGATATATGTACTAATCTTTTATGCCACAAGTTAGCAGAATTCTCATTAAATGAGGTACGTTTAGTTCCAACATTAGTATGCACAGATAATAAGTATTTCAAAAAAATAGGATCAAGATTAATTTGAAATAAACCATTCGATAAGAAACCTAAGCCAAAAACATAATTATTCTTATATAAAGTAAAACCATTATCTTTAAAGTTAAAAGTGAACTCTCTTATTAAAAGTTTAGATAAGGAAATTAAATTTTGGAAACTATGGTACAAAAAGAGTATCTTTAAGATCCAAATAAATCTCGGATTGTAATTTTAACTAAAAGACTCCTATTGCTTCAACTTTTGCTTTTTCTCTATTTTCCGTGTAAAGAAAATCTTCATTTGGTTTTATTTTCTGAATTGAAAAGATTCCTTCCATAGAATTTGAAACATGACATATAGAAGCAGAATCAATCCACCATGTGTTAGATTGAACATCAATTAAGTTTGATTCGAAACAAACAAAAGCACAAGGCTTACCTTTCTTTTCAAACTAAGCTTTACGATTAATGCAATCTTTCTGAATATGCCCTTTCTTGTGACATAAGTGACATATGACTGCTTTATCCTTCTTTTGGTGTGAAGGACCAAGTTCATTATTGGAAGGACCATGACCTCGCTTCATGCCCTTTCCTTTCTTTTTCTTACCAGCTCCTTTATTGACCACCACATTCGCCACTTGCAATATGGGCACTTTACCACTTTATTGCTTGATATGTCATTTATTCATGAACTAACATGATTTGCAGTTCATTAACATTCTATTTATCTTTAATGATATTGTAATGAATCTGGAAAGACCTATAATTAGGAGGCAAGGAGTTTAGGACAAGTTGGACTAAGAAAGGATCGTCCATTGTCATGCCCAAAGTCTGTAGTTTTGCTGCAATGTTGGTCATCTTAATAATGTGTGCATTCATAGTCCAAGTGCCATCGAATCTCATAGTGGTCAAGTCAGCCATAAGTTTCTCAGCTAGGGATTTGTTAGTATTGCGAAACCTATCCTTAATATTCGCCAGATATTGTTTCGTGTTGGTGGTTTCAGGTAGGGAAGTTTTCACATTTGTTGCCATGCACATTCTAATGAACATCAAACAAAACCTCGGCGATTTTGACCATATACTGTGAATTAGCACATAATCCTCACTACTTTGTTCATTAATAGCAGCGGGTTCATCAGTAAGTAATGCTACATCAAGGTCCAAGACACCAAGCCTAAACTTAATTTGCTCGCACCATTCCGACAGATTAGTTCTGTCAAATTTCGGAAAGGTTGAGGCTTGAGAAAACAGGTTAAGATTTACTGCAAAATACTCACTCTAATTAATAAAAAAACACACATAATTGAAATTTGCAAGGCAATGAATATATATAACTGTCAAAATATTTAATGGCAGAATTATCACAAATTGTGTCATAAGTTGCCCGCTAATGTTTATTAATTCACAAAACTATAAAAGCAGAATATCTGTATTGGATTTCTAACATAGAAAATTGTGATTTAACAAACACATTATTTTACAATTCAATATTCAATCAATAATTCTAAAGTTGATTAAATTGAAATTGTATCCTCTACGTTGCATGAATCCAAAATAATAACAGTCTTTATAATAGACAATAATTTTGATATTTCACTTAATGAGTCATTGTCTTGTGTTTGGCATGGACTCGGTAAAATAGGAATATCAATTATATTCAACAATTGAGTCGTTGGCCTGTATTTGGCACGAGACTCGTCAAAAGACGAGTATAAAATTTTTAATATATTTAAAATTCAATGTTATGAATCATTGGCCTGTGTTTGGCACGTGACTCATCAAAATATGAATATTAAATTAATACAAGTCTAATATCCTTCCATATGAAATATGTTAGCCTGTGTTTGGCATGAATATTAAACTAAAACATGATCATTACAACAAGGTTTATAGAACAATTCTTGATATAACATTCATAAAATATGGAAAACATAATTGTTTGCCAAAAACGAAAAATTGAGTTAGCATCATAAATTTGTAGAAAAATACTCTAGAATCTCAAAACATTCAACAAAATTCAAAAATAAATTTTCTGGAGTGAGATATACCCCTTGAGATTATTACCATAAATGGCAAAATTAGAGTTTTTAAGGCCTAAACGATCTCGGATCGCTAAAAATAATTTACATCACGACCGAAGGTGGTGAAAAATGGTCTCTGGCCCATTTCGAATCACACTACCAAGTTTCATCACATTCGAAACACGTTTAGTGACAAAAATACTCTTCATCGTAAGCACTTTTTGTAAATTTTTTGTTCCAGAATTGTTTGAAATTTGTAGGATTGATAGAAATGGATCAGAAAACCACTAAAATAACATCAAAAGAACATATATGGTCCCAGTACATCAAATAAAACTGTTCTTGATATATTTGACACAATCTTGAGAGAAAAATTCTTAACAAACTTAACACAATTTACTAAGAAACACAAGAACAATTTCTTACATAATTATCATGTAATACGAATCATCATGGTAAACAAATCGGTGCTTAATAAAACGTTAAAAATTACTACGTAATACGAATCATCATGATAATCAAATCAGTGCTTAATAAATGTTAAAATCTGGATTTATCTATACTTTGATCTTTTAAATCCGTAGAGGGATAGCATGATAACATTTAAACACAAGCTCTGATACCACATGTAAATAATAACATGACATGAATAAGAATCATACATCATCATTCTTAATTCTTATCGGATCTTTAATATTTTCATGCAATCACCACATAAAATTAACTACAAACTCTTATGGAAAATACCTTTCTCCACTCGACTTTGATGTGTTTTTTGTTTTTGATGTGCCTTATGAGTAGCTTCCAAAAGTTCATTAATTCTTCCTTCCCAAAGCTCCTGAATTGCTCTTAGAAAATGGCCAGAAATCTAAAATATGGGAAAATTTAAAAATTCAGAATTTTCCCTTCCTAACCTAGATATATTTATGTGTTTTTCAGTGAACCATTTGGTGGAGAATAGTTCACTGTATATAGGGTGGAAGGGGACCCGAAATTTCCTTGGTAACCTATCATCTAATCTCCACAAAAGTAGCCTAAGGGACTCACATTTATATCAAGAGTCATGTGTCTCTTGAAATAATTTTCTAAGACTAATTTCATTAATTTTAATCAAATTCGTCCTCTTATATGGAGCAATAATTTATTTAATTTATAATTCCAAAATTTAACTGAATTTTGTAATTAATAAATAATTAAATAATAATTCCAATACAAATTCCATAATATGTCAATTCATCCCAAAGTGATTTGAGTTTTGTGTAATAAACACTTACAGATAATTCCTCTTGAGAATGAAAATAAATAGATTTCTTGAGTTGGTAAATTTGTGGACCATTGTTGCGATAAAATATTTAGTTTTTTTGGGTTTAATCCCATGCTCAAAGTTTTTTTAGGCTATATTAATTCCATAACTACTCAAAGCCTCCCTCAACTGCCTTGTAGCCGTCTCTCTTTCTCTCTACGGAGAATGACATGTGTCCTACAGTTGTTACAATAGGACCAAAGACTAAAAAAATAAAAACATGGGAGTGGATACAAATAAATCGTTAAAAGTGAGACTAAATACCTATGATCCCATATTTATTTCTTTAGAATCTATCCACATGTTACGAGAGTATCAATAAAGATGATAATACCATCAAGATCCTTTGTAACTGAGTTAAGGATGCAAGAAAAAACCATGTTATTGCAATGATTCCATGGGAACTGAAAAGGACTATCTTATGGTGGTAAATAAATTAAACCATTGATTAATCCAATATTATTTTTGTCATTAGGATCTAATATGATTAATTTCCTCCAAATATTATAATTTTCACCCATCAATTGTTGTAAAACAAGGTTTAAAGCAGGGCAATTACCATGATGAAGAAAATAAAGGCTTGATGAATTTTCTAGAATCGAGATTGCATTGATTTGAAGATGAAATCCCTTCAATATCTTTTTGGATATTAGGAGGAATGAAAAATGTAGAGGATTTATAGAAGAAAGAAACACATATGATCAATAAAGATCAAAGAATGATAAAAATTTATCAAATATAATCTATTTAGAAAACAGGAAACCTCTGAGGAAAAAATATGCTCTCATACCATATTACATTTTGAAATGAGGAGAAAAGAAAAACGTGTATTCAATCATTTTTTTAACTCTATTTCAATATTTGGAATCATGTATATATACAGGAATAGTTGTAACTAACTAACAAAATTGAACAAGACTTCAAAGTAAGTAACTGAATAATTGAACTAACTAACAGTTAACTAAGTAACCAATGATGGTCACATTATTTGATAGTTGACATTTATTACTAGGGTCTGAGATGGTGCATCTCTATCCAAACAATAACCAAGTATCAATGGCATGTTTAGATTTGTTTCTTTTATTTTTCTTTGAAAACTGCACCTCTTATTTGCTTACCTCATCTTTGCAGTCGTCAACAACTCCCTTAACCATGTTGATTATGATTAGTCACAATCCTTTCTTTAACGAAAGAGTTGAATTGAAAAGATTGAATCAAAAAATGAATTCGCAGAAAAATTCTTATTGGGTCGAAACTACATCATGGATGTAATACAACATAAATTTTCAAATGAGGGTGAATGGAAAAGCTTCAGCACTATAAGTTTGGGTTTAAGAAGTTCCAAACAAGTTCATTATTAGAATAGATGAAAATATGAAAATTTATTATAGAAGATTAAAACATAGAGAAAATACAGATAGATTAATTGTTGAATTCATTATAAGACAAGTAGGATAATAGATTTTTTATTAATAAAAAAGAAGAAGGTAGTTTAGCCCCCCAACATTATATAAATTTAACCATCAAAAGCACATTCACATGAGCTCCAAAATGTTGATATTTATTAGTTTATTATGTGATAGTCATAATATATTAAGTGAGGGTCATAGGTTATGTACACGTTTAAAAACACACAATTCATGGAAAATGAACGTGGATAATAAGAATTAATAAACTCGGAATATGGAGGAAGAAAGAAATGTATCACTAGTGGGAAAGGCGATTTTGGGCGATTCTAGGCATCCCCTAGGGTTTGATTTATCTCGGCCCCTTACTTGATTAACCGTACTTCTTTTGGGGATTAATTCAAAGTGTTGATAGTTTTAAGATTGGATTTAAATAGTTTTTGGTTTAAACGATTGGATTTATTTTGTACATCCAAATTCGAGATGTTGAGTGGTGCGTAGGTGGTCGTTTATTTCATGTGCAGTGCATTGACAGTATTATTTATAATATGAAGAATCCACTTACGTGGGCCCCTTTTGTTATTGTCGTTATGATGGATTTTGCTGCTTATTTCTTCATTTGATAGTTAAATTGGATTCAATCCATTGGTCATCACATAATTGCAAAACTAAAGAATAATTGCGGGTCATTTCAGGGGTTCCTTTAATATCACGTGACTGCCCGGTATATTTGGTCCGATGAAATTATTGGCCCCAGTGGTGCATGATCCTCAACATACCTCATGATGGGATATTGATATTTCAACGGTTTAAATAATTTTGGGTTAAGTGGTCCTAAGGTTATTGTTTTCAACAAATCATATTGTTATTTGTTCAGATCTGTTATGGGTTTAATAAGTCAAGATGGATTTCCATGGAAATTACATAATCATTCATATATTTCGACAAATAAACATTTTTTTGAATCAAAAAGTTATTATCGATTTAGGTGATTTATTCAGTGGTCATTATTGTTGTACTGTAAATATGGAACACCGGGTAAGCCTCTCAAAAGGTGAAATGTGTCCTCAATAAAGACAGAAAGAGCGGTCGACTTCATACTCAATTTGCTTGACCAAATTTAATGAGATCGATTCAGGTATAATTGTGTTCAAACTTGTCATTTTGTTGATTGTACCATTACTGTTAATGCGTGTTACATAAGAGTGTTAATTAACCCCATCGGTACCAACCTCGCACTTGCTCGTACACGTGGAGGAATATCAGTAATCACGGTTATCCTACTTATGCACGTGGAAAGTTACTTCATATCCTACCTATATAATGCTATAACGACCTCATCATTATTGATACCCCAAATATAAAAGGTGTAACTGTCTGACGTATTCCATCATATTCTCTTTATGATAACTATCTATAAATAACCCTTAATCCCACAAGATAAAGTATTCGAAATTATCCTATTGGATGACTACAAGCAAACCCTAGGGATAGAATTCACAAGATCTTGTATTCCTAACTTTCACATCTATTGCCCGGGAATAAAAAGAGAATCAACATTGCACCTATAGACGTAGGCACCATATTAAGACGAACCATATAAATCCCTATTTTCGCTCTTTATCTCTCATCTCATTCTATTTCTCCCAATTTAGCAAGTCTATAATTATAATTTCTTTATTTGTTATTGTTTATCATTAGAATTTCTCAGCGAAGATAATTAATCTATAAACCAATTTTAGATGATAACAGATTGGAACCGTTTGTGGGAAATCAACAAGCCATTTTTCTTACCATCCTTAACCCTAAACACTTTTCCCCTTTTCCAATCATATGCTTACAAATTATGTGAGATGAAAAATAACCCAGAGAGTAGTTGCGCAACATAAGCACATCCATCATTCACACACGTGAGGATAGGTGACATACATGTAATTTTGATGAGTAAGGTCAAGAGGGTAATACAAGAAAGCATTAAGCATCTAACGCAGACATTCCAGGGTGGACAGAATAAGTTCGAAGAAAATCCCATCACGTCATTCAGAACAGAAACCTCAAAAGGAGAGGAAAAATGCTACCTCCCGCTCCTATAAAGATAGGAGGAAAGCTTATAGAACGAAGATCTAGAATACCCAAGGAGGTTGAACCTGCGATCACGTGAAGACATGAGTGCATCTAGGCATTCTGGATCATGAGAGAACAAGTCATACCGCCTCGGATTTACTTACCCCCTTAGATCAATTAGGTATGACAATGAGAAATACTTTTTAGATGAAAGGCACAGTGTACTGGAAAGGTTGAGTAGAGGGTCAACTTTTGATTGTTAAGGTCCACGAAAAATAAGGGGCCAATTATGAATAGGTTTCAGAGAGCACAACGAGTGTCAGGAAGAATTAGCTCGGTCAGTCACCAGAGGATCAAAATTCTTGACTAAATCTAAAACGAGCATAAGGATATTGTCCCAAGATAATCAGACTTCTTAAAAAGAGAGCTCGTCTAAAAGTCGAGGCCGAACAATTAAGACCATTACAGTTAAGGCCAAGTAGGAGAATCATCCACGGAAAGGATCCATTCAATGTTTGGAGGACAATTTAGGAGAAATTTCTAGAACCACGAATCCTTTGCATAGAGACTTTGTGAAGGTATCTCCTTTTATCCTAGAGATAGTATGTTATTTGATGCTCGCGAAATTCAAACCTCTGATTGTCGCAAAGATATGATGGCAAACACGATCCAATACTTTATATAGAGCAGTATCAAGTTACTACTGATATCTACTCGATCCCGGATGAAATCCATTAGCGAACATTATCTAGCCCGATCACTGGGTTAGCCCAAATCTAGTATAATAGCTTACCATGTGGGAAAATATCTAGTTCCTAATACCTGGTTGATCTCTTTGTTAATAATTCCTATTTGGAGCCAAGCCAGGCAAAAAAGTTGCTCATTTTCTCAACGTACGATAGAAGGCCAATGAGACAACTAACTACTTTATTGCTCACTTCAACAACGAGAAGCTTAAGGTGGTGGATTATAACGAGCAAACTGTCATAAGTGCTCTGATGAACAGACTATATCCAAGAAAACTATCTTGGGAACTGGCTAAAGAGCCACCTAGAATAATGAGGGAACTCTTAGCCGAGACAGGCAAAATCATGAAAGTAGAGGAGCCCATTACATCCAAGGAATCGGATCACCCAAAGGTTATCTCCAGTAAGAATAATGAAAATAAGGATTAGAAAGATAAAAAGATCGAGAAGACAAAAAGGTACGATAAGTACGCCCTCCTAACCATCGGCATCCACCACATCCTTGAGGAGATGGGAGGAAATAAAAACCTTAGGTGGTTCAAGAAGTTGAAAGCCCCAACAAATTTTTGAGATAAAAGCGAGTAGTGTGAATTTTATAAGGGCCATGACCACAAGATGGACAACTATCAAGGTATGTTGATAAAGATGGCCAAACAGGTCCATACGATGAGAAAAAGGTCAGAAGATGATCATAATCTCCCTATAAGAAGACAAACGAGAAGGAAAAGGGACGTGATGATGGTTTAAATGATGACTCAATCTGCCAAAGAGGCCCAAAGAGTTTGTCTATCAGGTCAAGACTATCTCCTTTGGATGCTATTTTATTGTTGGTGGGGATGCTAGAGGAGGAGAAGAGCTTGCTAAAAGGAAGGTCTACCTCAATGAGGCAAAGTCTTGTGCTCACATTAGGAAGATCAACCTAACATGCAATGTGGATACTCGTCCGAGGAAGGTAAATAAAGATCATCTTATTGTTGGCTTTTCCACAGATCATTTATCGGGTGTCTTGTACCCACTTTACAACCCTACGGTCATTACCATGATGGTACACGAAAGAAAGGTGTCTAAGATCCTCATAGACAATGGAAAACCAGAGGACGTGATGTTCAATATTTGCTTTAGAAGCCTGAGACTTAGAAATAACAAGTTAACATCCTACCACTGACCACTTATCGATTTTCAAGTTAAAAGTTATACCCTTAGGCACAACCGAATTGGAGTTATAATAGGTTCCTAGCTAATACATCAAAAAAAATGTGCATTTTTTCATCCTAGATAAAAATTTATCTTAGAGTATAATAATATTCTCAGTAGAGTAAGGCTGAAGATCTTAAAGGCCACACCTTTTACAGTTCACGAGTAATTGAAGTTCACTACTGACTATGGAGTAAGTGTAGTCAAAGAGATCCAAGTGGAGGCTAGAGAATGCTATTAGACCTTTACCGACCCGAAAGAGTAGAAGAAGTTGACTACTACCTAACAGATCGAAAGTATAGATCCATAAGACGTGGAGAAGTTAGTAAAAAAACAAGTGGTTGAAGAGATCGAGTCAATTGTTCTTGATGCCGAGAACCCGAAGAATACTATTTAAATTATCTCGCATCTGGAGCCTGAACTCAAGAAAGACCTGGTTAATTTTCTCAGACAACGAAGAAGTGTGTTTGCCTGGAGCCATGAGAATATGCTTAGAATCGATCCAGATTTCATATGTCATAAGTTGAGTATAGTGAAAGGGGAAAAACCATTCAAACAAAAGCAGCAATCCTTTGATTAGGAAAAGAATATGGCAGGGTAAGAGGAAGTCCAGAAATTGTACAGGGACAACTTCATAGAGGATATTAGATATTCTGAGTGACTCTCCAACATAGTGATGGTCCAAAAGAATAATAATAAGTGGCGAATGTGTGTGGATTTCGCTGAATTGAACATAGCATGTCCCAAAGATAACCACACATTACCTAAGATTGACTAGCTAGTCTATGCCACCTCGGGACACGAGGCCTCAACTTCATGAATGCTTATTCTGGGTATAATCAGATTAAAATAAAGCTAAAAGACCATGAGAAATCATCCTTCATCGCAAGTAGGGGTATTTAATACTACAACAACATGCCTTTCAAACTTAAAAATAATGAGGCAACCTATCAAAGGCTGGTAAAAAAAGTTCTTGAAGATATGATCGGAAAGAACATAAAGGTATATGTTAATGATATGCTCACAAAAAGAAAAAAAGGCATACGGCCACATCAAATATTTATAGCAGATTTTTGATCAGCTATAAAAACACCAGATGAAGATTACCCGATGAAATATGTCTTTGGGGCGAAGGAAGGGATGTTCAATCGGAGGGGAATCAAGGATAACCTTGAGAAAATCAAGGCATTAATCAATATGTGATAATAAATCTTTTATATGTTGTTGTTGGAAATCCTCTCTAATCAAAATCCTTGAATACCTACAAAAATATAATAAAACTCGTATAATGGTAAGTGAGGATGTCAATCCAACTCTAAGGAGTGAGACACAAGAAAAGTCATGCAATTCATTTTCCTAATTATGATCTTTTTAGATTTTTTACTTTTTCTTTTTTTTTAGCTTTTTCATATTAAAACAATTTTCATGGGATGATAAGATGACTAAACTAATGGAAGAAATATACTAAACTAGGAGTAAATTCTAATGAAATAACTAAAAAGTGTGATGAAAAATGAGTGAAATATGACTAAATAAAATGTAAAATATGATATGAGTGAGGAAATAAAAGTGAGGACCAACAAGGGATAGGATGACACCATATATTCTAGTTAATCAAAATTAATTAATTCATTAAAATTAATTATCCCAAGTTAGTATCAAAATCACAAATCAACTCTCATTTCAAATGTAATTTTAATCATAACATTTTAGAAAATTAAATTCAACACTCCTACAAATCTTGAAAAGTAGATCCAAACGTCATTTAATGAATCACCCACTAGGATCGATTCATCAAATTAGTTTAAATCATGAAAAGTAACATAGAGTTGAAATTCAAAGAAATAAATTCATATTTTAGAAAAACCTATCTCTAGTTCGATTCTAAAATGGAAAATAAGACTAGAAATTCGATTTTCTCTCAAAAATCATTTACCCTCTCTCGAGGCGTAAATTAAAATATAAGAGTGCAAAGTTAATCATTAAAGGGACATTTAATTTAAATAAACTAATTAAAGTAGGATTAACATCGAATAATGGGATCACCCCACCCCTTGAAAGGGGATTAGACTAACATGATGAACAAACATTCAAAGGCATTTAAAATAAAAGAGTATAGAAAGAAAACAAATCTTCAAACAAGTCTCCTTGAATTTGAAAAATTAAAGTCTATCTTCTTCAATACAATTCAATCACTCACAATTACGTCTCACAAAATCTCTAAATAAAATAAAATAAATAAAAATAAAATTATTTACAAAGGTGTTTCTCTTTTTTTTCTCTCTAGAACTAACTCTACAATATTTTTAACTCTAGCGTTTTTCTAAGTCTTCTCTTTAGGGTTTCTCTCATTCTCTTCAAATGAGCCTTCCTTGGTTTTATATTGTGGCAAAAGGAGCTAAGGGGTAAAATAATAAGGTTAAGGTGTGCATGGTAATAGTGAGGTGTGAGAGAGGCATAAGGGGTAAATAAGGTGAGGGTAATGGGATAGTGGGGCGATGAGGGTATTTTAGGAATACGGGGTTAAGGTTTAAGACACGTGGGTTTTTTGTTATTTTATTTTTGGTATTTTGTTTAATTTGGGGACTTATATGCTGAATGGGTTTAACAGAAAGTGTTGGAGACTTCATGGGTTCTGGGTAGAAATGGAACCGGGTCAAGGGATTTATGGGTAGCGAGTCATCTCCAGATTTGGGTCCGGGTGTAAAGGTGGGCGGATTCGGGTCAAACTAGCAGCGAGTCTTAGTTTAGGGTATGAGGAGATAGGTCTCACCGGAATTTTCGCATATGGTTCGTGGATCTGAATGTCGGTGGGTCTAGTGGGATCGGGTTCAAGTGAGTAAGGTAGTGGTAGATAGAGAGTTTGCAGGGAGATGGGTATAATCGGGTTTGATATTGGTTTTGGCTCCGGGGGGTTTGAGGGTTAAGGCTCGGAGGTTAGGCCTGGGTTGAGGTTTAACAGGTTAAGTCAGCTTGAGGAAATGGGTATGGGGGATGTCACGGGATTAAGGTGATTGGGAATTTGAAATTGGTTTTTACGTTTTGATTATGGAGCTTGGTGGATTTTGTTAATGGTGGATGAGGGAGGAGGAAGAATGTGTGGGGAAGAAGATGGAGGTTGAGAGAGATTGTGTGTGGTAGGGTGTAGGATAGGATGGTGTGGGTGAGTGTAGGGGTTTATTGTGTGTGTGTGTGTGTGTGTGTTAGATTTGTGTACCTAGTTAAAAATAAAACTTCCTAAGGCTTCATCAAAAAATAAAATTATTAAAACTAAGAACAAAATCTTCTAAAACAAAAGAAATCCAAAAATCCTAACCTAAAAAAATAAAATTAAAAAAATATAAAATTTATTAAACCTAGAAACTTAAATTCCCAATCTAAAGACTAAAATAAAGTAATACGAATAAATCTACACCAATAAAAAGAAAATATAATAAAATATAAAACTAAACTAATAATCGAAACTAAAACTAAAAAAATAAAAATAAAAATAAAACTCACGCCTATGTAAAAATATATATAAAAAAAAATAGCCGACGCACAAATAAATATTAAAACAAATACATAGTTCGAAATAAAATATCAAATAAATTTTAAAAATTATAAATGACTCAACTAAAAATCTAAAAAAATATAAACGGTGCAAATTAAAAACACACGAGGTTCGTTCCAGGATAAGGGAGGTATGGGCTCGGTTAGGGGAAAGGGTAATAGGTACGGGGATTTGGGTTTTGCTCCTTTTAACACGCCTTTTCCTCGAAATACATCTTTTAAATCTGCAAGTAGCGTTTGACCTACAAAATAAACATATATGCACATAAGACCCATTTTTATCGATATTAGCAATTAAAAATTATCTATTTAGGGTTTTATTTAAACACTTTTAGGTGCTTATCAATATGCACTCCCCAACAATCGAAAAGGAAGCATATAGACTGACAGGACGCGTGGCAGCACTTAACAGAGCCACTGATAAATGTTTTCCATCATTTAAAGTGTTAAGAAAAACATTCGAGTGGAATGACGAATGTGAAACATCATTTTTAGAGCTAAAAAGGTACTTTGGGTATGCACCTCTTTTATCAAGGCCAATTTTTGGGGAGAAAATCTATTTCTATTTAGTCGTATCAGAATTTGTAGTTAGTTTAGCTCTGGTATGATAATAAGAAGAAGTATAGAGGCTTGTTTACTACACCAACAATGAGTATCGTGGAGCATAAATCAGATATCCCAGGCTGAAGAAATTAGTTCTTGCACTACCAAAAGAATCTAGGAAAATAAAGCCTTATTTCAAGTCCACGTGATTGTCCTCTATATAGACATTCCTTTAAATCAAGTCCTTCATAATCCTGATAAAACGGGTAGACTGATGTCTTGGTCAATGGATCTTGGAGAGTATGATATTTAGTATTAACCCAAAACGGCTATCGTAGGCCAAACTATGACAAATTTCGATATCGAATTTACCTGTGAAGAAAAATCGACTGAGAACACTTCTTTGGATGAGAGCTCAACTATCATGGCTAAAAAATACTTATATGGAAGAAAGCTCAGCCTGAAATGAAATCAAACATACTTCTTTGAAAGAGATCTCAACAATCAATCCAGATGACCAAACTCCTATGAGAGATAACTTGATCACTCCATTATTTTACCAGAGTAAGGACATTTCAGAATCGTCGACTAGTAAAAACAACTTGCTCGCGACTTGGAGCAAGCAAAGAAGTTATTCATTCATTGAGAATTGATCTTGGGGGAGTTCGAACAAGATCTTCCTTTATGCAAACTATTTATGGATGGCTTATCCTGCACCATAGAAAGCAGAGCCAATTTGATAATCACGATGTCAGACAAGATATATGTGGAATATGCTCTTTGGTTTAAATTTTAAGCCACTAACAATGAGGTAGAATACAAGGTGCTCATACCAAGATTTAGGCTAGCTTTATCACTAGGCCCCAGAAGATTTTAGCTCGTAGTGATTCACAATTGGTTGTCAATCAGTTATTAGGGATATATGAGGTGAGAGAAGAGCCTATTATCAAGTAGCAGGAAAAGACAAAATGGTGGCACATAAAGTTTCCAGGAGTCAGGATGCTCATAATCCCCAGGATAGAAAATGCTCGAGCAGATTCCCTTGCCCAGTTAGCATCAGCAACAAGAACAAAACTGTGAAGAATTATCCTTATGGAGGTTCTTGCACATCACAACATTAATAAACAGACAATCAGTGTTATAGAAATAAACCACGGACCATATTAGATGGATACACTATGGGTTTATATCGAAACTGGCAATATACCAATTGACCCTAAAGAAGTAAGGAAACTCTACTATAAGGCAATTGACTATGTTTTAGAAGGGATAATTTTATTCAGAAGGGGATGTATCATCTCATTGTTGTAATGTGTTCATCTGGATCAAGTGAATAATTTGATCAAATAAGTACATGAGGGGTGTTGTGGGGCACATTCAGCAGGAAGGTCACAAGTAAAGCGGGTGGCAACACATGGCATTTACTCACCCACCATAAAGGCGGATTGTGCAGATTACGCTAGAAAGCATGATAAGTGCTAGAAGTAAGCTAAAATCCACCTAAGTCCAGGAGCATTACTCACGTTAATCACTTCACCTTATCCTTTTGCAATTTTAGGGATATATATGGTCGGCCCGTTAGCAAAATCCAGAGGAAGATTCAAGTATTTGGTGCTTGTCGTAGATTATTTCACTAGGTAAGTTAGGCTAAACTACTTGTATAGATTCCATATGAGAAGGTATTCTAATTCATTTGGATGAACATTGTCTGTCGATATGGAATGCGATATGATTTCATCACGGACCATAGCACTCAATTTGAAAACTAGGAATTCGAGGACTATTTCACGCGCTCTAAGATACAGAAACTGCATTCTGTGCCAAGTCATCCACATTATAATAAATGAGTTATAGAGTGTCCTGTGGGATTTTAGGACAATCCCTAAGATAGCAACAAATGAAATTCCTTACATACTGGCCTTTGGCACAAATGGTGGTACCAACTAAAATTGGCCTGTCTAGTCATCAAGTCCTCAAATTCAACTCACCATGAAGTGACCTTATGTAGAGATTATATTTAGATTCGGTGGAAGAAGTGAGAGAAAATTCCACACTAAGAATAGCAACATACCAGCAAAGAGTTGCTCAATTTTACAATCGAACGGTGAAGCCGAGCACTTTGAAAGAAAGCGAGTATATCCTATTAAAAGTCATCCAAAAAGGAAACAAACTGGAACCCAACTAGCACAACCACTATCGTATATCCGACATTATCAAGTCAGGATCCTATCAAATTAAATCCTTGGAAGGAGAGAAGTTCAAAAATCCATAGAATGGTGATTATTTGACAAAGTACTATCCGTGGTGTAATGACAAGTTTTTTTATGCAATGTGTAATTTCTGTTTGCTATGAATAAAAGTTTCATTTCTCTTATTACAATTCCATCGTTCCTTTTTATTTCTTTATTTTGCAGACATGTGGTATGTTATACCCTAGAAATATGCATCATCAAGACAGTAATCCCATGTATAGTCTCGACATAAGAAAAATTATGAACAAGAGGAATTAACATGACATAAACTTCATATCTGACCTCGTTTGATGAATATATCACGAACAAAAAGTTTAATTTCTTGTACAATCTTGTCTAAGTACAAATCGCGATTAAGCAGTCTTAATAAGTAAAGAGAACCCATATTTTATGGATGACCAGATCTAACCATAACCCAACTCAAGTATAAATGCTAACAAATATTTGTCGACTCAGGTAATCAGTGTTGACACATAATTAGAATGACAAGCTTTGTTCACAAGACTAGTAAGTTGTCACAAACACTGGTAGAACCTAGGTCAGGATAATTTTGGTACGTCCAAATATAGGTGGCTAGTAAGTCAGATCAAGTTGGCTAAAAACCAACCATATAATCGTAAGACTACACTATTGATGCGCCGCAAATATTGCGTATTTCACCCGTTAACCTACGCTTTATTAGCCCCCTCGGGTATCTTAATCCCTATATTTATGCTCGTTAACCAGAAAACCCTCGGATTTCTATGTTAACATGTTTTGCAGGGGTTAATTGAGCTTTTGTAGGTGTTTGGATTCTTAGTGTGAAGTTCGGTTGCATTCCGGCGAAGTTCCGTACACAACCGCACGTTCGAGGGAATTTTAGTCTTTTCAAATCTTGGGTACCTGGCCCTACATCTCACGGAAGTTGTAGCCCATCTCGCTAGCTTCGCGTGGCCGCAAACGGTGCGCGATTCCGACTCATAACGAAGAAGTTACGGCGTTTCTTGCGGAGGAAATACAAGAAAGCAAAAGAGGAGAAGAGAAGAAGAAGAAAAGAAGCAGGGGCTGCTGCTGCTGCAATCTGCCCTGCTTGATCGATCGATCGACGCTTCTGGTCGATCGATCGACCTTTCAGGATTGTCAATATTTTCCCTTGATCGATCGATCGACCAAAGGGATCGATCGATCGATCCCCTGTTTTTCTGCAGATATTTTCTTTTCTTTTCTTTCTTCTTTTCTTTTATTCTAACTTACTATATAAACTAATTTTTGTTGTAATAAAAGGGAGACCAGCCCATATACGATTTTAGCTTAGTTTAGTTAGGGTTGGAGGGGATTTGCTTGGTTCTTCTTCTTCCTCTCTTGGATTGACACACTAATTGGTTGTAAGATTAATTATTCATCTTCCCTCTCCTTAATCTAGTTGTATTTCATTCTTTCCTTGCTTTCTAGATAATTTCCATGCTTTCTAATTAGGTTTTCTTGCTTTAATTTATTGCTTTCTAGTTAATTAGTTTAATTTAGTTTAATTCATTATGCGTCCCTAGATAAATAGGTTCGGGATTGCGTTTCCGCCATTTTCGGGTTCGGACCTCGAAATTTAGGGTTTCGTGTAAAATCGCATTTAATTGAAACCTCGCGTATTAAAGTCGGATTATTATGCGTTTAACTTTCTTTGTCATGCAACGTTAGTGTTTATAGCGATTATCCAAATTTGATCCGCGTGTGACCATTTTTCAGTTAAATGTTTTGTCTCGCAACTTTGGGTTAAATTCCTTCTTGCGTGATGTTTATGCTTAATTGTAAATGCTCGATTAAATTGCTTTGGAGCCTTAATTCTAATTAGTAGTTTTTCGATCCGTTTGGTGGAATGCGATCCCGATCCTCGCTTTACTTTATTTTAGCGTAACTTATTCTTTTCTTTTGTCACCATAACCACCCTCTCACCTTTTCATTTATTTATTTTACACTTTTATTCCTGAAGTAATTAAAACAATTAAAGTCTAAAATTCAATCACTCCCTGTGGATTCTCGATACCCGACTTACCGCTGTACTTGCTTGTCAAGTGTAGTAGTATATTAGGTTCTTTTGTATCGCGGCGGCGAAACACACGACGATTGTGCACTTTACACGCGCACACTTTTTCCGCCCGGTCACAAAATGGCGCCATTGCCGGGGAGTGTGTTTTAGATTGTAATTGCTTTATTATTTCGTAGTATTTTTCCTTTTGTATTTGTATTCTTTGTTTTAACCTTTTTTGCAGGATTTGCATACTTTGAGCGCTAAGAAACTTTGATTCGCGGTTGCTCACTTTATTTCTTGGATTCTCCATCTTTCAACAACGAGGTAATCATGTCCTATTATTATAGTTATTACGGTTATTCTAATGATTCATACTTTGGGGATAGTTTTCAAGTTTTCCATTTTCAAGATTTTCTTGAAAATGAAAGACTTGAAAACATTTATCGGAATGAAAATCGTTATTGGGAGCTTGAGTTGGATTCATTATTCGAATCCAATGACGATTCTCATTTCATTACTTTCGAAGACGAGTTTCAACCAAATGAGGAGTCCGAGGCTCTTGAGCGAAGGAAGCCTACTTTGGAAGAGACTTTGCTTCTTTACTCCCAAGGTTTGGAAAGCCTAAATGATGCTGGAATGAGACTTGGTGCACTTTGCGATGAGATGAATTCTTATGCACAAAACAACGAGGAGGTGGAAACTTGTGTTTCACCTCAATTTTTCAGAGAATTTCTCATCGAATGTGAATCTTTCTCCTACGAAATTCAATCTCCTTCCGACGATGAGTCGATTGAGATTGAATTTGTTTCATCACCATATTCGTTTTCCGTCATTGAACCATTAGAATTACCGGTTGATTCCTGTGAGTCGGTAGAAATTAAAACTTCTACACTTTTTGCTGACGAGGACTCTTTACCGACTTTGTTTGCTACGATGGAACCTATCCCCGTGTGTGCACTATCTCCCATTCCACTTGAAAAACCTTTGGGAGATGAATCGATTTTTCTTGGATCTCTAGTGTACCTTTCCCCCTTATTATCCAAATCCCCCATCGTCCACCCAAAATTTCAAATTGGCGATGGTTCACTTTTTTCACCACCCACATGCCTTCCGTTGTTCAAACGGAATTCATATCTTTCGGGAGGCATGTTCACTTTGGAGGGTCCACCGTTGATCTTTCAAAGTCAAATCCCTTTTTGGGTGGACCCTCAGCTATTTAGACTTCTAGTGTATAGTTAGTGTGAAGCCTAAATAGTAGGTTGTAAATAGTTAGCTTTTTAATTTTCTTTCTTTCCTATTTTTCTTTCCTTTTTAATTTAGTCTAGTGTAATTAGTTAACTTTTTGTTATTTGTTTTTGCTATGCTCGGTACTAACTTGTTTTGTAGATTCCTTTGGACTCGCGCTTATGGAGATCGCTCCAATTTTGGGTAATATCGTTCTTTTCCTCTCTTTATGTTGTGTTCTTAATGCGCATTGAGGACAATGCAACATTTAAGTTAGGGGGTGTAGGATATTCTATCCATTTCATGTGTAGTCCATTGATTTGCTCACATTTAGTTACTGAGTATGCCTTTTTGTGAAAAATTTGAAAAATTTCGAAAATATTTTCTTTCTTTTTTCTCCTTTGTTGGGCATTTTGCCTTGTTTCCAGTGATAAATTTCAATAATTGCCCGATCCAATAGACAACTCAATGATGCATGTTCTCGATTTTAGAAGTTATTAGACTTTAGTCCTCAAATCATTGATATTGTGAATAACTTCATGAATTAAACTTTATCCCATGAGCATATGCACTTTCCTTGTTATATTGATTTGGTTTAAGATTTTTATAACTCGGTAATCTTTTGTTGCATTGTATATACTTACACCGAGTAAGCTTTGTACCTTTCGTCGTTTGTGAGTGTTATACACTATTCTTTCCTCTTTGAAAACGTTGAATTCGTTGGTAATCTCACTAATCTTTCATTTGACCGTTCATTAATTGAGTTCATGCTTGAAATGTGTTACTTGATCATGATTTTCATATGTTGTTTTGACTCGAGAATTGCGTAAACTTTGTGAAATGATCATAGGCCCTCTTTGTTATATCACCCATATTATCCTTGACCTCACCCTTAAATGTTTACCCTCGTTAACCCCTTTGAGCCTAAATATAGCCTTTCTTTTCATAACCCAAATTCCCATAACCAACTCCGTATTGGAGTTTTAGCCATACATACACTTTCCATACCTTTGTTTGGAATGTTACTTGGGATTGAATGTTGTTGTTGTGGTGTCGGTTGCAATTTTAGGCATATGAGAGTTTGAAAAGTAAAGAAAAGAAGTAGTGAAAAAGTGAAGAAAAAGAGAAAGCAAGAAAACAAAAGAAAACAATAGAAAAAGGAAGAAAAGAAAAGAAAAGAGAAAGTTGTTGTGTTTCAATAAGCTTTGATTACTCTCTCGATTGTTATATCTATGCTCGTTTGGACATCTTTGTCCAACTTTTGATATTGCCCACTTTTTACATTATTCTGAGTTTCATACCCAAACACTTTGAATCCGTATATACATCCCTTTCATTTCGTACCTTAACCTAGCCATACATTACAACCCTATTACAAGTCCTATGTGATCTTAAGTAGATGTAATTCAAATGTTTAAATAGTTTTGATAATCTGTGAAAATGCATTTCGCCTCTTTTATATGTGCGGTATCTTTTCACTGAGATTGCAATTTTTATTTCCTATATAGCGTTCTTCTTTTGTGACATGTGTGCGGCCTAGTTTCCATTTACTCCTTATGCCCGCATGTCCCGTGTATTACCTCCCTTTTCGAGTGAAATTCCATTTGATGAGCGTAATGCCCGTGAGGATTGAATGTATGCTTGCTTTGATGTTTAGTATCCGAATTATTTAAGTTTTTCGCCAAATCATACCTTGCATATGCTCACTCCCCTACCACATGTTAGAGTTTCAATTCTATGAGGTGCATTCTATAATGTTAATGATTTGGACTTTTGTGTGAATTCATTCACTTTGCTAATAATGCGTATGAAATCCTTTTCACCATTATTGGGCTTATCGCATGTTTGATTGGGCATATTTTGAGGAAACCATGTGATGTTTGTGGGTATCATCCCTGAAAACCCTCACGAGATGACACTCGTCAACTAGGGTAACCTAGGGGTTTAACGGCTTATTGCATATGCTAAATGCAATCGTATCACCCGCGAAAGTGGCCTTATCTTTTTATTGCTTTTATACCATACTTTTGTACTTCTCGTTCTTTTGGTTAGCTTGTAGTTCTTGTTGTTTCCTATTTCATTGCTAGGGACTAGCAATGTGTAAGTTAGGGGGTGTGATGCGCCGCAAATATTGCGTATTTCACCCGTTAACCTACGCGTTATTAGTCCCCTCGGGTATCTTAATCCCTATATTTATGCTCGTTAACCAGACAACCCTAGGATTTCTATGTTAACATGTTTTGCAGGGGTTAATTGAGATTTTGTAGGTGTTAGGATGCTTAGTGTGAAGTTCGGTTGCATTCCGGCGAAGTTCCGTACACAACATCACGTTCGAGGGCATTTTAGTCTTTTCAAAGCTTGGGTACCTGGCCCGACATCTCACGAAAGTTGTAGCCCATCTCTCTAGCTTCGCGTGGCCGCGAACGGTGCGCGATTCCGACTCATAACGAAGAAGTTACGGCGTTTCTTGCGGAGGAAATACAAGAAAGCAAAAGAGGAGAAGAGAAGAAGAAGAAAAGAAGCAGGGGCTGCTGCTGCTGCAATCTGCCCTGCTTGATCGATCGATCGACGCTTCTGGTCGATCGATCGACCTTTCAGGATTGTCGATATTTTCCCTTGATCGATCGATCGACCAAAGGGGTCGATCGATCGATCCCCTGTTTTTCTGCAGCTATTTTCTTTTCTTTTCTTTCTTCTTTTCTTTTATTCTAACTTACTATATAAGCTAATTTTTGTTGTAATAAAAGGGAGACCAGCCCATATACGATTTTAGCTTAGTTTAGTTAGGGTTTGAGGGGATTTTCTTGGTTCTTCTTCTTCCTCTCTTGGATTGACACACTAATTGGTTGTAAGATTAATTATTCATCTTCCTTCTCCTTAATCTAGTTATATTTCATTCTTTCCTTGCTTTCTAGATAATTTCCATGCTTTTTAATTAGGTTTTCTTGCTTTAATTTATTGTTTTCTAGTTAATTAGTTTAATTTAGTTTAATTCATTATGCGTCCCTAGATAAATAGGTTCAGGATTGCGTTTCCGCCATTTTCGGGTTCGGACCTCGAAATTTAGGGTTTCGTGTAAAATCGCATTTAATTGAAACCTCGCGTATTAAAGTCGGATTATTATGCGTTTAACTTTCTTTGTCATGCAACGTTAGTGTTTATAGCGATTATCCGAATTTAATCCGCGTGTGACCATTTTTCAATTAAATGTTTTATCTCGCAACTTTGGGTTAAATTCCTTCTTGCGTGATGTTTATGCTTAATTGTAAATGCTCGATTAAATTGCTTTGGAGCCTTAATTCTAATTAGTAGTTGTTTCGATCCGTTTGGTGGAATGCGATCCCGATCCTCGCTTTACTTTATTTTAGCGTAACTTATTCTTTTCTTTTGTCACCATAACCACCCTTTCACCTTTTCATTTATTTATTTTACACTTTTATTCCTGATGTAATTAAAACAATTAAAGTCTAAAATTCAATCACTCCCTGTGGATTCTCGATACCCGACTTACCGCTGTACTTTCTTGTCAAGTGTAGTATTATATTAGGTTCTTTTGTATCTCGGCGACGAAACACACGACGATTCTGCACTTTACACGCGCACACTTTTTCCGCCCGGTCAACTATTAGTAGGACTATTCCAAACACTGAAGCAGTTCGCAGCTTAACATCGCAAACAAAAATAATACATTGTTAAGAGACCATAGGACACTGGCATAAAAAATTTTGATTTAAATATCTTTAAAGCAAAAAACAAGAAGCATTATATCATTACAACAAAAGCAGGAAGTTAAAAAATATTGATCACAAGTTATATAGTGTTCGAAGGAAAATTAGAACGCTAGACATTTAAAAACTTTCACAAAAAATAAACAAGAAGATGCAATATGCCATGGAAGCATGCTCATTCTCGACAACTGACATCTGACCATCCGTGGCAGCTGGAACAACATCATGAATGTCGATAAGAGAAACACCACCAGTGATAGGAGTTACCTTAGGGATGACAATATGAACAACATTTTTAATATCCTCAGTAATTAGCCCGTTAACAAATATTATCTGCGCTATGACCAAGGATGTGGCTTCATCATCATCATCACTTCCCATTTACTCACAACTTCTTCTATTTCAGGGTAATGATTCATCGCTCTATTTTTTATCTCCTCATACCTATCAAATAAAAAACCCACGCAATTGATGTTAAAGTCAGTGGAAGACTAATATTTATCCTTGCCTGCCTCCTCAATAGTAGCCAAAGGTTAATTGGCTTGAGTGAGCTCTTGAGTCTGTTGAAATATCTATGGTTAGATGTCTCTAGTGGTTAATTGGATGCGATCAGAATATCATTTGTATTTTTTAGAGCCTCCTCCAAAATCTTGAGCTTGGTTGCATCAGTGGATACCTTATCCTTCAACTTATTATTCTCCTTATCAGCCTTGCTAAAGGACACCGTGTTCTCAACCAACTGGTCATCCTACTCCTAAAGCTCATCGCAGGCCTTTTTGAGATCATCGACATATTTTTTCAGATCATCCTTAAACCACTAATATTTCCCTAACAAGTTCCTTATAGGTATAACTATTGGTCATGATCTTTTCCCTCAAAATAGAGGAAGAAGTAGTAGGAATCCTAACCAACAAAAGGAAAGAAATTAGCAAATATGACGAGAAGATAAAAATAAGATTAATGTTATGTTAGAAGAATTCACCACAAATAACCGATGATGAATCAGTTTCCATAAAGAGTATGGGTTATAACTCCTAAAGAACTCAAAGTCCTTATTATAGCCACGTAACCCAAGAAGCTCAGTGGTATTATTGGAATGATGAAAGATGGAGTCCATTCAGATCTCAAATCCTCAGAGGATATACAATGTGTAGGATCAAACTTGAACTCCTCTAATTCACCATAGTGAGGAGAAGATCCAAGGTCACGCACAAGTCGATACAGGGGACTAGGCTCAACCACACATGGAACCTTGGGAATACTTTCACTAATGGGGACCTCAAGGGTTTTTTATTCCTATAATCAGTAACACAAGAGGAAATTGGGGCCTTTTTTTGGAATTGGCCAAGGTAGTAACATCCTCTTCAGTTTTCTTCTGAGCATGGCCTACCTCTTATCTTCGTCATCAACTCTTTTTTGGGCTTCAACCTTCTTCTTCTTCTTCTTCTTCTTCTTCTTCTTCTTCTTCTTCTTCTTCTTCTTCTTCTTCTTCTTCTTCTTCTTCTTCTTCTTCTTCTTCTTCTTCTTCTTCTTCTTCCAGCCTCTTTCGAAGAGTGTGAACACCCAATCACAGGGCCCCCTAAGAACCTTCTTAGGTCCCTATCACTCACTCATTCACTATAAACCCTAGGTCATACTCTGGGTATTGATTTATAGTCCACTGAGCACTTCTGGACATCATTTGACTCCGGTCAACTTCCTTGCCTGAGTGGAACTTAATGAATATCTTAAGGGCTTTGAATCCCCTTTCAAACGAACTGCCTTATGTATGAATCTACCTTATGGTTCAGACGAACGATCAATTTTACTATTAAATTGATCTATAGGCCACTCGCACTCTCGAGACTCGTCTGAATCTGGTCAACTCTTTACCTTGAATGTAGCTGAATGAATTTTTGAAGGGCTCAGATTACCCTTTCTAACGGTCTTCTCCATGCACAAATTAGCCCTATAGTATGGACGAACAAGCCATTTTAATTCGAACGGTCACCGAGCATTTTCGGGCCCCATTTAACATTGATCAACTCTCTAAACTAAATAAAGTTGATGAAATCTCGAAGGTTTCTTAATTACCTTTCCAATGATCCATCCCTTGCACGACTCAACCTTACGGTTTGGATAAACGATCCATTTTCCTTTAAAGCTTTCCTGTCTAGTGACTAGCAGGTGCTTTCGAACCCCATTTGACCTCGGTCAACTCTTGAACCCAGGAGTGGATCAATGGATTCTTAAAGGTATCTAAATACCCTTTCCATGGTCTACCCCGTGTGAAATTCTAGCTTACAGGTCACATTTTATAACCATTTTTTTGAAAAATCTATCCCAAACTGCCAAATTGCATCCCCAGGACCCCCATTTCAATTTAGGGGTTAAACCCCACTCTACGTTATCTTCGAACTATGTGGACTTTGATTCCCCTTGGGCTACATAGGCATCTTGGCTAAATCCCTAGACTTGTTTCCTCCCTTATACACATTTGTTACCTTATTTTTATTACATAGATTCTTAACGTATATCATATTCTTAAGTACTCATGTCCTATCCTCTTTATACATTCGCTCTTCTATAAAAAATTATGAATAGATGAACACTTGCATTATATTTTGAATTATTATTTTGTAAACACTCTTAAGGATGAACTCACTCCGCCTTTGTCCATGACACGAGTTGAACGATTCCATTCTCCATCTATTTTATGCACATAAAAGCACACTTCACTGAGTCTAATAGGAGAAGATTAACACATTCCCATGAGAGATCGAAAAGGAAGGATGGGTGCCTAACACCTTCCTATTCCGTAACTTAGTCCTTGGACCCTTAAACTACTTGGTTTCATAAGCATCAATATTGTCCTTGATGTCATTCTCTTAAGGAAACAACATTTCTTTTGCCTATTTTGTGCAAAATAAGCTGGCAACTTTGTCTCTACAAATTACCCCACATTGATGACAATCGAGCGCCTCGAGAAAGTGCAATCCCGCATAAACATCAAAAGGAGAGAAAGGGGAAATGCTCTCCTCGAACCCCCCTTTGTATGTCCATAGTGACGACTCCACTAGGGACATTTTAAGAGGACTTGACTCTAACTTTGCATGGGTATTATTCTTTTATGCATGTGTACGAATGAACCTACCTGTATGTTCTCTTTTCTCCTCTATTTACCCTTTTGTGTATATATCTCTCATGTATATATCACTTTTCACTCACTTATACACTTCACACACTTATATATAGCTTCACTTTATACTCACAAGCTTTACACACCACTTAGAATATCCATGCTTAGGCTTCACTAGCACATACCCACATTTCTCACACTTGTATATATCTCCTTGCTCACTTACACATACCACACACAACTTGTAGTTGATCCATATATAGGTTCACTACCACACACACTCACTTGTATATATTCATATGTCACTTACTCACTCACATATATCCATGCGTAGTACAATCTCCATGCTAGATTTACTTTTCATGATACTCATATATGCTCCCCCATTAGTGTAGTGCCCCTCTTACTCATCATTTAAATGAAAATAAAAAATGCTCAATCTTCATAATCTGATAATTAAGACTCATGCATTTTTGCACACTACATCACCAAGATCATGGCGATATTAACCAAAATTTTGTCCCACACTAGGGGCACTTTTTGATGGGCGCTGGTCCTGCGAGGCACAGTTAGACTAAACGATATGACTCTCACGTTCTATTGGCCTCGTACCTTCGATGTATATCGAATTGTTCTATAATAACCCGCCCCAATATTTTATAATTTCTCCCACATAAGTTGCAATAATATGAAAAGCTTGGGATTTGGACTTTTATGATTGGGTTTATATATGTATTTGACTGATTTTTGGGTTTTGATGAAAATTGTTAGAAGTTTAAGAAAAATTGAGAAATATGGAGAAATTGAAAAAGGGTCATTCAAACGAGTTCATAGTCATTCAAACGAGAATCACAAGTCGTTCGATATAGGGATCGAATGAGGTTCGAAAGAGGGTCGTCTGCATAACAAGTTTGGATCATTCGAATGCCGATCTAAGGGCGTTTGAACGAGATTATGTAGATTTGAATTATTTTACTTGCCCTTATGCGTTGTCACATTTTAGACCCTTGATTTTGTGAGGTGTCAAATTCTGGCATGCCCAGATTGGACAAGATGGAAATTTGGGTATTTAAGGGGGTTTTATAATGTTTGTTTGGGGTTGTTTGGTTTATTTTAGAGTTGGAAGAAGAGAGAGAGAAGGTTGGGATGGGTCCTCCCCCACTATTTTTCAACATTTTCCCACCATCCCACCACCATATACCACCATGTAGCCACCATATTCTAGAGGTATTCCACCATATTTAAGCCAAATAAACCAATTTCTTCCATGGTTAAACTTAGCTACGAATTTATGGAGTTGTTATTAGGGGTGAAGATGAAAATGGAAGATTAATGGAGTTTGAAAGGGACTTTGCTTGGAAGCTTCATGGAGCATGCTTTTAGAGTTGGATAACCTCCTTGAGTCCACCTTAGGAGATAGGAGATTTCCATCTTCTTAGACATTTCAACCAACCATTTTGGAGCTCCATTTGAGGTGCGAAAACATTCTATTCTTAGTTGTATGACTCTATTTTCTTAGTAGTCAACTTTCTTGTAGAAATTAAGAGTAGGATGTATATGAGATATAAAATTGATATTCTTAATATTTGTAAGAAAATGGGTCTTAATGGTTTTGAACAAAAATGAGATACTTCAAGAAAACTTAGTGTTTAAACATTTTTATGAAATAAACATGTTGGAAAAATGTTAATTTATTGGGAATCAAACATGAGAAAATATTTTTAGGTTTTCGTGAAATAAAGATTTTGGATATTTGTGAAAAATGATATGTTTCAATAAGGGTGCTAAACATTTTTGTGGAGTAAAAATGTTTGAAATATCTTGCTAAAGAAGTTTGGTAAATTAAGTTTGAGTTATTGCAAAAACTGAGATTTTATACAAAAATGGGACATATGTTTGAAGTTTTGAAGAAATAATAATGTCCATTAATCTTGAAAAGTATGACGTAAAAATGTTATAAAAAACTAGAGTAAACCATGTGTTTAATCCATTTAATAGGATTTTCGGATTTAAAATAATCCTCTCATGCATATAAACTTGTAGCATTTTGATGATAGTAATATACATAAGCTTAATGAAGGTTTAATTGGGTTTAAATGTCAAGTAAGGAAAAATGAAATTTCAGCCCTCAATGGGTGAGAAAAAAGTGTTGAAAATGTGACGAGGGTAAGGATTTAAAACTACACGTGTTAATAAAAAGAAATGGTAATTTCTTACGAAAAGTAGTCTTTAAATATAATTAGACTTCTTAATAAAGAAAGTGAAGAAATGTCTAATTTGAAAAAGTTGTTAAATAAGTGTTAATGGTTTAAAATATTAAGAAGTTACTACCTGTAACTTAATAATATTTTTGGGATATTAACACTTATGAAATTGGAATAAATAGACAAGTTTGGAAACAAAACGGTTAAATGGTAATTTTACTTAAAGTGGAACATTTTTATAAATAAAAATATTAAAAAGGGTGTTACACAAAATGATCCTAAATGAACATGATTTTGGAATAAAATAAAGGCTAAGGGGTAAAGGAGAAGAAATGATGATATTCAAAGTGTAATACAAATTGGGGTGAGACCCCCGATTTTAGTTTCAATCGGGTATAAAGGGAAAAGTGAAAAAATGTGGACATTTGCAAAATATTTAAAAAAACATCAAAAACGAACTCTAACGACATCGGGATAATTAAGGTGGGCCCAGAGTCCTAGGGTAAAAGACACAAAATCACTGGCCAAAGCATATAGAGGCATCGTGGATGGTGTGGAGCCCGTTAAAGTACGTGATTTATTGGAAGATTCCAAGAAAAAGATAGATGAATAAGGGACATGTCAAGAAATGGGTCGTGTGGTGAAAATGTGTACATACCACCTAACTTGAATAAATTGATAAATGTTCCAACAAAGGTTAAAGTGGACAAGAAATGTGTAAATTATTAATGTCCATAAAGTAAAGGAAACGTAAAGTATTGTGGTTAAATGGGTAATTAAGCAACCTAAGAAAGTTTGACCCATAATTAACATAAGGGTGTGTTGTGAAAGATTTAAAAGGCTAAATAAGTATTTCTAACATGGTGTTTGCATATATTGAAAAGGGTGATTTTAAATAAAAATATTAATATGGATTGATTTAAATGAAAAGGATAATTTCGGTACAAAAATGATTTTTGGTTAAACAAAGTGTCGTTGTTTCAAGAATTTAACCGCGTGTGTTAAATAAAAGGGCTAAATATCAAATAATAAAGAAGAGGTGTTTTCTAAGATTAAGGAGAATTAATAGGGATAAATAAAATTTCCAAAAGTAAAACCATTTCATGCATATAAGGTAGTTGCATGTGGCATATGCGCGTAGGTATAACATCTTAAAGTCTTCTTTCTGTCGTTTGTTTCTATATTGCATTTTGTATATTTTCCACTGAGCATTCGTCTCGCACCCTTATATTTCGAGACCGTTATACAGGTAAGTACTCTCTTTTGTTTTAATTTAGTATCTCTGTATGCTTGGATTTCGAAAACATTTCCCACGGGCCCTTTATGTAGTTTAAATTGAAAGTAGATTCTCATGCTAAATAAGTGAAACATTAATTAGAATTAAACTAGATTAGCTACATTATATAAGTTATTTCATTGCACTTCACACCTAACGCTCAGGTCAGATCAGGTTGACTATGGGTATCCCATAAATCCGGATCGAGGTGTTACAAATGGTATCAGACCTCTAGGTTCAAGGTTATTTTTGGGAGTTATGTGGTGAGGACGGTAGGGGATCTTTTGACGTCAGTGCTAGTTTGGGTCGGTCACGCTAGTTTTGGTGACGATTTTATTCGCGTCCTCGATGGTGAAGTCAAAGAGGTTAGCACAATGGGTGAATTATTTCCAACTGGCATATGACTAAGTTAATTGTTATTAACCACTTCCACATTTATGATTAGACATGTTAGTAATTTACGGGTATCCTTGCAAGTCAATAGTAGTGACACCGTCGTTTTTAGTGTGAGGTGCTTGTGTTTTAACCTTTGATGATGTAGAGTCTTTTCATATGTTAATAGAGTGAGATGATGCCCTTTGGGAAAGTGGCACAAATTTAGTATAGTTAACTATGGAGATTGTTAATTAAGGTTCCGTGACTAAGTGACGATAATTTGGGATTAGTATGCATATATTCCTTAGGTGCAACACTTATGAGTAGTCTATATCGATGATATAATTAGACAAATCCAATCTTTGGGTAGTATCGTGATTGATGGATAGTTCGATGATCATGTAAAAAATTTGTGTGGGTCAATGCTTGAAGATAGGCACGTTCAATTTTAGTTGATAGGATATTGTCCTTGTAGATGAGTACCTTGGTGATTGTTGTCCGAGGAATGTATCTCATAAGCTATATTTAGAGTTACGAACTATTTGTGGTAAGGGTGTCAATTTTGTATCAATGATGATATTAAGTGACAAGAGAGTGAACATTAGGTAGCCTATTATGGGGTAGTTTTGGAAAGAATGATGCAAAGTTTGATGAATAGGATCTTTAGTGACATCGATAGTTTAGACCTAGAGATGTACTAGTCTTACATAATGTCATGTATCCTACCACAATCCTTAGTAGTGCTAGCTTGTGGTTTAATATGTGGTGCATAACATTAGTGTTGTAAGGGAGGTCCTTGAAGTATCCTTGGGATAGAGGGTCAGCAAATTGTGACGCCTTTAGGTGTCCAGCAACTAATACCTACTATGTCAGCAAATTTTCAGAATGATATTTGGGGTGAGTGGCTGGTAATCGTTAAAGGGAATATTGATAAATCATAAGGAATAATATTTTTGTGGAAATCATGGTTGGTGAATTATTATGTAGTCTTTGCTGATAAATGCTTGTGTATACTTGATGATTTTAGGGAACCAGTCAGGCTAGATTTGGTGGAATGTGTTATGTCCGGTGATAGGATATGGAAAATTTGGTGATGACCTTGGGTTGCCGACTAATTTCAAAGGAATCACTTTATATAGCCTTAGGTGAGGCTACAAAGATTAATGTAGATTCGTAGTGCAATCTTCTGAGGTGAAATTAGAGATCCATATCATGATTGGGTATAATACTCGTTGTCTTGAGAGGAGCAATGTAGGGAGGTTCGTGTCAAATTTTGATGAGTATTGATAATGCCTTAGAGATTAGGGCCAATAATGTTATGATTTAGTCCTTGCGTATATAAAATTTGATAAAATGTTACAACATGATCAGTATGTGTTAGGATGACACTAGTAGGGAACGTGTAGACCTTGGGTCATCTTGTTTGACTCGTGTAGGCTCGAGGGTGTACGTTCGAGTGGTACTTGTTACCTTTATGGTGTTAATGATGAGTGATTGGATATCACGTGGAGTCAATCGAATTGAACTTTGGTATAGGCGATATTAACCATGTGACAATTATAGTTGTGATAGTGTAAGTGTTTCGCCGAATTGAGTAGTGCCTAATAGAGTAAGATAGTGATCTATGTGTATTAGATTGGCGATGTTGTCACTAATGAGATGGATAAGGTCTGTGGTTATAAGAACATTAGCATTCATCGACTGAGTGGCTCATGTTTGCAAAGAATGTAAGGGGGAGGCCTTATCCTTAAAGGGGAATTATAGAGTTTCACTTCCCAGGAATGTTAGGTTCTTGTGTTACTTACTTCTCGATGAAATGAGTGGGTCGTGGTTAGATCTGTCACTATTGGTGACGCATGCCAGGGCGCATGGCTAGGCTAGGATCCGTTGAGTTTGCTCGGGATGGGGCTTGGATTCCAAATGGGTATTGTACGTTCGACTTCATGGACCATCATAGTTATGTGTGAGTGGGGCCCTATCTAATTTATTGTTTATCCTTTATGATTCTTGTGTTTCCCTTCAGTTTTAATGATAGATAATTGTATTACTCATTGGTGGTGATAACCCAAATTTGTACCACGATGTGGTACGGTGTGGTTTGGCTTAGTAGAGTGCGGGTAGACCTGGCATGGTCGGTGCAACTTAGTAAATGAGTGCGCCCTTATCTAAGATATCCTTGTTATTGCATCATGCTCCTGTGCAGGTGGCTACACTTTTGGACACATAATTGCTCATAGTGCTCTCTTTCCTTTGGCATATCAACCTAGGATTTGGCCATCATGGCAGTTAAGGGATCTTATTGCAAGGGTGATAACTTGAGGACATCATGGAGTGTTAGAACTCGAGGAAACTTAGCGCTAAGAGTTATTTGTCATGGTGTGTGGAGTTCATAATGCTAATGTGTGTGTCCCTTGGTTAGCCGCCTAGAGTCATCCTAGATTCATTTGAGGATCATGTGAAAGGGTAATAGTCAGACGCATGATTTGAGGCTTAGTTATGTGTCAAGTTTAAACAATTCCATGCAATCATGATGACTCAAAAATTCATGAGAATTAGGGTGTGTAATTCTAGTGTTTGAGAAAATTCTTGATAATGAATTGGGTATTGATTGTGTTGCAGTTACCCTTAGGTGAGTATCGATCATGAGAAGGTGTTATCCGATTAGGGCAGTGATATTCTTTGGATATTAGCCAAGTTAGTCCTAGGGCTCGACTAAGCATGATCACTGAGAAGTGTAGGCTTGAGGATTCTAGGTGAATTTGATGACTAACTTGACAGTAAGCATTAGGTCATGTTGCATGATGAGTCTTTTGGTTACAAACTCGTGAATGAGCATATGATGTTATCTTGGCATTCGATGACTTTGATGATTTAGTCTTGAAGGATTCCTATGACTTACAATATAGGTTGGTAAACCACGTGACCTTAATGATTGGTAGGTTGATAATTTCGAGGACAAAATTTCCTAAGGATGGAAAAATATAACACCCCGTCCCAATATTTTATTATTTCTCCCGCATAAGTTGCAATAATATGAAAACCTTGGGATTTAAATCTTTACGATTGGGTTTATATCTCTATTTGACTATTTTTGGGGTCTTGATGAGGATTGTTGGAAGTTTTAGGACAAATTGATAAATTTGGTGAAATTAAAGATTGGTCATTCGAATGAGTTCATAATCATTCGAATGAGAATCACAAGTCATTCAAAGTAAGGATTGAACGAGGGTCGCTTGCATAATGGGTCTGGGCCATTAGAAGGTCGTTCGAATGAGAAGCCATTGTCGTTTGAACAAGAGGCAATTCTCGTTTAAATGAGGTTACACACATTTGAATTATTTGACCTGCCCTCATCTGTTGTCACATATTGTCCCCTTAATTTAGTGATTATTGAATTTTGGCATGCCCAGATTGGGTAAGATGGGAATTTTAGTGTTTAAGGGTTTTTAATAAGATTTTTTTTGGGGTTTTTTAGTTTATTTTAGAGTCGGAAGAAGAAGAGAGAGGGTGGGGATGGGTCTTCCCCCCATAATTTTAAACTTTTCTCACCATTCCATCACTATAAACCACCATGTAGCCGCCATATTATAGAGGTATTCCACCATATTTTAGCCAAATGGACCCATTTCCTCCGTGGATAAACCTTGTTACGAATTTATTGAGTTGTTGTTTGGGGGTTTTGAAGATGGAAATGGAAGATTAATGGATTTTTAAGGGGGGTTTTCTTGGAAGATTAATGGATCATGGTTTTGAAGTTGAGAACCTCTTTGATGCCACCTTAAGAGGTGGGACGTTTCCATCTTCTTACACATTTCAACCAACCATTTTGGAGCTCCATTTAAGGTGGAAAACATTTACTCCTAGATTTATGACTCTATTTTCTTAGTAGTGGCCTTGTTTTAAAAATCAAGAGTGGATGCATATGAGTTATAAGGTTGATATTCTTATGAGTTGTAAGAAAATGCATCTTAGAGGTTTTGAATAAAAATGAGATATTTCAAGAAAAATTGGTGTTTAAATATTATTATGAGATAAAAATGTTATTTTATTAGGAATCAGTCATGAGAAAATATATTAAGGTTTTATTGATATAATGATTGGGGATTGTTGTGAAAAATGTTGTGTTTCAAGAAGTTGGGTGCTAAATGTTTTATGTAGTAAAAATGTTTGAAAATTAAATTTTTATCTTACTAAAGATATTTGGTAATAAAGTTTGAGTTATTGCAAAAATTGAGATTTTATACAAAAATGGTACATATGTTTGAAGTTTTGAAGAAATAATAATGTGCTTTAATCTTGAAAAGTATGATGTGCAAGTGTTATGAAACACTAAAGTAAACCGTGTGTTTAATCAACTTAATAGTATTTTAGGATTTAAAATACATACTCTCATGCATATAAACTTGTAGAATTTTGATGATAATCATATAGATAAGTTTATTTAAGTTTTAATTAGGTTGAAACATGAAGTAAGGAAAAATGAAATTTCTACCCTTAATGTGTGAGAAAAAGGTGTTGAAAATGTGACGAGTTTAAGGCTTTAAGGCTACATGTGTTAATAAAAAGAAATGGTAATTTCTTATGAAAAGTAGTATTTAAATATAATTAAAATTCTTGATAAAGAAAGTGAAGAAATGTATAATTTGAATAGGTTGTTGAATAAGTGTTAATGGGTTAAAACACTGAGCAGTTAGTACATGTAACTTAATATTATTTTTGGGAGATTAACACTTATGAAATTGGAATAAATAAACAAGTTTGGAAACAAAAGGTTAAATAATAAATTTACTTAAAATGGAACATTTTGTAAAATAAAAATATTAAAAAGGGTTTTACACAAAATGGTCCTAAATGAACATGATTTTGGAATAAAATCAAGGCTGAGAGGTAAAGGATAAGATATGATGATTTTCAAAGTGTAACACAAATTGGGGTGATACCCCGGGTTTTGGCTTCGACCGGGTAAAAAAGGAAAAGTGGAATAATGTGGACATTTGCAAAATGTTAAAACACAATAAAAAGGAACTCGGATGACACAGCGATAATTAAGGAGTCCCCTAAGCTCTGGGGTGAAAGATTCAAAATCACTGGCAAGAGCATATGGTGGCATCGTCGACAGTGTGAAGCCCGTAAAGTACGTGTTTATTGGAAGATTTCGAGAAAAAGATACATGAATAAGGAACATGTCAAGAAATGGGTTTTGTGGTGAAATGTGTAAATACAAGCTAACTTTAATGAACTAATAAATATTACGATCAAGTTTAAAGTTGACAAGAAATGTGTAAATTGATTAATGTCCATAAAGTAAAGGAAAGGTGAAGTATAGTGGATAAATGGGTCGTTAAGAAAACCCAAGAAAGTTTGACCCGTAATTAACACATGGGTGTGTTGTGAAAGATTTCAAAGGCTAAATAAGTATTTTCTAATACGGTATTCATGTGTGTTCAAAGTGGTGATTTTCAATAAAAAATAATAATGTGGATTGGTTTAAATGAAAAGGGTAATTTAGGTAAAGAAATAATTTTTGGTTAAACAAAGTGTCGTTGCTGCAAGTATTTAACTATCTGTGTTAAATAAAGTGATAAATGTCAAAGAAGAAAGATAAGGTGAATTAATTTGGATAAATAACATTTTCGAAAATAAAACGGTTTCATGCATATAAGGTAGTTGAATGTGCACGTAGGTATAACGTGTTAGAGTCTTCTTTCTGTCGTTCATTTCTATACCACATTTCGTGTATTTCCCATTGAGCAGTTTATCACACCTTCATTTTTATTACAGCAGGTCGGGTGCGGTTTCATATTTTGAGAGCATTAAATAGGTAAGTACTCTCTTTTGCTTTACAATAGTAGATCTGTATGCTTGGATTTCGGGTACGCTTCCTACAGGTCCCTCACGTAGTTTAAATTGAAAGTGGATTCGCATGCTCAATAAGTGAAACGTTAATTAGAATAAAACTAGATTAGTAACATTATATAGGTTATTCCATTGCACTTCACACCCAATTCTCGGGTCAGATTAGGTTAACGATGGGTAGCCCTTAAATTTAGGCCGCATCGTACCGCTTGACTGAACTCATGACGGGAGGTATATAGTAGTGAACTCATTCACGTACATTGAGTATATCGAATTCTCTCTCAGACGTACTATCCCCACGAAATATATAATAAGGTAATTCACGTACACTCAGGTATATCAAATGGCTTATCCACATGTACCGATGAGTTATTGCCCTTATAGGCAAGAGGTATATCGTGGAATTCATGTCAAATGGGAGAACCCTTCCACTAACCCAAAGTTCATAAACCTTATATAGGTGTCTAACCTAGTGCACTCATATTTAGTTTGCCGATTACCATGAAAAACTTTGGGTCGACATACTCCTTGAATTTTCACTCTATTTTTCTTTTTTTCAAAACATGACCCTATCTATGAGCCTGAAAACTAATCAAACCAGGTCTGACATATTTTCAAACACTATTTTTCCAGGCTCGGGTTCTTTTCGACATTTTTTTTGCATTTAGAAAAACCTAATACAAGTGAGAACCTAATAATAACATTAATAACAATCTTAAAAATTTATCCCTCTTTCTTTCTAAAATAAATTCAAAACGTTTTCCCTCGCAGGTCGATCGCATACTCGATGTTGGCTTGTCTCCCTATTGGCTTTAGTCTTTAGTCAAACCGCCCTGAAGCTCCGTCGGTTCTTCTAATACTTAATTCAAGTTTGGGATTTATTTTCATAAGCACTTCATGGAGAACACTGACCAAGCACTGAATGTGAAGCCCGATCTAATGACCGTCTTAGCCCAACTCAGTGCCAAGATTGACAACCTTGAAAGTAGGTCCATGAAATGCAAGGTCACCGGGCCCAGATTCTTGAAGAACTCAAGGTTCTCTTTCCTCGTGCACTGTGTCCACCCATTCCTGAGCCTGTCTGGGTCCCAAAAGAGTATCAACATGATCTGCATGCCCCACCTGCTAATGGGCCACCACAAGCTTAACTCCCTATTTCAAACCTTGCCCAACCACGGGTTAAACTGCTAGTTTCATGGATCCCAAGGAACAGGAACTGCACAAGGTCAAGGAAGACCTCAAACTAATGTAAAAAGGGTTCTACCATGTCAAGAAATTATGGAACTACATGGACTATACCCATATGTCTATCCCAAAGCTAGACTTCTCGAGAAGTTTAAGACGCCAGACATTGATAAGTTCAAAGGAAGCAGACCACCAATTGTTCACCTTCGAAGCGATCATTGAGCCATGACCCTCCTTAGTGCCTCCGATGAGATAATGGCCCAGATGTTCCAACAAATCTTGAAAGAAAGTTCCCTCTGGTGGTTTTTATCCTTTACGAAATCCAAAATCCGTAGTTGGTAGGATGTCGCTCAGGAATTCATGTCTCAGTAAAAGTACAATGAGGAGCAAGATATTATGCATCGAGATCTAGATCTTTTTAAGCAGAATAGTGGGGGAAACATGTCAGTAGCTTCATAGGAAAGTGGTGACATAAAGCTACCATCATAACCAACAGACACCCTCCGTGGAGGAACAAGTTAGTATTATGAAGAAGAACTTATTTCCACATATTTGGTCATCCATGAGAGGACAATATTACCCATACTTTTGAGTCCTTCAAGAAACTAGTGTATAAATTGAGGAAGGCATTACCAAAGTTGAATCCGATCAAAAGAAAGTGACCAGACAATTCACTCATCAGAAGTATGAGAAGCCTGCTAGTACAACATTTCCTAACCTGCTACCTCTTGGGCACTAGAAGTCTCCCTAATCATATCAAGAAAGAATACACTGAGCTCCATGCTCCCCTGTCCAAAGTCTACCAGGCCTTGCTAAGTTGAAATCACATCAAACCCTTGGATCCCCCCCTCCATTACCAAATCCACTCCATAAAAACTTCAAGCCCAATGCCCATTGTGATATCCACCAATCTGCTGGTCATACCACTGACTAATTCTTCCACCTTAGGAATTAATCCAAGGCCTAATTGACCGGGGTGTCATCACCCCACCAGCTAATCCTAAACCTAATACCAATCATAACCCGCTTATAGTACATACAAATTCCATCTTCCTAGAAAATGACCCAAAATTGAACCCATCTACTTAAATCATGCCCTGCAAAGCACCCATCATCCCTATGATCTCACCCAAACCGCTTAAGGTTTACCCATATTTTCTCCTACTCCCTACCTGCTTCACCGATCAAGATTTCTCACTCCTTACAAGGGCTTACATTCTCACTCACACCCGATATAAGGGGTAAGACATGGAGTTACTAGATATATTGAACCAACTATTAGTGGTTAGGATGAAATTATCCACCATATGATCATTGATTGTCAGAAATTTAGTGGTTTATTCATAAAAGCCCAAAAGTGGGATTGAGAATCAGATGAATGGGTAGTACCTATTGAAGAAGTTTGTTAAAAGGATGTGGTACAGACCATGGCCTACATATTTCGACTGAAAAGTAAAATCTATAGCATTTCTGAGTTACTCACTGCTTTGAAGCTTTAGGAATGATTCGTCCCTTCACTCCTGCACCTCCCCGCTGAGTTACAATATTTGTCCAATGACGCAATTGATCTTATTGAATGAATTAATTTCTCTTGGTAAGAGGACATAGTTGGCACCAAATGGGGGGATGATTTTAATAGTTCAAATGGCAAACCCATCCGGGAAAAAGTCAGTCCAGTATCCAACCTGTGTAGAATGATATCCTTCTAAGATCTATTATGAGAAATAAATAAGGTGTCTATTCCACCCGAGGTAGATGAAGCCACGAGATTTTGGTTCTTCCCCACCTTAGTGAATCATATGATGAGGTTTGGAAGACACTGCAAACATTCGATTACTCATTCAACCAAAATAGATAAAGGAAAAGGAGAAGATGAAGAACTTCCCATGACAGGAATGGCCACTGAAGAGAGCATAGTCCTTGACCACCTCAAGAAGACCCAAGCCAAAATCACCCTATGGGGATTTTTATCTCCTCTAAGTTGCACCAGAATGCTTTGATAAAACTCCTCACCAAGCCCACAGTCCCTCCTTCCACAACTCTTGAAGAAAATATAAACATGGTTGGGTCCTTGACCTTTTTCAAACTTCTCTCCTTTCCAAGGTTCTAAAAAACGCGGGGCATGATCGAGGTGTGGAGGCCAAGTCTTAAGCCTTAGAAGCCTAGGTGGGCCTTAGGCGTGAAAAGGCATTTAGGCCTTCTTAATATATTTTTATATTTTTAACCATAACAAGTCTATTAAAATACTAAAATTGTACATATCATAAAAATATGTCTGAATATTTCCAAATTAAAATACTATTTAATTATTTTAGATGAGATAATGATCCGGTTTATGAAAAAAATTCTTTAAAAGGCGATATCATTTCACTAAAGCATTGTTATTTTTAGAAAAAAAAGTGAGTCTTAAGGATTTTACCAAGAATAAGGCGTAAAAATCTTAAGGCGGGGCGTTTCTCCCAAGCCTCAAGCCTAGGCAGGTTTTTTAGAACAATGCTCCTTTCCAAAGAAGAGATATCGGTGATTGACCCTGATCACAATTATGCCCTTAACATCTTCGTTGAATTATTGGGAAAGATAGTCCCACATTCAATTATTGAAAATGGATTTGCTCTCAATGTTTGTTCTCTTGAAACCTTTAATTATTTAGGACTAAAATTCAGTGATCTCACTCCCACTTTTTTCATTGTGCATGCATATGACAATACGCATCAAGAAGTAATTGGGTCCATAAATTCATAATAAGGTTGACCCTATTAATCCTATCTTCAAGTTCTAAGTCATTGACATAATTGCATGTTTTAATCTACTTTTTGGCCATCCATGGCTCCACGGCATTCGAGGGGTATCTTCTTCTCTTCATAAAAAACCGAAGTTCTTTTCCAAAAGTCAAGTTATCACCATTTTAGGGGATCATGACGGCACAGACAATGTCAGCACTAGTAATCTAGTACAGAAAATCCAACATGAGGTAGATGATATGCTCCTCTCTATCTTTAGAATTAATACACTTCCCCATCTAGTAGAAGATAATTTTAATGACCGAGTCTGTCCAGAACATAAACCTCATGGCAACATCAATGTGATTTAGATGTTCAAGAATATTAATTTCATGCCTTGAATGGTACTAAAGCGACGCCGATAAGGGATCCTTGAGCCCATAGTCCTGAAGAAGTCCTTCCCCCCATGTGGCTTAAATTACCAACCTTCACCAAATAAACACATAGCTCTTCAGCAACCAACACTGAAAATAGGCTTAAAAGATGAAAAGACTATTTTGAGAGACACTTTGAATGGAAGATTTATCAAGGAGGGTGAAGACTTTCCTTTATGTGGCTTACCTGAACCATATTTCACCATATTAACAAGAAGATGAAATCGAGGCTAGAAATCTTCTTGTACGATAGAAATATTGGACCGAAGACTACAAACATAAAGTGAAACCTCTCACTGAGAAAGCCGTGATAGTTACCAAGGACTCTACGAAAAGTGGTTTGGAATATTCATTCATCCTTTTGACATTGTGGCTGAGTCTTTGCATGATCCACTCAGATGTCGTGTCGTCGAACCCATCCACTCAAATTAAAGTTGTTGACATGCATCTCATCAACTGGAAGGTCGTGCCTGTCCAACTTTCTTAGATTCAACATGACCCTGCTATTTACCCTATCGAAGTCTCTTTACCTAATATTATTGTTCCTTTTTCTGATATCAATGTAACTGAGACCTCTTTTGACAAGGTTCCTAATCCTATTTTTCCCATAAATGAAATAAAAAGGATTTTGAGTATCTTGGTGGGGCCTACATTAATTTTCTTGATTCTAATCAAATCTTTGATGATGATGATTTTGTAAATGAACAATTCTTAACTGATCTTAATAAGGAGAATAACAAAAAACATAATTGTGTTCAAATTGATGATGATGAGACTATTGTTATTAATCTCAACTATAGTAGCCATCAATACGAGATTAGGATAGGGTCCACCCTTAACGAGCATGAGTGTGTGTAATTTAAAGAACTACTAAAAGAATTCGTGGACGTCTTAACATAGTCTCATGATGGCATGCCTAATATTGACCTAAAAAAAGCTCATCATGATATCCCGACATTCCCATAATGAAAATCGATCAAATATAAGCTAAGGAAGCCCCGCACCAAATGTTTTCTCAAAGTCAAAGAGGAAGTGGTTAAATAGTTAAATGTGGGTTTCATTCGTATAGTTGAATATCCTACATGACTCGCCAATATCCCCCCCATGCCAAAGTCGGGAGAAAAAGTCTGTATGTGCATCGACTATCAGGGTTTGAATAAAGAATTTCCAAAATATGTTTACCTATTGACCAACATTAACATGATCATGGCGAACATGGCCAACCATGACCTCAAGTCGTATGTCGATGGATTTTTGGGATATAACCAGATCAAGATACACCTTAACCATCGAGAGAAAATCGCCTTCATCACCCCATGGGGGGTTTTCTGCTATACTGTCATGCCATTCAAACTCAATAATGTTAGGGCTACCTACTAAAGGGCTACCATAACCATCCTACACGACCTTATTCAAAAGGAGTTCGAAGTCTGCGTAGATGATATAATCATTAAGTCTAAGATTTGGGAAGGTCACATTCTCGCCCTTCGAAAGTTTTTTGAATGACTACAGTAATTCTAGATGCGTCTACAGAAATATGTTTTCAGTATCACGAAAGGAAAAATCTTGGGATTCATGGTCAGTGAGAAGGGAATTAAAGAAGACCCTACCAATATGAAAGCCATACTTGAGATGGCACCACCAAGGATAGAGAAGGAAGTCTGACGATTCCTGGGTAAACTACAGTACATCAGTCGGTTCATGACCCAAATAACTTCAATCTATGAACCCATTTCCAAACGTTTTTGAATGGATTTAACCCAATTTTGGAATGAGGCCTGCTAAGAAGCCTTTGATCAAATCAAGTGATACCTCACCCGACCTTTGGTGTTTATGGCTCCGCAGTCAGACCTCCCCCTCCTCTTATTCTTAATCGTAATAGATACCGTAACAGAGGATTTTCTAGCCCAATACATTGAAGAATCCTATAAGGAAATATCTATTTGTTACTCTAAACATAAATTATATAGGTACAAGGTCAACTACACTGCTAAGGATAAAGTGGGTGTCGCCATGGTCTGGGTCATGCAAAAGTTACGGCACTACATGTTTGCCCTTCCCATCAGACTAATATCTCGTATAGATCCCATCAAGTACCTACAAGAAAATCCTTCTTTGTCCAGTCAAATGGCCTGTTGGTTGATGTTGCTAACTGAATTTGATATTGTGTATGTCACGTAGAAAACTATGAAAGGGAGAGATATCTCCGACTACCCGGTTGATTACCCCATATAAGGGACCAATGTTTGGGTCTCTGAATTCCCAGATGAAGACATTCTTTGCATCTCTTAGGAATACCTTAGATGGAATATGTCCTTTTATGGAACGGCCAACAAAAAAAGTTACGACAATGGGATACTCCTAATTTCCCCTGATGACTCTCATACCCCTATTGCCATCAAACTAGACTTCCCTTACAGTAACAACATGACTGAGTATGATGCATGCACTGTAGGCCTCACTATTTCCTTTAAGAAAGTAATATGACTATTGATGTAAAAAACTAGATTGCTCTAATTATTCAATCACAGATAAATAAATAAGACAAAGATTTTTAAAGTGGTTCGGCTAGGAATAAAGCCTACGTCCACTGTTATGTTATTGCTGAGTGTTTGTGGAATTCTTGATTACAAGTTCTCTCAAGAAATTCCGGTCCCTTTGAATGGGATTGATACAAGGTATTTATAGCCTCAAGGCTGTACATGAAAGGTCCAATACATTAAATGATATACATATGAATGGGTAATACATTTAATGCGGCGTGTGCGTCAAGAATCTAATGAATAGTTGAACAGTTTGTCCGTCTGATAATTGATGACACGGCCGAGGTGCAGTTCGGACCGCCTTAGTTGCTCGTTGATCAAGAGTTCCTCGGAGTGCTTAGAGTATCTCGGGATGAAAGAGTTCCTCGGATGGAGTTCCTCGGCATGATAGAGCTCCTCGGTGTATTCTCGTTGCTCGGTACCGACCATGGTTGTTCAGTAAATGATCTTCCTCGCTGTTATTGTGCCACGTAGATTGACACGTGTCTTCATACTATTCGTCCACATCAGCATATTAATTTTGGTATCAACAGAAGCCCCCAATGTTTCATATTTCGAATTTTGAGGAGTATGGGACATTCTTTCTCGGTATATGGTAATATTAAATGACCTTCCTGGGTTTTAGGAGCATTGTATTCAAATTTCCTTCTCATTTCGCAGTTTCCGCCTTTTTTACAAACGCTTCGATCTTCGTGCAACTTTTGTCTTTTTAGCCGCCGGAAGTTCAGTAGTTTCTTTTTAGTAATCATTTCTTTCGCCGCTTCCCAATGCAAAGTATTTAAACTCCTTTGGTAACCATACCGTCGTCTACACTTTCCATTTTTCTGCATTCAAGCTTTCTATTCTCTTCCTCTCTCTTGTGTGTTCATCATTGTTTCCGTTCGTTGTCAACATATCTCCTTTCTTTCTGTAAGATCTTCTTCTTTTCTTCTGCATCTCTTTTATTCAATATGGTTTATATTGTTGAATCTGCTGAGAAATTTCGTTCTGACTTTTCCATTCCTTCTTGGGTAACTCTAGAGGTTCTTTCTGAGCCTTTAGATTACTTTCGATTGGCTGAGGGACATTGGTTCCCCAGTCTTTTCATTGCTGAATGTGGTTTTTCTTTTCCCCCTAACTCATTATGTCTTGAGTTTTGTCAATATTTTGATCTTGTTCCTGCAAAAATAGCCCCCAATTCATGGAGAATAATTAACGGGGTGCACAAGTTAAATCTAACTCATGGGACTCGTATTGGGATCCCAGAAATCATGTACTGCTATAAATGGGCCACTTTAGATAATATTTATTATTTAAAAACTAGGTTTTTAAATAGAGCCCTTGTAGTTAACCTCCCTGATTCAAATAGAGATTATTTTGAGCATGGGTTGGTCATAAAAAATTGGCAACACGCGCCTTTATCTGGGAATGAAGTATACAACGGTCCCAGATGCCCCCCATACGGCAATGGGATAGGTTTATTTTTCATTTTTATTTTACTTATGAAATTGCGTTTTCATCATGTTTGACAAAATGTATGACTGAGATTTATGTATTTATTTGCAGTTGATAGTAAAAGAAAAACTCCAAAAGAGTCGGAAGTGAATATCAAGCATTTAAAACTTATCTGGAATTTGCATAAGACGATTGCAGATGAGCATATTAGATCTGCATCATATTTGCTGCAGTATAAGAGCTACACAACCTCTTATACTGCTCGCCCTGTTGAACCAGCTTCAACACCAGAAAGTTCATCTTCAGATTCTCATATCCCCCTATCTCAGAGAATGGGCAAGAAAAGAGCTCCTCCTGCTTTATTTGGTGACACTTCTTCTGCTGTTGGAGCCCAGAAAGGCAAAATTGATGTCCCGGAGGGGACTAAAAAAGTAGATGCTGGTTCCTCCAAAATTGCCGAGAAGCCCCCAGTGGCCCCGAGCAAGAAAAGTGCTCCTGCTGATGTAATTGTCATCTCTCCGACCAAGACTTCTTCCTTGGTTGATGCTGCTGACCGTCCTTTGAAGAGATTGAGGAAATCATCCTCAGTTAATCTTGCTGGGACTGCATCTTCTCTACCAGCTGGTGGTAGTAGTGTTTCAAACATCCTTCTTCCGAGTTCTTCAACGAATTCAGTTATACCCGAGGTTCTCGGGGTTGATGAAAAAATTCCTAGGGATACGCTGACGTCCCTAGCTGCTCGCCATCTTTCTTCAGTAAATTTCTCATACCTTTGATCTTTCTCTCTTTTTCTTGAATGCTTGCATTTGTGTTGACTCTTATTGTTTTTCTTATCTTTCAGCTGGTGAACTGCTTCAATACCATCGTGAAGAAAGATCAAATTATTAAAGCTTCCACTTCCTCGTCCGATGTTGACGATGCTTTGTTGGGTTTAACCCAATCTGTGAAGGAATCTCACCAACAGTACATCGAGGAGAAAACTGTTTGGGAGAAAAAATTGGCTGTGGCTGAGGCTGATAAGATGAAGATGGCTGAAACCTCCAAGAATTTGGAGGAGAAAATTAAAGATCTGGAAGTTAAACATCAGGAATCTGACGATAAATTGAAGAAGGCAGAAGAAGAAATATCTACTCTGCGAGATATTAAGGTTAAGAAAGAGGAACTGGAGGTGAAGCTTTCCTCGGAGAAATCGAGGAGAAAAGTTGCAATCAAGAAACATTTCAGTGTTGGTTGGGAGAAAGGATGGGAGAAAGGGATAGCTGCAATGACGTCCCAAGTCCAATATGGGGAGTTGAAATACTTCTATGATGGTTGGATAGCTGCTCTGCAAGAGCTAAAAGTCCAAGATGATTCTGAGCTATTCCAACGGCATCTCCCTGGTCCGCCTCCACCAATTGTAGAAGAAGAAGAAGATGAACCTGCATCAGATGAATCTTCCATGGCTGTGGATGTCCCCATTTCTGCTTCTCAACCCTCTGTCATTGAGGATATTTCTTCTATGCCTCCTCCTGCCGAGAAGATTTCTGCTGATCAAGCTGTTGTTATCACCGAGCAACCGAGCTCCTCGTCCCAGCCTCCCGAGAAAGTCTTGGGAGACAAGGAAAAGGTGTGAAGTTGTTCGGTATCATTCTTATCTTTTATCATTTGTAATCGAACACTGTAATCCTTTTATGATCTAATAAAATACTTCTTTACTCATCGCCGTTATTGATGATTCTTTGTTGATTGTTGTCTTTTTCTTGTCTTTAGTTTGTTGCTAGAATGGAACTAATCTCTTCTCATGATACCGAGCTGATGCAGCAATGTCACCAATACTATAGGGCTGGTCATACAGACCTTAGTTCTTCTGAAATTGCTGACATTCTTGGTCATGATGCTTCAGAACAGGCGACTGAGGCTTATCGGTACTTGAAAAATTTACTCGACCGAGCTGTAGCTAACAATATCGCTTATTATGAATTGATTGAAGAGCTGCATTGTTCCTTAAAGGATCTCCAAGGCCAGCACAATGAATCGATGGCTTCATTACACGAGGAATATGAAAATAGATATCAACAACTTTCCTCTGATACAGGTCATAAAAAGATCATTGCTGCATATGACATTAGGGAAAGGACCCTAAAAGGTGAAGTTGAATCCTGCCGACAAATTGCCGAGATCCTGGAACAAGAAAATAATAGTCTGCAGAAAAGATTGGCTCAATATGAATCCGTTGCCTCCTCTTCCACTGCATTAGTACCAGTTACTGATGAAGGTTTTTCGTTTCTAGAGGTTGAAAACGCCAAACTAAGGCAAGAGTTGGATGACTTGAAAAAGTCTATTATTCCTGTGACTGCTCGGGGACGAGGAAGGAGTTCTCGGGGACGAGGAAGAATCGTCGAGGAGCAAAGTTCTCCAGTTGCTTCTCGGAGCCGATCAAGAGTTCTTAGCCGTAGTGTTGAAGAATCTCGCACCCAATCTACTCTGGAAACTCAAGCATTCCAACTGAATGTTAAGGATCGTGCTCTGTCTGATTTGTCTAAGAAAAATTTATCTTTAGAGGATCAATTGGCTGCGATGAAGTCTGATCTGAATAATAAAGATGCTCTTATCAAGAACTTTCTCGAGCAAGTAGATAGATTAACTTTCCAATTCCATAAACAGCCTCGGGAGTTCTGGAATGCAGGCTATAATGAAGCTCTTTACCATTTGGATGATCGCCTTGAAAATGCTAACAACGAAGGTTATAAGCAGGGATGGTTGAACGCCCTGGGTGTATTAAAATTGGAACAAGGTCATTATTTATGGGATTATCATGCTCCTGGATTGCTAGACTTGCCTGTTCCTCCCTATAAATTGGATATGGCATGGATTCCTGCTCGTTCCATTCCTCGGAGTTTGATCTCTAAATATCTTGGTGATTATAACCTTCATTCTCAAGTTGAAGTATCTCGTCCTGAGCACCTGTTGGACACTCCTACAATAATGAATGTCAGAATGCTGAAGGACATGAACTTTATTAATTCTCCTCTTTGTCTAGAGGATCCTCCTGCTGGCGAGGAACCTGTCTCAAAGGATAAAGGAAAGAAACCAATAGAGTAGGAATCTTTAATGTAATAGTTAGCACATACATGTAACATGTAATACATTTTTATCTTAATGAAAGAATTTCATTTTCTGTTTTGCCAATAGCTATTTTTCTGTTTGCAAATTATATGGTTCATCAACCAAATTAGAATTTATAATAAGCATAAATTGTTCAAAATTGTTTCCAACCAACCAAGGTGGATAAATAATGTTTGTCGACCAACTACAGTTGATGGGTTTCTATCCCCGACCAACCATACTTGGTTCAATTTTCAAATATAAACATGTGTCCGACCAACTAAGGTCAATACATTTATCCTCGTCGACCAACTACAGTTAGTGGGTTTTTATCCCCGACCAACCATACTTGGTACAGTTTGGAATATTTCGTTCTTTAAAGAACTTTTTGTAATAATGTTACCTCCCGACAAACATAAGCTGTAATGCGAGAGTATATAAAGTCTTACCAACCGTAGTTGATCATGCTGGTCTACACCTCCTAATCAAAGGAGTAGTAGGGTTCTTTCGAACTTTTTGGCTCCTTGGAGCATGTCCTCCTAACCAAAGGAGGTTGGCTACTTATAGCACTTTTGCTCCGTAGAGCGCTCCGGAGAGCTTATCCTCCTAACCAAAGGAGGTTGGCTACTTATAGCACTTTTGCTCCGTAGAGCGCTCCGTAGAGCTTGACTCCGTAGAGCATGGCTCCGTAGAGCATGACTCCGTAGAGCAGTCTTCTTCTTGTCAAGCAGTGTAGTGTTCAACACTAATATTCCCCGAAAAACTTTCAACAGAAAGAAAATGATGAACCATCCTCGTTTTATTCATAATGAAGGAAATACTTTACATTTTTCATTACTGATAATATTTTCGCAGGTGTTCAGCATTCCATGCATTCTGAAATTCTTCTCCTTCTAGAGTTGCTATTCTGTAGGTTCCAGGTCGAACAACCTCTGTAACTCGGTAAGGTCCATGCCAGTTTGCTTCCAGTTTATTCTGTTTCTGAATGACTTTCTTCAGCACATAATCACCCTCCTTCAAATCGCATTTCTTCACCCTTTTGTTGTAGAACAAAGCTGTTCGTTGTTGATAAGCAGCATTCCTAATGGCTGCATCTTCTCTTACTTCTTCGAGCATGTCCAAATCCATTCTTCTCATCAAGTCACTGATCGGAGAGTTGAAATTCAGCACTCTATGCGTTGGGAGACCCAACTCGGCCGGTATCACAGCCTCACTTCCAAATGCTAGCATATATGGTGATTCTCCAGTTGCTGCTCGGGGAGTTGTTCGGTAGGCCCATAATACTGATTGGAGCTCATTAATCCAATTTGCTTTAGCTTCACTTAGCCTCTTTTTCAACCCATTTAGTAATGTTCTGTTCGTCACTTCAGTCTGTCCATTGCTTTGGGGATGTCCTGGTGCTGAATGAAACTTCAAAACGTTCGACTGATGACAATAGGCAGCAAATTCTTCATTATCAAATTGTGTTCCATGATCTGTGATGAAAGCATGAGGGAGACCATATCGACAAATGATATTTTTCCATATAAACTGATATACCTTCTCGTACGTCATATTGATAAGAGGTTCAGCTTCCACCCACTTAGTAAAATAGTCCACTGCAACTACGAGATACTTGAATCTTCCTCGGGTGGTCGGCAGTGGTCCAACCAAATCAATTCCCCACATGGCAAATGGCCAAGGGGAAGTTATTGGTGTTAGCAATGCTTGTGGAGTTCGTCGGATGGAAGAAAAACGTTGGCACTTGTCACATTTCTTGGCATAGGCTATACAATCAGCCCTCATTGTCGGCCAGTAATATCCCTGTGTCATCACTCTTTGTAAAAGTGTTCGACCTGCTACATGAGCTCCACAAGATCCTTCATGGATTTCTTCAATCAATTCTTTCACCTCGGTGGGATGTACACATCTCTGCAAACCTGCCATAATTCCTCGTCTATACAAAATACCATTAGTTAATACATACCGAGCAGCTTTATACTTCAGTTTCTTGGCAGCGAGTTTGTCCTCCGGCAATTCGCCCTCTTCAACATATTTCCTGATTGGATCCATCCAAGATGGTCCTAAATCAAGGGTAATCACATTCGTTGTCAGATCTTCATCTATGCTCCGACCTTCTAATACTTCAATCGGTATGGTTCTTCGCATCTCGGTACGAGTAGCTGATGCTAGTCGGGCCAGTGCATCTGCTTGTACATTCTCCATCCTCGGTATTCTCACCAATTGAATGGCCTCAAATTCTGTCAACAATTTCATCACCTTTGCATGATATTTGATCATTAAATCTCCTTTAACCGCATACATTCCCATCATCTGATACACAATTAATTGAGAATCACTGAATACCATCATTTGTTGTGCTTCCATAGTCTTTGCTAGATTAAGACCTGCTATCATGGCCTCATACTCCGCTTCATTGTTAGAGGCTTTGAATTGGAATCGCAAAGCATATTCCATGTCAATCTCGTCTGGAGTGATCAAAAAAATTCCTGCTCCAGAACCAGCTGTGCAGGATGATCCATCTACATATAATCTCCATGTAGGTATGTCGTCTTCAAATTTCTTATCTGTCAGAGTTCCTCGATAAAATATCTGCTGTTTTTTTTCATCATCCCCCGGTATCTTTCGCTCCTCGTCAGTCATCTGCTCGTACTCTTTTACCAACCGTGGCTGGTCTGAGTTTGAATATAATGATTTCTCTACATCCATAAGTCCTTTTACCAACCTTGGTTGGTTTGGACCTATTTCTGCTGATCCTGTATCGTCCACAGGTAGGTCAGCAAATGTTTCTGTTGATCCTGTATCGTCCACAGGTAAATCAGCAGGCATCTTTTGCTCCTCGGGGGTATCAGGGTATGTGAACTCTGCTATAAAATCTGCTACAGCCTGCCCCTTCAATGATGATCTGGGCTCATACACAATATCATATTCACCAAGTTCTACTGCCCAGTACATCAGTCTCCCTGATTTTTCTGGCTTATGGAGGGCTTGTCTCAATGGCATATCAGTATAAACAATGATGGTATGGGCTTGGAAATATGGCCTCATTCTTCTGCTTGCTTCAATTAGTGCCAATGCCAATTTTTCTAGCTTTGGGTACCTGATTTCTGCACCTCGGAAAGCCTTACTTGTGTAATAAATTGGCTTCTGGACTTCATTCTCCAATCTGATCAACGCTGAACTGACTGCGTTCTCTGATACTGCCAAATACAAATACAACTTTTCTCCTGTTATTGGTCTGGACAACAGTGGAGGTGCTCCCAAATATTTCTTCAAGTCTTGAAAAGCTTTTTCACATTCCTCATTCCATTCAAAGGTTTTTCGAAGTGTTTTGAAGAATGGTATGCATTTATCAGTTGCTCGAGATACAAATCTGTTGAGCGCTGCAACTCGTCCGGTAAGACTCTGCACTTCTTTCTTCGTCGTCGGAGATCGCAGCCCTAGAAGAGCTTTGATCTTATCTGGATTTGCCTCAATACCTCGCTGATTGACGATGTATCCGAGGAACATTCCTTCTCGTACTCCAAAGGTGCACTTCGTCGGGTTAAGCTTCATTTGGTATTTATCCAATTGATCAAAAGTTTGACTCAAGTCAATCAAATGATCAGCAGCTTTCTTGCTTTTAGTGAGCATGTCATCGACATAGACCTCCATGTTGCGGCTGATTTGTTCGGTAAAAACCTTGTTCATCAACCGCTGATATGTTGCACCTGCATTTTTTAAACCAAAAGGCATAACATTATAACAATAAGTTCCCCTAGGGGTAATAAAAGAAGTACTTTCCCTGTCTTCAGGTTTCATTTTGATCTGGTTGTAGCCAGAGTAAGCATCCATGAAGCTGAGTAGCTCGTGTCCCGAGGTAGCATCCACCAGTTGATCAATTCTGGGCAATGGAAAATGATCCTTGGGGCACGCCTTATTGAGATCGGTGAAATCGACACACATTCTCCATTTGTTGTTATTCTTCTTTACCATCACCACATTAGCCAACCAATCTGGATATTTTACATCTTCAATGAATTGGGCTTTCTGGAGTTTCTCGACTTCCTCTTGTATGGCTTGATTCTTCTCGGGACTAAACACCCTTCTTCTCTGCTTTACAGGTTTAATCTCCTTATTCACATTGAGTTCATGACATAAGAAGTTTGGATCTATTCCTGGCATGTCTTCATGACTCCAAGCAAAAGTATTTTTCCTATTCTTCAAGAAAGTTATCAACTCCTCTTTTATTGACATATCCAACGATGAACCTATCTGGGTTATTCGTTCAGGATGTTCGTCGTCCAAAATAACATTTTCTGTAGATTCCATCACCTGTCCTTTTACAAGTTGAGATTCATCCCTGGGATCAAGAGTTTCAATTTCTGTACCTTCCTCCACCTGGTAAGTAGTAGTCTTTTTCATCGATCCTTCTAGTTCTTCTTGCTCGGCCGACGAATAATAGCATTCCCGAGCTACTTTTTGATCACCTTTCACCACTCCAACTCCAAAATTTGTTGGGAATTTCAAACATTGATGTACTGTAGAAGGAACGGCTTCGAACTTCTTCAATCCAACTCTTCCCATGATGATGTTGTAGGCTGACTGCACATTCTTATCCATCACAAAGAATCGTATTCTTTCTGTTCGACAAATAGGCCAGGTTCCAATGAATATATCCAACTTGATCGTCCCAAGTGGAAAAACTTTCTCGCCAGCAAAACCCAGAAGGGGTCTGTGATAAGGTTCTAATTGGGATAATTTCAAATTCAAGCTATCAAAGCATGAATAGTACATGATGTCTGCCGAACTACCATTATCTACCAACACCCTTGAAATGATCACGTCCTTCATTCTCATTTTGATCACCAAAGGATCATCATGAGGGTAAAGAACACCTGCCAGGTCATTTTTTGAAAAACCAATTACTAGCTTCTCTTTGTTTACCTTCCTCGGACGATCATCCTCGGCCAGGTTTATTCGCTGAATATATGAGCAAGCTTGAGCCTCTCCGAGATAAGCTTTTCTTTCTGCAGTAAGGTCTCCTCCTCCTGCATCTCCCCCTGTAATAACGTTACAATGAAATGATCCAAAACATATGGAAAATACCTCTCGTTCAGGTTTTCTTGGCTTCTTGGGAAGATCGGGGTCATCATCTGGATCCTCTTCATGGTCCCTCCTCTTTTTCTCCTCTGCACGACGAGGAGATCTAGATCTCTTTCTAATTCTGTCCTCATTTGTCCTCTCACCTCTGCGATCTACATACTTTGATAATTTTCCTCTTCGAATGAGTGTTTCAATCTCGTTCTGAAGGGCTATACAATTTTTGGTCATATGGCCATGATCTTTGTGAAACTCGCAATATTTGGTCTTATTCCTCATGTCTGGATCTGTCTTCAGTTTCTCTGGCCATTTGATTTCCTCGTTATTCCTGATTTCTTCTAAAACATGATTAATACCCATTTTCAATGGAGTATAATTATCATACTTCTTTAGGGCTTCCAACTTTATCCTGTTATTCCTGGAATATTTGTCACCACCATTACCTTTCTGATCTTTCTTCTTAGAGTTATCGACCTCCACTTTAACTTCTTTATCCATATTTTTCTTCGCAGTCATAGCCTCCTCGGCATTCATGATTTTGGCCGCCTTTGCCATCAATTCCGACATATTTTTAGGCGGATCTTTGGCCAGAGTATAGTATAGCTTGTTAGGCAGCAAACCACTCATCAAAGCAGTGATTGCTGTCTTTTCTTCATAATCTATGACTTCCAACTTCTCGTTATTGAAACGAGTTATGTAATCTCTAGTACTTTCTCCTGATTTTTGTCTAACACTTAGTAAGTGCGCTACTCGCTTTACTGGTTTTGCTCCAAAACAAAAATTACCAATAAACAGCTCGGCTAACTGAACAAAAGTTGAAATCTTACCCCGAGGAAGATTATTGTACCATATCTGTGCAGATCCGGTAAGAGTTCCCGAGAATGCTCTACACCTCATCTCGTCGGGGACAGCGTAGATATCTGCAGCAGCTTGGTATTGCTCTATATGAAGTACGGGATCCGTCTTCCCATCGTACTTGGGGGTCACTACAGGTGCTTTGAATTTCGACGGTGTGGGAAAATCCACAATGGCTTGCACAAAAGGTGTCCCTTGAACAAAAGTTCTCTGTAAGGGGTTCCTCGCCTTAGCCATTTCTCCCAGTCTATCCTCTAATCGTTGAATGGAACCTTTCCATGCTTCATTCCCTTCCTCGGGCCGCTTAGTCCGAGCAACTGATTGCTTTGACGTAGCTTCCTGAGATTTATCTCGACGAGTAATTGGTCGTGATTGTGCAGATCTTTCTCTCGAACCTGGTGGTGGTCGAAAACTTCCTGATGGAGCCCTAGGTGGACTCATGTTCCTCCTTGGTCCTAACCGACTGAAAGGAGACACCCTGCTTAATCTTTCTAAAGCGCTAGTTCTCTCAGGAGAAAGAGAGATATGTTGATCAGTATCCGTAGCCCGTATTGATGAAGTTCGCCCAGGTTGATAAGAAGAATCATTGGATTCCCCATTGCGATATGACCCAATACGTCTGGATCGTGATTGCCCATGATCAGTCCTTTGCCCTGAATGAGTAGGTACACCGCCTTGAAGAGTTTGAAGGAGTTGCCTCATAGATTCTTGCATGGCGGTTTGTCCCTGAGCCAGATTCATCATAATTCCGGCCAGATCTGGAGATGCAGATGGATTTGGAAGATTTCCAGTATTTCCAGCATTTCGATTACTGGATTCTGGATTATCTGCCATTGGTGACAAATGATTTTTATGAAAAACGATAACAACAGTCGTTTCCCACAGACGGCGCCAATCTGTTGATGTAAAAAACTAGATTGCTCTAATTATTCAATCACAGATAAATAAATAAGACAAAGATTTTTAAAGTGGTTCGGCTAGGAATAAAGCCTACGTCCACTGTTATGTTATTGCTGAGTGTTTGTGGAATTCTTGATTACAAGTTCTCTCAAGAAATTCCGGTCCCTTTGAATGGGATTGATACAAGGTATTTATAGCCTCAAGGCTGTACATGAAAGGTCCAATACATTAAATGATATACATATGAATGGGTAATACATTTAATGCGGCGTGTGCGTCAAGAATCTAATGAATAGTTGAACAGTTTGTCCGTCTGATAATTGATGACACGGCCGAGGTGCAGTTCGGACCGCCTTAGTTGCTCGTTGATTAAGAGTTCCTCGGAGTGCTTAGAGTATCTCGGGATGAAAGAGTTCCTCGGATGGAGTTCCTCGGCATGATAGAGCTCCTCGGTGTATTCTCGTTGCTCGGTACCGACCATGGTTGTTCAGTAAATGATCTTCCTCGCTGTTATTGTGCCACGTAGATTGACACGTGTCTTCATACTATTCGTCCACATCAGCATATTAATTTTGGTATCAACAATGACATCTAGACGTCTACAAAGGCTCTTCCCTCATCATCGGCTAAATCCTCAGAAAATGGAAAGTCAGAGACGAAAGCTCTACCCTTCCATGACCACCTAAAAGAGTTGGCCTCCCAGTTAAAAGGCGTCATGTTCCACTACCTACCTCATGCAAATAATTCCCTTGGCTACCCTGGCCTCCATTGCCGACATGCTTGAGGAAATAAAAATGGCCCCTTTCCTCGTTTAGAAACAAGCTAAGCCCACCCACTGCTACCACATTGGAGTTGTTACCAAGGAAGATTTTGATATGGCCGAGTTATGGTACTATGACATTTGGCGCCTCCTCAAACATGGTAGGTATACCCAAGACACTGATAAGAAAGATCTGTAACACCCCATATTTTTAATAATTTTTATAATTGAGTTAAATGCAAATTAAATTGGGATTAATTAAATTTAGATCGGAATAATTAATTTGAAATAATGAATATTAATTAGAGAGATAAGGATTAATATTTATTTATATTGAATATTCCTTATTGAACGTGTAATAATAAGGATATGAAAAGATTATAATTGTCATGAGTGAAAAATATGACACTTCAAGTAATTTAGTTGGGGCGCACGTGTCGAGACTCAATTTAAGGAAATAAAAAGTAATTTATTTTTAAGTAATCCATATGGTCATTTTGAGTGTACCAAAGTGTCCGGAAGGGTCGAAATAGTCAGAAAAGTGTACCCGGGGGTTTAGTTTGGGTCCCGGAGCAATTTTATGCCAAACTGGCATCGTGAGAGGGTATTTCGGTCATTTGTATTTTTGGAGAAAAGAGACATACGAAATTAATAGGTTTACATCGTCTGAGAAGAGGAGTCTTTGTGGGTTAGAGGTTATAGAGTCGAAGAGAGGCCATAAGAGGAAGAAGAAAGGAGGTCCCAAAAGCTATAACCACCATTATAGCACCAATTGCACCACAAACACCGCCATCGCGTGATCGGTAGGGTAGGATACCAGCCATAACAAAAAATTTCAGTGATTCAGATCTTCATATCAAGGCAAGTGTTTAAAATTGCAAATTTCTAGCATATATAATATCCATGTTAGTATAAGATAATTATTCACATGATTATAAAGATATTGAGTTAATTTTTTAGGCTTAAAATATGTTCTTGGATACAAATCAGGTTAGGAAAAACTCCCTGATGTATGTAGAATGAATATGAAGAATTAGGATTATCCATATGTGAAGAAATCGGGGTTTTACGTGAGTTATTGAACAAAAAAATGATGAACTAGGATTTTAAAGAAATAAATTGGGAATCTTGGAATTTATTGATGTTAATTGATGGTTCAATGATTCGTGTACGTTATAAATCACTCTTACATTCTAGTATAATGTTTAGGATAATTAGTTGGAGGCTTGGCAGAGAATCATAGAGTTTTGATTAAGGAAAAACTTGGAAAAAATGTAACTGCGTAGAAGAAGTGAGAACTGCAGAACGTTAAACCAGTTTGGTCTAGACGCGGACCGGATCGGTCGACTGCCATTAATTTCTCTTCTTATTTGGAACTCGTGAGAAACATTCGGAATTCACTTGATGAATTAATCTTTAAATATAATGAGTATTATGTTAAAATAATAGTAGGTCAAGGTTGGGTTTTAGGTTCGGTCTTATGAGGAGGATTTAAGGTCTAAGTTTAATTATGTTTCATTGAGAGAAAAGCCTAAATTAAAGAGAAATTCGAGTAATGAGAATTAGAGGAAAACGATGACTTAGACTAGTAGGATATGAGTGAACCACCCACTAATATTATATTATACAATAATGGACACACTCCGAGTGATGAGAGATACTCGGGAACGTACGATAAGATGTATAATTAAAATTTACTAATACGTGGAATATTCGGGAAATTTATATACTACGTATGGGATATATAATATAGGTAACATTATACATTTACGGACAATACAAATATATGGGTTGTGTGTATACCTATTGTATGATTTTTATGTGTATGACATACCTACGCTGCTTGCAATCGGGGGGAGGTTTCGTGTCGTGGGCGGTCTTATCCTGATGAGCCAATTGATGGGAGGGGGGATTTTAGACTTGTACCCAGAACATAGGACCTTGGATATATGCTATCTGAGTGTATGATAGTTTCGATGGTTGAATGGGAGCGTAGGTATGTTCATGACCCATTTGGTTGGGGACTATGTTCGCCTCCAATATATGTGATTTGTATTTATGGTTCGGGAGAGATATAAAACCAACTACCCTTTATACAGTGCGTGATGTACCAGGACATGATAGCAGAGCATGCATGCACCGCAAGTCTCAGCCTAAGGGTGCTATACTAGTATATATAATTAGAGTGACATGTATATACATACTTGTGATTTAAATTTACTATGTGTACTTAGTAGATGAAAAAGATTGTAATATCTAAATTAATTTAAATATGTGAGATCTAAATCTAATTTGAAGAATTTATAAATGTCAAATCGGTATGGAACATCAATAGCTATTGTATGGGTAATACAAAAAAGCACTAAGAATTAGTCGGTGGGGCGATGGATTTAATTCCAACTAGTTAGGCGGGGTAGCATAACTAGGACGGGTTAGGAGTATACATTAGGCGTGCACACTAGATGAGGGGTGAGGACCTCAAGTGAGAGCCGTGAACCTAACATGCATATAATATCTGCTAATTATGTATTTTAAATACTTGCTAAATTTTTAAATCTTTTTACTCGGGCTCTGACCCATTTTCCAATTTTTTTTTTTGTAAAAAATATTTTTAGGTACCCAGCCACAGGAAGGCCCAACTTAGGAGTTCATTTCTATTTTTCGTTGCTGGAGTTGATGTAGTCGATTACAGGAATAAATTCGTAGACACCTCCATTTATTTTAGATCTGATGAATCCTTTATTTTATCTCCGTCGGGCATGTACTCCATCTTTTATTAGTCATGGTTTCCCGAAACATTGTATTTCCTTTATTATTCAACTGTGGATTTAATTTTTGCATGGGTTATTGTATTAGAGTTTCAGACTTGGGTGATTACTCCTGTCATATCTTATTTGATTTAGTATTTCATTAATTGTGATGTTGATTTATTTAATATGGTGAATGTGATAATTAATTGTTTTATTGTTTTTAATAATTGCATGTTAATGAAAAGATGAAATTTGGCACCAACTTTTCAAATACTAGGTGGTTATTATATATTAAAAAGTTTTTCGACAGTGATGCTAAGAATGAATCAATTTGGATATTTTATTTTAATTTAACAAAGGCCTGATCACTCGGTATTTAATTAAACGGGGTGTCAGAGATGATTTCAGAGCATCAGGTTCTAGAGTTTTTAGAATCTGCGGCTTATTATGTTTCCAGCGTAGCATTCTTTGATGTAGAGCCTTATTTATAGGACTGTTGTATTCTTATTTACGCAGTTAGGTCTTCAGCTATTTAATTCATATTGAATTATGGACTGATGGAAAATTATATGTCCTTTCAGATACCTCCTCGACGTGCCAACACGAGCCAACCCATAGGCACAGACGGAGCCTCAATCGGCCCTAGCACAGGGCACCATGAATACTGCAGAGGTGATCACTATAGTTATCAAAGAAGTGAATGCATCATTAGCTACAATACCACAGAAGGACCCACACTAAGCACACATGGTGTCACTGACACAGGCTCAGACATTCCCCTCTTCATGGGAGAGAGTTAGGGATGCCTTCTAGAAGGACATCCCTCAGAGTTATCAGGGAGTTCAGACGTAGTGGTGACAAGCCAATGGAATAAATAAACCCAGAGAAACCTGAGGATGTACGAGTGTACCGATGTTCAGAGGAAAATCCTATCCACTTTTAAGCTAGTCGGGGCGGTATTGCATTGGTGGGAGTCCACTACCACCGCATAAGAGAAAGATAGTGTGGCGATACAAGAGTTCCAGGTGTAGTTTGATTGTAAATATTTTCCAACCTCCGTTCAGACTGAGACGAGGAAGAAATTATTAGATATCACCGAGGAGGGGAAGACGGTTGCTGAGTATGAGGAAGAATTTACGAGGTTAAAAAATCTCATGCTAGGGGAAGTGCCAACTAAAGAAAGGAGGATTCAAATGTTTATGGATGGCCTAACTTGGAGGATCCGACAACACCTATTGGGTAACCTTTCTTTGCATACATACGCAGAGGTGTTAAATGTTGCCTTATTACATTGCCCAAACCACCACTTCCAGCTTAAGTGGAGCAAGCGAGGAGAAGAGTCCATCCATCATGGAAGGACCGTGGGTGGCAGTGCCAGTGAGCACCATTAGATCAGAGTCAGTCTAGATAGGGTGAGCAAAGTTCCCAATAAGGGAACTTATAAGAAATTCAAATTTGGTGATTCCAGAAAGGGACAAGGAGCTTTTCAACAGGGCCATCAAGACCAATAAAGTCAGTCGGGCCAACAGGGTAAGTTGCATGGACATCAGGGCCAGTTAGGCCAATGGCGGGGTGGCAACGTCCAGCAGGGCCGAGGACAATAGGGTCAACAAGGAGGAGAATTTACTGGGAGGTGTTTTATATGTGGCAGGACTGTCCACAAGAAACAAGATTGACCTGATAAGGGTCGGGTACAATAGCAGTAGGGAGGCCGCCAGGAGCCTCAAAGACCTATCTTTCCCGCCGCCCTCCTAGCACCAGCATCTTCAGCAGCCCCACCTCAGTAGGGACAGTATCAGTATGGGTGCGTGTATCACGTCCACTAGGCTACAGCACCACAGGCTCCACCCGCTGTTGAGGGTATGTTTCTCATCCATGGAATTTTTGGGCTTATTTTATTTGACACTGGGGCTTCTCACTCATTCATAGCCACTAGGTTTGCATGTACCACAAGATTGTTAGATACGATCGATAGTACAGTTACCTGTGTAGATTCTCCATTGGGAATTAGGAGACTTATATTCTTTATCTACCGAGGGTGAGTATAGACATTGGGAGACTAATTTTTCTCGCCGATATGCTCGTGTTAGATATGACAAAGTATGACACTATTATAGGCATGGATTGGCTAGCCACTTATAGGGATATGATTGATTGTTACGATAGGAGTATTGTGTTTGCTATATCGGGCCAGGAAATGTTTTTAGTAGTAATGCCTTATCCTGAGGTAGGCTCGTCAACCCACCTATACTATATAGAGGAGGAGACCTATCAGTAGGTAGTGATCTCACTTGATTCGATTCCAATTGTTCATGAGTTTGCCGATGTGTTCCAGGAGATATCGAGATTGCCACCCAGTAGGGAGATAGAGTTTATGGTAAGGCATTGGGAACTTGGCCAGTAGCACGTGCACCTTACCGTTTGGAACCTATGGAGATGAGGGAATTACGAGATTAGATCGAGCAGATTTTGGGATAGGGATTTATATGCCGTAGTACGTCATCGTGGGGTGCCCCTATTTTGTTTGTAAAGAAGAGAGATGGATCGTTGTGACTGTGTGTTGACTATCGAGAATTGAATAAAGTCATGATATGGAATAAGTATTGGTTGCCCCGAATCAATGACTTATTTGATCAGTTGAGAGGATCTTTCGACTTCTGAAAGATATACTTGAGATTCGGGTATCATCAGTTATGTATCAGGGAGCAGGATGTGTCTAAGACTACCTTCTTGATGAGATACGAATCCTAGGAGTTTAGGGTTATGTCATTTGGGCTAACCAATGCATCGACCGTATTTATGGACTTGATGAACAGGGTGTTCAGAGAGTTCTTAGATCAGTTTGTTACCGTCTTCATTGATAACATTCTGATTTATTCTCGAACCGAGGAGGAACATGCCGAGCTTTTACTTCGAGTACTATAGACACTGCGTGAACATTAACTGTATGAAAAGTTTGAAATTTTTGGGTTCTGGTTACATGAGGTGCAGTTTTGGGGGCACATTGTTTCAAAGAGGGGCATATTAGTGGACCCGAGTAAAGTGTCAGCGGTGATGGAGTGGGGATATCCCATGACAGTGATGGATGTACACAGTTTCTTAGGATTAGTGGGATATTACAGGCGGTTTATTCGAGGGTTTTTAAAGATTACGGGTCCTATGACTAACTTGACTCGTAAAGTGCCGTTCATTTGGGATGACATTTGTCAGTCGATTTTTGATGAGCTGAAGGAGAAGTTGACTTCAACACCATTCCTCGCTCTGCCCAGTCCAGGAGTGGAGCACTTAATTTACATTAATGCATACCTACAAGGAATTAAGGGAGTACTTTAGCAAAAGGATCAGGCTATAGCTTTCGCTTCCTGCAAACTTAAGCCTCACGAGAGGAATTACCCCACCCATGACTTGGAGCTAGCATTAGTAATGTTTGCCATTCGAATTTTCAGACATTACTTGTTAGGGGAGATATTTTTCCTATTCATAGATCACAAGTAACTACAATATTTGTTCACTCACAGATATATGAATATGCATCAACGCAGGTGGCTCAAATTTATGAAGGACTACTAGTTCGAAATCCAGTATCACCCCGGGAAGGCCAATGTAGTGGCCGATGCTTTAAGCCGTAGGCTAGTGGGGGAGGTGGCTGAGGTGTTAAAAGCAAAATGGAGGGATCTGGGCCATCAGGATGCAGTTGCCAGATCATTCATGTCAGTTATGATCATTACACCCCAGATTGTCACGAGGGTGGTGCAGGTGCAGGCGACGAATTCATTTTATCAGGAGCGGATAAGGTAGCTTTTAGTCGGGGGAGTTAAGTCGTACTCCATTAGTTCAGAGGGAGGTTTGCGATTCTAAGGGAGGTTAAAAGTTCATGAGGGGGAAAACTTACGATAAGCTGTGATGGAAGAGGCACACGGGTTCCGATTTGTGATACATCCTGTAGCGGATTAGATGTACCAAGATATGAGACGGTGGTACTAGTGGAGTAGGATAAGAGAGACATCGTTGAGGTTGTCTCGAGGTGTACCACCTGTCATATAGTAAAGGTGGACCACCAGAGATGAGCAGGAGTCCTACAGCCGTTGGAGATTCCTACGTGGAAATGGGAGAGCATTTCCATGGACTTTATTACCGGGTTACCTACTTCATAGAGGGATCGCAATTCCATATGGGTGATAGTGGATCTTTAGACTAAGGTAGATCAATTCCTACCAGTTCGATTGAATTATTCTATGGGATAGTAAGCTCATATTTTTATTGCTGAGATAGTGAGATTGCATGGGGTGCCTTTAGATTGTGTCTGATAGGGATAAGATTTGCGTATCTCAATTTTGAGAGAGTTTCCAGGTGGCAATGGGTACTGAATAGAGATTGAGTACAAATTATCACCCATAGATGGACGGGTAAACGGATAAGACTAATTAGATGTCGGAAGATAGGTTACGAATGTGTATCCTCAACTTCGGGGGAGGTTGGGAGAAGTATCTTCCACTGGTAGAGTTAGCCTATAATAACTCCTACCAGTTTACTATTAGCATGGATCCATTCAAAGAACTATATGGTAGACCTTGTCATTAGCCAGCTTGTTAGTTGGATGTGGGAGAGAATAAGATACTCGGGCCAGAGTTAATTAAGGAAACTTCAGATAGGATTGAGATGATTCGGAGTTGTATATGAATAGCTCAAGACAGATATAAGAGTTATGCCAATGCCAAGCAATACTTTCTGGAGTATGATATGGGGGATTAGGAGCTACTACGTGTGTCTCCGATGAAGAGAATAATGAGATTTGGGAAGAAAGGGAAATTGGCGCTAAAGTAGGTTGGACCATTTCCTATTATCGAGCGGATTGGGCCATTAGCGTATAGACTTGGGTTACCGGATCACTTACACCGTATTCATGATATGTTCCATATTTCTTTGTTACAACGATACCTACGGGATGAGTTGGATTACAGCCACATTGCACTACAGGAGATAGACTTATAGCCTAATATTTCGTACGAAGAGAGACCAGTCACTATTTAGACCATAGTGAGAGGAGATTGAGGTCAAAGGTAGTGTCGCCTGTACGTGTTCAATGGGGGCATTATATTACCGATCGATCTACTTGGGAGTGCGGGGATGAGATGTGCGAGAGATACCTAGAGTTTTTCATAGTAGGTATTTTAGTTTTTCAAATTTCGGGATGAAATTTTGTTATAAGGGGGGAAGTATGTAACACCCCGTATTTTTAATGATTTTTATAATTTAGTTAATTGCAAATTAAATTAGGATTAATTAAATTTATATTGGAATAATTAATCGGGGATAATGAATATTAATTAGGGAGATAAGGATTAATATTTATTTATATTGAATATTACTTAGTGAACAAGTAATAATAATTATATGAAAAGATTATAATTATCGTGAGTGAAAAATACGATAGTTACACTAATTTAGTCGAAACGTGCGTGTCAGTCATTTCGAGACTCAATTTAAGGAAATAAAAAGTAATTTATTTTTCAGTCATCCATATGGTCATTTTGAGTGTTCCAAAGTGTCCGGAAGGGTCTAAATAGTAAAAAAGGTGTACCTGGGGGTTTAGTTTGGGTCCCGGGGCAATTTTAGGCCAAACTGGCATCCAGAGAGGATATTTCGATCATTTGTATTTTTGGAGAAAAGGGACCTACGAAATTAATAGGTTTACATCATCTAAGGAGAGGATTCTTCTAGGGTTAGAGGTTATAGATTTGCAAATAGGCCATAGGAGGAAGAAGAGAGGAGGTCTTAAAGGCTAGAACACCATTATCGCACCAATTACACCACAAACACCGCCATCGCCTAGATCGAAAGGGGAGGAGACCAACCATACCAGAATTATTCAGAGATTCAAACTTTCATATCAAGTCAAGTGTTTAACCTTGAAAATTTCTGGCATATATAATATCCATATTAGTATAAGAGAATTATTCACATGATTATGAAGATATTAAGTTAATTTTTAAGGATTAAAATATGTTCTTGGATAAAAATCATGTTAGGAAGAACTCCCTGATGTACGTAGAACAAATTTGAATAATTAGGATTATCCATATGTGAAGAAATCTGGGTTTTACTTGAGTTCTTGAACAAAAAAATGATGAACTAGGGTTTTAAAGGACTAAATTGGGAATTTTGGATTTTATTGATGTTAATTGATGGTTCACTGATTCATGTACGTTAGAAATCACTCTTACATGTTAGTATAATGTCTAGGATGATTAGTTGGAGGTTTGGAAAAGAATCATGGAGTTTTGATTAAGGAAAAACTTGGAAAAAACGTAACTGCGTAGAATAAGTGAGAACTACAGAACGTCTAGAGGCGGACAGGTTCGGTCGACTACCATTCGCTTCTCTTCTTATTTAGAACTCATGGGAAATGTTCATAATTCACTTGATGAATTAATCAATAATATAATGAGTATTATGTTAAAATAATAGTAGGTCAAGGTTGGTTTTTAGGTTCGGTCCTATGAGGAAGATTTAAGGTCTAAGTTTAATTAGGCTTCATTGAGAGAAAATCCTAAATTAAAGAGAAATTTAAGTAACGATAATTCAAGGAAAATGATGACTTAGACTAGTAGGATATGAGTGAACCACCTAATGATATTATATTAGAGTATAATGGACACTATGAGTGGTTAGAGATACTCGAGAACGTACGATAAGAAGTATAATTGAAATTTACTAATATATGGAATATTCAGAAAATTTATATATTATGTATGGGATATATAATATAGGTCGGAGTATACCTATATGAACAATACAAATATATGGGTTGTGTGTATACATATTGAATGATTTTTATTTGTATGACATACCTACGCTGCTTGCTATCGGGGGGAGGTTTTGTGTCGTGTAAGGTCTTATCCTTACTAGCCCATTGGGGTGGGGGAATTTTAGACTTCTACCCTGAACATAGGACCTTAGATACGTGCTATCTGAGAGTGTTCTAGTTTCGACGGTTGGATGGGTGTGTAGGAATATGCGTGACCCATATGGTTGGGGACTGTGTTCACCTCCTATATATATGATTTGTATTTATGGTTCGAGAGAAATACAGAACCGACTGCCCTTTATACATTGCGTGATGTACCAGGATATGATAGCAGAGCATGCATGCACCACAAGTCTCAGCCTAAGGGTGCTATTGAAAAACTGTTACTAAAGCCGTTTAATACAAGATTAAACTATTTAAGTAACTCCGAACTATTTTTTTAGGAAACTCTTTTCTAGAAATCAAATCAGTTTAATCACAAGATGTGTTAAAAAAATGTGCACGAGATCAATTCAAGATTTGTTAATAATCTTTGAAAAACAAAACCAAAATAGTTTTAAATCAGCACAATAATCAGAATGAGATGAGGAGATGTAGAAAGATTAATGACAACAGATTTTTTAACGTGGTAAAACCTCACCCAACTGAGGAAACATCCACGACTCCCTTTATGGAGTAAAAAGAAAAATACACTAAAACAAAATATAATAGTAGCAAACTATATAACGCACATGCACACAAATCAGACCTATACAAGTTTAGGAATGTACCCCCTGGTGTCCTTATAACTTTTCTGCAGTTTTGATTGTTGATCTTGTTCTCCCAGTTTTCTAACTTTCACTTTGTTCCAGTCTTTACGTCGACTCTTATTTCAAGATCTTATTACCAACACTTTCAGTGTTGTAGTGTGTAAGTGTTTGTGATGGTGATCTAACACATGCATGCACACACTCACGCTTATTTTTACAAACAGTCCTAGCAAATTACATATCAGATCTATATGCTGTGATTTTCAGTTTCTCTCTTCTTAGGAAACTTGAACCTTGTTTGACCTTTAATATTAACCCAGAATTCACGGCTATCTTGCTCAGAAGACGTTTCAAGATCTTAATCAATTTCAGGGTTTTGAAAAGATTTTTGAATTTGAAAATTGCCAAGTGTGATTCCAACTAGGCCAAAGGTCTTGTTTCAAAAGAACTAGAAACATAAAATGTTATTGTTGATTTTGAGTATAAAAACATTACAGAAAAAAATCGACAAAAGATTTCTCAAGACGAGAAACTATAAATGCAGATTTAGGTGTAATATAACATAAAACGCTCATATCTATAATTTCTATGAATCGAAAACACATATCTAGCCTAATGTTTAAGTTGGACACAAGATCTTAAAACGAAGAGGTTACAACATGAAACCACTATCAAAAAACTCTCAAAGACTCTCAAACACTCAAGATTGTGTTTGGTATAAAACTGGTTTTGATATAAGAATTAGGGTTTGAAAAGGGGTTGGACGCACAGGGTTAGGGTTTCTTTTCTCTCTCTTTGTTCTCTCTTTTTTTCCCTCTTCTCTCTCTTCTCTCTATAAATGAAGAAGTGGTAAAAAAACTTCTGAAAGGGGGTTAGCCTCCTTATATATAGGGCTGAGAAGGATCGAGAAGGGGGTTCAAAAAAGAGGGCTGAGATTAAGTCTTGCAGCATTGACTTCCATCCAACGGTTAAATGTAAATGGTTGGTTATGAGGCGTTTGATTGGATGAGAGATGTTCGCAAGGAATGGGACAAGGACGCATGCAGAGCGTCGATTAACTCAATCCAACGGCTAATAAAACACACCGGTTTACTCTCTTAGAAGAAACACACATACATCCAATAGGGAAGCAACAGGTGTAAGGCAAATACCGGATATCAAACGCGCGTCCCAAACTTAATTACAAAGACACCCTGATATCTCTAGCGCTTTCGATTCCTACCTAAGTGAACTTTTCAGGGATAAAACCAATAACCAGAATTTATAAAAGAACCCCAAAACTATTTAATTGAAATTTTAATTAAGAAAAAATTGTTTTAAAATCATTAAAAATTCCCAAATATTTATTAAAAATTATTTTAAGGGAAAATAACACACACAACACACATACTATCAAATGATGCAACATATGAACAAGGTATGCAATCCTAAAGTGTGTGAGTGACAGTGAATATACCTTGATCAATCAAACAAGAGGAATGAATTGTATTGAAGAGTCTGAGTTTCTTTGGTTTCTAGGATGGGGACTCTATTTTGTCTCTATTACCAAACTAGATGAGCACTTATACAATGTAGACTCAAGTGAGTCAAGGGTATAAGATTATTCAATCTCCCCCTTGGGAAATATGAGACAAAATCTCCTTTGAGTCAAGTTGGACTCGTAGGGCGACAAAAAGAAAAGGAAAAACCTATTCCTATACAAAAATTCTATCTACCCATTTCCTAGAAGGGAAAATTACATAACTCAACTAATTACAATTCAATACCCTAACACAACTGTTGAGAATAACTATGTAGAATCCTGTAAATAATCACTAAGATCAAGCTCTTTAGAATATATACAAAATAATTGAATTCTCATAAGACTCAAATTTCTCCCCCATTTTGTCTCAAATGGACAAAGGGAAAAAATTATGCAAATCCAAGAGTTTATTCAGCAAAAACCATTCCTATCGATTTACGCAAAAAAATAAATCTATTGTAATCCAAAGGGTTCGTAAACATATTTGCGACTTGCAAATATGTATGAAGATAATTGATTTCTAATTCCTTAGTCTCAACTAATTCGCGTATAAAGTGATGTCTTATTTTTATGTGTTTTGTTCGCGAGTGTTGAACAGGATTTTTATAGATATTGATCGCGCTTTGATTATCACAATAGAGATGTAATTGTTCCTCTTTAATTCCATAATCACTTAGCATTTGCTTAAGCCAAAGTAATTGAGCACAGCGGCTTCCAGTGGCTATGTATTCAGATTCAGCAGTTGATAAAGAAGTACAGTTATGTTTCTTACTACTCCAACCTACCAAATTATTACCAATATAGTAACATGCGCCTGATGTGCTCTTACTATCGTCAGTACACCCTGCCCAATCGGCATCGGTATACCCTATTATAGTGCTAGGAGTATCATTGGTGTACCAAAGTCCTAAATTTAGAGTGCCTTTAATGTATTTTATAATTCTTTTAACACGAGATAAATGGCTCTCTTTAGGATTGTTTTGATAATGAGCACAGACGCAAACATCGTACATAATATAAGGACACGAAGCAGTAAGGTATAGCAATGTTCCTATCATACTAAGATATAAAGTAGGATCTACGGATTTTCCAGTTTCATCCTTAGACAGTTTGATCGTAGTACTCATGGGAGTTTTAGCATCTTTTGCACTCTCAATGCCAAATTTTTTAATAATCTCTAATGCGTATTTTGATTGCGAGACAAATAATCCTTATGAATTTTGTTTGACTTGAAGACCTAAGAAAAATTATAACTCCCCCATAAGAGACATTTGAAACTCTTTATGGATAATTTCAGAAAAAGATTTAACATCGATAAGGGAAGTTGATCCAAAGATGATATCGTCTACATACACTTATGCTATAATTATATGTTTGTCAAAATGTTTGTCAAAAAGGGCTTGATCATTTCCACCTCTCTTAAAACCTTTGTCGAAGAGAAAGTTGGAAAGCCGCTCATACCAGGCTCTTGGAGCTTGTCCTAGGCTATACAAAGCCTTCTTAAGACGAAAGACATGATTTGTATATTTAGGGTCAATGAACCCTTTTGGTTGTTCTACATAGGCCTCCTCATTTAATATTCCATTAAGGAAGGAAGATTTGACATCCATTTAGTAAAGCGTGAAATGTAAGTAGCAATCAATGGCAAAGAGAAGGTGAATAAATTCTAATCGATTAACATGAGCGAAAGTCTCGTTAAAATCTATTCCCTCTATTTGAGAGTATCCTTGAGCAACTAATCTGGCTTTGTTTCTAATGATTATCCCACTTTCATAAGATTTATTTTTAAATATCCGACGTGTGCCAATAACCTTTTTGTGATCAGGCCTGGGTACAAAATACCATACATCATGAATGAAAAATTGAAGAAGTTCATCCTGCATTGCAGAAATCTAATGAGGATCATTCAATGCATCATTAGCATTCTTTGGTTCCTCAAGGGAAACAAAACATGCATAATGAGCATAGTTTCCTAATCAAGATCTTGTACGTGCAGGCTCAGTGGGGTTACCAATAACGTTATCTACGAGATGATCTTTAGAAACCCAATTAGGTACTTCAGGTGTCTCAATAGGTAAAAAATCATCTATTTCCGAAGAGTCATTTTCTAAAATATTTTCAGAGTTTTCGACAATAGTTGGTTCTCCAGTCTTACTCTCAATAGTCATGTATCTTACAATTACATTTATGGATTCCATTATGGTCTTAGTGTGAAGGTTATAAACACAGTAAGCTCTATTGTTAGGAGAATATCCTAGAAATATGGCTTTATCTCCTCAAGTCTCAAATTTGGATAAGTGTTCTCTATCTTTGCAGACATAACACGTACTACCAAAGGTTCTAATGTACTTAAGATTGGGATTTTTCCACCAAAGTTCGTAAGGAGTTTGTTTTGAATTCTTTCTAAGATAGACTCTATTGATAATGTGACAAGCAGTACGAATAGCTTCTACCCAAAAATATTTTGGTAAAATTTTGGCATGAATCATAACACGTGCCATCTCTTGAAGGGTACGATTCTTTCTCTCAACAATATCGTTTTGTTGAGGTGTCTTAGGAGCACTAAATTAATTTTTGTAACCATTATAGTCACAATACTCTATAAAACCAGTATCAATGAATTCTCCACATCTATCACTATGAATCCTATTTACATGAGAGCCTTTCTCATTTTCAATTCGAAGTAAAATCTTTAAAAAGGTTTAGAATGTGTCAGACTTTTGTTTTAAAAAAGCTACCCAAGTAAATCTCATGAAGTCATCAACCATAACTAGAATGTAACTGTGCCCACAAAGACTAACAGTTTGAGAAGGACTCATTAGGTCCATATGGATGAGCTCCAAGGGTTTAGAGGTTATGATATCTTTTACTTTCATATGAGGGGCTTTAAAAAAATTTCCTTCCTGACATGATCCACAGACAATATTAGAAATAGGTTTGATCTTCGGAATACCTCTGACTATTTCTTGAGAAGACAGTCTACTAAGGTTTTCGTAATTTATGTGACCCATTCGATTATGCCATATCTCATTGTCATCCATTATGGCAATATTACAGACCTCAATACTATTCTGAATAGTATAACAATTGTCCGAAGTCCTGAGTCCTGTAATTATGCACTCACCTTTTTCATTTAAAATTTTGCAATTATTCTTTGAAAAATAACAGTATGATTTAAGTCACAAAATTGCAAAATGCTAAGTAGATTAGCCTTAAGACCTTTTACTAGAAGAACTTTTTCAAGTAAAGGTAATCCTTCTTCTTGGAGTGTTCCTTTACCAATGATTTGAGATGATACACTATCACCAAAAATAATTTTTCCTCCAGCAAAGCTAGTTTTGTTTAAGAGTTTGGTATCATCTCCAGTCATGTGCTTTGAACATCCAGAGTCTAAATACCAACCAGAAGGAGTGTGTTCAGCTTTTAAAGCAGTAATAATAATATTACACTTCATCTGGGGTAATAGCTCATCTTTTCTAACCCAAACAGCTCTTGTTTTCATTTTGCGCTTATTTGCTCTTAATTGATAAAATTTGCGAGCATCATATTTCTGTTGAAAAATGTTTTGCGCATGAGGCTGAATTTTATGGAAAGTGAGAGCATTTGATTTAGAAAAGTGTTTAGGAATCCTTCTTGGAAATGATCTTTTAGGTTTGATCTTTCTCTTTCTATAATTAGAGTTTTTTTCTGGTTATCTTGGAAGAACATAATTGTTACGGCTTCTCCTAGAATAGTTAAAGTTTTGGTACACAGGAGAAATAGAGACATGGTTGACTAAACGTCTAGAATAACAACCTTCAAAGGAATGGCCATATAAGTCACAATAAGAGCAGTATAGACTGCTTGAAGATGGTATCACCTTAGGAAAGTCTCTAAACATAAGCTTGATGAAATTGTGAGGTTGAACCTTATTCCTAGGGAGTACAGTTTGAAAGACCGAATCACTCTTCCTAATCGGGGGGGAAGCATATTTAGTCTTAGGTGGACTTTCACACTTAGAGCAACTTGTTTCCCCAATATCAAACTTTGATTGTTTTTTATGAAATTCATTTTTTAGAGAATGAAAGTCTGGACAAGTTTCTATAGGTCCTCCTGACACAAACTTAATTTGTTCAAATTTTCTAGCTTGATTCTTCAAATTAGGGTAAAACCCTATTCAAGTTCGATCATCAGAATTGGTTTTTGAATCAGCAACAAAACCATCAAAACAGTTTGAATTATTTTCAAATTTTGCAAATTTTTTAAAGACTCTTGTTGTCTTTTCTTTGGATTGTTCCAATTCTAATAATGTCCCTTTATATTTTTTTCTCCTGAGTTTCATTTTCTTCAATAAAATTCTTCAATTTTTGATCATCCTTTTTTACTTCATTTTCATGAGTTAGACATTGGGTAGTGTACTCTTCAGCATTAAGTTTAACCATCAGACTTAGGTCTTCTAATTTCTTAGTGAGATCTTTCACTACCTTTTCTAGTCTAGTGCTTTTCTTGAGAGTTTTCGCATAAAGTGTGTGAATGTCAGGGAGGTCTTCAGTGTCTGAGTCACTAAGTGCAATGTGTGAAGTGACCCCTAAGGATTCAATTCTTGAACTCACTCACCCATTGACATCGTCATTATCGCTTTCCCTTTGACTCACACACCCCGTAGTAGGACTACTAATATTCTCTTAAATTAAAGAATCTAAACCAGTAGCAGCATGATTCATAACAACAAAAGTAGAGTTACTATAATCATTCTCATACATAGGCATATCATCATTTTATATTATTTTTGCAAAGAAAGACATGCAAGGATCAAAACAATCAGAAGATTCAGGTTCCTCATTTTCAGAATCGCTTGAATCATCCCATGTTTTGCAAATGTTGGCCCTATTATGTTTATTGGCAGTGTTCAGTTTCACTCTACAGTCTTGTGCTATGTGTCCTAGTTTTCCACATCTAAAATACTCAATGTTCTTTAAGTCTTTGTTGGGTCTCAAGTACTTGTGATGTTTGTCTTTACCTTTCTCATGAGGTTTGTAATTAGATTAATTTGGATAGTTTGGCTTGCCTTGTCTATTTTGCCAATTTATTTCTAAATTGGGCAATTTTCTTAAATTGTTGTGACATTAAGGAAATTTGATTATCGAAACTATCTATATCACATTCCTCATCAGAATCATCAGTGGAAATAGTAAACTCAGGTTTCATCAGCTTAGAGAAAAAACTCAAGTTAGAACTAGTCTGTTTCCTATGGGATTGGGTCATTTGTTTCTTAAATTCTAATTCCATTTCCATAGTTCGAAGTTTACTACTGAATAATTCAGTAGTGAGATTTTGATCAGACATTTCCTTAATAGCATATCTTTTATTGTCAAATTTCTGTGACAATAATCTCAGAATTTTAGATACAATTTCATGTATGTCATATGTTATCCCATTAGCATGCAGTTTGGTCACAAGGTCAGTTAATTTCATGTAAAAGTCATCAAAAGATTCATAATCTAACATAATTAGGGAGTTACACTGTTGGACAAGCATTTGAGTTTTGGCAGCCTTAACTCTGGTGTCACCTTCATGTGTAGTGATCAGTGTATCCCAAGCTTCCTTAGAAGTGGCACAAGATGAGATCCTTTTGAACTCATGTTCATTTATGGACATAAAGATGGCCTTCTTGCCTTTGTTATTGTTTCGAGAATTTTGCTTCTCTTCTTGTGTGAACTCACTTAATGCTTTCTTAATCCTCTCATTACTTCCTTCAGTGGCTGGTTTAGTAGGATAAATGTAACCATTTTCAACAATATCCTAGACGTGATCTCCCAAGGTTCCTTGTATGAAAGCAAACATTCTTACATTCCAGTAAGTGAAGTTGTTTCCATCAAAGAGTGGGGGTCTGGTCAAGTTACCAAATCTTTCATTTTTCTCGTCCATTGTTTTGATTTTAAGAAAAAAAATTTAGAAACACAAGATCTTTTTTTTTAAAAAAAAAATCCAAGGCTCTGATACCAATTGAAAAACTGTTACTAAATTCGTTTAATACAAGATTAAACTATTTAAGTAACTCCGAACTATTTTTTTAGGAAACTCTTTTCTAGAAATCAAATCAGTTTAATCACCAGATGTGTTTAAAAAATGTGCACGAGATCAGTTCAAGATTTTTTAACAAGTTTTGAAAAACAAAACTAAAATAGTTTTAAATCAGCACACTAATCAGAATGAGATGAGGAGATGTAGAAAGATTAATGACAACATATTTTTTAACGTGGTAAAATCTCACCCAAATGAGGAAACATCCGCGACTCCCTCTACGGAGTAAAAAGAAAAATCCACTAAAACAAAATATAACAGTTACAAACTATATAACACACATGCACACAAATCAGGCCTATACAAGTTTAGGAATGTACCCATTGGTGTCCTTATAACTTTTCTGTAGTTCTGATTATTGATGTTGTTCTCCCAGTTTGCAAACTTTCACTTTATTCCAGCCTTTACGTCGACTCTTGTTTCAAAATATTATTACCAACACTTTTAGTGTTGTAGTGTGTAAGTGTTTGTGATGGTGATCTAACACATGCATGCACACACTCACACTTATTTTTACAAACAGTCCTAGAAAATTACATATCAGATCTATATGTTGTGATTTTCAGTTTCTCTCTTCTTAGGAAACTTGAACCTTGTTTGACTTTTAAGATTAACCTAGAATCCACGGCTATCTTGCTCAGAAGACGTTTCAAGATCTTAATCAATTTCAGGATTTTGAAAAGATTTTTGAAATTGAAAATCGCCAAGTGTGATTCCAACTAGGTCAAAGGTCTTGTTTCAAAAGAAATGGAAACATAAAATGTTATTGTTGATTTTGAGTATAAAAACATTTACATAAAACAATCGACAAAAGATTTCTCAAGACGAGAAACTATAAATGTAGATCTAGGTGTAATATAACATAAAACGCTCATATCTATAATTTCTATGAATCAGAAACACAAATCTAGCCTAATGTTTAAGTTGGACACAAGATCTTAAAACGAAGAGGTTACAGCAAGAAACCACTATCAAACCACTCTCAAAAACTCTCAAACACTCAAGATTGTGTTTGGTATAAAATTGGTTTTGATAAAAGAATTAAGGTTTGAAAAAGGGTTTCGACAAACAGGGTTAGGGTTTATTTTCTCTCTCTGTTCTCTCTTTTTTTTTCTTCTCTCTCTAAATGAAGAAGTGGTAAAAAAAACTTCTGAAAGGCTAAGGGTTAGCCTCTTTATATACAGGGCTGATAAGGATCGAGAAAGGGGTTCGAAAAAGAGGGCTGAGATTAAGTCTTGCAGCATTAACTTCCATCCAACGGTTAAATGTAAACGGCTGGTTATGAAGTGTTTCATTGGATGAGTGATGTTCGCAAGGATTGGGACAAGGACGCATGCATAGCGTCGATTAACTCAATCCAAGGTCTAATAAAACACGCTGGTTTACTCTCTTAGAATAAACACACATTCATCCAATAGGGAAGCAACAGGTGTAAGGAAAATACCGGATATCAAATGCGCGTCTCAAACTTAATTACAAAGACACCCTGATATCTCTAGCGCTTTCGGCTCCTACCCAAGTGAACTTTTCAGGGATAAAACCAATAACCAGAATTTATATAAGAACCCCAAAACTATTTAATTGAAATTTTAATTAAGAAAAATTGTTTTAAAATCATTAAAAATTCCCAAATATTTATTAAAAATTATTTTAAGGGAAAATAACACACACAACACACATACTATCAAATGATGCAACCTATGAACAAGGTATGCAGTCCTAAAGTGTGTGAGTGACAGTTAATATACCTTGATTAATCAAACAAGAGGAATGAATTGTATTGAAGAGTCTGAGTTTCTTTGGTTTCTAGGATAGGGACTCTATTTTGTCTCTATTACCAAACTAGATGAGCACTTATACAATGTAGACTCAAGTGAGTTAAGGCTATAAGATGCTTCAATCTCCCCCTTTGGAAATATGAGACAAAATCTCCTTTGAGTTAACTTGGACTCGTAGGGCGACAAAAATAAAAGGAAAAAAATATTCCTATACAAAAATTCTATCTACCCAATTCCTAGAAAGGAAAATTACATAACTCAACTAATTACAATTCAATACCCTAACACAACTGTTGAGAATAACTATGTAGAATCCTGCAAATAATCACTAAGATCAAGCTAATTAAAATATATACAAAATAATTGAATTCTCATAAGACTCAAATTTCTCCCCCATTTTGTCTCAAATGGACAAAGGGAAAAAAATTATGCAAATCCAAGAGTTATTCAGCAGAAACCATTCCTATCGATTTACGCAAAGAAATAAATCTTTTGTAATCCAAAGGTTTCGTAAACATATTTGCATGTTGCAAATCTGTAGTAAGATAGTTGATTTCTAATTCCTTAGTCTCAACTAATTCGCTCATAAAGTGATGTCTTATTTTTATATGTTTTGTTCGCGAGTGTTGAACAGATTTTAGAGATATTGATCGCGCTTTGATTATCACAATAGAGATGTAATTATTCCTCTTTAATTCCATAATCACTTAGCATTTGCTTAAGCGAAAGTAATTGAGCACAGCAGCTTCCAGCGGCTATGTATTCAGATTCAGCAGTTGATAAAGAAGTACAGTTTTGTTTCTTACTACTTCCACCTACCAAATTATTACCAATATAGTAACATGCTCCTGATGTGCTCTTACTATCATCAGTACACCCTGCCCAATCGGCATCGGTATATCCTATTATAGTTCTAGGAGTATCATTGGTGTACCAAAGTCCTAAATTTAGAGTGCCTTTAATGTATTTTATAATTCTTTTAACACAAGATAAATGGCTCTCTTTAGGATTGTTTTGATAACGGGCACAGACGCAAATAACATACATAATATCAAGACGCAAAGCAGTACGGTATAGGAATGTTCCTATCATACTACGCTATAAATTCATATCTACGAATTTTCCAGTTTCATCCTTATACAGTTTGACCGTAGTACTCTTGGGAGTTTTAGCATCTTTTGCACTCTCAAGGCTGATTTTTTTAATAATCTCTAATGCGCATTTTGGTTGAGAGACAAACAATCCTTCTGAATTTTGTTTGACTTGAAGACCTAAGAAAAATAATAACTCCCCCATAAGAGACATTTGAAACTCTTTATGCATAATTTCAGAAAAAGCTTTAACTTCGATAGGGGAAGTTGATCCAAAGATGATATCGTCTACATACACTTGTGCTATAATTCTATGTTTGTCAAAATGTTTGTCAAAAAGGGTTTGATCATTTCCACCTCTCTTAAAACCTTTGTATCAGAGAAAGTTGGAAAGGCGCTCATACCAGTCTCTTGGGGCTTGTTTTAGGCCATACAAAGCCTTCTTAAGACGAAAGACATGATTTGGATATTTAGGGTCAATGAACCCTTTAGGTTGTTCTACATAGGTCTCCTCATTCAATATTCCATTAAGGAAGGAAGATTTGACATCCATTTAGTAAAGCGTGAAATGTAAATAGCAAGATATGGCAAAGAGAAGATGAACAGATTCTAATCGAGTAATAGGAGCGAAAGCCTCGTTAAAATCTATTCCCTCTATTTGAGAGTATCCTTGAGCAACTAATCTGGCTTTGTTTCTAATGACTAACATGCATATAATATCTGCTAATTATGCATTTTAAATACTTGCTAAATTTTTAAATGTTTTTACTTGCCCTCTGACTCATTTTCTAAATCTATTTTTTCTTGTAAAAACCATTTTTAGGTGTCGAGTCACATGGAGGCCCAGTTTAGGAGTTCATTTCTATTTGTCGTTGCTGGAGTTGTTGTGGTCGATTACAGGAATTACTTGGTAGACGCCTCCATTTCTTTCAGATCTGATTCATCATTTATTTTATCTTTGTCGGGCATTTCGCCCATCTTCTATTAGTCGTGGTTTCCCGAAACATTGTATTTCATTTATTATTCAACTATGGATTTAGCTTTTGTGTGGATTATTGTATAATAGAGTTTTAGACTAGGTGCTTACTCTTGTCATATCTTATTGGATTAAGTATTTCATTAATTTTGGTGTTGATTTATTTAGTATGGTGAATGTTATACTTAATTGTTTAATCATTTTAAATCATTGGATGTTAATGAAAAGATAAAATTTGGCACCATCTTTTCAAATAGTAGGTGGTTAGTATATATTAAAAAGTTTTTTAACATGGATGCTAAGAATGAACCAATCTGGATATTCTTTTTTAATTTAATAAAGGCCCGATCACCCTGTATTTAATTTAGCGGGGTGTCACAAGATCTTGAGAACCTTCGCAAACTGGTTGCCCAGTATATCATCTACAACAAAGTAATGTTCAAGAGAAACTTCGATGGAACCCATTTGCACTGCATTCTAGGGGCTGATGTTGAAGAAATGATGCAAAAATTCCACAGCGGGTAAAGTGGGCCCCACATAATTAGTCAGATGCCTACCAAAAATATCATCTATCAAGGGTATTATTGGACCACCATGATTCAAGATTGCACCGCCTATGTTCGAAGATGCCTCAAATGCCAGTTATTTGTCGACCTCCAACACTTACCTGCGCAAGAACTATACAACATGACCTCTCCCTAGCCCTTCTACATCTGGGGCATTGATATTATAGGGAAGGTTACTCCCAAAGCTCTAAACTTTCACGAATTCATCCTAGTCGCCATTGATTACTTCACCAAATGGGTTGAAGTCGTGCCATACATAGGGATGAATTCCAAGAAAGTGGTCAAGGTTTATCAAAAAGAACATCATCTGTCGATACATATCTCTCCATGAGTTAATATTAGATAATAAGATCCACTTCGAAGCTGCGGTCACATGACTAGTCGATGAGTATGGGATTCAGAGACATAAATCTTCTCCCTATCTACCCCAAACCAACGGTGCTGTCAAAGCTGCCAATAAAAGCCTCAAAACCATAATCAGCAAGATGACTAAGAATTGTAGAGATTGGGATAATCGGATCCCTTATGCCCTATGGGTCTATCTCCCTTCAATCAGAATGCCTACTGGGGCTACCCCTTATTCTTTAGTATACGACATGGAAACGGTCCTACTCGTTGAGCTAGAAATACCTTCCCTCCAAGTTATGCTCGAGAAAAATTTTAGCCAAGAAGAATGGCATCAGAGATGCTTGGACGAATTATCACTCTTGTATAAAAAGAGGTTGAAGGCTATATATCATATACAGGGGTACTATCGCCGGATAACGTGATCATTCAACCAAAAAGTCAAGGGCCACAGGGTCTAGGAAGGATACCTTGCCCTCAAGGAAATCATAGAACCCATTTGGTACCCCATAGGGAAATTCAAATCGAATTGGATTAGCCCCTATATTATGAAGAAAATTCTCTCAGGAGACGCCACTATGCTTATAGACCTCGATGGAGAAGAGATGGAGCATGAAGTCAACATGGAACATCTTAAATTTTTTTACCCTTAGTCCAAAATCTCGGTGCGTTATAACTATTCTCACCCCCTTCTATTCTAAAAATAATTCTTCATTTCCCCTACCCAGAACTACGTGGGACCTGATCCTCTTAAAAATATTTTCATTTTAAAATGAAACTCATGAAAAATTTCAAACCCGCAGACGTGCATAGGCATCCCATACACTATATTTGGGCCCAATCCCATTATTTTTCATAAAATGATATTCTTTTCTAACCTTTGAGTATGGCGATCCATTTTATCATATACATGAACAAAAGGATTATGTATGCCTTAGCGATTGGTATAGATAACTCAAATGCAAAACTCATCAAGAGGCATGACAAAATAAAAGAAAAGTCAAAATTAAAGAAAGGTAGGATAAAGAAATTAGGAACACCTACCAAGGGATACTCAAGAGGGGAGGCTAGACGAAACCTCTCTGCAAGTTACATGGACAACATTATCGGGCTCCCCCTCAGAAAGTCGGAGCGATCCTCTTGTGACAACCCGCTCAAAATAATAACGGGTGGCCATCCCTATACTACGATAAATCAGGTATCCCAGATGGCACAGTCTCAACATCAACTGACAATGCTAATAATATAAGGCTAACTACCCGAAACTATTAAAAGCGAATTGTCAAAAATTTAAAACTTTTATTTAACAACAACAACAAAACCAATAATACAACATAACCAACAACATACATCTAACTATGATGAGGAATAAGTGCAAACTCCAATATATACAAGAGTGCAATGCACGGTACAATAAAATCTCAACAATAAAATACTCGAATATGCTGTCGGGTAACAGACAATACAATAATCCGAGAAATGAAATATGAAAGTGTTAATCTACAGCACTTGAATGCTAACTCAATATACAAACTGAATCCTAATCTAGATATACAAAGATATGAATCGACTAAAACAAAGTGCCGCAACAGTCCACTATTGCCACAGCTCCACGAATACAGGATGGATAACATCAATGGCGTCCTTGCGGAGGAACACCTAAAGTAATACAATATATACATGGAGGAGAAGATATAAACGGGTCAGAGCCCGAGTTGAAAAACATTTTATAGCAAGTGTATTAAAATGCATAATAATTATAAATTCATTATTACATGATTAAGGTGGAATCGAACTCTCCATAATAATTCAACTCACCTCTCAACTAAAGCGCGCACTAAGCGTATGCACGTGATCTCCAAATGGATGCCCGATTATATTTAGGTAAGAGGATTCTAACTTAAACCCAATTGAAGTATTTAAGTGAAGCCATCTAACCTATCTCCCAATCTACAATTATTTCTATAATCTATAAGTTATATACATTAACTTTAATGTAATAGTTATGGTTATCTTTATAATGTTCATTTGTTGAACATATAAAGTTACATGATCCATCTCATAACCACACCATCATAATACATCAACATTCTCATTTACTAGAATTTTATATATCCTAGTTATGCCCTCATTTCGCATATAAGAAGTATATAAGTATTTATATATGAGTTATTAGCATCAAGAGTTAAGGACTAAACTCCTCCCGATTCTCAACACAGCACTGCGTTTTGTGCGTGGGACGTCTCGCCGAGGCGAAATCCAAACAAGGACCCCCCCCCCCCGTTACACTACTCCTGACCGTATGGATCCTCGAGGCTCATTATGCCCTCAATGCAAGATGCATGTAACCCAAGTTATTATCCAAATTTTAATTAATTAATATTCCCAATTCTCAACAGTACACGGCGTTTCATGCGTGGAACGTCTCATCGAAGCGAAATCCAAGCAAGGAACCCCCCCTGTTACACTACTCCCGGCACTGTCGATTGTCGGGATAGGTGATATATATATACGTATGAGCATTAAGGACTAACTTACTCCCAAGTTCCAATATTACACTGCGGTTCGTGTGTGGGACGTCTCGCCGAGAGGAAATCCAAACAAGGAACCCCCCCGATACACTAATCCAGGCAATGTAGTTCGTTGAAGTCCATTATGCCCTCGATACCCAAGTACAAGCACAAACAATAATAACCATCCAACCAAGATATAACTCGAAGGACGCAGGCTCACATGCTCTCATCTTCCAGCAGCCCATATACGTAGCAAACTGGGGTCACCTGGTGGGGTTCAATGACACCCACCTCATGATCAACTCACCCACACAACGTCCGGGAAGCGGTCATAGCTACTAATCGGTAAGTGCGAGCGACACAAACCCACGACCTCTCACCCCCAAAATAAATAAATGTATATATATTTCATTTGCTGACCACCATGGACGACTATGACCTGGGGAATATCCACATCCTTCTCTTTGAGCCAGGATGCTCACCCTCTACGCACGAAACTTCCCAATGATAGCAAGGAGAGGGTATGCCTAACATGTATATATACCATAATATAAGGTATACATACTTCCCACATAATAAAGATATACCATCATATAAGGTATACCTGCAACATCATTTTCATATTTATTATATGCCCATAGGCGCAATGGATTTAATGTCATTGTTTAGTATATCTCTCTCTCGATACACTAATCGTCATATCTCACACATCTTCCCCACTTAGTATACGCGATACTATTTCTCATGTGAAGGTGACATGTCACTTCTATTTATGAATTGTCTTTCAATTCTAATTTAGTTAAGGATATTCTATATCCGAATGCACCTCAATTAGCATATACAGTTCTCCATCCATAATAGGGTTCAATTCATTTTATGAACCTTTAAAATTTATCCCATTTGGTATTGGATCCTAAGATCCAATGTCTCTAAATTAATCTCATTCTTTCATATAATTATGATGATCATCTGCAAATCGAATCTCCAATCAAGGTGGGCTTCCCCACTTAAAATACACCATAATATCTATTCGATATTCCTCAAATTTAGTCAATAAGACACCAATAATTTCTTTTAAGGAAAACTCTCTAAAAGTCTCCAAAACATACTCCAAACAACTCCTATAGAGGTTCCCAATCAATAACCTCAAACAAAATGGGATGAAATTCTTCTTAGAAAAACAATCCCCCAAAAGCCCTGTTTCCGAATCGATTCGGGCCAATTCTGAATCGATTCGGACAAGCGAATCGATTCGTCCAGGAAGGCGAATCGATTCGAGTCATCAGACCTGGGACTCTGTCTCAGGCCGAATCGATTCGGCTGGAGTCCGAATCGATTCGGTCACTCAGACCTGGGCACCTGCATATTTCCGAATCGATTCGGTAGGAGGCCGAATCAATTCGGCCCTTCAGAAATCTCGAAAATGGCTACTTTTTGTAAGCCAAAAATACCCAAAATCCATTTTAATCATTTTTTCTCCATTTCTCTTCAACCCAATCACATATATATCATTAATATTCATCCTAGAATACATCTAAATCAATTTCTATCATCAAATCCAAGATCTACATAACAAATCTAAGATTTACCCAAAAGTTAGGTTTTTGTTAAACTAAACCTAAAACCCAAAGATTCAATCCACAAATTATGCAATAAATGGTACACAATAATTATTTAGCAAGTTTAATCACTTGCCTCGGGTTCGTAGGGTCTGAATTCGCCTTAAGATCGCGTAATGGCCGGAAATCTCCTCTTTCTCTCTCTTTTCTCCTTCCTTTTCTTCTTCTTTCTTCTTCTCTCTTTCTTTCTTTCTATTTCTCTTTCTTTCTTTCGAGAAATATCTCCCGTAGGCTTAATAAGCCTATTCTCCCAAGATACACATCTTTAAATGATAATACACACTTTAAATGACTCGGTGACTTTAATTCGAGTCAAACGGTCCTAATTTATTTCGGAACCTAAATGAACCCCAAGTACAGTTATTTCGACTTTCTCGACCCTTCCGGACACTATGGTACCCTCAGAATCGACATTCGACACTCTTTCTAACAACTTCAAATTTTGACCTCAATTGCCAATTTAATTATTTCTCCAATAAAATATTATTTATTTCTCCCAAAATAAATAAATCGTTGTCTCCAAGACCTCGGGTTGTTACAAACTTCCCCACTTACAAAAATTTTGTCCTCAAAATTTTAGCTAAGCCTAATTCTCCAAAGCTCAACTAAGTCCAATATACCCATACTCACTATTCCTATCTCCAAACTTCTAACTTCCCACGACGAATTTATTTAATTTATTTTATTTTAATTTGATTATGAGTTAAATAAAACCAATTTCCACAACTAGGGCGCCCATACACCCTTTATATTTGAGCTTTATTCTCACAGCAATCATAATGAGGCTTTATTTGCCTCCAAAGTTCCACATTTCCATAAATATAATACTAACATTTTAATAGTGTGAAAATTTTGAATGGTCCAAAGAAATAACTCCTCTCAATTCCTGACATTCGCCACTTTCGTGCGGGGGACGTCTCGCAAAAGAGAAATCCAAACAAGGAACCCTCCCAATACACTACTATGTGACGACGTCGGGGATTGAGAGTTTGTTAAATCCGAACTAGAGTTTGAAAAAATAATTCTATGAAAATCATTTTGAAAGGGCCCGAGGACCGATAAAAAGTTTTATTTTAAAAACAGTTTATTTTAAAAACGGTTTATATAATATAATATAATATAATATAAAATGCCTTATGTCCAACACAAGGTCTTTTAAATCATCATATATATAACAACGTGTAGCTCACAAATATTAGCATAATCATGAGCTAAAATTTTCTTGCGTCCCTATAATCCACAATCTCAACTTTCAAACATAAACAACATCTTACATCATTTCAATATATTGCCATTTATAAGGCTCATCCATATCTGGAATGCAACAATTATATAAGTCTAACATGACTATATAAAAAGAAGTAGCTTTATCATTACTACTTATCACCATAACCATTCTTACATTTACCACAAGGTTTATAGCTCTTTTTGAGCACCTTGCAAAATCATCTATTCTTTCACAAAATAATATCATAAGAGCCTATCTTGCTCAAAATTCCCCTTAGGGTCATTACATACCATACATAATAGGGCTATAGCACTACCCATTCATCAATATCCCCCATACGATATTTCAAAACTTCATATTAGTAATTATCCTATTTTTAAAGGAAAATTAACTTACATCATCCATCTCTAATCCGATTGCCCTTCCTCATCAATGGGCTCCCAAACAAAGTCCCCCGGTCTAAAATGACCTCAAATCTGTTGTAGGGGTTGCACTTCCAAAACTTCATCAAACCGTGGTCCTTTACCTCTTTGAGGACAATCTCTCTTTTTATGACCTATTTCTTTACAAAAGAAACATTTACCCACAAATCCTTTTTGCCCACTCGCAGTACTGGCACTCTCCTTGCCAAACTTACTTGATAAACTTGAATCTCCAAAGTTCTTACTCTCTTGCGAACGAAAACGATATTCATGACACTTTAATAGTGCCGCATTCACTACCTCATCGAAAGTCACAAACTTAGGACTCCGTAACAAATGTTGTCGGATTTTCCAATCTAAACCTCGAACAAACTTTGATATACGTTCCTCTTCCGTATTTACCTCATCAGGTACTAATTTTGCCCATCTAGAAAAATCTTCCTCATACTCTGCCACCGTTCTATTTCCTTAAAAAATCTTTATATCTCGAGAAGAGAAAGTAAAATACCTTCGATTAAAAAGCTACCAAAACTCAATTATAGGTAAAGTATCTCTCTGTTCAGATTTGGTGACAGACTCCCACCATTGAAGAGTTGCACCCAACAACTTAAAGGTGGCTAAAAATTGTTTCTGCACCTCACTACACTCAACCATACGAAGGTGCCTCTGTATACCATTCTTCCATTGACTTGCAGCCATTGCATCAACTCCCCCTACAAACTCGGGAGGATGCCCCTTACTAAAATCTTCCTTCACTCTCTCCCATAAAGACAATCCTAAATGGGGTCGGGCTGCTTGAATGGCAGATTGCTGCGCCATCATAGAAATGGCAGCAGTTACTGCTTGTGCCACAATATTGGCAACATCATCGGTAGTCACGTTCCTTTGAGGAATTTAGGGTCGCACATTCCCTTTATTTGCCTTGACTGAACGACCTCCCTTCGGTGGCATATGAAACAAGAATAATTGTATAAGAACGCCTTTCAAAAAATTTCAAATCACAGAATAAATATGGACGTATGAATATAACCGTCCTAACAATAAGGCTCTATATCAAGAACGCTTACGGAAGATCGTAGTAATGCACACAGATCCTAAAGACACTAGAACCTGATGCTCTGATACCATCTGTGACAACCCGCTCAAAATAATAACGGGTGGCCAGCCCTATACTACGATAAATCAGGTATCCCAGATGGCACAGTCTCAACATCAACTAACAATGCTAATAATATAAGGCTAACTACCCGAAACTATTAAAAGCGAATTGTCAAAAATTTAAAACTTTTATATAACAACAACAACAAAACCAATAATACAACATAACCAACAACATACATCTAACTATGATGAGGAATAAGTGAAAACTCCAATATATACAAGAGTGCAATGCACGATACAATAAAATCTCAACAATAAAATACCCGAATATGCTGTCGGGTAACAGACAATACAATAATTCGAGAAATGAAATATGAAAGTGTTAATCTACAGCACTTGAATGCTAACTCAATATACAAACTGAATCCTAATCTAGATATACAAAGATAGGAATCGACTAAAACAAAGTGCTGCAATAGTCCGCTACTGCCACAGCTCCACGAATACAGGATGGATAACATCAATTGCGTCCTTGCGGAGGAACACCTAAAGTAATAAAATATATACATGGAGGAGAAGATATAAACGGGTCAGAGCCCGAGTTGAAAAACATTTTATAGCAAGTGTATTAAAATGCATAACAATTATAAATGCATTATTACATGATTAAGGTGGAATCGAACTCTCCATAATAATTCAACTCACCTCTCAACTAAAGCGCACACTAAGCGTATGCACGTGATCTCCAAATGGATGCCCGATTCTATTTAGGTAAGAGGATTCTAACTTAAACCCAATTGAAGTATTTAAGTGAAGCCATCTAACCTATCTCCCAATCTACACTTATTTCTATAATCTATAAGTTATATACATTAACTTTAATGTAATAGTTATAGTTATCTTTATAATGTTCATTTGTTGAACATATAAAGTTACATGATCCATCTCATAACCACACCATCACAATACATCAACATTCTCATTTACTAGAATTTTATATATCCTAGTTATGCCCTCATTTGGCATATAAGCAGTATATAAGTATTTATATATGAGTTATTAGCATCAAGAGTTAAGGACTAAACTCCTCCCGATTCTCAACACAGCACTGCGTTTCGTGCGTGGGACGTCTCTCCGAGGTGAAATCTAAACAAGGAACCTCCCCGGTACACTACTCCTGACCGTATTAATCCTCGAGGCTCATTATGCCCTCAATGCAAGATGCATGTAACCCAAGTTATTATCCAAATTTTAATTAATTAATATTCCCAATTCTCAACAGTACACGGCGTTTCATGAGTGGGACGTCTCGCCGAAGCGAAATCCAAACAAGGAACCCCCCCGTTACACTACTCCTGCCACTGTCGATTGTCGGGATCGGTGATATATATATCAGTATGAGCATTAAGGACTAACTTACCCCTAAGTTCCAATATTACACTGCGCTTCATGCGTGGGACGTCTCGCCAGGAGAAATCCAAACAAGGAACCCCCCGATACACTAATTCTGGCAATGTAGGTCGTTGAGGTCCATTATGCCCTCGATACCCAAGTACAAGCACAAACAATAATAACCATCCAACCGAGATATAACTTGAAGGACGTAGGCTCACATGCTATCATCTTCCAGCAACCCATATACGTAGCAAACTGGGGTCACCTGGTGGGGTTCAACGACACCCACCTCGTGATCAACTCACGCACACAATGTTCGGGAAGCGGTCATAGCTCCTAACCGACAAGTGAGAGCGACACATACCCACGACCTCTCACCCCCAAAATAAATAAATGTATATATATGTCATTTGCTGACCACCAATGACGACTATGACCTGGGGAATATCCACATCCTGCTCTTTGAGCTAGGATGCTGACCCTCTACGCACGAAACATCCCAATGATAGCAAGGAGAGGGTATGCCTAACATGTATATATACCATAATATAAGGTATACATACATCCCACATAATAAATATATACCATCATATAAGGTATACCTGCAACATCATTTTCATATTTATTATACGCCCATAGGCGCAATGGATTTAATGTCATTGTTTAGTATATCTCTCTCTCGATACACTAATCGTCATCTCTCACACATCTTCCCCACTTAGTATACGCGATACTATTTCTCATGTGAAGGTGACATGTCGCTTCTATTTATGAATTGTCTTTCAATTCTAATTTAGTTAAGGATATTCTATATCCGAATGCACCTCAATTAGCATATACAGTTCTCCATCCATAATAGGGTTCAATTCATTTTATGAAACTTTAAAATTTATCCCATTTGGGATTGGATCCTAAGATCCAATGTCTCTAAATTAATCTCATTCTTTCATATAATTATGATGATCATCTACAAATCGAATCTCCAATCAAGGTGCGATTCCCCACTTAAAATACACCATAATATCTATTCGATATTCCTCAAATTTAGTCAATAAGACTCTAATAATTTCTTTTAAGGGAAACTATCTAAAAGTCACCAAAACATACTCCAAACAACTCCTATAGAGGTTCCCAACCAATAACCTCGAAAAAAATGGGATGAAATTCTTCTTAGAAAAACAATCCCCCAAAAGCCCTGTTTCCGAATCGATTCGGGCCAATTTTGAATAGATTCGGACAAGCGAATCGATTCGGCCAGGAAGGCGAATCGATTCGGGTCATCAGACCTGGGACTCTGTCTCAGGCCGAATCGATTTGGCTGGAGTCCAAATCGATTCGGTCACTCAGACCTGGGCACCTGCATATTTCCGAATCGATTCGGTAGGAGGCCGAATCAATTCGGCCCTTCAGAAACCTCGAAAATGGCTACTTTTTGTAAGCCAAAAATACCCAAAATCCATTTTAATCATTTTCTCTCCATTTCTCTTCAACCTAATCACATATATATCCTTAATATTCATCCTAGAATACATTTAAATCAATTTCTATCATCAAATACAACATCTACATAATAAATCTAAGATTTACCCAAAAGTTAGGTTTTTGTTAAACTAAACCTAAAACCCAAAGATTCAATCCACAAATCATGCAATAAATGGTACACAACAATTATTTAGCAAGTTTAATCACTTGCCTCGGGTTCGTAGGGTCTGAATCCGCCTTAAGATCGCGTAATGGCCGGAAATCTCCACTTTCTCTCTATTTTCTCCTTCCTTTTCTTCTTCTTTCTTCTTCTCTCTTTCTTTCTTTCTATTTCTCTTTCTTTCTTTCGAGAAATATCACCCGTAGGCTTAATAAGCCTATTCTCCCAAGATACACATCTTTAAATGATAATACACACTTTAAATGACTCGGTGACTTTAATTCGAGTCAAACGGTCCTAATTTATTTCGGAACCTAAATGAACCCCAAGTATTGTCATTTCGACTTTCTCGACCCTTCCGGACACTGTGGTACCCTCAGAATCGACATTCGACACTCTTTCTAACAACTTCAAATTTTGACCTCAATTGCCAATTTAATTATTTCTCCAATAAAATATTTTTTATTTCTCCCAAAATAAATAAATCGTTGTCTCCAAGACCTCGGGTTGTTACACCTCTTTCCAAGCATCAAGATCATTCAGGGTCTCGGTTAGCACCACCGCCAAGGGATTATGGCGGTAAGACATCCATGTTGTTATTGCATACACTTGGGGATCCACTATTAAGTCCTCTATAACCAACAAAAGCCTCATAAAAACTCCCAAGGCGACAACTCTAGTAAATCTAGCACGTAATGACCCCATTTTTATATGCTCATATATAGCTTATTTTTACAATTGATTCTCACTTAATATCTAATAATGTTATATTATTACATATGTGATATTTTGGGTTCTTAATATGACAAAATCCATTTTTCAATAAGAAGAATCAACTGTAAATGGGGTCAAATCCAAGTCTTATCGCATATCCTAAGTTAAATGATGAGTTCGGGGCAAAAAATATAATTTTATGAAACTTAAGGGACTTGATTTTAATTAAGAAATTTCAAGGGACTAAAATAAAAAATAAAAAGGACATTTTTTAAATAAAATAGTTTCAAGGACATCTAAGAAATATTGAAAATATATAGTGCGAAATTACCAAAATACCATTTATGTGTAAAATGACCCTTATATCCTTAATATCTTTCCACCTCATTGTTGACACCTCGTGCTTTATTTTTCCACCACCACCTTACACATGTCATCCATATATAGGTGTCGTCTTTAAAGAGATAGCTAAAACACATGTCGTTGTTTGGTGAAATAAGACTGCAAGACCCCTCCGTTACACGACACTTCGACATTGACTCACCGTTGTAAAATCTTGGTCACCTAGACCCGTGTCAACACTGTAATATATTTGTAAAACTATAAATAAGGCCTTTAAGATCATTTGAAAACACACCAATTCCTTGAGAAATAGTTAGAAAAAATGTGGGAACGTTAAAGAAGAAGTTTCATCTGAAGATTAACGAGTGATCCAAGACTGCATATATGTAATTTCGAACCTCTGTTTTAGGTGAGTACTCTATGACATTACTTGAGTATTTTGATTATATGATATTATGCAAACTGGTGTGCCCTAAATAAGGCATTATGACAAACAATTTAGATTGATCTTCAACTACCGGGGAATAATACGGTAAAAGGATACGATATTAGAGTGTACTAAGCCATTAAAATGATATGATTGAAAGAAAAAGATATTGAATTTTATTTGCCACATCCATTTTATTCTAAGTTTTTCATTTCTATATATTGGCATTCACATACAAATATATTACTACAAGTTCTTATCCATATATGTATATGCCTTCTATTCTTACTCGAATAGGTATCTATTTTATGAAAAATCTTGGAATGTCTGGAGATTGAACCTCATTCGGATTTTAGCTGATTTAGTATAAATAAAAAAATTTAGGAAATAATTAGGGTCACGGATGGAACGTAAAAGGAATATGTTAAAGATTTAGCTTTTGGAGCTCGTTTTGTAATTTTAAGTAAATGTTTATTTTATAAGGTAGAGCATGTTTGTCTCTTTAGTAATAAGTTTTAAATTTTATCGCAAATTGTAACTAGTTGATACTTTTAATATATATGAAGTTTCCTTTTAGAAAGCTCTAGTGACGTAATCCCTTCATTTTGAGTAGGTTATGATTCATGACCATGTAAATGTATTTCCGTTGCATTTATTTTAGGAAATATTTTAAAGCCATAATATTGAATGCCTTAGCGGCTTGTCAAGGTACTTGTTCCCCACTAATTTTGGGATGGGTTCGTGATAGAGGTGATATGAGAGCATAGGTTATGAACCCGTAGACTACTGAACATATGTTTCGAATGTTATAGATTTTAAGTTTTCATACATAGGATATAGGATTAAATATCCAACTTATCTGATAACCCTCCATATGTCTTACATTATATATAATTATTTATATATAATTGTTCTTATAAATTGAAATCTTGGGATAGTATAATACATCTTATATTTGGCCATGATTGTAGAAAATAACTAAGACAAGATAAATTATGAGACCTAATGGTTCAAGTATGGAAGGACTGAAAGGTGCATACAAAGCGATTGAAAGTCTAACAAAGATTGTGGAGCATGAGGTGAATAATGGAGCACTAAGGAATCCTGAACTAAGTAGATGTGCTATTGAATAGTTCAAGAAGTTGAATCCGCCTTCTTTTAAAGGTACTCATAACCCCCAATAAAGAAAAAAGTCGGGTCATGAAAATGGAAAAGATATTCAATGTTCTTAAGTGTACAAATGAACAAAGGGTTTCATTTGAAACGTTTATGTTAGAAGGTGAAGCCTAACAGTAGTGGAGAATGACTAAGAGAATACACGAGGAAAGGGATAATACCATAGGTTGGAATGACTTTTAGTGATCTTCGGCGAGAACTACTTCTCTCAAACGGTACAAGACCAAAAATCAACTAGCTTTATGAGTCCGGTTCAAGGAAATATGATGGTTAGTCAATACGAGGAAAATTTTACCGAGTTATCCCATTTTTCACCTCATATTGTGGTAACTGGTGTTTTAAAAGCTAAGAAGTTTTAATGGGGGTTAAGGTTAAATATTCATAGTCAAATTTCCATCTTGAAGTTGACATCATGTATTGACGTCATGACTAGGGCTATGATAGCTGAGAAGTATAGTGAAGAGTATAATCAGGTTAGAGAGGGGAAGATGACTATTGGGGAATAAAGAGGAAGGAACCATAATAACAAACCCTTTAGTACTATACTCAATATAGGGCAACCTTTTGTAAACACACCATTTAATGTTGATAGGTGCCAATGATGTGGAAATAATTATAAAGGGAAACCATGTTACCTGAAGACAAAAAGTTACTTTAGGTGTGGCCAAAAGGGACATAAAGTGAGAGATTTACCTAACAAAAGGAAGGTGGCAAGAAAGCCTTTTTATGACAATAAGGATCATGGAAGACAAGGTAGAATTTTTAATCTTTTCGATGCAAAGCCTTCTAATGCCGTAGTGTTAGGTACGATTTCTACATGTGCACAACCTTTTCAAGTTTTAATAAATCCTGGTTCTACCCATTCATTTGTGTCTATTTTTGTTAATTGATTTCATAATATCCATGTAACCTTGAATAATAGCATAGACATTTTTACCCCATCGTGTGAGTTATTGACGAGAACATTAGTATATAAGTCTTTCCCTATAGATGCCTGTAGTCATACACTATTCGCCGATTTGATAGTTTTAGATATAAGATATTTTTAAATCATTTAGGGGATGGATGATCTAGCATCTTATCATGATAAGGTAGATTGTTTTGAGAAAAAAGTTACTTTCCAAATTCTTAACCATCCAGAATTCAGTTTTCATGGAGCTGTCATCCTATCCCCGATGTGTATTAACTCGATAATGCAAGCCTATAGTTTTCATAACAAGGGATGCCAAGTTTTTCTTACAAGTGTTATTGATTTAAAAATTAAAGATCCTAATTTATAAGATATTCCTCTAGATAAACATTTTCCTGATGGTTTTCCAGATGATTTACCCAGTCTACCTCTTAGTAGAGAAATAGAGTTTACGTTTGACCTTATTCCTAGAACTATATCATTATCAAAGCCACCTTATCGCATGGTACTTTTGGAGTGGTTTGCTCATGTGTTATTTATTATAAAGAAGGATGGGGCGATGAGGTTATGTATAAATTATCGTGAACCAAATAAGGTGACCATTAAGAATAAATATCCCTACCTCATATAGATAATTTGTTTGAACAATGGGAGGATGATCATGTATTTTCTAAGATTAACCTTAGGTCAGGCTTTCACCAATTGAAGATTAAGGAAAATGACATTTCGAAATCAGCTTTTCATACTAAATATGGTCACTATGAATTTCTTATGATGCCATTTGGACTTACTAATGCACCAGCCATTTTTATGGACATGATGAATAGAGTGTTTAGGAAATATTTAGATCAATGTGTGGCTATTTTCATTTATGACATCCTTATATATTTAAGAGTATTGAAGAACACGAAAATCATTTTGAGATAGTATTACAAATTCCTAGGAAAGAGAAATTATATGCAAAATTAAACAAGTGTGAGTTTTGGTTGCCTAGTGTTCCTTTTCTAGGATATGTCATTTCCAAGGAGGGAGTAACAGTTGAACCTCAGAAGATCGAGGCTATACTAGATTGGCCTAGACCAACTAATGTTATGGAGATTCGTAGTTTCCTTGGATTAGCTAGTTATTATCGATGATTTGCGGAAGGATTTTCTAGTATTGTCAAACCTCTATATAGCTTAACACAAAAGAAGGTGAAATATGAATGATCTAAGGAAGTTGAGAATAGTTTTAAAGAACTTAAGAATCGATTTGTAATTACCCAAATTTTGACTATTCCTTCCGAGATAAGGGGAATTTTTATTTATACTGATACTGTTAAAAATGGTTTGGGATGTGTGCTAATGAAAAATGGAAAAGTAGTAGCCTATGCCTTGAGACAATTAAAACTACTTGAACAGAATTATCCAACCCATGAGTTTGAATTAGCTGTTGTATTTTATGCCCTCATGATTTGGACACATTATTTGTATGGTGAGACTTGTGAGATTTATACCAATCATAAGAGTTTGAAATATATTTTTACCTAAAGAGAATTGAACATTAGACAAAGGAGGTGGTTAGAATTAATGAAGGATTGTGGTTTAAATATTCATTATCACCCAGGGAAAGCTAATGTAGTAACTGATGCTTTATGTAAGAAGTCCAAAACAAAATTAGCATGTCTTATTACAAATCAGGAACCTTTGTTAAGGTAGCATGGAAATAGATGCACATATTTATAGCAAAGGAGGAATAGTCGCGAATTTACAAGGACAGCCCATGCTGATGGAAATTATCAAAATTACATAAGTAAATAACCCACAACTGAAGAAGATTACAGAATTTCTCGAAGAGAAGAGAATTGAATTTGCGATATGAGATGATATATTGCAGTTTTGAAATATAGTGTGTGTGTGCCATGTGATGCCCAACTAAAGAGGCAAATTTTGGAGGAAAGTCATTACTCGAGATTCACATTTCATCTCGTATGTATAAAGATGTATAGGGATCTTCGAGAAGTATTTTGGTGGAATAACATGAAGAGGGAGATAGTAGAATTTGTATCTTAGTGTTTGGTTTGTCAACAAGTCAAAGCCGAACATCAAAAACAATCAGGATTACTACAGCCCTTATTTATCCCTGAGTTGAAATGGAAACATATTACTATGGATTTTGTGATAGGTTTACCAAGGAGTTCAAATGGTAATGATTCTATTTGGGTAAATATTGATAGGTTAATTAAATCATCTTATTTTCTTTCCATTAAGATTACCCATTCTTTAGAAAAGTTAACAAAGTTATATGTACGAGAAATTATTAGGCTTTACGGAACCCCAATTTCAATTGTTTTTTATCTTGACCCTAGATTTGTATCTTGCTTTTCAAAAAGCCTACAAGTAGTCATGGGAACAAAATTGAATTTCATCACTTCTTTTCATCCTCAAACGGATGGAGAGTCCGAGAGAACCATTCAAACCTTAGAGGATATGCTTGGGACATGTGTACTTGATTTGAAGGGGAATTGGGATGATCATTTACCATTAGTGGACTTTGTATATAATAATAGTTATTAAGAAAGTATTCAAATGGATCCATATGAGGCACTCTATGGTATAAGGTGTCCTTCTCCTACATGTTGGATAAAATTCGGAGAAAGAAAATTATTAGGACCAGAATTAATTCAGATCTTAACAGAGAAAATGAAATTGTTACAAGACGGACTTCGAATCGCTCAAAGTCGTTAAAAGAGTTATGTTAACAATCGACACCAATAATTATAATTCCAAAAAGGAGATCATGTGTTCTTACAAGTACCACCAGCAAAGGGAGTAATCCAGTTTAGTAAGAAAGGTAAGTTGAGTCCAAGATACATTAGGACCTTATAAAATCATAGAAAATATAGGAGTGGTTGCATATAGAATAACTTTACCTCCTGAACTCTCTAGTGTACATAATGTGTTTCACATATCAATTTGAAGAAATACGTCCCAGATCCAACACAACTCTGTAGGGGGAGTCCCCACTAAATAATAATTAACTTAGTTAATTCGATGCCTAACAGACAAGGAAGGAAAATAAAGATCACCCGAGGGAGTTTCCTCAAATATCCTCCACAGATGTGACTCGAAGACTCTATCTCAAAGATCAAAGTCACTCGAATGATGATAGTTTGTAATATGAAACATAATGTATTTTATCATGTACTTTATCTTACGCTATATCGTGAGTGAGGTTGTTCGGTATCCATGAGGGACCATGCCTGGTAAGACATGGGAGATCTAACATCCTCTATCGAACAACCTCCTCCTGGGAACCTCGCAGGGACATGGTTTGGAGGATTGGGAGTAAGGCATCGTTGGAATACAGTAACCAACCCTATTGGCACACTTGTGAAAAACTTCACCCAGTATATGTGGTCGCTCGAGTTGCCTACAGCCACGCTACCATAATTTATACTCACTCTAGGGAACTTCCTTAAGGTACCTCACCCTTGCAGCCTTGGCCTAATGATAGCTTTTAGCCAACAAATAGAAGACTAAACACTCGAGCTACTTATCAGCCGAGAAACCTCAAACTGAACACCATTAGTATGACTAATGTGACCACACGCCCAGTGGGGTCACTATTCACCCACTTTCTGACGTCATAACATATGGCATTTAGGGACTCGAAATTACAGCACTCAAGTGGGTTTATCCTTAGGATGGCAGGCCTAGTCTACCAAACCTAAATTCTTAGCCGTTCTAAGATGAGTCTCTGAGTTGCCATGTCATGTCCCTCATTAATGATCGCTATGCTTCCATTTGGTTAAGCAGTTTCCCGTCAAATTATAAGATCTCATGCATTTAATGAAATATCTCCCACATTAATAAATAGGTACTTATGCATTTAATTATGTCAATCACGTTGAATATCAACAAGGTTACTCCAGTAACCTTGCCTCCACATAAATATACAAACTAATTAGTCCATGAGGACGGGATTCTAAACCTAGAACCGTTGCCCGATTTCCTTCATACATTAGAGCTCTTGTGAGGACATTCTTCGCACACTCATTTAATACCCATATCATTGAGCATTAACTGGACTTGAAGCTCCTGTCTTGTCTTTATTATGCCTAGAGTTATTGATCTTTTTACCTCCAACCAAGTTACCAGCTAGTCCCATCAATTTATTATACTTGTAGTGCATTCATGGTGTAGGAATATCATTCAATATAAGTCTGAATATTAGATCTCATTGCCTCCCTTTTTACTTGTATTTACTATTAATGTTTAATATTGTCTTGTGCATTAATCCTGTGACACCCCGCCTAATAAAATACCGGGTGATCAGTCCTATACCAAATTACAACAGGAATCTCATATGGTTTATTCTCAATATCACTATCGAAAACCAATAGATTACTAATAACCTATTAGGCCTGGGGTCAAAAGTTTAATTAACTAATATTTTTAATGACAAGAGAAAACAATCACAACAGTTTATATACACAGAACTGAAATGAAATAAGATAACCGAACTCCCAGTACAACATGTAATACAACCAAATCAAAGTGCCGCAAACTAAAATGTGGTAGAAGAATAAATTAATACAGTTGGGCCATCAGCTCGAATGTTACTACAATACCTCCTATCTAGATCACAAGGATAGAGGTGTCTAAAAATAATCCTTCATGCATCCACAGCTGCTGCAGCAACGTCTGACTCGAAAGAATCATCATCCAGGCGTCCCTGTGACTGGACACCTAAAATATATACATATATAGCAAGAGAGAGAGAGAAAATAGAGAAACGGGTCAGAGCCCGAGTTTTGAAAATATTTAGTAAGTGCATCGAATGCTATATTTTTAAAATATGAAATCTCCCATATTTAAATTGGTATCGCACTCCCATGAGATAAACCTCACCCCTCCTATAATAGTGAACACCTATCTTATACATTTTTAAACAACCTAGTTAAGCTACCCTGCCTAACAAATCTCTTTCACCCATCCTCTGAATTCTCATAACTATCACTTACTCGACGTGATATAATATAAGTTATACCATAAGCTATCACATAAGCTTTAATTGATATAATCATCGATTATATATATATATATATATATATATATATATATATATATATACATCGTTCATATTCCAAAACTTTCACTAGTTTAAAATACCATTTTTCATTTTAGTATATAAAATCCCATATATATAATTCTCACTTTAATATACGAATCATAGTTTAAATCCGGATAAAAATCTCCCGGAAGGAGTATGAAATCTTATTCATCTTACACTTTAAACAAGTTTAAATTATATGATTTCACATATTCATATACGTGAAATATACTATACATAACAAGCATATTTATACCTATATCACAACCATAATTTCTAGTAACCACTTGCCTTTGATTAGTAGGGTCTGATTTCATTTTTCTTAGTTGCTAAAGGTTGTCTTCCCATTCAATTAAACACTCCAAGAATGATAAAGCTGCAAGAACAAGCTTCAATCCTTAAAGAATGGATTCCCTTCCTTATCTAATGGCTCCTATAGGTTTTCTATCTCTCTAACCCAGCCTCCAACGTCTACCAGCTGATATAAGGCTTGCGAATATGTATCTCCCTCAACCCTAGGCTACGAAATGATTAAAATACCCTCGAATGGTTACTGATTTAGTTTAAAATTGCTCTGGTACCTAAATAATACCCCCGAGTATACTATTCTATCTATTTTGACCCTTTTGTAATCATTCATGACCTCTAAATCATCATCCAAGTCACTTAAAATAAATCTCATATCTCGACCTCAATGTAGTCTCACACGCGAATCCCGGTTGATATAAAATCCAAATACGCCAATATCACCCGTTATGACATAAATTAACAACCATAAATATTTTACTATTCACTTAGTAAATTTATCTCATAATATTAATTATTGTCTCTCTCGATTAATATTTTATTATCACATTAATATTTAATTCCATTAAATTACGTCACTCGAGTAATTTAAAAAATAAACCAAATTAATTAAATTTCAAACACGCAAAAATACGGGGTATTACAAGCATTCCAGGTCGTTAACACGGTTTTCAAGGAATTAATTTACAAAATTATGGGAAGGATCAAGAACCAGAAGTTCCTTAAGTGGTCAAGAAGATGGGTGGTGATCCAAACAAGAGTAACAACATACTCCGGTGCACCAACCACAAAGAGATGGACACAAAACAGAGAATTACAAGGTCCTAAAATCCCATATATAGGTGTTAGCCTAGGGGAGCATTTGAACGAGTATATTAAGAACACAGTTGATTTAGTATCCTCCAAAGGTGACCCAAACTAGATAATGTGCTATACGACGAAGTAGGGCATGAGTTTGTCGTTATTCATAGGGCATTTGACCCCAAGAAGATCCAGGGAATTGTAGTTCGGGTGGAACTCAAAAAGGTCACGAAAGTAATGGAGGCTTTCCAGGTTGATCCCCCCCAAAGATAAGCTGGAAAACCCAGGCAACTAGAAGATATGGATTACAACAAGCACATTGTATTCACAAAAGATGATTTGATCGGGGTAGGAACCCCACACCACGACGCCCTAGTAATCACTCTCAAGATTTCAAAATGGAGTGTGGATAAGCTATTAGTGTATCAAGGTAGTTCTTCGTAGGTGATGTACTTCGAGATTTTACACAAGATCAAACTGAAGATGATAGAGTTGAAGGAAGCGATCGTCCCAATGGTTGGCTTCACTGGAAAGATGGCTATATTGTTGGGAAAAGAAGTCTTGCCTATAAAGGTAGGGATTGTCTCTAAACTCATTGAATTTCTAGAGGTGGACTTAACTCACCATATCAAGCCATCCTCGGGAGAGGGTGGTTTCACTCCATGAGGGCAGTACCCTCAACCTACCTTTAAAAACTCAGGTGTATCACGGGGTGGGGATATTGGTGATCAGAGGCGATCAAATTATTGCACAGAAGTACTATATTGCAGCAATAAGGCATAAGTAATAAAAGAAGAAAGAAAAGGATGTCATTCCCAAAGAATCTCAAGACGGAGCAACTTCATCCAAATAGAAACTAAGTATGGCAAACCAAGGGTACAAGAGACAAGAGTTAAACCCAAAGATAGAGGCATGGAAAAATTGGAGGACGTGATTTTTGATGAGAGAGGAAATTTCTAAACGGCACCATACTGTCCGACCAAGAATAAGAGGAATTCATTACTTTTCTAATGAAGAACCTAGATGTTTTCGCTTGGGAGACATATGACTTGCCAGGGATTCATTCCATAATCACTTTCCATCCACTTTATGTTGACCCGAAATCTTTGTCAATCGTACAGAAGGCACGCTATACCTCCCCAGGAAAATCCAAGGCCATAGAAAAGGAGGTAGGAAAACTTCTGGAGGCAAGGTCCCTTAGAGAAGTTCAATTCCCAAAATGTCTCTCAAACTTTGTGGTGTTCAAAAAGAAGAATAGAAGATAAAGGGTATGTGTGGACTACATTAACCTCAATAAGGATTATCTCAAAGACAACATCCCTTTGCCAAAAATAGATCAATTAATCAATGTAGCGGCAGCCCACGAGCGGATGAGCTTCCTATATGCCTACTCAAGGTACCACCAGACCCTAATGTTCAGCCCCGACCAAGATAAGACCTCATTTATCACTCCACTGGGCTTGTACTGCTATAAGGTCATGATTTTTTGTCTCAAATATACTGGATTCACATGTCATAGATCAGTTACTAAGATGTTCAAAGAATAGATGGGAAAGACAATGGAGGTGTACATTGATGATATGCTCGTCAAGACAAAGTGCAAAGATAATCATCTAAATGACTTAGTAAAAACTTTCGGAATGCTCAGGCACTATCGGATGAAGCTCAATGCGAGAACATGCTCCTTTAAGTTCTAGTCTGGGAAGGTCCTTGACTATTTAGTAAAAAAAACTAGATTGAAGCAAACCCTAACTCGATAGTTATGGTCAATAACGTTCAGCCGTTAAAGACGTTACGAGAAATTTAAATGCAAACTAGGATGCTAACAGCTTTGAACCGTTTCATCTTTAAGTTATCCAAGCATTACAGACGAGTCTTTCAACTATTAAAGGAGTAGAAAGTCCTCACTTGGAAAGACGAGTGCTCAAAATCCCTTGAAGAAATTAAATGTTTCTTAAGCAAACCTCCTCTATTATCCATTTTAGATCAAGGGGACCCTCCTTGGTTTATGAGAAATAAGGATGGTAGTCCCTCATTTACTAAGTCAGTAAGATGCTTTTAGATGCCGAGAATCATTACATGACACTAGAAAAGCTAGTATACTCTTTGCCATGCGTCCCGAAAGTTAAAACACTACTTTGAGGACTATTCCATCATAGTCATCACATCCTTTCCCCTTAAATTTATTTTTTTCAAGGCCAACCTATCTAGATGTATGTCCAAATGGTCAATCAAACTCGGGAGGTTCGATACAACAATTAAGGGATTGGTGTAGACTGATTGATAGCATAATTTATGGGAGAAGAAGCACCTAGCGACCAACGAGTTGTCGGCCAATAAAAATATCGAGATTAACTAATCCAGGAAATGGATATTGTATGTGGATAGTGCTTCCAACTCTAAAGGGGTTGGATTAGGGATTATACTCATCATATCGGAGAATTCCATGATCGAGCAAGAAATCCAACTGGTCTTTGAAGCATCTAATAACAAAGTTGTGTGTGAAGCCCTTATAACTGGACTATGTAAGGCTCACTTTCTATGGTTATATCGCCTTGAAATATGTTACAATATAATACTGGTGTCCAACCAAGTTATTAAAGACTTCAATGCTAAAGATGAAAGGATGGGAGCATACCTACAGGTGGCTCATGATTTGATCTCAAAATTTGAGGAAGTCCACATTTAATAGTTCCCCCGAGGGCATAATAACCACGTCGATGCCTTACCAGTCCTAACTTCAGTAATGGACTCCAATCTAAAGAGAACAATTGAAGTGGAATTCCTTCGAAAAACCTAAAATTATGAAGACAGTGGTCTCTGAGCATGTCTCACCGTTGAAAAAAGTTCTAAATGGATGGATCCAATACTTGCCTAGCTGTAGAATAATACCTTGATGACAAATAAAAAGAAAACTCATTAAGTCAGAGTTAAAGTTGAATAATTTTATTTGGGATCTGAAGGAAAACTTTACAGAAGGCTATTGACAGGACCTTACCTCTAATGGAATTAGTTGGAGCCACATGAGTGAAGATCCTTTACTCTCTGAGCAATCAAAGAAGCCTATTGGTGGCCATATATGCAGAAAGATGCAAGAGTTTATGTCCAGAAGTGCGAAAAGTGCAAAAAATTTCTCTGGTGCTTTATCAACCAGCCAGCGACTTAAAGTCACTAACTAGTTCATGGTCGTTCGCTAAGTGGGGGTAGGATATTGTAGGGACACTCCCAATAGCACCAAGAAATCTTAAGTACCTACTGGTTAGCATGAATTATTTCATAAAGTAAATTGAACCAAAGCCACTAGAAAATATTAGAGACGCTGATATGATCAAATTCATTTGGAGGAACGTCATGACAAGCTTTGAGGTACCCAAGGCAATCATCGCGGACAATGGCACACTATTTAATCTAAGCATCTTTAATAAAAGCCCAAAGTGGTCCAGTTAGTTGTTAAAATATTATTCCAAAATAGCAGGCTTCCATTTTAAATCAATGATCATGGTATTAATTATCATTACCTTAGCTTAACTACAATTTTGAACTAGTTAATTACAGTTGAACCTAAGGTCGCCTCATGAATTTCCCAGGAAAATAAAAGACCTACGAGGGATCCCTGGGCATTGAATGAACCCAACTGTGGTCAGATAAAACCCTGAACAAGTGGATGGCCCTACAACCAGGTACATTTTTGCCATAGTCTATGTGAAGCCTATGGTAGTGTGATGACACATTCTAAAAGGTAATACAAGACAATAAAATACATACACCACATAATGGATAGGAAAAATGTGAAAGGATGATATAAACAACTTGTTACAAAAAGTTACAAGTAACATAAATATCATTTAAAAGATAATAAGTAATGATCGACTGGCAAGAACAGCAGCAATGGATCTTCTTCGATCGTCCTCAGGATTTGGTTTAGACTCATCATCACTCTCATGGGAAGGAAAATAAATCATGGCCAACTGAAGAGGAACATCGTCTAAAGGAACTCATCTTTCTTCGCTGCCAAAGGGGGGGTGTTGGTAAGCCAGGTAATCAACTTGGTACAGATACAAAAGTTGAGAGTCCTTAGGAACCTTCAACACCCTTGAGGCATTCAGCTAACCATATTTATAGGATACACTCGTTGCCTCATCTAACCTGATGGGGTCATTCGCCTACTCTTCTTCATAAACTAGTAGACCACGCTGCTCGGGGATGCATTCTGAACAGATAACACAATTTAATGATGTCATGGCCAAGACCCATTACAATAACATGAGCTATCCAGATTCTATCCTCTGCCTCAATGAGTTTTTATTTGAGGGAGACATTTTTAGCCTAGAGGAGGGCCCCAACATCTCTAACATCCTTTATCCATCCAACTATGCTTTCAAGGAAGTCATTTCCTTTTCCATTAAGGATGCCTCTTTTACATCATCTTTCAACTTGGCAACGAGGGAAGATTGGTCTTTGTAGGCATCAATCATGTTTTTAAGGGCCTTACGAATAGAAATAAATGCTTGGCGAGCTTGAACACTTTCATCCTGGCTAAAGATGACATCAAGGTTGAAGAGAAAGAAAGAATGTCCCCAACAACATTTGTATACTATAGAAAGTAAGAATAAATGGGGAATATTCAGCAATAATTCAAGACAAAATTTAAATTTAGAAAAGTCTTTCATTAATAATCAAAATAGGCAAAGCCTTTCAATCGGAGACCAAAGAAAAAATACAAGAGCATATTCCTTCCTAACTAAGTTTCCTCTATCTTTACCTACTCCTGGGCCTCTGGGGTTTTACCCTTGGCAGCTTCATAATAGATCTAGTTGGCTAGGAAATCTGTAGTAGCCTCCTCATTATATTTTAACATAGAACAAGGGTTATGCTCGCAAAAAAGTTCTTATCATCAAGGACATTCATTCTTACCAAAGTAGCGTCTAAGTCCTTCTTGAAGTTAGATTTCCTGATATAGGATAATTGATGCTTGGCATCCACAAAGACCTCAATGTAGCCCTTATCATAACTGGAATCCTTGGTCAAAGAAAGGTCTTCATATTCTTTCTTCAAACGATCACATTAGGACTTCCTGGTCATTGGCAACCTTCAGTTGATCATGATAGCTCTTCAGTGTGCGCATGGAATCACTGTTGAACTTTTTCTATTTATCATAAACCCTCTTGGCAGTAGCGATTTCTTCATTAGAATTTTCTAAGGCTATTATAAGATCATCATTTATTTTGGACTAATCTAAACGGTTCTTCAGGATAGAGACAAAATCTACCACAAACTGCAAACAGGTAAACACAAAAATGTTAAGAACACAAAAGAAGGTTCCAATAACTTTGGAGTATAACAAAAAGAATTTTTATCTTACCAGGGATAATGCCTGAGAACTATAGGATAAAAGATGCTTGTAAGATAGTTGTTTGATCTGCTCGTGATCAGTGGTGAGCACTACCCCCTTCAATAGACCATAGGCCAATTAAGGGTTCTTGGCCATCAACATCACCTATGGGGTCCTCACAAATGTGGGGGCATCACCCTTATTAAAGGGAATTAGAGGAATGGGGGCCTTGTCCTTCTAATTTTTCTCTCAGACTCATGTATCCAAGTCAGTGTCTAAAGGGCCCTCTTGCTCATTCCTCTTCAAGGACTTGGTCATGGGGGAGGAAGGATTGACATCTTCATCATCAATCAGTAGTATTCTTCTCTTGGGGTCCACTTAGTCTTTTTACTCATAAGTAAAGGACTCAATGTCTAAGGATTCAAAGTAGGAGGAGATATAAGCCTGCTTCCTTGGTGAAGGAAGTGGAAGATCAGGACTGCCTTCTACTGGATGATCTGTAATACGACTAACATAATTCTTATACTAGAAGAGAAAGGAGTCAGAATGAGGGTGGTCAACACCATGAACCAAGGGTTCCCTAATTTCCAAACCTTCAGCAGCTCTTCCCTATTAATGTTAACAATAGAGGGCTCTTTCTTCTTCGATCGAGTTGCTCAGATCAGTAACCACACAAATAAGAGAAAATTCAAAAAAAAAATAAAGTAAAGTATTGACCTATGTCACTCCCCCATTCTAGGCACAGAAACTCTAGGTACTGTTTTCCCTCAAGGAGGTAAGGATGTTATTAATTTAGAAGAATAAAATCCTAATCCTAATATCCCTTATTGGAATCACGAAGGCTAACTACCAATACCCTATCATCCTTCCATGCCTTCAGATATAAAATACCATCCGTTGTGTGAGACCAGGAATAGCAAAATCTAATTTCAGGGATCCTTATGTTGGTGCCATATAGTTCATTTATTCTGTGAACCCCATTTACAACCCGCCGTGTATTTGGAGCACGTTAGGGGGGAACAATGTCAAAAAACTCACAAAATTCCCAAAAAGTTAGTTTGGGAGAAATGTTATTCCCCCTTGAGCTACTGAAAGAGTGTGGATCCAATGACCACCATCAATAGAGATGCGATTTCTAGGAATGGTGGCACATTTAATTGTAACCCAAAAAGGAATTGAATATTTTTCTAAACTCCTCCAAATTCTTCTCATTAACAGAATAAACCATTTTCAAAAGGAGAAAAGGGTATAAGAAAAATACGCATCGAATATAAGCAGAAAGAACCATGAAGATGGAAAAATTAAGAGAAGACAATGAGGACTTATAGAAGGAACAGAGAAAACAGGAGCTTCAGAGAGTGTTTTTGAACAAGATAAAGAAGTAAATTAATGTTATAAAGTTTGAAATAAGTGAGTATTAAGTTCTAAGAGTTAAATCATAAGTAATAACACATAAGATCAATTTTGGTGGTTCATTTTTCTATAAAGATCAGCGTGCCCCCGACGATTTGAAATAATTATGGACATATCCGAGTACACATATCAGACTTTGAACTCAACTTGGGCAAAGGAAGGATGTAAAATTCTTTGGCCCATCTTTGGAAAAGAATTTTAGGGGTAATTGTGGGAACAAAACCATGGAGACCCAATTTCCAGTAGTCAAAATAGGCCCAGCACACTGCCCTAGTCAAATTCAACGTTGAATAGATAAATACAAGAATATATTATGTGGATGATCGAAGATTCATTTCAGTTACCAACATTCTCAAAGGAGATTAACATGAATCGGCATCGAGCCAGTGAAGAGCTCATAGAGTTTTCGTATAACTCAACTCCTTCCTATAATATAAATACAACCCTCACCTTGAGGAAAAGGGGCATGTAATTTTGAACCTCTAACGAATTAATAAAAAACTGAGAAACCCTTTGTAGACATATACAGATGCCAAACCACGTAAATATTATGTGTTATGATAATTTATCTACTCTTTTAATCATTTTCCTCTTTAGAATTATTAATTGTGATTTTTAACACTCACAATACTCATGTTTGCAAAGGTTAGTACGTATTCCAAACTTTTCACAAAATCATACTTATGGTCCCAAAATATACTTTTGACATTTTAGCCGGAAGGGCTCATCTTACACAATGATAACTTTTTACTGTTTCTAGTGTTCCTTATTTCACCTTGGGCCTTAACTTTTCAGCATTACACATTTGAACACCCATATTTTTAATACTTTTACACTTAGTCTTATTTACTTTATTTTCTTCGTGTTTCTAAAACTATGTTCTCATAAACTGTATCATTTTATGTCAGTAATATTATGAAATATATCAAGTTTATTATTTTATCTTCCAAAGCTCGTTTTCACACAGTTTCAATAAGCGTAACCCATTTATCCCAACTACGTGTGTTTATGTTCATGAAAGTGGGGTTTTATGACAATAAAACCCAACAAAGGCAATCTACTATTTCTTTTTAAGTTCAATATAATATTTTATTATGAAGTCAATAAGTTTAACATGATTTATATAAGTTATAATTAGCTTATACATTCTGAAATTTACCCTTCTTTCAAACTTTAGCTTTTACCCATTTACACCACATATTCTTGAACATATATTTCTATATAATGATAATAATCATAACTAGTCATGTAGATCATATATATATATAAATATAATATGCTTTGATTCAAACTTAAAAATAAAGTAGAAATTTTACCTCTCGAAGATGTTAATTACTTTGATGAAGAAGCTGAAAGAAACACAATAAATTCCTAGCTCCTTTTCAATATTTTTCCTTCAAAATTCCACCTTCAACATCCTCTCTAACCCTTGATAATGAAATAGATGAATGGTGGTCTTGCAAGCTTTATGTATAGAGATAATTATGAGGAATTAACAATACTGATATGAGTAAGAAGAAGACTCAAAATTTAGTTATCAAGGTTACTTTCTCTCAATAGAATTGAGAAAAGGAATTAGCAAAGTCTCTCATCCATATCTCTTATAATTGTCCTAAATCCCATTCAAATGACCCCCCATCACTCAATAATGTTACCACTTGGTCTAATGGGCTAGTAATCCAGATATATAATGGCCTAAAAATGTGGGAGAATCATTCCATGTGTCCCTTAATTATTCTAAAAGTTGATAGCTCAAAAGAGAAGTAATCTCCAGGTGTCTAATTGATTTGGCTCTAGCCTAAATAGATTGGCATCTGTCAAATACGAATTTTTGTTCTAATAATTTTTTTTTAAATTCCTCATAACATAATATAAATATAATCTAAGTATTTGTTCCATATAATTTCCTTTAATCCGATTAAAAATTCATAACTTAATTAACACTCGTAATGTGGTACGCAACATTACTAAATTTATTTCCTTAACAATAACTACAATAATAATCTATTTATATTAATCCCAATATTTTTCATAAGGCGATTTTATTGATGCAACAAAAATTCAGGTGTTACAACTTTCCCAACTTAGGAATTTTTGTCCTCAAAATCAAAATAATAAACATATTTAAATAAAAAAATTAGGTATGTGTTATTCTCATTGCAAAAATTTTAATTCCCAAAATACTCCGTGAACACCATTGTTATCCAAAACAATCTTGACAAAAAGGAAATCATCTTTTTACAAAGCATCTTTTGTTTATAGTCTACTATTTCCATTGGATTGGTCTCATGGGAAACATCATCCTGGAGCTCTAACTGACCCCAATTGATTATATGAGACGAATCGAGAATATACTTACCTAACATCAATACATGAAAAAATTTATGAACATTAACTAACTGAAATGGTAAATCCAAATCATACGATACTGGACCAATCCTATTAAGAATCTCAAACGATAATGTGTACCTTGGTGCCAATTTTACTTTCTTGCTAAATCTAATACCCATGGTCTAGATTTAATCTTTAAAAACACGTGATCACCCACACTGAATTCTAAATTAAAACATCAAATATCAGCATAGTCCTTTTGAAAACTCTATTTTATTTTAAGTCATATCCAAAATGAATTTAATCTTTTTAGTGGTCTCCTCAATCATATATGACCTCGAGATGTGTTTCTCTCTAAGCTCCGCCTAATAAATTAGTCAACGACAAGGTCTCCCTTAAAAATCTTCAAAGGCTTCCATCCTAAAACTATCATGAAAACTATTGTTATAAGAAAATTCTTCTAATGGTAGACGATCAGCCAAACTACTCTAAAAATCTATGCCATAAGCTCACAACATGTCTTCGAGTATCTGAATAGTTCTCTCGAACTATCCATCCATCCATGGATGATAGGTGGTCATGAGATTTATATTAGTTTCTAACTCCTGTAGCAAATTTTTCCAAAACCTAGTCACAAACTACGGATCTCTATCTCAAATAATAAATAAAGGTATGTCGTGCAACCGTATGATCTCTAGATGTAGATTTTTCCCAGCATGGCTACATTAGCAATTACTTTTATAGGAAGAAATGTGATGACTTTGTGAATCAATTAACCACAACCCACACTGTATCATGTCATGCATGAGTCCTAGGAAAAGTTGTTACGAAGTCCATCGTTAATAGTTGCAACAACCATGTTGGCTTGTGATTCTCAGACTTTAGTTCCTGACAATTGAAACACTTTACCACAAGAAAAGAGACATCCTTTTTCATTCCTGACTACCAGTAGTCACTACATAAATCCATGCACATCTTTATATGTCCTAGGTGAGTACTAAAACGAGACTGGTGTGCTTCTATCATGACTTCTTCCTTGAGTTCCTCAATACTCAAAACCACTAACCTTCTTCAGAATATCACAACATTATCCTTGCCAACTGACAAGTTCTCAAGTGATATTTTGAAAGTTTTCTTAATCATCATTGAAAGCATGTGCATTAAGAATCTTTTGTTATATTATTGGCCTTGCCACCATCTTGTGGATGTAGGAATAATGATTTAACCTCTTAACCCTTAGCTTATAGTTCTAAAAATCTGTCCTCATCTTATGATTGTATCATTTCATTTTCATTAAAGATAATTATGTATTCCTTATGCGTTGGCTACTACATTAGCCTTACTTGGATGGTAATGGAGACTAAATTCGTAATCTTCTATGAGCTTCATCCATAATCTATGTCTGAGATTAAGATATCTCTAAGTCAAAATATGTTGTAAACTTTTGTGATCCCTGTACACCCTAATATTTCCAAATCTTAAGGTCAAAGGTAACTGTTCCAAGCTTTAACACGTGTATTGAGTAGTTTTTCTCGTGAACCCTCAACTAAATTAACGTATAAGCTACCATATTCTTACCTTGCATCAATATTACTCTTAAACCTTCCTCTAATGCATCATAATATACAAAACTAGGTGTAAACCCGCGCGATGCGCGGGCAAGACGATTGTGAGAGTCATTTTGAACGTATTTATCGTCACCACCACCCTCACTCAAGCCATCATCGTCACTTTCGTGACATTATCACCACAAATAATTAGTCTAGTTTATTATTTCATACAGTCAAGTAAAATTGGGTGAAATAATGAATAAATGAAACCGATATTAAATAAAATAAAATAAAACCTACCTTCTCATTAAGTTACATGAAGAAATTATCTTCCCCAAAGGATCTCGATGTAACAAATAAATGTGCTTTAATGTACATTATCAATACAACTATGCTGACAATGATTAATCCCAATGTTATTTTCTTTTGTGAAGAAATATATAAATGATTGTAAGTATTATATTTTTAAATTTAAATGACTTTGGATCATACTTGTGTAATACCCCTTATTTTTGAGTAATTGTTTTTATATTAATTTGCCATTCGGGTCAATTATATAAAATCAAGGAAGTTGGAGTAAATATTATTTTAAGTGATTTATGATATACAATTTACTGGGTTTTGCATATTTACAGTTAAGTGAATGTAAATAGCATCATATTATGTTTTGCTGCATCGTTGTGCCTAAAGCGACGATTATGATTTAAAATGATGTTGGAACATGAAATAATTTATGTTATCCCGAATGAAAATTTAGAGGGAACGGTTAGTCCGGAAATGGTTGAGATACTCAAAATAAGTATCATGTTGTATTTTTTTTGGTTCCGAGTACTTTTGACCGGTTATGACTTAATTATGTTGTTACGAGTCATTTCAATTGTGTAGTAACATTTAAAGATGGAATTTAGTGTTAATGGGCATCTAAGTCTTCCAACCACATTTATTGTCATTTATATGTCTCAAACCTAGAGAGAAAGAGAATTTAGGATAAAAAGAAGAGAAAAGAGGGAGAATTGAAGAGTGGAGCTTGGATTTGTTGCTACCGAAAGAAAATCCGAGATTACAACCTTAAGGCAAGTTTCTAACTTGAAAATGTATGATTTAATGTGGATAAATTGCAGTGATAGTTGTGTATTTGGAAGAATTGAACAATTATGTGTTTTGATGAATTTTTGGTGTTTAAACCCTTAAATATTATTTTAAATAGAAATTGTGTTGGTGGGATTAGTGATGGATGGAGTTGGCTAAATGGAAGAGAAATGAGTTTGGGGTATTTAGGTTTCTTAAGACCCATAGCCGAAATTGGGCAATCTGACCCAGGCGAATCGATTCGCTAAAATGGTAGGCTACAGGTCTGTGATTTGCGAATCGATTCGGACAGACTGAATCGATTTGGCAAACATGCAGAAAGATTAGTCCTCTTGACCGAATCGATTAGGCTAAGTCGAATCGATTCGCTTTCAAGATCGAATCGATTCGGACAGGGTGAATCGATTTGGAAATCCTGCTGTTCTAGGATATTTTTCTAACTTAGTTTTTAGCCATTTTCTTCTAGGTTTAAGGCCTAGGAACCTTCTATTATGAAGTAATATAGAGTACTAGAGTCTTGTATTAGGAGTATGAATACCCTAGATTATAAATGGGGTAATCGGGCTTACTTTGGGGGCTATATTATGGATGTTAAGGTAGTTTCTTTATTTTGTAAGCTATCCTAAGACTAGGGGAAAGTAGGTTTACATAGTTTTAGACTTTTAGAGATTGGTATGAGGTAATATCACTTGATGGCTTATAGGGTGGTCATTAATTCATGGAGACTAATATGAAGATAATTGGATGTTGAGTTTTACGTCGTTAAACACATATGGCTCCGAATATAATGTAATGTACATTTTAATTTGGCATATCTTATGAATATTGATTTTCATATACATACCTATCTAAATGTTGTCATAAGGTAAGTTACGCACATGAGGTGATGTCCCATGTCTAATGAATGCAGGGTGAATATAGTCCTCAGCCATAGGACCGGTTGTTATTTGTGATGTTATTTTATTCGAAGTGAGGTAATTTCGGGTATGGTTATGACTCACTGTCGAAGGTATATGGACGCTTCCCACGCGAAGCGATTTGAGATGCCCAGATTGTCTTGGTGATAGGACCTGGAAGATGATAGCTATTTTGGAGCGCATCCAGTGGGGTGACTCCCGGAAGGATGGTCTTAGAATCGTTATATATTGTGATTATAACTATTCTCACGAATATTAAATCAATTGTTTCAAATAAGTTTTCGAATGAGAAATTGGACTTGTGAAGTCATATTGTGCAAAACTGAAATGTAAGCTTATTAAATTGAAATCGAGTTAGTTTCTCTTACATTAATGCATAGTTTTCACTATAAATGACTTTTCGCTATGTTGTTCTTTTAGATGAGAGGTGAGGATTATTTTTATTCTGAAGAGCGAGATAAGCTTGTTCATGATGATAGATATTCATAATTGTCATGCATTTTATTCACATGAATATCATATCAAACCGGGCCCTGACCCGTTTATACCTCTTTATTTTGTATGGATTCTTTTTACGCCCAGGTGCTCCGTCGCAAGGACTCCCGTGTTGATTCTTCCTTCCAATGGTCCTGGAGCTATAACATTTTGCAGATGTTGTAAGATATTTGTTATAGATGCCTCTATCTTATGTGTATTCTTGTTATGATCAGTCTAAACATTCGGGCGTGTTGCCCAAGTTTTGTACTTATCTATATACGGTGATATTTATTTTAATACTCGGTGTAATCGCTTGTATTGGTCTGTTAACCGACATCTTATTCGGTTATTATATTATGAATGATTGTATCTGTTATCTGTCTTTATATCCACCTTCTTTAAAAATTGGATTGTCTAAATGGTTCACTTTAAACTTACAAAATAAATTTGACATCTGTTTTCTAAAATAATTGGTGGTTATCTCGTATTATTATTTCCACGACAGTGATGCTAAGAATGGACCATCTATGATTCCTGTATATATTGGAGTATCGGGCTGGTCACCTCTTATTTTAATAAGCGGGGTGTCACAGATGGTATCAGAGCATTAGGTTCTAGAGTCCTTAGGATCTATGTGGACTTATCACGTTCTACCGTATCGTTCTTTGATATAGAGCCCTATTGTTAGGACTGTTTTGTTTGAATATGCTTGCGATCTTCTGCAAATATAAATTATTTTCAATTGTATTCTGATTTAGTTGTTTCTTCGTCTTAAATGCCGCCTAGAAGAGGTTGGCCAGCAAAGAGAAATTGAGTTTTAGAAGATAATGTGGAACCCCTACCATCGCAAGAAACGATTAATGCCGCAGAGGTGGCTAACATCGTTGCGCAGACAGTCAATGCTGCAATGACTGCTATGGCCTAACAGTTTCCTCAATCCCAATAATCGATAATACCGGAGGTGCAAGCCGATGCGGGACCTTCCCCGTGGGAAAGAGTTCGAGAATATTTCTTGAAAGGTCACCCCCCAGAATTTCAAGGTGGTTCTGATGTGATAGTAGCAAACTAGTGGAAGAAAGATATGCAGCGTCATCTCCGAATGTTAGAGTGTAGAGGGGAACGAAAATAAATCCTTGCCACTTTCAAACTAGTAGGAGCAGCTTTACACTAATGGGAGTGAGTGACCACACCGGAACAGAGGGATACTATGTATATATCTGACTTTTGGGTTTTGTTTGACCGGAAGTATTTTCCTCCCGCAGTCCAAAAGGAGATGAGGAGGAAACTCCACGATGTGGTATAAGGGGAACGGTCAGTCGCGGAGTATGAGGAGGAATTCACTCATCTGGCGAGCTTTGTGTAGGATGAAGTAATTCTGGAGGAAAGGAGAATATCGAAGTTTATTGGGGGTTTGCATTGGAGGATACGACAACACTTGTTGGGAAATCCCGTGTTGCAAACATTTGGTGACATGATGAATGCAGCATTACTTTATTGCCACGATCACCGTCTTCATGTGCAAGGGAGTAAAAAGATTTCGATTTTGGGTCAAGCTAGTAAGCAGGGAGGTGATGGTGCTGGCGGAGCACTACCCTTATCACAACCGTCGGGAAGCAAACATAAATAGAAGGACACCCAGCAGGGGGATTCGTCCAAGAGACAACGTTTTGGGGGTTTTAATTTCGGAGGAGGTAGTTTTAGGCACGGTCAGGGTGCCCAACAGCAGGTGGGCCAGCAAGGCCAAGCAGGCCGGGGTAATAATGGGGGTCGAGGCCATTTGGGTCAAGGCATGGGGTAGTTTCGAAATCCAAATAATATGGCAGGCTGCTGCTTTAAATGTGGGGAACAGGGGCACTTTAAGAAAGCTTGTCCGTAGTGGATTGGGGACAGTTGCCTATGGGTCCTCAGCATCAGCAGGCGCATCTACCACCACCCGCGCCTATTCCAGCCATCCCTCTACAACAGGGGCAGCTACAGTATGGGCGTGTTCATCATATTCAGGATGTTTTACTTCCTCTAGCCCCGCCCGCATCGCCAGCTATCGAGGGTAAGTTTCCCATTCATGGATATGTAGGCCGTGTGTTATTTGATACGGGCAAAACGCAGTCATTTATTGCTAGACATTTTGCTCAATCGACGGGGTTTATTAAGTCTACGGAGAGTACCTTTACTAGTGTGGAATCTTCCATGGGTGATGGTTCACTTTGTAAAAGGGTAGGAATAGACCTTAGTAATTTACGTTTTGAGGCCGATTTACTCGTCCTTGATATGGTTGGGTATGATGTTATTTTGGGTATGTATTGGTTAGTGAAATACCGTTCCGTGGAAAATTATTATGGGAGAAGTATAGTCTTTGCCATTTCGGGGAAAGAAATGTTTCTAGTGGTTATGCCCCTTTAGGAGGGAGGCTCGAGCACGTACTTATATTGCATTGCGGAGGAGACTTCACATGATGTAGTCGTTTACTTAGATTCGATTCCCGTTGTTAGAGAATTTGAGGATGTTTTTGGGAGATTTTGAGTTTACCTCCAAGTCATGAGATCGAGTTTGTGATTGATTTAGCACCGGGAACTCGGCCGATTGCTAGAGCTCCATACCATATAGCTCCTGTGGAGATGGGGAATGTAAGGGATCAAATTCAACAATTGTTAGAGAAAGGGTTTATTCTGCGTAGCACGTCACTATGGGGTGCTCCTATGTTGTTTGTGAAGAAGAGAGATAATTCCCTTCGGTTACGTGTTGATTATCGGGAATTGAATAAGGTTACCATCAGGAACAAATACCCGTTGCCTCGGATCGATGATTTGTTTGATCAGTTAAGGGGAGCGTCATACTTCTCTAAAATAGATTTGAGGAAGGGGTATCATCAGCCATGAATTCGAGAGTAGGACGTGTCGAAGACTGCTTTCTTGACTTGATATGGATCCTACGAGTTTTTGGTCATCCCTTTTAGGCTAACCAATGCTCTTGCCGTGTTTATGGACCTTATGAATAGAGTGTTTTAGGACTTCCTGGACCAGTTTGTCTTAGTGTTTATTGATGACATCCTAGTCTATTCTCATAATGAAGCTGATCATGCTAAATATTTACGGTTGGTCCTGCAAACGCTACGGGATCATCAATTATATCCTAAGTTTGTGCGGTTTTTGGTTACGGGAAGTGAAGTTTTTGGGTCACATTTTGACAGTTGAGGGAATTTTGGTAGATCCAAGTAAAGTTGCCCCGGTGAGGGAATGGGGTTAGCCCACAGAAATTCGTAGTTTTCTTGGTTTGGCTGGTTATTACCGTCGTTTTATTAAAGGCTTTTCTAAGATTCCTAGCCCTTTGATAAATCTGACCCAAAAGGGAGTGAAGTTTATTTGGGATGATTTGTGTCAACTAGATTTTGATGAGTTGAAGGATAAGTTGACTTTCGCTCCAGTACTCGCGTTATCAAGGTCGGGGGTAGAGTATTTGGTATTTACTGACGCGTCTCTGCAAGGATTAGGAGGTGTGTTACAACAAGAGCATCAGGCTATTGCTTATGTTTCTCGCAAGCTAAAGCCCCATGAGAATAATTATCCTATGTATGATCTGGAGCTTGTTGCGGTACTATTTGCCTTGACGATATGGAGACATTATCATCTGGGGGAGAAGTTTAGTCTTTTCATGGACCACAAATCGTTGTAATATTTATTCTCGCAGAAGGATTTGAATATGTGGCAACGCCGATGATTGGAGTTTGTGAAAGACTATTAATTTGATATTCATTATCACCCGGGCAAGGCTAATGTAGTAGCGGATGCGCTGAGTCAAAAACCCGAGGGAGAGTTAGCGAAGGTATGGAAGGATCAATGGAAAGAACATAACCAGGAGGATGCTGTAGCAAAGGCGTTTATGTCAGTGTTGATCGTTAGGCCTGCGATTGTTACAAGAGTAGTGGAAGCTCAAGGAAAGGATAAAGATCTCCAAGATCGAATATGCCAGTTGTTAACCAAGGGAGCGAAGTCCTACACTATAAGTTCTGAGGGTAGGATACGTTTCCATGGGAGACTTATTGTCCCGGATGGGGGAGATTTGAGGCGTGCCATAATGATTGAATCTCATGGGTCCAGATTTCCAGTACATCCAGGTGGAGATAAAATGTACCAAGACATGCACTGTCAATATTGGTGGGCGGGTATGAAAAGGGACATCTCTGAATTTGTTTCCCAATGTACAACTTATCAATTGGTGAAAGTAGACCACCAACGACGAACGGGACTGCTACAACCATTAGAAATATCGGTATGGAAGTGGGAAAGTATCTCGATGGATTTCATCACGGGATTGTCAATGTCACAAAGTGTTCATGATTCCGTTTGGGTTATTGTTGATCGTCTGACCAAGTCGGCACATTTCTTACCGGTACGTGCGGATTACAATACGGCTCATTACACCCGGTTATTTACTGCGGAGATTGTGAGACTCCATGGGGTGCCCATTAATATAGTCTCTGACCGAGACAAGATTTTTGTTTCCCATTTTTAGCGAAGTTTCCAAGAAGCAATGGGGATCGAATTAAAGTTGAGTACCTCCTACCATCCGCAAACGGATGGACAGACGGAAAGAGTCAACCAGATGTTGGAGGACAGGCTTAGAATGTGTGTACTTGACTTTAAAGGAGGATGGGAGCAATACCTTCCCTTGGTCGAATTTGCTTATAATAATTCATACCAATTTACAATAGGTATGGCACCTTATGAAGCATTATATGGTCAGCCATGTAGATCACCTACTTGATGGTTGAAAGTAGGGGATAATAAACTCCTTGGACCTGAAATGATCCAAGATACCTCTTCTAATATTGAGCTTATTCGCAACTTCATCCGAATCGCTCAAGACTATCAAAAGAGTTATGCTGACACGAATAGAAGGTATGTGGAATTGGAGGTAGGAGACCAAGTTTTGGTACGGGTGTCACCAATGAAGGGCATAACACTATTTGGGAAGAAAGGCAAGCTTACGCCTCGCTATGTAGGCCATTTTCCCATTATTGCAAAGATAGGCCCCGTAGCATATCAACTCGCCTTGCCAGAACGCCTATAGCAGATTCATGATGTGTTTCATGTTTCATTCTTAAAGAAGTACAAAAGGTGAGACGGAACTCACTGGCACATTCGTTTGGATGATATCGAATTACAAACCGATATTTCATACGAGGAACAACCAATTGCAATCTTAGATCACGGGGAGCGTAGGCTAAGGTCGAAGGTGGTGCCCTTGGTTCGAGTCCAATGGGGACATCACAAATCCAAGAAATTAACATGGGAGCGTGAGGAAGATATTCGAGAGAAGTATTCACACCTCTTTTTGCAAGGTACACCTGAATTTTGAGGGGAAAACTCCCTTATAAGGGGGGGAGTATGTAATACCCCTTATTTTTGAGTAATTATTTTTGTATTAATTTGCCATGTGGTTCAATTATATAAAATAAAGGAAGTTGGAGTAAATATTATTTTAAGTGATTTATGATATACAATTTACTAGGTTTTGCATATTTACAATTAAGAGCATGTAAATAGCATCATATTCTGTTTTGCTGCATCGTTGTCCCTAAAGCGACGATTATGATTTAAAATGATGTTGGAACATGAAATAATTTATGTTATCCCGAATGCCAATTTAGAGGGTGCGGTTAGTCCGGAAATGGTTGAGATAGTCAAAATAAGTACCATGTTGTATTTTTTTGGTTCCGGGTACTTTTGACCGGTTATGACTTAATTATGTTGTTACGAGTCATTTCAATTGTGTAGTAACATTTAAAGATGAAATTTAGTGTTAGTGGGCATTTAAGTCTTCCAACCACATTTATTCTCATTTATATGTCTCAAACCTAGAGAGAAAGAGAGAGAAAGAGAATTTGGGAGAAAAAGAAGAGAAAAGAGGGAGAATTGAAGATTGGAGCTTGGATTTGTTGCTATCGAAAGAAACTTCGAGATTACAAACTTAAGGCAAGTTTCTAACTTGCAAATGTATGATTTAATGTGGATAAATTGTAGTGATAGTTTTTTATTTGGAAGAATTGAACAGTTATGGGTTTTTATGAATTTTTGGTGTTTAAACCCTTAAATATTGTTTTAGATAGAAATTGTGTTGGTTATTTTAGTTAGTGGTTATGTAGGATTGTTTTGGTGGGACTAGTGATGGATGGAATTGGATAAATGGAAGATAAATGAGTTTGGGGTATTTAGGGTTCTTAAGACCCATAGTCGAAATTGGGGATTCTGACTCAGGAGAATCGATTCGCCCCTAGCAAATCGATTCGCTAAAATGGTAGGCTACAGGTCCGTGATTTGCGAACTGATTCGGACTGACCGAATCGATTCGGCAAACATATAAAAATATTAGTCCTCTTGACCGAATCGATTCGTTTTCAAGACCGAATCGATTCGGACAGGGCGAATCGATTACAAAATCCTGTTGCTTTAGGATATTTTTCTAACTTAGTTTTTAGCCATTTTCTTCTAGGTTTAAGGCATAGGAACCTTCTATTATGAAGTAATATAGAGTACTAGAGTATTGTATTAGGAATATGAATACCCTAGATTAGAATGGGGGTAATCGGGCTTACTTCGGGGGCTATATTATAGATGTTAAGGTAGTTTCTTTATTTTGTAAGCTATCCTAAGACTAGGGGAATGTGGGTTTACATAGTTTTAGACTTTTAGAGATTGGTATGAGGTAATATCACTTGATGGCTTATAGGGTGGCCATTAATTCATGGAGACTAATATGAAGATAATTGGATGTTGAGTTTTACGTCGTTAAACACATATGGCTCCGAATATAATGTAATGTACATTTTAATTTGGCATATCTTGTGAATATTGATTTGTATATACATACCTCTCTAAATGCTATCATAAGGGAAGTTACGCGAATGAGGTGATGTCCCTTGGCAAATGAATGCAGGGTGAATATAGTACTTGGCCATAGGACCGGTTGTTATATTGTGATGTTATTTTATTCGAAGTGAGGTAATTTCGGGTATGGTTATGACTCGCTGTCGAAGGTATATGGTCGCTTCCCACGCGAAGCGATTTGAGATGCCCAGGTTGTCTTGGTGATAGGCCCTGGAAGATGATATCTATTTAGGGGCGCATCTAGTGGGGTGACTCCCGGAAGGATGGTATTAGAATCGTTATATATTGTGATTATAACTATTCTCACGAATATTAAATCAATTATTTCAAATAAGTTTTCGAATGAGAAATTGGACTTGTGAAGTCATATTGTGCAAAACTAAAATGTAAGCTTATTAAATTGAAATCGAGTTAGTTTCTCTTGCATTAATGCATAGTTTTAACTATAAATGACTTTTCGTTAGGTTGTGCATTTAGATGATAGGTGAGGATTATTTTTATTGTGAAGTGTGAGATAAGCTTGTTCATGATGAAAGATATTCATAATTGTCATGCATTTTATTCACATGAATATCATATCAAGCTGGGCCCTGACTCGTTTATACGTCTTTGTTTTGTATGGATTCTATTTACGCCCAGGTGCTCCACCGTAAGGACGCCCGTGTTGATTCTTCCTTCCAAGGGTCCTGGAGCTAAAACATTTTTGCGGATGTTGTAGGATATTTATTATAGACGCCTATATCTTTTGTGTATTTTAGTTATGATCAGTCTAAACATTCGGGCGTGTTGCCCAAGTTTTGTACTTGTTTATATACTGTGATATTTATTTTAATACTCGGTGTAACCGCTTGTATTGGTATATTAACCGATAACTTATTCAATTATTGTATTGTGAATGATTGTATTTGTTATCTGTCTTTATATCCACCTTCTTTAAAAATTGGATTGTCTAAATGGTTCACTTTAAACTTACAAAACAAATTTAACATTCGTTTTCTAAAATAATTGGTGGTTATCTCGTATTATTATTTCCACGACAGTGATGCTAATAATGGACCATCTATGATTCATGTATATATTGGAGTGTCGGGTTGGCCACCTCTTTTTTTAATAAGCGGGGTGTCACAACTTGTTCTCTTCATTTTTAATAACCAAAACAATTTTTTTTTAAAGGAAATACTTTGTTAGAAAGAAAGTGAAGAAGAGCCCTTCACTAATGGCTTACAAAGCATGAGATAGAAAAATCTGAGATGAAACCAAATAAATATTTTGATTTTACACCTTTGAAGGGTCTAGCTTTAAAAGCGATTCACACATCTTCATGGACCATGTCTATAATCTTTAAAGCTTTCATAACCTCACCTTCAAATTCCTTTTTATTTTGAGAGCACCAAATCCTCCAACAAATGTAGCAAGGATGAATAATTGAAAGTAAAGATTTTATATTTTTTCCTCTTGAGTTTAACCACCAAGACATGAGAAATCCTCCAACAAAACTCATTTGACACACCATATGACTAATTTTATAATAGTAAAACGTATATCCATAAGTGGAAACATCTTAAAACATTTATCTTTACAACATTTCCTCAAACAATAGATGTACAGACACATTCGCCATGACTTTCAACTATGTCGTACTCGATCACCATCTACAAATAGATTTTCTAAAATGCATCTTACTTGACCATAACATGGGTTATGAAGCAACTTGTATTAGATTAAACTTTACCAAAATCATTATAATATATTCACAATAGATGTTGAAGAAAATTTGCAGTAGGGTTATATAATACCTCATCGTTCCATTTTTTTTTCATATGAACTCAATACAATAAAAACTTAAGGAAAAAAAAATCTATTCAGATAACTTTTTGGAAAAGAAAAAACAAAAATATCCATAAAAAACTACCCTCCCCCAAACCAATACAATAAAAACTTAAGAAAAAACAAATACAATAACAACCTCATCGTTCAATATTTTTTCAATCTGAACTCAATACAATAAAAACTTAAGAAAAAATCTATTCAGATAACTTTTTGGAAAAGAAAAAAACAAAATTGTCCATAAAAAACTCCCCCCCCCCCCAAAAAAAAAAAAAACAAAAAACAAATTCACCATAATAAAACACCTATTAGCGCCGTAATGGCTACTAAAAAAATGCCAGAATTAAGGTTGGGCAGGGGCGGAGTACTACAAGGTTCACCGAGACAAAATTTGGGAATCACCAAGTCAACAACATAAATGTCCTTGATGTTGGATCGAGAAAAAACCATCCTGAAACTTCTATCGCTTCGTGGCCATTCCAGTGAAGTTGATATTCTCACCTCCCATCTACTCGAACAAAACAAATAAATGTTCTTTTAATGTATTTCGATGGCAGTTAGACTGTAATAAAATTACGTCGGATGATTTCCCAACAGGATCAACAAACTCCAACCTCCATCGAGAGCGATCCCGTCTCCGCCTACAAACTCCTCGATTCCAATGACTCTCCAATCGTCCTCCTTCCTAAAGGCGCCACTGGTTACGACCTTTAAATGCATATTTCAACAACACCTGGACCAGATTAAATACAGATCCATTATAACTGAAATACATATGGAAAGGGTGATGAGTATTTTCTATTGGGATTGCGCCGGAGGATTTCCTGATTAGCAATTTTGAGGGTTGGACTGTAATGGGACTGGGTGGGTAAGGAAGATGAGAACATTATATAAAGATTTGAGGATCTATTTTCTTTAAATGTGAAGAAGATGGGAACCTAATTATAATGCTAGTTCAAATTATAATGTGAAGAAGATGGCATCCTCTTCGAAATTTCTCTTGTTACCTGAGTTGTTGTTCTTAGATCCAATCCCTCCCTTCTTGCCCTTTGGATTTCCATCCACATAGTTGACTATTTACCTCCTCGACACTTGAAACCTTCCAAAAGTCAGTGGCACCTGTTCTCTCTAACTTGAGGACCTAAGCTTGATTATGATGACCATATTGTTGGCAGCCCTAGTGAACTCTCTAAAGATTTTATATCTGGTTTCATTAACCAAATGGAGCTTGTATTCCTCTAAGAGCCCCTCAACACATATCTAAAGCATCCTTGCCTCTGTTATCTCCTCGTGGACATCCAGTGCCCTCTCGCAAAAATGCTTGATATATTGCATTAACTCTTCCCCAGGCTTTTGCACCTCTTGTGGCAGGTGTCTCAATGTGAACTCATCCTCTGTTATAAAAAACTTTTGGAATAATTACCTATGCATTTCTTACTATGAGAGGATGATGTTGGGTGCCAAGTGGGAATACCACGTGTAGGCCTTTCTTATAAGGGTCTTAGAGAACTCCCTCAAGTTCAAGTTTTTTGTCGTTTTCATGCACTCCTAGGTACTCAACGAACCTCTTCACGTGCATTCTTGGGTTATCCCCTTTGCCATTAAACTTAATGAACTTTGGTGGAATATACCTCGCTCGGTATGACTTCGCATAAACAGACTGTGGGTAAGGATCTTACAGCTCCTCATATAGATGACATGTTTCTCTCTGAGAGGAGGAGATCAGCTTCCTCACCTCCTCTATAGTAACAGCTTTGGAGGGAGATTCCTCAAAACTCATGCCCTTTACTGCTGGTGATCTTGATGGTACCACAACTTGCTCTGGCACCATCTTTCATAGTGGAGTCGCCTCTCCCAGAATTGCTACTAGAGTGGTTGCCCCTCCAGAGGGGGCATCTGCTGGTGTACACAACCTTGACCCAAACATGATAGGTCTACATTATTTTGTCTCAAGAAGTCAAAAAACTTGCCTATAAGGCTCATACCTACTATCGGAGTTGCTACAGGTGAGTTGGTCTTCCCTCCCTGAGAAGCAGGTATCTTTACTCCAATCACCACCACATCTTCTTGAGTGGTCTGGTAACTTTGGGTTCCATTCCTAGGTTGAATGTCTTTAAAAACTAGCTACTTAGAAATGTTGAAACCTTCTTTGTCCATGAAAGTGAGGATACCTCCCCAGTGGAGTCGCCAAATGTAGGAGGGTAGTATGACTAGGGTCTGGTAAGTTAGTGAAATGGGTGATGCATGACCCACTCTAATGAACTCGGCCTACTCCCTCTATGAAGATTAACTTCAAAATAAATAATAATAACTTTTCTCAAGAGGAACTCCTGAGTATTATGAATGTCAGTGTGGAGTGAAGGAATAAGGCACTTAGCACTTAGAGGGAGAGCAGGAGAGAACACTATGTATCTGGTACGAGTTTGACAGAGTAACGGTATGACTTGAGTTCTGATTGTGACTTGATCTTGCCCAGGGGTCCTATTTATACTTGGTCACTATGGCTGAGTTAGAACTTTTGGGCACCAAAATTGAGGGGGTTGGTGAGGGACAAGGTCTGCAATATATCATTTGTCCATATCTGTGTGTAGCCGCCTATCTTTTCTGATAGGTACCACCCGGTGCAACCAAAGTCAAAAGCCAAATATGCCTGCGCTTGAAGACAAAATATCTTATTTTGTAAATATCTTTTAAAACGGTAACTTTTTGTACAAACTTTGTAAACTTGAGGAGGGTCTTAAAGACCACATCCTCTAAAATCTTTTATGAACTTGAGGAGAGGTCTCAAGGACCATCTCCTCTAAAATCATTTTATGAAACTTGAGGAGAGGTCTCAAGGACCACCTCCTCTAAAATCATTTTATAAACTTGAGGAGAGGTCTTAAGGACCACCTCCTCTACGATCATTTTATAAACTGTTCATTTCTTATGAGCAACCTCTTAGTTGCTCACTTCAGTTGTGACTGAGTGTAACTGTGCAAAACTGGTGACTCCTAGGGTATATCTACTAATGCTATCTCAATCTTAAAGTGCTAAGTGGTTGAGCTCGCTGAACAAACCTTGTTCCTCAGCCACTAAGACAAAACTCCCAAGAGATCCCAACTTGCCTTTTTGATCCATTCTTGCTCAATCAGGCTACGTGTACAAGAAAGTAACATATCAATACTTTAATATATATTTGAGTAATAAATCTTGGGGAGGAGGTCACCCTAGGTGGACCTCCTCGCCCACTAGTTCTTTTCAATATATCATTTGAACTTCTAGGGATGAGGAGTTCCTGCGATCTTTGAACATTTGAGGACGAGGAGCCCCTTGTAGTGGGCCTCCTCGCCCAAATTTCATTATTGTGGTTTCTGAGCTATTTTGGGACGAGGAGCCCCTCATGGTGGGCCTCCTCGCCTAAATTTCTAAATTATGTTTTTTGAGTATTTTGGGATGAGGAGCCCCTCGTGATGGACCTCCTTGCCCAAATTTCATTTATGTGATTCTTGGGCAAATTTGGATGAGGATCCCTTCTTGGTGGGCCTCCTCGCCTAAATTCCATTTCTGCGAATTTTGCGCTTTTTGGGGACGAGGAGCCCTTCATGGTGGGCCTCCTGTGAATTCTGGATATTTTTGGACGAGGAGCCCTTCCTGGTGAGCCTCATCGCCCAAGTTCTATTTCTGTGAATTCTGGGCATTTTGGGACGAGGAGCCCTTCATGGTGGGCCTGCTCGCCCAAATTTTATTTCTATGAATTCTGAGCTTCTTGGGACGAGGAACCCTTCCTGGTGGGCCTCCTCGCCCAAATGTACTTTTTTCTTGGCCAGGGCACTTCTTTGGGGGGGGGGGGGGGGGGAGGGGCATGCTCGCGGTGAGGGCCCCCTTGCCAATGGAGCCTGATTTCCTAACTGTTTGGGCAATTGGGTGTGTACCCCTCTACAATGCCATACTTTCTTTGTGATTAAAAACTATGATTAAAATTTTATAAAGTGTTTTAAGGAAGGTATGTGGATATGTGTTGATAGTTTTGAATATTTAGTTAAAAGCTAGTTAGAATGGATGATTATAAATCGATTGAAATATATCATAATTTGATTATTAATTTATTGGTTGATAGGTTTAGAGGCAACACTATCAAAGTCCACCCTTTCAAAGAAGTAAGGATTTGTAGAGATGATGATTTTATGATCTATGAGATGTTATATTATCAATATAAGGGAGGTATATAATATACGATCGGTAGATATTGAATTATCAATTCATAAAAGATTATGATTATTTATCATCACGAGTTATATGGGTAGCATTTTATATACGATTATCTTGATGTGACGTATATGGTTGGGTCATATAATTACGATATATTTACTGTATATGATTTATTAGATTGGGAATTATTAGTGTGGTGGTTGTTATGATTATAGTTATGATTATGGCTAGGACTATGGTTATAATTTTGGTTCGTAAGTATAGTTATTTTTGTTTTTGCTTAGTATATTGAAAAAGTTGGTGAAACCTTATAAGTAGGACTATGTGCCTTGAAAGTTTAGTCATTGATTGGATATAGAAATAAATACTGATATATAAGGAGATGTTTGTAGCCTTATAGCCAGAGAGATGAGTTAATTACAACTTTTTATGTTGGGTATTTTACCCAAAGATATGTTTTTGCCTAAATGTCATATAGATTTTTATAGCCATAAAGGCAAGAGATATTGAAATATTAATCCAAAGTAGGGCTGTGTTTTTTTCGGACTTTTGATTTTTTCGATTTTCAATTCAATTTATTCCGAATTTGGAATGAAATTTTAATTTTCCGATTTTCTGATTTTTCCACTAAAAAATGAGATCAAAAATTGGAAATAATTATGAATTTCTTAATTTTTTATTTTTTTAATCCGGTTTTTTCAAATTATTTTCGATTTCTTTCGAATTATTTTTTGATTTTTTGATTTTTTTCTAATTTTTTGAAACTTTCTCATGTCTCACATCGGTTAGGAGAGGATGAGGGTTCCAAAGTAATGCTCTATAAAAGGATATTCTCCTCCCAACCTTTACATAAATGAAAAATGGGTCAAATCCTCATATATTTACATGTTGGGTTAAACATTTTTCTTTGTTTCTTTACAATGAGAATTTCGAGTAATCGAAAATCCTAAATTTATTTTTTCAAAATTTTGTTTTTCAAAATTTCTGGACTTTTAGTATATTTTGTGAATTTTCGATTTTTGCTAATTTTTCGATTTTCCCGAATTCGATTTTTTTTTAATTTTAAAAAAAATCGAAATAATAATTTAATTTTTGAAAATCAGAATTTTTTTCGAAGAGGTATTTTTCGATCCAATCCGGCCGAAACATAGCCCATAATCCAAAGATATTTTATTGCCTAAATAGCATAGATGTTATCGTCATAGAGATAAGAGATGTTGGATATTAATCCAAAGATATGCTATTGCCTAAATGGCATAGAGATGTTATAGTCATAAAGGTAAGAGATGTTATAGTCATAAAGGCAACATAAATTGGATATTAATCCAAAGAGATGTTATTTCCTAAATGGCAAGAGATGTTTAAAGCCGTAGAAACAAGGAATGTTGGATATTGATCCAAATAGGTGTTATTGTCTATTAAAAATATTTAATATTTTGATGAGAGTGACGTGATATGCTTAATTGTACTATGTTTTATTTATGAGAATATGGAAAGCCCTCAATACCAAGTAAGGTATGGAAAAAAGCGTAATAATATGGTATGATTAAATTTTAAGATTTTTTTTATTTGATATATTTTAAGAGTAATATGATCAAGGATTCGATTGGAAGAACAATGTTATTTCTATTGATATAATGTGATCGTAAAGTTTAGGTGAGTATTTTTTAAAATGGACCAGTTTATATAGTTATTTTAATTGTGTTGAGTTTATTAGAGATACTTTAAATTATGAGATGTTGATAAAATGGATAAGTTAATTAAGTTGAAAGTTAGGTATATTAATTGCTCTAGTTTTTGTGCTATACTCATTGAGCAATTTTGCTCATGCATTCTTGTGTAAGAAATTTTTAGGTGCTAAATTCTAGTGCCAAATCTAAGATGTTTGGGTATAAGCTAGTTGTTAAAGAGGAAACAAAAATGATAGATTAGTTTATGAATATTAGTCTAATATAATAATGATTTTATTGAGTTTGACTTTCAAACTTAATTATAAAAAAATAGGTTCGGTTGTGTCAAGGACACTGTTCTCGTTACAAAATTCTAAAGTGAGAAATTTTATAATAAAATATCGTTATGAGAATCCTTAGAGTTAATTGCACTCATCCCCCTAAATTTTACCCCCTTGTCACTTTATTATCTAAACTTTCATTTTCTGTATTGAACTCCCTCAACTTCCACAATGACTTCAAAGAATCCCTTAACATTAAAGTCGTTAGATGAAAAATGGGCCTTATACTATGCCCATGATCACTTTTGAGGATATTCGTGTCCAAAGCAATATAAAAGTTAAAAAAATGAAAAACTATAGAATAATTAATTGAAAAAATAGCTAAAAAAATTAAAATTATACAATAATATTTAAAATTGAAAAAATATATCCAATTAATAAAAAAATACAAACTAAAAATATTTCTAATTAAAATTAGGAAATACTGAAAAAATTAATTAAGATTTTGGAAAATACTGGAAAATTTTGAAAACGTATGGAAATTCAAAAAATATTTAAAACTTTTGAAAATTACAAATATATATTTTAAAGTTTTATGAATTGAAGAAAATCTTTAAAAATATTCAAAAAATAAAAAAACACTTGAAAATACAATATCGATATAATATTTTATAGAGAATATTAAAAAAATGACTTAAAAATGCTGAAATAGAAAAAAATAGAAAAATTAAGAAAATGGAATAAATACTTTTAAAAAGTAACAAGATAACTTAATAAAATTGGAAAAACTGAATGAATATATTTACAACACTTAAAAAATTAGAATTATCAAAATTAGAAAATAGAACATTAAAAAACACTAAAAGCTTTTGAAAAATCTGGGGGAAACTAAACAAATGTGTTATAGATATGAAAATGATAACAAAATATTTGAAATATTTGAAAAATAATATTTAATCAATCCAAAGATTACAGAAAATATTTTAAATTTTGAAAAGTAGAAAAAATAATATTAACTTGGAAAAAAAATATTGTTTTTTTCCAAAGAAATTCGGATATAATTGAAAAAATATCAAAATTTATAGAAAAACTTATAACAATATGTAAACAATTAGTACGAGACTTTTTAAAATCAGAAAAAGAAAAAATACAGTAAAGCATGTACCGAAAAATATTTTAAACTTTTGAAATTACAAAAAAAATTAAAAATCTAGAAAATAATGAAAAAACTTATAAGAAAATCTTTAAATAATTGAATTACATTTAATAAGTTTACACAATATTGAAAAAAAGTTTTTAAAACGTGGAACATTTTAGAAGTAACATTTTAGGAGGAATTTTCAAAAGACTTTCCACAAAATATTTTAAAAGATGTTTCCATAAAAACAGCAAAAAACTTTTCAAAAAAAAAAGTTCCAGCCTTAATTAAAAAATAGTAAAATAATGAACTTTCCATGAAGAAATTGTTTGAAGCAATTTAATCTACAACCCTCTAAAACCATTCAAATGGTTTCTAGGGGAAAAAATGGTTTCTACCAAACCCATTCTAATCTCACTCCCTGAAAGCCACAGACTCTCAACTCCAAATTGAAATCTCAAACCTATCAAACCCATATCCTCCGAAACCACTCCCGCCTAACCCTCACGCTGCTCAAACACCTCGAACTCACTCCTGCCCAGCTCTACACGCATCCATCATTCAGATCTACACAAGTGCGTGTGTAGATCTGGTGTTGTGTGTATGTGTGTGACCGTGTGCCTTTTTTTATCCAAACATTCAAAGTGAAGGGGTTAAGTATACAAAATAAAAGTTGGCGTGGTGATTTGATAAGGGAGTAAAGCGCAGGAGTACATGTAAATAATTCGAATATTTGTATTATGACATGGTTGTCGTTCCCTCAACACCAAAATTTCTGCATGTGTCTGGATTCCATTTGTTAAAACTCAACAAATTTTATTCATTTATACAAATTTATGAAAGATGAGCGTGTATACTAAGAATATTGTTCTCTACAAGCATCACATTTCGTTGCCAAATTTCATACCCTCAAATGTAAAATTCCATACGCGTTATATACCTGTCCTTCACGAATCTATATTAATACTACAATATGCTTTACAAAAATTATGTATCCTCTTCAACTAGCTTATCCATGTGTCATCCCCTCCTTATTACTTTTCATTACTCTCAACCGCTTATCTCTTTCTCAACCGTCGACATCCCCACATTTATAATTTTTTTGGCCCTTAAATCGTCAAAAAATGATTCATTAGAACGTCACCCTAATTTTCCCCTCAGTTTTTCTCCAACAGTATTAAAGAAGAACTTCGATAATCTTATCGACTGACTCCATCGAAATTTGGAGAATGTAGCTTCTGAAATTAAGTGGTGACACTCACGTCTCTACCAGAGACAACCATGTTTAGGCTTAAAACGAAATATCTCAACTAAGTCTTCAGAACCTCAAGACCCAACAGCTATAAATAATTTTCACTAGAGTCACTCATTACTAAATAATTTTAAGGTGTTCTGAAATTCTGCCATGGACAAAATTAACTCATCCAACCTAAACAAACCTGTCAAATATGAAGGCCAACATTTTAAATGTTGGAGCAAAAAATTGTTATTCTATTTAACTACGAAAAAGGTCGCATCATGTGTTCAATTTGACAAACCCGTAGTAAATAATCCACGTATTGTTGAGGAAAGAAAAACTATTAGAACTTGGGAGGAAAATGATTTTCTGTGCAAGAACTATATTTTGAATGCTCAAAGTGACAAACTTTATGACTATTATGCCAATTATAAAACTACAAAAGAAGTTTGTGATGCACTTTTTAAAAAATATGACACGGAGGAGGCGGGTACTAAAAATATGCCGTCAACAGTTATTTAAAATTTCAAATGACGGATGACAAATTTGTTGTTGCTCAAACCCATGATTTGCAAATGATTGCCTATGAAATTATTTTTGAGGGCATGGCTTTAGATGAGCAATTTCAGGTGACTGTAATTATTGATAAATTGCCTCCACTGTTCAAAGAGTTTAAAATTATTTGGAGGCATAAGTCTAAAGGATTTTCACTAGAGTCACTCATTACTAAATTAAGAATTGAGGAGGAATCCCGAAAACAGGATTACAAAGATGAAATTCTTGTTGTGTATAACAACAAAAATTAGAAAAAGAACCACACTCCAGTTGTTTTAAAGGCAAATGGAAAAATATGAAATTTTAAAAAAAGAGCCACAACCAGAATTTTAAAAATTAGACTCAGACTCAGAATAAGAATAAGAACCCTGAAAATGGACAGTCTAGCAACTCGGGGCAGTTTTCCTATTTTAAGTGTGGCAAGCCTGGACATATGGCTCACAAATGTCACAATGTGCCACATGCACAAGCGAATTTGACCGAAGAGGACCTATGTGCAATGATTACTGAAATCAACATAGTTAGCGGTGCCGAAGGGTGGTGGTGAATATTGGTGTTGTGATAACCCAGATATAATTGGGGACATGGATAATGTGTATTAATATATAATACTAGGTTATTATTTTTAATCTAATCCTACCTTCATAAATCATGAAATATCAAATTAGTTACAAACACAAAATTTTAAAGTTTTCGGTAGAAATGCTCATGTTGGAGACTAGTTTCGACCCTTATAATATAATAATTAACTTGAGGTGAAAACTACATAGTTGTAGATATATGAGTTAAGTTTGTAACACAACAAACGGTGTGTAAAACAGAAGTTTGAGTAAATATTTATGTTGAAATTAAGAAACAGGGGCAAATCTGTCCATCCGTTTAAATGATATTTTGTCTTATATGGCTCCACGTGTTATATTTTGATTGGACCATGAGGAGGTGCTCTTATGCCGACTTAAACCTCTCCATATCACCTATTACTTCAGCCAAATGAATCCATTAGAGAGTTTGGCCTAAAGAGAGAGAACCGTAAGGCTTAGGAGGAGAAGGACGATGAGAAGGACGAGGAGAAGTTGGAGAAAAATTCATAGGAAATTGCGTAAAGATCCCTTAGGTAATTTTATCCATCAATCTTGTTTCTTTTTTTTATATTATTGATTTAAATGAGAGAAATGATCAATTGTTTATTATACTTTCATGCCTTGATGTATATATATGGATAGATACAAGTTCGAAGAAAGACGAAGGTCTAAATCCTTTATATTACCTTGGTTAGAACCCTTTTGTGTTCAAACCTTCATAAGTTTTTGTGTACATATTGGAATTTAGAAATTCTAGTTGGAGATGAAAAAAACTCATATAGGTATAGCATATCCGAAAATTATGTAAAAATACCAAGAAATGAATCTTGGGTGATAGTTGGAAGTCTGGGTATAAAATCTGTCCCGGAAAGTGTAAGTACGCATACCATGTGTTCGATGTTTGATCTGAGATAGAAAATGGACTCTAAAAATTATGAAACTTTAATTTCGTATTATTCAATATGTTTATTAAGATTGGGAGGAATATCATAGAAAGTTAAATTGTGGAGAAATTATAAAAAAAAATCCTGGAAGTTGACTGAACGATGGATGAGCCTATGGGGCAGATTTGTTATTTATTGAAGAAATGGGCATAACTTGCTCTAGGAACCTGAATTGATGTTTCGTTTGTCGCATTGGAAACCTAATATGATAAGAAATTGATTACCAGGAAGAAATTAAAGTATGTTCGGACTATGAATTGGATATGTTAAATATATTAACATGAATTTGGATGGAACTTCATTTATGATAAATGATTGGAATAGAATCATATGATGCTTATGAATTGAGTTACGTTTGAGATATTCCTTTGATTGTTGATATTATTATGATGATACTAATATTCTAAGAATGATAGGAAGGGAATAATAACTGGTTGAATAAGTTCCAGACAAAGGCAAAGGAAAAATCCCATTAAGTTTCCAAGGTGATTGTACTCACTGGTAAGATGTAATTATACATAATTATAGATATGATATGTGGTACTTACTGAGTTGAATATGGATAGGGTATAGAAATGATATACTTGCTGAGTTGAATATGGATATGATATGAGTGGTTACTGAGTTGAATATGGATATGATATGTGTGGTTACTGAGTTAGAAATGAATATAATATGTGTGGTTACTGAGTTGATTATAAATATGATATGTGGTACTTACTAAGTTGAATATGGATATGATATGTGTAGTTACTGAGATGAATATGGATATGGTTACTGAGCTGATTATAGATATGATATGTGGTACTTACTGAGGTGAATATGGATAGGGTATAGAAATGATATACTTACTGAGTTGCATATGGATGTGATTTGAGTGGTTACTAGGTTGAATATATATATGTTATGTGTGGTTACTGAGTTGAAAATGAATATGATATGTGTGGTTACTGAGTTGGATATGGATATGGTTACTGAGTTGATTATATATATGATATGTGGTACCTACTGAGTTAAATATGGATATGATATGTGTATTTACTGAGCTGAATATGGATTTGGTTACTGAGATGATTATAGATATGATATGTGGTGCTTACTGAGTTGAATATGGATAGGGTATAGAAATGATGTACTTATTGAGTTGAATATGGACATGATATGAGTGGTTACTGAGTTGAATATAGATATGATATTTGTGGTTACTGAGTTGAAAATGAATATGATATGTTTGGTTACTGAGTTGGATATGGATATGATTACTGAGATGATTATAGATATGACATGTGGTACTTACTGAGTTGAATATGGATATGATATGTGTAATTACTGAGCTGCATATGGATATGGTTACTGAGCTGATTATAGATATGATATGTGGTACTTACTGAGCTGAATATGGATAGGGTATAGATATGATATACTTACTGAGTTGAATATGAATATGATATGAGTGGTTACTTAGTTGAATACATATATGATGTGTGTGGTTACTGAGTTGAATATGAATATGATATGTGTGGTTACTGAGTTGGATATGGATATGGTTACTGAGTTGATTGTAGATATGATATGTGGTACTTACTGAGTTGAATATGGTTTTGATATGTGTAGTTACTGAGTTGGATATGGATATGATATTGGTGGTTATTGAGTTGAATATAGATATAATATTTGTGGTTACCGAGCTGAATATAGACATGACATGTGTGGTTACTGAGTTGGATATGGATATAGTTATTGAGTTGATTATAAATATAATATGTATGTATTCTGAAGAGATGTTATGGCTTATTTTTAGCCAAGATATGTTATGGCTTATCAACAGCTAAGAGATGTAATGGCTTATCAATAGCCAAGATATGTTATAGCTTATTTATAGCCAAGAGATGTTATGGCTTATCAACAGCTAAGAGATGTTATGGCTTATCAACAGCCAAGAGATGTTATGGCTTATTTATAGCCAAGAGATGTTGTGGCTTATTTATAGCCAAGAGATGTTATGGCTTATTAAGAGCCAAGACATGTTATGGCTTATCAACAACCAATAGATGTTAATATAATTAAGATGTTAATATAGTACTTTTACTATATAGATATGTAGTACATCCACTGAGTTTTTGTAACTCATGGTTTTATATGTTTACTTTTTTAGGTTTGTATACTGCCAGCTAGGACACCCTATGATCGGTAATTTGGAGAGTTGCACCGTTAGAGAGAGGTGGGGTTCAAATATGGGAATTTTGTTATTGTCACACTGATGATTTTACTACACTCATACATTGGATATAGTGATATAGAGTGGTTTAATTTGATAAGGGTACTAGTTAATCATAGTAGGGTAGGTTTGCTTAATTATGACTTTAAGATTAATTATGTTATGATACAGAAAAATAATTACGTTCATTGTATACATCATACAAGAAAATCTCGAAATGAATTATATTTTGATTTGTTTAAGGGTACGATTTAATTATCGTGAAATAAATGATTAGTACGAATAAGGGTTTGGGGTGTGACAATTAGTGGTATTAGAGCAACCAGGTTATATATTCTGGACGTGTGTGACGGTTAGATGGCAGTTATTGGTTTGATTTAATATTGTTGAATTGTTTATGTACTAATCAATGATTTAGTATTATAAATTATTTGTTTTGGATGTTATAACTCTGTTATGAAAGGTGGAACCTCGAGCATGGGATAAGCCAGTGGTTCCAAGCTAGGTGGACGACTCTGTATGATGTAAGAGGCTTAGGTTACTCTAAGTGCGGTGACAGGTCAACAAATGAAAGTGGAACACCGAAACCCTATGGAGAATGAATTTCATGGAAGAAGCTACATGGTAAAGTGAGGATAGAATGACAATGTGTTATCCGTAATTGTTTGATTTGAACGACCAAGGTATGTCAATTTCGGGGACGAAATTTTCTAAAGGGGGAGAGTTGTGATAACCCAGATATAATTGGGAACATGGATAATGTGTATTAATATATAATACTAGGTTATTATGTTTAGTATAATCCTACCTTCATAAATCATGAAATATCAAATTAGTTATAAACACAAAAATTTAAAGTTTTCGGTAGGAATGCTCATGTTGGAGACTAGTTTCGACCCTTATAATATAATAATTGACTTGAGGTGAAAACTACATAGTTGTAGATGTAAGAGTAAAGTTTGTAACACAATAAATAGTGTGTAAAACAGAGGTCTGAGTAAAGATTTATGTTGAAATTACGAAACAAGGGCAAATCTGGCCATCTGTTTAAATGATATTTTGTCTTATATGGCGCCACATGTTATATTTTGATTAGATCAAGAGGAGGTGATCGTATGCCGACTTAAACCTCTCCGTATCACCTATTCCTTCAGCCAAATTCAGCCATTAGAGAGTTTGGACTAAAGAGAGAGAACCGTAAGGCTTAGGAGGAGAAAGGCGAGGAGAGATTGGAGAAAAATTCATAGGAAATTACGTAAACATCCCTTAGGTAATTCTATCCATCAATCTTGTTTATTTTTTCAATATTACTAATTTAAATGAGAGAAATGATCAATTGTTTATTATAATTTCATGCCTTGATGTATATGTATGGATAGATACAAGTTCGAAGAAAGATGAAGGTGTAAATCCTTTATATTACCTTGGTTAGAACCCTTTTGTGTTTAAACCTTCATAAGTTTTTGTGTACATATTGGAATTTAGCAATTCTAGTTGGAGATGAAAACAGACTCATATAGGTATAGCATATCTAAACATTATGTAAAAATACAAATAAATGAATCTTGGGTGATAGTTTAAAGTTTGGGTATAAAATCTGCCCAAAAAGTGTAAGTACGCATACCATGTGTTCGATGTTTGGTCTGACATAGCAAATGAACTCTAAAAATTATGAAACTTTAATTTCATATTATTCAATATGTTTATTGAGATTAGGTGGAATATGATAGAAAGTTATGATGTAGAGAAATTATAAAAAAAAATCCTGGAAGTTGACGGAACGATGGATGAGCCTATGGGGCAGATTTGCTATGTATTGAAGAAATGGGCATAACTTGCTCTAGGAACATGAAATGGTGTTTCGTATATTGTATTGGAAACCTAATATGATAAGAAATTGATTACCAAGAAGAAATTAAAGTATGTTTGGACTATGAATTGGATATGTTAAATATATTAACATGAATTTGGATGGAACTTCATTTATGATAAATGATTAGAATAGAATCATATGATGCTTATTAATTGAGTTATATTTGAGATATTACTTCAATTGTTGATATTCTTATGATGATACTAATATTATAAGAATGATAGGAAGGGAAGAAGAACTGGTTAAATAAGTGCTAGACAAAGGCAAAGGAAAAAGCCCATTAAGCTTCCAAGGTGAGTGTACTCACTGGTAACATGTATTTATACATAATTATAGATATGATATGTGGTACTTACTGAGGTGAATATGGATAGGATATAGAAATGATATACTTACTGAGTTGAATATGGATATGATATGAGTGGTTACTAAGTTTAATATGGATATGATATGTGTGGTACTGAGTTGAAAATGAATATGATATGTGTGGTTACTGAGTTGGATATGGATATGATATGTGGTACTTACCAAGTTGAATATGGATATGATATATGTAGTTACTGAGATGAATATGGATATGGTTACTGAGTTGATTATAGATATGATATGTGGTACTTACTGAGTTGAATATGGATAGGGTATAGATATGATATACTTACTGAGTTGAATATGGATATGATATGAGTGGTTACTGAGTTGAATACAGATATAATATGTGTGGTTACTGAGTTGAAAATGAATATGATATGTGTGGTTACTGAGTTGGATATGGATATGGTTACTAAATTAATTATAGATATGATATATGGTACTTACTGAGTTGAATATGGATATGATATGTGTAGTTACTCAGTTGGATATGGATATAATTAATGAGTTGATTATAGATAAGATATGTTGTACCTACTGAGTTGAATATGCATATGATATGGGTGGTTATTGAGTTGAATATTGATATAATGTGTGTGGTTACTGAGTGGAATATGGACATGATATGTGTGGTTACTGAGTTGTATATGGATATAGTTACTGAGTTGATTATAGATATGATATGTATGTATTATGAAGATATGTTATGGCTTATTTATAGCCAAGAGATGTTATGGATTGTCAACAGCCAAGAGATTTTATGGCTTATTAACAACTAAGAGATGTTATGGCTTATTTATAGCCAAGAGATGTTATGGCTTATCAACCGCCAAGAGATGTTATGGCTTATCAACAGCCAAGAGATGTTATGGCTTATTTATAGCCAAGAGATGTTACGGCTTATTTTTAGGTAAGAGATGGTATGGCTTATTTATAGCCAAGAGATGTTGTGGCTTATCAAGAGCCAAAAGATGTTAATATAATTAAGATCTTGATATAGTACTTTTACTATATAGATATGTAGTACATTCACTGAGTTTTTTTAACTCATGGATTTATATGTTTACATTTTCAGGTTTGTATACTGCCAGCTAGGACACCCTATGATCAGTAATTTGGAGAGTTGCACCGTTAGAAAGAGGTGTGGTTCAAATATGGGAATTTTATTATTGTCACACTAATGATTTTACTACACTCATACATTGGATATAGTGAGATAGAGTGGTTTAATTTTATAAGGGTACTAGTTAATCGCAGTAAGGTAGGTTTGCTTAATTATGACTTTGAGATTAATTATGTTATGATACAAAAAAACAATTACGTTCATTGTATACATCATAAAAGAAAATATCGAAATGAATTCTATTTTGATTTGTTCAAGATTAAAATTTAATTATCATGAAATAAATGATTAGTACGGATACAAGTTTGGGGTGTGACAGGTTCTACTCGCCATATCTATCGTGACCGTAATTTATTTAAGACTTATTCTGAGGCTGCAGATAAGAAGGTGTCATTGGGTGATTATCACTCCACTGAGGTTGCTGGTACTGGAAATGTGGAAATAAAGTTCACTTTGGGAAAAACTGTGATCCTCAATGGTGGGAGTCTTTCACCACATTAGAACAAATAGATAAATTACCACCTTTAAGTTAGCGGGAGCAGCTCTCCAATGGTGGGAGTCTGTCACCACATTAGAATAGGGAGATACATTGCCTATAACAGATTTTTGAGAACTCTTTGATCGAAGGTATTTTCCTTCCCCGATTCAGAAGGAATTGAGGAGGAAATTGATGGATGTGTTTTAAGGTAATAGAACGATGGCAGAGTATGAAGAAGAATTTACTTGATTGGCAAAGTTAGTACATGATGAGGTAAATACGGAAGAGAATCATATATCGAAGTTCATGCGAGGATTAAATGGGCAAATTCGGCAGCATTGGTTAGAGAACCCAGCATTGGTGACTTTCGCCGAGGTAGTGAGTGCGGCACTGTTACAGTGTCATGAATATCGTAGTCGTTCGCAAGGGGGTAATAACTTTAAAGATTTGGGTTCATCAAGTAGGTATGGCTAAGAGAACGCCAGTAATGCTAGAGGGCATAGGCAGGATTTAGAGGGTCGCAACAGCGTTATGTTCCTCAAGATGGGCAGAGAGGATTTGCGAGTAGATGTTTCTTTTGTAAAGGATTAGGCCATAGAAAGAGAGATTGTCTTAAAAGAGATGAAGGGCCACGTTTTGAGGAAGTTTTAGATGTGCCGCCCCTACAGCAGATTCGAGGTCATTTTAGGCCAGGGGACTTTGTGTGGGAACCCAATGATGAAGAGAGGCAATCGGACTAGAGAGGTATGATGTAAGCTATTTTCCTGTGTGAATAGGATTGTGCTAGATGAAGTTTTAGGAATATCGTATGTGAGATAGTTATGAGAGGGTAGTGCTATTACCCTATTATGTATGGAATGACCCTAAAGGGAATTTTGAGCAAGTGAGGCTCTTATGTTAGTATCTTTTGAGAGAATAGATTATCTTGTGATGTGCTAAAAGAGAGCTATGATTTTGTTGTGAACGTAAGAATTGTTGTAATGTGTTGAGTAGTAATGATAAAGCTACTTATTTTCATAGTCGTGCTAGACTTATATATTTGTTATATTCCAGCTATGGAAGAGTCTAGTGTATGGCAATATATTAATATAATGCGAGAGATTATTACTGAAATGATTTAGAATTTAGTAGATTATTATTGAGCGAGAGAATTTTAGTTCATATTATGCGAATTTTGAGAGCTATATGTTATTATGTGTATGATGATTGTTAAAGACTTGTGTCATGGGCATAAGGTATTTTATATAAATGTCGAAAGACATAAATCGTTTTTAAAATAAACTGTTTTCAAAATATAACTTTTTATATGCCATTGGGCAATATCAAAATGATTTTCACAAAAAAAATATTTTTAAACTCTAGTCCCGATCTAACAAACTCTCAATCCACGATGTCGCTACATATTAGTGTATTGGGAGGGTTCCATATTTGGATTTCGCTTGCGAGACCTCCCCCGCATGAAAGTAGCGAATGTCAGGAATTGAGAGGAGTTAAATCCTTGTACCTTTCAAAATTGTTATATTATTAGTATGTCAGTATAATTTATTATATTTTGAATTGTGGAACTATTGAGGCAAGAGAAGCCTAATTATGTTTATACGAGTAGAGCTCGAATAAAGGCTGTATGGGCGCCCTAGTAGTTATAATTGGTTCTATAAAACTAAAATAATTCATCGTGAGAAGTAAGAGGATTGGGTATAGTGTTGGTGAGGATAAGTGTAGTGGAAACTGGTTGAGCTTTGGAGTATTAGTCTTAGCTTAATTTCGAGGACGAAATTCTTATAAGTGGGGAAGTCTGTAATACCCCGAGATTTTTGGGACAATAATTAATTTATTTTTGGGAGAAATAAATATTATTTTAATTGGAGAATTATTAAATTGGCATTGAGGTCAAAATTTGAAGATGTTAGAAGGTGATTCGGATGACAATTCTGAGGGTACGATTGTTTCTGGAAGGGTCGAGGTAGTCGAAATGACTGTACTTAGGGCTTATTTGGGATCCGAAATATTTTAAGTTCGTTTGGCTCGAATTAAAGTGATCGGGTCATTTAAAGTGTGTATTATCATTTAAAGTTGTGTATTTTGGAGATAAGGCTTATTAAGCCTACGGGTGAACAATTCTCCTTAGAGAGAAACGGAAAGAAAGAGAGAAATAGAGAGAAGAAAAAAGAAGAGGAGAAAGAGAGAAAAGTTGGGATTTTCGGCCATTACACGATCTCGAGGACGAATCAGACTCAACGAATTTGAGTCAAGTGACTAAACTTGCTAAATAATTGTTGTATATCATTTATTTCATGATTTGTGGATAAAAATTATGAATTTTGGGATAAATTGCTAAAACCTAAATTTTGGGTAAAATCTTAGATTTGTTGTGTATATAATGGATTTGAGGTTAGAAATTAGTTGAGGTGTGTTATTTGATTAGTATTAGTGTTATATATATGTTTGGATTGATGAGGAAGGGGTATAAGATGATTGAAATAATTTTTGGGAATTTTGGATTTTTGAGAAAACAACCCATTCGTAGCTTGCTGACCAAACCGAATCGATTCTCCCCTTCCGAATCGATTTGGTAGGAAGCAAACTTACAGGTCCTTTGGAACGAATCGATTCGGAAGGGCCGAATCGATTCGTAAATGAGGCTGTTTTGAGAGGTTTTTCTGGAGTGAGTTTGTCCGGTCTCGTTGGAGTTTGTCGATTGGGAACCTCTATATGAGTTATGAGAAGTGTGTTTTGGAGAGTTTTGGGAGTTTCCCTTATGAGAAATTGTTGGAGTCATATTGACTTAATTTGAGAGAATACCGTTTAGAGATTATTGTGTCGGCAAAGTGGGGAAGCCCACTATCATTGAGAACTCCGTGGAGAGATAATTATGGATTTATAAGAGAGAGTTAGGATGCGCTTAATGATAATGGATTTTAGTATTAAACCCAAAATGGGATAAATTTAAAGGTTCATATGATTGAACCATATTATGGATTGAGAATAATAATTGCTGATCGAGGTGCATTAGGATATAGAGAATATCCTCAACGTAAATAGAATTGAGAGACGATCCATAAATAGAAGTGATGTGTGAATTTAAAGTGAGAAATAGTATAGTGTATACAAAGTGGGGAAGATGTTTGAGATATTATTGACGCATAGTATACCGAGAGTAAAATATACTAAATAATGATATTATTTCACTCACGCCTAAGAGCGTACTATGAGTATGTAATAGTGTGATATATATATACCTTGTGGGATGGTATACATTTATTGGATGTGATGATGTATGTATATCTTGTGTGAATGATATATGTATATATGTGAAGCATACCCCCTCTATGCTATCATGGGAAGTTGCGCGATGTGGGTGAGGCCCCTGGCTTGAGGAGCAGGGTGCGTATAGTCCCCAGGCCATAGCGTCTATTTATTATTGTGTGATTGTTTTTATTAGGGGTGAGACATGGTGGGTATATTTCGTCTCATTGCCGGGGAAGAACTATGGCCGCTTCCCGTACGTTTTGATTTGTTGTTTTACCATGGCGGTGTGAAAATAGTCCAATATATGGTAACCTGGGATAAAGTGAGTAATTCCTGGAAGATGATAGCATTGAGAACCTGTGTCCTCAAGTTATAGGTCGTTGGGATGGTTATTATTATACTGGTGTGAATAGTATATTAATTGTATATGATTATGTGATATCATATTTGTCTCTAGAGTAAAGAGACATAAGAAGATTGCTTGAATCTCATTCCGGGAGATTTTATCCAGACTTAAAATGTGATGAATTAATTATGGGAAATGAAGAGTAAACAACTATATGAGTATATATATTACTTTGGGTATTGAGGGGTTAATGGACCTCAACAACCAACATTGCCAAGGAGTAGTGTTTCGGGGGGGTTCCTTGTTTGGATTTCGCTTGCGAGACGTCCCACGCACGAAATGCAGTGCAATGTTGGGAGTGAGGAAAAGTTAGTACTTAGTGCTCATATTTATATATTAGTATGTATCTCAAAAATCGACAGTGCCAAGGAGTAGTGTATCGGGGGGGTTCCTTGTTTGGATTTCTCTTGCGAGACGTCCCACGCATGAAACGCCGTGCACTATTGAGAATTGAGAATAATTAATAAATCACTTATAGAATAAGAGAATTTGGGTTATATGCATCATGCATTGAGGGCATAATGAATCTTGATAATCAATACTTCCAAGGAGTAGTGTATTGGGGGGTTCCATGTTTGGATTTTGCTTGTGAGACGCCCCACGCACGAAACGCAATGCAGTATTGAGAATTGAGAGAAGTTTAATCCTTAGCACTTAGATGATAATAACTCATATATATACATAATCATATATATTTATGTCACTAACTAGAATATGAGAAATTCTAGTAAAAGAGAATGTTTATGTATATTGTATATGTTAGTAAGAGAACGAATAATTGAGATGGATAATAGTAGAAGTTGAGGGTTATGATTAAGATGGATTTTAGATGAGTATAAATTTGGAGATAGGTTAGATTATTTCCTAGATAGATTTGGGTAATTATTTGGTGATCATGTGCATACGAATAGTTGTGCGCTTTAGTTGAGAGGTGAGTTGGATTTATGGAGAGTGCTACTCCGCCTTAATCATGTCATAATGCATTTATAATTATTATGCATTTTAATGCACTTGCTATAAAATGTTTTCACACCTCAGGCTCTGACCCGTTTATATTTTCTCTTGCTATGTATATATATTGTATTATTTTAGGTGTTCCTCCACAAGGATGCCATTAATGTTATCCATCCAGTGCATTTGTGGAGCTGTGGCAGTAGCGGACTATTGCGGTATTTTATATTAGTCGTTTCCTATCTTTCGTGTATCTAGATCATGATTCAGTTTTTGTATCGGGTTTATACCCAAATATGGTAGAGTAACACTTTTATATTCTCTCAGAGTATTGTATTGTCTGTGACCCGACAGCTTTGTGCATTGTGTTGTACTCTTTTATACCATTTGAGCATGTGTGTGTCTCTTATCTTAGTTAAAAAAAAATTATGTTGTTGGTTAGTTGTTGCATGGTTTTGTTTTAGAGTTAAATAAAATGTTTTAAAATTTTTGATACCCTCTTTTTGTAGTAATGGGTAGTTAGCTGTGTTTATTTTTTTAGAATCGTCAGTAGATGCTGAGAATGATCCACTTAAGATTCCTGATTATTTTAGTATAGGGCTGGCCACCCGTTATTATTTTGAGCGGGGTGTCACATGGGGCTTTGCCCTTGGAACCTTCATAATAAATCTAGTTGGCTGGGAAATCTGTAGTAGCCTCCTCATCATCTTTTAACAGAGAACAAGGGTTATGCTCGCAAAAAAGTTATAATCATCAAGGACATTCATTCTTACCAAAGTAGCATCCAAGCCCTTCTTGAAGTTAGATTTCTTGATATAGGCTAACTAATACTTAGCATCCACAAAGACCTTAATGTATCCCTTGTCATAACTGGAATCCTTAGTCGAATAAAGGTCTTTATATTCTTTCTTCAAACGATCATATTGGGCCTTCCTGGTCATTGGCAACTTTCAGTTGATCATGATAGCTCTTCAGTGTGCGCATGGCATCACTGTTGAAATTTTTCTCTTTATCATAAACCCTCTTGGCAGTAACGATTGATTTATTAGAATTTTTTAAGGATATTATAAGATCATCATTTATTTTGGACTAATCTAAACGATTCTTCAGGATAGAGACAAAATCTACCACAAACTGCAAACAGGTAAACACAAAAATGCTAAGAACACAAAAGAAGGATCCAATAACTTTGGAGTACAACAAAAAGAATTTTCATCTTACCAAGGATAATGCTTGAGCACTATAGGATAAAAGTTGCTTGTAAGATAGTTGTTTGATCTGCTCGTGATCAGTGGCGAGCACTGCCCCCTTTAATAGACCATAGGCCAATTAAGGGTTCTTGGCCATCGACATCACTTGGGGTCCTCACAAATGTGGGGGAATCACCCTTATTAAAGGGAATTAGAGGAATAGGGGCCTTGTCCTTATGATTTTTCTCTCAGACTGGTGTATCCAAGTCAGTGTCTAAAGGTCCCTCTTGCTCATTCCTCTTCAAGGACTTGGTTATGGGGGGGGGGGGGGGGGGGGATTGACATCTTCATCATCAATCAGTAGTATTCTTCTCTTGGAGTCCACTTAGTCTTTTTACTCATAAGGAAAGGACTCAATGTCTAAGGATTCTAAGTAGGAGGAGATATAATCCTCCTTCCATGGTAAAGGAACTGGAAGATCAGGAATGCATTCTACTGGATGATCTATAATATGACTAACATAATTCTTATACTAGAGGAGAAAGGAGTCAGAATGAGGGTGGTCAACACCATGAACTAAGGGTTCCCTTAATTTCCAAACCTTCAGCAGCTCTTCCCTATTAATGTGAACAATAGAGGGCTCTTTCTTCTTCAAACGAGTTGCTCAGATCAGTAACCACACAAATAAGAGAAAATTCAAAAAAAAATAAAAGGAAAGTATTGACCTATGTCACTCACCCATTCTAGGCATAGAAACTCTAGGTACTGTTTGCCCTCAAGGAGATAAGGATGTTGTTAATTTAGAAGAATAAAATCCTAATCCCAATATCTCTTATTAGAATCACAAAGGCTAACTAACAATACCCAATCATCCTTCCTTGCCTTCAGATATAAAATACCATTTGTTGTGTGAGACCAAGAATAGCAAAATCTAATTTCAGGGATCCTTATGTTGGTGCCATATAGTTCATTTATTCTGTGAACTCCATTTACAATCCGCCATGTATTTGGAGCACGTTAGGAGGAAACAATGTTAAAAAACTCATAAAATTCCAAAAAAGTTAGTTTGGGAGAAATGTTATTCCCCCTTAAGCTACTCAAAGAGTGTGGATCCAATGACCACCATCAATAGAGATGCAATTTCTAGGAATGGTGGCACATTTAATTATAACCCAAAAAGGAATTGAATATTTTTCTAAACTCCTCCAAATTCTTCTCATTAACAGAATAAACAATTATCAAAGGGAGAAAAGGGTATAAGAAGAATATGCATCGAATATAAGCAGAAAGAACCATGAAGATGGAAAAATTAAGAGAAGACAACGAGGACTTACAGAATGAACTGAGAAAACGGGAGCTTCAGAGAGTCTTTTTGAGCAAGAAAAGGAAGTAAAATAATGGTATAGAGTTTGAAACAAGTGAGTATCAAGTTCTAAGAGTTAAATCATAAGTAATAACAAACAAGATCAATTTTGGTGGTTCATTTTTCTACATAGATCACCATGCCCCCGACGATTTGAAATAATTATGCACATATTTGAGTACACATATCAGACTTTGGACTCATCTTGGGAAAACGAAGGATGTAAAATTCTTTGGCCCATCTTTGGCAAAGAATTTTAGGGGAAATTGTGGGAACAAAACCATGGAGGCCTAATTTCCAGTAGTCAAAATAGGCCCAGCACGTTGCCCTAGTCAAATTCAACGTTGAATAGATAAATACAAGAATATATTATGTGGATGATCGAAGATTCATTTCGGTTACCAACATTGTCAAAGGAGATTAACATGAATCATCATCGAGCCAATGAAGAGCTCGTAGAGTTTTCGTATAACTCAAGTCCTTCCTATAATATAAATACAACCCTCACCTTGAGGAAAAGGGGAATGTAATTTTGAACCTCTGACGAATTAATGAAAAATTGAGAAATCCTTCGTAGACATATACAGATTCCAAACCACATAAATATTATGTGTTGTGATAATTTATCTACTCTTTTAATCATTTTCCTCTTTAGAATTATTAATTGTGATTTTTTGCACTCACAATACTCATGTTTGCAAAGGTTAGTACGTATTCCAAACTTTTCACAAAATCATACTTATGGTCCCAAAATATACTTTTGACATTTTAGCCTGAAGTGCTCATCTTACACAATGATAACTTTTTACTATTGCTAGTGCTCCTTATTTCACCTTGGGCCTTAACTTTTCAGCATTACACATTTGAACACCCATATTTTTAATACTTTTACACTTAGTCTTATTTACTTTATTTTCTTCGTGTTTCTAAAACTATGTTCTCATAAACTGTATCATTTTATATCAATAATATTATGAACTATATCAAGTTTATTATTTTATCTTCCAAAGCTCATTTTCACACACTTTCAATAAGCATAACCCATTTATCCCAACTACGTGTGTTTATGTTCATGAAAGTGGGGTTTTATGCGAATAAAACCCAACAAAGGCAATCTACTATTTTTTTTAAGTTCAATATAATATTTTATTATGAAGTCAATAAGTTTAACATGATTTATATAAGAAATAATTAGCTTATACATTATGAAATTTACCCTTCTTTCAAACTTTAACTTTTACCCATTTAAATCACATATTCTTGAACATATATTCCTATATAATGATAATAATCATAACTAGTCATATAGATCATATATATATAATATTCTTTTATTCAAAATTAGAAATTTTACCTCTTGAAGATGTTAATTACTTTGATGAAGAAGCTGAAAGAAACACAATAAATTCCTAGCTCCTTTTCAATATTTTTCCTCCAAAATTCCACCTTCAACGTCCTCTTTAACCCTTGATAATGAAATAGAGGAATGGTGGTCTTGCAAGATTTATATATAGAGATAATTATGAGGAATTAAGAATACTAATATGAGTAAGAAGAAGACTCAAATTTTAGTTTTTAAGGTTACTTTCTCCCAATAGAATTGAGACAATGAATTAGCAAAGTCTCTCATTCATATCTCTTATAATTGTCCTAAAGCCCATTCTAATGACCCCCCATCACTCAATAATGTTACCACTTGGTCTAATGGGCTAGTAATCCAGATATATAATGGCTTAAAGATGTGGGAGAATGTAATACCCCGTGATTTTATTGACTTTTAAAATGGGTTATATTTTAAATTAATGGATTAATTGGATTTTATTATAAATTAATTGATTTGGGTTTTATCCGAATTGTGGATATTAAAATGTATGATTCTATATATTACTTAAAGATATTTAGGTAATATATGAATGTGATGATATTGATATTGTTGTGAGTTATTAATTCAGTAATGTGAATTTTTAGTCGGATGCGGTATAAGACGTGTCGGGACTAATTTGTTAAATTAAAAAGGAAACTTATTTTTATATCAACCTTATAGTCGTTTTGAGTGCGTCGTTGCGTCCGGAAGGGTTGAAATAGTCAGAAAAGTCTATTTGAATGTTGGTTTTGGGTCTCGGGTCATTTGGAATGAAAGGACAACTAAAAAGGGCATTTGAGTCATTTTTACAAGGGAGATGAATAGTGATTTCAGATTTTGTCTTATTATAAGTATTTGGAGATTAGTTGAACGTGGGTACATTCATCTCTTCTACACAATATTGAGAAGTCGTCTCCTTAGAGAGAGTGAAAGGTTGCTTGGTAGAAGAAAGTTTACTTGGGAAGGAGAAGAACTAAGAACAAAAGGTCACCACCACCAACCACCACCAGAAGTTGGCCGGAGAAAGGGAGAACCACCTGTGTTATTCAACCCCAAAGGGTCATACCTTCATTAGAGGCAAGTGTTTGATATTTGCAATCTAAGTTTGTATATTGTACATGTTAGAATAGTTATAAAAAGAGATGATTTTTCATGTTTGGAAGATAAAGATGGAGTTGTAATGGATTTCTGGTAATATGAACATATATAGGAATCAAACTCATGTTGTAGGTAGTTAGTAATCCACGAAATAATCATAAATCTGTTGAAGAAATTCTGAAAACCATTGACGTGTTCTTGAAGATATTATGTTGATAATTTTCTGGACAAAGAGGATAAAAACATGCTTTTAATTCAATCTCTTGATAATTCTAGGATGTTTAGATCATTAGAAATCATTTATAAATGTTGATATATCATGTAGTAAGGATTATAAGTCATTTGGATTGTTAAAATGAAGGTTTGAATGATCAAAAGTGATGAAACCCGTAGTATCAGAAATGCAGAAAACTGGGCTGATATCTGGGCGATTGATCGATCGACCCCCTGCCTTCGATCGATCGCCCTCCCCAGAATCTTTGAAGTTGTTTCTTTTTAATGCTTGTTCTTATCCCGAACCTTTTGTAAGTCTTTTGTGATTATTAATTGGATATTTTGGGAGTTAGGGAAGATCAGTAAGCCCTATATGAGAGTCGAATTAATGTGATTGGGATTTAATTGATTATAATTATGATAATTAAATTGAAAGAAATTTCGGTTGCTAGATTCATGTGCTGGATTGTAATTGGTATGCATTAGGATTAAGGATAGGTCCAGTAGGAGAGATTGAATATAACACCTGGGTAGCCTTAGGGTTATAATTTGAACATCAAGGACTGAGTTTAAGCTCATTATTGATTACGCAAGGACTGAATGTAGTTCAAGCGCTTAGTGGTGTGGCTCCGGGATAGAGATAAGAGTTCAGACCACATTTGTTTGAAAGAGGGGATGAGGTTATCCCGGTTGCGTATTTAAAGTTGACGAACTTCCACAACCGACAAAGTTAAGTAGTAGTGTATTGGAGGGGTTCCTTATTTGGATTTCGCTTTGGAGACGCTCCGCGCATGAACCTTCACGACATCGGGAGTGGAGAGATGTTATAGGATGGGAGGACATTGATTTTATTGATAAGTCATATAGTGTGAATGAAACACTATAGACTATGAGCCCTCTAATGATGGTATTCAATCCTAGTTGATAGAAGATGTGTTTATAAGAGACTAAAAATAATCGGTTATAACCCTAATTAAAGGAGAGTTTAATTCGTCGTTATTCAGGAGATAAGATGATATGGACCAGTAGGATATTAGTGATTTCTTACTGAATAAATGTTGAGGAAAAACCTATTTGAAACTTGAGTAATGAGTGAGGCTCGGGGATGATTAAATTTAAAGAGATATAATGCTACGTATGGGAATTATCTTATGGTAGTGTGAATACCTTGTTGATATTGTATTATAGGTAGATGACAATTCCTATTTGATTAAATTGATAATTTATGTGTATGACATACCTAGCTTACTTGCTATCGATGAGAGGTTTACGTGTGAGGGAAGTCATATCCTGATGAATCCATGGGATCTTTGATTTGTCGCTTAAAAATATAGGTCTATGAAAGACTTATCGGGGAATTGATAAGTCCGCTGACTGTGTGTACGTAGGTATGTGTGTGACCCATGGATACGAGAACTATGTTCACCTCCAATTTTTGTGTTGATGTTTGTGGTTCGAGGAATCCTTACCGAACCTTTTGTCCCCTATTCAGCGACCAGCGAAATTGGGACATTATAGCAGAGTAATGCATTGCACCGCAGCTGTGACTCGGGGTGCCATATTATATATGTATATTTATATAATGAATTTAATGTATGTGTATATAGTGGTTAAATTATCTACTATGTGATAATTGTAGATAACGGTGAATAGAGAAAGAGAATGGAATTAAGTTAATGAATGTTTATTCTTATATAATTGAAAAGCTTAATTCATATTAATGAGAAATTATTCATGTTAATGGGAAACGTATATGAATAATTATATGACGTATGGTATGGGACATACGGGGTTATGATATGGGATGGAATCATATTATGGAAATTTGTGAAAAGGAACCATTAACTAAGAGATTAATTGGAAACGTTAAGTGTGCACTCTAGATGAGAGGTGAGAATTGCAAGTGAGAGTCTTGATACTAACATGTGTATAATAAATGCTTTATTGCACTTGCTAAATACTTACTGTTTTAAAAATCATTTTTACATGGGGCTCTGACCCGTTTCCTTGCATATTTTCTATTCTATTGTACCTTCTATATCTGGTGTCCAGCAGCAAGGACGCCAACTTTAGAGGATTATGACGAGCTATGGAGCTATGGAGTATTGCTTAGACGTCTATCTTCATTTGATTCATAGGATTCTTTTAGTTAGGGCATGTCGCCCAAAGGAATTCAGTTATCTTCTTTTCTATCTGAATCATATACTCTTGTATTCGTGTCGTATTAATACATTTACTATTGTTGGGATTACTGTATTGGATAATTGTTTGGGAATGTTTATTCCAATTGCATTTAAATTCTTTTGTGTTATCTGTTCGGTTATTAGTGTGGTATAATAATATGTGTAGTGTTATTCATAAACTAAAAATGGTTTTTGTTGAAATAAAATATGGAAAGTTTTTAACACCAGCTTAATTGGGTATTGGGTGAGTTATAAATGTTTTCGACAGTGATGCTAAGAATGATCCAACTGTATATTCTGTTTTAATTTGGTATAGGACTGGCCACCCGGTATTTAATTAGGCGGGGTGTTACAGGTGGTATCAGAGCATCAGGTTCTAGTGTCCTTTAAGGTCTGTACGGCATACTGTGTTTTTAGCTCAGCGTTACCTTGTTTGATATAGAGCCTTATATTTAGGATTATTGATTTCTTAAGTAAGATTCAGTTCTCCTGCTATAGCGTATATATTTGTGAGCCTTATTCACGTTCGGATGGGTTCGTACAAGAAGTATGGCAGATGAGGGCCATTAGACGGATAGCGAAGATCGTACCTAGAAGGTTATGAAGTATGTTCGAGTATGATGACCGCAGTCGAGGTCACCCCTATTATGGAAAATTGAGGAGAGTCATCAGTAGAAGTTCTTGAAATGCGGGAATTATGTGTGTTACCTAATGAAGGAAATATATTCTAAGGCTTGGGCATTTAGTGGAGTGTGGTTAACTAGAACTGAAAATTTGGGGTAAAATTTTTCTTGACTTATCGGAGCAAAGTTATAATAGTGGGAGTTAATAACCACCGCCCACGAATGAGGGTATGTAATCTATCTAAGGAAATATGAGGCGTATATTGATTTTTGTAGCGATTAATGTTGTTTGGGCAAAAGGGTTGCTAAACTTAGCCTATTGTATTGTTATTTACGTAGACTCGCCGAGGAGTTGTGGGACACCTATATTTTTACATGTCATCACTTGGGTTTGATTTTTATCATGGAATTACTTACTTTAGGCATGTCCGAGCATGATGAGACTATCGAAATGGATTTACTTGTGGTATATGAGAGCGTATGTACTACTACTAGCCAGCATCTTGTCTTTAATAAGAGAATAGATGAGTAGACTTTATTTGAAATCGACAAAAACTGTAGAGAGGTTATAAACTATTGACTAAGGACCTGAGGAGTTTCGATGACCGACTACTTTAGGTAGTAGTGTATCGGGGGGTTCCTTGTTTGGATTTCGCTTGCGAGACACCCCACGCATGAAACTAATAACCGTTGGGAGTCGAAATAAGTTAGGTCTTCAGGATATGAGTTTATAACCTTTGCGATAAATATTATAATGAAAGTTGTACATAGGGTGTATGGGCGCCCTGGATGGTTGGATTGTAGTAGTTTTCATAATTGTGAAACAGTGAGTAGTTGTGACTTCAGGATCTATTTGTTTAATAAGTGAAGATTACTTTTCCCAAACTTTGTCACAAGCATGGTATAGGGAAGATTGCGTAAAGTTTAAATTCGATTCAGTTGAAACTATATGGTGAGGCTTGGTGTAACATCAATAAGGATTTTCGGTATGTACTGTATGGGCGGTACGACAAAGATTACTTGCGATGTGAGATGTATACTCAGAGTTCACCTTACCAGTATGATTTATCTTTTTGAATTTCGGGACGAAATTCTGTTATAACGGGGGAAGTATGTAATACCCCGTGATTTTAATGACTTTTAAAATGGGATATATTTTAAATTAATGGATTAATTGGATTTTATTATAAATTAATTCATTTGGGTTTTATCCGAATTGTGGATATTAAAATGTATGATTATGTATATTACTTATAGATATTTAGGTAATATATGAATGTGATGATATTGATATTGCTGTGAGTTATTAATTCAGTAATTTGAATTTTTAGTCGGACGCGGTATGGGATGTGTCTGGACTAATTTCTTAAATTAAAAAGGAAACTTATTTTTATATCAACCTTATAGTCATTTCGAGTGCGTCGTTGCGTCCGGAAGGGTTGAAATAGTCAGAAAAGTCTATTTGGATGTTGGTTTTAGGTCCCGGGTCATTTGGAAATGAAAGGACAACCAAAAAGGGCATTTCAGTCATTTTTACAAGGGGATGAATAGTGATTTCAGATTTTGTCTTATTATAAGTATTTGGAAATTAGTTGAACGTGGGTACATTCATCTCTTCTACACAATATTGAGAAGTCATCTCCTTAGAGAGAGTGAAAGTTTTCTTCGGAGAAGAAAGTTTACTTGGGAAGGAGAAGAACTAAGAACCAAAGGTCACCACCACCAACCACCACCGGAAGATGGCCGGAGAAAGGGAGAACCAATTGTGTTATTCAAACCCAAAGGATCAGACCTTCATTAGAGGAAAGTGTTTGATATTTTCAATCTAAGTTTGTATATTGTCTATGTTAGAATAGTTATAAAAAGAGATGATTTTTCATGTTTGGAAGATAAAGATGGAGTTGTAATCGATTTCTGGAAATATGAACATATATAGGAATCAAACTCATGTTGTAGGTAGTTAGTAATCCACGAAATAATCATAAATCTGTTGAAGAAATTCTGAAAACCATTGATAAGTTCTAGAATATATTATGTTGATAATTTTCTGGAAAAAGAGGATAAAAACATGCTTTTAATTCAATCTCTTGATGATTAAATTAAAAGGAAACTTATTTTTATATCAACCTTATAGTTGTTTCGAGTGCGTCGTTGTGTCCGTAAGGGTTGAAATAGTCAGAAAAGTCTATTTGGATGTTGGTTTTGGGTCTCGGGTCATTTGGAAATGAAAGGACAACCAGAAAGGGCATTTCAGTCATTTTTACAAGGGGGTGAATAGTGATTTCGGATTTTGCTTATTATAAGTATTTGGAGATTAGTTGAACGTGGGTACATTCATCTCTTCTACACAATATTGAGAAGTCATCTCCTTAGAGAGAGTGAAAGGTTGCTTGGGAGAAGAAACTTTACTTGGGAAGGAGAAGAACTAAGAACCAAAGGTCACCACTACCAACCACCACCGAAAGTTGGCCGGAGAAAGGGAGAACCACCTGTGTTATTCAACCCCAAAGGATCAGACCTTCATTAGAGGCAAGTGTTTGATATTTGCAATCTAAGTTTGTATATTGTCCATGTTAGAATAGTTATAAAAAGAGATGAATTTTCATGTTTGGAAGATAAAGATGGAGTTGTAATGGATTTCTGGAAATATGAACATATATAGGAATAAAAATCATGTTGTAGGTAGTTAGTAATCCACGAAATTATTATAAATCTGTTGAAGAAATTCTGAAAACCATTGATGTGTTCTTGAAGATATTATGTTGATAATTTTCTGGAAAAAGAGGATAAAAACATGCTTTTAATTCAATCTCTTGATGATTCTAGGATGTTTAGATCATTAGAAATCATTTATAAATGTTGATATATCATGTAGTAAGGATTATAAGTCATTTGGGTTATTAAAATGAAGGTTTGAATGATCAAAAGTGATGAAACTCGTAGTATCAGAAATGCAAAAAACTGGGATGATATCTGGGCGATCAATCGATCGACCCCCTGCCTTCGATAGATCGGCCTCCCCAGAATCTTTGAAGTTATTTCTTTTTCATGCTTGTTCTTATCCCGAACCTTTTGTAAGTCTTTGGTGATTATTAATTGGATATTATGGTATTTAGGGAAGATTAGTAAGCCCTAGATGAGAATCGAATTAATGTGATTGGGATTTAATTGATTAGAATTATGATAATTAAATTGAAAGAAATTTTGGTTGCTAGATTCATGTGTTGGATTCTAATTGGTATGCATGAGTATTAAGGATAGGTACAGTAGGGGAGATTGAATATAACACCTGGGTAGCCTTAGGGTTATAACTTGAACATCAAGGACTGAGTTTAAGCTCATTATTGAGTACGCAAGGACTGAGTGTAGTTCAAGCGCTTAGTGGTATGGCTCCTGGATAGAGATAAGAGTTCGACCACATTTGGTTAAAGATAGGATGAGGTTATCCCAATTTCCTATTTGAAGTTGACGGACCTCCACGACCGACAAAGTTAAGTAGTAGTGTATTGGAGGGGTTGCTTGTTTGGATTTCGCTTTGCGAGACGCTCCCTGCATGAACCTTAACGACGTCGGGAGTGGAGAGATGTTATAGGATGCGAGGATTTCGATTTTGTTAATAAGTCATATAGTGTGAATGAAACACTATAGACTATGAGCCGTGTGACGATGGTATTCAATCCTATTTGATAGAAGATGTGTTTATAAGAGATTAGAAACAATCGGTTATAACCATAATTAAAGGAGAGTTTAATTCGTGGTAATTTGGGAGATAAGATGACATGGACCAGTAGAATATTAGTGATTTATTACAGAATAAATGTTGAGGAAAAACCTATTTGAACCTTGAGTAATGAGTGAGGCTCGGGGATGATTAAATTTAAAGAGATATAATGCTACGTATAGGAATTATCTTATGGTAGTGTGAGTACCTTGTTGATATTGTATTATAGGTAGATGATAATTCCTATTTGATTTAATTTATAATTTATGTTTATGACATACCTAGCTTACTTGCTATCGATGGGAGGTTTGCGCGTGAGGGCAGTCATATCCTTGTGAATCCATGGGATCTTTGATTTGTCATTCAAGAACATAGGTCTAGGAAAGACTTATCGGGGAGTTGATAAGTCCGCTGACTATGGGTACGTAGGTATGTTCGTGACCCATTGATACAAGAACTATGTCCGCCTCCAATTGTTGTGTTGATGTTTGTGGTTCGAGGAATCCTTACCGAACATTTTGTCCCCTATTCGGCGACCAGCTAAATTGTGACATGATAGCAGAATAATGCATTGCACCGCAGTTGTGACTCGGGGTGCCGTATTATATATGTATATTTATATAATGAATTAAATGTATGTGTATATAGTGGTTAAATGATTTACTGTGTGATAATTGTAGATAACGGTGAATAGATAAAGAGAATGGAATTAAGTTAATGAATGTTTATTCTTATAGAATTGAAAAGCTTAATTCATATTAATGAGAAATGATTCATGTTAATGGGAAACGTATATGAATAATTATATGACGTATGGTATGGTACATACGGGGTTATGATATGGGATGGAATCATATTATGGAAATTTGTGAAGAGGAACCATTAACTAAGAGGTTAATAGGAAACGTTCAGTGTGCACTCTAGATGAGAGGTGAGAATTGCAAGTGAGAGTCTGGATACTAACATGTACATAATAAATGCTTTATTTCACTTGTAAAATACTTTCTGTTTAAAAATCATTTTTACATCGGGCTCTCACCCACTTCCTTGCATATTTTCTTTTCTATTGTACCTTCTATATCAGGTGTCCAGCAGCAGGGACGCCAACTTTAGAGGATTATGACGAGCTATGGAGCTATGGAGTATTGCTTAGACGCCTATCTTCATTTGATTCACAGTATTCTTTTAGTTAGGGCATGTCACCCGAAGGAATTCAATTATCTTCTTTTCTATCTGAGTCATATACTCTTGTATTCGTGTTGTATTAATACATTTATTATTGTTGGAATTACTGTATTGGATAATTATTTCATAATGTTTATTCCAATTGCATTTAAATTCTTTTGTGTTATCTGTTCGGTTATTAGCGTTGTAGAATAATATGTGTAGTGTTATTCATAAACTAAAAATGGTTTTTGTTGAAATAAAATATGGAAAGTTTTTAACATCAGCTTAATTTGGTATTGGGTGAGATGTAAATATTTTCGACAGTGATGCTAAGAATGAACCAACTGTATATTCTGTTTTAATTTGGTATGGGACTGGCCACCCGGTATTTAATTAGGCGGGTTGTTACAGGTGGTATCAGAGCATCAGGTTCTAGTGTCCTTTAGGGTCTATACGGCTTACTGTGTTTTCAGCTTAGTATTACCTTGTTTGATATAGAGCCCTATGTTTAGGATTGTTGATTTCTTTTGTAAGATTCAGTTCTCCTGCTATAACGTATATATTTTTTAACCTTATTCGCGTTCGGATGGGTTCGTACAAGAAGTATGGCAGATGAGGGCCATTGGGCGGATAGCGGAGATCATACCTAGGAGGTTATGAAGTACGTTCGAGTATGATGATCGTAGTCGAGGTCATCCCTATTATGGAAAATTGAGGAGAGTCATCAGTAGAAGTTCTTGAAATGCGGGAATTGTGTGTGTTACCTAACGAAGGCAATATATTCTAAGGCTTGGGCATATAGTGGAGGGTGGTTAACTAGAACTGAAAATTTGGGGTAAAATTTTTCTTGACTTATCGGAGCAAAGTTATAATAGTGGGAGTTAACAACCACCGCCCACGAATGAGGGTATGTTTTCTATATAAGGAATTATGAGGCGTATATTGATTTTTGTAGCGATTAATATTGTATGGGCAAAAGGGTTGCTAAACTTAGCCTATTGCATTGTTATTTACGTAGACTCACCGAGGGGTTGTGGGACACCTATATATTTACATGTCATCACGTGGGTCTAATTTTTATCACGGAATTACTTACTTTAGGCATGTCCGAGCATGAAGTGACTATCGGCATGGATTTACTTGTGGTATATGAGAGCGTTTGTACTACTACTAGCCAGCATCTTGTTTTTATAAGAGAATAGATGAGTAGACTTTATTTGAAATCGATAAAACCTGTAGAGAGGTTATAAACTATTGACTAAGGACCTGAGGAGTTTCGATGACCGACTACTTTAGGTAGTAGTGTGTCGTGGGGGTTCCTTGTTTGGATTTCGCTTGCGAGACACCCCACGCATGAAACTAATAACCGTTGGGAGTCGAAATAAGTTAGGTAATTAGTATATGAGTTTATAACCTTTGCGATAAATATTATAATGAAAATTGTAAGATAGGGTGTATGGGCGCCCTGGATGGTTGGATTATAATAGTTTTCATAATTTTGAAACAGTAAGTAGTTGTGACTTCAGGATCTATTTGTTTAATAAGTGAGGATTACTTTTCCCAAACTTTGTCACGAGGATGGCATAGGGAAGATTGCGTAAAGTTTAAATTCGATTCAGTTGAAACTACATGGTGAGGCTTGGTGTAACATTAATAAGGATTTTCGATAATGTACTGTATGGGCGGTACGACAAAGATTACTTGAGATGTGAGATGTATACTCAGAGTTGACCTTACCAGTATGATTTATCTTTCTGAATTTCGGGATGAAATTCTGTTATAAGGGGGGAAGTATGTAATACCCCGTGATTTTAATGACTTTTAAAATGGGTTATATTTTAAATTAATGGATTAATTGGACTTTATTATAAATTAATTCATTTGGGTTTCATCTGAATTGTGGATATTAAAATGTATGATTTTGTATATTACTTAAAGATATTTAGGTAATATATGAATGTGATGATATTGATATTGCTGTGAGTTATAAATTCAGTAATTATAATTTTTAGTCGGACGCGGTATGGGACGTGTCGGGACTAATTTGTTAAATTAAAAAGGAAACCTATTTTTATATCAACCATATAGTCATTTCGAGTGCGTCGTTGCGTCCAGAAGGGTTGAAATAGTCAGAAAAGTCTATTTGGATGTTGGTTTTAGGTCTCGGGTCATTTGGAAATGAAAGGAAAACCAAAAAGGGCATTTAGGTCATTTTTACAAGGGGTGAATAGTGATTTTAGATTTTGTCTTATTATAAGTATTTGGAGATTAGTTTAACGTGGGTACATTCATCTCTTCTACACAATATTGAGAAGTCATCTCCTTAGAGAGAGTGAAAGGTTGCTTGGGAAAAGAAAGTTTACTTGGGAAGGAGAAGAACTAAGAACCAAAGGTCACCACCACCAACCACCATCGGAAGTTGTCCGGAGAAAGGGAGAACCACCTGTGTTATTCAAACCCAAAGTATCAGACCTTCATTAGAGGCAAGTGTTTGATATTTTCAATCTAAGTTTGTATATTTTCCATGTTAGAATAGTTATAAAAAGAGATGATTTTTCATGTTTGGAAGATAAAGATGGAGTTGTAAAGGATTTCTGGAAATATGAACATATATAGGAATCAAACTCATGTCGTAGGTAGTTAGTAATCCACGAAATAATCATAAATCTATTGAAGAAATTTTGAAAACCATTGATGTGTTCTTGAAGATATTATGTTGATAATTTTCTTGAAAAAGAGGATAAAACATGCTTTTAATTCAATCTCTTGATGATTAAATTAAAAAGGAAACTTATATTTATATCAACCTTATAGTCATTTCGAGTGCGTCATTGCGTCCAGAAGGGTTGAAATAGTCAGAAAAGTCTATTTGGATGTTGGTTTTAGGTCTCGGGTCATTTGAAAATGAAAGGACAACTAAAAAGGGCATTTCGATCATTTTTACAAGGGGGATGAATAGTGATTTCGGATTTTGTCTTATTATAAGTATTTGGAGATTAGTTGAACGTGGGTACATTCATCTCTTCTACACAATATTGATAAGTCATCTCCTTAGAGAGAGTGAAAGGTTGCTTGGGAGAAGAAAGTTTACTTGGGAAGGAGAAGAACTAAGAACCAAAGGTCACCACCACCAACCACCATCGAAAGTTGGTCGAAGAAAGGGAGAACCACCTGTGTTATTCAAACCCAAAGGATCAGACCTTCATTAGATGCAAGTGTTTGATATTTGCAATCTAAGTTTGTATATTGTCCATGTTAGAATAGTTATAAAAAGAGATGATTTTTCATGTTTGGAAGATAAGATGGAGTTGTAATGGATTTCTAGAAATATGAACATATATAGGAATCAAACTCATGTTGTAGGTAGTTAGTAATTCACAAAGTAATCATAAATCTGTTGAAGAAATTTTGAAAACCATTGATGTGTTATTGAAGATATTATGTTGATAATTTTCTGGAAAAAGAGGAAAAAAACATGCTTTTAATTAAATCTCTTGATGATTCTAGGATGTTTAGATCATTGGAAATCATTTATAAATGTTGATATATCATGTAGTAAGGATTATAAGTCATTTGGGTTGTTAAAATGAAGGTTTGAATGATCAAAAGTGATGAAACCCGTAGTATCAGAAATGCAGAAAACTGGGCTGATATCTGGGCGATCGATTGAATGACCCCCTGCCTTCGATCGATCGACCTCCCCTGAATCTTTGAAGTTGTTTATTTTAATGCTTGTTCTTATCCCGAACCTTTTATAAGTCTTTGGTGATTATTAATTGAATATTGTGGGACTTAGGGAAGATCAGTAAGCCCTAGATGAGAATCGAATTAATGTGATTGGGATTTAATTAATTAGAATTATGATAATTAAATTGAAAGAAATTTCGGTTGCTAGATTCATGTGTTGGATTATAATTGGTATGCATGAGGATTAAGGATAGGTCCAGTAGGGGAGATTGAATATAACACCTGGGTAGAATTAGAGTTATAATTTGAACATCAAGGACTGAGTTTAAGCTCATTATTGATTACGCAAGGACTGAGTGTAGTTCAAGCGCTTAGTGGTATGGCTCCTGGATAGAGATAAGAGTTCATACCACATTTGGTTGAAAGAGGGTATGAGGTTATCCCGGTTGCGTATTTGAAGTTGACGGACCTCCCCGACTGACAAAGTTAAGTCGTAGTGTATTGGAGGGGTTCCTTGTTTGGATTTCACTTTGTGAAACGCTCCGCGCATGAACCTTAACGACGTCGGAGTGGAGAGATGTTATAGGATGCGAGGATGTTGATTTTGTTGATAAGTCATATAGTGTGAATGAAACACTATAGACTATGAGCCATGTGATGATGGTATTCAATCCTAGTTGATAGAAGATGTGTTTATAAGAGATTAGAAACAATCGGTTATAACCCTAATTAAAGGAGAGTTTAATTCGTGGTAATTCGGGAGATAAGATGATGTGGACCAGTAGGATATTAGTGATTTCTTACTGAATAAATGTTGAGGAAAAACCTATTTGAACCTTGAGTAATGAGTGAGTCTCGGGGATGATTAAATTTAAAGAGATATAATGCTACGTATGCGAATTATCTTATGGTAGTGTGAGTACCTTGTTGATATTGTATTATAGGTAGATAATAATGCCTATTTGATTTAATTGATAATTTATGTGTATGACATACCTAGCTTACTTGCTATCGATGGGAGGTTTGCGCGTGAGGGCAGTCATATCCTGATGAATCCATGAGATCTTTGATTTGTCGGTCAAGAACATAGGTCTATGAAAGACTTATCGGGGAGTTGATAAGTCCGCTGACTGTGGGTACGCAGGTATGTTCATGACCCATATATATGAGAACTATATTCGCCTCTAATTGTTGTGTTGATGTTTGTGGTTTGAGGAATCCTTACAGAACCATTTGTCCCCTATTCGGCGACCAGAGAAATTGGGACATTATAGCAGAGTAATGCATTGCACCGTAGCTGTGACTCGGGGTGCCGTATTATATATGTATATTTATATAATGAATTAAATGTATGTGTATATAGTGGTTAAATTATCTACTGTGTGATAATTGTAGATAACGGTGAATAAAGAAAGAGAATGGAATTAAGTTAATGAATGTTTATTCTTATAGAATTGAAAAGCTTAATTCATATTAATGAGAAATGATTCATGTTAATGGGAAACGTATATGAATAATTATATGACGTATGGTATGGGACATACGGGGTTATGATATGGGATGGAATCATATTATGGAAATTTGTGAAGAGGAACCATTAACTAAGAGGTTAATAGGAAACGTTAAGTGTGCACTCTAGATGAGAGGTGAGAATTGCAAGTGAGAGTGTGGATACTACCATGTACATAATAAATGCTTTATTTCACTTGTTAAATACTTACTGTTTTAAAAATTATTTTTACATCGGGCTCGGACCCGTTTCCTTGCATATTTTCTTTTCTATTGTACCTTCTATATCAGGTGTCCAGCAGCAGGGACGCCAACTTTAGAGGATTAGGATGAGCTATGGACTATTGCTTAGACGCATATCTTCATTAGATTCACAGTATTCTTTTAGTTAGGGCATGTCGCCCGAAGGAATTCAGTTATCTTCTTTTCTATCTGAGTCATATACTCTTGTATTCGTGTCGTATTAATACTTTTACTATTGTTGGGATTACTGTATTGGATAATTATTTGGGAATGTTTATTCCAATTGCATTTAAATTCTTTTGTGTTATCTGTTCGGTTATTAGTGTTGTAGAATAATATGTGTAGTGTTATTCATAAACTAAAAATTGTTTTTTGTTGAAATAAAATATGGAAAGTTTTTAACACCAACTTAATTGGGTATTGGGTGAGTTGTAAATGTTGTTGACAGTGATGCTAAGAATGAACCAACTGTATATTTTGTTTTAATTTGGTATGGGACTGGCCACCCGGTATTTAATTAGGCGGGTTGTTACAGAGAATCATTCCATGTGTCCCTTAATTATTCTAAAAGTTGATAGCTCAAAAGAAAAGTAATCTCCCGGTGCCGAATCGATTTGGCTCTAGCCGAAATAGATTGGCATCTGTCAAATACGATTTTTTGTTCTAAATTTTTTTTTTAAATTCCTCGTAACATAATATAAATATAATCTTAGGTATTTGTTCCATATAATTTCCTTTAATCCGATTAAAAATTTTTAACTTAATTAACACTCGTAATGCGGTACGCACCATTATTATATTTGTTTCCTTAACAGTAACTACAATAAAAATCTATTTATATTAATCTCAATATTTTTCATAAGGCGATTTTATTGATGCAACAAAAATTCAGGTGTTACAACTTTCCCACCTTAGGAATTTTTGTCCTCAAAATCAAAACATTAAACATATTTAAATAAGAAATTAGGTATGTGTTATTCTCATTGCAAAAAATTTAATTCCCAAAATACTCCGTGAAAACCATTGTTATCCAAACAATCTTGACAAAAGAAATCATCTTTTTACAAAGCATCTTTTGTTTATAGTCTACTATTGTCACTGGATTGGTGTCATGGAAAACATCATCCTAGAGATCTAACTGACCCCAATTGATTTTATGAGATGAATCGAGAATATACTTAGCTAACATCAATACATGAAAAACTTTATGAACATTAACTAACTGAAACGGTAAATCCAAATCGTACGATACTGGACCAGTCCTATTAAAAATATCAAACGATAATGTGTACCTTGGTGCCAATTTTACTTTCTTGCTAAATCTAATACCCATGGTCTAGATTTAATCTTTAAAAACACGTGATCACCCACACTGAATTCTAAATCAAAACGACAAATATCAGCATAGTCCTTTTGAAAACTCTATTTTATTTGAAGTCATATCCAAAATGAATTTATTCTTTTTAGTGGTCTCCTCAATCATTTATGACCTCGAGATGTGTTTCTCTCTAACCTCCGCTTAATAAATTAGTCAATGACAGGGTCCCCCTTAAAAATATTCAAAGGTTGCCATCCTAAAACTACCCTGAAAACTATTGTTATAGGAAAATTCTTCTAATGGTAGACGATCAGCCCAACTACTCTAAAAATCTATGTCATAAGCTCACAACATGTCTTCGAGTATCTGAATAGTTCTCTCGAACTATCCATCCATCCGTGGATGATAGGTATTCATGAGGTTTAGATTATTTTCCAACTCCTGTAGCATATTATTCCAAAACATAGTCACAAACTACGGATCTCTATCTGAAATAATAAATAAAGGTATGTCGTGCAACCGTATGATCTCTAGATGTAGAGTTTTCCCAGAATGGCCACATTAGCAATTACTTTGATAGGAAGAAATGTGATGACTTTGTGAATCAATCAACCACAACCCACACTGTATCATGTCATGCATGAGTCCTAGGAAAAGTTGTTACGAAGTCCATCGTTAGTGGTAGCAACAACCCTGTTGGCTTGTGATTCTCAGACTTTACTTCCTGACAGTTGAAACACTTTACCACAAGAAAAGAGACATCCGTTTTCATTCCTGACTACCAGAAGTCTCTACATAAATCCATGCACATCTTTATATTTCCTGGGTGAGTACTAAAACGAGACTGGTGTGCTTCTATCATGACTTCTTCCTTGAGTTCCTCAATACTCAAAACCACTAACCTTCTTTCGAATATCACAACATTATCCTTGCCAACTGACAAGTTCTCAAGTGATATTTTGAAAGTTTTCTAAATCATCATTGAAAGCCTGTGCATTAAGAATCTTTTGTTATATTATTGGCCTTGCCACCATCCTGTGGATGTAGGCATGATGATTTAACCTCTTAACCCTTAGTTTATAGTTCTAAAAATCCTTCCTCATCTTATGATGGTATCATTTCATTTTCATTAAAGATAATTATGTATTCCTTATGCGTTGGCTACTACATTAGCCTTACTTGGATTGTAATGGAGACTAAATTCGTAATCTTCTACAAGCTTCATCCATCATCTATGTCTAAGATTCAGATATCTCTAAGTCAAAATATGTTGTAAACTTTTTTTATCCGTGTACACCCTAATATCTCCAAATCTTAAGGTCAAAGGCAACTGTTCCAAGCTTTAACACGTGTATTGAGTAGTTTTTCTAGTGTATCCTCAACTAAATTAACGTATAAGCTACCATATTCTTACCTTGCATCAATATTACTCTTAAACCTTCCTCTAATGCATCATAATATACAAAACTAGGTGTAAACCCACACGATGCGCGGGCAAGACGATTGTGAGAGTCATTTTGAACGTCTTTATCGTCACCAACACCCTCACTCAAGCCATCATCGTCACTTTCGTGACATTATCACCACAAATAATTAGTCTAGTTTATTATTTCATACAATCAAGTAAAATTGGGTGAAATAATGAATAAATGAAACCGATATGAAATAAAATAAAATAAAACCTACCTTCTCATTAAGTTACGTGAAGAAATTATATTCCCCAAAGGATCTCGATGTAACAAATAAATGTGCTTTAATGTACATTATCAATACAACTATGCTGACAATGATTATTGCTAATGTTATTTTCTTTTATGAAGAGATATATTGTTGATTGTAAGTATTATATTTTTAAATTTAAATGACTTTGGATCATACTTGTGTAATACCCCGTATTTTGAGTAATTATTTTTATATTAATTTTCCATGCGGGTCAATTATATGAAATAAAGGAAGTTGGAGTAAATATTATTTTAAGTGATTTATGATATAAAATTTATTGGGTTTTGCATATTTATAGTTAAGTGAATGTAAATAGCATCATATTATGTTTTGTTGCGTCGTTGTGCCTAAAGCGACGATTATGATTTAAAATGATGTTGGAACATGAAATAATTTATGTTATCCCGGATGCCAATTTAGAGGGCGAGGTTAGTCCGGAAATAGTTGAGATAGTCAAAATAAGTACCATATTGTATTTTTTTTGTTCCAGGTACTTTTGACCGATTATGACTTAATTATGTTGTTACGAGTCATTTCGATTGTGTAGTAACATTTAAAGATGGAATTTAGTATTAATTGACATTTAAGTCTTCCAACCACATTTATTCTCATTTATATGTCTCAAACCTAGAGAGAAAGAGAGAGAAAGAGAATTTGGGAGAAAAAGAAGAGAAAAGAGGGAGAATTGAAGATTGGATCTTGGATTTGTTGCTACCTGAAGAAAATCCGAGATTACAACCTTAAGGCAAGTTTCTAACTTAAAAATGGATGATTTAGTGTGGATAAATTGTAGTGATAGTTGTGTATTTGGAAGAATTGAACAATTATGGGTTTTGATGAATTTTTGGTGTTTAAACCCTTAAATATTGTTTTAAATAGAAATTGTGTTGGTTATTTAGTTAGTGGTTATGTAGGATTGTTTTGGTGGGAATAGTGATGGATGGAGTTGGCTAAATGGAAGAGAAATGAGTTTGGGGTATTTAGGGTTCTTAAGACCCATAGCCGAAATTGGGCAATCTGACCCAGGCGAATCGATTCGCTAAAATGGTAGGCTACAGGTCTGTGATTTGCGAATCGATTCGGACAGACTGAATCAATTCGATAAACATGCAGAAAGATTAGTCCTCTTGACCAAATCGATTCGGCTAAGCCGAATCGATTCGCTTTCAAGATCGAATCGATTCGGACAGGGCGAATCAATTCGAAAATCCTGTTGCTTTAGGATATTTTTCTAACTTAGTTTTTAGCCATTTTCTTCTTGGTTTAAGGCATAGGAACCTTCTATTATGAAGTAATATAGAGTACTAGAGTCTTGTATTAGGAATATGAATACCCTAGATTATAAGGGGGTAATCGGGCTTACTTCGGGGGCTATATTATGGATGTTAAGGTAGTTTAATTATTTTTTAAGCTAGCCTAAGACTATGGGAAAGTAGGTTTACATAGTTTTAGACTTTTAGAGATTGGTAGGAGGTAATATCACTTGATGGCTTATAGGGTGGTCATTAATTCATGGAGACTAATATGAAGATAATTGGATGTTGAGTTTTACGTCGTTAAACACATATGGCTCTGAATATAATGTAATGTACATTTTAATTTGGCATATCTTATGAATATTGATTTTCATATACATACCTCTCTAAATGTTATCATAAGGGAAGCTACGCACAAGAGTTGATGTCTCCTGACTAATGAATGCAGTGTGAATATAGTCCTCAGCCATAAGACCGATTGTTATATTGTGATGTTATTTTATTCGAAGTGGGGTAATTTCGGGTATGGTTATGACTCACTGTCGAAGGTATATGGCCTCTTCCCACGCGATGCAAATTAGGATGCCCAGGTTGTTTTGGTGACAGGCCCTGGAAAATGACAGCTATTTAAGGGCGCATCCAATGGGGTGACTCTCGGAAAGATGGTCTTAGAATCGTTATATATTGTGATTATAACTATTCTCACGAATATTAAATCAATTGTTTCAAATAAGTTTTCGAATGAGAAATTGGACTTGTGAAGTCATATTGTGCAAAACTGAAATGTAAGCTTATTAAATTGAAATCGAGTTAGTTTCATCTTGCATTAATGCATAGTTTTCACTATAAATGACTTTTCGCTAGGTTGTACATTTAGATGAGAGGTGAGGATTATTTTTATTGTGAAGAGCGAGATAAGCTTGTTTATGATGATAGATATTCATAATTGTCATGCATTTTATTCACATGAATATCATATCAAACCGGGCCCTGACCCGTTTATACCTCTTTGTTTTATATGGATTCTTTTTACTCCCAGGTGCTCCGTCGCAAGGACGCCCGTGTTAATTCTTCCTTCCAAGGGTCCTGGAGTTATTACATTTTTGCGTATGTTGTAGGATATTTGTTATAGGCGCCTCTATCTTTTGTGTATTTTTGTTATGATCAGTCTAAACATTCAGGAGTGTTGTCCAAGTTTTGTACTTGTTTATATACTGTGATATTTATTTTAATACTCGGTGTAACCACTTGTATTGGTATGTTAACTGGCAGCTTATTGGGTTATTATATTGTGAATGATTGTATTTGTTATCTGTCTTTATATCCATCTTCTTTAAAAATTGGATTGTCTAAATGGTTCACTTTAAACTTACAAAACAAATTTGACATTCATTTTCTAAAATAATTGGTGGCTATCTCGCATTATTATTTCCACGACAGTGATGCTAAGAATGGACCATCTATGATTCATGTATTTATTTGAGTATCGGGCTGGCCACCTTTTTTTTAATAAGCAGGGTGTGTGACACCCCGACTAATTAAATACCGAGTAGCTACTCCTTTATTAAATTAAATCAAAATGCCAAGTTGGCTCAGTTAATAGCATCACTGTCGAAAACATTTTATTATTACTGACCACCTAGTATTTAAAAAGTAAGTTGTCAAATTTTAATTAAAGTCTGATTAACATGCAGTAAAAGATTTAAAGCAAGAATAATATCACCATTCACCATAACGAAATAATAGAATAACCATCACATGATATAAATAAATCCGGAGGAAAAACTCCTCACAACAAATCCCACAACTGAAATAAGTAACGAAATACTGAATACTGAATTAATACATGCCAAAGTCTAAAAAACTGAAATGGAAATGTCTCTAATAGAATTTGGGCAACATGCCCTACAACTGAGGAATACTGAACATGGAATCCAAATGATAGAAGCGTCTAAAAGCAAATCCCTGTAACTTCCACAAACAGCTACAACTCGTCATCGGAATGAGAATCCTATGCGTGGTGTCCTTGTGGCTGGGCACCTAAAATGGTTTTACAAGAAAATAGATTTGAAAGCAAACGGGTCAGAGCCCGAATGTGGAGATATTTTAAAAACCTGCAAGTGCTTTAAAAACATTTAAAACATTAAATGCAGAGTACATGTTAGGATGTGCACTCACATGAAATTCTCACCTCTCGTCTAACTGTGCACTCCTAACGTAAGCACCCATCTAAAATTGACACAAACCCCTAGCTAAGTGACATCATATCTAGCTAGACTGTCATAGGTTCTACCCTTATTACTCGGTTCCCATTAACATTATAACGATCGCAATTAAATAGGGGGCTTAACGTAAATTCAGGTTCTCATATAAAAGTAATACAACTCATTATAGATTATCCCTTTTATGTTATTCCATAGTTATACACACGATACCATATGAAAGTTCCCATTTTATTAAGTGTATATTTTCCACAACATAAATATACAATATAAGCACCCCGAGACTAAGCTGCGGTGCACACATACTCTGCTATCCATCCCGGTACATCATGTACATAAGGAATCACGTATTCCGAATCTCTCAGGAATAGTTCAGATAACACAAATCACAAATAATGGAGGCGAACACAGTCACATCACATGGGTCACGCACATACCTACGCTCCCACGATCAGCAGACTTATTAACATCCCAATAAGTCCTTCTCTGACCTATGTTCTCGAGGTACCAGTCTAAATCCCCCCCGTAGGCACACAAGGATTAGAGGGTCCTAAGCGAACGCAAACCTCCCGTGATAGCAAGTATGGTAGGTATGTCATACACACAAATCATACATCAATACTAAGTAAACACGCATCTTAGTAATCACCGTAGTTTAATTGTAGTACTTATCGCATTCTCGTACCATTTTATAATGTATACAATTTATATACTCCCGGTTCATAATCATACACGCCATAATTTATTCTCACGTCGTAGTAGGCACTCAAGTATCGACTCAAGTGTCTATTTGATTCGTTCCACAATTATAATTTACTCCTCATTATATCCCAAATGTCCCAAGTATACCAATACATCATCAAAGGAATGTTATCTCTATCCTCGAACAAGTTTACGGGACTCCCAAAATCAAAACAGGCCAAAAAGGCCTAAACTGCCAGCTCGTTAGAAGTCTCGTTCGAACGAGGCTGTTCGAACGAGATTCAGTTCGTTCGAACGAACTGTACCTTCTAACGACATCTCGTTCGAACGAAGGTATCGAACGAAATTTCCCCTCATTAGAAGCAACTGGTCAATTCGTTAGAAGCTCGTTCGAACGAGCTCGTTCGAACGACCTGGGAAGGCCTTCTAACGAACGACCAGTTTCGTGCCCAGAATTTCTACTTTCGTTTTTCACCAATTTCTACTCCTCAATTCTCCTCTAAAATTCGTCCCAACAATGTTTTAAGGTCTCTAATCAATCCTAAACATATTATAATCACATATTAACTTGTTTTAAAGGATTAATTCGTCCTAATCATCATTAAATCACAAGTCTCTACACTTTTCCCCAATTATTTCAAGAACATAAACCCTAAAATTTCAAGTCTTTAATTTATCCAATTAAATCCGTTTTTGTTTCTTGCAAGATATATCAACATCAGATTAGTCCTCTAAATACGATTCTACATGAAATCCTTTCCTCAAAATATAGTATTCTAATTCCAAACTCATGGGTTTTTCATTAACTTTCAAGAACAAATGTAAATCTTAGAATTATCTAACATGGAAGAAACATTCTCTGAATTAAACGGAATTAAATCACTTGCCTTGATTTAATCTCTGATTTTGATGACGATTTGATGAGGTTCTGTCTCTCTCTCTCTGCAAAATTCTCCTCTTTCTCTCCCTCTCTAAGCTTTCTTCTCCAATGGCTATGGTGGCTAGGGTTTGTTTTGGGAAAAATTAGAAACCTAATTCTAATAACCTACGTAGCCTATTAGGTTAAAATGAGTTTGTTAGTGGTTTAGTGGGTCAAATCCACATCAGATATAATTTACTAATTTTCGTCACTTTTAATTCTCAAAAATGCAAAATTACCAAACTACCCCTATATGTTGTAGGTATGGCCTAAAAATACCCCGGGACCCAAACTAAACCACCGGCTAGTGTTTTCTGACTATCTCGGCCCTTCCGGACGCGTTGGCGCACTCAAAACGACCATACGGTTAATAGAATTTAATTTCAATTTTATAATTAAAATAATTATATCCTGACGCGATTGTCTCACGCGTCCCAATAAAATGTCCAAATTGCCGTATATCAATCTCACGACAAATTTCATAATTCAATATTCATATATCATCATATATACTCAATATAGTCAAATACCAACTCACATCTCGCTAGTATTTTATCCGGATTAATTCCCAATTAATTCTCATTTAATTAATTAATCCCAAAAATAAATATCGCCAAAAATACGGGGTATTACAGGGTGTCACAACTTGTTCTCTTCATTTTTACTAACCAAAACTATTTTTTTAAAGGAAATACTTTGTTAGAAAGAAAATGAAGAAGTGCCCTTCACTAATGGCTTATAAAGGATGAGATAGAAAAATCTGAGATGAAACCAAATAAATATTTAGATTTTACACCTTTGAAGGGTCTAGCTTTAAAAGAGATTCTCACATCTTCATGGATCATGTCTATAATCTTTGAAGCTTTCATAACCTCACCTTCAAATTCCTTTTTATTTTGAGAGCACCAAATCCTCCAACAAATGTAGCAAGGATGAATAGTTGAAAGTAAAGATTTATATTTTTTCCTCTTGAGTTTAACCACCAAGACATGAGAAATACTCCAACAAAACTCATTTGACACACCATATGACTAATTTTATAATAGTAAAACGTATATCCATAAGTGGAAACATCTTAAAACATTTATCTTTACAACATTTCCTCAAACAATAGATGCACAGACACATTCTCCATGACTTTCAACTATGTCGTACTCAATCACCATCTACAAATAGATTTTCTAAAAGGCATCTTACATGACCATAACATGGGTTATGAAGCAACTTGTATTAGATTAAACTCTACCAAAATCATTAAAATATATGCACAATATATGTTGAAGAAAATTTGCAGTAGGGTTTTATCATACCTCGTCGTTCCATATTTTTTTTCATATGAACTCAATACAATAAAAACTTAAGGAAAAAAAATCTATTCAGATAACTTTTTGGAAAAGAAAAAACAAAAATATCCATAAAAAACTACCCTCCCCCAAACCAATACAATAAAAACTTAGGAAAAAACAAATACAATAACAACCTCATCGTTCAATATTTTTTCAATCTGAACTCAATACAATAAAAACTTAAGAAAAAATCTATTCAGATAACGTTTTGGAAAAGAAAAAAACAAAATTGTCCATAAAAAACTCCCCCCCCCCCCCCAAAAAAAAAAACAAAAAAACAAATTCACCATAATAAAACACCTATTAACGCCGTAATGGCTACTAAAAAAATGCCATAATTAAGGTTGGGCAGGGGCGGAGTACTACAAGGTTCACTGAGACAAAATTTGGGAATCACCAAGTCAACAACATAAATGTCCTTAATGTTGGATCGAGAAAAAACCATCCTGAAACTTCTATCCCTTCGTGGCCATTCCAGTGGAGTTGATCTTCTCACCTCCCAGCTACTCGAACAAAACAAATAAATGTTCTTTTAATGTATTCCGTTGGTAGTTAGATTGTAATAAAATTACGTCGGATGATTTCCCAATAGGATCAACAAACTCCAACGTCCATCGAGAGCGATCCCGTCTCCGCCTACAAACTCCTCGATTCCAATGACTCTCCAATCGTCCTCCTTCCTAAAGGTGCCACTGGTTACGACCTTTAAATGCATATTTCAACAACACCTGGACCAGATTAAATACAGATACATTATAACTGAAATACATATGGAAAGGGTGATGAGTATTTTCTATTGGGATTGCGCCGGAGTCCTGATTAGCAATTTTGAGGGTTGGACTATAATGGGACTGGGTGGGTAAGGAAGATGAGAACATTATATAAAGATTTGAGGATATATTTTCTTCAAATGTGAAGAAGATGGGAACCTAATTATAATGCTAGTTCGAATTATGGTCCCCCTTACAGAATATGGTTTGTAGATAAAAATCTTCTGAATTCGTCGTCGCACACATATGTGCCTGAAAGTCTCATTCGGAACCATTTGTTCCTCAATTTGATGTATCTTTGCAGAGCGCTACTAATTGAAGACCTGAAAAATAATGAGGACTATTTAAGAAACTATCGAAATCTTATTCAAAAAATCTTTACAAAAGTTCAAAAACTCATAAAAAGGATTTAACCAAAACAACTCACAAAATTACCTATCGCAAATGCCCAAGTACACAATTTTGAAAAATGGAAATATAAGCAATTGTTGTACAAAGAGGTCTTAATTTATCAGTTTTTTAAGTACCATTTGCTACCTACGAAGTCAAATGTAACACACAAAAATATGGGGACAAAATCATAGTTCTCCGTAGAACATTAGTGCTTCCAGAGAGAGTTGGTCAATAATGATGATTATGGAAAAGCTTCACTTCCTTTCATTTTAAATAAATTCAAAAGAAAATGCCTGCATATATCATATGAATTGGCATTTAAAAAAATGAAGATGGAATGAAAAACCAATTGATAAATATTGTCGGGATACCTAATCAAACACTGTCAGAGAGAAATAATTAAACACCAACTAATGAAAAGGTAACTAATATATTAAAAAATCCATATTTTAACTTTTCTGTTTTCATCAGCAAACATGATGGAATCTAAATTCAACAGAGAATTAAATTTTAGATCGAATTTGTTAAGTATTTATTAAAATAAAGTAAAACAAACTAAAATTCCAAAGATTTAAGTGAAAAAGGATATAAATTTCATCATTTAGTTACGTAATTATCCGATTTTCATAATGATGCTCAAGCGTATAGAGTAATAAAGTAATAACATAAGCATATTCTATGCAAAATCAATTATTGACTATACCAGTAACAAAAGGAAAGGAAAAACTTACTTTCACTCAATTGAATGTGAAGAGACATTTTTATTCCGTGGACTCGCAGTGACAGTCTATGGCTAAAGCAATAAGGAAAATGAAAAAACATAACATTTAAAACTTACTTACAATGGTGAATGTGAAGAAAAGCATCTTTGTTATGTGGACTCGCAATGACAGTCACAAAGGAGCCAAACCTTTCAAAATTAACAGAGAACTTAATTGAATGGAATGAAAAAAATCATAGATTAGTCAAGATTAGTTAAATCAAGCTTATGACAATTAATGCATTATTAGCACTTACGATATGATCCACCTCAAGTGCTTACTATAGAATTTATAGTTCATATAGACTTACTAGTTGAACTAATAAGAAGTAATCAAAAACTCATCTTCCAATAAATTTCATGTGAATATTTCAACGAACATATGTCTTGGAAAAATGACTGAATTCTATACTTGAGAACTGAAAAATATTAAAAGCAGATGAGGAATTGATATTTTATTCTCTCTATAGCTGGAACACAAAAAAATTCTCCTTACTTCCTTCAAGACCAGATAGAAATTTGGTGTCTTGAGTGAGCATATGGGGCTGTTAAATATGTGAGTTTAGTTAGGGGTTGAGGTGTTTAAATATAAAATGCATTCAAAAATTTAGAAAGATAGAAGACCCATTTGAAGAAATAGATGGGAATTGATGTAGATTGTTGTCGATTGACATTTTAGATGATAATGAGAGGATGCGTGGGGATGAAAAAAGAGACGTACCCAAAGAATACCTAGCTTCTGGGAAATGATGGGTGAATAAATTGTGGAAGAGGGAAAGAACTAAAGAGGAGTACTCTCTTCAAAAGTGCCACGTGGATACTCTAATAATAAATCTCAAACTACAACAAATCTCTAATAAAAAAATAAAATGAGTTATTATGCACATATCCGATTGTTCTTCCCTAGATACTTTGAGATGATCTTACTAAACATATCAATAGAGGAATGAAAAAACAATATGAAGGAAGGTTGCATTGAAAAAGATACATTATTTCTCTTTAGTACCATGGTGAGATTTTATACCATCTACTCATGCTTCAACAATAGGAAAATAATGTAGGAAAAATATATATAACATTGGAATCTTTGAAAGAGATTATTGTCTTGAATTAGTAAATGCTATGCAAATGATTAGTAAAATCTGAAAATTCGACTTTTCAAATAGATAAAGACAAAGAGTTTAATATCTTATAAACTTTAATAAGTTTTTTACAAAATTAGTAATTAAAATCAATATAGATACACCTTTGATGCATTTGAATTGCTAGTAGCAAACGCAAATGTATGATAAACTAACCATATGAAAAAGATGTCAAAGAGGAGAATCTAGGAAAATAAAATGTAAATTAAGTGGCTACCATCAAACAAAATATCAACCATCAAGGATCAATCAATATATTAAAATTAAATATAGAAAAGATAAATATATTGGATAAAAAATGAACAGATAAGAGATATCTTGAAGTAAATAATCTGAAAACCTTCCATTCAGAAATACAAAGATTGAGATTTAAACTGTATTACTTAAAAATTCAACTTAGAAAAAGAATGAGATTATTTTTTTCTTCTAGTTTTACCCGCTTTTGATTTGCCTCTTGAATCCGGAGAATCTCATAATCTTTATTTTGTATCTCGAACTAGAATTTCTTTACCATGACCTCATAAGTTTTGAGCAGGATCTGTTGCTCTTAGAATTTGGCAAATGAGGCCATCTGTAATGGAATGTGTAAATGTGTAGTTTTACACTTTTATGTCTCACAATGGGTAGGATAATGTGCAGTTGGAGCAGAGAGAAAATGTTAGGAGAATGAAAATGTAGGAGGCGGATACACAATGTGTAAGTGGGGCCCAGATGTTCTGGGCATTAAACAGATATTCGCTCAGATTGGGCGTTAAAAATATTACCGCCCAGATTTCTAGGCACCTATATATTGTCTGCCCAACCTCATTTTTGAAAAAAAAAATTAATATCCAAATAGTAACTTTTGTAATGGCTAAAAAATATTCACAACGGCTACTTTATTTTTGTGTATATATATTACACCCCTCAAAAACTTTGAACACAAGGGTATTTTATATCTTTGAACATTATAATTCAAATAATTATAATGGATTCTTTTTCCCAAAGTACTCCGCCAAATTCAAGCCGATTGCCAAATTTCAATGCACACGATGAGGTGTTGCTTTGTATGGCATACGTTAAATTTTCTATAGATGGTGATACGGGGACTAACCAAGCAGGTTCAACATTATGGGAAAAAATTACGAACGAATATAACTCAAGCGAGGGTGTCATTTACAAACGGTCCGAGAATACATTGCAAGGAAAATTTCGAAAAATTAACATAGATTGTGTGTTGTATACGACGAACTTGTCCAAAGCTTACAGTAGGGGGAAAGAAAGCGGCACGTCGGAGGTTTCATGGGTAATTACAATTAATATCCATTTATTTTATATTTAGAATTAAATTCATAATTTTACAAAACTAATGCGAGAATATTTTTTTCGATAAGTACAACGAGCTCGTGATAACTTTTTATCAAAAGTGGGTCATAACTTCAATTACGACCACCGCTATGAGGTGCTTAAGGATTTGCCAAAGTATTCGATGTCGACCACTGGTTCACAATATATTGATGAAGAAGATAATGGAAACCCGCTTAATTCGAACGACAGTGATACAAGGGGATTCAATAATCCGTTGAAAAGACCGAAAGGACGTAAAGCTGCGAAACTGAAAGGGAAGAAACGAGCGGCAGCTAACAGTGCGGCTTCCCAAACGCTCATTTTAGAGAACTCTGATGAATTCAACAAACTTTATGAAAAAAATGCTGCAGAATCCCAATCAATCAAAAGAACTCTAAATGAAAAGATTGATGGTGTAATTTCAATTCGCACCAAAGAGTATGAAGCTCAACTCCAACGTGACGAAGATCACATTATTTACATGGATACAAGTAACTTCACTCCCCAACAAAGAGCCCTTCACGAGATGCGATTGACTCAGATAATGTAGCGTCGGGTTCAAGCATTTCAGCACTTCTTACAATAGATTATTAGATTTATATGGTTATTTATGTAATCTAAATTTATTAATTATTATCTTTTGTACCAATTTTCATCAATGAATAGTTTTGACCAACATATTTTATTTAGCACGAAGAAAATTGCCTACATATATTATTAGGTAGGGTAAATGGATAATATTCACATTACAATCAAGATGATGATTCTGCATGACGATTCCAAATGTGTTCCATAAGGTCCTCACGTAACTGGTTATGGGCATCCTTGTTCCACATCTTTGCCTCCCGCACCTGGTACTGATAATGTCCAGCGAGACTTTTCCTGCTTAAGCAGGGGGTGGGTCACATAAGGGCAGGTCAGCTCGCCAAGTTCCATCCCGTAACTCTTCCTCGGCAATCATATTGTGTAATATGACACAAGCCTTCATAATTACACGTAAGTCTTTATATTCCCAAAAATTGGTTGGGTTTCTGATAAAGTGTAACTGTTGTTGCAAGATGCCAAATGCCCGTTCCACATCCTTTTGGGCTCCTTCTTGGGCTCGTGTGAATACCTTCTATTTTTTACTCACCGATCTCTTAAAACTCTTAAAGATAGTTACGTAGGGAGGATAGATACCATCTGCAAGGTAGTACCCCGTTTCATATGTGTTTCCATTGATTTCAAAGTGCATAGGGGGATAATTTCCTTCCATAAGTTCTTTGAACACATGAGATTTTGCAAGAACATTCAGATCATTCCATGCACTAGACATTCCAAAGAATTACTGCCAAATCCAAGTATCATAAGATGCCGCTACCTCTAAAATTATAGTGGCAACATGGGAATGACCTTAATATTGTCCTTTCCATGCATGTGGACAGTTATTCCATTCCCAGTGCATGCAGTCAATGCTCCCAATCATCCCGGGGAACCCACGTCGTTCATTCTCTGGCTGCATGCGGGCTATATCTTTGGCTATAGGTGTGCGGCAATACTCTGGGCTAAACACCCTCACTACATCCCTACAGAAATGTTTTATAGTCTGAATCACTGTTGCCTCAGCTATTTTCAAATATTCGTCTTGTAAATCCCTGCATCCACTGTACGCCAACATACGAAGTGCACAAACAATCTTTTGTTGAGAGCGAATCCCATTCGTCCAACACAATCCGATTTCTGAATGAAATATGAATCATTTTCACAGACTGATTCCAAAATACGATTGAAGCTCGCCTTATTCATCCTGAACCTATGCCTGAACATTTCTTCAGGGTATGTGGGGTTCTCCTGAAAATAGTCTTTCCATAAATTATGATGAGCCATCTCTCTATCTCGGTGCACCGTTCGTCGCTCATGTATTTCCTGACTACTGTGTAGTAAGGACGTCTGATGTATTGCATCCCGAAATTTATTGTGTACCGCGGTGGCTTCATCATCGGAGTCGAGATCATACGTTTGGGCAATCTATGCAAATATCATCTCCTCAATATCATGGTTAGACATGGTAAATGTTTATATTGTAGGAGTAATCATTGTGATGCTCAACATATATCAAAGTTGTATATTTATAGTCCTCATATTGAGGAAATTTCCACAAAATATCAGTCCTCATATTTTACATGACATGGCAAATCGTCCTTGTTGGACGGTAAAACAAGTCCCGCCCAACAAGTCTACAGGACTAAAGCTGAAAAGATTCATGTCCACAAAATATCAGTCCTCCTATTTTACATGACGTGACAAATCGTCCTTGTTGGACGGAAAAACAAGTCCCGCCCAATAAGTCTACAGGACTAAAGCTGAAAAGATTCATGTCCACAAAATATCAGTCCTCCTATTTTACATGACGTGATAAATCGTCCTTCTTGGACGGTAAAATAAGTCCCGCCCAACAAGTCTACAGGACTAAAGCTGAAAAGATTCATGTCCACAAAATATCAGTCCTCCTATTTTACATGACATGACAAATCATCCTTATTGTACGGTAAAACAAGTCCCGCCCAACAAGTCTACAGGACTAAAGCTGAAAAGATTCATGTCCACAAAATATTAGTCCTCCTATTTTACATGACGTGACAAATCGTCCTTGTTGGACGATAAAACAAGTCCCCCCCAATAAGTCTGCAGGACTAAAGCTGAAAAGATTCATGGCTTTTCATCTATATATAATGCCTTTTCGTCAAACATTACAAACATGGTTTCGTCTCCATACAATTCATCCATCTACAATGGATCATACAAAAATATTACCGCTAACATTTGGTATGGAAAGAAACAAATTTTTCAAACTTATTCGATTGATACTTCTCGATGTTTTCTTAATGACTATGGTCATATTTTCATAATCCCCCCTACTTCTGAACCAGAAGACGGAGTTGAGTACCCTTGGGAACACCTGTCATCGCCAAAAAAATATGTTGAAAGGTGTGACTTGGAGGTTCTTTGCCATTACCATCATATACATGTGCCGAGAAATCGGGCTACCGCACTTTGGACAATATCGTATCCTGAAGAAGTGGAGATGTTTTGCCTTGATTTATTAGAGGAAGAGATATGGCAGATGGAAAGGCACTTACAACATTATCATAAAGCACAACGCGCAATGCAATCTGGTCATCACATTCAGGAACAAATGATTAACATATATAATGATTATGCGTTGGCATCAGATAACGACATTTCAGACTACACCAATTCTGGTTATGATTACTTTTCGAAATGCGTATATGAAAATGATGGGGAAGAGTACGAAGCAAATATATCAAACTATAACAAAGAATATGTTGATTCTAATACGCAATGGTCTTACTTACCTAAATGTCTATTACGCAATGGGAAACCATTTTGTTGTACTTCTACTAGGTTCGACCTAAGAGTTTAAGTAATATAATAGTATGTATGTTGGTGTTTTTATGGTGTTTGTATTTGAAAAATGTTTGAACTTGAATTTAATATAATCTAAATAATTTTGTCTTTGAGTATGGTGTTTGTACTTGAATCTAATATAAACCACATCGTTATTAAATAAAAATAATTTTATTATCAAAACAAATTATTACATTGCAATGTTAACTTTACATCAGAACCCCACCAAGGTATTGCTGATAAGGAAATTTGTTGAATAGTCCAAAAACATCATCGGCAAGAGAGGTTTGACTGACCGATCCTCCGGGGTCTTGTGATGGTGGATGGGCTATATTAGGAGAAGCAATTGGATATTCGTCTCCATATATGTCAGGGGGTGTATTTCGGAATGGGGTTGTGCCCGGTAGACGAACTGGGCCCAGCTCCTTTAAGCTCTCTCACCCACATTTGGCACATAAGAAATCGTTCTAACATTATTGATTTAAGTTTCCTTACGTAGTCCTCTCTAAAAAAACATATCACGCCATTGGTCGCGTGAGTAAAATGTGTCGGGTGCTAAGTCATTATGAGTGCTTGGCGGGTCTACTTGAATGACTATTGTGCCACTCAAATTTGTAACTGCAACTTCAAACTCCCTTGACAAAGGTATAAGATTTGACGATGAAGAGTGTCCCTATGTGTTGTATATATGTGGAGCCTCCCATCTATCTGCTGGTGCGCTGGGTACCCATAAATCAGATGGTGCAATCGAGGCGAACCCCACCCCGTCATGATTTTTCCACCGAATTAGGTAGGGTAATATTTCACCCTTACCCACAATCTTCCAGTATGTCAACCATTCGTCCTCTGATGAGACTGCGAGATGAGCAATTGAAAGTTTCCAATTGCCAATTTGTTCCATATATATATCCCTTAGAATGAATGCTATTGGATACGGTGGGTTTTCTGGAATTGTAACGAGACTTGTCATTTGATGGTAGCAGCGATCTCCGAGATACCAAGTTCCACCTAACTCGACATCCAAAATCATTATCGGTCTTTGACCTAAATCATGAGCAATTGTAACGATATTAAACTGGTTTTCTGCTAATCCCATAAAAGGTTGCCATATGACTGACTCGGGAGAATGCATTTCCAGTTGCTCTTGCATTGCCGAACTTTTAAATCTCATTTGACCCAATAAATCCCAACGTTGATCAGACACCTATCGTAGCATACGTGGCCATCTTTCCACAGCATTATCGTGTAATATGGGAGCCATCGTGTGAAGGTACTCGTAGCCAAAGTACTGCGGATTTAAGGAAAAACTCATTAGAATTCAGGAGATTATTAAACTAAAAAAAATTAATTTTAATGATCGTGATACAAATGTTAAATTAGAGGACAAAATACCTCTATAGGTTGCCTAAAACAATTTACAGATTTTTCCGCATTTGTGGTGCATGCGTCAAGCGCATAGTAAGCACGCGCTAAAATGGCAGAACCGCAATCCTTAGCAGCCATGTCGTTAATATTGTTTAAATAAGTTGCCCAATCCACACACAAGGTGTTATGGCCCGTCGGGAAAAAATGGATCTCAACACAAATACAATAAAAACTCTGGCAAAATGTTTTCTTCGCTTGCTAGTCTTTGCTTCGGAAATTATTCGCACCAATCCAACATGTATTTTTTTACTGTTTTACAAGAAATATTTCTTCCTTTGAACTCTGGGTGGCCTATTCCAGGAAAATATAGGTCGAACATTTTCTCCATAATATACTGACTAGATGTTGGAAAACTAGGCAAAATTGGATGGATTCCAGTTGGAATTCCTAAAACCATATAATTTAAGAAGTATTAGATATGGACACATTCAACAATAATTTATAAAAATACAAATATAGTGCAAAAAAATATTTCTGAAATAATTACCTGATAAATGCATAAAATCCTAAGGGGTAATCCCCAACTCCACACTCGGTAGACGGAATGTATGAGTTATTTCTGACCACCTACTTACGACCGCTCCAGTCAATTGGTTGTCGGAGTTAGGAAAAGTTTCGCTAAATAAATGACTAAAACCAAAATTTCCAATGGCCTCTAGCACAAATGAAATATGGGATAATTCAGCATACACCTCTATCGGACCATGGATACTACCGCGCATATGAAATTGATTGTCGGCTGGATTCACTGTAGGATCAACAATCATGTCTCTCGCATGTAAAAAACTATCGCCAAACAACTGATGATAATTTCGATATAAGATTGGAAAATTCGATGGTGGGGGTGGAATGGGATTTGGTTTTACAAGTTTGCCACACCATTTTCTTTGAATAGATTACATTTTCAAAATAAATGGTATTGAATATATAAAAAATATGTCTTTGATTTTTGGGATTTAAAAAATATTCAAGGGTGTTGTAGGAATAATTTTTGGGAGTGTGAAATATAGGAGATAAAATATGTTGTAGGAATAATTTTGTAGTAAGGATGAAAAATAGAAGAGGAGAAAATGTTATTTATAGGGGGTAAATGCATAATTACAACGGCTAAATTTGTAACGGGTATAAATGGCTAGGGGTTGACGGCTGGAAAATCTGGGCGGTAAAAAGTCATTTGCCCAGATCTGGGCGGTAAAATGTTTAACGCCCAAGTTCCTCCACGTCACCATTTGCATCGTCCCAGTGTAAAAATTTGAGGAACAATCTAAGGAAAACAATGTAGATTTACATTCTTTTGCACTACACCACTACAGATGGCCTAAGCGTGAGGTAGGTCCTGAGGAGAAACGCACACGGGCTTGGGATTGACCGCCACTATGTGACAATCTACAAAAACAGACCCATGTATAACAACAGATACATACATACATACATAGATATAGAGATTCATACATATTTGAGAGAGAGGGAGAGAGAGATGCTCAATTTATTTGTTGGTAATGGCCACAAATCTTTTCATTTTCTTTTCTTTTTATCTAAGGTGAACAGTTAAACAACTGAATAGGCTTGTCAGTGGTCATGTCCCTGGAAAAAACGATGATAAACCCATTGGCATCAGCGTCGAATGTGACTTCAATTTGAGGTAAATCCCTAGGAGATGGAGGGATGACCACAAGCTTAAACTCACCTACGATTTTATTGTTGGGAGACATATCACGCTCACTTTGCAGTACTTTTATACCCAACTGAGTATGAATGCCAGCCGCCATTGAGAACACCTGAGAGATGACAAATTATAAAAACATACCATCATCCACATGTAGCTATAAACCTCAATAGATTAGCGTAATAACCCAGCACTACTAAACTAGTGATGGAAGTGAATTATTAGATAGGACGGGGTGAGGAAAAGGAGGAGATATAGGAAATGTTGGAGGGAGAGCGAGAGAAGATCAAAAGATGGAATATGATAAGAAGGTAACGATTGAGTAAATTCACCGAAATCAAAGATTGCGTTGGTAAATTAGCTCTTAATTCAAATGAAAGAGATTTCCATATAAACATTCAAAACAAACAGATAAAATTACTAAACAAATATAACCGCTACTAACTGTGTAAAAATAGAAGAAGGCAATGTTGAATTGCTCAACATTATTTTTCATCTCTAATGCCTTACCGCCCAACTTCATTTTCACCTTCTTCGTGTAATCCCTGATAGTTTACTATCTCACCACCACGTATTTGTAGATCACTCATAATGCAAAAAACACAAAAATATGCAGTGATCATATGAACCATGTTAGCATGATTGGGAGTATACAATTCGTAGGGAAGAAAGGAGAAAAAACTAAAAGATCCAAATTAAATTAATTTGTCAAATTCATTGCCAAGAAAAAAATGTCAATAAACATATATCAAAAAAGGGGAAATAAATCAATTTCTTCTTCGTAGCCTCCTTTATTTACAAAAGTACAAAATGCTTCATACATGGTTCAATTTTTTGCAGACCTTCATTATAAAAACAACTGATACTTTTTAATTAATGAAAAGAATATGAGGAAGGTAAAGAATTAGGATGATGAGCTGTAACAAGAATGTGTAGGCATATTCTAATGCCATAGACTTTTATAACATTTTGCTAACCAAAAACAAATTCTAATGCAACAGAATTAGTATAACATTTTACTGACCAAAGAGGTTCAAAGACTGATAACCTGGGATCACTTCTTAAATATCCATAAGTATACCTGCCTCAAACAATTGAATATTTATCACCAAGAAGAATGCCATTAAATAAATAAGAATGAAACAATATATGAGTTCAATACCAATTAAAAAGACACTTTAATTGATCCCACATGATATTTTTTATTGCCATTCCAAAGAAGTGCAAAATTCATAATAACTTCAATCTGCGTGGTGCTTCTAAAGCTGAGAATGATTTGTGAACTTAATCAAACTCTATGAAAAAGTTATATTTAATTGTTCATGAGTTTATTCTCTTGAAACTAACACTGTTTTTTATTGTTTGGAAATATTGGAAATTTTTAGATCATTTGTAACTTCTATTGGAGCGTTTTTTTCTTTTTTCTTTTTAGTGCTTTCAATCACATGATTCAGTCTTGTTCCATCCACCATCGTCTCCTCCTTATTGCTATATAAGGAGGTCCGTCTGAAGGTAGTAGACGCATCAAAATTCAGAATGAGTTTAAAAATAGAAGAAATGTGAGTAATCAAAGGGAAAAATGTCACAAATAAAAACATATATGAGTAGTCACAAAAACAATTGGATAAGAACAATACATTGCAAATCTGAAGGAGGCTACAAATGAATTGAACATATTTGGAGGTGTAACTTATAAATATTGAGGAAAAGGTTTCAGTACAGTCAAATTACATCATATTAATGCTTCTACATATTACAACATAATAAAATATATCAATAACAGAGAGTGCAAAAATTTTAGGAAAAAATGAGAGTATTAAGACCTATAACCTAGGTTTCTATCTTTATGAGGTAATTGAACAAATGTTTATAGTGCCTTATGCCAAACTTGTAAGAGAATGAAAACATAGGTTGATGATCATAGGTATAGAATCATAAAAAATAATTAATACAAAGATATGAACTAAAATTGATTGAAATGACACATCATTAGTAATATGAAGGCCAAGAACTCAAACGTTATATTCCGTCAAATCACCCATGCCCAGAGAATCAACCCACGCACCATATCACTTTTGTTAGATTATATAATCATTTGTATTATCCATTTTAAATGTGTTATATGCATGACTGCAGTTTAGTTCACAAATCATAATTGCCATATCAAATCAGAATGCAAATATGAATTATTATTAAACGAATACTTGAAATGTTCATATGAAAATTTGATTTGCAAACTAAAGATTATGATTGAAAATATTTAATTATTGATACAAAAAAATAACTTGAAACCCTAATTATGCTTTAGAACATTACGTAGACCTTGATATATTGTTGTAAAAAAACTGTTGATATTTCAATATCAGTTCCTATTCAAAGTTGATTTATTAGTTAGGTGTTTTAATAAGAAATGTAAAAATAACTTATGAGAGTGTCCCATGAACTCTTAGAATCTTCAGAGTTCCATCGAAACTTGTACACTGTCTAGTTTGAGTGTGTTCACGCATTAGACTGAACATATCTAAAACATTAATAAATTGGCATATCAGATAACCATTTGATCCCCCCTTAGTTCTTGAAAAGATAAATCAAGGATGCATGTCATAGTAAACGTGATTTCAAATCCAAAAATAAGGGGAAAAAAGAAAGAGAGTAGAGTATACCTTAAATCAAAATGTAAAATGACCAAATTAGAACCTGCAAAATCAAACAAACAAAAAAACATAAATACCACGCTCACATAAACCCTAGCTTACTTTGGATTTTCCTCTGACAAAACAAAACAAATAAATCCTGAAAGTCAAAAAACAAATATATCGTAATGTAGTGGAAAGAGAGATAATAGAAGAAAAAAGAGGGATGTAAATCCAAATTAGTAAGCCTTGAAAATTCTAGTGTCGCTGCTAGCAATATGACGTAATAATCCAGCACACAGTTGGAGAAGATGTTGAATTGTCGGAATCGACGCTATCATCGAGTGCCTTTGTCGATAGCTTACTAGGGATTTGCAAATCTAGAGAGCGAACTTCTGAAACTCTAGTGAGGTGATCAACTCTGATGTATTTGATTGTTATGTTGGTGATTAATTATTTTTGTCACTCTGGCATATTTTAGGGGTTGAAGAGAATCAAAAGTTTGAAAGAGGTAGTGTAGGATTTTGGTAAATTAGGTGGGGAAGTGGGGAAGTCGATGAATCAAATAGGTTTTTAAGAGAGAAATGAAAGGGTGGAGGGAAGATGAAGATGAAAAGGAAAACTATAAATAAAGAGTTGGTGAGAGATTGGAAGGACCCGTAGAGATGTAAGTGGTAGGAGTGGGGAAAGAGCAATATTAATTCTTATAGAACTAAAGTGGATAGCCTGGTGTTGAGGATCCTTAATTACTTATATAGCATTTATAGTAGTATAGAGATATCCCTTTGCTCTCTTGGAGAGGATAAGTATTAGTTAAGAAGTCAGCCTAGTCTTCAACTCTCAAAAGTATGCGTCATAGTCATTTGCCCTCTCAAACCAAACATATTTCATTGTTAACCTGGTGAAATGCGAAGCAATCTACGAGAGTCCCGGGATGAAATGCCTATAATACCCTGAGAGTCCTAATAAACTCCTTATTTATGTGAATATCTTCGGTCATTCCCAATTAATTATTACTTCCACCTTTGTTGGATCTACTAAATCCCTTACCCTGAGAAGACATGGCCAAAAAATAAACCTCGTCCATTAAGAACTCGCACTTAATGAACTTATCATATAAAGGATTTTCATGGAGAACTCATAAAGTTGAGCAAATATGCTCCTCGTGATCCAATCCTGAAGCTGATTAGATTAGGATATCATCAATAAATTCCATGATAAACTTATTTAGGTACGAATAGTAAATTTGATACATCGAGTCCATAAACACTGAAGTTGCGTTAATTAACCGAATGACATCATTAAGAACTCATAATGCCCATATTGCATCCTGACTGTTGTCTTTGAATATCCCTAGTCTTGACCCTTAACTAATGATAACCATACCAATAACCAATCTTTGAGAATAATCATGTGACTTGCAACTGATCAAAGAGATCATCAATCAGCAGTATGGGATATTTGCTCTTGATTTTAGCACAATTTTTTTGCCTATAGTCAATACAAGTCCTAAGGAAATTATTCTTCTTCTTGGCAAAAAGTACTAGTACACCCCCCACGATGACACACTTGGCTTGATAAGACCCTTTAATAATAAATCCTCTAACTAAATCTTTAATTTTCTCATCTCGAAAGGAGCTAAACAGTGTGGAGTGATCGAAATAGGCGAAACACCAATGTGTATCATAATTTCATAGTCTATTTCCCTCTGTGGTGGTTACTTGGGAAGTTCCTTCAGAAAAACATCCAAACACTCCCGTACAACCGTATGATCATAGATCACACTATTAGGACCATGTCTTACCAAAAGGATTGAAATCCAATCCAAAATAATTTTATTATTGTTTATGGTAGTATATTTACAAGGAAGGCGCGTAAGGTGCTCAGTGTTAAATCTGTAACTGGCTCCATCTGGCAATAACACTGAAACAGTGTATTAATGATATTCAATGGTGGCATCAAATCATTAATGTCAATCCATGTCAAGTAATACTTCAAAACTTTCCACATCCATGATAATTTGGACATATTCGAGCACATACTTTCCCGCAATAATGACACAATGACGATATATGTGGTTTAAAGAAACACCACCGCCTAACGAAAGTTCCATGAAAATGGGAGGACACAAACAATCTACCTTTAAGCCTAAACTAAAAGCTATGAACTTAATATAACCAAAATCAAATAAATCAAATATTAAAATCATACGATCCATCATTATGTTATTTTAATGAATTATAGGCTGAGTAATGCATAGGCATGCTGATATGTAAACCTCTGTTTTGGACACCCTGTTGGTTCCACTGTCCTTGTTCATCGTAACCCTAGTTGGGTCATGAACTGTAAACATTATGCATGCCTAGTTGAAGCCCATTATTCTTCTAAGGTTGTTGGGTAGGAACTGCAAATATTAAGTTTCGAGCTTGTTGAAAGATATAAACCTGATTGCTTGGCTGAGGATCATTGTATCTCTGAGGGAAATTTACATTTATAATGGTTAGGTTACCTACATGTGAAACACCCTTTTCCTGGATGCACCGACTCCTCACCCTGACTTTGGGAGGAATAATTGCCCATTATCGCCTTTAACTTGGTAAAGAATCCCCGGGAAACAACATCCCAATGTTTCTTGCCTCTAATGTTGTTTTGCTCATTACGAAACCACTTCTTCTCTTTAATTAGCTTACCACCCTAGAATTCCATCTTTAACCTAATAGTTTTTCTTGCCATTTCCCTAAACACATGAACGTCTTTGTCCAACTATGAGTTATTGAGTGGATGGATGAAGACCATTTAATGAATAAATGAGTATTTTATTTCTCATCACTCGCTAAATACTTATCATAGTCTAACAGTGTTTCAAACTTATCTTATATGATATAATGGTCATTTTCCCTTGGAACATGTTTCGAAACTCATCCCTTTTTCCATCACGGTAAGCTTCTGGAAAGTATCGGTCCAGAAATTTTCCCAAATGATTGTCCCATTCATAATGTCTTGGTAGGACATTCAATACTTTTTGGCATAGTCCGTAAATTAAAATATATACAAATGAACGTGATAAGAAAGAGACACTTCAAGAAACTCAAAAATATAAGTGATGCGATTTAACCACTCCTCGTCCTCTTTAGGTACTATAATTTTGTTATATTTAGGGGCTAAGTTTTCCTAAAATCCTTTAATATAGTGGAATCTTTGTTGCTCTTCACTGACCTACTATTGCATTGGTACTTTTGATAAAGAGAATCAGCCAGATGTCTGATTGCTTGAGTTATTTGTCATAACCCATTGGTGTTTCTACCAGTAAGTCCTCCATCAGTACATCTGCATCCCTTACGTGTAGACATTTTAAATAGGGGATCATAGTAAAATAAAAATAAAATGTAAGATCAATCTCTAATACATGGGTAACATATGCTCTGATACCAAGTTGTGATGGCCCGATTCTGGGTGTCGATTCGAAAAACATTTTTATACTTTGATTTCATTTAAAAACTACTCTTTGGAAATAGAAGTTAGCTTTTACATTTATGTCATAAAATTTATTTAGTTTAAATAATGAAATGATGCCTATCTTATGAAATTCATAGGAATACTTTAAATATAATAGTTTTATGGAATAAATAATAATTATGATAAAATTCATACCATCTTATATTATTACAATCCAAATATAAAGTGCTTGTATTAAAGTTCAAATGGTAAAAATCATTATTTAAAACAAATTACACAATTTAAAATAATAATGAAAGATCTCTATTTTTGTGGACAACTCTCCTTCCTTTCCTGTTATCCTTGTCATTTCCTCTACCTAAAGTACACTGGGGGGTTTGGCAAATGGCATGGTATGAGCGTATGCTCAGTAAGAGAAATACTAGCAAAGTATATATCATACAAATAGAAATATATACATATAAAGTATATCTTTGAAATTATGAAGTCATCCTTCATATGATTAAGTGTTCTCATTCAATTTGTATCGTGAACATGTAATTAATGTTTGGAATATACAACCCGAGCAATGAGCCCATTCACATTAAATCCTTATTATTGTACTACCCTTAACCCATCAATTTAACCATTGACTACTTTTATATTTTCTAAGTTTTTTTATAAACTTGCCTTTATATTAATGAGCATTTGTCTCAAAATCATCTTTTCACTTTCTTAATCGGGGTACTAATCCATTAGTGTCATACAGTCTTTCAACAACTGTCACTATGCTACAATATGCTCATGATCAGTGGCTTGGGGTCTAAGTGAAAAGGGGGTGGCCTGATAAGTGCTTAGGCAAGGATGGTCACAAATAAAAATTCCATTTTTGCATTTTTCAATTTGAAAGATAAAATTTTTAAATAGATTAACCCAATAAAAACTTTTCAACAATTAAACCATTTTTTTATGAAAAAATGATTTACCCAATTTTATCTTTTTAACCTAAAACATACATCTAGGTGACAAGCTAATAAAATAAATAAGTCATCTATAGCACGACGATGTATGAGGAAACCACAACAAGAAAATCCTTGGATGACTTAGTCAAGTCTTTATGCTTTTCAATCTTCAAACTCTCCTCCACAGTACAATGTTGGAGTCCACCCATTCAAGCTTCCATAATAAACGAACCCACATACACCTCGGCATCCATCGATGAGGCTTAGTAACCCTTTATGGAATCAAAGCACGAAACATTTTTTTGTCATCGAAACACAACAAACCAATACAGAGTCCACAACAAAAACATCTTCTCCTGACATGATAAGAAACAAACATTGGTGCCCAACACGATAGGTTTCAACGCATATGAATATGTAATCTTGTCTCTTTAAACACAAAAGGTGAAAGTAGAATTTTGAAACTATTGTAGATAGGTAGAAAATTAATTTTCGCCAAAAGTTCTTGAAAAACTGAGTCTAGCATGCTTATAAATAGTAAACACGAATTTTTAGGCGACATGTTCATTTAAACAAAATGCTTCTTTCATTGAAATGAAGACCAATCTCATTTGAATAATAGGCAAACTCGTTCCAATCACTATCTAACGAGCTTCCAACGGGCTATCCATTGTTTGACAGAGCTCCCCGTTTTATGCTCGTTGGATGGCCATTCTAAAGAAGTCCCAAAGCTCATTCCGATGAGATTTCAACCTTATTCGAATGAAGTCAGTATGTTGTTCTGAAGAGATCATAAACGCGTTCTAAAAAAATCTCAATCTTGGTCTAATGAACTCAGAAATAAAAAAAAAATTCTCCACAAAATATTTTTTAAAAAATCCGAATAATTTTGTACAGAACTAAACACCCTTAAAAACATAGAAGGACCATATTCAAAATGCATCCATACCTTATGAGATCCTCGAAAAATGTGAAGATAAACTTGGCACAAAAACACAGTACAATGTATATCCACTTTGAAGATTGGTTGCTACATCTTCATCAAATATGTTATAGGCTTATGAGATCGACAATACAAGCCTAACCTATGGCCAAATGTTTTGTCTAGAATTAAGCCAATTATGAACAAATTGAAACGATTGGAATTTTCCATTACAAATCTCCCCCTTTGACTAATCCGAGATAAAACCAAAATAAATATTCGATTGGGCGTCAATCTCTCTAAAAAACTTAATCCCTAACCCTAAAAAGTAAAAAGAGTACAAAATCTTGGCAGGCACAAATGATGAATAGCTTTGCACGCTTGAAAACTTTATCACATGTTTTAAACCTGCACACTTAAACACACTTTTAAATGCAAAGAGACTATAATAAGTATAAAATCCTCATAAGAACAAACTTCAAACAATGTTCAAAACTATCTCACCCTAGGTAAGACGTCTTCCCGTAAGATGAAGATATCCTAATCATAAAACAAAAGATATCATTTCTCCTCCTTTTTGTTCAGGAATAAACAAAGTAAAAAAGCAAAAAACTATTTCTCCCCCATAAACCATATCTCCCCTAAATGTGTGATATATGATAAAAAGAGAAATAAAGAGGAAGGAATAAAATCATGTAATAGTGAGACGTGTGACAAACACACAACATGGCAACACAACCATAAATAATTCAAACTATGATCAAACAATATCAATATCGATGCAAAAAAGTACCAGTGTGAATAAGCAATGAAATGTGATACCAGTTTTAAATTACCAATTTAAGATATGAAATTTCAGTGCACACAATTATAGATATTAATAGGATCATATAGCATGCCAAAATAAAATTCAAAGATAAAGCATATGGCACATATGAACTAAATACAAATCATAAAGACTCAAAAATGATAACAAATATATACATATGCAAAATATGCGAATGAAATACCAGCAAATATATATATATATATCCAAAAAACTCAACAAGAAACTTACAAGCTTGACGCGCTAGCATAGTATTAATGTGTCCAAACATGTTGCATGGAATGAATGGGTGTGAACTAGATCCAAATAAATTAGGACCCAAACACTAAAATATTTTTAAGGATTTCTATTTGATTGCAACACTTTACCAAACTAATATGTATCCTCAACTAACACTATAAAGTGAACTCCATGAACAAAGAAGCACAATGTACACAAGCCTAGAATATTAATGATTCTACAAATCAGTAGTGTCATGACAAATAAGCATAACTAGGGTTCATAATGAAAATCCGCTAATCTTCGACTATAACACCCTCAAAAGATATACATATATCATATTTTCTTTTTTTACTCAATCATTTTGAGGCTATCACTTTTGAAAATCACACAAACTATCTAAACTTGTCAGCCTTAGAAATTTTTCATTGTCTTTAATATTTTTATTAGGCTCTTGCTAATGATGGTTTTCCTGTAAAGTAGATTTGTTACCTTTGTAGCCCTTTCCCATGCACCCTTATTTTTTCAATAAATACAAACATTCTCACGGGTAGCGGTTCTTACATGCACAAATCCACCATAGCCACAAAATACGTAGATGACAATATTGAAGGGAGAATATCTCATATAGCTCAAATATAACATGTGAAGTAACATCCAAAGAGCTCGTGCATACGTGTGTGGAGGCTTATTGAAGAGTGCGTCCCAATATGTGTGTTTCAAACAAAACCAATTTTATTACCAACTTTTAATTATGCACCAAACCAAGTTGTGAAAATCCAATTCTTACTTTAAACCAATGTTATCTTGATTAATCCTAAACATGCATCTAGTGATTAAAGAAAGTAAAATAAAGTAAAGAATACTCACAACACCGGATGTACGAGGAAAAAACCCAAAATGGGAAAATAACCTCGGACGGCCCAAGCCATACCATCACTATGAATAATGGTTTTACAAAGACAAATTAGCCTTACACTAAGACTCGATCCCCATGGGTCTTGACGCTCCTTCTGATCTTCAACCGTTCTTCAACAGTGCCCATGTAAAAATTCTGTATTCCACGATACCTGTCCACAACACACGCGTCCACATATGTCTCGGTGTCCACCGAATGCCTTGATACGTCTACGATGTTCGTCGCTTCTTCACCGCAAAACAAGAAATCACAAGTGTTCAATGAAGAACAAACTTCAATTTTGGTGCAGCAAGATCACGTAAGCATATAAGAATGATAACTCGGATCTTTACAAACTTCTAAGGATGTGTTTTAGATTTGAAACCTTAGAAAAACATGTGCAAACAAGTTTCTAGTTTGTAAACTGTTTTCCAGAATGCACACTTACAAAATTCTGACGCAAACATTATTTAAATAGGATAAAAAATGTTGCCTCAATTTTCGTGTCGTTCGAATGACAATGCAAGTCGTTCGCATGACATCAGCATCTCGTTCGAACAAGATCTTATGTCGTTCGAGCGACAGAGCTGATTTTTTGACTTTTTGTTCAAAACGTCCCTTCCATGAGAGATCCAAATAAGTCAAACTCCTATTCAAACTTATCAGAATTAAAACGTAGTGTAAACCTTTTAAAACACTATAAAACATTTTTAAAACATTTTTATTTATAAAAATTACATCCTTATCTTTTATAAAAATAATTCTGTGCACCACTAATTATACGCATTCATACCTGAGTGATCTCGAAATGCAATTAACTTTGAAGACGATTAAACATGCACCAATTAAACATTGGCATGATAAATTCTTTGAAGCTTTGCCGCAAGGTCTTCAATTTTCTTCAATACATCATAGACCAAGTGGGATTGTGACAAAATAAAAATCTCCCAATGACATATTACAAACACAGTTTTGTTCACGGAATTAAGCCAAAACAATACAGGGACTCAATTGAAAATTTATGTCCTTACAAATCTCCCCCTTTGACTATTCCGGGACAAAACTAAACCAGTGAAATTCCTAATCAGGTCGTCAAGCCGTATGACGCCTAAATCCCATCCCATAAACCCAAAATCAAAAATTACAGGACACGGACTAGAATATGTAGCACCGGTAAGCATGAACTGTCTGAATGTGATGTAGACTTGAAATCTTGAATCGCTGAAGCATACATACACACATGAATCAGATAAATAAATACCCAGTGAAGTATGGAGGAACAAATGAAACCAATATATTTATCCAAATGATACCAAACAATAATAGATACCAATATGAATAATCTCTGAAATATCATTTGTTAAACAACTTGAGCAGCAAAATGATACCAATGTGTAATACCAATTTGAGATACTAATTTGCAAACATATGTAAACCAAAACATGCTCAAATCTCCCCCTACATCACATATATCTCTCCCCCTTTTTGTCTCGAATAAACAATCCGATGAAAAGAAAAACCAATTTGAAATATCTAGCATGAGAATATAAACCAATTTAAATCAATTGGATAGAAATTTGAGAAGTGAAAACGCTAGATAACCATGAAACAACCAGCTAAATGTGATCAATAGATGAAAAATCAGTAACTAGTAAACCAAGAATCACACAAAGAATATAGCAATCTAATCAGGTATGATAAACGGACTATATGCAAAAATTCAATTTTAAACCAATAAAAAACCTGTATATAAACCAGTCAGTCCAGGAAAAAAACTTCCAGCACTACCAAAAAAAATACAAATTTAACCCAGAGGACTGCAAACCAATCAGAAGGCACAATTCAGCCTGTCGTTTGAATGAGACAGGACTTCGCTCAAACGAGATGAGAAGTCGCTCAAACGAAGTAAGAGGTCATTCGCGCGACATGGGATGTCATTTGAACGACTTCTCGTGACCTGCCAAATTTGCATAGTTTCCCAGAACTATGTTATATTTTTGCCCAGTGAAAAAAATTTGGCAAAAAAAATTCTAGGAAGGGCCTGACAGAAACAAAACAATGTTAAAACAGTAGGCTTTTAACACAAAATGCAAAAATAAATAAAAACTAAAAATGCGAGTTACATGCAAACATAGTACTGATGTGCTCAAACATGGATATGGAATGAATGGGCGTGAAACTACAACAAATGAGTCACAATTCCAACACATCAAAACGATCAAGAAGCTCTAATTGATAGCGATAAATCATCAAACATTATCATAGCCATATGACAATAATAGTGTGATCTTAATGAAGAATTTTGACGATTCTACAAACAATAGCGTCAAATTGCAATGTTTCAATATTAGGATTAGTTGTGCAAACATGTTTAAATTTTTAATCCATCCAAACTCCCTCAATAATATCATATTTTCTTTGGAATGAACTAAACAAATTTGGCCCTTTTCTTAGCATATTGCATTTTCTTTTGGGCTCTTTTAAACGGTGTCTTTCACGACGCGTCAATTTTGAACTCTCGCAGCCCTTTCCCGTGAATCACTCATCATTTTTACCAATTTAAATCCTCACGGTAAACGATTTTTACATGCACACTTATCCTTAAGTTTACTTACGCATAGATGACAAGATTGAGATAAGAACGCCTCACCAAATTCAAATATGCAAGAGAAGTCAAACATCCATATAAACTCGTGCATGTGTGCAATGTTGGCATACAAACAAAGTCGAATCAAAATGCATATCAACTTCGAAACAACCCCATATAAACAATGGTTAAGATCATTCTAAGCATCGATAATAATGACCAAATGTCCTAGCCACATGGATAATGAAACGATGGAGGGGGTCCAAGCACACCAATATGCCACATCAAACATGTAAACTCAAAAACAAAAACCGAAAATCCTTTTGGCTTTTCATATTTTGACTCAAATAAAAGCAAAATCTTTTTGGGTTTTCAAAAATTTTCTCAAAAATAAAATCTTTTTGGATTTTCAAAAAAATTTCAAAAAAAATGAAAACTATAATACAAAATGATACATGGGTCATAATACTAGCAATGAATATATATCATGAAGCAAACTAGAATATGACAAACAAGGCAACACTATCATCCTTTAGATTTAGCATGGGATGAATCAAGTGAACTCAAACGAGAATCATGAAGTTTAATTCCTAAAGCCATTAAATCCGATTTCCTAACCCAAGTTGGTGTAAAGTGACGCATGGGGGTTTTGGGAACCGGGGTAATTTTATTCCTAAACTTCCTAGGAGCTTGTCTAAGGTCGTAACAATAATGCCTAAGGTGACCTTTCCTACCACAAAACGTGCAAGTGTAGCGGTGGTGGGAATGATTACCTATATATGGACCTTTTCTAACCTTCCTAGTGTTTCTCACACGTGCGGGGAGAATGAGAACAACTCTCTCACCAAAACCTATACCTCCCCTATCTACCTTAATTTGGACGGTGCCTAGGATCTTATCTAACTTCTTCGACCTAGCTTCCAAATCAAACTTGACTCTAGGCGAGTTTCTCAATCTCTCCTCCAACTCATGAATCCTAGACTCGAGCAAATGCCTAAACTCCTCAAACTCTAAAATCTCCTTTTTCGAGGACTCCATTAAACCACGGAGATTATCTCTCTCTTTCTCCACAAACTCTAGTTTCTCCCTAAACTTCTTATCTCGTGACCTAAGATCCTCAATCAAACTATCATTATTTTCTACAGCACACTCATTCAACTTATCTTGCAATTTAGAGTTATCCTTTTTCACTTTCACTGTTTCAGCATACAGCTCATTAAACGCATTTTGCAACTCTTTCACATCTACCTCCTCGTCGTCACTCTCTTTACCCTCACTAACATGGGATTCACTCAAAACCTCCTCGGAAGTGTCATGCACATGAGAATCGTCGTCGCTCACATGGCATGCCATAAATGCAACGAAGTTACGATCAATGGGGGAACTCTCTCACTCTTCCGGATCGCTATCACTTAAGGTGGCATTATAGACAATGGGTTACTTACCCTCTTTCTTAAGTCTAGTGGGACACTCCTTAACTTTGTGACTGTACCCCTCACATCCAAAATACTTGTCCGACTCATCTCTCTTAGGCTTCTCAAACTTATCCTTAGAGGTGGGACCTACTTTGTTATTCTTGAATTTTTCAAATTTCTTGGCATCTTTCAATTGCTTTTGAAACTTAATAAATTTTTAAATTTTTTTGCCAACAAAGCAACATCCGCAAAATTGGAATCGGAATGAGAATCTGAAACTTTAATTTCCACCTTCCGGGTTTTCAAAGCAATACCCTTTTCTTTCTTAGGCACTTGCTTGGAGGTAATCATGTTGATTTCATAGGTTTGTAAGTCACCTAAAATCTCTTCTAGTTTCATCGACTCTAAACTACCCAAGGAGTTTAAAATGGTCACTTTTGCATCAAACCTACTAGGCAACAACCTAAGGATTTTCTTAATGACACGATTGTCGAGAATTTTTTCACCTAGGTTAAATGATGAGTTGACAGTATTGGACAACCTAGCATAAAACTCATCAAACGTCTCACTCTCTAACATCGTAATGGTCTCGAATTGTGTAGTGAGATTTTAAAGTTTTGATGCCCTAACCGTGCTAATGCCCTCGTGAGTGAGTGCCAAAATATCCCAAGCCTCTTTTGATGTTTCACAAGTCATAATTATATTATATGCATCCTGTGTGACATGTGAAGCAATAACGTGCAGACCCTTAGAATTATATTGTGCAATTCTTTGTTCAGTTTCGGTCCATGACTCAACAGGCTTTAAACTAGTAACCTCACCTACAATAGTGACAGGGGGTGTCCAACCTTTCTCAACTATAAGCCAAACACGCTCATCAATAGATTTTAATTCACATCTCATTCTCATCTTCCAATAAGTGTAATTAGTGCCATCAAAAACAGGAGTTCGAGAAAATTCATTATATCCAGAATTCATTTTTGAAAACACACAGGATCAAAAAACAAATAAAAAATGTTTTCTAGATCTGATACCAATTTGAAGAGTGCGGCCCGATATGTGTATTTCAAACAAAACCAATTTTATTACCAACTTTTAATTATGCACCAAACCAAGTTGTGATAACCCAATTCTTACTTTAAACCAATTTTATCTTGATTAATCCTAAACATGAATCTAGTGATTAAAGCAAGTAAACTAAAGTAAAGAATACTCACAACGCCGGATGTACAAGAAAAAAATCCAAAACGGGAAAATAACCTCGAACGGACCAAGCCAGACAATCACTATGAATAATGGTTTTATAAAGACAGATTAGCCTTACACTAAGACTCGATCCCCACGAGTCTTGACGCTCCTTCTGATCTTCAACCATTCTTTAATATTGCCCACGCCGAAATTCCATCTTCCACGATACCTGTCCAAAACACACGCATCCACGTATGTCTCGGTGTCCACCGAAAGGCTTGATACGTCTACGATGTCGAACACGATGTCCGTCGCTTCTTCACCACAAAACCAGCAATCACAAGTGTTCAATGAAGAGCAAACTTCAACTTTGGTGCAGCAAGATCACGTAAGCATATAAGAATGATAACTCGGATCTTTACAAACTTCTAATGATGTGTTTAAGCTTTGAAACCTTAGAAAAACATGTGCAAACAAGTTTCTGGTTCGTAAACTGTTTTCTAGAATGCACACTTACAAAATTTTGACACAAACACTGTTTAAATAGGATAAAAAATGCCGCCTCATTTCCGTGTCATTCGAACGACAATGCAAGTCGTTCGCGCGACATCAGCATCTCGTTCGAACGAGATCTGATGTCGTTCGAGCGACAGAGTTGACTTTTTGACTTTTTGTTCAAAACGTCTCTTCCAGAGAGATCCAAATATGTCAAACTCCTATTCGAACTTATCAGAATTAAAACGTAGTGTAAACCTTTTCAAACACTATAAAACATTTTTCTTTATAAAAATTACATCCTTATCTTTTATAAAAATAATTTCGAGCACCATTAATTATACGCGTTCATACCTGAGTGATCTCGAAATGCAATTAACTTTGAAGACGATTAAATATGCACCAATTAAACATCGGCATGATAAATTCTTTGAAGCAACGTCTTCAATTTTCTTCAATACGTCATAGACCAAATGAGATCGTGACAAAATAAAAATCTCCCTATAACATATTACAAACACAGTTTTGTTCAGAAAATTAAGTCAAAATAATACAGAGACTCAATTGAAAATTTATGTCCTTACACATATGCATAGTGAATCCATTAGACGAATCAAAGTCAAAATAACTCCATGAAAGCATGATTAAGAACAATCTAAGTATAAACAATCATTACCAAATGTCCTACTCAGATGGATAACATGGAATGAATTTGATTCCAACACACCAATATGCTACACAACATGTGAAAAACTAAAATACACAAAATCAAAAATATTTTTGAGTTTTTTTAAAAAAATTTAAAACAAAACTAACTCAAAAGGCAAACAAAATATTTTTTTTTACCTCCAATTTGACTCAATAAATGAAAAATCAAAATTCAAAATACTCAAATAACATGTAACTAGAAAACATATATATCATGAGGCACAAAAGCTAATGTATGCAAACATGTGAACACACTCAATCATTGAATATAGCATGGAAAGTATCATGTGCAATCAAAAAAGAATCAACAAGTCTAATATTTAAATCCTCTAAATTAGATTTCCTAACTTATATAGTTGTAACATGACGCTCTTGGGCATTGGGATCCTTGGTGACTTTATTCTTAGACTTCTTAGGACCATTCATAAGATCATAGCAAAATCTACTAAGGTGACCTTTCCTACCTCAATGACTGAAAGTGTAAACATGTATAGGGGGGTTACCTAAGGGTTGAACTTTCCCAACATTCCTCGTTGACTCTCTCAAATGCATGATCTTGGCCTGGGTTGCAGAAATTCTTTTATCATCGAAGCCAATTACACACTTGTCATTTGATTCGGACAGTGCTTAAAATTTTATCCAACTTATCTAACCCGGAATCCAATTCAAATTTAACTCTACTTGAATATCTAAATCTCACCTCTAGCTCAACTGTCCTCTACTCGACTAAATGCTTAGACTCCTAAAACTCTAGAAGTTACTTCGACATAACCTTTATCAAACCACGAAGGCTATCTCTCTCACTCTTTACATACTCTAGCTTCTCTCGAAGATTCCTATCACGTTCCCTAAGATCATCAATAGAAATACCATCATCATTATCTTCGACAAGATCTTTTAAAATTAGTTTCCACCTTCAAGTAAACCTTCTTCACTTTCAATGTGTATGCATACAACTTTCGAAAGACAACTTGGATTTCACTCTCCTCCTTATCTTTTCCATCCTCACTCTTATCTCCACTCACTCTACCATCACTCACTTGGGGATCACAAACGATAGCCTTCGATGTGTCATTGAAACTCTCATGACAAGCCATGAACACGTTGTAGTTGAGCTCAATGGTGGAATTATATCCCTCTTTTCGATCACTATCACTATCACTAAGGGTGTCATTATACACCTTAGGTGTAGAATCGCTACAGCGGAAATATTGCGACTTCTCAAATAAAATCCAATTTTAATTAATCCCAAATTTTAGTTAAACCCTAAAACATGCATCTAGATGATTTATCCAATAAAATAAAGCATGCGGGATAAAACAAACAATTTCTGGAAAAAAAAACCCAAAGGGGCAAAACCTTTTATTTCACTATAATTTGTAAGAAAACGGCTTACACGGATTACAATGAAATAGGGTGCCATACGAAATACCCACAGGTGTCGGTTTCGATGTCTCGGCTGGAATTTTCCCTTTTCAGGAGGGCAGCAGTGAAGAAGAGAAATGGCTTCTCCACAAGTGTGATCTTTATAAGGACTCCCTCCACAATAGCACGCAGCTCTCCGGTTGTAGAGTTCTCCCCACAAAGATAAACAGTAGCAAGGTGTGTTCTTCAACAAAAAAACAATTCACTAAAGCAAGATGGGAGTTTTGTGAATTGAAAACAAAGAGGGATTAAACCCTAAAAGAAGAAACCAAAAGGCTTCTGCAGTTTCGCAGTTTTTTATCTGTCAAAAACTGTCGACTTCTTAATGAAAACGGACTCATTTAATGAGTATTTATATAAAAACGCACCGCCTCAAAACTCGAGCTCGTTCGAACGACAATCTATGTCATTCGAACGATAATTGTCGGTCGTTCGAATGACCTATCAAGTGAGATTCCACGTGAGCTTGTAGAAAATTTCGATACGAACGCGTGGCCGCCAGTTTCGTATCATTATGATTTTTTATGAACTAGTTATGATTTTTCTACGAAAAGGAGTCCGAAAACAAAATCTCTATAGAAATATTTTGTAAAAAATATCCCAAAAGCTCTAAGTGAAAAGTTAAGGTATTTAAAACATAACCTTACCAAAGTAAACTTTGCGGAGTCTTGAATGATGAAGAACTTGAGTAATTCGGATCCGTCTTTGATGTGGATGACTCTTGAATGCTCTTCGACGGTGTAGCGGTATATGACATAATAAATTGATAACGGACCTATGAAAATATGTTATTACAAATCTCCCCCTATGTCTATGCCGGTACATACATAAAAAATCCGAATTATCAAATACCAAATTGCCTATACAAATCTACCCTCCCATGAATAAATTTGCAAGACCTCAAACTGTTCTTCAAAAATCTTCATCAAATCTCAAAGCTTTTCTCATCAGGGTGTGCAACATCATAATCTTCAGTCTTTGTACCTACACACATGAGATAAAGCAAAATACCTTCGTGACGCATCGAGTTTGAAATGATATAAGAATAAAGCATTAATAAATCAAATATCCCCCATAATGAAAAAACTCCCCCATAACATGATAATTCTTTCTCGCCCTTTTTATGATGTCCCCAAATAGACAGATAAGAAGAAACAATCAAAACATGGAGTGTCACGATAAAGATGCATAGAAAACAAAGATCAAGCTACATGCATGCAAAGGTATGTCCCAAAAACATTCACAAACTATTTTTGATTTTTCAAATTTTTCATACAAAAATAGGATACAAAAAAAATCACACCATGAATTTAAACTCCAACAACCAAGTCATGGAAATGTAATGAATGGGTGTGAACACATTTGATAGGTAAATAAACTCAATCAATCATATGTGCACGATGCATACGTGTACCCCTAACGAATGAACATCAAAAGAATCCTTAGTTGTAAAAATTGTTGAATTTAAATGACATCGTCTTAATCAAATCAAAGTCTAAATGATTTTGACACCAATAACGTCCAAAACTATTTAGTGCCGTTTCGAGAACTTTTCAAAGGACGTCCAAACCCATTGATATATCCATCCAAAACTCCCTCATATATAATAATGCAATTCTTTATATCTGAAGGGGTACTAAATTCTCAACTTAGAGAAAACCTATTGACCCAATTTTTTTTGGCATATTTCATCTTTTTATAGCCTTAATTTTTTGTGTGGGCTCCTTTCAAACGGTGGCTTTCACGACGTGGTTATTATTCACTCGCAGCCCTTTCCCGTGTTCACTCATCATTTTTTTAAACTAAACAATTTATTCCTCACGGGTAATGGTTTTTACATGCACAACTTTTATTACTCTTTGCACTTGGTTCGTTTTAAGGACAGGATTGAGACGAAAACACCCAACCAACATGTGATAAGTCAAGAACAATAATCAAACAAATCCGTGCATGTGTGCAATAAAGGAAACTATGAGTCAAACATGTAAGAAGCAACACTTAATTACATCTTAATGACTCCAAACATTATAAAGCACATGGATGAATTGACCTATTGTCTCAAAACACTATCAAATAGTCACATGGATAAATGGAATGAAATTGTGACTCGGTCATCCAAGTGTCTATCCATAAACGATGTAGACAAAATACAAAAATATTTTTGGATTTTTAAAAATTTTATCAAAATAAAATCTTTTAGAATTTTTTTTTTTAATTTTCAAACAGAAAAAAAATATAACTACAAAATGATACAACCAGCAATAGGCATATAATATCGATATGCACAACATCCTGTGCTAGCAAACAGTAATCACACAAGAGAATCTACAATGAAAGCAGATGTGATACGAGTAATGCAGTGTTATCAATTAAGAATGGATACCAAGAATAACTGCATATAAACTGACCACAAACAAACCTATCAGTACCGAAAATCTAAGCATATGAACACCGGGTACTGGAATCAGAAGGGAAGCAAAAAAAAAATTCAGACAGGTCGCTCAAACGATATCGCTCTGTCGCTCGAACGACAAGGGCATGTCGCGAGAAGCAACTTTGCGCGAGAAGAGATGTCGCTCAAACGACGTACAGTTCTCGCTCGAACGAGAAAATCAAATTTTCACAGTTTGACCAGAAAGTCATACAGTTATGCCCAGTGCAAAAATTATGTGAAAACAGTACCTGTAGGGGGAAAACAGATCCAAAACAGTGTTAAAACAGTAGCGAAACACACAAATGCAGCAAATAAATCAATATGCGCTACGTCAAAGTGAGTCATGACACTAGAAAGAATATACCATGATGCGACGCTAGTGTATGACAAACATCTAACACAATCAACCAAAATATCTCACATGGGGTGAATCACGTGCAAGTAAACGAGAATCATGAACGAAAAGACCATAACCCTCTAAATCCGATTTCCTAACCCAGATCGATGTGAAACGTCGTGTGGGGGCTTTGGGAACCGGTGTGACTCTCTCTTTATATTTCCTAGGTCCATTCAAAAGTTTATAGCAGAAACGCCTAAGATGGTCTTGCCTACCGCAATCTGTGTAAGTATAAATCGGGCGGTGAGTGTTACCTAAAGGCGGCCTTCTCCTGAAATTCCTAGGTGGTGCTCTTATCAATTTCCTAGGTGGCGCTCTCTGAATTTGCCTAGGTGTCTCTCTCCTATTGATCCTAGGAGGCAATCTCACAATGTTCCTAGGGGTCTTTTTACTAACAATCTTAGGTGCCTCTTTCTTAACAATCCTAGGAGGCTCTCTCACACGTGTGGGAATGAGTGCAACTTGTTTTTCAAAACCAATCCCACCCCTACCCTTTTTTATCTCGACGGTGCCTAAAATCTTATCAAGTTTTTCAGACCTAGACTCCAAATCAAATTTCACTTTACTTGAATCTTTCAATTTCACCTCAAGTTCACCTATCTTAGATTCAAGTACACGTTTAGAATCCTCAAAATCTAAAATCTCCTTTTTCATAGTCTCCATCAACCCTCTAAGACTATCTCTCTCACCTTCGACGTACTCAAGCTTATCTTTCAAAATTTTCTCACGTGCCCTAAGTTCTTCAACTAAAACATCATTATTTTTTAAGGCACACTCTTTCAATTGAGCTTCAAGTTTCAAGTTTGCCTTTTTTGTCTTTAAACATTCAAAATACAAATTATTGTAGGCAACTTGAAACTCACTCAATTCTTCTTCTTCCTCCTCACTCTTTTCACCCCCACTCTCATCACTAATCACACGGATGGAAAACTCTCGCATATAAGCATAAAAGAATTCTTCTTCCGAATCACAATCACTAAGGGTAGAAACATGAGAAACCGGTTTATTCAATTTCCTCTTTAAATTTGTGGTACACTCATCTAACGTTGACCAACACCCTCACAACAAGGACACCTCTCAGATTCGTTTTCAACAGAAGATTTAAAACAAGAGTTCGTGTGAATTTTCCAATTAACTTTTTCAAAAATTTGACATCGAAGATCATCAAAACCATCAAAAGCCATTTTTGTGCAAAATCAGGATCAAAACACAATAACTTAGTGCAACAGGCTCTGATACCAATTTGTAAACGTGAGTAGACAAATTGTATCAGAAAGTAAATCCTTGAAAAATCAGGATCACGCGATAAATTAGCGTAACCCGCTCTGATACCAATTTGTAGAATCGCTACATCGAAAATATTGCGACTTCTCAAATAAAATCCAATTTTAATTAATACCAAATTTTAGTTAAACCTTAAAACATGCATCTAGATGATTTATCCAATAAAATAAAGCATGCAGGATAAAATAAACAATTTTTGGAAAAATCCCCCAAAGGGGCAAAACCTTTTATTTCACTATAATTTGTAAGAAAACGGCTTACACGGATTGCAATGAAATAGGGTGACATACGAAATACCCGCAGGTGTCGGTTTCGATGTCTCGGCTGGAACTTTCCCTTTCCAGGAGGGCAGCAGTGAAGAAGAGAAATGGCTTCTCCACAAGTGTGATCTTTATAAGGACTCCCTCCACAATAGCACGCAGCTCTCCGGTTGTAGAGTTCTCCCCACAAAGATAAACAGTAGCAAGGTGTGTTCTTCAATAACAAAACAATTCACTAAAGCAAGATGGGAGTTTTGTGAATTGAAAATAAAGAGGGATTAAACCCTAAAAGAAGAAACCAAAAGGATTCTGCAGTTTTGCAGTTTTCTGTCTGTCAAAAACTGTCAACTTCTTAATGAAAACGGACTCATTTAATGAGTATTTATATAAAAACGCACTGCCTCAAAACTCGAGCTCATTTGAACGACATCTAACGACAATGCAGGTCATTTGAATGACCTATCAAGTGAGATTCCATGTAGGCCTGTAGAAAATTTTGATACGAATGCGTGGCCGCCAGTTTCGTATCATTCTGAATTTTTATGAATTAGTTATGATTTTTCTACGGAAAGGAGTCCAGAAATAAAATCTTTAGAAAAATATTTTGTAAAAAATATCCTAAAAGATCTAAGTGAAAAGTTAAGGTATTTAAAACATAACCTTACCAAAGTAAACTTCGCGGAGTCTTGAATGATGAAGAACTTGAGTAATTCGGATCCGTCTTTAATGTGGATGACTCTTGAATGCTCTTCGACGGTGTAGCTGTATTTGACATAATAAATTGATAACGGACCTATGAAAATATGTCCTTACATTAGGTTTCTTGCCTTCCTTCCTTAGTTTAGTGGAACACTCAACTACCCTATGGCCATAACCCTCACGACCATAATACCTATTCAACTCATCCCTCTTAAATTTATATGATTCATAGGGAAGTGACGGGCCTTATCATATATGTTTTTCCCAAACCTTTTTCCATCTTCAGATTGCTTTTGAAATTTGAGAAATTTCTTGAATTTCTTTACTAACATGGACATTTCTTCGAATTCAAAGTTAGACTCGTCATAAAAAATAGGTGTTTCCTCCTTCCAGACTCTCAAAGCAATACTCTTGTCCTTCTTTCTCAGTCTTAGAGAAAAACTTATCAAGATCATAATTGCACAAGTCACTTACAAACTCTTAAATTTTGTAGAATCTAAAGTACCCAAATAATTCAAAACCATCACTTTTGAATTAATTCTTTTAGGCAACGACCATAACATTTTCTTGATTCAGCAGTTTTTAGGTATCTTATCACCCAAGTTAAAAGACAAGTTAACTATATTAGAGAGTCTAGCGTAAAATTCATCAAATTTCTCATTATCCAACATCTTAATTGTTTCAAATTGAATGGTGAGATTTTGGAGTTTGGAAGCCTTAATATAACCATTATGGGTGAGTTAGAATATGCCCCAAGCCTCTTTAGAAATCTCGCTAGTCATACTACAATCGATCTCCTCCCGGGTGACCGAACAAAACAGAGTATTTAAACCTCGAGAATTATAATTTGCTAACCTACATTTTTATTCCAACTACGGTTCTATATGGGTACAAACCATTTAAAATATCTTATCATACCCGTTAATCTATTGCCTTAAGTGGTGACTTTCTATGCATTTTCCAATATGAGTAGTTCGACCCATAAAATGTCGGGATTTTAATACCATCAAATCCAACACAATTCCTGCCTTACCACATGGGAACAAAACATATTTATTAAGTGTTCTAGCTCTAATACAATTTTGAAAAAGTGTATGGCCCAATAAATTCTTAGGAAAGGATGGTCACAAAAAAATTACTTTATATTTTTCAATTTTAAAGATCAAAACTTTAAATGGAATAATCCAATAAAAACTTTGCATCAATTAAACTAATTTGTTGTGAAAAAATAATTTACCCATTTTTATCTTTTTAACCTAAAATATAAATCCAGGTGATACGTAGATAAAATAAATAAATCATACACAATACGCTGATGTACGAGGAAAACCACAAGGAAAAAGCCTCGGATGTCCCAGCCAAACAAATCACTATGATAAGGTTTTAAAAATACTAGATAGTAGATTTGCTAAACCATTATCTCCTTTGAAAGCCTTGATGATATTTTATCTTTAACCTCTCCTCCACATTTCAAGGTAGGAGTCCACCCACATAAACTGCCACAATGAATGAATCCATGCATGCCTCAGTTTGCACCGATAAGGCTCAGTAACCCTCCATGATCAGAACTCGGTATATTGCTTCGTCACCACAACACAACAACTGCTACGGATTCCACCGTATGAAAATTATTCTCTAAAAATTATGAGAAACACACTTTGGTGCCCAACACAAAAGATATCAAAGCATATGAATTTGTAAACTTGGATATTTAAACACAAAAGGTCAAACCAGGGTGTTGGAACTTTTGTAAACAGATAGGAAATTGATTTTTTTCCAAAAATTATTGGAAAAACTTAATCCAGCACACCTATAAAAACGTAAAACACAAATTTTGAGGTTGTGGGTTCGTTCGAATGATAACATAAGGTTCATTCGAACTAACTACTTTTTTCCTTCAAACGAAGACTAGTCTTGTTCGAACGAATATGCAAACTCGTTCCAACTAGTATCTAATGAGCTTTTTACGGGTTGTCCACTATTTGATAGAGACTCAGTGTTCGATGTTTATTAGATTTTTTTTCTAATGAAGTTCCAAAGCTCATTCTAAAGAGATTTTGACCTCATTCGAACGAAGTCTCAATTTTGTTCTAACTAACTCAGTAACAAAAAACTATTTTTCTCTAAAAACTATTTTGAACAAAGTTCCAAAAGATTTTTTAGAAAACAAACACCCTTAAAAATATCCAAGAACCATATTCAAAATACATCCATACCTTACGAGATCCTTGGGAAACCTGAAGACAAACTTTGCACAAAAACACAGCATGATGTATATCCACTTTGAAGCTTGGCCGCTATATCTTCATCAAGCCTGTCATAGGATTACAAGATCGATAATACAAAGCCTAAAATATGAATCAACTATTTTGTTCGGAATTGAGCCAATTAGAAATAAATTGACTCGGTTGGAAATTTGCCCTTACACTAAGCATTAAGCCACACCCTATGGCATCGGGCCCTTCTTAAATTTTCCGGTTACCTCCGAATATCTTTTATTCGTTACATCTTTATAACACTTTTTCCTTTCTTTCTTTTTTATCCAATTTAAACCTTTTTCCTTTATTTCATTTTTACTGGTCGATGAGGCCAAATACCCGGGACGAGACCAGTCCCAACACTTAATTTTTAAATTTCACACTTAATTAAAAGTACATTTTCATTTTACCTTTAACTCGGTATTTCATCTTTGAAAACAACTTTATTTATCATTTCTTGTGATACTTAACCTTTGAGTTCAGATGGCCCTTTATATATATTAATGCGTCTTCACTTTATATACATTAATGAGTTCAGATGCCCTTTAACGCCTTGCTAAAAATGTTTTTTTTCATCTTAATTTATAAAATATTAGTTTTTTCCATATAAAATCAAACTTCTTTAACTGGAGTCCTTATTTTGGAAAATCTAATCATAAGTCCAATTTTTTCTTAAAATGACAAGTTTGTACTAAAACATTACTTTTACCATTTCAAGAGTAATATTTTTAACTTATTAACTTTGCACCTTCTATCATACTTCTTATAATTTTATATATTCATATCACTCCACTTAAAACTAACTTTCCAAAACAATACTCATTTTTGCAAAGGTTACAACTTAGTCTAAAATTTTCATAAAATCATATTTTTCCCCCTAAAACTATACATTTGACATTTAAAGACTTGTCTTTTAAACTGATACCTTTCCATTGTTACCCTTGTTCCTTGTTTCACCTTAGGCCTTAACTCTACAATACTAAATATTTGAATGCCCGTACTTTTACTACTTCTACACTTAGCACCTATTTACGTTATTTTCTTCAAGTTTCACAAACTTTGTACTCATAAATTGTATCATTTTATGTGAGTAATAATACAAAATAATTAGCTTAAATATTCTAAAATTTATTCTTCTTTCAAATAAAAAATTTTACCCATTTTTATCACATATACTTTAACAAATATTCATATGTAGTGGTACTAATAATAAGCATAAGCAGTGATGTAATTCATACATATATACATATATCTAGAATGCTTTGATTCAAACTTGAAAAATAGCATAGAACCCCTACCTCTTGAAAATATTAATTCCTTTGATGAAGAGGTTGAAAGAAAATTTAATAGATTCCTAGCTCCTTTGCCAGCTTTTCCCTCCAAAATAACACCTTCAACACCCTCTCTAAGCCTTGATAGTGGAAGGATGTAATAATGGCTTGAAATATTAATGTATAAAGATAAATATGGGCACTTAAAGTTAATTAAATGAGGAAGAAAGAAGTCTCAAAGTCTTAATTTTTGGTATGAGTTGTCCTCAGCAAAATTGAGACAATGAAAGAAGAATGTCTCTCATTCATCTCTCTTACAATTGTCCAAAATCCTATTCTAATGGTACCCCATCACTCCAAAATATTATCACTTTGTCTAGTGGGAGAAAGAATCTTAATATCATGGCCTAAAAACTTAGGAGGTCAGTTCCTTTTGTCCCTTAATCATTCCAAATGTTGACAGTTGAAAAGAGAAGGAATCTACATGGCTCGTTTGTAAAAGATTAATTATTGTTCAAATAATTAAATTTATTTTTTTTATATTCCTTATTTATCTGAATGATATTATAACAAAAATATAAATATAATTTTAAATATTCATTCCAACCTCCTTTCTTCACCCGACCTTCGTATCCCCCCTCTCTCTCTCTCACCCACACACAACAGACACTTCGACAAGCGTTCTGCTCCCGCTCCATCCGCGCCAATCTCGTAAATGATAACTATACCCGTATTTATGACGGAGTATCACACGCATCGGACGGAGAAACCCAGATTATAAATAGAAATAAATTCGAATTCCGGGGCAATTGGTTGGGCCCAATGAAATTGTACAAATTGATCGGGGAGAAAACACCGGCGATCAAATCAATTATCAACACTGTCGATTATATGTCGAATGTATTTTCTAAGGTGATGCCCAATTTCGATCAATGTATTGTGACGGAAATGATCGAACGTTGGTGGTATACGACGCATACCTTCCAACTACCATAAGTTGAGCTTGCCTTCACTCTGGTCGACTTCACGATGATTTCGGTAATTAATTATTTTATATTTTGTTGTATTTATATTCATAATTATTTTAATATATGATAATAATTTATTGTACTTACATTCATAATTAATTATTTCAAATATATTTTATTGTACTTGTATTCATAATTGTTTCAATATACGACAAGAATTTTAAATTACGTACAGGCATTCCGATTGGACAAGGACGACCCATTCTAAATCTGACAAGTGAAAAATATACAAATTTTTCAAATACCGTAAATCACTTTTTCTCCGAAATTCATAAACAGAGATTTACCGGTACGGGAATTCCTGTTTTCAACCTTAAAAAATATATAGAAAACTTTGTCAAGGCTCAAGATATACCAGATTATATGTGCCTAACTATTTGGTTTTATATTATCGGGAGTCTATTTTTTCCAAATGCCAACTCCACTTACGACCTCGGCTTTTTACATTATCTGGAGGATGTTACTGTTGTTGGCACATACGACTGGGGTTCAGCTATTTATCCCCGTATTATATGGTCTTTGGACAAATTCAGGTGACGATCGTTGACTAGTCTTGAATCCATGTGGCAATTATTTGAGGTATATTTTCTAATTATCTTATTTAACCATTTATATGAAATTTATGTTTCATTAAAATAATATTCAACTTATTCTAATCAATTAAATGTATTGACAAGTTTTACAGTATTTACATCTTGAGTACATGGCCACGACATGTCCAATTCTCGTCGATCCGTCCCTCGATGCGTGGCCCCGCATATTTCGTTGGTCAAAGGGGAACAGAAAGCATGTAAAGGGAGCATAGTGCTTTAATATCTCAAGGACTCAACATTAGCTTGAGATGGAATCACCCGAGTCCATCATATGGAAGCCATACGAGACTTCTGCCTACCGTGACACTGATGTCATCATATATGCTCATCATCTATCGGGGTTACGAATGATTTTGTAGGATACCTTATTTATAGGTTTTTATTACTTTGGTGACCAGGCCATCCGGTAATTGACTGGGAAGATATGTATAGCAGACAACCCACCTTCGAGATTGTGTTGTGTCTTAGAACACGAATTTCAAGCAGCTGCTGCGCAAAATTGGCGGGTCGTAAATAAGTACATAAGAGATGTCTCCCAAAAAGAGTACACTGCCTACTGGAAGGTAGAAGCACTCGGGCCATTACTACCACCAATAGAGAGATATGTAAATGTAGATTTTATGGGAGTTGGTTCAGTGGCACCTTCAACATTGCGAATTCCACGAGCACTAGTACTGACGGATGAGCCGTATGTATATGAGACACAGTTCTCGGTGGTGGTTCTACGCACATTCAACCATCGAGGCAGAATTGGACTGTAGACGTCGGCCTACCAAAGGGGGCTTCATATTCGATAGATGTCCCGCGACCCAAGTTTCCAACCAATGCACCTCCAGCTCAATCGTTGACACAATTAGAATGGTGCACGTCCTACATCGACACAGTAGATAATATTCGAGGTCTCCATCATTTAATACTACATGAGACACATCAACGAGAGGATCATCTCAAAGCACGTGATGACCGAATTGAGGAGTTGGAGAGTAGACTTTCACACTTTACTATGCCTAGTCGTGAGTTTGAATCGTCCAAGTGTTTACATACCACAACCAGTCCCACCCTCTGACCCTGCCCCCGCATATCAGTCACAAAAAAGTTAAGGAAATTTGTTTGGGTCTGACCCGATGACAGGTTCACATGTGGATTTAGGTGCAGATTATGAGTTCGGCTCGAGGCACACGTGGTGTTTAATGTACTATTGAAAGATGTTATGAATTTATTATGTATAGTTGTTTTAATATAATTTCATTTTCTTTTAATTTTTTTTGCCTATTATCTTTTATTTATTAAACATGGAATGAAGGCAACCAATTTATTACACTGTTGTTTACTTTATTAATCTTTTAAAATCAAAGTAGGACTGTAATTTAAATTACGGCACTTACAATATTAGGTAATAAATTTAAATTATGGCACTTAAAATATAAAAATCAAATGATCATCACAAGGAATATTAAGAAATAAATTGATCCTTTATTAGTATTGAAATAATCACTTAAGTAGTACAAACACTCATACATGAAAGAAATGATTATTAGGATTATTTGTTAAAACGCTTAGGTCGAACCTAGTAGAAGTACAACAAAATGGTTTCCTATTGCACACTAAACATTAGGCTAGTAAGATCGTTGCATATTGGAATCAATATATTCTTCGTTATAGTTTGATATATTTGGTCCGTACTCTTCTCCATCATTTTCATATATGCATTCTGAAAAGTAATCATAACCAAAATTGGTGTAGTCGAAAATGTCATTATTTGATGCCAACGTAGAGTCATTATATATGTTAATTAATTGTTGCTGAATCTAATGACCTAATAGCATCGCGCACTGTGCTTTGTGATAACGTTGTAAGTGCCTCTCCATCTTCCATATCTCTTCCTCCAATGAATCAAGACAAAACATCTCGACTTCTTTGGGATACGATATTGGCCAAAGTGCGGCAGCCCAATTTTTCGGCACGAGTACATGATGGTAATGGCAAAGAACCTCCAGGTCACACTTTTCATCATATTTATCTGTCCATGTGAGGTTTTCCCAATGGTACTCAACTCCATCTTCAGGTTCCGAATTGGGAGAGATTATGAATATATGACCAAAGTCATTAAGAAAACGTCGAGAAGTATCAATCAGATAAGTTTCGAAAATTAGTTTCTTCCCATACCAATCGTTACCAGCAATATCTGTGTATGATCCATTGTTAATGGATGAATTATAGGGAGATGAAGCCATCTTTGAAATATAAGACAATGGTAGATAATAAATTGTTCCAATCATTCAAATATATTTATAAGTAATTTTCAACCTTTCAAGTATATATTTATTTACTATGGCACACATAATGTAAACTGTAAATATAAATTAAATATAGTAACAAATATTTATAGTAGTCCAACGCCAGAATAAAGGCACACATACCAGTTATAGTAACAAATATTTATTCAACCTTCCAAAGGCACACATAAAGTAAACTAGAAATATAAACTAAATATAGTAGTCCGAAAAATAGTAAGTCAGTAACAATGGCACATATACCAAAAAACATATAGTAGTCCAATGCTAGTAACAATGGCGCACATACCAATTGACTGTATAAAGACACATATACCAAATATAATAACAAATATTTATTCAACCTTCCAAAGGTACACATAAACTAAACTGTAAATATAAACTAAATATAGTAGTCCAAAAAATAGTAAGTCAGTAACAATGGAACATGTACCAAAAAATATATAGTAGTCCAACTCCAATAACAATGGCACACATACCAATTGACTGTATAAAGACACACATACCAAATATAGTAACAAATATTTATTCAACCTTCCAAAGGCACACAGAAAGTAAACTGTAAATATAAACTAAATATAGTAGTCCAAAAAATAGTAAGTCAGTAACAATGGCACATATACCAAAAAATATATAGTAGTCCAATGCCAATAACAATGGCACACATACCAATTGACTGTATAAAGACACACATACCAAATATAGTAACAAATATTTATTCAACCTTCCAAAGGCACACATAAAGTAAACTGTAAATATAAACTAAATATAGTAGTCCAAAAAATAGTAAGTCAATAACAATGGGACATATACCAAAAAATATATAGTAGTCTAACGCCAGTAATAATGGCACACATACCAATTGACTATATAAAGACACTCATACCAAATATAGTAACAAATATTTATTCAACCTTCCAATGGCACACATTTAGTAAACTGTAAATATAAACTAAATATAGTAGTCCAAAAAATAGTAAGTCGGTAACAATGGCACATATACCAAAAATATATAGTAGTCCAACGCCAGTAACAATGGCACACATACCAATTGACTGTATAAATACACTCATACAAAATATAGTAACAATTGACAGTAAGCTAATTTTGTAGGTTAATTGACTGAAGGTACACATACCAATTGACTGTAGGCAAAAATTAAAGGAACACATACCAATTGACTATAGGCTGATTCTACAGGCACACATACCAATTGACTGTATAAAGGCAAAAATATAATAGTAAATATAAAGTCATGATCAGACATACCAACTGACTGTATGGACATATCAAGATGCTTATTACCAGGCTATCACATTTATAAATAGTTCGGTAGATTATGAAATTTATAATACAACTTATTAAATTTCTAACCAAAATAAATCATGGACTCCTCCAGTTCTAGCGATGAGGGCTGAAATCTTATTCTACAATATGCTCAGTTTAATGAAGGTGGATCATTAGATGATTCACACGAGGAGATGATAATTATGATAAAGATTACCCGGTGGTGTAGTGAAAAAAATATAATTCGCGATGGGAAAGAACTTGAAACCAGACGTCGAGTGAATCGTAGGAGAGAAAGGGGACATGCAACACTATGGGGAGATTACTTTGGTGAAGATAAGGTATATAACGAGTATTTTTTTCGAGGGAGATTTAGGATGTTGTATAGTATTTTCAATCACATCCTTGAATCTGTTTGTCTTTATGATAACTACTTTGTTCAAAAGAATGATGTTTGCGGTCGTCAAGGTTTAAGCACTCATCAGAAAGTGTTGGGGGGGAATTCGACTGTTAGCTAATGGGGGTTCTCATGACGTGTGGTCTGAGTAGTATGCTATGAGTGAAACCACTCTATTAGAAATTGTTATTAGATTCACGAAGGTAATTATGAGGATTTTCAGTCCCTAGTACGATAGAAATCCGACACAAGGCGATGTCAAAAGGTTGCTAGAACCAAATGCAAATAGAGGTTTTCCAGGAATGCTAGGCAGCATAGATTGCATGCACTGGCATTGGAAAAACTGCCCCACAGCATGGAAAGCTCAATATAATGGACGTAAAGAGTCACCTACTATAATCCTTGAAGCGGTTACCTCATACAACCTTTGGATTTGGAAATCATTCTTCGGGGTGACTAGTTCTTGCAACGATTTAAATGTCTTGCACCAGTTTAATGTCTTCCAGGAATTGTGTAATAGGACAGCAGCTCCCATTTGTAAGGACATAATTTTATAAATGTCCGGGGTAGATTCTAGAAAATTTCTATTTTCTCCTAGATATCAGTTCATATGTCTGATACCGCTACTTTCGGCACGTCAACACGATCATCCTCGACGGCCTTTATCCGAATTCAATGCATCCAATTTCTTCACGTGCATCATGATACATGCAACGTGCTACTCAGCTCATTCCCACTACTCCACTACGCTCTATCAGTAATATGTTTTGTTGGAGCTTTTAATATTTGCATAAATATTTGGGAAATGTTTTTGAAAATTATTTTTGAAGTCTGGTTTTATTTTTTATCAAAAGCAGAATTTTTCTAAGTGTTGAAGCGAATTGCCTCGATCGACGAGATCGCTCAAACGACTTTGAAAGTCGTTCGCGCGAGATAGGCATTTTGCGCAATATCGTTCAATGACTTATGTCCTTCGTTCGAGCGACATGGCTATCTCGTTCGAACGAGCCACCGCCTCGATTTTTGTATAAATATTTGATCTCCTTCTACACGTTTTTCAATCTTTCTGCAATCTCAAAATTCTGCAAAAACAGCCCAGAATAAGACTTCACTTTTTAAGGTTTTCTAAACCTTTTTGATTCACAAAACCATTCCCATATATATATGTGTGAATCTTTAAACCTTCAAGAGGATTATTTACTCATCTGGAGTAATTTGTGAGGATGCCGCTCTCTTCTTCACTGCTGCCCTACTAGAAAGGGATAGTTCCAGCCGCCGACAACAGAACCGACACTCGAGGTTATTTTTGTGTCATATATTTTCATTATAATCCGTGTAAGCCGTACTCTTACAAAATTATTATGAAAATAAAAGGTTTTCCCCCTTTGGGGGATTTTTCCTCATATATGTGTTCTTGCATGTTTCATCATCGTATTTAATCACATATAGATGCATGTTTAGGACTTGAGTGGTAAAAATTGTGTTTAATTAAATAACTTCCTTATTTGAACGCAAGCGCACTCTTCTCAAATTGGTATCAGAGCCAGTTACACAAATTTACCGTGTAATTTTCTGCAAAATTTTTCTAAGATATCAATTTTATGAAAAATTGACTTTTGAAAACGAGTGTGTTCATAATGGAGAAGTTATATAATAAAATTCTAGTTTTTGACGGGACAAACTATGCATATTGGAAAGCCCGCGTGAGATCTGCATTAAAAGCCATTGATGAACGTGTCTGGATTTGGTTGAAAGAGGGTGGACACCTCCCTCCGTCACTGTTGATAATGTGATCAATTTAAAACATGTCACTTCTTGGACTGAAGAACAATTTAAATGGTCATCATTCAATTCTAAGGGTCTAAGTGCTATTTGTGGGTATGTCACACCTGATGATTTCAATCGCATAATGACGTGCACCACGTCAAAAGAGGCTTGGGATGTTTTACAACTCACCCATGAAGGAACTAATGCTGTGAAAGAGTCTAAATTACAAAATTTGACAACTCAATTTGAAACCATCACCATGCATGAGACTGAATGTTTTGATGATTTTTATGCTAGGCTTTCTGACATTGTTAATACTAGCTTTAATCTTAGTGAACATATTCCTAATGCTAGAGTTGTCAAAAGGATTCTTCGTTCTCTGCCTAAGCGTTTTACCCCTAAAGTCATTGTGCTAAATTCTATGGGTTATTTAAATACGCTAAAATTGGAAGAACTTGTAGGAGACTTGCAAACATATGAAATTGATATGTTCCCTAAAACTGCTAGGTCTAAAGATAAGGGAATTGCACTTAATGCCCAAGAGAGAAAGAGTGAGGGGTCGACTAGAAAGAGGGGAGAGTCAACTAGAAAAAGAGAGACAGATTCGTCTGATTCTGAGTGTGATTTTGATTTAGATGATTTGGCTCTTTTTGCAAAAAATTTCAAGAGGATTCTCAAATTCAAGAAAAATGGTAATTTTAAAAATAAAAAGAATTTTGAGAAAAATAAGTTTGAAAAGAAAAATGAAAAAGATTTTAAAGATCCTGCTAAGAAAGAAAGTGAGAAATACTTTGAGTTCGACGGTAGGGGTCATAGAGCTTTTGAGTTTGCTACTAGGCTGAACAGAGAAAAGGGCAAAGTTGTCCTTAATGCTACCCTTAGTGACGACAGTGAGGTCGAGTCGGTGGATTCTGGAGTCGAGTCACCACATGAGTGTAACTTCACTGCATTCATGGCTAGTCATGTGAGCACTTCTAGTTCTCCTCACGATAATGAGGACGATGCATCACAGGGACACCTCGACAGTGAGAGCGATGTGAGTTAGGGGGAGGATGACACAAGTGAGAACGAGAGTGATATTCAACGCGCCTACGCTGAGTTATATTCTGAGTCATTTAAAACTAAAAAGCTTAACAAAGCGTTAGTTCTTAAGATCACCGGCTTAGAGGAAGATTTAAGAAAAGCGAGAGAGAGAGAGAGAGAGTCCTCCACCTGCACCACCCTGAGAGAGAGAGAGAGAGTCTGCCTGTGTTGAGAAAGAAAGTCTGTTTAGAGAGAGAGAGAGTTGTTTTGAGAAAAAGAGAGGGGACTTGACTAAACAAGTGGCTAGTCTTACGAGTGAGATTCATTCCTCCATGGAGACTCGAAAGAAACTTGAAGCCCTTGTTTCCCAGCTTACTCATGATCTGGAGAGAGCACAGAAAGTCAAGGTACAAATAGAGGACAGATTTGGGAAAATGGGAAAGATGCTCCTCGGCCCCGCTTTAGGTTTTGGTGATAGGCAGGGAATAGGTTATGATGGTGCCTCCACGTCCCAAATTGCACCCGGACCAGTTCTTGAGTTTACTACGACTCCTTATGGCCGTCGTCAAAAATCTCGAAGGAGAGTTCGATCAAGAAAAGCAAACCAAGGTCCGCCTTTGACTGTGTTCTTTTGTACTTATTGCAATAGAAAAGGCCACCTCAGGGAGTTTTGCTATAGTATGGGTCGGACACGACGTACTACTGCTCCACCTCAGCATACTGATGATTTTACCAATCTGAGAGTGCGAGTTGAGTTTTTAGCTGCCACGTCTCAGTGTTTGATGAAGGAATTCTGACGGATGTCTTTGCCGTCAGTGAATGCTTCTCACATTCTAGTTAAAACCAACAACAACGAAGGCAAACAAAAGGTCACCACTTCTTGGGTACCTAAGAAAGATAAAAAGGCCTTTGTTATTCATGTCTCTCTCAAAGCACATAATACCCCACAGTGGTATTTTGACAGTGGGTGCTCCAGACATATGACAGATGATGTCTCATTTTTTACATCTTTTAAGGATTATCAGGATGACAGAGTCACCTTTGGAGATGGGAGCAAGTCTAGGATTATAGTACGTGGTACTGTCGAGTTACCTGGATTTCCTAAGCTAGAAAATATTTTATATGTCAAAGGTTTGAAAGCAAACCTTCTCAGCATTAGCCAGTTGTGCGACGCTGACTTTGCCGTAAAGTTTGATCGGGATGCTTGTAAGGTCTATAATCAAGCCGGTAAACTTTTAGTGCAAGGGGTGAGGACAAACGATAAATGCTATGGGACTGAGCCCACATCCTCACTTGTCTGCAACAGTGCCACGATCACTCCTATAGATCTGTGGCACCAACGTCTAGGTCACGTAAATATTAGAGATCTAACTCGCTTAGCTAAAAAGGACCTAGTACGTGGATTACCATCTCTTGGAAGGCCAACTTCGACGGTTTGTGGACCCTGTCAGTTGGGAAAACAAATTCATAGTCCCCATAGGAAGTTGCATTCCATTACCACCTCTCGTGTTCTTGAGCTTACACACATGGATATTATGGGTCCCACTCGTACCGAGAGTCTGGGTGGTAAGAGGTATATCCTCATGATGGTGGATGATTTCTCCAGATATTCCATCGTAGGTTTTCTGAGAGAAAAATCTGATGCTGTAGAGTTTTTAACGACTAAGTGTCGTGTCCTGTAAAATCAACATGGAGTCACTATTAACAGGATACGTAGTGACAACGGCACTGAATTTAAGGAAGCAAAGGTAGATTCTTATTGTGATAGCTTTGGGATAAAACATGAGTTTTCTGCTGTGAAGACTCCTCATCAAAATGGGATTGTTGAGAGAAAGAATAGAACGATCCAGGAGATGGCTAGATCTATGCTTCTAGGTCGTAAAGTTTCTAGGAGATTTTGGGCAGAGGCTGTATCAACTGCTAGCCACACGGTGAATAGGGTTTATCTACGTCCACACACACTTTAGACTCCTTATGAGTTATGGACTGGCAAGAATCCCAACCTTGCATATTTTCGTATTTTGGGGAGTAAATGCTACATCCTATAGGATAGAGAGCAATTAGGAAAGTTTGACTCCCGAAGTGACGAGGGAATACTGCTGGGATATTCATCGAATAGTAGAGTGTACCGAGTTTTCAACCTGAAGAGCTCTAAGGTTATGGAGTCAATAAACGTCACCGTGCAAGATGACGAACCTTCGGCATTTATTGACACTAAACTTCAGTGTGAGGTTGAGGATATTTCTAGCAGTGATTTACTTGTACCTCACCCACACTCTGTGGACCCTACCCCTGTGTTAAGGGACACACCCGCTTGGGTTCTCAAGAGTCATGACCCTTCTGCCATTGTTGGTGATCCCACTCTAGGGGTCAAGACTCGCACTCAGCTAGAGAACGTTGTCAGCTATTTTTTCTACACGTCCAAAGTCGAGCCCAAGAATCATAAAGAAGCACTCAAGGAGGAACACTGGATATCTTCTATGCAGGATGAGTTGCTTCAGTTTAAAAAGAATAATGTCTGGGAACTTGTCCCCCGACCTAGTGAGACAAATGTGATAGGTACCAGATGGATCTTTAAGAATAAAATGGATGAAAATGGTACCATAATCAGAAGCAAGGCTAGGTTGGTCACTCAAGGCTACACACAGATAGAAGGTGTAGACTTTGGAGAGACATTTGCTCCTGTTGTGAGGCTTGAGTCCGTCCGTCTACTACTCACCATCGCATGTCATCTACGTTTCAAGTTATATTAGATGGATGTCAAGAGTGCCTTTCTGAATGGCATTCTATACGTGGAGGTTTATGTGGAACAACCAAAAGGGTTTGCAGACCCTCAGCACCCGGAGCACGTCTACTATTTGAGGAAAGCCTTGTATGGTTTGAAGCAAGCACCCCGTGCTTGGTACAAGAGTCTTACTTCCTATCTCTTAGCCCGTGGCTTCAAGAGAGGGGGAGTTGATATGACGTTGTTCGTCATGAGAGATGACGGTGCAATTTTGGTTGCCCAGGTCTATGTGGACGACATAGTCTTTGGATCCACGTTCTCTCAACATGCTCATCACTTTGAAGAGGAGATGAAAAGTGGGTTTGAGATGAGCATGGTTGGTGAGCTTACTTTCTTCCTTGGTCTCCAAGTTCGTTAGCTAGAGGATGGGATGTTCATCTCCCAATCCAAGTATGCTAGAGACCTAGTGAAGAAATTTGGGTTAGACTCCGCTAAGCATGAACGTACACCTATGAGTACCACTACCAAGCTTAGTAAGGACACTTCAGGAAAGGACGTAGAGCAAACCTTATATCGGAGTATGATATGTTGTCTTCTCTACTTGATTGCCAGTCGTCCCGATATAGCCTTTAGTGTTGGAGTATGTGCGCGATATCAAGCGTGAGTGGGACTCTCTCATATGGTATTTGGTATTCCTTTAATACTGATGACCGTTTGTCCACCTATTCAGATGCCGATTGGGCCGGGGATGTAGATGGTTGTAGGAGCACTTTCGGTGGGTGTTTTTATTTTGGTTCTGCTCTTGTCTCCTGGCTGAGCAAGAAGCAAAATTCCATCTCTTTATCCACTGGGGAGGCTGAGTACATAGCCGTCGGGAGTTGTTGCACGCAACTCTTGTGGATGAAGCAAATGCTGGAGGATTATGGGATTTCACAGGACACCATAACCATTTCCTGTGATAATATGAGCGCGATACACATATCCCATAATCCAGTCCAGCATTCGTGCACAAAGCACATTAGGATACGTGAGCACTTTATACAACAGTTAGTTGAGGAGAAAGTCGTATCCTTGAGTTTTGTTCCCACCGACCGTCGGTTAGTCGATATTTTCACGAAACCTTTAGATGCCCTTAGATTTGAGAGTCTTAGGAAGTCTTTGGAGATTTGCACAGTTGACTGAGGGGTTGGTCTATGTCTAATATAGGATGCTTTTTCATGTTCATATCATATGCTTCCTATTGCTCGTTTGTTTTATATGTACTTTTTTCTTTGTTGTACAGCCATTTATTTATTCTTTTGAAAAATTCAAAAAAAAATTATATATAAAATTTTTAGAAAAGCCCAAAAAGATTTTTGTATTTTTTATGCACCTTTTATGGATGAACATTTATGATAGCCAAGTCACAATTTCATTCCATCTTTTCATGTGACTGTTTGATAGAGATTTGAGACGCTACACCATTTCATCCATGTGCTTTACACTACTTGGAGCCTTTGAGATGTGATTCGTGATATCTTGTTTACATATTTGACTCCTATATCCTTTATTGCACACATGCACGGCTTTATTTGATTATTGTACTTGTCTATCACATGTTGTCTTGAGTGTTTCCATCTCAATTCTGTCTATACAACTAACAATATGCGATAAAACTTGACAAGATTGGAATGCATGTAAAAACCATTTTTGTGAGACTGAATGTTTGTTTAAGAACGGGGAGGGGATGCGAAAGGTAATTATCTATTCTTTGCACAAAAGCCACCGTTCAAAAGGACCTAAAAATGGAGGAATTTTATTATTCGAGCTCCAAAGAGGTTAAAAGAGCCCCGAAAAAATGTAAAGGCAATAAAAATCAATTCATGCCAAATATGGGCCATTAGGTTTCACCATCAATTCTCCAAAGTTTGAGAATTTAGAAAGCCTCTATTCAAAATTAAAATCTGAGGGAGTTTGGTTGGAGAATATAAACGGGTTTGCACTTCCTTGAAAGTCCTGAAAAAGCATGAAATAGTTTTGGACGTTATTGGTGTGGAAATCACTTTGAGCTTTGATTTGTTGATTTGGTTGAGTCAATGTCTTATATTACCACCTTTTTTACACCAAAGGAAGACTTTGAGTTCATTCGTTAGGAGTATCCGATATTCATCGTGCACATATGTCATGTTTGTATGCATTGATTCTCTTATCGAATTTGATCACACCCCTTCATTTTCGCTATCATTGACTTGGTTGTTTTTGTGATCTTTCATGGTGTGATTCTTTATTGTATACTATGTGTGAAAAATTTTGAAAAATACAAAAATAGCAGTTTATTCCCGTGTGTCATTCTCCATATGCATTCATTTCTTCTTCTCATATTTGTCTATTTGGGGACATCATAAAAGGGGGAGAAGAATTATGGGGGAGAATTATTTTAGTGTTTGGTTGCTGCATGAATAATTTGCTTAAGCTTAATTGATCATCAATTTTTGCATATCATTATATTTCAATCTGTTGCTTGTCACGAGTATTTGCTTTATCTCATGTGTGTAGGTACATCATTGCTCATTATTTGATTACACACCCTGATGAGAAAAGCTTTGGAAGGTATCGAAGAGCTGATGTTTTGGAAGACATTTCATTTAGTATTCTCAGTTTGAGGGTTTAATGGGGATATTATCTAGTATGCCATTTGATTGCATAATTCGGATTTTTATGTATGTACCGGCATAGACATAGGGGGAGATTTGTAAGGACATAATTTTATAAATGTCCGGGGTAGATTCTAGGAATTTTCTATTTTCTCTTAGATCTCAGTTCATATGTCTGATACCGCTACATTCGGCACGTCAACAAGATCATCCTCGACGGCCTTTATCCGAATTTAATGCATCCACTTTCTTCACGTGCATCATGCTACATGCAACGTGCTGCTCAGCTCATTCCCACTACTCCACTACGCTCTATCAGTAATATGTTTTGTTGGAGCTTTTAATATTTGCATAAATATTTGGGAAATGTTTTTAAAAATTATTTTTGAAGTCTAGTTTTATTTTTTATCAAAAGCAGAATTTTTCTAAGTGTAGAAGCGAATTGCCTCGATCGACTAGATCGCTCAAACGACTTTAAAAGTCGTTCGCGTGAGAGAGGCATTTCGTGCGATATCGTTCGAATGACTTCTGTCCTTCGTTTGAGCGACATGGCTATCTCGTTCGAACGAGCCACCGCCTCGATTTTTGTATAAATATTTGATCTCCTTCTACACGTTTTTCAAATCTTTCTGCAATCTCAAAATTCTGCAAAAACAGCCCAGAATAAGACTTCACTTTTTAAGGTTTTCTAAACCTTTTTGATTCACAAAACCATTCCCATATATATGTGTGAATCTTTAAACCTTCAAGAGGATCATTTACTCATCTGGAGTAATTTGTGAGGAAGCCGCTCTCTTCTTCACTGCTGCCCTACTAGAAAGGGATAGTTCCAGCCGCCGACAACCGAACCGACACTCGAGGTTATTATTGTGTCATATATTTTCATTATAATCCGTGTAAGCCGTACTCTTACAAAATTATTGTGAAAATAAAAGGTTTTCCCCCTTTGAGGGATTTTTCCTCATATATGTGTTCTTGCATGTTTCATCATCGTATTTAATCACATATAGATTCATGTTTAGGACTTGAGTGATAAAAACTGTGTTTAATTAAATAACTTCCTTATTTGAACGCAAGCGCACTCTTCTTACCATTAATTACATTGTTAACGAAAATTCATACAAAATGGGGTACTACCTTGGTAATGGCAGGTGCCCTCCCTACGCTTCAATACTAAAAACATTTAGGAACCAAAATGGGATTACAGAAAAATAGAAATTATTTTGCAAGTACCAAGAAGCGTGCAGAAAAGATGTTGAACGTACTTTTGGTGTACTACAAGCCCGATTCTCTTTTGTTCGGGAACCTTGTAAATTATGGAATAGCGCGTCACTATCAACCATTATGAAATCTTGCATTATAATGCATAATATGATTATTGACGATAAACGTAGAGATTGTCCATAGCAAAATGAATACGAACAGAATGATGAAACACCTGTAATTATAAAGGGTTAAACTAATTTCTACGACTACCTCGCACGGGATGCTAAGATAAGAGAAGTAACTAAACATCAACAGTTACGGAATGATTTCTTAAAGAACATTTGGAACACACACGGTGATGAAATGGTGGGTTGAGGAGTTTAACGTATTTATGATTGTAACCTGACTAACCTCCTTCTTAGTTCCACTTTCATTTTGTAATTGTACGATTGTCGTAGGTATCATATAGTTGTTATTATATTTAATATAAGGTTTTAACCGTCTATATTATTGAAACTAAAATTTAATACCCCGTATTTTTATGGCTTTTAAATTTAGGGATTTATTAAATTTAATTGAGATAGATTAATTTAATATTAATCCGGTAATTTGTTTTAAATATTTACTAGCGTGACGAGAGTTAGTAATTATTGGAAAATTATTGATTTGTTAAATATTACTTATTGAGTAGAGTAATATGTATAATTGAATTTATTAAAATTGTCATGAGGGAATAATATGACAATTATGAAAATTAAGTCAGGGCGCGCCTGTGTCGTGTCGGGACTAAATTATTATGATAAAAAGTGAATAAATTATAAGTCACCTGTATGGTCATTTCGAGTGCGTCAACGTGTCCGAAAAGGTCTAAATAGTGAGAAAAGTGTATTCGGGGGTTTAGTTTGGGTCTCGGGACGTTTTTAAGCCTAACTGGTAACCCAGGAAGGCATTTTGGTAATTTCTATTTTTTGGGATTTCATTACCTACGAAAATTAGAGAAATGTATCAGGTGTTAGAGGTTGTCTTCAAGGGTTAGAACCTGCATATTTCACAGAGGCCATTAGAAGAGGAAGGTGAGGAACTTCCCAAGGCTAGAGCCACCATAGTTGCACCATTTTCACCACAAATGCCGCCGGAGTGTAGATCGGAGGAAGGAGAACACAACCACATCATCAAATCTCATAAATTCAGACTCATATTCTCGAGGCAAGTATCTATATTTCTTTTCTTTTAGTTATTGTTTCATCCATGTTAGATTAGGATTGTTATACACATGTTTCATAAAAGAATTTTAGAAATTTGAGGATTTAATCACATGTCTTGGTACAAATAGATATATTCTGGACATCCCAATCATATGTAGAGGATAACCCACGAATTTGTATGAGTTTAGAAACAAGAAATCTGGAAAAAAAATTAAAAGAATGAAAGTTTTATGAAAATTAGGGTTCTTGTTAAATATGATGATTTACCCCATCAATTCAATACCTTTGATGAATTTGGACATGTTTCACGTAGGAAATCATGTATATAGGAATATGTAACTAGTAGTAATGTTGTTTGGGAGTTTGAGAATCGTTAATGGCGTTTTGGAGTAATTTGGAAGATGAAACCCGTAGGTTGAAATTACAGTTTCTGGGCAAGAACTGCTTGATCGGTCGATCGACCCAAGAACATCGATGATCGATCGATCGATGCCCTTTCCTCGATAGATCGACCCCTCCTGGAAAACTACATATTTTTCCCCCTTTTTGTTTAATCCGGTTTAAATAAGTAGGAACCCTTGATTATTATTCATAGATTATAATGGGACGTGAGGAGGACCAGTAGGGTCTAAATAGCCTCCGTTGAATGAAATTTAATATGGGATGAAATTGTGGGTTAACGGGGAGTTTCGTTACACATTAGAGATTGTGCGTAAGTTCGTTAATGAGTTGAGAGACTCGTGAAAGACTCAGACCAGAAAGGGTGTACCTACTGAAATCATATTTAATAAGAGAGAGTACTTCGAGAGATGAGAAGTAAAAGGTGAAATGTGTATAATTGAGAATAAAAGAGATAAATACGTTATGCGAGATAATTGGGAAAAATTATACTACGTACGGTTAATAAGAATTATGGGTCATAAGCAAACCCTACTGGAAAATTTGTATCTATATATGACCGTGTGACTGTGTACATATATTAAATACTTTATATGTGTTTAATTATACCGGCGCTACTTGCTATCACAGAGGTTCCTGCATCGGGACAGTCTTATTCTGATGTGACCTTTATGGGGGATATTGACGCGTACCCTAGAACATAGGATCCTTGGTACAGGCTATCCGAGAATGATAGTCAGACGGTCCTAAGAGACGTGAGGGTATGTGCTGACCTCTTAGTGACTTGGAACTATGCTTCGGCTCCAGTTTGTGTGTATTACGTTAATACAGTTTGAGAGTGATTCAGAAGTAATATTTCCATTAGTACGAGAGATACGGGGACTTGATAGCAGAGTATGCCAGCACCATAGATTTTATGTGAGGTGTCGTTAGTATATATATCATATGTGTGACAAATATATATACGTAAATCTATATGGGAACTTTCTACTGTGCGTATAAGTAGTTAAGTAATGAATAAATGCTTTAACTTTATTATAAGTATTCGGGAACCTTATAATGGTACTGATTTGTCCTAAATAGCGTGGGAAATCTTGAAGAGATTGATTTTCTATTCTAAATATCATAACCTTACTTTTCACGTGGTAAAACCTTATGGAGAATAAGTTAGAGAGACTTATGAGATTTATTAGTACGTTAGGCGTGCACACTAGATGAGAGGTGAGAATTCTCAAGAGAGTGTCTCATACTAACATGGTTGTTGCATTACCCGGTAAGCATTTTAAATACTTGCTAAACTATTTTTTAACTGTGTTACACTCGAGCTCTGACCCGTTTCCTCTCATTTTTTTTCTTGTATATATGTATGTATTACAGCTGCCCAGCCACAGGGGCATCAGGCTTAGATCTTTGGACTCTCGACGTGCGGCAGCTAGTGTGAGAGTTGCATGTCTTTGTAGTAGACGGCTTCATCCTTGTTTTCTCAGTCATTCATTTAGTTCTCCTTATATAGGGCATGTGTCGCCCATTTCCAGTTTCATCTAGCTCAGATAGATTTGTAGTTTTGATTTATTTCAGTATTTTGTTGTAGATGGGATTACTTGTGCTTATCACTTTGTCCTACGATTTGGGATATTTTATTTGGATTAATTTATCTAGCATGTTCTTTCTTTTGGATGGTTTGGTTTAATACTATTAATTTATTCATGAAAATGGTTTCGTAATTTATAATAACAATCGGACTTAATTTATAAGATTAAATGTTTTGGCACTTGGCTTAATTATTTATTAGGTGATTAATAAAGAAAACTTATTTTCGACAGTGATGCTAAGAATGAATCAACCAGACACTTTGAGATAATTTAATAAAGGACTGATCAACCGGTATTTAATTAGGCGGGGTGTCACATGGTGGTATCAGAGCATCAGGTTCTAGTGTTCTTAGGATCTGTGCGGCTTATTATGCTTCCAGCCTTGCTTTGTTTGATATAGAGCCCTATGTTTAGGATTATTGATTTCTATGGTGAGATTCCATTCTCCTGCTATAACGTATGTACATTAGTGAATCTTATTTGCATTTGGGCATGTTCGAATAATGAAATATGGCAGGCAAGGTCCATTGGGCGGACAACAGGAGGCAAGGCTTAGTTGAGGTTGAAGAGCATATTCGAGGATGATAACCGTAGTCAAGGTCACCCCTATTATGGCACGACAAGCCAGGACTGTAAAGATGGATAGGGCACAGCCTATGATTTCCAAATGCTACCATAGTCGAAGGAGGTGCAAGAGTAGACTCACCGAATATGGTACGAATGGGAGAAAGTCAGGCGAAACATTGAAGAGAATTGTCCTTGGAAATTATAGAAATGCGGAGATTGTGTGTGTTAGCCAAAGGAGATAAAATATCAAAAGGTTTGGACGTAATACGGAGTGTGGCTAACTGAAAGTGAAAATTTGGAGTAAAATTTTCCTTGTCTTGTCGCAACAAAGTTATAATAGTGGGAGTCAACCACCACCGTTAGTAGTGAAATGTTGCGTAAATGGAAGGACCTTAGGTACAGTTTAACCGCATGTTCTTTCATCAGTTGTTCAGAATAAGATATGAACGTTGTTCTGGACCCATTACGAAAGGGCCGGACAGGGATCCATTTATAAATGGATTTAGACTTTTAGCAAATCTTGTATCAGCGGGAGTGGATACCAATGGTAGAGAAGATTTCAAGTGGGAAATCAACTCGTGAGGAAAGATTGACAATACTTAAAGAGAATTATGTTGGACAGTCGATCCATATAGTGACAATGTCACGCATTATCCGTAGAGATATTAACGCTCTTATGAAGGGAGCTAAAGTAATCGAAAGAATTGTTGGAAAGTGAGTCTAGATGAAAAGTAGTTAGTAAAACACCGCAAGGGGGAGACCCATCAGGGGGCTTATTTAAATGAGTCGGATAGCTGAATTCTTACCAAGAGATGGTGAATTCAGTAAGGGTTGTTGAATCCAGTAGAACATTCCTTAGGGCTAACAAAGATAAGGGAACAACGGGGGTAGCCATTAGGAATCGAGCCTACCAAAGTCTGAGAGAAGGACAGTCCTAATATGGTTAGTATGACAGGTGATAAGTGGATTATGTGTAGAGGTATTTTGTGGAGAGTGAAATCACATGCGTTAATGTTTTTTCGAAGTGAGTAAAGGGACAAGAGTAGGATGCCTAGTAAAGGACAACGATTAAAGTAGTTTTTATTTTGGTTTGGATAGACGTGTTACATCCGGGGACCATTCGTGCAGTCAAGATGATTGGCAAGGTAGAAGTATGAGTTTTATCCTCAGAGGATGAGGCGTGTTTTAGGTGACATGAGCGAGTCACTATATTTTGTTCATTGCTAGATTAACAAGTGAGACGAGTTTAGTGCATATAACTATAAACATTATTAAAATGTTAATATTTTTTTCCTAGTGTAGCGGGATTATCCTTAGTGTTATCCGCGGAGGATGAGCGGGTGTATTAATAGTGTTATATATACCTTAATGAGGTTACTCATTTTAGTGATGTGAGATATGAGTATGATATTGTCTTAGTTACAACTTTATAGCAATGGTTAGTACGATAGTAGGTAGTTATTGCAAGGCTATCGGAGTGGTTTCCTTAGTGCAACATGTTTTGTTCTGACGAAGCCTCATCTGTGAGAGGGTTGAGCTCGCATTTATATTATATATTATAGAGACTTCTAAGGGTATAGTGGTATCGAAATATTTAATCTCGGGGTGTTTAGGGACCTTGTTGTCATGATTCAGTGTGTATTGGGTTTACCGTTAAGCGAAAAGATTTGACTCATTATTATGTTTAGCACTCGGGACTTGGTGATAGGAAGAGCTCATTGTTATATATATCCTTTAGAGATGTGAGAGTTAAGAGTTATACTCATATATTTGGGGACAGGAATTCGAGAGTCCCGATTGTATGTGTATGAGGTTTATGGATTGTGATTACCACCAATACTGAACGATAGTGCAATTGGCGAAATATTCTTTGTTTAAGTATAATTGTGGGAGGAGATGTAGCTTTTAGGTCTAGAAATGGGAATATAGGGATACATGTTATGGACGGAGGTCCTAACGGATTTCGATAACCGATAATGCTAGGTAGTAGTGTATCGGGGGGTTCCTTATTTAAATTTCGCTTTACGAGACATTCCACGCATGAAACTTAGTGTAAGGTTGGAAATAGGGAGTTGTTTGGTCATTAGTCCATGAGTTCACTACCTCGGTCATAATAGGAGAAGGTAATTATATCTGTAAGTTGGAAGTTAAATTGCAATTTAAGTCCAGTGGAGTCGGTTGCGTGGTAAGAAAACATTGAAGTTTTTGTTTTGTCACCACGAGTTGAGGGGTGGAACGATGATAAGGAGGAATTAAAAATTTTGATTTCTAGGGTTATTGAGAGCACCCAAGTGTTTTAATCACATTGTGAGCACAAGGGAAATAAAGAATTGGGTGTTATGTGTGAAGCGTATGAGATTCTTACGCTAGTATGCACGGTTGATAGGGTATGTGGGCATCCTGGTTAGCTGATGTTAGAATCGTCTAAGTTGTAAGGATGTGGGAATAGACGTGTGGAATATATGTTTGTGGAACTAACATAACGAGGTGGAAGTGGCAGGGTGGATTAAGCATCGCGTGAAGAACGATAGTCCATATATACGTGTGCGATTAGAGTAGCACACCCGAATTTGGTTGGAAGGCTGTGGGAAGCAATTTAAAAAAGGAGTATTCCTTGAGAAGGGTAGAATTTAATTATTATGGAGAAGACTCAGAGTGGAGTTGTAATTAGTCAAATATTGAGAGTGACCGACGTATACAAAGAGTGAAGATGTTAGTATGGTATAAAAGGTTCGAAAGTGCACAATGTGGAGAAAAGTGCATGGGTTGGAACTTTCAATATAAGCAAAGGAAAGAAGGGGAGTATTAAGTGTCACTTACTGTGAGACATTAGAAGTAGAAGTCGATGTCGAGCAGGACATAGTGAGTAGTCTCCGCAGGCACTACTCATAAATATAAATATGTTGGAACAAGAGGAGAAACCAGAGAATTTTATGACTATCGACAATTCCAATAATGGAAGAGGCCGGTAAAGTCGGTAAAGTTTCTTGGATGAGTTGACAACCTCAAGGTAAGATCAAGAGTTCCTTCGAACGTGTGGAACAATATGCCCAAGAAGGAAGTGATAGTGATCGCGCCGATACGTGGTCCTACATGGTATTTTTTTGAATTAGGTTGAGATTTTTGAATCCCACCTTCAATATGGGATTTCAGGAAGCAGCGGGGATATCGTTTAGTTTTAAGCAGGTTGTATCACCCATAATTCGGGGAGTAGGTGAGCGGTGATTAACAATTAGTGGAGCAGTGTGAAAGTAATTTTGGATTCATTGTCATCGTTTCTTTTCCACAATGGTTATAACTAGCAAGTGGAGTATAGTACGGTAATTGGGGGAGGATATTACCTAATGGTAGGGTTTCGTGGGAGCACTCGTACCTGTTTATTGTGAACAAGATGCTTATTGAGGTTTTGGTGTGGAAAAATCTTAACTTTTCTCACTCTGAATGTTAAGAAATGGGCGGATAATCAGAATTTTGATTGGTTGAGTTAGAGTCTAATGACTATGGTGGAATTCCACGACTGTTTTAGGCGAACAAGTGTGGTCAGATGTTCGTATGGTTCCTCTCAGAATGGGAGTTTTATGTTTAGATGAATCCGAGTAGTTGTCTGGTAGTGAGGTGCGACCTCCCAATGATATTGAAACAATGGGAATTAGTAATGTATAGGCGTGTCTTATGCGAATGTTGTTGGATAGGAGCACAATGTGAAGTGTCTATAATGAGAGTGTTAAACAAGCTTGCTGTGAGGCGAGGGTTATAGTGATTGAACGACTTACTATGTAAATAGTTTGCGCACTGATAAGGTATCAAGAATTGTTTTACCAGGTAGGCCTTATTTTTCAAATTTCGAGACGAAATTCCTTTATTAGGGGGGAAGTATGTAAATCCCGTATTTTTATGGCTTTTACATTTAGGAATTTATTAAATTTAATTTGGATAGATTAATTTAATATTAATCCGGAAATTTGTTTTAAATATTTACTAGCGTGACGAGAGTTAGTAATTATTGAAAAATTATTGATTTGTTAAATATTACTTATTGAGTAGAGTAATATGTAGAATTGAATTTATTAGAATTGTCATGAGGGAATAATATGACAATTATGGAAATTAAGTCAGGACGCGCCTTTGTCGTGTCGGGACTAAATTATTATGATAAAAATGAATAAATTATAAGTCATCCGTATGGTCATTTCAAGTGCGCCAATGTGTCCGAAAGGGTCGAGATAGTCAGAAAAGTGTATCTGGGGGTTTAGTTTGGGTCTCGGGACGTTTTTAGGCCTAACCGGTATCCCGGAGGGCATTTTGGTAATTTCTATTTTTTGGGATTTAATTACCTACGAAAATTAGAGAAGTATATCAGGTGTTAGATGTTGTCTTCTAGGGTTAGAACCTGCATATTTCACAGAGGCCATTAGAGGATGAAGGTGAGGAACTTCCTAAGGCTAGAGCCACCATAGTTGCACCATTCTCACCACAAATACCGCCGGAGTGTAAATCGGAGGAAGGAGAACACAACCACATCATCAAATCTCAGAAATTCAGACTCATATTCTCGAGGCAAGTATCTATCTTTCTTTTCTTTTAGTTATCGTTTCATCCATGTTTAATTAGGATTGTTATACACATGTTTCATAATAGAATTTGAGAAATTTGAGGATTTAATCACATGTCTTGGTAGAAATAGATATATTCTGGACATCCCAATCATATGTAGAGGATAACCCACGAATTTGTATGAGTTTAGAAATAAGAAATCTGGAAAAGAATTAAAAGAATGAAAGTTTTATGAAAATTATGGTTCTTGTTAAATATGATGATTTACCCCATCAATTCAATACCTTTGATGAATTTGGACTTGTTTCACGTAGGAAATCATGTATATAGGTATATGTAAATAGTAGTAATGTTGTTTGGGAGTTTGAGAATCGTTAATGGCGTTTTGGAGTAATTTGGAAGATGAAACCGGTTGGTTGAAATTGCAGTTTCTCGAAAAGAACTGCTTGATCGATCAATCGACCCAAGAACATCGATCGATCGATGATCGATTGAGTGACCGATGATCGATTGATCAACCCCCTTTCCTCGATCGATCAAGCCCTCCTGGAAAACTGCATATTTTCCCCTTTTTGTTTAATATGGTTTAAATACGTAGGAACCCTTGATTATTATTCATAGAGTATAATGGGACGTGAGGAGGACCACTAGGGTCTAAATAGCCTCCATTGAATGAAATTTAATATGGGATGAAATTGTGGGCTAACGGAGAGTTTCGTTACACATTAGAGATTGTGCGTAAGTTCGTTAATGAGTTGAGAGACTCGTGAAAGACTCAGACCAGAAAGGGTGTGCCTACTGAAATCATATTTAATAAGAGAGAGTAATTCGAGAGATGAGAAGTAAAAGGTAAATGTGTATAATTGAGAATAAAAGAGATAAATACATTATGTGAGATAATTGGTAAAAATTATACTACGTACGGTTAATAATAATTATGCGTCATGAGCAAACCCTATTGGAAAATGTGTATCTATATATGACCGTGTGACTGTGTACATATATTAAATACTTTATATATGTTTAATTATACCGGTGCTACTTGCTATCACGGAGGTTTCTGCACCGGGACAATCTTATTCTGATGTGATCTTTATGGGGGATATTTACGCGTACCCTAGAACATAGGATCCTTGGTACAGGCTATCCGAGAATGATAGTTATACGGTCCTAAGAGACGTGAGGGTATGTGCTGACCTCTTAGTGACTTAGAACTATGATTCACCTCCAGTTTGTGTGTATTGTGTTAATACAGTTCGAGAGTGATTCCGAACTAGTATTTCTCTTAGTACGAGAGATACGGGGACTTGATAGCAGAGTATGCCAGCACAATAGATTTTATATGGGGTGCCGTTAGTATATATATCATATGTGTGACTAATATATATACGTATATCTATATGGGAACTTTTTACTGTGCGTATAAGTAGTTAAGTAATGAATAAATGCTTCAACTTTATTATAAGTTTTTCCGAACTTTATAACGGTACTGATTTGTCCTAAATAGCGTGGGAAATCTTGAAAAGATTGATTTTCTAATCTAAATATCATAACCTTACTTTTCACGTAGAAAAACCTTGTGGAGAATATGTTAGAGAGACTTGTGAGATTTATTAGTACGTTAGGCATGCACATTAGTTGAGAGGTGAGAATTCTCAAGAGAGTGTAGGATACTAACATGGTTGCTACATTAGCCGATAAGCATTTTAAATACTTGCTAAACTAGTTTTAAATTGTGTTACAGTCGGGCTCTGACCCATTTCCTGTCATTTTTTTTCTTGTATATATATGTATGTATTACAGGTGCCCAGCCACAGGGGCGTCAGGCTTGGATCTTTGGACTGTCGACGTGCTGTAGCTAGTGTGACAGTTGCAGGTCTTTGTAGTAGACGACTTCATCCTTGTTTTCTCAGTCATTCATTTAGTTCTCCTTAGATAGGGCATGTGTCGCCCATTTCCAGTTTCATCTAGTTCAGAGAGATTTGTACTTTTGATTTATTTCAGTATTTTGTTGTAGATGGGATTACTTGCGATTATCACTTTGTCCTGCGATTTGGGATATTTTATTTGGATGAATTTATCTATCATGTTCTTTCTTTTGGATAGTTTGGTTTAATACTATTAATTGTATTCGTGAAAATGGTTTCGTAATTTATAATAATAATCGGACTTAGTTTATAAGATTAAATGTTTTGGCACTTGGCTTAATTATTTATTTGGTGATTAATAAAGAAAAATTGTTTTCGACAGTGATGCTAAGAATGAACCAACCGGACACTTTGAGATAATTTAATAAAGGAATGATCACCCGGTATTTAATTAGGCGGGGTGTCACATAAAATTATTAAGCAGTAGTGACATTACATATATTTAAACGGTGACATTTGATTTATTAAAATGCAAATTGGGTGACTGTACACATACTGAAAGAAAATGATGAAAAAAAATAACGAGGGTTCAATACAACTTTAAAAAATACTACTCGTCATTAATTGAAACGCTTGGACTAGGCAAAGGGTTAGACGACTCGTCAGAGTTCGACTGCAACTCAGAAATCACAGCTTCGGTGGCAGCAACCATCGTTGTTTGGTCATTGAACCTTTTAAAATGAAACTTCTTTTACATTTCATTCGTATTGTTCGTCTCAAGCTCCATGATGTACGACTGCTCTCGACCTAGGCGCATGAGTTGATCTTATTTTTCAGTGAGTTGATCAGCTCGTTTCATCTCAATGAACGCATCCATTTGTGAGTCAAGTTTATGGACACGATTATTCTTCCATTCCTACTTGATTTTAAACATTGCATTGAAGTCTTCGCAATGTTTCTGTACCGCGGTGTTACAATCCAAGCAGTCAGAACACGCTCATTGACGTGCATGTTGTTTCTCACCCTTCCTGCCTGGGGGTCTATCCAGTACGTTTCGTACCCCCGGACTGTCATCTTCGCCTATGGGTGTAGTGATATCGTTGTTCCCCACTGTGTTTTTCAAGTCAAATTTTGGTAAATCTTTCAAAATTTCATAGCAATTATCGAACGAGAATTATTTTTTGGTGTCAGCGCGGTACACTAAGCGTGCATTTGTAACCGCTTGGAACTCGTTCGTCCCGCTTCCCATTTATTGAGTTAGTGAGAAAGCTTTGTAATATATATCATTATGAGATGCGATGTATGATTGTAACATGTTGATAGCATGGATCTCATACAAATAATTGTAATTCCATGCGTGACGTTATACTCATTCATCGCGGTATCCCAAAATGTGCCCGATGGTATCGAGTTCACTTCAATACTTCGGGCGGTATATTTTGCATAAATGGTACACAGAATTTCGTCCTCAAACGGAGTCATATTAGGTTATCGAGTTGTACTCGAAGTAGTCGGTTGAGAGGAAGACATGTTTTTCGTGGAAATAAAATATATTATGGATGGAAATAAGGAAATCAAAATAGAGGAATTACACTCGAAGAAATGAAGGGTGAGAATAAAAATTTGTGAGTTTGTGTGGGTATTATTTATAACCAAACTCCCGTTAAATTAATCATGCAGTAAAAACTTTCTTACGAACTTTTGATCTTCATAGCAACTTCCTACGAACTTCTTTTGTTCGTAGGAGTTCTTACGAACTTGTTAAAGATTAGAAGATCGTAGGAAAGATTTATGGATTCAGCAATGGTTCAATAACTTTGCAAATCGTTTACCTTTCCCTCTACCAAATATGGTAACTTCCCTCCACCAGTGTATCCCTTCCAATTTGTAACTTTGTCAATTTCCTTAGCTTTACTCCCCACCATTATGGATGTTCTTAACACATATCTCTTATCTTTTTGTTGTTAGTCACAAACCCCAAAATTAATTGTACATATAATATTTGTCTAGAAGGTCAAACAAACCCAACACCTCATTTAAAATCCAAAATCCGTAATTTTTTTATTTTTCATTTTACATAAAATGAGATAGAAAAAATAATATATTTTGTATTTAATACGAACACAACGCAAATAAAACTTGAAACAATACAACACGACAAAACATGAAACATTGTTAATTTTAATTAAGTACAAACACGACTAAAATAAATATTGACACAACATAAAATTGAATTATCTCACCTAAGAGGAACACAACAGTATTAAAATGCAATAATTTATTTTTATGTGTCGTGTTCGTGTTAGGTAACACGAAATCTTAATTTTGATACCTAAATAAGATTTTGGAACACGACACAACTAAAATTCTAAAAAAAAATTATTTAAGTACAAAAATTAATATTTTATGTCGTGTAGCCGAGTAAGTCATTCTTTATGCTTATAAGCCGTTTAAAAAATATATCTTTAATAATAAATTATTTTAAAAAATTTATTTTTAACTTTTTATACTGTTAATTTGGGACAATGCAATAATTGACTATTTTTTACATATTTTGGGACTATACAGTAATTGACAATTTTTTAAAAACAATTGACATGGTTTTTTTTATCTTTTAAAAGATTTATAAAAAAGTTAAAAATAATTTTACAAAAAACAGTTTCTTATTAAAATTATACATTTTTTTAAAACATCCTTTCATTGAAAATATAGATTTTTAGTTTTTATTGTAACAATTATAAACATTTTACTTTTATAAATATTTTTTTATAAACATCTTTTTATTAAAAAAACAGTTCATATTTATTTACATTTTATTTGAAAGCTAAAAAATATTTTACTTGTTATAAATATTTTACTTTTTTTAATATTTTACTTTATATACATATTTAAATTTAATTTTACATTTAATAAATATTTTTTTAAAATTAAATAGAATAATTAAATAGTTCCTTTTGTATATTTATTAATGTATAGGAGCCAAGTTTCTTTATTCATACAAATCTGAGTGAACTTGTTTTTCCTCATTTTCCCTTCCAAATAATATCTAAAACATGTGGGGTTGAAAACTATCCATACCCAATAATGATGGATGAGTTGGTCGTCCACATATGAAATGCAGTTGCAATGCGGTTCAAAATGAGTTCATCTAGAACCTGTGACACCCCGCCCATTTAAATATAGGGTGATCAGTCCTCTACCAATTTAAAACAGGATATTCAGTTGGTTCATTCTCAGATCACTCTCGAAAACTTTTTAACATATTAATCACCTAATATAAAATTAAGCTAGGTGTTAAAATATTTCCAATTTTAATAAAACCAAGTAAATCCATTTCTTTCCATCTTAAAATATAAACCATTCACCACCCATAGGAATGTAAAAAAATACTGAACATGAATCAAGTACTACAATAAATAAAACTGAGTAAAACTCTCAGTTCAAAACTCTAAACCATACAATAAACTGAATGCAATATCTCTGATGAAAGAACTAGACGTGGGCGACATATGCCCTAAACAAGAAGTCTAGATGAAACTGAATGGAAAGGATAGATGCGTCTACTGCGAGGACCTACAGCTTCCACAGCATCTACAGTACGTCAAGCAATCCAAATCTCTAAATCTGATACTCATGTGGCTGAGCACCTGATATAATACATATATATAGCAAAAGAGAGAAGAGATACAAGAAACGGGTCAGAGCCCGATGTGTAAAAATGATTTAGCAAGTATTTAAAACTGATTCTTAAAACAAGTCTTATACGCATGTTAGTTATCGAACTCTCACATGAGTTTCTCACCTCTCGTCTATTGTGCACGCCTAACGTACACCTAATCTCCCCTTAGTTATACCTCCCAGTCTAACTAGTCAGAAACCATACTAATACTAATTATGCTCACTAGAAGTATTCTCGTATCGCCCATACAATACGTTATTCAGACAGTTTATCTCACATACTAAGTTTAATTATACATCGTTTGAATGGTTAATCTTTTATTCACTAAGATTATCTTACTTCGCATTTTCATTTTTATCTACTAGTCTCACAAAGTATAAAGTTACCCAAGTACACTCATGCATATATATAGTCTCATCATCCCTATATATACACACTAATTCTGCACTCTTAGGTTAAGACCACTTAGTGCAACGTAATGATTATTATTATTACCAAGTCTACTAATTTCACACAGTAGCAATATTCAGAAGTCCATATATATATATATATATATATATATATATATATATATATATATATATATATATATATATATATATATATATATATATATAGTCACATCATCCCTATACATATATATATACTAATCATGCACCCCCAGCCAAGACCCATTAGTGCACATATTCTTGAAATCATGCATCCCCGGGTTAGCACCCATTAATTCACCTATCAATAATAATTCAGCACCCCCGGGTTATCACCCATTAGTGCGCCTAACAATAGAATCTTGCATCCCCGGGTTAGCACCCATTAATGCACCTATCAATAATAATTCAGCACCCCGGGTTACCACCCATTAGTGAGCCTAACAATAATCATCTTTGTACCCCCAGGTTATCACCCATTAGTACACTTATCAATAGAGTTTCTGCACCCCCGAGTTATCACTCACTAGTTCTCTTAACTATAAGGTTCTTTCACCCCCGGGTTATCACCCATTAGTGCTCTTACAATAATATCACATAATAGGCATACACACATCCTATTATAAATTATAGGTATTTCACCAACCTACATATATACTCTTCATACGTATTTTAATCTCATCTCTATGTATAGTATAAATATATAGATTACTATCTCTCTCGTAATCTCCAAGGTATACTCTCTCTCTATACCGAAATGATTAAAATATTTATTCTCACATACTTTCCCGAAATTCCATCTTATTTAAATTTACTATTTGGCAGTTTCTCTCACTCCAATAAACCGGCAAACTCAAAACTAGACTTTGAGAAAAATCCCCAAAAATTCCCTCTGTCGCTCGAACCAGAAGGGTTGTCGTTTGAACGACTTCCACGTGTCGTTCGAGCGATTTCGCGCGAGATGCCATCTCGCTCGAACGACTTCGCGCGAGATCTCCATCTCGTTTGAACCACTTCGCGCGAGATTGCACTGTTCGTCTTCTTCACCAAACTTCAACGTTTTTCACCACTTTTGAACCTAAAAACCTCTAAGATTCAATTCCCAACAACTCATCATCAATACCCATCAACCCCTAACAGGTTATAGATCATTTCTATCATCTTAGATCCTTAATTCGTCATTAATCATCATAATTACATAAAATCCCCAAATTAATTCACATGAACCCTAGTTTTCAAAATTCCAATTCAAGAACCTAATCAACCCAGATTCGTTCATCAATACATAATCAAATTCCATGATTAATCCTCTACATACATGAAGGAATTTCAACCACTAATTAAACCAATCCTTAATCATAATTTAAATCTCCAATTTTCACCCAATTAACATATAAATCATGATTAAATCCACCTATACTAACATGAGCATGATTATTGCTAAAAGAAAGTAAGTAATAAACACTTGCCTTGAATATGATGGTCTGATCCGTTGGTGATGGTGGTATATATGCGTTCCTCTCTTTTCGATCTACGCGTTGGTGGTCACGGTTATGCAAGGTGGTGCTAATCAAGCCTTCTCTCTTGGAAATCGGTTCTCCCTCACACCCTCCATGGTCGTTCTTGATTTGTGTAACCTATTAACCCTAGTGGACTTTCCTAGGATGATATAATTACTCTTAATTTTCGTCCATTAATTTAGCCCAAAAATATAATTTACCATAATGCCCTCTCGGGGTGCCGGTTAGGCTTAAAATCTCCCCGGGACCCAAACTAAACACCCGAGTATACTATTTTGACTATCTCGACCCTCCCGGAATCAATGGCGCACTCGAAATGACCATACGAGTTAATATAAATAATTTCTTTTTTTATTCCATTCAATTAGTCCCGACACGACTCACACGCGTGTCAGACTTAAATTACCAAACTGTCGTATTTCTCACTTCCGATAATCTATCAAATATCATAATTCCATATTACATATCACACAGTAATATTTAATAGTTCACAATAATAAGTATTAACCCTTGGCACGCTAGTTAATAATTATTTTAATCCGGATTAATAACAAATTAATTTCTCACATTTTAATTTAATTAATCCAACAACAATAATTAATCGCATATTTATTCCCATAATAATAATTAATCACATAATTATTTAAATCGTCAAAAATATGGGGTGTTACATACTTCCCCCCTTACAACGGAATTTCGTCCCGAAATTCAGAAAAAGTATACCAGGTAGAGACAACGCTGTAAAAATAATGCGCATCGCATCCCGGCGCTCACAATTAAGCTACTCCATACCACCCATATGGTACGCTATTGAATACCCTTAATAATGAACACTTCACATGTGTTTGCTTTAAACTCCAGGTTAGCCTGTCATATAGGCTCTTGCCCAAGGCTTTCTGCTTAAGTTTCACTACTTCAACTTTATTTTAGATATTCACTATCTAGCCTTCTACTATTTGCACCTTAGTAGATTTATCCTCTTTTCATATACATATACGACTTCGTCTCGTGTCGTTCATACAAGTAAATTGGTTGTGCAATATATGTTTCACACACAATATCTACGATAATATCGATCCTTCTCCGATATTTGAAATCATAACTGGTCCCCCACCTTTAACTCTCAAGTAGGACAATGACAAAGTTTACTATGCCATATCTTTACTGGCACTCTGCCCGAACGTGAACTTATAGGAGTTATTTGGACACAAACTCCACTAGTGGAAGGTACTATTCTAGTCCTCCCCTAAGATCTCAGGGTCCACATAAAAAAAAAAATTCTCTCCCACATCCGATTAGACCGCTTGTCCTGCCCATCCCTCTGTGGGTATTAGGCCGTACTCAATCGCATTTTAGAACCTATAATCCTATCATCTCAGCTACATGAGAAGATCCTTGGGGATACTCTTCCATTATCTAGTGGAAGAAGCCCCTACTGGTTTCGAATTGTCCACCATTTTTCAATTCGTCACATGACCCACTGCCAGACTATCCTTGCAATATTAACCTACATCGTAACCCATGATCACCACTGTTGTTTATATCCTAATACATTTTATACTCTCATGAATAAGTTTCAACTTATCTTGAAACGTAAGTCTCTGACAAAACATCGTGAATAAGCTCCGGCTTACCCGACTACATGATATCAAATTCACATGCTAATCAGAATCCACTACCTGATTCGATCCCTTAGGGTGCCCATACACCCTATACCTCACGCATCATTATACAAAAGACATAAAATTTTCTTACCTCAATTCTTGCACACTCGGTATGCTGATGTGGTAGGGGTGCACTCAACCGCCCCACTAACCATAACTTATTCAATCCTTCAATGGTATCATTGTTCTATTCAGAATGATACTGAGACTAGGCGACTCTATTGGCCTTAAGTCATAAACGAATTATTAACTCTCAATTATATCCTCCTATACGTACAATAACCAACATACAAAACTTATGTACTATCGGCCAAACTTCTCTCCAACTCCCGACGTTCGCTAGTTTTATACGTGGGATGTCTCGCAAAGTGAAATCCAAACAAGGAACCCCCCCGATACACTACTATCTAACCTAGCCGGTTGTCGAGGTCCGTAAAGCCTTCGGTACATACTATGTACTTTCCCACAATCTACGTATTGTGATATAAAATTTTACTCGTCCACTCTCATGTCCCTAAAAATGTAACATGAAGCATGGCGCCCACACTATCCCAAGTACTTGGCGCTATAGATATATAACGAGCTATATTTCGTCGCTCGATAAGAACACAATGTATTCTAAGTCTTAACAGACAAATAAATCCCTATGCTCGGGAATCGCATATAATTAGACACTATACTCGCTGAGGTCTATAATACCATAAAAGTTTCATATATATACATATCTGGGTCCAACCCTATTTCAGGTGGTGCCGCACAAAACTAAGATCACTCCTCCCGGAGTATCCGGCACGATAGTCATATCACTACATTTTTAATATCATTTAACCATACGGTAATTAATCACTACACATTACCATAATAAACCCTACTAAATCAGACTCAATGCAGTAGTAAATTATAACAACAAAACACATTCTTAGGGCTCGCCCAGTTCCCTCACGAGCAATCATCAAAATGCCCTGCTAACAATGAGAAATACGTTTGTAACAAGAATGTTAAAACTAACGTTCCCACTAAACTCGAACCGCACGCGAAGTTTAGGGTTTCCAATTTACATAAAAGTTGTGGCACACCCATGTCACTAGAATCTATCCTTTACTCACAAGGAAGAAGCAAAACCTCACCAGTCTCGCCAAATCACAGGGTCTCAGCACGTGGCTATCGTCACGACCCATGAACATCTGCAATCGTCATACATCCTAGGATTTCATCCTATAGTTTTCCGCTCTCATCACGAATAATTTATTTCATCATGTGGATTTCACTCCCATTATTGAAACGTTGGCCCAAACTCTCTAGGCCTCAATTATAGTTTTATTGAACTCCCGTTTACATCCCGGGCCCCTTAGACCCTGACATATTATATGCTACTATTAACGAGGAATCTATTGGTCCAGCCTGAACCCATTATTCTCAGGTTATAAATTTTCTGGGCCTAATTCCCTTGACCCCAAATTCTTTCGCTGGAAGTATCGCTCCTCCAGCCGTTATGCCTAACTGGTACGGTTTACCATTTCTAATCTCTTCGGTCTCACTTCTCAATTGTGGACACATTCAACACTTATAGTTATATTTCCTTTACATAACTAAAACTTCACGAACTATTTCCCGTCACTGGTCCCACTGACCATTTGGGATGTCCTTCTCTCGGACCGACAGTCTCAACTCACAATTATTCTTCCACTGTCCCTTTGGCTACGCTAGCTATTCGAAACTATGGTTGGCCTTTACAGCCTGATTGACTTCATCATCCTCTTAAAGTTAATCACTTAACATCATCTAACTGAGTTCCCTATTGGGTATACTCTCATGTGGGGTTTCACTAACACCGTTAAATTCAGTTTCTGCTTTTCAACAGGTTCGTTAACCCTCTTTACTCACTTCTCTTGGAAGGACTGCAATCACTAGCAACCGTATAACTTTGATGACATTAACATTAGTCATCCTAGATGGATTTCTCATCCATACTGGTATTCTACTCACGGGTCCTTTATCAACTATAAACCCTTTGGATAATTTATGCCCCTCTGCCAGGTACGAAGTTCATTATGCAATTCAACCTTTCTCTCACGAACAGTTTCTATCTTACCCATTGTACTAAACATTAAAATTTCACTCACATTTTGTTATCACATCGAATGAGAAGGCATGCAACCCCTCCATCAGAATGCTTCTTCTTCTTTCCTTTCAAAAGCCTCTCCTAATCTTCAAAACCACGTCCAACTTGATCCAAAACCAAAATCTTTTGCTGATGTTGTGTGTCCCAAAAATATGCCTCAAACAATTCTTCAGCCCATATCTTCTTATAAAGGTGAACCCTCTATTATGTATGAGGATTCCAGTATTCAAGAAATGGCTGCACCATTCAAGTACACCTTGGTTGGAAAGTTCTCCCATGGTCGACCTTCGGTGGATGATATTCGTAAGTTTTTCTGTTCGTTAAACCTTAAAGCCTCTGCTCATATAGGATTAGTTGACAACAAACATGTTTTGATCCGTCTTGATCATGAAGAAGACTTTCATCGTATTTGGCTTAAAGACTCTTGGTTCATTCATGGTTTCCCTATGCGATCCTTCAAATGGGATACAGATTTTCATCCAAATAAGGAATCATTAATTGTTCCTGCTTGGATTTTACTTCCTCTCCTTCCTATTCATTTGTATAATATGAGTGTTATGTTCTCTATTGGTCAAGTAGTAGGGAGGCCTCTCAAGATTGATGGTGCGACTGGTTCAATTGCTAGACCAAGTGTTGCTAGGTTGTGTGTCGAAGTTGATTTAAAAAAAACTTTGCCTTCAAGGGTCTGGATTGGCAATAAGGATAAAGATTCTGGTTTCTGGCAACCTATAGTATATGAAGATTTACCACCTTTTTGTTATTTTTGTGGTAAGAAAGGTCATGATCAAGGTCAATGTCATTTCAAGAAGGTTTCGGAAGCTGAGAAGAATAGGATGAGCAACAAGGAAATTCAGAGAGCGAAGCAAAACCAGAAAGAGTCTATAAAAGAATGGGTAGCTAGATCGTTTAAGACAAATCCAGTAGAAGATCAAATTGTTAGTGCAAATGCATTGGAGAAAGAAGATGGAGAGATTTTGGAGAAGAATCAGTCCAGCCCCATACAAGTAAGACAAACTTTGATTTCAAATTTTTTCAAAAAACAGGATATGTTGGTGGAGTTGAGGCCTATTGTAGACGTTCAATTTAATGTGCAAACTCCTAGAAAGGAACTCCTTACAAATGATCCAGAAGTAGGAGCCATTTGTGCTATAGGAGATACTTTATGTATGCCTGTTTCAGATCTAGTAGAGGTTGCTGTGGAAAATTGTATTGAGTCTATGGTTGGTGTAAGAGAAAAGTCCTGCAATGATGAGGTTATTGTTCAAGCATATCAGGAAGATGTCATTCAAAACAATTTTGGGGTAGGCTATTCATCTGATGATAGAGAGCAAATGGATGGGTTTACAACAGTTGTAAGGAAGAGAAAATCTCCAATTTTGAAGGGACTCAAAAATATTAGAACATTAAGGTCCAACTCAAACTCCAAAAATTCTAATAAGTCCATATGATTGAAGCTATGATCTGGAATGTTCGGGGAATTTCTAAGAAAGGGGCAATGAGGAGAATAAGTAGACTTAACAAAATCCATAGGCTGCAAGTAATGGTCATTTTAGAGCCTAAACAGGAATTGGGAAAAATTCAAAGCTTTATGATTAAATTAGGCTTTGCATCTAGCAAATCTAATTTAAATAGTAAAATCTGGTGCTTTTTCAAGGAAGGGGTGGAATGGGATCTCATTTCTGATATGTCGCAGTGTATAACTATGAACGTGAAGCTTAATGGTGTTGCTCAGTCTGTTCAATGTAGTTTTGTTTATGCTAGCTGCATCAGACTGGAAAGAAGAGTTTTGTGGGCGCATTTGTCAGATACATGTATTGACTCAGCTTGGATGATCTGTGGGGACTTCAACATTATAACGAATCAGGAAGAGAAGGCTGGTGGTAATAATATTAATATTGGAGCTATGTTCGAGTTCATGGAGTGCATTGAAGGAAATGGGCTAGTAGATTTGGGTTATAAAGGTTCGAAATTCACTTGGCACAATAAGAGAAGTGGAGGGAGCAGTATTTGGTGTAGGCTTGATAGAATTTTAATGAATCAGCAGTGCCTAGATTGTGGAATTAAATGGGAAGTTAACCATCTCAATCGCAGTATGTCTGATCACAATCCTCTATTACTATCTGGTAACTTAATTAGTCATCAGATTTCTAAAGCCTTTGTATTCCTTAAATTTTGGACTGAGAAAGAGGCCTGCATCAAAATTGTGGAAGAAACCTGGGGGGAAGTGGAGTGCTCTAATCCTATAGTAGCTATATCACTCAAACTCAAAGCTATCAGAGGTAAACTTAGCAGGTGGAGTAGATCCTATTATGGGGATATTTTTCAGGCGGCTAGGCATGCTGAAGACTTACTATTGCAAGCTGAAATTTCTTATGAAAATGATCCATCTGAATTTAATAGAGAGGTTCTTTCCCAGGTCACTGCTTCCCATAATCATTGTCTTAAAATAGAATATGAATTCTGGTCGCAAAAAGCAAATGAGAGATGGGGTCAAGATGGGGATAGGAACACTGCCTATTTTCATAAGTGTGTTAAAAATAAGCAGCGACGTTTAGCTATTGATAAGATAAAGAAGGAGGATGGTACGTGGATTCATACAAAAGAGGAGATAAAAGCTGAAGCAATTGATCATTTTTCTGCAGTTTTTCGATCAGATGAGGTTGTGTATCCAGAAGGGGAACAAGATCTGCTAAGACATATTCCAAAAACCATTACTGAAGAAATGAACAAATCTCTGATTGTGTGGCCAGATATGGAAGAGGTGGAACAAGCTATAAAAGGTCTAAGTTCTTCTAGCAGTCCAGGTGTTGATGGCTTTCCTGGGTACTTCTTTAAATTTTTTTGGGGTATTATAAAAGTTGATGTGTTGAAGGCAGTCCATAGTTTCTTTGCAGGCTCTATTCTTCCAAAAATTTCAACAACTACCAAAATTGCTTTGATCCCAAAGACTTTAAACCCTCAATCATTTAATGAGTTCAGACCTATAAGCATGCAAAATTTTATCAATAAAATCTTCTCAAAGATTTTGAATGACAGGCTTTCAAAGTTTTTGAATCAAATAATTTCTCCAGTTCAATCAGGCTTCATCAAAGGCAGGTCCATTACAGAAAATGTTTTGTTGGCTCAAGAATGTATTTCTCATCTCCATCATAAGAATTTTGGAGGGAATATCATCTTTAAATTGGACATGGCTAAGGCATATGATAGGGTCTCTTGGATGTTTCTTATAAAGATTATGCGAAGAATGGGGTTCTGCGAGATATGGTTGGATTATATATGGATGATTATTTCTAATGCATGGTTCACTTTAATGATTAATGGAGAGACTTCTGGATTTTTCAAATCTTCTAGAGGATTAAGGCAAGGGGATCCTTTATCCCCTAGTCTATTCATTATGATGGCAGATGTCCTATCCAAAAACCTGGAATTCTTGCTTACTAACTCAAATTATGTGGGGTATAAAATGCCAATTGGCAGCCCTCGATTTAATCATTTGTCTTTTGCAGATGACATTATCATTTTTAGCTCAGGCGCTGTGAAGGAAGTGAAGAAGATTATGAGAGTGCTAAGACTCTATGAGCAGGTTTCGGGTCAACTAATCAATATGAGGAAGAGCAATGTCATGGCTTCGAAGCAGATTAATCTCAGAGCTCTCAATAAAATCAAGGAAGTTTCTGGTATGCATCTAAAGTCTGATCCTATAAAGTACTTAGGCTGTCCTATTTTCAGTGGAAGGAAAAAGAGTATTTATTTTATAGAGATGGTGCAGAATATAAAGAATAGAATTCAAGGTTGGAAGTCTAAATGTTTGAGTCTTGGAGGTAAGGTTGTTCTCATAAACTCAGTGCTCTCTTCCATGTATCTGTACAATCTATCTGCTTTGAATCCTCCAAAATCAATTCTCAATAAAATTTCTGTTAGTATTGCAAATTTTTTTTGGAGTAACTGCTTTGGAGAGTCTCGGCATCACTGGTGTGGCTGGGAGAAAATAGCTAAACCCATACCTGAGGGTGGGTTGGGAATCAGAAATATATATGATGTTCATTCGGCTCTGAGTATGAAATTATGGTGGAATTTTCGACAGCAAAAATCTATTTGGGCAAAATTCATGATGGCAGCTTATTGTAGGGGTCAGCACCCTTGCTCAGCTTCTAAGAGAGGGTCAGCTCAGACTTGGAATCGTATGTGCAATGTGAGGGACAAAGCTGAAGAGCACATGATGTGGGTTATTGGAGAAGGAAATATTAATATAGCAAAGGACAACTGGGGTGTTCCTGAATGTAAATTATCAAATGTGGTAGAAGCGGGGCAGATTAAAGAATACTGGAACCAAAGTAAAATATGGGAAAAAGAGAAGTTAGAGCAGGTCTTCAACTATGAGATCACTTATAAAGTGTTAACTTTTGAAGAAATTATGCCAAATTCTTCTGATTCTCTGATTTGGAAACCTTCTAGCACAGGTCTCTTCAATATAACCTCTGCTTGGAACATTTGTCGGCAGTCAAGTCCATCAAGTTTGAGTTCGAAGTTTATCTGGCATAAACATCTTCCCATAAAAATGTCTGTTCTTATGTGGAAGATGTTGAATAATCTTCTTGCTACTGATGATAAGATAAAAGCTATTGGTTTTAGAGGGCCTTCAAAATGTTGCTGTTGTCAAAAGCCTAGAGAAGAAGATGTTGATCATATATTTGAGGCTGGAGAATTTCCTTCTGCTATATGGGATCAAGTTACTAGAGAATATGGGATTACTAGAATAAGAGGTGGAGGTGTGCGAAATCAGCTTTTTCAATGGTGGATTCATGGTGTTAAGATAGACCAATTTGTTAGCAAAGTGGTGCCATCAATTGTATGTTGGTATCTATGGTGCTATAGAAATAAATGTCGGTATGATGATTGCTCTCCTAGTGTGGCTTCAATTTTGGTTCTAATTAAAAATGAAATTTCTCGAAGGGCTGTTACGCGTATGGAGCATGGTAAAAAAGATATAATGTTTATAAAATGGAATCCTCCAATATATGGCGCTTTGAAGTTAAATGTTGATGGGAGTGCTATAGGGAATCCTGGGCAGGGAGGAGGAGGTGGCGTGCTTAGGAATCAATCAGGAGATATGGTATGGGCGTTTCATGCGCATTTTGGAGTGGTGACGAATATGGAAGCTGAAGCTTTGTCATTACTAAAAGGCATTGAATTCCTTTTAGACTTTATTGGTTATGATCTATTGTTAGAAAGTGATTCTGAGGCTCTTGTGAACATCATCAATTGTCATAGAAAGCCTCCTTGGAAAATAAGTTGGGTTATTCATAAAATCAGGAGCTTAATGGATTTGATGAAGATAAAACTTGTTCATGTATATAGAGAGGCGAATAAAGTGGCTGATTTTCTTGCCAAGCTAGGAGCATCTGAGAAGAAGGACTGCTTTTCTTTAGTCTTACATGACTTCCCAAAGCATCTCAAAGTTCTTATAGTAGTGGATAAATGGAGCCTCCCATCCATCAGACATGTATAGTGGTCATTGGTGTTCTATTTTGTTAGTAGGTGGTTTTAGTCTATTTCTATTTTGCTCCTTATTTTATGGCTCTGTAAGGGATCTAGTCTATAAAGATCCTCATTTATGTTTCCTTATTAAGTTCTCTGTGTTCTTTGGATGTAAGCCATTTAGAAGAGGCAAGGTCTTCTAAATATTGCAAATAAACTTTTTAAAGTTAAAAAAAAAAAAAAAAAAAAAAAAAAAAACGATACGCTGAAATGTAATAAGCCGCACAGATCCTAAGGACACTAGAACCTGATGCTCTGATACCACCTGTAACACCCTTCCCAATTAAATATAGGGTGATCAGTCCTCTACCAATTTAAAACAGGATATTCAGTTGGTACATTCTCAGCATCACTGTCAAAAACTTTTTAACATATTAATCACCTAATATAAAATTAAGCTAGGTGTCAAAACATTTCCAATTTTAATAAAACCAAGTAAATCCATTTCTTTCCATCTTAAAATATAAACCATTCACCACACATAGGAATGTAAATAAATATTGAACATGAATCAAGTACTGCAATAAATAAGACTGAGTAAAACTCTCAGTTCAAAACTCTAAACCATACAATAAACTGAATACAATATCTCTGATGAAAGAACTAGAAATGGGCGACATATGCCCAAAATAAGAAGTCTAGATGAAACTAAATGGAAAGGATAGATGCGTCTACTGCGAGGACCTACAGCTTCCACAGCAGCTGCAGCACGTCAAGCAATCCAAATCTCTAAATCTCATACTCATGTGGCTGAGCACTTGATATAATACATATATATAGCAAAAGAGAGAAGAGATACAAGAAACGGGTCAGAGCCCGATGTGTAAAAATGATTTAGCAAGTATTTAAAACTGATTCTTAAAACAAGTCTTATACGCATGTTAGTTATCGAACTCTCACATGAGTTTCTCACCTCTCGTCTATTGTGCACGCCTAACGTACATCTAATCTCCCCCTAGTTATACCTCCCACTCTAACTAGTCAGAAACCATACTAATAATAACTATGCTCACTAGCAGTATTCCCGTATCGCCCATACAATACGCAATTCAAACAGTTTATCTCACATACTAAGTTTCATTATATATCGTTTGAATGGTTAATCTTTTATTCACTAAGATTATCTTACTTCTCATTTTCATTTTTTATCTACTAGTCTCACAAAGTAGAAAGTTACCCAAGTACACTTATACATATATATAGTCTCGTCATCCCTATATATATACACCAATCCTTCACTCTTAGGTTAAGACCACTTAGTGCAATGTAATGATTATTATTATTACCAAGTCTACTAATTTCAGACACTAGCAATATTCACAAGTCCATATATATATATAGTTACATCATCCCTATACATATATATATACTAATCCTGCACCCCCGGCTAAGACCCATTAGTGCACATATTCTTAAAATCATGCATCCCCGGGGTAGCACCCATTAATGCACCTATCAATAATAATTCAACACCCTCGGGTTATCACCCATTAGTGCGCCTAACAATAGAATCTTGCATCCCCGGGTTAGCACCCATTAATGCACCTATCAATAATAATTCAGCACAACCGGGTTACCACCCATTAGTGCGCCAAACAATAATCATCTTTGTACCCCCGGGTTATCACCCATTAGTACACTTATCAATAGAGTTTCTGCACCCCCGAGTTATCACTCAGTAGTGCTCTTAACTATAAGGTTCTTGCACCCCCGGGTTATCACCCATTAGTGCTCTTACAATAATATCACATAATAGGCATACACACATCCTATTATAAATTATAGGTATTTCACCAACCTACATATATACTCTTCATACGTATTTTAATCTCATCTCTACGTATAGTATAAATATATATATATTACTATCTCTCTCATAATCTCCAAGGTATACTCTCTCTCTATATACCGAAATAATTAAAATATTTATTCTCACATACTTTCCCGAAATTTCATCTTATTTAAATTTACTATTTGGCAGTTTCTCTCACTCCAATAAACCGGCAAACTCAAAACTAGACTTTGAGAAAAATCCCCAAAAATTCCCTCTGTCGCTCGAACCAGAAGGGTTGTCGTTTGAACGACTTCCACGTGTCGTTCGAGCGATTTCGCGCGAGATGCCATCTCGCTCAAACGACTTCGCGCGAGATCTCCATCTCGTTTGAACCACTTCGCGCGAGATTGCACTGTTCGTCTTCTTCACCAAACTTCAACGTTTTTCACCACTTTTGAACCTAAAAACCTCTAAGATTCAATTCCCAACAACTCATCATCAATACCCATCAACCCCTAACAGGTTATAGATCATTTCTATCATCTTAGATCCTTAATTCGTCATTAATCATCATAATTACATAAAATCCCCAAATTAATTCACATGAACCCTAGTTTTCAAAATTCCAATTCAAGAACCTAATCAACCCAGATTCGTTCATCAATACATAATCAAATTCCATGATTAATCCTCTACATACATGAAGGAATTTCAACCACTAATTAAACCAATCCTTAATCATAATTTAAATCTCCAATTTTCACCCAATTAACATATAAATCATGATTAAATCCACCTATACTAACATGAGCATGATTATTGCTAAAAGAAAGCAAGTAATAAACACTTGCCTCGAATATGATGGTCTGATCCGTTGGTGATGGTGGTATATATGCGTTCCTCTCTTTGCGATCTACGCGTTGGTGGTCACGGTTATGCAAGGTGGTGCTAATCAAGCCTTCTCTCTTGGAAATCGGTTCTCCCTCACACCCTCCATGGTCGTTCTTGATTTGTGTAACCTATTAACCCTAGTGGACTTTCCTAGGCTGATATAATTACTCTTAATTTTCGTCCATTAATTTAGCCCAAAAATATAATTTACCATAATGCCCTCTCGGGGTGCCGTTTAGGCTTAAAATCTCCCCGGGACCCAAACTAAACACCCGAGTATACTATTTTGACTATATCGACCCTCCCGGAATCAATGGCGCACTCTAAATGACCATACGAGTTAATATAAATAATTTCTCTTTTTATTCCATTCAATTAGTCCCGACACGACTCACACGCGTGTCAGACTTAAATTACCAAACTGCCGTATTTCTCACTTCCGACAATTTATCAAATATCATAATTCCATATTACATATCACACAGTAATATTTAATAGTTCACAACAATAAGTATTAACCCTTGGCACGCTAGTTAATAATTATTTTAATCCAGATTAATAACAAATTAATTTCTCACATTTTAATTTAATTAATCTAACAACAATAATTAATCGCATATTTATTCCCATGATAATAATTAATCACATAATTATTTAAATCGTCAAAAATACGGGGTGTTACAGAACCTCTCGTGTTGTGAGTGAGGGGTTGGAGGAGGTTGTCGGGGTTGAGTGTCGATAAGATGAAATGACGAGTGTTTTTGGTTTCCTATTGCTTTTTTAAGTTCCTGCTTGTTTTTCTTATTTGTGTTTCCTAATGATTTTTTTTTTATTTTACAATTTAAAAGACCTAAAAAATAATAGCCTAAGAACATAGTGATATTACCCTTCAAACCTATCTAGATTTATGGGTTTTCATATATTACAATGTCTTTTTTATTTTCATATTTTTTAATGGAAAACTTTTTAAATGCCTTTTCTATTATTTTCCTAATTTTTTAAAATGTCTTTTAAATATTATTCAAACTTTTTCAATGTTGACTCTATTATTTTTAGATTTTTTAAAAGTTTTTTTCAATATCATTTACTACACACTTGATAGTTGATCTTTATTTACTACACTCTATTGTAAGTGCTCGAAGGCTTTTTCGGACGCTCAGTTACAATTTTCTGGAAGGTAAGCATATCATGTGATAGAGTGAGAGAATTAAAAGTAGAGAGAGAGAGAGAGAGAGAGAGAGAGAGAGAGAGAGAGAGAGAGTAAATAAAGATCAACTATCTACCTTATTTTTCTTAAGGAAGTTTTTGATGTTTTATAGTCTTGGAGTGAACTTGCTTGAGCTTTAGCCGGGAGGCATGCTATAATTATGGTGGTTAGGAGGCATTAATATCCACCTTCTTTGAGGACATGTCAGATCCATTCATTCTCACCCTGTCCGATGACATGTCAGAGCCATTAATGCCATCTTTCTCCGAAGATGTGTTAGAGCCATTAATTATCACCTTATCTGAATACCTGTCATGCATTAATTGTCACCTAGGTGTTATGTACTTGGTAAGTGAGGCCTTGAACAAGTTATATTGGATCCCTTTATTAAGTTGGACTAGTCATGCACAGGATATGGTCGTTCACAGGACATGGCCGTGTGCAGAACTTGATCATGTGCAGGACATTGTCATGTACAGGGGTAGGTTATGTGGGGGACATAGTAACACGCAAGGCATGGTCACGTACACGGGTAGGTCATGTGCAGGGAAAGGTAATGTTTAGGGGTGGGTCACATGTTGGACATGGACATTTACTTAAGTCAGTTGTATCTAGCGAGGGTCCCACACCCTTTTGTAAAGTTAGGTCTCTAGTTTACGTTGTATTCTTTCATAAGGTGAGGATACCACATATCCTAACTTGTTATATATATATATATATATATATATATATATATATATATATATATATATATATATATGTGTGTGTGTGTGTGTGTGTGTGTGTGTGTGTGTGTCTTAGGGCTTCAACATATTTACATGGAGTTTTTTATAGTGCCCTTGGCTCCATAAGGAAAATTGGGCTTGTGAAAAATTCTAGGGTGGATTGAGCCTTGACTAAGTTGAGTGTTAAATTTATACATGTCAACTACCCCCAATTTTGATGAGATGACTTTGATCACGTGAAAATTTAATATCAAGCCAACATCGAGTGGAAGTATTTGAATATTATCAATTGAAGGAAAAACCTATGAACCTTTTTAAAATATCAGAAGTAGAGTCAAGACAAAATATTAGTAGACAATTTATCTATGGACAGAGTTCATGGATGAACATATATTGGTACACGAAAAATCAGTGTAAGGGCTGAGTCAAAAATGATCCAAGTGAAATTTTCCCAAGAACTTAGTAAATATAGTCTGAGGACAAATTTGTATAAATATTGGGTAGAAAAAATGGTTTGGGGGACTGAGCAAAATAATTCAAGTACCAGAACAGTGTTTGAGGGATAAATATAAAATAATCTAGGACAAATTTTTGGATACTGACTAAAAAAATTCGAATACGAGGCCAATGTTTGAGGAGTGAGTACAAATTAGTATATGAACAATGTCTAAATACTTGGAAAAAAAATTATAGTATGGATGGCATGAAAATTTAATGTGAAGTTCCCACAAAATTTAGAAAGGGTCTTAAGGTTATTTATTTGCGTCATGTTGGGAGTCCTAATCCCCTTGAAAAACCATGTCTTCTTTTATGTTATCATAAACTCAGGTCCCATGGATTGAAATAAATAATATCTTTCTTGATTTGTGATGGAGATATTTGGTGGGGGTCCCACGTTCTCACCCATTTACGAGTTATATGGTTGTAAATTAAACTATGAACTTTTGTAGGTAAAGTAATATGGCCCACGATGAAACACATTTTTCTATTATCGTTTGGTGATGACATGTCTTCAATTAGTACCAAGGGGGACCCACGTTGATGTCAACTTGCAACAACCTAGGCCTGTAAACGGATCAGATTCGAACCGGATCGGGCAAATCCAAATCCATATTTGTTTATATTAAACGGATTTGGATCCGATCCGTTTATTAATCGGATCGGATCAGGCAGATCCAAATCCATATCCGTTTATGTTAAACGGATTTGGATCCGATCCGATTATTCGATTATCCGTTTATGTTAAACTTGATTTGCAGCATTTTTATTTTCAACTCTTATTTCATAAATTTATTTTCCAAATGTTCCAAAAAAACAAATTATGAAATAAAGAACTATTATAATATATATTCTAAATATTATTAAATACAATATATATATTAATTAAAAATATATTATATATGATTTATATATATTAAAAATATTAATCGGATCAGATTATTAACGGATCGAAGTATATGAATCCAAATCCGCTCCATTTAATAAACGGATAATCGGGTAATCAGATAATCGAATTTTAGGCATGATCCATATCCGCTTAAATGGATCGAATTCGGATTCGAATTTGGATAAAATCCGATCCATTGACAGGTCTACAACAGCCCCATGTTTTACTCCTCTCTATAATTTCACCTGAGCATTTCCAAGTAATGTTAGGCTTTATCATCATAAGGAAGTGAGGGTACAAAATGACACAAGTGCGGGATCACAGTGAGACCCACAAATTAAAATAAATGAAGTCAATTCATTACCTCTTGACTGTTGTAAGGAGTGTATGTTGAGCGTCCCACGGTTATGTAAACCAGCCCTAGATTTTGAGTGGGATGTAAGTGATAGGGGTACCATATATTTGTCTCTAATTTCAGTATCTCGTCCGGGGAAAATCACATTAGAGATAACTTTACTCACGGGGGTACCCACATCAATCAACTTTACTTGACAAATTGGAAAAACCCACCTAACCTTTTCTTTTCTTAATCCTTAATCCCCTTTCTTCAACGGATCAGGCTCCACTACTAGTGATAGCAACAATTGACTTCCCTTTTCTCGGTTCATTTTTAAAAAGTCATAAAAACAGAAAATTTTGTCTTGTTTTCTCTTCCATATGCACCATTCCCATGGATCTGAAACTCTATTTGATTTATAGAAAACACATTTCTTTCTTGTTGTGTCCAAATTAATTCGACTTTTAGGAGGGTTGCTTTCATCATCGTTGTCTATACCTATTGTTAACGATGCCTACCTTATTTGTGTCTGTGTTTTATATATACATGATGTATATATATCCATATAATATGGAGTAATGGTCTTTTATCCATATAATATGAAGTAATGGTCTTTTACTATTCACATATGCATGACATTTTTGCATTTTATGTATGATATTTTTTACATTTCATGCCCATGCATGAAATGTCATGCTAAAGTTTTTTTTTAATATATATATGATTATTATATTTTTTTTTATTAAATATTTTTTTAAATATATTTATTTCAAATATATATTTTTTAAATATTAATTTTTTTTATTTTTTTTTTAAATTTAACTATTTTTTTAAATAAAAATTTTCTTTTTCTTTTTTTAAAGGTTTTTTTTAAAAAGGCGTGTTATAATGGGCTGGATTTTATCACGGGACAAATTTATTACCATGTCCTTGGCACGGGCATCCGCTAGTGTATATATATATGTCAGGTGTTATCCCCTTATTTGGTTCGTCGAGGCAACAATTGGATTCATGGCATACGGGTATTTTGTTTGTCAACGACTTTAAGTTTCTTACACACACATGTTCGTCGCCCTACATAGATGAAATATTTTTGCGATGTTCACTCCAAATTCTTAATGAGTGATAAATCAGCCTATTATTAATGTTTTTCCATGCATCTTGAATTGAACCTACAGTTTCATACCGAAGGCTTCTTTTCATAGAGCTTTGCACAATATTACTTGAAAATATTTTGTTGACGACAAAGTTTGGCATTTATTGAATTCACTTTGCTTTTGATTATTTCTCATGTTGCCATTTATGAGGTCCTTGTATTAGATCAATGATGATGCTAAGATTTAGCTCCACCAGATAAGAGGTGATGAGCTCAAACAGTAATAACAATGGCAGCAACAGAGTTATGTATGTGTATAAGTACATAGAAGGGGATGAGGATAAGAGGAATGAAGACAGTGATGTATAGTGGTTCAGCCAATCAGGCCTACATCCACTGAGTGTGTGACCCACTAGATATGGGCACTAATGGCCTTGGATATAATGCTCATAAGCTCACTCTCCCTTTACTGTGTGTACAAGCAGGGTTTTTACTAGGGTTTTATGATCGATCTTTTGCAAGGTTGAAGATGACAAGTATATATAGGGCTTGGGGGGAGTAGTGTACCCCCAAGCATGCACTGTGCATGTGAATGATGATCTATCCAATTCCCTGTTGACACCTAGTTATACCACTTGCGGTTAATGATGACATAATATTCCCTCACGTGAGGGGATGATATTGTTATAACGGTCCAGTCCATGTGCTAAATAAGCCCCACACGCACTGCCCCACACGTCTCCCAAATCACGTGCCATGATGATGTCATCCTCGGCTTATGGTGGCAGACCGAGGCTGAGGTTGATGCTGAGAGTCAACTACTGGAGGTAGGCTTTGCGCTGTCGTCCCCTCATAGGGTCGGCTTATCACTTGGTCACCCAAAGACGAGGCTTATATCCCCACGGTCTTGGGCTCTAGTCAAAGTAAATAGTAGGGTCAGCCTCCTCACTATCATCCTATCGTCCGGTCGTACTATCATCATGTCGTTCATAACACCCCCCGGGTTAGTAGTGTGAGGCCCTCGTCCTGGACGAGGCTACCCTCGGGCTGGCCGAGGGTGTATTTTGGCATATCAATCACCCCCTAGCCCTTAGTCATCGATAGTGTTGAGGTGGCTGAGGGGTAATGTTGTCTTTGGATGTCAAATGAGTGGTCAGGTTGATAAGTGACATGTATCAAGTTGATTAACGTCTTGTCAGGTGTCAATCATCATTTGTGTTCCCCAAAAAATGACGGTTGCACACTATACTTGGGACTTCGTGCCCTAGTAATGGTTCTCTTCATGGGTTGTGCATTGCTTTGGTTAATGGGCCCACTAATGACAAAGTATTTAAACCCTTTTTAAATAATTCTTTCTCTTCTTCTTCTTCGCGCGCACGCTCTTTCTCTATCTTCTAGCAGCTCAAACACCATTTCTGCAATTTTTGCCTTTTCTTCCACGTTCCAAGCTTTGTTCAGTCTCAATCTTTAACTTCAGGTAATTTCTCTGCCCTAAATTCCCTTTTATCTTCCATTTTCTTTGATTTCTTGCTTTGGGGTATTTATTGCACATTTTATTGGCTGTTTTACACTTTTCGGTGCGTTTCTACCCTTTTCTGGTGGTTCTAGGGCTTGAACTTGAGCGATAGGCCTCCCTGGGTTTACCTTCCACCTTTTAGTGGTGGTTTAGTGCCAATTTGTAGCCCTTCTTAAGCTTCCCGGCGACTCTTCAACGTTCTTCTCCGATAAACTTTGTTCTTCCTGTTCTTGGGTGTTCATCCATAAAAACCTTTCTTTTCTCTAGGTTTGATCCAAAAGTCAACTTGGCCAACTGTTTAATTTGTTTGTAGGTTGTTTGAGAAAAATTCCTTAAGTGTAGGGTCTCCTTCTTAATGCTCAAAAGGATTTATGATTTAGCCGAGGAGTTTCCAAATTTAAGAGAGAGGTTCTTTACAAAGATTAGGCAAATAGAGGAAGAGAGCGAGAGCAGACGTAAGATCGACCCTATTCGGGTACAACCCATTTTCCTAATTCTATTAGCCACAGTTTTACCCTCTGAGACCTTTGGGTCTTCCCATCGTCCAGACGAGTGTCAGAGGCAAGGGGGAGAGATGGACGCCAGGGCATCATCTTCTATGGGTGTTGGAACTTCTCGGAGAAAAGACTCACCAACACTTAGCCCAAACCGAGAGGTCGAGGGGACAGTTCATCCTGAAGCTATCCCTGTGACAGCCCTGTCCCCCTTGATTTTTAGGATGTTTTTCCAGATAGCCCTCCAATAAACGATGAGGCCGAGAGGTCTGAGGATGAAGGAGCTGAGGATGATAGTGAGGATTCTAATAATGATCGAGTTGATACTTCAGAGGCCTCGGCTTTCGTCTCGTCTGTTAGGGATCGTGGCCTCTTACTATGGAGGCATCTCTTTGGTATAAAGCCTAACGTGAATATGAGGGTCTCGAATGAAGATGAGAGAGTCTTCCAGGGGGAAGAAGGAGAAATTGTTGTATATCAACAGATGCTTAGGGTCAGCGTTAGGTTCCCTCTGCACCCCGCGATAGTTGATATACTTTCTGACCTGGGGGTTGCTCCTTCCCAACTTCCTCCCAACTCTTGAAGGACCATCCTCGACTACATCTCCCTCTGAAAGAACACGTTTACTGAAGAGCCCTCGGCTGATTTGTTCTTGGCCTGTTACAATATAACCTCCTTATCCAAGCAACATGGATACTTCCATCTAGGGGCTAAGAGGCCAGACAAAAACTTCTCCACGTAGTACAAACTTCCAACCATGATTGGAAGAAGAGGTTCTTCTTCATCTCTAGGGACTAGGAATTCCCTGTTGGGGTTGAGCCTCTTGAAGACGATCCGAGGGTCCCCAAGGAATGGTTTAACCCCTCTATAAAAGCAAGGTCAGACCCTGGACTTAGCTTGCATGAAAAGGTAATAGCCTATTACTTGAGAGAACAAGGGAAAGAGGGTGAAATTACCAAGTTTGAAGATTTAATGACCCCTCATTTCCTCAAAAAAGCTGGTATGAGGGTCGGCCCATTGACAGAATTATGTGAGTTTCTTTCGTTTTAATTTTTTCCAAGTGTTTTCTCATTATTGTTGCTTTTTTCTGATGTATCGTCTTATTTTTTCAGATTGGCCTCCCAACATATCTAATCACCTTTGGGAAATGACTTCCCCCAGCTTGATGTCAGGCCTGAATAAGAAGAAGGGTAAGGAGCCTCAGCTACCCCATAAAAAGACAAAGGCCGTGGGGCTGACCCAAGTAGAGCCGACAGTTGATACCCGCAAGCGGAAGGAACCACAAGTCCCTGCTGGCCCTCGGCCTGATTTACATGCGAGGGTAAGGGTAGAGGTCCCACAGACGAACAACGAAGGGACTATCTCTTCTTCATATATGGGCTCCTTCTGGTCATCTAACCTGACCTTCTTGAAGGCCGACCCTTCCTCTCTAATAGCCAATTTGAGGGCTGCAAAGGCCTCCATGTTCTTGGCACCATCGGCTGCCAACTATAAATTTCTAACCAAAATGCCCCCGACCAAAGTTTATGACTACGGGTTCCATACTCTGGCTCAGGTATTTCATTCATCCTTTTAATTTTGATTCATCAACATCTTACAAACTGTTCCCTCGGCCATTTGATTATGACCTTTCCCTTTTCTTTTACAGTTTGTCTACGCCTTCACCTCTGCCACCAAGTGGATGGCTGAGAACCAATAAAATTTTCATGAGGCCAAGAGAGCTATTAAACATGAGGCTGACTTGAAGACTGAGTTAGAGACTGTCAAGGCTGAGTTGGAGAGTGAGAAGGTTGAGCATGCGAGGGTTCAGGGCGAGCTTAAAAAGGATCATGCTGCTCAACTGAAGCTAAAGGACGACCTCATTTTGGCCAAGGATGAGGCTCTGACCAACCAAGGTACCCAATTCAAGAGTAAACTTGTTGTGATTGTTCAAAGGGCTGAGGATGATGTTGTGGAGGCCTATAAACTCTCCGACGAATTCCAAGGCTTCGATCTTGAATTCTTGGAGAGGGGAATCAAGACGGCCTGTAGGTGGGTCGTCTTGAAATTTGCTGACATTGTGTCATCTATTCACCCCTCAATTAAAGCAGCGGAGTTGGATGACCCCTTGATATCTGAGGATCTAGCCCATGTTGAGCAAGTACATGTCGAAGGCACCGGCACGTCTGAGGATCGGCCTTCTGTTATGGTTGCCGAAGGGACTCTTCCTAATGATGCTAGGCTTCATCCTTCTGATAGTTCTCAATAGGGTGGCCGTCTGTGTCCTATACCCTCTGCTTGTAAAGCTTTTGTATTTCACTTTCTTTTGGACGTATACTGTAACACTTAATTTTTGTAATGGAAGTGCTCTCCTCTTCCTCTAGTCTTCTATATTTGCCTCTTTTATGATTTGTGCTGATGTGCCTTGGCTATGATGTTTTTTTTTTAAATAGCAAGTCCACCCTCGTCTTTCTTGAGAGTGAATGGAGGGTCGTCCCTATCATTCACCCTCATCCTAGTCGAGGGTGGTTATCCACCAAATTAATGATGTTTTTTAAATATAAGTCCTCCCTCGTCTTTCTTGAGAGTGAATGGAGGGTCGTCCCTACCATTCACCCTCATCCTAACCGAGGGTGGTTGTCCACCAAACTAATGATGTTTTAAAATGCAAGTCCTCCCTCGTCTTTCTTGAGAGTGAATGGATGGTCGTCCCTACCATTCACCCTTATCCTAGTCGAGGGTGGTTATCCCCCAAATTAATGATGTTTTTAAATATAAGTCATCCCTCGTCTTTCTTGAGAGTGAATGGAGGGTCGTTCCTACCATCACCCTCATCTTAGCCGAGGGTGGTTATCCACCAAACTAATGATGTTTTAAAATTTAAGTCCTCCCTCGTCTTTATTGAGAGTAAATGGAGGGTCGTCCCTACCATTCACCCTCATCCTAGTCGAGGGTGGTTATCCATCAAATTAATGATGTTTTGTGTCTTAGCATGAACTATCCCAACAGATTTAAATTGACAAACATAAGATGAGGGGCCAATGGAATATTCTCATTAACAAGTGTTCTATGAAGCAACACATTCATTACAACTGTGATCCGATTGGACATTAACTACAACATTATTGATAATATTTCTTCAAATGATATGAGTTCCAGGGGTTCGATAAGGGTTCCCCTTCAAGGTTCTCTAGTCTGTAGGTTCCAGGGACAACTTCATCAATGACCCTATATGGGCCATGACAATTTGGGTGGAGCTTATTAGGTTTCTGCCATGTATTTTTGAGGACTAGGTCCCCCACAGAGATTGTCCTTTGCTTTACGCTCTGCTGTAAAACCTGGCAGTCCTCTGCTGGTAGGCCACTTGTCTTATCTCAGCATCTTCTCTTCTCTCCTCGATCAAGTCTAGATCAAGCCTCCTTTCTTCCATATTTCTCTGGGTGTCATACATTTAGACTCTGTGAGTAGGAAACCCAATTTCGGTGGGATGACGTCTTCTGAGCCGTATGCTAGCATAAAGGGGGTTTCCCCAATAGGGGTTTTTGTTGTTGTCCTGTATGCCAATAGCACAACGTGTACTTCCTCAACCCATCTTCCTTTTGCCTCCTTAAGTTTTCTCTTAATCCCATCTAGGATTGTTCTGTTTGTAACCTCAGTTTGCCCATTAGCCTAAGGTCGGCCTGGGGTAGAGCAGAATTGTTTAACCCCCACTCTTTCGCAGTATTTCTCTAAGGAGACATTCTTGAACTGAGTCCCGTTATCTGAGATGAGGGTGTTGGGGAGACCATACATGCATATGATGTTCTTCCAGATGAACTGGAAGGTTTTCTGCTCAGTGATTGTAACCATTGGCTCAGCCTCCACCCATTTTGAAAAATAATCAACTGCTACGATCAAGTATCAGTAGTTATTAACAGCCCTCAGCCGGGGGCCTACCAAATTGATTACCCATACTGCAAATGGTCATGGGTATGTGATGGGGGTAAGAGGCTGATGGGGCTGATGAGGGATAATGGCGAACCTCTGACATTTATCACACTTCTTCACATATGCCATAGCATCCTTTGCCAAGGTCGGCCACCAGTATCCCTGGGTGACTATCCTTTTTGCTAATGACCTACCCCCAATATGGCTTGAGAAAGACCCTTCGTGCACATCTTGCATGATACATGGGACCTCCGACGGGTGCACACATTTGAGAAAAGGGAGCAAGAATACCTTTTTATATAAAGTGTCTCTGATGACAATGAATTTCGCAGCTCTGTACCTTAACTTTTTTCTTTCTTGGTTTACTTTTGGCATTTCCCCCACTTTAATGTATATGACTAGAGGGTTCATCCATGAGGGTTCCCTGCTTATATTTAAGCAGTGTCTGAGTGTTCCATATGCATCTTCAATCGTCGATCGAAGCAAAATTTCCACTGGAACTGTTCTCATGATATCTATCCTAGTTACTGAGGCTAGCCTAGCAAGTGCATCGGCTCGACCAATATCTAACCTAGGTTTCCTCTTCAACTTTACTTCTCTGAAGCCCTTCAATAGTAACTTTACTTTTTCAAGATATTTGGTCATTCTCTTGTCTTTAGCCTCGTATGCTCCTAGTATCTGATTTACCACCAGTCTTGAATCACTATGGACCAAGATCTGTCCAACACTCAGAGACCTAGCCAAGGAGGAGCCTGCTATTAAGGCCTCATATTCAGACTCGTTATTGGAGGCTTTAAATTTGAACCTCAGGGCATACGCAATGCCCGTGCCATTAGGTGTCGATACTATTAGTCCAGCTCCACTTTCGCTCTCGCTAGAGGACCAATCAACAAAGAGACTCCACACGGCGTGTTCCTCTGAAATATTTCCCTCGGTGAGGTATCCATGTCTAAAAAGGTATCTTCCCTCCTCATTATCGATAACTTTTACTCTAGCGGTGCTTTTCTCGGCCTTATCCTTAGACGGGTCAGCAATTCTACCTTGCTGGATATCCTTCTCGAGGTTCTCATTTTCAGCGTCATCCTCTTCCCAAGTAAATTTAGCCATGAAATCTGCTAATGCTTGATTCTTGATGGCCACCCTAGGTTGATACACAATATCAAACTCTCCCAGATCTACAGCCTAGGCCATTAGCCTTCCTGATTTTTCTGGCTTGTGTATGACCTGCCTAAGAGGGGAATCGATGAGGATGACCATTGTATGGGACTAGAAGTACGATTTCATCTTTCTTAAGGCGTGAATCAAAGCATAGGACAACTTCTCCATCCTGGGGTAACTTTGATCTGCCCCTTGGAGTGCCTTACTATTCAAATGCAACGGCTTCTGCACCTCGTCTTCTTCTCTCACGATAGCAGCGCTGATGGCTGACTCTAAACTACTAAGTACACATACAGTCTTTCGCCTTGTAATGGACATGATAAGAGTAATGGGGACCCCAGGTAGGGCTTTAGCTCTTGGAAAGCCATGTCAAACTCTTCTCTCCATTCAAAAGCCTTTCTGAGAACTTTAAAGAATGGTAGACACTTGTTTGTGGCTCTGGATACGAACTTATTCAAAGCAGCCACACGTCTTGTGAGCCTCTGAACATCTTTAATGGTCTTAGGGGTCTTCATTTCTAACAGAGCCTTTATCTTCTCAGGATTGACCTCGATGCCTCTTTGATTGACAATGATCCCCAAGAACTTTCCTGCTCCTACCCCAAAGACACACTTGGTTGGGTTGATCTTCATTCGGTACCTGTCCATCATGTCAAAAGTATTTTCCAGGTCGGCCACATAATCCTTGGACTTTAAACTCTTGGTCAATATGTCATCCACATAGACCTCCATAGACTTCCTAATTTGGTCTTCAAACATTTTATTCACAAGGCGTTGATACGTTGCCCCCGCATTCTTTAGGCCAAAGGGCATGACCCTGTAACAGTATGTCCCCTTATCGGTAATGAAAGCAATTTTTCCTGAGTCCTCAGGGTTCATGAAGATCTAGTTGTAGCCTGAATATGCTTCAATGAAGCTCGTTAGCTCATGTCCTACAGTATCTTCCATCATCTGATCAATACGGGGGAGAGGGAAATTATCTTTAGGGCAATGTTTATTGAGGTCAGTGAAGTCTACGCACATCCTCCACTTTCCATTGGCTTTAGGGACTATAACTGCGTTAGACAGCCATTCGGGATAGATGACTTCCCTGATAAACTCAGCCTCTTACAGCTTCTTGACCTCGTCCCTTATGACCTCATATTTTTCCCGAGAATAAATTATCCTCTTCTTCTTTATGGGATTCGCGTCCTCCACCACATTGAGCTTGTGACACATGATCTCAGGGTCGATTTTCGGCATGTCTTCATAACTCCATGCAAAGACATTCTGCCTTCTCCTTAGCAGCTTGATGAGGTCTTCTTTTATATCTGTCTTCAGAGCTTTGCCAACTTGGACGATTTTTTTTGGCTCATCCTCATTGAGGATGATGGATTCTACCTCTTTCGTGGCCTCCCCTTTCTTCAGCTTTGTTTCATCCCTGGGGACCAGGCTATCAATATTGTAAGTAGTAGTTGCCTTCTTGTTGTGACACCCCGACTAATTAAATACCGGGTAGCTACTCCTTTATTAAATTAATACAAAATGCCAAGTTGTTTCAGTTAATAGCATCACTGTTGAAAACATTTTAATGAATTCTAATCACCTAGTATTGAAAAAGTAAGTTGTCAAATTTTCAATTAAATCTGATTAACATGCAATAAAAGAATTATGAAAGAATAACATAACCATTCACAATAAAGTCCAACTATAGTAAATCAACAAGTAAAAATGAGTCTAGAGGAAATACTCCTCATAACAATCCCAATATGGAAATAAATAAAACAAGTTTGCATCCTGAATTAATTACAAACCAAAGTCTGAATAACTGAAATATAAAAAGTCTCTAATAGAAATGGGCAACATGCCCTACAAATGATGAAACTGAATATGGAGTCAAGACTGGAAAATGAGGCGTCTAATATCAAAGCCCTGTAACTTCCACAACAGCTACAGCTCGTCACCTGAATAGAGATCCTATGCATGGTGTCCTTGTGGCTGGGCACCTAAAAAGGTTTTTACAAAAATAGATTTTAAAGCAAACGGGTCAGAGCCCGAAAGTGGAGAGTATTTTAAAAATAGCAAGTGCTTTAATAACATTTAAAACAATGAATGCAAAATACATGTTAGGACGTGCTCTCACATGAAATACTCACCTCTCGTCTAACTGTGCACTCCTAACGTTCCTGTACCCATTCATGTGTTATTTATCTCTAACTAGACCGTCGTAAGTTCTAACCCAACTACTCGATTCACAATATGAATTCCCGATGTTATCACTTAAATAGATAGCTTTACTTGAACTCGGATTCTAAATTATTAGCATTACCGTTTACTGGAGGTTATCCCTTTATTTATCTTCTCAAGGAGTTACTATAAATTATTCTCATAATTAGACATAACAATTCCTTTTCATTCAACCGTATATTATTCACATCATAAATATACAATACAAGCACCCCGAGGCTAAGCTGCGGTGCACACATACTCTGCTATCCATCCCGGTACATCACGTACATAAGGATTACAAATTCCGAATCTCTCAGGAATTGTTAGAATAAACACCACACACAAAAATGGAGGCGAACATAATTCAACATATCCATGGTCACGTACATACCTACGCTCCATAGTCAGCTGGCTTAATAACTAACAATTAAGTCATTCCCTTGAACTATGTCCTCTAGGTACCAAACTAAATCCGGGCACACAAGGATTAGATGGCCCTAAGCGTACGTAAACCTCCCGTGATAGCAAGTATGGTAGGTATGGCATACACAAAAATCATATACTAAGCATTCACACATCTTAGATGTCTCATTATTAATAAAGGTACATTCTACATTCTTATACCATTATTCCAATTTTATACATTTTAAGTCTTCCGATAATATAAAATGTAGACTGTCGACACATCTCACGTCATAGTTTCTTGTATTTAAAACCTATCTCAAAGGGACTATTAAGTTTCCTATTATTCCCACATATAACATCATTATTCTTAAGGTCCTTACTTCTGCCCCAAACCTCATTTCATCAATTTATTCAAATTTACTCTTTTAACCCTAATATTATCTCACTCATCGATTTTCATTAGCTTTTAGAATAATTCCTCAAATTGAATTCTAATTAAGGTCCAAATTTTATAACCATACCTACTGGTCTTCCTTAAGTCTAAGGATATTCATAAAGTCTCCAATAATATTTTCTAAGGGTTAACATCATTAAAATTTAACTAGGGGAAATTTTACTCATTCTGGGAAGGTCGATCGATCGACCTTGACCCTCGATTGATCGATGGTGGTCGATCGATCGACTGATGAATGTCGATCGATCGATCACACCAGGTAGGCTACGGACTGCTTCGTTTTGCAGTCCTCAACTCGTCCCAAAACTCCATTATAATGCATGAAACTCTAATTTAACGTTATAATATCATCATACAACCATCCTACAACATTTTTAACGTTCTAAAACTAATAATTCATCAACCAAGGGCTTTATTTGGATCAAAACTTCATCAAGAACTCTAGTTTTCTATTTCTTTCAAGAACATTAATAAATCTCTTCTTAAATCCATTTTTTTAGATCATCAAGGGTTATATTTTGAATTCATAATTCGTCCAGAATATGTCTACATGCAATTCCTAACATGGTTCATAGTTTTAATCCTCAAATTCATGGGTCTATATCAATCTTCCAAGACAAAATTCGATAATTACCTAAACATGGAAGAACACATTCATGGAATTAATTGTAACTAAATCACTTGCCTTATGTTCCAGATTTGTTGTTGGTTGAAGATGGTTGAATTCCTCTCTCTCTCTCTCTGCAGAATTCCCCTCTCTCTTTCTCTTTCTACAAGTTCTTCTCCAAGATGACAATGGTGGTTTAGAGGTTGCCTTGGGAACTTCTTAAGATTTCTTCCAATAACTCCCGTAGCCCATTAAGTAATTTAGTGTTGTTAGTGGGTTTAGTGGATAAAGAATTAGTCATATTTTACTTCTAATTTTCGTGGGTTTTAATTCCCAAAATTCTGAAATTACCAAACTACCCTTTTGGGTTGCCGGTATGGCCTAAAAATGCCCCGGGACCCAAACTAAACCCCCGGCTAGTGTTTTCTGACTATCTCGACCCTTACGGACACGTTGGCGCACTCAAAATGACTATTTGGTCAAAAGAAAAATAATTTATTTTTAAATCTCATAAATTCATTCTCGACGCGACTGACACGCACGTTCCAAAATTGTTGTATTTCAGCCTCGCGACAATTTCAATATTTTCAATATTCATATATTGTCATATATACACATTATAATCAAATACCAACTCACATCTCGTTAGTATTTTATCCGGATTAATTCTCAATTAATTCACATTTAATTTAATTAATCCCATAAATAAATATCGATAAAAATGCGGGGTATTACATACTTCCCCCCTAATAACAGAATTTCGTCCCGAAATTCGGAACTAAAAAGTACCTAGTAAAAGTAAATCTGGGTAACGTTCGCACATCTCATCCTCACGCTCCCATGTGGACTCCTCGACATTATGATGCCGCCACTGAACACGTACTAACGGAACTATCTTTGACCGCAGTTTTCGCTCACTCCTGTCCAAAATAGCAATCGGCCCCTCCTCGTAGGAGCTATCGGGCTGGAGATCAATGTCCTCCAAAGCAATGTGAGAATGAGCCAAATCATCTCTAAGATATTTCCTTAGCGAGTAAATATGAAACACATCATGAATCCTGTGTAGATGCTCCGGTAATCCAAGTCTATACGCAACAGACCCAATCCGCTCGATGATAGGAAATGGTCCCACGTATCTCGGTGCCAACTTCCCCTTCTTCCCAAATCGCATAATCCCCTTCATAGGAGATACTCTGAGTAAAACCTGGTCCCCCACTTGGAACTCCCTGAAGAACCTCTTTGCATCAGCGTAGCTCTTTTGCCGATCTTGAGCTACCCGAATGCGACTCCGTATCAATTATAGCCTCGCCGAAGTATCCTGAATTACTTCCGGCCCAAGTAGTTTGTTGTCCCCCACCTCCAACCAACATGCTGGGAAACGACAAGGTCTACCGTACAACGCCTCAAATGGAGCCATACCAATGGTGAACTGGTAGGAGTTGTTGTAAGCAAACTCCACCAGTGGAAGATACTGCTCCCATCCACCCCCGAAGTCAATGATGCACATCCGCAACATGTCCTCCAACATCTGATTTGTACGCTCGGTTTTCCCATCGATCTGCGGATGATAAGCCGTACTCAACCGCAATTCCGTGCCCATGGCCTACTGAAAACTCTCCCAAAATCGTGAAACAAATATCTTGTCTCTGTCGGACACGATATTTAGGGGCACACCGTGAAGTCTCACTATTTCTGCAATAAAAAGATGGGCATACTGTCCCGTAGTGTAGTCGGTCCTTACGAGTAGAAAATGAGCTACTTTGGTCAACCTGTCCACAATTACCCAAATGGAGTCGTGACCTCTCTGTGACGTAGGCAACCCCGTGATAAAGTCCATGGAGATGCTCTCCCACATCCACATCGGGACCTCTAATGGCTGTAGAAGTCCTGCCGGTCTCTGATGGTCCACTTTTACCAGCTGACAAGTGGCGCATTTAGAAACAAACACGGCAATATCTCTCTTCATCCCGCTCCACCAATACTGACGTCTCATATCTTGCTACATTTTGTCCCCACCGGGATGTACCGCGAACCGTGAGCCGTGCGACTCTGCCATCACCTCGTGTCGCAATTCCTCCCCTTCCGGAACTACCAGTCTCCCATTGAAGCGTAATCCCCCGTCTGAACTAACGGTATAGGACTTGGCTCCCTCTGCTAGTGATCGAACTATCTGCTCCTGATAGAACGAGTCATCTGCTTGTGCCTTTACCACTCTCGTGACAATCTGCGGTGTAACAGTCATCACCGACATGAATGATCGGGCCACTGCATCCTGGTGTCCCAACTCCTTCCACTTTGCCCTCCACACCCCTGCCACCTCATCTACTGGCCTACGGCTCAACGCGTCTGCTACCACGTTAGCCTTCCCCGGGTGATATTGGATATCAAACTGATAGTCCTTTACAAACTCAAGTCACCTCCGTTGCCGCATATTCAGCTCCTTCTGCGTGAATAGGTACTGTAGGGACTTGTGGTCTGTGAACAATCGAAACTTCTCCCCCAAAAGGTAATGTCTCCACATCCGAAGGGCAAATACCACTGCCGCTAACTCCAAATCATGAGTGGGGTAATTCTTCTCGTGAGGCTTAAGCTTACGGGAAGCATAAGCTATGGCCTGACTCTCCTGCTGCAATACACCTCCAAGTCCTTGTAAGGACGCATCGGTGTAAACTAGATACTCAACTCCTGGTCTCGGCAATGCTAACACAGGTGTTGAGGTCAACTTGTCCTTCAACTCATCGATTGCCAACTGACAGACATCACTCCAAATGAACGGCACACCTTTACGAGTCAGATGTGTCAAAGGACCCGCTATCTTTGAGAAACCCCGAATAAACCTCCTGTAGTATCCTGCTAGGCCCAAAAAACTACGGATCTCAGTCGGTGTCGTGGACTGTCCCCACTCCCTCACCGCGGATACCTTCCCCGGATCAACAGATATCCCCCGGTCGGAAATAATATGGCCCAAAAACTGAACCTCCTTCAGCCAAAACCCACACTTCTCATACTTTGCATACAGCTCGTTCTGACGTAGCGTCTGCAAAACCTGCCTCAAATGCTCGACGTGCTCCTCCTCTGTCTGGGAGTAAACCAGAATGTCATCAATGAAGACAATGACGAACTAGTCCAGGAACTCTCTGAACACCCTATTCATCAAGTCCATAAACACGGCTGGAGAGTTGGTCAAGCCAAAAGGCATAACCCGAAACTCGTAGGAACCATATCTCGTTAAGAAAGCAGTCTTCGAGACGTCCTCCTCCCTGATACTCAACTGATGGTAACCAGATCGCAAATCAATCTTCGAGAAGAAAGAAGCTCCTCTCAGTTGGTCGAATAAGTCATCGATTCGGGGCAACGGATACTTATTCCGTATCGTGACTTTATTCAACTCCCAGTAATCCACACACAACCTCAACGATCCATCCCTCTTCTTCACGAACAACACAGGGGCACCCCACGGCGAAGTACTCCTCCGAATAAACCCCTGACCCAACAACTGCTCAATCTGATCCCGTAACTCTCTCATCTCGGCTGGAGCCATACGGTAAGGTGCGCGGGCAATAGGCCGAGTGCCCGGTGTCAAATCAATCACAAAATCTATCTCCCTACTCGGAGGTAGTCCAGGTATATCCTGAAATACATCGGCGAACTCACTAACAACGGGTATCGAATCAAGTGGTATCACCACTTCCTTAGAGGTCTCCTCCTCTATATAGTACAAGTGAGTGGACGATCCTCCCTCAGGACGAGGCATCGCCACTAAAAACATCTCCTGCCCAGGAATGCCAAAGATAATACTCCTACTAAAACAGTCAATCATGGCTCGATACGCAACTAGCCAATCCATACCAATAATGGCATCATACTCGGTCATCTCTAACACTAACATATCAGCGGGTAAAGTAAACCTCCCGATCTCTATACCCACACCTCTACACATAAGAGAAATCATGGAACCCCTACTCAACGGTGAGTCTACACAAGTAGCGGTGCTCTCTGCGGTGTCTAATAACCCAATGGTGCGTGCAAATCTCATAGCAATAAAACAGTGTGTAGCCCCCATGTCAAATAAAATGCGCCCCATAGTCCCCTGAATAGAGAACATACCCTCAATGGCTGGTGGATCCTGTGGGGCTGCGACCTGCTGGAGCTGATACACTCTCCCATACTGAAGCTGTCCCTGCTGAACTGGGACTGTTGGAATGGGCGGTAATGCTGCCATCTGTGGTGCTGGGAGGGCGGCGGGAAACATAGGCCTCTATGGCTCGTGTCGACCACCCTACTTCTGCTGCTGTGGAGCCCTGCCCCTATCAGGACAATCCTGACGTTTGTGGACAATCATACCACAAATGAAACACTTCCCCTGGAAGTTTCCCCCTTGCTGTCCCTACTAACCACGGCCCTGGTGACCGTTACCATTTCTGCCCTGGCCTTGCTGTCCCTGGTGAAACTGCTGATGTTGACCATTTTGACCCTTCTAGCCCTGATGGCTGTTCGGACCCTGTTGGCCCTGCCTAAAACCTCCCTGTCCGTGCCTGAAACCCCTGATCGGAATCTCTTAGAATCCCCCTGCTGGGAACCCTGATCACCCTGCCTATACTGACCCTGAGTTGATTGTGCCCCGCTGGCACCATTTCCCCCTGTCCTGCCCTGATGGCTGGACTCTCCTGATCGCTTCCCCTCTGTCAAGTGAAATCGGTGGTCCTGGCAATGGAGCAGTGCAGCGTTAACCACATCAGAATAAGTGGCCAACGATAGATTCCCCAACAAGTGCTGACGGATCCTCCAAGTCAACCCGTCTGTAAACTTCTGAATCTTTTTCTCTTCTGTCGGTATCTCATCCGGTACAATGTTCAGTAAGTTAGTGAATTCGGCCTCATATTCGGCCACAGTCTTACCCTCCTGTCTAAGGTTCATCAACTTCCTCCTCATTTTCCTATGAACAGCTGACGGAAAATATTTGCGGTCGAACCGCACCCAAAACTCCTGTATAAAGAGAGTATCTCTCTCCTCTGCGGTGGTAATAGACTCCCACCACTGCAATGCAGAAACTACTAGCTTGAAAGTAGCTAGTATCTGTTTCTGAACATCGGTGCACTCATACATCCTCAGGTGCCTCTGGATATCCTTCCTCCACTGACTAGATACCACAACATCAGAGCTACCTGCGAACTCCGAAGGGTGTGCTTTCTGAAAAGCATCTTGAACACGTTCCCAAGCAGACGGGAATGCATGTGCCTGAACTGGCGCGGCTACTGGCGCCTGGGGGGGTGCCTGCTGTACAACGGCGAGAGCGGCATTTACCGCTTGGGCTACAATGGCAGCAACCTCAGCGGCATTCATGGTGCCCTGTAATGGAGCTGGTTGTGGCTCGGGCTGTGCATTCCTAGGAACTCGCTGCGCACGTCGTGGAGGCATCTGAAATAAGAGTAAAGTTTATAAGTTGGCAGTTATAAACTTAAAATAGTTGAAGAGCGAAGCATACATAAAGGAATACAACAGTCCTAACATATAGGGCTCTACATCAAAGAAAGCTCAGCAGAAACATAATAAGCCGTACAGATCCTAAAGGACACTAGAACCTGATGCTCTGATACCACCTGTGACACCCCGACTAATTAAATACCGGGTAGCTACTCCTTTATTAAATTAATACAAAATGCCAAGTTGGTTCAGTTAATAGCATCACTGTCGAAAACATTTTAATGAATTCTAACCACCTAGTATTGAAAAAGTAAGTTGTCAAATTTTAAATTAAATCTGATTAACATGCAATAAAAGAATTATGAAAGAATAACATAACCATTCACAATAAAGTCCAACTATAGTAAATCAACAAGTAAAAATGAGTCTAGAGGAAATACTCCTCATAACAATCCCAATATGGAAATAAATAAAACAAGTCTGCATCCTGAATTAATTACAAACCAAAGTCTGAATAACTGAAATATAAAAAGTCTCTAATAGAAATGGGCAACATGCCCTACAAATGATGAAACTGAATATGGAGTCAAGACTGGAAAATGAGGCGTCTAATATCAAAGCCTTGTAACTTCCACAACAGCTACAGCTCGTCACCTGAATAGAGATCCTATGCATGGTGTACTTGTGGCTGGGCACCTAAAAAGGTTTTTACAAAAATAGATTTGAAAGCAAACGGGTCAGAGCCCGAAAGTGGAGAGTATTTTAAAAACAGCAAGTGCTTTAATAACATTTAAAACAATGAATGCAAAATACATGTTAGGACATGCTCTCACATGAAATACTCACCTCTCGTCTAACTGTGCACTCCTAACGTTCCTGTACCCATTCATGTGTTATTTATCTCTAACTAGACCGTCGTAAGTTCTAACCCAACTACTCGATTCACAATATGAATTCCCGATGTTATCACTTAAATAGATAGCTTTACTTGAACTCGGATTCTCAATTATTAGCATTACCGTTTACTGGAGGTTATCCCTTTATTTATCTTCTCAAGGAGTTACTATAAATTATTCTCATAATTAGACATAACAATTCCTTTTCATTCAACCGTATATTATTCACATCATAAATATACAATACAAGCACCCCGAGGCTAAGCTGCGGTGCACACATACTCTGCTATCCATCCCGGTACATCACGTACATAAGGATTACAAATTCCGAATCTCTCAGGAATTGTTAGAATAAACACCACACACAAAAATGGAGGCGAACATAATTCAGCATATCCATGGTCACGTACATACCTACGCTCCATAGTCAGCTGGCTTAATAACTAACAATTAAGTCATTCCCTTGAACTATGTCCTCTAGGTACCAAACTAAATCCGGGCACACAAGGATTAGATGGCCCTAAGCGAACGTAAACCTCCCGTGATAGCAAGTATGGTAGGTATGTCATAAACAAAAATCATATACTAAGCATTCACACATCTTAGATGTCTCATTATTAATAAAGGTACATTCTACATCCTTATACCATTATTCCAATTTTATACATTTTAAGTCTTCCGATAATATAAAATGTAGACTGTCGACACATCTCACGTCATAGTTTCTTGTACTTAAAACCTATCTCAAAGGGACTATTAAGTTTCCTATTATTCCCGCATATAACATCATTATTCTTAAGGTCCTTACTTCTGCCCCAAACCTCATTTCATCAATTTATTCAAATTTACTCTTTTAACCCTAATATTATCTCACTCATCGATTTTCATTAGCTTTTAGAATAATTCCTCAAATTGAATTCTAATTAAGGTCCAAATTTTATAACCATACCTACTGGTCTTCCTTAAGTCTAAGGATATTCATAAAGTCTCCAATAATATTTTCTAAGGGTTAACATCATTAAAATTTAATTAGGGGAAATTTTACTCATTCTGGGAAGGTCGATCGATCGACCTTGACCCTCGATCGATCGATGGTGGTCGATCGATCGACTGATGAATGTCGATCGATCGATCACACCAGGTAGGCTACGGAGTGCTTCGTTTTGCAGTCCTCAACTCGTCCCAAAACTCCATTATAATGCATGAAACTCTAATTTAACGTTATAATATCATCATACAACCATCCTACAACATTTTTAACGTTCTAAAACCAATAATTCATCAACCAAGGGCTTTATTTGGATCAAAACTTCATCAAGAACTCTAGTTTTCTATTTCTTTCAAGAACATTAATAAATCTCTTCTTAAATCCGTTTTTTTAGATCATCAAGGGTTATATTTTGAATTCATAATTCGTCCAGAATATGTCTACATGCAATTCCTAACATGGTTCATAGTTTTAATCCTCAAATTCATGGGTCTATATCAATCTTCCAAAACAAAATTCGATAATTACCTAAACATGGAAGAACACATTCATGGAATTAATTGTAACTAAATCACTTGCCTTATGTTCCAGATTTGTTGTTGGTTGAAGATGGTTGAATTCCTCTCTCTCTCTCTCTGCAGAATTCTCCTCTCTCTTTCTCTTTCTACAAGTTCTTCTCCAAGATGACAATGGTGGTTTAGAGGTTGCCATAGGAACTTCTTAAGATTTCTTCCAATAACTCCCGTAGCCCATTAAGTCATTTAGTGTTGTTAGTGGGTTTAGTGGATAAAGAATTAGTCAGATTTTACTTCTAATTTTCGTGGGTTTTAATTCCCAAAATTCTGAAATTACCAAGCTACCCTTTTGGGTTGCCGGTATGGCCTAAAAATGCCCCGGGACCCAAACTAAACCCCCGGCTAGTGTTTTCTGACTATCTCGACCCTTACGGACACATTGGCGCACTCAAAATGACTATTTGGTCAAAAGAAAAATAATTTATTTTTAAATCTCATAAATTCATTCTCGACGCGACTAACACGCGGATTCCAAAATTGTCGTATTTCAGCCTCGCGACAATTTCAATATTTTCAATATTCATATATTGTCATATATACACATTATAATCAAATACCAACTCACATCTCGTTAGTATTTTATCCGGATTAATTCTCAATTAATTCACATTTAATTTAATTAATCCCATAAATAAATATCGATAAAAATGCGGGGTATTACACTTGTGTGCCTATCTTTCCTCGGTAGAGTTAAAGTAGCATTCCCTTATCGTCGTCTAGTCTCCCTAAACTTCCCTTACCCCATACGGGGTCAGGAATTTTATCATTTGGTGGACCGTGGAGGGCACAGCCTCAAATTCCTTGAGAGCTACTCGTCCCAGTATGATATTGTAGGCTGAGAAGACGTGTTCGTCCATATCATGAAAAAGTTTACCCTCTTGGAAAGCCATCTTGGCCATTCGTCTCCCATTCTTACATAAGCCTCATACACTCCTAAGGGATGAACTATTTCCCCACTGAACCAAATCAAGGGATGATGGTATGGGACCAGTCTAGCATGCTGAGTCCTAAAGCTTTGAAACATGGCCAAAATATCACATCTGCAGAACTACCCCCATCCACCAAGATCCTTGGCACCTCACACCTGTGTACCCTAGTGGTAATAACAAGAGGGTCATCATGTGGGGATAAGATTCCCTTGAAGTCCATCCTTGATAAACCCACTATCAGGGTATCCATATCAACCTTCTTCCTCTTTTCTGGATTTGCTTCGATAGAGGTTGAATGCACAGCTTTCGTCGCTGCCTTGGCTTCAGCTATATGGGCCATCCTGTCGGTGACTTCTAACCCTCCTCCTGCCAAGCACCTAGAGATTATTCCAACACTGAACGAGATTATATTGAGTCTTTTCACAGGGTCGTGGTCATCTCTTGGTGGGAGGTCAGGATCATCATCGTCTTCGGAAGGGTCGTCTCTTCTGTTGGGGGAATCTTCTCTGCATGCACCGCTTCTCTTCTTCCTAGGGTCATCCCCTCGGCCCCTCTTGAGGGAACCCTTGTCCATGTATTTTCTTAACTTCCCTTCTTTTAGCATTTTTTCATTTCATCTTTTTAGGCAAAACACTTATCGGTCAAGTGGTCATGGTATTGGTGAAACTCACACCACAGGTTTTTGTCCCTCTTATCAGCAGGTGCCCTCAACTTCTCGAGCCATTTTAAGGATTGGTCGCTCTTTACTGCATTCAAAATGTGTTCGCAACTGACCATCAGAGGGGTATAATCAGCGAACTTGTCATCTGCTAGCCTTTTTTCCCCTCTTTATTCTTTTGCTGGTATTTAACCCCACTAATGCCTCCTATTTCATCTTCGTATTTGGCGGCCATCGCCTCTTCGGCGTTCATCACATTTCTCACTTTTTCCAGTAAATCGGTCATTGTCTTCGGGGGGTCTTCAGTAAGATTCCATAATAGCTTTCCCTTTTGGAGTCCTCCGATGAGGGCTGTCATGGATATGCTTTCCTCATAGTCTTCGACCTCTAACTTCTCTTTGTTAAACCTGGTTATGTAGTCTCTTAAGCTCTCGTTCTTCCCCTATTTAACATAGAGCGGGTGTGTGGTCTTCTTCTGTGGCCTCACTCCAAAGCAAAAGTTATGGATGAAGTGGTATGCCAGCTGCTTAAAGCTTTCAATGGAGTTCTTTGGAAGAGAGGTATACCAGACATGTGCGGCCCTGGTCAAAGTGCTAGAAAAAGCACGACGCCTCATCTCATCTGAGATGGAGTATATATCTATCGCTGATTGGTACATCTCAATATGATGGACAGAGTTGGTACTCACGTCATACCTTGGGGTGACCATAGGGGGCTTAAACTTGGATCGCATTGGGAAGTTAACTATCTTCGCCAAAAAGGGTGAACCTATGGAGTATCCTCTTTGAAGAGGGTCCCAAATTTTTCAGATATCACCAATTTTATCCTCCATCCTTTGGATTGAGTCGTTCAAGGGCCTCATAGGGTCGGCTTGGCCGATGTTATCTCCTGCCGCCTCTTTGGGGTGAACTGAGGGTTCTGCCGCGGTAGGTATGTGTCAGCTGTTCACTTCCCCCTGACCGTTATCCCATTCGCGGGGTCGGCCCCCATAGGGTCGGCCATCTATTGCCTCTCTTCTGGACCTTATAATACTCCTCGATCTGGATAATCTTTCCCTCAGGTCATTTATCGGGCCCAGACTCTCGAAGGCCAACCCTCTACTCAGATGATCAAAAGATGAGCCTCTCAGGCGATCTTCAGGATTTTGCCTCCCACACTTCCCTCTACTTTCCTGGATAGGTTATACCGTATTGTTGGACACCTCATACGACTCCCAGCATTCTATGGGGGCCTTTTCCACTTTCACATCATCATATCTATCATCCGGTCAAGGGTTCTCATGCCTCCCCAGGCGTAAACGTTAGGGGTCAGCAACATCCCTTCGTCATTATGGAGGTGTCAAGCATTTTTGTGGCACCTGGGATGGTCCCCTGGCGTCATGTTGTCCTGGTATAGCTATCGAAGTAATCATTTTCGGTGAGACTCCGGGGGGTCTCAGTATGTTTTGGCTAAGAGATGTAAATTGCTCTTTCATAACCCGTTGGCTTGTTGCCAAAGATTTTAAGGCGGCAGCCACCTCAGCCATCTCAGATTGGGGTGGTACCTAGGTGGAACTAGTTCCTACTCCACTAGCTAGTGGAGGAGGAGGAGGTGGTAACTCCGATGCCATATGTTTGAGCTGTGAAGAGTTGAATGATCAAAAAGACTGAACGGCTTGAGAACCTTAATGGATATCTTTCAATGGTGAAATAGCTCCACACGAAGGCGAGAACTTGTTCACCACCAGAGTCTCCGGTGAGGTCAAGTTGTATAAAGGAAGAGATAGCTTCTCGTTCCCACAGACGGTGCCAAACTAATGATGCTAAGATTTAGCTCCACCAGATAAGAGGTGATGAGCTCAAACAGTAATAACAATGGCAGCAATAGAGTTATGTATGTGTATAAGTACATAGAAGGGGATGAGGATAAGAGGAATGAAGACAATGATGTATAGTGGTTCAGCCAATCAGGCCTACATCCACTGAGTGTGTGATCCACTAGATATGGGAACTAATGGACTTGCATACAATGCTCATAAGCTCACTCTCCATGTACTATGTGTACAAGCAGGGTTTTTTCTAGGGTTTTATGATCGATCTTTTGCAAGGTTGAAGATGACAAGTATATATAGGGCTTGGGGAGGTAGTGTACCCCCAAGCATGCATTTTGCATGTGAATGATGATCTAACCAATTCCCTGTTGACACCTGGCTATGCCACTTGCAATTAATGATGACATAATATTCCCTCATGTGAGGGGATGATATTATTATAGCGGCCTAGTCCACGTGCTAAATGAGTCCCATGCGCACTGCCCCACATGTCTCCCAAATCAGGCGCTATGATGATGTCATCCTCGGCTTATGGTGGCAGGTCGAGGCTGAGGTTGATGCTGACAGTCAACTGCTGGAGGTAGGCTTCGCGTTGTCGTCCCCTCATAGGGTCATCTTATCACTTGGTCACCCGAAGACGAGGCTTCTATCCCCATGGTATTGGGCTCTGGTCAAAGTAAATAGTAGGGTCGGCCTCCTCACTATCGTTCGGTCGTACTATCGTCCTGTCATCGATAACACCCCCGGAGCCTACACTCGGCCAGGCCGAGGGTGCATTTTGGCATATCAATCACACTTATTTTTTATTAGTGATAATGGTTTTATCTTTAGGTGTTTTTAGATATTTTTATTCCATGCACTATATATGCGAGTGACAGAAGCGTACAAGAGACGGGTCTTCAACGTTACCCCCCAACTTTTATCTAGGATGCTTTCGTAGGTATTAAAGGTGGTGGAAGATACACAGTAGTAAAGACAATATTAGTAAATGAAGATTATATAATTTTATAAGTTTGTGCTCCATTATTTTGATGGCATACTTCCATTATTATTTGACATGAGAGAATTGTTGGAATATTTTATATATTCCAAATAATTTAATGTGGGCTCACATTTTAAAATAGTAATTATATTTGAGCTTCAATTTTTAAATGGGAAAATGAAGTGATCTAATTAGGTAAGCTCAAAAGACATCAGCAGTAAGTATGAAATCTGAAATGTGTGGTTACCAAAAAGTCACCTATTGGTTACTCAAGAGTCTTGTTACTCAAGAGTCACCTATTGGTTACTCAAGAGTCAGCTAATTAGAATTTCTGGGGTTCTAATTAGATGCCTATAAATATAATGAAGGGTTCTGGTCTCCAAGGATAATGCACTCAAAGACTCTCCTCCTCATTCCCATCAATGAGAGATAACTCAAAGAGAGAGGGATTAGTCTGTGGAAGACCTCCAACCCCCTACTCTCAATCATCACTATGGATTCAGATACACAGTTCCTATAATTCTTTTATAAGGTAATTTCGATAATCTAATATGTTGATGAATTTTATTTAATATTCCAACAAGTGGTATCAGAGCCTCTTCATATTAGATTATTGTGATTGGTACTGTGATTGTAATTTAGAAGTGATTTTGTTTGAATTATCATACATATGATCTAATTAGAACCCATATGACTTTTAGGATTCTATGTAGAATTTATATATGATTTGTGATAATTTTCATAATCACAGTCCCAAATTGACTAAGGATTGTTAATCCAAGGTGATTTTTTATTTTCCTCAAAAGGGTTTAATTCATAATGGATTTGGATGGATTAATTCTGTTTTTTTTTTTCAAGATTAATATGAGAATTGTTGAAATCTTGATATAGAATTTTGAGGGACGTTTTCAACGACATATTTCGTTTTCTTATTCAGAATTTTACGAAATTTTGGTGGTCACCTAAAAACGTCAAAATAAATAAAACCCATTGTATACAATGGGCACCACCTTATCTCGATGATTTGACATCGTTTAGACCCCTAAAATGCGTTTTTTTCATTTTGGTAATAATGTCAATGCTAATAACTCTCGCTTAAAAATTGATTTTACGATTCCGCGAATTGGAGAGTGATCTTGAAGATATTGTTTATGTCACTGTAGTGATAACTCAAAAATTTCCATTTTGGGAAAAATAAATGAGCACTCAATTCAGTTTTTTTTTTTAGGGGGGGGGGGGAATTAATTCTAATTCAAGTTTGTGGGAATTCTTTCCAAATCAGTTTTTTCTGTGAGAATTATTTCCAAATGCACATTTTGGGGGGGAACTAAGGCAAGTATAAAATTAGGTGTACCAAATACTTGCATATTTAATTAAAAATCATTTGATTTCAGATTTTTAATAAAGTTTGATTCCCATTCGGGGTATTTTCTTTAATTTATTTTGAGATATAAAAATGATGTTAATATATTTATTATTCCTGCGGGTAATAATCGGCCCAAAGGAAGATTATTATTTGGCTGAATAATAAATATGCATGCAGAATTAAATATGTGGTAATTATATAGTTTTCATGTGTACAATTAATCAACCCAAAGGAGGGTTAGTTGACCGGATTTATTATCGATATTTTTTTCTGGACTGAGAGTATCACTTACAAGTTAATATTTATGTCCAAAGACTAAATGTTAATATTGTGCTAGGTCTCTCATTGATGGTCCCACCATTCCACCATTACAGTTATATAAAATTTATGTCTTGCATTTATCAGTTTATTTTATTATAATATGCCATGACATAAATTTTAAATTGGAGCTTTTGTAATTTATTTGTTCTTTCGGATTAAGTTACTGCTTATTCTGTTAATATTATTGTCAACATGACCTCAATTCATGTGATTAATGGTACAAACTTTAAGAACTGGAAAGAGGACATTCTTATAATTTTCAGTTGCATAAATTTAGACTATGCGATAAGGAAGGAACAACCCGCTCCTCTTACGGATAAAGCGAACTTTGAGAAGTGGGATGGTTCAGATCGCTTAAGTCTAATGATGCTAAAGCGCAATGTTCTAGAAGATTTCAGGGGCGGTATGTCTGATGTGGTAACTGCCAAAAGTTTCCTTTAAGATATTGAATTATATTTTGCAAATAATGAAAAGGCTGAGACAACTACTCTTTTAGCTAACCTTATCCAAATAAAATATAAAGGCAAAGGAAACATACGGGAGTACATTATGGAGATGTCTAACATCAATTCAAAACTTAAAGTACTAAAGCTAGAGCTGTATGGTAACTTGCTCGTGCATCTGTTATTGATATCTCTTCCTTCACACTATGGACAGTTTATAGTGAGTTATAATACTCAAAAGGATAAATGTACACTTAATGAGCTCATTTCACATTGTGTGCAAGAAGTGGAAAGGTTGAAGCAAGAAAAGACAACTGAAATTGCTCATATTGTATCTACCTTAAGGAACATAAATAGGAAAAGGACTAATGATAAGGGTACTGCAGTTGTAACAACACAACCCAAACCTAAAGTTCAACAAAAGAAACAAGTTCAGGATTCACAATTTGCTTGTTTCTTTTCCATAAACCTGGGCATGTGAATAAGAATTGTTCTAATTATGCCACATGGCGTGTAAAGAAATATACACTTCTCATTTTGATTTGTTCGGAAGTTAATTTGGCTTTTTTACCTAGCCATGGTGGGTAGATTCGGGTTCTACTACTCATGTAAGTATATCTATGCATGGTTGCCTGTGGAGCCGACTGCAAATGATGCTGAAAGATTTATCTATATGGGCGATGGAAAAATAGTTGGAATTGAAGAAATTGGTACCTTTTTATTATCTTTTGAAAGTGGTCATTTTATTGAATTAATAAAGACTTATGTAGTACCGTTTTTCAGACGGAACTTGGTTTCTATTTTTTGTTTTGCACAAATACAGTTATTCTTGTTCACATGGAAATAATAAAGTTACTCTCTTTCTAAATTCTACTTTGGTTGAGACTGTTTCTTTAATTGATAAATTATATTTATTAAACACCAATGCTTCATATAATGAAACCTTGCCAAATTAAAATTAACTAATGAGAATTCCGTTGCTTTATGACACAAGTGTTTAGGTCATATCTCCAAAAGGAGAATAGAGAGACTTGTGTCAGATAGAATACTCCAACCCTTAATTTCACAGACTTTGATGTTTGTATTGAGCGTATAAAGGGGAAATAGACAAACATAAGAAAATTAAGTTCCAAAAGGAGTTAAGATATCTTAGAATTGATACATTCTGGCATTTTTGGTCCATTCCCTATAGCTTCATGGAATGGCCAATAGTATTTTATCGCTTTTATAGACAATTATTCTCGTTATGGGTACTTATATTTAATTCATGAGAAGTCTCAAGCTCTGGACATGTTAAGGCCTTCAAAGCCTAAGTTGAAAATCAACTAGGCAAGAAGATTAAAGTTGTCAAATCTGACTGTGGCGGTGCATACTATGGCAGATATGATAGATCAGGTGAACAACGTCTAGAACCTTTTGCCAAATTCCTAAAGACGAAACAGAACATTTAAGGACATGGTAAGAAGTGTGATTGATCATTCTTCTTTTCCAGATTTACTCTAGGGAGAGGCACTTAAGACTGTAGTATATATTCTAAATAGAGTACTTCGTACAAAGGTAGCTAAAACCCCTTATGAACTATGGATAGGCTGAAAACTTGTCATTAAATATTTACACATTTGGGGGTGTCCAGCTGAGGCAAGGCCTTATAGGCCAATTGAAAAGAAACTGGACTCAAGAATTATTAGTTGTTATTTTGTTGGGTATACTGAACGGTTGAGGGGTTTTAAGTTCTTTTATCCCTCAACTAAGTCCTTTTTCGAGACGGGAAATGTGAGATTTCTTGAGGATGTTGCATTTGAGGGGGAAGATACGGTTAAGAATAAGAATGTTGTCTTTGAAGAGGAATCAATTCCTCTCCCAAACACTGTTCAGCCTGCTGATAGTGTTGAAGGAGACAACAATGAGGAGTTCCCTACTCAAAATATAAGAATTATTCCAGAAGAGCAAACTCAACAACCTCATGAGCAGTCATAAATTATTTTGATTTAGAGTTGCATCATCAGATGGATGTTAAGATGGCTTTCCTCAATGGTAACATTGAGGAAACCATATATATGGTGCAATCCAAAAACTTTGACCCAGTTGATCCAAAGTCTATGTTTTGCAAACTCAAGAAATCCATATATGGTAAAATTAACTTATTTTTGCTCTATGTCGATGACATGCTATTGGCTAGTAGCGATATAGGCTCATTGCATGAAACGAATAGAATTCTAACTAAGAATTTTGAAATGAAAACTCTTGGGGATGCCTCTTTTATTTTGGGAATTAAGATACACCGAGATCATTCTCAGGGTATCCTTGGATTATCCCAAAAGAGCTATATCGAGAAGGTAATCTCTAGATTTGACATGAAAAATTTTGCACAAGGAGATACTCCTGTTGCTAAGGGAGATAAGTTCAGTCTTTATCAATGCCCTAGGAATGAGACTGAAAGTGTAGAAATGAAAAAGGTTCCTTATGCTTTAGCTATTGGGAGACTTTTGTATGCTCAAGTATGTACGCGTTCGAATTTAGTGTACATAATGGGTATGTTAGGCAGATATCTGAGTAACCCTGGAATGAATCACTAGAAAGCATCCAAATGGGTTATGATGTATTTATAGGGAACAAAAAAATTACATGCTCATCTATCGGAAGTCAGATAATTTGGAGATCATTGGGTATTCTGATGCCGATCTTGCGGGTTGCCAAGACACTGATAGATCCACTTTTGGCTATGTATACATGTTGTCTAGACGTGCTATTTTCGGTGGTGTGTTAAGTAGTTACTCATTTCACCTTCCACTATGGCAGCAGAGTTCATAGCCTGTTATGAGGCAAAAAATCATAAGATATAGTTGCGAAATTTTATCAGTGGGCTGCATATTTTGGATGGCATTGAAAGACCACTACAGATATATTGTGATAATAATTCAGCAGTTCTATATTCGAATAACAACAGAAGATTATTAAAGTCTAAGCATATATACATTTAGTTTCTTGTTGTTAAGGAAAGAGTTCAGAGTAAGATAGTGTCTATTGAACATATAAGAACAATCTCCGTGCTCGCGGATTCGCTTACTAAGGCTTACCACCCGAGGTCTTTCATGAGCACACTGCCCATATTGGTGTTGTTCAGTTTGATGATATTCAGCTTTAGTGGGAGTTTGTATTCGGTTTAATGTTCCTTCATTTGACACTACTCAGATACTTTATGTATGTTTCAATTTTCTGCATAATAAAGCTGATGGTATTTTCATTTTGTTGTTTACGCTGAATGTATTGTCTTTTAATTGTGGTGTTTGATCTCACTACGGAATAAAGTTAGGACCAATTAGAAATAAGCATGTCTGAGATCACATTGCATGTAATTTCCAGCCACGCATCCATACTTGATCTATGTCATTGAATATATTTGGTGTGTTGATCATTGATGGATCGAGTTACCACATAAATGTAACGAAGGTCGCTTTGGTCTCATACTAGTATAGGAGATGGACGAGATTGATTTGGAAGATGTCTTAAGAATAGAAAGCAATTTGGTACGCACATAAGGTTATTGAATATAATTACATTCGGAATTATTATGTAGCCCAAGTGGGAGATTGTTGGAATATTTTATATATTCCAAATAATTTAATGTGGGCTCACATATTAAAATAGTAATTATATTTGAGCTTCAATTTTTAAATGGGCAAATTAAGTGATCAAATTAGGTAAGCTCAAAAGACATCAGCAGTAAGTATGGAATCTGAAATGTGTGGTGACCAAAAAGTCACCTATTGGTTACTCAAGAGTCGTGTTACTCAAGAGTCGCCTATTGGTTACTCAAGAGTCAGCTAATTAGAATTTATAGGGTTCTAATTAGATGTCTATAAACATAATGAAGGGTTATGGTCCCCAAGACTAATGCACTCAAAAACTCTCCTCCTCATTCCCATCAATGAGAGAGAACTCATAGAGAGAGGGATTAGTATGTGAAAGACCTCCAACCTCCTAGTCTCAATCATTACTATGGATTCAGGTGCACAGTTCCTATAATTATTTTATAAGGTAATTTCGATAATCTAATATGTTGATAAATTTTATTTAATATTCCAACAAGAATTATTCTTTTGAATTTTTTAGGATATATGTTTTTCTTTCCCCCCATTCTTCTTATGTCAAAAATAAATTCTGTCAAACTTAATTATTTCTTAGTACCCCTACTAAGATTTGGGCCATAGAGTAACTTTAGTCGTTGGACCTTAAGTTGTAGACCTTGCGACGTAGTCTTGGTTTGGCCTCAGGAACCATGATCCATAGAAAATTTTTGGTCTCAAGGACCGTGGTGCCCTTATTTAGTCTTGGGGGGCATAGCCTTTATTTTGTTAATTGGAACGACAGTGTTAGTCTTATTCTTAATCCTATTATCTTTCATATTATCTCACATCATATCTATTAGGTTGTCTTTTGTAAATACATACACTTATTTTATGATAAAGAGAGATATTGCATTAATTGAAAAAAAAGGCCAGTATGTATAATAAAAGTAACCTCTCAATTAAGATACCACAAAGTCATCCCCATTTTTTATGTCTTCTTTAATGTCCATAATTGGTGAATGACACTGAGAGAATCATTCTTGTGACCTTGGATTTATAGAGAAGAGTTTTGAAACCCCTCACCCCATCAATATAACATAATTTTACATCCTTTGTCAGGAGATAAGAAAACTATCTCTTGCAATGCATCGATGTAACGATCCTCCCATCCAGCTATGCGTTCGCATTGCAAATGGATTGGGGTAGAATCCTAGATATTGCCTTACATGGTTAGCACATGAGTGAGGTTGATATTGGAGGGATGATTGGTCCAAACTTGATTTTGAGCTAGTTATTTTACGAGGTCATCATGATCTTTGACATTAGGAAGTGGGCGAGATTGCATAGGGGTGACATGGGATATGGCTATCTATTTTTTTTAGTGGTACTAAGTGACGGCTATGGACCTTCGAGTTGGAATCCTTGAATCTCAACAACTCCTTATTCAATTGGAAATCATTTAGAAAATAACAGGTAGAGAGGATCACTTGTGTCCTCCATATGCCTTAGTCACGGCCCTTTTGATGAGTGAATATTCTGCATTTATTTTCATTTATCTTAGGAAAGAGTTGGACCATGGTGGTTGGACGGTTCGCACCTAATCACATAATGCACCTAGTCTACTGGACTCCGCTGTGAAGTCGGTAATGGTTAATTGACCAATAAGGACATCAACTTTGAAAGATTACTCATTGAATATTTAACAAGTAGGTTGTGGGTTTTATATTTTTCCTTCCTCTAATAAAGCTCGCTACAAATAGGGTATAGAATTCCTTAAAGGAAGGTGAGAGATTATTGTAACACTTCCTTGAAGGTCCTTTCAATGTGGTGGAATCAAGGATTAGATCATTTTCCATCATTGAAAAGATCTATAATGCAGTGGTTCAATAAGCCCTCGCCTAAGTCTATGATAAAATGAAAATGGTCACGAAGGATAAGTCACGGCCCATGGCCATGACCATAGTGAAACCTCGCATGACACAAGCTATGACCAAACCATAGGGTGGAATCCAATGAATATGTCATGGTCATAGACCATGACCATGGGAGTCACAGATATAGTTCGTGACCAACCCATGACCAAATGGTCGCTAAACTCCTGTCAAAACGCCCGCCAAACTGGGTCAGATGTGCATGGAAAATATAAGGGTTTCAGTTAAGTTTGGTCACAGCCTTGGTCCGTAACCATTTTAAAATAGTTACGGTGGTGGTCACAGACTAGGTTTGTGACCATGATCTTTCATATAATCATCCCACATCAGTTTCTCATTTCATACGAACTCTCTTTTTCTACATTGTTTCCTTTTCTCTCTCTTTCTCTCTCTACACTGTTGCCCTCTCTTTCTCTCCAGCGACCCTTTCTCCTCTAGTGACCCTCTCTCTCCAGAGACATCTCTCTCCTCTGATGACCCTATCTAGTTCAGATATTCTCTCTCCTCTGACTTTTCTAATGAAATTGTAGGTGTGTGTTTACTCTGTGTGTAAGTGTGCATTATGTGTGTATTGTGTGTGTTTATATATATGTATTGTATATTTTGTGTGTATGTGTTTGTATGTATGTATATATGGGGTCAAAATACTGAAATGAGACTAAAATGTGAAAATACCCAAATAAAACAAGCTCTAAGACTGAAATGTAAACATACCCAAATTAAACAAACCTAAATGTGAAAATATTGAAACGTTGTAATTAAATTTTAAACCCTAAGGTTTTAAAGGACTTTGATGAGAATGAGGGTATAAGATTCGATTTGTGTTGATCTAAGTTAGGTTTACTTTAATTAAGAAATAAATTAAATTTGTGTCAAAATAATATTAGTGCATTAGAATTTGGAGTGAATTCATGAAATCGTAATTTTAATCACATTATAACCTAATTTTCCTAATATGATTATGTATATGCCTAAGCCCTAATCATAAAGTAAAGAACTAGGGAAGGCTTGATGTTGAACGGGTTTAAATGATCCACCAAAAGTTCATGTAATCTGAATATGAGTTCATGTAATCTGAATATGAGTTCATGTAATCATAAAGTAATATATTTAAATTAAACATCTTGTGTGTTTTTATATATGTATATGTATTGTGTATATTTGTGTGTATGTATATGTATGTGGGGGGTTAAAATACCCATAATGTGAAAATATCCAAATTAAACAAACTCAAATGTGAAAATGCTGTAATTGAATTTTAAACCATAAGATTTTAAAGCATTTTGAAGAGATTGGGGATATGGTATTCGATTTGTATCGCTCTAAGCCAGGTTTACGCACGCACGCATATATATGATTACTCATTTTTTCTACTCAGAAGGATGCATAACAATGTTAGGATTAAATAAAATAAGTTAAACTTAAATTGGATCGATTGAAAATAAATAACTTGTTAGTGATTAATTAGAGCCATTACTTGTAGGACTCATATTTACACTTTTATATATTTTTCTCAAGAAAAATGAGGCACAATGATAATCACTGGCAATAAGAGTACATGTTGTAATTGGACCGAACTTGTACCTCTTTTATTAGTGCGCGCCATTTAGAGGGTACTTGTATTTACAAGTATGGGAATAAGAAGACCAAACAATTTAACTACCTTGTAAATTGTGGAATCCATCTCCATTAAGAGTAAATGTTCGATCGTATTCTATTTTCCCTACCAAAAAGTTGGGATGAGGATGTAGAGAATATATCTCACGTACATAATCCCGACATAGCCTTAACTTTCCTTACGATGTTAGAGAAGGAATAAAAAAACATTTGACCAAATGTGGTTACAACTACGTAAAGAGAGCATTGACTAAGACTGTGATGTCTCGAGACATATGCACGTTAAATTGAATCTTTATTAAAGAAAAAAGGATTTCGAGTTCATATCACTGACATCTATAAATCAATCATAGATATGCTTCCTGTTAGTTAGCCATGTGCAAAAACTCATAGATTTTATAAAGTAATCCCAAATAGATGGAAATCAGACATATTTTAAGTTTTATTATGAGAAGGAATACATACATATATAGTTGTTAACATGATTAGTTAGTTGAAAACATGTTAGTATAATGATTTCATCGCTTATTATTTTTTATTGTAGATAATGTCGAGAGGCAATGGATAGAATGTACGAAGTGATGACATGATACCCCAATGAGGATTCTCATCTCCTACAACCTAACAAAGATTATCATCAGCACGTGGTGAACAATTTTTTTCTCATCTATTGGTTCACTCTACTACCCCATCTATGAGTTGGAAACAGACACCTATTAATCCAACACCCCCACCACCCGTTCCCAACACCTCCCGAGCAAACGAGACCAAGCCCATTAAGTTCTCCCTTCTTGGAAATAATCCTAATAACAGAAAAAATGACCTCCAGATATATAAATCCCTGTGTTTTTCACTTGATAAAATGAATGTGGGAGTCGAGACAGCAGATAACTGGAACTTAGTTGATCAAGCCATCAAGTATCATATTTATCACCAACTTTGTAAGTGTTTATCATCCCTGATTGTTCAAAGCAAAATGTTCTTTCCCAGGTTGCTGAACAACTGAAAATATATTAGAGAAACCTTTGGCAGAGACATTTCTCAAAGTGGGCATCGAGCTCTGACATCTTGTCTCTAAAAGACAAAGTACCTTCGAATGTTGAAATGTCGATCGATCAATGGAGCAAACTTTTAGAAAATGAGGCGATGGACAAAAAGTTAGTCCATAAAGAGAAAAATAAACAAAACATAGAGAAGAAAGTTGATATCCACAAGTTGGGGTCTAAATTATATGAAGATTTGAAGAGTGTATGGTGTCAGTTAGGACAAAGGGTGGTCCATATGCCGATGATAAAACCTAATCGGGGCAATTTGTACGTGCATGCCCAACGGGAGAAAGATAATAATTCCCACCACAATTATCTCCGACTCTAGTGAGTATGACCAGTTATTTATTTATATATATATATATATAATATTTTTAAAATCACAAGACTAAATATAATTTCACAAAAGGAATCGATCGAATCTATTAAAAGTCAATCCGCTTTCGAGCCCTTATAATGACATTGAAGATGATGCTCTAACCTACACCTTTGGAACTGACAAAAGAGAGAGGATGAGAGGTGTTGGATTACACTTGCCAAAAATAAAATTAAAACACATTGCACCTCTCGTGGACGATCTCTCTTCGGTGCTAAGAGGAAACTTAGTCCAAGAAAAATGAGGATATACAAGAGATTAAGAGTAACCTGGGAGTGTTAACGAGTGAAATCTGGAACTTTCTGTCCTTATTTACTAAAGGTTTTCGACCCCCAATGCCTCCTCAAGGTTTTCCCTACCCTCCTTCAACCCATCCTTCGTGTTAAGGTTTTCCCTCCCAAATGCTGCCTCCTTCAACATTCCCTTCCCCAGTGACTCCGCCTGCCACAGTTTGTGGGTCATTTATTGACAATTTTTGTGTATGCAACATTAATTTGAGTTTCAGTTATTAATTTGAGTTTAAGTTGTGTTGAAAATTTTGAATAAATTGTGACTTGTGCATTCTTGTATGCAACATAACCTTTGTTCAAACCTATTAATACAGGTGAATTAAATCTTGAAGATTATTTAATGAATTTTCCACAATAAAAAAAGTGGAAGGGGGAGAGTAAACGAATATTTGATAATCATGTAAAGAGCATTCAAGAATTTATTAAATATGTATATAGATATCTTAAAAATGATAAGATTTTGTGTCTATGCACCCGTTGTATGAATGAAAAAAAAGGTATTTAGAAGACATTGTGTTGCATTTACTAAAGTAGGAAATTTTGAAATACTATAAGGTATAGTCATAACATGGTGAAAATAATGCACCTTATGTTCTGGAAGAATTATCAGTGTCCGACAGTGTAACGGAACCCTTCCGAGTGGAAGTGGTACATGAATCACCAACACACTGTCCTTTGACCTACCTAATTGATGATGCTTATGGAGTCCACCACTATTTAAAACACATACCTATGGATACAAATAATGTGCATTATGACCAAGTCAATGAACAAGTTGGTGATGAATTACATGAAGTTAGGGAATATATACGGTAGAGAGCCGATGCGGATTAATCATTGTATAAATATCGCAATGAATAACACTTAACATTATATGTAATGATCGGTTTTCATAATAAAGACTTGGTTTGGTTTATCGAGCAACAGCGTGACTAAAATCTCGTAAAAAAGAACACGTTACCAGAAAATTATCCTAGCATGAAGAAAATCTTAAAGAGTTTCGGTTTATAATATAAATATATCCAAGCATGCAAGTATTACTGCATATTGTACTGCAACGAACGAGAAGAGAAGGATGAGTGTCCTATATACAGTAGCCTAGATATATGTCTTGTGAGAATGGAAAAAATAAGACTAAAAAATATCGCGAGTGCTCACAAGTCCCACATAAGGTTTTGAACTATTTTCCTCTTGGTCCATGATTAAAAGGGTTTATCATTGTACCTGGATAGCAGAGGCCATGACATGGACCTTTCAATGCGAGATTGTGGGAATCTCATGCATCATTCAGTTGATTTACTCATTTGGCAACTTTCAAATGCACAACACCATGAGTTTTTAAAAGAACCGTGCGATGTTCGTATTTCATTATCAACCAATGGTTTAACCTTTTCGATAATTTAAGAACTAATCAGAGTTATTGTCCTGTTCTCATGGTGGCTTTAAGTCTCCCTCCAACACTGTGCATGAGAAAGGAGTTCACATTATTATCTTTATTGATACTCGGGCCTGAGGCTCCCGGTTATGATATTGATATATGCTTATCAACATTAATCGAATAACTTAAAGAGTTGTGGGAGGAAGTCTTGAGGGCATTTGACTCTTATATGAGTGAAGATTTCACACATAAATCAATGATGATGTGGGCGATCCATAACCTTCCTACTTTTAGGACCTTATCTGGTTGAAGTGTTTATGGCTATTATGGATGTTTGATATGTGAGGAATAAACTGAAACCACTTGGATACATCATAGTGGTAAATTGAGTTATATGGGTCATTATAGATTTCTATCGACCAGTCACCCGTTTAGGAACGAGAATTATAATTTCTTATGTGTCAGTTATGAGCGTAGGATATAAACTGCTTGGCTTTCTAGTCGGCACTTTGAGGAGAAGGCGAAGGATGCATCTATGGGGAATACGTATATAGGTAAACATCCTTAGTTTGTAAGCCTGAAGCGTAAAGATAGGGAGGATCCGAACGATCCTAGTCAAATAAAAGCATTGTCCAAACATCAATATTTTTTTACTTGTCCTATTAAGAAGATCATCGTGTAAGGCATGCAATTTATGTAATGCACATGAAGAAGAATGTTGTAAAACATATGATACGAACATGTCTGAGTGGATCTCATTCAAAAGATGGATAGCAGGTGCAAAGGTATCTATAGAGGATGAAAACAAAAAAGAAATTATGGTTAAAAAATGATCTTATTGCAGGAAGAGTTTGTACCCCCTGACTGCTTTCACTTTGACTACTAGTGAGAAAAAGATCATCCTAAAATGTTGTTTAACTTGAAGACTCCAACTAATTATTCAAATAATTTGTGCAACATAGTAAGCTACTAAATAAATGAGTTGAAATGGTGCAAGTCTCACAACTGTCACGTCATCATTCAATTAATCCCTCGGTTGTTTAGACATTAATTCTCCGAGCACAAAGATCTCTGCCGAAAAATTATGCAAATAAGTTTGTACTTTACCCTACTTTTTGCAAAAGTGATAAACAAGAAAGCACATTAAATTTATGAAATCAACTTTATTCGTTTGATATATCCATTTGATATATCCATTTGAGTGCTTGATGAAAACCTTCAAACATTACGCTAATAATACATGGTATATTGGAGGGACAATTACTGAAGAATGCATAAATGCGAAATCATCGTTATACCCTCGGGAACATATGCCAGAACAAGAGCGAAGGAGGTTCAATCCTCGTGGACAATGAATGATTAAGGAATGTGGTGAGTTTGAGGATGAATTGTCTTTTGGTAACTTTAAAGATATTATACTCCCTAATATACAATATGAGCAAGCACCTCGTTACATCTTCGAATCGTTAGATAAAGTTAAAAATTAGATATTGTAAGCAGTTACATTATTAATTGAATTATTCTTGTTTGATTATATATGTTATCTATATTATGATCTAAACACTACAGTTTACCTTTAGGAAGTACGAGAACAAAATTCCCCAAAATCAAAGGAGAAATTACATGACTAATGGTTTTAGGGCATGGACAATTAAAAGAGGTAAGTTCCAACTCTTTTGCATCCGGTTATTTATTAATGTGGGGTAAAAACATGCCCTAATAGAAATTCATTAATGAAAGAAGCTTTTAAAAAGAGGTGATGTCTCTTCAAGGCTTGCACGTCTAGCAAAAGGTTCCACATTTCCTACCAAAGAGTTTAAGAAATTATGCTCCAACGGTTTTGATTTTGTTTCATATCAATATGAGGAAAATATTTTGACGCAAAATAGTGGAATTTTTATTTCATCTTTGACTACTTGTATCACTAGCAAAAGCGAATGCTAACCTATTATGGTATTGTCTAACAAATCTTGGAACTTAATTATTTAGATTTCCCAAAAACCGTATTCTATTATAACTGGGTGAAGGTGAAGACACTACGAATGCTTGTAAAGTTGATCCCGACTTATAACTTATCAAGGTAGATTTATCAAAGATGAAGAGTAAAGATTGCATAATCAACGAGCCTTTTATTTATGCTTTCTAGAACGTAAAGAAGGTACTATACTCAAACTACATAAACGATGGAAATTGGTATATTGTTGTGTATGCACCAAAGGTTATGAATACTTAAGCAAAAGCATTAAAGGCTCCTAAATAGTTCCATTATGCTCATAATGACAACCCAAATTTGAAGGATCTTTTAGTTGATTTACATGAAGATTGAGTATCAAAATATTTTTTTACCCTTGACAATCCTGTTTGTATCATATTATTACATTGGCCTTTGACAATCCTATTTGTATCCAAATTGAATCCTCTTATTATATTAGTGTTATATTGGCGCTTTGGTTTAATTTATGAATGTTTAATTTGATTTATGAATGTTTAATTTGAATTATGAATGTTTAATATGATTCATGAATTAGCTAGGATATTACGGGATCAATGTAACTCATGGAAACTAACCACGTAGTTAAGGGACTCTCGGTTTGAGAATATGACAAAAAATAGCAAATATCTAGACTTAAGCTTAAAATCATGCCCCTAGAGGGTAAAAATCCAAAACAACCCCCAAACGGCCCATAAAAGGCACGAACACCTTGCACGGGACCAATGTAACTCATAAGAACTAATTGCTTAGTCATGAGACTCCAGATTTGAGAATATGACAAAAAATTACAAATATCTAGACATGTCTCTAGAGGGGAAAACCCCCAAATAACTCAAAAATGACCCCATAAAAGGGATGAACACCTCGCCCGGGACCAATGTAACTCATAGGAACTGACCGCATAGTTATGGTACTTCCGATTTGAGAATATGACTAAAATATGAAAATATATGTATAGTTATGCTTAAAAACATGCCGCTAGAGGGAAAAAATCTAAAACAGCGCTGAGACGGCCCCATAAGAAGCGCGAACACCTCGCACGAGATCAATATAACTCGTAGGAACTGATTGCATAATCACGGGACTCCTGGTTTGAGAATATGACTAAAATTTGTCAATATCTAAAATTAGGCTCTAGAGAGTGAAAACTCTTAACAACCCCAAACGATACCCTAGAGTCACGAGCGGCTCGCACGGGATAAATGTAACTCATAGAATTGATCGCATAATCACAGGACTCCCAAGTTGAGAATATGACTAAAATTTGAAAATATATAGATTTAGACATTAAAACATACCACTGGAGGGAAAAATAAAAAAAATCCACAAATGGCCCATAAGAGGCATGAACACCTTGCATGCATAGGAACTGACTGCGGAGTCACGGGATGCCCGGTTTTAGAATATGACTAAAATTTGTAAATATCTACACGGGATTAAAAACAAGTCTCTAGGAGGAGAAAACCCAAAACATCCCCCAAACGGCCCCGCGAGAGGCATAAACACCTTGCATATAATCAATGTAACTCGTAGGAACTGATCGCATTGTCACGGTGATCACGATTTGAGAATTTGACAAAAAATTTAAAATTTCTAGATTTAGGTTTAAAACATATCGTTAGAGGGAAAAAATCCAAAACAATCCCCAAACGGTCCCATAAGAGGCTAAAAAACCTCGCACGGGACCAATGTAACTTTGTAAAAGTTGACTTTAATGTCATGGATCACCCGACTTGGTAATATGATGAAAATTTGTAAATATCTAGATTTACGCTTAAAAACATGCTTCTAGAGGGTGAAAAACCCAAATAGCCCCCAGATGACCCCGTAAGAGTCATAAACACCTCGCACGGGACTAATGTAACTTATAGGAACTGATTGTATATTCACGGGACTCTAGGTTTGAGAATATAATGAAAATTTATAAATGCCTAAACTTAGGCTTAAAAATATGTCGTTAAAGGGAGAAAATCCAAAACAACCTCTAAACGATCCCGTGAGAGACACGAACACCTCGCATAGGAATAATATAACAATTTTGAAAATTTCTAGACTTAGGCTTAAAAACATGCCGCGAGAGGGCAAAAATCCAAAACAGTCCCCAAATGGTCCCGCAAGAGGCACGAACACCATGCATGGGACCAATATAACTCGTAGGAACTAATCATGCAATCATGGTGCTTCTAGTTTGAGAATATGATGAAAATGGGTAAATATATGGACTTAGGCGTAAAAACATGTCGCTAGAAAGTGAAAACCCAAATCAGGCCATAAGAGGCCCCGTTAGAGGGACGAACACCTCAAATGGGACCAATATAACTCACAGGAACTGACCGCATCGACATGGGACTCCCGATTTGAAAATACGATTAAAATTTATAAATATCTAAACTTAGATTTAAAAGCATACCGCTAGAGGGCGAAAACTCAAAACAACCACAAATGGGCCCGTAAGAGGCACGAACACTTCACACGGACCAATGTAACTCATAGGAACTGATCGCGTAGTCACAGTGCTCTTACTTTTAGAATACGACTAAAATTTGTTAATATCAATACTTAAAATTAAAAACATGTCGCTAAAGGGTGAAAACCCTAAATAGCACCCCAACGGCCCATATGAGGCACGAACACCTCGTACGACTAATGTAACTCGTATGAACTGATTGTGTAGTCACGGTGCTCCTGATTTCAAAATATGACAAAAAATTATAAATATCTAGACTTAGACTTAAAAACATGTCGTTAGAGGGCAAAACTCAAAATAACCCCCAAATGGCCTCTATAAGAGGCACAAACATCTCGGATGCGTAGAAACTGATCGCATAGTCATGGGACTCTCGATCTGAGAATATGACTAAAATTTGTCAATATCTAGAGTAAGGCTTAAAAACATGCAGCTAGAGTGCAAAAAATTAAAATAATCCCCAAACGGCCCTATAAGATGCACGAACACCTCGCACATGACCAATGTAACTCGTAGGAATTGGTCGCGTAATCACGGGACTCTTGGTGTGGGAATATGATGAAAATTTATAAATATATAGACTTGGGCTTAAAAACATGTCGCTAGAGGGCGAAAACCCCAAACGGTCCCATAAGAGGCACGAACACCTCACACGGGACCAATGTAACTTGTAGTCACAGGACTCCTAGTTTGAGAATACGATGAAAATATACAAATGTCACGACTTAGGCTTAAAACATGATGTCAAAGGGCAAAAATCCAAAACACCCCTCAAACGTCCCCGTAAGAGGTACGAACGTATAGTTGTTAATATCACCTGAGTCGCGATACGTATCGTATGATAATATATGATATTGAAGCAAAAAGTTAAGAACTAGATAATAAAATCATTTTAATCAATTTATTGGGTGAATAGTTACCGTATTGTGATACCATACATGTCTCATACGATTCTCGATTCACTCTTGATACAGAAACGCTGATTTGGGGTCGGGTTTCGGCAGACCCAAAAGCTAAAAAAACTAGTCAAAAAGCTTTTTTTAACTTTTTCTGGCCAAAGTTTATTCTTAAACCACATAAACACTTTTTAACCCCATATATAATGAAACAAAACCCTCACTTCAAAAGGTTCATTTCCCATGTTTCTTGTGCTCCCCACCATTATTATTTTGTCCCTTCTTTGAAATAGCAATTTCTTGGCCTTTTCCTCTGTTTTATTCAAAGATAAGCTTCCAACCTATTTAATATCATTTGTTTTGGTGATTTGGTAAGTAAATCTAGTTTATTTATTTATTCATTCTCACTTTATCAATCTATTTGATATCTTTTCAACTGATTTATTAAGTTGTCTTTGTTAGGTAGGTTTGATCTTTGACTATTTTCTCTTTATTTATTGAAGAAATGACTAAAAAATATAAATGTTGTGGTTGACCCCACATGGGATTATTGTGAAAATGTGGATGATAATAGATTGAATTTAAGATGTAATTTTATTAATGAAGAAAAATGGGATGGTATTTTTAGAATGAAGCACCATCTTGTCAGTATGGGAAAAGATGAAAAAAAGTGTATGCAAAGCCCCAAATGTGTTATAAAAAAGTTTGCTAAAATTTTATAAGTAATTGAGGGTGATTATAATAAAGACGATGATTATAAGTAAATGATGGTGATTATATATATACACATATATTTGTGTGTTGGGGGGTAATTTCTATGTGTTTATATTGAACATACTTACTCGGTTGTGCTATTGTTAGGAGGTGGCGCGTAGTGGGGAATGATTTTCAGGGTTTGGTATGTGTGATAGGTCAACGAATAGATGGGTTTGATGAGGAGAACCGATAATTCAAGTGAGTGAACACTTAAATGTACAATTGGGAAGTCGGTTCAGACTTTGAGATTTGAGAGATTCATACGTTGTGGGATTTCGTATGTGGTCAGTATACATATACATATATATATATATATATATATATATATATATATGTGTGTGTGTGTGTGTGTGTGTGTGTGTGTGAATGCTATGTGTTTATATTGAACATACCTATTCGGTAGTGCTATGTTGCACGCATCAGGTGTTGGATTGAATCCCTAGGTCATGGTATTCTTGCATGACTATTATCCACGTGAGAGGATAAGTGCTAGTTTGAAGAGAGGTTGAGTACAATGAGGTATGGTCGTGACCCCCCAGACGTACGTTTATGACCGCCTATGTGTTTACGTTTGGGTTCGGTGGTGAGATTTTGACACGGTGCCTTAGTGTGATGCATGATGCCTGGAGCCGGATAGAACACGAAGGATATATCTGTAAGGTCTGTGCTCTGGGTATATATATATATATATATATATATATATATATATATATATATAGAGAGAGAGAGAGAGAGGCCCCTTCATATAAGGACTCCGTATGGTGCAAACCTTGGTACATACCTTTTTTTCAACTAGTAAAAAATGAATTTTTTTATGAAACTTCGTGAATATGGTCTCCATGGTGAGAAGATCATCTCCAATTATGTTCATCAAAAAATTAAATTAAAAAGACATTGAGATGAGGTGATATGTAAAAAAATGGTATAAATATGCATTTTCGACCGTTGAAATGTTAGCGATCATGTCACCCACTTTTTTATTGAATTTTTTTATGAAACTTCGTGGATATGATATCGACAGTGAGAAGATAATATCCATGAAGTTTCATCACAAAATTCAATCAATAAAGTGGTTGGCGCCGACCCAACATTTCAACGGTTGAAAATGAATATTTATACTATTTTTTTACATATCACCTCATCTCAACGATTGTTTTATTGAATTTTTTGATGAAAAAAATTGGAAATGCTATTCTAACTGTGGACATCATATCCATGAAGTTTCATCAAAAAATTCATTTTTTTAGCATTTTTAAAAAATAGTATGCACTGGGGTCTGCACCGTAAAAAATCCTTACAGAAGACTTTCTGTGTGTGTGTGTATATATATATATATATATATATGGTGTATATCTATTTATAGTACGGGTGTCACTACAATATTATTTATAAGCGTATACCTAGTGAGGGTATTGTATACTTAGCTAATAGGGAGTAATAAAGGGTTTGGTCTTGGATAGTGGTTACATATTCTAGTTAGATTTTAGGATAATAAAATGAATGTGTTAGGTGCGCACTATAAATGAGAGGTGAAGTTTTATCTCATGTGAATGTGAATGATCAATTAATTATGAAAGTAATACACTACGTGTTTTATAGATTTAAAATATTTAATTACTTGCAAAATATTTTCAAAATTTTTAAGGCTTTGACCCGCGAGTAAATTTGTTTTCTTGTTTTCTTTTTAAAACCCCAGTTGTGCAGCAGCAGCAGCAGCAATCGGGACAATAAGTATAGATCCATTCTTACTGTTGCAATAGCCATGGATGCTACAGGATTTGACTTAGCCGCCACAGCTCATTCTATCTCGATAGGATCTTATTTCATTCTAGTTTTCCTTTTGGGCATGTTTCCCATAGTTGGATAGGATTTTACACTTATGTCAGAGAGATACTTTATGACTCGGGTGGATTATTACTATTTGGTGACCGATGGTTTATTCAGCTCACATTTATTATTTACTTATATGTGATGATTTATTCTATTCAGTTAGTTGTATGGTTTTTATTTATATTATCTTATATTGCTTGTTGCGACAGTGACGCTGAGAATGAAACCATAATGAGATTCCTGTTTTATTTTTAGTAGTGGATTAGTCACCCGTAATTAAAATAGGCGAGTTCTCAGAGTTGGTATCAAAGCATCAGGTTCTAGTCCCCTTAGGATCTATGCGAACTTGCTAGGTTGTCAGCGTTGCGTTTCTTTTATATAGAGCCCTATACTTAGGATTGTTATTTCATATTGCGCATTTATTTTCTTCTGCTAGTGTACATATTTTGAAGTGAATATCATATCATTTCAGTTTAGTTTCAAATTCTAAATGCCAGAGGTAGACCAGCACGTGCTATAAGGAAGGTCGTAGAGGAATCCACTCAGTCGGAGCCACGGGCCACTCAGGGAACTGTGACCATAGAAGAGGTTGAAGCTATAGTTACACAGGCGGTTAATGTTGCTATGACAGCCTTAGCGCATCATTTTGCCCATGCACAACCAAAACCACAGTGGTAGAACCAGTTCAAACTCACCCAGTGCCATCAATTTAGGAGCAAATTAGAGACTCCTTTGAGAAGAGCCATCCGTCGGATTTCTAGGGGAGTACAGATGTTGTAGTAGCTAGACAATGGAAGAAGGACGTCCATAGACATTTGCATATGGTTGAGTACAGCGACATTCAAAAGCAGATAATAGCTACATTCAAGCTGGCGGGGAAACTCTTCAGTGATGGGAGTCAGTGGATACGATGACGATACAGTACTTTTGGGTGCGATTTGATTGTAAGTTCTTTTCGTTGATAATTCAGACGGAGATGAGGATGAGATTCCTAAATCTCTCACAAGAGGGTCGGACTATGGCCGAATATGAGGAGGATTTCACTCGCTTGGCAAACTTTGTGTCAGATGAGGTGAACACTGAGGAGAAGAGGGTCCTCAAATTTATAAATGGGCTTACTTGGTGGATTCACTAGCACTTATTAGGGAACTCGATGTTGTGGACTTACACTAAGGTCGTTAATGCCGCATTGCTCCACTGCAAGGACCATCGCTTCCATCTAAGGGGATTAAAGAGGACAAGATATTCTAGCCAGCAGGGTAAGATTGGGCACAGCGGTGCCAGCAAAGCGCCATGGTAGCAAGGTACGCAGCATGAGCGGAGTTCCTAGCAAGGGGACTCCTCTAAGAGATTCAGGTCGAGTAACAAAAATTTCAGGTAGGGCCAGGGGATTCAGACCAGAGTCCAGTAGGATCGGCTTTATTAGTGCTAGTAGGGCCAGAACAGGGACAGCCTCGTCATAACCAACAGTGACAGAGGTAGGAAAATTTTACTGGGAGGTTCTTCGTATGTGGGGGGCAGGGCCACATGCGGCGTGCATGTATAAATAGGGCTAGGGGACAACAACAGGATCCCCAGTCGGGGTAGCAGTTACAGCAGCTGCCAACCCCACCAGTAGTTCTAGCGTTGCTACCTCCGCAGGGGAAGTTTGGGCGTATATATCATGTTTGAGGACCAATGTTACCGCCAACGATTGAGGGTATATTTTTATCCATGAGCACATAGGGAGGGTTTTATTTGACACGAGAGCAACACACTCATTTGTTAGCACTAGATACATGCGTGCGATGAGTTTAGTGTATTTAGCATCAAACATCATTATGACCGTAGATTCATCATTGGGTGGCGGGACTCTCATTCGTTCCATCTGTAAGGGGGCGGGTGTAAACGTAGAGAGGTTATGCTTAGTAATGGATCTTCTCAATTTAAACGAAGACAAGTATCACTACACCAAAAACAGAAATTTGGCACACCTTGATATTAAAAATCTGGCACAATTTAAAATCGTGCCAAATTTTAGCACGGTTTAATAACAATCTGGCACACCTTAAACTGTGCCAAACTTTGACACTTTTAAAAGTGTGCCAAAATTAAGCACACTTGACTAAAATATAAACACCCTAAAAAAATAATCTTCCTTCAAATTTTTTCATCTCCCTCTCTCTCCCCTACTCCTAGACGTGAGTGAGCTTAGAGGATTTATCGCTATGGAGAAATGCAAGAGGGAGCTTATAGGGCTTTTCATCAATGGAGCTTACAAACGATATGTTTTTATTTTGAACTAATTCTAACAGGGATTCATCCTCCGGACTCTACGGATCGATCCTCTCTACATCGTAAGCTCTATAATCATATATTTTTCATTTCATTTCACCTACTCTTGTTCGTTTACTTTTATGTTTTTCATTTTCGGACTAATGTGTGTTTTTTCTCAATATTTAGGTTATGAAAGCTCTTTATCATCTAGGTTATTTAGCTACTCGCGAATTTGATTATTTTTGTCGTTCTATTGTGATATATGGAGTATCTGTCCTTTAGTGAGGAAGATGTAAACTTGGATTGAGTGTATACAAAAAAATTATGTATTTATTTGATGATTTATTTCTAATTTGCATATGTGACTGCATTAATGACTATGAATTTGGTAATAGTTAGGTTTCAGTTGTGTTAGCCGGAAGTTTTAGTTAATATATAAATGTACAAAAAACACATTCGTTGTTTATGAGAGGAGTAATATATAATTAAGTTGTTGGAGACACTTTCTTTGTGGTAGGTTTCCATGTTTTTCTTTCCCAAGGGAAGAATATCATCTACTTTTGTATTTGTGATGGACGTAGATATGGTTATATATTTGTATAGATAAATCAACCGATGAATGATTCAAATCTGTTCAAAATAAAAACATATCGTTTGATTCCCATTTATTTCTCTTCCCACCTCCTGTGCATCCAAACTTGAATATGAATTTCCTCATGATGATTCACATTGGTAAACATCATTGTCTTGCTCTTGTTCTTCATGTGTATCTTCTTTGAATGATTCATCTACTTTACATTTTATATCTGACTTTTCTTCTTTGAATGACGACGCCTTAGAGATCAGATTTCGTGGCATTTTTCCCAATCTCCTCCAAGCTTATGTCGTCCCCTCTTCTTCAAGTCTCTTTGTTTTTGTAAATCATCTCTCCAACCAACACAACAATACTTATGAAATCATTTTGTTATTTATTATATCACAACAATTGAGAGAGGGTTGATTAATGTATCAAATGAATGCTCATAACGTTTAAGATTCTGGTTCAGTTTGATGCTGAAATTAAAATGGATGATCGTGCTTTGGCGAGTAGTTCGACTTAAAATTATAACAACACTCACCCACACTAACTATAGTTGAGATTTCTTGTTCGATTTTGGGTAAGTTTTTTAACCGAGGAACCTTGACAACCTTTTGATTTGTCACATTTATATTGTTTTTTCATCGCATATCTAGAAATTAAAAGGAATGACTTTACCATGTTGTATAATTTTGTTTTGTTTTTCTTTGCTTTTTTTAGCTGATTTATGTGGATTTCTTCTCTACATCAGCCTTTTCTAATCAAATAATTATGTGTACTTAATATTGATCATTTTTCTGTATACCTTATGGAGTAGAGATTAAGATACTATTGGAACATATTCAAAAACATGTTGTTGATGTGGTTACAGAATTAACTACTTATTAGAGGGGGAAAATCAGTACTTTTGGCAATTGGCTAATCCACATGCACTAATGACTAATTAATTACATTTTCTTGCAAAGTACCCCCTTTTTAGTTATTCTTAGAGTCATTTTATAAGTTTTACATTTCATTGTATATTTGTTTGAGTTCTAATAATTCTACCTAGATTTAAACAAACTTTTGTCTAAATATTACATTTCATTGTCTAAATATTCTATCTAGATTTTTCATTGTATAAATTTTACATTTCATAATATGTTTTCAAACACAAGTATTATGATGAAGCTCTTAAATAAGGAACGTAAAATTATTGTATGCGTATCTTCTCATTGAGTGATGTGATTATCAATCTCATCTACAGCTGACTTCCTTACTTTCTGAGATTGGATTGAACATTCAAGAAGCCCATTCTTTCTCTACCATTGATGTCTTCTCCTTGGATGTTTTTATTGTTGATGGGTGGCCTAATGAGGTATGGTTTTTCCATTCTCTGGTAACTGGATTCTTATAACATTGAGAAAACATACGTTGCTTTAATGTTTGGTATCAATTCATCACTTTTTCAGAGTATTGGTAACTTCCAAAATAGAAAACTGCATGTTGCATTACACCAATTCATTTTGAATCATTTTGCCTCTTAACAACTTTCTACTCTGGTGGATTATGTTTGTAGTGAAGTGCATTCTAGATTCAATTTGTAGTCATAGTTGAAAAAATCATGCACTTTATAAATTAGATGCCAAATGCATTCTCAACAAATTCTCTATTGTCCAAGAAGTCCCCCTATGGAAAGAAAAAACATCACAGACTCAAAGTGGTAATCCTACCAAAAGACCTCTTCTACCTAATCTTCTACCTACTGCCAGAGATCCAGGTCCCTCTAATATATGCACCCGTCCACTTGTTGTCACTACTTACATCCATTCATCCAAAACCCCAGTTAAACATTATGAACCTCCCAAAAATTCCTCACCAAACAAAGATCCTAACCCTTCATCATCCAAACCTCATGTTTAGAATAACCTCAAGCCTTTAAACCTACCCCAAAGCCCTGTTACTATTGCTCTTGACACCCTTACTCCATTTACCAGTTTTAATCATCAACATCAAAATTCTCCTAAAAGTCCTTCTCCTAAAGTTACCAAACATTTTTCAACATCTATAATCTCCTCAGTTACTCAGTACCCTCCCAAGTCCCCCAATCAATCCCAATCTTTTGAACATTTTTCCTCCTCATATACTTTGTCAAAATCCTCCAATAAGTCTAAATTATCCTTAAAAATTCAAGCCTTTATAAATAGAATCCAAGATGAGGATTTAGAACCTCAAGAAGTCATTGTTGTTGAAAACTTAATGATATCCCTAAAGGTTACTAATCTAACATCCTTCAAAAAAACTTATCTTCATGATAAATTTTCTATATCAGTCTCTGAAACAGATGTTGCTGACTTTCCTCCATTTATTGAGGAACTCAAAAATCTTTATAAAAAACTTGTCTATTAAAATGGAGAGGTTAAATAATTCTAAGGCTATAGGTGAGCAGCTTGTCCCCTTGTCTACTCAGCAGAGACCCAAGAAGTAGAACTCTCTTCCCAATGAATCCAAGTTCAAAAGAATCGCAAGGTTTGCTTGTAAGACTTCTCAAACTCAAATATCCTCAAATTTTAAATGATTAACTTCTTGATTTGGAACATTAGAGGTCTATCCAATAATAAATTCACTTTTCACATTTGCTTCATGAGCACTTGGACTCTGTTTAGATTCATAAGAGTGAAGGAAAAAGAAATGATTTGTTCTCCAGATTGACTGAATCATGATTAGTTAAAGGTTTATTGATTTTAAAGGTTGATTGGACTTGAAGAGAAAATTCATGATAATAACCTTTAAAAGTAGTTTGGAGGGCCAAATCAGAAATTCTATTAATAAAATTATTAATGATGTTATTAAAGAACATCTTCTTACCCTCAAATCTAGCCTTATTCCTACTTAACCATATCTCCCACAAGATGGAAACTGGAATGACTTTAAAGAGCCATTTAACTAACTTAATATTACCAACTTGAATCCACCATTGGATGAAGAACCATGAATGGAATTATTGTTACGGAGATAGTCCATTAAATTACTGAAAAATGGCCATACCTGACTAGCTATAGGACCTTGAATGAAAAGGTGTTTGAACAATTCTACATTAGAGTGATAATAGCTACATCTGGAAGCTATCTTTATTCCCACATTTTGCAAGCCTTCATTAATTGGGGCACATTTTGTTAGGAGTTTCCAGGAGAAAACTAACATCTTAAAAGGAATTCTAAAGTCCCAAATTGCCATGAAAGCATATCTTTAACCCAGGTAAATTTAGATCCATAGAACCCCATATCATGTAGAGAACCATTTAAATAAGGAGCTGAATATAATTCCAATGCTTTGTTATTCGAGTCCACTTTCAGAAGGCTCAATTTTATATGAATGCTTTAACCTAGGTAAATTTAGATCCATTGATCCACTATTTTTTTGTCGATTCTGGTTTTGTATAGCCATCATGAAGATTTTTCTCCTTGAATCAAGCTCCTAGGAGCATGGTTCAAACAACTTTTGGTTGGATTGTAATTCTTTCTGTTTGGAAAGGTACTCCTTAAAGAACAATTTCTGAAATATTTTAACTGAATCGAGTCGGTTCTCTCTGGAGTCAAGTTGTAGCGAGCATTGGTCATTCAATTGGGCAACGGAATGGAGATGTTTGTCTTTAATTTAAAGTCCATGGAAGCATTCCTCAATGCGTTCCTCTTGAATGTGCAGATCTGTAGCACGTGTGTCAATGTAATCTTGAATGGCATAAAGTTGTTTTTAATGATTTTCCAAGTTTTCTTTAAAACGTAATTCGTCGAGTTTTTCTTTGATTGATTTGTGGATTGGTTGAAATTGGTCCTGCTGGGATTGGAATTTTTGGAAAAAGGCCTCCGCCAACTGTTGTTGAGCAAGCAGCTTTTGTTCTCTCAACTCCACCTCCTTGACGTTGTCCTGGGCCACTAATGCAAACTTAATGTACTTCAAGGCCTTAAACATTGCTATTAATGAATGAGGACCAAAAAATTACCTGGTGTAAATTTCAAACGCCACAAGTGTAATTTACTCTTTCACTTACTTTAACTTTGATTATAACTGTTGTACACTTTTCTTATGCGACGGATTGTCCAGTGTGTGGAGGAAAGAATGTGTGGACTAATAGGTAATCTGATCAAACTCTCAAAGCAGGTTAATCGTTGTCCTTCTCTCATCCCATTTTTCATTTTGGAAACTAAAAATTAAAATTAAATTTATAGATGAACTCTAATGAATTTCTGTAGCGCGTTGATATTGAGAAGCCCAGACACTATACTGTTATCACCTCATATATTGGGAAAATCATGACACTGTACTGTGCGTAAGAATTTTATATATATATATATATATATATATATATATATATATATATATATATAACTTCTATATATATAACTTCTATAATAGCATTATAACAACTATAACAGTGCCTATAATGTTGTTATAGCAATTATAACAGTTAACTATATTGACGAAGCTCCTCGATTATGATGATGTTACGGTATTTTCCTTTTCTTAAGTTGATTTCACCTACTTTGTGATGTTTGTTGGTACCTCCTTCAATTTATTAATAAGATGTCTTTAATTGGCAAATGAGTAGAAAATTTTCGTGAACTTATAAAATAAAAAGACCTATGAAATCAATAATGCAATTTATATGCTATAACTATGTTCAAGTAGCTTTCAGATGTTGGTTCTTTAGTGGTTCTATTTTATTTCAATTATCCAATTCAAAAATTTATTCATTAGAATTGTGTACTTTTTTAACCATGTCACTTATGAAAATGGATAATGCATACGAAGATAGTTACAGTTTCCTGCATTTGTGCGAATATTTGATATTCTCGTTAGTCCAATAGCGAATTTAAGAACTCTTTTTTTTAAATTGTACTGATAATTGAGACAATTAAAGCATAATGAAACACTTCTTGATCTTGCAGTCTGTCGATTAGGGACCTCCATTCTTCAGAGGCATCAGTGAAGAAGCCCACAATCCATGGACCAAAAATCCCTTGAAATGGAGGTTGGGAACGTTAACAACAATCATTTTGTACTAGCTCTCACGGTAAGGGACTGAGATTGCTAGAATATCGTTATCCTTAGATCAGGAGTTCAGATATTAATCAAAATGTGTGTTATTGTTTACTTTACTTAGGTCAAAAGTGTAGTTGATCCTTGTGCTGATGAAAATGATGACATTCAAGATGATAGTGTGAGCTTGGGAGTTGATTCTGTCCAAAGTGGTGATAAGATTTTGAATCTGACAGCGAGGTGAAGCATCAAAACTAGTTTTATTTCTCGTTGATCTTAAGATAAAACACAAATTTTTAATTTCATACATTACATTATGAGTATTTTTTACTTAGGGGCCTCGTTAATGGTCAAAACTAGACTTTGGTACCTCTTTAGTACATTTTTTGTCATCGAATATAAAATATTCCCCAGTGAAGGTTTAGCATAGAAATACCAAAGTCTAAAAAACAATTATGGAAACAAGGTAGCCAAGTCAAAATCACCCTTACATTATAGACATATAATGATTTTTTAACTCATTTCAGGTCAATCAATCAGAAGACGAGTAATACATAGTCGCACAGACTATGAGCCTTATGATATGGACCTTCTGTATGTTAATGATATTACTTCTTCCAATGGGATTGGTTGTATGTACTTTTCATTTTCAAAATCGGTGCACAATATCTTGATGGACCCTGCTAATCAGAAGGATCCCTTGCTAAGGTAAGTCTCAATTTTCGGTGCATTTGTAGCCACATGTTCAATGGACACCTCTCACTTCAATACTGGATTTAGCAAACATCTTAATCCCTATCACTGAACAATTTATCTTTTTTGGATTTTAAAATTAGAAACTTAGTGTATCAAGCTTGTTGGTACTAAAATTTGCCACTAGAAAGAAATGGTATGAAATTCACATATATCTCAACATGAAACTTTGGAATTAGTTCTGTAAAACGCTTACCTATTACTTTCTTTATTTCACCAACATTTTATGCATATTTTAGTCTTTTTCAGGCTCACGTCATTATGACTATACACACAATTTTAGTGTGAACCATATGCAGAACTCACTTTTATATCACTGATATGTTAATATTTGGAGGAAATCCCAAGTCCCTTCTCACTTGTATTAAATTGAATAAGAAAACCTATCAATTTCAAGTAAAAAATGATGGCCCTATAAAGTTCCTATGAAAAAATAAACATCAATGTCTATACTTCCATTCATTTGGTTGACTTGGTTAATAATGGGTTCATATAGCTTAGTTCTAATATCAGTAGTTGCTTTGCATCTGCAAGTACAAACTCATTAGAGTTCACTCAAGTAGCCTTGGAGAAAATTTCAAGTGGTTAAAAATGTTCAAAGACGTTGACATTGCCGTTTATTGTGTTGCTTTGACCGAATTTCTTATGTATTGACATGAAATTCAAATTTCCTCATGTATTGAGATGAATTTCATATGTATTAACATGAATTTTCTATTAATGGAATTTGAGCCATTAATTTTTAGTGGGCTTATTGTATGTGTATTAGTGTTGTTGCGGACTATTTGTATTGTTGTTGTACTATTTTTGCCATGCTGGTTCTATATTATTATTGAATTTTTGTTATTCTAAAACAGGTACAAAAATAGTGGAAATTTTACTGATTTTTTGGGGGTAATATCATTTATAATTAAAAAAAAATCCTTTGATCCAAAAATTTGGCACAGTTCTAAAACGTGCCAAAAGTGTACCAAAATGTACTCAATCTGGCAAAGTTATAAAGTGTGCCAAAAGTGTGCCAGAAATATCAAATTCTGGCATGGTTTTAAAGTGTGCCAGAAGTGTTTCTGTTTGACCAAATCTGGCACACTTTTAAACTGTGCCAGAAAAAAATGGCCATTTTGGAACACCTGATTCTGGCACAGTTCAAAACCGTGCCAGATTTGATCTGGCACAGTTTTAAACCGTGCCAGATTATTATTTTTCGTGTAGTGTATGATGATATTCAGGGTATAAATTGGTATAGAGCGATATTGGACTGTTATAATTGGATTATCGTGTTTGTTATTCCAGGGCGGGACATGTTTCGTCCGAAGGGAGGGTCAAGCATGCACTTATATTATATTGAAAATGATACTTCTGAGGGTATAGTCATCTCTTTAGATTCGATCCCTATGGTTAGGGACTATGCTGATGTGTTTCAGGAGATTCCAGGGTTATCGCTGAATCTAAAGATTGAGTTTATGATATACTTAACATCAGGTGCTACACCAATAGTATGAGAGACACATCGTATAGCTCCTTTAGAGATGTGGGAGTTAAGGGAATAGATTCAGTAGCTATTAGGGCAGGGTATTATCTGCAAAAGTATGTCACCTTGGGTTGCCTCAGTTCTGTTTGTAAAGAAGAAGGATGGGTCATTGAGATTGTGTATCGATAATCGAGAGTTGAACAAGGTCACGATTAGGAACAAGTATCCGTTGTCGTATATCAACGACTTGTTCGATCAGCTGAGAGGAGGAGGAGGAGGCCGAAAGAGACGATAGTAGTAGTAGTAGTAGTAGTAGTAGTAGTAGTAGTAGTAGTAGTAGTAGTGGTGGTGGTGGTGGTGGTGGTGGTGGTGGTCGTAGTAGTGGTAGTGGTAGTGGTGGTGGTGGTGGTGGTGGTGGTGGTGGTGGTCGTAGTAGTAGTAGTAGTAGTAGTAGTAGTAGTAGTAGTAGTAGTAGTAGTAGTAGAAGAGACGATAGTAGTAGTAGTAGTAGTAGTAGTAGTAGTAGTAGTAGTAGTAGTAGTCGTGGTGGTGGTGGTGGTGGTGGTGGTGGTGGTGGTGGTAGGAGCAGCAGGAGTAGCAGTAGCAGTAGCAGTAGTAGCAGTAGTAGTAGAAGTAGTAGTAGTAGTAGTGGTCGTGGTGGTGGTGGTGGTGGTGGTCGTAGTAGTAGTAGTAGTAGTAGTAGTAGTAGTAGTAGTAGTAGTAGTAGTAGTAGTAGTAGTAGTAGTAGTAGTAGAGACGATAGTAGTAGTAGTAGTAGTAGTAGTGGTGGTGGTGGGGGTGGTGGTGGTGGTGGTGGTGGTGGTGGTGGTAGTAGTAGTAGTAGGAGTAGTAGTAGTAGTAGTAGCAGTAGCAGTAGTAGCAGTAGCAGGAGTAGCAGTAGCAGCAGTAGTAGTAGTTTAATTTATAGTTTTTATTCGCTTTGTTAACGTAGTTTAATTTACATTTGCCTAGTATAATCTTTTCTCTTTATTTATCTTTTCCTTTTTGTTAGCAAAACCTTTTACACTTTTATTTTAGAAGTAATAAACCAATTAAATTCTAACAACTCGTCTCTGTGGATTTTCGGTACCCGGACTTGGCCGCTATACTCTTTTTTTTAGTGTAGTTATAAGTTTAGGTTTTTGTATTGAGGAGGTGAATCGAAAACAGCGATCGGCGTTTGACACGGGCTACTTTTCACCCTTAATCAAAATGGCGCCGTTGGCGGGGAATTTATGTTTTAGAATTTATTTGATTTAGTATTTTGTAGTATTTTTTTCTATTTGTATTTTTTGCCTAACATTTTTGTAGGACTTCTACATTTGAGCGCTATGGACCGCTAGAATTTTTTGCGCGCGCATCACTTTGTGGATTTCGCCACTTCGAGCCATCTTTGGGGTAAGCATGTCTTATTCCAATCCGTTTCGGTAATCATTATGATAATTCTCAAAATCCCCGTAAACCTATGAATTTTGGTCAATATTTAGAGTCCCAAAAAATTGCGAATTCAAAAATGACTTTGGACGAGTATTACAAAAGTCAAGCTTTAGAGTGCGTGTATTTTGAGGAGGAGGAGGAGGATAACGATTTTGGGCCTCTAATCCCTTATAATAGGAATTTTGAAACAAATTGCAATAGTTTTTAAAATTCTTATAATAATGAGTTTGAGTATAGTTCCGATAATAATTTTCAAACTTCTCATTTCCAAGAATCTGCACCCCGACCTATGACTTTCGGTGAGGGTTTGCTCATGCTTGACAATGAGAGGTATGAAGACTGTTATCGGGAATAAAATCATTGTTGGGAGCAAGAGTTGGATTTATTATTCGAATCCGACGACGATTTCTCTTCCGAGACTTTTAAAGTTGAGGAATGTTTTGAACCAAATGAGGATTTTTTGCCTACTTTGGAACAAACCATTCTTGACTTGGCCCATGGTTTAATAGAGAATTAAAGTGAGGATGAAATGGACGTAGTATCCATTTGCAATGAAATGATTTTGTCTTTGGATCCCAAAGAAGAAAGTTCCATTGAAAATGATCCTATCTCCTTCGAAATTCCAACTTTAAGTGATGATAACTCATCTCTTGAGTTTGAATTTCTTTCCTCCCCCTTTCATTCTCCGTTATCACACCGTCATAAGTACCCGATGAATCGGTGTCGAACTTTAAACTGTTCAACCCTTTCACGGACGAGGAGTACTTGCTCAAGTTGCTTTCCATGAAGGCATCTTTGCCTCCTTGTGTGCCCCCTCCCATTTCAATTTCAAAATACTTGGGAGAAAATTCTAATTTTTTTGGACCTCTCGTGTTTTTGTCGCCCGTTTTATCCAAATCCCCCATCGTCCCCCAAAAACTTTTAATTGGCGATGGTTCCTTTCTTACGCCTCACCCATGCCTTCCGTTGTTCAAACGGAATTTTTATTTTTCGGGAGGCATGCATGAGAGGGAGGGTCCGCCGTGGATCTTTCAAAGCCAAATTGTATTTTGGGTGGACCCTCAAAAATTTCAACTTCTACTGTAGAATTAATTAGAAGTTAAAATTGTAGGTTGCAAATAGCTAGTTTTTATATTTCTTATTTTTTTCTTTATTCTTACTTATAGTCTAGTGTAATTAGTTGAAGTTTTGTTTCTTCTTTTTGTTATGCTTCGGTACTAACATGTTTTGTAAAATCTTTGGACTCGTACTTTCCGAAGATCGCTCCATTGTGGGTACTATCGCTATTTTCCTCTCTTTAACTTGGCTCTTAATTTACATTGAGGACAATGTCACGTTTTAAGTTAGGGGGTGTGGGATACTCTATCCATTCATTAGTAGTTCCTTCGATTTGATTGTATGTTTTTCCCAAGCATGCCTTTATTGTAAAAAAATTGAAAATTTTCAAAAAGTTTTCTTTCTTTTTTCTCCTTTGTTGGGCATTTTGCTGTGACAACCCGCAGTCCGAGATAAGGGGTGGTCAGCCCGATACTCAAATATAACAGGAATCATGGATGGATATCATTCTCAGCACCACAACAATAAACTGAGTATACGGGAAAACCACCCAATAAATCAGAAAACGGGTTGTCAAAAAGTTTAGAATTTAGTTAAATTTTGAAACCAGTTAAGAAAATTATATTGAACATCCCAATCTGACAAGCCAATGGAATTCCAAAAGAGTATATATAATACATCTAAAACGAATATACAAGAAAATGACTGAATATGCTGTCGGTCCACAGTTACATACGACGTATTACAACAGTTTAATATCTTATGTAATACATTCATTAATAAAATACAAAAGTTTGGGCCACACGCCCGAGTGAAGACCCGATCATATCTAGAACACACAAAAATGAAAGCGTCTAATACAACGTCCTGTAATATTCGCAAAATCTTACAGCTCGTCAAAAGTACTGGAATGGGAATAATCACAACGGGCGCCCTTGCGGTGGAGAACTTGAGCGGATACAATAACATACACAACATAGAAAATGAACGGGTCAGGGCCCGATTTTATATGACTACCAGAAGAATAAAAAGCATGATAGGAATGAACAGTTATGCATGGATGATAAGGATGAAAATCTAGCATGTTATCTAGCATATTAAACTTACATTACCATTTATGACATTTTAACTAATTATGAAATGTAAATCATTTACACAAGAGAATTATAAGTAAACATCTTTAATTAAAAACCTTTTCTCATTTATCATATTACCATTTCCTCCTTACATTCCTTAACAGGAATTCAATCTTTTATTCGGTTTAATCAATAAGATATAATTTCACTTCATTAATTAAAAACCTCCATCAATAATCATTATTTCCATTTTTATATTTCCATTCCTTAACAGGAATACAATTTCTATCAAGTGCTCTTTATGGCACATATCTCAATCACATGCTCTTTGTGGAACGTATCCATGCTCTTTATGGCATTACTATCCATCAAGTCCCACTTGATGCAGAAAAGTTATATTCTCATACATATAACGATTCTAAGACCGCCCCTCCGAGTTTTCCCATTGGCGCGCCCCTAAATAACTATCATCTTCCAGGGCCTATCATATAAGACAACCTGGACTCATAACGCAACGTCGGGAAGCGGCCATATGCCTGCGGGATAGTTAAGACCACACCCGGAATCTCCTACCCATCGCAGAAAAATACATCTATATAACAGCGCTCATATGGCCTAGGACTATATCCACCCTGCGTTAATTTGTCAGGGGGCATCACCTCGCGCGCGGACTTCCCTTATGATAGTATTTAGAGAGGTGTGTTCTAGTAAATTAACATTTACCATTTTAAATCTCATTTTCATTTTCAATTTTCATTACCAATTCCCATTTCCATTATCCATGTGTTTGGTTCATTTTATTCGAACCTATCATCATTGAATAGTTTGGTTCATTTTATTCGAACCTATCACCATCGAATATCATCATTAATATTCCTCAAATTACAAGTCCCGATTTGGTCTCCAAATAATCACGACAATTCTACAAGTCCCAAAGTTTATATAACTCCAGTAAGCCCCCTAAAGTCTCCAAGCGTGGGCATTAAAGTTCCTAACCTCTAAAAATTCAATAAAAGAAGTAATGCCTTAACATTACTTTAACCCTCCCCAGAATAAACCCCAGATGACCCAATTCTAGTCTAGGGTGACGACCAAACTCAACTACTACTCTAGGACTCTAAGTTTACTTCATTCAAGAAGGTTCCTAGGTCCTAAGCCTAAAGAAAAAGGTTAAAATTTAAATAAGAAAATAACTCAAAACTGCAGGACCCGAATCGATTTGCCCTAGGGGCCGAATCGATTCGCCCTGGCGAATCGATTCGCTCTGAAAGAGAATCGGTTCGGAAGGCAAACTTAACTTTCTGCAAATGCCGAATCGATTCGGGTACACAGACCTGGAAAACTACTTCTATGCGAATCGATTCGCCCCAGGAGCCGAATCGATTCGCCCCTGCGATTTTGCCAAGTTTGGCTATGGAGTTTTAAACTCCAAATTTCTCCTTAAACCCAAAACCAACCAAACTAAGATAATTTAATGGAACTAATACACCACAAAGACATCTAACTACCATCATTTACAATATTTATCATCCAAATCCATTTCCAAGAGTTATAATACCTAAAAATCTAACAAAACCATAAAATGACAAACCATAACAATTCATAACTATCAAAACTAATTATTCTCCTTAAATCACATAGTAGAAAGTAGATAACTTGCCTTGATCTTGCTAATTCAGATTTGATTTGGTGGAGGCAACAATCCAAGCTCCAATCTCTCTCTTTCTCCAAGGTTCTCTTCCTCTCTCTACTCTCTCTAGGACTCAAATGTGAAATGGAAGAATAGAAATAGGGTTGGGGAATTTAAAACTTGGCTTAAGTCTAAGAAGCCCACTTAAATGATTAATACGCGATATAATAACTCGCAACTACACATTTAAGCTATAACCAGTCAAAAGTGCCTAAAATACCAAAATGCAATATGGCACTTACTTTGACTGTCTCGCACCTACCGGGACTAACTACACCCTCCAAATTATCATTTGGAAATTTTATAACTCATTTTAAGTTTCGATTTCATATTAAACCAAAATGTCATTTTAAATCTTATGACACCATAATTCACAACATGGATACTTTTACCTACTCATAAGGTAATTATACAACATCTCAGTAAATATTAACCTTTTCCACATTAAATTAATATTTACTCCACATTCCATCATTTTATATATAATTACTACACATAGTAAATAAATATAAAATAGGTTCTCAAAAGTGAGGGTTGTTACATTTGCCTTTGTTTTCGATTATAAATTTTAATAATTGCCCGATTCAATAGACAACTCAATGATGCATGTTCTCAATTTTAGAAGTTATTAGACTTCAGTCCTCAATTATTGATATTATGAATAACTTCATGAATTAAACTTTAATCCCATGAGAACATGCACTTTTCTTGCTTTATTGATTGGTTTAAGATTTTTATAACTCGGTAATATTTTATTGCATTGTATATACTTACACCGAGTAAGCTTTGTACATTTCGTCGTTTGTGAGTGCTATACACTATTCTTTCCTCTTTGAAAACGTTGATTTCTTCGATAATCTCACTATTCTTTCATTTGGTCGTTCATTATTTGGGTTCATATTTATGAAATGTGTTACTTGAGCATGATTTTCATATATTATTTTGACTCGAGAATTGCGTAAACTTTAGGAAATGATCATAGGACATCTTTGTTATATCACCCATATTGACCTTGACCTCACCTTATATGTTTACCCTCGTTAACCCCTTTGAGCCTAAATATTAGCCTTTCATTTCATTACCCAAAATCCCATAACCAACTCCAAATTGGAGTTTTACACCATACTTATTACCGTCTGTACCTTTGTTTGGAATGATGCTTGGGATTGAATGATATTGCGTTGCGGTTGAAATTTAGGCATGTGAGAGTGTGAAAAGTAAAGAAAAGAGTGTAGTGAAAAAGAAAAGGAAAAAGCATAAAATAAAAGAAAATAAAAGAAAACATAATAAAAGAAGAAAATAAAATAAAAGAGAAAGTTTGTATATGTTGTGTATAGTGTTCAATAAGCTCTATTTACTCTCCCCATTGTTATATTCAATGCGTTTTATGGATTGTATTTTCCAATTCTTAAAATTTCTCGCATTTTTCATTATCCCGAGTTTTCATCTCCGAACACTTTGAATCCGTATATAGTCCTTTCATTTCATAACCCTAGACTAACCTACACTTCAACCCTATACAAGTCCTATATGATCTTAGGGTGAATTTAATTTAAAAGTCATAATAGTTTTGATAATCTGTGAAAATACATTTCGCCTCTTTTAATGAGCGGTATCTTTCATTGAGATTACAGTTTTTAATTTCCTATATAGTGTTATTCATTTGTGACATGTGTGCGACCTAGTTTTCATTTATATTTAATCTTTATGCCCACATGTTCCATGTATTAACTCCCTGTTTCGAGTGAATTCACTTGATGAGTGTAATGCCAGTGAGGATTGAATATATGCTTGCGTAAATTTTTATTCGGTTTGTTTAAGTTTTTGCCAAATAACACTTTGAATGTGCTCACTCCCGTCCCACTTTTTAAGGTTTTAATTTAACGAAGTTCATTCTATAATGTTAATAATACGGACTTTTTTGTGAATTCATTCACTGTGCTAATAATGTGTATAAAATCTTGTTCGTATTGTTGGGCTTGTTGCGTGTTGATTGGGCATATTTTGAGGAAACCATATGATGTTTATGGGTTTCATCCCTGAAAACCCTCACGAGACGATACTCGTCCACTAGGGTAACCTAGGGGTTTAACAGCTTATTGCATATGCTAAATGCAATCGTTCGCCCGTGAAAGTGGCATTATCCCTTTTATCGCTTTTGTATATATCTCATGTTTTGTGTTTTTCTTATAGTTCTTCTTGCGTTAAATTTCATTAATAGGGACGAGCAATGTGTAAGTTAGGGGGGGTGATTCGTCCTGAATCATAGCACTCATTACTCTCGAACTTAGGCATTTTATCCCCCTCGGGTACTGTAATTGCTATAATTATGCTCATTAACCAGACAACCTTCGTTTTATGTGCTAACATGTTATTTGAGGTATTATTGAGCTTTTATAGCTGTTATGGTGCTTAGTATGAAATTTGAGCGTGTTCTGATAAAGTTTCGTCGTGATTCGCACGTTCAGGGGCATTTTTATAATTTCACACTTTGTTATTTTTGACCAAAGTCTCCACAGAAGTTGTAGGTCTCGGGCCAAGCTTCGCGTGACCGCAAATGGTGCTCAAATTGGAGTCCGAACGAAGAAAGACGGACCTTTAATCAGAAAAGAATTATAAGAAAAATAACAATTCCATTAATGTCCTCCATGTCCTTTTTCTCTTTCATTAACAATTTCATATATTCCCTATATGTCCCTAACTCGTTTTTTGTAGCAAACTCAATTCAGAGATGGCAATTTTAGTCCTAGGCTCGGGTTTTGGGTTCGTCCCAAATTGAGGACTTTTGTCCGAAATTGGAACTTGAATATTGATCGCACACGTATATGGGTCTTGTGTGCTTTGTCGAAATGGGTCTTGGTTTAGTGTTTGCCACCATTAATGGACATTGAGCTTTTTGGCCATATTTGGACATGGAAAGTTGGTATCGTATTTTTTATAGAGGTTTTGGTTTATAGACATCAGGTTGGATTTTGGCATACACGTTTTTGGCTCGGGGTCTCGGGTTTCAACTATTGGAGCTCCGTAGCAGTTGGGTTTTTGGCTACAAAATGGGTCTTTGCCCATTTTGGCTACGAGCTCTGGTGTAGCAGTGCCGGTCGACCGGCGGCCAACTCGCGATCGACCGGGTTTTGGTTTTTACCCTTTGTGCCGAGACAGTGTGTTGCTCCTCTTCCACGCGGTCGACTGCCCTGAGGCCCCGGTCGACCGGTGTTCTGTTTTTAGCCGAGATTGCTGTGTCACCTTTTTTTCCCTTTTTATTTATTTTTCTATTTTTATTTTTCTTTTATCCCTTTAAATGTAACTTAACCCTTTTTCTTTTATTATTTATTTTTCTTTTCTTTCCTCTTTCCCACTTAGTATAAATAAACCACTTGGTTTATTTTTGGACGATTCTTGTAATAATAGATTTTTTAGGTTTGTTTTCTTTGGGAGCTAGGGTTTGGAGAGTTTTGGGTGTGCCATTTTCTCCCTTCGAGGGCTTTCTCGTATAGAGGGGTTTACCCGTCGAGGTTGTATAGAACGCTATTCATTGTCTCTTCCATCAATCCAAAACTCCATTGTTTTAATTTGTTTAATTCTTGCTTTATATTTAAAAGCTTTCTAGTGTAGATTTAATGCCTTCCATTTATTTCATGCCTAGATAATTATTTGTTGTTGCTTATTTAATTAGTTGCTTTAATTAATTAGTTAGTTTAATTATTGCTTTTATTTATGTGTAGTGGCTAGTTTAATCTAGGTTGTGTTGGATTGAACTCACCTAAGGGTTGGTTGCTTGCTTTTCTTTGGTGATGGCATTTTACGTATTTATTTCGAATGGGTTGTCCTAGTTATTACGCCTAGGAGATTTAACGGGGTATATCATGTATGCTCTGTATTTACGATCTTGCTTGCGTAATTTTCGGGGTATTTATTGACGCCAAAATCTTATTAGACTTTTATGCGAATTTAGGGGTGTGACAACTCTGGTTTTAATTAACTGTCGAAACAAGACGCAATCTTAATAACTCGTGAGCTCATGTAACCATTTATACCAATTAACTCGGGTGAGGAATATTCGAGGTAACCTATAGTTTTTATTCGCTTTGTTAACGTAGTTTAATTTACATTTGCCTAGTATAATCTTTTCTCTTTATTTATCTTTTCCTTTTTGTTAGCAAAACCTTTTACACTTTTATTTTAGAAGTAATAAACCAATTAAATTCTAACAACTCGTCTCTGTGGATTTTCGGTACCCGGACTTGGCCGCTATACTCCCTTTTTTAGTGTTGTTATAAGTTTAGGTTTTTGTATTGAGGAGGTGAATCGAAAACAGCGATTGACGTTTGAAACGCGCTACTTTTCACCCTCAATCAATATCCCATAATACAAATGCAACTCGTAGGAATTTACCGGATAGTCACGAAACTCCCAATTTGAGAATATGATGAAATTTTGCATACTAGGCGCGACCACCTCGCACGGTACCAATATAACTTGTAGGAACTGATTGCGTATCACAGGACTCTCGGTGACGAAAATTTGCAAATATCCAGACTGAAGCTTAAAAACATTTTATTGGAAGGCGAAACCCCTAAAAGGCTCCATAAGAGGTACAAACACCTCACGCAAGACCAGTGTAAATAATGAGAATTGACCGCGTAGTTAGGGTGCTCTCGGTTTAAAAATATGACGAAAATTTTTAAATATCTAAACTTAAGCTTAAAAACACGTCGTTGTAGGGAAAAAATCCAAAACAATCCCCTAAATGGAAACGTTAAAAGCATGAACACCTTTCCACTGGACCAATGTAACTCGGAGAAAATGACCACGATTTATGAATGTTTAGTATGATTTAAGAATTAACTAGGATGGAACGATGCTTTACTTTGAATTGTCAACTCCACAATTACAATATTGCTTAATTGTATATGAATTGATTGTTGAATATACGGAGGGAGGAGGGGTGCCTAAAAATATTTTTTTATTGCATGGATATGGTCATGGTCCAAATCCATGGCCCCTAATTTTTTTAAAAATAAATAAAAAAACATGATCACGTTCCAAGACCGTGACTATGTTTTTATTTTTTATTTTAGAAAAATGAGGATCGCGGATTTGGCATGTGACCCATTTTCAACATCGTCCCACACATGGTCACCGCTCATGTTCGTGACCCAATTTGAACATCATTCCACACATGGTCACGACCTGGGTCCGTGACCATGATGCCAAATATTGTCCCACGGAGGAGACCGTAACCCTCATTTCTAGTCAAGGATGAAGTCCTTTACCATTTTTTTGTCACGGTAAAAATGGTCATGGACCTCGGTTATGACTCGAGGCCTTAATCACTGCCTAGGTTCGTGACCCTCTTCAGTATATGGTGTAGTGGTACCTCTTGCAAACTCATTACCATGTTGTATTATTGGATGTGGTCAAAAGGATATTTGATCCCATCGTAGCTATTAAGGTTGGAGAGTTTGAACTTCCTGGGTACAGGACACTGTTGCACACTCGAAGAAGGGGGACTCGAAACATAAGATAAGTGCATCAACATTCGGCGGCTTAAACCCAACAGACTTTATATAATATCCAATATGGTTTCTCATTTCCCGACGGAGCATCTTGTCCCTAGCACTCTCAAATGGCCTACGGGAGGCGTGCGAGCAGTTGTCTAGGAAGGACAACCTCTCTCGGACTGAGATGCGAGTTTGAGAACACTCAAACGGTGTCTGGGGACGGTTCTCATGTGGGACTTGGGCTCTGAAGGGTTGTGGTCTTCTACAAGCCTTTGGTGGATGGATATCCATAGCCTTTGCGAGGGCCCCTCTAACTCAACCATACTTTCTGCATGGTTTTCCTCTGGTGGAAGGTCGTGGGCATTAGGCTTGGGTAGCAATTTCGCCAACTAGGCTAGTAACGTAGCTTGGTCATTAAGCATATATTGCATGCCTTGATGTGGGATTCATGGGGAAGGAATCCAACTCACTAGTTAAAGGGTAATTTAGGAAAGTGACAAGTCTTTCCCACAGACAGCGCCAGCTGATGATGCGAAAATTTGGATGGCTTTGACGTCACTTACTATGAATTATGTGTAAGTTGAACTTAGAAAATAAAAGACAATAAATGAATTTTGACACAAGTGTTTAACGTGGTTCAGCCTGAGAGGTTGGGCCTACGTTCACGATTTGGAATGCTCACTTTCTCTCTTTGTATTAATGTGGGCCAGAAAGCCAAATTACAAGTGCCCGGAGACTCAGTTGCAATTTTTCGGAGGCTAAACATATCATGTGCCAAAGACTGGGAATTAAAAGTGGAGAGAGAGAGAGAGAGAATACAAGTATGTAGTAAATGAAGCTCAACTATCAATCCAATTTTCCTTAGTGAAGTGTTGGGTATTTTATAGACTTGGAGTGAACTTTCTTGAGCTTTAGTCGGGAAGGATGCTTTAATTGTGGTGATTGTGAGGTACTAATACCCACCTTCATCAAGGATATACCATAGCCATTAATGCTCACCTTCTCTGAGGACGTATCAGAGCCACTAATGCTCTCATTCTCCAAAGACGTGTCAGAGCTATTAATTTTCACCTTCTCCGACGACATGTCTTGCATTAATTATGTCACCTATGTGCTATGTACTTGGTAAGTGAGAACTTAGACAAGTGATCTTTGATCTCTTTGCTGAGTTGGGCTAGTCATGCACAAGACTTGATCGTGTGCCGGATTTGATCACGTACAGGGGTAGGTCATGCGCAGGACATGGTCACGTACAGAGGTAGATCACGCACAGAGAATAGTGATGTTCATACACATGGTTTGAACTTGGTCTTTCCTTCTTGTTTGAGTCGATTGTATCTAGCGGGGGTCCCACACCCTTTGCAAAATTATGTCTCCAGTTTGCGTGCTATTCTTTCATAAGGTGATGGGCCCACATATGCTGACTTGTAATATAGATATATACATATATTGGAACTTGGACATATTTACATAGGGTTGTATATGGTGGTCTTGGCAAATTGGGCTTGTGACAAATTCTCTTATACTTGAACCCTTGTTGTGGATTTGGCCTTGACTAAATTGAGTGTAAAATTTATATATATCAAGTTAAAGGTTGTCTGAATATTGACAAGCTGCAAATCCCCTTAATTAGAAAGGTCCATTTTGGAGCTTATGGTGTGGTTAATTAGTAATGTTTTGTGATTGTTTATTCTCTTTTAAGTTATATGATACAGAACCGTCAAAATACCACAGAACATGACACGACATAAAATTATAAGTTAATGAATTTAAGCTTATCGGGTTTAGATTAATAACGGGTCAATACGATAAACCCGTTACAATAGCGATTTGGGTTTGAAAATTTTGATACACCCACTTAGACCCATTTATACCCATTAAAACTCGTTAAGACTATCTTTTCTATATTTTGTAAATTTGGGTAAGGAATTTTTTTAGGGGGATCCTATTAGTGTTAACATTTGGAATTTAGAATGTGTAAATTAATTTTATTGTTCTTTATGAATAATTTTAATTACTTAGGGCCCGTTTGGTTCTCTATTCAAAAGGATGATTTAAACGTTGTTTTTAAATAGAGTTTTAAAAATCGATTTTTTGTGTTTATAACTATTGGTGTGCATTTAGTAAATTTGTTTTTAAATACAATTTTTTGAAAATTTGACAAAATTGACAAATATGTATATTTATATCACACACACATGTGTGTGTATATATATATATATATGGAAGAGGTTCAAAAGCGAACCAAAATACCAACTTTTTAACGAACCTATTAAGACATTAAAAAATAACCCAATTAATTTTAATTCTTATGTTGTATTTTGTCTGCGCCATCGGCAACGAACACGCGTGTCGATCGATCCCTCCTCACTCGCCCACCCACCCCACCACCATCACCATGGCAGCTCTTATGGTAGCAGGGGTTCCATAGGGGTGGTTGGGGGGGTAGGGGTGCGAGGGGTGGGGGTTGAAGATCGATCGACATGCGTGTTCGTTGCCGCTGGCGCGAACCAAATACAACATAGGAATTAAAATTAATTGGGTTATTTTTTAATGTCTTAATAGGTTCGTTAAAAAGTTCGGTCTTTTGATTCACTTTTGAACCTCTCCCTATATATATATAAACATACATAAAACCTTCATACATACATGATACATGAATGTATACTTACATCCATACATACATCATAAATTATACAAAAATACTATTGTGACTTAATTTTTGACATAATTTTTTGGAACAAACTGACGTAGCATTTTGTTATTGGTTGATTTTTGGGGTCCACGCCAGTGGGACCTAAAAACCAACCAATAAGAAACTGACACGTCAGTTTGTTCCAAAAAATTATGTCAAAAATTAAGTCACAGTAGAAACACTCTAAATTATATACATGTACATTTAAAATCATGTATTTTTAGGTATATTTAATGAAACATGTTGAAGAGTTTAACTATATATATATATATATATATATATATATATATATATATATATATATATATATATATATATATATATATATATATATATATATATATATATTGCATTTATAATTCACTATAAAATTATATGCATACATGAATTGATAATATTTTTTAAAACATTTGTACATGTATATTTTATATTATTCTATACATTAATAATACATGTATAAAACTATATAAGTATCATGTATCTATTGATAATATTATTTAACTTTATATTATTCCATACGTAATTTTGTGTACATGTACATATATATTTTTTATTTATAAGAATTATACACATTAATATATTATGTATGTATATTATATATTAAAGTATAAATGCATTAAAATATTAAGAATGAATAATTCTGAGTTGAAAAATAAAAAAACAGAAGTTATAAAACACCCTAAACCTGTTTTCTCAAAAACTTGATTATAACACAAAAAAATTATAATTCTGAGTTTAAAAACAGGTTGTCAAACGAAGATTTTTATCAAAATTGTATTTAAACACGAAAAACAGAATTATAGTTACAAACCAAACAGGTCCTTAACGGGTTTTAGTGATTTGGGTCATTTGACCCATTAACACTAACAATTTGGATTTTGAGTTTGTTATTTCGAACTGATTTGTTAACGGATCGGGTATGGATTGAGGGAGTTTTGACAAATAATTGGGTAATGATCATTTTCCAAAAAGAAAAAACAAACAAAAATAAAGGATTGAGAGGATCGTTCCAGCTAATGATGGTGAAAAGAGAAAGGCAACAATCGGGCACAAGGCTCTCGCTTCACTGCAGGATCTAAGAGAGGTAGATGTCAACTAATCTCACCCCCATATTGTTTTATAATATGAAGAGATAGCTCCTATGTCTCGAACCCATTAACACCCAAGGGAAAATTGCAAGAAATTCCATGTTATATACCTCCCTGGTGTATCAATTTCCCAAATAACCCCTTGAGATGTTCCAATTGCCTGCAAATTCCCCACATGTGCTACTAAAAGCAACAAAAAAAAAATACTTTAGCCAACACATAAGGGAGTTGTTGCAACTTTTCTATTTTGTGGACTCTTTGCAACACGGGGATATTCGCGACGAGAGTGGTCATTTAAGGGTTTCATTCATTTTACCCTAAGTTCAGTATAAAATAGCAACAGAATTTTAAAACCATATACGTAAAAGTGGGCCATATAGAGCCTTCCATGGCTGAACAGTTGTATGAAGAAGATAATACAAAAAATGTTATCTTACCCAGAAAGGAAATTACAGATTATAATAACACAACCTATTTTAGGACGAAAAATAGTATGGAACAACAATATAATGGTCTAAAATAACAAAAACATCTCGGATATGTAGAGTTGCGAGCAATTCACTAGAAGACCATTCTGGGTCTTCTATGCCTCCTCAAAGGAACTGGTTTTTCAACACCACCCGGAAATTCCCAATTGGCGATGACACCATCCCATGAGGAGCTGACCATTGTAGGGTAAAAAGGGTGCCAACTGCAATCTCTTACAGGCGCCTCATGAAAGTTGAGTTTCGCAACCTGAACTCCACTCACCTACAAAAGAAGGCCAAAGCTACAGCTAATTCACAGCCACGTAAAATGATGGTCCCTGTCATTGATTTTGACTCTATTGGCAACCTAAGCAAGTGACACTGAATTTTCCCATTTTCAGGTGATTTATTACAAAGTAGGAATGAAAAAGATACAAGTGACTTGGTGATGCTTTATTACTTTTTTTATTTTTTAAGGAATTCAATTCTTTAGAGACAGAGAGAGAATCAAACGATTATTAATCGGTCAGTATTTTTTGGACACTTCCACTACTTATCTAATGTTTCATAAAAATCAGATTTTATTAATCTTTCGCAAACTTCATAATGAAACGCACCTTTAGTTTGAGTTTTTGGATTTATCTTAAATCTTTGGTAGCTTATAACGTTTGAGCTTTAAAAGGGGAATATGATACTTTATTATTCAAACTATCAATATGAATGATGAGACATAATACGTGAATTTATCAATTAGGATACCAGGAAAGTGCAAAAACTTGAACCAAACAAGAACTTATTGCCCTAACTAAGATCTGATGTCGATTGTAATGCCTGTTAATCAAGGAGGTTATGATCAAGCCACCAAATTGTGCAAGCTACAACACCTCACTTTATTCAAATAAATAATAAACGCTAGTGTAATACACACACACACACACACACACACACACACACATATATATATGGTGTAGATACACCTTTAAGAAGTATTATCACCCCAGCCTCATCCCTAGGAAAGAAAAAGGAAGCACCAAACAATATGATTGCAAGTTGTGAAGCAAAGGAGGGATGAAAGATGTGGATAAATGGATGGCTCAGAAAAACAGATAAATAATGGAGTAAATTGCCTATTTAGCCCATTAACTACGACCTGAGTTTTAAAATGGTCCCTACGCTTCATTTTGTCTTGATTTAGTCCTTCAACTAATTAATTTGGTTCGATTTAATCTTTCCGTTGATTAATATGTTAAATTTGACATGATGGAGGGCAAAATCGTCAAACCCACTTTAAAGCTTTTTTTAAACACACTTTAAACCTTAAACCTAGCAAACCAATTCTTAATTTAATGCCTATTCCTTCCACACACACACTCCTTCCGGCAGCGACCCCATATCAGATTCAAACCACTTCTTTCGCATTCATATACAAAGAAAAAACCATGTAATTCAACAGTATAGTTCAGATTTAAATCATACGCAGAAGATGAAATTTTGAAATTCGCGCTTTCAATTTCAGATATAAATCACAGAGAAGACACAAATCATAACGTGTATATGCAAACATATATCTATATACAAAATTTGTATCCAAATCGCAAACATCAATAGTAATATAAATATGTATAGAAATTGAATCGCTGTATAAATATATATACACATGTATTCACGAATCAAATAAATATATGTATATATTTACTTTAATACGGGAATATACAGTGGAATCTACATATAATCATTTAAGGAATATGCAGATCAAAACACTACATATGTATACACCTAAGAACAGAAGCCCTCAAAGTGATAGTCAGGTACATATCCGTGTGTGTGAGTGTGAGTGTGTGTGAGTGTGTGTGAGAGAGAGAGAGAAAGAAGGGGGGAGGGGGGCTGACATGGGTGGCGTGAAGAAGGGCGGCCATGGTGGAAGAGGGAGGAATTTTTTATCTTTTTCATAAAGGTTTAAGAATAATGCGTGTTTGGTTACAACAAATGTTTATTTATTTTATTTTTCTGTATACGGTTAGATTATGTTGAAGAAATTTACGGGTTTGGACTGAAGGATTAAATTGAACCAAATTAATTAGTTGAAGGACAAAATTGAGACAAAATAAGTTTATGGACCATTTTGAAACTCAGGTCATAGTTAAGGGACTAAATATGTAATTCACTCTAAAAAAATCAACCAACTCCAACAAGGTGTACGAGTCATCTCACAAAATAAACGGCAATGTCAAAACGCTGTAATTATGATTCATCCATTACATAATTCATCTGCTCAGGCAATATATATATATATATATATATATATATATATATATATATATATATATATATATATATATATATAGAGAGAGAGAGAGAGAGAGAGAGAGAGAGAGCGGCAGGCTCCTATGCACACTAAAGTTCCCACACAAGTTTGTACATCATTTTTTTTAAATAACAAAAAAAAGATTTTTGACATGATTTTTTTTTATATGGGTTCCTTGAAATGTTTAAATATCACACAAAAAAAATCAACTCAAAAAAAACATTTTTTGCTATTTTAAAAACATCGGTCAAACTTTTACAACTTTTAAGCACTTTAAACTGCAAAAGTTTGACCGATTTTTTTAAAATAACAAAAAAAAAAATTTGAGCTGATTTTTTTTATATGGGTTCCTTGAAATGTTTAAATATCACACAAAAATATCAGGTCAAAAAATTTTTTTTTTGCTATTTTAAAAAAATGATGTGCAAACTTTAGTGTGCACAGAAGTCTGCCTATCTCTCTCTCTATATATATATAGTCACATAGACAGGCTCTAATCCATATCAATTTTTTTTAAATAGTAAAAAAATTCTTTTTCCGCTGAATTTTTTAATATGGCGTTTAAACATTTCAAGGGACTCATAAAAAAAATCAGCTCAAAATAACTTTTTTTGCTATTTTAAAAAAATCGATCAAACATTCAAAACATTTGCGGCAAATGTTGAGCTGATTTTTTTAAAATAACAAAAAAATAGTTTGAGTTGATTTTTTTATATGGGTCCCCTGAAATGTTTAAATACCACAAAAAAAAACTAAACTCAAAAATATTTTTTTTAATATTTAAAAATAATAATTTGCGACAGCAAATATGTATACTTAGTATGTACGAGAGTTGCTCTCTCTCTCTCTCTCTCTCTCTCTCTCTCTCTATATATATATATATATATATATATATATATAAGGGTGAACCTGAAGCAACAGTAAGGTTGTCTCATTATGACCTGGAGGTCACGGGTTATGAGAATTCTTACCTACATCATGCTCTATACACCATTCATACATCACACCTAGTCGTAGACCCTAAGAAACTTTTTTTTTCAATTTTTTTATTTTTCTCTTGAAATTAACCTTCCAATCAACCTATGTTCAAAAAATTAGGTCAAAATACATTTTGTACCTATTTTTAAAAAATTCACAAAAAACTACTGAAAATACCTTATTTATAAGGGTCTGCGCCAGCAGTTTTTTGTGAAATTTTTAAAAATAGCTACAAAATGTATTTTAACCTAATTTTTTGAATATGGGTTGATTCGAAGGTTAATTTCAAGAGAACAATATAAATTTTGAAAAAAAGATTTCTTAGGGCCTAGAACTAGGTGTGATATATGGTGTGACGTATGCATCATGATGTAGGTGAACCTTCCTCTATATATAAAACATATGGGGTAAGACTAGCCGACATCTACCTCTCCCAGGCCCTGCAATTAAGCAGGAGCTTTGTGCACTGGGTAGGACCTTTATATATATATATATAAAGAGAGAGAGATTAAAGACTCGAAAAATTGACTCATTCACGAATTCATTATAAACTCCATTGTAGTATAATATATTAAACTTACAGATCACGTGTGATGGGGCTAAAAATGGTTAAGACATCATCCTCACCAAATTATCCTCATAATAGGTAGAGGTATTGTTCTTGAGTTAATAATAATAACGACAAAGAATATATAGTGGTTTGGTACCTCTGCCCATGTCCACTGAGGGTGTTTTTGTTGTGAGGGTGCTTCTATTGTGTATTTTGTATAATGATCAATAATACAAATATGAGACGTAATTTGAGGTCTTTGTAATGAACAAGAAACTTAACTTGCAAGCTCCTAAAGTTGTCCCAACTCAATTAGCACTCACGAGACTAAAATACGTCCAAGGTAAGCAAGTTTAATACAAGATTTCAATACGAGGGAAGGAAGTGGTCATTTTTCTTTATAAATAATGATATCATATATGATATTCAACTTCGCATTGTGGCAAGAGGTCTCAAGTCCTAAAACTGATGTCAAACATGACGGAAAGGACCTCGACATTTCAATCCAAGACCCTGACAACATGTAAGTCCCCATAGGTCAATCAAATAACCCCCATAGGTTACTCAGAGAATATGTCATACCTAGAACACCTTCGGCATACCTCAACTCCTAAAAACATGAAGCTGAGCAGAAGTCCCTCACAAATGCCTATTCAATTATGATGAGATCGTCAAAGAGTTATCGGCCTGTGTAAACGGTTCATAATTTGGGGTAGTGATAGTAGAGATCCAGTGAAACCTCTTCGAGACATAGTCTACCTTAATCACCCTCTACAAACCACAACAAGGTTCAGGCACTCTTATCCAAGGTCAATAAATCCTCAACATCTCATTCCAGCAACCTCAGGCTCAAGAATCATAACAGTCTGTGCTAGAGTATTATATGGAATTTAATACCGGCAAACTCCTAAAGTTGTTCCAACTCACTTAGCACTCGCAAGACTAAAATACGTCCAAGGTAAGCAAGTGTAACGCTAGAATTCAATGAGGGAAGGAAGTGGTCATTTCTCTTTATAAATAATGATATCATATATGATAACTTCGCATTTCAGCAAGAGGTCTCAAGTCTTAAGATCGATGTCAAAACATGATGGAAAGGACCTTGCTAAGTCAGTCCAAGACCCCAACAACATGTAATTCCCCATAGCTCAAGCAAATAGCCCCCATAGATTCCTCATAGAATGTGTCATACCTGCTGACGTAACCACACGTCTAAAGGCAACTCTGAAGACAGCACACCAATTTAAAGAGAGAAACTAGAATTTCTTTTTATCTTTCAAATGTAAGATTCCATACAAATGAGGGACTAAGGCCCTATAGAGGGGAAAGAGAAGATTATAGAAGGGATCTCCTAATCTCCTAGTGGTTGAGAGGGTGTAAGCCCATGTGACATAACTAACTTCTAAATACATCACATGTCAAAATGAAACCTTCTAGAAACTATTAGTTAGAGTTGTCATAAGATAAATTGTCATGAGTTGTCATGACAACTCATCCATGATAACACTAACTAATGGAACATTTTAGAAGGTTCCTCTCAACACTTGCTACTACTAAAAATGTAAACAAAATACTAATAACTAATAAAAGGAAAAATACAATGCAATACTAAAAATGCAAGAAAATATTAAAATAATCCCGATTTCCATCATTCTCCCCCACCTTAAAAAGCTCGTCCCGATCGTAGGAGGTGAACAGCAAGAAAGCAAGGCAACCATCAAAGGGTTCCCCCACTTGAAAAAGGAACCGTCCTAAAAAACGTCCCTCGTACCACCTACTAAGAAGTTCACGGATAATAGGCATAGAAACCAACCATGGTCGATCCACAAAATCTTGATCTCGGAGTCCCGTGATGAGCCTCCTCAACACCAAGACGCGAAAAACATCCTTCGAGCACATGGCACATGGCACAAAAAATGAGTCCACATACCCACCATCAAATACATCACCCACGATCACCACCTCAACCACTGGAGAGAGAACCACCACCGAACCAACTCCGTCAAAATCATCCTCCCCATTTCAAAAGATTGAAAAAACAATCTCCCAAATCAAACGTCTCTATCTCGCGAAAATGAGTGCAAGTTACCCAAACATCCTCAACAAAAATGTCAAAAAATCCCCATTACACCAACCAATTTCGTCTTTTATCTTTCTTGCAAAAAAGTGGCTCGAGATGGGATCTTTTAGCCTTGAGTTAACCCGATTGGATGCATGAGTGTGGGAGAATGATTGGTAAAACCTTTTAAAAGCTACTAGCTAAGTATGAGTTGTCATGACAACTCATCTATGACGACACTAACTAATGGAACCTTCTAAAAACTCACTCCCTTGAAACAACTAAACTAAATAAAAGAATTACAAAAAAGACTAAAATAACCTAATCTAGAATATTCCAGAGAAATATTCATTTATTCTAACTAAAAAATAAAATAAAATAAAATAAAATACAATTAAAAATTTAAATTCTTCCGGTTGCACCTCCTTGCACGATGTATCACAAAAATAGATCACTAAAGAGAATGTCATCTTGTAATGGAGAGGCCCTATTGAACTTCTTTAAAGGCATTCTGAAGATGATGAAGACCTTAGTGATAGCTCAAAAGTCATTTCTAACCTTCTAGGAGCGTAACTAGACATAGTAGGAAGCTATTGAGGTTCTTATTACGCGATTGAGGCCTAAGACAATTTTGCCTTGTTTTCTTATTTTGACCTCAGCTTAGGGTTCCCTATATCACTTTCACGATGTGAAAAGAGCAATACTTTATTTCAAATAACCTACAAAATATTCCAGAGCATTAAGTTGTGGGTCTTTGTGCCGCTAGACTGTCTGAGATCCAAGATTGAGAGCTCTAGGATTCCTTGCGAAGTGCAATGGTCTAGAGTGATCAATTCTAAAGACATTTTCATATTAAGGTTTAGGTCCTTAACATTCCTAGCATTCTCAAACATTGTGCCTTTAGGTCTTTGGACCACGAGAGATAGGGATGAAAGTTTTACAAGTTACAACTCTCAAAAATTCGTTGAGCTTTAGGGTCTCTGCTGACCCGTAAGACCTTTTGCAACTAAGGCTAAAATCGTTACAATTCATGAAAATTTATTAGAGCAAGGATGAAAGCTTTATATCGAGTCTAGAGTCTGCGGAGCTTAAAAAATTTCAATACTAATGTTGAAGTCCTTACAAAAATCCTAAATATTTGGTCGACTTTGGAACTAAGACTAAAGTCCTTACAATTTTGAAAAAATTAAGTGCTCGAGGGGCTCAGAATTGTTGGAGCTAAGGATGGAAGCCTTACAACTCTCAAAATTTTGTTAAGTCTAGGGTTTGATGACCTCGAGATCTTTCGGAACTGAGGCTGGAGTCCTCACAATTCCTTAAAAAATTGAAATATAAGGTCTGATCTCGAGACATTTTGGAACTAAGGCTAAAATCCTTACAATTCCAAAAAAAGTAGGGGACAAAAAGCCTTAAAACTATTAGAGGTGGGGATAAAAGACTTACAACTCGCAAAATTTTGCTTTAAACCAAGGACAAATGCCGTGAAGCTCTCTTGGAGGTGTAATCTGAACTCAACAATCATTTTTTTCATTTTTGAGTAATGAAATTACATCATTGGTAATATTTCTTCAAATGTTCAATATTCCAAGGGTAGGGGAGCTCATTCCCTTATTGGTTTTGAGGTACAAGCAGCCCAGTCTTGCAATTTTTATGACTACATAGAGGCCCTCCCATTTGGGGTCGACTTTCCCTCGTTTGGCTTTCTATTAGCAATGGTGACATCTTTTAGGACCAAATCGCCTACTTGAAATTCTCTGTGCACTAAATTCTTTTGAAGTATGAGGTTGTCTTTTATTTGAAGATCACCATTCTTATTATTGTTGTTTCTCGTTTCTCCTTTAGCTCATCCAAGGTGAGACGGAGGTCTTGATTTGCTATTGCTTCAAATTGGGCCACTCTTTGAGTTGGGACTTTAATCTCGATTGGGATTATTGATTTGATTTTGAAGGACAAAGAGAAATGGGTTTCTCCAGTGGGACCTCTTATTGTGGTTATGTAGATACTTGACAACTCCTCTACCCACGGGTCTTTAGATTTTTTCTGCATCTTCTTCAAACTTGTGAAATGAATCTGTTAGTGACCTCCACCTGTCCATTCACTTGGGATGTCTAGGTGGAGAGTAGTGATTGCTAATGCCATAACTTAAGCAAAACTCACAGAATTATGGGCAATCAAACTGCTTCTTGAGATGGCCTTAGGCAAACCAAAGTGGCATATGATGTTCTTCCACACGAATGTAATCGTCTTTTTTTCTGTGATTATAGCCAGAACAACCTCTGTCCACTTTGTAATGTATGGCCACCATGCAGAATTTGTTTTGACCCTTGCTGAGAGGTAGAGGTCCTACTAGGTCCATCATCCATTGTGCAAAGGGTCGTGAACTCACCATGGGAATCATCTCATTGTCAAATCTCAATTACCCTTCAGAATTTGTTTTGACCCTTGCTTTGGAACATTGTCAAATCTCTGACATTTGTCACATCGTTAGACTAAAACTTTGGCCTCCCCCTTCCCCAAAGTTGGCCAAGAGTACCTTTACCAATGGTACTTTGTAGTCTAAAATCCTCGACAGTATGAACACCAAAATAGCATTCGTGGATGTCACTAAGGACATATTCTGCTTCTTGAGGTCCTAAGACACCTCTGCGGTGAAGAGCCGAAGCCGTGTTTGAAAACCCTTGATTGAGGTTGTATCAAGTTGCTAGAGAATCCAGGCGTCTGGCCTGGAGCTTATCTTCAGGTAGTATACCACTGCTGAGTTGATTGGTGTAGTCCAGCCTAGGGCTTTGTCTGTAGTTACTGAACTAACTTGGAGATTAGCAATACTTAGTTGGTCTAAAGTAGTTATAAGAACCTCCGGAAGTCACCCTTGTAAGGTGGTCAGCATCTGAGTTTTCTACTGTAGGGACCCACTTGATGATTAATCTTGGGATCTTGAGGATAAGCCACCTGACCAGCTCAAAGTAGTTGGCCATGTGCCTCCCCTTGGTCCCGTACATCTTAGTGATTTGGTTGACCAGTAGATAAGAAGCGTTTATTGCCTCTAACACCTGCCTTCAGATGCATGGGCAAGGCTAGAAATGCTATCAAATAAAGACAAGCAAGCCAAAAATGTTACAATTAATCATATTACAAATACGCCCCGGGACCTCTCATATGCGTTAGTTCAGGAAGAGAGAGAGAGAAAGAGAGATTTATTCTAGTCTTTTAAACTTTCTTAATTTTTTTTTTTTAGTCATTTATGGTGATGTTTTCATTGTAAGAGATCATTGTTAAGGTTAAGTGGGCATAAAGGGAAGATGACACCTGAGCTTTTTGTTTTCTTTTAAGAACAAAAGGTATGCAGGTCTAGTTTTAAACTTTAGCCATGTACCCAAGTAATAAAACATATGTCTTTGGTGCCGAATGAAGAGAATAAAGATCTGAATACATACCAGATCATAAATATAAACGGAAGTATCAGTAGATCCAGTGTAGATGTACTTTTGACCAGTGCTGCAAAAAGTACCACGAGATCAGAAATATAAATTTTTCAACTAAATTTTACATTAGGCTACTCTGTCAAAAGAATACTGATTATCATCAAATACGTCCAGATATTTTAAGATCTAGGCAAAACAACACCATTAGATGAGGATGTGCCGATTCCATCCAGTTCATCCAGCAGCGCAGACCAAAGAGATTAAAGCAACACTCGATTAAGAAAATGGTAAAATGCTCAACTGTTAAAATTAAGGCCACTCGGGGTGTGCTTGAAAGCTCCAAAATAATGCTTTGGAATTTGAAAAAAAAATTAGTGGAAAATTTGAATTCAATTTTAAAGCTTGGAATTGGAATTCTCAAACACTCTCAGTCTCAAAATAATGAATAACCCCACAGTTGACAAAGTTATTTCAAGTCTCCCAGGCTTTGAGTTCGATATATCATTGAGTAGACCAGTGGAAGTTCTTTCGGGTGGGGCCTTAAGAAAAAACACAGTATATTCTTTCAAATGTAATCTTTATAGGCAAATAAATAATAATATTCTTAATTACTCATTCATATCTTTTTGTTGAAATATAATTAGAATTAATAATATTTTACCAGCAAAAGCAACCACCTCATAATTTTACGCATGGAGCAACATTGTGAAAGATACGTGGTATAATATGCAACAGGACACTATTAGTAAATTACCTGTACGACGGGGAGAAGTAACAACGTATGAGGGTACGCAAAACTGAATGGCCTTTATATGTAGCCAAGGACAGATCATATGGATGTCTCATATTTCTTGCTTCATCTGGGTATTTCATCCATCTGTAGTCCCACTGGCCAGTTTTACGACATGGATTACTGCATCAAGGAATACTGAATGAGAAGTTAAAAATATTTGGCTGCACAAACTTTGGTGTCAAGAGAGATCACATTTCTTTATCAGAAACAAGGAACCTTTCTTTATTAAAGATGAAAGATACAAGCTACAGTGGACCAACAGTCCACAAAAACTAAATTAAAGTCAAAGAGAACAACAAAATAAATATGTACAAAAAGAATGGAGAAAAGGGAATATAATGAAGCGGACACTCTTGAAACACTGCTGCCCATATATTGAATTTGAAACCAACCCAATGATTAAAATTTGACTCACCCCACCAATCAGCCAAACTCGTCCCAATTATAACATACATATGCATCCCAATTATTGATAATGGAGGAAAAGGGGAATCCCTTAGAAACAAAATGAAGTCGACACCCATAGAAACCATAAAATTTGACGCTTTCCCATATTTCTTGTTTAGCCATCACCTTTCCTTCAAAAAATTGTTTCTTACCTTCCAAATGTTTCAAGCCAAGAATAACACAATACATTTCCAAAGAACTCTCACCTTTTTACACTCCCCTTCAAACATAATTTTCATGTTCAACCATTGATGCCGAGATGAAGGGAGAGCCCCTACCACATTAAGCTCCTTACGAATCTTTGCCCGACAAAAGCTAGCCAGATTACAATGAAGAATGTGATCAATATTTCCATGGTCTTCCTTGCAAATAATGCACCAAGATGGGGATAAACATGTTTTTGACCTCTTTAGTTGAATCAAGTCTCATGTATGCACCTTACAGTGGGGTTCCAGCCATGAAAAAACCCGGACTTTTGAAGGTCCATCTCCTTTCCAAATCATTTTATATGGACCAAAAAATGGAAGAAATGGAGAATCAATGAGAATATCAAGATGGGATTTGCATGAAAACATCTCGGAAGAATTCCCCACTCAATCCCTCCTATCAGAAGACTCACTTAAGATATTAACCCCCACTAATAATCCGTAAATGCAAGAATTTCTTTATCCATTAGGTTATGTCTAAAGGTAACATCCCACGAGAAATCAGAAGGTTGATTCCAAGAAAGAAATGAATCAATGCCCCGTCAGGACCAGAAGAAACATGAAAGAGTCTTGGAAATAAATCACCGAAACTAGAATCTTCTCTCAAAGTATCCCCCAAAATCTAATTTTTTTTTTTTTACCTCTCAACCTTGAGCCGGGTATATAGTTAGGGAAAGAGTCCAAACCAAGTGAAATCAATCGCCGCAGATTACGAAGAGAGACCCACTCTGCCACTCTTGCATCCCACCAATTGCCATGAATCCCATACTTACTCCTAATGATCGAGGCCCAAAGAGAGTCTTGTTCCAATGAAATCTCTACAACCATTTTCCTAAAAGAGATACGTTTCTTTAACTATATTACCCACACTCATGTCATCTTTCTTTTATATCCTACAAACAATTTCCCAATTCAACAGATGATCTTTCTTTCCTTCCAAAGTTCCTTCCCAAAGAAAGTTTCTCATACATTTCTCAATGATTTTAAAATTTTCACAGGCATTTTGAACAGAGAAAGTAAATGAGCTAACTCCTCAAGAGCAAATGAAATAAAGTTGATCTACCCCCACCTCTTGATCAGCAACCATTATTTCCAACCATCCAATCTTTTGAAAACTTTTTCATATTTGGAAAACCCATAACACAAGAAGTTTACAAAATCTAGATCCAATAAATGAAAAGTAGTCCATCTAAACATAGTTGTGCCATCTTGCACACTTCCTGATGTGCATGGTTGGCCAGCAATAGTACGTATAATTGGTGTGTGAGTGTGTGTGTTGGGTGGGGGGGATGTGTGTGTGTGTGTGTGTGGTGGTGGTGGTGGGGTGGGGTGGGGGTGGGGGGGTAATACTTATTATCTTCCCCTTGTAAGAAGGCTATTATGAATAATAATAATAATAATAATAATAATAATATTATGATTAGAGAAAGATTGTTCTTTATTCCGCTTCGAATACATCACTTCCTGTGTGTTAATGTTTATGGTGACAACTCCAAGAAGGAAACTAGTTCAAGCACACTATGAAAAGAACTACAGATGAAGAAAAATTTAAAGGCACCAAAGAAGACATACCAAGTGTTGTTAGAAGACATTTTTCGAATATCCCAGAGTTTAATGGTCTGATCTTTCCCGTTTGAGATAAAATAACGGCCGTCTCCACGACTGTCAATGAACGTAATGCCTTCTAAATGTCCCGTCAAAACTCCAGATGCTTTTCCTTGGGCGACGAAGCAACGCCTGTCCCACACCTGAAGGAGTAAATGAATTAAATTTGCAAACAAATCATGATTAAAATAGTCAGATTACAAGCATTACTGCAACATAACATCAACAAACACTTTCTTTAACAAGTTTCCTCAATTTAAAAAAAGAAATTACTAATTCTCGCAAAGAACTTCATCTCTTGAATTTAAGCATTGGCGAACTCATAATCTAAACCAGAAGCAAGAACAGTCTTTTATGATGTAAATCTCCCAATCACACCACAATCATATAATAAAAGTATTGAGAGTAAACTAATCTCAAAAAACTCTTCAGTTCTCATTTTCCCTCTAAATAATAATACAAGGCTACATATATATTTATAGGCTTACAATACTTATTCACCAAGAGGAGTCCTAAAACTTACCAGCTATGAATGAAACCCAAAAAAGAAACAAATAAAGGACTCCATATAGCAACTACAAAATACTGCTGCATCTAATAAAAATAAAGTCAGGAAACTTGAATGGACCCCCTCCTTGCCTGGAGCCAAATCATCTGCACCCCGGGTCTCGACTCGTTATTTTTAACTCTTGAAATCCAGTAGGTTTACACATATGGTTGTAAAGAGGAGTAATTCTAGGGAGACACGGGATTGAGACTCAAAATTTGGGACTCAGTGATATGGAACTATTGCACAAGTAAATGTGTGGGTCCAGTGCCAATTATTTATAACAATGATCAGTACATTGATGCCATGTCGGTGAGTCTCAGTTTTTTGAACGCCATCATGAGTCCCGCTAGAATCTCTTTTAATGAGATTACATTCCAAAAGAATGTGTTCACTAAAAGAAGTTCCAAGTTAATAACACCAGATGATGGTCCCGTTAGGAGCATGACAACTAATTTAGGACAGATGTTAGAGTTACCGGCATAGCACCCCCAGAATCAGGTTCTGTATTCCCAAATATAGGTATCCGAAAACTAAAATATATCTATACATATCCATTTGAAATAAACTGTCAGTTACCTCCAAAACCTAGTCTACAAACTAATATGATGGGTTAGTATCATGGACAATCCCTACGAAACCGCTGCACAGTTATGCTTATGAGGTTGTCTTGAGTACTAAATAGATTCAGTGCTTTGAATAATAAATCATTTCTAGTTATTCTTACGAGTCTGTGTTGCGTAACTTACTAATTCAGTGCTTTGGAACAAAGTAACTTGAGAAGGATAGAGTTTACCTTACAAAGATTATCATCACTCCCAGAATATATGAGATGGCCAGTTTCATCGGCAAAGCATACAGAGTTAACGTCAGACTGCAACACAAAATGCAAACCAGAGATCAATATTTTTAACATTTGCATATCGTGGCCACAAAAGCCAATGCAAAATCTTCCGAAAAAATATAGTAACCAATAATATTTCATCAATTCCATGAGAGAGAATGATGGGGATGGGTTCAAAATAGGGCATATTAGTCATTTTATTATTTCTTATTAGTTGTCCTTTTATTTTAGTTCTTTTATTTTTTTTATCTCTTTTAATTGGTCTGCAAGCATGTTTGGAACTAATTAGGTATATTTTTTTAAACAATTGTCCTTTTTAGTCATTTAGGTAATTACTTGGCTAGCAAGTAATTCTCCCCATATAAATACCCCATGTATTGGCGATTCCTCCATTTTTGAATATATTACATTCTTAGTTTCTCTCTCTAGAATTGGTGTTTGTTTTGTTTTGGGCCATTGACATGTAGCTTACGTCAAATTGGTATCAGAGTGGGTGTCGATCCAACATTGGTGTATTGGTATATCGGTGTGTAAATTATCAACAAATCGTACACTACATTCTCAATAGCCCCGAAGAAATCGAACCTATATCAAGAAGAGATTAATCAAGAAGTGAGAAAAGGCATTCAAAAACTCAACCAAAAACTTGACACCTTCATACACCTCTCCAAAAAAATTCACGGTGATTCCGTCCTACCCGCCTCGGATGGTTTTTTCGGTCTTCCCGGCTCCAGCAAAATGTTCGAACTCCTTGAAAAATCCGGTTGACCAGAACCCCTCGGCTACCAGCATGTTTCCGACCTACCCGCCTCCATTGGGCAACCCGAACCCTTAAAGAAGTCCGGAAGTCCCGACAACCCCGACCAGCAACAAGGATTCCTCAGCGGAAGAAGAAATAAAGAATATTCTGGCCAAAATCAGGAGGGTTTTCTCCGAAATCAAGATCCCACCAGAAGAATCATCAATTCCGAGACCTTCGTACAAATTTTTGAATCCCTCAGCTCCAGGACGCATTCCAAGTCTAAACCCTTGTATTTCTTGGCTAAAAGTTTTGAGTTTCTTGTAAGTAGGTACGCAAGCCACGTACGAGGTCACCTCCCATTTCAAATTGAAAAATTCATGGAAAGAGGTCTAACCGCGTTGCTGCTTACCCTTCAAGTTGGAGGATGAACTTTTTTTTACGCCGGGGAGAATGATGGGGATGGGTTCATATTAGGGCATACTAGTCATTTTAATATTTCTTATTAGTTGTCCGTTTATTTTAGTTCTTTTATTTTCTTTTATCTCTTTTAATTGGTCTCCAAGCATGTTTGGGACTAATTAGGTATATTTTGTTAATGATTGTCCTTTTTAGTCATTTAGGTAATTACTTGGTTGGCAAGTAATTCCCCCCATATAAACATCCCATGTACTCCTCATTTGAGGGGAATTCCTTTATTTTTAAATATAAGCAATTCTTAATTTCTCTCTCTAGAGTTGGTGTTTGTTTTATTTTGGACCTTTGACCTGTAGTTTACGTCAAAGAAACTTGAAAACACGAATGTATTGCGCAAAGAAAACAAAAATACTATTAAAAAAATTCCAAAGACAAGGATAGCAATCCAACTTCAAAAACACCCCTCTACTCTTTCAGACAAGCTTGGAGGGAAGCCTGGTTTTATATTATAGTTAAATAGGGTTGTATGAATGCACTATAGCTCTCACAACAAGCACACATTTTCTGAAGAAAAAGCTCAACTCAAGAAAGCCATGAATACAAACTTTTAGGAAGGACTTCGTACACGCCAACTGGATTCTAGAAGAGAACTAAAAATCGCTCATGATTGGGAATAAATTTCAAAATCCATAATAAAATAATGAAGAGATTACACATAAACTAAGAACTAGCTATGTATTTTTATAGAGGTAAATTTGTACCGTATGTGCAGGAATCCGGAGAGAGAGTTTATTTGTTCCAAGATCATAAACATATATTGCCCCATCACTACTTGCAGCAACAAGCTCTCGCCCATCAGTTGAAAATTTTACAGAGAAAATCCCAAAAGAGTAGTCATCATCATCATCACCACCATCAGAAAAAACTAAACCGTCATGAATTTCCTGCAAGAATAGGAATTTATAATGAAAGATAGCATTTTAAGTGAACTAAAGGAAAACTGCACAAATAATAAAAGCAGCTTATAGATGAGCTTTCTCAAGAAAGTTATAATCACAGCAAGGAGAACGAAGATTCAACATTGATATCTTACAGATTGTATATACCACTGATACCTACAATGCAAAACATTCCACATGAATATTTAACTCCACGTATGCGTGGCACGATAAGACCAAAACAAACTTATATAGATCACATAGTTGGCAAATCTGTTCAGGTATTTATTGATACAAGGGAGTTATAATTAATGAAATATAATATAATAAGAATGCACATGTTCAGTATGGCTTCTGAGAATTTATATATCATATTGGAGAGTATCATGCAGAGTTTACAAAAATTTTGCAATTTACAATTTTAATCATAGAATTCAATTCGCTTAGCTCCTATTCAACACAACTGGTTGATCAATTTCCATATAGTAAGAAAATGTATTCACAATTCAGAAATGATTCATGTGATTCAGCCGCCTGCAAAGACAAAAAACAAAAAAATCTATTTTGATGTCATGCCATATTATCTTAATGGATCCATTCTATTAATAAGCGAACCATGTCAATGAAATAAAGTCTACTTCGTTGGAATTTTAAAAAAAAAATTGTACTTCTTTGGCAGAACTGTGTTGGCTCTAATAATGAAATTGGTTAGTATGGCAAATGCAGAAGAAGATAAAATTAATGAGACATTAAACTAAGCCAAGATTTCCACCAAATAGGATAATAATGAATTTGGCAGAGGAGTCATGTATTAATAAATTAAATCTTCCGTTTTACTTTTGTTGCACTTATACAAGTCTACCTACTACTTGCTATTACCTCCGAAATTGTCCAATATATCTTTTTCAAAAAGAAAAATTGTCAATGTCCTATGAATCACAATTCTTTCCAATTCTTCATTCCGAAAAAAGAAGATATTAAATTGCAATGTGAATCCAAATTCGAAAACTATGATATAGAGTCAAACTATTTCACACGTAACAGAAGAGTACCATGCTTGGGAAAATACATTTCAAAGAGCGCTACAGATTTTTCTTCTAAACAAAAGTTGCATCCACAGAAAAGAACTGATTTCCATGGAACTGTCATACCATACCATTATTTTCCAGGTAATAAATAAATAAATGACTTGTGGGGTGGGGGTGGGGGTGGGGGTGGAAAACTCCGCCGAGCTAAAGCAAGTTGTACCTAAGAAACTGGTTCCTTGGAAAATCATTCAAACAAACTGATGTAAATAATGGAATATGATTTATCTTACTATGGTTGTGCTTTGCAGTAAATAGATGTGTATTGTTTTACATCAATTGGTATTAGAGCGACGTAATGAGTTTTAAGTCATAGTGACATCACGAAGCGGGAGAGTGTTGGAGAAAAAGGGAAAAGCTAGTACAGTGGGTTACAATTACCAACAAGGACAGAAAAGATAAATCAAGCATATATCCCTTATTTACACCACAAACACCATGAAATATGGAAAATATCAAATCTTTGTCACTTTACATGGAAGTTAGTGCTGTCAGACACTCTTAGTGTTACCAGGTAACTCAGTTACAGAGGCCACATGAGTAAGTACAATATTTAAAAAAGTACTCGAGGCGAATCAGGGAAAAGTCGCCCTGAGGCTTAAGCCTCAAGTGCTATGGAAGAGGTTATGCCTCAGTAGGGTGAGGCGGGGTGCTTCGAGGTGAAGCGTTGAGTATTAAATGAATTTCATAATTTAAAAAAAAAAAAAAATCGTCTTCTTACTGGTTTTCAGAGAGGAAGAGAAATGTCTGATCCCTGACTTAGAAGAGAAGAGAGGTGTTTGAAGTCTTCGTCAAGTTTCTTTTTCTTTTTTGGTGCATTACGAACTGCTTTAGTTAGTGAAGAGAGACTGTCTTGTATATTCATCTAGCAAAATAAAGTGCCTTGGAAGTCTGGTGAACAGTAAAAAGTAAATAGAGTTTAACAAAAAAGAGCGGAGACATAATGCATGGCTACCAGCTTACCAACAAGAGGACATTTAATGACTGTCAGCTATTAATGGTACAATTAAAAAAAAATGAAGTACTATGCATAAAAAATTAACGGAACACAATATATAAAAATAATTATAACTTCACAGTATTTCCTTTTTTCAAAAAAAAAAAAGGATCAACCCAAACTTCCGATTGTACAATGTACTAAAGAAATCAATAAGTAAAATGAATGTAATATTCCCAATATAAATGATTATTTTTTATATTAAATTCGTTTTTCTAAATAGCATATGTCATAAACCTTATATTAGTTTAATATACTAAAGGGAGAATGGCCGAAACCACGTCACATGGCATGTTACATGAATGGTGTATACTGGGAGACCACAGTTCCACGGTTCAGGGATTCCATGGTTCAAGGAGACTACGAATCTAAAGGGAGATGAAGTCAAATCTTGGAGGATCATACTAAAGGGTTGGAAGACCGGTCCCAATAGGACTTTATGACTTGCAAGTAAGATGAACATGAAGAGACCTAGAGGAGTAGGATCCTTGAGCATATAAATAAGGGCGATCTCACGTACTATGAATATATTGATTGTAACCTGCACGTGGTAACTTGGACTCTCAGCTAGCAATCTAGCACTCCAAAATTGATATTGTTCTTCTTGACTAATAAACCAATCACTCCCCTCCGCCCTTCCCATGTACGTAAGCAAATCTCCATGCTGAACCACGTACATTGAATCTCCTTTGTTTTTTTTCTGCATTCATAATTATTTAGGGGTTAATCTCTAAATTACTGGTTTTATTGTAGGTAAACACCCTCTACAATTTGGCACCATCTATGGGAAACTCAAAATTCTCACCACTATCAAATCCACTTAGCCCACCAACAATCATCCTGAGTGCAAATCAATCTCACCATACGCATGCGAGAAGCCGTGACCAATCTGAAATACGTATCGTAAGGAAAAACCACACTCCCGTTAGGCTACCTTCTCTTCCGCGACATTCTCGTCCAGAGGGCGATCGCCCGGGAGATCAAGGCCTAATCGGAGATATCGCACGCCGTCGATCGACCAAACAGAAGGATTATTTTTTGTCTGACCAGTATTTATGAGGAGAGACTGAGCAATCGTGATCAAAAGATCATCCGTCAAGGAGGCATTTAACTCAGCAATCGGAAGATCACATGTTCGACTCCCATACTCAGGGGGCATCGCAGGAGAGAACCTCACTCTTCAAGATCATATCAGCCTGGGAGGGTGTCTCGTTCAAGAAGACCTCGGGCGACGCACCACAACCAACAGTGTGACAATCGTTCCCCTGGTAGGAATTCCATCAATCGCAGCCACCATCAGTTTCAGCCTATTGAGTCCGCACAGAGTAGCAAACCTGCCCGTCTAGAGGTGCAGCCGAATAGAGTAAGGAACGACGAACTGTGGGAACTCAACCAGAAAGAGTTGTAAAGGAGGTTGAAATAAAATATGGCTCGGGCTCCCAGAAGTCTAGCTAGAAAGGCACTGGGCATCTTGTCCCCCTTTATTGAGAAAATAAAGTCCTTTGAGGCGCCCAAGAAGTTCTTCATGCCAAAGGTGACAACATACGACGGAAAAGCAGAACCCGCGCATCACATCAGGCATTATCAACAAACCATTTCTCTTTGGAGCCATCACGATGTCCTGATGTGCTGAGCGTTCCCATCTATCTGGGAGAGATCAGTCTGAAGAGGTTTGAGAAATTGCCCCCAGATCAATCTTCTCTTTTAGAGACCTATCCGAGCAATTCGTAACCCAGTTTATCACAAGCAGCAAGGTAATTAAGAAGGTTGATTCACTGATCTCTCTTAAGAAAAGAAAGGAAGAGTGTAAAAGGGCAAACCCGGTGCACAAGACTCTCGTCACGGCGGGTTACTGGGGGGTTAGATGTATGCAGCCTTACCCCTGCATATGCAAAGAGGTTGTTTCCATGACTAGAACCTGTGATCTACATGTCACAATGGGATAACCTTACCGTTGCTCCAGATTCACCCTTAAAAGGGTAAACCCGATGCACGAGGTTCTTGCCACTGCGGGGTACAAGGGGGGGATTAGATGTACGCAGCCTTATCCCTGCATATGCAGAAAGACTATTTTCATGACTCATGTGACCTCCAGGTCACAATGGGGGTTAGAAGTTTTGTGAGTTAGACAATGAAATTAATGACTGCAATGATAAGCTAGTGATCTCTTCGTACAAGTTCGGTTTAGAGCGGTCAGATGATCTTTACCAGCCGCTAACAAAGAAGCCGGTTTCTACAATGAACGATCTCATGTCTTATATTGAGAAATATGCCAAAGTGGAGGTCGAGCTCATCAATGCAGAGGCCGCAGCCGAACAAAAGAAGAATGAACCTGAGAAGACCACCAAAAGGGAAATTAACCCTCTTCGGCTAAGGATTTCAGAAATGAAGCCTCAAATGGTCAACTTAGGTCTCAGATTAGTGAGAATAGCTACAAGGCACTGGAGACAGTCTTCAAAGAACCTATCTACAAATTTATTCCGCAGATCAAAGACAAACCCTACTTCAAGAGGCCTCCCAAGATAACCAGCGATTCCAGATGATAGGGACGCCAACCTCATGTGCACTTACCACCAGGATCACAGACACCTCACGGAGATCTGCAAAATATTCAAGAAACATCTGGAGGAACTCGTCAAAGATCAACGCAGTTCAGAAGGCAGACGAAGATCTTCCGCCACTTGGGCTAGTTGTAGCCATTCACGAATACACCGATCCAGCTCAACACACTGGTAAGAAGCTCAAAGAAAAGGTGAGCATTGCGACCAAAATCCAACATGATATTCAAGTGGACTTATCCAAACTCGTTCTTTCCAAGAAGGAGAGAAAAGAATTGGACATTGATCATGCTATTGTATTCACCGATGACGATTTAGTAGACGTGAATCTTCCCCACAAGGACACCTAGTCCTCACTCTGCGAATTGCAAACTATGTAAGGAGAGTATTGTTAGATCAAGGAAGCTCTTCAGAGATCATGTACTTGACAGTGCTCTACAAGATCGGCTTCAACATCAAGGACCTTGGTACCAACGTAGGAGCAATGATCGTTTCAATGAAGATATAGAAATCCCACTGGGAAAGATTAAGCTACCAGTCAAGGTCGGCTCAACCAATAAAAAAGTTGAGTTTCACGTCATCCATTCGGAGTCACTCCACAACGCCATAGTGGGAAGAGGATGGCTTCATGAGATGAAAGTTGTCCCCTCCTCCCTCCACCAGAAGCTCAAGTTCTTAACCGACCAGGGGGTAGTGGAGGTTAGGGGGGATCAAGCAGCAGCTTGAAATTATTTCGTCTCAGCCATCAAAGCAAAACAAGATCAGAGTAGTCATGATGGTGAATTGTAGCAACTAAAGGGCATTCAACTAGGACTAGTAGATTCTCGGTTCTTGAACACGTGTTGGAGGAATTCATCTTCGTTCCTCTAAATCCATCACAGCAGAACACGATTTTTCTTATCGGATCAAAGTTACCCAAGGATGAAGTTGAACAACTCGATCTTAGAACCAACGCTAACGTCTTTGCATGGCAGTCATATGATCTTTCGGGAACAAACCCAATCACTTATCACCGACTGCACGTAGATCCAGCTGTCAAGCCGATTATTATGAGTCAACACCCCCTACATATACAAATACACAAAACTAAAATAACTATTTAAATTATATTGGTTTTACATTAAAATTAATATAAAGTGTTTATATATATATAAGTCTGATGTACATTGGTGACACATGGCGTGAGGAGGTGCAACCAGAAGAATTTCAATTTTTTATTGTATTTTATTTTAATTTTTAGTTAGAATAAATGAATATTCCTTTGGAATATTCTAGGTTAGGTTATTTTAATTATTCTTGTAATTCTTTAATTAGTTTAGTTGTTTCAAGGGAGTTAGATTGAAGCTTTTAGAAGGATCCATTAGTTAGTGTTGTCATAAATAAGTTGTCATCACAACTAATGACAACTCATACTTAACTAGTAGCTTCTATAAGGTTTGATTTTGACATGTGATGTAATTGAAGGTAGTTATAGCCCATGTAACATCACATGGGCTTACACCCTCTCAACTAATAGGAGCATCGGAGATCCCTTCTAAAAATCTTCTCTCCTCCCCCAATAAATAAGGCATTTGGCCCTCCTTTGTATTCACAACTTGACTTTTAGAAATGAAGATTTAGAGTGAAAGTTTTCCTCTACATTTCGTTGTTATGTAGTGCACTTAATACGCTTTTGTTACCCACTACACATCAAATTGTATCATAGCGACATTTGATCTTGGTGCTTGGAGATTGGCATTCGAAGCCCGATACGAGTCATGGTTTCGACTCGCAACAACCGATCGGCCGAGAGGGTGTCTTAGATGATAAATGTTCTCATGACAATCGAATTTGTGATCGAAACCCCAAAAATCGATCAAATATCCAACTAAGAATTATTGCAATGTATGGACCTCTACCCGAGGGCGAGGAAGCACGTTATGGGAGAGCACCACCATATTTCACCACCCCTTTGTCTCCTCATTTTTCTACCACCACAATACCACCAACTTCAACACCCTACTTTTAAAACCCTAAATCTAAAAATTCCAGATCTGAAAACCCCATCCCAAACCACCTACAAAGTCGACCCACAAACGCAAGCCTCAAATCTCAACCCAAAACCCACCAAATAGCAAAAAGAATCTTTGTCTAACCGTCTCGGAGCTATCCTGATGCCCCCGACCAGTCCCGTCATCATTCCAACCCCTCTGTCCAGATCCGCCCCAGTAGGGGCTTCCGCTACTCCCCAGACCAAACTGACACCCTCAGAAGCCCTACCAACCTTTCCCCCAACCAAGCCGACCACTGCCAAGCCCTTTTCCGGCACATGCTAGCCCTTTCGATCCCCTGCACACCATCCCCGATCAGATCTGACCCGGAACTAATCTCCGAGCAGTAAAAGAGACCCCCCAACCGCTGAAACCCTTATTCCGACATCTCCAATCCCTCAGACCAACGCCCGAAAACTCTCAACCCTTGAGCCACATGCAATCAATGCCCCGATCGTGAAGCAGCAATCTTCAACAACGAATCCGACCTTTAATGAAGGTTTCCTACCAAAAATGGTGGCCGATCAAACTCCAATGGGTGTCCGACCTCCGATGACCATTGGGATGGCAGACTTAGTTGGTAAGGCTACTATGGTATGTCAAGAGGAAGATGAAAAGAAGGCAGGTAGAGTTTCTTCTAGTGGGTTGGAGTCTTTTAAGTCAAATATTTGACCTTAGAGTTTTTGAAGAGTTTGAGCCACCCAAGTGGATATTTTCCGAGTTGGGCCCAATTGTTAAGACCAAACCATTTAGTTTCGGATTCAATAAGCCCAAAATGGAATTCGTTAGGGTAAAAATTTTGAGCAACCCCCAATATTTTGTGTTGAAAAATATTTCACTTGGAGATCAAAATTTTCTGAAAAGTTCTTCACCCCCAATAATTCATACAAAAATATTTCAAAATATTTGTTCATTTGTCTTGGGCGTTGGCAATTTTCCCCTCACGCTCGAGGACGAGCTTTTTCGAAGACGAGAGAATGATGTCTATTGGTGACATATGATGCGAGGAGGTGCAACCGAGAGAATTTCAATTTTTAATTGTATTTTATATTATTTTTTAGTGAGAATAATTGAATATTCATTTGGAATACTCGAGGTTAGGTTATTTTAGTCATTTTTTTAATTCTTTTTTTTTAGTTTAGTTGTTTCAAGGGAGTTAGATAGAAGTAACTAGAAGGATCCTTTAGTTAGTGTTGTCATAAATGAGTTGTCATCACAACTCATGATAACTCATACTTAACTAGTAGCTTCTACAAGGTTCAATTTTGACATGTGATGTATTTGGGAGTTAGTTATAGCCCATGTGACATCACATGGACTTACACCCTCTCAATCAATAGGAGCTTAGAAGATACTTCTAGAATCTTCCCCCTCCCCCCATAAATAAGGCCTTTGGCCCTCATTTGTATTCACAACTTGATTTTTAGAAATGAATATTTAGAGTGAGAGTTTTCCTCTACATTTCGTTGTTGTTGTTGTGTAGTGTAATTAATACACTTTCGCTACCCACTATATATATATATATATATATATATATATATATACATTAACCAATTAATTATATTTGCAATATCTATTTGGTGCACAATACTAATCAACATATACTAAATAATTAATTATTTGAAGATGATACACTTTTTTATATTGGTAAAGCTGATTTTTAAGGATATTTTGCTGATTTTTTTTTTAAGTTGAGTCTTATGCCTCCAGGCGCCTTACGCCTCACCTCGCGCCTTTCTAAACACTAGGTAAATATGAACTTCGAATGAGTCAGCCCTATAGAGCTACTACAAGTTAAACTTCTAGGTAAACCTAACCCGCATATCTGCAAGCATAGCTGCTTTCAATGCAAGGTCCAGTTGAAAGCAAGGTCCAGTCCACTAACATAACTTTGTAGGAGACTAATGCACTAAAAGTTTTTTTCTATCATCTAACTATATATATGACATTATTGCAAAGGAGGGGTTAGAAACTTAAATATGCAATTATTTTCCATCCTTGTACATTTGACATTAATCCCTGCATCCATGGCAATCCTTCCATTGTGCTTGTGTAACTAAAAATACTATTATATAGCCAGAGTCCAAACTCTAGGAGAAGAATATGATACAATCAACTTGTGTCCTTTTCAAAAGATCTCCTAGGTAATATATGCCGAATGGTGGCAACCCAGCACAAACAATATTGCACCATTAACGCTTTGTAGAAGGATCATCTAGAATAAATAAGTTTGATATATTCAATTGGAATTACAATTGTCCAATTATTTCCCTTTATTCAAAACAAACTACTACAAAGATTAAAAGAATAAGGAGTGGTGAAAATCAACCAGAAGAAGCATGAATTACTAATCATAATGGCAATACATATATGTGTTTCCTGCACTTTATTTCAAAATTTAACATCAATAACACCTCATATACATACCGTAATGTTTGCAACTGATTCCGTTCCAGCAGATCCAATGTTCACGATATGGACAATAGGTGAAATACTTGCATAAACCTGCAATTCATTACATCAAAATTGAATGTGAATAATGGGACACCATCAGTACTAGATGATGATGAAATCAGTTAATAGTAAACATGCTATCGTAAATATACATGCCAACAATGAGAGGAAAGATAAAGAAGGGATGAGGAAGACAGACTTTATGTGTTTTGGTTGAAGAGTTGTGACATCAAAACACCAAGTGTTCAAAAATAATTGTGGTTGCATGATTATAAAGTTTGCCTCCGATTAGAGCTGACAATTCTGAACCTCGCTAACCCGGCACAAACATGAAATGAAGTTGACTGAATTGGTTTAGATTTGAGGTTCAGGTTTTATCCCAAAAAAAAGGTTCGAGTTGTTAACAGGTATCTGGCAGACAAATTTATTTAAATAGGCAGAACAGACTATACACGACATAGACCTGATATAGAGGACTTATACACAACACAACTGATTAATCCCAACTACAGATACGCAATGTAAGGGATGGAGACAATCTTCACGAAACCAGTGTTCTAAAAGGTGCGCCTAGGTTCAACGCTTTGGAGAAACACCTCGCATACGCCTTATTCTTGGTAAAAGGCTTAACGTGCACCTTTTTTTTTATGAAATGATATCGCCTTTTAAAGACTTCTTTTTACAAACCACCCAATATCTCGTCCAAAATAATCAAAAGACAAATAGTATTCCAAACATCTCTGTCTCTCGTCCAAAAAAAAGCCTAACATTGCTGACCGAATTTTGACCACAAGTCTATTTGTTTTATTTGAAAGGTGAAAATTACGTTGCTTATATTGAATCGTTTTGTATTGATTATTGATTATCCATATAAAATGATTATTGAATGATGAAAAATACATTTTGTATATTTCTTATTGAATTTTGAGAAATACATTTTGTATAATGATTATGGAGCATGCATATGAGAAAGATGGCTACCAAATATAAGAATATATTTTCAAAATTCAAGGTATGTATTAATTTACTACATTACTAGCCTTAGAATAATTAAAATAATAAAAAAAGGCCTTTTTACGCCTAAGCTTCTAAGGCTTGAGGCTTGACTTCTATGCCTCGACCACGCCTTGCGCCTTTTAGAACCTTGCACGAAACACAGCTCAGACACGACATGAAAATGACGCAGCAAATCTCATTGTCAGTTGCAAGCACTGAATGTGAAGATCAAATGTTTTTAAGTGACAGAAATAGAAGTAATAGTAATACTATTCCATCAGACTCTTTTATACCTGAGGATGAGAATCGCAATCCTGATACCTCCTAAAAAAATAAAAATAAAAGGCCATTGGTATCTTTTAAGTTCAACCATGTTAAACTCATGAAACTATAAAGCCAAAACCAAATCTTGCTATGGAAATTTTGTGTTGATTTGATTAAGATGATAAGCTTGCTCTTTAATGCTTATTAATTTATTTCCTTCAAAAATTCCTATGCTCGTGCAGCATGCAGCACCCTACTAATATTTTCAGCAGCGAGTTATACAAGTCACCTGTTTTATTGATTTCATAGCTAGTTGGAGTAAAAGTGAAATATTAAACATAGTTTCAATACGGCAAGAATAGATGCAACATGGAATAAGAACAATGTCCATATTTTATTCATTATAGCATCTAAGAAGTCACAATAAACATGTGGTAACCAATCACTTTTGACGCATAGATTCCCCTTTGGGACTACCGTCAGCTAGAGGGAGAGAATTACCATTTTTATTTTATTTCCATTAGTTTATTTTAAATAACGGACTTTTATCCCAACTAGTTTAGGCAACAACATTAGTTTCCTAGTTTATCTTTGATTCCTTTATTTACAATCAAGCCTAACAAGGATTGTCCCTTGGATTATCACAAGCAAAGTCCTTGGCTAGATTGTAATTGGCTACTTTGTAATCTTTCAATATTAATGAGAGTTCATTTTTGTAATCATTCAATATTAATGAGAGTTCATTAATAATTGTGTGTTTACATCAAAGTGGTTTCAGAACTACATCCGACTAAGAAGCACATACACGTGGGTGTCTGAAACAAACATGGACACTTAAGACGAAAAAATTTAAAAATTAGGATATGGTGACTGAAACGTCTATAAATAAATCTATTTTTATCAATTTATATAAAAAAAAAACGGGTACATGAAAAGAATAAAAAGAACATCCTTGAAAACTTATTATAAAGAAAGAATTAATGTCTTAAAGTATAACATAAAAATGAATGTTTTTCAAGATAATAACTTCCATGGAGAATCACTATAGCGCCAGAGTAGAGGAAAAACGTTGCCATTAGGGCATATTCATTAATAGATGAGGCCCAAAATGTTGCCACCGATTTAACTTTTATGGTTATACATTAAGCATAAACACGTCTAAACAAGTGTAAGACACGTAGTGTCCAACACGTTAAATTAATACTTCAAGTTATGGGCGCGTAAAAGGAGTGTTGGACACTTGTCCAAGATTGTCAAAAGAGTGTCAGTGTCCAACATGTGTTTGACACGAACACGTTGCCTTCTTAATAGTGTTTAACTTCTTAAACATCCATAGTCTAAACCAACAAATGATACAGCAGAAGTTTGAAGAAAGAGGTTAACAAAGCCACGACCCAAATTTAAGTTTTAGTCATAGCCCTTCACCCCGACCTCCAAATCCGCTTTAATAGCCAGCATTAGTGGCAACTGTTGACCATCGACCACCACCTCTCTAACGGTCCGTTAGTGTAGCCTAGAGCCTCCACCCGCCTCTAACACCCCATATAAGGACTGTCGCCGCGAGCCGCCAACGGGCAGAGGGTTTCTACATTGACCAACTACGGAAGTCACCACCATTGATTACCACCACCTTTGTGGCCAACCACCTTCCCTTCGTCTTTTCATTTTTTTCCCGTGACCCTCTGTTTCCGTCACCACCATCCACCGATGTCGGAAGGCCTTCGGTGACATCCGATAAGGTCCCACATAGCTCTCTCGTGCCAAAACCCTAGATACCACGATCTGCAATCACTTGTGGGTCTAAACACTAGATTTAATACCCCAATCCAGTCAAAAAACTCCAAATTGCAACCCCCCCCAACTCTCTCAGCATCCGACAAGAGATTTCAACCTCACAAAACCCTCGTACAGCGCCACAGTTACGAAGAACCGTTGGAAACCCCAAATCCAACCCCAATGTATCATTCCCGACTTCTTACCGACATCACCGATCTTTGCCAACCACTGCCGAAGCAGTGCGAGTATCACAAGGCTTCCGACGACTTACTCCCCTTATTCAATAAACTCATGTGAGAGCTTCTACAATTTGTGTGACATTTCATTTTAGCACTTTTGAAAATATGAAAATTATACCCCACCCCACCCTCAAACTAATTACTCAGCAAAATCACCCAACCCTCTCCTTATATTTTGAAAATAAGTTTTGCCATCCCATTTTATTAAATTCCCAAAATAGCCCATCTCCCTTCGCTCACCTCTTTCGGGCATCCAACATACTCTCGTTCATCCAATCGAGAGGCCAATGTAGTGATTTGAACTAAAATAAGAAACTCGAAGAGTACCGGGAGTTTCAGGAAAACTATTGCAAGGCTCTACGAGATATTGTGGGAATGACTGCACAACGAAAAAGTGAGCGTTTTTTTTATTACAATAAGGCAATTGGGTACCAAAATGACTCATCGCGCTGGTTTAATACAAAGAATGTTGTTTAAAGGTTAAGGAGTGCGACAATGAGGTACTAGACTGAAACCTGAGGAGATTGAGTTTGAGTATAGGACGCATTTATCCAAGCTCCACACCGTTGTTGTCGTTAGTCATTTACCCTTAGGTTGAGCCATTTCCATGGCCCCTTGTTATTGTTGCTTTCAATTATCACCTCCCCTCCCCTACTATTACTCGATCGACATTACAGGGTACATTCCAGGCTTGTTAGCGGTTGCTGATTCCAATGAGAATTTTATTGGGGATTTCTTCGACATATTTGTCGAGGATAGTTCGAGCACTATGATCCAAGATAATAGTTCAGCGCGTGTTACTTCCGAGATTGATTTGCATGCATATATAGACCCAATTTAGAATGCCTTTAAACCCGTACTGAGTTGGCAATTTGAACCATCATGTTAGAAGTTTTGAATTAAGATTGCTGAATTCCAAGGAAGAGTTCTTGCCTACCAGCTCTGGTTTTGGGTGCGTTAAAGCATGTGTTGGAGTTTTGTTAATCAATAAACCAGTAAAATTTATGGCCAACTCCTTTTTCAAGCGGGAAAGCCCATAAATAGTAATAAAGACATGACGATGTTCATACATTTTGAATTCGAATTGAACTCCTTTAAAGCAAGTGTGTGTCCCTTTTAGGGGCAACCTTTAGCTAAAGAGAGCAACCTTTTTATTTTATTAGTTTTATTTTTTAGTAAAACTTTTGTATCATAATTAGTGCAAGCAACAACATTAATAAGGTCCTTGGTCAACCACCCATTGTAATTGTAGGACGGGATTATTTGTAGAATCTTTACTCAGAGATAAGAGATAAGATACTTCAAGAAGGTAAAAAGGAGTTCAGTTGATATTACATAAAGGAGATTGATCATAATGCTAGCAAAACTGAAGAAGCTCAAGGGCAGAACCAAACTGGCTCAGAGTAAAGGTCACCGAATAAACTGCCCTCGACAAAAGGCCGAAAGAGCTCCACACGATCAGGCACACCGTGAAACAAGCGCACTCAAGAGAGCATATCCTAACCAATCACAAGCTTGCACTAACAATGATACTCGTGACCTGTAAAAATCCATTAACTCAGAAAGCAATATCTAATATAAAGAAATATTACTTTTTGCATATGATCCCATGCAGGCAAAATTTACATAATGTGTTGGGCAGCGCAATCAGCATACTTTATTAGACTAATACTTTTCCCCATACTTTGAGATTCTTTATGACGTGCTTAAACCGTTTTGTCCCCCACTAGTTATTCGGGTGGGATTTTATCAGAAAAGGCATCCCAAGACAGGAAACAAGAGCCTGGCATCCTACGAAGATAAATTGTATTCTTGCATTTGATGATGCTCAACATTAGGAAGAGCAAGTTGTTGTCACAGTTCAAGAAACGTTACTAAGGGCAAGCTTCCACGAGCTCTGTTGTGGGCGCAAACCAAATGACTAACCTCATGGCCAAGTTTATGGAGTTCCTTCAAAGCCAACAAGGAATAGCAATGTTTGATCCCTCGATGGATCCCAATTCCTTCGTTACACCATTCGGGCAACCAGTCGCTCCTCTAACGGGGATTTCCCGTTACAACTCCTAGCACAACCGTTCCAGCCATAATTAATCTTGCTCCTGCTGTAGCCAGCCACTAAAGCTTCGGTTGTTATTGCTCCTCTACCTGTGGTCACTCCATCGCAGGCTAAAAACAACGAAAACCGTTGGCCTGCCTTCTTTAACCATTGAAGAGGTCAAGAGAGGGATGGCGAAGATGTTGGCATCATCCTCGCAAACGTTTAGTGAGGCAGCCTCCATTTATGATGATTTTCATAGTACTTATCCAGAAGAGTACAATGATGAACCTTACCCTGAGAGGTACATTCCTCCAATCTTTGAGAAGTTTAACGGGAAAGGAAGTAACCCAAAGGAACATTTGGAGAGATTTGTGGAGCAATTGGGTGCTCATTGCAATATCAAAAGGTTGCATTTTCAAAATCCCTCACTAACAAAGCTTACACATGGTGCTCTCACTTGGCCCCAAGGAGTGTGGCTACATGGGAGGATATGCACATGCAGTTTCTCCAGAAGTTCTTCTTGGCTGATGATGAGTTTACTCTAGCCCAACTTGCTCCTGAGAAACAAAGCCCAGGTGAGGAATTGATGGTTTATATCAAGAGGTTTAAAGTGAGATCTCTAAACATACAAGAAGTTGCAATAGCTTCAAATTTGTGCAGAAGGTTTGTAACCAAAGTTTATTTGTCATTTGATAAATGAAATCGGAGAGGACACGTTGAAAACCCTCACAAAAGCAGCCCAAAACATTGCATTAATCATCCGACCTCTGCCAGTCATGACAAATATTGCGTGGAAGGAGCTAGCCAACCAAGCGCCAAGGGCCTAGTTTTCACAAGTTAACTATGCTGATGGAGGTGGAGGAGGAAAGAATCACAAAAAGAAAAATTATAAAAGGAAGTTAGATCGTGAGCATCCACCCCCATCGCCTTGTAGTGTTAAAGAAGCAATAAGTTATTACAATACAATGGTAGGTAATAGAGTAGTTTTTCCACCCAGAAATGCCCCGCCTTTTGCTCCAGCGACAGACGTTCAAGTTGATCCAAACTATTGCCGAGTCCATTGGCGCGTTGGTCATCCCACGTCTACATGCTTTATTTTGAGGAAGATCATCAACAAACACTTATTAACATGGACTCTACAGACCCCTCAAGGCAATGTTAATAACCAATTGTCAGCTCATGGGACACACATGGTGGTTGTATTTGATTAGAAGGCTGAAAATCAAACGAGAGGAACAAAAAGCTTCCACGACAACTATAATAGTTGTTCGTACGGGACGGCTAACGTGGTTCTTGCGTACGATGAACTACGTGGTAGCGACAGCGAGCAAGCCTACTAGGCAGATGAATATGAGGTGGATCCAAGCTTAGAGTATCAGTTATTCGATCAGGTTGGGATGCCTCCAAACTGAGTTTGCCCTTTACATCCTTTATCTGTAACGGAAGAGCCCCACACCTTTCCATGATACCTCTATTGATTAAGACCGAATCATCACTCTCTAGTGCCCCACTGATGGCAAATGTTCTTTGCTTAAATAAGACCCAACTATCATCTCATCATAAAAGAGTCTCTGGCCAGTCGAATGAGTAAGAGATGTTTGGGCGATTGAAAAAACCTCAAATCTTTGAGTGGGAAAATTAATTTTGCTTCCGGTAAAATGACAAATTTCTAACAATTAATTTCTCAAGCAATCCCATTTCTCCATAATTTGGTCTCATACATTGACAAGTACAAGTAAATATTTTTTGACAATGGAGGATCCATTTTGGTAAGATATTGCACTATCTCGTTTAAATGCCTATTGATGTCAAAATCCTCGGACATGGACACATATTCTCTTAATAAAGCGTTGCTTTAACTTTTCATTATTGTAAACTGTTTGAGCAAGGGTTATCTTCCCTTGACCACCCATTCCACTATGCTCATGAATGATAAATCTCCTTCATTTTTTGAGTTAATTAACATGCCCACTATGTTCCCATGACTATTGAACCATCTAGATAGGGTTGGGTCTCCCGAAACCTCATGGTTCAACAGAGGTATTCACATTTATAGCCCAAAGGTTGGAAATAACTCAAGTCATTTTAGACATCGCAAAGAAGAATGTTGTTCCATCATTGAGGTGGAAGGGACATATGGCCAGGTTGATTACAAAGTTTATATCTTTTCTCAGATGTTGATAGATCAATACAGTTCCCTCGCAATAGACCCTTATATATAACAGCAAGCATCAATGGAACAAGCTTCTTTAGAGCTTAGATGAATGGACGTGCTTACGTGAACATCATGCCTATTAGCTCATTTTATACAACTAATATCTCAGAGACAAGGTTAGTTGCAATACCCATGTCAATCTCAGAATATGCCAACCAAACTTCTAAATCCATTGGTTATGTCTATATCGGAATAGCAATGGGAAATCTCACATCACATTGAATTCTACGCGATTGAGTCAACTACCTCACACCATTTGTTGATTGGAAGATTTTAGATACACAACAACGATTTCGTTCCTTCAACATACCATCAATGTACAAAAGCCAGTGTCAAGGAGACGGAGATTGTAATATGAACTATCAAGAAGCCTTTTGCAAAAGAGGAGGCATATTTGGTGGATGTCGCCTTCTACACCGAGTTAAATGAGAAAACACGTGTCCTCACAAGGCGTATTGAAGGGGCACGAATGTCTTCTCTTAGAGATCAAGAGGAAGAATTCGAAGAAGCTATGCAAGTTAAAGCGAAAGGGCTGCTCAATCATAAAACCTCATTCTCTCTCTCAACAACTTAGAGATAGAATGAAGCCAAGGGTGGATCCGATGCAGTAGGAGGTGAAGCAACAAAATACACTAAGCAGTCCGAAAAACTGTAAGTAAAGAAAAGCACCACCAGCTTTTAACAATAATGCAAAAAGGTGGCACTCAATGATGGAAGGGTGTTATCGCCTTTCAAGGCGTGAGCGGGCAGCAGAAGGCCCTGAGAAAGCTGACCCTGAGTATGAATATCTTTTTATTGATAATCAAGGGCAGTATCGTGTCATTGGTAATTTAAACATCCAAGAATATGTGGAAGAGGTAGAGGATGAGCCTTAATGCACAATATCATTCAAAACCACAAGTTCAAGAGCTAGAGAAGGTGGATTTGGTTGGGGATAGCGATTAACTAATGTCAATCTTCATTTCGAAAGAAGAAACTGGATCAGAGAGATGCTTGGGTTGAATCAAGAAGTGAGTTGCCACAAGTTATATAGCCTACCTTCAGCAGTCCCGATCAAGCAATCAACCAGAACATATAAACCTGAGTTGGACCTTAAAATCAATGCTGAGGTGGAACGGTAGCTAGGTTTATCAAGCCATTCAACATCTAATTTGGCTTTACAGTATTGTGTCAGTGGGGAAGAAAGATAAAACAAAATTCTAGAGCTTATCCCAAAGATGAGTTCCTTTTGCCTTTAATTGATAGCTTGATTGATTGAACGTCTTTTCATGAGATGTATAGCTTTATGGATGGCCACGTAGTCTACAACCAGATCAAAATGGACCCAGATAATGCGGAGAAAATAGCGTTCAGAACTCTTTAGGCAATTTCATTTACAATGTAATGTCTTTTGGTCTGGAAAAAAGGGGGCAACTTATCAGAGGACAATGATGACTATCTTTCTTGACCTTTTCCATGACATTGTTGAAATTTATGTGGATGATTTAGTCATCAAGGAGGAGGATCACCTAGCTGATTTGACAAGAGTTTTCAACATGTATAGAAAGTACAAGCTAAAGATAAACCCTCTCAAGTGTGCCTTTGGGGTAACAAGTGGAAAATTCTTGAGTTTTGTGGCTAATCGGCATAGGAGTGCAGATGGACAAGAGCAAGCAAAGAACCATCCTTGATATGCCTCCTACAAAGACACAGAAGGAATTGAAGAGTTTGCTAGGAAAGATTTCCTACTTGAGGAGATTTGTTCCAGGTTTATCTGAGATCCACCCATTAATGGAGTCGTTACGAAAGACCACGAATTTCAAATGGGAGGAACCACACTAAGAAGATTTTGACAATCTTAAGAAATTGCTTACCTCTCCTCAAACGATTATTCCACCTAAGGCAGAAGCTCCTTTACTTCTTTATCTAACCTCTACTCCGAGGTCCGGTGCTTTGTTAGCACAGGATGTTAATGGATAGGAGACGCCTGCCTACTACCTGAGTAAGATCACCCATGGCCCTGAGACAAGATACGCAAGCATTGAGAGACATTGTTTGGCTTTAGTTGTTGTGGCTCATAAACTTGGGCATTATATGTTGTCTTTCACAATTAATATAATAACAAAATGTGAACTAAATTTTTGCTCGCACGAACCATTTTGGTGGGGAGAACACCAAGATGGTTCCTCATTTTGTCAAAGTACGATATGAAGTGCGTGGTTCCTTGCGCAATCAAAAGCCGAGCCTTTGCAAATCTATTGGCTATGTTTTCTTCAAGTCTGTTTGAACCACCTCGGGAGGATGATTTACAAACTAATGTTTGGGAAGCAGACTTAAAAGAATGGCCAATGATGTTTAATGGTTTATCAACGAGGGGAAAAGGAGGAGGGGGGTAATTTTATCTGGAGGAAAAGAGATCTCTGTCCTTTAAACTACATTCTCCTTGTTCAAACAATGAAGCAAAGTATGAGGCTTTGATTTGGGGCTTGCTTGAGGCCCTTTAAAGGGGGATTCGTCCACTCTGCATCAAAGGAGATTCCAATTTGGTTGTTAAACAAGTGAATGGTTAATACGCGTTGAAGCACCTCGGTTTAGCTCCCTATCCAACAATCGTACAAAGGTTGGTCGCTTAGTTTTTTTAAGTCAAAGTATAGAGACATCCAAGAACAATGAACAGACATGTCGATGCTTATGTCACCATTATACAAAAGATAGCCATGCAAAGAGAGTCGACCACCGTGATGATCCATCGAAGAACTACTCTATCTTTTGTACTTCAGCTTTTTTCCACTAATGTAGCCTTGAATTGGAGAGGAGCAATAAGGAAGCTGCTAGAAACAAGACATAGTTCGATGAAGCTCATCGAACTATCATAATTTTCCTTCTCCAACAAGTTACACACCTTTTTCTTTAATTTATGGAGCTGAAGCAATTCTTACAGTAGAGAGAAGTACCATCTTTTATATATGCTTTGCGAAGCAACATGCTTCCTCAAAGTAGGCATGTTAAACTAGAGGTGTTGGATGATCACAAGAACAACGTGAGGAAACATTTTCAAGCTTACACGAAACAGCTATTTAAGCTTATGAGAACCTCGTGAAGCCTAAAAAATTTATGGAAGGTAATTTAGTGTTGAAGGCGGTTCTTGATCATATTAGAGGACTTCCTTTACAGCAAATTGGGAAGGACCATCCGTGGTCAGAGAGGCACGTGATTCAGGGTATTGCCTTTCAAGATTAACAAGTGGTTAAAGATCTACCATGTTTAAAAAAAAGAACTGGTAAATTTTTCATTTGTTGTTTAATACTTGACTATATGCGAAAAAGCATTACATTTTGTAATGTGTGAACTAAATGTTAAAGCAAGGAACTGAGTATACACATGAGATTGAAGAACAATAAAACTTTCTTTATATTCTGATATGAGATAATTACAATTGAAAATGAAACTACTACGAAATACAAATTAGAGAATTCATCCTAGCAAAAATCCTAAGTTGGAATTAATGAAGAATTCTCCCCAACCGAGATAGCTATATCTTAAGCATCCTTCTGTTGATGATCAGACATCACTTCAACGCCAGCCTTCTGCTTGAACGCACTTTCATGTTCTCTCTTGACATCAACCAAAGCCTCTTCTGCTGCAACCAGTCTTTGATCACATTTCCAAGCTGAGGGATGAGTTCTTTCACTTTGTCTTCTTCAATCTTTAAATACTCCATAACTCTGAGGTAGCTAGAATGACATGCTGCTAACCGAGGGTGTTAATTAACCATCATTTCTTAAAGCTTTGAGGTTGCTTATGAAGCGATTATAGTAAAATATTCTCAATCTCAACAACAACAGCGGCAGTTCCTTGGAGGTGATAAGCCATTACCAAGTTGTGAGGTCTTATAAAGCCAACAATAGAGGTCTAGGGGTGACCAGAGGTCAGAAGCCGATCGAGCATAGAATAAAATGATCGTTTAGAGATAATGCTATCCTCAAGCACTTGCCAACTAAGTTGATGACATGCCTGGCAGAGGAGGCTCAAAGCCAGACTTACTCTCCCCAGCTTGAACGTCGGCTGTAGGAGCTTGGTCAGTGTGAGAGGATGAACGAGAACAAGCAAGAATAGCCACAACAAGAGAGGGTTCTTCAAGAGGGTTACTCTCTATAACATGATGCAAGAACATTATAAAAACAATAATTAGCACAATGGGCGCTAAGTCACCAAGAAGATGTACATAAAATTTTGAGAGAACCTTAGTAGTAAGCTATTAAGTTGACTTACAAAGTGTAAATTTTGAGAAAACCTTAGTAGTAAGCTACTAAGTTGACTTACAAGGGATTAAGAGTTTTAAAGAAACCTTAGTAGTAGGTTACTAAGTTAACTTAAAAGGTGTAAACTTTGAAAAACCTTAGTAGTAAGCTACTAAGTTAACTTACAAAGTGTAAAGAGTTTTAGAGAAACCTTAATGCTAAGCTAATAAGTTGACTTACAAAGGGTAATGAGTTTTAGAGAAACTTTAGTAGTAAGTTACTAGGTTGACTTGGAAAGTGTAAAGAGTTTTAGAGAAACCTTAATGGTAAGCTACTAAGTTGACTTACAAAGTGTAAAGAGTTTTAGAGAAGCCTTAATAGTAAGCTGCTAAGTTAACTTACAAAGTATAAATTTGGAAAAAGAACTTCAGCAATAATTCAGCCAAGCCACAAAAAGGATAGCTACCTCATCAACAGAAGGAAGAAGAATCACATTCTCCAAAGAAGACTGAGGTTCAACTGTTGCGCCAAGAGAAAGTGAGGACAGATCAACCTCGGCTGAGGGAGCGGGCTGATCTCTCTCCTCACTACTGACAGGCTAAAACACTAAGAACTAAAAGAACTCAGTAAAGTTTTGATCAAACAGCAAACAGAGAATAAATGTTTTGTTCTAAGAAGGTAATTACCACAACAATGGTCTCACGAACAAAAGAAAGCTTATCCAGAGGAAGCACAACTATGGCCATCACATTCACTTATAACTATAATATTGAGCCAAGTACTGATAAAGGCAACATACTTGGCTAATGTAATAACAACAATAAAGAAGATCCTTCCCAAACTTACCTCAGCTAAATCAAGGGGAAGGACCACAATCAGAGGCAACTCCACCATAGTTGAAGGAATGGAAGGCTTAGCAACTATATTCAGGGTCACCAATTGCTCTTTGGCTATGAGTACTTTTTTAGCAGCAGGACCTCGCTCAGATAGTATGAAAGCGCAGTCATTAAAGAGCGGGGTAATGGAGAAGGTGCAACGAAAGTATCTCCAATAACTAGACTTAATTGTGCTCTTAAGGTGGGCTATCATCAATATCAACAATAATCCTTGAATATAAAGGAGCATCCTGTGAAAGAAGAACCAATAAAAAGGATTAAAAGAAGACTCTTGAAGTAATAAGCAATAAGCTCAACACTCAGAATACTTACCGTTCGGACCGGCAAACAGAACTCGAGAATGACATCACGTGAGGAATCAACTCCCACAACTTCATCTGGTTTATAAAAGGAGTTGGAGTTACTGTTACTCTCGCCTGAGTTTCTTCCTTAGATATTTCTTTCACTGAGGCAAATTAACTGAAGGACCTTCCGTGGGACCTTCCGGAGCAAAAAAACATAAGAAACAAAAAAATTATCATCGGGATGGCATCTTTCATAACTAGCTAAAACACCCGCTAGGGTAATAGGAACTGAATCCATTTTTGAAAGTACTTCAGCTACCATTTAACCTGCTTCGTCAACAAGAGCTGGCTTTATGGGCTTAATGGTTCAAGGGGGTGCACTAACCACAATAAAGAACTGGTCTTGGATGTTTTAGGAGCTTTGGGCTTCGAGAGACTAGAGGGATCCAGCAATTCGTGCGGATTGCCTAACTTCGGGTACTTTTAAGGCTCACACTACAACAAGTGTCCGAGCGACTTGGAACAAGCTTGAATACAGAAAGAGATTCGTACTCTTTGCGCTTACTTACCAATTTGCTTATTAACAAACAAACACAACACTCAAACATATGGGATAGATTACGAGGAAGCCTTTTCCCCGGGAGCCAAGATGAAGTCTCCTGCATCTGCCTGAACTTTTCTCTTTACACCAACACTAACCTTGTTCTGAGCTTTTTTCGCCTTCTTTGCTACCTTAATAACCTCACTGACCGGATGCAAAGGAGGAAACTCAGTAGATGGCTCGATATTGGTGACACTTAATTCCAACTCTAAAGCATCAATTGAGCTGCTTTTGAGGCCAAGCTCATTAGGCCTAAAAGATTCCACAAAAGATTTCACAACAGGATAAATAGACTGAGTCCTAATAAAAGTTACGAACTATTTGAGCTGGAACGGCCAAAAGTAGCAAAGTCATCTCGTGGAAACATCACCCTGCCTTTTCCTAGCTAGCAGGAACAACCATTTTACCATCAAATTCTTCACACAGAGCAAAAACACTTTGGCGCGTTAAGTCGAGACAGGAAGTGGAAAAGGTATCAACTCTACTACTTGGGCAAAGGGAAAGAGGAACTACTTGACGCCAAATTATCTCTCAGAATGGTGAGGGTTGTAAGCTTCACTTTCTCTCTCTCTCTCTCTCTCTCTCTCTCTCTCCTGCTCAGTGAAGGAAGGAAGACAACTGGGTATAAGTACAAGAACCACAACCAACGAGGGATCATCACCTACCAATGCTTCGAAAATGATTGAACGGTAGGTGTAAGCTTCATCCTTAAAAATCGACAATGACTTGGCCTGAGTTTCCTCGGCATAAGGTCTTGCAATGAAACCACAATATATATCTATTACAGGAAGAATTTTCTTGCTTTTGTGATTCCAACGTAATAAGCTAGGGCATCTAACTGGAAATTTGTACATTGGGAGTTCCATAGGTGCAATATTGGGAACCTGTTGTAAAGGAACCGCATTAAAAGAATAGTGTCGCTAAAATTGGAAACGCCATACCTGCCAACAAAACGATCCGTGGCAAAATAGATCCTATCCAGCTAAGTGTATAATGAACCCATTATTATAACAGCCAGAGGAATGCTCACTCCACTAGCCAACCTAACTGCAAAAAATGTAGGCATAAAATGTAGGCAGCTAACTCGGAAGGTTGATCTTTGCCAGGCCAAACGATGCATCAGGAACCACATCCTTTACCTTCTGCCCTTTTTTCTTCTATTCCTTTGTTAACTTTGGTGGAACCATATAGAAATGCTTAGAGGAACCACCTACGCAGAGGTTGCTCATCGTAAGGGAGGGAGCCGTAGGGATTTATCCCCATTAGCTCACATACATCTTCTAAAGTGATGGTGAACTCACCCTAAGCTGCCACGAAGGTGTGGGTCAAACAGTTCCATCGAGAGATTAATAAATGAAGAGCAGAGTTATTCTTGAAAAGGGTAAAATCCTTAAACTAGTAAGCAACATTGGAAAGACCCACCTTGAGAAGAGCTTCCTAATACTTTTTGTAGATGAAAGACGTCCAAACGGCGAAAACCTCCGGTGAACCACCTGGTGCCTCGAACTCAATGTTAAAATAGGGAAAACCTCCCCTGTCCAAACGGAAGCTTAAAATACCATAAGGCGGTAGGTTACCTCCTTCAGAGTGATCCTCTGGTTCATCATCCATGAGAAATGGGTCCTCCAACCCCCTCAAGTGCACAGAGAAAGTTTTGCTTTCCTCAAAAAAAAATTATCACCCGTACCAAAGAAAGGAGCGCGACGATAACGATTAAAAAGAGCTTCCCTCATGGATATCACAGGCAACGGAGCAACACCTGAAATGTCGCCGGAAATATCTATAATTTGCTTAAGGAAGCCATTTATGATAAAAAGGAAGTATATCAGCAGAAAAGATGGTGTAAAAAAGGCTGAGAAGAAGAACAGGTCAGGATCATCCCAAAGAGAAGATAAACAAATGTTTTTTTTTTGCTGCAGAAAAGCTTTGCTAAGCATTAATGGAAGAAAGGAATTAGGAGAGTTTAAAAGAGTATAGTGAGAAAAAAATTTCTTATAGTGTTTGAAGAGACTTTAGGCGTTCCATTTGCTTTTTGACGGTTCAGAAAAACTAGGTAATTTGGGGAGAAAAATAATGGTTGCACAACCCAATGTATCAGAAATTATACAGAGGCTACACATGGCAATGGGCGATGGCAGTGTCAGAGTTAATGATGCCAACTATCAATTTGTAAAGTACATATAAGCAGAATTAGACACGTGTACAAAGAAGATTCTCCGCTCTGAGATCCTTCGGCATGAGATTCTTCAGTTTTAGCATCATCGCACAAAGGTTCCTCGGTTTAAGATTTAAAATAAATGGGGAGGTTTCAAACAATGAATACTCGAGATTGGAGATGTTTCGTAGAGAAATTTCTTGTTTACACAACAAATTTCACTACAAGGAGCCAAATGTAGGAGGAGATTATTTGTAGAACTCCTTGCTCAGAGATAAAATACTTCAAGAAGGTCAAAAAGGAGTTTAATCAAAACCAAAGAAGCTCAAGGGCAGAACCGAAGAGGCTCATAGTCAAGGTCGCCGAAGAAACTGCCCGCAATAACACAAAGGTTGAAAGAGCTCCACACGATAAGCAACCCGTGAAATGAGCTCACTCGAGGGAGCATACCCTACCCAACCACAAGTTTGCATGAACAACGATGTTCGTGACCTTTAAAAATCAACTAATGCAGAAAGTCAGACACAAAGGAATATTCCTTTCTGCACATGATCCCATGCTGGCAAAATGTATATAATATGTTGGCTATCACCATGCTTTATTAGACTAATACTTCTCCCCATATTTTGAGATTCTTTATGACATGCTTAAACCGTGTAGATCTTCGGGTGGGGTTTTACCAGCAGAGACATCCCAAGATAGGGATCCGGGGATCGAGGTCCCATGAAAAAAAGACATATATAATAGACAGAAAGAATAAATATTCTGGAATAGGCTTCAAGAAACTTGAAGAGATTCCAAAAGAGTTTAAAGCACTGTAAACACTTGAAGAGATTGCAAGTTTGATTGAAATTTGAGCACCTATAAACATTGATTATCATTATAAGTGAAATACAACTCTAGCTCCTGTAGCCCAAGTTCGGTGAACTACGTTATTTATTGTGTTCTTTGCAATTGATTGATTTCTTCCCTTAAGTATATTTTTTGCTTCAATACTAAACCTGTTGATTATCACTCTTGCAAAGCATACTTTCACAAGACTATCTATAAGGGTTACACCTCAATTGTACTACAACCACTCAGGTGACAAGAGAAATTACTTCCCCTTATTACCTAAAGAGAAGTCTTCTCTTACGGTAATCATCCAATATTAATGAGAGATCAATTAAAATTGTGTGTTTACATCAATTTCGAATAACGTAAAGGAACTTTCTGTGTAGTATACTTAATCTTCAATTTGAACACATTAAGAATTACTACACTGGGTAAAAGGTGGCCCCTCAGTGGAGTAATAATGCACATTACTATTTAACAATTGCCACAAACTTACAAGGAAACGTTGATCAGGTGAAAGAGATGTATCCGTAATTGTCCATCGCAAGCTTCTGGCCCGGATATCCTTCTGAACTTTCCATCCACGATCAACATCATATATCCTAATATGACTTTCCTGTTGATGTAAAAACAGCAAACTCTTCAAAAACTTTGGGAATGCAAGCACTCATATATACCTTGTGCATTAAGTCATCCAGACTTGAACAAATATCCATTACCATAATAGCTCAGCTATGGGTGCTGAAAAACAATACCTGAAATCCTGCGACAAAGAGAGAACCATCGATAGAGAATTGCGAAACATAAGCACAACTTTTCATCGTATCTACCACTCTAGGACCATTAACGGGTAAATATCGGCTTAGAACGTGACGTCGATCAGCGGATGAGAATCTACCCCTCCCCGAATAGTTAGCCTCTCGACCCGCCAACATTTTGACCGGAGAAACAGGTACTCTCCTCTTCCCAGGTACTACTTTGCTCAACCGCTCATGCGGTTCGGACCCAAGCCTTGTGAGCTGAGCAATATCATGATCAAGATGTTTTGATCCCCCCTCATTGGATCCTTGATCACCAGAGGATCCACTGGTATCAGGGTTGTTCCAATGCCTTCCAGACCTTCTCATTGTATATACTGTTTTTGTAACCTATGTACTATATATTATACACGCTTCAACTCAAAACATTTATGATAACAAAATTTTATGAACCTCAATAAGCATGTAGTGCTTGCTGGCACCAAAAATGAGTTCTGACCACACTTAATCTGCAAAACATTAAGTCATTGTAGCCCTCAAGTTAATGGGAAACTTTGAAGAAGAATAAAATTTAATCAATTTCATAAAACAAACTTGAACAAAGACTAGGTCAAGCATGAGTTTAAACTTGTCAAATTCATACATAATTAACAGCGGATGCATAGCTATTATATTATACAATCGAAGAAAAAATTGATGAATTGAATAAAATTGGGATAGGAAAGTTATCATTATCTCACCTCTTTGTGATGGTAAGCCCTTGCAGATTTTTCTGTCACGTATCAGCATATTATAATTGCCGTAAACAGATTGTGTTCTTTGTTTGACTTGTTAGAGTCGAGACGACGGTTCATTTGGTTTCATACATAAACAAGAAGAGAGTGTGTTGCACGCTCCCATCATTTGCGGGTGATGATAAAAATGCCGGGCAATAACTAACATTAAAAAACTACACACGTTATAATATTTATAATTAATTAAATAAATTCATAATTTATGAATCTCCTTATTTATTAATATTTAACCAATTATAATAATTTGGTGACCCAGAACTCCCACCATACAGTAGTCATTCTCCGGTATTTAAAACTTTTGACTCTATCTTTTTGGGCGATTGTCATGTGCCAATGTTGCTAGGTCATCACTTACGTATGACTGATATATATATATATTCTTTTTAATCCCAGAGAAAAAAGCTATATTGCTCTCATGGAAAGTGTATTTAACTAAACCCCAAAGGGGTTTTGAGTGGTACTCAAGTGCCATAAAAGGGTTTTGCATCCTCCAAGTCTTGAGTTTGACTTCTCTCACCATCAAAAAATTTTGTATGACGACTATTAAGATATAATTTTTATTTCACAAGTCTTGTTCGGAGCGAAAAGGTTAATTTAAGTTACACACAAATTCATTTCGGATTTTCTTCATACCCAAAAAAAATTGAGGATTGAGGATTCACGCTAAATAACTATCTCTTAGCAACATAAATAAATTTTTCTAAATTTGCTTTTAACAAGAGTAAATTGAGGATTCATGCTTTGATAGTTAACTATTTTTTTTAAAAAAACAATGGAAAAATCTGAAGAACTTACAAAGCAAATGTAAGAAACTTAAATAAGAACCTTTAACAAAGGGCCCGCAACTAACTAAATTTAAAAGAAGGAAGGTTCAATCTATCCATCTTAACAATAGCTTTGAATTCCTTAGGAAGAGAATCAACATGAGTGAAAAATGATAGTTAACTTGAATACTCCAAAACACTTGAATTAATGTATAATTATTACACTTATAAAAAAAGTCAACATAGTATTTATTTTTTGTAAATTAACATATTAGTCTCTCACATATATGTCCAAAAATGTCACTCGTACTATAATTATATCTTCAAATGAATATATAACGTGTCGCATACTTGTAATGAAAGTAGTTTATTTGTTCTTTTTTAAGAGTCTTTTAAAATACCCTCACAAACACATTCCAATACCCAAACAAACAAAGAAAACTAAAATATTCATATATCTATCTATCTCTATATCTTTTTTCTCTCTTCTTATTCTTCTTCTATTTTTTCACACCCCTCTACTATGCACTGTCGACTCTCCCCATATTAAAGCCCCACCCCATATCATAAAAAGCACATGTCCTAATGTAACACCCCGCTTAATTAAATACCGGGTGATCAGTCATATACCCAATTAAATCAGAGTATACAGTTGATTCATTCTTAGTATCACTGTCGAAAAATATTTTCTTTTTTTTCTTTTTTTTTTTTGGTTAATCACCTAATACTCAATTAAGCTGGTGTTAAAAACTTCCAAATTTTAATTTAATAAAATTCCATTTTATCATTACAAACAATTTCATGTAATCCACTCCACAACAATGCATAATAGATAAGTAACATCACATCTAAATTAAATGTAACTCGAATAAACTCCCCAATTTAAATATCTCACTACAACAATCCAAATAAACTGAATGTATCAAAACTGACATAAGTAATACCACTGTCTGAGATAGAATAGAAATAACTAGAATTCTTGGGCAGCATGCCCTACATGAAACTAACTACTACAGATGTATGAATCAAGAGAATGAAAGCGTCTAAGCAAAGTCTGCAACTCCATAGCATCCATAGTACGTCAAGTATCCAATCATCTATGCCTAGCGTCCTTGTGATTGGACACTTAATATAGAAGATACAAGAGAGACGAGAATATGCAAGAAAACGGGTCAAAGCCCGATTGTAAAATATTTTAAAAACAGCAAGTGAATAAATGCTACAACTAGAAATTATTATATATATGTTAGATTCTCGGACTCTCACTTGAGATTCTCACCTCTCAACTAATGTGCACGCCTAACGTATACCCGAATTATTCTAGTGACTACTCTCATTTTCACTAGATTATCTCATTGTATCAACTGACCATAACCCTTATCTTTCCCCACTTATTTTTCTCGTAATACAAGATATATATATATATATATATATATCCAATTTTCACTTCCACGTGGATAAGCCCTTTTTCAATACAATATAATTAAGTGTTCTCATATTTAATTCATTTAGATTTCATTATCTTTCATATCTACTTAATTCACACATTAAACACTATCATAAGTATATATATACATTCACTCTATTATATATATACACCCCGAGCCTTAGCTACGGTGCACGCATACTCTGTTATCATGTCCAGGTACATCTCGTCACTGTACAAAGGACTGTCGGTTCGGTATATCCCTCGAACCATAAATAACAAACACAAATATTGGAGGCAAATATAGTCCAAAGCCTTTGGGCTACGCACATACCTACGCACCCAAATGACCGGTCACACCCTTTATTCACAAAAGTGGTGCTCAATCCCTAAGTTCTATATTTTGAGGCAACAAGTCAAAAATCCCCCCATAAGGCTTATCAGGATATGGCTGTCATCAACGCGCAAAACTCCAGTCGATAGCAAGTAGGCTAGGTATGTCATACACATAAATTAATCAACTAATAGGTATATACTCAACCTATATAGTAATAGGTACACACTCGATCTTTATCTCAAATTAGGAATTCATCCTACCCCAAGTACCCGTTGTATTTCTCAAATACTACCTGTACTTGTTAATTATGATTTCATCTTATTATCGTATTTTTATTATGTAGTTGTCACTCACATAATTCTTTATCAAACCCAAATACCCGTATATATTACAATGCTACCCTTACTTTACTATTACAAATTATTCTCTTATTCGTATTTTTATTATATAGATCTCTCGCATAATTGTTCCTCGCTCACATATATAATTTTCCAACATTAACTCAAGTCACTCGCTCCTTGTTAATGTACTAAAATTATTTAATTCTTGCCGTGAGAAAAATACTAATTTTCTAAACTTGTCTTGGCTAAAAGGGACTTTCTGAAATCTCGTTCGAAGTCCCAGAAATATCGTTCGAATAACATTAATCATTTTTCTCGATAAAGTTACATTCTGCCCAGAAATATAAAATTACAATTTGAGGCTTTTTTGCTCCGATTTTGAAAAACTTTAAAACTACAAAGTTATGCAAAATGTGAATTTATACAAGATCGCGCGAGCACACTAACAATTTTCGCTTGAAACAGTCCTAAAATTATCATACAATGTTCGTCCTTTTTCTAAAAAAAAATTATGTGTTTTCTCCACTTTCTTTCACCCAAACTCACATAAAATATATTCTAACGAATCCCAAATATCTCAACATCATTTATATATGATTATGGGTAATTATAATACAAAGAAAAATATTTAAATTATCAATTTTATATGAGAATTAACATCAAACCCCAATTAACCCTCAAAATCCCCAAGTTCCAAATTCACCATTTATCTATTAATAAACCCAAGATTTTAATTTCGTGATTTACAATCTAAACCATAATAATTTTTTTGTATATCCTCTATATGTGAATTTCTAAACTACATGCAATAACTAACCATCAATTGATTTATCAATTCAAAACATACCCAAATTTCATAATTCTCATGGGTAAATATTAATCAGATTCTAACATGGATATTATAGTCACTAATTGGACTTGCCATATGTGTAAGTCTGAACCTTTGGTAATGATAGTGTAGATACTTCTCCTCCCCTTTTTTGGCGAACTTTTTGTGGTGGTAATGGTGGTGCAATGTGGTTAGCCTCCTTAGCTTGCCTAGAAAGCTCCTTGGTCTATAAGAAAAACTCCTCCTCTTCTAAAAAAAACCTTTCCTCTTCTTAGAAAACCTTTCACTCTCTCTCAAAAGTTCTCACCTTTTGTTTAGATGAAATGAACCTATGTTCTCCTAACCCAGCACTTATATATCAATTATCAATTTTTGGAGTTACTATTTATCTCCTCTAGAAAGTGACCAAAATACCCCTTCGGGGGGTGTTTATTCGGTTCCAAATTGATCCGAGACCCAAATCAAACCCCCCGGGTAGACTTTTCTGACTATTAAACCCCTCTAGACACTTTGGAGCAATCGAAACAACCATTCGGATGACATAAAAATAATTTACTTTTCATTCCATTCAATTATAGCCCCGACACGACCCACACGCGCATCCCGACTTAATTACCGTAATTGTCGTATTTATAAATTCCGATAATTTTTATAAAGTCATATTCATATATTAATTTTAATCACTAAGTAATATTTAATATCAATCACATATTACTTTTATTCTAGTAATATTCAATTCGGATTAATTTCAATTATTTTCACAAAAATAATTCCAATTAATCCCCAATGATTTAACCCATTTACTATCAATTTATCTCATTTTAAAAGTCATTAAAAATACGGGGTATTACATACTTCCCCTTATAATTAAATTTCGTTCTGAAATTCGAAAAATAAGGCACATATAGTAAGGACAACTTTGCGTATTCATATCACATCTCATGTAATCCCCGTCGTACCACCCATACAGTACATTATCGAATACACTTAATAATGAACACCTCACTGATGTTATAATCCAAGCCTTACCATTTAAGTGTCACTACTTAAGTACTAATTTTAGATAATCACCATCTATCCTCCTACTATTTGCATTATAGTTGATTAATCAGTCTTTGGATATATACAAACTCGTCTTACTACTATGTCACATCAGTAGTTTATTCATGTTTATATGGTATATATTTTATACACATTATATACTATAAATGCCAACACATTTCTGCAATACTTCATCAGCAAAGGACTATGGAACCCACGCTTATAAGCTACCGGTTCAATCTCTGCAATAATAGGAAATGGTCATACGTATCTCTGCGCCAATTTTTCTTTTTCCAACATGAAATAATGTAATACCAAATTATTTCAATTCTGGCCTACGGGTTCTGAACCCATCTGGCCCGAGGAGCCATACCATTAATCAGTTGAGAGAGTACACCAACTCCAGCAGTGGAAAATATTACACTAAACCTTCCCCTAATCGAAAATACAACATATCTATGCCCGTCTGTTTGTGGGTATTAGGTCGTATACATTTGCATCTCGTTACTCATGGCCTTCCGAAAACTATTCCCAATAACGAGACATAACTCTCTTATCTCTTTCAGAAACAATGTCTAAATGTGTGGAACCCCGCCTAATTAAATACCGGGTGATCAGTCAGTTATTAATTAAATTCAGAATATCCAGTTGGTTTAGATAATGCATCACTGTCGGAAATCATCAATTTTATTGAATTAAAACTAACCACCTAATATTTAAAAAGGTTGATGTCAAAATTTTATCTTGTTATTAACCATCATCAAGTAAGGAAATAATTAACTAATATCATTCATCCTAAAAGCATAAGGAAAGGACTAGCCGAATTAAAATAAAGAACTGGAGTAAACACTTCCAGTCAAAATCCCGTACAACAATCCGAAGCCATGAAATAAAAGTCTACTAACAGAATAAAACATTTAAATTTCTAAATAGAAAATAGGAAGGGACGACATATCCAACTGAAGTAAATAAGTGATAGATAAAGAAGAATATACTATGAAGCATCTACTAGCAATGTCATGTAGCTTCCACATCAGCTACAGCTCGGCAACTGAATGGAATCTCCTAAGCCTGGCGTTCGTGTGGCTGAGAACCTAAAATAAAGGAACAAGATGTGACACCCCGTCTAATTAAATACCGGGTAGCTACTCCTTTATTTAAATTAATATAAAATGCCAAGATGGTTCAGTTCATAGCATCACTATCGAAAATATTTTTATAATTACTAGCCACCTAATATTTAAAAAGTGAGTTGTCAATTTTAATTGAATCCAATTATCATGCAATAAGTAGATTATGAAATACCAATGTAACAACCACAACATGGTCACAAAAGAATAACCATAGAATAATAATGAATCTGGAGGAATACTCCTCACAACAATCCGAATACTGAAATAAACAAATACCAAGTCCGCATCACTAAATTAATTACAACCCAAAATCTGAAATAACTGAATAGATAAAGTATCTCTAAAAGGAAATAGGGCGACATGCCCAACAGATGAGAGAATCTGATAATACAGAATCAGGATCGAAAATGGAGGCGTCTACTGTCAAGATCCTGTAACTTCCACAGCAGCTACAGTACGTCACCTGAATGGAACTCCTATGCTTGGTATCCTTGTGGCTGGGCACCTAAAAGGTTTTACAAAAATAGATTTGAAAGCAAACGGGTCAGAGCCCGATTGTGAAAACAGTTTAAAAATAGCAAGTGTTTAATATCATTAAACAGTGAATATAAAGTACATGATAGTGTGTGCACTCACATGAGTTCCTCACCTCTCAACTAATTGTGCACTCCTATCGTACTCGTACCCATTCTAGTTATTCCCATACTTAACTAGTCAAATATAAAATCTAACATTGCTATACGATTCACGATTTAATTCCGGCATCTTCATTTAAATAGAGTGTCTTACATTTCTTCTCGGTTTCCCATATAAGTAATACTACTTACTAGAGGATTTCCAAATTTATTTTTACGAAAACGTTGCAATTAATTATACTCACATTTATACATGGCAGTGCATTTCAATTTACAGTATATTATTCTCATCATAAATATACAATACTAGCACCCCGAGGCTAAGCTGTGGTGCACACATACTCTGCTATCCGATCCCGATACATCACGTACATAAGGACCACGCATTCCGAATCTCTCAGGAATCGTTATCAAATGACAACAATCACACATAATGGAGGCGAACATAGCTCACATCACATGGGTCATGCACATACCTACGCTCCCATGATCAACAGACTTATTAACTTCTCAATAAGTCCTTCTCTGACCTATGTCCTCGAGGTACCAATCTAAATCCCCCCCGTAGGCACACAAAGATTTGATGGCCCTGATCGAACGCCGACCTCCCATGATAGCAAGTACAGTAGGTATGTTATACACAGATAACTACATATACTAAGCATTCGCACATCTTAGATATCTCAACATATTAATAGAGGTATACTTATTGTTCTTGTATCATCATTTAATATCATACGCTTATAAGTCCCCAATTTATATACATTAAAGTTATCAACTCTTCTCACGTCGTAATTGGGTACTCGTTTCCTATTTCATAAAGGTCATTCGATTTACTACAAGATTATAAGTTTTACTCCTCAACGTACTCTAATCTCCCAAATATACCCACTAGTCAATAAGGGAATGTTATTACTCCATTAAATAAGTCTACGGGACATTTGAAATAAAAATCAGGCCTAAAAGGCCATTCTGTCAACTCGTTACAAGTCTCGTTCGAACGAGTGTCGTTCGAACGAAAGTCTTCGAATGAACTACCAACTCGTTAGAAGGTATACTGTCATATCGTTAGAAGCTCTTTCGAACGACCTGGGCAGGTCTTCTAACGAGATGGCAGACTACACCCAAAATTCCCAAAATCCATTTTTCTTCTTTCTACTCTTCTCTAAATCCATCCTAAGACTATCCAAATACCTTTTTAATGTTTGTAAACTATTTTTAGTCACCCTAGACCATTTTTAACATGCTTTTGGTTCAAATCTTACAAATTAACATGCCAAAATCATAAATCCCCAATTCTTATTCCAAACCCTATGAACTTGAACCCAAAATTTAATTTCATAAAAAGACTCCTTATAAATCCGATTTCAGGTCATCAAAAGTTATGTTTTGTATATTGAATTCGTCCATAATCATTCTACATGCAAATTCCTACCCAAAACCACAAATTTCACAATAATTCCATTTGGTATTATTCATCAAAATTTCCAAGACACAAACAGTTTTCTACGCTACACATGGAGGAAATATTCAATGCAAATAACGACATCAAAACACTTTCCTTAGATTCGTTATTCAGATGTGTTGTTGATTATTCAAGGTTGATTTTCTCCTCTTTTTCGGTCACAAATCCTTTCCAAAACTGATGGTGTGGAGATGGTTTGGCTTGGGAACCCTTTACCCTCTTTCTAACTTTCTCAAAACTACCGTAGCCCACTATCTCCATTTTTTGTTGATAATGGCCTTAGTGGTTCTTTTAAAATCTCTAAATTAACACTTAAATTTGTGGGTCTAAATTTCCTAATTTTTAAAATTATCAAAATACCCTTCTAGGTTTCCGGTTTGGCCTAAAAGTGCCCCGGGACCCAAATTAAACCCCCGGCTAGTGTTTTTTGACTATTTCGACCCTTCCGGACACGTTGACGCACTCAAAATGACCATTAGGTTGATAAAAATATAATTCACTTTTTACTTTAAATAATTTCATTCCTGACGCGACTGACACGCGCGTCCCAACTTAAGTTTCCAAATTGTCGTGTTTCAGCCTCGCGACAACTTTAATATTTTCAATACTTAATTTTCAATACTCATGAAATTTTCAATTTTAACATCATAATAAAATACTAACTCACATCTCGCTAGTATTTATATCCGGATTAATTCTTAATTAATTCTCATTTAATTTAATTAATCCCTTAAATAATAATCAATAAAATTACGGGGTATTACATACTTCCCTCCTAGTAACAGAATTTCGTCCCGAAATTCGGAACTAAAGAATACCTGATGAAAATATCTCTGGATAACGCTCGCGTATCTCATCCTCGCGCTCCCATGTGGACTCCTCGGCGTTATGATGCCGCCACTGAACACGTATTAACGGTACTATCTTCGACCTCAGTTTCCGCTCGCTTCGGTCCAAAATAGCAATTGGCCCCTCCTCGTAGGAACTATCGGACTGAAGATCGATGTCCTCCAAAGCAATGTGAGTATGGGCCAAATCATCCCTATGATATTTCCTTAGCGAGAAAATATGGAACACATAATGAATACTATGCAAGTGCTCTGGTAACCCAAGTCTGTATGCGACTGGCCCAATCCTCTCGATGATAGGAAATGGCCCCACATATCTTGGTGTCAGTTTCCCCTTCTTCCCAAATCGCATGATCCCCTTCATTGGAGATACTCTGAGTAACACCTAGTTCCCCACCTTGAATTCTCTGAAGAACCTCTTGGCATCAGCATAGCTCTTCTGTCGGTCCTAAGCTACCCGAATACGGCTCCGTATCATCTCTATCCTTGCCGAAGTGTCCTGAATCACTTCCGGCCCCAGGAGTTTGTTATCCCCCACCTCTAACCAACATGTTGGGGAACGATAAGGTCTACCGTACAATGCCTCAAATGGAGCCATGCCAATGGTGAATTGATAGGAGTTATTATAAGCAAACTCCACCAGTGGAAGGTACTGCTCCCAACCACCTCTAAAGTCTAGGATGCACATATGCAACATGTCCTCCAACATCTGATTTGTCCGCTCTTTTTGCCCATCAGTCTGCGGGTGATATGCCGTACTCAGCCGTAACTCTGTACCCATTGCCTCCTGGAAACTCTCCTAAAATCGTGAAACAAATATCTTGTCTCGGTCAGACACGATATTTAGAGGCACACCGTGAAGTCTCACTATCTCTGTGATGAAAATTATTTTATACTGTCCCGTAGTGTAATCTGTCCTTACGGGTAGAAAATGAGCAAATTTGGTCAACCGATCCACAATTACCCATATGGAGTCGTGACCCCTCTATGACGTAGGTAACCCCGTGATAAAGTCCATGGATATGCTCTCCCATATCCACGTTGGAACCTCTAATGGCTGTAGAAGTCCTGCCGGTTTCTGATGGTCTCCACCTTTACTAGCTGACAAGTGGCACATTTAGAAATGAACACGGCGATATCTCTCTTCATCCCGCTCCATCAGTACTGTCGTCTCATGTCTTGGTACATCTTATCCCCACCAGGGTGTACCGCGAACCGTGAGTCGTGCGACTCTACCATTATCTTGTGTCACAAGTCTTCCCCTTCCGAAACAACCAGTCTTCCATTGAAGCGTAATCCCCCGTCTGAACTAACGGTATAGGGCTCGGCTCCCTCTGCTAGTAATCGAATTATCTGCTCTTGACAGAACGAGTCATTTTCTTGGGCCTTTATCACTTTCGTAACAATCTGCGGTGTAACAGTCATCACAGACATGAATGATCGGGCCACTGCATCCTGGTGTCCCAACTCCTTCCACTTAGCTTTCCACACCTCGACCACCTCATCTACTGGCCTATGGCTCAATGCGTCTGCTACCACGTTATCCTTCCCTAGGTGATACTGGATATCGAACTGATAATCCTTCACAAACTCAAGCCACCGACGTTAACGCATATTCAGCTCCTTCTGCATAAAGAGGTATTATAGAGACTTGTGGTCTGTGAACAACAAAAATTTCTCTCCCAGGAGATAGTGTCTCCAAATTCGAAGAGCGAATACGACTGTCGCTAACTCCAAGTCGTGGGTGGGGTAATTCCTCTCGTGAGGCTTAAGCTTACGGTAAGCATAAGCTATGGCCTGATTCTCCTGTTGCATCACACCTCCAAGTCCTTGTAAGGGCGCATCGGTGTAGACTAAATACTCAACTCCCGATCTGGGCAATGCTAACACAGGCGTTGAGGTCAACTTATCCTTTAACTCATCAAATGCCAACTGACAGGCATCTCTCCAGATGAATGGCACACCTTTGCGAGTCAGATGTGTCAAAGACCTGCTATCTTTGAGAAACCCCAAATAAACCTCCTGTAGTATCTTGCTAGGCCCAAGAAATTACGGATCTCAGTCGGTGTCGTGGGCTGTCCCCACTCCCTGACCCCGGATACCTTCCCCGGATTAACAGATATCCCCCAGTCTGAAATGATATGCCCCAAAAACTGAACCTCCTTCAGCCAAAATCCACATTTCTCATACTTTGCATAAAGCTCGTTCTGACGCAGAATCTGCAAAACCTGCCTCAAATGCTCGGCGTGCTCCTCTTCTGTCTGGGAGTAAACCAGGATGTCATCAATAAAGACGATGACAAACTGGTCTAGGAACTCTCTGAACACCCTATTCATCAAGTCCATAAACACGTCTAGATGGTTGGTCAAGCCAAAAGGCATAACTCGAAACTCATAGGAACCATATCTCGTCAAGAAAGCAGTCTTCGAGACGTCCTGTTCCCTGATATGCAACTGATGGTACCCAATCATAAGTCAATCTTTGAAAAGAAGGAAGCTCCTCTCAACTGGTCGAAAAAGTCATCGATTCGGGGCAACGAATACTTATTCCGTATCGTGACCTTATTCAACTCCCGGTAATTTACACACAACCTCAACGATCCATCCCTCTTCTTTACGAACAACACAGGGGTACCCCACGATGAAGTACTCCTCCGGATAAACCCCTAACCCAAAAACTGCTCTATCTGATCCCTTAGCTCTCTCATCTCTACTGGAGCCATACAGTAAGGTGCGCGGGCAATTGGCCGAGTGCCCAGCGTCAAATCGATCACAAAATATATCTCTCTACTCGGAGGTAGTACAGGTATATCCCGAAATACATCAGCAAACTCCCTAACAACTGCAATAAAATCGAGTGGTAATGCCACTTCCTTAGAGGTCTCCTCCTCTATATAGTACAAATGAGTGGACGATCCTCCCTCAGGGAGAGGCATCACCACTAAAAACATCTCCTGCCCGGGAATGGCAAATATAATACTCCTACTGAAATAATCAATCATGGCTCGGTATGCAACTAGCCAATCCATACCGACAATCGCATCGTACTCAGTCATCTCTAATACTAACATATCAGCGGGTAAAGTAAATCTCCCGATTTCTATACCCACACCTCTACAAATAAGGGAAATCACAGAACCCCTACTCAACGGTGAATCTACACAAGTAATCGTGCTCTCTGCAGTGTCTAACAACCCAATAGTGCATGAAAATCTCGTGGCAATGAAATAATATGTGGCCCCCGTATCAAATAAAATACGCCCCATAGTCCCCTAAATGGAGAACAAACCTTCAATAGTAGGTGGATCCTGTGGGACTGCGGCATGCTGGAGCTGATACACTCTCCCATACTGAAGCTGTCTCTGCTGGACTGGGATCGCTGGGATGGGTGGTAATGCTACCATCTGCGGTGGTGCTAGGTGGGAGGCGGGAAACATAGGCCTTTGTGGCTCGTGTCGAGCACCCTGTTGTTGCTGCAGTGGGGCCCTGCCCTTATTAGGACAATCCTGGCATTTGTGACCAATCTTGCCACAAATGAAGCACTTCCTCGGGAAGTTTCCCCCTCGTTGTCCCTGCTGCCCACGGCCCCTATGGCTGTTACCATTCCTACCTTGACCATACTGGCCCTGCTGAAACTGTTGCTGCTGACCATTCTGGCCTTGCTGGCACTGATTGTCGTTCTGACCCTGATGGCCATGTCTGAAACCTCCCTGTCCATTCCTGAAACCCCCAGATCTGAATCTCTTAGGATCCCCCTGTTGGGAACCCTGATCACCATGCCTGTGCTGACCCTGAGCAGATTGTGCCCCGCTGGCACCATTTCTCCCTGTCCTACCCTGATGGCTGGACTCTCCTGATCTCTTACTCTCAGACATGTGAAAGCGGTGGTCCTGGCAGTGAAGCAGTGCTGCATTAACCACATCAGAATAAGTGGCCAACGAGAGACTTTCCAACGAGTGTTGACGGATCTTCCAAGTCAATCCATCCATGAACTTCTGAATCTTCTTCTCTTCAGTCGGAATCTCATCGGGAACAATGTTCAAGAGATTAGTGAATTCGGCCTCATACTCGGCCACGGTCTTCCCCTCCTGTTTGAGGTTCATTAACTTCCTCCTCATTTCAGTGTGAACAGCTGATGGAAAATATTTGCGATTGAACCGCACCCAGAACTCCTGAATAGAAAGGGCGTCTCTCTCCTCCGCGGTGGTAATGGACTCCCACCACTGCAACGCTGATCCTACTAGCTTGAAAGTAGCCAGTATTTGCTTCTAAACATTCGTGCACTCGTACATCCTTAAGTGCCTTTGAATGTCCTTCTTCTACTGACTGGACACAACAACGTCGGAGCTGCCTGCAAACTCCGAAGGGTGTGCTTTCTAAAAAGCATCATGAACGCATTCCCAAGCAGACGGGAATGCATGAGCCTGAACTGGCGCGGCTACCGACGCCTGAGGTGGTTCCTGCTGCACAACTGCGAGGGCGGCATTTACCGCTTGGGCTATAATAGTTGCAACATCTGCGGCATTCATGGTGCCCTGAACAGGTGCAGGCCATGGCTCGGGCTGAGCATCCCTAGGAACTCGCTGTGCACGTCATGGAGGCATCTGAAATGAGAGTAAAGTCTTATAAATTCGCAGTTTTTATCTCAAAATAGCTGAAGAGCGAAACATACCAAAAGAATACAATAGTCTTAAAATATAGGGCTCTACATCAAAGAAAGCTCAGCGAAAACATAATAAGCCGTACAGATCCTAAGGACACTAGAACCTGATGCTCTGATACCACCTGTGACACCCCATCTAATTAAATACTGGGTAGCTACTCCTTTATTCAAATTAATATAAAATTCCAAGTTGGTTCAGTTCATAGCATCACTATCGAAAATATTTTTATAATTACTAGCCACCTAATATTTAAAAAGTGAGTTGTCAATTTTAATTGAATCCAATTATCATGCAATAAGTAGATTATGAAATACCAATGTAACAACCACAACATGGTCACAAAAGAATAACCATAGAATAATAATGAATCTGGAGGAATACTCCTCACAACAATCCGAATACTGAAATAAACAAATACCAAGTCCCCATCACTAAATTAATTACAACCCAAAATCTGAAATAACTGAATAGATAAGGTATCTCTAAAAGGAAATAGGGCGACATGCCCAAAGATGAGAGAATCTGATAATACAGAGTCAGGATCGAAAATGGAGGCATCTACTGTCAAGATCCTGTAACTTCCACAACAGCTACAGTACGTCACCTGAATGGAACTCCTATGCTTGGTGTCCTTGTGGATGGGCACCTAAAAGGTTTTACGAAAATAGATTTGAAAGCAAACGGGTCAGAGCCCGATTGTGAAAACAGTTTAAAAATAGCAAGTGTTTAATATCATTAAACAGTGAATATAAAGTACATGATAGTGTGTGCACTCACATGAGTTCCTCACCTCTCAACTAATTGTGCACTCCTATCGTACCCGTACCCATTCTAGTTATTCCCATACTTATCTAGTCAAATATAAAATCTAACATTGCTATACGATTCACGATTTAATTCCGGCATCTTCATTTAAATAGAGTGTCTTACATTTCTTCTCGGTTTCCCATATTAGTAATACTACTTACTAGAGGACTTCCATTTTTATCTGTATGAAAACGTTGCTATTAATTATACTCACATTTATACATAACAGTGCATTTCAATTTACAATATATTATTCTCATCATAAATATACAATACTAGCACCCCGAGGCTAAGCTGCGGTGCAAACATACTCTGCTATCCAATCCCGGTACATCACGTACATAAGGACCATACATTCCGAATCTCTTAGGAATCGTTCTCAAATGACAACAATCACACATAATGGAGGCGAACATAGCTCACATCACATGGGTCACGCACATACCTACGCTCCCATGATCAGCAGACTTATTAACTTCTCAATAAGTCCTTCTCTGACCTATGTCCTCGAGGTACCAATCTAAATCCCCCCGTAGGTACATAAAGATTTGATGGCCCTGATCGAATGCCGACCTCCCATGATAGCAAGTGCGGTAGGTATGTTATACACAGATAACTACATATACTAAGTATTAGCACATCTTAGATATCTCAACTTATTAATAGAGGTATACTTCTCGTTCTTGTATCATCATTTAATATCATACGCTTATAAGTCCCCGATTTATATACATTAAAGTTATCAACTCTTCTCACGTCGCAATTGGGTACTCGTTTCCTATTTCATAAAGGTCATTCGATTTACTAAAAGATTCTAAGTTTTACTCCTCAACGTACTCCAATCTCCCAAATATACCCACTAGTCAATAAGGGAAGGTTATTACTCCATTAAATAAGTCTACGAGACATTTGAAATAAAAATCAGGCCTAAAAGGCCATTCTGTCAACTCGTTACAAGTCTCGTTCGAACGAGTGTCGTTCGAATGAAAGTCTTCGAACGAACTACCAACTCGTTAGAAGGTATACTGTCATATCGTTAGAAGCTCGTTCGAACGAGATCGTTCGAACGACCTGGGCATGTCTTCTAACGAGATGGCAGTCTACACCCAGAATTCCCAAAATCCATTTTTCTTCTTTCTACTATTCTCTAAATCCACCCTAAGACTATCCAAATACTTTTTTAATGTTTGTAAACTATTTTTAGTCACCCTAGACCATTCCTTAACATGCTTTTGGTTCAAATCTTACAAATTAACATGCCAAAATCATAAATCGCCAATTCTTATTCCAAACCCTATGAACTTGAACCCATAATTTAATTTCATAAAAAGTCTCCTTATAAATCCGATTTCAGGTCATCAAAAGTTATGTTTTGTATATTGAATTCGTCCATAATCATTCTACATGCAAATTCCTACCCAAAACCACAAATTTCACAATAATTCCATTGGGTATTATTCATCAAAATTTCCAAGACACAAACAGTTTTCTACACTACACATGGAGGAAATATTCAATGCAAATAACGACATCAAAACACTTGCCTTAGATTCGTTCTTCAGATGTGTTGTTGATTGTTCAAGGTTGATTTTCTCCTCTTTTTCGATCACAAATCCTTTCCAATACTGATGGTGTGGAGATGGTTTGGCTTGGGAACCCTTTACCCTCTTTCTAACTTTCTCAAAACTACCGTAGCCACTCTCTCCCTTTTTGGTTGATAATGGCCTTTGTGGTCCTTTTAAAATCTCTAAATTAACACTTAAATTCGTGGGTCTAAATTCCATAATTTTTAAAATTACCAAAATACCTTTCTAGGTTGCCGGTTTGGCCTAAAAGTTCCCCTGGACCCAAACTAAACCCCCGGCTAGTGTTTTATGACTATTTCGACCCTTCTGGACACGTTGGCGCACTCAAAATGACCATTCGGTTGATGAAAATATAATTTACTTTTTACTTTAAATAATTTCGTTCCTAACGCGACTAACACGCGCGTCCCAACTTAAGTTTTTAAATTGTCGTGTTTCAGCCTCGCGACAACTTTAATATTTTCAGTACTCATGAAATTTTCAATTTTAACATCATAATCAAATACTAACTCACGTCTCGCTAGTATTTATATTCGGATTAATTCCCAATTAATTCTCATTTAATTTAATTAATTCCTTAAATAATAATCAAAAAAATTACGGGGTATTACACAAGAAAGGAGTTTTGCAGAAGAACGGGTCAGAGCCCAAGTAGAAAATAGTTTAAATATAGCAAGTGCTTAAATTGGTTAATTAGCACAAATATTATTCATGTTAACTTAGCGTACTCACTTGAGATGCTCGTCTCTAATCTAATGTGCATTGATAAGCACCCAAAAGTGTAAATTTACCCCGAATAGATGTATTTTTGTTGTTAATTTTCGATAATTTGGGTCTTATGCGCGTTAATGTTTATTTTATAGGTCAATTGTGTCTTGCAGATGTAAAAGCAATAAATCAAGTCAGATACGCAATTCATGGAGCTAATTTCCCTGTCCCGTAACCTTACCCGAGAACCCGACCCTCCTACCGTTCATGCCCGAACCCGAAATTGGACTCAAATCGAAACAATAACCCGAATCTCTCTCTTCTCTTACCTATTTGTGTACCACAAAACCCAGTTCCCATCTTGTCACCAAGCCACGATTCTCATCCACCTGTTCAACCCCAAAGCCAAGACCAAAAATAAAATAAACTTAAATCCCACATGTGTTTAAACCTCTTTAAAACCCTTTACCCAAAATGCCCCCAACTACATCTTTTAAACCCTTATACCCAAAATACCCCATAACCAAATTTAATTTTTATTCCCTCACACTCTCATTACCTCACACAATCCATGACACACCCAAACCTCATGCACACCCAAGTTAATTCCCAATGTACCCTTAGCTCCATGCCTACTATTTAAAGAAGAAGAAGACCCATTTAATAAGATCTCAAATTTAATTTTTAAGCTTTGTGTGATAAAATTCTCTCCACCCCTCTATGTTGAGTATTTGCATTTTTAGCAAATATCTCAATATAGAGGTGTGTAGTGAAATTTATCTTTAGGATAAATTAAACCCCACCCCTCTATAATGATTTTTTGCATTTTCAGCAATTATTTCAAAATAGATTGATGTAGTTGAATTCATCCCTTACGGGAGATAAATTCTAATCCATTCTTTTATGTTGAGATTTTGCATTTTTAGCAATTATCTTAATATAAAGTAATGATCTAGAATTTATTTCTCTGGATGAGTTCTAATGTAAAATTTTATAATGTTAGGATTTTCATTTTTAACAAATCTCTTTTATTATTTAATTGTCTATTATGAATTCATCCATTATCTTTTTTTTTTTGTAATTTTTATTTTAGATTCAATAAATACATTAATGGTGGATTGTAATTGAGAGATTGTTGATGTAATTGAAGATTTCATTCCAATTCAATACTTAAATGGGTTTGATTTATTCCTCTTTAATTTTCTTGATTTAATCCTCACATGCTCTTTCTGTATACTTTTATTTTTATTTTTTGGATGATGATTATTGAGGGCAAATCTCCTATTTACGGGATGATATTTTGAAGCCCTCACGAGTCCAATTTTGTTAGTTTACTTATTAGGACAATTTTATTTATCTCACTTTTCTTAAATTAGCTCTTACTTCTTAATTAGTAGTTATAAAAATTAGTATAGTTAGTTAGTTAAAAAAATCCCTTGAAAAATCCATAAAAAAATATAAAAAGCAAAATCATAAAATAAAAAATATATAATAAAATGCAAATGAATTTACATTTTTGTCTTCTCGTATTTTGTGCTTCATCCTTAGATTTGGATTGATACCTCACTTACCGCTATATTCTAGTTTTGTTCTAATTTTATGTGACACCCCGCCTAATTAAATACCGGGCGATCACTCCTTTATTAAATTAAAATCAAGGTGAACAGTTGGTTCATTCTTAGCATCACTGTCGTAAAAATACTTTTCCAATTTAAACACCCTAAATACTTAAGCTAAGTGTCAAAACCATTTAAAACCTTATTCTCATTTTATTAAATCCGGTTATAAAACCTTTAACCATTTACATTTTTAAGAGTCACACATTAGGAATGAGAATAGAAATGAACATTCAAGAATTTAACCATCAATAAATAGTCCTAACATTTACAACACCAAAGGAAAACTTCCTGACAGTAATAAATCCCGAAATAAAGGTACTGAAAGTAAAAGTTACAATCTCTGACAATACCAACTAATTAATAGAAAGAGGGCGACACATGCCCCTGCTGGATAAAACTGAACTAGGAGTAGAATCAAATGGATGAAGTCGTCTAAACAACAGGCCTGCAACTCCCACCTAAGCTGCAGCTCGTTCCTGCCAAAGGACCCTATGCAAGACGCCTCTGTGGCTGGGCACCTGTAATATATACATATATATATATATATATATATATATATATATATATATATATATATATATATATATATATATATATATATATATATATATATATACAAGAGAGAAAGAGAAAAGGAAACGAGTCAGAGCCCGATAGTGTATATGATTTAAAAATTCGTTTAGCAAGTATTTAAATTGATTACATGACAATGCAACAACATATTAGTGCGACACTCTCTTGAGAAATTCTCACCTCTCTTCTAATGTGCACACCTATCGCACTAACCTTCCCAGTGGTCTATCTCGTCATATACCACACTATCTTTCCAATGATTTGACTTATCTTAGGTTATTCGCAGGATTTACAACTGAACAACACAAGTATTTAAAACGTAAGATTTCAATTTGTAACCAAAGTTCTCCTTTTTACGTTATTAATCAATAAAGTTTTCCAGTGTCATATTATACTTTCTCAAAACAAGTATTTATAATTTGAGTTATCAACCATGTCCTACATATCAATTCACAGTAGGCAGTTCCAGATTTCAGAATTTCATATATATATACTAACTACTCGTATACTATATATATTCTAACAACACCCCACATAACAATTATGGTGGGGGCATACTCTGCAATCCAATCCCCGTATCACTCGTACTAAGGGAAATACAAGTTCGGAATCACTCTCGAACTGTAGTAACACATACATAAACAATATTGAGGCGAAGCATAGTTTCCAAGTCCAAGAGGTCAGTACATACCCTCACGTCTCTTAGGACCGTCCGACTATCGATCCGATAGCCCGTACCTAGGATTCCTATCTTCTAGGGTACGAGTCAATATCCCCCATAAGGCACACGAGATAAGATCGTCCCAGCGCGGTAACCTCCGGGATAGCAAGTAGCGCGGTCATGATTTTCACGAGTATATAATATATGCATACACAATCATATAAATATACCACTTTTATTATATCAATTTAGGTTTATCCCATAACCCATATTCACAACATTTATCCTTATTTTCCCATTATTAGTTATCACGTATAATGGTTCGTTTCTCACTTTAATTCGAAGGGTTTCTCTAACTTACTACGTATCCCTCATGGACTCTATCCTTCCAAAGGTACAATTCAGTAGATATCCATTTATGTTCCAACGTAACTCTCTCTTACGTGTCTCTCACTTATATATATACTTACATTGTCCCTTATGCAAAATATCCCAAAAATATAGATTTTGCCTTACATTAAAGGTCTCTTATTCATTAATGAATCTTACTGGTCATCATTACCACCCAAATTATCTTAACAAGGATGTCTAAGGAGTTTTCTTCATTTCGAATCAATTCAACAATTTTAAAAGGGGAAACTTAAGTCTGCCAGGAGGGGTCGATCGATCGAGGTATGGGGCTCGATCGATCGAAGCTCTGGGCTCGATCGATCGATCAAACAGGTATTGCGATTTCTGCAGTTTTGCGGTTACGGTTTTCATCTTCTAACCTTCACCAAATCTATATTTTTCAATCCCAATTGTCCCAAAATTTATACTACTAACATTATATCGTCATACCAGATATTTCTAACGTAAAGCATGTAGATTTCTATCACTAAACATGGATTATCAACCCACAATTCATATAAATATCAAGAACCCTAGATTTCTCTTAAACATGGTTCTAACAAATCTTTTCCAGAATTTACTTCTCATAAAACATCATAATTTCGTGGTTTACTCCTCTACATGACAAAGGGTTTCCAGAATATCATTTAAGTCATCACTACATGCGATTTCCTATCTCAAATTGGGTTTTTCGTCCATACAATTCGTCCTAATCATTCCTAAACCAATATGAGTGATGCATCAACGAAAATAAGTAAGATAAACACTTGCCTGGGGTTTTCAGAAGTCTGGTTTGGTGCCGAAATTGGTGTGGTTGCGTTCCCCGTCTCGCGATCTACGCGTTGGTGGTGGAGGTGGTGCAAACAGATGGATTTCGAGCCTTGGATTACTTTGGAAGCTTTCTTCTTCCCTCTCCTATAGCCGTCACTTTCCTTTGGTTGTTCTAACCCTAGAAGACAACCTAGATATCTTATATAACCCTTTTAATTTTTGTGGGTTTAATTACCCAAAAATACAAAATGACTAAAATGCCCTTCCGGGGTATTAATTAAGCCTAAAATAGCCCCGAGACTCAAACTAAACCCCCGGGTACACTTTTATGACTATCTCGACCCTTACGGACACGTTGGCACAGTCAAAACGACCGTACGAATAACTAAAAATATTTCACTTTTATTAATCAACATTTAATTCCGACGCGACACAGGCGCGTCCCGACTTAAATTTCCATAATTGTCATTTTATTCACACGTGACAATATTATAAAAATAAATCTCATATATTACTATACTCATCCAGTAATATTAAACAAATATAAAATTTCCAATAATTACTAACTCTCGTCACGCTAGTAAATATTTAAAGCAATATTCCGGATAAAAATTAAATTAATTTATCTCAATTAAATTTAATAAATCCCATAATTTAAAAGCTATAAAAATACGGGTTATTACATTTTAAGATTTTTTATGGAAGGAGAAGTGGCAACAACGACACAAACATACAATAGAGACGCAATTTTTTCTTTTTATCAAACGACACCGTTGCCATTATTTGGAGCTCGAAGCACTTGCGAGGATTTCTATTGTGATTCATTTATATTCCTTGTATTTTTATTTTTTTCGTACCATTTTTCACTTTTTCAGAAGGCTTGTATTAGGATTTTTATTCTTGGCTTGTATTGCGGTGGATAGAGACACCATATTTTTCATTTTAAATTTGTAATAAAAAGAAGACAAGTGTGATAGGAAAACCGGACAATGTAGAGAGAGGGCCTCCAAAGGCGAGAGTTTAGAAGCCTCTCTAACTTGGGTCGGTAGGACTCCCGGGGCCGACTGAGATAGGTGTAATCTCCCCCCGGTCGACTCAAATTTTTCAGCACCCCACGGCGTAAAAATCGTAGGAGGTACATTTTCTAAACCCTCGCGCTTCTCCTGTTAGCGAGTTAATTCTTGTGTGTGATTACATGCTCTTGTGTGATTTTATTCAAGAATTTATTTTTCAAATGGTGTGATGAATTAAATTACTAATACCTACACCCAGTCAGTCACGAGAAGGGATTTCATCACCCGACTCACTCGCTTACCATTGTGTGCTACCCTAGCCATCATTAAATTTAAAATTAATCAACTAGGTAGCCCATTAGGAGAATATTTTTTCAAAGGCCATCATTGAGATAAATTTCGTGATTTTTTATCGCTCGTGGACTTAATTAAAATTTGACTACCCCTTTCACTAATTTTAAGATAAAAATTGTCTATATGCTCGTTAGGATTTATCCTTGCCTTGTGTGTGTGTCCAATTCAAATTTTCGGTAGTTGGTTTTAGTTAGTTCGTGCAAATTCAAAGAGTGCGCCTATTTTTCCCACTATTTTCTTCCCAAAAAAATCCAAAAATATTTTTTTCCTTGGTTTTCTCCAAAAAAAAATCCAAAATATTTTCTTCCTTTATTTTTTTTAGAAAAATTCAAAAATATTTTTTTCCACTCTTTTCTTCCCAAAAAAAAAAATCAAACATATTTTGTTCCCACTATTTTCTTACAAAAAATCCAAAAACATTTTCTTCCTTTATTTTTTTCCGAAAAATCCAAAAAAAATATTTTCCTTCCTTTTGAAAAAAATTTAAAATATCCAAAAATATTTTTTCCCCACTATTTTCTTCCAAAAAATCCAAAAAGATTTTCTTCCTTTCATTCTCTACAAATCCCAAAAATATTTTATTTCTTTTTCAAATTATTCAAAAATCACACACAAAAAAAGAGCATCTTGACAATAAAAAATAAGGCTGTGATCAGTGTTTCTTCACCCTCACCTTTGTCAAATTATCCAACAAGACTGCCGGTTCAATCTTGTTTGTGGGTGATTCTCATCACCCAATTTTTCTGCCGCCCCGCACTTTAATAAATATTATCTTTAGGGTGAGAATGGTTCGGTCTCGCTGAATACATTAAACTTAGCGCTATTGGGAGGCAACCCGCAGTTTCTCGTATGAGTCTCATCCTGTTTTGGGGTGGTGTGTCACACCACCCAATGTTTTATCATGCTTATAGACTTGTACACAATTTGTTATATTTTCACTTCTTATTCAGGTTTCTTCTTGGATTCATCTGTCCATTTCATTAGCGATTGATTATGATAATCTCTTTCCTACCCTTTTGCTCTCAATTTTAAAAATCATTTTACTTAACATCGAGGACGATGTTCCTTTTTGTTTGGGGGTGGGGAATCTTATCAAAATCGTACCTCTTTTAATTTTTTTTGATTTTTTAAACATGATTTTTAAAATTTCGTGTAGTTTCTTTCATCTCATTTATTGATGTGAATTTTCAATCATCCATCTTTTTAAGTCCAGGATTCAAGCTAAAGGATTTATATTTTTCTAAATGGCTTATGTAATACATATCTAGGTATTTTGCACTATGAATTTCTAGACTCAATAAAATTTGCGCTTATCACGTCCCTACGGTTAGAGTTGAAGAGTATTACAATTCCCAAGAGAACCTTAAGGATCACTAGTAGAGACTTTAACTTGCGAGATTCGTGTCTTTCACCTTTCAGAGAGTTTTACACAATCTTTGAGTCACAAGTTGATTCAACTTCCTTTGGGTCCGCACTTAATTGTTGTATGATCCCATTATTTTTCACTAAATTTTTGGCTTGATCACTGAGAACGACATCACTTTCGAGTTGTAAGAAATGCGTATCTTGAAATTTGTCCCAATCACTAGGTTTACACCCATTCACTCCCCCCATTACATCACTATTTTCTTCCATATTTCCATATATTTCCCACATCATCCAGATATCATCTCCATTCATATATCATCCATCATTTTGAGAAAAGAGTATTGATTTCAAATGTAAATGTCTTCATTGTTGGTTTGAAAAGAAAAAAAAAGAAAAATAGCAAAAAATAGAAAAAAAAAATAGAGAAAAGGAAAGGAAAAAAAAATAAAAAAAAAAGAGGAAAAAAATTGTAGTTAGTAGTTAGTTTTGAAATAAAGACATTTGTTCTTCATGTATTAAGCACTCCTATCACACATCGCATATCCATCCATCACTCATCCATCATCAATACCATCCTACCTCATATCATCATATCATCATATCCTTCCCATCTCATTTCCCCTCACCCAATCATCCATGTTTTCCCTAGGTGTTCGGGCAAATGAATGTCAGCGCGGTGAATAACTCGACGTTTTCATTATAGTGATTAACAATCTTTCATGAGATCATTTTCTTTCTTAATATTCGTTCTTTCTTACATGTGTGTCAGACGTTTGACCTTGCTTACATTTACTCACCTCCTCACACACAAGAGCTATACACTTACCCAAATCTCTTGAGTTCGATTGAGAGAGAGATATCCGTGAGATTTTGAAGTTGAAGCGTTGATTTCGAAGAGGCAATCTAGGAATTACTCTTGTGATACTCGACCCGTTTTGACTGATTTACACTACACACGTTGAGTTCTAAGAAGGATGTGACTTGTGTATTTACTTAGCTAACCTTTTCTACATTCTAGCTTGTATTTCTGAAATTATTTCTCTCTTGATGGATTATGCGATCATTCCATGCCTAATAAGAGATAGACTGTCGTTTTCAAATAAAGAATTTTGTGGGTATATTTCCTGTAAACCCTCATAAGACACAACTCGTCCTGTAGGGCAACTTATGAGTTTAAAGGCTTGTTGCACATGCTAAGTGCAATCGCAAGTGCCCGCGAAAGTGGTACACTTTTGGTTTCTTATCTTTCTCTTTCTCTCTATCTTATTGCTCGAGGACTAGAAACGCTCTGTTTGGGGGTGGTGTGATAAACACCCAAAAGTGTACATTTTATACCCCGAATATATGTATTTTAGTTGCTAATTCTCGACACTTTGGGTCTTATGCACGTTAATGTTTATTTTGTAGGTCAATTATGTCTTGCGGGAGTAAAATAAATAAATCAAGTCAGATATGCAATTCATGAATCTAATTTCCCTGTCCCGTAACCTTACCCGATAACCCCACCCTCCTACCATTCACGCTCGAACTCGAAACCAGACTCAAATTGAAACAATAACCCGAATCTCTCTCTTCTCTTACTCTTTTGTGTACACTAAGCCACGATTTTCACCCACCTGTTCAACCCCAAAGCCAAGACCAAAAATAAAATAAACTTAAACCCCACATGTGTTTAAACCTCTTTAAAACCTTTTACCCAAAATGCCCCCAACTACATCTTTAAAACCTTTATACCCAAAATACCCCATAACCAAATATGCTTTTTATTCCCTCACACTCTCATTACCTCACACAATACATGACACACCCAAACCACATGCACACCCAAGCTAATTCCCAATGTACCCTTAGCTCCATGTCTAATATTTAAAGAAGAAGAAGACCCATTTAATAAGATCTCAAATTTAGTTTTTAAGATTTGTGTGATAAAATTCTCTCCACCCCTCTATGTTGAGTATTTGCATTTTTAGCAAATATCTCAATATAGAGGTGTGTAGTGAAATTTATCTCTAGGATAAATTCAACCCCACCCCTCTATAATGAATTTTTGCATTTTTAGCAATTATTTCAAAATAGATTGATGTAGCTGAATTCATCCCACATGAGAGGTAAATTCTAATCCATTCCTTTATGTTGAGATTTTGCATTTTTAGCAGTTATCTCAATATAAAGTAATGATCTGTAATTTATTTCTTTGGATGAGTTCTAATGTACAATTTTATAATGTTAGGATTTGCATTTTTAGCAAATCTCTTTTATTATTTAATTGTCCATTATGAACTCATCCATTATCTTTTTTTTTTTGTAATTTTTATTTTAGATTCAATAAATGCATTAGTGGGGGATTGTAATTGAGAGATTGTTGATGTAATTGAAGATTTCTTTTCAATTCAAGACTTAAATGGGTTTGATCTATTCCTCTTTAGTTTCTCTTGATTTAATCCTCACATGCTCTTTTTGTATACTTTTATTTTTATTTTTTGGATGATGATTATTGAGGGCAAATCTCCTATTTATGGGATGAAATTTTGAAGCCCTCATGAGTCCAATTTTGTTACTTTACTTATTAGGACAATTTTATTTATCTCGCTTTTCTTAAATTATCTCTTACTTCTTAATTAGTAGTTATAAAAATTAGTATAGTTAGTTTGTTAAAAAAATCCCTTGAAAAATCCATAAAAAAATATCAAAAGCAAAATCATAAAATCATAAAATAAAAAATATATAATAAAATGCAAATGAGTTTACACTATTGTCTTCTCATATTTTGCGCTTCATCCTTAGATTTGGATTGATACCTCACTTACCGCTATATTCTAGTTTTGTTCTACTTTTATAGGTTTGTGAAGATTTTTGATGGAAAGAGGAGTTGCAACAACGACACAAAAATACAATATAAACGCAATTCATTTTATTCATCACGCATGCCTAACGAGTCTAACTACCCATACTAGTCAAGATACTCTACCTGACTATACGTAGTATAACCACTATGCCGGATAAAATATCTAAATAACCTGAAGATAATATACTGATATTATTTAGGAACAGATTTAAAGATGCTTTAACTCATTCTCATAACATTTCTAATTCTCAACTGGTGACCCAATAGGTATATATTATAATAAAGCGGCCATTATGAAACACAGAATAGGAACTTTATATACATATATAAAATCTCAGAATAGGAACTTTATATACATATATAAAATCTCAATATATATACATATATATATATATATATATATATATATATATATATATATATATATATATATATATATATATATATATATATATCAATACTACACCCATGGTTAAGAAACTCCTGGTGTTAGGCATACTCGGCTATCTAGTCCCATTGCAATGCTCACGTATGAAGGACAATAGGTTCAATCTCTCAGGAACCAGTAAAACATATACACATATTGGAGGCGAACATAGTTTCGAGCCGATGGGATACGCATATACGTACGCACCCATACGACCATCATCACTATCGTTCTCACAGACAGCCCGTACCTAGGTTCCATGCTCTAGTGGTACGACTCAAAATCCCCCGAAGGCACACAAGATATGGTCGTCCACAACATGCTAACCTCCATTCGAAAGCCAGTAGCTAGGTATGTCATACACATAATATCTAAAGTAATAAGCATGCACACAACTTAAATAATTCATTAGGCGTTCACGCAACCTGATTCCCATAGTACATAAGTAGTAGTATTAATTCTTCCACTCACCGTGATTCGATCATATAGTTCCTCTATCGAACCTACATTCCCTCCTAGGTTCTATAAACTTCCTATATCCAGAAAACTATTACAATCTTAACACACCAATAATTCAGAATTTAAGTTACCTGTTACTCACGTAGGTCATTACTCTCCCTATGACCATTTTTTTCTCGAACGGACCTTAAAAAGCCATTTTAAATTCTCGTTAGAATTCAAGGGAATCTCGTTCGAACGAGTTCGTTCAATCGAAGTTATCACTTCGAACGAAGTTCTCACTTCGAATAAACTCCATCATTTCGTTAGAAAGGTCGTTGGAATTCTCGTTGGAAGTGTCGTTCGAACGAGGTCGTTCGAATGTCCTGGGTAGACTTCGAACGAGAAATCCGAACTGACCCAGTTCTTCCCCAAATTCGGTTTTTTTAGCATTTTAAACCTAAAACTCAACCCTAATTTCATCCAACATAAAATTAGATGGTTCTAAACTATCCCTAATCATTATGGGTACATTCTAACACAAATTAGAGTTCAAATCCTTATGTTTTAAAAAGGGGATCCAATAATTTCTAAAATCTTTAAGAATTCCCATATAATGAACCCAGCACTTTAATTATTCAAGCCATAAATTAAATTCTTAATTTGAATATGAAATCTCCAGATTTAACATTCTACAAATGGGGTAAATCCTCTACATGCAACCCATCTCCAAAGTCTAAGATCCCTTTACAATTTAGTCTAATTAAACCTAAGTTTTCATTGCAGTAAGTTTATAGGATCTAATCTAAATCAACAAGAACTATATTTGCTAAAAGAGGAGCAAGATAAACACTTACCTTGGTATGGACTTCTGATTCTTGGGTTAAATTTGGTATGTGGTTGATCCTCTCGTCGCGATCTACATTTTGACGCAACTTTTGTGTGAAATCTCTTGAATTTGTCCCTTTCTCTCATGTGGTTCTCCTTCCTCCTAGGTTCTTCCTATTTTTCTCTTTCTTTCTCACGTAAGGTGAAACTGACAGGCTACTAACCCTATTTATTTCTAAATAAACTTTATTTTCGTCCATTTAATTACTCTAAAATCCTAAAAGACCAAAATACCCCTCCTAGGTGTCGTTTTGGGCCAAAATGTCCCGAACTCCAATTAAAATACATGAGAAGTGTTTTTTGACTATTTTGACCCTTCCGGACACACTGGCGCACTCAAAACGATCATACGAGTTATTTAAAAATAATTTGCCTTTTTAACCCCCAAATTAAAAATTGACGTGACTCATACGCGCGTCCTAAATAATTATATTTTAACTGCCGTGTATCTCGTCCCCGACCATATTTTTATTTCTGAAATGATATTACGTTATTCACTACGTAATGTCCAACATAATTATTATTCAACATGATTTTAACATAATTATTTTCGATAACCACCAACTCTAGTCACGCTAGTAATTATTACCCTAAAAATCGGATTAATTATAACTTAAATTTCCCCCCTTTAAATTTATTAATCCCAATTGCCATAATTTCATAATAAAATAAATATGTGTAAAAATACAGGGTATTACAAAATGTACCCCATATAACCTTACTATCTGAGGAATAATGATTGGGGTATAGTGTCACACGTTATAATTAGTCCTAACTAGCATAACGTGAGCTACTTCGATTACCCGACCTACTATCACCCATATAAGGTTGTGATTCCTTTGCGAAGTAAATTTACTTTGTGATAATATAGGGATACGCTCTCCCATTTCTACCAAGGAATTCCTAATGGCTGAAGGAACCCTATTAATTTATGATGGTCCACTTTCAATTGGAACTTAGCAATGTCTTGCTTCGTTTTATGCCATCACTACTACGATTTTATATCATGATGCATTTTATCTTTCTCACATATGCATTCATAACCATGACTCGTGTGACGATGCCATCACCGCGTGTCGCAAGTTTTCCCCCTCTCTTCAAATTTTAGATTCTCATGAAATATAGGCCTCCACATACCTTACTAAGTAAGTTTCAACCCGAGTTAAACTTTATCGAATTCTTCTTATACCATGCTCGTGACAAATTTGGGGAGTAACGGTCCTATCTGACCTAAACCATCAAACAACTAAGTCTTGAAGTCACAACGTCTACATTCATTTACCTTAAAAATATGTATCGTGCCACAAATTTGTGAATGAATGCACAAAACATACACCCTATGTTTTGCGCATTTTACCATAAAATCTAAATGAATGTGATATCATATACTAGACGTGATTACTCTGTAAGGTTATACTTTACCACCTTACTACTTATACTATACTCCATATCACACTAGTTTTCACATCCACATTTGGCGACTCCATTGGACTCAAATCATACTAAAACCCATAACTCTCAATTTTAATAGATACATATTATAACAAAGGTTTTAAACCCATATCCTAAAGACCCAACTTATTTCGACTCCCAACGTTCGCTAGTTTCATGCGTGGGGTGTCTCACAGAGCGAAATCCAAATAAGGAACCCCCCTAATACACTACTACCTAACTTGATTGGTCGTCGAAACCCTTTAGGTCCTTAGTCCATAATATGTACCTTCCCAACAGGTTTTGTATGTTTATATGAAAGTCTACTTATCCACTTTCTTGTTCCTCAAAGATAATATTAAATATGGTGCTCTCCCTAACACAAGTTCTCAGTGTAATAAATATAATGAGCTACATCACTCTCCGCTCGATTAAGAACACAATGTATCCTGAATCACATCAGTAATAAGTTCTTACAAACCGGGATCAGGTATAGTAAAATGGCATACTCACAGATGCCAAGTATAAAATGCCATCTATAAATTTATGCACTTAGGCCCAACCTTATTTTAGATGTCGCCTCACAGAATTAATATAGTTCATATAACAAATACGATAGTCTAATTACATAATTTACCATCGTTTCAATACTCGGTAATCAGTCACTACACATTATCGTAATAAATCCTACATTCCTCACTCACAAATGTAGTATATAATAACACAATTCTTAATGATCCTACCCATATCCCCCTTACGAGTGTCAACAGCAGGTATCACTACCCCATAAACATATACGATGATATTCATACCTAGGATTTACATTCAATAATAGTCCACTATTCTGTCGTGGGTAATTCTTTATTTTTGGCGCTTACGCGGCCAACAATTAATTATTGGCTCAAAATTTATAAGCCTCTAGTTATGGCCTTACTGGCCTCTCCATCATTTTCTTGGGCCTCTACGGCTTTGAGGAACTTTATGCTACTGCTTGCTGAGGACTTTACTAGTCCTACATAATCCCACCCTGCTTGGGTTATAAATTCCTAGGCCTAATTCTCTTAGCCCAATTCCCTTACTGAAACTCTTACTCCTCCCATTAATAATATTCACATCTACTGTTTCCAGTTTCATGGGTCCCACTATCTTTCTATGGACTTATTCAACATTAATAGTACCATTTTTTCTACACATGGAATAACTTTCTATGTTATTTCTATAGTCCATTTTGAACCTAACAGTGTTAGCATCAATTGCTTCTCTGCTGATTTCTTCGGCTCCACTTTCCCTATGGAACTCGTTATCGACTATACTAGTCTTGATTGAATCTGCCTTCACTTAGTAGATATTCAATTAAACCATATATATATGGCTCCACCCCTGTACAGGGTATGTCCCTAAGTGGTGTTTTACTATCCTCGTTCACCCTAGTCTCACTCTTCGACTAAATTCCCCAACACCCTTGAATCCCTTCTCACAGAAGCATTGATATTGATTCATAAACGTACATCTTGAAAACATCGTCACTAGTCATATAATTTGATTTTTCCATCCACACATGGGTATTTAAATCACGAATTCTTCAACAAAAAGTAACCCATTTTTTTTTCCTGTGTAAATCCCATTTATGATAAGTTTCACATTTTCATTCGCATCTCTGTTACAACAACAGATGGACAATTTCATGATAAAATTGTACCCCGAATTTCACGTTTAGCACAATACCAACTTCTTTATATATGATGTCTAATTCCCATCACTTAAGATTGCTCTTATGAGCAAAATGTTGTAAAAAATTCTTAAATTCGGGGTATTGATACACTTCACCCTGTATAGTTTCCTTTGTATTTCTACTTCCATTGTCCCTTCACTCTTCTTCCTTCACACATTTTATAAATGTTTTTTTTTATAAAATTATTCCAACTCCCTCACCCTTCACTGATAATGCTGGGTGAGTCAGGAACGACACCATCTTCACCAATGATGGTGTTTAAGTAAACTAGTATTCCCAAACGATTTCTTTATTATCGTCAGTTTGAATAACAATTACAATGAATTTTCCTCGATCAACATTTTCCTAAATACACTAAGTCTCTTGTTGAGTTTTTCCTCCTGCGTTTTGTCCAACGGCCTTCGTTGGTCATCCTATTACGTTCGGCGTACGAAGTCGGATCGAACTTGTATAAGGATTTCACCACTTATGCTTAATATCAGGAGAACGTAATTCTTCATACGTGAAGGAATACAACAATCCTAATCACAAGCCTCTACATCAAGGAACGTTATGCTGAAACGTAGATAGCCATACAAATCCTAAATACTCTAGAACCTAATGCTATGATACCAATAATAACACCCCGCTCAATTAAATACCGGGTGATCAATCCCATACCCAATCAAATAAGAGTATACAATCGGTTTATTCTTAACATCACTTTCGAAAAATATTTTCTTTTTTTTTTCTTTTTTTTATTAATCACCTAATACTCAATTAAGCTGGTGTTAAAAACTTCCAAATTTTAATTTAATAAAATTCCATTTTACCATAACAAACAATTTCATGTAATCCACTCCACAACAATGCATAATAGATAAGTAACATCACATCCGAATTAAATGTAACTTGAATAAACTCCACAGTTTAAATATCTCACTACAACAATCCAAATAAACTGAATGTATCAAAACTGACATAAGTAATACCGCTGTCTGAGATAGAATAGTTTTAACTAGAATCCTTGGGCGACATGCCCTACATGAACTAACTACTACAGATGTATAAATCAAGATAATGAAAGAGTCTAAGCAAAGCCTGCAACTCCATAGCATCCATAGTACGTCAAGTATCCAATCCTCTATGCCTAGCGACTCTGTGACTGGACACCTAATATAGAAGATACAAGGGAGACGAGAATATGCAAGAAAATCGGTCAGAGCCCGATTGTAAAATATTTTGAAAACAATGTAATACCCCGTATTTCTACGTATTTAGAATTTAATTAATGGAGCGATTAAATAGAAAATATGGACCTTATATTTAAATTACGTGAGTAGAGTAATTTAATGTGACCATATATTTAAATTACGTGAGTAGAGTAATTTATTGAGACCTTATATTTAAATTATGAGAGTAGAGTAATTTAAAATGACCATATATTTAAATTACGTGAGTAGAGTAATTTAAGATGATCTAAATGTTAAATGAGATGATTTAATATTTTAAGTCGAGTTACTGAAAATGACTTGTGAATAACTCATGAATTTACCTTACGTCAAAACGAGTGATATGGACGTATATGATTTAAATCTTTTAACCGAGAGCCAAACATGGGCTAACGAGAGGTTGAGATAAGAAATATTATATGAGTGACTCAAATGATAATTTAGAGGTCACGATTAGCTCCGGAAGGGTCAAAATAGTCAAAATAGTATATCCAGGGGTACTAGTTGGGTCTCGGGACATCTTTGGGATAAATTGGGACCAATCAGGGGAATTTTGGTCTTTTAAAAGATAGGAGTGGGAAGAAGTACGAATTTTGGAGTCTTTTATCATCTGATTAAATAAGGAATTAAGGTTATAAACCTCATAACTCACGGAGAGACCGTTAAAGAGAAAAGAGAAGTTATTCTCAAAGCATAAAAAGAAGAAGTGTGAGAGATTCAAATAAATCCTTGAAACTCAAGCAATTGAAGAGTGAAGATTGAAGGAGACAAACAATCAAACTCTACAACAACCACGAAATCATATCATCTCTGAATCAAGGCAGGTGGTTATTTATAAAATCTAAATCTGAGTTATAATATCCATGTATAAGATGTGTAGAATAAATGGGTTTGAATAATTCTTGAAGGAGGATTTGATGCATGTTTGGGATAGGACTTGCATGTAGTTAGATTCACATCTATAGAGGATTAAATTACAGAAGAAATATGATTCCTATTACGAAATATAAATCTGGGTATATAGTGATTTAAGATAAAGAAACCATATATCTAGGGTATTGAGAAGTAAAGAATAATTATGGTTCTTGGATGATTTTTGGGAAGATTTGATGATATCTTAACGTTAGGAATAGTCTATATCCATATAAAAACTAATTGGTGATGTTGGTAGAGAGTTCCAAAAGATTTGATGGAGTTTTGTGTGGTTAAAACTTAAGAAAGACGAAACAGGTATAGACTGCCCAAAACAGTCAATCGATCGACTATGAAGATCGATCGATCGATGCTCATCAGTCGATCGATCGATGTTCATCAGTCTATCGATCGATGATGAAGGTCGATCGATCGACCCCTGTTGTTTCCTGAAACAAGTCTTCTTGAGTGAGTTTTCTTCGATGGTCGTCACTTATTGAGAAGTTTAGAGTGATTCTATACCTATCTTAGGACTTGATAAATATCAGTAGGTAGAGGGTTGAGACCCATCATAGTCATTGAGAGAAAGACTTAGAAAATGACTAGATAAGTAAAGAACGAATGTGTTGAGTATTGAAAATGGTGAATTTAAGTTACGAAGGGAGTTAACATGAATTCAAAATAATTATCAGTAGGGTAAAGATGAATTAACTACTGAATTGATTGGAGGGGTAACTAGGGACCTTAGAGTAGTGCATATACTCAATTAAATGCGATAGTGATAATAAATCGTAAAATAACAAGTACGGTGAATATAAGAGAATAAAATATTAAGTACGAACATGATTGATAGGTCAGGTGTGTACCTACTAAATTGTATGAACTTTTAGGTTAAGAGAATTATACCTAAATTGATTATGTTAGGGTCAATGAGATATTTCGAACTAACATAGAGTTATTATATGTTTGGGGTCGATGAAGAATGTCGAATCAAACCTTAAAACTGGTGTCGTGATGAAAGAGTCCGAGTCAGAATATGTGTATATATATAAATAGTTGGGGTCGATGTATTATTCCGAACCAACTCTTTCTTGGGGTCGATGAGTTATTCCGAACCAAGAGTCCTTTATGTGTGTGTTATAAGGACATATTAGTGATAACTAATATTTAGTATGCGTCGTGTGATAAATGTATACTGTAGGTATAATCCACTGACATGAATAGTAGATAATAAGATGGACTGCTAATATTTTAGTAATAATTAAGTTGTGAGACTTAATTATAAAAGAAGAACAGAGATAACCATAAATGAATAAGTTATCTACGTGTACAACATATGAGATATTAACTATTAATATACCGCGTGTATGATATGGTGACTTAGAGAATAGATAAGCCCAGTGGAGTATTCTAGTCTAGTTGGCTTGGGTAGTATAGCTAGATGGACTAAGTACCAACGTTAGGCGTGCACTATAGGAGGAGGGTGAGGTAACTGAAGAGATTGTACGAAATATTAACTTGTATAATCAATAACTCATATTTGGGATAGCTGCTTGCAAAATATTTTTAAATGTTTTGAGTACTAACTCTTGCTATGTAAAAATACTTTTTAAAACCTTTTAGGTACCCAGCCACAGGGATACCTAGCATGATTTCATTCTAGGAATTTTCGAGATGCAAGACATGTGGATGTAGCAGGGCTTGCTTAGATGATTCTTTTATTTAAGATCTAGTGTAGGATCTCAATTTTAGTACTCTCAGTTTGGGGACATGTTGTCCAACCTTTGCATTTGTAGTTATTCTGATATCTTGGATTTGGAGTTAATTTTATTTCAGCCGTGATTTTCGGCGAGACTTTATCTCATTCAGTTATTTATGATGATTATTTGTACTGCTTAAATTATATTATTCTGCATGAGTTGTTTTATTTGTTTAATGAAGATAAAATTTGGCACTAGCTTAATTTCACTTAGGTGGTTAGTAATTAAAAAAATTTCGACAGTGATGCTAAGAATGAACCATTTAAGAAACCTGATTTAAATTAAATTAATGCTTGATCACCCAAGGTTTAATTAGGCGGGGTGTCACAGATGGTATCAGAGCTTCAGGTTCTAGTGTCCATAGAATCTGTACGACTTACTACGTTTCAGCATAGCGTTCGATTGTGTTAGAGCCCTACTATTAGGACTGTTGATTCAAGTTGATCTATTTTCAGATGCCACCGAGGAGACAGCTAACGGAGAGGGTTGAGGCCAGGGATGAGGAGAGGGAGGCTCATCAGGAGTCATAGGTGCCACTACCCCCACCCCCACCCCCACCCCCACCCGAGTTGATTTTCTGTACACAAGTTGCAGTGATAGTGGCTCAAGCAGTCGAGATAGCGATGAGGGCCATGGCAACCCATTTTCCTCAGCCCCAAATACCACCTCCCGCAGCACCAGCGGTTCAGGTCCCAGCAGGTCCATCTTCTTTGCTACGAGTCAGAGAGACATTTCATAAAGGGCATCCACCCAAGTTTCAGGGTAATACCGATGTAGTGGAGGCGTGCAACTGTAAGAAGAATATCTAGCGCCACTTATGCTTTCTATAGTTCACCGAGGTACAAAAACAAATGCTAGCTACTTTCCGTCTGTCGGGAGCGGCCTTACAGTGGTGGGAGTCAGTTACCACCGCCGATGACAGGGATGCAATGACAATTTCTGAGTTTTGGGTGCGGTTTGATCGCAAGTGCTTCCCTCCAGCGGTGGAGTGTGAGATGAGGAAGAAATTCAGTGAGGTGGTTCAGGGAGATCGCTTGGTTGCTGATTACGAGGAGTTCACCCGTTTGGCTAACTTTATGCCGAACGAGGTGAGCAATGAGGAACGAAAGAAGTCAAAATTCATGGATGGCTTGGCCTGGAAAATCAGGCAACATTTGGTCGATATTCCAGTATTAGTAACTTATACGGACGTCGTCAATGCTTCTCTACTACACTGTCAGGATCATAGCTTCCATAAAAAGGGAAGCAAGAGAGGTGAGCCTAGCCATCTGGGCAAAATGGATGGAGGTAGTGTCAGCGGCACACCACAACAACAGATAACGGGTCAGCCAGGGCAAGATTTTTGGCAGGGGAGCTCTGCCAATAGGTTTAGGCATGGGAGGCATCAATTTGACAGACAAGGCCACCAGGGTCCCCAATAGCCAGTTCTTTAGGGTCGACAGGGTCAAGGGAACCAAGGAGGAGGCCAGCAAGGCCAAGGGCATCAGGGCCAACAGGGCCAAAGGCAGAGGCAGTTTCAGGGACAGTGTTTCACATGTGGCCAGCAGGGTTATAAGAGTAGAAATTATCCATAGAAAGACAGGGCATAGCAGTAGGGTGCCCAACAGGGGAAGCAGGCTCCGTTAGCCCCAGCAGCAGCACAGGCCCCACAGTAGCAACCTGGCCAGATGCACTACGGGCGTGTGTTCAACGTTCGAGATGTTTTATTCCAGCCAACACCTCCATCACCACCGACAGTCAGAGGTACGTTTCCTATCCATGGACTAGAGGGTAGTATTCTATTTGACACGGGGGCGACACGTTATTTTATTGCCACTAAATTTGCACGAGCAGCCAGCCTCTTAGAGACAACCGACACTCATCTTATATGTGTGGAGTCACCGATGGGTAATGGGTCTCTTATACACTCAATCTGTAAGGGTGTGGACATTATGGTCGAGAGATTGAGTCTAGCGGCAGACCTCCTGGTGTTGGATATGGAGGGGTACCACGTCATCCTTGGGATGGATTGGTTGGTGAATTATAGGGTGATGGTGGATTATTATAAGATGACTATCGTATTTGCCATTCCGGGACATGAGATGTTCCTAGTGACAATGCCTCTTCCCGAGGGAGGATCGCGCACTCATCTCTATTACATTGAAGAAGGGACCTCACAAGAGGTGGTTGTCCCTTTGGACTCAATTCCAGTAGTAAGGGATTTTGAGGACGTCTTTCAGGAAATACCAGGGTTACCGCCTAGTAGGGAGATTGAGTTCATTATCGACTTAGCATCGGGAATGAGACCAATTGCTAGAGCACCGTATCGTATGGCTCCTTCAGATATGCGAGAGCTGAGGGAGTAGATTCAGCATCTCTTAGGTCAGGGTTTCATTCAGTGGAGTACATCACCGTGGGGTGCACCAGTTTTATTTATAAAGAAAAGGGATGGCTCATTGCAGTTGTATATGGACTACAGAGAGCTGAACAAGGTGACGATACGCAATAAGTATTCGTTACCCAGGATATATGACTTATTTGATCAGTTGAGAGGGGCTGCATACTTCTCAAAAATTGATCTGAGGTCGGGTTACCATCAGCGGCTCATAAGGGAGGAGGATGTTCCTAAAACCGCTTTCTTATCCCGGTACGGGTCATATGAGTTCATGGTGATGCCATTTGGACTCACTAATTCACCTGCAGTGTTCATGGACCTCATGAATAGGGTATTCAGGGAGTTTTTATACCAGTTTATGATCGTGTTCATTAATGACATTCTGGTTTACTCTTGCACGAAGGAGGAGCATACCAAGCACTCGAGTATGGTTCTTCAGACATTACGGGACCACCAGTTGTACGCCAAATTCGAGAAGTGTGGATTTTATCTGTGTGAAGTTTAATTTATTGGCCACGCTGTGTTAGAAAAAGGTATTGCTATTGATCTGAGTAAAGTATCGACGGTAAAGGAATGGGGACAACCCACGACACCGATCGAGATTCGCAGATTTTTGGGGTTATTCGGTTACTATCGTCGCTTCATCAAGGGGTTCTCAAAGATTGTCGGTCCTTTGACGAACCTGACTCGGAGGGAGTACCGTTCGTGTGGAGCGACCACTGTCAGTTAGCGTTTGATGAGATAAAGGATAGGTTAACATCAGCACCCGTGCTTGCCTTATCGATGAGTGGATTTGAGTACCGGGTCTATACTGAGGCATCCCTTACAACAGTAAGATAGGGAGATAACTTATGCTTCTCGAAAGCTAAATCTACATGAGAATAACTACCCTACTCACGACCTCGAGTTAAAAGCGGTTATTTTTTCTTTGAGGATTTGGAGGCATTATCTTCTGGGGGAGCAGTTCACTCTTTTCTCTCACCACAAGTCACTTCAGTATCTCTTCACACAGAAGGATCTGAATATGAGACAGAGACGATGGTTAGAATTCGTGAAGGATTACCAGTTTGATATACAGTATCATCCTGGTAAGGCTAATGTGGTGGCAGACACGTTGAGTCGATGACCTACTGGAGATGTAGCTGAGACTTGGAAAGGTAAATGGAGTGAGCTCCAACAGGAGGATGAGATAGCCAGGGTATTCATGGCAGTTATGACCATCACTCCCGAGATTGTGATGCGAGTAGTGAGAGCTCAAGTAGAGGACCAATTATGTCAGTACATGGTGAGATAATTATTAGTCGAGGGTAAAGAGTCTTACTCAGTCTGTTCAGAGGAAGGTCTACGATTTAATGAGAGGCTAGTAGTACCCGGAGATGGGGAGATGAAGCAGGCAGTGATGATCGAGTCTCATGATTCCATATTTGTGATACATCCCGATGGGGACAAGATGTATCAAGATATGCGGCAAGAGTATTGGTGGTCTGGTATGAAGCGAGACATAGCAGAGTTTGTCTCGAAGTGCACCACATATCAGCTGGTGAAAGTTGACCATCAAAGACCTTCAGGAATGCTACATCTGCTAGAGATTACTATGTGGAAGTGGGAGAGTATCTCGATGGACTTTATTACTAGACTACCGTCATTGTAAAGAGGTCACGATTCCATTTGGGTGATAGTGGATCGGCTGACCAAGGTAGCTCATTTCTTGCCGGTCCGTACTAATTTTCATACGATGCAGTACGCACAGCTATTCATTGCAGAGATCATTAAGCTGCACGGGGTTCCTATTAATATTGTGTCTGACAGAAACAAAGTGTTTGTGTCACACTTTTGGCAGAGCTTTTAGGAGGCCATGGGGACAGATTTTGGTTGAGTACGACCTACCATCTGCAGATAGACGGGCAGATTGAGAGGGTAAATCAAATGCTCGAGGACATGTTGAGAATGTGTATCCTAGACTTTGGTGGAGGATGGGAGAGATATCTCCCATTGGTAGAGTTTGCATATAACAACTCTTACCAATTCACTATCAGTATGGCACCATTCGAGGCACTTTATGGGAGGCCTTGTCGTTCACCTGCCTATTGGTTAAAGGAGGCGGGGGACAACAAGCTATTGGAGCTGGAGATGATACATGAGCTTTTGCCAAAATAGAATTAATTTGGGGACATATTCGGATAGCTCAAGATAGGTAAAAGAGTTATGCTGACGCCGTAGGAGACACGTGGAGCTTGAGGTAGGCGACCAGGTGTTGATTCGGGTATCCCCTATGAAGGGGATTATGAAATTCGGTAAAAAGGGGAAGTTAGCACCGAGATTTGTAGGACCGTTCCCTATTATTAAGAGGGTGGGGCCAATAACATACAGATTGGGACTTCTAGAGCATCTTCAAAGGATACACGACGTGTTCCATGTGGCGTCACTGAAGAAATACAGGAGGAGCGAGAGAGCCTTCTCGCACGTCCCATTAGAAGAGATTGATTTGCAGCCTGATGTCTCATATGAGGAGAGACCTGTAGCTATTCTGGATCATAGCGAGCGTAAGTTACGATCCAAAGTCGTGCTGTTAGTGCGAGTATAGTGGGGGCACCACAATACTGACGAGTCGACTTGGGAGCGGGAAGAGGATATGCGAGAGCAATATCCAAAGCTGTTCACCGCAGGTATACTCTAATTTTGAGGACAAAATTCCTTTGTAAGGGAGAGAGTATGTAATACCCCGTATTTCTACGTAATTATAATTTAATTAATGGAGCGATTAAATAGAAAATACGAACCTTATATTTAAATTATATGAGTAGAGTAATTTAATGTGACCATATATTTAAATTACGTGACTAGAGTAATTTAATGAGACCTTATATTTAAATTGCGTGAGTAGAGTAATTTAAAATGACCATATATTGAAATTACGTGAGTAGAGTAATTTAAGATGATCTAAATGTTAAATGAGATGATTTAATATTTTAAGTTGAGTTACTGAAAATGACTTGTGAATAACTCATGAATTTACCTTACGTCATAACGAGTGATATGGGCGTATATGATTTAAATCTTAACCGAGAGCCAAACATGGGCTAACGAGAGGTTGAGATAAGAAATATTATATGAGTGACTCAAATGACATTTTAGAGGTCACGATTAGCTCCGAAAGGGTCAAAATAGTATACCCTGGGGTACTAGTTGGGTCCCGGGACATCTTTGGGCTAAGTCGGGACCATTCAGGGGAATTTTGGTCTTTTAAAAGATAGGAGTGGGAAGACCTACGAATTTTGGAGTCTTTTATCATCTAATTAAATAAGGAATTAGGGTTAGAAACCTTATAACTCACGGAGAGTCCATTAGAGAGAAAAGAGAATTTATTCTCAAAGTATAAAAAGAAGAAGTGTGAGAGATTCAAAGAAATCCTTGAAACTCAAGTAATTGAAGAGTGAATATTGAATGAGACAAGCAATCAAACTCTACAACAACCACGAAATCAGATCATCTCTGAATCAAGGCAAATGGTTATTTATAAAATCTAAATCTGAGTTATAATATCATGTATAAGATGTGTAGAATAAATGGGTTTGAATAATTCTTGAAGGAAGATTTGATGCATGTTTGGGATAGGTCTTGCATGTAGTTAGATTCACATCTATATACACCACAAAAAAATTAGCTTTTGAGACGGTGGCCTAATAGTCCCAAAAGATTATTTATCCGTCTCAAATACTTTTTGGGATGGTATTTGGGACGGCTAGGGGGGTCTTTTTGATAGGGGTTATAAATACTTTTTATGGCTCCATAGCCGTCTCAAAAGAGGTTTTTGAGACGGGAAGAAATCCGTCTTAAAAGCTCATCATTTTATATGATCCTTTTGAGACGGCAGGAGAGCTGTCTCGGAAGAATGTTTTTGAGACTGGAATTAATCCGACTTGGATCAGTTGGGTCCTCCATGGGTATTTTTAAACCTAGTACTTTGAAATCTCACATCGTTTTATATACTACTTTTGAAAACGGGCCTATTAATTCGAAGACGAACCAAAAAGGAAAATATAACTCTTTATTTGGGACGCACAGAGGGAGTTTTAATCAGTATCATCTTTGTAGAAGAATAATGTTTTTTGATAATTGCTACACAATCCAACTTAATGAACTGAGTTAGCAATGTACCTGGCAATATCACATCACTGATCTTTCATTTAATTAATATGGCCATCTTCAATACATTAAACACTAGCAAACAAATCAAATTTTTGTCCGGCACAATTGTGAGAGAACTCCGGCCGAGCCTTTGACACTATATGGTAAGCAGAACAATATATAGGTTTTTCTATAGTTTATTATGAACCACTAGCAAACTTACGGGGTTCTTTTTAAAAAAACATCTCGTTTAGTATATTTCGGACTATGTTTAATAATTTATTTTACATTTCGTGCATATCTCATATTTGAGATAACTGGTATTGTTACTTGCTTTATAGGTTTGAATAATTTTCGTTCTTTTCCCATTTAAAAAAAAAAGGTTTTGGGTCTATGTTTTTAGTTCTAATGGAACTCCCACATCATTCGGTATTCGGTATGTTGTAACTTTTAATTTTCTACGAGTTTTCATCAATCAGCCTCAGTTTTCACGCGAACTCATTTTATCTTTGCTTACTGCGGTTACAAAGGTTAGTTACAAAGGTCAGGTTATCAAGGTAATGATTAACTGGCTTCTGTAACCCCAGTAAATAAATATAAGATGAGTTAGTGTGAATGTTGCTGAGGTTGAACGAAACTACTAGAAATTCAAAAAATTCATTAGAGACCGAAAACTACATGACAATGGGAATTTTTGCTTATTGTAGCCCAGCTGAAGTTTTCTCTAATGAGAAAAGTAAAGAGGGAGGGAAGATATAGAGAAAAGAGAGGGGGTGGGCTTTGTTTACTAGGGAAGTTTAAAAAGTTGGTTTCTTTGCTGGTCTTTAATGCATTAATGATGGCCATATTGATTAAATGAAGTAAGTGATTTAGAATTGCCAACTCAAGTGGTTCATTAAATTGGGCTGCATAACAATTTCTATTGTTTTCTGTTTTTAATTGGGGTGCAACTTTACTCAATATTACGTAGATGCAGAAATAATGCTCGGTCTCAAATTAAGAGCCCATTATTTTATTTTGTGTTGTTTCAAATTAAAAATTCACTTTTCCTTTTTGCACATAAACAAATATGAATACTTAATTTGGGACAGGGGGAGTAGTTTGCAGGGGAACATAGCTCTCTCAGCTTGTTTTGCTGATATTCAAATTCATTGAAAGACGAATAAGATATTAGGCGGCGAGTCATATCATTGTGCTTAAAAAGGCTTGCACTACCTTTTTGGCTATCCGTTAAGCATACAAGGACAGGTTATGAGAGATGTGGCCTTAACTCCTAAGAGACCTCAGGGTTGTGAGGTACCTTTGGGATTGTTTTGCTTATCCCCTCCCCTTTACCCCTTGTCTCTCTCACTGTCTATGTATATTTGGAATGGTTAATTGACAAGGAACCAGCTAAGACGCAAGTGTTGGTGTTGCGAGATAGCAAAGAGTTGGCTGAACTCCAAGCATATAGATGCATATATATATATGGTCTAAGAGGCATTTCACCGCTGCCCAAGTTGTTCTGTTTGGTAGTTGAAATGTCGTCCAGTAAATAAGTAGGTATTTTTGGGGCAAAAAAGTATGGGAAACGGCAAACAGCCCGAGATTGAGAAATGCCAAAATCAAATGGACATGTTTTTTTTGGGGTAAATGACTCAATTTTTAGCTTCATTAATAGCCAAAACTCATTTTGGCTGAAAGCCATTCCAACTATTCTGCATTATGGCCCAACTGATCCAATGGAATTAATCTTTTTGAGACGGCAAGATAGTCGTCTTTAATATATTTTTGGGATGGTTTTAACCATCCCAAAAGAGGCTAAGGGATCTTAAAATTTTTGTCCTAATATATTAGGGACAATAAAATATATCGCTAAAGTTTAATATGGAATTGAATTAAATTTGAGACAATTTATTAAAACATCACCGAATGATAAAAAAATATAACACATAAGATAATTTTCAACCAACATAACGAATCATTTTCATTCAACAATAATTAGAGTACCTACAAGCATCTCTAAATATTCATCAAAACAAAAATAATAACACTAAGTTAATATTCGAATTGACAAAAAAATACATTAAATTCCTATACTCCAAAACTCGAAAAGATTTTATCAAAGTAATCCCGCAATCTTAAAGCATACAATCTCCGGAAATTACTGATTAGCATTGCATGTTCTACAAAAGTTGCCACCTGCAAAAAAAAATAGTTTCAGTTACATCAAAATTAATATTCCACTCATCAACAATACAGGGTGCAATGAATCAATATAGTATATTCTCATCACAGACAATATAAATTTTAAACGGCGATATCTTTTTAATAAATATCTAACTATTATTTTTTTATAAATTCGACAAAGCCTCCTTTATTTATTCATGAAAACCACAGGTATCCAACCTATTTTAAACATTAAAATTGATTCTAAGAATACTATATACCAACAAATTTGCAAATTCTCACCACCATCATAACGAATTTTCACCACCACCATAGCAAATTTTCACCACCACCACCATTCAAAATTTAATATTAAAAGAAAGAATTTTCTACTTGAAAATCTCTCAATATATATAAATAATAACATGTGTGAACTATTTGGAGCTCGAACGACTTTTTACATGCTAAGAAATAATACCTTCTCCACATGTGGACTTTGTGTTAATGATTTTGAGAACCTTGGTGGGAATTCTGACAGGTCCTTAACTCTCAATTTCCTGTCATTGGTACCACAAACCAAATCCGTGCACACTGTCATTTATCATCCATTTATCAAAGAACAAATTAGTTGGTGTATGAAACAAAGTTACAACTTATTAATTTACATACATTATTAATAGCATAAACAAAATTCAAGAATCACCAAGAGAGGAATAACCGTTTCATTAAAAGTGAAGTGCTCCAATTATTAGAAAACAAATTGAAACTACAGTTCTACTGGAAGAAATAATAATAAATGAGAAATCAAAACAGACCATTTTTAGCTCACCAAGATAAAGTAAAACCACAAATTGATAATTATTTAAAATATGCAATAAAAGCTCATGTGTTATGGATAAAGCCAATTTTTGTTCCCAATTATTGCACATCACTATACTGTTCATAAACGATCAATGTTAAAATAATAAGAAAGCAATGAATTGACAACATTTAAGTAATGAGAAACAACTTTTGTCAAGATCCTGTGACTTGATCGATTTTTTTTCTTCCTATTTTACTACGCATATATGTAAGTTTCTTAGTCAATTTAGACAGATTTGAAGAAATATGGTTGATTATTTTGATCACTTACAATCATCATGTATAAAAATGCATCTAATACATGATAGTTGCTCGATTTTAAAATTAAAAAAATATAACCATTGACAATAAAAATCAAAATGTCAGCAACTTTGACATACACAAACAAGCATTAACCCAAACAATCACTCTTCAACTAAAATTCAAAGATCTTAAACGCATAAGGTTTGTTATAGCCCCCACATTCAGACACCTACATTATAGTTCTCTGCTCAAAATAGATCCATGTGAAATGTGTCAGAATATTTAAGTTTGAGAAAAAATGGCAGAGACCCTGTTGTTCATTGTGCTCTGGCAGCTATCTCAAGCGAGCGAAGTATGAATAAACATGATACCCTTCCATATGATATACCAGGAAATGTAGTCACTAAAATCTTTTAGGGACATGGAATACAGTTTAGAGCTCAAAATGAGTTCAAGTAAAAAAGAAATTCAAAAGTAGTGAAGGAGAAATTCAAATCACCCCAAGCAAATCTAAAATTTTAGGATAAATGTAAAGTTATGATTAAAGGAAATAATAATGAAGAAAATCCATTTGATCAGCCCTACATGTTAGTGTTGTGACAAAGACTGAGACTAGGACTTCAATTACAGTTGGGACTTCCAACAGATTGGATCAAGACGTCATTAAAGAGCCAGTTGTAAAGGGAAGATATACCTCCTCGAATAGAAGGTTTGGTTTTATCCTTTGTAGGGGCCAGAAGTTTGAGTTTCACGGAGGTTGCTGTTGTTCCACAATTTAGCTCTATATATACTACAACGAAGTCTGGACCGGTGGAGTTAGGAGAATCAGCTTGTTTGGATCATGGTAGAAGTGACAAGGCAGCTGCTGGTTTGAATCTACTACTTGAGAGAGTCCAGTTTCACACAAGGAATCAGAAATGTGTTAAAATTCTTAAAATATACTGGAAGGTGTCTAAATATACACCTCAAATGTAATATCTTTTCGAGCGTCAACATTGTTTTGTCAAGATTCTACCATGGGACTGTAAATCTGCACCAATTTTATATCAGCAGTAACATTGCCTTATATACGAAGTTGTACGCGGGAGTGTTTTATATGTTTCTCCTCTCCCACAGAGTCTGTTCTTACCCCAACTCCAAGATTCTCACATGGACGAAGCCTCTCAGCCATCTCAAACTGATGTTCTACGTGACGATCATTAACTAGGTGGAGTATTACTTGATGAAATTATTATTTAACCAAGGAAGGGTTTGTTCCTTTTGAAGTCATCGTAAATTTTAGGAAAATGAAGAAGCTCACCCTAGACAGGTCATTAATAGTAGCTTCACTAAGAGAATCTTCTCTTCTTGTATTAATTTCAGACGAAAAAAAGGTAAAGTGATTTTATCCTCTTCCATTCACTGAGGTGAAGGATCCGAAGGCATGCACAGTGTTAGTAGAGAATCTACCCGAGGATCATTCAAAAGAGAACATGCAAAGAATATTTGGCGAAGCTAGAAATATCAAGAATATTTTCATCCACGACTCGAACGTTATAAGGGAGCTAAGAAAATGCACAATTGCGTAGAAGCTCCTAAGTGGTAAGCTACATGCTCATGGAGTATGAGACTGTAGAGGCTGCTGGCAAAGCTATTACTACTTTAAGAGATAAAAAAGACTGAAGATATGGCATGCGGGTCAAGCTTCTCAAGCGCATGGCTAAACATGGAGAGGCAAAAAAGGGTTGGAATGGATCGGATTTCGAGAAGAATAACATCATTAAATTCTTTGATTCAAGCAGGGCAGAGGAAGACCAAGTCTTAAGTAAGCCTTGTGATAATACACTTGATGAATGTAATGGTGAGCATTTAGCAAAGGAGAAAAATGGGCACAACGATCGAAACCGAGGACGAGCAAGGAGATAGAAATATCGTGGTTCTAATAGACATAAAAAATAAAATTAAAATTAAAATTAAACCTGGACAACTTGCTCTAAACTTGTCGGTGAGAACTCAAAACTGCCTCTCGCCCCAAGAGTGCCTGATGGAACCAGAGGTTTTACAATGGGGCATGGTCGGCCTATGGCTTCTGATCGAAATTAGAATTTCTTACACCCACTGCCAGATTTTGAAAATTTTAAGGTGGGTCCTTCTACAAATGTTTGTGTTTTTTGTGAAAATGATTGGCATTTGAGATAAACACATCTACATTATCCCAATTACTATATTGAAATGGCCTACTTTTATGGTGTTGTAAGTAATGTGGGAATAAACATTATAGGTTTGGTCGTGTGTGATAAAAATATGTCACATGGATCAGTGGTTCAGTCATTGTCGAGCTCTTAAAAAATTCATACATTCGTAAAAAAAACCAACTAAACAATGTCAGTAATAGCCATGCCTTCTTGCTAAAAAGTTAAACAAGAGTAAAGGAAAGAAATAAAAAAGCATATATGCCCAACAATCTATGCCCCTGTATAAAATATTTACATCATACAAATATGTTCCTTTCTTATAGACAATCTTTCAATGAAGGATATAAAACTGTTAACGTTCAGTGTTCTCATTATGCAGGGCTATCGTTATATATCCGTTTTCCTTCAATTTTGTATGGATGTTTTTGAAAATGGGCTAACATGCGGTGTTCTTGCTTTTTCATGATGCAAGGTTGCATTGATACTTTTCATCTCCTTAACATAAACAATTAGGAATTCATTTCGACCATATTTTACTGATTTACAATCTCTTCTACTAAAGTTCATTTCGACCATACTTTTTAGCTCCTTAATCGAAACAATTAGGAATTCTATTTTGTCAACAGGGCTATTGGGTCTTTTCTAGAGTTCACTCACGATAAGGCTGAAGTGGTGAATTCATTTTATAATTCTAGTACTTCTGTTACTTCCGGTTGTTAAGATAACAGAACCATTTTTACTGTTCAAGTAGTCTGACTCTGTATTACTTCTATCAGAAAGCATGCCTATGATGTGTCTATAGTAATGAACACATCATTTATGGAAAACAAAAATGGGGCACCTCCAGTTCATGGGAAATAACAAACAGACGACAAGAACCTTTTAAGAATTAATCTATAAAAGAATCATTAATAAAGGTGTAGAAAATTCCGATTTCTATGAAATCACATCTTCTTTTATCAGAGCCAACTTTGTTCAATATGAAAGAGAGAATGAAAGAGCGAATTTTGTTAAAAGAGCAAGTGCTGCACATGTGAGGCTTTAAAAAATAATTTGCCAATTTTCAAATGACAAGTCATTGATAATCAGGGGTAATTTTATGTTGGGAAGTCATCATCCTTATTTTTTCTCTGGACCAAACAGTGGGAAAATTCTGTAAATTGTTTTTCCTGAAATAAATGAATCTACTCTGCTTATATCAGACCACATATCTATGTTTTCTCAAGAAGAGTAAGGAGACTTTCTTCTAAGCAATAACACTAATACTATTGGGCATTTATTCCTTACCAGTTATTTATACAAATATGGAAGTGTAAAGCACTAATTTTTCGATCTCTTTCCACATTATCTCACACTTTGTGCGAGTGTAATTGATAGAAAGTGGAGAGAAAATGGTGAGCAACATAGGAATGATGGACAGTGCGTACTTCGTTGGGAGGAATGAGATTCTGTCATGGATCAATGCTAGGATTAACCTTAATCTATCTCATGTTGAGGAGGCTGCATCTGGTGTTGTGCAGTGTCAGATAATGGACATGACATATCCAGGAGTTATTCAAATGCACAAGGTGAACTTTGATGCAAAGACAAAATATGATATGATCCAAAATTACAAAGTGCTGCAGGAAGTATTTAATCAACTCAAAATTGATAAGCACGTTGAAGTTAACAGGTTTGTTAAGGGTCGACCATTAGATAAAAATTTATTTTTACAATGGCTGATACGCTATTGCGATTCTATAAATGGCGAAATCATGAATGAGAACTATAATCCTGTGAAGCGCCGAAGTAAGGTGGGTAAGGAATGATATTCCAAGGGTTTTGGTAAAAACTCAAAGCCACTGCAAGCAAACAAGTCTCATAATCCTATCTCGGGGGATAGATTGAGCATTAATAAGATATCTGGGACCAAGCAAGATAAAACAGGTGTAATAGCAGTCGGGGCTAATTTTTTAGGGGAAATTCAAGCTTTGTCCAAGGAGATTACAGATCTGTTGGTGGTGCTAACCAGATATTTGTTGTTAGTATAACATAACTCTGAACAGTTTTGGTATTTGGATATGTAAGGACTTAAAAGATTGTTGATTGGATAGTGCAGAATTTAGTACAATTGGATCTTGGTACCTAAATAGGCTATGACTAGGCGAATATGGGCATTACCCCGTGCATATTTTGTGAACACAACACTTATACCACATACTTCTTAAATGTTGCTGATTATGTGGAAGTAGACTTGTTAAATAAGATCCTTCAACTATTATGGTTTCTATATTATCCAAATGAATGGAAAGAATTTAAATTTAGTGAAAGTCGAAGTTGATATTGAAAGTCGAAGTTGATAGAGTGAAGCGTAAGTCTCATTCAACTACCAATTAACCTCCAAAATATCTGATGAGTAATAAATTTAAAATTATGGCAGAGAACAAAGTTTTTATATTGAATTTATATGAGTAACCAAAATACATCCCATACCCCTTTCCCTCCCAATCAAACCCTAGTTCGACCCACCCCCAGGCTATTCCAGCATCAGGCAAAGCCTCGTCGGAGCTATGGTGTATCGGAATCTTTGCCATTTTGCAAACAATAACCCACATTTCTCACCTGAAGCCTATCGACCAATCCATAACTCCCCTTCCAACTCAAACTCAACCCCACCCGATCTACCCATGACCCACAAACCATACATCGTGGGTTATTAAATTCGACCTTTTGTTTATTACTTTCCGCTCCCAAATAATCTCAATATGTGTTCATAATTTCAACTCGTGTGTCTTTTTACTTGCGGACAGTTAGGACCTATTACTTGTTATTGTCCATATTGAGTATATGTTGTTAAAGGCACGCCCAGGCATGAGCCTAGGCTCCAGGCTCACTTAGGCTTAGCATGAGCGCCTTGCCTCACTCAGGCTCGGTTCCTTTAATATGGTGTGTGCCTTGTGCGCTTAGGCTCCAGGCTCAAAACGCGACTCAGGCGCGCCTTAATGAATTTTTTTAATAACGCCCCTAATACAAGAATGGATGAATTGATATGCTTATTTTACATATTTTCCAATGGAATAAAGAAGATTAGATGATTCCCCACCCCAAAACTGAGCAAATGAAGTCCTTGAGATTCCTAGGGTAACTTTATCTTTCTCAAAAGAAACAAACAAAATTTAACTCCAATAATGTTACATCTTAGAACAATTTATATGTTGATTTTGATTTTTTCTTTTCACACAAGAGTATTTATTATTTCAATATTTCAGTGTATTATCTTTTAATTGATTATTGGATAGTCAAATAGTTACATAAATTTGATATTTACATATATATATATATATATATATATATATATATATATTTTCATATGGTGGTATAAGTTATATCTCCTTTTGACTTGTCTCTTCATTACCATGTATAATAATAATTTATGCTATATATTTCTACTTTTAGATCACGAATGATCTCATTATTTATAAATATACAACTTCTGCATGTTCTATAAACATTGTGCCTAACTTCGCTCGGGCACGCGCCTCGCCTTGCGCCTAGGCTCCACAGGGACCTTGACTCCTTGGTGTGCCTTTCGCCTCTGTAAACTATACGTCGGCAGAATATTGACAGAGCTCCACCACCCACTTCTACTCCAACCAATCACTGGTATTCTGAAATTCCTTTGGGAATATGAAGTGGTAGATCCCTTATACCCTCATTGATATCAACTCTCGTCTTCAGTTGTGGGAGTTGAGCTTGCATTGTGACATAAAAATTGGTGTTGACGTCGAACGTGTGTGTAGTTAGGTTAATTGGGGACCATTTTGGGGTTTCGCAACATGATTTCTCTTACCTATAAAAGATAGTTCGAGTCTTTTAGACCCAAGTGTTGCAACTTATTTAAAGAATGAGAGTTTCTTCCTAAGGGTTTTGAGTGAGAAGCTAGGTATTTTCCCTTTCACCTATGGGTATTTCTCAAAAGATGGAGGTAGTGTGAGTGTATAATTGTTTCATATACTCACAATGTGTTTTATATGTATTGTGTGAGGGTTTTCTCACCGGGTTACATAAAGAGCGGTACTAATGAGTACATAAGGAACACTTCGAAAAACACTTATAAGTATCAGACTGAGAGGGTTCTAGATTTAGAAATTTGAATCAATTTAACAAAGAGTTGGTGTATAGTGGTTATCTGAAATTTTGGTGGAATGTAAGGGTATGTGTCTTGGAATTATTCGCTATTATACTTGCAACTTGCACATATATAGTGGAATCAGGTCTCTATGTGGATGTAGCCATTTGCTGAAGCACGTATATTTTTTTGTGCTTGTTTTTATTCTCTCTTGTTTTACATCTTTATTGTGCCCGTTTATTATTATCCACGGGGCCATGATTGATAGAAATTTGTACAACAAACTGGTGTAGGGACACAACAACAAATTCAATTAATCTTAAGCAATACAACCAGAGTTGCCTACATTTTTCCCACTAATTATCTAACTCCCGAAAAATATGTCGACTACAACAGAATTAGTAACAAATTTACATACCCTTCACAGTTTCAACATTATTAATGAGACCCACAAATTAATTAAATTCAAAATGATTATTAATAAACACATTTTGTTAAACTAGGATAAAAATTCACTAAAAAATAGTGTGTCAATTCGTTTACTGAGTCACATGGCATCCCCCACCCCCCACCCCAACCCACACACATACACATACAATTTCCCCACTGAAAAATTCTATTTAATGTTTAGTCCAACAAATTTTGAAAATTAATTTTTAGTCCACATAGTGACATTAGTCTATGAGGGACTAAATAGAATTGTTGAACACACTCAACTCAACAATTGAGCCTTTTTTTCTAATTATTTGGGGATCCTATTTTTCTATTTTTTGAGAAAACCTTGGACTAAAAAATAAACGATGGCATTTATGCTAAATGCCTCTTATCTTAATCACAAAAAATATATGCGCTACACTACAACACAATTTGTAACAAATTTACATACCCTTCACAATATCAACATTATCAATCAACCCACAAAAGAAGAAGTTCAAAAATGTTATCTTTAAGGGAAATGTAAAATTAGGATGAAAAGGATTTAATTTACCTGGTGAGACAATTGAAATTGAAGGGTTTTTCATATCCACAGCTACTGTCAAAGTTCCCATGAAGCTCCCAAAAACTTTCTAACTATAAATTACCTAAAAAAATTAAAACTTGAGGTAAATAAACCCAGAAACAATGTGATTTTTTCTTTAAACATAGCGTTGAAAAATAAATAATTAATATACAAAATGTGTGTGTTTGTGTGGGTGGGTGGGGAGAGAGAGAGAGAGAGAGAGAGAGAGAGATGGTGAATACCTGAGGCGCAGATGAGTCAGGGGTTTGGCCGCCTGCTAGGTTTGTGTAGGTTGGGTCAATGAGGTTTGATCGATGGGGGTAAACTGTTTAGGGCTGTGTTCCATCTCTTTTGCTTCTTTTTTGGGGGTTGAGTGTTTTGGGCGGGACATGAAAATTTTTAATGGTGGGAACTTAATTTTCTAGCGGTCTTATTTGATATATCTTTTGAGACGGTAAATATTTTACGGTCTCATTTGATTTACTTTATAAGACGGAAATAATTATCCATCTCAAAAAGTGACCTCTTTTGAGACAGCTATAATTAGCAGTCTAAAAAAATAATAGTTTTTGGGACGGCTAATTATACTCGTCTAAAAAAGTATATTTTAAAGACGGTATTTTGTCTGTCTAAAAAAATAGGGTCTTAAAAGTAACTTTTTTTGTAGTGATAGGATTAAATTATAGAAGAAATATGATTCCTATTAGGAAATATAAATTTGGGTATATAGTGATTTAAGATAAAGAAACCATATATCTAGGCTTTTGAGAAGTTAAGAATAATTGTGGTTCTTGGATGATTTTCATGAAGATTTGATGATATCTTAATGTTAGGAATAGCCTATATCCATATAAAAACTAATTGGTGATGTTGGTAGAGAGTTACAGAAGATTTAATGGAGTTTTGAGTGGTTAAAACTTAAGAAAGACGAAACAGGTATAAGCTGCCCAGAACAGTCGATCGATCGATGATGAAGGTCGATCGATCGACCCCTGCTGTTTCCTTAAACAAATCTTCTTGAGTGAATTTTCTTCGATGGTCGTCACTTATTGAGAAGTTTAGAGTGATTCTATACCTATCCTAGGACGTGATAAATACCATTAGGTATAGGGTTGAGACCCATCGTAGTCATTGAGAGAAAGACTTAGAAAATGACTAGATAAGTAAAGAACGAACGTGTGGCGTATCGAAAATGGTGAATTTAAGTCACGAAGGGAGTTAACATGAATTCATAATAATTATCAGTAGGGTAAAGATGAATTAACAATTAAATTAATTGGAGGGGTAACTAGGGCCCTTAGAGTAGTGCATATACTCAATTAAACGCGATAATGATAATAAATCGTAAAATAACAAGTACGGTGAATATAATGAATAAAATATTACGTATGAACATGATTGATTGGTCGGGTGTGTACCTACTGAATTGTATGAACTTTTAGGTTAAGAGAATTATACATAAATTGATTATGTCAGGGTCGATGAGATATTCCGAACTAACGTAGAGTTATTATATGTTTGGGGTCGATGAAGAATGCCGAACCAAACCTTAAAACTGGTGTCATAATGAAAGAGTCTGAGCCAGAATATGTGTATATATATAAATAGTTGGGGTCGATGTATTATTTCGAACCAACTCTTACTTGGGGTCGATGAGTTATTCCGAACCAAGAGTCCTTTATGTGTGTGTTATAAGGACATATTAGTGATAACTAATATTTAGTATACGTTGTGTGATAAATGTATACTGTAGGTATAATCTACTGACATGAATAGTAGATAATAAGATGGACTGATAATATTTACGTAATAATTAAGTGGTGATATCTAATTATAAAAGAAGAACAAAGATAACAAAAAATGAATAAGTTATCTACGTGTAAAACATATGAGATATAAACTATTATTATAATGCGTGTATGATATGGTGACTTAGAGAATAGATAAGCCCAGTAGAGTATTCTAGTCTAGTAGGCTTGGGTAGTATAGCTAGATGGGCTAAGTACCAACGTTAGGCGTGCACTATAGGAGAGGGGTGAGGTAGCTCAAGAGAGTGTACGAAATCTTTACTTGCATAATCAATAACTCATATTTGTGATAGCTGCTTGCAAAATATTTTTTTAATGTTTTGAGTACTAACTCTTGCTATGTAAAAATCCTTTTTAAAACCTTTTAGGTGCCCAGCCACAGGGACACCCAACATGATTTCATTCCAGGGATTTTGGAACTGCAGCACATGTGGATGTTGCAGGGCTTGCTTAGACGATTCTTTTATTTCAAATCTAGTGTAGGATCTCTGTTTTAGTACTCTCTATTTGGGAACATCTTGTCCAACCTTTACATCTGTAGTTATTCTGATATCTAGGATTTGGAGTTAATTTTATTTCAGTCGTGATTTTCGGCGAGACTTTAACTCATTCAGTTATTTATGATGATTGGTTTAGTACTGCTTAAATTATATTGTTCTGCATGAGTTATTTTATCTGTTAAATGAAGATAAAATTTGACACTAGATTAATTTCACTTAGGTGGTTAGTAATTAAAAAGTTTTCGACTGTGATGCTAAGAATGAACCATTTAAGAAACCTGTTTTAAATTAAATTAAGGCTTGATCACCCCAGGTTTAATTAGGCGGGGTGTCACAAACAGCAAGTGAATAAATGCTACAATTAGAAATTATTATATATATGTTAGATTCTTGGACTCTCACTTGAGATTTTCACCTCTTAACTAATGTGTACGCCTAGCGTATACCCAAATTATTCTAGTGACTACTCCCATTTTCACTAGATTATCTCATTGTATCAACTGACCATACCCCTTATCTTTCCCCACGTATTTTTCTCGTAATACAAGATATATATATATATATATATATATATATATATATATATATATATATATATAATTTCTACTTCCACATGGATAAGCCATTTTTCAATACAATATAATTAAATGTTATCATACTTAAATCATTTAGATTTCATTATCTTTCATGTCTACTTAATTCACACATTAAACACTATCACAAGTATATATATACATTCACTCTATTATATATATACAATACTACACCCCGAGGCTTAGCTGCGGTGCTCACATACTCTACTATCATGTCCAGGTACATCTCGTCACTGTACAAATGACTGTCGGTTCGGTATATCCCTCGAACCATAAATAACAAACAAAAATATTGGAGGCGAACATAGTCCTAAGACTTTGGGCTACGCACCCAAATGACCCATCACACCCTTTATTCACAAAAGTGGTGCTCAATCCCTAAATTCTATGTTCTGAGGCAACAAGTCAAAAATCCCCCCATAAGGCTCATCTGGATATGAGTGCCCTCCACGCGCAAACCTCCCGTCGATAGCAAGTAGGCCAGGTATGTCATACACATAAATTAACCAAGTAATAGTTATATACTCAACCTAAATAGTAATAGGTACACACTCGACCTTTATCTTAAATTAGGAATTCGTTCTACCCCAAGTACCCATTGTATTTCTCGAATACTACCCGTACTTGTTAATTACGATTTAATCTCATTATCGTATTTTTATTATGTAGTTGTCACTCACACAATTCTTTTATCAAACCCAATTACCCGTATATATTATAATGCTACCCGTAATTGACTATTACAAATTATCCTCTTATTCATATTTTTATTATGTATATCTCTCACATAATTGTTCCTCAGTCATATATATAATCTTCCAACATTAACCCAAGTCACTCACTCTTTGTTAATGTACCAAAATTATTTACTTCTTGCCGTGGGAAAAATTATAATTTTCTAAACTTTTCTTGGCTAAAAAGGGACTTTCTGAAATCTCGTTCGAAGTCCCAGAAATGTCATTTGAACAACATTAATCATTTTTCTTGATAAAGTTACATTATGTCCAGAAATATAAAACTACAATTTGAGGCTTTTCTGCTCCGATTTTGAAAAAACTTAAAACAAAAAGTTGTGCAGAACGTGATTTTATACAAGAACTCGTGGGCACACTACCAATTTCCTCTTGAATCGGTCCTAGAATTATCATACGATGTTTATCCTTTTTCCCCAAAAAAATTCATGCCTTTTCTCCACTTTCTTTCACGCAAACTCACATGAAATATATTTTAACGAATCCCAAATATCTCAACATCGTTTCTACATGATTATGACTAATTATAATACAAGAAAGAACATCTAAATCATCATGTTTATATGAGAAATAACATCAAACCCCAATTAACCCTCAAAATCCACAAGTTCCAAATTCACCATTTATCTCTTAATAAACCTAAGATTTTAATTTCGTGATTTACGATCTAAACCATAATAATTTTTTTTATATTCTCTACATGTGAATTTCTCAACTATATGCAATACCTAAACATCAATTGATTTATCAATCGAAAACATACCAAATTTCATAATTCTCATGGGTAAATATTAATCATATTCTAACATGGATATTATAGTCACTAATTGGACTTCCTTTATGTGTAGGTATGAACCTTTGGTGATGATAGTGTAGATACTTCTCCTCCCCTTTTTTGGAGAACTTTCGGTGGTGGTAATGGTGGTGCCAGGTGGTTAGCCTCAGATTGCCTAGAAAGCTCCTTGGTCTCTAAGAAAAACTCCTCCTCTTCTAAGAAAACCTTTCCTCTTCTTAGAAAAGCTTTCAATCTCTCTCAAAAGTGAAAGGTAACTACTTGAGTAGGTTTGATTGACAATGGGATTTAATTGATGAGGTTAGTAGGGATACTACAAAAAAATAGTTTTGGGGATTGAAGCTTTTAAGAAAGCTAAAATTTCAGTCACTAAAACACACTTTTTGGGACGAGTATAATTAGCGATCTTAAAAACTAATAGTATTTAAAATCTCTTTTGTTACCCATCCCACGAAGCAATACTAATGGGACTGCATGTTAGTAGTTATCTTATATAGTACCCCTTATGAGACGGGTATAAATTTAGGATCCCCCTTAACAAATTTAACTCCCGCTAACTATTCTATCGGCGTTCTAAGAAAACAAAAAAAAGGAAAATACAAACCAAAACAAACATCCCCCATCATGTCTCCAACCCGTACCAAAACCCTACTCCACCCCGTTCTCACTCACCTCAATTGTACCCTTCGTGCTCGCCCTCACCCGCCCTAGCCTCGCCCTCGCTCACCCTAGCCCTAGTCATCTCCCTCGCCACTAGTTAAGTTGGTAAGCTTAGGTAAGTCTAATTCTTTTTTTTTGTGGTGGGATTATGGTGGTGTAGGTGGCTAGTTATGTTGGGTTTCAAAAATTGGGATTAAGTGTAATTAAAAATTATCAAATTAAGGTTTTATGATTGAAGACATCAAATTAGTTTTTATTATCTATTGATTCTAAATTTCCTTATTTTGTTGCATCACCACATTCAAAGCACTAAATGTTGGGATACAAGCTTCAACATATGACTTGGTGCCCCAAAAAAATTAATGAAAAGACAAAAGCATAGTTGTCAATATCGGTTGTATCGTCAATATGTATTGTATCATGAGCAAAATGAGATGTATCGGGTATAGTATCAATTTTTGGAGTGTATCGACAATACGATAAATGTATCAGGAAATACATACAATATACGGATGCAAAGTTATGCTCAATTAGTAGTAGTACCAATTAAAAAGGCAAAAATGAACTCAATGTAAGCTTTAGATACCTTAGTTGAGGTGGGCAATGGATAATTGGCACCCATTCGATCATTTAAAAAGGCCGAAATGAACTCAATTTAGCCACTTATACAACAATATTATAGCGGTTAAGATGGTAATTGAGGTGGGCAACGGATAAATGTCATCCACTAGATTATTTTAAATGTGATGGCTATGAGGCATCAATCAGATTGAATAAAAATGTGAAACGAAAAATGGTTAGTCGTCTCATTGTAATGACCCAAAATAAATACTGGTTGTGGCCATAGTAGAGGCCACGACCATAAGTAAGGTAAAAAATAAGGGTTATGGTTTGGGAATGCAAAGGTCACAGAAGGATGCAAAAGTCACAGCCAGGGTGTAAGCCAGGGATAGTAAAAAGTTAGGCAAGAGGCCACAACCAGGGAGATAAGAGGTCACATATGTCGGACGAGGCCACTAACTAAATGGAACATGCCACGACCATGAGTAAGATCAAAAACTAAGAGCCACAACCTCAAAATATAAAGGTCGTAGAAGGATACAGAAGGTCAGAGCCAGGATATTGGCCGCGACCAGTCAAAAGTTAGGAGAGAGGCCATAACCATGGAGATAAGAGGACGCAAGTATTGGGCGAGGCGACATCTTGAGGGGAACAAGACGCGACCAGCGGTGACTTAGGCCTAATGGATTTCAGCATGTGGGGTGATGACATGGCCTCATTAGGTCATGACTTAATAACTATTATTGGGAGGTTCTAAAGGTTCTTTTGAAACTGTATTTAGGTAAAAGTGACGTATTAAGGAGAAACCCTAGGTTCCTTAGTGAACCTATAAATAGAAACCCTTGCCAACCTTCTCATAATTGCTAACAACCCTAATTCCCACTTTAGAGGGAGAAAGTGAGATTTTGATAGGAAAAGGAGGAGTTACCGAGGAAAAGGCCGCAGACAGGAACTGTTTATGTGAAAAGAAAAGGTGCTAAAGGTGAGGTGTTAGCTACCATTCGTCGGACTTAGGTTTACCAAGGTAATGGATTTGTCCTTATTTTAATCTTCTTGGATTAAAACCTTAGTTTCCATGTTTTCCATTGAATGAGACGAGCCTTTGTGTGTATTCTCGGTTAGGCCATGGGGTTTAGGGTTTAGAGGCCATAACTTCTTGTTGGCCACAACCTTTATGGGTTTGTAAGTTATTCTTGGGAGAATCCTTCATTTTAGAAGATTTCTATTAAGGTCATAAAAGAAAGATTTATGGAGTATTTTGAGGACGTTCTTATTTGATCATATGGGGTTTTATATAGAGTTGTCCATTGATCTTTGAGGTTTGGAGTTAAGAGATAATTATGGTTTAAAACCAATGTTTTACTAAAATGACCCTTGTTGTTTTGCTGATCAGGAGTCAACTCCTTCTTTGAGGCCGCAGGTTATTAATAGAGGTCGTGGAGTTGAGAGGCGCTATACATTGTGCATGGGTAAATTTGAGATGCGATTCGATATTGTGGCCATGTTAATATCTGTCCAGGCCGAGACATCATTATCTATTTAAGGGCCTCTCACTTAGTGCTTCAGGTCAAGATAGTTATTCCTAAAGAGATTGAGATTAGGACTAACCATTGGGCTTGCACCTCGATAGAGCTTGACCAAGGTGTTGAGCTAACAACAGACCGTGGGTCCGCCATCCTAGTATTGGGAAGGAGGGGAGGTCGTGGCCTGTGGCATGACTAGGTCAAAGATACCTAGGATAAAATCCATGGAGATTGAGATATCCGAGGCCATAAATTAAAGGCCACAAATTATGAGAGAAACCCATGAGAGATTGAGTCGCGAGGAGCTAAGGTGAACCAAGGGAGATTGAGCCGTGGATGGATCCGTGGTAATGTGATCCATGGGAGATTGAGACTTAGGTCATTGGGGTAATCTGAGGGGTTGGGAAACTGATATTTTTTCTTTCCTATTTTCTTAAATTGCACTCTTCGGCTTATTGCATTGATAGATTTATATTTACACTGTTATTATATCTTGTATTTTTAAAGTACTAATACTGACAGGTGGGATGAGGACTTGAGTTAACCTTTACTGAGCTATTTGAGCGCATCCCTTGCATATTTTTTATTTTCCCCATGATAGAGGTTGCGTAGAATTAGAGGTCACGAAGGGTTAGAGACCGATGAGCTGAGTACTAGAGGTCATAACCTATTAGTAGGGGCCGAAAATAGTTTTGTATAAGGAATATTTTGGAGAATTTAAATCCTTTAAAGTTTTTGCAGTAAGGAATCATATGAAGAGAGAAAATGTCATAATTTTTTTCAAGGGTTGTATTTAAAGACTTTTACAACTATTAATGAAAGTAGTATTCACTTGTAATCTTTTCATGGAGACTTATATCAAGTATATTGATGAGATTTTTTTTATAACTCTTATAATGAGGCGGATGCCTTATTAGAAGGCTCCGGCAGTGTAAGAATTTCCCTAAATATAATTGAGTAAATTTTTAATTGCAAGCAAAAAGTGATATAATGATCGCGACTAGATAACATAGGCTTTGGGGCATTACAGTTGGTATCAGAGCGTTTAGATTAGGAACAGTAGGAGTTTTAGAAATATATTTATTTAAGTTATTTGGAGACCTGCTCTAAGAACCATAGAATCATACGTGTGTAAATTTCTTCATGATAATATAGTCATAGGAAGGAGAGTTGGAAGAGCCATAAACAATATTGAGGTCGTGGAACCTGTCATGCCCAAGGTTGTACTTGAGGTGGTAGTTGGGTTCGCAGAAGCCCTAGCGTAGGCAATGGCTATAAGGGCAGCTGAGGCAAGGCCCATTGACTAAACTATGGAGCATTTTAAGAAGTTCTAAAACCTTGGAAAATAATGTGCAGAAACGTTCTGGTTTGTAAACTGTTTTTTCCAAAATGCAGACTTACGAAATTTGATGGAAACACACCTTTATATATTTTTCTTAAGGCGGTATTTCTTTCTAACGACTTTGACACGTTACTCGAACGAGATGGACATCTCGCTTGAACGACGTAAGTAGTTTAAACGACACGCGTAATAGAGTCCAACTTAAATACAACTCTAATCTGTCCTTATCAAACTAGAACGAAGTGTAAACCATTTCAACACTTTTAAAAACATTTTAAAAACATTTCCTTACTAAAATAACATCCTTAAACATTTTAAAATTAAATTTTGAGTCCCATTAAAATTATGCATTCATACCTGAGTGATCTCGGAATGCTATTAAACTTGAAGACGAATAAACTTGCACCACTTAAACCTTCGACATAAATAATTCCTCGAAGCTTTGTCGCAACGTCTTCAATAAACTTCAATTACGTCATAGTCTGTGTGGGATCGTGATCATAAAAATATGACCTATTTCTCAAACGTGTTTTGTTATGGGAATAAGTCAAAACTATACAACGAACTCAACTAGAAAATTTATCTTTACAAATATCCTCCTTTGGCTATCTGGGACAAAACCAATAGTGAAATGCCTTAGTCGGGCTGTCAAGTCATATGCCGCCTAAATCCCATCCCATAAACCCCCTAAAAAATATAGGACAAAACTAGTGAATGATGTTCTGACAAGTATGAACTGTCACTGAATGTCTGAATATGATGTAGTCTTGAAATCTCAAATCTCTTTAAGCAAACCTACACATATGAAACAGACAAATACCCAGTGAAGTATGGAGGAACAAATGATATAAATCAATATGTAAAAATAAAATTCAAATCATTTGTTATGTGAGAAAAAGATGGTATCAATATGTAAATAACATCTAAATCAAGATACCAATCTCATCACACAAAATCTCCCCCTACATCACATACATCTCTCCCCATTTTTATCTTGAATAGATAACCTGGTGAAAAGATAAACGTATCTAGAATCAGATAAATCAATAAAATATATCTAGATAAACATGAAACAAGCAGGTGTAACTAAATGATCCAATGCAGCAAAATATCAAATATATCAAAGTAAATTGCATAAACAGAAACCAGAAGCAACCCATCAGTACCAAAATATATAACTAACAGCAGCGTACTGAAACATAATTAAACAAAAATCCAGGGGTCCCTCGAACGAAGTAGCCTTGTCATTCAAACGACTCTGGCTTCTCATAAGATAGCTTCGCGTGATATAATTTTGTCGCTCGAGCGAGGAAACCAAATTCTCACATCTAGTACTGAAAGTCAAACATTTTTTCCCAATGAAAATATTTCGTGAAAAAACTGATTGGAAGTGGCAGAAAACTTCGAAACTGTAGCAAAACAGTATAAAAAATACACAAGAGCAATATGAGTTACATGCTAACATAGTATCAATATGCTCAAACATAGACATGTAATGTATGGGTGTGAATTACAACAAATGAATCACAATTCCAACACATCGAAACGATCAAAAAGCTCTAATTGATATCTATAAGTCATTAAACTTTATTTTAGTCACACGGGACAATTAAAGTGTGATCTTAATGAACTAAACAAACATCATGCACAAAAATTCGTAATTTTGAAAATTCTACAAACAATAGCGTAATGACACAGTTTTTCAACGTTAGGATTCGGGGTACAAACCCGTTTAATTTTAATCCATCCAAACTCCCTCAAATATATATCATATTTTACTTTTGGAATGAACATCAACTAATTTGGCCCATTTTTGGCATATAATTCTTTTTATTGCCTTTAAATTTTTTTGGGGCTCTTTTAAACGGTGGCTTTTACGACGAGTCAGTTTTACACTCTCGCAACCCTTTTTCGTAAACACCCATATTTTTTTCAATTAAAATCCTCACAGCAAATAGTTCTTACATGCATACCTCCTCCTTATGTCTACTTACGCATAGATGATAAGATTGAGATAAGAACATCTCACCAAACTCAAATATGCAAGAGCAGTCAAACATCCATATAAACTCGTGCATGTGTGCAATTATGGCATATAAACAAAGTCGAGTCAAAAAGCATATCAACTTCGAAACAACCCCATATAAACAATGGTTAAGATCATTCTAAGTATCAATAATTATGACCAAATGTCTTAGCCACAAGGATAATGGAAGTAATGGGGTCCATGCACACCAATATGCCACATCAAACATGTAAACTCATGACACAAAAATAAATCGAAAATCTTTTTGGTTTTTCAACATATTTTGACTCAAATAAAAGCAAAATCTTTTTTTATTTTTCTCAAAAATATTTAAACCAAAAATCTTTTTGTATTTTTTAAATAAGACTCAACAAATGAAAAAACATATACAAAATGATACACATGTCATAACACTATCAAGATATAAATCAAGATGCAAAGACTAACATATGATAAACATGGTGACACAATCATCCTTTTGATTTAGCATGGGAATAATCAAGTGCAACCAAATGAAAACCATGAAGTTTTAGTCCTAAAGCCTCTAAATCCGATTTCCTAACCCAAGTAGGTGTGACATAACGCACGGGGGTTTTGGGAATCGAAATGACCTTATTCCTAAACTTCCTAGGAGAATTCCTAAGGTCGTTAAAAAAAGGTCTAAGGTGACCTTTCCTATCGCAATGGGAACACTGTAAACACAACGGGAATTATTACCAAAATGTCAACCTCTCCTCATGTTCCTAGTGGGCTCTCTCACACGATTGGTATTGGCTTTGGGAATGGGAACTACGTGCTTATCGTAGTCTATACCAAACCTATCTATCTTGACTTGGACGGTGCCTAACATCCTATCTAACTTCTCCGAACTAGACTCCAAGTCAAACTTAACCTTACTCAAGTCTTTTGACTTCTCCTCCAACTCACTAAGCCCAGACTCAAGAACACGCCTAGACTCCACAAACTCAAGCACCTCTTTTTTCAATGCCTCCATCAAACCACGAAGTCTATCTCTCTCTTTCTCCACATATTATAGCTTTTCCCTGATCTTTCTCTCGTGCCCTAAAATCCTTAATCAAAACATCATTATTTTCTACGACACGTTCATTCAACCTATCTTGCAATTTAGAGTTGGTCTTTTTCACCTTCACCGCTTTGACATATAACTCATTAAAAGAAGCTTGCAAATCTTTCACATCAATCTCCTCCTTGTCACTTTCATCACCCTCACACACTCGATATGCACTCTCAACGGCCTCGAAAGTGTCATTTACATGAGAATCTTCGTGGGAAGATTTATCGTCATCGCTCACATGACATGCCAAGAAAATAACAAACTTGGTCTTATTGGGGGAACTCTCTCCCTGTTCCGGATCACTATCACTTAAGGAGGCACTATAAGCTATCGATTTCTTTCTCTCTTTCTTAAGTCTAGTGGGACACTCGACAACCTTATGACCATATCCCTCACACCCAAAACACCTATCCAAATCATCCCTATTAAATTTATCACTCTTATCCTTAGGGATAGAATCTACCTTGTTGTTCTTGAATTTCTTAAACTTTTTGGTATATTTTGATTGCTTTTGAAATTTAAGAAACTTTTTGAACTTCTTTGCCAACAAGGCGACATCCTCAAAATCAGAATCAGAATCGTCATCGTCATCCGAAACTTTAGTCTCCTTCTTCCGGGCTTTCAAAACAATGACCTTTTATTTCTTTGGCACTTTCTTTGAGGTAAACATGTTGAGTTCATAGGTTTGTAGGTCACCTATAATCTCTTCAAGTGTCATCGACTTAAGCATACCTAAGGTGTTTAAAATGGTCACTTTTGCATCAAACCTACTCAACAGCGATCTCAAAATTTTCTTTATGACTCGGTTATCGGGTATTCTCTCACCTAGGTTAAACGACGCATTGATAATATTCGATAACCTAGTGTAGAACTCATCAAACATCTCACTCTCTAACATATTATTCATCTCAAACTGTGTAGTGAGATTTTGCAACTTTGACACCCTAGCCGTGCTAGTGCCCTCGTGAGTAAATACAAGTGTATTGCAAGCCTCTTTTGAAGTTTCACGAGTCATAATTCTATTATACTCTTTCGGTGTGACATGTGAGGAAATTACATACATACCCTTAGAGTTATAAAGTGCAAGCCTATGTTCAGCCTTGGTCCATGACTCAATGGGTTTTAAATTAATGACTTCACCCTCTCGTGTGACTCGTTGAGACCAACCCTTTTCAACAGCTAACCACACACTCTCATCATTGGATTTTAAAGCACTTCTCATTCACATTTTCTAATAAGCATAATTAGTGCCATAAAAATAGGAGCACGAAAACTTTCAAAACCACCAAAATTCATCCTTAAAAATAAAAGGGATCAAACACAATAAAAATAAGTTTTTAGTTCTGATACCAATTTTTAAGTCCTTTACTTTTTAAATGCTCAATCAATTTTGCTTTAAGAATGATGAAACACTTTCTCTTTTTATGAAAAAAACTTTTTCAATTTTTATGTGCACAAAATTGTGAAACAATTTTAACTTAACCAAATTTTATCTTGATTAATGCTAAACATGCATCTAGTGATTAAAGCAAGTAAAGTAAGGAAAAAATGCTCACAACGCCGGATGTATGAGGAAATCATTATGGATGTGGATTTACAATGAACATATGCAAATCTTGCTCAACGACTCGATCCCCACAAGACTTGACGCTTGTCTGATCTTCAACCCTCATCTCACAGTGCCCACGCAGAAAATCCTTCTTCCACAACACCTGTCCACAACACACGCGTCCACGTATGTCTCGTTGTCCACCGATATGTCTTATAATGTCTACGATCTTGAACACGACTCTTTAGCTTCTCCACCGCAAAACCCAATAATGTTTTTCTGAGAAAACCTTCTTCTTGGTGCAAACAATATCACTATTGCCTATACTACTAAAAACTCAGATCTTGTAAACTCTAAGGATGAGTTTAGCTTTGGAAAGCCATATAAAATAATGTGTAGAAACATTTTAGTTTGTAAACTGTTTTTTCCAGAATGCACACTTACGAAATCTGATGGAAACACTCCATTATATATTTTTCTTAAAGGAGGTATTTCTTTAGAACGACTTTGACATGTCGCTCGAACGAGATGGACATCTCGCTCGAATGATGTGTCAAGTCGTTTAAACTAAATGCGTATTAGAGTCCAACTTAAATACAACTCTAATACGTCCTTATCCGATTAAAACGAAGTGTAAGCCATTTCAATCATTTTAAAAAATATTTCCTTAATAAAATAACATCCTTAAACATTTTAAAATTAAATTTTGAGTCCCATTAAAATTACGCATTCATACCTGAGTGACTCGAAATGCAATTAAACTTAAAGACGAATAAACTTGCACCAATTAAACCTTCGACATAAAAAAATCCTTGAATCTTTTTCGCAACGTCTTTAATAAACTTCAATTACGTCATAGTGTGTGTGGGATCATGATAATAAAAATACGATCTATATCTCAAACGTGTTTTGTTTCGGGAATAATTCAAAACTATACAATAGAATCAATTGAAAATTATGTCCTTACACTAAGAGGTGGAATTCATGGATTTAATTAAGGTACCATGTATGTGGCCCAATATGAGGCCAAGTTTACGGAGTTATCACACTTTCTCCCCTATTTTATAGACATTGAGGAGAAAAAGACAAAGAAGTTTCAAAGGGGTTTAAAGAGGGGACTTCGCAGTATAGTGTTGGGACTTAGACTAAAAACTTACACGGAGTTAATTGAGGTGGCTCAAATCATGGAACAAGATTTTGAGGATGGACTGAAGGCAAAAGGGTAAAAGATAAAAGGTAGAGAAGACGGACCAAGGAAATAAGATAATCCATGGCAATAGGCTCCGAAGTTACGGACAAAAGGGAAAGTGGATGCTACGGGTGTTGTATGCTTCAATTGTGGCGCTAAAGGGCATTTTTACAGGTCTTTCCCACTAGGAATGAGCTGTTATAACTGTGTAAAGCATGGTCACAAGCTTAAAGACTACAGATTGCCAAAGAATGATGTAGACAAGCCATGTGCTCCTGCCAGAGACTTCGCCCTCTATGCCAAGAAGGAGGATAAAGTTGAAGATGTAATAACATGTAACATTACTATAGATGAGAGAAATTATTAAGTTATTTTTTATTCTAGGTTCACACACTCCTTTGTATCTACCATTTTTGCACAAAAATTTAAGCAGAGACTGCAGACCCTAAACCCACTGTTAGTGATTGATACCCCGATAGGGGACTCTTCAATAGTTACAGTCATGTATGAGGATTATGCTGTTGAGATAGGAGGTCAACATTTTAGATGTTGTTTGATTCTTTTGAAAAGGGAAGACTTTAATGTGATTTTAGGTATGAATTGGTTATCAACCCACTTTGATAGGATAGACTGTACAAGTAGGGAATTTATCTAGTGTTGTCTTTGAAAGGCCAAGGTGAGTTTTAAGGCAACTAAGCCTAATAGGAAACCTTTGTTAATATCAACCTTGAGAGCTAGTAAGATGTTAAAGGGGGGATGTCGCGGCTACCTAACCTATGTGAAAGACCTAGAGAAGGCACAACCACATTAGAAGATGCACTTGTAATCACGGAGTTTAGTAATTTTTTCCCACAAGAGTTACCAATTTTTTCCCCAAATAGATAAATTGAATTTACCATTGGCTTAGTGCCTGAGGCAATGACCAATTAGAAGTCACTTTATAGGATAGCTCCCACAGAGTTAAAATATTTAAAGGAGCAGTTGTGTGACTTGTTAGGCCGAGTCTTCATAAGGTATAACACTTCCCCTTATGGTGCCCTGATACTTTTTATAAAGAAAAATAATGGGGATATGTGGATGTGCATATACTATAGATAATTGAATAAGATGAGTTAAAGAACAAGTATCCATTGCCTCTGATTGATGATGTTTTTGGCCAATTAAAGGATGCTAGATGTTTCTCTAAAATTGATTTGAGGTCTGGTTATCACCAACTTAAAATAAGGGATTTCGATATAGATAATACAACCTTTAGAACTAGGTATAGTCATTATGAGTTGTAGTAATGCCTTTTGGGTTAACTAATGCCCCAACTGCGTTTATGGATTTGATGAACAGGATTTTTAGGCCCTTCCCGAATAAGTTTGTGATTATTTTCGTTGATGATATATTAGTTTATTCTAAGATCACAGAGGAGCATGCTGACCACCTCTACGGAGTGTTTAAGGTTCTTAGGAGAGAGAGGATTTATGTAAAATTATCTAAGTATAAATTCTGGCTTGAGGAGATAGCCTTCCTCGACTATATAGTGAATAAAAATGGTATCATCGTAGAGCCTGGGGAGGTCGCAGTCGTTGTTGATTGGGAAAGACCGACTGTAAGTGTAATTAAAAGCTTCCACGGCCTGACAGGTTGTTATAGGAGATTTATGGAGGATTTTCTAAGATTTCCATGCCTCTGACCCTGTTTAATCATAAGGAAAAGAAATTTATATGGTCCATGGAGTGTGAAGAGCTTCCAAAAGTTGACGAAAAAGTTGTGTACTAATGCATTAGGCTATATGATATATAATGATGCCTTAGGCTGCGGTCTAGGATGTGTACTAATGCATAATGGTAAGGTGATTGCTTATGCCTGTAAGTAAGTAAGGCCTCATGAGAAGAACTATCTTACCTATGAATTAGAGCTTGCGGCAGTAGTCTTTGCCTTAAAGATTTGGAGACATTATGGTCTGGAGAGAGTTGTGAGATATACACCAATCATAAGAGTTTAACCTACATTTTCACCTAAAGAGATTTGAATATGAGTTAGAGGATATGGTTAAAACTAATTAAAGATTATGATTTCTCGATTAAGTATCACCTGGGAAAGACCAATATAGTGCATGACGCCTTAAGTAGAAAGATATCTCTTATTTCTTTGAGAATTACTAGCCAAGAACATATTCTTAGATATTTAAAGACAATAGGGATTGAGGTTATAGACCACCGTGGACATCTAAGGGACCTTCTCATAGAAATCGATTTAATTGAAAGAATAAGGATAACATAGGCAGCGGATTCGTACCTTCAAAAAATCCGTGGACTTGCACATAAAGGGTAGAAGATAAATTTTAGAGTTAATGACTGCGGAGCCTTACATTTTAGGACAATCGTAAAATGAAAAAATCAAGGTCGAGGTGTTGGAAGGAGAGAATTCCTAACCCTTTGCTATCCACCCAGGGAGCACCATAATGTATTAAAATTTGAAGGAAAGTTTCTGGTGGCCTAATATGAAGAGGGAGGCCAACTACACTACTACAACACTTTCCTATCCCAGAGTGGAAGTGGGAGTATATTTCTATGAACTTTATAGTTGGACTGGTGTGAACACAGAGAGTTATGGATTATATTTGGGTTATTATTGATAGTCCATGCACTTTTTGGTCGTTAAGACCACAGTCAATGCTGACCAATTAAACAAACTTTTTATCAAGGATATTATAAGACTCTACAAAGTCACAGTGACCATAATGTATGATTGCGACCCAAGATTTACCTCAAAATTCTAGAAGAGTTTTCAAAAGGCTATGGTTCACAAGTAGACTTTAGCACAACCTTTCATCCCCGAATGAATGGGAAAATGGAGAGAACTAATCTAACCCTTAATGATATATTAAGAGTATTTGTTTTATATCTCCATGGCAGTTTGGAAGACCACCTACCCTTAGTGGAGTTCATGTATAATAATAGTTACAAAAAGAATTAAAATAGCCCTTTATATATCCCTATGCGAGAGGAGGTGCCACAACCCTATATATTGGGATGATCTAGGAAATAGGCAGTTGCTTGACCTATAAATAATAGAAGAGGTCACGACTAAGGTCAGGTTGATTCAAGAGAGTTTGTGGAGTGCTTAGAGTAAGCAAAAGAGTTGGGCTAACATCAAGAGAACGGATGTGAACTTAAAGGCAGAGGACTATGACTTCCTTAATATTTCCCCTTGAAAGTGAGTCATGAGGCTTAGAAAGAAAGGAAAATTGAGTATGCGGTAAGTGGGACCTTTTAAGTTACTCTAGAAAATTGAAAATATTCCCTAAAGACTTTCCCTGCCCCTAAACTTGTCCCATGTATCTAACGGGTTTCATATTTTAATGCTGAGGGTAAGGACATATTTATATAAATGTCCATCACAATTAATTATGTCGTATACCGTTACAACCGTCGAAGAATTTCAAGATCAATCTACATCAAGACGGATCCGAATATATCAAGGTTCTTCATAAAAAAGCCTCCGCAAAGTTTACTTTGGTAAGATTATGTTTTAAATACCTTAACTTTGCACTTAGAGCTTTGGGATATTTTTACAAAATATTTTCTAAGTGTTGGAGTGGAATTTTTCATCAAAATTTGAGAATGAGTATTTTTTTTAAGTCCTGTAGCGTTCCTCGATTTTGACGGTCAGGTCGTTCAAGCGAGATCCCCATCTCATTCGAGTGACATTGAGATATCGTGCGATGCCGTTCAAACGACACGTGTACTTCGTTCGAGCGGGATCCTTTTTCGTTCTAACGGCCGAGGCGGCGCGTTTTTTTATAAATACTCATTAAATGGTTTCGTTTTCATTAAGAAGTCCCATATTTTTGAAAGACAGAAAACTGCGAATCTGCAGAATTCGTTTGACTTCTTAATTTAGGGTTTTCATCCCTTTTGTTTTAAATTCACAAAACCCCATATGCTTTGGTGAATTTATTTGGTGTTCAAGAACGCACTTTGTTTTTGTTCATACTTTGTGGGGAGGGCTCTACAACCGACAACTGTGTGATTTTGTGGAGGGAGTCCTTGTGAAGATTTTAGACTGCGTGTCTGGACTGCGCGTCCTGATGGTATAGATGCATGCGAACCACTGCTGATTTCTAGCCGTTGCTTTGGAGGTTTGACGAAGACACCGTGCGTTACTCTTTTGGGCGAGATCAAGATGGTATGTAAGTCAATGGTCTTGTAAACTTGTCAGAGTTCTAAAAATAAAAGGTTTTGCCCTTCGAGGATTTCTCCTAAAATTTTGTGTCGCATGCTATATCTTATTTGGTTTGATACGTAGTTGCATATTTAGTGGCTGAATTAATTTGGTTTAAAAATAGACTCTAATTAAATAAGGTTTACTTGGAAACTTGCGAATTAATTTAAATCGGTATCACACACCGTTATCATATTTTACACTGAGGAACTACATCAGGGATTATCACCATATCATTAACCATGAAATAATTGAGGTTCGTGGAGATTTGCGTTACAATGCAGCTCCAATTAATATTTTGGAAAGGAAATAAAAGTAAATGAGGACCAAATCCATTTTCGTAGTAAAACTGCTTTGGACACACTAGGCCGCGGACGAGGCAACATAGGAGGTGGAGTCTGAAATAAGAGAAAAGTACCCACATTTATTCCTAGGTATGAGTTGTTATTGTCTTTAGATTCTCAAATTTTGAGGATATAATTTCCTAAGTTAGAGGTTGTAATGAACAAAAAAAAAATACAATGAGGCCGTGGCCATAATAGAGGCCACGACTATGAGTAAGATAAACAAATGTGTACCACGACCTGGGAATATAAAGGCCATGAAAGGATATAGAAGGCCACATCCAAGGTGTTGTCCACGGACAGTCAAAAGTTAGGCAAGAGGCCACGACCAGGGATATAGGAGGCTGCTGATGTTGGGCGAGGCCACGTTGTGAGGGGAACAAGCCATGGACATGAATAAGATTAGAAAATGAGGGCCACAACCTAGGAATGTAAAGGCCGTAGAAGGATACAAAATGCCACACTGGGATGTTATCCATAGATAGTCAAAAGTTAGGAAAGAGGCCACAACCAAGGATATAGGGGGCCACAGACATTAGGTGAGGCCACATCCTAAGGGGAATACCAGTAGTGACCTAGGCCCACCAAATTTCAGTATGTGGGGTGATGACATGGCCTCATCAGGTCAGGACTTAAGAACACTTATGCAATAACCTGTCTTTCTAGATATTTAGAATTTAATTAATTGAGTAATTAAATAGGAAACTACGTGAGTAGAGTAATTTAATATCAGTTTATATTTAAATTACGCGAGTAGAGTAATTTAATGTGATTTAACATTTAAATTACGTGAGCGAAGTAATTTAATGAGATGAAATTTTAGTTATGATTATTAAGTGATTGAATAATAATCGTGGTATTCAAATATTAATCGAGAGATAGAGACTGATTAATATCTGATTTAAATTTACTAAGAGTGAATAGTAAATATTGACAGTTAAATATAATATACGTCATAGTGAGTGATATGGGCGTATTTTATGTTATCTCACCGAGAGTCGCGCATTAGACTACAGTACTTATATAATATTAGAGTCGATGGTTAGACCGGGCCAATACTTTTATATAACATTTACCATTGGAGTCGATGATTAGACCGGGCCAATGTAAATGAAATGAGAATTGGAGTTGATGATTAGACCGGGCCAATAATCCGTATAGTGTATAATGTGAGTGAAATATACACTATATTAATAATCTACTTGAGTGAGATAGAAGATATTTAGATGACGTGCATACATATAAAAATATAAATTGGGAGAATTGGAGACTTGATTAGACCGGGCCAATGATCCTTATAGTCTATATTGTGTGTAAAATAAATACTATATAAACAGTCTACTAGGTTGAAGTAGTAGATAATTAGATGACGTGTATACATCTAAAAAGTAAATTAAGTGAAGAAAACTTAATTGAAAAGCTATAATATTAGATAGTGAACATCTAATGAATAAGATTAAGTGGTCTGACTTAACTTTAAAACTTAGGAACTAATATATGTGAAATGTTACACGAGAATTAACTCACATATGGGGAGTGATAATAAAATTTGGTACTGTATGGGCGGTACGGTAACTTAGGCATGTTGGTAAGTTTAGACGACTAAAATAGTCTAAATAGCTTGGGTAGTGTAGCTAAATAGGCTAGTATGGAGCGTTAGGCGTGCACTATAGATGAGAGGTGAGGAAACTCAAGGGAGTGTGCGTAAACCTAACATGTGTAATCAATAACTAATCTTTACTGCAATAAATTACTTGATAAATAGTAAATATTTTCAAAACATTTTGAGTACTAACTCTTGCTATGTAAAATATTTTTCAAAATCTTTTAGGTGTCCAGCTATAGGGACGCCATCGTGACTTCATTCCAGGGATTTCGTAGCTGCAGCATATGTGGATGTTGCAGGACTTTGATTGAACGCCTCTTTCACTTTTTGATCTAGGGTAGGATTTCAGATTTTAGTTCAGACATGTTGTTCATTTTTGGAGTTTGTTATTGATTTTTTTTTGGCCGATGGGTTATTCGGTAAGACTTTGTTTGATCTTTGTTGTTATATTCAGACTCTTATGTTGGTATTTGATTTATATATTGTTTCGCATGTTGTTGTATGCTTAATTGAAGTTAAAATTTAGCAACCACATAAATTTTCACTTAGGTGGTTAGTAATTAAAAAGTTTTCGACAGTGATGCTAAGAATGAACCAGATGAGAAACCTGTTTTAATTTAATAAAGCACTGATCACCCAATGTTTAATTAGGCGGGGTGTCACAGAAGGTATCACAGCATCAGGTTCTAGTGTTCATAGGATCTGTACGGCTTACTACGTTTACAGCGTATCATTTGATTGGTATAGAGCCCTATTTTAGGATTGTTGTATTCCTCTACGTACGCGGCTTACGTTCTCCTGTTAGTAAGTAGATGATGTGATTCATATACAAGTTCGATTAAACTTAGTACATTGAACTCTTTAAGACGACCAATGAAGGCGTTTGAAGGACTGCAAGATAAAAGGGTTCAGTATGAGTCATGAATTATTCGGGAAATGGCAATCGAGTGGGAGATCTCCATAAATACTGTTTGAGTAAATGACGAGCCGGTTAATCACTCGGGGATGGTAGTGTCCCAAACACCATTGTAGAGAACGGGGATACAATTTTAGACTTCCCCGGATTTGTAAGTGGGGAGAGAGAGTTGAGGGAGAACTCTTCCAAAAGGGTCACCTATAAGAAAATGGGATAGAAATGATGGGTGATAGACAAATGTATGGAAGAAATACAAAGTATATTGCTCATAGGAGTAGCACTGCAGTGACGTGAGTTAGGTACCCCACATAAGGATGTATATATAGAACAAATTGAAGAACTTGGGGAGAGCCTAATGGATCTTTGGAATGGGCCACCTGTTGGAATTTGTGTAAATAAGGATGTTACATGTGTCAACCAAATGGATAGAGAACATCCATAGACAGCGACATATGGTCGAGTGTAGAAATACCCGTAAGTGAATATTTGTAAAATTTTCTTAGCTCAGGGGAACAACATAGTGATAGTGGGGGAAAACAGTCACCACATTTATAAAGAGGAATATTATGCCCTTGGAGGAATCCTAGGTACAATTTGACCACAAGTTCCTTCTTTTCTTTTTGTTCAGAAAGGGATGCGAGAGAATTTCTGGACTTATCACATGAGGGTCGGACAAAGGTCAATTGTGAGAAAGAATTTATATTGTTTGGCAAACGTTGTAACCGACGAGGTAGTTACAATGGAGAAAAGAGTCCTTAGTGGAATAATGGGCTCATAAGTAGCCACCGCCAACATTTATGGGAACAATTGTGCTTGTTTGATTAATGTAAATGGCGGCAATGTCATACTTTTACAAGATAATATTAGCACTTCCATGAGAAGGGAGTTAAGAATGTTGAAGAATTCAGCCTGGGAGTAATACTGAATATAATAGTATTAATGAGACACAACATGGAGAGACACATAAGGGAACTCACTTAAATGATTCAAATAACTGGATTCATGCCGAGTGATGATGGATTCAGCTGGGACTGGTAAGACTAGTAGTGTGTTCCTTAGGGACATCGGAGCTAAGGGAACAACAAGGGTAACCATCTGAGATGAGGATACCAAGGTTCGAGAGAAGGACAACTTTAATACGGTCAGTGTGGCCAGAGATAGAAGGATTCTATCAGGAAATATTTCGTGGAAAGCAGGACCACACGCCTTGACTCCACTCGAAGTGAGAAAAGGAACCAGAGCATGCTGACGGGCAGGGACAACGATTAAAATGGTTATTGGTTCAGTGTGAACAAGCGTGTTATATCCGGAAACCATTTAAATAGCCAGGTGATAAGCAAGGTAGAAAAAAGAGTTTGATCCTCGGGCGAAAGAGGTAAATTTGGTGTGATGCGAACGAGTCACGGTACTTTGTTTAGACGATATTTTCTTGAGAGATTAGTATGTTGTAGCGGAGTTATCTTTGGTTTCATCCGCAGGAGAGAGGGTGTATACCAAATGGTGATACTTTATATAAATTACTCATTATAGTGATATATTATACAAGGTTGATGTTATCCTACGTATGGACTGGTTAGCGTGAATTTGGAGAGTAGAGATGTCGTATTATAGTTGATCCCAATGCGTAAGAACTTTACTGATGTGATCCAGAGTATAAAGGATGTATTGCCAAGCGGAGAAATTGAGCTCATTATTAGGATCTTTAGTGTTAATGACTAGTGATAGTGCGAGCTTAGTGTTATATAACTCCTTTAAAGACGTGGGAGTGAGATGTATATTTACATGTCGGGGATAGCATTTGAGTGTCCCAATTGTGCATTTGAGGTTTATAGAACTCGATTCTCGATAATGCTAGTGATGGTGAACTGGGAGGAAGTCTTTGCTTGGGTTTCACCGCGGGAGGAGACATACATGAACCTTGATAAACATCGGGAGTATAGAGACATGTATGGATGCCAGGGCATCGGTAATGAATATAAATCCTCGAACGTGTTGAGGAAATGCTATGAGTTGAGAGCTATTATACGGTATAAGGCAAGTGGAGCCGTTAGTACCTAAAAAAATCCCTGAAATTTTCCTCACCGTGAGTTGATGGGTGGGACAATCTTGAGGAGAATTAATTACGAATTATGGGTGATTGAGAATACCTAAGTTCAATAGCCAAGTCGATATTGTGAGGCCAATTTTGACAAAAGTGTATTACGTGTGGGACATTTGCAGTATTTGTGCAAGTACGCCAAATTAGTGGGTGTATGGGCGCCCTGATTAGTTGGATTTACAAAACTCATCCGAGAAACTAAGGGCATGGGAATTATGCGTGAGAATAAGCCTAACGAATAGTTATCAACTAAACTTTAGATGGTATGATGGATTGAACGTCGTATGAGAAAGACAATAATCCAACTAGCACACCCGAGATGGGTTAAAAGGCTGTGGGAAGCCATTTAAAAAGATATCTATTGATAAAGAGAGAACAAATTGTTGTAAGAAACTAGAGCGGAGCCTTACTCGTACGAATGATTGAAGAGCGGCTTGCACACTACTAGAATGTTAGTATACTCTGAGGAAAGAAGGAGTGTATATAGTACCACTTAATGTGGGATATTATAAGTGGGAATTGATGTTGGGTGAGACATTGTGAGATTGTCTCCAGTTACATCACTCAGGGATGGAAAAAGTTCGACTTCAGATGAGCAACCAGAAACTTGGTAACAAGTCTGTGTTTCCCAGTGATAAAATGGGTAAGCAGACAATAAAATTTCATTGGTGGGATGCCAAGTCTTGACAAGGTCAAGAATTTCCTAGAATTTGTGGAATGAATTGATCAAGATGAAAAAATATTTTCTTTCCTTAAAAGGAAGGATTACACCGGTGCAAAGCGACGCCCAATATTATTATAAATCAGGATGAGATCCTGAAATCTCACCTCTGATAGGGATTATCAGGAAGTGAATGGGACGAAATTTATTTTGGGCCTTTGTATCAACTATAGTCGATAGTTACACGGGAGGTGGTTTATTATGAGGGTTAATGCCAGTAGTGCATTTGGTGACTTGAAGGGTAATAGAGAAATTACCATTGATAGAGTTATGTGTAATAACTCATACCTGTTAATCATGCACAAAGTACTTTTGAGGTTTTTATGTGGTAAGCCTCATCGTTTACTCTTTGGGTGATCCAAAGGGAGAGGATAACTAGACTTTCGATCGGACCTGATTTAGAGTCCGTTAGAAAAAGCGGAGTAACCCCAAACTGAATTGGATAACGTTTGAATGTCGTAAGACTTACGTCGCCACGAGCCGATGTTTTGAGGATATATATGAGCGGTTAGATGTCCTTGTTGTTTCTCTCAGGATGGGAGTTGTGTATTGGGGTGGATACGGTAAGCTGTTACTTAGTGATGTGCGACCTTCCATTAGTATTGAAGCAATAGAGCCAGGGAAATGTAGGCTCGTCTTATCAGAATCTTGTGGTAAAGGCGCAATGTGTGATGTGCCATTTTTGAGATGAGACCTTATGACTAATGGAGCGAATCATTACGTAGTGAGTTGAGAAAGCTTGCAGGTAAACTGATGCTACAGTGACTAAGACTTTTGATAGGTGGGTACCAATAGTGAGTGTATAGTGGAGTGACCCTTATATTATCATGATTTGAATTTGGGTACTATAAGATGTCGTGATATTAAAGATCCCAAGTTTTAGTACAAGTCTTGTCCTAATTTCGAGGACGAAATTCCTTTATAAGGGGGAAAGTATGTAATACCCCGTATTTCTGCGTATTTAGAATTTAATTAATCGAGTAATTAAATAGGAAAATACGTTTAATTTAAATTACGTGAGTAGAGTAATTTAATATTAGTTTATATTTAAATTACTCGATTCGAGTAATTTAATGTGATTTAACATTTAAATTACGTGAGTGAAGTAATTTAATGAGATGAAATTTTAGTTATGATTATTAAGTGATCGAATAATAATCGTGGTATTCAAATATTAATCGAGAGATAGAGATTGATTAATATATGATTTAAATTTACTAAGAGTGAATTGTAAATATTTACAGTTATATATGATATATGTCATAGCGAGTGATATGGGCGCATTTTATGTTATCTCACCGAGAGTCACGCATTATGGTGAGGTGAGAAATGAGAAATATATTTTAGGTTATTTGAATGATAATTTAGAGGTCACGGATGGGCCCGGAAGGGGTGAATTAATCAAAATAGTATACCCGGGGATGTTAATTGAGTCACGGGTCGATTTTGGACCAAACCGACACCTTTGGAGGGTAATTTGGTCATTTTAAAAATAGAAGTTAAAGGAGATACGAAAATTAGAGCCTTATATCTGATGATTATAAATGGGGGGCTAGGGTTCTTAACACAAAAATCTTAGAGAGGCCATTAGAAGGAAGATAGGAACCATTCTTAAATGCTTATGGAGGATTCTTGAAGGTTTAAAAGAGTTATTGCATACGAAGCACCTAAGGACTGAAGATTTGAGGAGGGAAATATCAAATCATCATCCTCACCCACGAAATCAGACCCTACAGTAAATAAGACAAGTGTTTATTGCAATTAATTGAAGTTATAATACCTATGTAATCGGGGTTTCAATCAAATGATGATATTGATGAATTCTTGAGAAGAAAACTTTAATTAAATGCATGTTGGGTAGGAAATTGCATGTAGAATGATTTGAAATCTCTAAAGATATTGATATTGGAAGATATGCGTTGTATTCCACGAAATAAATCTGGGTATTGATGAACAATTATGGATGAATATGAAAACTTAGGATTGTAGAGGATCGAAAGAATAAATCCCTTCTTGCATGGTTATTGTAATGTTTTGAGAAAAGAATTACGTTAGAATCTGTCCTAATGCATGTAGAAATGGTTAGGAATGTTTAGTTGAAACCTTAGTGTAGGGTAATGGAGGTTGGTACTAGATCATGGGCAAAAATGCATGAACAGACGAGGCTGGTGAATTGCAAAGAAGGGGACCGATCCGGTTTAAAAAAAAGGATCGATATGGTAAAAAAAAAGAGGGATCGATCCGGTAAAAAAAAAAGAGGGATCGATTCGGTATTTGGTCAGGTTCCCAAAAATTCTATTTTCCCCTTTTTGACTTAGTTCTTCTAATTGATTATCGTGTAAACTTTTAGAATTTTACTCAGGGATTTTGGGGGAATTATTAATACTACAGTAGGCCTGATTAGGATTTGTAGATTTGTTTTAGCAAGGGAAGTAAGACGGAAATCAATTGGGATAAATTTGTGTCGTAAATTATCGGATAGTGAAATAATAATTTACGAGAACTTCGAATGGACGATAAGTATATCAGTAGAGTAAGTTAGGCTTAGCTACTGAAAATACAAAGGGGTTAACTTGGCCCCTTAGAGTTGGGAGAATACTCGAGAAAATGCGATAACGAGAGAAATCGTAAACTAAACTTTACGGTGAGTATTAGATAAATATACTACGTACTAATGTGAACGATTAGGTTGTGTGAATAATGTACTTAGGTTGTGTTAAATACCTACAATACGTATATAGTATTGTAGTCGATGATTAGACCGGGCCAATAATCCGTATAGTGTATATTGTGAGTGAAATATACACTATATTAATAATCTACTTGAGTGAGATAGTAGATATTTAGATGACATGCATACATATAAAAATATAAATTGGTAGAATTGGAGTCGATGATTAGACCGGGCGGGCCAATGATCCTTATAGTCTATATTGTGTGTGAAATATATACTATATGAACAATCTACTAGGGCGAAGTAGTAGATAGTTAGATGACGTGTATACATCTAAAAAGTAAATTAAGTAGAGAAAACTTAATTGGAAAGCTATAATATTAGATAGTGAACATCTAATGAATAAGATTAAGTGGCCAGACTTAATTTTCAAAATAAGGAACTAATATATGTGAAATGTCACGTGGGAATTAACTCACATATGGGGAGTGATAATAAAATTTGGTACTGTATGGGCGGTACGGGAAATTAGGTGTGTAGATAAGTTTAGACGACTAAAATAGTCTAAATAACTTGGGTAGTGTAGCTAAATAGGCTAGTATGGAACGTTAGGCGTGCACTATAAATGAGAAGTGAGGAAGCTCAAGTTCTTGTGCGTAAACCTAACATGTGTAATCAATAACTAATCTTTACTACAATAAATTACTTGCTAAATATTTTCAAAACATTTTTAGTACTATCTCTTGATATGCAAAATATTTTTCAAAACCTTTTAGGTGTCCATCCATAGGGACGCCAAACGTGAATTCATTCCAGGGAGTTCGTAGCTGCAGCATAGGTGGATGTTGCAGGGCTTTGATTAGACGCCTCTTTCACTTTCTTATCTAGTGTAGGATTTCAGATTTCAGTACGTATATGTTGTCCCTTAGTACTTTCATTTTTGGAGTTTGTTATTGTTTTTGTTTTTGGCCGATGGGTTATTCAGCAAGACTTTATTTGATCTTAGTTGTTATATTCATACTCTTATGTTGGTATTTGATTTATATATTATTTTTCATGTTGTATGTTTAATTGAAGTTAAAATTTAGCAACTGCATAAGTTTTCACTTAGGTGGTTAGTAATTAAAAAGTTTTTGACAGTGATGCAAATAATGAACCAAATGAGAAACCTGTTTTAATTTAATAAATGACTGATCACCCAATATTTAATTAGGTGGTATGTCACAACTTATTAGGATGTTGTAAAAGTTTTTTTAAAAGAGTGTTTAGGTAAAAATGACATTTTAAGGAGAAAATCGAGGTTTATTAGTGAAAGCTATAAAGAGAAACCCTTACCAACCTTATCAGAGTTGTTAACAAACCTAATTCCCACTTTAAAGAGAGAAAATAAGATTTTGAGAGAAAAATGAGGAGCTACCGAGGAAGAGGTCATGCATAGGAACTATTCATAAGCGGAGAAGAGGTACTAGAGGTGAGGCATTAGTTACTATTTGTCAGACTTAGGTCTACCAAGGTAAGGGATCTATCCTTTATTCGTCTTCCTTGCTTAAAACCTTATTTTCATATTTTCCATTAAATGAGATAAGCCTTTATATGTATTTCTGGGTTAGGCTATGGGGTTTGGGGTTAAGAGGCCATGCTTGCTTTCTAACCACGACCTTTTCGGGTTTGTAGGTGGTTATTGGGAGAATCCTTGATTTTAGAAGATTTTTAATAAGGTTCTAGAGGAAAGATAGAGGGAATATTTTGAGGAAGTTCTTATCTGACCATATGAGGTTCTATCTAGAGTTTTACCACTGATCTTTAAGGTTTGGAGTTAAGATAATTAGGTTTTAAAACCAATATTTTATTGAAATGACCCTTGTTATTTTGTTGATCAGGAGTTCTAACTTGTTCGTTGATGTCGCGACTGGTTAATAGAGGCCATGGAGTTGAGAGACATTACATGTTGCTCATGAGTAAATTTGATATGGATTCGATATTGAGGCCGTCACACTATTTGGCCAGGACGAGATGTCATAATCTATTTGAGGCCTCCTGCTTAGTGATTGAGGTTAAGACAGTTATTCCTAAGGACATTGAGCTTATGACTAACAATAAGACTTACACCGCGATAAAGCTCGACCAAGGTGTGGAATTAACAACAGTCTGTGGATTCACCGGGAGGGGAGATAGCGACCTTTTGCATGACTAGCCAAAGATACCTTGGATAAGTCTATGGATATTGTCCAAGTCCATAAAGTAAAGGCTGCGCACTATGAAAGCAACCCATAAGATATTGAGTCATGGGGAGCTAAGGTGAACCAAGGGAGATTGAGTCGTAGGTGGATCTGTGGTAATGTGATCCATAGGATATTGAACCTTAGGTCATTGGGGTAAACTGATATTGTTTTCCTTCCTATTTGTTGATATTGCACTCTCCTGATTATTTTATTGATAAATTTGTATTTACACTATTAGTATATCTTGTATCTGTTAAGTACTAGCAGGTGGACCGAGGACTTGAGTTAACCCTTTCTAAACAATTTGAGCTCATCCCTTATATATATATTTTTATTTTCCTCAGGATAGAGGCCGCGGTGAGTTAGAGGCCAAGGAGGGTTAGAGGTCGCGAAGCTGAGTACTAGAGGCCATGACCTATTAGTAAGGGCAGCGAATAGTTTTGTATAAGGAAGCTTTCGAAGAATTTAAATACTTGTTCCTTCCTTGAATTGTAATTCTTTATAGTTTCATCATTAGAGAATCATATGAAGAGAAACAATGTCATATTATGTTTCAAGGCTTGTATTTAGAGACTTTTACAATTATTAATGAATTAGTATTTAATTGTAATATTATTATGGTGACTTATATCAAGTATATTGATAGGTATTTTTTGCTAACTCTTATAATGAGGCGGATGACTTATTAGATATAATGATTATGACCATATAACGCAGGCTTCGGGGAGTTGCACTCATATTGGGACCACTAGGATCATACGTTTGGGTTTTAATTCGATCCTAACCGTTGTGGAGATCTAATAAAAATTGATTAGAGTTGAATTATCTAATAACTATATTTAATCTACCCATTAGAGATGGTTTTAGGGATAGTCCTGCATGGTCCATTATAGTAACATGTTTAGCAAAGAGACATATGTTTAGCAAAGGCACGGTCCTCCCCGATGATTGATTAATTTATTCACTTCGAAGATTAGAACATACACACTTCAAAGATTCTCCATGCAAGTAGCTCACACCGCCCTACCTCGAAGAGTCTCCAACGAACCTGGCTCGAAGGATCCAATTCGAAGAATAAAGTCACCCGGATGACAGTAGTTTGTATTAAGAAATAGAATGTTGTATTATATATTGTACCTTATGAATGTACATGTTGAGTGAGGTTATTTGGTACCCATGAGGGACCATGCCTGGCAGGGCATGGGAGAGATTTCATGCTCTATCAAGCAACCTCCTCTTGAGGACTTCACAGGGACATGGTTTGGAGGATTGAGAACAAAGCAACATTGGGAATTATTACCAACCCTTTTGACACACTTGGACAAAATTTCACCCAGGACAAATGTCACTCGAGCCTACTCATTACTTACCTATTCTAGCAAACCTCCTTGAGTTATTCGATCTCTATCAACTCTTGTCCCCTCGAACTTACCTTCTTGAGGTACTTTGGGTGCCAGCCCGCCTGACTGATGTGACCAGATACCTAATAATAGTCACTGTTTGAACCACTTCCCGACGTCATAACGTCTAACGTTCAGGGACTCCAGAATGCAACACTTAAGTGCCTTTATCCTTATAATGGTAGGTCTAGCTCACAAAACCTGATCACTTAGCCATCCTAGAGTAAGCCTTAAGCTGACGAGTCATATCCCTTATTAATTCCCTCAATACTTCCAGCCAATAGAATGGTTTCCCGCTAAAACTATCAGATCTCATGCATTAAATGCAATATCTCATGCATTTAATGCACTCTACCAGAGGGATCGAGGGCATGCTGACTCGAGCAGCCTCTTCCTCATATAAATAGACCAAATAAACAAACCAGGGAGAGAGGATACTGAGCCTAAAATTGCTGCCCAAATTTCCTTATACCAAAGAACCCTTGCGAGAGCATTAATGCCTACACACATTTAATGCACTCATCATTGGGCATTAACTAAGCTTGAAGTTCCTGCCTTGTCTTTATTGTGCCTAGAGTGCTTGTTCTTTCCCTGTCGACCATGCCATCTGTTGGTCCCATTCATTTATTGCGCTTATCTTATATTTCCTATGTTAGTATGATCTTTAATGCAAGCTTGAACATTAAATCTCTTTATTCTTGATCCACTTGTGACTGTTGCCTATATTTCTTACGTTACGGTGTTAGTCCCAATCTTGGTAAGGGGTTACGCCTCATTTAATACCAACTGTATTGAAGAACCCACATCTTACATTTAGCGACTCCGCTGGGGAGGTATTCTCTTTTAAACAGATGCCAGAGAATAAAACCATTAGAGTCATTCCATAAAGCGTGAAGAAGAGGTAAATAATACTGTGCTGTTGAAGGGGGCGAGAATGATAAGGAGGAGCCTAGTGCTCCCGGTGTTGGAGTGACGAAGACGATGGCTATGCAAGGAGGAATGGGCCAAGCAAAAATACAGGGGCTGATGGGTTTATTCGTGGAGTTCATAAAAACTCCGGCATCCTAAGCAATGTTAGGGGAACCCATGGGAGAAAACCCCTTTACTACGCCACCAGCGGCCATACCGGCTCCCACTGTGATAGGAGGAGCGGGAATTCTTTCTTTTAATAACTCCTTCCCCACTATTTCACCACCTTCAGGCGGTGTGTGTCCTACCATGGTCCTACTCATAACAACGGGCCCGGCGCTGCAGAGCGGGGGAGCAACTTCAGCGACTTCAGCTGTAACAGCAGGCTAAGGAGCAAACGTGCCAGCCTCAATGACCCCAGTGATAACAGAGCCACAGTCAGTCAGTCCCTCGCCAGCCAGTTTGGAGGATATGAAGAAAGTGCTGCCAAATTTTATAGATACATCTAAAGGAGAGAGTTCCTTAGTGTACGATGACTTCCGTACTCCCTACCCAGAGGCGTATAATAATGAACCGTATCCAGTGGGTTATATTCCTCAAATCTTTGAAAAGTACATGAGGAAAGGTGTTAATCCCAAGGAGCATGTGAAGAGGTTCATCGAGAGCCTGGGAGCCCACTACAATGACAAGAAGTTAAGGTTAAGGGAGTTTTCAAAATCACTAACAGAGAAAGCCGACACCTGGTATTCCTACCTAGCCCCAGATAATGTAAGATCTTGGGAGGTGTTGCATGTTTTATTCGTGCAAAAAGTTCTTTTTGGTTGAGGATGAGTTCACACTTACCCAGCTCGCACGCGAGAAGAAAAATCCAGGAAAGGATGTTGTGGCTTATATCAGGAGGTTCCATGAATGCTCCCTTGACGTGAGAGAGGAGACGCAAGAAGATAAACTTTTAAAAGTATGTGCAGAGGGCTTGCTGCCCGAATATATATGTCACCTGATCAACGAAATAAGGGAAGGTACGTTTACAACATTTTTAAAATAAGCAAGGAATATTGCATTAGTGGTAAAACCTATAATACCCCTGCCCATCTCGCCAAGCTTGCTGATGAGGCCAACAGTCACCACGGGGAAGGGAATACCCTCAAGGATAAACTACACAGACGGGGGGAGTAAAGAGGGAAATAATTGCGGCCGAGGAGGTAAAAGGGGAAGAGATAACAAGAGAAAGTTGGAAGATGAAGAGGATCCCCCCGAGCTACCTTGCAAGGTGGAACAGGCCTTAAATATTTATGACCTCATGGTCCATGATAAAGTATGCAGGCCAGTTAATGTCCACACTTTGCCACTCACACAAGAAGATAGAGAGAAGCCTTATTATTGCGCACTACACAACAGGGTAAACTACCCTATTAAAGTGTGCTTCTCGCTCAAGAGATTGATTGACCGTCATGTGAAGAATGGAGACATCGTATTGCCACAAGCTAATGTAAACGATAACCCTTTACCACCTCATGGGGCCCATATGGCGAACGCTTTTGAGGAAGAGACCGATCAATTGGAAATGGGACAGTGGCTTGAAGGAAATGGCGTCGAAGGATCTGTCGATGATGGCTTCGAAGAGTCCTTAGAAGAGTACACCCTCGAGTTGGCTCAACTCAATTTGAGGGATCTGATAAAAGGGGCAGAAGACCAAGGCTAAGAAGCATATGATCCCATTGAGGGACTCTGCAAGCAGCTGGGAACCTATTCTCTGGAAAATGTTAATGCAGTGATAGCATACAATGAGGCTGCGTATAGAGATGTGGAAGAAGTTTATGAGATATAAGATGACCGAACAGATCCATGGATTGAGTGCGCCGCTGTGGCTCGGTCCCCAAAGTTTGGCTGTTTCTTTGATCAGGTTGGTCTTCCTGAAGATTCCCAACTGGAAGTCACACGAGTCATTTTAGAGATCGCGAAGAAAAACATGGCACCGCATTTAAAATAAAAAGGACCTATGGTTAAACTGGTGAGTAGATATCGCTCGAAATTAACATTCTCAGAGGCCGATAGGCTGATCAGGCCGCACAACAGACCCTTGTATGTTACTACATCAGTGAATGATGGTGTTTTCTCACGAGTCTTATTGGATGGAAGGGTATCCATCAATATAATGCCCATCGGATCCTTTTATGCCATCGGGTTATCGGAGACGAGGATCATGACTCATTTATTGGCAATATCAAGTTATGATAATCAATCCTCCATGTCAGTGGGTTATGCCAATGTGGGCATCAAATGGGGAACATCACTTCCCATATTAAATTCCATATCATGAATTTCGAGCTGTCATACCAGCAACTGGTAGGTAGGGTATGGATTCACAACCACGGGTTGGTACCCTCCATTTATCATCAATGTTCTAAAGCAAACATAAAGGGTAAGGAGGTAGTGATACGAGCTACTAAAAACCTTTTACGAAAGAGGAGGCGCATATGGTGGATGTGGCCGATCTGGCAGAAGAAGCAACCGTGGTAACAAGATATACTTAGGGGATAAGGATCCCGTCAACTAGAGAGAGGGTGTAGGCACCTGCTTGAATGATTATAACTTATGAAGAAGAGCACGAACTGGGAGCGATGAGGCCCCCTAGTATATTAAGGCAGCTCCGTGATCGAATGACCCCGCGCATCGATCCTATTGAACACTTAGTTCAAACACAGTGTGTTTTCAGCAGATGGACAGTGAGAGAGACGGATGAAAATCACAGGAAAAGGACTTTTTAGAAGTATGTGGATCGATAATGCAAGCGGGTGGTTTTGCCTAGCGACAGAATTATCTACAAATTATGAAGGTGTGAGCGGGCAGTTGAGAGTCTGGACGATGAAGCTGACTCGGTCTATGAATACTTCCTGGCGGATTACTAGGGGCAATGCTTGGTAATCGATAACTCCGGAATATAAGAGTTTGTGGAGGAACTTAGAGAGGAACCAAAATGAATGAGGGATATCCCTCAACCACAGATCCAAGAGATGGAAAAGATCGAATTGGATAGAGAGGGCAAAGATCCAATCCCTATTTTTATCTCGAAGGACTTGAAGGGAACCCCTCGAAGGGAGCTGATCAAGCTATTATCGAAGTTCAAAGACGTCTTCAAATGGAAGTACACCGAGATGCCTGGAGTAGACCAGGAGGTGAGTTATCATAAGTTGAACATTTTGCCCTCGACCGTTCTGGTTAAATAGGCCACTCAAATGTACAAGATATAGTTGGACCTAAAGATTAAAGAAGAAGTTCTGAAGTTCCTCACAACTGGTTTTATAGTCCCGATCTAACATCTGATCTGACTCTCTAGCATTATGCTTGTAGAAAAGAAGGAGAAGAGTCAAATTAGAATATGCATAGACTTTAAAGACCTAAATCGAGCGTGCCCGAAGGATGAATTCCCGATGCCTTCAATTAATAGCCTGATCGATGCAACGACAGGCCATGAGATATACAGCTTCATGGATGGATACGTGGGATATAATCAGATTAAAATAGATTTGACCGACTCAGAGAAGACTGGCTTTTGAACGCCTTTGGGTAATTTCATGTACACATTTATGCCTTTCGAATTGAAAAACGCAGGAGCCACCTACCAGAGAATGACGATGGCCACCTTTCATGACCTTTTCCACAAAACCACGCAGTTCTATATTGATGATTTGGTGATTAAATCTAAGAAGGAGGGATCTCACCTGGACGATTTGAGGAGGGTGTTCACTCGCTGCAGGAAGTATAAGCTAAAAATGAACCCTCTCAAATGCACCTTCGGGGTAACGAGCGGGAAATTCCTGGGGTTTGTGGTAAACTACCAGGGGGTACAAATGGACTTGGATAAATGATGAGCCATCCTCGACATGCCTAAACCAAAATCAATGAAAGAGTTAAAACATTTTTTTGGCAAGGTCTCCTACCTGAGGCGATTTATCCCGGGGTTGGCTGAAATAACACACCCCTTAATGGAACTGCTGAGAAAGGGCGTGAAGTTTGCATGGGAAGTAATGCACCAAGAAGATATAGACAAGATGAAGGAACTCCTTACTTCTCCTCAGACAATGATCCCCCCGAAGGCAAGTACCCCTTTACGTTTATATCTTACGTCAACATAATGGTCTATTAGGGTTTTGTTGGCCTAAGAGAGGGAAGGCATTGAAAAACCTATTTATTACTTGAGTAGGATTATACACGGGCCTGAGGCCAGATATACTAGCATTGAGAGGAACTGTTTATCTATTTTATTTGTAGCACAAAATCTAAGGCATTACTTGTTATCATTCATGTTTCATATTGTAACTAAGTACGATCCCATAAATTTTTTCCTGCAAAAACTGTATTGATAGGCAGGGAAGCTAGATGATTTCTAATCCTCTTGAAGTATGATCTCAAGTGCGTAGTCCCTCGAGCCATCAAAAGTCAGACATATGCAGATTTGTTGGCCATTTTTCTATCTGGGTCATTTGAGCCGCCTATTGAAGAGCTCCCGGGTGATGACCTCAAGGACAATTTTATAGCAGCCATCCTAGATAAATGGAGTATGGAGTTCGACGGCTCTTCAACCAAGAAAAAAGGAGGAGAAGGAGTCATTCAGCAAAGAGGCAATGAAGAAATTCGCTTGTCTTTCAAATTGGAGTTCAAATGCTCAAATAATGAAGCTGAATATGAGGCACTGGTCCTAGGGTTACTCGAAGCACTGAGAAGGGGCATCCAAGTCCTGACAATTAAAGGGGATTTTAACGTGGTGGTAAAACAAGTGATAGGGGAATTTTCTCCGAAGCACATGATAATGGCACCTTATCGTACGATCATCTAGCGACTTCTTGTACACTTCGAGGTGGTAAAGATAAAGAGGCACCCTCGAACAATGAACAGACATACGGATGCCTATGCCACCATCGCACAAAAGATTACCTTCGATGGAGAGTTAATTGTGGTCCGAATAAAAAAGAGAACGACCCCCTTGACGGTGTCTGTGATGCTTCCCTCAGAGGATAAAGATGATTGGATGGGTGAAATTCTAAGGCCGTTGGAGAGAGGGAAGTGCCACTTAACCTAGATGATTTAGCACAGTACTTTATTGCCAGGGAAAATTATACTATAAGAATAAATGAGGTTGGCTGTCTAGGTGTGTGGACCCCGAGGAAGCTAAAAAAAGACTGGTTGAATTACATGAAGATAGATGTGAGACCATCGAGCTCCCTTTTTACAGGAGGATACAACGGGCAGGGTACTATTGGCCTTCGATGAGACATGAGGCCATCGCAGTGCAAATAGAGTGTTCAAAGTGTTGTCTTTTCTATCAGGCAGCATAATGCAACTTCATTGACCAGCCGCAAGACTGGAAAAAACCTTACATGGATTTCTTGATAGATGGAGTGATGCCGGCAGATAAGGAGGACGCTACGAAGATAAAAAGGCGAGCACCTAGGTACTTCATACAAGATGGGCAATTATACCGACGAGGCTACCACGACAGGCCTATAAGGTGCATAAAAAGAGAAGAGGTCGAGGAGGTGTTAAATAAAGCTCATAATCCAGGGCACATCAAAGGAGCCAAGCTTTACGATCAATTAATGACTTTAGGTTATTATTGGCCTTCGATAGAGTAAGACACAGCTGATTTTATTCGAAGGTGCAAAACTTGTGAGCTACATGGGAATATAATACATGCCCCTTTAGTGGACCTGCACTCTCTATCTACACCATTCACATTCCATACTCGTGCCTTTGACCTGGTAGGAGCCATCAACCCTTCGTTACGAGGAAAAATATGGATCTTAGTAGCCACAGAATGTTTCACGAAGTGGGCAGAGGCCATACCACTCAAGAAAGCCACTGCGGGGGTAGTAGCTCAATTTTATGAAGGAATACATTATTTTTCGCGTTGGCATCCCGAAGGTGTTTCTGTCGAACAATGGTACCCCCTTTGTAAACAGTGAAGTGCGCTTGCTCACAGAAAAGTATTCCATCATCCATCACAAATCAACAGTGGCATACCCGAAGTGCAATGGGCAGGCAGAGGCCACCAACAAAAATTTAGTGAACATTTAGGCAAAAATGTTAAAAGATTTTCCAGGCTCATGGGTTGACAAGATCCTCGAGGTTCTATGGGCTTATAGAATGACGAAAAGAAAGCCAACATGATACACACCATTCTCCTTAGTATTTGGGGCAGAAGTTGTGTTATCGGTCAAACTTGAGGTACCTTCTGCTCCCTACAACCTACGAAGTGCTATGCTCCCTCACAGACGCCATGTACAACTCGAAGCCTTGGAAGAGCACAGGGATAATGCTGCGAGGCACTTCGAGATATACAAGAAGCAGCTATCCAGATCTTATGATCAATTAGTGAGGCCAAGGAAGTTCAAGGAGGGGGACTTGGTTGTAAAAGCATGCACAAGACATATAAGAGGTTTGTCACTACCAAAGTTCGAAGCAAACTGGGAAGGGCTCTATATTTTTCGAGCAGCTCATGATTCGAGTTATTGTGAGATATCTAATGTAACACCCCACGCGCCCGAAAAGACACGCGACGTGCTATTACGATAAAACTAAACTAAATCCACAATATAAACAAGGTATAGAGAATCTAAAACCCACAATTTAATATAAGAGAATCCACTAATCTCAACAATCCAAATTAAATACAACAAAGTCTCTCAAAATAAAATAAAACAAATCTCCAATGCTTTATACATAAAAAATAAATACAATCTTTTCATCTTGTATTCTCGAATATTCTTGCCAAAATATCCAAGGTAAAATCATCCTAATAAGTCCATAGTGGTCAAATCCACGCTAACCTGCCAACTAAAAAAAAAAATGGGGAAGTACACAATATGATAGGAAAGTTGCTCAACAATATATATTAGCAATGAATAAAGCATAACAACACGAGGACGAATATTCAAATCAAATGCAAATCTCAAAGCATTTATCAATAAATTTCTTAACAACACATTAACTGGGTCACCAGGCCTTATCCCATCCGCATATGGTTTATCAAGTCATAGTCCCGGAAGCAGGATTTTTGGCGGGTGCCCAACATTCGTGCTATATTAAAATCTCATGACAACGTGCTCAACAACAATATAATGATACCACATGAATCAAAATAATTCAACAATTATTTTTTTAGATTTCAATGAATTTATTAATTCAAATAAACATGAAATCAACGGAATAAACTCTCGAGAGATTTAAAGAGCATATTGTGTAAAATCCCATACCTTAAAATCATCACATGAATCATCACATAAATTCAGCTTCAAAATCTGATCGCACCATCACGTTCCTCTCGCGAAAATAATCAAATCATATTTTAGCCCCAACACGAGATAATCCCAAATAGTCCTATTTTAAAAACCCAGAAAAATCAGATCCAAAAATTATTTGAATGCCAATCTGACTTCAAATTTGGATTCTACACGAAAAATTGAGTTAGGTATGTGATTTGGATTTTTCTCAAATCTCATCCGAATGCACACAAAAAGAAGATCTAAACATTCCAAATTGCCTCTTCTCATTCCACTTCTCCTTGACTCTTTAGATTTCGTTTTTGGCCTCTCTTTTTCATCTCCCTTTCCTTATAATCACTCATAATATTCCTTATATAGTCCCTCTCTCAAACCGTAGCTTGTAGTCAAAGCTAACCTATATTACTATATTACCCTTTAATTCAAAATTGTCAACTTTACATATTTAAACCATTACAAAATTTCCAAAAGCCAATTAAATTTGAATTTAAATATTCGATTCGATTCATTTCAAATAAAAATAAATATAATATCAATATCCCTATTAATAAAATAATAATATTATTGAAATTTTGTATAATATTCATTAATAACCCTCAAAATAACGGGGTATTACATACGTCCCCCCTTGAAAAGGAATTTCGTCATCGAAATTCGGCGAAACCTAACACTCAAAATAAAATGCTACTCGATTTTATTTCCCAAAATCAATTCTAAAGTCCTCAAATTAATTCTAAACATCGTCAAAAAATTTCTATCTCCAAAGAAACCATGTATAACCCGCATACTAGACCCAATACACAAGACCCAAGGGTTGTTGTATACTTAAGCTCTGATACCATCTGTAACACCCCGCGCGCCCGAAAAAGACACGCGGCGTGCTATTACGATAAATCTAAACTAAATTAACAATACAAATAAGTTATTGAGCATATAAAACCCACAATATAATATAAGAGAATCCACTAATCTCAATACTCCAAATTAAATACAACAAAGTCTCTCGAAATAAAATAAAACAAATCTCCAATGCTCTATACATAAAAAATAAATATAATCTTCTCATCTTGTATTCTCGAATATTCTTGCCAAAATATCCAAGCTAAAATCATCCCAATAAGTCCATAGCGGTCATATCCACACTAACCGGCCAACTAAAAGAAAATATGGGAAAGTACACAATACGATAGGAAAGATGCTTAACAATATATATTAGCAATGAATAAAGCGTAACTACACGAGTACGAATATTCAAATCAAATTAAATCTCAAAGCATTTATCAATAAATTTCTCAACAACACATTAATTGGGTCACCAGGCCTCACCCCATCCGCATATGCTTTATCAAGTCATAGCCCTGGAAAGAAGGAATTTTGGTGGGTGCCCAACATCCGTGCCATATTAATGATACCACATGAATCAAAATAATTCAACAATTATTTTTCCAGATTTCAATGAATTTATCAATTCAAATATGAGTTTAATTAAACATGAAATCAACGGAATAAACTCTCGAGAGATTTAAAGAGCATATTGTGTAAAACCCCATACCTTAAAATCATCACATGAATCATCACATAAATGTAATACCCCAAGATTTTTGGGACAATAATTTAATTATTTTTGGGAGAAATAAATATTATTTTAATTGGAGAATTATTAAATTGGCATTTGAGGTCAAAATTTAAAGATGTCTGAAAGTAATTCAAATGATGATTCTGAGGGTGCGGTTGATTTTGGAAGGGTCGAGATAGCCAAAATGGCTGTACTTGGGTCTTATTTGGGTTTCGAAATATTTTAAGTTCGTTTGGCTCGAATTAAAGTTATCGAGTCATTTAAAGTGTGCATTATCATTTAAAGTTGTGTATTTTGGAGATAAGGCTTAAAAAGCCTATGGGTGAAGCCAATCTCATTAGAGAGAAAGATAAATAAAGAGAGAAAGAGAGAGAAGAAGAAAAGAAGAAAAGTTTGGAAATTTCTGCAAATTCGCGATTTAGAGGGCGATCCAACCTCTACAACTTTGAGGCAAGTGATTAAACTTGCTAAATAATTGTTGTGTATCATTTATTTCATGATTTGTGAATAAATTTATGGATTTTGGGTTTAAAATGTCAAAACCTAGATTTTGGGTAAATCTGACATTTGATGTGTATATAATGGAATTGAGGTTTTAATTAGTTGATATGTGTTATTTGATGAGTTTTAAGGTTAATAATATGTTTGGGTTGAAGAAAAATGGTGAGAATATGATAAAAATGAATTTTGGGAATTTTGGCTTTTGGAGAAAATAGCCATTTTCGTAGCCTCTGAACAGGCCGAATCGATTCGGCCCCCAACCCGAATCGATTCGGAATGTTCCAGCTTGACAGGTCTGAGTGACTGAATCGATTCAGACCCAAAGTCGAATCGATTCGGCCTAAGACAGATGCCCATGTCTTTTGACCCGAATCGATTCGCCTTAGGGGACGAATCGATTCGATGGGCCGAATCGATTCAGATTGGGCCCGAATCGATTCGCTGGGCCGAATCGATTCAGATTGGGCCCGAATCGATTGGAAAACAGGGCAGTTTTGGGGATGTTTTTCTAGGGTGAGTTTCACCCCGTTTCGTTTGAGGTTATCGATTGAGAATCTCTATATGACTTATGAGACGTATGTTTTGGAGACTTTTAGGGAGTTTCCCTTATGAGAAATTGTTGGGGTCATATGGACTTATTTTGAGAGAATACCGATTGGAGATTATCGTACCGACTAGTGGGGAAACCCACTATCATTAAGATTTTGATTTGGAGATAATTATGGATTTATAAGAGAGAGTTGGGATGCGCTTAGTGATATGGGATTTTTTTATTTAAATCCCAGATGTGATAACTTTAAAGGTTCATATAATTGATTGAACCATAATATAAATTGGGAATAAGAAATGTTGATCGATGTGCATACGGATATAGAGAATATCCTCAATTTAAATTGAATTGGGAGATGATTCTTACAAATAGAAGTAATGGGTGAATTTCAAGTGATAAATAATATCGTGTATACAAAGTGGGGAAATTATGCGAGTTATTGACGAATAGTATATCGAGCGTAAAATATATAATAAATGGAAATAAATTCCTTTACGCCTAAGAGCATAATAAGAGTATGTAAATAGTGTAATATATATACCTTGTGTGATGGTATACATTTATATGATGTGATGATGTATGTATATCTAGTGTGAATGATATATATATATATATATATATATATATATATGTGTGTGTGTGTGTGTGTGTGTGTGTGTGTGTGTGTGTGCGTGTGAAGCATACCCCCTCTATGCTATCATGGGAATTAGCGCGATGTGGGTGAGGCCCCTGCCTTGAGGAGCAGGGAGCGTATAGTCCCCAGGTCATAGCGTCCATTATTATTGTGTGATTTTTTATTAGTGGTGAGACATGGTGGGTATGTTTCATCTCATTTTCGGGGAAGAACTATGACCGCTTCCCGTACGTTGTGATTTGGTTTTTACCAAGGCGGTGTGAGATTCCGACCGTTGGTACCCAGGATGATATGTGAGTGATTCCCTGGTAGATGATAGCATTGAGAATCGCATCCTTGAGTTATAGCTTGTTGGGATGGTTATTATTATAATTCTATGAATAGTATATTAATTGTATATGATTATGATATATCATATATTTGTCTCTAGAGTAAAGAGATATAAGAAGATTAATTGAATCTCATTCCAGGAGATTTTATCTGGATTAAATTGTGATGAATATATTAAAGTGAAGATGAAGCATATATAATTAAATGAGTATATATATTACCATGGGTATTGAGGGCATAATGGACCTCAACGACCAACATTGTCAATGACTAGTGTATCGGGGGGGTTCCTTGTTTGGACTTCGCTTGCGAGGCGTCCCACACATGAAACGCCGTGTAATGTTGGGAGTGAGGATAAGTTTGCCCTTAGTGCTTGTATTTATCATATTAGTATACCTCGACAATCGATAGTGCCAAGGAGTAGTGTATCGGGGGGATTCCTTGTTTGGATTTCGCTTGCGAGATGTCCCACGCACGAAACGCCGTGCACTGTTGAGAATTGAGAATAGTTAATTATTTATATTATATAAAAATTTGGGGTTATATGCGTCCTGCATTGAGGGCGTAATTAATCTCGATAATCAATACTGCCAAGGAGTAGTGTATTGGGGGGTCCTTGTTTGGATTTCGCTTGTGAGACGCCCCACGCACGAAACATAGTGCAGTATTGAGAATTGGGAGAAGTTTAGTCCTTAGCATTTAGATGCTAATAACTCATATATATATATATATATATACCTAACTAGAAGATGAGAAATTCTAGTAAGAGAATATGTTTATGTATACTTTATATGTTAAGTAAGATGATGAACATTTGAGATTATAGTAGTTTGGAAGTTGAGGGTTATGATTTAGATGGAATTTTAATTGAGTATAAATTTTGGGTGTAGGTTAGATTATTGCCCTAGATAGTTCTAGGCAATTATTTGAGGATCATGTACATACGTTTAGATGCGCGCTTTAGTTGAGAGGTGAGTTGGATTTTCTGGAGAGTGCGACTCCACTTTAATCATGTTATAATGCATGTATAATTATTATGCATTTTAATGCACTTGCTAAAATGTTTTCACACCTCGGGCTCTGACCCATTTATATTTTCTCTTGCTGTGTATATATTGTATTCTTTTAGGTGTTCCTCCGCAAGGACGCCATTGATGATATCCATCCAGTGTATTCGTGGAGCTGTGGCAATAGCGGATTATTGCGGTATTTTGATATAGTCGATTCCTATATTTTGTGTATCTAGATTAGGATTCTGTTTGTGTATCGGGTTTAAACCCAAGTGTTGTAGGGTAGCATTTCTTTTATATTTCTTTCTTAGATTGTTGTATTCTCTGTAACCTGACAGCATATTCGGGTATTTTACTTTATACATTTTATTGTAATCTAGTATTGTTATTTCATCATGTGTGTGTCTCTTATCATATTTGGTCGTTATGTTGTTGGTTGTTGTATAGTTTTTTTAGTAATGTTCAAAAAAAAATTAGCACCCTCTTTTTGTAATAATGGGTTGTTAGCCGTGTTTATTTTAGAATCGTTAGTGGATGCTGAGAATGATCCACTTGAGATTCCTGATTATTTTAGTATAAGACTAGCCACCCATTATTATTTTGAACGGGGTGTCGCAATAAATTCAGCTTCAAAATATGATCGCACCATCACCTTCCTCTCGCGAAAATAATCAAATCACGTTCTAGCCCCAACACGAGATAACCCCAAATAACCCTATTTTAAAAACTCAAAAAAACAGATCCAAAAATTATTCGATTCGCCAATCCAACTTCAGATTTGGATTCTACACGAAAAATTGAGTCAAGTACGTGATTTGGATTTTTCTCAAATCTCATCCGAATGCACTCAAAAAGAAAATCTAAACATTCCAAATTGCCTTTTCTCATTCCACTCGTCTTTGCCTCTTTGGATTTCGTTTTTGGCCTCTCTTTTTCGTATCCCTTTCCGTATAATCACCCATAATATTCCTTATGTAGCCCCTCTCTGAAACCCTAGCTTGGAGCCTAAGCTAACCTATATTTCTATATTACCCTTTAATTCAAAATTGTCAACTTTACATATTTAAACCATTACAAAATGTCCAAAAGCCAATTAAATTTCAATTTAAATATTCGATTCGATTCATTTCAAATAAAAATAAATATAATATCAATATCCCTATTAATAAAATAATAATATTATTGAAATTTTGTATAATATCCATAAATAACCCTTAAAATAACGAGTTATTACATACTTCCCCCATTGAAAAGGAATTTCGTCCTCGAAATTCAATGAAACCTAACACTCAAAATATAATGCTACTCGATTCTATTTTCCAAAATCACACACTAAAGTCCTCAAATTAATTCTAAACATCCTCAAAAATTTTCTATCTCCAAAGAAAATATGTCTAACCCGCATGCTAAACCCAATACCCAAGACCCAAGGATTGTCGTATAATTAAGCTCTGATACCATCTGTAACACTCGGCACGCCCGAAAAAGACATACGGCGTGCTATTACAATAAAACTAAACTAAATCCACAATATAAACAAGGTATAGAGCGTCTAAAACCCACAATATAATATAAGAGAATCCACTAATCTCAATACTCCAAATTAAATACAACAAAGTCTTTCGAAATAAAATAAAACAAATCTCCAATGCTCTATACATAAAAAATAAATACAATCTTCTCATATTGTATTCTCGAATATTCTTGCCAAAATATCCAAGCTAAAATCATCCCAATAAGTCCATAGCGGTCAAATCCACGCTAACCTGCCAACTAAAAGAAAATATGGGGAAGTACACAATACGACAGGAAAGATGCTCAACAATATATATTAGCAATGAATAAAGCGTAACAACATGAGTAGGAATATTCAAATCAAATGCAAATCTCAAAGAATTTATCAATAAATTTCTCAACAACACATTTACCGGGTCACCAGGCCTCACCCCATCTGCATATGCTTTATCAAGTCATAGCCCCAGGAAGCAGAAATTTTGGCGGGTGCCCAACATCCGTGCCATATTAATGATACCACATATAATGATACCACATGAATAAAAATAATTAAACAATTATTTTTCCAGATTTCAATGAATTTATCAATTCAAATATGAGTTCAATTGAACATGAAGTCAACGGAATAAACTCTCGAGAGATTTAAAGAGCATATTGTGTAAAACTCCATATCTTAAAATCATCATATAAATCATCACATAAATTCAGCTTCAAAATCTGATCGCACCATCATGTTCCTCTCGCGAAAATAATCAAATCATGTTCTATCCCCAACACGAGATAATCCCAAATAGTTCTATTTTAAAATCCCCGAAAAATTAGATCCAAAACTTATTCGAATCACCAATCTGACTTCAGATTTGGATTCTACACGAAAAATTGAGTCAGGTATGTGATTTGGATTTTTCGCAAATCTCATCTGAATGCACTCAAAAAGAAGATCTAAACATTCCAAATTGTCTCTTATCATTCCACTTGCCTTTACCTCTTTGAATTTCATTTTTGGACTCTCCTTTTCATCTCCCTTTCCTTATAATCACCAATAATATTCCTTATATAATCCCTCTCTCAAACCTAGCTTGGAGCCTAAGCTAACCTATATTACTATATTACCCTTTAATTCAAAATTGTCAACTTTACATATTTAAACCATTACAAAATGTCCAAAAGCCAATTAAATTTGAATTTAAATATTCGATTCGATTCATTTCAAATAAAATAAATATAATATCAATATCCCTATTAATAAAATAATAATATTATTGAAATTTTGTATAATATTCATAAATAACCTCAAAATAACGGGGTATTACATCTAAGCTCGAAGATAATGTGACTTTCAAATTGAACAACAAGTGGTTGAATATTCATCATATCTGAATGTATGTTCTACCACTCTTGTTTATTAACTTGTTTTTTTTTAAATCGTGGATGTATGCTTTAAAGTAATTGGGCTCGCCTGTTTAATATAATAGGAAGAAATATTCATGTGGCATATGCTAGATCACTATTTTATTTTCACAACTTCACTGTTTGATTCCTTTATTATGCACGATGTACTTAGCATTGATGTAGTAAGCATAGCCAATTTTCAATTGAAACAATAGAAAGGAAACACCAAAGTTGCCAATGTTTCTTTATTTCAAATAAACGATAGCATTGTGGTTACAACCAAGATCAAAAAATTCAAAAGTCCAAAGAAATTAGCAGCACCAACAAAAGAAACACTGAATAATGAAGCTAGGGGTCGTCCATGATAAGATGAAGGTTCTCCGAACCAAGTAACCGGTGGTGATGTTGAGGAAGAATTTTCTCAAGGTTGCTTTGATCTGCAATAAGGTCAGCTAAATCCTTCTGACGAAGCTCTCTGGTTTGATGAATGGCCTCTAATTCCCTCTATTTAACAATTAACTCGACCTCCGCACGAGCAACTGCCTCGCGGGCCTCTTGCACACTTTGTTCAAATATCAACAATTTGGATTCCAGACTTACAAGCTCCTATGACATAGCCACTTGTGAATGATGGTAACTTTGGAGGAGATGATAGACAAGGGGACGATCAACGTTTTTAAAATTCCGTAGTAGCTCCACCAGCCAAGTCATAGAGAACCCATCATTTGTCAGCACATTAACCCTCCCCAGTAAAGTCTTGATGGTATCAGGGCTAAGAGACAAGAGGGGAGTATTGAGGATTTCCTCCAACACCATCGCGAGCTTAAGTAAACGACACGTTATCATCCCAGGAATCGGGTGAAGGCAGCGAACGGTAAAGGTTGAAGGAAAACAAATAAGCAGCTGTTCGATCAACAGGCGAGGGTCCTCAGTTAAAACAGAAGGGAAATTGGTCAATGTCTGCGTCACAACCACTTCGAGGGCAGCCTCAGGGGGATGTATGATGAAAACACTATCACTGGAAAAGGGACGCTGGGTATGCGAGGCACTATCACTCGCTTGAATCTGAAGAGCAATCAACGCGGGGCATCACCAATCCTAGGGGCCTCGCCCAAAGAAGCAACTTCAGCTAAGGTCCCCGCCTGAATTAACCCCTAAGCAACAAGTTCAACTTCGGGCCTATGGGCCACAGGCTGATCGGCCTCCACCTGAAATACAATAAATAACTAAAGTAAGAAATAAAAATGAGGAAAGCATGTACAAAACATGTTGCCAACATAGAGATTATGCCTATAAGACTAGGCCCGCCCGACCCTCGATTATAGGAGATTATGCCTATAAGATTAGGGAGCCGCCTGACCCTCGATTATGGGATATTTTAATTTCAAAGTCCTATATTACTAGGCCCGCCTGACCCTCGGTTATGGGAGATTATACCTACAAGACTAAGCCCACCTGACCCTCGGTTATGGGAGATTATACCTATAAGACTAGGCTCTCCTAACCCTCGGTTATGGGAGATTTTAATTTCAAAGTACTATATTACTAGGCCCGCCTGACCCTCGGTTATGGGAGATTATGCCTATAAGACTAGGCCCGCCTGACCCTCGGTTATAGGAGATTATGGCTGTAAGACTAGGCCTGCCTGACCCTCGGTCATGGGAGATTTTAATTTTAAGTCCTACATTACTAGGCCCGCCTGACCCTCGATTATGGGAGATTTTGAGCTTAAAGCCCAATATTAATTGGAAAAATTAACAAATTTATATGCAGTATAAAGATGGAAGAGTGGAAGTACCTCTTGAAGCCGCTCGTTAGCAAATTTGCGAGTAGATATCTGAACCACATCTTCTTCCTTAATAGGACTCGGAGCTATCAATACACATTGACCTTGAGGGGCAATCACATCCCCCCCGACTTCATCAACTTGCTCCCGCCTACTATCCTCCACTGCCTCAACCACATGTTCTTGTTCACCCTCACCTTGGGCAGCTGCAAAAGTCTCAACACCTTTTTGGTTCAGAATGGAAGGACCGAACACAGATACAAGCATTTGGTCATTCGAAGGAAAGTGGGCTGAAGGGGTAGTTTGAACAAGTACGGGCACCTGCAACAAAGAAGTTAAAAGTTGGAATAGCAAGTTGAAAGAGAAACAACAGCCCAAATAATAAAATAAACTCACCACAGGCAACGAAGAGAGAGGCACCGGGGACTTGGGTATATCCTCAATAGCTCTCACATTGGGAACGTCCCTCTCAAGGCTAGCCTGTTCGTGCAAAAAAGAGGGATCAGGGGAATAGCTGCTACTAGATTCAGATGAGGAATCAGATATAACTTCCCCTAGGGGGAAATGGGAGATTACTTGTGAAGTAGTAGGGTCAGCCACCTCGAGAGGAAGATACTCTCCAGCATTATCATGTGCACTACGTATCAAACTGAAAAAAAAATTAGGAAAAGAGAAAGTTACAGTAGAATGGAGCCATTAGAATGAGAAGTAAAGAACGGCAGAAGATACTTATAAGGGAGATTAATGGACTTACCTCTTCCTCTAACACATCCTCTACAATCTCATAATATTGAGGAGGTGAGGCAGGTTTTGAGGGAGAAACCATCCTCTTCAACCTACAGCGCCGCACCAACATAGTCTCTTCTTCCTCTTCTTCAGCTTTATCCTCTTCTTCTTCATCATCCTCCTCCTCATCATCATCATCACTAACATCACCACTGGACACATGCTCCTCAGGCAACTCCTCCTCACTGGACTCACCCGACTCCTCCATTACAAGTTTGAGGGGGCTAATCGTTTTCCTCTTTTTACTACCTCCAGCAGATTGAGGGTCATAGAAAAGCCACGAGCAGACATCTAGGCTGACATGAAAGCTCTGTCTTATTCACTAAAATGTTCCCTAGTCTGGCAAAGACGATCCTCCATCTGGCTCATCGCTTCGAAAATATTTGGGTCAGGAGTAGAGGCTAATGGAGGCTGTGGAGCAGTCTTAAGCTTCTTCAAAGGAGCCTTTATAGTGGCCCTAACGGCATCACCCGATGAGGCAACGCGAGGAGACTCAGTCCTTCCAACTGGCCTCGAAGGACCAGGGGCAACATCGGCTTGAACAAAGGCTTGGGAGGATTTCTTTCTTTTTACTACTTCCTGATCTACAGGCGCTAGCGGAGGCAGCTCGGGGGGAGCATTAGTATTAGCTATACTAAGAGAAAAAACAGAGGGATGGGTGGTGCAATTCCTTAAACCTAACTCAGTGGGTGGAAACCTTGCAACTTCGGGATACCTGGGCTCTTTTAAGAGGTTGGTTTGAAAAAAAACCAACTGATTCTACCAAAATACATTGATGTACATAGCTGACATTCCTCCTCGAGCTTCTTTGCTCAGGATCATGGCATTAGCTGGGTAGTTGGCACACAAACTAACAACAGTGGAGGTCAAATAATTCGAACAAGTAAAAGAAAAATTAGTGGGATTATTTCGAGTGAAATGACTCAACTAGGGGGTCCCTTGGTCGTAACCAAATGCAAGGCTACCCGGTGTGGGCTATACACAGAATAAAAAGATAATCATTCGGTATACAAAGACAAATACGAGGGGATTAACAAAAGGGGGACACTGTTCTCCGAGAAATTCCGGGCAAGGGCTTCGTCAATAGGAGAAATGGGACGCTCCTCTTCAATAAAGAAATCAGAAGTAAAAAACTGAATCACCCCAACATAGGGGCGAGGTATGAACCTCTCGGCTCGATCAATCAAGGTAATCAGGGGCCTCTTGACACTCTTATTTTCCCAGCAATAGATTCGGGGGATCTTCACGGGCTGTGAACCAGGGTAATTACCGACGAGGGCATAATCAGGAAAGTTGGCATAGAGAAAAGTTATCAAGAGAACGTCGTTGGCATAATTAGAAACATCGAACCTTCCTATGCTTCGAGAAGAGTCTGCCACCACACGGTCCAGCCAGGTATATAAGGAACCAAGAACAATGGAAGCAAGGGGGATTTTTACACCATTGGCCATGCGAATGACCATATTGATCAAGTCCTGGAGAGGACAGTCGTGGGTCTTGCGCGGAAGATAGACCTTCAATAGCATCACCTAGATGTAGCCCGCCAACTCGATCTTGGACCCATAGCCTTTTTCAGTTGGAGGTTGTTCAAATACCTCCTTCCCTCGAGGGTTCTCCCTAGCTGCCTCGCGGTCTCTAAGAACGACTTTCTCCTCGATAAAATAAAAGTAACGAATTACTTCGGAGTAGGTGCACTTATTGTAAGTGACCCATACAGTCCTTCACCACCGCCTCCAGTTCCTTTCTCAAGGCCTTTTCTTCACTAGAGACAGCCTCCTCGAAGAAGGTATCAAACCCAGCAACTTTTAAACCCAAAAGTTCACATACATCTTCTAAGGTGATAGTAAACTCACCCCAAATGGGCACAAAGGTGTGTGACCTGTGGCTCCAACGACAAACCAACAGTTATAGAGCAGTATTATTCTTAGCAAGAGTAAGGTCACCCAGGCAAAAGGAGCAAGATGAGCCTACAAGGGCTAACTGAACAAAATATTTGGAATGGATATACTCAGTCCAAAGGCCTAACCCCTCGCTGGCACCCGAAGAAACTTCAAATTCCACTTTTGAGTAGGGAAAATCACCACGCTCAATTCGAAGGTGGGTAACGGTGGCAGTGGGAACGTAAGTGCAGTCTTCAACGTCCTCGCCTTCTTCCATCAACAGGTTGGGATTTTCAGCTGGCACCAAAGCACCAGGGAATCACTCCGCCATAGTCCATAAGTGGTCATTGTCTCCAAAATAAGGGGCATGATGGTATCGTGCCCATTGAGCTCGACGCGCCTGAGTTACAGGAGAAGCGCCCCTAACAGAGAGAGTTCTTTTTGAAAAAAATGTTACTAAAGCCGTTTATTAAAAATAAACTATTTAAGTAACTCCGAGTTGTTTTTTGAGGAAACTCTTTTCTTGAAAAACCAAAACTGTTTGAACACAAGATGTGTTTAACAAAACAGTATGTACAAGATCTATTCAAGATTTTACTAACAGGTTTATAAAACAGTTTTAAACAAGCTTTTAAACTCAGCACAATCAAGAATGAAATGAGGAGATGTAAAAAGATTAAGTTCACGATTTTTTACGTGGTAAAACCTCACCAATTGAGGAAACATCCACGACTCCCTCTACGGAGTAAAACAAAAATCCACTATAAACAAATATAACAGTTACAAACTATATAACAAACATGCATACAACTCGGACCTATATAAGTTTAGGAATGTACCCTCTGGTGTCCTTATAACTTCTCTGCAGTTCTGATTGTTGATGTTGTTCTCTCAGTTTGTTAACTCCAATTTGTTCAAGCTCTTTACGTCGACTCTTTTTCTCAAGATCTTATTACCAACACTTTTCGTGTAGTAGAGTGAAAGTGTTTGTGGAGGTGCTCTCTAACACATGCATGCACACACTCACACTTATTAAGTACAAACAATCCTAGAAAATTACATATAAGGCTATATGCAGTGATTTTTCTTTTTCTCTCTTCTCACAAAACTTTGAACCTATTTTGACCTTTAAATCAATCCCAGAATCCACGGATATCTTGCTTAGAAGACAGTCAAGATCTTAATCAATCTCAGAGTTTTGAAAAGATTTTCGAGATTGAAAACCTCCAAGTGTGATTCCAAACTAGGTCAAAGGTTTAGTTTTAAGAGAACTAGAAACAGAAAACATTTTTGTTGATTTCAAAGTTAAAAACATTTACAGAAAACGAATCAAGAAAATATTTCTCAAGCTGAGAAACAAACATGCAAACTAAGTGTAATATATCATGAAAAACTCAGATCTGAAAATTTCTATATACAAGAACAATAGATCTAAGAAAATGATTAAGTTGGAAACAAGATCCAAAGACGAAGAGGTTACAGCAACAAACCAACTCTCAAATCATCTTTCAAAACACTCAAACACTCAAGGTTGTGTTTGGTAAAGTAAAGTGGTTTGAGGGTTTACATTTGGTTTGAACTGTTTAGACGATTTAGGGTTAGGGTTTCTAAATCTTTCTCTCTCTTCTGGTTTCTCTCTACTCTCTCTTTCTTTTCTCTCAAAGGACGAAATGGCAAAAGTCTTCTAATGCTGAGAGTAGGAGCCTTTTTATAAGAGGCTGCGAAGGTTCGAGAATAAAGGTTGAAATCAAGGGACCAGATTTAGTCAAGTTCAATTGACTTAGATTCAAGGGCATACGATATGCGGTGGTTAAAGCTCTCCTGATTGGTTCAAAGGGGATTACGGGGATTATGATGGAAGATATGCAGATCGTTGATAAGAACGATCCAAGGGATGAAAATGATCACTCGATTTGTCTCAGCAAAGAAACACACTTCTCACCAATCAGAAGCTAACACATGTTGGCATATGAGGCGAGATAAAACGCGCTTCTAAAGTAATTACAATGTAAACCCTGAAGTCTCTGCCGCTTTCGAATTCTACCCAAGGCAACTTTAGACAGTTAAACCAACATTCTAAAATAGCAGATTTACCCCATAACCTTTTAAAAGCAAGTTTTATTAATAAAACCTTATTTTTAAAATGTTTTAAAAAATCCCAAAAAATATTTAAAAAAACAATATTGGGGATTTAAACACACTCAACATATGTACACACACTAGTATGCAATATGACATGTAAATGATTCATTCTACTGTGTGTGAGTGTTGGTAATTAGGTCTAGATCCCTTCAATCAAAAATGAAATAGAAATGCAAGCTCTGAGGTTCTTTGGATTCTAGGTTAGACATAATTTTGTCACCATTTCCAAACTAGATGAACACTTATACAATATAGACTCAAGTGAGTCAAGAGTATAAGGGCTTCACTTTTTACTGGTGCCATGAGAGATAAGAAATAAGAGAATGGAGAGTAACTGGAAAGGAAGCAAGCGTTTCTTTCCTAACTCTCGCATAAAAGCTCAAACTCAGAAAGTGAGAACCCAAAGGTGAAGTTTGAATTGAGGATATATCCCCTTTTATAGAGGCAACATGAATCCCAAAAGACGGCAAAAAGTGACGCTTTGAATAAGTGTAATGATGGCTCCCTGGAATAGTTTGGCTGGCGTGGCTGTCAAACGCGCTTGGCCGTGGAAAACCAAGGGTCGTAATGATGACGTTTCGGGGGATGATGCGACGATCAGCGACGTCGCTTACATACGCGCGCCCTGTCACTGCCACGTGTGATGAGCAGAAGTGCAAACGATAGTCGCATTTAATGCGACATGCTTGAAGTCTTATCTGCCTTGGGAAACGAAGAGCTTTGGGGGAAATTTGAATAAACTTCTTCATTTTCCCAATGGAAAAGATCGAACATTTACAACAAGGTTTCGTACAGATATTCCTTAATGCAATAAACAAATATCTCTACGAAGGGGAAAATGTAGGGGGGGTCCTCCCCGATGAGTGATTAATTTAGCCACCTCGAAGATTGGAACAAACACACTTCGAAGATTCTCCATGCAAGTAGCTCGCAGCGCCCTACCTCGAAGAGTCTCCTAGTGACCTGGCTCAAAGGATCCAATTCGAAGAACAAAGTTACCGGGATGATAGTAGTTTGTAATAAGAAATAGAATGTTGTATTGTATATTTTACCTTATGAATGTACATGTTGAGTGAGGTTGTTTGGTACCCACGAGGGACCATGCTTGGCAGGGCATGGGAGAGCTTTCATGCTTTATTAAGCAACCTCCTCTTAGGAACTTCACAGGGATATGGTTTGGAGGATTGAGCGCAAGGCAACGTTGGGAATTATTACCAACCCTTTTTGCACACTTGGACAAAACTTCACCCAGGACAAATGTCACTCGAGCCTACTTATTACTTACCTATTCGAGTGAACCTCCTCGAGTTATTCGATCTTTCTCAACTCTTCCCCCCTCGAAGTTACCTCCTCGAGGTACCTTAGGTGCCAGCCCGCGTGACTGATGTGACCAGATACCTAACAATAGTCACTTTTTGAACCACTTCCTGACGTCACGATGTTTGACGTTCAGGGACTCAAGAATGCAGCACTCAAGTGCCTTTATCCTTAGGATGGCAAGTCTAGCTCACCAAATCTGACCACCTAGCCATCCTAGAGTAAGCCTCAAGCTGACGAGTCATATCCCTTATTAATGCCCTCAATACTTCCGGCCAATAGAATGGTTTTCCGCCAAAACTATCAGAACCCATGCATTAAATGCAATATCTAATGCATTAAATTCACTCTACCAGAGGATCGAGGACATGGTGACTCGAGCAGCCTCTTCCCCATATAAATAGACCAAATAAACAAACCAGGGAGAGAGGATCCTGAGCCTAGAATTGCTGCCCAAATTTTCTTATACCAGAGAACCCTTGCGAGAGCATTAATGCCCACACACATTTAATGCACTCATCATTGGGCATTAACTGAGCTTGAAGTTCCTGCCTTGTCTTTATTGTGCCTAGAGTGCTTGTTCTTTCTCCCTCCGACCACGCCATCTGCTGGTCCCATTCATTTATGGCGCTTATCTTATATTTCCTATGCTAATATGCTCTTTAATGCAAGCTTGACCATTAAATCTCTTTATCCTTGATCGACTTGTGACAGCTGCCTATATTGCTTACGTAATGGTGTTAGTCCCGATCTTGATAAGGGGTTACGCCTCATTTAATACTAACTATATTGAAGAACCCACATCTTACAATTGATGAGTATTTTTTGCTAACTCTTATAATGAGGCGGATGACTTATTAGATATAATGATTGTGACCATATAACGCAGGCTTCGGGGTGTTACACTCATATTGGGACCACTAGGGTCATACGTTTGGGTTTTAATTCTATCCTAACCGTTGTGGAGATCCAACACAAATTGTTTGGAGTTGAATTACCTAATAACTATGTTTAACCTATCCATTAGAGATAGTCTTAGGGATAGTCCTGCACGGTCCATTATAGTAACATGTTTAGCAAAGGCACATATGATTGTAAGAAGCCCTTGGTTGCACATGGAAATTAGACTCAGGTTTGGTAATTATACATAAAAATTAGCTTTTTAAAAATCTAGTTGGAGTTGAGGGATAACCAATCCACTGCCACACAAAGGTTAAGCTTTTTTCAATTGCAAATCTCCTTCTTTAGTCCATGGGCTAATGAATCTTAGTTGATGATTAATCAGACCATGTGATCCCAGATATTTTGGAACACGGGATATAAATTAAGCATCCCTGCTGAAAATGAAAATATATTTTTGTTTGAATGCCTAAAGCTCATAAAATTTATTAAATTATTACATAACGGGACATTAGGTTGCAGTGGTAATTTATAAAGTCCATTAATTTATCACGCTGCTATCCACACTTGATCACACATTTCACTAGAGATGAGCTCACCTGCATTTCCTTATGGGTTAAAGTGATCTATGATCCCTAAAGAGAAAAATTAGAGTTATTTCTCCTATAATGAAATGATTAGCTTATGAGTTATTCCTAAACATTTCAAACGGAATTAGTGTTTTAAAGCCTATGGAACCATGGGCTTAGAATCATGGGCTTTAGACACAATAAACGAACCCAATAAGAGATAATGCAAGCTAAAGAGTATCAAATAGATTTTAATTCATTTTTATCTGGCATATGAAACAATGGATTAGTCCATGGAATTGGTGCCTTGTATTGATTTTAGTACTAAAGTTTAACGCTTAATCATTTCGAGCATCATGCTCACACAATTGGCAATATGACCATTATGCCCTTAATCCACGCTCACATAGTTGGCAACAGGAGCATTACGCCCTCACACAGCTGCAATCCAACAGTATAATTTCTTTGCTTTGTCTATAATTGCATGCTCAATGTCTAGGTAGTCTACTTCACAGTTCATATATTCCATATATTTTGAGTCTAGGTAGGTTGCTTCATAATTCTTGGTCTCAGTGATCTGTTTCATTCGATTAGTGTTAGTTTCCCAGTGTCTGCCTTTCTTTGCTTAGGCATGGAAGTGCTCTTATCAGTTGGAAATTCACATTCTTCTATTATGTTCTAAAAGAAATCTCATTTTGATAAACCATTGACTTGAGTTCAGAATTGTTACCATTCATCAATTCATGAGTAGTTTTGGGATCCTCTTGGTCTGGTTTAGAACTGAACACTGCCACTTTCTGCTTAATTTGAGCAGTGTCTTTTCTCACATCACACTATCCAACTTTGCTTATTTAGGCTTGACATTTCTCATATCAGTTGGAACTTAACCTTATTCTATTAATTTTCATATAATTTTCTCATTTGGATACACCATTGAATTGAGATTAGGACGAATAACATTTATCAATTCGTGAGTAGTTTTGAAGTTTGTTTGGTCAGGTCTAAGACTGGATATATTTTTATATAATGGATATATTTTCAAATTCAAAGTATAATATGTTATGTTCCTTTCTATTATTTCAATTTTGGATCTCGGATTTTCTATAATGTCTAATTACTTCAGTTATAATGATCATTAACTCAATGAAAGTAATGAAATGAAACTACTCTCTGTATCATGGAATTAGGATTACGGTTGCTTTGCTGCTGGCACAAGTCATTGTTTTCATATCTATAACTGTGACCCCCCTTCAATGAAATATTCTGATATTTTTAGTTTATGTTGTGTGATTTTATAAATCTATACATTCAAAGATACATAAAAGAACACTTTACATGGAGAAAAATAATAATCCAAAAGTGTGGAGAACAAAAAAAAGCTTTGTTATATTTGATCATCATAATCGGTTGCAGCTATAGAGGCAACTACCCATGGATGCTTTCTTGGTTCGGCATAATTGGAACCACTTGAGATCCATTGAGTCATCTTTCAACTTCAGACTCTTCGCTTTAACAATTGCACGATATTCATATGTAATATATATATGTATTGATTTGAGGTTATTATGTACTAATTTGAGGTTTATGAAATTATGTTGTTTATAGAGTACCACGATGACTAATGGCCATCCAACCCAACACTATAATGGAGTTATGCATGGCTCTACCTATGGACAAAATGAGGTACGGGTGATAAATTTCGTGTTGTGGTTGAATAATATGTTTATGGACTCGGGAGGGGTTGAGAACGATGTTTAAGTTATTTGTTTTGAACCCAAAACTCAACCCCATATTAAAAGCATTTGCATTGTTTCCATTCTAAAATTATTTGATACAATGACGCGTGAATCGGTCCTTTGAAAAATCAAATATGTAATGTGTTAGTTTCTTATAATATCCTTTTAGAGTGTGAAACGCTTATATACAAGTATATCATGTTAACAAACTATCATTTCTTTAATGGTGTATCCTTAAGTCATTAGATCATGAAGATACTCTAATTGGGACATCGGAAGGAGAATTGCAGGACTGAAGATCAACAAAAAGTATCCCCACATAAATCAAACTTATATTGTCCCAACTATTAAACATTATTTATTCCTACTCAACAATCCATCAAGGACAACAAAATATATACCAAATAGTATCAGTTAGGTACAATTGCTTGGCAAGCATAAATACTCTATGTAACTCAGTCAGACCAAGGAAATCTTATAAAGATGAAAAATACTGTCTCGAGATTTAAGTCTTCAATACCTCTTCTTCAATTTGTTTGCGACCATTATCACTGAGATCATCATCACTATCTACCTCAATCTATTCTCGACCATTCACAGACTGCTCCTTCTTCAGCTGAATGTAAATGAAAAATCTCAGAGGAAAAAGAGATAAGGTACAAGAAAAGAAAGTCATTACACCGAAACTACATAAAGAGAACAAAAAGGTAAATTTATGAAGAGTAGGACACTTCAATCCTAATGCGGAACAACATTAACATTAGCTAAGTAGTGACTTGAGCTGGTGTAAAACGAGATTTATTTAATTCATTCTCATGCCACCTTCAGACTACGATTTGTACATGGTAATATGATAATTGTTTAATTGTTCAATGAATTGGTAGCACATTGGCTTATGTATTCCTCATCCGTGACAGTAACCGTGTTTACGGTGGAATCATAAAGATTCTCTCCTCCCTCCCTCCTCCATAGGCGGCTGAAAACCATTGCATAGATGGCTGCCACACTCTTGTCGACATCGATGTTATTTAACTTTGGCACAAGATGCTTGTTTGCTCAGTTGCATAGATATTCTTGAACACTTGACTTAAAATTAAACAGTATATTAGCTTTTAAACAAATAAAATTAGTAATGAGATATAACCACACAGTCTCTAATATAGTTACTTATTCACATCATAATATAATAACTAATGAATTCAATATACCAATGATATCAATTAAATATGTGTAGTTGATCTCAATTAATTATAAAGAAGCCAGTAGTCAACCAAAGTTTTTCCATTCTATAGCTAGTTTCCATGGAGGTTTTAAATTCTTCATCTGAAACATTGTACTATACTTATTGAATTACATTCTATCCGCTAAAATCCCTTTTGCAAGAACATCCGAGTTTGATTTGATTCACTAAATAGGAGGGTTTCATCTAATTTGAAATTTAAAAACAAAAATTAACGGTCAATCTAATTTATCCAAATGATCATGGTCATATATTCAACAAAACTTTTGAACCCTAAGTCCGTCTAGATTGATAGTAAGCGGGAGAGTGACTTTCATTTTTTTCCTTTTTTGTTTCACGGAACCCTTAAAAGATTTAATCTACATGATGACACTTTATTTTATGAATGCTGCTAAACTTACCGAACTTAATTTACTCATTTCATACTGATTGCTTAGCTGGACAAACTCAACTCAATTCAACAAAGCGTTTTTTCAATTATTTGGAGTCGACTAATAGAATAAAATGCCCTAGTATTAACACGTATATTCATAAGATTCATGTTCATAAGGATCTGATAAAGTTTACGCTGGCTGTCAGCTACCTAACGCAACCGTCCTCCTACTTGGACAAACATAAGATATATAATACTATATCAAATGGCCCTTTATCTTTTTGTTCCTCTAGCCATCTTTTTATGCGTTTGACTTTGAACCTGTGTAAAGGCTCTTTATCTTTTTTTATTCCTATAGCAATTTCAACCAACAAACTAAGACAATACTACAGCAAAAAACCCAAACAAATCAGAGCAAAAAACAGAGCAAAACAACTGCTTCATAATATCATTTTATCTCTAAAATCAACAACTGCTACATAATACTATTTTTTTTAATACCACTTTAATTTATACAAATTAAAATTGTATCCCCCAAAAAATAACATAACCCAAGAAACTGAAATTGCACCTTCCCAAAAATAACATAACCCAAGAAAATAAAGGTCTTAAGATATTACATGCCGCAACATTTTTTTTTAAATAAAGTAAATTTGATAAGCTCAGCAATCTTTGTCGTGCGCTCCAAATAGTCGAGTGTAACTAGTAGGAAACATCGGTGTCGTGCCATAGATGGAAGGTTGCATGTCAATCCCTTGTAGCACATCAAATCCTTTTAGGATGTCAAGCATCCTTGGTTGCCCATTGTTTTATAGCATACTCGGTTGTCCCAATGCATTTTCCTCCCACAAATGTGATTGTGCAAGCATTTTTTGAAAGTCTCTAACACCATCATATGACTCATGCAATTCCGAATCCTAAAAAATACACAAAAATATTAGTTCATACTAATTGTAAGCATTACTTATAAATTAAATAAGTATAACACATGTGACAAACTTTACCTTCAAGTTTGAACTCTCTTGTGTTCCCATAAAATTAAAGGTACGTGAAACTTTCTCAGGTTGTTCAATGTGACAAACCTATTAAATGAATTGATGTTTCAACAAGAACAATAAAAACAACAATATTAAAGAATAAAGAATATTAAGTATTAACAAAAATCAAAGAAAATGAATACCTTAGTAGGTGGATTTTCCTTTCTTTTTCTACTATTGATTTTTCCCTTCATAATTTTTTCAACTATAGGTTGCTTCCTCTTACATGGTGGACGTCCTTTACTTTGCACTACCATTGGTGAATGTACCATTTTGTTTTCATTGGTCGCACACATATCTTCTCCACATAAAGTTATATTGTTGCTCTTTTTTGAAACCGACTCATTGTTTTCACAAAAAATAGCTACCAAATCATTTTTCAAATGGTGTATCCATGCCATAACCTTTGCGCACTTATCTTTACAATTGGTTGCTAAATTCGCCACCTCGTAGAAAGCATTACACATCTCATCAAAGCGTCGTGACTCGGGATTTGCGGACCAATCGCTATAACTAACTTTAACTTTGGTGTGCCATCTTTTTATTGTTTTATCCCATCTTTTAAAGATGTACTTCTCTGGTACTTTATATATCTTTCTATGGATTAACACCGTAATGGCATGCCTACACAAAACTTTAAAAGTAGCGCGACGAAGACTTCCACCAAAAGGCACATCCTCCATTACTTCAATTTCTAGAGTGCCCACCCCTTTACATGACGATACTCCTAACTCGCAATACATCTTCCCTACTAACTCTTGTTGAACCTCTTTAAACTTTGTAGTCGTATAGGCACTTTGAAATTGTTTCTCCATATCATAGCGAGTTATGGAAGGGATGGATGAGTTAAATGAGTTAAAGTCTTCTTGATTTTCTTTTTCAACTTTATGTCTCAAAACATTATCATATTGTTCCACAAATTGTTTTAAGGATGTTTTGGCATTTACATAGCCATCAAAAAAGGCATTCATGCTCTCACTACGTTGTGTGGTTGACATTCCAGCCCAAAATATGTCTCTCACAAAAGTAGGCACCCAACGATGCCTCTCCTCATATAATCCATGCAACTAATCATTGTCTTCAAGGTTAAATTTCATAATGAATTGGTACCAACTTTCTTCAAATTCCACAACCGTTAAGGAATCATAAACAATAGTTAGCAAATGGAATTTAATGGATTCATATTCTTTGTGCCCTCTCAATTTTTCAGGCAACTTTTTCATAATGTGCCACAAACACCGCCGATGTCGTGTATTAGGAAACACAATCTCTATAGCATTTTTCATGGCTTTGTCTTGATCCGTAATAATTGCATTAGGATGAGATCTAGACATACAAGTAAGCCAAGACTCAAATAACCACTTAAATGTGTTAACATCTTCATTTGAGATCAATCCACATCCCAACAACACCGATTGCCCATGATGGATTACCCCAACAAAAGGAGCGAATGACATATCATATTTATTTGTCAAATAAGTGGTGTCAAACGTAATGACATCCCCAAATTCTTTGACTGCAACCCTACTTCTTGCATCCGCCCAAAATACATTCCTCAATCGACTCTCATTGTCCACATCAATTGCGTAAAAGAAATCAAAATTGTAACTTTGCAATTTTGAAAAATAATTACGAATTGCGGTAGCATCTCCCTCCCCAAGTCGTAAACGTCGAACTTTATCAATGTAGTTTCTACAATCTTTCTCCTGAAATGGAAGATTCTCATGTCCCCCAGCCTCGATTACAAATGAATTAAAACTTTTGTTCATTCGAATCCCGACCCTATCATTCATTTCAAGTTTCCTCTTTACATGAGGTAAAATTACTCTTTGACCTCTATAGTATCTTGATTTTGATGGACTCAATATATGATCGTGATCAAGAACCGTAGACGTAATTTCCCACTTTTCATCAACACAAAAAGTAACACAAACCCTAGTTTTACAATCCATTTTGAAATCGGGTGCGGGTTAATAGGATTACTACTAGTGCATTTTGACTTTCCTTCACGTGCACAAGTAAAAGTCATATATCTTAACTCCCCATTTTTATCTTTACGCGATGTTCTTTTACAAATGCCAAAACCTATGAACTTACCATATATTCTATAAAAATCATAAATCTCGTCAATGGAGTTAAATATCATACCAATTTTTGGCTCCTCAATTTTTTCTTAGGCGGTTGTTTCATCCACTTCATTCCCATTTAGACAATAACCTGGAACATCTTCTTCCATTGCCAAAAGAGACCTATATATATACATAGAAAAGAAAAAAAATAATCAATTCAGGAGAAAAAAAACTTATCAGGAGACAAAAAATTTAAGAGTTTATAATTTTTTTTAATTGCACTTGTATACATGACACAAAATGACACAATACTTGTATTTTTTTCTTTTTTTCCTTTCCAAAAAAAAGTGAAGACTAGTAATATTGGAAAAAAAGAGTATTAATAACTTACCTAAATTTATGAGTAAAGCTAGGGAGACCCACAAAAAAACCCATTTGGTAAACCCAATGAAGAAGACAAAAACGGGTACATAATGCACATTTTGATGCCATGACGGGTCCCACAACAATAAGGTATAAACTTTTAATGCCGTGGGTTTACGAAATGGGTATTTTTTTGGGTCTCCCTATATTTATTCTAAATTTATACATGACACAAAATGACACAATATTTGTAATTTTTTTTTTCTTTTTATTTTGTTCCTTTAAAAAAAGTGAAAACTAGTAATATGGGGAAAAAAAGGAATAGTAATAACTTACCTAAATAAAAAAGTGATCCAACAAAAATTTGAGCTTTGATTTCTTAAGACTGGAGAGAAATTTGATCTTTGATTACTTAATAGTGGAACAAGATTGCCGCCATTTTTTGTAGGTTCTTGGGGTCTTTTTTCTCATCTCATGTTGCTTACTAATGAAGACTTTTTTTTTTCTTTTTAACTTATAAGTTACATGTGGATAGCTAGGTCCCAGTCTAACTCAGCAGTTCTATTTGGTTTCGGGGACTAAAATCGGGGAGTTTAGAATTATTCTTATTTTATTTAAATTAGTTAATGTTTGGCCATGACGTGTTTGCGAAGTATCAACCTCATTTAAAAGGTTAAAAAAGTTTGAGTCGACATGTGGCATGCCAGACACATGGCATACCCATGTTAGAGTATCCCGAGTGTCCGACACCGGTTCCTTATTTCATATCAATATTCTAATAAAGTGTGTCAATTTAGACTTTGGTTTCCAAAAAAATTCTTCATAACCTACATGAAACTTCAAGTTGGCTCTAGCTCCATTTAACCCATATTTAGCTAAGCCAACATTGTTCTCTTCTTTAGTTGGATCCTTCTCTAGACCGAAATCCTCTTCCTTACAAATAGACTGATATATAATTTTACGAGTTTTGCTATTCCAATATCTCAGATGCCCTCTTAACTTCTTTAACTTTAAATTTCGAAGCAAAATGTTGCATTGCATTTCTCTCGATAGTATGGCCCTAATTGCTTAGCATTGTGTCAATAAAAGAGTGATGCCTAGTCAAAATTATTATTTATTATCTAAAATCATATATTATATTGTGTACACTTGTTTAGGGAAAAAAAGCAAACTTCAAGTAGATTATAGTACTTTTCACTATTTCAATCTTTTACAAGTAAAACTTATTTTGCCTCGACTAAATAGGGACTTGATATTGAATGTTAGAATATTGTTCTTTATAAGAGAATGGGAATTCAGAATGGACCACTACGCGAATTTTGGACAGATAGATAGAGACAAAATAGCAACTGCAGTAATGACGATTTTACTAATTAAAACTGCATATATTTTTCTACATGGCTTTAAAATTTCATCAATAATTTACTCTATTCTATTCTTTTTCATTGACCATTTTTCACTTAGGTTGGATATCTAAAATGTAATTCTAGCCTTTTCTTTTACTTCTTTGTTTCATAATTATGTTTCTTATGGATTTTGATGATTATAATATAAAGAAAGTCCATACAAACCATATAAAGGAGCGTGAACTAATGCTTTTGGTAATTCAATGATTATGTTATATATCAAATTTCACGTTTTATATTGAGTGACGCTTTTCATTTTCTTGTAGAGCGCACTTCCCTGAAGAGGTGGCGAAGTAAATTTGTTTTTTTTTTGGGGGGGGGGGGGGGTGTATTGACTGAATAATTTAGGGAGATATGTCTGGATAATACATCTTGTGTAAGGACAAATTTTTGAATCGAGTCATTTTTTAAGTATTGGCTTTATTGGTTATTTGGATAAAACTTGATTGAGTCATAGGTTAAGACTTGAGTTGTGTGTCCTTCAAGCCTATGATGTGTGATCGAAGATTGTACGACAAAGCTAAAGCGACATCAAGGTTACATCAAATTGTGTGTCGAGTTTTTGTCTTCAACATCTAATTAATCTCAAGAAGGAATGGATATATGTTTATATTTGATCCTTGAATTTCAATATGGGTGTTAAGATTTTCATAAAATCATTTCTAATTGCTTAAAAAAGATTTTACTCTTTTTAATATTTTTGGAAGAAAAAATATATTTTTCCACAAGGTCGTTCGAATGACATTGGTATGTCTTTCGAACAAGATATAGTACCTCATTGGAACAACTTCGAACGAGACTTCCAACGTTATCTGTTTTGGCAAACGTTGGCCCCCCTAGAATCTTGTTGGAAATGTCATTGGATAGGTGTTCAAACGAGATGTATTTCGTTCGAACGAGCATGTGAATTTTTATTTTATTTGAGAATTATCAAATGGTTTTTATCCTTATCTCATTTTTAACAAAGCTCTTATAAATAAGAGTGCGAAGCACCAGTTTTTTGAGAGACTTTTTGAAGCTTTTTAAGTTCCCAAACTTGTTGAAAAATCGCTCTATGTTTATGTATTTTTTTAAACAAAATCTTCAAAATCAAAACTCTAGTTTACACACATGTTTTGAGATTCAAGAATAATACAAACATATGTCATTTTAGATCTACGATTTTTCATCAAAGTGATTTTCTCTACATTTGTGAGCATTTCCTGTGGTGGACATCGTGTGTGTGTTAATAAGTGTCTAAATTGGTTATGAGACAAGTAAGATCGGTAGGATACCAGGATGTGAGAAAGTGCCTGCATTGTGTGGCTGTTTGAAGGCATCCACCAGTGACTGCGAAGAAGGTTATAAGGATAAAGGAAGTGCGTCAAGGCTTGAAGGTGTTAAGTCAGTGAGTAAGTCTAAATTGGTCTTATAAAACTACCAATTTCTTAGTGGACTTGTGTAACTGGATCGTCCGAGATTTTTCCCATTGTGGATTTTCTTCGTGCATTGTCGTGTTGTGGTTTACTTCTTTTATTCCTGATTATACTCACCTAGATGCATGCTTAGGTCATGACTAAAAATCGTAAAATTGTTTAACACAACACTTCTGGTTTGTTCGGTGCATTGTTTATTAAAATAGGAAAATATTAAGAATTGGTACTTTTGTTTACAAACCCTAGGGGCACATAGCATTCTCAGATTGGTATCAGAGCAGGTTATACTAACATACTATTTGTGTAATTGTTTTGGGTTTAGATGGATTTTAATCGAGTGGGTAGTTCTATTGGTCGACCTCCATTGTCTTACGGGTTAAACTATTCCTATTAGAAGGCTTAGATGCAATTTTTATTAAAATTGATAGATGAGAACGTTTGGAACGCGGTTGAGTTTGGGTGGTCTCCTTTCACTGAAGAATGCCTCGACTTTTAATTCCAGGGGTGTGAATGCTATTTTTTATGTTATGACCACTGAAGAGTTTAGACAGATTATAACTTGCGAGAGCGCTAAGGCTGCTTAGGATATTTTACGATCCACATACACGGGAACTGATACTATTAGGGTTTCCAAGTTATAAAATCTGATGACTAAGTTTGATATAATTAAGATGTTAGAGAATGAGCCTTTTGATGAGTTCTATGCTAAATTGTCAGATATTATCAACTCCTCATTTTACTTAGGTGAGCTGATTCCCATGTATAGAGTTGTGCAAAAAATCTTAAGGTCGTTGCTTGAAAAATTTAATGCCAAAGTCACAGTCCTAGATTCCCTAGGTGGTGTTGGCACAATGAGAGTCCAAGAACTTGTAGGTGATCTTCAAACCTATTAGATGAACATGTGTCCTCCAAAAAAGAAAGAAAAGAGTATTGCCATGAAATCTCGAAAAAGGACGTATCAAATTTCGATAGTGATGGTGAGCTTGATGCTGAAGATATAGCTCGATTTTCTAGGAAGTTTAAGAAGTTTTTTAAGCTTAGATATGAGAAGAACCTTAAGAAGAGAGTAAAAAAACCTAAGAATTGTGTTAACTATAATAGGAAGAATAAATATGGTCCTAAGAAGGTGTATGATCGGGATAAGTGCTTTGAATGCCAAGGGTTTGGGCATTATTCTCGTGAGTGTTCCACTCAACTAAGGAAGGAGGGTAAGAAATGGAAGGCTTACAATACCACCCTTAGTGATAGTGAATATAAAAAGGAAGTTAATTCCCCCAATTATCGCAACCACCCCGCATTCATGGCTAGTCATATGGGCTTAAATGATGTGTCTTTGGCTATTAAAGATGATCATATGAATGAACGTTTCAAGGTCCAGTCTTTAGGTTCCCAAGAGAGTGATGAGAGGAGTGATGATGAGGAAGAAGATGAGGATGATAGTGAGCTTTAAGTATCCTTTAGGGAGTTATACACCAAGTCATTGAAGTTAAAAAAAGGCCAACTTGCATTTAGAAGCTAAGATGAAGGAATGTGTCGTAAAGGATAATAATGGTAAATTTATTGAGGATTTTAGGACATGTGAGAGGACTCTTGGAGAGAAGCTAGAGTACGTTAAGGTAGAGAGATATAGTCTTCGTGATTTGATGAAGGATTTGAAAAAGGATCTTCTTGAGTTTAAAGAGTCTAAGCATTTGCTCAAGTATATAATTATAGAGTTAGAGGAGAAGTTGAGAGACTCAAGTAATGTCGAATTTTATTTGGAGTCTAGGTCAGAGAGGTTAGATAAATGCTAGCTAGGCATCGTCTAAATTAAATACGAAAAGTGTGGTATTGGCTTCGATGATATAGATACTTCGGTTTCTAAAGCTAAGACCATGCATTTGAGAGAGCTAAACAAAGCTAGGGACATTAAAAAAGGTCAGCCTAAAGGTAACATTCCTCGTGTCTTAACTTGCACGCACTGTGGTAGGAAATGTCACGTTAGAAGCTTCTGTTATGATCTTAGAAAGCGTTCTAGTAAAATTAAGGATAGTGTCGCTAAGGTTCCCCAAGACCAAGTTCATCATGTATGCATACAGGGGTTAAGTGATCCGATTTGGAGGCACTAAATGTTAGGTTTGTTGACTCTCATCCGCTTTCACATGATTCATGTCATGTTATATCTTATACATGATTGTGATTGTATGTTTGTCATACACTAGTGTTGTTCTTCATGCTATATGTTATTGCTGGTGTTATGACATGTTTATCTTTTGTATTTTGATTTTCCATTTTTAGGGTGGGGGTCTTCATGAGAAAAAATCAAAAAGATTTTGTTTGTCATGTGAGTTTTTTTTTTTTAAATTGACATCCTTTTGAATTTTTTTTTAAAAACTCAAAAATATTTTCGGATTTTTTGTAGTTTAGTTTTACATATATTTTATGGCATATTGATGTGTTTGAATCCCATTCCTTGGATGTACCCATGTGACTGGGGTATTTAATATTAATTTTCAATGCTTGGATTATTCTTAATCATGTTTACACAAAGTAGTTTGAAATTGATTTGCATGACATATTCACTTTGTATATGCCTTCGTGCACACTTTTCTCGAAATCGTTTGGATTTTAACTTCATATATCATATTAACTAAGTGAGTTGTTCTCCCAACAATTTTGTCATATACATAAAGTTTTTTACCAGGGGTTGCGCATGTAAAAACCATTGCCCGCGAGTGTGTTTAATATTTTTTTGAAAAATATGCATGTGCACAGGAAATGTCTACCAAAGGAGAAATCTCCTTTGCGTGAAAGACCACCGATGGCAAGAGCCTAAAAATATTGAGAGGAAATAAAAATAGAAAATTTGCCAAGGCCAGAATTTTTGCATTGATGCTTCAAAAATGTAGATATCTCAAAAGAAAATTAGAGAGATTTGTTATATATTTCTTAAGGCATTTAGTTGAAGATCAATTTGCACAATGAGTCCTAATTGACCTTAATTATTTTGACACTATTGATTCACGAATCATGAATAATTCTTGGAAACTGTGCATTCTGTTTGTTTGTCCTTTGGAGTTTTTTATTTGACATGTGAGGCTAAATAGAATGTTGATAAATTATTGCGGTCAAAATAGATCTACTTGGACATATTTGAGTGATTGGCTCATTTTCTTTCGTTTCTAGTTCATGCCACTTCACTTCGTACCATCATGTCTGGACACATTGATATTATGCGAGTGTGTAAAGATTATATGTTTGTGTCTTTTGTGGCCATTTATACCTATACTTATAGTTGAGCTTCATTGGTATATGTGTGGTTATATATATGGTATGTTTTGTGTTTTGAGTCTTTGCATTTTTCATTTAATCCACGTATGCCTCATGCTTAATCTTTGATTTAATTTGGCATGTGTTATGATCATCTTAGTATCTTATACTTAAATGCTTGCATATTAGTTGATATCCTTTGTTCGTAGTTTGGATTATGTGCACTTGTGTTTTCAAAATATTTATCATTTTATTTTTTCTTTATGATACCCATGCTTCACTGAGGGAGATATTTGGTTTTATTAGGGAGAAATGTTTTATTATTTTGCACCTTATTATTTGTCTATTACTGAACAAAAAGGGGGAGAAATAGTATCTATTTTTTATCGTATGGGAATTATTTAACTTGGGAAGAGACATCCTTTCTTAGGTAGAGATGGTTAGACAAAGGGGAAAGATTTTTCATATGCGATTTATATATTGTTATATTCTCTTTGGATTTGAAGGTATGCTTAAATGTGCAGGTTAGCAGCGATACGACAAAGGCTTACACAAGAGTAAAGATACTCAAGTTTATATCGGTCAAGCATTTGCAACTTTTTCCTTTTAGGTTGGGAATTGAGTCTTAGTGAGCTTGATGACCCAGTAGTTTTTTTTTAGTTTTGTCCCGGAATAGCCAAAGGGGGTGATTTGTAAGGACAAATTTCCAAATCGAGTCAATTCTTAAATATTGGATTTATTTGATGTTAGGACAAACCTGCTTGAGTCATATGTTAGGACATTAGTTGTGTGTCCTTCAAACCTATGATGTGTGATTGAAGACTATACAACAAAGCTAAAGTGATATCAAGGTTACATTGGATTGATAATTGAGTTTTTGTCTTTAACATCCAAGGGATCTCAATAAGGTAGGAATACATGTTTATGTTTGATCCATAGATTTCGTTTTGGGCATTAGGATTTTTATAAAATAAAATTATTGTTTAAAAATGATTTTATTCTTTTTAATATTTTTCGGAAGAAAAGATATGTTTTCTTCAAGGTCGTTTGAACGACATTGGTGTATCGTTCGAATGACATGTAGTACCTCATTAGAACATCTTCGAACAAGATCAGTTTGGAAAACATTGGTCACTCTGGAATTTCGCTGGAAATGTAAATTGGATAGGTGTTCTAACGAGTATAAAGTCTACTTCGTTTGAACGAGCATGCGAATTTTTGCATTATTCGAGATTTATCAAATGGTTTTTCATCCTTATCTCATTTTCAACAAACCTCTTATATATAGGAGTGTGGAGCAGTAGTTTTTGGAAAGACTTTAAGTTCAAAACTTGTTTAAAAATGTCTCCATGTTTATGTGTTTGTTTTGAGAGAAAGTCTTCAAACCCAAAACCTAGTTTACACCCATGTTTTGAAATCCAAGAATCATACATACATATGTCGTTTTGAGATCTCCGATTTTGCATTAAAGTGGTTTTCTCAAAATTCTATGAGCGTTTCCTACGGCGGACATCGTGTTTGTGTTGAGTGGTGGTTGGATTGGTCACGAGACAAGTAAGATCGGTGGGATACTAAGACATGGGAAAGCAGCTGTGTTGTCTGGTTATTGGAAGTCTCCAAGAGTGACTTCGACGAAGGTTACAAGGATCAATTACTTCTTCTCAAGACTTAAACAAGCTTCTAAAAAATTTGTTCTTAAGTGACTTTAAATATATTTAATAGCTCAAAAATATTTTGTGATTTTATTTTGATTAGCCAAACACTTTTAAAACTACCATCAACCTTTAGTAATATCACATCCTAAGCAGTTAGAAATACATTGGCGATTTCTCACTTATTCCATTAGAACATCATAGTTTTCTTCAATTATAAAGAACATTTGAAGTTTGGTGCAAATGCGATATTATTGGCGAAAGTTAACACCTACAATATGGCGAGTGGTCGGAGAGCAATCCGTGTTTGCCTTACCTACTAAATGGGAAACATGTCTTGTGGATGTTTTGTATTATTGAGTTTAGGAGAGGTTGAATTTTGCAAGTCATTTCTACGTTTTGTAAATCATTACCTATTTAGTGGAAGGCGTCGGTTTGGCCAGAGATTTTTCCCCAAAGAGTTTTTCCGCGTATAAATCCTTGTCTCAAGTCCATGATTTACTCATACACATTTTGATTCCCTTTATATGCTTCATAAATAAATGTTGTTATGTTTTTTTTTCACTTAGGTTTGTTTGGTTTGCAACTATAATTTTGTTTTCTGCATTTAAAGGCAATTCTGATAAAAATATGCATTTGACATACCTATTTTTAAACACTGAATTATAATATTTATGTGTTATAATCAAGTTTTTCAGAAAATAGTAAAATGGTGTTTTATAAACACTGTTTTTTATTTTTCAACTCAAGATTATTCATTCTTAATATTTTAATGCATTTATACCTTAATATATAATGTACATACATAATACATTTATATGCATATTATTCTTATGACTAGAAAATGTATATGTACATGAACACAAAATTACGCATATTTAAATATTATTAAAGTATATAATTCTAGGGACACAAATTTCCAATTGAGTCATATGTAGCGTTGGCTCAATTCCAGACAAAACGATTTGAGTCATAGGATAGAAGTTGTTTCCATCCAAGCATATGACATATTTGAGTTGAAGATGATGCGGTCAAGATTTTAAGTTCACTCCTTTGCCGAGTTTAGTGCCTCGTTTCTACATTAACAACTATTGGATTCTAATGTCTCCAAAGGTATGAATGCACTTTTATATATGTAGGAGACTTGGAATATTTTATGGGTGTAATTTTGTTTAAAATGACCTTTTATGTTCAGAAATTGATTTTATAACTTTGTATAAAAGTTTTTGGGCTTAAAATGAAAATCTGAAATCTCTGAATTTTCGTTCGAAGTGTCGTTCGAACGAGTTCGCTAACGACTTTGCTTTTTAAAATCTATGTTTTATCATTAGTAAAGTCATTCGAACGATGTTGTTCAAATGACCTTGTTCAAAATGACATTCGAACAACCTTTTTAAAATGACCTTGTTCAAACGAGTTGGGCGGATTTTGAAAAAAAAAAATTAGACAGTTTTTATTTTCAACCACCCGCTTTCCCACTTGTCCACTAACTTTTACCAGCCTTACATTAGTACGGGGACAAGAGTTTTCCTTTTAGCTTTTTTTAGACTTTCCCATCTCTAGAGAGCAAAAAATTGTTTACCCAAAAAGTTCATGTTTGAGTGTTTGATTTTCATGGCTTAAAATCTTCTAAAACACGTCTTACACCCATTGTTCTGTTTTAATCCAAGTTCTTCATATATATATTTGTTTCTTGGAGTGTTTGGCACCATTGGTTCATCTCTACTCCATCAAAGAAGAGAGTTTGGGTTTTTCTCCACCCAAAAGGAGTTGGTTTGTATGTTGCGGTGTTCCCACTCGAAAAAAGGCTTCGCGTGAGGGTGACGGAAACCAAAAGCCTCATCGGTGGATTTCGAGACCGTAGAGGAGTTCATGGTTTTCGACTAGGCAGAGGTAGTTACAAGAAGACGCGTCAAGGCTTGGACAAAATCGAGTCGAGTAAGTAAGTCATTTGTCTTGTAATAATAAATCCATCCTTAGTGGATTTAAGGCTAGGGTCGTCCGAGATTTTTTCCATTTGGATTTTCCTCGTACATCGGCATGTAGTGTGATTGGATTAATTTTTATCTTTAAAAAATCACTTAGAATGCATTCTTAGGTTAATTCAAGATAAAATTGGTTTCAATCTCTCACTAGGTTAGTTTGGTGCTATAATATGTTTGGATAAAGTTTAAGTTAATTTAATTCAAGTCAAGACAATTTAATTTGATAAAATTTGGTTTGGCCTATATTAAAAAATGAATCAATCATGTTAGATAAATTTCTAGGACTTGGGTTGAATTAATTTGTTTAAGTGAAAAGTTATTTGTTGTTTAATGTTATGTCACTTTTAGTTTTTATTTTTGAATTGAAATTTTAAGTGGGAATTTAATTGAATCATCATATTTCGCACTTAAAGGAAATTCTTATTCATTTTAAAAGAAAATTTAAAATTTGGGGGTTCCAACGTTTTCAAATTTTTATCAGAGCGGGTTACACTAAAATATTGTGTGATCCTAATTTTTACGAATTTTTGGGGGGCAAATATGCATTTTTCAAAATTTTCATTTTTTTATGGTTCTAACATGTTAGTTCATGACTCTTCACTTGCTATATCCTATGAGTAATGGCTTGCATATTTTAATACTCTATCTTATGTGTATCATGATATATTCTTTTGCTAGTTGTATGTTTTGTTTGTCCTTTTCTAGTCTATGCCTCATTATATATGCGTTGCTAGATTTATGACATGTTTATCTTTTGTATATATTCTTTTCATTTTAGTTTGTATTAAATGAAAAATACAAAAAGATTTTGTTTATCATTTGTATTCTACTTGTATGAATTATTTGGACTTAATGAAAAATACAAAATGATTTTTGTTTGTCTTTTGAGTAAATATTTTTGTGTGTTTGGTAAAAAATTTCAAAAACTAAAAAAGTTTTTTTTTTGTGTATTTTAGTTTGACACACTTTTTATGGCATATGTTTGTGTTTGAATCCTATCGTTTCGCTCTTATGTGGCTAGAACTTTTGGGTCAAATTTTCAACCCTTAAAATATTATTTGTCATGATTACATGGAGTAGTTTAAGTTTGACTTGCTTAATGGATTCGCTTTATATGCCTTTTCACACACATGCACGAACTCTTTTAAAACTTTAACTTCACATGTATATTTGAGCTTTGTGAGGTGTTCTCTTACCAATCTAGTCATCTACATATCTTGTGACCTAGGAGGATTTGTGCATGTTAAATCTATTGCATGTGAGATTTGTGTGATAAAAAATTGATATATGAATGTGCACGGGGAAGGGCTCCGAAAGGAAAAATGATCCTTTGCGAGTAAGCCACCGTTTGGAATGGACCTAAAAGAAATACATGATCTAAAGACCTGAAATAAATATATGGCATTAAAAGAAAAATATTTACCAAGTACTATTTTGTTTAGTTTGGTATATTCATTCAAAAGTATTAAATGCATATTTTGAGGGAGTTTGGATGGTATATCAACGGTTTTGCACAATGTCGTTGTTTCCTAGTTGCACTATCATTGTCATGACTCTATTGGTTTGTAGAATCATCAAAATGCTAGGTTTGTATGCATTGTGCTTGTTTGTTCATAGAGTTCAACTTATCTTGTCACATAAGGCTAAATCATAGTTGATAACATTTTGCAATCAAATGATAACTCCGTGAACATGTTTAAGTGATTGGGTTTTAATTCATTGGTATCTTGTTCACACCCCTTCACTTCCATTTCCATATGACACATTAATGTTATAAGAGTGTGAAAAACTCATATTATTTTACTTTGTGTCATTTGTGTGTTTATATCTAAACGTGTGTACTTATGCTTAGTTTGTATCTATTCTGTATACATATATATGATATTTTATTTGTTTTTCAGTCTTTGCCATGTTAACTAATCCATTTATGCTTTTAATTCATAATTGGTATCTATCTTGTTGCGAATTTTGGTTGATATCCCATGATTAGGTTAAATACATTTTAGTTGGTATCATTTTTTTTATCTCATCATAAGTTGGTATCTATTTACCCTTATTATGGATTAGTTACTTTTTATCGTTGCCCATATGCTTTAACGCTCTTATCACTTTATGCACAATTATGCTTTACTTGTTTTCCCATATTTTATATCCCTTGTGTAGTTTTAAGGGGGAGAAATAGTATATGCTTTAATTGTGGAAGAAATAAGTAATGTTTTAATTCTTTAACCTTTGTCTATTCCTGAACAAAAAAGGGGAGAAATGGTATATAAGCCTTTAGCTTAGGAGATCTAACTTAGGGGGAGACGTCACCTTTTTAAGTAGGCCATTGTTAAAAAAAAGGGAGAATTAAGTTAGGGGGAGTATTTATTTAAATTGTATTTATTATTTTGATATTCTTTATGCGTTTATGGTTTGCTTAAGTGTTCAGGAGTTTCTTTTAGCGACATTTATTTTAAAGTGACAAAGCACATCCTTGGGTCGTGTCAATAGCGTCTGTATTTTTTTTTTTTGGTGGAACGTGTGTCTAGACGAGCTTGACGGACCTTTAGTATATTTGATTTGGTTTTGTCCCGGAATAGCCAAAGGGGGAGATTTATAAGGACACAAATTTTCCCTTGAGTCTTATGTAGTGTTGGCTTAATTTCGGAAAAAATGATTTGAGTCATAGGATAGAAGTTGTTTCCATCCAAGCCTATAACATCTTTGAGTTGAAGATGTAGCGGCCAAGATTTCAAGTTCACTCCTTTGCCGAGTTTAGTGCCTCGTTTCTACATCAACAACTATTGAATGCCAATGTCTCCAAAGGTATGAATGCACTTTTATATATATAGGAGACTTGGAATATTTTATGGGTGTAATTTTGTTTAAAATGACCTTTTATGTTCAGAAATTGATTTTAGAACTTCGTATAAAAAATTTGGCGATTAAAATGAAAATTTGAAATCTCTGAATTTTCGTTCGAAGTGTCGTTCTAACGAGATTGTCATTCGAACGAGTTTGCCAACGACTTTGCTTTTTAAAATCTCTATTTTATCGTTAGTAAAGTCATTCGAATGAGCTTGTTCGAATGACCTAGGTGGATTTTGAAAAAAAAATTCTGACAGTTTTTATTTTCAACCACCCACTTGTCCAATAACTTTTACCAGCCTTGCATTAGTACGGGGACAAGAGTTTTCCTTTCAATGTTTTGAGACTTTCCCTTCTCTAGACAGCAAAAAATTGTTTACCCAAAAAGTTCATGTTTGAGTGTTTGATTTTCATGGCTTAAAATCTTCTAAAACACCTCTCACTCACATTGTTCTGTTTTAATCCATGTTCTTCATATATATATATATATATTTGTTTCTTGGAGTGTTTGGCACCATTGGTTCATTTCTACTCCATCAAAGAAGAGAGTTTGGATTTTTCTCCACCCAAAAGTTGTTGACTTGCATGCTGCGGTGTTCCCACTCGAAGAAAGGCTTCGCGTGAGGGTGATGGAGACCAAAAGCCTCATCTGTGGATTTCGAGACCGTGGAGGAGTTCATGGTTGTCGACTAGTCGGAGGCAGTTACAAGAAAACGCGTCAAGGCTTGGACGAAATCGAGTCGAGGAAGTAAGTCATCTGCCTTGTAATAAAAAATCCATACTTAGTAGACTTAAGGCTATAGCCGTCCGAGGTTTTTTCCATTTGGGTTTTCCTCGTACATAGGCGTGTAGTGTGATTGGATTAATTTTTATCTTGCAAAAATCACTTAGAACGCATGCTTAGGTTAATTCAAGATAAAATTGGTTTCAATCTCTCACTAGGTTAGTTTGGTGCTATAATGTGTTTCGATAAAGTTTAAGTAAATTTAATTCAATTCAAGACAATTTAATTTGATAAAATTTGGTTTGGCCTATATAAAAAAATGAATCAATCATGTTAGGCAAATTTTTAGGACTTGGGTTGAATTAATTTGGTTAAGTGAAAAGTTATTTGTTGTTTAATGTTATGTCACTTTTAGTTTTTGTTTTTGAATTGAAATTTTAAGTGGGAATTTAAGTGAACCATCCTATTCTGCACTTAAAGGAAATTCTTATTCATTTTAAAAGAAAATTTAAAATTTGGGGGTTCCAACATTTTCAATAATATACTAAGAACCATATGTTAGTTAATATTATCAATAGATATTCAAGACTAGAAGTTTCTCGACCTGGATGGAGAGAACAACCTGGATGAATAGAGGTCGTCCTTTCTGGTCTTATGGCCCAACCTAAGTGCTTCAGGTAGAAAAAGTAGTTCAGTTTTGAGTAGAAGAATGAATAGCCCCCATATACCTTTTAATTTCTGAGCATGGGATAGGGAGTCAGGAAGAAAGTTTTGTCTCAGTTGCCTTTATGTATAGATACACACACATATATGTATAATATAATGAATGTCGATTTCGTCAAATTTTCAAAAAAATGTATTTAAAGAACAGTTTACCAAATGCGCACCAATATTTATAGACACAAAAAAACGTATTATAAAACTGTACTTAAAAAACAGTGTTTAAATCAAAATTTCTAAATATAGAACCGAACGGTTCGATGCTAGGATTAATTTTTCCCAAATTAGGATTAAAGAAAAACAATACCTTCATTTGGCAATACTTTTAATTTGGGTAGTTCCTCTCTACATGCGCTTTCTCACTTGGTATCATAGATACATCTCTCCTTTTTAGGCTTTATCCGCTAAAGGTAGATCTTGTGTAAGTATAAATGGCTTTTGGGTATGAGATTTTTTTAGATGTGCCTAGTAATAATTCTAATGATTCTTATACTGGATTATATGTAATGATATAACATGTTTGGGGTAGAATCAATTTGTGACAAAAGAAAGTTAGCTATAGGATAGAGTGGGAGAAAAAAATTCTTAGACTATACATAATGTTATTACATGTTAGGGAGAGTTTAGTTATGGATAATAAATTGTTTGCATTTCGTGACATTTAGATATTTAGTTGTTACTCATACATAATTATCTTTGATGCCATATATATTATCATCCTTGTGTTTCGTGACCTATTTAACCTTTTATCTCAATTATGCATTGTGATATATTTATTTCAATCTTTTGGTTTATCTTTACTAATTCATTTCTTTAGAAAATATTTTATTATGTTCTTAATGATACTATTTATTGATTCTATTTCTTTTTCCTTTCTCAATTCCATGATAAAAAGGCGAAGAAGATCCTTTATAGTGGGAGAGAACTTCCAAGGGGAGGGTATCCTTCTAAAGGGGGATAGTATTTTCTTCAAGGGAGAGATAGTTTAATCAAGAGTAAGAATCATTATGTGATATTACGACATAGTTTATATGGAAATGAAATAATGATATATAACTTAAGGAATGAAGTTTATATATCATCTATTATAGAGATATAATATAAATTTGGTATATGTTCTTGATTATTAGATGAACGATGTTTACATTACTATATCTTGTATTTATATTATTACTCTTGTTATCTTGTCATACATTTACGCATTGGTATCTTGATGTATTTGTTAGTTCTTGACATGAAACATGTTTCAAAAGTTATGAATGGCTGTGTCTCTTTATTGTTTCATGCCTTTGGTCGGGCGAGTTATGTCATAAGTGATAGATTTTATTGATTTATTTGTAATCTTTAATTTTATGTGTTTTGTCATGAAATGGACAAACGAGTAGATTGCAAGAGCACAAGTATGCTCAAAACCACCAGAGGATTATATTGTCTTATTCTGTTCCAAAACATTTTTGTAATAACCCGTATTTTTTAGGGATTTTATTTTAATTATGGAATTAGGATTAATTAATTTAAATCGAGAAAATTTATTTATAATTAATCCAGACTTAAATTTAAAAAAATTACTAGCGTGATGAGTAGTATTTATTGGTGATAATTATGTTGAATATTACTTAGCGAGTAAAGTAATATATGATTACGAAAATATTATTATGGCCGGGAGTGAAAAATACGGCAGTTGTAATACACTTAGCTGGGACGCGCGTGTGAGTCGTGTCGGTATTACTTTATTGAGTTAAAAGATAATTTGTATTTTAAGTAACTCGTATGATCATTTTGAGTGCACCAATGCGTCTGAAAGGGTCGAGATAGTCAGAAAACTCGACCCGAATATTTTATTTGGATTTTGGGCTTTCGAGATTTTGGGGGATTAAAATGGATGAAAATAGAGAATTAAAAGGGAAGTGTACGTGGGTAGTAGTTTATCTGTCAATTTCCAAACCTAATGAAGAGAGAGAAAACCAAAGAGGAAGAAGAAGAACTCCATAGGTGCCTTGGGACAGACTCAAACTCTCACACCAAAAATCACACCAACGCGTAGATCATGAAGAGAGGATCACCCCTATACCAGTTTCATTCTGCGAATCGGAAGTTCATAAAGAGGCAAGTGTTTAACTTTCTTTATTTTAGAGCATATTATGTCCATGTTAGATTAATTGATGTTTTAATCACAATATTATGAATTTGGGACTGAAATTGGGCATTAATCTTTAATTGGGAGTATGGGTTTGCATGTAGTTGAATAACCATGTTCTGGGTATGATAAATCTGGATTTTATATGTTAATTTCACGAAATTAAATCTGGGTGTTAAATTTTTGTTAGTGGAGGCTATATGAATTTAGAGCTTTTAAATATTTGAGGAATTTATCTTAATCCCTATTATAATTCAAAGGATTTGATGTTTAAAATGGGGTAAAGAGTGCCTAATCCTGTAAGGAGATGATTTAGAACCTTTAACTCGGTATTAAGATAAATTATCATGGATGATGGAAGAGGGTGAAATTCGAAGTTTGGAAGGTAAAAGACGATCTCATAACTCTCGTTCGAAGACCTGCCCAAGTCGTTCGAACGACCTTGTTCGAACGATAATTCCAACGAGATTACTAACGAGATTTTTGAGTTCGTTCGAAGTGAGATTTTTGTTTGAACGACCTCGTTCGAATGAGAATCCCCAAGTTCTAACGAGATTTTAGAGACTCTAATTTTTGCCCGGACGAGTTAAAAATCCTTCTAGGTTATTCCAAGTGAGAGAATAGGACCTACGTTATTCTGGAGTAGCTTTATTTCATAATTTAGTAGTGAGAAGATTTGTGTAACTACTAAGGGAATGTGTTGGAGTGAGAGAGCCTTAAAGAGTATATACGACAGGGAAATAAATCATACGGTTAAAGTATTTTGAGTAGTAGAGACGATAATACTACATATAAATTTTGGGACTTGGGTTGAGTGAATACCTAATGAATATAATAAGTTGTGTGTATACTTATTTATTGAACTATTATGTGTATAACATACTTACGCTGCTTGCTATCGGGTGGAGGTTGCGCGTTGTGGACGATCATGCCTTGAGGAGCCTTCGGGTGGGATTTTGATTTGTACTACTAGAGCATAAAACCTATATACGGGCTATCTGTGAGAATGATAGTGATGACGGTCGTATGGGTGCATAGGTATGTGCGTAGCCAATCGACTTGGAATGATGTTCGCCTCCAATATGTGTGTTTATATTGAAGGTTTGCGAGAGATTGAACCTATAGTCTTTTATGCAATAAGCGATGCACTAGGGCATGATAGCAGAGTATGCATGCTCCGCAGTTATGTCTCAGGGTACAATATTGTATATATATACTTGTGATACTATTTACTGTGTGAAATAAGTAGAAATGAATAATAATGAAATCTGAAAGGAATTAAGTTGGTGAACACTTTATTTATATTAAATTGAAAAAGCACTTATCCATGTTAACGAGAAATTGGCTATAGGTATTATGTACATTGCGAGGAAGATACATGGGAACGATATTGGGCTATGATTAGATGTTAGATGGGAAAGAACTAGTTAGCGTGGGAATAAAAACTAGTAGGGTTTGATGGTATGTTATGCGTGCACATTAGATGATAGGTGAGCATCTCAAGTGAATTCGATAATTTAACATGACTAATATATGTGCTATTAACTCATTTTAAGCACTTGTTGATTTTTAAACCGTTTTCAACTCGGGATCTGACCCATTTTCTGCAAATATCTTTTCTTGTCAAATTATTATAGGTGCCCAGTTACAGGGACACCAAGCATAGGAGTTCCATTCACTCGACGAGTTGTAGCTGCTGTGGAAGTTACAGGACCTTGGTAGTAGACGCCTCTATGTCCATCATTCCTTCCTTTTGAGCTATTTCATCAGTTAGGGCATGTTGCCCCTTTTTCTATTCAGATATTCAGAGATACTGGATTTAGTTATTAACTTCTTTCAGTTGTTGATTTATTTCTGTTGGATTACTGTATTTGGGACTTAGACTGGAAGTGTTTACTCCAATTACATTTATTATTGCAGTTTATCCTATCATATGAGATTGATGTGAATGGTGAATGTTTAATTATTTCATTAACCTAGTTTTATATTAATTAAAAGATAAAATTTTGACATCAACATTTTTATATATTAGGTGGTTAGTATTCAATAATAAAGTTTTCGACAGCGATGCATAATCTGAACCAACTGGATATTTTGTTTTAATTTAATAAAGGATTGATCACCCGGTATTTAATTAGGCGGGGTGTCACAATTTTGAGTCACAGTCTAAGTTGATCTCGAAATCTCCACGTTCAAGATTATAACATTGGACATCTTCATCTTCATCTTCATCCGAAAGTTATGTAATACCTCGTACCTTTTGTGGGTTTATTTAAATTGCATAATTTATTTTTATTTATTTTCCTGCGGGGATATGTGATTTGTCACTTATAATATTTTTATATATTGTTATGCAATTCATATTAGAAAATTTACATAATATACGGTACTACATTAATTAAATATTTCAAGCGACTTAGTATTATGGGCGAGTATGGAATGGTTAGGGATTAGGTGTCTAAGGTTTCCTTTCTTGGATTATCCCTCGATATCGGGTTCAAACAACCGTGAAGTAGTTTTTTATAATGTTTATTCTAATATAACTACTTAATAAGTAAGTTGAAACTCAATTGACTCGTACCAGCTTATAAATTAAGTAGAGAGTATATTTAATTTATTTGTAAATGTTCTATTTCATGTTGACTTTTAGGACACTTAAAAAGTTCATTTTTTACTTAAAATAGTGGGATTTAATCTTTTGGGTTGATATATGGTTTGAGCTAAGATTCGGGACATTTAGAACATGCTTTGTCTCATTAGGTTAAGGCTAATTCTAGGCCTAGGCTTAATTTCGTGGTTAGAACCTTTATTAGCTTAATTTAGAAAATCTGAAACTTGTTAAACATAAGCTTTTAGGAATTTAAATTTATTCATTAAATTTATTTTGGGATGTTTTATTTTTATTAAAACTGAAACGGGATTTTTTATGCTTAAAATCGAGGCATTTTTTATGTTTCAAATTCGTTGACCTCGTTCAAACGAGATGGCATTCTCGTCTGAGTGAGATGTTAAACTCATTAGAATGGTCGTTCCATCATTTTATCTAACGAGCATCAAACGGGGACGTACTATTTTACTTCGTTTGAAGATTGTTCAAACGAGATGTTATTTTCGTTTGAACGAGCCTTTTTTTTGTTGGAATGAGTCACCGCCTCAAAACTTGTGTTCTCCTTATAAATATTTGTTTCATGTTTCTTTTTTAAGACTTTTGCAAGAACAACTTATGCATAACTGTTGCAAAAGTTTTCAAACTTTTATTTTTAGAAAATACTTTTGATTCACAAAACTCATCCCAAATAGATTTATGTGAATCCTTTTAAAACCTAGATAGTTTTTTATCCTTGCATACACTACTCTTATGGAGAGACCATATTTACTACTGACATTGTGATACTCGAGGGGATCACAACTGAAGACAATGGCTGATCGGTGGATACCAAGGGTGGAACGCCGCCTGTGGACTACTCCTGACTGAGTAGTATTCTTTAGATATTTGCAAAGACTAGCGTGTTATACTTGTGTCTAGTATCAAGTAGTATTGTAAGTTGACTGTCTGGTATTATTTCTAAAGAGCTGAAATAAAAAAAGTTTTCCCGTAAGGGACTCAAACTTTGCCTTTATTGATTGCATGACATATTTTATCTGTTTTATCACCTAGATGTATGTCTTAGGGTAAAAAAGATAAAATTTGGATTTGTGTTTGGTGGACATTTAATTATATAAATTATTCCACTAAGATCGCGATAACGCACTCTCAAATTGGTATCAGAGCCTTTCACTCTTACAAGTGGTATCAAATCATGTTTACCCCTTTTACAGCTAATGATACCAAGTATGATCCTCAACTCCAAACCTTCGGAAGAGGTCCCCAAGTCTTAAGTCTAGGACCAAATATGAGGGAGAAGGCTTCAGCCTTACGATCAACGCCTCTAGTTAAAGGTTAGGCCCCGTGACTTAGAGCAGATCCTCTTAAGGTTTATCTTATGATGGAGTCAAGACACTTAGAAAATTTGGTAGACTTCATATCTCAATAGTGGAACTTGTACAACAAAGCAAGGACTGCGACAGTCCCCCACAACACATAGTTGTGAGAGGTTACGTCGTCCAAGGGGTCTTAGTTCATTATAAAGTACCCACACCTTAGGGTAGTGATTATAGAGGCCAAGTGAAGATTCTATAAGGAATAATCCACATATGTATTCCTTTTCAAGCCACAGTAGGGGTTAAGCCTGCTCATACATGGTTGATTTATCCCTAACGACTCATTCTAGCAACCTCAAGCTCAATACTACTCGCAAACATCCAACTAAAGGCTCCTAGACCAATCTGGAAGGTTGGTAGAAAGTACAAACATTATTCTACCAATCCCCCAACAACTATCACCATAAACCTTCAACCCCTTCCATCAATGTATAACCCTTTTACTATAATGGCAAAGCTCATCCATTGTAGCCCATGCTTTAAACGTGACTTCTCAACTACTCCAAAAGTTAGATATATAAGGAACACTTTTAGGAAGGTTGGAGAGATCAAGTTTTCAAGAAAATATTCATTAGTTTATGTGTGGAGATTTATATACAAAATTTGTTAAGGAGTTTTGACCACTTACAGCTTCGGACTTTTATTTTAGACATTATAGTTAGGTGTTTAAGTTTTATTTTAGTCTTGTGAGTCCTAAGTAAGTAAGAAGTACTAAGGCAATCTAATCAGTCATTTCCTAAGAGCTCTCTACTCATCACAAAGACCCTATACCCCTTATGGACTACCTTAAATCAAGTCTTAGGACAGTCACTACGTGTATTATTCACCTCTATACCAAATATCCTAGAAAGAAACACCTTAAAAGTGGGCATAGGTACCCTAGCATAGGTACTAAACCACTATACAAGAACACCTCATATTTTAAGGAGACATATTTGGTGAGGTTAAGGTGTTTACCAATTTCAGCACCATCATATAAGCGATTCAGTTCCATTCTTCAACCAAAGGTAGGTGATGATATGAAAATATTGCGTACTTCATCCTCCGAACGGATGCATTTTAGCCCCCTCGGGTATCTTCTTCCCTATATTTATGCTCGTTAACCAGACAACCTCGAATTTTTACGTTAACATGTTTTGTAGGGTTAATTGAGATTTTATAGGTATTTGGATGCTAAGTGTGAAGTTCAGACGCATTCTGCTCGATTTTCGTATGCGATCTCACGTTCAAGGGCATTTTAGTCTTTTCATAGCTTTGTCACCTGACCCAACATCTCACGGAAGTTGTAGACCTCCTCGCTAGCTTTGCGTGGCCGCGAACGACGCGCGATTTTGAGTCCGTATGAAGAAGTTACGGCGACTTCAGTAGAGGAAAAAATAATGAAACCAAAAGAGGAGGAGAAGAGGAAGAAATGGGAATGCAGTAGGCTGCTTGGCTGAGACCTTCTTGATCGATCGATCGATCAAAAGGATCGATCGATCGATCCTCATCGACAGTGAATATTTTGTTCATGAGCGATCGATCGCCTGTTTCCAGCAGATATTTTGCCAATTCTTTTATTTTCTTTTCTCTTTTCTTTTCTAATTTTATTCCAACTTACTATATAAAGCATTTTTGATGTAATAACAAATATAAACGGTTGTAGGTTAGATAGGTTAGGGTTTTGGAGGTTTGGGAGCTCATTTCTTCTTAGATTGACACTCCATTTGTTGTGTAATTTGTGCTACCATCTTCCATCTCCATTTAATATAGTTGTATTTCTTTATTTCTTGCTTTGTAGTGTAATTTCCATGCTTTTTAATTTAGGTTTACTTGCTTGATTTCATTACTTTCTAGTGTAAATTTACCGCATTTATTTACAGCTTTATTTATCGCGTTTTTAACATGATTTCTAGGTAATTTAAATTAGGTTGTGTTTGAATGGAACTCACTCGGGTTAACGCGTTGTTGGCTTTGGTGATAGTGTTTACGGGTCTATTTCGGGTGCGTTGTCCTCGTTATTACGCCTAGGAGATTTGACGGGGCATATCATGTATGTCCCGTGCTTATGACCTTACGTGCGCAATTTCCGGGATATTTGTTGACGCCAAAATCTTATTAGGCCTTTATGCGGATTTAGGGGCGTGATAAACCTTGATTCAATTAACTGTCGAAACGAGACACATTTGTAATAACTCGTCGACCCATGTAACCATTTTATACAAATTAACTCGGATGAGGGATATTCGACGCAACCTATAGTTTTACTCGCTTTGTTAGTCTAGTTTCAATACACTTGCCTAGATTAACATTTTCCTTTTATGCATCTTTTTCCTTTTTAGTTTGTAATTCACCTTTCGCACTTTTATTTCGGAGTACTAAATCTCATAAATTCTAGCATCTCATCCCTGTGGATTTCGATACCCGACTTACCGCTATACTCACCAGTTGAGTGTAGTCGTAACTTAGGTTTGTTGGTATTAAGCAATAAAATAAAAAATAACGATTAGCGTCTTTACACGAGCTACTTTTCGCACTCGATGAAAATGGCGCCGTTGTCGGGGACTTGTTTATTTTAGACTTTATTTGACTTAGTATTTCATAGTATTTTCTTTCTATTTGTATTATTTGCTAATCTTTTTGCAGAACTTCCACATTTGAGCACTTAGAAAAGCTCGAATTTTTTCCGCGCGCACTTACTTTGTGGAATTCGCCACTTCGAGCCATTTTTTGGGGTAAGCATGTCTTATTCTAATTCTTTCGGTAATCCTTGTGATAATTCTCAAAATTCTCGCAAGCCTATGACTTTCGGTGAATACTTAGAATCCCAAAGTATAACAAATTCAAATATGACTTTGGGCGAGTATAACGAAAGTCAAAATTTAGGTTATTGGAATTTTGATGATGATGATGATGATGATAATGATTTTGGGCATTTACCTCCTTATAATAGGAATTTTGAAACGAATTCGAATAGTTTTCAAAATTTCTATAATAATGAGTTTTCGTTTAAGTCCGATGGCAATTTTCAAAGTTTCCATTTTCATGGATCTGCACCTCGACCTATGACATTTGGTGAGGGGTTGCGTATGTATGAAAATAAGAAAATCTAAAATTGTTATCGGGAAGAAAATCGTTCGTGGGAACATGACTTGGATTTACTTTTTGAGTCCGACAACGATTTTGCTTCCGAGACTTTTGAAGTCGAGGAATGTTTTGAACCAAATGAGGTACTTTTACCTACTTTGGAACAAACCATTCTAGACTTTCCCATTGCGTAATAGATATTGAAAGTGAGGATGAAAATGACGTAATATCTATTTGCAATGAAATGATTTCTTCTTTGGCCCCCAAAGAAGAACATTTCATTGAAAATGATATTATTTCCTTCGAAACTCAATCTTCAGGCGATGATGATTCATCTCATGAGTTTGAATTTCTTTCATCCCCATTTTCATTCTCTATTATTACACCGTGATAAGTACCTGATGATTCGGTTTCAAACTTTAATGTTTTAAATCTTTTCGCCGATGAGGAGTACTTGCTCAAGTCGCCTTCCATGATCGCATCTTTTCCTTCGTGTGCGCCGCCTCCCATTCCAATTTCAAAATCTTTGGGAGGATATTCGTCTTTTCTTGGTCCCCACATGTTTTTGTCGCCCGTTCAATCCAAACCCCCCATCCTCCCACCAAAACTTTTAATTGACGATGGTTCATTTCTTCCGCCTTACACATGTCTTCCGTTGTTCAAACGGAATTCATATTTTTCGGAAGGCATGCTTGTATTGAGGTTATCCTCCAAAGTCAAATCATTTTTACGGTGGACCCTCAGCTATTTAGACTTCTAGTGTACAATTAGTGTGAAGCCTAAATAGTAGGTTGTATATAGTTAGCATTTTATTCTTTCTTTCTTTTTATTTTTAGTCTAGTGTAATTAGTTAACTTTTTGTTATTTGTTTTTGCTACTCGGTACTAACTTGTTTTGTAGATTCTTTGGACTTGTTCTTATGGGGATCGCTCCACTTTTGGGTAATATCGCTTTATTCCTCTCTTTGACTTGGTTCTTAATTCACATTGAGGACAATGTCAAGTTTTAAGTTAGGGGGTGTGGGATATTCTATCCATTTCTTTATTTAGTCCATGTTTTGCCCACATGTTAGTTACTACACCAAAAACAGCATTTGGCACACCCTGATATTAAAAATCTGTCACAGTTTAAAACTGTGCCAGATTTTGGCACGGTTTAATAGAAATTTGGCACACTTTAAAACAGTGTCAAATTTTGGCACTGTTTTAAAGTGTGCCAAAATTGAGTACACTTACTAAAATATATAATACCCCAAAAAAACATTACACTCCTCTCTTTCTCTTGTTCCCGCTCACGGGTTCCCGCCCCGTTCGGTCTCTCTCTCTCGCCTCTTCGCTCGGTCTCTCTCTCTCGCCTCTTTGCTCGGTCTCTCTCTCTTCGCGGCCAGCGTCCATTCCCTCTCTAGGTCGGCTACAAGCGATCCATTCTCTCCCTAGGTCAGCATCCATTCTCTCTCTAGGTTGCTGGTCGGAATCTCTACTGCTGACGCTCTCTCTCCGGCCCATTCTTTCTTTCTCTGGTCACTGCATTGTTCTCTCACTGCACTCATCCCAATTAGGTAATTGTTTAAAGCATTGTATTTTTTTAACCTAAGTTAGGTATAAGATTTGATCCTAGAGTTTATGATATGCCTGATTTGATTCGTATTTGCTTTTAGGGTTTTATATATACATATTTAAATATTTATTATTTTTTTTTAATGTGTGAGTTTTTGGTGCAAATTGAATGTTGATAATGAAAAAAAAAATCATGGGTTTTTATGTTCTTACCCCTTTAATTAAAATGCATATTTGATTTGATTCGTACATGTTACGGAGTTTTAAGAAAATTTAAGTGCTAAATATTCAATAATAATGTAAAAATAATAAATTGAAAAGTAGACACCCCACTAATTAAATGGATAAATGAGATTATGTGTTGAAAATTTAAGAAAAAACAAAAAAAACTATTTAAATAGTAAGTAGACATTAATACTAAACATTCAATAATTATGTTACACATGTAGAAAAACATTAGACCCGTTCAAGAGGTCTCACTATAACTGTGGTGAGAACTCTTGAATTGTCCCATTTTTGGACAGTTTGAAAATGCAAAAGTTTGTATTGTACATAATGTTTATATATGTCCTATTTTGAAAAATTCGATGGAATCTCTTTATGTTCTTTGGGTGCATACTAGATTGATGTAGTGTTTTGTGTTTTCTTGGTTGAAAAACTTAAGTAACAGATGAACACTCCCAATTTAAATTGTGTACTTGAAGAACTGTAGGGAGATGCTGGCGAAATTTTTTATATTAGGGCATGGCATGAGACATTATGACCAATACAAAATATGCATTTTCGAATGGGATAGGACCCTTACCCTATAGAGGAGATGGAGGAAATGTAGGAGCTCAAATATATACATATTTACACTTGAATAAACTTTAATATATTTACAGTAAGCGTTTATATTATAATGTGTGTTCTTTAAACTTATCAGGATGTCGCCGGGAATCAACAAAGAGTAGACAACTGAGAAAAATATCGAGACCGATACATATAGAGATGGGGTGTTACAGTTTCTACATTATGTGCGTAGTAATAGTTCGAATGCTAAACATTCATGTCCCTGTAGACGTAGTCGAAATGGGAAAGGACATGTTGTTATAGATGACATATTCGTTCATTTAATGACATATGGTATGGACATGAACTATACCTTATGGCATTTTCATGGTGAGACATTAGTTGTTGATCAAGTCCAACCACCACCGCAATCTGTGACACCGACAGAACACGCTGATGTGCACAATATTCCAATTTTAAATGATCTTGTGAATGATGCTTGTGAGATGTTTATGGGTGAAGCGGAACCTAGTGAACCTAATTGTGTAGGTAGTAATTAATCCCCCCCCCCCCAACTTCTGAGGTTCCCAATGATTCGTACACACATAAATACAAAGGCAAGAAGTATGATCGTTTACATCAACTCGCACAGGAGCCATTGCACCCAGCTATCGGTTCTTCGCGTTATACCATAATGTATGCTCTTATAAAGTTGAATGATTTGAAAACACAATTCAATTTATCGGATGGTGCTACAGGTGGAATTCTTAGATTGTTAAATGAATTACTTTCTGAAGAGAACAACTTGACAACTAGTTATACATAAATGAAAAATACCGTTAGAGATCTCGGTATGGATTATGTTAGGTATGACGTATGCATTAACAACTGTATGATATTTTGGAAAGATCATGAAAAATCTACTAGATGTATAAAATGTGGTTCTTTACGTTACAAGTTTACTTTTCTTGACGAGGACGTGATAGAAATTCAAAATACTAATGGAAAAAAAAGTACTCTAGGGTTCCTAAGAAGGTAATGCGACATTTCCCTCTAACCCCTAGGCTAAAACGGTTTTATACCATAAAATGGATAGCAGAGAAAATGACTTGGCACACTCGTGCAAGCTCTTGTATGGAATTCTTGCGTCATCCTCGAGATTCAGCATAATGGGTAAATTCAAACATTATGTGGAGAGATTTTGCAAAAGATCCGTGAAATATTAGACTTGCAATAGCAACTGATGGTTTCAGCCCGAATAACATGTTTGGCCGTAAGTATAGTTGTTAGCCAGTGAAAATTCAACCTCTTAACCCTCCCCCATCAATGTGTATGAAAAGTGAGTTTTCAATGTTGTCTGTATTGATTCCCGGACTAAAGTCACCATCAAGTAATATTGATGTCTTCCTCCAACCGTTGGTCGATGGATTAAAGATCTTATGGTCTGGATTTGAGGCTTGGGATGCGTACAAAAATGAGAAATTTCAATTAAAAGCCGTGTTGATGTGGGGTATACATGATTTTCCAGCTTATGGGATGTTAGCAGGTTATTCAACTCATGGTTACAATGGGTGCCCTGTTTGTTCTACAAATACACCTTCTGAATATCTTCCTAAGTCAACGAAATGTTATTACCAATGATCTCGTATGTTCCTTCCTAAAGGCCATCCTTACAGGTTTGATACATCAAAGCAAACATTTAATGGTAAAATAGAGGATGCTATGGCTCCAAGAAAGTTAACAAGTGTAGAAGTTGAGTAGATAGTGTCACTTATCGCTCGAGAAGGTGTTCAAGGAGAGGGAGGGGGAGAGGGAGATGGAGACAAGAAGGGAAAGGGAAAGGGAAAGGGAAAGGGGAAGGGGAAGGGGAAAGGAAAGGGGAAGGGGAAAGGAAAGGGGAAGGGGAAGGATGATGTCCTAATGGATGACGATGATTATCCAAGTGAGGGTGACGATGAGAATCTAACAGGTACCGAGGGTTTTTCAAGGAGGTCAATTTTCTTTAACTTAGAGTACTGGAAGGATCATGATATTAGACATAATTTAGATGTTATGCATGTTGAAAAGAATGTCATAGAGACTCTTTTAGGTACAATACTCTCGATGAAAGGTTCATCAAATAAAGATACGATCAAAGCCCGTGAAGACTTGAAAGTTCATTTGAATCTTAAAAGGAAATTATGGATGAAAGATGTTGAAGGCAGTAACAAAAGGCTTATTCCAAAGGCACCTTTCGCGTTAGGAAAGGAAGAGAAAGAAGCCTTTTTTCGTACACTAAAAGAATTAAAGGTACCGATTGGATTTTCATCAAATTTCAGTAACAATGTTAACCTCGATCCACCTGGATTTACCAATCTCAAGTCCCACGATTATCACGTCATTATGCAACGGTTGCTTCCTACGTTGCTTATGCATTCATTTTCGGATGATAAGCCTTTGTTTAAAGCTATACAGCGGATAAGCATATTCTTTAATGTGTTGTGTGCCAAAGTGATATTTAGGGAACATCTTTTGAAGGCTAAAAACGCATTGGTAGAGGCACCTTGTGTCTTTGAAATTTATTTTCCACCTGCCTTTTTGTGGTGATGATCCACCTCATGCACCATTTAGCCGATTAAGCTTTGACAGCTGGGCCACCAAGATATCGGGCGATGTGGTTGTTTGAGAGAGAAATGGGAAGATATAAAAAGTGGTCACGAAACAAGAGGTACATTGAAGGGAGCATTGTTAATGCATATTTGTTACATGAAGCTTCTTTGTATGCCATGGAGTACATATCGAAAAGTGGTGAAGGAACTCATAATACGAATCTTGAGGATTTTCTTGATGATGAGTTTGATGACTCGGAATGCCAACTACCATTGGGTAAAGGTAAAGAATTGATCTTAAATAATGTACCATATGAGCAAGTGCGAATATGGGTTTTATCTCAATGCGACGGTGTTGATGAATGGATAAGGTACACACTTAGTTCTATGTTAATTCATATTAATTGATTGTAATGTGATATTTTTTAATTTTGAAACTAATTTCTTGTAGAAAATTTGTGGTAACTGAGACTCAATCGAGGCATAGAATTGATGATTTCATCCTTTGGCTAAGTAGCGAGGCAAGTCTTTATTTATACATGTACTTTTTTATCAACCGTAATTATTTTTAATGAAACTTTAAAAAATTATCAATTCCTTACCGACCTCAAGATTTAATGATACAGGAATTTTGCCATATGCTGATGGTCCGCTCCATAGGGTTACCAGTTATGAGAAATTTCAATGCAATGGGTACACCTTTTGTACTTCTGGACATGAAGAGAATCATAAGTTTCAGAGTAGTGGTGTATCCACTAAGGCCTTTAATAAGAAGGGGATTATGACAACCTTTTATGGAGTTATTAGATAAATACTCGACCTCAATTACATTGAGTTCGCACATACTGTCTTTTATTGTGATTGGGTGGATGTTAATGATAAGAATGCTTGAAAAATTGAACCCACCTCAAAATTAGTGATGGTGAATCTTAGTAAGCTTGTGAGTAAAAATACCATTCACGATGATCCGTTCATCCTTGCATCTCAAGCCAGTCAAGTATTTTATTGTCAATGTGTAAAGCTGAATGGGTGGTCAGTTGTTTTACACTCTCCCAAGAGATTGGCAAAAGAAATAGATGCGATTGATATTGATCGTACGATGTATGACTCCATTCTCGAGGAAAATGATAAATTACTGGAGCTTTTGGACACGGATTTCTAGTGCAATAATTTAGTTATGAACTTGTTTATTAATATGCAATATTCTATTTATTCCGTTTGTTGTTGTTGTTGTTGTTGTTGTTGTTGTTGTTGTTGTAAACATTTAATAGTTTATTGATGTTTGAACATTTGATACAGGTATGGTTATTTGAACTTGTAATTCTATGTTTACTGATGTTTGAGCATGTAATATACTGGTGTCTATTTGAACATGTAATCTTCTTTATATTGCTATTTGAACATGTAATATTCTTGTAAATGTTTATTCTGATTATTTTGGTGTCCAATAGTCACTTTTTTCCAGATAAATGTCTCACATGGGTGATACTTCGCAACCGTCAATAAATGGGGAGACTCCTATATTAACCTCCCGTTCTAAGGTTGCTTCGGGTGCTTCAAGAGTAGGTGATGACTCTTCCAATAAGAAGTTAAAATTTAATGAGCACGACCTTCCAGTTGGTGAAGACTCATATACACTCTCAACCAGGTTGGGAGACTTAGCAAGGACACATGTTCCCATTTCTTATACGAGTTGGAAACAAGTGGATGTGCGATATAAGAACTCAGTTTGGTCATCATTAATGGTATACTATTCCTTTCTATTCCAAAGAATGTAAATTCAATTATGTGATGTTTTAATTTTATTTCTTCATATATTATAGAAAGAGTTCCCAGATGTGCGCGAAAGTCAGAAGCAAATTTTTATGAAAAAGGGAAATAATGCTTGGAAAAAGTTCAAGTCAAAGCTAAAGGTTAATTTGAAGGATGGTGATGTTGGAAAGTGGAAGGAGAAAGTGCCACGAAATGTCAAATCTGAGGACTGGGAGTTGTTTTGCAATAATGAAGCCTTAGAGGTTCAAAAAACTTTGTGAAGAAAGAACAAAGAGACTAAACAAAATTGTGTGAGAAAGACAACTCATAATACAGGTCATCATGGTTATGCCCGAGCTTCAGAGAATTGCATAAAGGAGCATGGGCGTGCACCCACTCGTGCTGAATTGTGGTTGGCAACTCATATAATCAAAGGAGGTGGTTATGCCCCTCATGATAAAATATTTGCGGTAATTTAAATTTTGTAAATTGTAGGATTTGTCTAAAAAAAGTATCGTATCATCAAACCTAATGTTCATATATTTTTGTACAGGACCAAATTCAAATGCTTCTGGATGTATACAAAGCGAGTGGTCAGGAGGAGACCTTGGATGCTGGGCCTATTTTTAAGGTTTTCAGAAAAGATACGCGAGGACGTGTTCGTTGTGTTGGGTCCACAATTTTGAGAACCGCTATATTAGGGTCGGCATTTGCTAGAAAAAAGCTTGAGGAGGTGAAAGAGGACACCGAAAATTAGAAGGATTATGTTGATCACCTTAGGAGTGACATGGAGGGGATAAAATCCTCATTAGACGAATTCATTACTGACTTCAAAATCGGGAAATTTTCATGTGTTAGACACAACGTTCTAGAGTTACCTACTATAGGCACTGGAACTCCTTCGTGTTCTCGTTCCTCCCCTGCATTCGCGGTTCCAAATTTCTCCTCTCTAATTGAATGCAAAATACTATCCCACACACGTGAACTTGTTGGTTATGGGAGGAAAACGCAACCAGGAGCCGTCTCAACCGTTCACTTCCATACGTTGAGAAAGAATGAAGTGCGAGTTTTACTCGATGACATAAAAGTGCCCGAGTATCCATTTTAGGGTGGAAAATAAGCTCATTGCGAGAACTTGGAAGATGTTGGTAAAAATGGAATTATGTATTGGCTCGACGACCTTTGTCCTCCCATTGGTGACACCGAAGAATGACCTTTGTCCTCCCATTAGTGACACCGGCGACCTACGCCACCTTGCTTCGAAGTACTTCCCTCTAAGGTACAAATCTGCAAAATCTCTACTTATATTCCTAATTTAATTGAGTTATCGTTATGCAATCAACTATTGAATTGAGTTATCGTTATGCAATCAACTATTAAATTGAGTTATCGTTATTCAATTAACAATCGAATTGAGTTATCTTTATGCAATCAACTATTGAATTGAGTTATCGTTATGCAATCAACTATTGAATTGAGTTATCGTTATGCGCGGAATAACAATTGTTATATGCACGGAATTGAGTTATCATTATGCGCGGAATTGAGTTATCGTTATGCAAGCTGTTATATATAACAATTGTTATATAATACAGCTCTGTTATATATATCAGAGTTGTTATATATAACATTTGATATATATAACACCTATTATATATAACAGAGGTGTTATATATAACAACGGTTATATATAACAGCTCTGTTATATATAACCTCTGTTATACATAACCTATGTTATATATAACAACTGTTATATATAACAGAGATGTTATATATAAAAGAGCTGTTATATATAACAGGTGTTATATATAACAACTGTTATATATAAAAACTCTGTTATATATAAAAGGTTGTCCGCGCTTCGGCACTTTCGCGCATAACGATAAGTCAATAACAATTGTTAGTATATAAAAATTGTTATATATAACAGCTTGCACGTGCTTCCGCGCATAACGATAACCCAAATGGCCCCATAGGAAGCACGAACACCTCGCACGGGATCAATGTAACTTGAAGGAACTGACCGCGTAGTCCCGGGTCTCCCGATTTGTGAATATGACGATAATTTGCAAAAATCAACACTTAAACATAAAAACAGCCCGTCAAAGGGTGAAAATCCAAACCATCCCCCAAACGACCTCGTAAGAGGCACGAACACCTCGTACGGGACAAATTTAACTTGTAGGAACTAACCACGTAGTCCTGGGTCTCCCGATTTGAGAATATGACGATAATTTACAAAAATCACACTTAGACTTAAAAATAAGTCGTTAAAGGGTGAAAACCCAAACCAGCCCCCAAACGACCCCGTAGAAGGCACGAACACCTCGCACGGGACCAATGTAACTTGTAGGAACTGATCGCGTAGTCCCGGGTCTCTCGGTTTGAGAGTATGACAATAATTTGTAAAAATCACACGTAGACTTAAAAACAAGCCGTTAAATGGTGAAAACTCAAACCAGCCCCCAAACGATCCCGTAGGAGGCACGGACATCTCGCACGGGACCAATGTAACTTATAGAAACTGACCGCGTTCTCCCGGGTCTCCCGGTTTGAGGATATGATGATAATTTGCAAAAATCAATACTTAAACTTAAAAACAACCCATCAAAGGGTGAAAACCCAAACCATCCCCCAAACGACCCCGTAGGAGGCATAAACACTTCGTACGGGACCAATGTAACTTGTAGGAACTGACCGCGTATTCCCGGGTCTCCCGGTTTGAAAATATGATGATAATTTGTAAAAATCACACTTAGACTTAAAAACAAGTTGTTAAATGGTGAAAACCCAAACCAGCCCCCAAACGACCCCGTAGGAGGCACGAACACCTCGTACGGGACAAATTTAACTTGTAGGAACTAACCACGTAGTCCCGGGTCTCCCGATTTGAGAATATGACGATAATTTATAAAAATCACACTTAGACTTAAAAACAAGTCGTTAAAGGGTGAAAACCCAAACCAGCCTCCAAACGATCCCGTAGGAGGCACGGACATCTCGCACGGGACCAATGTAACTTATAGAAACTGACCGCGTTCTCCCGGGTCTCCCGGTTTGAGAATATGACGAGAATTTGCAAAAATCACACTTAGACTTAAAAACAAGTCGTTAAAGGGCGAAAACCCAAACCAGCCCCCAAACGACCCCGTAGGAGGCACGAACACCTCGCACGGGACCAATGTAACTTGTAGGAACTGGTCGCGTAGTCCCGGATCTCTCGGTTTGAGAATATGACGATAATTTTCAAAAATCACACTTAGATTTAAAAACAAGTTGTTAAAGGGTGAAAACCTAAACCAGCCCCCAAACGACCCCGTAGGAGGCACGAACACCTCGCACGGGACTAATATAACTTGTAGGAACTGACCGCTTAGTCCCGGGTCTCTCGGTTTGAGAATATGACGATAATTTTCAAAAATCACACTTAGATTTAAAAACAAGTTGTTAAAGGGTGAAAAGCCAAACCAGTCCCCAAACGACCTCGTAGGAGGCACGAACACCTCGCACGGGACCAATATAACTTGTAGGAACTGACCGCGTAGTCCCGGGTCTTTCGATTTAAGAATATGACGATAATCTGTAAAAATCACACTTAGACTTAAAAATAAGCCGTTAAAGGGTGAAAATCCAAACCAGCCCCCAAACGATCCCGTAGGAGGCACGAACACCTCGCACGGGACCAATGTAACTTGTAAGAACTGGCCGCGTAGTCTCGGGTCTCCCGGTTTTAGAATATGACGATAATTTGCAAAAATCACACTTAGACTTAAAAACAAGCCGTTAAAGGGTGAAAACTCAAACCAGACCCAAACGATCCCGTAGGAGGCACGAACATCTCGCACGAGACCAATGTAACTTATAGAAACTGACCGCGTTCTCCCGAGTCTCCCGGTTTGAGAATATGATGATAATTTTCAAAAATCAATACTTAAACTTAAACAACCCGTCAAAGGGTGAAAACCCAAACGACCCCGTAGGAGGCATAAACACCTCGTACGGGACCAATGTAACTTGTAGGAACTGACCGCGTAGTCCCGGGTCTCCCGATTTGAAAATATGATGATAATTTGTAAAAATCACACTTAGACTTAAAAACAAGCTGTTAAATGGTGAAAATCCAAACCAGCCCCCAAACGATCCCGTAGGAGGCACGAACACCTCGTACGGGACAAATTTAATTTGTAGGAACTAACCACGTAGTCCCGGGTCTCCCGATTTGAGAATATGACGATAGTTTCCACTCCTATATGTAATTTTTTAGTTTGAGTAAAAAAATTTTTGTAAATTATTGGGTTAATAATATCGTATCTTTTTTGTATCCTATTTTTTTTGCAGGATAACAGTTTATCGTTGGCATTTATTCACGTAGAACACACAGAGAACTCAATGGTTTACAACAAGGGGTTTATTCATGATTCCATTTTTTTGTGTCATGGTCGTGCAGTCTTTTGTTGTTTTCTTGTTGAATTTTTTTGCCGTGCGGGTTTTTATAAGTTAATTGTTATATTTTGTGGTTGTGCGGGATTTATGTTAGGCAGGTTTTGTATTAGCAGGTTTTGGAATGTCCAGAAAATAGAGGAAACTCTGCCCAATTTTTTGGGGCCTGTGAACTGTTAAAGACTTGTAATATTTTGAAGTTTGTATATACATTAGTTTATTAACAACGTGCAATATTATTAATTTGTGAATTTTGTGCTTTCAAATAATTATTTTTTTTCTTTTTATAAAAAATTTGGCACAGTTCAAAACCGTGGCAAAAGTGTATCATATTTTGGCATGGTTTTGAACTGTGCTAATTTTTTTTAAACTGTGTTGAATCTGGCACAGTTAAAAACTGTGCCAAAAGTGGGCTAGAAGTGTTCCTGTTTGGCCAAATCTGGCACACTTTTGAGCCGTGCCAGAAAAAAATTGCCATTTTAGAACACCTGATTCTGGCACCGTTCAAAACCGTGCCAGATTTGATCTGGCACAGTTTTTGTAAGAGGGTACTTTAGATTATAGATGGAGGCGTAACCCCTATTCGAGTGTGGTAATGATAAGCTAATTTGGCCAAAGCTTTAGGTTAATGATAGGACACACAAACACAAACACAATGAAGATAAACTCAGTATAAACTCACAAAACTCTCGTGTATAACTCAGGGAATAGTAATGAACTTTAGAAGTAACTTAGCTAGAGGGAGAGAGAAGTAAGCACCCTAGATACACCTTGGTAGGCAGGTAGAAACACACCAAACACTCTCAAGAATCTCTGTCAAGTATTAAAAGCTTCATAATAAATAACAATGGTGAGTGAGTAAACTCTATGGTTTGCAATAACTCTCTCTGATGTGTATCCTCTCTAGCAATAACTTCTGAATTCTCAAACAATCCCCCCTCTCCTCAGAGGTGGTTGAGGTCCTTAAATAGCCCCCACCCCACACCATCCCCGAGGCAACTCAGTTATTAAAGACTATAAAAGACCTCCCTCATACTTTATGTCACAACATTAAATACCTGATGCACTAGTTGTCTCCATGTCATAAGCATTAAATGCCAAGACATGCCTTTTGCCTAACCACTGTGTATTAGGGGGCTGTTATCGCAGTGGTGTCTCACCAACTTCCTGACAGCACCAAATACCACGGTGGTTTACTCAAGTGCAGGTCTGACATTATTTAGCTGGCTAGTGATATCACCTAACGTAGATGTGACATTAAGTATAGGGTTGTTTAGTTCACAACTCAACGCCCGATGGAACTCCAAGCTGCTCCACCCGAGATTCCACGATAAGGGTCCTTCGGTGTTTTACCAGGTGTATCTAAGATGGTCAGGACAACCCCCAACTGTGCCTTACTTCTCAATCCTCCAAACCAAGACCCTCTAAAGTTACCACGACGAGGTCATTCGATAGAGCATGAAAGCGCTCCCAGGCCCTGCCAAGCCTGGTCTCTCGCAAGTACCGTTTGACCTCACACAAACTCATTATTAATCTCGTTATAACATTATAACCGTTATAGCTTATAGTCAACATAAAATAGAAATACAATATGACTAATACAACCAGCTAAATTATGAGTTGCCACGCCAAGTTGCCTCGCTGAGTTGTCGCGCTTGAGTTGCCACGCTTGAGCTTCTTTGGTTGCTTAATCTCGAACACTTGCCAATTAAGCAATTATCCCAAATCTCAAGATTACCTTCAAGCCCCCTCTACATTTTCCCATTCGTGGAGAAATTTTTTGGAACAATAAATGTCTACACGAACTTCTCAATCCGATGAACCCTCTCTGCATAAAAAAATTCTGGGTTCCTCTCTTCGTTAGAACCACAGCGATATAATCTCCTGGAAAAAGTAAAATTCTCCCCGATTTACCTGAGCCGACGTGCCATTGTCATTGGGGCTTGGGCGAAGGGACATCGCTACTTTTTCCTCATACTGAGCCTCAACCGTTCTAGCTTTACTACTTAAAATTCTCCCGAAAGGCCTACTAACCTTCTCACATACTCGTTTGGACTCCTGGTAAGTAAAATTCTCCCTTATGATGCTTCGTTGTGTTCAAAAAAGTAGAATTTCTTCCCGATGTAACTGAGTCACCCTTTAAACAAGGTTTGGACATGTTGCGAGGGGACATCGTAGCTTTTTTGAACCGTTGGGGGATAACCTTCATTGGGGGTTATTGGATAAGTCTGACACCAATTTGGCGCCAAAACTGAACTTGTTGGAGAAGGCAACCCTTTCTATTCCCCAGACGTCACTTCGTATTCGACGTAACGCTGTCTTTTTAGCTGTCGAGACCCTTCCTGATATGCCACGTGTTCATTTGAAATGATTATAGGCGGCCCTTGCACGTGCGCTGGTTAGAAACCTCAACCGTCGAGTTTGAAACCCTTCAAACGTCCCTTTTATTTCAAAACTCTTTTATATCTTCATCTTCTTTATCTTCTTCAAACTCCCCGCTTTCTTTTCAAAGAGAAATTCTGTGCGAAATGTGTGCGACCTCCATTGTTGCCCCTTCCTTTACCCAGTCTCCTCTTTGTTCTTAGCCCTCTTTCCCCGGCTGTACCACTCATCAGGACTTGCTCATGGCTTCTTCAAGTATTTCCAAGGTTGCTGCCACTACCCAGCCAGGTTTCCCCTCTGCCGCCGCTAGCGTTACCACCGCCCTTAGCGGTGCTGCCATGGTCGCTACTCGTCAAGAGCCACTACGGTTCTATCGTCGGGCACCCATCTTTGAAGAAGAAGATGATAAATTTTCTGAAGCGTGTAAGACCTGCCATTTTTCATCCAAGTTCGATCCCTTACTGTTGGGTGATGAAGAAGTGGATTCGTCGAAGTGGAGCTATCTTCCACTCGAGGGGACTCTGCGCTTCCGTCTGGACCGTGGTGACTTTCCTTATTCCCAGATCAATTTCGAAGCACCTGGGGGGTCACCAGCCCATTTTATTGCTTGGCACGCACATATGCAGAGCTCCCACATTGCTGCTCTTACGAAGCTTGGGCTGCATCGAGCCTACTGGTTTGGGGAGTTCACCCTCTCGAAGCACAACGCGGCACTTCAAGTGCTAATCTCCGATGGAACATCATAACCCACACCTTCGCTGCGTGGGGGGAGTTTACTGTTACGTTGGAGGATGTCTGTGAACTCCTTGGGTTTGAGCCCATAGCCGAGTTCACCTATCACGACGAGCCTCTGGATGCCGAAGAGGCTGCTGATCGGGTTGAGCTGGATCGGATATGCCGCAGTTTCACTGATTCCTCAAATAAAGCCACATTTGCCCCCCTTATTAATTATTTTTTCGAAGATCCGATGCCGAAGGATGTTAGTGATGTAACGGGCCATGGTAGAGGTACCTCCCTAGAATTACCGACCTACATACTCGTACTTCTTTCATATTTTTCCTGACTGGAAAGCCCAATGATCAGCCCTAGAGGGATCTGATAAATATTTTTGTTCATTTGGTCAGAGGATTCAACCTACCTCTGGCCGCCATCGCCTTGGGGTACCTCTACACCTGGTTGGATCGAACCCATATTGACATAGAGCGATCATTGGGCCGTTACAACTTGGTGAATTTCGCCAACACCATCATATTGGCTGGCTTCCTCTATACCCGCTTTCTTGCTATTGCTGCGAAGTCAGTTTTCCTGCCCATGAGCAAAGGTATTAAGCCCCCACGCCTCCTGTGTCTCCACAAGAAGCAAAGTCGAAAGGAAATAATGGGGGGTTTTGACCACCTAGACTCCTTCGTAATGAGGCCCTATAGTGAGTCCACTTTTGCCCATAGTTGGGACTTCTTTCCTACTGCAGCCATAACGATCAGATTTAACCCGGTTGTAAAAGATCCCTCACAAGCCGTAGTTCTCCTTTTCACCCCGGGGTTCCTCCCCTCTTATACTGAATGGGGATACACTTTTGAGCCTTACAACCCTGATAGATGCAGCAGGAAATTTAGGTTCGACCAGGGGCTCCTCGACCTGTGTTCCAGGACAGACATTCCAAGGCCACCTTCGTTGAGGCATGCACCTTCTATACTGCTGCTGCAGTGCTTGGTGTGACATCCACCATTGATGGGCGTGTCACCCTTCCGAGTGCTACTAGGAAGGGAGACATATCCACATCCTTTGCCACGAAGTTCCATCTGGAGAAGTTGGCCATGATTCATGAGTACATCCAGTCCCCCCTCAATATCCCCCAGTCTTTTCCTTTTCTTCCTCTAAGTTGGGTCTAAAGGGGAACTCCGTGCTTGGGGTTGAGTTTCCTTTAAGCCAAACTATTAAGGAGTCTCCTGAGGAACTACCCCCTCATTGCCCAATGATCCCAACTGCCACCCCAAAACCCAAGGCCGCTGCGATGCTCAAATCATCTGTCCCCACGATCGAAGCTGCCATGGGAGAAGGGCCTTCTGAGCCACCTACAAAGAAACCCAAGAAGTTCAAGTCTAAGAAGGCAAAGGCCACAGGTCAAACGCAAACTCTATTGGAGGCATTCCCAATTGCCTCCGTTCCTCCTCCTATATCCCCGGAACTAGCTGAAGAGCTGAGGAGGCCGGTAGAGGTCGAGGTTGCATGAATAATTGCTAAATTTCAACGGCGCGCAGTGATCGTTCTTCCTCCGAGTGCATTCCCCAAAATCGTGGTTGATCCTAGTGAGCCCTCAGCAAAAAGAACAAGAAGATCGAAAGTGCCCGAAAGTGGTGGTGCCACGGATTCAAGAATAAAGACACTGGGTACTAAACCCCAGAAGAAACAGACATATGAGGAGCCCTCCTCCCCAGTTCCCTCGGCCGCTGCCTCCTCGCCATGTTCGCCGGTGGTCATATCCTCTCGTTCTCCCTTCGGATCTGAGGTATATGTGCATTTTTTTTATTTCTCATTCTTCTTTTCTTGACCCAGTAGTCTTTACTTATTGCCTGATATCTTTGGTGCAGGGAGTTGAAGAAGTAAGGGTCAGTCCCCCCAGTCCCGCAGTGAGCCGTTTCATGGCGGGACGTTGCAGTACCCCCCCCCCCCCAGCCTCTGCCGCCCTTCCCCGTTCTCCCTTGATAAGCCTCACCTATTCGCGTCGTTCATCTTCTCATCGGGCCAGGGATGCCACCACAGGGACTGCTAAGATGTATGACAAGCCCGAGGCAACTGTTTCAGCTTCTTCTGAGTTGCCCTCGGAGCGAGAGGTTTCTCTGCCCCTTATTATGGTCGAAGAGAGTGCCCCGCAGGTAAATTTCTTTCCCAGCCTTACACCTTTTGTTTGTCCCATTATTTTATTCTTCAATTATAACATGTTGGGTTGTTTTAGGTGAAAGTGGCATCGCTGATAGCCAACAGTCTCCTTCCTCCGGCATTGTCAAGACCCATTACTGCAGTCCCTCTGTTCAATGCCATAACGAGGGTAAGCTAGGTGCATTACCTCTCTCTTATCCTTTTGCGATTACTGCTTCTATCTAACACTTGTTTTTTCATTTGTATCTTTCTCCAAGTCTTTCTCTGCCCTTTGCGTTGAGTGGCCTTATCCCTTCTCAGGCGCAAGTTGGTGCAGCTACTCTCGTTGGGGCATCTCTGGAAGGTCCAACATGTCCTTCCGATGATGTGCCTATGTTAGCCATAGTACCCTATACCGGCGAGAGGAGTGTGCCTACCCCTAAAGCGTCTATATCCAAGGGCTCCGTTGAGGCTGCTGAGGTAATGAGCCCGCCTCCCACGGTTTCTAGCATTATGGCTCCCGTGGTAACTACCCCTCTCGCTCATGCTGCTACTGAGGTACTTCTCTAATTTCTCTGTATTTCTTAGCTTCTCAAAATCCACTTGTATAGGTTGACTTAATCAATGAAAAAACTTGAGTTTTTTTTTTTCGTAAATTCCACCTACATCAGTGACTTAACAACGAAAACGCTTGTTAAGATTTTTTCATGAGCTCCACCTATAACGGTGACTTAACAATGAAAACACTTGTTAAGATTTTTTCACAAACTCCACCGATAATGGTGACTTAACAACGAGAACACTTGTTAAGATTTTTCTAAAAGCTCCACCTATAACGGTGACTTAACAATGAAAACACGTGTTAAGATTTTTTCACAAACTCCACCGATAATGGTGACTTAACAACGAAAACGCTTATTAAGATTTTTCCATAAACTCATTATTTTTCCTACATGTTCTCAGGTTGCTTGGGAGGGTTCTCCACCAGTTCCTTTGCCCATTGCCTCGCCACATCGTAAACCTATATCCTCCGAAGAATCGAGCCATAATGATCAAGGTTCCATGACAGGTGCTGCTACGAATAGTGAATCTGGGTGTGAGCTTCCTTTGCCCGACTTGGTTCCTCCCGCCTTATGCCTAATGGTACTCTAATATTCGCCCCAAATGCCTGCCAACCATCTTTTGGTCATCAAGCAACTTGTGAGCTATCATCCTCAGACCTTCACAGTGGACTGCCTACGTTCAAATATCCCAGTTATGAGCCACAGGCTTCAAAGCATGGCCACTGCTATTGCTAAAATTGCCAATACTCTAACTTCGAACGTGACTAAGTCCCTCCTCAATCAGTTCTTGGGCTATCTGAGGGAGCTAGGTCATGATGGGTTCCTCCTTGACTGGCTCATCGCTCACTTAAAAACTTTGAAAAACCAGCGATTGGACAGCCAGAGGGAGCTCTTACAAAAACATCGAGAGGATCAGCGTGCCGATAAAGCTAAGTTGGTCGAGCTAGCACCTCTTCTTGGAGCCATTGACAAGTAGGTGTAGGACCTCAAAGAAGCTCTGCGCGCGGCGAAGTCAAAACGAGAGAAACTCTTGATTGAGCGCACACAAGCACAGACAAGGTTGGAGGTTTCTATCATTGCCCAACGGTCTTACCAGGCAGATTCTTCGGGTCTCCCTGGAGATTTCTTTTCTTCTCTTGATCTGTGGTTCCTCTTGGGTTAATGAGTTTTTTTGTATACGTATTTTCCTTTCTTCTCATGTAATTCTTGGGTGACAATTCCCAATTTTGTAATGCCCCAAAGTATATGAATGGAAAAGAAAACTTATTCCCATGCCATTTCTTTGTGTTACAGCTATTTACATAGATTGTAAAATATAAAGTTCTGTAGTTCTTTCATCTCTACTTGAATTAAAAATAAAGAGAACTTGCATAAAAAAAATGAACTCGTATATTCATAATAGTTAGATACATCGGTGACCCCAAACGTAATTGCTTACACGTGATAGACCTTCAACCATTTGTTGTTAATCTTAAATGGCCTGTCTTCTTCTATATTAGAAATTAAGCAGTAACCTGAGTCATGAGCCTCCTTTACAATGAAAGGACCCTCCCAATTTGCTGTAAACTTAGGTAGAGGGATCCCCCTAATATGTTTAACTGCTTCCTTTAATACGATATCTCCCTCCATGAATTTCCTTGGTCTTACCAAGTTATCATATGCCCTGGAGAGCTGCCTCGTGTACATTTGAAAGTGTTGCATCGCATTATCCCTGTGTTCATCCAACGCTTCCGACTGCACGTGTTTATTCTGAGGGAGCATGCTACTTCACAAAGCATATCGAGCCAAGGGAACTTCTAACTCTACCGGGAGAATTACCTCGGCCCCATAAATAAGAGAGAAGGGCGTATACCCTGTAGGCCTCCTCTTAGCCATCCGATAGGCTCATAAAATCGTTGGTATCTTGTCATCCCATGATCCTGGGAAATCCTCCATCATTTTAGCCAAGATATTGACCAAAGTCTTGTTAGTCGCTTCGGCTTGACCGTTCCCCTTTGGGTATGCCACCATCGAAGTGTGATGGACAATGGAGTATTTATCTGTGAGCATCGTTACCTCTGAATTGACAAAAAGGGTTCCGGTGTCTGAAAGGATGACCTTTGGGATCCCAAAACGGCAAATGATGTATTCTCTTATGAAGTTGCTCACTACTCCTGCTGTTGCCCTTCTCAGCGGTATCGCTTCGGCCCACTTTGTAAAACACTCTGTTGCCACTAGGATCCATATTTTTTCCCTCGACGAAGGGTGTATTGCACCTACCAGGTCGAACGCCCACGTGTGAAAAGGAGAAGGCGTTGTTAGGGAGTGTAAGTCCACCGACGGGGCATGGATCATATTTCCATGAAGCTGGCAAGCTTTGCACTTTCAAACGAACTCAACAGAATCTTTCTCCATCATTGGCTAATAGTACCCCAAAGTCATCAACTGGTCATACAACTTGGCCCCTCCTATATGAGCTGGATCGTGCGCCTATTTGAGAACCTCGGTCGCTTCTTCCTTCGTGATGCAACTCAATGGCCTATTAAAGTACCCCCTTCGATAAAGTTTCCCCTCTTGAACATAGAATCTCGGGGCCCTTTGTCGGAGTCCCATCGCATTAATTTTATCTGTTGGGACAACTTCATCTTTAATGAAGTCAATATAGGGTTGTCTCTAGTCAGGCTGAGTCTCTACAAAATGACATTTTGTTGCCTCGAAGAATAACTGTCATTTATCGCACCTCCATTGTAACTCGGTTGTATCCTGCTTTATGCTAGGACGAAAACACCCTTCCCTTTGAATTCTTCTATAATGGGGGATCTCAGTCATTTTGTAGTGTTCTTCGTGCGTTTTCTTCAATATCTTCCCTGCTTCTTCTGGGCCGATGCACCTTGACAACTGATGATGCTAAGATTTAGCACCACCGGATAAGTGATAGTGAGCTCAAACATTAGCAGCCATGGCAGCCATAGAGATGTATAAGTGTATAAGTATGTAGAAGGGGATGAGTATAAGAGGAACTAAGGCAAGGATGTATAGTGGTTCAGCCAATTTGGCCTACATCCACTGTGAGTGTGTGATCCACTAAATATGGGCACTAATGGCCTTGGATACAATGCACATAACCCTCTCTCTCTCTCTACTTTGTACAAGCAGAGTTTTAGCTAAGGTTGCAGTTAATGAATCGATCCCCTGTAGGATTGTAGGTGACAAGTATATATAGGTCTTGGGGGGTGTAGTGTACCCCCCAAGTATGCATGGTGCATGTGAATGATGATCTAGCCAATCCCCCGTTGACACCTGTAGATGCCAAATGATGACATAATATTCCCTCACGTGAGGGTGTGATTTTTTTATAACGGTCTCCCCTGTGCCATGTGAGCCTCACGCGCACTGTTCCACGCGTCTCCCAAACCACGCGCTGTGATGATGTCACCCTCGGCCTATGAGCCGAGGCCAAGGGCAAATTTCCTTCTAGCAGTGAGCCTGATCCAATTCTGGCCTCTTACTATCGGCCCCTCGTAGGGTCGTCTGGAGCCTGGTTAAGGGTCGGCCCCTCGTAGGGTCGTCTGGAGCCTGGTGAAGGGTCGGCCCCCTCGTAGGGTCGTCTGGAGCTTGGTGAAGGGTCGGCCCCTCGTAGGGTAGTCCGTTTGGAGGTGATCTTCAGCCAGGCCGAGGATATAAACGGGTATATCAATAACCCCCCAGCCCTTAGCCATAGGTGTTGTTGAGATGGCTGAGGGATAGTGTTGTAATTGGGATGCGTGTATGATCAGTTAGGTGAGTGACACCTGGGCAGACACTCATTGATGTTCCAGTTTCCAAGGCATGGCGGCTGCACACTTTTCTTGGGGCTTTGTGCCCTAATGATGCCTTCCTCGTGGGCTGTGTCCTGCCTTGGTCAATGGGCCCACTCATTACTAAGGTATTTAAGAGAATTTTGAGCTCTCTCTCTTCTTCTTCTCCTTCGCGCCCAAGCCTTCTCTCTCTAGCCTTTTACCAGTTTTCATCGCCATTTCTGCAGCCTTCAATCCTTCAAACTTAGCGATTTGGGCAGTTCTTGCTCTCTCTTTATCAGGTAATCCTTCAGTGCTCTCTTTTACCTTCATTTCTGTTTGCTTTTTAGGCTCGTAGGGCTGCATTTTCCTTGGGTTGTCTCATAGCTTTTTCCGGTGTCTTCTCCGACAACTGTTTCTTGAATGTTCTTGAGTGTTCTTGAGTGTTATTGAGTGAAAATCATCAATTCCCTTTTTAATTCAAAAGTCTAATTTGGTCAGCTGTAAACTTGTTTGTAGTTAAGTTCCCCAAATTTCTCCAAGTGTAGGGTCTTCCCTTTTAATGCTTAGGAAGCTTTATAGTTTAGCGTCTGAATTCCCATCCTTGAGAGAAAAGCTCTTTACAGAGATCAGACGAGTAGAGGAAGAGGAAGAGAGGAGACGGGGGGCCGACCCTAATTGGGTACGACCCATCTTTCCCATTCCTCTTGCCACAATAAAACCATTTGAACCGTCTGAGTCCTGTGGGTCGTCCCATCGTCCAGCCGAGAGTCATTCAAGGGAGATGGACGAGAGAGCATCGTCGCTAACTGGCGCTGGACCTTCCGGTAGGAGAGAGACATCTGACCTAAGCCCAGGCCGAGAGGCCGAGGGTATGGTCCCCTCCGAGGCTGTCCCTGTGACAACCCTATCTCCCCATGCCTTTCAGATGGCCTTCCCCCAGGGGCCTCTGGAAGAAGATGAGGCCGAGGGAGAGAGGACTGAGGACGAGGGCGATGATATAGATGACGAGATTGATACCTCCCACGCCTCGTCCTATATCTCCTCTGTTAGGGATCGCGACCTCTTGATATGGAGGCATGCCTATGGAGTGCCCCTCAGCGTAACTATGAGGGTTCCCTCTGAGTCTGAGAGGGTTTTTGATTGTGAAGAGGGAGAGGTTGTAGTCTACGAACAAATGTTCAAGGTTGGAGTCAGATTCCCTCTGCATCCTGCCATCGTAGATATCCTGTCTGCCCTTGGTGTTGCCCCCTCTCAACTTCCTCCCAACTCTTGGAGGACGATCCTGGGCTACATCTCCTTGTGGAAGAATGCTTTCACCGGTGAGCCCTCAGCCGACCTATTCTTGGGCTGCTACAACATCACCTCCTCGTCCAAATAGCCTGGATACTATCATCTGGGGGCGAGGAGGTCTGAGAAGAAACTCCTCCACGTGGCACAAACTTCCAACCACGATTGGAAAAAGAGATTCTTCTTTATCTCTGGGGAGTGGGAGTCCACCGCCGATGGTCCGAGGGTCCCCAGAAGATGGTCTAACCCTTCCATGAAGGCCAGGTCAGACCCTGGACTTAGTCTGGAGGAGAAGGACATCGTTGAATATCTGAGAGGACGAGGGAGAGAGGGTGAACTTCCAAAATTTGAAGACCTGATGACCCCCCGGTTCCTCAAAGAAGCTGGTCTAAGGGTCGGCCCTCTGACAGAACTATGTGAGTTATATTCTTTACTTATTTTTGAAGTGTTTCCTCTTTTTCTCTGCATTTTTCTGACGTGTCGTCCTCTTATCAGGTCGCCCTGCAGGTATATCAGACCAACTTTGGGAAATGACTGCTCCGAGCTTACTGTCTGGTCTGAGCAAGAAGAAAGGGAAGGAGCCTCAGCAGGCTCCGAGGAAGACGAGGCTCAACAGGGGCCTGAGGCTCCTTTCTTTTATTGCTATCGGTGGTCGGCTCCGACCCCGAAGTTCTGAAAAGATCATGTGGCAGACCTGGAGAGGACCTTTAATGGACTTGGGGGTCTTCATTTCAACAAGGGCCTTTATCTTTTCAGGATTGGCCTCGATGCCTCTTTGATTGACAATGAACCCCAAGAACTTCCCTGCTCCGACCCCGAAGACACCCTTGGTTGGATTAAGCTTCATCTTGTATTTGTCCATCGTATTAAAGGTCCTCTCCAGGTCTGCCACATGACCTTCTGCCTTCAAACTCTTGGTCAGCATGTCATCTACGTAGACCTCCATAGACTTCCCAATTTGGTCTTCAAACATTTTATTTACTAGGCGTTGGTACGTTGCCCCCGCATTTTTTAGGCCAAAGGGCATGACCCTGTAACAGTATGTCCCCTTGTCGGTGATGAAGGTTGTCCTCTCCGAGTCTTCAGGGTTCATGAAGATCTGGTTATACCCTGAATAGGCATCCATAAAGCTCATGGGCTCGTGGCCTGCGGTGGCATCTACCATCTGGTCAATGCGGGGGAGAGGGAAGCTGTCTTTGGGACAGTGCTTGTTGAGGTCTGTGAAGTCCACGCACATTCTCCACTTCCCGTTGGCCTTTGGGACAATGACTGCATTGGACAACCATTCAGGGTAGATGACTTCTCTGATAAATTCAGCGTCTTCTAATTTTTTGACCTCGTCCCTGATGACCTCATACTTTTCTCTGGAGTAAATTCTCCTCTTCTGCTTTACCGGCTTCACTCCCTCTACCACATTGAGCATGTGGCACATGATTTCAGGGTCAATCCCCGGCATATCTACATGACTCCACGCGAAGACGCTTCGCCTTTTCCTCAACAGTTTAATGAGGTCTTCCTTGATGTTGGGCTTCAGAGACTTGCCGACTTGGACGGTTTTTTTCGGGTCATCCTCATCGAGGATGATGGATTCTACCTCTTCCGCGACCTCTCCTTTTTTTAGCTTCGTCTCATCCCTGGGGTCTAGGGTATTAATGTTGTAAGTGGTCGTAGCCCTCTTGAGTGCCTCCCTTTCATCAGCGGAGTTGTAGTAACACTCTCGCGCTGTCGTCTGGTCTCCCTGAACTTCCCCCACCCCGTAAAGGGTAGGAAATTTGATCATCTGATGGACCGTAGACGGAACAGCTTCAAACCCCTTGAGGGCCACACGCCCCAGTATGATGTTGTAGGCCGAAAACACATGCTCATCCATCACAAAGAAGCTGATCTTCTTGGTGAGCCATCTCGGCCACTCGTCCCCCATCCTCACATCGGCCTCATATACCCCTAGGGGGTGAACCTTTTCCCCACTGAACCCAATCAATGGATGGTGGTAGGGGACGAGTCTAGCACGGCTAAGACCTAAGGCTTTGAAGCATGGCCAAAACATCACATCTGCAGAGCTACCCCCATCTACCAAAATCCTCGGCACCTCACACCCGTGCACCATGGTAGTGATGACGAGAGGGTCATCATGTGGGGCTAAGAGGCCTTTGAAGTCCATTCTCGATAATCCCACTATCAGTGTCTCCATATCAACCTTCTTCCTTTTTTCCGACTTGACCTCCAGAGAGGTCGAGTGTACTGTCTTCGTCACTGCCTTGGCCTCAGCCACATGGGCCTTCCTGTCGGCGACCTCAGACCCTCCTCCTGCCAAACCCCCGGAGATCATTCCCACTCCGAGCGAGATCATATTAAGCCTCTTGACAGGGCCGTGGTCGTCTCTCGGCGGGAGGTCAGGGTCGTCCTCATCATCATAAGGGTCGTCCTCTCTTTTTTGAGGACCTTCTCTGCATGCATCGCCTCGCTTCTTTCTGGGGTCGTCCCCTCGGCCCCTCTTGAAGGCACCTTTGTCCACGTACTTTCTGATCTTCCCTTCCTTCAGCATCTTCTCAATCTCATCTTTCAGAGCGAAGCATTTGTCCGTTACGTGGTCGTGGTCTTGATGAAATTCACACCACAGGTTCTTATTCCTCTTGCCGGGGGGTGCCCTCAGCTTCTCAGGCCACTTCAGGGACCGGTCACTCTTTATCTCATTGAGAATCTGTTCACAGTCGATCGTTAGAGGGGTGTAGCCAGCGAACTTGTCATCCATGGACCTCTTCTTCCCCTCTTTGTTCTTCTTAGGGTATTTACCTGTAATACCCCGTATTTTCTGTGATATTTATTTTTGGGGATTAATTGAATTAAATGTTTATTAATTGGAAATTAATCCGGATAAAAATATTAACGAGATGTGAGTTAGTATTTAATTATAATGTGTATACTTGGAATTATATGAATATTGGAAATATTGAAATTGTCACGAGATTGAAATACGGCAATTTGGGAAACTTTGTTGGGAGGCGCGTGACAGTCGCGTCAGGAATATAATTATTTGAATTAAAAAATGAATTTTATTTTTATCACCCGTATGTTCATTTTGAGTGCGCCGACGCGTCCGGAAGGGTCGAGATAGTCAGAAAACACTAGCCGGGAGTTTAGTTTGGGTCCCGGGGTATTTTTAGGCCATACCGGCATCATAAAGGGTATTTTGGTAATTTTGTATTTTTGGGAATTAAAAGTGACGAAAATTAGAAATAGAAATCTGACTTCTTCTTTAACCCACTAAACCCACTAGCTACACTAAGAGACTTAATGGGGGGAGAAGTTGAAATATAGTCCCAACTTACCAAAAACCAAACACACCTCCATTATCATCATCCTTGAGAAGAACTTGTAGAGAGAGAGAGAATGGAAAGAATTCTGCAGAAAGAGAGATAGAGGAAAGATTCAACCTTCAAATTCAACATCAAATTCAGAGAAAGATTAAGTCAAGTGGTTTAAATTCATTTGATTCAAGCTATGCTTTTCCATGTTTAAGAATTTTCGAAATTTATCTTGGAAGATGATTTAGACCCATAAATTGGAAGATAAAAGCTATGAATTATGTTAGGGATTGCATGTAGTAATTTTCTGGACGAATTATATGTTCTAAACAGAACCATTGATGATATAACAATGGAGTTTAGAAGAAGTTTAGTTATGTTCTTGAATGAAGAAGAAATCTGGAAATCTGGAAATCTTGATGAAAAATTGATCTAAACAAAGCCTTTGAATGATGAATTATGGGATTTCGAATGTTAATACTGTTGTAGGATGATAGTATGATGATATTGTAAAACCTTATCTTAGAGTTTCATGCTTGTAAATGGTGTTTTGGGACGAATTGGTAACTGCAAAACGAAGCAGTCCGTAACCATACCTGGTGCGTTCGATCGATCGATGTTCCTCAGTCGATCGATCGACCACCATCGATCGATCGAAGGTAAAGGTCGATCGATCGACCTTCCCAGAATGAGTAAAGTTTTTCCCTAATTAAATTTTAATGGTGGTAATCCGTGAATGATATTATTGGAGACCTTATGAATACCCTTAACCTTAAGGAAGACCAGTAGGCATGATTATGAGATTGGACCTTAATTGGAATTCAATTTGAGGAATTATTCTAAATTAATGAAATTCGATAATTGAGATAATATTTGGGTTAATAGTGTAAATTTGAATACTTTGATGATATAAGGTTTGGGGCAGAAGTAAAGACCTTAGGTGTAAAGATGTTATATGGGGGAATAATAGAACTTAATAGTCTATTTGAGATAGGTTCTAAGTTTAAGAAACTACGACGTGAGACGTGGCGGCAAATTTAATTTCTATATTATCGGGATACTTGAAATATATGAATTCGGGATAATGGTATAAAGATGTAGAGTATACCTTTATTAATATCGAGATATCTAAGATGTGTGAATGCTTAGTATATAATTTTATGTGTATGACATACCTACCATACTTGCTATCACGGGAGGTTTACGTTCGCTTAGGGCCTTCTTATCCTTGTGTTGCCCGGATTTAGATTGGTTACCTCGATGAACATAGGTCATAGAAGGACTTATTGGGATATTAATAAGTTTGTTGATCGTGGGAGCGTAGGTATGTGCGTAACCCATGTGATGTGACTGTGTTCGCCTCCACTATTTGTGATGTTGTTATCTGAACGATTCCTGAGAGATTTGGAATGCGTGATCCTTATGTACGTGATGTACCGGGATGGATAGCAGAGTATGTGTGCACCACAGCTTAGCCTTTGGGTGCTTGTATTGTATATTTATGATGTGAAAATATACGGTTATATGAGAAGGAATTTACTATATTAAATTGTGAGTATAGTTACGGTCATGTTATGAAAAGATAAAAAGGGAACTTATACCAATAATCGATTTTGTTAATAATTGGGAATCCGAGAATTAAAGTAGAACTCTCTATTTAATTGTTAAGGTTGGAAATTAAACGTGAACCAAGTAGTAGTGTTAGAAACTATTCAGAATTAGATAGTTATGAGATAACACATGAATGGGTACAGGAACGTTAGGAGTGCACAGTTAGACGAGAGGTGAGTATCTCATGTGAGAGCACGTCCTAACATGTATTTTGCATATGCTGTTTTAAATGTTTTTAAAGCACTTGCAGGTTTTTTTAAAATATCTCCACATTCGGGCTCTGACCCGTTTGCTTTCAAATCTATCTTTTTGTAAAACCATTTTTAGGTGCCCAGCCACAAGGACACCATGCATAGGATTCTCACTCAGATGACGAGCTGTAGCTGCTTGTGGAAGCTACAGGGATTTGCTTTTAGACGCTTATATCTTTTGGATTCCATACTCAGTATTCCTCAGTTGTAGGGCATGTTGCCCAATTTCTATTAGAGACATCTTCATTTCAGTTTTTCAGACTTTGGCATGTATTGATTTAGTATTCAGTATTTCGTTACTTACTTCAGTTGCGGGATTTTGTTGTGAGGAGTTTTCCTCCCGATCTATTTATATTATGTGATGGTTACCCTATTTACTTTCGTTATGGTGAATGGTGTTATTATTCTTCATTACACTTGTTGCATGTTAATCAGACTTTAATTAAAATTTGACAACTTACTTTTTAAATACTAGGTGGTTAGTAATATAATGTTTTCGACAGTGATGCTATTAACTGGGCCAACTTGGCATTTTGATTTAATTTAATAAAGGAGTAGCTACCCGGTATTTAATTAGTCGGGGTGTCACAGGTGGTATCAGAGCATCAGGTTCTAGTGTCCTTTAGGATCTGTACGGCTATTATGTTTCCGCTACGTTTTCTTTGATATAGAGCCCTATATTTTAGGACTGTTGTACTCTTTTTGTGTATGCTTCGTTCTTCAGCTATTTTAAGTTTATAAACTGTGAACTTATAAACTTTGTTCTTATTTCAGATGCCTCCACGACGTGCACGACGAGTTCCCAGGGATGCAACGCCCGAACCCCAGCCCGCTCCAGTTCAGGGCACGATGAACGCCGCTGAGGTTGCAGCCATAGTAGCCCAAGCGGTAATGCCGCACTTGAAGTAGTTCAGCAGGCACCGCCTCAGGCGCCGGTTGCCGCGCCAGTACAGGCAAATGCATTCCCGTCTGCTTGGGAACGTGTACGTGACGCTTTCCAGAAAGCGCATCCGCCAGAGTTTGCAGGTAGCTCAGATGTGGTAGTCTCGAGCCAGTGGAGGAAGGATATACAGCGGCACTTGAGGATGTATGAGTGCACGGATGTACAGAACCAGGTGCTAGCTACTTTCAATCTAGTTGGGTCTGCACTGCAGTGGTGGGAGTCTATTACCACCGTAGAGGAGAGGGATACTCTCACTATTCAGGAGTTCTGGGTGCGGTTCGACCGCAAGTACTTTTCGTCAGCTGTTCATACGGAAATGAGGAGGAAATTGATGAGTCTGAAGCAGGAGGGTAAGACCGTGGCCGAGTATGAGGTCGAGTTCACTAATCTGTTGAATATCGTTCCGGATGAGATACCGACAGAAAAGAAGAAGATTGAAAAATTCACCGACGGGTTGACATGGAGGATCCGTCAGCATCTGTTAGGGAACCTTTCGTTGGCCACATATTCTGATGTGGTTAACGCTGCATTTCTCCATTGCCAAGATCACCGATTTCATATGGCTGAGGGCAAGAGATCGGGAGAGTCTAGCCATCAGGGAAGGACTGGAGGACATGGTGCCGGTGGGGGACAATCTGTTCAGGGGCAGAGGCTGAGTGATCAGGGTTCCCAGCAGGGGGATCATAAGAGGTTTCGATCAGGGGGTTTCAGGAACGGTCAGGGAGGATTTCGAAATGGTCAGCAGGGTCAAAATGGTCAACATCAGCAGTTTCAGCAGGGCCAGCAGGGCCAAGGGAGGAATGGTAACGGCCACCAGGGCCGGGGACAGCAGGGGCAGAGAGGAGGGAACTTCCCAGGGAAATATTTCGTATGTGGCAATACTGTCCATAAACGCCAGGACTGCCCTGATAGGGGCAGGGCCCCACAGCAGCAGCAGCAGCAGGGAGCTCGCCAGGAGCTGCAGAGGCCTATGTTTACTGCCGCTCTCCCCGCACCGCCACAGATGGCAGCATTGCCACCCATTCCAGCAGTCCCGGCTCAGCAGGGTCACTTACAGTATGGACGTGTCTATAACGTCCACCAGGCAGCAGTCCCACAGGCACCGCCCACGATTGAGGGTACGTTTTCTATCCATGGCACTATGGGTCGGGTACTGTTTGATACGGGGGCTACACATTGTTTTATAGCTACACATTTCGCGAAGGCTTTAGGGTTGTTAGCCACAGCGGAGAGCACAGTGACGTGTGTCGACTCACCATTGGGGAGTGGGTCACTTATTTTCTTTATATGCCGGGGAGTAGGGGTAGAGATTGGTAGTCTGGTATTACCTGCAGATATGTTGGTATTAGATATGCATGTTCACGATGTGATTATCGGTATGGATTGGCTCGCTGATTATAGAGCCATGATTGATTGTTTCGGTGGTAGCATTGTTTTTGCCATTTCGGGGCAAGAGATGTTTGTAGTGGCGATGCCTCCCCCAGAGGGAGGCTCGACCGCTCATTTGTATTACCTAGAGGAGGATACCTCTAAGGAGGTTGTGATTCCTTTAGATTCGATCCCAGTTGTCAGGGAGTATTCTGATGTGTTTCAGGAGATACCAGGCCTACCCCCCAGTCGAGAGATAGACTTCGTTATAGACTTATTACCAGATACGACACCTATAGCACGCGCACCGTACCGTATGGCTCCAGCTGAGATGAGGGAGTTACGGGATCAGATTGAGCAGTTATTGGGTCAGGGGTTTATTCGGAGAAGTACTTCACCGTGGGGTGCCCCTGTGTTGTTCGTGAAGAAGAGAGATGGTTCACTGAGATTGTGTGTGGACTACCGGGAGTTAAACAAGGTCACGATATGGAATAAGTATCCGTTGCCTCGAATCGATGACCTATTCGACCAGTTGAGAGGAGCTTCTTGCTTCTCAAAGATTGATTTGCGATCTGGTTACCATCAGTTGCGTATCAGGGAGGAGGACGTCTCGAAGACTGCGTTCTTATCGAGATATGGTTCTTACGAGTTTCGGGTTATGCCATTTGGTTTGACCAACGCTCCAGCAGCATTTATGGACTTGATGAATAGGGTGTTCAGGGATTTCCTATATCAGTTTGTCATTGTATTCATCGATGATATTTTGGTTTACTCCCAGACAGAAGAGGAGCACGCCGAGCACTTGAGGCAAGTTTTGCAGACACTACGCCAGAATGAGTTGTATGCAAAATATGAGAAGTGCGGGTTTTGGCTGAAGGAGGTTCAGTTTTTGGGGCATATTATTTTCGACCGGGGAATATCGGTTGATCCGGGGAAGGTATCCGCGGTGAGGGAGTGGGGACAGCCCACGACACCGACGGAGATCCGTAGTTTCTTGGTCCTAACAGGATACTACAGGAGGTTTATTCGGGGTTTCTCCACGATAGCGGGTCCCATGACACATTTAACTCGTAAAGGTGTGCCGTTCATTTGGAGTGATGCCTGTCAGTTGGCATTTGATGAGTTGAAGGACAAGTTAACCTCAGCACCTGTGTTAGCATTGCCGAGACCGGGAGTTGAGTATCTTGTTTACACCGATGCGTCCTTACAAGGACTTGGAGGTGTACTGCAGCAGGAGAGTCAGGCCATAGCTTATGCTTCCCGTAAGCTTAAGCCTAACAAGAAGAATTACCCTACCCATGACTTGGAGTTAGCGGCAGTGGTATTTGCCCTTCGTATTTGGAGACATTACCTTTTGGGGGAGAAGTTTCGATTGTTCACGGATCACAAGTCCCTACAGTACCTATTCACGCAGAAGGAGTTGAATATGCGGCAACGGAGGTGGCTTGAATTCGTGAAAGATTATCAGTTCGATATCCAGTATCACCCGGGGAAGGCTAACGTAGTAGCAGACGCGTTGAGCCGTAGACCGGTAGATGAGGTGGCGGAAGTGTGGAAGGCTAAGTGGAAGGAATTGGGACACCAGGATGCAGTAGCTCGATCATTCATGTCTGTGATGACTGTTACACCGCAGATTGTCACGAAGGTAGTGAGGGCACAGGCAAACGACTCGTTCTGTCAGGAGCAGATAGTTCGATTATTGGCAGAGGGAGCCGAATCCTATACCGTTAGCTCAGACGGGGGATTACGCTTCAATGGGAGATTGGTGGTTCCGGAAGGGGAGGAATTGCGGCATGAGGTGATGGCAGAGTCGCACGGCTCAAGGTTCGCGGTACATCCCGGAGGGGACAAAATGTACCAAGACATGAGACGTCAGTATTGGTGGAGCGGTATGAAGAGAGATATTACCGAGTTTGTTTCCAAATGCGCCACTTGTCAGCTAGTAAAAGTGGATCATCAGAGACCGGCAGGACTACTACAGCCGTTGGAGGTCCCGATGTGGATGTGGGAGAGCATATCCATGGACTTTATCACGGGGTTGCCTACGACACAGAGAGGTCACGACTCTATTTGGGTAATAGTGGATAGGTTGACCAAAGTCGCTCATTTTCTACCCGTGAGGACAGACTACACTGCAGGACAGTATGCCCAGCTCTTTATTTCTGAGATAGTAAGACTTCACGGTGTGCCCCTAAATATCGTGTCCGACCGAGACAAGATATTTGTTTCACGGTTTTGGGAGAGTTTTCAGCAGGCCATGGGCACGGAGTTGCGATTGAGTACGGCGTACCACCCGCAGACCGATGGGCAGACCGAGCGCACAAATTAGATGTTGGAGGACATGCTACGTATGTGCACCATTGATTTTGAGGGTGGATGGGAGCAGTACCTCCCACTGGTGGAGTTTGCTTACAACAACTCCTACCAGTTCACCATTGGCATGGCTCCATTTGAGGCGTTGTACGGTAGACCTTGTCGTTCCCCAGCATGTTGGTTGGAGGTGGGGGACAACAAACTACTTGGGCCGAAAGTGATTCAGGATACTTCGGCAAGGATAGAATTGATTCGGAGTCGCATTCGGGTAGCTCAGGACAGGCAGAAGAGCTATGCTGATGCGAAGAGATTCTTCAGAGAGTTCCAAGTGGGGGACCAGGTTTTGCTCAGAGTATCTCCTATGAAGGGGATTATGCGTTTCGGGAAGAAAGGGAAGTTGGCACCGAGATATGTGGGACCATTTCCTATTATTGAGCGGATTGGACCGGTTGCGTATAGGCTTGGATTACCGGAGCATTTACATCGGATTCACGATGTATTTCATATTTCCTCGCTTAGGAAATACCTTAGAGATAATTTGGCTCATTCTCTCATTGCTATGGAGGACATTGATCTCCAGCCAGATAGCTCCTACGAGGAGGGGCCGATTGCTATTCTGGACCGAAGTGAGCGGAAGCTGCGGTCAAAGATAGTTCCGTTAGTGCGTGTTCAGTGGCGACATCATAATGTCGAGGAGTCCACATGGGAGCGCGAGGATGAGATGCGCGAACGTTATCCAGAGTTATTCTTATCAGGTACTTTCTAGTTCCGAATTTCGGGACGAAATTCAGTTATTAGGGGGGAAGTATGTAATACCCCGTATTTTCTGTGATATTTATTTTTGGGGATTAATTGAATTAAATGTTTATTAATTGGAAATTAATCCGGATAAAAATATTAACGAGATGTGAGTTAGTATTTAATTATAATGTGTATACTTGGCATTATATGAATATTGGAAATATTGAAATTATCACGAGATTGAAATACGGCAATTTGGGAAACTTTGTTGGGAGGCGCGTGACAGTCGCGTCAGGAATATAATTATTTGAATTAAAAAGTGAATTTTATTTTTATCACCCGTATGTTCATTTTGAGTGCGCCGACGCGTCCGGAAGGGTCGAGATAGTCAGAAAACACTAGCCGGGAGTTTAGTTTGGGTCCCGGGGTATTTTTAGGCCATACCGGCATCATAAAGGGTATTTTGGTAATTTTGTATTTTTGGGAATTAAAAGTGACGAAAATTAGAAATAGAAATCTGACTTCTTCTTTAACACACTAAACCCACTAACTACACTAAGAGACTTAATGGGCTACGGGAGAAGTTGAAATATAGTCCCAACTTACCAAAAACCAAACACACCTCCATTATCATCATCCTTGAGAAGAACTTGTAGAGAGAGAGAGAAAGGAAAGAATTCTGCAGAAAGAGAGATAGAGGACAGATTCAACCTTCAAATTCAACCTTCAAATTCAACATCAAATTCAGAGAAAGATTAAGGCAAGTGGTTTAAATTCATTTGATTCAAGCTATGCTTTTCCATGTTTAGGAATTTTCGAAATTTATCTTGGAAGATGATTTACACCCATAAATTGGAAGATAAAAGCTATGAATTATGTTAGGGATTGCATGTAGTAATTTTCTGGACGAATTATATGTTCTAAACAGAACCATTGATGATCTAAAAATGGAGTTTAGAAGAAGTTTAGTTATGTTCTTGAATGAAGAAGAAATCTAGAAATCTGGAAATCTTGATGAAAAATTGATCTAAACAAAGCCTTTGAATGATGTATTATGGGATTTCGAATGTTAATACTGTTGTAGGATGATAGTATGATGATATTGTAAAACCTTATCTTAGAGTTTCATGCTTGTAAATGGTGTTTTGGGACGAATTGGTAACTGCAAAACGAAGCAGTCCGTAACCATACCTGGTGCGTTCGATCGATCGATGTTCCTCAGTCGATCGATCGACCACCATCGATCGATCGAAGGTAAAGGTCGATCGATCGACCTTCCCAGAATGAGTAAATTTTTTCCCTAATTAAATTTTAATGGTGGTAATCCGTGAATGATATTATTGGAGACCTTATGAATACCCTTAACCTTAAGGAAGACCAGTAGGCATGATTATGAGATTGGACCTTAATTGGAATTCAATTTGAGGAATTATTCTAAATTAATGAAATTCGATAATTGAGATAATATTTGGGTTAATAGTGTAAATTTGAATACTTTGATGATATAAGGTTTGGGGCAGAAGTAAAGACCTTAGGTGTAAAGATGTTATATGGGGGAATAATAGAAACTTAATAGTCTATTTGAGATAGGTTCTAAGTTTAAGAAACTACGACGTGAGACGTGGCGGCAAATTTAATTTCTATATTATCGGGATACTTGAAATATATGAATTCGGGATAATGGTATAAAGATGTAGAGTATACCTTTATTAATATCGAGATATCTAAGATGTGTGAATGCTTAGTATATAATTTTATGTGTATGACATACCTACCATACTTGCTATCACGGGAGGTTTACGTTCGCTTAGGGCCTTCTTATCCTTGTGTTGCCCGAATTTAGATTGGTTACCTCGATGAACATAGGTCATAGAAGGACTTATTGGGATATTAATAAGTTTGTTGATCGTGGGAGCGTAGGTATGTGCGTAACCCATGTGATGTGACTGTGTTCGCCTCCACTATTTGTGATGTTGTTATCTGAACGATTCCTGAGAGATTCGGAATGCGTGATCCTTATGTACGTGATGTACCGGGATGGATAGCAGAGTATGTGTGCACCGCAGCTTAGCCTTTGGGTGCTTGTATTGTATATTTATGATGTGAAAATATACGGTTATATGAGAAGGAATTTACTATATTAAATTGTGAGTATAGTTACGGTCATGTTATGAAAAGATAAAAAGGGAACTTATACCAATAATCGGTTTTGTTAATAATTGGGAATCCGAGAATTAAAGTAGAACTCTCTATTTAATTGTTAAGGTTGGAAATTAAACGTGAACCAAGTAGTAGTGTTAGAAACTATTCAGAATTAGATAGTTATGAGATAACACACGAATGGGTACAGGAACGTTAGGAGTGCACAGTTAGACGAGAGGTGAGTATCTCATGTGAGAGCACGTCCTAACATGTATTTTTCATATGCTGTTTTAAATGTTTTTAAAGCACTTGCAGGTTTTTTTAAAATATCTCCACATTCGGGCTCTGACCCGTTTGCTTTCAAATCTATCTTTTTGTAAAACCATTTTTAGGTGCCCAGCCACAAGGACACCATGCATAGGATTCTCACTCAGATGACGAGCTGTAGCTGCTTGTGGAAGCTACAGGGATTTGCTTTTAGACGCTTATATCTTTTGGATTCCATACTCAGTATTCCTCAGTTGTAGGGCATGTTGCCCAATTTCTATTAGAGACATCTTCATTTCAGTTTTTCAGACTTTGGCATGTATTGATTTAGTATTCAGTATTTCGTTACCTACTTCAGTTGCTGGATTTTGTTGTGAGGAGTTTTCCTCCCGATCTATTTATATTATGTGATGGTTACCCTATTTACTTTCGTTATGGTGAATGGTGTTATTATTCTTCATTACACTTGTTGCATGTTAATCAGACTTTAATTAAAATTTGACAACTTACTTTTTAAATACTAGGTGGTTAGTAATATAATGTTTTCGACAGTGATGCTATTAACTGGGCCAACTTGGCATTTTGATTTAATTTAATAAAGGAGTAGCTACCCGGTATTTAATTAGTCGGGGTGTCACATTACCCCCACTAGAACTTCCTTTTTCGTCTTCATATTTTGCAGCCATCGCCTCTTCGGCGTTCATCACCTTTCCTGCTGTCAAGGTTCTAAAAAACGCGGGGCGTGATTGAGGCGTGGAGGACAAGCCTTAAGCCTTAGAAGCCTAGGCGGGCCTAGGCGTAAAAAGGCGTGAAAAGGCGTTTAGGCCTTCTTAATATATTTTAATATTTTTTTAACCATAACAAGGCTATTCCAATACAAAAATTGCACATATCATAAAAATATGTCTGAATATATGCAAATTAAAATACTATTTGATTATTTTGGATGAGATAATGGTCCGGTTTGTAAAGAAATTCTTTAAAAGGCGACATCGTTTCACTAAAGCATTGTTGTTTTTAGAAAAAAGTGCGCCTTAAGGGTTTTACCAAGAATAAGGCGTGAAAAGCGTAAGGCGAGGCGTTTCTCCCAAGCCTTAAGCCTAGGCGTGCCTAGGCGGAGCCTAGGCGGGTTTTTTAGAACAGTGCCTGCTGTCGACAGCAGTTCAGCCATCGTCCTCGGAGGGTCTTCAGCAAGCTTCCATAACAGCTTCCCCTTATTGAATCTGGCTATGTAGTCCCTCAGACTCTCATTCTTCCCCTGCTTAACATAGAGCAAGTGGGTGGTCTTCTTCTGTGGCCTCACCCCAAAGCAAAAGTTGTGGATGAACAGGTCTGCCAGCTGCTTAAAGTCTTCAATAGAATTTTTCAGAAGAGATGTGTACCAGACATGCGCAGCCCCTGTCAGGGTACCAGAGAAGGCACGACACCTCATCTCATCTGAGATAGAGTATATGTCTGCCGCTGACTGATACATCTCCACATGGTGGACGGGGTTGGTGCTCCCGTCATATCTTGGGGTGACCACAGGTGGCTTGAACTTTGATGGCGTGGGGAAGTTGACTATCTTCGCTACGAAGGGTGAGCCTATGGTGTATCCCATCTGAAGGGGGTCTCGGCTCTTCAGTATATCACCGATCTTATTCTCTAACCATTGGATTGAGTCATTCCAGGGCCTCACAAGGTCGGCTTGGCCGATGTTATCCCCCGCCGCCTCTCTGAGGTGGACGGAGGGTTCTGCTGCGGCAGGCCTGTGTCGGCTGTTTACTTCCCTTTGGCCGTCGTCTCGTCCTCGGGGTCGGCCATCTGCTGCCTCCCTCCTGGACCTCGCAGCACTTCTTGACCTGGACAATTGTTACCGCAGGTCATTTACTAGGCCTAGCCTCTCAAAGGCTGACCCCCTGCTCAAGCGATCAAAAGCAGAGCCTCTCGGGCGATCATCAGGGTTTGGTCTCCCGCACTTTCCTCTACTATCCTGGAGAGGTCGTACAGTATTGTTGGAGATCTCATATGGTTCCCAGCATTCTCTAGGGGCCTCTTCTCCCTCCAGATCGTCATACCTGTCCTCAGGGCAAGGGTTTCCTTGCCTCCCCAGGCGTAGACGCCGGGGGTCAGCAACATCCCTACGCCGCTGAGGGGGTGGCAGGTCTTTGCGTGGTGCCTGGGGTGGTCCCCTGGACTCATGCTGTCCTGGAGCTGCTGCCGGAGTAATCGCTTAGGGTTGTGAACTGCTCCTGCATCATCCGCTGGCTTGCTGCCAGAGACTTTAGGGCTGCTGCCACATCAGCCATCTCAGACTGAGGCGGCGGCTGACTGGAACTGGGTCTTCCCCCCTCATCCGGCGGGGGAAGTGGTGGTGGTGGCATCTCAGGTGCCATGTGCTTGAGCTATGAAAAGTTTAACTGAAGAAAAGACTGGTGAGCTTGGGAACCTTAGTGGGTCTCTTTCAATGGTGAAACACCTCCTCTCAGGGGGAGTGTTGGTTCACCACCAGAGTGCCCAGTGAGGTCAAGCTGTACGAAGGAAGAAATGTCTTCTCGTTCCCACATACGGCGCCAAACTGATGATGCTAAGATTTAGCACCACCGGATAAGTGATAGTGAGCTCAAACAGTAGCAGCCATGGCAGCCATAGAGATGTATAAGTGTATAAGTATGTAGAAAGGGATGAGTATAAGAGAAAATAAGGCAAGGATGTATAGTGGTTCAGCCAATTTGGCCTACATCCACTGTGAGTGTGTGATCCACTAAATATGGGCACTAATGGCCTTGGATACAATGCACATAACCCTCTCTCTCTCTCTCTACTGTGTACAAGCAGAGTTTTAGCTAGGGTTGCAGTTAATGAATCGATCCCCTGTAGGGTTGTAGGTGACAAGTATATATAGGTCTTGGGGGGTGTAGTGTACCCCCCAAGTATGCATGGTGCATGTGAATGATGATCTAGCCAATCCCCTGTTGACACCTGTAGATGCCAAATGATGACATAATATTCCCTCACGTGAGGGTGTGATTTTGTTATAACGGTCTCTCCTGTGCCATGTGAGCCTCACGCGCATTGTTCCACGCGTCTCCCAAACCACGCGTTGTGATGATATCACCCTCGGCCTATGAGCCGAGGTCGAGGTCAAAGTTCCTTCTAGCAGTGAGCCTGATCCAATTCTGGCCTCGTACTATCGGCCCCTCGTAGGGTCGTCTGGAGCCTGGTGAAGGGTCGGCCCCTCGTAGGGTCGTCTGGAGCCTGGTGAAGGGTCGGCCCCCTCGTAGGGTCGTCTGGAGCTTGGTGAAGGGTCGGCCCCTCGTAGGGTCATCCGTTTGGAGGTAATCTTCAGCCAGGCCGAGGATATAAACGGGTATATCAACAGCCATCCTCCTATATTTCTGAAGTAAAGGTTCCCCTGGTTTGTAAAGTACTGGGCTAATTCTTTGAGCCCCATCGTTCCTTCACCAAACTCCAGCTACCTCTTAATCTCTCCCCTCCAGTCTGCATCCTCCTCCATCGGCAGAATTGACTGTACCGTTGAAGGAGTTGTTCTTCATTGGATCACGACGGTAGTTGTATCGCTTCTCATAATCATCTTCTGGGCAATGGTGGTATAAGCGTCTGGATGTCGGTTCATCATTTTAGGCTACCTTTTGACTTTGGTTCGATGGAACTGATAAAGAAGTCTCTGGATGATTGTTCTATATGGCTTTAGGCCCATATGTTTCAACGCATACTCCCTATTTACTTACTGAACCACCAAGTTTGAATCCCCCTTGATGCAAAGTAAACGAATTCCTATCCGAAGAGCCTCTAGCAACCCTAGCACCAATGCCTCATATTCCGCCTCGTTATTAGAACAAAGGAAATCTAATTTGTAGGAAAGGCAGATCTCTTCAATTCCTTTTGAAAGAATAACCCCTGCTCCTCTTTTCACTTCTATCGAAGATCCATCGAAATCCATTGTCCATTCCTCCTCCGTTGCGTCTATGTGATTGGCCTGCAGATCGTCTCTCGGAACACTTTCTTTGGGTGGCTCAAAAGTTCCTGAGGGGAATATTGCCAATAGGTCGGCATACGCTTGACTTTTGATTGCGCGAGGAACCACATATTTCAAGTCATATTCGAAAAGAATAAGGAACCACCTAGCTGCCCTGCCAATCAGTATAGTTATCGCTAGCAAATACTTAATAGGATCACATCTAGTTACAATATGAATTGTAAAAGACAACACATAATGTCTAAGTTTTTGTGCTACAAATACTAAGGTTAACAATGCCTTTCCATGCTACTGTATCTGACTTTTGGCCCGTGGATGATCCTGCTGAGGTAGTAGACTGGCCGTTCTTGCCCATCGATCTCTTGTGCCAGCAAAGCTCCCATGGACCTTATGGTGGACGTGAGGTACAACTGCAACGGTATTCCTGCCCTTGGTAGAACCATGGTCTGTGGTAAGATGAGCAGTTTCTTCAGTCCATCAAGATACTCTTGGTGAATTGCATCCCATTTGAACTTCATGTTTTTTCGCAGCAGCTGCATTAGTGGGTGTGTTATCTCGGCTAACCCAGCAAGAATCTCCTAAGGTAGGAGACTTTACCGAGGAAGCTCTTCATCTCCTTCGTCGTTCTTGGACATGGCATTTCTAAGATCGCCCGCTGCTTATCCTGGTCCATCCGCACCCCTTGTCGGTCCACCACGAAGCCTAGGAACTTCCCACTTGTTACTCCAAAAATGCACTTCAATGGATTCATCTTTAATTTAAACTTCCGGCAACGGGAAAACACCTTCCTCAAATCGCTCAGATGGGACTCCTCCTTCCTCGACTTGATGACCAAATCATCCACATAGAATTCCAAAAATTTGTGAAAGAAGTCATGGAAAATGGCCATCATTGTTCTTTGATAAGTCGCCCCATCGTTCTTGAGGCCGAACGGCATCACCCTGTACATAAAGTTACCCAATGGGGTTCTAAATGCTATTTTCTCTACGTCCTAGGGGTCCATCTTGATCTGATTATACCCCACATATCCATCCATGAAGCTATACTTCTCATGACCAGTCGTTGCATCTATCAGGCCATCGATGGAGGGCAGAGGGAGCTCATATTTAGGACAAGCTCTATTCAAATCTCTAAAGTCCACACAGATCCTTATTTGGTTTTTGTCTTTCTTTCCCACTTGGACAATGCTAGATAGCCAGAGTGGGTGTTGTATCGGTACGATGAACCCTGCCGTTAGTAAGCGTTGGACCTCTTCCTTAATCTGTATATCCAGCTCGGGCTTGTACTTTCTTGTGGCTTGCTTTACTAGAATGGAAGAAGGCATTACGTTCAACTTGTGACAGCTCACCTCCTCATCCAGCCCCTCCATCTTCATGTATTTCTAAGTAAAAACATCTATAAATTCTCGAATCAACTCGATCAAGGCCTCTCGTCTCTCCTTGCTGAGATCCTTCGAGATGAAGATGGGACTTGGGTCTTCTCCTTCTTTCGCCAGGTTCAACTGCTCCAACTCTTGTGCCTGGGGCTTGGGTTGACCTGCCATGTAATCTGGTTCTTCGGCGACTTCCTCCATGAATTCTTGTATGCTGTAATTATTTATCACCATGCATTGCCCTTGTCGATCCACCAAAAAGCATTCATATATCGGGTCAACCTCATTATTATCTTCCTCGGCCGCCCGCTCATACCGTTACAATCGATACACCACCTTTCCTTTTTCGGTAATAACTTTCTTACATTGTCTACTGGTAGCGGCGACTGCCTTCCTCTTCTTCTCCATAGAAGCCTCGGCCACCCTTTTTCCTGAGAACCGTCTCAGCACACTTTATCGTTGGACCTCATGCTCCATCGGATCCACTCTGGGCCTCAGCCTGTCTCTAAGCTTCTTCAAGATGTTTTGGGGTCGACGGACCACCTGGTGAGCCTCTTCGGCTATTACCTCCATGATAATTGCAACCTCCTTACTTTTCTCATTCACGGTCCCCATCCTTAATCTGATCGAGGGAACCCATGCTCCCTCCATCCTCCTCGTTAAGACCCGAACATCTTCTTCCAACATAGTATAAAATGTTGCGTCCACCAAGTGAGCTTCCTCAATAGCGAGGGGCCTCTTTGTAGCCCTAATGGTTACCTTCGTCCCCTTGATATTCGCCTTAGCGCATTGGTGGTACGTAGAAGGAACTAACCCTTGGTTGTGCATCCACACCCTTCCTATTAGCAGATGATAGGAAGTTGCACTCTCTATCACGTGGAACTTTATATGGGAACTCAAATTCCCCATCACAATCCCCACATTAACATATCCAATGGATATGGAAGATTGGTTATCATACCCCGAAATTACCAAAGGCATGGGGACCAACCTTTCTTCCGGAATATTGGTTGCATGAAAGGAGTTAATTGGCATGATATTAATGGAAGCTCCCCCATCCACGAGAGTCCTCGCGAAACTAACTCCGTTGACACTGGCAGTCACATAAAATGTCCTGTTATGTGGGAATCTCACAGTCCTATCGGCATCGCTGAAAGTCACCTCTGACAGGAACCTCCTTACCAGCCTGGCCATGGGTCCCTTCCATTTCAGCGAAGGGACTATGTCTTTCCTCATAATATTTAGTATCGCGTGGGTTATTTCCAACATGCTTTCCTTTGGGATCCCCACTTGGTCGAAGAACTAAGTGAACTTCGGGGATTTTAAAACTGCACGGTACTCTAGGCACGGATCTGCTTCCTCACCTCCAATGCTTTACACATCCTCCATGTCTTTAGCGCTTGCTTCATCATAGGCTAAAACTACGTTAGCGATTCCCTAGGTACAGGTCTCCAAAGTTGCTTCATACTCTTCTCTTTCTCCTTTCTCTGCCTCTTCATCGTAGGCTACCACGAGATTGGCCCCATGTGCTGGTAGCGAGTTGTTATTGACGTTCTGTGGAGGGATTTGCAATGTCCCTGCCTTCACGTACTTGTCAATAATTCTTCTCAGTGTGAAGCAACTTTTTGTTGGGTGCTGGATCCTCCAATGGACCTGGCAATACTTTGGATCTGCCTTCGTTGCCGCATCGGACTCCCCAGTGAGAACGTCCTTTGGCTCATAGACCGTTCCCCCTTGGACCATCGCGTTGTTACAGCTGACAGCTTCTTCTACTGTACAAGGTAATGGTGGTGGGTCTTCCCTGTCTCTTCCGAACTTCCTCGTATTGTCATTCTTTGGTGCTTTGCCCCTATCTCCCCCTCGGTGTACCCTACATGTGGGGGCTGAGACCTCCTACTCGCGGGTTGCATCAGCTGCCTAAACATCATGGGCACTGCCACCGGATTGGGTCGCACCACCAAAGAGATATTTCTCGCTGCTTTTAAGAACGCTGCAAAAGTCCCCTCGCGCGTCTCGTTAATAAGATGGCAGATGTACACAGGAAGTAGCCCCTCAGCGCAGATCTGCAGCAACTTGGATTCTTTGGCCTCCTCCCTCACGTCGAGGGATCTTTCTCTGAACCTTCGAACATAGGCCACCACTTCTTCCCCAGGTCGTTGCTTCTCCCTACCCAGTTGGGTCAAAGTAAACTCATCTTTTGTCAGAAAGAACTTCTGGACAAACAACACGTGCATCTCTTCTCATATAGAAATGTTGTTGGGAGCCAAATGGGAATACCAGGTATATGCTTTATCGATCAAGGATTTAGAAAACTCCCTCAACCTAAGCCTTTTATTGTTACAATACGCCCCCAAATGTTTAACAAAGCGCTTAATATGCTCCTTCGGGTTCCCATCATTTCCCGTGTATTTTTCAAAAATAGGAGGAATATAGTCCTTTGGATAGGGCTCGTCGTTGTATTCCTGGGGATACGGTGTTCGAAAGTCATCAAAAACCGAAGCAACCTCGCCAGTAGATTGTGAGGAAGCCTGCATGAACTTCAGCATCTCATTTTGCATCTCCTTTCTCATTTCCTCCATGGGTGATGCTACTGGGGCAGCAGTCAATGGTACCACGGGTTGAGCTCCCGTTGCAGCTGCAGCAGGCGCCACGGTTGGGGATGCTGATGCTCCTAATGTTCCCCATGTTGGATTCACAATAGAGGGTACGCTCGCTGGGACTGTTCCCGCTACGCCTGCACCTGGCGGGGTTGTTGGAGCTACCCCTGGTTTTACGAAGGCATTGGCCTCCAATCCTCCTAGCATAGTTGAGGCTACTGGAGTTTGCAAAAACTCATAAAACTTGTTCATGAGTAGCGCGACCTGAGTGGGTCCCAACCCCGCACTCGTGGAAACTTGTGTCACCCTCGGAACGCCTGATGTTGTCGAAACCGGAGGTACCTCGACTCGAGGAGCCCCGTCCCTTAGGGCCTCCAGTTCTCTCGCAACTTGTTCTTCATTATGCTGGATGTCATCAAAGTTGAGCCTTCGATTAGCATTATCCTGCGCCATACTCCTTACTTAGAAGAATGCCTCCCCAGCGGAGTCGCCAAATGTAGGAGGATACTTTAGATTATAGATGGAGACGTAACCCCTATTCTAGTGTGGTAATGATAAGCTAATCTGGCCAAAACTTTAGGTTAATGATAGGACACACAAATACAAACCCAATGAAGATAAACTCAGTATAAACTCACAAAACTCTCGTGTATAACTCAGGGAATAGTAATGAACTTTAGAAGTAACTTGGCTAGAGGGAGAGAGAAGTAAGCACCTTAGATACACCTTGGTAAGCAGGTAGAAACACACCAAACACTCTCAAGAATCTCTGACAAGTATTAAAAGCTTCGTAATAAATAACAATGGTGAGTGAGTAAACTCTCTGGTTTGCAATAACTCTCTCTGATGTGTATCCACTCTAGCAATAACTTCTGAATTCTCAAACAATCCCCCCTCTCCTCAGAGGTGGTTGAGGTCCTTAAATAGCCCCCACCCCACACCATCCCCGAGGCAACTCAGTCATTAAAAACTATGAAAGACCTCCCTCATACTTTATGTCACACCATTAAATGCCTGATGCACTAGTTGTTTCCACGTCATAAGTATTAAATGCCAAGACATGCCTTTTGCCTAACCACTGTGTGTCAAGGGGCTGTTGTCGCAGAGGTGGCTCACCAACTGCCTGACAGCCCCAAATACCACGGTGGTTTACTCAAGTGTAGGTCTGAAATTGTTTAGCTGGCTAGTGACATCACCTATAGTAGATGTGACATTAAGTAGAGGGTTATTTGGTTCACAACTCAACGCCCGATTGAACTCCAAGCTGCTCGGCCCGAGGTTCCATGATAAGGGTCCTTCGGTATTTTACCAGGTGTATCTAAGATGGTCAGGACAACCCCCAACGGTGACTTACTTCTCAATCCTCCAAACCAAGTCCCTCTAAAGTTCTCGCGGCGAGGTCATTCGATAGAGCATGAAAGCTCTCCCAGGCCCTGCCAAGCTTGGTCTCTCGCAAGTACCGTTTGACCTCACATAAACTCAATATTAATCTCGTTACAACATTATAACCGTTATAGCTTACAGTCAACATAAAATAGAAATACAATATGACTAATACAACCAGCTAAAGTATGAGTTGCCACACCAAGCTGCCGCGCTGAGTTGCCACGCTTGAGCTGCTTTGGTTGCTTAATCTCGAACACTTGCCAATTAAGCAATTATCCCTAATCTCAAGATTACCTTCAAGCCCCTCTACAATTTTAAACCGTGCCAAATTCCTGTTTTTAGTGTAGTATACTTAGTATGCTTTTCTTAGAAAAATTAAAATTTTCAAAAAGATTTTCTTTCTTTTTTCTCCTTTTTGGGCATTTTGCCTTTGTTTTCGGTGATAAATTTCAATAATTGCCCGATCCAATAGACAGCCCAATGATGAATGTTCTCAATTTTAGAAGTTATTAGACTTTAGTCCTCGATTAATGATATTATGAATAACTTCATAAATTAAACTTTAATCCCATGAGCACATGCACTTTTATCATTCTATTGATTTGGTTTAAGATTTTTATAACTCGGTAATCTTTTGTTGCATTGTATATACTTACACCGAGTGAGATTTGTACCTTTCGTCGTTTGTGAGTGTATACATTATTCTTTTCTCATTGAAAACGTTGAATTCGTTAGTAATATCACTATTTATTCATTTGATCGTTCATTAATTGAGTTCATATTTGAAATGTGTTACTTGATCATGATTTTCATGTATTGTTTTGATTCGAGAATTGCGTAAACTTTGTGAAATGATCATCGGCCCTCTTTGTTATATCACCCATATTGATTTTGACCTCACCCTTATATGTTTACCCTCGTTAACCCCCTTTAAGCCTAAATATAACCTTTCGTTTCATAACCCAAATTCCCATACCAACTCTAAATTGGAGTTTTAAAACCATACATACACTTTCCATACCTTTGTTTGGAATGTTACTTGGGATTGAATGATGTTGTTATGATGTCGGTTGCAATTTAGGCATATGAGAGTTTGAAAAGTAAAGAAAAGAAAGTAGTGAAGAAAAAGAGAAAGCAAAAAGAAAAAGAAAACAAAAGAAAAATGAGAAAAAGAAGAAAAGAAAAGAAAGAGAAAGTTATAAATGTTGTATATAGTTCAATAAGCTTTGATTACTCTCCCTGATGATATATCTAATGCCGTTTTGGAACTTTTTTTCCAATTTTGATATTGCCCGCATTATCCCATTATCCCGAGTTTTCATTCCGAACACTTTGAATCCATACATACATTCCTTCATTCCGTACCCTAGCCAAGCCTACATTATAACCCTATTAAATTCCTATGTGATCTTAGGTTGATGTAATTTAAAAGTCATAATAGTTTTGATAATCTGTGAAAATACATTTCGCCTCTTTTAGTGTGCGGTATCCTTTCATTGAGATTACAGTTTTCATTTTATATATAGCGTTCTTCATTTGTGACATGTGTGCGGCCTAGTTTTCATTTACATTTACTCCTTATGCCCGTATGTTCCTTGTGTTACCTCCCTGTTTCGAGTGATTTCGCTTGATGAGTGCAATGCCCGTGAGGATTGAATATATGCTTGCGTTAATTTAGTATCCGGTTTATATAAGTTTTTCGCCAAATCACACTTTGCATGTGCTCGCCCCCCTCCCACATTTTAAGGTTTTAATTATATGAGGTGCATTCTATAATGTTAATGATTTGGACATTTGTTTGAATTCACTCAATGTGCTAATAATGCGTATGAAATCCTTTTCGCCATTGTTGGGCTTGTCGCGTGTTGGTTTGGGCATATTTTGAGGAAATCATGTGATGTTCGTGGGTACCATCCCTGAAAACCCTCACAAGACGACACTCGTCCACTATGGTGATCTAGGGGTTTAACGGCTTATTGCATACGCTAAATGCAATCGAATTGCCCGCGAAAGTGGACTTTTTCTTTTATAACATACTTTTGTACTATCTTCAGCTTTTGGTTTGATTGTAGTTCTTGTTGCATATTATTTCATTGCTAGGAACTAGCAATGTGTAAGTTAGGGGGTCTGATGATACGCAAATATTGCGTATTTCATCCTCCAAACGGGCGCATTTTAGCCCCCTCGGGTATCTTATTCCCTATATTTATGCTCGTTAACCAGACAACCTCGTATTTCTACGTTAACATGTTTTACAGTGGTTAATTGAGCTTTTATAGGTGTTTGGATGCTAAGTGTGAAGTTCGGACGCATTTCGCTCGATTTTCTTACGCGATCGCACGTTCAAGGGAATTTTAGTCTTTTCACAGCTTGGGCACTGGCCTAACGTCTCACGAAAGTTGTATCCTTCCTCGCTAGCTTCGTGTGGCCGCGAACGGTGCGCGATTCCGAGTCCGTATGAAGAAGTTACGGTGATTTCAGCGGAGGGAAAAACAATGAAACTAAAAGAGGAGGAGAAGAGGAAGAAATAGGAATGCAGTAGGCTGTTTGGCTGAGACCTGCTTGATCGATCGATCCTCATCGACAGTGGATATTTTGTTCATGATCAATCGATCGGCCAAAGGGGTCGATCGATCGATCCCCTATTTCCAGCAGATATTTTGCCTTTTCTTTTTTAACTTTATTCCAACTTACTATATAAAGCATTTTTGATGTAATAACAAATATAAACGATTTTTGGTTAGATAGGTTTGGGTTTTGGAGGTTTTGGAGCACATTTCTTCATTTCTTCTTGGATTGACACTCCATTTGTTGTGTAATTTGTGCTACCATCTTCTATCTCCATTTAATATCGTTGTATTTCTTTATTTCTTGCTTTGTAGTGTAATTTCCATGCTTTCTAATTTAGGTTTACTTGCTTGATTTCATTGCTTTCTAGTGTAAATTTACCACGTTTATTTACCGCTTTATTTATTGCGTTTTTAACATGCTTTTTAGGGAATTTAAATTAGGTTGCGTTTGAATGGAACTCACTCGGGTTAACACGTTGCTTGGCTTTGGTGATAGTGTTTACAGGTCTATTTCGGGTGCTTTGTCCTAGGAGATTTGACGAGGCCTAGGAGATTTGACGAGGCATATCATGTATGTCCCGTGCTTACGACCTTGCGTGCGCAATTTTCGAGATATTTGTTGACGCCAAAATCTTATTAGGCTTTTATGCGGATTTAGGGGCGTGACAACCCTTGATTCAATTAACTGTCAAAACAAGACGCATTTGTAATAACTCGTCGACCCATGTAACCATTTTATACAAATTAACTCGGGTGAGGGATATTCGACGTAACCTATAGTTTTACTCGCTTTGTTAGTTTAGTTTCAATACACTTGCCTAGATTAACATTTCCCTTTTATGCATCTTTTTCCTTTTTAGTTTGTAATTCACCTTTTGCACTTTTATTTCGAAGTACTAAATCTCATAAATTCTAGCATCTCGTCCCTGTGGATTTTCGATACCCGACTTACCGCTATACTCCCCAGTTGAGTGTAGTCGTAACTTAGGTTTGTTTGTATTGAGTAGGCGAAACAGAAAACAACGATTAACGTCTTTACACGCGCGACTTTTCGCACAGTAGGCATTAATATTGTTATCGTAGTCTTGATGGAAACTACAGTGTTGGTTAAACCTTCGTTGGGAAGGTCGAATTTTTATCTTACCCGACTAGTTCATCATTTAGAGGAGAGAAGTTGGGTTTTTTTCTATTTTAAGCCTCTTATCTGTGCTTCCTCTTTCTTCGATCACCATTTGACCCCTTATCTCGAAGTTTGTCCTCCTTATGAGGGAGGAGACGACCACGAACTATGTCTTCAGCATGATTGTGTTTTTCCCTTCTTCTTGAGGGCAATCGTGTTACTTGGTGGGATCTTGGAGAAGGAGTAAATGGTACTCTTTTGTAGAGTCCCCCCAGGAAGGCTAGAATTACCACACATTGATCCGGATGATCAATCTTGAGTATTCCATTGTTAAAGATCTTAATAATCTATATTAAGAATTTTTCCTTCTTTTGAAGCATGTAGAACCAATAGTCCATAGTTTCCTTACATACCCGACTACTAATAAAGTGACAGACGAACAAGTCCAATATCTCGCTAAAGTAGGTTAGTGAGTATAAAGGAAGTTAGTTTAATTAGTATTTCGCAATCCTTTGAGATTTGATATGGGCTCCCCATGTAATCCATATAGGCTTCATAATTATCAATGCGGTCGTGTGTGTGGCGTTCCTTCAAAGGCATCCATTCTTGGAAGGTATAAAGTCGTGGGCATACGATAATCAGAATGGTTGTGCATAATGTTGGCTCGATCATACAACATCGTGTTGAGCTCGACCAGTCGGTTAATTCATTAGGATAAATCCTAAAAGGATTGCATTGGCTAAATATACTAGTCCATGTGGTTAGCCAATAGTATTTACTTAGACTAATATTACCCAAAATAAAAATTGTTTATTAGAGCGAGGTACTACATTCCCTACTTGATGAGATGCTAATCAATGTGAGATTTCAAGGCCGACATGTCGATCGAAAGCATGATGGATCGACTAAGGCCATATCTGACCTCGACACTTTTAATGGTCGAATTAGACATAATAATTAACTCCTTGACAAGAGTGAAAGACACTGGCCAGGAATATGGCATAGGAGCAGGCAGGGGAAGTTGAGAGGATGAATTTGGTCTCGGAGCGACCACCATTTGTCGTTATTGAAACCAACCATAATGTCTATACCAACCCAATAGGGGGAGATTAAGGGAGATATTATCTTTTCTAGCGGTCCTTTGACTTTTTTCTTTTTCTCCATTTCTAATCTCCCTCAATTCTCTCTTTTTCTCACTAAGAAATCACTCGTTGCCTACCCCACATGCGGTGGACGACTCAGTTTTTTTTTCTCTTGGCCCCAATGGCCAAGATATTGACATTTTGACAACCTATTGCTTCCCCCATAGCGTTGTGCAAATTGAATTTTCCTTCTTCAGCTTCGTCCCATGACCGATAAGAAATAGTCAGTTTAGCCCTTTCAAATGAGAACTAATGGCTAATATTGTCCCATTATTGCTCGAAAAGAGTCTTATCTAAGTCTATTGAGATGGAGTGAGGGTGGAAGATTCACTAACCCCTAGGTAGACTCCACAAGCCTTGGAGTTTGATAGTTTTGTTTTCATCAAGTTCACCAATGATGGGTGAAGTTTTTTCCTTTGCATTAAAAAACACAAAGGCCTATCAGTCTTACTGACAACAAATATGAACAAAGAAGAAATAGTGAAGACACTGTGAGGGAAGCCAACCCTCATGGACACCACAACCCTTATAGTCTCTTCCATCTCTATAGAGGGAAACACAAAAAATGAGAATATCTAATTGCATGCCTTTATGAGACTTGGTTAGTCATTCAACCAGTTCCATTTTAGCCTTGCGAGACTTAAAGTGGTGGAAATCAAACCAGTAGTGTCTAATTTCTTCAAGACCCAGATTGGTGACATATATTTGGTTGATGGTTACCAGTAGCACTGGCAAAATTATGGGTTGAGCCTAATTTGGGCGGGTCAAATATGGGTTGGGTTAAATGTGGGTTGGGTTAAATGTGGGTTGGGCCAAATATGGGCGGACCAAATATGGGTTGGACCAACCCATTAATTTTTTACTAAATTAAGTATTACAATTCGAGGTATATATAAAAAAAACTCATATTTTACTCATAACTTTTTAAAATGAGTATTATATTTGATTTGTATCTTTTAAAATTGGGCTCCATATTTAATTTCTTGCTTTGAAATATGGGCCACATATTTAACTCATAGCTTTGAAATATGGACCCCATATTTAACTCACAACTTTTAAATATGGGCCCCATATTTAGATGCTTGGGCTAATATGGACTGTTTAATTATTTGGGTCACATTTTGCCACTACTAGTTACCATCCCCATTATGATGCGAAAAAATTTATCACTTACTTAAAGAGGCATTAGCTAATAGAAGTGAAGATTTTCTAAACTTTAGGGATGAGAGGGGAACCAGACCCGCTTTCAATGGCTGAGATGGTACATCGCAATAACATTGTCTAAGTGTCGGGATACAAAAAGCAATGCAAGTGTCGGGATATTTTAGAGCTCCATCTGTATATACCATCATCACCTACGAAACCGGGCTAAGACTTCAATTCCAAAATAAGAATCTGTTAAATTGAATAATGGTACAAACTAAAAATTAATACTAAGGAACCAAATGGCTCCCCAAAACACCACTACAAAACAAATTGGCTGATTAGTGAAATTCTGATCATGATAATTCATTTAATTGAACACTAAAAGCTTGGGTGCAAAATAAGCTATGACCTGTCAGTATTTTAAAATGAAAAGCACACGATACAGATTGCTATCCCTATATAATATAACATGCCTGTGGAGAATTTTCATCTCAACCTTGGATTCTCTCTCATCATCTCTTAACTTGGCAATATGGCAAAGGATCATGTAGTAATGGCCACAACCAACACAAGCACTTGGGCTAGATCAACATTTCACAACCAGCCCTCAGTGATGAAATTACGAAAGTGCCTGACGAGCACATTGACATGCTGGTACTAGTGCTTCAGACAGCTTAAATCATTGCATATAATGTACACGGGATATGAACAAACCCTTTATGTTAATTTAACTAACATCTAAGGGTTGTTGAACAAACACCTGCGAATAGTTGTTGCGAATTCCCCGACCTTCTGAGGGTGGAAAACGACAGCACAAATTCCAAAACAAGCAGCAGCAGCTGCCACAATTGCAAAGACAAGAGGACGAGAAGTCAAAACCGTACTTGTAAATAGGGGGCTGCAGGACTTTCTCGGCCACTCCCGTTCCTTATTAAAGTTCACGCTCATAACAACATCTCCATTCAAAAGTGGAACACTTGAAGAAGTTAAACCGACTAAGGCATCCAATTTGTTTCTCTCTGTTACCCCCATATCCTGCAAATAGATAAGCCAATATACTTATATGGTTATGTACACATGGGCCAAATGGGCTGACCGGGTAAAAAAAAATGAGGGTAGTGAGGTAACTTTGATGTTTTCTTGTTGCTTACATTTACGAGATAGTTTAGGTGGTTGAATATTATTAGGCTATTTTTATGCTGTGCATCTTTTTGGTCATTTGTGTCGTTTAAATGCCCTTGCCTTCCTCCTCATACTCGAGAACATTATGAATATAGTTATCCTATGAAATGAGAACAATAAAGAGATTGCACTAATTTCTTGTCGGTGTACATGCTTTCATGGGTTTACATCGGATTAATACTTGACAAGGTGTTTCTTCCAAATGGGGTGAGTTTCGCCTCAGAGAGAGAGATGGGGAGTCGAGTTTTGATATAATATTCAATCATATCAATGACATGCCTCGTTCAAAACACCAGTAATAATTTTAAAAAGAATTTTAGTTGTTTAGAGAAATTTTTCTACGTACAAACGACAGAAATCAAACTGGCAAAGCAAAAGCAGAAAGGCTAAAGACAATCTGAACTTGTGGATTGAAAAACAAAAGAAAAAGGAATTGATGAAGCAGGTTCTACAGATACAACACAACTCTAGAGTTTCTTGCATTCGAAGTTCAAGAAATAACACCTCAAAAGTCAAATGTTATAATGTACGAGGGCACAGATGTCGTGCCTCAATGGTATACAAAGTGAAATTTATATTCTTTCTAGAAAATCTTAAAAAAAAAGAGAAAAAAATTATCAGCAAATTAATATATAACACTAGACGTGTCTATCATCAGATAAATGCATGGTAATAAAAGTTTGTGGGCACAAACGCTAAATATTAAAGTCAAAGCAAATTTTAAAAACAATTATGTAACAGCCCGGCTCTCTGAATGGGCTCTTCTTTTCTACTATTTATGGACCCGCCCTTTTTATAGGGGTAAATAACATAGTTATCATATTGGGATACGTATCGCGTATCGAAAACCACGTGTATCAAGTATCGTGAATCGTATCAAGATACATATTGTAAGATACAGTGCAAAAAATCTAGAAGGTAGTAAAAATTAAATCAATCAATTGAAAGCACTTTACAATCAACTGTACAACATATTATAGTTTTAAACCAATTTTATGACATGATTACATTGTCTAATGGTAAAAAGTTTGACTTTCGTGGGAATATCGCAACATAAAAGACACAAGAAACGTAAGAACACATTGGACTTTTCAATTCATGGTTCAAAATCTTGGCTGCGGTCTACAACTCAGACACCCAATTTTCAAACTCGGACATGGTATCGGGTGATACGCAACGACACGCTATTTAAAAAGTCAAATAAACTTCGAAACAAGTATAGAATTAAAAAAAAAAAAGATTGATAATGTAAATATTAGATAAATTAAAAACCATCATTTAATACGCATAACATTGTCTAAGTGAGTATACTAACACGCCTAGAACTAGTCAGCTTCAGTATGCCATTATAAATTAACACTAAGTTTGCAAAACAACCTAATAACACATAAAACTTTATATAGAAGTTGCACATAAGCAAAACAATTCAACAAAAGCAGATTAATGGATTCGGAAAATTGAAAAGGTGGGGGGAGGAGGAGGTTTCACTCAAGGGGAAGGATGTAGAGGACTGCACAAGAAAATGAATTGAAAAAAGGGTTAGAATTATTTTAGGGTTTTGTTATTTTGATTTTTCGATCCTTTCAAAAAAATGACAGAAGAATCGTACAATTGAAAGCCCAAAAGAGTTTGAAATTCGGGTATTTTTGGCTAAAAATTTGGTCCGAAAATTTCAGACTCAGTAACGCTATGTGTATTGTGTATTGTAAGATATGAGGATCGTATCGGGATACGGAACGATACGCTTGGGATACTGGACATTTGTGGCGATGCAGAGGGGTGATTTGTATCTTTTTACTTGTTTGTCGTGTATCGTATCGGGATACGTATCGTGTCGTGTGATAACGGGTTAGTATCAAAAACCCCTCAGTCCGTTAACAAATAGGTTTCAAAAAAAACAAATCCAAACCCGAACCGATACTGTTAACGGGTCACCTGGCCCAAACCGTTAAGACCCAGTAAGTACCCAAAATTCTCCATCAAAACATAATATAATTTGTTCCTACATCCTAAATTCCAATGTTAATACTAATAGGATCCCAACAACAAAATGTTTCTTACCCAAATTTATAAATATAACAAATATTACAAAATGTATCAAAGTGCGGGTTTTAATGGCTATAAATAAGTCTATTCGGGTGTATCAAAATTTTCAAACCCGAATCATTATCTTAACGGGTCTATCATGTTGACCTGAGATTGACCCAAACCCAATTAGCCTAAACTCATTGACTTATAATTTCTTGTCGGATTGTGTTATATTGTGGTGTGTCATTCCAAAGGCATAAATGCACATGTATAATGAGTTTGCATTTCACCCACTTCAATATTATTTTTTTTTATGAAGTTAACGACCGTCATCAACAAATTTGGTGAAAAAAATTCATTGGATTACCTACTCAAAAGGCTACTTTCGTAAATTCCTTAAAAATAAAAGAACATTCTTTTTAACGATCCACTAATCAGGAGGTATGATATTCTCACCTGATTGGTAGCTGGAATACCAGAAAGCGGGTCATTTTCGGAGCTTTGATTGCAGAAATCCTCTTCTGACTCGCTACTAATGAGCAATACCAGATTCACTTTTTTCTGCAATTTTTGTTGAAGGATATTGTTAGCATGATTTATATTTCTCTGATACAGGCTCATATCAGCAATGCCAGTTACTAGATTGTTATCAATAACGATCTTCATATGATACAAGACTCTCTCCAGGATGGCAGTAGACTCATTCTCTATGAGGAAGTCCAATAAACAATTTAATCTTTGTAATTTAGAAGAAGTCGGAAAGTGTAGCGTATTTTCCGATGAAGGCTTCTTGAGTAACCAGGCCACATGCAAAATAAATTCAGAGAGCTCTTTTTGTCTCAATACAGAAACTTCACACAAAGAACTAGTAGCTGCAAACAGAGACCCTTTTGAACAGAGAGATGTATCAAATTTCTGCTGCATTATCTTCATTTCGGAACAAATTTCTGTGTCCCCTATGAGAATAGGAATGTAGTTGGATAAGCCAGATTCATTCTCAACCTACAAAAGAGATTAATTTTTATAGAAAAACGAAAAACAGAGAGAGAGAGAACATAGATACATAAAAAAGGGAAATGATACAAGTCTACTCATCCTCGAATCATACCCCAAATGATGTGGCATAGCAGTAAGTGTTGTACTCTTTACTGCTATGCCACATCATTTGGGGTATCATTTGGGGATGAGTTTGGGACTCATAGCATTACTCTAAATCAAATGTGATAAAGTAATACCTCAATGAATGCAGGGCCAAAAAGACTCTGTTCAGTATGAGGGACAAATATCTTCAATAACTGATGGTTAAAATTACTCGCAGTGGCTTCTTCAGTCTTATTACATGGTGTTTGAACACAAACGTCATATTTCAGATACTTACCAGCAAAAGATACAAGAAACCTGCCATTAGTGTTACATAAAAACATTCAATGGTCCAACAATACATCAATAAATTCAGAGATGACTACTACAAATAAATACATGCATAACTAGCCTGATTGCACTTTTTAAAGGTTTTCGAAAAAATAGCAAGTAAAACAATATTAATGTAGCAGTGAGCATGCTACTTTTAGTTTCTCATCTTTTGCACAAAAACTTTCTACAAGGAGCATAACAATTGCATTATGTAAGTTTGGAGAACATAACCTTCTATTAATAGTCAACCAAATGTCTGACATCCGGTTGGGTTCAGCCAATTAAAGTAATTTGATCTGCTCAACCAGTATACATATTCAAGAAGTAAAGGAAATGGAGAAAGGGGAAGAGAGGCGTGACTGAGCTAATGGTTCACAAGTTTGTCAAGTAATGCATTATCATACTAAATTGAAACTTCTTTTACTATTTCAGTTTAGTTAATTGAATAATAAGTTAGCGGGAAATGTCTCCATTGGTCTGCAGAATCGGGAAATTAGAGAAATGCTTAAGATATGGAACTGCATGTATTCAATCTCACAAATGGCTTTAATTAAATTTTTTCCATGTTCATTTTTTCATATCCTTTCTTTATGCAGGCTCGGAAGGGCTTTTTATGCATTGAATTTAAACAGTCACGTAAAGAGTCAACCTTAACACCACGTGTACAGGCTAGGCTTTCCTTTTATTTCATAATATATGTGATAAATAATTGATTAGAGAACCTTATAGAATTTGCATCCTTGATTAAAAAGGAATTTCCATCCTCATGCCATCAATCACAAATTACTGTGCAGTGAAAAAAAAATGATGAAATAAATAGGAGAAAATGGATTAATAAAGATAACTAATTTGTGCTTACTGATCAAGGACTCAACATTCTACATGCCAGCCTGCACATTGCTAATCACTAATTGACAATAAAGATTAAGAAAAAATGATAATAAATATAAAGCTCTTATAAGTAAGAGCTATTTGGTAATTGCAGGATATTTGTGCAGAACTTCGAATAATAAAATGCAGGCACCATTAACATTGATGTACTGGGTTTTGCCAAATCAATGCACAGGAGATGAAGGCACAGAGTACGGATCTCAACAAGACTTACTTTGGCAAGTGCCAAAATGCTTTTGCTACAGCAATGGCCTTAAAAGAAAATATGAAGTAAAATAAAATGTAACATACAGAATATAGATTTATTTTAAAAATATATCAGAAAAGGCAGCATTCTATACCGAAATTTGGGTTGAAGGAGATTACTTCCGCAAGCAACAAACTCCATGGGCTTTCCAGCCTCAAAGCATGTAGGATGAACATAGTGAAGCTTTGGGGGCTTTCCTTTCACCTTGACTTTTAATACAGAAGTTCCATCTGTGTCTATAAAAATAGTATCATGTTAGAAAAGATGAACAAGCATGTTTTCTAGAAATCAAATAACCTGATGTAAGAGAGAGCAAAGGTCTGGCAATTTTTTAAGGCATACCTCTATCCCTAATACAGTAAAAAATTAGTTTTACCCGGAGGATAGAAGAACTGAACAAATAATCGTCCATAGAAACACCCCAGGATTTTTGAAGAGAGAAATATTTTAAAATGTTTTTTTGAAGAGAGAAATAGATGTTCTGACTAATACTTCAATTGGGCGTCACTTACAAGATTTGTGAGTTGGGAAGATTCACTTCATACTTTAGGAAATCAAGGTTCGCTAAATTTCCCATTATTAATTTTGGTCTATCATAGGCTTGAATGATAAGTAAATTTTGGTGAAGGGCGGCAATCTAAATAATAACTTTTTCTACATTAAAAGGGCAAAATGACGCATAATAACATTTCGACCATAGTTTTTCAAGAGTCCCTTTGGCTGATTTATTTTTTCATCTATATATACTTTTATCAAAATTCTGACAGCCAAGCACCAGTACTTCAGCCCCTGACCTTGAGTATCAGAGTTACAAAGCGCATACCAATCACAAAAGTTGCATGGAGAATTTGGTATGTCAGTATTTAATTGACTGAAAATGACAGATAGCAATAATTCCATTATATCATCTGTAGGGGAAACTAAACAAGGCGTTGCCCATTGAATCATGCTAGGAGAAGTGGTCTTAAAAATGTTATCTGCCCTGACAAGTAAATGAAAACGTTTTTTAATACAACTTCGAAGCCAAAACATATCCAAAGGACGAGTGTAGATGAGTAGCAATAAAAGAAAAATTAGAATGAAAAAAAAAGGAGGTGTGAAAATCTGGACATCAACAAACAGTTGCTTGACATTATAATGATGAGCAACTAAAACAAATGGAAAAAGATGGAATAGAGGTTGGAATGAGCATGGAGATCTATTTCACCAGAACAGCCTCTTATGAAGGACAGAAGAGAAATAAAAGGGAGGAAGAGGGATAAAAAAAGGTGAACAAGATACAAAGAGAGAAAAACACAGAGGATGCAAAGATAGGATATAAAAACAAATAGGAAATAGACACTCAACTCAACTCAACAAAGCCTTTTCCCAATTATTTGGGGTCAGAATCTTTAATCCATTCAAGGCTCCCTACACCAAACGGAAAATAAGGGAACGGAATGAGATCTACTAAACTGGAGCACATAGATCAAGCAGGAAATCACACAAATAAACTATTCGGAGTAGGGTTTTCGACGAGGTGGGGGTTTCCGTTTAAGACGCTCGCTCATTTATTACTAATATTCGTCTCTTTTTTTTTTATGTTTTTCATTCAATTTTCTGAATTATTAAACATTTGATCGCATTTGAAGTTTCAAAATAATAAAAACTATCCCCCAACGTGTTTAAAAATGTGTCCCAGCGTGTCCAAAAACGTATCCCCAGCATGTCCAAAAAAATATGTGCCCCCAGCATGTCCATAAAAAATGTTTGTGTCCAAAAAAGAACATTGTGTCCAAGCATGTCCCCAGTGTGCCTCATGTCCAACAAGTGTCAAATTGGGTTTGCTGACTTTGGGAGAGTGTCCGTGCTCATAGAGTTCTTATTAACTAAAAAATATTTTTTTACAACAAATAGAGGTTATTACTTTAAAGTATTTCTTTTTTCAACATTTTTTCTTATTTTTTTATAACAATAGAAAACAAACCTATTAAATCTTTTATAACAGAGAACACGAACAGATATCCGGATAAGAAAAAAAACAAAAGGTTGAAGAAAGAAGGGTTTAACAAACCTCTCCAAACCCTCTAACCTTGAGCCACGAAGAAAGAAGGTTGGGTAAGCTCAAGGGCAGATGCAGCAGGGGGCGAGAGGGGCCATGGCCCCTTGTAAAAATCTGAAATTTTCCTGCACATATAGTGTTTTAAAGAAAATATAGGGAGCTGAATGTTTATATCTCACATTGAGGGTAAAATGTGTAATATTACAAACATTATAATTGAACTTCTGCGAACAAAACTCACAAATGGATCTAAACTTTTGTAAAAAAAATTCTAACTTCCACCCATTTTCTTCACTCTTTCCCGCCCTCTTTCCTTGCTTTTAACCCATATTTCTCTCTCATTTTTTTCACTATTTCTCTCCTCTTCTTATCTCTCTCTCGAAGTTACTGTAGTAGATATGGGGAAGCAAACAAAAGCCATGAGAAGTGAATCTGAGGTACCCACTCACATATATAAATAAAAATTTGTTCTTTGATTAAGATTGCATGTTGTTTTGTAATTTTATTTGGGTGAATGTTGTGATCTTGTGCCCTAACTTGATTAAGTGTTTGAGTGGTTCACTCTCCCTCTCTTATTTTTGATGAACTATTTATCTTGCCTTCATTTATTTTAGATAAAATATTGGAGTCCTATTTTTTTTTCAATATAAATTATTTAAGTGGTTGTTTTGCCCTAAATTATAGTTTATAAATCATATTATCTCTTTTAAGTCTATTATATTATTTATATTGTTATGTGTTAGTTATGTTCCCTCTCTTTTCTTTGTGTTCTCTATTTAAGAATTATTGAAATTTCAAAGTAATCTAGAAAATACTTGGGTGAATGTGATTGTTAACAAAATTATAGCATATTTGGCCCCCTAAGTCGAAACCCTGGATCCGCCACTGGGTAAGCTAAAGGTTCAAGAAAGAAAGAAGGGTTGAACCTAAGTCACAAATACGCAGAGCAGTGCGGGTACGAATTCGCGAGTTCGTCAATTTTCAAAAAATTATAAATGCGGGAGAGGCCCAGTGCAGCTACTTTTTATTTTTTTATTTTATTTATTATATATATTTATTTATTTTCAAAAAAGTATACTTCTTTATTTTAAATTTTAAAAAACAAAAATAGAAAAAAAAAGTTTAATTGTGAGGATACAGGGAGAAATAAGCTCAGCCCAAAAATGTTGATTAACTGAATATGGGTATTTCATTTATATCACATTAAATGTTAAATTATAATAAACTATTTTTTTTCATAATTTATATGGTGTAAAAATTTATTCATTATATCATATTTACCCTCGTAAACCATCTATAGAGCATTTGGGAATTAAATTATGAAACAAATTCCTAAATTTTAATCCCAACAAAAAAGTTCCTAAATTCATATGTTTGGTCATAGATGGTGTTCCTATAGTATTAATGACAGTGTTGTAAATCTTTTTAGAAGTCTCAGCTCCAGCAGGTCCTCCTAACAGGACCATATACATGGTGGTGAGCAGTGTTCTAAAAGGCCCGCCTAGGCTTGAGGCTTGGGAGAAACGCATCGCCCACGCCTTATTACGCCTTATTCTTGGTAAAAGGCTTAAGGCACACTTTTTTTTTAAAAAACGAAGGATTAGTTAACAAATATTGGTTATGGAGCATGAATATGAGAAAGATGGCTACCAAACATATGAATATATTTTCAAAATTCAAGGTATGTATTATTTTATTATATTACTAGCCTTAGAATAATTAAAATAATAAAAAAAGGAAAAACGCCTTTTTACGCCTAGGCTCTGCCTAAGTGCGCCTAGGCTCCTAAGGCTTGAGGCTTGACCTCTACGCCTCGATCACGCCTCGCGCCTTTTAGAACCTTGGTGGTGAGGAGGTGTGTCAGTGAGAGATAAAAGCAATACCCATATATTTTTAGGTGGATTCCAAAGCCCATACAACAAAAACAAATCCCCACAATAAACACGTGCAAACCCATGTAACTCGGAACGCTCAACAATTAACAAGGCTAAACTCAACCCACAAGAAGACAAACTAAACTCTCCCCCAAAGCTCAAAAACCCACTCACAAAACCAAAACAAACGAAGGCAGAAATTGATTGTCAGACACAAATATCATTCTCAGCAATTACAAACAGAGCGACCCACTTTCTTCAACCTCAGACCAAACCATCCAAAATAACTTGACCTCCGGTTTCAAGAACTCAACATATTTGCAATCCGCGAACTCAAAGAAACGAGAACGCGCATTCCATTTTTGCAATCCGCGAATTCACTCCGAATTTGAACCCAAATCGCCGGATCGCGATTCTAGAGCGGGGGCGGCAGTCATTTCCGGCGCACTGTGTGACTAAGGGTTGAACTCCAGTAAGCTTCAAAGAGCAAGAGTTAAAAGAAAGAAGGGTTCTGGTCCTAACTTTTAAAGAGATTTCTGCTCACCCATGACCTACGTCACTCCAAATTGGACAAAGATGCTTCAAACCAAAAAGATGCTTCGATCAGTTGCCAAAGGGTGAGATTCTTCTGTTATTACCTCTTTCTCTCCCTTCCTTTAGTTTCTTCCTTCGAAAATTCATGTCTCGGCCAATATTGTCTTGTCACGGATTCACGGTTGTATCGACCGATATATCGTCAATATGCAATGATTCATCTCAAAATGGCATCAAAGTCAAATTGTGTCTTGAAATCGTCTCCCCCGAGACCAAGTCATCTCGGAGTTGACTTGGTCGAGAATTTGAACCGCATTCATTAAGCTGTAGGAATTTCACTGGGACTCCATCAATTAGAAAATCCGTCGTCTTTCATAATTTCAATGACAAGCCTTGACGTGACATCAACTGATCATCGCCGAAAGTTCATCCGCATCGAAGGTTCCACCTCACTGTCATGATCTTTGTGCTACCCATGCGATCTATAACAATCATTAATGTTAATTGTGGTGGTTGAAGGTTCAAGTTGAAAGTAATTTCATGTTTCCTAAGGAATTGAGTTCCGTCAGCAATTTGCATCGACTTTAAGAAACATATTTGTACTTTCACGAATTTCATTATGAGTGACCAATTTTACAACTTCAATAGATGAAAGAAGTTTATTATCAGTTTCTTTTTTCCTTAGAAGGCAAATTTTTAACAAAGTAATAGTTTGGAGGACTTAGTGTAATTTACTCTTAAGCTTAGTTTTAAGATCATCAACATTACATTATCTAAAAGTGGACTATTAAGAGACGCAGAAATCTAACATATCATTGAGAAACAAAAAATAGCCCACAGTCAAAGATATTGTAACATAGAGATCAGCCATGTGAATATATTAATACACCTCCTGTATGTGTGTGTATATATATATGATACTCAGTGTTATACAATTGGTACATTAGAATACCTTCCATCACACGGAAAATCATGTTGTTTAGGTAAACAAGAAAGGTGCCTCTTCCAGAAAGCATGCTTCCAGGTGCAACAAGGTCATGTATATAGACAACAGGGTCTTCAAATAACTGCACAAAGCAATGTAATATGAAGGTCAAATTAACAAGATTCAACAGAAATGTACAAAGGAATCCGCAATTAAGATCCATGATCTAAACCCAACGTAAGGGATATAAATATGTTGTTGATACTAAAAATAACAAATAAAACTGCATTTTGCGTTCTCGCTTATGCCTCTAATGACCGATGAGTGTGTACCAGAACAGTTTCACACTGATTTTTTTTTTGGGACGTACATGTATATTCAAAACCGCCAAAAGAGAAAGCAAACCCATGATAGGCAATACAGTCAAAACAGCGCAGCCCCTGTAACCACCAAAGGACTACAAAAATTTATAAAAATAAAAAACTTTGAGCAAAAGAGAACCCTAAAACTCCACAAATGACATTACAATAGTGGGATACGACTCTATACAATAAAGTACAATGAGATCAACAAATATTCTGAAGCTTTAACATAAGTAATTCCTCTTGCTTTAAGGGATGTACAAAGTTGCATTAATAATCATTGCAATTCAATAATGATTACCAATTATTGAGAACATATAAGTTAAGGGATATGTTAACATAAGCGTCAAACCCTATTAGATACCATATAATTAGGATAAACTACCTTGATCCACATAAAGTTGGGCATTGCAATGAAGACAGTCAAGATTGTACAGCCAGGACGGATATATCCCTCCAATTCAACAGGCATGCTGGCCAACCATTGAAATATCTGTAAAAATATTTGTCTCATGTTACTCAACCCCTAGTATATCTGATATAAATAAATGTTTATCCTGCTTAAATACTAAACTGTAATGATAATCCTTATAATACTTGGTGCCGAAGTCGTCGAGGGAACTCAGCAGGATTCCAATCATAAAGCTTGAATGAGATCCGACCAGTTGGACACTACAATCAAATTTCAAATTCAGTTCATCGCAACTTAAGTAAGCTATTTACAGAACCGGAAGATAAGAGGTAAAATCAGCAAACATTACTCAGCGCAAACCTACCATAGAGGACAATGCACTCTTATTGTCACAATAGGACGGAGAACGAGTGTATTTTTCTTTCCCTTCATCAATTTGGGTTTCACCAGAAGCCGCAAAAGATAGACCGCTGTCATTCTGGATATTTTCAGAACCAGGAGCTGAGCACTGTATGGAGATGTGTTCTTGAGGCTCCAGCACTGTTTCCCTTTCCCCTGCTTGGCTGTTCAAGCATGTGCTATCTGTGCCACACACGTCTTTTAGGCCATTTTCTACTCCTTAACTTTGTAAAAGTAAGCACGTTTGAACAGGAACATCAAGGAGATTCTACATTACTGTGGATAGCATTCTCCCCCTCCCCGACCCCACCCCACCCAAAAAAAAATGCTTCAGTACAAGTAATACAACCTATTGGGGTCCAGTGCGTCTACATTTCCCTCTGGCTGAATCCCAGCCGTCGAAAAGACTAGGATTCTGTCACTTTCCAGAGAGAAATGAATACACTCCCAATGCCAACCTACAGAGAGTACTGATACAGGACATTACTTGAGCTAAAGAAGTAGAACAACATTTACCCCAGGTCCCCAACGCAATTAGACGTATCTAAACAAAAAAATCACGAGGACAAGGGACATTTTTGTTTATGATAGGGGATCAAATGATTTAGGACCATAAGTTGAAGTCAATTGTACCTTTTCCAGCTCCATGATCACAAGCGATATCTTCAATCAATAGGACTTGTTGAGGTTCCTTTTCAGGGGCCTCCTTGGAATCAGTTGATTTTCTTCGACGTCTGTTATTGTGGCGCTCTAATTTCCTTCGACAACTACGTTTACCTTCATCAAAATCTGACAAGATGTGAAACCTACACAGAATTATACATATCAGCAGATGTCCGTATTAAGGAGATACATCAGTTTGGTCCTGATCTGTCTCAACTCTCACATCAAAAATTTAAAAACAAGTAATAATCCCATTTCTTCAATACTCTTCCCAAACTAGAGGATTTCAACAGTCATGAAGAAGCTCGAAGTAATTCAACGAGTGTCGTTATATTCTCAAATCCTCGATAAATTTCAGAAGCAGAATGGAAATATATAATGATTCAAACAGAAGCAACAAAGTAAAATTCTCAAACCTCTCAGAAATAAGCAGGATGGGAAAAATAATGTCTCAAACAGAAGCAATAAACTAAAATATGGCTCACCACACTACAGATGAAAATGTAACTATAACTGTAAATTAAAACTTTGGCCCCTTTACAACATTGCAACTTGGAAACTTTCTTTCAAAAGAAATCTCAATAATGAAGATATCTCGTACTTTGCTGCAGCCTTGATGGGGAAAATTGAGGGGTTTAGATAGTCACCGGGATGTAAAGATGGGAGAACGTGGAAGTTTAACATGTTGGGATGGGTGGGTTGTGTGTGTGTGTGTGTGTGGGGGGGGGGGGGGGGGGGGGGGAATATTCTCCAGCTAATAATAATTCTAGTTTTCGTTGAATTCAGCATCGTTTTCACCTTTTCAACTTACAAGGGCAGCAGGGATTCCTGCTAAGCTTCTTTTCGTTGGTGTCTCAAGGTCAATACTTGTGATCAAGTGAGAAGGGCGAATAAATGCATTTCACCCCTTTGGTGCATTCATTTTAAAAAGAGGGAGAAAGCCTGATCATTTTCTCCTCCATTCATGTTCCGCTACATTTTTGTGGAGCAAAGTGTTCATAGAGATGAATATTGTATATTCCATACCAAGGAAAATTTTTAATCTTATAACAATTGGAGTAATTCTCAGAAAAGCAGATTCCAAATCAAAAAATCTCTGGATATGTGCATTTGTTGCACTTATATGGGCCATTTAGCGGGAAAAGAACAACATAATCTTCGAAGATAAAGAGGTAGAAAAGGAATATGGATTGGAAAAGATGAAATTATTGGCTTTCCTATTGGCACATGACACCAAATCCTTCAAGAATCTTATATCTATCAACAACAAAATCTCTCGAGCATATTTCTTTCCTGTATGTTATTGGTCTAGGATAAGGCCTCCACATGATGTAGAATTCTACTTTAGATGATTTATAGCTACTGGGCTGGGTTCTTGATGCAGAATGCTATTGGGAACTGGTTGATGACAGGATTGAGGGATTTTAGGGGATCCTATTATGCTTCTATGTATATTTTGTATCAGGTGTCTTTGGAGTTGTTGATGTTTTGTCCTTTAATTTTCCTGTAAATGTCGATGGACGTCTTGTCCAAATTTTTTATTATCAATAAAGTTACTTGTGACTGATTAAAAATAAAATAGGATACAATTATTCATCAATTCAAAATTACTGATGCAAGTGGAAATACCTTATCAAATGTAAATCTTCAAAAACCAATTAATGTGGTAACCACAAAAACATGCAGCTTTAAGACGAAAAATTGAGTCACTTTTTTAAATCAATAACAAAGCGATTGTATTAATACGGAAGACACAGTACATCGTAGTGAGTGGACCAGCAGTGCACTGATTAGCAAAGACATAATAAAAAAAGAAAAAGGTTGGACATAAAAACAGGGCCAGCTCAAAAGAAAAGGCCAGAAACTAAACCTGGCAAAATGAGGCACACCGGGATAATACGACACGAACCGACATGAAGTTACAAGTTAATGGGTGGACCCCTAATGATTTTAGATCATATTAGTGTCAACCCCATAAGACACGATAGTGTTAAGGAGTCGGGTTAGCGTTGACCTCCTTCATCCATTATTACCCATTAAGACCCATTAAATTAAGCAAGTACGATATATTGTTGGGACTTATAAAGATATTATGTAGCTTAATGTTAGTTTAATCATAATAAATTCTACTAAATGAGAGTTAGAAATGCAAATGAATTTATGGGGATAATTGTGTTTAAAAATGAGCTTATATGTAACTTGTAAACGATTGAAAATAATTCATTATCTTAATTGGTAATAACGCGTGAACATGACACGTTAAGATAACAGGTCGGATTTGAATATGATTTTTTAACAAGATAAAAAAGTCACAAGTTTAGACACGAACCCAATAAGACCCGAACACAATAAAAAACGACACGACTCGACATGACCCATTGACAGCTCTACTAGAAACAATAGACCACAAAACAGCCATACAGCACATATCCAAGAGCTGTAGCCATATTGCATCACTGAAACTTGATGACATGAACATTAAGAAGCCTACAAAATTCCTAGCAGCCAAACTGTCCACTATTCAATCATAATCTCTCCCTAATTGAACATAATAAGAGAGATACTGAGGGGATTGAATTTTCTATTAAGTTGAAGCCCAAAGAGATGTTAAGAACCTTAGTATTTCCCAAATCTCCTCTTTCTCCACCTCCTTATCATAGAAAGTCCTGCCAATTATGTTCTGCCAATTATGTTCCAACCGCTGTCCAAATACTAGAGTCAAGGCAATACAACTCCACAAGCACACACTTCTCTCCCGGGACCCAAAATATCCAACCCATTATCATGAAATCCTGCCAAGATTTTGGAATAGTCCTCACAATTCCAAACCCTTTAAATACTTTATTCTACAAGTTGCCCAAGAATTTGCAATACAACAATAGGTGATTGACATCCTCATTATCATTTTTGCAAAAATGAACCAAAAAGGAGAAAATGAAAATTTTGACTTCTTCCATTGAATCATCATGATGAAGGACTGCAATACAACTTATAAATGCAATTCAAGGGTCATTACTACCAAAGTCAACCAATGGTTCCCAATGAGAGACAGTTATTACTATTAACATTTTAATGCTGTGAGAACTCATGGGATATATCACCGGGAAGATGTATCGGCTAGATGTGCTATCAAGGTTGATATCATGAAAACATATGGCTCATTAGCATATTCCCCTAGATAAATGCAGAGATGAATCTTCTTAAAATTTAGTTAGGTAGGCTGCTGAATTAAGCTCACCTTAATTAAACTTGGCTACATACACCAACTGGATTTTAAAAAAAAATGGTTAATATTATTGGTATTGATCTCTTCATTGCTAAGTAGTATTGCAACATATTTTTTGTCCATTTCTAAACTTCCAGTAAAAATTGTAAATCTAATAGAAAAAGAGAGTGGAGTAAGGACAAACATGATCATCTAATCTACTGGAAAGTGGTAAAAAGTGCTAAGAATAGGAGAGGTTAAGGAATTGGTGATTAAGTTCTTAAAAACAAATCTTTATTAGCTAATGGTTGTGGAGGCTCCCTAAAGAGAAAGAGTCCCTTTGATGTGCTATCATTAGGCAGCTATATGAGATGAATAGAAATAGGTGGGACTCCAGAATAAATTGAGGTACTTTGAGATGCCGTTCAAAATTTCTTTCCCATGGCATTGAATCCTTCATTACGTGTGTATCTTTGGAAGTAGGGGGTGGGACTTACATATGTTTTGGGGTTGATTTTTAGAGGGGTAGCTCCTTTTTCCAATCCATATGTCCAAGGTTATATAACCTTTCTTTGAATAAATATTGTTCCATTGATTCTTTAGCAACATTGTACTCCAATGCTACTGCTTCTTGGAATTTATGATTTCAGAGATATTTCAATGATATTTAAATTAGGAAGTTTATTTCATTGTTTGGTAATATTGATGGGATTGCCCTCCGTTCATGGATGGTCGAAGGTGGAATTTGAATAATCAAGGTTTTTTTCGCAAATATCATTTCCAATACCTTTGTGACAACTCTTATGTTCCAATATTTGAACCTTCTAAACTGATTTGTGATTCCTTCCGAGATCAAGGTGTTTGCTTGACTAGTAGCCCATGAAAAGCACTTGTGATTTTCTTCAAAAGAGAACCATTCACTCACTTTTCTCCACCATGGTGTTGTCTACGTCAAAACAGTGAAGAGATCCTAGATCGTATTCTTCTCCTTTTCCAGATTTTATTAGAAAAATGTGTTTGGGGAATTGAATTTGGTGGGGGCCTTGCCTTTGAAGCTTGTGGATTTGTTGCTTTGGGAATTTATAGAACGGAGACATTAACCAACCTTGAGAGGCCAAGGGGGCCTCTTAAGTCCTGCTCACTCTGGGCTGGGTTAACTCTAAACTTTCACTATTTTTGTGGGAGTCTCATATATGATGAAAAGGAGAAGGAAGCTACAGACCTTTAAACAAAAATAAATAAATAAATAAAGATAAAAAAAATAGCAATAAAAATAAACCATTACCAAGTTGATCTATGCATCAGCCCCATCAAAAAAGACAGGAGAATTGAAAAGATAGATTGCGATTACAAATAGCATGAGAGGCGATTTTTGGTTTTCAAAAGTTTGTCAGGAATCTAGTAAAGGGGTGATTTTTCGGTTCTTTTGGTTCGCTTTGTATCCATCAAACCAAGTTTTCCAGCATTTCGGTTGCATCCCCTCTATCAGATTCTGGTTTCCAATACAATTTTACCAATGAAAGGAAAAGGCCCAACACCCTATATTTTCTCCCTGTCAAATTACCAAGCACTTGATTATCTAATTTTCTATAATCATATTTCTAAACTTTAACTTACGGGTCAACAAGTAACTCAAAGCACCATTCATCAAATAAATATCCCGAAACTTTCTTTTTGTATCGGAAACAATAAGCTTTTGTTGATAATAAAGTGTGTACAAGAGAATGGACAAGAAGCCCATCAACGAAAAACAGAAAGGATGACAAAAATCAAAACTCAGAAGGCAAATTATGCAAAATACATAGAAGCATAACAGGATCCCCTGCAGTCCCTCAAGTCATCCATTAAATAGGTACCAAATAGCCATCTAAAGTAGAAATCTTCCGTATGTGGAGACCTTTTTCCATCCCAAGGACAACGGAATATTCTTGAAACTTTTTATGCCAGATGTCCATAAAGAAGAAAAGAAATTTCCCAATCCTTATTTACCTCTTTATCTTCGAAAATTCTAATGTTCTCTTCCTTCAAACTTCCCCTATTAGTGCAAGGAATGCACATCTCCACAGACTTGTTGATTTGGAATCTACTCTAGGAAACACTACTCCTTAAGTCACATATTTTTTTAACCATAAAAGCCCTTTACAACTTCTCAAACTACCATAATTCATGAGAACAGAAACATCATTAAAAAAAATATCATGTTTCAGGGTTCAGCATTACATTAAATTTTTCCAGATAGGATGGCAATCGGTCACCTTCTAAGTAGTTTTTCTTTCGCATGCCACAATATGGAATTCGAACCCCTAATGTGGCATTGTGGTCTACAGACACAATGATAACATACCAAAGCCCCAGGACTAATGGAATACAGTCAAAGTTCGTAAACTTAGATGGCATACCTCGAATAAACACCCACAATTGTCCTGTACTCCAAAGATCACCAAATTTTTGGACTCAATGTCTTCACCTGCTCATTTTCAAGCTATAGTGGCTGTCACTCTTTAAGTCTGCCTAAGACGGTAACTTTCACAAGGCCACCTCTACTAGACTTGAACTCTGCTGTAATACCAAATGTCAAAACCTTGACCAATGCACCAAAAAAAATCCTATGCTCATTGAATGCATTAGGACAAAACCCTCAAGCTTAAATGACATACCTTGAGGTGGCCCCACCTGTATCCCACATTCCAAGCTAGGCCCCACCTAAGATCCTAACAACCAACCATTCTTTTAGGCCTTATCATTGGACCATTTTCTAAGCTACGGTAGTTGTTACTCGGCCAGAGTAATTTTGTCCACAAGGCCCATATGAGACTCAAACCTCTGTTATTTATGGGTCCGACGGATGTCCTCATCAGGCTGTTTTCTTAGCTACAGTGCTATTGGCCTAGGCAACCTTTTTGCAAGTTGACCTCCATCAGACTCAAACCTCTAATGGATGATTACCTTAATACAATTTATTATAATCTGAATTAATAAGCCAAAATACCTACGACCAACTCAATTCTCATATCTCATATACCCTATGTACCCCATACCCCGAGCTAGGCCCACTTGGATATGCACTCTAATTTGGTTTCTTAGAGACACACCAAGCCCAACTCCACTCTGTCCATGCAAACTCATCAATTTTCATCCTCTATGAAGCATTAAGGCTTCAAGTATCCCTTGAAATAATATGGAGCATTGCGGATAAACAACAAATACCTTTCCGTGTCCCTTTCTGCGCAGCCCTCTTCCTTTATAGTTTGCCACTAAGGCTAAGGCTAAGAAGATATGTTAAAAATGCGATGCGGGAGCCATGGCACATGAAGTGAAGTAAAGAGGCTTTGCAAGCTTTCAGAAATAGAGTAGAACTAGAAGTATCCCTCGTTTTGGCTTACTCTATATTGTTTAAGTTGTCTAGTGTGGCCTTTCAGTGTATTTTTTTCTTTCTTTTGCAAGTCTTACATTGCAAATTTTATATTCCTTTGGGGATTACATTGTAGTCTATTCGAATTTTAAGATGGTAGAGGGTGATCCCATCATAATGTGGGGGTTATACCCTTGTTAAATATGTAATGCATCGAGTTATTTTAGCAGTCATGTGAAAACCACATAGCTTATAAAGAGAAGTTCCAAATTGATATTAGTATCACTTAAAAGTAGTTCCAAGTGTTTCCTCCCTTTCCCTAAAAAAAATGTTCTTTTATAAGTAAAACCCGTTTGCCTTTTTTATATCTTCAAGGCCATGTTATCCTCCTTCATTTAAAGCAGCACTCTAATTCGAATAAGGAAGCATGCCCATAAATTATGGGAATTTGTAACTTACTTGCCACACTGCTGACAGTATCGCTTGGGGTGGCCATCAAGAAGAACAGAAGTAGCGTGAGCACAACGGAGACAAACCCTATGACGCCGATGATAGCCTTTGAGCTCACTAATATCCACCTCACACCCAGGAACCTGACACCTGGCCGTACCCGACCCTGCTGTCCGAGGGCGCTTTTTCCCTTTTTCCTCCTCCTCTTCCTCCTGGAGCGCATCCAGCTCGGGGCAAGCACATGGCACCCGACCCGCCAAGAAATTGGAACACGTGAGCCTCGGATCCCGTTTCCGAATCTTGTCGGAATTAGGAGGGTGGGTTTGTTCGATCGGAGGTAGGTCTAGGTCGTTGAAATGGATGGAAATTGGATCGTCAAGATTGAAATCTAGTAAGTCGCTCCAGTCCCATTGGGAACTTGAGGGTTCTTCGTTGACCGACTGCTGAAAGATGTTCTCCATTTCTGAAACGCTAGGTTGTGGCTGTGAAGGTGGATTTTCCATGCTTGTGGTTGTGGTGAACCTAAGGGTAAGGGTAGGTGTGTGGTTGTTGGAGAGAAGGTGAGTGGGGTTTGCGGAAGACAGACGGTTGAAGGTAGTTTTCTATCTGTTAGGGTCAGCGGGGCGGTGGTTGCGTTAGGTGGTGGTGACACGGACACATCACCTTCATTTCCTGCAATAATCACCTACTTGAAAACTTTATTATTATTATTATTATTATTATTATTATTATTGCCATGCTACTATAAACACAAGACAAAAATCACAAGGAAACCAATGAAATAAACTATAATCTTCAATATCACTCACACAAAGTGACGAACTCAATTATACTTTATTTGTCTTTCTACAATATTTATCTACTTATATTTTATTTTTTGTATATACATGTTATCACCGTCTACCCATGTCATCATCATAACTAATTGAACAAATATAAAGATTTTTTATTAGCATAAAATATTTTCCACAAATAATAGTTATTTTATTTTATTTTTTACTTTTGTTGTAATTGATTTTAAATACATTTTATGAGTTCAATAGTTATTATCATTTTTCATGTAAAATATTTGTTACTCAACCCTTAAAGATTTCATTTTCATAGATGCTTTAGACCACATCATTCTCATCATTTTTTCACTCATTTTCTAACTTCTAATTAGAATAAACTAAATTTCAATTATTTTCCAATATTTGTATAAAAAACACCCTAAGTGAATGATTTTAACAAAGCAACATCACATGTTTGTGAAAAGAAATCATCATTTCTCATATAAACATATTAAGGTGAGGTAAAAATATATAAAATCATTTTAGCATTATTTAAAAACTCTAAGACATTATTTTTTTCCAAAATAATATTGCAAAATCGAATCTATAATAATGCTAATTACCTAACAAGCCTAGAGTGATAAGCAAAAAAGTAAATTGGCATAGTATCAACGTGGTTCAGCAAATCGATCTTGCCTACGTCCATGAAGAAAGATAAGGGAAATATTTCACCAAAGGGAAAAAGCAACTTAGAGTGCTAGGGTTGCTAATTGAAATTTTAAGTCGTCGGTACAAGGTGCTGTTAGTAAGCTGATTGTTATGCCCCTTCATGCTTGATTCGGGAACCGATTTGATCCCGTGGTACTTTAGGAATTCCCTACCATGTGTCATGTTAAAGGGGCCAATGCACCACCATTTTCCTTAAATTGCCCCGTTATTAGGGTGAATGGTTTTTAGCACTGTTCTAAAAAATCCGCCTAGGCTTAAGGCTTGGGAGAAACGCCTCGCCTTACGCTTTTCACGCCTTATTCTTGGTAAAACCCTTAAGGCGCACTTTTTTCTAAAAACAACAATACTTTAGTGAAACGATGTTGCCTTTTAGAGAATTTCTTTACAAATCGGACCATTTTCTCATCCAAAACAATCAAATAGTATTTTAATTTGCATATATTCAGAGATATTTTTATGATATGTGCAATTTTTGTATTTTAATAGCCTTGTTATGGTTAAAAAATATTAAAATATATCAAGAAGGCCTAAACGCCTTTTTACGCATAGGCCGCCTAGGCTTCTAAGGCTTAAGGCTTGGCCTCCACGCCTCAATCACGCCCCGCGTTTTTTAGAACCTTGGTTTTTAGGCTAAGTTAAATAATTATGTGTAACACCCCCTATTTTCAACATGTCAAATGATCAATTCGATACACCGAAGATAAAGGAGTGTCAAATAATTTATGTCATTCTCAACATCAACGAAAAAATAAATAAATGCATAAATATAAACCATCAAAACAATATAATGAATAAAACGAATAATCGAGGTAAATATAATATGCCTCCAACATGAATCACATAACTAAGAATGTCTCCTTAAATTTAATGAAATAAATGACAAGTATCACTAATGGAATGTAAATAACTCTGGAACCACTATGGATCCATAATAGAATAACCTAATAATAAACATAAATTTGACTACAATAACTAGAATAGAAATAATATCCTATACTAGAAACACTACACCAAATCTGCCTAATTGTCAAGGTCAATGACCGTGACAATTCGGGGTGAGACAACTTTTTTATCACGGACGTGTCACGGTCATTGATCGTGATAAGTTCGTTAGAATTGTCACGGCCGTGTCACGGTCCATGACCGTGACAAACTTTAGTCACGGTTAATAACCGTGACAAAGCCTTGCCCATTTTTTAAAAAATTATCACGATCAATGATCGTGACTATTCTGGGCAGAATTGAAAAAAATCTGATTGTACCTGTTATAGCAGCGTTGTACCCGTTCAAACATCATATATCCAAATAAACTAAAGATAATGCAAATATATATTCAAAATAGAAACAATGTACATGACGATATAATCCAAATATAATTCAAATGTACCAACTTAAAAATAATGTTACTACATGTTTGGGGTAAATGTGAGGAGGTGAGTAGGCCACATGATATACGAATTGACACACCCACTAATATACATCGCACAATAGGGAGTTCTCCTTCCCGGGTATCACATGCGTGACGAGCACTTTGGACTCGATCTCTTGAAGCGCACGTCCATGAATTATTCCACCCTAGACGATATTCGGGTCCCTCAACCCCCGCCCTATCCGCTAGCCATCAAATACGTCCAATATGAACACGCTCGGCCAACCAATTGTCGACATCGGTCTGAAAAAGGGAGCCAAATAAGGAAGTGGATCATCGAAGTACGCACGTGTCGGTGATGAAGCAGTGAGGTCCACATCCTCGTCATCATGCGCCTCGTCCTCCCGCACCTCCTCCTCCACCGCCTTCTCCTTCCCTTTCCCCTTACGGTCTCCGCCCAACGTACGCTTCATGAATGAGTACATATCTTGGACCGTCGCCTCCAAACGGGACAGCTTCGCGTCATGTGAATCCACCATTCGAGCCAACTCGGTATCGCTCGTCTCCAATCCGATGATCCTAGATTTGGCCACCCGCGAGCTCATCCCCCTTGTCCTCGCCTTGCGATCAGAGCCAAGCACTTGGCTGAGTGCGTCTGTGGACAAAGACGCCTTGTCGGCATCAGACTGCGACTCATGCACTTCCTTAAGCTTTGCCTGAAACGATAAAAAGCACATGATTAGTAAAATAATAAACTAAAAAATTATAACGTAATTAACAAAAATTAAACTGTCGGATTACTTACAATCGTGTCCGCGACGCTCGGGGACACTTCCTTATCCTTCCACTTCTTCGTCCGAAGAGCCACATAAGTATCGAGCCTCTGTGGCTTACCCCCAGGGCCATTCCCTACCCCCTGAAATAAAATAAAGTAAAATTAGTATTGGCCCCGCAAAGTAAAATAATGAAGAATAATATATTTCTGTAGTTATAGAAAAATTAAATCTTACCTTCATCCTATGCTCCACCTCGGCGTAAGACGTCCGGCCGGAGTAGTGCACGTCCGTCTTTTTTGCCCGATTTTCCCTCCCCGATTGGCGATATGCCAATTGTCGCTCCCCGATCTCATTGTCAATGAACTTTTGCCATTGTTCTAATGAGATCGGATCCCTGGGCGGGACGAATTCACCCCATTGGATAATGGACTCTCGTATTTTTTCAAAGTACCGTGTCCGCATATTTTTCTTCCACGTCTTGTGTTGCTCCCTCAACTGCTCCAAGACGAAATCGCGTAGCTTTGGATCCAAGTTCAATTGTTACTGTCCAACAAATACAATGTTAGTTGCGAATAAATATAAATATAAATATAAAATGAAATTGAAATCGAAATTGAAATTGAAATATTCATATAAATATAAATATATTATTGTAGTGCCACCCAAACAGCTAATTTGAGCTCATACGGCACCTCATTCCGACTCATAAACCCCGGGCCGATGATCGTCTTTAGCAGCTCGAGGGATCTCGCTAATAGCTCCGACTTGCTCTCAATGGTAATCCCAAATTTGCCATATTTGGGGAGCCTAGGGGCCGAGGAGCCCTCGTCGCCTCTGCTACCACCGAGCCCAGACGACATCATCATCCCCGCCTTAATACCTGAAGAAGATATTTGCTGTAAAAAATGTTATTAGTACAAATAAAAAAAATTAGAAGAAAACATGCAAATATGTATAATTACTATAAATCACCCCTCCCCCACCACACACACGTACACGTACATGCACACACACCACCCCCTGCCCCCCACCACACACACAATAATCCAATAATGATTAATAATTATATATAGTATGTTTCATTTAATTATGTCTTATTTATATTCAAATTCAATTATTCAAAAGTTGAAAAATTCCACCCCCATATGGACAATAATCCAGTGTTCATGCCACTTTTAAAACTAATCAACCCAACATTTACTAAACAAAATAATCCAACAGCAATGTCAACAATAAATGTGTATCCCGTACTCCTTTTAATTCATCTACTCAATTAATTTATTTCATCAATTAAACTACCTTGCCCCACCCCCTTCCCACATCCCTGTCCCCTCCCCCCCACCTTGCCCCACCCCCTTCCCCCACCCTGCCCCCACCCCCACTCCCCCCCCCCCACCACCACACACATGCACACGTACACGTACACACACCATCCCGTGCCCCCCACCACACACACAATAATCCAATAATGATTAATAATTATATATACTATGTTTCATTTAATTATGTCTTATTTATATTCAAAATCAATTATTAATAATTATATATAGTATGTTTCATTTAATTATGGCTTATTTATATTCAAATTCAATTATTCAAAAGTTGAAAAATCCCACCCCTATATGGAGAATAATCCAGTGGTCATGCCATTTTTAAAACTAACCAACCCAACATTTACTAAACAAAATAATCCAACAGCAATGTCAACAACAAATGTGTATCCAGTACTCCTTCTAATTCATCTACTCAATTAATTCATTTCATCAATTAAACTAACAATTAAAGTATGCAATTATTAATTTACTAATTTACAATGAGGGGCAATCCTACTTTCATATGAAATTGACACTAATTATTAATTTGCTTTCATCTAAAACTATACAATTAAAATTACAATTAAAGCTATACAATTTATTAATTAAAGTTATACAATTGTTAAAATTGCCCCACCACACTGTGACACTCCGACTAATTAAATATCAGGTAGCTACTCCTTTATTAAATTAATACAAAATGCCAAGTTGGTTCAGTTCATAGCATCACTGTCGAAAATATTTTAATAATTACTAACCACCTAGTATTTAAAAAGTGAGTTGCCAATTTTAATTAAATCCGATTAACATATAATAAGTAAATTATGAAATGCTAACATAACCACCACAACATAGTCACAATAGAATAACCATCAAATAATAATGAGTCTGGAGGAAAACTCCTCACAACAATCCGAATACCGAAATAATTAAGTACTAAGTCTGCATCACTAAAATTAATTACAACCCAAAGTCTGAAATAACTGAATAAGTAAGATGTCTATAAAAGGAATGGGCGACATGCCCAACAAATGATAAAAACGAATAATGGAGTCAAGATCATAAATGGAGGCGTCTACTGTCAAGGTCTTGTAACTTCCACAACAGCTACAGCACGTCACCTGAATAGATCTCCTATGCATGGTGTCCTTGTGGCTGGGCACCTAAAAGGTTTTTACAAAAAAATAGATTTGAAAGCAAACGACTCAGAGCCCGATTGTGAAAATAATTTAAAATTTTGCAAGTGTTTAATATCATTAAACGGTGAATATAAAGCACATGATATTGTGTGCACTCACATGAGTTCCTCACCTCTCAACTAATTGTGCACTCCTATCGTTCTCGTACCCATTCTAGTCATTACCATAACTAACTAGTCCGATACCTAAAATCTACATTACTATACGATATCCAATTCAATTCCCAACAACTTTTATTTAACAGAGTGTTATAACTTGTTACACAATTTTCCATGTTAGTACTACTAATTACTAGAGATCTTCCATTTCACTTTACAAACTGTTGCTATTATTAATACTCACATTTATTCATGACAATTCATTTCAATTAATCGTATATTATTCTCATCATAAATATACAATACTAGCACCCCGAGGCTAAGCTGCGGTGCTCACATACTCTGCTATCAAATCCTGGTACATCACGTACATGAGGACCACGTATTCCGAATCTCTCAGGAAACGTTTCATTAACAACAATCACAAACAATGGAGGCGAACATAGTTCACATCACATGGGTCACGCACATACCTACGCTCCCATGATCAGCAGACTTATTTACTTCTCAATAAGCCCTTCTCTGACCTATGTCCTCGAGGTACCAATCTAGATCCCCCCCCCCCCCCCCCGTAGGCACACAAAGATTAGATGGCCCTAAACGAACGCCAACCTCCCATGATAGCAAGTACGGTAGGTATGTTATACACAGATAACTACATATACTAGGCATTCGCACATCTTAGATATCATAATATTTCATTAGTAGTATACATCTCGTTCTTATACCAACATTTAGTGTTTTACAACTCACAAGTCCCCGGTTGATATGTAATTAAGTTATTAACTCTTCTCACGTCGCAATTAGGTACTCGCTTCCCAATCCACAATTGTCATCCGGTTTACTACACGATTCTAAGTTTCACTCTTCCATGTACCCCAATCTCCCAAGTATACCCACTAGTTAATAAGGGAAGGTTATTCTACCATTTAAATAACTCTACGGGATACTAGAAATAAATTCAGGCCAAAAAGGCCATTTTGTCAACTCGTTAGAAGTCTCATTCGAACGAGACTTCGAACGAAATTTCAATTCGTTAGAAGTTCGTTCGAACGTTCGAACGAGGTCGTTCGAACGACCTGGGCAGGTCTTCTAACGAGATGGCAGTTTCAGCCCAGAAATTCTCAAGTCCGTTTTTCTCACTTCTTCTCTTCTCTAAATCTACCCTAAGTCCATCCAATTTATGTTTTAACATATATAAACCATTTCTAATCATCTTAGATCATCTCTTAACATATTTTAGGGATCAAATCTTACAAATCATCATGGAATTAATGTAAATCTCCAAATATTCCCCAAACCCTATGAACATGAACCCATAATTTTTATTATGCCCAAATACTCATCAAAAATCCGTTTTTAAATCATCATATACAACTCTTCGAATATTAAATCAGTCCATTATCATTCTACATGCAAATCCTAACCCAAATTCAAAGTTCCTCCAACAATTTCATGGGTTTTCTTCAAAAAGTTCAATATAAGATAATTTCTACACTAAGCATAGAAGACATATTCAATGCACTAAAAATACCAAATCACTTGCCTTGGATTGTTCTTCAGAATTGATGTTGGTGAATGAAGGTTGATTCTCTCCTTTCTCTACAGATTTTCTCCCAAGGTTGAAGATGGCTTGGTTTTGGTTCTTGTAATTTCTCTTCAACTTCTCTCAAAACTCCCGTAGCCCACTTTCTAAACTTTTACTGGTAATGGCCTTAGTGGCCCCTTTAGAATAATAAATATTAACTCTAATTTTCGTGGGTTTTAATTCCCATATTTTTAAAATTACCAAAATACCCTTTTAAGTTGCCGGTATGGCCCAAAAATGCCCCGGGACCCAAACTAAACCCCCGGCTAGTGTTTTCTGACTATTTCGACCCTTCCGGACTCATTGGCGCACTCAAAATGACCATTCGATTGATAAAAATAAAATTCACTTTTTAATTCAAATAATTACATTTCTGACGCGACTGACACGCGCATCCCAACTAAATTTCTCAAACTGTCGTATTGTTATCTCGTGATAATTTAAATATTTTCAATATTCATACATTTCCATATGTACGCATCATAATCAAATACCAACTCACATCTTGCTAGTATTTATATCCGGATTAATTTCTAATTAATTCTCATTTAATTTAATTAATCCAAAAAAAAATCAATAAATATACGGGGTATTACACACACATACACACACACCCCACACACACACCACCACCACACCCCCTTACCCCATCCCCCCGCCACACACACACGCACACACCTGCGCGCACACACACACACACCACCCCACTCCCACCACCCCACCCCCTGCCCCCTCTTCCCGCCCCACCCCCTGTCCCCCTTCACCCCACCCCCACCACACCTGTACACATACACACACACACGTACACACATAGCCCACTCCACCCCCACCACCCCCTGCCCCCTCCCCCACCACACACATATAAACACACACATACACACACATATAGAAATGAAAGAGAAGAAAAAAAACATACCTTAGAGAGAGAGAGAGAGAAAGGGGGAAAATAAAAAAAAACGGTGGAAAGAAAGAAGCATAGGGCTTTTTTTGCTGCAAAAATTGTCACGATCGTGTCAAGGTCCTTGACCGTAAAAAATATTTAAAGAATTGTCATGGTCATTGACCATGATAATTCTTTATCATGGTCGTGTCACGATCAATGACCGTGACACAAAACGAAAATCTAGATGGAAGCAAGTGTGACTGCTCATCCATGTCGCTTTTGCTTAGTAATAACTAAAAATAATTTTTCAAAAAGATATGAGTTAGAGCCCAAAAAGTTAAAAAAGTAGCTTTACCCCAAGGCTATGGCTAAGTGTGTGGTCGTTGGAAAGAATGTTGGGGGGGGGGGGGGGGGGGTACAGAAAAGAGAGAGTTGGGAGGTTGAAGCAACTACCATCTGTTAGGGTCAATGGCGGTGGTTGTGCTAGGTGGTGGTGACATGAACACAATAGGCTTTTTCTGCAATAATCACCTACTTGAAAACTTTATTAATTAGAAGGAAAAAACATATTAATTTTTCACGAGGAAAGAAATTATGAAAAGGTAGTGGTAATGTTGAATATGATAAAATTAGTATTAAACTAAAAGTGAATAAGTCAATAATACTTTATTTGTCTTGTATAATATTTATCTATATATTTTAGGGTCATTTACTGTTTGGGGTACGCTTGTTTATAATATTTTGTATTTGGGGTACGTCAGTTTCCATTATAGTTGGTTGGGTGTTATTTTAATAGTCTCACTAACATCCGTTTAACAACTGTACACTTTTTCATTAACTACCCTGAATGCCTTATGTCTAAATACTCTTATACCCTTATCCCAATTAAACCCTCACTCTCTCTCTCTCTCACACACGAGAGGTTTGTCCCCAAACCCCCTCTTACAGTCGGAGTAATCCAACGTTTGGATTTAGAGTTCGGATCAGAGGTTTATTGTTGGCCGGAAGTTTGGATCATTTGTTGTTTATTATTGGGGGTTCATTTGATCGAAGGTTAGAGTTCGGATCGGAGGTTTATTATTGTTTTTCTTTTTTTTTTAAATCATTTTTGGGCCGGAGGTTTGGATCATTCGGAGTTCGAAGGTTTGGATCATTTGTTGGTCAGAGTTCGAAGGTTTGGATACTATAATTTATTTTTTCTTTTGTTGAAATCAGTTTTATTTTATATTTTTTGTTGGAAATGTTTTTTTTTTGTAGTTGGAAATTATTTTTTTAGTGGATTTTTTTCTTTTGTAGAAAATCCCATTTTTTTTTAATGGAAAACGTTTTTTTTTCCTGGAAATAATTTTTTTTTAAACTCAAATAAGTTTTGTTTTCTACTTTTTGCCGGAGATATTTTTTTTATAAGTTGGAAATAATTTTTTTGGTGGATATTTTTTCTTTTGTTGAAAATCGTTTAGCCAAACATTTTTGACCAGAAAATCTTTTTTGGCCGGAGTTTTTTTTTGCTTGGAGATAATTTTTTTAGTTCAAAATCATTTTTTTACCTCAAAATCATTTTTAAACACTTTTATTTTTAAACTATTTTCTAATCATTAAAAAAATATTATTTTAATCAAGTTATAGAAGCGTTAAAAAAACATAATTATAAAACATATTTTATAAATAAATGTACTTTTTTTATTTAAAGCATTATAAAATTATAAAACATATTTATAAAAAAAATTCTCGGGAATACATTTTCTTGGTAGAAAACTTTTTACTGGAAATAAAGAAAAGTTGGTCAGTTAAAATTTATAGTCAATTAAAAATTTATAATTTTTTTAACTGATTATAAATTGTGAATGTATCTACCATAGCCTGAAAAACAAAATCTTGGTAAGAGAACCAATTGATTATAAAAAAAAATTATTGGGAATACATTTTCTTAGTAGAAAACTTTTTTTTTTGGAAATCATTTTATAAACAGTTTTTTTTTAACTAAAAATCATTTTTAAACATTATAAATTTTTCACATTTTTTTAAGGGGATCTTCCTATTAAGTCTTGTTTGAAGGGGATATTTCCTAATAGATCCTATCACAATATTTTTTCCTCAATAGGTCCTATTTGTACATACAGTGAATATTCATTGTATGTTTACAAATAGGACCTATTGGAACAAAAATCTTATTTCATGGGACCTCATGGGGCAAAAAAAAGATTTTAGGACCTATTGAACTACATACTTAGTAAACGGGACTAATTGGTAAAAAAACCTTTTTTTTAAATGATTTTTAACTATTTTGAATAAATTTTTTACATTTTTATTTTTTATTTGTATGAGAAAGTGTATTTTTATATATTTTTATAAATTATAAACATTATTATAAAAAAAATATTTTATAAACAGTTTTTTAACATTTTTTAAACATTATAAACAGTTTTTTTTCCTAGTGTCTCGGGTATGTTTGTATATAATATTTTGTATTTGGGGCACGTTGGTTTTCGTATTAGTTCATTGAGTCCAAAACTAACGAAAATCGCCAGCTGACTCATTTGACCGTTAGTTAACATATTTAACAATTGTCTCTCACATGATAAATGACATCTTCGCCCTTGAAATTAAAGCATAAAATGTTTAATATTTATAAAAGTTGTTTAATTAAAATTGCTTAATATTAATAATTTTTTTTTATATTAATAAAAAAAAGTTAATAAAAATTGGTAAAGAATAATTTTCGACAATTGTTAAAAAAATTGTATGGTCTAACCTGTTTGGTTTGCAATTATAATTCTGTTTTCTGTGTTTAAATACGATTCTGATAAAAATTTGCGTTTGACAAACTATTTTTAAACACTGAATTATAATATTTTTGTGTTATAATCAAGTTTTTTAGAAAACAGGTTGATGGTGTTGTATAACTTCTGTTTTTTTATTTTTCAACTCAGAATTATTCATTCTTAATATTTTAATGCATTTATACATTAATATATAATATAAATACATAATACATTAATATGTGTGTAATTATTATAAATAAAAAATATATATGTACATGTACACAAGATTACGTATGGAATAATATAAAGTTAAATAATATTATTAATGGATACATGATAGTTATATATAGTTTTATAAATGTATTATACATGTATGAAATAATGTAAAATATATATATAGTACATATGTGTATACATATAGTACATATGTGTGTGTGAGTGTGTGTGTGTGTATATATATAGTTAAACTCCCCAACATACCTCATATAATATACATAAAAATAAATGATATTAAATGTATATGTATATAATTTATGATGTATATATGTACGCATTCATGTATGTATGAAACTTTTATGTATGTGTTTATACACACACATATGTATAATATAATTATACATGTTTGCCAATGTTGTTAAATTTTGAAAAAATTGTATTTAAAAATAAGTTTACCAAACGCACACCAATAATTATAAACACAAAAAATTAAATTTTAAAATTGTATTTAAAAACAACGTTTAAATCGAGTTTTCTGATAATAGAACCAAACGGGCCCTGAATTATAATATTTATGTGTTCTAATCAAGTGTTTCAGAAAACAAGTTGAGGGTGTTTTATAACTTCTATTTTTTATTTTTCAAATCAGAATTATTCATTATTTTAATGCATGTATACCTTTATATATATATATATATATATATATATATATATATATATATATATATATATATATATATATAATTTACTATAAAATTATATACATACATGAATTGATAATATTTGTTATGCATATTGTTGATAAAAAAAATTAGATCACTCTAATAATTCAATCACAAATAAATAAATGAGACAAAAGATTTTTAAAGTGGTTCAGCCTTATATGAATGACCTACGTCCACTGTTGTTTTATTGCTGAGTGTTTGGGAATTCTCGATTACAAGAAATTGTGTTATGGATCCCAAAGTTTGGATTCAGAATCCCCCCTCTACAATGAGGATTGTACAATGTATTTATAGCCTTGAGGCCCTCATCTGAAAGGGTGATACATTAAATGATATACATATGAAAGGGTAATACATTTAGTGCCCTTTAAGCGTGTGCGTCTAAATGATAAGCATTTAATGAACCAGTTGAACTGTTGGTTATTCATCAATTAATGCTCTGTTCGAGATGCAGCTCGGACCGCCTAAGCTTTCTGGTATTCAAGAGTTCCTCGGAGAGGTCTGTTCCTCGGAGCGTATGAGTTCCTCGGAGAGGTCTGTTACTCGGAGCGTATGAGTTCCTCAGAGAGGTCTGTTCCTCTGAGTAACATGGTTCCTCGGAGCGTGTGATTATCTCGGAAGTGCTTGTTGTTGCCATGTAGATAGCCACGTGTCTTCATATGATTGATCCAAGTCAGCAGATTAAATTTGGTATCAACAAAAGCCCCCAATGTTTCGTAGTTCGAAATTTGAGGAATATGGAACATTCTTTCTCGGAATACGGTACCTTTAAATAGTTCTTCCTGATTTCTAGGATCATCTCCCTTGTATTTATTTCTCCATCCCAATTCGTAGAATCATGCTTTTTTGGACTTTTCTGCTCGCTTCGGTTCCCGCGTCACTTTTCGCCTTTTTAGCCGCTGTTGTTCGCTTTGATTCCCGCGTCAATATTTAATGCTTTTTAGCCGCCGGTAACGTAATCATCCTTTTTTGTAATCATTACTTCGCCAGTTCCCAAGGTAAGGTATTTAATCTTCACAGACACTCCCATTGTCTTCTATCTTTTCAAATTTTCATCTTTTGAGTTTTACATCGTCTCTTCCTACTCTCTCGTGCGCTCATCTTTTCCGTCGTTCCTTGTCAGCAGATCCGTTCTTTCCCTGTAAGATCTTCTTCCCTCATCTTTGTTTCTTTATTCACCATGGTTTATCCCGTTGAGTCTCTTGAGAAATTTCGTTCTGATTTTTCCATTCCTTCTTGGGTCGTCTTGGAAGAGCTTTCTGAGCCTTCTAATTATTTCAATTTGGCTGAGGGACATTGGTTCCCCAGTCTCTTTTTTGCTGAATGTGGATTTTCTTTTCCACCCAATTCATTGTGTCTGGAGTTTTGTCAGTATTTCGATGTTGTTCTTGCACGAATAGCCCTCAACACATGGAGAATAGTTAATGGGGTGCATAAATTAAATCAAGTGCATGAAACTCGTATAGGAATTCCAGAAATCATGTACTGCTATAGATGGGCAGTTAATGATAATATTTATTATTTAAAAACTAGGTTTATAAATAGAGCCTTATTAGTCAATCTCCCTGATGCCAATAGGGATTATTTTGAACATGGGGTTGTCGTAAAAAATTGGCAACACCCTCCTTTAATCGGAGATGAGGTTTACCAGGGTCCCAGATGCCCTCCTTATGGCAATGGGATAGGTTATTTTTATTTTATTTATATTGAGATCATGTTCGTTTTATGTTTGATAAAATGTGTTACTGATAACAATGTCTGTTTATTTGCAGTTGATAGCAAGAGAAAGTGCCCAAAAGAAAAAGATGTCAATCTAAGGCATTTGGGACTTATCTGGGGTCTACATCAAAGGGTTGCTGACGAGCACATTCGATCAGCCTCCTATCTGCTCCAATACAAGAGCTATACAACTTCTTTCACTGCTCGTCCAGTGATCAGTGAAGCAGAGCCAGTACCACCCTCTGCAAGTTCTTCGCCCGAATCTCACGTTCCGTTGAGCGAAAGGATGAAGAAGAGAAGGACTCCTGCTCTGTTTGAGAAAACTGCCTCCGGCTCCGGGGAGGTAAAGAGGATTAGGATGGATTTCCCAAGGGAGGGGACAAAGAAAACTGCTGCAGCTCCTCCAGCTGCTCCTGCGAAGATTGTTGAGAAGGCCGCAGTGGCTCCGAGAAGCTCTGCTGCTCCTGGAGAGGTGATTGTGATATCACCGACCAAGGATTCTTCCTTGGTTGTACCTGTTCCCCCGAGGAGGCTGAAGAAGAGCTCCTCGGTCAATTTGGCTGACACCACCATTCAGCCCCCTGCTGCTGGGACTGGGGTTCCCACATCTGTTCCCCCGAGCTCTGACATGAGCTCGGTAAAGTCCTTGACCATTCCCGAGGTGCAAGGTAATGAAGATAACCTTACTCGGGATATGGTTACTTCTTTGGCTGCTCGTCATCTTGCTTCAGTAAGTACCTTTACTTTGAACTTTTCGTATTTTCCTTTGTTATTTCTCATATTTGTTTCTGACTTTGCTTTTTTTTTTTTTTTGTTTACAGTTGACGAGCTGCTTCAACATAATCCTTAAGAAGGATGAAGCAATCAAAGCTTCTTGCTCCTCGTCCAGTGTGGAGGGAGCTCTGGAAGAAGCTACCAAATCCTTGGAGGAATCTCGCCAGAGGTACGATACTGATAAGGCAGTCTGGGAGAATAAACTTGCTTCCTCCGAGCAGGAGAAAACTCGGGTTGCTGAGGCCTCCAGGGATTTGGAGAGGAAAGTGAATGCCTTGGAGAAGGCTAATAAAGAGCTCGATGTGAAGCTCAAGACTGCTGGGGAATTTGAAAATAAACTCAAAGCTGCTGAGGAGAGGTTGGTCCAACTCCAAGAAATAACTCGACAGAAGGAGGAAGTTGAATAAAAACTGAAAGATGCTGATGTTTTGTTGTCCGAGAAGCTTGTCTTGGAGAAGGCCAAAAGGAAAGCTGCCGTGAAGAAGTCCTTCAGCTCTGGCTGGGACAAAGGTTGGGATAAGGGATGTGCTTCCATGGTCTCTCAAGTGGATTATGGCAGTGTAAAGTATTTCAGGGACGGATAGGTTGCTGCCCTTCAGGAATTGAAGGTCGACGAGTCATCCGAGCTCTTTCAGAGACACATCCCTGGTCCCCCTCCTTCTCCAGAAGAATTAGAAGCGGACGAAGCTACCTCTGAGGAGTCTTCAATGGTAGTGGGAGAACATGCCCTAACCAGCCAGCCTTCTTCCGAGCAACAGTTGATGCTCTCCAAACAAGTCACAGTTCCCTCCGAGCAACCTGCCTCCTCTTCCCAACCTCCCGAGAAGGTTTTGGGAGATAAGGAAAAGGTGTAGTGTTGTTCGGTTTTCTCTTTCTATTTTTCTTTTTTGTCAAATGTAACCAAGATCTTTGTAACTCTGCACTATGATCTAATAAAACTTGAATTTTCTTCCATACGGTTGTCTCTTTTCTATTTGTATTCTGTCTTGATCTTCTTTTTGATGATTATTTTTTCTTTCTCTACTAGTTTCTGGCCAGGATGGACCTGCTATCTGCCCATGACACAAAGTTGCTGCAACAATGCAATGAGTACTTTAAAGCTGGTCATACTGACTTGAGTGATGCACAAGTTGCTGATATCCTTGGTCATGATGCTTCAGAACAGGCAATCGAAGCTTATCAGTACCTGAAGTGTTTACTTGACCGAGCTGTGGCCAGTAATGTGGCTTACTATAAAATGATTGAGGATCTTCAATGTACCCTCGAAGATCTTCAGAATCAGTACAAGGAATCAACTGCCCTGTTGCATGAGGGGTATGAGAAGAGGTATCAGCAGCTTTCTACCGAGAAGGGCTACGAGAAGTTTCTTGCTGGGTACGATGTCAGAAAGAGAACCCTAAGGGGTGAAGTTGAAGCATGTAGACAGATTGCCGAGCTATTGGAGCAAGAGAATAACAATTTGCAGAAAGACCTAGCACAGTTGAAGTCTGCAGCCTCTTCTTCAACAGCTATAATCCCAGTGACTGACGAGGGATTTTCATTTTTAGAGGTTGAGAATGCCAAATTGAGGCAAGAGTTGGACACCTTGAAAAGGTCGGGCCCTTCCACATCTCCTTGGGGACGAGCAAGAGCTCCTCGGGGACGAGAAAGAGCAGCTCGGGTGCTTGTGGAGGAACAGAGGACAGCATCTGTCTTAGAGAACCAAGCTTTCTAATTAATGGCTAAGAACCAAGCTTTGTCTGACATGTCAAAGAAAATTAGGGACTTGGAAAAACAGATCTCTGCGCAGAAGTCAATCTTGGAGAATAAGGAGCTTTTTATCGAGAGCATCCATGATCAGCTAGAAAAGCTAACATATCAGTTCCACAAACAGCCCAGGGAGTTATGGATGGCTGGATACAACGAAGCATTATTCCATTTGGACGATCGTATTCAGAATGCCAATAATGAGGGCTACAAACAAGGCTGGCTGAATGCCTTAGGTGTGCTAAAGCTCGAACAAGGACATTATCTGTGGGACTACCATGATCCCGGGTTGCTCGACTTGCCTGTGCCACCGTACAATTTGGACATGGAATGGATCCCAGCTCGTGCCATTCCTCGGAGCTTAATTTCAAAATACCTCGGTGACTATAATTTACATTCTCAAATTGAGGTATCTCGTCCCGAGCATCTTTTAGATCGACCTTCTGTAATGAACGTCAGGATGCTGAAGGATTTGAACTTCATCAATTCTCCTCAGTCTTTAAATGATCCGCCTGCTGGCGAGGAACCTGTATCGAAAGCTGAGGGGAAAAGACCAATAGAATAGGAATTTTCATTGTAACAGTTAGTATACATATCAATGTAATTTTCATTTTATTATCAATGTAACTTGTAACTTGTACTTTATTTTGAATTTAATGAAAGACTTTCATTATTGTTTGCAAATCTTAATTGCTATTGTCTTGTAAATATCAAACACTTTACATTTATGCATATCTGTTAAAAAGATAATAATAGTGTTGTTCACCGACCAACTTAGTAAAAAGTTACAAGTATCAGTAATGTTGCTCGATCACTTAATAATAAAGTAATGAGTAAAAATGTTTAAAATTCTTCCAACCAACTAAGGTTGTTAAATTGTGCTCATCGACCAATTATAGTCAGTGAGAGTTTGTCCCCGACTAACCATACTTGGTAAATTTTTGTTTTTTTTCATAAAAAGTAATAGTTTGGAATATTTTCTCCTCGTCCTCGTCGACCAACTAAGTTGGTACAGTTTGGAATATTTTCTCCTCGTCGACCAACTAAGTTGGTACAGTTTGGAATATTTTCTCCTCGTCGACCAACTAAGTTGGTACAGTTTGGAATATTTTCTCCTCGTCGACCAACTAAGTTGGTACAGTTTGGAATATTTTCTCCTCGTCGACCAACTATGTTGGTACAGTGTGGAATATTTTCTCCTCGTCGACCAACTAAGTTGGTACAGTTTGGAATATTTTTTCCTCGTCGACCAACTATGTTGGTACAGTTTGGAATATTTTCTCCTCGTCGACCAACTATGTTGGTACAGTTTGGAATATTTTCTTGAGTAGTCTGCCGAGTAGTGCGTAGCACTAGTATTCCCCGAAAAAAATTTCAATAAACAGAGAGACTTGCAGAATATTTTTATTTTATTCATAATGATGGAACTGCGTTATATATACATCACTGATAATACTTGCGCAGGTGCTCTGTGTTCCATGCATTCTTAAACTCCTCGCCTTCTAGAGTTGCTATTCGGTAAGTTCCTGGTCGAACAACTTCTATAACTCGGTATGGTCCATGCCAGTTTGCCTCCAGTTTGTTATGCTTTTGAATTACTTTCTTCAGCACATAGTCGCCTTCTTTCAGGTCTCACTTCTTCACCCTCTTGTTGTAGAACAAAGCTGTTCGCTGCTGGTAAGCAGCATTTCTAATGGCTGCTTCTTCTCTAACTTCCTCGAGCATGTCTAAATCCAGTCTTCTCATTAAGTCGCTGACAGGGGAATTGAAATTCAGTACCCTGTGTGTTGGGAGGCCCAACTCGGCAGGTATGACAACTTCACTTCTAAACGCCAACATATATGGTGATTCTCCAGTTTCTACTCGGGGAGTAGTTCAGTAAGCCCAAAGTACTGATTGTATCTCGTTGATCCAGTTTGCTTTTGCATCGTCCAATCGTTTCTTCAAACCATTCAGCAGCGTTCTGTTTGTCACTTCATTTTGTCTATTGCTTTGAGGATGGCCTGGTGCTGAATGAACCTTCAAAATGTTTGACTGATGACAATAGGCGGCAAACCCCTCGTTATCAAATTGTGTTCCATGTTCTGTGATGAAGGCATGAGGGAGACCATATCGGCAAATGATGTTCTTCCAAGCAAATTGGTAAACCTTCTCATATGTCATATCAATGAGTGGCTCAGCTTCTACCCACTTAGTAAAATAATCCACTGCAACGACGAGGTATTTGAACCTTCCTCGGGTCGTTGGCAGTGGTCCAACCAAATCAATTCCCCACATGGCAAATGGCCAAGGGGAAGTTATGGGTGTCAACAATGCTTGTGGAGTTCTTCGGATGGAGGAGAAACGCTGGCACTTGTCATATTTCTTGGCATAAGCTATACAATCAGCCCTCATCGTCGGCCAGTAGTATCCCTGCATCATCACCCTTTGTAAAAGCGTCCGACCTGCTACATGTGCTCCACAAGACCCTTTGTGGATCTCTTCAATTAATTCTTTCACCTCGGAGGGATGTACACATCTCTGCAAACCTGCCATTATTTCTCGTCGATATAAAACACCATTAGTTAGTACATACCGAGCAGCTTTAAACTTCAATTTCTTGGCTGCGAGCTTGTCAATTGGCAACTCTCCCTCCTCGATATACGCCCTGATGGGATCCATCCAAGATGGACCTAAATCAAGGGTGATAAAGTTCATCGTCAGATCTTCATCTATACTCTGACCAACCAATACTTCAATTGGGATTGTTCGTCGTAGCTCGGTGTGAGTTGCTGATGCTAGTCGAGCTAGGGCGTCTGCTCTCGCGTTCTCCATTCTTGGTATTCTGACCAGCTGAATAGCTGCAAATTCTGATACCAGCTCCTTTGCCTTTGCATGATATCTGATCATTAATTCTCCTCTAACTGAATATACTCCCATAATTTGGTTTACAATCAATTGAGAGTCACTGAAAATCATAACCTGTTGTGCCTCCATAATTTTTGCCAAATTAAGCCCTGCAATCATGGCCTCATATTCAGCCTCATTGTTGGAAGCTTTGAATTGGAAACGCAAAGCATATTCCATGTCGACCTCGTCTGGAGTGCTTAGAACTATCCTCGCTCCACATCTTGCAGTGCAAGATGAGCCATCTACATATAGCCTCCATATAGGTAACTCATCTTCAAATTTTTGATCAGTCAGAGTTCCTCGGTAAAATATTTGCTGCTTCCTTTCATCCTCCCCGGATTTTTCTCGCTCCTCGTCGATCATCTTTTCTTTCCCTTTTACCAACCGAGGTTGGTCTGAGCTCGAATTTAATGATCTTGTAATATCAACTTGCCCTCTTACCAACCGGAGTTGGTCTGAGCTAGTGTCTGTCGATCCTGTAACATCCACAGGTTGATCAGCGAGCAACTTTTGCTCCTCGGGGGTATCAGGATAGGTGAACTCCGCTATGAAATCTGCTACAGCCTGCCCTTTTAGTGATGATCTGGGTTCATAAATTATATCATATTCTCTGAGCTCTATTGCCCAGTACATCAATCTCCCTGATTTCTTTGGCTTATGAAGGGCTTGTCTCAATGGCACATCGATGTATACTACTATAGTATGAGCCTGGAAGTACAACCTCATTCTCCTACTCGCTTCAATTAGCGCCAGTGCCAATTTCTCCAGTCTCGGATATCTGATCTCTGCTCCTCGGAAGGCCTTACTTGTGTAGTAAATTGGCTTTTGTACTCCATTCTCCACTCTGATCAACGCCGAGCTAACTGCATTCTCGGACACTGCAAGGTACAAATACAATTTTTCTCCCATCACCGGCCTGGACAACAGTGGAGGTGCTCCCAAGTATTTCTTCAAGTCTTGAAAAGCCTTCTCACATTCATCATTCCACTCAAAAGTTTTTCTGAGTGTCTTGAAGATGGGAGACATCTATCAGTTGCTCGTAACACAAATCTGTTGAGTGCTGCTACTCGTCCTGTGAGACTCTGTACTTCCTTCTTCATTGTTGGAGATCGCAGCCCTAATAGAGCTTTGATCTTTTCAGGATTTGCTTCAATGCCTCGTTGATTGACAATGTACTCGAGGAACATGCCTTCTCGTACTCCAAATATGCACTTCGTCGGGTTCAGCTTCATTTGATATTTATCTAGTTGATCAAAAGTTTGACTTAAGTCAATTTGATGATCTGTAGCTTTCTTGCTTTTTGTCAGCATGTCGTCAACATAGACTTCCATATTGTCACTGATTTGTTCAGCAAAGACCTTGTTCATCAGCCTCTGATATGTCGCACCTGCATTTTTTAAACCAAAAGACATAACATTATAACAATAAGTTCCCCTAGGGGTAATGAAAGACGTACTCTCCCTGTCTTCAGGTTTCATTTTGATCTGATTATAACCAGAATAAGCATCCATGAAGCTCAGCAACTCGTGTCCCGAGGTAGCATCCACCAGTTGATCAATTCGGGGCAGTGGAAAGTGATCTTTTGGGCATGCTTTGTTGAGGTCGGTGAAGTCTACACACATCCTCCACTTGTTGTTTTTCTTCTTTACCATCACCACATTGGCTAACCAATCTGGATATTTTACATCTTCAATGAAACAAGCTTTCTGGAGCTTCTCGACTTCCTCCTGTATAGCTTGATTCTTCTCGGGACTGAATACTCTTCTTCTCTGCTTCACAGGCTTGATCTCCTTATTCACATTGAGCTCGTGACATAAGAAGTTTGGGTCAATCCCAGGCATATCTTCATGACTCCAGGCAAAAGTTTATTTTTTGCGTCTCAGGAAAGTTATCAATTCTTGTTTTAATGAGGCTTCCAACGATGAACCTATTTGAGTAGTTCGCTCAGGGTGTTCGTCGTCCAGAATGATATTTTCAGTAGCTTCCACCACTTGACCCTTCACGAGTTGCGACTCATCCCGAGGATCCAAGGTTTTAATTTCTGCACCTTCATCCACTTGATAAGTAGTAGTTTTTTTCTTTGATTCTTCCAATTCATCTTGCTCGGCGGATGAATAATAGCACTCCCGAGCTACTTTCTGATCACCTTTCATAACTCCTACTCCAAAGTTTGTTGGAAATTTCAGGCATTGATGCACTGTAGATGGTACAACCTCGAACTTCTTCAATCCTACCCTTCCCATGATGATATTGTACGATGACTGGACATTCTTATCCATCACGAAAAAGCGTATTCTTTCTGTCCGACAAGCAGGCCACGTACCAATGAATATATCCAACTTGATCGTCCCAAGTGGAAACACTTTCTCGCCAGCAAAACCGATGAGGGGTCTGTGGTAAGGCTCCAGTTGAGATAGCTTTAAATTTAAACTATCGAAATACGAGTAGAACATGATGTCTGCCGAGCTACCGTTATCGACCAGTACTCTTGAAATCATTACCTCTTTCATTCTCATTTTGATCACTAGTGGGTCGTCATGAGGATATAAAACTCCTACAAGATCATTCTTCGAAAACCCAATGACCAATTTTTCTTTGTTCACCTTTCTCGGGCGATCTTCCTCAGCTAAATTTATTCGCTGAATGTACGAGCAAGCTTGAGCCTCTCCGAGGTAAGCTTTTCTTTCTGCAGTAAGGTCTCCTCCTCCTGTAATGACATTACAATTAAATGACCCAAAGCGTATTGAAAATACCTCTCGTTCTGGCTGCCTTGATTTCTTGGGAAGATCGGGGTCATCATCTGGATCATCTTCATGGTTTCTCTTCTTTTTCTCCTCTGCTCGACGAGGAGATCTAGACCTCTCTCTAGTTCGGTCGTTGTTTCTTATTTTGCTTCCCCGATCAACGTACTTTGCTAGCTTTCCTCGTCGGATGAGTGTTTCAATCTCGTTCTGAAGAGCTATGCAATTTTTGCTCATATGGCCATGATCCTTATGGAACTCGCAATATTTCTCCCTATTCCTCGTGTCAGGGTCTGACTTCATTTTCTTTGGCCAGTTTAACTCCTCGCTGTTCTTAATTTCTTCCAGGACGTGGTTGATATTTGCCTTCAAAGGCGTGTAATTATCAAATTTCTTCAAGACCTCCCATGACGACCTACTTTTGGAATGTTTGTCACCACCATTGTTCTTATGCTCTTTCTTCTTAGTTTTATCACCTTCCATCTTGGTTTCTTTGGCGTCCATATTCTTCTTCGCAGACATAGCCTCCTCGACATTCATAATCTTGGACGCTTTTCCCATCAGGTCCGACATGGTTCGAGGTGGATCTTTGGCCAAAGTGTAGTACAACTTGTTTGGCAGCAGTCCACTCATTAAAGCAGTAATCGCTGTCTTCTCCTCATAATCAATGACCTTGAGCTTCTCGTTATTAAAACGAGTTATATAGTCTCCAATACTCTCACCAATTTTTTGTCTAACACTTAACAAATGTGCTACTCGTTTAACTGGCTTTGCTCTGAAGCAGAAATTCCCAATGAATAACTCGGCCAGTTGAAGAAAAGTTGAAATCTTACCCCGAGGAAGATTATTATACCATATCTGAGCAGATCCGGTAAGAGTTCCCGAGAATGCCCTGTATCTCATCTCGTCTGGGACAGCATAGATGTCGGCAGCAGCTTGATATTGTTCTATATGAAGGACAGGGTCAGTCTTTCCATCATACTTGGGAGTCACAACAGGTGCTTTGAACTTTGATGGTGTTGGAAAATCAACAATGTCCTGGACAAAAGGTGTTCCTCGAACAAAGGTTCGTTGTAGGGGGTTCTTAGCCTTAGCCATTTCCCCTAATCTATCCTCCAGCCTTTGAATATATCCTTTCCATGCATCATTCCCTTCCTCGGGCCTATTGGTTCGAGCGACTGATCGCGTTGAAGTGACTTCCTGGGATTTAGCTTGACGAGCAGCTGGTCGGTCAGTGGATACCTCTTGACGAGCAACTGGTCGCGACTGGGCAGATCCTTCCCTTAAATCTGATGGTCGTCGAAAGCTCCTCGACGCTGCATTAAGAGGACTTTTGTTCCTCCTAGGGCCTAATCGATCAAAAGGAGAGGCCATACTTAATCTTTCCAATGCACTGGCCCTTTCTGGGGAGAGGGTGACACGTTGTTCAGTATCTGTGGCTCGCACTGACGAAGATCGTCCAGGTTGATAAGAAAAATCTTCATATTCCTCATTGCGATATGAATTAGTACGCCTAGTACGCACAGAAGGCGCACGGATATTTCTTTGAATGCTTCGTGATCCAGAATGGGCTGGCGCACCGCCATGGAGTGTTTGGATGAGTTGTCGCATCGTTTCTTGCATGACGGTCTGGCCCTGAGCCAGATTCGCGATCATTCCAGTCAGATCTGGAATAATTGGTGGAGCAGATGGATTTGGAGGGGTTCCAGTGTTTCGATTGCTGGATTCAGGTATATCAGCCATTGGTATTGGATTGTTATTGGTGAGAAAACGATATTACCAGTCGTTCCCACAGACGGCGCCAATCTGTTGATGTAAAAAATTAAATCACTCTAATAATTCAATCACAGATAAATAAATGAGACAAAAGATTTTTAAAGTGGTTCAGCCTTATATGAATGGCCTACGTCCACTGTTGTTTTATTGCTGAGTGTTTAGGAATTCTCGATTACAAGAAATTGTGTTCTGGATCCCAAAGTTTGGATTCAGAATCCCCCCTCTACAATGAGGATTGTACAACGTATTTATAGCCTTGAGGCCCTCATCTGAAAGGGTGATACATTAAATGATATACATATGAAAGGGTAATACATTTAGTGCCCTTTAAGCGTGTGCGTCTAAATGATAAGCATTTAATGAACCAGTTGAACTGTTGGTTATTCATCAATTAATGCTCTGTTCGAGATGCAGCTCGGACCGCCTGAGTAGCTCGGACCGCCTAAGCTTTCTGGTATTCAAGAGTTCCTCGGAGAGGTATGTTCCTCGGAGCGTATGAGTTCCTCGGAGAGGTCTGTTACTCGGAGCGTATGAGTTCCTCGGAGAGGTCTGTTCCTCTGAGTAACATGGTTCCTCGGAGCGTGTGATTATCTTGGAAGTGCTTGTTGTTGCCATGTAGATAGCCACGTGTCTTCATATGATTGATCCAAATCAGCAGATTAAATTTGGTATCAACACATATTTTATATTATTTTTTACGTAATTTTGTGTACATGTACATTTATTTTTTTTCATAAGAATTACACACATATTAATGCATTGTATATATATAGGGAAATGATCAAGTGAGGTCCCACTTTGAGGATCCGAATGAGGACCATTTTTTTAAAATAGTAAAAAATATATTTTTGGGTTGATTTTTTTATGATTTTTAAACATTTCAATAGGACCATAAAAAAATAATCAGCTCAAAATGATTTTTTTTGCTATTTTAAAAAAATCAGTCAAATTTTGTCAGTTTTTAAGTGTACATGTACATTTAAAATAATCAGCTCAAATTCATTTTGACTTGATTTTTTTTATATGGCCCTACTGAAATGTTTAAACACTATATAAAAAAAATTAGCTCAAAAATATTTTTTTTACTATTTTATCAAAATTGATCTGTGGCAGCGGTATGCAAACAGAGGTCCTCATGCGATTCTCTCTCTCTCTCTCTCTCTCTCTCTCTCTCTCTCTCTCTCTCTATATATATATATATATATATATATATATATATATATATATATATATATATATATATATGTATATATATATATATATATATATATATGTATATGTACGTGCTATCATTTGTATTATTTATATATATTTATATAAACTCCCCAACATACTTCATTAAATATATAAAAAAATACATGATATTAAATGTACATACATATAATTTATGATGTATGTATGTATATATATATATATATATATATATATATATATGTACGTACGCTATCATTTGTATTATTCGGCTTTCTCAACCTAAACCTCCCAAGGACTACACTAACCTCTCCTCAGACTTTCCTTATTAAGCCCAAGATTCGCCATTCGAGTAAATTTTTTCCTTTCTTACTCAACCGCCGATAAATCACCTCGAACCACTGCTAGAAATCTCCTCAATATCTCCTCCGGAATCGGGGAAAACAAATACCCCCGATTAGAGCATACCCAAAATATGCTATGGGTATTGTACTTCTAATCCTATCCTTTCCTAGACGACAAAATCTAGGCGACGTCTGAAACGAAACAAGAGCAACCGTTATTAGAACGCCAATCAAGTGAATATACTTCACAGAAGAAAACAACGCAGTGAACACAACAGTCCTAATTGTAGGGCTTTATGTCAAGAAAGTTAACGGAAGAATCCAGAAAACTCGCACAGATCCTAAGGACTCTAGATACTGATGCTCTAATACCATCTGTCACACCCCGCCTAAAATAATAACGGGTGGTCAGCCTTATACTATATTAAATCAGGAGTTTCAGATGGTCCAGTCTCAACATCAACTGTCAGTACTATATAATATAGGATTAACTACCCGATATCATATAGGCGAGATGTTAAAATTAAATAAAATGCAACAGATAACCAACTAACACTACAAAAAAAAAGAAAAAGATGCATGAAAGAAATAAGATAAATGGAATGCTAGAATAAAAATAAAATAAATAACTACCACAGAATATACTACAAAAAGTAGACCCGAATAAGCATGATGTATGTATGTACGTACGCTATGATGTATGTATGTGTACATATATATATATATATATGTTTGTCAATTTTTCAAAATTATAAACATAAAAGACTGAATTTTAAAACTGTATTTAAAAACGGTGTTTAAATCGAGTTTTCTGAACTGAACCCAACAACCTGAAATTTCTCATCTTATTCCAGGACCTGTATATTTTTTCGACTTTAGTCCATTTACATATTTTTTTGGCATTAAAGTCCCTGAATATTAAATATATACTTTAGAAGTTGGGGTACACACAAACTTAATACTTGTATATTACAAAAAATATGTATACAATAAATTTGATATAAAATTACATTCGTCCATGAGTTTGATGTTGGATAAGACATTATCTTATCGATGTGGTTATTCATATTTCTCTCAACCAAGTAAGAATAATCATAATCTTCATTTCTAAATGTTTTTTGTATTGTGTTTTTTTCAATATTAATGGAAGTTTTGAAATCTTATGGATTCAAATTTGATGTACCATCTTCATCTTCTTAATTTTATTTTCTATTATTTTTTTTTCAGTTTATGGATAATATATAATAGGTTTTCAGAATTGTCTTGGTTGTTTAGAGATGCTAAATCAATTTACTGTTTTGAAAAATAAGTTCTTGGTGGCATTTTAGCAAACTCTCTTTCTCGCTAAATCTATATTTATACAGGTATACATTTATTGTCCATTAGGTGTTTAAAAATACATGTCTTACAGTTTTAGAGTAACACAAATTATAGGAAGGCAATAAGTTATTGATATGAATTTGAAGATACTAATCACTCTGGATTAAAGGGTGAGGTGAGTGAGGATCAAGGTTCTCTCCAAAAGTTGTTTTGCATTGTTTTTAAAATATATAAGAAATTTTGTTAAAATTAAATTTGAGTGCATCATTTATTTTGTGTAATCAAACTCCTAAATTATTTTTTCTACTCACCGAGATTGGAGATAAATTTGTGTTGATCACGCATCACGTGGCGTGCATTTTAGTTTATAACACAAATTGATAAAGTTGTAATATAAGTGAACACTACTTAAATAAGATAAATATAAATATCTATAATATTTTATAATATAATTGGACATACTATAATTTGAAGAATAAGTTTTTAATTGAAAACAAACTAATCTACGGGTTCTACACGATCTAATTGTAGACGGATCTGTTCCGAGCGATGGTTCGGATTAAAACGAGGTTTTTATGACGACATTTTGACTAATGATGGGTGGGACCGTAAGCTTGTTGCTTTGCTTAATAATCTAGATTCGTGATGCATGAGCTGTTGAGATTTGGTAAAGACGTGTGGTGTGGTTTGGTCCACTTCTATTACGGGGATTGAATTGAATGGTAGTGGACTTGGGATCTCGTAGATGCACATGAATGAATACTCATGTTATGTATTTGGGATCACGAAGCCACATAAAATAAGATGCCAAATAAATGGGGCAACTGAAAAGGCTGCTCACTTTTGGAAGTATATAACCAACGACTGAACCTTTACTATGCCCCTTTTCTTATGTCACAAACAAACATTATCTCGCCCATAAAAAATAAATCAATACGGGCAAACCAACCCTCCCTTTGTTGTCATCATCTGTCATATTATATCGAGAGTTTAGGAGAAAATTTCAATTTAACTTAAAAGTGTATAAAAAAAAGGATAAAATCATCAAATTATTCAAAATTTACGAAATTTATATATTTGAAATCTACTCGTCGAGATCTATCCAACAACACCCATATATGATATTTTTTGACAAAAAAATCGAAATCGATAAATTTACTATTTCACTAAAACCTCCATTTTTTTCCAGCGAAAACTCCATTTTTTTTTTACTAACACTATATTTTTTTCGGCGAAAAACCTTCTTCTCCGGCGTTGGCAATAGTGCGGCTGGAGCTGACAAAAAAAATGAAAGAAATAAACGAACGGAGAGTGAAACGACGAGAAAAACAATTCGGCGATAATTCCGGCGGCGTCCGACGAGGATTTCGACGTTCCGACAAGGATTCCGGTGGGTGAGTGGGGTTATGTATTTATTTTTAGAATGAATTTTAAATGAGTATGACTAAGGGTATAAATATAAATACCTCTTTAACTAAAATAAATAAAATTATATGTTTTGTGTACTTACAACTCTAAAGGGACCACACAAATAAATATTATTGTACCACATGGATTAGATTTATAAATTTGAAAATCACTGTCCTAAAATTCAAATACAAAAAGGAACATGAGCCTGACCTTAATTATCTCTATTATATTTTACTTTGACAGTTTGTTTCATATCGCATCTAAGTTTCTACATAGAGAGATTTTTCTAACTTATGTATGAATAATCATAAAAAAAGACGGTGAATAGAAACAAAGACACCGCATACCACGAAAATAAAATAATCTGTAACTCTCCCCCTCATTTTAATTTGATATGATAAATTCAAAAAAATATTATGGTTAAACATTTAAAATTTGACGCCAACATAGTTAGTTCAATTTGACGAAAGTCTCACGTGGCAGCCTATATGGCGAATGGTGTGGTGCAAGCTTTTAAGACACCTAATAAAATAATATGATAAAACAAATAAAAAAGGAAAATAAAAAAAATTATAAAAACAAGAAAATCTATTTTAAATAGTAAAAAATAAAGATTTTTATAATAAAAAAAACACCTAAATGCTAAAAAATATTTCAAAAATACTACAAACTTTAAAAAACCTAAAAAATAATTTAGACTACAAGAAAAATTATTTAAATACTGAAAAATAAAATACAAAAAAAACTAAAAATATAACCTAGAAAATAAGAAAATATATTTAAAAACTGAAAAATAAATATACATAAATTTTATTTAAAAAACTAAAAAAAATTCATACACAAAAAGGGCCAAAACTAAGATCGCTTGTCCCTCCAAACCCAAAAAATGATCGTCACCCCCACCCCCCTTCAGCTCCTCCAACTAAAAACATATTGAATCGAAAACCACCGAAAATCACTTTCTCTATCGGGCTCCAGTAAGGGACACAACTTAAGGGTAGTTTACGAACATTATTCTTAAAAAATAGTAAAAAATATTTTTTGAGCTGATTTTTTTTATATGATGTTTAAACCTTTTAAGGACTTCCCTAAAAAAAATTAGCCAAAAATATTTTTTTTTGCTATTTTAACAAATTTGGAAAATATGTCAGTTTTAAACTGATATAGTTTGACTGATTTTCTTAAAATAGCCAAAAAAAAAATCATTTTGAGCTGAAATCTTTTTGGGAGTTTCCTGAAATGTTTATAAACCATATAAAAAAATCATCTAAAAGAAGTTATTTTCTTTGAATGGGACAAATAAAGAAATGTTTTATATAAACACGACTTACTTGTGAAGCTTTCAAGAAATAAATAAAACAATTATAGATAAAAAAAATTTAATGTTGGTTTACTAAGATATTCATAAAGTCGTAGAAAAATGTTACTTAAAAGTGAAGAAGCAAGCACAAGAGACGTTAGTCTGATGCGATGTGGTCACAATGATACGACAAATATAAAAATAGGACACAAACCAACAAGATATGTCATAAATAATAACAATATTATATATACATACGTGTATGCATGGGAGTGCATCGCGCGCGCACACACACACACACACACACACACATATATTGAAATATGTTGAAATATATTGAAAATGTGTGAAAATGTGTGTGTGTGTGTGTGTATATATATATTGAAATATGTTGCGTGCATGTATTATGATTTTGTTGTTTGGTCCTTATTGTTTTCTTTATTTATGTCAATGTAGATAAAATAAGCGAATACTAACATTTGAACACATGTATGTGTGTTCAAATGTTAGTATTCGCTTACTTTATCTACATTGACATAAATAAAGAAAAAAAAAAGGACCAAACAACAAAATCATAATACATGCACACAACATATTTCAATATTTGTTAATTATTTTTAGGTATTTTGTGTAACACCCCGTATTTTTAAAAAAATAATTTTTACCATTTTAAATTACACATGTGCTCACAATTTAATTAAAATAAGAAATATTGCGTATTTAATAAATATTAATTAGCGAGAATAGAATTAATATTTATGTGAAAATAAATTTACTAAGTGTGATTAAGTAAATAAAATTCGGTCAATTGGTAGTACATCTTAAGTGGGTAGAAACGACGGGAATCAACGGTATCTCAACCGGGACATACGGGTGGGTTATTTTGGGTTGAGATATGATATTTATGTTTACTGAATCAGATGATGATTTCGAGTACACGATTGATCCATAATGGGTTGAAATAATCAAAATCAAGTACCCGAGGGTAGAGATTTTATACCGGGAACTTTTCAGACTAGTTGGAACCCACTTAGGAGCATACGAGTCATTTGATACTATGGGATTAACTTAATTTCGAAATTAGGACTTTAAATAAGAGGTTAAGGGTTAGGAGGCCGCCACTTTACACATTAAAAATATCAGAGAGCTAAAGTGGTGAGGAAAGAGGAATAAAAACACAAGGGATTCAAATAAAGGCTTAATTGGGGATAAATCACCGGGAGTTATTAGCTAGATACAATCCTACAAGAAGAAAATCACAATTGATTCTACATCTAAGGCAAGTGACTAAAAAATTACTCAATATTTTTGTTTAGTTTTATGTTCATATCAAAATTTGGTAAACTTATAACAAATTTTAGAGTGGGGATCAACATGTAAATGAGTTTTGTGAAAAGTGAAATTGATGGTGATTAATCCTCATGATCTTGTTAGAATAAATTTCACATGAAAAGTAGGTTCTTGCTAGAGAAACCTAAGGAGGAAAGATATACATTGTTGATACCAAATTTAATATGCTGACATGGACTAATCACCTGAAGACACGTGTCAACTTACATGGCAAATATGAATACGCCATACGAGCAACTCATACACTCCGAGCAGCTCAAGCGTGCCGAGCAACTTAGGCGGTCCGAGTAACTCAGGGGCCCCGAGCAGCTTAAGCGTGCCGAGCAACTTAAGCGGTCCGAGCTACTTAGCGTACAGTGCACCCAAATCAAGAGAATCAAATAGAAATGTCCATTATTATCGTACATATGTATTTATCCACTGAATGACAGCGCATTGTCCTTTCATTTGTACAGTCCCAAGGCTATAAATACATTGTAACCTCCTCATTTGAAGGGGACTCGAAATTTCTTGGTAAATCCATTATCGAGAATTCCAAGCAAACAGTCAGCAATAATAAAAACAGTGGATGTAGGCCACTCTCACAAGGCTGAACCACTTTAAAAATGTTTTTATCTTATTTATTTTATCTGTGATTGATAAATTAGAGATAATCTAATTTTTTACATCAACAGATTGGCGCCGTCTATGGGAAACGACTATACTTAGCGTTTTTCACCAAAACAATTCATCATCGATGGCTGATAATCCGGAATCCAGTAATCGAAACGCTGGAATCCCTCCAAATCCATTTACTCCCCCAAATGTCCAAGATCTGGCTGGTATAATGGCTAATTTGGCCCAAGGCCAGACGACCATGCAAGAAACCATGCGACAACTCATACAAACTGTTCAAGGTGGAGTGCTAGCCTAATCAGGACAACGGAGTGTTCAGAGAAATACACGTTTACCCTCTTCGCGAACTAGACGAGCGTTATTCCCAGAGGAATCTCGATCCAGACGCACCGACTCATATCGTACAGAGAGATCTAATGATCCTTCTTACCAACCTGGTCGAACTTCCTCGGTACGAGCTACAGACTCTCAGCGAAACATCATTCTATCTCTAGAAAGGACCAGTGCTCTAGAAAGGTTGAGTAGAGTCTCTCCTTTTGATCGTTTGGGCCCTAGGAGGAATAGAAGTCCTCCTAGGATTACGTCGAGGAACTCTCCACGACCATCCGATATAAGGGAAGGCTCTGCCCAATCACGACCAACTGCTCGTAATGAAAGATCCCAAGAGGAAAATTTAACGCGATTAATTGCTCGAACCAATAGGCCCGAGGAAGGAAACGATGCATGGAAGGGCTCTATTCAGAGGTTGGAGGACAGATTAGGCGAAATGGCTAAGGCCAAGAATCCTCTACAAAGGACTTTTGTTCAAGGGACACCATTTGTACAAACAATTGTGGATTTTACCACACCATTAAAATTCAAAGCCCTTGTGGTGACGCCTAAGTATGATGGAAAAACTGACCCTGTCCTTCATATAGAGCAATACCAAGCTGCTGCCGATATCTATGCAGTTCCAGATGAGATGAGATGCAGGAAATTTTCAGGAACTCTTACCGGATCAACCCAAATCTGGAACAACAACCTCCCTCGGGGGAAGATCGCGACTTTTTTTCAACTGGCAGAGCTCTTTATTGGGAATTTCTATTTCGGGGCAAAACCAGTCAAACGAGTAGCACACTTATTGAGTGTTAGACAGAAAACAGGTGAAAGCACCAGAGACTATATTACTCGTTTCAATAACGAGAAACTTGAAGTTATTAATTACGAGGAGAAAACAATAATTACTGCTCTGATGAGTGGACTGTTGCCAGATAAATTATACTACACTCTAGCCAAAGATCCGCCTAGAACCATGGCAGAACTAATGGCAAAGGCAGCCAAGATTATGAACGCCGAGGAAGCTATGGCTGCGAAGAAGAATACAGACACTAAGGAGACCAAAGTTGAGGCTGATAAGATTGAGAAGGAGGAGCAGAAGAATAATGGTGGTAATAGGCAGTTAAAAGCAAAGCAAGCATTGGAACAGTTCAAGAAATTTAGAAACTATACTCCTTTGAAGGTAGATATAAACCACATTCTGGAAGAGATCAAGAACAGCGAGGAGCTAAACTGGCCAAAAAAAATGAAGGCGGATCCTGATAAGAGGAATAAATCCAAATATTATGAGTTCCATAAAGGCCATGGTCACATGACCAAAAACTGCATAGCTCTCCAGAATGAAATTGAAGAGCTCACCAGGCGGGGAAAATTGACCAAGTATGTTGATCGCCGAAATGGTGGAAAGGTCAACGACCGAACAAGGCAGAGGTCTAGATCTCCTCGACGAGCAAAAGAAGACAAGAATAGAAGTCATGAAGAAGACTGAGAAGATGACCAAGATGATCCCGATCTCCCCAAAAGACCAAAGCAGCCAGAACGCGAGGTATTTTCAATCCATTTTGGATCATTTGAATGTAATGTTATTACAGGAGGAGATGCAGGAGGTGGGGATATGACTGCAGAAAGGAAAGCTTACCTCAATGAGGCTCAAGCTTGCTCGTACATTCAGCGAATAAATCTGGCTGAAGATGATCGTCCGAGGAAGGTGAACAAAGATAAATTGGTCATTAGTTTCTCTAAGAACAACCTGGCAGGTGTACTATATCCTCACGACGACCCATTGGTGATCAAGATGAGAATGAAGGAAGTGGTGATTTCACGAGTACTAGTGGATAATGGTAGCTCGACAGATATCATGTTCTATCCCTGCTATGACAGTTTGAATCTGAAGCTAGCCCAGTTGGAGCCCTATCATAGGCCCCTCCTTGGCTTTACTGGCAAGAAGGTTTTTCCACTTGGGATGATCAAGTTGGATATGCTTATCGGTATATGGCCTGCCTGTCGAACATAAAGAATACACTTTTTCGTAATGGATAAAAATGTCCAATCAGCTTACAATATCATCATGGGAAGGGTAGGTCTGAAGAAGTTCGAGGAAGTACCATCTACTATATATCACTGTTTAAAATTCCCAACCAACTTTGGAGTAGGAGTTGTGAAAGGCGACTAGAAAGTAGCTCGGGAATGCTACTATTCATCTGCCGAACAGGAAGAACGTGAAGAATCTAGGAAGAAGACTACTACCCATCAAGTCGATGAAATAACAGAGGCAGAGATTGAAACATTAGACCCTAGAGATGAGTCTCAACTCGTAAAGGGACAGGTCATGGAGGCTACCGAGAATGTCATTCTGGACGACGAGCATCCAGAACGAACAACTCAAATTGGTGCATCATTGGATGTATCAATAAAATAAGAGCTGATAGCATTTCTAAGGCGCAGAAAGCAAACTCTCGCATGGAGTCATGAAGACATGCCAGGGATAGATTCGAGTTTCTTGTGCCACGAGCTCAACGTGAATAAGGAAATCAAGCCAGTGAAGCAGCGAAGAAGAGTGTTCAGTCCTGAGAAGAACCAAGCCATACAGGAAGAAGTAGAAAAGCTACAAAAAGCCTTTTTTATTGAGGATGTCAAATATCCTGATTGGCTAGAAAATGTGGTGATGGTGAAGAAGAAAAATAACAAGTGGAGGATGTGTATAGACTTCACTGATCTTAATAAGGCATGCCCAAAGGATCATTTTCCTTTACCCCGAATTGATCAACTAGTGGATGCTACCTCGGGGCATGAATTATTGAGTTTCATGGATGCTTATTCAGGCTACAACTAGATTAAAATGAAGCCTGAAGACAGGGAGAGTACCTCTTTTATCACCCCAAGGGGAACTTATTGCTATAATGTTATGCCTTTTGGACTTAAAAATGCAGGTGCAACATATCAGCGGCTGATGAACAAGGTGTTTGCAGAGTAAATCAGTTATAACATGGAGGTTTATGTTGACGATATGTTGACGAAGAGAAAAAGAGCTGCTGATCACCTAGTTGACTTAGGCCAGACCTTTGATAAACTAGAGAAATATCAAATGAGGTTGAATCCCACCAAATGCATATTCGGAGTACGAGAAGGCATGTTTCTCGGATATATTGTTAATCAACGAGGTATCGAGGCCAACCCTGAAAAGATCAATGCTCTATTAGAGCTACAATCTCCAACGATGAAGAGGGAAGTGCAAAGTCTCACAGGTCGAGTTGCAACACTTAATAGGTTTGTGTCACGAGTAACTGACAGATGCCTACCATTCTTCAAAACACTCCGGAAAACCTTTGAATGGAATGATGAATGCGAGGAGGCCTTTCGAGAATTGAAGAAATATCTGGGGACACCTCCATTGTTGTCCAGACCAGTGATGGGAGAAAGATTATACTTGTATCTGGCAGTATCAGATAATGCAGTTAGCTCGGCATTGATCAGGTTAGAGAATGGAGTACAAAAATTAGTCTATTATACCAGCAAAGCTTTCTGAGGAGCAGAAATCAGATATCCAAGGCTGGATAAATTGGCACTAGCACTAATTGAAGCAAGTAGAAGGATGAGGCCATACTTCCAAGCCCATACTATAGTGGTGCCGTTAAGGCAAGCTCTGCACAAACCGAAAAAATTAGGAAGATTGAAGTACTGGGTAGTAGAGCTGGGTGAATATGATATAATTTATGAGCCTAGATCGTCGCTCAAAGGGCAGGCAGTAGCGGACTTTATTGCAGAGTTTACTCAAGAAGACACCTTCGAAGAGCAGAATTGAATACCGACCAGCCTGTGGATGTTACAGGATCATCAAATTTAAACCCCGACCAACTTACGTCGGGGGACGAGCAAGAGAGGATGATCAACGAGCAACGAGAAGTGCCGAAGGAGGACAAAAAGAAGCACCAAATATTCCACCGAGGAACTCTGTCTGATAAAAAATTTGATGATGAAGTACCTATATGGAATTTATATGTGGATGGCTCTTCTTGCACTACAGGCAGTGGAGCAGGGATTGTTGTAAACAACCCGGATGAAATTGATGTGGAATATGCTCTTAGCTTTTAATTTAAGGCTTTTAATAATGAAGTTGAATATGAAGCTATGATCGTGGGTCTCAATTTGGCAAAAACCATAAAGGTAAAGCAGGTCGTTGTATTCAGTGACTCAGAGTTGATCATAAATTAAATACTGGGGGTGTATGTAGCAAAAGGAGAATTAATGATCAAGTATCATGCGAAGGCAATGGAAGTTGTATCGAGATTTAATGCAATTCAGTTGATTAGAATACCAAGATCGGAGAATGCAAGAGCAGACGTATTAGCTCGATTTGCATTAACCACACACACCGATCTACGAAGAACAATCCCAATAGAAATCCTAGTTGGTCGGAGCATAGACAAAGATCTGATGATGAATTTCATTACCCTCGATTTGGGACCATCTTGGATGGATCCCATCAGGGCCTATATTGAAGAGGGGGCTTTGCCAACTGATAAAATCGCAGCCAAGAAATTAAAGTTTAAAGCTGCTCGTTATGTATTGACCGATGGTATTTTATATAGACGAGGAATTATAGCAGGGCTACAAAGATGTGTCCACCCCTTCGAAGTGAATGATCTGATCGAAGAGGTCCATGAAGGGTCTTGTGGAGCCCATGTAGCAGGTCAGACGCTTTTGCAAAGAATAACAATGCAGGGGTATTACTGGCCGACCATGAGAGCTGATTGTGTAGCTTATGCCAAGTAGTGTGACAAATGTCAACGCTTCTCCTCTATCCGAAGAACTCCCCAAGCATTGTTAACACCCATCACGTCTCCTTCTCCATTCACCATGTGGGGAATAGACTTGGTCGGGCCACTTCCAACGACCAGATGAAGATTCAAATACCTTGTGGTTGCTGGGATTATTTTATAAAATGGGTGGAAGCTGAGACTCTCATTGATATGACATACGAAAAAGTCTATTAATTCATTTGGAAGAATATTATTTGCAGATATGGTCTCCCACATGCATTCATTACTGACCATGAAACCCAATTTGACAACGAGGAGTTTGCTACGTATTGTCATCAATCTAATGTACCGAAGATTCACTCTGCACCAGAACATCCCCAAAACAATGGGCAAACTGAGGTAACAAACAGAACGCTGCTGAATGTTTGAAGAAACGACTAGATAATGCAAAAGGAAATTGGATTAACGAGCTACATTCTGTGCTGTGGGCTTATCGTACCACACCACGAGCAGCAACATGAGAATCTCCATACATGATGTCGTTTGGAAGTGAAGCTGTCATACCTGCTGAATTGGGTCTACCCACACATAGGGTGCTTAATTTCAATTCTCCTGTCAGTGATTTCATGAGAATATTAGACTTGGATATGCTCGAAGAAGTCAGGGAAGAAGCAGCGATCAGAAATGCAGCATATCAACAACGAACAACTTTGTTCTATAACAAAAGAGTGAAGAGTTGTGATTTAAAGGAAGGAGATTATGTGCGGAAGAAAGTAGTACAAAAGAATAACAAACTGGAAGCCAACTGGCATGGACCCTACAGAGTAAAAGGGATTGTTCGTCCAGGGACATACATGATTGAATCCTTGGAGGGGGAGGAATTCAAGAATGCGTGGAATGAAGAACATCTGCGCAGATATTATCAGTAGTTGAATTTCCTATGTATAAAGTGTTGGATGTTTTACCCAGTTCTCTCTTTTTGTTGAAATTTTTTCGGAATATTAGTGCTGCACACTATACATCAACTTCATAGCAATTACCACCGACTCCGGTTGGTCGGGAATCCATTACCACCAACTCCGGTTGGTCGACAAATCAATTACCACCAACTCCGGTTGGTCGGCAAATAAATTACCACCAACTCCGGTTGGTCGGCAAATCAATTACCACCAACTCCGATTGGTCGGGAATCAATTACCACCAACTCTGCTTGGTCGGCAAATAAATTATCACCAACTCCGGTTGTTCGGGAATCAATTACGACCAACTCTGATTGGTCGGCAAATCAATTACCACCAACTCCGGTTGATCGGGAATCAATTACCACCAACTCCGGTTGGTCGGCAAATCAATTACCACCAACTCCGGTTGGTCGGAAAATCAATTACCACCAACTCCGATTGGTCGGGAATCAATTACCACCAACTCTGCTTGGTCGGCAAATAAATTATGACCAACTCCGGTTGTTCGGGAATCGATTACCACCAACTCCGATTGGTCGGCAAATCAATTACCACCAACTCCGGTTGATCGGGAATCAATTACCACCAACTCCGGTTGGTCGGCAAATAAATTACCACCAACTCCGGTTGGTTGGGAATCAATTACCACCAACTCTGGTTGGTCGGCAAATCAATTACCATCAACTTCGGTTGGTCGGGAATAAATTTTCACTAACTCCGGTTGGTCGACAAATAAATTTCCACTAACTTCGGTTGGTCGGGAATCAATTACCACCAACTCCGGTTGGTCGGCAAATCAATTACCACCAACTCCAGTTGGTCGGAAAATCAATTACCACCAACTCCGATTGGTCAGAAAATTAAATACAATCAACTCCGGTTGGTTAAACTAGGCAGGAACATGGGATGCAAATCATTTCATTGCCTAGGCCCAAAGAGTGACAAGTCACTATAATAAAATAATAGATAGTACGAGTTCTATTATCAAAGAATAAAACAGAATGTACATATCAAAATGTGCATATATTCACAAACAAAGACATTCTGCAAATTATTTAGAAGAAAATAAAATGGCAAAAGACTAAAAATTTCTTCATTCAAATCAAGTAGAATTACATATGCTGTGAAAAATACACTTCATTACATAAAAAATCCTATTCTATTGGTTTTTTCCCTTCTGCCTTTGAAACAGGTTCTATTCCAGCAGGAGGATCATCTAAGGTATAAGGAGAATTTATAAAATTTACATCTCTTAGCATTCTAATATTCATTACAGATGGCCGATCAAGTAAATGTTCTGGGCGAGATATCTCAAAGTTGGCATGAAGACTGTAGTCACCAAGATACTTGGAAATCAGACATCGAGGAATTGCACGAGCAGGAATCCAGCTAAAATCAAGTGTAAAAGGAGGAACGGGTAAATCCAGCACTCCAGGATCATAATAATCCCATAAATAATGTCCCTGCTCCAATTGTAGCACACACTTAACATTTAACCATCCCTGCTTGTACCCCTCGTTATTTGATTGCTGGATCCGAGCATCAAGATGGTAAAGGGCTTCATTATACCCAGCCATCCAAAACTCTCTGGGTTGTTTATGAAATTGGTAAGTTAACCTCTCCATCTGCTCGTGGAGATTCCTCACCAGAAGTTCTTTGTTTTCCAAGGCAGAACTCTGGGCGGATGGTTGTTCGCTGAAGTTCAGAATTTTCTTAGACATTTCTGCTAAGGCTTGGTTCTTCGCCACCAACTGAAAGGCCTGATTTTCTAAAGCCGCCTGCGTTCTAGCTTCTTCAATAGAGACCCGACCAGCCCTTCCTCGTCCATAAGAAGAAGATCTTGCTCGTCCACGAGTGGATGTGGAGGGTCCAACTCTTTTTAAAGTTTCCAACTCATCTCTTAAGTTAGCATTTTCTACCTCCACTACACCCAAAATAAGAATCTGACACGGTTTAAAACTGTGCCAGATCAAATCTGGCACGGTTTTGAACTGTGCCAGAATCAGGTGTTCCAAAATGATAATTTTTTTCTGGCACGGCTCAAAAGTGTGCCAGATTCAGCCAAACAGGAACACTTCTGGCACACTTTTAAACCGTGCTATAATTTGATATTTCTGGCACACTTTTGGCACAGTTTTTAACTGTGCCAGATTCAGCAAAATAGGAACACTTCTGGCACACTTTTAAACCGTGCCAGAATTTGATATTTCTGGCACACTTTTGGCACAGTTTTTAACTGTGCCAGATTCAGCAAAATAGGAACAAATCTGACACACTTTTAAACCGTGCCAGAATTTGATATTTTCGGCACACTTTTGGCGCAGTTTTTAACTGGGTCAGATTCAGCACAGCTAATTTTTTTTTGGCACAATTCAAAACCGTGACAAAATATGGTACACTTTTGTCACGGTTTTGAACTTTAGCAAATTTTTATAAAAATAAAAAATAAAATAATTATTTGAAAGCACAAAATTCACAAATTAATAATACTGCGCGTTGTTAATAAACTAATGTACATACAAACTTCAAAATATTACAAGTCTTTAATAGCTTACAGGCCCAAAAAAATTTGGCAGAGTTTCCTCTATTTTCTGGACATTCCAAAACCTGTTAATACAAAACCTGCCTAACATAAAGCCCGCACGGCCACAAAATATAACAATTAACTTACAAAATCCCGCACGGACATAAAAGTCAACAATAAAACAACAAAAGACCGATCGGCCATGACAGAAAAAATGGAATCATTAATAAACCCTTTGTTGTAAACCATTGAGTTCTTTGTGTGTTCCACGTGAATAAAATCCAACGATAAACTGTTATCCTACAAAAAAAATAGGATACAAAAAAGATACGATATTAGTAACCCAATAATTTACAAAAAAAATTTACTCAAAACTAAAAAATTACATATATGAGTGGAAATTATCATCATACTCTCAAACCGGGAGACCCGGGACTACGCAGTCAGTTCCTACAAGTTACATTGGTCCCGTGCGAGGTGTTCGTGCCTCCTACGGGATCGTTTGAGGGTTGGTTTGAATTTTCACCTTTTAACGGCATGTTTTGAACTCTCAGTGTGATTTTTGCAAATTATCGTCATACTCTCAAACTGGGATAACCGGGACTACGCGGTCAGTTCCTACAAGTTACATTGGTCCCGTGCGAGGTGTTCGTGCCTCCTACAGGATCGTTTGGGGGATGGTTTGGGTTTTTACCCTTTAACGGCATGTTTTTAAGTCTACGTGTGATTTTCGCAAATTATCATCATACTCTCAAACCGGGAGACCCGGGACTACGCAGTCAGTTCCTACAAGTTACATTAGTCCCGTGCGAGGTGTTCGTGCCTCCTTCGGGATCATTTGGGGGATGGTTTGGGTTTTCACCCTTTAACGGCATGTTTTTAAGTCTACGTGTGATTTTTGCAAATTATTATCATACTCTCAAACTGGGAGACCCAGGACTATGCGGTCAGTTCCTACAAGTTACATTGGTCCCGTGCGAGGTGTTCGTGCCTCTTACGGGGTCGTTTGGGGGTGGTTTGGATTTTCACCCTTTAACGGCTTATTTTTAAGTCTAAGTGTGATTTTTGTAAATTATCGTCATACTCTCAAACCGGGAGACCCGAGACTACGCGTTCAGTTCCTACAAGTTACATTGGTCCCGTGTGAGGTGTTCGTGCCTCCTACGGGGTCGTTTGGGTGCTGGTTTGGGTTTTCACCCTTTAACGGCATGTTTTTAAGTCTAAGTGTGATTTTTGCAAATTATCATCATACTCTCAAACCGGGAGACCCGGGACTACGCGATCAGCTCCTATAAGTTACATTGGTCCCGTGCGAGGTGTTCGTGCCTCCTACGGGGTCGTTTAGGGGCTGGTTTGGGTTTTCACCCTTTAACGGCTTGCTTTTAAGTCTAAGTGTTGATTTTTGCAAACTATCCTCATAGTCTCAAACCGGGAGACCCGGGACTACGCGGTCAGTTCCTACAAGTTACATTGGTCCCGTGCGAGGTGTTCGTGCCTCTTACGGGGTCGTTTGGGGGTGGTTTGGATTTTCACCCTTTAACGGCTTATTTTTAAGTCTAAGTGTGATTTTTGTAAATTATCGTCATACTCTCAAATCGGGAGACCCGAGACTACGCGTTCAGTTCCTACAAGTTACATTGGTCCCGTGTGAGGTGTTCGTGCCTCCTACGGGGTCGTTTGGGTGCTGGTTTGGGTTTTTACCCTTTAACGGCATGTTTTTAAGTCTGTTGATTTTTGCAAACTATCATCATATTCTCAAACCAGGAGACCCGGGACTACGCGGTCAGTTCCTATAAGTTACATTAGTCCTGTGTGAGGTGTTCGTGCCTCCTACAAGGTCGTTTGGGGGATGGTTTGGGTTTTCACCCTTTAACGACTTGTTTTCAAGTCTCAGTGTGATTTTTGTAAACTATCGTCATATTCTCAAATCGGGAGACCCGAGACTACGCGGTCAGTTCCAACAAGTTACATTGGTCCCGTGCGTGGTGTTCGTGCCTCCTACGGAGTCGTTTGGGAGATGGTTTGGGTTTTCACCCTTTAACGACTTGTTTTTAAGTCTAAGTGTTGATTTTTGCAAACTATCATCATATTCTCAAACCGGGAGACCCGGGACTACACGGTCAGTTCCTACAAGTTACATTGATCCCGTACGAGGTGTTCGTACCTCCTACGGGGTCGTTTGGGGGATGGTTTGGGTTTTCACCCTCTAACGGCATGTTTTTAACTCTAAGTGTGATTTTTGCAAATTATCGTCATACTCTCAAACCGGGAGACCCGAGACTACGCGGTCAGTTCCTACAAGTTACATTGGTCCCGTGTGAGGTGTTCGTGCCTCCTACGGGGTCGTTTGGGGGTTGGTTTTGGGTTTTCACCCTTTAACGGCATGTTTTTAGCTCTAAGTGTGATTTTTGCAAATTATCGTCATACTCTCAAACCGGGAGACCCGGGACTACGCGGTCAGTTCCAACAAGTTACATTGGTCCCGTGCGAGGTGTTCGTGCCACCTACGGGGACGTTTGGGGGCTTGTTTGGGTTTTCACCCTTTAACGGCTTATTTTTAAGTCTAAGTGTTGATTTTTGCAAACTATCGTCATATTCTCAAACCAGGAGACCCGGGACTATGCGGTCAGTTCCTACAAGTTACATTAGTCCCGTGCGAGGTGTTTGTGCCTCCTATGAGGTCGTTTGGGAGATGGTTTGAGTTTTCACCCTTTAACGGCTTATTTTCAAGTCTAAGTGTGATTTTTGCAAACTATCGTCATATTCTGAAACCGGGAGACCCGGGACTATGCGGTTAGTTCCAACAAGTTACATTGGTCCCGTGCGAGGTGTTCGTGCCTCCTACGGGGTCGTTTGGGAGATGGTTTGAGTTTTCACCCTTTAACGACTTGTCTTTAAGTCTAAGTGTTAATTTTTGCAAACTATCGTCATATTCTCAAATCAGGAGACCCGGGACTACGTGGTCAGTTCCTATAAGTTACATTGGTCCAGTGTGTGGTGTTCGTGCGTCCTACGGGGTCGTTTGGGGGATGGTTTGGGTTTTCACCCTCTAACGGCTTGTTTTTAACTCTAAGTGTGATTTTTACAAATTATCGTCATACTCTCAAATCGGGAGACCCGGGACTACGCGGTCAGTTCCTACAAGTTATATTGGTCCCGCGCGAGGTGTTCGTGCCTCCTACGGGGTCGTTTGGGGGCTGGTTTTGGGTTTTCATCCTCTAACGGCTTGTTTTTAGCTCAAAGTGTGATTTTTGCAAATTATCGTCATACTCTCAAACTGGGAGACCCGGGACTACGCGGTCAGTTCCTATAAGTTACATTGGTTCCATACGAGGTGTCCGCACCTCCTACGGGGTCGTTTAGGGGCTGGTTTGGGTTTTCACCCTTTAACGACATGTTTTAAGTCTAAGTGTGATTTTTGCAAATTATCGTCATACTCTCAAACCGGGGACCCAGGACTACGCGGTCAGTTCCTACAAGTTACATTGGTCCCGTGCGAGGTGTTCATGCCTTTTACGGGGTCGTTTGAGGGCTGGTTTGGGTTTTCACCCTTTAATGGCATGTTTTTAAGTTTAAGTGTGATTTTTGTAAATTAACGTCATACTCTCAAATCGGGAGTCCCGAGACTACGCGGTCAGTTTCTAGAAGTTACATTGGTCCCGTGCGAGGTGTTCGTGCCTCCTACGGGGTCGTTTGGGGGCTTGTTTGGGTTTTCACTCTTTAACGCCATCTTTTTAACTCTAAGTGTGATTTTTACAAATTATCGTCATACTCTCAAATCGGGAGACTCGGGACTATGTGGTCAGTTCCAACAAGTTACATTGGTTTCGTGCGAGGTGTTCGTGCCTCCTACGGGATCGTTTGGGGGATGGTTTGGGTTTTCACCCTTTAACGACTTTCTTTTAGCTTTAAATGTTGATTTTTGCAAACTATCATCATATTCTCAAACCGGGAGACCTGGGACTACGCGGTCAGTTCCTACAAGTTACATTGGTCCCATGCGAGGTGTTCGTGCCTCCTACGGGGTCGTTTGGGGACTGGTTTGGGTTTTCACCCTTTAACGGCTTGTTTTTAAGTTTAAGTGTTATTTTTGCAAATTATCGTCATATTCTCAAACCGGGAGACCCAGGACTACGCGGTCAGTTCCTACAAGTTACATTGGTCCCGTGCGAGGTGTTCGTGTCTCTTATGGGTCCGTTTGGGGGCTGGTTTCGGTTTTCACGCTTTAACGACTTGTTTTTAAGTTTAAGTGTTATTTTTGTAAATTATCGTCATATTCTCAAAACGGGAGACCCGGGACTATGCAGTCAGTTCCTACTAGTTACATTGGTCCCGTACGACGTGTTTGTGCCTCTTACGGGTCCGTTTGGGGACTGGTTTAGGTTTTTCACCCTTTAACGACTTGTTTTTAAGTTTAAGTGTTGATTTTTGCAAATTATCGTCATAGTTGATTGCATAATAATGATTAGTCTATAATGAAATATGGTGATATCCATATAAAATAAGGGTTATCTGAGTTGCAAATGTAGGAGACTTTATTTAATCCCATACCTGCTGGTTAGTAGACTTTATACCAGTTAAATGTTTAGTGGAAACTGTCTCCGCTGCTGGGAACATAATGTCCATACCATGGCTTCCAGCGTAGTAGAGTTCTGATAGTCCTACCAACTCGTAAACCTTGATAAAAGAAAAAAAACTTAATAAGACCCTAAGAATAAGTCATTAACAAAATGGGCTTTGTAAATTTAGGACCTATTGTAATATCTATTCTGGAAATAGGACAACAAACATTTTATTATTATTTTAGTCCCTATTTTTTAATAAAGTCGTTAAGGGGACCCATATCCATAAAACGTTAACCAATCACAGCATATCACGTCAAACGCTAATTTGAAAATAGGGACTAAAAATGAAAACAAAATGTTTGTTTCCCTATATCCATAATCAATATTATTTTAAGTCATAAAAGTGCGTAATCTATTAACAAAATTATTTTTCAATAAAGCTAAAGTTGGAAAAGATTCAAACTTTTAAGCAATCATAGAATTCGATTGCAAAAAGCAACATCACTAATGATTAATAAAAAATATTCTAAAGTCGAAAAGCGAAAAATTGTAAAGTGTTGATTTTGAATAAAGGTAAAATAGGATAAGATTCTAACTTTTGAGCAATCATCAAATTTGAAGTAACCACAAATTTAATCCCTGCAATATTCTCAACAACGAGATTATTACAAAAGGCAACACCACTAACAGTAAGTCCAACAAAGAAACACAAAATCCATTTAATGAAAATAAACTGGCATATCTGGATCTTCGCTCTACTCCTTCAATCCTGCTTGAAAAACTCGTCCTCTATAATCCTACAATCCAACAAACAACTAAATTACATTTACTCAAAATTTGGTAAATTAAAAACGAGTTTATAGATGTAGAGTTTTACTTGTAATGTCCCTCAAGACATCTCAAATTGAAGTCCATATACATCAAGAACGCATATATATTCTGCATCAAGAACGCATTTATGCACACATAAATAACTGAATGGATTTATGCACACATAAATAACTGAATGGATGAACAAACTAAATTCCAAATTCTATGTTTGATTTTAGACAGGAAAACGCAAACAAAGTCTCGAACCTAACCATCCCAAAAATGACTCCATATTCGTCGAAAATCGAAGCCATCAACAACCCTCCGACCATTACCCGACCTCTCTGTCCGCCCAGACTTGTAAACCCACCTTCAAAACCCGAAGCTAACCCGATCCATACCTCAGATATAGTGACTCGCGAACCCGGATACTCATTGAATCCCCATGTTAGATCCACCATTAACATCCCATCTTTAACCCATTCTCAATCAACCCGGAGGAGTGAAGGTTTGTACAGAGGGTTAGATGTAAGAGAGAGAGCACGAGAGAGAAAGCGGGAGACCCGAATTAGAGAGGAAAGTGAGCAGGAGAGACAAAAAAGTTAATGGGAGTATGATTTTTGTAGGGTATTTATATTTTATCGAAGTGTGCTCAATTTTGGCACACTTTTAAACAGTGCCAAATTTTGGCATGGTTTTAAAGTGTGCTAGATTGTTATTAAACCGTGATAGAATCTGACACAGTTTTAAACTGTGCCAGATTTTTAATATCAGGGTGTGCCAATTTGCTGTTTTTGGTGTAGTGCTCTAAGAAAGAGAAACCTTTATCATTAACAGGGACCAAGGCTCCCGAGGAAGATGCAGCAGACTTGAGCTGTTTTATCTCCTCTTACAAGGCAATGTTCTCCTGCTCCAACAACTTGGCAATATGTGTGTGTTCTTCAACCTCAAGCTTCAGAACGCTCTATTTCATCTCATAAGCAGAGATGAATTTATCATATCCTTTATCAACACTCAATTGTTGATATTTCCTCTCATATCCCTGATGCAAAAGTGTGGAAGACTCTTTGTACTGCAATTAAAGTTCCTCGATCGTTCCTTGGAGATCTTCAATCATCTCATAGTAAGCCACATTGTTGGCAACTGCACGATCGAGCAAACATTTTAGGTATTGGTAAGCTTCAACTGCTCGGTCAGAAGCATCTTAACCCAAAATATCAATGATTTGAGCCTCATTTAGATCTGCATGACCGACTTTGAAGTAGTCATTGCATTTCTTCATCAATTCGATGTCATGAGCTAATAATAGCTCCATTCTGGCCATAAACTAACAAAGCAAAGAGAAATAAAAAGAATCAATAAGGATGCAGATAAAGCAAGTCAAAGAAATGGTCAAGACAAATAACCAAAGTTCGAATTTTTATTTCATCATAAGGGGAAAATACAAAATCTGAGGTTACATTCAATAGAATAATAAAATAAACACCCGAGTAACTTTACACCTTCTCTTTGTTTCCTATGACTTCCTCAGAAGGTTTTGAGGAAGATACTGGTTGCTCGGAGGGCAAGATTAGCTGCTCGGAAGAAGTACTGGCTGGTTGGGATTGCTCGGAAAGATGAATAAGAGGAACAGAAAGGACCTGATCTCCGGTCATCATTGAAGATTCGTCTGAAGCAGCTTCATCCTCTTCTTCTTCTCCAGGATAAGGAGGAGGGCCATGAGTGTGTTGCTGGAATAATTCAGAATTCTCAGCAAATTTTATCTCTTTAAATGCAGCCACCCATCCATCCCTAAAGAATTTAACACCTGCATACTCTATTTGAGAGGACATGGCAGCTAGGACCTTGTTCCAGCCCTTGTCCCAACCAGTGCTGAAAGATTTTTTAACTGCCTTCTTCCTTTTTGCCTTCTCCGAGGAGGTCCTTTCCCTCAGGAGCTCCTCGGCAACCTTCAACTTCTCCTCCACCTCTAGCTTCTGTCGCTCAACATCTTGAAGTTTAACAACTTCCTCTTCAGCAGACTTGAGCTTAACTTCCAGCTCCTTGTTGCTTTGTTCAGAGACTTTGTTGCTCTGCTCAGACTCTGTCAATTTCTTCTCCAAATCCTTGGAGGCATTCACAACTTGATTTCTTTCTAGCTCGATGGACTTGAGTTACTTCTCCCAAGCAACTTTATCTTCCTCGTACTTTTGATGAGAGTCATTTAAAAACTGAGTCAGGCAACAAAATCTTCCTCTATACCTCCCGAGGAGCTTGAAGCCTTGATAGTTTCATCCTTCTTCAAGATGCTGTTGAAACACGTCACCAGCTGGGAAAAAAATAACATTAGGTCAATATATGAACGTAATATTAGAAAGTGAATGACTCAAACTAACAAAACTTACTGAGGCGATGTGTTGAGCAACAAGGGTAGTAATTCTCTCACGAGAAAGGGAGTCCTCAATACCTTGGACTTCTGGGACAGTCCAAGATCTCACCAAACTCACCGCGGAGCTCGGAGCAACAAAAGATGGAATAACACCTTCAACATTTGAAGGTTGAGAGACAGGTTCAGCAGGTATCTCAGAAGAACTTTTCTTTAACCTCCTCAGAGGAGCAGGAACATTTCCAACTAAATACGTTGTCTTTGTTGGTGAAATAACAATAACCTCACTTGGAGGAGAAACAACAACAATCTTGCTCGGGGCCACTGGGGGCTTTTCAACAGCTTTTTTGGCAGCAGCAGGAGGAGGTGCATCAGCGATTCCCGTCTCTTCTTCTGGAACATCTTGTTTGCTTTTCTTTGCCTCCACATTAGTAGAGGAAGATTTATCAAAGAAGGCAGGAGCTCTTCTTTTCTTCATTAAGTTACTGATGGGAACACTTGACTCAAAGGAAGAACGTTCCACACTAGTCTCAGAAGCTGGTACTTGGTCAAGATTAACTACCACTGGACGTGGACGAGAAGTGAAAGACGAAGTATAGCTCTTGTACTGCAACAAATAAGAGGCAGATCTAATATGTTCCTCGGCAACAGATTGGTGCAAATTCCAGATAAGTTTCAAATGCTTTAAATTAACGTCAGCTTCTTTTGGAGGTTTTCTTTTACTGTCAACTGTAATAAACAAAAACAAATGTCAGTGATACATATTATCAAACACAAAGAAAATAAGATTTTAAAAAAAGTAAAAACAACCTATTCCATTGCCATAAAGGGGACACCTGGGACCTTGATATACGTCATCTCCATTTAATGGAGCATGTTGCCAATTTTTCATAACAACACCTTGCTCAAAATAATCCCTATTAGCATCTGAAAGATTGACAACTAAAGCCCTATTCAAAAACCTATTTTTTAAATAGAATGTGTGTAAGGACATTTTTGTCCATGAGCAATTTATATGTCGTACGCCGTTACACCGTTGAAGAAAATCAAGATCATACACTCATCAACAGATCCGAATATCAAAAGCAGAAGAGGAATCAAAGGCTGACAACCGGACCGGTCCACCTGAATAAAAGAACCGATCCGGTCAACCGGACCGATCCGATCACAAACGGACCGATCCGTTATGCTGAAGGCCAGTATACCCCGAATCGATGGCAAACCGATGAAGCTGATAACCGAACCGATCCGATGTCAACCGGACCGATCCGCCTTTAATAAAAGAACCGATCCGATGTCAACCGGACCGATCCGCCTCAGACCCGGACCGGTCCGCCAAGGATAACTTCAATCAGATCGTGTTCAGATCGTGTTCCGAATTTTATGTCTCAAGTTCTCTTATTTAATCCCACTACGGGAAGTGGTTTTCTAAGACTTATACACACGATTTCCAGAGTAAAGAAAGACCTAAGTCTTCACCTATTGAGTTCCAATACTCTAGGTTTTTGATTCACACAAATTCCATACCTTTGTGAATCACTTTGCAACCCATGAACGCACTTTTGCTGTTCAACCCTTTGTAGAGGAGACCGTTCTTCTTCTCTATTGCAGCCCTACTGGACAGGGATTGTTCCAGCCGCCGACTACAGAATCCGATACCTGAGGGTAATTCTTAGTCACTTGTATTTTCATTGTAATCCGATTGTAAGCCATTTTCTTACAAATTATAGTGAAAATAAATGGTTTTGCCCCTGTGGGGGATTTTTCCTCAATTATGTGTGTTTGAATAACTCTTGCTTGATTTCATATTGTTTCTATCACACCTAGTTGCATGTTTAGGGTTTGTTTGGGTTAAAAGGTGTTTAATATATAATTTGATCATTTGAACGCGAGCACACACGTTCTCAATGTGGAATCACTGACAACCCATCTATAGCAGTACATGATCTCTGAAATCCCTAAATGGGTTCCATGGAGTTGATTCAATCTATGTACGCCATTAACTATCCTCCAGGTGTTTGGAGCTATTTTTGCAGGTACAACATTAAAATATTGACAGAACTCCAAACATAGGGGATTTGGAGGAAAATAAAAGCCACATTCGGCCACAAAGAAGCTTAGGAACCAATGTCCCTCAGCCAAAGAAAAATAATCAGAAGGTTCAGAAAGTTCTTCCAAAATAACCCATGAAGGGATTGAAAATTCAGACCGAAATTTGTCAAGCGATCCAACATGGTAAGCCATGATGAACAAAGTAAATAAAAGAGAGGGAAGAAAATCTTACAGAAAAAGAGAGATCAGTTGACAACGAACAATGGAAAGAACGAAGGCACAAGATAGAGAGGAAATGAAGAGTTCAGAGATACAGATTTGAAAAGTAAAAGACGATAGGATTTCTGCCGTGCTTAAATACTTTGTCACGGGAATAGAGAAAGACAATGATTACAAGGGAAGACGTTTGTGTTTCCCGCAGCTAAAAGAATAAAAGGGCACAAATATCAAAACGATCGTGGAAATTCAAAATATTTATGAAGTCCGATATTGTGCGCTCAAAAAAGGAATTTGGTACAAGGAAAATTTTCCTAAAACCCATGAAGACCAGTAATCTAAGTAATTTTCGAACAAAATGTTCCACACTCTCCCTCAACCTCAACTGTGAAACATTGGGGGCTTCTGTTGATACCAAATTTAATCTGGTGACATGGACCAATCACCTGAAGACATGTGTCAACTTACATGGTAAATACGAATACGCCATACGAGCAACATATACACTCCGAGCAGCTCAAGCGTGCCGAGCAACTTAGGCGGTCCGAGCAACTCAGGGGCCCCGAGCAACTTAAGCGGGCCGAGCAACTTATGCGGTACGAGCAGCTTAAGCAGTCCGAGCTACTTAGCGTACAACGCACCCAAATCAAGATAATCAAAGAGACGACTGCGCATTAATTGTCCATTATTATCGTACAGATGTATTTGTCTACTGAATGACAACGCATTGTCCTTTCATTTCTACAGCCTCAAGGCTATAAATACATTGTAACCTCCTCATTAGAAGGGGACTCAGAATTTTTTAATAAATCCATTATCGAGAATTCCAAGCAAATAGTCAGCAATAACAAAAACAGTGGATATAGGCCATTCTCACAAGGCTGAACCACTTTAAAAATCTTTTTGTCTTATTTATTTTATCTGTGATTGATAAATTAGAGATAATCTAATTTTTTACATCAACAGTATTGTTCTTGAATGGAAAATTTTGAAATTGAATAAAAAAGGTGTGATCTTGAACTATGAAATTCAGAAATTTTATTATAAGCAAGTGATAAGTAATGGGGGAAAAAGTGATGAATAAATCCCATTATTAGAATTGATTTTTGATGAATTGAGACTATTAAATATATGTTTTTATTTCGGTAATTGATAAAGTAATAATATTATGCCTTGGGATGAAGATTGAGACTTATCTGGTGGTGAAAACCTGGGCAAAACTCGTGAAGAAAATAGCAGTCCCGACCTGGGTTGCATACAGGGGTGAACCAGTTTGGCCCCTGGATGACCCAGTTCGTCTGCCCTGCTTAGCCCAAATCCGTTTGTTAATAGTTTTCTTAATTACTTTGGGGTCCGGAATATCTTTTGGATGGCCGTAGACGAAAGTAGAATTTTTGAATTTTTTTTAAGGATCCTATCTTACCTTGGGATAGTTAGAAGAAAACTCGGATTAAGGAATGATAGGTGCTTGGGATGAATAACACTCGATAATATAAATTAATGAATTTGATTGGGAAATCGGGTAACTTAGGATACAAGGTGGTCGAAAAGGGCTTAATGTCCAGGACTAATGATATAAACGAGAATTAATTAAATATCCAAGAGTCAGAGATAGACTTGGCACATTTAGGCTAATGCTTCGGGTGTTAGGCAAGAATTACTCTGATTATGTGATATGTATATACACGAGATAGGTAAAGTATATATTTGAATAATAATATCTGTGTGTAGGATATTTGTGTAAAACATACCCTTCCTAGCGGATATGCTATCGATGGAGGTTCCGCGTCGTGGAGGTCACTTTGGCGAATCCCAGTAGATGTAATACTGTTCCCCTTGTTCATAAGTCTGTGCACGACCACCCTATGTGAGTTTGGAGTCCCGTGGAATAATGTGGTATGGTTATGACCCACAAACTTAAGACCATGATCCCCCCGATTTTCATGTTCGTTTTGGGTTCGGTGGTGAGATTCTGACCCGGTTGCCTCAGTTGAGATAGATACTCCTGGAGATTGATAGCATGCTAGTGATTTCACATCTGTGAGGAAATGATCGGAAGGATTGCGGTAACATAGATAACAAGCGATATATATGTATATATTTGATGTGTTACGAACATACATATATAAAGTTGAATATAATTATATGCAGACATAATACCTTCACTGTGAATATTTATTAATAATTGTAGTAAAGTTATGAGAACAAGTTCGTGATAATGTTATTGAGAATTAATTAAGCAGAGGGGTAAACTAATTAAGAAATCACAGATAAACAATATACTCGAGAAAGGGTAGTGTGTTATATTGAGATTAGTAATCAGGCTAGTTAGGAGGGATAACATAACTAGGAGGAGTAAAAAGCATACATTATGAGGGGTGAGGATCGTCTCATGTGATTGCGCTACTAGTTTAAATATGAAAAATTGCTTTGCATTTTCATTATTGCATTTTATTTACTTTCTAAATATTTTCAAAGGTTTTGAGCTCTGACTTGCGTCAATTATTTTCAAAAAATTTTAGATGTCCAGACACAGGGATGCTCCAGGGTACGTAGTTGCAACTGATGTGGAGGCATGCAAGTTTTGGAGTAGCTGATCCTATCCTTGTTACTTTTGATTAGGTTCAATTTCAGTTATTAGTTGGGTATGTCGCCTCTTTTATTTGATTTCTTTATTTTTAGTTTTACATAGTTCAGTGCGAATGATTGTATTGGATTCTTAGTAACCGATTTTAGACTACTTTACTGGTATGATTATTTATATTGTTTATTATGAATAAGATTGTGATGAATGGTTTACTTTTTGTACTTTAATGAAAGATTAAAATTATCACAACTTGTTAAACTAATAGGTGGTTAGTAATAAATTAAATAAGAATGAGCCATATGAGACTCTCATTTTATTTTGGTAGAGGGTTGGTCACCCATTATTTTAATAGGCGGGGTGTCACAAATGGTATCAGAGCATCAGGCTTTATTATCTTTTTAGATCTGTGCGACTTACTATGATTTTAACATAGCGTCATCTGATATAGAGCCTTATTATTAGGATTGTTGCATTCATACTTACGCATTTATGCGCTTACATTCTTCTATTGTTATTTTGTATCTGAATGTGAACATATACATATTTCAATCCGATTTTAGATGCCACCTAAGAGAGGACGTCCAACTAGGTCCACGAGGGCCAATGAGGGAGAGGCTCAGTAAGGAGCCACAGGTGCCATAGGGGATGGTGACGGTCGTAAAGGTGGCCATTATAGTTGCTCAGGCGGTTAATGCTGCCATGACCGTCATGACACACCATTTTTCGTAGACTCAACCACAACAGCCAGTGGCACCAGTCGTCTAGGCCCATTCAGAGCCATCAACTTGTGACACCCTGCCTAATAAAATACTGGGTGATCAATCCTATACCAAATTAAAATAGGAGTCTCATATGGTTCATTCTCAGTATCACTATCGAAAATTAATTTAATTACTAATAACCTATTAGAATGGCTTCAAAATTTTATATTAACTAATATTTTTAATCAAACCATTCAAATAAAACATTCACACATTTTATATAGACAAAACTGAAATGAAATAAAAAATCGAACACTTGGTTTAACATAATACAACCAAATTGAATGCCGCACTAAAAGGCGGTAAAAGAATAAATAATACAATTGGGCTATCGGCCCGAGTGTTTCGACAATACCTCCTATCTAGATCTCAAGGATAGAAATGTCTACAACTGCATGCATCCACAACTGCTGCAGCAAACGTCTGACTCGAAGGAATCATCATCCAGGCGTCCCTGTGTATGGACACCTATATATATATATAGCAAAATAGGAAAAAAAATAAAGAAACGGGTCAGGGCCCGAGTTTGAAAATATTTTGCAAGTGCATAAATGCCATATTTTAAAATATGAAATATCTCTCATATTTAAATTGGTATCGCACTCCCATGAGATACACCTCACCCCTCTTCTAATAGTGCACTCCTATCGCATACGTCTTAAACCTACTAGTTAAGCTACCCTGCCTAACCAAATGCTATCATCCATCCTCTAAAAATCCTCATACCCGAGTACTATGGGCTAAACTTCTCCCCATTCCTAATATTGTTGTACATTCGTGCGTGGGGTGTCTCGCGAAGTGAAATCCAAACAAGGAATCTTCCTGATACACTGCTACCTGGCAATGTTGATCGTCGAGATTCATTAGGCCCTCAGCACACAACGCATATATATATATATATATATATATAACTCGTATATAGATATATAATTCTTACTAGAACTTATGATTCATATTCATATAGATCCGGATATAAATCTACCGAAAGGGGAATAACAGCTTATCATTCTCTTCACTTTACTCAAGTCTCAATTATATGATATCTCGTCTTCATATACAAATAATATACTACACACAACAAGTATAATTATACCTATTACAATCATAAGTATAATAACCATCCCACCGAGCTATAACTCAAGGATGTAGTCTCATAGTGCCTATCCGAATTCGGATTTACTCACTCAAGCACGGTACCAAGCCAGATTCACTCATGGTCATGGTAAATATATACAACGGTGGAGGCGGTCATGTTCCCTCCTGTAAGTGGAGTACACACATCACACTCGTATACGAGACGATATGACCTGGGGATATACTCTCCCTGCTCCTCAAGCCAGGGGATTCACCCACATCATGCAACCTCCTTGGATCGCACTAGAGAAAATATATATATAATCTGGCTCTCCAATCCTAAGCCCGGGGAAGACCGTGGAACCAACCTCTAAAGTACAAATATACTTTTCACACACAGATATATTTATTCATATCATATTATATATATTGTAACCACACCGTATATATATAATCTACATCACTTCTCATATATATATATGGCTATAATTGACAAGCTCATATAACGATAGCCAATATTCCGACTGTTCCCATTCGTAATAGCATCTAAGTATTCACACACTTACAATACTAAGCTTATAAGTATTCTCTTACTTAATATATAACTCGCACCTTAATCACTTTTAAGGATTTATATATACTCTCCGAATATACCAATCGTAATAATTAAATATGTATACTCTCAACTTATTTTAGTCCCATAGGTATCGCATTACCTAATACTAGCCGTCAATAGACGTAGGACAACCGCTCAATTCTCTTTTAGCCCATCTCCGAAATTCCATCCTAATCACGTCCTAGGATTTACTCAATTACAATCGGCCCATATTTATCCTAATCGCATAAATATACTTACATACGCTTGCTGAATAGTTTTCTCGAATGTTTCTCTTCCTAAACATTCGTTAGGTCCACACCCCGGATTATCCTCTTAATTAACCCAAGGTTAATATGCAACTCACAAGTCCTTTAGGCCATAACTATAATACACTAATTTATAAAGGGCCCTAAGTTTTAAACCCAAAGAGAAAAGGAATAGAAAAATCCAATTCTTGGGCAGAAAACAGAGTACCGGTCGACCGCGATATGGGAAATAGCCTAGCGAGCCAACCAGTAGCCTTTTTCCCTTGACCCGGTCGATCGGCCTCAGGGTCGCGGTCGATCGGTCACACCCGATGTGTTGGCCAACTCTCCAAATCTTAAGAAACCTAAACCTCCAAAACACTAAATATCGACCCAACCTCCATTTTTATGGTTTATAATCTCAACCAACAACACTACAATCATCTAAACATTGATTTCTAACTATCACATCCATTATTTGAGGGATTAAACCAGTTTTCTTAGATTAAACCCTAAAACCATTCAAGCTCTAGTTTTTATCATTTCTCCCATTTCTAACCATTTATACGCTCCATTATCATGGGTTTAACACTAGAGATCAGTAAGAGTTTACAATACATCAAATTGTAACTTAAACTCAAATTTTTCCAAATTTATTTTAAGGGTTCTAACCCAAAATTATATAGTTTACCAACTATAATATGAGATACACACACTATATAAATAAAGCAAGTAAACACTTGCCTCGTGGATAAAATCTGACGACCTCGAGATCCCGCGGAGTTTGGCCCGAAATCTCCCTTTTCTTCCTCTTTTTCCTTCCTCTCTTTTCTTTCTCTTCTTTACTTCTCTTTCTCTCTCTCTCTCTCTCTCCCTCTCTCTCTCTCTCTCTCTCTCTCTCTCTCTCTCTCTCATGCCTTTTATAAAAGAGAAATAAGGTTCTATCTCTTATAAACCCAAAAATGACTCGTTTACTCAATTGCAAGTGCCTACTAGTCCAAAAATCCCCGGAACCTAATCACTACCCCCGGATACTCTATTATAACTATCTCGGCCATTCTGAAACCAACCGCACACTCGAAATCTCCATTCGAGTCACTTAATTGCAATTCACTGATTAAATCCAACACATCATAATACCGGTTTTCCAATTAAAATATTATCCTTTGTCGCTTTACCCAACTGCGACATATAATTAAAATAATCCAACTCATTTAATTGATCCCAAAAGTAAATGTGACACACATTGGTAAACATCTAACACTCATAAACTCCAAAAATTATTATTCACAGAAATTCCTCAAATTACTAATTTACACCCATTTAGGAAATTTAAATATACATAAAAGTGCGGGGTATTATACAACATAGGAGAGAGTAAGGGAGGCCTTATAAAAGGGGCATCCACCGGAGTTCCAAGGTAATTCAGATGTAATTGTTTCTAGTTAGTGGAAGAAAGATATGCAGCGTCGTTTCAGCATGGTTGAGTGCAATGACACTCAGAAATAGATTTTGGCAACTTTTAAGTTAGTGGGTGCAACCTTACAATGATGGGAGTCTATCATCACATCCGAGAGAGAGATACGATGACGATCACAGAGTTTTAGGGAGGGCCGACTGTATGTACTTTCCTTTGGCGATACAGACTAAGATACTGAGGAGGTTTAATGATGTGGCATAAAGAGATCGACCAGTTGAGGAAGATTTTACCCATCTGGCAAACTTTGTTCTCGATGAGGTGAACACTGAAGAGAAAAAGATGCTGAAGTTCATGGATGGACTTAATTGGAGGATTAAGCAACACTTGCTTGGTAACATGACATTGAAGACATACACCGAGGTCGCCAATGCTGCACTACTTTACTTCCAGGACCAACGCTTCTAAGAGTGCATTTGCAATTAATGAATAAACTCATTAAATTAAATTCTAATTTTGTGCCCAAATTTTAATTAAAACCCTAAAACATGCAACTAATTATGATTGACAAAATATAAATAATCAAGCATGCACACTAAAACAATAACAAGCCAGTATTGACGAAAAATCCCTAATAGGGGTAAAATCTTTTTTTTCTCTATAAACTGTAAATATCCAACTTACAATACATAGCAGAAATACAACGTTTTTGTGACGACGAAATACCCTCAGGTGTCGGTTCGCAGTCTTCAGCGAGTGATCCCGCAAGAGCTCCAAGATGGTCAACAATGGAGAGACAACCTTCTTCTCCACAAGGTTTACTCCAAATGAGGAAGTTGAATAATCAAGTCACCAATGATTCCCATAAATGATTTGGGATTGTTGTAGTTAATCAAAAAGGGTTTAAAGCCTAAAAATTGAAGTCTTTTGATGCATCAGATATGCAGAAATGGAGTTTTAAAAGACTTGGAAAACCTAACATCATAGCAGGTATAAATGGGCTGAATAAAAAGTTGAGGCGACGGAAGTCATTTGAAGTCGTTCAAAAGACATCTTCATGTCGTTTGAATGACATCTGATGTCGTTACTAATGACCAAACTAACGACCCAAAAAATCTAAAACAGTACGGGTTCGTTTGATGTAGGTTTCAAACAACCCTTCAAACGACATGTACTGTTGTTAAAAGTAGTCGTTCAAACGACTGATCAATGTCGTTTGAATGACATAAGCGAAAAATATTTTCTTAAAAAGTCTCGCCTACAGCTCTAAAAAAATAATTTTTGACTTAGAAAAATGTCTCAATTTTAATAAAAACTTTTTATAAAAATATCTTGAATAATTACATGAACATTAATAACTCCAATTAAACATTTTACCTTTTAGTGTAGTGGAGTTAGTGGGATAAAGTCGGTTGAAGATGCACGATCCAGTGGGATAAAGCCGGTTGAAGATGCACGATCCACATAGAAAATGATAGGTGCGTGTTGATGATGTGTGTAGCTCAATATTCGTATGATGGACGTCGAGGTAGAACGTGTGAAGACGTGCCGGGATGTAATGGTATATGACATACTAACGGTGATCTAGGGCAAAGCGAAAATTTCTAGATTCTATACGGACATTTACAAATCATGTCTTTACAAATCTACCCATGTGTCTATGCCAGTACATTCATAAAAAATCTGAATTATGCTACCCAATAAAAATATGAGACATACAATCTAATACCCCCCAAATCCCATCAATGGAAATATCAAATAACATGTCTTCAAAAAAATATTTAACATCTCCAAAGCTTCAAATCTCCAATGCTTCCTTGTCATCATGAGGGTGTGAAAAAATGATCCTCAATTTTGTACCTACACACATGAGACAAGAAACAAATACCCGTGACGCACAAAAGTTTGAAATATAATGATCAATATCAATTAAGTTCAAACAAATCATTATTAAATCAAATAAGCAAGACATATCCCCTATAATTTGTTCTCCCCCTTTTTATGATGTCCCCAAATAGACAAATAAGAAGAAAACTAAGCAATGCATATGGAGCGTGTCACAAGGTAAGAAACTTCTCTTTATCAATTTTTCAAAATTTTTCTTACACAAAAATATACAACAAAGAATCACACCATGAAAGAACACGAAAATAACCAAGTCGGTGATAGTGTAAATGAAGGGATGTGAACAAATTCGATAAGAAAATCAGCACAAATAATCATAACATATGTTCAAGATGAATTTTAGATATTCCTACGAATGAACTCAATATCATCCTTAGGTGCAAAAATGGTGGAATTATAAGCAATTGACTCAATCTAATTAACAAATCAAAGTTCAAAGTGATTTTCACTCCAATAATGCCAAAAACTATTTAATGTTTTTTTGATATTTTCAAAAAAGTGTAAACCCGTTGATACACAAATCCAATTAAACTCCCTCAAATTTAATAATGATCATATAATGATATTTCTTTTCTTGTGAATGAACATATTATTCTAAACTAGTTTGGCCTTGGATACTATTTTCAATGCCACACTTTTTGACCCGATTTAAACGGTGGCTTAATCGCAAAGGATAGTATGATATATATATATATATATATATATATATATATATATATATATAACAAATTCCTCATGGGCAACAGATATGACATGCACTACTATTATTATTCTCGTTTTACCGCATTTGGTTCGTTGTATTGGCAGAATTAAGATGAAAACACTCAAACCAACATGTGATAGATAAGCAAAAAATACAAATAAAACTGTGCATGTGTACATTAAAAGAGACATGAGCCATACATGTAGAAAAATATCACTAATCACATCTCATTGACTCCAAACAAAATAAAGCACATGGATGAAATGATGTAGCATCTCAAATCACTATCAAACAGTCACATGGAATATGAAAATGAAGTTGTGACTTTGGCTATCTTAAACGTTCATCCATAAAAGGTGTAAACAAAATACAAAAATCCTTTTGTGCTTTTTCAAAAAATTTATAAAAGGAAAATCTTTTTGTCTTTTCAAAAATTTATCAAAAACAAAATCTTTTTGGATTTTTCCATTTTGTTAAAAAAAATAAAAAGCCTTTTTGTATTTTTCTAAAAATATAAAAAATGAAAGCATACTACAAAGGTGGTATAAATGATACAATCTAGCAATAGGAATCATATGAAATGAACGTGAAAAATGTATTATATTCTAGACATGGTAACCACCCCTAAGTCAACTGTGCAAATTCCTAAAGACTTCCTAAGACTCTTGAATCTAAGGGTTTCTAAAGGCTTCGTGAAAATATAGACCAACTGGAGGTCGGTAGACACAAAACTCAAGGATACGACGTTCTCTTCTACTAACTCACGGATAAAGTGCTCGCGTATCCTAATATGTTTCATGTACGAATGCTGTAATGGATTGTAGGATATGTGTTTTGTGCTCGTGTTATCACAGGAAATATTTATGGTGTCCTGTGATATCCCATAATCCTCCAACATTCGCTTCATCCACTAAAGTTTCATGCAACAACTTCCAGCGGCTATGTACTCAGCCTCCGCAGTGGAAAAAGAGATGAAGTTGTGCTTCTTTCTCAACCAGGAGACAAGAGCAGAACCAAAGAAGAAACACCCACCAGAAGTTCTCCTTCATCCATCTGCATCCTCGACCCAATCGCCATCCGAATAGGCAGATAAACGATCATCGGTATTAAAGGAATACCAGATGCCATATGAGAGAGTCCCACTCATGAATTTAACAATACGCTTAAGAGTGAATAAGTGAAACTCTTTTGGGGATGCCTAGTATCACGCACGGACTCCAACACTAAAGGCAATGTCGGGATGATAAGCAATCAAGTAGATAAGACTACCTACGTCCTTGACTAAAGTGTACCTGCTAAGCTTAGTTGAGGTACTCATCGGGGTACGTGCATACTTAGCGGAGTCTAAACTAAATTTCTTCATAAGGTCTCTAGAATACTTAGATTGGGAGATGAACATCCCATCCTCCAGCTGACGAACCTGGAGACCAAGGAAGAATGTAATCTCACCAACCATGCTCATCTCAAACTCACTCTTCATCTTCTCCTCAAAGTCCTGAGCATGTCGGGAGCATGTTGATCCAAAGATTATGTCATCCACATAGAGTTAGATAACCAAAAAAGAATCTTTTCCTCTTCTTACAAACAATGTCCTATCTACTCCCCCTCTCTTGAAGCCACGGGTCAAAAGATAAGAAGTAAGTCGCTCGTACCAAGCACAGGGTGCTTGCTTCAAACCATACAGGGCTTTCTTTAGATAGTAGACATAATAAGGATGCTTGGGGTCTTCCAAACATTTTGGTTATTCTACGTAAACTTCCTCCTGTAGACTGCCATTAAAAAAAGGCACTCTTGACATCCATCTGATAAAGCTTGAAGTGAAGATGACATGCGATGGCGAGTATTAAACAGACGGACTCAAGCCTCACAACAGGAGCAAATGTCTCCTCAAAGTCTACACCCGCAATTTGTATGTAGCCCTGAGCGACCAACTTAGCCTTATTGCATATATATAATGGTACCGTTATCATCCATTTTATTCTTATAGATCCACTTGGTACCAATCACATTCTTCTCACTAGGTCGGGGGACAAGTTCCCAGACATCATTCTTTCTAAACTGAAGCAACGTTTTCTGCATAGCGGATATCCAGTGTTCATCTTTGAGTGATTCTTTTACATTCTTGGGCTCGACTTTAGAATTGTAGCACATAAAGCTAACCACGTTCTCTAGCTGAGCACTAGTCTTGACCCCTAAAGTGGGATCTCCTAGATTAGAGAAAGGGCCATGAATCTTGTGAACCCAAGAAGGTGTGTCACCTAAGTCAGGAGTAGGGTCCACCCTGGGTGTGTGAGGGACAATGGGATCATCAGTTGGAAGAACGTCATCCTCACACAAAAGGCTAGAATCAATAAATAGTGGCGGTTCATTATCCTGCACGGTGACATTTATTAACTCCATAACCTTAGATCCACTTAGGTTAGAAACCCGGTATGCTGAACTCGCCGATGAATAACCCAATAATATTCTCTCGTCGCTTCGGGAGTTGAACTTTACTAATTTCTCTATATCTTGTAAGATATAGTATTTTCTCCCCAAAATATGCAAATCACTACCCCAAATTCTACGAATGGTCACGATCACAACCCAAAACCATGACCAGTTGGTCACGGCCCAATATCGTGACCATAGCCAAAATGGGCATAACCAAATCCATAACTTATTGTGGTCATGGGTCATCTTGTAGGTGGTCACGACTGTAGACCCTGACTCCTTTTGGTCACGGCTGTAAGCCGTGACCCAGTCATGCCATCATGGCGCCAAGTTTCCCTCTAATTTTGGTCAGGGATGTGTCATAGCCCTTAACCGTGACCATAAACCCCAATACACAAGGAGATGGTCACGACTTTGGGGCATGACCATGGCCTTATTTCTGCGCTGACGTGTTAAAAATAAAGGGATCACGTCATATGGTCATGGCCCTAAGCCGTGACCATGGTCTTTATACTTAAAAAATGCAGAATAGTTTTTCATTTACCTCAAAAATTTCTAAACCCTAATTTCCCCTCACTCTTTCCAATGATTTCGGCTCTCTCCTTCTCTCAATGTCAAGCTCTCTCTCAATATAAATCTCAAAGGTAATCTCAATTTTCTCCTTGTTATGTATTTCTGTGCATGTGTATTTCTTTGTGTGTGCGTATTTCTATGTGCGTGTATTTCTCTGTGTGTATATGTATGTGTGTGTATACATGTGTGTATTGTGTATATGTATGTAGGTGTTTATACATTGACATTATGTGTATTATGTATATGTATGTGGGTATATTGTAAACGTGTATGTGTGTGTGTGTATTCTAGAAAAATATAAATATATATGACTAATGTTGGTTTAAGTTTCAAACTAGGGCAAATTTTAATTTAATGGATATTGTTGGTTTAAGTTTGGGGCTCAAATATAAAGATATACATATCCATTAATATTGATGCTAAATAAGGGATTAATTTTAGGGGCTTTGTAAAATTAAGTTCCCAAAATACATAATCTATTAATTCTAGGGGTAATGTTTGTAAGGGATTAATTTTATGACTAATGTTTGTAAGGGTTAATTATAGGGATTATTGGCTTAAATGACAAAAGTAGGTATTCAAAACCTAATAAATTAATAGTTGATGATTCATTAGAGCCATAATTTATAGGAATCATATTCACACCCTCGTACATAATAACTCGTTAATGATTCATTAGAGTCATTATTTATAGGAGTTATAATCACGCCCTCGTTCATTTTTCTCAGGAAAAATGAGTCACGGTGCTAATAAATGGCACCAAGAGTGGGAAAGGTTGGAATTGGACCGAATGCGTACATCTTTCATTAATGAGCCTCATAAAGTGGGTACTCCGGTTCATTGGTATGGGAATATGAAGATCGAACAATTTAACTACCTTATAAACCGTGGCGTTCATCTCCAGCAAGAGTACTTGTTCGATCGTATTCTATTTTCCATGCCAGAATGATGGGATGAATATGTATAATACATATTTCATGTACATAATCCCGATACACCACTAACCCATCTTACGCTGTTAGAGAAGGAAGAAAAAAATTCACCCATTATGGATAGAATTACATACAAAGAGCATTGACAAAGACTATGATGTCTCACAACATATACACGTCAAACTCAATCTTGCCAATAGGCTGAAAATGATGAGATTTAGAGTTCATGTCGCTGATATTTATACATACATTATAGATACTCTTCCTCCTAATTGGGCACATGCAAAAATTCATAGGTTTTTAAAAAAAAATCCAAACTGGATGGAGATCAGATACATTGATCTTTTGTTGAAGTCTTACCATGAAAAGGTAGATCATTATATATGGTCAAAAAATTTATTTTATTAGTTATATTTTCCTATTGAACTTTTAAATTATGAATTTATTATTATAGATACACATTTAACTTTTATTATTTTGTAGTTAATGTCGGGCGGTAATGGAAGCAACGCTCCAACCAACAACGTGACACAACCACCCGGAGAATTATCATCACCAAATGGTGAGCAATACTCAACTCCACAAACTATTCACTCCCCTATTCCATAAACTATTCACTCCCCTACTCTAAGTTGCAGTAGACAAGGTACTCCCACTAATTCAGCAGACACACACAACGCTCCTGAAACTGCCAGGTCAGTTGAGAAGAAGCCCATTGGATTCTCTTTATTAGGAAATAACCCCACGGGGGATAAGAATCACGTTTAAAAATTTAAAGCCCGGTGTTTGTCCTTGGTAAAAATAAATGTGGGAGTGGGAGGAGCTGACAATTGGAACCACATAGATAAACATATTAAAGATAACATCTATGAGCAACTTGGTAAATGATTTTCATTTCCCCCAAACTCAAAAAATAAGGTGATTTCTCGGGTTGCTAAATAACTCTGAACATATCGAAAAAACCTTAAGCAGAAGCATTTCCCTAAGGGAGCATCGAGCTCCGACATTTTAGCGCTCAAAGACAAAGTTCCTTTGAACGTTGAGATGCCAGTCTCTCAATGGAATTATTTTCTTGAGAATGAGGCGAAGAACTCCAAAATGATGCAAAGGGAGAAAAATAAGAAGAATTTGGCTAAAAGAACTTATGTCCATTGGCTTGGCTTGAAATCTTATAAAGATTTGAAGAATGAGTGGGCGAACGTTACGAAAGGCAGCTCGGATGAAGGAAAGACACCGAATAGGGTCAACCTGTACGTTCATGCCAACAAGAAAAAGATGATAAATTCTCTACTCACTTGGCCAAGGCTCTAGAATCAATAAAGTCTATCAGTAGTCAGTCAGATTTAAGATCATTTGATGACATTGATAATGATGCCATCGCACAAACCTTTGGGAATGACCATAGAGGGAGGACAAGAGGTTTGGGGCCGCATATGTCAAAAATAAGATTCAAACACATCACACCTCTCATGGATGAGCTTTCTTCTGTTAATAAGCATTTTGTGTCCAACGATGAACGCCAATCTAGGACTGAAGGGGATATAATGGGGATTCGAAATGAATTGGGAGGTGTGAATGATAAACTTGCACAGATTGTGTCCCTTTTAACTACTCGTATGCCCCTGTAGCCCCTAATGTATCCCGTTTTCCCTCCACAGATATCAGTTCCTTCTCAAAATTCTCCTCGTTCTCCATTCCCCCCAAAGATTTTGGCTCATCCTTCAACATTCCTTTTCTTAACGCCTCATCATGGCACAGGTCTTTGATCATCATCAACAACCCACACTGACTATGGCTAGAAATACTATATACCGGACCTGAGCGGTAAATTTATCATTGGGATATTCACTCTCATATCCACTATCATAAGAACTTTAGTACATAATCGACCTTTGCAGGAGGGCGAGTGTCATATCGTGGTTGATACAATATATGAGGGTTGTGAAACTGTTCCAGCGCACGTCAACAGGGGAGAAGGGAATTTTTTGAAAAATTATATAGACTCTGTTACCACTTGGCTAGTTTATCGCTTGATGAATATGTAGCAATATTTTTCTTATGTTGTAATAATATCAGTAGACAAATTTATTTAATTTGAGTTTAAGTGGTTGTGTAGTATCGTTGATTGGCGCGTTCTTGTATTTAAGTTATTGCATAGTTTGATTGATTGGTGCATTGTTGACTATATTAGTGCTTTGATGTGATACTATATTAGTGCTTTACTAGGCAACATGATATTTATGCAACATGATATTTATTTTATCATGTTAACTCAGGACTGTAATTTGAAGATTATTAAATGGATTTTCCACAATACAAAGAGTTGATGGGGGAGACTGACCGAATAACTAATAGTTATGTTGAAGGCGATCAAGAATTTATTAGATAAGCTTTTAAGAACTTTAAAAGTGAGAAGATTTCGTGTCCGTGCACCCATTGTATAAACGAAAAATATAAATCTTCAAAAGATGTTGAGTTACATTTAATAATGTGGGGAATTTTTCAAGATTATAACAAGTTGACATACCATGGTGAAAAACATGTACCTTATGTTACCGAAGAATTATCGATAACCGACCACGTAACAGAACACCAACGAGTGAAAGTGGTAAATGATTTGCCAACACATTGTCCATTGACCGACCTAATTGACGATACTTACGGAGTCCACTACGACTAAAACCACCAACCTATGGAGACAGATAGTGCGCATAATGAACAATTTGATACTGAACTACCAGGAGATCGAGAATATATATGGTTGAAAGCCGATGCGGTTAGACCGTTGTATAAAGATTGCAATGAAGATCATTCGCTATTATACGCAATGATTGGTTTATATAATTTGAAGAGTCAATTTGGCTTATCTGGGAACAGCGTAATCGGAATTCTTAAATTGGTTAAAGAAATTCTCCCAAAATATAACACGTTACCAGCCAATTATCCTCCCATGAAGATGAGCTTCAAGGGCCTGGTATTGAAATACAAATCTATTCATGCATGTAAGTATGATTGCATATTGTATCGCAATGAACACGAAGAGAATGATGAATGTCCAGTATGCGGTGAGCCTAGATATGTCATTTGTGAGAGGGTAAATGACAAACCTGTAAAATATCAAAAGAGCTCGCAAGTACCACATAAAGTTTTGAAGTATTTTCCACTTGGGTCACGGTTAAAATGATTTTTTATTGTACTGTGGATAGCGAAGTCCATGACATGGCACGCTCGATGCGAGGTGGGTGGAAATTTGATGCATCATCCGGTTAATTCACTCGTCTGATAAATTTCAAATGCACAACACCATGAATTTTCAAAAGAACCGTGCAACATTCATCTTGCAATCTCAACTGATGGGTTAACCCTTTCGATAATGTAAGTACTAGTCAAAGTTATTATCCAGTTCTCATGGCGCCTTTAAGTCTCCCTCTGACACTATGCATGAGGAAGGAGTTCACATTATTATCTTTATTGATACCCAGGCTGAAGGCTCCAAGTGATGATATTGATATATTTTTAGCCCCATTAATCAAAGAACTTAAAGAGTTGTGGGATAAAGGCGTGACGGTGTTCGACTCTCATAAGGGTGAAGAGTTAACACTTAAAGCAATGGTGATGTGGGCGATCCATGACCTTCCTGCTTATGGGACCTTGTTCAGTTGTAATGTTAATGGTTATTATGAATGTCCCATATATGGGGAGAAAACTGAAGCCATTTGGCTATAACATAATAGTAACATGAGTTACACGGATCATCGTAAATTTTTGCTGACCAGTCACCCTTTTAGGAATGACAAGTCTAACTTTTATCTTATTGGTCACGAGCGTCGGATGCAACCTGATCAGCTCTTTGGTCAGCAGATCGAGGAGAAGTCGACGACTGCGACTATGGGGAATAGGTACGTAGGTAAACACCCTAAGTTTGTAAACCTTGAGCATAAAGTAATGGGATATCTTAACGACCCTACTAAAGCAAAACCATGGTTCATGCGATCAATATTTTTTAATTTATCGTATTAGAAAGATCATCATGTAAGGCGTGTAATTGATGTGATACACACAGAGAATAATGTTACAAAACATCTGATAGGAACATGTTTGGATGGATCTCATTCCAAAGATGGAGAGCGATCCCGTCGAGATCTACAGGATATGAAGCTAAAGAAGAAACTCTGGTTAAAAAACGATCCCACAACAGGAAGAATTTCTACCCCTACGGCTGCTTTCACTTTGACTACTAGTGAGAAGAAGACCCTTTTAGACACGTTGTTCAACTTGAAGACTCCAACTGGTTATTCTGGTAATTTACGTAGGGTCATAAACTACCAAGCAAATGACTTAAAACAGTGCAAGTCTCACGATTGGCATATAATCATCCAATTAATCCCTCTGTTATTTCGGCATTGCTTCTCTAAACACAAAGATCTCCGTCGAAAAATTATGAAAATCAGTTTGTGTTTTACCCTAGTTTGTGTAAAAGTGGTAAACAAAATGCACATTAAAGTTGCAAAATCAACTTTAACCTAGGCAGTTTGTGTATTAGAGAAATATTTTCCTACGTTATTCTTCGATTTCAACATCCACTTGCTTATGCATTTATTCAATGAAACTTTATTATGTGGCCCCGTTAGGTATCGTTGGATGTATCCTTTTGAGCGCTTGATGAAAACCTTCAAAGATTATATAAAGAATACACAGTGTATTAGAGGGTCAATTGCTGAAGAATACGTAACTATTAAATTATCGTTATATGTTAGGGAATATATGGCAGAATAATAGGTGAGGAGGTTCAATCCTCGTAGAGGAGGAGTGATCGAGGAAACTGATGAGTTTCAGGACGAATTACCATTTGGGAACCTTAAAGAGGTGAAACTCATAAATATACAATATGATTAAACAACTCGTTATGTCTTCGAATCGCAAGAAGAAGTCGAAGAATGGAGATAGTGAGTATCTATTGAATTCTTCATCTTTGATGATAGGTATTTTATATTTTACGATCTAAACTCTACAATTTACCCGTAGGAAGTACAATAATGAAATTGCCTAAAATCAAAGGAGAAATTGCATGACAACTGGTTTTAGGGCATGGGCATCAAAAGAGGTAAATTTCACATCTTATGTGTGCGGTTATTTATTCGTGTATGATAAAAATATGCCCTAATACAACTTCTTTAATAAATGCAGCTTCTAAAAGGAGGCGATGTCTCTTTCAGGCTTGCACACCTAGCAAAAGACCCTAATTTTTGTGCGAAAGAGTTTAAGAAATTTCGCACCAACGGTTTTAATTTCATTTCATATCCATACGAGGAAAAGACGCAAAATAGTGGAATATCAATTTCTTTCTTGACCACCTGTATCGCTAGCAAAAGAGATAAAAATCCAAAGAACACGGTACTAACCTATTATGGGATAGTCCAACTCATCCTAGAACTTGATTACTTAGATTTCACAGAAATCGTATTCTATTGTGATTGGTTAAAAGTGGAGGATATTATGAATGCTTGCAAAGTTGATCTTGACTCTAAACTTATCATGGCAGATTTATCAAAACTGAAGAGTAAAGATCGCATAGTCGAAGAGCCTTTTATTTGTGCCTTTTATAACATAAATAAGGCATTCTACTCTAAGTGCATAAATGATGGAAATTGATCTATTATTGTGCATGCATCAAAGGGTATGAGTACTGAAGTGGATGCATTGAAGGCTCCAAAAGAGTTCTAGTCAGCTCTTGATGACTACCCTAATTTAAAGGATCTTTTAGTTGATTTAGAGGAAGATATAGTATCAAAATATTATGTTAACCTTGCCAATCTTATTTTTATCCTATTTTTATATTGACATTGTATTAACGTTTTACTTTGATGTATGAATGTTTAGTTTTTTTTACGAATGTTTAATATGATTTATGTAAGTTAACTTTCGATAATATGTTATGCTCAGTCGAACATTTAGTTACTTTCCCAAGACGCTCGGTTTGAGAATAAAGTCATTTGAGTTTGTGATTGGATCAAATTGACCTAGCTTAATTTCCACGTGTTCCTATATATATATATATATATACATATACATTTGTTGATCAGTTTCATTGATGCAGTGTTCATAAAATGAAGTTAAATTAGCTTTAGTTTATGAAGTTTGTATTAAAGAAACTAGTCAACAAATGTACATGTAAAAGAATATGTTGGGGGATCCAGGATCAATTTGGTCCAATCACACATTCAAAATACTCTATTTAATGGCCTTCTTGGATTGCAGGAATTAGGTACTCTTTACTTTAACTGAAGTAGTTATATAATTGATTTGCAGTAACTTTTAAATTTTTTATATGATAGAAGGAGTACTGGATAGTTATTGGTTTTATTTGACTTGGCTGTTGGATAATTATTGGTTGTTGTCTTATTGTTGGATAGTATGTTAGAAGGAGTACGGGATAATGTTTTGAGTTTTCGCCCTCTAACGGCTTGTTTGTAAACATAATTCTAGATATTTTCAATTATTGCCATATTCTCAAATTGGGAGTCCCTTGATCACGCGGTCAGTTCTTTTCTATTACATTGGTCCCATACGAGGTGTTTAAACTTCTTTAGGGGTTATAGGGTGGGCGCTAAGGGGTTTCCCCTCTAACGGCACGTTTTCAAGCCTAAGTGTGGATTTTCTCAAATTATCATCATATTCTCAAACAGGGAGTCCTGTGACCACACGACAGGTTCCTACGAGTTACATTGGTCCCTTGCTCAATGACTGTTCCCCTAAAGGGGCCGCTTAGGGGCCTCTAAGGGGGTTTTCCCTCTAACGGTACGTTTTCAAGCTTAAGTGTGGATTTTCTCAAATTATCATTATATTCTCAAATCAGGGGTCCTGTGACCACGCGATCGGCTCCTGTGAGTTACATTGATCCCGTGTGAGGTGTTTGCACCTCTCACTAGGCCGTTTGGGAGGTGCTTTTAGTTTTCGCCCTTAAAAGGCATGTTTGGCAAGAAAATCTGCCTTTTATGGCCTTGCCAAATGTAGCGTGTTGTAGAGCTCATTGAAATTTTTCTAGAAAGGAGTCCCAGATAATATGATGCAATTTTCCATTTGGAGTTTGATAGAGAATTCCAAATACGACTCCTCTCATTATAAGGAGCGTTGCCTTCATCAAGAACCATTAATATAGGACAATCCAGGGAAATCAAAGGTGGCCTCATATGGAACTCAACTTATGCTCAGGAGATGAAGGATGGGGAAGTAGTTTCTGCTGAGTTGGCTTGACAATAGCCCCATAATTTTGAAAAATTTATAGTAGCAGCCCGACCCCCATCGTTATGAACAAAAGAGGTTGCCTCACAGGAAGATTAAGGGCTTGACAACCCTCATTAAGGGTTGTCAAGCTGTTAATCTTCATGTGAGGCCACCTTATACTGTTGAGTTCCGTGCACCTTGAAATTAATCGCTTATAAACATTACCGCTCACTTCACTCAACAAAATCGAACTCCACCATCTAAAATCAATAATGGGAACACTTGCTATAGTTTTAAAAAGTGAGGGATTCACTCGTGGAAGAGTACGTGGATTCGCTGGTCCAAAGACTGTCTAGACAAAACTCTAAAGATTGTTCAGATAACGATTCTAATGTCCTTAGGATCTGTGTTTGAGCTCGTTACGTTCTAGGTTACGTCCTTAGACACGTTCTGCGTTACATCCTTGGACACTAAAACCGTTATCTGAACAATCTTTGGAGTTTTGTCTGGACAGTCTTTGGACCAGCAAATCCACGTACTATTCCACGAGTGAATCCCTCGCTTTTTAAAACTATAACAAGTGTTCCCATTATTGATTTTACATGGTGGAGTTCGATTTTGTTAAGTGGAGTGAGCGGTAATGTTTATAAGCGATTAATTTCAAGGTGCACAGAACTCAACAGTATAAGGTGGCCTCACAGGAAGATTAACAGCTTGACAACCCTCAATAAGGGTTGTCAAGCTCTTAATCTTTCTATGAGGCCACATCTTTTGTTCATAACGGAGGGGCCGGGCTGTTACTATAAATTATTCAAAATGTTGGGGCTATTGTCGAGCCAGCTCAGCAGAAACTGCTTCCCCATCCTTCATCTCCTGAGCATAAGTTGAGTTCCATGTGAGGCCACCTTTGAGTTCCCTGGATTGTCCTATATTAATGGTTCTTGATGAAGGCCACACTCCCCATAATGAGAGCAGTCATATTTGGAATACTCTATCAAACTTTAAATGGGAGAATGCATCATATTATTCGAGACTCCTTTCCAGAATAATTTTAATGAGCTCTACAACACGCTATATTTGGCAAGGCCAGAAAAGGCAGATTTTCTTGCCAAACATGCCTTTTGAGGGAAAAATCAAAAGCACCTCCCAGACAACCTCGTGAGAGGTGCAAATACCTTGCACGGGATCAATGTAGCTTGCAGTAACCGACTGCGTGGTCACAGGGCCTTTGGTTTGAGAATATGACAAGAATTTGAGAAAATCCGCACTTAAGCTTGAAAACGTGCCGTTAGAGGGCGAAACCCCTTAGCGCCCCCACGCGGCCCCTTTAGGGGAGCAATCACCATGCACGAGACCGATGTAACTCGCAGTAATCGATCACATGGTCACGGGACCCCCGGTTTGAGAATATGAGGATGATTTAAGAAAATCCACACTTAGGCTTGAAAACTTGCCATTAGAGGGGAAACCCCTTAGCGCCCCTCAAATGGCCCTTTTAGGTGAGCGATTACTGTGCACGAGTCCAATGTAGCCAATAGGAGTCGATCGCATGGTCACGGGACCCCCGGTTTGAGGGAACGACCCAAAACAGAGAATATCCACACTTAGGCTTGAAAACGTGCCGTCGGGGGGTGAAACCTCATAATTCCCCCCAAATAGCCCCGTGGGAAACGCCAACACCTCATTTGGGACCAATATAACTCGTAGGAACCGAACACATGGTCACGGGACCCCCGCTTTGAGAGCACGACACAAATTTATGAATATCCACACTTAGGCTTGAAAACATGCCGTTGGGTGCGAAACCTCTTAGTGCCCCCCAGACGGCCCCGTGAATGGTGCCAACACCTCGCACGAGACTAATATAACTCGTAGGAGTTGACCACGTGGTCATGAGACCCCGGGTTTGAGGGCACGTCCTAAAATAGAAAAATCCACACTTACGCTTGAAAACGTGCCTTTGGGGGGTGAAACCACATAGGACCCGCTTAACGGTCCCGTGACCACGCGGTCAGTTCCTGTGTGTTGTAGAGCTCATTGAAATTTTTCTGGAAATGAGTCCTAGATAATATGATGCGTTTTCCCATTTTAAGTTTAATAGAGTATTCTAAATACGAATCCTCTATTGGAGTGTCTTGGATTGGTAGATCTTGATGAAGAACACACTCCTTGTAATGAGAATATCTACCATTACGGGGATTGTGGCCTTCATCAAGATCCACTAAACATGCCTTTGGAGGAGTCGTATTTGGAATACTCTATCAAACTCCAAATGGGAAAATGCATCATATTATTCTGGATACCTTTCCAGAACAATTTCAAATGAGCTCTACAACACGTCGCATTAGTCCAGGTCAGAAAAAATAGATTTTCTTGCTAAACAAGCCTTTAGAGGGAAAAACATCAAAGCGCCCCCCAAATGGCCCCGTGAGTGGCGCCAACACCTCGCACGGGTCCAATGTAACTTGTAAGAATCGATCGCGTGGTCACGGAACCCTCGGTTTGAGAGCACGACCCAAAATAGAGAAAATTCACACTTAGGCTTGAAAACGTGTCGTTGGGAGGCGCAACCCCTTAACGCCCCTCCCCACGACCTCTTGAGCGGTGCCAACACCTCTCACGGGTTCAATATAACTCGTAGGAATAGACCGCGTGGTCAAGGGACCCTCGGTTTGAGAGCACGATCCAGATTTCAGAATGCTTACACTTAGGGTTGAAAACATGCCGTTAGAGGGCGAAACCCCTCAACGTCCGCCAAACGGCCCCGTGGCGGTGCCAACACCTCCCTTGGGACCAATATAGCCTGCATGAATCGACCGCGTGGTCACGGGATCCTCGATTTGAGAGCACGACCCAGATTTCGGAATGCCTACGCGGTCTCCATGATCATGTGGTCATGGGACCCCCGATTTGAGAGAACGGGACCCCTGCGAGGTCACCCAAGGAGCACTCGCTGCAATTGACCAATTAGCCTCCCGATTTGAGGATTTTTTTATTATAAAAGCTGGTCACGACCCCAAGCCGTGACCATATTTTCTGTACAGCAAACTTTGGCACGGGCCAAAGTCGTGATTAAATTGACTTTTGCAAAAATATAGTCACGGCCTAAAGTCGTGATGAAGAATAATCATAAGAAAAATGGTCATGACTTTAAGCCATTACCAGTTTTAATTGTACACAAAACATGGTCACGACTATGGGCCATGACTAGATGGTTTTTAAATTGGGTGATGGTCACGGGTTTGGGTCACGACCATGCTTGTAAATCGAGTTAGGGCTATTGGCCGTGACCATGATCATGACTATCAAAAGTCAGTGAACAGGGCAGTGGGTCAGGGATTTGGGCGGTGACCACCGAAATTGGTCACGCTCGATTTAGTCACGGACTAAATTCGCGACTTATACTGCCTGCTCAGGGATAAAGTCCGTGACTAATCGCCCAGTTTAGTGTAGTGATTATAAAAGGTTAGGTTTCTTTCCAATCCACAATTCATAAGGTGTCAGTAGTGCACGTGGACGAAGGTAATCCCTTTTCATCATGTGGCATACGGTAAAAATTTCCTCTGCCCAAATTTTTTAAAAAACTTTACGACCTAGAATCATAAATCTATCCATCTCCTGAATCGTTCGATTCTTCCTCTCAACAATCCCATTTTGTTGAGGAGTCTTCATGGTTGAAAAATAATGTTTGATCCCGAGGCTATCACAGTAAGGATCCACCTTTGCTTCCTTAAATTTAGTGTCGTTTTCACTATGCATTCTATTGATAATGACATTATGTTGATTTTGCAAGACACGACACTTGGTCTTAAGAAACTCTACAACATCGGATTTCTCTATCTGAAAATCAACTATGGAATAACAAGAGAAATCATCTACCATCATGTGGATACACCTTTTACCACCCAAACTCTCAGTATGAGTAGGACCCATAAGATCCATGTGAATCAACTCAAGCTCTCGTGAAGTGGTAATGGAATTCAACTTCCTATGGGGGCTACGAACTTGCTTTCCCAACTAATAGGGTCCACAATTCGTGAAAGTTGGCTTCCCAAGTGAAGGCAAGCCACTACTAGGTCCTTTTTAGCTAAGATCTCCAAATCTCTAAAATTCACGTGACCTATACGTTGATTATACATATTCATTTGAGTGATTGTGACATTTTTACAAACAAATGAAGGCTTGGGCATAATTCCATAATAATTATCTTCAGTCCTCACCCCTTGCAATAGAAGTTTATCAGCTTGATCATAAACATTACACTCATTCCGGTCAAACTTTACTTTAAAGTCAGCATCCCATAGCTAGCTAATGCTGAAAAGGTTCGCTTTCATATATTTGACGTATAAAACATTCTCTAGCTTAGGAAACCCGAGTATCTCTACCATCCCTCATCCTATTATGCTATACTTGATCCCATCACCAAAAGTGATTTTACCTTCCTTACGATCCTCTAGGTAGGTAAAAAATGAGACATCACCTGTCATATGCCTGGAGCACCTACTATCAAAATACCACTATGAGGTATTATGTTCTTTAAGGGAAACATGAAAAATAAGGGCTTTTACGTCGTGCTTAGGTACACAAGAAGTGGAAACTGTATGTTTTCCCTTGTCATTATTGGTTATATCCGGGATTTTGGAAGTATTCGCTAACGGAAAAGACATCGGTTAGAACTCTTCCATTAAACTCCGAGATGCGGTGACTAGAAACTCGTCCTGCTCTCTAAGACTAATAAAATCGCTAATGGTACGTGGCGGAGTAAATGTACGCCATATCCAACCCAAACTTTAGCAAAATTCTCTAAGGTGGCCTTTTCTCTTACATTAGGTACAAAAATATAGTCTTAGGCCGACCTTGGTTTGCTTTTGTTTACCGAAATCTTCTTAGGGGATTTGGTTGATGGCTATATGGATTTATTGTAAACTCAGGAATTGGTTCTAATGTCATCTGAGACGTGAAAGTACCATAAAAACCAATTCCCTGCCTTTCACAAAATCCTAAAGTAGGATGAGGAGCATCTTTTCCATCTTTCCAGTTACGTCCTCTATCTTTACCTTGACCTCCTAGGCTTTCTTAAGATCATGAGTGAGTTAGCCTATAAGGGCTTCAAGTTTATTTCGAGCCTCCATAGAGGAATGGAGCTCACTTGTGAGAGTAGCCACTTGCTTAGTCAAGTCCTCTTTCTCTTTCTCAAAACAAATCTTTCTCTCTCTCTAAACAGTCTATCTCTCTCTCTCTCCACAAACTTCCCCCCCCCCTCTCTCTCTCTCTCTCTCTCTCTCTCTCTCAAGGTAGTGCTAATGGAGGACTCTTTCTCTTTTGTCTCTCCTAAATATTTCTCTAAGGATATGATCCTAGGAGCTAATGCTTTGTTACGCTTTATGTTTTAAAAGAATCAGCATACAAATTAACGTAGGCTCGTCGTAGGTCATTCTCGTTCTCACTTGCAACATCTTCCTCCTCACTTACATTTCTTTCACTATCGAGGTTTCCCTGTGAAGTAGCTTCCTCATCGTTGTGAGGTGCACTATCATGCGGTGACTCGTCTCCAGAATCCACCGACTCGACCTCACTGTCATCACTAAGGGAGGCATTTAAAGCAGCTTTGCCTTTGCCTTGATGTTTTAATCAAGTTGGACACTCAAAAGCCTTATGACCTCTACCATCACACTCATAACATCTATCTTCATCTCTTTTAGGCATGTCTTTTTTATTTTTATCATTTTTCTTTCCAAATTTATTTTTCTCAAAATCCTTTTTATTTTTAAAATTGCCATTATTTTTCAATTTGAGAAATTTCTTGAAATTTTTTGGCAAATAAAGCCAAATCGTCTAAATCAAAATCAAACTCCGAATCTGACGTCTCTTCCTCTTTTCTCTTAGACGATTCACCCTTCTTTCTAGCAAACCCCTCAGTTTTTTTAGCCTGGTCTTTAAGTGCTACCCTTTATCTTTTGATTTAATTGTATTAAGAAACATGTCAATTTCATATGTTTGGAGGTCTCCTACCGGTTCTTCTAATTTAAGACTGCACAAATTTCCTATTGAATTTAGCACAATGACTTTAGAGATAAAACGCTTAAGCAATAATCTCAAAATCTTTTTAACTACTCTAGCATCGGGAATATGTTCACCAAGATTGAACTAGTGTTAACAATATCATACAAACGAGCATAGAATTCATCAAAACACTCAGATTCAAGCATGGTAATTGCTTTAAATTGAGTAGTTAAAATTTTCAATTTAGACTTTTTAACCGCATTAGTGCCTTCTTTTGACGTGGTACACATCATGATGCGTTGGAACTCGTCATGGGTGACGGCTCCAGAAATTGCACTTAGCCCATGAGAATTATGTGTGCTCCATTTAAATTCAATCTCAGTCTAGTCAGTCATAGGTTTAAGATTTGTGACATTATTAACAATGATAGTGGGAGGAGTCCACCCTCTTTCACAATGTAACACCTCGTAATTTCTAGGTTATTATTTTTATTTAATTAATTCAGTAATTAGTAATTCACTTGTGTCGTAAATTAATGAGAATATTTAAAAGTGAAAATATTTAAATAAGTTAACTGGTGAGAGTTAATTTTATAAATTTATTCCGGATGGTGATTGTAAGCGCGAGATTGAGTCCGTTCGAAATAGTCTGAAATGAGTGGTTATATGCATATATTGGGGATTGGGGTCTAATTAGACATGGTTGAGCTCCATATAGAAAGTATGGACCCTTTTTATAAGGCCCATAGGCCCAAAAATGTGAATAGGATTTTTAACCCCAAATGGGTAAGGGTTAAGCAACATTAAATCACATTAGAAGACTAAAGAGGAAAAAAGCTAAGGGTGAGCCAAAGAGAAGAGGAGCTTGGGGATCTAGAGATTTCTTAAATTTCAATTCAACACCTCCATTCAAAGCCTTAGATCTTCATTTGAGGCAAGTGGTTTAAATTATGATTATTAAATTGCATCTATATTTTCAAATTAAAAGAGGAGGAATTCAATAAAAATTCTAGGGTTTGTTCTTGAGAAAATTGAGGATTTCCTTATTAATTCGGGTTATAAATCTGTAGGGGTTTTGAGGATTAATGAAATTGATGATTTAATTGATGAAATTGTTAGGTCTAGATTTGTTTTCACAAAGGAATGGACTTAGGATGAATTTGGGGGCATTTTAATGCATAAATCTGTTCAGAATAGAGGTTGAATCTTGCTAATGGCGGACTTGTTTTTTAGAAGAAGAGAGAGAGAGGGAGGGAATACCAGGGTCGTTTGAACGACCTGGTATTTCGTTCGAACGAGATCCACTGTCGTTCGAATGATAGGGATCTTCGTTCGAACCATCTTGGATGTTGGCCAGATTTCTGCAATTCCCCTGATTCAGACCTGTTGTGTTGGAAATTTACAGTTCCTGCCCTAACTGAATTATGAAATTGAGTATTGAGTTAGGGTTAAATTTGAGAATACCTAACCTTGATATTTATTAGACTTGATTGCATGAAATTGGAGATGTAAGTTCATGATTTATCATACTGTAATCTTGTTGTTTAAGTGATTAGACTTGATTGCATGAAATTGAAGGACAGATGGAAACTGTTGAGTTTCGGGCCGAGAGGTAGAGAGTCCGGGTATACTTGAAAGGGATACACCAAAATAATGAGAATTAATTAGTGTGTAATTAATTAAAATGAAGTTAAACCATAGACTTAAATATTTTAGGCTTGGGTATGGGCATAATACTTCGATAACCTGGATATTTTTATATATATATGTTGATGTGTAGTATATATATATATATATATTTGTGTGAATAATATATATTGTAAAGCCATACAAATATTAATGCTATCATAGGAGATTGTAAAATGTGGGTGAGTCCCCTAACTAACGAATGCAGGGTGAGTATATTTCCCAGGCCATAGCGTCCGTTATTAGGGGTGGGTTCATTATGGTATGGAGCGGACACTTTTGGGGGGAACTATGGTCACCTCATATGCGTTCGGTGATAGAATTTATATCTAACATGCGTGTAAATGTTGAGATATGGATATGTATATATAGTGCAGAATTATATACGGATATACACAAGGTGTGAAATTTATAAATAATATAACTTGTGAAATGGTTATATGGTATCAAGTTGGATATGGATATAAATAAGTTAGTGTGAAATATAACTTATAACTCGTACACCAGATGTGAATTGTATAAAGGATATAACTCGTGAGAATGTTATATGGCATTAAATGGGAAATGATTTAAATAAGCTAATGTGATTAATAAACCATAAAATGTGTACGATACTCACTCGAGTTGGGATAGTGGGAAATAGTGAGATATATGAGACAAGACTAGTTACGGAGGGTTAGCTAGATGGGTCATTTATAGTTTCGGTAGGCGTGCACATTAGTTGAGAGGTGAGGTATGTAATACCCCGTATTTTTGGCGATATTTATTTTTGGGATTAATTAATTAAATGAGAATTAATTGGGAATTAATCCGGATAAAATACTAGCGAGATGTGAGTTGGTATTTGACTATAGTGAGTATATATGATAATATATGAATGTTGAATTATGAAATTTGTCGTGAGATTGATATACGGCAATTTGGTCATTTTATTGGGACGCGTGTGACAGTCGCGTCAGAATATAATTATTTTAATTATAAAAGGGAATTTTATTTATATTATCCGTACGGTCATTTTGAGTGCGCCAACGCGTCCGGAAGGGTTGAGATAGTCAGAAAACACTAGCCGGGGGTTTAGTTTGGGTCCCGGGGTATTTGTGGGCCATACCGGCAACATATAGGGGTAGTTTGGTAATTTTGCATTTTTGAGAATTAAAAGTGACGAAAATTAAGAGTTTTTATCTGATTGGGAATTGACCCACTAAACCCACTAACCAACCCTTAATGACCCAATAAGCTACGGGGGTTATTAGATTAGGTTTCAAAAACTTTCCCTAAGAAAACCCTAGCCACCATAGCCACCTTTGGAGAAGAAAGCTTGTAGAGAAGGAATTCTGCAGAAAAGCTTCATCAAATCAACACCGAATTTAGAGACACTCGAGGCAAGTGATTTATTTTCATTTAATTCAGAGAATGCTTCTTCCATGTTAGATTATTCTAAGATTTACATTTGTTCTTGAAAGTTAATGAAAAACCCATGAGTTTGGAGTTAGAATACTATACTTTGAGGAAAGGATTGCATGTAGAATCGTATTTAGAGGACTAATCTGATGTTGTTATATCTTGCAAGAAACAAAAACGGATTTGATTGGGTAAATTAATGATTATAAATTCTAGGGTTCATATTCATGTAAATTTGGGGAAAAATGAAGAGACTTGATGATTTAATGATGTTTAGGATGCATTAATTCCGTAAAACACATTTGTATGTGACGTTGATATGTTTAGGATTGATTAGAGACCTTAAAACATTGTTGGGACGAATTTTGGTTGAGATTTGAGGTGTAGAAATTGATGAAAAACGAATAAGGATTTCTGGGCTCGAAACTGGCCACTCGTTAGAAGACCTGCCCAGGTTCGAACGAGCTTCTAACGAGTTGACCATTGAATTCTAATGAGAGTGAAGTTCGTTCGATGAGTTCGTTCGAATGAGATCTCGTTAGAAATCCCACTTCGTTCGAACGATATCTCGTTAGAAGACTCAGTTCATTCGAACGAAGTCTCGTTCGAACAACCTCGTTCGAACGAGACTTCGAACGAGTTGGCAGTTTAGGCTTTTTAGCCTGTTTTGATCCCGAGTGCCCCATAACCTTGTGTATAGGTAGAGATAGCCTTTCCTTGATGAGTAATTTATATATTTGGGATGTTTGGGATATAATGAGGAGTCAAACCTAGTAGTGTAGTTTGAACCTAAAGGAAAATATGAAGTAGGACGTGAGGGTCTATTCCGATGTGAGCAATCGACGGACTAATGCGTTATATTAACTGAGAAACATATAAATGGTGTAGTATATTATATGTCAGTACGAGAAGAGATATGTACCAATATATTATGGTGATTACTAAGACGTGTGCATACTTAGTATATATGTATTGATATTATGTGTATGACATACCTACCATACTTGCTATCACGGGAGGTTCGCGTTCGCTTAGGGCCCTCTAATCCTTGTGTTGCCCGGATTTAGACTGATTACCTCGATGAACATAGGTCAGAGAAGGAATTATTGGGATGTTAATAAGTCTGCTGATCGTGGGAGCGCAGGTATGTGCGTGACTCATGTGATGTGACTGTGTTCGCCTCCATTATTTGTGATGTTGTTATCTGAGAACTATTCCTGAGAGATTCGGAATATGTGAACCTTATGTACGTGATGTACCGGGATGGATAACAGAGTATGTGTGCACCGCAACTAGTTCTCGGGGTGCTTGCATTGTATATTTAAGACGTGAATAATATACACTTAATTAATGGGAATATTCTTGTGGTTATTGTGAACATAATTATGGTAATGTAGTGAGAACATAACGGATTAACCGATAGTGAATTGTTATGCTAATTGAGAATCTGAGTTTATGTAAGGCCTCTGTTTTAGATTGTTAACGCTAGAAGTTAATATGGGAATCGAGAAGTAAGGGGTAGAACTTATTATGGTTTGGTTAGATGTGTATGTCATGTAGATGGGTACGGTACGTTAGGAGTGCACATGTAGTCGAGAGGTGAGAATTTCATGTGAGTGCACGTCCTAACATGTATTTTGCATTTAATGTTTTAAAGTTATTAAAACACTTGCAGTTTTTAAAATGATTTCCACTTTCGGGCTCTGACCCATTTGCTTTCAAATCTATTTTTCTTGTAAAACCATTTTAGGTGCCCAGCCACAAGGACACCATGCATAGGATACTCATTCAGGTGACGAGCTGTAGCTGTTTGTGGAAGCTACAGGGATTTGCTTTTAGACGCTTCTATCATTTGGATTCCAGAAGCAGTATCTATCAGTTGTAGGGCATGTTGCCCATTTCTATTAGAGACATCTTTCCATTTCAGTTTTTCAGACTTTGGCATGTATTGATTCTGTATTCAGTTTAGTTATTTCAGTTTGTGGTATTATAGTGAGGAGTTTTCCTCCAGACTTTATTTACATTATGTGATGGTTATTCTATTTACTTCGTTATGGTGAATGGTGTTATTATTCTTCATTACACTTGTTGCATGTTAATCAGACTTTCATTAAAATTTGACAACTTACTTTTTAAATACTAGGCGGTTAGTAAACAAAAACGGATTTGATTGGGTAAATTAATGATTATAAATTCTATGGTTCATATTCATGTAAATTTGGGGAAAAATGAAGAGACTTGATGATTTAATGATGTTTAGGATGCATTAATTCCGTAAAACACATTTGTATGTGACCTTGATATGTTTAGGATTGATTAGAGACCTTAAAACATTGTTGGGACGAATTTTGGTTGAGATTTGAGGTGTAGAAATTGGTGAAAAACGAATAAGGATTTCTGGGCTCGAAACTGGCCACTCGTTAGAAGACCTGCCCAGGTCGTTCGAACGAGCTCGTTCGAACGAGCTTCTAACGAGCTCGTTCAAACGAGCTTCTAACGAGTTGACCATTGACTTCTAACGAGAGTGAAGTTCGTTCGAACGAGATCTCGTTAGAAAGCCCACTTCGTTCGAACGAGATCTCGTTAGAAGACTCAGTTCGTTCGAACGAAGTCTCGTTCGAATAACCTCGTTCGAACGAGACTTCGAACGAGTTGGCAGTTTAGGCTTTTTAGCCTGTTTTGATCCCGAGTGCCCCATAACCTTGTGTGTAGGTAGAGATAGCCTTTCCTTGATGAGTAATTGATATATTTGGGATGTTTGGGATATAATGAGGAGTCAAACCTAGTAGTGTAGTTTGAACCTAAAGGAAAATATGAAGTAGGACGTGAGGGTCTATTCCGATGTGAGCAATCGACGGACTAATGCGTTATATTAACCGGGAAACATATAAATGGTGTAGTATATTATATGTCAGTACGAGAAGAGATATGTACCAATATATTATGGTGATTACTAAGACGTGTGCATACTTAGTATATATGTATTGATATTATGTGTATGACATACCTACCATACTTGCTATCACGGGAGGTTCGCGTTCTCTTAGGGCCCTCTAATCCTTGTGTTTCCTGGATTTAGACTGGTTACCTCGATGAACATAGGTCAGAGAAGGAATTATTGGGATGTTAATAAGTCTGCTGATCGTGGGAGCGCAGGTATGTGCGTGACTCATGTGATGTGACTGTGTTCGCCTCCATTATTTGTGATGTTGTTATCTGAGAACTATTCCTGAGAGATTCGGAATATGTGAACCTTATGTACGTGATGTACCGGGATGGATAGCAGAGTATGTGTGCACCGCAGCTAGTTCTCGGGGTGCTTGCATTGTATATTTAAGACGTGAATAATATACACTTAATTAATGGGAATATTCTTGTGGTTATTGTGAACATAATTATGGTAATGTAGTGAGAACATAACGGATTAACCGATAGTGAATTGTTATGCTAATTGAGAATCTGAGTTTATGTAAGGCCTCTGTTTTAGATTGTTAACGCTAGAAGTTAATATGGGAATCGAGAAGTAAGGGGTAGAACTTATTACGGTTTGGTTAGATGTGTATGTCATGTAGATGGGTACGGTACGTTAGGAGTGCACATGTAGTCGAGAGGTGAGAATTTCATGTGAGTGCACGTCCTAACATGTATTTTGCATTTAATGTTTTAAAGTTATTAAAACACTTGCAGTTTTTAAAATGATTTCCACTTTCGGGCTCTGACCCATTTGCTTTCAAATCTATTTTTCTTGTAAAACCATTTTAGGTGCCCAGCCACAAGGACACCATGCATAGGATACTCATTCAGGTGACGAGCTGTAGCTGTTTGTGGAAGCTACAGGGATTTGCTTTTAGACGCTTCTATCATTTGGATTCCAGAAGCAGTATCTATCAGTTGTAGGGCATGTTGCCCATTTCTATTAGAGACATCTTTCCATTTCAGTTTTTCAGACTTTGGCATGTATTGATTCTGTATTCAGTTTAGTTATTTCAGTTTGTGGTATTGTAGTGAGGAGTTTTCCTCCAGACTTTATTTACATTATGTGATGGTTATTCTATTTACTTCGTTATGGTGAATGGTGTTATTATTCTTCATTACACTTGTTGCATGTTAATCAGACTTTCATTAAAATTTGACAACTTACTTTTTAAATACTAGGTGGTTAGTAAACAAAAACGGATTTGATTGGGTAAATTAATGATTATAAATTCTATGGTTCATATTCATGTAAATTTGGGGAAAAATGAAGAGACTTGATGATTTAATGATGTTTAGGATGCATTAATTCCGTAAAACACATTTGTATGTGACCTTGATATGTTTAGGATTGATTAGAGACCTTAAAACATTGTTGGGACGAATTTTGGTTGAGATTTGAGGTGTAGAAATTGGTGAAAAACGAATAAGGATTTCTGGGCTCGAAACTGGCCATTCGTTAGAAGACCTGCCCAGGTCGTTCGAACGAGCTCGTTCGAACGAGCTTCTAACGAGCTCGTTCGAACGAGCTTCTAACGAGTTGACCATTGACTTCTAACGAGAGTGAAGTTCGTTCGAACGAGATCTCGTTAGAAAGCCCACTTCGTTCGAACGAGATCTCGTTAGAAGACTCAGTTCGTTCGAACGAAGTCTCGTTCGAACAACCTCGTTCGAACGAGACTTCGAACGAGTTGGCAGTTTAGGCTTTTTAGCCTGTTTTGATCCCGAGTGCCCCATAACCTTGTGTGTAGGTAGAGATAGCCTTTCCTTGATGAGTAATTGATATATTTGGGATGTTTGGGATATAATGAGGAGTCAAACCTAGTAGTGTAGTTTGAACCTAAAGGAAAATATGAAGTAGGACGTGAGGGTCTATTCCGATGTGAGCAATCGACGGACTAATGCGTTATATTAACCGGGAAACATATAAATGGTGTAGTATATTATATGTCAGTACGAGAAGAGATATGTACCAATATATTATGGTGATTACTAAGACGTGTGCATACTTAGTATATATGTATTGATATTATGTGTATGACATACCTACCATACTTGCTATCACGGGAGGTTCGCGTTCTCTTAGGGCCCTCTAATCCTTGTGTTTCCTGGATTTAGACTGGTTACCTCGATGAACATAGGTCAGAGAAGGAATTATTGGGATGTTAATAAGTCTGCTGATCGTGGGAGCGCAGGTATGTGCGTGACTCATGTGATGTGACTGTGTTCGCCTCCATTATTTGTGATGTTGTTATCTGAGAACTATTCCTGAGAGATTCGGAATATGTGAACCTTATGTACGTGATGTACCGGGATGGATAGCAGAGTATGTGTGCACCGCAGCTAGTTCTCGGGGTGCTTGCATTGTATATTTAAGACGTGAATAATATACACTTAATTAATGGGAATATTCTTGTGGTTATTGTGAACATAATTATGGTAATGTAGTGAGAACATAACGGATTAACCGATAGTGAATTGTTATGCTAATTGAGAATCTGAGTTTATGTAAGGCCTCTGTTTTAGATTGTTAACGCTAGAAGTTAATATGGGAATCGAGAAGTAAGGGGTAGAACTTATTACGGTTTGGTTAGATGTGTATGTCATGTAGATGGGTACGGTACGTTAGGAGTGCACATGTAGTCGAGAGGTGAGAATTTCATGTGAGTGCACGTCCCAACATGTATTTTGCATTTAATGTTTTAAAGTTATTAAAACACTTGCAGTTTTTAAAATGATTTCCACTTTCGGGCTCTGACCCATTTGCTTTCAAATCTATTTTTCTTGTAAAACCATTTTAGGTGCCCAGCCACAAGGACACCATGCATAGGATACTCATTCAGGTGACGAGCTGTAGCTGTTTGTGGAAGCTACAGGGATTTGCTTTTAGACGCTTCTATCATTTGGATTCCAGATGCAGTATCTATCAGTTGTAGGGCATGTTGCCCATTTCTATTAGAGACATCTTTCCATTTCAGTTTTTCAGACTTTGGCATGTATTGATTCTGTATTCAGTTTAGTTATTTCAGTTTGTGGTATTGTAGTGAGGAGTTTTCCTCCAGACTTTATTTACATTATGTGATGGTTATTCTATTTACTTCGTTATGGTGAATGGTGTTATTATTCTTCATTACACTTGTTGCATGTTAATCAGACTTTCATTAAAATTTGACAACTTACTTTTTAAATACTAGGTGGTTAGTAAACATGGAACTAATTGTGATTGACAAAATACAAATAATCTAGCATGCACACCAAAACAATCACAAACCATTATTGAGGAAAAATCCCCAGTAGGGGCAAAACCTTTTATTTCTCTATAATCTGTAAATATCCAACTTACAATACATAGTAGAAATACAACGTTATTGTGATGATGAAATACCCTCAGGTGTCGATTTGTAATCTTTAACAAGAGATCCTACAAGAGCTCTAAGATAGTCAGCAATGAAGAGACAACCTTCTTCTCCACAAGGGTTACTCTAGATGATTAAGATGAATAATCAAGTCACAAATGATTCACATAAATGATTTGGGATTTTTGTAGTGAATCAAAAAGGGTTTAAAGCCTAAAAATTAAAGTCTTTTGATGCACCAGATGATAGTATAAATATAGCACCCTGCCGCGGATGTTGCTCCCGTATGCACAGATGCATATAGGCCGCGGCCATTTTTAGCAAAGGGATGCGGCACTACCAAGTACATTGTGCGGCACTTACCACATGGCCTTATGAACAGGCCGTGGCACTTTTGGCATTAGCCTCATGCAGGATGCAGCACTCAATGTGCTCACCTCATATGCCGCATCCCTCTCTATTACAGCAACTCAAAACTTGATATACGTCACGTGCTTGGGGCACGTAACACAGCTCGCATACCTCATATAAATAGAGGACCACACCTCGAAATAAGGGATAGATTCCTCTCCCTGAGGGAAATTTCTACAGCACCTAGCGAAACCTTACCAAACTCTCTCTACACAACCTCGACATACAGCCTGGGGGCTACTCACCTACATCGTAGGCAAATCTCCGGCACAACCAGAACTGCTACAACCATGTATTCTCTTTTATTCTTATACTTGTACACCTAATATGGCTTAATTATACTGTACAATGTAATGCATATAATGAGAGTAGAGCACAAAGGTGGACGTAGGCCTATTTTAGGGGCTGAACCACTCTATATCTTGTCTTCCATCTCCCTTTACTTGTTGTATTTGTTCATTATATATTTTACACTTGATTTGCTGGTACGAGTATGACTAGTGGACGATTTCTCATATCATTAATTTGGCGCCGTCTGTGGGAACGAGATATTTCAATCTTGTTTCTATATGTTGAGTTCTTAAACACCTCATTCTATCCATGGGTATCCTTTGGATCGTCATCTCATGGGTAAATTTTGGTTATTGAGCTCTGTTTTATACTCACACCCTTAAGTGGGTATTTTTTATAGTCAGATCTGTTCTTGGGTCATCATTTTATGACCTTGGATCTATTTTACATACCCCTGTGATATCATTTCATCTAGATAGTGCTAAAAAGCATGATGGGCTGTAGCCCTAAAAAGGTGAATGATTAGGGAAGGATTGTATTTACTCCCATTTTTGCTGTTTCTGACCAATGATCTGGGGTTGTCATTGAAACTGTGTCTTTTTGCCCACCGTGAGAATGTTCTCTCGTTAACAGACCCTAGTAGGTATGCTCACCACGTGTTGGGGGAGAAAAACTCAGTCTGGGATTAAAATTTTGGGATTACTCCCTCTGCTGCATAAGGGGAATGCAACCAGGAAGTTTAAATGCCATATGGTCGCAACCCCTACCAGTGCGGTTGCATTACAGAAGATTCAAAACATTGAGTAACGGACTGAGATGGTCTCCAGCTCAACCTTGGTGAATATCATATAAAGACCACGACAGTTCACCTATGTGCCTTACTGGTCGCGGCCTGAGCAATAGTACCATACAACAGTGCAAACGCTGCATCCCCATTTCTTACTTGGTTACTCCAATACTTATGAGATTACTCACTTCTGTTAGTTTGTCTCAGATTATATATACTTTGCAAAGACTAACAAAAGCAAAAAATGGAGGGAGAATCTAGCCAGGTCATAGAAGTTAAAGATGAGATCATGAAACTGTACAATCACCTCAACCATCTCTACGACAGCCATGCCTCACTCCAAACAAAGGTCAACTATTTAACTCAGAGGGTCCTCGGGCTAGAGGCTGCGGCCTCTCCCAATTTAGGTGCGGCACCCAGGATCATTGAATCCACAGCTCCGAAACGGCCGCAGCTAAGGCCCTAAAGAGGAAATCAGAGAAGGCAGAGGGGATCTCTAAGGCCTACACCCCATTGGCCTTCCCGATTGAAGACATCTTTGAGTTCATCAAAGAGGACAAGCTGTTGAGATGGCCAGAAACGCTGAGAGCTCCACCCCACAAGAGGAACAAAGCTACTTGGTGCAGATTCCATCAGGATCATGGCCATAACACTGAGCAATGCTATGCTCTGAAGGATGAAATTGAAAGTCTGATTGGGCAAGGAATACTGCAGAGGTTCCTCAGAAACGCTTAGGGGATGCAGCCTAGCCTGAAGGGCTATACTTCCTTTAACTTAAGATTTAGTTTACGTCTCTTGTTTATGTTCATAGCGAACACAATATTTTATTTCATCTTAACTTTTTATGTCCATGCTTATGACAATTAATGAATATAATACTTTAATTTATCGATTCCATTAAATGATATCTTATGAAAGACTCCTTGTTTAAAACAGATTCTACATGGAGATATCAAATTATATCGGGAATAATTCTATTCAAATAGGCTCATAACGCCCGCAATGACGCCTGATTATATGAAGTCGAATGATAACAGAAAATAATAAAAGTGACTATTGGGATCAGCTATCTGAATTGGTCAGCAACATAACTCATAATTGCTATATCCCAGCATATGATAACCACATTCTCGAAAGCAGTTATCATAAAGCATTATTAGCAGCAAGGCCTTTCAATGCCCATTCTTAGCTTTAGGGATGTGTCATTAGCCTGGGGAGGTTACTCCTTCGGAAAACATCATTAACATGGTGGATATGAGACCAAACATCATTAATTTGGTGATCTCATATTAGCTTGGGGAAGCTTCATAATACCTAGCTCGGGAAGGCCTAAAAATAAGAGACTTAATTATCTATGGATAACCCTGTTATATCCTAGGAAGGCTTTATATATATCCACATAAGCTTGGAAAAGCTTTATAATACCTAGCCACCGGGGGCCTGATAATAACCTAATTGAAGCGACTAAAGAAAGACCATAAAAGGTAATTGAAGCGACTAAAGGAAGCTGTGTTGTTGTCATCACGAAGCATACCAAAGCTACAAAAGTACGACCTTAATTTCTTAAAGGGATAAACAGGTGCCTCAGCCTTGTATATATAGTTGCGGTCATTAAGTGGATTCATATCAAAGATGTGGCAGAAGAGGTCAGGCAGGATTGTTAACCTGCTGTAGCCATATTCAAGAAAAATGGTAAGGTGTCGCGGCCTTGTCCGAAAAGACCAGTCGACATAAAAAATATTCATGTGGAAACAATCTATAAGAATTCAAGTGGAAAGGTCAAGGCGAAGGGAATAGGCCACAACCTTAAACTATATCAGGTTGGTTACAGTGCCACGGCCTTAAACTATATCAGGTGGGTTTAATCAAGCAAGCAAGTGTAATGTAAAAGCGTCAGTTGAAGTATCAAGGCATTGGAAGAATAAATCATGCAAATGATATACATAAGCCATTGGATTTTAAAGGTGGCCTCAGCCTTGATAGTAAAGTTGGAAGCGAAGAGTTGGCAAATATTGAGATTACAGGCCAGTCGCGGCCTTGCCCATTCTTTATATTCCATATTGGTTATGGGACGATCATAAATAACTATATGGATCAAGCAATCAAAGATGTATAGAGAAAGCATTCATTCAAGTGTTGCAATAAGAAAAACAGAAGAATAAAAAAGCTACTAGAAAAAAAAGCAAAGTCGACATTAAATGTGGCCGCAGCCTTGATAATAAAGGGTGACAAATCTTGACAACTTGCAACAAAAAGATTCAGTATTAATGTTAAGGATTATAGAACAAAAAGATGGAGGCAATAAAAAAGTAAAGAAGGACGCAACGCTAAGATTCATTATGATCGACTTCATCTCCTTCTTCTCCCTCTGCGGCTGTCATGGTCTCTTCATCCGCCACTGCTGCCTCAGCCTCCACCCTCAACCTGGATTTTTCCTCGACTGTGGCCTTGAGCTCAGCTATACATTATTGATGCTCAGCATCACCAAGTCCCCAGGCCAGATTCATCTTTTTAGTCTCAAGGAAGTTCTTTATGATTCTGTGCCTGAGCTTTTGGTAACCACGGAGGTAGGCCCTATTATTTATAAGGTAAAAATCTCTGGAGCCATTGAATGACTCCACAGTACTGTCGATGGCCAGTTGAAGGGATTCGCCATGATCTACCTCCATTTTCTTAATTGCCGTGGCATGGGCTTCAACATCACGAGATGCCTTGGTCTCCAACTCCTCGTACCTCTTTTGAGGGAGTCTTAGCTTGTTGTTAGAGGACTCAGAAACTAGGGCAGCTTCCACGGCTTGGTTGAAATTTTCCGCCGCTTCTTCTTTAGCTTTGATTGCAGCTTCTAAGTTCATCTGAGCTGCCTGGAGATCCGCGATAGTAGACTACTTTTCGGCTTTTAAGGTAGAATTTCGTGCATTCTCAAAGTCAGCAGTGTGTACCCTCTCCGCAGCCTCTTTTAGCTTGTACAGGGCCTCATACTTCCTCTTTTGAGATATCATGACATTCGCGACCTGAAAAGAGAAAGTTAGGAGCAAGGTGTGGAATGCAAAATTAAAACTGAGAAAGTACATGCACTTACCTGCAAAACATTATGGATGCCATAATCCTCCAGGTCGTCATGATCTTCGTCCACCAGCCTGTCAAGGTCCGCGGCATCATGGACCCTCTTCATCTTGCGAGCAACCCTCGTAGTAGTGTCCCATGAGGATTCAGGGTTTGACTGTCTAAGTTGAGGTCACGGATGACCGTCTAGACCAACCTTGGTGCGGGACTGAGGAGGTGCCATATTAGCGTTAATTATAACAATGGATGGCGGTGGGGGAGAAGCTGAATGGATTGGGGCATCAGATGTTGACATCAGACCTGTCGGGGACAAATTGGCCCCAATATCATCATCAAACTCCTCAACTTGGAGTGGGGGTGCAACAGGAATAGGTTTTTCTACGACTAGATTCTAGGCCGCGACAAATGGATTTTTGTTGCTAGAAGGGGTTGCGGCTGGAGCCTTGGTCTTGGGCCTCTTCCTTTTTTTGTGCCTCGCTGCGTTATTAAGAATGGTTACTTACTCGTCCATTTCTGCCAATTGGGCAGCCAAAATCTCCCTATCAACTTCCTCACCTGAAAGATGAAAGGCAATAGTAAATAATTGAAAATTTAAATATAAATTGCCGTAGAATAAAACTGTTGATCAAGTTATTACCTTCCGCAGCCATCTCTTTTGGTATGGATTTATTGGGGAAGTAACCTGCTTTAAATACAGTGGTAGAAGTTACAAGGTCGCTGAATTTCTTCTCCTCATCTGGAATGGCCGCAGCCATGGCATCTCTATTCTCTTGCCGCTTGCTCAATTTGCAGAAAACATTTCACAGGTTAGTATAGAAGGAATAATAAGCAATTATAAAGAGGGGACGCAACTTCTCCATCTCGTTCTTCTGAGGGTGAATCTCCCACCCTTAACTAGAGATGTAGAAATACTTCCCCTTCCAGTTCTTTACACTGGTCGACCTCCCAGAGTAAAGGGTCTCGTCTCTGCCACGGACGGAGAAGTAATAATAGCCAGCAAACTTTACAGAGTTTTCCTTCGGGCGGTAGAAGTGGAAAAACTCCACGGGAGTAATTTCTTTACTGAATTGATTCTCCCAAAGCACGATGACCGCAATAATGGCCCTCCAGCCATTGGGATCTAACTGGGCTGGTGCTAATTTCATTGTTTGAAAAATTCTTCTGATGGGAATAGGAACAGGAAGCCGCAAACCATAGATGAAAGCGTGCAAAGGAAAACAGACCCCATCATCAGCAAGGGCCGTACAGGGTCTTTGTTCCGCGACAGGTGCCGAGCACATCAAGTTCTTTGGAAACTCGAAGGCCTCAGCTACCTAATCAACCCATTCTTGGGTTATAATGCTGCGGATATCAAGCGCAGAAAGAGGTCTCTCAGCCCACCCAGATGGGCCAGATGGTTCGTCCCTAACATCAGTGGCACCCCCTGCCGCGGCATCATCTTCTACGTCCAATGGTTGGTTACTAGAATTATCTTCCTTTTCCATTAGCGTGGCCTCAAAATCCTTCCTACAGGCAGAATCTGTGGAGTCTGTGTTTAGTACTACGCAGTTGGGGCAATCCTTCAGTTGACAAGGCCCTATTGACTTCAGAGGAGGCACTAAAGGAAGTTCAGGGGGAGAGGCTCTAAAATGTTTTGCCTAAAAGCCTCTCAGAAATTCGTCTGGGTCAAAGTTCATATGGATGCAGCAGTACCTGAAAAGAAGAGTCCACAGTTAGGCGCCGCAACCAACATGGTTCTAAAAAGCTTCTAAGAAGCCGCGGCAGGACTAGTTATGATGAAGATTAAAGTGAATTGATTGATTGGATAAATATGCCAAGTGTGGGATTTTAGAGCCCTAAAAGACAATTATCGTCGTGACATGTTGATTTGATAAGTGTTATTTCCTTACTGTAGTTACTAATGGGCTAAAACACTGCAGACTCTAATCTGAGAACCTAAGACCGTAAACATCAGCCTATGGGCTTAAATGCTGTGGAAATAAACCTAAGGGATTACTATCAGAGTCTACCTGCCGCATCCATCACCTAAATTACTAAGGGGTTTTACAGTGCCACGGCTACTCACTTAAACAGGTTAGCATTCAATCTTTGTAAATTCAAAGATCAAAGGCTCTAGAAAGTGAAATGTCTCTCTCAAAAAATGCAAGCCCTAGAATATGAACGATCTCTCTCAAGAACACAAGGAACAAATGCAGTGATCTTTACAATTGGAACATTTAGAAAGTTGTACAGATGTTCAATTTGTAAAGCCTATTTATTTCATATGAAGATTAAATTTAAGGTTCAAGAGCAATTATATTCAATTAAACAGACGAAAATTCAACTTTGAACAGACATGCGAGTTCAAATTCCAGAAAAATCTAATATCAGTTCAGATACAACAAACATGATTCAAGTTCAATTCAAGGCTATTGAAGAAATTTAGTTCAAGATGAAAGTATAAATGCAGAAGTTCATATGCAGAAGTTTAAGATAAACATGATTCTCTCTCATTCAGTTCAAGGTAAATGATGAATTGTGAACTAAAAAAGGCTATTGGAGAGGTTGGTGGTTGAAAAAGTTACCTGAAAAGGAAGAAACCGACAGTGCTCAACCTCAAACCACCTTGAAGCGTCTCAGAACCACCACACACTGGCTGGAAAGGTCGTTGGAAAACCCAAGATGAAGTATGAACAAGGTTTTGCTAGTGATATTCTATCAAAGATTTAGAAAACGTAATGAAGTCCACGACCGGAACAATTTATATAAGAGGGCGCGGGAAGACGAAACGTGGCCTTGAAAGTACCGCAGAACTTTAGAAGACTGAACTAAGTCGTAGTCCCAATCACAATATCTTGGCACTACGAATTGGGGGCTTATTGTTAGTACAAATATAGCACCCTGCCGCGGATGTTACTCCCGCATGCACAGATGCATATAGGCCTCGACTATTTTTAACAAAGGGCTGTGGCCCTACCAAGTACATTGTGAGGCACTTACCACATGGCCTTATGAATAGGCCGTGGCCCTACCCGCTATGGGGCGTTGAACTTTTGGCGTTAGCCTCATGCAGGATGCAACTCAATGTGCTCGCCTTACAGGCCGCATCCCTCTCTATTACAGCAACTTGAGACTTGATATACATCAAGTGCTCAGGGCACATAACACAGATCGCATACCTCATATAAATAGAGGACCACACCTCGAAATAAAGGATTGATTCCTCTCCCTAAGGGAAGTTTCTACATCACCTAGCGAAGCCTTACCAAACTCTCTCTACACAACCTCGACAGACAGCTTGGGGCTACTCACCAACATCGTTGCCAAATCTTCGACATAACCGGAACCGCTACAACCATGTATTCTCTTTTATTCTTATACTTGTACGCCTAATACAACTTAATTATACTATATAATGTGATGCATATAATGAGAGTAGAGCAAAAAAGTGAACGTAGGCCTATTTTAGGGGCTGAACCGCTCTATATCTTGTCTTCCCTCTCCCTTTACTTGCTATATTTGTTTATTACATATTTTACACTTGTTTTGCTGGTACGAGTATGACTAGTGAATGATTTCTCGTATCACCACCAGATATCCAGAAATGGAGTTTTGAAAGACTTGGAAAACCTAACTTAGTAGTAGGTATAAATAGGCTGAATAAAAAGTTGAGGTGACGGAAGTCGTTCGAACAATATCTTCATGTCGCTTGAACGACATCTGATGTTGTTACTAACGACCATACTTACAACCCAAAATAGGCTTCAAACGACCCTTCAAAGGACATGCGCTGTCGTTAGAATGACTTATCAATGTCGTTTGAATGACCTAAGTAAAAAATATTTTCTTAAAAAGTCTCCCCTACAGATCTTAAAAAATAATTTTTGACGCAAAAAAATACCTCAATTTTGATAAAAACTTTTTATAAAATTATCCCTAATAATTACATGAATATTAATAACTCAAATTAAACATTTTACCTTTTAACGTAGAGGAGTTAGTGGGATAAAGTCGATTGAAGATGCAAGACGAATGTAGACAATGATGGGTGAGGCTAAGAGGTTTCAGTTGGGAGTTTTTCCATTCGATAGTAGTGGGTTCATACAGGGCAAGTAGGGCCCTTAGCATCAACATTAACGGTATCAGCATGTTTCCTAAGGCCACCAAGGGTAAGGGAATAATGAGGGTGGATAGCAAGGTTGGGGCCAATAGGTCCAGCGATTGGGACAACCCCGAGAGGGCCACTAGGGCCAGAGGCAGGGGGACTTCACTGGCCATTATTTCACGTGTGGAGAGATTGGCCCTCAAAAGAAAGACTGCCCACAGCTAGGCAGAGGACCGAAGTAGGGTACTCAGTAGGCACAATTCCCACTTACAGCGCCAGCTCCACATTAGCAAGGGAGACTATAGTATGACCACACCTACAACGTCCGAGATGCAGTTATACCACATACACAACAGGCGCCACCAGCAGTTAAGGGTACGTTTCTATTCATGGGTATATGGGTAGCGTGTTGTTTGATATGGAAGCCTCACATTAGTTCATATCTACCAGATTTGTACACACAGTTGGTCTATTAGAGACAACCAACAGTACTACTATGTGTGTAGACTCACCGTTGGGCAGCGGAGCCCTTATACACTTGATTTGTAGGGGAGTAGATATAGACGTCGGGAGATTATGTTTAGTGATCGACTTTCTTGTTTTGTTCATGGTGGGTTACGATGTTATCTTGGTTATGGATTAGTTGATAGGGTATAAGGCAATGGTGGATTTCTTTAGGAGGACTATTATATTTTCCACCCTGGAACATGAGATGTTTTTTATAGTGATGCCCTTTCCTGAAGGAGGGTCAAGCACACACCTATACTACATTGAGGAGGAGACCCCACATAATGTGGTTATCACCTTGGATTCGATTCCAGTTGTGAGGGACTTCATAGATGTTTTCTAGGAGATACCCGATTTGCTACCCATCCAGGAGATTGAGTTTATAATTAATTTCGAGGTTGGGACTAGGCCGATTGCACGAGAGCCATATCGCATGGCCTCTTTATAGATGCGGGAATTGAGAGATCAGATTCAGCATCTCTTGGGATAGGGTTTTATCCGGCGGAGTACATTATCGTGGGGTGCGCCTGTGTTATTCATAAGGAAGAATGACGGTTCACTTCGGTTGTGAATTGATTACCGAGAGTTGAACAAGGTCATGATTCAGAATAAATATCCGTTGCCTCGAATCGATGATTTGTTTGACCAGTTAAGAAGATAAACGTACTTATCAAAGATAGATTTGAGATCAAAGTATCACCAGTTGTACATTAGGGAGAAGTATGTCCCTAAGACCACTTTCCTGATGCAATATGGGTTGTATGAGTTCAGGGTTATACAGTTTTAGCTAATCAATGCTCCATCCATTTTCATGGATCTAATGAATCAGGTGTTTAGAGACTTTTTGAACCAGTTTGTGGTAGTGTTCATAGACGACATTCTAGTATATTCTTAGGCTGAGGGAGAGCCTGCAAAGCACCTGTGTATGGTTCTACAAACGTTACGAGATCATTAGTTGTATGCCAAATTCAAGAAATATGGGTTTTAGTTGCATGAGGTTCACTTCTTGGATCATATTGTGTCTAATAGAGGCATTTCAGTGAACTCGAATAAAGTGTCAGTGGTGAGGGAGTGGGCCAGCTCATGACACCGACGGAGGTCTGCAGTTTCTTGGGACTGGCACGATATTACCACCATTTTATTAAAGGATTTTCGAAGATTGTGTGTTCGTTGACTATTTTAACTCGCAACGGGGTATCATTTGTGTGGGATAATAACTCCCAGTGAGGTTTCGATGAGCTAAAGGAGAAGTTGACTTAAGCACCTATGCTCGCACTGCCTAGTGGAGGAGTAGAGTACCTTGTATTTACTGATGTGTCGTTACAGGGACTAGGGTGTGTGCTATAGCAGGAGGACCGGGCTATAACTTATGCTTCTCACAAGTATAAGCCCCACGAGAGGAAATACCCCACACATTAACGGAGTTAGCAGCAGTCGTGTTTGCCTCGAGAATTTGGAGGCACTACCTTTTGGATGAGCAGTTTAGTTTATTTACGGACCGTAAGTTACTACAGTATCTGTTAATGTAGAAGGATCTTAATACGAGGCAACGAAAATGGTTTGAGTTCATAAAAGACTACTAGTTTAATATTCAGTATCATCCTGGGAAGGCTAACACGTGGAAGACGCCTTGAGTCGACAACCTATAGGTGAGATAGTGGAGGTTTGTAAGGAGAAGTGGGGTGAGCTTCGGCGGGATAACTAGGTCTCCAGAGCATGTATGTCAGTATTGTCTATAACTCTCAAGATCATTATATGGGTGGTCAAAGAACAGGCCGAGGATCAATTCCATCAGGATAGAGTGCGTAAGTTATTGACAGATGGGGCGGAGTTCTACTCGATCAGTTCTGAGGGAGGCTTACGTTTAAATGGGAGACTTATTATTCTGGAGGACGAGGACTTAAGACATGCAGTGATGATCGACTCTCACGGGTTGAGGTTTGCGGTACATTTTGGTGGGGATAGAATGTATCAGGATATGCATAGACAATAATAGTGGTCGGGAATGAAGCGAGACATAGCATAGTTTGTCAAGAACTGCACTACGTGCTAATTAGTGAAGGTAGACCACCCAAGGTGGACCAAAATGTTACAGCCGTTAGAGGTTCCAATTTGGAAGTGGGGAGCATATCGATGGATTTCATCACTATATTACCGACGCCATAGAGAGGTCATGATTCCATCTGGGTTATCGTAAATCGTCTGACCAAGGTGGCCCACTTTTCCCCAATTCAGGCAGATTTTACGACGAGACCGTACGCCCAATTTTTTATTGCCACACCCCAATAAATATCGTGTTCGACAGGGACAAGATTTTTGTGTTCCACTTTTGGCAGAAGTTGTAGGAGGCGATGGGCACTAATTTACGGTTGAGTATGGCTTTTTATCCGTAGATTGATGGGCATACTGAGCTGGTTAATTAGATGTTGGAGGATGTTAAGGATGTGTATACTCGATTTTGTGGGAGGTTGGGAGTACTAACTTCCACTGGTGGAGTTCGCCTACAATAACTCTAACTAGTTCACCATCGATATGGCACCGTTTGAGGCACTTTATGGATGACCTTATCATCCGTCCACTTATTGGTTAGGGGTGTGGGACAATAAGATGTTAGGATAAGAGATGATTCAGAATATTACTGCCAAGATTGAGCTCATTCGAGGACGTATATGGATAGATCAAGATAGGCAGAAGAGTTAAGCTAATGCCGACATAAGAGATATAGATCTGGATGTACGGGGCTAGGTGTTGGTATGAGGAAGCTAGTGTTGAGTTATGTATGGACTTTTTGGGTCATTAATAGGGTAGGGCCAATTGCTTATAGGTTGGGGTTGTCGGAGCATCTACAGAGGATTCACGACGTATTCCATGTGTCGTCGCTAAAGAGATGATAGAGAGGACTTTTTGGCAAATTCCACTGGAGAAGATAGACTTGCAACCAGACATCTCATACGATGAGAGGCCGTTTGCTATTCTTGATTGTAGTGAGCATAAGCTATGATCTAAGGTAGTGCCCATGGTTCAGGTTTAGTGGGAACACAATAATGTAGATGAGTCTACATGGGAACAAAAGGATGATATGCGATAGAGTATACAAAGCTTTTTATCATATGTACGTCCGAATTTTGGGGACGAAATTCTTTTAGGGGGGGAAGCATGTAACACCCCATATTTTTAAATAATTAATTTTTATCATTTTAAATTACACGTGTACTCGTAATATAATTCAAATAAGAAATATTGCATATTCAATAAATATTAGTTAGTGAAAATAGAATTAATATTTACGTGGAAATAAATTTACTAATTGTCATTAAATAAATAAAATTCGGTAAATTGGAAGTTCATTATAAGTTGGTAGAAACGATGGGGATTAATGATGATGCTAAGAAATCACCATTTAAATTTGTATATGCAGCTCAATCTCAAACACAGCACAATAATGGAGATATATAACAAAACATATATGAAAATAAAAGAAGGAGGTGAGGAGAAGAGGAAGAACACCAGTATGTAAGCGGTTTAGCTTTTTAGCCTACTCCACTATGCAGGGAGGCGAGTTTTCACTATGGAAATAATGCTCTATTGGCTTTAGTTGTACAACACTCATGCTCTCTCTCTCTCTCTCTCTCTCTCTCTATTATAAATTAAACAGAGTTTGGCAAGGGTTTATAATTTTTGGATCACCTCCATTGGGGAAGAAGATGGGTATATATAATGCTTGGGGTGCGCATTGCACCCCTAAGGATATAAGAAGCATGTGCATGATGAAGCTTCCAATAGGGTATGAACACCTGTCCCTGACACAAGTATTTAATGATAATATAATATTTCTTCATGTGCTCTTAAGATCTTATTATAACTGCCTACCCACATGGATGCTAACTCATGGATCCCACATGTATCCTGCTAGGCATCAAGTGTCGGCTATTGTGGTTCAGGCCGAGTTGAGCCACCAGGTCAGTCTTCTGATGGAATGACCACTTGTGTGCTGAGCTGAGTATGTATATGATCCTCGACCCCCATGTCAAGGAGGAGGTCGAGGAGGTGTGAAGGGGAACTGAGATTGATGCTATCATGTGTCTGAGCAATGACTGAGGACAGGGCCCTCTTATGGCAAGACTCCAGCTGAGTCATCATATGTCAAATCTTGATGGTTTGCTAAGGTAGACCTTGGCCGAGTTGATCCTAGTTTGGAACGAGATCATACTTGGGTATATTAATCACCTCTAGCCCTTAATCTTTAATGTGAGTGGAAGGCCGATGGGTAAAAATATCTGAGAGCAGATGTTAATGAGATGTCCTTAATTTTGGGCTGAATGGTTTTTCACTGTCAGGTCTAAAAGGTTGGATAAGATATTTTGAGTGACACTTGGCAGGCATCCTGTGACTTGGCTTGTTTCCCAAGAGTAGGGATTGCAGGCCTACCTTGGAAAATGGTGCCCTAATGACGACTGCTTGGGAAGTTGTGTGTGATGATTGCCACTATTTAAATAGTTTGAAAATCCCATTTTCTCTTTCTTCTCCACCTCCATTCTCGCGCTCAAACTCATTCTCTCTAAAAAATCCATCCTTCCTCTCTCTCTTCTCTGTTCAAACTTTTTTTGGCCATTTTTAGGGCTTTCCATTGCCCCTTTTGCATATACTTTCATCAGGTAACCTTCTTCCTCTATTTCCCCTAAAGATTTCAAGCTTCTTACGTTATCTTTGCCTCCAACGAACTCGTGGTTTTTATGGCAGCTCTTATTGGTGTTTGTAGGGTTATTTTAGGGTTTCTTTTGGAGTTTTAGTGGTGGTTTATAGACTAGGTCGATATTTGTGGCCTTTATAAGGTGCCATTTTCCCTTCTTTCCCACTGTTAGAGACACCATAATTACTCTAGTCAACTTATCCAGTGAGTTTGAGTTTGAGTGTTCTTGGTGTTTAAGGTTGAAAATGATTCATTTTCCTTATTTTAATCTATAGGTAAAACTGTAGTCAAACCTTGGATGTTTAGGGTGCTTTACGATCTTTTAAACAATTACCCCAATCTAAGTGAATAATCCTTACGAAGATAAGGAAGGGTGAGGAAGAGGCCGAGGCCGAGGCAAAGAGAAAAGTCAGAGCCAACTTTACGTGTTTGATCTTCCCCACCCCCTTGGTTGTCATTCCCCCATAATTAATTGAAGACAGTGGGATGAGATATTTGACAACTAGTCCTCGTCTTCTGAGGGATATAGTCCTTTGTCTTCCCGGGCTCCCTCCTCGATTGATTTTTTTAGGAGGCCCTTCTAGTCCTCTCGTCTTGTACAACTGTATGTGATGCAACCAAGTCGTCACATAGTTATCAATCTTCCTATTCCCAGTCCTCTGAGGATCCTAGTGTGATTGTGGAAGCTCCCCCTATGGTCGTTCCCTTGCCCTCCATGACCAAGGAATAATTTCATGAGAGGTTCCCACATGGGGCCCCGACCACTGAGGTTACCGTCGAAGACTATGATTCTGAGGCCGTGGAACCACTTGACTATTCTTACACCCAGACTAATTCGTCCACTATTAGAGAGTCTGACCCTCTTTTCTGGAGGTACCTTCATGGCATTAAGTCAGATATCTTTATGAGAGTCCCAGATGAGGACGAGAGAGTATTTGATGGCAGATAGGGTAAAGTTGTTGTCTATGACCAAATGTTTAGGGTCGGCTTTCGCCTCCCTTTCCATCCTTTTGTCCAAGCCATATTGGCTAGTATGGGGATTGATCCTACTCGACTGGTACCAAATTCGTGGAGGATCATATTCAATTTTATCTCCCTTTGGATGTCGAAATATGTGTACGAGCCTTCAGTCAGAGTCTTCAAGGCTTGTTATAGCGTCTCATCAACAAAGTCCCAACGTGGTTACTACCATTTGGTGGAAAGGAAGCCCGACAAGAAGATCATCCAAGTTTACCAAACCTCTAACCACTGTTAGAAAATTGATGTAATTTTTTTTTATCTCTGGGGCTAGGAATTCGCAGCCGACATTGAACGTGATGAAGACGAGCCGAGGGTTCCCCGTACTTGGGCTAACCCTTTTATGTCTGATAAGTTGGACCTAGGTCTTAGCATTAACAATAGGGAGAGAGTTAACTTCATAAGGTGCCAAGGGAAGGACGAGGGACTTCCTAGAGTCGTCTGGTCTGGGGTTGATTCTGTGGACGAGTTGTGTAAGTTCTTTTATCTTTTCTGTTTAATTTATAACTCTTTCCTCGTCTTTCACTATTTTTACTAACAGTTTACCTTTCTTCTTTATAGATCGCCCTCCAAATATCTCAAACGATACTTGGAATTTGACGACTCCGAGTCTCCAGGCAGCCTTTGGGAGGAAGGACAACAAATAACTCCCAAAGAGGAGAACTGTTAGTGGGCCTTGCTATGCCGAGGCTGTACAAAAATGAAAAGAACCGATGGATGGAGGATACCTTCCCCTTTAATGAGAGACAAGGTCGAGGGACAATCCTTCTGAGTCGGTGCCTACACTCTCTACTACGGGCTCATTTGAGTCTGCCTGGGCAGCTAATTTCACCCAACTTAAGGCGAGATCTGACTCACTTATTCCCTCAGCGTCAAGGTTTAAGGAAGCCTCGCTTGCTTTCCCCTAAGATTCGGACTACCTATTCTTGTAGAAGATGGATGTGCCCAAATTCTATGACTTCAGACTTCATGACCTGGCGGAGGAATTTACAAATTTAAGCCTACTTTACTCTTCGATTTTTTCTCTATCTCATATTAACATCTATTTTCTATACTTTTACAGTCTATGTGTGCCTTCGCCTGTTTGACCAAGTGGGTGACTGAGAAATTTCATTAAGTGCAGGAGGTTGAGAGAGCCCTTAAGGTCAAAGAAGAGTTGAATGGCAAGGTTAAGTCTATGCGGGCCGACCACAAGTAAGCCCTTGCAGATAGATGAGGCTGTGGAGGCTTACAAAAACTCGGAGGAGTTTGGTGACTTTGGTTGCCAATACCTTGAAAGAGGTCTTAAAATGGCCTGTCGATGGGTTATTATGAAATTCCTCGAGTCTGTTTCCTCCATTCAGCCAGATCTAGAGGCCCCCGATATGGACGACCCTTTCTTCTAGACAACTTTGGCTGATATTGAAGCAACGATCACAACCAAGAATCCAATTGAAAATATTGATGATGATGCTGTTGCAGGCTTTAGGGATGAGGCTACTAGGAAGGGAGATGTAGAGATGATCGACCTTAATGAGCCAAATGCTTAGGATGGTTGCATGTGACCCATACTCTCTTCATTTTATACTTATTTTTTGAACATTTTGTAAATCTTCTGTATTACAAATATTTCTCATCCTGTACTTGTGTAACTTTCTTGGTTATTAATGAATATCTCTTTTGCCAAGTTTTGTGTCCTACTGTTGTTGATATATGTACCAAACTTTATCTATTTTGCCAAGTTCTCTCTCGTAGCTTGTTTGATTATATGGAAAACACCTAATTCATCGCGTAGTGATGTTTGAAATAACCATAATTAAATGACTTTTGATGTGAGACCACTAAACTAATAATGTTAATCCCAAGTCCATCCTTGTCTCAGCCGAGGAGATAACCAAATAAATAGTTTTCAATTGGAGACCACCAAATTAATGATGTTAATTCTCAAATCCCCACTCGTCATTTTTGGGAGTGTATGGATGAGTTTCGTCTTTTCATACACTCTCGTATTCGTTGAGGTAGACTAAATTTAGGGCCATAAGGTCAATGATTTTTAAGACAATCATAATAAAATAATTTTTAATGTGAGACCACCAAACTAATGATGTTAATCCCATGTCCTTCATCGTCTCAGCTGAGGGAGATAACCAAATAAATGGTTTTCAATTGGAGACCACCAAATTAATGATGTTAATTCTCAAGTCCCCACTCGTCATTTTTGGGAGTGTATGGATGAATTTCGTCTCTTCATACACTCACGTCTTCATCGAAGGAGACTATATTTAGGGCCACTAAGTCAATGATGTGTAAGACAACCATAATAAAATGATTTTTAATGTGAGGCCACCAAACTAATGATGTTAATCCTAAGTCCATCCTCGTCTCAGTCGAGGGAGATAACTAAATAAATTGTGTTCAATTGGAGACCACCAAATTAATGATGTTAATTCTCAAGTCCCCACTCGTCATTTTTGGGTGTGTATGGACGAGTTCTGTCTCTTCATACACTCACGTATTCGTTGAAGGAGACTAAATTTAGGGCTACCAAGTCAATAATGTTTAAGACAACCATAATAAAATGATTTTTAATGTGAGACCACCAAACTAATGATGTTAATCCCAAGTCCATCCTCGTTTCAGCCGAGGGAGATAACCAAATAAATGGTTTTCAATTGGAGACCACCAAATTAATGATGTTAATTCTCAAGTCCCCACTCGTCATTTTTGGGAGTGTATGGACGAGTTTTGTCTTTTCATACACTCTCGTATTTGCAGAGAGAGACTAAATTTAGGGCCACTAACCCAAAGATGTTTAAAATAACCACAATAAAATGATTTTTAATAGCATTTTTTTGTATTTTGCACCACCTAAGTGATGTTATCACATTATTCCCCTCTCTCAGTGTTATTGAGAGTTCATGAACGAGCGAGTCTCCCATGGCCTCTTGATTAAGGGAGAAAAGTAGCGTCGTGTCAAAACGCTTATTGTTGTTTTTGATTCACCGTCTCAATACAAAAAATCTAAACTATGACTACACTCTTTCAAGGGAGTATAGAGGCCAGTCCGGGTATCGAATCCACAAAGACGAGTTGCTAGAATTTAACTACTTTGATACTTCTAAAATAGAAGTGTAAAAGGTATTGCTAACAAAAAGGAAAAGATAAATAAAATAAAAGATAATCTAGGCATGGGTGTATTTAAAATAAGTTAATAAAGAGAATAAAAACCATAGGTTGTGTCGGAAATCCCCCACAGAGTTAATTAGCATAAATGCTTACATGGGTTGACGAGTCTATCAAGATTCCGTCTCGTTTCGACAGTTAATTAAATGAAGAGTTGCCACACCCCTAAATTCGCATAAAAGTCTAATAAGATTTTGGCATCGACAAATAACCTAAAAATTACACACGCAAGGTCGTAAATACTCGGCATACGTGATATACCCCGTTAAAACTCCTAGGTGTAATAACTAGGACAACCCAAGCGAGACAAGAACAAGACAACTCCATCACCAAAGCAAAGTAACTAAATCAATTCTAGGTGAGTTCAATCCAACATAACATAATTTAACATAGCTAGTACACATGAATGAAAACATTAATTAAAGCACCTAATTAATTAAACAACAACGAATTAAATTAACACTACAAATTAAGTAGACAAGGAAATAAATGGAGAGCATGGAAATTTAGGTCACAAAGCATAAACGAAAGAGAGAATACAATAAATAGTATCCACTTACATTAATGGGTGTCAAACCACCAAGAAAATGGAGGAGAGGGGTGTTCTCCATAAACATCCCCAAAAATACCAAACTCTAGGTCCTAAAACTAAGAGAAAATGATGTATATTATGTGTGTTTAAAATGATCTCCCTCTATAAGTAAAACAAGTGGGTTCTATTTATAGCAAGTGGGAAAAATAATTAAGAAAAGAAAAAAGGAAAAAAAAACGTATTAAACATAAAAGAAAAAGGAAAAGAAAAATAAAAAATAGAAAAAGGGTCTACGAATATCTTGGATAAAAAAGGAAACAGAGGACCTATCGACCGCGATCAAATCGGTCGACTGTGTGAACAGTGGAAGGGCTACTGTCTCAAACCCACGACAAAAACAAGAAACCCGATCGACCGCGAGTTGACCGCCAGTCGACCGGACACACCAATTGCAACCCACATCTCAGCTCTCTATTACAGCAGCACACAATCTATTTGTGCGATGTGGTCGAGACCTACAACCACGCTGCCACTGCATGCCCAAACCGAGACCAATAAAACTCCATCCTTGCTTGTTGGACCACCTATTACAATGAGTAATGCCGATACACACATCCACGTATGGCAACAACCTCCATAACCCATCAATGGTGGCAAACACCAAATCAAAACCCATTTTAAGATGGCACACAAGATCCATACGCATGTGTGGTCAACGATCCTCATCAATTTGGACCACAATCATCCCAATTTGTGCGCGGCCAAAACCCAAGCTAAACCTGATCCAAAATCCAAAATCGCCATTACCATTTGGAGTTTGCTGCAAAAGTTAAAGAGAAAAGGACATGGAGGAAATTAATTAGAATGTTAATATATAAAATAATAATTAAATAGTTTCTTATATTTCTTCCCCGATTAAAGGCCTGTGTTTTCTTCATTCAAACTCTGATTCGAGCACCGTTTACGTCCACGCGAATCTTGGCCTGAGAGATACAACTTTTGTGAATACTTTTGGCAAAAATTCCGAAGTGTGAAATTACTGAATTGCCCCTGAACGTGCGAACTTCTACGGAACTTCACCGAAACGCGTCCAAACTTCATACTAAGCACTTTAATACCTGTAAAAGCTCAATTATACCTCAAATTACATGTTAACATATAAAACGGAGCTTGTCTGAATAACTAGCAGAATTATAGGCATTAAAGTACCCGACGGGGCTATAATGCATAGTTAAAAGGGTATAAAGTGCAATATTCGATACGAATCACACCCCCTAACTTACACATTGCTAGTCCCTAGTAATGAAATACAAAGCAAGAAGAACTATAAGAAAAACACAAAACAAGTGATATATACAAAAGAGATAAAAACGATAAAAGCCACTTTCGTGAGCGAACGATTGCATTTAGCATATGCAATAAGCCGTTAAACCCTTAGGTTATCCTAGTGAATGAGTGTCGTCTCGTGAGGGTTTTCAGAAATGATACCCACAAACATCAAATTATTTGCTAAAAAAATGCACAAACCAACATGCAACAAGCTCAACAATACGAAAAAGATTTCATACACATTATTAGCACAGTGAATGAATTCACAGAAAAGTCCGAATTATTAACATTATAGAATGAACTTCGTAGAATTGAAACCTTAAAATGTGGGAGGGGAGAAAGCACATGCAAAGTATGATTTGGAAAAAAAACTTATATAAACCGGATAATAAACATAAAAGCGTGCATATATCAATCCTCACCGGACATTACACTCAACAAATGAAATCACTATGAAAAGGGAGGTAATACATGGGACACGCGGGCATAAAGAGTAAATGTAATTGGAAACTAGGCCGCACACATGTCACAAATGAAGAACGCTATATAAAAAATGAAAAACATGTAATCTTAATGAAACATACCGTCCATTAAACGAGGCAAAATGCGTTTTCACAGATTATCGCAACTATTTAAACTTTTAAATTAAATTCACCCTAGGATCACATAGGACTTTACAGGGTTGTAATGTAGGTTAGGCTCGGGTTATGAAATAAAGGGTAAATATATACGGATTCAAAGTGTTTGGAGATGAAAACTTGGGATAATGGAAAATACGGGAAATTTAAAAATTGGAAAAATATCTCCCATAACAAGCATTAAATATAACAACAGAGAGAGTAAACAAAGCATATTGAATCACTATACACAACACATACACATTTTTCTTTCTTTTCTTTTGTTTTCTACTTTCTATTTTTCTTCTCTTTCACTTCTTTTTTCTTTACTTTTCACACTCTCACATGCCTAAATTGCAACCACAAAACAACAACATCATTCAATCCCAAGTAACATTCCAAAAAAATGTATGTAAGGTAATATGTATGGTATATAACTCCAATGTGGAGTTGGTATGGGATTTTGGGTTATGAAACGAAAGGTTATATTTAGGCTCAAAGGGGTTGACGAGGGGAAATATAAAAGGTGAGGTCAAGGTCAATATAGGTAATATAACAAAGAGGCCCTATGATTATTTCCTAAAATTTACACAATTCTCGAGTCAAAACAAACTTTGAAAATCATGCTCAAGTAACACATTTCATATATGAACTCAAATAATGAACGATCAATGAAAGAATTAACAATGACTGTAACATTTTCAAAGAGGAAAGAGAAGTGTATAACACTCACAAATGAATAAAAGCACAAAATTTGACTCGGTGTAAGTATATACAATGCAACAAAAGATTATCGAGTTATAAAAATCTTAAACAAAATCAATAAAGCAAGAAAAGTGCATGTGCTTATGGGATTAAAATTTAATTCATGAAGTTATTCATACTATCAATAATTGAGGACAAAAGTCTAATAACTTCTTAAATCGAGAACATGCCTTATTGAGTTGTCTATTGGATCAGGCAATTATTAAAATTTATCATCGAAAACAAAGGCAAAATGCCCAAAAAAGGAAAAAAAAAAGAAGAAAATCTTTTTGAAAATTTTAATTTTTTATAACAAAAGCATGCTGGGAAATAACATATAATCAAAATCATGGACTAAGAAAAACAATGGATAGGATATCCCACACCCCCTAACTTAAAACCTGACATTGTCCTCAATGTAAATTGAGAATCAAGTTAAAGAGAGCAAAAGTCCAATATTACCCAATATGGAGCGATCTTGTAAAAGTACAAGTCCAATGATTCTAGAAAACATGTTAGTACAAAGCATAACAAAAAAACAAAAAATAAAAACTTAACTAATTACACTAGATAAAAAGTAAGAATGAAAAACTAAAGAAAAAAAGAATAAAAAGCCAACTATTTACAACCTACTATTTTAACTTCTAACTAACTATACACTAAAAGTTGAAATTTTTGAGGGTCCACCCAAGCTACGATTTGACTTTAAAAGATCCACGGTGGACCCTCCCTCTCATGAATGCCTCCCCAAAACTAGAAATTCAGTTTGAACAACGGAAGACATGTGTGTAAGGTGGAAGAAATGAACCATCTAAAATTATAAATTTTGGAGGGAGGATGGGGGATTTGGATAATACGGGTGATAAATACACGAGGGGGCCAAGAAAAATAGAATTATCTCCCAATCATTTTGAAATTGTAATGGGAGGTGGCGCACATGGAGGTAAAGATGCCTTCATGGAAGGCAACTTGACCAAGTGCTCCTCATCAGTGAAAAGGTTGAGCTCTTCAAAGTTTAAAACCGATTCATCGAGTACTAGTGTCGGTGTGACAGTATAGAATAAAGATGGGGAAGAAAGAAATTCAATCTCAAGAGATGAGTTATCATCACTCAAAGATTGAGTTTCGAAGGAAATAAGATCATTTGCGATGAAACTTTCTTCTTTGAAAATCAAGGAATAAACTCTTTCATTGCAAATGGATACTACATCCATCTCTTCCCTATTTTTATACTCTACTATACCATGGGCCAAATCCAGAATGACTTTTTCCAAAGTAGGCACAAAGTCCTCATTTGGTTCAGAACATTTTTCGACTTTGGAAGACTTGAAAGAAAAATCATCGTCGGATTCAAATAATAAATCCAACTCATGTTCCTAACAATGATTTTCTTTCGGATAACGATTTTCAATTTTCTCATTTTCAAGCATACGCAAGCCCTCACCGAAAGTCATAGGGCGAGGTGTGGATTCTTGCAAATGAGAACCTTGAAAATCATTCTCGAGACTACACTCAAAATCATTATCATAAGAATTTAAAAGCTAATGCATGTAGTTTCAACATTCCTATTATAAGGAATTATAGGCCCAAAATCGTTACAATCATCCTTAAAAGACACAAACTCCATAGCTCGACTTTCATTATACTCACTTAAAGACATTTGAGAATTTGTAATTTTTTGGGTCTCGAAGTATTCACCAAAAGTCATAGGGGTATGAGGATTTTGAGAATTATCATTACGATTATCGAAAGAATTGGAATAAGACATGCTTACCCCAAAAAGGGCTCGAGATGACAAATTCCACAAAATATGTGCGATCGAAAAATTCAAGCGGTTCTTCGAGATTAAATGTAGAAGTACTACAAAAATGTTAGCAAAAAAATACAAATAGAAAGAAAATACTACGAAATACTAAATCAAATAAATTCTAAAACATCAAGTCCCCAGCAATGACGCCATTTTGATTAAGGACGAACAGTAGCATCGTGTCAAAACGCTTATCGTTGTTTTAAATTCATCGCCTCAATACAAAAAACTTAAACTATGATTACACTCTTTTAAGGGAGTATAGCGGCTAATCCGGGTATCGAATCCACAAAGACGAGTTGCTAGAATTTAATTGGTTTAATACTTTTAAAATAAAAGTGTAAAAGGTATTTCTAACAAAAAGGAAAAGATAAAGAAAAGAAAAGATAATCTAGACATGGGTGTATTTAAACCAAATTAATAAAGAGAATAAAAACTATTGGTGGCTTCGGATATCCCTCACAGAGTTAATTAGTAAACATGCTTATATGGGTCGACGAGTCTATCAAGATTTCATCTCATTTCGACTGTGAATTAAATCAAGAATTGTCACACCCCTGAATTCGCATAGAAGTCTAATAAGATTTTGGTGTCAACAAATACCCTAAAAATTACACACACAATGTCGTAAATACGGGGCATACGCGGTATACCCCGTTAAATCTCCTAGGCATAATAACTAAGACAACCCAATCGAGATAAGAACAAGACAACTCCATCACCAAAGCAAAGCAACTAAATCAACCCTAGGTGAGTTTAATCCAACACAACCTAATTATTTTAGCTAGTACACATGAATAAAAGCATTAATTAAAGAACCTAATTAATTAAACAACAATTAATTAAATTAACACTACAAATTAACTAGACATGGAAATAAATGGAGAGCATGGAAATTTAGGGCACAAAGTATAAAAGAAAGAGAGAAGACAATAAAAAACATCAACTTACATTAATGGGTGTCAAACCACCAAAAAAATGTAGCAGAGGAGTGTTCTCCACAAAAATCCCCCCAAATACTAAACCCTAGGTCCTAAAACTAAGAGAAAATGATATATATTATGTGTGTTTAAAATGATCTCCCTCTATAAGTAAAACAATATTTTGATTAGGGGTGGCAATTTTTGACACGACACGATAACCCGACACGAACTGGACACGAAGTTAGCGGGTTAGGGTTGACGATTTCTTGACACGAACCCGAATATGACACGACCCGCCAATACGAATAATAAACCGGTTGGGTTAGTGTCAAACACGTTTAACTCGAAAATGACACGAATAGACCTGTTTAACTCGTATTTTATGGAGATTATATTATATAATTTATATATCTTGATAGACATTCTATAAAATTCATGGAGAATTGGATGATAAATTATTTATGTGTTGCAAGAAGTTGAAATTAATTAAATTTAAGTTATTGTAGGCCTATGAGTGGTATGATTGGTTAAGAGAGAAGAAACAAATTATTTTATACTTTACTTAATGGGTTATGCAGGTCAACCCGAACACGACACGATAATAAATAGGCCGAGTTAGTGTTTGCTCATATGACACGATTAGTTAAATGGGTCGGATTAGGGTTGACTAATACTTAACACGAACCCGACATGACATGACACGACCCGAACACGACACGATGCACACGAATTGCCACCCTTAATTTTGATTAACTGGGGTTTTGCCGTGGCGCGAGCGTTACCTATGCGCCGGTCGTTTTTTGGCTCACCAACTTTATGCAAAAATCTAGACTTTTGACTACACTAAAAAAGGGAGTAAAGCGGCCAAGTCCCGGTATCGAAAATCCACAGAGACGATTTGCTAAAATATTATTAGGTTTAATACTTCTCAATAAAAGAGTAAAAGGTATTTTTAACAGAAATAAAAGATAACTAAAGAGGAAAGATTAATCTAGGCGAGTGTATATTAAACTAAGATTAATAAAGGGAATAAAAACTATAGGTTGCGCTAGATATCCCTCACCCTGAGCTAATTGATATAAATGGTTTCTTACGGGTTTATTTTGATTGGGTTGTACTAGTTATTACGCCTTGGAGATTTAACAGGGTATATCACGTATGCCCCGTATTTATGACTTTGCGTGCGTAATTTTTTGGGTATTTGTTGACGCGAAAAACTTAGTAGGCTTTTATGCGAATTTAGGGATGTGACAACTCTTGATTTAATTAATTGACAAAAGCAGGGGACCGGCCGACCGCGGATTGGGCCGGTCGATCGCAAGTGATAAACACCCAAAAGTGTTTGAATAATACCCCGAATAAACAGTTTTTAATTTCTACCCGAAAAATGGGTCTTATGCGCTAAAATGTGTATTTTGTTGGTCAAATGCATGTTGCGAAGTTCAAATGCTTATTTCAAGGCAAATGTGCGATCTATGGAGCTAATTCTCCAATCCGTAACCCTAACCTAAGCCTAATCGAGCCTAAGCATATACTGAGCCATGTGTGTTTTGTTTGTCCCCTTTTATTTTATTTTATTTTTTTAGATTTTTATTTGTGTCGTTTATGATTTTTAAAATTTATTTTATATTATATATTTTTGAATCATGTATATATTTTAAGATTTATTTTTATGTTTTATTGTTGTGTGTCGCATGTATTTTTACTATTATTTTTATATTTTTAAAGGTGTGGGTTTTCGTTTGGTTTAATTTTAATTTTTATTTGATTTTTAGTTTTTAGTATTAATTTAGTTTTGTTATTTTTTATTTTATTAATTTTGGTTTATTAGTATTATTTCATTTTGAGTCTTTTATTTTTAGACTAGGAATTTAATTTTTTGATTTTATATTTCTTTAGTTATTTTAATTTTTTTAGAATTGTAAATATTTATTTTTTATTATGTTAGTATTTTAATTAGATTTTTTTTATATTTTTAGTTGGGTTTTAATTTTATATTTATAAAGGTCCAAATTAAATGCACTCCCTACACCTCACCCACACACACTAAACTCATACACCCTCACCTACACCCTAGTACACTACACCCTCACCACACACAAACACCCCCACTTCATCTTCTCCATCCACACCTTCACATTCTCTCTCCCCTCACCTCTCACCTCCATTAACAAAGTAAGACCTTCCTACCAAAGCTTCTACCCAATACCCAATACCCAATACAACCCACTAACCAAACCCTCACCCATAAACACCCACATCTTCCTAAACCGAGACCCTGTGACTTTCTGCACTAACCAACCGGATCGGCGACCTCTATTAAAATCAGTAGCCACCACCGCCAGAAAACCCACAACACGAGACCCAAGCTCCTACCCCACATGCTATGTCCTTTCTAACCCCTTAACCCGATTACCAAACCAACCAACCCGAGCAGATCAAATTGCATACCCGAATCCATCCCATCAACCCGAGATCGCCTAGTCCTAACCCAACCCCAAAGCTACGAACCAAACCCGACAACAACCTGGAACTCATCTTCTACACTAACCCGGAACCAACCAAAAACCCACTTCTACTTAAGCCTTACACGATTCTATTTGCCAAATTCGAACCAAACACTAAAGCCAAACACCCCACATGTCATTAAAAGACTTTACCCCATTTTGGCCCATATACCCATTTTACCCCCAACTCATCCTAAATACCACATCTCCCACATGCACCCTCTTTAATTCCTAAATTAACCCTCACCCCATGAACATGCACACCCCTAACCTTTCCTTACCCAAATTACCCCCAACTCCATGTGCCACACTATAAATGAAGACCCAAAGCTCATTTGGGAAATAATCTAGAGTTTTAGAGAGAAAACTTGAGAGATAAACACTTTTTATTTTTTCTAGAGCAGTTTTTATTTTTATTTTAGTGAGGAAAAATAAATTGTTGTGAGGATATTTTTGAGTGCATTTTTGATGTAATTTTGGTTGGATCATTCAAATTAAGGGATGTAAATTTCATCGCAAGGATTGGAACTCAATTTCACTTCAAGAGATTGGGTTTGATTGTTCTCTTATCTTATCCTCTCTTCTCTTCTATTTCATTGACTTTGATTGTTTGTTCGTCATGTTTAATATCATAGTAGGCTAAATCCCCTTTCAAAGGGTGGGGTGAATTCTTATTTGATGCTCTTTTGATTATTTGAAAATTCCATTTGAATGTTAATTTTGATCCCTCACACTTCAATTTACGCCTCAAGAGAGGGTAAATGATTTTCGAGAGAAAATCGAAATTCGAGACATAGTACCCATTTTAGATTCTAACTAGATATAGGGGTTTCTTAAGTAGTATTATCCCTTGAATTTCAACTCTAAATTTTATTATCTATGATTTATATGAATTTTGATGAATCGATCCTAGCGGATGATTAATTAAAAGGAGTGTAAATCTATTTTCTATAGTCGGGGGGAGGGGGGTTGAACTTAATTTTCTAATAGATTAATATTAAAATTACATTTGCAACGGGAGTTGATTTTTAATTTTGATACTAATTTGGGAGATTTCAAATAAATAAATTAATTAATTAGAATAACTAGAATTTGTGGTGTAGTCCCACTCCTTGATTGTTCTCACATTTATTTACCTCACTTTATCTCTTATTTTAGTGTTAGACTTTGTTCATTTTTAGTAACTATTTAGTTAGTTCTTTACATCTTTGATTTAGTTTAGCCTTATTTCACCCTCATCATAAAAATTATTTTAATATTAAAAAAGCTAAAAAAAATAGAAAAAGTAAAAAAAAGTCCAAAAAGAAAACAAATAAAAATGGATCACATCTTTCCTCTCTTGCATGTTTCACTCCTTTGATTTGGATTGATACCTCACTTACTACTATTATCTAGTTTTGTTATATATTTTTGTAGTTAATTGAGATTTTTGGTTAACTTGGCTTCAACAACGACACATACACAAAAGTGAAGTTATCAAATGACGCCATTGCCAATCTTCGGAGGTTGAAGCACTTGAGAGGATCCATTTTGTGATTCATTTGTATTTTTCATTTTCGTACCATTTTTCTTTTTTTAGAAGGCTTGTATATGGTTTATTTTTTTTTTCCGCTGTATTGCGGTACTTAGAGACACCATTTATTTTTCATTTAAATTTGTAATAATAAAAGAAAAGCGTGATAGGGAAACCAGATAAGGTAGAGAGAGGGTATCCAAGGCGAGGAAACAAAGCCTCTCTACCTTAGATCAGTAGGACTCTCGGGGCCGACTGAGACAGGCGTAATCTCCTCCCGGTCGACTCAAATTGTTCATCACCCCACGGTGTTAAAACCGTGGGAGGTACATTTCTAAAGCTCTCGCGCCTCTCCAGTCAGTGAGTCAATTTTTGTGTGTGACTACATGCTCTTACTTGATTTTTATTATCGCATTTATGCTTGAATGTGTGTGATGATTTAATCAATTAAGACCCATACCCGGTCATTCACGAGAAGGGATTTCATCATCTGACTCACTCGTTTACCATTGTGTGCTACCCTATCTATCATTAAATTTAAAATCAATCAACTAGGTAGCCTAATAGGTGATTTTTTTGCAAAGGCGGTCATTGAGATAATTTTCGTGAATTTTATTTCTCGCGGACTTAATTAAATTTTACTACCCTCTCACCTAAATTTTGAAGACAAAAATTGACTATGTGCTAGTTAGGATTTCTCCATGACTTATGCGCATCCAATTCCATCCTTAGGTAGTCAGGTTTTAGTGAGTTCGTCCAAATTTAAGAGTCCAAATATTTTTCCCCATCTTTTCTTCCCAAAAAATCCAAAAATATTTTCTTCCTTTATTTTTTCCAAAAATATTTTCTTTCCTTTTTAAAAAATTAAAAAAAATAAATATATATTTCTCCCATCATGGCCGAAGAACGTCCCTTATGGGACTACTTTGGTCATTTTACTTTGACACGCGACACGTGTGAGAGTGATCCCGAGCCATCTCCTTATGATATCCTTAGGGGTATCACCTCTCTTACGAGTACCGTTGATACTCTTGACCCATCTATGCATGCATCTCCTATTCCATTACCCTCGATGTCAAGTGTCAACGTGTCGCATACTTTGTCATGCACCCATTGTTCATATGCTGATCACTTGTCACATGAGTGCCCATACTTTTCATATCCCTATGAACCCACCATGGAACATGTGTATCCATATGACACTGTTTTGAAATCCACCTCGGTCCATTATTATGATATATCCAATTCCGAGTGTTATAAGTACCCAAGTTATATGTGGAGGCCTAATCACCCTTTCATGCAATACGAATTCCAACCCGATGTTGGTGATCAGCACACATTCCAACAGTTGTCATGGCAATCAAATGCACCCTATCCCGATAAGTTCCCTCACTATGCACCCAATGATTATCAGCCTTTTGTCTCTCGCGAAGATGCTTCTCTTGTGTATGACACACTTGATCTCGTTCCACACACTTCATATGATTATTCTCCGTTTTCACATGTCAATAGGGAGTTGTGTCCACCTCAACCACCATCGCCACCCACTAACACTTCACCACTATCATCCACCTCCGCTCTCGAAAGCCTCTTGTAAAAGTTCATCCTCGAGCAAGAGCAAGCCACTCAAATTCAAAATGAAACCCTCCAACGGCTTGAACACAGATTAAATGAATTTGAGTGTGAGAACGAGTCGGAGTTCCCCTCAAGTTAACCTGTTGCTGCCCCTACATGGAGTGATGATGAGTAATCTTGTGCCACAGATTTTGAGTGTGACCAACCCTCTCACACCGAGAATCTCGAAGTTGAGACCATCCCATGGTCCGGGCCTCAAGTTGATAATTGTGTTGACTTACCTTTCATTAGTGAGACTGATCTACTCTCGGAAAATCCAAATGAACCCACACTTGAGGTTTACATTCCCTCACCCTATATATCCAAAAAAATGCTCTAATCTACAACTATTAAGCCCACCGTGTGTATTCCTGAGGAACCACTTCATCCGAGGTTATCTTCGGCTACAACTGCTCACCATTTTCTCGAGATTAAATCCGAGATGGTTTCTACCTCTCCGGATATGGATCCTGTCCCACTATGCATGGATATGAGCCCAATATTTTTAATGATTCCGATCTTGGTGCCTCGTTTGAACCACCCACCACATTACTTGGTGATATTCTTGTCCAGAAGTTGACCAATTCATCTTTAAATACCACAATCCCTAGTGAGAATTCCTTCACTCCTCCAGACGAGTGTGTGTTCTCTACACTTGAGTTGGATCATCTTCTTTCGCCCTTTATCCCACTCGATTCACCGTTTATCCCACCCGACCCACCCATTGTCCCTTCTATCCCATCACCTAGTTTGGATCTAGATCTTATACCTTGAATGGTCCCAACCATATATTTGGATGCTAACCTAAAGCCATCCCCCACCCATGAGAGTATTTATGGTGCTACTCTACACCGTGACACCTAGCTTGTTATTCTATGCTCGCCACTCTCTTGTGGTGTTGATTTTTCCCTCGATAGCTCCCTGGTGTGTCAAGGCAAGACCATTATCATCGCCCATATATAGAACGATCGTGTCATTTCTATGAGTCCCACCCCATCACTATTTCTAAACCATATTACCTCCCCATCCATCTTGAGCATCACGCTTATAGGGCCTTTGTTGCCCTCACCTTTCGGCTCAATAAGGCCCGTTACTGGTGCCTCTTTATCCTTACACTTTCCTTTCTCACCCTTACCCTAATACCCACCCCCCATGGTCCATCGATGCTTTGCATCGTGTGATGCAGTTTTTCATACAAGTGCATTAACCATTTTAGTCTTTATCCAACAAGACTGACGCTTTAGTCTTGTTTGGGGGTGATTCTCATCACCCCATTTTTTTGCCTCCCCGTGCTTTCATAGATCTTATCTTTAGGGTGAGAATGGTTCGGTTTGGTTGAAAACATTAAACTTAGCGCTATTGGGAGGTAACCCATTGTTTCTTGTATGAGTCTCATCCTATTTGGGGATGGTGTTTTACACCACCCAATGCTTTATCATGTTTATAGACTTGTACACATTTTTTTTCACTTATTCAGGTTTCTTCTTGGATACATCTGTCCACTTCATTAGTGGTTGATTCGGGTAATCTCTTTCCTACCTTCTGCTCTCAATTTTAAAAATCTTTTACTTAACATCGAGGACGATGTTTTTTTTTGTTTGGGGGTGGGGAATTTTATCAAAATCGTACCTCTTTTGAAAAAAATTTAAACTTGATTTTCAAAATTTTTCGTGCAGTTTCTTTCATCTCACTCATTGACACAAACTTTCTATCATCCATCTTTTAAGTCTAGGAATCGAGCTAGAGGATTTATTTTTTCTATAGCTTATGTAATACGTAACAAGGCATGTTGCACCATGAATTTCTAGACTCAATAAAATTTGCGCCCTTATCACGTCACTGCAGTTTAGAGTTGAAGAGTACGAAGGATCACTAGTGGAGACTTTAGGTTATGAGATTTGTGCCTTTCACCCTTTCAGGGTGTTTTAAGCAATCTCCGAGTCATAAGTTGATTCAACTTCCTTTGGGTCCACACTTTAATCGTTGTATGATCTCATTATTTTTCATAATTTTTTTGGCTTGATCACTGAGAACGACATCACTTTCGAGTTGTAAGAAACACGTGTCTTGAAATTTGTCCCGATAACCAGATTTTTACCCATTCATTTAGCTCATTACATCGCCATATTCTTCCATATTCCCACATATTCCACATACCATCCATATATTATATCCATTCATATATCATCCTTCATTTTTGAGAAAGAGAGTGTTTCCAAAAATAAATTGTCTTTGATGTTGAGAGTATAAAAGAAAAAGAAAAAAATTGAAAAATAGAGAAAAGAAGAAAAAAAAAAAAGAAAATTAAAAAAAAATAGAAAAGAAAGAAAAAAGGAGAAAAGAAAATAAAAAGAAAGTTTGTAGTAAGTTTTTATGTAATAAAGACATTTGCACTAAAAGTATCATACACTTTTATCGCATCCATCTTTCATCCATCATCCATCCATCACCATCATACTTTACCTCATGCTATCCTTCCCATTTCATTTTCCCCTCACCCATAAACATCCATATTCTCCCCTATGTGGTGGGCAAATGAGAGTCAACGTGGTGAATAAATCGACGTTCTCACTATAGTGATTATCATTCTTTCATGAGATAAATTTTCTTTCTAAATGTTCGTTCTTTCTTATATGTGTGTGAGACGTTTGAATATGCTTACATTTACTCACCTCCTCACACACAAGAGCGATTCACTTACCCTAATCTCGTGAGTTCGTTTGAGAGAGTTATATCCAGTGAGATTTGAAGTTGAAGCGTTGATTCTGAAAAGGCTATCTAGGAATTACTCTTGTGATACTCGACCCATTTTGACTGATTCACACACACACATAGAGTGCTAGAAAGAATGTGCCTTGAGTATTTACTTAGCTAACCTTACCTTTTCTGCATTTTAGCTTATATTTCTCAAAATATTTATCTCATGATGGATCGTGTGAATATTCTATGTCCAATAAGAGATTGAATGCCATTTGCAAATAAAGAAATTTGTGGGCAAATTCCCTGCAAACCCTCATGAGAGAAAACTCGTCCTGTAAGGCAACCTATAGGTTTAAAGGCTTGTTGCACATGCTAAGTGCAATGGCAAGTCCCCGCGAAAGTGGTACACTTTTGGTTTCTTATCTCTTTCTTTCTCTCTATATTTTGCTCGAGGACTAGTAATGTTCTGTTTGGGGATGGTATGATAAGCACCCAAAAGTATTCAAATAATACCTCGAATTGACAGTTTTTAATTGTTAATTCTTGACAAAATGGGTTTTATGCGCTGAAATGTTTATTTTGTAGGTTAAATGCATGTTGCGGAGTTCAAATGCTTATTTCAATACAAATGTGCGTTCTATGGAGCTAATTTCCCAATCTGTAACCCTAACCTAAGATTAACTGATACTAAGCCTATACCGAGCCGTATGTGTTTGGTTTGTCCCCTTTTATTTTATTTTATTTTTTTAGATTTTTATTTCCGTCGTTTATGATTTTTAGAATTTGATTTATATTATATATTTTTTAGTCATGTATATATTTTTAGGATTTCTTTTTATATTTTATTTTTGTGTGTCGCGTGTGCTTTTATTAGTATTGTTATATTTTTAAAGGTGTGCGTTTTAGTTTATTTGATTTTTAGTTTTTAGTATTAATTTAGTTTTGTTATTTTTTATTTTATTAATTTAGGTTTATTAGTATTATTTTATTTTGAGTCTTTTATTTTTTGACTAGGAATTTAATTTTTTGATTTTATATTTCTTTAGTTTTATTTTAATTTTTTTAGAATTGTAAATATTTATTTTTTATTATGTTAGCATTTTAATTAGATTTTTTTTATTATTTTTAGTTGGGTTTTAATTTTATTTTTATAAAGGTCCAAATTAAATGCACTCCCTACACCTCACCCACACACACTAAACTCAGACACCCTCACCTACACCCTAGTACACTACACCCTCACCACACACAAACACCCCCACTTCATCTTCTCCACCCACACCTTCGCATTCTCTCTCCCCTCACCTCTCACCTCCATTAACAAAGTAAGACCTTCCCACCAAAGCTTCTACCCAATACCCAATACCCAATACAACCCACTAACCAAACCCTCACCCATAAACACCCACATCTTCCTAAACCGAGACCCTGTGACTTTCTGCATTAACCAACCCGACCGGTGACCTCTATTAAAATCAATAGCCACCACCGCCAGAAAACCCACAACACGAGACCCAAGCTCCTACCCCACCTGCTATGTCCTTTCTAACTCCTTAACCCGATTACCAAACCAACCAACCCGAGCAGATCAAATTGCATACCCGAATCCAGCCCATCAACCCGAGATCGCTTAGTCCTAACCCAACCCCAAAGCTACGAACCAAACCCGACACCAACCCGGAACTCATCTTCTACACTAACCCGGAACCAACCAAAAACCCACTTCTACTTAAGCCTTACACGATTCTATTTGCCAAATAAATTCGAACCAAACACTAAAGCCAAACACCCCCCATGTCATTAAAAGACTTTACCCCATTTTGGCCCATATACCCATTTTACACCCAACTCATCCTAAATACCACATCTCCCACATGCACCCTCTTTAATTCCTAAATTAACCCTCACCCCATGAACATGCACACCCCTAACCTTTCCTTACCCAAATTACCCCCAACTCCATGTGCCACACTATAAATGAATACCCAAAGCTCATTTGGGAAATAATCTAGAGTTTTAGAGCGAAAACTTGAGAGATAAACACTTTTTTTTTCTAGAGTAGTTTTTAAATTTATTTTTATTTTTATTTTAGTGAGGAAAAATAAATTGTTGTGAGGATATTTTTGAGTGCATTTTTGATGTAATTTTGGTTGGATCATTCAAATTAAGGGATGTAAATTTCATCGCAAGGATTGGAACTCAATTTCACTTCAAGAGATTGGGTTTGATTTTTCTCTTATCTTATCCTCTCTTCGCTTCTATTTCATTGCCTTTGATTGTTTGTTCATCATGTTTAATATCATACTAGGATAAATCCCCTTTCAAAGGGTGGGGTGAATTCTGATTTGATGCTCTTTTGATTATTTGAAAATTCCCTTTGAATGTTAATTTTGATCCCTCACCCTTCAATTTACGCCTCGAGAGAGGGTAAATGATTTTCGAGAGAAAATCGAAATTCGAGACATAGTACCCATTTTAGATTTTAACTAGATATAGGGGTTTCTTAAGTAGTATTATCCCTTGAATTTCAACTCTAAATTTTATTATCTATGATTTATATGAATTTTGATGAATCGATCCTAGCGGATGATTAATTAAAATGAGTGTAAATCTATTTTCTATAGTCGGGGGGGAGGGGGGTTGAACTTAATTTTCTAACAGATTAATATTAAAATTACATTTGCAACGAGAGTTGATTTTTAATTTTGATACTAATTTGGGAGATTTCAAATAAATAAATTAATTAGTTAGAATAACTAGAATTTGTGGTGTAGTCCCACTCCTTGATTGTTCTCACATTTATTTACCTCACTTTATCTCTTATTTTAGTGTTAGACTTTGTTCATTTTTAGTAACTATTTAGTTAGTTCTTTACATCTTTCATTTAGTTTAGTCTTATTTCACCCTCATCACAAAAATATATAAGTCCAATGATTCTAGAAAACATGTTAGTACCAAGCATAACAAAAAAACAAAAAACAAAAACTTAACTAATTACACTAGATAAAAAGTAAGAAAGAAAAACTAAAGAAAAAAAGAATAAAAAGCTAACTATTTACAACCTACTATTTTAACTTCTAACTAACTATACACTAAAAGTTGAAATTTTTGAGGGTCCACCCAAGCTACGATTTGACTTTAAAAGATCCACGGTGGACCCTCCCTCTCATGAATGCCTCCCTAAAAATTGAAATTCCGTTTGAACAACGGAAGACATGTGTGTAAGGTGGAAGAAATGAACCATCTAAAATTATAAATTTTGGAGGGAGGATGGGAGATTTGGATAAGACGGGTGATAAATACACAAGGGGGCCAAGAAAAATAGAATTATCTCCCAAACATTTTGAAATTGTAATGGGAGGTGGCGCACATGGAGGTAAAGATGCCTTCATGGAAGGCAACTTGACGAAGTGCTCCTCATCAGTGAAAAGGTTGAACTCTTTAAAGTTTAAAACCGATTCATCGAGTACTAGTATCGGTGTGACAGTATAGAATAAAGATGGGGAAGAAAGAAATTCAATCTCAAGAGATGAGTTATCATCACTCAAAGATTGAGTTTCGAAGGAAATAAGATCATTTGCAATGAAACTTTCTTCTTTGAAAATCAATGAATAAACTCTTTCATTGCAAATGGATACTACATCCATCTCTTCCCTATTTTTATACTCTACTATACCATGGGCCAAATCAAGAATGACTTTTTCCAAAGTAGGCACAAAGTCCTCATTTGGTTCAGAACATTCCTCGACTTTGGAAGACTCGGAAGAAAAATCATCGTCAGATTCAAATAATAAATCCAACTCATGTTCCCAACAATGATTTTCTTTCGGATAACGATTTTCAATTTTCTCATTTTCAAGCATACGCAAGCCCTCACCGAAAGTCATAGGGCGAGGTGTGGATTCTTGCAAATGAGAACCTTGAAAATCATTCTCGAGACTACACTCAAAATCATTATCATAAGAATTTAAAAGCTAATGCATGTAGTTTCAACATTCCTATTATAAGGAATTATAGGCCCAAAATCGTTACAATCATCCTTAAAAGACACAAACTCCATAACTCGACTTTCATTATACTCACCTAAAGACATTTTAGAATTTGCAATTTTTTGGGTCTCGAAGTATTCACCAAAAGTCATAGGGGTATGAGGATTTTGAGAATTATCATTATGATTATCGAAAGAATTGGAATAAGACATGTTTACCCCAAAAAGGGCTCGAGATGACAAATTCCACAAAATATGTGCGACCGAAAAATTCAAGCGGTTCTTGGAGATTAAATGTAGAAGTCCTTCAAAAATGTTAGCAAAAAAATACAAATAGAAAGAAAATACTACGAAATACTAAATCAAATAAATTCTAAAACATCAAGTCCCCAGCAATGACGCCATTTTGATTAAGGACGAACAGTAGCATCGTGTCAAAACGCTTATCGTTGTTTTAAATTCATCGCCTCAATACAAAAAACTTAAACTATGATTACACTCTTTTAAGGGAGTATATCGGCTAATCCGGGTATTGAATCCACAAAGACGAGTTGCTAGAATTTAATTGGTTTGATACTTTTAAAATAAAAGTGTAAAAGGTATTTCTAACAAAAAGGAAAAGATAAAGAAAAGAAAAGATAATCTAGACATGGGCGGATTTAAACCAAATTAATAAAGAGAATAAAAACTATTGGTGGCTTCGGATATCCCTCACAGAGTTAGTTAGTAAACATGCTTACATGGGTCGACGAGTCTATCAAGATTTCATCTCATTTCGACCGTGAATTAAATCAAGAATTGTCACACCCCTGAATTCGCATAGAAGTCTAATAAGATTTTGGTGTCAACAAATACCCTAAAAATTACACACATAATGTCATAAATACGGGGCATACGTTGTGTTAATGCAAAAATTCTCCATCTACGAGGACCAATAAAAAAAGGACACATGTCATCCTACGTGGCAATATTCGACACCCGAGGAAAGTTGGTCGGCCCCCGAGGAGAGTTGGTCGGCACCCGAGGAGTGTTAGTCGGTAATCGAGGAGAGTTGGTCAGTACCCGAGGAGAATTAGTCGGCCCCCGAGGAGAGTTGGTCGGCCCCCGAGGAGAGTTGGTCGGCACCCGAGAAGAGTTAGTCGGCACCCGAGGAGAGCTGGTCGGCATACCAACTAGGAATATCAAAGGATAACTATGCATTTAATGTGCATTAATGAAAATGACAGCGCATTTAATGAGCCTTAATGTACATTTATACTGTATTAATAGATGACAACACATAGCATACCAAGCAATTCAACAATTAGATTCGTTGAATGTAGACATTAATGTCTACATACAATGAATCTCTTTATCTCCCATCACTATAAATACATGTATCCCCTTAGCCAAAAAGAGGGAGATCCGGGAGAACCTAGAAACACCATACATAAGATACACATCCTTTCTCTCTCTACACCTTATGGTGCTATTGTAAACCACTGGGAATAAAATAACAGTGGACGTAGGCTTTATTCATAGCCGAACCACTTTAAAAACCTTTGTCTCTTATATGTTTGATGTGAATGCTTATCTTCATCTTCAATCTCATCCTCATCATTTATCTGCTGTTGACGCCACTAAAATGACAGTGGCCATTTTCTGTCTTCAACAGATTGGCGCCGTCTGTGGGAACGTGTTACAAGCATTGTTCTCCATCAAAAGCTAAGTTTTTATTTTCTCTACGTATAATCAATTATACATACGTCTTTTGATTCAATCATGATTTTTATGTTTATATACATAAATTAATTGTTCAATTTTTATCTGCAAAATATTGCATATCATGATTTTAAAATCATAACTGTTAGATTAATTCTTATTTAGAAATCTGAAAAATAGTGGATTTCATAAATAATAACTTTTTGCTTGATTCTCAAGTTTCAATTTTATATCATGGAATAAATATTTTAAATGATTACATATACCAATATATACGACGGTGGTAAGATTTGATAATTTTCATTATAAATTTTGTAAGATCTTTGATGTCTATTCAAATTCCCATCATATTTTTAATCAAAGAATGGGAAAAGGTTAAAGACAATAAAAAGTTTTCTCATGGAAATCATGACCCATATCTATTTTCTCTTTCTTCAAGTTTGAGTCTCTTTGCATTCATTTTTATGAACTATATACTTAATTTGGTTCATCTTCCATCTATGTCAATAAAGTCTCATCGATTGATTTTTGATATAAATTTGGTAATAACTTCGCTCATTCAGCATATTTTTATCTCTCCAAATAGGGAATAGGAAGGGATCCATATAAAAAATAATGTTCTCTCACCTAAAAAACCATTACCCACCTCTTGTAAAAAAAATAAATATATCATGACCATATCAAGACTCTGGGCACAAATTTGAGATGTTGGCTCCTCGTTCATCACATCACAGGGTTTCTTTGCCGGAATCACACGATATAGTGGATTAGAGAATGGATCATTTAATTAGCAATCTTAATGCTTGGATTTTACATCCAATGTTATTTTTCTGATCTATTGGTTCGAGATATTTTGGGACATAGCAATCTCATGAAAAATTCATCACCACGGCTCATATGGATGTTCAAAATCGTCCACTTATAGCCCCTATTTCTGGACAGCCATACATATTGTTGGTCGGCATCATCTCGGGCCATCTTTTATTAAAGGTCGTCGATCATCTACTTCTTAATCGGCGACATCTCTGTATTGTTCAGAGGGTTCAATTTACTGGTCGACAACTATCCAACCATCCACTTCTTGGTTGGCGACATCTGATGTTGTTCGGTGACCATCCAACAGCTGGTTGGCAATATCAATGCACCATTTTTGTTGATTGACGAAATCGCTCTGCTGGTCGGGGACCATTTGCTTCTTGGTCGGCACTATATATTCTACAACCTGAGACATCCCCAAATACTGGCTGGCAACACCCATGCCGTTGGTCGGCAACAGTAGAATCTTGGCATAATAAAATGCGGAGCACCCCAGATATTTCTTTAAACATGAGTTCATCTTGGGGGTAATCATGGGGCTTAAGTTTTTTTTTTAAAACTTGTGATCACCCCAAAAAATATTTTTAAAGCCAAGTGATAAATAATTTTCAAACATCAACTTATACCTGATTAGTTGTTGGAGATTAAATAACTTTACAAAAAACTCTACGTCGTATTTATGGCACATATTTAATAAAAATTTGTCCATCTCACACACATTCAGCCAACATATATTATTTCATTTTTTGAAATTAATATTTTATTTCTCAAGCATATACACATCATTTATTGATTGGATGAGTAAATTATTCTCATGATTAATCAATTCAGCCTACACATATGGTATAGCAAGATATTAATTTTATAGGTACAAGACTCAACGCCGACGAATGCTCGGAAATAATCTGGAAACTATTATCATTTCTCCTCAGCGAGGCATTATATATTTTATTATTACTTGGAGATATCGGCTCAAGCACAAATTATTCTATATCCCTTGGGATTCATATTGTATAATCATCTCAACACGGAACTCGACGAGATATTCATATTCATCTCCGAGGAAGAACTATAACAGTTATTATATTTCACCCCCAACGGATAGTTGGTCGGGAGAATTCTTATTTATATTCAACATGGAGCTCGAAAAATTTCTTCTCTCTATATATATTCAGCTCCGAGGAAGAACTATAATAGTTATTATATTTCACCCCCAACGGATAGTTGGTCGGGGTAATTCTTATTTATATTCAGCATAGAGCTCGACAAATATTTATAATCATATATTCAGCTCCAAGGAGGTCTCCAACATTTATATTATCTTATTCCCAACAATCTTTTGGTCAGCTCCAAGGATGTCTCCAACATATATTATCTTATTCCCAACAATCTGTTGGTCAGCTCCAAGGATGTCTCCAGCATTTATTATATCTTATTCCCAACAATCCGTTGGTCAGCTCCGAGGAAGTCTCTATCATTTATTATCAAAAATATATTCCCAAAAATGCCAACTAAGGTTGGTTGGGAAGAAAAACTATTCCTAAAAATGCCAACTAAGGTTGGTTAGGAAGTAAATCTATTCCTAAAAATGCCAACTAAGGTTGGTTAGGAAGTAAATCTATTCCTAAAAATGCTAACTAAGGTTTGTTAAAGTAAATCTATTCCCAAAAATGCCAACTAAGGTTGGTTGGGAAGTAAATCTATTCCCAAAAATGCCAACTAAGGTTGGTTGGGAAGTAAATCTATTCCCAAAAATGTCAACTTAGGTTGGTCGGAAATAAGAAGCTGTCAACTACAGTTGGTCGGAAACATTTTATTTAAACAAAGTATGAGTATGTGAAAGCGATCAAGAAAAAAGCATTCAAAGTTCACATTCCACACTTGGGGGCTTCTATTACAGATATATTTGTTCATTCGGTGGCACATTCTTATAACATCATGCAGTCGAGCATCAAATTCAACTCCACAAACTCACACAGTCGGGGCCCCGACCAATCATCATTCAGGAGTTATTTTTCTTGCTCATGAATTATCTTTGATATTGAAGTTCAGGAGGCTATTGAAATTCAGGAGGTATATTGAAGTTCAGGAGGCTATTGAAATTCAGGAGGTATATTGAAGTTCAGGAGGAATATTGAAATTCAGAAGTTCAGGAGGCGCATTCAGAATTTTAGGAGGCATATTCAGGAGTTATTATGCGCATACTATTGAAGTTCAGAAGTCAAATTTAACATCTACAACACTGAGATCTTTACTACTACTATCCCGAACAACATTGAAGAAGAAGTTGTATGAAAATGTTTCGAAGTCCACCACTAGCTTGGTACTAATCAGATTGAAGAGTTGGGTTCAAAAGCTAGTATGTTACTCGACATCAGAAGAATCAAGCACGTGAAGTTAGCACTCAATTGCTCGGCACAGGAGGCAGTTGGTCGGCTAGCAAACCAATCGACATACTTGAAGATTATGACAAGCTACAACCTGCATACTATGGCATGGCTACATCAAAATTCCCAGGGATGATACATAGCACACGGAGTTCATCAAAAGAAAGATTAGCAACCATCGATCAGTCTGCATCATATGTCATCTAGGAGATAATTCACTTTATGTTGAACAAATCAAGAAGGTAGATCAAGAATTTCACGAGCACCGAGCAACACTGCAGAATAAATACTCTATCCTTTCAAGTAAACCATCAAGGGTGGAGCATTGGGGTTTTCTGTTAACGCAAAAATTCTCCATCTACGAGGACCAATCAGAAAATGACACATGTCATCCTACGTGGCAATATTCGACACCCGAGGAGAGTTGGTCGGCACCCGAGGAGTGTTAATCGGCACCCGAGGAGAGTTGGTCAGTACCCGAGGAGAGTTGGTCGGCACCCGATGAGAGTTGGTCGGCATACCAACCAGGAAGATCAAAGGATAACTATGCATTTAATGTGCATTAATGAAGATGACAGCGCATTTAATGAGCCTTAATGTACATTTATACTGTATTAATAGATTACAACACATAGCATACCCAATCTGTTGATGTAAAAAATTAGATTATATCTAATTATTTAATCACAGATAAAATAAATGAGACAAAGAAATTTTAAAGTGGTTCAGCCTTATAAGAATGGCCTACGTCCACTGTTTCTGTTATTGCTGACTGTTTGGGAATTCTCGATTATAAGTTTTCTCAAGAAATTTCAGTCCCCTTACAATGAGGATGATACAATGTATTTATATCCCTAAGGCTGTAATGTGAAAGGGTAATACATTCAATGCCCCTTAAGCGTATACATCTGTATGATAATAATAAGCATTTAATGCGCAGTCAATCTGTTGGTTATCCTGAAATTTAGGATTATTTTCTTTTGTATTTATTTCTCCTTCCAAATTCGTAGAATCGGTCTTTTTTGAATTTTTCTAACCGCTTCGATTCCTGCGCCCTTTTTGTTTTTTTAGCCGCCGATAACGTAACCGTCTCTTTTTGTAATCATTACTTTTACCCTTTCCCACAGCAAAGTATTTAAACGTTGCAGAAAATCCCATCGTCTTCTACTTTTTCAAATTTGTTTCTTTGAGTTTTCCATCGTCTCTTTCTCCTGTGCGTTCATCTCTTTCATCATTTGTTGTCAACAGAATCATCCCTTTCCTGTAAGATTTTCTTCTTTCTCTTTGATTTCCTTCTTTCATCATGGTTTATCCTGTAGAATCGATTGATAAGTTTCGCTCCGATTTCTCTATTCCCTCATGGGTTATTTTGGAAGAGCTTTCTGAGCCTTCAGACTATTTTCATTTGGCTGAGGGACATTGGTTCCCCAGTCTCCTTATCGCTGAGTGTGGCTTTTCTTTTCCCCCAAAACCTCTATGTCTGGAATTCTGTCAATACTTTGACGTGGTTCCTGCAAGAATAGCCCCCAATACGTGGAGAATAGTTAATGGTGTTTATAAATTAAATCAAATTCATGGAACTCGTATAGGAATTCCTGAAATTATGTTTTGTTATAGATGGGATGTGGGCGATAATACTTTTTATTTAAAAACTAGGTTTTTAAATAGAGCTTTAGTGGCAATCTCCCAGATGCCAATAGGGACTACTTTGAGCACGAGGTTGTTATGAAAAATTGGCAACACCCTCCATTAACTGGAGATGATGTTTACCAGGGTCCCAGATGTCCTCCCTATGGCAATGGGATAGGTTGTTTGTATTTTATTTTCAAAATTATGCTTCCTTTGTGTTTGATAAAATGTGCCACTGATATTTTAATTTTGATTTATTGGCAGTTGACAGCAAAAGAAAATCTCCAAAAGAGGCAGACGTTAACATAAGTCATTTAAAACTTATCTGGAGTTTGCATCAGACTGTTGCCGACGAGCATATTAGGTCAACTTCATATTTGCTGCAGTACAAGAGTTACACCTCCTCCTTTACTGCTCGTCCGGTGATAAGCGACGCAGAACCAATACCAGCCTCTACAAGTTCGTCACCTGAGTCACATATTCCTTTGAGTGAAAGGATGAAGAAAAGAAGACCTCCTACCCTTTTTGAGAAAACTGCCTCTGGTGCTGGAGAGGCAAAGAGAAGTAAGCTTGATGTCCGAGGAGAGGGGACAAAGAAAATTGATGCACCTCCTTCGGCTGCTCCTGTGAAGGTTGCCGAGAAGCCCCCAGTGGCCCCGAGCAAGGATGCTGCTCCAAGCGAGGTGATTGTCATTTCTCCAACTAAGACTACATCGTTAGTCGAAAAAGTTGATGCTCCTATGAGGAGGCTGAAGAAAAGCTCCTCTATCAATTTGGCTGAATCCATCTCTCAGCCCCCGACTAGTGGTGTTCCCACTTTTGTTCCCTCAAGCTCTGTTATGAACTCGGTGAAGACTTGGATCATTCCCAAGATCTAAGGTATTGAAGAAAACCTTTCTCGGGACACAGTTACCAATTAGCCGCTCGCCATATTGCTTCTGTAAGTCCTATAGTCTTAAATTTTCATTCTTTCCTTTTTGTATCTGTGCACTGACTTGCTTTCGTTTTCTTTTCACAGTTGGTGAGCTGTTTTAATACAATTTTGAAGAAAGATGAAGCTATTAAAGCTTCAAGCTCCTCTTCTGGTGTAGAGGAAGCTTTGGTGGGCCTGGCGCAGTCTCTGAAAGATTCTCATCAGAAATATGATGATGATAAGGCCATTTGGGAGAAAAGGCGTACTTCGACTGAGTAGGAGAAAGCTCAGGTTATTGAGGTCTCCAAGGGGTTGGAGAAAAAAATAAATGATTTGGAGAAGAAGAATAAAGAGCTCGAATGGAAGCTCAAAAATGCCGGGGAGCTTGAAAATAAGCTCAAGACTGCTGAGGAGGAGTTGGGTCAAATTCGAGAAGTAAGTCGTCTAAAGGAGGAAGTTGAGAATAAACTGAAGGCTGCTGACAATCTTCTTTCCGAGAAGCTTTCCTCGGAGAAGATAAAAAGGAAGTAGGCTGTAAAAAAATCCTTCAGTGCCGGCTGGGATAAAGGGTGGAATAAAGGTTTGGCTGCCATGATGTCGCAAGTGGAATATGGAAGCCTCAAATACTTTAGATATGGATGGGTCGCTGCTCTGCAAGAAATGAAAGTTGATGAAAATTCTGAACTATTTTAGCGACACATCCCAGGCCCCCCTCCAACTCCTGAAGACGAAGAAGAGGACGAAGCTGCCTCCGAGAAATCTTCCATGGTGATGGGAGATCAAATTTCTCATTCCTCAGCTATCCAGCCCACTGGCGAGGAACTTCAACTACTTGCTACTTCATCCGAGCAACCTCCAGCATTTCCCGAGCAACCCTCTGTTCCATCCGAGCAACCTACCTCCTCGTCCCAGCCTCCCGAGAAAGTTTTGGGAGACAAGGAAAAGGTGTAGAGTTGTTCGGATTTCTCTCTATTTTATTTTTCTTTATCAAATGTAACTCTGAACTTTGTACTTCTCCTTTATGATGTAATAAAATTTGAACTTTTGCTTATGCATACTGTCGATGCTCTGTTTGTACTCTTATTGATTATTGCTTTTTCTTCCTTTACTAGTTTCTGGCCAGGATGGAATTATTGTCTGCTCATGATACAAAACTGTTAAGGCAATGCAATGAGTATTTCAAAGCCGGTCATACAGACATGAGTACAGCTCAAATCACTGACATCCTCGGTCAAGGTGCTTCAGAGCAAGCAATTGAAGCCTATCAGTATTTGAAGTGCCTACTCGACCGTGTAGTGGCTAACAATGTAGCATACTATGACATGATTGAGGATCTCCAAGGCACTCTTGAAGAACTTCAGCAACAATATAAGGAATCTACTACCCTTTTGCACGAGGGGTACGAGAAGAAATATCAGCAAATCAGTGATGATAAGGGATACGATAAACGGTTTGCTTCTTACGATGTGAGGGAGAGAACTTTGAAGGTTGAGGTCGAAGAGCACAGCCAGATAGCTGAGTTATTAGAGCAAGAAAATAATAACCTGCAAAGAGAGGTGTCTCAGTTGAAGTCTGCAGCTTCCACCTTAAATGCTTTGATCCCAGTGACCGACGAGGGATTCTCTTTCTTGGAGGTGAAAAACGCCAACCTGAGAGATGAATTAGAAACCTTGAAGAGGTTTGTCCCTTCTACATCTACTCGGGGATGAGCAAGAGCTCCTTGGGGATGAGCAAGAGCTGCTCGGATTCCTGTCGAGGAATAGAGAACTCAATCTTCTCTAGAGAACCAGGCCTTTCAACTGATGGCAAAGAACCAGGCATTGGCTGAGATGTCTAAGAAGATCAGGGGTCTGGACGAGCAGCTTTCTGCGCATAAATCTGTCTTGGAGAATAAAGAACTCTTTATAAAAAATCTCCACGAGCAACCGGAAAGATTGACATATCAATTCCATAAGCAGCCCAGAGAATTCTGGATGGCTGGCTACAACGAGGCTCTCTACCATTTGGATGATCGTATCCAAAATGCAAATAATGAGGGTTACAAACAGGGATGGTTGAATGCCTTAGGTGTGCTGCAACTGGAACAGGGTCATTACCTGTGGGATTACCATAATCCTGGGCTGCTCGACCTACCAGTGCCACCATTCAAGCTTGATATGAGCTGGATCTGTGCTCGGTCCATCCCTTAGTGTCTGATTTCCAAATACCTTGGCGACTACAATCTCCATTCCAATGTTGAGATATCTCATCCCGAGCACCTACTAGATCGACCATCTGTGATGAATATCAGGATGCTTGAAGATCTTAACTTCATAAATTCCCCTCATGCTTTAAATGATCCACCTGCTGGCGAGGAACCTGTTTCAAAAGCAGAGGGGAAGAAACCAATAGAATAGGAATCTTAATGTAATAAATTTGTATTTCATTCTTGATGTATTTTGTTCTACATTTAATGAAATAATTTTATTTACAAATCTTGACTGCCATTGTCTTGTAATTATACAACACTTTACATCTGTGCATGTATATCTGTTAAAAAGATAACAGCATTGTGTTATTTGTCGATCAACTGGAGTTTATTAAAACTTATTGTCGACTATCTTGAATTTGTGGTAATCATTTGATGACTAACCAAAATTGATAATACTTTGTTTCTCGACCAACTTGGTAGTAATTTAAAAAGTCACGAGTATAAAAAATTTTGCTCGATCACTTTCTCATACTCATAAAATGTTTCCGACCAACCAAGGTCGGTAAATTTTTCTTCTCGACCAACTACAGTTAGTGGGTTTTTATACCCGATCAACCATAGTTAGTGGACTTTTCTTACCGACCAATCTTTGGCACTTTTTTGGAATAGCTTTTCTTCCTAACCAACCTTAGTTGACATTTTTAGGAATAGATTTACTTCCCGACCAACCTTAGTTGGCATTTTTGGGAATAGATTTACTTCCTAACCAACCAAGTTGGCATTTTTAGGAATAGATTTACTTCCCGACCAACCTTAGTTGGCATTTTTGGGAATAGATTTACTTCCTAACCAACCAAGTTAGCATTTTTAGGAATAGATTTACTTCCTAACCAACCAGGTTGGCATTTTTAGGAATAGATTTACTTCCCGACCAACCTTAGTTGGCATTTTCGGGAATAGATTTACTTCCTAACCAACCAAGTTGGCATTTTTAGGAATAGATTTACTTCCCGACCAACCTTAGTTGGCATTTTCGGGAATAGATTTACTTCCTAACCAACCAAGTTGGCATTTTTAGGAATAGATTTACTTCCCGACCAACCTTAGTTGGCGTTTTCGGGAATAGATTTACTTCCTAACCAACCTTAGTTGGCATTTTTAGGAATAGATTTGAGTAGTCCGAGTTTTGCTGAGTAGTGTGTAGCACTAGTATTCCGCAAAAAAATTCCAATAAAAAGAAAGAACTGGGCAGAACATTGTCACTTTATTCATACTGATGAAACTGCATTACATGAGAGTTTACATTACTGATAATATTTGTGCAGGTGTTCTGCATTCCATGCATTCTTAAACTCCTCCCCCTCTAAAGTTTCTATTTTGTATGTCCCTGGTCGAACAACTTCCTTAACTCGGTAGGGTCCATGCCAGTTTGCTTTCAGTTTGTTGTGCTTTTGAATCACCTTCTTTAGAACATAGTCTCCTTCTTTCAAGTCGCACTTCTTCACTCTCTTATTGTAGAACAAAGCTGTTCGTTGCTGGTAAGCAGCATTTCTAATGGTTGCTTCTTCCCTAACCTCCTCGAGCATGTCCAAGTCTAACCTTCTCATTAAATCGCTGATAGGGGAATTGAAATTCAGTATTCTGTGTGTTGGGAGACCCAATTCGACGGGTATAACAACTTCACTTCCAAATGCTAGCATATATGGAGATTCCCCTGTTGCTGCTCGGGGAGTAGTTCGATAAGCCCATAGCACTGATTGTATCTCGTTGATCCAGTTTGCTTTCGCGTCATTCAGTATTTTTTTCAAATCATTCAACAGCGTTCTGTTTGTCACTTCAGTTTGTCCGTTGCTTTGAGGATGGCCTTGTGCCGAGTGGATCTTTAAAATATTTGACTGATGACAATAGGCAACGAACTCCTCATTGTCAAATTGTGTTCCATGGTCTGTGATGAAGGCATGAGGAAGACCATATCGACAAATGATGTTCTTCCAAATAAATTGGTACACCTTGTCGTACGTCATATCGATGAGAGGCTCAGCCTCAACCCATTTAGTAAAATAATCCACAGCGATCACGAGATACTTAAATCTTCCCCTTGTCGTCGGCAGTGGCCCGACCAAATCTATTCCCCATATGGCAAATGGCCAAGGGGAAGTAACGGGTGTCAATAATGCTTGGGGAGTTCTTCGGATGGAGGAGAAGCGCTGACACTTATCACATTTTTTGGCATAGGCTATACAATCAGCTCTCATCGTTGTCCAGTAGTATCCTTGAGTCATCATTCTTTGGAAAAGTGTCCGACCTTGCAAACCTGCTATAATTCCTCGTCTGTATAGAATTCCATTAGTCAGTACATAACGAGCAGCCTTAAACTTTAGTTTCTTGGCTGCAAGTTTGTCAGTTGGTAATTCCCCTTTCTCAATATATGCCCTGATGGGATCCATCAATGATGATCCTAAATCGAGGGTATTAAAGTTTATCGTCAGATCTTCATCTATACTCCGACCAACTAAAACTTCAATTGGGATTGTTCTTCGTAGCTCGGTACGAGTAGCTGATGCTAATCGAGCTAAGGCGTCTGCTATTGCATTCTCCATTCTTGGTATTCTGACCAGCTGAATAGCAGTAAATTCCGACACCAATTCCTTTGCCTTTGCATGATATCTGATCATTAATTCTCCTTTGGCTGCATATACTCCCATCATTTGATTTATGACCAATTGCGAGTCACTGAAAATAATAACTTGTTCTGCCCCCATGGTTTTTGCCAAACTAAGACCTGCAATTATGGCTTCATATTTAGCCTCATTATTCGAAGCTTTGAATTGGAAACGTAGGGCGTATTCCATGTCGACCTCGTCCGGACTGTTTAAAACTATCTCTGCGCCACATCCTGTAGTGCAGGATGAACCATCCACATATAGACTCCATATAGGTAATTCATCACAAATGGCTGATATTCCAGAACCCAGCAATCGAAACGCTGGAAGCCCTCCAAATCCATCTGCTCCGCCCAAGATTCCAGATCTGGCTGGAATAATGACAAATCTGGCCCAGGGCCAGACAGTCATGCAAGAAACTATGCAACAACTCATACAAACCCTCCATGGCGGTGCACCAACCCATTCAGGATCGCGAAGTATTTAAAGAAATACCCGTTTGCTTTCTTCGCGTACTAGGCGAACCGATTCATATCGTACTGAGGAGTCTGAAGATTTTTCTTATCAACCTGGATGAACTTCGTCGGTACGAGCCACAGATACTGAACAACATATCACTCTCTCACCAAAAAGGACTATTGCGCTAGAAAGATTAAGTAGAGTATCTCCTTTTGATAGATTAGGTCCTAGGAGGAGCAAAAGTCCTCCTAGAGCCGCATCGAGGAGTTTTCGACGACCATCAGACTTAAGGGAAGGATCTGCCCAGTCGCGACCAGATACTCGTCAAGATAGATCCCAGGAAGCCACATCGACGCGATCAGTTGCTCGAACCAACAGGCCCGAGGAAGGAAACGATGCGTGGAAAGGCTCTATTCAGAGGCTGGAGGATAGATTAGGGGAAATGGCTAAAGCCAAGAATCCTCTATAACGAACCTTTTTTCAAGGAACACCTTTTGTCCAGGCCATTGTAGATTTTCCAACACCATCAAAGTTCAAAGAACCTGTTGTGACCCCCAAATATGATGGAAAGACTGACCCTGTCCTTCATATAGAACAATACCAAGCTGCAGCCGACATCTATACTATTCTAGATGAGATGAGATGTAGAGCATTCTCGGGAACTCTTACCGGAACTGCTCAAATATGGTATAATAATCTTCCTCGGGGTAAGATCTCAACTTTTTTTCAACTGACCGAGTTATTCATTGGGAATTTCTATTTTGGGGCAAAGCCAATTAAACGAATAGCGCATTTGTTAAGTGTTAGACAAAAAGCTGGTGAAAGTACTAGAGATTATATAACTCGTGTTAATAACGAGAAACTCGAAGTCATTGATTATGAGGAAAATACAGCGATTACCGCCTTGATGAGTGGACTACTGCCCAACAAGTTGTACTACACTTTGGACAAAGATCCACCTAGAACCATATCAGATCTGATGGGAAAAGCGGCCAAGATTATGAATGCCGAGGAGGCTATAGCTGCGAAGAAGAATATGGATGCCAAAGAAACCAAGGTGGAAGGTTATAAATCTAAGAAGAAAGAGCATAAGAACAATGGTTGTGACAAACACTCAAAAATAAGGTCGTCATGGGAAGTATTGAAGAAATTTGATAATTATACTCCTTTGAAGAAAGACATCAACCATGTTCTAGAAGAAATTAAGATCAACGAGGAATTAAACTGGTAAGAGAAAATGAAGGCAGACCCTAACAGGAGAAATAAGGCAAAATATTGCGAGTTTCACAAAGATCATGGCCACATGACCAAAAATTGTATAGCTCTTCAGAATGAGATTGAAACACTCATCAGACGAGGAAAACTGACAAAGTATGTTGATCGGAGGAATGAAAGAAGAAACAACGACAGAACAAGAGAGAGTTCTAGATCTCCTCGTCGAGCAAAGGAGAAAAAGAAAAGAGACCATAAAGTTGATCCAGAAGACGACCCCGATCTTCCCAAGAGACCAAGGCAGCCAGAACATGAGATATTTTCAATACGCTTGGGTCATTTGACTGTAATGTTATTACAGGTGGAGATGTAGGAGGAGGAGATCTTACTGCAGAGATAAAAGCTTACCTCTGTGAGGCTCAAGCTTGCTCATACATTCAACGAATAAATCTAGCTGAGGAGGATCGCCCGAGAAAGGTAAACAAAGAGAAATTTGTCATTGGTTTCTCAAAGAACGACCTCGAAGGTGTTTTATATTCTCATGATGACCCTTTGGTGATCAAAATGAGGATGAAGGAAGTGATGATTTCAAGAGTACTGGTAGATAATGGTAGCTCAGCAGACATCATGTTTTACTCGTGCTTCGATAGTTTAAATCTAAAACTATCTCAACTGGAGCCTTATCACAGACCCCTCCTGGGTTTTTCTGGTGAGAAAGTATTTTCACTTGGGACGATCAAATTGGATATATTCATTGGTACATGGCCTGCTTGTCAAACAGAAAGAATACGCTTCTTCGTGATGGATAAAAATGTTCAATCAGCATACAATATCATCATGGGAAGAGTAGGATTGAAGAAGTTCGAAGCTGTACCATCTACGGTACATCAATGCCTAAAATTTCCAATAAATTTTGGAGTAGGAGTTGTGAAAGGTGATCGAAAAGTAGCTCGGGAATGCTATTATTCATCCGCCGAGCAAGAGGAAATGGAGGAATCAAGGAAAAAGACTACTACCTATCAAGTGGATGAAGGTGCAGAAATTGAAACATTGGATCCGAGAGATGAGTCGCAACTCGTGAAGGGTCAAGTGGTGGAAGCTACTGAAAACATCATTTTGGACGACGAGCACCCTGAACGAACTACTCATGTAGGTTCGTCGTTGAAAGCCTCACTAAAATAGGAATTGATAACTTTCCTAAGAAGCAGAAAGAAAACTTTTGCGTGGAGTCATGAGGATATGCCTGGGATAGACCCAAATTTCTTATGTCACGAACTCAATGTGAATAAGGAGATCAAGCCTGTGAAGCAGAGAAGAAGAGTATTCAGTCCCGAGAAGAACCAAGCTATACAGGAGGAAGTCGAGAAGATCTAGAAAGCTTGCTTTATTGAAGATGTTAAATATCCAGACTGGTTAGAAAATGTGGTGATGGTGAAAAAGAAGAACAACAAATGGAGGATGTGTGTCGACTTCACCGACCTCAACAAAGCATGCCTAAAGGATCACTTTTCGCTGCCTCGAATTGATCAACTAGTGGATGCTACCTCGGGACACGAGATGCTGAGCTTCATGGATGCTTATTCTAGTTACAATCAGATTAAAATGAAACCTGAAGACAGGGAGAGTACTTCTTTCATTACCCCTAGGGGAACTTATTGCTATAATGTTATGCCTTTTGGTTTGAAAAATGCAGGTGCAACATATCAGTGGCTGATGAACAAAGTGTTTGCAGAACAAATCAGTTGCAATATGGAAGTCTATGTTGACGATATGCTGACAAAGAGTAAAAAAGTTGCTGATCATCTAGTTGACTTAAGCCAGACCTTTGATCAACTAGATAAATATCAAATGAAGTTGAACCCGATGAAGTGCATATTTGGAGTACGAGAAGGCATGTTTCTCGGATACATTGTCAATCAGCGAGGCATTGAAGCTAACCCTGAAAAGATCAAAGCTCTGTTAGGGCTGTGATCCCCAACTACGAAGAAAGAGGTGCAAAGTCTTATAGGACGAGTAGCAGCACTCAACAGATTTGTATCGCGAGCAACTGATCGATGTCTTCCATTCTTCAAGACGCTCCGAAAGACTTTTGAGTGGAATGATGAATGTGAGAAGGCTTTCCAAGACTTGAAGAAATATTTGGGAGCACCTCCACTGTTATCCAGGCCAGTTTTGGGAGAAATATTATACTTGTATCTGACAGTGTCCGAGAATGCAGTTAGTTCAGCATTGATAAGAATGGAGAATGGAGTACAAAAACCAATCTACTACACAAGTAAGGCCTTCCGAGGAGCAGAGATCAGATATCCAAGGCTGGAAAAATTGGCACTAGCATTGATCGAGGCAAGTAGAAGAATGAAGCCATACTTCCAGGCTCATACTATAGTAGTATATACTGATATGCCATTGAGGCAAGCCCTTCATAAACCAGAAAAATCAGGAAGATTGATGTGCTGGGCAATAGAACTTGGTGAATATGATATAGTTTATGAACCCAGATCATCGCTAAAAGGGCAAGCGGTAGAAGATTTTATAGCAGAGTTCACCTATCCTGATACCCCCGAGGAGCAAAAGTTGCTCACTGATCAACCTGTGGATGTTACAGGATCAACAAATACAAGCCCAGACCAACTTAGCTTGGTAAAAGGGCAAGTAGATTCTAGCCCAGACCAGCTTAGGTTGGTAAAAGGGCAAGAAAAGATAATCGACGAACAATAAGAAATATCAGGAGATGGTGAAAGGAAGCAACAAATTTTCCACCCTCAACACGCGGTATACCCCGTTAAATCTCCTAGGCATAATAACTAAGACAACCCAATCGAGATAAGAACAAGACAACTCCATCACCAAAGCAAAGCAACTAAATCAACCCTAGGTGAGTTCAATCCAACACAACCTAATTTATTTTAGCTAGTACACATGAATAAAAGCATTAATTAAAGCACCTAATTAATTAAACAACAATTAATTAAATTAACACTACAAATTAACTAGACATGGAAATAAATGGAGAGCATGGAAATTTAGGGCACAAAGTATAAAAGAAAGAGAGAAGACAATAAAAAACATCAACTTACATTAATGGGTGTCAAACCACCAAGAAAATGGAGCAGAGGAGTGTTCTCCACAAAAATCCCCCCAAATACCAAACCCTAGGTCCTAAAACTAAGAGAAAATGATATATATTATGTGTGTTTAAAATGATCTCCCTCTATAAGTAAAACAATATTTTGATTAGGGGTGTCAATTTTTGACACGACACGATAACCCGACACGAACTGGACACGAAGTTAGCGGGTTAGGGTTGACGATTTCTTGACACGAACCCGAATATGACACGACCCGCCAATACGAATAATAAACGGGTTGGGTTAGTGTCAAACACGTTTAACTCGAAAATGACACGAATAGGTCTGTTTAACTCGTATTTTATGGAGATTATATTAGATAATTTATATATCTTGATAGACATTCTATAAAATTCATGGAGAATTGGATGATAAATTATTTATGTGTTGCAAGAAATTGAAATTAATTAAATTTAAGTTATTGTAGGCCTATGAGTGGTATGATTGGTTAAGAGAGAAGAAAAAAATTATTTTATTCTTTACTTAATGGGTAATGTGGGTCAACCCGAACACGACACGATAATAAATAGGCCAGGTTAGTGTTTGCTCATATGACACGATTAGTTAAATGGGTCGGGTTAGGGTTGACTAATACTTAACACGAACCCTACATGACATGACACGACCCGAACACGACACGATGCACACGAATTGCCACCCCTAATTTTGATTAACTGGGGTTTTGCCGTGGCGCGAGCGTTACCTACGCGCCGGTCGTTTTTTGGCTCACCAACTCTATGCAAAAATCTAGACTTTTGACTACACTAAAAAAGGGAGTATAGTGGCCAAGTCCCGGTATCGAAAATCCACAGAGACGATTTGCTAGAATATTATTAGGTTTAATACTTCTCAATAAAAGCGTAAAAGGTATTTTTAGCAAAACTAAAAGATAACTAAAGAGGAAAGATTAATCTAGGCGAGTGTATATTAAACTAAGATTAATAAAGGGAATAAAAACTATAGGTTGCGCTAGATATCCCTCACCCTGAGTTAATTGATATAAATGGTTTCTTACGGGTTTATTTTGATTGGGTTGTGCTAGTTATTACGCCTTGGAGATTTAACGGGGTATATCACGTATGCCCCGTATTTATGACTTTGCGTGCATAATTTTTTGGGTATTTGTTGACGCGAAAAACTTAGTAGGCTTTTATGCGAATTTAGGGATGTGACAACTCTTGATTTAATTAATTGACAAAAGCAGGGGACCGGTCGACCGCAGATTGGGCCGGTCGATCGCACGTGATAAACACCCAAAAGTGTTTGAATAATACTCCGAATAAACAGTTTTTAATTTCTACTCGAAAAATGGGTCTTATGCGCTAAAATGTGTATTTTGTTGGTCAAATGCATGTTGCGAAGTTCAAATGCTTATTTCAAGGCAAATGTGCGATCGATGGAGCTAATTCTCCAATCCGTAACCCTAACCTAAGCCTAATCGAGCCTAAGCATATACTGAGCCACGTGTGTTTTGTTTGTCCCCTTTTATTTTATTTTATTTTTTTAGATTTTTATTTGTGTCGTTTATGATTTTTAAAATTTATTTTATATTATATATTTTTGAGTCATGTATATATTTTAAGATTTATTTTTATGTTTTATTTTTGTGTGTCACATGTGTTTTTACTATTATTTTTATATTTTTAAAGGTGTGGGTTTTAGTTTGGTTTAATTTTAATTTTTATTTGATTTTTAGTTTTTAGTATTAATTTAGTTTTGTTATTTTTTATTTTATTAATTTAGGTTTATTAGTATTATTTTATTTTGAGTCTTTTATTTTTAGACTAGGAATTTAATGTTTTGATTTTATATTTCTTTAGTTTTATTTTAATTTTTTTAGAATTGTAAATATTTATTTTTTATTATGTTAGCATTTTAATTAGTTTTTTTTTTAATATTTTTTGTTGGGTTTTAATTTTATTTTTATAAAGGTCCAAATTAAATGCACTCCCTACACCTCACCCACACACACTAAACTCATACACCCTCACCTACACCCTAGTACACTACACCCTCACCACACATAAACACCCCCACTTCATCTTCTCCACCCACACCTTCACATTGTCTCTCCCCTCACCTCTCACCTCCATTAACAAAGTAAGACCTTCCTACCAAAGCTTCTACCTAATACCCAATACCCAATACAACCCACTAACCAAACCCTCACCCATAAACACCCACATCTTCCTAAACCGAGACCCAACGACTTTCTGCATTAACCAACCCGACCGGTGACCTCCATTAAAATCAGTAGCCACCACCGCCAGAAAACCCACAGCACGAGACCCAAGCTCCTACCCCACCTGCTATGTCCTTTCTAACCCCTTAACCCGATTACCAAACCCACCAACCCGAGCTGATCAAATTGCATACCCGAATCCAGCCCATCAACCCGAGATCGCCTATTCCTAACCCAACCCCAAAGCTACGAACCAAACCCGACACCAACCCGGAACTCATCTTCTACACTAACCCGGAACCAACCAAAAACCCACTTATACTTAAGCCTTACACGATTTGATTTTCCAAATAAATCCCAACCAAACACTAAAGCCAAACACTCCACATGTCATTAAAAGACTTTACCCCATTTTCCCTATATACCCATTTACCCCCAACTCATCCTAACTACCACATCTCCCACATGTACCCTCTTTAATTCCTAAACTAACCCTCACCCCATGCATATGCACACCCCTAACCTTTTCTTACCCAAATTACCACTAACTCCATGCGCGACACTATAAATGAAGATCCAAAGCTCATTTGGGAGATAATCTGGGGTTTTAGAAAGAATATTTGAGAGAAACATTTTTTTAATTTTTTTTAGTGTAGTTTTTATTTTAATTTTAATTTTCTTTTATTTTTAATTTAGTGAGGAAAAATAAATTGTTGTGAGGATCTTTTTGAGTGCATTTTTGATGTAATTTTGGTTGGATCATTCAAATTGAGGGATGTAAATTTCATCACAAGGATTGGAGTTCAATTTCACTTCAAGAGATTAGGTTTGATTGTTTTCTTCTCCTATATTCTATTCTATTTCATTACCTTTGATTGTTTGTTCATCATGTTTAATATTATTCTAGGCTAAACCCCTTTCAAGGGGTGGCGTGAACCCTTATTTGATGCTATTTTGATTAATTAGTTTGATTATTTGAAAATTCCCTTTGAATGTTGATTTTGATCCCTCACCCTTCAATTTACGCCTCGAGAGAGGGTAAATAATTTTTGAGAGAAAATCGAAATTCGAGATATAATACCCATTTTAGATTCGAACTAGAGATAGGGGTTTCTTAAGTAGTATTATTCCTTGAATTTCAACTCTAAATTTTATTTTCTATGATTTATATGAATTTTGATGAATCGATCCTAGTGGTGATTAGTTAAAAGAAGTGTAAATCTATTTTCTAGAGTTGTGGGGGGTTTAATTTAATTTTTTAAAAGATTAATATCAAAATTACATATGCAAGGAGAGTTGATTTGTAATTTTGATACTAATTTAAGAGATTTCAAATAAATAAATTAATTAGTTAGAATAATTAAATTTGTGGTGTAGTCCCACTCCTTGATTGTTTTTACATTCATTTACCACACTTTATCTCTTATTTTAATGTTAGACTTTGTTCATCATTTTTAGTCACTTTTTCGTTAGTTCTTTACATCTTTGATTTTGTTTAGTCTAATTTCACCCTCATCACAAAAATTGTTTTAATATTGAAAAAGCTAAAAAAATAGAAAAAGTAAAAAAAAGTCCAAAAAGAAAACAAATAAAAATCGATCACATCTTTACTCTCTTTCATGTTTCACTCCTTTGATTTGGATTGATACCTCACTTACCACTATTTTCTAGTTTTGTTATATATTTTTGTAGGTAATTGAGATTTTTTATTAGAGGAGCTTTCAACAAGGACACATACAAAATGCAACTCTATCAGCGTGAACGGGAAAGGAGGCCACTACACAGCAAAAATAAGAAACCCGATAGACCGCAATTTGGCCACCGGTCGCACCAATTGTTACCCACATCGCCGTTCTCCATTATAATAGCACACAATCCATTTGTGCGATGTGGGCGAGACCCACCACCGCGCTGCCACTGCATGCCCAAACCGAGACCAACAAAACTCCATCCTTGCATGTTAGAACACCTACTACAATGAGTAATGCCGTGACACACATCCATGAATGGCAACAGCCAAATCAAAACCCATTTCAAGATGGCACACAAGACCCATATGCGTGTGTGGTCAACGATCCTCATCAATTTGGACCACAATCATCCCAATTTGTGCGTGGACAAAACCCTAGCCAAAATTCAAAATTTCCATTACCATTTGGAGTTTGCTGCAAAAGTGAAAGAGAAAAGGACATCGAGGGAATTAATTAAAATGTTAATATATAAAATAATAATTAAATAGTTTATTATATTTCTTCCCCGATTAAAGGCCCGTGTTTTATTCGTTCGAACTCCGATTCGGGCACCGTTCACGTCTACGCGAATCTTGCTCTGAGAGCTACAACTTTCGTGAATACTTTGGGTAAAAATCTCGAAGTGTGAAATTATCGAATTGCCCCTAAACATGCGAACTTCTACAGATGTTCACCGGAACGCGCCCGAACTTAATACTAAGCACTTTAATACCTATAAAAGCTCAATTATACCTTAAATAATATGTTAGCTTATAAAATAGAGGTTTTCTGATTAAGGAGAATAATTATAGGCATTAAAGTACCCGAGGGGACTAAAGTGCATAAGTTAAAAGGGTATAAAGTGCAATATTCGATACATATCACCTCTCGTATCACCGAGAGTGAGTCAAAACTAATTCACCATTTTAATGATGTTATTTATCTTAGGGCAATTCAAGCCATGCATTTGGACAATTGGACAAAAAGGTATAAGGAAAAACTTGTTCTTTAATTGATTACTTTGAGATTTTTTAAATACAAAAGAATGATACAGAGTGTATACAAGTTTATTGATAACAATTCTTTAAGTGGTCTACATTCCACGGATTGGAAAAATGTTCTTCCTCTAAGTTCTCCAACAGATAGGTTCCAGGGATGACCTCTTCAGTGACCCTGTACGGGCCATGACAATTTGGGTGTTGCTTGTTTGGCTTCTGCCAAACCTTCTTTAAACCAAATCCCCTACAGCAATCGGCCTTGCTTTGACCCTTCTGTTATAGAACTTGATCGTCCTTTATTAAAACACTGCTTGTCTAACCACGATGTCCTCCTTTTTGTCCTCTATCAAGTCTAAGTCTAGCCTTCTTTCTTTATCGTTAGCCTCCAAATTATAATTCTGGACTCTGTGACTTGGCGAGTCGAGTTCAGATGGGATTATGAGCTCTGACCCATATGCGAGCATGAAGGGTATCTCCCCTGTCAGAGTCCTTTCTGTCATCTTGTAAGCCGATAGGATGACATGCAACTCGTCTATCCGCAGTTCTTGGCATCTTCTAACTTTTTCTTGATCCCATGTAAAATTGTCCTGTTGGTTACTTCGGTTTAGTCATTGGTTTGGGGTCAGTCTGGTGCTGAGTAAAACTGTTTGCCCTAGGACTTTCTCTTAAACTGCTTTCCATTGTTTGAGACCAAAGTGTGGGTAAAACCATATCTGTAGATGATATTCCTACAAATAAACTTAAAAATTCTTCGTCTCACTTATGTAAACCATGGCCTCAGCCTCCATCCACTTTGAAAAGTAATCGATTGGAACAATCAGGTACCTTTAGTTACATGCAGCCTTGGGTAAAGGTCCTACCAAGTCGATTCCCCACATTACAAACGACCAGAGGGCTATGATGGACGTTGAATATTGATGAGGCTGATGGGGGATGCAAGCATACCCCTGGCATTTGTCACATTTCTTGACATGTTCGGTTGCATCCTTGGTAAGGTTCATCCACCAGTAGCCTTGCACCATAATTCATTTTGCCAAAGATTGTCCCCCGATGTGGCTTGAGCATGACCCCTCATGCACGTCACGAAAGACATACTCCACCTCAGTGGGGAGTACACATCGTATTAAGGGGAGTAAAAACCCTTTTGTATAGAACTTCTCTTATAATGGTGAATTTTGCTGCCCTGTACCGTAGCTTTTTCCTATCGGCTTTTGCTTCTGAGAGCTTTTTGTGTCCAATTTATCTAATGAGGGGATCCATTCATGATGCTTAGAGGTTCAAATTTAAGCAAAATTCAATCCTACTATCGTCCTTATCAATGCTTGGCTTGTAGAGGATTTCGATCTGGATAGTTCTCCTGATTTCTATTATGGTAGCGAAAGGTAACTTTGTTGATGCGTCGACTCAATCGTTCTCCAGTGGAGGGACCCTCTTCACTTTCACTTCATTGAAGTTACTAAAAACCTTCTTCACTCTTACTAGGTACTTAGCCATTATCTTGTCTTTGGCTTCATAGATCCTCAAAATCTGATTTACCACTAATTGAGAGTCGCTATGTACTATCATATGGCCAAAATTCAACATCTTGGCTAAGGACAGGCCAGACAATAAAGCTTAATACTTAGATTCATTATTTGAGGCCCTAAATATGAACCTCAATTCATATTCAATATCTGTTCAGTCTGGAGTCGATAATATGAGCCTTGCTCCACTGTCGCTTTCACAAGAGAATCCATAAACTCCAGACTGAACTGTCATCTGAGAAGGGACCTTCATCAGCCATGCTATTTTTGAACAAAACATATATATTTTAGTAGGGTCGGCCCTAACACCATTGGCTAGGGCCGGACTTATAATTATCTCCTCAGGTAACATTGTAACTTCATCTTCTTTGACATCAACCTCTAACTTGGTGAACTCAACTATAAAGTTAACTAATGCCTGCCCTTTAATTGCAGTCCTTGGCTGATAAATGATGTCAAACTCCCTTAACTCGATTGACCAAGCCATCAGCCTTCCCAATTTCTCAGTTTTATGGTTAATTTGTCCCAAAGAGTGTCTCTTATGGCTTAATTTTCTAGTAAGCATGGATAAAAGCATATGCTAACTTCTCCATATTTAAGTTTGGCCCCTTATAGAGCCTTGCTGTTGAAGTACACAGGTTTTTAAACCCCTTCATCATCTCTAATAATGGATATACTTATGGACGATTCTAACTCTGCTAAATATAGGAACAACTTCTCCCCTAGATGGGCCAAGACAGGAGCATTGGAGGACTCATATAAGCTTTAAGTTCTTGAAAAGATTTCTCACACTCTTTATCCCACTCAAATGATTTTTTCAAGATTGTGAAGAAGGTCAAAAACTTATCTATGGCCCTGGAAACAAATTTATTAAGAGCAACGACTTTTTCTGTTAGCCTAGGCATATTTTTTTATCTTCTTTGGCATTTTCATCGCTATTAACGCCTTGATTTTCTTCAGATGTTCTTCAATCCATCTTTGATTAACTATGAACCTGAGGAATTTTCCTGAACCAACACTGAACACGCACTTGGCTAGATTCAACTTCATCTGGTAAAGATCCATCATGTCAAATATCCTCTCAAGGTCGGCCATGTGGTCCTCATCCTTAAGGCTATTAGTCAATATGTCATCAATGCAAACCTCCATAGTTTTATCGATTTTATCTTCGAGCATATTATTAACCAACCTTTGGTAGGTTGCCTCTACATTCTTAAAGCCAAAAGGCATGATCTTATAGCAGTAGGTTCCTTTGTCAGCGATGAAGGAAGTCTTTTTTATCCCGGCTTCGTTCATAAAGATTTGGTTGTATCCTGAGTATGCGTCCATAAAACGTATTAACTCATGCCCAACTGTGGCATCAACCATCTGATACATACGAGGCAAATGAAAGTTGTCCTTAGGGAAAGATTTATTTAAATCAGTGAAGTCGACGTATATTCTCCAATTTCTATTACCCTTTGGGATTATTACGATGTTGGACAACCACTCTAGGTAGTGTACCTCCCTGATGAATTCAGTTGACTAGAGTTTCTTGACTTCTTCTTGAATAAACCCTTCCTTCTCTCTTTCATAGTACATGCTTTTCCTTCTCATCATTATATAGCTTATGGAAAATTACCTTTGGATCTATTCATGGCATGTCTTTATGGCTCCACATGAAGACGTTTCACCTCTTCCATAATAACTCTATCAACTTTTCCTTCACCTAAAATGTTCTGATTTGGACCTTTTTTTCGGCTTGTCCTTATTGAGGAAGATGGATTCTACCTCCTTTGCAGCTTCACCCTTCTTTAGTTTCCTCTCGTCCCTAGGATCAAGATTTTCAATATTGTAAGAGGTTGTGTTTTTTGTGATCCTCTTTCTATTCGGACGAGCTAATATAACACTCTCTGGCCTCCACCTGGTCACCTTGGACTTCCCCTACTCCATAAGAAGTCAAAAATCTTACCATTTGGTGAATGGTGGAGGGTAATTCTTTAAACTCTTTGAGGGCCACACGACCGAGGATGATGTTGTAGGACAATAACACAATCTTATCCATCGTGAAAAAGCCAACTTTCTTTGTTAGGCACCTCGGCCATGTGCCCATGCAAACATCCATTTCGAGCACCCTAAGTGGGTGCACTTTTTTTTACTGAACGCTATTATGGGTTGATGATAAAGAATCAGTTTCTTATTACCTAGCTTCAACCCTTTGAAACATTCTGTAAGGACATTATTTCCACCAATCCGTAGTTTATATTGTGTATGTCATATACCGCTACAACCATCGAAGAAAGTTCATGATCACTTGTTCAAGACGACGGATCCGAATATCAATTTCTTTAACAATTGATATCTACGTGATTGATTTTGATAAGGACTGTGTTTAAGTTTTAATATTTACGATAGCATTGGGATATTTTTTGAAACTATTTTTTTATAAGTTAAAATATTTTTTTGAAGACCTGTAGGCAAACTTTTTAAAATAATAATTTTTTGCTTCTATCGTTCAAACGATAAAGACATGTCGTTTAATAGACATTGACATGCCGTCCAAACGACCCCTTCGAATGACATCACATGTCATTTGATAGGTCACGAGATAGGTCGTTCCTTTGCTGCTTCAAACAACCACATAGTGTTTTGCCTTTTATTAGATCGTTTCTTATGTCTCTTCAAATGATAACTCGTATCGTTTAAACGACATCAAGAAGTCATTCAAACGACCTCCGTCGCCTTAAAAGTTTTGGTTTTCTATAAGTACCTATTTTGGAAGACTTTTTCGTTAATACTTTTGGTAAATGAAAATTGCAAATTTGTAGAATTTTAGTCTTACTACTGAATTGATAGTTCTTGAGGGAGATATTTGTTGATGACTGCGTCCATTGGGGATACTCATGGGTATTCACTACTGAAGGAGGAGCTACAATTCTTGAGGTTCTTGAGGGAATCTTTGTTGGTGCTAGGCTGCGGTCTATGTGGATTTTTTGCGAGAAATTCATTGCAGATTTCTCTATGTAATTATAAGTTATGATTTACGTTAGATAGTGAAATGAAAGGTTTTACCCAATATGGGCTTTCTCCTTAAATTTGGTTGTCCCTTGATTTGTGAGTACATGTTTGATTTATCCACATAGATGCGTTATTAGGGTTTAATTAGTTTGGATTAAAGATTGACTCTAATTAAATAAGTTTTTAATTGGAAATTTGTGAATCCCATAAATAACTGATATCACGCTTTCTCAGATTAGTATCAGAGCAAGTTTCACCAAAATATAGTGAGATCCTTTTTCCAAAATTTTTTGTGATATTGATTTTTAAATAAAATTGATTTTATTTTTTTTTTTGCAATTTTTTCGATGGATAACTTATATAATCGGATGCCTGTTTTTGATGGCACGAATTATGCTAATTTGAAAGCTCGCATTATATCTTATTTAAAAGCTATTTGATGAACGTGTCTAGTTAATGTGTGAAAGAGGGTGTATGCATCCTACTATCACCGTTGAAAATGTCACCAATCCCAAACCTGTGTCTAACTAGACTGAGGATGATTATAAATGGAGTACATATAACTCCCGGGGCCTGAGTGCTATTTCAGTATCCATGATCCCTGACGAGATCCTCCATATCATGATGTGCACCATGTCTAAAGAGGCATAAGATATCCTCCAATTGACACATGAGGGGTACCAATGCGGTTAAGGCATCGAATTTGCAAAATTTGACCACCCAGTTTGAGACTATCACCATGTTAGAGTCCGAGTGTTTTGACGAGTTTTATGTGAGGTTGTCGAATATAGTTAACACAAGTTTTAATTTGGGTGAGAAAATTGAGGAGACAAGAGTTGTTAAAAATATTTTTAGGCCACTTCCATCCCATTTCATTACCAAGATCACTGTTTTAAATTCTTTGGGGATATTAGATACACTTAGGTTAGAGAACTCGTAGGAGACCTTCACACTTATGGGATCGACATGTTTTCCAAAACCATTAAGCCTAAGGATATTGGTATTGCAATTAGGGACCTATCTAGAAAGGTGAGTAAGTGTCTAAGAAGAAATAAAAAAAGAGGAAAGAGAGAGTTTATGAGTCCGAGTCTGAGGGAGAGTTTGATTTTGATGACGTGACCATGTTTGCTAATTTTTTAAAAAAGTTTCTCTAATTTTCCAAAGAAAATTATTCTAATAAAAAGATGTTTATGAAAATAAAAAGAAAGAGGAGGCCAAAAAGAGTGGTGAGAAAGAGGAAGAGGCGGTATGTTTTGAGTGCGAGGGCAAAGGGCACGAAGCTTTTGAATGTCCCACTATGCTAAAGAGAAAGAGCAAGAAAATTGCTATGCTGTGACGTCGAGTTGGATGATTTAGGGAATGAATCACCACATGGAAAGTGTGTTGGTTTCATGGCTAGTCACGTGGGCATATCTTGTCTGTCCCACGATGATGAGGACACTTGTAGATGTAAGAGCCTCAATGATCTGTCGAGCCATTATAGAGATAGTGAGATTAGAAGTGAGGAAGGTCATCTCCAAAAAGAATTTAGAGAATTATACGCCGAGACCTTGAAGATGAAGAAGTTGAATAAGGAGTTAGGTCTTAAGGTGTTAGAATTAGAGAGAGAAATAGTAGTTTTGAGGGAGTATGAGGCATCAACGAGTCAACTCGAGAAGGTGCATGTTTCTTTAAGTGAAAAGTTGATCATCTTAAGTCGGGAAAAGTGTGAACCTGAATCCCATGTGTCCTAACTCGAGAGAGAACTCGAACGTTCTCGGGAGGTCTAAGTCACTATAGAGGATACATCGAAAAAGGTTGGAAAGATGCTCCTCGATCCCGCTTTGGGTAATGTTGAGAGACTAAGAATAGGTTATGACGATGCATCTACTTCCCATGTTGCACCCGAGCCTATCCTCGAGTTTATGATAAATCCATATGGCTCTCGACCTAACCCACCTAGGCATCCATTTCCATATTGGAGAGCGCCCTCTAAAAATGTTTATATTTGATCCCATTATAAGAAGAGAGGACACCTTACGAAAGTTTTCTTTAAGTTTGGTAGTGTGTCTCATAGGTTTTTACCTCGTTATGCTACTACACATGTTTTCACACGCACACCCACACATGATACTTTGCATGCTTCTGCACATCACATGAAAGATTTTGAGCACTTTAGAGAGAAAGTTGAGTATTTAGTCAAAACTTCACATGATTTTATTGATGCTTTTCATAAGATTTCACCACCTTTGGAATAAACCTCCGCACCTAATGGTTGAGGTTTAGACTTGTTTGCTAGCATATGATGATTTTCATGATGACATTTTATGCTTATTACTAGCGTGTATCAATTTTATATTTTTTTTTCGTTTTGATATATTTTTCAAAAAACCCAAAAAGATTTTATTTTTGAAATTTTTTGAAAAAATACAAAAATATTTTCTATTTTTTTGAGAAAAAATTGAAAAAGCCAAAAAGATTTTATTTTAATAAAATTTTTGGAAAAACACAAAAAGATTTTTATACTTCGTTTTATACTGTTTATGGATAGACATTTAGGACGACCAAGTCACAACCTCATTCCATATACATGTGACTATTTGATAGTGTTTTGAGATGATACGTCATTTCATCTATGTGCTTTATAATGTTTGGAGTCATTGGGATGTGTTTAGCAATTAGTTTCTACATGTTTGACTCTTAGTCTCCTTCAATGCACACTTATAAGGTTTTATTTGATTATTGGGCTTGTCTATCACATATTGGTCGAAGTGTTTTCATCTCAATCCCGTCTTTAAAACAAAACAAATGCGGTAAACTTGACAATGAAAGTAATGCGTGTAAGAATCGTTTCCCATGAGAAATTTGTTTAATATAAAAAAATAATCAGTGTCCACGGAAAAGGGCTACGAGAGGAGTAAATAATCTTTGCATGAAAGGCACCGTTTAAAAGAACCTAAAAAAGTGTGGCATTGTAAAACTAGCCAAGACCAAAATAGTTTAGTTTGATATGATCATTCAAAAGAAAAATATAATCATTATTATTTATGAGGGAGATTGGTTGGAAATCAACATGTTTGCACGGCTTGACAAAGTCTTGAAAAAGTATTACATAGTTTTAGACGTTATTAGCATGGAAATCATTTTAGACTTTGATTTACTGATTAGATTGAGTCAATATCATTTGAATTCAATAATTTTTATACTTAAGGACTACTTTGAGTTCATTCGTTAGGAGTATCCATATTCATTGTGCACATATGTTATGAATATTTGAGTTAATTTTCCTATCGAATTTGTTCACACCCATTCATTCCCTTTCCACGATTTGGTTATCTTACTGTAAATTCATGGTGTGTGTTGTTTTTGAAAATTATCTTTTCTTTAAAAATTTGAAAAATCAAAAAGAGTTTGTGGATCCTTTTGAGTATATCCCTGCATGAGCATGATTGAGACATATATTTGCTATACTTGTCGTGACACTATATATTTATTATGTTTATTCTTTTTCGTGTTTATTTCGGACAAATAAAAAGGGGGAGAACGAATTATGAATTATGGGGGAGATTTGAGAATTAAGCATTGATTTATTTACTTGATTTGATTTGATTTTTATTTATCTCATTTCAAACTCGATACATCACGAAGGTATTTGTTTTGTTTATTATGTGTAGATCTTTAATGATAAAGCACACAAAAGTAAGATCAAGGAAAGAAAAGAGATTTAAAGAGATTTTAAAGTTGAAGATTTTTTTCAAAGACTTACATTTTTAATATCTTTCCACTTTTGGGTTCATGTGAGGGTATTAGATTTGTTTATTTTTCGAAATTATTTTTTTAATCAAAATGAGGTATTTTTCTAAGTTGAAATCTTTTTTAGAAGACCTGTAGGTGAGCATTGTAAAATAATTAACTTTTACCTTCTGTCGTTCAAACGACATTGATATGTTGTTCAAATGACCCCTTCTAATGACATCACATGTCATTTGATAGGTCGCGAGATAGGTTATTCCTTTACTGCTTCAAACGACCACGTACTGTTTTGCATTTTATCAGGTATTTACTTAGGTTGCTTCAAACGAGATATAATGTCATTTAAATGACATCAAGAAGTCGTTCGAATGACCTTCGATGCTTTAAGAAGTTTGGTTTGCTATAAATACCTTTTTTGGAAGATTTTTTCATTAAAATTTATACTAAACGAAAACTGCAAATCTGCAGAATTTTAGTCTTCACTTCTTTGGGAAATTTTAGGTTTTTTTATTCACACAAACATCCCATATACTTTTGTGAATCATTTTGGAACCCAAAACACTTCTTGTCGAAGTTTCTCTTATAGAGATGGAGATCTCTACTGCAAGATGGATAGTTCTTACGGGTGTTATTTACTGACGACTGTGGTCACTAGGGATACTCGTGGGTATTCATTGCTGAAGGAAGAGCTACGGTTCTTGAGGTTATTAAGGGAATCTTTGCTAGTGCTAGGCTGCAACCTATGTAGATTTATTACGGGAAATTCATTGTAGATTTATCTATGTAATTATAAATTATGATTTACGTTAGATAGTGCAATAAAAGGTTTTGCCCGAAAGGGGTTTTCTCCTAAAAGTTGGTTGTCCCTTGATTTGTGACTGCATGTTTGATTTATCCAAATAAATGCATGATTAGGGTTTAATTAATTTGGATTGAATATTGACTCTAACTAAATAAGTTTTTAATTATAAATTTAAGAGTCCCATAAATAATTGACATCACGCTTTCTCACATTCCCAGAACATGACAATGGCTGAGCTGCCGTCATCCAGCAGAATTCTAAACACATAATACCCATAAACCCTGGTATTGATGATCAAAACATCGTCATGGGGGTCTAAGATGCCCTTGAAATCCAATCGTGAGAACCCCACAACCAAAATGTCCATATCCACCTTCTTTATCTTCCCCGTCTTCGGCTCTGAAGCGACTGAGTTTACTTCCATACATTTGGGTGCTGACTTGTCATATATGACATGCGCCTTATGGTCGGCCGACTCAGTCCCACTACCGACCATTCCCTTACTGATCATTTTCACATCGAACGAGATCAGACACATACATCCCTTAGTTTCAAGGATCTTCAGTGGGACGTCTAGGTCGTCCTCATCGCTTTCAGAGTGATCATCCTTCTTTTCATCCTGAGGCTATCGTCTCGGCTTCTTATCTCTTGACCCGTTGCATTTCTTTTGAGTATCATTATTGGAACCACTCTGGTAAATGTACGTTCGAAGCTTCCCTTGTTTCAACATCTTCTCAATCTCGTCTTTTAAAGCGAAACACTTATCGGTGGTGTGGCCACAATTTTGGTTAAATTCACACCACTTTCTTTTGTACCGGTTATGAGGAGGAGACTTAAGTTTTTTAGGATATCTCAGAGTTCTATCATCTTTAATCTCCTTCAAAATTAAGTCAGGACTTACTAGTAGTGGAGTGTAGTTGGAAAACTTATCGCCAGTCGATATTTTCTTCCCATTTTTGCCCTTTGCTTTTTGAGATTTACTCTTACTGGCTTCTTTATCATCCTTGTAACACCCCATGCGCCCGAAAAACACACGCGGCGTGCTACTACGATAAAACTAAAATAAATCCATCAATTAGCAAGTATAGAACATCTAAATGTCCACAATTAAAATACAACAAATCCACAATTTCTTTGTTTTCATAATAAGATTACAATAATGTTTCTCTCAAATACAAAATTCTCCAACTATAGTTACACCACTAATTATTACATCAAAGTACAAATCTTCCAATCCAATACTCTAAAGCAATACTCCAAAATAGTCCATAATCCACGTTAACCTGCCAACTAAAAGAAAATATGGGGAAGTACACAATATGACAGGAATATATGCTCAAAAATTAATTAGCACAATGAATAAATCTCAATAATACGAATCCGCATATATAAATCAAATGCAATACTCAAGCAGTATATCAATATTAATGTCTCAATAACACATCAATGAATCACCAGGTCTCACCTCACCGCGCCTATGCATTCTCAAGCATATTCGAATTTTGGACTATTGGCGGGTGCGCATTCTCTGTGCCATATTAAAATCTCATGACATGCTGGTCAAATCAACTATATAATATATCACAATGAATCAATATATAGATTTCAACAATTATTTTAGATTTTAAATGAATCACAATTCAATATGAGTGCAATCGACACAGAAATCAAAACAAAATACTCTCAAGAGAATTTAGGAGCATATTAAGTGGAGAATTTAGGAGCATATTTATTTTATTATGAGATTATGGAAATTGGGATTAATTAATTTAAAGGGAGAAAATTTAATTTATAATTAATCCGATTTTAAGGGTAATAATTACTAGTGTGACTAAAGTTGGTAGTTATCGAAAATAATTATGTCAAATTATAATTATGTTTAACATTACATAGTGAGTAACGTAATATTATTTTCGAAATAAGAATATGGCTGGGGACGAGATACACGGTAGTTAAAATATAATTATTTGGGACACACGTATGAGTCGCGTCAATTTTTTATTTTGGGAGTTAAGAGGCAAATTATTTTTAGATAACTTGTATGACCATTTTGAGTGCGCCAGTGTGTCCGGAAGGGTCGAAATAGTCAGAAAACACTACTCGGGCGTTTTAATTGGAGTCCGGGGCATTTTAGCCCAAAACGACACCCTAGAGGGGTATTTTGGTCATTTGGAATTTTAGAGTAGTTAAATGGACGAAAATAAAGTTTATTTAGAAACAAATAGGGTTAGTTGCCTGTCAGTTTCACCTTATGTGAGAAAGAAAGAGAAAGAGAGGAGGAACCAAGGAGGAAGGAGAACCACAGGAGAGAAAGAGGCAAACTCAAGAGATTTCACACAAAAGTTGCGTCAAAGTGTAGATCGCGACGGGAGGATCAACCACATACCAAATTCAACCCAAGAATCAGAAGTCCATCCCAAGCCAAGTGTTTATATTGATCCTCTTTTAGCAAATATTGTTCTTGTTGATTTAGATTAGATGATATAAACTTGTTGTAATGAAAACTTTGGTTTAATTAGACTAATTTATTAAGAAACCTCTTGAATTGGAGATGGGTTTACATGTAGAGGATCTTCCCATCTCAAACTTGTTAAGTTTGGTAATTGTATGTTGGAAATCACGAAATTAATTGGGAGTTTTGAAAGTTTAAACAAATCCTGGGTTTATATTTAAGAGATTCATTAGGAATTGAAGAAATTGTCGACTTCCATTTGAGTATATAAGGATTTGACCTTTAATTTGTATTAGAAAGTATCTTAGGGTAATTTGGAATAGTTTAGGAACATTAAATTAGAGTTGGGTTGAGTTTTGGATTGATATTAAAGATTGAAAGTTGGAAAAATCGAATTTGGAGAAGAACTGGGTCTGTTCGGATTTCTCGTTCGAAGTCTGCCCAGGTCGTTTGAACGACCTCGTTCGAGTGAGACTTCCAACGAGAATCCCAACGACCTTTCTAACGAAATGATGGAGTTCATTCGAAGTAAGACCTTTGTTCAAACGAACTCGTTCAAATGACCTCATTCGAACGAGATTCCCTTGTCTTCTAACGAAATTTTAGAATGGCTTTTTAGGGTCCGTTCGAGTTAAAAATCGTCCTAGGGTTATCCAAGTGAGAGTAATGACCTACATGAGTTACGGGTGAATTAAATTTCGAATTATTAGTGTGTTGGGATTGTAATAGTTCTCGGGATATAGGAAGTTTATAGAACCTAGGAGGGAATGTAGATTCGAGAGAGGAAATATATGATCGAATCATGGTGAGTGGTAGAATTAATACTATTACTTATGTACTATGGAAATCAGGTTGTGTGAACACCTAATGAGTTATATAAGTTGTGTTCATGCTTATTACTTGAGATATTATGTGTACGACATACCTAGCTACTGGATAACGAACTAAGGTTAGCGCGTTGTGGACGACCATATCTTGTGTGCCTTCGAGGGATTTTAAGTCGTACCACTAGATCTTGGAATCTAGGTATGTGCTATATGTGAGAAAGATAGTGGTGATGGTCATATGGGTGTGTAGGTATGGGAGTAGCCCATCATCGGCTTGGGACTATGTTCGCCTCCAATTTATGGATGTGTTTTATTGGTTCCTGCGAGATTGAACCTGTTATCCTTCATGAGTGAGCATTGTAATGGGACTAGATAGCCGAGTATGCCTAGCACCAAGGGTTTCTTAAACATGGGTGCACTATTGATATATATATAGTGAGCATTGCAATGGGACTAGATAGCCGAGTATGCCTAGCACCAAGGGTTTCTTAAGTTTGGGTGCACTATTGATATATATATACACACACACACACACACACACACACACACACACACACATATTGAGATTTTATATATGTATACGAAGTTCCTATTCTATGTTTCATGATGGTCGCTTTATTATAGCATATACCTATTGGGTCACCAGTTGAGAATTAAAAATGTTATGAGAATGAGTTAAATCATCTTTAAACCTGTTCATAAATAATATTAATATACTGTCTTCGAGTTATTTAGATATTTTACCGGTATAGTGGTTATACTACCTATAGTCAGACGGAGTATCATGACTAGTATGTGTAGTTAGACTCGTTAGGCATGCACATTAGATGAGAGGTGTGCATCTCAAGTGAGTATGCTAAGTTAACATGAATAATATTTGTGTTAATTAACCAATTTAAGCACTTGCTATATTTAAACTCTTTTCTACTCGGGCTCTGCCCCGTTTTTCTGCAAAACTCGTTTCTTGTTCCTTTATTTTAGGTGCTCAGCCACAAGGACACCAAGCTTAGGAGATTCCATTCAGTTGCCGAGATGTAGCTACTTTGGAAGTTACAGGACATTGCTAGAAGATGCTTCATAGTCTATTCCTCTTTATCTATCAGTTATTTACTTCAGTTGGACATATCGTCCCTTTTTATTTTCTATTCAGAGATTTAGATGTTTTATTCTGTTAATAGACTTTTATTTCATGGCTTCGGATTATTGTATGGGATTTTGACTGGAAATGTTTACTCCAGTTATCTATTTTAATTCAGATAGTTATTTCCTTATTTTTTGGGATGAATGGTATTAGTTAATTATTTCCTTACCTAATGACGGTTAATAACAAGATAAAATTTTGACATCAACCCTTTTTTAAATATTAGGTGGTTAGTTTTAAATTAAATAAAATTGATGATTTTCGACAGTGATGCATTATCTAAACCAACTGGATATTCTGGATTTAATTAATAAAGGACAGATCACCTGGTATTTAATTAGGCGGGGTGTCATAATCCTCTCCTTTGGTTGCCATGGCCTCCTTCGCGTTCATGACTCTCCCGATCGTAGCTAAAAGTTTTTCCATGGACTTTGGAGGATCCTCAACCAACTTCTAAAGTAGTTTGACTTTCTGTAGTCCACCCATGCGGGTGATAATGGAAATATTCTCTTCGTAATGTTCCACCTAAAGCTTCTGCTTATTGAACCAGGCGATATAGTCTCTCAGAAATTCATTATTCCATTCTTTTACATACAAGAGATGGGTAACCTTCTTTTGGGGCTTCATGCCAAAGAAGAAGTTGTGAATGAACTTCTCGACCAGCTATTTAAAGTTATCTACGGAGTTCTTATGAAGATAAGTGTACCATATATGAGCCGTGCCAATAAGAGTACCAGAGAATGATTGACACCTCAACTCATTTGAAATAGAGTAGATGTTGGCTGCAGACTGATACATCTCTATGTTATGTATCAGATTTATACTCCTGTCATACTTGGGCATGACAGTTGGAGGTTTGAACGTTGCTGGAGCGGGATAGCTCATAATCCTTGCTACGAAGGGATACCCTTTCACATATCCCCTTTGGATGGGGTCTCGACTTTTAATAAGGTCATCGATCTTGTCTTTCAGCCTTTAGATTGAACTGTTCTATGGTTTCTCAGTCGCCATGGTATTATCCACTCCTCCTTATCTGGCAGCTGGGTTAGGCATAGGCTCCCGTCCATCCATCATTTATCGGATGTTTACTTCCCTCTACTCCCCCTCTCGGCCTTGTTGGGGCCGACTACCGGCACATCCTCCATTCCCCATGGAGGCTGTAATCCTATGGGATAGGTAAAATCGATCTTGTAGGTCTTCGACCAGGCCAAGATGATCATAAGTTGACCCTTTTCTTAGTCTGTCGAATGTCGAAGCTCTGGGTCAAACTTCTAGGGTCGGCCTAACACTTTTTCCTTTATAAGTTGGTGATGGAGAACCGTGTTGCCAGAGATTTCATACGGCTCCCAACAGTCATCCTCATCACAATCAAGGTCAGCTGGACCTTCCTACACTTATTTTCCCATCTTGCGTAAATTAGGATTAGCCACATATTTATGTCTCTGATGATGTTGCACCTCCTTGTGTGTGTGTGTGTGGGGGGGGGGGGGGGGGGCGGTCCCCCTGCACCCCATCCACATCTCTAGCGATCGGACTTATCATCTCTGCCATAGCCTCAGAAGGTCTGGCCATCATAGTCTCGTTAAAAGCAGCAAGTTATTCCTGTATTTTTTGCTGGTTGGCCACCAGTGAGTGCAGTGCCACCGCCACTCAGCCATTTCTATCTGAGGAGGCACTTGGCTGGAGCTAGGGCCAGCACCTTGAGACAAATTGGAGGCCATTTTTTCCGACAAGCGAATATAATAACTGGGTGAGCTAGATGAACTGGATGAGCTAGAAAAAAGATTGAATAACCCAACAAGAGCTCTTTTAATGGTGATACAGATCCACCCGATAGTGGAACTGTTTCTCCACCAGAGAATCAAGTGACAAACAAGCTGAAAAGGGAGAGCAAGAAGATGAACCTTCATTCCTACAAATAGTGCCAAAATGACGATGCTAAGAAATCACCATTTAAATTTGTATATGCAACTCAAGCTCAAATACAAAACAACAATGGAGATATGTAACAAAATAAGAGAAGGAGGTGAGGAGAAAAGGAGGAACACCAATATGTAAGTGGTTCAATTTTTCAGCCTACTCCACTGTGAAGGGATGTGAGGTTTTCACTATGGAAATAAGGCACTAATGGCCTTAGTTGTACAACACTCAAGCTCTCTCTTTATCTCTCTACATTAAATTAGATAGAGTTTATAATTTTTGGATCCCTCCACCGGGGAAGAAGATGGGTATATATAGTGCTTGGGGTGCACATTGCACCCCCAATCATATAATAAGCTCATTCTTGGTGAAGGTTCTAATAGAGTATGGACACCCATCCTCGATAGAAGTATGTAATGATGATGCAATATTACCTCATGTACTCTTGAGATCTTGTTATAACTACCTGATGGAGACTTATGGAACCCACGTGTATCCTTTCAGGTTTTAAGTGTCATCCATCCTGGTTCGAGTCGAGCCGAGCCTCCAGGTTAGTCTTCTGATGGAATGATCGTCAATTTGCTGAGCTGAGTCGGTATATGATCCTCGGACCCCATGTCATGGACGAGGAATAGGAGGTGTGAAAGGGAAAAAAGATCATTGATGCTATTATATGTCTGAGTAATGGCTGAGACGGGGCCCTTTGTGGAAGGAATCCAGTCAATTCATCATATGTTCAATCTTGATGGTTTGCCAAGGTTGGCCTTGACTGAGTTAATCCTTGCTTGGGTCGAGACCATACTTAGGTATATCAATTGGCGGTATCAAAATTGGGACATACGGGTGGGTTATTTTGGGTTGAGATAGGATATTTATGTTTAGTGACTCAGATGATGATTTCGAGTACACGATAGATCTGGAATGGGTTCGAAATACTCAAAATAAAGTATCCGGAGGTGGACATTGGATACAGGGGGCTTTTTAGAATAGTAAGCATCCTCTTAGGGGCATTGGGGTCATTTTACACTATGGGGTTAACCTAATTTCGGGATTAGAGCATTAAATAAGAGGCTAAGGGTTAGGAGGCAACCACTTTACACATTAAAAACAAATGAGAGCTAAAGAGGTGAGAAAAGGGAAAGAAAAACACAAGGGATTCAAGAGAAGGCTTAATTAGTGACAAATCATCGGGAGTTCTTGGCTAGATTCAATCCTACAAGAAGAAAATCATAATTTATTCTACATCTAAGGTAAGTGACTAAACTTGATTAATGTTTTTTCTTAGTTTTATATTCAAATCAAAATTTGGTAGACTTGTAACAAATTTTGGGGTGGAGATCAACATGTAAGTGGGTTTTGAGAAAAGTAAAATTAATGATGATTCCTTATGATCTTGTTAGAATAAATCCCACATGAAAATTAGTTTCTTACTAGAGAAATATAAGGAGGAAAGGTATACATATTATTCTTGAATGGAAAAATCTTTAATTGATTGAAAAAGGTTTGATCTTGAACTATGAAATTAGAAAATTTCAATAGAATTAAGAGATAAGTAATGCTGGAAAAAGTGATAATTAAATTCTATTATTAGAATTGATTTTTAATGAATTGAGACTATAAAATATGTGTCTTTATGTTGGTGATTGATAGAGTAATGATATTATGCTTTGGGATGAATATTGAGACTTATTTGGGGGTGAAAACTTGGGTAAAACCCGTGAAGAAAATAGCAATCTCGACCTGGGTTGCATACAGGGGCGAATTGGTTCACCCCCAGGCCAAATTGAGTCGACTCGGCACATTTAGGCTAGTGCTTTGGGTGTAAGGCACGGATTATATGATATCTATATATACGGGATAGTGACGGTATATGTATGAATTATAATATCTATGTGCATGATATTTATATGAAACATACCCATACTAGCGGACATGTTATCGGCGGAGGTTGCGTACCATAGGAGGTCACTTTGGCGAATCCTAGTGGAGGTAGTACTGTTCCCCTAGTTCATGGATCTGTGCACGACCACCATATGTGATTTTGGAGTTTCGTGAAATAATGTGGTATGGTTATGACCCACGTACTTAAGACCATGATCACCTCCGGTTCGGTGGAGAGATTCTGACCCAGTTGCCCATGTTGAGATAGATACTCATGAAGCTTGATAGCATGCTAGTAATTTTTCATACAGTGAGAAAATTCTTGGGAGGATTGCGATTACATAGATAGTGAGCGATATATATGTATATATTTGATGTGATACGAGCATAAGTATATAAAGTTAAAGATATTTATATACGGACAAAGACCGTAAGTGTGAATTCTTTTATAACTGGAGTAAAGTTATGAGAACAAGTTCGTGATAATGTAATTGAAAATTAATTAAGCAGAGGGATAAGCTAATTAATAAATCACAGACAAATAATATACTCGAGGTATTGTAGTGTGGTATATTGATATTAGTCATGAGCTTAGTTAGGCAGGGTATCATAACTAGGAGGAGTAATAAGCATACGTTAGACGCACACATTAGATGAGGGGCGAGATTCGTCTCTTATGAGTGAGCTAACAGTTTAAATATGGAAAATTGCTTTACATTTTTATTACTGCATTTTATTCACTTACTAAATATTTGCAAAGGTTTTGGGCTCTGATCCGCATTGAGAATGCAAAAATATTAATTGCCTCGGTGGTTTTCACAAATTCCCTAATTTTAAACCAATTTTAGTTCATCCCTAAAATATGAAACTGCGTGTCAAAACAAATCAAGTAAGCATGCGACACAATAATTCAGGAAAAATCCCCTCAGGGCAAAACCTTTATTTCTAGAACTTTGACAAGTTTACAAGACCATTGACTTACATACAAACTGATAATCACCCACAAGTGTAATGTACGGTGTCATCGTCAAACCGTCAAAGCATCGTTTAGAAATAAAAAATGGTTCACACGCAGTTATACCACAAGGACACACAGTCCAGACATGCAATCTTCAGCAAAGAATCAACACGCAGAAGATCCTCAATGACACGCAGTCATAGACTTCATAGAGACTCACTCCACAATAGCACGCAGTTCTCGGTTGTATAGATGTCCCCACAAAGGATTAACAATAGCAAAGTATATTCTGGGTTCCACAAAACAACTCACACAAAAGATATTGGGATTTTGTGAATTGAAAACAAAAAGGTGTTTAAACCTTAAAAGAAGAAGCCAAAAGCATTCTGCCAATTTTTAGTGTTTGCAGAATTGAAAAACTAAAAGCCTTCTTGAGAAAAATGAAGATGGAAAGTCAAATTTATAGAAGACTTAAGGCGGCGGTGTCGTTCGAATGAGAGACGATGTTGTTTGAAGAGACAAACGATGTCGTTCGAACCAGATGCAATGTCCTTCGAACCAGAATATTAAAAAATAATTTTTTCTTGTTTATCCGTTCAGAAAATGTACCACCTTAAAAAACACAAAAATATATTTTTTGAAAAAATATTTAAAGCTCCGCTCCAACACTTAGAAATTTTTTTTATAAATGATCCCAATACTCTAAGTGTATTATTAAGGTACTCTAAAACAGAACCTTACCAAAGTCAATCCGCTGAGGCTATTTGTTGAAGAACCTTGATTATTCGGATCCGTCTTGATGTGAATGTGATTTTGAACTTCTTCGATGGTGTAGAGGTATACGATATCTAAATTGATAACGGACAAAAATGTCCTTACAAGCATCAAATATTTTCAACAATTTTTAGGTGTCTAGCCACGGGGACGCCCAATATGATTCTTCTCTCCAGGGTTACTTAGCTGCAGCTGATGTGGAGGCTTGTAGGTTTTGGAGTAGCCGATCCTATCATTGTTATCTTAAATTTGGTTCCATTTCAGTTATTGGTTCAGCATGTCATCCCTTTTATGAGATTTATTTACTTTCAGTTTTATATAGTTCAGTGCGAATGATTTTATTGAATTCTTGGTAACCGATGGTTTACTCAGTATTTGTTTTTTTCTTGTTTCTATATTTAAACTGCTTTATTGTGTTGGTTATTTATATTCTTTATTATGAGTGAGATTGTGGTGAATCATTTACTTTTGGTATTGTAATTAAAGATTAAAACTGGCTCAACTTGTTAAACTAATAGGTTGTTAATAATCAATTGAATTTTGACAGTGATGCTAGGGATGAGCCATATGAGACTCTCGTTTTGTTTTGATAGAAGGCTGGCCACCCGTTATTTTAATAGGTGGAGTGTCACATTTTGTAAAAAATATAATAAATAATGAGATTGACTCATACAAATATCAAATATTTATTAATAATGAATTTTAAAAAAGAGTAACATATTTATGAAGTTATAACTTTACCAATTTTATGTTATCAAAGAAACTACCAATATGATTTTAAATTGTTCAATTTAGGTTATGAATTGAGAGGTTGCAGATCTCATTTGTCAAAACTCAAAGGTCAAATTGAGAGCTTTAGATTGCATTACTTAATCTATTTTTCTCAAATATATATATATAAACTAGTTTTGAACCCCGCGTGATGTGCGAACGTCTTGTAAAATTTATATGTAGCATGTTGGATGCCTTTTTAAATATAATTTAATACACACATACACGCACACACACACACACACACACACACACACACACACACACACACTCACCCCCCCCTATATATTTGAATAAATAAAGTGAGATAAAGAACACATTTTTATCAAATTGAAACTATAAAAGAAAATTGGCTAATATAAAATTTTATCAATATTTCAATGAGAAATTATTAAAAGAATGGGTCAATTGGTCGTTTTCTTTCTCCACTAGAATTTATAATGTTGCACGTAATTTTAACGTGGATAGAGTTCGTATATGGAATTGCTTCCTATGATTATGCATATATAAATATGAGATAAGACACTTTAGAGAATATATTGGGAATGTTGAAGAATTAATAAATCAATATAATGATTAAGTGAAATGGTATTCTATTGCAAACCCAATTTTAAGGATCGTTATTTAATTATAATATTTGTATGAGATAGATTATCTATGTGTAACATATATTTGCACAAGTGAAAACGGATAAGTGAACGTCATGCCTTACCGCTTTTATTTAGATTACCATTCACCTTGGATTTAAGTTTTCATAAACAAAAAATAGAGTTGAAGATCAACCATTAGGTAGAAAATAGTATAAATAATTGAGAGGGCCCCCCAATTTGAAGAAAATGAAAAAGATAAGGGTTGCAGATGAGTAGAGATAGAGAGAGACTCATTATATTTATGCCAAATTGCAATTTATAATCAAGCCTCTTACAATTTTTTTAACCACATCCAAACACAACCTAAATATCTCTTATTATGCAAGTGTGTTTGGGATGAAAATTATATTTTTGGAAAGCTCTTGACGAGATCAATCAAAGAGGGCCATGAAGGATATTTGATTTTGACTTTTGAAATTTGTAAATTTTGCAGTGCAATTTTCCACCTATTTTTCGATTGTAAAATTTTGCACTACTATCTCGTGAAAACTGGATTGTGAAATTGCACAGTGCAATTTTTCTATGAGAAATTAGTTTAGAAACATTTCACAATGCTATTTCACATTATTTTTTTAACTAAAATTTTATTGATGTACATGTTCATTTTTATTTTATTAATCTTATGATTATTCTAATGAATATGTTAATATTTATCAAATGAGTTTGATTCTTATGCGAATTTTAAAGAAACAAATTACTTATAAAATTTTACCATGAGAAATTGCAATGTAAAATCACATGAAAAATTCACATCGCAAATTTGCAATGTGAAATGATTAAAGTCACAAAATTTGTAGTGTAAAATTTCATTGACATTTTTGCGAGCGAGTTGTCGGACACTCATCAGAGGGCTACTAGAGGCTCCTCGGAGTCACGCAGTGTTGTGAGACACATAGTCATAAGGGTAATATCGGAGACTCGTTGGATGGTCATTGGAATCTTGTCATAGTTACAAGAGTGGTGCCAAAGGGTCTTAGAGGAGTCATCGGAGATGCAATACATGAGGTTTGATGGAGAATCAATGAAGATATAAAGTTTGTTGAGTTGAAAATGGATTAATAGTGAAACAATAATAATGCAAAATTACACAATTAACTTAAAACCGAAAGAGTTATTCTAAATTTGACTATGTAAACGGGTCATAATAGCTACAAATGGGTCATACGACCCGGTATACCAGGAATAGTGTTCGCGTGTTAATGGATTGTTATTTGGTCAAGCGAATTTAACAAATCTAATTCATTTTTTTTAACGGGACTCTTGTGTTAACCCGATAGTGACTGTACTCGATAAATCATGATCCATTAACTAATAATTTCATGTTTTGTTGTGTCATGTTATTATCTTCTATCACTTTTTGTCAATTCTAAGAATGAGTGAACGACTCTTATGCAAACTTGCAATATATATTTACATGCAACAATTCATAATTTTAGATAAAATAGTAAATTAAATGGAAAATATAAAAAAAATGACCATTTTATTTTTCACTTATATAAAAAATAAATATTTTACTTTAACTTAATGGGATCCAAAATCATGAGATAATATCCCATTTATATTAAACTCAAAGCGTTCAGATTAAGTGTAGTATGAAGATTAAATTCTAAATTGTTTTTTTTATAATATAAAACTAGGGACAGGGTATAATTTGAAGAATATTTTTTAATTGAAAATAAACTAATCTACTGGTTTTACATGATCTAATTATTCCGTGATTGTAAACAGAATAAATTTTAGGTATTTTGCAAGAAAAAATAACAAAGAGTGATATTGACTCGAAACAAATATGTAATGTTTATTAACAATGAGTTTTAAAAAGAGTAACATACTTACGAAGTTATAGCTTCACCAATTTTATATTATAAAAGCAATTTGTGGTACGATTGTAAGTTATTTAATTTAGGTCAGGAATTGAGAGGGTTGAGATCTTATTTGACAAAATTCTAAGCTCAAATTTTTTATTTCATTTTTAAATTTAAACCATAATAACTCTAAATATTGCATTACTTAATCTATTTTTTTCAGAAATATATATAAACTAGTTTTGAAGCCCGCGCGATACGCGAACATTTTGTAAAATTAATATGTAGCATGTTGTATAACTTTGTTTTAGTAAAATTTAGTACACACACGCACGCACACACACACACACACACACACACACACACACACACACACACACACACACACACACACACACACACACACATATATATATATATATATATATATATATATATATATATATATATATATATATATATATATATATATATATATATATGCATTCGAATAAATAAAGTGAGTATAAAGAACCCAAATTTTATCAAATTGAAACTATAAAAGTAAAGTGGCTAATATCATTTAATGTAACTATGTAAATTCTAAATTAAAAAAATGAGAAATTATTGAAAGAGTGGGTCATTTGGTCATTTTATTTTTCCACTAGAATTTATAATATTGCACGCACTCTCAATGTGGATGGAGTTCGTATATGGCTTTATTTAAAATGTAGAAAAATTAATAAAGTAGTATAATGATTAAGTGAAATGGTATTCTATTATAAACTCCATTTTAAGGCTCGTTATATAATTAGAATATTTGAATGAGATAGATTGTTTATGTGTAACATATATTTTCACATGTGAAAAATGAATAAGTGATCATGAGGCCTTACTGCTTTTATTTAGATTACCATATACCTTGGATTTAAGTGTTAATGAACTAAAAAGAGAGTTGAAATATCAACCATTGGGTAGGTAATAATAAAAAGAATTGAGAGGGTTTAATTTGAAGAAAATGAAAGAGATAAGGGCTAAAGACGAATAAAGATAGAGAGAGGCTCGTTATATCTGAGCCAAGCTTTCATCTATAATCACACCTCTTACAAAAACTTTCTCAATAATTTCAATACGTGGTATACCCTCATTTAGAGCCTTTATAATTATAAAATTGTTGTTTTAAATAAGAGCAAAATTGTGACACCACACAAAATTCATAAATAGATTGATCAATTCTAATATAAAAATTATGGGAGTAAAAAAATTAATAACATTCTAAGAATAACGAGATAAATAAAACAATACTAAATAATAAAATGTTGGATAAATTTCAAATATCTTTGATAACATCCAAATAACAATAGAATAAAACTCCAACTCTTGAATATAAGGATTTCAATAGTCCAATATCCAACTCTGAATATTTACGTGACACCTTGCTTATTTAAATACCAGGTGGTTAGTCGTTCATAAAAATAAAATAGGAATCTCATCTGGTTCATTCTTAGCACCACTGTTGAAAACTTTTTAAATTACTAACCACCTACGTATTAAATAAACCGGTGCCAAATTTTGTCTTTCATTAAAAAACAACATGCATAAAGAAATACAATCACCAAATCATCCATGCAGTAGACCGTCAGTTGCCAATACAAAAGTCCAACTGAAAATCTACTGAAATAAACTAAGTCCACTATTACAAAGTCTGATAAACTGAATAAAAAAAAAAGCAGAAGGGGTAATTTACCCAAATAAAATAACTGAACCTGAATCCTACTCTAGGAATGAAGGAATTGAAGTAGGCCTGTAAATGGATCGGATTTAGATCGAATCAGAAAAATCCAAATCCATATCCATTTATGTTAAACATATTCGGATCCGATCTGTTTATTAATCGGATCGGATCAGGAAAATCCAAATCCATATCCGTTTATGTTAAACGGATTCGGATCCGATCCGAGTATCCGATTATCCGTTTATGTTAAACTTGATTTGCAACATTTTTATTTTCAACTCTTATTTCATAAATTTATTTTGTAAATGTCCCCAAAAAAAAACAAATAATGAAATAAAGAACTATTATAATAAATATTTAAAATATATATTAAAATTATTATTAAATACGATATATATTAATTAAAAGTATACTATATATATATATATATTAAAAATATTAATCGGATCGAATTATTAATGGATCAGAGTATATGAATCCAAATCCATTTCATTTAAGAAAAGCGTAATTAGGTTATCGAATTTTAGGCATGATCCATATCCGCTTAAATGGATCAGATTCGGATTTGGATTCGGATAAAATTCGATCCATTGACAGGCCTAAACTGAAGCGTCTAGTCCAAATATTGCAAGCATCCACAAGTGCTGCAGCTACGCATACCTGGAACATTTATTAATCTCGGTGTCCATGTGGCTCGACACCTAAAAAGTTTTGAAAATATTTTTGCAAGATGTGCCAGAGCCCAAAACATTTGAAAATATTTAGCAAGTATTTATCATAGTTTAAAATCAGTAATTTATTACTCATGTTAGTTCATCATACACCCCCTTGAGTTCCTCACCTCTCAACTAATGTGCAAGCCTAATGTCTTCTACATAGTTATGCTACCCCTCCCAACTAGGTCTCCTTAATAAATATTTATACACTAAAGGGTTTTGCTTCTCCGTATTGCCCATATAGTACGCTACCCATTTAGTCCTCAGTTAAATATGTCTTTAACTTCTCCCATACCGCCCATACAATACACTATCATTCACTAAGCCTTCAGGCTATGCACATTCCTAACGTATCCAAACGACACGCCAGCCCCACTAATACACACACATAGTGAGTTACCCTAAGTTCCAAGTTCTGGGGCACAAATCCAGACTTCACTAGAATCATCAAGGTTGGATCTCCCTCTACACGAAAACCTCCGGCTAGCAGGCAACGTAGGTATGTTCACAAACATAAGAAAGCTCATAATAGGTATACACACAATCTATAAATGTAATCTGTATAGGTATACACACAACCTATAAATATAATACATGTAGGTATACACACAACCTATAAATATCCTTTGTATAGGTATATACACAGCCTATAATATAATATGTATAGATATTCACTCAACCTATGATAATTTATATATGTGTACACTCAACCTATAATTATCATTCGTATGTAGTATATATATCTCAAATACTTACCATACTTATCAATTTATGATTATAACTTTCTATTATAAACTCCCAAGTATTATCCTCAAGTCGAAGGTCCCTAGTTACCTACTTACGTTATTTTAGTAGTTAATTCACTCATACTCTACTAGTCAACATCATAAGTTCACTTGAAATCTCTGCGACTCAATCTCATTCTTTCGAATTCACTAACACTAGAGTTTAAGCCCGATAATCTTAGACGTAATTCTACCATTTATGACTAAGTCCAAATCCTACCAAGGCCTACTGTAATTTATAATATCCCTTATTATGTTTTATAGATGTCCCAAAAGTTTCCCCATTTATAAATCACATTTTAAGGGCTTAATAAGGGAAATAATAAAAATCTGGGCAAACTGAATCGATTCTCCCTTAGTCGGAAATCGATTCAAACAGTAGCATGTTGTCTTCTTCGATGAGTTTTAGTGTTTTTCACCATTTTTCTTTTACACAACCTCCATGATCCTTCACCAAACTTACAACCAATTGTCCTAAACATTATCTACATATGTTAGGATGATTTTCAACGTGATTATAACATCAAAACACAACGATTTCTATTAAAGAACGTATCAAATCATTTATTTCATACGTTCGACCCTTTCAGGTTAAAACACAATGATCGACCCTTCTGGACATACTGGCACACTCAAAATGATCATTTGGATGACCTATAAATAATTCACATTTTATTTCATACGTTTTATGTCCCGACACAACTCACACACGCATCCCCACTAAATTACTGTAACTGTCATTTTTCTCACTCACGACAATTATAATACTTTCTCATCAATTTATTACTCGTTCACTAAGTAATACTCAATATTATTCATACAAATAAATAACAATCCTTATCACGCTAATTAATATTTATTTTAGTCTGAATTAATTATCGATATCTTAGTGGTACTCCTCATTTCGACTATCTATACTCTACCATTTTAACTACTGATCAATCCACCCTAATCATTTTACTCCAAAGTACTCCTTCATTTCCCTTACCATTTCACCTTGGCACCTGCGAAACCAATTTCCCATCTCCCAAGAATATTCCAGCATAATTTGGGATGATATTCTAACGGCTATACCCTTCGCTATCCTTGAAAAGGTCCATTCTTACCTAGATACCAACTTACCTCTTTTTAAATCATATACTCCTTTTGTGGGAGATATCTTCAATCATACCCAACTATTTACGTCATATTTTTACGTCTATAGTTGGTTATAACAAAACTCTCGTCATTTTACTCCTCTGCTCAGAGTACTTCTTGATTATCTTTGAAAATCTAAAATGTACATTCCTTGTACTTTCTAACACTATAATCACCCATTTCTATCTACTCTTCAGTTTCTTGTGACACGCCTTGTTCGCAATGCAACTACATTCTCTTTGTCTCATTATTGTTTTGTCTCTAATTTACTCATGCATCTACATTTATTTCATACGTTTCCACATCTTCCTCTCATGAATGATATTGAAAATCTCAACTAACTTGGGCATCCATACACCCTATGTACCGTGCATTTCTGTACAAATCTATTGAACGTAATATACTTGTTTTAAACTAATCCTTGTGTACGCGACATGATCGTATATTAAGGTTATACTCAACCACCCTAAAAATTACAACTTAATTATTCTCTAGGTTGTCCCACTAATATACTCGTGGTGTAAAAGTCTACACTGGTCTTCACATGAGGATTATACGACTCTATTGACCTTAAATCAGAATATAACTATCAATTCTACGATATAATCACGTATACGTACACTAACTAAGGTACCAAACCCATTTCCTAGTGACCGAACTTCTCCCAATTTCCAATGCTTCCTAAATTTCATGTGCGGGATGTATCGCAAAGCGAAATCCAAACAAGGAACCCCTGGATACACTACTTTCCAACATTGTTGTTCGTCGAGATCCGTTAGGCCCTCAACACATAACATGTACCCCCAAATTCCCGCCAGCTGACATAAAAATCTACTCATCCATTCTCACATCACTAAAGACGACATACAACACGACGATCTCACTATTTCAAGTTCTTAGCACTATATAAATAACGAGCTATATCTCTCCGCTCAAAAAGAACACGAGGTACCCTAAATCACATCAGCCAATGTCCTTACTCACCGGGATCAAATATAATAAGACAACATACTCACCGAGGTCTACGATATAATACAATATTATATCTGTAGTCTCAACACTGTTTCAGGATATGCCTCGCAAAAATAATATATCTCACCCTGGAATAATGAGAACGATAGTCTTATCACACAATCTATGTAACACCACGTAAATTTTAATGACTTTTAAATGGGGATTAATTAAATTAAAAGGGGAAATTAATTCGGATTAAAATAAATTCTTATTAGCGAGATAAGGATTGAATTTATTTGTATGAATTATATTGATTATTACTTAGTGAATGAGTAATAAATTGATGAGAAAGTATTATGATTGTCGTGAGTGAGAAATACGACAGTTACGGTAATTTAATCGGGACGTACATGTGAGTCATATCGGGACTTAAAATGTATGACATAAAATGTGAATTATTTATGAGTCATCCAAATGGTCATTTTGAGTGAGCCAGTGTGTCCATAAGGGTCGAAATAGTCAGAAAAGTGTACTCGGGAGTTTGGATTGGGTCCCGGGGCATAATTAGGCCAAATCGGCACCCTGGAGCGGTATTTCGGTCTTTTGAATTTTTAGAGAAAAGAGACCAACGAATCTACCCTGTTTATATCAGTATATGTGATGAGGGAGTTAGTATTAGAAGTTAGAAAATCAATGGAGAGGAGAGGAGAGGCCATTTGAGAGGAAGACAAGAGGGTTTGGAGGTGTAAAACATTAATCCATCCAAAAGTGTTGCTGGAATCAGAATCAAAACGGGGAGAGATCAACTTCATCATCATCAAACGAATTCAGACTATCAATGATAAAGAGGCAAGTGTTTATTTCAATTTATTTTGAAGTTATAATACCCATATAGTGTAGTGTTTTATATTTGATGATTTTAAAATGAAGTTCTTAGAAAATTGATGAATTAAATCCATGAATTGGGATAGGGTGTCAGGTATAATGTACATATATATTGTAGTTAATACAAAGCCATGGTTGATTGAATTAAAAAAATGAAAGGGATATGGGTTGTTGATGAATATAGATGAAGAACACGAAAAATGGAGTTTAGAGGAATTAAAGATTATACTCAGTTCTTGGGTGGAATTCTTGATGTTTTGATGATATATTTGCACTGGAAATTATCCCTATACATTTATGTAATGTTTAGTAATTTTGGTTAAGAGTTAAGTGAAGAATCATGAGCTTTTGAGTAATGAAAATTGGAGAAAATGCAACTGCGTAAGGAAGAAAAAGAATTTTCTACTTTTCGAAGTGATTCGGACCAAGGGTGAATCGATTCGGTAAGGTGAATCGATTAAGCCCTTGGGCGAATCGATTCAATTTTCCAGATTTGTAAAATTTCTTTTAAACCTTGGAATTTGCGAATAATTAACGGGGGACTTTTGGAGCACCTCTAAATGATAAAGTGCATTATATTGAATACCAATAGGCTTATTGTGGGGATTAGGTTTATAAAAATTGAGATGAGATAAGGCTAGAGATTATAGGGAACATATCCATAGTTATTGAATGGATAGGATTTGGAGCGGGTCACGGAGAGATGAGTGAACCTATGACTTAGAATAGTTAAGTATGAGTGCAGTAACTACTAAAATAACTTAAGGGGGTAACTAGGGACCTTTAGGTAGGGATTAATACTCTGGGAATTGCGATAGGGAGTTATAATCGTATATCGATAATATGTTGAGTATTCGAGAGATATATTACATATGGGTTTTATTTATAGGTTGAGTGTATACCTATATGGATTATATTTATAGGTTGAGTGTATACCAATACGAAGGATATTTTTAGGCTGAGTATTTACCTATACGGATTATATTTATAGATGGTGTGTATGCCTATATGGATTATATTTATAGTTGTGTGTATGCCTTTATGAAACATATGGATAGGTGAAGTGTATACCTATTATGTGCTTTCTTTTGTGTGTAAAATACCTACGGTGCCTACTATCCAAATGTTTTCGCGGGGAGGGTGATCCCACCTTGACGATTCTAGTGAAATCTGGATTTGTGCCCCAGAACATGGAACTTTGGGCAGCTCACTATATGTGTTTTAGTGTGGATGGCGTGTTGTTTAGGTACGTTAGGTATGTGCGTAGCCCAAAGGCTTAGAACCATGCTCGCCTCCATTATGTGTTGATTTATTTTGGGTTCGAGGAGACATGCCGAACTAATAGTCCTTGATTGAGTTAGAGAGGTACATGGATTTGATAGCAGAGTCTACAAACTCGCACCACAGTTATTAGTCGGGGGATGCTAGAGTTATGTGTGACATATCTATACATACATGTGTATTTTCCTACTTGTGTGTGAAATTTGTAATTGCAGCTAACATATATTTAAATATAATGTAATTAAGAGATATTCTACCTAGATAGAGTATTCCTAAAAGATGATTTAAGTAGAGTAACTTAATGAAATGGTTTAACAATAACATAAGTGATATGTTAATAATGGTTAATAATAACACATATGAGACATGTTAATTATTAGTGTACGATAATGTACTGTTTGGGCGGTACGGGGAAGTTAAAGAGAAATTTAACCAAGGACTTAATGAGTGAAGACTGGAAGAATGTGGCGTACTGTATGGGCAGTATGGGAGAGCTAAACTAGTTAGTTGTCAGATGGTTATTAATGAGACCTAGTTGGGCTGGGTAGCATAGCTAGGTAGATGACGTTAGGCGTGAATATTAGTTGAGAGGTGATTTACTCAAGGGAGTGTACGCTGAACTAACATGTGTAATAAATAACTGATTTTAAACTGTGATAAATACTTTCTAAATGATTTCAAAATACTTTGCGCTCTGACCCGTTGATTAGGCATAAATTCTTCGCATTTATTCCTGTAATTTAGAGTCTTAATATTCCATGTAATATAATTCGAGTTGATTTACCTCATATTTTTGCTACTGATGTTTTCTAACTAGTACGCCGAGTTTCGTGTATTTCTCATAGCTTTTGCAGGTATTTAGTGCACGAGAAAAAAGAAAGAAACCGGAAGAAAAAAAGAAGAAAAAGGAAGAAAAGTCAAAAGGTCAAAAGAGTAATTTGCATCTATAATTCGGATGAGAAGTCTAAGAAGAGTTAAATAACTCAAGTTTATGAACTCATAGGAAGAAACGACATCCAAATTCAAGTCCCGAATCACAAGTTACGAAGCTTCAAAGTTGAGAGAAAAATCACAAGGAAGGGGAAAGTTCTGAATAAGCCAAACCGCACCCATAGAGGATAAAAAGAACCGATTCGGATATTGGCTAAACTTTATGTAAAGACCAAACCGAATCGATAGAGAGAAAAATGAACCGGTCCGGTAGTAAAGAAATTTTTGAATAAGGCAAACCGAATCGATGTATCTGACCCGAATCGGTTCAGCTGTCAAATTCCACCCTTATCCTCTTCCAAAATTAGAGTTGTACATGGTTAAAACTCTTGTAAAAATGAAGTTTGTATATTCGAATGGATTCCAAGACTTATGGGAGTTCTTAGGGAGTTTAATTTAGCATAGTTTTAGAAAGAGAAAGAAGTCAAGAACCCTAGTAGCACAAAGTTACAGATTTGTGATTCTTAATTCAGCTTTCTTTAGTATGGTTTGTTTCTTCTTCTTCTTCTTCTTCTTCTTCTTCTTCTTCTTCTTCTTCTTCTTCTTCTTCTTCTTCTTCTTCTTCTTCTTCTTCTTCTTCTTCTTCTTCTTCTTCTTTATTGTTCGAATTCATTAATCAGTGCATGGCTTATTTGTTCCAATAGTTCGTCGATCATCTTCTTCTTCTAAGTTTAATTTTCATCATTGTTTTGATTTCCTACACAGTAGAAAAGATAATTATAGTTAATTACACCATGTTAGGCTAGATTTCCAAGGGTTGGGATGCATGATCCCAACTCGATGTGGTTTGCACATATAAAAAATTAGTCTTTGAATTAAATAATAATTGAATCATGTTGTGTAGTGATCACAACCGTTGTAGGTATTTTAACCTCATTTTCCCTAGGTAACCGCGGTGTTTAAGAGTGTGACATGCGTGTAGCTATTTCGACACCGCTTTATTCTTGATCTTGATTACGTATGATGTGGGCTAGTACCCTCATATATGTAATGCTTGAGATTAATAAAGACTGGTTTTAATCAATTATCTAATTCATAAGCTCGTTTTATATCCGGTAAACATACCAGGGTTCAGGGGATTGTAGTCCAACCTACTTTTCTCATTCATATTTAATCAAATTCCATTAGTTTTACTTCTGCTCACATAATTTAGTTAGTAAGTTTAATTTAGTTGCATTTAGTTAGTAGAAATCAATCTCAAAACTAATCATCTTTTCGTTGCTTTTTTTAGAGTCAGTTTACGGTTAGTCATCTTTCCTACGTCGTCACGAGCATTCGTCCTATTTTCCTAAGAATTCAACCCTGTCTTATCGAGTTATTACTTATGCAATCGATTTGCACTTGAACCGTAATAGCACGAGTTAGAGACACATTTGTAGTTGCGTTAAGTTTTTGGCGCCATTACCGGTGATTTACGTAGAAGGTTAGGTTGGGTCGATTTGATTTGAAAATTGATTCCAAAAACTTAAAAGGACAAAAAAAATCATAAAATAAAAAAAAATCCAAGAAAAATGAGAAAAATTGAAAAAAAGATTCTTTACTTCTCTCAAAGTTCGTTAATGCAAAATCTGCTACAAAACCCTTAAGCAACTCCCACACGCATTCATGAAAATCTCATAGTTGAGTACATTCTTGATAGCCCACACACTCCTCGCGTCCCACAATTTTGGGTTCCACCTCCTACACCTCCAAATTCCATTACGAGCCACACTTCCAGGGAACCGAGTGAGGATTTTGAGTCTTTTTTTTTTTTGGGGGGGGGGGGGGGAGAGATGTCAGAAACTGCTAGTTTTTGTATGGGTGAGGGAGATCTACCATATCATCCCATGAAAGATCTTTTATATCCCGAGCGAACTGTCACCCCTGTGTGCATTCTACTTCCATATAATGCAGGACAGTTCCACTTTCGTAATGGGATGATACAAATTCTCCCTACGTTTCACAGCATGGATTCGGAGAAACCATACCTCCAAAACTGTGTTTCGAAGAGGCATGAGACACATTTAGTGATTTAGCTTGCACGCAAGATGTCGTTCGCCTAAAACTTTTTCCTTTTTCCTTAAAGGATAAAGCTAAAACCTGCCTGTGGTGTTTATCGCCTAACTTAGTTACGTCATGGAAGGATATGCAATCAAAGTTTCTCTTGAAATTCTTTCGATAACATAGAACCAACTCCGTCAAGGCTCAAATTAAAGTCTCTCAATAACGAGATAATGGGTCCTTTGATCGGTGTTGGGAATGCTTCCAAGAGTTAGTTAACGCTTGCCCACATTATGGATTTGAAAAGAACCATCTTATCTCTTTCTTCCATCAAGGGATAACTATAGCGTACAAACAACTTGTTCAAACTATGTGTGAAAGACTATTTTGGGAATTAGATGCGAACGATGCTCATATTCATCTTAAGTATGTCGCTGAGAATACTCAAGCATGGGACACATCCGATCCCAACACCCAAAACTGGGTTTGACAAATTCCCACAGCTCCTTCCACATTCGATCTTTACCACGTGGATAAGGACACATCATTGAACCTTAAAATTAGTCAACTTGAGCGTAAATTGGATGACGTACTAGAATTATGGTTAAGAGAAGCCTCTGGATCAAATCAAGCTATTTTTGAGGTGGGACATTCAACATAAGAATGCCCGACGATAGCTGCCTTCAAGGTCATGCTTTAAGAACAAGTAAATGCGATAGGAGAGTTTAAGGGTAACTTCAACGCCCCTTATGGGAATTCAAATAACCCTTAGTGGAGGAACCATCCTAGGTTTATTTATGGGCAACAACATTTTGCCATGAATCCTAATTCACACGTTGCCCATCCACCTCCACTTCCTAATTTTCAACAAGCGCCACCTAAGCCAGCACTTATGTACATACCACCTCCCGCGCCATACATCACCCTGCCACGAAGAACTCTCGAGGATAGTTTAAATCAATTCATCCAATCTCAAAACGTAACCAACACTAAGCGTGAGCGAATGTTCAATGAGATCAACACTAGTATCTCTAGGTTGTAATCCATTTCAAATATCCAAGAAAAGGGTAAGTTTTCGGCCCAAGTCCAAAGACCTCCCCAAGGTCAATCTAATGTCAGCGCTACATCCTATAAGCATCCTGAGTAATGTAGTACGATTACCTCTCTACGTAGTGGGAGGGTCATTGATTTATCACCGCCCCCACACGAGGAACCAAAAGATAAGGAGGTCTCGCTCAGCACGAAAGAGGCCGAAGATGCTTCCTTAACTGAGAGTGATGATGAAGACAACACTAGTGGGCCCAAAGTCATTGTGAAACCACCCACTGTTGCGACGTTTCCTCAACGGTTGGTCCCATCTAAAAAAGGGACCTCCCGCGACGATGTTTTGGATGTCCTCAAGCAAGTGAAGATCAATTTACCTTTCTAGAAACTATCAAGTAAATTACAGCGTGCACTAAGTTCCTTAAGGAATTACTCATGGTCAAACGTAGGCTAAAGGTGAAGAAGAATGTATTTTTGGCACAGAACATCATCTCGATATTGTTGAGTGACCTTCCATTTAAGTATAAATATCCGGGTGCACCCACCATTTCGTGCATCATGGGGAAAAATAGAATCGAACGAGCGCTAATATATTTAGGGGCGAGTGTTAGTATTCTCCCCTATTTCATCTGTAAGCAACTGGATTTGGGGAATCTTAAGACCATAAATATGACTGTCCAACTCACGGATCACTCGATGAAGAAGCCTTAGGGAATTGTTGAAGATGTGATCGGCCAAATTGACAGATTCTACTTCCCGATAGATTTTGTCATTTGGGATGAAGAGCCATCCGTTATCTTGAGAAATCATGTTCCCATCATCCTTGACCTCCCATTCTTAGCTACGGCTAATGCACTTATTAATACTAGAAGTGAGCGAATGAAACTAACGTTCGGGAACATGACCATTGAAATAAATATCTTTAATAACACTAAACTCGAGGGTGATGAGAGCGAGATGAGACAGACGAATCTTATGGAAGTCATAAAATACGAGGATGAGAGGAATTATGTGAGTAATCCGTTAGGGGTGTGCCAGGTTAAAGCTAGTGATACAGTGATGAATAAGGAGTATGAGGGAGATCACCTATTTAGGTATGAGAGCGAGGGGTTGAAGGTTGAGCAAGTAACAGATGCCGTGAACTTAGGACAGGTTGAGAGAAAAAGCAGGACGATGGATAAGAACCTCAGTGTTAACGTCCAATCGCAATTGGACTCATGTAATCATCCACCCGTGCCACCAGATATTTCGGATGCAATAGATGAGAAGACACAAGTCTCTTCCGACTTAGAGCCCGACCCAACCATTACCGAGAGCGAGAGAGATCGGGGTTTGACAAGTCCCTCCCATTTCGATCGAGAGGAGCACTCTAAATCGGGATAAGTAAGTTGCACTTTCGTTGGGCACCTTGAGAATCCCATTCCCGACACATATCAAGAAACTCAAGGTGACTCCTTCACTTTTGGGAATGGTCCCAAGTTATTCCGATTGTTGGTGTATGATCCTAGGACGGGAGAAACAAGGAGAGCATAGGACCCCATGAGTGGGGTGAGGAATTTTTAAGATGGTGAGGAGGTCGTCGCACCCCCGACGTGTATGAGGTGACTCTTGTGTACCTTAGTTAGAGTCAAGGTAAGATCATTTGGAGTCCTTACTTGTTATTATTGTTGCATTTTGTCCTTTGTTAATTTTTCTATGCATTCTCTCTTTATTTTAAATTTGAGTCCTTTTGCATAGGGACTTTGCAAAAGTCGTCGGGGGGGGGGGGGTGGTGGTGGTGGTGTATGTAGGTGCTTGAAAATTTCACAATGTTCAAAATGCCCCCAAACAAAAAAAAATAGAAAATTTCAAAATTTTCCCAAAAAAAAAATGGAAAAAACATCTAAAAAAGCTAAAAATATTTCTTTAAAAAAATATAAAAATTAGAATTTAAAATTTTCAAAAATGTCACAATTTTGTTTAAAGTCTCAAATTGTAAGATTCAAATGCACAAATCCAAAATTGACTAAAGATGGAAATTGAAATAAAATTGACGACTTCACAAATAAGTGTGGAGATTATTAACCCGGTGAGATTTCGAGCCTATTGATTTTTGTGAGTTTTTAAATCAATCCGAGTTAATGGTTAACTCAAAGTTCATTTCAGTGTTTAAAAAAGTCGTTGAGGATCTCTATTCCTTTGTTTTGATCGGTTATGAAAAACGAGTGGGATGTTGTCTTGAAAAATGTGCTAAAAATATCTCTAAACTAAATGATTCCCGAGACGCATATGGTAAAGTAATGAGTAATTCGGACAATGAAGTTAGACCCTCGTTTGTTACCCAGATATAGCCATAAAAAGTTGTAAAAAAATTATCTTTTTACTACCCAACTTGAGCCTAATAAAATTTTCCTTTTCGTTTGATCACCCGGAAAACCCAAATAGCCCAGAGTTGTGAAAACTGGAATTGCATCAATAAAGTCCAAAAAGTGCATAAAAGGGGGCAAGAAAAAAATATAAGAAAAATGCTCACCAAAAACAACAAGAAAATAAAAATGTAAAAAAATAGATAAAAAATAAAGAAAAAGAAAGAGAAAAATGAGCTAAAGCCCGAGAAATAACTAATGGACATCTTAAGAACATTTTCCAATTTCGAATATCCAAGCACTCCCAATTTTACCAAATACACCCTACACCCCGAGAAAAGTCCTATCTGAGTCCGAATTTCAAAATGAATTACCTCATGGAGAGCTAAGATACAAAAGGATAATAAGAGAGATTAATTGGTGTGAATAAGAGGCAATGTTCTCGTTTCCCAATGGCCGTATTTCGATGAAGAGATCTTTTCGCCATATAAAATTTTCGTCTTCCGAATTTGTGTGCTTGAATTTGCATTCCATTACATTTACTCTTACAAATCACGTATATCGAGAGAAATATCCACAATTCGAGTGATTCGTTTGTGAGAGCATCCCGTGAGATTTTGAAATCAAAACGAATTTTCGAAAATTAATGTAATGATCAATCTGTGGAAATTAGAGATTTAATTTTCGGATTCGCACACACACACTACGAATTGAGAATTGTGAATATAAATTTGTGGTGACTTTTTTTAGAGAGCTTAAATTGGACAATTTTTAATTATTTTGATTTTTTTTTAGTCGAAAATGAATTTTGTGGGTATATTCACTGCAAACTCTCACGAGACACAACTCGTCCTACTAGGGTAGCGTAGGGGTTTAAAGGCTTATTGCATACGCTAAATGCAATCGCTTTCCCTCGAAAGAGGTATTCTATCCCAATAAAACATTTGACAATAGTTTGACCATGTTTCGATTCTTTTACGTTGCTCGGGACGCACAAAGTTGTTATGGGGGATTCTTGCAAAATATTTTCAAAAGCTTTTAGGTGTCTAGCCACAGTGATGCCGAGATTAATATTTATTCCAGGGATGCATAGCTACAATACTTGTGGATACTTGCAGGATTTGGACTACACGTTTCAGTTGCTTCATTCCTAGAGTAAGATTTAGGTTCAGTTATTCCATTTGGGCATGCTGCACTCCAGCTATTTCTTTTATTCAGTTAGTGAGACTTTCTATTTACGGACTCGGTTTATTTTAGTAGATTTTTAGTTAAAGTTTTTTATTTTCAATCGATGGTTTATTCGGTATTATCTTATTCAGTATTTATCTTATGATGGATTTATATTACTACTGTGTGGATGGTTTTGTAATTGTGTTTATTTTCAGCATGTTGTTATTTAATGAAAGATAAAATTTGGCACCGATTTATTTAAAGAGTAGGTGGTTAGTAATTTAAAAAGTTTTTGACCGTGATGGTATGAATGAATCAGATGAGATTCCTATTTTATTTTTATGAAGGACTGATCACCTAGTATTTAAATAGGCGGGGTGTCAAAGATGGTATCAGGGCATCAGTTTCTAGTGTCCTTAGATTCTGTACGTCTTTTTTACATTTCAGCGTAGCGTTCTATGATATAGAGACTTATTATAAGTTTATTGTATTCCTCTACGTATGCGACTTACGTTCTCCTGCTATTAAGTATAGTTGATGTGATTCATATATGAGTTTGGTTGGGCTTCGTACATGAAACAATATAGGGAGACGAACGGGGGCCGTTAGAAGGACTGTAGGACGAGTGGCTCAGCAGAAGACATAAAGTATTATGGAAATGGTGATCGTGATAGAACTTACCAAAATTATTGTTCAGGCAGGTGAAAGTATGATAATTACTGGGGAATCACTGTCATAAATAACAGTAGTGTAAATTCACACTCTCCCAGCGTAGTCGATAAGGGGGGGAGTTCAAGGAGTTCTTTCGAAGGGTTCCTATAAGGATTAAGAAAAGACAGGATGTGTGATGGGCCAATGGGATGAGATAATCAAACGGCAATGGTGTAGGGTGGAGTGAAGCAACACCCAAGATTACGTTTTGGGAAAATTTTTTTAGCTCATAGGAGCTGCATAGAGTGATGAGAGTCAGTCACCACATATTAAGAAGTATATGTAGAATTAAATGAGGAATTTGGGCGCGATTTGATTGTAAGATATTCCATTGGTAGTTCAGACTGAGACGCAAATGGAGTTTCAGAACTTATCACCAATGGGGAAGATAGAGATCGATAGTGAAAGAGCAGTTGACTTATTTATCAAACTTCGTACCCAACGGAGGGGGTACAGAGAATATGGAAGGGTATGTAAGTTGATAATGGACTCATGAGTATAATACAAAACATGAATGGGCGATCTGGAAAGGATGACTATTGTCGATGTCGTCAAGGTTGTACGTTCACAATTTTATGTCACTACTTCCATGAAAAGGGAGCCAAAAGGGTTAGAGAATCTAGTCGACAAGCAAGACTGGAGTAAACGGTACTAGTGAAACACCACAAGAGGGATACTTGGGAGGGGAACCATTTAAATTATTGAGATTAATGAGAGTCCTACCATGCGATGCTGGATTCAATCAAGGCCATTAAGGCCAACATCGAGTTCCATAAGGATAACAGAACTAGAAGGGACAACAGGGGTAGCAGTCGAGTAAAAGACTACCAGGTTCGAGAGACGGACACCCCGACATGGACAGTAGGGCTAGAGACAGCACATAAAGGTTTTCTATGTGTGGAGATTTGGGTCACCTGTATTGAGCGTGTCCACAGTGAGAAAGTGAGACCATTTAGATTGGAAAATTGATGGGAAGGGCAGAATAGTAGGAGGAGCGAGATTTTCGGCAGGGGAATCAGGCTATGAGATTTAGGCCAGAGGTTACCAACCCGAGAATGATGGGTTTAGGTAGGACCGATAGGGTCCTCAGTAGCAACAACATCCCGTTCTTCTGGGTTGACAGGGCCAAGGGAAGGGTAGGGGAGGCCAACAGGATCAGGACGAGATACAGGGGAGTTCTTTGGCAATTGTCTCAGTTGTGGAGAGATGGGTCACATGAAGAAGTATTACTCCAAAGTGAGGCAGGGGGCAACTACAGGTTGAGTTCTTGGATATACAACCATTGCTTCAGATCATGGGTCAGTTTCAGTGAGAGAATTAAGCTCAGAAACCCATTAACCAAACAAGGTAGATGGTAAATGGAGATAAAATTCCTGTCTTTATCTATGAGTATAAGATAAGTTCGGGTGATATGGGTGCATCACAATATATGATTATTTAACACTTAAATTCGCGAGTGAGTCAGATTTAGTGGGTGCGTTGGCAGTGTCAGCCTTATCAGATATATATTTACCATTGGGTAGCGAGACTCTTTAGTGTTTCTAGGGGAAAGCGGGTGTGTACACTAGGAGGATGTTGGTATTGTGTAATTAGTTTTACTACTTTTGAGATTTATGAAAGTATAATTTATTATAATCATTTGTAGTGACTGGATACCGAGGGTTTGAGTGGTAGTAGATTATGTAATAAGACTATCGTGCTCATTATTCCAGGGAAGATATATTATTGTATTATATCGTAGACTTAGGTGATTAAGTTATCTTGTTATATTTGATCCCGATGAGTAGGGACATTTACTGATATGATTTAGGGTACTTCATGTTATTTATTGAGTGGAGAGATATAGCTCGTTATTTATATAACGCGAAGAACTTAAAATAGTGAGAGCGTTATGTTGTATGTTGTCTTTAGTGACATGGGTATGGATGAGTAGATTATTACGTCAGAAGACGAGAAATTTAGGAGCACTAGTTATGTGCTAAGGGACTAATGGATCTAGACGATCGACAATGTTAGTTAATCATGTATTAGGGTTGGTCTATTGTTTGGACTTCGCTTTGCGAGACATTCCACGCATGAAACTCAGTGAACGTCGACAGGTGGGAAATTTGTGGCCTTTAGAATATGGGTTTAATACCTTAATTATTATACGTGTGTGAAGTTATAACTGAGAGAAGATAGTTATATGATGATTTAAGGCCAGATGAGCCATATGATGTCGATGTGGAAAATAATTAAGTTGTAGTTGGTAGAGTAGTTAAGTGTAACCCTATTGCTTAGTCATGCCTAGTATACAAGGCTTAATTTAAAACTAGTAGATTACGTTCAGTTGATTGGTGTAGAAATGCACGGGACATAGGGTGTATGGGCGCCCTAGTTAGTTGAGACTTCCAGTATCATTCATAAGGAGAAGACGTGGAAACGTATGAAATAAACATAGATAAATGGGTAATTTAGAGGTCGAACTAGAACGAGATAATGAGAATGTAGTTTAATTGTGAGAAAGGAGTGTCACCAAAAACTGAAGAGTAGACGAAAAGGGGTGATTATAGTGTTGAAAATTACAAGGAATGTACAATTTAAATTAGCGAGCATAATCAGGAACTACTCTGAGCAGAGGTGTATAATGATGAGAGTTACGTCATAACCAACTAAAAATGTAAAAGTCTGACGTGCATAGTTGGGTATGATTGAAGATATCTCCCACAAAGAGAGTATATGATTTTAAAAAGAGGGAAGTTGGCACCTAGCGAGGAGGGGACCTTCCCCAAGATAACGAAGAGTATAACTGTTAGAATAAGGCCCCAAATCGTGTTGGAATATTCTTGGGAGAAGGGCCATTGGTTTTGTTGGCGCCAAGGTAAAATGACAAGGTAAATGAAGAAATAATTTGGAGTAAATTGATTAGGGAGGATTGATCATAAGTTCAAATGGTAGAGTACATATAGTCGGACTGAGAAGTACCACTAGTGAAGGGGTACCGAGAACAGTGTAATATTTCAAATTTTAGAAGGATGTGGATACCATGCGAGAAAGTATTTGAGACTGTTAGTACTGAGCTTATCCTAATTTCGAGAATGAAATTCCCTTGTAAGGGGAAAATTATGTCCTACCCCGTAAATTTCAATGATTTTTTAGATGGGGGTTAATTAAATTAAAAGGGGAAATTAATTCGGATTAAAATAAATATTAATTAGCGTGATAAGGATTGATATTTATTTGTATGAATTATATTGAGTATTACATAGTGAAAGAGTAATTAATTGATGAGAAAGTATTATGATTGTCGTGAGTGAGAAATACGACAGTTACGGTAACTTAGTCGGGACACACGCATATGAGTCGTACCGGGACTTAAAACTTATGAAATAAAATGTGAATTATTTATGGGTCATCCAAATGGTTATTTTGAGTTCTCCAGTGTATCCAGAAGGGTCAAAATAGTTTAAAAAGTGTACTTGATGGTTGGATTGGGTCCCAGGGCATTTTTAGGCCAAATCGGCACCCTGAAGGGGTATTTTGGTCTTTTGAATTTTTAGAGAAAAGGGACCTACGAATTTACCCCATTTATATCAGTATGTGTGATGAGGGAGTTAGGGTTAGAAGTTAAAAAATCAATTGAGAGGAGAGGAGATGCCATTTGAGAGGAAAAAAAATAGGGTTTGGAGGTGCAACACATTGATTCATCCAAAAGTGTTGTCGGAATCGAAATCAAAAGGAGGAGAGATCAAATTCATCATCATCAAGAGAATTCAGGTCATCAATCATAAAGAGGCAAGTGTTTATTGAAATTTCTTTTGAAGTTATAATACCCATGTAGTGTCGGGTTTTATATTTGAGGATTTAAAAAGAAGTTCTTAGAAAATTAATGAATTAAATCCATGAATTGGGATAGGGTGTCATGTAGAATGGACATATATATTGTAGTTAATACAAAATCGTGGTTGATTGAATTAAAAAAAAAATGAAAGGGATATGGGTTGTTGATGAATATAGATGAAGAACATGAAAAATGGAGTTTAGAGGAATTAAAGATTATACTCAGTTCTTGAGTGGAATTCTTGACGTTTTGATGATATATTTGCACTGGAAATTATCCCTATACATCTATGTAATGTTTAGTAATTTTGGTTAAGAGTTTGGTGAAGAATCATTAGCTTTTGAGTAATGAAAATTGGAGAAAATGCAACTGCTTAAAGAAGAAGAAGCATCTGCTACTTTTCGAATAGATTCGGCCCTTAGGCGAATCGATTTGGTTTGTCAAATTTGTCAAATTTCTCTTCTAAACCCTAGAATTTGCGAATAATTAATTGGGGACTTTTAAGGAACCTCTAAATAATAAAGAAAATTATATTGAATGTCAGTGGGCATATTGTGGAGATTAGGTTTAAAAAAATTTAGATCAGATTAGGCTAGGGAAATCGGGAACATATCCATAGTTATTGAATGAACCAGATTTGGAATGGGCCACGAAGAGATGAGTGAACCTATGACTTAGATCAGTAGAGTAAGAGTGCAGTAACTACTAAAATAACTTAAAGGGGTATCTAGGGCCCTTCGAGTAGGGATTAATACTCGAGGAAATGAGATGGAGAGTTATAATTGTATATCGATAATATGTTATTACATATGGATTATATTTATAGGTTGAGTGTATACCTATACAAATGATATTTATAGGTTGAGTGTATACCTGCACGTATTATAATTATTGGTGGTGTGTATACCTATATGGATTATATTTATAGGTTGTGTGTATGCCTAAATGTGACATATGGATATGTGGTGTGTATGCCTACTATATGCTTTCTTTTGTGTGTGAACATGCGTACGCTGCCTGCTATCTGGAGGTTTTTGTGCACAGAGAGATCCCACCTTTATGATTCCAGTGAGATCAGGATTATTGCCCTAGATCATGGTACTTAGGGTGGCTCACTATTTGTGTATATTAGTTTGGCTGGCATGTCGTTTGGGTACGTTAGGAATGTGCGTAGCCCAAAGGCTTAGAACCATGTTCGTCTCCATTATGGGTTGATTTATTTTAAGTTAGAGGAGACATGTTAAACAAGTAGTCCTTGATTGAGTTAGAGCGGTACGTGGACTTGATAGCAGAGTATGCCGACTCGCACCACAATTCTTAGCTCGGGGATGCGAGAGTTGTGTACATAGATTGTATGATGTATCTATAATGACATGTGTATTTTCCTACTTGTGTGTGAAAGTACTAACTATAGATAACATATATCTAAATGTGATGTAATTAATAGATATTCTACCTAGTGTGTGATGGTAATAAGTTAGATAACGTATGTCTAAAAGATGATTTAAGTAGAGTAACTTAATGAAATGGTTTAACGATAACATAAGTGAGATGTTAATAATGGTTAATAATTTCATATGAGACATGTTAATTATTAGTGTACGATAACATACTGTTTGGGAAGTAGAGGGGAAGTTAAAGAGAAATTTAACTAAGGATTAATGAGTAAATATTGGAAGAATGTCGCGTACTGTATGGGCGGTACCGGAGAGCTTAACATGTTAATGGTCAAATGGTTATTGATGAGACCTAGTTGGGTTGGGTACCATATCTAGGTAGATGACGTTAGATGTGCAAATTACTTGAGAGGTGAGTAACTTAAGGGCGTGTATGCTGAACTGACATGTGTAATTAATAACTGATTTTAAATTGTGATGAATACTTGCTAAATATTTTTAAAATACTTTGGCTTAGACCTGTCTTGCAAAATATTTTTAAAACCTTTTAGGTGTCCAACCACAGGGATGCCGAGATTAATATATGTTCCAGGGATGCGTACTTGCAACACTTGTGGATGCTTGTAGGATTTGGACTAGATGCTTTAGTTGCTTAATTCCTAGAGTAGGATTCAAGTTCAGTTATTCCATTTGGGCATGTCACCCTTCAGCTATTTCTTTTATTCATTTGATCAAACTTTGTATTTATGGACTCAGCTTATTTCAGTAGATTTTTAGTTGGACTTTTGTATTGGAAACCGATGGCTTATTCAGTATTATCTGATTCAGTATTTATCTTATAATGGATTTATATTACTACGGCATGGATGATTCGGTAGTTGTTTTTTATTTTTCGCATGTTCTTATTTAATGAAAGATAAAATTTGGCACCGATTTATTTGAAACAAAGGTGGTTAGTAATTTAAAAAGTTTTCAACAATGACGCTAAGAATGAATCAGATGAGATTAATGTTTTATTTCTCTGAAGGACTAATCACCTGATATTTAAATAGGCGGGGTGTCATAATCTACTACCGCTCAAACCCTCGATATCTAGTCACCACAAATGATAATAATAATATCTACTTTCATAACTCTCAAAACTATTAAAACTATTTACATAATACATACATTATCCTAGTGTACACACCCTCTCCCTCGCAGAAAACACCAAAGAGTCCCGCTACCCAATGGTAAGTATATACCTGATAAGGCTGACACTGCCAATGTACCCACTAAATCCAACTCGCTTGAGAATTTAATTGTCAAATAATCATATATTGTGATGCACCCATGTCACCCGAACTTATCCTATAGTCATAAGAGCAAGATAAAAATTCTATCTCCATTTGCCATTCGCCTTGCTTGGTCAACGTGTTCCTGAGCGTAACTCTCTCGTCGAAACTGGCCCCTGATCTACTACAATGGGTGTATATCCAGGATCTTGTCCAGCATTTACCCCTTACCTCACTTGGGGGTAATACTTCTTCCTGTGACCTGCCTTTCCACAACTGAGACAACTTCCAGAGAACTCCCTTGTCTCTGGTCCTGTACCTATTGGCCTCCCCGCCTTTCCCTTGGCCTTGTAGGCCCATAAGAATGGGATGCTGCTATTATTAAGGACCCTACCTAAATCTCTTAGCTCGATTCCCCTATCGAAAATCTCGCTCCTCCTGCTGTTGTGCCCCACTGGCTCCGTTCCATATACTTTCCTAGTCTAACTGGTCTCACTTTCTCACTGTGGACACGTTCAATATAGGTAACCCTAATCTTCACTCATAAGACACCTTTCTATACTACCTCCCAACTCTGGTCCCACTAGCCACGTCGGGGTGTCCTTCTTTCATACCTAGTTGTCTTTTCCTTGATTGCTACCCCCGTTGTCCTTTTTAGTTCTGATAGCCCTATGAAACTCGATGTTGGACTTGACGACCTTAGCTGAATCCAATGTCGCTTGGTAGGACTCCCATTAATCTCAATTATTTAAATGGGTCCCCTCCTGGGTATCCTTCCTGTGGTGTTTCACTAGCACATTTTAATCTAATATTGCTCGTTGTCTAGATTCTCCGACCCTCTTGGCTCCCTTCTCATGGAAGTGTTAATATAAACTTCTTTATGTACGAACTTGACGACATCGAAACTTGTCATACTGGCCAAATTTCCCATCTATGCTCATATATTATACTCACGAGACCATTATCAACTTATGGACCCTTTTCATTTCTCGCATCCCCCTCATAGAGTACGAAGTTTGCTGAACAAGTCAACTGCTATCTCATGATCGATATCTATCTTTTTCGCTAGTGATAAGTTTTGAAACTCTATTCGCATCTCTGTCCAAACAACAGATGGAATATCTTACGATCAAATCGCACCCAAATTCTCATGTAATTATACATATACTTCTTCTTATGTGGTGACTGACTCTCATCACTTTATGCTGCTCAAACGAGCTACAAATTTCACTCGAAATTTACTCCTAGGTGTCGTTTCTCTCACCCTACACAATTTCCATTTGATTATCTCCTTCCATTGAACTATCCCACTTCCTCTCTTCCCCAAGTCCATATAGATGGATCTTCGAAAGATTCCTTCCGACTTCCCCACCCCTTGCCGACTGCGCTGGGTGAGTTTGATATTCAACCACCGTTATCTACAGCAGCACTTGGGGAAACTACTGTTCCCGATTAATTATCCTATTATCAACTTCCTGAACAATAATCATGGTGTCTTTTATCACGATCACCATTTCTGGAATACTCTTTGTCTTCTACTGAGCCTCTCCTCCTACAGTCCTTCTAACGACCCTCGTTGGTCGTCCTATATTGTTCGGTATATCAAGCCCCACCGAACTCGTACATGAATCACTTCAACTATACTTAATAGCAAGAGAACATAAGTCGCATACGTGGAGGAATATAAGAATCCTATAATAAGGCTCTATATAAAAAAAACTCTACGCTGAAACATAAAAATCCGCACAGATCCTAAGGACACTAGAACCTGATGCTCTGATACCATCTGTAACACCTCACCGATTTAAATACTGGGTGATCCATCCTTCATAAAAACAAAACAAGAATCTCATCCGATTCATTCTTAGCATCACTGTCAAAACCTTTTTAAATTACTAACCACTGACGTATTAAATAAATCGGTGACAAATTTTATCTTTCATTAAATAACAACATGCAGAAATAAATACAATCACCAAATCATCTACGCAGTAGAAATATAAATCCATCACAAGATAAATACTGGATAAGATAATACCGAATAAACCATCGGTTGCCCATACAAAAGTCCAACTAAAAATCTATTGAAATAAAGTGAGTCCATTAATACAAAGTCTGATAAACTGAATAAAAGAAATAGCTAAAGAGGTGACATGCCCAAATGGAATAAATGAACCTAAATCCTACTCTAGGAATAAAGCAACTGAAACATCTAGTCCAAGTCCTGCAATCATCCACAAGTGCTGCAGTTACGCATCCTTGGAACATATATTAATCTCTGCGTCCCTTTGGCTGGACACCTAAAAGGTTTTAAAAATATTTTTGCAAGATGGGTCGGAGCCCAAAACATTTGAAAATCTTTAGCAAGTATTTATCACAGTTTAAAATAATAAATTGATTACACATGTTAGCTTAGCGTACACTCTCTTGAGTTTTTCACCTCTCAACTAATCTGCACGCCTAACATCTCCTGCCTAGCTATGCTACCCTGCCAAACTAGGTATCCTCAATAATTATCTATCCACTAAAGGGTTTGGCTTCTCTGTATCGCCCAGACAGTACGCTACCCATTTAGCCATCCTTTAAACATCTCTTTAACTTCTCCTGTAACATCCATACAGTATGCTATCATGACACTAATAAATAACATGTCTCGTATGCTTTTATTAAACATAATTAACATCTCACTTATGTTATAGTTAAACCATTTCATTAAGTTACTCTAATTAAATCATCTTTTAGACATACTCTATCTAACTTTATTACCATCACACACTAGGTTGAATATCTCTTAATTACATCACATTTAGATATACGTTATCTTTAGCTACTACTTTCACACATAAGTAGGAAAATACACATGTGTGTATAGATATGTCACACAATCTATATACATAACTCACTATCCCTGGGCTAAGAACCACCGTGCGAGTCTGCATACTCTGCTATCAAGTCCATGTACCTCTCGTACTCAATCAAGGACTATTGGTTAGACATGTCTCCTCGAACCCAAAATAAATCAACACGGATTGGAGGAGAACATGGTTTCAAGCCTTTGGGCTACGCATATACCTAATGTACCCAAACGACACGCCAACCACACTAATACACACACATAGTGAGCCGCCCTAAGTTCCATGTTCTGGGCCATAAATCTAAACTTTACTGGAATCGTCAAGGTGGGATCGCCCTCTGCGTAAAAATCTCTGGATAGCAGGCAAGGTAGGTATCTTCACACACAAAAGTAAGCACATAATCTGCATACACACAACCTATAAATGTAATCCACACAATATCCTCTGTATAGGTATACATACAACCTATAATATAATCTGTATAGATATTCACTTAACCTATGATATAATCCATATAAGTGTACACTCAACCTATAATTATCATTCGTACGTAGTATATATATATCTCAAATACTTATTATACTTATCAATTTACGATTATAACTCTCTATCATAAACTCCCGAGTATTGTTCTCAATCCGAAGGGCCTTAGTTACCCCCTTATGTTATTTCAGTAGTTAATTCACTCATGCTCTACTAGTCTACATCCTAAGTTCACTTGAAATCTCTGCGGCTCAATCTCATTCTTTCGAATTCACTAACACTAGTCTTTAAGCTCGGTAATCTTAGTCGTAATTGTCCTATTCATGACTAAGTCCCAATCCTACCAAGGCCTACTGTAATTTATAATAATCCTCATTATGTTTTAAGGATGTCCCGTAAGTTTTCCCATTTATAAATCACATTTTAAGGGCCTAATAAGGGAAATAGCATAAATATAGGAAAATCGAATCGATTCGCCCATGGGCCAAATCGATTTAAATAATATCATGTTGTCTTCTTCGATGAGTTTTAGTTTTTTTCACCATTTTTCTTTTACACAACCTCCATGATCGTTCACAACCTTACAACAAATTGTCCCAAACATTATCTACATATGTTAGGATGATTTCCAACGTGATTATAACATCAAAACACAATGATTTCTATTAAAGAAAGGATCAAATCATTTATTTCATACGATCGACCCTTTCGAATCAAAACACAACGATCTGCCCTTTTGGACACACTAGTGCATTCCAAATGACCATTTGGATGACCCATAAATAATTCACATTTACGTTTTAAGTCCTGACATGACTCACACGTGCGTCTTGACTAAATTACCGTAACTGTCATATTTCTCACTCATGACAATCATAATACTTTCTCATCAATTTATTACTAGTTCACTATGTAATACTCAATATTATTCATACAAATAAATATCAATCCTTATCACTCTAATTTATATATATTTTAATTCGAATTAATTTCCCCTTTTAATTTAATTATTTTCCATATAAAAATCATTAAATTTATGGGGTGTTACTGTTTACACCAATATGAATAAACTTAACTTGTATAAAAGTTTGATTTAGGAAAAACTGAATAAATACAACTGTTCGATAAATACAACTTCTTGAAAAATTAAAATATAAAATAATACAAGAATATAAATGAGCTACATGCTTGACACCTAAATCTTAGGAAATAATAAATGTAACTGAAGCTAGAGAAACTCGTCCAATCGAAAAGCTCAAGTGTGCGGCGATGATTATGACATATGACCTATAAAATTGTTCTAAAAGAAGATTAAACCTAGAAAGACAGTGAATAAGAATATAAGTACATTTGGTCCACAATAATAATAACACATATTCCTCCATTATCTAAGTTGAGTTTAAGTTCTCCCAATCCCAATAACCTAAATAAGTATATGATACCAATCCCAATCCTGAAAGGTATTCACTTTCTCTAAATTCACGTGTGAAATAATTTCTCGTAACGAACCATCGAAATGGTGACACTATTATCGACCCTATTAACCATGTCTTTATGGTCGGTCCTGTTGATTTTGGCCTCATTAGCATCATCCTTGGGTTTCTTGGCCAATCCAACCGTGTTACCCTTGGCCCTAATGTTTCTGATCACCTTATCCTCGAAACCTCTTAGGGGTTGCCACCCCTGTGTCATTCCCTTCTGCTGGTGAGGGTAGATTTTCATTGTTTTTAATATTTTAGGTCTAGTCTGGACCCAATCTTCTTTTTCATTGGAACTTTATCCTTCTAATAGTCTATAAGGGAAATTTTTCAATCGAGTCAATTTGTATATAATTTGGATTTATTCAGCTTAGAAAAAATCATTTGAGTCATACGTTAAGTCTTGAGTTATACATCCTTAAAGCCTATGATGAATGATTGAAGACCGTAGTGGCTAAGTAAAGTGACTTCATTATCATGCCATGTTTTCGTACCGAGATTGGTCTTTAACGTCCATATAATCTGAAGATTTATGAATGCATATTTGTTTGAACCCAGGATAAATTGTTTTGTTGTTAGTTTTTAAACTGAGGCTATTTTTGAAAAAACATTTTTTTAAGTTTTTTTTGTTTTATAGTCGTTCGAACGAACTTACATATGTCGTTCAAATAAATTTAAGAAAGTTATTCAAATGAGTTTTTGTAGTCGTTCAAACGATTTGGGAGTTTTCATTCAAAAGAACATCAAACGGGGTTCAAACGAGAATTTATTGTGAAGCAAAGAATTCTTGTTCATAGCTCGTTCGAATGACTTTTGAATATCTTCAAATGAGATTACACAACTCATTCGAACAACCCTTGCATTTTCATTCGAATAAGTTGCCTTAATTTTATGCCACTTCGTTTTTCATATTTTAATCATAAATAGGAGGACGGGCATAATTTTTTTATCGAGAGGTCTTTGCAAAAATAATTTCCAAGAACATACTTAGTACATCCAAGCACTAGTTTATAGCCAAATCGTTTAATATCAAATTTTCCTTATAATAGGCTCGTTTGAGATCTCATGTTTGATCCCCAAAGTTCCTTTACTATACATCTTTAATGAGTACATGTTTGACATGGTGGACTTTGTGTTGTGTGACTGTTTGCTAGTCAATATCCACTGCACCAAAATAGGAGAGTGACAAATGATCTTTATCATTGCTATTTACCGTCAGGATTTAGGGGGTGACAAATAATATTATTCATCGTTTGAAGTCGTAACATATAGCCGTTGTCACCCCATGGGGTAATAATATATGGCAGTAATAACCCTGCCCATTTTGTCACCTCTGATAGCAGTGATAAATTCACTATTTATCATTATTGACAACGGTGAAAAGTTTGTCACCGATGCTGACATTAATGACAAATTTGATGTTTGTCACCACTGACATCATTAACAACAAAGCAATGACAAATTTGATATTTGTCACTGCATTTAGTAACGATAATTTATTATATATATTTTTTAAAAAATTAGTATAATTTCCTTTATATTTCGGATATTCCTGCTATCATCTAGACATATAACCTATTTAAACCTAAATTAGCATGAAGAATAATATCACATAAATCCATTTTAGGCATCATACGACTCTAAAAAAATAGGCAGAATTTCCTTTATATTTCGAACATTCCAAATATCATGTAGACATAAAACCTGTTATAACTTATATTTAACATGAAGAATAATGTCACGTAATCCCATACTGGGCATCATACGAATCTAAAAAACATCAAATAAACCCATCCCATGCGCTAAATACAAAATGAACATCAAAAAAAAAAACTAGCATAAATAATGCGGCTCCTAGTAGTAGTAAAGCTCCCACACTTTGTGAAGTCGAGGAATATGAACCGTGATGGGTATTAATATGGTAACAACATCCCTCGTGTACTTGGAGTACACCTACTAAGCAAGTTCAATGAAATAAAATCCTTTATACATGGATCCTTGGTATATATTGACTTGTGATTATGCTGCTTTCCATGGAGTGTATACATCTGGAGTTCGGCCTTTGAATACTACGTACGCCAGATATGCCATATGTATAACGGTGAATATTCAGATATAATTATTATCATTTAGAGATAAAGTTAAAGTTCAAAGTAGATAATTTATTTTCATTCATTGGATAATCTTTGTTTGAATAGTTTATATATAAAACCTAACCCCCACCCCACCTCCATTACAACACCAAACACACACCCACCTCCAAATAAGATTATAGAAAAATAGAATTTGTATAGTAATATAAACTATCTTAATATTAGTTAATCGTATTGACATCTCCTTACAATTTTTAAAAAAATTGGCAGAGTATCCTTTGTTTATACATGAAAATCAACTTGTCTAATCATCATAATTGTATTAAAAAATGCAATAATAATCTACCAATTTCAATACTTTCAACATATTAAATACAATAGTATTTTTAAATGTAAGTTTTAACCTTAAAATAGTTCTACCAGACTCATGTCCAAGTTTTAACACTACTCAACATAATTATATAGTGATAAAAAATGAGAATACCTAATCAAGTTCCCTATAACCGCATATTGAAAGTACTCAGGTAATCATCTGTATAGTAATATAAGATTATAGTAAAATAAAATTGTATAGTAAAATAAAATAGCTTCATATATATTAGTTAATCGTATTGATTATTTTTGCAAAATCTCCATTGTTTAGACATGAAAACCAACTTGTTTAATCATTATAAAAGCCACACGCCCATAAAAAACTAAAAACAACCATATTGAATTTCAATAAAAATAAATAAAGAATCGGTTTTGTGTAAATCATTGACTAGTTCATGTATTCCACATGGATAAAAGCTAACGCTAAATTGCTATCATGCAAAGAAGAAAAGACATAAAACTGAGAAGATATCCGTAATTAAATATTGTTTAAAAAGTTATATTCTCAAACCGGGTGTCCAATGGCTAAGAAGTTAGTTCCCACGAGTTACATTGGTCTTGTGTGAGATTTTTGTGTCTTTTACGGGGTTGTTTGGGGGCTGTTTTGGATTTTTGCCTTATAACAACTAACTATAAATTTTTAAAAATTATCATCATATTCTCAAACCATGGTCTCCGTGATTATACAGTCAGTTCCAACAAGTTACATTAGTCCCGTCCAAGGTGTTCGTCCTCTTACGGGGGCGTTTGGGGGTTATTTTGGATTTTCGCCCTTTAACGACATTTTTTAGTCAAAAGTATTGAGATTTGTAAATTATCATCATATTCTCAATCTGGGAGTCTTGTAACTATGTGGTCAGTTCCTATGAGTTACATTGGTCATATACGAGTTGTTTGCACCTCTTATGGGGCCGTTTGGTGGATGTTTTGCATTTTCTCCCTCTAAAGACAAGTTTTCAAGCCGTAGTCTTTAAATTAGAAAATTATTGTCATATTTTCAATTTTGGGTGTCTCATGGCTACGAGTCGCTTCCAATGAGTTATATTGGTCCCGTACGAGGAGTTCATGCCTCTTACGGGGCTATTTGGTGATTGTTTTACGATTTTACCCTTTAACGGCATGTTTTAAATCGAAGTGTAAAAATTTGGAAATTATTGTCATATTTTTAAACCGGGAGTCCAGTGACTGTGCGGTCATTTTTTATGAGTTACATTGATCTTGTGTGAGGTGTTGTCTCTCGCAAGGCCGTTTGGGTGTTGTTTAGGGTTTTTGACTTATAACAACATGTTTTTATGCCATATATATATATATATATATATACTAGGATATGCCCGTGCCTGAAGGCACGTATATAATTTTAAAAAGTTTAAAGTCGTGTATAATATAAATAATAAATCATTTTTATATTATAAGTATAAATTTTCAAATTATTGAAACGTGTAAATTACGTATGTCTTGAATCTTGTATAATTAAATCAAAAAGTTATTTTTCAACACAAAAGTGTAAACAATTGAAATTATGCCGTACAAAAGGGACATAAATTTTTTTATGAAGTGTTTTGTTACATGTCCTAAATTTCCAATAAAAATTAAAAAAATGCATGAGTCCCATTTTTATTGTGCAACAATTAATGTACACATTTTGCGATTAAAATATTCATGTGTTAGGTCTAGTTATGACTACAAACATGCTCTACAACCATTTTGTATGTAGTTCAAAAGGGGCATAATTTTTAGTATCACGTGATACAAAGAATATATCAAAATATTCCACAATATTATTTACTTTTAAAATTTTCTGATTGAAACATGATGAGTAAATTGTTATAAGATAAACATCACCTATTTACGTCGAATGCAGTGCTTGTGGGTTCACTTTTAACTAACCAAAAAAGAATAGAGAACAAATATAAATACTGCCAGGTATATTAAATAATAATACCAAGGGAATGTCTATCCCCACACACCAAAAGTCTTCCCACACCTTTTTTGAAATTAAACACTAAATGATCAAAAGACCCTCAATATAAATATATCATTTGAACAAATATAATTTTTTGTTAAAAAATTTATTACTTTTTAAAAAAATGTATTATTTTTTTAAAAAAACATAAATTTGGAATATAAAAAATCGTAATATTCTGAAAAATTATAATTTTAATATTCGAAAAATATAAAATCATAAAATTCAATTTTTATTTAAAAAAAATTATGTTATTTATAAAAAGAAACTTATTGTTTTTTATTATTAAAATGGACGTTAATAAAAAAAATACTATTTCGTTATTTGTCTAAAAAAAATGGACGTTCTTTTTATATAAAAAAAAAGTTGACATTAATTATATTAAACAAAAAATCTGAGCATTGTTTTTTGTTAATAAAAAATGGAGTAAAATTTTACTATAAACTATATTTTTTTATTATAAATTATAAACTCGCTATGACCGTTAAAGACTTTAGCTGATTATCAGCATACTGTACAATATCTTAGCCTAGTATGAAATCGTCACAGTATAAAATAAGCATAATCAAACTCAAAATACCGTCCCTTACATGTTCAAAAAGAATCCCTGATCATTGATATTTTCATCTGATAAACACTTGCGCCCATCTGAGATCACTGGATTAAATGGTTGCTGACGGGTCTAGTCACCCATGCAACACTTGTGGATGGAATTTAAATGTTGTCTAGTAGTTTTGATTGTGATAAGAGGATACCAAATGAGGGGCTCCTGAGTATTTTCCTCATGATCAAGTATTACACTAACGCCACTTGAGGTCTTAAAAGGGTGCACTCGCCATGTTTCTATCAGGAGCAGAGCCATGTTTTTATCAGGAGCAGAGCCATGTTCCTCATGATAAAATAAGAACTGATCAAACAATATATGTCATCAGCATTTCTTAAATGAAACAATATATACGTTTATGATAGTAGGAATGATACAAAAGAATATGCGTGGGTTTAGACTTTCAAAAAAGGAATACACGGATGCGTGTGGGAAAGATTTACTACACAAAAATCTGCAGAAAGATTTACTGCACAAAAATGACTTTCAAAACTGTAATATTCGATCCAATATAAAGATTTACTGCACAAAAATTTGTCCAAGGTGTACTGACATAAGGCATTAAATCCGGTGCCCAAGACTGTCAAAACATCACATGAATGCAATACTGATCCATACAAAAAGTCATTTTTTTATTTATATCATATCAGGCGTGTCCATCATTATGAACCATACAAAAAGTCATACTTTTACGGAAGTACAATCCATATACTTGTACAGTAGAGTAGAGTAGCTAGAGAACTGGTACTTTTACTACCTATTTTCGGCTAATGGGACAAACAAAACAATTAGAAGTGAAACCCATCAAAATAAAAAATAAAATAATGAAAAGAGAGATGTTATATTCGTAAGAAAGCCGATATGTTATCTTCGTAAGCATAGGAGCGAGCTTTAAAACTCGGTTGTTTTTCTCCTGCAAGTTGAAACAGTAGCAACAATAAATAGCCAACTACATTTGATGTAAAAATGTAAATATTAAAAAAATAGCCACATTCCACAATAAAAATATACCCCTGTTTTTCTCCACCTATTTTCTCCGCCTGTTTTGATGGTCTAATGCATAACATGAGATTAACATGGCTACTGAGTGTAAACAAAAATCCAAACTCATGGCAACTGAGTGTACAAAGAGACCTTAAAAGCCTTAAATATTCAAGATCTGAAAATCTAAAATCTGAAAAATTCAAGATCAGAAAACAAAAATGAAAATTATGACCTGTTTTGGATCTCGAAATTAAAAAAACCCAATAACTGACTCAATAACATTTTCTCGCAAGTTAATGACTCAGCAACATTTGTTCACTCGGTCCCCATATATGTCCCCATGAATAACATTAACGTAATAATTAAACAACAATCTAAGGTGTAAAAATGAAAACAACCACTGTTTCAAAAATTCAGCCGTCGGTTTAAAAAATCTCCAGCCCTGTTTACCGTTTTTCGTTCTTAAAACCCCTATTTCAATCCCCGTTTCAACAATCTCCAGCCCGGTTTCATCCCCCATCTACCCTTTTCATTATTAAAACCCATCTAAAAGAATCATATTTTAAACCCATCTGAAAGAATAAAAATCTTCCAAGTATGGTATAACCCATATACAACACAAATAATCACAAAATAAAAAACGATTTAGAACACTGGTTAATGGAAAATAAAAGAGTGAGAGTTAGAAATCAAGAGAGAGAGAGAGGAATCCATACATCTTAATCGTTTGCCGACATCAGCTCATAGGAGATTATTTTCAGCAACGTTGATCTGATTCATATACAACGAAAGATCTGATTTGCACTCCACGTCACAAAATTCCCCAACACACTGCCCAACCTGCTAGATAGTGGAGTTCAACACGGGACTGAGATAGCGAGATAATGAGTGTATGAAGGTAGAAAATGGGGTAAATCTCATGCGATCTCTGCAAATAAAATTAGTTAGAGGAGGAAACAAACCTATAGGGGAGAGAGAGAGAGAGAGATGGGGTTGGGTGGCTTTGAGAATGACGGGTTGGATTTGAAGTGCGTTTGGTGTGGATTTCCCAAAATACTCTTATATTTGAATTAAAGTGAAATAGGGGGTAATTATGTAGTGGGAAAGAAAATGGGGGAATTCAAAAATTTCAAGGGTAGAAAAGACATTGCAGGATAAAATCTTCCAGTGACATCATAGGGCAAGCTTATGACATACATAACTTTGATACTTTATTTTTTATATATATATATATATATATATATATATATATATATATATATATATATTTACAAATTATTTTTATATTCTCAAATCAAGATTCTTGTGACAATGCAATCAATTCCTACGAGTTACATTGGTGCCTTATGAGGTGTGCATCTCTCTTATGAGGCCATTTGGGGGTTCTTTAAGGGTTTAAACCTTTAACGACATGGTTTTAGGCTAAGTCTAGAAATTTACAAATTAATGTCATATTTTCAAACCTAGAGTCTTGCGACTGTGTCGTCAGCTCTTACCATTTACATTGATCCCATGCGAGGTGTTCGTGCCTCTTACGAGATTGTTTGGTGGTTGTCTTCCATTTTTGCCTTTTAAAGGCATGTTTTTAAGAATAATTCTAGTTATTTACAAGTTAGCGCCATCTTCTCAAACCGGGAGTCCTGTAACTATGCTGTCAATTCCTATGAGCTACATTAGTCCCCTATGAAGTGCTTGGGTCCCTTACAGAGCCATTTGGTGTTTGATTTGCATTTTTTCCCTTTAATGATAATTTTTTTAGCTTAAGTCTATATATTAACAAATTTATCGTCTTATTTTCTAACCTGGAGTCCCGTGACTACGCATTAACTTCTAATGAGTTACATTGGTCCTGTATAAGGTGTTCGTGTCTCTTATGGTGCCTTTTTGGGGTTGTTTTGTGTTTTCAACCTTTAACGACATGTTTTTAAACCTAATTCTAGATATTTTAAAATTATTGTCATATTTTCAAATTGAGAGTCCCGTGACTATGCGATTTGTTTGTACGAGTTACGTTGGTCCCGTGAGAGGTGTTCGTGTAATTATGGGGTCGATTGGTGATTATTTTTGTTTTCCCCTTTAATGGCATGTTTTAAGACTAATTTTAGATATAATAAATTATCGTTATATTCTCGAATCGGAGTCTTGTGACTAAGCGGCTAGTTCCGACGAGTTATATTGGTCCCATGTTAAGTGTTCGTGACTCTTATGGGGACTTTTCTTTTTTTTTTTGGTTTTTTCCATATAACGACTTGTTTTCAAGACTAAGTCTAGATATTAGTGAATTATCATCTCATTCTCAAACTGGGAGTCCTGTGAATACGAACTGAGTTACATTGGTCCAGTTCGAGGTGTTCGTGTCTCTTACAGGGCCATTTGGAGGCTGTTTTGAATTTTTGCTTTTTAATGACATGTTTTTAAGTTTAAGTCTATAAATTTATAAATTATCATCATATTCTCAAGATGGGAGTCCTGTGACTATGCAGTCAGTTCCTATAAGCTATGTTGGTCCCATGCGAGGTGCTTGTGTCTCTTACGAGGTCATTTAGGGATTGTTTTGGATTCTAAAACTCTAATGACATGTTTTTAAGCCTAAGTATTGTCATATTCTCAAACCGGGAGTCCTATGACTATGTGATCTGAAGACGTGTGTGCTCGCGTTCAAATGATCAAATTATATATAAAACCCTTTTAACACAAACAAACCCTAAACATGCAGCAGTATGTGATTTGAATAAATTGATAATCTACGCAAGAACATTCAAACACATGCAATTAAGGAAAAATCCCCCACAGGGGCAAAACCATTTATTTTCACTATAATTTGTAAGAAAACGGCTTACAATCGGATTACAATGAAAATACAAGTTGACTAAGAATTACCCTCGGGTATCGGATTCTGTAGTCGCAGCTGGAACTATCCCTTTCCAGTAGGGCTGCAATGGAGAAGAGAAACGGATTCTCCACAAGGGTTGAACAAACCAAAGTTGTGTTCTTGGGTTACAAAAGGATTCACAAATATTTGGCAAGGATGTGTGAATCAAAACATGAGTCTTGGGACTCAAAAATATGAAGACTAGATGTATTTGGACTCTCAAAAACGTCTTCTAAAGTCTTGCAAAACAACTCCCCCGAAGTTGGTATTTATAGGGAAATACATGAAGAAACCCACGATTTTAAAACACTGAAATTCTATCCAGCGTACAGGTACCCTGAACTGGTTCGGGTACCCTGCGAACCGGTTCACCCCCCCGAACCGGTTTCGGACTGGGTTCGGGAAAGTGTGCTGGGAACTGGGGATTAAACACTTAGAAAAATTCCCAAAATTTTCTATGTAAATATCTCCATTTTCAACGGGCCATAACTTGTTCACCGTAGCTCGGATTGAGGTGCCGTTTCTTCCAGTATCTTTGTTGCGGCAAGCTCTTCAACTTTCCAGTTGACCGGTCCTCCGGACAGTGGCTGTAAATTTACCAATTTGCCCTTGAACATCCCTATCATGCCTTGTTTCACTGATTTGACTTCTCTTGCGTACCACTTGCATTACGAGCCTAGAATCAAGGAACGTGAAGTCGTTGATGCAGATGACGGACACAATAATGGAGATAATGCATGCTTGATTCCCGGAATTCGGATAGAGGCCGTCATGTGAGATCGTGAGTTGACGTGTCAAATGTAGCGGCGTACGACATAAATAAATGAAACATTTCGGACATGAGAAAAATGTCCTTACAAATCTCCCCCTATGTCTATGCCGGTACATACATAAAAAATCCGAATTATTAGATATGAAATTGCCTATACAAATCTACTCTCCCATGAACCCAAAACTGAAAAAGGTACAAGTGAATAGTCTTCATCGTTTGTTCTTCAAATCGTCAGGAATCTCAAATCTTTTCTCATCAGGGTGTGCAATTTAGTGATCATCAATGTAGTACCTACACACATGAGATAAAGAAAAAAATACCAAGTGACGTATCGAGCTTGAAATGAGATAAACATAGATACCAATATATGATAAGCATAAGTCAAATCTCAAAAACTCCCCCAAAATAAGATAATTCTTTCTCCCCCTTTTTATGATGTCCCCAAATAGACAAATATGAAGAATGAATGAAACAAGCAAGCAAAATCGGGGCGTCACGGTATACAAATCAAGGCATCAATCAAATGACAAACGTGCTCTTGCAAGGAGATGCTAAAAAAAATCTTCGCAAACTATTTTTGATTTTTCAATTTTTTCGAACAAAAAAAATTTGGTACCATTTGAAAAAAAATGTAAAACGTGATACATAAAAATCACATCATGGATTTAGACTCAAACAACCAAGTCATGGAAACGGAATGAATGGGTGTGAACACATTCGATAGGTAAATCAACTCAATCAATCATATGTGCACGATGCATATGTGTACCCCTAACGAATGAACATCAAAAGTATCCTTATGTGTAAAAATGTTGAATTTAGATGACATCGTCTTATGCAAATCAACAAATCAAAGTCAAAGTGATTTCCACACCAATAACGTCCAAAACTATATAGCGCATTTTCAAGAATTTCAAGGACGTGCAAACCCGTTTTAAATTCTCCAACCAAACTCCCTCATATATATTTTCTTTTAGAGGTAATCTAAATTCTCAAACTTTGGAGAATTGGAGCAAAAACCTAAATGGCCCATAATTGGCATGAATTTCTTTTTACTGCCTTTCAATTTTTTTCGGGCTCTTTTAACCTCTTTGGACCTTGGATAATAAAATTCCTCAATTTTTTTGGTCCAATTTAACGGTGGCTTAGTATTCGCAAAGGTAAAATGAACCTTTCGCAGCCCTTCCCCGTTTTTAAAGAAAGCACACAAACTCACAACACGGTTTTTATATGCACAATTTCCTTATAAAAAATTATCGCGCTTGGTTCGTTTTAAGGACAGGATTGAAGTGAAAACACCCAACTAACATGTGATAAGACAAGCACAATAATCAAACAAATCCGTGCATGTGTGCAATAAAGGAAACATGAGTCAAACATGTAGGAAGTAACACTTAATTACATCTTAATGACTCCAAACATTATAAAGCACATGGATGAATTGACCTATTGTCTCAAAACACTATCAAATAGTCACATGAAAAAATGGAATGATGTTGTGACTCGGTCATCCAAAGTGTTCATCCATAAACGGTGCAACAATTTTTTTTTTTTGTATTTTTCAAAATTTTTCAAAAAAATATATACAAAAAGTACATGTCAAAACGCTAGCAAAAATATATCAAAAAGCATAAGTAGCGTATGACAAACATGCAAACACAATCATCTATATGATATGGCAAGAGAAGAATCATGTGCAAGCAAAAGGGAATCAACTTGCCTAAAATCTAGTTCCTCCAAAAGTGATTTCCTAACCCAAATGGATGAAACACGTCGACAAGGGGTTTTGGGAACCAACAAAATACTAGACTTCGAATTCCTAGGACCTCTTCCAAGATCAAAACAAAATCGCCTAAGGTGACCATTCCTACCACAATATGAGCATGTGTAAACGGGTGGGATGACACCGAAAGTGTGATCTTTTCTAGCGTCCTTGGAATTAGTTGACCCTCTAAAACAAATAATGGTTTTGGCTTTAGCATTAGAAGCATGAGAACACGATGAACCATTACCATCACTATCAAACCTACTTGAGTCTGTCAAATCATTTTTTAACTTCAAAATTTTTTACTCAAGCAAAGAATTAGACTCTTCCAAATTAAGGGACGCCTTCTTCAAATTATCAATTAAACTTAACAGTTTATCACGCTCCCCCTCAATTAAAACAAACTTATTCCTAAGAGCCTTTTCGCATGCCGTAAAATCATCGATTAATTTTTTATCCTCTACGGCACAAACGGGAACCCTAGAATTTTTTAAGTCCTCCAATTCCTTCTCTAAAACTAGGACTCTCTCATCACTCTTCTTTTTGGCAATTTTTAAAGAATCAAAATCAGTACACAAATTACCAAAGTGCTCATGACAAATATCACTTTGAGTTTGAAACTCTTGCAAATATTCAATCTTACTTTTAAAGAGAGAATTTTCTTTTTCCAAAAGTTTAATTCTTTTGCAAAGTTTCAAATTCAAACTTTTTAATTTTTCAGCACGGTCGTGAAATTTTTCAAAAATAGGCTCCTCATTAAATGGGCGTTCCATTGAAAAATTGCGAATTTTTACACAACTGATTTTTAAAAAAATCAATATCACACAATTTTGCGAAAAAAGGAATACGCGATAAATTTGCGCAACCTGCTCTGATACCAATTTGAAAACGTGAGTAGACAAATTGTATCAGAAAGTAAATCCTTGAAAAAAAATCAGGATCACGCGATAAATTAGCGTAACCCGCTCTGATACCAATTTGAAGACGTGTGTGCTCGCGTTCAAATGATCAAATTATATATAAAACCCTTTTAACACAAACAAACCCTAAACATGCAGCAGTATGTGATTTGAATAAATTGATAATCTACGCAAGAACATTCAAACACATGCAATTAAGGAAAAATCCCCCACAGGGGCAAAACCATTTATTTTCACTATAATTTGTAAGAAAACGGCTTACAATCGGATTACAATGAAAATACAAGTTGACTAAGAATTACCCTCGGGTATCGAATTCTGTAGTCGCGGCTGGAACTATCCCTTTCCAGTAGGGCTGCAATGGAGAAGAGAAACAGCTTCTCCACAAGGGTTGAACAAACCAAAGTTGTGTTCATGGGTTGCAAAAGGATTCACAAATATTTGGCAAGGATGTGTGAATCAAAACATGAGTCTTGGGACTCAAAAATATGAAGACTAGATGTATTTGGACTCTCAAAAACGTCTTCTAAAGTCTTGCAAAACAACTCCCCCGAAGCTGGTATTTATAGGGAAATACATGAAGAAACCCACGATTTTAAAACACTGAAATTCTATCCAGCGTACGTGTACCCCGAATCGGTTCGGGTACCCTGCGAACCGGTTCGCCCCCCCGAACCGGTTTCGGACTGGGTTCGGGAAAGTGTGCTGGGAACTGGGGATTAAACACTTAGAAAAATTCCCAAAATTTTCTATGTAAATATCTCCATTTTCAACGGGCCCTAACTTGTTCACCGTAGCTCGGATTGAGGTGCCGTTTCTTCCAGTATCTTTGTTGCGGCAAGCTCTTCAACTTTTTAGTTGATCGGTCCTCCGGACAGTGGCTGTAAAATTACCAATTTTCCCTTGAACATCCCTATAATGCCTTGTTTCACTAATTTGACTTCTCTTGCGTACCACTTGCATTACGAGCCTAGAATCAAGGAACGTGAAGTCGTTGATGCAGATGACGGACACAATAATGGAGAAAATGCATGCTTGATTCCCGAAATTCGGATAGAGGCCGTCATGTGAGATCGTGAGGTGACGTGCCAAATGTAGCGGCGTACGACATAAATAAATGAAACATTTCGGACATGAGAAAAATGTCCTTACACGATCAGTTCTTATGAGTTACATTAGTCCCGTGCATGGAGTTCGTGCCTCTTACGGGGCCATTTGATCGCTGTTTTGCCGTTTTGCCCTTTAACGACATGTATTTAAGCCTAAATATATATATATATATATAAATTATCACAATAGTCTCAAATTGGGAGTCCCGTGACTACGTTGTTAGTATCTACGAGTTACATTAGTCTCGTGTGAGGTGTTTGTGGCTCTCACGGGGCTGTTCAGGGGTTATTTTGTGTTTTTTCCTATTAACGTTATATTTTTAAGCCAAAGTCTATATATTCATAAATTATCATCATATTATCAAACGAAGAGTCTCATGACTATGCAGTCAGTTCCTACGAGTTACATTGGTCCCGTGTGAGGTGTCTATATTTTTTACGGGGCCCTTTAGTGGCTGTTTTGAGATTTCGCCCTTTAACAACATGTTTTTAAGCCTAAGTCTAAATATTTAAAAATTATCATTATTTTCTCAAAGAGGGATTCTAGTGAATATGCGGTTAGTTCCTATGAGTTACATTGGTCCCGAGTGAGGTGTTTGCATCTTTTACGAGGTTGTTTGAGTTTTAAACCTCTAACGACTTGTTTTTAGGCTTAACTCTAGAGATTTGAAAATTATTATTGTATTCTCAAATCGGGAGTCTCGCGTCTGCATGGTCAGTTCTGACAAGTTATATTGGTCTCGTGCGAGGTGTTCGTGCCTCTAGCTGGGCAATTAAGTGGGAATTCTATGTTTTCACCTTTTAACGGCATGTTTTTAAGCCCGAGTCTAGATATTTATAAATTATCATCATATTTTCAAACTGGAAATCCCATGACTACGTAGTCAGTTCCTATGTGTCACATTGGTCCCGTGCGAGGTGTTCGTGTCTCTTACGAGGCTGTTTGGGAGATGTTTAGGATTTTTGCCCTTTAATGACATGTTTTAAGCTTAACTCTTACAAATTATCATCATATTCTCATACTGGGAGTCTCGTGATTATGAGATCAGTTTCTACAAGTTACATTGATCCCATACAAGGAGTTCATGCCTTTTACGGGCTGTTTGGGGGTTATTTGTGTTTTCTCCCTTTAACAACATGTTTTAAAGCCTAATTCTAGATATTTACAACTTATCATCATATTGTTAAATCGTGAGTCCCATGACTATGCAGTCAGTCTTACGAGTTATATTGGTCCGATGCAAGGTCTCTTACGAGGAAATTTGGGGACTTTTTTTGGATTTTTTCCCTTTAATAGAATATTTTTAAGCCCAAGTATAGATATTTGTAAATAATCATCATATTCTTAAATCGTGAGTACCGTGACTACACGGTCAGTTCCTACAAGTTATATTAATCCGTACGAGGTTGCTTGTGTCTTTTACTGGGCTCTTTGGGGATTGTTTTGAGTTTTAAAGCTCTAACGACATGTTCTTAAGCCTATGTCTATAGATTTGGAAATTATTGTTATATTCTCAAATCGGGAGTTTGATGACTATGCAGTTAGTTCCTACAAGTTACATCGGTCCTGTTTGAGGTGTTCGTGACTCTTATGGGGCCGTTTGGTGCCTATTTTGCATTTTCGCCCTTTAACAATATATTTTTAAACCTAAGTCAAAATATTATAAAGTTAATATCAAATTTACAAAATGGGAGTCCCGTGACTATGTGGTTAGTTACTATGAGTTATATTGGTCCCGTGCGAGGTGTTTGTGTCTTTTACCGGTTCGTTTGGACGTTGTTTTGTATTTTCACTCTTTAACAATATATTTTTAAGCCCAAGTCTAGATATTTATAAATTATCACCATATTCTTAAATTGAGAGTTTCGTGAATATGCAATCTACCACGAGTTAGGTTGGACCCATTCGAGGTGTTCATATCTCTTAAAAGGGTTGTTTGGGTGTTATTTTGGGTTTTTAACCTCTAACAGCTTATTTTTTTAGCCCAGGTCTAAAGAGTTGCAAAATTTTATCATATTCTCAAATCGGGAGTCCCATGACTACGCGTTCAGTTCCTAAAAGTTACATTGGTCCCATGTGAGGTGTTGGGGGTTGTTTTAGATTTTCTCCCTTTAACGACAAGTTTTTAAGCCTAATTCTAAGTATTTACAAATTATTGTCATATTCTCAAATTGGGAGTTATGCAACTATGAGATCAGTTCCTACAAGTTATATTGGTCCCGTGCAAGGTGTCTGTATCTATTATGCGGCTGTTTTAGATTTTTTTTTTGTTTTTTTGCTTTAACGACATATTTTTTAGCCCAAGTTCAGATATTTGCAAATTATCGTCATATTCTCTGTTGAAATGTTTATGTTATTTATGTGTTATTTATGTATTTGACCATACGGGTAATTTGGTCCCTAATGTATTTCCTCCTTAGTATAAATCCAAGCATCTAAACTTGTTGGGGCCATAATAGAGTTCGATTATTTTACTTGGTATCAGAGCTAGAAAAAAAAGAGACGTCTTCCCGTAACCTTATTTTCCTCAACCGTAACCTCCTTCTTCCTCAACTGGACACCCATCCGCCCCCACCACCGGACACCACAACCAGCAACACAAACCCTAGGTGACTAACCTTAGTGTGCACAGTCCCCTTGTGGGCTCCTTTAAGGGTGAGCCCCATCCCCCTTGGGTTTGAGTTTAAGGTTCAAGTTGCCCAGGGTTTGATTTTTTGAGAGGTTTTCTACACTTTGGGGGCTAATTACTCTTAACTAAATAAACTCTTATTATCTAACTCTGATATGGTAGTTTGTTGATACTACTTCTCATCATTTGGAGCAATGACCATCTTTGGATATTTAAAGTTCTTTCTTTGTTGATTGTATACAATTGAAGGTACACTTCACTCATTTTTCATCTTTTGTGATCTAAAGATTCATTGGTTTCTACTCCATTAATTTTTGGTGGCTGTTTGACAGTTTTTTATGTGCTATTTTTTTTTTTTTGGGGGGGGGGGGGGGGGGTTCCCTATTTGTTATTCTATTTTTGGATCACTTTGAGTAATTGTTATTACGTGTGATTTCATAATTATTGGTGTTATTGTTGATTTGGTGCATAGTGTCTGATGGAGGAATTGTTAAAGTAAAGAACCCATCATCTAATTTGATGACCACTCACAATATAATGACCAAAATTTTTCATCATGGGCTAGATCATTTTTTTTATTTTGCGTTACGAAAGAAAAAATTGATTAGATTTTTCTGGGATGGATGTTCAACTCTACGGAGCCGAGTGTTTATGAGATTTTTTAGTTTTATGAAGGGTATGACTGCTATGTACTCTCATCCACACTATGAGGTTCGAGTATTTGAACTTTGTAAGGAGATAGCGTATGCCTGTTGATAGAGAGAACGTTTCGCTATTTTTGTAGCTCCTTTAATAAAAAATCTCAATTACCTACAAAAATATATAACAAAACTAAAGAATAGTGGTAAGTGAGGTATCAATCCAAATCTAAGGGTGAAACATGCAAGAGAGGAAATATGTAATTCATTTGTTTATTTTCTTTTTTGACTTTTTCTAATTTTTTTTTAGCTTTTTCAATATTAAAACAATTTTTGAGATTAAGGTGAAATAAGACTACTAAATCAAAGATGTAAATAACTAACTAAAAAGAAACTAAAAATGATGAACAAAGTCTAACACTAAAATAAGAGATAAAGTGAGGTAAAGAAATTTGAGAACAATCAAGGAGTGGGACTACACCACAAATTCTAGCTATTCTAACTAATTAATTTAATTATTTAAATTCTCCCAAATTTATATCAAAATTACAAATCAACTCTCGTTGCAAATGTAATTTTAATAGTAATCTTTTAAAAAAATAAGTTTAACCCCCCACAACTCTAGAAAATAGATCTACACTCCTTTTAATTAATCACCCGCTAGGATCGACTCATCAAAATTCATATAAATCATAGAAAATGAAATTTAGAGTTGAAATTCAAGGAATAATACCACACTTAAGAAACCCCTATCTCTAGTTCGAATCTAAAATTGGTATTATATCTCGAATTTTGATTTTCTCTCGAAAATCATTTACCCTCGAGAGAGGCGTAAATTTAAGGGTGAAGGATCAAAATTAACATTCAAAGGGAACTTGCAAATAATCAAACTAATTAAATAAAAATAACATCAAATAAGGGTTCACCCCACCCCTTGAAAGGGGATTTAGCCGAACATGACATCAAACATGATAAACAAACATTCAATAGGCATTTAATATAAAAGAGTAGAGAGAAGAACAATCAAACCAATCTCTTGAATTCAATAAAATTCAATCCTTAAATGAGAAACATATAACCCTCCAAGTGAGTGATCAACAAAAAATATAAATGAAGAATTCACTCAACTTGAATCTCACAAATTTATTTTCTCACTAATCACTAAAAAAAAAAAATTCTAACCCAAAAAAAATACACTAAAATGGCATTTCTCTCTCTACAATTTTCTCTCTAAAACCCTAGATGATCCACCAAATGAGCTTTGGGTATTCATTTATAATGCACATGGAGCTTAGGGGTCAATTGGGGAGGTTAATGGTGCAAGAGGGTGTATAAGGTATTGGGTAAGGGATAAGTTAGGTAATAAGGGTATGAGAGCATGTGGATGGTGAGGTGATGAGAGAGTAGGGATAAATTGGGGGTAATTTTGGAATTGGTTAAAAAGGGGTTAAAAAACATGTGGGGTTTATTTTTGGCTTTGTTGGTTTTAAGTAGATGAAAGAAATCGTGTTTGGCTTTTGGGAGAAATGGATGAAATGGGTTGGAAGGTTAAGAATGGGTTTGAAATCGCAATCGGGTCTACATGGGCATCGGGGTCACGACGGGTTGGTTGCGTTTTGGACAACTCTGGTCTGAGCTCATCGGAGCGGTGGATTACAATTTTGGTTCCCGGGTTAAGCTCCGGGGCATAGGCTGGTCGGGTTTTGATCTGGGTTGAATGGATTCTTCGGGTTAAGGAAAGTTGCGACATGGAAAATGAGGTGGGGACCTGGGGTCGCTGAAATCGAAGCAATGGATCGGTTTGGGTGTCACCGGCCTGTGGTGGGCTAGGCGGCGACGAATTTGGCCGCGGGTTACCTAAGGTTGGATAAGGGAATATTGAGAGAGAAGTGGTGGTTAAGGTACAGTTGTTGTTGATGAGGAAGAGAGGAAAGAGGGTGTGTAGGTGGAGAAGAATATGAATAGTAGTTGGGTAAGGGTATTGTTTTGGTGTAGTGAGGTGTAAGAGAAAAGGGTGTGGGTGAGTGAGGTGTTTGTGTGTATGTATTAGTTTGTACCCAACTAAAAAAATAAAACTAACAAAATTAAAAATTAAAATCTATTAAAAAAATAAAAATAAAATTATATTTAAAAAATAAAAAGACTAAAAATAAAATACAATAATACTAATAAACCTAAGTTAATAAAATAAGAAATAACAAAACTAAACTAATACTAAAAACTAAAAATCAAATGAAAACAAAAATAAAATAAAACTAAAACGCACATCTTTAAAAATATAAAAATAATCAAAACACACGCGACACACAAAAATAAAGTGTAAAAATAAATCCTACTAAAAATAAATCAAACTAAATAAAAATAATAAACCTATTAAACTAAAAAGACCCTAAAAATAAAAAGAAATAAAAATTACAAATCTAATAAAACTAAAAAAACTAAAATCCTAAATAAAAATATAAAAGACACAAAATAAAAAAAATAAAACTCAAAATTTATTAAAACTCAAAAATATAATCCTAATATAATAAAACTAAAGAAAGACGAAATCTAATAAAACTAGAAAATAAATTCCTAAAAACTAATCCTAATAAAAATAAAATAAAATAAAGATTAAAAACTAATAAAAATAAAAAAATAAAATTATTCTAAAATAAAAGAAAATATTTAAAAATAGAAAATAAATCCTAAAAAAATTCTAAATAAATCTAAAATAAGTCCTAAAAATAAAACGACTCAAAATAAAAAATCTAAAAAATAATAAAAGTACAAACTCAACACACATCGGGTCGGGGTAGGTTTAGGCCAGGTTACGGGGTAGGTTAGGGACTGGGAAATTAGCTCCATAAATCACACATTTGCCTTGAAATAAGCGTTTGAAATCCGTAAACGGCGATCAAGTCTGCACATTAAACATCTACGCATATAAGACCCAATTTGCCGAGAATTAGCAATTAAAATACGTCTATTTGGGGTATAAAATATACACTTTTGGGTGCTTATCACACCACCCCCAAACAGAACATTGCTAGTCCTCGAGCAAAATATAGAGAGAAAGAAGGATCAGAAACAAAAAGTGTACCACTTTCGCGAGAACTTGCGATTGCACTTAACATGTGCAATAAGCCTTTAAACCTATAGGTTGCCCTACAGGACGAGCTATGTCTTGTGAGGGTTCGCAGAGAATATAACCACAAAATTCTTTATTTAAAATGATTTATTGAAAGGCAGTTAATCTCTTATTAAACGTAGAATAATCGCATAATCCATCATGAGATAATTATTTTGAGAAATGCAAGCTAGAAGTGTATAAAAGGTTTAGATAAGTAAATACTCATGGACATCCTTCCTAAAACTCAACGTGTGTGTATGAATCAGTTAAAACGGGTCGAGCATTATAAGAGTAATTCCTAGATTGCCTTTTCGGAATCAACGCTTCAACTTCAAAAGCTCATGGATATCTCTCTCTCAAATGAACTCACGAGATTTGGAGTAGTGTATCGCTCTTGTGTGTGAGTAGATGAGTAAATGTAATCCAGTTCAAACATCTCACACACATATAAGAAAGAACAAAAAATTAGAAAGAAAATGATCTCATAAAAGAATGTTAATCACTATAGTGAGAACATCGAGTTATTCACCACGTTGACTTTCATTTGCCCGAACACCTAGGGGAGGATATGGAAGTATATGGGTGAGGGGGAAATGAAATGAGAAGGATGGGATGATATGAGGTAGAATGGGATAGTGATATGAATGATGAGTGATGGATGCGCTAGAAGAGTGTTCTATACTTGAAGAACAAATGTCTACAAACATTCCTTTTTTTTCTCGATTTTTTTCTTTTGCTATTTTTTTTGTTTTTGTTTTGCTCTCTTTCTTTACACTCTCAACACTGAAGACAATTTATATATATGAAAAAAATACTATTTTTCTAAAAAATGAACGATGATATATGAATGGAGATGATAAATGGATGATGTGGGGAATATATAGGAATATGGAGGAATATGGGAATGTAACGAGTGAAATGAATGGGTGAAAATCTAGTGATTGGGACAACTTCAAGGCACGCATTTCTTACAACTCGAAAAAGATGTCGTTCTCAGTGATCAAGCCAAATGTTTATTATGAGAAATAATGAGATCATACAACGATTTAAAGTACGGACCCAAAAGAAGTTAAATCAACTTGTGACTCGGAGATTGCGTAAAACACTATGAAAGGGTGAAAGGCACAAATCTCACAAGCTAAAGTCTCCACTAGTGATCCTTAAGGCTCTCTTGAGAATGATAGTACTCTTCAACTCTAAACCGTAGTGACGTGATAAGTGAGCAAATTTTTGTTGAGTCTAGAAATTCATGGTGCAACATGCCTTGTTACGTATTACATAAGCTATTTAGAAAAATAAATCCTCTAGCTCGATTCCTAGATTTAAAGGATGGATGATAGAAAATTCATATCAATAAATGAGATGATAGAAACTGCACGAAAATTTTAAAAATCAAAATTTTTCAAAAGAGATACGATTTTGATAAAATTCTCCATCCCTAAATAAAAAGGAACATCGTCCTCGATGTTATGTAAATGATTTTTAAAATTAAGAGCAGAAGGAAGGAAAGACGTTACCATAATCAACCGCTAGTGGAGTGGATAGATGAAGCCAAGATGGAACTTGAATAAATGATAAGAGAAAAAATGTGTACAAGTCTATAAACATATAAAGCATAGGGTAATGTGAAACACCACCCCCAAACAGGATGAGACTCATACAACAAAAAAGAGGGCTGCTAAGTTTAATATCTTCAGCCAGACCGAACCATTCTCACCCTAAAGATAAGAACTAAGATCAAACGGGGTGGAAGAAAAATTGAGTGATGAGAGTCACCCCCAAACAAGATTGAAGCGTCACTCTTGTTGGATAAATTGACAAATGTGAGTGTGAAGAAACACCAATCACGGGCCTTATTTTTATTTGTAAGATTTTCTTTGTGGTTTTTGAATATTTTGAAAAAGAAAGAAAATATTTTTGTGATTTGTTAAAAAAAATATGTTGAAAAAGAAAAATATTATCGGATTTTTTTGGAAGAAAAATAAAGTAAGAAAATATTTTTGGATATTTTTTTTGAAAAATGAAAAATATTTTTGCATTTTTTTTGGAAGAAAAGATGGAAAAAAGAATATATCTTTTTGGATTTCTCGGAGGAAAAAAAGGAAGAAAATAGTTTTGGATTTTTTTTGTAAGAAAAGATGGGAAAAAGAATATATCTTTTTGGATATTTTGGAGGAAAAATAAAGGAAGAAAATATTTTTGGATTTTTTTTTGAAAAAAAATGGGGAAAAGAATATATATTTCTAGATTTGTTGGAGGAAAAAAAAAGAAAGAAAATATTTTTGATTTTTTTTGGAAGGAAAGAGCGGGAAAAAAATAAGTGGAGTTGATTTTGAATGAACTAACTAAAATCGACTACCGAAGGAATGGAATTGGACACACAAGTCAAGGAGAATTCATAACTAGCACATAGCCAATTTTTATCTTGAAAATTAGGGGAGAGGGTAGTCAAATTTTAATTAACTCCGCGAGCGAAAAAATTATGGAAATTATCTTTGTGATCGCCTTTTCAAAAATGTTCTCCTTGTGGCTACCTAGTTGATTAATTTTAAATTTAATGATAGCTAGGGTAGCACACAATTGGTAAGCGGGTGAGTAGGGTGATGAAATCCCTTCTCGTGAATGACCGGGTAGGTCTTAATTGATTAATTCATCACATACATTCAAAAATAAATGTGATAATTAAAATCAAATAAGAGCACGTAAGCACACAAAATATATTGACTCACTAACAGGAGAGGGGCGAGGGTTTAGAAATGTGCCTCCCACATTTTTTTACACCGTGGGGTGATGAACAATTTGAGTCGAACAGGGGGAGATTACGCCTATCTAAGTCGTCCCCGGGAGTCCTACCGATGCAAGGTAGAGATGCTTCTTTTCCTCGCCTTGGACGACCTCTCTCTACCTTGTCCGGTTTGCCTATCATGCTTTTCTTCACAATTAATTACTAAAAATTTAAATGAAAAATAAATGGTGTCTCCAAGCACCACAATACAAGCCAAATAATAAAGTCCTAATACAAGCCTTCTAAAAAAATGAAAAATGGTACGAAAAATGAGAAGTGCAATACAAATGAATCACATAGAGCAAATCCTCTCCAATGCTTCAAGCTCCAAAGATTGGCAACGACGCCATTTGATAGAGAAAAAATTGCTTCTCTAATAGATTTAGGTAATAAGGATATGAGAGCATGTGGATGGTGAGGTGATGAGAGAGTGGGGATACGTTGGGGGTAATTTTAGAATTGGGTCAAAAGGGGTTAGAAGACATGTTTTTTTTTTGCTTTGTTGGTTTTAAGCAGGTGAAAGAAATCGTGTTTGGATTTTGAGAGAAATGAATGAAATGGGTTGGAAGGTTAAGAATGGATTTGAAATCAAAATCGGGTCTACATGGGCATTGGAATCACGACGGGTTGGTCACGTTTTGGACAACTTTGGTTTGAGATCACTAGAGTAGTGGGTTACGGTTTTGGTTCGCGGGTTAAGCTTCGGGGAAGGGGCTGGTCGGGTTTTAATCCGGGTTGAATTGATTCTTCGGGGTAAGGAAAGTCGCGACATGGACAGGTGGTTCGGTGCTAGGGTCGCTAAAATCGGAGCAGTGGATCGGTTTGTGTGTTACCGGCCTGTGGTGGGTTTGGCGGCGACGAGTTTGGCCGCGGGGTACCTATGGTTGGTCAAGGGAATATGGAGAGAGAAGAGGTGGTTAAGGTATTGTGGGTACCCGGATTTGGCATTACAGGCCCAGACGAGTAGCCTAACTAAAACGGCCCAAAGTCCAAGCCCTGCGCACCTTAATTTAATTCAGTTATGACTTAGTCTTTTCCTGGAATCTCGGACAGAGATATTCCAGGAGATAAAGGTGGACGTGGGGGATCCAACACCCCCACTCCCCGAAGATAGACATGTATGTAATAAACCCTAGGCCTGGGGCAAGAGGCACGTACTGTATTCTCTATAATCACTCCTCTGAGTATATAAAAATAATACCGACTACTCCACCGTGGACGTAGGCATTCTTGTTGAACAATGTACATCTTTTGTTGTGTGATTGCGCTTCTTTTCTCTATTTGTGTTGAAAATAATTGTCACCACAATTGGAGCCATCTGTGGGGAAGCGTTTATCTTCCCTGAGAAAGCCCACACCAACAAAGAAGTTCGAAATGTCTGGTCACAGTAGTAATGCTCCTCAAGCAGGAGATATCCAAGAACAACCTGCTCCTCGCAGGATCAGATCTGAAGTTCGGCGTTCAGATCAGAGGGCTCGCCTAGAGAGGCCAGCCTCCGAAGAAAGCCAAGGACCATCAAGGTCCACATAAATCTCCAGGTTGATTGATGCATATGAGGCGAGGCTCCAAGAGCAGTGTGACTCTTCTCGCAAGCACGAGGTTGAGAATGCTCTCCTCAAAAGAAGGTTAGAAAGAATGGAGAGAGAACTCCATCGTAGCACCAGGAGACGTTCGTATCGCACTCCTAGACCTCAGGCGAGCAAGTATCGCAACCGAGGAAGGAGCCTTAGACGCGGATCACAAAAAATTAAGGGAAACGAGTCAGAGGATGACCTGCTCAAGCAACTGTGACTAGCTCGCCACTACAGGAGCCCAGCTCGCAGTAACGAGAATATACGAACTTTGGTCCGAAGGGAGATGGACCAACACCCTGTGCATCACGGTTCCAGATTGACCCGAGAGCTCGCTAGATGAGCCCTCAAAACTCAGATGAAATCCCCTTTCTCAAGGGAAATAGAAGAAGAGGAAGCCCCCAAGAAGTTTGCTATTCCAAGATTCAAGATTTACGATGGTAAAACCGATCCCATTGATCACGTTAGGTAGTACACGCAAACCATGACCCTCTGGAACCATCGGGATGCACTGATGTGCCGAATTTTTCCCTCGAGCCTGCATGACGTGGCACATAAATGGTTCGAAAGGCTCCCCCACCGGTCTATCAGGAGCTTCGAGTCCTTGGCCGAGCTCTTTACGACCCGTTTCATTACTAATAGCTCCCATCCCAAAAGGATGGATGCCTTGCTAATAATGAAAAAGACACCTCAAGAGACCCTCCGGGACTACGCGAAGAGGTATTGGGAGCTATTCAACAAAATCGAGGACTGCTCAGAACAGGTAGTGGTGGCCTCTTTCAAAATTAGGCTACCCAGTTCTTCCCTCCTGTACCAGTCCCTGACGAAGAAAGAGTCCATGACCATCGATGACCTGATGGACCGCATCGAGAAATACGCCAAAGTGGAAGATGTCACTCGCCTCAGCACGGGAGAGAACGGCCGAACCAAGCTCGCTGCGAAATGCAGTGACAGAACTGAGAACCAGAAGAAAGGAGGAAAGAATGGGGATAAGAATGGCTCCAAGAACGGAGGCAAGAATGATGTGTCGAAAGCATTTCAGGCAGTCAATACTGTCTTCAAAGAATCGATTTACAAGATTCTCGCGAAAATCAAAGACGAGCCATTTATTAAGTGGCCCAGAAAGATGGGAGGAGATCTTTCGAAGAGAAACAATGCGCTGAGATGTGCTTTTTATAAAGTGGGAGGACATAAGACCGAGCATTGGAAGGCTCTTAAATCTTACCTCGAGGAACTGGCCCAGTCTGGGCATCTGAACAAATTTGTGGAAAAGAAGGCAGAGAAAGTTGCTGCCAATGGAGAAGTAAGGCCTGCCAACGTGCTCGAAGATGATGTTGGCCATGAATTCGCAGTAATTCATGGGGAATCTGATGTGAAGAAGATTCAAGGAAATTTAGATCGAATGGAGGTAAAAAAGCTTACAGCGGTGATGCAAGCTTTTCAGATCGATCCAGCAAAAATGCAATCAAGAAAGCGTCGGCGAGCAGATGACGTCGACCATAATAAGCATATCGTATTCAAAAATGAATATCTGGTGGAACTGAGAACCCCGCATAATGATGCCTTAATCATTACTCTCAGGATAGCTAACTATGACATCGACAAATTGCTCGTCGACCAAAGAAGCTCGTCCGAGGTAATGTATCTCGACCTATTCAGGAGATTGAAGTTAAGCATCGCCGACCTAAAGGAAGCCACTATCCCTTTAGTTGGATTCACTGGAAAAGTGACTATGCCCTTGAGAAAGATCGTGCTACCAGTAAGGGAAGGAAATGTCTCCAAGATGATTGAGTTCATGGTAGTTGATATTGATTCGCCATACCAAGCTATCCTTGGCAGAGGGTGGATACACGCAATGAATGCAGTATCCTCGACCTACCATCAGAAGCTTAAATACATAATCGAATGAGGAGTAATGGAGATCCATGGCGATCAAGCGATGGCAAGAAAGTTCTTCATAGCGGCCATCCGCCCAAGACCAGAGAAGAGGGCCGACAAGCCCAACGAGAAAGTTGAGGAACAAGAAGGTCTGATACCTTCGAAATAGCAGTTAAAGTACGAAAGACCCAGAGTGGAGGAGACCAGGCTCCTCCCCTCTGAAAGGGTCGTCGAGAACCTAGAGGAAGTCATAGCTGGAGGTAGCGGTGATGGCAGGGTCTTCTTGATTGGATCTTCTCTCACAGATCAAGAAAAGAAGAAGTTGGCGATTCTGCTGAGAAGCAATGTAGAAGTTTTCGCATGGGAACCATACGAGCTACCTGGGATTTATCCTAGTGTGGTTTATCATCAACTATACATCGATACCACTTTCAAACCAATCGCCCAGAAGGCACGGTGAACTGAACCCGAGAAGGCAAAGGCCGTGGAAAAAGAAATTAAAAAACTGCTGGATGCAGGATCCATACGGGAGGTCTAATTCCCCAAATGGTTATCCAACCCAGTATTAGTTCCAAAGAATAATGGGAAATGGAGAGTCTGCATCGACTTCACTGACCTTAGCAGGGCATGCCCTAAAGACAGTTTCCCGCTCCCAATAATCGATCAATTAGTGGACTCCACAGCAGCTCACGAGAGAATGAGTTTTCTGGATGCATATTCAGGGTATCATCAAATCCCTCTGTATGCTCCACACCAAGACAACATTCATCACCACCGTTGGATTATACTGTTACAAAGTCATGCCCTTCGGGCTCAAAAACGCAGGAGCAAACTACCAGCGGCTGGTCACCAAGATGTTCAAGGACCAAATGGGAGACACCATGGAAGTCTACATCGACGATATACTCGTCAAAAGCAGGAAGAAAGAAGACCACCTCTCTGACCTGGAAAGAACCTTCAAAATCCTCAGGAAGTACCGAATGAAACTTAACCCAAGCAAGTGTTCCTTCGGTGTCTAGTCAGGAAAATTTTTGGGTACTTGGTAAGTAAGAGAGGCATCGAGGCTAATCCAGACCAGATCAATGCAATAAACAGGGTACAACCCCCTTGCACAATCCTAGACGTACAAAAGCTCACCGGCATGCTCGTAGCCTTGAATCGTTTTATCTCAAAGTCCTCCGAGAAGTGCAAACCGTTCTTCCAGCTCCTAAAGAGAAACAAAACAGTAGAATGGAATCAAGATTGCTCACGAGCATTGGACGAGATTAAGGCCTACCTTAGCTCACCACCACTGCTCGTCATACCCCAGGAAACAGACTCCTTGTACTTATGCCTCGTCGTTTCCAACCACACTATCAGTTCTACTTTGATATGCGAAAAAGCAGGAATCTAGCATCTCGTTTATTACGTGAGCAAGACTTTATTGGAGGCCGAGCAGCGGTACCTACCACTAGAGAAGCACGCCTTTGCACTAGTAGTGGCTTCAAGGAAGTTGAAGCACTATTTTAAAGCTCACACTATCATCGTCCTTACATCGCATCCCCTTAAAGCAATCCTGAGGAAAGAGGATTTATCGGGTAGACTGTCTAAGTGGTCAGTCGAGCTCAGACGATTTGATTTCCAATTTCAACCAAGGAAAGAAATTAAAGGGCAAATCCTTGATAATTTCATAGCCGAATTCACAGGCGAACAGCCTCTCGACCAATTACAACATGTGAAGCAAAGAGAGAATCACACAACAGAGGGAGTCTGGATTTTGTTTGTTGATGGAGCTTCCAATTCAAAGGGGGCAGGAGTAGGCATTGTGCTCATCACTCCAGAAGATACAATCCTCGAACAAGGAATCAGGCTTGGATTTGAAGCCTCCAACAACGAAGCAGAATATGAGGCTTTAATGGCTGGCCTCCAGAAGGCACAAACTTTGGGGGCAAATCAGTTACAGGTGTACGGCGACTCACAATTGGTCTCCAATCAGATAAGTGGAGACTATAATGTGAAAGATGAAAGAATGGCAGCCTACCTCGTATTGACAAAGAGTCTAATGGCCAGCTTTGAGGAGGTCCACGTCCAACAGTTTCCCAGAGGACAGAATAGCCATGCCGACGCCCTAGCAGCCTAAGTTCGGCAATTAATTCCGACTTAAAAAGAACCATCCCCATCGATTTCCTCGCTCATCCGAGCATAAATCGTAGCAGTGAGCTGCCAAGCATGGAGCATGTGCTCCATATCGAGTCAGCACCCAGTTGGATGGACCCCTTAAGGGACTATTTGAAGGATGGAGAACTCCCAAGTGATAAAAAGATGGCTCATCAGATAAGAGTCAAAGCTGCTCGCTTTCACTTATCTCCCGAGGAAAAGCTATATAAGAGATCATTCTTCGGTCCTTACCTTCAGTGTGTTCACCCGAGGGATATCGAACGAATTTTACACGCACTCCACGAGGGAATTTATGGAGGCCATATTGGAGGAAGGTTATTGGTGGCCATATATGCAAAGAGACTCTGCAATGTATGTTCACAAATGCGAGAAATGCCAACTTCATGCTCCCATGGTCCATCAACCCACCGACGACTTAAAATTACTTTCAGCCCATGGCCATTCGCCCAATGGGGAATGGACATCGTAGGACCTCTTCCTACCGCTGTCGGTAATCGTAAGTATCTGTTGGTCATAACTGACTACATTACTAAATGGATCGAGGCAGAGCCACTGGCGAACATCCGAGACACGGATATGATAAGATTCGTATGGAAAAATATAATCATCCGCTTTGGGATCCCTAGTACCATCATCACTGACAACGGAACGCAGTTCGAGAGCGGCTCCTTTCAGAATTTCTATAATGACTACGGAATCAGACACCATTTTAGCTCGGTGGCCTATCCTCAGAGTAATGGTCAAGTCGAGGCTTCCAACAAAACGGTGATCAATGGAATAAAAAAACGATTACAATGAGCCAAATACGCATGGGTGAATGAGCTACCGCATATTCTGTGGGCCTACCGCACTACCCCACGTCAAGCAATGGGGGAAACCTCATTCTCACTTATATACGGAATGGAAGCAGTCATTCCATTAGAAACAGGCTTTCCCACTATGAGGTCCACCCTTGTCGACCAGGGCCAGAATGATGCAGCATTGCTCGCTGAACTTGACCAAGCCAACGAACGCCGAGAGCTTGCCTTGGTGAAACTAGCGAGCTATTAGCAACAGCTCTCAAAGCACTATAACAAGAAGGTCAATCCAAGGGCGTTTGAGATGGGGACTATGTCCTAAGGAAAGTCTTGGGCAGCGCAGTAAAACCATCAGACGACAAGTTAGGGCCAAACTGGGAAGGAGCATTAAAAATAATAAGAGTTGATCTGTGAGGAGCCTATAACTTAGAAACGCTAAAAGGCAGAAAGATACCCCGAGCATGGAATGCAGCCAATCTCAAGAAATTCTATTTCTAAATTCTTCTTTTGTTCTTTCATTATCAAACTGGAAGTTCGTTTCCTTATCATTAATAGAAGTTGTTTGGCAGTTACATTCTATGAAGTGTCAGTTAACTAATAGATGAACTTTATAACTCACACACCCTTTCTAAGTGACAGGCACACTGATCATTACACTATAACAGGGAAATCACCCTCCTCAGGTTTTCGTTATGAAACACGAGAAACCTCTTAGCATTGCCCTTGGCAATATATGAAGCCCTATAGGAGACCCTTAGGCAGTATGGCCAAGTCAAAATTAGTCGCCAAACAATGTTTGGTTAAATAAAATCCTGATCAGATAAAGCATCCAACACCAGGTTTGTCCTCGCCAATTGCCACACTTAGGCCTAAGGGAGTGTGACGACACAACCTAAAAGGTAAAGTGGGGCAGAATGGTATCTCATAAGCATACTGGAATGGAGGGACACTTACTTGACAATACAAACTTACAAATCTAGTTAGCCAAGAGAGGCTCAAGGTTATTGAGCAGCGTCTAAAATATGTAGAAAATATAAAACACTCATTTAGTCGACAAATTCGTCCAAAACATAAATTTTATATTAATTCATCACATTTACAACAAATACAACCCATGTTTAGTCGGCGAGCTCGCCCAAAACAATAACATTACATTACTTTATTACAAGGTATACAGAGTTGCTACTGGCAAAATATTAATGAGGTCGAGGCCTCTGAACGAGATAATCAGCCACTTGAGCTCTTCGACCATCGTCGGAATGGGGAACTAGCTCCTCCTCGACTTCATTCGCATCCGACTCCAATAGCTGCCGAATGATGGCATCAATAGGGATCCACTGATCATCTCTCCGTAAGGGGTTAGGCATTAAAGTAACAAGAGAGGTCTTATGACGGTACCAGAGCATGGAGTTCCTTGGGACTTGCATCTCCCTCAGGGCACTCAACCATCCCCTGATGAAGGCGAGTTCTTCAAACTCTGTTAGCCTCTTCAGGGCATCTAGCCACCCTTGGTCGTAACCATCGACCCATACTCGCCGAGGTCCTCTCTTAAACAGATGTCTCAACCGAGTGACGTCCCTTTGAATCCCAACAACAATCATATATGCTCGTTGGACATCACCACGGAGCTCTTCCATCTCCCTAGCTGAACTTCTTACTCTTGTACCAGCTCGCAGAACAGTCGGCGGAGTAGAACCTCACAACACCGGAGGAACATCTCTTGGTCCAGCTCCAGCTCATGATGAGGAGGAACCTCTTAATACTACAGGAGCGATGCTCGGTGCATCCTCCCTGATTTGTGAGACTTCCCTCCTCAAAGCCTCATTCTATTGCTGAAGAATTTCTCCAACCTGGTTGATCTCAGAAGCATCTAGAAGTCTTGCTCTCAGAGTATTCACCTCTTCTTGAACTGAGGCACCGAGTTCTTCCATCTCTTGGAGCCTGTCCTTCAGCTTAATGACGAGCTCAGTCTGCTCTAGAAACGTTTGTTCCTCAATCACAGTGATTTATAAATCCTCACAAAGGTATGAGGAACTTCAAAACTTACATCAGGACCAATCATGCTTCCCAATTGAGAAGTGGCTGGTATATAATCATCAACATCAATCAACTACAAGCAATAAAAGAGCAATGAAAGATAGAGTGATTCAGTACACTAAAAGAAAAAGTCTTCACATTTAATTCATACGAGAAAGATCAGAGTACATTGAGGAATCATAAGGGAACATTACAAACAAAAATACTAAAACAATCCTAAAGATAAATCAGATGGTGACCTCGGGTTGCTAAGAGGAAGTTGGCTGCTTCCCCTTATCTGCAGCGGTGGGAGCATCACCCTTAACAAGGACAGCATCTGTCGCTCGAGCAGGAAGGGCAGCAACAGGAATTGACTGAGGAACAGAGCCAACACCTTTAATGGCTGGGGCAGGAAATTCATCCACGATAGTCTTTGGGTCTAGATCGTGCTCATCAAACAGAGGAGAGGCAACATCCACACCAGTAGCTAAAAGGGCCTTATTTTAGCCCTTCTTAAAATTCAGATGGCTGATGTAGCCTATCTGAACCTCGGCGTCTTTATACGCAACAGCTCACCCAGAGTTATATGAATCCTCCTTAATGGTGGCTGCCTGAGACTCTTTCTCCTTCAGATGCTCGGTCAGCACTTTGTTCTCTTCCACAATAGCCATCTTGCTCAAACAGACCAGATCGTAGGCTTTCTGCAGTTCATTCAGTTCTTTAACTGCTGCTTCCCTCCCTCGATTAGCATTAGCAAGAGCCAGGTTGGAAGACATTCGATCATCATCAGTGGCCATCAGACTAGCCTCCAGCTCTTTACCCTTCACTTTCAAGGCAGCATTCTGCTGCTCCAGCTCGTCGTTCTTGTTCACCAGCTCATTGCGAGAGCGATAAAGCACGACAAAGTCAGTCACAAACTTCAAGTAAAAGAAGATATTAGAAGAAGGAAACATACAGAAATCGGGAAGCATTAGAGAATAGAAATAGACTTACCAAGGCTAGCCTCTGGCTCGCTTGCAGAGCTAACTGGTCGGTCCCCCACCGCCCTTTGGTGGTCAGCAGGAAGGACTTCTTGCTCGAGCAGTGCAGGGGCCAACTGGGGAGAAGTGGCAACCGAGGCCCCCTCCAGCAACGCGGACACAGGCACTAAGGCCTTCCCAACCTTTGTCCTCCCCTCCATTTTTCTCCTCTCCTCTTCTTTTTCCTTTTCCTTCTCTATCCTCCTCCTCTCCTCGACCTTCTTCTTCTCATCAATCTTCTTCTTCCCTCTTCCTCTCTTTCACCTGCTCTTCTTCTTTCTTTTTCTCCTACTCCTGAGCAGTAGACCGAAAACCAGTAGCAACAGCCCCACTGCTGGGCTTTCGCCTCTTTGACCTTTGAGCGAGGAGCGCATCATCATCATCATCATCACGAATCAGGTTTTTCCTTAGAGGAACCATTTCCTCCCTAGAACTGCTAGACGGATCTTAGGCTTCAAAAACCTCTTCTAAGCTAGAAGAGCTGTCACTGCTAGAGCTCTCGTCGCTGGGACCACCTTCAACACCTACCCTAATATCACTCTCAGAACTTCTCTCCTCCTCGTCCAACTGAATGGGATCAGCAGCAGCTTCTTCAGAAGTATCAAACTTGGGAATGCTATCCACCGGCCTCGCTATAAAGCTAGACCCAATGTTTTTGTACTCGAGCAAGAAAGCAGCAGACTGGGGATGTTCACCGTCAGTTAAAGGCTCCCTGATATTCCAAGCCTTAACCAACTTTGAAAGTCGAACCTCACTGAGGGCAAGCTCCAAGTTCTTTGACCTCGCTGAAAGAAAATTAGGAAAAGTCTGAAAAATCACGCATTAATAAAGAAATTGAAAGTGCAGAGCAAAGAATACCTATGTACTCTTCCCCATAAAAAGGGAACAGTAAATCTATCAGACCTCGACCGCTCAGTCTGGGGGAAGAACTGCCAGTTTCTAGCAAGAAAGCCATCTTGCCAGTAGTCCCTGTGGGAATCAGGTAAGTTTACTACCAATACCCTATCAGGATTCCTGGCCTTGAGATAAAGAACACTAGAGCTAGTTCGAGAAAAGGAATAGAAAAAACAAACTTCGACGAGCCCTAAATCAGTGCCATAAAGTTGATTTATTCTGTGGACGCCATTAATTATCTTCCATACATTGGGAGAACACTGTGCAGGAACAATGTTAAAATAACCAAATAAATGAAAGAATAAATTGTTTGGAGGAAAAGTAAGCCCCTCTTGGGAGAGCAGCAAGACGTGAATCCAATGAGCACCCTCTATCTCTCTAACATTTTTAGGGAGAGAGGCACACTCAATCTCTACCCATTCTGGGATATTGTAAAATTTCCTAAACTCGGACACTGATATATTACCTATCTTTTCCATTTGTAAACCCTAAGCTACAAATTCAAAGAAAGCATTGAGAGAAAACACAGAGAGAAGACAAAGGAGACTTACGAGATGAAAGTTAGACTCGGACGACGAAGAATCACAAGCCCAAATGATGAGGGAGATCGAAAGCGAAGAAAATGAAGACTTGGAGAAGAGGGAACAAATCGCTAACACTCGCAGAAGATAGAAGAACACTAAGAAGCTTGAAACGACAACTATGAAACGCTGCTTAGAATAAACTTTAAATGTTACTAATCATCGCGCACAAGATACGAAGCAACTGCTGCCTAAATCAGTCCTCAAACTTTGGGAAGAGTTACACGATATGCCAAGAAAGCCATTATGGCAAATCATTTAAATTTATTGAGCCCAAATTGTGGCCCAACAAATTTAGGGGCAATTGTGGGTACCCTAATTCGGCATTACAGGCCCGGACGAGTAGCCTAACTAAAACGGCCCAAAGTCCAAGCCCTGCGCACCTTAATTTAATTCAGTTATGACTTAGCCTTTTAATGGAATCTTGGACATGGATATTCCAGGAGAGAAAGGTGGACGTGGGGGAGTCCAACACCCCCACTCCCCGAAGATAGACATGTATATAATAAACCCTAGGCCTAGGGCAAGAAGCACGCACTGTATTCTCTGTAATCACTCCCCTGAGTATATAGAAATAATACCGACTACACCACTGTGAACGTAGGCATTCTTGCTGAACCACATACATCTTTTGTTGTGTGATTGGCATTTATGTTATTTATTTTGCTTGGTGATTGCGTTTCTCTTCTCTATTTGTGTTGAAAATAATTGTCACCATAGGTATGGTGGTTTGTGTGTTATTAATAGAGAATAGAGGAGAGAGGGTGTGTCGGTGGATAAGAAAGTGAATAGTAATTGGGTGGGGGTTTTGTTTTTGTGTAGTGAGGTGTTTGTGTGTATGTATTAGTTTGTACCCAACAAAAAAATAAAGGATCAAATACCAAAAAGTTCCTCAAACATTTTTTAATACACATTTAATCCAAGTCTTTTTATTTTGTTCCAAAAAGCCCCTCAAACACTCATTTAACCTGAAAGAGTGCGCGTGCATTCAAATAGAGATATTATTTAATTAAACACAGTTTTATCAATTAAGTCCTAAACATGCATCTAGGTGTGATTGAAGATCATAAAATTGAGCAAGAACATTCAAACACACATGTGAGGAAAAATCCTCCTAAGGGGCAAAACCTTTTATTTTCATTATAATTTTGTAAGATACAGTTACACTGATTACAATGAAAATACAGTGACATAGAAATACCCGCAGGTCTCGGTTCTGCAGTCGGCGGCTGGAACTTTTCCTTTTTAGGAGGGCAGCAATGAAGAAGAAGGGCGGTCTTCTCCACAAGAGTATGAACAAACACAAGGTTGTGTTCTTGGGTTGCAAACGGATTCACCAAGGTTTGGAAAAGTTGTATGAATCAAAACATGAGTCTTGGGACTTAAAAATATGAAGACTAGAAGTATTTAGACTCTCAAAATCGTCTATCAAAGTCTTAAAAAAAAACACCACCGAAATAGGTATATATATATATATATATATATATATATAGGAAACTTGAGTTGGTGAAAAAATCTAAGCGGATCTGTTCGTGATTATCAAATCTGGATCGGTTTGATTTTGATGCCGGATCGGTCCGGTTATCAAATCGGTTCATTTTTAAAATCACTTCATCGGTTCGGCTTCGATCCGGGGTATACTGGTTTTGATGCAAATCGGATCGGTCTGTTTTTTATGCCGGATCAGTTCATTTTTTATGTCGGATCGGTTCATTTTCAAAATGACCGGATCAGTCCTATTTACCCAAAAAACTTTACCAAGTTATGATGTTGAAGACGCTTTGATATTCGGATCCGTTGATGTAGATGCGATCTTGAATATCTTCAACAGTGTAACGACCTACGACATACATATTGACAATGGTAAAAAATGACTTTACAAATCTCCTCCTATGTCTATGCCGGTACAAACATAAAAAATATCCGAATTATCAATTATCAAATTGCCTATACAAATCTACCCTTCCATGAACCCCAAACTGGAAAGATACAAATGAATAAGTCTTCATCGTTTGCTCTTCAAATCTTCAAAACTTCTCAAAGCTTTTCTCATCAGGGTGTGCAATATATGATCATCAATCTTTGTACCTACACACATGAGATAAAGCAAAATACCAAGTGATATATCGAGTTTGAAATGAGATAAACATAAATATCAAATTCATGAGAAAAACTCATAACTTCAAAACTCCCTTATAATATGATAATTCTTCAAAACTCCCCCATAATATGATAATTCTTTCTCCCCCTTTTTATGATGTTCCCAAATAGACAAATGAGAAGAATAAATCAAACAAGCAAAGCCGGGGTGACACAAGGAATAAACTTCTAATATTGATTTTTTCAAAACTATTCACACAAAATATATAAAAAATAAAAAAAATCACACCATGAACTAACACAAAACAACCAAGTCGATGATAGCGTAAATGTAGGGGTGTGATCAAATTCGATAGGAAAATCAATGCATACAAACATGACATATGTGCACGATGAATATTGGATACTCCTAACGAATAAACTCAAATGCTTCCTTTGGTGTAAAAAAAATGGTACGAGACATTGACTTAATCAAATCAACAAATCAAAGCTCAAAGAGATTTCCACACCAATAACGTCCAAAATGATTTCATGCTTTTTCAAGACTTTCAAGGAAATGAAAACCTGGTTAAATTATCCAACCAAACTCCCTCATATTTATATTTTGAATAGAGGTAATCTAAATTCTCAAACTTTGGAGAATTCATGGTGAAACCTAATGGCCCATATTTGGCATGTATTGCTTTTTATTGCCTTTAAAAAAAAAATCGGGCTCTTTTAACCTCTTTGGGCCCGGGATAATAAATTTCCTCCATTTTTTTAGGTCCTTTTTAACGGTATCTTAGTATCGCAAAGGCTAAATGAACCTTTCACAGCCCTTCCCCGTTTTCAAATAATCACACAGACTCACCAAAATGGTTTTTACATGCATTCCAATCTTGTCAAGTTTTATCGCATATTGTACATTGTATAGACAGAATTGAGATGAAAACACTCAAGCCAATATGTGATAGACAAGTACAATAATAAAAAATATAGCCGTGCATGTGTGCAATAAAGGAGATAGGAGTCAAAAATGTAGAAAGATATCACTAATCACATCTCAACGACTCCAATCAATGTAAAGCACATGAATGAAATGATGTAGCGTCTCAAATCTCTATCAAACAGTCACATGGATAAATGGAATGAAATTGTGACTCAGATATCTTAGATTCTCATCCATAAAAGGTGCAAAAAAAATACAGAAATCTTTTTGTGCTTTTCTAATATTTTTATAAAAAGAAATCTTTTTGGATTTTTCAAAAAATAAAAATAACAAAACATATGATAGTATCTAGCAATAGGCATCAGATGATATGAAAAAAACATCCTACGCTAGACACGGACCAACGCCTCAGACAACTGTGCGAATCCCCAAAGACTTCCTAAGACTCTCGAATCTAAGGGCATCTAAAGGTTTTGTGAAAATATCGGCTAGTTGATGGTCGGTGGGATCGAAACTCAGGGATACGACTTTCTCCTCAACTAACTGACGTATAAAGTGCTCGCGTATCCTGATGTGCTTTGTGTGCGAATGCTGGACTAGATTGTGGGATATGTGTATCGCGCTCGTGTTATCACAGGAAATGGTCATGGTGTCCAGTGAAATCCCATAATCTTCCAGCATCTGCTTCATCCACAAGAGTTGCGTGCAACAACTCCCGGCAGCGATCTACTCAGCCTCCGCAGTGGACAAAGAGATGGAGTTTTGCTTCTTGCTCATCCAGGAGATAAGAGCAGAACCAAAATAAAAACACCCACCAGAAGTTCTCTTACACCTATCTACATCCCCGGCCCAATCGGCATCCGAATAGGCGGACAAACGGTCATTAGTATCAAAGGAATACCAAATACCATATGAGAGAGTCCCACTCACGTGTTTGATAATACGTTTCAGAGCGAGTAAGTGTAACTCTTTCGGCGACGCTTGATATCGCGCAAAGACTCCAACACTAAAGGCTATATCGGGACGACTGGCAGTCAAGTAGAGAAAACTACCTATCATACTCCGATACAAGATTTGCTCTACGTCCTTGCCTGAAGTGTCCTTACTAAGCTTGATAGAAGTACTCATAGGTGTACGTGCATGCTTAGCAGAGTCTAAAATAAATTTCTTCACCAGGTCTCTATCATACTTGGATTGGGAGATAAACATCGCATCCTCTAGCTGACGAACCTGAAGACCAAGGAAAGAAGTAAGCTCACCAACCATGCTCATCTCAAACTCACTTTTCATCTCCTCCTCAAAGTGGTGAGCATGCTGGGAGCATGTGGATGCAAATACTATGTCATCCACATAGACCTAGGAAACCAAAATAGCACCGTCATCTATCCTGACGAACAACGTCAAATTAACTCCCCCTCTCTTGAAGCCATGGGCTAAGAGATAGGAAGTAAGCCTTTCGTACCAAGCACGAGGTGCTTGCTTCAAACCATACAAGGCTTTCCTCAGATAATACACGTGCTCAGAGTGCTTAGGGTCTTCAAACCCTTTTGGTTGTTCCACGTAAACCTCCTCCTGTAGAATGCCATTCAGGAAGGCACTCTTGACATCCATCTGATATAACTTAAAACGCAGATGACCTGCGATGGCGAGTAGTAAGCGAACGGACTCAAGCCTCACAACAAGAGAAAATGTCTCCCCAAAGTCTACACCTTCTATCTGTGTGTAGCCTTGAGTGACCAACCTAGCCTTGTTTCTGATTATGGTACCATTTTCATCCATTTTATTCTTGAATATACACTTGGTACCTATCACATTAGTCTCACTAAGTCGGGGAACTAGTTCCCCGACATTGTTCTTTTTAAACTGAAGCAACTCATCATGCATAGCAGATATCCAGTGTTCATCCTTGAGTGCTTCTGTGTGATTCTTGGGCTCGACATTGGACGTGTAGCAAAAGTGGCTAACGACATTCTCTAGCTGTGCACGAGTCTTGACCCCAAGAGTTGGATCACCTAAAATGGAGGCAGGGTCATGACTCTTGCGAACCCAAGCAGGTGTGTCCCCTAATACAGAATTAGGGTCCACAGAGTGTGGGTGAGGTACAAGTAAATCACTGCGAGAAAAGTCCTCATCCTCATACTGAAGGTTAGGATCAATAACCGTCGGAGGTTCGTCATCTTGCACGGTGACGTTTATTAATTCCATAACCATAGAGCTCTTCAGGTTAAAAACCCGGTATGCTCTACTATTTGATGAATATCCTAGCAAGATTCCCTCGTCGCTCCATAAGTCAAACTTTCCTAATTGCTCTCGATCCCGTAGGATGTATCATTTACTTCCAAAAACACGGAAATATGCAAGGTTGGGTTTCTTGCCAGTCCAGAATTCATAAGGCGTCTTAAGTGTGTGTGGACGCAGGTAAACCCTATTCACCGTGTGGCATGTAGTAGACACTGCCTCTACCCAAAATCTCCTAAAAACATTATGACCTAGAAGCATAAATCTAGCCATTTCCTGGATCGTCCTATTCTTTCTCTCAACAATCCCATTTTGCTGAGGAGTCTTCACAGCAGAAAACTCATGTTTGATCCCAAGGCTATCACAGTAGAGATCTACTTTCGCTTCCTTAAATTCTGTGTCGTTGTCACTACGGATCCTATTAGTAGTGACTCCGTGTTGATTTTGTAGGACACAACACTTGGTCGTTAAAAATTCTACAACATCAGATTTCTTCCTCAAAAAACCTACAATCGAGTATCTAGAGAAATCGTCTACCATGACGAGGATATACCTCTTACCACCCAGACTCTTAGTACGAGTAGGACCCATAAGATCCATGTGAATAAGCTCAAGTATTCGGGAGGTGGTAATGGAATGCAACTTTATATGGGGGCTACGAATTTGCTTTCCCAAGTGGCAGGGTTCACAAATCGCGGAAGTTGACTTTCCAAGTGATGGTAAGCCACATACTAGGTCCTTTTTGGCTAAACGAGTTAAGTCTCTAACGTTCACGTGACCTAGACGTTGGTGCCACAAATCCATAGGAGTGATCGTGGCACTGTTGCAGACAAGTGAGGAAGTGAGAATAGTCCCATATCAATTATCCTTGATCCTCACCCCTTGCACTAAAAGTTTACCGGCTTGGTTGTAGACATTACACGCGTCCCGGTCAAACTTTACTACAAAGTTAGCGTCGCACAGTTGGCTAATGTTGAGAAGGTTTGCTTTCAACCCTTTGACATACAAAACATTATTTAGCTTAGGAAATCCTGATAACTCTACTGTACCTCATCCTACAATGCTAGACTTGCTCCCATCTCCAAAGGTGACCCTACCATCCTTATAATCCTCAAGGCAGGTAAAAAATGAGGCATCACCTGTCATGTGTCTGGAGCACCCACTATCAAAATACCACTGTGAGTTATTATAATCTTTGAGAGTGACATGGACAACAAGGGCTTTCTTATCTTTCTTAGGCACCCAATAAGTGGTAACCTTTTATTTACCCTTGTTGTTATTGATTTTAGCCGGGATGTGAGAAGCATTCACTGACGACAAGGACATTCATCGGAATTCCTTCATCAAACTCTATGATGTGGAAGCTAAAAACTCAACACGCTCTCTCATACTGACAAACTCATCAGTATGACGTAATAGAGCAGTAGTACGTCGTGTCCGACCCAAACTATAGCAAAAATCCCTCAGGTGGCCTTTTCTTTTGCAATATGTGCAAAAGAACATAGTCTTAGGCGGACCTTGGTTTGCTTTTCTTAGTCGAACTCTCTTTCGTGGTATTTGGCGATGGCCATAAGGAGTTGTAGTAAACTCAGGGACTGGTCCAGGTGCAATATGGGACGTGGAGACACCATCATAACCAATTCCCTGCCGCTCACCAAAACCTAAAGCGGGGCCGAGGAGCATTTTTTCCATCTTCCCAGATCTCTCCTCGATTTGTACCTTGACTTCCCATTCTCTCTTAAGATCATGAGTAAGCTGGGCTACAAGGACTTCAAGTTTCTTCCGAGTCTCCACGGAGGAATGGAGCTCACTCGGCGTAGACGCGTTGAAGATCACTCTCGCTCTCACTTGTGGCATCCTCCCCCTCACTCACATCGATCTCACTGTCGATGTGTCCGTGTGATGCAGCATCCTTATCGTTGTGAGGAGTACTAAAAGTGCTCACATGACTAGCCATGAATGCGGTGAAGTTACAATCATGCGGTGACTCGTCTCCAAAATCCACCGACTTGACCTCACTGTCGTCACTAAGGGTAGCATTAAGGATAGATTTGCCCTTTTATCTGTTCAGCCTAGTAGCACACTCAAAAACTCTATGACCCCTACCGTCGCACTCATAGCATTTCTCACTTTCTTTCTTAGGAGGATCTTTAAAAACTTTTTCATTTTTCTTTTCAGACTTATTTTTCTCAAACTTCTTTTTATCTTTAAAATTACCATTTTTCCTGAATTTGAGAATTCTCTTCAAATTTTTAGCAAAAAGGGCCAAATCATCAAGTTAAAATCACACTCAGAATCTGACGCATCTGTCTCTCTTTTTCTAAATGACTCTCCCCTCTTTCTTGTCGATCCCTCACTCTTTCTTTCTTGGGCATTAATTGCAATTCCCTTATCTTTAGTCTTAGCAGTTTTAGGAAACATATCAATTTCATATGTTTGCAAGTCTCCTACAAGTTCCTCCAATTTTAGCGTATTTAGATTACCCATAGAATTTAACACAGTGACTCTGGGAATAAAACGCTTAGGCAGTGATCTAAGAATATTTTTAACAACTCTAGCATTAGGAATGTGTTCACCAAGATTAAAGCTAGTGTTAACAATATCAGACAGTCTAGCATAAAATTCATCAAAACATTCAGATTCAAGCATGGTGATTATTTCAAATTGAGTTATTAAATTTTGCTGTTTAGATTATTTCACAGCATTAGTTCCTTCATAGGTAAGTTGCAAAACATCTCATGCCTCTTTTGACGCGGTGCACGTCATTATGCGTTTGAACTCATCAGGTGTGACAGATCTAGAAATAGCACTTAGACCCTTAGAATTAAAAGATGACCATTTAAATTCTTCTTCAGTCCAAGAGGTGACAGGTTTAAAATTGGTCACGTTTTCAAGCGTGACGAAGGGAGGTGTCCACCCTCTTTCAACCAAAATCCAGACACGTTCATCAATGGCTTTTAATGCAGATCTCATGCGGGCTTTCTAGTATGCATAGTTTGTCCCGTAAAAAACTGGCATTTTATTATATAACTTCTCCATTATGAACACACTTGTTTTCAAAAATAAAATTTTCAGAAAATTGATATCTTAGAAAAATTTTGCGGAAAATTAGACGGTAAAATTGTGTAATTGGATCTGATACCAATTTGAAAGAGTGCGCGTGCGTTCAAATAAAGATGTTATTTAATTAAACACAGTTTTACCAATTAAGTCCTAAACATGCATCTAGGTGTGATTGAAGATGATAAAATCATGCAAGAACATTCAAACACACACATGTGAGGAAAAATCCCCCAAAGGGACAAAACCTTTTATTTTCACTATAATTTTGTAAGATACAGTTACACGAATTACAATGAAAATACAGTGACACAGAAATACCGCAGGTGTCGGTTCTGTAGTCGGTGGCTGGAACTTTTCCTTTCTAGGAGGGCAGCAATGAAGAAGAAGGACGGTCTTCTCTACAAGAGTATGAACAAACACAAGGTTGTGTTCTTGGGTTGCAAACGGATTCACCAAGGTTTAGCAAAGTTGTGTGAATCAAAACATGAGTCTTGGGACTCAAAAATATGAAGACTAGAAGTATTTGGACTCTCAAAATCGTCTATCAAAGACTTAAAAAAAATACCACCGAAATAGGTATATATATATATATATATATAGGAAACTTGAGTCGGTGAAAAAATCTAAGCGAATCTGTTCGTGATTATCAAATCCGGATCGATCCGATTTTGATGCCGGATCGGTCCGGTTATCGGTTCGGTTCATTTTTAATATCACTTCATCGGTTCAGCTTCGATTCGGGGTATACTGGTTTTGATGCAAATCGGATCGGTCTGTTTTTTATGCCGGATCGGTTTGTTTTTTATGCCGGATCGGTTCGTTTTCAATATGACCGGATCGGTCCAATTTACCAGAAAAACTTTACCAAGTTATGATATTGAAGACGCTTTGATATTCGGATCCGTTGATTTAGATGCGATCCTGAATATCTTCAACAGTGTAACGGCGTACGACATACATATTGACAATGGTAAAAAATGACCTTACATAACCAATATTCTTTTATTTTAAAAGTTCGCGCTAGGAGTATATTGAGGGACATTTTGGAACAAATAAAAAGGCTTGGACTATATGTGTATTACAAAATATTCGAGGGACTATTTAGTATATGCCCCCCAAAAATAAAACTAAGAAAAATTAAAAATTAAAATCTATTAAAAAAAATAAAAATAAAATTTTACTCTAAAAATAAAAAGACTAAAAATAAAATAATAATAATAAACCTAACTTAATTAAATAAGAAATACCAAAACTAAACTAATACTAAAAATAAAAATCAAATAAAAATAAAAATTAAATAAAACTAAAACGCACACCTTTAAAAATATAAAGATAATAAAAACACACGCGACACACAAAAATAAAGTATAAAAATAAATCTTACTAAAAATAAATCAAACTAAATAAAAACAAGAAACCTATTAAACTAAAAAGACCCTAAAAATAAAAATAAATAAAAATTAAAAATCTAGCAAAACTAAAAAAAATAAACTCCTAAATAAAAATATAAAAGACACAAAATAAAAAAATAAAAATAAAAAATCTATTAAAACTAAAAAAATATAATCCTAATATAATATAACTAAAGAAAGATAAAATCTAATAAAACTAGAAAATGATTTCCTAAAACTAATCCTAATAAAAATAAAATAAAATAAAATAATGATTAAAGTTTAATTAAAATAAAAAAATAAAATTATACTAAAATAAAAGGATCATTTACTGCTTGGGGTATATTTATTTATAATGTTTTATCCTTGGGGTACGTTAGTTTTCGTATTAGTTCGTTGGATATTATTTTAAGAGTTTGGAGTAACGGACGTTTAACAAATATATCTCTTTTGTCGACTACCCATAATACTCTTATATTTATAAACAAAATACTCCTACAAACTCTCACCCCCGCAAAATACCAACTTTATTCTCTTTCTTCAACTCATCTTTCTCTCTCTTCTCCCTCCCTTCTCTTTTTTGTCCGGAGACATATTTTATGTTCATGTTTTGGTATTTTTCTTACTCAACCAAAAGGTTGATTTTATTGACATATTGAGGTCAGTTTTTTCTAAGCCACTAGGTCGGAGTGCAGTGTCAGTATGTCCAGTGGTGGACGACAGGGGGGATGGGTTCTCTCATTTACGATTTGGGTTTGGGTGTGTGGTAGCTGGGTTGAGGTTTGATTTGGGTTTGGGTGTGTGGCTGGAGGTTTGTTTTCTAAGCCGGAGACTTGGGTGTGTGGCCGGAGGTTTGTTTTGTTTTGATTTGGGTTTTTCTAAGCCAGAGGTTTGGGATTTTTTAGCCGGAGCTTTTTTTTAAAACATTTTATTAAGGGAAAGTTTTTTTTTCTAAAAATTAGTTTCATTTCTTTAATTTTTTTTCTAGAGGTTTTTGTAGCTGGAATATCGGTCGGAGTTTTTTTTTTGGCAAGAGGTTTTTTGTAGCTGCAGATTTTATGACCGGAGGTTTTTTGGATGATAAACAAATTTCTTTTGTTTAAAATCATTTTTTATAGTTGTGGAAAACGTTTTTATTTTCAGGAAATAAATTTTAATAGTTGGAAAATCAATTCTTTTGTTGGATTATATTTTTTCTTGAGAATATATTGTCTTGGTAGAATTTTTTTTCCTAGAAATAATATATAATAAAAAGTTTTTTTTAACTGTAAATCCTTTTTTTTTAAATCAGTTTTATTTTCATATTTTTTTGCTGAAAAATTATTTTTTCCCTCGAAATATATTTTTTGAGAATATATTATCTTGGTAGAATAATTTTTCTCTGGAAATAATATATTATAAGCAGTTGTTTTTAACTGAAAAGCCTTTTTTTAAGATTAGTTTTATTCTCATACTTTTATATATAAACAATTTTACTTATTTTGTAATTGCAAATCATTTTTTGGTTTGTAATTGGAAATCATTTTGCAATTGGAAATTATTTATTTTGTAGCAGAAAAAATTTATATATATAAGTTGTTGAAATTAACCCCCAAAGGCAAATTAATGTATTCCTTTGTACAAAGGGTACATGCGTCATTTGTATAAAGGGTAATGTTGGTAATTGGCGGGATGATGTACAACTGCTAACAGAAGTTAAGGTCAGATGTTAGTTTAACACCCATCCAACAATAAGCTAAATTAGCGTACCCCAGGAACAAAATACTATATACAAATGTACCCCTGACAGTAAATGACGCAAAATAAAAATAAATATATAAAAATAGAAAATAAATCCTAAAAATAAAACGACTCAAAATAACAAATTTAAAAAATAATAAAACTACAAACTCAACACACATTGGGTTCGAGGTAGGTTTAGGCCAGATTACGGGGCAGGTTAGGGACTGGGGAATTAGCTCCATAAATCGCACATTTGCCTTGAAATAAGCGTTTGAACTTTGCAAATGACGATTAAGCCTGCATATTAAACATTTTCGCATATAGGACCCAATTTGTCAAGAATTAAGAACTAAAATATGTCTATTTGGGGTATAAAATGTACACTTTTGGGTGCTTATCACCTGTCAAGGCAATGATTCGATTTTGACATTTTATTGCTATCTAACTCAGAGATGGGAGGAGTATTCTTTGTATTGTCCTTTAGCTTAATTGTGGGTTTTATTGCACAGGTTGCATAATCATTTATAGTTGAGAAGAAAGGTAGAAGGTTTACCAGTTCTTGATGGATCGAGGGGTTACTTTTGAGCTTCATTGGACACAAATTTTGAGCACTTCACCCCTTTCTCCACGAGGTGAAGGGTATGTAGTGTGTGAGAAACATGAGCGGGGCCTCAAGCTTATATCCTCATCTGTGGTGGTTTCTAAGTCTCCTTCTCCAGTTGGTAAAATGAATTTTATAGCTAATACAGGAAATTATTTTTTGGATTCTTCTTTTGCTCCGTCTTGGGGTACACGTCCTGAAAAGAAGAGGATGGTCTGTGAGAATCGTATAGCTGCCATTATCGAAGGTCCCACTTATTCTTATTTTTTTACTCCTGATTATTTGAAGGCCAGGAATGAGCAATCCATTTAGTTCAAAGATGGATCGAATTCATCATCTATTGAGTAATTTTCAAGATTCTTATAGTAGGCCTACTTCTATTATGTGCTTCTCGAGCATACTGTGCTCCCATAATTGACACTCTTACTTGGGTTATGGATTATAATGCTAGTGATGATATTATGGGTGAGAAGGATCTTTTTATTTCATCTGCCCAAAATTTACATCAACAACTTCACCTTGTTGATGGAACTTCTTCTCCCATTATCACTCAAGGCGATTTATGTCTTTCTATAGACATTACTTTACACTCAATTTAATGTGTACTTAATCTTTCTATGAAATTTTTATCTATTAATCGTTTAGTAAGAAGTTTTAACTGTGCTGCTCCTTTCTTGTGTGATTGGTGTTATCTTCAGGACCTGCATACATGGAGGATTTTTAATAGGGGATACGAGCGCAATAGGCTGTATCACTTTGTGGTCCTTCACCAGTTTCACCAGTTTCAACTTTTGCTATCATTTTTTATGCTAGTGTGTTTCTTGATTCAAGACTTAATGTTTTTTCTTTTCAGAAATTACAGTTGTGACATGATCGTTTAGGAAATGTTAATTTTCAATATCTTTGTATGTTGTTCCCTGACTTAATTAAAGCTTACAGCTCTTCAAGATGTAAATATGTTGTCTGCTCTTTATCAAAACATACTAGAATTAATCGTATTCCTTGCATGCATCTGACCCCTTGTGTTTTTTATCTAATAAACTCTTATGTTTGAGGCCTTTTTCCTATTACAGCATTTTTGAGCATCAATTTTATGTCACTTTTATTAATGACTACTCGAGATGTACTTGGGTTTATTTTCTTCGTAAAAAATTTGATGTACTACCCCTTTTTACATAGTTCTTACAACTTGTCAAAACTCAAGTTAATGTCGTTGTTAAAGGGATTCAGTTCGATAATGCTAAAGAGTAAACTAAAATGAGTTTGTCTCTCATCTTAACCAGCAGGGTATTCTTCAGAAACTCACTTGCCCATATACTCTTGAATAAAATGGAATTCCTAAAAGAAAAAATAGAAGTCTTGTGGGAGTGATTCATTGTGTATTAAAGGGATGCAGGTTACTAACTCTTATTGGCACTTAGATGTTGTAATGAGCACTTATCTTTTGAATCTTACTCCATGTCGGGTCATTCAGAATAAACGCCCATTACAACTTATTTATTCTAATAAGATTATTTTTCCTGTAATTTTGTGTATGTTTGCCTACACTTGCTTTATTCATAACAAATATCCTACTCGAACTAAGCTTGATGATAAAGCTATTGGTTGTAGTTTTGCAGGATGTTTTAATATATATAAAGGTTAACTTTGTTACGATCATGTCACATATCGTATGCATTATATTTTTTATGTCAGATTTCTTGAAAATATGTTTTTATTTGGTGATTCTACTTTTGTGCATTATTCTCGTCCACCTCCTGAGGACTCATATATCATTTACACTGTCCCTGCATTTGATTATACCAATATTGTCTCTCTAGCTAATCAACCTATCCAAATGTATTCCCATCACCCATGCTCACATATTTCTCTTGTCATTATCCCACCGCCAGGTAACACTTATAATTCAATTGAATATATTATTGAACTTGTTGTTGATACTACGAATGAGCCTCGGTACCCCCTCAGGAACATAGAGAGACCATTCAGTATGGTCATGCTTGTTCTACAAAACATACTATCTAACAGTTTATTTCTTATGAGGGTTTGTTGGGCCGTTATCGCGCTTGTGTTATGGCTACTTCCTCTACTCGGATCCCGAGGACTAATTTTTAAAGATTTCCTGGATTTACAATGGGTTGAAGTTATGCAGTGTGATATGAATGCTTGATAACATAATCAAACCTGGGACATGGTTCCTTTACCTAACAAGTCTAAGACAGTTGGTTATAAATGGATTTATACACACAACTTCTTAGCTGATGGGAGAATGGATAGGTATAAGGCCCACCTTGTTGTGAAGGACTTTACTCGGATTCTGAGAAACGATTTTGTTGCTACCTTTGCTCCAGTTGCTAAACTCAACACTATTCGTTTATTGATCTCTGCGGCTACTTTGTTCTGTTGGACGCTCCACCAATTCGATGTCATAAATTCTCTTATTTATGGAGACCTTTATGAGGTCATACACATGGATCCTCCACCTTACTTTCAGGGTGAGGGGGAGTATGCTGGGGAAGTTTCTCACCTAAAAAAAACTCATACTGACTTAAATAGTCACTATGCGCCTGGTTCTCTAGACTCCACGAGTATGTCATTAGATTCAGATTTACTAGGTGCAATTCTAACCAAACTTGTTTCATCATGCGAGATTCATATATGAAGAGCTTCATCTTACTTGTATATTTTAATGATGTTATTATTACTAAAGATGTATCTGTTAGAAGTATACAAGTTATGGCTAATTTGGGAAAGGTATTCAATGTGAAAGACCTCGGTCAACTGTGATATTTCTTCGGCATTCAAGTAGCCAGGTCTCATCATGGGATTTTTTTCTCTCATAGAGAAAGTATGTTTTGGATCATGTTGAGGATACATAGATGATTGGGTGCAAACTAACTTCATCTCCTATGATTCATACTTCAAAGATTATGGCTGAGAGCTGTCAACCTTTGAAATATTTGTCTATGTATCGGCGTTTGGTGGGTCGTTTAATTTATTTAGCTAATACCAGACCATATATATTATTTTCTGTTGGGAGAGTTAGTCAATTTATGCACAAACCCCATTAGACTCATTTGGATACAGTATATCATGTTTTACGGTGTCTCAAGTATTCTCCTGGACTACGGTTATTTTGTATAGCAGGCCCTCAGCCTGGAGGATTTTAAGGCTACATTAATTCAGATCATGGAGGAGCTTGTGATGTTCGTTTTACTACTGATTTTTGTAACTTTCGTGGTAGTCATCTCCTCTCCTAGAAAAGTAAAAATAAGTTATGGTTTTGTATCCCTCAACAAAGGAGGAATATAGGGCCATGACCTTGGTCATGTGTGAGATTATATGCCTTTGTTCGATTCTTAGGAGTTGGGATTTCTAGAGAAGACTTCTTCTGTTCAGGATTATTATAATAAATAGGCTATTCAACTTACTTCTGATTCACTTCTTCATGAGAGGATAAAGCAAATTAAATAGACGTTCATTTTCTCAAAGAGAAGGTTTGTCAGGAGATCATTACTCCATCATTTATGTATTAAGGAGAATAGGTTGTAGATGTTCTTATCAAACCCGTTAGTCATTCTCTTCTTTGCAAATCTGTTGGAAAGCTTGGCTGGGTCGATATCTAATCACCAGTTTAAGGGGGAATGCTGGAATGTTTATGTTATTTGTGTGTTATTTATGTAATTCGCCATAAGGGTAATTTGGTCATCTAATGTATTTACTCCTTGGTATAAATACAAGCCTCTAAAATTGTAGGGTCGATTACAAAATTCTCTAAGTTTAGTTTCTTAAATCGGGAGTCCACTACTTGCGTTACATTGGTTTCGTGTGAGGTGTTTCCGTCTCTTACGGAGTTCGTTTGGGCGCTATTTTGGGTTTTCACCCTATAACGGCATGTTTTTAAGATTAAGTCTAAATATATTTATTTATCATTATATTCTCAAATCGGGAGTTTTGTGACTTTATGGTCAGCTCTTACGAGTTATATTGGTATCGTGCAAGGTGTCTATGACACCCTGCCTAATTAAATACCGAGTGATCACTCCTTTATTAAATTAAAAGAGGTTTCTCATCTGGTTCATTCTTAGCATCACTGTCAATAACTTTTTAAAACTTACTAACCACCTAGTATTCAAAAAGTTGATGTCAAAATTTTAATCTTTTTATTTAATAAACTACAAAAAAAATATAAATATAAATTTAAACCATTCACAGAACAGTGAGTCTAAATCAATACTGCATAAAAATAAAAGACCTGCCGAATAAACAATCGGCTAAAAATTCCGAATCCAAAATAATAATCCAATAGGAATAATAAAAATCTGAATACAAAGTCTGACTGAAATAAAATAGATGGCGAAATATGCCCAAATGAAATACTGAGGCGCATCCTACTCTAGTAATGAAATGACTGAAGTGACTAAGTCCAAATCCTTCAATATTCACACCTCCTGCATCTACGTATCCCTGTGATTGGACACCTAAGAGGTTTTGAAAATAATTTTTCAAGTACGGATTAGAGCCCAAATCCTTTTGAAAATATTTTGCATGTGAATTAAAATGCAACAATTAAAATGCATGAATGTTCTTCATATTCAAGTTAGGGTCGCACTCACTTGAGATACTATTTACCCCTCATCTAAAGTGCACACCTAATGCTTCTTCCTAACCCTCCTAGTTACACTATCCCGTCTAACTAGTCTTGTCCTGAAGCTCCTTGACACTATACTCTAGCCCGAATAATTTGTAATTTTACTTCATAAATTATTTATCACATTAACTAAATTAATCCTCTTTAAATGAATTATATAACATATTCACTAGTTATATACAAGAAATCCCTTTTTACTTTGTGCAATTTTCCCGTATATAAATATCTAAACTCTTATATACGTACATAGTTAGTACAATTACACTTCATGTATTTTACTCGTATATAAATCTACACCATATATACGTATCATCATATTATAACATTCACGAAAATGTCGTATATATAACCATCCTCCAGAGTAGACACTCACCGTATATTCTCTAAAATGCTATTACCCCGGGTATACTCATCCACCGGACACCCCGATTCGGTTAGCTCCCCGAATTAGTGAAAATAAACATAGCGGAGGGGAACATAGTTCCTCCACCGAAAGTGAAACCGAATCATACCCAAATAGCTTCACCTCTGAAAAATAGTCACACAATAAAATACTGGACGATTATGGCCTGGGGACTATACTCACCCTGCATTCACTAAGCAGGAGATTCACCCACATCGCGCAACCTCTTTTGATAGCACTAGAGGGGTATGTATTCCTATAAATATTATTCACACAATATTTATAGATCACACAAGTGTATATATATATATATATATATATATATATATATATATATATATATACATACTACACAATCACCGCATATATATATTTAGTTTAAACCCGGCTAATCCGTGTAAAAATACTCTAGCACTAGCCTAAAATATCTGAGTCAATTACTCGACTCTAAACTTAAATTAATTTACTCATTAATTAATTTTATTAACATGGTGTCACTCAAACAAAATACCCAAACACTTTCCCTTGGCCCGTAATTCACTCCTTGAAATTCGTCGCCTCGAATACCATATCTAGTTCTCACTCTTTTATTTCCACATAATTAATCTGACTCCCCTCCTTTTTATAATCCCTAACATAAAATGATATAATTCCCTTTACTGAAACGCCTAACATAAAGGGATATAACTCCATTTACTGAAACTCACTGTAAACCCAAAAATGTCATCTCCGGCCCAATCCGAATTTAAGCAGACTTGAGCCATCTTTACCTATGTCGTTCGAAAGACTCACCCTATCGTTCTAATGACAAGTGAGATCGCTCGAATGAGGCCCAGGGTCATTCGAACGATGGCTGGGTTTTTTCTCTCCTCTTCCTTCTTCTTCCTGTTCGTACGCCATTGATGAACTTTCAATGTTCAAAACCCAGAACTCTTCCTACTGTAAACCGTGGAGACTAAGATGATTTCCACAGTTTTAAATCCAAATCCATATTTTACTACAATTCCATGTTTGATAAATATTAATAAACACTCTCCATTACAGATTTCGAATCTCTCCCTCCAAAGGTTTTAGAAGTTCTAAATACATAAAATTTACAAAGTTTCTACCCCAATTTGATTTCATTGATCATAAATAGACGGAGATAAATTTTTTGGGTTTTACTCACAAATCTTAATCCCTCAACAATATTCTAAGATATTCATCTTTCCTCAAAATTTACACGTTATGTCCCATAAATTGAAAACCCAATTTATACATCAATCCAACCCAAAAATAACTGGTTTTAACACACCCATTATGATGTGAATCGATTATCACGTATTCTTATTGCAAGAAATTAACCACTTTCCTGTATATAATTTGTAGAGTTTGATTCCTTGGACGAAGATGATTGTTTTGTCTCCCCAAAGCTCTCAAAGTTAGCCCTCTTTTCTTCTTTGCAGAACTAGGCTTTCTCTTGGAGTTGTGTCTATCATAATTCCTCTAATTTGGTTTTATGATATTTTTCTTTTAGAGTTATGTTCAGCCCAAACTATGAAACTTAGGTTTTAATTTGTTAATCCTAAAATTATACTTGTGGGCCAAGTTAAAATGTCCAAACACCTCGTGTGAGGCCGATTATGCCTAAAAATGTCCCAAGACCAATTACTACCCCCGTGGTACTCTTTTTTGACTATCTAGACCTCTGCGAAATCAACCATGCACTCAGAATTGTCATCCGAATAACTTTATATCATTCTCCAATTTTTGACTTCAAAAATGCGACACAAAAATAATCCGAATAATTAAATCTCAATTTTCCAAATTAAATAAATCATCCAATTTAAATTTTTTCACCACATCTTAAATTTAAATTTCTCCAAAATAAGTAATTTCTATTTCCCCCAAAAGTAATGTAATTTAATGTCCTCAAAATTATGGGGTGTTACATTCATATCTCTTACGAGGCCATTTAGGGTCTTCACCTTTTACTGACATGTTTTTAAACCTAAGTATATATATTGCAAATTATCATCATATTCTTACTGCGTGGACGGTTCCTACAATTTACATTGGTCCCATGCAAGGTATCCGTGCCTCTTACGGGGACGTTTGGTGGTTGTTTTGCATTTTCGCCCTTTAATACCAAGTTTTTAAGTTTAAGTATAGATATTGAAAAATTATCATCTTATTCTCAAATTGGGAGTCCTGTGATTATGCGGTCAGTTTCTATGAGTTTAATTGGTTCCATGTTAAGTGTTCATATCTCTTACGGAGCCTTTTGGGGGCTTTTTTAGTTTTTTTTCCTTTAGCGACATATTTTTAAGCCTAATTCTAGATATTTATAAATTGTCATCATATTCTCAAATCGGGAATCCCATGGCTATGTGCAGTTCCTACGAGTTATGTTGGCCCTGTGCAAGGTTGTTTGTATTTTATGGGGCCATTTCAGGACTGTTTTGGTTTTAAACCTCTATCGGCTTGTTTGAAAGCATATGTCTAGAGTTTTTCAAATTATCATCATATTATTAAACTAGGAGTTCTGTGATTAGTCGTTCAGTTTCTAGGACTTACACCGGTCCCGTGCGAGGTGTTCGTGCCTCTTACTGGGCCGTTTGGTGGTTGTTTTGTATCTTCGCCCTTTAACGATATATTTTTAAGCCTAAGTCTAGATATTATCAAGTTGTCATCATATTCTCAAATCGAGAGTCTCGTGACTATGTTGTTTATTCTTACGAGTTACATTGGTCCAATGTGAGGTGTTCGTGTCTCTTACAGGACCGTTTGGAGGCTATTTTGTATTTTCGCCATTTAATAGCATGTTTGTAAGCCTAAGTCTATATATTTAAAAATTATCATCATTTTCTCAAACTGAGAGTCCCATGACAATTTGTCTAGTTTTTACGAGTTATATCAATCTCGTGGGAGGTGTTTATGTCTTTTACGGGGCTGTTTGGGGGTTGTTTCGAGTTTTTCACCCTTTAACGATTTCTTTTTAAACCTAAGTCTAGATATTTACAAATTATCATCATATTTTCATATTGAGAATCCTGTGACTATGCGGTCAATTTTTACGAGTTTTATTGGTCTCATGCGAGGTGTTAGTGTCTCTAATAGGGCCATTTGGTTAATATTTTGGGTTTTAAACCCCTAATGACATATTTTTAAGCCTAAGTTGGATTTACAAATTATCATCATATTCTCAAATCGGGAGTCAGATGACTATGCAGTCAATTCCTATGGGTTACACTGGTTCCGTGCGAAGTGTTAATGCCTTTTACGGAGTCGTTTGGTGGCTATTTTATGTTTTAGCCCTTTAATGCCATGTTTTTTAAGCCTAAATCTAGATATTGGCAAATTATCATCTTATTCTCAAATCGAGAGTCCCGTGACTAGTTCATATGAGTTACATTGCCTCCGTGTTAAGTGTCTGTGTCTCTTATGGGGATTTTGGGGATGTTTTAGGTTTTTGCTCTTTAACGACATGTTTTTAAGACTAAGTAAATATTTTTGCAAATTATCGTCATATTCTAAAATCAGGATTCCCATGACTATGTGGTCAGTTACTATGAGTTACATTGATCTCATGCGAGGTGTTCGTGTCTTTTATTTGGCCGTTAGAGGGGTTATTTTGGATTTTTGCCCTTTAACGAAATGTTTAAGCCTGAGTCTAGATATTTACAAATTATCATTATATTCTTAAATCGAGAGTCCGTTGACTATGCATTCAGTTACTATTAGTTACATGGCTCGCACGCGAGATGTTCGTGTCTTTTATAGGGGCATTTGGGGGCTATTTTGAATTTTCACCCTTTAATAACACGTTTTTAAGCCAAAATATAAAAACTTGTAAATTATTGTCATATTCTCAAATCGGGAGTTCTGTGACTATGCGGTCACTTCCTACGAGTTACATTGGTCCTATATGAGGTTTTCGTATATCTTACGGGGCCATTTTGGATTTTTAATCACTAATGGAATATTTTTAAGCCTAAGTTTAGAGATTTATAAATTACAATCATATTCTCAAATCGGTAGTCACGTGACTATACGGCCAGTTCCTATAAATTACATTTTTACGAGGCGTTCGTGCCTTTTACGGGGCCATTTGGTGGACGTTTTGCGTTTTCACCCTTTATCGACATATTTCAAACCAAAAATCCCGTGACTATATGGTCAGTTCCTGCAAGTTACATTAATCTCGTGCGAGATGTATTTGCCTCTAATGGGGCCATTTGGGAGATGTATTAGGTTTTCACTCTGTAATGACATGTTTTTAAGCCTAAGTCTAGATATTTAAAAATTATTGTCATATTCTCAAACTGTGACACCCCGCCCAATTAAATAGAGGGTGATCAGTCCTGTACCAATTTTAAAACAGAATGTTCGGTTGGTTCATTCTTAGCATCCCTGTTGAAAAACTTTTTGACACATTAATCACTTAATATAAAATTAAGCTAGGTGTCAAAACATTTCCAATTTTAATAAAACCAAGTAATCCATTTTTATTCAATCTTAAAATATAAACTAGTCACCACACATAGGAATATGATAAATACTAAACATGAATCAAGTACTGAAATAAATAAGACTGGGTAAAACCTCCCAGTTCAAAACTCCAAATCATAAAATAAACTGAATACAATATCTCTGATGAAGGACTAGAAGTGGGCGACACATGCCCTAGATAATAAGTCTAGATGAAACTGAATGGAAATGATAGATGCATTTACTGTAAGGAACTACAGCCCCCACAACAGCTGCAGCACGTCAAGCAATCCAAATCTCTAATTCTGGTACCCCTGTGGCTGAGCACCTGATATAATATATATATATATATATATATATATATATATATATAGCAAAAGAAAGAAGAGATACAAGAAACGGGTCAGAGCCCGAGGTTTAAAAATGATTTAGTAAGTATTTAAAACTGGCTCTTAAAACAAGTCTTATACGCATGTTAGTTATCGAACTCTCACATGAGTTTCTCACCTCTCATCTATTGTGCACGCCTACGCACATCTAATCCCCCCTAGTTATACCACCCAATCTAACTAGTCAGAAACCATACTAATACTAACTATGCTCACTAGTAGTATTCCCGTATCGCCTATACAATATGCTATTCAAATAGTTTATCTCACATACTAAGTTTCATTATTCACCGTTCGAATGGTTAATCTTTTATCCACTAAGATTATTTTATTTCTCATTTCCACTTTATCTACTAGTTTCACAAAGTAGAAAGTTACCCAAGTACACTCATACATATATATAGTCTCATCATACCTATATATATGCACTAATCTTGCATCCTTAGGTTAAGACCACTTGGCGCAATGTAATGATTATTATTATTACCAAGTCTACTAATTTCACACAGTAGAAATATTTACAAGTTCATATATATATATATAGTCACATCATCCCTATACATATATATATACTAATCCTGCACCCCCGGGCTAAGATCCATTAGTGCACCTATCAAGAAAATCCTGAATCCCCGGGTTACCACCCATTAATGCACCAATCAATAATAATCCATCATCCCCGGGTTATCACCCATTAGTGCGCCTATCAAGAGAATCCTGCATCCCCGGGTTAACACCCATTAATGCACCTATTCAATAATAATCCAGCACCCCCGGGTTATCATCCATTAGTGCGCCTAATAATAATCATCCTTGTACCCCCAGGTTATCACCCATTAATACACTTAACAATAGAGTTTCTGCACCCCCGAGTTATCACTCATTAGTGCGCTTAACAATAATACCACATAATAGGCATACACACGTCCTATTAAGATTTATGGGTATTTCCCCAACCTATATATACACTTCTCATACATATTTTAATCTCAACACTACGTATAGTATAAATATTTACATTACTATCTCTCGTAATTTCTAAGGTACATTCTCTCTATACCGAAATAATTAAAGTATTAATTCTCACATACTTTCCCGAAACTCTATGGCAGTTTGCTATGTGGCAGTTTCTCTCACTCCAATAAACCGGCAAACTCAAAACTGGACTTTGAGAAAATCCCCCAAAATTCACTACGTCGCTCGAACCAGAAGGGTTGTCGCTTGAACCAGAAATAGATCTCGTTCGAATTACAATGAGATGTCGCGCGAATGACTGTCACGTGTCGTTTGAACGACTCCGCGCGAGATACCTATCTCGCGTGAATGACTTCACGTGAGATCGCGCGAGATGTCCCTGTTCGTCTTCTTGCCCAGATTTCCAGCGTTTTTCACCATTTTTTATCCTAAAAACCTCTAAGATTTATCACCCAACACCTAATCATCAATCCTAATCAAGCCATGGCAGTTTATATAACATTACAAACATCCTAGGTTCATTAATTCGTCATCAATCATCATAATTATATAAAATCCCCAAATTAATTCATATGAACCCTAGTTTCCAATTTTTTTATTAAAGAATCTAATCAACCCAGATTCGTTCATCAATATATAAATCTATTTCATGATTAATCCTCTACATACATGAAGGAATTTCAACCACAAATTAACCAAGTCCTTAACCATAATTTAAATCTCCAATTTTCACCCAATTAACATGTAAATCATGATTAATTTCACCTACACTAACATGAGCATGATTATTGCTAAAAGAAGGCAAGTAATAAACACCTGCCTCGAATATGACGGTTTGATCCATTGGTGATGTTGGTATATATGCGTTGCTCTCTTCTCGATCTACGCGTTGGTGGTGGTGGTTGCGCAAGGTGGTGAAAATTCGGCCTTCCCCCTTGGAAATTGGTTCTCCCTCACACCCTTTATGGCCGTTCTTTCATTTCTGTGTCTCACAACCCTAAAGGACTTTTCTTGGATGATAAAATAACTTCGATTTTCGTCCATTAATTAGACCCAAAAATACAATTTACCATAATGCCCTCTCGGGATGCCGGTTAGACCTAAAATTGCCCCGGGACCCAAACTAAACACCCGGGTATACTATTTTGACCCTCCCGGACTCAACGGCGCACTCAAAATGACCATAAGAGTTAATAAAAATAAACTCTCTTTTTATTCCATTCAATTGGTTCCGACACAACTCACACGCATGTCAGACTTAAATTACCAAACTGCCGTATATTTCACTCTCGGCAATTTATCAAATTTCATAATTCCATATTACATATCACACAGTAACATTCAATAATTCTCAACAATATGTATTAACCCTTGGCACGCTAGTTAATAATTATTTTAATCCAGATTAATAACAAATTAATTTCTCGCATTTTAATTTAATTAATCCAACAACAATAATTAATTGCATACTTATTCCCACAATAATAATTAATCACTTAATTATTTAAATCATAAAAAGTACGGGGTGTAACACAAACCGAGATTCACGTGATTATGCGGTCAATTCCTGCGAGTTGCATTGGTCTCGTGAGATTCATGCCTTTTATGGGGCCGTTTGGGGGATGTTTTGCATTTTTGCCATCATGTTTTTAAGCCTGAGTCTAGATATTTAAAAGTTATCATCATATTCTCTAATCGGGAGTCCCGTGACTATACGGTGAGTTCCTATGAGTTATATTATTCCCGTGCAAGGTACTCGTGTCTCTTACGAGTCTGTTTACCCTAAAGGAACTGTGTGCCCTAGAAAATTCTTTAATGTTATTTTGTTTCCCTTTTCACCAAATAAATAAATACAAAAAATGTTTAATTGGTTTGTTTCGAATACACATATCAAGTATGTATAGGCAAATAAAAAAACACTACATCGAAATGTCTGATTTTCCATATCACTTGGGTGTGTCTAATATGTTTTAGGAATTAACACAAATGGTGTTTTTTATATAAACTTATTGGGTTATACAATAAAAAAGAAAGAAAATAATTGAAAAATAAATAAAGATTTGAGTAATTATTTTCTCAAAAAGCAAAAAATCAAATATATGGTCCTGAGAGAGTGAGATAAATATCGATGATGCAGACGTAATTTCTACTGTATTTGCAAAAAAAGGTGAGTGGACAATTTAGTGGAGTGCCCACACTTGAGTATGTTTATGTTGACATCTTTTCCATAATTTCTCTCTCTCTCTCTCTCTCTCTCTCTCTCTCTCTCTCTCTCTCTCTCTATATATATATATATATATATATATATATATATATATATATATATATATATATATATATATATATATGTATATGTATCTATCTATCTATCTATCTATCTATCTATGTATTAGAGGCAATATTTATTTATACTAATATACCTAAAGAATACGACTTGAAGTGGGGACCCATTACACACATCAAAATCTATATAAAAAAGAATAAATGGCATATCAAGAAACCAACAAAAATGGGATATCTGCAAGACTACAAGAACAAGTAATCAAAGCAGAAGTCTCTTTATATACCATAGTACCCATATTCATATAACTCTTGAAACAAGAAAATAATCTAATTAAGGCATTTCATTAAAAAATATATGAGCAACTCATTTCCAATAATTACATATTAGTCACAAATAAATAGCTAAGTCCTTCTTTTAATTGAGTTGAGTTAATAACTGATAAGCTTGAAAAACAAAATTCCAAAATGCAAAATATAAAATACCAAACTTTTGTATAAGAACCTTAATAACAAAAACTTTTGGCCCTATCTTGAATATTGACTCAATTTCGAGGTTTTTGCGAGTATGTTTACACATACATAACTCTGTCATATACATTTACATTTCTCTTATCAAAATATAACTAAACATTACCAGTGAAGTATAAACTTTTGACAAAAAAATACAAATAATAAAACAACACGACCTACCATATTTGGTTTAAATGCATACCACTCAAATTTACCTAAATCAATATTCATATGAACATTTTCAGTTGATGAAAATATGATATATTAACCCTAACCACCCTCCTTTTATGTATTAGCTCAAAATTCTAGCCTAATGAAAATTTTCTAACTGAATAACGAAAATCACAAGCCCATAAAAATGAACAAAGATGCATTTCCAAAATGAAAAAGGCCAACAAAAACACCACAAAATTCGTTTATATGATAAAATGGGAAAATCATGTTATTCTGGATATTAATAATTTTATGTATTTATATTACAAAAATAGAATATATGAAAAATAAACTGAGTAAAGAGATATGTGGATTAATTGATTACAAAGGGGTTAGTTAGCTTAAAAGCAAACCTTGTTGTGATCGAGGGCAAGGGAAAGGAAATATCCTTAATGATCCTTAAGGCATCAGGAAATTAGGGTGGGATGAGAGGACACCAACGCCGATGGCAGGATGACAGGATACCAATAGAACAACGATGGATATGTGTGAGGAAATTAGGGAACGATGAAGACAAAAAATTGGGGAGGGAAAGAATTTAGGGTGTGAGGAAGAGAAGAAAAATAGAGAGGAGAGTTTTAAGTGAGAATTGTGTTTTTTTTATCCAAATTCTTTATAACTGTTATGAACAGTGATTAATTGGGTGAAATCTTTGTCAACCCCAACAACGGTGACAAACCGAACCTAAAACAAAATTTTGTTATAGTTATCTAGGAGTGACAAAAATTAAGACAAAGTTTGTCACTATCAATAGCACTGACAAAGTTTGTCAATCTCAAAAGAAGTGACAACGTAATTGAAAAGCCAAATTTTATCACTGCTATTGATACTGACAAATATTAAAGACAAAATTTGTCACTTTTAGTAGCAGTGACTTCACTCAAACCTATGACTGTCAATAGCACTAAAAAATTGGGAAGTTTTTTTATCACTCCTTATGGTAGTGATAAATAATTTTATTTGTCTAAAAAAATTCCGTGCTACTGTCATGAACTATGATAAATTTTATCACTACCAATGGCAGTGATAAATCCCTTGTGATAACATCAGTGTTTTGGTGTAATGATTGGTGGATACCGAGACGTGTGTGAAACATGGGTTACGCTGATTCATGAGTGAATTAATGCATGTAACTTTGTATAAGATTCAAGAAACGAAGATAGTATCAAGGCTTGATATTAGTCAAGTTGGTTGAATAAATTATTTGTCATCCTAGTGTAATTTCCTATATCATAGTGAATTTGTGCGGTTGGGATGTTTGAGGTTTTTCTCATTTAGGTTTTCCTCATACATCACGTGTTATGGTTTGTTTTCTTTTTACTCTTGCTTATATTGCCTGGATGCATGTTTTAGGGTAAGATAAAATTAATAAACTGTTTACATAACATTTAATTTAATTGGTTCATGTTTAACTAGGTTAATCGTTTATTTAATTTAACAAATTAAAAATTGAAGTTTGTTTGACAATCCATATAAACTATTAATACAATATCACTTTCAAATTGATATCATAGCGGGTGTTGATAAGTTATTTTGTCATGCATCAGGGAGATTTTTATATGGAGGTTCAATCGATATCTAGGTCATCATTATTTGATGGGTCGAATTATCCGTAGTGAAAAATACATAAGAAATTTGCACTTAAGTCCCTCAACGAGCTGGTATAATTAGTTGTAGTAAGGGGTGGACCCCACCCACAACTCTTGCAGGTGATATTCATGTCATTAAACCCATTGAGAGCTGGAGTGAAGATGAACATAAGGTGTGTAACTATAATTCTCGTGGTCTGAATGCTTTAGTTTGGCTTTATTTTGTGCGGTTACACTGGAGGAGTTCTACCGTCTTATAAAGTGAAACATCCAAAGAGGCTTGGTACATACTCCAACCCACCCGTGAGGGAACTAATGTTGTTAAATCTTCCAAACTCCAAAACCTTACCAATAAGTTTGAAACTAGTGGGGTGGATGAAGGTAAAACCTTTGATGAGTTATATGAGTGACTTTATGATATTACAAACTCATCTTTTAACTTGGGAGAGAGAATCCCCAAAACCAATGGTGTGAAGAAAATTTTAAGGTCCTTACTTGAAAGATTTAATCCTAAAGTCACTAATGTGAATTCACTGGGAATTGTTGACTCAATGAAACTCAAAGACCTTGTGGGTGACCTTCAAAGTTATGAGCTTGACATGTTTCTTCTCTATATGAAGATGAAAGATAAGGGTATTGTTTTAAAATCCCAAAAAGAGTACATACTCATTTATGATAATGATTTTGACATTGATTACGATGATATGGACTTGTTAATTAAGAAATTCATAAAATTTCTCAAGTTTAAGAAATAGAATTCAAAAGATAATGAAAAGAAATTTGACAAGAAAAAATTTAATAACTATGAAAAATTCCTTAGGTATCATGATTTTAAAAAGAATCAAAGTGATAATTTAAAAGGAACGACTCAGATAGATGCTTTGATTGACAAGGATATTGCCATAGGTTAGTCGAGTGTCCCTCTAAACTAAGAAAGGAAGGTAAGAAACCGAAGGAATACAATGCTACCCTTAGTGATATTAAATCTAAAGAGGAAAAAGGAAGTTGATTCCCCCATTCAGCGTAACTACACTGAGTTTACAACTAGTCATGTGGGTTTATATAAAAAGTCATCAGATGTCAAAGATGATCATTTGCATGACGATTTCGGGATTTAGTCTACTAATTCTCAAGTGAGTGGTGAGAAAGAAAGAGAAGAAGATGAAGAGAAGGATATTGAACTTCAAGTTGCCTTTCGCGAGTTATATACGAAGACGTTGACATTAAAAAGGGTAACTTGAAGTTATAAGCTAAGTTGAAAGAGCATTCCGTAGGTAATGATGATAGTAAGATGATTAATAATTTGAGGGGACATGAGAAGACTCTTAGAGAAATTCTCTCACTTATTGAGGGGGAGATATATAACCTGCATGGATTCATAGAGAATTTGAAAAGTGAGTTCCTAATATTTGGAGAGTCTAGGATTTTGCTTGAGTTTAGGATTGAGGAGTTGAAAGAGAGATCAAGAGACTCAGGTCAAGTTAAATTTGATTTAGGATCTAGGTCAGAGAAGCTTAATAAGATGTTAAGCGCCGTCTAAATCAATAATGACAATTTTGAAATTGGTTTTGATGATAACAATGATTCTACTACTAAAGCCAAGATCAATATTTTGAGAGAGTCTACCATAGCCAAGCTCATTAGAAAAGTTCACCCTAAGAGTAACATTCTCGTTGTGTCTACACTTGTCGACATTGCGGTAAGAAAGGTCTCCTTAGAAAGTTTTGTTATGATCTTTGAAAAGGTCCTAGGAAGTCTAAGTCTAGTATCACCAAGGTTCCTTAAATCCAATATCATCATGTTACACCTGTCGGGTTAGGAATTCATATTTGGAGGTGTTAAATATTAGACTTGTTGATTCTCTTATGCTTGTACATGATTCTTCTCATGATAAATCTATTTATTGACCGGGATTGCATGTTTTCATACACTAGCTTTTGTGCTTCATGTTATATATTATTGTTGGTTACAAGATGTTTGCATCTTTTGTATTTTGATTTTTCATTTATTGGGTCTAGATAAGAAAAATACATAAAAGATTTTGTTTATCTTTTGAGACATTGTTGAAAAATATTTTGAAAAACTCAAAAAGATTTTTATTTTGTTTGTGTAGTTTGGATTTACACATCTTGTGTGGCATATTGATGTGTTTTAATCCCATGTTTTCATGTGGCTAAGATAATTTATTATGGTTTACAATGCTTTGTATTATTCTTAATCATGCTTGCATGGAGTTGTTTGAACTTGATTTGCTTAATGGATTCACTTTACATATGCCTATGCACACACTTGCACAATGTCTTTTGGATTATTACTACCTATGTTGCATGAGCTAAGTGAGGTATTCTTCTATTAATCAAATCATATACATATCTATTTGATTGGGGGATTTGTGCATGTATAAACCATTACCCAAGAGATTATTTTGTTTGAAAAATATGAATGAGAAATATAAAATAGCTACGAAGGGAGAAATATCCTTTGCATGAAAGCCCACCATTGGCAAGAGCCTAAAATAAAAGAGAGGCAAAAGAAAATAAAATAATTTCCTAGACCATTCTTAGAAATTTATGCTTCAAAATTAGTATCTTCAAAATGAGAGAAAAATGACACACACACATATGTATATATATATATATATATATATATATTTGATATGTTAAAGTTGAAGATCAATGAGTTTGCACAATGAGACCTAGTTAATCTAAATGTTTGACAATATTAATTTGAGAATAATAAAGATTTCTACTCTATGTGCATTGTGCATATTTGCCCATTTATGAGTACTTTATTTGTCACTTGAGGCTATATCAAAGTTTGATAAATTAATACGATCAAATAGAACTCCTTGGACATAGCTTGAGTGATTGTGACATATTTATTTTGTTTTTTAGTTCACGCCTCTTTATTCTATACCACATTTTTGTTTAAACATATTGTTGCCATACGAGTGTGAAAAACTCATGAGTTTTGTTTTGTAGTGTTTGTACCTATATATTATTGTCCTTTACTGTTATTGTAGACACCCCATACTAAGACCCTCCTAAGCATCTCCTTAGGTCCCTAGCACTCACCTATCCACCGAAAATTTTAGGCCATACTCCGAGTATCAATATTGAGGCCACTGGGTGCTCCCGGACCCCTTTTTGACTCTAGTAAACTTTTCGTCAGAACAAAAGCTCAATAAATCTTCGAAGGGATCTGAATCCCCTTTCCAACGGTCTACCCCGTGTGCGAATCAGCCTTATAGTTTAGACGAACGATCTATTTTACTATTAAAAATTGATTTAGAGGCCACCAGGCGCTCCTAGGCACCGTTTTGTCCCCAATACACTTCCTCACCTGAGTAGAAGCTCAATGAATCTTCAAAGTGCTTTGAATCCCCTTTCCAACATTCCGCCATGTGCATGGATCAGACTTACGTTTCGAACGAACGATTCGTTTTACCCTAGAAACTAATTCGGAGGCCACTGGATGACACTACACCAAAAACAGCAATTTGGCACACCCTGATATTAAAAATCTGGTACAGTTTAAAACTTTGCCAGATTTTGGCACGATTTAATAGCAATTTGGCACATTTTAAAAATGTGCCAAAATTTGGCACTGTTTTGAAGTGTGCAAAAATTGAGTACAGTTACAAAAATATATATTACCCAAAAAAAAAATACACACACTTTCATTCCTGCTCTCAGTGCCCTCTCTCTCTCCTCATTCCCGCTCACTCTCTACGTCGGCAATCTCTCTGAGGGTGAAAATGGCAACGTCCTAAGCAAGATAGTGACGAAACATTGGGGATGGCGGGAAAATAGATACAACCTTTTCTTCATCATCTTCTTTTAGGGTTTGTGAGTAACCAAACCAACTAATTGTACTTGGCCTCCATTAACAATTAATATAAGTCCGTGCAGAAGAGATGCCAATATACAAGATTAAAGAAATCAATGCCGATTTCCCTTTCAAGGCTTACTATTCCCAACTTGTTTACATGGAAAAAATCATTCAATCTTTACAAGATGTATGTTCAAATACCCTTACATTTTCATACCCTTTTATTCTCCATATTAGTAGTTGATAAATGATCTACTAGACTACTGTGGATTATATTTGGATCAATTGGATGGAATCTCTTTCTTGACACTTTTCATTTGTCCACGCTTAAATGCTTAATACATGTACACAGGGACAAAGTTTAAATGGCTCAAAATACACATATATATCAACATTTTCATTTCACCCACTTCTTGTTGAATTTTTTGTAGATGATATCCTCATTATGGATATCATCCACAAAAAAAATCTAAAAAAAAGTTTCAGTACTAGTTTAAGAAATTGGTCTTCAATACGAACATAAATAAGAAATTGAAGCTACCTGCACGTTTCTCAGTATCCAAGTCCCTCTATATGTTAATTAAGTTTGACCACGTCGGATATGATTATAATTGTGGCACATTTATCGAATAAAATATTCATTCTTAGTTATTTATGAACTTTCCAAATCACTTGTTTACATCGTTAGTGCTAAAATTACATTACTATTTGATTATTCTGTGTGGGTTATGGCAAAAATGTAATGCATTGTTGGAGAGGACTATTGGCACTGGAAAAACCTTGTGCCTTATTTGTGCCACATTGGCTTGGAGGAAGAGTTTGGGTGGTTTCTCAACTGGTAGGATTGAAATAAAAGATCAAGGCAAACATTCAGAAGGTCTGTAATCACAGCTTGAATCATCAAAACTACCCACTATCATAAATGCTTCACGCACTCATAGACAGATTCGACAAGTGATTCAAGAGTTGAAACGAACTAATTATAGGTCAGAGTTGGTCACTGTCTCTCTACCAATTGAGATTTTCTTTTGCAATAAACTGTCAGCATGAGTGTGATTGAGAAATTATTCAATAAAAGCAGTGTGTTTCCATGTTTGCCTATTATTGTAATATTGGTTTTACTTTAAGGATATGTGCATTTTATACCTCTAATATGCTTTCAAATTCAAACCACAAGTTGGACAGAGAGAGCTTTATGTATTTTTTTAAAATTCTTAATAGGACAAGGACGAGTAAGAGAATTAAACAATAATCTAAATATATAATATTATTTATTATTTCTTAATTTTGATTTAAATAGAACATTAATTTTTTGTTTAACTAGTTCAATACTAGAGAATTAAAACAAAGCTACATTCATCAGTCTTCAAGACAGTTACAATACTAAACCAAACGAACTAGGTAGAAAGCTACTAGACAAACCCAATCTAAAACCGACAAACCTTCTGAATAAGTACGTTCATATGACCATAAGATGTTCGGGATTCATTTGCAACATGGCGATCAACTCACACTTCAACATCCACATCAATGATGGTAAATATATGATGTTCCAACACGCGTCACTCTAAAACTGAAGTATGTCTTTCTCTTCGAGAATAATCTCTCGTTAGAAATTTCAAACCATATAACAATATATATTCTCATAATTTCATCTTGATTAATGGATGTTAGAAGTTGGCAAAGAGATTACCACCGATTCTAGTATATTTTAGAATTTTATATGAAAAGTTCAGGACACTTCAAGAATTCTACACAAATGCGAGAAGATTCAATTATAAACTGAAAATTTTGGTTTATTTACTATAAATGATAGTGACGAAACATTGGGGAGTTGTTACTGTATATATATGATACGTTTCGTCACAATCTTGCTTAGTTAATATTTGAGGGTGAAAACCCAAACCAGCCTTAAATGTTCCAGTAGGAGGCACGAACACCTCGCACGGGACCAATGTAACTTGTAGGAACTGATCGCATAGTCACGAGTCTCACGAATTGAGAGTATGACGATAATTTGGAAATATCTAGATTAGGCTTAAAAACAAGCCGTTTAAGGGAGAAAACCCAAACTAGCTGCCAAACGGCCTTGTAAGAGGCACGAACACCTCGCACGGGACCAATGTAACTTGTAGGAACTGACCGCGTAGTTGTGGGTCTACCGATTTGAGAATATGATGATAATTTAGAAATATCTAGATTAGGCTTAAAAATAAGCCGTTTGAGGGTCAAAATCCAAACCAGTCGCCAAACGGCCCCGTAAGGGGCATGAACACCTTCCACGTGACCAATGTAACTTATAGGAACTAACAGTGTAGTCACGGGTCTCCCGATTTTAGAATATGATGATAATTTAAAAATATCTAAATTAGGCTTAAAAACAAGCAGTTAAAGGGTGAAAACCCAAACCAGCCACCAAACGGCCCCGTAAGAGGCACGAACACTTCGTACGGGACCAATGTAACTTATAGGAACTGGTCGCGTAGTCGCGGGTCTCCCAGTTTGAGAATATGGAAATAATTTGGAAATATGCATATTAAGCTTAAAAACAAGCCGCTTGAGGGTGAAAACAAAAACCAGTCGTCAAACGCCCCGTAAGAGGCACGCACACCTTGCACGGGACCAATGCAACTTATAAGAACTGAAAGTGTAAACACGAGTCTTTCGGTTTGAGAATATGACGATAATTTGAAAATAGTTAATTAGGCTTAAAAACAAGCAGTTAAAGGGTGAAAACCCAAATCACAAGCCAAACGACCCCGTAAGAGGCAAGAACACCTTGCACGGGACCAATGTAACTTGTAGGAACTGATCACGTAATCGCGGGTCTTCTGGTTTGAGCATATGATGATAATACAAAAATATCTTGATTAGGTTTAAAAGTAAACCATTTGAGGGTGAAAACCTAAACCAGTCTCCAAACGACCCCGTAAGAGGCACGAACACCTCGCACGGGACCAATGTAACTTGTAGGAACTGACCGCGTAGTCATGGGTCTCTCGGTTTGAGAATATGACGATAATTTGCAAATATATAAATTAGGCTTAAAAACAAGCCATTAAAGGGTGAAAACCCAAACCAGCCACCAAATGATCCCGTAGAGGCACGAACACCTCGCACGGGACCAATGTAACTTGTAGGAACTAACGGCGTAATCGCGGGTCTCCCAGTTTGAGAATATGACAATAATTTTAAAATATCTAGATTAGGTTTAAAAATAAACCGTTTGAGCGTGAAAACCCAAACCAACCGCCAAACGGCCATGTAAGAGGCACGAACACCTCGCATAGGACCAATGTAACTAGTAGGAAAATGACCGTGTAGTCGCAGGTCTCCCGCTGTGAGAATATGACGATAATTCAAAAATATCTAGATTAGGCTTAAAAATAAGCATTTTGAGGGTGAAAACCCAAACCAGCCGCCAAACCGCCCCGTAAGAGGCACGGACACCTCGCACGGGACCAATGTAACTTATAGGAACTAACCGTGTAATCGCAGGTCTCCCAATTTGAGAATATGATGATAATTTGGAAATATCAAGATTAGCTTTAGAATAATCCTTTTGAGTGTGAAAACCCAAACCAGCCACCAAACGGTCCCGTAAGAGGCACGAACATCTCGCACGGGACCAATGTAACTTATAGGATCTGACTGCGTAGTCACGAGTCTCCCGATTTGAGAATATGACATTAATTTGAAAATATCAAAACTGGGCTTAAAAACAAGCAGTTAAAGAGTGAACACCCAAACCAGCCTCCAAACGTCCCCGTAAGAGGCACGAACACCTCGCACAAGATCAATGTAACTTATAGGAACTGATCGCGTAGTCGCGGGTCTCCCAGTTTGAGAATATGGAGATGATTTTGAAATATTGGCTTAAAAACAAGCCGTCTGAGGGTGAAAATTCAAGCCAGCCGCCAAATGACCCCGTAAGAGGCACGAACACCTCACACGCGACCAATGTAACTTGTAGGAACTGACCGCGTAGCCACGTGTCTCCCAGTTTAAGAATGTGATGATAATTTCAAAATAGCTAAATTAGGATTAAAAACAGACAGTTAAAGGGTGAAAACCCAAACATGCTGCCATACGGCCCCATGAGAGGCACAAACACCACGCACGGGACCAATGTAACTTATAGGAACTGACTACGTAATCGCGGGTCTCCCGGTTTGAGAATATGACTATAATTTGGAAATATCTAGATTAGGCTTAAAAATAAGTCGTTTGAGGGTGAAAACCCAAACCAGCCCCCAAATGGCCCCGTAAGAGGCACAATACCTCGGACGTGACCAATGTAACATATAGGAACTGACTGCGTTGTCACGGGTCTCCCGATTTGAGAATATTATGATAATTTGAAAATGTATAAATTGGGCTTAAAAACAAGCAGTTAAAGGGTGAAAATCTGAACCAGTCCTCAAACGGCCCCAAAAGAGGCACGAACACCCCACTCTGGACCAATGTAACTTGTAGGAATTGACGGCGTAGTCGCGGATCTCCCAGTTTGTGGATATGGCGATAATTTGAAAATATCTAGATTAGGCTTAAAAATAAGTCGTTTGAGGGTGAAAACCCAAACCAGCCGCCAAATGACCCCGTAAGAGGCATGAACACATCGCATGGGACCAATGTAACTTGTAGGAACTGACCGCGTAGTCATGGGTCTCTCGATTTGAGAATATGACGATAATTAGCAAATATCTAAATTATGCTTAAAAATAAGTTCTTAAAGGGTAAAAACCCAAACTAGCCACCAAACGACCCCGTAAGAGGCACGAACACCTCGCACGGGACCAACATAACTTGTAGGAACTAACGGCGTAATCGTGGGTCTCCCGGTTTGAGAATATGATGATAATTTTAAAATATCTAGATTAGGTTTAAAAATAAATCGTTTCAGCGTGAAAACCCAAACCAACTGCCAAACGGCCCCGTAAGAGGCACGAACACTTCGCACAGGACCAATGTAGCTAGTAGGAAAATGACCGCGTAGTCGCGGGTCTCCCGGTGTAAGAATATGACGATAATTTGAAAATATCTAGATTAGGCTTAAAAATAAGCATTTTGAGGGTGAAAACCCAAACCAACCGCCAAACTGCCCTGTAAGAGGCACGGACACCTCGCATGGGACCAATGTAACTTGTAGGAACTGACCGCGTAATCGCGGGTCTCCCAATTTGAGAATATGATGATAATTTGGAAATATCAAGATTAGCTTTAGAATAAGCCTTTTGTGTGTGAAAACCCAAACCAGCCGCCAAACGGTCCCGTAAGAGGCACGAACATCTCGCACGGGACTAATGTAACTTATAGGATCTGACTGCGTAGTCACGGGTCTCCCGATTTGAAAATATGACATTAATTTGAAAGTATCTAAACTGGGCTTAAAAACAACAGTTAAAGGGTGAACACCCAAACCAGCCCCCAAACGGCCCCGTAAGAGGCACGAACACCTCGCACAGGATTAATATAACGTGTAGGAACTGATCGCGTAGTCGTGGGTCTCCCAGTTTTGAGAATATGGAGATAATTTTGAAATATTGGCTTAAAAATAAGCCGTCTGAGGGTGAAAATACAAGTCAGCCGCCAAACGACCCCGTAAGAGGCACGAACACCTCGCACGCGACCAATGTAACTTGTAGGAACTGACCGCGTAGCCACGTGTCTCCTAATTTAAGAATGTGATGATAATTTCAAACTAGCTAAATTAGGATTAAAAACAAGCAGTTAAAGGGTGAAAATCCAAACATGCCCGCCACACGGCCCCATGAGAGGCACGAACCAATGTAACTTATAGGAACTGACTACGTAATCGCGGGTCTTTCGGTTTGAGAATATGACGATAATTTGAAAATGAATAGATTAGGTTTAAAAATAAGTCGTTTGAGGGTGAAAACCCAAACCAGCCCCCAAATGGCCCCGTAAGAGGCACGAATACCTCGGACGTGACCAATGTAACTTATAGGAACTGATTACGTTGTCACGGGTCTCCCGATTTGAGAATATTATGATAATTTGAAAATGTCTAAATTGGGATTAAAAACAAACAGTTAAAGGGTGAAAATCTGAACTAGTCCCCAAACGGCCCCGTAAGAGGCACGAACACCCCACTCTGGACCAATGTAACTTGTAGGAATTGACGGCTTAGTCGCGGGTCTCCCAGTTTGTGGATATGGTGATAATTTGGAAATATTTAGATTAGGCTTAAAAACAAGTCGTTTGAGGGTGAAAAATCAAATCAACTGCCAAACGACCCCATAAGAGGCATGAACACCTCGCACGGGACCAATGTAACTTGTAGGAACTGACCGCGTAGTCACGGGACTCCCGATTTGAGAATATGATGATAATTTCAAAATAGATAAATTAGGCTTAAAAAGAAGCAGTTAAAGGGTGAAAACCCAAACCAGCCGCCAAACTGTCCCGTAAGAGGCACGAACACCTCGCACGGGACTAATGTAACTTATAGGAACTGACTACGTAATCGCGGGTCTCCCGGTTTGAGAATATGATGATAATTTGAAAATATATAGATTTGGTTTAAAAATAAGTCGTTTGAGGGTGAAAACCCAAACCAGCCCCCAAATGGCCCCGTAAGAGGCACGAATACCTCGGACGTGATCAATGTAACTTATAGGAACTGACTGCGTTATCACGGGTCTCCCGATTTGAGAATATTATGATAATTTGAAAATATCTAAATTAGGCTTAAAAACAAGCATTTAAATGGTGAAAACTCAAACCAGCCGCCAAACGGCCCCGTAAGAGGCATGAACACTTCGCACGGGACCAATGTAACTTGTAGGAACAGGCCGCGTAGTTGTGGGTCTCCCAGTTTTAGAATGTGACGATAATTTAGAAATATCTAGATCAGGATTAAAAACAAGTCGTTTGAGGGTAAAAACCAAAAACAATCGCCAAACGGCTCCGTAAAAGGCTCTAACACCTCGCACGGGACCAATGTAACTTATAGGAACTGACTGTGTAGTCACGAGTCTCCCGATTTTAGAATATGACGATAATTTGAAAATATCTAAATTAGGCTTAAAAACAAGCAGTTAAAGGATTAAAACCCAAACAAGCCCCCTGCCCTGTAAGAAGCACGAACACCTCGCACGGGACCAATGTAACTTGTAGGAACTGACCGCATAATCGCGGGTCTCTTGGTTTGAGAATATGATGATAATTCAGAAATATCTAGATTAGGCTTAAAAATAAGCAGTTTGAGGGTGCAAACCGAAACCAGCCCCCAAATGGCCCCGTAAGAGGCACGAATACCTCGGACGTGACCAATGTAACTTGTAGGAACTTACTGCGTAGTCACGGGTCTTTCGGTTTTAGAATATGACGATAATTTGAATAGCTAAATTAGGCTTAAAAACAAGCACTTAAAGGGTGAAAACCCAAACCAGAGGCCAAACGGAGTTGTAAGAGGTAAGAACACCTCGCACGGGACCAATGTAACTTATAGAAACCGATCGCATAATCGCGGATCTCCTGATTTGATAATATGATGATAATATGGAAATATCTTGATTATGTTTAAAAATAAGCCGTTTGAGGGTGAAAACCCAAACCAGCCCCCATACGGCCCCGTAAAAGGCACGAACACCTAGCACGGGACCAATGTAACTTGTAGGAACTGACCGCGTAGTCACGGGCCTCCCGATTTGAGAATATGACGATAATTTGCAAATATTTAAATTAGGCTTAAAAACAAACACTTAAAGGGTGAAAACCCAAACAAGCCACCAAACGGACCCGTAAGAGGCATGAACACCTCGCACGGGACCAATGTAACTTGTAGGAACTCACGGCGTAATCGCGGGTCTCCAGATTTGAGAATATGATGATAATTTTGAAAAATCTAGATTAGGTTTAAAAACAAACTATTTGAGGGTGAAAACCCAAACCAATCGCCAAACGGCCCTGTAAGAGGCATGAAAACCTAGCACTAGACCAATGTAACTAGTAGGAAAATGACCGCATAGTCACAGGTCTCCCGGTTTGAGAATATGTAGATAATCTGAAAATATCTAAATTAGGCTTAAAAACATGCCTTTTGAGGGTGAAAACCCAAACCAACAGCCAAACCGCCCCGTAAGAGGTACGAACAGCACGCACGAAACTAATGTAACTTGTAGGAATTGACCGCGTAATCGCGGGTCTCCCAGTTTGAGAATACGACGATAATTTGGAAATATCTAGATTAGGCTTAAAAACAAGTTTTTTTAGTGTGAAACCCCAAACCAGCAGCCAAACGATCCCGTAAGAGGTACGGACATCTCACACGGGACCAATATAACTTGTAGGATCTGACCACGTAGTCACGGGTCTCCCGGTTTGAGAATATGATGTTAATTTGAAAATATCTAAACTGGGCTTAAAAATAAGCAGTTAAAGGGTGACCACCCAAACCAGCCCCCAAACGTCCCCATAAGAGGCACGAACACCTCGCACAGGATCAATGTAACTTGTAGGAACTGATCGCGTAGTCACGGGTCTCCCAGTTTGAGAACATGGTGATAATTTTGAAATATTGGCTTAAAAATAATCCGTTTGAGGGTGAAAACTCAAACCAGCTGCCAAACGGCCCCATAAGAGGCACGAATACCTCGCACGGGACTAATGTAACTTGTAGGAATTGATCGCGTAGCCACGTGTCTCTCGGTTTAAGAATGTGGTGATAATTTCAAAATAGCTTAATTAGGCTTAAAAATAAGCAGTAAAAGTGTGAAAACCCAAACCAGCCACCAAACGGCCCTATAAGAGGCACGAACACCTCGCACGGGACCAATGTAACTTGTAGGAACTGATCGCGTAATCGCGGGTCTCTCGATTTGAGAATATGATGAAAATTTGGAAATATCTAGATTATGCTTAAAATTAGGCCGTTTGAGGGTGAAAACCAAAACCAGCCCCCAAATGGCCCCGTAAGAGGCAAGAGCACCTCGAACACGACCAATGTAACTTATATGAACTGACTGTGTAGTCACGGGTCTCCCGGTTTGACAATATTACGATAATTTGAAAATGTCTAAATTGAGCTTAAAAATAAGCAGTTAAAGGGTGAAAACCCAAACCAGCCCCCAAACGGCCCCGTAAGAGGCACTAACACCTCACAAGGGACCAATGTAACTTGTAGGAACTGATCGCGTAGTCACGTGTCTCCTAGTTTGATAATATTATAATAATTTGAAAATATCTAAATTGGGCTTAAAAACAAGCAGTGAAAGGGTGGAAATCCAAACCAACCCCCAAACGGCCCCGTAAGAGGCACGAACACCTCGCACTGGACCAATGTAACATGTAGAAACTGACTGCGTAGTCGTGGGTCTCCCGGTTTGAGGATATGGTGATAATTTGGAAATATCTAGATTAGGCTTAAAAATAAGCCGTTTGAGGGTGAAAACCCAAACCAGCAGCCAAACGGCCTCGTAAGAGGCACGAACACATCACACGGGACCAATGTAACTTGTAGGAACTGACTGCGTAATCACAAGACTCTCGATTTTAGAATAAGATGATAATTTGAAAATAGATTAATTAAGCTTAAAAACAAGCAGTTAAAGAGTGAAAACCCAAACCAGCCGCCAAACGATCCCGTAAGAGGCACGAACACTTCGCACGTGACCAATGTAACTTGTAGGAAACTGACCGCGTAGTCACGGATCTCTTGGTTTGAGAATTTGACATTAATTTGAAAATATCTAAACTGGGCTTAAAAATAAGCAGTTAAAGGGTGAACACCCAAACCAGTCCCCAAACGGCCCCGTAAGAGGCACGAACACCTCGCACATGATTATTGTAACTTGTAAGAACTGATCGCGTAGTCACGGGTCTCTCAGTTTGAGAATATGGCGATAATTTTGAAATATTCGCTTAAAAATAAGCCGATTGAGGGTGAAAACTCAAGCCAGCCGCCAAACGGCCCCGTAAGAGGTACGAACACCTCGCACGCGACCAATGTAACTTGTAGGAACTAACAGCGTAGCCACGTGTCTCCTAATTTAAGAATGTGATGATAATTTCAAAATAGCTAAATTAGGCTTAAAAATAAGTAGTTAAAGGGTGAAAACCCAAACCAGCTGCCAAACGGCCCCATAAGAGGCACGAACACCTTGCACGGGACCAATATAACTTGTAGGAACTGACCGCGTAATCGTAGGTCTCCCGGTTTGAGAATATGATGATAATTTGGAAATATCTAGATTGGGCTTAAAAACAAGCCATTTGATGGTGAAAACCCAAATCATCCCCCAAATGGCCCCGTAAGAGGCACGAATACCTCGAACGCGACCAATGTAACTTGTAGGAACTGATTGTGTAGTCATGGGTCTCCCGATTTGAGAATATTATGATAATTTGAAAATATCTAAATTAGGCTTAAAAACAAGCAGTTAAAGTGTGAAATTCCAAACCAGCCTCCAAACGGCCCCGTAAGAGGAACGAACACCTCGCAAAGGACCAATGTAACATGTAGGAACTGATCGCGTAGTCACGGGTCTCCCGGTTTGAGAATATTATGATAATTTGAAAATATCTAAATTGGGCTTAAAAATAAGCAGTTAAAGGGTGAAAATCCAAACCAGTTCCCAAATGGCCCCGTAAGAGGCACGAACACCCCGCACTTAACTAATGTAATTTATAGGAACTGACTGCATAGTCACGGGTCTCCCGATTTGTGGATATGGCGATAATTTGGAAATATCTAGATTAGGCTTAAAAATAAGTCGTTTGAGGGTCCCAAATCAGCCACCAAACGGCACCGTAAGAGGCATGAGCACCTCGCACAGGACCAATGTAACTTGTAAGAATTAACAGCGTAGTCCTGGGACTCCCGAGTTGAGAATATGATGATAATTTCAAAATAGATAAGTTAGGCCTAAAAACAAGCAGTTAAAGGGTGAAAACCCAAACCAGTCGCCAAACGATCCCGTGAGAGGCACGAACACCTCGCAGGGGACCAATGTAACTTGTAGGAACTGACCGCGTTGTCACGGGTCTCCCGATTTGATAATATGACGATAATTTGAAAATATCAAAATTAGGCTTAAAAAGAAGCATTTAAAGGGTTAAAACTCAAACCAGCCACCAAACGGCCCCGTAAGAGGCATGAACACCTCACACGGGACCAATGTAACTTGTAGGAACTAACTGCGTAGTTGCGGGTCTCCCTGTTTGAGAATATAATGATAATTTAGAAATATCTAGATTAGGCTTAAAAACAAGTCGTTTGAGGGTGAAAACCCAAACCAACCGCCGAATGGCCCCGTAAAAGGCACGAACACCTCATACGGGACCAATGTAACTGACCGTGTAGTCACAGGTCTCTCGATTTTAGAATATGATGATAATTTGAAAATATCTAAATTAGACTTAAAAACAAGCAGTTAAAGGGTGAAAATCCAAACCAGCCAACGACCCCGTAAGAGGCACGAACACCTCGCATGGGACCAATGTAACTTGTAAGAACTGGCCGCATAGTCACGGGTCTCCCAGTTTGAGAATATGTAAATAATTTGGAAATATGCAGATTAAGCTTAAAAACAAGTCGTTTGAGGGTGAAAACCAAAACCAGCTGCTAAACACCCCGTAAGAGGCACGCACACCTTGCACAGGACCAATGGAACTAGTAGATACTGACCGTGTAGTCATGGGTCTTTCGGTTTTTGAATATGACGATAATTTGAAAACAGCTAAATTAGGCTTAACAACAAGCACTTAAAGGGTGAAAACCCAAACCAGAGGCCAAACGGCCCCGTAAGAGGTAAGAACACCTCGCATGGGACCAATGTAACTTGTAGAAACTGATCGCATAATCGCGGGTCTCCTGATTTAAGAATATGATGATAATATGGAAATATCTTGATTAGGTTTAAAAATAAGCCGTTTAAGGGTGAAAACCCAAACCAGCCCCCAAACGGCCCCGTAAGAGGCACGGACACCTCGCACGGGACCAATGTAACTTGTAGGAACTGACCGCATAGTCGCGGGCCTCCCAATTTGAGAATATGACGATAATTTGTAAATATCTAAATTAGGCTTAAAAACAAGCACTTAAAGGGTGAAAACCCAAACCAGCCACCAAATGGCCCCGTAAGTGGCATGAACACCTCACACGGGACCAATTTAACTTGTAGGAACTGACGGCGTAGTCGTGGGTCTCCCGATTTGATAATATACCTTTAATTTTGAAATATCTAAATTAAGTTTAAAAACAAACCGTTTGAGGGTGAAAACCCAAACCAACCGCCAAACGGCCCCGTAAGAGGCACGAACACCTAGCATGAGACCAATGTAACTAGTAGGAAAATGGTCGCGTAGTCGCGGGTCTCCCGGTGTGAGAATATGCAGATAATCTGAAAATATCTAGATTAGGCTTAAAAATAAGCCTTTTGAGGGTGAAAACCCAAACCAGCCACCAAACTGCCCCGTAAGAGGTACGAACACCTCGTACGGGACTAATGTAACTTGTAGGAATTGACCGCGTAATCGAAGGTCTCCTAATTTGAGAATATGATGATAATTTAAAAATATCTAGATTAGGCTTAATAATAAGCCTTTTGAGTGTGAAAACCCAAACTAGCGGCCAAATGGTCCCGTAAGAGGTACGAACATCTCGCACGGGACCAATGTAACTTGTAGGATCTGACCCCATAGTCACGGGTCTACCAATGTGAGAATATGACATTAATTTGAAAATATCTAAACTGGGCTTAAAAATAAGCAGTTAAAGGGTGACCACCCAAACCAGCACCCAAACGGCCCCATAAGAGGCACGAACACCTCACACAAGATCAATGTAACTTGTAGGAACTGATCGCGTAGTCGCGGGTCTCCCAGTTTGAGAATATGGTGCTAATTTTTAAATATTGGCTTAAAAATAAGCCGTTTGAGGGTGAAAACTCAAACCAGTTGCCAAACGGCCCGGTAAGAGGCACGAACACCTCGCACGGGACCAATGTAACTTATAGGAACTGATCGCGTAGCCACGTGTCTCCCGATTTAGGAATGTGGTGATAATTTCAAAATAGCTAAATTAGGCTTAAAAATAAGCAGTTAAAGGGTGAAAACTCAAACCAGCCGCCAAACGGATCTATAAGAGGCACCAACACCTCGCACGGGACCAATGTAACTTGTAGGAACTGATCGCGTAATCGCGGGTCTCTCGATTTGAGAATATGACGATAATTTGAAAATATCTAGATTAGGCTTAAAAATAAGCCGATTGAGGGTGAAAATCGAAACCAACCTCCAAATGGCCCCGTAAGAGGCACAAACACCTCGGACTCGACCAATGTAACTTGTAGGAACTGACTGCGTAGTCACGGGTCTATCAGTTTGACAATATTATGATAATTTAAAAATGTCTAAATCGGGCTTAAAACAAGCAGTTAAAGGGAGAAAACCCAAACCAGCCCCCAAACGGCCCCGTAAGAGGAACTAACACCTCGCAAGGGACCAATGTAACTCGTAGGAACTGATCGCATAGTCACGGGTCTCCCGATTTGAGAATATTATGATAATTTGAAAATATCTAAATTGGGCTTAAAAACCAGCAGTTAAAGGGTGAAAATCCAAACCAACCCCTAAACGGTCCCGTAAGAGGCACGAACACCTCGCACTGGACCAATGTAACTTGTAGGAACTGACTGCGTAGTCGCGGGTTTCTCGGTTTGAGGATTTGGCGATAATTTGGAAATATCTAGATTAGGCTTAAAAATAAGTCTTTTGAGGGTGAAAACCCAAACCAGCAGCCAAACGGCCCCGTTAGAGGCACGAACACCTCACACGGGACCAATGTAACTTGTAGGAACTGATTGCGTAGTCACGGGACTCTCGATTTAAGAATCAAATGATAATTTGAAAATAGATAAATTAAGCTTAAAAACAAGCAGTTAAAGGGTGAAAATCCAAACCAGCCGCCAAACGGTCCCATAAAAGGCACGAACAACTCGCACGGGACCAATGTAACTTGTAGGAATTGAACGCGTAGTCACAAGTCTCCCGATTTGAGAATATTACAATAATTTGAAAATGTCTAAAATGGGCTTAAAAATAAGTAGTTATAGGGTGAAAACCCAAACCCGCCCCCAAATGGCCCCGTAAGAGGCACGAACACCTCGCAAGGGACCAATGTAAATTGTAAGAATTGATCGCATAGTCAAGGGTCTCCCAGTTTGAGAATATTATGATAATTTGAAAATATCTAAATTGGGCTTAAAAACAAGCAGTTAAAGGGTGAAAATCCAAACCAACCCACAAACGGCCCCGTAAGAGGCATGAACACCTCGCACTGGACCAATGTAACTTGTAAAAACTGATTGCGTAGTCGCAGGTCTCCCGATTTGTGGATATGGCGATAATTTGGAAATATATAGATTAGGCTTAAAAACAAACCGTTTGAGGGTGAAAACATAAACCAGCCGCTAAACGGCCCCGTAAGAGGCACAAACACCTCTCACGGGACCAATATAACTAGTAGGAACTCACCACATTATCACGGGTCTCCTCGTTGTAGAATATGATGATAATTTGAAAATATCTAAATTGGGTTTACAAATAAGCCGTTAAAGGATGAAAACGCAAACCAACCTCCAAACGGTCCCGTAAGAGGCATGGACACCTCTCACGGGACTAATGTAACTTATAGGAACTGACGATGTAGTCACGGTTCTCTCAGTTCGAGAATATGGTGATAATTTGGAAATATCTGGATTATGATTAAAAACAAGTCATTTGAGGGTGAAAACCCAAACCAACCGCCAAAAGGCCCCGTAAGAGGCACGAACACCTCGTACGGGACCAATGTAACTTGTAGGAACTGACCGTGTAGTCGCGGGTCTCCCGATTTATGAATATGATGATAATTTGAAAATATCAAACCGTCTGAGGGTGAAAACCCAAACCAGCCGCCAAACGGCCCCGTAAGAGGCATGAACACCTCGCACGGGATCAATGTAACTTGTAGGAACTGATCGCGTAGTCGCATGTGTCCTGATTTGACAACATGATAATAATTTAAAAATATCTTGATTAGGTTTAAAAACAAGTCGTTTGAGGGTGAAAACCCAAACCATCCCCCAAACGGCCCCGTAAGAGGCACGAACACCTCGCACGGGACCAATGTAACTTATAGGAACTGACGACGTAGTCACGGGTCTCCCGGTTTGAGAATATGGTGATAAATTGAAAATATCTAAATTAAGCTTAAAAACAAACACTTAAAGGGTGAAAACCCAAACCAGCCACCAAACTGTTCCGTAAGCGGCACGGACACCTCGCACGGAATCAATGTAACTTGTAGGAACTAATCGCGTAGTCGCGGGTCTCCTTCTTTGAGAATATGACTGCCAATCTGAGAATATGATGATAATTTGAAAATATCAAAATTAGGCTTAAAAACAAGCAGTTATTGGGTGAAAATTCAAACCAACCCCCAAACGGACCCGTAAGAGGCAAGAACACCTCGCGCGGGACCAATGTAACTAATAAGAACTGACGACGTAATCACGGGCCTCCGTTCGCTCTCCCCGGGCGGGCGGGGTGTTACATCGATTTGAGAATATGACAATAATTTGATAATATATGGATTAGGCTTGGAAACAAGCCGTTGAAGGGTGAAAACCCAAACCAGTCCCCAAACGATCCCGTAAGAAGCACTAACTCCTCATACGAGACCAATGTAACTCGTAGGAACTGATCAGGTAGTCATAACTTGCGTAAGATTTTCAATTTTAGAATATGATAATAATTGCAACTCCTATATGTAATTTTTTAGCTTGAGGAAGTTTTTTTTATAAATTACTTGGTTACTAATATCGTCTCTTTTTTGTATCCTATTTTTTTTGCAGGATAACATTTTATCGTTAGCATTTATTCACGTGGAACACATGAAGAAGTCAATGGTTTACGACAATGGGTTTATTTATTGGTCGTGCGGGCTTTATATTATGCAGGTTTTATATTAGCAGGTTTTAGAATGTTCAGAAAATAGAGGAAACTCTGCCCTTTTTTTTTGTCTGTGAACTACTAAAGATTTGTAATATTTTGAAGTTTGTATGTACATTAGTTTATCAACAACGTGCAAAATTTGCAATTTATGAATTTTCTTATTTTCAAATAATTAATTTTTTTTTCTTTTATCCAAAAATTTGGCACAGTTCAAAATCGCGCCAAAAGTGTATCAAATTTTGGTACGGTTTTGAGCTATGCCAAAAGTTTATCAAAATGTGCTCAATTTGGCACAGTTCAAAACTGTGCCAAAACTATGACAGAAATATCAAATTCTGGCACGGTTTAAAAGTGTGCCAAAAGTGTTCATGTTTGGTCAAATCTGACACACTTTTAAACCGTGCCAGAAAAAAATGGTCATTTTGGAACACCGGATTCTAACACAGTTCAAAACCGTGCTAGATTTGATCTGGCACAATTTTAAACCGTGTCAGATTCCTATTTTTGGTGTAGTGCAGTCCCGAGCTCCATTTGACTCCTCTCAACTACTCAGATGAAACGAGACTAAATGAATATTTAAAGGTCTCTAAATACCCTTTCCAATGGTTCACCCCATGTGCGAATCAGCTTTACGGTATGAACGGACGACCCATTTTACTTCAAAGGGTCACCGAGCACTTCTGGGCCCCGTTTAACCAAGGTCAACTATCCGCACTAAATGCAACTGAATGAATATTTGAGAACGTATGTGCTTGCATTCAAATGAGCAACTTATATATTAAACACCTTTTAACCCAAACAAACCCTAAACATGCAACAATATGTGATTGAATAAGATGATAATCTAAGCAAGAACATTCAAACACATGCAATTGAGGAAAAATCCCCCAAAGGGGTAAAACCATTTATTTTCATTATAATATTGTAGGCTATACAATTTCGGATTAGAATGAAAATACAAGTGACTAAGAATTACCCTCAGGTATCGGATTCTGTAGTCGCGGCTGGAACTATCCCTTTCCAGTAGGGCTGCAATGGAGAAGAGAACGGCTTCTCCACAAGGGTTGAACAGAAAAAGTGCGTTCCTGGGTTGCAAAGTGATTCACAAAGGAATGGGAATTTGTGTGAATCAAAAAACCTAGAGTCTAGATGCTCAATAGGTGAAGACTTATGGATTTCTTTACTCTGGAAATCGTGTAAATAAGTCTTGGAAAACCACTTCCCGTAGTGCATTTAAATAAGAAGTCTCGAGCCTTAAAAATCTGAACACGATCTGTTGAAGTTTATCCCAGGCGGACCGGTTCGGGTCTGAGGCGGATCGGTCCGATATACCGGATCGGTTCTTTTATTCTGAGGCGGATCGGTCCGGTTGTGACCGGATCGGTTCGGTTGATCCTGCTTCATCGGTTCGCTTGCGGTCCGGGGTATACTAGCCTTCTGACAAACAAGCGGATCGGTCCGGCTCTTTAGGCGGACCGGTCCGGTTAGCCGGATCGGTTCTTTAATTTCAGCGGATCGGTCCGGCTGTCAGACTATGATTCCTCTTCTTCTTTTGATATTCGGATCCTGTTGAATCTTGAATCTTGAATTTCATCAACGGTGTAACGGCGTGCGACATAATACATTGATAATGGACAAAAATGTCCTTACAAATCTCCCCCTATGTCTATGCCGGTACATACATAAAAACAAACATCTGAATTATCAAACAACTAAAAAATGATGCCTATACAAATCTACCCTTCCATGAACCCAAAACTGGAAAGATACAATTGAATAAGACTACAGCGTTTGGTCTTCAATTCTGTAGGAATCTCAACACTTTTCTCATCAGGGTGTGCAATCCATGATAATCCATGTAGTACCTACACACATGAGACAAAGCAAAATACCAAGTGACATATCGAGTTTGAAATGAAATAAACATGTATACCAATTTATGAGCAAACTCAAACTTTCAAAACTCTCCCATAATAAGATAATTCATTCTCCCCCTTTTTATGATGTCCCAAAATAGACAAATGAGAGAAACAAATCAAATAAGCAAGTACGGGGTGTCACTAGGATAAAATCACACCATGAATGAACACAAAGCAACCAAGACGATGATAGCGTAAATGAATTGGTGTGATCAAATTCGATAGGAAAATCAATGCATACAAACATGACATATGTGCACGATGAATATTGGATATTCCTAGCGAATGAACTCAAATGCTTCCTTTGGTGTAAAATAATGACAATATAAGATATTGACTCAATCAAATCAACAAATCAAAGCTCAAAGTGATTTTCACACCAATAACGTCCAAAATGATTTTATGCTTTTTTAGAACTTTCAAGGAAGTGCAAACCCGTTTAAAGATTCTCCAACCAAACTCCCTCAGATATAATTTGAATAGAGGCATTCTAAATTCTCAAACTTTGGAGAATTGATGGTGAAACCTAAGTGGCCCATATTTGGCATGAATTGCTTTTTATTGCCTTTAAATTTTTTTGGGCTCTTTTAACCTCTTTGGACCTCGGATATTAAAATTCCTCCATTTTTTAGGTCCTTTTTAACGGTGGCTTTTGCGCAAAGGATAGATGATTACCTTTCGCAGCCCCTCCTCGTTATACAAAAACTCACAGTCTCACCAAAACGGTTTTTACATGCATTCCAGTCTTGTCAAGTTTTATCGCATATTGTACATTGTATAGATAGAGTTGAGATGGAACCACTCAAACCAATATGAGATAGACAAGTGCAATAATCAAATATAGCCGTGCATGTGTGCAATAAAGGATATAGGAGTCAAACATGTAGGAAGATATCACTAATTGCATCTCAAAGACTCCAACCAATGTAAAGCACATGGATGAAATGATGTAGCCTCTCAAATCTCTATCAAACAGTCACATGGATAAATGTAATGAAGTTGTGACTTGGCTATCTTAAATGCTCATCCATAAAAGAAGCAAAAACAGAAATCTTTTTGGATTTTTCAAAAAATTTATCAAAATAAAATCTTTTTGTGTTTTTCTTAAAATTTTTCTAAAAGGAAAATCTTTTTGTACTTTTTTAAAAGCAATATATACAGCAAAAAGAATAAATAAAAGATGTACAACTAAGCAATGGTACATATAAAATAGACTAGCAATAGGAAGCATATGATATGAACATGAAGAAGCATCCTATTCTAGACAAAGACCAACCCCTCAGTCAACTGTGCAAATTCCCAAAGACTTCCTAAGACTCTCAAATATAAGGCCATCTAAAGGTTTCGTGAAAATGTCCGCTAACTGACGGTCGGTGGGAACAAAACTCAGGGATACGACTTTCTCCTCAACTAGCTGTCGTATAAAGTGCTCTCGTATCCTGATGTGTTTTGTACGCGAATGCTGGACGGGATTGCGGGATATGTGTATCGCGCTCATGTTGTCACAGGAAATGGTCATGGTGTCCTGAGAAATCCCATAATCCTCCAGCATTTGCTTCATCCACAAGAGTTGTGTGCAACAACTCCCGGCGGCTATGTACTCAGCCTCCGCAGTGGACAAAGAGATGGAATTTTGCTTCTTGCTCAGCCAGGAGACAAGAGCAGAACCAAAATAGAAACACCCACCAGAAGTGCTCCTACAACCATCTACATCCCCAGCCCAATCGGCATCCGAATAGGCGGACAAACGGTCATCGGTATCAAAGGAATACCCAATACCGTATGATAGAGTCCCACTCACGTATTTAATAATACATTTTAGAGCAAGTAAATGTGACTCTTTCGGGGACGCCTGATATCGCGCACAGACTCCAACACTAAAGGCGATGTCGGGACGACTGGCAGTCAAGTAGAGAAGACTACCTATCATACTCCGATATAATGTTTGCTCTACGTCCTTGCTTGAAGTGTCCTTACTAAGCTTGGTAGTGGTACTCATAGGTGTACGTGCATGCTTAGCGGAGTCTAAATCAAATTTCTTCACTAGGTCTCTAGCATACTTGGATTGGGAGATGAACATCCCATCCTCTAGCTAACGAACCTGGAGACCAAGGAAGAATGTAAGCTCACCAACCATGCTCATCTCAAACTCACTTTTCATCTCCTCCTCAAAGTGGTGAGCATGCTGGGAGCATGTGGATCCAAAGACTATGTCGTCCACATAGACCTGGGCAACCAAAATAGCACCGTCATCTCTCCTGACGAACAACGTCATATCTACTCCCCCCTCTCTTGAAGCCACGAGCTAAGAGATATGAAGTAAGCCTCTCGTACCAAGCACGGGGTGCTTGCTTCAAACCATACAAGGCTTTTCTAAGATAGTAGACGTGCTCTGGGTGCTGAGGGTCTTCAAACCCTTTTGGTTGTTCCATATAAACCTCCTCCTGTAGAATGCCATTCAGAAAGGCACTCTTGACATCCATCTGGTATAACTTGAAGCGCAGATGACATGCGATGGCAAGCAAAAGACGGACTGACTCAAGCCTCGCAACAGGAGCAAATGTCTCCCCAAAGTCTACACCCTCTATCTGTGTGTAGCCTTGAGCGACCAACCTAGCCTTATTTGTGATAATGGTACCATTTTCATCCATTTTATTCTTAAATATCCACCGGGTACCTATCACATTAGTCTCACTAGGTCGGGGGACAAGTTCCCAGACATTGTTCTTTTTAAACTGAAGCAATCCAGTGTTCATCCTTGAGTGCTTCTTTATGGTTCTTGGGCTCGACTTTGGACGTGTAGCAAAGATGGCTAACAACGTTCTCTAGCTGAGCACAAGTCTTGACCCCTAGAGTGGGATCGCCAACAATGGTAGATGGGTCATGACTCTTGCGAACCCAAGCAGGTGTGTCCCCTAACACAGGAGTAGGGTCCACAGGGTATGAGAGAGGAACAGGTAAATCACTGTCAGAACAATCCGCATCCTCACACTGAAGGTTAGGATCAATAACCGTCGAAGGTTCGTCATCTTGCACGGTGACGTTTATTGATTCCATAACCTTAGAGCTCTTCAGGTTAAAAACTCGGTACGCTCTACTAGTCGATGAATATCCTAGAAATATTCCCTCATCGCTCCGGGAGTCGAACTTTCCTAATTGCTCTCTATCCCGTAGGATGTAGCACTTACTCCCAAAAACACGAAAATATGCCAGGTTGGGCTTCTTTCCAGTCCACGACTCATAAGGAGTCTGAAGTGTGTGTGGACGCAAATAAACCCTATTCACCGTGTGGCATGCAGTAGACACTGCCTCTGCCCAAAATCTCCTAGAAATTTTACGACCTAGAAGCATAGATCTAGCCATCTCTTGGATCGTTCTATTCTTTCTCTCAACAATCCCATTTTACTGAGGAGTTCTCACAGCAGAAAACTCATGTTTGATCCCGAGGCTATCACAGTAAAGGTCTACCTTTGCTTCTATGAATTCAGTGTCATTATCACTACGCATCCTGTTAATAGTGACACCGTGTTGATTTTGCAGGACACGGCACTTGGTCGTTAAAAATTCTACAGCATCGGATTTCTCTCTCAGAAAACCTACAATGGAGTACCTGGAGAAATCATCTACCATCACGAGGATGTACCTCTTACCACCTAGACTCTCAGTACGAGTGGGACCCATAAGATCCATGTGAATCAACTCAAGAACACGAGAGGTGGTAATGGAATGTAACTTCCTATGAGGACTACGAATTTGTTTTCCCAACTGACAGGGTCCACAAACGGTCAAAGTTGACTTTCCAAGAGATGGTAAGCCACGTACTAGGTCCTTTTTAGCTAAACGATTAAGATCTCTAACGTTCACGTGACCTAGACGTTGGTGCCACAGATCCATAGGAGTGATTGTGGCGCTGTTGCAGACAAGTGAGGATGTGGGCTCAGTCTCATAGCAATTATCCTCGGTCCTCACCCCTTGCACTAATAGTTTACCGGCTTGATTATAGACTTTACAAGTATCCCGGTCAAACTTTACTGCAAAGTCAGCGTCACACAGCTGGCTAATTCTGAGAAGGTTTGCTTTCAAACCTTTGACGTACAAAACCTCTTCTAGCTTAGGAAATCCAGGTAACTCGACAGTACCTCATCCTATAATGCTAGACTTGCTCCCATCTCCAAAGGTGACTCTGCCATCCTGATAGTCCTCAAGAGTCGTAAAAAATGAGGCATCACCTGTCATGTGTCTGGAGCACCCATTATCAAAATACCACTGTGAGGTATTATGTGCTTTGAGAGCAACATGAACAACAAAGGCCTTTTTATCTTTCTTAAGCACCCATGCAGAGATGACCTTTTGTTTGCCTTTGTTGTTGTTGGTTTTAGCTGGAATGTGAGAAGCATTCACTAACGGCAAAGACATCCGTCGGAATTCTTCCATTAAACTCTGGGACGTGGCAGCTAAGAACTCAACTCGCTCTCTCAGACTAGAAAACTCATCAGTATGATGTGGTGGAGCAATAGTACGTCGTGTCTGACCCATGCTATAGCAATACTCCCTAAGGTGGCCTTTTCTTTTGCAATAAGTACAAAAGAGTAAAGTCAAAGGCATACCTTGGTTTGCCTTTCTTGGTCGAACTCTCCTTCGAGGTTTTTGACGATGGCCATAGGGATTTGTAGTAAACTCAGGAACTGGTCCAGGTGCAATTTGGGACGTGGAGGCACCATCATAACCAATTCCTTGTCGATCACCAAAACCTAACGCGGGGCCGAGGAGCATCTTTCCCATTTTCCCAGATCTGTCCTCGATTTGAACCTTGACTTCCCATGCTTTCTCAAGATCATGAGTCAGTTGGGTAACAAGGGCTTCAAGTTTCTTTCGAGTCTCCACAGAGGAATGGAGCTCACTCGTAAGACTAGCCACTTGTTTAGTCAACTCCCCTCTTTCTTTCTCAGAAACTCTCTCTCTCTCTCTAAACACTCTCTATTTCTCGTCACAGGCAGATTCTCTCTCTCTCAGGACGGTGAAGGTGTAGGACTCTCTTTCTCTCGCCTTTCTTAAATCTTCCTCTAAGGCGGTGATCTTAAGAACTAGCGCTTTGTTACGTTTTTTAGTTTTAAATGACTCAAAATATAACTCAGCGTAGGCGCGTTGAATATCACTCTCACTCTCACTTGAGTCATCCTCCCCCTCACTCACATCAATCTCACTATCGAGGTGTCCCTGTGAAGCATCATCTTCAACGTCGTGAAGAGAACTAGGAGTGTTCACTTGACTGGCCATGAATGCGGTGAAGTTACACTCATGCGGTGACTCATCTTCTGAATCCACCGTCTCGACCTCACTGTCGTCACTAAGGGTAGCATTAAGGACAGCTTTCCCTTTCTCTCTATTCATACGATTGGCACACTCAAAGGCTCTATGACCCCCTACCATCGCACTCAAAACATCTCTCACTTTCTTTCTTAGGAGGATTTTTGGAGTCTTTTTCATTTTTCTTTTCAAACTTATTTTTCTCAAATTTATTTTTATCTTTAAAATTGCCATTTTTCTTAAATTTAAGAATCCTCTTGAAATTTTTTGCAAAAAGAGCCAAATCATCTAGGTCAAAATCACACTCAGAATCTGACGTGTCAGTCTCTTTCTTTCTAGACGACTCTACCCTTTTTCTAGCCGACCCCTCACTCCTTCTCTCTTGGGCTTTAAGTGCAATTTCCTTATCTTTAGATTTAGCAGTTTTAGGGAACATATCAATTTCATAAGTTTGCAAATCTCCTACAAGTTCTTCCAATTTTAGCGTATTTAAGTTACCCATGGAATTTAGCACAGTGACTTTAGGGATAAAACGCTTAGGCAAAGAACGAAGAATCTTTTTAACAACTCTAGCATTAGGAATATGTTCACCAAGATTAAAGCTAGTATTAACAATGTCAGAAAGTCTAGCATAAAATTCATCAAAGCATTCAGATTCATGCATGGTGATGGTTTCAAATTGAGTTGTCAAATTTTGCAACTTAGATTCTTTCACAGCATTAGTTCCTTCATGGGTGAGTTGTAAAACATCCCATGCCTCTTTTGACGTGGTGCACGTCATTATACGTTTGAACTCATCAGGTGTGACAGACCCAGAAATAGCACTTAGACCCTTAGAATTAAAAGATGCCCATTTAAATTCTTCATCAGTCCAAGAAGTGTCAGGTTTCAAGTTGATCACATTATCAACAGTCACGGAGGGAGGAGTCCACCCTCTTTCAACTAAGATCCAGACACGTTCATCAATGGCTTTTAAAGCCGACTTCATTCGGGCTTTCCAATAAGCATAATTTGTCCCGTCAAAAACAGGCATTTTATTATACAACTTCTCAATTTGAACACGCACTTTTTCAAAAATCAATTTTTTCAGAAAATTGATATCTTAGAAAAATTTTGCGAAAAATAGGAATACGCGATAGATTAGCGTAACCTGCTCTGATACCAATTTGAACACATATGTGCTTGCATTCAAATGGGCAACTTATATATTAAACACCTTTTAACCCAAACAAACCCTAAATATGCAACAATATGTGATTGAATAAGATGATAATCTAAGCAAGAACATTCAAACACATGCAATTGAGGAAAAATCCCCCAAAGGGGCAAAACCATTTATTTTCATTATAATATTGTAGGCTATACAATTTCGGATTACAATGAAAATACAAGTGACTAAGAATTACCCTCAGGTATCGGATTCTGTAGTCGCGGCTGGAACTATCCCTTTCCAGTAGGGCTGGCGGCTGGAACTATCCCTTTCCAGTAGGGCTGCAATGGAGAAGAGAATGTCTTCTCCACAAGGGTTGAACAGCAAAACTGCGTTCCTGGATTGCAAAGTGATTCACAAAGGATTGGGATTTTGTGTGAATCAAAAAACCTAGAGTCTAGATGCTTAATAGGTGAAGACTTAGGGATTTCTTTACTCTGGAAATCGTGTAAATAAGTCTTGGAAAACCACTTCCCGTAGTGGGTTTAAATAAGAAGTCTCGGTCCTTAAAAATCTGAACATGATCTGTTGAAGTTTATCCCAGGCGGACCGGTCTGGGTCTGAGGCGGATCGGTCCGATATACCGGATCGGTTCTTTTATTCTGAGGCGGAGCAGTCCGGTTGTGACCGAATCGGTTCGGATCGGTCCGGGTCTTTAGGCGGACCGGTCCGGTTAGCCAGATCGGTTCTTTAATTTCAGCGGATCGGTCCGGCTGTCAGACTATGATTCCTCTTCTTCTTTTGATATTCGGATCCTGTTGAATCTTGAATCTTGAATTTCATCAACGGTGTAACGGCGTGCGACATAATACATTGATAATGGACAAAAATGTCCTTACAATATTCAAAAGTCACTAAATACCCTTTCCAACGGTCGATCCCATATGCCAGTCTTACTTACGATTCGGATGAACGGTCCGTTTCCCTTTGAAAATTTCCTATCCAGTTGCTAACGGGAGATTCTGAGCCCCGTTTGACTTCCGTTAACTCTTGAACCCAAGTGTGTCTCAATGGATTATTGAAGGTCTCTGAATACCCTTTCTAACGGTCTTCACCGCACATGATTCTACCTTACGATTCGCATTTTACAGCCTTTTTAAAAAAAAACATGTAGCAGACTGTCGAATGGAAACCCATAACCTTGCCTACTGGTAGTGTGTCTATGGTTCCATGTCAATAGGTAGGTTAAGGAGTACACCGATCGACACACCCTTAGCCCTATAAAGACGCAATGACCTCACTTTGAAGGATACCCCTGAACATCCCTCTCAGCAATTCAGAGAGAATTCCCTCGAATTCAGGGTTGCTCTTTTCTAAAAAGGCCCATATCCCACATTCCTTCCATCATTTTCATATTCTTTTGAGTAAATCCCCACCCACCTCCTCAAACTACAATCACTTCACCTTGAGGTCAACTCATCTACAAGGAAGATCTACTTGAAGACATCATAAGGAGGTCCATTTCTTCCTATTTCTCTTTAAATTCTCTTAATTTTACATTAGCTACTTCATTTTCGCTTTAGTATTTTACTTCATTACATCACACATCTTAATTCTAAATTTTTATTATTAGTATTCGCACATACTTTATTTTAATAGAAAAATCAAAAAACAAGAAAAGAGGGTTCACTCGTAAATTTCAAAAAGGGATTCCGCATCACATTTTTTTCACACTAAAGAACATTTTTCTATACACCTACATATAATAAAATCCCCGGTTGGATTTATGGGTTAAACCCCAACTCGTATTATTTTTGAACTACGTGGACTTTGATGCCCCCAGACTATGTAGGCGTCTTGGATGAATCCCTCGAGTCGAGTCCTTCCACTTATATTTGTTGTTTTATTCTTATATATTCATGATATATACATTTTATATGCTCGTTTGCTTGTGTTTTTTTTATATACGCAATCGTTCCTTCATAACGACTTGTGAATCGACAAACACTTACATTCTATTTTTAATTACTATTTTGAAAACACTCCTAAGGATGACCTCGCTCCGCCTGTAGCCATGACGCGAGTCTATTGATTCCATCCTCCATTTATATTATGCATATAAGCATACACATCACAGAGTTCTACAAGAGAAGATTAACACATGACCATGAGAGATCGAAAGGGCGGGATGGGTGCCTATCACCTTTCCATTCCTTAACTTAGTTTCGAATCTTCGAACTACTTAATTTTACAAGCATCAGTATTGTCCTTGATGCCATTCTCTCAAAGGTGAAATATTTCTTTTACCTGTTTTGTGCAAAATAGGCTGGCGACTCTATCTTTACATATCACCCCACATCGACCACGACCGAGCGCCCTTATAAAGGAAACAATCCCGCGAGCACACCAAAACGAAATAGGAAGAATTGGGGAAGGAAGGTGGGATCCACCTCCAGAGACCCTGACCCCCGACCTCGGGATGGCCACAGTGGCAACTCTACTAGGGATTTCTATGAGAGGGCTAGACTCTATTTCGCATGGGTGTTATTCTTTTCTACATGTATGCGTATGCACCTACATATATAATCCCTTTTCTCCTTTCTTTACCTTTTTATATATATCTCACTCATGTATATAACACTCTCTACTCACTTGTACACTTTACACATTTGTCTATAATCTCCATGTATACTTCACACACTTACACTTAGCTTCACTTTACACTCACATGTTTCACACACCACTTAGAATATCCATGCTTATGCTTCACTGACATACAACCACACTTTCTACACTTATATATATGCTCGTATGCCACACAATACTTATAGTTGATCCATGTATAGGTTCACTACCACACATACTCATTCACATGTATCCATGCATAGTATAGTTTTCATACTAGATATACTTGTATACGCTCCTCATTTAGTGTAGTATTTCCCTTCACTCATCCCGCAAGTAAGAAATGATAAAAAAATACACTATCTCCATAATATGTTAATTAAGACTCATGCATTTCTGTATGATAATTTTTTATCTGTCCAAAAGTAAGAACAAATTCACATCGGCCATATTATTTCAGGAGGTCCATGTTTTGTACTCACTCACCGATATTAACAATATATATATCCATGGTATAAGTTCTTATTTCTTAACTGTTTATTTCATCCGATAAAAAACACACTCTAATTGTTCAAATTAAGAGTCCATATTCATTTTGCATTCCTCTTGTTAGTGTTAAGCCTCAATTTTTTTTTTTATATTAAAAATAACAAATATCTATTGTTGGTGTTGGAAAGGAGGTAGCAAGATATGACTCCTTAGCTCTTAAGAGTCTCTTGAGAAGTTAAAATGGTTTTAATCTTTTAATAACAATTTTGTGCGAAAGCTTCGACAAGATTATGTGCATTAATGGTTCGTTTGTAATTATTTTATATTATAGGGATAAAACTGTGCAAAAAGTAACATTTTGTTTAAGTCACTTTTATAATTATTATAGATAGAGATGTTCTTGATAATTGTTATACACATGGTTATCTCTTGGCAGGGTCGGTCCTGAGATTTGTAGTACCCTATGCGATACTCAATTTAGGGCCCTTCCAAAAAAATATTTTACAAAAGTATTAAATACCTAAAAACTCATTGAAAAATTGTTCTTCTAGCATTTCGACTTGCAAAATCACTAATTAAAGTTTTACAATCAAGTTTATCTAGCAATTTTAGTCTAGAAATATCTCAATTGATTGAATATAAAAAATATGGAAAAATATCACCTCGTTTGAGCCTTTTATTCCCTCTCCAATTTCATCGACTTGATTAATGTAGAAAGAAACTGCATAAAAAACAGATTAATAAAACATTGACGAATTTAAAAAAAATAGTAATAAAAATGATTAGCATATGTATAAAAAAATAATGAAAAAAGAAAACAACTTGCCTTTTGCTGCAAAAGAAGACAACAACTTGCAAATGAAAAAAGAAGACAACCTCCAACTTCTGCAAAAATGAAAAAAGAAAGCTTGCACTGCATAAAGAGACAGAGAGAGAGAGGGACGTAAGGAGAGAGGAGAGAGGGAGAGAGTGGGCCGACGTGCAAAAGAAAGAGAGAGAGGGAACCAAAAAGATTTTGTGGGTAGTTGAAAAAATTGCTCCTAAAAAAATGGTAATATTAAATGAGTTGGGTGAGATTTTTTTGGAAAGTTGTATCATTCTTTTTTTTGAATAGTTGAAAAAATGGCCCCTAAAGAACTAAACTCATTTAAAAAAAATATTTTTTAATATATATAAAATATTTTTGAACCCCTAAAATACACATATACCGGTACTTATTGTAAAATGGGCCCTGTGCCATTGCCCACCTGGCACATGGCCAGGGTCGGTCCTGTCTCTTGGTTCCAAAGTATCGTTGCAAAGGCAAATCTAGCTTTCATGGAATGTAGAAAAATAAAATTGGATGAATCTCTACCTAGCTTTATGATTATCACAAAATAATATCCATACACTTCATAGAAATCCAACAGATCATATAAATTCAAATTGTTCTGATCGGGGAGAGAAGAATCTCTCATTTCTGCCCGTTAGCTATTTGGTTAGATTCCATAATACATTCAAGGTCCTTTGATAGACCATATTTTTCGTGATAAATGGTGATAAATGAAGGTTTTGCCCATCATTTTGTGTGTTCAAAAGCCCTTATTTTCCATGATAAATTTTGCATAGATATTATGTTCACAGGCATGTTTTGCCATCCATTAGGCATCTTAGTGAGCAAATTTTGCCTACATATACAAGATGACAAGTTTTTTCGAAGATTTGCTATCCTTGTGATTTTTTTAATTGTTTTTCTCAGTTAAAACTTTTTTTTTATTTTGTTAGAAACGGTTTTTTTATTGTTTTTATTTTTCATTATAACATTTTTTATTGGCTAAAACTAAAAACTATTTTTTGTGTTAAAATTGTTTTTCTAAAAAATGGTTCTTCACTAAAAATTGTTTTTCATTTAAAAAAACTATTTTATTTTTGTTAAATCTATTTTTTTATTGTTAACTTTTGATTTCATTAAAACCTATTTTTTCGTATTTCATTTTTTTATTTTTCGTTATAGCCGTTTTTGTTTGCTGAAACAGTTTTTTTTTTAAACTATTTTTCATTAAAAAAATTTATTTCTAAAAAAATAATTTTTCACTAAAAACTGTTTTAAAATATTGTTCTACTTTTGTCAAAATTGTTTTATTTTTTGTTAAAATTTGTTTTTCATTAAAAATTATTATTTTTCATATTTTTTATTTTTCATTATAACTGTTTTCTTTGTGCTAAAAACTGTTTTTTTTAAATGTTTTTCACCAAAAACTTTTTTTTGTGTTATAATTGTTTTTCTATAAAAAAAAATGTTTTTCACTAAAAACTGTTTTTCGTTAAAAAAAAATTGTTTGTGTCACTACTATTTTTTTATTATTCAATTTGTTTTTCATTACAAAATGTTTTTCTTAAATTGTTCTTTCCGTTATAAATTACTTTTTGTGTGATAAACTAGATTTTTTTTTAAACTTTGTTGTGTGTTATAATTGTTTCACTTTTGGGCTAAAAACTAGTTTTTTAAATGTTTTTTTTGTTGCAAACTGTTTTTTAAATAATTTTGAAAAAAATAAAAGAGTTATAACAAAAAATAGTTTTGAAAAAAATAAAACAGTTATAACAAACAATTATTTACGTTAAAATAGATATAACAAACAAATAGTTTTAAATACACTATTTTTTTTATGTAAAGAATTGTTAGTTATAACAGAAAAAAAATATTTTTTACTCTAATTATGTTTTTTTGTTAAAATTGTTTCAATTAGAAACTATGGTTTTGGTAAAATATTTTTTATATATATCAGTTTGTTTGGAATTGTTACTTTTACCATTAAATTCTATCAAACACCTCACTTTTGCCACCTGAAAAATTGATGTTATCAAACAACTATAATATTTTTATCATTGGATTTTCCGTGTAAATTTTGTCATGGCATGGAAAAATTTGTAATCCACGCCATTTGCTCACTTTGCAACCAAATGGACCCTTAATTAAATATCGATTGAAATTTCTTTTGAGTGATTAGACCCAACATATTTATGATCGTGATTCTTTACATTTAGTTTTTTGAAGGTAATTATCGAACTAGTTATCTGTATGATAATTTTTTATGTCCAAAAGTACTAAAATGTTCGTGTTTTGTACTCATTCACTGATAACAACAATATATTTATCCATGGTATAAGCTCTTACTTCTTGACTGTTTATTTCATCCGAGTTCATATTTATTTTTTGCATAGATTATGAATACACTCAATCAATGATCAAAATCAATCTTTATTCATTATCATGGAATTTCTTTCGTTGATTATGTTCAAAAAGAGATAGTAAATTTTTAATTTGGGACAATCCAAAAAAAATAGTGAATTTTTAATTTGAGAGGGAAAAAAAAAAATTAAGACTCTTGGTATATAGAAAAAGAATCTTCAACTTCTATTGGGTTAATAGTCCTACTTGGCACCTCATGCCATTATTTGAACTCACATGTTAAATTTAATTGAATGTTTTAAACAATTAACTCCATAACCAAAAAAAAACACCATCAAGTTAGTCCAAGATGGGCAGCTAATGCCCTAAATCAAAGTAGGACACTGTGGACAGTATAATTCCAACTCAAATTAGCAGGACTGTTGACTTATGTTGCTTCTTTCATCCATCCAAATTTGTTTCCTAGTACCACTTTCTTATTTGGCACGCGCCTTGTAAATAAAAACTATTGTATGTTATAATAGTTTGAGCATAGCCGTGGGGATTGTTGTATAAATACAAGGAAGCCAGCCTCTTCTTTAACCATAAACCGAAAGGAAAAGAAGTGATCATTCCTGTAGCCATAAACAATAATCAAATATGAACAGAAGCCTCATTGGATCATCAGCAACAAGGCAGCTACATGGCTTGTACACAGAAGCCATTAAGCTCACATCTACAACTCCTCACCTCCATACTTTTGACCTTCCTTCCTTGGGTCACTTCACTCGCAGATCTGGTGAATATCCTCATTTCATCACCCCTCTCTCAAAGAATACCCAACAGCTTGAAACAAAGAATAATATCACGAAGAAATTCGTATTCCACAAGTCAAAAATAACGCAGCTTAAGGCCATGGCTGCTGTTCGGGGTGTTCACAACCCCACTCCAGTCCAAGTCCTAAGTGCACTCATTTTCAAAAGCGCCAAGGCTGCCACGGCTGAGGAATCGACGGGTCCCACTAAAAGGTTTCCTTTGTTTGAATTACTCGACATGCGTCCCAAAAACGTCCCGCAGTTGCCCAAAACATGTGTGGGCGATTTGCGTGCACTGAGGGAGCAAATCATGAAAAGGAAAATGGACCTTGAGCTGTGCAAAGAAAATCTCAAACGGGATGAGATTCCAAATGCCACCAAGAACATGCTTGCTCTGATGGATGCCCCAAGTGGTGATAGTATTGAAGCACTAATCACTTTGGAAAAAGGATGCATGACCACATTTCAACAAGATAAACAAATCTTGCAATTTGCTTCTTTGTAGCAAATTAAATTGATTTAGAGACATAGATTAGGAGTATATGTATATCTTTCCTCAAATTGTGAGAGAGAGAGAGAGAGAGAGAGATTTTTCTTTGAAAGACCGCCCTTTACCCTCTACCTTGATGTTTGCTACAGAGGTTACTGTTTTACTCTACAGATTTGTTTTATGGAATTTTTGGGAAAGTTACTTATGATGCTCAAAGTGTATAAAATTAGAACACTCTATATAATTTTATAAATTTAGTCGCTGTACTAAAAATTCCATGAAAAATGGTGAAAAATAGTGTCGCTGGTGCGGACCAAAAAAAATAAATGTTATTGTACCACATGGACTAGATTTATAAATGTTATTGTACCACAGGGATTAGATTTATAAACTTAAAAAGCATTGTCCTAAAAATTCAAATATAGAAAGGAACATGACATTTACCTTAATTATCTTTTATTTTATAGATATGCTTTATACCTGTCACAAATGAAAATAATCCTATGCTACTTAAGTCTTAATTGCAACATAATTTTGAGCTTCGTATAATTGATTTTAAGTGTTGAACTGTCTTATGGAAATTCTTTGTTCTTCACCATCCTTAACAGAATAAGATATAGGGCTTTGTAAATTTACGACCTATTGTACTATGTATTTTGGAAATAGGACAATAAACATTTTATTTATAGTTTTAGTCCCTATTTTTGAATAAAACCGTTGACGCGGACCCATTTTCATAAGACGTCAACCAATCACAACATGCCACGTGTCCCTTTAATTTGAAAATAGAGACTAAAAATGGGAACGAAATGTCTGTTGTCCTATGTCCATAATCAATATGATTTTAAGTTCTAAAAGTACATAATCTATAAGATATAACGAAAATAGTTTACACCTTCAACACGAGTATGTACAGTGTAAACTGCATATCTCTTTGCATGTTTACCTGCTTAAGAAGAATTCATTTCATTTTCGGGGCTTAACAAAAAAATAATGTACACACTTATTTGTACCCTTTTAGTATCCACAATAATGTAGTGTATGGACAAAGAAAGTAACAAAGTTGCAAACTCTGTTGCTCGCTAGGTGGAGGAAAGATAACAAATTTGGTAGAGGAAATGGTAGTGACTTTGCAAAGTTACTTAACGCATGCAAATTCAGTAAAAACTTCGTACGAAGTTTCGTTGTTGGTAGGAAGTTCCTACGAACATCAGAAGTTCGTAGATGTTCGTAGGAACTTCATACGAACAATCGAATTTTGTAGAAAATTTTTTACTATATAAATAATAATTTATATTATATATTTGAATTTTTACGAACAACATTTGTCCGTATCATTTGCTACGAACAAATATTAGTGGAGATTGCCACCTTTTTATGTGTAAGTGTCCCATTAGGTGAGTCTCATAAGCGTTGTCTTATTATAAGGGTACCAAATGAGAGTAGATCTGTCAACGGGTCGGGTCCGAATCGGATCTAGGTTGATTCAGATGCGTTTAGTAAGAATTTAATCGGATTCGAATTTGAATTCAAATTCGGATCGGGTCTTAATCGAATCTAAAATATTGAATCCAGATTCGGATCCGTATAAGATCGCATCGGATCGAGTCCGGATCCGGGTCTGGCCATATATATACATTTATTTTTAATTTTTATTTTATCCCAATTCTTTATATTTTAATCTTACATTAAAATATTTTATAATTTATTATAGTGTATGATTCGCGTAAATAAAACATATATTACTTTGATCTACATATGTTTATACATATAATATTGATAAAGATATATTAATAAATATATAAATTTATATATGTTATATATTTAATATGATTGGGTCCTTAATAGATCGAATTAGACTAGATCCATATCCAATCCATTTAATAATTGGGTAAACAGAGAATCGGATTTTAAAATCTGATCCAGATCCGAGTAAGCAGATCGGATCCAGATTGGGTCCGAATCAAGGCCCAGTCCATTGACAACCCTAAACGGGAGTACAATTAAGGGTCTATGTAGTTTCACTCCAGACTTAAATATCCTATGTGTTATATTACATTACGAACTCTTATATATATATATACAGTTAGGCTCTCCAACATACCTCCGAGCAACATACCTACGAGCATACCCTTTTTTTAAAATAGTAAAAAAATTAATTTTGAGATGATATTTTTTATATGGGTTCATGATATTTCAATGTGTCGCTATAAAAAAAATCAACTGAAAATATTATTTTTTGTTAATTTTAAAAAATAGGTAAAGAAATTGACAGCTTTTTAAAAAAAAAGCTAACAGTTTTTTGTTAACTTTAAAACTGTGAGTTTTTTTTTGCCTATTTTTTAAATATCGCAAGACAAATTATTTTGAGCTGAATATTTTTAGAGGGGCACATTGAAATATCATGAATCCATATAAAAAATGTCAACTAAAAAATATTTTTTTAACTATTTTAAAAAAATAGGTATGTTTAGTGAGGAATATTGGAAAAACCTGACTCTCTCTCTCTCTCTCTCTCTCTCTCTCTCTATATATATATATATATATATATATATATATATATTAGATTTCACCTCCGCGCGATGCGCGGGCAATTTTTAAACTTAATATGGGAAGGTAAAAATATGTCAACTTTTATATAATATTCAACCAAATAATAAAATCTTATTATGAGGTCTCTTCAATATACACTTAAAACAATATTGAATCTACGTAAATTTAAACATTTGAAATTTTGTACCTTTTTATTGAATATATTTGTAATATGACTTATTCACATCAAGAGCACATATTGATAATTTATTTATGTACGTATATACCTATTTTTCCACTACGCATAGGGATACATTTACAACTTTATAGATTGTCTAGTGATTTTTCTTTGTAAACTAAATATTCGAGGGACATAGTAAGATTCGTAATAATTTAGGTTTTTCATTGTAATTGACCTTGAATCACATTATGAATTTTGAAAATCAGTTGATTTATTATTTATGATTACATGTGAAAAGTATAAAGTTCAATATATATAGAACCTCCAATGAAATTCTAATTTTCTACGAAACTCTTTATTAATATCATCGCATATATATATATATAGGGAGATGATCACAAGTGAACATAAAAGTTGAACTTTGTAATGAACCGTAACAAAAAATACCTAACAACCCTTTAATTTTGATTCCTATGGTGCAATTGATCTATGGCAGCGATAATGGACACGCGTGTGACTCGAGATCCCCTTATCCCCTACCTCCTTACCACCCCACCTCCACCCCCACCATGGAAGACCACTAGTTAAAAAAAAATAAGTTGTTGGACTGTTTACAGAGGGGTAAGTGATGCCGGGGAGAGGGGAGGAGGGTTGTAAAAAAAAATATTCGATCGACACGCGTATCCGTTGCTGCTGGCGCAGAGCAATTACAATATAGGAATTAAAATTAATGGGTTGTTAGATATTTTTTTTTTGTTAAGGTTCATTAAAAAGTTTGATTGTTAGGTTCACTTATGATCCTCTCCCTATATATCTATATAATAAGAAGCGGAAGTTTGATTACTATTCAATAAGATGATAAGGTAAGTAAAGGTGGAGATTTAGCCAACAAGGCATTAAATGAAGGATGAGATCAATATTTACACAACAATATTATGTACCTTACCATACCTCATTTATACTCTAATTATAATTACAATTTTATCCTTCTAAAATTTGCTTTCCCCCTATTTTACTCTTAAAATTTTACTTTAATTGGAATATAAAGGGGTATTTTGGTAACAAAATAAAGAAAATGTCACGTGACCTTCACTTTATTCTCTCCCAATCTCCAATGCATACCTCTATTCCTCTTTCTCTGTCTTTCACTTCTCCTACGACAAACCCTCCATATACAAAAACCCTCCAAATACCTTTGCCGCTGCCAAACCATTATTGCTGGAAATACCGTCCCACCCCGTTTAAAGATCTTGAGGAGAAGGTTTCACCCAAATCTCCACCTTCGACACTAACATCATCTAGCGGTTATAGATCTCACAACCTCAGATACCTATTTTTTTGTTGTAAATCTCACTATGGTATTCGTTTGAAATCAGGTATATCCCTTTCTCTTTCTCTTTATGTTTCCCTCTTTCCCTCTTTTTTTATTATTTTATTTTATTTTTGCTTTATTTTTCACATATGTTGTAGATCTCATAATTGGTGTACTATGTTTCAGCCCCTTTATTTGGGCATGCCTTATTAAGTACCTAAGTTAGTTTGTCGGCTCCAACTTTTTGGATCTAATATTTTGTTTTGTTTTGTTTTTTTCTGACTCAGATCTCAAACAGGTTCGCTTTAAATCTGTTCCAAGCTGACAAATTATCGTTTTTTGTTGCACTTGTTCTCTCACACAGGTAAACATCTTGAAGTTTTGAATCACGTTTTGCTTGGTTTTCAGTTACATTTTTGGGTTTCAATTTGAATGGGGTCTCAAAAAGGTTTTGGTTTATTTCCATTTTCCAGTTTCCATATTATATTCACGTGCTCTTTTTCCTTTACGAGATCGAAGAAGCACAATTCTAATTATGCTTCTCCGCCTTTGAAACATTAAAGGTGATTATCATTTCTCCCTAATGCTCTAAAGTGGATTTTTTTTTCAATCATATTGTGCAGTCATTTTAGCTGATTATTATCTGAGGGTACATATATTGATTCAACCACTTTTCAATCAGTTTAATCGAATACCCTAAACTAAGTTTGCTTTTATTTTGTTTGTGTTGTTAGCATGTAAATTTTATTTTAAAGATTTTAATATTTGAGATTTAATTGAATGAATTGATTGAATAGACTTAATCTATGAGCCTATATTGATTGAGTATTTGTGAAAAGTTCAAAATAAATTTATAAGCATAAAATTTCCTTAGGCACATTAAGAGAAAATAAGTATTTGGTTTAAAATTCAAACACATGTTAAAGTTTGTGTTAATATATTTCTTTCTCTCTACTTTGATACATTGGTTTGATACTGCGCACCTACACACGATTGTCTCAGCTTCATGAACTCCTGTAATGTAGTATATAGGTTAGGATGTTATTGGACATATGTTCGACAAAATGCTTAAATGAATGGTAAGACATGGTAATATACCCATTCATGTTTAAATACCTATTCAGTTTTGCATGACAGATGTTTGACAAAATTCTTTGTTATGTTTAGTAAGTATCTATATTGGTTTCAATTTTTGTGTCGGACACGAGGTAATCTCTTGAGATTTTGTTTTAAAATGATATTTTAGAACTTATTCAGCTGCAGATCTAATGATGTAATTATGTATTAGAGAGACCTATGTAAGATGAGTTTTAGTGTGAGTGTGTGTGTGTGTATGTGTGTGTGTGTTTGTGTGTGTGTGTGTGTGTGTGTGAGATGTAAATTTAGGAACCTCCTTAGTTATTTTTTCTATGTTGTTTTTGGTTTTCTATTATAGGTCACCAATGAGTAGGATTTGATTCTCCCCATTTGGCAAGCGATTCCTCATTTAGAAGGCTTGGTATGAGTAAGCGTTTATGTCGACAAATGCTCAGATATAGAGTAATCGTATACACGACACTAAACTAAATCCATTTTATTTGAGTTATAATGTATAATTTAGGTGTTTACTTTAAGTGTTTATCTAACTCTTTCACATCTTACATTAAGATTTGTAATGGATGTCGAAATGCTAGACTATTTCCTCGAAGAGGGTTTTATTTGTTATGGCGAAATGCTGACTGTGAAGACTCATTGTGCCTGGAATTGAGAGGTACTTGAGAATCATCAAATGTTTTTTTCCTTGTATTTAAATGGCATTTGTACTTTCTTTTAAATTAGTTTATTTCGGTTCATTTCTTTCAAGGTGCTCAAGGTATATTGTTTGGGCTTAGAGTTCCACGAGTTGAAGTTTATGCTTATCAGTTTCTTTTTTTTTTTTTGGAATTTCATATGTTTGAAGGTCCAAACTTAACTTTGGTAATTTTATTTGTTTACATTTACATACTTTTGTTCTATTTTGTTCTGATTTTGATTTACCTCACATATGCTTATATGTTCTATTATGATTTTACACTTATTTGTTCTAATTTTGTATGTATATGTTCTGATTTACGCTTATCTATTATATCTTTAATAGTCATTTTAATAGTTCTGTTTTGATTTTGATTAGTATCACATATTCTTTTACATGATGAATAAGTTTGATATTTGAATGTAATCTATTTGCTAATTTTATTTGTGGGACATTTACAATATTTATTTTATTTGAGCAAGTGTATACTTGGGATTTTAGCTAAGCTATCATTACTTGGTCGAATCAAGGAGAGTTATCGTAGGGGTTCAATATTGGTAACTCATGCTTTGATAAGGTTTGCAAAGGATCCACCTCAATCTGCTACAAGTCAAATCATTTAATCATGTTTTGATGTTCATTTGAGTATGCGCGCTACCTTGATTGCTTTCTATAAGCCAGTGAGCTAAATTTTGTTTAGTTCAGCTTTCGTTGTCACTTGGGGGTTTTGGTTAGCTATTCAAATAATTCTCGTATATCCTAATATGCGTAAAATACATCGGTTAACTGAAATGAGGTTGTGATGTAACTGAAATGAGGTTACCCCATATTTGAAAATATATTTGCCAACATAATTCATGCCCTTCGGGTGGTTCATTTCTATCGTTGGAAGGTCTCTGAATTGCCGACACCTGAACTCAAAAAGAAATCCAATAATGTGGTGCGAACATTTACTATTTATTTCTTCCATTTACTAGCAGTCCTCGCATTGTAGTTTTAATGTTTTGCATAATGTAGTGTGTACTCGATTTTGCTTAATTGAATGTGGATATATACAGTTAAGATAACACAATTGTTTTGCACTGTAATTCTCATTTAATAATTTTGTGATTTTTGATATATATAAGTTTTTACATTTGCACTGTAATTCTCATTTAATAACTCGATTTTGTTTGTTTAGAATATTCCATGGATCGGAGGAGGATTCAGGTTGCATTTTCGCGATTCTTCATGAGGGAAAGCCTTCGACGCATAATCTTATGTAAGATTCAATGCACTTAGCGAATGCTGCAGTACTCCCCTCACTTTAAGGCTGATGTGATTCAACAGTTGAGGTGAGACAGATGAGCCAAGTAGTATTTTCTGTCTCTTAACTAGCTATCGATTTTTATTACACGTTTTCTGATTTGGAGTTTATTTCTCTCTCCATCTCTGCGATTTTTAAGTAACTAACTTTTAGAATTAGGATTTTGTACTTGCATTATATTACATAAGATGTTTGGATCTCTATATTCTTACATTAATTAACATTTTGAATTACTACAGACGTACCTGCATAACATTTTGACTGGAAGGAGATTGAAAATGTCTATAATTTGCCAAACAAGTGGATAAGCTACTGGAGAAAGATGTTACGAAAGTGATCAAGCAACGAACAAAGCTATTGTTACACTCGACGATCAAGCAGCAATCAAGTTGCTGTTATTAAACCGATCAAGTAGTGGTCAAGGCTTTTGTTATTAAGGTTGCTGTCACACTCAGCGATCAAGCAGTGATCAAGCTACATGGGTTGCTATAGTGATCCCCACATCTCCCCACACGAGTTTGCTGCTTTGTTTGGCCCTTTAAGGTGTAACTATTGGGGATATATATATTGGGTGATTTTTCTTTGTTGTGTGTACTCTTCGAAATTCCATGGTTGCTATATAGTTGCTAATATAACTACACTGCTACTATAATTTCATTTGAATTATATTACATTTTACCATCGTTGCAAGGATTGTATATATTTATCATCTCTTGGGTTTTAATTTTTCATTTGTATTCTAATAGTGTGCTTTTTCTTTTTTGCAAATTTTTCAGTATGTTATCTCTATAATTAATTCGCGGGGTTACCCCGGGACCATCATCAACCAAAACCATTTTTCCACCTATGATGATGAATTTTTATTTGGCTTTTGGATTGGTGAACCTTTAACTTGGTTTGCATATTTTTCGGATAGGTTAAGTTTACACTCTTTCATCTATTTGCTATTTGGTTTTGATTTATTTATCGTACGATTTTGCCAAATTCGACTTTAGATATGAACACACCAACCAATAATTTGACTTCAGATCTAAAGAGAGTGTAATATTGAATGTTGACAATGATGTCCTAAATGGTTAGATCTTTATGCGCTTATTGAAATTCTAATCATTATTTCTTTGTTGGCTCGAGTAGTAGTTGAATTGCCTTAATAGTATGTTTTTGGGGAAAATGTCGTAACTTTTTAACCGTAAATAGAAACGAGGTGATTATGGCGTTATTGGATTCGTATCGCCCGTGCATAGATAGCTATGTTTCGGGCTATTTTCGGCAATTTTCAATGGTTCAAAATCCACTTTAGAGTTAGCATTGTCGTTCTTTCAATGTCGAATCTGATTGTGTCCTGTGATAGTTGATTCAAGTGTGCGTATAAGTTGTTGAACTATTTATTATTTGTTAAGGATGGTGGATAGTCCTATAAATAAAGGATATTATGACTATTTTTTTTTAAATTACACTTTGCTTTGTCGGGGAACGAAAGTTTTACTATTTTTCAGTTACATACTTACGAAATTTTTGTTATTTTCCGATTACGTACTTTGAAAAATTTTTACCATGCCTTCAGGCACGAGCATTTCGCTAGTATGTATATATATATATATATATAGAGAGAGAGAGAGAGAGAGACTCCCGTGCACGCTAAGTTATTAAAAAAAAATGAGTTGAGTTAATTTTGTGATATTTAAACATTTCAACAGACCCATATAAAAAAATTCAGCTCAAAATACATTTTTTTGCTATTTTTAAAAACTCGATCAAACTTTCGCAATGGTTTGAAAAATAGCAAAAAAAAAAAAACTTTTGAGCTGAATTTTTTTATATGAGTTCCTTGAAATGTTTGAATATCACACAAAAAAAAAATAAGCTCAAAAATATTTTTTTTTACTATTTTAAAAAAATGATATGCAAACTTAGTGTGCAAAGAAGTCTCTCTCTCTCTCTCTCTCTCTCTCTCTCTCTCTCTCTCTCTCTCTCTATATATATATATATATATATATATATATATATATTGCATTCTTTATTAACAACAATAGTACATCTATGCGCCCATGCTATTTTTAGGTGTGAACTTTGTACTACCCTATATATTAGCATTAATGACTCTGGCCATATTGTTTATCCATTCTTTTTATCTATGTACTAGCAGGTACCCCGTGCTATGTGCAGGCGTAAATATATAATACGAAGAGATGTGAAAACAAATATAATATTTATTTTAGTGAAAGGATGTGTTAAAACGCTAATGAATGACATAATAAACTGTGTAGAAGCGTTACAAAAAAAGTTGTACTGTTTTTCCAAAAAAAATGGCAAAATTTTCAATTTCTCCTGTGCAAACAATCCATGATGTCGATTTTCACATAAAAGTACAAAAGGCGGAGATAATATTAGGTATATAAGATTTTCAAGTCACTCATAAATTTGAGATTTTAAACCCAATGACCTATTCAAACCAAAAAATTTAAAATGCTTAAAATATGTTATAAACAATGGGACTAATTCATCAAATTGCTAGAAACACAATATTTATAGTAAAAAATAGCAAAGTCTCCTAAAGCCATAAATAATTATGCAGCTTGAAATGCTGAAAATCAGTAAGAGCTCCTTCCTCTTTTTACTATTTAGCCACCATTACTTCACTTGCCTCTAATCGTTGTAAAGAATAAGCACGGGATTAGAATGAGGAATGTACAAAGTGATTAAAATCATTACTATAGTAATGGTTATATTTGTTGTAGATTTTGTAATCAAAACCGTACGATATGTTTTTTTGTTCATATGTTGAGCAATGGAAATATAAATATTTCGGGATCTTCACGTAACTTGTCATTTTCATATACCTCTCCTGTTCTAAATCCAAATACAAAATGAAAAATATGTATTTAACTTTTACTGAATAAATGGAATCAATATGGTAAAATAAACTATAAAAAACTTCAATTAAGTATAAGCCAAGTTGAGAAAATAAGATTTTACCAAACCCATTATTAGTATGATTCATACATAATTTCTAAAATAGAAAACCTTATATATCAAAATATTTACCTCTTTCTAAAGAAGTCTAAAAATTATTCAGTTAAAAAAGTTTAACTTCACACCTTAATATTTGATCATATTTTCTGCATAATAGTTTAAATGACTCAATACGTCATATTATAGGTGTTATAATGATTCAATATGTCATATTATAGGTGTTAACATGAAAGTATAGAACTCTAATCTAAAATCTACATTACAATTTTGTGAGTAACTGATTCAATTAAGAGAATAAAGTGCATTGATTTTTTTATATAACATCAAGATTGATGTGACTATGGGTTGCTTCATCGTAGGAACCCATTTGAGGCATACTGACCTCTTTCTAATATTTTTTCCCTTACATCCTGTGAAGACCCAATTTGATGCATAAGTTTTTAGATGTTCTCAATGTGTACTTCACATTCTGTAGCTAAAAAATCACTTATCATGAAAAATAAACTCAAAATGCGTAGCTATTCTGTAACCTTTTTTTTACTTCCCACTCAACCATTTGAAGTAAACTTCACATTCTGGACCCAATTTTATCAATGCGTACTACCCATTTTTAAAATAATAAAATAAAATCAATTTCCATGAAAAATACTCAAATCCATTAGAAATTTAACAACATACTAAAAGAACCACTATACCCCAAATATAATAGAAATTTCCAAAAACATCACAATATTCTAAATTCATAACAAAATCTCTATCACAGTTGGGCCAACATGTATTTGTAACGAATGTCCTTCATGTTTGAGATATCTTGTATCGGAGGCTTATGATTATTAAGACATGATCTAAAAGTAGCAAAGAAATTGAGAGAATGAGATGATTGAAGGTGTACGCTCTAGTAGGGCTAATCCTCTTGAGCCTTATTAGCGACCTATCGGCTATGTCCGTGACGGTAAATGATGTGGAATGAGTATATGAGTACGTACTCTACGAAGGCGATACCATTTCTGGAAACTTCGATGTCGTCCCCGGCATTGACTTTATTGGAAACATCTCTCTTTTTCCGTCGGATCCATGTGATTAGTAATTGACTTGATCTTTTCTGTTAAAAATTTCTACGTTTTGTTTTGGCTAGATTAGATCTACAAAAATAAAATGATGTATATAAGACAAAACATCGTCTTCACCTTACCTCTACAGCGTTATTGTATTATTTATTCCAGTGCATCTGAAGTTTCTTTATATTCGTACCTGGACATTGGAATATAATCGATGTGGCATTGTTTCACACATTATTTCACACTGCAGAGTTATTTGAAGCCATGGATGATGATGGGTGCATTCAGAATCATTTTATAAGGGGTTAAAGAGAAAGGAACGGGCTTGAAGTCGAAGGGATAAGAGAGAGGGACAATGATTTCAACGATTGAGTTTTCAATAAAGGATGTGAAGAGTTTTTGTGTATAGTCAATGTATGCACGAAGTAAGTGGATAAACGAATGGATATACTACAAAGTTTAATTAGCTCAAACTCTCTTTCTAATTCTCTCTCTTTCATTATGATATCTCATTAACCTATAATACTATTGTATTAGAGGTATAATATAGATATATATAAAATTATAATCTTAAATTCATACTACAACAACTTCTGTCAAGAGCATTAAATATAATCATATTAGTGTTGATAAAAAAACTAATTACTACTTAGTTTAATATGAGGCACATTATGCGTTTTGTATACTTACTTCGATCGTTTCACTGCTTTAGGAGAATATGAATGGCACGACTATTCATTTACACATTATTGGATTATTCGAATCTTTCCTTTACATAGAGGCACCGTCACAATACATACTCCGACCTTTAATACATAAGTGAGAATAAGTCAGAACTCAACTATATATATGATATATCTACCTTAGATGCAGAGGCGAATTCAGGGGGCAAGGGTGGCCTTGGCCTCCCCAAACTTCAAAGAATTTTTAATTTTATCCTTATAGTTTTAAAATTTTATGAAAAAAAATTATATTTTTATAATTTTTGCCTCTATAAAAATAGAGATATATTATTTGCCTCCTCTTACTCACATTTGTGAATCCGCACAGCTTAGATGACAAAGGAGAAAGGCTTTGAACACCACAAAAAGATAAGATTCACCTTGCTCTCCACCATCTCACACCTCCTTCACTTTCAACACCACAAACCGCTTCCACAGCCGCCTAAAACCACGCATACCATTTCGCCTCTCCTGAAAAAAAATCCTCCAAATAACCATGCATCAAACTAACATCTATTTCATTTCTCCTTCACTGTCACCATAGGAAGGACCATAGCCAAAGAGTGCTCCCCAGCTTAGGTATTTCCGATGGCGGCTGGGGTGATGCCATGACCTTTGTAGCGGTACTCATGGATTGTGATTACATAGGAGAATATAGTGTTTTGAGGGGCTCAAACATGTTACGAAATGGGTTTCGATTTGTAAGGGGTGATGGGTATTGATCTGAGTTTCAATAAGAGAAGTAGTGGTGGGTATTGATATGGGTTTCAATCGGTGGAATAGATGACGTTGCGATGCGATGTTATTGGTTTCAATTTGTGGAGGTGGTGGATATTGATCCTGGCTTCAATTAGATGAGTAAGCAACGCTGGTGATGGGTTGTGATTGGTTTCGAGTTATGGGGGTGATGGGTATTGAATTAGGTTTCAGTTGGAGGACTAGATGACGGTGGTCATAAATTGTGATTGTGTTTCGATCCAAGGCGATGCTAGCAACGTGTTTGGCGATGTCAGGAGGGACAGGGGACACATGGGTTCGGGTGGTTTGTGTTAGCAGGTTGGCGGTAGATTTCTTTTGCGTGTTTTTTTTTGGGTCTTTTTATATAAACCCATATAATCTTTTAACACCCCCAACCATGTAAAGCCCCACACAAATGGCTTGTAACCATTTAATCGCCCCATCAAATGGGTTTTTATAAAAAAAAATCTTTAAAACTGATAGACAACAAACTCCAAAGAATATCTCCGGATGAAAATTCACCATCTTTTTTGTGAACATGCTCTCCCAATCTCTCTCTTCCATCAAATTAAGCAAATTTCATGAGAATCATGGCATGAGAAAAATATTCAAAGACCACTGTCAAGTTCCTTATCTCTGGTGTTTCTTCCTTCAAATCTCATACAAATTTGATAATTGATACTGAAATTTAACCGCTTCTTTTTTTCAATCGACTTTCTTTATAATGTGTGTTGGAGTATTTTTTTTCAGTTATTAAAGATCGTGTTTTGGTTCTGGGTTATGTATTGAGTTAGATTGGAGTTGTTTACAGATATTATATTTTAATTTCAGGTACTTCAATTGATTATCGAATTTGTTGAATGTTTGGACGTGACTTGTTAAAAGGGACAATATGGACTTTTTAATAGCTTCTTTAAAAAAAAAAAACAGTAATTGGGGTTTGGTAAAAGTTATTGCGGGTTCATACAAAAACACCCTCTTTTTTTTCCTTGTATTTATTTTTAATTAGCATCAACTATTTTTTAGTTAATTTAAAAAAAAAAGGAGATAAGAGTTGTTGCGATGATTTCTTATTGTTAATCCCAAAGGAGGTGTTTGATTGATTGATGCTTCTTTCGGAAATGTTTTGATTGCGAGAGAGGAAAATGAGGGGATAAAATTGAAGAGTAAAATTACATGTGCCTATAAAAAAATTTATTTTAAGTTTTTTTATGTAATAGGCGGGACTCGGGATTCATTTTTATGTCTTGACGAAATCTACAATAATAAAGGCATAAATTTTTAATGCATTGGGTATGAATTTTGAAAAAAAATTTATGGGTTAACATAGTTTTATTCTAGACACAAATGGAACCGAGGGTTGCGTGCTACTTCTACAAGATAAGCAGTGCTAATGAATTGGGAGGGGACAGGTCTTTGTGCCACATGGAATAAAAGTGGGCTACTTCTTTCTTAATTTCATCAACTCACTCACATGTATTTATAAATGAAATTCGGCGAAGACAGTTCAGATTTTGGTTCAGGAGGATAATTTTTTAATTTAAATTTCTTAAAAAATATTCATATTTTATTATAAAACCTAATAAGTGCACAATTTACATTTGGTGGATTCTAAATTTTTAAAACGGAAACAAAGTCACTCGTTTTTTTATGTACTCATTTTTTTTATTTTATCATTGAGCAATATAATATAAAAATTAAAGAAAGTAAAACAAATAAAATTGAGCACTAGATATTAATTTTGTATCTATGCATATATAAAATTGTAGCATTAAATCCATATTACATCGTCACGTCTCGGGAGCACTAAATATCTCCTTAGTATTACTAAGAGCCCTAATTACTACTTAGTTTAATATGAAGGCATATTATGAATTGCAAACTCTTCATTTACATATTACTGGATTATTTGAATCTTCCTTTTGCATGGAGGCATTGTCAAAATACAGACTCCCACCTTTAATACATATGTCATAATTAAGCTATATATATCTATGTTAGATAACTTGAATTCAAAATCTTAAAAAGAACATATTAATACTACTAAAGAAGATGATAAAACCAAAAAAAAGGATGCACTATCACCATCAAAGACTGTTGAACTAAGTACGAAAATAAGATTTAATCCCACTATTGTAATAAATCCAAGTGAGCAACTTTCAAAAGTGAATACAAAAGCACCTTTCAATGTGATTATCAAAAGGAAACATAAAGACTTTATTACCAAGTTACAATCAAAACAGAAGAAAAAAAGTTGAATCACTCATGTCATTGAGTTTATATCCAACAGCAATGAAAAAGTCGACCAAAAACAATGCCAAGCAAAAATAAATTAATTTATATTTTTTTATGAAATAGGAATTGAAAAAATAGGTTCATTTTATGTTAAATGAACTCCTGAATATATGAATCTTTCATGTATATACAGATTTTGAGACGATTTTATGTTTTAACAAATTGATAATGTTAGCCTATTAATTTTTGGAGAAAACAAACACCAAGGGATACTACCAAAATATATTTTGACTCTTAGGCTTTCTCGGAGTGGACAAAGTTGGTAGTTTATAAATACGGTAGTAAAAATAAGAAATTTATATTGCGTCTATAACTACGGCCACGCAACGCGTGGCCTGCAAGCTAGTTATTGAGTAATCTAACATTGTTTATCAATGTTAGAAAATGCATCTATCAGGTATTATGTAAAGATATTACTTGGAAAGAAAAGTAAAAATAGAACAAATATCCACATGAGACAAAAACGGTGTTATATATTAAGAAAGTAAAGAATAAAGATATTATATGTGTTGATACCAAATTTAATCTGCTGACGTGGACCAATCATACGAAGACACCTGGCTATCTACATGGCAACAACAGACCTCTCCGAGGAACTCACAGGCTCCGAGGAATAGACCTCTCCGAGGAACTCACAGGCTCCGAGGAACATACCTCTCCGAGGAACTCACAGGCTCTGAGGAACATACCTCTCCGAGGAACATACCTCTCCGAGGAACTCTTGAATACCAGGAAGATCAACATACCCGAGTTACTCAGACGGTCCGAGCTGCATCTCGGCCACAGCATTGATTGCCAGATAACGAACAGTCCAACTGGTTCATTAAATGATTATCCTTGACGCACAAGTCTAAGGGCATTAAATGTATTACCCTTTCATATGTATATCATTTAATGTATCGACCCTTTCATGTACAGCCTCAAGGCTATAAATACCTTGTATCATCCCATTCAAAGGGACCGGAATTTCTTGAGAGAACTTGTAATCAAGAATTCCACAAACACTCAGCAATAACATAACAGTGGACGTAGGCTTTATTCCTAGCCGAACCACTTTAAAAATCTTTGTCTCATATATGTTTGATGTGAATGTTTATCTTCATCTTCAATCTCATCCTCATCATTTATCTGCTGTTGACGCCACTAAAATGGCAGTGGCCATTTTCTGTCTTCAACAGATTGGCGCCGTCTGTGGGAAACGTGTTACAAGCGTTGTTCTCCACCAAAAGCTAAGTTTTTATTTTCTCTACGTATAATCAATTATACATACATCTTTTGATTGAATCATGATTTTTATGTTTATATACATAAATTAATTGTCCAATTTTTATCTGCAAATTGTTGCATATCATGAATTTTAAATCATAATTGTTAGATTTATCCTTATTTAGAAATCTGAAAAATAGTAGATTTCATAAATCATAATTCTTTGCTTGATTCTCAAGTTTTAATTTTATATCATGAAATGAATATTTTAAATGATTACATATGCCAATATATACGACGATGATAAGATTTGATCATTTTCATTGTTGATTTTGAAATAAATTTTGTAAGATATTTGATGTCTATTCATATTCCCATCATATTTTTAATAAAAGAATGGGAAAAGGTTAAAGATAATGAAAAGTCTTTTCATGGAAATCATGACACATATATATTCTCTCTCTCTTTAAGTTTGAGTCTCTTTGCATTCACAAGTTTAAGTCTCTTTGTATTCATTTTTATGAACTATATACTTAATTTGGTTCATCTTCCATCTATGTCAATAAAATCAAATTGATTGATTTTTTATATAAATTTGGTATCAACTATCTCTCCAAATTGGGAATATGAAGGGATCAATATAAAAAATAATTTTTTCTCACCTGAAAAATCATTACCCACCTCTTGTAAAAGAGGATCAGTAAAATAATCATGACCATATCAAGACTCTGGGCACAAATTTAATATTTTGGCCCCTCGTTCATCACATCACAAGGTTTCTTTGTCGAAATCACATGATCTATTGGATTATATAGTTATTCGTTTAATTAACATTCTTAAGGCCTAAATTTTACATTGAATGTTATTTTTTTTTTTTTTGATCTCAAGATTCGAGATATTCTAGTCATCCAACCATATATTTTATAATTTGAGATATCCTTAAATGTTGGTCGGCAACATCCATGTTGTTTGTCGGCAGGACTAGAATCTTGGGCTATTAAGAAATGCCAAGCAGCCCTGATATTTCTTTAAACACGAGTTCGGCTTGGGGACAAGCAGGGGGCTTAAGTCTTTTTAACTTATGATCACCCCAAAAATATTTATAAACAGCAACTAATACCTGATTGGTTGTTGGAGATTAAATAAATTTACAAAAAAACTTTACGTCTTATTTATGATGCATATTTGATAATAATTTGTCCATCTCACACACATTTGGCATAAAACATATTATTTCATATTTTGAAATTTTTATGTTGATACATATCATATATTGATTGGATGAGTAAATTATTCTCATGACTAATCAATTCAGCCTACACATATGGTAGAGCAAATTATTAATTTTTACAGGCACAAGATTCAATGCCGACGAATGCTGAAGCACAAATTATTCTATATCCATTCGGATTCATATTTTATATTTATCTCAGCATGGAGTTCGAAAAATTTCTTCTCTCTATATATATTCAGTTCCGAGGAAGAACTGTAACATTTATTATATTTCACCCCCAACGGATGGTTGGTCGGGGTAATTCTTATTTATATGCAGGCCCAGCAAAGTTCTCGGCCATATTCTTATGTTCTGGAAAATATTATTCTTATTCGGCATTCTGCAATTATGCCTCGACAAGATACTTATTCAGCTTTAAGGAGAATTACAACATTCATTCGGATAATTCTTATTTATATTCAGGCCTGACAACGTCCTCGGCCATATTATTATGTTCTGAAAGATCTTATTCTTGTTCGGCATTATATGATTCTACCTCGACTGATCGGCGAGGCACTTTATTATTTTTAATTATTCTTTATATCTATTTGGATGCATATTCTATTCTCATTTCAGCATGGAGCTCGACAAATATTTATTATATCTTATTCAACTCCAAGGATGTCTCCAACATTTATTATATCTTATTCAGCTCCAAGGATGTCTCCAGCATTTATTATATCTTATTCCCAACAATCTGTTGGTCATCATCAAGGAGGTATCCTGCATTTATCTTATTCCCAACAATCTGTTGGAGGTATCCTGCATTTATATTATCTTATTCCCAACAATCTGTTGGTCATCGCCGAGGAGGTATCCTGCATTTATATTATCTTATTCCCAACGAATCTGTTGGTCATCGCCGAGGAGGTATCCTGCATTTATTATATCTTATTCCCAACGAATCTGTTGGTTAGCGCCGAGGAGGTCTTCAGCATTTATATTATCTTATTCCCAACGAATCTGTTGGTCATCGCCGAGGAGGTATCCTGCATTTATTATTCCCAACAAATCTGTTGGTCAGCGCCGAGGAGGTCTCCAGTATTTATATTATCTTATTCCCAACAATCTGTTGGTCAGCTCCGAGGAAGTCTTCATCATTTATTATCAATTACCACCAACTCTGATCGGTAGATAAAATCCAACTCCGGTTGGTAGACAAAATCCAACTCCGGTTGGTAGATAAAATCCAACTTCGGTTGGTAGAAAAAATCCAACTCCGGTTGGTAGACAAAATCCAACTCCGGTTGGTAAATAAAATCCAACTTCGGTTGGTAGAAAAAATCCAACTCCGGTTGGTAGATAAAATCCAACTCCGGTTGGTATTGGTCGATAAATCTCATTCAAAGTTCACATTCCACAGTTGGGGGCTTATATTACAGATATATTTGTTCATTTGGTGGCACATTCTTATATCATCATGTAGTCGAGCATCAAATTCAACCCCGACTAATCAGGAGGTATATTGAAGTTCAAGAGGAATATTGAAGTTCAAGAGATATATTGAAGTTCAAGAGGAATATTGAAGTTCAAGAGATATATTGAAGTTCAGGAGGAATATTGAAGTTCAGGAGGTATATTGAAATTCAAGAGGTGTATTCAGAAGTATCACGACATGATGAAAGAAAGCGACAAGTATTCCACCGAGGAACTCTGTCAGACCAGAAATTTGAAGATGAGGTACCTACATGGAGATTATATGTAGATGGATCATCTTGCACAGCTGGTTGTGGAGCAGGGATTGTTTTAAACACCCCAGATGATATTGACATGGAGTATGCCTTGAGATTCCAATTCAAAGCTTCCAATAATGAGGCTGAGTATGATACTATGATAACAGGTTTTCATTTGGCGAAAGTCATGGAGGCACGGCAAGTAATTGTTTTCGGTGATTCTCAATTAATTGAATCAAATGATGGGAATATATGCAGTGAATGGAGAGTCGATGGTCAAGTACCATGCAAAGGTGATGGAGTTATTGACAGAATTTGATGCTATTCAATTGGTGAGAATACCGAGGATGGAGAATGCTTGAGCAGATGCACTGGCCCGATTAGCGTCAGCTACTTGTACCGAGCTGCGAAGAACGATACCAATTGAAGTATTAGAAAGTCGGAGCATATATTGAGGAGGAACAATTACCGGAGGATAAACTCGCTGCCAAGAAACTGAAATATAAAGCTGCTCGGTATGTGTTAACTAATGGTATTTTATATAGACGAGGAATTATGGCAGGTTTGCAGAGATGTGTACATTCCTCCGAGGTGAAAGAATTGATTAAAGAGATCCATGAAGGGTCCTGTGGAGCCCATGTAGCAGGTCGGACACTTTTGCAAAAGGTGATGACGCAGAGATACTACTGGCCGACGATGAGAGCTAACTATATAAGCCTATGCCAAGAAATGTGACAAGTGCCAACGCTTTTCCTCCATCCGAAGAATTCCACAAGCATTGTTGACACCCATAACTCCTTTTGGCCATTTGCCATATGGGGATTGATTTGGTTGGACCATTGCCGACGACTCGAGGAAGATTTAAATACCTCGTCATCACAGTAGATTATTTTACTAAGTGGATAGAAGCTGAGCCACTTATTGACATGACATACGAGAAGAAGAGCATCCAGCCCCGAGAAGAATCAAGCTACACAAGAGGAAATGAAGACCGAGCCAAAGAGAGATCTAGATCTCCTTGCCGGGTAGAAGAAAAACAATAAATGGAGAATGTGTGTTGATTTCACCGATCTCAACAAAGCAGTGGATGCTACCTCGGGACACGAGTTGCTCATGGATACTTACTCTGGCTAACACCAGATCAAAATGAAACCTGAAGACAGGGAACGACATAACAGCGGCTAATGAACAAGGTTTTTGCCGAGCAAATCAGTTGCAGTATGGAAGTCTATGTTGACGACATGCAAGAAAGCTGCTGATCATTTGGTTGACTTGAGTCAAACTTTTGATCAACTGGATAAATACCAAATGAAACTCAACCCGACGAAGTGCACATTTGGAGTACGGGAAGGAATGTTCCTCGGGTACATCATCAACCAGCGAGACGTTGAAGCAAATCCAGACAAGATCAAAGCCCTTTTAGGGTTGCGATCCCCAAAAACGAAAGAAGAGGTGCAGAGATCAGATACCCAAAGCTGGAAAAATTGGCAGTGGCATTAATTAAAGCAAATAGAAGAAGGAGGCTGTGTTTCCAGGCCCATACCATGCATACCGACATGCCATTAATACAAGCTATAGCAGAGTTTACTGATCTTAATACTCCTGAGAAACAAAAATTGCTCGCTGATCAACCTATAGATGTTACAGGATCAACCAAGAAGACTGCTCTAAGGAGCCATGCTCTACGGAGCCATGCTCTACGGAGTCAAGCTCTACGGAGCGCTCTACGGAGCAAAAGTGCTATAAGTAGCCAACCTCCTTTGGTTAGGAGGATAAGCTCTACGGAGCGCTCTACGGAGCAAAAGTGCTATAAGTAGCCAACCTCCTTTGGTTAGGAGGATAAGCTCTACGGAGCGCTCTACGGAGCAAAAGTGCTATAAGTAGCCAACCTCCTTTGGTTAGGAGGATAAGCTCTACGGAGCGCTCTACGGAGCAAAAGTGCTATAAGTAGCCAACCTCCTTTGGTTAGGAGGACATGCTCCAAGGAGCCAAAAAGTTCGAAAGAACCCTACTACTCCTTTGATTAGGAGGTGTATACCAGCATGATCAACTACGGTTGGTAAGATTTTATATACTCTCGCATTACAGCTTATGTTGGTCGGGAGGTAACATTATTACAAAAAGTTCTTTAAAAAAACAAAATATTCCAAACTATACCAAGTATGGTTGGTCGGGGATAAAAACCCATCAACTGTAGTTGGTCGACAAACATTATTTATCCACCTTGGTTGGTTGGAAACACTTTGAATAAATTATACTCATTACTTTATTATTAAGTGATCGAGCAACATTACTAATACTTATAATTTTTTTTGGTCGATGAACCATACAATATTGTTATGCAAGCACAAATAATAAAGTGTTTGATATTTACAAAACAATAGCAAATTCAAATTTGATATTAAATTGTGTACTAACTATTACATTGAGATTCCTACTCTATTGGTTTCTCTCCCTCTGATTTTGAAACAGGTTCCTCCCCGGCAGGAAGATCATCCAAAGCATAATGGGAATTTTATGAAGTTAAGATATTTCAGTATTCTGATGTTCATCACAGATGGTCTGTCCGAGCAACTCTTGCTCGTCCCCGAGCAGCTCTTGATCGTCCCCGAGCAGAGTCCACCACTAGCTCACAGAATGCAGTAGGTCGGCTAACAAACCAATCAACATACTTGAAGATTATGATAAGCTACAAATGGCATCATATGTCGTCCAGGAGATAATGCCCTTTATGTCCAACAAATCAAGAAGGTAGATCAAGAATTTCACGAGCACCGAGCAACACTGCAAAATAAAATACTCCATCCTTTCAAGTAAACCATCAAGCATGAAGCATTGGGGGCTTCTGTTGATACCAAATTTAATCTGCTGACGTGGACCAATCATACGAAGACACCTGGCTATCTATATGGCAACAACAGACCTCTCCGAGGAACTCACAGGCTCCGAGGAATAGACCTCTCCGAGGAACTCACAGGCTCCGAGGAACATACCTCTCCGAGGAACTCACAGGCTCTGAGGAACATACCTCTCCGAGGAACATACCTCTCCGAGGAACTCTTGAATACCAGGAAGATTAACATACCCGAGTTACTCAGACGGTCCGAGCTGCATCTCGGCCACAGCATTGATTGCCAGATAACGAACAGTCCAACTGGTTCATTAAATGATTATCCTTGACGCACAAGTCTAAGGGCATTAAATGTATTACCCTTTCATATGTATATCATTTAATGTATCGACCCTTTCATGTACAGCCTCAAGGCTATAAATACCTTGTATCATCCCATTCAAAGGGACCGGAATTTCTTGAGAGAACTTGTAATCAAGAATTCCACAAACACTCAGCAATAACATAACAGTGGACGTAGGCTTTATTCCTAGCCGAACCACTTTAAAAATCTTTGTCTCATATATGTTTGATGTGAATGTTTATCTTCATCTTCAATCTCATCCTCATCATTTATCTGAATGGCCACTGCCATTTTAGTGGCGTCAACAATATGGTATAAATAAGTCAAGATAACATATATTTCCATCTATTTACACAATTTGATGCGGTTATGAGAATGAGATAAATATTAGCATATTAAAGTAATAATCAATATAATCTTCATCAAAAATTATTATGTTAAATATTTTTCCTTAATAATTGCACTAAATCAACTAAAAATGGCAAATATATTAAAAGCATAAAATATTGCAACTTCATATACACATGCATAATAGGCCCTTTTTCTAAGAAAAGGCTTTGAGAATTCATATATGCATTTGTATAATGAAGAAAGTCCCCTTATTTAATATTAGATTCAAGAAAAACACACTTTTTCTAAAGAACATAATACAAATTTACGTGACTTTATGGTGTAAATAAAAACCAACCTTCAAGTGTTTAATAAAAGATGGCGGAGTATAAGAAGATAAATGGGGCCTACCGAAATAGACAGTCCAAAGGTTTACCCTTCACTTGAAAAATTTTTAACCAAGGAAATGAACAACATCCATCTAAAATTGTGGTTATAATTATCAAATAAAAATATGAGGGGAGGTCTTTTGAGTGTGGATGGATGTGCCTTCCATTATTCTTACAAAGAGGTTGGAATGCTAATAGAGCTTTAGCTAAGACATGCAGAGCAAGGGACATTGAATTGTCCAAACCGAGTGGAATATCAATAGGCCAAAAGCAAAAGACAAAAAAGTTGAGAAAGGCAAACGACAAAAGAATCAAAGGACAGTTAATTGTCCAAAGGTTAAAAGAGAGTTTATTTTAATTTTAGCTAGATTTTCAAACTAACGTGGCAGAGTTAAAATTAGAGCATCGTATATATATATATATATATATATAGAGAGAGAGAGAGAGAGAGAGAGAGAGATTAATACTGAAAATTAAAAACTAAAATTACAATAACTGAAAGTAAACTTACAAAGATTACTAATTAATACAGTTGGTTGAACCGGATGAACTTGAAAGCATAATGTTTAATACAAGATAAGAATGAAAACTAAGAGAATAATAGAGAGATGGAGATATAGAGAGAGTTTGTAGTAGTGAGATAGGAAATTGGACTCTACCTTGAATGGATGACTGAATACTCTATTTATAGTTGAAACTCCTTTGCTTTTACTTCAGGTGAACTGCTTTAACCTTGCGTAAGTGACTTTAACTTCGGGTGAACTTCTTTAACCTTGGGTAACTAACTTTTAACTTCGAGTAAACTGCTTTAACCTTGGATAACTGATTTTAACTTCGGGTAAACTATTTTAACCTTGGGTAACTGATTTTAACCTTGAGTAAACTGCTAGCTGATAGACTATAAACCCATGCGACGGTACTGTTCATGAATAGTAACTTGTCGGGGAATATTTTATTCATTCGGCACTGTTCATGAATAGTAACATGTCGAGGGATATTTTTACTGTTCATGAATAGTAACTCATCATTAAATTTTAACCAAATAAAATTTATTACAAACTGTAAGGGTCTTGGGCATCTTGGAATAATGAACTTGAATATGGATCCGATGTGTTAACTTGGTGACTATTTGTTGACTCGGCAGAAGAGGTGGGAGAACAATAATTTTTCTCTTCGTCTTCAGCTTGAAGAAGAAGCTATTTTGCTAAATCTTTGAGCTGCTGGGACTTTTTTGACTTGTCAAAAAAGTCAAGTCACCTGAAGTTAAAAGTTACTCGAAGTTAAAAGTCAAGTCACCCGCAGTTTACTCGAAGTTAAAAGTTAGTTACCCAAGGTTAAAGCAGTTCACCTGAAGTTAAAGTCAGTTACCCAAGGTTAAAGCAGTTCACCCGAAGTAAAAGCAAAGGAGTTTCAACTATAAATAGAGCATTCAGTCATCCATTCAAGGCAGAGTCCAATTTCCTATCTCACTACTGCAAACTCTCTCTCTATCTCCATTTCTCTATTATTCTCTCAGTTTTTATTCTTATCTTGTATTTGACATTATGCTTTCAAGTTCATCCGGTTCAACCAACTGTATTAATAAGTAATATTTTTAAGTTTACTTTCAGTTATTGTAATTTCAGTTTTCTGTATTAATTTCTGTTTTTATTATATGCGCTGCTTCCCCTTTTGGAATTTCTGTTTTTATTATATGCGTTGCTTCCCCTTTTGGTATCAGAGCCAAAAGGGGATATTATGACATAAAAATCAATTTTCATTCTGAAATCAGTCTTATTGTGTTTGATCTATATTTCCAGTTGTCCTTTAAAGCCAAGTTCTAACCGATTTGATTCTTACACCCTTTGTATTTTATCATCCCAACTTGTTAGATCACCTGAACAGTAAATTCGGTATCCAAACAATAAGACCCAAGAGAGTGGCTTGAGCGGATAGGTATGAGAGGATATGTATTGAAACATTTTGAGAAAACAAACATGAAAATTATAAGAAGAAAATAGGTTCCTTTAAAAGTTTTAAAATGAATCGATTATTTAGATCAAATTCGTTGGCTAGTTCTAGCTCTAGGTCTTCTTTAGCTTTTCCCCCAGACATAATAAACGAAGAAGAACATGTTTATGAAGAAGTAAATTTAGATTTAAATGATTGGAATATTCCCAAAGTCCCAACAAAAGAAATTTACAAAACTAGTTTCCTAAAGTCATCCTTTAGTACTAATTACAATGTTAAAACTGTTGAGCATGTTTATGCTTTAAATAAAGAACGCGATAGAATTCAACTATTAACTAGTGAAGATATTACAAAACAAAGAAAAACAGATTCAATTTCCTACACATAGGATTAATACAAGTAGCAGTCAAACCATTAACCAGTAAAGGAATAAATGCCTCTATCCTCTTATGTCTTAGAGATGCCAGACATACTAATTACAACACTAGTATTTTAGGAATGATGGAATCAAGCCTTTTTAATGGTCCAATACATTTTAATTATTTTCCTGATTTTACATTAAGTTTAACTGACCCTCACATATTAAAAACTATGACACTAAATATTAAAACATCTGGATATGAAATGTTAGAAGGAAGTAAACCACGTGCTTTAATTTATAGAATTTATCACAAATGTTTATGGACAAATCTAAATGTCCACACTTTACTAAAAAGTCCAAAAGACAAAACTCTACTCATACAAAGCAGTACAAATGATGCTAATATTAAAGTCTATAGGTCAATAAATTGGAAAGATATTAATTTACCAAACGATTGGTTATTAGAACATGAAAATCATCCCCGAAAAGTGTAAAACAATGCTATTAATCTTGAACGAAACCAAGAATACCTCCGTAGCCAATGTCAGAGGCATCGGTTTCAATAATTTTGAATGAATTTGGTGTAGAAAGACCAAGACAAGGTAGGGTTCTAACATGTTTCTTGACATTTTGAACTATCGAGGTATGTTCTATAGTCCAAGGGGGAGGGTTACTTTGTAGCCGTTCAAATAATGGTTTGCATTGTTTGCGAAGATTTGGATAAAATTTAGCAATGTAGTTCAATGATCCTAGAAATCTTTGAAGTTGCGTTTTCTCGAGGATTTCATCAGGAAATTTATCAGAGAATTGGATGGCCCTATCTATGGGACTAATTTTTCCTTGGTGAATATTATGACCTAAAAATCTAACTTTTGTTTGGAATAGATTGACTTTCGAGGCTGAAACCACTAAACCATTAATTTTTATTAGTTCAAAAAATAAATTTAAGTGTTTCCAATGCTCGTCAATTGTGTGGGAATAGATGAGGACATCATCAATGTAGACAATCGTAAAATGGGATGAAGGGTTAAATATTTCATTCATGATATTTTGTAATTCACTAGGTCCATTTTTTAGGCCAAATGGCATGACACACCATTCATAGTGATCAAAGGGGGTTGTGAATGCAGTTTTGTATCTATCTTTTTCATGGATTTGTATTTTGCCAAAATCCACTCTTCATATCAAACTTGGAAAAAATGGTTGCTCGATTTAATCGGTTCATGAGGTCACGTTTATTTGGGATTGGATATCTTATCCATTCTAAAACTTTATTAAGTGGTTTATAATTGATGACTAGCTTGGGTGCTCCGCGTTCTAATTCGGCATTTTTTCTGACATAGAATGCAGGGCATGACCAAGGAGATTTACTGTTTCTTATAATTCCTTTTTGTAATAATCCATTAATTTCATCTTTACATAGTTCCATATCTTCTTGATTCATTTGGATTGGTCTTGCTTTAGTAGGGATGATTTTTTTAATAAAATCTTTGGTGTATGGCAAAGTTACTATATGTTTCTTTCTATGTAAAAAGGCATTTGGTAAATCGGAACAGATTTCATTTGTTATTTTTAATTTAAAATTTTCTATTTTATCTTAGAGAATCTTGTTAGTAAGTTGATCTTCAATCCTCTTGTATCTTACTTCTTCATTTAAAAAATTTAATTGTCTTCTCTTGTATTGGAGACGGTTTACTGATATTGAAAAATCTTTGAGTGTTTTTAAATCTCTGACTTTTGGTTTTGAAAGAAATTCAAATTTTACTTGTTGGCCTAAGGCTAGGGAGGTTATTCCAATATCACTAGTTGTGAATGGATATAGAAGACAAAGAAAAGGGATTCCTAAGATTACCTTGTCAGTCATGTTTTTTACTAAAACAAAAGGAGTTTTGTAACATACATTATTTTGACAAATATGTGCTTTGGGTAGTTTGTATTTTATTTGCATTTTACTTTCATTGGCTGAGTTTAATCGTTCAGATGTTTTATGATAATACCTGGTTGGAATTAATCCTTCTTGTAGACAATTTAAATCTGCGCCAGAATCAATTAATGTTATGACTTTTATATCATATTCTTTGTTAATAATTAAAGTTACTTGTACATGCCATTTTTGTTAATTAATTTGGTTTATGATATTTAATTGCTGATCAGTTTCTTCTGTTGTTACTATTTTAGGTTCTTGTCCAGCTTCTGGTTCACTTTCTTCTGAGGAGATGACTTTTTGATTTTGGAAAGTTTGGCCTACTTTTGAAATAGTGATATCTTGTTTTAATTTTTTACTTTCTATTTTGATGTCTTTGATATCCTGTTTAATTATGTTGACTTCTCGTTGGAGATCTTGTAATGTAACTTCCTTGTGAGTTTTAAATCGTTTTAAAGTATTATCAAGACTTATCTTGTTTTGTGTATTTATACCACTTTCTTCTTTGGATAATAATTTTTTAAATTTTGAAAGGTATTGTGATTTTAATTCCCGATTTTCTATTTTTCCAATTAAATCAATTAGTAATTCTTCCTGTTCTTCTTGTTTAGTGAGAACATTGATAGTTATACAGTAATTTTCTTTGCATCCTAATTTTATCTCTGGAGAACTAGAGTTTGTACCTGATTCATAGTAGCTTGATGATTCATAATCAGTGTTTTGTTCACCTTCACTAGAAGAATTTTTTAGTTCAAAAATTTTGTATATTTCTTGTGTTACTTCAGATGACAGTTGTAATTGGTTAATTTTGGATTTTACTTTACATTCCGATTTGTAATGACCTGTTTTTCCACATTTATAACATTTTACTTTACTTTTGTCAATTTTCTTATATTGTGGATTAGTTTGCGGTTTTTTATGTTTTGTATAAAATTCATTATTTTCTTTATTGTAAAATTTGTTATTTTTGAAATAATTTTTTCTATGTCTCTTGTATTATTTTGGGTATGACTTGTAATTTTTATTTCTTGATGGTGCAACAGGTTCAAACCATATTGTTCACAAAAATTTCTCATTTCATATTTTGCCTTTAATTTTTCTTTATTAGCCTGGTTGCTTATTTTCATATCTATACACATTTTTAATCCCTCTTTCTGGATTGTACTTATTATGTCTCCATATATAAGATTGTTATAATCAATGTGTGCATTTGTGTTACTTAGAACTTCTCTTATTTTATGAGCAAATAAATTTGGTAAACCATTAATAAATTTTTCTTTCCAAAATGGTTCATTACTGTCGTCTCTAAGCATTACTCGTGATATGAAAATATCTTTGTACCATCTAAAATCGCTTAAAGTTGGGCATCTAAGGTTACTTAGTTGATCATGAATTCTTGAGGTTATATTACTCGGTGTTCCTAAAAAATATTTTATTATTGTAAAAACTAGAGTGTTAACTACATCTAGAATTCCCATTCCAATTCTTTCATCAAAAATTGGGAGGCCATTGGCATCTTGTTGGACAACAGATTTAAATTGTTCCTTTGCACTACACCAAAACAATCAATTAGTAACACTACCGTAGTGTTACTAAAATAATTACTAACACTAAAAAAGTGTTAGAAAAAAGGCGTGGGGAAGCAAATTACTAACACTTTTTTACTGTTACTAAATTTTGTGTTACTAACACTATTTTACCGTTACTAAAGTGTTACTAAATTTTGTGTTACTAACACTTTATACTGTTACTAAAGTGTTACTAATTTCGTAACACATTCCTAACACAATTAACAGTATAGGTCCGTTACTAATATTAAAAAAATTAAAAAAAATAATATTTATATATTTACACAGACACTAGGGTATACAATATTAAAAAATGCTAACATAATGACAACAAAATAACTGCTGATCCGATTTAATTTCAATATAAATAAGTTACATTTAAAACAAATGGACAAAATTTCCTTTATTTGTAGTACTATCCACTTGTTTAAGTTATAAAAATAGTACAACAATACAAATAGTCCGCAACAACAACACTAATACACATCCAGACAATAACCTTAACAAAAATTAAACAATAACCTCAATAAAATTAATATCCCAAATTCAATTAATAGAAAATTCATCTCAATACATATGAAATTCCTCTCAATACACGAGGAAATTTGGAAAATCTAAGAATTGTTCATCTCAATACAACTAAGAATTATCATTATGAAGATGAGTTAGAATCAAGTACACAGGTGGGTTGTAGTCAATTTGAAAATTTGACTTGAACTAATACCACCTCCACTCAAGTCGATGCCTTGTTCCGTGGTTTGACATAAGATGCCTTGTTCCCTGATTCTGTTTTCCCTATTTGTTTTGCATGTCAGTCTATCGCAATATCTAATAACACCACACCAAAGTTGTATGCGTCCATTTGTTCAGTGGCTTTTTAATTCAGGTATATTCTGCAATGACACAACCAAGTAGTGAGACAATGGGTATATTACTAGAAATCTCCTGAATTATTGCACCAATTGAAAATAACTATGCTATTACCTTTGTAAGAAGAAGAAAACAATCATTTTATTTCTTCCATTTACAATATCTTCCTTTTGTGTTGATAATGAAGAACAATTATAGTGGAAAAGAATGGGTATCTACAACTGTCCCTTTGGTAATCATTTTCAAAATTTAAGGAAATTTGGATTATACGCACAATTCCATATATTATGTGATGGTAGCAATGGAAACGTTCACACCAACTGAACAATGAACCATCAGGTTGTCTAGTAAATGCATCAGCCTTGTCCCACTCAAATTATAAATCAACTTCTGAAATTAATATCAAATTCTCAGCAAATATGCAAATTCAACATAAGGTAAAATAAAAAAAAAAATGAATGAGAATTGTGTAATCATCACCAATATGAGTTCGTTTCTTCAACTGCAACTTGACCGCGGCCCTTCCTAAAATTTCCATACGAGCTGCCAACTGAAAGAATATATAATTATAGTGTAAATGTAAATTTAACTTATTACATAATAAGTTCAATTTACATTTAAAACAAATTCAGAATGAAACTACAAATTTAAAATAATAAGTAACTCAAAAAGATCTGTTGCTACCTAAACAAAACCCAAAAATGATACGCACAAACAACATCCCTATCCCAGTCTAAATGTCCCCAAGCTCAGAAACTACTTCACCTCTGTCCAGCCTTGTCTCATGCACTCAAAGTAGCAGACGAAACCAAAACGTCTGAAATAATTAAAGACAATACAGATGGATATGAATGTATTCCTATTACATGTATTATACCGTGTGCATATATAAGTTACTAAACGCACTGTCCGACCTTATTTTCCTTGTTTACATGGATGCAAAGACAAACGGCGAGGACTACTGTGTTGACACAAGAGAGTATCCCTGAGAGAAAAGAGTTGAATGGGAATGATCTAACAGTAGCCGCATGAACTACCTGGATGAGGGTAGTGAATACTGCAAAAATGACATAGAAATCGATGATCGTGAGGTTAGTGGGAGTGTCAGCATAAGCAGAATGGAGAGAGTGAACGAGTGCTTCAGCATCCTTAGTCGCCGATGACGTCCCCATTTCTCTCAAAAAGTTTCTTTAGTATAACCTGTTATTCATTCCAAAATCCTGAAGCTTTTTTAGCTTGATTTTCGAGATTCATCCAAGTTAAACAAGAAAATTAAAGGTGGAGAATTTAAGGAGTTCATTTACATGAAAAAAGAGACAACAAGATCCAATAATACATTAGATAAAGCTATACATTTGCACTGACTTAACATAATAATATAGATATACAAGTATAAACATATAAACTTAATCCATATGTTAATCCAACTTCCCTCTCCTTTTGTTATTCCAAAAAAAGCAAACTCAGTAGTAAAAGATGATAAAAAGGCGCTGAAAAAAAGAAAAGAAAAGAAAACCCGAGGAATTGAAGTTTTTTTGTTTCTTTTCTTTTGTTTATAAGTTTTTTTTATAGATAGAGGAGAGGTAAGGGTGATAGATAGAGATAAATTGGTCGGAGAAAGATCGCCGACGGAGATTCGGAGGGCAGGTTAGAACTGCACACTGATCACATTTGAAGCCTTCAGTTCTGCTTTTCTATCGATTAAATCCATGCCAAAATGAATGCCTAATACAACAAATAATCATTGGGTAAGTTAACTGAAACTGGTGATATAAAGCTCCTAAATAAAAATTCAAATATTAACACATATGACAACAGAATGGCTTACAAAATTAAAATGATTCCTCCCTGCGATAGTCGTTTCTTTTATGGTCAAAGTAGCACCAGAGTTTCTATCATTTATTTATACAGGGATACTCAGGTAACAATTCTATTTCATAGATTTTACGAAGTGATGTCTCATCACGTACTAACTTTTATCTCTCGTGCCTGGCTTATTTATTTTGTTATTGCTCTCTAGAACCTTCACTAATGGGTTGTGGGGAGTGAGTTGAAGATAAAGATGTCTGAACAAGAAAAGAAGAAGATGGTTGATATGAAAAAAATGGATGATCAAAAGGCATCTCATGAAGATGAGATGGTTAAACTCTAATATCGATGTAGGATTTGCCTCACTGCAATAAAGGATGACCATAAGAAGGCCTTGAAGCAGCATGCCAAGTCAGAAAAGGAGCTTCTAAAGACTAGTTGTGAGGTAGCTTTGGAGTTTTTTATGGAGTCCAAGGAATTTCTATACCATACAATACCGGAATAAGGGGTTTAAGGCAATGTGCAAGCGAATGGTCACTCAATTTCTTGATCTTGTCACCAAATATCGTAAGGTATATGATACCCTTAACTCCATGAGTTTTGCTGATCCCGAAACCAGGATGCCACCACTACTTAGGAGGAGTCAACCGTTCCTGAAGTTACCACTGCTGGCAATCTCGTGGTCGACACTTGACTTTCTCTATTTCTTATCTTTGGGTGACCACCTATGGTCTTTGATGCCGAATTTTATATCTGTAAACATAAATTTCATCTCTCTTTTATGATTTTAACAATGTTACTAGAAAGGAGAGGATAGATAAGATAACTAGCTTTAAATCAACAGGATTTATACTTACAGATCAGTCAGAGGCAAAGCATCGAGGACATTCAGGGAGCCAGTTAATTGATTATTCTGCAAATGACTACAAGAAATGCAGATACTCTGAGAAGTTCAAATGAACTGAACAAAAAAATCAGTAAGAAGTGCTTCTGTAAATATACTCAGTGTAGAAAGATTCGATAAGAAACTGAACGAATTGCCAATATACTCGCCATGTATTAGCAGCCTTCTTTTATTCTAGAAAATCACCTTTTCCCTCCTCCTTTATCTGGGCTTGGGACCGGCAATGCTCATATAAAATATTAGCATTGGCGGAGTTAAAAAAGTTTTTATAATACATAATCCAAGTATAGATAACTTAATAGAGTCCATAACAAAAGCATACTACAAATTCACTCCAAATCATAGTACAAATTCAGTCCAAATACTATAATAAAATCATACTACAAATCAAGTACAAATCAAAAGCATGACAAATTAAATCCAATACAAAAATAAAATCATGGTCTTAACTCATAACCTAAACATATTAGCACCAAGAATTGTGTTTATTAAATGCTATGCAACATTCTTCTCGGTGTGCATCACATCAAGGACATGTCGAACTTGATGATGTCGCCAGTATTCCAAGTAAAAAAAATGGACTTTTATACCATGATTCTTTAACTTCAACATTGTCGCTTTTATCCACATCAGTGTCACTTCCATTCGTATTATCAGACTTACGCTTCTTATAAGGAACTTTTGAGGCTTTTCCAGGTACATACTTGATTTTGCTCAACTTTTCCACAAGTGCATCTCCATTAATTCGAACCGGGGGAGATCTAAGTTCTTGTGATTTAAGTCCCAAACCTTTACCACTCCTAAATGGGTGATCTCTATCAAGAAACATACGATAGTTTGTGTAAACTATTTTCTTGCTATTAACCAACCGAAGTGATGGTGTTTCATCACCACAAATAGGACATGCTTTGTAGTCATGTGTTATACATCCAGATAAGTTTCCATATGCAGGGAAATCATGAATCCCCCACATCAACATAACTCTCAATGTAAATTGTTCCATTTTGTGCATGTCAAAAGCTGGAACTCCCTCCCATAATTGCTTCAACTCATCTACCAATGGCTCAAGAAAAACATCACTGTCTTGACCTGGTGCCTTGGGCCCAGGAATCAACAAAGATAATATTTGAAACTCATGCTTCAAGCACAAAGATAGGCCCACATTATAAGGCGCGGCCATAACTGGCCAATAACTATAACTTCTAGATTGTATACCATGGGGATTGAACCCATTTGTAGATATGGCAAGCCAAACATTGCGCCCTTCTTTATCAAAATTAGGCCATCTAGTTTTTAGTACTCTCCACTGAGCTGAATCACAAGGATGTTGTTGATTATCCCATGAAGTTATTGCTCGATGGTGCCACATCATTTTATGCGTTATCTAAGGTATAGTGTATAATCTCCTTTGCCTTGGAATCAAAGGGAAATGTCTCAATACTTTCATCGGTTCTTTGCATACCCTTTTTCCTTTCCTTATGGTCACTAAATATCTTAGTGTCCCACACTGAGGACATTCTTCTAGGCCTTTATCCTCTTTCCAGTACAAAATACAGTTATTCTCACATGCATGAATGTAGTTTTCTTTTATCCCTAAGTCTGTCATCATTCTCTTCATTTGTGGATAATTTTCTGGTAAATTATTTTCTTTTGAAAGCCACCTTTTTACAATCGATAAAAGAGTCGTAACGCTATTTCCCGACCAACCAAACTTCTTCTTCAAATTATGCAATTCCACAATTGCAGAGAGAGTGGTTTCAGGACCATCACATGAAGGGTACAATTTCTCACTCACTAATCTATTGTATTCTTGATACTTCTCATTATTAACATGTGATTTTTCTGCCTGGTCAGGTTCTCCACAATGTTGTTTGTGCACTCCGTAGCACGTGTTAACTAAGTCTCGAAGCCTTTCATTCTCAATGCTCTCATCATTTTTAACATGTTCTTCACAATCAATAGGTTCTATAACGGGATTCAGGGAGTTCGAGGATCTTATTTCACCATGTAAAATCCATGTAGTATATGTCGAATCTATACCATATCGAATCAAATGACTCTTGATATCTGACGCACTGAACCGCTTCTTATTTCGACACTTAACATGCGGACATGGAAATATCGAGAGATGATGTCTATTATTTGCAATTGCAAAATCAAGGAAAAATATAACTCCATTTATGTATACCTCACTTATTCTGTTCCTCTCAGTCATCCATCTTTTGTTTAATGTTTGGAACATTCTGCATAACCAAAAAAATATCATTATTTTATATAAAAGAATAGTGTGCACCTTTGGACTTACATGATACACTTTACCGAAATGATATAGTAGCGTTGATAACTCAAAATAAGTAAAGGTATAGTAACGGTATAGTAATGTTAGTAATCCTAAAATAAGTCTCTACGCAAGTCTTCCCTCTACATGAACACAAAATAATTGAAAAGCATTAGTGCATGAACAATTGTGTTTTAGAAAAATGCAATGGACATTGAATGGGAAAACAAATAATTTGCAATAAACAATCATAAACCGTTTCACAAAAAACTTTCGAAATCAAGACTAGCCAAGATTTGTGTTCTTAAAATAGGTTTATCATTCAAAACGGAGGGATAGGAGATTATCTAAGTAATTTTTTGTGTCCTCCCAAAAACCAGAGGGGACCAATTTACAGAATAATGACATATATTAACCATTACTTAAGAAATCAGCAACACTAAAATATTTGTAGTAGATATAATAAATGCAGGTATATCAAACGGAATAATGATCTCTCAGCTTATATATATAGTAAAAAAATGAAGAATGCAGATTTAGTACTGGACCCAAGAGTGCAAACAAATACTTCGCAACCGAAAAACACGAGGGGAAAATAAAATAACTATATATGTTTCAGTTTCAACCAGTCTTTATAAGACATGCTTACACATTATTTTCTACTTGTATGCATGACGCCCTCACCATCCCACATCGAACACAATCAACACTAACTATGGCCATTCCATTTTTAATTCACTCAGCTACTATAACATTCAATGACTAATGTAATGAAATTACACTAACATGTTAAATAAAATATTTTATTTAACATTTAAGTGGGTCTATCTATATTTTGTCCACTCCTAGACTACTCATAAAATAATTGTAATGTTAAATAAAACAAATGTGTGTTTATTTGGAAAACTAAATTTTTTTACTTAGATTGTTTCTTATTAAATATCACTGCTCATAAAATAAATCAACATATACATACACGCTCATAACATCAGATATACATACACACTCATAACATATACTCATAAGATATACATAGACACTCATAACATCAGATATAAGAAAAAACATAAATAAAATCAAACGGTTACAAAAAAAACCTAACTTATCAAATCCAAAACATGTTTATATATATATATATATGTCACTTAGGTTTACCTAGATCCGGTTAGGGTTACATGGAGAAAAATTTGGAGAAGAATCGATTTGGACCAGCTACCGATTTGGGATTTGGACGATTTGGAGAAATCGATTTGGAGCAATCAATTTGGAGCATCTTTTCGATTAGGGATCTCTATGGGTATGAACCGATTTGGAGCTTTTTGATTTGGGATTTGCACGACGGATTTGGAGCTTTCCCGCCTTGGCAGGCAATGTTTTGAGAAGAGCTTTCCCGCTTTGGCAGGCAATGTTTTGAGAAGAGCTTTCCCGATTTGGTTCGAAGAGAGTCGGGGCAATGTTTTGGTTTGGTGGGGAAAAATTAACCTTTTTCAAGAAAAAAAAATTACTTTTAAATTATTAACTAATACCACTAACACTTGACTAAAATTAGTAACACTAATGTACTGTGAGAGATAGTAATGGTAAAATAGTGTTAGTAATACAAATAAAGTGTGTTACTAAATGAGAGTTTTGGTGTAGTGTTGATTTGTAATACCCCGTATTTTTGGTGATATTTATTTATGGGATTAATTAAATTAAATGTGTATTAATTGGAAATTAATCCGGATAAAATATAAACGAGATGTGAGTTAGTATTTGATTATAATGTGTATACATGACAATATATGAATATTGAAACTATTGAAATTTGTCGTGAGATTGATATACGGCAATTTGGGAAATTTTGTTGAGACGCGTGTGACAGTCGCGTCAAGAATATTATATTAATTAAAAAGTAAATTTTATTTCTATAAACCGTATAGTCGTTTTGAGTGCGCCAACGCATCCGGAAGGGTCGAAATAGTCAGAAAACACTAGCCGGGGGTTTAGTTTGGGTCCCGGGGCATTTTTAGGCCATACCGGCAACGTATAAGGGTAGTTTGGTAATTTTGAATTTTTGGGAATTAAAACCCACGAAAATTAGGAATTAAATCTGACTTGGTAATTACCCACTAAACCCACTAACTACACCTATGACCTTATAGGCTACGGAGGTTATTAGAATTAGTCCCAAAAGTTCCTAAGGCAAAACCCTAGCCACCATTGTCACCTTGGAGAAGAAGAGCTTGTAGAGAGAGGAGAATTCTGCAGAGAGAGAGAGAGAGAAACCCATCAATTCGTCATCAAATTCATAGATATATCAAAGGCAAGTGGTTTAATTTCGTTTATTACAAAGAATGTTTCTTCCATGCGTAGGAAATTGACAGAATTTGTATTGTTCTTGGGAGTTTGATAAAAACCCATTAATTGGAATTAGAACTTTATATTTTGATGAAAGGATTGCATGTAGAATTGTGTTAGGAGGGTTATTCTAATGGAAATATGCCTTGTTCATAACAAAAACGGATTTAATTATGCCCATTAGTGACTTTAAAATTTTAGGGTTCATGTTCATATGATTTGGGGATAAATGAAGAGATTTGATGACTCAAAGATGTTTAGGAAGAATTGGCCCTATATAATTGTTTCATTATGACCTATGATTGTTTGGTATGGATTAGAAACCTTAAAATAATGTTGGGACGAATTGTATATGAGATTAGAGATGAATAAAGTTGGAAAAATGAGAAAAGGAAGTTCTGGGGTCGAAACTGGCCTCTCGTTAGAAGACCTGCCCAGGTCGTTCGAACGAGCTCGTTCGAACGAGCTTCTAACGAGTTGACAGTTTGCCTTCTAACGAGAGGGAAGTTCATTCGATGCCTTTCGTTCGAACGATATCTCGTTAGATTCCCAGTTCGTTCGAACGAACTCTCGTTCGAACCAGCCTCGTTCGAACGAGACTTCTAACGAGTTGGCAGTTTAGGCTTTTTAGCCTGTTTTGATCCCGAGTGTCCCGTAACCTTGGTTAAATGCAGAGATAACATTTCTTGAGGATTAGTTGATATATTTGGGATATTTAGGGTATAATGAGGAGTAAAACATAGGTGTGTGATTTGAACCAAATGGAGATTATGGATTAGGACGTGAGTGTCTGTTACGACGTGAGAACAATTGACGACTTGAATAATTATGTTAACCGGGAATATGTAACTGTGTAACATTATAAGTTGGTATGAGAATGAGCAGTGTACCAAATAAATTATGGTGATTACTAAGATGTGTGCATACTTAGTATATGTATATGATTTTATGTGTATGGCATACCTACCATACTTGTTATCACGGGGGGGTTTACGTTCGCTTAGGGCCTTCTTATCCTTGTGTTGCCCGGATTTAGATTGGTACCTTGAGAACATAGGTCAGAGAAGGGCTTATTGGGATGTTAATAAGTCTGCTGATCGTGGGAGCGTAGGTATGTGCATGACCCATGTGATGTGACTGTGTTCGCCTCCATTGTTTGTGATTGTTGTTATCTGAGAACGATTCCTGAGAGATTCGAAATACGTGATCCTTATGTACGTGATGTACCGGGATGGATAGCAGAGTATGTGTGCACCGTAGCTTAGTCTCGGGTGCTTGTATTGTATATTTATGACGTGAATAATATACACTTAAATAATGAGATCTTTCATGATTAGTATTGCGAGTATAAATACTGAAAACGCTTTGAGAAAATATAACGGGATAACCTGTAATGAATTGTTCTGATAAATTTTGAGAATTCGAGTTTTAATCTAAGCCCTCTATTTATTTGATAACGTTAGAATGTATAATGGGAACCGAGTAGAAAGGTTAGAACTCATGTCAGTTTTATTAGAGATAAATATCACTTAGATGGGTGCTATACGTTAGGAGTGCACAATTAGACGAGAGGTGAGTACTTCATGTGAGTGCACGTCCTAACATGTATTTTGCATTCGTTGTTTTAATGTTATTAAAACACTTGTTGTTTTTAAAATGATTTCCACTTTCGGGCTCTGACCCATTTGCTTTCAAATCTATTTTTGTAAAAACCATTTTAGGTGCCCAGCCACAAGGACACCATGCATAGGACTTTCATTCAGGTGACGAGCTGTAGCTGTTTGTGGAAGTTACAGGACTTTGCTAGTAGACGCTTCATCTATCTTGACTCTATTCAGATTTCATTAGTTATAGGGCATGTCGCCCATTTCTATTAGAAACATTTCTTATTTCAAAATTTCAGACTTTTGGCATGTAATTAATTCAGGTTACATTGTTTTACTTAGTTCAGTTGTGGGATTGTTGTGAGGAGTTTTCCTCCGGACTTATCATTATGTTGTTGGTTATTCTATTACTTCGTTATGGTGAATGGATTATGTTGTACTTCCATTATTCTTTTATTGCATGTTAATCAGACTTAATTTAAAATTTGGCAACTTACTTTTTAAATACTATGTGGTTAGTAATCATTAAAATATTTTCGACAGTGATGCTATTAACTGAACCAACTTGGCATTTTGTATTGATTTAATAAAGGAGTAGCTACCCGGTATTTAATTAGTCGGGGTGTCACATGATTCTTCGGTAAGATGTTTATCCCACCAAGATTTTAATGTACTGGTGAATCCTGTTGTTAAAAGCTCAAATATTTATGTTTGGGGAATGTTTTAATTGTTTAGGTAATTATTGGCAACCATAGATATATGTTGCATTTTATTTAAAATTTCTTGTTCAGATAATCCATCTATGTTCCATTCATAAAGTCTATCTGATGAAACCATGAATTGATTGTGTATATTTCTTTCTTCATATTGCATATCTGGGGGTGTTGGTCTTGTATATCAATTTTTTGTTAAGGTGGTTGGAGTTACTCTAGAGTTTTTTATTCTATTTAATTCAACATTAGTAAATTATTTTTCAATAGCCTGGATATCTTCATCTATAGTAGATTCTTGGGATGAGTCTGTTTGGTTAATATAGGTATTTTTGTTGATAGTTGTAATAGTCTTTGATGATTCTGCTTTGATATCTTTAAGCATTTTTTCTATTTTATCTAGAGTTTTCTCAGACTTTGTTTGTAAATTTATTCCTTTTCGGATCTCTGGAGGTTGAATTAAAGGTATTTCTCTTTTATATGGTAGGTTTGGGTTGTCTAACTTATTTTCACTGGATTCTAGTTATTTTTCTAAAGTATTCAGTGTAATTATTTTGTTCAATAACTTTTTGATTTCATCATTAGTAGAAGTGACTTTAACGGGTGTAGCAACTACTTATGTTCCCATGTGATTTACTAAAATGGTTTCTAGTGGAGGGTGACTAGACGAGACTATAGTTTTATCTTGTTTTGTCCATTTTACTTTTGTTAGGACATTTATTTTGTGATAATAGTTATCTAAATAGTCAAAGAACTTTATGTCCGTTCTTATTTCATTCATTAAAGTTTTCCACTTTCTTATTATTTTACCCTTTTCTCTTGGGGAGTACTTTTCTCGATATGCTCGTCGTTTAGTACGGTTTTATTTTGACTCAAAATCTTCTCCTAATTTAATCATGTCAATTTTACAGTCTTTATTGATTGTTAATAATTGGTGATTTATTGAACCTATTTCAAAATCTGTTTGAGTGGGGGAATGTTGATCTTCATCATCATTGAAATTTGAGGTCGCTGAAGTTGTATCAATTTCTTTTAACTTAAGATTACGTCTAGGTATTTGATCATCGTCTTTTCTTATTGAATAACTCGTTTGGGATTTACTATCACCTCTGCATTTACTATCATCTCTAATATGGAGATTTTTAAATTGTGGTTGATCAAAACTTATTCTAACTGATATTGAAAAATCTTTGAGTGTTTTTAAATCTCTAACTTCTGGTTTTGAAAGAAATTCAAATTTTACTTGTTGGCCTAAGGCTAGGGAGGTTATTCCAGTATCACTCGTTGTGAACGGATATAGAAGACAAAGAAAAGGGATTCCTATATATATATATATATATATATATATTAAATTAGATATTTTTAATAAATTAATTTATAGAGAGTTTATTTTTTACCATGTCAAATTAATTTGATATTGAATATTGAATGGCCATTCAACGAAAAATCCTTTGATATTTTTTAATTAACGTTTAGTTAAAGATTTATTATTTTTTTTCAAAAAATTTCTCGCCATATAAATTACTCACAACCACTTTTTCTTATTTTATAATAAACTTAAGGAAAAATTTATCGAAAAGTTAAATATGGGACTATTTGGGACATAAACTAATAAGGTCGGCTAAGTACAAATGTACTTGGCTCCTAAGAATTAGATATTACTTGACTCAATATGAAACTCTAGAAAAACCTTAAACAATGTAATTTTTCAACGATAGTTGTTTTTTTACTAAATATTGCAATTCTGGTATAATGGAAAACACGTCCCTCATAACTATAGTTGTTCCACGACACCCAAATTAATTTAGTCATAGTAATGGTTCGGGATCCATTTTGAAGGATTCCTTGAATAGACGTGGTAAATTTTCTTTAATAATATGTGTAAACCCTAAAGTACCACTCTCTCATATCCATCTTCCATCTACACCTCAAACTATAAATAACCCTAAATATATAACTATCATTTTAGTAATAGTATGACCAAGGTTTTATGTTTTATTTATTGTTATTTTTTATGCTTTCACAAATTCATATTGATAAAATCACATTTAAATTTGAGAAAAATAAAAAATTAACCCTAAGGTTTTGAATCGTACTGATTGACACCTTTAAACCCCTTAAATATATTTGTAAACATTTTTAAGTTAATCAATCAATATGATTTTGAGACTCTATGATCATTAGTTTATAAGACTTGATCAAGAATGACATGTAACGGTATTACATTGTAACTCGCATGAATTGTATAATAAATATACCCATGTTTCAGAAAGAAAATAAAAATCATGTATCTAGATGATGAGCTTTATATCAGCAAAGAAGAAAATAATTGTAAGTGAGTTTAAACTTCATATTTACAAAGATTTGAAATCGTATGATCAATTAAGCATAAATAAGTGGGACAATGCATTAAACTAAAACATAAAAAATGTATAAACTTTTTGTGACACCCCGAGTAATTAAATACTGGGTAACTACTCATTTATTCAAATTAATACAAAATGTCAAGTTAATTCAGTTCATAGCATCACTATCGAAAGCATTTTAAACAATTACTAGCCACCTAGTATTTAAAACGTGAGTTACCAATTTTTTTTAAATTAAATTAACATGCAACCAATTAAATTATAAGCTAAATATACCACATCGACATCACAATCACAATAGAATAATAATGGAATAAATAAAATGAGTCTGGAGTAACACTCCCTTGAGTAATCCAAATACTGAATAAATCCCAATACAAAGTCTGAATAAATAAATAAATCCAACACTGAAATGAAACTGAAAGTTTGAGAATGCTATCTCTAAATGGAAATGGGCGATATGCCCTAACTGATGAATGACCCTGAATAGAATCAAATGCAGAATGTGGAGGCGTCTAATACCGAGATCTTGTAACTTCCACAACAGCTACATCACGTCAACATAATGGAACTCCTATGCTTGGCATCTCCGTGGCTGGACAGCTAAAAGGTTTTACAAGAAAATAGATTTGAAAGAAAATGGGTCAGAGCCCTAGGTGAAAACAGTTTAAAAATATAGCAAGTGTTTAATTGCATTAAATAGTGAGTATTATATACATGTTAGTCAAGTGTCTCACATAAGTTCCTTACCCCTCAATTAATGTGCACTCCTAACGTATATTCTTAACACGTCCTAATTATGTCGTTAACTAACTAGTCTGTACCACTTCCCGTCTTCACAATGTAATCTAGGGGTCTATGCATATCATTCTAAAATATCCAGTGTGTAACTTGTAATAGACCCGTATTTTTGTGATATTTATTTATGGGATTAATTAAATTAAATGTGAATTAATTGAGATTTAATCCGGATAAAATACTAACGAGATGTGAGTTGGTATTTGATTATAATGTGTATATATGGAAATATATGAATATTGAGAATATTGAATTTGTCGTGAGATAGAAATACGGCAATTTGGGAAATTTTATTGGGACGCGCGTGACAGTCGCGTCAGGAATGTAATAATTTAAATTAAAAAGTGAATTCTATTTCTATTAATCGTATGGTCATTTTGAGTGCGCTAGAGCGTCCGAAAGGGTCGAAATAGTCATAAAACACTAGCCGGGGGTTTAGTTTGGGTCCTGGGGCATTTTTAGGCCATACCGACAACTAAAAATGGTATTTTGGTAATTTTGGAATTTTAGGAATTAAAACCTACGAAAATTAGAGTTTAATTATGATTATTAATTAAACCCACCAACCCATTATCACCACTAAACTGAGTAGTGGGCCACGGGAGAAGTTTAGAATAGAAGTTAAGGGTCCAAGAATAAACCCCCACCTCCATTGTCATCATCTTTAGAGAAGAACTTGTAGAGAGAGAGAAAAGAGAATTCTGGAGAGAGAGAGAGAGAGAACAATTCAACCTTCAAGATTCAGCATCAAATTCAGAGAAAGATTAGAGGCAAGTGGTTAAATTACGTTATTTACAAAGAATGTTTCTTCCATGCGTAGGAAATTTATATAATTGTTTTGTTCTTGGAGAATGATAAAGACCCATTGAATTGGAATTAGAAAATTACATTTTGATGAGAAGATTACATGTAGAGTTGTGTTAGGGTGATTATTCTGACAGAAATACATCTTTTATATCACCAAAAACGGATTTAATTATGTCTATGGATGACTTTAATTTTCTAGGGTTCATGTTCATGGGATTTGGGGAAAATTGGGGAGATTTGATGATTAAATGTGATTTAGAATGATTTGATCCCATATTTATGTTGATATACGTCCTAAGTATGTTTAGGAATGATTAGGAACCTTAAAACACCGTTGGGTTAATGTTGGGATGAGTTTTGAGAAGAGAAAGTTGGAGGAAAAACGAATTTAGGAATTCTGGGCTCGAAACTGTCACCTCGTTAGAAGGCCTGCCCAGGTCGTTCGAACGAGCTTCTAACGAGTTGACAGTTCGCCTTCTAACGAGAGGGATGTTCGTTCGATGCCTTTCGTTCGAACGAGATCTCTTTAGAATGCCCACTTCGTTCGAACGAACTCTCGTTCGAACAGCCTCGTTCGAACGAGACTTCTAACGAGTTGACAGTTTGGCCTTTTTGGCCTGATTTGACTTCTAGTGTTCCGTAACCTTGTTTAATTGTAGAGATGACAATTCCTTGATGACTAATCGATATAGTTGGGACATTTGGGATATATTTAGGAGTAAAACATAGAAGTGTGGTTTGAACCAAATGATATTTATGGGTTAGAACGTGAGTAACAAATTACGATGTGAGGATAATGGATGATGTGTATATATAAACCGGGGACACGTGTATCGGTATAAGAATGAGAAGTATACCACTAATAAATTTTGGTAATTACTAAGGTGTGTGCATGCTTAGTATATGTATATGAACTTATGTGTATGACGTACCTACCATACTTGCTATCACGAGAGGTTTACGTTCGCTTAGGGCCCTTTAATCCTTGTGTGACCGGATTTAGATTGGTACCTAGACGAAATAGTTCAAGGGAATGACTTAATTGTGAGTTATTAAGTCAGCTGACTATGGAGCGTAGGTATGTACGTGACCCATGGATGTGTTGAATTATGTTCGCCTCCATTTTTGTGTGTTGTGCTTATTCAAAAAAAAAATCTGAGAGATTCGGAATTTGTAATCCTTATGTACGTGATGTACCGGGATGGATAGCAGAGTATGTGTGCACCGCAGCTTAGCCTCGGGGTGCTTATATTGTATATTTATGATGTGAATAAAATACGGTTAAATGAAAAGGAATTGTTATGTTTAATTGTAAGAATAATTTATAGTAACTCCTCGAGAAATTAAGAAGGGATAACATGCCGAGATTTGTAATGTTAATATTTGAGAATCCGAGTTTAATTAAAGCTATCTGTTTAAGTGATAATATTGGGAATTCATATTGTGAATCGAGAGGAAAGGTTAGAACTTATGTCGGTTTAGTTAGACATGAGAATCACTTGAATGGGTATGGTACGTTAGGAGTGCACAATTAGTCGAGAGGTGAGTATTTCATGTGAGAGCACGTCCTAACATGTACTTTGCATTCATTGTTTTAATGTTGTTAAAGCACTTGCTGTTTTTAAAATACTCTCCACATTCGGGCTCTGACCCGTTTGCTTTCAAATCTACTTTTTGTAAAAACCTTTTTAGGTGCCCAGCCACAAGGACACCATGCATAGTATTTCCAGTCAGGTGACGAGCTGTAGCTGTTGTGGAAGTTACAGGGCCTTGCTAGTAGACGCTTAATTTGCCTTGACTTTATATGCAGATTTCATCAGTTGTAGGGCATGTCGCCCATTTCTTTTAGATACATTTCATTTCTTTCAGTTATTCAGACTTTTGGTTTGTAATTAATTCAGGATGCAGACTCATTTTATTTCTTTCTATATTGGGATTGTTGTGAGGAGTATTTCCTCTAGACTCATTTTTACTTGTTGATTTATTATAGTTGGACTTTATTGTGAATGGTTATGTTATCCTTTACATTTCACTTGTTGCATGTTAATCAGATTTTAATTTAAAATTTGACAACTTACTTTTTAAATACTAGGTGGTTAGAAATCATTAAAATGTTTTCGACAGTGATGCTATTAACTGAACCAACTTGGCATTTTGTATTAATTTAATAAAGGAGTAACTACCCGGTATTTAATTAGTCGGGGTGTCACAGGTGGTATCAGAGCATCAGGTTCTAGTGTCCTTTAGGATCTGTACGGCTTATTATGTTTTCGCTGAGCTTTCTTTGATGTAGAGCCCTATATTTTAGGACTGTTGTATTCTTTTATGTATGCTTCGCTCTTCAGCTATTTTAAGTTTATAACTGCGAACTTATAGACGTTACTCTTACTTCAGATTCCTCCATGACGTGCGCAGTGAGTTCCCGGGGATGCAACGCCAGAACCACAGCCCGCACCAGTTCAGGGCACGATGAACGCCGCCGAGGTTGCAGCCATTGTGGCCCAGGCGGTAAATGCCGCACTAGCCGTGGTTCAGCAGGCACCACCCCAGGCGCCAGTAGCCGTGCCAGTTCAGGCACATGCATTCCCGTCTGCTTGGGAACGTGTTCGAGATGCTTTTCAGAAAGCACACCCTCCGGAGTTCGCGGGTAGCTCCGATGTTGTGGTTTCGACTCAGTGGAGGAAAGACATTCAGCGGCACTTGAGGATGTATGAGTGCACCGATGTCCAGAAGCAGATACCATATACCTTTAAGCTAGTGGGATCTGCACTGCAATGGTGGGAGTCTATTACCACCGTGGAGGAGAGAGATACTCTCACTATACAGGAGTTTTGGGTGCGGTTCGACCGCAAGTATTTTCCGTCAGCTGTTCACACAGAGATGAGAAGGAAGTTGATGAGCCTCAAGCAGGAGGGTAAGACTGTGGCCGAGTATGAGGCCGAATTCACAAATTTGCTGAACATTGTACCGGATGAGATACCGACGGAAGAGAAAAAGATTCAGAAGTTTACAGATGGATTGACTTGGAGGATCCGTCAGCACTTGTTGGGGAATCTATCGTTGGCCACTTATTCTGACGTGGTTAACGCTGCACTACTCCATTGCGAGGATCACCGCTTTCACTTGACAGAGGGGAAGCGATCAGGAGAGTCTAGCCATCAGGGCAGGACAGGGGAAATGGTGCCAGCGGGGCATAATCAGCTCAGGGTCAGTATAGGCAGGGTGATCAGGGTTCCCAGCAGGGGGATTCTAAGAGATTCCGATCAGGGGGTTTCAGGCATGGACAGGGAAGTTTTAGGCAGGGTCATCAGGGTCCGAACGGCCATCAGGGTCAAAATGGTCAACAGCAGTAGTTTCACCAGGGCCAGCAAGGCCAGGGCAGAAATGGTAACGGTCACGAGGGCCGTGGTCAGTAGGGACAGCGAGGGGGAAACTTCCAGGGAAAGTGTTTCATTTGTGGTAAGATTGGCCACAAACGTCAGGATTGTCCTGATAAGGGCAGGGCCCCACAGCAGCAGCAGCAGGGTGCTCGACACGAGCCATAGAGGTCTATGTTTCCCGCCGCCCTCCCGGCACCACCACAGATGGAAGCATTACCACCCATTCCAGCGGTCCCTGTTCAGCAGGGGCAGCTTCAGTATGGGAGAGTGTACCAGCTCCAGCAGGTTGCCGCCCACAGGATCCACCGGCTATTGAGGTTATGTTCTCTATTCAGGGGACTATGGGGTATATTTTGTTTGACACGGGGGCCACACATTGTTTCATTGCCATGAGATTTGCACGCACTATTGGGTTATTAGACACCGCAGAGAGCACCGCTACTTGTGTAGACTCACCGTTGAGTAGGGGTTCCATGATTTCGCTTATGTGTAGAGGTGTGGGTATAGAGATCGGGAGGTTTACTTTACCCGCTGATATGTTAGTGTTAGATATGACCGAGTATGATGCCATTATTGGTATGGATTGGCTAGTTGCGCACCGAGCCATGATTGACTATTTTAGTAGGAGTATTATCTTTGCCATTCTCAGGCAGGAGATGTTTTTAGTGGCGATGCCTTGTCCCGAGGGAGGATTGTCCACTCACTTGTACTATATAGAGGAGGAGACCTCTAAGGAAGTGGTGATACCACTTGATTCGATACCCGTTGTTAGTGAGTTAGCCGATGTATTTCAGGATATACCTGGACTACCTCCGAGTAGGGAGATAGATGTTGTGATTGATTTGACGCCGGGCACTCGGCCCATTACCCGCGCACCTTACCGTATGGCTCCAGCTGAGATGAGAGAGTTACGGGATCAGATTGAGCAGTTGTTGGGTCAGGGGTTTATCCGGAGGAGTACCTCACCGTGGGGTGCCCCTGTGTTATTCGTAAAGAAGGGGGATGGATCGTTGAGGTTGTGTGTGGACTACCGGGAGTTGAATAAGGTCACGATACGGAATAAGTATTCGCTGCCCCGAATCGATGACTTATTCGACCAGTTGAGAGGAGCTTCTTTCTTCTCGAAGATTGATTTACGATCGGGATACCATCAGTTGCATATCAGGTAAGAGGACATCTCGAAGACTGCTTTCTTAATGAGATATGGTTCCTACGAGTTTCGGGTTATGCCTTTTGGTTTGACTAATGCTCCAGCCGTGTTTATGGACTTGATGAATAGGGTGTTCAGAGATTTCCTAGATCAGTTCGTCATTATCTTCATTGATGACATTCTGGTGTACTCCCAGACAGAGGAGGAGCACGCCGAGCATTTGAGGCATGTTTTACAGACGCTACGTCAGAACGAGCTGTATGCAAAGTATGAGAAGTGCGGGTTTTGGCTGAAGGAGGTTCAGTTTTGGGGACATATTATTTTCGACCGGGGGATAACTGTTGATTCGGGGAAGGTATCCGCGGTGAGGGAGTGGGGATAGCCCACGACACTAACTGAGATCCGTAGTTTCTTGGGCTTAACAGGATACTACAGGAGGTTCATTCGGGGTTTCTCAAAGATAGCGGGTCCTTTGACACATCTGACTCGTAAAGGTGTGCCGTTCATTTGGGGTGATGCCTGTCAGTTGGCATTTGATGAGTTGAAGGACAAGTTGACCTCAGCACCTGTGTTAGCATTGCCGAGACAGGGAGTTGAGTATCTAGTTTACACCGATGCGTCCTTACAAGGACTTGGAGGTGTATTGCAGCAGGAGAGTCAGGCCGTAGCTTATGCTTCTCGTAAGCTTAAGCCTCACGAGAAGAATTACCCCACTCATGACTTGGAGTTAGAGGCAGTGGTATTTGCCCTTCGGATTTGGAGACACTATCTTTTAGGGGAGAAGTTTCGATTGTTCACAGACCACAAGTCCCTACAGTACCTATTCACGCAGAAGGAGTTGAATATGCGGCAGCGGAGGTGGCTTGAGTTTGTGAAGGATTATCAGTTCGATATCCAATATCACCCGGGAAAGGCTAACGTGGTAGCAGACGCGTTGAGCCGTAGGCCAGTGGATGAGGTGGCAGGAGTGTGGAAGGCTAAGTGGAAAGAGTTGGGACACCAGGATGCAGTGGCCCGATCGTTCATGTCTGTGATGACTGTTACACCGTAGATTGTCACGAAGGTGGTAAAGGCCCAGGCAAATGACTCGTTCTGTCAGGAGCAGATAGTTCGATTACTAGCAGAGGTAGACGAGTCCTATACCGTTAGCTCAGACGGGGGATTACGCTTCAATGGGAGACTAGTAGTTCCGGAAGGGGAGGAATTACGACACGAGGTGATGGCAGAGTCGCACGGCTCACGGTTCGCGGTACATCCCGGTGGGGATAAAATGTACCAAGACATGAGACGACAGTATTGGTGGAGCGGGATGAAGAGAGATATTTCCGTGTTTGTTTCTAAATGTGCCACTTGTCATCTAGTAAAAGTGGATCATCAGAGACCGGCAGGACTTCTACATCCATTAGAGGTCCCGATGTGGATGTGGGAGAGCATCTCCATGGACTTTATCACGGGGTTACCTACGTCACAGAGGGGTCACGACTCCATTTGGGTAATTGTGGCCAGGTTGACCAAAGTTGCTCATTTTCTACCCGTAAGGACAGACTACACTACGGGACAGTATGCCCAGCTTTTTATTGCAGAGATAGTGAGACTTCACGGTGTACCCCTAAATATCGTGTCTGACCGAGACAAGATATTTGTTTCACGGTTTTGGGAGAGTTTTCAGGAGGCCATGGGCACGGATTTGCGGTTGAGTACGGCATATCACCCGCAGATCGATGGGCAAATCGAGCGTACAAACCAGATGTTGGAGGACATGTTGCGTATGTGCATCATTGATTTTGGGGGTGGATGGGAGCAGTATCTTCCACTGGTGGAGTTTGCTTACAACAACTCGTACCAGTTCACCATTGGCATGGCTCCATTTGAGGCGTTGTACGGTAGACCTTGTCGTTCCCCAGCATGTTGGTTGGAGGTGGGGGACAACAAACTACTTGGGCCGGAAGTGATTCAGGATACTTCGGCAAGGATAGAATTGATACGGAGTCGCATTCGGGTAGCTCAGGATCGGTAGAAGAGCTATGCTGATGCGAAGAGGTTCTTCAGGGAGTTCCAAGTGGGGGACCAGGTTTTACTCAGAGTATCTCCTATGAAGGGGATTATGCGATTTAGGAAGAAGGGGAAGTTGGCACCGAGATACGTGGGACCATTTCCTATCATCGAGCGGATTGGGTCTGTTGCGTATAGACTTGGATTACCGGAGCATTTGCACAGGATTCATGATGTGTTTCATATTTCCTCACTAAAGAAATATCTTAGAGATGATTTGGCTCATTCTCACATTACTTTGGAGGAAATTGATCTCCAGCCCGATAGCTCCTATGAGGAGGGGGCGATTGCTATTTTGGACCGAAGTGAGCGGAAACTGCGATCAAAGATAGTTTCGTTAGTGCGTGTTCAGTGGCGGCATCATAATGTCGAGGAGTCCACATGGGAGCGCGAGGATGAGATGCGCGAACGCTATCCAAAGTTGTTTTTACCAGGTACTTTCTAGTTCTGAATTTCGGGACGAAATTCTGTTATTAGGGGGGAAGTATGTAATAACCCGTATTTTTGTGATATTTATTTATAGGATTAATTACATTAAATGTGAATTAATTGAGAATTAATCCGGATAAAATACTAACGAGATGTGAGTTGGTATTTGATTATAATGTGTATATATGGCAATATATGAATATTGAGAATATTGAATTTGTCGTGAGATAGAAATACGGCAATTTGGGAAATTTTATTGGGACGCGCGTGACAGTCGCGTCAGGAATGTAATAATTTAAATTAAAAAGTGAATTTTATTTCTATTACCGTATGGTCATTTTGAGTGCGCCAGCGCGTCCGGAAGGGTCGAAATAGTCAGAAACACTAGCCGGGGGTTTAGTTTTTGTCCCGGGGAATTTTTAGGCCATACCGACAACTAAAAAGGGTATTTTGGTAATTTTGGAATTTTAGGAATTAAAACCTACGAAAATTAGAGTTTAATTATGATTATTAATTAAACCCACCAACCCATTATCACCACTAAACTGAGTAGTGGGCTACAGGAGAAGTTTAGAATAGAAGTTAAGGGTCCAAGAATAAACCCCCACCTCCATTGTCATCATCTTTAGAGAAGAACTTGTAGAGAGAGAGACAGAAGAGAATTCTGCAGAGAGAGAGAGAGAACAATTCAACCTTCAAGATTCAGCATCAAATTCAGAGAAATATTAGAGGCAAGTGGTTTAATTACGTTATTTACAAAGAATATTTCTTCCATGCGTAGGAAATTTATATAATTATTTTGTTCTTGGAGAATGATAAAGACCCATTGAATTGGAATTAGAAAATTACATTTTGATGAGAAGATTACATGTAGAATTGTGTTAGGGTGATTATTCTGACAGAAATACATCTTTTATATCACCAAAAACGGATTTAATTATGTCTATGGATGACTTTAATTTTCTAGGGTTCATGTTCATGGGATTTGGGGAAAATTGGGGAGATTTGATGATTAAATGTGATTTAAATTGATTTGATCCCATATTTATGTTGATATATGTCCTAAGTATGTTTAGGAATGATTAGGAACCTTAAAACACCGTTGGGTTAATGTTGGGATGAGTTTTGAGAAGAGAAAGTTGGAGGAAAAACGAATTTAGGAATTCTGGGCTCGAAACTGTCACCTCGTTAGAAGGCCTGCCCAGGTCGTTCGAATGAGCTCGTTCGAATGAGCTTCTAACGAGTTGACAGTTCGCCTTCTAACGAGAGGGATGTTCGTTCGATGCCTTTCGTTCGAACGAGATCTCGTTAGAATGCCCACTTCGTTCGAACGAACTCTCGTTCGAACAGCCTCGTCCGAACGAGACTTCTAACGAGTTGACAGTTTGGCCTTTTTGGCCTGATTTGACTTCTAGTGTTCCGTAACCTTGTTTAATTGTAGAGATGACAATTCCTTGATGACTAATCGATATAGTTGGGACATTTGGGATATATTTAGGAGTAAAACATAGAAGTGTGGTTTGAACCAAATGATATTTATGGGTTAGAACGTGAGTAACAAATTACGATGTGAGGATAATGGATGATGTGTATATATAAACCGGGGACACGTGTATCGGTATAAGAATGAGAAGTATACCACTAATAAATTTTGGTAATTACTAAGATGTGTGCATGCTTAGTATATGTATATGAACTTATGTGTATGACATACCTACCATACTTGCTATCACGGGAGGTTTACGTTCGCTTAGGGCCCTCTAATCCTTGTCTGCCCGGATTTAGATTGGTACCTAGAGGACATAGTTCAAGGGAATGACTTAATTGTGAGTTATTAAGTCAGCTGACTATGGAGCGTAGGTATGTACGTGACCCATGGATATGTTGAATTATGTTCGCCTCCATTTTTGTGTGTTGTGCTTATTCAAAAAAAAAAATTCTGAGAGATTCGAAATTTGTAATCCTTATGTACGTGATGTACCGGGATGGATAGCAGAGTATGTGTGCACCGCAGCTTAGCCTCGGGGTGCTTATATTGTATATTTATGATGTGAATAAAATACGGTTAAATGAAAAGGAATTGTTATGTTTAATTACGAGAATAATTTATAGTAACTCCTCGAGAAATTAAGAAGGGATAACATGCCGAGATTTGTAATGTTAACATTTGAGAATCCGAGTTTAATTAAAGCTATTTGTTTAAGTGATAATATTGGGAATTCATATTGTGAATCGAGAGGAAAGGTTAGAACTTATGTCGGTTTAGTTAGACATGAGAATCACTTGAATTGGTATGGTACGTTAGGAGTGCACAATTAGTCGAGAGGTGAGTATTTCATGTGAGAGCACGTCCTAACATGTACTTTGCATTCATTGTTTTAATGTTGTTAAAGCACTTGCTGTTTTTAAAATACTCTCCACATTCGGGCTCTGACCCGTTTGCTTTCAAATTTACTTTTTGTAAAAACCTTTTTAGGTGCCCAGCCACAAGGACACCATGCATAGTATTCCCAGTCAAGTGACGAGCTGTAGCTGTTGTAGAAGTTACAGGGCCTTGATAGTAGACGCTTCATTTGCCTTGACTTTATATGCAGATTTCATCAGTTGTAGGGCATATCGTCCATTTCTTTTAGAGACATTTCATTTCTTTCAGTTATTCAGACTTTTGGTTTGTAATTAATTCAGGATGCAGACTCATTTTATTTCTTTCTATATTGGGATTGTTGTGAGGAGTATTTCCTCTAGACTCATTTTTACTTGTTGATTTATTATAGTTGGACTTTATTGTGAATGGTTATGTTATCCTTTACATTTCACTTGTTGCATGTTAATCAGATTTTAAATTAAAATTTGACAACTTACTTTTTAAATACTAGGTGGTTAGAATTCATTAAAATGTTTTCGACAGTGATGCTATTAACTGAACCAACTTGGCATTTTGTATTAATTTAATAAAGGAGTAGCTACCCGGTATTTAATTAGTCGGGGTGTCACATAACTCAAATTTTCATTGATCATATATAACAATTATGATAGCAAATTCTCATTTTCCATCCCATTCAAAATATCACAATTATTCATATTCACACTATACCAAAGAGTTCGTTATAATCACAAGTATATTATTCTCAGCATAAATATACATATAGGGCACCCCTAGGCTAAGCTGCGGTGCACACATACTCTGCTATCGAATCCCGCTACATCACGTACATAAGGACTACGTGTTTCGAATCTCTCAGGAACCGTTTCAATAAACAAAATCACACATATTAGCGATAAAAATAGTTCACATACCCATGGGACACGCACATACCTACGCTCCCAAGGTCAGCTGACTTATTAACTCATAAATATGCCATTCACAACCCTATGCCCTTAAGGTACCAATCTAAATACCCCCGTAGGCACACAAGGATCAGACGGTCCAATTCCGAAAGCCGACCTCCTGTGATAGCAAGTATGGTAGGTATGTCATACACATAATAGTCCATATACTAAGCATTCACACAACTTAGATAACTGTTATATTATTAAAGGTATATTCTCAGCCCTATACCATTAGTCTAATTCGTACACTATTATTATTCCAGATTATGCATAATATATATTGCCGATAAGTCTCACGTCGTATAGTTTCGAGTACTTAAAACCTATTCGAAGAGGTTACTTAGTCTCCTACGTATCCCACATATCAATTCAGTACCTCGAGGCCCTTATTTCTGTCCCAAATCCTAACTTATCACTCCTAAGAATTTAAATCATGTTCGCGCATCATAAGCTAGGAAATTACTCGTCGGACACTCGTAAATTCAACATTATATTCCAACAAATTTCTACTATGACCCGGAATTCAACTATATCCCTACTGGTCTCCCTAAAGTCCTAATGTATTCAAATAATCCCCACCTACAACGTTCGAGGACCGAAATCACTTCAATTCAAAAAGGGGGAAAAGTCACAGTTTCTGGGGGGATCGATCAATCGACCTATGGGTGTTTATCGATCGAGCCCAATCGATCAATCGACCTATGAATGTCGATCGATCGATCAAGCAGGTGCAGGTTACGGGTTTCCTTCGTTTTCAGTCCCATTGTCCCAAATCTTCATTACAAGATGTTAAATCCTAAAGTAAACATATTGGGTCATTATACAACCTAATTACATGATTCTTAACATTCCAAATATCTTAAATCATCATCAATTAGACTTTTCTTGGATCAAATCATCATAATATCATGAGAAAACCCTGTTTTTCTATTTTTTTTTAAGAATCATCATACTTCTCTTCCTAAATCCATTTATAATTAATCAAGGGTTATGATTTTGTTAATGGAATACTTCCAGAATCAAACTACATGCAAATCATATCCAAAATTAAAGTTTCATCTCCAAATTTCTTTAGTTTTCAATATTATCATAGATATCATCAAATCCTAACTATCATGGATAAATTATTTGCTGAAACTTAATAAATCAAATCACTTACCTAGGAAATTGATGTTCTGATCAGTTGATGACGTTAAGGGTTGGTTCTCTTCCTCTCTCCGATCACAATTCCGGCGAATAGTGGTGGTGTGTGGTGGTTATGGCCTTACAGCCTTCTTGTAACTTCTCCTCTTTCTCACGTTTCCCACTCCTTGATTTTTGACAGATAATGGCCCTAATATTTGCTGATAAATAAAGGCTAAATTTCGTGGGTCAATATTTCCTAAAAATTAAAATGACTAAAATACCCTACCGGGTTGCCGGTTTGGCCTAAAAATGCTCCGGGACCCAAACTAAATCCCGACTAATATTTTTTTACTATTTTGACCCTTCTGGACATGCTGGTACACTCAAAATGACCATACGGATGATATAATTATAATTTACTTTAAAATTCATTTAAAATGATTCCTAACGCGGCTGACACGCGCGTCCCAACTTAATTTCCCGAATTGTCGTATTTATGACTCGCGACAATTTTAATAAATTCAATAATCATATATTACCCTATTCACCCAATAATATTCAACATTGTTATCATTATCAAATACCAACTCACGTCTCGCTGGTATTTAAATCCAGATTAATTTTCAATTAATTATCCCATTTAATTTAATTAATACCTTTAAATAATATTAATAAAATTACGGGGTATTACATACTTCCCCCCTAATAACAGAATTTTGTCCCGAAATTCGAAAATAAAATATACCTGGCGAAAATAACTCTGGATAACGCTCGCGCATCTCATCCTCGCGCTCCCAAGTAGACTCAGCGACATTATGATGCCGCCACTACACACGTACTAACGGTACTATCTTTGACCTCAATTTCCTCTCGCTATGGTCTAGAATAGCAACCGATCGCTCCTCATAGGAACTATCAGGCTATAGATCGATATCCTCTGAAGCAATGTGAGTATGGGCCAAATCATCTCGAAGATATGTCCTCAATGAGGAAATGTGGAACACGTCATGGACCCTATGCAAGTGTTCTAGTAACCCAAGTTTATACGCAACTGGCCCAATTCGCTCAATGATAGGGAATAACCCCACATATCTAAGCGCCAATTTCCCCTTCTTCCCGAAACGCATAATCCCCTTCATAGGAGATACTCTAAGCAGCACTTGGTCCCCCACATTGAAATCTCAAAAGGAACTCTTGGCATCGGCATAACTCTTCTGTCGGTCCTGAGCTACCCGAATACGACTCCTTATAATCTTTATCCTCGTCGAAGTATCCTGAATTACCTCCGGCCCAAGGATTTTTTTATCCCCCACCTCTAGCCAACATGCTGGGGGACGATAAGGTCTACCGTATAATGCCTCGAATGGAGCCATACTAATAATGAACTGGTAGGAGTTATTATAAGCAAACACCACCAGTGGAAGATACTGCTCCCAACCACCTCCAAAGTCTAGGATGCACATACGCAACATGTTTTCCAACATCTGATTCGTCCGCTCGGTCTGTCAATCTGTCTACGGGTGATATGCTGTAATCAGCCGTAACTCCGTACCCATGTCTTCCTGGAAATTCTCCTAAAATCGTGAAACAAATATCTTGTCTCTGTCGGACACGATATTAAGAGGCACCCCGTGGAGTCTCACTATCTCAGCTATGAAGATCTGGGCATACTGTCTCGTAGTGTAGTATGTCCGGGCTAGTAAAAAGTGAGCAACCTTTGTCAACCGATCCATAATGACCCATATGGAGTCGTGACCTCTCGGCGATGTAGGTAACCCCGTGATGAAGTCCATGAAAATGCTCTCCCATTTCCACGTAGGAATCTCTAATGGTTGTAAAAGTGTTGTCGGGCTCTGATGGTCCACCTTTACTAGCTGACATGTGGCACATTTCGAAATGAACTCGACAATATCTCTCTTCATCCCGCTCCACCAGTAATGTCGCCTTATATCCTGGTACATCTTATCTCCACTAGGATGTACCGCGAATCGTGAACTGTGCGACTCTGTCATTACCTCGTGTTGCAAGTCCTCCCCCTCAGGAACAACTAACCTTCCATTAAAGCGTAAGCCCATGTCTGAACTAATGGTGTAAGACTCGACCCCCTCTGCTAGTAATCGTATTATCTTCTCTTGACAGGACAGGTCTACTGCCTGGGCCTGTATAACTCTCGTAATGATCTGGGGTGTAACTGCCATCATAGACATGAATGATCGGGCCACTGCGTCCTGGTGTCCCAACTCCTTCCACTTTGCTTTCCGCACCTCGGTCACCTCACCTACTGGCTTGTGGCTTAACGCGTCTGCTACCATGTTAGCCTTTCCTGGGTGGTATTGGATATCGAATTGATATTCCTTCACAAACTCAAGGCACCGACGTTGATGCATATTCAGCTCCTTCTGTGTGAAGAGGTATTATAGGGACTTGTGGTCTGTGAATAAATGAAATTTCTCCCCCATGAGATAATGCCTCCAAATCCGAAGAGCAAATATGACTACCGCTAACTCCAAGTCATGGTGGGGTAATTCTTCTCGTGAGGCTTAAGCTTACGGGAATCATAAGCTATAGACTGACTCTCCTGCTACAGTACACCCCCCAAGTCCTAATAAGGATGCATCAGTGTAGACTAGATACTCCACTCCCGGCCTGGACAATGCTAACACTAGTGCTGAGGTCAACTTGTCCTTCAACTTGTCAAAAGCCAACTGGCAGGCATCGCTCTAGATAAATAACACATCCTTGCGAGTCAGATGTGTCAAAGGACCCACTATCTTCGAGAACCCCCAAATAAATCTCCTATAGTATCCCGCTAAGCCCAAGAAACTACATATCTTTGTCGGTGCCGTAGGCTGTCCCCACTCCCTCACTGCTAATACCTTCTCCGGATCAACAGATATCCCCATGTCTAAAATGATATGCCCCAAAAACTGAACCTCCTTCAGCCAAAACCCACACTTCTCATATTTTGCATATAACTCATTCTGACGCAGTGTATACAAAACCTGCCTCAAGTGCTCGGCATGCTCCTCCTCTGTCTGGGAGTAAACTAGAATGTCATCAATGAAGACAATGACGAACTGGTCTAGGAACTCTCTGAACACCCTATTCATCAAGTCCACAAATGCAGTTGTGGCATTGGTTAGGCCAAAAGGCATAACTATGAACTCGTAGGAACCATATCTCATCAAGAAGGCAGTCTTCGATACATCATACTCCCTGATACGTAACTAATGATATCTCGATCTCAAGTCAATCTTTGAGAAGAAGGCAGCTCCTCTCAACTGGTCGAATAAGTCATCGACTCGGGGTAATAGATACTTATTCCGTATCATGACTTTATTCAACTCCCAGTAATCTACACATAACCTCAAAGATACATCCCTCTTCTTAACGAACAACATAGGAGAGCACCCCACGGCGAAGTACTCCTACGGATAAACCCCTGACCCAACAACTGCTCTATTTGGTCCCGTAACTCCCTCATCTTCGTTGGTACCACACTGTAAGGTGCGTGGGCTATTAGTCGAGTGCCCGACGTCAAATCTATAATGAAGTCGATCTCTCTACTAGGAGGTAATCCCGAAATATCTTAGAATACATCAGTGAACTCCCTAACAACTAGAATCGAATCAAGTGGTATCACCACCTCCCTAGAGGTATTTTCCTCTATATAGTACAAGTGAGTGGATGATCCTCCCTCAGGATGAGGCATCGCCACTAGGAACATCTCCTGTCTGGGTATAGCAAAAATAATACTCCTACTGAAATAATCAATCATGGCTCGATACGCAACTAGCCAATCCATACCAATAATCGCATTGTACTCGGACATATCTAATACTAACATGTCAGCAGGCAAAGTAAACCTCCCAATCTCAACGCCCACAGCTCTACATATAAGAGAAATCACAGTTGCCCTACTCAACGGTGAATCTACACAAGTAACAGTGCTCTCCGTAATATCTAATAACCCCATAGCGTGTGTAAATCTCATGGTAATAAAATAGTGTGTGGCCCCCGTGCCAAATAAAATACGCTCCATTGTACCCTGAATAGAAAACATACCCTCAACTGCGGGTGGATCTTGTGGGACTGCGACCTGCTGGAGTTGGTAAACTCGATCGTACTGAAGTTGTCCCTGCTGAACTGGGACTTCTAGGATAGGTGGCAATGCTAGCATCTGTGGTGGTGCTGGGAGGGTGGCGAGAAACATAGGTCTCTGGGGCTCATGTCGAGAACGCTGCTACTATTGATGTGGGTCCCTGCCCCTTTCAGGACACTCCTGGCATTTGTGGCCAATCTTTCCACATATGAAACATTTCCCTATGAAGTTTCCCCCTCTCTTATCCTGGTATCCACGGCCCTGATGGCCGTTACCATCCCTACCCTGGCCATATTGGCCCTGCTGAAACTATTACTGGCCCTGATAGACGTGCTGATGCTGGCCATGCTGAAAACCTCCCTGGCCATGCCTGAAACCTCCTGATCTAAATCTCTTAGAATCCCCCTGATGGGAACTCTGATCACCCTGCCTGTGCTAACCCTGAGCTGATTGTGCCCCATTGACACCATTACCCCCTGTCCTGCCCTGCTGGATGGACTCTCCTGCCCGCTTACCCTCTGACAAATGGAAGCGGTTGTCGTGGAAGTAAAGTAATGCTGCGTTAACCACATTGAAATAGGTAGCCAACAAGAGATTACCCGCAAGTGCTGACAAATCCTCCACGTCAACCCATTTATGAACTTCTAGATTTTCTTCTCTTCAGTAGGAATCTCATCGGGAACGATGTTCAGAAGGTTAGTGAATTCGGCCTCATACTCTTCCACTGTCCTCCCTTCCAAAAAGGTTCATTAATTTTCGCCTCATCTCGGTGTGAACTGCTGAGGGAAAATATTTATGGTCGAACCGCACCTAGAACTCCTGTATAGAAAGAACATCTCTCACCTCTGCGATGGTAGTGGACTCCCACCACTGCAATGTTGATCCTCCCAGCTTAAATGTAGTGAGTATCTGCTGCTACACATCTATACACTCGTACATCCTCAAGTGTCTTTGGATGTCTTTCTTCCACTGGCTTGACACAATAATGTCACAGCTCCCTGCAAACTCCGAAGGGTACGCCTTCTGAAAGGCATCATAGACACGTTCCCAAGTGAACGGGAATGCATGAGCCTGGACTGGGGTTACCATCAGTTCCTAAGGTGGTGCCTGCTTCACAACTGCTAACGCGACATTTATTACCTGGGCTACAATGGCGATAACTTTCACATCATTCAAAGAACCTTGAACTGGTGTAGGCTGAGGCTCGGGCTGGGCACCCCTGGGAACTCGCTGTGCACGTCGAGGAGGCATCTGAAATGAGAGAGAAGTTTTATAAGTACAAAGTTATTATCTCAAAATAGCTAAAGAACGTAATATACACAAAAGAGTACAACAATCCTAAAATATAGGGCTCTATATCAAAGGACGCTACGTGGAAACATAATAAGCGGTACCGATCCTAAGGACGCTAGAACCTAATGCTCTGATACCACCTGTGACACCCTGACTAATTAAATACCGGGTAGCTACTCCTTTATTCAAATTAATATAAATTTCAAGTTGGTTCAGTTTATAGCATCACTGTCGAAAGCCTTTTAAACAATTACTAGCCACCTAGTATTTAAAAAGTGAGTTGCCAAATTTTATTAAATTAAATTAACATGCAGCCAATTAAATTATAAGCTAAATATACCACATCCATATCACAATCACAATAGAATAATAATAGAATAAATAAAATGAGTCTGGAGTAAACTCGCTTGAGTAATCCAAATACTGAATAAATCTCAATACAAAGTCTGAATAAATAAATAAATCCAACACTGAAATGAAACTGAAAGTCTGAGAATGCTATCTCTAAATGGAAATGGGAGATATGCCCTAACTGACGAATGACCTTGAATAGAATCAAATACAGAATGTGGAGGCGTCTAATATCGAGACCCTGCAACTTCCACAACAGCTACAACACGTCAATGTAATGGAACTCCTATGCTTGGCGTCCCTGTAGCTAGACAGCTAAAAGGTTTTACAAGAAAAATAGATTTGAAAGCAAACAGGTCAGAGCCCGAGGTGAAAACAATTTAAAAATATAGCAAGTGTTTAATTGCATTAAACATTGAATATTAAATATATGTTAGTCACGTGCTCTCACATAAGTTCCTCACCCCTCAATTAATGTGCACGCCTAATGTATATCCTTAACCCGTCCTAGTTATGCCGTTAACTAACTAGTCTCTACCACTTCTTGTCTTCACAATATAATATAGGGGTCTATTCATATCATTCTAAAGTATCCTGCGTGTAACTCACCTTTTCATTGATGAGTTAATTTATAACAATTACGATAGGAAATTCTCATTTTTAATACCATTCAAAATGTCTCAATTATCCATATCCACACTATAGCAAAGAGTCCGTTATAATCAAAAGTATATTATTCTCAGTATAAATATACAAATAGGGAACCCCTAGGCTAAGCTGCGATGCATACATACTCTGCTATCGAATCCCGATACATCACGTACTTAAGGACTACGTGATTCGAATCTCTCAAGAATCGTTTCAATAAACAAAATCACACATATTGGAGGCGAACATAGTTCACATACCCATGGGTCACGCACATACTTACACTCCCATGGTCAGCTGCCTTATTAACTCACAAATAAGTCATTCATATCCCTATGCCCTTAAGGTACCAATCTAAATCCCCCCATAGGCACACAAGGATCAGACGGTCCTATTTCGAAAGCTGACCTCCCGTGATAGCAAGTATGGTAGGTATGTCATACACATAATAGTCCATATACTAAGCATTCACACAACTTAGATAATTGTTATATTATTAAAGGTATATTCTCAGCCCTATACCATTAGTCTAATTCGTACACTATTATTATTCCAGATTATGCAATAATATATATTGTTGATAAGTCTCACATCGTATAGTTTTGAGTACTTAAAACCTATCCGAAGAGGTTACTAAGTCTCCTACGTATCCCACATATCAATTCAGTACTCCGAGGTTCTTATTTTTGTCCCAAATCCTATCTTACACTCCTAAGAATTTAAATTATGTTTTTGCATCATAAACTAGGAAATTTCTCGTCGGACACTCCTAAATTCAACACTACATTCCAACAAATTTCTACTATGATTCGGACTTCAAATATATCCCTACTGGTCTCCCTAAAGTCCTAATGTATTCACATAATCCCCACCTACAACGTTCGAGGATCGAAATCACTTCAATTCAAAAAAGGGAAAAAGTCACAGTTTCTGGGGAGATCGATTGATCGAACTATGGGTGTCGATCGATTAACCTATGAATGTCGATCGATCGATCAAGCAGGTGCAGGTTACAGGTTTCCTTCGTTTTCAGTCCCATTTTGTCCCAAATCTTCATTACAAGATGTTTAATCCTTAAGTAAACATATTGGGTCATTATACAACCTAATTACATGATTCTTAAAGTTCCAAATCTCTTAAATCATCATCAATTAGACTTTTCTTGGATCAAATCATCATAATATCATGAAAACCCCTATTTTTCTATTTTCTTCAAGAATCATCATACTTCTCTTCTTAAATTCGTTTATAATTAATCAAGGATGATTTTGTTAAAGGAATAGTTCCAGAATCAAACTACATGCAAATCCTATCCAAAATTAAAGTTTCATCTCCAAATTTCATCAGTTTTCAATATTATCGTGGATATCATCAAATCCTAACTATCATGGATAAATTATTCGCTGAAACTTAATGAATCAAATGGGAATTTGATGTTCTAATCCGTTGATGACATTAAGGGTTGGTTCTCTTCCTCTCTCCAGTCACAATTTCGGTGAATAGTGGTGGTGTGTGGTGGTTATGGCCTTGCAACCTTCGTGTAACTTCTCCTCTTTCTCATGTTGCCCACTCCTTGATGTTTGATAGATAATGGGCCTAATATTGGGTGATAAATAAAGCCTAAATTTCGTAGGTCAATATTCCCTAAAAATTAAAATGACTAAAATACCCTCTCGGGTTGCCGGTTTGGCCTAAAAATGCCCCGGGACCCAAATTAAACCCCCCGCTAGTGTTTTCTGACTATTTCGATCCTTTCGGACACGCTGGAGCACTAAAAATGACCATACGGATGATAGAATTATGATTTACTTTTAAATTCATTTAAAATGATTCGTGACGCGACTGACACGCGCGTCCCAACTTTCCCGAATTGTCATATTTATGACTCGCGACAATTTTAATAAATTTAATAATAATATATTACCATATTCACCCAGTAATATTCTACACTATTATCATAATCAAATACCAACTCACGTCTCGCTAGTATTTAAATTTGGATTTATTTTCAATTAATTATTCCATTTAATTTAATTAATCCCTTGAAATAATATCAATAAAATTACGGGGTATTACACTTTTTTGGGGTGAATGTGATAGTAGTATCATTAAACCATAGACATAGCCCAACAGGATACAAATAAAACCTACACACAACAACACACACGCTACCAAGGCCCAAAACAGACCGACACAATACAAGTACGACCAAAAGCCCAAACTAGGAAAACTCGCTCTAGAAAATACTTTAACCATTTTAAACCACGCGCCATAATTGAGACACAAATAAGGATGGGAACGGTGCGAGTTTTGAAAAATCCTAACCCGCTCTATTTAAAAAAATCTTAACCCGCCCCGCCCCGCCACCCGTGATTAGTTTACTAGTAGGAGCCCTGAATCCGTTTAAATCTTTTTTGTATAAACTCGAATCTGCCTCGCCCCGCCCCATTTAAATTTTACGGGTCAGAAACCGCCTCGCTTATATTACTCCATCCTGTTTATTTTGGAATGCTAAAAAAAATCAACATCTATATATTTTAATAATACTAGAAAAATTCAGCATACCCATAAATGTCAAGGTTAAAATTTGATCATCGCCTATAAATCTTAACATTAAGGTGACTATGGATCTCAATATTAAATTTTTGACATCACCTAAATATTATAACATTACATCAAAAATGTCTCTAAAAATTCAACATATCCATAGTAAAAAAGCTACACAACATGAATATGGTCCCAGCAATCTTAAATACAAGTAAACAAAACATAAAAATTGAGAGGATTAAATTTGAAGTAACACAATAAAGAAATTTAATCAAGTGACTCTCCACAAATTTTAACATCATCCTCATATCATCAAATCCTAAAAACCTAAAAAGGTAATATTTCCAGCATACTAAAAAATAATATCAATTCAATATCAATATATTAAAACATAATTCAATAATATTTATAACATTTTAACTATTAAAAAGTTAGCTTAATGCTCCATTGGCTCGTACTTTTCATCACAAATCGTAGGCCTCGAGTTGGCGGTAGAATCTTCATCTACGAATATAAACAAACAAGTACATTTTTAGTAAACAAAAGTTAAGAAAGATAAAAAACTAGCATGAATATTAGTGACCGACGATGATCTACCAAACAGCCAAAAAAGAAGATGGAAATACCTCTGAGGTAGAGAATTAAGGTCGCCGGAGATGATCTAATGCCTTCAGCATTGAGAACTAAGGCCGGAGATGAACTACTAAGGCTGGAGATGACCGGATTTAGTGGAGATGGGCATTTGGATTTGCCTTCGGGGTTCGAAAAAGAGAGGGCCGTTTGGTCTCCCGAATGAAATGAGATGAGAGGGGAGAGAGAGTGATATAATGAGATTTTTTTAGTTTTAGGGTTTCTTAAGGGTATATATATATATATATATATATATATATATATATATATATATAGGTGTGTGTGTGTGTGTGTGTGTGTGTGTGTGTGTGTATGTATTTTTTTATAATTAATATAATTATAAATGGTATTTATATAGGTATAAGATAAACAGGGCGAGGCGAGGCGGGGAGGGTTTATTTGAGCGAACTCCTAACCCACCCCATTTAATAAACGGTTAGGGTGGGTCGGGGATCCTACGGATCGGGTTAAATTTCCATCCCTAACACAAACTCACTAACTAATGGCACCACGTGAAAACAACCGCTCCATAAACTAATCATATATCAACATTCTACAAACCCTGTCGATCACAAATCTATTCCAATCCAACAAATCTCAATAATCAAGAAAATATATCAAACCAAACCTAAAAAATCATATTCATCCTCATAATAGATAGAATCTCTCCACCATAGTTCTAGACTTCCATCAACCAAGGCATCATCTTCAACTTCACAAGAGAGCATAGTCCTTCTACCTGATATTTAGCCCTCCGTAAACCAAAACTTCCATCATTTAACGCCACCAAATTTTAATAATCATAATCTCCTCAAAACTTGACAACATCCATGCATATAGCTCGACAAATATGGTAGAAACAACCTCGAGCAAGGCACCAAAGCTTCAATAAGCAAGATAAGGGATTTAAGAAGGGATCTTTGAGTTACTTACAAATATGACAATAACTTGCACCAAATGACAAAAGAATCCATATTTTTTGCAGGAATTAAGAAGAATGATGCCCGTATATTTAGATCTGTAAGATAAGTTTACATGCAACTAGAGAACAACATATCCAGAGCATAAGGATTTCAAGCATCGTTGAAAAACCCAGATCTGAAGACCTAAGTAACATGCATGCTTATTCTCAACCTCCAAACTTTGTAATTGAGCTAAGGCTTAACAATATTTTCTATAATACCCGATATCATCGCTAACTCCCAAATATTTCTCCTCACATTTCTCCACCGATATGTAATATTTTGAATAATGACCTCAATTTTTGCCACAATACAAATTATATCTTGACGTCCGCCAATAAAGTTTATATCTTTTTTTGCCATCCAAATATGATAAACAATAATAGATAAGGCTAATTTACTAAAAATCCTACACAATATTTATTTTGTAAGTTTTATCTCTTTTTCAATGCCTTTTGTTTCTCTGTAACACCCATTATTATTCAGAGCTTTCTTCCAAATTTGATTAGAGTAATCACAATTGAAAAATTCAACACCATTATTGCATTATACCCATGTATCACTATTAATGATGCCCCATCTCATTAATTTGTCATTTTTCCAAAGTTTATTTTGGCATACCACCCAAAGAAAAAAAGAACAGTTTCACAATATTTTAGGAAAGCCAAACAGCATCACGCTAATCAACCATTTGTTTACAACTCCTAATAGCATTGTAAGTGTCTCTGTAGTTGTGTATACCATTGTAGTATTCTCCCATGTAGCCAAATCATCATAATTAACTTGGGGTCTAATTGCAGTTCTAGTAAGTTCAACCAACAAATTTGATATATGTTAACGAAAAATAATAATGAGTTTAGAAGCTTTAGATTTTTCTGTACTAGCAACATCATATATAATTCTCCTTCCATAGTATCAATAAGAGGACCATTACCATGCAGATTATCAATTAAGAAATAGGTTATGTCTCCTTTCTTAATGTGATATTTTATAAATTTCTTGGCTTTATTTTCGAGTCTCCATAGTTTCCTCCATGTCCAAGAACTATTACTCCCCAATTTCACTGTCCAAAGAGTATAATTATTAATCAATACTGAATGGATACGTTTAACCAAAAATAGTGATTTTCTTTTTGACCAAGTCCCACTAGTGTCTGAGTGCACATGCCCTATTAAATATTAATAAATTCTTAATTCTAAGACCCCTTTCCTTAACTAAATAACATATATCTTTCTATGACACAATGTCTACAGCTTTCCTCATGTCCACACCAATCCATATAAATCTTCTAAGAATAGTCAATATCATTTATTACTTTTTAGTAAGAAGAAATATATTAATCCAATAAACATGAATATTTCTTCAAACATACATAACTGGTTAGACTCTCCCAGCATAGGATAGACATCTGTTGGTTCAGCTCTTCACTTACTAATAAATTTTTTCATTAAAATTTTACAATTATAAGCTCAAGTCTAGTAGAAATTAGGGAACACCCAAACATCTCACAGGTAATTTGCCAATCTTCATACTAATCAAGTTGCTTAACTTTATTTTATGAGCTTCATTGATTCCTGCAAAAAAATATATCACACTTGGTTTTACTGGGCCCTAGTATAGATAAACTTTGAAACTCATTCAAAACCACATCAATCATTCTAAAGGACCTTTCATTTGCTTTCGCCACTATGAAAAGGTTATAAACAAACATGCCGTGAGTTAAATTCATATGTTCACAATTAGGATAAACATAAAACTCTATTTGACTCACCTCATCATCCAATAACCATGAAAAAGCTTCCATCACCAATAAGAACAAATAGGGAGACAAAAGGTCTCTTTTTCTAAGTCCATTATTCCTTTTAAATTTTCCATTTATTCCATCATTAATGCTAATATTATAACCTGTTGTTTCCACACATTCCATGAAATTCCATAACCTCCAAAAAAATCCTTGATAAAGATCCATTTAACTTAATCACAAGCCTTTACTAAATCAATCTTCAAAGCACATCTAGGCATCCCTGTATTTTTATAATGACCTTTAAAAACTTCATGCATAAGAAGAATATTGTCACTAATATATCTACCTTTACCAAAAGGAAATTGCCTATTCTTAACCAAATCAAGAATAATTCCTATAAGCCTCCTTACAATCACTTTAGAGATAATTTTATAAGTTGTGTTGCAACATGAAATAGGTTTAAAAATTTTCATCCTATATGGTCTAGAAACTTTGGGGATGAGACTTATAATAGTGAGGTTCCATTCTCTTAAAATTCTATCGGTTCTTAAAAAGACATTACTGCATTTGTGATATTACCTCTAAGAATATCCCCATTTTTTAGGGAAAATCAGAATTATAACATCAGGACCAGGTGCTTTGTTGGAATTTATATCAAATAGGGCCTATTTAATATCCTCCAGAGTGATTGGGATTTGTATATTCATTATTTGTCTATCATTTTACCATCTCTAGGGGTGGTAAACGGACGGATACGGATCGGATACCATGTTTTCCATATCCGTATCCACTATCTGAATGTACTATCCATATCCGTATCCGTATCTGCCCGGATAGTTAAAACAACTATCCATATCCGTATCCGCTCGGATTCGGATAATATCCGTATCCATTTACATTATTTAGCCATCGCAAAAAATAACTATTAAAATATCCAATCCAATCCAAATAAATATATAACAAAATTACTGCGTCCTAACATTAACAATTATGGATTCCATAATAATAGTATCAATCCATAATGATAATATGGCTTAAAGCCATCCATATAAGCTTAAAGTCAATCCAAGAAAGATAACAGTCGCATTCCATGACAGTAGAAATAAATATGCACCTTTTAGATTAATTTAAATTTATTGAGAATGATAACCTCATGAACCTTTTGTTTTCAAAACATACTAATATTTTTATTTTAATAAGTATATATTTTTATTTTGTATATAATATACTTGTTGTTAACTTCAGTTCTCATCACAATCAAAACCATCTCTTTACTTTTATGTTTCTCTCTTACATTCTATTATGTTTCTCTCTTATATTCTTTTTTGTTTCTCTCTTACATTTATTTATAATTAAGGAAACTAATGAACAACCACATGAGGGTTTTTTTTCTCTTGTTTTGTACGAAAGAGAAATGAAATGAAGTTAGTTTTTTTTTTTTTGAGTGGAGTATATGTTCTTAAGTGGGTGTATGATGTGTGTGATAGGGTGTATTGTAACTTTAGTATAACTCCATGATAATATACCCAATAAAATAATAATACATGACATTTTATAACATACCCAATAAAATAATAACTTTAGGGCGTTTTTGTTTTGAGTGGAGTATATGTTTATTTTGTTTTAGGTAATAAACGATTAAGTTTTTTTTAATTTTATTTTATTAGTAATACTAATACTAATATTATTAGTAATATTTTAAACATATGTTTGACGGATACGAATATCCGGTAAAAAGGATATCCGATGAAATGGATACTCCGCATCGGATACGGATTATCCATGTCGGATACTAGTACTATCCGTATCCGTTTTCTCGGATATTTTTATAGAGTATCCATATTCGTATCCGTTTCCATATTTTCGGATAAATATCCACAAATTCGGATTCGGATATCGGACGGATGCGGATTTTCGAATATCCGTTTACAGCCCTAACCATCTCTACCTTATATCACGTATTCTATTTTTATCAATTCTCTCATTATCTTGCTTAGATCAAAGCAAATGTGAATCTAATTTCTTATGTTTGGACCGCATCCTAGCCATTGTAGATGTTCCGCTAACATCCTTTATAGATTTTTTTATTTCTACATGTATGACTATTTAAACTTTTTAATAAAAAAAATGAAGTATTTTTATCACCTAGTTCAAGGAATTGAATTCTTGCTTTATTCTTGTAAAACTCCTATTCAATGCTTCTCACTTCAAGATATCCAATTTGACATTTTCTCATGACCTGAATTAAATCCACATCACCACTATTCTTATTAAAACTCTCTTGAATATTATCGAGATCCACTTTCTTAGCATTATAACTGAATTTATATATGTTTTAGACAGATGTTTTTTATGTGTTAAAAGTTAGTGTTTTATAGGAGAAATATATTTATCAAGCTTAGATAATTTTGGACCGAATGTTAAAATATTGAAAATCAAAGTTTTATAGAAAATATTGTTAAATATTTTCATGCAAATTTATGTTTAAAAATGGCATGTTTGAATGCATATGATACATGTAGGATGAGTTGACTTATAACACCACGAATGAGTATAAAAGTGTATATAATTTAAGTTTAAAGGGCTAAACTAGAAATATTGAACAAAAATGTGATATTTTTGAAAGCCCCTAAGGTTATTTACAAAATAACTCCTAAGGCTATTTATCTACAAAATAACCCCTAAAATATTAAAATTATGTTTTAGCCCTTAAACGTATGAAGTCTACAAAAATGGTTCCAAAGGTCAAACTATTTTGCATAATAAAACCCTAAATTAGTATGATTGTAATTATTGTCCTTGAGACTTGGTGTATTTTGCATAAAAATGGTAAACATAAAGTCTTTAATAGATAAAATAGTATTAAGTTGGTAAGGATTGAAAAATAAAGAACAAAAGTTATAAAGGCTAAACAATATTTGCAACTAAATAAAAGGACATTTAAGGTAGGTTAATACCTTGAAAAGTTTGGCCTTATCTGCCAGGCTAAAATATACGAAAGTGTGAAAGAATTTACTAATGAGTAAAGAAAAGATATTTGGAGCAACCAAAAAATTTAAGAAGGGCTCGGAGCCTTTGGCTGTGGTTTCGGCCTAAACCTCAGAAAACTGGCCAGTAAAGCAATGGTTGTGGCATTATTGCAGACAATGAAAGTTCGTAAATATAAATGACTTGGTGACCTCTGAAATGATGACCAATGATCTTATAATGGTCATGATGCTCATAAAACGATAAGGAAAAAGATATGAATGGAAATTCGTGGAATTGTTAAACTCCGATAAAAGATAAATGGTTAATAACTATATATGTATGCGATATTCCAGATTTAAAATGATATAAATCAAAATTTCTAGTAATTATGTAACAAAGGAAGTTGTTAAAACCAGTAAGTGAATCCTTAAAGAAATAAGATATAATTTCTGGGTGGCTAAGTGACCCACAATGGGTATAAGACAAAGTTTAACATGGTAATGTGGTGGTAAAGATATGAGCTAAAAGAAACAAAAGAGATAAAGAACTATAATTGGGCGTTTGATTGGCTCATAGAGGTTACAAACTCAAGTTGACGTGTATGTTTGAATAATTCTTTTCATACACCGGGTTCATATGCTGAAATGCTATTTGTTTAGAAAATGTCAGAGATATGCAGTTTTCAATATAAAACTGATGATTTTTAATGGAAAATCGGATGAATGAAAAAGTGATTTTTCCTAAATTAAGTTTGTGGTTATTCAGTTAAAGAAAAATTTTCGTGATAAAATGGTAAAGTAAAGAACATAAAGGTTAATGGTTTTAAATCCAAGTACCTCGGTGATAGAGACGGTTTTTTTATGGTCATTCTTATCCCGGGTCCTACTATCGATGTACCCGTATCATGAGGGGATTTCACGAGGATTGTTATCGTATAGTCTTAGGTACGATAGGATATACTAATGATAATAAGGCATATAGATTTATCCCTATGTTGGTGATGAGATTTTAGGTGTAAGACGACCTATGACTATGCCTAGTACGCACGAGTGATCCGAGAAGGCGATAGGAATAGACCTTCATTATTTGCAAGCTTGAGTTAGCCCATTTATAGTGTACGTATCAGGGACTGTACCCATGTGTATGTTAGACCTTGAAACTATTGTTCTTATTTTATACACTTGAGATATTTATTGTAGTATTATTATGAATCCATTTGTCATATTCAATGGTGCAGAATAATATTTAATCACGAGGGGTTTGGGTTTTTAGATGCATGTAATATTTAGGATTATTTAGGTTGGGCTAAACTTAAAACACACTAACATGTGAGATGAATATGCATAGTTATACTTTATCCTAAATTCAGTTATAATCTTATTTTTCATAGACGTGCTATTAGCGTTTTCATTGACTTTACATTTTAGGACCTAGGCCAACATTGTCTCCTCAACCTTGATCATGTGATTCACGTCTCATCCGTTGGTACTGATTGTAGGATGTATGCATGCCCATTCTCATTTCTGTTATTACCTTTCAGACGAGTCAGATAATGTAGTAGCTTTATTTTCTATGGTTGGGATTGATGAGACATCTATGGTTATGTAGTATAAACTTTGCTACTATCTGTTGTGGTATCAGATGTGATTGTGTTATTCATTTATTATTTCATTATTCATCATGTTTAAAATGGTACTTAATTGTGTAGAATCTTATATTGTTTAGTTTATAATTGATCAATATATTATTAGATTATATGGGGTGTTATCGTTGGTATCAAAGTATTCTGAGTTCTAGTGTCCTAAAGGTGTTGAGTGCGTCTATCGCTATTTTCGCATTGCGTTCTTTGATAATTTAGAGCCTTATATTTAGCGTTTTTACTCTACTACTCGTATGTTACTAATACGCCTTGTTTACTTTCTTTCTGAGGGTGAACACTTACAGAAGATAGGGACGTTCGTGACCGCCGAGAGCATCGAGAGCGCTGAGTCAAGGGACGTGTAACAACCCACCTAATTAAATATCGGGTGATCAGTCCTTCATTTAATTAAATCAGAATATCCAGTTGGTTCATTATCAACATCACTGCCAAAAATAATTTCTTTATTAATCACCTAATAGTTAATTAAGCTAAGTGTCAAAACCTTTTTCCATTCTTAATTTAATTAAAACCATTCCACGACACAGAATAATAATATGTAACAACACATCACAACTGAATTAGCTACAACAAGAATAAATGTGGCTGGAATAATTCTCAAGTGAAATTATAACATTTACACTAAATAAAACTGATATCCACAATGCTTACATAAATAATTACAACCTCTAGAATCCTGGACGACATGCCCTAAATGAAGTAGACGCTACAGATGAGTGAATCAACAGAAAGGAAACATCTAAACAAAATCCACATCTATACTAGTTGATATAAACCATCGGAACATCCATAATCTATGTTGGGCATCCCTGCTGCTGGATACCTGATGTACAAGATATAGTAGATAAAAGAATATGCCAGGAAATAGGTCAGAGCCCGATTGTAAAAATAGTTTTTAAAACAACAAGTGCTTAACAATTACAAATAAGCATTTATTATGTACATGTTAGTTTATCGAGCTCTCTCTTGAGAATTCTCACCTCTCATATAGAGTGCACACCTATCGTTTCTTATTATCTTCCTTGATAAGGTTCCCTCTTAACTAGTTTCCACAACATAATTCTAACCCATATCATAAACCCGTATGTCCCATACCATACGTAATATAATTATTCATATTCATTTCTCTTTAATATGAACTAATCTTGTTACAACCTTGGAATTAAATGTTCACTTACTTAATTCAATTCAGATTTCATTATTTACTTCAATCTACAACATTACACAGTAGATTAAATCGCAGTTTATATTTTTTTTAATCTATAATATCACACATAAGATTTCATCTCTATATCTACAATGTCACACAGTAGATTACATCATAATTTATATATATAATATCACACTAATTATATATATACTAATACGGCACCTCCCCAGCCACAGCTGCGGTGCATGCATACTCTGCTATCATGTCCTGATACATGATGTCACTGTATAGAGGATTATTGATTCGGCATCTCTCGCGAATCATATTATAACACAAATGTATTGGAGGTGAGCATACTCTCCAGCCAAATGGGTCACGCACATTCCTACGCTCCTATTCAACTGTAGAAACTATCATATACACCGATAGCACGTGTCCAAGGTCCTATGCTCAGGGTATGAATCTAAAATCCTCCCAAATGGGCGCACATGATAAGACCGTCCATAACGCGAAACCTCCACCCCGATAGCAAACAACTTAGGTATGTCATATATGCAAATAATAATATAGGTATTCATCACACCTATATAAATATAACATCCATAAGGCATTCACACAACCATATGATAATTCCTATACATAGTATTTTTATCTATCAAATCCTACGTATTAAACATTATGACTTTACTTCTTTATTTTATATTCTCGAGCCTCACTCATTACTCGAAGATTAAATAAGTATTCTTTAACCTAATTCAGTAGGTAAATGTCTACACCCTACTTGTACATTCATCACAACCTCCAAAATTCTATGAATTAAACTCATCTTTAATTAGGTTTAATTCCCGATAACCCTTAATTGATTCTTAACCCTTCATTCTATCTCTTAGGGTTGATCCCACCTATTCCTAAGGTTATACCGATAATTAATAACTCTCTTACTACTGGTCCCAACCTTAAATTATCATTTATCTAATTTAAATCCCATGTAACATAAGTCTCGTTTACAACTCGTTTAATTAACAGTCGTTAATTTCCCCTCATTTAAAATAATCCCAAAAAATAATATTAATCCGGGTTTTACCTATGGCCTACTGCCCTTCCGTAAGTCCCATTATGTTCAAATAATAATCACAAAAGATTCCTAAAAGTTTTGGGATTAAATCAAGAATTAAAATAAACAACTTCATCTTTTCTGAGGAGGTCGATCTATCAATGGTCCTGGGTCGATCGATCGATCACCCAAATATCAACCCAGATTCTGCAATTTTTATTCTACTGGTTTCACATCTTTTAATCAATCAAACCTCTGATTTAATGTCCCAAACTTCTTATAATCCATACCACATGATATAGACACATATGTAAATGATTCCTACTGATCTAAACAACCTAGAATCATCAAGAAGGTTGGATTTAAAACATATTATTTTCAGAAAAACTCATATTTATATTTATCCATGAACATCATATAAACTCCAATTTTTCTTCACCAAATGATTCCCAATTTAATCTCATGATATTCATATAATATACCATAATACATGAATAAGTTCTAACGTATCCAAAATCATTTAAACATCATTAACATGAATCAATTTACTCAAATTCCATTTTATTCTTAAGAACTCTAATTTTTTACTCTATCATCAATAAGAGCGTAAATCCCAGATTTCTTCACAAGATAATATAAAATTCATGTATTTTATTCTATAATCAAAAGAAATCACTCCTAGATAATATCCATTACAAAGATCCATTTAAAATTATCACAAATTTATCTTTGGTCATGCAACTTTTCAGAATTTTCCTAACTATCCTAATATGGACAATATAAAAGCTAAGATTGCAATAATTAATCACTTGCCTTTAGATTAAAGGTTTGATCCATTGGGGATGATACTCTACCGGTGGTCCTCTCTTTTTCCAGCCAACTTTCGGAAGTGGTTATGGTGGCTCTTGGTGGTGCAAGGTGATTGTCCTTTGGTTTCCTAGAAAAGTCTTTTCTTCTCCCATAGAAAGTCTCTCAATCTCCCCTAAACCTTTTCCTCTTATTTTTGGTGAATTCATCTAAGCTCTGTAATCTCCTCACTAATATAATAAAACCCAATTTCCGTGTTTACTATTCACCTCCCTTGTAAAATGACCAATATAGCCATTCGGGGTATCCTTTCGGTTCCAAAGTGCCCCGAGACCCAAATTAAACACCCAAGTAGACTTTTTCGACTATTTGAACCCTTGCGTACACTTTGGCACAGTCAAAACGACCATTCAGATGACATAAAAATAATTCACTTTTATCTCATTAAATTATAATCCCGACACGACTCAAATGTGCGTCCTGACTTAATTACCGTAATTTTCGTACACATAATTCGCGATAATTTTAGAAAGTCATAATCAATTGTAAAGTCATAATCATATATATTACTTTAATCACTAATTAATATTCAACATACATCACATATTACTTTATTCTCGAGAAATATTTAAATCTGGATTAATTTCTAATTATACCACAATTAATTTTAATTAATCACATTTTAAAAGTCATTAAAAATATGGGGTATTACATGCCGCTCTACCTCAGTCGCAGCAACATCTACCACCACCACCACCACCGGGGCACGAGCCAACTTTAACACCGACAGACTTGGTTGCTATTATTTCCCAGATAGTGGTCGCGGCTATGGCAACCATACAGTAACAACAACTGCCACCATCACCACTACCTGTGGCTACACCAATTCCCGCCCCTTGTGACTCTCCTTTCTGGGAGCGTGCCAATACTGATTTCGGGAAAGGGAACCCTCTAGAGTTCTTAGTATCCACTGATCCATCACCCTTATATACCCGAATATGGAAATGCATGCTTATTAAGTAACTCTAATCAATTAAAATGGACTAGAAACATTATCTATATTATTTTACATCACTCCAGACTTAACATAATCGGACCGGATCGGGTTGACCCATGAGTGACCCATAAATTCGGATCTCCTGATATGTATAAACTTCTTCCATGTATGAATAAGAAGACTAAGTGTGGCCCCAGTTATCTCAAAGTGTCTTTGCCACTGATCATAAAATTTTCTACTATGTGTATATCATTTTACTAGACAGGTATAATACAATTCTGAAAGAATATCCCATATATCCAAGTTTAGAAAATGAAAGGGATGAAAATATGTTCATGTTGGTACTTAAAGAAAGTTATGCAGTGTCTGGCACAAAAAAATGAATTTATATTTACATTGAACGTTTTTAAACATTTACTTCAAAACCAAAGGAACCACCAAGTTAGTTAAAGTCAAAGTAGGAAACAAAGGCATCGTTTGGTACACAATAAAAGTTAAATTGGATCTTATTCTTCTTAAACATTCTTAAAAGATAGTAAGATACTATGAGTGATTCGAGATTATGTTTCATAGGATTGCGGGCATCGATCGAATTATATTGCTTATGTGCTGGGAAAGTGGATGAAATCAAACTCTATCCAATACAGGTGAGATAACTACTTTCGCATTAGTAGTGGCACAAGTGGGTTTGGCTTGATTTTTCCAGTACTATTTCCCATGGATTCCAATAAATTATTTGTTATGAAGGCAAAAAAGCCATAAAATATATTAAATTATAAAAGCTACCCTTGAAACCTAAATTTCTGATGTCTGAAGTAACTTTTATTATTTCATTTTGTAATAAATTTAAAATTGTTCAGTGCTTATTAAGGTATTAAATTGTAGAATATTTCAAAAAAGTGTATTTTTTCTTTCTTAACATTTCGGTCCACACATTGTATAATAGTGAACTGTTCTTTAATACATAAAAATAAATAAATAAATAAATAAATATATATATATAATTGAAGGTTATTTCAAATATATAACGTATATTTACGTGTCACTTTTGATATATGAATATAGCACAAAATTTTCACTAATAGTACAAATTAACTAATGAACTAACAAAGCGATATCACTTATTATAGTACATAACTAAAGTTGTCATCACAACACAATGTCGACATTTGTCATGCCCACAGACAATACATGTACACTTTATTAAGCCGTTTATTAATTTTGTATTATCTAGATTAATATAGACACAAGTATTTGGTCATTTATAAGAGAAAGTTTTCTGATATTGCTCATAGTATAGGCCTTTTTATATTTTAAGCTAGTTTAGCATATCCTGTTACAAATCATCATGTACCGTTATGACAAACCGACTCCAATATTCAAGACTTCCCAACATCCCATGAAGCTATCAAATAATTGGTGTTTAAAATTATTCATAAGATTTATTTGGGATGTTTAATTTTTATTTAAACCGAGGCTGAATTTTTAAAAAATAATTTTTTTAACCTTGTTCTATCTCGTTCGATCGAATTTGGCTTGTTATTAGAAGGGTCGTTTGATCTTATATCGAACTGACATCTGACAAGGGCGTTCTGTTTGAATTCGTTTGAAGCATTTTAGAAGTTGGTTCAAACAAGATTAAAGTCTCGTTCGAACGAACTCCATTTTAGTTTAAACAAAACGCATTTCTCATTCAAACGACTCCTATTTCGTTCGAACGAACCGTCACCTCGAATTTTATGCACGACTTATAAATACATGTTTTGTTTCCAAATTTTGTGAGAATTTTGCCAAAATTATTTATGCATATCTCTTGCAAAAGTTTTCAACATTTTTGTTTACAAAACAACTCTTGATTCACAAACACATCCCCATATATATATTGTGAATCTGTTAATTTTGAACCTTAGTTGAGTTATGTGGAGATATCATCTCTACGGTTGACTTGTGAACCCGAAAGTATCGCGACTGAAGATTGAAGGTTGAAGGTTGATCGGTGGATACCGTGGATGGATTGTCGCCTGTGGACTGCTCAGGAACAAGTGGTATTCTTTAGAGATTTTGTGAAGACTGTACGTTATACTTGTGGTTGAATGAAGTAGTATTGTAAGTTGGCTTGTAAAATTTTTAAAGTGCTGATATAAAGGTTTTGCCCTGAAAAGGGATTTTTCCTCAGTCACCCTGTAATTGCATATTTTATTTATCTGTCTTATCACTAAGATGCATGTCTCAGGATAATAAGATAAAATTGAATTTGTGTGTTCAAATTTGTGCGTTTTTCCTCCTTTGTTTATTATGGACAAAAGGGGGGATGAACAAATTAAGGGGGGGAGACTTAATGAGTTTGATTTATGGGGGAGAAATTAATTACGAGTTTTATTTTTATTTTAAACTATTTGCACGTAACGATATTTTTCTTTTCTTTATATGTGCAGGTACCTTATGCAAAAATCAATCATGTCACACTACATGAAGTCAAAGAAGCCCAAGGGAAGCATAAGCAGAGAATGAAGATAAATAATCTTATGCCATTCCATTTCTAGGGTTGGGAAAGGAATTAGGTTATTTTTGTCATTTAGAAGGGTATTTTATGTAATTTAGATTTCGGTTAGGTCTATATAGTTTTGTACCGGAATAGCCAAAGGTGAAGATTTATAAGAGTAAGTTTTCTGATATTGCTCATACTATAGGGATTTTTATATTTTAGGCTACATATCCCATTACAAACTGTCACGTACCATTACAACAAATCGACACCAACATTCAAGACTTTCTTACATCCCACAAAGGTATAAAACAATTATTGTTTAAAATTATTCATAGGATTTATTTGGGAAGTTTAATTTTTTATTTAAACCAAGGCTGAATTTTTAAAGGATTTAAAAACAATTTTTTAACCTCATTCAAATGAGATTGTTATTTCGTTCGAATGAATTTGGCTTATCGTTAGAAGGGTAGTTTGATCTTATATCGAACGGATATCTAACGAGATTGTTCTGTTTGAATTTGTTTGAAGCTAGTTCAAACGAGATCAGAGTTTCGTTCAAATAAACTCTGTTTTCGTTCAAATGAAATGCCTTTCTGGCTCGAACAACTATTATTTTCGTTCGAACGAACCGTCGCCTTGAATTTTATGCACGACTTATAAATACTTGTTCCATTTCCAAATTTCGTGGGACTTTTGGAAAAATAATATCTGCATATCTATTGCAAAAGTTTTCGGCATTTTTATTTACAAAATTTCTTTTGATTAATAAACACATCCCCAAATATATTTTGTTAATCGGGTTTGAACCTTAGTTAAGTTATACTCATTGTGAAAAGATCATTTCTATGGTTGACTTGTGAACCCAAAAGGATCACAGTTGAAGATTGAAGGCGGAAGGATGTTCGGTGGATACCGAGGGTGGATTGCCGCCTGTGGACTGTGCAGGAATGAGTGGCATTCTTTAGAGATTCTGCGAAGACTGGGCGTTATACTTGTAATTGTCTCAAGTACTATTGTAAGTCATTTGTCTTGTAAAATTTCTAAAGTGCTGATACAAAAGGTTTTTCCCGAAAAAGGAATTTTTTTCCAATTGCCGTGTAATTACATATTTTATTTATCTGTCTTATTACTTAGATGCATTTCTTAGGATAATAAGATAAAATTGGTTTTGTGTGTTTGGAGGCATTTAATTATATAATTCATTCCATTAGGATTGCACAAGCACTCTTACATAATTGCATGCATTTAGTTGGTTCATATATAGAAGTCTAAATAGGGTATGTTGATATTAAATGCAATAGATACATGTATTTGGATAAATATATTTTAAAGATCCTATAACTACCCATGTAATGCTGTCATTTGAAGTGAAGTCATAAAAAGTTAAAAATATTGTGTGAATAGTAAAGAAAAAATTTCTCCTAATATTGAGTGTTATTTCTAAAATATTAAGTGTGTTAGTGTATTTTATTATCTCTTAAATATTTTTATTTTATTTTTGGTAGTCATGTATTTGGATGAAGGGGCTTAGGGAGGTATTTTCAAGTTGAATGAATACTTTAACTATTTGAATGAAGGCACTAATGAATTTTTTTCCTGTCTATATTTTTGGGTGAGATGATTTTAAATGCTTTAATAGGTTTCTTAATTTGTATGTTTGCTTCACCCATTGGTAGGGGCGGAGGCAAGTGGGGGTTGAGCCCCCACGATTTTTTTAAAAAAAATAATAATTTTGTAGGTAAAAATTGATTTTTTTTATAAAAGTAGGATAAAAACATATATACCTAAAACTCTTACTTAAAACCCTATTTGAAACTGGACAACAACTTCGATCAAACCCACGCACGCCATTTCAGCCTTCTCCATTATTTCTCCCATCTGTCAATAGCTCCTCCATCCATTCCATTCTTCTTCCAATAAATTAGTAGGCATTTCTAATTGCTAAGTGAGTGTTGAAGCATCATTTGTAAGTTGAAGTAGCAGTAGGCAGGGGCGGGAAGTAGCAATAGGCAGTAGCAGTAGGAGGGACAAAAACAACATTTCTATAATTTCTATCCATTTTGGTAGGTCAGAGTCTAACTTGATTATTTAATTTCTATCAATTTCTATTAATTGTTAAATTTATTCTACGATTGCTGAAATTTTATGGTTGAATTTTGCGTGTTAAGAGTTAACTTGATGTGTAGGTTTTATTAGAATAAACAAATTACGTTATTTGTTTGGAAATACTAAAAAGTAATCTCAAAAAATTTCGGTTTGGGGTCTCCCACCCTCAAACCCTCGAAAATCGTCGTTAAACTAGCGCTCACTATCGAAAGTTCATGGTCTGCCCCGGCCCATTGGTAGTGTACAATATTTACAATTACATTTTTCCAGTTATAAATACTAATATGTTGTGCTTATCAGCTTTGTTAAAGTATGTTTCGTATAAATTTATAATGTGACATATATTGTATAAATATTTTAGGGAGTGGCTATTCCCACTCTCTTCCCATCTTCCCCCACACCCTTTTGGGGGACAAACCACAATTGTGCCCTTATATTTAAATAATCTAAATGTTCAATTTTTTCACCTCCAATTAAAACAAATACATTTGATAAAAAAAAATATTTTCAATAAAAAAAACTATTTTTTTATTAAAAAAAATAACTGTTTATAAAACGTAAAATCTTATCTACTTTTTTTTATTAAAAAATTATTTATAAAACGTAAAATTTGTTTTCTTAAAAAACTGTTTTCTTAGAAAAGTATTTTTTTGTTTACAAATTTTATTAAAAATAGTTTTTTTTTACTATTTTCAAAACAATCTTTTTACTATTTAAAAAAAATATGGTTCACGACAGCGGTATGTATAGGCGGTCCGACCACCTATACGTATCGCTGGCGCGAACTATTTATTCTAATAGTTAATTTATACAATTGTTTTTCAAAACAGTTTTCTTTAATAAACAATGTTTTTTTTTTACTATTTTAAAAATTAATTGTTGTTTTTAAAAATTATTTATAAAGATTAAAACAATGTTCTACATAATATAAAAGACAACTTTATTACAAAAATAAATTGTTTTAACAGTTAAAATAGTCTTTTATATATAATTTTTTTTTACTATATGGATCCAAATATTAGCTATTAAGATGGGAGGGGAGTTTGAATAGCCCCTCCCTTTCTTTTTATCTCTAATTCCATTTTTTTTAATTATTATTTCCTTTTATTATTTTATTTCCTCTTATTTTATTTATTTATTTCGTCTTATTATATTTATTAAGGACAACAAATTTATAAAAAAATAGTAATTTATTAAAGTCAAATTTTAGTTTTTTACCAAAATATACCGCTTTTTTAAAAAGCAAGGTTTTATAAATTTTTTTAGAAAACAAAGTTTGAAAAAAATATAGTTTATAATAAAATTTTAGTCTAGTTTTTATTAACAAAAAATAATGTTCAGATTTTTTGTTTAATATAATTAACGTCAACTTTTTTTTATAAAAATATTGCGAAGCATTTTTTTTATTATGGTCCATTTTAATAAAAAAATTATAAGTTTTTTTTAATAAATAACATAATGTTTTTGTAAATAAAAAACTGAATTTTATGATTTTATATTTTTAGAATATTAATTTTTTAATTTTCCAGAATATTTGGATTTTTTATATTCAAAATTTATGTTTTTATTTTTTTTCAAAATATTACGTCTTTTTTTTTTAAGTAAATTTTTGAACAAAAGATTATATTTGTTCAAATCATATATTTATTGAGGCTATTTTGGTCATTTAGTGTTTAATTGTTAGAAAGGGGGTGGGGAAAGACTTTTGAGCTGTGGGGATAGACTTTCCGAATTTTTAATATTACATATTAATATTTTGTAATTTATTTGACGAGTTCATATTGAATGTTTCAAGATTATTCCATGTTATTTTTAGGTACGTCTAAACACAACATTCTCTTTCATAACAATTTTTATATATTAATTTTTATTTATTTAAAATATTATTAAAATAATCAAACACATTTTTCATCATTAAAATATTATTTTATTATTTTAGATATCTTTTCAACCTACCTTATTTATATTCTACTAGCATGTAACCCGCGCAATGCGCGGGCACATATAGTTTTTTTCTTATCATATTTTGATACATATATGTGGTCAAGAACATAGTTTTTTCGGGGTGGTAATTTTAAAACTCACACGAATATGACTAAATCGATATAAGTTTGAACCGAATATAATATGATAAATCATGTTATTTTCATTTAGTTCAATTTAATCAGTAATATTCATATTTAAATCATAATTGGTTTTATGCTGTGTTTTCATGTTCTTATTATATTTAATATAAATTTATACAAATATTTTTAAATTAATATCTTATAAAATATATGAACGAAAGAAAACCCATTATTTAAGTCAAACAATAAATTTTAATTGACAAAAATATATTCATAATAATTTGCATAAACAAAACCGACATATTATATTATCTCAAATATCATTTAACTTTTTAACTAAAATATAGTCCATTTAGACGTCCATACATGAATATCCTAATAAATGAACCAACTAAATGCATGTATTGACTAAATACATGAATCTCCATTTGTACTTGTATATATGATTTTTATAATATATGAACCAACTAAATTTATATATAATTCAAATATAAGAGAAATTATTATAGGAGAAGAAACGTAAAAAGAGAATCTCGCGAGGCACTTTTTTTTTTGAAAAATCAAAAAGATTAAATAAAAAGAGAGGTTTCTAAAAAATTAATCCAAATGAATTTTAAAATGATAATAAATTATTGTCATTTATAATATATATTTCATAATGCATCTTCAAAAAGTTGTTTTTTTATGAATAAAGATATACTCTCCGAATGGGGAGTTACCCATTCCATACCCATTGATCTCCACCCTTAATCTCACTAAATGACAAAAAATCTTGACCCTTAATTTATTACTTAAAAATAATATATTATATCTTTAAAGTTATAATTTATTTTAAATTATAACTCAAAGATATTCTTGTAATTATTTTGTATTTTATTTTAAATTGATAAATAAATAGAATAATAATTTATTTTAAAGTTAAATAAATTCTACATTAAACTAATTATGTTTTTTTACATTAAACTAATTATGTTTTTTTTTAATTATTTTTAACTCATTTAGTCCCTCAAACAATTATTTACACAATATTTTTTTATTTTTAAAGGTCCGCGCCAGCGGCACCCCTTATTTTTAAACTTAATATTTTAACTCATTTAGTCCTTTAAACATTCATTTACCGGATATTCTCTTATTTTTATAGGTATGCGTCAGCGGCACCCTTATTTTTAAAAATAATTTTTTAACTCATTTAGTCCCTCAAATACCCATTTACCCGATTTTCTCTTATTTTTATAGGTCCGCGCTAGTGGCACCCTTATTTTTAAACATAATTTAATAATTCATTTAGTCCCTTAAATATCCATTACCCAGTATTCTCTTATTTTTATAGGTATGCGTCAGCGGTACCCTTATTTTTAAACATATTTTTTTAACTCATTTAGTCCCTCAAATACCCATTTACCCGTTTTCTTTTATTTTTATGGGTCCGTGCTAGCGGCACCCTTATTTTTAAACATAATTTAATAATTCATTTAGCCCCTTAAATACCCATTACCCAATATTCTCTTATTTTTATAGGTCCACGCCACTGTCACCATTATTATTAAGATTAATTTTTTTTTAATTTTAAAACATTTAAAATGATTTTGTTTTTCTTAAAACCGTTTAAAAATATTTAAAAAAAAAGTTTCTTTTTATTTATATTAAACTGAATTTTATTTTTTAAAATATTTTTTTTTAAAAAAATATAATTTTTATATTTAAATAATGTTTTCGTAAAATTTTCGCTTTTAATTGCATTGGATTCGGGTTATTTTAATTCAGTCATGTTGGTGTTCCTTTTTTATATATATAAAATACCGTTTTTTAAATAAAAATACAAATTTTTATAAAACAAAACAAATCTTCAATAAAAAAATACAAATAAAAAAAGAGTAAAACTATGGCTACCCCATTTTTGTATCCCTTTTTTATACGCCCTTAGTTGGATGCTCCAAATCAACAACCCATTTGTCTAGTTGGAATTTTTTATTTTTTTTAATAAAAACTAAGCATTTGTATTTTCAATACAAAAACTGTTTTTTCAATTAAAAAAACTATTTTTATTTAAAAAACTATTTTTTTAAATGTTTTTTAACTTCTAATTATTGTTTTAAAAAACAAAAAACATTTTAACGTTTTTAAAAAGATATTTACAAAAATTAAAAATTAGTAATTTCAATAAAAGTCATTGTAAAAAAAACTCATTAAATGTTTTTTATAAATGAGGATGTGGGTCCGCTCCAGCGGCACTAACAATTCGCGATGGGTCCGCGCCGCTTTTATGATCGATTGTTAGTGCCGCTAGCGCGGACCCACATCATCATCGCGATTGGTTAGTGCCGTTGGCATGGACCCACATCATCATCGCGATTAGTTAGTGCCGTTGGCACGAACCTACGTCAGTTAATGAGTTTTTTTTTTAAATGGCTTTTATTGAAAATACAAATTTTTAACTTTTATAAATATCGTTTTAAAAACGTTAAAATGATTTTTGTTTTGTTTTTTAAAATAGTAATCAAAAGTTAAAAAACATTTTAAAAAAACAATTTTTTAAAGTAAAAAGAGTTTTTTTTTATTGAACAAACGTTTTTTTTTTTTTTATTAAAAATACAAATGCTTAGTTTTAATTTAAAAAAAATTCCAACTAGACAAATGAAATTGCTGACTTGGAGCATCCAACTAAGGAGTTTAAAAAATGAATATTAAAATAGGATAACCCTAGTTTTACTAGGGGTGTTCAAAAAACCGACTGGGCGACGGATCGAACCGAACCGAGCCGAACCGACTAGTTTTTTTCGATCTTTTTTCTTAATCGGTCTGGTCTCAGTTTACTTTTTTGGAGGACCGACCTAGTCCGTCCGGTCCACGGTTTACAGATTCAAAAACTCTGTTAGGACCGACCCGGACCCACTATATATAAAATAATATATTTTTAGATACTATGTATATATATAAGATAAATAAATAGTGAAAATATTTATATTAATATTTGATTAGTTTAAATTATAGTTTAATCCAATACTAGTTTTGTTTTAATTGTAAATTTTGATATTTTTTAGTTTTTAATGTTTGAAAAAAATAGATTCGGGTATCTTTTTATTATTATAAATGATGTAATTCATTAATGTGAGGACCGACGAGTTAGACCGGACCGACCCTATAAAAAACTGAACCGACTAGGATCGGTTAACCGACATTATCGATCCGATCTCGATCTATTTTTTTAGAGAACCGATCAAATCGATCCGGTCCGAAAAAAATCTTAAAACCGAATCGGACCGAATCGCAAACACCTCCTAAGTTTGAATAAAACTAGACGTACCCACACTTGTACCCAAAATCCATACCCAACATATAAGACAAAATAAAATGGCCCCACATAAATCTCCAAACAAATAATAAACATAAATAAACCTACCTAAACACACTAAACTTAAAAAAGTAAACTAAAAAAAAAAGAAAAATAATTCATACAAACCATGAGAATATTAATTTTGACAAATAACATTAAATATTTTTATTTATTAAAAATAAGCACTCAAAATGTTATTAATTAAAAAAAGCACTGAATTTTTTTATTTTTGGCTGTTTCAATAAAAATTTAAAATCAATATTTTTAATAAAAATATATATGTATTTTTTAAAAATATTCTAATAAGATATTATTTTTAAAAAAAAATTATTTTTAACTCATTAAGTCCCTCAATCGCCCATTTACCAAATATTCTTTTATTTTTAAACGCCCGCGCCAGCGGCACGCCTTATTTTTAAACTCAAATTAAAAATATTTTTATTTAACCCATAAAAAGCGTGAAAATATTATTTTGGTAAAAAAAAAAATATTTTTATTTTTAACAAATAAGGAGTGAGAATGTTATTAATTGAAAAAAAACACTGGAATTTTTTTTTAGCACACAAACACTAGAAAATATTATTTTTAGCAAAAAATACCGAATCTTTTTATTTTTGGCAAATAAATCGGGAAATTATTATTTTTAGAAAAAAAAACACTTAATATTTTTCTTTTTGACAAACAAACAATAAAGATATTATTTTTGATAAAAAAAAATAAAGAATTTTTTTAAAAATTTATTTTTAACGTATTTAGTCCCCCAAACACCCATTTACCCAGAATTCTCTTATTTTGAAAGGTTCGCGCTAGCTCTATACCTTATTTTTAAACACATTTTTTTTTAAACTCTTTATTAAAAAATATTTTTGGTACATTTGGGAGGTTTTAGCTTTTACTTTTTAAAAAATAATTGTTTTAACTTTGAAAAAGAATCATTTTTAAAATAAAAACATGAACCCAAGTTAACGATAAAAACAAGAAAATATTAAAAAAAAAACACGACCCCAAGTTACTAACAGAGAAAAAACACTGATTTTTTTTTTTCGCACACGAACACTAGAAAATATTAGTTTTAGCAAAAAAATATTGAATCTTTTTATTTTTGGCAAACAAACAGGGAAAATATTATTTTTAGCAAAAAAACACTTAATATTTTTCTTTTCGACAAACAAACACTAAAGATATTGTTTTTGATAAAAAAAAATATTGATTTTTTTAAAAATGAGTTTTAACCCATTTAGTCATTCAAACACTAATTTACCCAATATTCTTTTATTTTTAAAGGTTCGCGTCAGCCGCACTCCTTATTTTTAAACTCAAATCTTTTTTAAAACATCTTTATTAAAAAAATATTTTGTATATATTTGGGAGGTTTTAACCTTTATTTTAAAAAAAATATTTTTTTTGATTGAAAAAAAACATTTTTATAATAAAAACAAAAAAATATGAACCCAAGTTAATAACAAAAACAAACCTTTTTGCCTTCAACTCTTTTTGTCTTATTCGGTGGGTATAAGTGTGGGTATAAAGAGCGGGTACGTGTAGTGCTGCTCCCTAAGTTTTACTCATAAAAAAACAGCTTTTCCATTCGGTAAGCTTAGCTTCGCTCTCTTTTTATAAGTGACCTGCAAGCCGGTTCGTACTGAAAAGTTTGGTGACAGGTCCCTTTCCTAATAATTACTAGGGGGTGAGGAAACTAAGTAGGTTGCTTCTTTCCAGCTGTATTTGTTTGCTAGTACCGCTTTCCTATTTGGCATGCGGATTCTAAATAAACAAAAAACTATTGAATATTGAAATAGTTTGACCATCGCAATTGGAAATGGCATATAAATGAACAGAAGCCAGCCTCTTGTTGATCCATAAACCGAAAGGAAAAAAAAAAGAAAGTAATCAGTCCTGTAGAGCTATCAAACATGAACAGAAGACTCATTACATCATCCGCAACAAGGCAACTACATGCCTTGTACACAGAAGCCATCAAACCCACCTCTACAACTCCTCCTCACCTCAATACTTTTACCCTTCCTTCCTTGGGTCACCTCACTCGCCGGTCTCAAGAACAACTGCATCCTCATTTCATCACCCCTCCCTCCTATAATTCCATTGATACCGTGCCAAAAGTAGAGTTGGAAACAAAGAAATTTGTATTCCATAAATCAAAAATAACTCAGCTTAAGGCCATGGCTGCTGTCCAGGGTGTCCACAACCCCACTCTAGTTCAAGTCCTGAATGCACTCATTTTCAAATGTGCCAAGGCTGCAGCTACGGACAAATCGGCGGCAAGTCCTACTAGAAGGTCTCCTTTGTTTCAATTTGTCGACGCACCTCCCAAAATAGTCCCGCGATTGAACAAAACTTGTGTAGGTGATTTGCGCGCATTGAAGGAGCAAATCTTGAAAAGGAAATTGGAACTCCAGCAGTGCGAAGAAAAACTAAGATGGGAAGAGGTTGCGAATGCCACCAAAAACATGCTTGTTTTGATGGATACCCCAAGTGGGGATAGTATTGAATCACGGGTCACTTTGGAAAAAGGATGCATGACAAAATTTCAACAAGATAAACAACTCTTGCAATTTGCTTCTTTGTAGCAAATGAAATTGATTTAGAGAATATAGATTAGGACTATATGGATATCTTTGCTTGCTAAAGTTAAGAGGGATATAATATTTTGCTTTGCTAGGCCTTCTATTACCCTCTAGCTTGACGTTTATAGAATTAGTGTATAGAGTTGTTTTATAGGTATGGTTTATACTGGTAACAACTAAAAATCATGCGTTATTTGCTTCTATGTCTCAATTGCAATACACTTTTGTACTTTCCTTAATTAGTGTATAATAACAACGCTGAACCTGAAATTGAAATTGTTGGCTGGACTCCATAATGTTTAAATTTGTATAAAATCTTAAAATAGGTATAGTTTGCACAATAATTGTTTGTTAAGAAATGTTGTATGTTTGGTATCATGGCAAATACATCCATGATAACTCGATTGTTTTATAATAATCCAAATTTGTTTTTTCCGTTAACTGGACATACCATGTTACAATTCTGTTAATCAATTAGAAGTTAGAACCGAAGTCAGTCAAAGAAGAGCAACTGAGATATAAAGGACAACCACTACTCTTAGTCAAACTAAGACGGTTGATACCAACGACTACACTGTTAACTTATCCAAATTATTTTTTGTCATGGCTCATGAGTTGGTCTACGCAGGTTTTTTCCTCCAACCAAATAAGGTTTGATTTGGTGTATAAATGCAACAAAGCTTGCCTCTTCGATTACAATAAACCAGTAGAAAAAAGAGTCATCAACCCATCAGTGATGGAGAGAAATTTTGTTCAATCTGCCACAAAGCTTCGCGCCTTCTCCACAGAAACATTAAGCCCACCTCTACAACTCCTCACCTCAACACTTGTTGGCTTTTCCTGAACAATACCATTAGTACAGCGCCAAAGATAGAGCTTGAACCAAAAAAAATTGTCTTTCTCTGAATAACAATGTTGGTACAATTTATATATTGTATTTAAAAATCACGCTAGAGAGTTTTATGAAGAATTCGAAAAATTACAATCATAAAACTTTTATGATTTGTGCGTACGGCATATTTGTCGTTCTTGTCGTTATAATAACAAATTTAAATTTTTACAATAGCCATAATTCTATTATTGCGGATAAAATGATTGATATCAATCTCTCCCATAAAGGGTATCTTATAATATAATAGGTTCTTCCACCTTTTATTTCCTAACTAGCCATAGCTAATGGTAACTCCATTATTACTAATTGCGTTAATAATTAATATTCTTGAAGCTTCAAAAGACATCGTCATAATATGTGTAGACATATATCCATTAATTAATTCAGAATCTTTTCTAGGTTAATGGATCTTATCAAAACACATAACCTTCTCAATAGCATAAAAATGCACTTTTCAATTATAAACCTTCACAGTGCTCCCACAAAATAGACAATTCCAAACTAACTGTATTCAGTAGCTCAGTGGAAACTACTTAAGATGTTCGCATATTTATCTTTCGTAACATTGTATATAGTGTTCTTGACAATTCATACTTAGCTCATATGGAATATAAGATGGTTCACAATTAGCATATATCTATTAAATAAATATTCTCGTATTTCAAGGTACTCGATCTATTAATTCTCCATATTCGGCCTTGTAATATTAATAAGTAATATTCTTGTTTCATCGAAACTCACTATGCTAACACTATGACTTTGCATGAATTTAGTTTTCTTGGAAACAAAATATCATAAGCAATTATTAGCTAACCACACTTGTATAAACAAATAATAGTGCATTCATGTTTCAACATACTTAATGATAAATAAGATTTTATATTATTCTCAATCCATTCTCATTTGATGATTTAAAATAATCAAAATATCATGCCATTTATTGGTGCCTTCTACATTCATAAATTTTTCAACTTCAAGTCGGTCCAAGTAAGTTGCCTTACCTAGGTCATCATCCGAAAAATGATATTATATACATTAATTTTAACTCAACATGTATAATAAATTAAATGAAGCGACTCCATTTCTATGAAAATAATTTAACACGCAAATATTGTATAACTAAGTTATCTTATCGATAAATCTTGGCTATATTCAAAGCTTACAATCATAAATGATAATGGTCTCATTATTCTTTCAAAGGATATGTATATTCCTTATTATCTTAAATTTATAAGATAAGTCAATTATAAACTAATTTTTAGTTCATACTAGGGAACTCAATAAAATATTTATGACATGATTTCTCTAAGATTGTTGGAATCTTTTTTAATAGCATAAGGAAGCTTTTATTTTTAAGTCACGACTGCTAAAATTAATATGTAACACCCCAAAATCTAAGGTTGAATGCATAAAATAAAGGGTATTGTTTGTGTATAAAAGAGAGGAAAAGAAAATATGTTTTTTGAGTATTTTTGTGCCCAAGGCTGTTCCAAAACAATAGCCAACGATCCCTTTTTATAAGGTAAAAATATAAGCGTTTGAATCAAACCACAACTCCTCAAAAATACTTGTTGTTCACGTTTTCTGGGACCATCGATCGATCTATGAAAATCATTGATCGATCGATCATGCCTAAAATCTGACAGTTTTCCTAAAAAAATGCCATAAGGCAAAATATTAAAAAATTCATATAAAATCTGTTTTAACTCCGATTTCAATTCCGCCTGAAGTTTTATTCTTCTAAAATCATAACCAACATATTTGAGCAATACAAATAATTTTATCTCAAAATTTACTTTTCCTCTTTATTTTGAAAAATACCCCAAAAATTACGCGGGTTGTTACACTTCCCCACTAATAATGGAATTTCGCCCTCGAAATTCGTCGAATACCCAACTCTCAAAAATCAGGCCAACAATCTCCAAAAATAATCTCGTCACTAAAAAATAAATTCCTCGCATCTAATCTAAATGCCTAACGCGAAACGATTCTCTAAAAAATTCTATCTCCAAAATACGCGCCACAAAAACACAACAGAGCCGAAACGCAAGACCCGAGGGTGGTCGTATACCTAAGCTCGGATACCATTCTGTAACACCCCAAAACCTAAGGTTGAATGCATAAAATAAAGGATATTGTTTGTGTATAAAAGAGAGGAAAATAAAATATATTTTCTGAGTATTTTTGTGCCCCAAGACTGATCCAAAACAATAGCCAATGATCCCTTTTTATAAGGTAAAAATATAACAGTTTGAATCAAACCACAACTCCTCAAAAATACTTGTTGTTCACGTTTTCTGGGACCATCGATCGATCTATGAAAATCATCGGTCGATCGATCATGCCTAAAATCTGACAGTTTCCCTAAAAAAATGCCATAAGACAAAATATTAAAAAATTCATATAAAATCCGTTTTAACACCGATTTCAATTCCATTTGAAGTTTTATTCTTCTAAAATCATAACCAACATATTTGAGCAATAAAAATAATTTATCTCAAAATTTATTTTTCTTCTTTATTTTAAAAAATATCTCAAAAATTACGCGGGTTTTACATAATAGTTCTCTTGAACGCCAAAGTTTTAGATTATATTCAAATGTTCTTCAATTGGAGAGGTACTCGCGTAAGTGCCACACTATTTTCTATTTATAACTGTGAGAAACTACATATAATGTTCCCCCATTATATATTCAATTTATTAAAATGGAATCTAAACTCATTGTATTGCAGTATTAAATAACAATTAATCTTATCCTTTATATTAATACATGCTTAATATTTTCAAGTATAGACGATTAAAAAAATGCAAGTTTATTTATTCTAGTCACAAGTTCAGATTTTTGAGGGTCTAAAAGTCACATAGATTACACAATGTATTTCTTAAAGAAATAAAACATACAATTTTTCACATATTATTGTAACACCCCGTATTTTGGAGAATATGGAAATTTATAAAATTGGTGATTTAGAAATTTATTTAACTGGGAGAAATTATTTAATTTGGTGATTTAGATTTAAATTAATTCGATTTAAGTTTAATTTTATGTGCGTTGTATTTTGAGGTGGAAATAAGATGATGTTATAAAGTGATTCGGATGGTGGTTTTGAGATTATAAATGGTTCCAAAAGGGTCAAAATAGTCGAAAAAGTGTTTTTGGGTGTATAGTTTGAGTCCCGGGGTGATTTTGGACCAACCCGGCACCGTTAAGGGCATTTCGGTCATTCGCAAGTTTGAGGTATAGAGAACTCCGAAAGTATTAAGTTTATATCTTCCATTAGAGAAAGGTAACTAGGGTTAACACAAAGTTTAAGGAAGAGAGGCCATAGGAGAGGAAGAGGATGGGAGAACCAAGTTCTTACACCGTTTTTCGCCCCGAACACAACATAATCGAGATCGGAGTGAGGGGAGAACCACCACACCATCATCCCAACGAATTTCAAACCTGCTATTGAGAGGCAAGTGTTTAAATGGCAATTTATTTTAAGCATGTTATAATACCTATGTAGAATAGGGTTTGATTTCATGATTTTGGAAGAATTAATATGATTTTGGGTGGATTTAATTCTTAAATTAAGATAGGAATGTATGTAGAGATATTCCTTTATGTTTATGACATGAAATCATAGAATTTGGGGTGATTAGAACAAATTAAATCTGGTTTCTTGATAATAAACTTGAAGAACACATAAACTAGGGTTTTTATGGGGTTTTTAAAGATAATCTGATCTTGAATTGAATTCATGAAGAATTGATGATAATTTTACATTGAAAATCCTTCTCATACGTTTATATAATGATTAGACATGTTATTTTGAGATTTGGTGAAGTTTCATGAAGATTCAAAAAGTTATTTTTGTGTGAAATTTATAAAAACGTAGGGAAGAAGAAGACATGCCATAAATCGAATCGATTCGGACAGGGGCAAATCGATTTGGCTGCCGAGAAAACCATAATTTTGCCTTCTTATTTATATAACCCCATGAATTGAATTACGAGGAACTTTGGTGATAGTTTAGTAATTATGAGGAGAGCTGGGGAAGGTCAGTAGGCATGGGATTTTGGTTCGATTGATGTTGATAAGGGTTAAGTTGGGATAATTTAATCGACGGTAGCGAATTGTACACCGAAAAATTTAGATTTGGGTTACGGGAAGGGTATACCATAATATAAGATGATAACCAGTAGAATATAAATGTAATAACTACTAAATTAATGTAAGGGATAATAATGGGCCCTCCGGGTAAAGAATAATGCTCGGGAATACACGATATAGAGATATATTGTGAATATATTGTACGGTGAGTATTCGAGAGATAAATACTACGTACGGATGATTATTATAGGTTGGTTGTATACCTATATAAATTTATTATTATAGGTTGTGTGTGAACCTATACGAAATATACATATGGATTGGTTGTGTGTATGCCGAGTATGTGCTTGTGTATATGTGAACATACCTACGCTACTTGCTATCACGAAATTCCCGTGTAGTGGGCATTCCTACCTTGACAATTCCAGCGAGGTCTAGATTTGTGTCCCAAAATATAGTGTTGTTAATGGATAGTTATGTGAGATGAATAATGAAGACGGCAGGTTGTTTGGGTACGTTAGGTATGTGCACAGTCCCAAAGACTTATCACTATGTTCGCCTCCAATATGTGTTGTTTTGATTAATGGTTCGAGGAGATACTACTGAATCCATAGTCCTTGATTAAGTTTGAGAGGTACTTAGACTGATAGCAAAGTATGCGAATATGCATCACGGTGGTTAGTCTGATGGATGCTATATTATATATATAGTGTGATATATATATATATACTAGCAGATACCCGTGCTTGAAGGCACGATGAAAATTTCCAAAGTACGTGATCGCGAAACGGTAAAAAAATTAAAAGTACGTAATCACAAAACGACAAAAATACAATTCCCCAACAAAACATATATATATATATATATCATTCCCCAAAATCCATGATAATAATATTCGTTTATGTCAAAATGCCAACAAAATTGTAAACAAAATAAATATAAAATATTATCTTAATCGAGTATCCCATGTACGTCTGAGAATTTTCACCTTTGGAACACATACTACACATGTCTATGGAACTTATTAACAAAAACAGTCATCAACCCTTTCATAATCTAATCCAAAGAGGTAAAAAGTGATACTATCTTGACATCCCAACATACTAATACTATCTTGAGCACCTTTAAAAAAGAGGTAAAAACGTGAGCATAGGCCTCTATCATAAATGTGAATTCGATTTTACAAATATGAAATTAACTTGGTCCTGATATCTTCAAACAAAGGAAGTAAATATTAACAATGAGTTATTGCATATGATTTAATAAATTGTTTCATAAAACATTGTACCATAACTTTAGCTTTTGGAGTTGATACAAATATAAAACCTTGTATTATTCTGCTTCTGTAAGGTTTTGAATTCATGTCTCTCCTTTAGTCCGTTCCCCATTTTATCATAACATAATTACTCTGGAGGGATGATTTAGCCACCACCTTTCTGTTAATTTCAACTCTCTATTTTTGTTTATCTACAAGAATTTTAAAACAATAAAGAAAACAGAAAAACAAAACAGAAAAACAAAAGAGAAAAACAGAGCAAAGTTTCTTCAACTTAGCTAACAGCAAAGAATTCTTATTTCAAACTCTTTCACCTAGTTTTAAATATAAAACATTAAAATGAATAATTTAAAAATGTTTTAAATTCATTGCTTCAGTTCATTATTAGACAAGCTAAACAATAACCTAGGTTGAAAATAAATATAAAAAAATGTTACTTTGAGGAAACTATTTTTTCTCTTCAACCTTGAACTCTAATAAATATTATTAGCAAGAACTACTGCATATAATACTCCAATTTCTTGACTAAAACCTTTGTTGTTGCCGTAAATACAATGATTTGGCGTGCACTTGGGCTAACAAAGCCTTCTTCCACGACTTTGTCGATGGACGACAATAGTGAGTTATAGTATCCATCCACATTCAACAACTCAACAAGTTTATCATGAATCGCAAGTTGAGCCCAAGTGATCACTTCAAAAAGCTCCTTAAGTGTGTCATAACCACCTAAATAAAAGAACCCACCTGACCCATCTTGTTGATATAAACAGACACTATTTTTCAGTGAGGATCACCTGCATTATCAATTACAAACATTTCAGATTCGTAAAGGAGAAGTAGTCCTAACAATTTATAATGCATAAACCCTGGTCATTTGGTTTTCATTCGGATGAAACAATCACTTCACTCAATTTTGAAATTCGTATATTGTTTAGTTTATTAGAAATACTGTCACCAATTCAGATTTCCCAATCATAATTCACAAATTTTAAGGAATCATTTTTTCAGTTTTAACCTCCAAACTTAATTAACGCATAGATTACATCAACTAACTCTGAGATTTTATGCCTTAGGTAATGTTGACTTCCTCGATATTTTATCATAATAAACTGGACCCATAATGTATAACCCATGACCAAATTAACATCTTAGATGCACTGGTGCAATTGTAAGCATATGAAGGAATGTGGATTGATAAAGTCTGGTCTAATGCCATATTTTAATTAAGCTAAAATATAGAAAAATGAATATATAGATAAGATACGGAAGAAAACTAATTGACTTGTAAGATGCTTATTTGCTTCTATTTTTGTTCGATATTTAATTTTCAGACATATGATGTTTATAACACGTTATCAATGCCCATAACCATACGAAATGGCATTTTGTTATGAAATATACAGTAGTTACATATAGCTGTCCAATATAAATTACCACTTGAAGTATGTAACTGTGTGACTTTCTCGTGGCTATATCATAAATTACTAATGCAAGATGGACCCTCTAAAACACTAGTAATTCCTTCAACAACAACTACTCCAGCATCTCACATTGATTCCATCATTGATCTCACCATGGGCATGACTATTGCGAACAAAGAAAATCTCCAATGCCTCAGCAAATGATCGAACACAAAAACTCTCCATCCCATACACCTTAAAATAAACATGTATTAATCAAATACTCTACTGAATAATCAAATAATATAACTAAACACCTTCAATTTCTAGCTCTATAATACACCATAAATATTAACTAGAATATTCACATTCCTTTTCAAACATCCAAAAAGCGATAAAAATGTATCCAATGAAAAAGTAAACTGCATAGCTTACACAAAAATGTAGACTAAGTTGTAAATAAATATACTAAAAAAAATTAGAACTGAACTAAACATGTCTTACAACACCCACATAACCATTGGATTTGCTTCAAAAAATGTATTAATCTAACAATAATATTAACTCTGACAGCATCCATATAAGAGAAACAAAAGGAAATGTTAATCTTAAATTTGTGAGGCAATAGTACTGTCATATTAGTAGAAAAACCCACCTTTGAAATGAGCTTCTTCTACCCTGGGCCTGAGCAAAATTAGCAACCAATATGATAATCAGGAATAAATAAAGAATAATCTAAAATTTAAAAACCCCATAAATGTATTAATCTAACAATAATATTAACAGAATCACAGTACCGTCATTTTAGTAGAAAAGCCCACCTTCGAAATAAGCTTTTTCTACCCTCTTCCTGAGCAAAATTAGAAATTAATGTGACCCTTAGCTTGTGAAAAACCATCGAGTTTAGGGATCTTGGGTTGATTTCATCACATAAGCCAAGCGTCGACTTCTTCAAACCTAAACCGATCAGAGTTGGTTGGAAATGAACAAACCTCTATGGGTATCTATAGGGTTTGCGAGAGGAGGGGCGACGCGATATGAATGAGGGGAGGCTGATTAGTGAGAGGGAGAGCATAAGGAAAGGGGGAGGGTTTTGGGGGCAACATCATATGAGTGAGAGGTAGAGAGAGATGGTTTTTGTTTCAGATAAAGTTTTGAGATATGGGAGAGAATGGTGAGTTTATCAAAGTGGGTGTGGGCGGGATATTGAAAATTAGGCGACATAATGAAAATGAGAGAATTAATCTGGACCCTTTATTCTCGTAGAAGAATCGTAGTCCTTATTGTGCTTAGATAGAATTAGAATTCAAAAACCTCCCTCCTTTATTTTATATATATATATATATATATATATATGAATGTTTTGTACTATTTATATGTGATAGTAGTGAGACTAGATAGTGCGTATCTAAACAAAGATTAATCTACTTATGTGTGATAGTAGTGAAACGAGATAATATGTATCTAAAGAATGATTAATCGATTAAAGAGTAAATAGTAGGGAGATTAGATAGTGTACATCTAAATAATGATGAATCTACTAATGTGTGAATAGTAAGAAGATAGATAGTGAATATCTGAAATAAAGTTTAAGTAGAGAAACTTAAATGGTAAGTCTTGAACAATAACATGCGTGAAATGGTAAGTTGGGTTTAATAATAACATAAGATAGATGTTAATTATTAAGGGTATTCGGTATGGGTTGTAGGGGTGAGCTAGACTAATTTGAGGTTTATTAGATACTGGTAACCAAGTTGTATTGGGTAGAATGATTAGGAGTGGTCGAGTAAGAAACATTAGGTGCGCACTATAGATGAGAGGTGAGGAACTCAAGGGAGTGTTCGCAGCCTAACATGTGTATCTAATAACTGTTAATTTAAATTAAAATTCAAATGCTTGCTAAATATTTTCAAATGATTTTACTTGGGCTCTGACCCGTGCTTGCAAAATAATTTTCAAAACATTTTAGGTGTCCATCCACAGGGACGCCAAGCAGGATGATCTGTTGCAGGGATGTGTAGTTGCAATATTTGTGGATACTTACAGGATTTGGACTTAGTCGCTTCAGTTACTTCATTCCTAGTGTAAGGTGCAGTTCAGTATTTCATGCGGGTATGTTGCCCTCAACTATTTCATTTATATTAGTCAGACTTTGTACACATACATTTTTATTCATGTTGGACTTTATTTTGGATTTTGGAACCGATGGTTTATTCGGTATTATTTTATCTCAGTCATTTATATTGTGGATGGATTTATATTACTGATGCATGGGATGCTAATTGTGGTAATATTGTTTTGTTGTTATTGTTATTTAAATAAAAAGATAAAATTTGGCACCGACTTTTTGAATACTAGGTGGTTAGTAAAAAGTTTAAATTATTTTCTACAGTGATGCTAAGAATGAACCAAATGGGAATCTTGTTTTAAATTAATAAAGGCCCGATCACCCGATATATAATTGGGCGGGGTGTCACAATTATATTTCACAATGTATAAGATAATATTTGTATTAAAGTTTAAACCTCTCTTCCAAATAGCTCAACTAGAATATATTTACCAAAGTAAAGATTATTTTTGCACCAAACTCAATTATGATAAAATCTTTCAATTATTATCGTTTACACGTATGGTATATATTTACTCAAAGTGAAGTCTGAGATATGAGATCTCAACTCGTCATGATTATATCATATGCATGAGGTGTAAAGTATTATATATAAATAATTTCAGAAAATACATATTACCTTATACAATTTTTATAAAATTCATCTTTCATTTCTGATCTAAAACTATTCTTAGAACATCATAATAATCAACTTGAAACTACGAAAATATACAGAAGATTTTGAATCTGCTTGCAGTAATAACGTGGCTCAAATTTGCAAGAAAATATTTAAATTCAAAAAATTTCATTAAAAAACTTCTTGTTTGAAATTTTACTATGACCAAGTCACTTACTGATTTTTTGTAAATTTTAGAATTCATCCTTATGTGTCTGATTTTATGAAAAATTAGAATTACTCAAAAACATTAAATATATGTTAAGATAAACTCAATTCACAACAAGCTTGTAACACCCCGTATTTTTCGAGGATGTAGAATTTAATTAAATTGGTGATATAAGATTTAATTAATCTGGAGGATGTAATAAAATTAGTGAATTTGAGATTTAATTCATTCGGATTTTTTTTACATGTATCGCAATTTGAGGATGATGTTGGAGATTTTAGTAAAGTGAAAAGGATGGCGATTCTGAGTTCACAGTTGGTTCCGAATAGGTCAAGATAGTCGAAAAATAGTACCCGGGGATAATAATTGGGTCTCGGGACATTTTTGGCATAATCGGACTCACGCGGGAGTGTTCCGGTCATTTGGGCTTGACCCATAAGCTTAATTTCGGGATTAGTGATATAAAATCTACATTAGGGAGTTTGTGATAGACACAACTCAATAAGAAAATCGTATTTTTGCAAAAGATAAAATAGGTAGAAATTAGGAGAACTTTGGTGTGCTCTTCGTTAAATATTCGTCTACAACAAAGAAAATCAAACCCTATGAATTATTCACACAAGTAGTTAATATTGCTTTCATATAAATTGCATTATTGCAATTCATATCTTGGTGGGTGTAAACCATATTCATTTCGGGATGGGTTATTATATCAAAATTTGTTTTGGGTGGGTTTTCATACGAAAAAGGGTCTTTGGATGATTTAATCATGCTATATAGATTACATGGAAATTAATGATGCTATATGATTCTAGGTTGTAGGAATCAGAATCCTATGATAAACCCAGTAGAGATTGATGTTTAATTTTGGATTATAGAATAAAATTTATAATCGATTTAATGGAACCCGGATAAAAACCCAATTTAGAAATTGATGGATTGTGACTGAAACCAATAGTTTTTAAAGGTTTGGATGATGTTTAGAACCTGATTTGGAGGTGTATTTATGTTGAGAATGATCGTATTACAGTTGGGTTAAAATCATAAATCTTAGAAGTTTGTTAATGGAGGGAAAATGTGTTGGAGAAGAAGAGGGTTCACTGTTCAGATGCAACAAATCGATTCAGATTTGTGGGTGAATCGGTTCAGGGGTCAGGCCGAACCGGTTCGGGGGTACCTGACAGTCCTAGTTGTTCGAATTTAATTTAGGACTTACTTATTGATGAAAAATAAACATGGGGCATATGTCTTAACGATTGTAGGTGGATATAATTAGTATTAGGAGGGTAGAAAGTGTGTGTCACATGATTAATGAATTTTGGGAAAAATATTCTAAGGTATTTAATTACGAGCAGAGTGAATCTGTCCGACCATTATAGGGAGTAACACTACTTTAATAAATAAATTAATTAATTAAATTAAAAATCAGGGTGGTGACTCGAATATTTTCAGCCTAGTGCGATGGGAGTTAGGCACATAGTAAATTGTCGAATATCAAAATTAACGAGGGATGTTAAACTTAATAGCGGGATTTTGTGTAACAAATTCTCAGACATAAAAATACGGACTGGATGAGTGAGCCGGGGCATTATATTTGGGTGACACTACTTAAATAACAAAATAATTAATGTGTGATTAATTAAATTACAAGTCGGGATATAGACTTAGGTATTTTAGGCTAGTGCTACGGGTTAGTTGGGCCTTATTAAATATACATATACGGTTATGTGTGATAGTATATATATATATATATATATATATATATATATATATATATAGGAGAAGGCTCACCTACATCATGCTCTATACATCATCCATGCATCACGCTTAATTACAAGCCCTAAAAAACTTTTTTTTCAAATTTTATATTTTTCCCTTGAAATTAACCTTCTAATCAACCCATATGCAAAAAATTAGGTCAAAATACATTTTGTAACTATTTTTAAAAAATCCACAAAAAAACTGATAAAAATACCTTACTTATTAGGGTATGCGCCAGCAGTTTTTTTGTGGATTTTTTAAAAATAGCTACAAAATGTATTTTGACCTAATTTTTTTCATATGTGTTGATTGGAAGGTTAATTTCAAGGAAAAAATATAAAATTTGAAAAAAAAGTTTTCTAGGGCCTAAAATTAAGTGTGATGTATGGTGTGATGTATAGTGCATGATGTAGGTGAGCCTTCCTCTCTCTCTCTCTCTCTCTCTCTCTCTCTCTCTATATATATATATATATATATATATATATATATATATATATATATATATATATATATTTGTGTGCTCTATATATATCGGTGTGAATGATATTTATGGGAATACATACCCATCTAGTGCTATCATATGAGGTTGCGTGATGTGGGTGAATCACCTGACTTGAGGAGCAGGAAGAGTATAGTCCCCAAGTCATATTGCCAATTTTTATTACGTGATTTATTTTTTGAGGTGAGACGCTTTGGGTATGATTCGGTTTCACTTTCGGGAGGAATATGAACGCCCCCACTACGTTTGTAATATTTTTGCATATGTTCGATGTGAGCTAGTCCGACTTGAGGAGGCCAAGTTAAAGTGAGCATGCATGGAACATGATAGCATTTTAGGGAAAGCATCCGATGAGTTATTACTCGAGAACGGATGGTTGTTATACGCGACATATGTGTGAATGTTGTCGTACATTAGTACGTAAATTATATGAGTAGATAATTATGTACGTGTTAATACATAAGTGTGAATGTATTTCTTATATAACTAGGGTGAAAGTTATATGAATTTAAAAATGTGATTTCGTATATATTTAGTGCAAAAGTTATAGGATTTAACAAGGGGTTTCCCATATAATTAGTGTAAATGTTATATGATTTAATATGGTTGAACCGATTAATAAGTTAATGAGAAGATAACTTAATAATCAAAGTAAGAATAATTGGTTTAGAGTAATACGGTAGAAAGAGGTGTGATACAACTATTTAGGTGGGGTATCTGAACTAGGAAGGTTAGGAGGCAAGCGTTAGGTGTGCACATTAGATTAGGGGTGAGTTATACCTCAAGAGAGTGCGACAATAGCTTAAATATGAAGAGTGTGCATGCATATTTAATTATTACAATTTAACTGCTTGCTAAATATTTTCAACTTTTTTACTTGGGCTCCGGGCCTTTTTAAAATCTTCTCCAAAACCTTTTAGGTGTCTAGCCACAGTGATGCCCAATTTTAGGATTCTAACTAGGGATACGCAACTGCAGCTGCAGCTCATGTGGAAGTTGCAGGACTTTTCTATAGACGTTTCATTCATTCAATTCTAATGTATGGACTTTATTTCAGTACTCATTTGGGCATGCCGTCCTCAGATTTAGTATTCAGTTATTTATTTGACCTTGTGTGTCCAGGTTATTTTTTCAATTTAATGTTGTATTTTATTATTGAAACGATAGTTGATTCGGTCATCTTAATTATTTCATTAACCTATGTTAGATTCAGTTATCAATTTGTGATAATGGTTTAAATTATTATTATTTCTGCTTGTTGCTATTTAATGAAAGATAAAATTTGGCACCAGTCTAATTAAATTATAAGGTGGTTAATAACTTTTAAAAAAAAGTTTTCGACAGTGATGTTAAGAATGAGCCATATGAGACTAATATTTTATTTTGATCATGGGCTGGCCACCTGGTATTTTAGTAGGTGGGGTGTCACAGATGGTAGCATAGCATCAGGTTCTAGAATCCCTAGGATATGTGTGGCTTATTACGTTTCAGCATGGCGTTCTTTGATATAGAGCCTCATTATTCCTTCACATATGCGACTTATGTTCTCCTGCTATTAAGTATAGTTGATGCAATTATTATATGATTTTGGTTGGGCTTCAAACACTGAATAATTTTGGATGACCAGCGAGGGTTGTTGGAAGGACTGCAGGGGGAGAGGCTCAGCAGAAGCCATGGAATATTTTGGGAACGATGACCATGATAGAAGTCACCATAGTTATTGTTCAGGCACATGACGTTGGGATAATCACTAGGGTGCAGTAGTTTCCCTAAGCACCATCGTAGAAAGCGGTGGTGCAAATTCAAACTCACCCAACGTAGTCAGGAGAGGGGGGGGGGGGGGGGGGAAGTCAGAGTAATGTAACAACCCGTCCTTTTGGAGACAATTAAATTCCATAATTAAGTATAAATTGGAATTTGGAGAATTTCTCGAAATAGTAATTTTTGAGATTTTCGAGGAATGAATGATTTTTTATGGATGTTAAGATTATTCTTGGGACTATATAGGTCGAAAGATTTTAATTACATGTCGTCGTGGAGTATAGCGACAAAAGAGGTAAGATGTTGAGTAGAAAACCCGCATTTACTTTTATGGGTTAGAATAGTGATTTGCGGTCAAGTACCTCGGATGGAAATTTCAACTGCACCATGAGTCTCGGAATGTCTGAGATAGTCGAAAAAGAGTATCCGATTGTCGAAATTGAGTTCCGGGTAATTTTGGAGTTAAACGGGCTCGTAATTGAGTAAACGAGTCGTTTTGGGGTTTTAAGGGGTTAAACCATTTTCTCTTTATATAAAGAGGGAGAGAGGGAGAAAAAGAGAAAGAGAAAAGAGAAAAGAAGGAAGAAAGAGAGAGAGGAGGAGAGAAAAGAGGAGAAGTGGGGGGAAACTCCGGCCAAACTCCGCGGGATTCAGCTCGAGGTCGTCGGATTTCATCCTCCAGGCAAGTGTTTACTTGCTTTATTTCATTTTGTGCATTCCTCTCATATCACAATTGGTATAAACATGATTTTAGGGTTAGAACCCTTAAAATAAATTTGGTAGAATTTGGATATGAGTTTACAAATTGATGTAATGTAAACTCTTAATGATTTCTAGTATTAAAACCATGTTAATGGAGTATAAAATGAAATTGAAATGGGAGAAATGCCCAAACCTAGGTTTTATGGATTTTAGGGTTAAAATCCAAGAGATATGGGTTAATACCCAAAAATAATTGATATGTTAGTTGTAAAACATGGATTAGATGTTTATTGAGTTGTTGGATGAGCTTAAAAACAACAAAAATGGAGAATAATGGAGGTTTGGAAATTTTTTGAAGATAATGAATAGTGACCTGCATGTTAACCGTATCGATTCGGCCCGGGCTAATCGATTCGGCTCTTGGTCAAAAAATGAAATTTGTATATCTCTTCGACGCGGTCGCGTGGGTGCCGACCGCGTATTTTTTTGATTTTTTTTTGGATTTATAGTGATTTTTCTACGGAAAGCTGTCCGAGATTGAAATCATTAGTTGTAACTTATTGGAGATAAATATTAGGGGTTCTCAAAAAGGATTTTTAGGATCTCTAAAGAATTTGAGGAGATATTAAAACTTTGGGTTTGTTGGAATAAATCCGAGTTATAATTTAGTTGATTAAATTTTGGGTATTGGGTTATATATAAAACCCTAAGCAGACTTGGGAATTTCGGACCAGCCGAATCGATTCGGTAAGAGACAGTTTGAAAGTAGAGCCATTTCAAATCGATTCGGTGGCCAGCGAATCGATTCGGGCAGGCCGAATCGATTCGGTCCTAGCAAAATTTTGAGGTTTTCTCCTTTTAAGTTGAGGGATACTTGAACTGTGGTTTGGGAGTCTATTATAGGAATTTCTACATGGAATATTAGGAATCCTAGATGATGATTTGAGGAGGATAAGAAAACCTCGGATTAATTTAGAGTGTGATCCGGGGTATGGAATTAATTAATGTTTTGGGATAAGAGACATTCGGGTTGATGTATAAGTCCTTAAATGAAATTAAGGTATTTTGTTAGCTATAAAAGTAAGAGAATACTTTGGGTTTAATATCATGCATATATGAATGCATGATTATGATTATTTGAGGGAATCTTTGGGATTAATGGTCATCGCTAGATGTACTTGGCATAGGGACATTATATATATATTCTAGGAGGAATATATGGTATATGTATATACTATGTGATTAAAGTATATATATATGATATGATGTAAATGATTTTGAAAATATAAAAATGAATATTTTCAAAATGGAAAGATAAATGATTTTCATAATTGATAAATTATGGATTACACACCTCCCTAAATCGCTATCATAAGGGAAGTTGCGTGCGTTATGGTGATGCCCCCTGGCTAATGAATGCAGGGTGGCTATAGTCCTATAGGCCATATGGGCGATTATTATTTACTGCGCTGGTTAGGGGATTCTGGGTGTGGTCTTGACTTTCCCGCAGGCAATATGGCCGCTTCCCGACGTTGGTAGGTTCTCAGGTTGTCTTGTATAGATAGGCCCTGGAAGATGATAGCCATTTAGGGGCGTGTCCAGTGGGGAAACCCGGAGGGGCGGTCTTAGTTTTATTAAAGCAATTTATGATAATAAATTGGCTTTAATTTACATTTCCTGAGTATAAAAAGGGAAATGGGATAAAGGTTTTGGCTTTGGTAACACTCCCGGATGGAAGAAGGGACGTGGAAGCATATGGTATGATCAAAGCATTTTTATGATAATGAAAATGGCTTTGAATACATTTCCTGAGTGTAAAAAGGGAAATGGGATGATATAAAACGGAAAAGCATTTTTATGATAATAAAACTGGCTTTTAAAAAGTATATGATTTGTTAAAGCAATTCATGATAATGAATTGGCTTTTATATTTACAGTTCCTGAGTATAAAATGGGAAATGGGAAGTTTTGAGAAAATGAAAGTATTGATAAATACTTGATATATGAACCCTCATTCCGGGAGATAGATCCGGATGTTTATGGTAAAATGTATATATATATGGATGAATCGAGTACCGAGGGTCTAATGGATCCCGACGATCGACCTTGCCGCATAGTAGTGTATCGGGGGGGTTCCTTGTTTGGATTTCTCTTTGCGAGACACCCCACGCACGAATATGGCAATGTGTTGAGACTGGGGAGAAGTTTAATCCTTAGTGCTCTAATATTATAAATGCTTATGGTATATATATTTATATATATCTTTCTGTACTGAGGGACTGGCGGATCTCGACGATCGACCGTGCCACGTAGTAGTGTATCGTTGGGGTTCCTTATTTGGATTTCGCTTTGCGAGACACCCCACGCGCGAACATGGCATAGCGTTGAGACTGGGGTGAAGTTTAGCCCTTAGTACTTGGACTATCTGGGGTAGATAGTGGTTGGGTGATAGACTAGTTTAGCAGGGTAGCTTGACTTGAAGGTTTTATATAGTTGCGCTAGATGTGCACTTTTAGAAGAGAGGTGAGGGGTATCTCATGGGAGTGCGATACCAATCTAAATATGAGAAAACCTTTTTCTAAACAAATAAAGCACATATGCACTTGCAAAATATTTTCAAACTCGGGCTCTGACCCGTTTATCTACTTTTCCCTCTCTTATTATATATTATATATATATAGGTGTCCAGACACAGGGGTGCCTGAATGACACTTCCTTTGAGTCAGACATTTGCTGCAGCAGCTGTGGATGCATGCGGGTTCTTGATAGACGCTTCTTTCATTGTACTCTAGATAGGAGGTACTGTATAAGCATTCGGGCCAATGGCTCAACTGTATTTATTTATTCCTTTGCAGGACATTCGATATGGTTGTATATTTTCACCGAGTATTCGGTTATTTATTTCATTTCATCTTTCCTTTCAGTTTCATTTACGCATAAACTGTGTGGATGTTTTTATTGTAATTGTTAAAAAGAGTAGTAAAGTTAAAATTTTGACACCGGCCTAATAGGTTATTAGTAATTAAATGGATTTTCGACAGTGATGCTAAGAATGATCCATATGAGACTCCTGTTATAATTTGATATAGGAGTGATCGCCCGGTATTTTATTAGGCGGGGTGTCACAAGTAACTCTTTTGAAGAGAGATCCATAAGGATTAGGGGAAGAGAGGGAGTGTGATAGGTCAATGGAAGTAGAAAATCCAAAGTCAATTGTGTAGGGTGGAGTGCAGTGGAACCCAAGATTAAATTTCGAGCGAAATTTTTGGCTCAGAGGAGTGGTGTTGTAGTGAGAAAGGTTAGTCACCATAACTATGGAAAGATACCATGAATAACGAGGAATTTAGAGTGCAGTTTTCTCGCAAAGCCTCTTATCAGCTTCTGAAACTGAGAGGCAAAGGGTATTTCAATACTTATTTCAGAAGGACTGTACGGTGGTCGGTCATAAATAGAAGTTGACGTGTTTAGCAAACTTTGTACCCTTTGAGGTGGATACGAAGGATCAAGAAGCTTCGTAAGTTAATAATGGACTCATAGGTAGAATATAAAAGCAAGGATGGGGAAATCAGTCTAGAACGACTGGTACCGTTACCGACAGTGTCGTACGTTTACAATCTTTTATCAACGCTTCCGTGAGAAGGGAGCCAAGAGTATTGGAGAACCTAATTGAAGGGCAATATTGGAATTAATAGTTCTAGTGAGGCACCACAAGAGGGTATACCTAGTAGAGGACCCAATATATTGATTAAGATTAAAAATATTCCTACCAGGTGATAGTGGATTCAGTCAGGACTGTGAAGGTCACCAACGAGTCCCATAAGGCAAATGGAGCCACAAGGACAACGGGGGTAGCAATCAGGGTGAAGTCTACTAGGTTCGTGAGAAGGATAACCCCAATATATCCAGTGCGTCCAGGGAAAGGGGAATGACACAGAGAGGTGTCTTATGTGTAAAGAATAGGAACATATGTGTAGATTCCGCAGTGAATTTGGGGACAAGAATGGGATGCCCAGTAGGGGAACAGTTATAAGAAGTTTTTGGTTCCGGTGGGACGGGGGTGTTATGTCCATGAACCATTTGAATCTCAAGTCCTATTGGAACTAGAAAGTGTGAGTTTTATCCCGAGATGATTGGGGTCTATTTTGTGTGACACGAGCGAGTCATAGTAGTTCGTTAGTACAAGATTCGTGCGAGAAACGACTTTAGTAGAGATATTGTTCATAATACTATAATGTGTGTATATTTACCGTTGAGTAGCGGGGATCTCTTTAGTTCAATCAGTAGGGGAACAAGTGTGGACACTGAGACGATATATATATTTTACAAGGATGACTAGTTTTGAGAGGTAATATTCGAGGTATGGTTTCATCCTAAGTATGGACTGTTGAGCGATGGTGTGAAGTTACAGCAAGACTTTCGTGTTCGTTGTTCCGGGGCAAGATGTGTATTTTTACGCTGTCTCACTTGAAAGAGGGTTGAGCTCACGACGGTGCTTTTTTGAAGTAGACTTCAAAGAGTACAATTGTCTAGTTACATTGGATCTCGAAGCGTAGGGACTTTTACTGATGTGATTCAGGTTATATCGAGTTTTCCGTTGAGCGAAGAGTTTTTAGCTCATTGTTGTTTACATACTGAAAACTTAGTGATAGTGAGAGAATCGTATCGCGTGACGCCTTGAGAGATATGGGCATAGACAATTTGATTTATGGGTCGGTAGATAGAATTTGTGATATCTTAGTTATGTTCTTTGGACCAACGAATTTTGATGATTGGCAATTCTAGGGGATAGTGTAATGGGGGAAGTTATTTTGAGCATCATTACGGGATGTTAGACGCATGGAACTTAATAAACGTTGGGAGTAGTGAGATGTTGTTGGATGTTAGTGCATAAATTTTTAATGTTAAATTATTAAACATGTAGAGGAAAAGCTTTAAGCTGAGAGCTATTACGATATATGGCCAGCGGAGCCGGGTAATGCTACAAAGGAAGCACTAATAAGACTTTTGCACCACAAGTTAGTGAGTGGGTCAATATCAAGAAGAATTAAATGGAAAATTTTGGGGTAATCGAGAATACGTGTATGATATAGCCATATCGAGAGTGCAGGGCTGAGTTTGATATAAGTGTGTTACCTACGGGACATAGTGATAATTATGCCGGGATGTTTGGTCTATAGTATATAGTATGGTGAGACTTTGTGTTTGCTGTTATCAGGTATGATTTACTTATGCTAGTTATCTCCTAAAAGAGGGTATTGTCTATATATATGTGTATATATGTTATCGTGTGTTGCACAATAGACTTATGAGAAAGTGTTTGTATTGGTATATTTGATCTCGGGAAGTAGGTACGTTTACTGATAGGATTCAAGGTGCATAAGGCTTATTATCGAGCGGGGAGAAGTAACTCCTGATGAATTCACACTAGGAATCTAGTTATAGGAAGGGGGTCGTATTGTATGATGTCATAGGCAACATGAGAATGAAGAAGTATATTGTTATGTCAGGAGACAATATTGGGACTATGTGCTATGGATTGAGGACCTATCGGATCTCAAGACCAATAATATTAGGTAGTAGTGTATTGAGAGGTTTCTTATTTGGATTTCACTTATCAAGACGTCCCACGCATGAAGCTTAGCGCAAAGTTGGAAGTGAGGAGACATGTGGTCATTAGGACATGGGTTTGGTACCTTGGTTATTATATATGTGTGTTTATAATTGTGAGTTGAAAGTTACACTACAATTAAAGGTAAGTGGAGCTGGGTAACATTATGCAGAGGAACATGAGTATAGGGTGTATGGGCGCCCTGGGTAATTAGTTTAGTCTTAATATCATTCACAATTAGAAGGGGAGAGATGTGTATAGCGATCTTAGAGACATGTGAGTAAGGAAGTATTCGAGGCTTGGAGTACTAGACTTATCTCAATTTTGAGGACGAAATTCCTTTATAAGGGGGAAGTATGTAACACCGTATTTTTTAAGGATATAGAATTTAATTAAATTCGTGATATAGGATTTAATTAATCTGGATGATGTAATTAAATTAGTGAATTTGAGATTTAATTAATTCAGATTTAAAAAAAATTACATGTGTCATAATTTGAGGTTGAGGTTGGACATTTTAGTAAAATGACTCGGATGGTGATTCTGAGTGCACGGTTGGTTCTGAATAGGTCGAGATAGTCAAAAAGGAGTACTCCGGGGGGTAGTAATTGGGTCTCAGAGGCATAACCGTGCTCACATGGGGGTGTTGGGGTCATCTGGGCTTGGACCATAGGCTTAATTTCGGGATTAGTGATATAAAACCTACATTAAGGAGTTTATGATAGACACAACTCAATAAGAAAACTCTAATTTTACAGAGGAGAAAATAAGAAAAAATTAGGAGAACTTTTGGGAGCCTAACCAAGAAAAGGGGTGTGTTCTTCGTCAAATATTCATCTACAACAAAGGAAATCAGACCCTACGAATATATTTCGGTAAGTAGTTAAACTTGCTTTCATTTAAAATGCGGTATTGCGATTCACATCATGGTGGGTGTAAACCATATTCATTTTGTGATGGGTTAGTTGATCAAAATTCATTTTGGGTTGGTTCTCATATGAAAAAGGGTGTTTGGATGATTTAATCATATTGTGTAGACTAAATGGAAATTGGTGATGCTATATGATTCAAGGTTGTAGGAATCTGAATCCTATGATAAACACAGTAAAGAATGATGTTTAATTTTGGATTATAGAATGAAATTTATAACCTATTGAATGGAACCCGGATAAAAATTGAATTTAGAAATTAATGGATTGGGATTGAAATCAATAGTGTTTAAAGGTTTGGATGATGTTTAAAACCTGATTTGGAGGTATATTTATGTTGAGAATGATCGTATTACAGTTGGGGTAGAACCAGAAAGGTTAGAAATTTGTTAATGGAGGAAAACCATGTTAGATAAGAACGGGGTTCGCTATTCAGATGCAGCGAACCAGTTCGGATTTGTCAGCGAATCAGTTCGGGGGTCAGGCTGAACAGGTTCGGGGGTATCTGACAATCCTAGTTGTTCGAATTAAATTTGGGACTTACTTATTTGGTGAAAAATAAATATGGAGTATATTTCCTAATGATTATAGGTGGGTATAATTAGGATTAAGAGGGTGGAAATTGTGTGTCACATGATTAATGAATTTTGGAAAAATTATTCTAAGGTATTTAATTACGGGCCGAGTGAATGTGTCCGAGCATTGTAGGGAGTGACATTACTTTAATAAAATAATTAACGTGCAATTAATTAATTTAAGAGTTGGGGCTGTGACTCAGATATTTTCAGGCTAGTGCAATGGGAGTTAGGCACGGAGTAGCCGGGTTAATTTATTGTAGACATATATTATAAATTTTTGAATATCAAAATTAATGAGGGATGTTAAACTTAATAGCGGGATTTTGTGTAACAGATTCTAAGAGATAAAAATATGGACCGAATGAGTGATTCGGGGGTATTGTAGTTGGGTGACACTACTTAAATAATAAAATAATTAACGTGTGATTAAATAAATTACAAGTCGGGATATATACTTAGTTTTTTTGGGCTAGTGCTACGGGTGTTAGGCACGAGTTAGTCGGACCTTATTAAATATATGTATACGGTTATGTGTGATGGTATATATATATATATATATATATATATATATATATATATATATATATTTGTGTGCTCTATAAATATTGGTGTGAATGATAATTATAGGAATACATACCCCTCTAGTGCTATCATAGGATGTTGCGCGATGTGGGTGAATTCTTTGGCTTAAGGAGCAGGGAGAGTATAGTCTCCAAGTCATATCGCCTATTTTTATTGCCTGATTTATTTTTTAGGTGAGACGCTTTGGGTCTGATTCGGTTTCACTTTCGGGGGGAATATGATCACTTCCATTACATTTGCAATATTTTTGCCCAAGTTCGGTGTGACATAGTCTGATTTGAGGTCGCCGGGTTAGAGTGAGCATGCCTGGGATATGATAGCATTTTAGAGAAATCATCCGATAAGTTATTACTCGATAATGGATGGTTATTATACGCGAAATGGGTGTGAATGTTGTAGCATACTAGTACGTATATTATATGAGTAGATAATTATGTATGAGATTAATATATAAGTGTGAATGTATTTCTTATATAACTAGGGTGAAAGTTATATGATTTTAAAAAGGTGATTTCTTATATATTTGGTGTGAAATTTATAGGATTTAACAAGGGGTTTCCTATATAACTAGTGTAAACGTTATATGATTTAATATGGTTTAACCAATTAATAATTAATGAGAAGATAACTTAATAATCAAAGTAAGAATAATCGGGTTAGAGTAGTGCGGTAGAAAGAGGTGTGATATGGCTAGTTAGGTGGTGTGGCTTAACTAGGAAGGTTAGCAGGCAAGCGTTAGATGTGCACATTAGTAGAGGGGTGAGCTATACCTCAAGAGAGTGTAACACTAGCTTAATTATGAAGAGTGTGCATGCATATTTAATTATTGCAATTTAACTGCTCGCTAAATATTTTTAAAATGTTTTACCTGGGCTCTGACCCATGCCAAAATCTTTTAGATGTCCAGCCACAAGGCCCTTAGTGTGAGGATTCTAACCAGGGATGCGCAGCTGCAACTCATGTGGAAGTTCCAAGACTTTGTTATAGACTCTTCGTTCATTCATTTTTAGTGTAGGGACTTTATTTCTATTCTCATTTCGGCATGTCGCCCTCGGATTTAGTATTCAGTTATTTATTTGACCTTGTGTAGCTAAGTTATTGTTTCAGTTTAATGTTGTAATTTATTGTTGAACCGATAGTTGGTTCGGTTATCTTATTTATTTTATTCATGTATGTTGGATTCACTTATCAGTTTGTGATGATTATTTAAATTATTATTATTTTCCCTTGTTGTTATTTAATGAAAGATAAAATTTGGCACCAGTCTAATTGAGTTACTTTGTGGTTACTTACTTTAAAGAAAAAGTTTTCGACGATGATGATAAAAATGAGGCATATGAGACCAACATTTTATTTTGTCATAGGTTGGCCACCCGGTTGTTTAGCAGGCGGGGTGTCACAATGTTGTCCAAAAATTTTAGCACTATGAATTAGATTTGTAAAAATCATAATAAAAGATTTACAACTCACTTTTTAAATTCCAAAGATTAAAATTCATAATCTCATAATACTATATGCATGTCAAAATTCACGAAATTTTAGTGTATACATAATTATAAAACTAAGATGATATTCCAATAAAATTTATAACATAAAATTTCATATTTTGATCACTTTAATGCAGTGGAAAAATACCAACTACACTTTAATTTAAACATTTAAAAAAATATTTGAACAATTTTCTTTTCTAGTAAACATACCGCAAGGTGCAAATGTTTATCATTTACCCTTCAAATCTTTATATAAATTTTTTATTTGATTCCAAATATCAAATTTTAATTTGATTGCATATAACAAATTTTAATTTGTTTTCAAATATCAAATTCTAATTTGATTTCATGTAAAAAATTCATGTGTTTCCATATAACAAATTTTCATTTATTTTCAAATATCAAATTTTCATTTGATTCAAAATGTCATTTTTTTCATTTGATTTCTTAACCACAAGTGGATCTAAATGAATTGTTTTAAATGGTTATACAATTCAATTTCCAAAAATAACATCTTATGTGAAACACCATTTCACATTCATAATTAAAAAATATGATTGACTTATTAACCGTTTTCTATAAAGTGTTTCATTATTGTTCAAATTATAATTTCTCATGAAATTATTGATCGATTTCGAATAGACTTAAATACTGAAATTTATTTGTCTACTTCTCAAAATATAATATTTAGGAAGTGTGGAGGCTAACTGTAATATTTATAAGTACAAGTTCAAAACTTATAATTTCTAGAGGCAGAAAATTTGTTAGCCTTGTTTCATATTAGGCATGATAATGATAATCATATAATCCCATAACATTTATTTTTCACTCTCCATGGCACATACAAACGTCTTAAAACTATTGGTATAATTTATATATTGTATTTAAAAATCATGCCAGAGAGTTTTATGGAGAATTCGAAAAATTAAAATTATATTTTATTTTAATCTACTACTCAAAATATGTTATTACCTCATATGAATATTGCAAATATGAACTGCATGTTTTTTAATCCAAATATTTACTGCATAATAAAAACAAACGATATTACTTCAATTATTTATAAAATTTATAGTAGATAGTTATTGAGTTGAGTCGTGGACTAGGTCTCTCTCCTTGAGACGTTTCACATTTATACCCTCTATGTGCAGGCTGTATACAATCACATCATCCCAAGATAAAACAAACCCATAATAAACTATGTCTTATATAACTATGCATTGTAGTTATATGATATATTAATACCCATTCAGCATTAATTCTTAAATATTACCGAATTGTAACTTGGGGAGAATTTATTTTTTGCAAAAAAATATTTATGGAAATTGAAAGAATTTTTATGAGAGAGTTTTGTTAATTTTTTTGGATAAAATGCATACTGGAAAGATGGATTTTTCATATGTTCTCTTTTTGTTACCACCAAATTGAGTCTTTTTAATGGGAGTTGTAGACTACTGTTTTTTAGGGTGGAAGGATTTAAGGCTTAAAAGTAGGAGGAGTTATTTTTTTTAAAGTCTTCCCACTCTTTTGTCCACCCATGCTCAACTTTTCCATAAAGATCCAAGAGATATATTTTAAAATACACATACTGATAACTTGAACCCTCCACTCGTTGCATCCATGTGAATTGGGGTATCCCACCATTGATAACAATAACTGTAAATAAGAAAGATGCATTTTTCTAAATTTGTTTTTCAAAAGTTACATAAAGGACAAACCTTTATGTTCAAATAAAAAATAACACAAGTCAAGGCCATGGATGTTGTTTGAGGAGTTCGTAATCCATCTCCTATCCAATTCATGAGTTCACTTATTTTGAAATTTGAAATGCGCAAATGCTTCCACAATGGGGAATTCTACTTTTTAAAAGTCGAATTTGTTTCGATGTGTTGACACAAAACCCAAATAAACGTGTGTAAGCAATTTGCTTGTATTACGTGAGCAAATCAAGAAAAGGAATATGGAATCCAAGAGAAATCTAGAAAATTTGGAACCTGATGAGGTTTCCTACAATGACATGTTTGTTTTCTTGAAAATCGAAAGTGGGGACAGTTTTGAGGCATTTATTAATTTTGATGAAAGATGCATGGCTAAATTTGTGTGTGTGTATGTGTGTCTCTATGTGTGTGTGTGTGTGTGTGTGTATGGGTCTGTGTGTGTATGTGTATGTGCATGTGTGTGTGTGTATGTGGGTCTCTGTGTGTGTGTGTGTGTGTCTGTGTGTATGGGTCCGTGTGTGTGTGTGTGTATGTGTGTATGTATGTGCATGTGTGAGTCAATGTGTGTGTGTGTGGGTCACTGTATGTGTGTATGTGGGGTATTAATATTGTTTATATAAATTTAAAATTGGTAATGTAACTATGTGTGTGTGTTGGGGCCAGTGTGTGTGAGTGTGGTATCGAATAATTTTTTTAATAAAATTGAAACTAGTATTGTAATTGTGTGTGTGTTTTGGGGTCACTGTGTGTATCAGTGTGTGTGTGTGGGGGGGGGGGGGGGTATTGAAATTTTTATTTATGAAATTGAAATTGCTATTGAAATTATGTATGCGTTTTGGCGTCACTAATGTAATTGAAATTTGGCTTCTCTCTAATTGCAGTAGTGACGACCATCTTTCTCTCTCTCTTTACACACATATTTTGGTACATCTCTCTATATATTTCCCTTTCTCTCTCTCTCTCTACATATATACACACACACACACACACACACACACACACACACACATACATAGAGATTATTGAATTGTTGAATTGTTCGTGATTCTTGAATTGTTGATTGGTGGATTTGAACATTTAAATGGCCATTGAGTTGGTTGGCCCTAGGAATTTTTAATATATCGCATTATTATTTGCATTGTTATTTGGAATTCTTGGATTGTTGTTGATTGGGGGATTTTAACACTGAGATGGCCATTGAGTTGGTTGGCCCTAGGCATTTATAACATTTAGGATTATGATTAAACCAAAAATAAATAAGTAATCATGCATTCACATGAGAATACATGCATGCATGTAGCCCGCAAAGCAAGTGTTATATAACAAGTAACAAGGGAATACATGTGTAAATTTACTAATTGATGATGTCGTAAACAACACCACCGGTATGAGGTGGTGATAAGCTCAAACTAGAAATAACAATGGCAGCACAAGAGTAAATATCTAGTAAAAGGAGGTGAGGAGAAGAGGATGAACACTAGTATATAAGTGGTTCAGCCAATCTGGCCTATGTCCACTGTGAGTGTGTGAGTAATTTCACTAGATGAAGGCACTAATGGCCATAGATACAATCTCTCAAGCTTTCTCTCTCTACTGTGTAAACTAACAGAGTTTTTGCTAGGGTTGCAATTATCGATCCTTTTACAAGGTAGAGGAAGACCTCTATATATAGTGCTTAGGAGGTGTAATGTACCCCCCAAGCATGCAATGAGCATGTGTATGAGGATCGAACCAGTATGATAATGACACCTAGCTGATCTTATACAGATAATGATGACCGAAATATTCCCCCACGTGAGGGGAATGATTCGGTTATAACTAATTTGCCCATGTGTTCCAAACATAACATGTGCTGGAGTATGCTCGGACTTGTGTCCCTGACTGATGTAACCTCAGCCTAGATGAGTACGAGGTTAGTGAAGTCCGATAGTGTCACTTTGTCTTGTCAATATCCATGATGACATCGGCCGGGAAGACTGGCCAAGGTTAGGCATAGAGGTGAGATGTAACGTCGGCGCAAGAAGAGTAGGATGTTGACGATAACCTGTCCCCATAAGGCGCTATTGACCTCGATTGCTGCAAAGTCGAGGTTGGTAATAGAGAGCTGACCTTGCAGAATACAACCTTTCGGATGGTAGTTGTGAGCTTCTTATCAACTCATCTGTGAGACGGGTCGAGGTTAGTGACTCCGAGTATGAGGGTGCACTTTGGGAATATTAATCAACCCATATCCCTTAGTCTCCTATGTGATTAGGTGATTGAGGGGTATGCCAGGCCGAGGTTGAGTTTTTTTAGTGCCTTGGGGTGTGAAGTGGTTCCTTGACACATGTCACTCACTGAAGTGACTAACGTATTCCTCAAGGTGTTGATAATTCTGGCTGTGCCTTTTGGGTTTTCTAGGGTAATGATGGTGAGTAGGAATGTGTGCCCCATCATTGAGAAGGTTTAAAACCTTATTTTCTTTCCTCACTCTCCTCTTTCCTTCTCATATTCGCGCCTAAGCATTCTTTGTTGCAGAACCTCCATAGCCAAAGCTTGGTCATTTCTCTAGTTTTCTGCACGTCTCAAGATTCTAAGCCTTTGCCCTTCGTTAATCAGGTAACCTCTTTTGACCCTTCTTCTTCTTCCATTTTTGGGTATATTTGCTTTTTCAGTTTTAGTTTTTCGGTGGTCTTTACTTTTTTTCGGTGAATAAAAACCTCCATTATTTGGTGGTTATTAGGCCAGTCTTGGTGGGATTAAGCATTTTTAGGTCCATTATAGGATGCTCCGAGGTTACTCTAGCCAATACCCCTTCCTTTCTGGCTTCTGATGAACTTTCGTTCACCTTCTCCAGTGACCTGCCCTTGAGTGTTCTTGGTGTTCTTCATTGGATACCTTTCAACTTCTACCCTTTAATCTTTAATTTGGGTTCTTTAAGTTGTGACCCTATTTGTAGTTTGAGTCTTTCCCTCAAGTGTAGTGTCATCTTCCTTATGCTCAGACCCTTGTACCAACTTATAGAAGAGTTTCCCTCTCTTTGTGAGAAGTCTCTTAAGAAGATTAGGAAGATAGAACTTGCCCAAGAGGAAGCTCATAGGGCTGAGGCCTTCCCCCTCAGACCAATTTTTCCTCCTCCACTAAAGGTTATATACCATGAGCTTGCAGAGCCTACTAAGCCTACAGAGATTCCTGAGGATCCTATCCTAATGTCTGAGTCCTCTTCCTCAGACCCTATGTCAACGTCTAAAGCAGGTGAATATGTAGACTCTTTTCAAGAGGCTATGGATTATTTTCCTAGGCAATGTGAGGTTCTTGAGGAGGTCGAGGTTTTAAGCCGTTCCTCATCTCACCAAGGTGCTAGCACTTCGCGTAGGTCTTCTGATGTTGAAATCTTAGGCCCCAGCGTAGCAATTTCTCCTCCCATTGATGCTATTCTGCTATCGACTGCCACCGAGGTTGAATTTTCTCAGGGGTTTCCTGGTGGTGCACCTATAATTGCCCAGGACGATGTTGCTAGGAATGGTGACGATGATAAAGGGAGCGATCTTAATACCTCTGAGGCACACGAGTATGAGAGTACCATCAATGAGTACGACCTTTTTTCAGGCACCTCTATTCCATAGATTCTTCAATCATCCTTAGGAAACCTCTGAAGGATGAGAGGGCCTTTAATGGCCGAAATGGAGAAATTTGTGTTTATGAGAAGATGTTTAATTTGGGCTTTCATCTTCCTATTCACCCAACCATCAGAGTTATACTCTCTCATATAAATCTTACCCCTTCTCAACTATCCCCAAAATTCCTGGAGGGTTATAATTGGGGCCATCGTCCTTTGGAGGGATATTCACCATTCAGACCTTCTAGTTAGAGTTTTTACAGGTTGTTATGTTCCCTCGTCTGCCAAGAACCATCCCTACTACTATCACTTCTTAGTTAGGAAATAAGAGAAGAAAATGCTCTTGGTTACCCGAAATTCAAACCACAATTGGAAACCTCGATACTTCTTTATTTTTAGGGCATGGGAATTTGGTTCAGACGAGGCTTTTGGAACGTCGGTTCCAAGGACCCCTCTGAGATGGGGGAAGGTCTCCCTTGCTGCCAAAGCCAACCCTAGTCTTATCCAAGATAACTAAAAAAACATTGAGGACCTTTTCAATCAGGGCGAGAAAGGTCATCTCGTTAAATATGAGCATCTGATGACCCCCATACTACCTATCTCAGGCAGGTTTAGGGCGTGGTCCCTTGGAAGAGCTTCATAAGTCTTAATTTTTCTTACCCAAGTTATACCTCTTATATTTTATATCTATGGCTGATAAACTCAGAGACTTGTCTTTTGAAGAAATCCCTGCAGGCATATTAGATGAGTTATGGAAAATGTCTGCTCCTGGCCTTGTCAAGCTTATGGAGAAAAGGGGTGAAAAAAATGTACCCCCGCCTAACACCAAGAAGAGTTTTGGCACTTCCAAGGCCGATGCCAATAAAAAGAGGAAGTTTACGGTTGACCCAGAGCATACGAGGCTGAGCAAGGCTCAGGACAAGGATCATGCCATACCCATTTCTATAGACGATGCCCTGGCTGCTCGTCTATCTCATCTCAAAATTGGAGATAGCTTGATCGGTCACAGTCTGAAGGCCGCCGATGCTATTAGAAAAATAATAACCGAGGAAGATAATTATTTTCTATGCGCATTGTATGTCCCTTTATTGGCAGAGTTTTCTCTTCACAAGTCAATCCAGGTACCATTTTTTTGCTCATTTGCTCACAAGTGTAACATCGGCTTTTTAGAAATTATAACTCGTATGTTCATACGTCTGATCTTCTACTGCAAGTTGTCTTATCCTTTCATCATCTTATTGATTGGACTTTACAGAAGATTCCCCTTATAGAGAATGGTAGGGGAACTGAGAAGGTTGAGGCCTCTTTGAATGTAGAGGTTACAAGGTTGAACGGGGTCATCAAGCAGAGGGAAAATTACATATCTCAACTCAGGAAGGATCATGACAAAGCTCTGAAGGCCAAGGATAATGATCTTCAGTCTAAGGTTGATGCCGCAGTCAAAGCTGCTTTGGAATATGCTGCTGAGAAGGCCATCGAAGACTATAAGGTCTCTGATGAATTTGTCAGCTTTGGTTTTGAATACCTTCAAAGAGGTATCAAGGTGACTGGGAAATGGGTAGCCACAAAGGAGAGCGTGTCTGGTGTCTTGACTGCATCAGACTTTATGGGTTTCATCTTTGGAGACTCTCGGTACGCTCAGGCCTTGCAGGAAGTTGAAGAGGATGATGCTGCTCCAGCGGAGACTGCTCCTCTCGAGATCACTGAGAAAAAATACACTACTCATCATGATGATGGAGTTGAAGTGACAAATATTGGCTATGACCAGACGACTGCAGCTGCAGAGACATGGTCCCCTTTCTTATGAAGCTTTTCAATAGCTATAATTTTGAATCCCCCTTTTGTCTGTAACGCTTATTTTTATGAACTCTGATGAAGGCTCTTGATACTCTGTTTTGTAACTCTGACACCTTGTTATGATAATCATTAGTTCAACTTATTCAGATTCTATTACTTCATACGATGTTTTACTTGAAATTTATATGTTGGTGTTGCACTATAGTGCGATGTTTTACCTCTTATTTCCACCAATCTAATGTTATTTGAGATCTTAGGTCACCCTCATATATCACCAAATAATGATGTTAAAGGTCTGAGGTCACCACATTATGATGTTTTACCTCTTAAATTTTCACCAAACTAATGATGTTTAAGGTCCGAGGTCACCACATCATGGTGTTTTACCCTCATATTTCACCAAATAATGATGTTTAAGGTCTGAGGTCACCACATTATGATATTTTACCCTCATATATCACCAAATAATGATGTTAAAGGTCTGAGGTCACCACATTATGATGTTTTACCCTCATATATCACCAAATAATGATGTTAAAGGTCTGAGGTCACCACATTATGATGGTTTACATCTTAAATTTTCACCAAATAATGATGTTTAAGGTCTGAGGTCACCACATTATGATATTTTACCCTCATATTTCACCAAATAATGATGTTTAAGGTTCGAGGTCACCACATTATGATGTTTTACCCTCATATATCACCAAATAATGATGTTTAAGGTCTGAGGTCACCACATTATGATGTTTTACCTCTTTAATTTTCACCAAACCAATGATGTTTAAGGTCTGAGGTCACCACATCATGATGTTTTACCCTCATATTTCACCAAATAATGATGTTAAAGGTCCGAGGTCACCACATTATGATGTTTTACCTCTTAAATTTTCACCAAACTAAATGATGTTTAATGTTCGAGGTCACCACACCATGGTGTTTTACCCTCATATTTCACCAAATAATGATGTTAAAGGTCTGAGGTCACCACATTATGATGTTTCACCTCATACTTTCACCAACTTAATGATGTTTTAAGGTCCGAGGTCACCAAAATATGATGTTTCACCTCCTCTTTTCACCAACTTAATGATGTTTTAAGGTCCGAGGTCACCAAATTATTATGTTTCACCTCATATTTTCGCCCAATTAATGATGTTAAAAACATATAATAAAAGCATCAGCATAACATTGCTATCTTTTCATTAACATCCTTTGTATAAACTGGTACATGTATTACAAAAAGATAAAACTGCAACATCATATGTAATATTTCTTTAAGTGATCGGCATTTCAAGGGTTAAAGAAGGGTTCTCCTTCAAGATTTTCTACCGGTAGGTACCAGGTACAACCTCATCAACTACCCTATAAGGACTATACCAATTAGGATGGATCTTATTTGCTTTTTGCCACGTCATCTTTAGGACTAGGTCTCCCACAACTTAAGGCCTTAACTTCACCCTTTGATTATAGAATCTCGTAGTTCTCTACTGATAGGCTGCATGTCTTATCTCTGCATCCTCTCTTCTTTCTTCAATTAAATCAAAATCAAGTCTTTTCCCTTCCCCATTCCTCTAAGGGTCATTGGTATGAACTCTAAGAGTAGGAAGCCCTACCTCTGTTGGGATGACAGCCTCTGAGCCATGGGCTAACATAAATGGAGTTTCTCCCGTTGGTGTCCTCACTATCATCCTCTAGGTCCAAAGCACTGCATATACCTCCTCTATCCATCTTCCTTTTGCTTCTTCCAACCTCTTTTTTATACCATCAAGGATTATTCGATTTGTGACCTCAGTCTGGCCGTTTGCTTGGGGTCGGTCAGGAGAAGAGAAGAACTGTTTGATCCCCACTCTTTCGCAGTATTTTTCCAAGGATAGGTTATTAAATTGGGTTCCATTGTCTGAGATGAGTGTGTTTGGAAGACCATACCTACATATGATGTTCTTCTAGATGAACTGGAAGGTCTTCTATTCAGTGATTGTGATCATTGGCTCAGCTTCTACCCATTTGGAGAAATAATCAATTGCAACTATTAAGAATCTATAGTTGTTTATAGCTCTTGGCAAGGGTCCTGCCAAATCAATGACCTATATTCCAAATGGCCAAGGGGAGCAGATTAAAGTCATAGGTTGGTGAGGCTAATGAGGGATGGTGGAAAACCTTTGGCACTTATCACACTTCTTCACATACGCGGCTGCATCTTTGGCCAAGGTCGGCCACTAGTACCCTTGAGTGATTATCCTCTTAGCCAATGGCCTTCCTCCTATGTGACTTGAACAAGAGCCCTAATGCACATCGTACAAGATGTGTGGAACCCCTGAAGGGTGAACACATCTGAGGAGAGGGAGAAGGAACCCCTTTTTATATAGGACATCTCCTATAATTGAGAATTTAGCAACTCTAAACCTCAGTTTTCTCCTTTCTAACTTCGACTCTGGAATCTCTCCCTCAATGATGTATCTGATAAGAGAGTTCATCCATGAGGCTCCCATATTCAGATTTAGGCAAGGTCTAGCAACCGCTTCCTCTTTGATGGTCGGCTTGAGAAAAATCTCAACTGGTACTGTTCTCCTTATGTATGTTCTTATTGCTGAGGCCAACCTCGTGAGTGCATCAGCTCGGCTATTGTCCACCCAAGGTATCCTCTTCATCTTAACTTCTTTGAATCTCTCTAGCATCGTTCTCACCCTCTTCAGGTATCTGGCCATCCTTTCATCTTTGGCCTCATACACCCCCAGGATTTGGTTCACAACTAACCTGGAGTCACTATGGACTAGGAGCTGGACGACGTTGATAGATTTTTCCAAAGAGAGACCTGCTATTAATGCCTCATACTCTGACTGATTGTTGGAATCTTTGAAGTTGAACCTCAGCGCATATTTAATATCGGTACCATCCGGTGCTGACACTATCAGCCCTGCTCCAGTTCTGCTTTCACAAGACGTCCCATCAATGAAGAGGTTCCAGATGGTTTCACATGAAGAGAAGTTACCCTTGGTTAGGGTCCCCAGTCTGAAGAGGTATCTCTCTTCTTCATTCTCAACTGCACTTTGTCTGGCTTTGCTTAACTCAACCTCGTCCGAATCTCAAAAGACGTTTCTGTCTGGTTCATTTGCGGCCCTGTGACTCTCTTCAATATCAGCCTCTTCCCAGGTAAACTCGGCCATAAAGTCTGCGAGTGCCTATCCCTTAATGGAAACCCTGGGTTGATAAATAATATCGTATTCCCCCAACTCGATTTCCCAGGTCATTAACCTTCCTGACTTCTTAGGCTTACGGAGGACCCGTCTGAGTGGGGAATCAGTGAGGATGACCATGGAATGGGCTTAAAAGTATGGATTTATTTTCCTAGAAGCATGTATTAAAGCATATGCTAACTTTTATATCTGAGGGTACTTCTGCTCAGACCCTTAGAGTTCTTTGCTATTGAAGTAAACTGGTCTCTGCACTCCGTCCTCTTCACTTACTATCATAACACTGATGGCTGACTCTGAGATAACTAAGTATACATATAGCATCTCCCCCTGAATTGGCCAGGATAGTAGTAGGGGAGACCCGAGGTAGGACTTTAGCTCTTTAAAAGCAATGTCACATTCCTCATTCCATTCGAAGGCCTTTCTAAGAACTTTGAAAAAAGGAAGACACTTATCTGTAGCTCTTGAGATGAACCTGTTAAGTGAAGCAACTCTTATGGTTAGCCTCTGAACGTCTTTGGTCATTCTGGGTGTCTTCATTTCCAATAAAGCCTTAATCTTTTTAGGGTTAGCCTTTATTCCCCATTGGTTGGCGATGAATCCCAGAAACTTTCCTGCTCCTACCCTGAAGCCACATTTGGTTAGGTTGAGCTTCATTTTGTATCTGTTCATGGTGTTAAAAGTTCTTTCAAGGTCGTCCATATGAGTGTCGGCCTTCAAACTCTTCGTCAGCATGTCGTCCACATAAACTTCCATAGATTTTCCATCTAATCTTCGAACATCTTATTTACAAGAGGTTGGTAAGTAGCCCTTGCATTTTTCAGACCAAAGGTCATGACCTTATAGCAATAGATTCTCTTGTTTGTAATGAAAGATGTCTTCTCTGAGTCTGCTAAATCCATACAGATCTGATTGTACCCCGAATATGCATCCATGAAGCTCATGAGCTCATGTCCTATTGTGGCATCAACCATCTGATCTATACAAGGCAGGGGTAAACTGTCTTTTGGGCAAGACTTGTTTAAATTAGTGAAATCTGTACACATCCTCCATTTCCCATTAGCTTTGGGCACAATGACAGCGTTAGGAAACCACTCAGGGTATATGACCTCTCTAATGAACTTGGCCTCTTCAAGCTTTCTATCCTCATCTCTGATGACATCATACTTTTCCCTTGAGTATACTCTTCTTCTTTGCTTAATAGGCTTAGCATCTTTTACAACATTGAGTTTATGGCACATAATCTCAGGATCAATACCCGGTATGTCTGCATGGCTCCAAGCAAAAATACTATCTCTTCCTTAATAGCTTTACTAGTTCCCCCTTGACCTCATGTCTTAGGGCTTTACTGACTTGGATGGTTTTTTCTGGCTCGTCATCATTGAGGACGATGGATTCTACCTCCTTTACATATTATCCCTTTTTGAGCTTTGTTTCATCCTTAGGATCACTTGGGTTGATGTTGTACGTGGTTGTTGCCTTCTTATGAGCCTCTCTCTTTTCTGCAAAGTTGAAGTAGCATTATCTTACCGATGTTTGGTTACCTTGCACTTCCCCTACTGATACGACGCAAATATTGCGTATTTCACCCGTTAACCTGCGCCTTATTAGCCCCCTTGGGAATCTTAATCCCTATACTTATGCTCGTTAACCAGACAACCTCGGATTTCTATGTTAACATGTTTTGCAGGGGTTAATTGAGCTTTTGTAGGTATTTGGATGCTTAGTATGAAGTTCGGACGCTTTTCGGAAATGTTTCGTCGATTTTTACATCTTCGGGGGCATTTTAGTAATTTCAGCATTCGGGTTTGAATCCCGAGCTCTTCACGGAAGTTGAAGCCCTCTGATTTCTCTTCGCGTGGCCGCCGACGGTGCATGATTCTGAGTTGTATCGAAAGAGTTATGGCATTTTTAGGATGGTTTTTACTTCAAATTCACACTCAAGGTCACATTCAAGGGAATTTTAGTCATTTCATAATTTGGTTTTTTGGCCCAATGTCTTCTTGGATGTTGTAGTCCTCTGAGTTATCTTCGCGTAGCCTCCGACCGTGCCTCATTCCGAGCTATAACGAAGAAATGGCGGCATTTTCCGTAAAACAGGACAAAGCTGCAGAATTCAGACCTGTAGGTTGCGAATCGATTCGGCCCAAAACCGAATCGATTCGGAATTCTGCAGAATTGCAGATTCGAACTTCCCCTGTTTCCGAATCGATTCGGACCATTTCCGAATCGATTCGGCCCTCCAGATTTTGGGTTTTCTTCCCTTTTATTACAAGTTTGCCATGGGATATTTTGTATAAAACCAATTCTCTCTCATTTGAGAGCAAAGAGACCTGCATATACATGTTTTTAGCTTAGGTTTAGTTAGGGTTTTTGGGGTTTTGCTTGGTTCTTCTTCAATTCATCTTGGTTTGACATCCATTTGGGTTGTAATTGGTACTATTCATCTTCCCTCTCCCTTAATATAGTTGTTTTCCATTATTTCCTTGCTTTCTAGATCAATTTCATGCTTTGTTAATTAGTTTAGTTATTCATTTCTTGCTTAATTAGTTTATTGCTTTGTTAATTAGTTTCATTTATGTCTAGCCCTTAGATAAATAGGGTCGGGATTGCGTTTCCTCCATTTTCGGGTTTGGACCTCGAAAATTAGGTTTTGTGTAAAATTGCGTTTAATTGAAACCGCGCGTATCAAAGTTGAATTGTTAAGCGTTTATCTTACTTTGTCAAGCAACGTTAGAGTTTATAGTGACAATCCGAATTTAATCCGCGTGTGACCATTTTTCAGTTAAATGTTTTATCTCGCAACTTTGGGTTAAATTCCTTCTTGCGTGATGTTTATGCTTAATTGGATATGCTCGATTAAATTGCTTTCGAGCCTTAATTCTAATTAGTAGTTGTTTCGATCCGTTTGGTGGAATGTGATCCCGATCCTCGCTTTACTTTAATTTAGCGTAACTTCTCTTTTCTTTTGTCACCATAACCACCCATCACCTTTTCTTTCATTTATTTTACACTTTTATTCCAGAAGTTCTAAAACAATTAAAATCTAAAATTTAATCACTCCCTGTGGATTTCTTACGACACCCGACTTACCGCTGTGCTTGCTTGTCAAGTGTAGTAGTAGCTTAGGTTTTTATCTTTTGTATTGCGGCGGCGAAACACACGACGATTGTGTCCTCACACGAACACACTTTTTCCGCCCGATCAAAATGGCGCCGTTGCCGGGGAGTGTGTTTTAGATTGTAATTGTTTTATTATTTCGTAGTTTTTTTCCTTTCCTATTTGTATTCTTTCCTTTAACCTTTCTTGCAGGATTTGCATACTTGAGCGCTAAGAAACTTTGATTCGCGGTTGCTCACTTTCTTGCTCGGATTCTCCATCTGCAAACAACGAGGTAATCATGTCCTACTATTATAGTTATAGCGGTCATTCTAATGATTCTTACTTTGGGGATAGTTTTCAAGTTTTCCATTTTCAAGATTTTCTTGAAAATGAAAGACTTGAAAATATTTATCGGAATGAAAATCGTTATTGGGAGCTTGAGTTGGATTCATTATTCGAATCCAATGACGATTCTTATTTCATTACTTTCGAAGACGAATTTCAACCAAATGAGGAATCCGAGGATCTAGAGCCGAGGAAGCCTACTTTGGAAGAAACTTTTCTTCTTTACTCCCAAGGTTTGGAAAGCTTAAATGGTGCTGGAATGAGACTAGGGGCACTTTGCGATGAGATGAATTCTTTTGCACAAAACAACGAGGAGGTGGAAACTTGTGTTTCACCTCACTTTTTAAGAGAATTTCTCATCGAATGTGAATCTTTCTCCTCCGAAATTCAATCTCCTTCCGACGATATGTCGATTGAGATTGAATTTGTTTCATCACCATATTCATTTTTCGTGATCGAACCATTAGAATTACCGGTTGATTCCTATGAGTCGGTAGAAATTAAAACTTCTACACTTTTTGCTGATGAGGACTCTTTACCGGACTTGTTTTCGATGGATGTTATCCCCACGTGTGCACCATCTCCCATTCCATTTGAAAAACCTTTGGGAGATGAATCGATTTTTCTTGGACCTCTAGTGTTCTTGTCCCCCTTGTTATCCAAATCCCCCATCGTCCGCCCAAAATTTCAAATTGGCGATGGTTCACTTTTTTCACCACCCACATGCCTTCCGTTGTTCAAACGGAATTCATATCTTTCGGGAGGCATGTTCGCTTTGGAGGGTCCACCGTTGATCTTTCAAAGTCAAATACCTTTTTGGGTGGACCCTCAACTATTTAGACTTCTAGTGTATAGTTAGTGTGAAGCCTAAATAGTAGGTTGTAAATAATTAGCTTTTTAATTTTCTTTATTTCCTATTTTTCTTTCCTTTTAATTTAGTCTAGTGTAATTAGTTAACTTTTTGTTATTTGTTTTTGCTATGCTCGGTACTAACTTGTTTTGTAAATTTTATTGGACTCGTGCTTATGGAGATCGCTCCAATTTTGGGTAATATCGTTCTTTTCCTCTCTTTGTGTTGTGTTCTTAATGCGCATTGAGGACAATGCAACATTTAAGTTAGGGGGTGTAGGATATTCTATCCATTTCATGTGTAGTCCATGGATTTGCTCACATTTAGTTACTGAGTGTGCCTTTTTGTGAAAAATTTGAAAAATTTGAAAAATATTTTCTTTCTTTTTTCTCCTTTGTTGGGCATTTTGCCTTGTTTCCGATGATAAATTTCAATAATTGCCCGATCCAATAGACAACTCAATGATGCATGTTCTCGATTTCAGAAGTTATTAGACTTTATTCCTTAAATCATTGATATTGTGAATAACTTCATGAATTAAACTTTATCCCATGAGGATATGCACTTTCCTGGTTCTATTGATTTGGTTTAAGATTTTTATAACTCGGTAATCTTTTGTTGCATTGTATATACTTACACCGAGTAAGCTTTGTACCTTTCGTCGTTTGTGAGTGTTATACACTATTCTTTCCTCTTTGAAAACGTTGAATTCGTCGGTAATCTCTTTATTCTTTCATTGACCGTTCATTAATTGAGTTCATCCTTGAAATGTGTTACTTGAGCATGATTTTCATATGTTGTTTTGACTCGAGAATTGCGTATACTTTGTGAAATGATCATAGGCAATCTTTGTTATATCACCCATATTAGCCTTGACCTCACCATATATGTTTCCCTAGTCAACCCCTTTGAGCCTAAATACTAGCCTTTCGTTTCATTACCCAAAATCCCATAACCAACTCAAAATTGGAGTTTTAAGCCATACATACACCTTACATACCTTTGTTTGGAATGTTACTTCGGATTGAATGTTGTTGTTGTATTGCGGTTGCAATTTTAGGCATATGAGAGTTTGATAAGCAAAGAAAAGAAAGTAGTGAAAAAAGTGAAGAAAAAGAGAAAGCAAAAAGCAATAGAAAACAAAAGAGAAAAATGAGAAAAAGAAGAAAAGAAAAGAAAGAGAAAGTTGTATATGTTGTGTATAGTTCAATAAGCTTTGATTACTCTCCAAATGATACATTTAATGCTTGTTTTGGAACTTATTTTTCCAATTTTGATATTGCACGCATTCTCCCATTATCTCGAGTTTTCATCCCGAACACTTTGAATTCGTACATACATTCCTTCATTTCGTACCCTAGCCTATCCTACATTACAACCCTATTACAAGTCCTATGTGATCTTAGGTTGATGTAATTCAAAAGTCATAATAGTTGTGATAATCTGTGAAAATGCATTTCGCCTCTTTTAGCGTGCGGTATCTTTCATTGAGATTGCAAGTTTTTCATTTCCTATATAGCGTTCTTCTTCTGTGACATGTGTGCGGCCTAGTTTCCATTTACATTTACTCTTTATGCCCGCATGTCCCGTGTATTACCTCCCATTCCGAGTGATTTTATTTGTTGAGCGTAATGCCCGTGAGGATTGAATGTATGCTTGCTTTGATTAGTATCCGATTTATATAAGTTTTTTTGCCAAATCATATTTTGCATTTGCTCTCCCCCCTCCCACTTTTAAAGTTTCAATTCTATGAGGTGCATTCAACTTGTTAATAACAACGGACTTTAGCTTGAATTCGTTCAATATGCTAATAACATGTTTGAAATCTTTTTCGTTATTGTTGAGTTTGTCGCATGTTGGGTTGGGCATATTTTGAGGAAATCATGTGATGTTTGTGGGTACCATCTCTGAAAACCCTCACGAGACGACACTCGTCCACTAGGGTAACCTAGGGGTTTAACGGCTTATTGCATATGCTAAATGAAATCGTTCGCCCGCGAAAGTGGCCTTATCTTTTTATTACTTTTTTATCCCATTTTGTACTTGTATCCTGCTTTTGGTTTTCTTGTAGTTCTTGTTGTTTCCTATTTCATTGCTAGGGACTAGCAATGTGTAAGTTAGGGGGTGTGATACGACGCAAATATTGCGTATTTCACCCGTTAACCTACGCCTTATTAGCCCCCTTGGGTATCTTAATCCCTATACTTATGCTCGTTAACCAGACAACCTCGGATTTCTATGTTAACATGTTTTGCAGGGGTTAATTGAGCTTTTGTAGGTATTTGGATGCTTAGTATGAAGTTCGGACGCTTTCCGGAAATGTTTCGTCGATTTTTGCATCTTCGGGGGCATTTTAGTAATTTCAGCATTCGGGTTTGAATCCCGAGCTCTTCACGGAAGTTGAAGCCCTCTGATTTCTCTTCGCGTGGCCGCTGACGGTGCATGATTCTGAGTTGTATCGAAAGAGTTATGGCATTTTTAGGATGGTTTTTACTTCAAATTCACACTCAAGGTCACATTCAAGGGCATTTTAGTCATTTCATAATTTGGTTTTTTGGCCCAATGTCTTCTTGGATGTTGTAGTCCTCTGAGTTATCTTCGCGTAGCCTCCGACCGTGCCTCATTCCGAGCTATAACGAAGAAATGGCGGCATTTTCCGTAAAACAGGACAAAGCTGCAGAATTCAGACCTGTAGGTTGCGAATCGATTCGGCCCAAAACCGAATCGATTCGGAATTCTGCAGAATTGCAGATTCGAACTTCCCCTGTTTCCGAATCGATTCGGACCATTTCCGAATCGATTCGGCCCTCCAGATTTTGGGTTTTCTTCCCTTTTATTACAAGTTTGCCATGGGATATTTTGTATAAAACCAATTCTCTCTCATTTGAGAGCAAAGAGACCTGCATATACATGTTTTTAGCTTAGGTTTAGTTAGGGTTTTTGGGGTTTTGCTTGGTTCTTCTTCAATTCATCTTGGTTTGACATCCATTTGGGTTGTAATTGGTACTATTCATCTTCCCTCTCCCTTAATATAGTTGTTTTCCATTATTTCCTTGCTTTCTAGATCAATTTCATGCTTTGTTAATTAGTTTAGTTATTCATTTCTTGCTTAATTAGTTTATTGCTTTGTTAATTAGTTTCATTTATGTCTAGCCCTTAGATAAATAGGGTCGGGATTGCGTTTCCTCCATTTTCGGGTTTGGACCTCGAAAATTAGGTTTTGTGTAAAATTGCGTTTAATTGAAACCGCGCGTATCAAAGTTGAATTGTTAAGCGTTTATCTTACTTTGTCAAGCAACGTTAGAGTTTATAGTGACAATCCGAATTTAATCCGCGTGTGACCATTTTTCAGTTAAATGTTTTATCTCGCAACTTTGGGTTAAATTCCTTCTTGCGTGATGTTTATGCTTAATTGGATATGCTCGATTAAATTGCTTTCGAGCCTTAATTCTAATTAGTAGTTGTTTCGATCCGTTTGGTGGAATGTGATCCCGATCCTCGCTTTACTTTAATTTAGCGTAACTTCTCTTTTCTTTTGTCACCATAACCACCCATCACCTTTTCTTTCATTTATTTTACACTTTTATTCCAGAAGTTCTAAAACAATTAAAATCTAAAATTTAATCACTCCCTGTGGATTTCTTACGACACCCGACTTACCGCTGTGCTTGCTTGTCAAGTGTAGTAGTAGCTTAGGTTTTTATCTTTTGTATCGCGGCGGCGAAACACACGACGATTGTGTCCTCACACGAACACACTTTTTCCGCCCGATCACCTACTCTATAGGGAGTCGGGAATTTTACCATTTAGTGGACCATTTAAAGAACGACCTCAAACTCCGTGAGGGATACTCGTCCTATGATGAGGTTGTAGGTTGAGAAGACATTTTCATCCATCACAAAGAAATTGATTTTTATGGTCAACCTATTTGGCCATTTATCTCCCATTCTAGCATCCATTTCATACATATCCAATGGATGAACCTTTTCACCACCGAAGATAATCAAGGGATGATGATAAGGGACAAGCCTAGCTCTGCTGAGGTTTGGCTCTTAAAATAGGGACAAATCATAATGTTTGCAGAACTACCTCCATCAATGAGGATCCTCTGAACTTCACACCCATGCACCCTTGTAGTGATGACTAAAGGTTCATCGTGGGGAGCTAAGATACCCTTGAAGTCAAGTCGTGAGAAGCCGACCATGAGAGTGTCCATATCTACCTTCTTTCTTTTCTCAAGCTTAACTTTCGTAGTTTCCAAGTTCACAACCTCGACTTTAGTCAATGCCTTAGCCTCTGCCACATGAGCCTTACGATAAGATACCTGTGAGCCACCCCCTGCTAGTCCCCCACAGATAGTGTTCACACCGAAAGAGATCTTTATTGGGGAATTGTCGTCTTTTGGTGGGAGGTCAGGGTCATCGTCATCATCATCTGAGTCATCAACTCTTCTGGCAGGGACATCTTCCTGACATTTATCATTTTTTTATTTTTAGGGTCGTCTCTTCCCCCCTTAGAAGCTCTACCATCCACATACTTTTTGATATTTCCAGACTTTTAACATCTTCTCAATCTCGTCCTTCAGGGCAAAACACTTATTAGTCAGATGGTCGTGTTCTTTATAGAACTTGCACCATAGATTCTTGTTTCTCTTATGTGGAGGAGCCTTCAGCTTCTCCGGACATCTCAAGGATCTATCATTCTTTATTTCGTTGAGGATATGTTCGTAGCTCACAGTTAGAGGAGTGTAGTGTGTAAACTTGTCATCTGCAGTCCTCTTCTTTTAGTCCTTTTTCCTTTGAAACTTCCCACTACTACTTCCATTCTCATCCTCATACTTCGCAGCCACTGATTCTTCTGCGTTCATAACCTTTCTAGCTGTTGCTAACAGCCGGCTATAGATTTGGGAGGGTCTTTAGCAAGATTCCAAAGTAGATTTCCCTTCTAAAGTCCTCCAATAAGGGTTGTTATGACTATGCTCTTTTCATAATATTCTACCTCCAATTTTTCCTTATTGAACCTCGCGATGTAGTCTCTGAGGCTTTCATTCTTCCCTTGCTTTACATAGAGCAAGTGAGTCATCTTCGTCTGAGGTCTTACCCCAAAACAAAAGTTATGAATAAACCGCTCGACCAAACCTTTGAAATTTTCAACTGAATTTTTAGGAATAGACGTGAACCAGATATGTGCAGCTCCAGTCAAAGTGCTTGAGAAAGCTCGGCACCTTATCTCATAAGAGATTGAATAAATGTTTGTTGCGGATTGATATATTTCAATATGATGGACTGTATTAGTACTACCATCGTACTTGGGAGACACCACCGAAGGTTTGAATTTGGTAAGGGTTGGGAAGTTAACAATCCCTGCCACAAATGGTGAACCCTATGAGTACACCCTCCGTAATGGGTTTCGTCTTTTTATGAGGTTCCCTATCTTCTCTTCTAACCTCTAAATAGAGTCATTCCATGGTTTGGCAACGTCGGCTTGGCCGAGGTTGTCCCCTGCCACTTCTAAAGGGTGAACTAAGGGTTTCCCAGATGCTGTACAATGTCGGTTGTTGACCTCCCCTTGACCATAGTCTCGACTATGTGGGGTCGGCCATGATGAAGTTGATGATTACCACCCTCCCTTTGTGATCCAGCTATGCTTCTTGACCTGGATAGCCTCTACCTCAGATCATTAATTAGACCGATCCTTTCAAAGGCCGACCCTCTAATTAAGCGATCAAAAGCTGTCCCTTTCGGTCTTACATCACCATTTCATCTTTCACACTGACCTCGGCTCTGCTGTATAGGACATACAGTGTTATTTGCTACCTTATACGTCTCCCAACAGTCTGTCGGGGCATCCTCTGCCTCAATGTCATCATAGCTATCCTCAGGGCAAAGGTTTCCTCGCCTCCCCAAGCGTAAATGCCCAGGGTCAGCAACATCCCTCCTCCGTTGACGAAGAGATTGGTCCTTTCGTGGTGCATGGGGTAGTCCCCTGGCCTCATTTTATGGCTGAGCAGCTTTCGGAGTAATAATCTCCTATGAGACCCCAGGTGGTCTCATTATATTTTGGCTTAGCTAGGAAAATTGCTCCTGCATCACTTGCTGAGTTATAGCCAAGGAATTCAAGGCTGCTGCCACTTCAGCCATCTCGGACTGGGGTGGTGCCTGTATGGAACTGGGTCCTCCAACACCAGATGGTGGAGGAGGTGGTGGTAACTCTGATGTTATATGCTTGAGCTTTTGTTGAGAGGACTATAAAGTTGGAAACCTTAAGGGACCTCTTTCAATGGTGAAATAACTCCACGTGATGGGTGAGGCCTGGTTCACCACCAGAGTATCCGATGAGGTTAAGCAGCAAAAGAGGAAGAGATGAATCTTCTCATTCCCACAGGCGGCGCCAAAATGATGATGCTTTAAACAACATCATCGGTATGAGGTGTTGATAAGCTCAAACTAAAAATAGCAATGGCAGCACAAGAGTAAATATCTAGTATAAGGAGGTGAGGAGAAGAGGATGAACACTAGTATATAAGTGGTTCTGCCAATCTGGCCTACGTCCATTGCGAGTGTGTGAGAAATTTCACTAGATGAAGGCACTAATGGCCATAGGTACAATCTCTCAATCTTTCTCTCTCTACTATGTAAACCAATAGAGTTTTTGCTAGGGTTGCAATTATCGATGCTTTTACAAGGTAGAGGAAGACCTCTATATATAGTGTCTGGGAGGTGTAATGTACCCCCCAAGCATGCAATGAGAACGTGTTTGAGGATCGAACCAGTATGATAATGACACATGGCTGATCTTATTCAAATAATGATGATCGCAATATTCCCCCACATGAGGGGAATGATTCGGTTATAACTGATTTGCCCACGTGTTCCAAAGATTACATGTGCTTGCATATGCTCGAACTTATGTCCCTGACTGATGTAACCTTGGCCTATAAGAGTAAGAGGTTGGTGAAATAATTGAAATAACACTTACACTTGTGAATCTATGTCGTGTACTTGGAGAACTATATGGATATGCTGTCGATTTTTCCTCAAATTGGAACAATGTGCATAAGTTGTTAAGTATGTTACAGAAATATGCGGTCTTGAATAGGATGTGACCACTCACCCTTTAAAGGAGATGGAGGAATTATGAATTATATTATTTTTATAATATAACACTGAAAGATAAAATGCCAATCTTGTAGTAAATTATTGAATGGGAACTAAATGTTCACACTTTTGTTTATACTAATCCATGAATATATGCTTCTTACCCATAATAGGTGATTGTTTATAGTAGCTGTGATGGGTTATCCTAAATACAAAAAGTGGATGGGTGAGACAAATAGATTAGGGGATGTGTTTCACAGAGGTGCTAATGAATTTGTGTACTACTAAAAGAGATGTCATAATGATGAAGAGTTCCGGTGTCCGTGTGCTATGTGTAAGAATGGTAAGGTGTTTGAGTGGAAAACAGTTGAACTACATTTTTTAAGATGGGATATGTAAGATAGTTATCAATTTAAGTTTTTTTACGGGGAATTGAAAGTTCCTTTTATCCCCGATAAACCTTCACAACAACCTTCAACAAGTAGGATACATGTACAATGGAAGGAGGAGAATGTAGATCATAATATGCTAGAGGATTTAGTTTATGACGCATATAGAGTTCATGAAGTAGAAGAAAATGAGGTCACTAACGATGTACAAGGTTCAGGTGCTCATGAAGATATCGGGATAAACCTTGACGATGACTACCAAAGTTTAAAATTTAAGGCAACCCAACCGTTGTACTTTGGTTGTGAGAAAGATCAAACAACTTTACATGCCATGGTTAGTTTGCATAGTTTGAAGACCCACTATGGTTTGTTGGGTGAAGGACTTGCTACCCAAGAAGAATACGCTTATAAATAGTTATCCTACTATGAAGAACAATTTGAGAGGTTTGGGAATAAAGTATAAATCAATTCATGCTTGTGTGTATGACTGCATACTATACTAAAAGGCGTATGAAAATCTTGATCAGTGTTCGGTATGCGATGAACCTAGATATGTCCAATCTACTGGAAAGGAAGGCATGTGCTCAAAAGTGACTAAAAATTATTGAGATATTTTCTCGTTGGGCCTAGATTAATTTTTTTTATTGTACCATGGATAGAGGAGGCAATGACTTGGCATGCTAGGGAAGAAGTATGGGATAATATCATTCGTCATGCTGTTGATTCTACATCTTGGAAGAGGATGAGTTTTGAGTATCCCGAATTTGCTCGAGAACAGCGTAACATTTATTTGGCAATATCAACATATGGTTTCAATCCATTTGGAAATCTAAGTGCCAATAAGAGTGTATAGCCAGTGATCTTAGCCCCACTCAACCTCCCTCCTTCATAGTGTATGAGACCTGAATTTTTCATGTTGTCTTTGTTGATACCCGCGTCAAAGGCACCAAGTGAGGACATCGATGTCTACATAGTTTCTTTGGTAGAAGAATTAAATGAGTTATGGGAAGAGGTCCTGGAAGCATTTGACTCTTTTAAAAAAGAAGAGTTTATACTGAAAGCTATGTTGATCTAATCAATTCACGATTTTCGAACTTATGGGGCATTATCCGATTGTGTAGTACATGTTTATTTAGGATGTCCTATTTGTGGAGAGGAGAATGAATCTCTTCGTCTCCCTGCTAGCTCAAAACATGTATACCATTGCCATAAGAGGTTTTTACCTCCACTCATAGTTTTAGATTTGAGAAAGGTTCCAATTTTTTACCGACCGGGGTTGAACAAAGGCTACCTCCGAGAAAAAATTCAAGTTTAGAAATTTAAAGTAAATTTTGTGATTGTGGCCCTAATATGCCAGGTATGAATCCTAAATTTAATAATGTCAAGCATAAGAATACCCCAACTGGGAAAGCAACTGTGACAAGAAAGGCATGGTCTAGGAGGTCAATTTTATTTGACTTGCCTTATTGGAAGAATAACTTGGTGCGCCATGTATTGGATGTGGTGCACGCAGAGAAGAACATCAATGAAAATATTGTGGGCACATGCCTTGGGGGCAGTCATTCAAAGGATGAAGAAAATGCACGAAAAGACCTTAAATCGTTGAAACTTAAGCCACAATTATGGTTGAAATAAGATAGTAGGGGAAGGACAATAATTCCCCCTGGTGCATTTACTTTGACAAGTGAGGAAAGGAAGGTTCTTTTATACACAATATATAATTTGAAGGTTTCATCTAATTATTCGTTTAACTTGCAAAGGATTGTGAATTATGCTCCCCATGATTTACACTAGGGTAAGTCCCACGATTAGCATGTGAGCATGCAATTTATTCCTCTATTGTTTAAGCACTATTTCTCTAAGCACAAGGATTTGCGAAGGGCTACTGTACAAATTAGTATCTACTTCTCACTTTTATCTGAGAAGGTAGTCAATCGAGATCACATAGTGGCCACAAAATTGGCGGTGACCGAAGCGATTTGTGTGTTAGAGAATTACTTCCCCCTTCATTATTTGACATAAGTGTTCACTTGTTGGTACACCTATACAACGAGGCATTTCTTTGCGGCCCAGTTAAATATCAGTGGATGTATCCGTTTGAAAAATTGATGAAAGTTTTCAAAGATTACGTCAGGAATACGCGATAAGTATAAATTGTAGAGGAATACATCATCGTGGAGTCATCAATCTACACTCGGGAATATATGCCTGACCCAAGCAGCGCGAATAACAATGATGGTGTTAACGCGAAAATTATCCATCTACGAGGACCAATCAGAAAAGGACACATGTCATCCTACGTGGTAATATTCGGCACCCGAGGAGAATTGGTCGGCACCCGAGGAGTGTTAGTCGGCACCCGAGGAGAGTTGGTCAGTACCCGAGGAGAATTGGTTGGCACCCGAGGAGTGTTAGTCGGCACCCGAGGAGAGTTGGTCAGTACCCGAGGAGAATTAGTTGGCACCCGAGGAGAGTTGGTCGGCACCCGAGGAGAGTTGATCGGCATACCAACCAGGAAGATCAAAGGATAACTACGCATTTAATGAGCCTTAATGTACATTTATACTGTATTAATAGATGACAACACATAGCATACCAAGCAATTCAACAATTAGATTCGATGAATGTAGACATAAATGTCTACATACAATGAATCTCTTTATCTCCCATCACTATAAATACATGTATCCCCTTATCCAAAAGGGAAGAGATCCAAGAGAACCTAGAAACCCCATACACAAGATACACATCCTTTCTCTCTCTACACCCTATGGTGCTATTGTAAACCCTTGGGAATAAAATAACAGTGGACGTAGGCTTTATTCATAGCCGAACCACTTTAAAAATCTTTGTCTCTTATGTGCTTGATTGTATTGCTTTCATCTATTTATCTGTGATCATAAAAATTGGATTCGGTCCAGTTTTTTGCATCAACAGATTGGCGCCGTCTGTGGGACCGTGTTACAAGCATTGTTCTCCATCAAAAGCTAAGTTTTTATTTTCTCTACGTATCATCAATTATACATACATCTTTTGATTCAATCATGATTTTTATGTTTATATACATAAATTAATTGTCCAATTTTTATCTGCAAAATATTGCATATCATGATTTTAAAATCATAACTATTAGATTAATTCTTATTTAGAAATCTGAAAAATAGTGGATTTTATAAATCATAACTTTTTGCTTGATTCTCAAGTTTCAATTTTATATCATGGAATAAATATTTTAAATGATTACGTATACCAATATATACGACGATATTAAGATTTGATAATTTTCATTGTTGATTTTGAAATAATTTTTGAAAGATCTTTGATGACTATTCAAATTCCCATTACATTTTTAATCAGAGAATGGGAAAAGGTTAAAGACAATAAAAGGTTTTCTCATAGAAATCATGACCCAGATCTACTTTCTCTCTCTTCAAGTTTGAGTCTCTTTGCATTCATTTTTATGAACTATATAATTAATTTGGTTCATCTTCCATCTATGTCAAAAAAGTCAAATTGATTGATTTTTGATATAAATTTGGTAATAACTTCGATCATTCGGCATATTTTTATCTCTCCACATAGGGAATAGGAAGGGATCAATATAAAAAACCATTACCCACCTCTTGTAAAAAAGGATCAATTAAACAATCATGACCATATCGAGACTTTGGGCATAAATTTGAGATGTTGGCTCCTCGTTCATCACACCACAGGGTTTCTTTATCGGAATCACACGATATAGTGGATTAGATAATTATTCATTTAATTAACATTCTTAATGCTTAAATTTTACATCGAATGTTATTTTTCTGATCTAAGGATTTGAGATATTCTGGTCAGCAATCTATATTGTTAGTCGGCATCATCTTGGGCCATCTTTTATTAAAGGGACGCTTAACCAGACCATTTTTGTTTGTCGAAGAAAATATGTGAAGATCCATCAACAACGTTGAAATAATTTTATCCAACTACGAGGTATCTTATTGTTGGTCAGAGACTCTTATTGTAGCTCGATGGAACCAATTGCAGGTCGACGATCATCTACTTCTTGATCGGCGACATCTCAGTCTTGTTCGGAGGGTTCAATTTACTGGTCGGCAACTATCCAACCATCCACTTCTTGGTCAGTGACATCTGATATTGTTCGGTGACCGTCCAACAGATGGTCCGCAATATGAATGCACCATTTTTTGTTGATCGGCGAAATCGCTCTGCTGGTCGGGGACCATTTGCTTCTTTGTCGGCACTATATATTCTACAACCTGAGACACCCCCAAATACTGGCTGGCAACACCCATGCCGTTGGTCGGCAATAGTAGAATCTTGGAGTATTAAAAATGCGGAGCACCCCAGATATTTCTTTAAACACGAGTTCATCTTGGGGGTAAACATGGGGCTTAAGTTTTTTTTTTAAAACTTGTGATCACCCAAAAAAATATTTTAAAGCCAAGTGATAAATAATTTTCAAACAGCAACTTATACCTGATTAGTTGTTGGAGATTAAATAACTTTACAAAAAACTCTACGTCTTATTTATGATGCATATCTGATAAAAATTTGTCCATCTCACACACATTTGGCATAAAAATATTGTTTCATATTTTGAAATTTTTATTATTTTATGCTGATACACATCACATATTGTTTGGCTGAATAATTATTCTCATGATAATAATTATTTTCTCTAGTCTCGACAGGTGCTCGGGAAGCTTATTAAAATTTCATAGGGACGAGGTTCAATCCCGATGAAAGCTCTCGTAAACCTCTAAAAAAGTAGTATTGCTCGACATCAGGCAATTGTGCCTCGACATATCATCCAACATAGATTATTTCATTTTTTGAAATTAATATTTTTATTTCTCAAGCATATACATATCATAGATTGATTGTATGAGTAAATTATTCTCATGACTAATCAATTCATCCTACACAAATGGTAGAGCAAGATATTAATTTTTACAGGTACAAGACTCAACGCCGACGAATGCTCGGAAACAATCTGGAAACTATTATCATTGCTCAGCATTATGAAATTTCACCTCAGCAAGGAACTATATATTTTATTATTGCTTTGATTTGTGCTCAAGCACGAATTATTCTATATATTCGTTCGGATTCATATTATATATTCATCTCTTCATGGAGCTCGGCGAGATATTCATATTCAGCTCCGAGGAAAAGCTACAACAGTTATTATATTTCACCCCCAACGGATAGTTGATCGGGGTAATTCTTATTTATATTCAGGCCCAGATATCGGCTCAAGCACAATTATTCTATATATCCCTTGTGATTCATATTCTATATTCATCTCAACATGGAACTCGGCGAGATACTTATTATCATATTCAGCTCCGAGGAGAACTATAACATTTATTATATGTCACCCCCAACGGATAGTTGGTCGGGGCAATTCTTATTTATATGCAGGCCCAACAAAGTTCTCGGCCATATTCTTATGTTCTGGAAAATATTATTCTTATTCGGCATTATGCAATTGTGCCTCGACAAGATACTTATTCAGCTTTAAGGAGAAATACAACATTCGTTGTATTTCACCCCCAATGGATAGTTGGTCGGATAATTCTTATTTATATTCAGATCTGACAACGTTCTCGGCCATATTCTTATGTTCTGGAAGATCTTATTCTGTTCGGCATTATATAATTCTACCTCGACAGATCAACGAGGCATTTTATTATTTTTATTTATTCTTTATATCTATTTGGATGCATATTCTATTCTTATTTCAGCATGGAGCTCGCCAAATATTTATAATTATATATTCAGCGCCGAGGAGGTCTCCAGCATTTATTATATCTTATTCCCAACAATCTGTTGGTCAGCGCCGAGGAGGTCTCCAGCATTTATTATATCTTATTCCCAACAATCTGTTGGTCAGCTCCGAGGAGGTCTCCAGCATTTATTATATTTTATTCCCAACAATCTGTTGGTCAGTGCCGAGGAGGTCTCCAGCATTTATTATATCTTATTCTATTCCCAACAATCTATTGGTCAGCTCCGAGGAAGTCTCTATCATTTATTATCAAAAATGTTGTAACACCCCGCCCGCTCGGGGAGAGCGAACGGAGCGCTAATGCGATAAAATAAATCCAAATCCACAAGTGACAAGGTATAGAGCATCTAAGTCCCACAACAATATAAATCCACTAATCTCAATTCTTCAAATACAACAAGTCTCTCGAATTAAAATTACAACTATCTAACTCGAAAATAAAATACAATTCTCCAATGCTCTATACAAAAAAATAAGTAATACAAATCTTTCCCAAACAATCCTCGCTAAAATCAATATCCATAGCGCCCAAAAATCCGCGCTAACCTGCCACTAAAAGAAAATATGGGGAAGTACACAATACGACAAGAAAGATGCTTAACAAATATATATTAGCGATGAATAAAATGTAACAACACGAGTACGAATATTTAAATCAAAATGAAAATCTCAAAGAATTTATCAATATAATTTCTCAACAACACTTTAACCGGGTCACCAGGCCTCACCACATCCGTATATGCTTTATCAAGTCATAGCCCGAAAAATAGGAATTTTGGCGGGTGCCCAACATCCGTGCCATATTAAAATCTCATGACAACGTGCTCATCAACAACATGAATAATACCACATGAATCAAAATAATTCCAACAATTATTTTCCAGATTTCAATGAATTTATCAATTCAAATATGAGTTCAATTAAACAAGAATTCAAAGAGAATGACACTCGCGAGATTTAAGGAGCATATTGTGTAAAATCCCATACCTTAAACCAAGATGAGAAACCAATGATCACATCCTCAAGATCAACACAAAAGATCTACAAATGCTCCTCCAAGAACCTCTAACAAAATAGCCCCAAGAACACCTCTAATCTAATGTTGGAACTCACAAATCTCAAGGGCCAATGTGTATATAAAAAGAAGAGGAATATAAAATATATTTGCTGCCAAAATTTGTGCCAAAAGTATGTTAAAAGGGTTGCCCACGACTTCCTTTTATAATGCAAAGAAATGAAGAGTTGGAATCCAAAAAAATCCTTTAAATAAGGCAAATAAATGAAGAGTTGGAAGTCAAAACAACACTTGAAAATTACTTAATGTTCACCGACTTAGAATTCCAAGAGTTAAAAATATTTTAAAATCATTTTAAAATCCGTTTTAACTCGGTTTTCGAAACCGTTTGAAATTCTCGCCTTTAAAAATAATAAGCAACAAGTTTGAGCAATAAAAATAATTTTATCTAAAACTTTATTTTCCTCCATTTTTCTAAATTAATTAAAATAGCCCAAAAATTATGCGGGTTATTACAAATGTATTCCTCCAGGAAGTAAAACTTGTATTCCTCCGGGAAGTAAAACTTGTATTCCTCCGGGAAGTAAAACTCGTATTCCTCCGGGAAGTAAAGCTACTTGTATTCCTCCGGGAAGTAAAGCTACTTGTATTCCTCCGGGAAGTAAAACTTGTATTCCTCTGGGAAGTAAAACTTGTATTCCTACGGGAAGTAAAACTATGTATTCCTACGGGAAGTAAAACTATTACTAAAAATGTCAACTCAAGTTGGTCGGAAATAAGAAGCTGTCAACTACAGTTGGTCGGAAACATTTTATGAGTATGTGAAAGTGATCAAGCAAAAAGCATTCAAAGTTCACATTCCACACTTGGGGGCTCTATTAAAAACCCAGTTGTTCATTCGGTGGCACATTCTCATAACATCATGCAGTCGAGCATCAGATTCAGCCCCAACTAATTATCATTCAGAAGCTATTTTTCTTGCTCAGGAGCTAATTTTTCTTATGAAGTTCAGGAGGCATATTCAGGAGTTATTATGCACATGCTATTGAAGTTCAGGAGGCTATTGAAGTTCATGAGGCATACTCAGGATTTATTATGCACATGCTATTGAAGTTCAGGAGGCATATTGAAGTTCAGGAGGCATATTCAGGAGTTATTATGCACATACTATTGAAGTTCAGAAGTCAAATTCAGCATCTACAGCACTGAGATCTTTACTAATACTGCTCGACCAACATTGAAGAAGAAGTTGTATGAAAATGTTTCGAAGTCCACCACTAGCTTGGTACTAATCAGATTGAAGAGTTGGGTTCATAAGCTAGTATGTTACTCGACAAAGTATTCAGAGGAGCATAAATCAGAAGAATCAAGCACGTGAAGTTAACACTCAGTTGCTCGGCACAGGAGGTAGTTGGTCGGCTAGCAAACCAATCAACATACTTGAAGATTATAACAAGCTACAAGATGCATACTATGGCATGGCTGCATCCAAATTCCTAGGGGTGATACATAGCACACGGAGTTCCTCAAAAGAAAGATTAGCAACCATCGATCAGCCTGCATCATATGTCGTCCAGGAGATAATGCACTCTATGTTGAACAAATCAAGAAGGTAGATCAAGAATTTCACGAGAACCGAGCAACACTGCAGAATAAATACTCCATCCTTTCAAGTAAACCATCAATCATGGAGCATTGGGGGCTTCTGTTAACGCAAAAATTCTCCATCTACGAGGACCAATCAGAAAAGGACACATGTCATCCTATGTGGTAATATTCGGAACCCGAGGAGAATTGGTCGGCACCCGAGGAGTGTTAGTCGGCACCCGAGGAGAGTTGGTCAGTACCCGAGGAGAATTGGTTGGCACCCGAGGAGTGTTAGTCGGCACCCGAGGAGAGTTGGTCAGTACCCGAGGAGAATTAGTCGACACCCGAGGAGAGTTGGTCGGCACCTGAGGAGAGTTAGTAGGCACCCGAGGAGAGTTGGTCGGCATACCAACCAGGAAGATCAAAGGATAACTACGCATTTAATGAGCCTTAATGTACATTTATACTGTATTAATAGATGACAACACATAGCATACCAAGAAATTCAACAATTAGATTCGATGAATGTAGACATAAATGTCTACATACAATGAATCTCTTTATCTCCCATCACTATAAATACATGTATCCCCTTAGCCAAAAGGGAAGAGATCCAAGAGAACCTATAAACCCCATACACAAGATACACATCCTTTCTCTCTCTACACCCTATGGTGCTATTGTAAACCCCTGGGAATAAAATAACAGTGGACGTAGGCTTTATTCATAGCCGAACCACTTTAAAAATCTTTGTCTCTTATGTACTTGATTGGATTGCTTTCATCTATTTATCTGTGATCATAAAAATGGGATTCGGTCCAGTTTTTTGCATCAACATATGGGTTTGTCGATGAGGGTGGTCATGTGATGGGCAAATGAGTGAAATTATTGAGTTTACAATATGAACAAGTAGCTCGTTATCTATTTGACAGACATGAAGATGTCGAGGAATGGAAAAACTAATTTCATATTGTTTTAACTTTTACATTATTTTAATTTTCTTACATTATCAATTTTGTAATACGCGCGTCACGATCAATGTAGAAAATATGAAGTGTGTGGGAACAATAAAAAGATGAAAAACAATGGCACAATCAGATAGCAAATTTAGGTTATGATTGTCACACGAGGTAGTTATAATGAAAATGTCTCTTATTAAATGTCACATTACAAGAAAGCTTTACAAATAACCTAATTAATTTATCTATATTGTCAGCTCTTAAAGACGGGTGATGAGACATCAGGGCTTGCTCGTCTAGCCACTAGACCATTGTTCATAGCATAAGAGTACAAAAAGTATCGATTGAACGGTTACGTATTCGGTGCAAGGGTGTATGAGGAAAATAGAAATGTAAAGAAGTCGGGCATTTCATACAAGGCCCTTACTTATTTTCGAGCGAGCGTGAAATATAAAAGGTTCGTTGAAGATGGAATGACTTATTATGATGTATTTCGAAATATATTTTTATTGGACTATATAAGATTCAAAGATGTGTTTTACGGTGATTGGGTTAGAGTTGACTACACTAAAAATAACAATCTTGCACGGTTTAAAACTGTGCCAGATCGAATTTGGAACTTTTTGAACTGTGCCAGAATAAGGATTTTCAAAATTGCCATTTTTTTGGCATGATTTAAAAGTGTGCCAAATTTGGCTAAACATAAACACTTCTGGCACACTTTTGGTACAGTTTATAACTGTGTCAGATTGAGTATATTTTGGTACACTTTTGACATAGTTCAAAACCGTGCCAAAATTTGATACACTTTTGGCATGGTTTTGAACTGTGCCAAATTATTGGATCAAAGCAAAAAAATAATTATTTGAAAAAAAATCAAGAAAATCATAAAATTCCAAATCTGGTATGAAAAATATTTATTATTTATAAAAAAAATCAAGAAAATTCACAAATTGCCAATCTTGCACCTTATTGATAAACTAATGTACATACAACCTTCAAAATATTACAAGTCTTAGTTAATAGTTCACATACCAAAAAAAAAAAATGGCCAGAGTTTTCTCTATTTTCTGGATATTCTAGAACATGCTAATATAAAGCCTGTGTAATATAAACCCCACACGACAAATAAATATAACAATAAAATTAAAAAAAGCCTGCACAACCATAAAAGTTAACAATAAAATTACAAAAGTTCGCACGGCCATAAAAAATAATAAAAATAATCCTAAAAATTAACGACACTAAATAAACAACCCCCCTTTTGTAAGCTATTGACTTCCTCGTGTGTTCCACATGGCTAACGATTAAATGTTCTCTTGCAAAAAAATAAGATACAAAAAAGAGATGATATCAGTAACCAAGTAATTTTTAAAAAATCGTATTCAAAATGAAAAATTGCATATACGAGTTATAATTATTGTCATATTTTCAAATCGGGAGTTCCTTGACCATGCGGTTAATTCCAATGAGTTACATTGGTTCGGTGCGAGGTGTTCGTGCCTCTCACGGGGCCGTTTGGGGTTATTTTAAATTTTCTCCCTCTAAGGGCATGCTTTATAGCCTAAATCTAGATATTTTAAAATTATCATCATATTCTCAAATCGAGAGTCCCTTGATCACGCGGTCAGTTCCTATGAGTTACATTGGTTTTGTGCGAGGTATTCGTGCCTCTCACAACTCCCTTTGGGGGCTGTTTTGATTTTTCTCCCTCTAACGGCAAGTTTTTGAGCCTAAATCTAGATATTTTCAAATTATCGTCATATTCTTAAACTGGGAATCTTGTGACTATGCGGTGAGTTCCTAGAAGTTACATTGGTCTCGTGCGAGATATTCATGCCTCTTACGGGGCCGTTTTGAGGTTGGTTTGGGTTTTCACCCTTTAATGGCATGTTTTTTAGCCTAATCTATATATTTTCAAATTATTGTCATCTTCTCAAATCGAGAGTTCCATGACTATGCGGTCAGTTCATACAAGTTACATTTGTCCCATGCGAGGTGTTAATGCCTCTTACGGGTCCATTTAGGGGCTAGTTTAGGGTTTCACCCTCTAACTGTGTATTTTTAAGCCTAATCTAGATATTTTCAAACTATCGTCATATTCTCAAATTAAGAGTCTAGTGAATATGTGGTCAGTTTCTACGAGTTATATTGGTCTCGTGCGAGGTATTCGTGCCTCTCACGACACCGTTTGGTGACTGTTTCGATTTTTCTCCCTCTAACGGCAGGATTTTAAGCCTAAGTCTAGATATTTTCAAATTATCATCATATTCTCACCCCGGGAGTCCCGTGACCATGCGATCAATTCCTACGAGTTACACTGGTCCCGTGCAAAGAGTTCTTGCTTCTAATAGGGCCATTTAGGGGTTGTTTTGCATTTTCGCCCTTTAATGGCATATTTTTAAGCTTAATGTAGATATTTTCAAATTATCATCATGTTCTCAAAGCGGGAGCCCCGTGAGCACACGATCAGTTCCTATGAGTTACATTGGTCTCGTGCGAGGTGTTCGTGCTTCTCATGGGCCGTTTGGGGGCTGTTTTGCATTTTCGCCCTCTAACAACATATTTTTAAGCATAAGTCTAGATATTTTCAAATTATCGTCATATTCTCAAATCGGGAATCTCGTGACTATGCGATTAGTTCCTACGAGTTATGTTAGTCCCCTGCAAGGTATTCATGCCTTTTACGGGGCCATTTAGGCTTTGGTTTGGACCCTTTAATGACATGTTTTTAAGCCTAATCTATATATTTTCAAACTCATCTTATTCTCAAATTAAGAGCACCCTGACTACACGGTCAATTCATATGAGTCACATTGGTCCCATGCGAGCTGTTAACGCCTCTTACGGGTCTATTTAGAGGTTAGTTTCGATTTTCACCCTCTAGCGGTGTGTTTTTAAGCCTAATATAGATATTTTCAAACTATCACATATTCTCAAATAGAGAATCCCATGACTATGCGGTCAGTTCCTACGAGTTACATTGGTTCCATGCAAGGTGTTAGTGCCTCCTATGGGGCTGTTTGGGGGTTATTTTTAGTTTGAACCCTTTAATGGCATGATTTTAAGCTAAAGTGTGTGGGAATTATAAATATGCAAGCCATTTTCAAGATGTGAGAATTATAAATATGCAAGCCATTTTCATGGGTGGATTATTTTCAAGTAATCAAACAGCATTATCCGAACACATACATTGACGGATGCTTGGAGAACTTTCTTACCAAAACCAAGAAATAAGTCTGAAAATGCTAACGTATGACCCAGTTTATGGTTCTGGTAGGAATATGATATATCCAGTTACATTATGTATGCATAATTATATACTTTAACATACATAGCAACATTTTTATTACAGATGGAGAAAAAGGAGATATGGACAGAGTAATTAGTGGGAGTATGTTTATGTGTAAATGAAAGTAACGACCTAATATTGTCCTTCATTTGATATACCTTGTGATTTAAACCCCAACGTACCCTCAATATAGGATCAAACATGAGCAATTGTGACATCATTAACAAGTGATAGACATATGCCAAAGGAATTAATGCTATATTATTAATATTAAAATATTAACTCATAAGTAATCTATTCAACAATACAAGAACATCTCGCATACCCCCATGAACATTTTAAGAAGTACCTCGGTAGCCTTTGTAGTGGAATAATGGTACTGGTAATAGTAATGGCGAAGGAAATTTGCTACGCATGCAGATGAGTTCTGCCAAACATTGAGGTTTTATTCGGGTACCCGTATAAAATGTGAAGAGAAGTTAGAATGATGCCTAAAATATTTAGTAGCATATCACAAGTCAAACTGACATGGTATCACAATATCAAAGCTTGCTACAATTTCTGGATCACAACTGAAGCGTGTTCAAGTAAAATAGAATAAAAAGCCTAATCAGGTCCTATTCCCTTCCTACAATTGCCTTATTGGAGACTAAAGTGTGTTCAAGTAAAATAAAGAAATTTTAAAAGACGTGGAGGTTCCATAATAGTGCCAATAACTTTTCCAAACATTTTGACTCCTATTTATTTCTCTTGCATCTATGCAAATGTGATAGAGGAGAGAGGTGGGAATTGTGGAATGTATTGTTGCATTTTGTAGTGAATTGTAATGATCAATGGTTAATAAGAGGGGATTTTAATGTAGTGCCCAATCATGAAGAAAAGCTTGAGTAGATGTTTCTAAATTGGTAATATGAACAAAACATATAATCTGACTCTGACTTATTGTATAAAAGAAAGATGAGACTTATTGAGTAGATGTTGTACAACAGTTAATGATGTATGACCGGGGTGATAATGCCTTATATGTGGAGATATGCATTTACCAATGTAGACATCAGAAGGAAATGAAAAATAGACTAAAGTGAAAAAAGAACTGGAGTGCTATAAAGTGTTAGGAGCTTTTTGTTGTGTTATGGCTGTTGGGATTAACTTGAAACTTTATTTCAATCCTAGTTGTTTATTTTCTTGTATATCTTAATACTCAGGCATCCATTTATCATCTGACTACACCAGCAACAATCCTATATTGATATTTGGAAAGAGAGTTCACAAATCATCGAAGTAATGTCGATAAATGAAATAAATTGTGAGGAGAATGTAGATACAAGAAGTGGATGACAGGATGGTTTAAGCTTAATCGCCTTAGGATATGCACATCATCCTCATTTAAAGAGCTAGGAATCAGAGATTCTATATGACTCAATAACGGACTTACAAATGCAAGTCATTCATTATGAAAGCAACCATGTATCATCACAATTCTTTCAATATTCTGATCATATTAAATAATTGTCATGGGGGAGCTATTCAAATGCTTACATGGGGTCAGATGTCTGTAAATCCCAAGTGTAAAGCCACATATGCACTAAGGCAGATAGCCTCGACTACGTGAGGTGGAAGCATTTAAAAAGACCCTAAAATAATAACCTAAAGCTTAATCCTCGACATTGATTTTCCACATCACGACTCTCGAAAAGCCTCAAAATGCAAGCCTCACTTGCAGATTCTATCATAACACCTTTACCAAGCAATAATTGTACATGTAAATGATGTCGTATTACATATTCACCATTAAGCAAGGCATGGCAGGAGACCAGGTACAGAAAATTTGGGCATATGACTGCATTCAAAAGGTACATATTTCCTAGGAAATAACTCTTGGTGTGCGGGATAATATGGCTAGAAGGTTCGAAAACGGAGCTAAAACATTTTAGGGGGCTGTCGGTCTATTTCAGCACCACATGGTAGCAGCTGCTTAGACCCTAGGCACGGTTCAGTAGTAGCCCGAGAGGTCATACGGGGGTTTCCACTGCTGTGCCATGGACTGCGCATACCGAGGCAACAATAATGCGCTAATGTGTGGGGGTGGGGAGGGCAGCCCGCGATGGCCTCGCGAAGAGGTGGTGACAGCGGTGCCGGAAGCTTACATCAGTGAGATTTTTTTTTGTCTTTTTATGGTTGTATCCATCAACTTTCTTCCTATGGTTACCTTTTACTTTTACCAGTGACATGATCAATTCAAACAAATACATAAAGCATTAGGTAATAAGAAGATTGAAAATAAGGTAATAATGTGACATGAATTCTCATTTCCTTACTTTTATAGCCTGCAATTGAAAATAAGGTAAGAAACCTTCAGAATGATAATAAACAAAAAATCGGCCCATCTTTCTACCAACCCCTTTTTGCATTTTTGCACAGTAATCAAATAAAATTTCATCAAAACAACACCTCACAGCTTCCTTTGATAAGAAACCTTCAGAATCCTTTGTAAGAACATAGAGAACTCCCAATTCCATCTTGCTAGCAGCCCTATATTGATGAATACAAGTTATAAACATAAATAAACACACACATTCATCACACACTTATACCAGTAGTAAAACATATGAAGTTTTAGACCCTTCAATAACAATTTACCTAATACATAATTGCACGCAAGAGATTAGTTAATAGGATATTGATAAGGATATGATCTACATGCCTACATTTCTCTTAATAAATTTAATTGCAGGATTTAGTTTAAAGCCTGATTATGATGAGTCGCCTCTAATAAGTTTAATTTTTTATATGCATAATTAATCAATGTGAAATGATTTTTTTAATAAGTGAATTATGAATCTCAAGAATAAAGTTATTGTTTGGGATAAAGTCCTTAATATATATATATATATATATATATATATATATATATATATATATATATATATATATAGAGAGAGAGAGAGAGAGAGAGAGAGAGAGAGAGAGAAGGACCAACCGAAGAAATCAAATGCATCACGATTAGCATCATTTATGTGCCAGAGTTCTTTCAGTGTGAGCTTATCATATAATGTTCGAGCATATTTGCTGAATATGTTCTCAAGGTTTACTGGAATAAACCTGCAGCATATGAATGGACTATACGTTGAATGGAAAAAACTGCTAGCTTTCTACTAATGCAAATATATTTTGTTTTTGTAAGTTCGAGTAGTTTTCCATGTTTTTGTAAATATATTTTGTTTCATACATATCTTATATCTTAGTCCACAAAAAGATAATCTTTCCACTAAGGGGTGTGATATTTTCTGACTTTTGTTAAGTGTCATAGGTCCCCGAATCACTTTCATGCTTAACCCTATGTATGTTATGTATGTAAATAGGGAAAAATGGTGACGGTAGCCAACTCTATCACATGAATGTGTGTGTGTGTGTGTGTAAGTAAGAGAGAGAGAGAGAGGAAAAATAATTAACAAAGATATAATGAGCAACTACAATGTCAAGGCATATGTAACCAAATTCTCAAGTCTCCAACGATAATAACTTACATGTGAAGTAACATAACCCATAGCTCCATGAACAAGTATCATCAGCACGAAAGACGCAATCACATTGATAAGGTCACATAATCCTGCACATTTGAAGTGAAATAGTTTATATATCCTAGACATAAAAGGTGGTGTACACATTTTCAAAAAAATAGGGGGAAAATAATGAGGGTTTTCAATCATATGAACTAGGCATGCACTAATAAACCGCACAATGTCTACCTTTATAAATTTAAAAGCCAATGGACATAAATACTACCCAAATTCCATTGATGTTTGTTTGACGAAAAGTCATTCATTTTTGTTCCTGTTAGATATTTTGGCATTGAGTAGTTACTGGAACATGATTGTAATAGAGCGTGAGACTAATCTTCCCATACTTCAATCTTAGCATTCTTATATTATGGATCAAGAGTTAGACAAGGATGATCCTAATCTTCCCATACTCCAAATCATTTAAATGATTCCATTTTCATCTTCACATTCATTTTAGAAAATTTGGCTACCTTTGCTCTCAATTTTAAAGGTGTCAGATCCTTTCTAGCATCTTGATCCAGGGACTACAACACTTTCAACTCAGTAGGTAAGTTTTGGATACCAGGTACAGTAATAACTTTCACCTCTATATAAATTTTTATGTAAGTTTTCCATTATAGTGGATGGAAACCAAAGAGAATATCATATAGTGATACTATAAATTTCATATATAAACCATCAATCATATTCAATAAACATACATTAACATTATCATAGAAAACCAAGTGCATTAATAGCACTATGGAAATATAGAAAGGCGCTACTTCTCAACAGTGGGAAAATTAACCAAACATGTAGAGTGCAACAAGCTTATAATTTTCATATAAACAGGAAAATTATTGAAGACAAACCCCTCTCATGAAATAAGCTTATAATCTAACAAAAATAATGAGAAAATGAAAGAGAGACTCACGTCCCACAATGGAAAAATAGGATCTCGACTAGTAACGATGAATCAAACCTAACCATAACCAATAAAGTTTTGAATAGCACCAACAAGAAGAGCCACAGGGGTAAAAACTCGCACAATGTACCAACGAGGAAGCCAACACTGTCCACAAAATTATACACGCATACAAACAAATATAATTTGGAATACACACACATAAAAATAAAGAGTACGTGTTACAAATGATATCCAGAGAAGGGGAGGAGGAGCGAGCATAAAGAGAGAGAGAGAGTGAGAGAGAGTGGGATACTTGAGAATGGGAGAGGAGAGAGAGTGGAAGATCATAACATTTGGAGGGTTAGGACTTTTTAGGGTATTTATATTTTAGTTAAGTGTGTTAAATTGTGGCACATTTATAAACAGTGCCAAATTTTGGCACGGTTTTAAAGTATGCTAGATTATGATAAAATCGTGCCAAATTTTGGCACATTTTTAAGCTGTGCCAAATTTTTTATATGAAGGTGTGCAAAATTGATGTTTTAGGTTTAGTGGTTGTGGATAAAAAATGCTTGTAAAGTTGATCCTGACACTAATTTGATCATGGTTGACTTGTCCAAGTTGAAGAGCAATGAACACATGAGCGATGAGCCATTTGTTTGTGCTTTTCAAAATGTCAAGAAAGTGTTTTACTCCGATTATATCAACAACGAGTCATGTTCAATCGTCCTACATGCGTCAAAGCATCTAAACAGTAATGTGTAAGACTTGGATTCCCAACGAATATCAATCCATTTTTATGATAACCTGAACTTGAAATAATTTTCAGATTTGTAATAAGTATTCCAATTATTTGTAATGACTAGTGGGTGTATTATATTATTCTAGTACTTTACTATTATCGGATGAAAGTTTAATTCTTTTAACTTGTATTCTTCTAGTGCTTTATTATTATCATCAGATTTGAATCAAAATTGTTTTTTTGGTTAGTGTATATGTTAATTTGGATTTTCATTAAATTAAGCATTAATTCAAAGTCCATGACATGACCCGATATTGAAATAGTATTTAGATTTATAATGTCGTTAACTTGTATTCTTCTAGTTATTTGTTATTATCGGATTTGAATCAAAATTGGTTTTTTAGTTAGTGAATATGTTAATTTATATTTTTATCAATTTAAGCATTAATTCAAAGTCCATAACATGAACATATATTGAAACAATATTCAGATTTATAATGTCATTAACTTGTATAATTCTAGTGCTTTGTTATTATCGTATTTGAATCAAAATTGTTTTTTTGGTTAACGAATATGTTAATTTCGATTTTGATTAATTTAAGCATTAATTCAAAGTCCATGACATGACCCACTATTGAAACAATATTTTTACATTTATAATGTCGTTAACTTGTATTCTTCTAGTGCGTTGTTATCATCGGATTTATAATGTTGTTAACTCGTTAAATATTCTAATTCATTTAGATTTGATCATTTTCTCATATACATATTTGTAATAATAACAATTTTTGCAGAAAATGTCTTCAGCAGGGCACCGCGGTAGCGGAGGCGACGAAAGCTCCTCAGCCACTAGGCCCCCCAAATGGGAAAATATGGGGTCAGTTATCGAGAACAAGGCGACATTACTGGCTAGATTCCTAGAATTATTGAAGGCGATCATCGGCCAGGGGTTCACTGATTGGCGGAAGGTTCCAAATGAGCTCAAGATAGTCGTTTAGGTGGCACTACAGGTAGTGTATTTATAATTATATTTATATTTTATAATTTAAATACAACTAACACTTACTTTCTTTTTGGTTTATATTTGTTTGATAGGATCAATTCGTCCTGCCCCCATATGTTTGCGACTCCACGTTGGAATAGTTGAGAGATCAATATAAGATGTGGAAGAAAAATATTCGGGCATGATATTTTGGGCGGGCCCGGGAGTCCATTATGAGAGTGCGCGACACCGTCCCGTTAAAGGAGCCGAGCTCATTGGCCCAGTGGCAACAAATTTCCGACAATGAGATCGAGGAGCAAAAATTACATCTCGTCCATCGGGGAGGAAAAATCGGATGAAAAAGGTGGATGTACACTACTCCGGGTGGGCGTCTTACGTCGAGGTGGAGCATGATGGTAAGGTTTTATTTTTCTTTAATTTTAGTTTTATGTTATTCTATTTTAGCATTACTTAGCGTTAGTGACTAATTCTGCATTATTTTATTTCAGGAGACGGGGAGTGACCCTGTGGGTAGGCCACATAGACTTAATGCTTATGTGGCAATCCAAACAAAGAAGGGCAAAAATAAGGAGGTGTACCCGAGCATGGCATCCACAGTTGTAAGTTATAATTATTTAATTACATTATGATTTTTTTATTAACTTAATTAACTAATTGCGTACTTTTTGTCATTTCAGGAAAAGCTTAAGGAAGTGCATGAAAAGCAGTCTGATGTTGACAAAGCATCTTTGGCTATGGATGCACCCAGCCAAGTGCTTGGAGCATATCCTAAGGGGAGGATTAGGGGATGATCTCTCGGATAGGGAAGTTGAAGATCATCGGGATAGAGACGAGCAACACCGGGTTATCTCGTGAGGTGGAGACCCATGACGATATGCTAAAAAGGTTGAGGTGACGGTTCTAGATATGTATTCCTTCGTGAAGCATCAGTGGAGGTCTATCTCCGATAAGGGAAAGGTCAAGGTCAAGAGGAAGGGGAAGGAGGTAGATTAGGATGCCACGACTCCATCGCTGACACACACGAACTCGCTGATACACACAGACTCGTCCCCCTTATATGATTCATTTCCCATATTAACTCCCGTCGAATGGACTATGTCAATAATAGGTTGGCCAAGCATATTTTTGATAGACATATTTTGTGGAACGCCGATAGCAAGGGGGTTGAGGGATTCGGGCACCTTATCGGGTATGTTGGTTTGTGGATGTGTCATGTAAGACTTTGAGGCAAAGGTTCTCGTCATGCATATTTTGATCGGAAAGGAGAATGCACCTTTGTGGTTGCAAGAACAATGCATCGTTCAGCGAATTGATGGGTGTCCCAATTAATATGTTGTGTGCCCTTCCTTCCTCCTCTGATCTACTGTAGACCCTACTCTATGACATTATTTGTATTTATTTTATTTAGAAATTGGATATTATTTGTATTTTTTGATTTAGTTATCGATATTTACATGTTGGTTTAGTTTTGGTTCTGGATATTTGTATTTATTTGTATTGGTTATTTAGTATTAAATGTTGCTTGATATAAATGTTGTTTGGACACGTTAAATTTGCTATAACAAGTACAAATATACTGGTGGGCAGTGTCAGTGGCAGGGCCATACTTCCCAGCAGTTTGTTTTTAAAAAATCTGCCCAGATTTCTCACGGACTTTGACCGTGATAAGTATCATTTGTCACAGACTTGTCATGATCAAAGTTCGTGACAATCTTTTATTTGTCACGGACTTGTCACGAACTTTGATCGTGATAAGTTTAACCATTTGTCACAGACTTGTCACGGTCAAAGTCTGTGATAAACTTATCCCGATCAAAGACCGTAACAAGTCCGTGACGCATCTAACAAACTTGTCACGATCTTTGACCATGACAAGTTCGTGACAAGTGTATTTGTCACCCCAAAACTTGTCACGTTTAAAGACCGTGACAAGTTGGTTGTTTTGTTGTAGTGTATCATATATCCATATTCTCTTTAAATTACTTGAATTAACCTTTAAGTCATAGTTATCCAATAACAGATGGGGCTTGGGATTATTTCTAAACTAAATATAAAATTGAACTCAAATCACCATATATCTAATTTAATATGATTCAAAATCAAGGATTAACATGAATGAGCAGGATGTGCTATTTTCTACTTTTGGATGAGATTTCTTAAAATCATAATAACCACATTGAGATTACAAATGGTTCAAAAAATAACATAACTGCATATTGTATTTCAAACTATACATAAAAGAATAATTATTGTCTTCTTGTAACTTCATTACATAAATTTGTACATGAAATCAAAATATGTACATGATAAAAGCCACGTGTTCTAATGAATTGATCATTTTAGAGGATTGCATGTGCGTACATAACTGAATGTTAAGTTTTTAACTTTTCCAGTCTGTGTAAAAATAAGTTTATACATTCTAGATAATACAATAAGCTTACTGAATATACACCGTTTGGGATTAATCTCATGCTCTATTTCAGTCAAGGTCCAATCAACTACTCAATGCCCAACTATTTAGCAGGAGCATAAATCAATATGTGTATGTTTGTTGTCTTTTTATACACATGTTATACAAAATTTGTGATTTTATAAATCTATGTACTCTATATAGGTTGTGTTATACACAACTTAGGTATCTACAAGACTTTCGTCAATATTTTGATGCGTACCCCTCCCAACAAAAGACATTCTTTATTAAGAAACCATCACTAATATTAATAGATTCATAAACTTCACTTTTAGGATTTATCCTGATAGTCATTCTGGTGAAGTAGATTTTGGTAGTGATGTTTTAGTTTTTATCTTTGTCCTTATAATAAATCATAAAATTAACCGGCTACATGTGGTGTAGTATGATACTAAAAACTGAAGGAACTTTTTAATAGTTTCAGACCATTTTTAGGATTTTATTTGTTTAGATTTTGATTTGTTTCCTGTCATTTTTTATTCTGGTCCAAATGGATTTCTGTGTTGGTAATTAATTTGTTAACATCTCAGTTTCATGATTTCTTAACATTTAATTCACTGTATTCAATTTTTTACTCTACTAATAAAAAAATTGTATTCATTATCTGTCAAGGTTTATTGTGTTATATTGTTTTGAACTTAAGTTTCCTTTAGTGGGGGAAATATATATATATATATATATATATATATATATATATATTGATTGTCATTTTTAATTAATTTTTACTTTTTTTTTAACTATTTGAAGTGGTGTAGTCTCTTGATGATGCTGAGTAATAGAGGTTTGGGGTGATATTGGATGTAGATAGAAAAGTTTGCAAAGAATGAATGGAGGGTGAGGGTGGTATGTAGCACATTTTGTTAATTTTTCATCTCTATAGAGCATTTTATTCTGTTAATTTTTATCCCAATTAATGGAGTTGTATAACACGTTTTGTATATTATGGTTCAAAACTTCTATTTAATAATATTAATGGTGAGTTCTATTGTGGTTAATTTTTGAGGAGCTTTGTGGATTTTATTTGTTTCTTTTGCTTTATTTTTAACAACATTATTACACAAAACATTAAGTCCTTAGTAATAGTTATTTCAATAAAATTGTTCCAATATAAATTGGTTGTAGTTTGCAGTTAGTTTCATTTTGGTATGTATAGTTTGTAGTTATTATTAGAATAATAATTATTATTTGATTTTCATTTGTATTGGGTAGGTTGTATTCATGGTGTAAGTAATACGTCTTTAAATATCGAGTTTCTTTAGTTGAAATTAACTCTCTTTGTAATTTATCTCTTAAATTTTGTATTATGAGTTTTTGTAATGAAATAGGTAGGTAGTGTTTTAAGCACAAAAAATGTCAGTTGTGACTTTAGGCGCGCACACATACACACACGCATCTCTCTCTTATCTCTCTCTCCCCCCTCTCTCTCCACACATACACACATAAACAACACCGAATCCACCACCACATCCACTCTCACATCACCCCTACCTAACATTTTGGTGGTGATTGATAGAGCTAATGGATGAAGAACCCAAGCATGTCAAATGGGTTTTTGCATATAATTTCTGTAAATTCATTAACTCTTACATGATTAATACCAATTGATGTTTGTGTAGATTTTTAATTTGGTTTATTAATTGATTCATATTATATTGAAACACAAAAGCAAGGTACAAACGAGGAAGAAAAAGAAGTAAAATTTGAGAAAAGAATGAGGAGCCTAAGCCACCCTCTCCTTTAGCATTGTTTGTGTATGTTGCATTGGCGGATAATTTTGAAGATTGAAAACAAGCTCTTGGTCAGTTCCTGAAGTAATAGATTTGCATTTATATAGGTTTATTAAGACAATATTAGATGGCGAGGAGGTTTGGATACAATTCATCTACAAAATTAAGTTTGCGCATCATAGGCTTACTTTATTATTTATTGACGTATTTATCTTTTTTTCGTGAATTGAGTTAAATTGATTATTGATGTATTAGTAATGTAGGAGTATTTTTATTTTTTAAACAAGGTGGATAGTACTACAAACAAAGGAAACTCAACCTAAATATTATTTATTGACTGATGTATTGATTTTATTTTGACAAGTTGAGTTAAATTGATGATGTTGTTTATATGAGTTCCAATACGGACTATTACTATTATTGTTGGATTTTTTTTTAATTCTTAAACAGGGTGGATATTCCTATAAACAAAACAAAATCTGTCCAAATTTTCTAAATTATTTACAAATTTGTGTTGTAAAAAAAATTATGACTTAAATTTACACGATTTAATACTTTGAAAATTTATATTTATATTTATAATATATAAAATATTTATTATTTACATTATACACGACTTTATAGTTTTTAGCTTATAATTTACATTATATATAGAAGATTTATTATTTCATTATTTATAAAATATGATTTACATTTATATGAAACATTTATTATTTACATTATACACGATTCAATACTTTGAAAATTTATAGATGTATTATATAAAACATATATTTATAATATATAAAAACATCTGGATGAATATTGTGTGTAAAAAGTTTAGTTTTCTTCACAGATTGAGGTCGAATTTGTCTTCGACACAGCTACAAAGATATTTTTTTGAAGAATTTTGGGGATGGTTTTGTGTGTGAAGAAAGTTGGGAATGGTTTTATATTTGTTGAAGGATGGGGATGGAGACGGAGATGGAGAAAGATAGACGAGAGAGAAAGAAATGGATTGAACTATGTGTGAAATGGTTGGAAGGGTGGGGGCGAAGATGGTTTGTGAAATGTTGGTAATGTTTTGGGTTTTAAATATTGAAATACCTAGTTGTGTTAGTAAATAACAACCAAAGAATGTGAACTATAAAATAGAAATTTTTTATCAAATTAAAATTTAATATGTAAAGTAACAAATTACAAATGGAAATAAGTCCCATAACAAATCGATTATATAGATTGGAACCACATTTCTATTTTATATTAAGCTTAACCTCACTGCTCTAATTTCTTTGACCATGACCCACAAAAGTGTTATGAATATACTTTTTGGTGATGGCTTTTGGGGATTGTCAGTGATGACTAATTAGTATTTATGACACTTTTTGTGTGTAAACTTCAAAAAGTGAAAATAGTATCGGCCAAACTCAACGTCTCATAGTACATCAATAATATGACTCACAAAGTAAAGATTTAATCTTGTGCCACCCAAAATTTTCTTGTCGCCAAATATATTCTTAGATTTAAAAATATCTTGTTACTAAAAAAAAGAAGAAGAAAAGTATATCATATGATAAGAAACCATGACCGGTAAAATACGATAAATAAACCAGGTGTTATAAGTTGCTATGAATAACACATGTGGAATAAAACACAATATACAACAACAATATCGAAGGCTGCCACCCATACTGGAGAATAACAAACATAACTGCACATGTTCAATAACAATTACAGGGATACGCCATACCCATATAACCATCTCTCTCTCTTTAGGAAAATGAGCAATAATAACAAACAATTATGCTCTTGTGCGGACTAGTCCACTTTTTAAGAGTGCGGACCAGACATGTGTCACCTGGCGGTGAACCCAGAAAAGAGAGAGAGTGTGCCTATAATTTAGGCGATAATTTCTAGGTGCATCGTTAAGTGACACATGTCCGGTCCACATTCTTAAAATGCGAACTAGTCCTCACAAGAGCATTATTATAACAACAAAACACATTTCTCAATTCATTCAATAAATACTCATGGATGACAAAATGTTAATAATACATTTGAAAGGAATATAAAAAAGCATAACATGATAAGGAAAAATCTCGACTCGATAAATTTATGGGCATTATGTATTAGTCCCTTACTTTAAATTTTTAATCAAAATCATCATGTTATCATCCTTCCATAATAATATTTAAGGGCAAGAGAACAAAATTTTGTCCATTGCTTTGACCTTAAATGATTCTTAACATAATGTTCACGATATGTGATTCACAATAATGCAACATCAGCATAATTCTCAATTTAAAGAATAATGTAAATTATCTCCCGACCCCTCTTACGCATGATTATCACTAAAATATATCAACATGTGAAAAAATACTAACTTATATGTTCATGACCAATATCTAGTCCTAAGAGTTTGGTGGTCTTAGGTGGAACTTAATATAAATGCTTACACATATCTAATAATAACTAAAAAAAATGGAACACCCCTTTTCAAGTAGAATTTTGGTCATATATATTTAATAAGAACAATATTTTACAAAACAAAAGGCTAAGAGAGCTAGAATGGAAGAGCTATGATATCTTAATAGGCAAAATGATCAAAAGAGAAAGACCTCTCACAACCCAAAGAGGAAACCTAAAAGATTAAGAAAACAGAAAAGAGATACATATCATGTTTCCAGAGGCTAATATAAAAATTGAAGGGTAATGGATTTGACTTCACTCATTAGACAGGACACGTGGCATATATTACCTAGAATAACCCTGGGTTAAGTCACTCAAGTCCAAGCATGACCGAATATGCCAAGACTCTTTCAACATACCTGGATAAATACAAATTGATACCTAAAGCAATAAAGTCCTACTCTAACTCAACCATATCATAGACGATCAACCAAAGAGAGGTGAACTGTTGCTTAAATCAATATCTTTGGCATTGTACATACATATGATTAATATTTGTATAAATAAGACCCCTCACTATGATGAGGATATAGACTTACATCCAGTTACGTCTCACTCTTATAAATTGGGCTTGGACTCTAAACTAGCAACCCTATCATTCCAATTTCATTCATTGATAATAAAGAAACTCCCCCTTTCCCTGTGAATGTGAGCAAGGCTAAATTGTTGAACCACGTATATCTTGCGCCGATTTACCTTCCTTAATATCACTTTAGGCCTAGTTTTGTTCAAAGAAATATAGTTGAAATGAGTCGCCTACAAGTTAGCTTTGGATGTGGGAAGTACGAAGGACTCCCACTATAAAATTTGTTGACTTTGTCATTTTGAGTGTTGAGCATTCATAACTTACTAAGGAGGAAGGCATACGCTGTTAGAGATTCGTATATAATGGAGGTATCACTCTCCAACAAGGTACCTTCTTCCCCTAGTGACACAGGTCTCCTTGGCGATTAACCCACCGTTCTGTCCCTATAAGACATAATATTTAACTTGACACCCACTTGAAGCAACTTTCCTGGAACCTAATATCACACCTCATTGATTAATACAAGGATCGTCTGTATGAACATGATGTAGAGATTGCCTGTTTAAGGAGACAACTTAACATGGGGAGGGTATTGGATCGAGTTCCCATGGACCAGAGCATCATCATTGAAGGATAATCCGTTCCTCAAGGCCTCATCCTTATCAAGACAACATAATGGCCCTTTGATCTAGTATCATCCGTGAAGGCCGAATCAACTAGCGTGAGGAGAGATACACATCAGTTCACCAAACTTCTTGTAGGTTAAATATGACTGTTGAAAAATATCATGTTGGTCTCTATGATATCCCTATGGACTTACCATCCCCATCCAAAAGGATTGCAGGCCAGGAAGACCTACGCGACTTTATCTTAAAGCATTTGGATGAACACCTGCATCAAAACCACATTTGTAACCCTAAGGACTTAATTACAAAACAACTCGATCATTGATCAAATTCCACATTTATGGAGGACATTGAGACGTCAGATCCATTGAGGACATTTTTTGTGCCAAAGATCAACACGTGTGATGATAAAATCGCCCTGTCGATCATATTCGCCATTATAAGAAAACTAGGTCACTATGGTATCATAATGGATGCATGTATCAATTTTTTCTATTAATGTTGGAAAAAAAATTCCATTTGTGGGTTGATAAGCTACCCCCTAGGTCAATGTATACCTTTAGTGAGTTGTCAAAGTTAGGCACTGCTCGATTTATCACTAATAGAAAGGCATTGCAGGTATTGGACTCCCTGACCGCCCTTCATAATAAGCAAAGGGATTTACCAAGGAAGTATGGCCATAGGTATTGGAAGTTGTTCAATGATATAAACAAATAACTATTTCATCTCTTTATTCAAGTTTGGAATTCCCCGATCAAATTATATATACTATTTATTAATTAAGAAGCCAACATCTCCCATAAACAACGTCGTGGCTCATATTGATATGCATGTCAAAGTAGATGATGAACTCTTAAATATAGATGATCACCCTTATCTCCATGCTAAATCCAAAGGAATGGAAATAAAAAAATAGATGAAAGGATGGCGCACAGTCGACCCTAACTAAGAAGGGGGAAAGCATGATGCCCCCCAAAAGATAAACAAGGATGTCAAATAAGAAGAATGTTTATCAATAAGTTGACATCTTCATTAATGAGTTAATTTACAAGATCCTACCCTGAATCAAGGACAAGCCTCATTATAATAACTCGATAATGGAGAGAGATACCAATTAATGAGATAAAATCAAAGGTGCACTCACCACTAGAATCGAGGTCACGAGATAGAGAAGTTTAATATGCTGAAGCGTCACTTGTAGGATTTAGTGCAGAATAGGCACATCAAGGAGTATATAAACATACAAAAGACGGAGGCAACCACGTGATATAGTGTCTTTAAGAAGAAACTCATCGATAACATGCTGACTTTAGGTACGGTGGACACCATTTATGGATATATCGACCCTGATTAGTGTATAAGTGAGAATCTTCATGCACATTTAAGAATTATATAAAACATCTAGAAACCCTTCCAAATTGAAGCTTATAATCCCATACTTAGCAAAAGTTTTCATAAGGAGATTGACTTTTATCGAGTTATCACATTCTTTGATGAGGATCTTATTGGGGCTAACTTGCCTCATACGGATGCCTTGGTCATCACCTTGAGGGTCGTCATAAATTATAACGTTAAAAGGATTTTAATGGATCAGGAAAGCTCCTTAGAGATCGTGTATGTATAACTTTGTAATCTTTTAGATAAAAAAATCACAATATAGATAATAAGGTCGAACCCTTGATTAGTTTCAACAGTAAGTTTACACCTTTGGAAACATCAAGTATCTAGTTAAAGTTGATCTTGTTAACTACGAGATATAATTCTATAAGGTAGGATCAAAATCACCTTATAATGCCATCCATAAGAGAGAGTGGCTATACAACCTTCTCTCCACTAGAAGCTGATACTTGTGATCGATAAAGGGCATAGTGAAAATCAGGAGTGACTAGGGAGAATCTAGGAGTTATTTTATTTCCACCATCAAGTAGAAGCAATCTTTGTCCAATTAAAGTTCATAGGATGATAACTCTGAGGCCAATTAAGCCAAATAAAAGTAAAAAGTTGCTCAACCAGGGTTTAATAAGATCATAGTAGCCCATGTCGATCGAGCAATGGAGGAATTATAAATGATTCCTCTAGACTTATATCAACCAAATAAGTACTTCCATATCAACTAAAAATTACCAGAAGATTAAATCAATCAATTCATGAAGTTCTTAAAAAATAAAGTTGACGCCTTTAGTTAGTCACCCTAGGTTATTCCAAACATGGATCGAGAGGTTGCTTGTCACCACCTGCACATGGATTATGATAGATGGACTGTCCAATATAAGCTAAGGAACTCGGATATAAAAAAGTTGAAAGCATTAGAGGATAGAGTCGAGAAGCTAATTTATGCCAATTCCATTAAACAATTCTAATTACATGATTGGATCTCCAACATAGTGATCGTTCGAAACAAAATTGGTAAATATAAAGTTTATGTGGACTTCACTGACCTCAGCAAGGTTTGATTCGAGGATAGATTTTAATGACATTGGATCAACCAGTTAGTTAAATTAAATGTCAAACATCAACATATGAGATTCATGAATGAATGCTTAGGGTACCATTAAATACTGTTGTTTTATTACCAAAAAAAATATTGTTGTTCTATCGTGCCCAAGAAAAAAGTTAATACATTACCACACTGGGACTATACTACTACAGAGTGATGGTTTTTGGTAGAGTGATGCATCAGATATTCGTAAAAATGATGTTTATAAAGCTGAGCAGTTCAACTATGGAAGTGTACATAGAAGACATGCTTCTAAAGAGAAAGCTGGCTAAATATCACCTTATATATATATATTTTTTTCCATCACCGTCAAGATCCTTAAGAACTACATGATGAATCCCAAAGAATCAATTTAACTCAGGCAAGTTCCTTTGTTATCTTGTCACCCAAAGGGCTTTAAAGGCCAAGATATACCAAATTAAGGCCTTAAAGGAAATCAAATGGCCGATTATAAGATGCTAGCCTATAAGATGCTAGCCGATTATAAGATGCTAGCCTATAAGATCCTTTGTTATTTTATTAGATCAGTGAATTGAGAGTAATAATTTGTGTATTATGTCATCCACACTCTTCTTGAGGCTGAAAACAAGTATATGTCTATAGTGAATCTCGGTTTGGCCTTAGTTATGTCACCCATAACGGTAAGGTATTACTTTCAGGGTCACACCATTATAGTTCTCACATCTTTTCCACTCTAAGAATTTATAAATAAGGCACTCCTCTCAAGTATAATGACAAAGGGTTCACTATATTTGGTGTAGCTTGGTAGTAACAATGAATCGAGAACTGTCATTCAAGGTCAGGTCTTGGATGACTTTGTATTGGAATTATCAATAAATATAGAAGGAAAAGTTATACAACCAAAACCACTATTGGAAATGTCAACACCAACCTAGGAGTCCAAGTCCTCCATAATTTGGATGACCATCTTTCCAAATGGAAAATAATTTTCAATAGAGGCTCCAATGAGTGAGGTACCTATATTGGCATCATCTTTATTATTATATAAGGATTCTTAATTAACCAAGCTATCCAATTTGGGTTCAAGCTCTCCAATAATAAAGAAAAATATGAAGCAATGATAGTTGCAATTAGTAGGGCATTCACTTCATAACCAATCATCCAATAAGTGAATACGAAGATAGTGATCCTAAGATGCTAGCCTATAGGAACAAAGTAAGGATCCTTCTCAATAACTTCAAGTCACTATTAATACTATATTTGACTAGGAACAACAACAATAATGTTGACACACTGACTACTTTATCCTTAGAAATTGATACAAATTGGAAGAGGACGATCGAAGTGGAATATATTTTTCGAACAAGCATAGAGGATCCATAACTACAAGTTTTCACTATGGATGTCAAACAAACACCTAGTAAAATGGATTTGATTATCGCCTACCTTCGAAACCAAGAGATTATAGATCACAAAAACGAATCTCATAAGATAAAAGTGAAATTGACTGATTTAAGTGTGTGAATCTAGACAAGTTATACGAGGTTCTTAGGGAAATGCACAAAGGAATTTGTTGAGTTTATGATATATGACGATCACTAGCATGTCAAGATATCTACCAAGGCTATTAGTGGCCCTTCATGAAAAATGACATAATGATTATCGTCTACAAGTGCTCCAAGTGCCAATAGTTCACCCCCATAATTAGGCAACTAGGGATGATCTGAACACCCTTATAAGTTCCTAGTCATTTTCCTAATTAAGAATGGATATATTCAGGCCGTTACCAAAGTCTCCAGGTGATCATAAGTTTATGATCACAATGATTGATTAATTTACCAAGTGGATTGAATCAGAACCTATGACCCACATTAGAAAAACTGACACTAGGAGAATTGTTTGAAGGAACATCATTACTTAATTTGGATTCCTAAAGATTTTATGTTAGAGAATGGGAATAAATTTGATAATGACATGTTCAGGGACTTTTATATCGAGTACGATATTCATAATCCCTATGCTTTAGTGGTCTTCCGATGTTGCAATGGATATGCTAAGATATTTAATACAAATTTCATCACTGAAATTAAGCTTCGACTACAGAACGCCAAGAGAAATTGGATGGATGAAATCCCTTTTATTCTATCGGCCTACATAACTACTCCAAGGAGATCCGCCAATGAGAATCCTTACGACATGAATTATAAAATGCAAGAAACCATTACTCATAATTTTTTTCTCTCAAACTTAGTTCCAAAGCCTATAAAGATGACTATAAAGAGGAACGGATAAATCTTGAGTTGGACATAACAAAAGAAAGAAGGGATAAATGCCTCATCCAAGTAGTAGCATATGAGAAGTAACCCAACAAAAACAAGAATAGGAAGGTTAGATATCAAAATTTTGTAGTGGGTGACTTGGTACATAGATTGTTGCTACTAATGGACAAAAGTCCATTTGACGAAAAAAATAACCCCTAAATGGGAGGGGTTGTACCAAATTGCATTATCAGGGAGACCTAAATCATACCATCTAAATCAAAAGGATGGAATACTTGTCCCTAAGTCATGGAATGCCATGAAACTGATAAATTATCTCATTAAAAATATTAATATAACTTAGTTTAGCCTTTATTTGAAAAGAGAATTATTTAATTTGAAATTAGAAATAAAAATTTCAATTTATTACCTTTTTTAATATGTATGCTTCCATCACGTGATTACAAGTGATGGTACCACCTAAGAATGGGTTTGTAGGCTTCGAACATGCATAACCCCCCCTAAGAATAGATAGTACAACTTATAACAAGAAGGTCTCACCTAGAACAAAAAAAACATTTGAAAATGGTGGTAACATGTTAAAATAAATACTAACTTGTTTAAAAAATGTCTTTATTGTTAGAAATCGGTCACAAGCCTACGATTCATGCAAATCCTCTCCATATTATGTTTGGTATTAAGAACAATCCATGAATAAAAAGAAATTAATAACAACATCAATGAACAAAAAGTTACATTTTCATTAATAGTTAATAAACTGCCAAAGGCATATAATGAAAATAAAGTAAAAGGAACAAAAATGGGTCGGGGCCTTACATTGATAAAAAATAACAAGACCTAGACGTGGGCCTCAAACGTGACCTCCCATTGATACCCATTATCCATTGTCTAACCACTTGGTCCTTAGTTGGAGAATTTTTAGTTGTGGCATTGTCAAAGACCAACTAATTAACCTCTTGGCCAATTTCAAAAGAGGTTTTAGCCTCGCCAATAATAAGGTTGAAGAGTGATGGATTCTCCTAGTAAGGCCTGTTAGATTTGGGCACGTTTTTCCATTCAGACCAATAATCTAGCTCTTATTAAAGTACATGGACATAAAGTAGTCTAGCTGGGTGGATAGGTCCTACACACTGAGATCATAGCCTCGTTGATGTTTAAGTTATCCACATCTTCATTCTATATCTTCCTCTAGTTGAGTATCAAGGAGATCCCTTAACTCTTCCATCGGAATAAAAGACTTACTAAGATTAATGAGCTCAAAGTCGGCCTTATTACAGGCTAACTGGATGACCTTTCCTTCTTGGACCATTCCCTCCTTATAGGATATATCCTTCAACTTATCGACACATAAAGAAATATGGTCATTCTTCTCAGCCATTTTTTTAATCATATTATTGAACTGGTCATGAAGGAAATATTTCCCTTTCTCTAATCGGTTAGAAGCCTATTAAAGGGCTTGCATTGCCTGAAAAAACATAAGAATGAGAAGTAAGTCATTTTGACTAATAGTGAGTAATAAGAAAAAATAAGATATGAGCAACTTGTCAGCTCTAGTTGTTGCATGTTGTCTTTGAGAAAATGGCCCCCTCCAGGGTTTCTTATGGCCACTGTGTCTCAGGTAACATGATGGTTTGGCTGACGAAAAAGTTAACCTTGGCATTTTTGTACATAAAGTTGGCAGTTATGATAACTTTATCACCCTTCACAATTGTGATCGACTAGGGGTGACCAAGATAATAAAGGACGGGATGAGGAGGTATTTTTTCTCTAAGAAAGAATCAGTGGAAGATCTCCATGATCAGTATCTTTAGTGATAAATAGGGATGAGGAGTCTCAATCTTCGTCTAATTTTCCTTTCGACCTCAATTACTCTCTTTCTTTATACTCCCTCTCCATTAAGAGATAATTATTTTCCTCTTTTAACCGATCGCCTCGGGGTGGGTGGGTGTGATTTCTTTCTTTAACCATATTGACCCGGGTAGTTTCTAGACCCACAGTGCACGATGTTTTGTAGACATGTAACCTTAGTCTAATTCAACACCAACTGTCCTTTGGGACTCGTGAAAAAAGTACATGAATTAGGTCTATAGTCAAAATAATTAATTAATTGCTTAATTAATTACCAAGTCCTATTAAAATCAAATCCTCTTTATTTGAACATAGTTTTAATTTTATCCAATAAAACTACTTAGGTTAATATGCATTCAGGTGACGAAGTAAATGTGAAAGCTAAAAACAATCACACACAATGCACACGGACTTAGAGTGGAAATCCTTATGGGAAAACCCATTATTTCCACATCCAAAGGAAACTAATAGTACTATGTTCTAATCACCTACCCAATTGCTCGTGCCGAAATCTTCTACTATTGAAGAATACTGGGGGATTGTATATCAAACATTTACATTGAATACATGGAAGTGGCAAGATCTCACTCTCACACGGAAACTCGTTCGAAAACTCTTTCTAAGAGAGATTTTAAGAGACATCACATGTACAACCCCAACATCATTCTATTCCATCTTTTAACTCAAAACAGTTCGTAGAAATCCCATATAATAGACTCTCTATAGCGAGGGGAAAAAAGGCTAAAATTATTTTAGCTAAAAACTAGGGACCTGCTTCTCATTCTAGGAGTTAGCAGGAATGAAAGAGTCCCCTCTCTACTTAACTCTCTAAGTTTCCACTATTAAGTAGAACTTTTGATGTTCAAGCATAAAATTTATTTTGATTAATATGAAAAGGCCCTATGAATGTTATTAGTAAATCGCTAAATCCCTATCCATAGTTAAGGGTACTGAACCTTCTTTGAGATCAATCCAAAAGATCAACCACACCTAACCTAAAATACTTTAATAACCTAACGACTTTTGATTATATGAAGGAAAAATATAGTAAACCTTATAAAAAAGAAGATAAGAGAGGTAGACAATATTCCATGTGTGTTAGTTGACTTTGGTTAAACCAAAAACTTCTTAGTTTGAAAGACGTTTAATACAATTGTCCACACATCTTATTTGATGATTCCCAAATACATTAAAAAAAGTGTCCATTGAATTTGTCCTAACCCAAGGCTTTTTTGGGTTAAAACTCAAAGCACCTTCTCATTTTCGTCTGCACTGACCTGTCGAATTAATCATATCTATAGAAACTCAATAAGGACTCTCTTAAATTGAAAATTAATGTTCACATCATAAGATCTGATATGTCCCAAGATGTTTCGCAATCTAAATGTTGTGGAATCTAAAAAAAAGGGGTAAATGATTTAAAATTTTGTTAATCATAAAAGGTACGTGTTGATGTGTTAAACAAATCAGCGAAATGTCGCAATCAACCGATCAAATAAACATCTTAATTATCCGATAAGTTGATTATGCATTTAACCAATTGGTTAAATAGGGTACCCATATTTTTCATATAAAAGGAGACCCCACCCATTGGCAAAAGGGTCGTAAAACCCAACAATGATTTGCTTTTTCGAAAGTCCTTATCCCTGAATCTTTCCCTAAGCATCTCGAATGAAGTTCCAGCCTTACGAAAGAGTCTTTCAAAGATCAAAACAACATCGTTCCCCTATCAAAATCTGGTCACCCAAAGTTCTATGGTCGAAACTCTTCCCAATAATACGATCCAAATATCCAGAGTTAAAATCCTCATCGAACCTCTGTTCACTCCCCAAGGGGTAAACACTCTAAACTTTCGTCTTAACCTATAAAAAATATTAGTATTAAAGGATATCCTAGACTGGTACAACACTATACCCCAACTTCACTAAGAGACCGAGTATGCATGATATGAGGGTTTAGATACTTTCAAGATAGGTCCTCATCCATCCTTTAACCTGGTCCTTGTCCAATAATCCTGACTTAAACTGGTTATTATGTCAATAAGATTACAATAACTATTTACATCATGTAGCAAGAAATGTTACTTGAAAATATATTTTTCTTGTAAACAACTGATTTTCAGGGTAGAGCCCATGTATAAGATTATCCCGGACTCTTTGATGTGCTTAAAGTAAAGATTTAGAATAACCCACACCTCTAATTCGAGTGAACGTCTCCAGCTCCAAAAGTGGATATAATCAAAATTATGTTTAGAGGTAATATCTCTCAAAACTTCATTGATAATTTCTTCTGAAAACAAACATGCATGATACACCTCTTCATAACAAAAAGGTTGTATAAAGGGGCAAAGCTCTGAAAATACTAAACTTTTGCATGATTAATGTTTTGATACCCCGTAAAATTTATAAATAGATTGATCAGGTCTAATACAAAAATCATGGGAATAAAAAATAGTTTGTAACATTCTTAGCATAACAAAACAATCAAAACCAAACAAGTAATATACTAATATATACTGTACAATACTAGAACCTACATTAAAAACATAAAATGAATACAAGAAATGGACGAGCTACACTGCTCGATTTCCACAGCCTAAGAATGATTAATCGAATGTCAATAGAGATACTCCTCCAACGATCAACCCAAGTCTGTATAAACGTCACAACCTAAGACGTATAAAAACATATTCGACAATAACTTTAACAACAAGCTTATAAAGAATTAGAATTAAACTGAAGTTGGGACATCATCATCATCATCATTACTACTACTACTACTACTACTACTACTACTACTACTACTACTACTACTACTACTACTACTACTACTACTACTACTACTACTACTACTACTACTACTACTACTACTACTACTACTACTACTACTACTACTACTACTACTACGACGACGACGACGACGGCGACGACGACGACGACGACGACGACTACTACTACTACTACTACTACTACTACTACTACTACTACTACTACTACTACTACTACTACTACGACGACGACGACGACGACGACGACGACGACGACGACGACGACGACGACGACGACGAAGACGACGACGACGACGACTACTACTACTACTACTACTACTACTACTACTACTACTACTACTACTACTACTATTGTGGCCCAACTTCACTTATTATTATTCTTTGTAAACTTATTGTTTACGTTGTTGTTGAATCTATTTTTGTAGGTCTTACGTCATTGTGCTGCCATAGACATGAATTGCTCAATGGATGAGTATCTAGCAACGTTCTATTCATCATTCCTATGTTGTAGGAATCAAGTAGTTTAGCTCATTTACTATTTGTATTTATTTTGTTTCAGTAGACCATTGTATTTATTTAGTTTATCGCAAGTAATAGGTTGTATATGTTTGAGATGCATTTTATATTCCATTACTAGTTTTATATTGTATCGATAGTTGGATGGTATCAGAGTTGGCCGTATCTTTTTTACTATCAATTTTTATCTCGGTCTATTACTTGTTCGGTTTTATTTATTTGTTATGATGAGAATGTTGCCAAATATTTTTTATTTTCCTAATTTTTGTATTAGACTTAATTAATCTATTTATGAATTTTATGGGGTGTCATAGTTGATATCAAATCATTCTAGGTTCTAGTGTCCTAGGGATACTGAGTGCGTCCAGCTCTTTTTCGTGTTGCATTCTTTATTACTATAGATCTTTACTGTTAAGGGTTTGCACTCTCTGTAATGACAACCTATTAGGGGATTTTATGCCTTTATCACACGCGAATGATTAAAATAGACATAAGTGTAACAGGAGGGTTCCTTATTTATATTTCTTTTGCGATACATCCCACACATTTGGTCGACTTTGGTCGGGAGTTAGGGACTTTTAGGTATGAGAACTTTAGTATATGCTTATCGTATGGTTCAAAGGGAAATGCATCCATTCAATATTCCTAACTATATGTACAACAAGTTTTTAAAGGCCATGTCTTAACGACTACGTGGTAGCCAGTATGAGGAGGAGTTCAAGTGTATTTATTTATTTTTCACATGGAGAGATTGATACGGAAGAAAATAAGGATATGTACGTTATCAAATATAGCGCTAGAAGAATTTTTATGTTTATAAAGTGTGATGGGTTTGACACGTGTTATTTGGTAACCCATTTTTTACCACTTATGCTCAGGTGGTGGAAGTTACCTTCTTACATTAGTAGTACCTTCACAACTAATTGAAGGATAAAGTTCCTAAGCTTATTAAGACCGAGGACAAAGTTAGCCTAAATGGCTACTAGCGGTGTAGCGTTGACCCAAGTAGGGAGGACCTCACCAGCAGAAGAACCACATAGGGGGAGCATACCCCAAGAGGTTTATAGAAGTAAGTAATAGTATTAATTATGGAAAGTTGAGCGATGTCCAATGATGATAGGGCCAACGAGGCCATATTTTTAGAGTATCGACCGCAGAAGCAACAGGGCCTTCATTTTGATAGTTCCTTTAGAGGAATGTGTTACATTTATGGTGAATGAGACTACATAGTTAGTCGATGCCTAGGGGAAACCTAGACTATTAGGGTTACCACCGTGGAATGGTAACAGTTAAGTTTACGACTCACTCGCATGAGTCTTACTTATACACTGAGATGTTTTTGTTATTTATTAGTAGTGTGTTTACTATGATATATATATATATATATATATATATATATATATATATATATATATATATATAGGTAGGTAGGATATCTTGGATAGAACCATATTGTGTCCACCACCGGGAAAACCAAGAAGGAATTTGACTTTTAAATTTTTTATCAAAACAAAGAAACCAAGAATGAGTGAATGGCTCATTTTGGTAAAAGTGAACTTTAAACCATTCTTCAATATAATCATAATAACTAAACTGAATTTGATGACTTGGGAGGGTTTTTAGAATGGATGGATGGGATCCTCAGTCTTGAAGAGAGATTATATTATTAATGTGCAAGGAATGGTAAAGAATCCTTGACGAATCGTTGCGATCGGTGATTGCTTTAATACGAACTGATTCTGAGGAATAAAGAATATCCATGTAAAATTTTAAAGTCTTGGCAGGATGGTGGGGAGCGAAGTGCCAAGAGGGAGGAAAATAGTTTTTTACTAAATCAATTGGATTTTTAATATGGCTGTGATTTGGCTCAAGAAAATAAATTTGAAAAATTTGGTTTGAGCACATAATCAGTTTTAGCAGGGTGATTATAAAATTTGGTTTTAGTAATTTGTTGAATGGAATGTGTAGCAAATGGGTCATTGACTAGGTATTGACTAGAAGAAGGCCCAAACTCTGCAGGTGTTGCAAGAGTGGAACTGTAACTAAAATTTGGTCTTGGAATGTTTCCAAGGACCTAGTATCTGTTTGTTACTTGGAGAAGGGATGCAATTTTAATAGAAGGTTGGCTTGAGGGTAGAGCGAGGGCTCTAGTTGTCTTCTGGGGATTTTTCTCCGTCATTGATATTCTGTAGAAATTCACGTGTGAGAAAATCAGGGATGGAATTCTCACTTCCTTTAATATACTCAATATCAAAATAAAAAATGCTCAGTATAGATTGCCATCTAGCAAAAATTTGTTTAGAAGCAATATTGTGGACATCCTTTTCTAAAACATATTTTGCACTTTTACAATCCACACGGACTAAAAATTTTTGATTTAAAATGTCACTTTGAAATTTCGAAACACATAAAAAAATAGATAATATTTCTTTTTTAATAGTACTATAATTACTTTACGCTTTACTCCAGACTCCGGAATAGAATCGAATAATTTGTTTAGGAGAATGAGGGTTAATTTTCTGTTTAAGAAAACCTCCGTAGCCAATGTCAGAGGCATCGGTTTCCATGATTTTGAATGAATTTGCTGTAGAAAGACCAAGACAAGGTAGGGTTTTAACATGTTTCTTGACATTTTGAACTATCGAGGTATGTTCTATAGTCCAAGGGGGAGGGTTACTTTGTAGCCTTTCAAATAATGGTTTGCATTGTTTGCGAAGATTTGGATAAAATTCAGCAATGTAGTTCAATGATCATAGAAATCTTTGAAGTTGCGTTTTCTCGAGGATTTCATCAAGAAATTTATCAGCAAATTGGATGGCCCTATCTATGGGACTAATTTTTGCTTGGTGAATATTATGACCTAAAAATCTAACTTTTGTTTGGAATAGATTGACTTTCGAGGCTGAAACCACTAAACCATTAATTTTTATTAGTTCAAAAAATAAATTTAAGTGTTTCCAATGTTCATCAATTGTGTGGGAATAGATGAGGACGTCATCAATGTAGACAATTGTAAAATGGGATGAAGGGTTAAATATTTAATTCATGATATTCTGGAATTCACTAGGTGCATTTTTTAGGCCAAATGGCATGACACACCATTCATAGTGACCAAAGGGGGTTATGAATGCAGTTTTGTATCTATCTTTTTCATGGATTTGTATTTGCCAACATCCACTCTTCATGTCAAACTTGGAAAAAATGGTTGCTTGATTTAATCAGTTCATGAGGTCACGTTTATTTGGGATTTGATATCTTATCCATTCTAAAACTTTATTAAGTGGTTTGTAATTGATGACTAGCCTGGGTGCTCCGCGTTCTAATTCGGCATTTTTTCTGACATAGAATGCAGGGCATGACCAAGGAGATTTACTTTTTCTTATAATTCCTTTTTGTAATAAACCATTAATTTCATCTTTACATAGTTCCATATCTTCTTGATTCATTTGGATTGGTCTTGCTTTGGTAGGGATGAATTTTTCATTAAAATCTTTGATGTATGGCAAAGTTACTATATGTTTCTTTCTATATAAAAAGGCATTTGGTAGATCGGAACAGATTTCATTTGTTAGTTTTAATTTGAAATTTTCTATTTTATCTTGGAGAATCTTGTTAGTAAGTTAATCTTCAATCCTTTGGTATCTTATTTCTTCATTTAAAAAATTTAATTGCCTTTTCTTGTATTGGAGACGGTTTACTGATATTGAAAAATCTTCCAGTGTTTTTAAATCTCTGACTTCTGGTTTTGAAAGAAATTCAAATTTTACTTGTTGGCCTAAGGCTAGGGAGGTTATTCCAGTATCACTAGTTGTGAACGGATATAGAAGACAAAGAAAAGGGATTCCTAAGATTACCTTGTCAATCATGTTTTTTACTAAAACAAAAGGAGTTTTGTAACATACATTATTTTGATAAATATGTGCTTTGGGTAGTTTGTATTTGATTTGCATTTTACTTCCATTGGATGAGTTTAATCGTTCAGATGTTTTATGATAATACCTGGTTGGAATTAATCCTTCTTGTAGACAATTTAAATATGCACCGAAATCAATTAATGCTATGAATTTTATCTCATATTCTTTGTTAATAATTAAAGTTACTTGTACATGCCATTTTTGTAAATTAATTTGGTTTATGATATTTACTTGATGATCAGGTTCTTCCGTTGTTACTATTTTAGGTTCTTGTACAACTTCTGGATCACTTTATTCTGAGGAGATGACTTGTTGCTTTTGGAAAGTTTGGTCTACTTTTAAAATAGTGATATCTTGTTTTAATTCTTTACTTTCTATTTTGATGTCTTTGATATCTTGTTTAATTATGTTGACTTCTCGTTAGAGATCTTGTAATGTAACTTCCTTGTGAGTTTTAAATCGTTTTAAAGTATTATCAAGACTTATCTTGTTTTGTGTATTTATACCACTTTCTTCTTTAGATAATAATTTTTTAAAATTTGAAAGCTATTGTGATTTTAATTCTCGATTTTCTATTTTTCCAATTAAATCAATTAGTAATTCTTCCTGTTCTTCTTGTTTAGTGAGAACATTGATAGTTTTACAGCAGTTGTCTTTGCATCCTAATTTTATATCTGGAGAACTAGAGTTTGTACCTGATTCATAGTAACTTGATGATTCATAATCAATATTTTATTCACCTTCACTAGAAGAATTTTTTAGTTCAAAATTTTTGTATATTTCTTGTGTTACTTCAGATGATAGTTGTAACTGGTTAATTTTGGATTTTACCTTACATTCCGATTTGTAATGACCTGTTTTTCCACATTTATAACATTTTACTTTACTTTTGTCATTTTTCTTATATTGTGGATTAGTTTGTGGTTTTTTATGTTTTTTATAAAATTCCTTATTTTCTTTATTGTAAAATTTGTTATTTTTGAAATAACATTTTCTATGTCTTTTGTATTGTTTTGGGTATGACTTGTAATTTTTATTTCTTGATGTTGCAACAGGGTTCAAACCATATTGTTCACAAAAATTTCCCATTTCATATTTTGCCTTTAATTTTTCTTTATTATCCTGGTAGCTTATTTTCATATCTATACACACTTTTAATCCCTCTTTCTGGATTGTACTTATTATGTCTCTATATTTAAGATTGTTATAATCAATGTGTCCATTTGTGTTACTCAGAACTTCTCTTATTTTATGAGCAAATAAATTTGGTAAACCATTAATAATATTTCTTTCCAAAATGGTTCATTACTATCATCTCTAAGCATTACCCGTGATGTGAAAACATCTTTGTACCATCTAAAATCGCTTAAACTTGGGCATATAAGGTTAGATCATGAATTCTTGAGGTTATATTACTCGGTGTTCCTAAAAAATATTTTATTATTGTAAAAACTGGAGTGTTAACTCCATCTGGAATTCCTATTCCAATGTTTTCATCAAAAATTGGGAGGCCATTGGCATCTTGTTGGACGGCAAATTTAATTTGTTCCTTTGATTCTTCGGTAAGATGTTTATTCCACCAAGATTTTAATGTACCGGTGAATCCTGTTGTTAAAAGCTCAACTATTTCTGTTTGGGGAATGTTTTGATTGTTTAGGTAATTGTTGGCCACCATAGATATGTGTTGCATTTTATTTAAGATTTCTTGTTCAGATAATCCATCTATGTTCCATTCGTAAAGTCTATCCGATGAAACCGAGAATTGATTGTGTATATTTCTTTCTTCATATTGCATATCTGGGGGTGTTGGTCTTGTATACCAATTTTTTGTTAAGGTGGTTGGAGTTACTCTGGAGTTTTTTATTCTATTTAATTCAACATTAGTAAATTGTTTTTCAATAGTCTGGATATCTTCATCTGTAGTAGATTCTTGGGATGAGTCTGTTTGGTTAATATAGGTATTTTTGTTGATAGTTGTAATAGTCTTTGATGATTCTGCTTTGATATCTTTAAGCATTTTTTCTATTTTATCTAGAGTTTTCTCAGACTTTGTTTGTAAATTTATTCCTTTTCGGATCTCCGGAAGTTGAATTAAAGGTATTTCTCTTTTATATGGCAGATTTGGTTTGTCTAACTTGTTTTCAATGGATTCTAGTTGTTTTTCTAAAGTATTCATGTATTGGTTAGTGTAATTATTTTGTTCAATAACTTTTTTGATTTCATCATTAGTAGAAGTGACTTTAAAAGGTGTAGCAACTACTTCTGTTCCCATGTGATTTACTAAAATGGTTTCTAGTGGAGGGTGACTAGACGAGACTGTAGTTTGTCTTGTTTTGTCCATTTTACTTTTGTTAGGAAATTTATTTTGTGATAATAGTTATCTAAATAGTCAAATAACTTTATGTCCGTTCTTATTTCATTCATTAAAGTTTTCCACTTTCTTATTATTTTATCCTTTTCTCTTGGGGAGTACTTTTCTCGATATGCTCGCCGTTTAGTACGGTTTTCTTTTGACTCAAAATCTTCTCCTAATTTAATTATGTCAATTTTATAGTCTTTATTGATTGTTAATAATTGGTGATTTACTGAACCTGTTTCAAAATCTGTTTGAGTGGGGGAATGTTGATCTTCATCATCATTAAAATTTGAGGTCGCTGTATAACAAGGTTTACTTACTTGGGATGTTGTATCAATTTCTTTTAACTTAAGATTACGTCTAGGTATTAGATCATCAAATTTTCTTGTTTAATAACTCGTTTGGGATTTACTATCATCTCTAATATGGATATTTTTAAATCGTGGTTGATCAAAACTTATTCTAACTGACCCGTCAAGGTATTCTTTGATTCGTTCAAGATTAATAGCATTGTTTTACACTTTTCGGGGATGATTTTCATTCTCTAATAACCAATCATTTGGTAAATTAATATCTTTTCAATTTATTGACCTAGGGACTTGAATATTAGCATCATTTGTACTGCTTTGTATGAGTAGAGTTTTGTCTTTTGGACTTTTTACTAAAGCATGGACATTTAGATTTGTCCTTAAATATTTGTAATAAATTCTGTAAATTAAAGCAAGTGGTTTACTTCCTTCTAACATTTCATATCCATATGTTTTAATATTTAGTGTCATGGTTTTTAATATGTGAAGGTCAGTTAAACTTAATGTAAAATCAGGAAAACAATTAAAATGTATTGGACCATTAAAAAGGCTTGATTCCATCATTCCTAAAATACTAGTATTGTAATTAGTATGTCTATCATCTCTAAGACATAAGAGGATAGAGACATTTATTCCTTTGCTGGTTAATGGTTTGACTGCTACTTGTATTAATCCTATGTGTAGGAAATGGAATCCATTTTTTCTTTGTTTTGTAATAGCTTCACTAGTTAATAGTTGAATTCTATCGTGTTCTTTATTTAAAGCATAAACATGTTCAACAGTTTTAACATTGTAATTAGTACTAAAGGATGACTTTAGGAAACTAGTTTTGTAAATTTCTTTTGTTAGGACTTTGGGAATATTCCAATCATTTAAATCTAAATTTACTTCTTCATAAACATGTTCTTCTTCGTTTATTATGTCTGGGGGAAAAGCTAAAGAAGACCTAGAGCTAGAACTAGCCAGAAAATTTGATCTAAATAATCTATTCATTTTAAAGCTTTTAAAGGAACCTATTTTCTTTTTACAATTTTCATGTTTGTTTTCTCAAAATGTTTCAATACATAGCCTCTCATACCTATCCGCTCAAGCCACACTCTTGGGTCTTATTGTTTAGATACCGGATTTACTGTTCAGGTGATCTAACAAACTGGGATGATAAAACACAAAGGGTGTAAGAATCAAATCGGTCAGAACTTAGCTCTAAAGGAGAACTGGAAATATAGATCAAACACAATAACTGGGTACTTGGCTTTGATACCAAAAGGGGAAGCAACGCATATAATAAAAATAAAACTGAAATTAATATTGAAAACTGAAATTACAATAACTGAAAGTAAACTTACAAAGATTACTGATTAATACAGTTGGTTGAACCGGATGAACTTGAAAGCATAATGTTTAATACAAGATGAAAATGAAAACTGAGAGAATAATAGAGAGATGGAGATAGAGAGAGAGTTTGCAGTAGTGAGATAGGAAATCAGACTCTCCCTGGAATGGATGACTGAATGCTCTATTTATAGTTAAAACTCTTTTGCTTTTACTTCGGGTGAACTGCTTTAACCTTCGGGTGAACTGCTTTAACCTTGGGTAACTGAATTTAACTTCGGGTGAATTGCTTTAACCTTGGGTAAATGACTTTAACTTCGGGTGAACTGCTTTTAACTTCGAGTAAACTGCTTTAACCTTGGGTAACTGATTTTAACTTTGGGTAAACTATTTTAACCTTGGGTAACTTATTTTAACCTTGGGTAAACTGTTAGCTGATAGACTGTAAACCCGTGCGACGGCACTGTTCATGAATAGTAACTTGCCGGGGAATATTTTAATCATTCGGCACTGTTTATGAATAGTAACATGTCGAGGAATATCTTTACTGTTCATGAATAGTAACTCATCATTAAATTTTAACCAAATATTATCCTGTAAAAATAAATTTTATTACAAACTGTAAGGGTCTTGGGCATCTTGAAATAATGAACTCGAATATGGATCTGATGTGTTAACTTGGTGACTATTTGTTGACTCGACACAAGAGGTGGGAGAAAAATAATTTTCCTCTTCGGCTTCAGCTTGAAGAAGAAGCTATTTTGCCAAATCTTTGATCTGCTGGGACTTTTTTGACTTGGCTAATGTTGTATCCATAGAACCTTGACTAGATTTCTTAATTGCTTGGACTGGAATGACTGGTTGACAAGGAAGCTCCATTTGGACAGCATTAATAATCTTTTATTGATTGAAAGAGTCCCACCATTTAACATAAAATTGTCGGACTATTGTTGACTGTTGTATTGCATATTGCCATTTGAATATCCATGGAACTTTGTATTTACTACAGAACAAGAGTAAAACTGGGAACTGAGAATTATATTCATTTACTTTGAAGACTGTGGAAAAATATTTAACTTGTTCTTGGAGGTCTGCTATATATATATATAACCCAACGGGTAGGGGACTATTTTATGTCACGTTTGTAGTGACGTGGTAGTTTGTTTGTTCTTCTTGGTTTTAAGTTATTTTGTTGACTTTTTAGATGAGAGATCATCATAGAATTACTGGGCTTATTCGGTTTGATGCGTATGGGGTTTTATGTTTCCATTTTTGGACATGGAATGATTCCTATAGTGATGTTTAGGCCCATGAAAGGGTCTAGCACACACTTGTGTATGTATAGATACGAGCACTTATGAGGGGATTGCAGTTTTGTTGAGATCTTACCGATTGTCCGAGATTCTTCTAATTTTATTTATTTAGGTGCCGAATTATCACTTACATAAGAGACTAGTTATAGACTTAGAGTGGCATTAGTATTGGGCCCGTTATGAAAGCATCTTATTGGATTGACTCCATTAGAGATATAAAGTGTTATGGGAGAATGCACTTAAATTTTTTAGAAATAGGTTATTAGGAGAAGAAGTTATCATGGGAAAAACTATAAAAGAGGAACGATTCATTGAGTTAATGTGTGCATCACCTGGATATGGGTAAGGTCACAATACAGGATGATTGCTTGTTGTTGCATATCAACAACCTATTAGAACAGTCGAGGATAGTGAATTCTTTTTAAGATTTGAATGAACGAGTTATTACCATTGGTGGAATTGAGAGGAGAATATCTTGAAGGTAATATTTTTAATGCAACATAGATAGTGCATGTCATGTAATACATTCTGACAATACAAGGGATCAGTTTGCTATGATTGACGATGACATCTTATTGAAATGGGATTGGTGTAAAAGTGGTGTCCATTGCATCTATATTTATGTACTGGGTGGTTAAGGTCAAAGCATTGAATATTCTACTAAGAGATGGTATAAAAGGTGTGATTGGGAACATTTTTCAAGGGAGACTATTTTTTCCATAGGGTCTTAAGCTACATGAGGAAGTTTTGACCACGATGTATGTTTCATAGTTTACTCTATAGTCCAGAAGTAACTGGATGTACTTTTACTTGATGCACTATAATTTCCAGTTTTACTTGAAAATTAATTTTACAAAAGGCAAGAAGGTACCTCTCACACAAACACTATTTCATAGTCACCTATGAACCTTTAAATTCTCCTCTATAGCAAATGAAAATCCATCACAAGCTTTAGGGAATAAATAAAGAATTCTGATCTTCCTTGAAGTCGTGCCACACCTCGATATCCCCAATAGAAAGAGATGCCTCCAATTTTAGATCAAAGAGTCTTAGATCATGTTGAATATAAGCTGATAGATGAAATTATCAATGACTAGTGTGATCTGAAAACAAAATTTCAGAATTCACTCAGAAAATTTGAAGATAAATCTAGGTTTTTTTTATCAATTCTGAGGAATAAGTGAAAAGGGAGTTCAGAGGGAAGAACAAAAAGCTCTCAACTCTCAAAAATCATTTAGAGGGAAGGTCCACTTGTGTAAAACTTATATCATAACAAATGGGAAGGAAATTTTTTTTAAATATGATTTTTCTATGGGCAGACCGTGTTGTGTGCATGCTCAAGTTTGGTCCTTCGCACAAATCCTCATAGTATGCATTTCAAGCTAAATTCGTGTGCACAAACATAAGGTCCAACCGTACAAATGCCTCCTTGAACTTGGCATAAATATACACTATGAAAATGTTTAAGGATGAAATCACACTAAACAAAACCAAACTTGTTTAAAAAAACATCATTCCAAACACATTTTTCTCGAAAATGTTTAAAAGATATTAAAATAACTTGATACTCAAAGTTTAAAGCTCACACATTTTGTAAAAACAAACTGTTGTGTATGTATCTATAGCTAATGATATCTTACATATACTACATAAAGGGGACATCTTCAATATTGATCTCGATGTGAACCATATGGCAAGCAAACTATTCTATGACCGACGTCTAAGATCTTCAAATCTTCCAAGGTTCAATCTAGAATAAATAATGTGCTTTACTCGTACGCAACACGTCGATGCCAATTTTTTTTTTGGTACAGGATATATCTAATATAATGACCATACAAATGTTCTATATTTTCAATCACCCCTTTTGGATATTCCGTGGCTAAATTCCCAAACCCAAAACGATCTTATTACCCCTAGAAGACTCACACCTCATTAGCCATATAGTGAGTGTAGTAGAAGTTAATGTATATATAATCCTTGGGACACTGACACAATGAATGTCTAGTATGAACTTGGGCTGGAGAATCAGGATCATCAAAGTTATGCCTGAAACCACATGAAATAACAAACAATATCACACATGCCAAATCATGCACAAAGAGAAATTCCTCCAGCTTGGCAATCCTCTGATAAAAATCAATGATATAGATGAGATATAATATATGAATACTGAAAGTAAACACCATTTAATATCAAGACATACCAAACAATAAACTCCCCTTATCGATAATCAATGATGAACAACATATGATAATTACCACAAAACTAACAAAGTAATCACAAAACTCCCCCTTACTTACATCTCCTCAATCAACAAACATTCAAACTCGAATGTAGCAACACATATCTTCTCAATGATAATCATCTCCCCATTTTTATCATGGAAAAAGAAAAAAATAAGAATATAGCATGATAATATAAAAACGACATCGAACCTGGGATATAACGAGGGTAACATGGGAAATATAGGCATGAGTCATGATGAAATCAGAGTAGGTAAACAATGTGATATGAAAACATGCTACATATAACAGGGGCATGCACATGATACAAGATTTATGTCTTGCGAACAGAGGGTGTAAGCACGATTCCTTTTGGTCATGCGTAAAGGAAATATAAGCATGATACTTGATGAAATCAGAGAAGGTAAACAATGTGATATAAAAATATGCTACATAAAATAGGGGCCCTACGCACATTACAAGATTTGAGCTGTGAGAACAGAGGGCATAGGCACGACACCTTTTGACCATGAGCATGAAAATGGATACTAGCAAATCGCGGGGATAACATACAATATATGAGCACACGAACACAGTTTGAAGCAGTCCGAACGGGTCTTCTAGAAATTTTTCCCAAAAATCTCAAAATGGACTACCTCAAATATAGAAATTGTGAATCAAGACTATTTTAAACCTTATCATACCTTAAAATGTGTTAATCCCCCTAAATCACACAACACATCTTAAAATTTCTCAAATACTCTTTCAACATATCACAAGCAACCAATTAAAACCCTAATGCAACCAAACAACATGCTTAGAGTCTCAAAATCAAAGAAAGATTATTAGACCAAACAAAAATAAGCATATATATATGAAAAAAATGGAAACATCAAAGAATAAACAATTTAGATAAATCACACAAAATCATATAAGTTTGAATATAAAACCACTTTAGATGAACTGAATCAAATTTTTTTACAAACGTTAAGCAAGTTAAGACATCTTGAATAAACATTTGAAACATATACAAAGTAAGTTGAGAATCACAAGCTTCATTGTGGATAGAATTGGAATAATACAACATCAAATATCAATTTCATTACTTGGCACACTTAAGACAAACTTTAATGAGAAAATCAATACAATTAGTTTAGCTCCATCAACAAATATCCTTTGGAAAATGTTGATTTTGATTGCCAAACTAAAAAGAAATGTAATTTTTGAAATGCTAAATCCCTATCTTATTTTAAATGCCCATTAAGATCTTGGCTTATGTCTTTTTCCAACACATTGGGTTTTACCGACGATTGGATTTTCACACACCTAGTCAACACCTACCCAATGATACCAAATCTAAATTGAGCATTATCATCCTAATGGTAACCCTTATAAACACATTAAAAACGGTCCATATTCAACTCCATCATTATGGAAATTTATAAATCTCACATGTAGACCTTTGGACCACTTTTTGAAACTCATTTAAGATTATTTTCATACAAGTTTGCAAATTCTTACGCAAATGACAATGTCAACAATCTATTGTAAATTCATGCGGTGTAAAGTGTAAGTAAGCACTTAATTCATCAAAGGCAAAGTTTAAGTCAATGTTTAAATGATATGTTTAAGAAGTTTAAATTGAATAAAAATATTCAACAATTCAAATCATCAATCCATCTTATAAGCAATTAAACATCGTGTTATGCAATCTCCTAGATTTAAGCCACATGTCTGTATAGGATTTAACCAAAATCAACAATAAAAAATATTTTGTATTTCTCAAAATATAAACAAAAAATAAATAAGCAAAAAAAGTGGAAATACTAGATTCGAGATGCAACTCACCACTCACAATCAATTTGATCACTCAATCTCAATAAACCTAAACAACACCTAAGTAACGAAACCTAGTGATGTATAATGGTTTAGTGAAGATATCCACTTATTGATTCTATAGGGGAACATAGCTCATAGAAATCACATTTTTCTCAACTAAGTCCCTAATGAAATGATGACACAACTCAATATGCTTGGTTCTAGAGTGTTTCACGGGGTTGTTTAAAATGTTTATGACACTCTTATTATAAAAAAAGAGTGTCATTATCCCTTGATCCATCTCATAATCATATAACATTTTCCTCATCCATAAGAGTTATGTAAAATAACTCCCGATCGCAATATATTCGACATCGTTCGTGGACAATGAAATCAAAATTTTCTTCTTGGATAACCACGATACAATAGAAGTACCAAAGAAAAAACATCCACTATAGTTTATCTTCCGATAAATGACGTCTCCTCCCCAATCATAATCAGAATAGGCATATAATAAGTCATTAATATCAAAAGGATACCATAACCAAATATTGTGGGTTTTACCCACGTACCTAATCACTCGATTCACATATTGAAGATGTGACTATCTTTGTTTTTCTTAGTGATGCGCACACACACCTACGCTATAAGAAATATCGGGTCTACTCACAGTCAAATACAATAAACTCTCGATCATGGTCCTATAGAGATTTTCCTAGGCTTATTTTCCTCCTTCATCATTCGTCAACTTACAAACTATTCCCATTGGAGTATTAACACATTTTGTGAACTCCAAACTGAAGTTCTTCACTAATTCCTTAGCATACATTCTTTGAGATACGAAAATCCCATTACTCATTTGCTTCACATGCAATATAAAAAAGAATGTCAGTTCGCCAACCATACTCATCTCAAACTCTATTTTCATTTATTCTAAAAAATTCAATGCGTACTTCCTTATGGTCAAGCTAAATATGATATCATCAACGTATATTTTAGCCACAAGGATATGATCCTTGGCCTTTCTCACAAAAAGATTTCTATCAACTCCACCATGTTTGAAACCACGTTTTAACAAGTACAACATTACTCTCTCATACCAAGATCTCAGGGCTTGTTTGAGACCATACAAATCTTTATGAAGTTTTAAAACATTATTTGGAAATTTAGGATCTTCATGTTCAACAAAAACGTCCTTATTTAAAACACCATTGAGAAAAGCACTTTTAACATTCATTTGGTAAAGTTGGAATTTCATGTAACAACCATGGCAAGTAAAATTCTAATTCTTTCTAATCTTGAAATGGGTGCAAATGTTTCATTAAAATCTATGCTCGTGATTTGGTAATATCCTTGAGCTACAAGGCAAGCCTTATTTCTCATAACTATCCCATTTTCATCTAACTTGTTGTTGTACACCCACTTAGTACCAATGACATTGAAAATTTTAGGATGTGGCACTAAATTTCTAAACCTTTAACCTCTTAAATTGATTAAGTTTCTCTTGCATCTCTCCAATCTAATTTGTATTAACAACATCTCTTTAATGTTTTTAGGCTCAATTTTGTATGTACATCAATGGAAATAGACTTCATTTAATAATTGATTACATGTCTTAACACCACTATCAATATTACCAATGATTTTAGATGGAGCATGTTCATATTGAGCCCAAGTCAGAACTCCTCTCTCTTTCTCACCTTAAACACCAAGGTACACATTTTGAAAAGAAGTTCCCTCAATGTCTCACCTAGAAGCATTATACTATCCTATCTTAACATGCCTGGTCTCTACTACCTTTTGATATAGTTCCTTACCTTTTACTTCATCATCAAATGTCACCACATTTGACACATCAGCATCAATAACAACACTAAATGTCTCGATAACCTTTTCACTCTCCAAATTATAGAATCTATGATCACGAATATTTTAAGAATATTCAAGAAAGATTCCATCATCACTTTATGAGTCAAATTGGGTCGAGTACTCCCGATCTTTCAAAATGTAGCACTTGCTACCAAACACTTTCAAGTATCTGATAATAGGCGTTTTTATTTTCTTAATCTCATACTTGGGATTTTTAGTAAAAGGTCTAAAAACACTCTATTTGAAGTGTGACAAGACGGTTGCAATGCCTCAGTCCAAAATGTTTTAGGCATATTATTTCCCTCAAGCATCCAACGAGCCATTTCTTGTAAAGTGAAACTCTTATTATCAATAACTCCATTTGATCGCAGAGTTGTAAGGGCCAAAATCTCATGGCCAATCCCCACCTCATCACAATATTTCTCTACTTTCGATTCTTTTAAATCGGTTCTATGATCACTCATCATCCTCACAATAAGAATATATTATTCATTTTGAATTTTCTTGTAAACCGACTCGACGATCTCAAAGGACTCACTATTTTCTATCATAAACCCAATAAAGGTAAACCAAGAGTAATCATCAACCATCACAACATAATCTCTCTTTCCACATTTACTCTTGATTTTCTAGGGACCCATTAAATCAATGTGTACTAACTCTAAAGGCCTAGAGGTAGTGATCTCATTCAACTTCTTGTGGGAGTTATTTGTTTATTTTCTCTTTTGATAAGTACCACACACCTTACTCTCAGGCTCCCCTAACCTAGGAAATCCTTTCATTCTCTCTTTCTTAGGAAAAATTATAAAATCTCAAAAATTTATGTGCCCTAGATTTTGAAGCCATAAATTAATTGAATCAATCTTGGCCTTTTCATAAACTATACTAGGATCACACACCAAAACATAGAAATTCTCACTCAAATGAAAAACCCTCATCAAATCTTCACTCTCAAGTTTCTTGATTAAACACTCCCCTTTGGAAAAACTCACATGATGTCAATCACCAGACAATTTAGTTTTCTAATTAGATTAGCGACAAATCTTTCGATATATAAGATATTATGTAGAGTTGTTCTCTACGTAACCTTCACCGTACCTTTACCACTTATGCAAGACTTCTTTGCATTCCTAAAAGTTACCCTGCCACCATCATAATAATTGAGTGTAGTGAAAATGATTTGACTTTGGTCATGTGCCTAGAACAACCACTATCAAAATACCAATTAATCGAATTTGAGGCTTTAAAATACGCAATCAAAACATTACATTTGTTATTCTCATTTCTCACCCATTTTGGTTTCACACTAGAACTTTTCTTCAACTCACTCACTTTCTTTTGAAGTTTCTAAAGTTTATTTTCAACATTCACATTCTTCCCTTGAAAATAATTTCTCCTTTGGAACATGTGATATAAAAACTTCTCATCTATTTGTAATTTGAAACAAAATTGTCTTTAATGTCCTATCAAGTAACAATAAGAACACTTGTAGGTTTGAAAAGGTTTAAGAGAAAAAATCACATTCATTCGTTAAAAATGTTGAGCTCTTTGATTTTGAGAAAATTTCGCTCTCTCTCTCTCTCTTAGGAAAGTTTGGATAATGTCTAAAATTGGGGGATTTATTTTTCAATCAATTTTCTTTCAAAATGTTTATTTTGAGGCTTTTAATCAACTTTGGATTGATTGAAATTTTGATTCTTTATAGCCTTGGAAACATTCATATTTGTAGTCTTGAAGGACACGACTTTCTCCTCAAGCTCCTTTCTTTTTGAAACCACTTTTTCTTTGTTAGCTTGAGTAGAACTCTGTTGTACATCATCTTTTTACTCATACAAAAGCCATTTTATCATCAGTAGGAGTATCAAAATAACCAAATCCAATCCATTTAACACCATTCAAACTTATAGAATTTTCAAAAATCAATTTGTTGATTTTATCTGAACGATCCTCTCAAGAAATTTTTACTTTAATAGCATTAGCCAAATAATTCTTAAGAGTGACTACTTCTTGTTGGTATTCTCGTTCTTTAAGTTCAAGCATTTTGCGTTCCTTTTTAAGGTTACAATTCAATTCAAGGAAATTTACCTTTTCTTTTTCAAATGAAGAATTTTGTTCGTTGACTCTAGTTAACTCATGTTTTAGTTGTAAAATCATTTCATCTTTCTCTGTCAACAAAATAATTTCTTCTTCAATTTTTTTTTGCCTCTTGATGTTATATTTCTTCAAATTGAGTTACTCATTAAATAATTTTTTTATGCATGATTGATGTCACTTAATTCCTCATCGTCACCTCATTGTGATCAACCTCCAAATTAGAACGACTAGAGTAAGTGAAGTGTTCCTAGATCATGAAGTACACGATGAAGTGTAAAAATTATCAATACTATCTCCCAAAGCATATAAATGGGACAAATCCATGAAGATACGCAAATGATCAAGCAAACACACGAAATAAGGATCAAACTCAGGTTGTTAAGCCTAAATTGAGCAACATGACTGTGATACCAATTGAGCATTATGTATGTTAATGACTTCAACCAAACCTAGTGGGGGTGAATAGGTTTGAAAGATTCATGTGTCTAAGTTTTGAATTTTACAAAAAAATCTTTCAATTAGAAATCACTTAGAGCAAAAAATAATAAATCATAATTCCAATGTCTTGTAAAACACACAGTCAAACTAACACATATAAGTCAATTTTAACCTAAATTTCTTAATTCAATACCAATTAATGTCAATTGTGAAATAAAATATGTTCATGAGTAAAATAAATTGTCACAATCAAGCATAAGATAAAAACTTATGAGGAAAAGCCCTCAACTCGGGGGTAGAAAACCTCGACGCACTCCGATTTACATTTATACTTGAGAAGTAATTTTACAAAAGGCAAGAAGGTACCTATCACACAAAAACTAGTGCATAGTCACCTATGAACCTTTAAACTCTTCCTCGTAGTAAATGAAAATCCATCACAAGCTCAATGGAATTAATGAAGAACTCTGATCCTCCTTCGAGTCATCCTACACCTCTATCTCTCGAATAGAAAGGGATGCCACCAATTTTAGATCATGGAGTCATAAATCATGTTGAATCAAAGTAGATAGATGAAATTATAAATGGATAGTGTGATTTGAATATAATTCTCAAAATTCACTCAAAAAATTTGAGGATTCATTAATAGATCTAGATTTTTGATCAATTGTGAGGAACAAGTGAAAAAGGAATTTGGAGGGAAGAATTAAAGGTCTAAACTATCAAAGATCATCCAGAGGGAAGTTCCACTTGTGTAAAACTCAGAAATTAACAAATGGGATGGAAAGTTCTTTTAATAGGATTTTCCAATTTTTAGATTGTGTCTTGTACACGGTCAAGTTTGGGTGTTCACATGAATCCTCATATTATGGATTTCAAGCCAGATCCATGTGAACAAACATAAGTTGCAACCATGACAACAACTCTGTGTGCAGAGGCATATATAGCCGTTGTGCAAATGGTTAAGTCTGAAATCACACCAAACAAAACAAAACTTGTTTCAAAACAAAAACCTCTTTGAAAAACATTTTCCTCTAAACTTTTTTAAAGATCTTAAAGCAATTAGATCCCCAAAGTTTAAAACCCACATATTTTGTAATAATAAACTTTTAGGCACTTGTCTATAGCTAATGATAATTCACATATACAATATAAAAGTATACATCTTCAATCTTGAGCTCGATGCTAGTCATATGTCAAGAAAAATCTTCCATGGGTAGTATCCAAGAACTTTAAATCTTCCAAGTTTCAATCTAGACTCAATACGATGCCTCACTTATATGGAACAAGTCAATGTGACTTGATAAACACACACATTTTGACACATGAGACAGCCAATATAATTCCTATACAAGTGTTATATATTACAGTCTTTATGGTTAGTGTGGTGAAGTAGTTATTACATAAATTAAGTAGAGAGGATTCTCCTGCCAGTAGAGAAGGTAGAGCACCAAAGACATTCAAAGAGCTGCAATCTTTGAAATCCCAGTGTAAAAGTGAAGAGTAGGCCCATTGATTTTTTATAGGGTTGGGGGGTTTCAGAGAGAACATAGATCGATTTTTGGTCATTTGAGATACATTTGCAAAGTTGATTAGAGCACGTGAATATTATTGAAGCAGGTAAAGGTGTTGTTGGAAGAGAGGAGAAGCTTGGTTTGGATCTTCAGCAGGGAGAGAAGGTGCACTAATGATATTTTAAGGTTCCAAAAGATAATTAGCAACACGGTGTGAAGTTCCTTTTTATAATCTTGGATATGGGGAGGCCGTTGTCATTTGGCCTTACTCGATCACCCTCAACTTGTGCACAACATTTTCCTCGGGACATGATGGAGGGGATTCCTGAAGGATAAGTTATCATTTCAAGGGTTAGATTAGTTTGGTTTAGAATATTAGACGAATGAGATTAACGACGAAGGAGGACTTAGTGTGCATTAGGCCCAAGAATGAGTAGATCCCTTTATATTACTATGCATTAGGTTCAAGAATGAGATGGTTTTATTTTGTATCAGTAGTTTGATGGTATCAGAGTTGGTCTTATCATATTAATTATTGATTTATCTTACAGTATATTGCTTGTTCATTTTCATTTATTTCGTTATGTTGAGAATATTACCTTTAGAAGGGTGTCTACCTGTAAAAATATTATTTTATTAGAAATACTGAGAAGAAACCCAGGGTCCCGGCAGAAACTCATATTGAGCAGGAACCCCCCCGGGGTCCCGACAGAAACTCATATTGGGAAGGAACCCCAGGGTCCCGACAGAAACTCTTATTGAGGAGGAGCCACCCCAGGGTCCCGGCAGAAACTCATATTGAGCAGGAACACCCCAGGGTCCCGACAGAAACTCGTATTAAGAAGGAACCCACCCAGGGTCCCGGCAGAAACGCATAATTGAGAAGGAACCACCCCAGGGTCCCGACAGAAACTCATATTCAGCAGGAACCCCCAGCGCCACTGCAAGTATCAGCGCCGTTGAGCATGAGACGTCAGTCTTTAAATGAACAACAGTATCAACACTTTAATTTCTTGTACAGGTTGCCTAGTTGAGCATCCAGGGCTCAAGCAGGCTAGTTGGGACCTCCCGGGAGTTTTGGCTTAGCGGCTGAGGGACAAGGTATGTTGAGCAAGCTGAACCACTTAGCACTATAGGATTGAGAGAATACTAGTAGGAGACCCTAGGGTCACCCAGTCCTCACACACCTCAGACTTAGTCACAAGTGAAGTGAGCAGCCAAAGGGCTGGCTGCTCACTAGAAAAGAACTGTTTATAAAATGATTTTAGAGGAGAGGGTCCTCTAAACCCCTCTCAAGAAAAATGATTTTAGAAGGGGGTCTTCAAGACCCCCCTCAAGCTTGCAAATATTTTAGAGGAGGTGGTCCTCGAGACCCCCCCTCAAGTTTACAAAGTTTGTATCAAAGTTATCGTTTCAAAAGATATTTAGCAAATCAGATATTTTGTCTCCATTAGAAGACATATTTGCTTTTGAACTTTGGTCGGCGCCAGGGGGCATCTGCCAGAGGGGACAGGCAGACCTGCCTGCAGGTAGGGACAAATAGTACACTGCAGACTTTGTCCCTCACCAACCCTCTAAGTTTTGGCACCAAAAGTGCCAACCCAGCCTTAGTGCCCAAGTATAAATAGGACCCCTGGGCAAGGTCATAAGATAGACAATAGAAATTTCACTGTTACTCTGCCAAAATATTACTAGACCTACCTAGTATTCTCTCCCTGCTCATTCTCTTAGTGCTGAGTGCCTTGTTCCTTCACTCCCCACTGACAGCCATCACTCTCAGGTGTTTCCCTTGAGAAAATTACTATTTTTGCTGTGAAAGTTCATCTTCTTGCAGGGAGTGAGTTGAAGCTTGTGTTCCATTGTTACCAGAAGGAGAAGTTTTCTTCAGAAGTTGCACCAGGAGACCTTGAAGACCTTGCAGGCAGCATCCATTGGAGTGGGTCACGCCTCACCCTTTCAGTTATTCATAGACCCCAGTCTCACTACCCTCCGACATTTGGCGACTCCGCTGGGGAGGTATCCTCACTTTCAATGGACAAAGAAGGTTTTCATGTTTCTAAGAAGCTAGTGTTTGAAGACATTCCATCTGGGAATGGAGCTCAAAGAGACCAGGCCACTCAGATGGATGTGGTGGTGACCGGAGCAAAGGTACCTGCTCCTCCTGGAGGGTAGACCAGCTCACAGGAAATAGCTCCGGTGGCAGAGGCTTATGAGTATGTTTTTAAGACTTGGAAAGTTTGGGTCAAGATTGTGTAAGACCAGCAGCAACCCCCTATGGAGGGGCAGCCGTTTCAGTGGTAATTCCGGTGGAATTACTCAGTCGCGGAGGACGGCGCTGGAGCAAGCTGTGACAACCGTCAAGTTCGCTGGCAGGAACCCCAGGAACCCTAAGTGTTTGGCGAGGGTATGGTCGAGGAACTCCTCGCACTCAATGATAGCGATGAGGAACCCTCAAGAAAAGAACCCATCGTGATAGAATTTCCAAGTAAGGAACTCTCAGCTACAGTATCCCCTCTTGAAAGACCAACTCGCGAGGAACCCATGGATGAGAAACCTTGGGTGTCCCTCATCATAAAAAAAGGGGAAGTAGTGGCAGCAACCCTTATAGAAATGTCAACTGGAGAGGAACCCTGGGTGTCCCTCGTCGCCAACAAAAAAAGTCATGGCAGTAGTCTCGACGAAGCATGAGGTCGAGACACCTTCGGATGGAAAGTCAAGGCACGAGGAACTCATGGGCGAGGAACCCTGGGTGTCCCTCGTCGCCAACAAAAAAGTCATGGCAGCAGTCTCGACAAATCATGAGGTCGAGACACCCCGGATGGAAAGTCAAGGCGCGAGGAACTCATGGGTGAGGAACCCTGGGTGTCCCTCGTCGCTAACAAAAAAAGTCGTGACAGTAGTCCCGACGAAGCATGAGGTCGAGACATCCTCGGATGGGAAGTCAAGGCGCGAGGAACTCATGGGAGAGGAACCTTGGGTGTCCCTCGCCGCTAACAAAACATCGTGGCAGCAGTCCCAACGAAGATTGAGGTCGAGACACCCTCGGATGGAAAGTCAAGGCGCGAGGAACTCATCGTAGCAAACTCGATCCAGGAACCCGCGACCGTAAATAGTTTGGAACCCTTCCTTAGTAGTAACTCTTGTGAGGAACCCTCAGTAGCGCGTACTCCAAACGAGGATACCCTAGTTGGTACTTGCTCTTGTGAGTAAACCTGGGTGGCGTCAACTCTAGATATTGAAATCAGGTGCGAGGAACCCTTATCAGTGTGATAAGGTCACGATGAACCTTCCCCAGGGGTAATAGACCTCGCAAGTAAATCCTAAGTCGGTGAGGAACCCTTGGTTGCAAAAGTCTCTGGCGAGGGACCCATCATGCTCGAAGTCCCAGGCGCAAAACCTAAAATCGTACTCATAGGTACTGCGGGCGAGGAACCCAAAAGTGTGTTTGAAGTCGCATGCGAGCAGACCAAAGGTCGCGAGGAACCTCCTGCCAGTATTGCGCGTGGGAGAGGTATATATTCTAGTGTCACGAGGTTGCGAGGAACCCTCAACCTCTAGTGAAGAACCCTTAACGTTTTTGGAGGGACAAAATTCATGTGGCACCTTTGACGACGGCGCAAGGCCCAAGGTCGTCCCAAATATCATATCGCCAAAAAACAGCGCACGAGGGACCCAAGGGATCTGCGAGGAACCCCTTTTCTATGATGAACCCAAATTATTGACACAGAAGACGCCGACGACGGTTGCAACGAGCAAGCCATTCCGAGAGTCACGCGCGAGCGCGAGGGGATAAGTTGCGTCTCGCTAATAATAGGTAGCGATGAGGAACCCTTGACTAATGATGGCCACGAGGAACCTCTTGTGGTCGTGATGAAAAGTGAGGACCCCCTTGTGGTCAAAATTCCAGGTGACGAAATGCCTCAAGTGCGAGGGACTCGAGGCTACGAAATGCCCACACAAGGAACCCTCGCCCAAATCTTATACTCGCGAGTAAATACAGGAGTCCAAATGGGGAACCCTCCGTAGATAGAAACTCGTGAGAAGAACCCACAGCTAAGAAGGGTCCAAGACGAGGGACCCCCTATGTTAGGACAACAACGCGCGAGGAACTCCATTCAGTTTGAGCAGTGGACGAGAAACTGCCAACAAAAAAAAAATTATGCCAGGAACCCAGAGTCGTCGAGGAACCCTCACTCATAACATGTCCCAAATTATCTGACACATATGTTGTTGGCAAGGAACTCATTGGAAAATAAGGGTTCAATGCCATTTTTGATGAGGAACCCATCCGAATTGACGACGGTGGCAGGGAACCCTCGGATCTCGAGGAACCCCCATGGTTTCGAGAATAGAGTAAGTCATAATCGTAGAGGAACCCCTTTCAGCATTGTGCGATGTTAAGTAACCCGTATAGGCAATACAGAGTTGAAGGGAATACTCTGTGGTCAATGACCTTCATGAGGAACCCCTAGCATCTTGGGTGGAACACGGATTATAGAGTGTAAATAAAGTTTGGGAACCTAGATCTTGGGTGGAACCTAGATTTCGAGGAACCCCATAATTTTGAGGAACCCAGATTGGCGCCAGCAGCAGCCTCCTGCGAGGTACCCTCGCCCGTCACGACCCTTGACAAGGAATCCATACCAGTCGGCGCGCTTAAATTATCTTGTGATGGACAAAGGTCACGATGAACCTCCAACATGTCTGACGACGAAATACCCACAATCATCCCAAAATTCGACCCGTCGTCAACAGACATCTTCACCACTACAACCAAGAAGGTACTATGCCTAATTACTGCCCAGTTTTATTTTCTTAAAAAATTTTGAATAGCCTACTCTTGTTTTATGAGTACACTTCTTGTAAGAAATATAAATTCTGACTGCAATGAAGAAAAGTAATACCCATTATTTTTGGCACTAGATATTTTGTGCATGACTCATTTACCTACATTGTGCGGTGGGTACACCAGATTTATACGTTCTTTTCTTAAAAGAAGGGCAAAACCTCTACTAGATTAGAAGAGGGCCCATGATATAAGGAAATTTCCTCATCATACTTGGTGGGATATCCAACCCAAAAGTAAAAGTATACTGAGTAAAGTCCCTAAGACTCGACAGGACCAGCAGGAAGTTATCCTCCTAGTAATAATAATAATAATAAAAAATTCACTAGTTTTTTTTATTCAATATAGAGTTATAGCCTAGAGAACAAGTCCTAACCTCTGTTCTCAAGAAAAAATTTACTCGACCAGTTTTCAGAAAATAGGGAGAAGCGGGTCTACCCCCCTCTCTAAACTTGTTATTTTTTATAAGATAAAAAAGGTTCCTAAGAAAAGTTTGGAACAAGCACCCTTGTAGACAAAGGGAAATTTCCAGTATAAAGAAATAATTATTTCTTTACTTAGGATATATGCGAAATTTTATTCAAAGTTTGTGGGAAGGAGAAGGACTAACCCCATCTCCCAGCTACTCCCTAAGAAATGAATGTGTATAACAAAATACCCCATAATCACACGGGGGTGCACTAAAAAGTACCCCACAGGCACATGGGGCTGTGCTAAAATTTTTAACTAGCTCAGCTCATATGCAAGTACCCCGCAGTTAGAGGGGTAGCTTAGATTTTTTTTAACTTGCTCAATTATATGCAAGTACCCTTCAGCTAGAGGAGCCACTTCCAAATTTCAACTTGCTCAGTTATATGCAAGTACCCCGCAGTTAAAGGGGCAACTTCAAAATTTAAACTTGCTCAGCTATATGAAAGTACCCTGCAGCTAGAGGAGCCACTTCCAAATTTCAACTTGCTCAGTTGTGTGCATGTACCCCGCAGTTATAGGGGCAACTTCAAAATTTAAACTTGCTCAGCTGTATGCAAGCACCCCGCAGTTAGAGGGGCATCGTCCAAATTTTAACTTGCTCAGTTATATGCAAGTACACCGCAATTTAGTACCTAAGTGCAATTAAACATATAAGGTAAAACAGTTTAGTACCTAAGGCTCCAAGGGCACATGAGCGCTCACAGTCTTGAGCAACTGCCAAGTATAAGTATAAGGTGCGACAGTTTAGCACCTAAGGCTCCAAGGGCACTGGAGCTCTCACAGTCTTGAGCAAGTGCCAAATATAAATATAAGGTGCGCCAGTTGAGCACCTGTGGCTCCAAGGGCATCAGAGCACTCACAGTCTTGAGCAAGAGCCAAGTATAAACGTAAGGTGCTCCAGATGAGCACCTAAGGCTCCTAGGGTACCGGAGCGCTCACAGTCTTGAGCAAGTGCCAAGTATAAATATAAGGTGCGACTGTTTAGCACCTAAGGCTCCAAGAGCGCCGGAGCGCTCACAATCTTGAGCAAAGGCCAAGTACAAACGTAAGGTACAACTGTTTAGCACCTAAGGCTCTAAGGGCACCGGAGCGCTCACAGTCTTGAGCAAGTGCCAAGTATAAACATAAGGTTCTCCAGATGAGCACCTAAGGCTCCAAGGGCATCAGAGCGCTCACAGTATTCATCAAATGCCAAGTATAAACGTGAGGCTCCAAGGGCACCGGAGCGCTCACAGTATTGAGCAAATGCCAACTATAAACGTAAGGCTCCAAGGGCACCGGAGCGCTCACAGTCTTGAGCAAGTGCCAAGTATAAATATAAGGTGCGCCAGCTGAGCACCTAAGGCTCTAAGGGCACCGGAGCGCTCACAGTCTTGAGCAAGCGTCAAGTACAAATATAAGGTGTGACAGTTTGACAAATAATAGACTCCAAGGGCACCGGAGTTCTCACAGTATTGAGCAACTGCCAAGTATAAATAAAAGGTACGACAGTTTCGTGCACAAGTCTCTCGACATTACAAGACACTTCTGCACGAGATGGCTAATATTGAGAAGTCCTCAAGAAAATGAACAAATAGTAAAATAGCTTGGAGTGTGGGGATCCACTTATAGTGGCTCCACCTGCCAAACTTGAAGCTACAGAAAAGAACTCAGGGCGAGGGGCTCACCGCGAGTAACCCCTCCGCCCAAGATAGAAGGCCACAGAAGAAGGCCAAGGGTGAGGGGCTCACCGTGAGTAACCCCTCCGCCCAAGATAGAAGGCCATAGAAGAAGGCCAAGGGCGAGGGGCTCACCGCGAGTAACCCCTCCACCCAAGATAGAAGGCCACAAATGAAGGCTAAGGGCAAGGGGCTCACCGCGAGTAACCCCTCCGCCCAAGATGAAAGGTCACAGAAGAAGGTCAAGGGCGAGGGGCTCACCGCGAGTAACCCCTCAGCCCAAGATTAAAGGCCACAGAAGAAGGCCAAGGGCGAGGGGTTCATCGAGAGTAACCCTTACGCCCAAGATGAAGGGCCACAGAAGCAGGCCGAGGGTGAGGGACTCACCGCGAGTAACCCCTCCACCCAAGACAGAAGGCCACAGAGGAAGGCCAAGGGTGAGGGGGACATCGCGAGTAACCCCTCCACCCAAGACAGAAGGCCACATAAGAAGGCCAAGGGCGAGGGGCTCACCGTGAGTAACCCCTCCACCCAAGACAGAAGGCCACAGAGGAAGGCCAAGGGTGAGGGGGCCATCGCGAGTAACCCCTCCACCCAAGACAGAAGGCCACAGAAGAAGGCCAAGGGCGAGGGGCTCACCGTGAGTAACCCCTCCGCCCAAGATGAAAAGCCACAGAAGGAGGCCAAGGGCGAGGGGCTCATCGTGAGTAACCCCTCCGCTCAAGATATAAGGCCATAGAAAAAAGGCCAAGGGCGAGGGGTTCACCATGAGCAACACCTTTAAACAAAGTAGAAGGCCATAGAAGAAGGCTAAAAATGAGGGGCTCACCGCGAGTAACCCCTCCGACCAAGTTTATACCCTATAAGGAGGTCCACTATAAGTGGACTCATTTACAAAATTTGAGATGAGGTGACATAACATTTAATGACCCTAAGAGGAATGATGAAGAAACCCTAGGGTCCCTGAAAAAAAACTGAATTTATGGCGTACAAAGATTTTTGGTCTACCCAACACAAAAGCCTTTACACGAGGGGCTAATGTAGAAGGGTGTCTACCTATAAAAAAGTAAAAATATTATTTTATTAGAAATATTGAGAAGAAACTCAGGGTCCCGGCAGAAACTCATATTGAGCAGGAACCCCTCCGGGGTCCCGGCAGAAACTCATATTGGGCAGGAACCCCCCAGGGTCCCGACAGAAACTCTTATTGAGGAGGAGCCACCCCAGGGTCCCGACAGAAACTCATATTGAGCAGGAACCCCCCAGGGTTCCGACAGAAACTCATATTAAGAAGGAACCCACCCAGGGTCCCGGCAGAAACGCATAATTAAGAAGGAACCACCCCAGGGTCCCGACAGAAACTCATATTCAGCAGAAACCCCCAGTGCCACTGCAAGTATCAGCGCCGCTACAAGTGTCAGCACCGCTGCAAGTGTCAGCGCCACAGCAAGTGTCAACGCCGATGCAAGTGTCAGCGGCGCTGCAAGTGTCAGCGCCGTGGCAAGGGTCAGCGCCGCTACGAGCATCAACACCGCTATAAGCGTCAGCGCCGCTACAGCAATAACATTCGAGAGGTGCCCGGGAGGGTCACCGCATAAGTCCAAGATTGAGAAGTTCCATTGCAAGAGTCAACGCCGCTGCAAGGGTCAATGCCGCTGCAAGGGTCAGCGCCACTGCAGGGGTCAACGCCGCTGCAAGGGTCACTGTAGTAATGACATTCGAGAGGGTCAGCGCCACTGCAAGGCTCGACGCCATTGCAGGGGTCACTGCAGTAATGACATTCGAGAGGTGCCTCGTAAGGCTTACCATAGAAATACAAGATTGAGAAGTGCCAATGAAAGGGTCAGTGCCTGCAGGGGTCAGCGCCACTGCAAGGGTCAGCGCCACTGCAAGGTCACCGCAGTAATGACATTCGAGAGGCTCAGCGCCACTGCAAGGGTCACTGCAGAAATGTTATTTGAGAAGTGCCATTATAAGGGTTTCGACAGAAACTCATATTGATAAGGAACCCACCCAGAGTTGCCAGGATGAGGGAGTAGCTACCACGAGTAACTCCTCATCATGAGACGTCAGTCTTTAAATGAACAACAGTATTAACACTTTACTTTCTTGTACAGGTTGCCTAGTTGAGCATGCAGGGCTCAAGCAGGCTAGTTGGGACCTCACGGGAGTTTTGGCTTAGCGACTGAGGGACAAGGTATGTTGAGCAAGCTCAACCACTTAGCACTATAGTATTGAGAGAATACTAGTAGGAGACCCTAGGGTCACCCAGTCCTCACACACCTCACACTTAGTCACAAGTGAAGTGAGCAGCCAAAGGGCTGGCTGCTCACAAGAAAAGAACTGTTTATAAAATGATTTTAGAGGAGAGGGTCTTCTAAACCTCTCTCAAGAAAAATGATTTTAGAAGGGGGTCCTCAAGACCCCCCTCAAGCTTGCAAATATTTTAGAGGAGGTGGTCCTCGAGACCCCCCCTCAAGTTTACAAAGTTTGTATCAAAGTTACCGTTTCAAAAGATATTTAGCAAATCAGATATTTTATCTCCATTAGAAGACATATTTTATTTTGAACTTTGGTCGGCGCCAGGGGGCATCTGCCAGAGGGGACAGGCTGACCTGCCTGCAGGTAGGGACAAATAGTACACTGCAGACTTTGTCCCTCACCAACCCTCTAAGTTTTGGAGCCAAAAGTGCCAACCCAGTCTTAGTGCCCAAGTATAAATAGGACCCCTGGGCAAGGTCATAAGATAGACAATAGAAATTTCACTGTTACTCTGCCAAAATATCACCAGACCTACCTTGTATTCTCTCCCTGCTCATTCTCTTAGTGCTTAGTGCCTTGTTCCTTCACTCCCCACTGACAGCCATCACTCTCAGGTGTTTCCCTTGAGAAAATTACTATTTTTGCTATGAAAGTTCATCTTCTTGCAGGGAGTGAGTTGAAGCTTGAGTTCCATTGTTACCAGAAGGAGAAGTTTTCTTCAGAAGTTTCACCAGGAGACCTTGAAGACCTTGCAGGCAGCGTCCATTAGAGTGGGTCACGCCTCACCCTTTCAGTTATTCATAGACCCCAGTCTCACTACCCTCCTACATTACCAAATATTTTTTGTTATCATGACTTTTGTATTTGACCTGATCAATCTATTTATGAATTTTAGGGAGTGTCGGACATTGCACCTGTATATATCCTGAGTATTTGCTAGTGGCACCATGTTATACACCCCAAGGTATATAACATCTCAACCCGCAACTTCCATTATTCACCCTACGTAGCCCACGATATGCATGACCTCGTGGTCATAAGTTACTTGATAAAGGATACATACGTCTATATCTATAACTTCCATTAATCACATGAAGCTCAAGGTCTATAAAACATGACATCCTTCACATTTAAATGGACGATGTTAAGCCCTGTGTCCTGTAGGCATTAGCGAGATACTCTGAGATCTACTTCATGTCAAACCATGAATCCTCGATTGTTAAGACCCGTTCTCCATGACAATATCCATACTTTCACACACCCACTCTTAAAATATGTTTTATGAGGCAAATCATGTATTGAAGTATGCCGACTTCGATCCCATTGAGAAATGGGTACTTAGGAATAATACCGAGTTCTCTCTCATGACCCTAATCCAATACACTTAAACACACTCACGCGCTGAAGAAACACAAACACAAGAGACACCCTACGGTCCACACACAAGCAGCACCCTTTTTTCCACCATTCAGTGGCTACCGCCTTGGCCTCTTATTGACACTCATTCTTTAGGGCATAAATAAAGTGTCTACATGTCATTCGGTTCTAACTAGTAAGGTATCTCAAAAAAATCAATATCCTATATTCGAGACATAATTTATCAGTATAAATATAACATAAATACAAAGAAAATAAAGAACGGGTGAAAACATACATTCAAAGAAAATAATGGACAAGTGGGGTGGAACCCGATCTTCGAACACATACCTCGATTCTATGGAATAATTGCATCCCCAAAAAAATCTTGGGGTAAGAACTCGTGGGGAATATTTTACCTCTTTTTTTTGTTTTTATTTAATAAAAACTGGAGACTAGGATCAAAACCCAATTCTAGGCACTCGAAGGCTTAGGCTCGAGCATCACACAAATATTGGGCATGGTTTCGAACAACATCCAAAGGCCACCCTACCGATGAAGCTAAAGTTTTCCTCCACATCTTTCTCTACCTCATTTGGCCCATACCACCACCATGGTGACTCTGCTAGTGACGAGATGATTTATTCTCTCCAGTGTACCAAAATATCCTTATCCACTTTATTATATATGTTTTTTCATACAGCTTTATAACTATTCTCATGTAACATAGTAACTATGTAGAAACCTTAGTTTTTAGACCCCAAAAATGTAAGCGCTTTCTTTATATCCCCATTTAGTGTGTTTGTAAATTTCATACCTTTCATCATATAGGTGCTTGTAAAAGACCTTGTGTAAAATATATATCATAGTATTTGAATACAAAGCTACCCATTTTCATCATGCATTTCATAGTACTGATTTTCATATTATTTAAACCCTACACTCTCGTGACCAAAGGGCTTAGCCGAAAGGCTGTCACTAATGAATATTCACACTCTTTTCATCCACTTGCCTAGTATATCAAGTGGTTTCTCTCTTGATTCCAAAGTCATAGTGAGAGGAAATGTTTGAAACTCGTTTAGTATTAGGTTATATTGAGTAGTCTTTCATGGATATTAAGTACTAGGGTAAAGTGGTATCAGGTGTACCTCAAAAATCACTTCATCTGAGTACGCCCAATATATCATGATCAATGGTAATGAAAGATAACCATTATTAATTGACTCTCATTGGCTCTTTGCATATTGAAAAAAACCTCAAGGTACGTTTTATGCACAAAATAAATAACACCTAAGGGTAAAAAATATGATCTGACAAGATTTTTAAAAATTATCAGATAGGAAGAAGCTGACCCAAGCCCCTCTGATTCGAGGATGGTTGTTTCTTTCCTTATAGTCAAATACACAATAGTATAAATCTGTAGGTCTTACAAAAAAATAAATCTCCCTTATTTGGATTACCCTACCTAATTTTATTATTGGGGAAAATTGGGCCTCTGTCTCAGATTTCCTCACTCATTTATCTATGGGATTGAGTCTAAAAGTCTTATCCCAAGAAAATGCTACTAAACCAAAAAATACGGCCTACCTTTGGTGAAATAAGATAAATTACTTTCATGAAAAGAGCATGCATGCATAAATTCTTCCCCCTTGTGGCATATCTTTATGTTAGTCCTTTTTGTCATAAATCCTAAATAAAGGCATCCCATCCATTACAGGAGGTTACCTTTTTCTCTTTAATGTCTCTTGTAACTATGTACCCTGGAACCACTCATTTGAGAATTATGTGGAAGTTTGGCTTACCTTAATGATCTCCATATCTGTGACTGTCAGATTTATTTTGTAGCATGCTCTATGTTTACCAAAGAAGATCATGTTCCTTCCATCATTCAAAAAGTGTTGTAGAAACTATAGAGTATCAATGCATCACAAAACACTATTTAATATAACATTCAAGCACTCAATGAGGAACACACTTGCCTCAGAGAGATAATTATCACCCCTGAAATTGAAGATCGGGGGCTCCTCCTCCTCACATTAAAATTATGACTATAGTGGTCGATAATAATCCTTTGATCGCACAAGATCCGCATGCCCGGGTCCAAGATCCCCCTGCCAATGTCCAAGCCGGGGTATATCTTATTTCCTCTACATGGATACTTTGAAGATTATCAAAATTACCAAGAATATCAACATTCCAACTTCCCAATGCTACCCATGGTTGAGTTAGTATTTCACCCTACAGGAGGCAATGTCATACCTTCGCCTCCCCCTTACTTACCAGATAAAGCATGTTCAAATTGAGTTAAAACTCCTCCAAGAATCCATAGATAAGAAGCAAACCTCCAATAAACTTTGAAAAATCTCCCTCTTACCTATATCCTGCCTACTAAAGAAGTTTAAGATGCCAGCAAAACATAAAAAGGTTTAGGGTCTTCATCCTCCCACTTATTTTACTACCACCTCCAGATGAATGTTAGGGATAACGACCTAGGATAGTCCTAGAGAGAATTTTCTACTCTATGCTAAGTGGATGCCATTTAGTACATGGGATTGAAGCGAGAAGTTATGACAATAGACCGTGGTGATATGTGCCGGGCCTTAATGATGTGAATAAAATGAAGAACTAGGTATCACCCAATTAGACCTTGAGATGTTGAAACATATTGATGACAAGATTATGGGAACATTAATCACCCATTGGAGGAAAAATCTCTCTGAAATAGTCAATCCTCCTATTACGAGAGAACCTCCGTAAGGATGTATAGAATGAGTTGGATTCACTTGGATACCCGACTTTAAGGAACTTAACCACAAAGGGTACATAATATATGAGAGCTTATTTTCCATGCCTAAATTCATAGGATATTCATCGACTAACTAATTAGTTCATTACCAAAAAAACTATCCCTCACTACACCAAATCCTGTGAATGGTCATGCCCAGTTGATCACGATCCAAGTCTATGACTAGATGGTCATGGAATTGGTCCATGACCATATCAACTTTTGGCGTGACTATATTCATCACCACACTAAGTCACGGACGCTCTCAGACCAAATCCCTAACCACTGTGGGTCATGAACTTGGGCCGTAACTAGGTTGTGACCATCTTGGCGATAAATTTGCGCCAAAATTCCCTCCAAGCTTGATCGTGAGTAGATCAAGGACTTGGAATGTGACCATAGGCATGGCGAAGAACAACACACACCCACATATGGGGTCACGGCTGAGGGATATGACCAATTCTTCGCGTGGGTCACGGCTATGCGATGTGACTAGTAGGCAGTAGACCACATAACTAACTTTATTAATGGGTCCCAGTTAGTGGGTCACGGCTCTTAGTCATGACCAGGTCATTCCTGAAAAAAGGCTCCTCTCATATTTCTTTTCCCCGCCCCTCTTCACTGATGGATTACCTCTCTGTCGTCAAAGATGAAGCTATGGTAGACCATAGCTTGAATACACCATGGTCGACTACTGAAGCATAACGACGCTATGCCTACCTCTCTCGCCAAAGACGAACAGATCCGGTCGACATAACGAAGGTATTTCTACATATTTAGGTTTTGATTCATATTTAAGTTTCTACATATCTGGGTTAATGGGGGTTGATATTTAGGTTGTGATTCATATTTGGGTTTTATATGGGTTAGTGGATATATGGATATCAAATATGGTTTTTTGAGTTGCGGTGGGTTGCAATTCCAATGGGTTTTAGGGTGGGAAAAGGATAAAATGGCGGGTTAGAGGGAATGGGGTGGTGATCGGGGGTAGAGGGTAATTAAATTTTTGAATACAAATATTTGGTTATTTTTTTTCATTTCTTACATTTTTTGTGGGCTTTGTGTTGTCTTCAATTTAAATTCATTTTATTTTTTTATAGATACTTTTTTACCACATGAGACTTTTATTGCTATTTATAGTGTATTTTGATGAAAAAGAAATTTTGTTCAGTAGTAATTTGTTTATTATTAATTTATGGATTAAATAATTTTGTTTCCATATATGTAGGCAATAAAGTAAATTTTTTGTAGTATTTTCATTTATTTTAGTTTGAGAAATTAAGCGATGACCTTAAAAAAACACAAATACATTTTTTATTTATGACAATCATGTAAATGGTTTGGTGGTGTTGTATATTCATTTTGTTATATACTCAATATGATTAACGAGATCTGTTTATAAGAGAAGTGTGTTGGTTTCTTGTTTTCAATAGTAGTAAAAAACTAGAAGCAGTTCTTATGCTTTTTTTTACTTCATTGGATTGTTATCATTATTTAATAGAAAGGCATGTTATCTGGAGAGGCCTTGTTATTATGGTAATATATTTTTACCCTACAGAGTTCCAATTTATTAGTTTTCAATCAACTGAAATCCATTTTGAGTGTCTTGTGACCATTTTTTCCCTAAAAAATGCAAGTTCCATGGAAAATCCTTGTTGTTATTGTGGTAATAATTTTTCAATACCCTGTGTTCCACTCTTTTAGTTTTAAATTGATAATTCCATTATTTTAGTTTTACATAGAGGATTCCAATTTTTAATCCAAGTTATTGGGGGTTATTAAAAGGGGTATTCAAGTAATCTAATACATTTTTTTAATTTAATGAATGAAATAGATTTTAGTTTGACATGTCTCACGAGGAGCATAAATTTGAGTCCAAGGATGATACGGGTGCCTCTATGACCTACCCTCAACAGGTTGGTGCTATTCGCAAAGGAGGTTACATCGTCACAAATAATCGTCCCTGCAAGGTATACATATATCGTCATGAGATCTCGATTATCCCCATTTTTCTGATGGTTGTGCTATTTTCTGCTTTTGATGTTGTATGGTTCATATATTGAGTCATATTCGGATTTAGATCCATATGATTTATCCGATTATATATCATTTCGTTTACTAGTCACATGGGGTTGGATCTCGACGAAATGGAATCCTAATTTAGTAAATATTATTTTTCACTGCTTTGTTTCAAGTCATCAAGAGGTTTAATTAGGTCCCTTAGATTAAGAAAAATTTAGTAGAAACTTGCAGATATGCTATGAATATCATTTTATGTAATACAATTATGTCACGGTATATACAGATATGACCATCAATCTGTAAATGTGACCAATAATTTTGTTATTTTCTGTGTGTTTTATACTCCATATCTTCACCGTCGGTTAGCTTTTTTTTGTGTTTTCCTCAAACTTAGACGGTTGGTTTCCTCAAACTCAGATAGATCTAAGTTTTTTGGATATGTTCATAAATATAAATATGTGTTCATAAATATATCTTCACTTGCACCAAAAAGGGAGGGCCACTTTTCATTTATAAAATTCATTTTATTTAGATGTTCTCATAAATATATATACTATAATATAAGATATAATCGTATCAATAATGGTATTAAAATGAGGGAAAATATAGAAGCTAGTAGTGATGGCATTTTTTTGATGATCTTAATCTTTTACAAGAGCTCTTTGGGTGATTTGGTGCGATTTTTTATTCTCGTAGATTCTTTCCCGACAAAGCAGAATAATTGACCTCCGTACTAGAGCAACTTTGGTTTAATTTGTTTTGGTAATAGATAAATAGTAATGCAATATCTGAAATCATTTTGGCACTCTTGTTTCCATTTTTTATTTGTTGAAACTAAAATAAATTATGGGCGAAAGTTGAATGATTTATACGGTTACTAACAACTTTTTTTTCATTTGTATACAAATGAGATAAAGTTTAGACCATGCCCAGCTGCCTTTGCATATTTTTTTGGTGGCCCAAAAGGATGTATGAACATGGTTCTTCTGGTAATTATCTTGTACAACTTGTATGGGAATGTGTTTAATGGTGAATTTAACTTTCCTTTCTCCTCTATTACGAGTTTAGATAGATCAGTTTTAATAATTTTTGTCTTTTGGTTGCAGATAATTGAAGTGAATTGTGAAAAACATTTCAATCTAGTATGCCTTATTCATCTTACATGTATGTTTGTTTCAGTAACATTTTAAGATTTCACCATACCTAACCCAGAGACGAAGTCACCCAAAGGTCGTGTAGAAATTAATAATTATGTTCCTAATTAACATACCAAATTTCATGGTGGGGGAAGGGGGTGAATAATGTACTAACGGTAAAAATATTATGTCGTCATTTCATGTGAGATATATGGGACAATTGTCCATGGTGATTATGTAAATAAATGGTAAAAGAACTATAATACAGTTGTCGTATTGTGTTTATTTGACAATTAAGACTCACATCAATCATCTTATCATGTCTTGTCATCGTGTTATTCAAGTTTTATTTGTATTTTCATATTATTCATGTCTTTACTCCTGTAATCTAAATATGAACGCCAAACGGCCCCGTGAGAGGCACCAACACCTCGAACGAGACCAATGTAACTCATAAGAACTGATCGCGTGGTCACGAGACTCCCAGTTTTAAAATACGATGATAATTTAAAAATATCTAGACTTAGGCTTAAAACATGGCATTAGATAGGAAACCCCCAAATGGCCCCATGAGAGGCACTAACACCTCGCACATGACCAATGTAACTCGTAGGAACTAACCGCGTTGTCACTGGACTCCCCATTTGAGAATACAACGATAATTTAACAATATCTAGACTTAGGCATAAAAACATGGTGTTAGAGGGAGAAATCCTGAAACAGCCTCCAAATGGCCCCGCGAGACGCATCGACACCTCGCACGGGACCAGTGTAAGTCGTTGGAACTGATCGCGTGGTCTTGGGACACCCGATTTGAGAAAATAATGATAATTTGAAAACATACAGACTTAGGCTTGAAAACATGACGTTAGAGTGGAAAATATCGAAACAGCCCCCAAATGGTCTCGTATGGGACCACTAAAACTCTTAGGAACTCACCTCGTGGACACAGGACTCCCAGTTAAAAAATATGAGAATAATTTGAATATATTTACATTTAGGCTTGAAACACATGGCGTCATAGGGGAAATCTCGAATTAGCCACTAAACGACCCCATGAGAGGCACCAACACCTCGAACGGAACCAATGTAACTCATAGGAACTGACTGTGTGCTCACGGACTCCCAGCTTTAGAATACGACGATAAATTGTTAATATCTAAACTTAGGATTAAAAACATGGCGTTAGAGGGGGATACTCAGAAGCAACCCCAAACGGCCTCGTGAGAGGCACAAACACCTCGAACGGGAATACATAACTCGTAGGAACTGATTGCATGGTAATGGGACTCCCAGTTTAAGAATACGATAACAATTTGAAAATATCTAAACTTAGGCACAAAAACATGATGTTTAGAGGGGGAAATCTCGAAACAGCCCCCAAATAGAACCCTGAGAGGCACCGACACCTCGCACGAGACCATGATAACTCGTCGGAATTGACCTCGTGGTCACGAGACTCTCGATTTGAGAATATGATGATAATTTTAAAATATATGGACTTGGGCTTAAAAACCTAGCGTAAGAGGGAAAGCCCCTAAATAACCACCAAATAACTCCGTAAGAGGCACCAACACCTTACACGGGACCAATGTAACTTGTAAGAACTGACCATGTGGTCGTGGGATTCTCGATTTGAGAATATAATAGTAATCTAAATATATCTAGACGTAGACTTAAAAACTTGGTGTTAGAGGGTGAAACCTCGAAACATCCCACAAACGGCCTCATGACACATAATGACACCTCACACGGGACCAATGTAACTCGTAGGAACTGACTGTGTGATCATGGGACTGTTGGTTTGAGAATACAATAATAATATGAAAATATCTAGACTTAGACTTAAAAATATGGCGTTAGAGGGTGAAATCCCTAAAGAGACCCCAACGGCCCTGTGAGAGGCATCGACACCTCGCACAGTACCAATCTAACTCGTAGGATCTGAACGCGTGAATCCTAATTTGAGAATACATGGATTATCTGATCATATCTAGAATTAAGCTTAGAAACATGGCGTTAGAGGGCAAAACCCCAAAACATCCCCCAAATGGCACCGTGACAGGCACCGACACCTCATACGGGATTAATGTAACTCATTGGAAACTCCCTGTTTGGGAATATGATTATAATTTTAAAATATCGATACTTAGGCTTAAAAACATAGCGTTAGAGGGGAAAACCCTGAAATAGACCTAAAATGGACCCGTAAGAGGCGCCGACACCTCGTACGGGACCAATATAACTCGTAAGAACTGACCGCGTGGTCATGGGAGTCTCAATTTGATAATATGATGAGAATCTAAAAATATCAAGACTTAGACTTAAAAACATGGCATTAGAGGGGTATACCTCAAAACTACCCTTAGATGGCACTGTGAAAGGCATCGACACCTCACACGGGACCACTGCAACTCATAGGAACTGACCCCCTGATCACAAGACTCCCAGTTAAGAATACAACAATAATTTGAAAATATCTATACTTCGGCTTAACAACATGACATTACAGTTCAAATCCCAAAATAACCCCTAAATGGCCCCATGAGAGGCACTAACATCTCGTACAGGATTGCTATATCTCATAGGAATTGACTGCGCAGTCACGGGACTCCCAGTTTGAGAAAACGATGATAATTTGTAAATATATAGACTTCGGCTTAAAAACATGGTTTTAGAGAGGGAATCATGAAACAAACCCCAACTGACCCCGTGAGAGGGACCGACACCTCTCACGAGACTGCTAAAATTCGTAGGAATTGGTTGCGTGGACACGAAACTCCCGGATTGAGAATATGATGATAATGTGAAAATATCTAGATATAGGGTGACAAACATGGAGTTAGTGGGGAAAAGACTAAAACAACCCACAAACGGTCCCGTAAGAGGCACCAATACCTCGCACAAAACAAATGTAACTCTTAGGAATTGACTGCGTGGCAATGAGACTCTCGATTTGAGAATACAATGATAATTTAAAAATACCTAGACTTAGGCTTAAAAACATGGCGTAAAAGGGGGAAACCCCAAAACATCCCCCAAACGGCCCCGTGAGAGGCACCAACACCTCGCAAGGAATCAATGTAGCTTGTAGGACTAATCGCGTGGTCATGGGACTCCCAATTTGAGAATAAGACAATAATTTGAAAATATCAAGAATTAGGTTTAAAAACATGGCGTTAGATGGGGAAATGCAGAAATAACCCCCAAACGACCCCTGAGAGGCACCGACACCTCGTACGAGACCATTGTAACTCGTGAGAACTAACCCCGTGGTCAGGGAACTCCTGATTTGAGAATACGATGATAATTTTAAAATATCTAGACTTAGACTTAAAAATATTGCATCAGAGGTGGAAACCCATAAACAACCCCTAGACGGCCCCCTGAGAGACACCGACACCTCGCACATAATATATGTAACTCGTAGGATCTGACTACGTAATAATAGGACTCTCGATTTGATAATACAATAATAATTTGAAAAAATCTAGATTTAGGCTAAAAACCATGGCGTTAGAGGTGAAAATCCAAAAATATCCAAGTGAGAGGCACCAATGCCTCATACGAGACCAATTTAACTCATAAAGACTGACCGCATGCTTATGGAACTCCTAATTTGAGAATAAAATGATAATTTAAAAATATTTAGACTTAGACTTAAAAACATGGCATTATAAGGCAAAAACCCAAAACAATCCCCAAACGAACCGGCGAGAGGCACCGATAGCTCGCTTGGGACCAATGTGACTCGTAAGAACACACCCCATGGTCATGGGACTCCTAGTTCGAGAATATGACAATAATTTGAAAATATCTTGATTTAGGCTTAAAAGCATGGCGTCATGGGGGAAACCCCAAAATAGTCCCCGAACGGCCCTATGAGAGGCACCGACACCTCACACAGAACTAATGTAACTTGCAAGAATCGACCTCGTGGCCACGAGAATCTTTGTTTGAGAATACGATGATAATTTGAAAATATCTAGACTTAGGCTAAAAAACATAGAGTTAGAGGGGAAATCCCGAAATAACCCTCAAACGACCCCATGAAGGCACGAACACCTTACACGGGACCATTGTAACTCGTAGGAATTGAACCCGTGATCCCATGACTCTCAATTTGAGAATACAACGATAATTTGAAAATATCTAAACATGGTCTTAAAAATAAGACTTTAGAGGGGGAAATAAAAAAATAGCCCCTAAACGGCCTCGTGAGAGGTACCGACACCTTGCATGGGACCACTATAACGTATAGGAACTGACACCATGGTCACGAGACTCCGAGTTTAAGAATACTATGATAATTTGGAAATGTCTAGACTTAGAAATAAAAAGACGACTTTAAAGGGAGAATCCCAAAAAGGCCCCAAACGATCCTATGAGTGGCACCAACACCTCGCACGGAACCACAATAACTCATTGGAACTGACCGCATGGTCACGTCCCTCCCATTTTCAGAGTATGATGATAATTTGAAAATATCTAGATATAAGATTAAAAACATGGCATTAGAGGGGGGACCTCGAAATAGCCCCCAAAAGTCCTCGTAAGAGTCACCGACACCTCACATTGGATCATTATAACTCGTCGAAATTGACCGTGTTGTTATGAGACTCTTGATTTTATAATACAATGATAATTTAAACATATCTACTCTTAGGATTAAAAACATGGCATTATAGGGGAAAACACCGAAATAGCCCCCAAACAGCCTCGTGAGAGGCATCGACACCTCGCATGGGACCAATGTAATTCCTAGGAACTGACTGCGTGGTCAAGGAATTCTTGATTTAAGAATACATTGATAATTTAAAAATATCTAGACTTGGTCTTAACAACATGGAAATAAAGGGGGTAACCCCGAAATAGCCCCCAAACATCTCAATGAGAGGCACCGACACCTCGCACGAGACAACTATAACTCGTAGGAACTGACCGCCGGGTCATGGGACTCCCGATTTGAGAAAATGATGATAATTTGAAAACACATTAACTTTGGCTTAAAAACATGGTGTTAGAGGGGGTAACCCAGAAATGGCCCCCCAAAAGCCTCATGGGCGCCACCGACACCTCGCACGGGACTCATGTAACTCGTAGGAATTGATCACTTTATCATGGGACTCTCAATTTGAGAATATGATGACAATTAAAAAATATCTAGACTTAGTCTTAAAACATTGCGTTAGAGGGGGAAATCCTGAAATAACCCCCAAAGGGTGCTTTGGGAGAGTCACCGACACCTCACATGGAAACAATGTCATTCGTAAGAACTAACCGCATGGTCACGGAACTTCTGACTTGAGAATACAATGATAATTAGCAAAAATCAAGACTTAGACTTAAAAACATGGTGTTAGATGGGAAAACACCTAAAATAACCCCCAAATGGCCCTATAAGAACTCGCGGGACCAATATAACTCGTAGGAACTCGATGCGTGATCACGGGACTCCTAATTTGAGATTACGACGATAATTTTAAAGTATCTTGACTTAGGCTTAAAAACATTACGTTAGAGGAGGAAATCCCGAAGCAGCCCCCAAACGTTCCTGTGAGAGGCATCGACACCTCGCACGAGACCAAAGTAACTCATAGGAACTGATTGCATGGTCATGGGACTCCCGATTTGAGAATATAGGGATAATTTGATAATATCTAGACTTAGGCCCAAAAATATGTCACTAGAGCTCGAAACCCCGGGACATCCCCCAAATGCCACTATGAGAGGCACCGACAACTCGTACGAGAAGAATGTAACTTATTGGAACTGATCGAGTGGACATGGGACTCCCAGTTTGATAATACGATGATAATATAAAAATATCTGGACCTAGACTTAAAAACTTGGCGTTAGAGGGAAAACCCCAAAATAACCCCCAAACGAAATCCTGAGAGGCACTGACACCTCGTACAGGACTAATGCAACTCGTAGGAACATATACCGTGGTCACAAGACTCCCGGTTTGTTAATACAATGATAATTTGAAAATATCTAGACTTAGGCATTAAAACATGTCTCTAGAGGTGGAAACTCCAAAATAACCCCCAAACGGCACCGCGAGAGTCACTGATATCTCGCACGGGACCATTATAACTCGTAGGAATTTACCCCATGGTCACGGGACTCTTGATTGGATAATACGATGATACTTTGAAAAAAATTTACACTTCGGCTTAAAAAATGGCATTAGAGGGGGAAATCCCCAAATAGCCCCCAAATGACCCCGTGAGAGGCACTGACACCTCGCACGAGACCACTGTAATTCGTAGGAACTGACTCCGTGGTCACAGGACTCCTAATTTGAGAAAACGATGATAGCTGAAAATACATAAACTTAGGTTTAAAAACATTGCATTAGAGGGAGAAATCTCAAAACATCCCCCAAACGGCTATGTGAGAGGCACCGACACCTTGTACGGGACCACTTAAACTTGTAGGAACGTACTCCTGGTTACAGGACTCTAGGTTTGAGAATATGACGATTATTTGAAAATATCTACACTTAGGCTTAAAAACATGGCATTAGAGGGGGAAATCCCGAAACAACCACTAAACAGCCTCTTCAGAGTTACCAACACTTTGCCGGGGATCAATGTAACTAGTAGGAACTGACCAATTGATCACAAACTCCCGATTTTAGAATACGATGATAATTTAAAAAAATATAGACTTAGGCTTGAAAACATAGCGTCAGAGGGGGATACCCTAAAACAAACTGAAATGGCTAAGTGAAAGGCAACAACACCTCTCACGGGACCACTATAAATCATAGGTACTGATGGCAAGGTAACGGGAATCTCGATTTGAGAATATGATGATAATTTGAAAATGCCTAGACATAGGCTTAAAAGATTGGGGTTAGAGGCAAAAATCCCAAAACAGTCCAGTAAGTGACACCGAGAGTTCGTATGGACCCAATGTAACTCGTAGGAACTGATCGTGTGGTCATGGGACCCCTGATTTGAGAATATGATGATAATTTGAAAATATCTAGTCTTAGGATTAAAAACATGGCGTTAGAGGGGAAAACACCAAAATAGCCCCCAAACTGCCTCGTGAGAGGCACCGACACCTCGCATGGGATCAATGTAACTCGTAGGAGCTGACCGCGTGGTCACGGGATTCCTGATTTGAGAATACGTTAATAATTTAAAAATATCCAGACATGGTCTTAAAAACATGGCGTTAAAGGGGGTAACCCCGAAATAGCCCCCAACCAGCTCCGTGAGAGTCACCGACACCTCGCATGAGACCACTATAACTCGTAGGAACTGACCGCGGGGTCATGGGACTCCCGATTTGAGAAAATAACGATAATTTGAAAATATATAAACTTAGGCTTAAAAACATGGCGTAAGAGGGGGTAACCCCGAAATGGCCCCCCAAAAGCCCCATGGGCACCACCGACACCTCGCATAAGACCCATGTAACTCGTAGGAAGTGACACTTTAACACGGTACCCCCAATTTGAGAACATGATGACAATTCAAAAATATCTTGACTTAGGCTTAAAACATGGCGTTAGAGGGGAAAATCCTGAAATAGCCCCAAAAGGGTGCCCTGGGAGAGTCACCGACACCTCACATGGAACCATTGTGATTCGTAAGAACTAACCGCATGGTCATGGGACTCCCGACTTGAGAATACAATGATAATTTGAAAAAATCTAGACTTAGGCTTAAAAACATGGCATTAGATGGGAAAACACCCAAAACAACCTCCAAATGGCCCCATAAGGACTCACGGGACCAATGTAACTCGTAGGAACTGGATGCGTGATCACGAGACTTTTAATTTGAGAATATGATGATAATTTAAAAATATCTTCACTTAGGCTTAAAAACATTACGTTAGTGGAGGAAATCCCAAAACAGTCCCCAAACGGTCTTGTGAGAGGCATCGACACCTTGCACGAGACCAATGTAACTCGTAGGAACTGATTGCATGGTCATGAGACTCCCGATTTGAGAATACTGGGATAATTGATAATATCTAGCCTTAGGCTAAAAAACATGGCACTAGAGCCCGAAACCCCAGGACATCCCCCAAATGGCACCATGAGAGGCACCGATAACTCGCACGAGATTAATGTAACTTATTGGAACTGATCATGTGGATATGGGACTCCCACTTTGAGAATACGATGATAATTTGAAAACATCTAGAATTAGGCTTAAAAACATAGCGTTAGAGGGGTAAACCCCAAAACATCTTGCAAACGGACCCGTGAGAGGCACTGACACCTCGCATGGGACCAATGTAACTCGTAGGAACTCATCACGTGGTCAAGGGACTCCCGATTTGAGAATACAATGATAATTTGAAAATATCTAGATTTAGTCTTAAAAATATGGCGTTAGAGGGGAAAAATCAAAAATATCCCCCAAACGACCCAATGAGAGGCACCAGCACCTCACATGGGACTAATGTAACTCGTTGGAATTGATCGTGTGGTCAAAGGACTCCTGGTTTGAGAATACTATGATAATTTGAAAATGTCAAAGACTTAGCTTTAAAAACATTATGGAGAGCAAAAAAAGAAACAGCCTCCTAATGACTCCTTGAGAGTTACCAACACCTTGTACGGGACCAATGTCACTCGTAGGAACTGATCGCGCGGTCTAGGGATCCAAATTTGACAATACAATGATAATTTGAAAATATCTAGACTTACGCTTAAAAACATGGCGTTAGAGGGCGAAAACCCAGAACAACCCAAAAACCGCCATATGAGAGGCATCAACACCTCGCACGGGACAAATGTAATTTGTAAAAACTGATACAATGATAATTATAACTCATATATAACATTTTTAGTATGAATATGATTTTAATACTACTTGGTTATTGATATCATTTTTTCGTATCCTATCTTTTGCAAGATGACATTTTATCGTTTGCTTTTATCCACGTAGAGCACATGAAGAAGCAGTGGTTTATAACTGGAAAATTTCTTATATGATGTTGTTGACATTCAGGATTATATTTTTTATGTGTTACGGATGCGCAAAATTTTATAATTTTATTGTTTATATTTATGGTAGTGCGGGCTTTTGTAATTTGATTGTTAAATTTTATGGCCATGTGGGTTTTATGTTAAGCAGGTTTTATATTAAGAGGGTTTAGATTGTCGAGAAAATAGAGGAAGCTCTGCCCAATTTTTTTTGGTCTATGAACTATTAATACTTATAATATTTTGAAGTTTGTATGTACATTATTTTATTAACAACATTCTCGATTCGCAGTTTGTGAATTTTTTTAATTGTTCTGTCAATAACAAATATTTATAAAATCTCATGCGCATCTAACTAACACGTAGTAACCGGCTGCGCAGTCACGGGCCCCCCAATTTTAAGATTGGACCCCAAAAAACCCATTTTTATTATAGTTAAATATGGTCATGGACATTGTCCATGACCATTTTAATTTTTTTTGTTGCGCATAAAAATGTTAGCGGCCAAAGTTCGTGACCCATATCGCGATAAAAAAAATGGTCGTTGCCAAAGTCCGTGACCCCAACTGCGACAAAAATGGTCCCGGCCAAAGACCGGGACTCACACTGCAACGGGAAAAAATGGAAAAAATAGTCGCGGTATGGGTCACGGACTTTGGCCACGACCATGTTTCGCCACGGTTGGGTGTCACGAAATTTGTTCGCGACCATTTTTTTTCATTTTTATAATCGTAGTGTGGGTCATGGACTTTGGCTGTGACCATTTTTCATCATGATTGAGGGCTATGGAATTTGTCTGCGACCATTGTTTTCCTGTCGTAGTGTGGGTCACGACCGAAGTCTGTAACCATCCACCGTGGCCCCTCAGGGTCAAGACCCCCCGATTGGTCACAGATATGGGCCACAACCCACAGTCCTGGTCAAGGATATTAGCCATGACCATTCGCCCATTTTGGTGTAGTGTCTGAGCCTTTATGGAATACATCAGTTCTCTCATGTCGACCCCTTTGACAAAGCCCTTCTCTAGTCAGAATTCTAAGCTAGACATGGTCGCAACAATAACCCCTTACCAATTAGGAGCTATCCAAAATTGATAACACACATTACCTCCTCCCAACAAGCCTCGAACCCATCAGACACACTTCACAAACATGAAAGCACCGCTAAATCAAGTCTTCGCAACATTGAAACTATATGAACGTATCAAACTTTATATCCTAGATCTCGATCGACCAACCTAGATAAAAATTGGAACTTGAATTTACATTGCAAATTCCACCAAGGACCAAGATACACAGCAAAAAAAAAATTGGGGACTTTGATATGCCATCCAAGACCTCATTAACACCAAAAATCTAATACCCCTAAACCAAAAGTTACACTCAAACCCCTTCCCTATCTTCCTAATCAAAACACTAATATCATCTCGGACCAAGATCCACCATACATTGGACCCTCCTCATTAGCAGTCCCTATACATCGTAAATCGAGGATGAAGGTCCACCATCAGATCAAAATAATAACCCTCCCTAGAGCCCCCTCTATCTCCTAGTAAATCATACTAGGAACCATCTCTAATTTAAAACATATGACCTTCTATATATGGGCCATGCATTTATTTAATGGACACAACTACAAATAGGATTTATTGTAACTCACCGAGTTCATGATCTCGAAGGACCCTACCCTAATACCCCTTCGAAATCTTGAGGAAAAATACTCAGACATATTGGAAGAAATGTATGACTAGCCCCTCAAAGCTTCATAATACGTCACCTCTCACACCTCTGATAAACCCACGTGATTGGGAGTATTTACCATTAACCATCTTTATTTCATCTATGACTCCTCGATAAGTGAGGATGAAGGTTTGTATACCGTGAAAAAACCTCTATGAACTGTACTCCAAATATCGGAGAGGGTATTTAATCCCAACTGCCCTTCTTAATTAGGAACCCAAAATATATAACTCCCCCATCACAAATAAGATAAGAGGACATATGACTGCAGGCCAATGACCATTCTATATGAAAGTATTGATCCCTTCATGTAAGTTTTATGAGGAGGAACAATATTATAAGACTTACTCCAGACAGAGGGAATTCCCATAGATGGAAGAATTAGTCGAAAAATCAAGTTCAATTGTATACTTATCCGAGTAAATCTTACCCACGAATGATGTAACCTCCTCTCATAAAGACACCGAGGTTTGGTAAGTAAAATGAACTTTTAACAAACATAATGTAAACCCTACTTTATCTCCAATAGCAATATCTGAGGTAGTAAGTCACACCCCTCCTCCCCATATCATCCACATAGATTCGGAAACAACACCAACCTACCTCGGTTAATCAGGTTGAGCCAAGAGATCTCCCTTCCCCCCTACCATGCATCTAGTAACAAAATTCAACATTAAGAAGCTCCTTAGACAATATGTACACCCTGTAATTTTGAGAATATTTAAATTACACGTGTCACGGTAATTTAAATAAATTGAGAAATAAAGTGAATTTATATAAATATTAATTAGGCAAGAATATTTAGGTGATATTATATTTATGTGTGTAATAAGTAAATGGAACTTCATTGTTTTACATTACGTCGTAAGTAAGTAATAGCGACAAGTCAATAGTATCTTATTCGGAATGAACGTGTGGGGTCGTGTGGGGAATAAGATGGTAAATTAATGATGGGGGACTTGGATGATGATTTCGAGTGCACGATTGATTCAAAAATAAAATAGTCAAAATTATGTACCCGAGGGTAGTGTTTGGGCCTCAAGGGCTTTTTAGACTAATCGAGACTAGTATATAGGCATTTTGGTCGTCTTAATGGAACATGAAGAGGCAATTTCGAGATTGATGTTATAAAATGAAGGGTTAAGGGAAACAAACAATCACTTTACATATTCAAGAGGTTTCTTTGAGCAAAACGAAAGTTTGAAGAGAAGGTGAAGAGAGAGAAAAACTCAAGAGTTTAAAGGAAAGCTCCAAAAAATTATAGAGAGAATTAAATTGAAGAACAATGGAATGAACTTTTCAATCAAATGCAGAGACTATGGATCTTAAGCCAAGTGATTATCTTGTTATTTATTTATGTGTTAAATTTCAATTCATATCATGATTATGAATTGATTTTTTGGGTGGAATTCATTTACAAATGGGGTTTTTGACAAATGATTTCAGAAAAAATATATGTGTGATTATTTAAGATTGAAATTTAGAATTTGAATCCCATATTGATAGATGGATTATGAACTCTGAAGATTGATATTGATACTTATTTGGAGATAAGCAGACTTTTATCATATGTTTAGAATTCTTTTAAAGTCCATAAAGTGATCATATATATAGAGATGTATGTTCAAAATAAATCGATTCCATGTTTAGAATTGTTGGTAATTGAATTTTATTAAAGAATATTATGTTAGGACTTATGGATTTGGGGTTGAACTTGTTGAACAATGAATTTGGGACACACTATTTCAGTCTGCATGGGCGAACTGATTCCCCCTCAAGTTGAGCAAATTCGGATGTGACACGACTCAGAATGTGTCTATAATGCGTGTGAATTACGACTCAAGTGTAAGATGATCACATCAGTAATAATCCGAGCAAGTCGGGTATCGAACACAGGCAATAGGATGTAAGATCGAACGACGAGTAGAAAACACGAATAACCTTTTGGTTGACTCAGAAAAAGAAGAAAAAGATGATTTTTGGGAGTTTTCTATTAAGTAATGCAAATTAATTAAACTAGTGAATTAACTACAAAAGAGAGAATAACTAAGTGACTTTAATTCAATGTAAGAAAAAGGAGTTACAGTACACTCCCCGGACCGTCGGTAATTAGAACATAAAACCTTCAAAAACAAAATTCTCAATTCAAAGAAGTATTAAATACTCTCTAAGCATTTGACATATGGGGATTTTAATCCTCACACTATCAAATAAAAAATTATATTTAACGGGAATGATAAATTACTGAAACTCATATCGTATCCTTAAATTCCGGTTACCTGGGGAAAATGGAATTAAAAGACCTACAATATTTGTATAGATAAGATTTCAATCCTTTAAATTGTTAATTAGATTCTATTCACTTTTAAATACATTCATAACACCTAGCTTGGGTTCATGTACCCTAACCCTCTGATAGCTTAGCCGAACATGGTGTGATTACAAATTAACATGTTTTTTACATTGCATGAAACATGATTATGTAGATGATGTATTTAAGCATGCATAAATGAACTCTAGCAATAACTTAGAGAAGAACAATCGAGAATTGAGATGAATATTGAAAGTAAAGAAATATATTATTGGTAATGAAGAACACCTAATGAAAATAAGATAAATTCTATAACTGGATTGAATAATCTTGCTCCAGGGTTCCTTGCCTCTTTCTAGTTCACAAACTTATGTTAAAAGTTATCTAACCTAGTCTTAGAATAATTAATGAAATATATCTCACGTTTTTACAAGTGTTTTAAACCAAACAAACTCTTCAAAATAAGTGGAAAAGTTAGAAATTTCACATAACTGAAAAGTGATTCGGTTCCATTCTATAATCAAATTGGTTCTTCTTTCATTAAAATCCCGAGAAACTCGAACCGGTTCTACTTAGAGCTGAACCAATTCTGATTTCTTTTTTGATTTTTCTCGTCATCTAAATCCCATATCTCTTCAACCATACCTCGAATTAGGTTGTCATTTCTTCTTATATACTTGTGAGCTTGATGTCTTTGAATTCTCTTAGGTCCAACATTCGGATTCTGACTGTAAATTTATGGATTTTCCCTTGACTTTCCTTCTTTTCTTTTCGATTTTCATTCCATTTTCTCTTTTTCCTTCATGTGCATAAAATACCTGTAAAATATGAGAGAAATACACGAAACATAATGTACTTGCAGGAAGAGGTCAATAGCAATAATTCGAGATAAAATCAATGAATTAACATCACAATGGATAACAAAAGTAGCTAAATTACGGAGAAAAATACGAAAAATTTATGCCTAATCAAACCCCCTAACTTAGAACTTTGATCATCCTGAGCAATGTAAAAGAATAATAACATCGTCTAAACACTTGTAAAACGTTTATAGGGATATAATATCTTTTTTTCACACAAGCGATTACATTTAGCATATGCAACAAGTCGTTAAATCCCTAGGTTACCCTAGTAGGACGAGTGGTGTCTCGTGAGTATTTGCAGTGAATATACCCAAAAAATATGATTTTCATCTCAAAGAAAAATCAAAATACTTAAAAATTGTACAATTTAAACTCCCCAAAAAATAGTCCCAGTAAATTAGTATTTAAAAGTCTCAATTTTTTATGTGTGTGGGCATAGCCGAGAATTAAATCGCTAACTTCCACGGATTGATCATTACGTTACTTTCCTAAAGTTCATTTTGATTCAATTCTCACGGGATGCTCTCATAAACAAATAACTCGGAATGTGGCTAGTTCTCTCGGTATTCATGATATTTAAGAGTAAATACTAATGGAAATCGACTTCACGCATACGAATAGAAATACGAGACATTTGAGGTCAATAGATCTCATCATCGAATTACAGTTATTGGAAAACGAAAAACTACACCTCTTAATTCGCACTAATTAATCTCTCTTATTATCTTTTCATGTCTTAAGTTCTCCACGCGGTAATTAATTTTTTTATTCGAACTCGGTTAGGACTTTTCAGGTTGTAAGGTGCATTGGGTAAAATGGAAATGTCTACGAAATTTTGAAGTTGGAAATTTTTGTTGTGATGCCCGTTGGCACTTTTTTGGGCTTTTGCTAATTTTCTTTTCTTTTTCTACTATTTTTTCATGTTTTCTCATTTTATTTATTTATTTATTTTTTCTATTTTTGTTGAGCATTTTTTCTATTTTTTTCTTGCCCCTTTCATTGCACCATTTGGACTTTTGATGAATTTTCGAATTGTCACAACTCCGAGCTAAATGGATCTTTCGGATTGACAAACTAAAAGAGACAAATTATTTTGGGCTCAAATTGGTTTGCAAAGGAGATAATTTTTCACAACTTTTTATCGCTATTATTTTTGGGTAAAAAACGATGGCCTAACGCCATTTATCCGAATTACTCATTATTTTATCATTTGCATCTCGAGATTGATTTAATTAAGAAATATTATAGCGCGTACTCGAGATAACATCTCACTCGTTTTTCGTAACCGATTAAAACAAGGGAATAGAGATATTTAATGACTTATTTAAAGTTAAATTGAACATTGAGCCAATTTTAACTCAGATTGATCTAATTCCTCACAAAAATGAAAGGCTCGAAATCTCACTCGGTCAATTAAACTCCACACTTATTTGTAAAGTCGTCAATTTTAGCTCAATTTCCGTTTTTGGACAATTTCGGATTAGTACTCTTGATTTTTACAATTTGAGACTCCAAAAAAAATTTAGTGATATCTTTGAAAATTTTATTTACAAATTTTTATTTATTTTTAAAAAACAAATTGGGCCTTATTTTTTTGCATTTTTTCAAAATTTTTGGAAATTTTTCTATTTTTTTGAAATTTTTGGCATTTTGCAATTTGTGAAGTTTTTAGAAACACAAATATACCCACCCCCCCACCCACTTAGACTTTGCAATGTCCTCATGCAAGATGGACTAAATTTAAAAAAGAAGAAGAGAAAGTGCGTAGAAAGTGAGCAAGGAAACAAAATGCAGAATTTTATTAAACCACAACGAATACCATTACATAGCAAAAATGAAAATCATGGGATACATAGTTCTTTTCAAATATAAGCAATAAAAAATGAAAAGAACTATGAAGATAACGCTGGAACACTAATGGGATGGCTCAGAGGCATTGGGGTCCTACGAGTCGCGAAAGTATGGTGGCAATTGTTCATTGGCCCCCAATTGAAAGCGATACATCTCTGCTTGGAGGCAGACCATCATACTTGTGTCGCGGCGATAGGCTTGGCGATCCTCCTGATATTCATTCATAAACCCATCATAACACGTGTCTAGTACTTCGATGTGGCGATTAATGCCATCCCCATTTGGCTTGTAATCGGAGTTTGCTTCCTCATTATATTCTTCCTCTTCTCCCTCACCCATCAACATATCCTTCTAAACTTGAGCCATCGATTGTTAATGGTGTACTAAGAGCATTTGACTGTTGCTCCGTGTGATGGAGGATGCATCAATTGGCTTTGGGAGGTGGGGCTGCATGTTTAGGGCTTCAATGCCCACGTACTTAAGGATGGACGTGATGAAGCAAGAATAGGGGAGTCTGACTTTTCTGGTACCGTCGTACGCAACGTTGATGATTTCCCCGTAGAAGGTGTGGGAGAGGTGGTTGGTGGTGTTCACGTCAAGTAGGGGCTTGAGGAAATTTTCTTGGCAGAGATGGAGCGCTGAGTTTTCAAAAGTGGGTAAAATGGACCCGCATATGATAATAAAGGCAAAGTGGTCCTGCTCATCGAGGTTCCCCACGGGGAAGGAATCACACGAAGAATCATGGTTTGTAGAAATTCGTACAATGCATTTGGCCTGACGCAATGGGATTCCCATGGTTGGGTAAGCATAGTTTTGTGGGTTGGGTACTCGCTTGGCCTGCATTCTTCGAATGACCATGTTGAGTGAGAACGGGATGATCTCATCCATATATGCCTTGCCGTGTTTTTTTGACAATTTCACGAAGGTTCCATAAAAGGTACTGACCTCATCAAGCCAAATCTAATTGTTGGGCTCTACAAAAAAAGTACACCACCCCAGGAGAGAAATAAATCCGTGACCACTTGGGGTAGATCCCCCAATTGATTTACTGCTCAACGTTTAGGGTGCGGCTGACGGCGAAAAAGGCTTCACACCAATCTCTTTCTTGGTCAGAGCTATAAGTGTTGTCTAATCCTTCGAGGACATCCGTCTCTATATATTTCTCAACGTGGTTTTCTTCTTCGATCATCGCAAAAGAGATTTATTAAGTGCTAGGAGAAAAAGAATTTTTGGAAGAGTGGAGGTGGTGAATAGAGAGGTTAATGGATGAGGGTATTTATAGTGGAGGATGTGGGTGCTTTGGTGTGAAAATGGAAAGGAATTGGTGGGAAAAGGTGGAAGTAAAGGAAAAGGGGGCAAGAATGTAGTTAGAGGGAAATTTTCTGAGTGGATAGAATGAGGGGAAGTTAAAAGGGAGGGAAAAAAGGGTGGAAGAATTTAGAATCCCAGAAAAGCGAACTGAGTCGGCCCTACAAGAGAAACAGGGCGAACCGGTTCGGGTACCCTTAAATTCGCTAAAAAGCAGAACTAATTCGGCCCTGTTTGCATATCCAGGGCGAACCGGTTCGGATGTCGGTATTACATAATTTTTTTCATACTTTTCTTCTTTTGAACATGGATAACGTACCCGACTCAATTCTTAATATCTCCATAACATTTCTAACTATGTTTCTACCACGCGATCCTCAAAATCTCACTGTATTTTGACGAAAACTCTCTCGTGTGATGCAATGGAGTGCATAATCCTTTCACAATCGCGACACATAAACCTATACTAACCTAACCTACATAACTTAATATGATACAATATGAATCACCCCGTACTCGTCGGGGGTGCGATGATCTCTCCTTTAAGCTCATTCAATCCTGTAAATAGAGTTCGAAAACAATTTTGTGTCATCTTCCCCAACACATGCCTCTAGGTATGTATTTAGGAATTATCTATTAACTTTAAATGTGTCTACCCCTTAGGATATTCTAATTCAACGGTTCCATGGGGAAACACTTCTCTCAGAACAAACGGGCCAGTACACTACGAACGTAACTTTTCGAGAAACAAGTGTAGACAGGAGTTGTATAGGAAAACTTTTGGACCCAGGTGAAACTCCTTTCGACAAATAATTCTCTCATGCGAAAGTTTCATCCTTTATTTGGATATTTATCTCTCTCATGTGCATCGTTGCGTATTTCTTCCAACTCATTCAATTAAAGCTTGCGTGCTTGACCGACTTGATCCAAGTTATAATTCTACCTCTTGATTGCTTAATATGCTTTATCTCTAGCGCCACTGGGAGATGACAAGGCTTGCCATAGACAAAAATAAATGGGTGAATCCCGAGGGGGTTATTATACGTGGTCTGATAAGACTATAGTGCATTATTTTAATATAGAGGCCAATCCTTCTGGTTATGATCGACAATTTTCTGTAGAATTTGCTTAATCTCATGATTTTCTAGTTCGTCTTGCCCATTAGTTTAGGGGTGATAAGTCGTCCCAACCTTATGGACTACCCTATAATTTCTCATGAGTTTTCCAAATGACCTATTGCAAAAGTGTGTGCCATTCTCACTAATAATTGCCTTCAGAGCTCTGAAGCGAGAAAGTATGTATTCTTGTAAGAAATTTATCAGCACATTGTCATCATTTGTCCGTGTAAATAGGGCCCCAACCCATTTATACACATAATCTACTATGACGAGGCTATATAAGATACTAAATGAGGGAGGAAAGGGATCAATAATGTCAATGCCCCTGCAATCAAATATCTCAATAATGAGAATAGGGGTTAATGGCATCATAGCTCATCGAGTGATGGCTCCCATCCTTTGGCATTAATTGCAAGATTTGTAATATGCACTAACATCCCAAAAAATTATGGGCAAATAGAGATCGATTTAAATAATCTTAGCTACTATCTTGTTTATAGAAAAGTGGCCTCCATAATCTTCCGTATGATAAACACAAATGACGCAAAGTATCTCTTCATTTGATATACATCTTTGGATGATTTGGTCTGCATAATATTTTAACAAATAGGGATCTTCAAAGAATGACATGCGCAATCAAGTTAGGAATTTTTTTTCTCTTGCATTTTCCAATTGGGGGGATAACTGTCGTGACAATGTAATTCATTATATCTGTAAACTAGGGGAGATAAGACGTGGTAAATAATTTATCATTCGAAAAGTATTCCTCTATGGGTATAGAGAGGTTAAACTCTTGTAGGAGTTGGATCCACCTTATGAGGCGCGACTTTGCATCATTTTTGGAAATGAGGTACTTAAGGGCCGCGGGGTCTGTGGAGCATGTAATGGTCCAACCTATGAGGTAACAGTAGGATTTTTGTAGGGCGAAGACTACGGCTAACAATTCTTTCTTTGTGGTTGAGTAGTTAATTTGTGGTCCGGTTAATGTTTGTCTAGGATAGTGTATGATGTGAACCTTCTTATCTTTTCTTTGACCCAAAATAACCCCTGTAGCATAATATCTATCGTCACACATAATCTCTAATGGAAGGGACCAATACGGGATCTTGCATAATCGGAGAGAAAATAATCACGCTTTTCAATTTTTCAAAAGCACTTTGGCATGCTTCATTCCACTCAAATGGAGCGTCTTTCATAAGTATATTACTTGAAGGTGTAGAATTGACACTAAAGTCCCTAATAAACCTCCAATAGAAACCCATGTGGCCTATAAAATAGCACACATCCTTTAGTAACTTAGGTGGGGAAAGATTGACTATGACGTCTATTTTTGCCCCATCTACCTCAATCCCTTTGGACAAAACTATATGGATAAGAAATGTTCCTTAGGTAACCATAAAATGGAACTTCTCCCAATTTAGTACCAAGTTCTTTTCCACACAAAGGGATAGAACTTTTTCAAGATTAGCAAGACAATGGTCAAGAGAGGGTCCGAAAACACTAAAGTCGTCCATAAACACCTCAGGGCCTCTTTCAATCATATTGCTAAAAAGACTAAGCATGAACCTTTGAAAGGTCGCGAGTGCATTATATAATCCAAAAGGTATATGTTTGTAGGCAAATGTGCTAAAAGGACATGTGAACATCATCTTCTCTTGATCTACCACATCTACCTCAATTTGGTTGTACCCGAAAAAATCATCGAGAAAGCAATATAATGAGTATCAGGCTACTCGCCCTAGCATTTGTTCAATAAAAGATAAGGGGAAATGGTCTTTCCTAGTTCCAACATTGAGATTCCTATAGTCATTGAAAATGCGCCACCCGGTGGTGTTACATTATGGAATAAGCTCATCCTTTTCATTTTTAACTACAGTGATTCCCGAATTCTTCGGGACAACTTGAATAGGACTCACCCACTTTTTTTTGAAGTGGTGTAAATTATTCCCGCATACAATAACTAAATAATTTTTCCCTCATGACATCTTTCATCGTGGGATGCAAACGCCTCTGCATTTCCCTCGAAGGCTTCACGTCCTCCTTGATGTGTATTTTATGGGTACAAATTACGGGACTTATACCCTTCAAATCCTCAATGCTCTAACCATAAGCACCATGGTGCTTGCTCAAAATATATAATAGCTTTCCCTTTTTCTCTTTATTTTGGCTCAAAGACACGACAATGAGAAATGTTTCATCCTCTCCCAAATAAGAATATTTAACGTTTGAGGGTAGTTACTTCAACTAGAGGGTGGGAAACTTCTCATCGAAGGGAACCATGCCTAGGTGGTAATTCCTCGAATGTAGAAACCCAACTAAAATCTCTTACATCCTCATCCGTCACACTCTCATCCAAAATCACTCTAAACTTGCTCACCCCACGTTCAAAATTAGTATACATCTTGTCACTTTCGCTACTCAAAATGAGGCACACTCCTAGAGAATCCCCAGTGAAACTTCCCTTGATGTGCTCATCTACTACCTCCTCTACGAGATCCATCGCGTGAAACTCATCCTCATCACCCACTTGCTTAGCGATGTCAAAGATATTTGTCCTAAGGGTTATATTCCCGAAGGTGAGTTGAATTTTTCTATTTTGAGTATCAATCAGTGTGTTAGACGTAGCTAAGAATGGGAGGCCAAGTATTATAGGAACATAATTACTCGAGGGAGTGGAGGTATCCTTGTCCCAAATGACAGAGTCTAATAGTAAGTAGAAATTATCCACTTGGACTTTCACTTCCTTAATAATCCCTCGAAGTATCTTCATGGTACAGTTCACGAGTTAGAGAGCCATTTTAATGCGATGGAGGTCCCCCAAATCTAACTTCATATATATGGATGAAGGGCGAATGTTGATGTGATAACCTAGATATAATTATGAAAAATTATATTTAACTCATGCTTACCTTATGTGATATTAATAATGGGTTATTAGTATATCTAACATAAAGTGATTATGTTTAGTCTAATCCAATTTTGATAAATCATGAAATGTTGAACTATTTACAAACTAAAATTTTTGTTATTTTTGATAGAAATGTTCATGTTGGAGACCACTTTTGTCCATTATAATGTAATAATTGACTCAAGGTTAATATATATAGTTATATATATACGAGTTAGATTTGTGAAACAACAAACAGAGCATTAAACGAATGTATAAGTAAAATGTTAAGCCAAATTTACGAACAAGGGGAGAATCTGTCGATTCCCTTTAAGTGGCAAATTGTCTTTTAGTAAACCAAATGGTTTAATTTGATTGGTTGGAAAGGGATAAAGCCTTAGCCCACTTAAAACTCTTCTTCTAACCTATTTATTCAAAAAATTTAAGCCGAGGTTTAGTTTGAAGTGTTTTTAGCTTGAGGAAAGAGAAAGTAGAAGTTAAGGAATAAAGGGTTACATTAAAAACTAGGAAACAATTCCAACAAAATCCTTAAGGTGTTTTCAATGTATAATTATGTGTTAATATGGTTTTAATCTTGGATTATACCTATCTAAAAGTACATAAATCATGAATTAGTGATTATAATTCTATATTCCTTTGTGATAGTGAGTATGGGTTCATATGTGAGATAAGTTGTGTTTGTAGGACATATTGTCTTGTATTGAAACCCCTAGTATTCAAACTTGCATATATTTTTGTGTGCTTACTGGAATTGAGAAATTCCAATTGGATATGAAAGTATACTCAAATATTCATATCATATCCGAAAATTAGAATTTAATTCCTTGTGGTTAGACCTTAATGATGGTTGCAATTTGGTACATAGTTGTTGTTTGTATATTTCATTTCTATATGCCCTGAGTTTGGTAAAGCTTTATACATAGCAAATGAACTCTGAATATTATGAAACTTTAATTCTGTATTATCCAGTATGTGTGTTGAAAATGGGGGAAAAATCATGGAATGTTATGACGTAGAAAAATTATGAAAATTCTTGGAAGTTGAAGGAACAATAGAGGAGCTTGTAGGACAAATTTCTTGTGTTGTAAAGAAATTGTCAATACTTGCTCTTGAAAGCTTGAAAAATTACATCGTCACTTGTAATGGAAAGTATATTCAGATGTGTTTCCATATTGATAAAATTGGACACTTTTATTTGTACGATTTATGAATATATGATGGTTTAAGTGTGGAAGATAATAAATTGAGGCCATGCTGGATACCCCTTGAATGAATATTATTTTCTCCTCCTTCCAAAGGGTATTATGAGTGCATGTTTCATGTGTATATACATTGAGAAATATAATTTTATGTTTACCTGCTGTTAATTATAAGTTCCTTATGAGGTATGTGTTATGGTTGAATGTTCATAACTTTATCAACGTATATACCATTGTTTCGTCTTTACTCATGTTTTATGGAATGTGACTTAAGTAGAATTATATTGTTATTGTATAGTCATTGAAAGTTACATAAATATATTAAGATAATACTTATGAGTGAGATTGAGTACTAATTTAGTTAGATTGACAGGTGTAAGGTCAAATCAACCCAGTTCATCTCCACTCGAAGGAAACATAAATACCTAGTTGAGAATCCAAGGTGAGTGTACTCACTAGAAAGAGATATTTGTATCATGTTATTGATATGATTAGAATATAATGAATATGAAATTGTTCATTTCCATTTACCAAAATGGGAGGTTACTCCCCGACCCGGAATGGGGGAGATTTATCTATTAATGACAAGGGGTTACTCCTCGACCAGGAATGAGGGAGAATTGTCTATTACAGACATGATACGTGAATCATGATTCAGAAAGTTAGGTCATTCATTATGAATGAGCTGAATAAGTTAATATATAATTATATGAACATGATTTATTGCATTTAAATTTATGTAGTAGTATAGTAGTGATGCATTCACTAGGCTATTTTGCTCATTTTTCCTATGTTCATGTGTTTCAGCTAACGTGATATCACTGCCAAATCTAGGAGGTCGGGTTACGTTAGCCCGAGATGGGTGCAACAATAATTTTGTTTAAATGTAAATGATATAATTAAGTAACTTATCCTTCAAGAAATTTTGTGTAAGAATAAGTACTCTAATGTTGTAAAAAGTTTTTGGTTGTATGGATTTATGCTGATGACTCTATAATTAAGACTCGTGTTTATGGTTTGGTATTATTAATTATGGATTGACTCACTTTGACTTCAAAACTTAATAATAAGTAACTAGGTTGGGGTGTGTCAACTTTTGGTATAAGATCCTAGTTTGTAGAGCTCCTAGAGTTAGAAGAGTTTCGATTTGGCAGTGAATGTAAGAAATATGCTTTGTTATGCACTAACGATTATGTTACAAAAGATATGTATATATGCATGTTGTTATATCTTTGATTCATTTAAGATATAAAAGAATGGAATGAGGGAATATTAATGTGAGAATAGAAGCTGAGGCTTCAAATATTCTAGCAGAAGCGGAGGTTGAGCAACCTGTTCATATAAATGTGGAACCCGAGCCAGAACTACTGACATATATGAAAAAAATGGCACATGCTATTACCTTAATGGAAGAACAACAAGATAGGTTTATAGCTGAGATGAAAGAACAATAGGCTAGGCTACTGGAGGCACAAGCATTGGCTAAGGCTGAGGAGGTAATACATCGGGAAGAAAGGAGTACTTCACATGAGAAATTTATTAAGATGAATCCACCATCGTTTGAAGGAGCAGTTGATCCAGTAGAGGCAAAACTTTGGGTTAAATAGATTGAATTTATTTTTGGGGTAATGAGAATGCCTGAATATCAATAAATGACCTTGGCGACATATATGCTTGAAGGAGAAGCTAAGTATTAGTGGGATGCCACGAAACATTTGTTGAAGAGCACACATATATGCTTGAAGGAGAAGCTAAGTATTAGTGGGAATGTGATCTCGTGGGATGCTTTTGTTAAAGCTTTGTATGATAAGTATTTTCCCCTAATATATCGAAAACATAAGGAGAAAGAATATTTTATGTTGTATCAAGGAAGCAACATAGTTAGAGAATACGAAGATAAACTTACAGCCTTATCTCGATTTGCTTCAAGGTTTGTACAGAATGGGGAAGACATGTGTAGTCGATTTCTCAATGTACTAGAGTTAGTTATTAAATCACGGTTATTTGCTTTAGAGGCTGTTAATTATTAACCTCACTGAATAAAGCGATGCTAGTAGAAGAGGATGTGAATGAAGCAAGAGGAAAATGAGAACGAAGCGTAAAGAGAAGTAAATTCGATCCAAACTATCAAAAGGATAGCAATACCGAATATTCAAGGTTTGGAGGGAAAAAATTTCAACATGGTAGAGGTATGGGAAGTATTTTATAAAGGGACGAAGCTAGTTGTGGCAGAGGTTTAGGAATTTTAGCATAAGGAAATAAAAGTTCTTATTTCTTTTATGATACATTAGGTCTTATAAAGAGAAATTTCCCTAAGTTACTAAATATAGAATGTTTTAACTGTCACCAGAAGGCCATCTGAAAAAGAATTGTACTATATTATCAAGAGCAATTTAGTTAGTAGTGTGGGGTCTAATAAAGGATCATCTCCAGACAATACAACCAAGGGGAGAGGTATAGGACAAGAAAGTGGGTCGAAGGCAGGTGGAAGAGTGTTTGCGATGATGTTGCAAGATCACCATGCTACACTGAAAGTGGTTACAGGTAAACATTCTATTGCAAATAAAGATTTATATGCACTCATTGATCCTAGATCTACACATTCATTCCTAGCATTCCATATTGTTTCATATTTGGGTAGACCATATTCATATCTTAATTGTGCCTTATATATTTCAACCCCAATGGAAAGAGTAATTCTGGTTGATCATGTTTATAAAGATACTGTCTTACGACTGGATGAGCGAGATTTATATGTTGATTAGATACCATTGGCCATTCGGGATTTTGATATTATTTTGGGGATGGATTGGTTATCATCGTATCATGCTTCCATTGATAATTTTCGAAAAGAAGTTACATTTCATAAGCCTGGTTAACCCAAGTTACTATTTACAGGGGAAGGAATGTTTTTCCTAATTGCCTTATATCAACAATTAAGAGTACGAGGTCGTTGAGTAAAGGTTGTACTAGGTATTTAGCTTATGTGCTTGATACTAGTAAATAGTCACTTAAAATTCATGATGTACCAGTGGTTAGAGAATTTTTTGATGTCTTCCCAGAGGAATTGCCAGGATTATCACCTAATAGGGAATTAGAGTTTTCCATTGAATTAATTCCAGTTACTTGTCCAATTTCCCTTGCTCCACACAGAATGGCACCAACAGTGTTAAAAGAATTCAAAGTGCAATTATAGGATTTGATAAGAAGAAGTTTTATTCGGCTTAGTGTTTCGCCATGGTAAGCCCTAGTGTTATTTGTGAAAAAAAAGATGGGTCAATGCGATTATGTATTGATTATCGACAATTGAATATGGTGACCATTAGAAACAAGTAACCTCTACCTCGTATCTTTGATTTTGTTTGATCAATTAAAAGAGGCCACAATATTTTCGAAGATTGATTTGAGATCGGGTTACCACCAATTGAAAGTAAAGGATAGTGATATTTCTAAAACAACTTTTTGGACTCGATATGGGCACTATGAGTTTTTGGTGATGCCATTTGGATTAACTAATGCTCTAGCCATTTTTATGGATCTGATGAACCGGGCATTTAATCCTTTTATTGATTCATTTGTGATTGTATTCACAGACGATGTGTTGATTTACTCATATAGCATGGAGGAACATGAGAAACACTTGAGACTTGTATTGCAGAGTTTGAGAGAGAAGAAATTATTTGCTAAATTCAGCAAGTGTGAGTTTTGGTTGAATGAAATTGTGTTTTTAAGGCATGTTGTCTCAGGAAATGGGGTATCTATTGATCCAAAGAAGGTGGAAGCAATCATTGAATGGGAGAGCCCTAAGAATGTGATAGAAATTTGGAGTTTCCTGGATTGGCAGGTTACTATCGCAGATTTATTAAGGGATTTTCAGCAATAGCGTTACCATTGACAAAGTTGACCTGTAAAGAAGTGAAGTTTGTATGGGATGAAGAATGCTAGAGGAGTTTTAAATAATTAAATAATTGACTGGTTTCAGGCCCTATACTTTCTATTCCATGTGGGAATGAGTCTTTCGTGATTTATACAGATGCTTCATTTTAGGGGTTAGGATGAGTTCTTATGCAAAATGGGAAAGTAATATCATATTCTTCTAGATAATTAAAGACACATGAACGAAACCACCATACGCACGATTTGGAGCTAGCAGCTATTATTTTTTCTTTGAAGTTATGGAGACATTACTTATATGGAGAAACTTGAGATATATTTACGGATCATCAAAGCTTGAAATACTTATTTACACAAAAAGAACTGAATTTGAGACAAAGGCGTTGGAAAGAGCTGATTAAAGACTATGATTTTACCATCCACCATCATCCTGTGAAGGCCAATGTAGTAGAAGATGCTTTGAGTAAAAAATCATTAGGGATTATAGTTTTCATACAGTTTGCACATGTTGGAAATATTCTTAACTTGGCATCGATGGCAATTGATTAAAATTTTCGAGAAAGGGAGGACTATTATCACATGTTATGGTGAGACCTTTATTAGCATAACGCATACAAAGTTTGGAGATCAGTTATCCATTCCTTGAGAAGAAGAAACGGGAAATCCTGGATGGTAAAGAGAGTGGCTTTGAGATTAAGAATGATGAATCATTTTGTTATAAAAAAAATTGTGTACCGAATGATCCACCCTTAAAGAAGGATATATTAGAAGAGGCACATAGTTCTATTTACTCTATGCATTCGGGAGGTACAAAAATGTACAGAGATTTGAAATAGTATTACTGGTGGAGCAATATGAAACGTGAGATTGCAAAATTTGTAGCTAAATGTTTAGTATACCAATATTTGAAGGCGGAACATCAGAAGGCGACATGATTATTGTAGTCATTACCTATTCCAGAATGGAAGTGGGAACATATAATGATGGACCTTGTTATAAGATTACCCCAGTCACCTAAGGGGCATGATTCTATTTGGGTGATTGTAGACCAATTGACGAAGTCAGCTCATTTTCTTCTAGTTAAGACCACCTACACTATTGACAAGTATGCACATATGTACGTTGATGAGATTATCCGTTTACATGGGGCACCAGTGTCAATTTTATCAGATAGAGATCCAACTTTCACTTTTAAGTTTTGGCATCATTTACAGAATGCCATGGGAACAAGTTTGAAGTTTAGTACTGCATTTCACCCACAAATCGATAAGCAATCAGAAAGGAAGATTCAAATACTATAAGACATGTTATAAGATTGTGTATTTGACTTCAAGGGTAGTTGGTATGATCATTTTCCATTGATGGAATTCTCGTATAATAATAGTTATCAATCCACCATTGGTATGGCTCCTTATGAATCTTTATATCGGAGGAAATGTAGAACGCCATTATGTTGGGATGAAGTGGGTGAAAGGAAAATTTTGGGTCCTGAATTGATAGATATAACAACTAAAAATATTAAAATGATTCGAGAATGGATAAAGATAGTGCAAAGTAGGCAGAAATTTTATGCAGATAAGAGGAGGTATCCATTGGAATTTCAAAGGGGGGATTTTGTATTCCTACATATTTCACCGTGGAAAGGCGTTATGAGATTTGGGAAAAAGGGGAAACTAAGTCCAAGATACATTCGACCATATGAAGTGTTGGAAAGAATTGGGACCCTAACATATAGATTAGCATTACCTGCAGAATTGTCTCGTTTACATGATGTGTTTCACGTATCGATGCTTCGTAAGTATTTTGCAGATCCATCTCATCAATTGGAAACTCAACCTATTGAACTTAAGGAAGACTTGTCATACATCGAGGAACCGGTAGAAATAATTGATCGTAAGGAGCAAGTATTGAGGAATGAAGTTATACCCTTAGTTAAAGTTATGCGGGTGAGACATGGAATTAAAGAAGCAACTTGGCAAATGGAGGATAGCATGAATGAATAGTATCCCCATTAGTTTGGTAACTGACTTTTATATTAAAATTCGGCGACAAAATTTTCTAAGGAGGAGAAGTTGTGACAACCCGGATATAATTATGATAAATTATATTTAAATAATTCTTACCTTATGTGATATGAATAATGTATTATTAGTATATCTAATGTTAAGTGGTTATGTTTATTCTAATCATACTTTCATAAATCATGAAATGTCGAATTATTTACAAACCCAAAATTTTGTTGTTTTCGATAGACCGTTGCAAACTAGTTTTGACCCTTATAATGTAACAATTGACTCAAGGTGAAAACTATATAGTTGTATATATATATGATTTTGGTTTGTGACACAACAAACGGATGTCTGAGTAAAAATCTAGCCCGAATTTACGAATAAGGGGCAAATCTGTCCATTTCCTTTAAGTGGTAAATTGTCTTTTAGTAAACCAAATGGTTTAATTTGATTGGTTGGCAAGGGATGAATACTTGGACAACTTAAAACTCTTCCTATAACCTATTTCTTAACCAAATTTAAGCCTAGGTTTAGTTTGAAGGGTTTTTAGCTTGAGGAAAGAAAAAGTAGAAGTTAAGGAAGAAAGGGTTACATTAAAAGCTAGGAAAAACTTCCAAGAAAATCCTTAAGGTGTTTCCAAGGTATAATTATGTGTTAATATTGTTTTAATCTTGGATTATACTTATTTAAGAGTATATAAATCATGAATTAGTGATTAAAATTCTATCCTCCTTTGTGATAATGAGTATGGGTTCATATGTGAAATAAGTGGTGTTTGTATGCTATATTGCTTTGTATTGAAACCCCTTGGATTAAAACTTGCATATATTTTTGTGTGATTACTGGAATTGATAAATTCCAATTGGATGTGAAACTAGACTTGTATATTCATATCATATCCAAAAATTAGAATTTAACTCCTTGTGGTTAGTCTTTAATTAAGGTTGCAAGTTGGTACATAGTTATTGTTTGTATATTTTATTTCAATATGCCCTGAGTTTGGTAAAGCTTTATACATAGAAAATGAACTCCAAATATTATGAAACTTTAATTATTTATTATTCAGTATGTTTATTGATAATTTGTGAAAAATCATGGAAATTTATTGGGTAGAAAAATTATGAAAATTCTTGGAAGTTGAAGGAACAATAGAGGAGCTTGTAGGTTAGATTTCTTGTGTTGTAAAGAAATGGTCATAACTTGCTATTGAAATCTTGAAAAATTACATCGTCAATTGTAATGGAAATTATATTCAGATATGTTTCCATATTTATACACTTGGACACTTTTATTTGTAGGATTTATGAATATAGAATGGTTAAGTGTGGAGGATAATAAATTGAGGCCATGTTGGATACCCCTTGAATGAATGTTTGTATATCCTCCTTCCAAAGGGTATATTGAGTACATGTTGCATGTTTATATACATTGAGAAGTATACTTTTATGTTTAATTGGTGTTAATTATAAATTTCTTATGAGGTATCTATTACGGTTGAATGTTCATAACTTTATCAACGTATATACCATTGTTTCGTCTTTACTCATATTTCATGGAATGTGACTTAAGTAGAATTATATTGTTTTAGTATAGTCATTAAATGTTACATAAATATATTAAGATAATACTTATGGTTGAGATTTAGTACTAATTTAGTTGGACTGACATGTGTAAGGTCAAATCAACCCAGTTCAGCTCCGCCCGAAGGAAACGTAAATACCTAGTTGACAATCCAAGGTGAGTGTACTCACTGAAAAGAGATATTTGTATCATGTTATTGATATTATCAGAATATAATGTATATGAAATTGTTCATTTCAGTTTACCATAGTGGGAGGTTACTCCCCAACCCGAAATGGGGGAGATTTGTCGATTAATGACAAGGGGTTACTCCTCGACCAGGAATGGGGGAGAATTATCTATTACAGACATGATACGTGAATCATGATTCGGAAATGATAGGTTATTCATTATGAATGATCCTGAGAAATTAATACATAATTATATGGACATGATTTATTGTAATTTAAATTATGTAGTAGTATAGTAGTGATGCATTCACTGGGTAATTTTGCTCACGGTTCCTATATGCATGTGTTTTAGGTAACGTAATGTCACTGCCAAATCTAGGTGGTCGAGTTAGGTTAGCCAGAGATGGGTGAAAAAATAATTTTGTTTAAATGTAAATGATGTTATTAAGTAACTTATCCTTCAAGCAAGTTTGTGTAAGCATAAGTACTCTAATGTTGTAAAAAAATTTGGTTGTATGGATTTATGCTGATGACTCTATAATTAAGACTCGTGTTTATGGTTTGGTACAATTAATTATGGTTTGACTCACTTTGACTTTCAAACTTAATTATAAGTAACTGAATTGGGGTATGTCAGCTTTTGGTATCAAAGCCTAGGTTTTATAGGTTCTAGAGTTAGAAGAGGCTGGATTTTGTAGTGAATGTAAGAAATATGTTTTATTATGTACTTACGACTATATTAGAAAAGATATGTATATCTGCATGTTGTTATATCTTTGATTCATTTCAGATATAAAAGAATGGAATGAGGGAATGTTAATGTGAGATTAGAAGACGAGGATTCAAATATTCCATCAGAAGAGGAGATTGAACAACCTGTTCACATAAATGAGGAACCTGAGCCAGAACGACTGATAGATATGTAAAAAATGGCACGTGATATGACTTTAATGGTAGAACAACAAGCTAGGTTTATGGATCAGATGGAAGAACAACAGGACAGGAAACTGGAGGAAAAATCATTGGCTAGGGTTGAGGAGGTAATACATCGAGAAGAAATGATTACTTCACACGAGAAATCTATTAAGATGAATCCGCCATCGTTTGAAGGAGAAGTTGATCCAGCGGAGGAAGAAGTATGGGTTAAAGAGATTGAACTTATTTTTGGGGTAATGGGAATGCCTGAATATTAATGAGTGACCTTGGCGACATATATGCTGAAAGGAGAAGCTAAGTATTAGTGGGATGCCACAAAACATTTATTGGTTACTCTAGGAGGTGGGAATGTGATCGCATGGGATGCTTTTCTTAAAGTTTTGTATGATAAGTATTTTCCCCTAATGTATCGAAAATAGAAGGTGAAAAAATATTTTATGCTGAATCAGGAAAGCATGACAGTTAGAGAATATGAATATAAACTTATAGCCTTATCTCGGTTTGTTTCACGGTTTGTACCGAACGAGGAAGACATGTGTAGCCGATTTCTTGATGGACTAGAATTAGTTATTACATCATGGTTGTCGACTTTAGAGACTATTAATTATTCAGCCTTTATGAATAAAGCGATGCTAGTAGAAAAGGATGTGAATGAAAAAAAGAGGAAAATGAGAACGAAGCGTGAAGAGAAGTAGATTCGATCAAAAATATCAAAAGGGTAGTGATACCGAATATTCAAGGTTTGGAGGGAAAAGATTTCAACATGGTAGATGTATGGGAAGTAGTTTGCAAAGGGGTGAAGCTAGTGGTGGAAGAGGTTTAGGAATTTCAGCATAAAGGAATCCAAATACTTGTTTCTTTTGTGGTACATCAGGTCATATAAAGAGAAATTACCCAAAGTTACTGAATATAAAATGTTTTAACTGTCAACAGAAGGACCATATGAAAATAATTATCCTATGTTATCAAGAGCAGTTTCAGTTAGTAGTGTGGGGCCTAGAAAGGATCACCTCCAGGCAATATAACCAGGGGGAGAGGTATAAGACAAGAAAGTGGATCGAAGGCAGGAGGAAGAGTGTTTGCGATGACATAGCAAGATGCCCATGCTACACCGAAAGTGGTTACAAGTAAAATTTCTATTGCAAACAAAGATTTATATGCAATCATTGATCCTGGATCTACGCATTCATTTGTAGAATTACATACTTTTCATATTTGGGTAGACCATTTTCATATCTCAATTGTGACTTATATATTTCAACCCCAATGGAAAGTGTAATTCTGGTTGAGCATGTTTATAAAGATTAAGTCTTACGAATGGGTGAGCGAGATTTATATATTGATTTGATACCGTTGTCCATTAGGGATTTTGATATTATTTTGGGGATGGATTGGTTATCATCGTATCATGCTTCCATTGATTATTTTAAAAAAGAAGTTAGATTTCATCTGCCTGGTGAACTCGAGTTCCAGTTTACAGGAAAAAGGAATGCTGTTCCTAATTGCCTTATATCAACAATTAAGAGTATGAGGTTATTGAGTAAAGGTTGTACTGGGTATTTATCTTATGTGGTTGATACTAGTAAAGAGACACTTAAAATTCAAGATATACCAGTGGTTAGAGAATTTTTTGATGTCTTCCTAGAGGAATTGCCAGGATTATCGCCTGATAGGGAAGTAGAGTTTTCTATTGAATTAATTCCATGTACTTGTCCAATTTCCCTTTCTCCATACAGAATGGCACAAACAGTGTTAAAAGAATTCAAAGTGCAATTACAAGATCTGATTAGCAGAAGTTTCATTCGGTTTAGTGTTTCGCCATGGGGAGCTCTGGTGCTATTTGTTAAAAAAAAGATGGGTCAATGCGATTACGTATTGATTATTGGCAATTGAATATGGTGACCATTAGAAACAAGTACCCCCTACCTCGTACCATTGATTGGTTTGATCAATTATAAGGGGCCACATTATTTTCGAAGATCGATTTAAGATCAGATTACCACCAATTGAAAGTAAAGGAAAGTGACATTTCCAAAATAACTTTTTGGACTCGATATGGGCACTATGAGTTTTTGGTGATGCCATTTGGATTAATTAATGATCCAGTCATTTTTATGGATCTGATGAACTAGGTAATTTACCCTTTAATTGATTCATTTGTGATTGTATTCATAGACGATGTGTTGATTTACTCGCATAACATGGAGGAACACGAGAAACATTTGAGATTTGTATTGCAGATTTTGTGAGAGAAGAAATTATTTTCTAAATTCAGCAAGTGTGAGTTTTGGTTGAATGAAATTATTTTTTTGGGCATGTTGTCCCGGGAAATGGGATATATGATGATCCAAAGAAGGTGGAAGCAATCGTTGAATGCGAGAGTCCTAAGAATGTGACAGAATTAGGAGTTTCCTAGGATTGGCAGGTTACCATCACAGATTGATTAAGGGATTTTCAGCAATAGCATTATGTAATACCCTGTATTTTTATGCTTTATTAATTTGTGGATTTATTAAATTTAATGTGAGTTAATTATTTAATATAAATTTGGAAATTAATTAGTTTATAATTATTAACGTGATGTGAGTTAGTAATTATGGGAAACTTGTTGTTGAATATTACTAATGAGTAAAGTAATATAATATTGGTTCTATGAAATGTCACGAGTGAATAAAATGACAATTTTGGAAATTTAAGTCGGGACGTGCCTGTGTCGCGTTGGGAATAAATGTTGATGAATAAAAGTGAATATATTATAAGTTGCTCGTATGGTCATTTTGAGTGCGCCAAAGTGTCCGGAAGGGTCGAGATAGTCATAAAATTATATCCGGGGGTTTAGTTTGGGTCTCAGGGCAGTTTTAGGCCTATTTAGCACCTCGGGAGGGCATTTTGGACATTTTACATTTTTGGATAATTAAACCCACGAAATTTCAAGGGTTATATCAGATGTCTAAGGTTGCCTTCTAAGGTTAAAACAACCAAAGACAAGTGATGGCCAAAGGAGAGGGAAGGATAGAGCTTTCAAAGAAATCCAAGGCCCAAAATCCATCCGTTTGCACCGCCACCACCACCAACGCGTAGATCGCGCGACGGGGAACGCAACCACACAAAATTCGTCATCAAATCAGAACTCTAAAAATCCTAGGAAAGTGTTTATCTTGATTATTTTTGTTAATGCATCACTCATGTTAGTCTAGGGATGATTAGGATGAGTTTCATGGAAGAAAACCCAAGTTGGAGATAGGAAATCGCATGTAGTAATGATTTGAATGATAATATGGAAACCCCTTCACATGTAGAGGATTAAACCATGAATTTATGATGTTTTAGAAGAATAATATTCTGGAAAAGATTGATTAGAACCATGTTAAAGAAATTCTAGGGTTCTTGAGTTTTTATGAAGTTTTTGCCTATAAATCCATGGTTATTGACGTAAAATTACATGCTTTACGTAGAAGATGAATAATATGGGTGTATATTGATTATAGTACGAATTTTAGGAAGTTTGGGTGTGAAAAATCTGGATTTGGATGAGGTTGTGTGATAGAACCCGTAACTGATTTCCTGCATAAACTGCCATACCTGCTTGATAGATCGATCGAGCCAAGAGCTTCGATCGATCGAGCCCCAGACCTCGATCGATCGACCCCTTCTGGCAAACTCATATTTCCCCTTTTTAAATTAGTTGAATTCAATTTAATGAGAAATAATCCTTGGACACCCTTATTAAAATGTTTTGGGAGATAAAGAAGACCAGTAGGACTTATAAATAATTATGGGACCTTTAATGTAGGACGAGAGGTGTATTTTTGGGATATTTACATATAAGGGACGATGAAATTATGTATTAAAGGGAGAGACGCTTAAGATAGTTATGTTGGAACATAAATGAATACCTACTGAATTTTACACTTGGGAGGATAGAGTCCATGAGGGTTACGTAGTAAGTTGGAATAATCCCTCAAATTAAAGTTAGAGACGAACCGTTATACGTGATAACAAATAATGGGAAAATAAGGATAAATGTCGTTATTATGGGTTATGGGATGAACCTAAATTGATATGATAAAACTAGTATATTTATATGACTGTGTGTATGCATATATTATATACATGTGAAAATCATGCCCGCGCTACTTGCTATCCCTGAGGTTACCGCGCTAGGACAGTCTTATCTCGATGGGACCTTTATGGGGGATATTGACTCGTACCCTAGAAGATAGATATCCTTGGTACAGGCTATCTGATCGATGGTTAGACGGTCCTAAGAGACGTGAGGGTATGTGCAGACCTCTTAGAGACTTGGAATCTATGCTTCGCCTCAATATTATTTGTGTATGTGTTAATACAGTTCAAGAGTGATTCTGAACTTGTATTTCCCTTAGTACAAGAGATACGGGGATTGGATAGCAGAGTATGCCCGCACCATAATTTTTATATGGGGTGCTGTTAGTATATATATATTATACGAGTATTTAATATATATATATAAAATTCTAAAATTTGGAACTGCCTACTATGTTATGGTAAGTAAGAAATGAGTAATGACTTCAAATTGGAAATACATGTTTCGAAAAGTATAATATGACACTGGGAAACTTTATTAATAAATAAAGTTAAAATGAGAGCTTTGTTACTAAATGAAATTTTCCTTTTAAACAATTATATTGTTCAGTCTTAAATCTTACGAGTAACCTAAGATTAGTTAAACCATTGGGAAGTTTAGTGCGATATAAGATAAGATAATCCGTTGGGAAGATTAGTGCGATAGGCGTGCACATTAGAAGAGAGGTGAGAATTTCTCAAGAGAGTGTCGCACTAATATGTTGTTGCATTGGCTTGTAAACATTTTAAATAATTGCTAAACAAATTTTAAATCATCTACACTATCGGGCTCTGACCCGTTTCTATTTATCTTTCTCTCTTGTATATATATGTATATATTACAGGTGCCCAGCCATAGGGGCGTCTTCCGTAAGATCCTTTGGAAGTAACGCACTGCAGCTTAGGTGCGAGTTGCAGGCCTCTTGCTTAGACGACTTCATTTATTTGATTCCACTCCTAGCATATTCATTTAGTGGGGCATGTGTCTCCCTTTCCATTATTCAGTTGTTTTATTGGACATTGTGATTCAGTTATTTCTAGTATTGTCACTTTGGGATTTATTACTGTCTGGATGTTTTACTTTAAGTTTTAATGTTGGGATTTAGTTGTTGAATGCTTAAATTATTTGGATTTTATGTTCCAGGATAATGGTGGTGTGATTATTTAATAATGAATTGTTGTAAATATTTAAATCTTGGTTTTTAAAATAAAATTTGGAAAGTAATGTCTAAATGGTTTTGACATTTAGCTTAATTAAATAGGGTGTTTAAATTGGAAAAGTTATTTATACGACAGTGATGCTAAGAATGAACCAACTGTTCACCTTGATTTTAATTTAATAAAGGAGTGATCGCTGGGTATTTAATTAGGTGGGGTGTCACACATTACTATTGACAAAGTTGACTCGTAAAGAAGTGATGTTTGTTTGGGATGAATAATATTAGAGGAGTTTAAATGAATTAAAGAATCGGCTGGCTTCAGCCCCTATACTTACTATTCCATGTGGGAATGTGTCTTTCATGATTTATACAGACGCTTCATTTCAGGGGTTAGGATGTGTTCTTATGCAGAACGAGAAGGTAATAGCATATGCTTCCAGACAATTAAAGACACATGAACGAAACTACCCTACGCACGATTTGGAGCTACCAGCTATTATTTTTTCTTTGAAGTTATGGATATATTACTTATATGGTGAAATTTGAGAGATATTTACGGATCATCAAAGCTTAAAATACTTATTTACACAAAAAGAACTGAATTTGAGATAGAGGCGTTGGAAAGAGATGATTAAAGACTATGATTGTACCATCCTCCATTATCATGGGAAGGCTAATGTAGTAGAAGATGCTTTGAGTAAAAAAACATTAGGGATTCTAGGTTGCATACAATGTGCACGTGTTTGAAATATTCTTGACTTGACATCGATGGGGATTTAATTAATGTTTTCAAGAAAGGGTGGATTATTAGCACATGTTATGGTGAGACCTTTATTGGCAGAATGCATATGAAGTTTGCAGATCAGTGATGCATTCCTTGAGAAGAAGAAACGGGAAGTCCTGGATGGTAAAAAGAGTGACTTTGAGATTAAGAATTATGAATTGTTGTGTTATAAAAACAGAATTTGTGTACCGAACGATCCACCCTTAAAAAAGGATATATTAGAAGAGGCACATAGTTCTATTAGAAGAGGTACGAGATTTGAAAGAGTATTACTGGTGGAACAATATGAAATGTGAGATTACATAATTTGTTGCTAAATGTTTTGTATGCCAATAGGAGAAGGCGGAGCATCAGAAGCCAGCAGGATTATTGTAGTCATTGCCTATTCCGAAATTGAAGTGGGAATATATAACGATAGAGTTTGTTACAGGGCTACCCCGGTCACCAAAGGGTTGTGAATCTATTTGGGTGATTGTAGACCGATTGATAAATTCAACTCATTTTCTTCCAGTTAAGACCACCTACACTACTGACAGGTATGCACATATGTACATTGATGAGATTATCCGTTTACATGGGGAACAAGTGTCAATTGTATCAGATAGAGATCCAACGTTCACTTCTACATTTTGGCCTCATTTACAGAATGCCATGGGAATAAGTTTGAAGTTCAATACTGCATTTTACCCATAAATCAATGTGCAATCAGAAAGGATGATTCAAATATTAAAAGACATGTTACGATCTTGTGTATTTGACATCAAGGGTGGTTGGGATGATCATTTGCCATTGATGAAATTCTCGTATAATAATAGTTATCACTCCACCATTGGTATGGCTCCTTATGAAGCTTTATATGGTAGGAGATGTAGAATGCCATTATATTGGGATGAAGTGGGTGAAAGGAAAATTTTGGGTCCTGAATTGATAGATATGACAGCTGAAAAGATCAAAATGATTCGGGAATGGATAAAAATAGTGAAAAATAGGAAGAAATTTTATACAGATAAGAGGAGGTATCCGTGGAAAAGCGTTATGAGATTTGGGAAAAAGGAGAAACTAAGTCCAAGATACATTGGACCATATGAAGTGTTGGAAATAATTGGGACCCTGGAATATAGATTAGCATTACCTCCAGAATTGTCTCGTTTACATGATGTGTTTCACATATCGATGCTTCGTAAGTATTTCGCATATCAATCTCATCAATTGAAAACTCAACCTATTGAACTGATGGAAGATTTGTCATACATCGAGGAACTTGTGGAAATTATTTATTGTAAGGAGAAGGTATTGAGGAATAAAGTTATCCCTTTCGTTAAAGTTATGTGTATGAGCCATGGAATTAAAGAATCAACTTGTAAAATGGAGGATATCAATAAGAAATAGTATCCCCATTTGTTTGGTAAGTGAACTATATATTAAATTTCAAAGACAAAATTTTCTAAGGGGGGAAGTTCTGATAACCCGGATATAATTATGATAAATTATATTTAAATCATTCTTAACTTATGTGATATGAGTAATGTGTTATTAGTATATTTAATGTTAAGTGATTATGTTTAGTCTAATCAAACTTTCATAAATCTTGAAATGTCGAATTATTTACAAACTCAAAATTTTGTTATTTTTGGTAGAAATGTTCCTGTTGGAGACTAGTTTTGACCCTTATAATGTAACAATTGACTCAAGGTTAATACTATATATTTCTAGCGATATGAGTTAGGTTTATGTCACAATAAACAGACCATTAAACGGATGTACGAGTAAAACGTTGGCCCAAATTTACGAACAAGGGGAAAATCTGTCCATTCCATTTAAGTTGTAAATTGTCTTTTAGTAAACCAAATGGTTTAATTTGATTGGTTGGAAAGGGAGAAAGACTTGGCCGACTTAAAAATCTTCTTCTAACCTATTTATTCAGAAAATTTAAGCATAGGTTCAGTTTGAAGGGTTTTTAGCTTGAGGAAAGAGAAAGTAGAAGTTAAGGGAGAAAGGGTTACATTAAAAACTAGGAAAAAATTCCAACAAAATCCTTAAGTTGTTTCAAAGGTATAATTATGCGTTAATATTATTTTAATCTTGGATTATACTTATTTAAAAGTATATAAATCATGAATTAGTGATTAAAATTCTATCCTCCTTTGTGATAAGTAGTATGGGTTCATATGTGAGATAAGTGGTGTTTGTAGGCCATATTGCTTTGTATTAAAACCCCTTGTATTCAAACTTGAATATAATTTTTTATGCTTACTAGAATTGATAAATTCCAATTGGATATGAAACTAGACTCATATATTCATATCATACCCAAAAATTAGAATTTAACTCCATTTGGTTATGCCTTAATGATGGTTGAAAGTTGGTATATAGTTGTTGTTTGTATATATCATTTTGATATTCCTTGTGTTTGGTAAAGATTTTGATATAGCAAATGAACTCTTAATATTATGAAACTTTAATTATTTATTATTCAGTATGTTTATTGAAAATGGGTGGAAAATCTTGGAAAGTTAGGACGTATAAAAATTATGAAAATTCTTGGAAGTTGAAGAAATAATAAAGGAGGTTGTAGGGAAGATTTCTTGTGTTGTAAAGAAATGGTCATAACTCGCTCTTGAAAGCTTGAAAAATTACATCGTCACTGGTAATGGAAAGTATATTCAGATATGTTTCCATATTCATAAACTCTGATACTTGTATTTTTACGATTTCTGAATATAGGATGGTTAAGTGTGGAAGATAATAAATTGAGTCCATGCTGGATACCCCTTGAATGAATGTTTGTATCTCCTCCTTCCAAAGGGTATTTTAAGTACATGTTTCATGTGTATATGTATTGAAAAGTATACTTTATGTTTACCAGGTGTTAATTATAAATTCCTTATGAGGTATTTGTCATGATTGAATGTTCGTAACTTTATCAACGTATATACCATTGTTTCATCTTTACTCATGTTTCATGGAATGTGACTTAAGTAGAATTATATTGTTATTGTATAGTCATTGAAAATTACATAAATATATTAAGATAATACTTATGAGTGAGATTCAGTACTAATTTAGTTGGATTTACTGGTGTAATGTCAAATCAACCCAGTTCAACTCCACCCGAAGAAAACGTAAATACATAGTTGACAATCCAAGGTGAGTGTACTAACTAGAAAGAGATATTTGTATCATGTTATTGATATGATCAGAATATAATGAATATGAAAAATTTTAATTCGGTTTACCGAAATGGGAGGTTACTCTCCGACCCGAAATGGGGGAGATTTGTCTATTAATGATAGGGGGTTAATCCTCGACAAGGAATGGGGGAGAATTGTCTATTACAGACATGATACATGAATCATGATTCAGAAAGTTAGGTCATTCATTATGAATGATCTGGATAACTTAATACATAATTATATGGACATGATTTATTGCATTTAAAATTATGTAGTAGTATAGGAGTGATTCATTCACTGGGCAATTTTGCTCACGGTTCCTATATGCATGTGTTTCAGGTAGCGTAATGTCATTGCAAAATCTAGGAGGTCAGGATAGGTTAGCCAGAGATGGGTGAAACAATAATTTTGTTTAAATGTAAATGATGTAATTAAGTAACTTATTCTTCAAGAAAGTTTGTGTAAGCATAAGTACTCTAATGTTGTAAAATGTTTTTGGTTGTATAGATTTATGCTGATGATTCTATAATTCAGACTCGTGTTTATGGTTTGGGACAATTAATTATGGTTTGACTCACTATGACTTTCAAATTTAATTATAAGTAACTGGGTTGGGGTGTGTCAGTTAACACTCGCCCCAAAATCTAATAAGGCTCTCTCGATGAGGTTCTCTCCAATGATGCATGAAATGGTCGTTGCACCCGGATAGCTAAACTTCAATGGGAGGTCACTTAAAATAACTGAGCTCACATTTCGTTCTTGGAAAACATTCTTTTTCATCTTTATTCTATGTTTCACCGCCAATAAGTCTTTAAGTAACTTTACACAGGTGGTGATGTGCTTGATTGCTTTGAGAAAAGGTAAATTAAGCTTGACATGCTTTAGCACGTCTAGAACACCTTCATGGGAGGATCCTTTAAAGGAAGAACCAACCATTGAGGGAAAGGAGAAGAAGTAGGAAGTTTCACTACAACCTCGGGCCTAATGGTGTCATCGTTGTCACTCTCATTTAAGGGGAATCTTCGGCCTCTTTCGTGTCGGGCAAAACCTCCTTGTCTTTATGCTCATCGCGTGGGGGAGGTGATAAATCAAGAAATCACCCACTACGCAGAGAGGTAACGGCTTGACATTTCTCTTTATTATTTTTGGAAGTAGAGATAACACTAGTTTGACCTTGGGGAGGTCTTTAGTCTCAGGCTGTAAACTTATCGTTCTCTTAGACACTTAAGGATGATCCGAACTTAGACAATGATGATTTTAATTTGAAATTTTTTTGGTCATTTTGAGCGTTCATCACCGATTGAGTTTATATAAATTGGTTCAAAGTGTCCTCGAGATTTCTACGCGGTGGGGTGATATAAGGTGCAAGAGGTGGTTCTTGCATAGGTGGAGGTTGTTAAAAATGGGAGAGCGGTGGCGGAGGTGGGGCAACATGTGAATTAGGATTCATCGCTCTGTGTGGTTGCCTATAATTGAAACTGAATTGGTTTCGCCACGAAGGGTTATAATAATTACCATGAGGGGCATTAAAATTACCCTTAAAATCTTCTACCGCTTCCACTAGCTCTTGAAGCATCACTTTGTAGGAGGGTATTATTGGGCATTACTTCGTTGTATGTCCCGCCTTACAAATCACACACACCTCCTCTATAAATGCTTGAGTGGAGTCGTATGTTTCTCTTCCTCTTAACTCGACTACGTCTTCCAACCTCTTAGCAAGTTGGTTGATTTGATGATTCAAGTAGGCTTCTTTGTCCAAATGAAAGGGTTCGAACGCAGAAGGAGCTATGAACGTTTGCTGAGCCCGGGTTTGGTTGTTTGGATCAGATGTGTCCCACGCTTGAGTAGTCTCAGTAACATAATTAAGGTGAGCCTCAACATTGTCTGCGTCTAATCCTAGAAATTCCCCGAGGCGCATGGTTTCAACGAGTTGTTTGGAATTTAAGTTTAGCCCATGATAAATGAAGGAGTTGAGTCTCCAATTCTTAAAATAGTGGTCTGGTCACATACTAAGTAACTCATTGAACCGCTCCTAATATTTATCGAAAGACTCGTTTTTTAGTGGTCTAAATGTTTGATTTGATCTTTAATGGAATTGGTTCATTGTGAGGGGAAGAATTTTTTAAGAAACTTCATTGCACGTTCGTCCACATTTCAATCGAGTTTGGTACCAAAGACAATAGCCAAGTCTTGGCCTTGTCCTTCAAGGAGAAGGGAAAAAGTTTGAGGCGAACGACATCCACAGTATACGTTTGATTGGTGAAGGTCTCGCATTCCTCCTCAAAATCTCTAATGTGGATGTAGGGTTTTTTCGACTCCATACCGTGGAATGTAGGGAGGATTCGAATTATCCCATTTGAAAAATGAAATTGCCCCGTATCATACAAGAATATAATGCATTCCAGAGTGAAGGTTCGCTAGGGATATAAGAGGTCTCTTATAGGGCGATATAGTAACTCACCCTCACCCGTTCCAAAACTACCTTGATCCGACATCGCACTAATGCTAATAGTATCGCTTTGGTCCACAGACTCTCTATACATGTGACTCATGATGGAGTTAGGTGGTGTGGTAGGTGGAACCCAAAACTGTGGACCGCATGGAGTGCATGGGCTATCAAAATGGTACTCTACTTTAGGATTTTGGTGAATTATGGTAGTAGCAGACTAAGGAGTTGGTTGAGTATTTCGCATGTAAGTATTTGAGAGATTTTATTTTATTTTATTTTTATGAATTAGAGTAAAATTTTAGACTAAATCGACAACCCGCAACGGGGCGAAGAACTTGACGCGACTCAAAATGTGTCTCTAATGTGTGTGAATTACATCTCAAGTGTAAGCCGATCGCATAAGTAATAATCCGAGCAAGTCGGGTATCGAACACAAGGAGCAAGACGTAAGACATCACTACGAGTAGGAAAGGCTAATAACCTTTTGGTTGACTAAAAAAAAGAAGGAAAAGATTATTTTTGGAATTTTTTTATTAACTAATGCAAATTAATTAAACTAATTGTTTAACTATGCATGCGAGAATAACTAGGTGAATTTAAATTAATGTGAGAAAAAGGAGTTGGAGTACACTCCCCTAGACCGTCGGTAATTATTTAGAACACAAAGCCTTCAAAAACGTAATTCTTAATTCAAAGAAGCATCAAATACTCTTTAAGCATTTGACATATGCGTATTTTATACATCACAATATTAAATAAAAAATTGTATTTAAACAGGAATGATAAATTATCAAAACTCATATTATATCCTTAAACATTCCTATTACCTAGTGCAAACGAAATTAAAAGACCTACAATATTTGTATCGATAAGATTTCAAGCCTTTGAATTATTAATTAGATTATATTCACTTTTAAATACATTTGTAACAACTAGGCTGGGTTCATTTACCCCGACCCTCTAATAGCTTAGTCGAACATGGTGTGATTACGAATTAACATGTTTTCTACGTTGCATGAAGTCATGACTATGTAGATGTTGTATTTAAGCATGCATAGACGAACTCTAGCAATAGCTTGGAGAAGAACAATCTAGAATTGAGATGAATATTAAAAGCAAAGAAATATATCATTTTTATTAAATAACACCCAATAAAATATGAAGAATTCTATAACTTTTTTGAATAATCTTACTCTAGCGTTCCTTGCCTCTTTCTAACTGTCAAAATTATGTTAAAAGTTGTCTAACCTAGTCTTAGAATAATGCATGAAATATATATTACGTTTTTACAAGTGTTATAAACCAAACAAACTCTCCAAAATAAGGGGAATTAAAGTTAGAAATTTTTCATAAACAGAAAAGAAAACCGGTCCAACTTTGGAACCAAACTAGTTCTAGTTTCATTAAGATCCCTAGAAACTCGAACCGTATCTACTCAGAACCAAACATATTCTAATTTCTTCTTTGATTCTTCTCATCTTCTAAATCTAACATCTCTTTAATTGTAGTGCGGATTGGGTTGTTGTTTCTTCTTAAATACTTGTTATCTTGACGTCTTTAGTTTCTATTTAGGTCCCACATCTGGATTTCGGCTCTGTATTTATGAATTCTCCCTTGAATTTCCTTCTTTTCTTTTCGATTTTTAGTCGAGTTTATCTCTTTCTTTCACGTGTATAAAATACTTGTAAAATATAAGAGAAATAAATGAAACACAATGTACTTGCAGAAAGTGGTCATTAGAAATAAATGAGATAAAACCATCGAATTAACAGTGCAATGGATAATTATGAGGATACATATAAAGAATTAATGCCTAATCACGTTGTCGTGCTACTTACACACAGGCTTGTTTTATGAAAAATGTTAGTAATTTAAGTTCAAAAATTAGATTATGATATCCGAGGATAATTTAGCACTTCTAAAACATTACATGAATTGATATTATGGTTTTGATTAATAGGGAATTCTATCCGAGGTGAAAATTAGAGTATTTGGGGTGCAGTATACTCGAGGATTTATTAATGAATTTATGATAGAAAATTCGGGAAAATATGGATGTGGGATGATTGAGAGTTGTATGTGTTCAGAATTAATATCATGAGAATCAATTAATTAATTAAGTAATTGATAATGAAAATGATGTTGGGCTAGTGCCACAAGTAATCGACACGGTTAGCTAAAATTATTGAGAAAATATAGGCAATTATACAGACAACATATATATATATATATATATATATATATATATATATATATATATATATATATATATATATATATATATATATATATATATATATATATATATATATATATGTATGTAGAAGGGTGTCTACCCACAAAAAAAAATATAAATAAAAACATTTTTTTTGGAAATATTGAGAAGGAACCCACCCAGGGTCCCAGCAGATCATATTGAGAAGGAACCCACCTAGGGTCCCGGCAGAAACTCATATTGAGCAGGAACCCCCAGGGTCCTGACAGAAACTCATATTGAGCAGGAACCCCCACCGCCACTGCAAGGGTCAGCACCACTGCATGGGTCACTGCAGCTGCAAGGGTCAGCGCCACTGCATGGGTCACTGCAGCTGCAAGGGTCAGCGCCACTGCAAGTGTCATTACAGCAATGAAATTTGAGAGGTGCCTCGCAAGGGTCACCGCAGAAGTCCAAGATTGAGAAGTGCCACTGCAAGGGTCAGTGCCACCGCAAGGGTCACTGATGCAATGACATTCGAGAGGTGCCTCGCAAGGGTCACCACATAAGTCCAAGATTGAGAAGTGCCACTGCAAGGGTCAGCGCCACTGCAAGGGTCACTGCAGCAATGACATTCGAGAGGTGCCTCGCAAGGTTCACCGCAGAAATCCAAGATTGAGAAGTGCCACTGCAAGGGTCAGCGCCACTGCAAGGGTCACTGCAGCAATGACATTCGAGAGGTGCCTCGCAAGGGTCACCGCAGAAGTCCAAGATTGAGAAGTCCCACTGCAAGGGTCAGTGCCACAGCAAGAACATTCGAGAGGTGCCTCGCAAGGGTCACCGCAGAAGTCCAAGATTGAGAAGTTCCACTGCAAGGGTCAGCGCCACTGCAAGGGTCACTGCAGCAACGACATTCGAGAGGTGCCTCGCAAGGGTCACCGCAGAAGTCCAAGATTGAGAAGTGCCACTGCAAGGGTCAGTGCCACTTCAAGGGTCATTGCAGCAATGACATTCGAGAGGTTCTTCGTAAAGGTCACCGCAGAAGTCCAAGATTGAGAAGTGCCACTGCAAGGGTCAGCGCCACTGCATGGATCACTGCAGCAATGACATTAGAGAGATGCCTCGCAAGGGTCACCGCAGAAGTCAAAGATTGAGAAGTACCACTGCAAGGGTTAGCGCCACTGCAAGGATCACTGCAGAAATGTTATCTAAGAAGTGCCACTGCAAGGGTTCCGGCAGAAACTCATATTGAGAAAGAACCCACTCAGGGTGGCCAGGATGAGGGAGTAGCTACCACGAGCAACTCCTTATCATGAAACGTCACTCTTTAAAAGAACAACAATATTAACACTTTTCTTTCTTGTACAGGTTACCTAGTTGAGCAAGCAGGGATCAAGCAGGCTAGTTGGGACCTCCTGGGAGTCTAGGTTTGGCGGATGAAGGACAAGGTATGTTGGGCAAGCCCAACCACTTAGCACTATAGGATTGAGAGAATACTAGTAGGAAGACCCAGAAGTCACTCAACACTACACACACTTCACACTTAGTCACAAGTGAAGTGAGCAGCCAAAGGGATGGCTGCTCACAAGAAAAGAACTGTTTATAAAATGATTTTAAAGGAAAGGGTCCTCTAAACCCCTCTCAAGAAAAATGATTTTACTAGAGCTAAAAAGTACGACAGGGCCATTAGGTTCAGAGACAGGGTGATTACACAAGGATATGTTTTATAGGTGGAGAGTAGGACCACATGCATCGAACTTATCCACAGAGAGATAGGGGATAAGAGAAGGATTCTCGATAGGGGCAACAGTTACAGTAATTTTTGGGATAGTTCAGATGTGAGTTTTACGTCTTCGAACTATTTAAACAGCCAAAGACATTGGCAAATGCAAGTATGAATTTTAACCTTGGGCAAAATGGGTAAGTGTTGCATGACACGAGTGCGTCACAGTATTTTTTTAGCACTAAATTCACACATGAGACGATTTTAGTGGTTGTATCATTACTATCACGAATTTGTGTTTATATTTAACATTGAGTAGCAGGGATTTCTTTTGTTCCACCAGTAGGAGAGCGGGACATTTTAGTGAATTTTCTAGTATACAAGAGATATGTTATGTGAGTATGATGTTATCCTGGGTATAAACCAGTTAACGATGGTTTGAGCGATGGTGGACTGATATAGTAAGGCTATCGTGTTCGCTATTCCAGCGCAGGATGCGTTGTTTTTACGATATCTCACCTGAAAGAGGGTCAAGCCCACGTATATACTATATTATCATTGAGACTTCGAAGAGTATAGTTGTCTCGTATTATTCAATACCAGTGTGTAGGGACTGTACTAATGTGATTCAGGTTATATCGAGTTTACATCAAGCGAAAAGATTTAGCTCGTTATTGATTTAGCATTGGGGACTTAGTGATACTGTGATCTCTATATTGTAAGACTCCTTTAGAGATGTGAGATTTCATGATTAGACTTCTATGTCTAGAGATTGGATTTTGAGTGTCGCGATTATGTGCTTTGAGTCAAAAGACCTCAATAACCAAAAATTCCAGGTGAAAGGGCATTGGTGAAATTCCCTAGTTGGATTTCAATTGCATGACATTCCATACATTAACCTTAATAAACGTCGGGAGTTGGGAGATGTTATTGGATGCTGGAGTATTATTTTTGAATGATGATCATTTTACATGTGGAGAAACACAATTTACGCTGAGAATTATTATACGATATAAGGCTAGTGGAGTCGGGTAGTGCTGTGTAGAAGCACTAGGAAAATTATGGGACCATTAGTAGATGGGTGGGGAATTCTTGATAAGAATTAAGTCGCGATTAGAAGGGTAATTGAGTATAACCTTAAGGTACAACCATGTTGGGAATGAATGGCTAAGTTCAAGTTAAATATGATATATCTATGATGTTTGTGTAGATATGCACAGGATATAAGGTGTATGGGCGTCCTGGTTGGTTGTTTTTCAGAATCGTTCGGGTTAAGGGGGCATAGTAATAAATTTGTTGAACCGTATGCCTGTGGGGTAGTAGAAGCAGTATTGGACGAACAAGAGGGACTGAACTCTGGTGGAGGAAGGACATAGTCTCGATACATATATATATATATATATATATATATTACCCTCAATACGGGTTGAAATATTGTGGAGACACGGGCGAGGGATCTCTCTAGCCAAGGGAGGATCCAACAGTTTTAGGGAGTAGAGCAAAGTCTTACTGAGTTGAATTCTAAGGGTGGCTTGCGCATAAATAGGTTGTGGATTCTTACCATACGAAGAGGACCCAGGAGGGGGAGTAAGAAGTACCAAGTGACATTGAATATTGAGCGTGTGGAGCGGTGTGGAGTGAGATATAGTGAAATTTTCTCTAGGTGCACAACTCGTAGATAGGAAAATGTTGATCCAAGGTGATCCACCAATTTTTTTTAATGATTGGTGATTCTAGTGATGGAATAAATAGGCAGGCTGATGAAGTTCATTGTTGGGTTCCTAGTATCATTCAACGGTCAAGATTCCCTCTACATTGGTGAAACGGGTTAACTGATAGGGAGTAGTTATTATTAATTTAGTGGAGTTACATTATCGAGCAGTGTGTCCATCGTTTTATTAAAGAAAAGAGAATTATTTGGCACAAGGTATCACCCAATATTGTTGTGAATTCAAAAGAGACCATTGAATTCAACCTCTGATTGGAATTATCAGGAGCCGATGGGGGAAAAGTTATGGTATGAGCAAGACATATTACCTATAGACCGGGTAGTAAACGAGAAAAATGACTAGGATGTTAAAGAATGCGAGAAATGCGTATTCTAGACTTATAGCTAATTAAGAGGAGTGATTACCAGTGGTATAGTTACGTGTAATAACTCATACCATCTATTATTAGAAAAATTCCTTTTGAGACTTGAGATATGAGGCCTTGTCATCTGCCCTGTGATTAGTTAATGGTGGGGAAATAATAAGTTTTGCGGGTCGAGCGTGATTTAGAGTCGACCAGTAGGGATTGAGTTAATAAAATTTGTGTTTGTACAGTTCAGATAAGTTCTTAAGTGTGTAGTTAGAAATTATTGTGGGCGTCTCCTATGAAACTAATTATGTGATTTGGGTAAGAAGGGAAGTTGACACCTAGGGAATATGGTCTTTTTCCAACATGGAGGTGATAGAGACAATGGAGTCTAGGCTTGTCCTATGGGAGTATATTTAGAAGATTCACAACATGTTTGCATATCAGAGTATAGGTGAGACTTTAAGAATAATGGAGTAAGAGTATGAAAGGATTGAATAAACATGTCAATAATCTTAGGTCGTAGTGAGTAGGTCTTCTATCAGGATGGTACTAGCAACAGGTGTATAGCGGTGGCATCAAAATGTTATCTAGAGATGATATTGGGTACGTTCGAATAGCATGTGGGTAAGGATCTAAAATTTTAGTACCAGGATTATCTTAATTTCGGGGAAGAAATTCCTTTGCAAGGGGAAAGTATGTAACACCCCATCATTTTGAGAATTTTTAAATTGAGAATTTTTAAATTACATGCGTCACAATAATTTAATAAATTTGAAAAATAAAATGAATTTATGTAAATATTAATTAGGAAAGAAATGGATTAATATTTAGGTGTTATTATATTTACTTGCGTGATAAGTAAATGAAATTTCATTATTTTATATTACACCGTAAGTGAGTAAAAGCGACGAGTCAATAGTATCTTATTCGGGATGCACGCGTGGGGTCGTGCTGAGAATAAGATGGTAAATTGAGGATGGGTGACTCAGAGGTGATTTTGAGTGCACAATTGATTCCAAAATGATCAGAATAGTCAAAATAAAGTACTCGAAGGTCGTATTTGGATCTCGGGAGCTTTTTAGACTAGTCGGGACTAGTATATGGGTGTTTTGGTCTTCTTAATGGAACATGAAAAGGCAATTTCGGGATTGATGATATAAAATGAAGTATTTAAGGGAAACAAACACTCATTTTACAAATATAAAAAAATTCTTTGAGTAAAACAAAAGTTCATAGAAAAAGTGAAGAGAAAATAAGAGAAAAATTCAAGAATGTAAAGAAAAGCTAAAGGAAAATTACAAATAGAATCAAATTGAAGAAGAAATGAAGGAACTTTTCAATCAAATTTAGACACTACAAATCTTAAGGTAAGTGATTATCTTGTTATTTATTTATGTGTTCAATTTCAATTCGTATTATGATTGGGAATTGATTTTTTGGGTGGAATTCATACACACATGGGGCTTTTGACAAATGATTTCAGAAAAATACATGTGTGATTATTTAAGATTGAAATTTAGAATTTGAATCTCATATTGATAGATGGATTATGAACTTTGAAGATTGATATTCATAAATTATTTCGAGATAGGGAGACTTTTATCATATGTAGAGAGTTCTTTTTAAAGTCCATGAAGTGATCATTTATGGAGATATGTATGTTCAAAATAAATCGATTCCATGTTTAGAATTATTGGTAATTGAATTTTATTGAAGAATATGATGTTAAGACTTATGAATTTGGGGGTTGAACTTATTGAACAACGAATATGGGACACACTTTTACAGTTTGCAGGGGCGAACCGATTTGCCCTCAAGACGAACTGATTCCACTACCCTGGTACTTATGTGTTGGCTTATTTGATTAAAATGTTCACAATTTAAATTCAAAATTAGATTATGATATTCGGGGAAAATTTAGGACCTTTGAAAAATTACATGAAATTATATTATGGCGTATATTAATTGGGAATTTTATCAAAGGTGAAAATTAGAGTATTTGGGGTGAATTATACACAGATATTTATTGATGAAGTTGTGATGGGAAATTCGAGAAAATAAGGATGCGGGATGATTGAGAATTGTACGTATCCAAAAGTAATATTATGAGAATCAATTAATTAATTAAGCGGATAATTAAACCGTTGAAACTGGAAATGATATTCGAAAAATGTTGGTCTAGTACCACGAGTAATAGGCACAATTAGTGGAAATTATTCAGAAAATATATACGGGTATAGAAACAATATATATATATATATATATATATATATATATATATATATATATATATATATATATATATACATGTGTGCATGATACCATTATGTGAACATACCCCTCTAGTGCGATCATCGGAGGTTGTGCGATGTGGGTGATCTTCTCTGGAAAAAATAACAGACTAAGTATGGACCCCAGGTCATAGTACCACAGATGTGCTCTTTGAGGTTTATGTTCGAAATGAGGCAATTTGGGTATGATTATGACTCACTGTCGAAGAAGTTATGGCCCCCTATAATATGTTTACAAGTTTATCAGGGTTCTGTGTGAGAGTCCGACCCGACGACTCCGGATGATGTGTGTATGCCCTTATGCGTGATAACATTTTAGAGATTCACATCCAATGAGTTATTACTCTGAGGGATGGAGGTTATACGTAAATAACGAGTGAGATATATGTATAATTGATGTGATATCGAACTACGTATATATGTGTGCAGTAAAATATATACGGACATGAGATATTAAAGTGCAAAAATTAATTTAATAACTACTTAAAGTTATTTGGAATGAATCGATAAATTATAAGTGAGAATTTTAATTGTTGAAAGTTATCTGATATGAATTGATTAATTATAATTGAGAATTATAATTATTACATGGATGGGAAAATTAATTATAAAATACACGTGACACAGGGTAGCATATGGCCTTAAGGACATTGGAGACTAGTTAGGCAGGATAGCATAACTAGGGGTTAAAATGCATACGTTAGGTGCGCACTATGGTTGAGGGGTGAGTATTATCTCATGTGAGTGCAACACCAATTTAAATATGAAAGAATTCACACATATTTATTTATTCATTTTAATCACTTACAAAATATTTTCAAAAGGTTTTTGGGATTTGACACGTGTAAAAAAAATCAAAAAGTTTTAGGTGTCTAGCTATAGGGACACCAAACATAAATATCACTTCCATGTCATTAGAGTTGCATCAGCTGTAGAGTGTTACTGGGATTGTTTATCCATTTTCTATCTTTAAGATTTTAGATAGGATTCAATCAGTTATTATCCGATCATGCCGCCCAATGTGAGTTTTTAATCAGTTTTATTTAATTCAGTTGTATTTGATTATTGTATTGGATTGTAAATCGATGGTTTATTCAGTTAATGTGTTTTGTGATATTCCAGTATATAGATATGGTTATGTGATTGTTGATTTAATTATTTATTTGGCATAGTTGATGGTGAATGATTTTATTTATGTTAATTTAATTAAAGTTTAAAATTGACACTTGACTTGATTAAATAATAGGTGGTTAGTAATAAATTGGATTTTCAATAGTGATGCTAAGAATAAGCTATTTGATATTCCTATTTTATTTTAGTAGAGGGTTGGCCACCCGTTATTTTAATAAGTAGGGTGTCACATAAGAGAATCATAGGATAATAACCTAGCGAACCCTTATGGAGGCTCTCTCACTGATTTATTTGACCAACTCCTAATCATAGAAGATGGATCACCAATTAAATCTGGAGTTAAATTTTGCCTAAATCCACAAGTCTAGGAGATGATGACTCGATGAGAGCACACTCACGACAAAGGACTATGTCTTCATGAAGAAGGATCTATCCTTTTCACTGGTCTACCCCTACGTGAACACAAATTTGGACTATGGTACAAGGTTTTACCGGAATATCTTGATCGCATAGAACAACCCAAACATTGGGTTGGCAGAATAAAGAAGAAAAGGTACATAGTAAAGAGCCAATAAATATAATCATCCCAAGGGGATCAACCAATACTATTCTTTAATAACATAAGAGAATTACGACACCTAATATCAATATATACGAATGAATATAACCATCAAAGTGGTATAACCTACCCCATGAACTACGATATGGTATTTACGATACTTTATCCTTTACTCTCTGCACTTAGATGCTCATTCTTCACATGAGGAAGATCATATGGAAGATTTGGTTGGACCATATAACGATATAGACCTGGTCATTCATCAAATAGCATTTGACTTATTCGTGTTGGAAACATCCCCATGGATTTATCATCAAACTATCATAAGACATAGCGTTGGGTACACGTACCTAGATGAAAATCACATTGTCGATGCCATAGAACCGTAATAAGAAATGACAAACTGAGGGTAATCACCACCCAAAGTTCCACCAATCAAGAGATAATCAAACACTTGCAAAGACGAAATGATCATCATTACCCATCACGATAAGAGTGGTGCCAATTTTAATGGACTTCTTATTCCTAGTGTCAGTTTTTTCCTTTGCAAGGTTGTTAAAAGTCACCTCTAATTGGGGACTAGAAAATAGATAATATCGATAGTATTATGGGGACATATACTATTAATCCATCAGCATTGTACAAGATATCTGCCTTGACTAATCTGAAACGTCATTTATTTTAGAAGACCCTAAATATTTTGTTCCTCATGATGAAATTTTGGACGTCAAACCACTATCTATCGATTCATTAGGATTTGCCTCCAGCATCGATTTCTCCAATGGAAAATATTTACCAATACTATTGGATGAGATTGGTATCCCAGCACCCAAGCCTAATCTAAGCATACAGTGAATTACAATACCACTATTAAATCGCTCTCTAAGGCACGGGCTAAAATCACATAGTATAGGCACTCTCCCGATCCTCGATTTGCCCTAAGTCAATATCACAACTCCATTCCTGTATTCGAATAACCTAATTGCCTTATCTGACCTTCTCCTTCTAATAGAGAAAGTAAAGAAAGAGATGGAATTAGAACAAATAATCTTATAAAAAGAAGAAGTGGACTTCTTAATTCTCTCCAGATGACACTCAAGACTCTCAACATCCAAAAACAGAGGGAATGCCCCTATTGGAATCCAATCAAGAGAGAACCAAAGTAAAATAGAAACTACGAAGAATATAGATGAACTTCACCATTTAGGACATATCGGTTACTTCTTGTGAGCATAGAGAAACCCTGATTCAATAACTCTTATATGCATATATACTTCAAAACTTGTCTCCCATGGACATATCAACCACTATCGGCTCAATCACCATGAAATACGTCATCAATTTATCCAATGAGGATATACTCATGAAATGTCGTAACCATTGATTTGCACTTCACATAAATACTGAGGTACATAGCTAAATGGTTCCATTGATATTAGTAGACTATGAATCCACCATCAATATATACCTGTTACAAATTGCCACTGGGTTGGTCTACTCAATCACAGATTTTGACCCTTCCACCACAACCATTAGGGCCTACGACAACACCCACCATGAAATATTAAGGGACATGTCCCTTACATTAATAATAGGGACCATAAAATGCAAAGTCGATTTCCAAATTCTTGATATCATGATCAACTTTAACCTCCTACTGGGAAGATCCTAGATAAACGCCATGGGAGCTTTACTTTCCTATCTCCACATGAAGTTAAGGTACCATACTCGGATTACATAAATATTAGTAGGGAAAACTTGAGGCCTTCATTCACATTAAAAACAAAGGCAAGTCTTACCTAGGGTACTCCCAGGACATGAAGAGTTAGGAATCTACATGTACGCACTATGGTTGTGAAGGTTTGTGTGTATACTCATATAAACATGGGGGTAATAAATTTCTCTTATGAAAAATACCCAATTTTAATATTCCTTAACAATTGATCAATCTTATTTAAGCATACAACTAGATGAGAGGGTGAAACCTTTAAATCTATAATTCAAGAAATATTAAACATAATAAACTAATCCAATATTCAAATTTTAATTAAAACTTCAATTAGGAGATCTAAGTTAAATATACCAAAAAATAACAAGATGCATATCTTAAGTTCAATTCCAATAGAAATTCATAGATTTAAGATATATCTAATTACCGTGTGTTTTAGAAATGTGATAATTAGTATATGAACACATAAACAATCCACAAGAAAGATTTATAATGAAAAAACCCAATGAAAATGCTCCACTTAGGGGTAAAAAACCTCGATGCATCATATATCTCATTTAAGTTGAAAAGGTTTTTTGCAATGCAGGAAGATACCTCTCTTTTGTTACCCAATAAAAATTTATCTGATGAACATTGAACTTTGTCCCACTGGCAATGAGATATCCACTCAAAACTCCATCGAGTGCATGAATGATTCCATTTTCTTCCTTATGATCACAACATGCTTGAACTACCCAATACAATAACAACTCTTTTAGATTTGAGTTTGGATCTTCAATTTTAATTTGATTCAGTTTGAACGAATCTAGGTTATGTGGATTTAATCATAAAACACTCCCAATTCCTCAAAAAAGTAAATCAAGTGTAGCTCTAGTTTTCTCTCTTAATTCTGAATGGAACAAGTTTATTTTCTTAAAGCGAAGAAAATATAATGCTTTTAACCTCGAAATACTCGCTCGGTATAGATGAAGTAAAGATGAATTTTTTACCTATCAAATGGGAGGGAAATGGATATTTTTGTAGAATTTTCCAACTTTTGATAGCGTCGTGCGCACAGTTAAAAATACCTCTATGCATACAATTTTTGGCATTATGTAAAACATGCCAAAATTTTGGTTGTCATGCTCACGAGTATAAAACTCAGTTGTGTGCGCAATTTTACAAAGAAACATAAAATGCCTAAAGCGCATTGGTCGTACATAGGGTTAAAGTAGTTACATTCATACGAATGTAGGCAGTAAGTATTTTTAGCCATGCAGGATGCATTTTTTAAAACCAAGACTTTCCCTTTAATATAAACAAAACACTTCTCAATATTACAAGATCACTTGTTTATTTGAAAAAGCAATTTTCAAAGTTAAATAAAAATATGTGCGTGTGTGTATATCCTTAAGATTTGAAAACCAACAATTCGTAAAGTACATTCGTCAATATAGAGGCCAAATAAGTCTTTGTTGTACAAGAGTCGTATATGATCTTCAATGTTCACCAATGTATAATGAATAATAATTTCTCTACCGAACAATGTTTATATAAAATCGAACATTTTTTGCTTGACAATGCATGATTCAAATTCTTTGATATAGAAATTGTAGGGACCAATTTTATTCTCAGCCCACGAGAGTAGCCGACCTGGACCAATAAATCTAGAAAGATGCCCGACCTAAATCTTGAAAATAAGATACGAGTAAGTGTTGTTAACACCACCTAAAAAACCAAGTCAATCCCCTATAATATCGTGTAGATATTCAAGGGATTCATGATTCATCATGGACGTCGTGGAGTTACTTGAACAACTAAAATTTTACATCTATAAATTGTAACCCCTGGCCTGGGAATAGGGGCATGTAACCAAGTATATTGAGAGATACTTAATAAAATAGTAGACCTCTCCGTGAATGTAGGCAAGTTACCGAACCACAATTGTGTTGTGTGTGCGATTATATGCTTTCTTGTTTGACTCTGATTGTTCTTCGTCAATCCTATATTGTGATATTTTTTTATACCACAATTGGAGTGTAATACCCTGTATTTTTGAAGACTTAAATAATTGTGTGATTTATTATTATTGTGGGATTGATTAAAATGTGAGAATTAATTATTAATCCGGATTTAAATTTGAATGTTTACTAGCATGATGAGAAGTTAGTAACTATTAATATTGCTACGAGAATAAGTAATATGGAATGGCGATTTTATATAACCTGTTGTGATATGGAAATACGACAGTTTGATATATTAAGTCGGAACGCGCGTGTGAGTCGTGTCAGGGCTAATTAAGTGGAATATAAAAGTAAATTATTTTTAAGTAACTCATATGTTCATTTTAAGTGCGCCATTGAGTCCGTAAGGGTCGAGATAGTCAGAAAACTCTACCCAGATATTTTATTTGGACTCCGGGATATTTTTAGGCCAAGTCGGCACCTGGTAGGGGTAGTTTTGTAATTTGGATTTTTGGAGGAATTAAATGGACGATAATTAGAGGAATAAGATATCAGGTAATTGGAGACAATTAGGGTTAGGAAAAACCAAAATCAAGAGAGAGCCAAAGTGGGTGAGGGAGAGAAATTTCCAAAGGAGAAGAAGCCATTTTCACCACCTTGCACAACCGCCACCACCATCGTGTAGATCGGATTGTGAGGAATGCAGCCATACCAACAACATCAACGAATCAGATTGTAGAAATCGAGGCAAGTGTTTATTACTTTCTTTCTTTATCAATAATCATACTCATGTTAGTGTAGGTGAATTAAATCCTTGATTTACATGTTAATTGGGTGAAAATTGGGAGTTAAATTATGATTAGAGTTTGGATTTATTAGTTGTTAATATTCTGTCATGTATGTAGAGGATGAACTATGAAGTTGAATCATATATTGATGAACGAATCTGGGTTGGTTAGATTCTTAAACTGAAAATTTGGAAACTAGGGTTCTTATGAATTAATTTGGGGGTTTCATGTAATCTTGATGATTTATGACGAATTAATGATCCTAGGATGTTTTGAATGATATATAGTCTTGTTATTATTGATTGGGATTAATGATAAGATGATGGGGATTAAACTATAGACTTTTGTAGGGTTAAAAATGGTGGAAAACGCAGAAAATCTGGGTAGGACGACGAACAGTGCAATCTCGCGTGAAGTCGCGCGAAGTGGTTCAAACGAGATGAGGATCTCGCTCGAAGTCGTTCGAATGACACGTGTAAGGGGTTCGAGCAAACATGTCATTATGGTTTGAACAACATGTCATTCTGGTTCAAGCGAGATGCTCTTCTGGTTCGAGCGAGATTTCAAATTTTAAGGGAAGTTTCTATTTTTCCCTATTTGTGTAAATAGTCAATTTGAGTGGGGAAAATTAGTGTTCGATGAACCCAAATAGTGTAGAATTATTGGAAGTTGTTTAGGTGTAATGATTCTAATATTTTGGAACGGTGAATTTACCTTGAAGATTGCGAGAGAGAGATATTCGTAATTATAAATGCGTCGAGAGTATTAAGTGATAAATACTTACGAAATTAGTTCCAAAGAAATGGAACTTATAAGAATAAAAGTTAGTGATTATGTTGGGACTTCTTATGATTATGTATGAAGGATTCGGGTGACATATTATCCTTAAAAATATATTATGAGAGAGGGAATATCATAAATTAAAATACGTGGATAGTATTTAGTGATAATAACACTACATATGGAATATGACATTTGGTTGTGTGTATACCGTTTAATTGCATGGGTTGTGTGAATACCTATTACTTGCAAGTATTATGTGTATGACATACCTAGCTGCTTGCCATCAAGGGAGGTGGTGTAGAGACGGTCTCATCCTGAGGGGATTTTTGACTTGTATCTCAGAACATAGGATTGTGAAGACTTACTTGTGAGTTGGTAAGTCGCTGACTATGGGAGCGTAGGTATGTGCGTGACCCATAGGTATATGAACTATGTTCCCCTCCATTATGTGTCTTTTGTATATATGGTTCGTGGGAGACTTCCGAACCGATAGTCCTTATTTGAGTACGAGAGGTACCGGGACATGATAGCAAAGTATGCAATGCACTACAAGTATAGCCTTGGGTGCAGTGTTAGTATATATATTATAGTGGTGGATATTTATATATACTTGTGTTATACTTACAATGTGATAATTGTAGGCTATTAAGATTAGGTTAATACATATATATAATAGTGAAAGATATATATGTATGCTTTTGGTATATCTACTATGAGACAATATCAGATCATTAAGATAGTGAAATATTCAGTAACGTAAATAGTGAATACTTGACTTTAGTGTGTTAACACTTATTTAAAATGATAAACGTTGAGATCATATACGGAACACTACTTCGAGGGATAATTATATGGATAAGCCTGTCACCTAGTTAGAAGTGTCAGATGGCTAGGTTGGAGTAGATGTACGTTAGGCGTGCGCACTAGTCGAGAGGTGAGAATCTCACGTGAGAGTTCGAACTAACATGCATATAATACTTGCTTTAATGCAGTTTTAAATAATTGCTAAAACAAATATTTTTACACATCGGTCTCTAACCCGTTTCTTGCATCTCTTTTCTCTTTTGCTATATATATATATATATATATATATATATATATATATATATATATATATTGGTACAGGTGCCCTGTGGACATCGGTTTTAGTTACTTGGATGGTTTGCCGAGCTACAGCTATTGTGGAAGTTGCGGGATATTTGAGATTAGACGCTTCTCTCATTTCATTCAGTTCCTAGTTACGATATCTCAGTCAAGGCATGTGTCTCCCATTCTCATTAGCGGAGTTGTACTTAGTTTCCCTTATAGTTCTTCTCAGTTGGTTTGAGTATTTATTATGGTTTGTGTTGTAACTGTGAACTGGAAGGTTTTATCCAGTCTTATCAATTCAGTATTTGATTCAGTCAACATTTAATTCTTGTGTATAGTTTATAATTACATGTTTTGAATTTTGAAATTTATTGGTTTAAAGTTAAATTGGAAAATGTTTTGACACTAGCTTAATTAAATGTTAGGGAATTAATTGGATTTAAGTTTTCGACAGTGATGCTAAGAATGAACCAATCGAACATTCTGTTATAAATTTTATAAAGGGCTGATCACCCGATATTTAATTGGGCGGGGTGTCACATGGCGTCATATGTGGGAATCGAATGTTATTCCTATAAGAACACTCACTAACTGAAAGCCCTTAATATCTCACCATAGTAAGAAAATCCCTCAAGCTGGTGATGTTCAGGAAGAACTTTCCCCTCTTAGGGTGAGGTCTGAAATTCACCAACCAAATACAAGGCTTCACCAGCAAAGGAAGCCTTTTGAAGAGAGTCATGGACCACCAATGTCCACGCAGATTTCCAAGTTGGTAGACACTTATGAGGCCAGACTCCGAGAGCAAGAAAAATCCACGCGTCGCTAAGAAGAAGAGAATGCTCGCCTAAAAAGGCGACTGGAAATAATGGAGAGAGATGTCCACAAAAATACAAGATAATGCTATGAACAAAATCTTAGCCCTCAGGTGAGTGAATCTCATAGCCGAGGAAGGATCCCCAGGCGTGTCCAAGGGAAAATTGAGAGGAACATGTCAGATGATGGTCAATCAGAGCGACTACATCCATCTCGATGAAGTGGGAGTTCTGGTCAGAAGAATGATGAAATCAGGAGGTTAGTTCATATAGAGATGGATCAACATCTAGCCCACTGAGGAGCTAGATCCACACGAGAGCTAGCCAGAAGAGCTCTTAACTCTCAAATGAAGTCCCCTTTTTCAAGGGCAATAGAAGAAGAGGAGCCCTCCTAAGAAATTCACAGTCCCTAGATTCAAGATCTATGATGGGAAAACTGACCCTATCGATCATGTCCAGTAATACAGGTAGGCCGTGACCTTGTGGAGACATAACGACGTGTTGATGTGTCTCATCTTCCCTTCCAGTTTGCATGACTTGGCATAAAATTGGTTCGAGAGGCTGCCACATAGGTCTATAGAGAGATTTAAGGTTATGGATGAATTATTCCCAACTCTCTTTATAACTAGCAGCTCTCACCCCAAGCGGATGGATGTTCTGCTCACAATGAAGAAAAAAATCACAGGATGCCAAGAGGTACCGGGAGATTTTTAATGAAATTGAGTACTGCTCGGAGTAGGTTGATGTGGCATCCTTCAAGATCGGACTTCCAAGCGCTTATTTACTGAAACAATCCCTAACTAAGAAGGAGAGTAATTACATCAATGATCAGATGACCCGTATTAAAAAATACGCTAAAGTCGAAGATGTAATTCATCTTAATGCAGGGGTCAATGGTCACACAAATATGAACAAAGGGATAAAGAAGAATGATTCCCAGAAGAAAGGAAATAAGAATGGGGGTAGGAATGGCTTAAAAAATAGCAACAAGAATAACCCCTCAAAAGCATTCCAGACTGTTAACACAGTCTTAAGGAATCGATATACAAAATCCTCGCCAAAATCAAGGAAGATCCATTTGTCAAATGGTCCAAGAAGATGGGAGGATATCCAACGAAACGGAATAACGCACTAACGTCTGCATTCCACAAAGAAGGCGGTCACAAGACTGAACACTGCAAAGAACTCAAGTCTCATCTCGAGGAGCTGGCCCAGGATGGTTATCTCAACGAGTTCATAAACAAGAAGGCAGAGAAGGATGCAGCCAATAACAACCAGAAACTGAACAATGTCCTCAAGGGCGAGATGGACCATGAGTTCGCAGTAATTTATGGGGCATAAGACCTCAAACAAGTACAAGGAAACACTATTCGGATGGAAGTTGAGAAGCTTATTACCGTTATGCAAGCTTTTCAAATAAACCCCGCTAAGACTCAAGACGGGATGCGCCGACGACTATAATACGTTAACTATAGTAAACACATTGTGTGTTACTGAAGATGACTAAGTTGGGTAAGAACCCCACATCATAATGCATTCGTCACCCACTTAAGATAGCTAACTGAGACATCGACAAGTTGCTTGTCGACCAAGGTAGCTCTTTCAAAGTGATGGACCTAAACTTGTTCCACAAATTGAAATTGAATATTATCGACCTCAAAGAGGCTACCATTCCATTGGGCATCTTTGCAGGTCAGGGTGGGAAGTATTTCAAAGATGATCGAGTTTATGGTAGTAGATATGTAATCCCCCTATCACGTTATCCAGGGTAGAGGTTGGCTCCATGATATGAAGGCCATACCATCCTCATATCATAAAAAACTCAAGTGCATTATAGATAAGGGGATGGTAGAGATTCGTAGCAACAAAGTTATGGACAGAAAATGCTTTATTTCAGCCATCCACCCCAAGCACGAGAAGAAGAAAGATGAGAAGAAAGTCCAGGAGGAAGCCCAAGAAGGGGTATTGCCTTCAAAATAGTAATTACGGTACGATCGACCATAGGTGGAGGAAACCAGGGTCCACCCCGCAATTAGGGTCATCGAAGACTTGAAAGAAGTTACAAATAAAGGTAGCTCACCTTAAAGGAGATTTTTGATCGGTACTTCTCTCACTGACTGAGAAAAGAAGGAAATAACCGTGTTCTTTCGAAGCAATCTGGATGTTTTAGCTTAGGAACCATACGATCTTCCTTGGATAGATCCCACTATTGCATGCCATCGACTGCACATGGATCTAACTTTCAAACCAATCACTCAGAAGGCTCGCCGAACAGCCCTAGAAAAGGTGAAAGCAGTAGAGAAGGAGGTAGGAAAATTACTCGATGCATGTTCCATTTGTAAAGATCAGTTCCCCAAATGGCTATCCAACCCAGTCATTGTACACAAAATAAACAGAAGCTGGAGAGTATGTATTGACTTTACTGACCTCAACACGGCTTGCTCGAAAGACAATTTTCCTCTCTCAATGATATATCAGCTGGTTGATGCCATTGCAACACATGAAAGAATGAGCTTTCTAGATGCTTATGCAAGATACTACCAAATCCCACTTTATAAGCCAGACCAAGATAAGACCTCCTTCATAAATCCCATTGGGTTATATTGTTACAAAGTCATTCCTTTCGGCCTCAAGAATGTAGGAACAACTTATCAGTGACTAGTCACTAGGATGTTCAACAAGAAAATGGTAGAAACAATGGAGGTATACATCGAAGATATGTTTTTCAAAAGTAAACTCTGAAAATGTGGAGTGGTCCCTATGTGTGTTTCAAATCAAACCAATTTTCATAAAAAATTATCCAACTTTTAATTACCACCAAACCAAGTTATGACAAACCAATTTTTACTTTAAACCATTTTTATCTTGATTAATCCTAAAAATGCAACTAATGATTAAAGCAAGTAAAGTAAAGTAAAGAATACTCACAACACCAGATGTACGAGAAAAAAACCCAAAACGGGAAAACAACCTCGGACGTCCCAAGCTAGACAATCACTATGAACAAAGGTTTTACAAAGATAGATTAGCCTTACTCAATGACTTGATCTCCACCAGTCTTGACGCTCCTTCTGATCTTCTACCATTATTCAATAGTGCCCACGCAGAAATTCCGTCTTCCACGATACCTGTCCACAACACATGTGTCCACATATGTCTCGGTGTCCACCGAATGGCTTGATATGTCTACGATATCAAAAAAGAAGTCCTTCTCTTTTCTTCACCGCAAACCCTGATGTTCAATGGTAGAACAGACATTCTTGGTGCAGCAAGATCACATAAACATATAATAATGATAACTCGGATCTTTGCAAACTCTAAGGACGTGTTTAAGCTTTTTAAACCTTAGAAAATATGTGCAAAAATCGTACTGGAACGTAAATTGTTTTTCCAGAATGCACACACATTTAATTCTGTTGAAAACACGCTTTAAATAAGATTTAAATGCCGCCTCAAAAATAGTGTCGTTCGAAAGATATAGCCATATCGTTTGCGTGACATAAGCATCTCATTGGAACGAGACTGCTTGTCATTTGAATGAGCCCGCATGTCACTTTGACTTTTTGACTTTTTGTTAAAAACGTCTCTTCAAAAAGAGATCCAAATATGTCAAACTCCTTTTCGAGCTTATCAGAATAAAAACGTAGTGCAAACATTTAAAACACTTTTAAAAACATTTAAAAACATTTTTCTTTATAAAATTACATCCTTATATTTAATAAAAATAATTCCGAGCATCATTAATTATACGCATTCATACCTGTGTGATCTTGAAATGCAATGAACTTTGAAGACTATTAAACTTGCACCAATTAAACTTCAGCATGATTAATTCTTTGAAGCTTTGTCGCAACGTCTTCAATTTCTTCAATATGTCATAGACCAAGTGGGAGCATGACAAAATAAATATCTCCTTATGACATATTACAAACACAGTTTTGTTCATGGAATTAAGTCAAAACAATACTGGGACTCAATTGGAAATTTATGTCCTTACAAATCTCTCCCTTTGACTATTCCGGGACAAAACTAGACTAGTGAAATGCCTAAGCCGGGTCGTCAGGCCGTATGACGCCTAAATCTCATCCCATAAACCCAAAATTAAAAATACAAGACATGGACTAGTATATATAGCACCGGCAAGCATGAACTGTCTGAATGTGATGTAGACTTGAAATCTCGAATGGCTGAAGCATACCTACACACATGAAACAGACAAACAAATACCCAGTGAAGTATTGAGGAACAAATGAAACCAATATATATATCCAAATGATACCAAATGACAATAGATACCAATATGAATAAACTCTGAAAGATCATTTGTTAAACACTTGAGCAAAATGATACCAATTTGTACTACCAATTTGTAATACCAATTTGTAGAATATGTAATAAAAAAACATTCTCAAATGTCCCCCTACATCACATACATCTCTCCCCCTTTTTGTCTCGAATAGACAATCCGGTGGAAAGACAAACCAATCAAAGTATCTAGCATGAGAATACAACAATTTGAAATCGCTAGATAATCATGAAATAACCAGCTAAATATGATCAATAGACGAAAAATATGTAGGTAGTAAACCAATGAATCACACAAAAAATATAGCAAATTAATCAGGTGTGATAAACGGACTATATGCAAAATACCAATTTTGAACCAATATAACCTACATATAAACCAGTCAGTCCAGAAAGCTTCCAACAGTACCCAAACATATCACCAAAATAAACCAGAGGACTGCAAACCAATCAAAAGCAAGAATTCAGGTTGTCGTTCGAATGAGCAAGGGACGTCTCTCAAACGAGATGAGGATGTCGCTCGAATGAGACTTCGCGTGACATAGTAATGTCATTCGAACGAGATCTCGTGACATGCCAAACTTTCACAGATTCCCAGAAATATATTATATTTTTGCCCAGTGAAAAAAATTCTAGAAAAAAATCAATGGAAGGGCCTTACAGCAGCAAAACAGTGCTAAAACAGTAAGCTTTTAACACAGACCGCAAAAACTCATAAAAATAAACAATGTGAGTTACATTCAAACATAGTACCGATGTGCTCAAACATGAACATGGAATGAATGGGCGAGAAACTACAATAAATGAGTCAAAATTTCAACACATCGAAAGGATCAAAAAGCTCTAATTGATAGTGATAAATCACCAAACTTTATCATAGTTATATGACAATTAAAGTGTGAGCTTAATGAACTAAACATACTACATGCACACAAATAAAAAATTTTGACGATTCTACAAACAATAGCGTCAAATTTCAATGTTTCAACATTAGGATTAGTTGTGCAAACCCATTTAATTTTTAATCCATCCAAACTCCCTCAATAATATCATATTTTCTTTGGAATGAACTAAATTTTTTTGTCTCTTTTCTTAGTATATTGATTTTTCTTTTGGGCTCTTTTAAACGATGGCCTTCACGACGAGTTAATTTTGAACTCTCGCAGCCCTTTCCCATGAATCACTCATCATTTCTTTAATTAAGTACCAATTCAAATCCTCACGGTAAACGGTTCTTACATGCACACTTCTCCTTAAGTCTACTTACACATAGGTGACAAGATTGAGATAAGAACGCCTCACCAAATTCAAATATGCAAGAGAAGTCAAACATTCATATAACCTTCTGCATGTGTGAAATGTTGGCATATATACAAAGTCTAATCAAAATGCATATCAACTTCGAAACTACCCCATATAAACAATGGTTAAGATCATTCTAACCATCGATAATAATGACCAAATTTCCTAGCCAGATGGATATGAAACGATGGGAGTGGGGTACAAGCACACCAATATGCCACATCAAACATGTAAACTCAAAAACAAGAACCGAAAATATTTTTGGATTTTAAAACATATTTTGACTCAAATAAAAGTAAAATCTTTTTGGTTTTTCAGAAGTTTTCTCAAAAACAAAATCTTTTTGTATTTTTCAAATAGGATTAAAATAAATGAAAACTATAATACAAAATGATGCACATGTCATAATACTAGCAAGGAATATATCATGAAGCAAACTAGCATATGACAAATAAGGCAACACTATCATCCCTTAGATTTAGCATGGGAAGAATCAAGTGCACCCAAACGAGAATCATGAAGTTTTATTCCTAAAGCCGCTAAATCCGGTTTCCTAACCCAAGTAGGTGTAAAACGACGCATGGGGGTTTTGGGAACCGGGGAAACTTTATTCCTAAACTTACTAGGATCTTGTCTAAGATCGTAACAATAACGCCTAAGGTGACCTTTCCTACCACAAAATGTGCAAGTGTAGTGATGGTGGGAATGATTACCTATATGTGGACATTTTCTAACCTTCCTAGTGTTTCTCACACGTTCGGGGGGAATGGGAACAACTCTTTCATCAAAACCTATACCTCCCCTATCTCCCTTAATTTGGACGGTGCCTAGGATCTTATTTAACTTCTCCGACCTAGCCTCCAAATCAAACATGACTCTAGATGAGTCTTTCAATCTCTCCTCCAACTCGTGAATCCTAGACTCGAGTAAATGCCTAGACTCCTCAAATGCTAAAACCTCCTTTTTTAAAGACTCCATCAAACTGCGGAGATTATCTCTCTCTTTCTCCACAAACTCTAGTTTCTCCCTAAACTTCTTCTCTCGTGCCCTAAGATTCTCTATCAAACTATTATTATTTTTTATGGCACGCTCATTCAACTTAGCTTGCAATTTTGAGTTAGCCTTTTTCACCTTCACCGTTTCGGCATACAACTCATTAAATGCATTTTGCAATTCTTTCACATTTATGTCCTCCTCGTCACTCCCTTCTCCCTCACTAACATGGGATTCACTCAAAACCTCCTAGGAAGTGTCATTCACATGAGAATCATCGTCGCTCACATGACATGCCATAAATGCAGCAAAGTTACGATCAATGGGGGAACTCTCTCCCTCTTCCGGATCACTATCACTTAAGGTGGAACTATAAACTATGGGTTACTTGCCCTCTTTCTTAAGTCTAGTGGGACACTCCTTAACTTTGTGACCGTACCCCTTATACCCAAAACACTTATCCGACTCATCTCTTTTAGGCTTCTCAAACTTATCCTTAGAGGTGGGATTTACTTTGTTGTTCTTGAATTTTTCAAATTTCTTGGCATCTTTCGCTTGCTTTTGAAACTTAATAAATTTTATAAATTTCTTTGCCAATAAAGCAACATCCTCAAAATCGAAATCGGATTCGGAATCCAAAACTTTAATTTCCTCCTTTCGGGTTTCAAAATTATACCCTTTTCTTTCTTAGGCACTTGCTTGGAGGTAATCATGTCGATTTCATAGGTTTGTAAGTCACCTACAATCTCTTCTAGTTTTGTCCAATCTAACTTACCCAAGGAGTTTAAAATGGAAAATTTTGCATCAAACCTACTAGGAAACGACCTAAGGATTTTCTTAATGACACAGTTGTCGGGAATTTTCTCACCTAGGTTAAACGATGAGTTGATAATATTGGACAACCTAGCATAAAATTCATCAAAAACTCACTCTCTAACATCCTAATGGTCTCAAACTGTGTAGTGAGATTTTGAAGTTTTGATGCCCTAACTGTGCTAGTGCCCTCGTGAGTGAGTGCCAAAATATCTCAAGCCTCTTTTGATGTTTTCACAAGTCATAATTATATTATATTCTTCCTGTGTGACATGTGAAGAAATAACATGCAGACCCTTAGAATTATATTATGGAAGTCTTTGTTCAGTTTTTGTCCATGACTCAACAGGCTTTAAACTAGTTACCTCACATACAATAGTGACAATGGGTGTCCAACCTTTCTCAACTGCAAGCCACACACGCTCATCAATAGATTTTAATGCACATCTCATTCTTATCATCCAATAAGTGTAATTAGTGCCATCAAAAATAGGAGTTCGAGAAAATTCTTTATATCCAAAATTCAACTTTTGAAAACACACGGGATCAAAAAATAAATAAAATATAATATGTTTTCTAGCTCTGATACCAATTTGAAAATGCGGAGTGGTCCCTATGTGTGTTTCAAATCAAACCAATTTTCACCAAAAATTATCCAACTTTTAATTAGCACCAATCCAAGTTGTGAAAAACCAATTTTTACTTCAAACCATTTCTATCTTGATTAATCCTAGACATGCATCTAGTGATTAAAGAAAGTAAAGTAAAGTAAAGAATACTCACTGCAGACACCTCATTCTGTTACCCCCTAAGTCTCCTTAGGTCCCTAGTACCTCCACTCATCACCGCAAACCCAGGTCTTATCCTGAGCACTGACCTGGAAGCCATCGGGGACCCCCCGACTCAATTTGACCAAAAATCAAACTCTTCGTCTAGACTGAGACTGAATGAATCTTAGAAGGGCATTGAATACCCTTTCCAACAGTCCATCCCGTGCGCAATTTTGACTTACCATGCGGACGAACGATCCGTTTGCGTTCGAAACCCCAACCAAGAGGCCACCAGGGGCTCCCGGGCTCTGTTGACCTAAGTCAACCCTTCAGCTCGACCGAGGCTGAATGAATCTTTGAAGGGCACTGAATACCCTTTTCAACGGTCCATCCCGTCCGCAATTCTGACTTTCCATACGGACGGACGATCCGTTTGACTCCGAAAGGTCACCGAATGCTTCTCGAGCCTGGTTGACCAAAGTCAACTTCCTGAACCGGGCCAAACTCTTTGGAATTCAAAGTACATCTCCTAACCTTTCTAACGGTCTGCCCCGTGCACGATTCGGACTTACTATGCGGACGAACGATCCGGTTGTGTCCGAAACCCCAACCTAGAGGCCACCGGGTGCTCCCGAGCTCTGTTGATCTAAGTCAACCCTTCAGCTCGACCGAGGCTAAATGAATCTTCGAAGGGAATTGAATACCCTTTTCAACAGTCCATCCTGTGTGCAATTCTGACTTTCCATGCGGACGGACGATCCGTTTGACTCTGAGAGGTCACCGAATGCTTCTGAGGCCCGATTGACCAAAGTCAACTTCCCGAACCGGGCCAAACTCTTTGGAATGTCGAAGTACATCTCCTAACCTTTCTAACGGTCCACCCCGTGCACGATTCAGACTTACTATGCGGACGAACGATCCATTTGCGTCCGAACAATTCCCCGTCCAACGGACCGAAAAATTCTTCCTAGCCACATATGACCCGAAGTCAACTCCCAAACTCGGGAGCAGTCCTAAGGACTTTCGAAGGTCTCTAAAATACCTTTCCAACGGTATGCCCTGTGCGCGATTCGAACCAACGGTTTACCCTCGGCGACCAATTTTTCGAAAAAGCCTGAGGCGCACTGCCAAATGGCAGGTCCCAGACCCTGCCTATCGGCACTTGCCGATAGGTAGTGCCATGGCAATGCCTATCGATAGACCTCTAGGCCTATAAAAGGAGGCCTTGGCCTTATTTTCATGGGGAGCTCATAGGAGAAGCAAATCACTCTCAGCAAACCCCCAGAAACCTCTCTCGAAGGCAGCGTGATTTCAACTTCCAAATCCCTTTTTCACTTCCACTTGTCATCATCCCTTTCATCAAAATTGATGAATTAACCACTCCCCATCAACATCCAAGTGCAAGGGCTGCTTTTCAACATTCAAGATCAAGCTCAAGGTCTCCAAGAAGGTCCAACTTTCTCAAACTCTCTCCTAAATTCTCTTAAATTGGTAATAACTTGTTTTCTTACTTAGCACTTTTACTATCTCATCTCACACACCATAAATACACTTTTTATCTAGTATTATTGCACATCTCCTATTTTCATATAAATAAAAACCCAAAAAACAAGAAAAATAGGGTTTGCTCATAAATTCCAAGTAGGGATTCTCACATTTTTTCCACGCTTTTCTCACAACTAAAACACTTTTTCTACACACACACACACACACTTACAAATAAGAGATTTCTCCATTTGGATTTTTGGGTTAAACCCCACCCCTCACTTTACATGCGAACTACGTGGACTTTGATGCCTTTATAGGCTACGTAGGCGTCTCGGGGTAAAACCCGAGACTCGAGTCCTTTTCTCACTTTTTCTCTTATTTTCAGTCTTCTCTTTATCTCATTTTCCATTATATTCTATATACTTGTTCTTAGTAACGTATTATTCCATATGCGTTATCGCTCCCTTATAATGATCAAAGTAGGGGTAATCACGTAAATCTTATTTTCTACACTAATCTCACATTCCTACGGATGAATCACTTATTCTTTTCCATGATACAAGTCGAGGATTCCTACCTCCATTCTATATATACACATGCACACATATCACGGGGGGGAATATAAAGGAAAATATCAAATATTCATGAGAGACCGAAAGGGCGGAATGGGTGCCTAACACCTTCCCATTTCGTAACTAAGCCTCTGAACCCTTCTCGAATCATTTTGGTTTCGCGCGCACCAGTATGTCTTTGGATGCCATCCTTCGGAGTGGCTTCCCCTTTTTATCTTGTCTGTTTTGAGTAAAATAGACTGGCGACTCTGAATCTCTCTACATTTTCACACCTCACAAATCGACGCCGACCGAAGCGCTCTCCCGAGAGGGGACGCGCGGGACCCGAAGGATCCTTTCTCCCTTCGCGGCGGGGATCGGGGATGGCCACAGTGGCGACTCTGCTGGGGAGGTGTATTATATTTTGAGGGCTTGACTCTATTTACATGAATGCTATATTTTATGTTTTCCCCCCATACCTGCATGTCCCCCTTTCTCACATGTGTATCCCATGCTTATGCTTATATTCACACACTTGTAGAAAATTCTCCATGTACACTTCACACCACATGAACCTAGGATCACATGTATATCCCCATGTTGCACGCATCACCCATCCATACTTGGTGTACCTTTTGGGGTACTTGTACTTGGCTCCCTGTTTTTGGCATAATCAAGAAAGGCATTCTTATCATAAGATACTAATAAGAGAGTCATGCATGATTCACACGATATCACCAAAGGGCATTGCTATTGATCAAATTTTACCCAGTAACTGGAGGGTCACTTCGTGATGGGTGCTGGTCCGGCAGGTCGCAGTTAGCCTAAGCGATATGACTCTCACCTTCCATTGGCCAAGTACCTTCGACGTATATCGAATGGTTCCCCCGCATCGTACCGCTTGACCGAAGTCATGACGAGAGGTATATCGCAGGAAATTCGTTCACGTACGCCGAGTATATCGAATTCTCCCTCACACGTACCGTCCCCACGAGGTATATGGTGAGGCAATTCGCGTACACTCAGGTATATCAAATGGCTTGTCCACACGTACCGATTGCCCGCAAGAGAAAGACGTATATCGTGGAAGTCATGCCAAAGGGGGGAACCCATGCCGATTCACCCAACCAACTGCATACCCGCATATAGGTGTCAAACCTAGAACACGCACTTTAGATTGCCAGTTTCAACCCGAAACTCTGTCGAAATTCCGGGTCGGCCAGCCGCCCAATTTTTGCGCATTTTTTTAAAATGGGACCCTGTCCGCGAGCCTAGTTACAAGTCCAAACGTAGCTTTGCATATATTAAGACCCCCACTTTTCTAGGTTCGGGTTCCGTCCGGCATTGCATTTAGGAGAATTAAATACAAGTGAGAACAAAATAATCATAATAATCAGGCTGAGTTCCGTCTCCAAAAACATTTCTCCCTTCTTTATCGAAAATCCAAAAACATTTATTCCTCCTTTATTAAAAATCCAAAAACATTTCTCCCTTTTTATCAAAAATCCAAAAATAGTTTCTTCCCTTTTTTCTCAAAAAATAAATCTCATCCTACGCCTCTCAGGTCGATCGTACGCCCTTGGCCTGGCTCCTTATTGGCTTCGGCCTTCAGTCAAATCACCTCGGAGTTTCATCCGCTCCTTTACTACTTCTTTCGAGTCTGGAATCCATCCATCTTCCATCGAGAATGCGGATCAAGCATCGATCATAAAACCAGATTTTCCGACAGTCTTAGCTCAGCTCGTGACCAAGATGGAAAAACTCCAAGCTGAGGTTCGAGAAATGCAACGAAACCAAGTCCCTATTCCTCAAGAGCCCGAGGCCCTGTTCCCTCGTGCTATGGGTCCACCCGAGCCCATCTGGGTCTCGAAGGAATATCAGCACGCTCCACGTGCCCCTCCGGTTAATGGGCCGCCGCTTGCCCAACTTCCAATGCCAAACATTGCCCAGCCTGTGGCTAACCTGCCTGTGGTCGCTCATCCAAAGGAGGAATTGAATAAAGTCAAAGAAGATCTTAAGATGCTCACTAAGAAGTTCGACCAAGTCCGAGTCTCTGGGAATTACACGGACTACACCCATATGTCTCCTTATCCTAAAGCGAGGTTACCCGAGAAGTTCAAGATGCCAAATATCGAGAAGTTCAGGGGGAGTGATCCCCCAATTGTTCATCTTCGCAGTTATCATCGTTCCATGACTCTACTCGGGGCTTCTGAAGAAGTAATGGCCCAATTGTTCCAGCAAACTTAGAAGGACAGTGCCCTCCAATGGTTTTTATCTCTTGAGGAATCCAGAATCCGTAGCTGGGCGTATGTAGCCTGAGAATTCATATCGCAGTACAAATACAACGAAGAGCTCGAGGTCACCCTCCGTGATTTAGAGCTTCTCAAACAAAACTTCGGAGAATCCGTCAGTAACTTTATAGCCCAATGGAGGGAAAAAGAAGCTACCATGACCAATCGGTCATCTGAAGAAGAAAAAGTCAGCATAGTGAAGAAGAATTTCTTTCCCCATGTCCGAACAACCATTGGAGGACAGTATTGCCCCCACTTTCGAGCTCTCAGAGAAGAAGGAGTAGAAATCGAGGAAAGTCTTGCCAAAATAGAAGTTAAATCGAAGAAGGTGTCCGGACAGTTCACCCCTAGAAAGTATGACAAGATTCCCAATGCTACAGTCTCAACCATCAACAACATCTCTCAAGCAACCACATCTTGGGCATCAGAAAGTCGCCCTGCCCCCATCCGAAGGGAATACACTGAGCTCCATGCTCCCCTCTGCAAAGTTTACCAAGCCCGGTTAGGCCGAAACCTTATAAAACCCCGGGATCCCCATCCATTACCCAATCCACTTCCCAGAAATTTTAAGACCGATGCTCATTGCGCTTTTCACCAAACAGCTGGCCATACCACCGATCAGTGCTTCCACCTTCGAAACATAATCCAAGATCTCATTGACCGGGGTACCATCGCCCCACCAGCCAATCCTAAACCAAACACTACTCATAACCCACTCCCAAATCACACCAATGCCATCTTCTTGGAAGAAAACCCGAATTTCGATACGTCAACCCAAATCACACCCTTATACCCTCTTAGACCTCTTTAACTTTGCCCATATTTCCTCCTACACCCTACCAACCCCGCTGATCAGGCACTGTCACTCCTTACCAGAGCGTGCATCACTGTCTGGACCTGTTCTGAAAGTGGAAGTATGGAATTGTCAGAGGTATTGAATCAACTCCTAGAGTTCGGGCTAAAATTTCCCTCACAAATGATTATCGATTGCCAGAGGTTCAGCGCGCTATTTTTGGAAGCACAAAAATGGGCCCGAGAATCAGATAGGTGGGTGGTACCAACCGACGAAGTCAGCTTGGATGATGTTATCCAGGTCATGGAGAAAGCATTCAGGAAAACCAACAATATTTACAGTATCACCGAGTTACTCGACATTTTGAAGCTACAAGGGCGCCTGATCCCTTCACCCTTACACATCCCCACAGAATGGGAAGACCTATATGAGGAAGCCATTGAAGTTGTGGAATGCATTGATTTCACGAGGGAAAATAGAATTGTTACCACCGAATGGGGGGAAGAATTCGAAGATTCAAATAAAGAACAAGCTTCAGGAGGAACTGGCCCAGTAGCCGACATATGTGGGATGCTATCATTTGAAGAACTCCTCGAAGAAATAGATAGGGTGACAGAACAACCTGAGATTGACGAGGAAACTGGATTTAAGTTTTTCCCTTCTTCAGTAAATCATATGACCAGATCTGGGAGACATTACCAAATTCCAAACTCACTACCAGCAAATGACAAGGGGAAGGGCGTTGAAGACCTTCCTATGCCAAAAATGACCCTCGAGGAGAGAAAGATCCTCGATCAACTGAAGAAAACTCAAGCTAACATCACTCTATGGGGGCTTTTCATGTCTTCCCAGCATCAAAGAAATTCTTTAATCAAGTTGCTCACAGGACCCATAGTTCCTCCTTCTACCACACTAGAAGAAGCGATAAATTTGGTCGGATCCTTGACCTCCACCCGAATGCTGTCCTTTTCTGAAGAAGAAATCCCTAGAATTGGGCCAAATCACAATCGTGCACTCAACAGCTCCATGGAAGTTATGGGGAAGGTTGTACCGCTTTCTCTTGTTGATAACGGATCCGCTTTGAATGTCTACCCACTGAGAACCTTCAAATGTCTAAGCCTGAAAGAAAGCGACCTAGCTCCAACCTCCGCTACCGTGCGTGCCTACGATAACACCCGTCGTGAAGTGATGGGATCCATAAAACTTGTAATAGGGGATGGTCCTATAAACCCTGTCGTCAAATTCCAAGTCATCGATATCCCCGCCTATTTCAACCTGTTGCTCGGACGACCCTGGCTCCACAGTATAAAGGGTGTATCTTCCTCATTCCATCATAAATTGAAGTTCTTCGCTGATGGGCGAGTCATCACCATCTTGGGTGATGATGATAACGCCGAGGGTGCAGGCACCAACAGTCCAATTCTTGAGATACAGCATGGGTCAAATGATATGCTCCTATCAGGATTCCGAGTCGAGCCATCCCTAATCCCGGCAGGGGACGGTTTCAAAGAAAGGGTTTGTCCAGAATATGACCCTCATGGCAATGTCAATGTGATTTAGATGTTCAGAAACATGCATTACATGCTCGGACTGGGGCTAGGACAAAGGCAGTAGGGGATACTTGAGCTCATCAAACTGAAGAAAGCTTTCCCTCCTTGCGGCTTGGGGTATCAACCATCAGAACAAGAGCTCAGAATGATCCGCCAGACTCGATCAAAAAGAGGGTTAGACTGCATTCGAACTATCTCAGGTGATTCCTTAAATGGACGATTCATTAAAGAAGGCGAGGATTTCCCCTTTTGCGGCTTTCCAGAACCATGGTACGACCACACAGATAAGAAGATGAAGCCTGGAATGGAGATCTTTTTACAAGATAGCTACCTATAGGCCGAGAGTTTCCCACATCGCTTACAACCGCTCATTAAAGATACCGAAGAAAATGAGGAAAGTGACTCTGAAGATTCCTTGAACCTGCAGACACTGGGGCTGGCACTCTGTATGGTTCATTCAGACACTACATCACTGGACCCCTCTCATCTGATCAAAGCTGCTGACACACCTCTCCTCAACTGGCATACTGCGCCAGTTCTACCTCTTGAAATCTCCCCTAACCCCAATATTTACCCTATTTCTTCTACCGTTATCCACCCTTGCTCAAATGTAATCAAGATCTCTTTTGATGAGGTTCTCAATGCTGTTTTTCCTATCAATGAAATAAACGAAGATTTTGAGTATCTTGCTGTGCCTTACATTAATTGTTTAGATTCTAATCAAACTTTTGATGATGATGATTTTGCAAATGAAAAATTCTTAACTGGTTTAAATAAGGTTAATAACAAACAACATAACCGCATTCAAGTTAATGAAGAAGAGACTGTTGTTATTAATCTCGGTTCTAGTAGCCAACTGTGCGAGATTAGGATAGGGGCCACCCTTGACGAGCATGAGCGCGCACAACTCAAAGAATTTCTAAAGGAGTTCGTGGATGTCTTCGCATGGTCCTACGACGACATTCTCGATATTGATCCCGAAATAGCTCAGCATGAGATCCCCACTCTCCTAGATTCCAAGCCAGTTAAATAAAAATTAAGAAAGCTCCGCACCGAATGGTCGCTTAAGGTCAAAGAAGAGGTGATAAAATAGTTGAACGTGGGTTTCATTTGAGTAATCGAATATCCCACGTGGCTAGCCAACATTGTACCTGTACCAAAATCAGGAGGAAAGGTTCCAATGTGTGTGGATTACCGAGATTTAAACAAAGCCTCTCCGAAGGATGATTATCCGCTACCCAACATCGATATGATCGTAGACAACACAGCCAGTCATCCTCTCAAGTCATTCGTCGACGGGTTTGCCGGATACAACCAAATCAAGATGCATCCCGACCACCAAGAGAAAACCGCATTCACCACCCCATGGGGAACCTTTTGCTACACCGTTATGCCATTCGGTCTCAAGAACGCTGGGGCTACCTACCAAAGGGCCGCCACAACCATCCTGCACAATTTGATTCACAAAGAGGTCGAGGTTTACATGGATGATATGATTATCAAGTCCAAAACTAGATAAGGTCATGCTCCTGCTCTCCGAAAGTTCTTCGAACGACTGCGACAGTATCAGATGAGACTCAATCCAAAGAAATGCGTCTTCGGCGTTATAAAGGGAAAACTCTTAGAATTCATGGTCAGTGAGAAGGGGATAGAAGCAGATCCCGCCAAGCTGAAGGCCATACTTGAGATGCCACCACCCCAAACAGACAAAGAAGTTCGAGGTTTTCTTGGAAAATTACAATATATCAGCCGGTTCATCAACTAGATAACCTCCATCTGCGAACTAATCTTCAAGCTCCTACGAAAGGATTCAACCAAGGTTTGGAATGAGGCCTGCTAAGAAGCTTTTAATCGAATCAAACAATATCTGATCCAACCTCCAGTTCCCATGCCACCACAGCCTGGTCTCCCTTTACTCCTATACCTAACCATAACCGGCACTGCAACTGGGGCTTTGCTAGCCCAATACCTTGAAGACTCCCGCAAAGAAAGAGCCATCTACTATGCCAGTCGCAAATTAGCCGGGTACGAGGTCAACTACACTTCTTTGGAAAAAGCAAGTGTCGCGCTTGTCTGGGTCACCCAAAAGTTGTGACATTACATGCGCGCCTTCCCCATTAAACTGGTATCCCGAATGGATCCCATCAAATACCTTCTCGAAAAACCCGTCTTATCCAGCCGAATGGCCTGATGGTTGATGCTCCTAACTGAGTTCGATATCGTGTACGTCACACAGAAAGCCGTTAAAGGAAGAGCCATCTCTAACTACCTCGCTGACTACCCTGTAGAAGAAACAGATGTCTGGATCTCCGAATTCCCAGATGAAAATGTCCTCTGCACCACTCAAGACTACCTCTGATGGAAAATGTTCTTCGATGGCGCTGCCAATAAAAAGGGATATGGCATTGGGATACTTCTGGTCGCCCCAGATGACTCCCACACTCTTATCGCCATTAAATTAGATTTCCCTTGCACCAACAACATGACAGAATACAAGGCATGCACAGTGGGCCTCAAGGTCGCTCTCAAGAAAGGTATTCAATACCTTGATGTATATGGGGATTCTGCCCTCATCATCGGTCAAGTGCTCAGAAAGTGAAAGGTTAAGGACGAAAAGCTCCAACCCTTTCATGCCCAATTAGAATAGTTAGCCTCCCAATTCTGAGATATCACCTTCCATTACCTACCCCAAGAAAAGAATAACCTAGCCGATGCTCTCGCTACTTTGGCTTTCATGGTTGACATGCCCGAGGGAATAACAATGACCCCCTTCCTAGTTCAAAAGCAAGACAAACCAACCCATTGCTACCACATTGAGATTGTCACCTCAGAAGATCCTGAGCTAGTCAGTTACTGGTACTATGATATTTTGTGCCTCCTTCGGTATGGTAGGTATCCCAAGGGTTCTAACAAGAACGACCGAGCTACCCTCCGAAGGCTGGCCGCTCAGTACATCATCTGTCATAAAGCACTACTCAAGAGGAATTTTGATGGAACTCATTTGGAATGTATCGCAGGGGCTGACATTGAAAAGATAATGCAAAAAATCCACAGCGGGGAATGCGGGCCCCACAAGAACGGCCGCATGCTTGCCAAGAAGATCATTCGACAAGGCTACTACGGGACCACCATGGCCCAGGATTGCACCGCCTATGTTCGGAGATGCCCTAAATACCAACAGTTCTCCAATCTCCAACATCTACCTCCGCTGGAATTATACAATATGACTTCTCCCTGGCCGTTCTCCACCCGGGGTATCGACATCATAGGGAAGGTTACACCAAAGGCTTCAAACGGACATGATTTCATCCCGGTCGCCATCGATTACTTCACCAAATGGGTCGAAGCTGAGTTATACGCAATGTTGAATGCTAAGAAAGTGGCCAAATTCATCAAGAAGAATATCATCTGCCAATATGGGGTCCCGCATGAGCTAGTGTCAGATAACGGGTTACACTTCGAAGCAGAAGTCACAGAAGTTGTCAACGAGTACGGGATTCAGAGACACAAATCTTCTCCCTACCGACCTCAGACCAATGGTGCAGTTGAAGATGCCAACAAGAACCTCAAAGCCATCATCCGCAAGATGACCGAAAGCTGTAGGGATTGGGCCGATCGGATCCCATACGCCCTCTGGGGCTATCGAACCTCAATCCGAACCTCTACTGGGGCTACCCCTTACTCTCTGGTCTATGGCATGGAAGCAGTCCTACCTGTGGAGATGGAAATACCCTCGCTACATGTCATGCTCGAAGGCAAGGTTATTGAAGAAGACTGGTACCAAAACCGTCTTAATGCGCTAGCACTCCTTGATGAAAGAAGATTAAAAGCTCTTTATCACATACAGGGATACCATCGCCGAATAGTGCTCGTTTAATTAGAAAGTCAAGGACTGCGGTGTCCGGGAGGGGGATTTAGCCCTCGAAGAGATAATCGAACCCATGTGAGACCCCAGAGGAAAGTTCAAGCCCAATTGGAGCGGCCCTTACATTATGAAGAAGATTTTGTCTGGCGGTGCCGCCATGCTCACTGACCTGGATGGGGAAGAGATGGCTCGTCCAGTTAATCTGGACCGTCTCAAGAAATTCTACCCCTAGTCTGAAATCTCGACGCGCTACGACTCTTCTCATTCCCCTTCTATTCTAAAAAAAAACTATCCATTTCCCTCTACCCAGAGCTACGTGGGCCTGATCTTCTATATAAAACTATTTTAAAACTTTTCAAAAAACCCCCAGAGGTACGTAGGCAGCTCATACATCCTACATGAGCACGACCCCTTCTTTTTCACAAAAATATATTCTTTTCTTATCTTCGAGAATGACAGATCATTCTAAACATCTACTTGAACAAAAGGATTATGTATGCCTTAGCAATTGGTATAGATAATTCAAAATACAAAATTCATCGAAAGGCACAACTGGATGATCAGAAACTTGTTTATTTCATTAATAAGAGACTACAGTACAGATTACATAAGAAAAAGGAATGGATAACTCCTTTCCCCCTACTACCATAAAACCCATATAAAACCCCCCACATCTGTTACATAAATAAACTCCCCAGGAGTCCTACCCACAGCTACCCGAAGAGCCTGCACCCTCATCATCTACATCCTGCGGACCCCAAGTTTCTCCTGCCTGAATGGAGTGCCTCAAACACTCCATGGACCGATGAGCCTTAACCATCTTCGAAAAAACCACAACACTCCCTTCCATGGAGTCAGATAAAATAAACCACCTTTGACTAGTATCTACTGCCAACATCTTGCTGACTACTTTCCTCCACAACCACCTCATATAATATTTGGGGACATGCCAAACCTTCCCGACAAACTGAGAGGGACGGGTCGATGGACGTCGATTTTCCCACAGAGATCCAAGCAACAGATGCAAGCGCTCAGTCAAATCTTCTATCGGAAAGAAATTTGAGGTCCGAGGGGGCACGACCTGCGCCCAGCCAAATTGGCGCAAAAGCCGCCAAGGGAAATAAAAAGAGGTATGTCCGAGACCAACCAGCCGCACATATGAATACTCTCCTAGCTCCAGAACCGGCTGTAACTGTCCCCACCAAGGCACTGACCAATACAGCCCAGGAGCCCCATGCTCCACATGCTAATTCTCCCAATTCTCAACATGCAGGCCAACGCGAATGAAGTAGCGCGAAAAGAAGTTGGGCACAACCGACAAAGGGTATTTTGGAGGGGTCGACAAGTGGAATCTTTCAAACAACCACATGAACAGCATCACAGGGCTACCCCTCAAAAAGTCGAAACTACCTTCTTTCCAGGCATCCAGGCCATTCAGAGTCTCCGCCAATATCACCGCCGCAGGATTGCGACGGTATGACATCCATGAGGTAATGGATGCAAGTTGTGGGTCCACTCGCACCTCCCCAGTCACCAACAATAATTTTGAAACCAGGCCCAGAACAACGGCTCTAACATAGCCAGCAACACCTACCTCCCGCGAATGCACGGACTGCAACACCGTCGGGAGGGAGATCATTCCTCCGGCAACCAATGACCTAGCCGCCGAAGGCGAGATATGAAGAAGCCCAGCCAACAAATCCCTAGGGGAGAAAGAAAATTTGGGTAAAGCCGCGGCAACACTGGGATTCACACCTAGTATGGCAGAAAATTCCTCATAAGTAGGACAAACTTCTTCCAACCCAAAGCGGAATACATGATCTTCGGGGTACCAAAATTGTACTGCCGCCATCAGCATATTCCACTCAAAAGGTCGATTACGCAACAAGGAGACTCGATGCATGTTGAAAGCATCATAGTCAAAATTATAAGAGCACATAGCTTCCAAGGCTTCGAGGTAGTTGACAAACTCGGTGCTACCAGGGAGAGCCATCTTGTAGGGCAAAGAAATAGTGGGCAGGTAGATAAGGATGCAAAGGTGTGATGAAAATACTCCACCCCTCCCCCCTTTTTATACTTGAGAACTCTCATAAAAGACATAATCCCTGCAGAAATCGGAAGGCATCCTACCCCGCAAGGTATAAAAGGCTGAAGAGGGTACCAATTAAAGGTTTTAATTGATAGGACTGGACTGAACTGCCAATAGGTAGGCCAGGGTGCTTGCCGATCGGCAACCCCCCATTTTTTGAAATTTCCTCCTTTCCTTTTTTATCAAATCAGAAAACTCCATAAAAATAAATTGATATTCTCAAAAGAATTTCAAGAATCCTGTTTTCTCCTTATGGGATTCCCCGTTTTAAATAAAACATCTTTCCTTTGAAAAATTCCAAATATACTCCTGTTTTACGGTCTTAGTAGCAAATTAAAAAAGCGCATGTGCATGCATTCATTCATCATTAAAATAAAAGATAGTCAAAAAATTACATTGCATTGCATATATCTATTTTTTGTGTTACATCATCTTGCAGGAAATAGAAAGAAAAAGCCAAAAAAATGGGATTCAGCTCGAACCCACACTCTATATCTCCCTCTCTCTCTCTCTCTCTCTCTCAAGAGCTTACACCCCTACGACATACTCTCTTTCCCCTACGGTGAGATGACGCGCCCTCACTACCCAAGCCAGAGTCTTCCCCGGACGAGGCTGATGACACCAAGCAAGAAGGAACAGGGACAACATCCCGAATGTGGGCAGTCGCCGATGATATCCAGTCTCTGATGTCCCTGAGCCAAGTTGTCGACACCCGAATTTGCTGCAAGGAAAAGGCAGAATCAATATCAAGCAAAAGAAATCAAAAAGAGGAAAAGGACCGAAAGGTTTACCGCAGGACGAAGGACCTCTTCTGTCAAGCCCAGCTCCTTCGGATCCATCGTAAGAGGACGGTGCAGCATCGGCACTATCCCTCCATCAGCCCGTCAGATATTGTATGAAGGAGTGTGCAGCTGAACAAAAGGGACCTCCGAGGTCACCGCCGCCGCAGGTGCCGATGGACCACCACTACTGTGGGAAGACCCCATCGCCCGACTCGAACCAGCAGGTGGGAAAGGCAAAGCATCATGTATGCTGGGCGCCATCAACCAACTCATCACAAAGTCCATATAATTATATGGTGCGGCCGTATCGGTATACAACGCATAGGACTCGCCGATCATCGCCGCGATCCTCTCATCCTCCAACAACCGTCGCTCCCGCCTCATAGACGTAGGAGGCTGCGCGGGAGGCACCACCACCTCCTCCTCAGTAATCTGACAAATCACCCTCTCCCCGAGGTACCAGGAATGGCCGAACTCATGCGCCAACAAACGCCTCATCTGTGCGTTCACCCCAGTCAACCCCGTATCCTGAATGGCTGTCCCCCAGGGATAAAAGATCACCAGAAAATCCCCAAGAAGGAATGAGTCAATACAAGATCAGAAGGTGCAAAAACCAAGACTGAAATGGAAATAGTCTTACTCGACCCCAGGGAAAGAGATCCCTTCGACTGCCGGTTGGCCTTACGCCATCGATACAGTCAGCAGAAGTCCTCAACGGTGTCGTCCTTCAGAGAAATCAGCGGGGTGTTGCACCTAATCACCTCATAGAATCACGTCTGAATTCACAAGCAAAAAGAGACGCATAAAGAAAATGCGAATGCATGAAAGGAAAATGTACAAAGTAAAGAATACCTCAAGGAGATACGTGGCTCCAGTAAAACTCTGCCGACAGCACCGTCTGAATGCATCCAAGGAAGAGTAAAGGGTGGCCAAGGTCAGAGTCCCCCAATCATAGAAAGGGATGTTCGAAAACATCCTCAAGTACGACAAAAACCACAAATGGACAACGTCGCCGCTTGACGCCACCATGAAACCTCCCACACCAACAATATGAACAACCGGGCCATCTGCCTCACTTGCAGCCTGTCCTCCACATCAACCACCCTGCTTAGCAAAACATCCTTCAGCAAGGACAACTGGATAGAATCCCCATAGACTATCCTCCTCACATCACCAAGTGCCTCATACACCGCCTTCGGCCTCACCCGCAAGGAGCAATCCACCTCTATCTTCTCCCCATCACAATCCAGTCCCAGCAGTTGCTGCACATCTATGGGAGTCACCGTCATCTCCCCGAAGCCAAAATGAAAAGTGTGGGTAGTGTCCCACCACCTCTCCCCCAAAGCACACAGGACTGCTGTCGAACGAGGTGTCTCCTCCAGCGCAACCGCCAACCTCCCAAAACCCGCTGATGATACCATCCAGCACAACACGGGTGGAAGATGCTCCCAAACATCCTTAAGCCCCGTCGTCCCGCAGGCACGCATGCTCTTCAAAGAAATATTCGACTGGCAAAAGGAAAAATTCAGTCAAAGGTCAAGAAAAAGGAAAAATCACCCAAAAAGAAAGGAATGCCAAAGGTCAGGTTACTTACATAACCACCGGGAATCACTCTCGAAGAGCGATGACGCGATGGCTCCCGCAGCAAGGTCCGCTCATCCGCAATCGGCTCGAATGCATCAAAGGCATTCTCATTCCCCAAAGCAAGAGGCACCCTGTCCCTCCAATCCACATTCGCCCAGTCATCAACGGTCAACCATTCCCGATGGACAGCGGTACTCACAAAGGCGGCCATTTCTTGAAGATCGGAACGTTAGAACAATTCGCAGAAAGAAATCGCAGAAAGAGAGAATGTAAGAAGCTGTGAAAAATGAAAGGGATTCGCCCCTTTATATAAGAGACCAAGCGCCATGCCAATCGGCACTGACCCCAACCATACCGATCAGCACTGTCTCCTCACCTTCCCGAGGCAGCCCAAAAGTCCGTGCCACTGCCGAATGGCAACCCTCATACCATGCCAACCGGCAGCCCCCTTAAAAATTTTGTACAGAAATTCCCAGAAAATACCAGGAAGCCTAAAAAAATCCTCTGAAAATTCCTAAAAATCCCAGGAAGGATTTAGAACGTTTTCATCAAGAAAATTTCACACTCCTTCAGGCGACACATCTTTTTCCCCAACGGAACCCTCAAAATCCAAGTGAATGACCTCTCGAGCAATGCGCCCGGACCACCTAATCACCTCCTCAACAGATTTTACAAAAGGCCTCCCCAGCCATCGGCTATCCGGTGTGATACAATATCACATGGTGTTTTTCCCAGCAGAAATCAGAAGAATCACTCGCCCCAAGCGATCTCTCCCAAAGGACGATCCAAATTTTCCCCAGATCATTCATCGTTCCCCGGCAGAATCTCAAATCCAATTCTTACTCCTAGTGGAACTCTTTTCTTTTCCCAAGGAAATACAATCACTCTTGGGTCAGAATTGACCCCGATCTTGGATCGTCACCAGAATTAGGTCAGAATTGACCTCGGTCCTCGGTCGTCACCACTCTTGGGTCAGAATTAACCCCGATCTTGGATAATCACCTGAATTAGGTTAGAATTGACCTCGGTCCTCGGTCGTCACCACTCTTGGGTCAGAATTGATCCCGGTCTTGGATCATCACCTAAATTAAGTCAAAATTGACCTCGGTCCTCGGTCGTCACCACTCTTGGGTCGGAATTGACCCCGGTCTTGGATCGTCACCTGAATTAGGTAAGAATTGACCTCGATCCTCAGTAGTCAGCACTCTTGGGTCAGAATTGACCCCGATCTTGGATCGTCACCAGAACTAGGTCAGAATTGACCTCGATCCTCGGTCGTCACCACTCTTGGGTCAGAATTAACCCCGATCTTGGATCGTCACCTGAGTTAGGTCAGAATTGACCTCGGTCTTCAGTCGTCACAACTCTTGGGTCAGAATTGACCCCGATCTTGGATCATCACCTGAGTTAGGTCAGAATTGACCTCGGTCCTTGGTCGTCACCACTCTTGGGTGAGAATTGACCCCGGTCTTGGATCATCACCTGAATTAGGTCAGAATTGACCTCACTCCTCGGTCGTCACCACTCTTGGGTCAGAATTGACCCCAGTCTTGGATCGTCACCTGAGTTAGGTCAGAATTGACCTAGGTCCTCAGTTGTCACCACTCTTAGGTCAGAATTGACCCCGATCTTGGATCGTCACCTGAATTAGGTCAGAATTGACCTCGGTCCTCGGTCGCCACCACTCTTGGGTCAGAATTGACCCCGGTCTTAGATCATCATCTGAGTTAGGTCAGAATTGGCCTCGATCCTCGGTCGTCACCATTCTTAGGTCTTGAGAATCGACCTCGACCCTCTGATTTGGTCATCCCCAGCACGCTCCTTAGGCCCTCAGAATCGACCTCGATCCTCTAAACCCATCATACTCTCTCAAAAGAATCATGCGGTGTCTAATCGACGGCTATCATTTATTCCAAGCTTACCCGTCGAGGGGCTCTGCACACACCTCATTATTTTACCCCTAACTCTCCTTAGGTCCCTAGTACATCCACTCATCATCGCAAACCTAGGTCATGTCCCGAGCACTGATCTGGAAGCCATCGGGTACCCCCCGGACCAAATTGACCAAAAATCAAACTCTTCGTCTCGACCGAGACTCAATGAATCTTCGAAGGGCACTGAATACCCTTTCCAACGGTCAGTCCCGTGCACAATTCCGACTTACCATGCGGATGAACGATCCGTTTGCGTCCGAAACCCCAACCTAGAGGCCACCGGGCGCTCCCGGGCTCTGTTGACCTAAGTCAACCCTTCAGCTCGACTGAGGCTGAATGAATCTTTGAAGGGAACTAAATACCCTTTTCAATGGTCCATCCCGTGTGCAATTTCGACTTTCCATGCGGACGGACGATTCGTTTGACTCCGAGAGGTCACCGAAAGCTTCTCAGGCCTGGTTGACCAAAGTCAACTTCCCGAACCGGGCCAAACTCTTTGTAATGTCGAAGTACATCTCCTAACCTTTCTAACGGTCCACCCCGTGCACGATTCAGACTTACTATGCGGACGAACGATCCATTTGCGTCCGAATAATTCCCCGTCCAGCGGATCGATAAATGCTTCCGAGCCACATTTGACCTAAAGTCAACTCCCAAACTCGAGATCAGTCCAAATGACTTTCGAAGGTATCTAAAATACCTTTCCAACGGTATGCCCGTACGCGATTCTAACCAATGGTTTACCCTCGGCGGCTAATTTTTCAAAAAAGCCTGAGGCGCACTACCAAATGGCAGGTCCCAGACCCTGCCTATCGGCACCTGCCGATAGGTAGTGCCATGGAAATGCCGATCGGCAGACCCCTAGGCTTATAAAATGAGGCCTTGGCCTCATTTGCAAGGGGAGCTCAGAGGAGAATCAAATCACTCTCAGCAAACCCCCAGAAACCTCTCTCGAAGGCAGCGTGATTTCAACTTCCAAATCCCTTTTTCACTTCCACTTTTCATCATCCCTTTCATCAAACTTGATGAATTAACCACTCCCCATCATCATCCAAGTGCAAGGGCTGCTTTTCAACATTCAAGATCAAGCTCAAGGTCTCCAAGAAGATCCAACTTTCTCAAACTCTCTCCTAAATTCTCTTAAATTTGCAATAACTTGTTTTCTTACTTAGCACTTTTACTATCTCATCTCACACACCATAAATACACTTTTTATCTAGTATTATTGCACATCTCCTATTTTCATATAAATAAAAACCCAAAAATAAAGAAAAAGAGGGTTTGCTCATAAATTCCAAGTAGGGATTCTCACATTTTTTCCACACTTTTCTCACAACTAAAACACTTTTTCTACACACACACACACACACACACACACACACTTACAAATAAGAGATTTCTCCATTTGGATTTATGGGTTAAACCCCACCCCTCACTTTACATGCGAACTACGTGGACTTTGATGCCTTTATAGGCTACGTAGGCGTCTCGGGGTAAAACCCGAGACTCGAGTCCTTTTCTCACTTTTTCTCTTATTTTCTATCTTCTCTTTATCTCATTTTCCATTATATTCTATATACTTGTTCTTAGTAACGTATTATTCCATATGCGTTATCGCTCCCTTATAACGATCAATGTAGGGGTAATCACGTAAATCTTATTTTCTACACTAATCTCACATTCCTACGGATGACTCGCTTTGTCTTTTCCATGATACAAGTCGAGATTCCTACCTCCATTCTATATATACACATGCACACATATCACGGGGGGAAATATAAAGGAAAATAGCAAATATTCATGAGAGACCGAAAGGGAGAAATGGGTGCCGAACACCTTCCCATTTCATAACTAAGCCTCCGAACCCTTCTCGAATCATTTTGGTTTCGCACGCACCAGTATGTCTTTGGATGCCATCCTTCGAGGTGGCTTCCCCTTTTTCTTTTGTCTGTTTTGAGTCAAATAGACTGGCGACTATGAATCTCTCTACGTTTTCACACCTCACAAATCGACACCGGCCTAAGCGCTCTCCCGAGAGGGGACGCGCGGGACCCGAAAGATCCTTTCTCCCTCCGCGGCGGGGATCGGGGATGGTCACACTCACAATGCCGGATGGACGAGGAAAAAACCCAAAACAGGAAAACAACCTCGAACGGCTCATGCCAGAAAATCACTATGAATAAAGGTTTTACAAAGACACATTAGCCTTAGTCAATGACTCGATCCCCATGGGTCTTGACGCTCTTTCTGATCTTTTACCGTTCTTCAATAGTGTCGACATAGAAATTTCATCTTCCACAATACCTGTCCATAACACACGCGTCCACGTATGTCTCGATGTCCACCGAATGGCTTTGATTTGTCTACGATGTCGAACAATAAGTCCTTCTCTTTTCTTCATCGCAAAACCCTGATGTTCAATGGTAGAACAAACCTTCTTGGTGCATCAAGATCATATAAACATACAATAATGATAACTCGGGTCTTTTCAAAATCTAGGGATGTGTTTAAGCTTTTTAAACCATAGAAAACGTGTGCAAAACTCGTACTGGAACGTAAACTATTTTTCCATAATGCACACAGATTTAATTCTGTCAAAAACACACTTTAAATACGATTTAAACACCGCCTCGAAAACAATGTCATTCAAACGACATAGCCACGTCGTTCACGAGACATAAGCATCTCATTTGAACAAGACTACTTGCCGTTTGAACGAGCCCGCGTGTTAGTTTGAGTTTTTGTTAAAAACGTCTCTTTAAAAAGAGATCCAAATAAGTCAAACTCCTTTTCGAGATTATCCAAATAAAAATGTAGTGTAAACATTTAAAACACTTTTAAAAACATTTTAAAACATTTTTCTTTATAAAATTACATCCTTATCTTTAATAAAAATAATTCCGAGCTTCATTAATTATACGCATTCATACCTGTATGATCTCGGAATGCAATTAACTTTGAAGACGATTAAACTTGCAACAACTAAACTTCGGCATGATTAATTCTTTGAAGCTTTGACGTAACGTCTTCAATTTCTTTAATACGTCATAGACCAAATGGGATCGTGACAAAATAAAAATCTCCAAATGACATATTATAAACACAATTTTGTTCATGAAATTAAGTCAAAATAATACAGGGACTCAATTGGAAATTTATGGCCTTACAAACTCATGGGTGACCATCTCTCAGACCTAGCAGGAACCTTTGAGATCCTCAGAAAATACCGATGAAACTTAACACTAGAAAGTGTTCATTCGGTGTCCAGTCAGGAAACTTCCTTGGATATCTGGTCAGTAAAAGAGGGATTGAAGAAAACCCTGATCAGATCAAATCCATTAGAAAAGTCTAACCCCCTCAGATGATAAGAGATGCCCAAAAGCTTATCAATATGCTCGTCGCACTCAACTGCTTCATATCTAAGTATTCAGAGTGATGTCGACCATTCTTTCAACTGTTGAAAAAAGATAAGGGCCTAATATGGAACCACGGCTACTCCAAAGCCCTGGAAGACCTCAAGTCTTACCTCATCAAGCCACCCTTACTAGTGATTCCAAGCGAAGATGACCCCTTATACCTTTACTTTTCCGTGTTAGACCATGTCATAAGCTCCGCTTTAGTATGACAGAAGGAGGGAGGTCAACATTAGATCTACTACTCAAGTAAGACGCTTCTTGATGCTGAGAAACATGATCTGCCCCTAGAGAAGCTCGCCTATGCCTTAGTAGTAGCCTCGAGGAAATGGAAGCATTACTTTTAGGCTCATTCTATTATCGTGGTTACCTCACATCCCCTTCAATTTGTTCTAAGGAAGTTAACCTCTCCGATCGACTATCAAAATGGTCGATCGAGTTTGTCCATTTTCAACCAACAATATCAATTAAGGGGAAAGTTCTAGCTGATTTCATCATCAAACTCACAGGAAACCATCCTATTGCCCAATTAGAAAATAAGTAGTCGACAGAAGAGGAAGCAAAATCCTTCGATTGGACCCTCTACGTTGATGGAGCTTCTAATTATAAGGGGAGAGAGTAGGCCTTCTATTGGTTACTATAGAGAAAATCGTGCTAGAACAAGGGATCGGGATAGGATTTGAAGCCTCCAAGAATTAAGTAGAATATGAAGCCCTGATCGTTAGCCTACGCAAAGCACAACTTCTAGGGGAAAATACCTTCGGGTATTTGGTGATTCAAAGATAGTGTCTAAGAAGATAAGTGAAGACTTCAACACCAAGGATGAGAGGATGGAATCTTACCTCGCTGTTGTAAGAGGGCTTATGGAAAAGTTTGATAGAGTTAATATTTAGTAGTTTCTCAAGGGGCAGAACAATCATGACGATGCCTTAGCAGCTCTAAGATCTTCTATTGACTCCAATTTATGGAGAACCATTCAGATACAATTCCTCGTGTAGCCAAGCATCAACCAGTCAGTTGTAGCCGAGAAACTCCTCAACATCGAAAAGCCACCCAGTTGGAAATATCCCATCATGACTTATCTACAGAGCGAGACACTGCCAGGCAATAAGAGATCGATGCACCAGATAAGAGTCAAGGTTGCTCGCTTTCACTTTTCTTATGAGGGAGACCTCTATAAAAAGTCTTTCACGGGCCCCAACCTCCAGTGCTTTCACCCAAAAATTATCGAGTAGGTTCTTAGTGAACTTCATCAAGGAATTTGTGGGAGTCATGCAGGAGGAAGATCATTGGCTTTTCGAGTGATTAAAAAAGGATACTGGTGGCCATACATGTAGAAGGATGCTGGAATTTATGTTCGTAAGTGTGAAAAGTGCTAGAAGCACTCCCTTATGGTCCACCAGTCAGCTAGTGACCTCAAGTCATTGACCAACCCATGGACTTTCGCCCAGTGGGGCTTATTTATTATAGGAACATTGTCTACCGTATTTGGAAATTGTAAGTAACTGTTGGTCGGCACTAACTACTTCACCAAATGGGTAGACGCAAAACCACTTGCAAACATCCAGGACTCTAATATGACGAGGTTCATATAGATAAACATCATCACCTATTTTGGGACACCAAGAACGATCATTACTGACAATGGCACGTAGTTCGAAAGTGGCTTCTTTCAAGGCTTTTGAGTCTAACATGGCATCAAACACCACTTTAATTCTATACCATATCCATAGAGCAATGGGAAAGCTAAAGTTTCCAACAAGATAATGATCGATGGATTAAAAAAATGGCTCGAAAGAGCCAAAAGAGACTAGGTAGACAAACTACCCCATATTTTATGGGCTTATCGTACAACTACCAGGAGAGAAATGGAAGAAACCCCCTTCGCGCTCGCTTATGGAATGGAGGCAGCCATCCCATTGGAAGGAGGACCCCCTACTATAAGGACCACCTTGGTCGACCAAGGCCTCAACGATAAAGCATTCTTCACTAAACTTGACTTAGTTGATGAGCGATGAGAACTGGAACTAGTTAAGTCGGCATCCGACCAACAACAACTGGCCAAATAATACAACTAAAAAGTTAATCCGAGGAAAATTCTAATAGGGGATTACGTCCTAAGAGACCATTAGACGACAAACTGGGACCGAATTAGGAGGGAACTTTCAAGATAACCAAGGACGAGCAACAAGGAGCGTATCACTTAGAAACAGTGGAGGGCAGGGAGATACCAAGGGCCTGGAATGCAGTCAATCTTAAGAAGTTCTACTTTTAGACTTCTATATCTTTTATTTTTCAGCATCATTAGTATAGGAAAATTTTCATTTACCAACTAATGTTGCCTTTTATTTATAATTTTAATCAATAAAGGTTGATTGCCCCGTGTATTCTAAACATATTAGTTGTTTAATATCTCTTGATCGAACCCTAATACGCATTTTTTCTAAGCAGTATGCTCCCCTCAAAACATAATAAAGTTTTGGGATTGCACTAAGGTGATCAACATGCTCCAGTCAAGGAATAAAGCTCCTATGGTTACAATAGTGTGCTAGACTTATGCCATTAAAATCTAAAATATATGAAGCGAGGTTTACAATTAACCTTACTCAGGTCTTTGTTGAAAACACAATCGGCCTCTTGAGTTTCTTCGGTAATAATAAAATACCTACGGAGGATCCTTAGGCAATAAATCCAACTCAAGGTTGGTCGCCAACTTAGGTTGGTTCAAAAATCCTGTTTGTACGGATGTCCCATTGACCAGGTACATTCTCTCCATTGCCCTACTTAGGCCTAAAGAAGTGTGACGACACAAACTAAAAGGTAAAGTGGATGGAATGATATGGCTAAGGCATATTGGACTGGGAGAATGTTCAAACACGAGATAACAAAAACTCAACGTCATTTAATCGGTTAAAAAGCCCATTTTTATTAAAAGTTTTTGTACTAATCATTCATATTACGATAAAATCTATCAAGTACTTTTTTGGTCAAACATTGATGTTAAGCAATCAAAAAATAAGGTTAACACATATTTAGTCAGCAAATGCTCAAGACATAAATAATCAGTTGTATCTGTCACTACGAATCATATGATTACATTTACATCAAAAGACCAAGAAATACTTAAATACCTACGACGGACCAGGATGACGAGCAAGGTAGTCCTCTACTCGATCTCTCCAACCATCATCAGGATGAGGAACTAAGTCTTCTTCAATGCCATCTAGGGGTGGCTCTAGAAGTTCTGCAAGAATAGCATCTATTGGAATCCAACGGTCATCCCTCGGGAAGGGATTTTGCACAATAGATGAGTCAATGGTCTAATAGTTATACCACAGTGAGGATTCCTTATAAAGTTTTAATTTTTTAAGAGCACTCGGCTATCCCCTAGAGAAATCAAGGTCTTTGGCTTCTTTTAGTCTTGTTGGGGTATCTGTCAAACCTTGGTCATAACCATCATCCCAGACCTCGATGACCCTTTCGAAATAAATGTCTTAATCAAGTAGCATCTCTCTGGAGACCCACGATGATCACATAAACTAACCTAACGTCTCATTTTAGCTTGGTGATATCCCTCTTGAAATCTTGATTGTCAGTTTGAGCAACTTTGGCCAATGATGAAGAGGGTCCTCGCCGCACCAAATGAGGACCAGATGGAGTGATTTCTTTGAGATGAGCAATTTATTTGCTCAAAACATCATTCTCCCTCTGTAATAATTCACCCACCTTGTTGATTTTAGACGCATCCAAAAGTTTTTCTTTCCAAGCATCCATTTCCTCCTGCAAAGAGGCACCAATTCCCTCCATCTCCTCGAGCCTATCCTTGAGCTTAACGACTACCTCAGATTGATCTTTATAACCCTGATTTCTCACCCTGAGGGATTTACAGATCTTTACAAAAGCTTGAAGCGCTTGAGAGCTTATGCTCGGACCAAGAATCTGACCTATACGGGAGTTAGAAGGAATATAATAGTCTAAATCAATGAGCTACAACCAACCAAACAAGCAACAAAGGTAGCAAAAATCAGTAATGAAACAAAATGTTTGCTTTTCATTTAATCAAAATGCAAAGGCCAGTAAATTTGAGGGTAAGAAGTAAAAATATAACATATGAACAAAACAAGAATAGAGCTTAAATTCCTAGGAAGCCTTAACCTGGTCAGACGTAGAGGGCCCCTTCCACTTGTCAGCAGCTTGGTCGAATGTGGCCTCACCTCTACCAACACCTGAGGAAGCTCCTCCAGCTAGAACAAGGACCCCCTATGGGTTGACCGATGCATCTCCCATAGCAGGAGTAATGGGCTCCATACCACTCTAAGCATCAAGTTGGGAAGACGGAGATACCTTAACAGGATTACGACCAGGATGATATTAGGAGAAAAATAGGGATTCAACAACAACCCTAACAGCAGCTAAGGCATGATCCCAGCCTTTTTTGAAGCATGGTCACCGAAGATAGTCAATTTGTCACTCGACGTCTTCGTACATCACCTTCAAACCTTCATTATACACGCTCTCTCAAATAGTTATTGCCTCCCCCTCTAGCTGGTCCACCTTGGCGACCAACTCCTTATTAACCTCTGCCACTGCCAGCTTGTCTGCAATTACGGTACTATAGTCTTCTCAGAGATTGGACAGCTCCTTGGCTGAGTTTTCCCTCTCCTTGTCAAAGGTAACCTTTGTATCAGCCAGATCCTTCTCAAAAGACTTTAGAGCTTCATCTATCTCTGAATTTCTTGTCGATAGCTCAGCTCAACCACAGAGCATCATAATGTAGTCAGAGACAAACTACAAAACCGAATAAACACAGGTTAAGTATGATATTTTAGAAGAAAATGGAGAACAGAGAAGTATAGAGAAAGGAGTACTCACAAAAGCAAGCCCTTGGGAAGATTTAAGGGTTAACTGGTCTCCCCCCATACTCGATGAGCGCTCGCGATCGGCTGCGAGCATTACTTTCTCCAATAGAAAAGGGGCAAGTTGAGGAGTAGAAGCCACTAGGGCTTCCTCAACAACAATAATAAAAGGCACCATCAAGGCCTTTGATGCATGTTCCCTTATCTTCTCTCCCTCTCTCTCTCTCTCTTCTTCTATTTCTCTCTCTCTCTCTCTCTCTCTCTCTTGTTTTTTCTCCTCTTCCCTTTTCTTTCTCTCCACCTCCTTCTCCTGAACCACCACCTTGGAACTACTAATAGAGTCACCAGCCTTCTGCTTAAGGAGTTGTATCTATTGGACAACAGATCATCATTATCGTCATCTTGGATCAAATTTCTTCTCCTCGGAAGGGCCATCTCTTCCATGTTGGACTCCTCTTTGCAGGACTCTTCCTCGCTGCTATCACTTTCACCACTTCCTTCCTCCCCGCCTTCTATCAGATTATCTTTTGAGCCACTTTCTTCCTCTTCCTCTACCTCAATGGGTTCAAAAGTACCACCAACTCCTTCTTGTGGAAACTCTAGGTGATGGATTATGTCTACTGGGTGAGAAATAAAGATGGAAGTAGTATTCATTTACTCCATCAAGAATGTAGCAGATCGAGGATGCTCCCCCTCAACAACAGTGTCTCTTATTCTCCAAGCTTACAAAAGTTCAACAGCTCGAATCTCGTGAGGAGCAGGCTCTTGATTCGTGGCTTTTGCTATAAAATAAAAAGAAGGAAAAATCAGAAGGAAAGTACATAGAGGAAGGTTAAACAATAAAAGATATATGGTGATAACAACCTATGTATTCCTATCCAAAGGTAGGGATCCGTGGTCCCCTGTACCATATGCCCCCTGATTGGGGAGGATATTGCCAATTTCTGGCAATAAAACCATCTATCCAATAATGTTTATGGGAATCATGTAGATTTACTACCAACACCCTATCAGGACTTCTTGCTTTCACGTACAGAAAACCCCCACTGGTGCGAGATAAAGTATAACAATAGCAGATCTTAGATAATCCTAAGTTGGTACCAAAGAGTTGGTTTATCCTATAAACTCCATTAACAATCTTTCACACATTTGGCTAACATTGGGCAGGAACTATGTTGAAGTATTGGGTAAAATGTAAGAACAAAGGGTTAGGGGTAAAATGTTAAACCCCCTTGAAAAACAACAAAACATGAATCTAGTGACCATCTTCTAGATCACGAACATTTTTGGGGACTGAAGGAAGGTCTATGTCTACCCCATTAAGAATATTGTAACATTTTCTAAATGCTGACAAAGACTTATTATCAAGTATTGACATGAGAAAAACACAAAAACCCTAGCTACAGTAGAAGAATGATTCACAGAAGAAGAAGAAGAATAAGAAGAAGAAGAAAGTTAAAACTTACAAGATAGATATGAAGCTTGGAATGCTAAGAAGTCTTGGTTTTGAAGAGCGATAGTAAGGAATGAAGCCTGAGAACACAGTATGCGTAAGAACGACTAAAGACAATGAATTGACGGTTAAGTTTTTTCTTAACAAGCCAGTTTCAAACACTCAAATGATGTTTTACTTTTTTCGAGAAAGATTTGACGCTTCAATTTCTTACAGAAAAGAGGGCGTGCCCCTTCTATTTCAACAAGTTATAAGTATACCACTGCAGACAGTGCTTGTCACTTAGCCTAATTTAAAATCCATAGGCCCAGGCAATGGCACAAATATTTTAGGGGCAATTATAGGGACCAATTTTATTCTCATCCCACGAGGGTACCCGACCTGGCCCAATAAATCAAGAAAGCTGCTCGACCCAAATCGCGAAAATAAGATATGAGTATATGCTCTTAACACCACCCCAAATCCAAGTGAATCCCTTATAATCTTCACTACACCAAAAATAGGAATCTGGCACGGTTTGAACTGTGCCAGAATCAGGTGTTCCAAAATGGCCATTTTTTATGTCACGGTTTAAAAGTGTGCCAGATTTGACCAAACAGGAACATTTCTGGCACACTTTTAAATTGTGCCAGAATTTTATATTTCTGGCACACTTTTGGTACAGTTTTGAACTGTGCCAGATTGAGTACATTTTTATAAACTTTTGGCACAGTTCAAAACTGTGCCAAAATTTGATACACTTTTGGCACGATTTTGGAACTGTGTCAAATTTTTGGATAAAAGAAAAAAAAAATTATTTGAAAACAAAAAAATTCACAAATTGTAAATCTTGCACGTTGTTGATAAACTAATGTACATACAAACTTCAAAATATTACAAGTCTTTAGTAGTTCACAAACAAAAAAAATGGCAGAGTTTCCTCTATTTTCTAGACATTCTAAAACCTGCTAATATAAAACCTGCGTAACATAAAGCCCGCTCGACCACAAAATATAACAATAAACATACAATAGCCCACACAACCATAAAAGTTAACAATAAAAATACAAAATCCCGAACGTCCATAACACAAAAAATATAATCATGAATAAACCCCTTATTGTAAACCATTTAGTTCTTCATGTGTTCCATGTGAATAAACGCTAATAATAAAATGTTATCCAACAAAAAAAATAGGATACAAAAAAGATACGGTATTAGTAACCAAGTAATTTATAAAAAAGCTTACTCAAGATAAAAAAATTACATATAGGAGTTGTAATTATTATTACATTCTAAAATTGAAAATCTTACGGAATTTATGACTACTTGGTCAGTTCCTACAAGTTACATTGGTTTCGTGTGAGGTGTTAGTGCTTCTTACGGGATCGTTTAGGGGCTGGTTTGGGTTTTCACCCTTCAACGGCCTTTTTATAAGCCTAATCTATATATTATTAAATTATCGTCACATTCTCAAATCGAGAGACAATACATAATTGCATTTTTACCAACATCTTCCAAGTTCTCGCAATGAGCTTGTTTTCTACCCCAAACTGGATACTCGGGCACTTTGATGTCATCGAGTTAAACTCGCACTTCATTATTTCTCAACGTATGGAAGTGAATGGTCGAAGCCTCGTGGTTGCGTTTTCCTCTCATAACCGACAAGTTCACGTGTCTGGTATAGTATTTTTCATTCAATTAGACAGGTGAAATTTGGAACCTCGAATGCAGGGGAGGAAAGAGAACACGAAGGAACCGCAATGTCTAAAGTAGGTAACTCCTCAACGTTGTGTCCAACACATGAAAATTTCCCGGTTTTGAAGTCAGTAATGAATTCTGATAATGAGGACTTTATTCCCTCTATGTCACTCCTAAGGTGATCAACATGATCCTTCCAATTTTTGGTGTCCTCTTTCACCTCTTTAAGCATTTCTCTAGAAAATGCCGACCCTAATATAGCGGTTCTTAAAATTATGTACCCAACACAATGAACATGCCCTCGCGTATCTTTTTCAAAAACCTCAAAAATAGGCCCGGCATCCAAGGTCTCCTCCTGACCACTCGCTTTGTATACATCCAGAAGCAATTGAATTTGGTCCTGTACAAAAATATATTAACATTAGGTTTGATGATACGATACTTTTTTAGACAAAACGAACATTAAAAAATTTAAATTACCGCAAATATTTTATCATGAGGGGCATAACCACCTCCTTTAACTATATGAGTTGCCAACCACAATTCAACACGAGTGTGTGCACACCCATGATTATTTCTCCAATTCTCTGAAGCTCGGGCATAACCATAACGACCTGTGTTATGAGTTATCTTTCTCACACAATTTTGTTTAGTCTCTTTGTTCTTTATTCACAAAGTTTTTTGAACCTCTAAATCTTCATTATTGCAAAACACCTCCCAGTCCTCAGATTTGACATTTCATGGTACTTTCTCCTTCCACTTTCCAACATCAGCATCCTTCAAATTAACCCTTAGCTTTGACTTGAACTTTTTCCAAACATCGTTCTTTTTTTTTTATAAAAATTTGCTTCTGACTTTCGCGCACATCTGGGAACTCTTTCTACAATATATGAAGAAATAAAATTAAAACATCACATAATTGAATTTACTAATTATTATATTCTTTGGAATAGAAAGGAAGAGTATACCATTAATGATGACCAAACTGAGTTCTTATATTACACATCCACTTGTTTCCCAACTCGTATAAGAAATGTGAACATGTGTCCTTGCTAAGTCTCCCAACCTGGCTGAGAGTGTATATGAATCTTCACCAATTGGAAGGTCGTGCTCATTAAATTTTAATTTCTTAGCGGAAGAGTCATCACCTACTCTTGAAGCACCCGAAGCAACCTTAGAACGGGAGGTTGATATAGGTGTCACCCCATTTACTGACGGTTGTGAAGTATCACCAATATGAGACATTTATCTAGAAAAAGTGACTATTGGACACCAAAATAATCAGAATAAACATTTACAAGAATATTACATGTTCAAATAGCAATATAAAGAAGATTACATATTCAAATAGACACCAATATATTACATGTTCAAACCTCAGTAAACATAAAATTACAAGTTCAAACAGCCATACCTGTATTAAATGTTCAAATAACAATAAACTATTAAATGTTTACAACAACAACAACAAACGGAATAAATAGAATATTACATGTTCGAAATAACAAAAAATATAATATTGCATATTCAAAAACAAGTTCAGAACTAAATCATTGCACTAGAAATCCGTGTCCAAAAGCTCTAGTAATTTATCATTTTCCTCGAGAATAGAGTCATACATCGTACGGTCCATGTCCATCACATCTATTTCTTTTGTCTGTCTCTTGGGAGAGTGTAAAACAACTGACCACCCCTTCAGCTTTACTTGACAATAAAATACTTGACTGACTTGATATGCAAGGATGAACGGATCATCCTGAATGGTATTTTTACTCACGATCTTACTAAGATTCACCATCACCAATTTTGAGTTGGGTTCAACTTTGCAAGCATTATTATCATCAACATCCACCCAATCACAATAAAAGACAGTATGTGTGAACTCAATATAATTGAGGTCGAGTATTTTTCTAATAACTCCATAAAAGTTTGTCATAATCCCCTTCTTATTAAAGGCCTTAGTGGATACACCACTACTCTGAAAGTTATAATTCTCTTCATGTCCATAAGTATAAAAGGTGTACCCATTGAATTGAAATTTCTCATAACTGGTAACCCTATGGAGCGGACCATCGGCATATGGCAAAATTCCCGTATCATTAAATCTTGAGGCCTGTAAGGAATTGATAATTTTTTAGAGTTTCATTAAAAATAATTAAGGTTGATAAAAAAAGTACATGTATAAATAAAGACTTGCCTCATTCCTTAGCCAAGGGATGAAATCATCAATTCTATGCCTAGATTGAGTCTCGGTTACCACAAATTTTCTACAAGAAATTAGTTTCAAAATTAAGAAATATCACGTTACAATCAATTAATACGAATTAACATAGAACTAAGTGTGTACCTTCTCCATTCTTCAACACTGTCGCATTGAGATAAAACCCATCTTCGTACTTGCTCATATTGTATATTATTTAAGATCAATTCTTTAATTTTACCCAATGCTCGTTGGCATTCCGAGTCATCAAACTCATCATCAAGAAAATCCTCAAGATTCCTCTTATGAGTTCCTTCCCCTCTTTTCGATATGTACTCCATGGCATACAAATAAGCTTCATGTAACAAATATGCATTAGTAATGCTCCCTTCATTGTACCTATTGTTTCGTGACCAGTTTTTATATCTTCCCATTTCTCTCTCAAACAACCACATCACCCGATATCTTGGTGACCCAGTTGTCAAAGCTTCATCAGCTAAATGGTACATGAGGTGGATCATCACCACAAAAAAGGTAGGTGGAAAATAAATTTCAAAGACACAAAGTGCCTATACCAATGCATTTTTAGCCTTCAAAAGATGTTCCCTAAATATCACTTTGTCACATAACACATTAAAGAATATGCTTATCCGTTGTATAGCTTTAAACAAAGGCTTATGATCCGAAAATGAATGCATAAGCAACGCAGGAAGCAACCGTTTTAGAATGACGTGATAATCATGGGACTTGAGATTCGAAAATCCAAGTGGATTGAGGTTAACATTATTGCTGAAATTTGATGAAAATCTAATCGGTACCTTTAATGTTTTTAGTGTATGAAAAAAAATTTCTTTATCTTCCTTTCCTAATGCGAAAGGTGCCTTTGGCATCAGCCTTTTGTTACTGCCATCAACATATTTCATCCATAATTTCCTTTTAAGATTCAAATGAACTTTCAAGTTTTCACGGGCTTTGACCATATCTTTATTTGATGAACCTTTCACCGAGAGTATTGTACCTAAAGGAGTCTCTGTGACATTCTTTTCAACATGCATAACATCTAAATTATGTCTAATATTATGATCCTTCCAGTACTCTAAGTTAAAGAAAATTAACCTCCTTGAAAAACCCTCGGTACCCGCTAGATTCTCATTGTCACCCCCACTTGGATAATCATCGTCTTCCATTACGACATCCTCCTTCTCTGTCCCCTTCCCCTTTCCCTTTTCCTTTCCCTTTTGGTCTCCCTCTCCCTCTCTTTGAACACCTTCTCGAGTCATAAGTGACACTATCTGCTCAACTTCTACACTTATTAACTTTCTTGGAGCCATAGCATCCTCTATTTTACCATTAAATGTTTTCTTTGATGTGTCAACCCTATAAGGAAGGTCTTTAGGAAGGAACATATGAGATCATTGGTAACAACATTTCGTTGACTTCGAAAGATATTGAGAAGGTGTATTTGTAGAAAAAACAGGACACCCATTGTAACTTTGAGTTGAACAACCTACTAACATACCATAAGCTAGAAAATTATGTATACCCCACATCAACATGGCTTTTAACTGAAATTTCTCATTTTTGTACGCATCCCAAGCCTCAACTCCGGACCATAAGATCTTTAAATCATCGACCAACGGTTGGAGGAAGACGTCAATATTACTTGATGGTAACTTTGGTCCGGGAATTAATACAGACTACATTGAAAACTCACTTTTCATACACATTGATGGAGGAGGGTTGAGAGGTTGAATTATCACTAGCCAATAACTATACTTACGGCCAAACATGTTATTCGAGTTGAAACCATCAGTTACTATTGCAAGTCGAATATTCTGCGAATCTTTTGCAAAATCTCTCCACATAATGTTTGAATTTACCCATTCTGCTGAATCTTGGGGATAACACAAGAATTCCATACAAGAACTTACACGAGCGTGCCAAGTCATTTTCTCTGCTATGCATTTTATGGTATACAACCATTTTGGCCTAGGGATTAGAGGGAAATGTCTCATTACCTTCTTGGGAACCCTAGAGTACTTTTTTTCCATTAGTATTATGAATTTCTACCCCGTCCTCGTCTAGACAATTAAACTTGTAGCGTAAAGAATCACATTTTATACATCTAGTAGATTTTTCATGCTCATTCCAAAATAGCATACAGTTGTTAATGCATACGTCATACTTAACATAATCCATACCGAGATCTCTAACGGTATTTTTCATTTCTGTATAACTAGTTGTCTAGTTGTTCTCTTAAGGAAGTAGTTCATTTAACAATCTAAGAATTCCACCTGTAGCACCATCCGATAAATTGAATTGTGTTTTCAAATAATTCAACTTTACAAGAGCATACATTTTGGCATGGCGCGAAGAACCAGTAGCAGGGTGCAATGGCTCATGTGAGAGTTGATGTAAACGATCATACTTCTTGACTTTGTATTTATGTGTGTGCGAATCATTGGGAACCTCAAAAGTTAGGGGGCTTCATCACTGCCTACACAATTAGGTTCACTAGGTTCCGCTTCACCCATAAACATCTCACAAGCATCATTCACAAGATCATTCAAAATTGGAATATTGTGCACATCAGCGTGTTATGTCGGTTTCACAGATTGCAGTGGTTATTGGACTTGATCAACAACTAATGTCTCACCATGAAAATGCCATAAGGTATAGTTCATGTCCATACCATATGTCATTAAATGAATGAATATATCATCTATAACAACATCTCCTTTCCCATTTCAACAACGTCTATAGGGACATGAATGTTTAGCATTCGAACTATTAATACGCATATAATGTAGGAACCGTAACACCCAATCTCTATATGTATAGGTCTCGATATTTTTCTCATTTATCCACTCTTTGTTGATTCCCGACGACATCCTGATTAGTTTAAAGAACACACATTATAATATAAATGCTTACTGTAAATATATTTAAGTTTATTCAAGTGTAAATATGTATATATTTGATCTCCTATATTTCCTCCATCTCCTCTGCAGGGTAAGGATCCTATCCCATTCGAAAATGCATATTTTGTATTGTTCATAATGACTCTTGCCATGTCTTAATCAGAAAAATTTCGCCAGCATCTCCCTACAGTTCTTCAAGTACACAACTTAAATTGGGAGTGTTCATGTGTTACTTAAGTTTTTCAACCAAGAAAACACAAAACACTACATCAATTTCACCCAAAGAATATAAAGAGATACCACCGAATCTTTCAGAATGGGACATGCATAAACATTATGTACAATACAAACTTTTGCATTTCCAAACTAGCCAAAAATGGGACAATTCAAGAGTTCTCACCATAGTCATAATGAGACCTCTTGAACGGGTCTAATTTTTTTCTACGTGTGTAACTTCAATATTGAATGTTTAGTATTAATGTATACTTAATATTTAAATAGTTTTTTTAGCTTTTTCTTAAATTTTCAACACATAATATCGTTTATCCATTTAACTAGTGGGGTGTCTACTTTACAATTTGTTATTTTTACTATATTATAGAATATTTAGCACTTAAATTTTCTTAAAACTACGTAACCTATACGAATCAGATCAAATATGCATTTTAAATAGAAGGGAAAGAACATAAAAACATAGATTACCACTAAAAGATTCCAAGGTCCATCCAAAAACCAATGATTTATTTATTTTCATTATCAACATTCAATTTGCACCAAAAACTCACACATTAAAAAAATAATAAATATTTAAAAATGTATATATAAAACCCTAAAAGGCAAACACGAATTAAATCACGCATATCATAAACTCTAGGATCAAATCTTATACCTTACTTAGGTTAAAAAAATAATACCTGATTGGGATGAGTGGAGTGAGAGAACTATGCAGTGACCAGAGAAAGAGAGAGTGGGCCGGAGAAAGAGAGCACTGGTCGTAAAGAGAAAGTGCGATGACCAACGATCTAGAGAGAGAGATTGACCTCCGACCTAGAGATAGAGATTGAACGCCGACCGAAGAGAGAAAGAGTTATCACCGACCGTCGACCTAGAGAGAGACAGAGTGAGCTCCGCCCACCGTGAGAGTGAACTGGAACGAGGAGAGAGTGGGCGAGCATCGTGAGAGCGGGAATGAAAAGTATGTAATGTTTTTTTTGGGTATTATATATTTTAGTAAGTGTACTCAATTTTGGCACACTTTAAAACAGAGCCAAATTTTGGCACTATTTTAAAGTGTGCCAAATTGCTATTAAACGGTGCCAAAATCTGGCACAGTTTTAAACTGTGCCAGATTTTTAAAATCAGGGTGTGCCAAATTGCTATTTTTGGTGTAGTTCTTGTGGATATATTCAAGGGATTGATGGTTCATTATGGAGGTCTTCCAGTTACTTGAAAAACTAAAATTCTATATCTATAAATAATAACCCTTGGTCCGGGGCATAGGGGCATGTAACCAAGTATATTGAGAGATACTTAATAAAATAGTACACCCCTCTGTGGACGTAGGCAAGTTGTCGAACCATGTACATAGTTGTGTTGTTTATGCGATTATATGCTTTCTTGTTTGACTCTGATTGTTCTTTATAAATCCTTTATTGTGATATTTTTTGATACCATAGAAATAACCCATCAAACTAATATAAATGGATTAAATATATTTTTAGATTGGAACAGATACTTTCGTCTATAAGGAGAGGTCTTCCCCTATCATGTTATCCCCAAATACCGATCCCCAAATACTGATTGTACGAACAGAAAAAGATCTCACATATAGGAATGGAGAATTTCTACAAAGAAGAGCTATATATTGACTATGGAGAAGTGAGCCAAGCCATCCAATAAGATCTCAATGTTGATGAGGTTACAAAAACTAATAGGGAAGTACATATGCACCTTCTTTCTTCTAAGAAGATGTCTATATCTTTTCCATGATAAGAACCTCTAGCTTAGTCCAAACTGAATGATTTGTCACTTCGTATGAAGCCTCAAGATCTTACAACATCGTAAAGGAAAATAGGAAACTGGTCAGCATCCCCAAGATTAACCTTTACCTCTAGGCACCACACGCTGGAGATTTTGAAACCCCACCACAGGTTAAATCCATAACCTCCTCTCCCACCCTCTGTGGAATTGTCACTAGTAGATATAAGACGACCAACGCTTTCTACAAGACCTGTCTTAGGTTATCCCCTATACTAATCCCATGTTTTGCGCTGCCAAGGAAACCACCGATCCTCCTAAAGAGCACAAGTTCGAGCCTAACAAACCCCACCTACCCCCAGGGCCATCCCTGAAATTTTATGGGCCCAAGGCGAACTTTTAAAATGGTGCCCCTCACGCATATTGAATTAGTTTTTCACTTAAAATTGAAAAATAATCTTTGCAAAGTATTAAAGATAAATTATGATTTTATTAAAACCAAATCATTAAGCATGATATAGCTCTCTTAAATTACCCATGCCAGCCAATGTCCTAAAAATCATACCCTAACACTACCCATCCAAAACAATTCAAAAGAAACATATCCCAGCAAAACATTACTTAAAATGAGTTCTTCTCACATTCTTGGTAAAAAAAATCAATGATTAAGAATGTATAATCAAGCCTTGTGACCATATCCTTCTCAATCAATAAGATAGATAGACCATCCAGTCTTTCTTATGAAATGGTCGAATCGAGATGAGATTTAATCAATAATATCATATAAGCAATCCTTGTATTCATGAAACAGTCTCCCATCATTTCAAGTAACTCAGCACATCAATTTCATTTTTTGTTTCCTTGGTAAAAAATCTCTCAAGATTTCTAGATCTAAAAATAAATCTCTCCTATCAATAACATAATGACTGGCATGATCAATTGAAACAAAAATCCAAAGACTTCTTTATATTTTTGAAATTACTCAAATATATTCGTAAGAGAATAAATAGCTTAATTTACTATATATATGAAATATTTGACACTAAAGGACTCTTCAACTGATTGTATTGCCTCTTCACTATTACACTCATCAAATTATATCTTTTTATGAATGACATGCTTCTCAAGAAATACAACTACATTATGTATTTTAGTTTAAACCCTTTTCGCTTCATCCATGCCCTTCTCAAATCCATCTTCTATATACCTCTCAAAAAAATCCATTTTAATTGAAGTACAACAACATCAATCCGCATGTCTTTCTTTTGTAATAATTTTCTAATGGAGTTAATAATGAATAACAAATCATGGAAAATAATCATGCCTAATAAGATTCAAAATTATTCATCTCATTATTTGCTAAGGACTCAACTTCACTATTTATTTTTGGATTCCAATTGATGCTTTCTAAGTGGATCTGAGCATCTATTATTTTTATGCTTGGTATCTTACCACTTCAACACTTTCAACATGACTTTACCAATGCGTTTTGGATAGTAACTTGAGTTTAAGACCTAACACTTGTGCTTTCATTACATCCACCATTTGATATATGTTGAAATGAATGTATACAAACATTGTACTACTCCAAAAAAATAAACAACTTTAGCTCACGAGTTAGCCATATAACAAAGTGAAAGATTAAGAATATGGAAACCACGTTGAGTGTAAAAGGTTGTGGGATTTACTTCAAGAAATATTTCTTACACACCTTTGTTTTCCCCTTTCATATTAGACCCATTGTCATAGCATTTTCCTCTTACATCCCAAATATCAAGGGCTAGAGTCATGAGTACATCTTCAAGTCCATTAAAATCCCTAAACTTGATGTATTATCCACATTTAGAAACTCTAAAAAATAACTCTTCAACTATTATAAGATCTTTTAAAACATACACACATCGTATTACAAGTCACACTTATTCTTCAAGGCTTTCATTAAGACTGAAATTTAGTACGACTGAGAAATATGTTGCCTTCTGAATTATTTTGACAATTGAATTTTTAATAAAACTCAGTAACTATTCAATAATTTTATTTTAGATTTTATGTAAAATATAATGATTATGAACTTCACCATTTTTATAACTCCAGATTTGTTCTTTCATTATTGGATCAAATTCTTTTATCATCTCAATTGAGTGGAAGAAGTTTCCATTGTTCTGATGATAAATCTTCTCATCATCCCCACAAAATGCCAAACCATTTTAGCAAGTGTTTTGACATCATCAAGTATCCTTAGTAATACTTATCTCTAATATCCCCACTCTTTATTTACCAATTATTTCACACCTTTGTCAATTACTTCACTCTTCTACAATCAAGTTTCAAATTTAATCCAACGTTTCAATACAAATGATGTGCGCATCACTTCCTTCGTGACTTTATAACTATTGACCAAGATTTTTTAAATATTTAAACCCCTGAGTTGCTAATTGTGTCCTATTAGCCTCTTTTTATGAACAACCTATAACAAAAAACAAAAATCTTATCCAAAGTTGTTGAATGTACAAGCCATCTCCTATCATGGTTTTTCCCATTCGACCATTTTTGAGTTTAATGTACAGAAGAGAAATTCCTTTTCTCATTATCTTTCAAAAAAGAAATATAAACTCTTTGAGGACCTTTTTCTACTAAAAAAGTCTCTCAAACTTTGATCAAATTTATCCCGATTCCCAGGATCATAAATATTTAATGGTCCATGACCTTCACCCACTTCAGCCTTAATGTCAATTTCATTGTCATTCCAATTGTTGTTTCCAATAGGTTCTTAAATATTTATCAAACCTTTGGGTTATTCAGTCAAACCTTTTTCATTGTCATTTACATTACTTCGTTCCTCATTATCATTTTCTGGGGGTTTATGATTTTTTTTTATCAAGGGCTCCTACTTGAGATTTCATAAACGTTTTTGTTTGTCTCCCCTTTTTTCTTTTTTTCCCCACAAAACTGTGAAGCTTTATTCAAACCAATAATATTTTACAGGAGATGTTGAATGCTGCATACTTAAGGATTGTGCTACGACTCATATCACGACATAAGAAAGGAAAAACATACGACGGAACAGACATAAAAACTGCAGAAAAAAGGTCGCAAAATTGAAAAAGCAGCAAAAACATGAGCACATAGATTTGCTTCACGAAAACAAAAAACAAACTACATGGTGGAATCTATGCATGCTTTCATGGATGGGTTGCAGCAAAGCCTCGAGGGTCTGATGATGAGCCTGCCTCCTGACAATCATACTGAATGCATTTTGGCAGTCCATTTCGATTTCAATACATTTTATTCCTATCTGAAAAGCTAGATCAAGACCAATTTTTAAAGCCCAAAGTTCCACTGTCAATGATGACACATTTCCCATGTTTTTGGTGAATCCCAATATAAAGTCGCCTCACGCATTTTCGATTAATCCGCCGATGGAAGCAAGACCAGTGATATGAGATTTGTCCCCATCAATGTTACATTTAAAAAAAAACTTGCAATGGGGTTGTCCACGCAATTTGAAAAGGAACCATTTGATGCTACCATGGTCTATGAATCTCGCTGTGGTGGGTATAGATAAATTGGTTCACTTGGTCTGAGATGGCCCGAGTTATATGAGTTTAAACAATTGGTTTATGATTAAACAACGTCTCATTTTATGCAAGTGAGAGGTTAGGGATCTCAAAGAAAGGTTTGATTCCGTATGCCGTTAGTTGTCCTTGATGACTGATATCCCTTAGCCATAGGAGAATGGCTAGTGTAGATACATCAGTCTGTGTATAATTCATTCGAACCTGAAATGTCGACGGACGGTCGATAAATATATGGCGATTAGAAATTGGGAGTTTACAAAGCGAACAATTTGAATGGGGAATTTTATGGTAATAATAGAGACGGCCCGCTATAAGTAAAGCCTAATGGATGAGAAACTATAAAAATAGTTTGATTTTTGGGGGTAATTCTCTCTTCCAGTGCCACATCCATGGTAATAAAGGTGTTTGATTTTTTTTCTCCTCACTGTTGAGCCAAGTAAGAGTGTCTTTATAGTAAATTTTGTTCCATGACTCGGCCACCAGAACGAGGAATCCTTTTCAGTCATGGGAGATATGTAAATAGCTTGAATAAAAAAAAGAAAGTCCGATGGCAAATATTGGGCAATTAATCCTAAATTCCATTAATAGTTATGGATGAATAGATGTAATGGGTCAAATAGAATGTTGGGAGGTATATTCGGGAAGCGATGCTCGAAAGTTTCCTATAAGACCCAGATATGTTTCTCGAGCGAGATATCACCCGGTCTAATTTTCCATTTAATTCCTTGCCTAAATAAGGAGATTAATTTGGATACACGCGTCCAGAACCAAGAAGCATTTGAATGCCTCGTTGCTTCAAGTAAAGAGGATTCAGAAAAATATTTGTGCTAGAGAAGCCGCACCTAGAGGTTATTTTGATTATGAGAAAGTTCCATTAAAAGATTAAGCATGAATGCAATATTAAGTTTGTGCTGATTTTTAACTCCTAAGCCTCCAAATTATTTGGGTAAGGTAATCGCGTCCCAAGGTATGGTAGAGGTCTTGTGTGTTTGAGCATTTGCATTCCAAAAGAAATTTTTATTTTTCCGTTGAGTGTGTCAAGGGATGGATTTAGGCAATGGGTAGGCGAACATACTGTATACTAGAAGAGAGGTAGAAACTGTAATGATGAGAGCAGCTCTACCAGCATAGGAAAGAAAGTGAGAATACCATGTGTGAAGTCTAGTTTCAAGGCCTTCAATGAGGTGAATGAAGAGGCTGCGAGTGACACGACCAGTAATGAGAGGGAGTCCTAAATACTTTTCTTGTTGCATATTTCTCTGAAATCCAAGCATCGATCGAGTTTCACACATAATAGTGCGTGGAGTAGATGGACCAAACTGTACTTTCTAGGAACCACGATAATATCTATAAAAAATAGTATAAAAATATATTATTATAAAAGCTAACCCCCAAAAATGCGTAACAAAAAGGCAACTATTTTTTTACACGGAGATTGAATAATGAATATAAAAGACCTTGATCAAGTATACTAAATGTACCATATGAAAAATTGTCTTTAAAAACAAGTTTCGGTCAATTCTTAAATCCAAGAGAAAAAATTTAAGTGGCCAAAAATAAAAATGAATCAATGATGAAAGTGAAACTGTGCCGCAATTTCTTTTTGTAAGAATCAAGATTGAAACTATAAAGTGATTGCACTCATGTTGAAGGTTTGTAAATCAAAGTTAAACAATAATGAAAACTATAAAATAATTACATAAAAAATATAATTTGCCAACAAGCTGTCTACATACAGATTGAATCTAAATTAAAACTATAAAAAATGAATCAAGATTCATGGAGAATGTTTCTAAATTGCCAACAAGTAGTATTTGTAAGTCTGTAAGAAAGTTCAAAATATGGAGAAATCACCAGATGTGAATTGGGTACAAAGATCTGGGATAAATCATCCCTCTTGTTTGATTTCGATAAAAACTTTGGCACACCAATGATGATTCAAAGAGGTAAGGAAAAGTCCTGTTAATATAAGAAATGAATCTCCTAAGCATATGAATCAAAATAGTGTTGGAGTCTTGGGTAAATTAATATATAATCTCCAACATAAATATATATTTTGTAAAAAAGATACATATTTGTAATTTAATTCATTTAGTCCCTCAAATAACCATGTATCCAATATTCTTTTATTTTTAAACGTCCGCGCAAGAAACATCCCACCACCACCTCCACCCACCCCGTTATGGAGCTCCGGTTGATCCAAACAACCGTTTATCCAAAATTCTCATTTTTTAAAAGTCCGAGGCACCCCACCGCCACCCACCCCACTTTCGAAGCTTCGGTGGGCTCAAACACTCATTTAATCAATATTTTCATATTTTTAAAGGTCCATGCTAGTGGCACCCAATCCTCACCCCCACCAATCTCATTATTGGAGCTCCAACGACCCTCATCAGAGCCCTGACAGTGGAGTGCGTAGGGGTGGGGTGCAGCTAGCGCGGAGCTTTAAAAATAAGAGAATATGGATAAATGGATGTTTAGTCCCATCGTGTTTCTACTGTGGGGTGGGAAAGGGTGGATGGAGTGCCGCTGACCTTTAAAAATAAGAGAATATTAGATAAATTGGTGTTTGAGTGACTAAATGGGTTAAATTAAAAAATAGTTATCTTTTTTACAAAATATATAATTATGTTAGGAATTATACATTAATTGACCCAATTATTTAAATAATTTGTTTGTATTATTGTTTAATCCTAACAATTAATGTAACAACCTAATTAATAAGTATTATTATATGTAAGTCCTATTTAGAGATTTTTTTTCTTAATTAAGTCCTATTTACTAGTCAACCATTAATTAAGTTATATTTTTAAAGGTGCACACAATAAATATTACTGCTTGTATAATTTTTTTTCATTGAAATATTCTAGGATCCATGTATCTTGTTTGATAAATTTATGAATTTCTTTTTCCAGTGAACACATCAAATTTTATTGTCTGTGTAATATTAACGCAGTAAATGTTACTGTTTGTGAAAATGTCTCAGATTTATCTGCTTCATTTTTACATCCACATAGTATATGTTACTATCTATATAATTTATTTTCTTTGAAATATTATGGTCTTAATGGATCTTGTTTGATAGATCTTGGTGAGGATATTTCAAAAATAATAATTTTGAAAAAAATGGATTTGTGAATCAAAAGTTATGATCATTTGAAGATTAAAATTTTGAAGAAAAAATGTTCAACCACTTGTGTAACTTCCCCCAACAAGTTACGAATGATTCGTTTCAAAAGAGAATTGCCAAAGAAAGTCCTAAAAAATTAGGAATATGCCTTTTTGATGGTTGAAAAGTCACTAGGACTTATTTTTGGAAATCCTTTTCATATATGATCTATATATATAAAAAAAACTAAATCTAATTTGTAAGTCTGTTTTTTTATTGAATAAACTATCGTTTTTAAATATTGAAAAATAAAATACATAACAAAAAAAGGTTGAAAAAAATAGGTCCGGAGTTGAACCTGTAATTACACGGTTAAAACAATGGTTTAACCCAACTCTGCTGAGAAGATTTTTATGTTTTTGTCTATATAACTAATACATGCGCAAATTATATAAGGACCCCTAAAAATTTTCTTTTTGGGATGGGACCAAGTTGACAGCCTCTCCGTACGCCGGCCCTGCCTACCTCTATCAAGGGATATGGTCAAATTGCTAGCTCACCCGAAGACCATTCCAATAATCCTCTGCAAGAATCATGTCAACCTCATCACGAGAAACATATGAGTTTTTTTTTTTGGTAAACATTGAAAAGGAAATAGATTACTCAAAGTTTACACATCGAAACCATAGGCCATCAAGGCAACATAGAAGAACTCTAGAAAGAACCATAAAGACGGAGCAAAGCATAAGGCGAGACAAACTACATAGTAGGATTAGCAAGGATCCGGCGCAAAGCATTGGGGATCTCCTCAATTTCCACAAAGGTCTCCTCCTGGACCTTAGCCTCCCGTGCCAGCCAGTCCGCACCCCGAACCATACCAGGATTGACATAGAAGAAGTCCGCGCCCACCTTTATCATGAGCTCGTAACAGTCGACCCTAATATTTTCAAAGTCAGTTTCATGATACTGGACCCCTTTGAAGATATCAATAAGCTCGTGAGAGGTAGTTTCAATAAGAATATCCTTCCAACCCCGCATTTTGGCCATATTTAGACCGTGGAAAAGGCCTTCCATAAGGGCACAAAGTAGAGAAGGAGTACCCCTGAGTCATCCGTAGTAGTCGCTCTTCCAATGTCCCCGGTCATCAAGGACATAACCCCCAAAAGTAACAATGTGGTAGGTAGGGTCAGTACAAGCCTGGAGGGCAACCTTAGTATTTCCCCGGTCAACATGCTCCAGGAGGTAGAAAAGAGCCTCCGGGATCTCTTCATACTCAGCATAGTCGTGAACCTGTCGCCTCCCAATTCGAGCTAAGCCATCAGCCCACATATTATTTGATCTCCTGATATGTGAGACCATAATATCCATCTCCGCCATAATAGCAATGCACTCATCGATAATGTTAGTCAGCGGGTGGTTCCGATGATCCCGTCTATTCAGAAAGTGGGTGGCATCCAGGCAGTCACTGCGAAGTAAACACCCCATCCAGCCCTTGAGTTTTTCCATATTCAGCCCATGAAGAAAGCCCACTAACTCCGCTTTTATGGGGCTGCTATCGCCAATGATTTTGCCACTAAAGCCAATAATCCAACGTTGCTCATTGCTACTGACCATGCCACCAAAGCTACCAAGATTGTTGAAAGGTTCATAGCTGCCATCTGTAAAAATCTCATAACCTGAAAAGGAATAGACACTTGAAGAGGTATTAGAAACATTGCTCGGAATATGGTTTGGACTAACTTTGGGCTTAGCGAGTAGAACAAGTTCACTTGCGAGGGCCCTAGAGCTAGCCCAAACCATGTTCGAGGATATATTTTTCTGATAAAAAATGCGTTTATTACGTGCAGTCCAAATGTGACATAAAGTGGAAATAAAAAGGGACTGCCCAAAATGCATAGGTTTATCCCAAATGTTGTCTTTAATCCAATCAAAAAAGTTAATGTTTTTCTGGGTGTTCCACACCTGGGTAGTAAAAAATATATTTTGTGAAAAGCCATTGGATACACCGGCTGAGACTACACTCTCCATTGTATTCTTGCATGTCCCTCCCCAGGCCTCCAGACCGACCTCCGTCGACTGAGACTACACTCTCCATTGACGATGAAGAAGATAGTGGTATTCATAGCAAAAAAAAAAACAAAAAGCACATCATATAACTCCCATGATCATGGAGCCTACTTCCGATGCGGCTATGGAGTGTGACATTACCCAATCTACCACTTTAGGTACTGAGGATGCGTCCAACACTCCCGCAGCTGATGAACCCCCCCAGGTGGAGATGATCAATAACAGATCTACCAGCCTCTCCTACAAAGATGTGGTTGGAAAAAAGAAAAGTAATAACACAGAGGTGTACTTTGACGACTCCACTGGTAACTGGTCTGAGGATGAAATGGACCCGAATATGCAAAGCGAGATCGATCTTAACAACAATCCAGATTCCGAAGAAGAGAATGACCCGCTGTGCCCGACGGTCTCAATATCGCAAAATCACATCGATAAACTTCGAAAGAAATGGAAGGAAAGCGTTATCGTGAGCCTTCTCGGAAGACATATCGGATTCAAGATTCTTGTTAATCGTGTCCCTACTGTTTGGATCCTACAAGGGGATTATGAAGTTATTGATCTTGAAGAGGGGCACTATCTATTCAAGTTCAACATGAGGGAGGACTACTACAGCGGTCTTACCGGAGGGCCATGGATTATAAATGGCCATTACCTTATAGTCCGTAACTGGTCACCTAATTTCAACCCCGCTGATATCCATGGCGTCAACACAGCCCTGTGGGCGAGACTTCCCCGGCTACCCATAGAATGGTTCGACGAGAAAATTCTCTTCCATATTGGCAGCAAACTGGGTAAACCTATAAAAATGGACTTCAACTCCATCTCCTCCTCCAGGGGCAAATACGCTAGAGTTTGTGTGGAAGTTGACATTTCTAAACCTCTTATTCCCTGTTACAAACTGGATGGGAGAAAATACCGGGTAGAGTATGAGTTCTTACCCTATGTCTGCTTCACATGTGGAAGAATAGGCCATAAAAGCGAGACATGCCCTCTAAAACAACCTCAACCCTCCGTCATCCGGTCGTCGAAATATGGTAACCAGTGCCCGAACAGCACCACAGTGCAAACTGATGGAAATCCCACTAAAAAACAAAACAACGGCCACCGTGCGGATGACGGCACTGGTGCTGGTACGTCGTCAGAGTCTGTGGAAGATCTTCCAGGTAATTCTTTTGGCCCGTGGATGTTAGTGAGAAGGAGCAACACAGGTCAGCGTACTAGCCTACCTAAAGACCATAATAGGATCACTTCCCATAATAGGTTTGCTGGGCTTTTCGCACACCCAGATGACAACCACTGCTCAACTAACCCACATAGGACAAGACCTTACCAAAAGCAGCATATCTCTTTCCATGCAAAGAGAAAAAGGCAATCGACCGTACTGGGTGATTACATGAAAAACTCCTCCAAAAATCCTATGCATGATACGCCGACGAATTTATCCTCTCAAATGGTGATAATGCATGGTCTGAATAATACTAATGGTACACACACAGACACAACGCCTGATAAGACTCAACAAGGAATTCTGCAGCAGGCCTCTCACTCCGTGAAGTCCTCAGCGTCAGAGATATCAGGTAATAAATTGATTACCACCAAGGTACATAACAACTTAAACTCCCCCAACCACCATTCTAATATTTTATATACAACTATTAATGAGACCAACTCCAACTTACTTATAGGACATCACAGTTGTGAATCATCCCACTATGAACTCCTTAACACCAATTCCATCATCATCGACCCTCCCCCTGACTCCTTACCAGTCCCCAATGGATTCTCCCCCATTTCCAATAGCAATGCTAGGAAACCTCCAGATATAGTATCTAAATCTTTTGGAGGGAAGGGAGGAATTCACTCTAAACCTAGAGACGGAAATGGTAGTCTGCACGAGGGTGAAATGGAGTGTTACTCAAACACGATTTTTACTCAGAACCTCAGAAGTGATAGGGTCAGACAGACAAATGACAGGGAGGTTGATGGAATTGGCCTCAGCCAAAGACTCCATCAGTAGGATCAAAAATTTTCTACCATGGCCACTAAATGTGGACCTCCCTATCACAACAAATTTACTGTCTATGTCTGTGATCACATGGAACTGTAGAGTGGCAGGGAAACCCCTTTTTAAACCCACATTCAATGAACTCTGCAAAAATTTCAAGCCTAGCGTGATCATCATTATCGAAACTCAAACTGCATTTTCCAGTTTCTCTGGCTTCTTTGAGGGTCTGGGATTCACCAACTGGGAGGTCTCGGAGTCCAGAGGTCGCTCCGGCGGTATCTGGGTTTTATGGAACCAAAGTATCATACAACTCCACCCCATCAATGTTTCCGATCAGGCCATCCATCTCCTTGTTACACTCAAGGGCTACGATGACTGGCTTTTATCCGCTATCTATGCTAGCCCTATCTACACTCTGCGTCAAACCCTCTGGAACAATCTCAAAAATCTGGCCCAAGACCTTGATACCCCTTGGCTTGCCACGGGTGACTTTAATGACCACTTTGATTCTTCCGAGAAGAGAAGTTATTCCAGACATAACAAGGAGTATAAGTGTAATAAATTTGTGGAGAACGTCAATAATTGCAACCTCACTGACCTTGGCAGCACGGGTCCACGCCTCACTTGGACTAATAGTAGAGACGGTTTTGCGAACACCCTTGTGAGACTGGATCACTCGCTGGCCAACCCGGAGTGGCGATTAAAATTCCCGGACACGGTGGTTGAGAATATTCCTCGCACTGCCTCGGACCACTGCCCCATGCTCATCCGTTTCGAAGGTAAAAAATCCAATGTTTTCACTCCCCACCCCTTTAGACTTCTTGCATGCTGGTTTGAACGTATTGATTTCCAGAATATTATCTTAAATAATTGGAACAAAAATCTCAGCTTCCAACATAACCTGGATAATTGTATTCCTATAATTAAACATTGGAACCATGCTGTCTATGGCCACATTAACTTAAATAAAAAACGTATTCTTCGTAGAATTAATGGTATTCAAATTGCACAAGAAACGCACTTCTCTCATAACCTCAATCTTCTTGGAAACCAGCTGAAAAATGAGTACAACCACATCCTTCGGCATGAAGAAATTCTTTGGAAACAGAAATCCCGTATAAAATGGCTTAGTGAGGGGGACAAAAACACAAAATTCTTCCACACCTCTACCATCATTAGAAGGCGCCGTAACAAGATTGATAGATTAAAAATTGATGGGATTTGGGTTGACAATTGTGAGAAGATCTCGCTTCACAAGAACAATTACTTTATATCTCTTTTCACCAACACTTATTCCCCAATTACTAGAAATAATTTTGCTAACTTCAATCACCCCCGATTTGATGATGTTGACAATAACATTCTGGACCTCCCCCTGTTAATTGACGAGGTTAGGCGTGCGGTGTTTAGTATGAATGGGCTCAAAGCCCCGGGCCCGGACGGTATCCAACCCGTTTTCTACCATGTTTTTTGGGAGACTACCAAACTGTCCTTATTCAAATTCATTGAGGAATGTTTTACCTCTCTCTCTTTTCCGAAAAAGGCTAACTCCAGCCACATCACTCTTATTCCGAAAATTGACAATCCAGAGAATATTACCCAGTTTTGACCTATCACTCTCTGTAATGTGCCCTACAAAGTTCTAGCTAAGATCATAGTTAATAGACTCCGACCCATCCTCTGCAAAATCATTAGCCCTAATCAAGCTAGTTTTCTCCCGGGTCGGCAGACTTCGGATAATATTATTATTACCCAGGAAATTATACACTCCCTTAATAAAAAAAAAGTAAAGAAAGGGGGGGCTATTTTTAAAATCGATCTTGAGAAAGCCTATGACAAAATAAGCTGGGAGTTCTTGGATCGAGTCCTCATCTGGTTCAATATCAGCGCTAAACTTAGACGTCTGATCCTTAGCTGTATAACCAGTGCCTCTACTTCAGTTTTGTGGAATGGGGCACCGCTCCCACAGTTTAAGCCGTCTAGAGGCCTTAGACAAGGCGATCCCCTGTCCCCGTACCTGTTCGTCATGTGTATGGATTATTTAGGAGCGGCCATCAACCACCAGGTGAATCAGGGCAATTGGAAGGGTATTAAGGCCTCCCCCAATGGCCCTACCATTTCCCACCTCTTCTTTACGGATGACCTCATCCTTTTCACCGAATCCTCTCATAATAGTTGTAGTATGGTCATGGAGACCCTCAACCATTTTTGTGATATCTTTGGCCAGACCCTAAGCCTTCAAAAATCAAAAAATTTCATCTCCCCTAACATCCCAAATCAGAGTGCGGGTGACATTGGCAGAAGTTGTGGCATTAATATCACCAACGATATGGGATTGTACCTTGGCAATAACCTCATCCATGGAAAAGTCACAACAAACCACTTCAACCATATCATTGAGAAGGTCCAAAAGAGACTTGTTGGATGGAAATCCAAACTCCTGTCTCTCGCTGGACGTACTACCCTCATCCAGGCTGTCACCGCTACCATCCCTGTTTATAATATGCAAAACTCGATATTCCCTAAAAAGATTAATGAAAAACTTGACAAACTTAATATAAACTTCCGTTGGGGAGAGTCAGATGACAAGAAAAAAGTCCATCTCATTAAATGGGACACTGTGTTCCGCCCCAAAGAGCTTGGAGGACTTGGTATAAGGAGTAGCGAGGAAAATAACCGTCCCATTGTCTCAAAGCTTGGGTGGAAAACTATGAACAATAAAAACTCTCTATGGGTTCGTGTTCTTAGAGCGAAGTATAATACGCACGACAATCTTATAAATTGGACTCGTAAGGCCCAAGCATCCCATGTTTGGAGGAGCATTTCTAAGTGTAAAAGTGATATTGTTAAAAACACCAAATGGATTATTGGATACGGGAAGTCCACAAATATTTTCAAGGATTGGTGGGTGGGTACTTCCACCCTATCCACACCCCACAATATTCAACACATGCCCGTTGTCTGTGATCTAATAAAGGAAGGGGCCTGGAATGAACATCTCATTAAGGACACCTTCAGTAATGACATTTCCAACTTAATTCTGGGTACTCCCCTTCCCCACATTCCGATTGAAGGTGACAACCCTAGTTGGGGACCCTCCCCCAATGGAAAATTCTCGATTAAATACTCCTATGATTCCCTTGTCAAAATTGACCTCAACACCCCACATCTCATCAACTGGAATCTCATTTGGAAACTTAAAATCCCTCATAAACTTAAAACCTTCATTTGGCTAATCTTTCACAAAAAAATACTTACTAATTGCCAAAGATTTAATAGACGCATCTCTAATTCCAAACTATGTGATTTTTGTGAGTATGATGAAGACATTGATCATGTACTTAGAAACTGTCACCTTGCAACTGCGGTTTGAGAAACATATGAGTTGCACCACTTAATAAGTTGGACCTTTGTCAACGTCTCAAGGGAATTTATTGCACCAACATCTCTGTCATATTGGAAGACGAGTCCCCCATATCCCCTCTCCTGATGTACCCCCCTACTAAATAACATTATTCTCTTCTAAATGTTTTCTTTCTCACCTTTGATGGGTGGCATAATAAATTATGATTTCCAATAGTTTCCTTCCTGTAATGCATGTGAAAATTCTGAACTCACAAACGAGTCAAATATTGTACCTAATACCGATGACTCTATAAACATAAAATACTTAAAACACTTGAAAAAGCCTTGATAAAATCAAAATAAATTTATGATTGATGCGCCATATAAGAGGTTCGTATTGGATAAAATTACCCTATTCAATGTTTGGTGTAATTTAGGATGGGATATGAGATGGAATAAGTTATCCAAAGTGAGGTCCTTATCCCACAAGGAGTGGGATTAAATAATCTCACCTCTAAGGTCATATAAAATTATACGGTGTCAAAATTTGATTAAAAATTACTACTCTACCCTTATTAAGTTATAAAAAAACTCACGCAACTTGCACTATCTCAAGTATTAGATAGCAGCGGTCGGCCCCTTTGATTCACATAACTCTCCATTCATATTTTTTATCACAGTAGGTAACCTCCTCATTTTTTTCCCTATTTTTTTTCTACTTGTTGCTTTATCATGAACTACTATTTTGGTTTAAATCGATGCAAATATTATGTTAAGTCACCTACTAGACAAGTTGAAAGTTATGTGTTGTTAATTCACCGCTAATATCTTGTTACACAAATTTTTTAATGTATAATTAACCTATATGCTAGACAAGTTGAAAGGTGTGTATAATTCAATTTATTTGTTTCTGTAAGTTTTCGATGACTACTTTGGGTAAAATCGATGTTATTCAGTTGTGACTTCAAGCAATTTTCTACAACTGATTTGTTTTGAATCGAAAGAGAAGATAATAAGCAACCAGTTTTATTATCTCATTATTTATGGTGGCTAGTTTGTGTACACATGTGACACCCCGACTAATTAAATACCGGGTAGCTACTCCTTTATCAAATTAATACAAAATGCCAAGTTGGTTTAGTTCATAGCATCACTGTCGAAAACGTTTTATTAATTACTAGCCACCTAATATTTAAAAAGTGAGTTGTCAATTTTAATTAAATCCGATTAACATGCAATAATTAAATTATGAATAGATAACATAACCACCACAACATAATGACAATGGAATAACCATAAAATAGTAACGAGTCTGGAGGGATACTCCTCACAACAACCCAAATACATGAATAAACAAATGCTAAGTCTGCATCACTAAAATAATTACAACCCAAAATCTGATATAACTGGATAAAAAGTGTCTAAAAGAAATGGGGCGACATGCCCAACAGATGAGGAAAATCTAGTAACATAGAGTCAAGATCGAAAGTGGAGGCGTCTATTGTCAAAGTCCTGTAACTTCCACGGCAGTTGCAGTCCGTCACCTGAATGGAACTCCTATGCATGGTGTCCTTGTGGTTGGACACCTAAAAGGTTTTTACAAAAATATATTTGAAAGCAAACGGGTCAGAGCCGGTTGTGGAAAACAGTTTAAAATATAGCAAGTGTTTTAATGACATAAAACAATGAATGCAAAATACATGTTAGGACGTACTCTCACATGAAATACTCACCTCTCGACTATCTGTGCACTCCTAACGTATCCGTAATCGAATCTAGTTATGCCCGTATCTAACTAGTTCAATATAAAATCTAACGTTACTATACGATTCACGATTTAATTCCCGATATCTTATTTTAGACAGAGTGTTTTTCTCTTCTACACGGTTTCCCATTTTAGTACTACTAATCACTAGAGATCTTCCATTTTATCTTTTACAAAACGTTGATATTATAGATACTCACATTTATACATTACAAATCATTTCAATTTATAGTATATTATTCTCATCATAAATATACAATACTAGCACCCCGAGACTAAGCTGCGGTGCATACATACTCTGATATCCAATCCTGGTACATCACGTACATAAGGACCACGCATTCCGAATCTCTCAGGAATCGTTCTCAAATAACAACAATCACACAAAATGGAGGTGAACATAGTTCACATCACATGGGTCACGCACATACCTACGCTCCCATGATCAGCAGACTTATTAACTTTTCAATAAGTCCTTATCTGACCTATGTCCTCGAGGTACCAATCTAAATCCCCCCCGTAGGCACACAACGATTAGATGGCCCTAATCGAATGCAGACCTCCCGTGATAGCAAGTATGGTAGGTATGTTTTACACATAAAACCACATATACTAAGCATTCACACATCTTAGATATCTCGAATTATTAGTATAGATATGCTTCTCGTTCTTATACCGTCATTTAATGTTATACGTTTATAAGTCCCCGATTTGTATATTAACGTTGTCAAACCTTCTCACGTCGTAATTAGGTATTCGTTTCCTATTCCACAAATGTCATCCGGATTACTATAAGGTTCTAAGTTATACTCCTCAATGTACTCCAATTCTCACAATTATACCCACTAGTCAATAAGGGAAGGTTAATTCTCAATTACTTAAGTCTACGGGTCATTTGAAATAAAATCAGGCCAAAAAGGCCATTCTGTCAACTCGTTAGAAGTCTCATTCGAACGAGGTCATTCGAACGAGTTCGTTCGAACGAAAGGCTTCGAACGAACTACGAACTCGTTAGAAGGGATACTGTCATCTCGTTAGAAGCTCATTCGAATGAGGTCGTTCGAACGACCTGGACAGGTCTTCTAACGAGATGGCAGACTGTGCCCAGAATTTTTTCAAATTCGATTTTCTTCAAAATTCTCTTCTCTAAATCCCTACTAAGATCATCCTAATTAAGTTTTAACGTTTTTAAACTACTCTAAGTCCTCCTAGGTCACTCTTTAACATATATTTGGGGTCAATGCTTCCTAAATTAACATGTAATCATCATAATTTCCAAACCTTATCCCAAACCCTATAAATATAAACCCAGAATTTTAATGTCTACAAGTACTCCTTATAAATAAGTTTTTAAATCCTCAGAAGATATATTTTGTATCTGAAATTCATCCATAACCATTTACATGCAATCCCTATCCAAGATTATGAATTCTATTTCCAATTTCATGGGTTTTCATCAAACTTTTAATACAAGACCTATATTCAATTCTAAGCATGGAGGAAACATTCGCTTGAAATTATGTAATTAAACCACTTGCCTTAGATGTTCTGATTTGATGTTGAAGGATGAAGGCTGATTCTCCTCTTTCTCTCTACAGATTTCTCCCAAAGATGGTGATGGTGGCTAGGGCTTTCTTTTGGAACCTCTTAAGATTCTCTCTATAACTCCCGTAGACCACTACTTGTTAAATGCTGAGATTGGACTTAGTGGGCTTATTTCTAATATAAAATTAACATCTAAAATTCGTGGGTTTTAATTCTCCTATTTTTAAAATTACCAAAATACCCTTCTAGGTTGCCGGTATGGCCCAAAAATGCCCCGGGACCCAAACTAAACCCCCGGCTAGTGTTTTCTGACTATTTCGACCTTTCTGGATACGTTGGCGCACTCAAAATGACCATTCGGTTGATAAAAATATAATGCACTTTTTAATTTAAATAATTTCATTCCTGACGTGACTAACACGCGCGTTCCAATTAAATTTCCAAATTGTAACATTTTCAATACATGAGATTTTCAATTATAACATCATAATCAAATGCCAACTCACATCTCGCTAGTATTTGTACCTGGATTAATTCTCAATTAATTCTCATTTAATTTAATTAATCCCTTAAATAAAAATCAATAAAATTACGGGGTATTACATACTTCCCCCCAAATAACAGAATTTCGTCCCGAAATTCGAAACTAAAGAGTACCTGGTAAAAATAACTCCAGATATCGCTCGCGCATTTCATCCTCACGCTCCCATGTGGACTCCTCGGCATTATGATGCCGCCACTGAACACGTACTAACGGTACTATCTTCGACCTCAGTTTCCGTTCGCTTCGGTCCAAAATTGCAATCGGCCCCTCCTCGTAGGAACTATTGGGCTGGAGATCGATGACCTCCAAAGCAATGTGAGTATGGGCCAAATCGTCCCTAAGATATTTCCTTAGCGAGGAAATGTGGAACACATCATGAATCCTATGCTAGTGCTCCGGTAACCCCAGTCTATACGCAACTGGCCCAATACGCTCGATGATAGGAAATGGCCCAACATACCTTGGTGCCAGTTTTTCCTTCTTCCCAAAACGCACTATCCCCTTCATAGGAGATACTCTGAGTAACACTTGGTCCCCCACCTTGAATTCTCTGAAGAATCTTTTTGCATCAGCATAGCTCTTCTGTCGGTCCTGGGCTACCCGAATGCGGCTCCGTATGATCTCTATTCTTGCCGAAGTGTCCCGAATCACTTTCGGCCGAAGGAGTTTGTCATCCCCCACCTCTAACCAACATGCTGGGGAACGACAAGGTCTACCGTACAACGCCTCAAATGGAGCCATGCCAATGGTAAACTGATAGGAGTTATTATAAGCAAACTCCACCAGTGGAAGGTACTGCTCCCATCCACCTCCAAAGTCTAGGATGCACATACGGAACATGTCCTCCAACATCTGATTTGTTCGCTCAGTTTGCCCATATGTCTACGGGTGATAAGCCGTACTCATCCGCAACTTCGTACCCATGGCCTCCTGGAAACTCTCCCAAAATCGTGAAACAAATATCTTATCTCGATCAGACACGATATTTAGAGGTACCCCGTGAAGTCTCACTATTTCCGCAATGAAAAGATGGGCATACTGTCCCGTAGTGTAGTTGGTCCTCACGGGCAGAAAATGAGAAACTTTGGTCAACCTATCCATAATTACCCAAATGGAGTCGTGACCCCTCTGCGACGTAGGTAACCACGTAATAAAGTCCATGGAGATGCTCTCCCATATCCACGTCGGAACCTCTAACGGCTGTAGAAGTCCTGCCGGTTTATGATGGTCCACCTTTACTAGATGACAAGTGGCACATTTAGAAACAAACATGGCAATATATTTCTTCACCCCCCTCCACCTATATTGTCGTCTCATGTCTTGGTACATCTTATCCCCACCAGGGTGTATCGCAAACTGTGAGCCGTGCGACTCCATCATTACCCCGTGTCATAAGTCCTCCCCTTCCGAAACGACCAGTCTCCCATTGAAGCGTAATCCCCCATCTGAGCCAACGGTATAGGACTCGGCTCCCTCTGCTAGTAATTGAACTATCTGCTCCTGACAGAACGAGTCATTAGCCTGGGCCTTTACCACTCTCGTAACAATCTGAGGTGTAATAGTCATCACAGACATGAACGCTCAAGCCACTGCATCCTGGTGTCCAACTCCTTCCACTTAGCTTTTCACACCTCGGCCACCTCATCTACCGGCCTACGGTTCAACGCGTCTGCTACCACGTTAGCCTTCCCAGGGTGATACTGGATATCGAACTGATAATCCTTCACAAACTCAAGCCACCGACGTTGACGCATATTCAGCTCCTTCTGCGTGAAGAGGTATTGTAGAGACTTGTGGTCTGTGAACAACCGAAATTTCTCCCCCAGGAGATAGTGTCTCCAAATCCGAAGATCGAATACGACTGCCGCTAACTCCAAGTCGTGGGTGGGGTAATTTCTCTCGTGAGGCTTAAGCTTACGGGAAGCATAAGCTATGGCCTGACTCTCCTGTTGCAGCACACCTCCAAGTCCTTGTAAGGACGCATCGGTGTAAACTAAATACTCAACTCCCGGCCTGGGAAATGCTAACACAAGCGCTGAGGTCAACTTGTCCTTCAACTCATCGAATGCCAACTGACAGGCATCGCTCCAGATGAATGGTACACCTTTGCGAGTCAGATGTGTCAAAGGACCCGCTATCTTTGAGAAACCCCAAATAAACCTCATGTAGTATCCTGCTAGGCCTAAGAAACTACGGATCTCAATCGGTGTCGTGGGTTGTCCCCACTCCCTCATCGTGGATACCTTCCCCGGATCAACAGATATCCTCGGTCTGAAATGATATGCCCCAAAAACTGAACCTCCTTCAACCAGAACCCACACTTCTCATACTTTGCATAAAGTTCATTCTGACGCAACGTCTGCAAAACCTGTCTCAAATGCTTAGCATGCTCCTCTTCTATCTGGGAGTAAACCAGAATGTCATCAATAAAGACAATGACGAACTGGTCTAGGAACTCTCTGAACACTCTATTCATTAAGTCCAAAAACACGACTGGATCTTTGGTCAAGCCAAAAGGCATAACCCAAAATTCATAGGAACCATATCGAGTCAAGAAAGCAGTCTTTGAGACGTCCTGTTCCCTGATACGCAACTGATGGTATCCCGATCGCAAATCAATCTTTGAGAAGAAGCAGGCTCCTCTCAACTTGTCATATAGGTCATCGATTCAGGGCAACGGATACTTATTCCTTATCGTGACCTTATTCAACTCCCGATAATCTACACACAACCTCAACAATCCATCCCTCTTCTTTACGAACAACACAGGGGCACCCCATGGCGAAGTACTCCTCCGGATAAACCCCTGACCCAACAACTGCTCTATCTGATCCCTTAGCTCTCTCATCTCCGTTGGATCCATACGGTACGGTGCATAGGCAATGGGCCGTGTGCTCGGCGTCAAATCAATAACAAAATCTATCTCTCTACTAAGAGGTAATCCAGGTATATCCTGGAATACATAAGCAAACTCCCTCACGACTGGAATCGAATCAAGTGGTATCACCACTTCCTTAGAGGTCTCCTCCTCTATATAGTACAGTTGAGTGGACAATCCTCCCTCAGGGCGAGGCATCGCCACTAAAAACATCTCCTGCTTGAGAATGGCAAATATGATACTCCTACTGAAATAATCAATCATGGCTCGGTACGCAACTAGCCAATCCATACCAACAATCGCATCATACTCAGTCATCTCTAATACTAACATATCAGCGGGTAAAGTAAACCTCTCGATCTCTATACCCACACCTCTACAAATAAGGGAGATTACAGAACCCCTACTCAACGGTGAATCTACACAAGTAATTGTGCTCTCTACAGTGTCTAACAACCCAATAGTGCATGCAAATCTCGTGGCAATGAAACAATGTATGGCCCCTGTATCAAATAAAATACGCCCCATAGTCCACTGAATAGAGAACATACCCTCAATAGCAGGTGGATCCTGTGGGACGACGGCCTACTGGAGCTAATACACTCTCCCATACTGAAGTTGTCCCTGCAGAACTGGGACCGCTGGAATGGGTGGAAATGCTGCCTTCTGTGGTGGTACTGGGAGGGCGGCGGGAAACATAGTCCTCTGTGGCTCGTGTCGAGCACCCTGTTGCTGCTGTGGGGACCTGCCCCTATCAGGATAATCCTGGCGTTTGTGGCCAATCTTGCCACTCACGAAGCACTTCCCCAGGAAGTTTCCCCCTCGCTGTCCCTGCTTCCCTCGGTCCTGATGGCCGTTACCATTCCTACCTTAACCATGCTGGCCCTGCTAAAACTGCTGCTGCTGACCAATCTGGCCCTGCTGGCCGTTCTGAACCTGATGGCCATGTCTGAAACCTCCCTGACCATTCCTGAAACCCCCAGATCTGAATCTCTTAGGATCCCCCTGTTGGGAACCCTGTTCACCCTGCCTGTATTGACCCTGAATAGATTGTACCCCGCTGGCACCATATCCCCCTGTCCTGCCCTGATGGTTGGACTCTCCTGATCTCTTACTCTCAGACATGTGAAAGCGGTGATCCTGGTAGTGAAGCAGTGCCGCGTTAACCACGTCGGAGTAAGTGGCCAACGAAATATTTCCCAACAAGTGATGTTGAATCCTGCAAGTCAATCCATCCATGAACTTCTGAATCTTCTTCTCCTCAGTCAGAATCTCTTCGGGAATAATATTCAAGAGATTTGTGAATTCGGCTTCATACTCGGCCACGGTCTTCCCCTCCTGATTGAGGTTCATTAACTTCCTCCTTATCTCAGTGTGAACAGCTGATGGAAAATATTTACGGTCGAACCGCACCCAGAGTTCCTGAATAGAAAGGGCGTCCCTCTCCTCCGCGGTGGTAATAGACTCCTATCACTGCAATGCTGATCCTACTAGCTTAAAAGTAGCTAGTATCTGCTTCTGAACATCCGTGCACTCGTACATCCTTAAGTGCCTCTGAATGTCCTTCCTCCACTGACTGGACACTACAACGTCGGAGCTACCTGCAAACTCCGGAGGGTGTGCTTTCTGAAAAGCATCACGAACGCGTTCCCAAGCAGACGGGAATGCTTGAGCCTGAACTGGCGCGAATACCGGCGCCTGGGGTGGTGCCTGTTATACAACTGCTAGGGAGACATTCACTACTTGGTCTACAATAGGTGCAACCTTGGCGGCATTCATGGTGCCCTGAACTGGTGCAGGCTGTGGCTCGGGCTGTGCATCCCTAGGAACACGCTGTGCACGTCATGGAGGCATCTGAAATGAGAGTAAAGTCTTATAAGTTCGCAGTTATTATCTCAAAATAGGTGAAGAGAGGAACATACATAAAAGAATACAACAGTCCTAAAATATAGGGCTCTACATCAAAGAAAGCTCAGCGGAAACATAATAAGCCGTACAGATCCTAAGGACACTAGAACCTGATGCTCTGATACCACCTGTGACACCCCGACTAATTAAATACCGGGTAGCTACTCCTTTATTAAATTAATACAAAATGCCAAGTTGGTTAAGTTCATAGCATCACTGTCGAAAATGTTTTATTAATTACTAGCCACCTAATATTTAAAAAGTGAGTTGTCAATTTTAATTAAATCCGATTAACATGCAATAATTAAATTATGAAATGCTAACATAACCACCACAACATAATCACAATGGAATAACCATAAAATAGTAATGAGTCTGGAGGGATACTCCTCACAATAATCTAAATACATGAATAAACAAATGCTAAGTCTGCATTACTAAATTAATTACAACCCAAAATATAATATAACTGGATAAAAAGTGTCTAAAAGAAATGGGGCGGCATGCCCAACAGATGAGGAAAATCTAGTAACATAGAGTCAAGATCGAAAGTGGAGGCTTCTACTGTCAAAGTCCTATAACTTCCACGTCAACTACAGTCCGTCACCTGAATGGAACTCCGATGCATGGTGTCCTTGTGGTTGGGCACCTAAAAGGTTTTTACAAAAATATATTTGAAAGCAAACGGTTCAGAGCCTGATTGTGGAAAACAGTTTAAAATATAGCAAGTGTTTTAATGACATAAAACAATGAATGAAAAATACATGTTAGGACGTACTCTCACATGAAATACTCACCTCTAGACTATCTGTGCACTCCTAACGTATCCGTAATCAAATCTAGTTATGCCCGTATCTAACTAGTTCAATATAAAATCTAACGTTACTATACGATTCACGATTTAATTCCCGATATCTTATTTTAGACAGAGTGTTTTGCTCTTCTACACGGTTTCCCATTTTAGTACTACTAATCACTAGAGATCTTCCATTTTATCTTTTACAAAACGTTGATATTATAGATACTCACATTTATACATTACAGTTCATTTCAATTTATAGTATATTATTCTCATCATAAATATACAATACTAGCACCCCGAGACTAAGCTGCGGTGCACACATACTCTGATATCCAATCCTGGTACATCACGTACATAAGGACCACGCATTCCGAATCTCTCAGGAATCGTTCTCAAATAACAACAATCACACAAAATGGAGGTGAACATAGTTCACATCACATGGGTCACGCACATACCTACGCTCCCATGATCAACAAGCTTATTAACTTTTCAATAAGTCCTTATCTGACCTATGTCCTCGAGGTACCAATCTAAATCCCCCCCGTAGGCACACAACGATTAGATGGCCCTAATCGAACGCAGACCTCCCGTGATAGCAAGTATGGTAGGTATGTTTTACACATAAAACCACATATACTAAGCATTCACACATCTTAGATATCTCGAATTATTAGTATAGATATGCTTCTCGTTCTTATACCGTCATTTAATGTTATACGTTTATAAGTCCCCGATTTGTATATTAACGTTGTCAAACCTTCTCACGTCGTAATTAGGTATTCGTTTCCTATTCCACAAATGTCATCCGGATTACTATAAGGTTCTAAGTTATACTCCTCAGTGTACTCCAATTCTCACAATTAGACCCACTAGTCAATAAGGGAAGGTTAATTCTCAATTACTTAAGTCTACGGATCATTTGAAATAAAATCAGGCCAAAAAGGCCATTCTGTCAACTCGTTAGAAGTCTCATTCGAACGAGGTCGTTCGAACGAGTTCGTTCGAATGAAAGGCTTCGAACGAACTACCAACTCGTTTTAAGGGATACTATCATCTCGTTAGAAGCTCGTTCGAATGAGGTCGTTCGAACGACCTGGACAGGTCTTCTAACGAGATGGCAGACTGTGCCCAGAATTTTTCCAAATTCGATTTTCTTCAAAATTCTCTTCTCTAAATCCCTACTAAGATCATCCTAATTAAGTTTTAACGTTTTTAAACTACTCTAAGTCCTCCTAGGTCACTCTTTAACATATATTTGGGGTCAATGCTTCCTAAATTAACATGTAATCATCATAATTTCCAAACCTTGTCCCAAACCGTATAAATATAAACCCAGAATTTTAATGTCTACAAGTACTCCTTATAAATCCATTTTTAAATCCTCAAAAGATATATTTTGTATCTGAAATTCATCCATAACCATTCTACATGCAATCCCTATCCAAGATTATGAATTCTATTTCCAATTTCATGGGTTTTCATCAAACTTTTAATACAAGACCTATATTCAATTCTAAGCATGGAGGAAACATTCGCTTGAAATTATGTAATTAAACCACTTGCCTTAGATGTTCTGATTTGATGTTGAAGGATGAAGGCTGATTCTCCTCTTTCTCTCTACAGATTTCTCCCAAAGATGGTGATGGTGGCTAGGGGTTTCTTTTGGAACCTCTTAAGACTCTTTCTATAACTCCCGTAGTCCACTACTTGTTAAATGCTGATATTGGACTTAGTGGGCTTATTTATAATATAAAATTAACCTCTAAAATTCGTGCGTTTTAATTCCCCTATTTTTAAAATTACCAAAATACCCTTCTAGGTTGCCGATATGGCCCAAAAATGCCCCGGGACACAAACTAAACCCCCGGCTAGTGTTTTCTGACTATTTCGACTTTTCTTGACACGTTGGCACACTCAAAATGACCATTCGGTTGATAAAAATATAATTCACTTTTTAATTTAAATAATTTCATTCCTGACGTGACTAACACGCGCGTTCCAATTAAATTTCCAAATTGTAACATTTTCAATACATGAGATTTTCAATTATAACATCATAATCAAATACCAACTCACATCTCGCTAGTATTTGTACCCGAATTAATTTTCTCATTTAATTTAATTAATCCCTTAAATAAAAATCAATAAAATTGCGGGGTATTACAACACATAGTTTTTGTATGCGTGTAAGTGATTACTAGTGGTTGAGTGTGTATAAATTATAAATACAAATACAAATACATATTTTTATCTCATAATATGATTTTTTAACATCCCACGTGGAATTAAATATTATGTTATTGAGTTAAAATATGTAATAACAATATATTTTTTTATTATTAAATACAAAAGGAGGGTATTTTTGGAAAACTGGAGATAAATTAATCCTATCCGGAGCATTTCAAACACATGACTGTATTAATATATCCCATCCCGTCTTCTTATTCGGAATTGTTCCAAACGCAGTATAGAAGTACCATAAACTTGTGTACCCCAACCCCCCCCCCCCCCCCCCCCCCAAAAAAAAAAAAACTTTAAATAGGATCCTCCCTAAATAAAGACGAGCGAGAAAACTCACAAACCTCTTTGTCAACTTTAGTGATATATTTACCTGGTTTGATGCTATAACATACATGGAATCAATCTTAAGATAGTGATGCATGAGATCTCTACTCTCCCCAAGTCGAGATCAATCAAACAATGACACCTCAAGCTTATAATTGAATGTTCACTAAAAGTTAAAGAAAATTTGGAAAAATGATTTAGCCTCAGTTTTATCCATGTGGTGGATTATCGCACTTGGATCATCAGCATAGTACAAGTACCTAAGGCTAATGGGAAAATGCACATGTGTGTAGAATATTGGGACCACAATATGATTTTACCTAAATATGACTTTCACCTCCCTATTGTTGACCTTCTAGTAGATAACACCACAAATAATGTACTTAAGTCATGTATCAAGCTAATACCACCTTCATCACATCGTGGGGAACATAATACTACACAGTCACGCCTTTTGGTCTAAAGAATGCTGAAGCTACATATCAGAGGGACTCTATGACCATACTTCATGATATTATCCAGAAAGAGGTAGAAGTGTACGTGGACGACATAATCATCAAGACAAAAGACCATGAAGGACACATACATGCACTTTGAAAGTTCTTCAAGAGACTCCGCCTTTTTAAAATGATATTAAATCCTCAAAAGTGTGTATTTAGGGATACTAAAGGAAAGTTTATGTGGTTCATAATCAGTGAGGAAGGAATATAAGTTGACCCCTCATATGGTAAGGCCATATGAGAAATGCCACCACCTAGGACTAAGAAAGAAGTCAAAGGGTTTTTAGGTCAACTACAGTTCAACAGTTTATTCATTGGCCAGCTTACTATTACACGAAAGTCTCCCTAAGGAATAGACTGGTTAATAATAAAGAGCATTCGAGAAAATTCATGAATACATCACTCATCTCCTAGTATTAGTACCTCCCTAGGCCAGGAAACCCTTACTCTTATACATGACCACGCTGATACTAGTGTTAGAGGAATTGTATCCCAGTACATAGTAACCTCCAAACAAAGAATGTGTTATTTACTATGTCATCCGAAAACTAATGACCTACGAGCTCAATTACTTCATGTTGTAGAAAACCAATGACTAACTTGTTTGGATAACACGAAAACACTAACATTAAATGGTGTCTTTCATCATTAGTCTCATTGTAACACCCCGCCCGCCCGGGGAGAGCGAACGGAGCGCTAATGCGATAAAATAAATCCAAATCCATAAGTGACAAGGTATAGAGCATCTAAGTCCCACAACAACAAAAGAGAAACTACTAATCTCAATCTCTTCAAATTAAATATCAAATCTCTCGAATTACATTCAACAACTAACTCGAAAATAAAATACAAATCTCCAAAGCTCTATACATCAAAATAATACAAATATTTCCCAAACAATCCTCGCTAAAATCAATCTCCATAGCACCCCAAAATCCGCACTAACCTGCCACGAAAAGAAAATATGGGGAAGTACACAATACGACAAGAAAGATGCTCAACAAATATATATTAACGATGAATAAAACGTAACAACACTAGTACGAATATTCAAATCAAATGCAAATCTCAATAGAATTTTATCAATAAATTTCTCAACAACACTTTAACCGGGTCACCAGGCCTCACCACATCCGTATATGCTTTATCAATCCATAGCCCGGGAAACAGGAATTTTGGCGGGTGCCCAACATCCGTGCCATATTAAAATCTCATGACAACGTGCTCATCAACAATATAATGATACCACATGAATCAAAATAATTTCAACAATTATTTTCCAGATTTCAATGAATTTATCAATTCAAATATGAGTTCAATTAAACAAGAATTCAAAGAGAATGACACTCGTGAGATTTAAGGAGCATATTGTGTAAAACCCCATACCTCAAACCATGATGTGAAACCAACGATGAATCAGCCCAGAAATCATAATCACATCCTCAAGATCAACACAAAATATCTACAAAAGCTCCTCCAAGAACCTCCAACAAAATATCCCCAAGAACACCTCTAATCTAAGGTTGGAACTCACAAATCTCAAGGGCCAATGTGTATATAAAAAGAAGAGGAATATAAAATATATTTGTTGCCAAAATTTGTGCCAAAAGTAGGTTAAAAGTGTTGCCCACGACTTCCTTTTATAATACACAAAAATGAAGAGTTGGAATCCAAAAGACTCCTTTAAATAAGGCAAAGAAATGAAGAGTTGGAAGTCAAAACAACTCTTGAAAATCACTTAATGTTCGCCGACTTAGAATTTCAAGAGTTAAAAACATTTTAAAATCATTTTAAAATCCATTTTAACTCCGTTTCGAAACCAGTTGAAATTCTCGCCTTTAAAAATAATAAACAACATATTCGAGCAATAAAAATAATTTTATCAAAAACTTTATTTTTCCTCTTTATTTTGAAAATATCCCAAAAATTACGCGGGTTATTACACTTCCCCACTAACAATGGAATTTCGCCCTCGAAATTCGCCGAATGCCTAACTCTCAAAATCAGGCCAACAATCTCCAAAATAAATCTCGTCGCCAAAAATAATTCCTCACATCTAATCTCGAAACCTATCACGAATATCACCTAAAATTTTCTATCTCCAAAAATTGCTAACCACACAATGAACCCAAGACCCAAGCCCCGAGGGTTGCCGTATAACCTGGCTCTGATACCATTTGTAACACCCCGCCCGCACGGGGAGAGCGAACGGAGCGCTAATGCGATAAAATAAATCCAAATCCACAAGTGACAAGGTAGAGAGCATCTAAGTCCCACAACAACAAAAGAGAAACTACTAATCTCAATCTCTACAAATTAAATATCAAATCTCTCGAATTACATACAATAACTAACTCGAAAATAAAATTCAAATCTCCAAAGCTCTATACATCAAAATAATACAAATCTTTCCCAAATAATCCTCGCTAAAATCAATCTCCATAGCGCCCCAAAATCCGCACTAACCTGCCACTAAAAGAAAATATGGGGAAGTACACAATACGACAAGAAAGATGCTCAACAAATATATGTTAACGATGAATAAAACGTAACAACACGATTACGAATATTCAAATCAAATGCAAATCTCAATAGCATTTTATCTATAAATTTCTCAACAACACTTTAACCGGGTCACCAGGCCTCACCACATCCATATATGCTTTATCAAGCCATAGCTCGGGAAACAAGACTTTTGGCGAGTGCCCAACATCCGTGCCATATTAAAATCTCATGACAACGTGCTCATCAACAATATAATGATACCACATGAATCAAAATAATTTCAACAATTATTTTCCAGATTTCAATGAATTTATCAATTCAAATATGAGTTCAATTAAACAAGAATTCAAAGAGAATGACACTCGTGAGATTTAAGGAGCATATTGTGTAAAACCCCATACCTCAAACCATGATGAGAAACCAACGATGAATCAGCCCAGAAATCATAATCACATCCTCAAGATCAACACAAAATATCTACAAAAGCTCCTCCAAGAACCTCCAACAAAATATCCCCAAGAACACCTCTAATCTAAGGTTGGAACTCACAAATCTCAAGGGCCAATGTGTATATAAAAAGAAGAGGAATATAAAATATATTTGTTGCCAAAATTTGTGCCAAAAGTAGGTTAAAAGTGTTGCCCACGACTTCCTTTTATAATACACAAAAATGAAGAGTTGGAATCCAAAAGACTCCTTTAAATAAGGCAAAGAAATGAAGAGTTGGAAGTCAAAACAACTCTTGAAAATCACTTAATGTTCGCAGACTTAGAATTTCAAGAGTTAAAAACATTTTAAAATCATTTTAAAATCCATTTTAACTCCGTTTCGAAACCAGTTGAAATTATCGCCTTTAAAAATAATAAACAACATATTCGAGCAATAAAAATAATTTTATCAAAAACTTTATTTTTCCTCTTTATTTTGAAAATATCCCAAAAATTACGCGGGTTATTACACTTCCCCACTAACAATGGAATTTCGCCCTCGAAATTCGCCGAATGCCTAACTCTCAAAATCAGGCCAACAATCTCCAAAATAAATCTCGTCGCCAAAAATAATTCCTCACATCTAATCTCGAAACCTATCACGAATATCACCTAAAATTTTCTATCTCCAAAAATTGCTAACCACACAATGAACCCAAAACCCAAGCCCCGAGGGTTGCCGTATAACCTGGCTCTGATACCATTTGTAACACCCCGCCCGCACGGGGAGAGCGAACGGAGCGCTAATGCGATAAAATAAATCCAAATCCACAAGTGACAAGGTAGAGAGCATCTAAGTCCCACAACAACAAAAGAGAAACTACTAATCTCAATCTCTACAAATTAAATATCAAATCTCTCGAATTACATACAATAACTAACTCGAAAATAAAATTCAAATCTCCAAAGCTCTATACATCAAAATAATACAAATCTTTCCCAAATAATCCTCGCTAAAATCAATCTCCATAGCGCCCCAAAATCCGCACTAACCTGCCACTAAAAGAAAATATGGGGAAGTACACAATACGACAAGAAAGATGCTCAACAAATATATGTTAACGATGAATAAAACGTAACAACACGATTACGAATATTCAAATCAAATGCAAATCTCAATAGCATTTTATCTATAAATTTCTCAACAACACTTTAACCGGGTCACCAGGCCTCACCACATCCATATATGCTTTATCAAGCCATAGCTCGGGAAACAGGACTTTTGGCGAGTGCCCAACATCCGTGCCATATTAAAATCTCATGACAACGTGCTCATCAACAATATAATGATACCACATGAATCAAAATAATTTCAACAATTATTTTCCAGATTTCAATGAATTTATCAATTCAAATATGAGTTCAATTAAACAAGAATTCAAAGAGAATGACACTCGCGAGATTTAAGGAGCATATTGTGTAAAACACCATACCTCAAACCATGATGAGAAACCAACGATGAATCAGCCCAGAAAGTATAATCACATCCTCAAGATCAACACAAAAGATCTACAAAAGCTCCTCCAAGAACCTCCAATAAAATATCCCCATGAACACCTCTAATCTAAGGTTGGAACTCACAAATCTCAAGGGCCAATGTGTATGTAAAAATAAGAGGAATATAAAATATATTTGCTGCCAAAATTTGTGCCAAAAGTAGGTTAAAAGTGTTGCCCACGACTTCCTTTTATAATGCACAAAAATGAAGAGTTGGAATCCAAAAGACTCCTTTAAATAAGGCAAAGAAATGAAGAGTTGGAAGTCAAAACAACTCTTGAAAATCACTTAATGTTCGCCGACTTAGAATTCTAAGAGTTAAAAACATTTAAAAATCATTTTAAAATCCATTTTAACTCCGTTTTCGAAACCAGTTGAAATTCTCGCCTTTAAAAATAATAACCAACATATATGAGCAATAAAAATAATTTTATCAAAAATTTTATTTTTCCTCTTTATTTTGGAAATATCCCAAAAATTATGCGGGTTATTACACTCATCTCATTAATGGACCCGCTAACATAATTATATGAGAATCTAGTTTTATCCAATTGAATAGTGAAATGGTCTCTTATGGTAGATGAGTTTTATATTTTCTACATTATGTGTAAATATATCAAAGGTAGAGAAATAACATACTTTCTAGCAGGGTTATCCCTAATATACTAAAAAGATGAAACACTTGAATTTTCAAATGAGGATTTCTTCAAAATCGACTATTAACATACAACAAAACTCTACTTTGATGGAGAATCCAATCAAGAGGGCTTCAAATTAGGGGTGTTCTTTATCTTTCGGATGTATGAAAACTCTATCTGCTATCAAGCTCAACCAAGAATGCATTAGAAATACAACAGAATATGAATCTTGCATCACATGCCTAGAGATCTTCTTAGAAATGGGCATTGTGGAACTAAAATCCTATGGAGACTCCACATTAGTCATTAGTCAAATACTCAAAAAATGAAAAATTAGGGATGAGAAGTTCCAACCTCACCAGTTCTGCTTGGATGAGGTGGCCTCTCGATTTAAACGTCTCAAATTTGATTTCCTCCCCATGGCCAAAATAATTTTGTCGATTCCCTCAACAACTTGCCATCCTTAGTATAAATCCTCGATGGAACCATTGAGATAACCCTCGTGGTGAAAATTTGGAACCTACTCGATATCAATCTCTTCCCAATAGGCACCATCATAACCAAGTGAATCAATTTGAGACATTTGTCCTCCAAAATCATAATTTATGGAGGACAACTATGGAAAAGTGGTTTCAATAGAGTCCACCTCTTATGCACATAAGAAGGAGATACCATTGAGATGATGGAAAATATCCAAAATAATAAATGTGGTCCTCACATGAATGTGCATACACTAGTCAGAAAAATACTCCGACAAGCTTACTGTTAGACTATCATGCAAAGATATTGCACTGACTATGTTAAAAGGTGACTTAAATGCCAATAATATGCACCACAAAAAAATCTACCGCCAAAGAGTTGTATTGCATGACACCATTGTCGTTCACTACCTAGGGGATCGATGGCATTGGCAAATTGACCCCAAAAGCCTCAACGGGACAAAAAGTTTGTCTTAGTGGCAATCATTTATCTAACTAAGTAGGTTAAGGTGGAATCTTATTATATAATCAATGATAAGGAAGTATCGAAGTTTATACACCATAACATCATATGTCTCTTCGATGTTCCTCATAAATTAGTCTTTAACAATGGATCCCACTTCAAGAAGGATCTCTCCAACCTACTTCATGAGTACGATATCACTCGACACAAGCCTTCCTTGTATATGACACAAACCAATGTAGCATTCGAGGAAGCTAATATAAATGTCAAAAACCCTCTAATAAGATAATAGTGACTTAAAATGACTGGTTAGACAAGCTTCTCGATACCCTTTAGGGCTACCGTACTACGGGAAAAATCTATTGGGGAAAACCACTTATTCACCAGAAGTCCTACCCATTGAGCTATATTTACCATTCCTCGGGGTCATGCTCAAAATACAGGTTGCCAAAACTGATTGGATTCAATCCCAAAAGACAAATTGGCATTACTCGACGAAAGGAGGTTGAAAGTCTCCCACTATGACCAAGGCTACCAACAATTGATCGACCAAGCCTTCAACAAAAAAGTCAAAGGGAGGAAGATACAAGAGGGTGAACTAGTCTTGAAAGATAACTTAAAACCTATTTGGACTCCCGGAGGTAAGTTTGTACCCAAGTGGGGAACATCCTATTGTGTCAAAAAAATAAACATTAGCGGGGCTATAATACTAGCAGACCTCGACGAAGTAGAATCTTCCCATCCTTTCAACCTTGACTTATTGAAATGGTTATTTGGATAAACACCTTAAGTCGGGGAAGACACTCCTGCAAAAAAAATCCACCCCAATCCAATCTCGAACTCCCAACCTTCCGTTTGAAGCCATCTAAAATTTTGAGCCCCTAGACATTTCAATTATGTGAACTTGATTCTTTTATATAAATACTTTAAAAAATTCAAAAACAAAGACACCATTATCTTGTAATCATAGATACATAGGAAAGCTGAGATATCAAATTGAGTTAGATCCAACAAATATAAACCCCACCTCTGGGTACCCAACTAAAATAGTTATCGAATCTTTAACACGAGGAGACATCACAGTTTTATGAACAAATGTCAAGTAATAAAAGGTTCCTTAAATAATTTTAAACTCCACAATGTTCTCTTATGTGAACATAACATGAAAGTTTACCCTAAAATAGAACCTAAAGAAGCCTAAATAGGAAAAATGCATACTCACATATCCCTCCTCTAGAAAATCCTTTGTTATAAGCCCCCTTAAAAGTTCCAAATAAAAACCCGATCGAGTAGAAAAGGTGCACACATCGACCTCCACCCTCACCCCCACCCATAAGATCATCCACAGGCAAACACAAGGGATTCGGTCTCCCAGCAGGACCCACCATGTGAAAAAAGGTCCCATGTTTTCGAAGAAATTACAAGAATAAAAAAAGTCGTAATATCATAAGTTCATAAGGACATCGAATGTCAACAACGGAATCACCGGAAGAGATCTCTAATAACAAAGATAGAGTCAACATGACCACTCCCCAATTCTATCATCCCAATTCATATCACCTCTGTAAAACAACATGACTCCCTCATTCGGCCTATCCTAATATAAGTCTCATCCTATGTACAACCTCTAAAAACCACCTTGTTGCGTATAAATAAATAAAAGTCGGATAATGGTTAGACCTGTTAATGGGTTGTGTCGAGTTGTGCTCGTGTTGGTTTTCATCATGTTCAGGTTTTCCCGAGTTCATGTCTAAATGGGTCATTTTTGTAGCGTATGAATAATCATATTCAAACCCACACGTTACCTTAATATGTCGTGTTCTCCTGTTATCATCCATTAAGATAATGATTTTTTTTTAAATCGTATATAGGTTGACAATTATCCCATTATAAAATACAATTAGACCCTTTTAGTTCATTGACATTAAAAAATCTTTCATTTAGTAAAATTCATTATAATTAAATTAACATTCAGCACATAAACTCTTTATATGTCTATGCAATATATCTTATTTACTTAAATTAATACGTGTTAACGAGTCAAGGGGGTAAACAATAACCCAACTCGATAACTATCGTGTCTTATCGGATTGATACTGATATGGCTTGAAACCATTAAGGATTCACCCATTAACTTGTAACTTTGCGTCAGCCCGTGTCATGTTATCGTGTTGTGTATCATTTTTCGAGCTCTATTAATGGTGTTCCCAAATTATCTTTGTTTAGGGATGGTCCCAAATTATCTTCACATGAAAACATATTCGCTCATTTACCCTCATAAGTTTCACTCATGTCTCATGCTTTGTTGAGAATTAATAAGTAAATAAATGACAGATAGGTAAATATAAGAATAAAAGTCAAACCATCATAAAGAAACACCATAAAGACATGAATTCCATTTTATAAATGAATAGATACCGAGGAAACCTTACATAATGAAAGCACCCAAAAGGACCTCCCGTTTTAAATACATAAATATGCTAAGGCCAGAACATTACCTGGGCCAACCAAAAGTGCCCCCAAAAGACAAAACACTATAAAAATACAAGCGCCGTAAACTCCCTTCAAAAATTTCCAAAAATGATATTCTACCCTGGCTATTAATTGATGGGTCTTCTTCCCAGTAGGAACATTAGGATGAACACATACTAGGGGCTTCAAAATAGAAACCCAAACAAGGCCCCTACAAGCATAGAGAACACAACATGGTTCAAAGAACCAACTCCACCACAATTCAAAATTGAGTAACGAATCAAGTAACCTAGGTAACCACTATCATATATCTCCACCAGTAGCTGATGTAGGGTGAGGTGAGTGGATGAACAATGAGTCAGTATGTCTCATATTTAGGAAGCACTGACTACGACTTATTAAAAATAAAAAATAGGCTTTTAATTAACAAATGATAATCTCGAATAGACAAAATGCAAAATGGAAAATGGATTTAAATAATATAGTTATTCGCATCATTTTCAAATATATCGAAGTCAAGGTGAGGCACGAACATTAGAATCGTTGATGCATGTATACCACTTTGCCGCCCCCCCCCCCCCCCCCCCCCCCACACACACACACATTTACTGGATAACGGTGAAAACTGTAGGGAGAACAAGAAAGTATGTAGTCTAGTATATCTTTATAGTATCTTGCAGTATATCAGAATGCCATATGGATCCTCTCAAAGATGGATCCAAAGGAACGGACATTGAAGGTTGTCCTCCCATCTCTATTTCCCCCGATGAGGAAAGTGGAAAGGAGAATCAGGAAACTCGAAGTGACTACCACTTTTGTTTTCCATAATACTAAAAAATGACAAAAAAACTAATAAAATCATTGAGTCTACAGACGAAAAAATAAGAATGTGTCCTTAAAAAGCTAGCAGCAGCCTCCAATAAACTTTAAATGGGCTTCCTTATTATAAACCCTGGATAATCCTAGTGTTTAACTTTGGTTAAACGTCATAATCAAACGATTGGTTAAATGATCAACCAATTAGTTAAACATTAAATCTTGGATATGGTTTTAAGATATCCCCTCTGTGTACCCTCTTACACGCACCCAAATCTGTTGGAGTTTTGTTATGGAAAGAACGAAATATATTAATTAATTTCTGCAAGGCACATTCTTGGAACGCTTTCTTTTAGGCAAAATTTCTCCCAATCCGGTTAAGACAGAACCAGAACCACGAGTACACTATGGGTTTTATAGAATCTGCCTTCGGGATACAATGCAGTGTATGAACAGTTATTTGATTCAAACTATGTACTGTTTGTTCAAATCGAGAACACTCTAAATTTGTAACTCGATAATGCCAAAGTATAGAGGACAGAGAGAGGAGAAACTAGCAGTTTCGGTGTCCAAAACAGAGGTCTGGAACTCTTTTTATAGCCATTTCTGTGACTGTTCTTCAATAGTCACAGCTCTTCATGGAGTGACTCAGCAATCGTTGGATCGTGCCTGTTTGGAATAGCTGCGATCTAACGGTTCAAATTAGGCGTCCCATCATAAGCGAATGGATATCCCCTACACCAAATGCTACGAGTTCATCTGACGGTTTAGCTCAAGTCGTTTCGGATTATCGTTGGATTGTGCCTGACGATGCGCACGTGTGAAGTGCCAAGTGCGCGTCAAAGTGCGCAATGCGCCCTAAGTCGCCCAATCGCCCTTTCGCGCTCTTACGCGATTGGTGGTGCTTAAGCACCACCGCGATGCGTAGGATCATAGCCTCTTATTTGACTTGTCAACTAAGAATCTTAGTTGTCCTTTAGTTGATATACCACTACTTTTTATAGTATTCTTCCAATGTGGGATAATATGGGATTTTGAGCACTCCCATATCTTTCACACCCATTTGCTCATGTTTCTACCTTCTAAATTAAAACCCAAACTATGTTTAAAATAAAACACCAATAATATAATGAAATATTAACAACTAAAAAATAAAATATCAATAAATATTGGAATTTATCCAACCTTCGCCAACCAATTTCAATATACACAAGAGAGCAAAGCAAAAGGACAATAAATAACTTTTGGCATTATCGCTAAAATCTAGTACATAAATGAGAAGTGTCTTTCGGACTTGAACTTCCATATAGTGAAAATAATTCAAAGCTTCCTCAAGGTGCTGTGATGAACGTATCTTGAACCAAGGACCTTTTGACACTATCCGGGACTATCACACATATCGATTTCTGAGTTTATAAGTGTTCTTTTAGCATGCACTTTTATGGTCTTGTGCTAATCCTGATTTCACGAGCACTTTAGGATCGGTATTGATTCCATAGAAAGTGACCACACTTTCGACACTCGTATAGGTAAATCAACTTTAGTGATTCCGCGAGTCACACTTATATGATTTATTTAGAAGTAACCTTCATCCTCTAACATGCAAAAAACCAACACTAGGCACATAGGAATGAAATTTTTTGTATAAAATTCCTAGTGTTCCATAACTATAAGTTCACTTGTTTGTACCTCATTGAACTCTATCTATATTTTCATGATATGAATTGGGGTTCCCATTAAATATAGTTGTGTTATTTAATAGACCTTAGTCCCATTCCTTTTGAGGTGATATATATCATCTCCCTAACAAGACCTTTAGTCAGAGGATCTGCTAAATTCTTGTTCATTTTAATATAGTCGACTGTAATTACTCCTTCCTTGAGTAATTTTCTTATAATTTGATGCCTTAGACTAATGTGTCTAGATTTTCTGTTGTAAGTTTTGTTCGAAACTTTATAAATTGTGGCTTGTATATCACAACTTATCATAATAGAAGGCGATGGCTTTTTCCATAAAAGAATACCATACAACACATTTCTAAGCCATTCTGTTTCTTTACATGCATCTGTTAGGGCTATAAATTCATATTGCATTGTTGAATCTGATACACATGTTTGTTTCTTGGATCCCCAAGAGATAGCTGCTCCTCCTAGCGTAAAAATCCAACCAGTAGTTGACTTGGATTTTGATTCAAGATTATTCTAACTTGAATCACTATATCCTTCTAAAATAGATGGATATCCTACAAAATGTAAGCCATAGTACAAAGTCCTCTTCAGGTATCTAAGCACCCTAGAAATTGCATTCCGGTGCTCTTGTCCTGGATTACTTGTAAATCTACACAATACACTCACTGCATAAGCAATGTCTGGTCTAGTGTAGTGCATGGCATATATTAGACTCCCAATAATACTAGCATATTTAAGTTGGTCCATAGCACGCCCAGTATTTTTCATTAATTTGATGCTAGGATCCACTGGTGTAGCAGCTGGCTTAAGTTCAAAATAATTATATCTTTTAAGAACTTTTTCTATATAATGAGATTGAGATAACGCTAAAGAATTATCCTTTCTCATAATTTTGATTCCTAAAATCACATCAGCTTCTCCAAGATCTTTCATATCAAATTTTGATGAAATAAACCTTTTGGTTTCTTCAACATATTTGAGATTAGACCCAAATATTAACATGCCATCCACAAATAAGCAAGTAATAACACCAACACCATTTTCAAATTTACTATATATACATTTGTCAGCATCATTAACTTTATATTCATGGGATATAACAATATTATTAAACTTCTCATGCCATTGCATAGGAGCTTATTTAAGGCCATAAAGAGATTTAACCAATTTACACACTTTCTTTTATTGGCCAGGCAAAACAAACCCTTCGGGTTGTTCCATGTAAATCTCTTCTTCTAAATCACCATTTAAAAATGCAGTTTTAACATCCATTTGATGAATAACTAAATTTTGAATAGAAGCAAGAGATATTAATATCCTAATGGAAGTGATTCGAGCAACAGGAGCATATGTATCAAAGTAATCAATTTCATGTTTTTGCGTATAGCCTTTTGTAACTAGTCTTGCCTTAAATTTATTTATAGAACCATCCGAATTTAATTTTCTTTTAAATATCCATTTGCACCCAATAGGTTTAGCCCCGAGGGGAAGATCGGAAATAACCCAAGTTTGATTTGAGAAAATTGAGTTCATTTCATCATTTATTTCTTCTTTTCAAAAGACAGCATCCCTAGATGTTACCGCTTCATGAAATGTGGTCGGTTCATCTTCTACATTAAGAACAAATTTAGTTTTGTTCTTAGTCTCATTTAAATCCCCTTGAACTAAATAAATAACAAAGTCAGGCCAAAATGTTTTTTCAGTTCTTTGTCTTTTACTCTTTCGTGGTTCAACGTCATTCGTTGTTTCCGAAGAAGATATAGGTTCTGAATTTTCTTCCAAATTTGAGGAGTCAACAGTCGGATTATTATTTTCTAAACCTTGATTCAACGTACTAAACTTTGTTAGATGTTCAAAGAATTGCACATCAACCGACTCAATGATTTCTTGAGTTTCAAGGTTTAAAAATCTATAAGTCGTACTGTTACTAGAGTATCCAATAAAAACACATTTGTAAGTCCTATTTCCTAGTTTAGGTCTTGTGGGTTCAGGTTTTCTTACTTAAGCAAGACATCCCCAAACTTTAAGACGTCTAAGATTAGGCTTACGATTAAACCATAATTCATATGGTGTAATATCCTTATTTTTCAATGTAACCCTATTTAAAATATAACACGCGGATAAAACAGCTTCTCCCCACATCGACAAAGGTAAACCAGAATTGATTAACATTGAATTTATCATTTCAACTAAAGTCTTATTTTTCCTTTCCGCTGTTCCATTTTGTTGTGATGTATATGGAGCCGTAACTTGATGGATTATCCCATGAGTATTACAAAATATTATAAACTCACTTGGGTAATATTCACTACCCCTATCGGATCGTAGGACTTGAATTTTCTGATTTTGTTGAGATTCAACTTCTGCTTTAAAATTTTGGAATTTCTCAAAAACTTCATCTTTACTTTTAACTAAATATGTATATTCATACTTAGAGTAATCATTGATGAAAGTTAAGAAATATTTATTCCCACCACGAGTCATATTACTCTTCATATCACATACATCACTATGAATAAGATCAAGCATTTCGAATTTCCTCTCAACAGATTTGAACGACTTTCTAGTTATCTTCGATTGAGCACAAATTTCACATTTAGAAAGGTTATCAAATTTACAATCCGAGATTAAGTCGAGATTAGTCATATTTTGTATACTTCTATAATTCACATGAACTAATCTACTATGCCATAAAGAAATAGACTCAGCCATATAAGCAAAACTAATATCATTGATTACATTAATTTTGATCATGCCGTTACAAGAGTACCCTTTGCCAATAAATTGGGCATTCTTAGACAAAACAAACTTATCAGACTCATACACTAGTTTGAAACCTCTCTTATTGAGAAGGTCCCCAGACACAAGATTTTTACATATATCAGGTACATGAAGTACATCAATTAGAGTAAGTGTCTTTCTAGAAGTTAGCTTTAATTCCACTGTGCCTTTTTCAACTACATTGGTGCGAAGATTATTTGCCATCTTCACTTCTTTTCCATCAATTCATGATATGTTTTTAATGAAGAGCGGTCTTTGCATATGTGGGTCATTGCGCCGGTATCCAGCCACCATCCACTTTCATTATAAATTGAATTTGCTTCGCAAACAGTAGAAATAAGATCTTCAACATTGTTGGTTTCCTTCGACCCTCGTTTTTCCTTAAATGCCTTATTTTTAAGATGACATTCTCGAGAATAATGGCCCGGTTTGTCACAGAAGAAACATTTTACCTTCTGTTTCTTATTTGCACCTTGGTTCTTGAATTTTGAATCATTCTTTGCTTTAAATTTTGAGTCTTTGGTAATCTTGATTTTTTTATCCTCAGCCATATTAGCTTTTGAATGACCCTCACCTTGTTCATCCTTCTTTTCTCGTATACGAGTATCATCTTCAATACGAAGGTGACGAAGACGGGATTCCACAGTATAAGTCTTTTCATCATGATTAATTTTCTTCTTAAAGCCATTCCAAGAGGATGGAAGTTTTGAAACAATCACCCCTACTTGAAATTCATCTTGAAGATTAATACCAGCAGCTTTAAGGTCACCAACAATTTGTTGGAGTTCATGGGCTTGTGCAACGACAGATTTATCATTACTCATTCTAAAATTCATATAGTTTGAAATTGGAAACTTACAGTTGCTCGCTTTCTCATTTTGATACTTTGTCTCCAAAGCCTTCCATGATTCCTTTTCCGCCGGAATCTTTCGATGAGCGCTATAAATAGTTTGAGACAAAGCATTTGAGGATGTGTCCTCGACACATAAATTCGTCTTCTTTCCTCTTCACATGTTTTTACTTTATTTCTTCGGTGTCCTCGAGTGTGGGCTCGGGAATTTGTTCAAGGTTATCATCTAGAATGTATGCTGTAAGGACATTTTTCTCATGTCCAACATGTTTCATTTGTGTATGTCGTACGCCGCTACATTTGGCACGTCACCTCAAGATGTCACTCGACGGCCTCAATCTGAATTCCGGGAATCAAGCATTCAACATCTCTATTAATATGTCCCACATCTGCCTCAACGACTTCATGGTCCATGATTTTAGGGAATTAATGCAAGTGGTACGCAAGGGAAGTCAAAATAGTGAAAAAAGGCACGATAGGAGTGTTCAAGGGCATTTTCGTAATTTCACATCCATATTTCGGAGGTCTGGTCAACTAGAAAGTTGAAGAGCTCTCCGCAACGAAGATACTGGAAGAAACGTCACCTCAATCCGAGCTACGGTGAAGGAGTTATGACCTTTTGAAGTTGGAGAGAATTCCTTGAAGAATGCTGTTTTTTTAACCCCAAACCAGAGATGTACCCCAAACCGATGTACCCCAAACCGCATGAGGTACCCCAAACCTGTTCGGGGTACCTGTACGCTGGATAGAATTTCAGTGTTTTTATTTTGCAAAACTCTTCATCTGTTTTGCTATTTAAACCACCTTCGGGGGAGCAGTTTTGCAAGACTTTGGAAGACGTTTTTGAGAGTCCAAATACCTCTAGTCTTCATATTTTTTGAGTCCCAAGACTCATGTTTTGATTCACACAATTGCCAAACCTTTGTGAATCTTTTTGGTAACCCAAGAACACAACCTTGTGTTTGTTCAAACCTTTGTGGAGAGATCTTTGCAACCGAGGGCTGCGTGTCATTGCTGAGGGAGTCTCTACAAAGTTTTATGGCTGCGTGTCTTTGATGAGTGCTGTGGTTCTTCCTTTGTTGATTGGACTGAGGTTCATGAGGGTTCGCTGCGTGTGGATTCATTGCTGCCGACACCGACCGACGCCTGCGGGTATTCGTGTGTCACTGTATTTCATTGTAATCTGTGTAAGTTGTGATTTACTTATTATAGTGAAATAAAAGGTTTTGCCCTGCGGGGATTTTTCCTTAAACTTATTTCTCATATTTATTTATGGGATTGACACACGCACCGTAGATGGATGTTTAGGGGCTAAATTTATTTGATTTAAAAGTAGACTCTAATTAAATAAGGGTTACTTGAAAACTTGCGAATTTAATTTAAATCGATATTACACGCGCTCTCAAATTGGTATCAGAGCGGGTTACGCTAATTTATCGCGTGATCCTGATTTTTAAAGGATTTATTTTTTGATACAATTTGACCTCTCACGTCGTCAAATTGGTATCAGAGCAGGTTACGCTAATTTATTGCGTATCCCTATTTTCCGCAAAAGCGTGTGATATTGATTTTTTTTTAAAAATCAGCTTTGTGAAAAATCGCAACTTTTCAATGGAACGCCCATTTAATGAGGAGCCTATTTTTGAAAAAGTTCACGATCGTGCTGAAAAATTAAAAAGTTTGAATTTGAAACTTTGCAAAAGAATTAAAGGTTTGGAAAAAGAAAATTCTCTCTTTAAAAGTAAGATTGAATACTTGCAAGCGTTTCAAACTCAAGGTGATATTTGTCGTGAGCACTTTGGTAATTTGTGTACAGATTTTGATTCTTTGAAAATTGCCAAAAAGAAGAGTGATGATAGGGTTCTTGTTTTAGAAAAAGATTTAGAGGACCTTAAAAATTCGATGGTTTGTGTTTGTGCCAAAGATGAAAGAAATATTTTAATCAATGAGTTTGTGGCACGTGAAGAGACTCTTAGGGAAAAGTTTGCTTTAATTGAGGGGGAGAGGGATACCCTTTTAGAAATTATTGAAAATTTGAAAAAGCAATCCCTGTCTTGGGAAGAGTCTAATTTGTTGCTTGAATCAAATATTTTGAAGTTGAAAAATGATTTAAACGATTCAAGTAGATTTGATTGTGATGGTAATGGCTCATCGTGTTCTCATGCTTCTAATGCTAAAACCAAAACCATTATTTGTTTTAGAGGGTCAACTTATTCCAAGGACGCTAGAAAAGATCACACTTTAGGTGTCATCCCACCCGTTTACACTTGCTCATATTGTGGTAGGAATGGTCACCTTAGGCAATTTTGTTTTGATCTTGGAAGAGGTCCTAGGAATTCTAAGTCTAGTGTTTTGTTGGTTCCCAAAATCCCTTGTCAACGTGTTTCATCCATTTGGGTTAGGAAATCACTTTTGGATACAGTAGATTTTAGAAAAGTTGATTCCCGTTTGCTTGCACATGATTCTTCTCTTGCCATATCATATAGATGATTGTGTTTGCATGTTTGTCATACGCTAGTTATGCTTTTTGATATATTTTTGCTAGCGTTGTGACATGTACTTTTTGTACATATTTTTTTGAAAAATTTTGAAAAATACAAAAAGACTTTTGTTTTTTTTGGTTGCACCGTTTATGGATGAACACTTAGGATGATCAAGTCACAACATCATTCCATTATTTTCACGTGACTATTTGATAGTGTTTTGAGACAATAGGTCAATTCATCCTTGTGCTTTATAATGTTTGGAGTCATTAAGATGTAATTAAGTGTTACTTCCTATATGTTTGACTCATATTTCCTTTATTGCACACATGCACGGATTTATTTGATTATTGTGCTTGTCTTATCACATGTTGGTTGGGTGTTTTCACTTCAATCCTGTCCTTTAAAACGAACCAAGCGCGATAAAATTTTGATAAGGAAATTGTGCATATAAGAACCGTTTTGTGAGTTTGTGTGCTTTGTTTGAAAACGGGGAAGGGCTGCGAAAGGTTCATTTTGCCTTTGCGAATACTAAGCCACCGTTAAATTGGACCTAAAAAATGGAGGTATTTTATTATCCGGGGTCCAAAGAGGTTTAAAAGAGCCCGAAAAAAATTGGAAGGCAATAAAAAGATATTCATGCCAAAATATGGGCCATTTAGGTTTTTGCACCAATTCTCCAAAGTTTGAGAATTTAGTTTATACACCTCTAAAAGAATATATATATGAGGGAGTTTGGTTGGAGAATTTAAAACGGGTTTGCACGTCCTTGAAATGCTTGAAAAAATGCGCTACATAGTTTTGGACGTTATTGGGGTGGAAATCATTTTGACTTTGATTTGTTGATTTGCATAAGACGATGTCATCTAAATTCAACAAATTTTTACACCTAAGGATACCTTTGATGTTCATTCGTTAGGAGTACACGTATGCATCGTGCACATATGATTGATTGAGTTGATTTACCTATCGAATGTGTTCACACCCATTCATTCCATTTCCATGACTTGGTTGTTTGAGTCTAAATCCATGGTGTGATTTTTGTATCATGTTTTACATTTTTTTTCAAAATGGTATCTATTTTTTGTATAAAAAATTGAAAAAAATCAAAAAATAGTTTTTGTATTTTTTGTATACCGTGACACCCCGATTTTGCTTGTTTGATTCATTCTTCTTATTTGTCTATTTGGGGACATCATAAAAAGGGGGAGAACGAATTATCATTTTATGGGGGAGTTTTTGAGATTTGACTTATGCTTATCATATATTGGTATCTATGTTTATCTCATTTCAAACTTGATACGTCACTTGGTATTTTTTTCTTTATCTCATGTGTGTAGGTACTACATTGATGATCTCTGAATTGCACACCCTGATGAGAAAAGATTTGAGATTCCTGAAGATTTGAAGAACAAACGATGAAGACTATTCATTTGTACCTTTTCCAGTTTTGGGTTCATGGGAGGGTAGATTTGTATAGGCAATTTCGTATTTGATAATTCGGATTTTTTATGTATGTACCGGCATAGACATAGGGGGAGATTTGTAAGGACATTTTTCTCATGTCCAACATGTTTCATTTGTGTATGTCGTACGCCGCTACATTTGGCACGTCACCTCAAGATGTCACTCGACGGCCTCAATCCGAATTCCAGGAATCAAGCATTCAACATCTCCATTAATATGTCCCACATCCGCCTCAACGACTTCACGGTCCACGATTTTAGGGACTTAATGCAAGTGGTACGCAAGGGAAGTCAAAATAGTGAAAAAAGGCACGATAGGAGTGTTCAAGGGCATTTTCGTAATTTCACATCCATAGTTCGGAGGTCTGGTCAACTAGAAAGTTGAAGAGCTCGCCTCAACGAAGATACTGGAAGAAACGGAACCTCAATCCGAGCTACGGTGAAGGAGTTATGACCTTTTGAAGTTGGAGAGAATTCCTTGAAGAATGCTATTTTTTTAACCCCAAACCAGAGATGTACCCCAAACCGATGTACCCCAAACCGGTTCGGGGTACCTGTACGCTGGATAGAATTTCAGTGTTTTTATTTTGCAAAACTCTTCATCTGTTTTGCTATTTAAACCACCTTCGGGGGAGCAGTTTTGCAAGACTTTGGAAGACGTTTTTGAGAGTCCAAATACCTCTAGTCTTCATATTTTTTGAGTCCCAAGACTCATGTTTTGATTCACACAATTGCCAAACCTTTGTGAATCTTTTTGGTAACCCAAGAACACAACCTTGTGTTTATTCAAACCTTTGTGGAGAGATCTTTGCAACCAAGGGCTGCGTGTCATTGCTGAGGGAGTCTCTACAAAGTTTTATGGCTGCGTGTCATTGAGGAGTGCTGCGGTTCTTCCTTTGTTGATTGGACTGAGGTTCATGTGGGTTCGCTGCGTGTGGATTCATTGCTGTCGACACCGACCGACGCCTGCGGGTATTCGTGTGTCACTGTATTTCATTGTAATCTGTGTAAGTTGCGATTTACTTATTATAGTGAAATAAAAGGTTTTGCCCTGCGGGGATTTTTCTTTAAACTTGTTTCGCATATTTATTTATGGGATTGACACACGCACCGTAGATGGATGTTTAGGGGCTGAATTTATTTGATTTAAAAGTAGACTCTAATTAAATAAGGGTTACTTGAAAACTTGCGAATTTAATTTAAATCGATATTACACGCGTTCTCATATGCAAGTTTTAGTGATGTGAGGAAGAACATAACTTTCTCTTGCCAACGGGTGAAATTTTCGGCATCAAAACGGTCGAGTCGGATTAAGTCTTTAGTCACGACTTGGATAGATTGTGCCACAGTTCCTTCCATTTGAGTTGAGTAATAAGAATTAATTTTTTGCCTAAAACTGTTGGAGTTTTGTTATGGAAAGAACGAAATATATTAATTAATTTCTGCAAGGCACGTTCTTGGAACGCTTTCTTTTAGGTAAAATTTCTCCCAATCCGGTTGAGACAGAACCAGAACCACGAGTACAATATGGGTTTTAAAGAATCTTCCTTCAGGATACAATGCAGTGTATGAACAGTTGTTTGATTCAAACTATGTACTGTTTGATCAAACTGAGAACACTCTGAATTTATAACTTGATAATGCCAAAGTATAGAGTACGGAGAGAGGAGAAACTAGCAATTTTCGGTGTCCAAAACAGAGGCCTGGAACTCTTTTTATAGCCATTTATGTGAATGTTCTTTAACAGTCACAGCTCTTCATGGAGTGACCAGCAACCGTTGGATCGTGCCTATTTGGAACAGCTGTGATCTAACTGTTCAGATTAGGCATCCCATCGTAAGAGAATGGACATCCCCTACACGAAACGCTACGAGTTTGTCTAACGGTTTAGATCAAGTCATTTCGGCTCGTCAAAACTTTAGGCTCCCACGCTCCAAGCGACGATACGCACGTGCGAAGTGCCAAGTGCGCGTCAAAGCGCGCAATGCGCCCTAAGTCACCCAATCTCCCTTTCGCACGCCGCACTTACGCGCTTACGCGATTGGTGGTGCTTAAGCACCACCGCGATGCGTAGGATCATAGCCTCTTATTTGACTTGTCAACTAAGAATCTTAGTTGTCCTTTAGTTGATATAGCACTACTTTTTGTAGTACTCTTCCAATGTGGGACAATATGGGATTTTGAGCACACCCATATCTTTCACACCCATTTGCTCATGTTTCTACCTTCTAAATTAAAACCCAAACTAGGTTTAAAATAAAACACCAATAATATAATAAAATATTAATAACAAAAAAATGAAATATCAATAAGTATTGGAATTTATCCAACATTCCCCCACCAATTTCAATATACACAAGAGAGCAAAGCAGAAGGACAATAAATAACTTTTGGCATTATCGCTAAAATCTAGTACATAAATTAGAAGTGTCTTTCGGACATGAACTTCCACATAGTGAAAATAATTCAAAGCTTCATCAAGGTGCTGTGGTGAACGTATCTTGAACCAAGGACCTTTTGAGACTAGCCAGAACTATCACACATACCGATTTCTGAGTTTATAAGTGTTCTTCTAGCATGCACTTTTATGGCCTTGTGCTAATCCTGATTTCACGAGCGCTTTAGGATCAGTCTTGATTCCATAGAAAGCAGCCACACTTTCGACACTCGAATAGGTAAATCAACTTTAGTGATTCTGCGAGTCACACTTATATGATTTATTAAGAAGTAGCCTTCATCCTCTAACATGGAGAAAACCAACACTTGGCACATAAGAATGAAACTTTTCGTATAAAATTCCTAGTGTTCCATAACTATAATATAACTTGTTTGTACCTCATTGAACTCTATCTATATTTTCAAGATATGAGTTGGGTTCCCATTAAATATAGTTGTGTTATTTAATAGACCTTAGTCCCATTCCTTTTGAGGTGATATATATCATCTCCCTAACAAGACCTTTAGTCAGAGGATCTGCTAAATTCTTGTTCGTTTTAATATAGTCGACTGTAATTACTCCTTCCTTGAGTAATTTTCTTATTATTTGATGCCTTAGACTAATGTGTCTAGATTTTCCGTTGTAAATTTTGTTCGAAACTTTATAAATTGTGGCTTGGTTATCACAACTTATCATAATAGAAGGCGATGGCTTTTTCCATAAAGGAATACCATACAACACATTTCTAAGCCATTCTGCTTCTTTACATGCATCTTCTAGGGCTATAAATTCATATTGCATTGTTGAATCTGATATACATGTTTGTTTCTTGGATCCCAAAGAGATAGTTGTTCCTCCTAGCGTAAAAATCCAACCAGTAGTTGACTTAGATTTTGATTCAAGATTATTTCCACTTGAATCACTATATCCTTCTAAAACAGATGGATATCCTACATAATGTAAGCCATAATACAAAGTCCTCTTCAGGTATCTAAGCACCCTAGAAATTACATTCCAGTGCTCTTGTCATGGATTACTTGTAAATCTACACAATACACTCACTGCATAAGCAATGTCTGGTCTAGTGTAGTGCATGGCATATATTAGACTCCCAATAATACTAGCATATTTAAGTTGGTCCATAGCACGCCCAGTATTTTTCATTAATTTGATGCTAGGATCCACTGGTGTAGCAGCTGGCTTAAGTTCAAAATGATTATATATTTTAAGAACTTTTTCTATATAATGAGATTGAGATAACGCTAAAGAATTATCCTTTCTCATAATTTTGATTCCTAAAATCACATCAGCTTCTCCAAGATCTTTCATATCAAATTTTGATGAAATAAACATTTTGGTTTCTTCAACATATTTGAGATTAGACCCAAATATTAACATGTCATCCACATATAAGCAAATAATAACACCAACACCATTTTCAAACTTACTATATATACATTTGTCAGCATCAATAAATTTATATCCATGGGATATAACAATATTATTAAACTTCTCATACGATTGCATAGGAGCTTGTTTAAGTCCATAAAGAGATTTAACCAATTTACACACTTTCTTTTCTTGGACAGGCAAAACAAACCCTTCAGGTTGTTTCATGTAAATCTTTTCTTCTAAATCACCATTTAAAAATGCAGTTTTAACATCCATTTGATGAATAACTAAATTATGAATAGAAGCAAGAGATATTAATATCCTAATGGAAGTGATTCGAGCAACAGGAGCATATGTATCAAAGTAATCAATTCCATGTTTTTGCTTATAGCCTTTAGCAACTAGTCTTGCCTTAAATTTATTTATAGAACCATCCGGATTTAATTTTCTTTTAAATATCCATTTGCACCCAATAGGTTTAGCCCCGGAGGGAAGATCGAAAATAACCCAAGTTTGATTTGACAAAATTGAGTTCATTTCATCATTTATTGCTTCTTTCCAAAAGACAGCATCCCTAGATGTTACCGCTTCATGAAATGTGGTTGGTTCATCTTCTACATTAAGAACAAATTTAGTTTTATTCTTAGTCTCATTTAAATCCCCTTCAACTAAATAAATAACAAAGTCAGGCCCAAATGTTTTTTCAGTTCTTTGTCTTTTACTCCTTCGTGGTTCAACGTCATTCATTCTTTCCGAAGAAGATATAGGTTCTGAATTTTCTTCCAAATTTGAGGAGTCAATAGTCGGATTATTATTTTCTAAACCTTGATTCAAAGTACTAAACTTTGTTATATGTTCAAAGAATTGCACATCTACCGACTCAATGATTTCATGAGTTTCAAGGTTTAAAAATCTATAAGTCGTACTGCTACTAGAGTATCCAATAAAAACACATTTGTAAGTCATATTTCCTAGTTTAGGTCTTTTAGGTTCGGGTTTTCTTACTTAAGCAAGACATCCCCAAACTTTAAGACGTCTAAGATTAGGCTTACGATTAAACCATAATTCATATGGTGTAATATCCTTATTTTTAAATGTAACTCTATTTAAAATATAACACGCGGATAAAACAGCTTCTCCCCACATCGACAAAGGTAAACCAGAACTGATTAACATTGAATTTATCATTTCAACTAAAGTCATGTTTTTCCTTTCCGCCGTACCATTTTTTTGTGGCGTATATGGCGCTGTAACTTGATGGATTATCCCATGAGTATTACAAAATTGTATAAACTCACTCGGGTAATATTCACTACCCCTATCGGATCGTAGGACTTATATTTTCTGATTTTGTTGAGTATCAACTTCTGCTTTAAAAATTAGGACTTTCTCGAAAACTTCATCTTTACTTTTAAGTAAATATGTATATGCATACTTAGAGTAATCATCAATGAAAGTTAAGAAATATTTATTTCCACCATGAGTCATATTACTCTTCATATCACATACATCACTATGAATAATATCAAGCATTTCGGATTTCCTCTCAACAGATTTGAACGACTTTCTAGTAATCTTCGATTGAGCATAAATTTTACATTTAGAAAGGTTATCAAATTTACAATCCGAGATTTAGCCGAGATTAGTCATATTTTTTATACTTCTATAATTCACATGACCTAATCTACTATGCCATAAAGAAATAGACTCATCCATATAAGCAGAACTAATATCATTGATTACATTAATTTTGATCATGTCGTTACAAGAGTACCCTTTGCCAATAAATTGGGCATTCTTAGACAAAACAAACTTATCAGACTCATACACTAGTTTAAAACCTCTCTTTTTGAGAAGGTCCCCAGACACAAGAGCGGTCTTTGCATATGTGGATCTTTGCGCCGGTATCCAGCCACCATCCACTTTCATTATCAATTGAATTTGCTTCGCAAACAGTAGCAATAAGATCTTCAACGTTGTTGGTTTCCTTTGATCCTTGTTTTTCCTTAAATGCCTTATTTTTAAGATGACATTCTCGAGAATAATGGCTCGGTTTGTCACAGAAGAAACATTTTCCCTTCTTTTTCTTATTTGCACCTTGGTTCTTGAATTTGGAATCATTCTTTGCTTTTAATTTTGAGTCTTTGGTAATCTTGGATTTTTTATCCTCAACCATGTTAGCTTTTGAATGACCCTCACCTTGTTCATCCTTCTTTTCTCGTATACGAGTATCATCTTCAATACGAAGGTGACGAAGAAGGGATTCCACAGTATAAGTCTTTTCATCATGATTAATTTTCTTCTTAAAGCCATTCCAAGAGGATGAAAGTTTTGAAACAATCACCCCTACTTGAAATTTATCTTGAAGATTAATACCAGCGGCTTTAAGGTCACCAACAATTTGTTGGAGTTCATGGGCTTGTGCAACGACAGATTTATCATTACTCATTCTAAAATTCATATAGTTTGAAATTAGAAACTTACGGTTGCTCGCTTCCTCGTTTTGATACTTTGTCTCCAAAGCCTTCCATAATTCCTTTGTTGTCGAAATCATTCGATGAGCGCTATAAACAGTTTGAGATAAAGCATTGAGGATGTGTCTTCGACACATATATTCGTCTTCTTTCCTCTTCACATGTTTTTTCTTTATTTCTTCGGTGTCTTCGGGTGTGGGCTCGGGAATTTGTTCAAGGTTATCATTTACAATGTATGCAAGTTTTAGTGATGTGAGGAAGAACATAACTTTCTCTTGCCAACGGGTGAAATTTCCTCCATCAAAATGGTCGAGTGGGATTAAGTCTTGAGTCATGACTTGGATAGATTGTGCCACAGTTCCTTCCATTTGAGTGGAGTAATAAGAATAAATGTTTTTCCTAAAAGTGTTGGAGTTTTGTTATGGAAAGAACGAAATATATTAATTTCTGCAAGGCACGTTTTTGGAACGCTTTCTTTTAGGCAAAATTTCTCCCAATCCGGTTGGGACAGAACCAGAACCGCGAGTACACTATGGTTTTATAGAATTTGCCTTCAGGATACAATGCAGTGTATTAACAGTTGTTTGGTTCAAACTATGTACTATTTGATCAAACCGAGAACACTCTAAATTTGTAACTTGATAATGCGAAAGTATAGAGCATGGAGACAGGAGAAACTAGCAATTTTCGGTGTGCAAAACAGAGGTCTGGAACTCTTTTTATAGCCATTTATGTGCGAAGTGCCAAGTGCGCGTCAAAGCGCGTAATGCGCCCTAAGTCGCCCAATCGCCCTTTCTTACGCCGCGTGTCATGCTTCCGGGTGTCACGATTGGTGGTGCTCAAGCACCACCGCGATGCGTAGGATCATAGCCTCTTATTTGACTTGTCAACTAAGAATCTTAGTTGTCCTTTAGTTGATATACCACTACTTTTTGTAGTATTCTTCCAATGTGGGACGATATGAGATTTTGAGCACTCCCATATCTTGCACACCCATTTGCTCATGTTTCTACCTTCTAAATTAAAACCCAAACTATGTTTAAAATAAAACACCAATAATATAATAAAATATTAACAACTAAAAAATAAAATATCAATAAATATTGGAATTTATCCAACAAAATCACCCTGGGCCTTCCCAATCATTCCTATTTCAATTAAAAGTGTCCACATGGCATACTCCTCCATCGATCGCCTCTCTAGACACCTCAAATTTTGACAAACAAACCAACCACAAATGCTACACATGGCCAACCCGCACAACATCCGGTCTCCCACAACATTTAGGACAAAATCCTAAAAATACTCGAGAAACACCCTAAGAATACACATAAATACCCTAGGTATTTTTAATGGTTACGTATTCATTCCACACCCCGTTTTGATACTTGCAGCCAACCTACACAATATTCGATCTCTTCACAAATTCCTAAAATTCCTCAGGAAACAATCGAGGTATGCACATAAATCCCATAGAATTTCCAAACTGTTAGGTATTCATTCCGAACCCAGTTTTGATAAATGCGCAGCTGACCATCAACACATTCGATATCTCAGAACCCTTATGATAAAATCCTTAATATTTTCAGGAAACACTCGAAGAACACATATAAGTCCCCTAAGATCTTCGAACCATCGAGTGTTCATTTCTCACATAGTTTTGGTATATGCGACCAACTCACACAACATTTGATCTCCCGTAACAATTAGAATAAACTCCTAAAAATACTTAGGCAACACCTAAAGAATACACATAAGTCCCCTAGGATTTACGAGTCATTAAGTTTTCATTCCACACCTAGTTTTGGCATTTTTAGTTAACCCACGCGACATCCGGTCTCCCAAAACACTTTAGAAGAATTCTAAAATTCCTTAGACAACATATTACGAACATACATAAACCCTAGGATTTCCGAATCGTTAGGTGTACACTACTCACTCAGACAAACTCCTAAAAATCCCAAGGTAATACCTAAGGACAGTCCGTAAATCACCCATCGATTTAGTATTAATTCTACTAAACAGTACGTATCCCATTATCATGTGCGCGTCTGAGACTTTCACTATGCATTCCCAAAAATAGGTAGGGCACCTGCTAAAATTCCCCGTGCAACATCGGGGTTTCAACTGGAAATCCCCCAACATTCCCAAGGTGTCTAGGAAATATTCTCATAGACTTTACGTCCTCATGCACATACAATCCGGACATTCTCATAGTCTGTTGTCTGATTGGAAACACCCCAAAAAACTCCCATATTGTGGAATCAAGTCTAAAATAAAATCCTATGGAATTTATGGGAAATGGGTAAAATGAATAATCAATCGGCTAATAATTTTTCTAGGCATCGAATAAGAAGAACTCACTTTTCTCAAACTCACACGCACACAAAAGAGAGACTGAAATCAAGGTGAGGAAATATAGAGTTACATAATTAGATAGTAAGAGATAATAAAGAGAAGTGCCTTATCAAGAGCTTCATGATCCTAGTCTCTAGTGGTGACCATGAACCATTCTTACTTCATAGGATCATACACTGGAAAATCCAAATCATATGTACTTTTTTTTTCAAATATTATCCTCAGTATTAGATCACTAACAAGATTCGCAAAGGTATGGTGGTTTAAACCCTAGATTTATTCTTTAGATATTGTTTTGTCTTTCTATAAAATGCATAATCAATTAAAGTTTTTGGCCAAGGAAAGTTTTTTATAGAATCAATCCCCAACACCAGGTAGGAAACATTCCAACTTCAAAGCACACCATCCTACAATTACGTGCATACTTTAAAAAAATATCAACATAATTAGGCTGACTTGACCTCAAGACTATTGACCCTGATTATGAGGTCAATTTAAGGGAAATGGATATGATTTGTCCCACTAGGAAGGATGGACATGACTGGATACACCAGGATTCTTTGTACACACTTTAATAGATACAAATTGAGACCTTAAACAATGGACTAATACTCTTTCTAAATCTTATCAGAGATAATCAACCAAAAAAGATGTCGAATAAATATAAACTCAACGTATTTAGAGTTTTACATATATAGGATTTAATGTTTATATATCTAAGACCCTCGGTACAAAAAGGGCAGGGACTAACAATGAGTTGTAACTCATTCTTGTAAACTGAGCTTGAACTATCAGCCATAAACCCTATCACTCATAACTTCTTCATTGATAATAAAAAATTCCCCATATTTTCACATGGACATGGACATGGACATGGACAAGGTTGACTTATTGAATCACTTATATCTTGTGACACTTTACATTCCTTCATGGAACTCTAGGACTAGTTTGGTTAAAAGAAATATTGTAGAAATGAATACCTACAATAAAAATAATGACTTCTCACCTGAATTAATTTAGGAATATCAAATTTAAAACAAGAGAAAAAAAATTAAGCAAAGTAACACAAAATATTAAATAAGAAAAAAAAAGAGACCACTGAACTCAACGAGATAAGCAATTTTTTTCCTGAGTAAAATGTTATGAGAAAATTGGAAGTGATTTTGGAAATCGAAACTTGATTTAGGAATATAGGTTTAACACGAACTACACTCCCATAAAAGTTCTCTAAAACAATAAACTAGGGTTTTGTAAAAGTGAGTTGTTCAATCATGAATTAATTTTTACAAAGTTATTTATATATTATTCCATAAAGATAACTCCACAAACACGTTTCTAAAAATGTGATCCTTATACAAACGAGAATATACCTCTTTTGGATGAGCCACTACATGTGGTAAGTTCTAATATGAAGTTTGACTTCTTACGAGGACTTCAAAAATCATTATCATGTCTTTGTTCCCTCATATGAAATCCCACTTCATAAATTTTAAAAAAATCTACATACGATATATTCATCATATGAAATGCACAATCTTACGAGATATTTAAATATCTTTGTAAAAAATCCAAAAATTATTTATAAATTATTTTCCACAAATTCTTTGTCTTATGAGTGGAATCTAACTCTGTTTTAATTTTCTCCTTCTCCCTTGCATAAATTTAAAGACACCCCCATTCGTTGTATTTCTTAGAATTGTATTTACATTGGGATTAAAAAAAGTTTGGAACTCTATACTCTTCTCATGCTCAACATAACTAAATAGATGGTTATGCTCAAGAATATAAAGAGTTAACTTCCCCCAATACATGTCTTAATTTAGAGGCAATTGATGTTGCTCATCATCATTGTTGACGTGTAAAAATGGAGTGGGTCCAATTTTATAATCATAGATAAAATAACGAAAGCAATCTAAAGAAACTCACAAGTTACAAAAGTTTTTAAATTGGTTGAGTTATAAAAAAAAGCCTACATCCACTTTTGGTATTATGTTGGGTGGTTATAATAGCTTAATTGGTTGTGCTTGGGACTGATTAAATTGCCCCCTAGGATAAGGGAAATTATACATTTATAATGGTTCGAAACCCTAGAGATAGAATGCCTTTATATCTCCAGGCATTTACATTTTTATACAACAAATTAGACTATTGATATTCAGTGTTGGTCGCCATTCCATCCTAGTAACCTTTGCCATTCCTAATGGTTCACATTCTGGGTGTTGGCTGGCCTACCAGCCGAGCAGGTACCTTTGATGCCGATCAAGATGGATGGATGGACACGTAGGAGTACAAGCGCCTACTGTTCATTGGTCCGTGTGGGAAAGAAATTTTTACATACAACAAAGCCCCCAATGCTCCATGCTTAATGATTCATCAAAAGTATGGAGTGTTTGTTCAAGATGTTTCTCAGTGTAAGGTGTAAGTATTAGTCGGTAGTCGACCTACCAAACATGTAAAAAATTTCACAGACATTGTTGATGATGGAATTTTTGTAAATAATTCCAACTTTTTTGAAACACCAAAGGGCATACTAGCCCTTTCACCCATTGGGAAGCGTGCAATCGGTGGTAGTTTAATCGTTTGTACAGTTAATCATTTTTTCCTTACGCTCAAGGAAACCTATAAATAGATGGAGATTTCCCTCCATTTCTATTACCTCATATCTTCTGTATTTTATTTCCAATATTTCCTTCATGTTCAATATTTTCTTCTGTGATATCTTGTTGCTTGCTAGCCACCATTGTTTTTCGATTCCAACTGTTACCTTTAGATATCTTTAAGCTATCATTTCCCTCTTTTCTTAGTTTTTCCTTTGTTTCAATCATGGTTTATATCGTTGATGATAATTCCTTAAAGGAATTTAGAGATAAGGGGAAATTTCCTAATTGGTTAGGTCTGTGGACATGTATTCTTTACCAGAGGGTCAATGGATTCCAACTTGTTTTTATTACTGAGTACCTTTCCCCTTAACCCACTTAATCTTTAGTTTTGCCAATATTTCGATGTCAATCCAGCAATAATAGCTCCAAACACATGGAGGGTACTGAATGGAGTGAGTAAGTTGAATGAGATTTATGGGACTCGCATTGGGATCCTCGAATTAATGTTGGGATACAAATAGATAACCATTGGTGATAGTACCTACTATTTGAAGACTAGGCAAACCAATAGGACTTTAGTGGTCATCCTGCTAGATTCGAGCAAAGACTACTGGGATTATCGTGTTATTGTAAAAAATTAGCAATATGCCCCCTTCTTGAGGGGGTATCATACATTGGTCCCAAGTGCCCCGGGGAAGGGCGTGGCATAGGTCATATTTTATTCATAAACTTATTTTATTTTTTCATAGATTCAAAGATCTGCTGACTAACTTTCTTATTCTGTTTTTGTTGCAGAGGAAAGTAAGAAGAAGTGCCCCAATGAGGGTGAAGTTAATCTTAAAGACCTCAAATACTTGTGGGGTCTCAATCAAAGGGTTGGAGAAGAACATCCCAGATCTTATTTTGTATTGTTAGAGTATAAGAGCTCAATATTTCCTTTATTTCTCAACCACCACTTGCATTGCCTCAGCTTCCTATCAACCTAGATAAGGAATTTGTATCCACTTCTTCAGCTGCATAATCAGCTGGAGTTGAGTTTATTTAAGGGGGAACGTCTTCCTCATTTGATTCCCTTAATATCACCACCATCCCCACATCTCCTTCTACCGAGAGGGTGAAAAGAAAAATTCCAAACTTAAGCTCACTGAGTTGGCCAAAGTTATTGAGTTGGCTAACAAGTCAACTGTCGAGCAAGGCAGAATTGAGAATGCTTTAGTGGTGATCAACCCTAGGATGTCTAGGGAGTTTATAAATTTTGGAACTTTGTTGGTAGATAGGTTGGCTGCAGCCCCCATAACTAGAGCCCGATTAACTAAGAGGATTGCTCACACTTTGGCCTTGGTAAATTCTTAATCTTTCTATTAGTACACACTATTTTTAATGCCTTTCTTTTAAACTAATAACACATTCATTTTCCTACATTTCTTGGTCGATTTTATTCAAATGATGGGGTAGGATGACTAAACAAAGTCCTCTTACTTGACTGATGTTAAGGAAGATTTTGAGTTTACAAAAATCATTACAACCATCTAGTGAAGACGTGGAGAGAGAAAAACAATCCTATAATGACAAGATTAAGACTGGCGAGGACTAGGCCAAAGCAATAGAGGAGGAATGAAAGACTTTTGTTAATGAATTGACCCAGGGAAAGTTGACAATCACTGAAGATGAGTGCCCGATAAAAGCTGCGAATGATATGATTATCAACCTGACTGCTGATAACTCTGCTCTTAAGGTCAAAGGCAAGAAAAATAAGGAAGAGGCTACAAAAAAAGGGATGGGAGATATCCTTTGCTACTATAGCCATCCAGATAGAATACGCATGGAAGAAATCATTCTAAGAAGGTTGGTCTGAAGCTTTGAAGGAGGTCGACATTTCTATAGAATCTGAACTTTTTTAGAGACATGACCTAGGAACTCCTCCTAACTAGGATAAACACTTTGATGAGGAGGAGGAGGAGGGTTTTGAATAATTTTCTATGGTGCCTGCTAATAATGCCGACCTGCCTATTACTGACCAAGCCAAGACTAATGAGAAGGGGAAGGTTTAACTCCTTTTAGCTAGTTATTTTGTAATTTTTTCGGAATGTATTTTCCATTGCCTCTCCTTTGTCTTTTTCAATATAACCAACTCTGTAACCATTAAACGATCAATGGAAAGACATATTTTCGTATAGTTGCTTAAAACTTCATGTGATATTGATTTCTTGTTGCTTGTTATCTTTCTTGTTGTCCCTAATATTATTTATATTATTTATTTTCTTCCTCGACTCGATAAAATCATACTTGTAAATTTCCAGTTTGATTCTAAGAAGAAAGTAATAGTCTCTGTTGAATCAGAACTACCTAGCAGTGTAGAAATATTCTTAAGGGTAGCCATGTCCCATTAAATGAGGAAGAATTAATGGGGTTGCTCGACCTAGATGAATCCGACAAAGTGAATGAGTCTTATGTTAATCTTCATTACCTTTTGGATAAAGCAGTAGTGAATAACGCACGGTATTATGTACTGATTGAGCAAATGCAAAAAAAACATAAACTCTCGAAGGCATTGCTTTATTATGATTATAAGTCTGAGTACCAGGCATTGAGTGAAGGCTGGGGCTTTGATAAAAAGGTACAAGATATTACTTATTCTATGAACAAGAAGGAACTGGCATTGAACTAAGAAATTGAGAGTGCCCGATTAATAGTTTCCCTTTTACAAAAAGAGAATAATGCTTTAAATAATGAGTTAGAGAGTTTGAAGAAATCCAAGTGTCTTTCTTAGAGAAGGAGAATGCCATGTTGTTGGAGGAGATATAAAACTCAAAGAATAAGAAGACTAAATCTGGCCAATCTTCTAGACAAGCCATGGTTGTTCGACCAACTATTGATGAGGAAAGGACCAAGAAGGCTTTGGCCGACGAAGCTTCACTGCTCCAGGATAAAGATAAAACTGTCAAGAAACTCCAAGATAGGGTGGACCATTTTACTTTTCACTTCCTTAAGCAGTCTAAGTGTATTTGGATAGATTGGTATGATGAGGCCTCGACCTATTTGGATAAGCACATGGAGCATGAAAGGAATGAAAGATATTAATGGGGTTGGTTAAACCTACCTTTTCTACTGAAGATTCCCAAGGATACTGAACTGTGGCATTAGAATGATCCTGGAATGTTTGATTATCCTGATCCTCCTTTTAAGATTGATGTTATCTGTATTCGTCCTGCTGACATTACTCAAAGTCTAATAAAAAAGTATATTGGGGATTATGTCTTGGAAGATGAGGATGAGAATGTTCGTTCTTAACAGTTACTAGATTGATCGAGTAGTAGCAGACGTTCCAGACTAAGGGATTTTAGATCCACTGCCCTATCGAGCATCCTTGATGAGCCTCCTACTGGGTTGAGCAAAGCCTAATGAAAGCGTCCATTAGGTTAGGATTGTCGTATTTCTTACTTTGTTGATCATCAATTTATAATAAACATTTACTGGAATGAAATGAAGTTATTTCTAATCCCTTGTCTTCTTTATTTAAGCTTGTGGTTAATCTTATTTCCAATAAAGTAATTTGTATAATAATTAGTTAATCGGCTCATTAACTAAATAACTTTCTTAAATGTTAAATACGTGATTCATGGTTAAATCTATTTGTAATGCCTTAGATTCAACTAATGCTCTTAGATTAAACTGTAAATAGTTTTGTTGAACTAATTTGTAGCATTAGTTATCAGTGGAGACAAAGTGTGTTAGGAATCTATGAGTATTCCTATATTTTAACTTAGTCGGGTAAAGCCTCGTGTGTTTGACTTTGAGTCTTACATGAAGTTTAACAAACTTCTTGTTCTTGATTTGTCAAAAATGAAATCATACATGAAGTTAAAGAATAAATTTTCTAAAGTTGGAAAAGTTTGAATTAGAACTAGAGATATACCACATTTAACTTTTTTATAGTTGGAAAAGTTTGAACTATAATTAAAATTTTGAACTAAATAACTTTTTAGAAGTTGGAAAAGTTTGAACAACCTTTTGGTAAAGTAAGGTGGTCTCACACCATACTCAGAAAAAAAACATAAAAATGGAGCATAATTGAGTGAAAAGTGTCACTTCATTAACTTGAATAGTTGACTACATCAAAAACGAAAGTAGTAGTAATATTTACGGAGATGGTTGACGTTGCAGGGGTTACTGAATTTTTTGCCTTCCAATGTTTTTAGGCGATAACTTCTTGGTCGGATAATTGTCGAGATACGGTATGGACTATGCCAGTTTGGCTCCAACTTGTTATTTTTTTTAATCACTTTTTTAAGGATAAGCTCTCCTTGTTTCGAGCTGGTCAAATTAACCCTCCAATTGTAGAATCTTGCAGTCCTTTGTTCATATGCAGCCATTCAAAATACATCATCGTCCCTGACTTCTTCAAACATGTCGAGTTCTAGTCTCCTCATTACATCACTCTTAGAGGAATCAAAATTTAGTATCCTGTGATTCGGTAGTCCTATTTCAATTCGTACTACATCCTCACTACCAAAAGCTAGCATTTATGGTGTCCCTCCCGTTGCCATTCTCGGCGTAGCCTTATAAGCCCAAAGGACACTATGCAACTCATTAATCCAGTTTCCTTTAGCATCATCCAACCTTTTCTTCAAGCCATCAAACAAAGTTTTATTAGTAATCTCTCTCTGACCATTGCATTATGTATGTCCAGGTGCTTAATGTAGTTTCAGAATCTTAGAGCGGATGCAATCTTCTTCAAACTCCTTATTGTCGAACTAATTACTATGATTAGTGATGAAATCATAGGACATTCCATAGAGACATATGATCTACTTCCATTTGAATTAAAAGACTTTATGATAGGTAATATCAATGAAGTTCTCAGCTTCCACCCATTTGGTGAAGTAATACATTACGATAACTAAATATTTGAACCTTTCTTTGGTGGTCGGCAATGGTCCAACCAAATCTATTCCACAAATAGAAAAGGTCTAGGGAGAAGTAATAGGAGTTAGGGAAGCCCCCAGTCTCCTATTAATAGTAGTAAACCTTTGTCACTTGTCACATATCTTGGCGAAGGAAACATAATTTGTCTTCATCATCGGCCAATAGTAGCCTTGCATGTCTATCCTTTGTACCAACGATCTTTCGATTGAATGAGCGCCACATGAGCCTTCATGGACCTCTTCGATCAAATCATTTACTTTAGTTGGATGGACACAATGAAGTAAAGAGACTCTATAGCCTCTTTTATACAAAACACTTTTTTCCAATACATTATTGGTCGCTTTGTGTCTCATATTCCTTACTTCTTTTTGGTCAGATGGAAACAACATTTTTTAATGTAATCCTTAATTGGATCCATCTAGGAGGGTTTTAATTCTACATAAATTATGCTGACAGCTTCCACATCAATGTTTATGCTGGTGAGAATCTCTATTAGAATGGTTCACTAAGCTCCATCGGAGTTGCTAAGGCTAACCGAGCAAGGGCATCTGCTCGGGCATTATTTACTCTTGGAATCCTAACCATCTTGACTGTAGAGAATGATGAGAGAACCTATGTATCCTTATTCAAGTATCTTACCATTGTTTCCCCTTTCACTCCAGATATCTGAAGTAACTGGTGGATAATAAGTTAGGAATCACAATGCGCTATTACTTGCTCGGAACCAAGTGATGAGGCTAATTTTAATCCTATAAATAATGCTTCATACTCAGCTTCATTGTTGGAGGCTTAAAATTCAAATCTCGATGCATATTCCACATATAAATCATCTGGAGTGTTAATAATGAGTCTAGCCCCGTTATCAGTAGTGCATGAGGATCGATCTATGAACATATTCCAAATTAGGATGTCTTTACTAAAGTCTTCTTCTACCAGCACTCCATATTTGAACACCTTCTTACTTTGTTCAGTCAGTCGTCGGGCTCTTTTTTGAGCATCCGATGATTCTGATTGACCGTCGACTGCCTCGATTTCCTTTTGAGCCGAGCTATCTTTCAGAGAAGTGTGATCGACAGGAAAACTTGGAATGCTTGGCATTTCTACATAAGTGAATTATTCTATGAAATCATCCATTGCTTGCCCTTTCAATGAGGTTCTTGGTTCATAAACAATCTCATATTCTCAAAGTTCAACTGCCCAAGACATTAGTCTCCTAGACTTTTGAAGTTTGTGCAAAGCTTGTTGTAGAGGTAAGTTAGTGTATACCACAATAGTATGGGCCTGAAAGTATGACCTCATTCTTCTGGAAGCTTCAGTAAGTGCTAATGGAAAATTTTCCAAGTGTGGATATCTAATTTCTGCTCCTCAGAATACTTTTCTAGTGTATTACACTAGATTTTGAACTTCTTCCTATAGTCGGATCAAGGCTAAGCTAACAACTAAATATAAGTACAATTTCTCGCTCAAAACTGGTCATGAGAGTAGTGGGGGAGATTCCAAGTACTTCTTCAAATCCAAAAAAGATTTCTCGAATTCATGATTCTATTTAGAAGTATTTTTAAGCACTTTAAATAATGGTAGACATTTATCTATTGCTTGAAAAATAAAGAAATTTAGATCTATTACTTTTCCTTTCAGTTTTTGCACATCCTTTTTACTGGTCGGGGACAACATCTCTAGTAAAGAATTTATTTTATTATGATTGGATTCAATTCCCTTATGATTCAAAATATATCCCAAGAACATTCCTTACTTTACTCTGAATATACAAATGGTCGGATTGAGCTTCATTTGGTGTTTCTCCAACTAGTCTAATGTTTGGGCTAGATCTGTAATATGGTCAGCAGAAAATTTGCTCTTAGTGAGCATATCATCTACATATGCCTCCATATTCTTGCCAATATGTTCTTCAAATACTTTATTCACCAACCTCTGACATGTTTATCCATCATTTTTTAGCCCCCAAAGAGCATAACATTGTAGCAGTATATCCCTTGGTTGGTGATGAAGGATGTGTTGTTCTTATCCTTTACCTATATTTTAATCTGGTTATAACTAGAACAAGCATCCATGAAACTAAGTAGCTCATGATATGTAGTTTCATCTATTAATTAATCAACCATTGGTAAAGGAAAATGGTCTTTTAGGCATGTGGTTAATGAAATTTACACATATGCACCATTTCTTCTTCTTCTTAACTATTACCATATTTTCCAACCAAATCGGATATTTGACATCTTCTATAAACTGTTATTTTTGCATCTTTTCTAGTTCTTATTAGATCTCCATATTCTTCTCCTGGTTAAAAGCTTTACACTTTTTCTCAATCGGCTTGGAGTCCTTATAAATGTTTAGCTCATGGTAGATAAAGTTAGGGTCAATCCCCGACATATCCTAATAGCTCTAAGAGAACACATATTTCCTATCTCTAAGGAAAGTAATTAGTTCCGATGTGAGAGATGGTGTTAGTATTAAACCAATATGAGTGATCCTTTCTGGTTTCTCATCATCGAGTAAAATGGTTTATGTTTCTTTCATAACCTTCCCCTTAACCAAATCTTCCTCCCCTCGCGGATCCAAGGTATTAATATGGAAAGTAGTGTTAGTGCCCCTTTGTACTTCATGTTGTTCGAGTGAGGTATAATAGCATTCTCTAGCTTCCATTTGATTACCATTAGCTACACTGACCCCATACTTGGTAGGAAACTTCATGCACTGATGCACAGTGGATGGTATTGCCTCTAATTGCTTCATTCCCACTCTTCTGAGAATTATGTTGTATGCTGGAGGGATATTTTATCTAATACAATTAAGTGAATTCTTTCCTTTCTGCTCGTCGGCTAAGTGCCGACCAACACATCCAACTTGATGGTTCCTAAGGGATACACCGTTTCTCTTGACAACCCTATGAGAGGCCTTTGGTAATCTTGTAGTTTACTGTCACACAGTCTTAGGATATTAACATAGTTATATATAACATGATGTCTGTAGAACTCCCATTATCGACCAAAATTCCACTCTACCATATTGAACCTTGCAAGTGATAACAAATGGATCATCAGATGGACAGAGCACTATGTTCAAATAATATTTGGAGAATTTAATCACCAGTCTATCCTTGTTGACTTTCCTAGGCCGACCTCAATCTGCCTGATAATAGCACACAATTTGGCTTCACTTAGGTAGGCTTTCCTCTCGGCAAGTCCATCTCCTCCACCAGGATATCCTCCTGCGATGAAGTGACAGTCAAAGGAAATCATCCCTACTTATACTTAATATTCATCAGGTTACTTCGGTAAGTCATGATTGTCCTCATAATGGTTATTGCGTCCCCTTTTCACGTCATCCTTTCCTCGGCCAAGTGACTCATATCCTCTTTTGGTATCTCGGTTACCATTTCGATCAACAAATTTTGTTAACTTTTCTTGTCGAAGAATAATCTCCACTTCATTTTTAGGGCGATTCAACTATCAGTAATGTGTCTATAATCTCTGTGAAAATCGTAATGTTTGGACTTATCCCTCCTGTTAGGAGGTGACATTAATTTCCCATGCCATTGCAAGTCTTTGTTGTCCCTAATTTCCTCCTGTATGTGATGGACACCTTTAGTGAGTGGAGTATACTCGTCATACTTCTTGATTTCATCACTCTTCTTGTCCTTTTGATATTTCCTGAACGAATTGTTCTTCTGACTTTCTTATATGTCCGAAACTTCTTCTGCTGCCATAACTTCCTCGAAATTCCTAATCTTTCCATCCTTAGCCATCAATTTTGTCATAGTTTAGGGTGGATTTTTTTTCTACAGCATAATAAAGATCCTTGGTGAGCAATCCACTAATTAGTGCTTCAATAGTTGTCTTTTCTTCATAATCCACCACCTACAGTTTCTCATTATTGAAATGTGTGATATACTCCTAGGTACTTTCTCTAGCTTTTTAGTGCACGGTCAAGAGATGAGTAACACTTTTGATTATCTTAGCCCTAAAAAAGAAGATACTATTAAATATTTAGTCCAGTTGATGGAAACTAGAAATTTTACCTCTAAAAAGATTGTTGTACCATATTTGGGTGGGACCTGTGATGAAACTAGAGAAAGCCCTGCACCTCATCTCATTGGGGATAGAATAGATGTCAGCATCATCTTGATACTACTCAATATGGAGGAATAGATTAGTTTTCCCATCATAGTTAGGAGTATCAAACGGTGGTTTGAATTTAGAAGGTGTAGGGTAGTTCACAATATCCTGGATAAAATGTTATCCTTTAACAAAACTCATTTGTAAAGGGTTTTTTTGTTATTTCCTTTTCCCTTATCCGATCTTCCAATCACTGCATGGACCCTTTCCAGGAATGTTCCTTCGGTATGACTTAGCTGAAATGATTTTTGTGGCTTTGTTGTGCACATGTACTGAGATTTCTTTCAGAAAAGTCTACTCGGCACGCACATAGCCTCTCATCCTAGCTTTCGATATCATGGATCAATCTTTGTGCTCGCTCTAACATTCTTGCTCGCTGCGATGACCTCTAGTTTCTTGGGGACCCAAATGATCAAAAGAATATTCCCTACTTAGTCTTTCCAACACACTTGGCCTTTCGTTGGAAAAATATTGACCATCATAGTAATCTATTTATCAAAATGATGATGTTTATATACGACGGTGTGACTTGTCATAAGAAGATCGAGAATGATAACTCCTTTCATTCCTGGCTGGCAGGGGTGGTATATCCTTCCTGGAATTAAAAGATATGTCTTGCATCATACGAGATGATTGTATAATTGACTCTTACATGTCATCCTGTCCTCTAGCTAAGTTGAGCAAAATTCTCTAGAGATCTATCTCACTAGGGGGAGCAGATATATTTGGGTTATTACCTGCAACTTCCAGGATACTCTCTGGAATATTAGTCATTCTTCAAGAAAGTGAATGAATAAAGAAACGTAAGAAGTAGAGAATGATGAATAACAGTCATTTCTCACAGATAATGTCAATATGTTGATGTCTAAAAATGGAGTGGGTTCTATTTTATAATCACAGATAAAGTAACGAAAGAAATATAAACAAACACACAAGAGATAAAGGTTTTTAAAGTGGTTTAGCTATAAAAAAGCATATGTCCATTGTTGGTATTATGTTGGGTGGTTACAATAGCTCAGTTGGGTGTGCTTGTGATTGATTCAATTGTCCCCCTAAGCTAAGGGAGAATATACATTTATAATGGTTTGGAACCCTAGAGACGGAATACCTTTATATCTCCAAGCATTTACATATGTATACAATAAATGAACTATTGATATTCAGTGTTGGTCGCCATTCCATTCGAGTAACCTTTGTCATTCTTAATGGTTCACATTTTGGGTGTTAGTCCGCCTGCCAGCCGACTAGGTACCTCTGATGCTAATCAAGAGGACTGGATGGCCACGTAGGAGGACAGGTGTTTATTATTTATCAGTCCGCGTGGGAGAACAATTTTTAAATATAACAACTGTCTTCATTACCAAGGCACCTAGAGATATTGTGTATCATATTTGATGTTCCATAACTAGGTTCTCCAAGATATGATTTTCCACATTTTAAACACTCTTAAAATTGTATCCCTAAGCTATCAATAGGCAATTTCACAAAAAAAAATCAAAAGGAAAGGCCTAAATTGTAGACTCCGTTTCACGCAAATGCCAGAACCTTCCTTGTCTTTTTTTATATTGTTCCATAAAATAACTATGTTAAAATATCCCAAAAAGCAACAGATTAGGTAGGTGACATCATTTTGATAAACTAAAATTTTCATAGAACTTTGATTTTTTTTTTTGACAAATAGTAACATTTTGACAAAGTTTTCCTACATATTGGCATATAAAAGATTGCAAAAACAATCAAAATACAAAAAAAATGATCATTGTAAATATAACTTAGATTTTATACAAAACTTAACGTGACGGTTTTTTAGAATACCACATATTTTGTATACAAAAATACTGTAAAATTTATACAAAATACAAATTTTTTTATTTAAACTTAACGAATCATCGATGCTAAATAGATATTGTAAAATTTTGTAAAAATTCAATCAATTTTGACAAAATATGTACAAAAGTGAATAAGTACCAAATGAATCTTCCACAAACCCTAGATTCTACATGATTTACCAAATGTATCCTCAAATGTAAATCCTAAATTCATAAAAATTGATTTTTTTTCATTAGTATTCAACAAATGAATCTTAAAAAACCTGTATTATGAATCAAAAAAGGATATGAATTAAAAAAACTACATTACCTCCAAATCCATGAGAAATTCAAAAAATTCTACAGAGATAGAAAATCCCATCTAAGCCCCACAAGATTATTTTTAAATATGAGAGAGAGAGAGAGAGAGAGAGAGAGAGAGAGAGGGAGGTCATGGGTCCAAATTAGGGGTATTTACTTTTTGGGTCAAAGTTTATAGCTTAATGGGTAATCCAATAATGACTCAGCCTAAGCATTTCATTAATTGGGTCTTTTTGGGTGAGTGAGCCAAATTAGTCCCATTTAATTTCTAAGTTCGGATGGGTTGGGTAAACAACTTTTTTTATTTAATCTCATTTTTAAAGTTCTGTTAGAGTACACCCCCCCCCCCCCCCCCCATGTATTTTTTAAATTGAGTTAAGTCCCATAACCACCAAAAATCAACCACAACAGCCTTTGTAATTGCATTTGTTCCTTTACGTAGAGAATGACACTTGCCCAATAGTTGTTAAAAATACGACTAACAACTAAAAACCAAAAATATGAGAGTGACTACAAATGAATGTTTAAAAGTGAGACTAAATACTAGTGATCTCTTGTGTATATATGTTGGGAGTTGTTTTGCCACCCATAAGTGCAATTACTAAACCCTCACGGTCTAACCATAATCACTAAGGTAGCACCTTATTATTATAATTAATAATTGAACAAGATTTTTTTAAATTTTGAAACAAATCCTATTTAGTAAATCCCATTTCATAATTTATGTTATGTTTTTCGAAAAACATTCTTTTGAATATAGCTGGGTGTAAATATCCATAATCTAAAGGGACAATATAAAAAGGACTTTTTAACATTTTCATTATATTTATTAGACACAATAATCTCGTTATATAATTAGTCCCTGTAAGTATTCAATACCAAAAATGCCCTTTTACCATCTTAAAATACGATTCTTTTAGTATCTCCTTCATTTTCTGAGACCCATAGTCTTCTCCATGAACGGACAATGAACTTTTTTAATATATGAAATCCCTACTATATTTATCCTTAATTAAAGTTTTTACTTTTAAACTAAAATTAATTTTATCATTTATGTTTCTCTATAAATCTAGCCCCTATGTTTTTTTTTTTTGCTTTGAATGAGGTATTTTATTTTTTTAAATGTCATGTCCCGCATTTTTGGAACTCAAAAATAATTAATTAAGAGGGATAAGTAATTAAAAAATTAGTTTCTCGAAATTTGAAATAAGAAACTTAGTTTAAATAGCTTAAATTGAACTCAGTCTTTTTTGGTGAATTTAATTGTACTCTGCACATTTATACTAATGACTTATTAATTTGGTAGTTTAATATAAACCTAAGGGCTATTTTACACGTTTTACATTTCCAAGATTTATTTGAATTTATGTGAATTAATTCAAATTTTATTTGGATTTATTTGGAGTTTTTCGATGTCGAATTTTTCTTTGAATGACTTGGGAATTTTTTGTAGTTTGATATTGCTTGAAATGCAAACCCGGAGAGCTACGTGGGTTAATTCCTTTCGCTGTTGGAATCTTAAATTGTTTAGGATTTCATAGGTATAAGAGAAAGAGGATTAGAGGAGTTAATAGAATAGATGAGAAATAAAAGAGAAATAAGAGGAGAGAATTATAAGAGATGAGAAGAAAGCAATAGGAAAAATAGTGAAGTTGTGAAAAAAGAGTGGGAGAAACAAGTAAAGAATGAAGGGAAGGTCATGGTTGTAAAACCACTACAACGGTATTAGGAGACCGTCTGGTGGTACCAATGCTATATCGGTTGGTCCCCACCGCTATAGAGGATGGGTTTGAGTGTGTTAGGGCCGACAGTTGTTTTTAGGTAGGTTTCTTGTTGGGTTTTATTTTTTAATGGAAATTCTTGGTGGACTGGAATTCTTTACCAGGATTTTTGGTTTCTTTTGACTGAGTTATTTGGGAGGTTAGTTTGTATGGGTGTCATGGGTTAGTCGAACGAGTTTTCTAAGGTAGTTTTACATGAGAGTTTTGGTCGGGTGTGTTCTCGAGGAATTGTGAATACATTTGGTTTGTTGAAATGTTTTTTTCTCCTCAGGTGGTTTGTACAGTTGGTTGGTTGGTGTTTGGATTTTTTGGCTGGGAGTTTTTTCTTTGCATCGGGTTTGTTTAAGTCTTTTACTTTGGTGTTATTTTTCTTAGACTCTAATGGATGGATATTTACTTTTTAAACTTACAACCCTCATTCTTATATAGTGAACCTTATGATCGCATGCTTATGAACTTTAAACCAAATACCCATACAATACTCAAATACATTATAGTATCCATATGGAAACCTTATTACACCATCATTTATATTTTCGAACCCTAATAATTTGAATCCCTTATGCCTGGAATTTGGAGATGACTCGAACATGGAAGTTGTTTGGTTTCGCGACGAACATCGTAGTACACTCAGATTTTTAGAATAATTATTTCTTAGGAAAAATATCATTATTGTTCCCCTTCACTATTATTTGACCTAAACGATCTCTAAACGTTAAATACAAGTATTTTCTAAATATGATTATCAGATTAATTAGGGAAAGTGATAACTTAATTGAAAATTTATTTTTATTAAACTTTGAAATTAAATTTAATACTCCAAATACCGCATGCTTAGATGATTGGAAGTTATAATTTGGGGTTGTTGGGAAGAATTGCATGTTAACTAAAATATGTAATTCGATGAGATGTGTTGACTTATAAATTCACGTAGAAGATTAATATGATGTAGAATGTATTAGTTTGTTTATGAACATTGTTAATATGCATGTTTTGACCGATTTATATTTTAATTACATAAACTACAACTAGTATTGGAATATGGAATTTGAACAACTTGTTGGGATATTTTGTAGTGAGGAGGCCCTTAAGTGTATGTGCTTTAGGCAAAGACAATCTTTTTTAATTTTCCCAATTTTATTATGCACAAATTTTTTGAACAAATTAATTACCCAATTTTATCTTTTTAATCCTAAACATGCATATAGTGAGATTAAGAAAATAAAGTAAAGCAAGTTCACAATGCCGATGTACGAGGAAACCACTAAGGGGGAAAACTTAAGACGGCCCAGGCCAGACAATCACTATGATATCGTTTTGCACAGCATACATAATAAACTTACACAACGACTCTATCCCCACAAACCTTAACGCTCTTTTATCTTCAACCACTCCTCCACAGTGCAATGTAGGAGTTCACCTACGCCAGGCCCATAACACATAAGTCCACAGTCCACATAAGACTCGATATCCATCGATACAACTATAAAAATCATCTACGATTAATAACATGGACACGTACGGAGTCCATCGCACGAACAAAGTTCCTCTAATGATGGAAGAATCAAACTAGTGGTGCAAACTAAGATCTCTATGACATAAGGATGTTTATGTTTTAGCTTTGGAAAACCTTTGTAAACCAATTGCAGAAAACGTATGTCTTTCTTTATTGTTCTGCAAACCTGTTTTTCTAAGTCAAAGATGTCTTAAATAAAAAAACATAATTTTCAAGGCGGCGCGTCGTTCAAATGAAAACCATATGTCGTTTAAATGAAAATTTTATATGTTAGAACGAGAAAACCATCTCGTTTGAACGAGGAGTAAAGTCGTTTGAACTAGGATAAATGCAAGACGGTTCATACAACTCTAAACTCGACTTAACTCAGAAAAGATTTATAAAATTCATTTTAAATATAAGTTTAAATAAAATAACATCCTTATAAAAAAAATCCGAGAACCATAAACCATTATGCATTCATACATGAGAGCATCTCATAAATCCATGTCAAGACTTAAAAGGTGCACCAACTGCGGCATGATCGATTTTTAAATCTTGGCCACTACGTCTTTAACACAACGTCATGGGCTTAAGGGAATCCTGACACTGAAGTACTATACTATGACTCAAAGTGATTTTTGTTCAGAATAATCCAAAACATACAAATTGACACTATTTGGAAATTTGTCCTTACAAATCTTCCCCTTTAACTATTCTGGGACAAAACCAAAAGTAGTTAAATGCTAAGCCGGTCCGTCAAGCCGAATGACCTATTTCCCATACAGTAAACCTAAAAATAAAAAATATGAAATACGGACTTCAATATGTAGGATCGACAAGCATGAGTTGTCTGAATGTGATGTATCCTCAAAAAAATATGAAACTCTGAATAATCACTACACACACACGAAACAAACAAATCCCAACTGAACTGTGGAGGTATAAATGATATATAAACAATATGATAAAATCTCAAATATCTCCCTACATCAAATATCTATTTATCCCCCTTTTTTTCCTGGAGTAGACAATTAGTGGGATAAATAAACAGAAAACATAATATCTAGTATAAGTATAACATGTGAAGCACAACTAGATAAACATGAGTAACTAGCTAATGAAAGATCAGAATATAACAAAGTATAGCTAGTAAACAGTCACATAAATAAATCATCACTGTAACACATGATGTGACTAAACAGAATATCATCTGACAATGCAACATAATAATCAAGCATGAATACACCAAGTCAACTGCATATACTGTTCACAATATCATAATTACTTTAAGCACACAAGTCTCGAAACAAACTGATTTTTTTAAAAATAAGCAGGTCGTTTGAACAATTATGAATGTCGTATAAATGACAAAATGATCTCGCTCTTAGGACACAAAACAGTGAGCTCTCGTTCGAAGCACGTTTGAAGTAAAGAATCTAACGACCTTCTAATGAACAAACATTGTACGTCGATAATATCTCAAATAAAGCTCGTTGGAATCACTCATCGCATGACGTGACAAAGTCGTTCAAATGACACTAAGATGACGTTCTAACGACAACAACAAAAATTCAATTACAACCCCAAAAATAGTGTAACATCAATCCAGAAAGATGAATCAAATAACTAAATAACTAACACTTCAAAAATAGAAAAAAATTGACTAAAAAACATAATCGAGTTACACGTTAACACGGTATCGATGTGCCTAAACATGGAACATAATGAATGGGTGTAACTAATACAAATGAATCAGAATTCAAACACATGGATACGTTCAAAAAGCTCTAATTGATAGCTAAATGTCATCAAACTACGTTTTAGCCATATATGACAATTAAAAATTGAACTTAATGAACAAAACAAACATTGTGCACACAAGTCTAGAGTTTTGACGATTCTACCAAATAATAGTGTCATGACACAACTTTTTCAACCTAGGACTTATTATGTAGACCCATTGATATTCAACTAAATACCTTCAAAAGATTAAACATATATGATAATTCTTTTCTAATACATTCTTCTTTTGAAAATCTACTTTCTCTTTTAAAAGTTTTCCTATTATCCCCTTTTTGGCAAAATATACCCTTTTTAATGCCTTAACTTTTTTTCTTAGGATCTTTTAAAAGGTGGATTTCACTACGAGTTCACTTGCCTCTATAAACCCTTTCCCATGCACACTTTCCCTAAGTCTAATACATATCCTCACGAGCAATGGTTCTTAGATGCATAACGTTTCCTAAGTCTAATATGCACATAGATGACAAGATTAAGAGAAGAACGTCTCACCAAACTCAAATGTTCATGAGAATTCAAACATTCAAATAAGATCGTGCATGTGTGTGCAATGGAATATGCATAGTCGAATCTAAAAATAAATCAAGTTCAATAAATCTCCATTAAGCACATGGTTAAGATCAATGTAGGCATCTAAAATAATGACCAAATGTGCTAGCCACATGGAAATAATGAAGTGAAAGGGGGGGGGGGGGGGGGGGGGGAGGTCTAAGAACACCAATATACCACATCATAATTGTAAACTCAAGACACAAAAATTAAAAACTTTTTTGTGTTTTCTCAAAAATATTTTTGACCTAAAAGAAAATTCTTTTTGTAAATTTTTTTCAAAAATATATAAAAATAAAATATTTTTGTATTTTTCGAAAAATATTAAATTAATAATATTTTGTATTTTTCAATAAGATCCTATAAAACAAAAATAAAATATAAAAGATACACATGCCATAACATAGAAAATATTTATCATGAAGCAAAAACTAGCGTATGACAAAAATATGCTAACACGATCAACCGTGAGATCTATCATGGAAGAATCATGTGCAACCAATTGAGAGTCATGAAGTCTAATTCTTAAAGCCTATAAGTCCTATTTCCTAACCTAAGTAAGTGTGTAACGATGCATGGGGGTTTTGGAAATCGAAACAACTTTATTCTTAAACTTCTTAGGAGCATTCTTAAGGTCGTAGAAAAAATGTCTAAGGTGACACTTCGTACCGTAATGAGTGAAAGTGTAGATATGGTGGGGAATGTTACCTTAATGTGGACCTCTCCTAGACGTCTGGCATTGGCTTTGGTAATGGGAGAAATACGATCATTGAATCCAATTCCACACCTAGCATCTTTGATTTAGACAGTTCCTAGCATCCTATCTAACTTTTTCGACCTAGCCTCCAAATAAAACTTAACCTTACTCGAATCTATTAATCTCTCCTCAAGCTCACTAGTCCTAGAATCGAGTAAATGCCTAGACTCCTCAAACTCTAGAATCTCCTTCTTCATAACCTCTATCAAACCACGAAAACTATCTCTCCCAACCTCAATGTATTCTAGTTTCTCCCGAATAGTCCTCTCTCATGATCTAAGATCCTCAATCAACGCATCATTATTTTCTACGGCACATTCTTTCAACCTAGCTTGCAACTTCAAGTTACCCTTCTTCACCTTTACATTTTTCGCATACAATTTACAGAAGGAAACTTGCAACTCACTTTCATATACGTTCTCATCCTCACTTGTTTCACCCTCACTCTCTTAGGGTTCACTCACTATGGTCTCAGAAGTGTCATTCACATAAAAATATTTAAGAGAATATTTATCGTTGTCGCTTACATGACATATCATGAACACGGTGTAGTTGCGCTGAATGTGAAAATCATCTCCCTCTTCTGAATCATTACCACTAAGGGTGGCGTTAAATTCAATCGATTTCTCTCCTTCCTTCTTAAGTCTAGTGGGGCACTCTGCTACCCTGCTTCCATAACCTTCATAACCATAACACCTATCTAACTCATCCCTCTTGTCATTATGACTCTGATTCTTAGGGATGTAATCGACCTTGTTGTTCTTATTTTTCACAAATTGTTTTGCAACTTTCAATTGTTTTGGGAATTTGAGACATTTCTTGAACTTCTTTGCCAACAGTGCCACATCTTTGAATTCGATGTAGAAATCATCATCCAAAACTTTAGTTTTCTCCTTCCGGTCTTTTGAAGCAATGCCTTTTTCTTTCTTCGACACTTTCTTGGAGGTTAACATGTCAAGCTCATAAGTTTGTAGGTCACCTACAATCTCTTCTAGCTTCGTTGAGTCAAGAATACCCAAATAGCTTAAAATGGTCACCTTTGGATCAAATCTCTTAGGCAACGACCTTAATATTTTCTTTATGACTCGTTGTCGGTTATCTTCTCTACTAAGTTGAATGACGAGTAAACAATATTGGACAACTTAGCGTAAAACTCATCAAACGTCTCACTCTCTAATATCTTAATCGCTTCAAACTGAGTGGTGAGTTTTTGGAGTTTAGAAGCCCTAGTATTTCTAGTTCCCTCATAATTAAGTGTAAGTATATCTCAAGCCTCTTTATATGTCTCACACATCATAATACAGCTATACTCCTCCGGGGTGATAGACGAGGAATTAACATCTAAACCCTTAAAATTATATTGTGCAAGTTTGTGTTCGGCATCAGTCCAGGACTCAACAGGTTTCAAACTAATGACCTCTCCTTCTCTCGTGACTGGTGGAGGCCACCCATTTTCCACCGCTAACTAAACACGCTCATCTATAGACAAAATACACACTTCATACGCATTTTCTAGTAAGCATAATTCAACCCATCAAGCATAGGTGTTCTAAAAGCATCAAACATTTTGAAATTAATGCCTAAAGACACACGGGATCACTCACAAGACAACCTAGTGTTCTATCTCTGATACCAATTTGAGGAGGCCCTTATGTGTATTTGTTTTAGGCAAAGAAAATCTTTTTAAAATTTTCCCAATTTTATTATGCACTAATTTTGTGAGCTAAATTAATTAACCTAATTTTAAATTCTTAATCCTAAGCATGCATCTAGTAAGATTAAGAAAATAAAGTAAATCAAGTTCACAACACCGGTGTATGAGGAAACTAGTGAGGGAAAAAAACTCGGACTGCCCAGTCCAGACAATCACTATGATATGGTTTTGCAAAACATAGATAGTAAACTTACACAACGAATCAATCCCCATAATCCTTTATGCTCTTCTATATTCAATCACTCCTCCAAAGTGAAACATAGGAGTCCACCTACGCCAGGTCCACAACACATGAGTCCATGTATGCCTCAATATCCATCGATATAGCTACAGCAACCACCTACGATTAGGAACACAAATTCCATCATTTCTTCACCATAATCAGCACGTATGGAGGCCACCGAACGAATACAGTCCTTCTAATGATGGAAGAATCTAACCATTGGTGCAAACCAAGATCTCTATGACATACGTATTATGTAAACTTGGATCTTAAAACAATAAGGATGTTTATGTTTTAGCTTTGGAAAACCTTTATAAACAAATTGCAAAAAACGTATGTCTTTCTTTTCAGTTCTGCACACGTGTTTTTCTGAGTCAAAGATGCCTTAAATAATAAGACATAATTTTCAAGGCGACACGTCGTTCGAACGAAAGCCATATGCCATTTGAACGAAAATTGTATATGTTAGAATAAGAAAATAATCTCGTTTGGACGAGAGAAAAATCTCATTTGAACGAGGTGTAAAACCATTTGAACTAGGATAAATTCAAGACAGTTCATACGACTCTAAACTTGATTTAACTCAGAAAAGATTTATGAAAATCATTTTAAAAACTATATAAAAAAAATAACATCCTTGTAAAAAAAATTGAGAACCATAAACCATCATGCATTCATACTTAAGAGCATCTCGAAAATCCATGTGAAGATTTAAAACGTGCACCCAAATTACGTCATGATCTATCTTTGAAGCTTGGCCACTACATCTTTAACACAGCATCATAATCTTAAGGGAATCATGGCGCATAAGTACTATCCTATGACTCAAAGTGGTTTTTGTCTAGAATAATGCCAAAATATACAAATTGACACTATTTAGAAATTTGTCCTTATATGTAGAACTTGTACATCACATGATTAGACTTCTTTAATGCATATGAAATTGAATTTTTATAATTATTAAATAAAGAATCATAACAATGGATAATAATATGAGTAATGTATAAATTGTTTGTGTTAATAAATTAACATCATGAAAACGTGGGGATTTATGCGGGTAGTGTACTTTCATTATTAGTATGTTACTTTGTAGGTATGGGACTAGCGAGTATACATATTAATTATTGTTGACATTTTCAATGTATGAGACTAAGAAGTGTGTGCATGTAAGTTTGCTTATTTTCTAAGTATAAGACTAGGTAGTACTCTGTTACGTTATTTTAATCTTAGGCATGAGACTAGGTGATGATTATGTTTATGTATTCTTCCTATGTGATGGACTATGTGATACTTATGGTTTAGTTATCTTTAGGCATGGTACTAGGGATGGATTGTAGTTGTGATGCCCAAATTATAGGTGGGTGATAGTTGCAATAATGAAAACATGATAAACAAAATACACTTAATACCTAAGATGATAAATGGGTATTAAATATGGATTGATTGTGTGTCATTATATGTGTGATTGGGGGTAGGCCAACCATTACAATGAATGCATGATCCATGCTGCCTTGGCTACTTTGACAATTTGTGTGTGTATGATGTCACGAGTACGTGAGGTGTATTGCATGGGCCGACCATTATGATAATTGTTGAACCTAGGCTAACTGGTTATAGTGACGGGTCGTGTGTGAGAAAAATCACGGTATATGCGGGATAACTAAAACTGGAAAATGGGTTGTAATGATATTTGTGGATTTTGATTAGATGAGTCATTAGTCACACTATAAGTATGGGTAAGGTCGATAGAAGGGAAAACTAGCTATAACTGTGTTACATCAAGAATATGATTAATGTTGAGAAATATAATTGAATTGAGTAAGAATTGAATGAGATTTAAGTAATGTTAAAATAAACATAATTTGACTCGGGTAGTGAGATAGTTCGTTATATGTGGATAGTTGTTATAGTTTTACATTACTTGCATCATTATTATTAATTTTTAACTAATTAAACTATTTAATTATGATATTTATCTATTATTATGCTTATGACTTTATTTATGGATCCTATCTGAGAAGAGTAGCAGGTATTCTTGCGGTGGGCTCTGGCCCATCACAATTGATTAACATTTTTGGTTATTTTATTGTGTGGCGGTATTAAAATTTAGCGATAGCGGGACTTGCAAATGGAGATTGGTTATGTTGCATATATTAATTTCGTTTTAACTTGATTTTATTTATGAGACAGTTGTTTTGGAATCTGGTGGGTCATTCTACTCCACAGTTGTTTATGGTTATTAGTTTGAAAGATTTCATTTAGTTAACTTTATTTCTTTTAAGTTATTATTGGACTTAAGATTCATCATTATTGAAGTTTGATGGATTTGAATTGTGGTGAATTATTTATATTTGTTGGATTATCTTAATTCATATCTTATGGAAAACATTTTTAATGATTCATATCTCTGTCACATGATAAGAATGGAATTGAATTTTAATGATGAGCATATTTTGGTATCGAGGTCTGGCCAACTTCAATAACAGAATGTGCGGGTTATTACAAAAAATAATAGTAAATATGGTTTGTTTTCAAACATTGATCTAAGGATGATACTGAACCTCCTTTCATCAAAACTCCCTCAACCATTATTCCTTTGACAGAGTGAAAAATTAATTTCGCATTGTCAAATTTGTCAAACATTGATCTAAGGATGATACTGAACCTCCTTTCATCAAAACTCCCTCAACCATTATTCCTTTGACAGAGTGAAAAATTAATTTCGCATTGTCAAATTTGTATACTTTCTACTTCAATTTTTATGTTTTAGATGTAATACCATTGAACCACTCGTTATCATCTTATTACCGTTGTCTCTTTGTTAAAGTACAAAATTATATTTGCATTTTTTCCCTATAAAATTAAATTTGCAGTGTTAATACAACAAACTTATTCCACAGTGTAATACTAAAAAATTAAGGGCATGTTTGATTATCAATTATAATTATTTTTTATGTTTTCAATACAATTCTGGTAGTGATATGTGTTCACCATATCTGTTTTTCAATTCTGAATTATACTATTTTGGTATTATAATCCTCTTTTTAGAAAAATTTAAAAGGTTATTTTCTAATTTTTGTATTCTGTTTTTTAACTCATAATCGTTCATTTTCTATATTTTTATACATTTACACCTAAATAAAATATCATATATATATATATATATATACACTAGTGGAATGCCTGTGCCTGAAAGCACGGTAAAAATTTTGAAAGTACGTAATCGCAAAACGGCAAAAATATCGTTCCCCAACAAAGAAAATGTAATTTAAAAAATTGTCATTATTTATAGGACTATCCACTCTACTTAACAAATTATCCAACCACATTCTAATAGTATAAATTCATCAAACAAATTCACATATAACATTAAATATATAATACTCATCAACTGAATTTTCATTATGCCTCAAATAAACAAAGTGTCAATTTAGATAAAAATAAAAATTGGATAGTCTCCTTTATTTATTGAACTATCCACCCTCTTAAGGGATAACAATGTTGTTGATTACAACAGTAGAAATTTAGTCCAATTTTCGTACCTATTATCAAACTCATACCTATATCAAACTACCTAACTGTACATTGAAATTATAGATTATTCAACCTTATGTCAAGATGCCTATCACCATGTAACTTGTTAATACATGAAAATTTACACAACTAATGCATGTGGAATAAACAAAATGAGAAAGAAAGACATTTTAAATATTTTCATCTCTTCATTATATAGCACACATTCTCATTATTTTAAAACAATATTCCTAATAATATAAAGACAGCTAAGCATTAAAAGACCAAACCCAACATACTTATCCATGACTCAAGTCTACATGGGCTATAATTAATATCATGGTAAAGTAAATAAAATTTAAATCTATGTGGGACCTAAGAACCAACCAAGAACAAACTGACACGTCAATTTGTTCCAAAAAATTATGTTACAAATTAAGTCACAGTAGAAGCACTCTATTTTATCAAACAGAAATACTATCGTGACTTAATTTTTGACATAATTTTTTGGAACAAACTGACGTGATAGTTTTTTATTAATTGGTTTTTAGGGTCCACACCAGTGGAACCTAAAAACCAACCAATAACAAATTGACACATCAGTTTGTTCCAAAAAATTATGTTAAAAATTAAGTCAAAATAGAAGCACTCTTTATCAAAAGTTGTTAAAACCATTTTAAATTTTTATTCATAACAAAATCAAATTTTAGTTAATAAATCTTGAAAATTAATAAGTTTTTATTGATGAAATAAGTAGTGCTTTTTTCTAGCAGAACAACAGTTATTTTCGTAAGGCCATCTCCGGTGGGATGCCCTCAAAAAATGCAGATGTGAATTGTTTGGAGTAGATTGTGAGGACGATTGCCACACTGGGACAATGCAAAAATTGAGGTGGCAGTGGTAGGTGGGTAAGACTTACACGTCCAGCACCAGGACAGCTAAGTCTTCCACGCCCAGACCCAATTTTTTTTTCTTAAAAGGCCTTGGGCGGATATGATTTACACACCCATAGTCTGGACCTCTAAGACTTGGCCGTACAAACAAACTATGCAAGGATGGGTTGGATTTGAAGTAATATTGAGATTCACCAACACTAATTTCTGAGACAAAATTTTGAAAGTGAAGAATGGGTTGGATTCGAATTAAAGTACAAAAAAGCCTCCAGGTAACTTTAGCCTTGTGCTCAATTCTCCCCATAAATCTGAAGAAAAGAAGGAAAAAACCAAAGAAATACCTTTAGGGAAAACATCTCAAACGACAAGAGAGAGAGTACCATGGATGTAGTCCCTAAAACCTTTAAGAGAAAAAGTTACCTATGAAGAAAAATAGTAGTGGTCAACCATCATAAGTAGCATGTGTCCGTTGAAAAACAAAAAGTCCAAAAAATAGCTTATTAGATAGGATTCTCTCAAATTAAAACCCATGAAAGGTCATAGATACCGTAAAAAATCTCTCCTCAGACAGATTCCGCCTGAAAACTCCCCAAGCTTAAAGATCGACATTAAACAATTTCTGATGTTGTCAAAATCCTCGATTGAGTTACTCAGAATGTGTGAAACCCAAATCGGGTATAAGAGAAACTAAGGTTGCGTTTGTTTTTTTATCTGAATCTGAAGTCTGAATCTGAAATCTGAAGACTGAATCTGAATCTGAAAAATATGTTTGTTTTTATGTCTGAATGTACTTCTGAATGAATGTATTTAGACTGAATCAGACTTCAGATTCAGACTTTAGACGTAACTCTACATCTTAATCATTAAGAGCTAAATATAGTCGTTAGCCTCTTAATCACTTATAAAAACAAACACTTTTTGGTAACTCTTTAGTCTGAATGGTTCAGATTCAGATTTAAGAGGCAAAAACAAACAAACCCTAAATCTTAGAACACAAAAATTAGATCGTGAACAAAACCAACACCCAAATTGGTTTAAAAATCAAAACTTGTATCCAAGATGCAAATCAGATCGAGTTGAACAGATCGCTTTTGATCAGATTGCTTTTGAACCACAACAACACAAATCAGCAATTTTGAACAACAACAAAATCCACAAACTTTAAATCGATTTTTTTAGAAAATACGGAGTTAAAACACGTTTTTTTTTCATAACATCTCAGATGGAAGAATCAACACGCAGAAAAAAAAATCTCAGATCTCTATTTTAGATGCAAACACGCTTCTTGAGCTTCGTCGAGTTAAACTTGGAGAAACCCTTTTTTAGCCAAGCTTGTGCTTTGTCTGACTCTTAGCTTTCTCACCTGCAATAATTTTTGAAACAACTCAAAGCCATACCTTAAATATTTAATAGATAAAAGAATCCGTGTGAAGGAAAATACCATCATAAAATCTTGGATCCAGAGCAGGGCTGCAAAAGAATGCGTGTCAACTGATTTCAAAAATCAAAAATAAATGTGTGTCAATCGATTTCAGAAACCTCCGTAAAAGAATGCGTGTCAACTTATTTCAGAAACAAAAATAAAACAAAAAAATACATTCAATGTTCTTGAATGGAGATGAGAGAGAGCGTCGACCTGCAAATGATAACTAAAACAAAAAAAATACATTCAAAATCCATAGAACAAATTAGATTGGGTGTATTCTTATACAGTCAACGGGAGAGAAAAAACCCAGAAATAAGTGGGAGAGTGTTCCGGCACAATAGGTTGTGGAGGATAAAGACATCTCAAATGAGTAGACCCAAATCAACACAGCATCAGTAACCAAAATCGTAAGAAAAATTGCTTGCGATCAGGAAAAAAATCGTAAGAAACACACTGAGAATTAAATTTAAAAAAAAAAAGACACCAACCTCAAGAACTGGCATCGCAACTTAAGATAGAGATGATATAAAATGAGGGAGGGTGACAATGGAGATTATGTTAAGAGAGGATCTGAAAAGGTATGTAGCACTGTGATAAAGTACCGACAGAAGTGGCTCATAGTATAGTAAAATGAGTGTAAAATTTCAAATTAAAGTAAAATCCACTTCCCAATAGTTCTCTAGCCACGCAAATCTGAAGGATGAGATTCCTAAGATAAATCACTATAATACCCCTAAAAGTTAGATTGTAAAAAGGCAAAAACGCCCCTCATTTGCCATGTCACAATTTTAAGTCTTGACATGGCAAAACCTCACACCTTTAGATCATTCAAAAAAATTTGATCCCAATCGGTAATTCGTTCTACTATTTAAACACCCCTCTCTCTTATATATATATACTAGCGGATGCCCGTGCCCGAGGGCACGGTGATAAATTTGTCCCCGTGATAAAACCCAGTCCATAATAACCCGTCATTTTTTAGAAAAAAAACTTTAAAAAAAAAATAAAAAATATATATATATATTTTTTAAATATTTTAAAAAATTATTATTCTTTTAAATATTTTAATAAAAAAAAAATAATGTATGTATGTATTATACATGCCTGTGTATGCATGCAAGCATGCAACACATAAAATGCCATGCATGTTTATCATGCATGTCTTATCATACATGAGTTACTATTCATAACACCATTGTCCCATATTATATAGATATATAAAACTTTCACACATACATGATACATAAATGTATACATATATACGTATATACACTTATATATACAAAGTCAAACTCACCACCACACGTCATTGAACATACATAAATCTTGTATTCTTTAGGTATGTTTAATGATGTGTGTTGGTGAGTTTGACTTTGTATATATACGTCTATATATGTATCTATGTATATGTATCATGTATGTGTGGAAGTTATATATATATAAGTGTGTGTTATTTTTTATTTTTGAGAAAACTAAATTTAAAAAACTATATAATAAAATAATTTTTAAATTGTGTTCTCTAAATACATAACCAAATGGGCCCAGGTATGCATCCGAAATATTTTTTTTATGTAAACAAAAAATGAAGGATATAAAATATTATACACTATTGAAAAAATAAAATAAAAATGGGTGTTGAAATTTAATTTTGCACTTAACGAAGGAACACCGGTAGCTAGACTCTAATGATTGGAAGCCCGACATTATCCATGGTCTAATGTTTGAAAACACAATAGCATTTTTGTCCTTTTTTAATAAAACACTTCATTTAAAAAAAACAAGTAGGAATTAAATTTATAAAGAAAAACAACTTATAAAAACTGTAATTTATAAAGAATCAATTTTTTTATTATGAAAAGAAATAAGGACCATATTTGTAAAAGAAAAGTAAATTTTCCTAAAATGATAGTAGAAATTTTAAACTTAACGAAATCCGTTTATTAAAGACAAATGAAATAGGGATTATTTTAAGAAAAGTAAAGTTGGTTGTACTAATAAAATTAGTATTTAAAAAAAATGAAATAAACTTTAAAAAATATGGACTTTATTTACAAAAATAAATCTTAATGTTCTATATCGACAATCAACATCATTTTAAGTCCTAAAAGTATATAATCTATAATTTATATTGTAAATTGATATCGTTTGATCATCTAAATTAAGTTTAATTTGATAGAAATTTCATCATAATCTTTACACCTTATTTAAAGTCATCACCCATGGTTATGTATGTGTAGAAGCAATTATTATGCAACACAAATAAATATGAGAGAAAAATTATCAAGAAGAGAACAAGGAATAGAGGATGCCAATCACACAACAAATGATGTACGTGGTTCAGCCAAAATGTGCCTACGTCCACGGTGGTGCAGTCGATGTTATTTCTACATACTCCGAAGAGTGATTACAGAGAAAACAACTTGTCCTTCTGCCCCGGACCTAGGGTTCAATATATACATGTGCATGTAGATGAGTGGAGGTGATGGGTTCCTCCATGTTTTCCATTTCCCCTATAACTTCCCTTCATGGGATCGTGGGGGGAGACCGGATCAAATATAAGGATCAATTATAAAAGAGGAGGGGCCTGGACTTTCGGCCGCTAGAACTGGGCTACTCGTCCAGGCCTATAGTTCTAATTTTCCGGTACCCACAATTGCCCCTAAATTTGTTGGGCCCTGTTTATGGATCCAATGGATTTAAACAATCAGCTATTATGGATGATTTGTGATTCTTCGAAAACTGTGAAGTTGCTTTGGCGGCACCCGCTTCGCTATCCGTGCGCTATGATTAGAATTGCAGGCTTGTTGGGATAGCCTCTTTTTCATTCATTGTTTCAGCCTTTCCATTACTCTTCCTTCTCCTGAGAACTCTAATGCCTCGTACCTTCTTCTCTGAATCCCCATTCCCATTGCTTCTTAGTTTTCTTGAGCACGTGCTTCTTCATCACTCGAACCGATCTTCTGTTTTGTAAGTTTCTCGTGCCCTTTCTCTGCACTTTCTCTTTGGTTTGTAGAGTTTCTTTGAGTTTTTCAATGTTGAAGATTGGAAATAGGTCAATCTCTGAGTTTAGGAAGTTCTACAATATTCCTGAGTGGGTAGATATTGAATGTTGTGCCTCCCCTCCTAGGAATGTTAGGGATATAGAGGATGCCCACTGGATCCATGTTTTGTTGCTCTCCCAGGGGGACTTACTTTTCCCCCTAATGATCTATTTCTGCACTTTTTTGGTTATTTCGGTATTGTTCCCGCACAGTTCTCGCCCAATGTGTGGAAGATAGTAAATGGCGTCCATAGAATAAACCAGTTGTATGGTACTAGGTTAGGACTTGCTGAGATCTGTTTCTACTATTCCTTCTCTCGAACTAGCTCAGGTGTCTTATACCTCAAAGCTAGGAGTCCTGATAGGGTATTGGTAGTAAACCTACCTGATTCCCATAAGGACTACTGGCAAGAGGGTTTCCTTACTAGGAATTGGCAGTTCCCTCCCCAGTTTGAAGGGTCGAGGTCTGAGAGGTTCACTGTCCCTTTTTATGGGGAAGAATATATAGGTAGACATTGTACTGTTCTTTTAACTTTTGCTGACTTGCGACTTTTCTAACCTCTCTTTGCTTTTTCTTTTACAGCGAGGACAAAGAATTTGGAGCCTGCTCTCAGCGAGGTTCGTATTTTGGAGTTGGTGAAAGCTTGGAATATTAGGGATCCTCTGGGTGACGGCGAGCATCCCAGATCTGCTGCCTTTTTGGTCGAGTACAAGAACACAGGCTCCAGCTTCATAGCACGATATGTGGATAGTGTTCCAGAGTTTGATTCTTTTGGAGAGGTTACAGCTGAGTCTATCCAGCTGGACGAAGAGGAGAGCATCTCTGAGAGTGAGCATGCAGGTGGTGTAGGGAGTTCTGACAGTAGTAGTTCTTCTGAAGAGGATTCCGCAGCTCAAGACTCGTCGAGCACTACCAGTAGTTCAGGCGAGGATATGCCTCCAAGGAATAACCTGATTAGAGACGATGATGATGAGGACCATGTGCTTCTTGCACAGAGGTCGAAGAAACAAAAGTCTTCTTTTGGGGCCGTGGCCAATGGTTCTCGGTCTTCCACTCAGGAGTAAGAGAGGAAGAGGGGAGAAGAAGAGCAAGTGAGAGAGAGGGAGAGAAAGAAGGAGGAGGAGAGGAAGAGGGTGGAGGAAACGAAGAAGGTGGAGGAGGGGAAAAGGATGGAGAGGGAGAGAGAGGAAGAGAGGAGGAAGATGGAGTCAAGGACGAAGACTGGGCAAGCCTTGGTCCCGGTGTCAGCTTTACCCGAGGGGGCCTTGGTTGCCACTTCCCCTCAGCTGGCTCCTGCACTGCTTGAGAGGGCAGTTCTTCCTTCAGATCGCCAGAGGGCACTGGGGTCTGATCAATTAGCCCTCCAAGCTAGCCAGAGACTGGCCTTGGTAAGGTTCTTTCCCTTTTCAATTCCTTAACGAGTTTTAATTATTTCTCCTTCTGGATTCCTTCTTTATTTTTGGCAGTTTGTGACGGACTTTGTTGTGCTCTACCATTCTCGCGACGAGTTGGTGAGGATGAATGGTGAGCTGGAGCAGCAGAAGTCCGCTCTGGAAGTCAGGGGTTCTCGGCTGGAGGCTGACCTAAAGGCTGCTGATGTCACCTGAGCTTCCTCTGATCTGGCCCTTATCAATTCTAACCGAGAGAGGATGCGGCGGTCAAGGAGCTAAGCGAGTTGAGGTAGGCCTATGACCTAGTCTGCTCGAGCAAGCTGGGTGTGGTGGAGGAGAAAAAGGCCCTGATCGAGCAACTAAAGGAGAAGGAGTCCATGATAGCCACCATCAAGGAGGATTTATACAACTCCGGATGGACTGCGGCTTATGAAGACGCCGAAGTTAAAATAGGCTAAATCATCCGTTTGAACTTCAAGAAGGGTTGGAACAAGGCCCTCCTAGCTGCTGGTGTTGATGCTGAGTCTCCGCTGTTCGACGAGCACGACCAGGGTCCAAGGCTAACCATGGACGAAGAAGCCCCTGCCCCAGCCATCGAGGGTGTTGATCTTACTTCTCAGACAACTCCTGCCGATGCTGGTCCTGCCCAGGCGAACGAGGGTATCTCTGTAGAGGGGGATGCCTCTGCTGCTGCTGATAAGGGGAAGCAGCCAGCCACCCCCGGGCAGCCTGAGGTTGCTAGTTAATCCTCCCTTAGGACTTCTTTTGTACTTTTGTTTGTAATTTTCCGTTTCCTGCTTGATGTACTTAACCTTCAATAATGAAATAAAAAGGCTTCTTTTTCCAATGCATTGATTGATTTCTCTTTCCTTTGCACTTTTATGTCTTGTAGTTGACTGATGTAGAAGACTATATTCCTGCCACATCTCAATTGGGCAGGACCCTTGATCCCAATGCTAGGCCTCAGGTTCATCAGGCCTTTGTTAGGCTTTGCAAGTCTCTTAGGTCGAGGAACCAAAAATATAAGGATCAGTCCGAGCTAGTGGCTAAGTTGAAGGACAGGCTCCAGGAGATGGAAGGCATTGATGCTTCTGTACAAGAGGAAGTCAATGTTCTGAGAGCAAGGTTGCTAGAGGCCACCGAGATAAATCAAGTTGGGGAATTCTTACAGCAGGAGAATGAAAATTTGAGGAGGGAAGTCCTGCAACTTAGAGAGCATGCGCCGAGCACTGCTTCAGCGATTCTGCAAGGCTCCTCGTCTTCGCGAGCTGGACATGCTCCTCCTATGCCGCGAGGTTCCACTCGTCCTCCCCTCCCGCTAGCTGGTAGGAGCACCAGGGGCAGGAACAGGGAGGCGGAAGAACAGCGGGATAAGGAGATGGAAGAGCTCCACGATGATGTCTGTCGAGCATATGTAACTACTGTTGGTCTTTAGAGGAACGTTACTCGACTTAGGCATTTATTCAGGAAGGGTCCTCAACAAGCATGGGCTGATGGTTATGATCAAGGCTGGCTAGATGCACCCACAAGACTATCCGAGTTTGAAGAACTTTCTTTTATCAGAGGGTGGTTGAGTGCCTTGAAAGAACTCCAGGTCCCGAGGAACTCAGTGTTATGGCATCGTCACGAGATTTCCTCCTCCACTCTGATGCCCAATCCATTCAGGAGGGATGATAGATGGATCCCTATTGATGCTATTCCTCAGCAACTGTTAGAGTTGGACGCAGATGAGGCTGTGGAAGAGCTGGTCCCTGCTCCTGATGATGGACGAAGAGCTAGGGTGGCAGACTATCTTGCTCGGAGGCTTCCTCCTTGAATTTTTTGCAAGTTTTTTATTTTGATAATGTAAACGCTTTGGGCGAGCTTCGCCGACTAAACGTGTATTATCTTTTTTGTAAATATAACAAGCTGTTATTCTTTTGTCCTTTTTGATAATGTAAATGCTTTGGGCGAGCTTCGCCGACTAAACATGTATTATCACTGTTATAAATATAAGAGATCAATAAAAAATTCGTGTTTTGGGCGATTTTGCCGACTAAACGTGTTCATCCAATATTTTTATATTCTTGCTGCTTGATAATCCTTTTTATTTTGTCATGCAAGTGTCCCCCCAGTCCAGTATAATACCAAAATACCATTATGCCCCACTTTACCTTTTAGGTTGTGTCGTCACACTCCCTTAGGCCTAAGTAGGGAAATTGGAGAGGACACACCTGGTATTGTATATCTTCATCCGATCAGGATTTTGCTCAACCAAAGTAGGTTTGATGACCAGTATAAAATCTGGTCGCATTGCCTAAGAATCCTCTGTAGGGCTTTATATATTGCCAGGGGCAATGCTAAGAGGTCTCTCGTGTTTCATGACGATGACCTGAGGAGGGGTATTCCCCTGCTATATCGACCATCGTGCCTGTGATTTGGAAAAGATGTGTGATGAAATGCAACTGTTACTGATTTCATTAGTAATAAGGGAAATGAACTGTCCTTTCACATAACAAATACAAGAAAAAGATTCAACAATAGAATTCCTTGAGAATCTAAAAATATAATTTCTTGAGATTAGCTGCGTTCCATGCTCGTGGTATCTCTCTGCCCTCCATCGTTTCCAAATGATAGGCACCTCACAGGTCGTCTTTAGTTATTTTAAACGGTCCTTCCCAGTTTGGGCCTAGCTTGCCATCTGATGACTTCACTGCGTTGCCCAGGACTTTTCTTAAAACATAGTCCCCAACTTGGAATCTTCTCGGGTTAATCCTTTTGTGGTAGTGCTTTGCGAGCTGTTGCTGATATCTCGCAAGCTTCACCAGGGCTAGTTTTATACGCTCCTCGGTTAGGTCGAGTTCGGTGAGAAATGCCCCATCATTCTGGCCTTGGTCGACAAGGTCGGATCTCATTATTGGCAAGCCCGCTTCTAGTGGAATGACTGCTTCCATGCCATATGTTAGCGAAAATGGGGTTTCTCCTGTTGCTCGCCGAGGAGTTGTTCGGTATGCCTATAGGACATGGGGTAGCTCGGTTGCCCATACGCCCTTGGCTCGCTCTAGTCACTTCTTCAATCCATCGATCATAGTTTTATTGGAAGCTTCTGCTTGGCCATTTCTTTGAGGGTAGGCCACCGAACTAAAGTTGTGCCTGATCCCGTGCTCGTTACAGAAGTCCTGAAAGGGGCCACTCTCGAATTGTGTCCCATTATCAGTGATGATGGTTCTGGGGATTCCGAATCGAGTGATTACATTCCTCCATATGAATCTTATCATGTCAGTGTCTCGGATGTTTGCCAATGGTTCTGCCTCGATCCATTTGGTGAAGTAGTCAGTTACAACCAACAGGTATTTGCGATTGCTGGCAGCAGTGGGTAGTGGTCCCACGATGTCCATCCCCCATTGGGTGAAGGGCCACGGGCTGGTCAAGGATTTTAGGTCGCTGGCTGGTTGGTGGACCATTAGAGCGTGAAGCTAGCACTTCGGGCATTTGCGGACATATACTGCGGAGTCGTTTTTCATATATGGCCACCAGTAGCCTTCCTTCATTGCTCGAAAGGCTGGAGACCTTCCTCCGACATGACTTCCACAGATTCCTTGGTGAAGCTCGCGCAGCACTTGCTCGACATCACCTGGGTGGACACATCTAAGGTAGGGACCGGAGAAGGACTTCTTATACAAGTCGCCTCTTGTGGATAAGTGAAAGCGAGCAGCTTTGACTCTTATCTGGTGGGCGATTTTCTTATCCTCGAGGAGCATGCCTTCCTTTAAATAGTCTCTTAAGGGGTCGATCCAGCTGGGGGCTGATCCCACCTGGAGTATTTGTTACACATTTGGCAGCTTGTTGTTGTGGTTAATGCTTGGACAAGTGAGTAAATCGATGGGAATGACCCTTTTAAGACTAGAATCGACTGCCGAGCTTAGGGCTGCTAAGGCGTCGGCATGACTGTTTTGTCCTCTGGGAAACTGCTGGATGTTGATCTCCTCAAAGCTCGTCATTAGTTTCCTCACTAGGGCGAGGTAGGCTGCCATCCTTTCATCCTTTGCATTGTAATCTCCACTTATCTGATTGGAGACTAGTTGAGAATCGCCGAACACCTGTAAACGTTTTGCTCCCAGAATTTGCGCCTTTTGGAGACCGGCTATTAGGGCTTCGTACTCTGCTTCGTTGTTGGAGGCTGCAAATCCAAGCCTGATTCCTTACTCAAGGATGGTGTTTTCTGGGGTGATGAGGACGATGCCTACGCCTGCCCCCTTTGAGTTGGAGGCTCCATCAACGAATAGTTTCCAGGTTTCCACTGTTGCTGGTTCTCTTTTTGCTTTGTTGGTTGAGATTGGTCAGGGAGTTCTTTGCCAGTGAATTCAGCTATGAAATCAGCAAGGATCTGTCCCTTGATGGCGGTCCTTGGTTGAAATTGGATGTCGAACCGACTGAGCTTGACTGACCACTTAGACAATCTGCCCGATAAATCCACTTTCCTTAGGATCGCCTTAAGGGGGTGCGATGTAAGGACGATGATAGTATGAGCTTCAAAGTAATGCTTCAGTTTCCTCGAGGCTATCACTAGTGCAAAGGCGAGCTTCTCTAATGGCAGGTACCTTTGCTCGGCGTCTAATAAGGTCTTGCTCGCGTAGTAAACGGGGTGTTGGATTCCTTCGATCTCGAATATTAACGCCGAGCTGGTAGTGTGACTGGATACCGAGAGGTATAGGTATAAAGAATCCATTGGCTGTGGTATGACAAGCAGCGTTGGAGAGCTTAAGTAAGACTTGAGCTCATCCAATGCTCGCGAGCAATACGGACTCCATTCTATTGGTTTATTCCCTTTTAGAAGCTGAAAAAAAGGCTTGCACTTCTCGGAGGATTTGGAAATGAAGCGATTTAAGGCAGCGAGCATTCCACTGAGCTTCTGCACGTCCCGGACTGTTCGAGGTGGTTGTACCTTGTTGATTGCATCGATCTGGTCCGGATTAGCTTCTATGCCTCTCTTGTTGACTAAGTATCCAAGAAATTTTCCTGACTGGACACCGAAGGAACATTTGCTCGCATTAAGCTTCATTCGGTACTTCCTGAGGATTTTGAAGGTCTTTGACAGGTCTGAGAGGTGATTTTCCTTCTTCTTTCTCTTAACGAGCATGTCGTTGATGTAGACCTCCATTGTGTCTCCCATTTGATCCTTGAATATTTTTATGACCAGCCGCTGGTAGGCTGTTCCTGCATTCTTGAGCCCAAATGGCATGACTTTGTAGCAATGCAACCCAACCGTCATGATGAACGCCATTTTATCCTGGTCTGGGGCATACAAGGGGATCTGGTGGTATCCTGAGTATGCGTCCAGGAAACTCATTCGCTCGTGAGATGCAGTGGCATCTCCTAGTTGGTCTATCTTTGGGAGGGGGAAACTATCCTTTGGGCATGCTTTGTTGAGGTCAGTGAATTCGATGCAAACTCTCCACTTCCCATTGTTCTTCAGAACTACTACTGGGTTGGACAACCACTTGGGGAATTGTACTTCCCGTATTGATCCTGCATCCAGCAGTTTTTTGACCTCCTTTTCGACCGCTTTAGCCTTCTCAGGTGCAGTTCTTCGTGCCTTCTGCGTGACTGGCTTGAACGTGGGGTTGACGTGCAGATGATGACAGACCATATCAGGATCAATGCCAGGCAGCTCGTATGGTTCCCATGCAAAAACATCTACGTTGTGTCTCAGCAAGGTCGTCAACTCCTTCTGTTCTCGTTCGGTGAGAGATGCTCCAATCAAGAAGACTCTGCTACTGTCACCAACTTCGGCTATAACTTCTACCAGGTCCTCGATGACACGCTCGGAGGGGAGGAGCCTAGTCTCCTCTACTCCTGGTCTTCCATACTTTAGTTGCTATTTAGAAGGTATCACACCCTTTTCAACTTCCTCGCTGGGTTGACCGACCTTCTTCTCTGGATTTGGTCGGATGGCTGCTATGAAGCACTTCTTCGCCATCGCCTGGTCGCAGTGGATCTCCATCACTCCTCGCTCGGTTACATACTTGAGCTTCTGATGGTAGGTCGAGGAGATCGCCTTTATTGCATGAAGCCATCCTCTGCCGAGGATGGCCTGGTACGGTGATTCGATGTCAACTACCAAAAACTCAATCATCTTGGAGACATTCCCAGCATGAACTGGTAGCACTATTTTGCCTAGGGGCATGGTCATTTTCCCAGCGAAGCCGACCAAAGGTACAGTAGCTTCCTTTAGGTCGGCGACGCTCAACTTTAATTTCCTGAACAGGTTGAGGTACATTACTTCGGATGAGCTTCCTTGATCGACGAGCAGCTTGTCGATGTTAAAGTTGGCTATCCTGAGTGTAATGACCAGGGCATCATGATGTGGGGTCCTTACTCCCATCAAATCTTCATCCGTAAAAACAATATGCTTGTTATAGTTGGCATCCTATACTCGTCGACGCTTTCCTGACTGTGATTTTGCTGGATCGATTTGAAAGGCCTGCATTACCGTTGTAAGTTTTTTCAGCTCCATTCGAGCTGAGTTCCCTTGTATCTGCTTGACGTCAGATACTCTGTGAATTACAGCGAACTCGTGTCCAGCATCATCCTCCAGCACATTGTCGGGTCTCATCTCTCTGTTGGCAGTCACTTTCTCTGCCCTTTTCTCCACAAAGTCATTCAGATGCCCGGACTGGGCCAATTCTTCGAGGTGAGACTTAAGAGCCTTGCAGTGCTCGGTCTTGTGCCCTCCCTCTTTGTGAAAAGTGCATCTCAACACATTGTTCCTCTTTGAGGGATCTCCCCCATCTTCCTGGGCCACTTGATGAATGGCTCATCCTTGATCTTCGTGAGAACCTTGTAAATTGGTTCTTTGAAGACGGTGTTGATCGCCTGGAATGCTTTCGATGCGTCCTTGTTCCCTCCGTTTTGGAGCCATTTTTTCCCCTGTTCTTTCCTCCATTCCTCTGTTTTTCAGTTTTTTCACCTACCTTGGTAGCGAGCTTAGCTCGACCGTTTTCTCCTGTATTAGAGCGGGTGACATCTTCCACTTTGGCGTATTTCTCGATTCGGGCCATAAGGTCGTCAATGGTCATAGCTTCCTTCTTCGTCAGGGATTGGTAGAGGAGGGAATAATTAGGGAGCCCAATTTTGAAGGAGGCCACTGCCACCTCCTCCGTGCAGTCTTCGATCTCATTGAATAACTCCCAGTACCTCTTCGCGTATTCTAGGAGGGTTTCTTGAGGCGTTTTCTTCATTGTCACTAGAGCATCCATCCTTTTGGGATGGGAGCTACTGGTAATGAATTGGGTCGTAAAGAGTTCGGCTAGGGACTTGAAATTCTTAATCGACCGGTGGGGGAGCCTTTCGAACCACTTCTGTGCTACATCATGAAGGCTCGAGTGGAAAATACAGCACATCAGGGCATCACGGTGACTCCAGAGGGTCATTGTCTGTCGATATTGCCTGACGTGATCGATGGGATCAGTCTTTCCGTCGTAAACTTTGAACCTTGGAATGAAAAATTTCTTGGGAGCTTCCTCCTCTTCGATTTCTTTCGTGAAAGGCGACTTCATCTGGGTTTTGAGAGCTCGCCTTACGAGTTCTCTAGTTAATCTTGTCCCGTGGTGAGCGGGATGCTGGTCCATCTCCCTGTGGACCATGTTTCGTATGAGCTCGTCGCTGCGAGCAGGGCTCTGGTGGTGGCGAACTCTTCGCAGCTGTTCGTGGAGGTCGTCGTCTGACTCGCCTCCTACGTCCCTTTGAGATTATCACCTAGGGATCCTTCCTCGGCTGCGAGACTTGCTCGCCTGAGGTCTAGGAGTGCGATATGGGCGTCTCCGGTTATCAGGGCAAAACTCCCTTTCTAGTCTTTCCAGTCTTCTTTTCAAGCGAGCATTCTCAGCCTCGTACCTGCGATAAGACTCTCTCTGCTTGCGGAGCCTTGCCTCTTACGCATCAATCAACCTGGATATCTGCGTGGACCTCGCTGGTCCCTGGCTTTCTTCTGAGGCTGGTCTTTCCAGGCGAGCTCTCTGATCTGAACGTCGGACTTCAGACCTAATCCTGCGAGGAGCAGGTGGCTCTTGAATATCTCCTACTTGAGGGGCATTACTGCTGTGACCAGACATCTTAAACTCCTTTCTTGATGTGGGCTCTTCTCAAGGAAAGATGAACGCTTCCCACAGACGGCGCCAATTGTAGAAGTAATTATTATGCAACACAAATAAATATGAGAGAAAGATTATAAAAAAGAGAACAAGGAATAGAGGATGCCAATCACACAACAAATGATGTACGTGGTTCAGCCAAAATGTGCCCACGTCCATGGTGGTGCAGTCGATGTTATTTCTATATACTCCGGAGAGTGATTACAGAGAATACAACTTGTCCTTTTGCCCCAGACCTAGGGTTCAATATATACATGTGCATGTAGATGAGTGGAGGTGATGGGTTCCTCCATGTTTTCCATTTCCCCTATAACTTCCCTTCATGGGATCGTGGGGGGAGACCGGATCAAATATAAGGATCAATTATAAAAGAGGAGGGGCCTGGACTTTGGGCCGCTAGAACTGGGCTACTCATCCAGGCCCATAGTTCTAATTTTCGGGTACCCACAGTATGTATCCTACGAATAATTTTTTTTAGAGAAGAGGGATAGAACCCCCACACATATTATTAAATAATAGAGAGAACCTCTCCAAGAAAAATAGGCTCAAGAAATGAAAGCTAATGGGGAGCCAACTTCCAAAAGCTGGAAAAAATAAATTTGGGATTTTGTAAGAACCCCATTACAATGAAGAATGAAAAAAACATTATAGAGAAACTGATTTTGATGTAGTAGAAACTCATCTTGTCAAGCTTGTAAGCACCTCTATCCAAATTGGGAAGATCCTTCACATTCTCGAAAATTAGAGCCCCATTCAAATTGACTCCAATATTGGCCAGACTATCAGCAACCATATTTGATTTCCTGTAGCAATGGGATAACGTGTAATTCATCCCATTCAAGACTAACTTAATATCTCTAACATAGGAGATTAATCTCCAAGGTGGGGTAGATTCCTTATTGATCATATTAACCACAAATAAAGAATCAGTCTCAATGACAATTTTATTTAAATTCCTTTGCACACATAGATCAATGTTAAGACTAAAGATTTTAAGCTCCATCAACGAATTAGTTGCCAATTCTTCATTTTGAGCAAACGCGAAAATCAAATCCCTTTTGTCATTCCTTACTATACCTTCCATACCTCCTTTTCCAATATTACTTTTGCAGGCCCTATCTGTATTCATCTTTAATCTACCACAAAGAGGGAATTTCCATTTGATTGGATAGAAAATAACTGATTTACATTTGAATTTTAGACCAAACACCTCCTGAATAACTTCAGAGAAGGAAGGACCTCTTCTAGCAAAACATTGGCATTTACAGAGATCAGATATTAAAGATATAACCTGATTTTTAATAATCTATAAGTTATAAGTTATGCCTTCAAATAAGGAATTGTTCCTGGCCTTTCAGATTTCCCACACAACAGCTAAAGGAATAAATTTGCACATGAATTGTTCATAGTCAGAACTCACAGCTTGCAACCACCAACTAATAAGCAAAGCTGAAAGATTTTTCCCATCTAATTTTACTCTCATCATCTTTGAGAAAAAGTCCCATAATGAAGAAGGTAACGAACAGTTAAGAAACATGTGAGAAGAGGTTTCTTCACTAGCATTGCATACATGGCATCGAGATCCCATTCTAATCCCAATCTTTTTTAAATTTTCATCAAAGGGAATGAAAGAATTTATTACTCTCCACATAAATATTGAGCCTTTATTTGGAATTTTGGCATCCAAAATAATGTTGTGCACTATAGAAGATGGAGAATTAATATTTAAGCAATCATAAGCTGAAGATAAGGAAAAGTAACCTGATATTTTTGGAATCCAAACCTTTTTGTCTTCCAAGACTTCCATATGTTTTAAGCCCTCTTCTTTCACTTGATAAATATACTTCCAAGTATGAGAACCACCTAAAGAAGAATTATTCCAGTGGTTATGCCTATTTAACATGAATTTAGACCACAAAGAATCTTCAGTTTTCATCTTCGAGAACATCTTCATGCTTGAAGCCTTTGCAAGCAGGCCAAAGTTGACGAAGCCCATACCTCTTGCTCTTTGATCTTTGCACAATTAATCCCAACTCTTCCATTAATACTTCCAGCCTTGATCTTCATTTCCACCCCAGAACAATTTGTTCAACATAACATGTATTGTTGTGATCACCAACTTGGGATGGTGGATAGAAGCTAGGAGATAACTTGGAATTAAAGATAAAACATGTTTTATGAGAGTGAATATTCCACCAATTGAGAGTAATTTATCCTTCCAACCTGTAATTTTACATCTCAATGAAGCAGTTAGAGAATCCTAAATTTAATCTTATTTATACCTTTAAATATAGGACATCCCAAATATTTAATGGGAAGCTCTTTATAATTCAGCCTTGTAGTTTCAGCAACTTTATTTTTGAATCTATAGGATACCTTGGCATCAACCGTGAAAGAGCTTTTTGAAAAGTTAATTTTCTGACAAAATATTCTAGCATACTTCAATAGGAATCCCATCACATTCTTCAAGATTCTTTTATCTCCTCTACTGAAAATCATAACATCATCTACAAAGGTCAAGTGAGATATGAGGGGGCTTCCACTAGCCATACAGAAAGGTTTAATAAGGCCTTTGTGCATCATCATGTCCATTCCCCTGCTCAAATACTCAGAAGCTATTATGAATAGGCTTGGGGATATTGGATCCCCTTGCCTTAGACATCTGTATGATTTAAAAAACCCGTTAGACTAGCCATTGATCAATATTGAGAACCAATTATTGGATATACATCCCCAAACCAAGTCAATCCACCTTTCCCTAAAACCAAAACATCTAAGCACTTCGATTAAAAAAACTAGTGAAGTCTATCATAAGCTTTCTCAATGTCCAGTTTGATAATCAGATTCCCCGCATGGATCTTCTTCCCAAGATTGTGAACCATCTCTTTAGAAAGCAATACATTTCTTGAATTGATCTTCCTTTTTTAAAGCTACTTTATTTTGGGGAAATAATATCAGGTAAAATCTTAGCAAGTCTAGTACATAAAACCTTGGATATGATTTTATAACTAAAATTGCAAAGACTCGGGTCTAAAATCCGTACAAGTTTTTGGGCACTTCACTTTAGGAATCAGGACTATAGAGGTACTGGCAACTCAGAACCTGCAAAACAACAATTAATGGCACAAATTAAATATTCTTTTATAATACTCCAACATGTTTTGTAAAAGTTCCCTCCAAATCCACCAGGTCCTGTAGATTCATCTTCACTCGGATCTTGGATAGCTGAGTAGATCTCTTCTTCATGAGAAAAATCTTCCAGTTTGGAATTGGTTTCATCTGATATGATCTTGGGGATAATTTATTCATTAAAGTCCTCAACCAAAGGTTGCACTTCTGTTAAATGCTCTTAAAAAAAATTGATTATATGATTTTTAATTCCTTGTTGATCTTCAATATAAATACTATTCCAACCCTTAATACCATGAATAAAAAGTTTATTGTGTTTGGCTTTGGCAGTAGCATGGAAAAATTTATTATTAGAGTCTCCCAAATTCAATTTCTATTTCTAGAACATTTCTTCAATCATCAAAGCATTTTGGAGTTTTGCCCTTGAATTATTTAAAGCAATTCTATTTTAATCATATTTCACTAATTCATAATTAAGATCTAGTTGCACAATCTCATCCTCCATATCAATCACCGCTTGGTCAACATTCTTGAATTTCTCCTTACTCTAAGTTTTTAGGATTGTTTTAAGCCTTTTAAGAGTTATAGAAAAGTTCCACATACCTACTGAATTTTTTGCTTCTCCCCAAGAGTCAGCTAAAATTTGAAGAAAATCAAGATGGGAACTCCAGAAGTTTAGAAACTTGAAGAATTTATGAGCATCATCCAATTCAGTTTTGATAGTGAGAAGCATAGGAGAGTGGTCAGAATCAGTTTTACTAAGGTGTATGAGAGTAGATTGATGGTAGGCAATCTCCCATAGTTGATTATGAAGACACCTATCAAGCCTGGCCATAATGATATCATCAACCAATCTATTATTACACCAAGTATACCTAGTGCCTTGATATCCCAATTCCTTGAGACCACTGTCATCTATAGCCTGATTAAAGTCCCCCATAAAAATATGGTCAACCTCATTTCATCCAACTTTTTCCTTCCTAAGAAGACACAACATTAAAATCCCCCATAACAATATGAGGGATTGTAGCCACATCATTTGAAAATTCACTCATTTGATTCCAAAGATCCCTTATTTCTTCTTTGGTACACTTTGCATACACCACTGACACACATATCAGGGATCTTAAGGAAGAATGGCTAATTTTAACTATTAACATGTGATCATGATCCTTTATGACTGTAACATTTACATTGAATATCCACAATATCCGCATTTTACCATTGTTATTACCAATACCTCCTTCAAATCCCCACCTCATTTTAAACTTTTCCAACTTTTTCTTATTAACCTTTGGTTCCAGTAATGCAAGAAAAGGAATTTTGTGAATTCTACACAACTTTTTAAGCCTTTTATTAGCTGATTTCTTGTCTGCCCCCTAATGTTCCATACTATCAGACTTAACATTGTGAGTTGTGGATTTGAGATTGTTTGAATGCTTTAGATTGAGATCTAGTAAGTCTTGAATAAAGGGGGTCTTTTTTCTTTCCTAGCTGAGCTTCTGGCACACTACTGCTTGAATTATTCAAAGTAGTAGACACCTCCTCTTTTTTGTCCATGTATTTACTAGTCTTTTTATCCTAATAATAATAATAATAATAATAATAATAATAATAATAAGAAGAAGAAGAAGAAGAAGAAGAAGAAGAAGAAGAAGATATAACTTTGAAGTAACTTTTGTTTAATATTTGTACGTAACTTAACTATTAGAAAATAATCTTGAACGTCAACGTGTGCCCTAGCTAGTTAAAACAAAAGGAATATAACATATTTTCGATAGTTGAACCAACATCCATATGCTGTACACTTTTCCAACTAGTTTTGACATTTTGGCACGACTCCGAGCATCCACAATGGTGGAGTAAAAATCCAAGAGAATTTGTAAATATACTAAACCGGATGCTCGCAGTGGTGGAAGCAATAGTGGTAGAAAGGGTAGAGATCAGGTAAGGGAAGGGTAAATGTAGAAATCCATTAATCGATATGTAAAACACTTGATACGATTAATTGAAATTCGTATCAATTGATATGATTAACAGTTAAACGTATCAAGTTGACTACTAATGGCCATAACATAATGGTTATATTCCTGTCATTTATATAAAAACCAACGATATTTCATCTTATTTAAAAAAAACTCTCCATGAATTTAAAAAAAAAACTATTATCGAATTTTTTTAAAAATAAATTTCAGCAATCATTCTTTGCTAATTTAGATTTTTGCGTGTTTAAATCCATTATTTTTATATTATTTAATTGGAGTTTAGTGTTACACTTAACATTTTTATTGTTACGTAATATTAGCGCTTGAAATATGTATAACGCCCAGCCTTTAAGCTGAGCGCTATCCAAGTTAAGCTTCTTGTAATCACAATATCACATTTTAGGGGGGTGAAATTATATGTGACGTGTACGCTAAACTTACGGCTAATAGTATATAGCAGAACTTTCAATCGGCTGGGACGTTTGGGGAAACAATCATAAAGGACTACAACACTAATGCAAAAATTTCAATACAATGGACCCGCCCAATGCTTTTGTCAAGGGATAATCACATCTCCCAATAAATTATGATATATGTTGCGAAACTCTCCCATATGTACAATAACCAGGGTAGCAGGACATAGGATTTTGAAGTTGTAAGTAGAGTTGCCTTTATTATTTTGAGTAAATATAATTACATAGTGAGATGATGTATCGGTGTTATGGACTTATATATATTTTATTATGGTCGTGAATATTACAAAAGCCCCGGAATAATATAGTGCCAAGACATGAAACTAGTTCAAGTTCAATAAATGCTACAAAATATTACAGACCTTCTAGCCGAAAAGGTGGGAAACAACGTGCACGACATAGCTTATAAGTAAATGCCACCATTTTGAAGAAATGTGATACCTTCGATGCGAGATATGAAGAAAAGAAAGAATGGAAGGTTAATCATGCAAAGACATTTGATTCTCGAATGGAGGCTTTTTACAGCTATAAAGAGGCAATATCACATTACAAAAAAAGATCAATTAATCCATTTGAGGCATGTGCATTCCATAATCATGGAGATGGAAATGTCGAGGTTTAATTAGGCTCAAACCCAGTTCTAACTGAAACGATAAAATGAAATTGAAGTAGTAGCATTTTGAACTAAAGTTGCACTTCTTTCGATGACTTCCTCTACTTCTGGAACGTCCAATGAAGACTCTAGAGTGTCCGAGTAACCGGCTAGTTTGGGCTCGTATGATTAAGACCAATGTAATTTTCCGCAATGAAAATCTTTATGTAATATGCACCCAAGTAAGTAGTGGTTGTTCTTGTGACACCCGAAAAAATTTAATACTAGATTGATCATGTCTGATACAAACTCATGGGAATCAAATGATTGAAAATCATTCTAAGCATGACTATAAATAAAATTAAATACATAAAGTAAATAATTTTACACAAGTGATACAAAAACCCATACCCTTATGATACCATAGATGACAATAACGCGTGAATATGAAATATAAGTGATCATGGCAGAAGTGACAACAATGTCCTAAATCCTGAAAAATGTTCAAATCCACAACGTTAACATCAACTCCAGTTAGAATAAGACTTTAATTGAATTTGGCTACCATATTACTATAGATCTTCCTCTCGTCTTTTAGTTATTTTTAAGTTCATCCCAAACCCAAACAACCCTAAATATCTCATGAGTCTACTCCAAGGCCCAAGTGATCCCATGATTAAATATTATTCATCTCAATTGAATATAACTAATAGATCTTAATTAATTTTACACTCAATATCACTGGTGTATGAGAATATAAGTAAAAACATTCCTTAAGTCCACTACTAACATCAGTACAGTCCCATCCATGTACATAACCTTACAAGGGATTCATTTAAGCCTGCACACAACAAACGGCTACTAAATTTACTCCGGTAACTCTCGTGTCATACTAGGAAGAGTTTTAGGTTTTCCCATCCTTATAACTCCAAAGTATCGAACAAGGACCATCACTACTCCTTAACATAAATAATATGTCCCCATACTAAAGTCCTAATGAAATAATTCTCTTATATTATCATCATGGGATAATATAGGTATAACACTCATGCAGTGTCGGGAGTAAAACAGTCGAGGTAAAACCCATATCATAATCGGGGTACCAATAAACGTCACACGTGCCCCATAAGGATATTCCCTCTAAGACATAATACTAAAAGGACTTAAGACCATGTATGTTGTGCATAAATTACAATAATAGTAATCCCTAACGTATAAGATTACTAAGTATTCATAGCGTTTATTACCTTACCGATTTCCATTATGTTAATTATTTAGTTACAACATCAATTTCAAAGGTTCTAATACTAAACCCATTTCTAAAACAAACTCCAAAAAGGATATAAAACAACTTTTATACAACTATGGATGGTCGATCGATCGACCATCATCGATCAATTAATTTGTCAATGTATGAAGAATTTCCAATCAAGTCCATTTTTTTGGAATTCGCTTAACTCTGGACTAAAAAATTTGATCATAGGTTGGGATTTGCATTGTCAATCTCATAAGCCTATGACATGTTTGATGAAGACGTCGCGATGAAGTTTCAAGGTTGTATACACATCATGCTGTGTTATTATTCCTAGTTTGTCTTCACATTTACCGAGGATCTCGCAAGGTATGGATGCATTTAGAATATGATCCTTGGATATCTTGTTGGGTGTTTATTTTTAAACCGAATCATTAGGCACTATTTTTAAAATACTTTTTGGAGAAAAATATTTTTTGGTTTGAAGCTCGTTATAACGCAGTTGGTACTTTGTTAGAACAAAGTATATATCTCATTAGAACGGGAAACATATATCCTTAAAACGAAGATTATATCTAGTTGGAATGAACTTTAGTACCTCGTTAAACATACGCCTATCGGACATCAAACAGGCACTCTTCGTAAAACAGAAGGGCACCCATTAAAATATCATTGAAAGCCCATTTGAAAGAGACTACCTTCTTGTTCGAATGAACTTGGGTTTCGTTAGAACAAAATTGGCTTTTCATTTGAACGAACCATAGATTTTTGTTCTAACAAAGTTAGTGCCTCAAAATTCATGTTTTTCACTATTTGAAGCATGTTGGACTTAGTTTTTTTAAGAACTTTTGGAAAAAATCAATTCCCTACCTGTTTACCAATGTTCCAAAACCCTAGTTTTACCCATTGAGTTTAAAGATCCAATTTTTAATTATTCATATGATTTGAGATCTTTTACTTGGGCACCGTAGTTTATTTATCTTCATCTTGAGAGAACTTGTTTCGTGGTACTTGTGGTTTTCTGTGTTGCGGTGAAGAAAAGATGTTTTGTGTTTCGATTTTATAGACGGTCGCAAAGCCTCAACGATGGATACCGAGGTGCGTGTGGATTCATGTGTTGTGGAAGCTTATGTGGGTGGACTCTTGCATTGCATTGTGGAGGACGGGTTAAAGATAGAAGAGCATGAAGGATTACGAGGGAGATGAGTCATTGAGTAAGTATATTGTTTAGTCTTTGTGAAACCTCATTATAGTGATCTGTTTGGTTGGGCCATCCTAGGTTTTCCTATTATGGGTTTTATCGTACATCGTCATATGGTGGATGATTTATTTATTTTATCTACTTATCACCTAGATGCATGTTTTAGGTTAAAAACATAAAATTGAGTAAATTTTTTTTTTCATAACAAACGGTTTATTTGGGTGAACATGTTTTTATTGGGTTTAAATTTGTTCAAACTTTTGATCTTTAAAATTTAAAAATGCAAAAATATTTTTTTTTTATTATGACCATCCTTGCTTAAGCACCTATAGGTACTTCTTAAATTGGCATCAAATCTAGGACACTAATTAGTCTTGTTTAGATCATGTGTTGTTAGGCATGAATTTTGGACATTTTGATGGTATTAGAGCCTCGATGTTTGATGGGTAGAACTATGTGTATGCATTCAACACTTAAGGCAATAGATGGGAGGGTATAGCAAGCAGTTTTAAATGGTTGGACTCAGCCTACTACCTTAGTTGGGATATTACATGATACCCAAACCCATAAAATCCTGGAGTGAGGCTGAGCATAAATTAGTAAATTATAACTCGTGTGGTTTAAATGCTCTATTTTATTCTAGCACCCTAGAGGAGTTCCATCGTATAATGACATGTGAGATGTTTAAAGAGGAATGGGACATAATCCAACGCACCCATGAATGAAGTAGTATTGTTAAGGCTTTCAAACTCCAAAACCTCACCAGTCAGTTTAAAATGATTAATATGTTGAGAGTGAGACCTTTGATAAGTTTGACATTAGATTTTCCGATATAGTTAACTCACCTTTTAACTTGGGAGAGAATATACCCAAAGATCGAGTAATCAATAAAATCTTGAGGTAGTTGCCCGAAATATTTAATTTAAAAGTGATGGTGTTGAATTCCTTGGGTAATTTAGATTCTACGAAACTTGAACAGCTTGTAGGTGATTTACAAACTTGTGAGCTTGATATGTTTTCCTCCAAAACTGAGAAGAAGAAAGATAAGGGTCTTTGACATCCTAGAAGGAGGAACCACTTGTTTTGAATGATAATTCTAACATCGAGTCCAAAGATATGTAAATTTTAGCAAAGAAATTCAAAAAATTACTCAAATTCCATAAGCAATCAAAAGATGTGAAAAGCGCTGAGAAAAATATGTATAACAAGGACGATCACTTCCCTAAAAATCGTAATGATAACTTTAATAGGGATGAGTCAGAAATATGTTTTGGTTGTGAGGATTATGGTCATAGGGTGGATGAGTAACCCACTAAACTAGGGAAGGGGGGCAAGAAAGCGAAGGTGTACAATGCCACTATTGTTTATAAAAATTACTCTCCTAAGTGGACCAATAAGAAGTGGACACCTGTCCTCCTATGTGTACACAGCTATCTTGATCGGCTTTAGAGACACTTAGTCGTCTAGAATTCCAACCAACTCCTAGAATGTGAACCATCAGGATTAACAAAGGTTACTCGAACTAAATAACAACCATCACTGAATATCAAGAGTCATACATATGTAACTGCTTGGAAATATAAAGTCAATCCATCTCTCGTGTTCCTAAGGAGTATAAATGCATATTATCCCTTAGCTCATGGGATAATTCAACCAAGCACATTCACACTCACTACTGAGCTATTGTAATCCCCCAGAAATAATACCAATAGCGGACGTAGTCTTTTTTTATAACTGAACCACTTTGAAAACCTTATTGTTGTGTGTGTTTGTCTTTCTTGGTTATCTTTATTTATCTGTGATTATATATTTGGACTTACCCATTTTTAGACATCAACATATTGGCGTTGTCTGTGGGAACATTTGCTTGTCATCGATCTCTACCTCTTTTATTCATTTTTATTCTTTTAGGAATTTCTCTGAAGAATCATTATTATTCCTGAGAGCAACCTTGCAGCTGTAGGTAACAATCCAGATTCGTCTCCTCCCTGTAGTGTGGAATATCTTCAAGGAATTTTGCTTAACTTGACTAAGGGACATGAAACTGTGCAGGAGTTAGTTAGGCAATTGGCTCGTACGTTGCAGGATAAGTCCACCAATGAACCTTCTAGGAGGGACATGCCACCTCCTACATCTAGAAAGGAACGAAGTAACCACTCTAGGTCTACTTGTAATAGATTATATCATCCTGGAGAAACATTATCATTTCGATCAATAAATTATTACGATGGTCGATATATCTCCAACGAGCAATCGAGCATATTAGAATGGATAAGTAGGGAATCTTCTTTTGATCATTTGGGTCCCAAAGTAACCAGAGGCTACCATAGGGAGAAGGATCATCCTCACGAGCGCAGAGAGGGATTAGTGAGATCTAGGTCTACATAAAAGGCTCTATGAGTGCTGAGCAGACTTTTTGGGAAGAGAGCTTAGAGCATGTGCACGGTAAAGCCATAAAAGCTGTTTTAACTAAGTCTAAACTAAAGGAATATTCCTAGAAAGGATCTACGCAATGACTAGAAGATCGATTAGGAGAAATGATCAAAACTAAGAATCCTCTATGAAGGATTTTTGTAATGGGATCACCTTTTATTCAGGCTATTGTGGACTACCCTAGACCTTTTAAATTCAAACCACAAGTTATTATTCCCAAATATGATGGGAAGACTGATTTAGTCCTCCATATTGAGCAATATCAAGCTACTTATGATATCTACTATGTTCCTGAAGAGATGCATTGCCAAGCATTCTTAAGTTCCATCATAGGATCAACACATATATGGTACAATAACGTGCTTAGAGGTAAAATTTCTAGTTTCCATTAGTTGGACTAATTATTTATCGATAAATTCTATTTTGGGGCTAACTCGATCAAGGGTATTACTCATCTCTTGACCGTGTGTCAAAAACCTAGAGAAAGTACTCAGGATTACATCATACGCTTCAATAACGAGAAACTAGAGGTGGTAGATTACTAAGAGAAGACATTTATTGCATCACTAATTAGTGGGTTACTCGTCAAGGATATTTACTAAGATCTAACAAAAAATCCACCCAAAGATTATAACAAAGCTAATGGTTAAGGCTGGGAAGATTATGAACGCCGAGGAAACTATGGCTATTAAAGAAGTTCCAGAGGTAAAAACTGAAAGTCAAAAGAATCCAATAAAAAATAGAAAGATAAGAAGGTTGATAAAATTAAGAAGTACGATGAATATACTTCACTAATCAAGGATATACATTATATATTGGAGGAAATCAGGGGTAACAAAGGCAATTGGCTTGGGAAGCTAAAATCACCTCCCAACATGAGGTACAAATCCAAATATTACGATTTTCATAGAGATCATGGCAACACTACTAATAATTGCATCGCCCTGAAGAATGAAGTGGAGAACCTTACTCAGCAAGTAAAATTAACTAAATTTGTTGATCGAAATGGTGGAAGAGATGCCAAAAGAAGATCTGAGTCACCTGGTCGAATAAAGGATGACATGAAAAGGGCAAATAATAACAATTATAAGGGTGATCATGATCTGCCTAAAAAACTAAATGAACCTGAAGTGGAAGTAGGAATGATTTCCTTTGGCAGTCACTTCATTGCAAGAGGAGACGCTAGTGGAGGAGATGAGCTTGCTGAAAGAAAAGATTGTTAGAATAAAGCCAACCATGTCCTTTTATTAAAAAGATTTACATGTCTAAATCCATATATGGTCGGCCTAGGAAGGTTAAAAAGGATGGATTGATGATCGGCTTCTATAAGAATGATTTGAGGAGAGTACTCTATCCTCATAATGATCCATTAGTCATCACTTACAGGGTTCACCATGGTCAAGTTGCAAGAATCCTGGTCGACTATGGGAGTTCTGTCGACGTCATGTTCTACAACTGTTTCCACAGCCTAGGGCTATCAGATAGTAAGTTAGAACCTTATAATAGGCATCTCATAGGGTTCTCAGGAGAAAGGGTGTATCCCTTGGGAATAATCAAGCTGGATGAATTTGTCGACATTTGGCCGGTAAGTTAAGAAAAAAATCATTTGTTTCTTTGTACTGGAAAAAAACATCCCTTAAACTTACAACATCATTCTCGATAGAGTAGAAATAAAGAAATTGGAAGCAGTACCATCTACCATGAATCAGCGCGTGAATTTTCCTACCAATTATGGAGTCGGCATAGTGAATGGGAACCAAATGGATGCTAGAGAATGCTAGTATACTTCCGCAGACTAACACGAAGTATGGAAGGAAAATACTATATATCATATTGACAGTTTGGATCTTCAAAAAGAGGAAGATCTGGTGAAGGGATAGGTTATGGAAGCTACAGAGACTATTATACTTGATGATGAGAAATAATAAAGGACTACTCAAATTGGTTAAAGATTGACTCCTTCCCTCAAATATGAATTAATTACATTCCTTAGAGAGAGGAAGAATGTGTTCACTGGAGTCATGAGGATATCTTAGGGATTGTTCCTAATTTCATCTTCCATTAGCTCAATATTTATAAGGACTTTAAGTCGGTCAAGCATAAATGTAGAGTTTTTAGTCCCGATAAGAATATGGAAATCCAAGAGGAAATGGAAAAATTGCAAAGAACCCATATTATTGAAGATTTTAAATATCCCAAATGGTTTGCCAATGTGGTGATGGTAAAAAAAAGAATAACAAAGGACGCATGTGTGTAGGCTTCATCGACCTCAACAAGGCATGCCCACATGATCATTTTCCTTTACCAAAAAGATTGATCAATTGGTAGATGCAATTGTAGGTCATGAGCTATTAGCTTCATGGAAGCTTATTCTGGTTACAACCAGATTTAAATGAAGCCAGAAGATAAGGAGAGCACATCTTTCATCACTAGCTGAGGAGCATATTGCTACAACGTTATGCCCTTTAGACTAAAAAAGATGGAGCAACATATTAAAGAATGGAGATAAAAGTATTTGAAGAACAGATCGGCAAGAACATGGAAGTGTATGTGGATGACATGCTTACCAAGAGCAAAGTTTTTGCTGACCATATTGGAGATTTGTCCTAGACATCTGACCAGTTAGGAAAGCACCAAATAAATCTCAACCTAACTAAATGTATATTTGGGGTACCAGAAGGAATGTTCTTAGGATATATTATGAACCAAAGGATAATTGAATCCAATCCTAAAAAAATAAAGGCTTTAATGGAGATAGAGTCCCCGGGAAGTAAGAAGGATGTACAAAAATTGATGGGAAGAGTACCAACTCTAAATCATTTTGTATCCTGAGCAATAAATAAATGTCTTCCATTCTTTAAGGTGCTCAAAAAGAAATTTGGGTGGATGAAGAGTAAGAGAAATCTTTTATATAGTTGAAGATGTAATTGGGAACTCCACCACTCCTCTCCCAATAGGTTTTGGGAGAAAAGTTGTATATATACTTGGCCATCTCAGAGTTAGCTGTTAGCTCGGCTCTAATTCGACTAAAGGGGGGAGTTCAAAATCCAGTGTAATAAACTAGCAAAGCATTATGAGGACTAAAAATTAGGTATCCACGCTTATAGAAGCTAGCACTAGCACTTATTTAAGTCTCTAAAAGAATGAGACCATACTTCTAAGACCACACTATTATGGTATACATTGACTTACCTCTGCAGCAAGCTTTGCATAAACCTGAAAAGTCAGGAAGGTTAATTTCTTAGACAGTTAAACTTAAAGAATATGATATTTTATATGAGCCAAGAATTGCATTAAAAAGGCAAGCGGTGACAGACTTCATCATAGAGTTCACATATGCAGAGGTGCCAAATAATCTGAGTTTGCCTATCGAGCATACTTCTTCGAAAGAGAGCACAACTCAAAAGTAAACTAAGATGTTTATTGACCAACCCGAATCATCGACTGCTAAAGAAAGAGTTCAATAAATGGATGAACAAAGTAAGAAGATATTAAGATATGGAGTGCTGTCCGAGGAAGACTTTGCCAACGACATTCAAGTCTGGAATAATTTGTAGACGGATCTTCATGTGCTATTGGTAGTGGAGTTGTAATTATCATCAACACTCCAGATGATGTAGATATGGAATATGCTTCGCAATATCAGTTTCAAGCTTCCAATAATGAATTTGAGTACGAGGCATTAATCACAAGGTTGGAACTAGCTTCATCACTAGGTGCCAAGCAGGTGATAGCGTACAGTGATTCTTAACTCATTGTCAATCAAATGCTTCAGATATATGGAGTTAAAGGATAACATATGGTAAGATATTTAAACAAGGCTGTAGAGGTTATATCTTTATTTCCTTCAGTCAAGATGGTTTGAATTCTAAGGGTGGATAATGCTTAGGAATATTCCCTTGCTCAGCTAGCCTTAGCAACTCAGATAGAGCTAAGACGAACCATTCTAGCAGAAACTATCACCCTTATAAGCATTGATGTGGAAGCTACCAATATAATCTTTATAAATTAGCTCCATCTTGGATGGATTCGATCAAAGATTACATTCAAAGAGGCTTCTTATAATCTGAAAAGAAAGAAGCTAGGAAGATGAGATACAAAATAACCAGTTATGTTTTGGAAAAGGGCATTCTATATAGACAGGGATACACTGTCTCTTTCCTTTATAGTGTTCATCTAGACAAAGTAAATGATCTGATTAAAGAAGTACATAAAGGATCATGTGGAACTCATTCAGTCGACCGATCATTACCACAAAGAATAGCTATGTACGAATACTACTAGCCGGTGATGAAAGCAGATTGTGTTTCTTTTGTGAAAAAGTGTGATAAGTGCCAAAAAAATTCTACTATCCACAGAAGATAGGGGCTACCCTAACTCCCATCACTTATCCTTAGTCGTTTGCTATTTGGGGAATAGACTTTGTTGGACCATTACCCACCACCAAAAGAAGGTTTAATTATTTAGTTATAACAGTGGGTTACTTCACCAAATGGGTGGAGGCTGAGACTTTAGTTGATATGCCTTATTAGGGATTTCAAATTTATATGGAAGCATATCATATGTCGTTATGGGATGCCTTATGCTTCCATCATTGACCATGGTAACCGGTTTGATAACGAGGAGTTTAAGGAATATTGCATTCGGTCTGGAATTCAAAACCTTCATTCAGCACCTGGACATCTACAGTGTAATAATCAAACATAAATTACTAACAAAACTCTACTTGATAGATTGAAGAAGAGGTAGGATGATTCTAAAGGCAATTGGATCAATGAACTGCATAGTGTCCATTGGGATTATAGGACTACACCAAGAACAACAATAGGAAAGACACTATGCATGCTCATTTTTGGCACTGAAGCAGTAGTACCAGCTAAAATAGGTCTGCAAAGTCACCGAAGGCTTAATTTTAACTCCCCTAGAAGTGATCTCATGAGGCGACTAGATCTGGACATAGTTGAAGAAGTCAGGGAGGATGCTATAATTCGGATGGATGTTTATTAACTAAGGACTGCTAGGTTCTCCAATCAGAGGGTTAAGCTGACTAACTTAAAATAAGGAGATTTGGTACTCAAGAAGGTAATCCAAAAGATTAACAATTTGGATCCCAATTGGCACGGCCCATACTGTATCTCGGCAATTATTCGACCAAGAACAAATCGCCTGGAAACACTAGAAGGCGAAGAGTTTAAGAATCTCTGGAACGCCGACCACCTTCGCAAATATTATTAGTAATTTTACCTTAATGTAATCGATTATTCAATTTAATCAAGTTGTAATTTTCTACCAATTATGCTTCCTTTTTACATTTTTTCTGGGATAATGGGGATACACCAGTGAGACTTCTAATTAAAACTTTTCCAACTTCATAAAAGTTCATATCTAGTTTAAACTTTTCCAATTTTTAAAAAAGTTCAATTCTACTTCAAACTTTTCCAACTTCATAAAAGTTGATTTCAAGTTCAAACTTTTCCAACTTCAGAAAAGTTCATTTCTAGTTCAAATTTTTCCAACTTTAGAAAAAGTTCATTCTAAATTCAAACTTTTCCAACTTTAAAAAAGTTCATTTCTTATCCAAACTTTTCCATCTTCAAAAAAGTTTAGGAATATTTTCAAACTTCATGTATGATTTCTTTTTCAAAAAATTAAGAACAAAACGTCAGTAAAACTTCATGTATGACTTAAAGTTAAATAAAAGAGGTTTTACCCGACCAAGTTAAACACATGAATCACTATACATTCCTAGTACACTTGGTCGCCACTAAGAACTAATGCAAAAACTTAGTTCAACAAAACTACTTATAGTTTTATCTAATATAAGGCATCACAAATAGATTCAACTATGAATCAAACAATAATCATTTAAGCACATTACTTAGTCAACAAGCTGATTAACTAATCGTTAGACAGATTACCTAGTCGGCAATCAGACTAATACTAATCATAAGCTTAAATAAAGATGACAAGCGATCAAAACCATACATCGAGAAAAATAACTTCAATTCATCCCACGAATTTTGTGTTACAAAGTAAAGATCCAAAAAATAAGAATTACAATCCTATCATACAGGGAGTTTTCCTTAACCTTTGCTTATCCCAGCAGGAGGCTCATCAAGGGTGCTCGGCAAAGTAGTACATTTAAAATCCCTCATTCTGGTACATCTTCTGCTGCTCGACCGATCCAGTAGGTGTTGGGGGCAAACATATTCTTCCTCTCCTTTAATTCCGTAATCCCCAATATATTTTTTAAATAATCTTTAAGTAATGGAATTAGGTGGGATCCAACTAACATCAATTTTGAAAGGTGGATCAAGATAATCCAACATTCCTAGATCATGACAATGCCATAATTCATTTACCTCAGGTATCTTCAGCAATATAACAAGTTCAACCATATTTATACCCATTCGACCAAGCCTGCTCCACATGTTTATCCAAATAAATTAAGGCTTCATCATACCTATCCATCCAAACAGCCCTAGGTTTCTTATGGAAGTGGAAAGTTAATTGGTTCACCCTATCTTGGAGTTTTCGAATATCCTTATCCTTCTCCTCGAGTAGAGAAGCTTGGTCGGCTAAAGTTTTCTTGGTTCTCTCTTCATCTATGGTTAATCGAGCAATCATGACTTGCCTAATAGACTTGATAAACTTGGTTTTCTTCTTCTTCTTCTTCTTCTCCTTCTTCTTCAAGTTCTCTAATTTTTCTAGCAGTCTAACATTCTCCGTCTCCAAAAAGGATACTCCTTCATCTGGCTTAGTATTGGCTGACCTTTTTAGATTATCCAGTTCATTCCTCAAGACGTTATTTTATTTCTTAAGAAATGCAGCAATTTCTCGAGCAGTTTTAACTTCTTTATTCAACACCATATCCTTTTTGTTCGGAGGATAAGTAATATATTGCACCTTCTTACCGAAATCCCAATCTTCACTCAAGGCCTTGTATTTAGCTTCATAATCAGAGTGAAGAAATTCCATAAAAAGTTTTTAGTCTTCTTACACTTATTAAATCATTTTATAATAACCAATATTGTTTAACACTTCTCTATCCAGAAGATAGTGAAGATGAACATGGACATCTTTTACTTGGTCAGAATCATCTGGATCGAGCAACCCCATAAAATACTCTTCAGTTAAAGGCACATAACTAGTCTCAAGAAGACTCATACATCACCTCAGTATGCCAAATTTAGCAGAAACTATCACATTCTTCCTGGCATCAAATTAGAAATTTACAAGTATAAGTATATGGGCCTGACCAAAAAAGATAAATAACAGTGAATCAAATCACCAATCAACCTCATAGGAAAGTTAGATTAAAAAAAACTATGTTATTTTATTGATAAATCAAGGGTTACAGATCTGATTATATTACAAAGGAAAAAGAAGAATAAATGGAAAATACATAGAGAAAAAGAAAAAAAAGTAATTAAAAGGTGCTAACCCTTCTCCTTATCTTGATCAGCAGTAAAAAGGTGGGTCGTGTCTACAGGCACCATGGAAGATTACTCATAACCCTCCTCATCATCAAAATTATCATCTAGGTTAGGAGGAGTTCTTAGATCATGTATCTGAAATAACTCAGAGTCTACTTGGGTGTTGACCTACTTCAAAGCCTTAATCCCAACCTTTATTAGCATCCTCTTCTTTATTCTTCTTGCCCTTGTCCTTAAGAGCAATGTTGTCAGCAGTCAAATCGAAAGTCTTGTCTTTAGCTGCCTTTGCAATGCTCTTAGCTTCTGTAAGTTTTTACTCGGCCAGGGTTAACTTGTTATGAGCAGTCTTTTATTGGTCCTCTGATGCCTTATCCTTGTCCTCTGTAGCTTTAACCTTATCCTTGTAGATTTTTCTCTTTATCTTTAAATATTTTCCAGAAGCCTTCAAGGATTTTTGTAAACCATCAAAAGCTTCCCCCACATCAGTCGAGGAAGCCTTTAACTGGTCGTCTTTTTGCAGCATTTAGTTGAAGTCTACCAAAAACTGGAAAAGAATAAGTATATTGCTTCAGTACAGAAGAATGTAGTAAATATTATGAAAAGCAAATGGGAGAATTATGAACTTACCAATGCCAAAGTCTGGCTAGCCCGTTTAACTAATCAAGCTCTGGTCTTAGGGGATATTATCAACCTGTCTACTGGAAGAGTACCAACCTTTATCAAACCCATGGCTAGCCTAGGGTTAATCACCACAAAGACATCTTCAATTTTTCCTTTCTCTGTAGCATAGTTCTTGGCCAACTCTTTGATGGCCTGTTAGACCTTTCTTCAACCTCTTATACTAAGGTTCAACAATTTGGGCCTCCTCAGTAGTAAGGACTTTGGGCCTCTTCCCAGTAGACCGAGACCTCTTATCAGTTTTGGTGTTCTTGTTAGAAGGAGGAAGAGTATACCTAGTTCCAGCTAGCAAATTTGGGATCTTTGTCTTTACTATCTCTGCAGCAGGTGAAGTGGTAATAGTAGTGATGTTAATAGACTCAAAGGAAGAAGGAGTTCCTCCTTGGGTAAGCTCTACTCAATTTGATTCAGTAGCATAAGAAGTGGACAGTTGTTCCTCATCCAAGTTAATAGGTTAGTGACGCAAAACAAGTGTAGGTCGGGAAATAAAAGAGGTGACAGTACTTTTGTATTCTAACAAGATAAAATTTTCTCGGGGATGCTCCTCTCCTGCTCTTTGATGAATGGCCCACAAATACTTGAGGTTGTCAATATTAACCTCACCTTTTTTGGGGCACTTCTTTTTTCTTTCCTCTACATAAAAAATAGAACAAGATAGTTAGTCAGAAAAGCCTTGAACAGTTAACAAACAGGGGAAGACATTTAAGAGAAAAAACTATGACCTATGCCACGCCCTTCCTGAGGGAACCTGGGTCCAGTGTACATTACCCCCTCAGGAAGGGGGCATATTGCCAATTTTCTACTATGACGCCATAATCCCAATAGTCTTTATTGGGATCTGGCAAGCTGACCACCAAAGACCTATTGGCTTGCCTAGTCTTTATATAATAAGTACTATCCCCAATAATTCCATACTTATAGTGAACACCCATGAATTTGATATAATCTACTCACTCCGTTCATAACCCTCCATGGATTGGGACCTATTCTTGCTAGAACGACGTCAAAATATTGACTGAATTGAACAAAAATTGGGTTTGGGGGAAAAATAATTCCACACTCAGTAATGAAAATAGTGGGAATCCAGTTACCCTCATCTAAAGAATATACATCAATAGGGCCATGGATAATTTTTGAGCCTACCAAACTGGGAATGTTCCTCTTTTCCCTAAACTCCTCTAAGGAATTATCATCCACGGTGTACACCATAACTAAAAGGTAGGAAAATTGAAGAAAAGAAAGTAAATAGATCTTACAGAGATCGAATAATGACACTAAATAAAAAGCAGTAAAAGTAGAGAAGAAAGGCTTGAGAAGAAAGAAAAAAGCTAAGTACAGAAAGTTTGAGGAAAAATGAAATGAAGGGAAACTTTTGTCCTTTTATAGATTGCCTCGAAAATAGAAACAAAATGATTAACTGCATAAACATTTGAACTATCGCTAGTTTCACGCTTCCCAACATGCAAAAGGACCAGTATGCCCTTAGGCGGTTTGATAAAGTTTGAATTATTTACAAAAATGTCATTATTATTAGTACTGGTGAAAATTTTTACAAGTCCTGGAGGGCGATTGCTGACCAACTCTCAGACCAAGAAAATTTTTAAGCAAATACTCGTTACTTTAGATCAATCATAAAGGATGGAGCATTGGGGGCTTTTGTTGTATGTTAAAATTACTCTCATGTGTGGACCAATGAAAAGTGGGCACCTGTCCTCCTATATGGCCACTCAGATATCTTAGTCGGCTTCAAAAACACTTAGTGGTCTAGAATGTCGACTAATTCCTAGAACGTGAACCATCAGGAATAACAAAGGTTACTCGGACGGAATAGTGACCAATAATGAATATTAAGAGTCTCATTTATTATATAGAGATGTAACTGCCTGGAAATATAAAGGCAATCCACTCTTAGGTGCCTAATGAGTATAAATGCAAATTCTCTCTTAGCTTGGGGGACAATTCAATGAATCACACTCACACTCACTACTGAGGTATTGTAATCCCCTAAAAATAATACTAAAAGTGGATGTAGGCTTTCTTATAGCTAAACCACTTTAAAACCTTATTGTTGTGTGTGTTTGTTTGGCTTGATTATCTTTGTTTATATGTGATTATAAATTTAGACTTAACCCTTTTTTAGACATCAATAGACACCCTTAGTGATAATGATCAGGAAGAGGGACATGATTCCCCCATTGAGCGCAGCTACACCGCATTCATGGATAGTCATGTGATCCTTGATAAGAAATCTTCTCATGAAGATATTTCTTTGCATGACACTTTATAAGCCATTATTTGCGATCCCCATATGAGTTATGGGAGTGTGATTAGAAAAGAGAATCAGGATGAAGAAGAGGATGAGGAGAGTGAATTCCAAGTTGTCTTCCATGATTTGTATATGGAAACGTCGAGAGTGGAAAGGGATAAGTTGATGTTGGAAGCTAAGTTGAAAGAACTTGTTGTAGGAAATGATAATAGTGTTTTGATTGAGTGTATTAGGTCATGTGAGAGGACTCTTTGAGAGAAGTTAGAGTATAATGATGGTGAGAAAGATAGCCTTCATGGTGTGATAGAGGTTATAAAGAACGACCTTTTATAGTTTAAGGAGTCTAAGAATTTACTCGAGTCAATGATAGTTAATCTTTAAACTAGATTGAAAGACTCAAGTCATGTTAATCTTGATTTGGAATCCGGGTCAGGAAAGTTGGATAAAATTTTAGGCAGCATCCAAATCAACGATGAAAAGTGTGGTATTATCTTTGATGATTAAAATTCTTCTGCTACCCAAGCTAAGACCATGCGTTTGAAAGATTCAACAATTTCTAGGAACATTCATAAAGTTTCATTCTTAAGTAAAAACCCTCACTGTATCTACACTTGCACACATTGAGGAAGGAAAGGTCACCTTAGGCAATTTTGCTATTATCTTAAATATGGTTATAGAAAGTCTAAGAATAGAGTCACCAAGGTTCCCAAAATACGAAAGCATCACATTACACCTATGTGGGTTAAAAAATACGATTTGGAGGCTTTATATATTAGATTTGTTGATCCTCGTTTGCTTGCACATGATACTTCCTATGTTACGTATAATGGTTTATTGTGTTTGCATGTTTGCAAAAACTAGATTTTTGGCTTCTTGATATATATATTTTCTAGTTGTATGTGTGTCTGAGTCTTTTGTATTTTCTTTTTCCATTTATTGAGTCATATTGAAAAATACAAAAAGATTTTATTTGTCTTTTGAGTTAGTTTGTTTTCAAATCGGTATTTTTTTTAAATATTTAGAAAAAGTCAAAAAAAATTGGCTTCGTGTATTTTAGTTTTACACATTTTATGTGGCATATTGGTGCATTTGAATCCAATTTATTCTCTGCTATCCATGTGACTAAGGACATTTGGTTATGATTGTCAATGGTTAGATTGTTCTTAATCATGCTTGCATGGAGTTGTGTTGAGTTTGACTCATTTGATGGATTCTCTTAGTATATGCGTTCATACACACAAATGCAATAACTCTTTGAATGTTATCTTCACATATATATTTAAGCTTTACGAGATATTCTTCCATCAATCTTGTCATCTACATATTTAATGACTGTGGAGGATTTGTGCATGAAAGAGTCATTGCTTGTGAGAATATTTTCATTGAAAATATGAGGGTGCACGAGAAAGGGCTACGAAAGGAGCAAATCTCCTTTGCTGGAAAACCACCATTGGCAACAGCCTAATGAACATGACAACATATTTAGTTTGTTTTATTTTCAAAACTGATAGCTTCAAAAGAATTAAGAGAAAAGAAAATATGTTACATGTTTGGATTTTGAGGGTATTATAATAAAAGATCAACAAGTTTGCATTATCATGATATGATGTTATTAATTTGTATAATCATCAATATTCTAGGCTTCTGCGCATTGTGCTTGTTTGTTCAAAAAGTTTTCTTTATCTTATCACTTGAGAATAAATCTTACCTTCATAAACTTTTGTGGTCAAAATATAACTCATTAAACATATTATAGTGTTTGTGTCATAATTCGTTTGTATCTAGCTCACACCCAATCGTTCTCTCCCACATGTTTAAAAACATCAATATTGCGCTAGTGTGTAAAGATGGTGTGTTTTGGGTTGAGTTTTTTGTGGTTTATATATATAGGTAGAGGTTCACAAGTGAACCTAAAAGATGAACTTTTTAATGAACCTTATAAAAATACTTAATAGTTAATTAATTTTAATTCCTATGTTGTAATTGGTCCGTGCCAGCGGCAACTGACACGTGAGCTGATTGATCCCCCCGCCCCTGTCATGGTGATGGTTGGGGTGGGGGTGAGGGGGTTGGGGATCGATCGACACGCGTGTTCGTTGTCACTGGCGCGGACCAATTACAACATAGAAATTAAAACTAATGAGTTGCTAGGCATTATTTTGTTAAGGTTCATTAAAAAGTTCATCTTTTAGGTTCACTTGTGAACCTCTCCCTATATATATATATATATATATATATATATATATATATATGTGTGTGTGTGTGTGTGTGTGTGTGTGTGTGTGTGTGTTGCATATTTATATATAGTATCATTTTGTTTTGAATCAATGCAGTTTACATTTAATCTATGTTTGCCATTTGGATTTTATGTGGCATGTTATATGCTCATAGTAGTATCGCTCATTGTATGCTTTGAAATTTCAAATTTCAAATTAGTATCATACTTCATTTCTTATTCATATTGATATCTTTTTGCATAAAAAATTATAATAGTTGATGATTGTTGGGAATATTTGAGCTTGTATTTCCATGACGTATTTTTGTTGCACTTAACACTATTATATGATTTTATTCTTTCCTCCCTATTTCTCTTGGTATCATATGTTCACACATTTAAGAGGAGATTTGGTTTATGGGGGATAAATAGTTTTATGCATTCTTACTTTGCATTTCCTAAAAAAGAAGGGAGAGAAATGGTAACTTTCCTTTCGTGATTAGGAAACCTGTCTGAAGCATGTTTTATAATTCTTTTTATCACTCGCTCAGGTCGACCATTTTGGTGAGGATGAAATGTCATATTTAAACTTAATTGTGTTCCCATAGTATCTTAATAACCCCTTCATAACCAAGATAACCACATACTTTCCCGATCGAAACCCTTGTTAGTTGATAGGTGGCATACCTCGACACTCTCTACAAAGTCTTTCTTCAATCGGTTCATCAGGACGATCTATGCACAACCTGGTACGTCTTATCCCTTCCAGAATGTATCGTGAACCACGAACTATGTGCCTCTGCTAGCACTGCTCTATTCACTAAGGATTCTTAGTATAAACAACCATCCTTGAAGTCTGAATTTATCGAGAAAGAAGGAAATCCAACTCACACTAGGTATTGTACCTTATCTTAGAAGAAGTAATGTGAATCATGTGCCTATATTGTAATACCCCGAGATTTTTGGGGCAATAATTTATTTATTTTGGGAGAAATAAATATTATTTTAATTGGAGAATAATTAAATTAGTATTGAGGTCAAAATTTAAAGATGTTAGAAAGTGTTTCGAATGGCAATTCTAACGGAGTAGTTATTTTCGAAAGGGACGAGAAAGTCGAAATGATTGTACTTAGGGCTTATTTGGGTGCCGAAATATTTTAAGTTCGTTTTGCTCGAATTAAAGTTATCGAGTCATTTAAAGTTGTGTATTTTGGGAGTTAAGGCTTAAAAGCCTACGGGATAAATAATTCTCCTTAGAGAAAAACAGAAAGAAAGAGAGACAGAAATGGTAGAAGAAAAGAAGAAGAGAAAAAGGAGAAAAGTGGGTTATCCGGCCAATCTGCGATTTTTAGGACGAATCAGACTCTACAAATTTAAGGCAAGTGATTAAACTTGCTAAATAATTGTCGTGTATCATTTATTTCATGATTTGTGGACAAAATTAGGGATTTGGGGTTTAAAATGCTAAAACCTAGATTTTGGGTAAAATCTTAGATTTGTAGTGTATATAATAGATTTGAGGTTGGAAGTTAGTGGAGGTGTGTTATTTGATGAGTATTATATATATATATATATATATATATATATATATATATATATATATATATATATATATATATATATATATGTTTGGATTGAATAGAAATGATTAGAAGAAGATAAAAATGATTTTTGGGATTTTTGGCTTTTGAGAAAAGTAGCCATTTTCATGACTTCTGCTAGGCCGGATCGATTTCGCCCCTTACTTAATCAACTCAGAAAGTTGCAGGTGCCCAGGTCTGAGTGACCAAATCGATTTGGCCCCAACCCGACTAGATTCGGCCTGAGACAAAAGCCCAGGTCTTTGGACCTGAATCGATTCGCCTTGGTGGCCGAATCGATTCGCTGGGCCGAATCGATTCGGATTGGCTCCGAATCGATTCGAAAACCGGGCAGTCTTGGGGATGTTTTTCTAGGGTGAGTTTCATCCCGTTTCATTTGAGGTTATTGATTGATAATCTCTATATGACGTATGAGGAGTATGTTTTGGAGACTTTTAGGGAGTTTCCCTTATGAGAAATTATTGGAGTCATATTGATTTATTCCAAGAGGATATTGATTGGAGGTTAATGTACTGACTAGTGGGGAAGCCCACTATCATTTAGATTTCTATTTAGAGATATTATGAATTTATAAGAGAGAGTTAGGGTGCACCTATTGATAATGGATTTTAGAATTAAATCCCAAACGGGATAAACTTTAAAGGTTCATATGATTGATTGAACCATACTATGGATTGGGAATAATAAGTGCTGATAGATGTGCATACGGATCTAGAGAGTATCCTTAACGTAAATTGAATTGGGAGATGTTTCATCAATGATAAATGATGATCGAGGTGCATTAGGATATAGAGAATATCCTTAACGTAAATAGAATGGAGAGACGATTAATATAAATAGAAGTGGGGTGTGAACTTCAAGTGAGAAATAGTATAGCGTATACTAAGTGGGGAAGCTATGCGAGTTGTTGGAAAATAGTATATCGAGAGTAAAACATACTAATAATGATATTATTTCACTTACGCCTAAGAGCGCACTATGAGTATGTAAATAGTGTGATATATATACCTTGTGTGATGGTATACATTTATATGATGTGTTGATATATGTATATCTTGCGTGAATTATATATATATATATATATATATATATGTGTGTGTGTGTGTGTGTGTGTGTGTGTGTGTGTGTGTGTGTGTGTGTGTGTGAAGCATACCCCCTCTATGCTATCATGGGAAGTTGCGCGATGTGGGTGGGGCCCCTGGCTTGAGGAGCAGGGCGCGTATAGTCCCCAGGCCATAGCATCCATTTATTATTGTGTGATTGTTTTTATTAGGGGTGAGACGTGGTGGGTATGTTTTGTCTCACTGCCGGGGAGGAACTATGGCCGCTTCTCGTACGTTTTGATTTGTTGTTTTACCATGGCGGTGTGATAATAGTCTGATATATGGTAACCTGGGATAACGTGTGTAATTCCTGGAAGATGATATCATTGAGAACCTGCGTCCTCGAGTTATTACTTATTGGGATGGTTATTATTATACTTGTGTGAATAGTATATTACTTGACTATGATTAGGTTATATCATAATTGTCTCTAGAGTAAAGAGACATAAGAAGATTGCTTTAATCTCATTCCGAAAGATTTTGACCTGACTTAAATTGTGATGAATCAATTATGCGAAAATGAAGAGTAGTTAATTATATGATTATGTATAGTACTTTGGGTATCGAGGACATAATGGACCTCAACGACCAACATTGTCAAGGAGTAGTGTATCGGGGGGGTTCCTTGTTTGGATTTCACTTGCGAGAAGTCCCACGCACGAAACACAGTGAAATATTGGGAGTAAGGAGAAGTTAGTCCTTAGTTCTCATATTTATATATTAGTATCTATCTCAATAATCGACAGTGCCAAGGAGTAGTGTATCTGGGGGGTTCCTTATTTGGATTTCGCTTGCGAGACGTCCCATTCACGAAACGCCGTGCACTGTTGAGAATTGAGAATAATTAATTAATCACATTTTATAAGAATTGGGTTATACGCGTCATACATTGAGGGCATAATGAATCTTGGTAATCAATATTGCCAAAGAGTAGTGTATCGGGGGAGTTCCTTATTTGGATTTCGCTTGCGAGACGTCCCACGCACGAACCGAAGTGCAGTATTGAGAATTGGGAGAAGTTTAGTCCTTAGCACTTAGATGCTAATAACTCATATATATATATATTTATATATATTGTTTTCCATAATAAGAATATGATAAATTCTAGTAAACGAGAAGGTGTATGTATATTTCATATGTGTAGATTAGTGGGGGAATATTTAAAATTGGGAATAATAGAAATTGAGAGATATGGTTTAGATGGATTTTAAATGAGTCTATAGTGGGAGTAAGTTAGATTCCCTTGCCCCTAGATAGATTTGGGCAATTATTTGGAGATCATGTGCATACGTCTAGTGGCGCGCTTTAGTTGAGAGGTGAGTTGGATTTATGGAGAGTGCGACTCCACCTTAATCATGTCATAATGCATTTATAATTATTATTCATTTTAATGCACTTGCTATAAAATGCTTTCACACCTCGGGCTCTGACCCATTTTTATTTTTCTCTTGCCTCGTATATATTATGTTATTTTAGGTGTTCCTCCGCAAAGACGCCATCGTTGTTATCCATCCAGTGTATCGTGGGGCTGGGGCAGTAGCGGACTGTTGCGATATTTTGATATAGTTGATTCCTATCTTTTGTATATCTATATTAGGATTCAGTTTTTATATTGGGTTCACTCCCAAGTGTTGTAGTGTAGCACTTTTACACTTTCTCTCTCAGTTTATTATATCGTCTGTGACCCGATAGCATATTCGGGAAATCCATTTTTGTAGATTTTATTGTGTACATTGTGTTGTACTCTTTTATATCATTTGAGCATGTGTGTGTCTCTTATTATTTATCGTTATGTTGTTGTTTAGTCGTTATATGGTTTTTTTAGTTATGAAAAAAAATGTTTTAAAATGTTTGATACCCTCTTTTTATAGTAATGGGTAACTAGCCGTGTTTATTTTAGAATTGTCAGTAGATGCTGAGAATGATCCACTTGAGATTCCTGATTATTTTAGTATAGGGATGGCCACCCGTCATTATTTTAAGCGGGGTGTCACAGGTGGTATCAGAGCATCAGGTTCTAGTGTCCTTAGGATCTGTGTGGGTTACTGCGATCTTCCGTAAGCGTTCTTGATGTAGAGCCCTATTACTAGGACTGTTGTGTTCACACGTCCATATTTTCTTTTATGATGAGAAAACTTTTGAAAGGCGTTCTGATATAATTGTTCTTGTTTCAGATGCCACCGAAGAGAAGTCATTTAGGCAGGGAAACTAGAGGGGTTGAGATCATGGAACCCCATTGCCTCAAAGGACTATAACTACAGATGACGTTTCCAGTATTGTGGCACAAGAAGTAACTGCTTCCATTTCTGTGATGGCGCATCAACCTGCAGTTCAAGAAGCCCAAACAAATTTAGGACAGTCTTGGTGGGAAAGAGTTCGGGAAGATTTTAGTAAGGGGAATCCTCCAGAGTTTTTAAGGGGAGTTGATGCCGTGGATGCAAGTCGATGGAAGAATAGTATGCCAAGGCACCTTCGTATGGTTGAATGCAGTGAGGCGTATAAGCAATTTCTAGCCACCTTTAAGTTAACGGGGGAAGCTCTCCAATGGTGGGAGTCTGTCACCACATCTGAACAGAGAGATACATTGCCCATAACAGATTTTTGGGAACTTTTTGATCGAAGGTATTTTCCTTCCGCAATTCAGAAGGAAATGAGAAGGAAACTGATGGATGTGTTTCAAGGTGATAGGACGGTGGCCGATTATGAAGAGGAATTTACTCGATTGGAAAATTTAGTACCTGATGAGGTAAATACGGAAGAGAAGAGTATATATAAGTTCATGCAAGGTCTAGATTGGAGAATTCGGTAGCATTTGTTAGGGAACCCAGAGTTAGTGACTTTCATCGAGGTAGTGAATGTGGCACTGTTGTAGTGTCATAAATATCATTTTTGTTCGCAAGGGGGTAAGAACTTTGGAGACTTGGGTTCATCAAGTAGGTTTGGTGAAGAGAATACCAGTAATGCCAGAAGGTATAGGCGGGATTTTTTAGGGTCGCAACAGCGTTTTGTTCCTCAAGATGGGCATAGAGGATTTGCAGGTAGATGTTTCTTTTGTAAGGAATTTGGTCATAAGAAGAGAGATTGTCCTAAAAGAGGTAAAGGACCACGTTTTGAGGAAGTTTTGGATGTGCATCCCATACAGCAGATTCGAGGTCATTTTAGGCCAGGGGACTTTGTGTGGGAACCCGTTGATGAAGAGAGGAAATCGGACTAGAGAGGTATGATGTAAGTTATTTTCCTTTGTGAATAGGATTATGCTATATGAAGCTTTGGAAATATCGTATGAGAGATAGTTATGAGAGGGTAGTGTTATAACCCTATTGTGTATGGAATGACCCGAAAGGGAATTTTGAGCAAGTGAGGCTCTTAAGTTATTATCTTTTGAGAGACTAGATTATTTTATAATATGCTCATAGAGATTTATAACTGTGTTGTGAATGTAAGAATTATTGTAATGTGTAGAGTAGTAATGATAAAGCTACTAAATTTTTATAGTTGTGCTAGACTTATATAATTATTGTATTCCAGTTATGGAAGGTCCTGGTGTATTGAAATATATTAATATTGTGTGAGAGATTATTACAGAAATGATTCAGAATTTAATCATTTGTTGTTGAGCGAGAGAATTTTAGCTCATAATTATTCTAATTTTGAGAGCTATATATTATTATGAGTATGAGAATTGTTAAAACTTGTGCCTTGAGCATAAGGTATTTTAATTAAATGTCAAAAGACATAAACTATTTTAAAATAAATAGTTTTCAAAACAAACTTTTTATATGCCTTTGGGCCATATCAAAAATGATTTCCACAAAAATATTTTTAAACTCTAGTCCCAGTCTAACAAACTCCCAATCCCCGACGTCGCTACATATTAGTGTATTGGGAAGATTCCTTGTTTGGATTTCGCTTGCGAGACCTCCCCCGCATGAAAGTAGCGAATGTTAGGAATTGAGAGGAGTTATATCTTTGGACCTTTTAAAATTGTTATATTATTAGTATGTTAGTATAATTTAATATATTCCTAGTTATTGCACTATTAAGGCAAGTGAAGCCTAATTGTGTTTATACGAGTAGAGCTCGAATAAAAGGTGTATGGGCGCGCGCCCTAGTAGTTATAATTGGATTTATAATAAATTAAAATAATTCATCGTGAGAAATAGGAGGAGTGGGTATAGTGTTAGTGCGGATAAGTGTAGTATAAGCTAGTTGAGCTTTGGAGTATTAGGCTTAGCTTAATTTTGAGGACGAAATTCTTGTAAGTGGGGAAGTCTGTAATACCCCGAGATTTTTGGGGGAAATAATTTATTTATTTTGGGAGAAATAAATATTATTTTAATTGGAGAATAATTAAATTGGTATTGAGGTCAAAATTTAAAGATGTTAGAAAGTGATTCGAATGGCAATTCTGAGGGTGTAGATGTTTCCGGAAGGGTCGAGATAGTCGAAATGACTGTACTTGGGGCTTATTTGGGTGCCGAAATATTTTAAGTTCGTTTGGCTCTAATTAAAGTTACCGAGTGTGTATTATCATTTAAAGTTGTGTATTTTGGGAGTTACGGCTTAAAAACCTACGGGATAAACAATTCTCCTTAGAGAGAAAGAGAAAGAAAGAAAGAAAGAAAGGGTAGAAGAAAAGAAGAAGAGAAAGAGGAGAAAAGTGGGTTATCCGGCCAATCTGCGATTTCTAGGACGAATCAGACTCTACAAATTTAAGGCAAGTGGTTAACCTTGCTAAATAATTGTTGTGTATCATTTATCTCATGATTTGTGGACAAAATTAGGGATTTGGGGTTTAAAATGCTAAAACCCAGATTTTGGGTAAAATCTTAGATTTGTTGTGTATATAATAGATTTGAGGTTGGAAGTTAGTTGAAGTGTTTTATTTGATGAATATTAGTTTTATATATATATATGTTTGGATTGAATAGAAATGATTAGAAGAAGATAAAAATGATTTTTGGGATTTTTGGCTTTTGAGAAAAGTAGCCATTTTCATGACTTCTGCTAGGCCGGATCGATTTCACCCCTTACTTAATCAATTTAGAAAGTTGCAGGTTCCCACGTCTGAGTGACCAAATCGATTTGGCCCCAACCCGAATAGATTCAGCCTGAGACAGAAGCCCAGGTCTCTGGACCCGAATCGATTCGGAAACAGGGCAGTCTTGGGGATGTTTTTCTAGGATGAGTTTCATTTGAGGTTATTGATTGAGAATATCAATATGACGTATGAGGAGTATGTTTGGAGACTTTTAGGGAGTTTCCCTTATGAGAAATTATTGGATTCTTATTGATTTATTCCAAGAGGATATTGATTGGAGGTTAATGTACTGACTAGTGGGGAAGCCCACTATCATTGAGATTTCTATTTGGAGATATTATGAATTTATAATAGAGAGTTAGGATGCGCCTATTGATAATGGATTTTAGAATTAAATCCCAAATGAGATAAACTTTAAAGGTTCATATGAAATATTGAACCATACTATGGATTGAGAATAATAAATGCTGATAGATGTGCATACGGATCTAGAGAGTATCGTTAACGTAAATTGAATTGGGAGATGTTTCATCAATGATAAATGTTGATCGAGGTGCATTAGGATATAGAGAATATCCTTAACGTAAACGGAATGGAGAGACGATTAATATAAATATAAGTGGGGTGTGAACTTAAAGTGAGAAATAGTATAGTGTATACTAAGTGGGGAATCTATGTGAGTTGTTGACGAATAGTATATCGAGAGTAAAATATACTAATAATGATATTATTTCACTTACGCCTAAGAGCGTACTATGAGTATGTAAATAGAGTGATATATATACCTTATGTGATGGTATACATTTATATAATGTGTTGATGTATGTATATCTTGCGTGAATGATATATATATATATATATATATATATATATATATATATATATATATATATATATTTGTGTGTCTGTGTGTGTGTGTGTGTGTGTGAAGCATACCCCTCTCTATGCTATCATGGGAAGTTGCGCGATATGGGTGAGGCCCCTGTCTTGAGGAGCAGGGCCCGTATAGACCCCAGGCCATAGCGTCCATTTATTATTGTGTGAATTTTTTTATTAGGGGTGAGATGTGGTGGGTATGTTTCGTCTCACTGTTGTGGAGGAACTATGGCCGCTTCCCGTACGTTTTGATTTGTTGTTTTACCATGGTGGTGTGATAATAGTCCGATATATGGCAACCTGGGATAAAGCGAGTAATTCCTGGAAGATAATAGCATTGAGAACCTGCGTCCTCGAATTATAGCTCGTTGGGATGGTTATTATTATACTTGTGTGAATAGTATATTACTTGAATATGATTAGGTGATATCATAATTGTCCCTAGAGTAAAGAGACATAAGAAGATTGCTTGAATCTCATTCCGGGAGATTTTGACCGGACTTAAATTGTGATGAATCAATTATGAGAAAATGAAGAGTAGTTAATTATATGAGTATATATTGTACTTTGGGTATCGAGGACATAATGGACCTCAACGACTAATATTACCAAGGACTAGTGTATCGGGGGGGTTCCTTGTTTGGATTTCGGTGCAAAACACCCCACGCACGAAATGCAATGCCATGTTTGGAGTGAGTAGAAGTTAGTCCTTAGTGCTCATATTTATATATTAGTATCTATCTCGATAATCGACAGTGCCAAGGAGTAGTGTATCAGGGGGGTTCCTTGTTTGGATTTCGCTTGCGAGACGTCCCACGCACGAAACGCCGTGCACTGTTGAGAATTGAGAATAATCAATTAATCAAATTGTATAAGAATTGGGTTATATGAATCATACATTGAGGGCATAATGAATCTTGATAATCAATATTTCCAAGCAGTAGTGTATCGGGGGGTTCCTTATTTGGATTTCGATTGCGAGACGTCCCACGCACGAACTTCAGTGCAGTATTAATAATTGGGAGAAGTTTAGTACTTATCACTTAGATGCTAATAACTCATATATATTCATATATATTGTTGTCCATAAGAATAATATGAGAAATTCTAGTAAAAGAGAATGTGTATATATATTTCATATGTGTAGATTAGTGGGCGAATATTTAAAATTAGGAATAATAGAAGTTGAGAGATATGATTTAGATGGATTTTAAATGAGTATATAGTGGGAGTAAGTTAGATTCCCTTGCCCCTAGATAGATTTGGGCAATTATTTGGAGATCATGTGCATACGTCTAGTGGCGCGCTTTAGTTGAGAGGTGAGTTGGATTTATGGAGAGTGCGACTCCACCTTAATCATGTCATAATGCATTTATAATTATTATGCATTTTAATGCACTTGCTATAAAATGTTTTCACACCTCGGGCTCTGACCCATTTATATTTTTCTCTTGCCTTATATATATTTTGTTATTTTAGGTGTTCCTCCGCAAGGATGCCATTGTTTTTATCCATCCAGTTTATTCGTGGAGCTGTGGCAGTAGAGGAGTGTTACGGTATTTTGATATAGTCGATTCTTATCTTTTGTATGTCTAGGTTATGATTTAGTTTGTATATCGGGTTTATACCCAAGTGTTGTAGTGTAGCACTTTTATACTTTCTCTCTCAATTTATTGTATCGTCTGTGACCCGACAACATATTCAGGAAATGCATTTTTGTAGATTTTATTTTGTACATTGTGTTGTACTCTTTTATATCATTTGAGCATGTGTGTGTCTCTTATCATTTATACTTATGTTTTTGTTTAGTCGTTGTATGATTTGTTTTAGTTATGAAAAAAAAATGTTTTAAAATTTTTGATACCCTCTTTTTATGGTAATGGGTAGTTAGCCATGTTTATTTTAGAATTGTCAGTAGATGCTCAGAATGATCCACTTGAGATTCCTGATTATTTTAGTATAGGGCTGGCCACCCGTCATTATTTTAAGCGGGGTGTCACATATATCACTCGCGTCGTTGTAGTTAGCATAATAGTCACTATTCCGAAAATGCATCAAACAAGTCTAAGTCTCGTGTGGTACTCTAATGTGTTGTCTATATGTATAGTAAATCATCCTAATATTCATCCTCCTAATGTTGTCAATGTAACAGCCGATCTCTGACTCAACACACTAGCTACCACATTTTCCTTCCTCGGATGGTAAAGTTGCATAAAAAAATGATACTATTTTAAAAACTCGAGCCGTTTTTTACATCTCACAAACATCTCTCTCTGAGTAAACAAGTAGTATATAGACTCTTGTGATCGAAATATAAAGTGAACCTCTTACCCAACAAGTATTGTTTCAAAATACAAAGGATAAAGACTACTACGACCTACTCAAAATCATGAGTGGGTTTGTCACCCTCATAATGCATAAGCTTTCGCGATGCATAAACTATAGGACTCTACTCCTGTATTAACCCTCCTCCTAGATCTTTAAGTGATGCCTCTATAAATACTAGCTACATTACACCAGTCTATTGCAACGTAATTATAGGCACGGTATAGAGCTCCACCTTGAATTGGTCAAAATCTCTCAAGATGTCAACACTCCAAGTGAATGGTAATCCCTTACGAGTGAGGTGAGTCAGTGATCTCAAAATCTTTGAGAACCTCCGAATGAACCTCCTATAGCCCCACTAAATTTCATAAAATCCTAACCTTAATTGGTGTCATGAGTTGTCTCCAGTCCCTAATTTCAGATAATATACTAGGATTCACCGAGATCCTAGCCTCCAGTACGACATGGTTAAATAATTGTATCTCTCGAAGCCAAAATTCACTCTTAAAGAACTTCGTGTACAACTTAAGTTCTCGTAGTGTCTATAAAAACCATCGCAAATACTACACATGCTCTTCCTCACACCAAGAATATATTCAAATGTCATCAATAAATACGATGATGAACTAAACAACGAATGGTAAAAAAATCCAATTTATCGTGTCTACAAACACTACTGGCGCATTGGTCAGGCCAAACGGTGTAACCCAAACCTCATATAATCCATATCGCATCAAAAAATATGTCTTCAGAATGTCCTCCTACCTAATACGCAACTAGTGATACCCTGAATGCAAGTTAGTCTTGGATAAAGAATGATGTGTTCCTCAACTGGTCGAATAGATTATCGATACGCGGAAATAGATACTTATTTCATATATTGACCTTGTTAGGCTCACGATAGTCCACACATAATCGAAACAAACTATACTTCTTCTTCACAAATAAAGTTGGGACTCAACACGGGGTGTGCTCCTTTGTATGATCCATGTATTAATAACTGTTGAATTTGATCCTAATATTTCCACATTTATAGCAAAGCCATCCGGTACGATGGTCTTATAATGGGCATGGTACTCGACACTATAAATGTACAAAAGTATACACTCTAACTAGTTTTAATCAGGTTACATCATCAAATACATTTACAACTCTTAGATAATCGGTATTGAGTCTAACAATATGGTGACCTCCTCAGACAAAGTCAGATCTATGTAAGACACACGCTCGGCCTACGAATAGCTATAAAAAGCATCCCCTGTCGAAATACAACAATTGAAAAAACTTACTCTCGATAGTCAATATAAGGGTAATACATATAGCTAATACTCAAATCTAAATAGTACGAATCATAAGACCACATGTCAAAATCAACAAAGCGGCTAAACACCAAATCGACTAACACCCTCCTACATTTATGCAATCATGATGTAAAGAAGCCCGCTACCCGTTGGGGTATACATATATAACAAAGCTCGAATACACTATCTATGTATCTCCTAATCATAGTAAACACACTACTAGTAAATAATGACAACTCCTCAATGTCTAAGTCAGGCTCATGCGTGTGGGTCGTAAATGTAATCGTACCCATCCCCCGATGGTATTCTTAATAACAAAAGTTGTTCTACGTTATCTACTAACTAAGTGGCTTCCTTTTTTGTGTTTTTAACATATTCCTCTCATGGTACTATCGAAATGATGACCTAGATGGACTTGACTCTACGCTCGTTACTGCTAAATTTGACCTCATTGGTTCTTCTCTCATAGTAAGTGGCCCCACTGGTAAAACTTTCATGGGCTCTACTGGCCATAACAGTTTATATCATCTAATCTTAGAGACCTCTTGGGATTTTTTCTCCCTACACATTTGTTTTTGCTAGTGAGGTCTTCCCAACTGGGGTTAACACTACATCGTCTCTAGTCAGTGGGCCTACTTTGGACTTGGTCTTCCCAATCTTATGAACTATATTTTTTTAGATAGTTTTGGTGGTTCTACTGATATAGGAAGGTAACTTCCACCATTTGAATGTTAGTGGTGGTTAACAATTTTCCCAATAAAACCTGCCAAAGCCTTTATGTAAGGTTTATGCTAACTAAAAACAAATTCACCTCATAAAAAAGAGGATGCAATGAACATACTTCTTCACTTTCATACTTATCCTTCTTAGTGCAGAAGGATAAAGATAGTTGAACCTGTCCTCATACTGACCACCCCACAGTTGCACATATGAGGTCTTCAAAACGTACTTTATATTCCATTACAAATAGTGAGTAAGAGCATTAACCCTAGAATCATAAGTTAATTGCTTGCTAAAGGTCTCCCACCCAAAAGTCCCTAATTCCTTATCAAAGTCGACCTCATGCGTGGGATGTCACACAAAGGTAATCTAAATAAGGAACCCTCTATATACACTCGATTTTATTTGGATTTTTCATCTAAGACAATGGCGTGAAACCCCCATGCATTCGTCATGGTACAGAGTACAAATACCAAAAGGTAAAGCTCTAAAGTAATTAGAGAATGCAACACGAAAAATAGATGAACGCATTCAAGATCCCTTGAACATTATAACTCGGAATTATCTAATGCCAACTATGACACCCCATAAAATTTGATACTAGATTAATCAATTATAATACAAACTCATGGGAATCAAACAATTGAATATCATTCTAAGCATAAATGTAAATAAAACTAAATATTAAAGTAAATGACTGTACATAAGTAAGAGGAAAGCCCATACATTTATAATAACATAGCTGACAATAACGGATAAAGACACAATATAATAGATCAGGGCAAAAGTGACAACAACATCCTAGATCCTAAAAAAATGTTAAATCCACAATGTTAATATCAAGGCCAACTAAAAATAGATTTTAATTGAATTTGGATACCATGTTACTACGCATTTTACTCTTATCTTTTAGTTATTTTTAAGTTTATCCCAAACCCAAAAAACAGTAGATATCTTATGACTCTCCTCCCAATCCATAGTAATCCTATGATTAAATATCATTTATCTCGATTGAATATAATCGATATATGTAATTTCATTCGACCCTCAATATCACCGGTGTATGAGAATATAAGTAAAGACATTCCATAAGTCAACCATTAACATCAGTATGGCCCTAACTATGTATATAACCATACAAGGTCTCTATTTAAGCCTGCACAAAACAAAGGCCTACCAAATTTCCTTCGAGATTTCTTGCATCATACTAGAAAGAGTTACAGGTTGTCTCACCCCTATAAGCCCAAAATATTGACCAGCGACCATCACTAGTCCTTAACACCAATCATATAGCCCTATACACAAGGACCTACGAAAGAGTTCTCTCATATTATCACCATGGGATAATATAGGTATAACAATCATGCGTTCAGGGTAAAATAGTCAAGCTAAAGCTCATCTCATAATCGGGGTACCAATCAATGTCGCACACGCCCCACAAGGATATCCCATCTAGTATGAAATACCATGACGACTCAAGACCAGGTATGTTGCACATAAATTATAAGAATAGTAAACGCTACCGTACAAGGTTACTAAGTCTTTATCGCATCAATTACTTTACCAATTTCCATAATGTTAATTACTCAGTTACAACATCAATTTCAAAGGTTCTAATCAATGAGACTCATATATTCCTACATAGATAAAGAATCCTCGAAGTCATTCAAAACTATTCCCCATTTCAAAAACTAACCCCATTTCCAAAACTAACACCAAACGAGATATATACCAACTTTAATCGAAACAGGGGTGGTGGATCAATTGATTGTCATCAATATGATACTAGTGTTCATCTTCCTCCTGGTTATGGGATTGAAACCCTTAAACCTCCATTAACTTATCTCAAGATCCTCAAACTAGATTGTAATTCAATCTCCTTAATATATATATATATATATATATATTGTAGATACCCAATTATGCTACCCCCTAACTCTCCTTAGGTCCCTAGTACCTCCCTTCATCACCACAAACCCAGGTCATGTCTCGAGTACTGACCTAGAGGCCACCGGGCACTCCCAGGCTTTGTTTGACCAAAAATTCAAACTCTTCATCTCGATCGAGGTTGAATGAATCTTCAAAGGGCACTGAATACCCTTTCCAACGGTCCATCCCGTGCGCGATTCTGACTTACCATGCGGACGAACGATCCGTTTGCGTTCGAAACCTGATCTAGAGGCTGTCGGGTGCTCCCGGGCTCTTTTTAACCTAAGTTAACTCTTTATCTCCACCGAGGCTGAATGAATCTTAGAAGGTCACTGGATACCCTTCCCAACGGTCCGTCCCGTGCGGAATTCCAACTTATCATGCAGACGAACGATCCGTTTGACTCTGAGAGGTCATCGAATGCTTCCAGGGCCCGGTTGACCAAAGTCAACTCCCCAAACCAGGTCAAACTCTTTGGAATGTCTAAGTAAATCTCCTAAACTTTCCAATAGTCTACCCCGTGAGCGATTCGGACTTATCATGCAGACGAACGATCCGTTTACGTCCGAACGATTCCCCGTCCAATGGATCGGCAAACGCTTCCGAGCCATATTTGACCCAAAGTCAACTCCTAAACCCAGGAGAGGTCCAAAGGACTTTCAAAGGTCTCTGAATTACCTTTCAACGGTCTATCCCGTGCGTGATTCTGACCAACAGTTTGCCCTCGGCAGTCGATTTTTTAAAAAGGCCTGAAACACACTGCCAAATGGCAGGTTCCAGACCCTACCTATCGGCAGGTACTGATAAGCAGGAACAGGTCTATGCCGATCGGCAGTGACCTGAGCCTATAAAAGGAGGCCTTCACCTCATTTTCAAGGGGAGCCCAGATCTGATGAAATTCACTCTCAACAAATCCCAGAAACCTCTCTCGAAGGCAGCGTGATTTCAACTTCCAAATCCCTTTTTACTTCCACTTTTCATCATCCTTTTCATCAAACTTGGTGAATTAGTCACTCTCCATCATCATCCAAGTGCAAGGGATGCTCCCCCAACACTCAAGATCAAGCTCAAGATCTTCAAGAAGGTCCAACTTTCTCGAACTCTCTCTTAAATTCTCTTAAATTCTCAATAACTTGTTTTCTTACTTAGCACTTTTATTATCTCATCTCGCACATCTTAATATACTTTTTATATAGTATTATTGAACATCTCCTATTTTCATACCAATAAAACCCAAAAAAACAAGAGAAAGAGGGTCGGCTCGAAAAGCGAAGATTGTAAATTGGAAGGGCTTAGTTAAAGTCTTTTATTTTAAGGGGTAAGTCAAAATATATTAAACAAAACGAAAGTACTCAGGTAGACTTCACAAAAAGAATCTCTCGGACTTAGACTAGGAAGATTCTACAAGCAAGGCGAAGGCAAAGACTTTCTTATTATATGATTTTTTCAACGAGGTCTCAGACCTAAGGAGAGGTTGATACTAGAAGAGCGCTGCCTTACTAATTGTCTTGTCTAAGAGAGACTGTTGTTCTTCTCTCTCGGACCGGGTGCTACTCTCTCTCGGGGAGTCGCTTTCTCTCCTTGCTCATAAATTCCAAATAAGGGATTCTCATACTTCTCCCACACTTTTCTCACAACTAAAACACTTTTTCTACACACATACACACTCACAAATAAAAGATCCCCCATTTGGATTTATGGGATAAACCCCCACCCCTCGTCTTGTATGCGAACTACGAGAACTTTGATGCCTTTATAGGCTACGTAGGCTTCTCGGGGTAAAACCCGAGACTCGAGTCCTTTCTCTTACTTTTTCTTTTACTTTCTATTTTCTCTAAATCTAATCTTCTTATATTCTATATACTTGCCCTTAGTGACGTATTACTCCATATGCGTTATCGTTCCATTATAACGATCAACGTAGGGGTAATCGGGTAAATATTATTTTTCTAATACTATTCTTATACCTTCCTACGGATGACTCGCTTTATCTCTTTCATGATACAAGTTAAGGAATCCTATATCCACTATATATATACACATGCACACATATCACGAGGGAAATATAAAGGAAAATAGCAAATATCCATAAGAGACCGAAAGGGCGGAATGGGTGCCTAACACCTTCCCATTTTGTAACGAAGCCTCCAAACCCTTCTCGAATCATTTTGGTTTTGCATGAACCAGTATGTCTTTGGATGCCATCCTTCGAGGTGGCTTCCCCTTTTTTATTTTGTCTGTTTTGAGTAAAATAGACTGGCTACTCTGAATCTCTCTACATCTTTATACCTCATCTCAAACGACGCCGACCGAAGCGCTCCCGAGAGGGATGCGTGGGACCCGAGGATCCTTCCTTTCGCGTACACTCAGGTATATCAAATGGCTTGTCCACACGTACCGATTTCATGCAAGATCAAGATGTATATCATGGAAGTCATACCAAAGGGGGGAACCCATGCCGATTTACCCAACCAACTGCATACTCGCATATAGGTGTCAAGCCTAGGACACGCACTTTAGATTGTCGGTTTCAACTCGAAACTCTACCGAAATTCTGAGTCGATCTGTCGCCCAAATTTTCGTGCATATTTAAAATGGGACCCTGTCTGCAAGCCTGGTTACAAGTCCAAACCATAGATTTGCATATATTAAAAACCCCACTTTTCCAGGCTCGGGTTCTGTCCGGCATTGCATTTAGGAGAATTAAATACAAGTGAGAACATAATAATCATGCTGAGTTCCGTCTCCAAAAGCATTTTTCCCTTTTTTTATCAAAAATCCAAAAACAGTTCACCCTTCTTTATCAAAAATCCAAAAATAGTTTCTTCTTTTTTTTTTCTCTCAAAAATAAATCTCATCCTACGCCTTCTCAGGACGATTGCAAGCCCTTGGCCTGGCTCCCTATTGGCTTCGATCTTCAGTCAAATCCCCCCGGAGTTTCATCCGTTCCTCTACTACTTCTTCTGTGTCCGGAATCCATTCCGCTTTCCATGAAGAATGCAGATCAAGCACCAGCTATACAGCCGTATCTGACGACAGTACTAGCTTAGATCATGTCCAAGATTGACAACCTACAAATCGATGTTCGAGAGATGCAACGAAACCAGGTTCTAATTCCTTAAGGGCCCGAGGCCCTATTCCCTCGTGTAATGGGTCCACCCGAGCCTATCTGGGTTTCGGAAGAATATCAGCACGCTCCACGTGCCCCTCCTGTCAATGGGCTACCACCTGCCCAGCTTCCAATGCCAAACATTACCCAGCTTGTGGCTAACCTGCCTATGGTCGCTGATCCAAAGGAAAAGGAGTTGAATAAAGTCAAAGAGGATCTCAAGATGCTCACCAAGACGTTTGACCAAGTCAGGATCTCTGGGAATTACAAGGACTACACCCACATGTCTCCTTATCCTAAAGCGAGGTTGCCCGAGAAGTTCAAGATGGCAAATATCGAGAAGTTTGGAGGGAGTGGACCCCCGATTATTCATCTTCGCAGTTATCATGATTTCATGACTTTACTAGGGGCTTCTGAAGAAGTGATGGCCCAATTATTTCAGCAAACTTTGAAGGATAGTGCCCTTCGATGGTTTTTATCTCTTGAGGAATCCAGAATTCGTAGCTGGGAGGATGTAGCCCGAGAATTCATATCGCAATATAAATACAACGAAGAGCTTGAGGTCACCCGTCGTGATTTAGAGCTCCTCAAACAGAATCCTGGGGAATCAGTCAGTAACTTCATAACCCGATGGAGGGAGCAAGCAGCTACTATGACTAATCGGCCATCCGAGGAAGAACAGGTCAACATAGTGAAAAAGAACTTCTTGCCCCATGTTCGAGCGACGATGGGAGGACAATACTATCCCCACTTCCGAGCTCTCAGAGAGGCAGGATTGTAAATCGAGGAAAGCCTTATTAAAACAGAGGTTGACCCAAAGAAGGTTTCCGGACAGTTCACCCCTAGAAATTATGACAAGCCTGCCAGTGCTACAGTTTCAACCATTAATAATATCTCTCAACCAACCACATCATGGGCACCAGAAAGCCGCCCTGCCCCCATCCGAAGGGAGTACACTGAAATCTATGCTCCCCTCTCCAAATTTTACCAAGCCCTGTTAAGCCAAAACCTCATCAAACCCTTGGATCCACGTCCATTGCCAAATCCACTCCCAAGAAATTTTAAGACCGATACTCATTGCGCCTTTCACCAAACTGCCGGCCATACCACCGATCATTGCTTTCACCTTCGGAACATAATCCAAGATCTCATTGACCGAGGTACCATCGCCCCACCAGCCAATCCTAAGCCAAAGACTACTCATAATCCACATCCAAATCATGCCAATGCCCTCTTTTTAGAAGAAAACCCAGATTTTGATCCCTCAACTCAAATCACACCCATATACTCTCCTAAACCTCTTTAAATTTACCCATATTTCCTCCTACACCCTACTAGCCTCGCTGATCAGGCACTGTCACTCCTTACCAGAGCATGCATCGTTGTTCGTACGCGTTCTGAAAATAGAAGTATGGAATTGTCAGAGGTGTTGAACCAACTCCTAGAGTTCGGGCTGAAATTGCCCTCACAGATGATCATCGATTGCCAAAAGTTCATCACGCTGTTCTTGGAAGCACAGAAATGGGCCCGAGATTCAGATAAATGGGTGGTACCAACCGATGAAGTCATCTTAGATGATGTTGTCCAGACTATGGCAGAATTATTCGGGCAAACCAATAGCATTTGCAGTATTACCGGGTTACTTGACACTTTGAAGCTACAAGGGCGTTTGGTCCCTTCAATCACACATATCCCCACAGAATGGGAGAACCTGTACGAAGAAGCCGTTGAAGTTGTGGAAAGCATCAACTTTATATAGGAAAGACAGAATTGTTACCACTGGATGGGGGGAAGAATTCAAAGATTCAAGCGAGGAACAAGCTTCAAGAAGAGCTGGCCCAGTAGCCGACATATGTGGGATGATATCATTTGAAGAACTCTCTGGAGAAATAAACAGAGTGGCAGAACAACCTGAGATTGATGAGGAAACGGGATTCATGTTCTTTTCTTCTTCAGTAAATCACATGACCAGATCAGGGAGACATTACCAGGTTCCAAGCCCACTACCAAAAAATGACAGGGGGAAGGGCGTTGAAAACCATCCTATGCTAGAGATGACCATTAAGGAGAGCAAGATCCTCGATCAACTGAAGAAAACTCAAGCTAACATCACTCTATGGGGACTTTTCATGTCTTCCCAGCTATACATAAATGCTTTAATAAAAATACTCACTGGACCCACAGTTCCTCCCTCTACCTCACCAGAAGAAGCGATAAATCTGGTCGGATCCTTGACCTCTACCCGAATGCTATTATTTTCTGAAGAAGAAATCCCCAGAATTGGGCCAAATCACAATCATGCACTCAATATCTCCGTCAAAGTTATGGGGAAGGCCGTGCCACTCTCCCTCATCGATAACGGATCCACCCTGAATGTTTGCCCTCTGAGAAACTTCAAGTGTTTAGGCCTGAAAGAAAGCGACCTCGCTCCAACCTCCGCCGTTGTACGTGCCTACGATAATACTCGTCGTGAGGTGATGGGATCCATAAAACTTGTAATAGGGGTTGGCCCTATAAATCCTGTCGTAGAATTCCAAGTCATAGACATCTCATCTTGTTTCAACCTGTTGCTTGGACGACCCTAGCTCCATAATATGAAGGGTCTGTCTTCCTCACTCCATCAGAAATTGAAGTTCTTAGCCGACGGGCGAGTCATCACCATTTTGGGCGATGATGAAAATATCGAGGGTGCAAGCACCAGCAGTCCAATTCTTGAGATACAGCAAGGGTCAAATGATATGCTTATGTCAGGATTCTGAGTTGAGCCACTTCTACTCCCAGCAGGGGACGATTTCAAAAAAAGGGTTTGTCCAGAATATGACCCTCATGGCAATATCAATGTGATTCAAATATTCATAAACATGCACTTCATGCCCGGACTGGGACTAGGGCAAAGGCAACAAGGGATACTTGAGCCCATCGAACTGAAGAAAGCTTTCCCTCCTTGTGGCTTGGGGTATCAGCCATCAGAACAAGAGATCAGAATGATCCGCCAGTCCCAACCAAAGAGAAGATTAGACTGCACCTGAACTATCTCAGGAGACTCCTTAAATGGATGATTCATCAAAGAAGGCGAAGACTTCCCCTTTTGCGGTTTTTCAGAACCATGGTATGACCACACAGACAAGAAGCTGAACCCGAAAATGGAGATCTTTTTCCAAGATAGCTACCCATGGGCCGAAAGTTTCCCACACCGTGCACAACCATTCATCAAAGATATCGAAGAGACTGAGGAAAGTGATTCTGAAGATTCCTTCAAGTTACAGACACTGGGGCTAGCACTCTATATGGTTCATTCAGGCAGTACACTAATGGACCCATCCCATCTGATTAAAGTTGCTGACACACCCCTCCCCAACTGGCATGCTACGCCAGTTTTACCTCTTGAAATCTCCCTTAACCCCAATGTCTACCTTATTTCTTCTCCTACTGTCTATCCTTGTTCAAATGTAATCGAAACCTCTTTTGATGAGGTTCTCAATGCTGTTTTTCCTATCAATGAAATAAACGAAGATTTTGAGTATCTTGTTGTGCCTTACATTAATTGCTTAGATTCTAATCGAACTTTTGATGATGATGATTTTGCAAATGAACAATTCTTAACTGATCTAAATAAGGTTAATAATAAATAACATAACCGCGTTCAAGTTAATGAGGAAGCGACTGTTGTTATTAATCTCGGTTCTAATAGCCAACTGCGCGAGATTAGGATAGCGGCCACCCTTGACGAACATGAGCGTGCACAACTCGAAGAGTCGCTGAAGGAGTTCATGCATGTCTTCGCATGGTACTATGACGATATGCCCGGCATTGATCCTGAAATAGCTCAGCACGAGATCCCCACTCTCTCATATTACAAGACGGTTAAACAAAAATTGAGAAAACTCCGCACCGAATGGTCGCTCAAGGTCAAAGAAGAGGTGGTCAAACAGTTGAATGTGGGCTTCATTCGTGTGATCGAATATCCCACATGGCTGGCCAATATTGTACCTGTATTGAAATCAGGGGGGAATGTTCGAATGTGTATAGACTACCGAGATTTAAACAAAGCTTCTCCAAAGGATGATTATCCGCTACCCAATATCGACATGATCGTGGATAACATAGCCAGTCATGCTCTCAAGTCATTCATCGATGGGTTTGCCGGATACAACCAAATCAAGATGCACCCCGACCACCAAGAGAAAATCTCATTCATCACCCCATGGGGAACCTTTTGCCACACCGTTATGCCATTCGGTCTCAATAATGCTGGGGCTACCTACCAAAGGGCTGCCACAACCATCCTGTACGATCTGATTCACAAAGAAGTCGAGGTTTATGTGGATGATATGATTATCAAGTCCAAAACTAGAGAAGGTCATGTTCCCACTCTTCGGAAGTTCTTCGAACGACTGCGAGGGTATTAGATGCGACTTAATCCACAAAAGTGTGTCTTCGGCGTTACAAAGGGAAAACTCTTGGGATTCATGGTCAGCGAAAAGGGGATAGAAGCAGATCCTGCAAAGCTGAAGGCCATACTTGAGATGCCACCACCCCGAACAGAGAAAGAAGTCTGAGGTTTTCTTTGGAAATTACAATATATCAACCGGTTCATCAACCAGCTAACCTCCATCTGTGAACCGATCTCCAAGCTCCTCCGAATGGATTCAACCAAGGTTTGGAACGAGGCTTGCCAAGAAGATTTTAACCGAATCAAAAAATACCTGACCCAACCTCCAGTGCTCATGCCACCACAGTCTGGTCTCCCTTTGCTCCTATACCTAACCATAATCGACACTGCAGCTGGGGTTTTGCTAGACCAATACCTTGAGGACTCCCATAAAGAAAGAGCCATCTATTACGCCAGTCGAAAATTGGCTGGGTACGAGGTTAACTACACTGCTTTGGAAAAGGCATGTGTCGCACTTGTTCAGGTCACCCAAAAATTACGACACTACATGCTCGCCTTCCCCATCAAACTTGTATCCCGAATGGACCCTATCAAATACTTGCTTGAGAAACCCTCCTTATCCAGTTGAATGGCCCGATGGTTGATGCTCCTAACTAAATTCGATATCGTGTATGTCACACAAAAAGCTGTTAAAGGAGGAGCCATCTCTAACTACCTCACCGATTACCCCATAGACGAAGCAGATGTTCGGATCTCCAAATTCCCAGATGAAAATATCCTCTGCACCACTCAAGACCGCCTTCGATGGAAAATGTTCTTTGATGGCTCTACCAATAAAAAGGGATATGGCATTGGGATACTTCTGATCGCCCCAGATGACTCCTACACTCCCATCGTCATTAAATTGTATTTCCCTTGTACCAACAACATGACGGAATACGAGGCATGCATAGTGGGCCTCAAAGTTGCTCTCAAGAAAGGTATTCAATACCTTGATGTCTACGGGGATTCTACCCTTATCATCGGTGAAGTGCTCAGAAAGTGGAAAGTCAAGGACGAAAAACTCCAACCTTTTCATGCCCAATTAGAAGGGTTAGCCTCCCAATTTAGAGATATCACCTTCTATTACCTACCCCGAGGAAAGAATAACCTAGCCGACGCTCTCGCTACCTTGGCCTCCATGGTCGATATGCCTGAAGGAATAACAATGTCCCCCTTCCTAGTTCAAAAGCAAGACAAACCGACCCATTGCTACCATATTGGGCTTGTCTCCACTGAAGATCCTGAACTAGCTGATTGCTGGTACTATGATATTTGGTGCCTCCTCAAACATGGTAGGTATCCCGAGGATTCCAATAAGAAAGATCGAACGACTCTCCAAAGACTGGTTGCCCAGTCCATTATCTGTCATAAAGCCCTACTCAAGAGGAACTTCGATGGAACTCATCTACACTGCATCGCAAGGGCTGAGATTAAGAAGGTAATGCAAAAAATCCATAGCGGGGAATGCAGACCCCACATGAATGGTCACATGCTTGCCAAGAAAATCATCCGACAGGGCTACTACTGGACCACCATAACCCAAGACTACACCGCCTATGTCCAAAAAATCCTCAAATGCCAATAATTCACCAATCTTCAACACCTACCTCCGCGATAATTATACAACATGACCTCTCCCTGGTCGTTCTCCACCTGAGGTGTCGACATCATAGGGAAGGTTACACCAAAGGCTTCAAACAGACATGAGTTCATCCTAGTCGCCATTGATTACTTCACCAAATGGGTCGAAGCTGAATCATATGCAATATTGAACGGCAAGAAAGTGGCCAAATTCCTTAAGAAGAATATCATCTACCGATATGGGGTCCCGAACGAGCTGGTATCAGATAACGGGTTACATTTTAAAGCAGAAGTCACAGAAGTAGTCAACGAGCACGGGATTCAGATACATAAATCTTCTCCCTACCGACCTCAGACCAATGGTGCAGTTAAAGCTGCCAACAAGAACCTCAAAGCTATCATCAGTAAGATGATCGAAAGTTGTAGGGATTGGTCGTACGCCCTCTGGGGCTATCGAACCTTAATCCAAACCTCTACTGGAGCTACCCCTTACTCCCTGGTCTACGGCATGGATGCCATCCTACCTGTGGAGCTGGAAATACCCTCGCTACGTGTTATGCTTGAATGCAAAGTTAGTGAAGAAGACTGGTGCCAAAGCCGTCTTGATGAGCTAGCCCTCCTAGATGAAAGAAGATTAAAACCTCTTTACCACATACAGGGGTACCATCACCAAATAGCGCGATTATTCATCAAGAGAGTCAAGGACCGCGGTGTTCGGGAGGGGGATTTAACCTTCAAAGAACCCATCTGGGACCCCAGAGGGAAATTCAAGCCTAATTGGAGCGGCCCCTACATTGTGAAGAAAATCTTATCCGGCGGTGCCGCCATGCTCACTGACCTAGATGGGGAAGAGATGGCTCGTCCGGTCAACCTGGACCGTCTCAGGAAATTCTACCCCTAGCCCGAAATCTCAGCATGCTATGACTCTTCTCATCCCTCTTCTATTCTAAAAAAAAACTCCTCATTTCCTTCTACCCAGAACTACGTGGGCCTGATCCTCTGCAAAAACTATTTTCAAACAGATAAAAACTTTTTCAAAAACCCCAGAGGTACGTAGGCATCTCATACACCTCACATGAGTGCGGCCCTTTCTTTTACATAAAATACCATTTCTTTTCTTACCTCCGAGAACGACTGTCCATTCTAAACAATACTTGAACAAAAGGATTATGTATACCTTAGCTATCGGTGTAGATAATTCAAAATTACAAAATTCATCGAAAGGCACAGCTGGATGATCAGAAACTTGTTTATTTTATTAATAAGAAAATTCCGCACGGATTACATAAGAAAAAGGAACGGATAACTTCCTTCCCCCTACTACCATAAAAGCCAAATAAAAATTCTCCCATCTATCACACAAATAAACTCCTCACGAGTCCTATCCACAACTACCAGAGGAGCCTGCGCCCTCATCATCTACATCCGGAGGTCCCCAAGTTTCCCCTGCCTGAATAGAGTGCCGTAAACATTCCATGGATCGATGATCCTTAACCATCTTCGAAAAGACCATAACACCCCCTTCCATGGTGTTAGATAAAACAAACCATCTTTGTCCAGTCTCCACTGCCAACATCTTGCTGACTACTTTCCTCCACAACCACTTCACATAATCTTTGGCGACATGCCAAACTTTACCAACAGATTGGGAGGGATGGGTCGATAGATGCCGATTTTCCCACAAAGACCCAAGCAACAGACGCAGACCCTCAGTCAAATCTTCTACAAGAAAGAAATTTGAGATCCGAGGTGGCACGACCTGTGCCCAACCAAATTGGCGTAGAAGCCGCCAAGGGAAATAAAAAGAGGTCTGTCTCAGACCAACTAGCCGCATATATGAATACTCTCCTATCTCCAGAACAGGCTGTAACTGCCCCCACCAAGGCACTAACCAATACAGACCACGAGCCCCATGCTTCACAAGCCAATGCTCCCAGTTCTCAACATACAGGCCAACGCTGATGAAGTGGCGCAAAAAAAAGTTGGGTACAGCCGACAAGGGATATTCTAGAGGAGTTGCCAAGCGGAATCTTTCAGATAACCACATGAACAGCATCACGGGGCTACCCCTTAAAAAGTCAGAACGACCTTCTCTCTAGGCATCCAGGACATTCAGGGTCTCTGCCAGTATCATCATCGCAGGATTGCGATGATATGACATCCATGAAGTAATGGCTACAAGTTGTGGGTCCACTTGCACTTCCCCAGTCACCAGCAGCAATTTTGAAACCAGACCCAGAACAACGGCTCCAGCATAGCCAGCATCACCTACTTCCCGTAAATGCACACACTGCAGCACCACCGGGAGGGAGATCATTCCTCCAACAACCAATGGTCTGGCCGCCGAAGGCAAAATATGAAGAAGCCCGACCAACAAATCTCTGGGAGAGTGGGAAAATTCGGGCAAAGCCGCAGAAACACTAGGATTTACACCCAGCATGGCAGAAAATTCCTCGTAGGTAGGATAAACTTCATCCAACCCAAAGCATAATACATAGTCTTCAGGGTACCAGAATCATACCACTGCCATCAGCACGTTCCACTCAAGAGGCCGATTGCGCCACAAGGAGACTCGACGCATATTGAAAGCATCATAGTCGACATTATAAGAGCATATTGCTTCCAAGGCTTTGAGGTAGTTGACAAACTCAATGCTACCAGGGAGAGCCATCTGGCGGGGCTAAGAAATAGTGGGCAAGTAAGTGAAAATGCAAAGGTATGATGAAAACACTCCACCCTTACCCCTTTTATACTTGAGAACCCTCACAAGAGACAGAATCCCTGTAGAAATCGGAGGGAATCCTACCCCACAAGGTACCAAAGGCTGAAGAGGGTATTGTTGAAATCTTTCAATTGATGGGAATGGACTAAACTGCCGATAGGCAGGTAAAGGTGCTTGCCGATCGGTACCCCCCCCCCCCCATTTTAGAAATTTCCTTTTTTCCTCTTTTGTCAAATCAGAAAACTCAATAAAAATAAATTGATATTTTCAACAGAATTTCAAAAATCCCTCTTCCTCCTTATATAATTCCCCCGTTTAATTAAAAACTTTACTTCAAAAATTTCAAAAATATTCCTTTTTACGGTCTCAGCAGCAAGGTAAAAAGCGAATGTGCATGCATTCATTCATCATTAATAAAAGATAATCAAAAAACTCCATTGCATTGCATATATCTGTTTTCTGTGTTACATCATTTTTGCAGGAAATAAAAAGAAAAAAGCAAAAAAAACAACGGGACTCAGCCCGAACCAACATTCTTTCTCTCTCTCTCTCTCAAGAGCTTCCACCCCTGCGACGTGCTCTCTTCCCCCTACGGCGAGACAACGCACCACCAATACCCGAGCCAGAGTCCTCTCCGAACGAAGCAGACGGCACCAAGAAAGAAGGAACAGGGACCACATCCCGAATATGGGCGATCGCCGAGGATATCCAGTCTATGATGTCCCTTAGTCAAATGGTCGACACCCGGACTTGCTGCAAGAAAAGGCAAAATCAGTATCAAAGCAGTGATGACCAAAACAAAAAAGGAAGAAAGAGAGGAACAGAAAGGTATACCGCATGTTGAAGGACCTCCTCTGTCAAACCCAACTCCTCCGAATCCATCGCATGAGGACGGTGCAACATAGGCACCATCCCTCCATCAACCCGCCAAATGTTGTACGAAGGGGTATGCAACCGCAAAAAAGGAACCTCTGAGGTCACCGCCACTATAGATGCCGACGGACCAGCGCCACTGTGGAAAGATCCCACCGCCCGACTTGAACCCGCAGGAAGGAAAGGTAGGGAATCATATATGTTGGGCGCCATCAACCAGCTCATCACAAAGTCCATATACTCATACGGCGCAGCCGTATCGGTGTATAAAAAGTAGGACTCGACAATCATCGTCGCGACCCTCTCATCCTTCGACAGCAGTCTTTCCCGCCTCATGGACGTAGGAGGCTTCGCAGGTGGCACCACCACCTCCTCCTAGGAAATCTAACGAACTACCCTCTCCCCGAGATACCAGGAATGGCCAAACTCATGCGCCAGCAAATGCCTCATCCGCGCGCTCACCCCGGTCGCCCCCACGTCCTAAATGGCTGTCCCTAAGGGATAAAAGGTCACCTGAAAATATCTAAGCGAGCATAAATCAATACAAGATCAAAAGGTTCAAAAACCAAGACTGAAATGAAAAGAGCCTTACCCTACCACTGGTCAGGTCATTCAAGACCTGACGCACCACCTACAGGGAGAGAGATCCCTTCGACTACCGATTGGCCTTACGCCATCGATACAATCGACAGAAGTCCCCAACAGTGTCGTCCTTTAAAGCGATCAGTGGGGCACCCAATCAACTCATAGAACCATGTTCGAATTCACAAACAAAAAGAAACGCATAAGGAAAATGTGAATGCATGAAAGGAAAATGCGAATGCATGAAAAGAAATGCGCAAACTGAAGAATACCTCAAGAAGGTATGTGGCCCCAGTAAAGGTTTACCGGCAGCACCGGTTGAATGCATCCAGAGAAGAGTAAAGGGTATCCAAAGTCAGACTCCTCCAATCATAGAAAGGGATGTTCTAAAACATCCTCAGGTACAGCAAGAACCACAAATGGACGACGTCGCCGCTCGACGCCACCATAAAACCTCCCGACACCAGCAAAATGAATAACCGGGCCATCTGCCTCACTTGCAGCCCGTCCTCCACATCAATCACCCTGCTCAGCAGAACATCCTTTAGCAGGGACAGCCGGATAGAATTCTCAGAAACTATCCTCCTTACATCACCAAGTGCCGCACGCACTGCCTCCGGCCTCACCAGTAAAAAGTGATCCACCTCTATCTGCTCTCCATAACAATCTAGCCCCAGCAGCTGATGCACGTCTATGGGAGTCACAGTCATCTCCTCGAAGCCAAAATGGAAGGTGTGGGTAGTATCCCACCACCTCTCTCCCAAAGCGCATAAGACCGCTGTCGAATGAAGCGTCTCATCCAGCACCGATACCAACCACCCAAAACCCGCTGATGATACCATCCAACACACCACAGGTGGGAGATGCTCCCAGACATCCCTAAGCCCCGTCGTCCCACGGGCACGCATGTTCTTCAAAGAAATATCAGACTGCAAAAAAAAAAAAAAAAAATCTCATCAAGAAATTAAAAAAAAAAATCACCAAAAGAGAAAAGAATGCAAAAGTTCGGGCTACTTACATAACCGTCGGGAGTCACTCTCGAAGAGCGATGACGCTATGGCTCCCGCAGCAAGGTCCGCTCATCCAAAACAGGTTCAAACGCATCAAAGGAGTTCTTACTCCCCAAAGCAAGAGGCGCCCTATCCCTCCACTCTACATTCGCCCAGTCATCAACGGTCAACCACTCCCGGTGGAATGTAGTGCTCATAAAAGCGGCCATTTCTTGAATATCAGAATGCTAGAATGATTTGCAGAAAAATCGCAGAGAGAGAGAGAGAAAGCAAAGAAGCTGTGAAAAAATGAAGGGATTCGCCCCCTTTATATAGGATGCCAAGTGCCATGCCGATCGGCACTTCCCCCTACCATACCGATCAGCACTTCCCCCTTGCCTTCCTGAGGTAGCCCAAAAGTTCGTGCCACTGCCGAATGGCACCCTTCATACTATGCCGACCGGCACCCCCCTTAAATTTCGAACAGAAATTCGTAAAAAATACCAGAAAGCCTCAAAAAATCCCCAAAAAATTCCTAAAAATCCCAGGAAGGATTTAAAGCCTTTTCACCAAGAAAACTTCGCGTTCCCTCGAGCGAAACCCCTATTTCCCATCAAAACCGTCAAAAATCAAGTGAAATATCCTCCCGTCAAAGCTCCGAAGGATCTCTAAGCATCGCTTGATCGTTTCCCCAGCGAAGTTTTTACAGCACCAAAATTGGTTATTCCCCCCACGAGGTCTCCTAAAGAAACAAAAGCTTCCCCAGCTCAAATTAAAATCACAAAGCACTTTCTCCAGCAAAATCAAAATCCAATCTTCATCCACTTTTAGGTCAGAATTGACCTCGGTCTTGGAACGTCACCTGAGTTGGGTCAGAATTAGCCCCGGTCGTTAGTCGTCACCACTCTTAGGTCATAATTGACCTCGGTCTTGGATCGTCAACTGAGTTGGGTCAGAATTGACCCCGGTCCTCGGTCGTCACCATTCTTTAGGTCAGAATTGACCTCGGTCTTGGATCGTCACCTGAGTTGGGTCAGAATTGACCCCAGTCCTTGGTCGTCACCACTCTTAGATCAGGATTGACCTCGATCTTGGATCGTCACCTGAGTTGGGTCAGAATTGACCCCGGTCCTCGGTCATCACCATTCTTTAGGTCAGAATTGACCTCGGTCTTAGATCGTCACCTGAGTTGGGTCAGAATTGACCCCGATCCTCGGTCGTCACTACTCTTAGGTCAGAATTGACTTCGGTATTGGATCGTCACCTGAGTTGGGTCAGAATTGATCCCGATCCTCGGTCATCACCACTGTTAGGTCAGAATTGACTTCGGTCTTGGATCGTCACCTGAGTTGGGTCAGAATTGACCTTGATCCTCGATCGTCACCACTCTTAGGTCAATATTGATCTCGGTTATTGAACCTTTACCTTAAGCCACAGATTCGGCTTTGACCCGTAGAATTTGTCATCCCCAGTGCACTCCTTAGGTCCTCAGAATCTGCCTCGACCCTCTGAATCGGTCATACTCCCTCAAAAGCATCATGTGGTGTCTATTCGACGGTCATCATTTATTCCAAACTCACCCATCGAGGGGCTCTGTAGACACTCCATTCTGTTACCCCTAACTCTCCTTAGGTCCCTAGTACCTCCCTTCATCACACCAAGGTCATGTCCCGAGTACTGGCCTAGAGGCCATTGGGAGCTCTCGGGCTCTGTTTGACCAAAAAGTCAAACTCTTCATCTCGACCAAGGCTGAATGAATCTTTGAAGGGCACTGAATACCCTTTCCAATGGTCTGTCCCGTGCGCGCTTTTGACTTACCATGAGGACGAACGATTCGTTTGCATTCGAAACTTGACCTAGAGGCTTTCGGGCCCTCCCGAGCTCGTTTTAACTTAAGTCAACTCGTCAGATCCACTGAGGCTGAATGAATCTTCGAAGGGAACTGAATACCCTTCCCAACGGTCTATCTCATGTGCGATTCTGACTTACCATGTGGACAAACGATCCGTTTGACTCTGAGAGGTCACCGAATGCTTCTAGGGCCCGGTTGGCCAAAGTCAAATCCCCAAACTGGGTCAAAATCTTTGGAATATTGAAGTAAATCTCCTAACCTTTCCAACGGTCCTCCCCGTATGGGATTCGGACTTACCATACAGACGAACGATCTGTTTGCGTCGAACGATTCCCCGTCCAATGGACCGATAAACGCTTTCGTGCCATATTTGACCCAAAGTCAACTCCCAAACCGAGGAGTAGTCCCAAGGACTTTCAAAGGTCTCTGAATTACCTTTCCAACGATCTATCCCGTGCACGATTTTGACCAACGGTTTGCCCTCGGCAGCCAATTTTTTAAAAAGGCCTGAAACACACTACCAAATGGCAGGTTCCAGACCCTGCCTATCGACAGGTGCCGATAGGCAGGAACGGGCCTATCCCGATCGGTAGTGACCTGAGCCTATAAAAGGAGACCTTCACCTCATTTGCAAGGAGAGCCCAGATCTGATGAAATTCACTCTCAACGAATCCCAGAAACCTCTCTCGAAGGCAGCGTGATTTCAACTTCGAAATCCCTTTTTTACTTCCATTTTTCATCAAACTTGGTGAATTAGTCACTCTCCATCATCATTCAAGTGCAAGGGCTGCTCCCCCAACACTCAAGATCAAGCTCAAGATCTTCAAGAAGGTCCAACTTTCTTAAACTCTCTCTTAAATTCTCTTAAATTCTCAATAACTTGTTTTCTTACTTAGCACTTTTATTATCTCATCTCGCACATCTTAATATACTTTTTATTTAGTATTATTGTACATCTCCTATTTTCATACAAATAAAACCCACAAAAACAAGAAAAAGAGGATTTGCTAATAAATTCCAAATAAGGGATTCTCATACTTCTCCCACACTTTTCTCACAACTAAAACACTTTTTCTACACACACACACACTCACAAATAAGATATCCCCCTATTTGTATTTATGGGATAAACCCCACCCCTCGTCTTGTATGCGAACTACGTGGACTTTGATGCCTTTATATGCTACATAGGCGTCTCAAGGTAAAACCCGAGACTCGAGTCCTTTCACTTACTTTTTCTTTTACTTTCTATTTTCTCTAAATATAATCTTCTTATATTCTATATACTTGCCCTTAGTGACGTATTATTCCATATGCGTTATCGTTCCATTATAACGATCAACGTAGGGGTAATCGCGTAAATCTTATTTTTCTAATACTATTCTTATACCTTCCTACGGATGACTCGCTTTATCTCTTCTAGAATACAAGTTGAGGAATCCTATCTCCACCATATATATACACATGCACACATATCACGGGGGAAATAGAAAGGAAAATAGCAAATATCCATGAGAGACCGAAAGGGCGGAATGAGTGCATAACACCTTTCCATTTCGTAACTAAGCCTCCGAACCCTTCTCGAATCATTTTGGTTTCGCATGCACCAGTATGTCTTTGGATGCCATCCTTCGGGGTGGCTTCCCCTTTTTTCTTTTGTCTATTTTGAGTAAAATAGACTGGCGACTCTGAATCTCTCTACATATTTACACCTCATCTCAAATGACGCCGGCCGAAGCGCTCCCGAGAGGGATGCGCGAGACCCGAGGATCCTTCCTTTCGCGCGCCCGCCGGCGGCGACGATCGAGGATGGCCACACACACACATATATATATATATATATATATATATATATATATATATATAACACTACAAGAAATAATTTTTTTATAACGGTTCTACATTTTTAATTATAACGGTAAAAAAAAGTGTTATTTAAAAATACCACTAGAACCTTACAATGACGGTTTTAAGAAGAATATAATTTTTAAGATGTTTTTCTCAAAAAGTGATATAAATACTAAATTCTAGGATATTTTTTAATGAGGGTTTGAATAAAATCGCCATAGAAAATTACCATATTTATAGCTTTCTTTTCTTTTTTTATTAATTCATTTCCTCGCTAAAAGTGCTTTCCCTCTTTTATTGGGATTTTTCCCCATTTTATTGGGAGGATCTCTTTTCCCTCCAATTTTTTCCCTATTTTCTTTGGGTACATGACTCCACTCCCACTCTCACCCCCACTCCCTCACGTAATTGCATTTATAATCGATTTCCTCTCCCCATCGATTTTGTCTCCTCACTTTCTAAGGGAATCTTCAATTTCTTTATTAAAAATTTTGTTCTTTATTTTGTATTTTTTCACCATTCTTGTTAGGAATTCACCTCCATTACCTTATTATATTTCTCTAATTTGATTGTGTATATGAGTTGGAGTTAGGGTTTATACCGTCTTTTAGAAATTTAACCTCGTGCTTGATTTGTTTAGAATTGAAACTCATGTTTGCTTCTTCTTCATCTCCCACAACAATTGAAATTGATATAGCTCTGATGAAAATGATCTATCTCGTCCAGTAACTAATGGCTCTGTTCAAGTCGTTATGTACCCCAAACTGTATCTATATATGTGTATAATAGTGATTTAATAATTATGTTTCATTGCCCAATAATTGCCTTAAAGTAATTTTTTTATTCCTAAAAAATTTGTTGCATTCACATGTTTTAATAAACATTGTGTTTAATAGCATTTTTATATTATATTTATCATTAACAGTATCTTCTATTAGTTAAGGGTGTGTAATTAATATTAACATAAATTATTGAAATAATTTATAATAATTATTTCAAAATACTAAAAATGTGTCACCAGTTGAACTCAATTCTTATAAAATTATATATATTGATCAAGGATATTTGTTTAGTTAACTATAAAATTTACATACATAAATAAGACAATCATATTAAAATGTAATTGATTAGTGAGGTCATAATAAAAAAGTGAAGTATTGCTTTGAAATTGTTAACACTAAGGTAAACTATTGGATTACTCATTTACTTATCCAAACCAAGTAATTAAATATTTACTTGATATATACTTACAATACTAGATTTTAACCCTGCAAAATATGAGGGTGGGGTATAAATCTTGTATGAAACACAATGGATATATATATATATATATATATATATATATATATATATATATATATATATATATATATATATATATATATATATATATATATATAGAGAGAGAGAGAGAGAGAGAGAGACGTTATTGGTCTATATATAATTAGTACACATTTGTTATATAGGAAAACGTGGTACATTCATGACCATGTTTGACAAAGAAATGATTATTTATCAAGAAATTGTATAGATAAATGACACTTGTGTCTTGTTAACTTGTAATTAAGGAGAAAGAATGTATAATAAAGAAAGTCAGGCGGAGAAACTAAGCAAGTTGAATTATAAGTCTAAACTTAGTCACGGGCCATTTAAGATGAAAATTGTAATTAACTTAAGTTAAATCCAAAAATTAAAGACTAAGAGGATATTAAATAACAATTTGAAGATTATTATGAATATGAAGAATATAGATATAGTAGGTTTGTAATTTGGAGGTGGGAATGGTCCCAAATGTCCTCGTGATGTTGTAGTTCATCAATAAAATTCATCTTATTCTATAAATCATCCATTATTCTTCATTGCAAATGCACTCAATAAATCTCTACAACTGTGCCTTATTTTATCAAATCATTGCGCCCTTACCCTTCACCCTCATACATACACGTGCTTCATAGGTATTTTTTCCTGACATCAATTATAGTAATGACAATTTGGGGATAAAAAAATGTTGCAATAAAATGATATAAAAATTTGGACTTTATTGGCAAAAAATTGTCACTAAATACTCTTTTATCATCACTAAACATATTCATTGACAACATATAAGTTTCCACAATGTCGTCTCTATAGGTCTGTCACTAATTATCAATAGTGGCAAATTTTTAAAATTGCCACTAAAGTTATTGGCATCCAACAACTTGTCACTTAATATATATGATTTTCTGTTGTGTTCATGTCTAAATGGATCATGTTGTATCATGTCAAGCCAAATATACAAACAAGATTTCGTGCCACCCTACAAAATTAAATATTTGTAACCACAAACATAAAGTTAAAGTTTAATGTAAAGAGGTTTGTAATTTTAGAACTTTTATAGTATTCATTCAAAAGTGTGGGTTGAAATTAAGGGCTAACCATTAGCTTAAAAGTGATTTTAACTACAATTAAGGGCTAACAATTACCTTACTAGTGATTTTAGCTTTAATGGTTAGTGCGTATTAAATTATTTCAAATTCTAATTAAAAATTTGAGTTGAATAAATTTTTTTAGAGTAATCACATAAGAGATACCCTCTCCGAAACACACCAAAACCCAAACGTAGACAAAATATAATTGAACCTCTAACTAAAAGTCTATTGTTTAATCTAATAGGACAGAATGTCAATTCTTCCAAGTACTTTGAGGTTTCACATGCAATATTTCCCAATGAGAAAAGGAAGCACAATGGTATATCCTCTATATATCTACCATAAAAATATATTTTAAACTATAAACAACATGATCTAATTAATTAAATCCACAACAATTCAAATGTGATACAGATCGAGCAATTGCTTTAGGTTCAACTATTAAAAGTATAGCTTATGTTCGATTCAGCATTTTGGGCACTCGAAAGTTTGTTCACTGACTCTTAAAAATCTTGAAGGAATTGATATGGAGTAGTGTATCAGGTTGTACAATGAGTGTCCATTCACTAAGTCACAAAAAAAATATCATCCCTCATTGACACTCTATGGGTGCCCTCCTATTTTCCTATCAATATTTTAAATTGAAGACCAAGTAGTATGGACTAAATAAACACACAAAAGAAGTCAGTGTATTGTGTTGTCAAATCTAACCACTATTTCCTATTAAATGCATAGTGTAGACTTGCAAATTAAACATTAAAAAAAAATTCCCACCCTCTAAACCCACTTTCAAATCCCGTTCCAAAAGAGTGAAAAATAGAAATCTCATAATAAGCAAACATGCAGACAAAGTGGGGAAAGAGAAAATGGTTGAGAAGATGATGTGTATGGGATATAGAGCGACATGTGTTGCGTGGTTATGCTTCTGATATAAGGCTATCTTTCCATTTTTAGTTTAGGGTATTATTGTCATTTTTGTTTTTTTAGTCTATAATTAGTCTCCAAGTATGTTTTGGGCTAATGAGTTATTTTAAGTTATTAGTTGTCTTTTTTTGGTCTTTTTGGGTATTAGCTTGATTAGCAAGCTAAATTATCCTATAAATAGGCCCTTGGCCCACATTTGTAACCACACCTTGAATATTGAGATTTGATAATGGAAAGAGAAAGAAACCCATTTCATTAGTATAGTTTTTTTTTTTTTTTGTTATTGTTGTGTAGTGTAACAATAACGCTTTCGCATTTGTATATTTACATCAAATTGTTATCAGAGCAAGGTTTAGTTTGGTGTTCATCGTGGTGCATGAAGCGGGTCATGAGTTGTGATTTCAATGTCGGCAACGCTTCAATCAATAGATTAATAAATGTCCAAATGGGAATCAGGTGGATGGAAACCCTAAATTCCATTACCGCCAAAAGGGGGATACTAACCCTTTTAGCCACCTCCACCCTCCATCTCCATAACCCCCTTCCTTTACCTCCACCTCCTATCGCCACACAACCACCACCCCATTTACATGAATCTCCATCTTTTATTTTTACCAAAACCCTAACCCTAATCCTCAAGAACCCAAAAACCTACAAACCCTAACCTAAGATACCTTAGCTTTACTCAACCCCAACCTATCCACTGTACCCTCGTCGTCCACCCCTCTTGTCTAAAGAAACTCTATCGACCTACCAAAACCCCTACCCTCTACTAGAGATACCTAAAAAAGGTTGAAAATCCTGCCAGTGCAACCGCATGCTGGAACAAAGGTCGGCCAACCTTTTTCCCCCTCCGATCGGACCTTTAACACCGCCGTTTGACCCCGATGCCCTTCCTCTGCCTCAGGCCTCACACAACACTAGGAGAAATTGCCACCTCTGTCGACAAGGGTCGGACTCCTCTTTCATCCTCTGATCCACCACCATGGTACCCGATCTGACCTAAACCTCATTCACGGGGTTCAGCTAATCCCAATGGCTGTCGATCAAGCCCTATTATACCAAAATCCATATTTAACCTCAAACCCCAAATAAAAAATCCTAGACCCCTTTTTCTTATCCCAAAATATCCCCACCCCTATTTTTAGCACTCACCTACGCCCAACCATAAACAAATTCGACCAAAAATGGGCATGTCTTACTTTGAGTTGACCTCACCCTCCCTATTGACCTCTAATCTGATCAATCTTTAACACAACACATGACTTCCATATAAATGCATCCCGCTTGGGATCCATTTTTTAACTATTTGCCATTTTTAGGCCTGGCCTTCCGAGATGTCTTTGTCTTTAGTCCACTTGTTTCGCCATTATACTCGTAAAGGTGTGATCATCGAAGTTACCGTCCGGTCAGATTCAAGGGTCCACCAAGCCAAGTTTCAACCATACGCTCGTGGTGTTGAGAAGGCGGATCTGGTAGTCAATTTTTGGTTGATCACATTTTGTAGGGAGACATCGTTGAGATTCGGGTATATTAGGCCCATCGTTGAAGGTCCATATGGGTCTAACATAAGTTCAACCGGTTTATTTGCGTGTTGGATTTACTTTTGGTTCTACTTTGTAAGCTAACACTTGTTGTGACTCGTGTACATTTGGTGTTGATGATTCACCCTTCCAAGCTCAAGGAAGAGATTTTTCGAAGACGGAGAGAATGATGTGTATGGGATATTTAGTGAAAGGTGGCGCATGGTTGTGCTCCCAGGAGAAGACTATCTTTTATTTTACATTTTTAGTTTGGGTATTATTATCATTTTCATTTATTTTTAGTCTTTAATTAGTTTCCAAGCATGTTTGGGTTAATGAGTCATTTTAGTTATTAGTTGTCCTTTTTGGTCTTTTTGGGTATTAACTTGATTAGCAGGATAACTTCTCCTATAAATAGGCCCTTGCTCTTATTTGTAATCACAACTTAAATATTGAGAATTGTGAATAAAGAAAGGAAGAAACCCGTTTAATTAATATAGTTTATTTGTTATTGTTGGTGTTGTTGTTGGTGTTGTTGTTGGTGTTGTTGGTGTTGTTGGTGTTGTTGTTGTTTTTGTGTAGTTAATAGTCGTGTAGTGTAACAATTATTCTTTCGCATTTGTAGAATCACATCAGAAGAAGTCTTATTGAAAGAACAATGGTACAATAATGGAGGGAACCACCAATGTCATTGAAGAAATTGTCCAATTCTCAATGGTTGAAAGAAACCAAAAAGTCATTGTACAAGAATTTAAAAAAAGAGGGAGTGGAATGAAAATTACCCAAAAAAATCGAGGAAGTAATGAAGCACAAGAAGAGCAATAGGAAAAAAAATCGTGAATTTTATTATGTGAATTTCGTGAATAACAATGCATCTTCCATCTTTCATGTCATCCAAAGATTTTTTTTTTGTTTTACATAAGCATCACTCACCCACGCATTCGCATCACCCATCTATGAAACAAATTTGTGCAACACACGATGTGCTCTGTTAAGACTATTAATTGCATTTTGAAACCTCTGAATGCAGTGTGTGACTGGGGCATGATTTTGATTTTGTCTTATGAAGTTGTTATTCCTTGGGTGCCTCAGTATTATGAGACATTTTGGATCTCATGTATTGTTGCTAGAACCTCAGTCTGGGCCCACGTAGTGGAGTTGTTGCTAGCTATGTTTGCAACTAAGGACAAGGAATGGACATAAATACCCCGATATTGGGTAATGTTTCTATGCATGCTTATTAAACATAGTTATTTTCTTGTGCGGGTGATGATGAAAGAGAAGTTGATAGAGATCACAGGAACTTTGATGTTAGAAAAATATTGAGGTATGCGATTTTTTGTGTATGGGTTTTGAACTTAGAGATCTGATATATCTATGAATAGGTAGTGTTGGAGGGAATTCCAAGGGTCTATTGAAAATGCATATATATTTAACTACAAATAAATATTACACATACGCAAAATCCTATAAAGCGAAATAAGGATTTACCTTCAAGATCTCTTTGATTTGATCTCATCTTCGCACAAACTCCAAGGGTCTATTGTGATGACAGCTGGCCAAAGATGCAGGTCTAATGCACCTCACGGTCTTCAACTATATTCTCAATATGGATAGTCATGAGCAGAGTGTGGGCTCTTCCTTCGTGATCACCTTTTCTTCTATTTTTTTCCTTCTTGCTGTCTCTTTTTCTCACAAGTCCAAACTTGGGTCTTTTGGGTATCAAAGACTGATGACTAACTTATGAAAGAATGAGCCTTAGGTTCATATACATAGGGTACAGTAGGGACCCTAAGGAGATAAGAGAATATGTCTCCTAATGGGCCTGATAAAACTTAATCCTTCTCGGATCCTAATTGCAATCCCTTAATTATAATTAATACCACTAAATAATTATAATTGTAACTCCACTCCTTAACTCATAATTATATTTCGAACTCCTTATTATTAATTATATAATTCTCCCCACATTTAGGTTATAGATACTCATTAATAAAATAAATTACTGATAATTTATTTGATTAACTTCTTTAAGTCCTTGAACAATCCAACTTAACTTATTTATAATTCACCTACATGGCTTGACACATATAAAACTTATAAGCATCTCAAGGGGGGTATCACCAGTCTCTATACTGAGACGTGGATTCCATGTGTAAAATACTTTCACCATATAATAATCACCATTACCTAACCTATAAAGATTATTGATCCAATAATGAATCTCACCTGAAAGGTCAAAGCAATAAAAAACTAGTGCATGTGTCCATCAATCATACCCATATTAAGAGCCTTAAGTAAACCTAATAATCACGAGGTTTACATTGTCTTATAAAATAAATATAAAGACAATGACCTTAAGGTGGTCCCGTTCAATACACATAAAGTGTACTAGCACAATAAGTTAAAACTATACTATTTCTCGTAATCAAGATAGGCATATTAAAATATTGTGTTATAACCCTACTTATGGTGTGTCCAGTTCCATCTAAAAGTGTGAACGATAAAACTTATATTCTACAAGAACTGGTGATCTGATTCTCTATGTGTAAGTCGTACTTTACACACCAGGATACTTGCTCAACAAAATTAAAGACATCGATAATATATAAAATAATGCAAACATTATACCCATACATGATTCTCATTAAAATAAGAAATTCTAATTTTATTTTAATAATAAATCCATAACTAAAACTATTACATAAAGCATAATTCTAATCTTCTTCTCTAATAGATAGATGAGTGTATATATGTGTTTTAAGAAAGCTATGTTGTTTTGAATGAGGTTGTAATGAGGGAGTGTAGGTGGAAGTTTTGTAGTGGTTTGTTATAAATTTTGTTATGTGGATTTGTGTGTGTTGTAAGTCGTTCTCTCCACACTTTCACATTATAGATTCGAATCTTGATAAAAATAATATAAAGCGCAAGAGGTGAATTGACTTGACACCATCCAAAAATCAAAATCAAAGTGTTAAAGAACCAATTCAATATATAGAGATGAATGAATTCCCATGTAATTTAAAGTACCTATGAGCATTCATTTAAATGAAACCTATCTAATTCAATGACAGTAGTACAATACCCCTCACTTTGGTTTTAAACAAAAAGATAAATTAGCGTCCCAAAATCTATTTCAGGTAGGAATTTTAGCTACCTGGCTTCTAATTGGTTCGTCTATTTCCTTTCTTTTATAGTTAACTAAAACAAATTTTGTAGCCATTTGTTGGGAAAAGTACCTTTTTAGATTTTTTCAAAAAAAATAACAAAATATGTATAAAGAAACAGTCTATCCTAGTTCATATATCTTTTTTAACAATATAATTTGAGCCCCGCCACCCCACAAAAAAAATGGACATGATAGCTTGTCGTTTTACTAAAGAGGAATGACGAAAATATATTTATGACACGACCCCGATAAATTGGTGAAATTTATCTCATTTCTAAATTTATTAGAAATTTTCATGCATTTTTTGTTTAGGAGAGATGGATTTCTGTATTGTCCCATAAGGTATCTAATGCATCTGATCACATCCCACTTAGTGTCTTGGAGAATTTAATCACAACTAACAGAACAATTCAAAATCTGTTTATCATAAGCTTTCGAATTTTCATGTGCAGATCACCATTCTAGATAAATTATATATATATAGCTAAGTCATCCAGTTTCATAAATAGTGTCATTTAAAATTTGGTTTCACTGTTTTCATATTGTATAGGTAGATGCAGAGTTCTAACTGCCGATATCATTTACACAAAGAAGTGGATTTCGTTTCTTAAGATAATTTAGAAAAATAAGGAATGATATGTGGGCAATCGTGGATTTATGAATTGACTATTTTTAACATGCTTATAATTCAACACCGGAAGATAATTGTAGGAGGAGGCCATCAGGGCTAATATTCAGGAGGTGTGAATAACATTTCGAGGTAAATAACATAGTGAATTTGTATGCCTATATATAATATTCAGTGAAATTCCACAATGCATCTAAATTAATTTATACATCTAAATTATATAGGGAATATAGACATCACATGCATAGAAAAGGGTTTTGAAATAGTTACCTTCTCTGCACGAACTCGGGCGAATGACTGTCCCTCTGACATGCGACATATTTTGCTTCGAGCAATTATTTTGGTTCCGAGTATTCATTTTCTGTACAAAATGATGATGATGATTAAATGCAAGCATTCCATTATAACTTTCCAGTAATTCTTAGTTAGTATTACCTGATATTCATGAGATGCAAAGTAATTGCATAAATACTTCCAATTGTCCTCATTCATGTCCTCCGATTTGTTTTGCAACGCCACTTTTAGACTTGGGTATATCTTAAAGTACTCTGTATGGAGTTTATGGTGATAATTCCTACATTTCTTGTAAAGTTAACCATCAATAACTTTTTTAGTATCCCCAACACCCTTGACCTCAAATGCACCATATAATGATATAATTTAGTTAAATTACGATAGCAAACAATAGTACAAAATTTATACACTCAAGTATTAATTAGTAAGTAACTTATTTAATAAAAATTTAAAAGAGATAGACTTACACCAGCCATCTTCCCCAAGGATTCACGACCAACTTCACTTATCTTACACCATTTTTCTACTTAAAATGTGGCATGCTTACTAATAACCCATGTTGCCTCGGTAATAAATGAACTACAATCTTATCCAACAATTTGGTTTTCATCCGATGTTATCTCAATCGATAGTTTCTATCCCACTTCCTTCTTCTTGGCAAGAGAAAGATTTAGATTCGGTGACCATTTTTTCTTCAATATAGAATAGCCAACAAAAACATATCTTATAAATCTTGTAAAGTGTGAATCGAAAGGTAAGTAACAATACTCTGCTGCAGAACAGAGTCTTATTAATGTTTAATTCTCTGCTGCAGAACAAAGTATTATTTTACATAACATAACTTCATTGTTACAATTTATATTTTAAGGTATTTTCCATAGTTATCTTTATTTCTGTATAGAATTAGGACACTAAGCAGTGAGCCTATCAATAAAGATAGAGTTGCGAAAGATAATGAGAGTATTAAAACTTAAAATTTAATGTTGAATTTCACTATACTAGAATTATAAGGGGGAACGAAGCTGTTACCAACTTATAGGGAAAAGATAATTGTCTGTGTAATGGGCAACGTGGTAAATGGTAAGTTAGGTTACATATATATCCTCCAGTCCAATTAGCATTATAGTTTTTTTGGCTTTACTCTTTTCTCCTCATATTTTTTAGGCTCCTACCCCATATATTTTTAAAATTGTAATAATTCTCATAACCACCCAAAACTGTTAATAACTACTCTGTAATCTCACTTCTTCCTTTATTAAGAGAATGACACTTTTCCCATATTGGTTGCGATAGGACTAACAACTAAAAAATGAAGATATGGGAGTTACTACAAATAAATCTTAAAAAATAGGACTAAACACTTAGCAAAATTATGACAAGACCTCATCCACGCCACGTTTGCTCTTAATATAATAGTATATGTAACCGTACACTCTTTGATCTTCAATGTATTAAATTTATATACAATTTCATCAAACCTGACAAATGAAACACATAACAAACTATGTTATATTGTAATGTAACTTTCACAAACTTCAATTAAATAATTTAACACTTAATCAAATAATAATCATTTACATTTATTTAATTTAAGAAGAATGTTATATAATGTCCATGTACCTGAATAAAAATCTGAAGCCTAATTTATAATCCTTTTATTCATCAATACTTCATGTAGTCTTTCTTGTATTATAATACAAAATGAAACATACCATAAACCAATATTACTTTAGAAACAATTAGAAAAGTAGATGAACTTCATATCATCTATCTACCACTTCATTATGCAACAGTATTCATGAAGAACATAAGATTTTCTAATGAATATAGTACACACCATTGCAACTAAGGTCATCAAACCTTAAAAACCCCACATCCCATTAAAGTATATAGTGCACCTAGCATAAATTATTATAAAATAATGAACACAAAATATAGACAAAAATAAATTTGTAAAACTACAAATACAAATGTACTCCAAACTCTATAAGGGAGAAATTTAAGGGCCACTTTTACAAGAACAACGATAATTTGTATGATATATTAAAGAAATCTACACCCAAGAAAATATTCTTATCATAATAAATGCTCAGGTGATACATTTATATACACGCGACTCACTAAAAAATATTGGATATTGAGAGGTATATTGTATGGATGTAAGGTTTGCCGACATTCGCCTCTCCCAGGCCCTGCAGTTAAGTGGGAGCCTTATGTACTGGGTACGACCTTTTTTTAGAGTTATATTGTGAAATCATATTTTGTACACACGAAATCATCCTATAACATGAAATGTGTAATTAATTGTAATATAATTCACGTATAAACTTTATACACCCCTAGAAATGTGATTAAAAACAATAATATAATTTTTCGACTTTATTTCCAAGTATGGATATAGGTTCAAAACATAATTATGAAACCACCTACTAATTTGAATATTTATTTTGTTAATAGGTGGGCTGACAACTTAAGGCACAAAGTTAGTAGCAGTGAAATCAAGTTTTAGATAAATATATTACAAAAACTATAACCCATGTTGTATTAATGTATGTGGCATTATTACTATTATAAACCATTATTTTATTTTATTTATTTTTTTTTGGGGGGGGGGGGGTTAGTAACCAGATCACTTATCAGAAAATACGGGACACGTAGTCTAGATAACATTATATATTCTTTAAAACATAGGTGTTTATTTGAAGACTCCAACCAATTCAGTTGTGTGTGAGATTCTACTATATGAACTCAAATGTTTGCCCTGTGTGCCGAATTTGAAATAATTGACTTATATATATATATATATTCAAATCCAACCTCACAATTTCAACAAAAACTTTAAAATGCAATTAAAAAATAGATATCCAATACATACGCCAATTAGAAACAAAAATCCAAAATAGAAAGTCCCTTGGTTTTTAGGATATTATGTGTTTTAAAATGAGAATTTTATTTATGGGGGTATTTAAAATGAGTCCCTTGTTTTTTAGTAATCGATTTGTTTTGTAAAATATTAAACCTTTTATTTTGTAGTGGTTATTTAATATTAGCCCGCTATTTTTTAGTATATTGATTTTCATAGTGTAGATAAGGAGCTTTAAAAAAACTTTGAAATCGAACTAGCATTAGCATTTGACATAAATCTATTAATGATTCTAAAAGCATAAAATCCCAGTTTAAACATAAGTAACGTGTAGTATATACCAATAACCAATATACATTTACATCAAACAAATATATAAACTTTGTAATAAGTGTGTTAAAACTAGCTAATGGGGTATACGCGATGCGTTTAGAATGCATTTCATTTGTAAAGTTTCAAAAAATGCAAATAGTTGAAATAATTCACATAAAAAAAAAATAGTTTTACTAAAAAGTATTATTAAGATCTTAAAAAACTAAAAATGTAACATAGAATGTAATTTCAATTATCAATGCTCTCTTAAAATTAACGCGCCATGACTTTAACAATGATTGTGTCGCATAGATTTAGAGCAATAATAAATCATATAATGCCAAAAATTATATATAAGTATATATTAAGTATGTTGATAAGAAAATTGAATAAAGTCTAACCTAATATATATGTAACATGATTACTTTTGATGTATAACAACCTACAAAGAGAGGCGCATCTCTTTTCAACATATAAAGTGATCTAAAGATATTTAAAAAAATAATGAAGAGTAACTGTGGATATATTACATGTAAATAGAAACATGCTTGAGTATGAAAATCAACTCGAATGCATAAATTCATATGCAGATTAAGCTGGTCAGGACTTTCAAAACTAAAAGTCTAATAGTATATCGTATTTGATCATGGAAAAAAAAAACACACAAAAACATTTGATCAAAACAGTAAGTATGAGTTGCACATGTTGTTGAGTATTTTATATTTATGTGCATGATTTCATCGTCAATCTTGTCCGATTAAATAGGGCTCTCAATATAATGACAATAAAGAAATTATGGGAAGAAGAAATGGGTACAATGGAGAAGTTATCGTATGCAATGAAAAAACTGTTCTAGTAGTGGGATGAAACCAAACTCATGGCATGCTTGTGTTGTAGCAGCAGCAATTTAAAAGTATAATTAAAGAATGAAATTATTAAATAAAGAGCAGAAAAACGGTGATAGAAAATAACAATTCCAGAAACATGGCTGAGTCGCGGACAATATCGCTCTCTTTAAGGTGTTTTGCGGATCTGCCCAATGTGTTCTGACAATCTGAAAGCCTCTCCACTCCCAGGATAAAACAACCTCCAATAATCATAAAATGTGGATTGGTAAACCACAAGAATCAATATGGTCTATCTACATCCATTCGTATTAATTGCTCAAGTCTAAAAATAAATCTGGGGAGGATTTATTATTTCAGTGTAGAAGAAAATTTTAGAGAGAAATCATTTTTTTTCTTTTCGGGGGTTGCAAAATTTATTGTTTTGGTATATTAAAAAGGGAGGCGAAAGACATCTTTTATTGATCAAGCAATAATGACGTTGGTGGTGCACAACGTGGAGAGAAAATTGGAAAAACATGGGTAAGTGGGTGGAATAATTCAACAGATAAAAGCCACATTTTTTTTAAATTAATTAAAGTTAATTATAATTTTCAAGCACAAAAAATAATAATTTATTTGTCCAAAAAATTATTTCTTAATGAGCCCGAGACCAAGCCCAAGACCAAAGACCTGGACCCGAACATGGGTACGAGCCGGGTAGGATAGACGGTGGCGGCGGCGCGCGCGCGTGTGTGACTTGGCCCAATAAGTCTTGCACCCATATACACAAAACATCTAATGACATAAGGGCTTACCCTTAAGACCCACAAAAAAAGTATATTAACTCTATTCATTTTTACTATCCCACGGATGTGGGACAAGACCCAAAGTCATTCAAAGGCATTTTCAAAGCTTTTGCACTTTACAACTATGAATTGTTTCCAACAATCCCCAGTTGCAAAATTTGAAAACATTTTATCGAGAAATAATTTAAAGAACTGTGCATAAGAAAAGGTGTCTTTCGACTTGAACCTTTATGTAGTGAAGATGATTTAGAATATACTAGAGTAACCATAGTTTTGAACTCTATCTCTATTAACATCAAACACACAACCCTATATGGATGTAGTTCTAATAGTCAACACATTACGGACATGTGTTTCTATCCCAGTATAGTCAACACTTTAGGAATTTACCCAAAATATCCATAGGAAGCTACCACACTTCCACATTCACATAGATGAGTATATCAAGGATACTCCTGTATCTAGGTACCCCATTCAAAATAGAGTTATAGATCTCATTAAGAGTTATAATAACTCATCATTTACTCTCTTTAGGTTATCATGCTCCATAGGGATACACGCGGAGTAAAAACCCATTCTATATTAATTAATAATAGCATGATTCAACCCATACGACTAGTGACTTGTTATTACCCTTTGAACATATTTATTGGTATCTCCAGTCTATATGTTGGGTTGCCATCACAAATGACTCATGTATCCAAGGGCTTTAGTCCCATCCCTTTCGAGGTGTTCTACACATTCTCCATAGCTAGTGCTTTCATCAAAGGGCTATCTAAGTTCTGCTAAGACCGTATATGATCCACCCTCACAGCACCCGTAGAGATAAATTCTCTAACAGTACTATGCTTACAACGTATTTGTCATCTCTTACCGTTATAATAACAGTTCTCTACTCTTACAATAGCCGCGGTACTATCACAATGAATCAAAATGACTGGTATCGGTCTTTCCCATAACGGGACATCTGATAGGAGATTTCCTAACCAGTCTGCCTCTTCACTAGCAGCAGCTAGTGCTATCATCTCAGCCTCCATAGTGGACTGAGCCAAAAAAGTTTTTTTATTAGATTTCCAAGAACTTCACCACCAGCGATGCTAAATATATATATATATATATATCCACTAGTAATCTTAGAATCGTTTAGATAGGGTGTTCCAATCGGCATCACTAAATCCGTCAAGGATTTCGGGATGCTTATTATAGTATAATCTGAGGTTCATCGTCCTTTTAAGGGACGCATGACCCTCTCAATAGCATGTCAATGCTCCATACTAGGTCTACTAGTAAATCTACATAGTATTCCCATGGCATAAGCAATGTCAGGTCTAGTGCAATCTGTAGCATAGTGTAAGCTACCAATTATGCTTGTATAATTATTTTGGCTTACACTGTCGCCAGTGTTCTTTAACAACCTTACACTATGATCAAATGGAGTACTAGCAGGTTTACAATCAAAGTAATTGTATTTATTAAGAACTTTCTCAATATAATGAGATTGGTCCAAACAAAGTCCCTTTTCTGACCTAGTAATTTTAATTCTCAATATTACACTAGCTTCACCCAAATTTTTCATATCAAAATTGTCACACAATACTGATTTAATATTTTCTACAGCATGAATTTTAGAATCAAATTTAAGTAGATAATCAACATAAAGACAAATAATAGTGCAAATGTTCTTTTCATATTTAATATAAATGCATTTGTCACTTTCATTAATTTTAAACCTATTAGACATGAGTCATGTCTAATAGGTTTAAAATTAATGAAAGTGATTTGAATGAATCAATTGCAAAAGTGCGTAGGGCGGTAAAATATGTGAAATCGTCACCTTCTAGGTTAGTAAAGTTTAAAAATTATTGTGAGAAGAAAAAGATAGAATCAAATGGTTTGTTATGTCTTGATGTTCCAACGAGATGGAACTCCAGATTTATGATGTTGGAGGCGGCCATTAAATTTGAGAAAGCATTTAAAAGGATGGAGCAAGATGACAATGATTATTTGTCCTACTTTGGTTTAGAGGAGGAAAATGATGGTGATGGTGATGAGAGGGGAAGAGGGTCGGTGTTTGGAAGAAATTTAGGACCTCCAAAATTTGAGGATTGGGAAAAAGCTAAGAGTTTTGTGAAGTTTCTTCGAATCTTTTATAATGCTACCCTAAAATTCTCGGGGTCTTTATATGTTACATCCAATGCTTTTTTTCATGAACTTGTGATTATTGAAAGTAAGTTGGTGCATTTAAAAAATTATGGTGATGATTTTTTATCTTCAATGGCCGGGAAAATGATTGCCAAATTTGAAAAGTATTGGAATGTAGAGAAAATTAACTTCTTGTTGTTTATTGCCATTGTCCTTGACCCACGTTACAAGTTAAAGTATGTTGAATTTTGGTTTAGTGGGTTGTATGCTTGTGTTAAATCAATGGAGTTGTCAAGAAGAGTTAAAGATGCATTAATTCGTTTGTTTGAGTGGTATGATGGTCATAAATCATCTAATGCATCTTCAAACAATATGAATCCACCAATTAATGTGGTTGGGGTTGATGAGGATGAGGATGGTCGTGCATTTTTAACATCTCAATTTAAAAGGCATTTAGAGTCGGAGGATAATTTAGGTGCAAAATCGGAGATGGAAAAGTATTTATTGGAAACTTGTGAAGTGGAAAATGATAACTTTAATGTTCTTGGTTGGTGGAAAAATAATCAAGGCAAGTATCAAGTGCTATCTCGTATGGCACGAGATGTATTAGCTATTCCCGTGTCTACCGTTGCCTCCGAATCCGCTTTTAGTATGGGTGGTCGTGTGCTTGATCCTTTTCGTAGCTCTCTAGCTCCTACAACGGTGGAGGCACTTGTTTGTGCACAAAATTGGCTCAAATCTTCAACAAAACCTATCAACATTCGAGATGCCATGGATGAAATTCAAGAAATGGAGAAACTTGATGCAGGTAATAGTTAAATTTAATATATATTTTTCATAATTTAAATGTTAAACTTTTGTTATTGAATTTTTATTTGACATAATCTTTGTTTTGTATTTTTTCTAGAAATATTGGGAGAAAGATTGAAGACCTCAATTTCAACTATTGTGGTGGATTGATGCACCTTTTGGAGGAGACTCGAGAACTTTGTTTTACCTTACTTTTGGTTATGGTGGATATGTAATATTTTCTTATGTTGCTTGCTTGGGCGTAGTTGGACATGTAATATTTTCTTATGTTTCTTGTTTGGACTTAGATGGACATGTAATATTTTCTTATGGTGCTTGCTTGGACATGTAATATTTTCTTATGGTGGACATGTATTACTTTTGAAGCTATTTTAATGTTTGCATATCATTGTATATGTTGGAGGTGCAAAATAGCACATTTAATGGTGAAAAACAGCATGTTTTATTTTACTAAAATTGGGCAAAACAGGACAGCACATTTGAAGGGAAAAAACAGCACCTTAAATGGTTCAAAACAGCACCTTAGATGGTGCAAAATAGCACATTTGAAGTGGCAAAACAGCACCCTTAAATGGTGCAAAACAGCACCTTAAATAGTGCAAAACAGCATTATTTCAGTGCCAAAACAGCATTATTTCAGTGCCAAAACAACCTTTAAATAGTACAAACATAAAAAAATTAACAAGTTTTTATTGAAAAAAAAAGTAAATAAATGTAAATGTCGACCGATTATTAACCGAACCAGACCGAATAAATAGGCTAAACCGATTAAATCGGTACAAATACGGTCTTCTCAAATATAGGACCGAATAATTCGGTCCGACACCTAAAATGACCAAAAACCGGACCGGACCGGACCGCGCCCACCCCTAGACATGACTAAGCTATCAAATTTATCATGCCATTGTTTAGGTGCCTCTTTGAGACCATAAATAGATTTGTCTAATTTACACACTTTATTTTCTTGGTCGTGTACAATAAAACCTCCAGGTTAATCTATATAAATCTCTTCTTATAATTCTCCATTTTAAAATGCAGTTTTAACATCCATTTGGTGTACAATTGAATCATTTAAGGCTGTTATGGCAACTAGTACACGTATGTTTTCTCTTTCTCTAAAACCTTTGGCAAAAATACATTCCTTGTATTTCTTAATAATGCCATCAGGTTTTAATTTCTTTTTAATAATCCATTTACACCTAATTGTTTTACACCCAGGAGGAAGGTCCACTAAATTCCAAGTTTTATTTATTTCAAAGATTCCATTTCATCATCAATATCTTCTTGCCATAAATCGGCATCTAAAGAAGATAAAACTTCTTTGATATTTTTAGGGTCCTCCTCTAAAGTATATGCATAAAAATAGAGACCAAAATCCTTTTCAACACGAGCTGTTTTACTTTTTCTTGATTCTAAAATAGTTTCATTATATTCTGAATTCTTTGTTAAAGAAACATTAGTGGATGACGTGCCCCCACTATTTCTCAATTTGAAAGGAATTTTTTCTTCATAAAAATTGGCATCATTTAATTCAAAATTACTTGATTTTTCAAGTCATAAAATCGGTATGCTTTTCTATTAATGGCATAGCCTATAAAAATGCACTCGTATGCTCTACAAGCTAATTTAGACTTTTTAGGGTCGGGTATATGTACATAAGCTAAACACCTCCACGTTCTAAAGTATGACAAAAAAAAACTCAATATTTTTTCAAATTTCATAAGGCAATATTTTCATTTTAGTCTTAGGAATTCTATTAAGTACGTGACACATAGTCAAAATTAATTTCATCCCACCAATGTGAGGCAACCCCTGAATTTAATAAAATAGCAACGACTAATTCAGTTAATGTCATATTTTTCCTTTTCTCTTTACCATTCATTTCGGGCGAATAAGGGGCAATTTGTTTTGTAAATAATATTGCGGGCATTATAAAATTCAACAAGTGGTGCAAAAATCATATTCGGTGCCTCTATCACTACATAACCTTTTAAATTTCAGATTAAATTGATTTTCATTTTCATTTAAGAAAATTTCAAACATATGAAACGCTTCACTTTTATTTTTGATTAAATACAAAAATGAACAATCAGAACAGTCATCAATAAAAGTAATGAAATAACGTTTGCCTTTGTTAGTTGTGACATCATCCAATTCATAAATATCTAAATGAATCAAATCAAGTGGTTCAGATTCCCTAAAAATAGATTTATGTGTTGTCTTAGCTATTTTTACTTGACTACACCATTCACATTTTTCAAAATCATTTAAAGATAATTCTGGAATTAATCCTAAAGTGCTCATATTTTAACAAATCTTCTAGCATGCCAAACATTAAAAGAAAAGCAATATAAGCAGAAGGAGAAATTTGATTATTAACAACAACATTCAACTTGAACATCCCATCAGTGGCATAACCCTTGCCTACAAAAATTCTATTTTTGATCAAAGTAAATAAATCAGCACCAATAGTTTGAGTAAAGCCATCTTTGTTGAGAAGATAACCCGAAACCAAATTTTTTTCTCATCTCAAAAGTGTTAAGAACATCTTTAAGGATCACAGTTTTTCTCGAAGTGAACTTTAATTCCACATTTCCAATATCAACAATCTTAGTGGAGTGAGAATCACCCAACAACACCTTTTTATCTATAACCTCATAATAAGTCTTAAAAAGTGTACGGCTATAATAGATATGGCGAGAAGCACCAGTATTCACCCACTACCCTTCGACATCGTTAACCGTGTTAATTTCAGAATTCATAGTACATAGGTCCTCTTCGATCAAATTCTGGTTGTCGCTCTTTTTCTAAAATTTCATATTTTTCCCGTTTGCCTTAAAAACAACTGGAGTGTTGTTCATTTTTATGATTCTTATTGTTAGACACAACGAGATTTTCATCTTTGTAATCCTGTTTTCTGGATTCCTCCTCAATTCTTTAATTAGTAATGAGTGACTCGAGTGAAAATTCTTTAAATTTATGCCTCAAAGTATTTTTGAACTCTTTGAACATTGGAGGCAATTTATCAATAATTGCAGCCACCTGAAATTGCCAATCGTTAGCCCTGCCTTTGGAAATAATTTCATGGGTAGTCATATTTAAATCATGGGTTTTAGAAATAATAGATTTATCATCCGTCATTTAAAATTTCAAATAAAAGCTGACGGCATATTTTTTAGCACCTGCCTCCTCCGTGTAATATTTTTTAAAAAGCTCATCCCAAACATATTTTGTAGTTTTATAATTGGCATAATAATCACAAAGTTTGTCACTTAGAGCATTCAAAATATAGTTCTTGCACAGAAAATCATTTTTCTCCCAATTCGGAATAGTTTTGCTTTCCTTAAGAGTTAGTGGATTATTCACTATGGGTTTGTCAAATTGAACACAAGATGTTACCTTTTTGGTAGTTAAATAAAATAACAGTTTTTTACTCCAACGTTTAAAGTGTTGGCCTTAATATTCGAATGGTTTGTTAAGGTTGGTTGAGTTAATTTTGTCTATGGAATAATTTCAAAACACCATAAAATTTTTGTAACAGTAGTAATCTAAAAGAAGAATTAAATAACAAAATTACCCAATGACGGGTAGAAAATAAAAATTACAGAAACACGGCTGACTTGCGGATAATGTCGCTCTCTTTAAGGTGTTTCATGACTCTGCCCAATGTGTGCTGACAGTCTGAAAGCCTCGCCATCCCCAGGATAAAATAGTCTCCAATAATCAGAAAATGCGGATTGATAAAGCACAAGAATCAATCCGGTCTATCTACATATTAATGCGGATTGATAAATCTCCAATATTAATTGCGAGAGTCTAATAATAAATCTGGGGAGGATTTATTATTTCAGTGTAAAAGAAAATTTCAGAGAGAAAGTAGTTTTTTTTCTTTTCTATGGTTGCAAAATTTGTTGTTTTTGTATATTAAAAAACGGAGGCGTAATACCTCTTTTATTGAGCAAAAAATAATGATGTTGGAGGCACACAACGTATAGAGAAATTTGGAAAAATGTGAGTAAGTGGGTAGAATAATTCAACAGACACAAAGCCATAATTTTTTCGTAATTAATTAATGTTAGTAATATTTTTTTAGCCCAAAAAAGACGGACCGCGGCGGCGCGTGTGAGACTTGGCATAATAAGTCTCTCACCCATACACACAAAACATATAATGCTCAAAGGGCTTTCCCTTAAAACCCACAAAAAGATAATATTAACTATCCCACCGATGTGGGACAAGACCCAAAGGCATCTAAAGGTATTTTCAAAGTTTTTAGACTTTACGCTATGAGCTATTTCTGACAACTTGTCTTGCGTAGTACAACTCATCATTAAGTTCAAAATGAATATTTTAAGGAGGTTGAACGTGTTTTTGAAGGTTTTTTATTTCACAAAGTAATCGTTTAATGTTGAGATTTAAGTTGTTGTGTCGAAACAAACAATTAGCAAACATAAAATGCAACGGGTTGTGTAAGTTTATAAAACACCCAAATAGAAAAGAGTTGAAATTAAATATAGATTGGAATTTTTAGGACTTAAAATTGTGATGGAGCCTTATGGCTCCTAGCGATGAGTCTCGTGTTTTAAGTTATAGAGTCCTATGTTAATAAACTATACATATTTTCTTATGAATAAACCGATCGGTGGGTATTAATAGAGGTGGAAAAAGTTATCTTTAAACTTCATTAAAAATTTGTCTTCTCAATCGGGTTGTGTATATAGGTTTTTTACAGTGTAATTAAAAACACCCATTATAAAATATTAACAACATATATGTATAAAAATTGTTTGTGCTTCCTATATGATTGTTTTTTGATAGCACACAAATATATGTATCACATGTAACATCTTCCATCATTTGGACATATAAATTAGATATCATATTTCATATATGCAATTGATGTTTAAATTATTCTCTTAAAGGGGGCTTAACATACTGCATATTGGTGGAAAAAGAGTTGTGCACAAACCGTATTAGAAAATACTAAAGGTAAATAAATATAGTAATGCCAAATTCTGTAATAGATGTTGTTCAATGTGCATATAATCAAGTTTTTACTAGTAAAAATGTATTCATGTAGTGCCGAAAACAACAAGGGAATGTTGAATGCGGATATTTTATGGTGAAATTTATGCGAGAAATTTAGAAGATTCTTCACTAACTATTGAGGCGAAGGTAACTTTAAATGTCTTACTACTCATTTAATTATTGCATATGTTTAAGTATTTCAATATAATTTTATTTTTATTGTTTAGAGTAAGAAGTCATCGGATAAAGAGACGTACACAAGGATGAAATCGATGAAGTCCGAGACGAGTTGGTAGAATATGTTCTGGAACATATCCCTACATAGGTATGAGGTAATTTACATCACATTACTTAAAATATAATTGTTCTGAAACTCATTGAAACTAAAACATAATTTTATTTTTATTAGAATTGAATGTGTAAAGAAAACTCAAATCCTAAGCTCTTATTATATTGTTGGTAGCTCATAGTTGTTTATTTGTATAACGACTATAGTTACTTCTCATGCAACTTTTGTTATGTTTGCAGGTCTAGCTTGATATCAAGTGTCATTATATTGGGGAGATTTAGGATACATCTTTTGGGTGGATATCGCATTAGTTTAATTAGCATTGTCATTTTGTATATTTGTAAGTATAAATGTAGGTTTGAATCAACTACATGCGAGCTTATTGATTCTTTTTTTTTTTGTAAATATTTGGATAGTTGAATATGGATTGAGATTTTCATTTTGACGATGTAGTTTTTTTAGTATGACAATTGTTTGTAAATAGATGAATTTTAATTAGTTAAATTATTTGTGTTGTTTCTTGGATCATTAATGGTTTAATATTGTATTTCATGTGTATTGCATGGTTCACTTAGTGGGAATAAATTATTACAAAAAATTATGAGTTTTTTAAGGAATAACTATAAACAATGGTGTGCTTGTGAAATGATGTGGCATTGATAGCTATTTATAGTAGTTTGTAGGAAAAAATATTATTAAAGATTGCTACTTTTTATAACAGCTTGAGGGAATCTGTCATAATAATGTTTTTCATAAAGGTTTCAAGTATTTGTTATGAAGGTAATTTGAGAAAAAAATGTCATCAATCACACATTTTAGATCCATGCATAATAACGTCATCTTTAAAACTGTCATACCAAGTTTGTTTTTATAACTTTTTTTGAACTTTTATAACACTGGAATTTATAACAGAGATGACTAATTTTAAAAACGTCATAATAAAATTTTTATAATGGTTTTTAGTCGTCATAAGAACATTTTTTCTTACAGTTTAAGATCAATCCAAACCTATATATAATCATTTCACACAGTTATAAAAAGGATTTAAATGGGTAATTTCCAATTTTAATTAAGAACTCTAGTTTATAGATAATTTCACCAAATTGATTCAATTGTCACTATATGGTTGGAGCGGCGGGAGGCGGTCGATGTGGGGTTAAACGAATAAACAAGAATCAATGCTTTTTGAAACTTATTTCAAGTCGAAAAACAGTAAATGAAGCTTACATCACCCAAAAATAGAATATGTTTTCATATTTGAAAAAATAATCTAAATTATACATTTGAATTATTACTATAAAATATAATCCATCTCTACACTTCCCAGAACAATTTTCATTACAAATCTTATAGCAATCCTCAATTATCAACTATGTCATTAATCTAATTTTTATTTTAATTAATCAATTTATAAGGTAACTAATTTGAACCTTCTTAATTTAGATTCACATGAATAGGAATATAAAAAACAAGCCCAATTAAAATCATTTCCTAATCACACTTACTTCAATCCCAATTTGTGAAGAAATGATGCCCAATTTCTCTATATTCATCTTCTTCTCTTAAAGTCTCTCCTCTTTAGCCTTGGCAAGACTTCATAATTGTAATTGAAATAAAAATTCTAATGACCTCACAAGACTTAAATTAGATGAAATTATGTTAAGCCCCTACACGGGCCTCGTCTAATTAGGTCCAAAAATAGTTATTTTAAGTCTAAAACCCTATATAAGTCCTATAATAGTGCAATGGGTTTAAAACCTATATTTTTAGACTAAATCCTACCTTAGACATAACCTGAAACCAACCCACAATCTTTCATAATATAAATTACTAATCTAACTAAATTTTAGTAATTTAGCGTGAGCAAAGCCAAACATCCATCACTTAATTAATTTATTGATTCAGTGTAACACGATATTATAAGAAACTGCTTCACAATCATAAAACTCAATGCCGATAGTACAATCCAAACAATTAAACCCTCGATACCAAATCCCTGACCATTCTATAGTCACCCATAATACGTAGTCACATTAAAATATATAGTCACATTAAAACATTTGTTTACCATTTTATTTTGTGTATTAAATTCAATTTCTTTAATAATTTATATAACACATAAGAACATATACCAATGGTGACATCATATGTCATCCAATGAAAATAAGATAAGATAATTTCACAATTTATTTAATGTACAAAAATACGGGGTGTTAATGTAATCTTTTTAGCATTTTCATCCATGGATAATTTATTTTTATGTCAATATTTTATATGTGAGTTTACATTATTATTCAATGTAAACATACTACCACACCTCTTAGCCAATTATAATAGTCTAAAACCCAACTTAAAAAAGTCATGGTAAATAAGTTCATCAATAATTAGGAACGACCACTGATAATTCAAATGAGAAGTCGTACATATAAGTTGGGACCTCAATAATTAATAAGAAAAATTAGAGTCCAATATTAGACGAAACAATTATAAAACCCCATCGCTTATCACTTACAGTCATCGTCGTTGTCATAATTATTCCAGATATATTTGATAAAATCATCACGCAATTGACAATGTTTGTCACAGTCCCTCATTCCAGCATCACGTCCCAAATATGAATAAATAATGGTAGCCCCCTCAGGATTACATGCTACTCCTCACTCTTATCGTACTCATCCTGCCATGGGCCACCCCTACGCTCTTCCTCCACAATCTTGTTGTGAAGTATGATACAGGCTTTCATAATTTTACCCAGTGACATCCTATTCCATAGCTTACAAGGTTCACAAATGAAAGCAAACCTCGCCTGCAGCACACCGAACACCCTCTCAACATCCTTCTTGCACGCCTCTTGCTTTTAAACGAATAACTTATGCTTTTGCATCAAATGTGTCTTATTTTTGTATGTATTCACTATGGTTGCGTACGATGGGTATATCCCATCATCCATACAATAGACCGTGTTGTAGTCATTACCATTTATCGAATAATCCATTGGGGGCGTCACCCCATTTCGGAGTTCATGAAAATCATTTGAACAATGCAACATGTTAAGATCGTTGCATAGACCTAGCATACCAAAGAATGAATTACATATACATAAATTATATTACACGGTGACTTCTAATATGATGGTAGGAGCCTCCTTTATACCCATATACAGTGCCTACCAAATCGTTAGAAAATTCTTCCATTTCTAGTGCATACAATCGATGATCCCCAGCATGCCTGGAAAACTCATTTGGGTGTTCTATTCATGACGCCTTTGCACATCCTTGGCTATTGGACTGCAAGCGAATTTTAGCACAAATACGGCCACAATGTCCAAGCATTGTTGTTTCACTCATAGCTAATTTTTCACCCTAGACACCATGCGGACCACCATTTTCTATGTCATGTATGGCGCCCATAACTTTCTGATGTGGGCTAAGATCAACTCTCCCGCATGTATCGAGTTTTTATACGAAGTAATTGTCATAAATGCTTATGGACACTAGGACACGATTTTAAATAGTGTATCACATCCTTAATCATCTTCAGAATAAGCTCTCTGAGTATACTGCGTCATCTCTGAAATAATCCTGCCATAATGTTTTATAGCCTCTTTCCCTACCTCAATTGATTATGCACCTTGTTTGTATTTCCTTACCCTGTCTAATTATATTACCTTCAGCAATCTATCTTTTAATGTCTATGTACATTACTACCTCATCGTTGGAGTCGAAGTTCGTATAACCTTCCATGTTAGCGTACTCATTGAGAATTCGTCTTCCTTAATCACTAGAGGTTGAGGATTCCATGGTATTGTGCAAATATAAAAGACAAGTGATGTATTTATATCATTCAAACCCATGCTTTTAGACTTGTTTGGAAATAATACATTCACACTCAAGTTCTCATCAAAATTATTTTCGTCCTTTGGCTAAAATAGGATAGAATAGGCTTGCAGGAGCTGAGTATATAATTTTCCTTGAAATAATGCTTGCTCCAGTCCTTGTTTGTCAACCCATAGTTACCTCAACCAACTTTTTTTTGTATTGTCACCTCAGAGTACTATTGTTTATAGAGTCAAGACTCAAGGTGGGCATGTGTAATGTGTGCGTAGGAAAAAAGTTAAAAAGAAATAGAAATATTAACAGTTTATTATTTCAAAATTATTTATATCCTTTAGCTAAAATATGATATAATAGGCTTGCAAGAGCTAAGTACATAATTTGGCCAGAAATAATGCATGTTGCAGGCCCTATTTATCAATCCACAGTTATTTTAACTAACTTTTTTTGTATTGTCTCAATAGGCTACTACTGTTTATAGAGTTAGGACTCCCTTGCGGGCACTTCTAGTGTGTGCCTAGGAAAAAAGTTAAAAAAATAGAAATGTTAACAGTTCATTATTTGAAAATTATTTTTGTCATGTGGTAAAATAGGATAGAATAGGTTTATGTGACACCCCGACTAATAAAATACCGGGTGATCAATCCTATATCAAATTAAATAGAAATCTCATATGATTTCATTCTCAAAATCACTATCGAAAACCATTTAATTAATAATAACCTATTAGGCCCTGTATCAAATTTTAAACTTCTAATATTTTTAACTTAAACGCACAAGTAAATCCATCCATACAAATATATAAATAACAAGTGAAAAGAATAAATAATAGCCAATAACTCTTGGTAAAACATTTATACAACCATATCGAATAGGCGTATATGAAAATAACAACAGTTGAGCAATATGCCCGAATATCACAATTATACCTCCTATCTAGATCAAAAGAACAAAAGAGCATCTAAATAATTTCCCACTAGCATCCACAGCTTGTACAACATCGTCTGACTCGAAAGAATAGTCATCCAAGCGTCCCTTTGTCTCGACACCTAAAAGTATAACAATGGAGGAGAAAAAAAAAGATAGATACGGGTCAGAGCCCGGGCTTTTGAAAAATATTTTAGCAAGTGCTTAACATACCTTAATATTTAAAATATGATATTCTCCATATATAAATCGTTGTCGCACTCACATGGTATACACCTCACCTCTCATCTAACAGTGCACACATACCATGTTTTTTAGACACCTAGTTATGCTACCCATCCTAACTAGCATCTCACCGAACTTTCAAATACCCAAACACTATATCATGCCCCCGCATATATTATTCCAAGCTTTCTCCAGAGCTTAAACCTTATAATTTCTCGGTTATGATTTACTCGTTCATTTTGAATAACTGTCACTAGTTATAATACACTATTTACATTTTAGTGTCATTAATCCCGTATATAATTTTCTCATCTTTATATACGTATATCACAATTTTATTTCGGATTTTATACTCTCGAATGATCCAGAAATTATTCTACACTTCATTCTTTATTTTGTCCGTATATATATATATATATATATATATTCACATCTCATATATATACAATATACTATACGCATTAAGTATATCCATAGTTATATATCACACACTATATAAGTATAGTAATCATCCCTCAGAGCTATAACTCAATGGATGCAGTCTCTACAATGCTATCATCTTCTAGGTAATTACTCACACATCATCCTGGGTACCAACGGTAAGACTCTCACACTGACTTGGTATAAACCAAATCACAACGTAAGGGAGGCGGTTATAGTTCCTCACATGAAAGTGAGATCGAATCATACCCAAGATGTCTCACCCATGATAAATGTCACACAATATAAAATTGGACGCTATGACCTGGGGATTATACGCTCCCTGCTCCTCAAACCAGGGGCCTCACCCACATCGCGCAACTTCCCATGATAGCACTAAAGGGGTATGCTTCACATAAACACATCATTCACACAAATATATATTCATAATCACATCATATATATATTATAGACACCCCATTCTGTTACCCCTTAAAACTCTCCTTAGGTCCCTAGCACCTCCCTTCATCACTATAAAGCCAGGTCATACCTCGGGTACTGACCTAGAAGCCATCGGGCACTCCCAGACTCCGTTTGACCAAAAGATAAAATCTTCAGCTTGATTAAGACTGAATGAATCTCCAAAGGGCACTGAAACCCCTTTCCAACGATCCATCCCGTGCACGATTCTGACTTACCATGAGGACGAACGACCCATTTCCCCCGAGACTCAATCAGGAAGCCACTGGGCACTCCCAGGCTCTGTTTGACCTAGGTAAACTCTTCATCTCGATAGAGACTGAATGAATCTTTGAAGGATAATGAATCCCCATTCCAACGGTCCACTCCGTATGCGATTCCGACTTACGGTACGAACGAACGATCCGTTTTACTCCGAGAGGTCACCGAATGCTTCCAGGGCTTGGTTGACCAAAGTTAACTCCCCGAACCGGATCAAACTCTTTGGAATGTCGAAGTACATCTCCTAAAATTTCCAACATTCCTCCCCATGCGTGATGCGAACTTACCATGTGGACGAACGATCCGTTTGCGTCCGACAGTTCCCCGTCCAATGGACTGACTAATGATTCCAAGCCATATTTGACCCAAAGTCAACTCCCGGACCCGAGAGCAGTCCAAAGGAATTTCTAAGGCTCTGAATTAACTTTCCAACGGTCCATCCTGTGCACGATTTTGATCAATGTTTTGCATTCTGCGACCGATTTACCAAAAAGGCCTGAAAAATACTGCCAAACGACAGGTCTCAGACCCTACCTATCGGTAGTGTGCCTAAACGCACCAGCCGAATGGCAGGAATAGGGCTATGCCGATCAGTAATGCCCTAGGCCTATAAAAAGTAGGCCCTGACCTCACTTGCAAGAGCGCCCAGATCTGATAGAAATCACTCTCAGCAAATCCAGAAAACCTCTCTCGAAATCAGCGTGATTTCTACACCCAAATCCCTTTCCAACCTTCACTTTTCATCATCTTTTTCATCAAACTTGGTGAATTCACTACCCTCCATCCTCATCCAAGGCTAAAGGCTGCTCTCCAAAATTCAAGATCAAGCTCAAGATCTTCAAGAAGGTCCAATTTCCTCAACTCTCTCCTTAAATTCTCATAAATTCGCAATATCTTATTTTAATACTTAGCACTCTTATTATCTCATCTCATACATCCTAATATACTTTTTATTTAGTATTATTGCACATCCCTTATTTTCATATAAATAAAAAACCCAAAAAATAAGAAAAAGAGGGTTTACTCGTAAATTCCAAACGGGAATTCTCACACTTTTCTCACAACTAAAATACTTTTTCTACACACACACACAAATAAGAGAATCCCCGGTTGGATTTATGGGATAAACCCCACCCCTCATTTTGTATGCGAACTACGTGGACTTTGATGCCTCTATAGGCTACGTAGGCATTTCGGGGTAAAACCCGAGACTCGAGTCCTATTTTTTACTTTTTCTCTATTTTTCTATTTTCGCTTAACTCCATTCTCTTACATTATATATATATATATATATATATATATATATATATATATTTGTTCTTAGGGGCGTATCATTATGTGTGCGTTATCGTTCCCTCATATCGATTAACATAAGGATGATCACCTAAATCCTATTTTCTAATACTTTTATACCTTCCTACGGATGCCTCGCTTTACCTCTTCCATGGTACAAGTCGACGATTCCTATCTCCACTATATATACACATGCACACACATCACGGGGAAAATAAAAGGAAAATAACAAAAATCCATGAGAGACCGAAAGGGCGAAATGGGTGCCTAACACCTTCCCATTTCGTAACTTAGCCTCCGGACCCTTTTCGAATCATTTTGGTTTCGCATGCACCAGTATGTCTTTGGATGCTTTCCTTCGGGATGGCTTCACTTTTTATTTTGTCTATTTTGAGTAAAATAGGTTGGCGACTCTAATCTCTCTACATTCTTTCACCCCACCTCAAAATGACACCGATCGAAGCGCTCCCGAGAGGGACGCACTGGACCTGAGGATCCTCCGCCACGCGGCGAGGATCGGGGATGGCCACAGTGGAGACTCTGCTGGGGATTTTTATATGTTTATTTTGAGGGATATACTCTATTTACATGGATGTTATGTTTCTTATATTGTCCCCCTATTTGCATGTTCCCCCTTTATTACTCATGTGTATCCCATGCTTATGCTTCTATTCACACACTTGTAGAAAATTCTCCATGTACACTTCACACCATGTGCACCTAGGGTCACATATATCCAAATGTTTCACGCCCCCATCAATACTTGGTGTACCATTGGTACTTGCACTTTGCTCCCTGTTTGCCATAATCAAGAAAGACATTTTCGTAAGATACTAATACGAGGATCATGCATGATTCACATAACATCACCAAAGAGCATTGCTATTGATTAAATTTTACCCAGTAACTGGAGGGTCACTTCATGATGGGCGCTGGTTTGGCAGGTCACAGTTAGCCTAAGCTAAGCGATATGACTCTCACCTTCCATTGTCCAAGTACCTTCGACGTATATCAAACGGTTCCCCCACATCGTACCACTTGAACAAAGTCATGACGGGAGGTATATCACAGGGAATTCATTCACGTGCGCTGAGTATATCGAATTCGCTCTCACACGTATCATCCCCACGAGGTATATGGTGAGGCAATTCATGTACACTCAGGTATGTCAAATGGCATGTCCACACGTAACAATTGCCCGCAAGAGCAAGACGTATATCTTGGAAGTCATGCCAAAGGAGGGAACCCATTCTAATTCATCAAACCAACTGCATACCCGCATAGAGGTGTCAACCCTAGGACACACATGTTAGATTATTGGTTCTAAACCGAAACTCTATCGAAATTTCGAGTCGACCTGTCGCCCTAATTTTTTTTGCATTTTTTAAAACGGGACCCTGTCCATGAGTCTGGTCACAAGTCCAGCCATAGCTTTGCATATATTACAAACCCAATTTTTTCAGGCTCGGGTCCCGTCCAGCATTTCATTTTGCATTTAGGAGAATTAATACAAGTGAAAACATAATAATTATAATAAGCATGTTGAGACCGTCCCCAAAGGGGGAAATTCCTTTTTTCTTTATCAAAAATCCAAAAACATTTCTTTCCTTATCAAAAATCCAAAAACATTTATCGTCTCTCTATCAAAAATCCAAAAACATGTTGTCTTTCCATCTCAAAAAAATGTCAAAAATATCTTCCCTTTTTTTTCTCAAAAATAAATCCCATTTTGCGCCTTCTCAGGTCGATCGCAAACCATTGGCCTGGCTCCCTATTAGCTTAGGTCTTCAGTCAAGTCAGCCTAGAGTTCCGTCCGTTCCCCTATTACTCCTTTCGAGTCTGGAATCCATTCGCTTTCCATAGAGAACACAGATCAAGTACCCGTTGCGCAGCCGGATCTAACGGCAGTTCTAGCTCAGCTTATGTCCAAGATTGATAACTTCCAAATCGAGGTCCGAGAGATGTAACAAAATCAGGTTCCCATTCCTCAAGGGACTGAAGACCTATTTCCTCGTGCTATGTATCCACCCGAGCCCATCTGGGTTCTCGAAGAGTATCAGCATGCTCCACGTGCCCCTCCTACTAATTGGTCATCGCCTGCCCAGCTTCCGATGCCGAATCTTGCCCAGTAGGGGGTTAACTTGCCTATAGTCATTAACCCAAAAGAGGAAGAATTGAACAAAGTCAAAGAAGCCCTCAAGATGCTCACTAAGAAGCTTAACCAAGTCAGAATTTTAGGAAATTACATGGACTACTCCCACATGTCTCCTTATCCTAAAGTAAGGTTACCCGAGAAGTTCAAGATGCCAAATATCGAGAAATTCGAAGGACCCCCAATTATTCATCTCCGAAGTTATCACCGTTCCATGACTCTACTAGGGGATTCAGAAGAAGTGATGGCCCAATTGTTTCAGCAAACTTTGAAGGATAGCACCCTCCGATGGTTTTTGTCTCTCGAAGAGTCCATAATACGTAGTTGGGAGGATGTGGCTCGATAATTCATGTCACAGTACAAATACAATGAAGAGCTTGAGGACCCCTCCCCCCCGTGATTTGGAGCTGCTCTAACAGAACCCTGCTGAATCAGTTAGTAACTTCATCGCCCGATGAAGGGAAAAAGCAGCAACCATGACCAATCGGCCTTCCGAGGAAGAACAAGTCAGGATAGTGAAGAAAAACTTCTTACCCCATGTTTGAGCAACGATGGAAGGACAATAATATCCCCATTTTTGAGCTCTCAGAGAAGTAGTGGTAGAAATCGAGGGAGGTCTTGCCAAAACAGAAGTTGACCCAAAGAAGGTGTCTGGACAGTTCACCCCCAGAAAATATGACAGACCTACTAGTGCTACAGTCTCAACCATCAACAACATCTCTCAACCAACCACATCATAGGCACCAGAAAGCCTCCCTATCCCGATCCGAAAGGAATACACCGAGCTCCATACTCCCCTCTCCAAAGTCTATCAAGCCCTCTTAAGCCGAAACCTTATCAAACCGTTGGATCCTTATCCATTGCCAAATCCACTCCCAAGAAACTTCAAGGCAGATTCCCATTGCGCCTATTACCAAACAGCTGGCCATACCACTGACCAGTGCTTTTACCTTCGAAACATGATCCAAGGTCTAATTAACTGGGGTACCATCGCCCTACCATCCAATCCTAAGCCAAACACTACTCACACCAATGCCATCTTCTTTGAAGAGAACCCAGAATTTAATCCCTCAACCCAAATCACACCCATATACTCTCCTAAACCTCTCCAAATTTGCCCATACTTTCTCCTACACCCAACTAGCCTCGCTGATCAGGCACTTTCACTCCTTACCAGAGCATACATCGCTGTCTGTACCCATTCTGAAAATAGAAGTGTGGAATTGTCAAAAGTGTTAAACCAACTCCTAGAGTTTGGGTTGAAATTGCCCTCACAGATGGTCATTGATTGATAAAGGTTCAGTACTCTGTTCTTGGAAGCACGAAAATGGGCCTGAGAGTCAGATAGATGGGTAGTACTAATCAATGAAGTCAGCTTGGATGATGTCATCCAGATTATGGCAGAATTATTCAGGCAAACCAACAACATTTGCAGTATCACCAAGTTGTTCGATGCTTTGAAGCTACAAGGGCGCCTGGTCCCTTCACCCTTACACATCATCGCAGATTGGGAAGACCTATATGAAGAAGCCGTTGAAGTTGTGGAATGCATCGACTTTACACAGAAAGACAAAATTATTTCCATCGAATGGGGGGAAGAATTCAAAGATTCGAATGAAGAGCAAGCTTCAGAGAAAACTAGCCTGGTAGCTGACATGTGTCGAATAATATCATTCAAAGAACTCCTCGAAGAAATAAACAAGGTAGCAGAATAATTCGAGATCGACGAGGAAATAAGATTCATATTTTTCCCTTCTTTAGTAAATCACATGACTAGATCAGGGAGGCATTACTAGATCCCAAACTCACTACCAGCCAATGACAAGGGGAAGGGTGAGAAAAACCTTCATATGCCAGAGATGACCCTCGAGGAGAGCAAGATCCTCGATCAATTGAAGAAAACTCAAGCTAACATCACTCTATGGGGGCTTTTCATGTCTTCTCAGCTACACAGAAATGCTTTGATCAAGTTGATCACTGGATCCACAATTTATCCTTCTACCACACCAGAAGAAGCAATAAATTTGGTTAGATCCTTAATCTCTACCCGAATGCTATCCTTTTTCGAGGAGGAAATCCCCAAGATTGGGCCAAACCACAATCATGCACTCAATATATCCATCGAAGTTATGGGTAAGGTTGTACCACTCTCTCTTATTGATAATGGATCCGCCTTGAATGTCTGCCCACTGAGAACCATCAAATGTTTAGAACTGAAAGAAAGCGACCTCATTCCAACTTTCATCGCTGTGCGTGCCTACAATAATACCCGTCGGAGGTGATGGGATCCATAAAGCTTGTAATAGGGGCTGGCCCTATAAACCAAGTCATTGAATTCCAAGTTATTAACATCCCTGCCTGTTTTAACCTATTGTTAGGACGACCTTGGCTCCACAATATCAAGAGCGTGTCTTCCTCACTCCATTAAAAATTAAAGTTCTTAATCGCCGAACGGGTCATTACCATCTTGGGCGATGACGACAATGTCGATGGTGCAAGTACTAGCAGTCCAATCCTTAAGATACAACACGGGTCAAATGATATGCTCCTATCAGGATTCTGAGTTGAACCACTTCTACTCCCGGCAGGGGATAACTTCAAAGAAAGGGTTTGTCCAAAATACGACCCTCATGCCAACGTCAATGTGATTCAGATGTTCAGAAATATGCACTTCATGCTCGGATTAGGGCTAGGACAAAGACAACAAGGGATACTTAAGCCGATTGAACTGAAAAAAGCTTTCCCTCCCTGTGGTTTGGGGTATCAACCATCAGAACAAGAGCTCAGAATGATCCACCAGTCTCAATCAAAGAGGAGACTAGACTACGTCCAGACTATCCCAGGTGATTCCTTGAATGGACGATTCATCAAAGAGGGTGAGGACTTCCCCTTTTGCAACTTCCCCGAACCATAGTATGACCATGTAGATAACAAGATGAAGCCTGTAATGGAGATCTTCTTCCAAGACAGCTACCCATGGGCCGAGATTTCCCAACACCATGTACAACAACTCATCGAAGATACCAAAGGGACTGATGAAAGTGACTCAGAAGATTCCTTTAACTTGCAGACACTGGGGCTGGCACTCTACATGGTTCACTTAGGCACTACATCACTGGATCCATCTCACCTAATTAAAGTTGTTGATACACCTCTCCTCAACTGGCATGTTGTGCTAGTTCTACCTGCTGAAATCTCCCTTAATCCTAATGTTTATCCTATTTATCCTTCTGTTGTCTACCCTTGTTCAAATGTAATCGAGTCCTCTTTTGACGAGGTTCTCAGTGTTGTTTTTTCTATCAATGAAATAAACGAAGATTTTGAGTATCTTGTTGTGCCTTACATTAACTGTTTGGATTCTAATCAAAATTTTGATGATGATGATTTTACAAATGGATAATTCTTAACTGATCTAAATAAGGTTAATAATAAATAACATAACCACGTTTAAGTTAATGAAGAAGAGACTGTTGTTATTAACCTCGGTTCTAGTAGCCAACTGTGCGAGATTAGGATAGCGGATACCCTCGATGAGCATGAGTGTGCATAACTCGAAGAATTGCTAAAGGAATTTATGGATGTCTTCACATAGTCCTACGACGATATGCCTGGTATTGATCCTGAAATAGCTTAGCACGAGATTCCTACTCTCTCAGATTACAAGACAGTCAAACAAAAGTTGAGAAATCTCCACACCGAATGGTCACTCAAAGTCAAAGAAAAGATGGTCAAACAGTTGAACATAGGCTTCATTCGTGTGATCAAATATCCTACATGGCTAGACAACATAGAGCCCGTGTCAAAATCAGGAGGAAAAGTTCAGATGTGTGTAGACTGTCAGGATTTGAACAAAGCCTCTCCAAAGGATGATTATTCGTTACCCAATATCGATATGATCGTGGACAACATAGTCAGTCATGCTCTCTGTGGGTACCCGGAAATTAGTACTATAGGCCTGGACGAGTAGCCCAGCCCTAGCGGCCCAAAGTCCAGACCCCTCATCTTTTGTATTGATCCAATCTCCCCCATGACCCCATGAAGGGAAGTTATAGGGGAGCACGATCCCATGAAGGAAAGTTATAGGGAAGATGGCTAATATGGAGGAACCCATCATCTCCACTAACTAACATACACATATATAAATTAAACCCTAGGTCCGGGGCAAAGGACAAGTTGTATTCTCTGTACTCATTCTCCAGAATATTGAGAAATAATACAGACTGCACCACCGTGGACGTAGGCACATATTTGCTGAACCACGTACATCCGTTGTTGTGTGATTGGCGTTTTATTTTCTTTGTTCTTTCTTGGTCATTACTTCTCTCATATTTATTTGTGTTGCACAATCATTGTCTCCATTGTGGTCAAGGAATACATTTAAAGATCACTCCTTAAGTAAATCTTTTCGACATGTTCTCACTTGTACACATTGTGGTCGACAAGGTCATCTTAGGAAATTTTGTTTTAATCTTAAACGAATTTCTAGAAAATCCCATAGTAATGTTACCACGGTAGTTAAAGTTCTTACACCCCAAGATAGTCATTCTCCATTAATTTGGGTTAGGAAATCCGACTTGGTTGCCTTACAAAATAGGGTTGTTGATTCTCATTTACTTTCACATGCTTCCTCCCGTGCTAAATCTAAAGGATGAATGTGTTAGTGTTTTGCATACTTTAGCGTTGGTACTTCATGCTATATTCACATGCTAAATGTATGCTTGTTTAGTCTATTTTCTAGTCATTGCTTTATTTGATATCACATGCTAGAAATTATGACTTGTTTATCTTTTTGTATTATATTTTGTGTTTGAATTAATTGAAAAATATAAAAAGATTTTTGTTTATCATTTGTGTTTTATTTCTTTCATTTAAGCTTAATGAAAAATACAAATGATTTTTGTTTGTCCTTTTGAGTAAATATTTATTTTTGATTAAAAATGTTAAAAACTCAAAAAGATTTTATTTTGTGTGTATTTTAGTTTGACACACTTTATGTGGCATATATTTGTATTTGAATCCCATATTTTACGCTCCCACGTGGCTAGAACTTTTGGTTTAGATTTTCAATCCTTAAAATGTTCTTTACCATGCTTTATATGGAGTAGTTGGATTTTGTGTTGTTTAAATGGATTCTATTTTTATATGCCTCTATTCACACATGCACGAGCTCATTTGAAATCTTAATGTCACATGTTATATTTGAGCTTTTTGAGGTGTTCTCCTACCAATCTAGTCATCTACATATCTTTGACCTAGGAGGACTAGTGCATGTCAAAATCCGTTGCATGTGAGATTTGTGTGAAAATGAAAACATGATAAATAAATATGCACGGGGAAGGGCTCCGAAAGGACTAAGTGATCCTTTGCGATTGTAAGCCACCGTTTATTGGATCTAAAAGAAAGACGTGATCCAAAGGCCTAAAAACAGAATATTTGGCATTAAAAAGAAAATAATTGCCAAGGCCTATGTTTGTTTGATATATTCATTCAAAAGTAAAAGAATATATATGCTTATTGAGGGAGAATTGGATGGTATATCAACGGTTTGCACAATATACATTTATCCTAGTTGTCTTCAATGTCATGACTCTATTTGGTTTGTAGAATCATCATCATGCTAGGCTTGTATGCATTGTGTATGTTTGTTCATTGAGTTCAATCTTTATATTGTCACATGAGGTTATATTTAAATGTGATAAAGTTTGCAATCAAATGAGAACTCCGTGAATGTTTATTAAGTGTTTGTGTCTAAATTTAATTATTGCTAGTTCACACCCCTACACTTCCGTTTCCATATGACACATTTTTGCCATACGAGTGTGCAAACTTATTGTATTTTGTGTTATATGTGTGTTTATATCTATATATATGCAAGTACTCTATTGGTATATTTCTAATGTGTATATATATGATATTTGTTTGTCTTTGCCTTGCTTTTATTGCCCATATGCTTTCATGTCTTATCACTTTAAGCTTCAATATGCTGTTTATTAGTTCTTTATCCTTTGCCTATTCCTGAACAAAAAGGGGGAGAATGATGATAGGGGGAGAAATGGTATATAATCCTATTATTATCGTATCTTCGTTTAGGGGTGATTTACCTTAGGGGGAGACGTCTTTCTAAGTAGGTCATGTGCTTGATAAAGGGGAGAATTATTTTAGGGGGAGTAATTATTTAATTGCATCTAGTATTGTGATATTCCCTATGCATTTGATGAGTTTGCTTAAGTGTGCAGGTATTCTACTAAAGCGGCTTCTTTAAAAGGCAAAGATTTTAATCCTTGGGTTGAGTCAAGTTTGGGCGGGTTATGTTTTGAGTCTAGTGAGCTTGACAGCCCTTTAGGATTTTTGTTTTGGTTTTTGTCCCGGAATAGCCAAAGGGGGAGATTTGTAAGGACACAAATTTCCAATTGAGTCCATGTATTGTGTTGGCTCAATTCCGGACAAAAACATTATTTCATAGGTTAGTGTTTTATTGTAATACTCTCAAGCCTATGAAGTATGTGTTGAAGACGTAGCGGCAAAGAATTTAAAGCTTCATCAAAATGCCGGTTTGCATGCCTCGTTTCTACGTCATCAACTAAGGTTCCATGCTCCCAAGGTATGAATGTAATTATATTTATATAGGAGCTTGGAACAAAATTTATTTGGGTGTTAGGTTTAATAAAAAAAACCATGTTTTACTTTCAGAAAAATTTAATTGGAACTTTAATTAACGTATATAAAGTTCCTGGGCCAAAATAGAATTTTAGAAAAAAATTTGGAAGTCGTTCGAACGAGTTTTTTTCGTTCTAACGAGGTTTCGTTCGAACGAGACTGCCAACGAACCTAATCTGGTCAGTCGTTCGATATGTCGTTCGAACGAGTTTTTCGTTCTAACGAGGTTTCGTTCGAACGAGTTTGCCAACGAACTTAAACTGGTCAGTCGTTCGATATGTCGTTCGAACGAGTTTGTTCATTCTAACGAGGTATCTAACGAGTTTCTAACGAGCCCTGACTGGTCGCTCGTTAGAAGTCTCGTTCGAACGAGTGTCAATGTCGTTCGAACGAGAATGCCAGGCGGGAACAGTTTTGAGCAGTTTTTGGCAGTTTTTACCCACTTTCCCCACTTGGTTTTTAACCAACTTTTTCAAGACTTATTAAGGACGGGAAACACATTTTTCTAATTAACTTTTCCAACTAAGTTTATCTCCTAGAGAGAGTTTGAGAGCAAAAATAGTTTAGGAAAATGTTCAAGTTTTGAGGGTTGTTTTTCAAAGAAAATGCATATACCACTCTAGTGATTACACCCAATTGTGTTTATCCAAGTTTCTATATTTATATCAATTGGTTGGAGTTTTAGCACCGGTTTTCTCTACCGAATTGAAAAAGAGACGTTTCGGGTTTCCTTCTACATCCCATCACAAAGAAGAAGAAGTTTGTTGCGGTATTACTCACTTGGAGAAAGGCTCCAAGCTTGGGTGACGGTGATCATACAAAGTCCTATCGGTGGATTCCGAGATCGCGGTGGAGCTCCGTGGTTGTCCGCTAGGAAGAGGTTTCTACAAGAAGGAGCAACAAGGCTTGAGAGGGTTCGAGTCGAGGATGTAAGTCTTTTGTCTTGTAATTGTAATTCCATATCTAGTGGACTTGTGGCTAGGGCCGTCCGAGGTTTTTTCCCGTCTTGGGTTTTTCCTCGTACATCGCGGCGTAGTGTGATATTGTTTATTTTATCTTGCACAATAACGTAGAATCCATGCTTTAGGTTTAATTCAAGATAAAATTTGGTTTAATTGTCACACTCATTTAATTTGGACTTATATTAAATGTTGGGTAATGTTTAATTAATTCAAGTCATTTGCTAAAATTTGGTTTCGCCTAATTTGCTAATTTTGTTAAATATAATTTAGGCAAATTCTAGGACTTGGATTAACTTATTTTAATTTGTATTGAAGAAATTAAAATTTGGCTTTGTTTATTTGTTGAACCATCACTTATATACGCTTCCGCATCATCTCGTGTTTTACATAAAAAGGAAATTAACCTTGATTTTAATTGAGAAAATCACCATCCGGGGGTTCTAGCGCCTTTTTCAAATTGGTATCAGAGCCAAAGCGATAAATTATTTCGTTAACGATCTTTTTAAATAATTTTTGGCTAAAATGGATTTTTCCCCATTTTCAAAATTTCCTATTTTCGATGGTTCAAACTACGCGTATTGGAAAGCGCGAATGAGATCGGCACTAAAATCTATCGACGAGAGAGTTTGGATGCCTGTTGTTACCGGGTACTCCCCACCAACTTACTTAGTTGAAAATGAACGTGTTATCAAACCCGCCGATAGATGGACTGAAAATGAGTTTAAACTTGCTAACTTTAATTCCCGAGGTTTAAATGCCTTATTTAGCGCTGTCGCACCGGATGAATTCCGACGTATTATGACGTGTGAAACCGCTAAAGAATCTTGGGATATTTTACAATTAACTCATGAAGGAACTAGTGTCGTTAAAGCTTCAAAACTCCAAAACCTCACCACTCAATTTGAAACTATCAAAATGGATGAAAAAGAAACTTTTGATAAATTTTATGCTAGACTTTCTGATATTGTTAATTCATCTTTTAACTTGGGAGAGAAAATACCTGACGACCGTGTTGTAAAGAAAATTTTAAGGTCCCTACCCGATAGATTTATTCCTAAAATGATCGTTTTAAATTCTTTACCCACTTTAGCCTCTACGAAATTAGAAGAGCTTGTAGGTGATTTACAAACCTATGAACTAGATATGTTTCCCTCTAAAACTGAAAAGAAAATTGAAAAGGGTGTTGCTTTAAAAGCCCGAAAAGAGGTCAAACAAGTAGTAGAGAGCGATAGTGAAAGTGACTCGGAAGACATGGCTTTGTTTGCTCGTAAATTTAGAAAATTTCATAAATTTAACAAAGATAAATTTAAAAATGATTTTAAGAAATTTGATACTTCTAAACATGATAAAAGCGAGAAGATTTCTAAAGCCGAGAAGATCCCTAAACCTAGCAATGATAATTTAGATAGGGGCGAGTCTGATAAATGTTTTGGTTGTGAAGGTTATGGCCATAGGGCTTATGAGTGCCCCACTAAACTAAGGAAAGATGTTAAGCGACCCATTTCATATAATGCAACCCTTAGTGATAGTGATAAGGAAGAGAAGCCCGATTCCCCCACTAAGAAAAATTTTGTGGCTTTTATGGCTAGTCATGTGAGTGATAGTGACAACTCATCGATTGATGAAACAATAGCACATGCCACTTCCAAGGTCATTGTACATGATTCTCTTATGTTTGATGATAGTGAGAGTGAAGAAGAAAGTGAGAGTGAAAATGAAGAAGAGGTTAATGTGAGTGAACTTCAAAATGCTTTTCAAGAACTTTATAAAGAATCTATTAAATTGAAAAGAGCTAATTTGAAGTTAGAAGCTAGTTTAAGAGAGAGTGTCAAGGTCATTGATGAAAATGTTTTAATAGAAGACCTTAGGACACATGTGAGGACTCTTCAAGAGAAGCTTGAATATGTAGAAGGAGAAAGAGATAGTCTTAGGGGTTTAATGGAATCCTTGAAAAAGGAGCTTCTTGCTTTTGAATAGCGAAATGTTTTACTAGAATCTAACATTGTAGAATTGGAAAATAAATTAAAAGATTCTAGTAATGTCAAATTTGATTTGGAGTGTCGTTCGGCAAAACTAGATAAAATGTTAGGAACGATCCAAATTAAAAATGACACTTGTGGTTTAGGCTTCAATACTTGTAATGAATTTTCTCATAATGCCTAAACCAATGTTTTAGGAGAATCAACAAGGAATACATTTAAAGATCACTCCTTAAGTAAATCTTTTCGACATGTTCTCACTTGTACACATTGTGGTCGACAAGGTCATCTTAGGAAATTTTGTTTTAATCTTAAACGAATTTCTAGAAAATCCCATAGTAATGTTACCACGGTAGTTAAAGTTCTTACACCCCAAGATAGTCATTCTCCATTAATTTGGGTTAGGAAATCCGACTTGGTTGCCTTACAAAATAGGGTTGTTGATTCTCATTTACTTTCACATGCTTCCTCCCGTGCTAAATCTAAAGGATGAATGTGTTAGTGTTTTGCATACTTTAGCGTTGGTACTTCATGCTATATTCACATGCTAAATGTATGCTTGTTTAGTCTATTTTCTAGTCATTGCTTTATTTGATATCACATGCTAGAAATTATGACTTGTTTATCTTTTTGTATTATATTTTGTGTTTGAATTAATTGAAAAATATAAAAAGATTTTTGTTTATCATTTGTGTTTTATTTATTTCATTTAAGCTTAATGAAAAATACAAATGATTTTTGTTTGTCCTTTTGAGTAAATATTTATTTTTGATTAAAAATGTTAAAAACTCAAAAAGATTTTATTTTGTGTGTATTTTAGTTTGACACACTTTATGTGGCATATATTTGTATTTGAATCCCATATTTTACGCTCCCACGTGGCTAGAACTTTTGGTTTAGATTTTCAATCCTTAAAATGTTCTTTACCATGCTTTATATGGAGTAGTTGGATTTTGTGTTGTTTAAATGGATTCTATTTTTATATGCCTCTATTCACACATGCACGAGCTCATTTGAAATCTTAATGTCACATGTTATATTTGAGCTTTTTGAGGTGTTCTCCTACCAATCTAGTCATCTACATATCTTTGACCTAGGAGGACTAGTGCATGTCAAAATCCGTTGCATGTGAGATTTGTGTGAAAATGAAAACATGATAAATAAATATGCACGGGGAAGGGCTCCGAAAGGACTAAGTGATCCTTTGCGATTGTAAGCCACCGTTTATTGGATCTAAAAGAAAGACGTGATCCAAAGGCCTAAAAACAGAATATTTGGCATTAAAAAGAAAATAATTGCCAAGGCCTATGTTTGTTTGATATATTCATTCAAAAGTAAAAGAATATATATGCTTATTGAGGGAGAATTGGATGGTATATCAACGGTTTGCACAATATACATTTATCCTAGTTGTCTTCAATGTCATGACTCTATTTGGTTTGTAGAATCATCATCATGCTAGGCTTGTATGCATTGTGTATGTTTGTTCATTGAGTTCAATCTTTATATTGTCACATGAGGTTATATTTAAATGTGATAAAGTTTGCAATCAAATGAGAACTCCGTGAATGTTTATTAAGTGTTTGGGTCTAAATTTAATTGTTGCTAGTTCACACCTCTACACTTCCGTTTCCATATGACACATTTTTGCCATACGAGTGTGCAAACTTATTGTATTTTGTGTTATATGTGTGTTTATATCTATATATATGCAAGTACTCTATTGGTATATTTCTAATGTGTATATATATGATATTTGTTTGTCTTTGCCTTGCTTTTATTGCCCATATGCTTTCATGTCTTATCACTTTAAGCTTCAATATGCTGTTTATTAGTTCTTTATCCTTTGCCTATTCCTGAACAAAAAGGGGGAGAATGATGATAGGGGGAGATATGGTATCTAATCCTATTATTATCGTATCTTCGTTTAGGGGTGATTTACCTTAGGGGGAGACGTCTTTCTAAGTAGGTCATGTGCTTGATAAAGGGGAGAATTATTTTAGGGGGAGTAATTATTTAATTACATCTAGTATTGTGATATTCCCTATGCATTTGATGAGTTTGCTTAAGTGTGCAGGTATTCTACTAAAGCGGCTTCTTTAAAAGGCAAAGATTTTAATCCTTGGGTTGAGTCAAGTTTGGGCGGGTTATGTTTTGAGTCTAGTGAGCTTGACGGCCCTTTAGGATTTTTGTTTTGGTTTTTGTCCCGGAATAGCCAAAGGGGGAGATTTGTAAGGACACAAATTTCCAATTGAGTCCATGTATTGTGTTGGCTCAATTCCGGACAAAAACATTATTTCATAGGTTAGTGTTTTATTGTAATACTCTCAAGCCTATGAAGTATGTGTTGAAGACGTAGCGGCAAAGAATTTAAAGCTTCATCAAAATGCCGATTTGCATGCCTCGTTTCTACGTCATCAACTAAGGTTCCATGCTCCCAAGGTATGAATGTAATTATATTTATATAGGAGCTTGGAACAAAATTTATTTGGGTGTTAGGTTTAATAAAAAAAACCATGTTTTACTTTCAGAAAAATTTAATTGGAACTTTAATTAACGTATATAAAGTTCCTGGGCCAAAATAGAATTTTAGAAAAATTTCTGGAAGTCGTTCGAACGAGTTTTTTTCGTTCTAACGAGGTTTCGTTCGAACGAGACTGCCAACGAACCTAATCTGGTCAGTCGTTCGATATGTCGTTCGAACGAGTTTTTCGTTCTAACGAGGTTTCGTTCGAACGAGTTTGCCAACGAACCTAAACTGGTCAGTCGTTCGATATGTCGTTCGAACGAGTTTGTTCGTTCTAACGAGGTATCTAACGAGTTTCTAACGAGCCCTGACTGGTCGCTCGTTAGAAGTCTCGTTCGAACGAGTGTCAATGTCGTTCGAACAAGAATGCCAGGCGGGAACAGTTTTGAGCAGTTTTTGGCAGTTTTTACCCACTTTCCCCACTTGGTTTTTAACCAACTTTTTCAAGACTTATTAAGGACGGGAAACACATTTTTCTAATTAACTTTTCAAACTAAGTTTATCTCCTAGAGAGAGTTTGAGAGCAAAAATAGTTTAGGAAAATGTTCAAGTTTTGAGGGTTGTTTTTCAAAGAAAATGCATATACCACTCTAGTGATTACACCCAATTGTGTTTATCCAAGTTTCTATATTTATATCAATTGGTTGGAGTTTTGGCACCGGTTTTCTCTACCGAATTGAAAAAGAGATGTTTCGGGTTTCCTTCTACATCCCATCACAAAGAAGAAGAAGTTTGTTGCGGTATTACTCACTTGGAGAAAGGCTCCAAGCTTGGGTGACGGTGATCATACAAAGTCCTATCGGTGGATTCCGAGATCGCGGTGGAGCTCCGTGGTTGTCCGCTAGGAAGAGGTTTCTACAAGAAGGAGCAACAAGGCTTGAGAGGGTTCGAGTCGAGGATGTAAGTCTTTTGTCTTGTAATTGTAATTCCATATCTAGTGGACTTGTGGCTAGGGCCGTCCGAGGTTTTTTCCCGTCTTGGGTTTTTCCTCGTACATCGCGGCGTAGTGTGATATTGTTTATTTTATCTTGCACAATAACGTAGAATCCATGCTTTAGGTTTAATTCAAGATAAAATTTGGTTTAATTGTCACACTCATTTAATTTGGACTTATATTAAATGTTGGGTAATGTTTAATTAATTCAAGTCATTTGCTAAAATTTGGTTTCGCCTAATTTGCTAATTTTGTTAAATATAATTTAGGCAAATTCTAGGACTTGGATTAACTTATTTTAATTTGTATTGAAGAAATTAAAATTTGGCTTTGTTTATTTGTTGAACCATCACTTATATACGCTTCCGCATCATCTCGTGTTTTACATAAAAAGGAAATTAACCTTGATTTTAATTGAGAAAATCACCATCCGGGGGTTCCAGTGCCTTTTTCAAGAAACCATCAAGACTTGTTAAAAGAAATTGAGAATTATAAGGGAACTTTACCAAAGCAAGCCTCTGGCTAGCTTGCAAAGCCAGTTGATCGGACCCCAACGCCCTTTGGCGATCCGCAGGAAGGACTGCTCTCTCGAGCAGCGCAGGGCTAGCTGAGGAGAAATGGCCACCGAAGCCCCCTCAGGCAAGGCAGATACTGGGACCAGGGCTTGACCTGTTTTGGTCCTCGATTCCATCTTCCTCCTCTCCTCTTCTTTTTCTCTCTCCCTTCTCTTTCTCTCCTCCACTTTCTTCTTCTCCTCCACCTTCCTCCTCTCCTCCTCCTTTTTCCTCTCCCTCTCTCTCGCCTGCTCCTCCTCTCTCCTCTTCTTCTCTTGCTCCTGAGAAGAAGGCCGAGAACCAGTAGCTATAACCCCAGATGCAGACTTCAGTTTCTTAGACCTCTGTGCAAGGAGCACGTCATCATCATCGTCATCATCTCTGATCAAATTCTTCCTGGGAGGCATCTCTTCACCAGAACTGTTGGAAGTGCTCGACGATCCTTGAGCTTCAGAGTTCTCCTCAGAATTAGAAGAACTGCTACTCACAGAGCTCCCTCCACCAAGATTACCGACAGGCTCACTTTCAGCGCTCCTCTCCTCTTCGTCCAACTGGATTAGCTCGGCAGTAGTCTCTTTGAAGGAAGCAAACTCTGGAACACTGTCCACGGGCCGTGCTATGAAGCTAGAGCCTACGTTCTTATACTCTAACAAGAAAGAGGCAGATCTGGGATGCTCACCGTCACCCAAAGGCTCTCTGATGTTCCAAGCTTTAACCAACTCAGAAATTCGGACCTCGCTAAGAGCAGGCTCCAAGTTCCTTGACCTCGCTGTAAAAGAAAACGCAGAAAGGAGTTAGAAAAGTCATAAGTCAGCAGAGATTGAAGCAACAGTACAAATATCTACCTATATATTCTTCCCCATAAAAGGGAACAGTGAATCTTTCAGACCTTGACCCTTCAGATTGGGGAGAGAACTGCCAATTCCTAATAAAAAAACCTTCCTTCCAGTAGTCCTTATGGGAATCAGGTAGATTTACTACCAATACCCTATCAGGGCTCCTAGCTTTGAGGTACAGGACACCTGAACTAGTTCGAGAGAAGGAGTAACAAAAGCAGACCTCAGCAAGCCCTGACCTTGTGTCATACAATTGATTTATCCTATGCACGCCGTTCACTATTTTCCATACATTGGGCGAACATTGTGCAGGTACAATACTAAAATAGCTAAAAAAATGTAAAAACAGATCATTAGGGGGAAAAGTAAGTCCCCTTTGGGAAAGAAACAAAGCATGAATCCAGTGGGCATCCTTTATATCCCTAACGTTCCTAGGAGGCGAGGCATAACACTCAATCTCCACCCACTCAGGAATGTTGTAGAATTTTCTAAATTCTGAGATTGACCAATTTCCAATCTTCGCCATTGGAAAATACAAGAAAAGCTACAAACCAAAGAGAAAATGCAAAGGGCACGAGAGACTTACAAGACAGAAGATCAGGTCAAATGACGAAGAAGCAACGAGAATGGAGATCGAAAGTAGAAGGTATGAAGCGCAAGAGTTCTCAGAAGATAGAAGAGTGCTGGAAAAGCTGAAACAACGAAAAGAAACGAGCCTTATTCCAACAAACCTTCAAAATCTAATCATATCGCACAGTAAGCGAAGCGGCTGCCGCCAGAAATCGACTCTACAGCTCCCGAGGAATTGCAACACGGCTATTATGGCTAATCATTTAAATCTGTTGGGCCCACATGCATGGCACAACAAATTTAGGGGCAATTGTGGGTACCCGGAAATTAGTACTATAGGCCTGGACGAGTAGCCCAGCCCTAGCGGCCCAAAGTCCAGGCCCCTCATCTTTTGTATTGATCCAATCTCCCCCACGACCCCATGAAGGGAAGTTATAGGGGAGCACGATCCCATGAAGGAAAGTTATAGGGAAGATGGCTAATATGGAGGAACCCATCATCTCCACTAACTAACATACACATATATAAATTAAACCCTAGGTCCGGGGCAAAGGACAAGTTGTATTCTCTGTACTCATTCTCCAGAATATTGAGAAATAATACTGACTGCACCACCGTGGACGTTGGCACATCTTTGCTGAACCACGTACATCCGTTGTTATGTGATTGGCGTTTTGTTTTCTTTGTTCTTTCTTGGTCATTACTTCTCTCATATTTATTTGTGTTGCACAATCATTGTCTCCACACACTCAAGTCCTTCGTTGACGGGTTTGCCGGATATAACCAAATCAAAATGCACCCAAACCACCAAGAAAAAACTGCATTCATCACCCTATGGGGAACCTTTTGCTACACCGTTATGTCATTTGGTCTCAAGAACGCTGGGGCTACCTACCAGAGGGCTGCCACAACCATCCTGCACGATCTAATTCATAAAGAAGTTAAGGTCTATGTGGATGATATGATTATCAAGTCCAAATCTAGAGAGGGTCATATTCCCGCTCTCCGAAAGTTTTTTGAACGACTGTGACAGTATCATATGAGACTTAATCCATAGAAATGCATCTTCAACATCACAAAAGGAAAACTCTTAGGATTCATGGTCAGTAAGAAGGGGATAGAAGCAGATCCCGCCAAGCTGAAGGCCATACTTGAGATGCCACCTCCCCAAACAGAGAAAGAAGTCCGAGGTTTCCTTGGGAAATTACAATACATCAATCGGTTCATCATTTAGTTAACCTCCATCTACGAATTTATCTTCAAACTTCTCCAAAAGGATTCAACTAAGGTTTGGAACGAGGCATGCCAAGAGGCCTTTGACCGAATCAAACAATATCTTACCCAACCCCCGATACTCATGCCACCACAGCCTGGTCTTCCCTTGCTCCTATACCTAATCACAACCGACACTGCAATTGGGGCTTTGCTAGCCCAGCACCTTGAAGATTCCCATAAAGAAAGAGCCATATATTATACCAGTCACAAATTGGTCGGATACGAGGTTAATTACACCGCTTTGGAAAAGGCGTGTGTCTCACTTGTCTGGGTTAATCAAAAGTTGCGGCACTACATACTCGCCTTCCCCATCAAACTTGTATCCCGAATGGACCCAATCAAATACCTACTCGATAAACCCGCTTTATCCAGCCGAACGGCCCGATGGTTGATTCTCTTAGCCGAGTTTGACATTGTGTACATCATGCAGAAAGCCATGAAAGGAAGAGCCATCTCTGACTACCTCGCTGATTATCCTGTAGAAGAAGCCAATGTCTGGATCTTCGAATTCCCAGATGAAAACATCTTTTGCAGTGCTCAAGATAACCTTCGATGGCAAATGTTCTTTGAAGGCGGTGCCAACAAAAGGGGATATGGAATTGGGATACTCCTAATCTCCTCGGATGACTCCCATACTCCCATCACCATCAAATTAGATTTCCCCTGCACCAATAACATGACAGAATATGAGGCATGCACGGTAGGCCTCAACGTTGCTCTCGAGATAGGTATTTAATGCCTATATGTCTACGGGGATTCCTCCCTCATCATCGGCCAAGTGCTCAAAAAATGAAGAATCAAAGAGGAAAAACTCCAACCCTTCTATGCCCACTTAGAAGAACTAGCCTCCCAATTCCAAGATATCACCTTCCATTACCTACCTCGAGCAAAGAATAACCTAGCTGATTCCCCTACTACCCCGGCCTCCATGGTCGACATGCCCGAAGGAATAACTATGACCCCCTTCCTTGTTCAAAAGCAAGATAAACTAACCCACTGCTACCACATTGAGCTTGTCACCACAGAAGATCCCGAGCTAGCCAATTGTTGGTACTATAATATCTGGAGCTTCCAGAAGCATGGTAGATATCCTGAGGGTTCCAACAAGAAAGATCGAGCAACTCTCTGAAGACTGGCTGCCCAGTGCATCATCTGTCACAAAGCACTGCTCAAAAGAAACTTCGATGGAACCCATCTACACTGCATCGCAGGGGCTGACATTGAAAAGATAATGCAAAAAATCCACAACGGAGAATGTGGACCCCACATGAACGGTCACATGCTTGCCAAGAAGATCATCCGATAGGGCTACTACTGGACCACTATAACCCAAGATTGCACCACCTATGTCCGAAGATGCCTCAAATGCTAATAATTCTCCAACCTTCAGCATCTGCCTCCACGTGAATTATACAACATGACCTTTCCCTGGTCGTTCTCCACCTGGGGCATCGACATCATAGAGAAGGTTACACAGAAGGCTGTCAACGGGCATGAGTTCATCCTAGTTGCCATCGATTACTTCACCCAATGGGTTGAAGCGGAGTCATACGCAATACTGAATGCTAAGAAAGTGGCCCAATTCATCAAGAAAAACATCATTTGCCAGTATGGGGTCCCACACGAGCTTGTATCAGATAACGGGTTGCATTTTAAAGCAGAAGTCACAGAAGTGGTCAATGAGTATGGGATTCAGAGACACAAATCTTCCCCTTACCGACCTCAGACCAATGGTGCAGTTGAAGCCGCCAATAAGAACCTCGAAGCCATCATCATTAAGATGACCGAAAGCTGTCGGAATTGGGCCGATCGGATCTCGTACGCCCTCTGGGGCTACCGAACCTCTACTGGGGCTACCCCTTACTCTCTTATCTTCGGCATGGAAGTATTCCTACCCGTGGAGTTAGAAACACCCTCGCTACGTGTCATGCTTGAAAGCAAGGTCAGTGAGGAGGACTGGCGTCAAAGACATCTTGACAAGCTGACCCTCCTAGACGAAATGAGATTGAAAGCTCTATACCACATACAAGTGTACCATCGTCGAATATCGAATTCATTTAACAATAGAGTCAAGGACCGCAGTGTCCAAGAAGGGGACCTAGCCCTCAAAGAAATCATAGAACCCATCTGGGACCCCAGAGGGAAATTCAAACCCAATTGGAGCGCCCCCTTCATTGTCAAGAAAATCTTGCCCAGCGGTGCCACCCTGCTCACCGACTTGGATGGGGAAGAGATGGTCCGTCCAATCAATCTAGATTGTCTCAAGAATTTCTACCCCTAGTCCGAAATCTCGGCACGCTACGACACTTCTCATCCCCCTTCTATTCTAACAAATAAAAATAAATAAAAAGAGGCTCTTCATTTCCCCCTTACCCAGAACTACGTGGGCCTGATCCTCTACAAAAATCATTTTCAAACAAATTAAAACTTTTCAAAAAAACTCAGAGGTACGTAGGCAACTCATACACCTTACATGAGCACAACCCGTTCTTTTTCACAAAATACTATTCTTTTCTTACCTCCGAGAATGACAGTCAATTCCAAAATATATTTGAACAAAAGGATTATGTATGCCTTAGCGATCAGTATAGATAATTCAAAAAACACAAACTCATCAAAGGCACAGCTGGATGATCAGAAACTTGTTTATTTCCTTAATAATAAATTACAGTACAAATTACATAAAAAAAGGAACGGATAACTCCCTTCCCCCCACCTTCCTAGAAAGCCATAATAAAATCCCCATATTTATTCCCCATTACAAAATAAACCGTCTTACCCACAGCTACCAGAGGATCCTGCTCTGTCATCATCATCTGCATCCTGGGGTCACTAAGTTTCCCCTGCCTGAACAGAGTGTCGCAGACACTCCATGTCCCGAAAGGCTCGAACCAACTTCGAAAAGACCACAACACCTCCTTCCATGGTGTTAAAGGAATTAAACCACTTCTGTCCAGTCTCCACTGCCAACATCTTGCTAACTATTTTCCTCCATAACCACGTCATATAATCCCCAAGGATATATCAAACTCTCCCAACAGACTGAGAGGGACGGGTCAACGGACGCCGATTTTCCCACAGAGAGCCAAGCCGCATGCGTAGACGCTCAGTCAAATCCTCTACCGAAAAGAAATTGTAATACCCCGTATTTTATGACTTTTAAATTTAGGGATATATTAAATTTAATTGAGATAAATTAATTTAATATTAATCCGGAAATTTGTTTTAAATGTTACTAGCGTGACGAGAGTTAGTAATTATTGAAAAATTATTGATTTGTTAAATATTATTTATTAATTAGAGTAATATGTAGAATTGAATTTATTAAAATTTTCATGAGGGAATAATATGACAATTTTGGAAATTAAATCAGGACGCGACTGTGTCGTGTCGGGACTAAATTATTATTATTAAAAGTGAATAAATTATAAGTCACTCGTATGGTCGTTTTGAGTGCGCCAATATGTCCAGAAGGGTCGAGATAGTTAAAATAATGTACCTGAGAGTTTAGATTGGGTCTTGGGATGTTTTAGGCCTAATTAACATCCCGGGAGGGCGTTTTTGACATTTCATATTTTTGGGTAATTAAACCCACGAATTTACCAGGATATATCTGATGTTAGGGGTTCTCATATAGGATTAACATAAGCAAAACCAAAGAACGGACATTGGAGAAGAAGTGGAGAAGCTTTCCAAGGAGTTCTAGGCCAAAAACTCCGCCGTTTGCACCGCCGTCACCGCCAAATTGTAGATCGCGCGATGAGGAACACAACCACACCACCTTCTTCCGCAAATCAGAAACAAAATTTCTAGGCAAGTATCTATCTTGATTTATTTTTAGTTAATGCTTCAATTACGTTAGTCTAGGGTTGATTAGAACTAGTTTCATGAAAGAAAGCATATATTGGAGACTAGAATTCGCATATTGTAGAGGTAATAATCATATTCTGGAATTCTAATTCACATGTAGAGAATAAACCACGAATTTTCATTGAGTGAGGAGTAGAAAATTTGGAAAAAGAAGTGGAAGAATTGAAAGTGAAAGAAAAGATTAGGGTTCTTAAGGTTTATATAGTTTTTGCACTTTTAATTGTCATAATTGATGAAAATGATGTGTTTGGGTATATAACACTTGCAGTATCAATTGTTGGGAGTTTGGGAGATAAATATGATGATTTGGTTGAGTTTGGAGAATGATTTCCATAACTAGGTTTTCTGCAGTTTCGCCATAACTGCTTGATCGATCGGTCGATCGATCGACCCCTCTTGGAAAAACTCATCTTCCTCTTATAATATTTTATTCCGATTAAAATGAGTAGTAACCTTTAAACATTATTGTTAGAACATGTTAGGACATAAAGAGGACCAGTAAGACTTAGTAAAAAAGTGAGTATTTAATGTAAGACGAAGTTAGGGTTAACGGGGAGTAATATACATATAGGAAATTATGGGAACGTGTAACTAAAGGAGTGAGACTCGTAAGGAAGTTACGTTAGAAGATAAGAGAGTACCTACTGAAATTATACATAGGGAGATAGAATACTATGAGTGATATGAAGTAAGTATGGAATAATCTATAATTAAAAATAAAAGAGACGAGCCCGTTAGATGGGATAATCGAGTATAGTGTACTAAGAACGAATAATCATAATTATGGGTCGTGGGTGTACCTAATTTTGAAATAGGGATATATATATATATATATATATATATATATATATATATATATATATATATATATATGACTGTGTGTTTGTGCATATATTATATATGTGAAAAATCAAGCCCACGCTACTTGTTATCACGGAGGTTACTGTAACGGAACGGTCTTATCTCGATGGGACCTTTATGGGGGATATTGACTTGTACCCTAGAACATAGAAATCCTTCGTACAGGCTATCTGATTGATAGTCAGACGTTCCTAAGAGACGTGAGGGTATGTGCTGACCTCTTAGTGACTTGGAACTATGCTTCACCTACATTTGTATGCGTTTTGTGTTAATACAGTTCGAGAGTGATTCCGAACTAGTATTTCCCTTAGTACGAGTGATACGGTGACTTGATAGCAGAGTATGCCAGCACCATAAAGTTTATGTGGGGTGCCTATAGTATATATATTATATGATTTATTTAATATATATATATATAGGAATGAAACTGGGAACTTTAATCTGTGTATAAAAAGTAATTCAGTAACGAATCAATACTCCGACTTTAATATAAGTGGTTGGAAATCTTGTGACAACACTGGTATATTTTTCAAATGAAATGAGATAGCTATGCGAACCTTATTCTCAGAAAATGATTATCTTAGCCATAGAAATTGCCAACATGAAACCTTATGGGAGATTTACATTAAAATGAACTTTCGGGGTTAATAGTACGGTAGGCGTGCACACTAGGTGAGAGGTGAGAATTTCTCAAGAGAGTGTCGCATACTAACATGATTGTTGGATTAGCTGGTAAGCATTTTAAATACTTGATAAACTAAATTTAAATTGTTTTACAATCGGGCTCTGACTCGTCTCTTGTCATCTTTTCTCTCTTGTATATATATATGTATGTATTACAGGTGCCCAGCCACAGGGGCGTCATGCTTAGGTTCTTTAGACTGAACGTGCTGCGGCTTATGTGGGAGTTGCAGGCCATTTTCTTAGAAGACCTCGTTGTTGATTCCACTCTTATTTCAGTTCTAATTAGTTGGGCATGTGTCGCCTGTTTTCTTATTCCGTTGGATTTGTCAGAGATTATGTTCATTTATCTTTAGTATTTTTACTCTTTGGTATTTGATTACTATTAGGGTGGTTTTCCTTTGTGGTTTGAAAGTTGGTATTGGTTTATCTGAATGGTTAAATTCGTGGGTGTTTATTTTCCAGTCTTAATAATTGTGTGATTCTTAAACTGTTACTTATTAAAGGTTTTCATAATTGGATTTAATAAAATGGAAATAATGTTTTAAATGGTTTTGACACTTAGCTTAATTATTTACGGTGTTTAAATTGGAAAGTTTATTTTGCGATAGTGATGCTAAGAATGAACCAACCATTCACCTTGATTATAATTTGATAAAGGACTGTTCACCCGGTATTTAATTAGGCGGGGTGTCACAGGTGGTATCAGAGCATCAGGTTCAGTGTCCTTTAGGATCTGTGGCCTTATTATGCTTACAGCGCTGCTTTGTTTGATATAGATCCCTATGTTTAGGATTGTTGGTTTCTACGGTGAGATTTCGTTCTCCAGCTATAACGTATGAATATTAGTGAATTCTAATTGCGTTCGGACATATGCGTGTGACGAGCAATGAAGGATGTCAGATGAGGGACGTTAGGCGGATATCAGGAGGCAGGGCTCAGTCGAGGTTGTAAAGTATATTCGAGGATGATAATCGTAGTCAAGGTCACCCCTATTAGAGAACGAGAGGCCAGGACTATAAAGACGACTAGGACGCAGCCTAAAAATTTCAAGTGCTACTATAGTCGAAAGTGAGGACAAATTTGACCCCCCCCCCCCCCCCCAATGTGGTGTGCTTGTGAGAAGGTCGAAAGGTCAAATTGAGGAGTGTCATCAATGGAAATTCTAGACATGCGGGAATTGTGTGTGTTACCCAACGAAGGTAATATATTCAAACGCTTGGAAATATAGTGGAGTGTGGTTAACTAGAAGTGAAAATTTGGGGTAAAATTTTTCTTGACTCAAGGAAGAAAAGTTACAATAGTGGGAGTCAACCACCACCGTTAGTGGTGAAATGTTGCGTTAATGAAAGGACCTTAGCTACAGTTTAACCACACATTCTTTCATTAGTTGTTCAGAATAAGATATGAATATCGTGCTGAACCCATTACGAAAGGGTCGGACAGGGGTCCATTTGTAAATGGATTTAGACTTTTAACAAATTTTGTATCAGCGGGAGTGGATACCAATGGTAGAGAAGATTCAAGTGGGAAATCGACTCGTGAGGAAAGATTGACAACATTTAAAGAGAATTTTGTTGGACAGATGATCCATATGGTGGCAATGTCACGCGTCATCCGAAGAGATGTTAACGCTCTTATAAAGGGAGCTAAAATAATCAGAAGGCTTATTGGAAAGTGAGTCTAGATGAAAAGTAGTTAGTAAAACACCGCTAGGGGAGACCCATCGGGGGACTTATTTAAATGATTCGGATATCTAAATTCTTACCAAGCGATAGTGAATTCAGTAAGGGTTATTGAATCCAGTAGCACGTTCCTTAGGGCCAATAAAGCTAAGGGAACAACGGGGGTAGCCACCAAGAATTGAGCGTACCAAAGTCCGAGAAGGACAATCCTAATATGGTTAGTATGACAAGTGATAAGTGGATCATGTGTAGACGTATTTTGTGGAAAGTGATTCACATGCGTTAACATTTTCCAAAGTGTGTAAAGAGACAAGAGTAGGATGCCTAGTAAAGGACAATGATTAAAGTAGTTTTGTTTTAGTTTGGACAGACGTGTTATGTTCGAGGACCATTTGTGCAGTCAAGACGATTGGCAAGGTAGGAGTATGAGTTTTATCCTCAGAGGATGAGGCATGTTTTATGTGACACGAGCGAGTCACTATATTTTGCTCATTACTAGATTAGCATGTGAGATGAGTTAGTGCGTATAACTATAAATAGCATTATTATGTGAATATTTTCCCTAGTGTAGCGGGATTATCCTTAGTGCTATCCGGGGAGGATAAATGGGTGTATTAATAGTGTTATATACTTTATTAAGATTACTTGTTTTAGTGATGTGATAAAAGAGTATGATATTGTCTTGGTTACAACTTTATAGTAATGGGTAGTACGATAGTAGGTAGTTATTGCAAGGCCATCAGAATGGTTGCATTAGTGCACCATGTTTTGTTATGGCGAGGCCTCACCTGCGAGAGGACCGGACTCGCACTTATATTTTCTATTCTAAAAACTTCGGAGGGGATATTGGGCTCGAGATATTCGATCCCGGTGTGTGTAGGGACTTTGCTGTTATGATTCAGTATGTATTGGGATTACTGTTGAGCGAAAAGATTTAACTCATTGTTATGTTTAGCGTTCAGGACTTGGTGATAGGAAGAGCTCATTAATATATCTATCCTTTAGAGATGTGAGAGTTAAGAGTTATACCCATATGTTTGAGAATAGGATTTCGAGAATCTCGATGGTATGTATTCGAGGTTTATGGAATGTGATTATCGCCAATGCTGAACAATAGTGCAATTGACGAAATGTTCTTTGTTAAGTGTAATTACGGGAAGAGATGTAACTTTTCTGTCAAGAGATAGAATAAAGGGGAACATGCTATAGAAGGAGGGCCTAACGAATTTCGATAATCGACAATTCTAAGTAGTAGTGTGTCGGGGGGTTCCTTATTTGGATTTCGCATTGCGAGACATACCACGCATGAAACTTAGCGTAAGGTTGGAAGTAGGAAGATGTTTGGTCATTAGTCTATAAGTTTAGTACCTCGATCGCAATAGGAGCAGGTAATTATATCTGTAAATTGGAAGTTGAATTATGAATTAAGGCCAGTGGAGCCGGTCGGGTAGTAAGAAAGCATTGAAAGTTTTGTCTTATCACCACGAGTTGAGGGGTGGAACGCTGATAAAGAGGATTTAAAATTTTAATTTCTAGGGTAATTGAGAGTACCCGAGTGTTGTAAGCACGTTGTGAGCACAAGGAAAAGAAAGAATTGGGTGTTATGTGTGAAGTATATGTGATGCTTACGGTAGTATGCACGGTTTATAGGGTGTGTGGGCATCCTGGTTAGCTGATTTTAGATTCATCCGAGTTATAGGGACGTGGGAATAGACGTGTGGAATAAATGTTTGTGGGATTAACATAACGAAGTGGAAGTGGTAGGGCGGATTGAGTGCCATGTGAAAGACGATAAATCCATATATTTATATTCAGAGTAGCATACTGAATCTGGTTAGAAGGCTGGGGGAAGCCATTTAAAAAGGGGTATTCCTTAAGAAGGGTAGAATCCAAAGTATTATGGAGAACACTCAGAGCAGAGTTGAAATTAGTCCAATGTTGAGAGCGACTAACGCGTACAAAGAGTAGAGATGTTAGTATAGTCTAAACAGGTCTAGAAGTTCACATCGTGGAGAAAAGTGCATGGTTCATAACTTTCAGTATACGCAAGGGAAAGAAAGGGAGTATTAAGTGTCACTTAAAATGAGACATAATAAGTAGAAATCGATGTCGAGCGGGACATATTGAGTAGTCTCCGCGGGCACTACTCATAAATAGAAATAGGTTCGAACAAGAGGAACAACCAAAGAATTTTGGGGCTATCAACAATTTCTATAATGGAAGAGGCCGGTAAAGTCGGTAAAGTTTCTTGGATAAGTTGACAACCTCAAGGTAAGATCAAGAGTTCCCTCGAACGTGTGGAACAAGATGCCTAAGAAGGACGTGATTGACATTACTTTGGGGTGAGTTACAATATTAGCTAGTGTGCCTTAGTCTTCCTTTGAAAGGGAGAATCACGCCGATATGTGGTCCTACAGAGTATTTTTCTGAATTAGGATAAGATTTTTGAATCCCACCTTCAATACCGGATTTCAGGAAGCAGCGAGGATATTATTTCATTTTGAGCAGGTTGTATCACCCATAATTTGAGGAGTACGCAAGCGGTGATTAACCATTAGTGGAGCAGTGTGAAAGTTATTTTTGGGTTCATTGTGATCATTTATTTTCCACAACGATTATAGCTCGCAAGTGGAGTATAGTATGGTAATTGTGGGAGGATATTACCTAAGGGTAGGGTTACGTGGGAGCACTCGTACCTGTTTATTGTGAACAGATGCTTATTGAGGATTTGGTACGGGGGAAAACCTCAACTTTCTTATTCTGAATGTTAAGAGATGGGCGGATAATCAGAATTTTGGATTGGGTGAGTTAGAGTCTGACAATTATGGTGGAACTCCACGACTATTTTAGGTGAATATAAGTGGTCAGATGCTCGTATGGTTTCTCTCAGAATGGGAGTTTTTTGTTTAGATAAATCCGATTGGTTCTTAGGTAGTGAGGTGCGGCCTCCCAATGATATTGAAATAATAAGGAATTAATAATGTATAGGCATGTCTTATTCAATTGTTATTGGTTAAAAGACAATGAGAAGTGTCTTTAATGAGAGTGTTAAACAAGCTTGCTGTGAGACGGGGGCTATAGTGATTGAGCGCCTTACTATGTAGATAGTTTGCGTACTAATAAGGTATCCAGAAATTTTAATACAAGATGAGACGACTTGTATTTATTTATTTTGTTGTATATAGCATTGGAAATTTAATTTAGTTATATTTATTCAAGAGAATTTTGTTGTATTAAATTGATGAGATTGAGATTTGTAGTTATCTTTCGATGTTGTGGGAATTAGATGCTTTATACCTTGTTACAGATGATACAAGATAGGCCTTATTTTTCGAATTTTGGGACGAAATTCCGTTATTAGGGGAGGAGTATTTAATACCCCGTATTTTTATGACTTTTAAATTTAGGGATTTATTAAAATTAATTGAGATAAATTAATTTAATATTAATCCAGAAATTTGTTTTAAATGTTATTAGTGTGACGAGAGTTAGTAATTATTGAAAAATTATTCATTTGCTAAATATTACTTATTGATTAGAGTAATATGTAGGATTGAATTTATTAAAATTGTCACAAGGGAATACTATGACAATTATGGAAATTAAATCAGGACGTGCCTGTGTCGTGTCAGGACTAAATTATTATTATTAAAAGTGAATAAATTATAAGTCACTCGTATGGTCGTTTTGAGGGCGCCAATGTGTCCGGAAGGGTCGAGATAGTCAAAATAATGTACCCGGGGGTTTAGTTTGGGTCTCGGGACGTTTTTAGGCCTAATTAGCATCCCGAGAGGGCGTTTTGGACATTTCATATTTTTGGGAAATTAAACCCACGAATTTACCAAGGATGTATCAGATGTTAGGGGTTCTCATCTAGGGTTAACATAAGAAAAATCAAAGAACGGACATTGGAGAAGAAGTGGAGAAGCTTTCCAAGGAGTTCTAGGCCAAAAACTCCGCCATTTGCACCGCCGTCACCGCCAAATTGTAGATCGCGCGACGAGGAACACAACCACACCACCTTCTTCCGCAAATCAGAAACAAAATTTCCAGGCAAGTATGTATCTTGATTTATTTTTAGTTAATGCTTCAATTACGTTACTCTAGGGTTGATTACAACTAGTTTCATGAAAGAAAGCATATTTTGGAGACTAGAATTCACATGTTGTAGAGGTAATAATCATATTCTGGAATTCTAATTCACATGTAGAGAATAAACCACGAATTTTCATTGAGTTAGGAGTAGAAAATTTGGAAAAAGAAGTGGAAGAATTAAAAGTGAAAGAAAAGATTAGGGTTCTTGAGGTTTATATAGTTTTTGCCCTTTTAATTGTCATAATTGATGAAAACCCATATGTTTTATGTAGAAAATTATGTGTTTGGGTATATAACACTTGTAGTATCAATTGTTGGGAGTTTGGGAGATAAATATGATGATTTGGTTGAGTTTGGAGAATGATTTCCATAACTGGATTTTCAGCAGTTTCGCCATAACTGCTTGATCGATTGATCGATCAAAGAGCATCGATTGATCGATGATCGATCGATCGACACCCTTCCATCGATCGATCGACCCCTCTTGGAAAAACTCATATTCCTCTTATAATATTTTCTTCCGATTAAAATGAGTAGTAACCTTTGAGCATTAATGTTAGAACATGTTGGGACATAAAGAGGACCAGTACGACTTAGTAAAAAAGTGAGTATTTAATGTAAGACGAAGTTAAGGTTAACGGGGGGTAATATACACATAGGAAATTATGGGAACGTGTAACTAAAGTAGTGAGACTCGTAAGGAAGTTACGTTAGAAGATAAGAGAGTACCTACTGAAATTATACATAGGGAGATAGAATACTACGAGTGATATGAAGTAAGTATGGAATAATCTATAATTAAGAATAAAATAGACGAGCCCGTTAGATGGGATAATCGAGTATAGTGTACTAAGAACGAATAATCATAATTACGGGTCGTGGGTGTACCTAATTTAGAAATGGGGATAGTAATATATATATATATATATAAATATATATATGACTGTGTGTTTGTGCATCTATTATATATGTGAAAAATTATGCCCGCGTTACTTGCTATCACGGAGGTTTCCGTGCCGGGATGGTCTTATCTCGATGGGACCTTTATGGGGGATATTGACTTGTACCCTAGAACATTGAAATCCTTGGTACAGGCTATCTGATTGATAGTCAGACGGTCCTAAGAGACGTGAGGGTATGTGTTGACCTCTTAGTGACTTAGAACTATGCTTCGCCTCCATTTGTATGCGTTTTGTGTTAATATAGTTCGAGATTGATTCCAAACTAGTATTTCCCTTAGTACGAGTGATACGGGGACTTGATAGCAGAGTATGCCAGCACCATAAAGTTTATGTGGGGTGCCGATAGTATATATATTATATGAGTGATTTAATATATATATATATATATATATTTATAGAGAGAGAGAGAGAGAGAGAGAGAGAGAGAGAGATGAAACTGGGAACTTTCATCTGTGTATAAAAAGTAGTTCAGTAGCAAATCAATACTCCGACTTTAATATAAGTGGTTGAAAATCTTGTGACAAAACTGGTATATTTTTCAAATGAAATGAGATAGCTGTGCGAACCTTATTCTCAGAAAATAATTATCTTAGCCATAGAAATTGCCAACTTGAAACCTTATGGGAGATTTACATTAAAATGAACTTTCGAGGGTAATAGTGCGGTAGGCGTGGACACTAGGTGAGAGGTGAGAATTTCTCAAGAGAGTGTCTCATACTAACACGATTGTTACATTAGCTGGTAAGCATTTTAAATACTTGTTAAACTAAATTTAAACTGTTTTACAATCGGGCTCTGGCCCGTCTCTTGTCATCTTTTCTCTCTTGTATATATATATGTATATATTACAGGTGCCCAGCCACAGGGGCGTCATGCTTAGGTTCTTTGGACTGCATGTGTTGTAGCTTATGTGGGAGTTACTTGCCATTTGCTTAGACGACCTCGTTGTTGATTTCACTCTTATTTCAGTTCTAATTAGTTGGGCATGTGTCGCCCATTTTCTTATTCCGTTGGATTTGTCAGAGATTATGTTCATTTATCTTTAGTATTTTTACTCTTTGGGATTTGATTACTGTCAGGATGGTTTTTCTTTGTGGTTTGAAAGTTGGTATTGGTTTATCTGAATGGTTAAATTCATGGGTGTTTATTTTCCAGCCTTAATAATTGTGTGATTCTTAAACTGTTACTTATAAAAGGTTTTCATAATTGGATTTAATAAAATGGAAATAATGTTTTAAATGGTTTTGACACTTAGCTTAATTATTTAGGGTGTTTAAATTGGAAATTTTATTTTGCGATAGTAATGCTAAGAATGAACCAATTGTTCACCTTGATTATAATTTGATAAAGGACTGATCACCCGTTATTTAATTAGGCGGGGTGTCACAGAAATTTAGTGTCCGTGGTGGCATGACCTGTACCCAGCAAAATTAGCACAGAAGCCGCCAAGGGAAATAAAAAGAGGTATGTCTAAGACCAACCAACCGCACATAAGAGTATTCTCCTAGCTCCAAAACAGGCAGCAACTGTCCCCACTATGGCACTGACCAGTACAAATTCCGAGCCCCATGCTCCACAAACCAGTTCTCCCAGCTCGTAGTATCCAGGACAACATAGAAGAAGTGACGCAAAAAGAAGTTGGGTACAACCAACAAAGGATATTCTGGAAGAGTCACCAGGCGGAGTCCTTCAGACAACCACATGAATAGCATCACGAGGCTACTCCGTAGGAAGTCAGAACGACCTTCTCGCCAGGCATCCAGACCATTCAGGGTCTCCTCCATTATCACCGCCGCAGGATTGCGAAGGTATGACTTCCACGAAGTAATGGCTGCAAGTTGCGGATCCACCAGTAATTCCCCAGTCACTAGTAGCAATTTTGAAACTAAGCCCAGAGCAACGGCTCCAGCGTATCCAGCATCGCCATCTTCCTGCATATGTACAGACTACAACACCGTCGGGAGGGAAATCATTCCTCCAGCAATCAGTGATCTAGCCATCGAAGGCGAAATGCGAAGAAGCCCAGCCAGCAAATCCCTGGGAGAATAGAAAAATTCGGGTAAAGCCGCAGCAACACTAGGATTTACCCCCATCATGACAGAATATTTCTCGTAGGTAGGACAAACATCATCCAACCCAAAGCGAAATACATGGTCTTCGGGGTACCAGAATTATACTGCCGCTATCAGCATGTTCCACTCAATGGGTTGATTGCGCCATAAAGAAACTCGACGCATGTTGAAAGAATCATAGTCGACATTATAAGAGCACATCGCTTCCAAGTCTTCGAGAACTCAATGATACCAGGGAGAGCCATCTTGCAAGACTATGAGATAGTAGGCAAGTAAGTAAGGATGTGAAGGTGTGAGGGAAACACCCCACCCCTACCCTTTTTATACATGAGAACCCTTACAAGAGACATAATCCCTGTAGAAATCGGAGGGAATCCTACCCCACAAAAGTACCAAAGGCTGAAGATGGAACTAATCAAAGCTTTGAATTGATGGGACTGGACTTGACTGCCGATAGGTAGGAAAAGGTGCTTGCCGATCGACAACCCCTACTCTTGGAAATTTTCCTTTTTCCTCTTTTGTAAAAAATCAGAAAAACCCAATAAAAATAAATTGATATTCTCAACAGAATTTCAAAAATCCTCTTCCGTCCCTATATGATTTCCCATTTTTAACTTTCCTTTAAAATCTGAAAAATATCTCTTTTTACGATCTCAGCAGCAAAGTAAAAAACGCATGTGCATGCATTCACTCATTCATCATTAACAAAAGATAATAAAAATCCCATTGCATTGCATATATATATTATTCTGTGTTACATCAAATTTTGTAGGAAATAAAAGAAAAGAAAAAAACGACGGGACTCAGCCCGAACCCACATCCTCGCTCTCTTTCCCTTATGACGAGATGACGCACCACCGCTAACCGAGCTTGAGTCATCCCCGAACCAAGCAGACGGCACCAAGCAAGAAGGGACAGGGACCGCATCCCAAATATGGGCAGTCACCGAAGATATCCAGTCTCTAATGTCCCTCAACCAAGTGGTCGACACTCGGACTTGCTGCAAGTAAAAAGAAGAATCAGTAGTAAAAGAGGGATCAAAATAGAAAAGGAACCAAAAAAAAAGAGCAAGAAGGCATACCAAAGGACGAAGAACCTCCTCGGTCAAACCCAACTCCTCTGGATCCATCGCATGAGGACGGTGCAACATAGGCACCATCCCTCCATCAGCTCGCTGAATGTCGTATGAAGGAGTGTGCAATCGTACGAAAGGAACCTCTGAAGTCGTCACCGTCGTCGGACCACCGCTGTTGTGGGAGGACCCCACCGCCCAATTTGAACCCGCAGGAGGGAAAGGAAAGGCATCATATATGCTGGGTGCCATCAACCAGCTTGTCACAAAGTCCATATAGTCATACGGCGCAGCCATATCAGTGTACAACAAGTAGGACTCGTCGATTATCATCATGATCCTCGCATCCTCTGGCATCAACCGCTCCCACCTCATGGACATAGGAGGCACCACCACCTCCTCCTCAGCAATCTGTCGAACCACCCACTCCCCAAGATACCAAGAATGTCCAAACTCATGCGCCAGTAAGCGTCGCATCTGGGCGTTCACCTCGATCGCCCCCGTATCCTGAATGGCTGTCCCCCAAGGATAGAAGGTCACCTGAAAATCCCCGAGTAAGCATAAGTTAATACAAAATCAGAACATGCCAAAACCAAGAATGAAAAGGAAAGATTCTTACCCTACCACTGGTCAAGCCATTCAAGACCTGACGCACTGCCTCTAGAGAGAGAGATGCCTTCAATTGTCGATTAGCCTTCTGCCATCGATACAATCGGAAGAAGTCCCCAATAGTCTCATCCTTCAAAGCGATCAGCTGGGTATTGCATCCAATCACCTCATAGAACCACGTCTGCTAAAGACAAAAATTCACAATTAAAAAAGAGACGCATAAGGAAATTACGAATGCATGAAAGGAAAATGCGCAAAATTAAAAGATACCTCGAGGAGATACGTGGCTTCAGTAAAAGTTTGTCGACAGCACTGGCTTTATGCATCCAAAGAAAAATAGAGGGTCACCAAAGTCAGGCTCCCCCAATCATAGAAAGGGATGTTCGAAAACATCCTCAAATACGGCAAGAACCACAAGTGGATGATGTCGCCACTCGATGCCACCATAAAGCCTCCCAGCACCAATAAGATGAATAACTGGGCCATTTGCCTCACCTGCAGCCCGTCCTCCACATCAATCACCCTACTCAGCAAGACATCCTTCAGCAAGGACAACCGGATGGAATCCCCAGAGACTATCCTCCCTACGTCACCAAGTGTCGCACGCACTGCTTCCGGCCTTATCTCAAAGAACGATCCACCTCTATTTGCTCTCCATCACAATCCAGCCCCAACAGCTGCTGCACGTCTATGGGAGTAACCGTCATCTCCCCAAAGCTGAAATGGAAGGTGTGGGTAGTATCCCACCATCTCTCCCACAAAGCGCACAAGACCGTTGTCAATCGAGGCGTCTCATCCAACGCAGACGCCAACCTCCCAAAACCTACTGATGATACCACCCAACGCACCACGGGTAGAAGATACTCCCAGACATCCTTAAGCCCCGTCATCCCACGGGCACACATGTTCTTTAAAGAGATATCAGACTGTCAAAAGGAGAAACCTTATCAAAATTTAAGAAAGGGAAAATGACCAAAAAGAGAGAGGAATGCCAAAAGTCAAGTTACTTACATAACCGCCAGGGCTCACCACCTTAGAAGACCGATGACGCGATGGCTCCCGTAGCAAAGTTCGCTCATTCGCAACTGGCTCGAATGCATCAAAAGAGTTCTCACTCCCAAAGTAAGAGACGCCCTAGCCCTCCATTCCATGTTCGCCCAGTCATCGACATTCAACCATTCCCTATGCGCTGCAGTGCTCACAAAAGCGGCCATTTCTTAGAGATCGGAATGCAAGAACGATTTGCAGAGGAAAATCGCATAGAGAAAGAAAGAAAAGAGCTGTGAAAATTGAAGGGAATTTGCCCCCTTTATATAGGATGCTAAATGTTATGCCGATCGACATTGACCCCTCACCCACCGATCGGCACTGTCTCCTTACCTTCCCGAGGCAGTCCAAAAGTATGTACCACTGTCGAATGGCACCCCGTGCACCATGCCGACCGGCACCCTCTTGAAATTTCGTACAAAAATTCTTAGAAAATACCAGAAAGTCCTGAAAAATCCTCAGAAAATTCCTAAAAATCCAAGGAAGGATTTAGAACATTTTCACCAAGAAAATTTCACACTCCCTCAAGCAGCGGAACTCTCAAAAAACCAAGTTAAAATCCTCCCGGCAACGTCCCCGAAGGATCTCTAAGGTCTTGCAATACGTCCAATACCTGGACCACCTAATCACTTCCTCGATAAAGTTTACAACATCAAACTCGCCTCTCCTCCGCAGATCACAAACACTTCCCCGGCAATCAGCTCCCCGGCTCAAAATAACATTACGAGGTAATTTCCCCAGCGGAACTCCAGAAAGTCATTTTCAAAGTCTCCAAAGGACACAATACGTTTTCCAAGCTCATTCCCCAGCGAAACCCAAAGTCCAATCTTCATCTTCTCTTAGGTCAGAATTGACCTCGGTCTTGGATCATCACCTTAGTTAAGTCAAAATTAACCTCGATCCATGGTCGTCACCACTCTTAGGTCAGAATTGACCTCGGTATTGGATCATCACCTTAGTTAGGTCAAAATTGACCTCGATCCTCGATCATCACCTCTCTTAGGTCAGAATTGACCTCGGTCTTGGGTCGTCACCTTAGTTAGGTTATAATTGACCTCGGTCCTCGGTCGCCACCACTCTTAGGTCAGAATTGACCTCGGTCTTGGATCGTCACCTTCGTTAGGTCAGAATTGACCTCGATCCTCGGTCGTCACCTCTCTTAGGTTAGAATTAACCTCGGTCTTGGATCGTCACTTTAGCTAGGTCAGAATTGACCTCGGTCCTCGGTCGTCACCTCTTTTATGTCACAATCAACCTCGATCTTAGATCGTCACCTTAGTTAGGTCAGAATTGACCTCGGTCCTCGGTCGTCACCACTCTTAGGTCAGAATTGACCTCAATTTTAGATCATCACCGTAGTTAGGTCAGAATTGTCCTCGATCCTCGGTCATCATAACTCTTAGGTCAGAATTGACCTCGGTCTTGGATCGTCACCTTAGTTAGGTCATAATTGACCTCGGTCCTCGGTCATCACCACTCTTAGGTCAGAATTAACCTTGATCTTGGATCGTCACCTTAGTTAGGTCAGAATTGACCTCTCTCCTCGATCGTCACCTCTCTTAGGTTAGAATTGACCTCGGTCTTGGATCGTTACCCTAGTTAGGTCAGAATTGACCTCGGTCGTCACCACTCTTAGGTCAGAATTGACCTCGGTCTTGGATCATCACCTTAGTTAGGTTAGAATTGACCTCGGTCCTCAGTCGTCACCACTCTTAGGTCAGAATTGACCTCGATCTTAGATCGTCACCTTAGTTAGGTCAGAATTGACCTCGGTCCTTGGTTATCACCACTCTTAGGTCAGAATTGACCTCGGTCTCAGATCGTCACCTTAGATAGGTCAGAATTGACTTCGATCCTCGGTCGTTACCTCTTTTAGGTCATAATTGACCTCGGTCTCGAATCGTCACCTTAGTTAGGTCAGAATTGATCTCGGTCCTCGATCGTCACCACTCTTCGGTCAGAATTGACCTAGATCTTAGATCGTTTAGTTAGGTCAGAATTGACCTCGGTCCTCGGTCGTCACCACTCTTAGGTCAGAATTGACCTCGATCTTGGATCGTCACCATAGTTAGGTCAGAATTGACCTCGATCCTCGGTCGTCACCTCTCTTAGGTCAGAATTAACCTCGGTCTTGGATCGTCACCATAGTTAGATCATAATTGACCTCGATCCTCGGTTGTTACCTCTCTTAGGTCAGAATTGACCTCGGTCTTAGATCGTCACCTTAGTTAGGTCCAAATTGACCTCGATCCTCCATCGTCACCTCTCTTAGGTCAGAATTGACCTCGGTCTTGGATCGTCACCCTAGTTAGGTCAGAATTGACCTCAGTCCTTGGTCGTCACCTCTCTTAGGTCAGAATTGACCTCGGTCTTGCATCGTCACCTTAGTTAGGTCAGAATTAACCTCGGTCCTTGGTCGTCACCTCTCTTAGGTCAGAATTGACCTCGATCCTCGGTCGTCACCTCTCATAGGTTAGAATTGACCTCAATCTTAGATCGTTGCCTTAATTAGGTCAGAATTGACCTCGGTCCTCGGTCGTCACCACTTTTAGGTTAAAATTGACCTCGATCTTGGATCGTCACCTTAGTTAGGTCAGAATTGACCTCGATCCTCGATCATCACCTCTCTTAGGTCAGAATCGACCTCGATCTTGGATTGTCACCTTAGTTAGGTCAGAATTGGCCTCAGTCCTCGATCGTCACCTCTCTTAGGTCAGAATTGACCTCGATCTTGGATCGTCATCCTAGTTATGTCAGAATTGACCTTGGTCCTCGGTCGTCACCACTCTTAAGTCAGAATTGACCTCGATCTTGGATCGTCACCTTAGTTAGGTCAGAATTAACCTCGGTCCTCGATCGTCACCACTCTTAGGTCAGAATTAACCTTGGTCCTGGATCAGCACCTCAACTTAAGCTTGTAGAATTGGCTTCGACCCACAGAATTGGTCATCTTAACTTAAGCCCGTAGAATTGGTCATCTTAACTTAAGTTCTCAGAATCGGCTTCAACCCGCAAAATTGGTTACCCTCATCTTCAAGCCCACAGAATTGGCTTCGACCCGCAGAATTGGCTTCGACCCACAAAATTGGTCATCTCAACTTAAGCCCTCAGAATCGGCTTCGACCCATTGAATTGGTCATCCTCCTTCAAAGCATCATGCGGTGTCTATTCGATGACTATTATTTGTTCCAAAATCACCCATCAAGGTACTCTATAAACACCCCATTCTGTTACTCCCTAAAACTCTCCTTAGGTCCCTAGCATCTCCCTTCATCACTACAAACCTAGGTCATACCCCGGGTACTAACCTAGAAGCCATCAGGCACTCCCAAGCTCCGTTTGTCCAAAATTCAAAGTCTTCAGCATGATCGAGATTGAATGAATCTCTGAAGGGCACTAAAACCCCTTTCTAACGGTCCATCCCATGTGTAATTCTGACTTACCATGCGGACGAACGACCCATTTCCCCTGAGACTCAATCAGGATGCCACCGGGTGCTCTCGAGCTCTGTTTGACCAAGGTCACCTCTTCAGCTCAACCGATACTGAATGAATATTCAAAAGTCACTAAATCCCCTTTACAACGGTCCGCTCCGTGCGTAATTCTGACTTACGGTACGGACTAATGATCTGTTTTACTCCTAGAGGTCGTTGAATGCTTCCAGGGCTCGGTTGACCAAAGTCAACTCCCTGAACCAGATCAAACTCTTTGGAATGTCTAAGTTCATCTCCTAACCTTTCCAATGGTCCACCCCGTGCGTGATTCGGACTTACCATGCGGACGAATGATTCGTTTACGTTCGACAGTTCCCCGTCTAATAGACTGACGAATGCTTCCAAGCCATATTTGACCCAAAGTCAACTCTCAGACCCGGGAATAGTCCAATGGACTTTCAAAGGTCTCTGAATTACCTTTCCAACGGTCCACCCCGTGCACAATTCTGATCAACGATTTATGTTCTGCGGTCGATTTACCAAAAAAGGCCTGAATGGCAGGAATAGGGGTATGCCGATTGTCAATTCCCTGGGCCTATAAAAAGTAGGCCCTGACCTCACTTGCAAGATGTAATACCCCGTAATTTTATTGATTTTTATTTAAGGGATTAATTAAATTAAATGAGAATTAATTGGGAATTAATACGGGTACAAATGCTAGCGAGATGTGAGTTGGTATTTGATTTTGATGTTATAATTGAAAATTTCATGTATTGAAAATATTAAAATTGTCGCGAGGCAGAAATACGACAATTTGGAAATTTAGTTGGGACGCGCATGTCAGTCGCATCAGGAATGAAATTATTTGAATTAAAAAGTGAATTATATTTTTATCAACTGAATGGTCATTTTGAGCACGCCAACATGTCCGGAAGGGTCGAAATAGTCAGAAAACACTACCCGGGAGTTTAGTTTGGGTCCCGGGGAATTTTTTGGCCATACCGGCAACCTAGAAGGGTATTTTGGTAATTTAAAAATAGGAGAATTAAAAGCACGAATTTTAGAGGTTAATTTTATATTAGAAATAAACCCACTAATTCCATAATTCAGCATTTAACAAGAAGTGGGCTACGGGAGTTATAGGGAGAGTCTTAAGAGGTTCCAAAAGAAACCCTAGCCACCATCACCATCTTTGGGAGAAATCTGAAAAGAGAGAGACGAGAATCAACTTTCACCTTTCAAAATCAAATCAGAACATCTAAGGCAAGTGGTTTAATTACATAATTTCAAGTGAATGTTTCCTCATTGCTTAGGATTAAATATATGTCTTGTATTGAAAGTTTGATGAAAAACCCATGAAATTGGAATCTTATATAGGGATTGCATGTAGAATGGTAATGAATGAGTTCCATATCCAAAATGTATCTTTGATGATTTTAAAAACGGATTTATAAGGAGAAATTGCAGACGTTAAAATTCTGGCGTCATGTTTATAGGGTTTGGGATAATGTTTGGTAATTATGATGATTACATGTTAATTTAGGAGGCATTGACCCCAAATATATGTTAGAGGGTGACTTAGGAGGACTAAGGGTAGTTTAAAAATGTTAAAACTTAATTGGGATGATCTTAGTGGGGATTTAAAGGAGAAAAATCTAAAGAAAAATGAATTGGGGGAATTTCTGAGCGCAGTCTGCCATCTCGTTAGAAGAGCTGCCCAGGTCGTTCGAACGACCTCGTTCGAACGAGCTTCTAACGAGATGACAATATCCCTTCTAACGAATTGATAGTTCATTCAAATCCTTTCGTTCGAACGACACTCGTTCGAACGAGACTTCTAACGAGTTGAAAAAATGGCCTTTTTGGCCTGATTTTATTTCAAATGTTCTGTAGACTTAAATAATTGAGATTTAACCTTCCCTTATTGACTAGTGGGTATAATTGTGAGAATTGGTGTACGTTAAGGAGTAGAACTTAGAACCTTATAGTAATTCGGATGACATTTGTAGAATAGGAAACGAATACCTAATTACGACGTGAGAAGGGTTGATAACGTTAATATACAAATCGGGGACTTGTAATCATATAACATTAAATGATGGTATAAGAACGAGAAGTATACCTATATTAATAATTCGAGATATCTAAGATGTGCAAATGCTTAGTATATGCGGTTTTATATGTAAAACATACCTACCATACTTGCTATCACGGGAGGTCTGCGTTCGATTAGGGCCATCTAATCTTTGTGTGCCTACGGGGGGATTTAGATTGGTACCTCAAGGACATAGGTCAAAGAAGGACTTATTGAGAAGTTAATAAGTCTGCTGATCATGGGAGCGTAGGTATGTGCGTGACCCATGTGATGTGATCTATGTTCGCCTCTATTTTGTGTGATTGTAGTTATTTGAGAACGGTTCCTGAGAGATTCGGAATGTGTGGTCCTTAGGTAGGTGATGTACCGGGATTGGATAACAGAGTATGTGTGCACCGCAGCTTAGTCTCGGGGTGCTAGTATTGTATATTTATGATGATAATAATATACAGTAAATTGAAATGAACTGTAATGTATAAATGTGAGTATTTATAATATCAACGTTTTGTAAAAGATAAAATGGAATATCTCTAGTGATTAGTAGTACTAAAATGGGAAGCTGTGTAGAAGAGCAAAACACTTTGTTTAAAATAAGATGTCGGGAACTAAATCGTGAATCGTATAGTAACATTAGATTTTATATTGAACCAGTTAGATACGGGCATAACTAGATTCGATTACGGATACGTTAGGAGTGCACAGATAGTCGAGAGGTGAGTATTTCATGTGAGAGCACGTCCTAACATGTATTTTGCATTCATTGTTTTATGTCATTAAAACACTTGCTATATTTTAAACTGTTTTTCACAATCGGGCTCTGACCCGTTTGCTTTCCAATATATTTTTGTAAAAACCTTTTAGGTGCCCAGCCACAAGGACACCATGAATAGGAGTTCCATTGAGGTGACGGACTGTAGCTGACGTGGAAGTTACAGGACTTTGACAGTAGACGCCTCCACTTTCGATCTTGACTCTATGTTACTAGATTTTGCTCATCTGTTGGGCATGTCGCCCCATTTCTTTTAGACACTTTATTTATCCAGTTATATCAGATTTTTGGGTTGTAATTAATTTAGTGATGCAGACTTAGTATTTGTTTATTCCTGTATTTGGATTGTTGTGAGGAGTATCCCTCCAGGCTCATTAATATTTTATGGTTATTCCATTGTCATTATGTGGTGGTGGTGGTTATGTTAGCATTTCATAATTTAATTATTGCATGTTAATCGAATTTAATTAAAATTGATAACTCACTTTTTAAATATTAGGTGGCTAGTAATTGTTAAAACGTTTTCGACAATGATGCTATGAACTGAACCAACTTGGCATTTTGTAATAATTTAATAAAGGAGTAGCTACCCAGTATTTAATTAGTCGGGGTGTCACAGGTGGTATCAGAGCATCAGGTTCTAGTGTCCTTAGGATCTGTACGGCTTGTTATGTTTCCGCTGAACTTTCTTTGAGATAGAGCCCTATATGTTAGGACTGTTGTATTCTTTTATGTATATTCCGCTCTTCATCTATTTTGAGATAATAACTGCGAACTTATAAGACTTTACTCTCGTTTCAGATGCCTCCACGACGTGAACATCGAGTTTCTAGGGATGCATAGCCCGAGCCACAGCCTGCACTAGTTCAGGGCACCATGAATGTCGCAGAGGTTGCAGCCATTGTAGCCCAAGCAGTGAATGTCGCCCTCGCAGTTATGCAGCAGGCACCACCTCAGGCGTCGGTAGTCGCGCCAATTCAGGCTCAAGCATTCCCGTCTGCTTGGGAACGCATCCGTGATGCTTTTCAGAAAGCACACCCTCCGGAGTTTGTAGGTAGCTCCAACGTTGTTGTGTCCAGTCAGTGGAGGAAGGACATTCAAAGGCACTTAAGGATGTACGAGTGCACGGATGTTCAGAAGCAGATACTAGCTACTTTTAAGCTAGTAGGATCAGCATTGCAGTGGTGGGAGTCCATTACCACCTCAGAGGAGAGAGATGCCCTTTCAATTCAGGACATCTGTGTGCGGTTCGACCACAAATATTTTCCATCAGTCGTTCACACCGAAATGAGGAGAAAGTTAATGAACCTCAAGCAGGAGGGAAAGACTGTGGCTGAGTATGAGGCCGAATTCACTAATCTATTAAACATTGTTCCCGATGATATTCCGACTGAGGAGAAGAAGATTCAGAAGTTTATGGACGGATTGACTTGGAGGATCCGACAGCACTTATTGGGAAATCTCTTATTGGCCACTTACTCTGATGTGGTTAACGCAGCACTACTTCAGTGCCAGGATCATCGCTTCCACATGTCTGAGAGTAAGAGATCAGGAGAGTCCAACCATTAGGGCAAGACAGGGGGAAAGGGTGCCAGCGGGGCACAATCTGCCCAGGGTCAGTACAGGCAGGGTGATCAGGGTTCCCAACAGGGGGATCCTAAGAGATTCAGATCTGGGGGTTTCTGGAACGGTCAAGGAGGTTTCAGACATGGCCATCAGGGTCAGAACGGCCATCAGGACCAGTACGGCCAGAATGGTCAGCAGCAGCAGTTCCAGCAGGGCCAGTATGGTCAAGGTAGGAATAGCAACGGCCATCAGGGCCGAGGGCAGCAGGGACAGCGAGGGGGAAACTTCCCGGGGAAGTGTTTCATTTGTGGCAAGATTGGTCACAAATTCCAGGATTGTCCTGATAGGGGCAGGGCCCCACAGTAGCAGCAGCAGGGTGCTCTACACGAGCCACAGAGGCCTATGTTTCTCGCCGCCCTCCCAGCACCACCACAGATGGCAGCATTACCACCCATCCCAGCGGTCCCAGTCCAGCAGGGACAACTTCAGTATGGGAGAGTGTATCAGCTCCATCAGGCCGCAATCCCACAGGATCCACCTGCCATTGAGGGTATGTTCTCTATTCAGGGGACTATGGGGCGTATTTTATTTGATACGGGGGCCACACATTATTGCATTGCCATGAGATTTACACGCACTTTGGGGTTGTTAGACACTGCAGAGAGCACGATTACTTGTGTAGATTCACCGTTGAGTAGGGGTTCTGTAATTTCCCATATTTGTAGAGGTGTGGGTATAGAAATAGGGAGATTTACTTTACCCGCTGATATGCTAGTATTAGAGATGGCTGAGTACGATGCGATAGTTGGTATGGATTGGCTAGTTACGTACCGAGCCATGATTGACTGTTTCAGTAGGAGTATTATTTTTGCCATTCCCGGGTAAGATATGTTTTTAGTGGCGATGCCTCGCCCTGAGGGAGGATCGTCCACTCATTTGTACTATATAGAGGAGGAGACCTCTAAGGAAGTGGTGATACCACTTGATTCGATTCCAGTCGTTAGAGAGTTCGCTGATGTATTCCAGGATATACCTGGATTACCTCCTAGTATATAGATAGATTTTGTTATTGATTTGACGTCGGGCACTCGGCACATTGCCCGCGCACCGTACCGTACGGGTCCAACGGAGATGAGAGAGCTAAGGGATCAGATAGAGCAGTTGTTGGGTCAGGGGTTTATCCGGAGGAGTACTTCGTCGTGGGATGCCCCTGTGTTATTCGTAAAGAAGAGGGATGGATTGTTAAGGTTGTGTGTAGATTACCGAGAGTTAAATAAAGTCACGATACGGAATAAGTATCCGTTGACCCAAATCGATGACTTATTTGACCAGTTGAGAGGATTCTGCTTCTTCTCAAAGATTGATTTGCGATCGGGATACCATCAGTTGCGTATCAGGGAACAGGACGTCTCGAAGACTGCTTTCTTGACGAGGTATGGTTCCTACGAATTTTGGGTTATGCCTTTTGGCTTGACCAATGCTCCAGCCGTGTTTATGGACTTGATGAATAGGGTGTTCAGAGAGTTCCTAGACCAGTTCGTCATCATCTTTATTGATGACATCCTGGTTTACTCCCAGACAGAAGAGGAGCACGTCGAGCATTTGAGATAGGTTTTGTAGACGTTGCGTTAGAACGAGCTTTATGCAAAGTATGAGAAGTGTGGGTTCTGGTTGAAGGAGGTTCAGTTTTTAGGGCATATCAATTCAGACCGAGGGATATCTGTTGATCCGGGGAAGGTATCCGCGGTGAGGGAGTGGGGACAGCCCACGACACCGACTGAGATCCGTAGTTTCTTGGGCCTAGCAGGATGCTACAGGAGGTTTATTCGGGGTTTCTCAAAGATAGCGGGTCCTTTGACACATCTGACTCGCAAAGGTGTACCATTCATCTGGAGCGATGCCTGTCAGTTGGCATTCTATGAGTTGAAGGACAAGTTGACCTCAGCGCCTGTGTTAGCATTGCCCAGGCCGGGAGTTGAGTATTTAGTTTACACCGATGTGTCCTTACAAGGACTTGGAGGTGTGCTGCAACAGGAGAGTCGGGCCATAGCTTATGCTTCCCGTAATCTTAAGCCTCACGAGAGGAATTACCCCACCCACGACTTGGAGTTGACGGCAGTTGTATTCGCTCTTTGGATTTGGAGACACTATCTCCTGGGGGAGAAATTTCGGTTGTTCACAGACCACAAGTCTCTACAATACCTTTTCACGCAGAAGGAGCTGAATATGCGTCAACGTCGGTGGCTTGAGTTTGTGAAGGATTATCAGTTTGATATCCAATATCACCCAGGGAAGGCTAACGTGGTAGCAGACGCGTTGAGCCTTAGGCCGGTAGATGAGGTGCCCGAGGTGTGTAAAGCTAAGTGGAAGGAGTTGGGACACCAGGATGCAATGGCCCGATCGTTCATGTCTGTGATGACTATTACACCTCAGATTGTTATAGGAGTGCTAAAGGCCTAGGTAAATGACTCCATCTGTCAGGAGAAGATAGTTCGATTACTAAGAGAGGGAGACGAGTTCTATACCGTTGGCTCAGAAGGGGGATTACGCTTCAATGGGAGACTGGTCGTTCCGAAAGGGGGAGACTTACGACATGAGGTAATGACCGAGTCGCACGGCTCACGGTTCACGGTACACCCTGGTGGGGATAAAATGTACCAAGATATGAGACGACAGTACTGGTGGAACGGGATGAAGAGAGATATTACCGTATTTGTTTCTAAATGTGCCACTTGTCAGCTAGTAAAGGTGGACCATGAGAAACCGACAGGACTTCTACAGCCGTTAGAGGTTTCGATGTGGATATGAGAGAGAATATCCATGGATTTTATCACGGGGTTACCTACGTCACAGAGGGGTCACGACTCCATATGGGTAATTGTGGACCGGTTGACCAAAGTTGCTCATTTTCTACCCGTAAGGATAGATTACACTACGGGACAGTATGCCCAGATTTTCATTGTAGAGATAGTGAGACTTCATGGGGTACCTCTAAATATCATGTCTGACCGAGATAAGATTTTTGTTTCACGATTTTGGGAGAGTTTCCAGGAGGCCATGGGTACAGAGTTGTGGCTGAGTACGGCATATCACCCACAGACTGATGGGCAAACAGAGGGAACAAATCAGATGTTGGAGGACATGTTGCGTATGTGCATCCTAGACTTTGGAGGTGGATGGGAGCAGTACCTTCCACTGGTGGAGTTTGCTTATAATAACTCCTATCAGTTTACCATTGGCATGGATCCATTTGAGGCGTTGTACGGTAGACCTTGTCGTTCCCCAGCATGTTGGTTAGTGGTGGGGGATAACAACTCCTTGGACCAGAAGTGATTCAAGACACTTCAGCAAGGATATAGATGATACGAAGCCGCATTCGGGTAGCTCAGTACCGGCAGAAGAGCTATGATGATGCCAAGAGGTTCTTCAGAGAATTCAAGGTGGGGGACCAGGTGTTACTCAGAGTATCTCCGATGAAGGGGATCATGCATTTTGGGAAGAAGGGGAAACTGGCACCAAGGTATGTGGGGCCATTTCCTATCATCGAGAGGACTGGGTCAGTTGCGTATAGACTGGGGTTGACGGTGCACTTGCATAGGATTCATGATGTGTTCCATATTTTCTCGCTAAGAAAATATCTTAGGGACGATTTGGCCCATACTCACATTGCTTTGGAGGACATCGATCTCCAGCCCGATAGTTCCTACGAGGAGGGGCCGGTTGCTATTTTGGACCGAAGCGAGCGGAAACTGAGGTCGAAGATAGTATCATTAGTACGTGTACAGTGGCGGCATCATAATGCCGAGGAGTCCACATGGGAGCGCGAGGATGAAATGCGCGAGCGATATCCGGAGTTATTTTTACCAGGTACTCTTTAGTTCCGAATTTTGGGACGAACTTCTGTTATTAGGGGGGGAGTATGTAATACCCCGTAATTTTATTGATTTTTATTTAAGGGATTAATTAAATTAAATGAGAATTAATTGGGAATTAATCCGAGTACAAATTCTAGCGAGATGTGAGTTGGTATTTGATTTTGATGTTATAATTGAAAATTTCATGTATTGAAAATGTTAAAATTGTCGCGAGGCAGAAATACGACAATTTGGAAATTTAGTTGGGAGGCGCGTGTCAGTCGTGTCAGGAATGAAATTATTTGAATTAAAAAGTGAATTATATTTTTATCAACCGAATGGTCATTTTGAGTGCGCCAACATGTCCGGAAGGGTCGAAATAGTCAGAAAACACTACCCGGGAGTTTAGTTTGGATCCCGGGGAATTTTTGGGCCATAACGGCAACCTAGAAGGGTATTTTGGTAATTTTAAAAATAGGAGAATTAAAACCCACGAATTTTAGAGGTTAATTTTATATTATAAATAAACCTACTAAGTCCATAATTCAGCATTTAACAAGAAGTGGGCTACGGGAGTTATAGGGAGAGTCTTAAGAGGTTCCAAAAGAAACCCTAGCCACCATCACCATCTTTGGGAGAAATCTGAAGAGAGAAAGAGGAGAATCAACTTTCACCTTTCAACATCAAATCAGAACATCTAAGGAAAGTGGTTTAATTACATAATTTCAAGCGAATGTTTCCTCCATGCTTAGGATTAAATATATGTCTTGTATTGAAAGTTTGATGAAAAACCCATGAAATTGGAGATAGAACTCATAATCTTATATAGGGATTGTATGTAGAATGGTAATGAATGAATTCCATATCCAAATGTATCTTTGATGATTTTAAAAACGGATTTATAAGGAGAAATTGCAGACGTTAAAATTCTGGCTTCATGTTTATAGGGTTTGGGATAATGTTTGGGAATTATGATGATTACATGTTAATTTAGGAGGCATTGACCCCAAATATATGTTAGAGGGTGACTTAGGAGGACTAAGGGTAGTTTAAAAACGTTAAAACTTAATTGGGATGATCTTAGTGGGGAATTAGAGGAGAGAAATCTGAAGAAACACGAATTGGGGGAATTTCTGGGCGCAGTCTGCCATCTCGTTAGAAGAGCTGCCTAGGTCGTTCGAACGACCTCGTTCGAACGAGCTTCTAACGAGATGACAGTATCCCTTCTAACGAATTGGTAGTTCATTTGAAGCCTTTCGTTCGAACGGCACTCGTTCGAACGAGACTTCTAAGGAGTTGACATAATGGCCTTTTTGGCCTGATTTTATTTCAAATGTTCCGTAGACTTAAATAATTGAGATTTAACCTTCCCTTATTGACTAGTGGGTATAATTGTGAGAATTGGGGTATGTTGAGGAGTAGAACTTAGAACCTTATAGTAATTCGGATGGCAATTATGGAATAGGAAACGAATACCTAATTACGACGTGAGAAGGGTTGACAACGTTAATATACAAATCGGGGACTTGTAATCATATAACATTAAATGACGGTATAAGAACGAGAAGTATACCTATATTAATAATTCGAGATATCTAAGATGTGCGAATGCTTAGTATATGCGATTTTATGTGTAAAACATACCTACCATACTTGCTATCACGGGAGGTCTGCGTTCGATTAGGGCCATCTAATCTTTGTGTGCCTACGGGGGGATTTAGATTGGTACCTCGAGGACATAGGTCAGAGAAGGACTTATTGAGAAGTTAATAAGTCTGCTGATCATGGGAGCGTAGGTATGTGCGTGGCCCATGTGATGTGAACTATGTTCGCCTCCATTTTGTGCGATTGTTGTTATTTTAGAACGATTCCTGAGAGATTCGGAATGCGTGGTCCTTAGGTGCGTGATGTACCGGGATTGGATAGCAGAGTATGTGTGCACCGCAGCTTAGTCTCGGGGTGCTAGTATTGTGTATTTATGATGAGAATAATATACTTTAAATTGAAATGAACTGTAATGTATAAATGTGAGTATCTATAATATCAACGTTTTGTAAAAGATAAAATGGAAGATATCTAGTGATTAGTAGTACTAAAATGGAAAACTGTGTAGAAGAGCAAAACACTCTGTTTAAAATAAGATGTCGGGAACTAAATCGTGAATCGTATAGTAACGTTAGATTTTATATTGAACCAGTTAGATACGGGCATAACTAGATTCGATTACGGATACGTTATGAGTGCACAGATAGTCGAGAGGTAAGTATTTCATGTGAGAGCACGTCCTAACATGTATTTTGCATTCATTGTTTTATGTCATTAAAACACTTGCTATATTTTAAACTGTTTTTCACAATCAGGCTCGACCCGTTTGCTTTCAAATATATTTTTGTAAAAACCTTTTAGGTGCCCAGCCACGAGGACACCATGCATAGGAGTTCCATTCAGGTGACGGACTGTAGCTGCCGTGGAAGTTACAGGACTTTGACAGTAGACGCCTCCACTTTCGATCTTGACTCTATGTTACTAGATTTTCCTCATCTGTTGGGCATGTCGCCCCATTTCTTTTAGACACTTTATTTATCCAGTTATATCAGATTTTTGGGTTGTAATTAATTTAGCGATGCAGACTTAGTATTTGTTTATTCCTGTATTTGGATTGTTATGAGGAGTATTCCTCCAGACTCACTAATATTTTATGGTTATTCCATTGTCATTATGTTGTGGTGGTTATGTTAGCATTTCATAATTTAATTATTGCATGTTAATTGGATTTAATTAAAATTGACAACTCACTTTTTAAATATTAGGTGGCTAGTAATTGTTAAAACGTTTTCGACAGTGATGCTATAAACTGAACCAATTTGGCATTTTGTATTAATTTAATAAAGGAGTAGCTACTCGGTATTTAATTAGTCGGGGTGTCACACAAGAGGGCCCAGATCTGATAGAAATCACTCTCAGCAAATTCAGAAAACCTCTCTCGAAGTCAGCGTGATTTCTACACCCAAATTCCTTTCCAACCTTCACTTTTCATCATATTTTTCATCAAACTTGGTGAATTCACTATCCTCCATCCTCATCCAAGGCTAAGGGCTGCTCTCCAACATTCAAGATCAAGCTCAAGATCTTCAAGAAGGTCCAATTTCCTCAACTCTCTCCTTAAATTCTCATAAATTTGCAATATCTTGTTTTATTACTTAGCACTCTAATTATCTCATATCATACATCCTAATATACTTTTTATTTAGTATTATTGCACATCCCTTATTTTCATATAAATAAAAAACACAAAAAATAAGAAAAATAGGGTTTACTCATAAATTCCAAACGGGAATTCTCACACTTTTCTCACAACTAAAACACTTTTTCTACACACACACACACAAATAAGAGAATCCCCGGTTGGATTTATGGGATAAACCCCACCCCTCGTATTGTATGCGAACTACGTGGACTTTGATGCCTCTATAGGCTACGTAGGCGTTTCGGGGTAAAACCCAAGACTCGAGTCCTATTTTTTTACTTTTTCTCTCATTTTCTATTTTCGTTAAACTCCATTCTCTTACATTATATATATATATATATATATTTGTTCTTAGGGGTGTATCATTTCGTGTGTGTTATCATTCCCTCATAACGATTAACATAAGGATGATTGCCTAAATCCTATTTTCTAATACTTTTATACCTTCCTACGGATGACTCGCTTTACCTCTTCCGTGGTACAAGTCGATGATTCCTATCTCCACTATATATACACATGCACACACATCACGGGGAAAATAAATGAAAAATAACAAAAATCTATGAGAGACTGAAAGGGCGGAATGGGTGCCTAACACCATCCCATTTCGTAACTTAGCCTTCGGACCCTTTTCGAATCATTTTGGTTTCGCATGCACCAGTATGTCTTTGGATGTTGTCCTTCGAGATGGCTTCCCCTTTTCTTTTGTTTGTTTGAAGTAAAATAGACTGGCGACTCTAATCTCTCTACATTCTTTCACCTCACCTCAAAATGACGCCGACCGAAGTGCTCCTGAGAGGGACGCGCGGGACCTGAGGATCCTCCGTCGTGTGATGAGGATCAGGGATGGCCACATATATATGGATGCCATGACCTGGGGATTATACGCTCCCTGCTCCTCAAACCAGGGGCCTCACCCACATCGCGTAACTTCCCATGATAGCACTAAAGGGGTATGCTTCACATAAATATATCATTCACATAAAGATATATTCATAATCACATCATATATATATATATATATATAACACATCAAGTCCGGCTATCGTGCCTATCTCTCAAGGCATTAGCCTAAAATCCCGAATATACAAATTCGTAATAATTCATAAGTATACACACAACTTATTTTAATCCCATAAGTATTCACTCACTTATGATATAATTATCACATAAATAATTCCTGAATATTAACTCATCTCATCCAGCTAGTATTCTAATATCATCGTACTTGCACATTCGGATAAAAATCATACATTATAATTGGAATATATATATACCCGCCAAATTATTTCCTCGAATGTCTTTCGTCTAGAGCTGGCAATTTTTGACCTGATAACCCGTTTATGGTAATAACCCGAAATGACCCGAACATGACCCGATTAGCTTATATAGATTTAAGAGTACCCAAAACTTATACTAGAATAAAAATCAACGCGACCCGAAAATGACACGACTAACCCGAACTGCCACCCCTACTTTCGTCCCAAACACTCAAAATAACCACAAACCGAATTTATTTCTCGACTAACCCAAGGTTTAAATCTCACTCAATTAATTATTTGGAAGTCCTACTACTCTTTTTAGGATTCCACCATAACTATCTCCAATAAACAATTCTCAAATTTGCATCCTTAATGCCCAAGGAAAAGTTCTCAAAAATATCAAGTCCGAATCGATTCGGCAGGGTCCGAATCGATTCGCCTTTACCCGAATCGATTCTCCCTTCATCGAATCATTTTGAAATGGTTCCACTTTATCACCATCTTTAGTCGAATCGATTCGCCTTATACCGAATCGATTCGCCCCATGCGAATCGATTCGAAATTGTTCAGCATTCTACTTTTTCCTACGAGTTTCTCATCTCCTTCTTCTCCAATTCTTTAGCCGACACCCAATTAACTCTATTTCCATGGTTTCTAACATCACCCAACATCAATATAACATCTACCCACATTATCATTCCCAAAACCAAAATTAATCTATGGAATTCATCAAATTTAATCAAGAGTTAAACCCTAACTCATATAAACCCCCAATTTCATTTCTTCAAATTTCTCACCAACAGTTACACCATTAACATGGATTTAAGCTAAGATTTCATATGGGATTATCATTTCATCAATTTTATGTGGGATGATTCCAAAAAAAATTATTTTAAACAAGAATCACAAACCCAAAATCCATATTATTTACACCAACTAGAATATGAATCATAAACACGCTTAAATAATTAGAGCAAGTTAAACACTTGCCTCGTTGGGTATATCTGACGACCTCATGTCAGAATCCGTCGGAGCTTGGCCGCAAAGCTCTTATTTTTCCCTTTTTCTTCCTTATATTCTTCCTTTTCTTTCTTTCTTCTCTCTTTCTCTCAGCTTATAAGAGAAGAAATAAGGGTTATCCCCTTACTAAACCCAAAATTGACTCGTATACATAAATGCAAGTTCCTACTAGTCCAAAACTTCCCCGGAACCCAAACACTACCTCCGAATACTCTATTATGACACTCAAAATTTCCATCCGAGTCACTTATCAAAAATTCACCTTTATAAGTCCAACATAACCACATTTTCGAATAAAATATTATTATTTATCGCTTTGTCCAATCGCGACATGATATAAAATAATCCAACTTCATTTACTTATTCTCGTAAGTAAATATAACACACATCAATATTACTCTGTCACTCGCCAAATTAATATTTAACCCACACTTCAAATTCTGTTTCACTTAAAATTCTCAAATCATAAAATTACGCCCACTCATGTAATTTAAATATCCATAAAAGTAAACGAGGTATTACAATTTGTAGAAGCTGAGTATTATTTGTCAACCCACAATCACCTCAACCAACTTTTTTGTGTTGTCACCTCAGACAATAGTTGCTCATGCATTCGTATATTTAATATTAGGGAGGTCGGGTAACTGGATTCCTTTCCCTATGAGAATTCCTATTTACAATATATGAACATGAGTTTAAGATATTAAAAGTGGATCGAAAATATACGAGTAAATAAAAATATATGAATATATATTGTTACGTGAAAGCCTATTTGCAATAAACAAAATACTTAAGGAATATAAGCGTAAAAAAATAAAATTGCATCTATGTAACCATACCAGTTAGCACCGTGAAGTCAAACAGGGTAAAGTCTGTCTCAACTGAAGGCAGCTGAAACGTATCTGCGTAGTATCCCACCATCGCTCGACCATGGAGGCAACTATACAACTGTCTAAATTTATCATAGCAGGTGTGAACATGGCAGTAATATAACCAGCCTCGTCTATTAATTGTCGAATGCGCGATTTTTTTTCGAAAAAGAGTTTGTAAAGTAGCATCGGTCTGCTCCAATTCCCATGGTAATCAAATTGTGAATTAGTTGTTAACCCTTCGGAAACATGTGTGTTTTTATCAAATATACGCACGTAATTTTTGTATACGAGTGGGAAATATTCTCAGGCACCGGATTCGGTTGTGTAGCCAATGTACCCTCACAACTAGATTTTGATTTTTCGATGTTAAAATATTATATCCATATCTTCCCACTCTGTCGGTCCATTTTTTTCCAGTTCGATGATATAGAGAATAACTATGTAATATTTTTTTTCCAAAGAATGCTTGCTGAAATTTCCTTGTAATAATTTTGTTCGAATTTTTTGAAAATATTTGTGATGTAAAAAAACAGAAGAAAAATCTTGGTGGTTATGGAGGAAACGGAGAAAGGTTGGAAGAATATGGGTACTGAAGAGGATCGGGTGGAGGGTTTTATATACAGTAGAAATTTAGCCTTTGCACTAGCCATTAGACCCGTTAACTTGATGCGATTAACTGTTGTAAAGATTATGACCACTACATGCAAACCAATTATTGAAAGCTCGACACCTTTCGTCATTTAAATCTATTATATACCTTTAATATGGTAGATTAAAGATATAAATAAGCATTAATGATGCAAAGTTATCACAGGGGGTTGCACGGCAAATGAATGAATAATACAGATCGCAAGAAGAAGCGTTCCTTCTTTGAAGATCAAAAGTCACGAAACCCTCTATTTATATTGTTTCCCAATTGTCTCTTGGTAATCAATAAGATTCGTCCCTTCATTTTTGAAATAAGAACCGTCCTTTTATCTGTGGTTAGTATAAATATAAAAATAAAAGGTCTGGAAAATGGGCGCCTACTCTCTCTCTCTTTATTTGTCACCGCCCCACTCTCTCTCTATCTCCTCTCTAACGTCCCTCTTTCTCCCTCTCTTTCTCTGCAAATGTAGACGACTGTTGTTTCTGTATTCTTTTTTTTAGTTGTTTGTTTTTGCAGAAGGTTTGCTACTATCAGTAGCCTACTAAGACTAACCTCCGAATTCATATTTTGATGTGTTGATTGTTGTTGTTGGCCCAGCCACGCAAGGCAAAGGTAAGACCTTTCATCTCATATTTTAATCTATGAAAGTAACAACACCATTTTGCTATGCTGAATAGTTTTTTAATCTATTTTTTTTTTTTTTTGTTATTTAGCTAAAAATAACAAAATTATGAATAGATTATTAAAACTATTTTTTTTGTTATAAAAAAAACTATGAATACTTTCCATATCCTTATTAATTTGTATTTTTATGTAATTGTTTTTTTTTTGTTATCAGGTTCTTACTTTCTACATTAAGAAAGTAGATAAAATTGGAGAGGGAATAATAAAAGGCTCAAACTAGGTGACATTTTTTCATATTTTTTTTTATATTCAATCAATTAAGATATTTCTAGAATAAATTATCTATTAGATTCGTTATGAATTGCGTGTTCTATTTTTATTTATAAACTTATAATTTATAGAAATGTTACCGACAAAAAGCATCCAGTCCGGATATCTAAAACGGAAAAAACTAAAAAGAATAGAAGAGGTGACACAATCTTTTAAGGGGGCCTGATAAATTTATTATTAAAGAGCAACGAAATATAAATTTTGTTAATGAAAATACAAATCAATCCGAAGAATCAGAAATAATGCAAATGACAAAAATGAAACCATCTTCATGAATTGCTAGATAAACTTATTGTAAAAGTTTAATTAGCGATTTTACAAGTAGAAATGCTAGAATAACTATTTTTCAATGAGTTTTTAGGTATTTAGTACTTTTGTACAATATTTTTTTGCAAGGGCCGTAAATTGAGTTTCACACGGGGCACTCCAAATTTCAGGACCGCCTTGCGTATATGGTCATTAGAATATTACATTTTTTCTAAAAAAATCTACATATTTTAAATTTAAATGTCATAAATTTGCAGGAGGAAGGTAATAGCGATTAAGGATTGACGGAGCACAAGGACGCTTGGAGTGCTCAACAAATTTTTATATGTCAATAAGCATTATGTTTTTGTTTTTGTTTCGACAATACATTAGCGGAGAAAAACTTTAAGTGCATATTTTATAATTTTTTAATCAAACATCCGTGCATTGCACGGATTAGATGCTTATTAAATCTAATTTGATAGAAATTGTCATAAGCTTTACAACCGATTCAAAGTCATCACCCATTGTTATGTATGTACCGTAATAATATATATATATATATAACTTTGAAGTAACTTTTGTTTAAGATATGTATATTACTTAATTATTAGAAAATCCTACCCACTTATAACAAAAGGCATAGAACATATTTCGGATAGTTGAACCAACATCGGAAAAAAATTTGCTGTCTTCAACGACAGCAAAAATTGATATCGTCCAATGAAATGCATTCTTCTTTTCATGCTCTCTCTCCTCATTCATTGTTCAAATGCCAACTAGTATTTTTAACAATTATCCATCCGTTAAAGGCATGCATGCCATCCAATATTTAGGTATTCAATACATACATGACATAAACAACACTAATTTATAAATCCCTTTATACAATTATATTAATATTTCTTTAACTACTTTTTATTAGTAAACAAAAATTACAATTAAAAACAAAACACTCATTCAATATTTATATATGCAACACATGCATGCCATAAACCTTAATTTATATATCTATTAGTATAATTATTTTAATTTTTTTAACTACATTTATATTAGTAAATAAGAATTGCAATTAACAAAAAAAAAAACTCTCATTTAATACATGAAAATGTAAAATGATTAACATACACCACAAATAACTAACCTGTACATTAAAAAATGTCCATCCTACAAATATATAAAAAAATATATTATAAATAAAAAAAACATTCAGATAACTATTTTTTTACAACAAAAAAAATAGTTGCAAGAAAAAACTGGTTATTTGTTTAAGGAAAAAACTGGAAAAAAAAAGTTTTTACAACTTTATTTTTCAGGAAAGATTAATTAAAAAATAGTTAATAAAAAACTGCTTTTTTTAGGGCAAAAACTATTTTTTTAGGAAAGAATAATTAAAAAAAGCTGGTAATAAACTCTACAGAAAAATTAAAAATTGTCCATCCTACAAATATATAAAAAAAATATTATAAATAAAAAAACATTCAAAAAACTGTTTTCTTACAACAACAAAAAAATTGCAAGAAAAAACTGGTTTTTTGTTTAAGGAAAAAACTGGAAAAAAAAGCAGGTTTTTACAACTTTATTTTTCAGGAAAGATTAATAAAAAAGAGTTACTAAAAAACTCTTTTTTTGTTTAAGGAAAAAACTATTTTTTTACAACTTTTTTTTAGGAAAGAATAATAATAAAAAAAGTTACTAACTGTTTGTCCTTAAACGAAAAAACATTTTTTAGTAATTTTTTTTATTAATCTTTGCTGTAAAATAAAGTTGTAAAAACTGTTTTTTTTTCCTCCAGTTTTTTCCTTGAACAAAAAGCCAGTTTTTTCTTGCAATTTATTTTTTGTTGTAAAAAGACAGATTTTGAATGTTTTTTTATTTCTAATATATTTTTTTATATATTTGCAGGATGGACAATTTTTAACTTTTCTGTAGAGTTTATTACCAACTTTTTTTTATTATTCTTTCCTAAAAAAATAGTTTTTTTCCCAAAACAAAAAAACAGTTTTTAGTAACTATTTTTTTATTAATCTTTCCTGAAAAATAAAGTGGTAAAAAAAAAAAATTCAGTTTTTTCCTTCAACAAAAAACCAGTTTTTTCTTGCAATTTTTTTTTTTTTGTAAGAAAACAGTTTTTTGAATGTTTTTTTTATTTCTAATATATTTTTTTTATATATTTGTAGGATGGACAATTTTTTATTTTTCTGTAGAGTTTATTACCAGCTTTTTTTAATTGTTCTTTCCTAAAAAATAGTTTTTACCCTAAAAAAAAAGCAGTTTTGTTAGTAACTATTTTTTTATTAATCTTTCCTGAAAAATAAAGTTGTAAAAAACTTTTTTTTCAGTTTTTTCCTTAAACAAAAAACCAGTTTTTTCTTGCAACTTTTTTTTTGTTGTAAAAAAACAGTTTTCTGAATGTTTTTTTTATTTCTAATATATTTTTTTATATATTTGTAGGATGGACATTTTTTAATGTACAGGTTAGTTATTTGTGGTGTATGTTAATCATTTTACATTTTCATGTATTAAATGAGAGTTTTTTTTTTTTTGTTAATTGCAATTCTTATTTACTAATATAAATGTAGTTAAAAAAATTAAAAAAAATTATACTAATAGATATATAAATTAATGAGGTTTATGGCATGCATGTGTTGCATATATAAATATTGAATGAGAGTTTTGTTTTTATTTGTAATTTTTGTTTACTAATAAAAAGTAGTTAAAGAAATATTAATATAATTGTATAAAGGGATTTATAAATTAGTATTGTTTATGTCATGTATGTATTAAATACCTAAATATTGGATGGCATGAACGGATGGATAATTGTTAAAAATTGGCATTTGAACAATGAATGAGGAGAGAGAGTATGAAAAAAGAATGCATTTCATCGGACGATATCAATTTTTGCTGAAAATTTTTCCACCAACATCCATATGCTGTTCATTTTTCCAAGCCAGTTTTGATATTTTGGCACGACTCATGAGCAACTGCGTAGGTTGCTTCTTTCCATCCGAAGACATTTGTTTGCTAGTACGACTTTCCTATTTGGCATGCGCATTCTAAATAAACAAAAAACGATGGAATAATAAATTAGTTTGACCATCGTAGTTAGAAAAGGTGTATAAATGCAATGAAACCAGCCTCTTCTTCATCCATAAACCGAAAGGAAGAAAAAAAAGTAATCAATCCTGCAGAGCCACTTACAATTATCAAACATGAACAGAAGACTCATTACATCATCCGCAACAAGGCAACTACATGCCTTGTACACAGAAGCCATCAAACCCACCTCTACAACTCCTCCTCACCTCAATACTTTTACCCTTCCTTCCTTGGGTCACCTCACTCGCCGGTTCCAAGAACAATTGTATCCTCATTTCATCACCCCTGCCTCGTGTAATTCCATTAATACCGTGCCCAAAATAGAGCTGGAAACAAAGAATATTATCACCAAGAAATTCGTGTTCCATAAATCAAAAGTAACTCAGCTTAAGGCCATGGCTGCTGTCCGGGGTGTCCACAACCCCACTCCATTCCAAGTCCTGAGTGCACTTATTCTCAAATGTGCCAAGGCTGCAGCGACCGCGGGTCCCACCAGAGCGTCTCCTTTGTTTCAATTTGTCGACAAACGTCCCAAAGTGGTCCCTCAATTGCCCAAAACCTGTGTGAGTGATTTGCGGGCACTGAAGGAGCAAATCATGAAAAGGAAAATGGAACGCGAGCAGTGCCAAGAAAAGCTGGGACGGGATGAGGTTGCGGATGCCACCAAGAACATGCTTGTTTTAATGGATGCCCCAAGTGGGGATAGTATTGAAGCACTGGTCACTTTGGAAAAAGGATGCATGACCACATTTCAACAAGATAAACAACTCTTGCAATTTGCTTCCTTGTAGCAAATTAAATTAATTTAGAGACTTAGTATAGGAGTGTATGTGTATCTTTCCCGAAATGGGAGGGATATAATTTTTGCTTCGATAGGCCGCCTTTTGGCCTCTAGCTTAATGCTTGCTATAGGCTTTACTGTTTTACTGTACAGATTTGTTCTTATAGATATGCTTTACTTATTATGCCTCAATTGCAATATACTTTTGAACTTTTCATAAATAATTAACTGTTAACTCTGTTATGGAAATCCTTTGTTCTGTAGCTTCTTTAACAGAATAGTTCGATAGAACTAATTTTGCAAGAAAATCAAAACGGTTTTAGGCACGTGTATTCAGGTTTGTGAAATTGTGAGGTCTAGAAATAAAATCAATGAAGGAAGAGAAAGAGAGAGAAAAAAATTGAAGAAAATATAAAATTCTCTTTTGTATACATGATCAAAGGAGGTTCAGTACCATTATTTACATTGCCAAAGAAGGCAGCAAGTTGTAATACCGTATAAAATCCAAAATTAATTTTAGGATAGAGTGATTCGGGCATGATATTTATTGTTCATCCACAACTTACCACCTTAAAGTTTTAGGTGAAATGGTGATTTTAACATGGTTATAGGGTTTGGGTCTCGTAAGTTTTGGGTTTGAGCACCCTAGTTTGTTTGTGGTCATAGGTGAGTGTCATAAATTATAAGAACAGAAAACGTCAAACTGATCTTCCGCTACCATACTCTTTTCCAAAAAAAAGCACCTCCAACCCATTTTCCAAATCGATCCACAAAATAGGATGATTTGGAAAATCGAATACAACCAGTCATCGGTCGAGTCACTTGAACTGCAAGATTTTCTGAACCGATCATAACCTGTGGATCGATTTTCAAAATCTGTGGGAAGTGAGTTTTTTTTTAAAAGAAAATATGTTGCAGAATGATCATTTTCACATTATCTCATTTAACAAATATTATTTACATTCTCACAATATTTTGGTCAGAGAGTGGGCTTGCCCCTTCCTTCTAATATGTGGAAAAGTGCGGAACAAAATAGTTGTCTTTCTTTCTGAAAATATTTATTAAAAAAAAGTTAGTCAAAGAAGAGCACGTGGGAAATAAAGGACAACTACTCTTAGTCAAACTAAGATAGTTGACACCAACGACCACACTGTTCAGTCTTCACTTATTATACAAATTTGTCATGGCTCATGAGCAACTACGCAGGTTGCTTCCTCCAACTGAATAAATTTGTTTACATGTACCACTCTCCTATTGATCAGAGGCGGAACTAGTGGTCGGCTGGGGGGCTCCAGCCCGCCCCTAAAAAAAAAAAAAAAAAAAAAAAGTAGTGTTAATTATTAAAAAATAGTGTTAAAATTTAAATTCAGCCTACCCGAAATTTAAATTCAGCGCACCCTTAATAGGAATTTTGATGATTTTTGTCAAAATGTTTTAAATAACCTCAAAAAAATTCGGCTCGGGGGCTCCCGCCCCCGAACCCCCGACGTTAGCCCGTCCCAGCGTCAAATCCTGGTTCCGCCACTGCTATTGATCATGTGTGTATTAAAATACTATTGAATGTTTTATTAGCGAAACCACGAGGTCCACGACTGAGAAATGGTGTATAAATACAACAAAGCTTTGCCCCTTCGTTAATAATATACCGAAAGAAAGAGTCATCAGTTTTGAGCACCCTTGTAATTTTCAAAAGATGAACGGAAAACTTTTTCAGTCAGCCACAAGGCAGCTTCATGCCAACAGAAACCATTAAACCCACTCCTTCTTGGCTTTCCTCAAGTCTGGACCATTTCACTTGCCGGGTGTCCTCATAGCATCTCTTCTTCACCCTCAAACAATTCCGCTAATGCCAAGTAGATATTGAGGTCGAACCGAAGATTTCTATAACAAGAAAATTGGTGTTCCATATGTCCAAAATAACACAGGTCAAGGCCATGGCTGTTGTTGGAGGAGTCAATAATCCAACTCCGGTCGAAGTCATGAGTTCACTCATTTTGAAATGCACAATAGCTGCCGCTACAAAGAATTCCACTTCTTGTAACTCTTCTGGTTTGTTTCAGTGTGTTGACACCCGACCCAAATTTTCACCCCCATCCCGTAAAACTTGTGCAAGTAATTTGCGCATAATAAGTGAGCAAATCAAGAAAAGGAAAATGGAACCCAAGAGAAACCTAGAGATGTTGGGAGGTAGTGATGCTGCTAATACTAACATGTTTGTTTTCCTAGAAACAACAAGTGGAGACAGTTTTGGACCATTGGATAATTTAGAGGGAAGATGCATGGCCAAATTTGAAAATGGCAAACAGCTCTTAAGAATTGCTTCTTTACAGTAAACCGCTTTCAGTTGGTAGAGATTACAGGTTGTATTTGTATATTCGTTGTATCTCTGTTTCAAACTGGGAGGATTATATTTTTAATCTTCGATATGATAAAATTTTGTGCTGCCCATGTTCTTATGTGATTATGTAGATAATTGTTAGAATACAGAGTCGTATTAGGAATTAACAACCAAATAATGTAAACCATAAATGAACACTTTGCTTGTTATCGAAATAGACTAGATTGTAGCCCCATGCACGGGTAGTGTGAAGAGTTGTATGTAATTGAATTAGAAGAAGGAAATTGGGTTTCATAAAAGGGTGAAATGTAACTTATAAAAAAACCTATAAAATGAATTTAAAATGGCAATAAGAAGCATATGTAATGGAAGAATATATATCACTACTTAAAGTTACATTTGAAAGCATAAAATAAAACTAAATGTATCGGGTGGACATTGTGTTTTCCATGGAACATGCTTTACACATATTCATACCATAAAGTAAATATATAGGTATGAAAAAAATGTTGAACATAATGTGGCAAGATGTATTTAATACTACAAAGTGAACCGCAAATGTAATAAGTCCCTGTAGTGAATGGATTTAGTTATATAAATTTGTTAAACCAAAAGTGAACCCATGCATGAAATCGAACGTCGTAAGGGAAATTTAGTATTCTCCCACAAGTTAAATGCAATCCAAAACATGAAAGTTGTATGAGGTCTGTGCAATTTTGTTGAAGCCACAGTGTTGAACCGGACATGCATCCAAGGAATGTGTTGTATCATAATTATCGAAAATAATGTGGACTATAAGGACACAAATTTTCAATTGAGACTTAATGTAGTGTTCGCTCAATTCCGGACAAAAACATTTGTGTCATAGGATAGTATTGAGTGAGTATCCTCCAAGCCTATGACATGCAAGAGTTGAAGACGTAGCGGCCAAGTCTTATAAAGCTTCGTCATTGTCGAGTTTCAAGTGTCATGTTTTTACGTCATCAACTTCATATTCCATAGTCTGCAAAAGGTATGAATGCATTTCTATATATATATAGGGAGACTTGGAATATATTTATAAAGGGTGTACTTTTGTTTAAACTAATGTTCATTTTCAGAAGGTTGCTTTAATACTTTAAAATAAAGTTTCTGGGCTAAAATCGAATTTTTAAGCTTTCTGGTTTTTCGTTCGAACGAGTTTTTCGTTCGAACGAGAATTTCGTTCGAACGAGGTTTACCAACGACTTTCCACTGGAACTTCGTTAGATAGTTCGTTCAAACGAAAATGTCGTTCGATCGAGATTTCGGCGGGAACAGTTTTTTGGCAATTTTCCACTACTTTGTCTCACTACTCTTTCACAAGATTTAATGACTTCGGGGACAAAATTTTTCTAAGAACTTTTTCCATCTCCTAAAGAGGTTTGGTGAGCCTAATTCTTTTATAAAAAGTTCCCTTGGTATTTTGTTACTCAAATTGATTTATTCAAAGAACAAAACCAAGTTTACACCCAATTGTTTGTTTTAATCTAAGTATATATATATATATAATCTTGCTTGGAGAGTTTGTTTGGCACTGGATTTATCTCTACCGTAAAAGAGAGTTTGGGTTTACTTCTACATCCCTCAAAGAAGAAGTCTCGTTGTTTTGCTGCGACATTCTCACATGGTGAAAGGCACCATGTGTGGTTGACGGTGTTCCTAAAGTCTCATTGGTGATTCCAAGGTTCCGGTGGAGTTCCGGGATTGTCAACTAGGCGGAGGTGTTTACAAGAAGACGCGTCAAGGCTTGAAAGGAGTTGAGTCGAAGAAGTAAGTCATCTGTCTTGTAATTATAAAACCATATTTAATGGACTTAAGGCTAGGGTCGTCCGAGGTTTTTTCCCGTTGTGGATTTTTCCTCGTACATTGCGGCGTAGTGGTATATTTGTTCATTTTATCTTTTGCAAAATTCGCATTAGATGCATGCTTAGGTAAAAAGATAAAATTTGGTTTAAATCACTACTTACTTAAATTAGTGCTAAAATTAAATTTGGGTATATGTTAATTTAATTCAAGTCATTGTTTAATTTGTTAAAATTAGTTTGGCCTATTTTGGTAATATTGAAAATATGACTTAGGCACTTTCTAGGACTTGGGTTAAATTTGTTTGAGTGAAAAATGTATGTGTTGATTAATTTAATTTCACTTTGTGTTTAGTTTAATTTTCATTTGAAAGAAATCAAAATTTGATGTTTGTGTGTGTTTAATTGAACCATCTCGCTTCCGCATCTAAAAGGAAATTACTTTTTGTAAAATCTTAAAAATTGGGAGCCTCGTGTCCCAACAAGTGGTATCAGAGCTGGAGCGCTAATTTATCACGTCAAATATCCGTTTTTCGGTTTTTATAATTTTTGTGCTCCTTGTATTTTTAAGTGGTTCCTTTTTTTTATACTCACTCTCATTTTTGTTTTATATCTCTCGATGGGACGTCTTAATGATAATTTGTCCATTTCTAATGATAATGAAGTTTTTGCTATTCGAGAGGAATTTAATGGGCTTAATAAGTGTAATGAGAATTTAAGAGAATTAAATGTGAGATTTGCAAAAAGAATTAAGTTTCTTGAAAATGAAAATTTATGTTTTAAATCTAGAATTGAACTTTTGCAAACCTCGCTATCTCAAGAAGATATTTTTCGCGAAAAGCTCATGGACATAAATCACAATTTTAATATTTTAAATATGTCCAAGAAAGAGAGTGATAGTCGAGAAAAGACTCTTAGGGATAAGTTTATTCACATTGAAGGGGAGCGTGATAACCTTCTAGGAGTTATAGAAAATTTAAAGAATGAGTCCCGTAAAATTGAGGAGTCTAATTTATTACTTGAGTCCAAAATTTTAAAAATGAAAAATGATTTACAAGACTCGAGTAGTAGTTGTAATGGTTCTAGCTCATCTGGTTCAAATATTTTCGTTGTTAAAGCTAAGACCATTGTTTGTTTTAGAGGGTCAACTTTATCCAAAGACTTTAGAAAAGGTCACACCTTAGGTAACATTCCTCGTGTTCACACATGCTTGTATTATGGTAGGAAAGGTCACCTTAGGTCATTTTGTTTTGATCTTAAAAGAAGCCCTAGGAAGTCTATGTCTAGCATTTCATTAGTTCCCCCCACCCCATCATTTTAAATATACATCTATATGGGTTAGGAAATCATTTTTAGACGCACTAGATATTATATTTGTTGATTCTCATTTGCTTTCACATGAAACCTCGCTTGCTAAATCTAAAGGTTGAATGTGTTAGTTGTTTGCATACTCTAGCTTTTTGTGCGTCATATTATATATCATTGCTAGGAGTATGCATGTTTAGTCATTTTCTAGTCATTGCTTTATATCATATCCCATGCTAGAATTATGATGTTTGTTTATCTTTTGTATTATACTTCTATCATTTTAGTTTGCATTAAATGAAAATTACAAAAAGATTGTTGTTTATCATTTGTGTTTTATTCCTTTTAGTAATTTAAGGTTAATGAAAAATACAAATGATTTTTGTGTGTCTTTGAGTAAATATTTTTATTTTTGGTTAAAAATTGTCAAAAACTCAAAAAGATTTTTTTTTTGTGTTATTTTAGTTTGACACACCCTATGTGGCATACACTTGTGTTAGAATCCCTTCTTTTTCGCTTCCATGTGGCTAGAACTTTTAGTTTAGATTGTCAATCCTTATTATGTTCTTTACCATGCTTACATGGAGTAGTTGGATTTTGTGTTGTTATAATAGATTTTATTTTTATATGCCTCAATTCACACATGCACGAACTCACTTGAAATTTTAACTTCATATGTATATTTGAGCTTTGTGGGGTGTTCTCCTACCAATCTAGTCATCTACATATTATATGATCTAGGAGGACTAGTGCATGTTAAAATCCGTTGCACGTGAGATTTGTGTGAGATATAAAAATGATGTATATAAATGTGCACGGGGAAGGGCTCCGAAAGAAAAAATCATCATTTGCGAGTAAGCCACCGTTTGCTTGGACCTAAAAGAAATACGTGGTCCAAAGGCCTAAAATAAAATATGGCATTAAAAAGAAAAAGCATTGCCAAGGCCTATATTTAATTGATATACTCATTCAAAAATATATATATATGCTTATTGAGGGAGATTGGATGGTATATCAACGGTTTGCACAATGTCCGTTTATCCTAGTTGTTCTTTCAATGTCATGACTCTATTGGTTTGTAGAATCATCAAAATTCTAGGCTTATATGCATTGTGTATGTTTGTTCATTGAGTTCAATCTATATTGTCACATGAGGTTATATTCAAATGTGATAAAGTTTGCAATCAAATGAGAACTCCGTGAACATGTTTTAAGTGATTGGGTCTAAATTTAATTGTTACTAGTTCACACCCCAACACTTTCGTTTTCATATGACACATTTATGCTATAAGAGTGTGAAAAAACTTATGTTATTTGGTTTTGTGTCATTTTGGTGTTTATATATATATATATATGTGTGTACTTATGCTTAGTTTGAATCTATTATGTATACATATATATGATATTTTGTTTGTTTTTGAGTCTTTGTCATGATTAGCTAGTTCATTTATGCTTGTACTTCATTTTTGGTATCTATCTTGTTGCGAATTTTATTTCGATATCACATGCTTAGATTACTACAATCAATTGATATCTTTTGTTATCGCATCATAGTTGATATTCAACTCTTTATGTGGATTAGTTGAATTTGAGTTACCTACTTGCTTTAATGGTCTCATCACTTTATGAACTATTGCATGTTTAGCTTGTTATCCCATTCTTTTTATCCTTATTTAGTTTAGGGGGTATATTCTTTAATTGGTGGAGATAAGTTAATTTTTTATTCTTTAGCCTTTGTATATTCCGAACAAAAAGGGGGAGAATGATAGGGGGAGAAATAGTATCTAATCCTATTGTAATCGTATCTTAGTTTGGGAGATTTAACTTAGCGGAAGACATCTTTCTAAGTAGATCATTTGATAAAGTGGGAGAATTAATTAAGGGGGAGTCTTTATTTAAATTGCATTTAATATTTTACTATTCCCTATGCGTTTAATGTGTTGCTTAAGTGTGCACGTATTGTAAAGCGATATCTATTTAAAGTGGCAAAGCTTTTTATTCTAAAGCGGTATTCGAGTCAAGCATTGTACTCTTTATTTCGGGTGGGATGTTTTTGAGTCTAGTGAGCTTGACGGCCCTTTAGGATTTTGTCTTGATTTTTATCCCGGAATAGCCAAAGGGGGAGATTTGTAAGGACACAAATTTCCAATTGAGTCTTAATGTAGTGTTGGCTCAATTCCGGACAAAAACATTTGTGCCATAGGATAGTAATGAGTGAGTATCGTCCAAGCCTATGGCATGCAAGAGTTGAAGACGTAGCGGTCAAGTCTTATAAAGCTTCTTTATTGCCGAGTTTCAAGTGTCATGTTTCTACGTCATCAACTTCATATTCCATAGTCTCCAAAAGGTATGAATACATTTCTATATATATAGGGAGACTTAGAATATGTTTATAAAGGGTGTACTTTTGTTTAAACTAATGTTTATTTTCAGAAGGTTGCTTTAATACTTTAAAATAAAGTTTCTCGGATAAAATCGAATTTTTAACCTTTCTAGATTTTCGTTCGAAATTGTCGTTCGAACGAGTTTTTCATTCGAACGAGGTTTGCCAACGACTTACCACTGGAACTTCGTTGATAGTTCGTTCGAACAAAATGTCGTTCGAACGAGATTTCGGGGGGAACAGTTTTTGGCAGTTTTTTGGCACTTTCCCACTACTTTGTCCCACTACTCTTTCACAAGATTTAATGACTTCAGGACCAGAATTTTTCTAAGATCTTTTTACATCTCCTAAAGAGGTTTGGTGAGCTTAATTCTTTCATAAAAAGTTCCCTTGGTATTTTGTTACTCAAATTGATTTATTCAAAGAACAAAACCAAGTTTACACCCAATTATTTGTTTTAATCCAAGTATGTATATATATATATATATATATATCTTGCTTGAAGAGTTTGTTTGGCACCGGATTTATCTCTACCGTGAAAGAGAGTTTGGGTTTACTTTTACATCCCTCAAAGAAGAAGTCTCGTCGTTTTGCTGCGGTATTCTCACATGGTGAAAGGCACCATGTGTGGTTGACGGTGTTCCTAAAGTCTCATTGGTGATTCTAAGGTTCCAGTGGAGTTCCGGGATTGTCGAATAGGCGGAGGTATTTACAAGAAGACGCGTCAAGGCTTGAAAGGAGCTGAGTCGAGGAAGTAAGTCATATGTCTTGTAATTGTAAAACCATACTTAGTTGACTTAAGGTTAGGGTCGTCCGAGGTTGCGCAATGGTTTATTTGTTCATTTTATCTTTTGCAAAATTCACATTAGATGCATGCTTAGGTAAAAAGATAAAATTTGGTTTAAATCACTACTGACTTAAATTGGTGCTAAAATTAAATTTGGGTATATGTTAATTTAATTCAAGTCATCGTTTAATTTGTTAAAATTGGTTTAGCCTATTTTGGTAATATTGAAAATATGACTTAGGCACTTTCTAGGACTTGGGTTAAATTTGTTTAAGTGAAAAATGTATGTGTTGATTAATTTAATTTCACTTTGTGTTTAGTTTAATTTTAATTGAAAGAAATTAAAATTTGATGTTTGTGTGTGTTTAATTGAACCATCTCGCTTTCGCATCTAAAAGGAAATAACTTTTTGAAAAATCTTTAAAATTGGGGGCCTCGTATCCCAACATGGACCAATGGTATTGTGACACCTGTCATCAGAAGAGGTTCAGCTCACTCACTAAATGTGGTCGACACATCATTTCCTAGGTCGACTCAGCATTACTCCTTGTCGGCTAGGTAGCCGATCATAATAAATTAATTATATTAGTTTGAATCATGATACATGCATGTGGGGCACGCATGGGAATATGTATAGTCCTCATTATACACACATGGGGCAATCCCTTCAGGTGATTGTAATTATACCTTCATAAATTACCTTTAGAATGTAAAACGGTGCAACTACCTAACTTATAAAGGCATCTACTCTCTCTCGCTCTCCTATAAATACCACACACTCCCACTTAATGAAGAAAAGGATATCTACACGCTGAAAGAAAGAACTTGGAGAGTTGTACCCATTTATGGGTGATGATTGAATAACAAACCCTTATACAACACTTGTGGATGTAGGCACTACTAGCCGAATCACGTTAATCCCCTGTCTCAATCCCAGTCTCTCATCTCTCTTAAATCTAAGTCGTTAAACTATTTATTTGTCATAGTTTATTATTGTTATTAATTAGCTAAGTCTCGTAAAATCCATATACCATTTTTAGACAATAAAAAGTTGGCACCGTTTGTGGGAACAACAAGCTATTTATTGCTTCTTACCACCTCCTATCAATAAACCTTCGAACCGTGAATGTTCACATTCTTTGGAAATGGGGATTTCCCGAAGAGTAGTCGTGTGAATGAAGCAATTCCAGCCTCAAACCCTACTGGAATGGGGGACATATAAAGAATTATAATAATCTTGGCCAGAGGCGAAGCGGAAATTAAACAAAGTGTTAAGAAGTACATACAGACACTCCAACCTAGATAAGGTAAACCTGGAGGGGAACCTACCAACTTGGCAGGAGGTGAACGTCCAGGTAGAAGGGTGGAAATGCCATATTCAGCTCCTCGCAGGGGAGGACGATATACATATCGCACTTGGGCATTAGAGAACCCAAAAAGGCCTAGTGGAGGATCAGAGGAAGCATAAATCAAATCCAGATATTTTGAATCTCTATGCGACAGTTCATACCACCCGGGAGATACCATGTCCCATTGAACAAGTGGTTTTGACGACGAATAAAAATTATCCGAAGAAAGGCCTAACATACTTAAAAGGCTGAGTTGAGGTTCTGCGTTTGATCGTCTGGGCCCATGAGCAGTGATAGGGAAATATTAAAAAAAGCCCGCAAGGCTAAGAGAAAGTAGAGAAGAATCAAGAAGGTTTGTAACTGGAGGAACAGAGTGTTCAGCCAAACCTAGGATAGTTGGATGAGGGTCGGCACGAGCCAAGCAGACTTTAAAGAAAGAGAGTTTGGTAGAGAGCTGAGGCCGACCAGGAAAATCCATCACAATCATAGCCGAGCAGGATAACCAGCCTTAGAAACAGTCGATTCAGTGTTTGGTAGATCGTTTGGGGGAAGTCATTAGATCAAAAAATCCCTTGCACAGAGGTTTTGTAAAAGGGTCTCCATTCACCCCGACAATAGTGAGTTACTCACGCCCGCAGAGTTCAAGCCACCCGTGGTGACCCCGAAGTATAATGGTAAAATTGGCCTAGTATTGCACGTAGAGCAATACTAAGTTGCCACACATATTTATTTTATTCTAGATGAGATGCGTTACCAATCATTCTCCAGTACAATCACGAGATTCGCACAAATTTGGTACAATAGTCTACAGCGAGGATAGATATTATGCTTTCAACAACTGACTGATCTCTTCGTCATTAATTTCTTCTTCGGAACCAAGCCTGAAAAAAAGGTGGCTTATCTATTGAGTGTCCATCAGAAGGCCGATGAGATGACTTAAGAGTTTATAACTCGTTTCAATAATGAGAAGCTAGAGGTGATCGACTACGATAACAAGATAGCCATCATAGCAGTGATGAGAGGTTTATTGCTTGAAAGTTATAATGGGCATTGGCTAAGGAGACACTTAGGACGATGACTGAGTTATTGGCCAAGGACAAGAATATTATATACGCCAAGGAGGCTATGGCTTCTAAGGAAGTGAGAAACTCCAAATCTAACACTAGCAAGAGTTCAGAGAAGGAGCCGATGCACAAAGTTAACATGATCTATCTTGAGTGTAACTTCATTGCTGGAGGAGACGCTTGAGGATGAAAGGAAAGCCTAGCTCGATGAGGCGAAGGCTTATGCTCACATCATATAAATCTGATAGGCACTATGGATATTCGCCCCAGGAAGGTGAACAAGGAAGCAGTGTCAAACCAAAATACCCAACAAGCATTAGCTCTCCCTAAAAAGGAGGTAAACCAGTCGCACCTTCCAGTATGGCTACCTTGTTATGACTTCACCCCAATCATTATCCCTGCCTTCGACATCCCCCTCCTTGCGGTTATTGTAACGACTTCGAGAATGTCCAGCTCTTATAATGTGACGAGAGGTGTGTACAAGGCTCAACTCCAAAGATAACTTATCTGGCGTACTTTACCCAAGGTCGTCGTAATGATGGTACATGAGGGTAAGGTGACTAGAATCCTGGTCGACAATGAAAGCTCAGTCGATGTTTTATTTTGTAACTGCCTTAAGAATTTTAGGTTGAGGGATAGAAAACTTGAAGCCTATTACGGAACACTCATTGGTTTCTTAAGAGAGAAGGTATATCTTTTAGGTACAATTAAATTATAAGTTATAATCGGCACATAGACTATCTGCCGAATATAAAGGATTTATGTTTTTTGTCTTGGACAAGAACATCCACTCAGCTTACAACATCATCTTTATCACGGTAGGATTAAAGAAATTTGAAGCGATTCCTTCTATTGTATAGCACTGCATGAAGTTCCTCACTCACTATAGGGTCGGAGTAGTAAAGGGATACCAGGTCGAAGCCAAAGAATGCTACTACACCTCGGTAGAGTAGGAGGATGAAGTCGTACTTCCAAGCTTATATTATTATCATATATACAGAACTGCATCTACGCCAGGCCATCCATAAACCTGAAAAATTGGGTAGACTGATGGCCTGGGCGATAGAGTTAGGAGAGTAAGACATTAAATATGAACCAAGAATGATAATCAAGTAGTGGTCGATTATATTACATAATTTACATACGAAGAAAATCCTACCGTGCAAACTTCTACGAAAGAGAGCTTAACGGTAAAAGTGACAAAAGAAACTTCTATAGAAGAGAGCTCTATCCTGAAGCAAATCGAGAAGATTTTTTTGAAATAGAGCTCAATAATTCGACTAGATGAGAAGACTTCTGCAAAAGATAGCTCAGTGGTAAACCCGTTCGATCAGATCATTGACATACCAGAGTCATCAGTAGGGCAAGAAGAAATTCCTCGCAACCTAGAGCAAATTAAAAAGTTAAAAAAAATCCAAGGCAGAAGACATCTTAACAACACATAAGAACTCAACAACTGAAAAACATAACTTCATGTATGATCCTCATCTTTAGGGCAGATCAAGAATAAGAAGCTCATCAAAATTAGTTCATGTATGATCCTCACCTTTAGGGCAGATTGAGAACAATAAGTTCACCAAAATTACTTCATATATGATCTCGCCTTTAGGGCAGATCAAGAATAAGAAGTTCACTAAGATTACTTCATGTATGATCCTCACTTTTAGGAAAAATCAAGAACAAGAAGTTCACCAAAATTACTTCATATATGATCCTTGCCTTTAGGGCAGATCAAGAACAAGAAGTTCACCAAAATTACTTCATGTATGATTCTCACCTTTAGGGCAGACTAAGAACAAGAAGTTCACTACAAAATATTGGTTCGTCCAAAACTGGTAGCTAGTAAGGCAGATTAGGTTAGCAATAGCCGACCATATAATCATAAGATTAAACTACTAGCAGCCCCATAAATGGAAATAACTTAATGAAGTTGGCCGCAGACGAAGGAGATTATAAGAAGCAAATAGTTTTCTCTCTCTAAAGCACTCAATCGAATTTAAAAGTTTATAGAAATTCGAATGATTTAAATCCAGATACCAAATTTAGATGATAACTTCCAGAATGACGACAACATCCAACGTTTTAACACTTTATTCATTCATTTCACCTAGCAACTACTCCAAAGATACAATATTCTACAAACCTTACTATAAGCTCCAGTCATGAATGAATTCTTGGGGGCTTTTGTTATATCATAAATATAGAATATAAGGTGGACCAATGGTATTATGACACATGTCATTAGAATAGGCTCAGCACACTCACTAAATGTGGCCGGCACATCATCTCTTAGGTCGGCTCAGCAGTACTCATGGTAGGCTAGATAGCCGATCATAATAAATTAATGATAGCTTGAATAACCACACACGCATGGGAATATGTACAGCCCCCATTATACACACGTGGGGTAGTCCCTTAAGTTGATTGTAATTACACCTTCATTAATTACCTTTAGAATGTAAAAGGGTTAAATTGCATGACTTATAAAGGCACTCCACTTGTCCATATACTCTCTGTCTCTCCCCCCTATAAATACCACAAATTCCCACCTGATGAAGGGGAGGAGATTTACACTCTGACGGAATGAACTTTGAGAGTTGTACCCATTTATGGGTGATGATTGAATAATAAACCCATGCACAACACCTATGGCTGTAAGCACTAATAGTCGAACCACATTAATTCCATGTCTCAATCCTAATCTTTCATCTCTCTCAAATCCAAATCGTTAATCTCTTTATTTGTTATAGTTTATTATTAGCATTAATTAGTTAAGTCTCATAAAATCCGTACACTTTTATTAGATAATAATAGAATGTAAGCAAGAGTAAGTTTTTTTAACATATTATAAATGAACATAGCTGGAGCATAATTACTTCTAAAAATATATATTTAAAAAGTTATGAATATAAAAACTTTAAAACTCCAACACTCAGAATGCTCAACGTGGTTTAATTATCCAAGTAATTATTATCATTCATATGGCATAAAAATAAAAGAGCCTTCACAACTGATGTTAGATAAAGAAAATACAAACAAAAACATATAACCAAAGTTACTTGAATCTATACAACAAATATAAACTGCAGTATCATGATTAGTAGTGAGACATTTTTTTATAGATCTTAAATGCCCGTGTGGTTATGAAAGGAAAACAAAAAGCATATAATAATAATTGTAACTCAATATCATAAAATCCTTAATAAGAAATTAATTAAAAAAATAACACATTCTTTTATGATTTACTTTTATATCTTGCACAATTCATCAAAACCATACTTCGTTTATCAAATTTCACAATATACAAATATACATAAAAGTTCAAAAACAATAATGCTAACCTTTAAAAATCTTTCACCCATCTCTGATTATGGTAAAAGTTAGAATTATTTGATCTTCTGGTACTAAAAGAAGTAACATAAGAAATATAAGACTTGTACCAAGGGGAACCTACAAAAAAATATCATAGATCACCCAAACCATACAAAATAATTTAAACCTTCTCTTTGTCAACACCTTAGGCTACAGGAACATTCATCGCTCCATTCCTCATCTCTGTCTTCGATCTCATTACTCTTTTACAGTTTCTATAACAGCATATATGTTATATCATAAATATGGAATGTGACATGGACCAATGGTATTGTGACACCTGTCACCAAAAAAATGCTCATATTATTCATTGAATGTGGTCAACACATCATTTCCTTCGTCAGCTTAGTATTATCCTTAGTTGGTTGTATGGACAACTAAGATGAGGTAAGGTCATTATTCACCAAACACACGTGTGGGAAAAAATGGGAATATGAATAGCTCCCATTACGCTTGTGTGAGTTAGTCCTTTTAACAAATTATCGTTAACTCATCATTAGCTATCTCTTGGAATGTAGAAAGGTGTAACTGCCTAATTTATAAAGGCATTTTTCCCCTTCCTTCGACCTCTCTCTCTCTCTCTCTCTCTCTCTCTCTCTCTCTCAATTAAATCAACCTATAAATAGCACTCAATGATACACAATAAAGGCATCTGAAAAGGATCATTTTCATAAAGGGTTTGTGAAAGGATCCTTTGTAGAATGGATTTGTGAAAGGATCTCCATTCACCTTATTAATTATGGGTTATCCCACACCCGCACAGTTTAAGCCACCAATGGTAACACCAAAGTATGACGAAAACACTGATCTGGTGTTGCATGTAGAGCAATATCATGAAGTCGTTGATATTTATTCAATTCTAGATGAGATATGTTATTAGGTATTCTCAAGTACAATCACTGGATCAACATAAATCTGGTACAATGGCATACCGTGAAGATAGATTTTGAGTTTCCAATAATTGATCGATCTCTTCGTCAGCAGCTTCTACTTTAGAACTAGACCCGACAAGATGGAAACTCATCTGTTGAACATTCGATAGAAGGCCAACGAGATAACTTAAGAGTTCATCACCCGTTTTAATAGTAGAAGCTAAATCTTATCGATTATGATAAGAAAACAGTCATCGCGGCCCTAATGAGTGGTCTACTGTCCAAAAAGTTATACTGAGCGTTAGATAAAGAACCACCTAAGATGATTATTGAGTTATTCGTCAAAGTTGGGAAGATCATGAACATCGAAGAAGCTATGGCTGCTAAAGAGGTTAGTAGATCCAAATTCGACATCAAAAAAAGCTTAGAGAAAAAAGAAAAAAAAAAGGTAAACGAACCAAAGAGATATGCTGAATATAATCCATTGACTATTGGATTCAACCATATCCCTGAGGAAATCCATGAAAGAAAAGACTACAAGTGGCCCGATAAACTGAAAGCACGAGCCAACAAAAGGGATATGAGCAAATACTGTGAGTTCCACAGGGATCATGACCATAATATTGATAATTACATAGCCCTAAAGAACGACATAGAAATTCTAATCAAGACAGGGAAATTATCAAACATTTTGGTTGAGAAGAAGCTAAGGAAACGGTCGGAGTCTCCAAGTTGAAGACCTCATGAGAAGAAAAGAGGAAGAGACGATAACTCTGGGGATAACCCGGATCTACCAAGAGACTCAAAGAACCTGTACATGAGTTAAAAAGGATCTCTTTGGGATGTAACTTCATTATAGGAGTGGATGCTAGAGGAGGTGATGAGCCTACAGAGAGGAAAGTTTTTTTCAATAAAGCAAAGGCATGTGCTCACAGAAGACAAATTAACCTGACCGATAATATGGATATTAGACCTAGAATTTAGTACTCCCAAGTATTATGTATATGAGATTCAAGCCCGCACCATACTTAATCATAGGACGAGTAAATAGGTATTGCGATGGTTACACTCGAATTGCATTCTGAAGCATCCCAGTTACCCTGAAGCAAACGAGATCCAAAGATATACAATTGTCGTGTTTCTATGCAATATGATCGTAATAAACCATTAAATTTAGAGGATTAATTTTATACACATGCAACTAACACATCAGGTTGAGTTCATACATCCCGATCCTTATAAATCTAGTCGGACATGTTAAACTGAACGATGCATGAAATAATTACGTTGCATGTGAACGAACTCGTGATTAAACTATATTGAAACATGAAAATACGTATTATGAACCTAGAAATTGTTTGAATGAAGTAAGAGAAATAACCATGCAAGAACAATAATAAGAAGAATGAAACTTGGATTAAAGCTTGAAAACAAACCTGGAATGAATCAATCTTTAAGAAAATAATTCAAATTATGTTCCTAGATGATCTTCTACCTTTTTCTCTATAAAAAACTATGAAAAACTATCAAGAACTACCTTTTCTAAGTCATTAGCTTCGTACAAATACGTTTTAGAATGAGTTGTAACCTAATGGAACTGTTTTGACCAATCAGAATAAAGGAGCAATTTCGCGCATCAGGACCCCCGAACTGGTTCACAGGGACCCCGAACCGGTTTGACCCCCGAACCGATTCACCTTAGGTTCGGGAATTGTCACTAGTTTTGGGTGCCTTTTTCCTCTTTTCAACACTTAGAATTTTTCTCATGTTTTCTTCTTTTCTTCTTGGATTTTTCCTCAACTTCAATTGATCATAACTCTTCAACCGTAACTCGAATTTGGATGTCGTTTCTTCCATAGTTCTCGTTGTTCCGAGCTTTTTGACCTTCCAGTTGACTCCATCTCTGGGATCCGGATGTAGTGATAAGCACCCAAAACTGTACAATTTACACCCCAAATAGATGTACTTTAGTTTCTAATTCTCGGCAATACGGGTCTTATGTGCTTAAATATTTATTTTGTAGGCCGAATGCACGTTACGGTGTTCAAACGCGTATTTTAAGGCAATTGTGCATTTTATGGAGCTAAATACCAATCCCGTAACATTACCCGAGCCTAAACTTATCCTAAACCAACCCCGAACCCCGTGTGTGTCTAATTTACCCTTTTTATTATTTTTTAGATTTTTAGTTTGAGTTATTTTATTTTTAGGATTTATTTTAGGATTATTTTAGAATTTTTAGGTTTTATTTTCTATTTTTTATATTTTATTTTATTTTATTTTTATTCTTATTTTATTAGTTTTTAGTTTTAGTTTTATTTTATTTTATTTTATTAGGATATTAATTTTTAGGATTTCATTTATTTATTAGTTTTTACATTTTCTTTTTAGGATTTTAATTTTAAGTTTTATTAGATTTTATTTTTATTTTTATTTTTTATTTCTTTCTAGTTTCATTTTATTTGAGTCTTTGTTTTATTTTAGAATAGAATTTTAATAGGATTTTATTTTATAATTTTATTTTTATTAATTAGTTTTAGTGTTATTTTTATTAGGGGTTCAAATTAGATACACACACATACACCACACACACCAAACTTATCCTACACCCTCATCCTCACACAATATCCTACACTCTCACCCACCTAACCACTCCCACTCCAACTTCTACCTCCAACCACTTTCTCTCTCTCCTCACCCACCATTAACAAACACAAAAACCAAACATTACCACATCTCTCTTACACATCCATCATCAAACCAACTCCAGCCCCTTCCGGCAGTAACCCGCCGTCAACCCCCGACACCCCACCGGCAGAACTCGCCGCTGCCGGCGTCGTTCCCTCCTCACCACCCGATCGCGGCCTGACCCTCATCCCCCAGCAATCGAACCACCATGCCGGAAACCACCGGCGACAACCCCAGTAGTTCCCAACTTGGCATCCCACTACCGGCGACGATACCAAAGCCCAGAAATCCGACCGCCTGCCTCCGTCATTTCCGTCCCCAACCCACGACCACTGGCGACCCTTACCCTCTTTCCAATCCGCCACGCAACTCACAGTCCAAACCGGTCCCACCTCCGGCGTGCACCTCTACCGGCGCCGACCACAACTCAGATCTCTCTCCTTGATCCAAACTCCGACCAACCCGAACCCCTACCGTCTTCGGCGTTAAACCCAGATCCAATCGGACCTCTTCAACCCATTTGCAAGACCCATCCATCTTCCAAAACCCATGTTCATACCCATTTGTCATCCAAGCCAAAAACGATTTCTTCACCAGCATAAACAAACACAACCGAACCAAATACCCATGTGACTTAAACCCCATGTGCCTAATTAAATCTTCGTCCCCATTTTACCAATATACCCCCAACAACCACTACTACCCATATTTTACCCAATACCCATTATAACCTTTAAATCAAATCAGATTTTATTCCTCATCTCACCCAAATGACCTCACACCCCATGCTCCCCTCACCATTCTCATGCACACCCAAGCCAATTCCCAAAAATACCCCCATGCTCCATGCCTACTATAAATGAAGATGAAGAGTCATCAAATAAGGAGAAGAGCTTTGAGATAGGAATTTTAGAGAGAGAAAATACCATTTTAGTATAGTTTTAGATTAGAATTTTTATTTTATTATTTTTAAATAGTGAGGAGAAAATAAATTATTGTGAGGATTAAATTGAGTGAGATTCTTAATGTAATTGTGTTTGGATCATTCAAATTAAGGGATGTAAATTTCAACTCAAGGAATAGAAGTTCAATTTCACTTCAAGAGATTGGGGTTTGATTGTTTTCTTCTCTTCTCATTTATTTTATGCATTTGATTATTAATTTGTCATATTTAATATCATGTTAGGCTAAATCCCCTTTCAAGGGGTGGGGTAAAACCCTTATTTGATGTTATTTTATTTTTATTAGTTTAATTACTTGAAAAATACCTTTGAATGTTAATTTTGATCCCTCACCCTTAGATTTACGCCTCGAGAGAGAGTAAATGATTTTCAAGAGAAAGTCAAAATTCTAGTGATAATACCCATTTTAGATTCGAACTAGAGATAGGGGTTTCTTAAGTGGGGTATTATCACTTGAATTTCAACTCTAAATTTATTTTATAAGATTGACATAAATTCTAATTGATCGATCCTAGCGGGTGATTAATTAAAAGGAGTGTGGATCTATTTTTCTAGACTTGTGGGGTGTTAAAATTAACTTTCTAAAATATTACTATTATAATTACACTTGCAACGAGAGTTGGTTTGTAATTTTGATATTAATTTGGGAGTATTCAAATAATTAAATTAATTAATTAGAATAACTAAAATTTGTGGTGTAATCTCATTCCTTGATTGTTCTCACAATTATTTACCTCACTTTATCTTTTATTTTAGTGTTAGACTTTATTTTTCATATTAGTAACTTTCTAGTTAGTTATTTTCATCTTAGTTTAGTTTAGTTTAAAACCTCACCTCACCCTATTGTTTTAATATTGAAAAAAAGCTAAAAAAAAATTAGAAATGTGAAAAAGCACAAAAAGAAAATAAAAAGTGAATTGCAATTGAATTTGTTCCATTTGCTTTACTCCCTAGAAAGTGGATTGACATCCTTACTTACCACTCTACACTTGAGTTTATTATATTTTGTAGATACATAAAGTTTTGATTAGAAATGAGCTTTTCAAGCAACGACAAAATACACGCAAAAGCAATTTCTATCAAATGGCAATTTATACTCCGAATAGACGTACTTTAGTTGCTAATTCTCAGCAATATGGGTCTTATGTGCTTAAATGTTTATCTTGTAGGTCAAATGTCTGCTGCGGTATTCAAATGCGTATTTCAAGGCAATTGTGCATTTAATGGAGCTAATACCCTTGTCTCGTACCCTAGCCTACCCTAAACCTGTCCCTAAACCGTCACCCAAGCCTTGTGTGTATTGGTTTGATCCCTTTTTATTTTATTTTAATTTTTTTAGATTTTTATTTAGTGTCGTTTTAATTTTTAGATTTTATTTTAGAATTATTTAGAATTTGTAGGTTTTATTTACTATTTTTATATTTTATTTTATCTTTATTTTTTTATTAGTTTTATTTTATTAGAATTAGTTTTTTTTTTAGGATTTCATTTATTTTTAGATTTATTAGATTTTATTTCTTTTTAGGCTTTTAGTTTTTAGTCTTATAGATTTCTATTTTTATTTCTTTTTAGATTTATCTTTTTTATTTTTGTGTCTTTTATTTTATAGGATTTTATATTTTTAGTAGTTATTAATTAAATTTTTTAGTTATTAGTTTTTATTCTTAGTTTTTATTTTAGTTGTGTTTAATTTTTTTTAAATTTTGTTTAGTGTGTCGTGTTTATTTTATTTTACTTTTTATTTTTAGTTTAGTTTAATTTTTAATTTAGATTAATTTTAATTTTAATTTTAATTTTAGTTTATATTTTTTAGGGGGTCCTAATTAAACACACACAACCCTTATTACACCCTCACACACTCCCTACACCTAAGACTACTTATCCTACGCACTCACACCCACCATACTCCCCTACACCCTATCCACACCTTATCCCTCCACTTCATCTTCTTACACCAAACATTCTCTCTCCTCTCTCCTCTCTCCTCCATAACCAAACTACTCACCCTATCTCACATCCATCATCATCCAAACACCACCCAACAAACCCTCATCTCTCTCTCATTATCCCTAACCACTCAACCCACATCCTACCTGAACCGTGACCGGGCAGAGCCTCAGCCCCGGCGTCATCTCACCCGGAACCCACCGCCGGAGCAACCCAATCTCTTCACCGACGGCGCCCCGACCCCCTTCCGACCACAAAATCCGGCCGCCTCGCACCCTCCCCTCCAAATCAGGCGCGACCCTCTCTCTCCTCGCGACCCAGCTGCCCAGGCGGCAACACCCTTCAACCCGGCGGTGCCTCCTCAACCGATCGCAACCCTCCGACCTCCATTTCCGGTGACCTTCCAACCCATTTACCCAAACCCACTTCCCAAGACCCGAACCAAAATCCCCTCAATCCCACACCCCATATCCATTTCTTCCCAAGCCACGGTTTTCCTACCTGCCAAATAAACCAAACCAAAGCCAAAAATAAAACTAAATCCACATGTGCCTAAAACCATTTAATACCTTATACCCATTTACCCAAAATACCCCCAACACATCTCCCACATGCACACTTGTGTGCATTACCCACATTACCCTCAATAACAAATCAGATTATATCCTCACACCTCACCTTTCCACATGATCTCACCATAAATACATGCACTCTTCTAAAGCTTAAAATACCCTCACCTTTATTCCAAAACCTCTCCCCATTTTACCCTACACCATGTACCTTCCAAAAATGCCCTTTAACTTCATGTGTGCCATGCCTACTATATATTGAAGATGAAGAGCCAAAAAAAAAAAGCTTTTGAAGAGTAGAATAATAGAGAGAGAAATTTGTAGAGAGAGTTAGAGTTTTTGAGTTATTTTTCTTTAGAGAGAAATTCTTAGAGTGTGTAACTATTAAAAAATTGTTGAAGAATTGAAGTTTAGTGCTATTTCAAGAGGAATTTTGGTTTGATCATCTCTTCCTTAATTTTCATTACATGCCTTTAATTGTTTCTAATTTTTATTGGATGATGATTATGGAGGGGTAATAACCCCATTCAAGGGGGTGATTGAAACCCTCATGAATCCAAATCAAATTAGTTTGTAATTTTAATTTTGATAATTTCTTTTGAGTTGTGTATTTGATCCCCACTTTATTTTCACATTGAGATATGGAAAATCAACCTTGAGAAAGGTATGAAAATTTAATTAATATTTGATCAAGTGATTTAAGCTAGAGATAGACCTATCATTTGATTTTAATATTAATCTAATTTTCATCTACTCTTGATTTCATTAATTTCTTTCAATTTAAAATTAGTTGGACAAACGATTCCTAAGGGATAATTTGTTTGATTAATTTTAATTCAATTATAGTAGTGCTTTTGGGAATTAAATTTACTTTTCTAAAAGAGTATCTAATTAATTCACTAGTTTAATGAGAATTAGCTTTTGAATTAATTAAATATTTCGGAAATTGATGAAATTAAAATAATACAAATGTAGTTGATTTGGGGAATTGGGGGTGAATTTCTCTTCCCTTGAATATTTTTCTCTCATTTAATTACACTCTCACTTATTTCCATCACTCACTAGTATTTTTGTCACACTTTATTTTAGTTTGATTACTCTTATTTTTGTTATTAGTCTTAGTCATATTCACTCATCCTCAAAACTTGTTTTAATATTGAAAAAGCATAAAAAAAATATAAAAATATAAAACAAAAAAAAATTAGAAAAAGTGACTTGCACAATTTTTTCTCTTATGTGTTTCATCCTTGAAGTTGGTTCGATAATCCCTTACTTACCTCTATATTTTTAGTGTTTTATATTTGTTGTAGGTATTTGAGGATTTTGATTAGCTTGGTTCCATCGACGACATACATACAATATCAAGTTAAAATCATGTAGAATTACCAAAATGCCCTTGAACTTTCCTTCCTAGCCTTTCTTTCATTGTTTCGATTTCTCTTTTGCATCGCTTGTATAATTAACCTGTAAAACACATAAGAGAAACACGAAACACGAAATACTTGCCAACGAAGGTTAGTAGCATAAATGTGAGTTAAATCTATATCAATTGCATCACTCGGGTTCACAAAGGTACCGAAATTAAGGGGATAAATATACAATATTTATGCCTAATCAAACCCCCCTAACTTAGAACTTTGCACGTCCCGAGCAATGTAAAAGAAAAAAAATAATGGCACAACTCTTCTAAACATACTATGGGGATAGAATACCTTTTTCGCTAGTAAGCGATTGCATTTAGCATATGCAACAAGCCGATAAACCCCTAGGTTACCCTAGTAGGACGAGTGTTGTCTCGTGAGGATTTGCAGTGAATATACCCACAAAATTTGACTCAAAGAAAATTCAAAATACGCAAAAATTGTATAATTCAAACTTTTCTCGAAAATAGTCATCATCGAATCATGTTCAAGAGTCTCAAATCATAGTGCGTGTGTGCGAAGCCGGAAATTTAACCGTAAATTTTCAACGATTGACTATTACGTTACTTATCCGAAAATTCATTTTGTTTTCAAAATCTCACGGGATGTTCTCACAAACGAATCACTCGGAATGTGGTTATTCTCTCGGAGTGCGTGATTTATAAGAGTAAATATATTGGAACTAAGTTCACGCACACAAGTAGAAAGACGAAAATTTTATAATGATTGGATGTCATCAACGGAATACGGTTTGAAACACGGGAACATTGCCTCTTATACATACGTTTTATCTCTTTTATTATCTTTTTGTGTTTTAGCTCTCTACGTGGTAACCAATTTTGCAATTTTGAACTCAGTTAGGACTTTTACGGGTTAAAGGTGTATTGGGTAATATTGGAAAATGTCAAGAATTTCGAAATTGGAAAATTTTGCTTATGATGTCCGTTAGTGCTTTTCGGGCTTTTGCTCATTTTCTTCTTATTTTCTATATTCACGCTTTTCTTTTCTTGCTATTTTTGTTGAGCATAGTTATTTTTTCTTGCCCCTTTTTGTTGCACTTTTCGGACTTAAATTCTGACTTTTTCCATTTTTCACAATTCCGAACTTTTTGGGTTTTTCGAGTTGACAAACGAAAGGAGAACTTTTATTTGGCTCAAAATGGGTTACAAAAGGGATGATTTTCACAACTTTTATGGCCAATATTTTTGGATAACAAACAATGGCCTACTTCATTGTCCAAAATACTAATTGCGTTACCATATGCGTTTCGAGATGAATTTAATTTAGAGATTTCTTCGGCACGTTTTCAAGGTAATATTACACACATTTTTCAAAACCGATCAAAGTGAAAGACTTGAGATCCTCGACGACTTATTAGACCGCTGAAAAGAACTTTGAGTTAACAATTAACTCGGATTGATTTATAAATTTCACAAAAATGAAAAGCTCGAGTCTCACCGGGGTTGTTAATCTCCACACTTATTCGTTAAGCCGCCAATTTTCGCACAATTTCTATCTTTGGTCAATTTCGGCTTTGTGTATTGTGGTTTTATAATTTGAGACTTTAAACCGACTTTTAATGATATTTTTGAAAATTTTGAATTTCAATTTTTATTTATTTTGAAGAAAAAATATTTTTTGATTTTTCAAAGTTTTATGATTTTTTTTAGATTTTTGGGCATTTTTGAAAATTTGTGAAGTTTTAGAAAAACACACTTGTGACCCCCCCCCCCCCCCCAAACTTAGACTTTTACATTGTCCTCAAGCAAAAAGGACTAAAATCTAACTCAAAGCGAATTAAAAGTGCGAAAAAATAAAACAAACAAATTAAAACATAAATGCATAATTTTATTATAACAACGGAGGAGCATGTGTTACAAAAGAGGTGAGAGAGCATATAACTAACACTTTTTAACCACCTACAACAACACACAACCAACAAACATATCAAAAACAGTCATGGGCTTCATTGGGGAGGAGGATGTGAGGGCCCAGGTGCGCTCGGAAGATCATAAAAGAAAGATGGTGGGGGTCCGCTGAAGTTGAGCTCGTAAAGGTGGGTTTGGAGCCGGTGCATCATACTTGTGTCCCTTCGATAAGCCTCTTGATCCCTTCGATAGGCGGCTTGATCTTGATTGTATTGGGTGATGAACCCGTCAAGGCGGGATTCCACCACCGAAAGGCGCCTATCGAAATTTGCACCCGGGGGCTCGAAATTCGAATCATCATCTTCTTCTTCATACTCCTCTTATTCCTCCCCCACATACATCATGGGGTCATCATGTGCTTCCTCCCTCGCACCCTTATCGAGAATGGGACGGTCGGGGTGAGCCACCCGCATTTGGCGTTCACTCCGAGTGGTGGAGGTAGCGCCAATTGGGGGGAGTTGGATTTTCTGCCCCGGGTCGTCTATCCCAGCATCCATCAAAAGTTCCGTAATGAGGCGAGCGTAAGGGAGCGCGGATTTGCCCCACTCGTCGTAGGCGGCATTGATGATATCCGCATAAAAGAGTTGGGCTAGATTGATTGTGCTCTCTGGGTCGAGGAAGTGATAGAGGAAGTTGGCATGACGTAGCCAAACCACTGAGTCATTGGTGGTTTGGTGGATTGCTCCACAAGCAATTAGGTGTGTGAATCGCACCGTATCCGATAGACTTCCTACAGGAAAAGAATCCCGCACCCATTCTTCCCCGAGTGCCATTCGAGCAATGCATTCTTCTTTGGTGCTGAGGGCACCATTTGTGGGATATTGAAAAGGCACGGGGAGGACAAACCCTTTGGCACGCATTTTGCGCGCAATGATGGAGGCCGAAAATGGAATTTGGATACCATCAAGGTAGGCCTCGTAAAGCGTGGAGGATTTTCGAATGAGTGTTGCATAAAATTAGCGGATAGCGGCTTCAAACACGTGATTGCTCGTAGGAGCGAGGAAAGAGCACCACCCCCGGCGGTTGAATAGGGTGGTGATGTCGCCGTGAAGTTGCTCCCAATTAACAAAACGCTCGATGTGGATAGGGCGCGTGGCCGAGAAGTATTGCTCGGCCCAATGGTGTTCTTGGATACTTCGAAACACCCTTACCCTCGTCATCAAGGACGGTGGTGTCATCATATTTCTTAGGGTGTAAATTGGCTCGGCGGGGACGCGGCATGGTGAGAGAGAGAGATAGGTAGAGAAGAAGGATATAGTATGGAAGAGAGGGAGACTGAATTTTAGTGTGAGGAATGGATGAGGGGTGGGGGTGAATTTATAGGTGTTGGAGATGATTTTTTTGTGGGAAAGGGGAATGTGTTTGGAAGGAGAAGAAGGAGGGAATGAATTTGGATTCAAAGTGGAAGGGGGGAAGGTTTTGGAGGAGAAAAAAATGTAGGGAAATGAATGGAGGGAAAAGAGGAGGGAAGATAATGAATTTGGAAAACAGGGGGGAATCTGCCAGGTACCCTGAACCGATTCGCAGGTACCCCGAACCGGTTCGCCTTGGGGTTCGGGGGAATTTGCTGGCTAGAAAGGTTGGATTCTCTCTTCTCTCAAATTCTAAGTGTTCTCTCATGCTCCATCATGTGCATAATGCCTCTAAAAAATGATCTAGACCCTAGGGTGCCCTAAAATTGCCTCGACCAAGCCCTCAAAATGCGTGCAAACTCTCTCAAAAAGTGTGTTAACTCAATCCCTCTCGTGAATCGTGCTCCGAACTCAAAAATACCCTAACTCACACACGATTACTATACACAAGAATTCACCCCATATGCGTCGGGGCTGCGACGACCTCTCATTTTAAGCTCAATTGACCCCATAAATGGGGTTCGACAACCAAACGGTGTCGACTTCTTCCACACACGCCTCAAGATATGGCTTTAGGCATTGTCCATTTATCTTGAACGTATTTCCCCCTTTTAAATCATATAATTCCACAGTTCCGTGAGGGAAAATATTCTTTACAACGAATGGGCCACTCCATCGTGACCGCAACTTGCCCAGAAATAGATGAAGCCTAGAGATATAGAGAAGCACTTTTTGTTCAGGAAGAAACTCTTTGCGTCGAATGATGTTATCGTGAGAGAGTTTCATCATTTCTTTGGAAATTTTTGTATTCTCATACGCATCATTGCGTATCTCTTCTAATTCATTTAATTGAAGCTTGCGAGCTTCACCGGCTTTATCCATGTCATAATTCAACTTCTTAATCGCCCAATACACCTTGTGCTCTAATTCCACGGGAAGATGGCAAGGTTTTCCATTCACAAAGCGGAATGGGGACATACCGAGCGGATTTTTGTATGCGGTACGATAGGCCCATAGTGAATTGTTTAATCTAAGTGACCAATCTTTTCGGGTGGGATTGACGGTCTTCTCGAGAATGTTCTTGATCTCCCGATTCGCTAGTTCGTCCTGCCCATTCATTTGTGGGTGATAGGTCGTTCCAACCTTGTAAACGACGCCATACTTTCTTATGAGCTTCGCGAATGGCCTGTTGCAAAAGTGTGTGCCATTACCACTGATTATCGCTTTCGGAGCATCGAAGTGGGAAAGTATGTGTTCCTGTAGGAATCGAATCACCACTTTGCTGTTATTGGTCTTGGTAGGTATGGCTTCTACCCATTTAGAAACGTAGTCTACCGCAACAAGGATGTATAGGAAACTAAAAGATAGGGGAAACGGGCCCATGAAGTCAATACCCCAGCAGTTAAAAATCTCAATAATGAGTATCGGTGTCAATGGCATCATGTCTCGTCGGGTAATCGCTCCCATCCTTTGACACCTATCGCATGATTTGCAATAATTATTCACATCCCGAAAGATTGTGGGCCAATAGAGTCCGCATTGAAAAATCTTAGCGGTTGTCTTTTTCATCGAAAATTAACCTCCACAAGCTTTCGAATGACATAATTGGATGACTTTGGGGATCTCGTCATCCGGTACACAACGTCGGATGATTTAGTCGGTGCAATATTTAAACAAGAAAGGATCATCATAGAAAAACATGCGCGACCAAGTAATAAACCTCTTCTTATCTTGCGGTGTCCAATCGAGAGGGACGACTCTCGTGATAAGATAGTTCATGATATTCGCAAACTAGGGCAAAGAAGAGGTAGCAAAGAGTTTCTCATCCGGGAAGTATTCGTCTATGGGTATTAGATCACTAGGTATGTCGGACGAAAGCCATAATAAGTGGTCGGTAAGGACGTTTTCTACTCCTTTCTTATCTTTAATGGAGAGATTAAACTCTTGTAGGAGTAGGATCCACCTTATGAGGCGCGAATTTGCATCTTTCTTCGCAAGCAGGTATTTCAATGCCGCGTGATCGGTGAAGCAAATTATGGGAGAACCGATAAGGTAGGATCGAAATTTGTTAAGAGCAAAGACTACCGCTAGCAACTCCTTCTCTATGGTGGAGTAATTAAGTTTTGGTCCAATAAGAGTCTGGCTAGCGTAGTAGATGACATGAGCCTGTTTGTCTTTTCTTTGGCCCAAAATAGCCCATATCACATAATCGCTAGCATCACACATGAGTTCTAATAGTAAGGACCAATCCGAAACTTGTATGATGGACGCGGACACAAGCATAGTTTTTAGCTTTTTAAAAGCGCTATGACATGCTTCTGTCCATTCAAATGGGGTGTCCTTCATGAGTAGGTTGCTTAAGGGTCTAGCGATGGCACTAAAGTCCTTAATGAACCTTCGATAAAACCCCGTGTGACCCAAAAAGGAGCGCACGTCTTTGAGCGAATTTGGTGGGGGTAGATCGGTTATGACATCTATCTTAGCTCTATCAACTTCTATCCCCTTGGATGAAACTATGTAGCCAAGAACTATTCCCATTGTGACCATAAAATGGCATTTCTCCCAATTTAGCACTAAGTTCTTTTCCACACACCGGGAAAGTACTTTTCCAGCTTTTCTAGACAACGATCGAAAGAGGTGCCAAAATGCTAAAATCGTCCATGAACACTTCGATTCCTCTCTCAACCATGTCACTAAATAGTCTCAACATGCATCTTTGAAAGGTCACGGGTGCATTACACAAAGTCGAATGGCATAAGTTTGTAGGCAAACGTACCAAAGGGGCAAGTGAAGATCATTTTCTCCTGGTCAAGTACATCTACCTCAATTTGGTTATATCCGGAATAACCATCAAGGGAGCAATAGTAAGGGTGGCCTGCTACTCTCTCAAGCATCTGATCAATAAATGGCAAGAGGAAATGGTCTTTCCTAATTCCCGCATTGAGTTTCTGGTAATCAATGCAAACTCGTCACCCGGTGGTGGTACGTTAGGGAACTAGCTCTCGCTTAGAATTCTCAATCACTGTCATTCTCGACTTTTTCGGGGCAACTTGAATAGGGCTCACCCACTTGCTATTCGAGATTTGGTAGATAATCCCGGCATCCAATAGCTTGATTATTTCGATTCTCACCACTTCTTTCATATTGGGGTTTAGCCTTCTTTGCATTTCTCTCGAGGGCTTGACATCCTCCTCGAGGTGAATCTTGTGGGTGCAAATCAAAGGACTTATCCCCTTCAAATCAATAATACACCAACCTAAAGCACTTTGGTGCTTCCTCAGAATCTTTAATAGTTTACCCTCATGTTCTTCGTCTAGGCTAGAGGAGACAACAACAAGAAATGTCTCGTCCTCTCCTAGGTATGCATATTTAATATGGGAGGGTAGTTTCTTCAATTCGAGAGTCGAAAATTTATCGCTGGAGGGAACCATGCGTGTCTCCCTCGGCGATAACTCCTCAAATCGAGAAACCCAACTTATATCTCTCGTGTCCTCGTTCGACGCTCTCTCATCAAGTAACTCTCTCAACTTCTCAACTTCCCTCTCGAATTCGGTGTACGTTCCCTCACTCTCATGGTTCGATACTAAACAGGACCCTAGGGCATCTCCACAATAATTTTCCTTAAAATACTCCTCTACGATCTCGTCGATTAGGTTCACCGCGTGAAGATCATCTTCTTCCCCCGTATCTTGGGCTATATGGAAGATGTTAGTCTCTAAAGTCATGTTCCCAAAGGTGAGTTGCATCTGTACATTTCGAGTATTGATAATTGCATTAGTTGTAGCTAATAATGGGCTCCCAAGAATGATGGGAACATGATTGCTCGAGGCGAATGAGGGTTCCGTGTCCCAAATGACAAAGTCTACCGGGAAGTAAAAAGTGTCAACTTGGATGATCATGTCCTTTACTATACCTCGTAGCATCTTCACGACTCGATCCGCTAACTAGAGAGTGATCTTTGTGGGTTTAAGGTCGCCCAGATCAAGTTGCCTATAGATGGCGTAAGGGAGGATATTGACACTTGCTCCCAAGTCAAGTAAGGCTTTTTCAATTTTATTTTCTCCAATGATGCGGGAAATGGTGGGTGCACCGGGATCTTTGAATTTTGGCGAGAGATCATTAAGTAGGATGGAGCTCACGTTCTGTGCTAGAAAGACATTTTTCTTTACCTTCATCTTCCTCTTCACTATTAACAAGTCCTTAATGACTTTCGCATAAGCTGGAATTTGCTTAATGACATCGAGGAAAGGTAAATTTAACTTTACTTGCTTAAGCACGTCTAGCACTTCATCACGAGGGTTTCCTTTGTGGGAAGGAACCAACCTTTGAGGAAATGGTGCCGCGGTGGGTGGTTTCGCTACTACCTCGGGCTCACTAGTGTCTTCTTTATCACTCTCTTTTAAGGAGACATCTTCTGCCTCTTTCGTGTCGGGCGAAATCTCCTTGTCTTTGGTTCCATCGTGTGGGGGAGGTGATAAATCAACCACTCTCCTACTACGAAGAGTGGTCACAGCTTGACATTGCTCCTGATGTTCTGTCGAGGTAGAGCTAACACAAGTTTGACCTTGGGGCGGTCTTTGGCCCTAGGCAGTAAACTTGCCTTTCTCTTGGATACTCAATGATGATTGTAACTTTGAAATGTTCGCATTTATGTCGTTGATCATGCGCTCATGCCTAGCATTAGTTACATTCTGGGTATTGATAAAGTGGTTCATCGTATCCTCGAGATTTCTCCACAGTGGAGTGATATATGCTCCTTGAGGTGGTGGTGCTTGCACATGTCCTTGCATGTGTGGAGCTTGTTGAAATTGCGGTGGTGGAGGAGGGGAAACGTGTGAATTAGGATTCATCGCAGCATGTTGTTGCCCATAGCTAAAACCAGGATGGTTTTTCCATGAAGGGTTGAAAGAATTCCCGTACGGTGCACCAAAATTACCCTTAAATCCTCCTATACCACTTACTTGTTCTTAAAGCATAACTTTGTAGGCGGGTATAGTCGGGCATTCCTCAGTTGAATGACCCGCCTCACAAATCGCACACACCTTCTCGACGGGGTTTGGGATGGATCTAGTTAATCCTCTTCCACATACTTCAAGTAGGTCTCGCATTCCTTTCTCAAGTACATCGAGTCGATAGTCCGTCATAGAATTCTTTTTTACGTGAAATAGGTCGAACGTCGATGGAGTGGTGGTCACTTGGCGATTTCGATTTTGAGCATTAGGGTCAAATGTATCCCACGATTGGGTAGTCTTGGTGACATACCTTAGGTGAAGACCAGCATCGTTAGTGTCTAATTCGATAAATAGACCATCGAACATGGTTTCAACGAGTTGCTTGGAATTAATGTTCAGCCCATTATGGATGAAGGAAATGATTTGCAGTTTATCAAATCCATGATGGGGGCACGAAGTAATTAACTCATTGAAACTCTCGTAGCATCGATCGAACGACTCATTTTCTAATTGTCGAAAAGTTTGAATTTGAGTCTAAATAGAGTCCGTTCGATGCGGAGGAAAGAATTTCTTGAGAAATTTAGATTGTAACTCGTTCCATGATGAAATTAAATTTGGAGGTAAAGACTATAGCCAGGTCTTAGCCTTATCCTTTAGCAAGAATGGGAAGAGTTTAAGGCGGAGCACATCTTTTGTGAAAGTTTGATCGCTGAGAGTCTCTCACTCCTTCTCAAATTCCATGATGTGGGCATATGGATTTTCTGAATCCATTCCATGGTAATTGGGAAGTATCAGGATCATCCCATTCCTAAAGCGAAATTGCCCTGCATTATACGGGAGTAAAATGCATCCCGGAGTGATAGTGCACTCGGAATATAAGATTTCTCTCAAAGGGCGATACGGGGCCTCTTCCTCACCGAAGGTTGCACTACCGTGTTGTGACATATTTCTCTCACTCAAAGACTATGTGTCCTCACTGGGTATACTCAAAGCGTGCTCTGAAGTGTGTCCTAAGAGGGAAAACGGAGTGTTATTTGCAATTGAGTGTGACGGTGTGGGAGGTGGAACCCAGAATTGTGGAGCATTAGGAGTGTGAGGGCTATCAGGGTCGTACTCAACTATCGGATTCTCGTGAATGTGTGTTGGAGTATTATGGAGAGTTGGAGTGAGTTCAGGATTTTGCATTAACAGGCTTGTGAGAGATGACGAGGACTATTTTTGTGCTTTTAAAAAAAATATGTTTTTTTTTTGGATTTTTGGGGAAAAAAAATTTGGTCAAAGTTTTAGATTGACTTGATTTAATTCTAAGTCTACCTAAGTCCCCGGCAACGACGCCAAAAACTTGACGCGACTAAGAATGTGTCTCTAAAGTGCGTTCACTCTAGGCTCAAGTGCAAGCCTGTCGCATTAGTAATAATTCGATAAGTCGGGTATCGATCCTCAGGAAAATAGGACAACGAAGTTGTAACGACATTGGACAGACGAAGGAACCCTCACTCTGACTCTAAAGAAAAGGAAAAGATGATTTGATTGGTGGGATAACTACAACTATATGCAATTTTGAAATAATTAACTAATGAACTAAAGTATGAATGTAATGCAACTATTCTAAATTTCCTCAAATACTGATGATGAATGAATTAAAACATAAACTATATGATGAGGAAAATAAGACCGGAATACAATCCCTCAACCCTAGTGTATTGATGGTATAAAACTAATCATAAATTTAAGTGATTAATTAGACCCAGAATTTAGTACTCCCAAGCATTACGTATATGAGGTTCAAGCCCCCACCATACTTAATTAGAGGACAAGTAAATCGGTATTGCGATAGTTACACTCGAATTGCAATCTGAAACATCCCGGTTACCCTGAAGCAAACGAGATCCAAATATTTACGATTGTCGCGTTTCTATGCAATACGGTCGTAATAAACCATTAAATTTAGAGGATTAATTTTATACACATGCAGCTAAAACATCAGGTTGAGTTCATGCATCCCGATCCTTTTAAATCTAACCGGACATGTTAAACTGAACGATGCATGAAATAATTACGTTGCATGTGAACGAACTCATGATGAAACTATATTAAGACATACAAATACGTATTATGAACCCAGAAATTGTTTGAATCAAGTAAGAGAAATAACCATGCAAGAATAATAAGAAGAAGAAGAATGAAACTGGATTAAAGCTTGAAAACAAACCCGGAATGAATCAATCTTGACACAAATAATTCAAATTATGTTCCTAGATGATCATCTACCTTTTTCTCTATAAAAAACTATGAAAAACTAACAAGAACTCCCTTTTCTAAGTCATTAGCTTCGTACAATTACGTTTTAGAATAAGTTGTAACCTAATGGAACTCTTTGGACTAATCAGAATAAAGGAGCAATTTCACGCATCAGGACCCTCGAACCGGTTTGCAGGGACCCCGAATCGATTCAACCCCCGAACCGGTTCACCTTGGGTTCGGGAATTTTCGCTGGTTTTGGGTGCCTTTTTCCTCTTTTCAACACTTAGAATTTTCTTGTGTTTTCTTCTTTTCTTCTTAGATTTTTCCTCAACTTCAATTGATCATAACTCTTCAACCGTAACTCGGATTTGGATGTCGTTTCTTCCATAGTTCTCATTGTTCCAAGATTTTCGACCTTCCAGTTGACTCCTCCTCTAGGATTCGGTTGTAGAATTACCAAAATGCCCTTGAACTTGCCTTCCTAGCCTTTCTTTCATTGTTTCGATTTCTCTTTTGCATCGCTTGCATAATTAACCTGTAAAACACATAGGAGAAACACGAAATGCGAAATAATTGCCAACGAAGGTTAGTATCATAAATGTGAGTTAAATCCATATCAATTGCAGCACTTGGGTTCATAAAGGTACCAAAATTAAGGGGATAAATATACAATATTCATGCCTAATCAGTAAGACAGCATTCGTGGAGTTAAAGAAGTATCCAGGATCATTACCTCTACTTTTAAGGCCTGTCATGGGGGAAAACTTTACTTGTACTTGGATATATCCAAATCAGTAATTAGCTCCGTATTAGTCATTTAAGAAAACGGGTTTTAAAAACTAGTTAACTATACCAGCAAAGCAAAGCATACTAAGGAGCAAAGATTTGATATCCAAGACTGAAAAAAATTATCACTGACCCTCTTTGAGGATTATCGAATGATGAATACATACTTTCAGTCCCATACTATTATTGTTTATACAGGCCTGCCTCTACGCCAAGCTCTTCATAAACCTGAGAAATCAGGCAAACTGATGGCTTGGACTGTAGAACTAGGAGAGTCTAACATTAAATATGAACCTATAATGGCCATCAAAGGCTAAGCCATGGCAGATTTTATATTCGAATTCATATATAAAGAAAAGCCCACCGAGCAGACTTCTACAGAAGAGAGCTAAGCGGCAAAATTGACAAAACAAACTTCCATAGAAGAAAGTTCATCCCCAAAGCAGATCGAGCAGACCCCTTCGAGAGAGATTTCACCAGTACAATCAAACGAGTAGACTTATGTGGGAGATAACTCAGTCATTAATTCGGCCGACCAAAGTATTAAGGCTCTAGGGTTAGCAGCTAAGCAAGAAGAAATTACTCGTGAATTGGATCAAATGAAAAATTAATTAGATCAAATGAAAAAATTACTTGATCGAAGGATATTTTAAGGAAGACCCTCCTGACTGGAAAATGTTCGTAGACGGTTCATCATATGCCAATGGCAGTGGAGCGGGTTTAATCATTATTCTGCTAGATGACATTGATGTGGAATATGCCCTTAGATTCCAATTTGAGTCCTCTAACAATGAGGCAGAGTACAAAGCGCTCATAGCGGGGTTCAAATTGGCATCATTTCTTGTTGTCGAACAAAAATATTAGCACGCAATGACTCTCAACTCATTATAAATGAAGTTTTAGGAATCTATGAGGCGAGTGAGGAGTCCATATCAAAATACTTGGACAAAACCAAGGATAGTTAGTAAAAATTTATGCGGTCAAGATGGACATAATTCCAAGGTCAAAAAATACCCCAGCAAACGCACTTGCCCGATTGGCATTGGCTAAAAGGACATAGTTGAGACGAACATTTCTTGCAAAAATTTTTACACATCGAAGTATAGATCAAGAAAATGTCAATATAATGGAAACAAACTTGGGGCCATCATAGATGAATCCAATACGATCATATCTAGAGTCCGGCATTCACCCAGCAGACCCTAAAAAAGCCAAATGACACGGGGATAAAATATCAAGATACTCTCTTGAGAGGGGAATCCTATTTAGGAGAGGGTTTATCATTTCATTACTCAGATATATTCATCCATCCTAAGTCCATAACTTGGTTAAAAAAGTACATAAAGGCTCTTATAGATCACATTCAACTGGCCGATCACTAGTAAAGTGAGTAGCCACACAAGACTACCATTGGCCCACAATGAAGGTTGATTCGCAAATTATGTGAGGAAGTGTATAAATTATCAAAAGTATGCCAACATTCACAAAAGTATGGGTGTTTCTCTTACATCGATCACATCTCCCTGGTCATTCGCAATATGGGGAATTGATTTAATCAGACCTTTTACCCAAGACCAGAGGCAGGTTCAAATACCTGGTCGTCACTGTAGAATACTTTACCAAGTGCATGGAAGTTGAGCCCTTGGTGGAAATTTCTCATGAAAAGGTCTTCCACTTCATATGTAAGAACATCATTTACCATTATGGGATGCCATATACTTTCATCATCAAGGATTCAAAAACTCTTGTGAGTGGTCTAAAATTCAAAAAATGCACTCTACACCCACCCATCCTCAATGCACTTGACAAACAGAAGTAACGAACAAAATCATTCTCGACGGGTTAAGGAAATACTGGACGATGCTAAAGGAAATTGGATTAATGAACTCCATAGTATTATATGGGCTTACAGTACAATGCCAAGTATAGCAACATGAGAGACTCCCTACATGTTGGCTTTCTGAACAAAATTAGTAGTCTCGACAAAAATTGGTCTGTATAGTCATCGCATTCTTAATTTTGACTCACTAAAAAGTAACCTGATGAGAATATCATATTTGGACCTCGTTGAAGAAGTAAGAGAACATACAACACTTTGGGTAGCAGTGTACCTGAAGCAAACTGCTCAGTTTTACATGCAACACTTCGAGTAGCAGTGTACCAGAAGCAAACTGCTCAGTTTTACGATAAAAGAGTAAGACCGAACACTCTGAAGGAGGGAGACTATTTGCTGAAAAAGGTCATCCAAAAAGAAGACCTGTTGAAGCCTAACCAGAATGGTCCATATAGAATATTTGTTATTATCTAACTAGGAACTTACAGAATTTAAACCATCGAAGGAGATCAGTTCAAAAACCCTTGGAATGTTGGACACCTAAGGATAAACATGCAATTTCTTTTCATTCTAAGCACTTTCATTTCTTGTAACTCTCTTTCAGTGATGAATAAAATATATCCTATTAATGGATGTCGTCATGTTGTTCATGTTTATTTTTTATCGGTATAGGGAGATGTGTTAAAAAAACCTTACTAAGAGTCAAAGTTGAATACATATCACTGACACATTAGAACTCCACAGTTAAAAAACATAGCATACCACAACCACAGAACTTCATGTATAATTTAGATTTTAGGGAAGACCAAGAATAAGAAGTTAATTTCACTTCATGTATGATCTCGCCTTTATAGAAAACCAAGAATACGAAGTTATTTAACTTCATGTATGATCTCTTCTTTAGGGCAGACCAAGAACAAGAGGTTAATTTCACTTCATGTATGATCTCGCCTTTAGGGCAGATAAAAAATAAGAAGTTCACCAAATTTAATAAATATATGGCAATCATACGGGCGACATGATTCGATTATAACTGACAAAATACAAGAATAATTCTTAACACATTTGGTCGTCTCGGTTAACTAACACCAATATTTGGTTAGTAAAGTCGAAGACTGGACAACCCAGGTTCATCCAGCCATAGTATCTAGAAGACAGATCAGTCAGGTAATAGATGACCATGTGATAATAAGACTAAACTACTAGTACAACCATTTTAACTCATTAAGATGACGTGACTTAAAGTTACGATGATTTAATTACGTAAACGTGTGCAAAAAGATAAATAATCAAAGAGACACAAATACAACATTGTATTATCACGTGAAGGTTAGTACAATACATTATAAGGATAGACTTTAATAGAATCTTAAGTCATCAAAAACCGTCTGTTAGATGAAGGAGCCGGCTAAAATTTTCATCCCCGACAAGACCATAATCCCTAAGATACTTTTTTATTAAACTCATGGGAATGGAATTTAAAGGAATCCATGAGGCGTCAATATTAAAAGGAGGATCGGGTAAATCCAAATAACCTGGGTCATTCCAGTGGCATAGTTCATTTTCATTTGGAACCTTCATTAATGCCAGAGCATTGAGCCAGCCATGCTTGTAACTGACTTTTTTTGCCTTATCAAGCTCTTCCCCCATATAAACAAGGGTCTCATCGTAACTATCCATCCAGACAGTACGAGGTTGCTTATGAAATTAATATATGAGGCGATCTACCTTCTCATTTAACCTCTTAATAGTGGACAATTGATTCGTTATGGTTGCATCTTGGTTTGATAGAGTTTTCTTAGTTTTCTCTTCCTCTATAAATTGTAAAATCCTCCCCTGTTGCTGAGAAGATTGTCCCTTAGATTTCTTTATTTGCTCTACCTCCTCCCTCAAACAAGCATTATTTTCTTTTAAAAAGGAAGCATCCTTGTTGTGGTTAGTTGGCCCTGTCTTCTGAAGACATTCAAGCTCACTATGTAAGGAAATATTTTCCTACTCAAGCATTATGGTGACCTCTCTAGGACCTTTCAGTTTTGTGTTGAGAATGAACTATTTCTTGGAATAAGTTGAGGCTAGAGAAAGCAACTATTGGTCAAAACTACTACTCTTTTGTAGGTCGATCAACTTCTTCTCATAATTAGCATGAAGATTTGCCACGGACTCCTTATAGCTCTTTTAGAGATTAAAAATTATGCCTTGATAGGTGGCGTTGTCCGTTACTGCCCTATGAAACACTAAGAAGACTTAAGTATAAGCGTTTGGCCGAGGAAAAATCATCATAGCCGAGTAACTCCTTAATCTCATCTTTGTCAATCTCGTTATGTCCAGTGCCAAACAGTCGATTACGCCTTTCTTGGAAGTCACTCTGGATGGTGACCAAATATGTCTGACTTACCTTAAGTTTTAAAGCAGGTAGTCAGATCTAAGTTTTGTCGAGAAAAAATAACTTTTAAGAATTTAATCGGGGAAATAATGTATGGAACAAAAAATTTATATCATTATAAAATGAGGGGTTACATCAGGTCAAACCCTATACACTGAAAAAAGAAAAATAAAGCATAACTAAAACTCCTATCAAGAATACAGTGGTTTATTTCCCCACCTTCTCTTTGTCAGCGGCAGCATGACCCTCAACCTACTCAACGACCACCAATTGCTCGTTATTAGCAGGCTCACCAATATCTTCCCCCATCAAGTATCTCTTCATTAATATGAGGGGGAGTGCTAGGGTGGTGCAATTAGAAAAGTTCGGACTCTTCACCAGTGCCAACTTTCCTAAGACATTATCCCAACCACTTTTGTAGGCAACCTTCTTCAAATAATCAACCTGTATGGAAGCATTGATGAATGCCTTATCCCAACCCCTTATAAAGTCATCCTCTTTATCCTTGATAACCTTGGCCTTCACCTCTGCCACCTGAGTTTTGGCTTGTTCGATAGCTATCTTGGCATCCTTTTTAAGCAACAGCCACAACATTATCCGCCATTATCTTCTCTTGTTCCATTGTATAGACCTTCTCTTCCAAAAAAAATTTCTCTTGCATTTGCGCCTCATTAGCGCGACTAGTAGCTTTTAGGGTTTGCGTAACTTGTGGAAAGCAACCTCAACATTAGGAAATGACTCCTTCATCTTACCATCCCTCCTCAGGATCTGGTTATAGTTAATCAAGAACTGCAAGATAAATGTTCAGAAAAGGATGTTAGAAGATAGAATTAAAGAAGTATGAATAATAGTTATATAATAAATGACCAAGTTACAAAGGCTAAATTATTATTTTTCCGATCAAGTAATCTTGAATGTGGAAAAGAAGATGCGGTTGCCTCGTCGGCAGGAAGGACTCCGACAGTGATCAAATCCCGAGCGAGTTCAGGACACATTACAATGGATTGGGCAACACCCTTGCCTTTGTTAATTATTTTCCTTCCAGCAATCTCAGTTGGAGGAGATGAATCCTTTCTCACCCTCTTAGACAGAGGCTCATATTCCTTGCAGGAGACTTATCAATGATGAGGGGGTTGTTAGAACATACAACTTTAGATTTCTTGCTCGCAAAAGGAGGCGACTTATCCCCAATAAGGACGTTGGTGATATTTCATTTCACCATTATGTTCGAAGGGATATTAGATGGTACTAGCATGATGTCGATAGTCTCAAAGGAAGATGAAGTCATTTTTATAGAAAAATTATCCCCTGGTCTATGAGAGGATTCAGAGGTAGAGGCATATGAGTTGTCTAAAGGGATGGGATCAAATGGTATCTCCACAATTAATCTGGCCACAAAAAAGTAGTGGTGCTTTTATATCCGAGAAAAAATGAGGCCGGCCTAGGATGGTCCTCAGTGCCAGCAACGTTGACCGTAGAAGTACGAGGAAGCTTTTTCTTACTCTTCTCTACAAAAAATAAAAGAAAAAATACAAAATTAGCAAAGGAGAAGAAAGTGTAAGTCAGACAGAAATATCTTAAGTGTGTGTATCCTAACCTATTCACTGACCTCCCTGAGGGCATCTCGGACCACTATACATAATACCCTCAAAGGGAGGAACAAACTGTTAATTCTTCACAATAAAACCATTATCCTAATAATCCTTATTGGAAATAGGTAGATTCGTAACTAAATCCCTGTTTGACTACCTTGTCTTCATATAATAAATGTTCTCATTAGTGGTGCCCCAGTAGTAACAATACATTAATTTTGTAATCCCAATATGAGTCCCATATTTCTCATTAATTATGTGGGCTCCATTAATGATTCATTAACTATTTAGGGCAACTTGGGCAGGGACCATATCAAAGTATTGAAAGAATTCCAAAAGAAAATAATTGGGGGAAAAGTTACCCCACACTCAGTAATTAATATGGAAGGTAATGATTAACCTTAAGCTAGATCACAAAGATCACAAGCACCATTCAGCAATTCAGTTTTTACCCATGGAGGGATTCTGTGTGTAACCCAAAAAGCTTATATCGAACTCTCATCAACAGCATAATCCATATTTGAAAAAAAATAGGAAGGAATTACAAAAGAATGACAAGAAAAAAGAACGAATCCTTACAGCGAAAACGAAGAACACAACAAGCTCTCACAAACAGTAGAAAAACTTATAGATGAAGAAAGATATTTTGAATGAAGAGAGAAATGAATGAAGGGGGAAATGACGCTTTATAAGACTAAATTACATCCACATAATTTCCTAAAAATGACGTGATTACAAATATCTATTGTTTCATTTAACGATGGTTCGTCGACTAATGCGTGTCATTACCAGCATACCCCTGAAGATCTTTGCTTCCCAAAATTTACATGTACTTACAAAATAGCCATTTTACTAGGAGGATAAAATTTTCTAAAAAATACCAACTCTCAGAGATCGTATGTCTACAACGCATCTCTACCTACCAAACCACAAAGACTTGTGACCGGGTTTCTACAAGGCTAATTAACTCTTACCAGTTAACACTCCATCCATTCATTCCACATGACCAACCACTCTGAAGATTTTATGCTCGAAGCAAGATATTATCCGTTCCATTCATGAATGAAGTCTTTGAGGCTTTTGTTATATCATAAATATGGAATGTAACGTGGACATATGGTATTGGGACACCTGTCATCAGAAAATGCTCATCTTATTCACTGAATGTGATTGGCACGTCATCTCTTTGGTGGGGTCAGTATTATTCTTAGTGGGCTGGATGGCCGATTAAGATGAGGTAAGGTTATTAAACACCAAACACACATGTGGGAATATGTATAGCTCCCATTACCCATGTGTGTATTAGTCCTTTCAGCTAATTGTGGTTAGCTCATCATTAGTTGTCTCTTAGAATGTAGAAAGGTGCAATTGTCTATTTTATAAAGGCATTCCACCCCTTCCACTTATCTCGTTCTCTCTATTAAATCAACCTATAAATAGCACTCAATGACATACAAGAAAGGCATCTAATAATATTCAACCTAATATCCATACACAAAACCCCTGAGAGATTCTTGAGAGAATATATTTATTCTTTTATGGTTAATACAAACAACGTTGTACCTGTGGATGTAGGCACCTCATTGGGATGAACCACATTAATCTCCTATTTCCCTCTCTATCTCTCATCTCTCTCAAATCAAAGCCGATAATCTCTTTATTTGTTATAGTTTATTATTAGTATTAATCAGCTAAGACCCGTGAAAATCCATATACCATTTTTAGACGATAACAATATATATAACATATATATATATATATATAACATAAATACAATAAAATCATCAATATTCCAATTTTGAAATGATTATAGATAAAAATAATGACACTATAGCAAGTATATACACCTACTAGTTGTGATATGATTAATCAACAATCTTAATCTGCTTGCAAACTCCCTTGCTCCATACTTATAACAATTGGCTACCTTACAAAATTAGTTTACAACCACTATTTTGGAATGGTACTCACATAAATCAAATTGGAAAACTATATATATATATATATATATATATATATATATATATATTAAAAGATTTTATAATATCTTAGGTATCGAATGTCGTATACATTTCCAAAAAGGAATTCTCATTTGAGAAAAAAATCAGAAGTCTCTGAATTTAAAATTTTGGTTGAGAACTACAAACGCAAACACACACATATACACATGGAGTGGGGGAAAACTAATTTGTATTACTCTCGTCCTTCATCAAAAGATAAAAGATCCCCCAAAATAAATATAAACAAATGATTTTAAAGAAAAGTTAAACATTGTGTAGTTGAGAAAACAGTGGTATAGAAGATAAGACAAAACAAAAAATCATATAAGGATCAATAAATAATGAAGAATAATGAAAATAATTTGTTACAAAACTATTTACCATTTTGTTACAAACATAATAATTATTCATCATAGGTAATGTAAATAATAGTACAATTCCGATAACTCTCTCTTAAATGTTACATGTAAAGGCAACATGCGTGTAGTTGGGTGTATACTATCTAAATGTAACTTAATCTAGGTTAGTGTATATATCCTATTAATACCTATCATATTCTATTTTCAAAGGGAGAGAAATTTTCTCCAACGTATGGATGTTTCTCAACTTTAAGTGGTGATATCACAATTCCTTCCACACAAAAATGGTTAAAATTGTAAAATATACAAACATAATAATCAATGTAAAAAAAATCAGCGGAGAAGTAAATTTAACCTATAAGTGAAAATCATCATTATTCTTACTTTAAAAGGCGAGAATGTGATTTCTTGAACATAATTTCCAACTCAATCTACATTAAGTCTACAAATCTCACCCCAAGTGTACTGTGATTTTTCGAGTTAAAGTGTTTGCTTCTTACAAAAGAGAAAATTGAAGTTTTAACATTAAAAAATTGATCAACGGTCTACTTTTTTGCATTGTTTCTCAAGAATGCAACTCCTCAACCTTATCTCTCTTGACTACTCAAAAGAAATTATGTTTCTTATCAATATTGGTTGCATTATTTTTTTTCTTTTATCTAAACAGTATAAATGTTCCTTTTTAATAAAAATATAGGAAGAAAAATATCACTCGGATATTTTGTCAAACACTTAACAGACAAAATTGTATAAACATATACTTGAATTGAGAAAATTTGATCTAACTTTAAGTCAACAAACAGTTGTTCGTAGTTCAATGTTAGCACCGAAGGACCAAGAAGCATTCAATTTAAATAATGTATACAATCAAACTAATCCAAATAAAATGTGTACCTGAAACAACAAATCAATATGAATAACCTCAACACCAAATTATTAATACGTATAAGTGAAAAACATAAAAAAAGACATAAATGGAAATAGAGAAACGATAATATTACCAATATCAGAATTCCTCTCAAAAATAACTATCAAGTGGGATTCCAGGAAAGGTAACCATTCAAGATTTTTTATCGTTAGAGAGTTCAATTTGTGAGAAGAGAGGAGATGGGAGAATGTGAAATAGTTGTCCATGAACATGAAAGTTTACAGCTTACAGTTGGCTTTAGAGAGGGGGCTTATGAGGGGAAGCAGTCATATTGGAGATACATATTGGGGTAAATGGAGCGTCGAAAAAAGTAATGACAGGTTTTCAAGAAGGATAGAGAAATGGATCTCTTCAACTGCATAAAATGAGCTGGATGGGGTGAAGAGTTAAGTGAATGGGATAAACGGGGAAAAAGGATTTGAATATATTTTTGGCATACAACTTAATATAGCCTCAATACTCATGACCCGATAATACTAAAAAAGTGAGACACGGGGCAGAACCATCAGGAGACACCACACACACACACACACACACACACACACATATATATATATATATATATATATGCACTTTTAGGACTTAAAATAATGTTAATTATGGATATAGGACACTTAACTTTATATTTTTGGAAATAATCCTTGCTTTTTATAAATTTTATTTTAGTTTTTCAAAAATACCAATTTAATCCTTAACCAAAAATTGTTCCTATTATGGTTTTTGGACAATCAAATTTTCTTTTATAAAAAAAGGTCCCTACTATTTTAGGACAATTGATAAGCACCCAAAAGTATATATTTTATACCCCGAATAGACGTATTTTAATTGCTAATTCTGATTAAAATTGGGTCTTATGCGCATAATTGTCTATTGTACGGGCTGGTTTGCGATTTCAAAAGTGTTATTTCGAGTCAAATTGTAGCAAGAAAGGGCTAAATCACCTCTCTCATGCCAAACCCAAGCCTATCCTAGCCCAAACCTTCACCCGATTCCCTTGTGTGTTTAGTTTGTGCTTTTTAGATTTTTATTTGAGTTCGTTTTCATTTTTAGGATTTATTTTAGATTTATTAGAATTTTCTAGGATTTATTTTCTATTTTATATTTCTTTTTAATTAGTGTATTTTATTTTGATTTTTTTGTTAGTTTTTAATTTTTATTTTATTTTATTAGGATTAGTTTTTAGGAAACTATTTTTAGCTTTAGTAGATTTTACAATTTTTTTTAGGACTTTAGTCTTTATTTTTTATTAAATTTTTATTTTTATTTCTTTTATTTTATTATTTGAGTTTTTTTATATAGATTAGGATTCTACTTTTATTTTTATATTTTTAGTTTTATTTAATAGAGAATTAAGGTAAAGGTCATGTTGCTTCCTATATTTGGATTTTTAGGACAATGCTTTTCAAGTTTATAAATATAGTTCTTGTGGTACAATAACATTTATTTGTACGGTCCCTTTAGAGTTAGGAGTTCATTTTTTTGTCCGTGCCAACTGCACCATTTTTCATGGGATTTTTAGTACATGGACTAAATTTATAAAATTATTTAGAGTGACCTATTTTTATACACTTTGAGAATTATGAGGACCTTTCCCCCAAAACCTTTTTATTTATTTAATTTTTTTAGTTTAGATAATTTTATTTTCATGTTTTTTTTAAATAAGAGTACAATCTAGCACACACACACAACACTAACACACACCCTAACTTCCATACACCCCCCTCCCCTATCTCCCCCACTTCATCTTCTTTACCAACACCTTCACATTCTCTCTCCTCTCTCCTCTCACCTCTCACCTCTCACCTCCATTAACAAACTAAGACCTTCCCTCCTAAGCTTCTACCCAATACCCAATACCCAATACCCAAATTCAACCCAATAACCAAATTGGAGCTACCCCAAGCTCCAAACCGCGACCATCCATACCCATGCCTTCAAACCCTAAATCCGGACACTCTAAACCCATTATCCAGTCATCACTAACCCGTGGTAGACCCAACGCCCACAACCCTAAATTCGAGACCAACATGACCCCATTACCCCATCTCGACCCACCTTCGGACCTGCCCAAAACCCCAAATGATTTCAACACTAAACCCAAACACAAACCGACCATACCCGAATTTTACCCAACATCATACTCGGATCCATGGCAACCCCCTACCCGGTTTGGCCCACAATACCCATTTCTCTCATGCTACATGATTCTATAATCAAAATAAAACACCAAAAACCACATGTGTTTTAACCCCCCTTATTCCAAAAATGTCCTTCACACCTCACATTTACATGACCTCACCCAACACACATGAACTTGTGTGTCACTTCCCCAAAATACCCTTACCACCTCTCCCATATTCACTTATGTGCAAATTCCCAATTTACCCCTAGCTCCATGTTTGCCATGTATAAATTGAAGACTTGGTGCCATTTGAGGGGGATCTCCAAATTAGTTTTTAAACTTTGTGTGATAAAATTCTCCCCACTCCTCTATAGAGAGTATTTGTATGTTTAGTAAGTATCTCAATACAGAGGTGTGTGGTGAAATTTATCTCTTGGATGAATTCTACTCCACCCCTCTATGGTGAGTTTTTGCATTTTTAGCAACTATCTCAAAATAGAGTGATGTGGTTGAATTCATCCTCTTGGATGTAAATTCTAATCCATTTCTTTAAGGTGAGTATTTTCATTTTTAGCAAATTTCGCAACATAAAGTGATGATGTAGAATTCATATCCTTAGATGAGTTCTGATGTACAATTTTATAATGATAGGATTATTTAAGTGTCCGTTATGAATTCATCCATTATCCATTATATATATTATAGTTTAGTTGTACTTCTTTTTATATATAGTTTTTATTTTAGAATCAATAAATACATTTGTGAGAGAATTTTAGGATTGTAATTGAAGACTCCATTCCAATTCAAGCCATAAATGGGTTTGGTCTATTGCTCTCTTATTACTTTTTTTTAATCATCACATGCTTTCATTTATTTTTTTATATTTTTGGATGATGATTATTGAGGGCTAATCTCCCATTTATGGGATAAAATTTGAAACCCTCAAGAATCCAATTTGATTTAATTGTCAATTATAATTTTGTTAGTTTCCTTTGATTAGTAAATTTAATTCCTATTTAATTTTCACATTGAGAAATGAAAAATCATCCTTGAGATATGATTGAAAATTGTATTATCATTTGATCATTTGATTCAAACTAGAGAAAGGCTTATCACTTTATTTAAATGTTAGTATATTTTTCATCCACTCTTGTTCTTATTATTGTCTAATTAAAATTAGTTGGATGAATTTATCGTAGCGAGCAATTTTTTTGATTAATTTTAATTCAATTAGAGTAGTGTGTGTGGGAATTAAACTTTTTTTTCTAAAATTGTTAAATATTTCACTGTAAAATTAAATTTGCAGAGTCAAATCCACCAACAATTTTTCACAGTTTGAAACTGCAAATTTTAATTTGCAGTGTAAAATCCTTTGAGTCTCCCAAATAAAAATCATGTCAACACTTACTTCCTTATCTAAAAACCTCCATTCACAATAATAAAGTTTTTGCATGGCACAACCTCCTCATATTTTTCACTTGAATGAGGTGGTGCCAACTAAACAAAATTATCAGAGATAATAAGGGAAACAAATTAAACAAATCCAAATACAAACAAATATTAGAAGGACAGAATGGAATCTTCTTCGGTTCGTCATTTTTTTCGACATGAAACTTTTGATGTATTTTGTTAATTGATGATAGATAAAGGTGTTGATCAAATGAATATAGTTATATGAATATGTACTAGGTAAAATGGATGTTATCAGCTTGTTAAAGGAGAAGTGGTTTTACTTATTAACTAATAAGTGATGTGAATGAGAGGCTCATCTAATAGATCTCGAACATAGTTGGTTATGGGTTTGAGTAAGGATGAGTCTTCGGTTGGCTATTTTTAATTACCAAAGCTTTGAATCTTTTTCAAATCTTATAGATCTGGAACTTCTCATTCTGAACTTTTTCGGGGTCTCGATGTTTGGAACTAAAATAGGTGGGCTGGAGAGGAGGTCTCCGTCGGAGAGAGTCAATATTAGAGGTTACTCCTACCGAGAAGCAGTGTCGAAGGTTGCCATCACCGGAGGAAGTGTTGCGGATTGTTGTCTCTTAATTTTCTAAACTGACATGAGAGAATGGGGTAATAGAAGGTATATGTCAATAAAGTGATTCAAAAAGGAGAGGTACTTTGTAGAGTGAAATATTTCACGGACTATTTTTATAAATATAATGTTGATTGTCCTATTTGTATAATAGTATTGTTGATTTCATTTTCCTTAAATGCTATAAAAAAGTGAAGTGTCAAACTTATATTATGGTTTTATGAAAATCGATTTTTCTTTTATTAAATCTTTTGTCCTAAATATATTTTTTTAAATAGCATTTTTACGAGTATTTTTTTTTTTACAAATTTAGTTTCCATTTCTTTTTCTTTAAAATGTGTTTTTTTTATTAAAAACAGTATATTAGTGTTACAATTTATTCACTCATTAAACAATGGATGTCGTCGTACTTTCGATCATTAGACTACAACCACCATTGCTCCTTCGTTAATATGTAAAATTAAATTTGCATTGTCATTTATTTTTCATTCGTTTTTAAAGTATATATCCTCATTTTTTCTTTTCATAAGCACATGATTATGCTGAATACTCATTTTTTAGTATTACTATGTGGAATAAGTTTATTGTATTAAAACTGCAAATTAATTTTGCAATGAAAAAAGAGCAAATATAATTTTGTATACTAACGGCGGAGTGGCGATAATAAGGCGATAAAGAGTGGTTCAATGGAATTACATCTAAAACATCAAAAATCAAATAGACTATATAAAAATTTAAGGTTGCACAATTAATTTCGCACTCTAGTGAAGTATTATTGGTGGTAGGAGTTTTGATTACATGAGGTTTGATACATTCTAAGTCGAATGTTTGAAAATAAAACAAAATTTACTACTTTTCTTACATTAAACACCTCATTCAAAGCATAAAAAAATATGGGAAAGATTTAAAAAGAAAAATAAAAAAAATGCAAATTTAACCCACAAGTTTGGGATCGTTTATGATTTTGGACCTGATATTTTAAAAATTGCAGTGTTAACCCTAAAGTTTAAAAAACGATTTAATTATGTCCACCGTTACATTTCCGCTATAAATTGTAATGGAGGTGTTGGCTTGGCAGTCCATCTAGATTTTTCATTTATAATAATGATCAATTAAATACTGACATGTTAATTTGAAAAATAATTAATAAAAAATTAGATTAAAATTTTTCGCAATTACAACAAACAAAATAAAAATTCATTAATGTAATAATTAATTGAAAAATCAATTCAATATACACATTTAAACAAAAATAACAAATCAGATCATTCAAAAAATCTTCATTCACCACCAACCGCCTCACATCCACCACCGATTGCATATCGTCCACCATCCGCCACCTGCTGCCCACCACCCACCTCGTATATACACGCATACACACACATACACACACACATATACACCAATACAGACTCACCCTGAACACACTCATAATACACGCACACATACATATATATAGATGATTTATGTCTATATGTACACGATTTGTGTATATATACATGAATCGATGTATATATACACATTTTTTTGGTTTTTTTCTTTTTTTTAATTTATGTTATTTCATTTTTTATTATTGTTTTTCTTTTATTCTTAAAAGGTATTAGTTAAGAGGTGTTAGGTGTCAAACTCTTATTCGACCACAATGCCACATAATAAATTGAGTCACACATTTATTAATGTAGGGGGAGCCTAAAGGTAAACTCATCATTAGAGATAATTCCCCCTCACAATAGAGGAAGGTACAAAGCCAAGCGAGCAAGCTCGGGAGCTCGTTATAACAAAGGAGGAAGAAAGTCGCGAGGAATCTTCCCAAAGGCGCTGATTCAAGGGAACTCTGCATTTTATTTTTGTACTTGTTCAAGTTATGTATTTTGTAAAGATATATTGTGACTTTATGTAATATATTGTAATATATGAGTGAGGTCAATCGGTATCCCCGAGGAACCAGGTCTGGCAAGGTTTGGGAGAACTCTCATGCTCTATCGAACGACCTCATTGTGGGAAACTGCGAGGGAATTAGTTTGGATGGTTGAGAAGCAAGGAAATGTTAATACTTGACTTAACCACTCTAGATTCACCTAGTAAAACACCGAGGGATCATAAACCAAGAGAGAACAGCCAAAGCAACCATGAATTTCATCTAGGGGTGGTAATTCGGGTTAGTCGTGTCATTTTCAGGTCGTGTTGATTTTGATTTGAGTATAAGTTTTGAGTACTTTTAAATCTATACAAGCTAATCTTGCATTTCGGGTTATTCGTGTCAAAAATTTCCAGCCCTAATTTCATCCCCGTTGGGCCTAGTGCCAAATAGTCTTTTACTAAAAGTAACATCTATCTTGAGTGATTTCACACGTGACCTACATATTTTCTAATCCAAACTTGAGTACACTGTGGTGGTTTGGGAGTTGTCAGGTAGTTTGGTGGATTACTACTATTGTGATAGCCTCCGGACACATAGTTGGTCACCAAAAAGTTAGTTATTGGCATTTAATGTTAATGACGTAGGGGCATGCTAGCATATCTTCACATTAAATGCTAGTGACATAAAACTACGAGGAGTTTTCTTTCACATTTATTGGGCCTCAGATTACTCGAGTGAGGATAGACTGTATAGGCGTTTTAACTACTTCAAGAGGGAGAGATTTTTCACTACCAAGGTGATTTTCTGAGATCAAGAGAGAGGGAAAGACTTATTGCAAAACCAGAGCGTTTATTCACCCACCATTGACACATTTTTTCCAAGCTTTTATTACTAATAACTAAGCATTTATTTATCAGTGACCCCTATTTGTCGGATATTAATTTTGAGCTGCCTACCTAGGGTGTATCTAAGAATGCTTGATTTTCTCTCCTTCTAACTGAGTTACTTCAAAAGTTCATTTATTACTTATCATTGAGATATGCCTGAGTATTTTTATGAATTTAATACAAAGAGTTTGACCCCATTTATCGGAGTTCATCTCACTATTGTTGGTAACACCCTGTTTAGTAACTTATTACCATTTTAATATATGTTACACCTTTGTTCGTATTATATCACCACATCTTTAAGAGGACTCCCCTCTTGCATTCGGTGACTCCGCTGGAGAGGTATTCTTTTAGCAAAATGGCTCAAGATAATGTTAATCATGTTCTCAAATTTGACGAGATCCAATGAAGGAAGGAATAAAATGTGAGGGAACGTGAATCCTTTAAAGAGGGGGTGCCTCAGATGGAAATTCCCCAAGTGCAAATGGCCACAAAAATTCCCACGGTGATGCGTGCCTCCACGAGTGTTGTGATGGGCCCAGCTGAGATGGCCCATCTAATGGGAAAGTTCATGGAGTTTTTACGATAATTTTTAGGGCAGACATGGACCTTAGTTCCTTTATTAATCCTATAGTACAAATATCCATAGTAGTTCCCTTGGGAAAGGTTCATCTGATAGACACTTCTACCGTTGTACCAACTGTGAGAACACCCAATGTAGTTGACATCACACCTGTGGTCACTCGGCCAAGTGCTATCACGGTAAAGGCAGGGCCCTCACCTTCTTCTACAGTTGAAGAGATAAAGAAAGATATATAGAAGATGATGGTAGCTTCTTTACAGACGTTCAGTGAGATGACTTTAATATATGATGACTTTCGTGCCCCTTATTCAGAGGAGTATAACAATGAGACATATCCTAAATATTATGTTCCCCTATCTTTGAGAATTATAATAGGAAAGGGGGAAATTAAAAGGAAAGTATCAACAGATTTGTGGAGCACTGAGGTGCTCGTTGTAACAATAAAAAGCTACGTTTGAGGGATTTTTCTAAATCCCTTACGGACAAAGCTTACACTTGATACTCACTTGACTCCTAGAAGTGTAGCTACTTAGAAGGAAATGCATATCCTGTTTGTCTAAAAGTTATTTTTGGTTGAAGATAAGTTCACTCTTACCCAGCTTGCACAAGAGAAATAAGGGTCGGGGGAAGAGGTGGTGGCATATATGAGAAGGTTTATGGAAAGGTCTCTCGATATGAGGAAAGAAGCCAATGAGTCGAAACTGCTTCAACTTTGTGGGGGGGTTGCTTCATGAACAAATTTTCCATTTAATAAATGAGACGCATGAAGGGACCTTTAGATCTTTTTTTAAATCAGCATGAAACATCTTGTTGGTCATTCTCCCAAGTCCCATTATGACCCCTTTGATGTTTAGGCCACATACTGGGGCAGGGAGAGATCAGGCCCTATGATTAGTTTATACAGATTGGGGAATGAAAGATGGAAGAGGACAGAGAAAGGATAACAAAAGGAAGTTTGGGAGAGATAGAGAATATTCCTCATAGTTGCCTTGCATAGTGGAGGAAGCTAATAGCTGTTATAATGCCATGTTGCGTAGGGGCGGTGTACGCGCCCAAAAATGCTCCCCAAAATGAACCAGGTGCAGATGTTTAAGTTGATCCTAAATACTTCCATATACATTGGCGTATTTATTACCCAACTAACTCATGCTTTACTTTGAGAAGAATTATTAACACAAATTTATTAGTTGGAATGCTACAAATACCCTAGGGAGATATTAATAATAACTCATTACCAGGACATGGAGCAAACTAGGGGTGACCTATGATGAGGAAGCTGAAGAACGTACAAGGGAACTGAAAAGGGAGAATGTGGATTTTGAAATAGTTTTAGAAGATTACACTATCGATATGGCAAACTTGGTGATTACCTATGATGAAGTGAGTGCCAGAGATTTGGAGGAAGTCTATAATGTGGAAGGTTATGTTGTGGAACCCAACTTAGAGTACCAAGTTGTGTCACAGTCCCCTAAGTTTGCGTAGTTCTTTGACCATGAGGGGATGCCTTTGGAGAGCAGGCTTAAATCACTTAGGAAATATTAGACATTACAAAGAAGAAGTTTCCTTCTTGCAGTGGAAGGGTCCCATAGTTAGGTTAGTAAGGAAGCTCATGTTCGAGATAACGTTTTTAGACACTGACAGAGCAGTAAGGTTCCCACACAATAGGTCGTTGAATGTCATCGCAAGTGTGAAAGGAGTAAGTTTTTCCAGAGCATTAATGGATGGGAGTGCCTCCATAAACATTATGTATATTATCTCTTTCTATGCAGTTAATATCTTTAAGGCAAGACTAATACCAATGTCATTGGTGATTTCTGGTTATGATAACCAATCTTCAAAATCCATTGGTTATGTAAATGTTATAATTGTGATTGGAAACCTCACATCACACATCAAATTCCATGTTATTGAGAGTGCCACTTCGTACCATATGTTGATAAAAAGGGCGTGCATGCACAACTATGGCCTAATTCCCTTTATCTATCACCAATGTACCAAGGTAAATGTGAAAGAGACAGAGATAGTCATTTGAATAACCAAAAAGTCATTTGCCCAGGAGGATGCCCATTTAGTGGATGTTACATTTTATATCGAGATAATAGAAGATGTGTGCATTTTAAAATGGAACATGGGGGGATAAGATTCCCCTTGATCAAAGAAAGGTTGGGGCTAGTGAGAAACCACGTGAAAGAAGGTACAAATGTTGGTGAGAGGGTTGAAGAGGCACGTAATCCCATTTCTAAGCCTCAAGATATCTCTAAAGAACTAAGAGATTGAATGAGGTCAAGGATTGACCCAATAGACTATGAGGTCAGGTAGATAAAGTGTACTTAGTAGGTTTTCAGAGGCAAGCTTAGAGGAATATGAGAAATAAAGAAAGAGGAAAGCAGTTGCTTCACCCAATCTCCAGTGTAAGAAGATCTGATTGGAGGATGAAAGAGTGATGTATCGCCTTTGAAGGTGTGTGCGGGTAGTCGATGAAGTTGACGAAGAGGCTGACCCGGAATATAAATATTTCTTAGTGGATAATCAAGGGTAATGTCTTGTCATTGATAATTCCAACATCCATAAGTTTATAGAGTAAGTAGAAGATAAATCATAGTGCATGACTAATTGCCTAAAACCACAACTATAAGAGTTGGAGCAAATTAACTTAGCTGAAGATAGAGAAGATCAAAGGCTAACTTTCATTAAGAATGACTTGGATGCGGAGAAGATGTAAGGATTGATTGAGCTCATTCGAGAATATAAAGATGTATTTGCATGGAAGTTTACTGAGATGGTTGGACCAGACCAAAAATTTAGCTGTCACAAATTAAACGTTATGCCTTCAGCCATACTAGTGAAGTAAGTAACTCGAACATACAAGCCAGAGTTGCATCTTAAGATCAAGGAGAAGGTGTAACGGTTATTAATAGCGAGGTTTATTAGGCCAAATCAACATCCTATTTGGTTATCTAACATATTCGTTTATTTTAGGGACCTCAATAGAGCTTGCCTAAAAGATGAGTTCCATATTCCTTCTATTCACAATTTGATAGATTCAATTACTGGGCATGAGATATAAAGTTTCATGGATGGTTGTGTGGGATACAACCAAATTGCAATGGATCCAACAGATATAGAGAAGACAACATTTAGAACTCTATTAGTCATCTTTATGTATAATGTTGTGCCTTTTGGGTTGAATAGTGGATTATGGAGATTGATGGTTCATCAACCTAAGGAAAGGGGGAGCATGGGTTATCCTTTCAAAGGAAAAAGAGGAAATTTGTCTATATTTCAAGTTAGATTTTTCTTTCTTCAATAATGAGGCAAAATATGAAGCGTTAGTGCTAGGACTGTTAGAAGCCCTTCAAAGGGGCATTCGTTCACTCTGCATAAAGGGAGATTCAAATCTGTCAGTCAAGTCGATGAATGGGGAATACACATTGAAGGATCTCAACCTAGAACCTTACAGAATAATCATTCAAATATTGATCGGTCAGTTTCAAAGTAAGAGGGCATCCAAGAATGATAAGCAGGCATGTTGATGCATATGCCACCATTGCATAAAAAGTTTCTACGAATGGCGAGACAATAACTGTTATGATCCGTCAAAGGACTGCTCCCTCGGTGGTGCAAGATATTTTCCCTATGGAAGATGACTCTGACTGGAGGGGTAAAATTAGAAGGAAAATTGAGTCGAGGGAAAGAAAGATGGAGTTGAGAGAGCTATATCAATACTTTGACAGCCAAGGGAAAGAAACATGGGAGGATGGTTGGCAAGATACATTGGTCCAAAGGAGGCAGAGAAAAGGCTGAAGAAGACACATGAAGGGCACTACAAAACAACGGAGATCCCTTTATACAGAAGAAACTATAGAGAGGTATTATTTTAGACAATGATGAGGTAAGGCGCAATAATGATATAAAGAGAATATGCTAATTTCCAGCTCTTCTTTTAGGAAGTTAAATGCGATTTTGTGGAGACTTAGGCAGATTGAAGGCATACTTACATTGATTTCATAAAAGATGGATTTATTTCCACAAAAAAGATAGATTCCATTGGGATTAGAATATGGGCCCCATATTTTTACATTCAAAAGAACCAGCTCTATTCTAGAGGATACTTTAATAGACCTTTGAGATACATCATAAAAAAAGAAGCACGAGAAGTCCTAAAGTAATCCCATGACCAAGCTTATATTAGGGGAGCCAAGTTATACGATAAACTCATGATCTAAGGCTACTATTGGTCAACCATAAGGAAGGATTCAGTCAAGTTTATTTGAAAATACAAGTCATTCTAACTATATTAGAATATGATTCATGCTCCTTTGGTATACCTTCACATTGAAGGCAACTCCTTATCCATTTCACACTTAGGCGTTTGACTTGGTAGAGGTAATTAATCCCTCCTCAAGGGTCAAAATATGGATACTTGTGGCCACAGAGAGTTTCACAAAATGGGCAAAGGCAGTACATTAAAGACAACAATAGCATGTATGATGGAACATTTCATTAGAGAATACATAATTTGTGGTTCATCATTCCTAAGGTTATTTTGTCTGATAATGGAACTATATTTATCAACAAAGAGGTGACCTTACTCATAGATATATATTCAATCATACACCACACCTCAACTGTAGTCTACCCTAAAAGCAACGGTCAAACTGAAGCAACAAATAAGACCTTGGTAAATATCTTGGCCAAGATGATGAAAGACTTCCTAAGAGAGTGGGGTGATAAAATTCTAGCAGTTTTATAGGCTTACCGAATGACTAAAAGAAAGCCAACTGGTTATACACTCTTCTAGCTGGTGTATGGAGTTGAAGCAATTTTGTCAGTGAAGTTAGAAATTCCTTCGGCCAAATATGGTTTGTGAAGAAGTATGCTCCCCAAGAGCAGACACATTTAGTTGGAAGCATTGGACAAACATCGAGATAATGTGAAACAACACTTCCAAATGTACACAAAGCAGCGTTCGAGGGCATTTAACAACTTGGTGAGGCGAAGGAAGTCTATGAAAGGGAACTTAGTGTTGAAGGCAGCTGTGAAGCACATCAGTACACTCTCATTGCCCAATTTTTTTCCTAATTGGGAGGGGTCATTTATAATCAATGAGGCACATAACTTAGCCTACTGCTCAATCTCCTAGATATATGAAGGCATACCCTTTAAAACTAATAACAAATGGTTGAAGGTTTATCATGTTCAAGATTGGCTAGCCCATTTTGAGTTTTAACCTTATGTTGTTCATTTTCTTTTTGTTATTAGCTTAAATGGAAAAATCTAGAGTGATTTTGTAGATTTTAAATAACCACCATGACTATAAACAATTACAATTGTATTATGATATAAATATAGAAAGCAAGGAAGTATAGTAAAGGTTATACGCAATTGAGTGCCAATAATATTACTCTTTTCATATCTTAAGCTTTAACAAAGTATATAGTATTTGGGATTGTTTCCCCAAAATACATAAAGGTAAAATAAAGGCCTAGAAAATGAGAAACCACAAGTCTGGAGAAGTGAAGAAGCCTCCAGGAAACGCAGAAGCATCTTGGATGTAGGATTGTTGAACCTTCTCGAAAGCTTGAAGTCTCGTTTGCACTTCGGAGCGTTGGATTGTAACACCCCGCCCGCCCGGGGAAAGCGAACGGAGCTCTAATGCAATAAAATAAATCCAAATCCACAAGTGACAAGGTATAGAGCATCTAAGTCCCACAACAACAAAAGAGAAACTACAAATCTCAATCTCTTCAAATAAATACCAAGTCTCTCGAATTACATACAACAACTAACTCGAAAATAAAATGCAAATCTCTAATGCTCTATACAACAAAATAAATAATACAAATCTTTCCCAAACAATCCTGGCTAAAATCAATCTCCATAGCGCCCCAAAATCCGCGCTAACCTGTCACTAAAAGAAAATGTGGGGAAGTACACAATACGACAGGAAATATGCTCAACAAATATATGTTAGCGATGAATAAAACGTAACAACACGAGTACGAATATTCAAATCAAATGCAAATCTCAATAGCATTTTATCAATATAATTTCTCAACAACACATTAACCAGGTCACCAGGCCTCACCACATCCGTATATGCTTTATCAAGCCATAGCCCGGGAAACAAGAATTTTGGCAGGTGCCCAACATCCGTGCCATATTAAAATCTCATGACAACGTGCTCATCAACAATATAATGATACCACATGAATCAAAATAATTTTAACAATTATTTTTCCAGATTTCAATGAATTTATCAATTCAAATATGAGTTCAATTAACAAGAATTCAAAGAGAATGACACTCGCGAGATTTAAGGAGCATATTGTGTAAAACCCCATACCTCAAACCATGATGAGAAACCAATGATCATATCCTCAAGATCAACACAAAATATCTACAAAATCTCCTCCAAGAACCTCCAACAAAAATATCCCCAAGAACACCTCTAATCTAAGATTGGAACTCACAAATCTCAAGGGTCAATGTGTATATAAAAAGAAGAGGAATATAAAATATATTTGCTGCCAAAATTTGTGCCAAAAGTATGTTAAAAAGGTTGCCCACGACTTCCTTTTATAATGCAAAGAAATGAAGAGTCGGAAGTCAAAAGACTCCTTTAAATAAGGCAAAGAAATGAAGAGTTGGAAGTCAAAACAACTCCAAGAGTTAAAAACATTTAAAAATCATTTTAAAATCCGTTTTAACTCCGTTTTCGAAACCGTTTGAAATTCTCGCCTTTAAAAATAATAACCAGCATATTTGAGCAATAAAAATAACTTTATCAAAAACTTTATTTTCCTCCATTTTCCAAAAATTAATTAAACTAGCCCAAAATTACGCGGGTTGTTACACTTCCCCACTAACAATGGAATTTCGACCTCGAAATTCGTCGAATGCCTAACTCTCAAAATCAGGCCACTACACTAACTCCAAAAATAATTTCGTCTCCAAAAATAAATTCCTCACATCTAATCTAGATGCCTATCACGAATATCACCTAAAATTTTCTATCTCCAAAAATTGTTAACCACGCAATGAACCCAAAACCCTAGACCCGAGGGTTGTCGTATACCTAAGCTCTGATACCATTTATAACACCCCGCCCGCCCGGGAAGAGTGAACGGAGCGCTAATGCAATAAAATAAATCCAAATCCACAAGTGACAAGGTATAGAGCATCTAAGTCCCACAACAACAAAAGAGAAACTATAAATCTCAATCTCTTCAAATAAATACCAAGTCTCTCGAATTACATACAACAACTAACTCGAAAATAAAATACAAATCTCCAATGCTCTATACAACAAAATAAATAATACAAATCTTTCTCAAACAATCCTCGCTAAAATCAATCTCCATAGCGCCCCAAAATCCGCGCTAACCTGCCACTAAAAGAAAATATGGGGAAGTACACAATACGACACGAAAGATGCTCAACAAATATATGTTAGCGATGAATAAAACGTAACAACACGAGTACGAATATTTAAATTAAATGCAAATCTCAATAGCATTTTATCAATATAATTTCTCAACGATAAATTAACCAGGTCACCAGGCCTCACCACATCCGTATATGCTTTATCAAGCCATAGCCCGAGAAACAGAAATTTTGGCAGGTGCCCAACATCCGTGCCATATTAAAATCTCATGACAACGTGCTCATCAATAATATAATGAAACCACTGAATCAAAATAATTTCAACAATTATTTTTCCAGATTTCAATGAATTTATCAATTCAAATATGAGTTCAATTAACAAGAATTCAAAGAGAATGACACTCGCGAGATTTAAGGAGCATATTTTGTAAAACCCCATACCTCAAACCATGATGAGAAACCAATGATCATATCCTCAAGATCAACACAAAATATCTACAAAAGCTCCTCCAAGAACCTCCAACAAAAATAACCCCAAGAACACCTCTAATCTAAGGTTGGAACTCACAAATCTCAAGGGACAATGTGTATATAAAAAGAAGAGGAATATAAAATATATTTGCTGCCAAAATTTGTGCCAAAAGTATGTTAAAAAGGTTGTCCATGACTTCCTTTTATAATGCAAAGAAATGAAGAGTAGGAAGCCAAAAGACTCCTTTAAATAAGGCAAAGAAATGAAGAGTTGGAAGTCAAAACAATTCCAAGAGTTAAAAACATTTAACAATCATTTTAAAATCCGTTTTAACTCCGTTTTCGAAATCGTTTGAAATTCTCGCCTTTAAAAATAATAACCAACATATTTGAGCAATAAAAATAATTTTATCAAAAAACTTTATTTTCCTCCATTTTCCAAAAATTAATTAAACTAGCCCAAAATTACGCGGGTTGTTACATGGATAAACACTACCTCATGCTCACTTAAGGCTTTCGCCAAATTTTTCTCAGTAGCTCTGACTTTGTTGTCCAGCACCTCAATTAAAGGATCAAGATCCTTCAGCTTTGCCTCCTCAGAATGCTGAGCCTCCATGCTCTTGTAATAAATCTCCCATTGAGTCTCCAGACGAGAGTCCTTTAAGATATTCAAATGGTTGATGAGCCAACCAAAATTAAAACCATCCTTATCCAGCTCCCTTAGATTACTCAAGTCTTGGTTGATGGTAGCTCTATTCAGGTTTCTTATAAGGGTGTTCACAATCTTAACCATGATGGTCGCCACACCTTGAAGCCTATACCCCATGATAACACGATTTAACCTAAGGCATTCCATCACAAATGTGTCCGGGTGGTGACAAATTAGTTGTTCAAAAATTGTTCGGTGGAAACCTTGGATAAAAGGAGACTATTGGAGCACTTGCAAACAAAACTCTGGAGGTGCAATTATGGGTAGAGGAACCTTATAGCCAGGTTCACTATTAGTAGGGGGATGGGTCATGGAACCATAATCGTAGTCACTAGAGGATTCAACTGGGGCAGGAAGTTATGGTGATAGCATGACAGCAGACGAGGGAACTCATAAGTTACAATGGGTTCCTTCGAAGCCTACAAGAATGAAATAACAGAGAGTAAGGGCAAAGAGATTTTGAGTTAAGAATCTTAGCAAATATTTTTAATTTCTAAGTCACCAAGAAGGTGTAAGATTTTGAGTTAAAAATCTTAGCAAGTATGTTTTATTGCTAAGTCACCAAGCAGATGTGATTTTTTGAGATAATATTTTAGCAAGTATGTTGTATTGCTAAGTCACCAAGAAGGTGTGAGATTTGAGTTAAAATCTTAGCAAGTTTTTTATTGCTAAGTCACCAAGTAGGTGTGAGATTTGTTTGTTTTTTGGATACAGGCATATTGAAAGAAAAGAAAATGGTTTAAAGGAAGCTGAAGTATACCTAAGGATTTTGATCATTGACGATTAAAGCTGGGGGAATATTACTATCCCCGATATCAATGGTAGGCCTGAAAAGAGCTGCCTCTCGTGATGGTAAGGTGCTTTCATATTCCATAGGCACAAGAGCCAGTTCAGACGCAAGCTCTGTTGAGGAATATTGCATGCCAAAGGGAGAAAGGCTAGTTTCCAATGAGGTCAAAGGTACCTCAGGGTTAAAGGTAGGGGGACCACCCTGCGAGAGATGAATAAAAAAATAGCTAAGTGTTAAAAACATGGGCTAATAAAAAAGGGAAAATTGATAAGTAAAAGTAGCATTTTTGTTTACCTCTTCAAAGATCTCTCATGGAATCCAGTCCATGATCGGTCTCATAAGGGGAAAATAAGGAAAAGACCCAGTGAGAGCCCTAAAGATTGTTATAGCATCCACTTTAATTAAGCAACCTGGAGAAAGTGTTTGTTAGGAAACTTAAAGAGAAATGAGTTACCTCTAATGGACTCGAAACAGGAACCACAGCCAAGGGAAGAATACACAAGGATGAAGAGTCATAAGTGGAAGGGAGAGCTTCCTCTGGAACTGAAGAATTCCCATTAATGCTCACCATGTGACCAATACTTTCCTCCCCTAGAGAAAGTATGTGAGCAACCTCACTTGCATGACCATAGGTAGGGCACCAAGAATAAGTAATTCCAATCATAACAGATTAAGGAAATGAAATTTTTTCATGAACGGGCTCTTCGACAATTGGATTTGGAGAGTTCTTGGAGGATGGGTGAAAATATCTAGGGGAATGGGGTCCCTAAGGAGCAAATAAAAAGTATGTTAAGAATAAAAAGGAAGATTCAAATTGTGAGCATTAGTTACGTGGGGGTAGCTTGAGTTAATGTTATGGCTTTTTATTCCTTCACGGGATGTTTTCTAGCATTATGGGCTCAGATGAATCAGGGGGTGGTGGAGAGGAACTTGGGCTTAAAGAAATGGTAACACGTTCCTTGGTAGCATGCATCTTCAAGCTCTTAGTGTCCAATCCTTTCTTTCTTTGCCAAGGGGAACCAACAGATGGCCCCTTATTGGAGGTCCCAACTCGTTAACTTGTTCTATGAAGAGCCTATGAAAAAGAATATAAGGGAAGTGGGGGAAACGCAGGGGCATCGGTAGTGTGGCCATCCCGAGTTGGGGGGTCGGGGTATCCGAAAGTGGATCCCTCCTTCCTTTCCCTCTTTTTTTTCCGTACACGCGGGATTGTGTCCTTTATTGGGGTGCTCGGTTGTCGTTGATGTGGGGTGATATATAGAGATACAATCTCCAGCCTATTTTTGCACAAAACATGAAAAATAAATGTTGCTGCCTCGAGAGAACGACATCAAATACAACACTGATGCTTACAAAACCAAGTAGTTCAAAGGTCCGAGGACTAAGTTACGAAATGGGAAGGTGTTAGGCACCCATCCCACCCTTTCAGCCTCTCGTGGTCATTTGTTAATCTTCTCCTGTAGAACTCTGTAATGTGTGTGCTTATGTGCATAATATAAATGGAGGATGGAATCGCTCGACTCGCATCATGGATAAAGGCGGAGCGAGGTCATCCTTAGGAGTGTTCCCAAAATAGTAATTAAAAGTATGATTTAAGTGTTTGTCGATTAACAAGTCATTATGAAGTAAAGATTGTGTATATAGGACAAGACACGAGCAAACAAGCATATAAAATGTATATATATCATGAATATATGACGAGAATAAAATAACAAATATATAAGGGAGGACTCGAGTTGAGGGATTTACCCAAGACGCCTACGTAGCCCGGGGGAGTCAAAGTCCTCGTAGTTCAAAAACAAAACAAGGTGAGGTTTAACCCATAAATCCAACCGGGGACTTTATTATATGTGTATGTGTATAAAAAGGTGTTTTAGTGTGAGAAAGTGTGATGAGAAATCCCCTTTTGGAATTTACGACTGAACCCTCTTTTTCTTATTTTTGGGTTTTTCTATTAAAATAAAGTGTGTGTGAATACTAATAATAAAAATCTTGGAATTAAGATGTGTGATGTAATGAAGTAAAGTATTAAGGATAAAATGAAGTAACTAATGCAAAATTGAGAGAATTTAAAGACAAAGAGGAAGAAATGGACCTCTTTATGAAGATTTAAAGTAGATCTTGCTTGTAGATGTGATGATCTCAAGATAACGTGATGGTGGTTTGATGAGGTGGGTGGGAATTTACTCAAAAGAGAGAGAATGATGGAAGGAATGTAAGAAATGGACATTTTAGGAAAGAACGACTCTGAATTCGAGGGAATTCTCTCTGAATTGCAAAGAGGGATGTTTAGGGGTGCTTTTCAAAATGAGGTTATCGCCTATATTTTTAGGGCCAAGGGTGAAGTTGATCGGCATGGTTCTAGACCTAGCTATTGGCACAAAACCATAGACACACTGTCGATAGGCAGGGTCCTAGGTTGACAATTAGTGGTCTGAGGTAGGTTTTTCAGAAAAATCATCGTAAAATGCGAACCGTAAGTCAGAATATCCCATGGGATGAACCATTGGAAAGGTTATTCAGAGACCTTTAAGAATCTATTAAGCCAATCTCAAGTTCGAGAGTTGATCTAAGTCAAATGAGACCTGGAAGTTCCCGTTGGTTACTAAATAATTAATTATCGGAGGAAAATGGATTTTTCATCCAAACTGTAAGGCCAATTCACGTATGGAATGGACCGTCAGAAAGGGTATTCGGAGTCCTTTTAAGATTTATTTATATTCATTTGGTTCAGAGAACTAACCTTGGTCAAATGGGCCAAAAGCACACAGTGACCCTTCGGAGTAAAATGGGTCATTTGTTCGTACTGTAAGGTTGATTCACGCATGGGGTGGACCGTTGGAAAGGTTATTTAGATCCCTTCGAGGATTCATTCAGTCTCATTCGAGATAAAGAGATGATAGGAATCAAATGGATCCTCGAAGCGCACGGTGACCTCCAAATCAGTTTTTTGAGTAAAATGGATCATTCATACAAACCATAGGGTCGATTCACACATGAGGCAGACCGTTGGAAAGATGATTCAGAGCCATTAAAAGATTCATTGAGCTTCTCTCAGGCGAGGAAGTTGATTGCGATCAAAACGGGGCTCGCGAGCTCACGGTGGCCTCTAGATCAATTTTTGATAGTAAAATGGATCATTTGTCCGAATCGTAAGGCCGATTTATACATGGGGCAGATCATTGGAAATCAGATTCAGTGACCTAAGAAGATTTATTGAGGTTTTTCTTAGATGAGAAAGTTGATCGGAGTCAAATGGGGCTCAGGAGCGCCCGATGGCCTCTAGATCGGTACTCAGAGTATGACCTAGGGTTTGCGGTGGATGAATGAGTGCTAAGGAGTTAATTTGGGGGTCCTATGATAGGGTTTTTATAGAGATACCCTCGATGGGGGAGCTTGGAATAAGTGAAAGTCGTCGAATGATAGACACCACATCGACGCTGGGAAAGAGATTTTGTATAGGTCGATTTTGAGGAACTAGAGGACGAGGTTGATCAATTCAGCATGTTGAGGTTAATTTTAAGGACTTAGGGAGATGAGGAAGATTGATTTAGCGGGTTAAAGTTAGTTCTGAGAACCTAAAAAGACGAGGATGGCCAATTCACTGGGTTGAAGATGTGTTGAGATGGGTTCTAAGGGGGTAGGGAGATTAATTCGGTGGGTCCAGGTTAATTCTAAAATTATGTTGGGGGGTGATCAATTCTGAGAGTCGAGGTAAATTCTGAGGACCTGAAGCTTATAGCGACCACTTCTTAGGGCCAAGGTCAATTCTGAGGTCCTAAAATTCTAGTGACCAATTCTGAGGGTCGAGGTCAATTATGAGGACCTTAAGTTGTGATGACCAATTTTGAGGGTCGAGGTCAATTCTGAGGACCTAAATTTGTGGCGACCAATTTTATGGGCCAAGGTCAATTATGAGGACCTAAAGTTTCAAAAACCAATTCTTAGGGCTGAGGTCAATTATGAGGACCAAAAGTTGTGGCGACCAATTTTGAGGGTCGAGATCAATTATGAGGACCTAAAGTTGTAGCGACCAATTCTAAGAGTTGAGGTTAATTCTGAGGACCTAAAGTTGTAGCGACCAATTCTGAGGGTCGAGGTTAATTCTGAAGACTTTAAGTTGTGACGACCGATTCTGTGGGCCGAGTAGCAACCAATTCTGCGAACCGGGGTCAATTCTATGGACATAAATTTATAGTGACCAATTCTGAGGATTGAGGTCAATTTTGTGGACCTAAAGTTGTAGCGACCAATTCTGAGGGTCGAGGTCAATTCTGAGGACCTAAAGTTGTGACGATCGATTCTGATGGTCGAGATCAAGTCTAAGGACCTAAAATTGTAGCGACCAATTATACGGGTCGAGGTCAATTATAAAGCTGTAGCGCAGGGAGTTGCTCTCTTGGGGAATTTTAAATTATCTTGGGGTGTGAATGCACTTATGGTTCTGTTGGGGATTGTGTTGCTTTGAGACTTCACTGGGGAAGGATTTATCTCTGAGATATCAGGATGGGGATTATGTTGTCTTGAGACTCCACTAGGGAATGTTTAAGATGGGGAATTAATAAACTTGGATTCGGGAGCATCGTTGGTTCTGCTTATAGAATATGTTGAGCATAGGTGTGTAAGATGAATCCAGCTAGGGATTATGCTAGAGATAAGGGTACAAGATTAATCTTGCTGGGGATTTTGCGAGTTTATAAGGGGATTTAATGCTCTAAAAGTGATTTTCTTGAGGAAATTGGGGTTTTAAGTTTTTCTGGGATTTTTGGAAAATTTTCGAGCAATTTTTGGGATTTTTCTAGAATTTTCTGACATTTTCTGTACGAAATTTGGAGGGTGATGTCGATAGGCAATCTTGGAGGGTGATTGGAGGAGCTTGGCGTTTGACCATATTGTATACTTGATGTAATGGCTTTGCACCTGAAAATAGAGACTCAAGAAGGAAAAATAAGCATCTTTTATTTGATTATCTTGATTTAGTGACTTAATCTACACGCACTTTAAATTTGCTGTCGAGGTTTTATTTTGAGAAAAAAATAGGAAAAAGTATATTTTGGAATTTTGAGCAGAGGAAGGCCTTAAGGGCTTGATTGAAAGGAATTTTCTTTTGAAGAAAAATGTGTTTTTGGAAATTTTTAGATAGAGGTAGGCCTTTGGAGGCTTGGAAGGAGGTCCATTCTGACTTTCTGAGGGGAAGCTCCGTAATGCTATTTATGTGGCTTGGGAAGAGGTTTCATTTGGCGGCCCCTTCTGTGTACCCTTTTGCGGTTGTGCCCAATTTCTTTGTCTGACTTTTCTATAGCTTGGGCCCATCTGTGCAGAGTTGGGTAAACTGGATTGTAGAACTTGGAGTTCGTGCCTTCGTTGGTCAATGCTATGGTGGGGGAACTTACTCCCTATCTTGCAGCTTGGAGATTATCGGTATGTGTGGCTAGTGGGGCTTTGGTAGACTTATTTCAATTTCCCCTGATGGATTTTGCGTCAAGTCGGGTGGGAACAGATCGTACCCCCCCCCCAATATAACAAATTTCTTCCCGGTGGAGGATATGACTGAATCACTGAGGATGGTGTTCGGCTCTTTGTGGCAGCGTCGTCGCCCATCTGTCCATCCATCACAGTCCATGGGACGGGTTTGACATGTGTTTGGGGACTCCCTGAAATGGTTATGGAAGCGGATAGCTTAGAAAGTCATGGCGGAGGAGACCGGTTCGTGGCTTTTGACGCAGTGGAGGACGGTGTTGTGGCTCTGTCCTAGTTAATCAGGGCATACCTCTCCATAAAGCTTATTCGTAATTCTAGTCAGGAGTGAGAAACTTGGGGACCTCCAGGGGATGGTAATGATGATGAAGCAAGGTCATCTGGTAGTTGAAGGTAGTGTCTTATGAAGCTTTTGGTGATGTTTGTGAAGCTATAGTGATCGGGGTGTTTTTTGTATCTGGAATTTGGAGATAATTTTGTGTAGTTTGGTTAGGTCTAGGTTTGTTTATGAACAATTGGTCAGCAGGGAAGGGTGGTTGGTTTGACTTCCTTCATTGATACATCGTGTAACAACACATTTATCCTCAATCATAAATAAAAGTTGATTTTTGACACAATTTTTTGTGCCACTTGATGAGTTTCACATTTGAATTATCTATACTAATCACTAAGGCATACATAATCCTTTTGTTCATGTAAATGATAAGATGAATCACCATTTTCGAAGGTTAGAAAATAATAGCATTTTGTGAAAAAGAATGGGATCGGACCCACGTATAGTGTATGGGCTGCCTGCGTACCTCTGGGGGTTTTGAAAATTTTCATGAATTTTATTTGGAAAATAAATTATTTTTTAGAGGATCAGGTCCAACATAGTTTTGGGTAAGGGAAATGAATATTTTTTTAAAATAGAAGTGGGTGAGAAGAATTGTAACGCACCGAGATTATAGACTAAGGGTAAAAATTCTTGAGACGGTCCAGGTTGATTGGACGTTCCATCTCTTCTCCATCAAGTTCTGTGAGCATAGAGGCACCTCATGAGAGAATATTCTTCATGATACTGGGGCCACTCCAATTCGGTTTGAATTCCCCTCTGGGGTCCAAATGAGTTCTATGATTTCTTTGAGGGTAAAGCCTCCTTCCTGGACACCACGATTCTTGACTTTCCTGTTGAATGATCGTACTATCCGACAATGGTACCCTTGTATATGGTACAAAGCCTTCAGTCTCTTTTCACCCAAGAGTGATAGTTCATTAAAATGTCTATGATTCCATTTTTCTTTATCAACTTTAATCTAGAGTAGGACGTAGATGGAAGGCATTTTCCAGCTCGACGGGTAGGACTGCTTCCATGCCATATACTAAAGAATAAGGGGTAGCTAAAGTGGGTGTTCTGATTGAATTATAGTAGTCCTATAAGGCGTAAAGGATTCGATCGACCCAATCTCTACAACTCTCAATCATCTTGCTGATTATGGTCTTGAGGCTTTTGTTAGCAACTTTGGCAGCACCATTGATTTGGGGTCGGTGGGAAGACGATTTGTGTCTCTTAATCCCATACTCGTCGACTAGTTCTGTAACCTCATCTTCAAAATGGAGCCCGTTATCTAACACCAACTCGTGGGGAAGTTCGTATCATCATACGATGTTCTTTCTGATAAACTTTTCCACTTTCTTGGCATTCAGTGTCGCATATGACTTAACGTTGACATATTTGGTGAAGTAATCAATGGCGACCGGGATAAATTTGTGATAATTTGAAGCTTTTGGAGTAAATTTCTTTATGATGTCTATGCCCCGAGTGGAGAAGGGATAGGGAAAGGTCATATTGTATAGGTCTCAGGGAGGCAAGTGTTGGATATTGGCAAACTGTTGGCATTTGAAGCATCTTTGAACATAGGCAATGCAATCTTGAACCACGGTAGCCCAATATTACCCTTGAAGGATGATCTTTTTTGCTAGCATGTGACCGTTCATGTGGTGCTTGCATTCCCCACTGTGTATTATCTGCATCATTTTTTCAACATCAACCCTGCAATGCAGTGCAAATGGGTTCTATCGAAGTTTCTTTTGAACAGTGCTTTGTCGCAGATGATATACTGGGCGACCAATTTGTGAAAGGTCGTACGATCTTTTTTATCGGCATCTTAGGTATACCTACCATGTTTGGGGAGGCACCAAATGTCATAGTAACATAACTCGACCATATCCAAAACCTCCTCGGTAATGAGTTCAATGTGGTAACAATGGGTAGGCCTAGTTTTTTCTGAACCGGGAAAGGGGCCATTATTATTCCCTCGAGTATGTCAACTATGGAGGCCAGGGTAGCAAAGGAATCAGCCAAGCTGTTCTTTGCATGAGGAAAGTAGTGGAAGGTGACATCATTAAACCAAGAGGCCAGTTCTTCTTGGTGGGCATGGAAGGGTATGAGTTCTTTAACTTTCCATTTTCTTAAGAATTAGTCGATGATAAGAGAAGACTCTCCATAGATTTCTAGGTTCCAGATTCCTTTTTGAAGGGCAATGTTGAGGCCTACCGTGCATGCCTTGTACTCGATCATGTTGTTGGTGCAAGGAAGTATAGATTGATGGCAATTAGGGTGTGAGAGTCATCAGGGGCGATCAGGAGTATTGCAATGTCGTATACTTTCTTGTTGGCAGCTTCGTCAAAGAATATTTTCCATCATAGGTCCTCCTGAGGGTTATAGAGAATTTATTCCTTTGGGAATTCAGAGACCCAAACATCGAATTCTTCCATGGGGTAGTCGAAGATGGTCACCCTTTCATAACTTTCTGTGTAACGTACACAATATTGAACTCGGCTAACAACATCAATTATCCAGCCATTCGGATGGATAGAGCGGGCTTTTATAATAAGTGCTTGATGGGATCCATACGGGACACAAGTCTCATGGGGAAGGCAAGCATGTAATGTCATAAATTCTATATAACCCAGACCAGGGCAACATATGCTTTCTCCAAAGTAGTGTAGTTGACTTCATACCCGGCTAATTTTTTACTAGCATAGTAAATGGCTCTTTCCATACGGGATTCTTCAATGTATTGGGCTAGCAAAGCCCCTGTTACCGTATCTGTCACGATCAAGTACATGAGGAGGGGGATACCTGGCTGTGGAGGCATAAGAACCGGAGGTGGGGTAAGGTGTCACTTGATTCGGTCAAAGGCTTCTTGGCTGGCCTCATTCCAAACTTTGGTAGAATCTTTCTGAAGAATCTTAAAAATGGATTCGCAGATAGAATTCAGCTGACTGATGAACCGACAGAAGTACTATAATTTTCCTAAGAATCCTCGGACTTCCTTCTCCATTCGTGGTGGTGGCATCTCAAGTATAGCCTTTAGTTTGGCAAGGTCTGCTTCGATTCCCTTTTCACTGACCACGAATCCTAAGATTTTTCCTTTTGTGATGCCGAAAACATATTTATGTGGGTTCAATTGCATCTGGTATTGTCGTAGTCATTCAAAAAACTTCTAGAGGGGGGAATATGACCTTCCTGAGTTAGATTTGATGATCATATCGTCCACATAGACCTCGGCCTTTTTGTGAATAAGGTCGTGCAGGATGGTTGGGTAGCCCTTTGGTAGATAACCCGGTATTTTTTAGGCCAAATAGCAAGACATTGTAGCAGAAGGTTCCCCATGGTGTAATGAAGGCGATTTTCTTCTAATGGTCAGGGTGCATCTCGATCTCGTTATATTTGGAAAATCCATTGACAAATGACTTGAGGGCGTGGCTAGTTCTGTTATCCATGATCATGTCCATGTTAGGTAATGGGTAATCATCCTTCGGGGATGTTTATTCAAATCCCGTTAGTCGACGCACATGCGAACTTTCCTTCATGATTTTGGTAGAGGGACGATGTTGGTGAGACATTTATGATATTCGATTATGCGAATGAAATCTACATTCAATGAGTGACAATTCAGTACAGAGATTATGTAGCTTCTATTTGATCGGTATGAATTCTGAGAATGTTGGGATCTTGTGTTGAGCTATTTTTGGGTCAATACCAGGCATGTCATCGTAGGGCCCTAAAAATACATCCACAAATTCTTTCAATAGATCTTCGAATTGCGCACGCTCATGCTTATTAAGGGTGGACCCTATCCTAATCTCACTCTGATGACTACTAGAATCGAAATTAATAATTTTATCATCATTTATTTGAATGCGGCTATGTTGTTTGTTATTCTCCTTATCAAGGTCAGTTAAGAATTGTTCATTTATAAAATCATCATCATCAAGAGTTTGATTAGAATCAAAACAATTAATGCAAGTCACAATAAGATACACAAAACTTTCGTTTATTTCATTCTCAGGAAAAATAGCATTGAGAACCTCGTCAAAAGAGGTCTCAGATACATTGATATCAGAAAAGGGGACAACAACATCGGATGAAGATATTTGGATGGGGTAAACGGTCAACTTGAGTTTCGGCAAGTTGGACAAGCACTACATTCCAACTGAGGAGAGGTATGTCAATAGCTCCGATTTGAGTAGACGGGTCTGACGGTGTAGCTTCTAAACGGATCATGCAGAGACTCAACCCCACTGTAAGCAGGTTGAATGAGTCCTCGGAATCACTTTCCTCAAAATTCTTAGTAATTGTCACGCCTTTCTCAGTGAGAGTTTGAACTTCATTCTGGCAGTCTATAGCCCAAGAGTTGTTGTCTTGAAAGAAGATTTCCAGACTCAATTTGATCTTCTTATCAATGTGGTCATACCATAGTTCGGGGAAGCCATAAAAAGCGAAATCTTCACCTTCCTTGATAAACCTTCCATTCAAAGAGTCTCTTGAAATAATATTTTATTCTTCCAAGCTTTTCTTTGGTCATGGCCATGGGAGGTCTTTGAGTTCTTTTGGTGAGGGTTGGTATCCAAGGCCACATGGGGGAAAATTCCTCCTTCGGGACTATGGGCTCAAGGATCATTTGTTGGCATCATCCTAGTCCCATTCCGGTCATGAAGTGCATATTTTTGAACATCTAAATCATGTTGATATTTTCGTGAGGGTTGTGTTCTGGACAAACCCAGTCTTTAAAGCTATCTTCTATTGGAAGGGGAAGTGAGTCAACTCGGAAGCCAGAGAGGAGCATATCATTCATCCCATGCTGGATCTTTAATATCGAGCTACTAGTGTTGGCGGTGTCTGGACTGTCATCATCCCCCAAGATGGTGATAACCTGGCCTAATCATAACCATCATTCCACACTTGTTCACGTTGATTATGAAATTAATATATAAGACTATCAAGTTTCTTAGGTAGACCTTTGATGATTTGCTCATGCAAAACCTTTTGGGTCTTTTCCAGATTTTCCCTTATTTGACCATTCTCCTTTTTTAGAAAGGAAGATCCATATCCATCTTACTTATTTGGTAGAGACTTATTAGCTCTCCCAAGATAAGCTTTGGATTATTCTTCTTCTTCTTAAGAAGAATTAAAACTTCTTTTTATCCTATGAGTTTGGCTTACGGTATGAAAGTCTTTTTGGTATGCATAGACTCAATGCTGGCCAACTTTCGATTAAATCCCCTAATTTTAGTCATTTCATCAACATACTTATCAAATTTGGCCCTCAAATTGTCTAGAACTTCTTTATTACTATCATGTTTGGCATAAATCATGTCATGATAGACAATATTGGCTTCCATAGCTTGGTAGAAAAGTCAGCAAAGATTTGAGTAGGCTCCTCTTGCTTGCACATATGTTTGAGAGCCTAATATCTCGTCGAGGTCTCCATCCTCATTTGTATCATCATAACGGGCAGTGAGAAGTCTCACACGCCTCTCAATAAAGTTATGATGAGCAGCGATGATTGTTGCACATCTTGCATCAAACTAAAAAGTGCAAGGATACGTGGTCGATCATTCAAGCTCAATAAAATAAAAATGCATAGAATATTTTTAGATAAATAAATAAACGAAGTTGATTTAAACTTTAGACTTCATTAACAACACTAGCAGGCTGGTCATCGAGCAATCCCTCACCATCATCATCATCGCCATCCTTAATCGAAGGAGGGGAGCCTACACCATGCTCCTTGAATAGATCAGAGTACTTATAAATCCTATATTTGACAAGATCCTTATCCCAAACACTTTTGAAGAATACCTTCTTGAGGTATTCAATCTGCGATTGAGTTTTAACAAAGGCTTATCCCAGATGTGAGTAAAGGCATCAGATTTTACCTGTGCGACCTTAGTATGGCCCTTCTCAGCCTTGGTCTTAGCCTTTTTAGTTTTAGCCTTGGCATCCTTGACCTCATCTTTGTCCATTTTAATATCATCATTTTCTTTCTTGGTGGAAGCGTCCAGGTCATTAGACTCATTGATCTTCTTATTGAGGTTGGCATTGGCAACCTCCAAGCTCTGGACCTTTTAGCTAATCATATTCGACTTAGTAACCTCTGCTTCATCAGTTGCCCAGGCATCTTCCAAGGATTTAGTTGCCTCATTCAGAGTTGTCTCCACATCACAGGAGGACTTACTCAGGGTAGTGTCTCTCTCCAATAACTGGTCATAGTCAATAGATAATCGCAATACATATAGGAAAGAAAAATTAATAACTTGCAACTAAGAAGTGATGCGAAGAAAAATATTTGTGTGAAAACGGATATATAAGAGAAAGGTTATGGGAAGCACATTCCACTAGTCGATATTGAGTGAGACTTTCAGAAGTTTCCATGTCAGTAGGAAGGTAGTTCGGCTTAATAAAACCACGTGCTAAGTTGGGGCGACCAATAATAGAGACGATAATAAATTTTCCCTTTTTTGCAACAGCAATTGGAGGGTGAGGGAGTTTTATCCTTCTTTTTTTCTTGAAAGGGGGCTCCACTTTTTTGGTTAGCGTATCCCTGATTCTCAAAGGGTTAGCAAGACCTCCAACTCTATATTCCATGATTGTGAGATGAGTAGCCTCTTCTTTCTTGCTTGTTAGGTGAGCAGGGGGAGACCATATGCCCACATTGGCAGAAATCAGGTCCATTACTTTTCTCTTGGGGGCCATGATACCTGGAGAGAGTTCAGCGACAGGGATAAACAAAAGGTCTAGCGATTCAAAGGATGATATTGTCTCATCACCTGAAACCTCAGAGGTGGAGGCCTATGGATCATTCAAGTTAATTGGAATAACAGGAGTTTCATCGACTAGCCTCGCACTGAACAAGGTGGTTGAAATTTTGTAACCAATGAGAAAAGAATCTGACCTTGGATGATCCTTGTCCCCAAACATATTTTTCACCAACCAGACCATTTGGAGGTCACTGAAGTTGATGTCTTTATCATGAAGAAGTTTTCTCCTGTTATTTATCGTCATGAAACAAAGAGAAAATAATCACAACCAATCAAATACAATGAAAAAGAAGATGTGAAGCAGGAACACAATAGCAAACTAACATGTTCCTTTCCCCTCCTAATGGATCTTTGGCCCTTCATATTTCGTGCCCTCAAGAAGAGGGGTGTGCTGCCAGTTCTTCATAATCACACCCTAATCCTAGTAATCCTTATTAGAATTAGGTAGGTTTAATACCATGGCTCAATTAGTTACCCTCATTTTCAAATAATAAATGTTTTCATGAGTTGACACCTATTCATAATAATATATGATATCGATGATAACCAAATTGGTCATGTATAACTCGTTGATGTGGTGACCCGAATGATCTTCCAAATATTTGGAGCGATGTGGGTTAGGACCACATTGAAGTATTGGCAGCATTCAAGAAAACGTCTATTCGGGGGAAATGTTACCCCGCACTCAGCAATAAAAATTAAGGGAAACTAGTGACCCTCATCAAGCTTACATAGTTCACAAGGGCTTTCCACTAACTCTGTAGTGACCCAAGTGGTAATATACTCAAGTTTAATTTATCTACAGTGTTTTCATTAATTGCGTACACCATTATTAAATAACGAGGACAACTCAAAGAAAGAAGTAAAGAAAAGAGATTTAAAAGTGCAGAATATGAAAGAGATGAAGATTAAAGTTCTTACAAAAGAAAAGATGGAAATGAAGACTCTTCTCCAAATGATTTGGTTTTTAAATGAAGAGGATAGAGAGGGAGCATACTTTTATGGTGAAAAATAGTCGTACGATTCCCTAAAGTGATCATTGTATACACAACAACTGAAATGATATTGTAGTTACCAAAGCGACGGCTGCGTCCTAAGGTTAAGTTTTAACAAAAAATTACAAGCATTCCTTGAGAACTCAATGGTAAAATACCCTTCAGTTCCTTTAGCAATTACAATATTACACTATGATCAATTATATTGTTTGCATAAATCTCAAAAGATTTTCGACCTACGACCAAAGAGGAGTCTTATTATCCCTGAAGAATGAGAGGACTTGTCTAACATCAACGACCGAACTTGGCACAAAGCCTAGCGACCTCAATGAGCCCTTGGACTTTAGGTTCAACTGTTTTACTAGCACGTGCTCAGACATGTGCGCCAATGATTTATGAAGTCTTCCAGTAAAAAAGGACTGTTTAATTCTATCACTTGTAACGGTTGAATATGATCATGGGATAAGTCCTAACTCTTAAAAATAGTTGTTAATGAGTCTTAGGACTCTGTTAAGTTACCTTATAAATTTAAACTCACCCCCATGAGAAGGGAGAATGCATGTGTGTAACATCGAGCAGTACTACAACTCTGATGACCTGAGTTCTTAATAAATAGAGAATGAATCCTAACACCTCGCACATCTTGCGTCGTGTGTGTGAAATCATTATTTTCTATGATTATTATTACTCTTTGGCTTGTGTGCATTGAATATAACATCCTATAGGAAATTACCACCTACAATTGGTGTCATTTATGGGAATAATCTTATGTTCTTTGCCACGAGCTAATTTTTTTTGGTGTCTCACTGACCTAACTAAGATCACCAAAATCATGATGACCAGGAGGGTCATCACCAACGAAGCCATGGAGACCAGTAAGGTTAATGACTAGGACTATCATCGCCTCTCACATGCAATAAATACATCATCCCTCACCTAAGTGAAATACTACGAGCATGTCCCAACCCAAGGCATAAGTTACACTAGGAGTCTCTACCTTTAGACTGAGTGAGTAAATAACTTATAATCAAATGAAATAGGAATGTAACCAACTACATGTGTGATACTACAACTCAAATACCAAACCCCAAAATGTCATCCACAAGTATGACGTACACAACCTCATAAAATAACACGTAATTGTAGCATAGGGTTTATAGTGTTAAATTGCCCATCGTTAGTTTAAATTATCTTATATATATATATATATATATATATATATATATATATATATATATATATATATATATAATCACATTAAGGCCACTACCTTTAGGGACCATCTCGTGCCTCTATCGGTAAGCCATAGGATTTCCTCACTTACCGAACTTAAACGAACGCACAAATAAGAATGGGGAGATCACTACGAAGTAACACCATCGGCCAATCACATATGCGAACTATCTCGATGGATCGAGTCCACCTGCATTATCCTAATACGAAATGGTGACCATCCTGAATGAATGATCAAACATATCACCTTTACAGCGGCTTGCATAAATAGCCAGGTGTGCGGTACCCGGTCACAACCTCTCAAGCAACCCTGACCGATATATTCACCATGAGTAACAGTATGTTCACACAAATCAAATTACACATATATAATACTTAATATATGTACACAACTATAGGATGTATCTCCCTCGCCTATCTACGCCCAACTATCGCAATCCCCAGACTCTGAATTGTACTAACTGGAAAAAAAAATATTCTACTAGAAACCTGTATTAAAGTCTCTTACCATAATTATATAATTTAAAATTTATATTAAACTATAATTTAAGTGTATAAATTCCCACGAATAATTTATACCACAACAAAACCCAAAAATCAAACTTGTAAGCCAATCAACCATTGTCCGCTAAAGTCGACCGAACGACTTCCAACCTCGTTTGAACGAAACTGCACATCTCGTTCGAACGAGACAACAATATCATTCGAATGAGAATGGCGTTGTGCATCTCCTTCGTCCTAGAAAATGTTATTTTGGAACCAAACCTCCATTAATGAGTTTCAAGCTCCAATCTAGCAAGCCAGACATCACCATAATCAAATCTAAGTATGGTTTTACGATCATAAACGATTCCCAACAACTATTTAAGGTATATAACATCAATCAAGGTCTAATTATTCAAAGCTCATAAATTTAAATGAAATGTATTATCAACATGAATGGAGCCTAATCACTTCTAAAATTTCAGATCCAAACATCAAATTAAAAGGAGGATTCAACTTACAAACGAAATTAAATCCTAAAATATGAGCTCTAATCATAGAATCATATATCCAGATAATTTAATTCAAATTACTTTCCAAAAGTACAAGTTTTTAATTTTGAGTTAATTAATATTAATCCTAAATAACCTAATTAAACAAACATGATTAAGATAATCAGATATAATCATAAATATGCGTTCTAAATCCCAAAATTAAGAACATAACATGAAAATATAAACAGGTTACAGACTAACATGTGATATATCAAGATATTTCTTGCCCCAAAGTATAAACAATGAGTCTCTACGCAACGATCCTTGTTCCTCTCCTCTCAAAGTTTCCTTAAGAAATCCTAAAAAGTCTAAGGTTGCAAGGGTTTATTCTTATATATAAAGTAATTAATTAATGAGTTTAATGATAACTTGCTTTTTGCGTGTTGTCGTTGTTGAAAGCCAAGTTAATTAAAACTTCAAATGCCTACAAAATATAATAATCTAAAGTATAGAGGTAAGTAAGGGTATCAATCCACATCAAGGAGGTAAGCTAGAGACAAACTCAATTGTAATTCAATTTTTATTTTCTTTTTGAAATTTTTCTTTTCTATTTTTTTTTTAGCTTTTTCAAATATTAAAACAATTAGGGTGAGGTGAGGTGAGGTGAAATAACACTAAACTATATGGAAGATCAAATTAGAAATTAAAAAGTGACTAAAATAAAATAATAAAGTCTAACATAAAAATAAGAGATAAAGGAGGCAAATAAATGTGAGAACAATCAATGAGTGGGATTACACCACAAATTTTAGCTATTCTAACTAATTAATTGAATTCTCCCAAATTAATATCAAAATTACAAATCAACTCTCGTTGCAAATGTAATTTTAATAGTAACCTTTTAGAAAATTAAGTTTAACACCCCACAACTCTAGAAAAATAGATTTACACTCCTTTTAATTAATCACCCGCTAGGATCGATCGATAAAAATTTATGTAAATCTTAGAAAATAAATTTAGAGTTGAAATTCAAGTAATAATACTCCACTTAAGAAACCCCTATCTCTAGTTCGAATCTAAAATGGGTATTACAACTAGAATTTCGATTTTCTCTCGAAAATCATTTACCCTCTCTCGAGGTGTAAATTTAAGGGTGAGGGATCAAAATTAATATTCAAAGGGAATTTTCAAGTAATCAAACTAATTAAATTAAAATAACATCAAATAAGGGTTCACCCCACCCCTTGAAAGGGGATTTAGCCTAACATCATATTAAACATGATAATCAAACAATCAAAGGCTAATAAAATAAAGTAGAAGAGAAGAACAATCAAACCAAATCTATTTGAGTGAAATTGGACTCCAATCCTTGAATTTGCAATTTACATCCCTCCAATTGATCATCCAAGTGATTTTCAATTAAATCTCTTACAAAATTTAACCTCACAAATATCTAACAAAAATAAAAATAATAAAATAAAACTATTTACAAAATGGTGTTTATCCTAATTTATTTTCTACACTAAACTATCTTTAACTCTCTCTAGAATTATCTTCTCTATTTCATGATAAGTCTTCAAATGAGGTATTCCATCCTTATATAGTAGGCACGTAGAGCATGGGGGTATATTGGGTAAATAGGATAGGGGTGTGCATGTGGAAGAAGTGGGTGTGAGGTTATTTGGGTGAATGAGGATAAAAGGTATGAGGGCTATTTTTTGGAAAAGGGGAATTAAGTTAGTTGGGGGCATTTTGGGTAAAAGGGTTTTTTATTGGTCTTAACACATGTGGGCATTAATTGGCTTGGTGTTGGTTTATTTGGTCTTTAGGATAGAAGGTCGAATCGTGTTTGGCTTTTTCGGAGAAATGGGTAATGAAATGGGTTTAAGGTGGAGCAAGGGTCGAATGAAGTGAACTAGGGTCGCGGGGTAGGAGAGGTCGAATAGGGCGTGGTTGGAGTTGGGAGGCTACAGGTTGGATATGGAAGGATCACGGTCGGGGTGGAAGCGATTTGTATCGCTGCCGGGTTTGGGTTGGAGTTTGGTTTAGGGTCAGGGACGGGTGGTCAGGCAGGGGATTCGGGTTTTGGTGTAAGGGTTGGTCGGGTTCAGGGATATGGCTCCGACAGGTGGGATATAGGGTCGCGATTTGTGGTTTTGTCTCCGCCGGAGGCTCAGGTTCAAGGCCGGTAGGATATGGTAGGCGACAGAGGTGGGTCGCGAGTTTGTAAGTTGACAGGTCGGCCATGGGTCCGGGATTGGGGAGATGGATATTTGGAAAATGGATTAGGGGTTTGGAGATAGTTTGGTGTTGTATCAATGGAGGATTAGGAGAGAGAGTGGGTGTTAGGATGAAGATGATGGTGGAGTGTTAGTGTGTGTGAGGTGTATGGGAGTAGAATGAGGGTGTGGCTGAGATTAGGTGTATGTGTGTCTATAGGGTTTAAAGGCGTGAGTGTGTTTAAATTGTGACCCATAAAATAACACTAACTAACTAAAATAAAAATTAGTAAAATAAAGTAAAAACCTAAAAAAATTAAAATCCTATTCTAAAATAAAACAAGGACTCAAATAAAAATTGAAACTAAAAAGAAATAGAAATAGAAATCTATTAAACTAAAAACTAAAATCCTAAAAAAAATTAATAAAACTAAAAAATAAATGAAATCCTAAAAAATCTAATCCTAATAAAAAACTAAAAACTAATAAAAATAAAGATAAAATAAAAATATACTAATAAAAATAAAATAGAAAAATAGAAAACAAAACCTAGAAAATACTAAATAAATAAAAAATAAACCTAAAAATAAAAAGACTTTAACTAAAAATAAAAAGGCATAAACTAAACGCACACAGGCTTGGAGTAATGGTTTGGGCTAGGTTTAGGCTCGGGTTTAGGCTAGGGTTATGGGACAAGGTATTAGCTCCATTTTAACTGCAAATTGCTTGGAAATATAGCTTTTGACACCGCAACTGCAATTAAGCCTGCATAATGAACATTTACGCGCATAAGACCCAAATTACCGAGAATTAGCAACTAAAAGTCATCTATTTGGGGTATAAAATGTACACTTTTGGGTGCTTATCATTTAATATCCTTTAAATACTCCTTACGCCTCCAGGTCTATAATAGGTCAATTTTTGGGCCCCTAAATAAGCCCAAAATAATACCCAAAACTTATCCTAAGGGTATACCTACCCTTCGAGCCCAATTTAAGATAATAAAAACACATATTCAGGTCTCCATATCCCTCTTGAGTTGTATAAAAAAGGTAGTACCTCATAACTCACGGTAATACCTCACAAGGTAAAATAAAATACACACATATTTATTATACGTGTAACCACATATAGTCAAAATTTAATTAATATACCGATTAATTAAATATGACATGCATCACAAACGAATCGCATAACATTCAATTTTAATTATCATATTACCAATTAACTCAAGTAATAATTAATTCCAAATTATTAATTTTTCTCACAATTAATAACAATAAATAAATACAAAAAATATAGGGTATTGTAGTTGGGTAGTATTTTGGGCTCATTTGGAGGTTCAAAAATAGGCCTCTTAGAGACCTACGAATTTAGACTTATTTAATGAGTGTTAACCCTCATTAGTTGGACACATTATATATAAAACACAAAACCTAGATGCCCTGGATATTTGCAAGAATTTGGGAAGAGATTTGGACAAGAAGAACAGGGGGTTGAGAGGAGGAATCACTAATTCATACCATAAAGGAAAAAAATATCTTGATTTATCATGAAGTAATTCATAACTTGTTTATGATTTCAATATCATGTATCTGATTTAGGATTTAGAAGCATGTTTATATATTCAATATGTTATCTCAATCACGTTTGTATTGGGTGTAATTGGGTTATTTAATTAAACCATTATTGGGACTATAGTTTGACTTAAAATTGGGATTTTATCAAAAAGCTTAAATTGATTCATTTTGAGATATAATTATGTGATTAGAACTCATTATTGGGATATAATTTTGTCTACAATTTGAATCCGTATATTGATTTGATAATTGGATCTGAAATCGTATGTGTAAGAATATTAACTGAGGTTCACCTTGGGAATTGGAAGGATTTGACCTTTAAATGATGTTTTTAGATCATAAATTATTGGGAAAACTATTTAGGATCATTAATCTGTAATTATAATTGAGTAGAGTAACGTTTGTTGTCTAGTTGAAAGCTTAGTGAACAATAATGGAGGTTTACTTTCAATTTTTATATTTTTTAGGATGAATGAGATGAATTTCATCAATCCCATTCGAACGATATTATTTTCTCATTTGAACGAGATGAGTATCTTCGTTCGAGAAAGGCGTGAAGGTCATTCGAAAGAGATGTGATGTTTTATTCAAATGAGATGTGCAGTTCGTTGGAACGACTTGCACTGTTAGCAGCAGTTTAGGGCAACAAAGGTTGAATTTGTATTTTAATTGCATAATTAATTATTGGGTAATTCTTATGCACTTACTACTTATAGTTTAAGATGATAATTAAACTAAATAATAATGAGATGAGATGGTGGTATAGGTTTTGAGTAGAATAAACCTTATGGTAGATAGAATAATCGATCGTTGGGGATTATGACAAAATGGGCACGGTCAAGAATATGCATATTTTATAGTATGTATGAGGTATGTGGTAAGTTGGAATTCAGTAAGGTTTGAGAGTTAATCAACCTACGAATTAAATGGGTAATCTAGAGTTTAGGAATTGGAATGGTTCGAGTATGCTTGAGAGTAAGCTATTTCTTGTATATATATATATATATATACACACACACACACACACACACCATTTATTCATGGGGAATATATGGGTCGGGTTTGTGATTCAAGTGGTTGTGGTAGTGTACCACACTCTTCGCTAATGATGCAAGACTTTATGGAGGTCGATATCACACATTCAATCCATTGCCATTCCATGATGGGAGATGTGAAAACTTGATCCATTGGGCGAGTGTACTTATAACCAGTGGTGTAGGATTGTATATTGATATGTTTTGATTATACGTTCAGTCGGTCTACGCTTCATGATTAGGCGAATGATCTGATCCATCGATTCAGTTTTGGTATGGGGCTACCTTTGGTGTGATTATGTGGTGATCCTCCATTATCACGTGTGTGAAGGTTTTCATGTTTATTAGGCGAGGCACTCCTACGAATTTTTCGATATAAGCATGAGAAGGTCCCTTAAAGGTAGATGCCTTCGTCTGGTTATTATGAGACTTATATAAGTTTACATGATATTAGTTCGGTGATGGATATTTTGATTGAAATCCCTATATCATTTTCTTTTATTTTGTTATGAGATTGTGTATATCTTATTGTACGGGTGACATGAGTGAGGTTTGTTCAGGATTGTACTATATTCATACATTATAGTTCAGTAATGAACATGTTTAATTATAATATGTTAAGACGGAAAAAAAATGTAATATTATCAGATCGTGAGTATCTTAATGAGTATATATATGGGTATTTTGGTGTATTCTACATGAGTAGTTAGTTGCATTCCATGTTTGTATTTTGATTATATGGTAGTACTTATTAGTCTAGGGATAGAGACTTCGTAGCATTGATTATGCCTCGGGTTGGGACACTCGTGTAGGATTTCACTTATGATGAGGGGCGAGGTATCTATTGCATGTGGGTGTCAGAGGTATGGAACATTTATCGTAAATGAGTTGCACGATTATTACTATTTTGATATTGTAATATATTTCTTACAACTTTAGTGCATTGACCCAAATCTATAAATCTTTTTCCCCCTAAATGTATTGTTTTTATATAGAGGAATCACATGGTTGAGCAATCAGACTTCTAGTATGTGGATATTAACTTATCATCCTTAGAGCAGGAGTTGTTGGTTCATCATAATAGTCACTTGTATTCAGTAATTTTGATCAGAGGTGGTTACCGTTGAATTTCTTTTATTTTAGTTGAGACATTTTATAAAAGCTTTTATTACAGTGGATTCATATTTATTGGAGTTTCAATTATATCTCAATTTAGTTATTGTTGTTATCATCCTTTATAGAGTTTTATATTGCGGCTAGTTTTATTTACTGTCTTTTTTATTTATTCGTTGAATCTGATAATGATATAAATTATTTAGCGCTCGTTGTAATTAGCATTCGGACTCATTAATCGGGTGTGAAAAATAGGGGCTATTATAGTTAGTATCAGAACATCTAGGTTCTATTCTCTTTAAGATATGTGTTGCATCCAATTCGTTTTTTTCTGAGCATTATTTGATGTGCTTAGAGACTATCGTAGGTTTTTGTACTCTATTATCATGATGACATGTGTGTAAGCATCGTTCATCCCCATTACAGAATCGCAAACATTCGATCATAGAGGAACATGAGAAAGAAGAATGTTTCTAATTAGTGTTCAAGGATATAATCTTCACCATGAAGTACTTCTTAACCACCATATCGGGTGATTGGTCCTTAGATAGTTGAAAATGACTAGCCAACGGTGTGTTAAGAGCTTTAGCATCATTCACGTTGAACCTATGTAAAAAATGACTAATGTACTTTGTTCAAGATAACTACAAAGTACCTTTTTACTTATCTCTATTGATCCTTATCTCAAGCATCTGCTTCGCTGCACTCAAGTCCTTCATGTCAAACTCACTTGATAATTACTTTTTAAAATTCCTGATGTCATCCATGTTTGATCATGCTACTAACATGTCATCAACATATAGTAGATATATAATGTAACTAGACTAAAATCTCTTGAAGTAGCAGCAATGATCAATATTGCACTTGTTGCAGCCAATTCTCTGCATAAACCCATCAAATATTATGCACCCCTGCATCGGGGCTTATTTCAAGTCGTATAGGCTCTTCTTTAGATTTCACATTAGATTCTACTTCCCTGAGAATGCCTCCGACTATTGCATGTATATCTCACCCTTTATGTCACCATGGAGGATAACAGTTTTGACATCTAATTACTCAAGGTGCAAACTCTCTGTCGTAATAATGCGTAAAATTGAACAAATGGTAGTTAGTTTCATAACCGGTCGAAATATATGTGTATCCAATCCCTTCCTTCTATTGAATGCCTTTTACCACAAGCCTTGCCTTTTATCTCTTGAAACCATCGTGTTCCTCCTTGACTCGATGCACCTACTTGTTGTGTAGAGCCTTCTTCCCAACAGGAAACTCAGTTAGATCTCATATCTACTTTGATATGAGGGTCCGTTACAAGATCCCACTTACTTACATCCACTACCTGACACGCTACATCATAGCATTCAAGTTCACCGCCATCAATAAGTAGCAAATAGTTTATATATTTCCTATTTAGTATAGGAGCACGGGAGTACCTCTTTAGCACTGGAGTTGGAATTAGACTATATGGCTTACTTTGTTGTATATTTCTTTGTGGTGTGAATTTCGTTGCTAAGAAATCTCTACTCCACTTCTCTCTGGAGTATCTTCCAAATTAATGTATACGAGATCATCTTATGCTAAACCACTGGAATGTGTTCAGTCTCTGACATATGTGTCTTTGCCCTTTTACATCACTTATTTATTTAATACGACATTTAGGCTTCTTATGACATTCTTCTTTTGGTCATCCGATAAGCAATAGTCAAATTCATCTCCTCCATATCCAATGAATGTGCATTTTAGTGACTTGGAGTCAATCTTACTCCTGGAAGGATCACTAATATGCACGTATAAGACACAACCGAAAACTTTCGAGTGTGAAATCTTTACCACCCATACCTATTTTGTTATTATGTGCTCCAACAATACTAATGGTCCTCGATTGATTACGTAGGCTGCTATATTCAGTGCTTCTGCCCAGAATTGCTTGGGTAGATATGCTTGTATATGCATGCTTCTAGCTCTTTCAATAAATGTTTGGTTCATCCATTTTTCCATGACACTCTGTTGTGGTGTCCTTGGAACATTACTCTCAAGAATGATGCCATTCTCATAAAAGAACTTTTGGAACCTTATGTCCTTATACTCGCCATTGTTGTTGGATATCAACTTATTGATCTTCAACCTATCTCATTATCCACCATGGGCTTTCATTTCTTGAACACCTTGTGCACTTCATACTTGTGTCTCAAGAAGTAAACCCACTCCTTTTTGGAGTGGACATCAATGAAAGTCATAAAATAAGACTTTCCTTCAATGGATGAGACTGTGGTTGGCCCCAGACATCAGTGTGAAAAAGCTCAAGTTTCTCCTGCTTTTGGTTTCTTCCATTCTTTTGCAAACTAGCCTGCTTCTGCCTCCCAAAGATGCAGTTGTCGCATAAGTCAGTGTCAACTGACTATAGTTCTGGTAGTTTACCTTGAGAGTGCATACCCTTGAGACTTTTCATTACATCGAGTTACTTAGACAACCATACTATTTTGTAAGACAATACACCCACCTCGCTCCCGATTAGGAAAATATCATCCACATATTATACCAAAAATACCACCATGTTTCTTCCATTCTTCTTATACGTACAAGTATTACTCAGACCTTGACTAAAAAATCAACATTTGATTGCCTGATCAAACCGAATGTTCCAAAAATTGGATGTTAGCTAAAATCCAAAAAGTATTTCTTTAAGGTTACACACTTTACTTTATCAACTTCATACTATGAATCCCTTAGGTTACATTATAAAGATTCTCCTGTCAAGACAACCGTTTAAGAATGCATCTTGGCATTAAAAGAATCCCAATAAACTTTAGCATCATTACCGACGAGAAGGTTTGCTCATAGTCAATCTATTTATTCTTACTAAAACCTTTCGCAATAAGTCTCCTTGAAGGTTTCCACCTTCCCATTTATCAATCTTTTAACTTCTTGTGGATCCTCTTTCACCCAATATGTTTTATCCCATCAGTAAGTCTACAAAATCCCCAAAACTGAATTTGAATACATCGAATCCTTCTTGGTATCCATAGTTTTAAGTCAAAGCTAAAAGTCCTTATCTTGGAATGCCTCAATGTAGTCCGTGGGACCCGATTTGTGTTCATTTAGGATCTCACTGAAATGTTCATCAAAAGAACTAATCTATCAGTTTGTCTCGTAATGTTTCCAATACGATGTGGCACTACTTGTGACCCAATATAAGTGACACATTTTACCTAATCATCGTTAATGCTCCCACTATTGCTTGGTAATGCATTATTTATACTAGATTGTATTTCATCTTATACGAATGGTCTAACAATTCCAAGAACATGATGTTCCTCTTTAATCTCTTGTGAGTTTTAGCTTACTACTAGGTCTATGTTTTATTACATGATCCTCTTTTAAGTACCGGACATTGATACCATCAATGACCTTAGTGTGCTTAGGAATATGACATAAAATACCTCCATAACCTTTGGGATAACCAACAAAGAGAGATACTTATGTCCTTAATTTCATCTTCCTTGGATCTTTCCACAACACTAGCGCCGGACACCCCAAGATCCGAACATGTCTTAGAATGATATTGTGGCCACTCCATAATTCCATGGGTGTTAAATATACCGATTTAAATTGAACTAAATTCATATGAATATAGATATCTCTTAATGAAAAATCCTAATAAGAAAATTGCACTCCTGAATAAGTAACCATGGACCTTATTATATCAAAAAGAGTTTTATTCCTTCTTTCCGCTATTACCACTTCGTAGTGCAATACTTAGTGTAGACAACTGGGTTATAATCCATACCTTCGATATATTACTCATTTTAGCAGCAAAAAATGGAAGTGGTAGATTATGAGGAAAAGACAACGATCACTCCCTTAATGAGCGGGTTACTCCGTGATAAGTTGTATTATGCACTGGCCAAGGACCTTGATAAGCCACGAATATTGCATATTTGCATCCGTTATCTCTATGTATTCTAGCACTTTTGTCTTCGTTATATCCTACTTTTATGCTCATATACTATATAACCTCGGTTTTGGATATATATATATATATATATATGCTTTGCATGGTTTATGTGAGCTTTTATAGGGATTGAATCGCTTAACGGATCAAGTGGTTACATTTCGATAAAGTTATTGATAGACAGGGTTTTGCCGCGGCGCGAGTGTCACCTACGCGCTGGTCGTGTTATATTCGGCACACCAACTCTATACAAAAACCTAAACTTATGACTACACTCAACGGGTGAGTATAGCGGCCAAGTCTGGGTATCGAAATCCACAAAGACAAGATGCTAGAATTTATAAGGTTTAATACTTCTAAATAAAAGTGTAAAAGATAAATAAAACAAAAAGGAAAAGATGCAAAAAGGGAAAGTTTAATCTAGGCGAGTGTATTTAAACTAGATTAACAAAACGAGTAAAAACTATAGGTTGCGTCGAATATCCCTCACCCGAGTTAATTAGTATAAAATGGTTACATGGGTCGACGAGTTATTAAGATTGCGTCTCGTTTCGACAGTTAATTAAATCAAGAGTTGTCAAACCCCTAAATTCGCATAAAATCCTAATATGATTTTGGCATCAATAAATACCCCGAAAATTATGCACGCAAGGTCGTAAGCACGGAACATATATGATATACCTCATCAAATCTCCTAGGCATAATAACTAGGACAACGCACTCAAAATAGACCCGTAAAACTCCATCACCAAAGCAAAGCAACATGTCAACCTGAAATGAGCTCAATCCGACACAACCTAGATTAACTTAGCTAGAAAGCATATTAAAAAGCATGTATTGAAAGAAAGCAAATAATCCTAATTATGAAAGCAATAAATAAATGAAATATAAGTTAATCTAGGCAAGGGAAAATTAATGGCAATAATGGAAACAAAGCTAGAACAACAATTAAACAAAGGAAGACAACTAAATTAATAAGCTTACATACATCAAAGTGGGCAAAACACCCAAAGTGGTGGAGTAGGGTAAAGCTCCATACAAACCCTAAACTAATGTAAAATGTAAGATCCACCTCAAAAATTAGAAAAGAGACTATTTATACCAAAAAATATCCCATGGAAAACTTGTGAATAAAGAGAAGAAAAACAAAAATCTGCAGGGCCGAATCGATTCGGATGGAAATATCTCGAGGTTGCAGAAGGGGCGAATCGATTCGGCTAAAATCCGAATCGATTCGGAATGGTGGGCGAATTGATTCGGCTGAAATCCGAATCAATTAGGAATGGAAAAACTAGCACTTTGTCTCAACCCGAATCGATTCAGATTTGGGCCGAATCGATTCGGACCTACAGGTCTTGAATCCTTCCCCTGTTTTTGGTGTGTTGAAATTCCCTTTCGCTAAAAAGGCCATAACTTCTTCGTTCGGACTCAGAATCGCGTTCTGTTTCTGGCCACGCGAATCTTGTTCAAAGGGCTTCAACTTCCGTTAAGACATTGGGTATGTTGCCCAAATTGTGAAATGACTAAAATGCCCTTACACGTGCGGTTGTGTACGAAACTTCGCCAGAATGCATCCAAACTTCATACTAAACATCCAAATACCTACAGAAAGCTCAACTAACCCCTGAAAAACATGTTAGCATAGAAATCTGAGATTTTCTGGTTAACGAGCATAAATATAAGGATTAAAATACCCGAGGGGGCTAATAACGGGTAGGTTAACGGGTGAAATATGCAATATTTGCATCGTATCACACCCCCTAACTTACACATTGCTAGTCCCCAGCAATGAAATAGGATATAACAAGAACTACAAGTAAACCAAAAATAGGAAACAAGTACAAAAACGGGATAAGAAAGCAATAAAAAGATAAGGCCACTTTCACGGGCGAACGATTGAATTTAGCGTATGCAATAAGCCGTTAAACCCCTAGGTTACCCTAGTGGACGAGTGTTGTCTCGTGAGGGTTTTCAGGGATGAAACCTATAAACATCATATGGTTTCCTCAAAATATGACCAACCTAACATGCGACAAACTCAACAACAACGAAAAAGATTTCAAACATGTTATTAGCATATTGAACGAATTCAAGCTAAAGTCCGTTGTTATTAACAGGTTGAATGCACCTTATAGAATTGAAACTTTAAAAGTGGGAGGGGGGAGAGCACACGCGAAGTATGATTTGGCAAAAACTTAAATAAACCGAATAATTAACATTAAAGCAATCATATATTCAATCCTCACGAGCATTGCACTCATCAAATGAATTCACTCAAAACAGGGAGGTAACATACGGAACATGCGGGCATAGAGAGTAAATGTAAATGAAAACTAGGCCGCACACGTGTCACAAATTAAGAACGCTATATAGGAAATAAAAACTTGTGATCTCAATGAAAGATACCGCTCATTAAAGGAGGCGAAATGTATTTTCACAGATTATCAAAACTATTATGACTTTTGAATAAATTCACCCTAAGATCACAAATGAGTTGAATAGGGTCATTATGTAGGCTAGGCTAGGGTACGAAACGAAGGATATGTATATACGTATTCAAAGTGTTCGGAATAAAAAAACTCGGGATAATGGGAAAAATATGGGCAATAACAAAAATTGTAAAGCAAGTTCCAAACAAGCATTGGATATATCATTTGGAGAGCAATCAAATCTTATTGAACTATATACACAACATATACAAATTTCTCTTTCTTTTTCTTTTCTTCTTTTTCTCATTTTTCTCTTTTATTTTCTTTTGCTTTTTGCTTTCTCTTTTTTTCTATTTATCACTTCTTTCTTTTCTTTACTTATAACACTCTCACATGCCTAAATTGCAACCACAAAACAAAAACATCATTCAATCCCAAGCAACATTCCAAACAAAGGGATGGAAGGTAATATGTATGGTTTATAACTCCAATGTGGAGTTGGTTATGGGATTTTGGGTAATGAAATGAAAGGTTAATATTTAGGCTCAAATGGGTTAACGAGGAAAAACATTTAAGGTGAGGTCAAGGTTAATATGGATGATATAACAAAGATGGTCTATGATCATTTCCTAAATTTTACGCAATTCTCGAGTCAAAACAATATATGAAAATCATGCTCAAGTAATACATTTTAAGTATGAACTCAATTAATGAACGATCAATGAAAGAATAGAGAGATTACCAATGATTGTAACATTTTCAAAGAGAAAAAAATAGTGTATACACTCACAAACGATGAACGGTACAAACCTTACTCGGTGTAAGTATATACAATGCAACAAAAGATTACCGAGTTATAAAAATCTTAAACAAATCAATAAAATAAGAAAAACGCATGTGCTCATGGGATTATAGTTTAATTCATGAAGTTATTCATAATATCAATAATTAGGACTAAAGTCTAATAACTTCTAAAATCGAGAACATGCATCGTTGAGTTGTCTATTGGATCGGGCAATTATTAAAATTTATCATCGGAAACAAAGGAAAAATGCCCAAAAAGGAGAACAAAGAAAGAAAATATTTTTGAAATTTTCCAAGAAAGCATATTAAGTAACTAACATGTGAGCGAAAACATGGACACTACCAATGATTGGATAAAATATCCCACAACCCCTAACTTAAAACTTGACATTGTCCTCAATGTAAATTAAGAACCAAGTTAAAGAGAGGAAAATAACGATATTACCCAAAAATGGAGCGATCTCCGGAAAGTACGAGTCCAAAGATTCTACAAAACATGTTAGTAACAAGCATGGCAAAAACAAATAACAAAAAGTTAACTAATTACAAGAGACTAAATTAAAAGAAAAGAAAAATTAAAGAAAGAAAAATAAAAAGCTAACTATATACAACCTACTATTTAGGTTTCACCCTAACTATAAACTAGAAGTCCAAATAGTTGAGGGTCCACAATGAAAACGATTTGGCTTTGGAGGATAACCGGTGTACCCTCACTCTCATGCATGCCTTCTGAAAAATATGAATTCCGTTTAAGCAACGGAAGGCAAGTGTAAGGCGAAAGAAATAAACCATCCCCAATTAAATTTTTTGGCGGGAGGATGGGGGATTTGGATAAGACGGGTGACAAATACACATGGGGGCCAAGAAAAAATGAATCATCTCCCAAAGATTTAGCAAGTGGAATGGGAGGTGGCGCACATGAGGGCAAATGCCTTCATGGAAAGCAACTCGAGCAAGTACTCCTCGTCGGTGAAAGGGTTGAACGTTTTAAAGTTCGACACCGATTCATCGGGTACTTGGGAAGGTGTGATAACGGAGAATGAAAAGGGGGAGGAAAGAAATTCAAACTCAAGAGATGAGTTATCATCACTCAAAGTTGGAATTTCAAAGGAAATAGGATCATTTTCAATGAAACTTTCTTCTTTGGGATCCAAAGACGAAATCATTTAATTGCAAATAGATAATACATCCATTTCATCCTCACTTTCATTATCTATTAAGCAATGGGCCAAGTCAATAATGGTTTGTTCTAAAGTAGGCAAAAAATCCTCATTTGGTTCAAAACATTCCTCGACTTCAATAGTCTCGGAAGAGAAATCGTCGTCGGATTCGAATAATAAATCCAACTCTTGCTCCCAACAACGATTTTCTTCCCGATAACGGTCTTCATACCTCTCATTCTCAAGCATGAGCAAACCCTCGTCGAAAGTCATAGGCCGAGGTGCCGATTCTTGACAATGGGAAGTTTGAAAATTATAATCGAAACTATACTCAAACACATTATTATAAGAATTTTGAAAACTATTGCAATTTCTTTCAAAATTCCTATTATAAGGAATTAGAGGTCCAAAATCGTTATCCTCCTCCTCAAAATACATGCACTCCAAATATTAACTTTTGTAATTGTGGCCATCCCCGATCCTCGTGGAGGGTGAGCAAAGTGAGGATCCTTGGTCCCGTGCGTCCCTCTCGGAAGCGCTTCGGCCGGCGTCGTTGATGAGGTGAAAAATGTTGAGAGATGGAGTCGTCGGTCTATTTTTATCAAAATAAACAAAAGAAAGGGAGCCATCCCGAAGGACAACATCCAAAGACATACTGATGCATATGAAACCAAAATGATTTGAAAAGGGTCCGGAAGCTAAGTTACGAAATGGGAAGGTGTTAGGCACCCATTCCGCCCTTACGGTCTCTCATGGTTTTTTGCTATTTTCCTTTATTTTCCACGTGATATGTGTGCATGTGTATATATAATGGAGATATGAATCCTCCACTTGTACCATGGAAGAGGTAAAGCGAGTCATCCGTAGGAATGTTCATAAAAATAATATTAGAAAATAGGATTTACGCGATTATCCTTGCGTTGATCATTATAATGGAACGATAACGTTTGTGGATTAATAAACCACTAAGAACAAATATATGCATATATGGATACATGTAATCTAAGAGAGTTGAGTTTAGAGAAAATAGAAAATGAGAGAAAAAATGAGAATAGGACTTGAGTCTCGAGTTTTGCCCCGAGATGCCTACGTAGCCTATAGAAGCATCAAAGTTAACGTAGTTCGTATGCAAAACGAGGGGTGGGGTTTATCCCATAAATCCAATCGGGGGATTCTCTTATTTGTGTGTGTGTAGAAAAAATATTTTAGTGGTGAGAGAAGTATAAGAAAAGTGTGAGAATTCCCATTTGGAATTTATGCGCAAACCCTTTTTTCTTGTTTTTTGGGTTTTTATTTATATGAAAATAAGGGATGTGAAATAATACTAAATAAAAAGTATATTAGGATGTGTGAGATGAGAGAATAAAAGTGCTAAGTAATGAAACAAGTTAATGCGAATTTATGAGAATTTAAGGAGAAAATTTAGGAAACTGGACCTTCTTGAAGATCTTGAATGTTGAAGAACAACACTTGCACTTCCATTTTAGTGGCGTCAACAATGATGAAGGTTAGTGCGTTCACCAAGTTTGATGAAAAGGATGATAAAAATGAAGGTTGGAAAGGGATTTGGATGTGGAAATCACGCTGACTTCGAGAGAGGTTTTCTGGATTTATTGAGATTGATGTTTATCAGATCTGGGCTCTTCTTGCAATGAGGCCAAGGCCTCCTTTTTATAGGCCCAGTGCATTTTCGATCGGTATAGCCCTGGTCCTGCCAATCGGTAGGTGTGTTTAGGCACACTACCGATAGGCAGGGTCTGGGACCTGCCGTTTGGCAGTGTCTTTCAGGCCTTTTTGAAAAATCGGCCGCAGAGTGCAAACTGTTGATCCGAATCATGCATGGGGTAGACCATTGGAAAGGTAATTCAGAGACCTTCGAAAGTCCTTTGGACCGCTCCCAGGTTTGGGAGTTGACTTTGGGTCAAATATGGCTCGAAAGCGCCCGTCGGTCTATTGAACGAAGAATCGTCGAACACAAATGGATCGTTCGTCCGCATGGTAATTCAGAATCGCACATGGAGTGGACCATTGGAAAGGTTAGGAGATGTACTTCAACATTTCAAAGAGTTTGATCCGGTTCAGGGAGTTGGCTTTGGTCAATCAGTCCCTGGAATCATTTGGTGACCTCTCGAAGTAAAACGGATCGTTCGTCCGTATCATAAGTCGGAATCGCGCATGAGAGGGATTGTTGGAAATGGGATTCAGTACCCTTCGAAGATTCATTCAGTCTCGGTCGAGCTGAAGAGTTGACTTAGGTCAAATGGAGCTCGGGAGTGTCTGCTGGCCTTTTGATCAAGTTTCGGGGGAAAACGGGTCGTTCGTCCGCATGGTAAGTCAAAATTGCGCACGAGATGGATCGTTGGAAATGGGATTCACTGCCCTTCGAAGATTTATTTAGTCTTGATCGAGCTGAAGAGTTGACTTAGGTCAAATGGATCTCAGGAGCGTCTGGTGTCCTCTTGATCGAGTATCGGGGGAAAACAAGTCATTTGTCCGCATGGTAAGTCAGAATCACGCACGATATGGACCGTTGGAAAGGGGTTTCAGTTCCCTTTGAAGATTCATTCGGTCTCGATCAAGCTGAAGAGTTTGAGTTTTAGTCAAACGGAGCTTGGGAGTGCAAGATGACTTCTAGGTCAGTAATCGGGGTATGACTTGGGTTTGTAGTGATGAAGGGAGGTGCTAGGGACCTAGGGAGAGTTTAGGGGTAACAGAATGGGGTGTCTACAGAGCCCCTCGACGGGTGAGTTTGGAACAAACGATAGTCGTCGAATAGACACCGCATGATGCTTTTTGAAAGAGGATGACCAATTCAGAGGGTCAAGGTCGATTCCGAGGACCTAATGAATAAGGAGGACCAATTCAAAGGGTCGAGGTCGATTCTAAGGACCTAAGCAGCATGCGAGGGATGACCAATTCTGCGGGTTAAAGTTAATTCTGAGGGCTTAAAGATGAGGGTGACCAATTCTGTGAGTCAAAGCCAATTCTGGGGGCTTAGAGATGAGGTGATCGATTTTACGGATCGAAAACAATTCTACGGGATTGATATGAGGGTGACCGATTCTGCGGGTCGAAGCCAATTCTGAGGGCTTTAGTTAAGATGAGCAATTCTACGGGTCAAAGCCAATTCTGCTTAAGTGGAGGTGACCAATTCTACGAGTCGAAGCCAATTCTGCGGGCTTGAGGTGAGATGACCAATTCTGTGGGTTGAAGCCAATTCTGCTGGCTTTAGGTGAGATAACCAATTCTGCGGGCTTAAGGTGAGATGACCAATTCTGGGGGTCGAAGCCAATTCTGCAGGCTTGAGGTGAGATGACCAATTTTGTGGGTCAAAGCCAATTCTGAGGGCTTAAATTATAATGACCAATTCTGCGGGTCGAAGCCGATTCTGAGGGCTTAAGGATGAGGTAACCAATTATGCGGGTCGAAGTCAATTCTGCGAGCTTAAGGTGGGATAACCAATTCTGCGGGTCGAAGCCAATTCTACGGGCTTTAGATGAGATGACCAATTCTGCGGGTCGAAGCCAATTTTGCGGGCATAAATGGAGGTGACCAATTCTGAGGATCAAAGCCAATTCTACGGGCTTAAGTAAATATGACCAATTATGCGGGTCGAAGCCAATTCTATAGGCTTAAGGTGACGATCCAAGACGGAGGTCAATTCTGACCTAAAAGAGGTGACGATCGAGGACCGAGATCAATTCTGACCTAACTAAGGTGACGATCCAAGACCGAGGTCAATTCTGACCTAAGAGAGGTGACGATCGAGGACCGAGGTCAATTCTGACCTAACTAAGGTGACGATCCAAGGCCGAGGTCAATTTTGACCTAAGAGAGGTGACGACCGAGGACCGAGGTCAATTCTGACCTAACTAAGGTGACAATCCAAGACCGAGGTCAATTCTGACCTAAGAGATGTGCACATTTCCTTCAGGAAAATCAGGTATTTTGCTGGGAATAAAGATTGGATTTTGGGTACCGCTGGGGAATAGTGAATGAGCTAGGAAAATTTAGAGCGCCCTTTGGAGATATTGCCTAGGGAGAATGATTTTTTGGAGTTCCACTGGGGAAAATTACCTTGCAATATTGTTTTGAGCTGGGGAGACAATGGTTGGGGAAATCCTTGTGTCTTTTAGAGACTTTGCAGAGGAAAGGTCAATTTGAGGCTGTAAACTCCACTAGGGAAGTGATTAGGGGGTCCAAGTATTAGACGTATTACTCGGGGAGGTTTGAGACCTCTGGGGTATAGTAGGTGATCCTTAGAGATTCCTCGGAGACGTTACCGGGAGGGGATTTACTTGGCTCTTGAGAGTTCCATTGGGGAGATAGGGGTTTCACGTGTAGGAATGCAAAATTTTGTTGGCAAAAATATTCTAAATCCTTTCGGGGATTTTTAGGAAATTTTTTAGGATTTTGGGGGAATTTTTGTACAAAATTTTAAGGGGGTACCGGTCGGCATGGTTCAGAGGGTGCCATTCGGCAGTGGCACGGACCTTTGGATTGCCTCGGGAAGGTAAAGAGGCAGTGTTAATCGGTGGGTGGAGGTCAATGCCGATCGGCATGACTCTTGGCATCCTATATAAAGAGGGTGAATTCCCTTCATTTTTCACAGCTTTTTACTTTCTCTCTTCTGCGATTTTCCTCTGCAAATCGTTCTAGCATTCCGATCTCTAAGAAATGGCCGCCTTTGTGAGCACTGCAGTGCATAGGGAATGGTTGACTGTTGATGACTGGGCGAACGTGGAGTAGAGGGCCAGGGCGCCTCTTGCTTTAGGGAGCGAGAATTCTTTTAATGCGTTCGAGCCGATTGCGAATGACCAGACCTTGCTATGAGAGCCGTCGCATCATCGCTCTTCAAGGGTGGTGAGCCTCGACGGTTATGTAAGTAACCTGACTTTTGGCATTCTTCTCTTTTTTCTTGGTGATTTTTCCTTCCTTCGTGAATTTTGACAAGGTTTTTTCTTTTGAAAGTCTGATATCTCTTTGAAGAGCATGCGTGCCCGTGGGAAGACGGGGATTAAGGACGTATGGGAGCATCTTCCACCTGTGGTGTGTTGGGTGGTATCATCAGCGGGTTTTGGGAGGTTAGCGTCTGCGCTAGATGAGACGCCTCGTTCGACAGCGGTCTTATGTGCTCTGAGGGAGAGATGGTGGGATACTACCCACACCTTCCATTTTGATTTTGGGGAGATGACTGTGACTCCCATAGACGTGCAGCAGCTGCTGGGCCTGGATTGTGATGGAGAGCAGATAGAGGTGGATTGCTCTCTGAGGGTGAGGTCGAAGGCGGTGCGTGTGGCGCTTGGTGACGTAGGGACGATAGTTTCTGGGGACTCCATCTGGTTGTCCTTGTTGAGGGATATTTTGTTAAGTAGGGTGGTTGATTTGGAGGATGGGCTGTAGGTGAGGCAGATGTCCCGGTTGTTCATATTGTTGGTGCTTGGAGGTTTCATGGTGGCGTCGAGCGGCGACGTCGTCCATTTGTGGTTCTTTGCCATATTTGAGGATGTTTTCGAACACCCCTCTCTATGATTGGGGGAGCCTAACTTTGGCGACCCTCTATTTTTCTTTGGATGCATTCAGTCGGTGCTACCGGTAAACTTTTACTGGAGCCACGTATCTTCTTGAGGTATTCTTCAACTTGCGCATTCTCCTTTAAAGCATTCGCATTTTTCTTACGCATCTCTTTTTTATTGTGAATTCTTGTCTTTGACAAATGTGGTTCTATGAGGTGATTGGGTGCAATACCCAGCTGATTGCCCTGAAGGACGAGACTGTTAGGGACTTCTGCCGATTGTATCGATGGCGGAAGGCCAATCGGTAGTCGAAGGGACCTCTTTCTCTGGAGACGGTGCGTCAGGTCTTAAATGGCTTGACTAGTGGTAGGGTGAGACTCTTTCTTCAGTCCTGGTTTTTTGCATGTTCTAATTCTGTATTGACCTATGCCTGCTGGGGATTTTCAAGTGACTTTTTACCCTTATGGGTACAACCATTTAGGATACGGGGGCGACTGGGGTGAAGGCGCAGATGAGGCATTTACTAGCGCATGGGTTTGGCCATTCTTGGTATCTTGAGGAGAGGGTGGTTTGACAGATTACTGAGGAGGAGGTGGTGGTGCCACCTGCACAACCTCCTATGTCTATGAGGCGGGAGCGGAGGCTGCCGGAGGATACGAGGATCGCGGCGATGATTGGTGAGTCTAACCTGTTGTACACTGATACGATCGCTTCGTATGACTATTAGACTTTGTGATGAGCTGGTTGATGGCGCCCAGCATATATGATGCCTTGTCTTTCCCTCCTGCGGGTTCGAGTCAAGCGGTGGGGTCTTCCCACAACAGCGGTGGTCTGTCGACGTCTACGGCGGCGGCGACTTCAGAGGTTCCCTTTGTTTGATTGCATACCCCTTCGTACGACATTCGGCGGGCTGATGGAGGGATGGTGCCAATGTTGCACCGTCCTCATGCGATGGATCCAGAGGAGTTGGGTTTGACATAGGAGGTTCTTCATCCTGCGGTATATATTTATGTTCCTCTTTTTGATTTCTTTTCTGTTTTGATCCTTTTTGCCTTGATACAGATTTTACCTTTTACTTGCAGTAAGTTCGGGTGTCGACCACTTGGCTGAGGGACATTAGGGACTGGATATCTTCGGTAATTGCCCATATTCGAGATGCGATCCCGATTTCTTCTTGTTTGGGGCCATCTGCTTCGTCCGGGAAGGACTCTGGCTCGGGTAGCGGTGGTGCGTCGTCTCGTCGTAGGGGAAAGAGAGTGCGTCGCAGGGGTGGAAGCTCTTAGAGAGAGGGAGAGAGAGAGAATGTGGGTTCGGGCTGAGTCCCATTATTTTTTCTTTTCTTTTATTTCCTGCAAAATTTGATGTAACACAAAAGAATATATATATATGCAATGTAATGGGGTTTTTTATTATCTTTTGTTAATGGTGAATGCATGCACATGCGCTTTTACTTTGCTGCTGAGACCGTAAAAAGAGATATTTTTGGGGTTTTGGAGGAAAGTTTTAAAAATGAGAAATTACATAGGGCTGGAAGAGGGATTTTGAAATTCTGTTGAGAAAAAAAGAATTTTTTTCAAAAATAGGGGGTTGCCGATCGGCAAGACCCTTATCCTGCCTATCGGCAGTCAAGTCCAGTCCCATTAATTCAAAGCTTTGATTAGTGCCCTCTTCAACCTCTTGTACTTTGTGGGGTAGGATTTCCTCCGATTTCTGCAGGGGTCATGTTTTTTGTGAGGGTTTTCAAGTGTAAAAAGGGGTAAGGGTGGAGTGTTTCCATCACACCCTCACATTCTTACTTACTTGCCTACTATTTCTTAGTCTTGAAAGTTGGTTGTCCCTGGTAGCATTGAGTTTGCTAACTACCTCGAAGCCTTGGAAGTAATGTGCTCTTATAATGTCGATTACGATGCTTTCAGTATGCGTCGGGTTTCTTTGTGGCGCAATCGGCCCATTGAGTGGAACATATTGATGGCGGCGGTACAATTCTGGTAACCCGAAGACCATGTATTTCGCTTTGGGTTGGATGAGGTATGTCCTACCTACGAGGAATTTTCTACCATGCTGGGGATAAATCCCAGTGTTGTTTCAGCCCTTCCTGAGCTTTCCCGTTCTCCCAAGGATTTGTTGGTCGGGCTTCTTCGTATTTCTCCTTCGGTGGCCAGGCCATTGGTTGCTAGGAAAATGATCTCCCTTTCAATGGTGTTACAGTCCGTGCATTTGCAGGAGGCTGGCGGTGCTGGATACACCGGAGCCGTTGTTCTAGGCTTAGTATCAAAATTGCTGCTGGTGACTGGGGAACTGTTGGTGGACCCATAATTTACAGTTATTATTTACTGGATGTCATACCATCGCAATCCTGTGGCGGTGATACTGGCGGAGACTTTGAATGGAATAGATGCCTGAAGAGAAGGTCGTTTTGACTTCCTGAGGGGTAGCCCCGTGATGCTGTTCATGTGGTTATCTGAAAGATTCCTCCTCATGACTCCTCCGGAATACCCTTTGTCGGCTGTACCCAACCTCTTTTCGTGCCACTTCATCAGCGTTGGCGTGGATATCAAGAGTTGGGAGAACTGGTTTGTGGAGCACGGGGCTCTAAATTTGTATTGGTCAGTGCCTTGGTGGGGACAGTTGCTGTCTATTCTGGAGCTGGGGGAATACCCGTATGTCCGGTTGGTTGGTCTCAGACATACCTCTTTCTATTTCCCTTGGCGGCTTCTGCATCAATTTGGCTGGGAACAGGTCGTGCCACCCCTAACACTAGACTTCTTTCCGGTAGAAGATTTGACTGAGCGTCTGCGCATGCGGCTTGGCTCTTTATGGGAGAGTTGGCGTCCGTCGACCCGTCCCTCTTAGTCTGTTGGGAGAGTTTGGCACATCCATGGGGATTATATGAAGTGGTTGTGGAGGAGAGTGGTCAACAAGATATTGGCAATGGAGACTGGACAAAGGTGGCTCGTCTTATCTGATACCATGGAGGGAGGTGTCGTGGTTTTTCCAAAGCTGGTTCGGGTTTATCTGTCCATGGAGCGCCTGTGGCACTCTGTTCAGGCAGGGGAAGCTTGGGGACCCCAAGATGCAGATGATAATGACGGAGCGGGCTTCTCTGGTAGCTGTGGATATGACTCTTGGAGAGTTTATTTTGTAATGGAGAATAAATGTGGGGATTTCATTCGGCTTTTTAGGAACGTAGGGGGAAGGGAGTTATCCGTTCCTTTATGTAATTGTACTGTAATTTCTTATTAATGAAATAAACAAGTTTTTGATCATTCAGCTGTGCCTTTTGATGAGTTTTGTATTTTTGAATTATCTATACCGATCGCTAAGGCATACATAATCCTTTTGTTCAAGTATATGTTATAATGGACTGTCTTTCTCGGGGATAAGAAAAGAATAGTATTTTGTGAAAAAGAAAGGGTCGTGCTCATTTAAGGTGAATGAACTGCCTACGTACCTCTGGGGTTCTTGAAAAAACTTTAATTTTGTTTGAAAATGGTTTATTGCATAGGACCAAGCCCACGTAGTTCTGGGTAGTGGGGAATGAAGAGATTTTTTTTTTAGAATAGAAGGGAGATGAGAAGAGTCGTAGGGCGTCAAGATTTCGGACTAGGGGTAAAACTTATTGAGACGGTCCAGGTTGACTGGACGATCCATCTCTTCCCCATCTAAGTCGGTGAGCATGGCGGCACCACCAGACAAGATCTTCTTGACAATGTAGGGGCCGCTCCAATTGGGCTTGAATTTCCCTCTGGGGTCCCAGATGGATTCTATGATCTTTTTTAGGGCTAGATCCCCTTCTCGGACACCGCGGTCCTTGACTCTCTTATTTAATGATCGTGCTATTCGGCAATGGTACCCTTGTATGTGGTATAGCACTTTTAATCTCCTTTCGTCTACGAGGGTCATCTCGTCAAGACGGATTTGGCACCAGTCTTCTTCATTGACCTTATTTTCAAGCATGACGCTCAGCGAGGGTATTTCTAACTCCACGGGTAGGACTGCTTCCATTCCATAAACTAGAGAGTGAGGGGTAGCCCCAGTAGAGGTTCTAATTGAGGTTCGGTAGCCCCAAAAGGCATACGAGATCCGGTCGGCCCAATCTTGACAGCTTTCTGTCATCTTGCTGATGATGGCTTTGAGGTTCTTATTGGCAGCTTCGACTGCACCATTGGTCTGAGGTCGATAGGGAGAAGATTTGTGTCTCTGAATCCCATACTCGTTGACCACTTCTGTAACTTTTGCCTCAAAATGCAAGCCGTTATATGATACTAGCTCGTCCGGGACCCCATATCGGTAGATGATGTTTTTCTTGATGAATTTGGCCACTTTCTTGGCATTCAGGACTGCATATGACTCAGCTTCGACCCATTTGGTGAAGTAATTAATGGCAATTAGGATGAACTCATGCCTGTTGGAAGCCTTTAGTGTAACTTTCCCTATAATGTCGATACCCCAGGTGGAGAACGACCAGGAAGAAGTCATGTTGTATAATTCACGCGGAGGCAGATGCTGAAGATTGGAGAATTATTGGCATTTGAGGCATCTTCGAACATAGGCGGTGCAATCCTGGGTCATGGTAGTCTAGTAGTAGCCTTATCAGATGATCTTCTTGGCAAGCATGTGACTGTTCATGTGGGGTCTTCATTCCCCGCTGTGGATCTTCTGCATTATTTTTTCAATATCAGCCCCTGCGATACAGTGCAGATGAGTTCCATCGAAGTTCCTTTTGAGTAGTGCTTTGTGACAGATGATGTACTGGAAAACCAGTCTTCGAAGGGTTGCCAGATCTTTCTTGTTGGAACCCTCGGGATACCTACTATGCTTGAGGAAGTGCCAAATATCATAGTACCAGCAATTAGCTAGCCCAGGATCTTCTGTGACGAGCTCAATATGGTATCAGTGGGTTGGTTTATCTTGCTTTTGAACCTGGAAGGGGGTCATTGTTATTCCTTTGGGCATGTCGACCATGGAGGCTAAGGTAATAAGGGCGTCGACTAGGTTATTCCTTGCTCGAGGCAGTTAATGGAAGGTGATATTTTGGAATTGGGAGGCTAGCTCTTCTAAGTGAGCATGGAAGGGTTGGAGCTTCTCGTCCTTGACTCTCCACTTTTTGAGCACTTGACCGATAATGAGGGTGGAGTCCCCGTAGACGTACAGGCATTTAATACCTTTCTCGAGAGTAACTTTGAGTCCTATTGTGCATGCCTCGTATTCAGTCATATTATTAGTACAAGGGAAATCCATCTTGATGGCGATGGGAGTGTGGGAGTCATCTGGGGAAATCAGAAGTATCCCAATGCCATATCCCTTTTGTTGGCAGTGTTGTCAAAGAATATTTTCCATCGGAGGTTGTTTTGGGCAGTGCAGAGGATATTTTCATCTGGTAATTCAGATATCCAGACATCGGCTTCCTCCATAGGGTAATTAGCGAGGTAGTCAGAGATGGTTCTTCCTTCATAGCTTTCTGCATAACGTACACGATATCAAACTCGGCTAGGAGCATCAACCATTGGGCCATTCGGTTGGATAAGGCAGGTTTCTCAAGCAGGTATTTGATGGGATCAATTCGGGATACAAGTTTGATGGGGAAAGCGAGCATGCAGTGCCGTAACTTTTGGGTGACCCAGATAAGTGCGACACACGCCTTTTCTAAAGCGGTGTAGTTGACTTCGTATTCGACCAATTTATGACTCGCATAATAGATGGCTCTTTCTTTGTGAGAATCTTCAAGGTATTGGGTTAACAAAACCCTAACTGTAGTGTCGGTTATAGTTAGGTATAGGAGCAAGGGGAGACCAGGTTGTGGTGGCATGAGTATCGGAGGTTGAGTCAGGTATCATTTGATTCGGTCAAAAGATTCTTGGCGGGACTCGTTCCAAACCCTTGTTGAATCCTTTCGGAGGAGTTTGAAGATAGGTTCACAGATGGAGGTCAGCTGGCTGATGAACCGACTGATGTATTGCAATTTCTCGAGGAAACCTCGTACTTCTTTCTCTGTTCGTGGAGGTGGCATCTCAAGTATGGCTTTCAGCTTGGCAGGATCTGCTTTTATCCCCTTTTCACTGACCATGAATCCTAAGAGTTTTCCCTTTGTAACGCCGAAGACGCATTTCTGCGGATTGAGTCTCATCTGATATTGTCGCAGTCGTTCGAAGAACTTTTGGAGAGCGGGAACATGACATACTCTAGTTTTGGATTTGATAATCATATCATCCACATAGACCTCAACTTCTTTATGAATCAGATCATGCAGGATGGTTGTGGCAACCCTCTGGTAGGTAGCCCCAGCATTCTTGATACCAAATGGCATAACAGTGTAACAAAAGGTTCCCCATGGGGTGATGAACGCGGTCTTTTCTTGGTGGTCTAGATGCATTTTGATTTGGTTATATCCGAAAAACTCGTCGACGAATGACTTAAGAGTATGATTAGTTGTGTTTTCTACGATCATGTCGATATTGGGTAACAGATAATCATCCTTTGGAGAGGCTTTGTTCAAGTCCCGATAGTCTACACACATCCGAACCTTCCCTCCTGATTTCGTCATAGGCACTATGTTGGCTAGCCACGTGGGATATTCGATCACACGAATGAAGCCTACGTTCAACTGTTTAACCACCTCTTCTTTGACTTTGAACGAACATTCGGTGCGGAGCTTTCTCAACTTTTGTTTAACCGACTTATAATCTGGGAGAGTGGGAATCTCATGCTGAGCTATTTTAGGATCAATGTCGGGCATATCATCATAGGAGCATGCGAAGACATCCATGAATTCCTTTAGTAATTCTTCGAGTTGTGCGCGCTCATTCTTGTCAAGGGTAGCCCCTATCCTAATCTCGCGCAATTGGCTACTAGAACCGAGGTTAACAACAACAGTCTCTTCTTCATTAACTTGAATGCGGTTATGTTATTTATTATTAAACTTATTTAGATCGGTTAAGAATTATTCATTTGCAAAATCATCATCATCAAAAGTTTGATTAGAATCTAGATAATTAATGTAAGGCACAGCAAGATACTCAAAATCTTCGTTTATTTCATTGATAGGAAAAATAGCGTTGAGAACCTCATTAAAGGAAGACTCGATTACATTTGAATAAGGATAAACAACAGAAGAAGAAATGGGGTAAACATTAGGATTATGGGAGATTTCAGCAGGTAGAACTGGCGCAGCATGCTAGTTGAGGAGAAGTGTATCAGCAGCTTTAATAAAATAGGATGGATCCAGTGATGTAGTGCTTAAATGAACCATGCACAGTGTCGGCCCCAGTGTCTGTAAGTTGAAGGAATCTTTGGAGTCACTTCAGTATCTTTGATGAGCGATCGTACATGGTGTTGGGAACTCTCGGCCCATGGGTAGTTATCTTGGAAAAAGATCTCCATTCCAGGCTTCATCTTCTTGTCTGTATAGTCATACTATGGTTTCAAAAAGCTGCAAAAGGGGAAGTCCTCGCCATCTTTGATGAATCGTCCATTCAAGGAGTCACCTGGAATAGTCTGGATATAATTTAGTCCTCTTTTTGGTCGAGACTGGCGGATCATTCTGAGCTCTTGTTCTGATGGTTGATACCCCAAACCACAATGAGGGAAATCTTTCTTCAGTTCAATAAGCTCAAGTATCCCTTGCTGTCTTTGTCCTAGTCCCAATCCGGGCATGAAGTGCATGTTTTTGAACATCTGAATGACATTGACGTTGCCGTGAGGGTCATATTCTAAACAAACCCTTTCTTTGGAGTCGTTCCCTAATGGGAGCAGGAGTGGTTCAACTCGAAATCCTGATAGGAGCGTATCATTTGACCCATGTTGTATCTCAAGAATTGAACTACTGGTACTTGCTCCCTCGGCATTGTCGTCGTCACCCAAAATGGTGATGACTCGTCCGTCGGTGAAGAGCTTCAATTTCTGATGGAGTGAGGAAGACACACACTTAATACTGTGAAGCTAAGGTCGTCCTAGCAACAGATTAAAACAAGTTGGGATGTCAATAACTTAGAATTCGACGACAGGGTTTATAGGGCCAGCCCCATTACAAGCTTTATGGATCCCATCACCTCCCGACGGATATTATCGTAGTCACGCACAGCAGCGGAGGTTGGAGCAAGGTCGCTTTCTTTCAGTCCTAGACATTTAAAGGTTCTCAGTGGGTAGACATTCAAGTCGGATCCATTATCGACAAGAGAGAGTGGTAAACCTTCCCCATAGCTTCGACAAAGATGTTTAGTGCATGATTGTGGTTTGGTCCAATCTTGGGAATTTTTTCTTTAGAAAAGGATAGCATTCGGTAGAGGTCAAGGATCTGATCAAATTTACTACTTCTTCCAGTGTGGTAGAGGGAGGAACTGTGGGTCCAAAAAGCAACTTGATCAAAGCATTTTTGTGCAGCTGAGAAGACATGAAAAGCCCCCATAGAGTGATGTTAGCTTGAGTTTTCTTCAGTTGATCGAGGATCTTAATTTCCTCGAGGGTAATTTCTGGCATAGGAAGGTTTTCCACGCCCTTCCCATTGTCATTGGCTAGCAGTGAGCTTGGAATCTGGTAATGCCTCCCTGATTTGGTCATGTGATTTACTGAAGAAGGGAAGAACATAAATCCCATTTCCTCGTCAATCTCGGGTTGTTTCGCCACCTTATTTATTTCTCCGAGAAGCTCTTCAAATGATATCATCCCACACATGTCAGCTACCGCGCCAGTTTTCTCTGAAGCTTATTCTTCATTTGAATCTTCGAACTCTTCCCCCCATCCGGTGGCAATAATTTTGTCTTTCCATGTAAAGTCGATGCATTCCACAACTTCAACGGCTTCTTCATACTGGTCTTCCCATTCTGTGGGGATATGTAAGGGTGAGGGGACCAGGCCCCCTTGTAGCTTCAGAGCATCAAGTAACTCAGTCATATTGTAAATATCGTCGGTTCGCCTGAATATCTCTGCCATAACCTGGACAACATCATCTAAGCTGACTTCATCGGGTGGCACTACCCAAATTGTCTGACTCTCGGGACCATTTTCTTGCTTTCAAGAATAGCGTGTCGAACCTCTGGCAATCAATGATCATCTATGGGGTAATTTCATCCCGAACTTCAGGAGTTGGTTTAAGACTTCTGATAATTCCATACTTCCATTTTTAGAACGGGTACAGACAGCGATGCATGCTCTAGTAAGGAGTGACAGTGTCTGATCAGTGAGGCTAGTAGGGTGTAGGAGGAAATATGGGCAAATTTGGAGAGGTTTAGGAGAGTATATGGGCATGATTTGGGTTGAGGGATCAAATTATAGGTTCTCTTCTAATAAGATGGCATCGGTATGATTTGGGAGTGGGTTGTGAGTAGTGTTTGGCTTAGTATTAGCTGGTGGGGCAATGGTACCCCGGTCAATTAGACCTTGGATTATGTTTCGGAGGTGAAAGCATTGGTCGGTGGTATGGCCGGCTGTTTGGTGAAAGGTGCAATGGGCATCTGTCTTGAAGTTTCTTTGGAGCGGATTTAGCAAAGGACGGGGGTCCAAGGGTTTGATAAGGTTTCGGCTCAACAAGGCTTGATAAACTTTGGAAAGGGGAGCATGGAGCTTGGTGTATTCTTTTCGGACTGGGACAGGGCGACTTTCTGGTGCCTATGAGGTGGTTGGTTGAGAGATGTTGTTGATAGTTGCGACTGTAGCACTAGAAAGTTTATCATATTTCCCAGGTGTGAACTATCCGGACACCTTCTTTGGTTCGACATCTGTTTTAGCAAGACCCTCCTCGATTTTTACTCCTGCTTCTCTGAGAGCTCGGAAGTGGAGATAGTATTGTCCTCCCATGGTTGCTCGGATATGGGGCAATAAGTTCTTCCTCACTATGTTGACTTGTTCTTCCTTGGATGGGCGATTGGTCATGGTAGCTCCTCTTACCCTCCATCGGGCTATGAAATTACTGACTGATTCCCCAGAGTTCTGTTTGAGCAGCTCTAAATCATGGCGGGTGACCTCAAGCTCTACGTTATATTTTTACTATGACATGAATTCTCGAGCCACATCCTCCCAGCTACGAATTTTGGACTCTTCAAGAGATAAAAACCATCGGAGGGTGCTATCCTTTAGAGTTTGCTAAAATAATTGGGCCATCATTTCTTCAGAATCCCCTAATAGAGTCATGAAATGCTGATAGCTGCGGAGATGAATAATCGGGGGTCCACTTCCTCCGAATTTCTCAATATTTGGCATCTTGAACTTCTCGGGTAACCTCGCTTTAGGATAAGGAGACATGTGGGTGTAGTCCATGTAATTCCCCAAGATTCTGACTTGGTCAAACTTCTTGGTGAGCATTTTGAGGTCCTCTTTGACTTTGTTAAGCTCTTCTTCCTTCGGATCAATGATCATAGGCAAGTTAGCCCCATGTTGGGCAAGGTTTGGCATCGAAAGCTGGGCAGGCGGTGGCCCGTTAGCAGGAGGAGCACGTGGAGCGTGCTGATACCCTTCGGGAACCCAGATGGGCTCGGGTGGATCCATAGCACGAGGGAATAGGGTCTCAGGCTCTTGAGGAATGGGAACTTGGTTTCGTTGCATTTCTCGGGCCTCAGTCTTAAGGTTATCAATTTTGTACACGAGTTGAGCTAGGACTGTCGTCAGATCTGGCTGCACAACGGGTACTTGATTTGTGTTCTCCATGGAAAGCGGATGGATTCCGAACTCGAAAGAAGTAGCAGGGGAACGGATCGAACTCCGAGGTGATCTGACTGAAGATCGAAGCCAATAAGAAGTTAGGCCAAGGGTTTGCGATCGACCTGAGAAGGCGCAAAAATGGGATTTGTTTTTTAGAAAGAGGGATGAATTTTTTTTCCTTTGAGATGAAAAGATAAAATATTTTTGGATTTTTGATAAAGAGAGGAGAAATGTTTTTTGATTTTTTTTCGGGAGACGGACCTCAGCATGATTGTTATAATTATTATGTTCTCACTTGTATTAAATTCTCCTGAATGCAAAATAAAATATCGGACGGGACCCGAGCCTGGGAAAGTTGGGTTTATAATATATGCAAAGCTATGGCTGGACTTGTGACCAGGCTCACGGACAGGGTCCCATTTTAAAAATGCACAAAAATTCAGGAGACGGGCTGCCCCGGAATTTTGGCAGAGTTTTGGGTAGAAACCGACAATCTTATGTGTGTGTCCTAGGCTTGACACCTATATGCTGGTATTCAGTTTGGTTGGGTGAATCGAAAAGGGTTCTCCCCTTTGGAGTGACTTCCACAATATACGTCTTGCTCTTGTGGGTAATCGGTATGTGTGGACAAGCCATTTGATATACCTGAGTGTACGTGAATTGCCTCACTATATACCTCGTGGGGACGGTACATGTGAGAGCAAATTTGATATACTCGACGCACGTGAACGAATTCCCGAGGTTGCATAAGGGGCGAATCGATTCGGCTGAAATCTGAATCAATTCAAAATGGTGGGAGAATCGATTTGACTGAAATCCGAATCGATTCAGATTTTGGCAAAATTGATTCGAACTTACAGGTCTTGAATCCCTCCCGTGTTTTTGGTGTGTTGAAATTCCCTTCCGCTAAAAAGGCCATAACTTCTTCGTTCGCACTCAGAATCGCGTACCATTTACGAAAACACGAATATTTTTCAGAGGGATTCAACTTCCGTGAAGACATTGGGCCAGTTGCCCAAATTGTGAAATAACTAAAATTCCCTTTCACGTGCAGTTGTGTACGGAACTTCGTCGGAATGCATCCAAACTTCATACTAAGCATCCCAATACCTACAAAAAGCTCAATTAACCCCTGGAAAATATGTTAGCATAGAAATCCAAGGTTTCCTGGTTAACGAGCCTAAATATAGGGATTAAGATACCCGAAGGGGCTAATAACGCGTAGGTTTAACGGGTGAAATACGTAATATTTGCGTCGTATCAATTATGTTATCTAATGCAACTTCAAGGGCATTTTCGTAATTCCAAATTTCAATATTTGGGCCTTTAGAATACATGGTTTTGTAGCTCATCAAATTATCTTTGCGTGGCCACTGACCGTGCATGATTCCGAGTTCGGATGAAGAAGTTATGTTGATTCCCGTCGAGTGCTCCTGAGGATGAAATTTACAAAGTGAATCGATTCTCACTTTTGAGAATCGATTCTCACTTTGTTCTGACTACAGGTCTTGAACAGAGTTTGTAAAGGGAATCTATTCGCATTTTTTGAGAATCAATTCTCGTATTTTTTACAACTCTCTATTTCTTACTGAATTTTACAAAAGGAATCAATTCTCACATCTTGAGAATCGATTCTCACCACCAGAAATCAGATTATTCGAGATATTTTGTTCTCTTTTCTTTTTCCTTTTATTTTTAGTAACTTACTATATATATGTGAGTTATGTTTTATTATAAGAGAATCAAATTTTAGTTTAGTTTTTAGGTTTTGTTTGGGAGCTTGCCCCATCTCTCTCTCCTAAGGTTTGGTATGTATGCTACTATTCATTATCTTCTTCATAGATTTCTTACTTTCTAACTTAGATTCTTGCCTTGTAACCTAGGTTTGTTCTCATCTAATTTGTTTGTGTTGTTTAATTAGTTGTTTTTTGTCTTCAACTAGTTGTATTAATTGCTTTCCTTTCTTTCTTTCATTTACTTACATGTCATTTACAATGATTTGTAGTTAATTTAGTTTAGGTTGAGATAATTGAACTCACATTGGGTTAATAGGTTGCTTTGTTTTGGTGATGGGTTTTATAAGTTTAAATGGGTTAGATTGTTCTTGATTTTATGCCTAGGAGATTTAACGGTATATATCACGTATGCGCCGTATTTACGACCTTGCGTGTGTAATCTTGAGGATATTTGTTGACACCAAAACTATACTAAGATTTTATGATAATTTAGGGGGTGAAAACTTTAGATTTAATTAATTATGAGAATGAGATTTAATCTTGATAAACTTGTCTTCCCGTTAGGCTTGCAAAATGGACGATTAAAGAGGAAACCATCCGTAATCCATCCACTAATATTGGTTTGGGTCCCATTTGTTTTCTTTTGGGGTTTAAACGGTTTGAGTCAAACCAACATGTCGGGTGATTTGCGGTTCAGTTGCGGTTCAGTCCAAAAGCCCTTAAATATACCTAAACCCCCAAAAATATACACACCGTTCATTACTCTAGCATCTCAACAGAATCTAAACAACTTTCTTTCTCTCAAAATCCCTCTCTCACAATCGTAACTAAATTGACAAATCCTCCAGTCTCCGATCAAAATCGATCAAACCTGGAAGGCTGGAAGCTTGGTCAGTTATAATTTGGTCAGTATTCGCGGGTCAGAAACGGTTCGATCTCTCCGACGGTGGATATTATATGGAGATTTTTAATTTGTTGGTTTCAATGGTGATGTTTATGTATAATGGGTTTTTGATAACTAGCTGAATGTTTGAATTTTAGATATAATGGACCAAGATGCTTGATGTCCAATAGTTTTTTTCCCTTTCCAAAAGTTTAATTTTGATTTTTTTTCAGAATATAATTTGGATTTGTTTAAAAACAAATCAAAGGTACAATAGGGGGGAAAACGGGTTAACCCGACCCGACGTGAGTCTGACCCGTCCAAACCCACCCACATGATTCTGCATGACCTGTCCTAACCTGTCCAAATTTATCCGTATCCATTTTTAACCCGTACATAACCACTTATAATCAACCATTTGTCGGCACTACTTCCCGTGTAACCATTTATACTTATTAACCCGAGGTAAGGGATATTATTCTCGATCTATAGTTTTTGCTCATTTTGTTAATCTTAGTTTAGATACATGCCTAGATTTATCTTTTGTTATAACTTTCATCTTTTACATTTTTATTCTTGAAATAATAAATCAATTAAAGTATAGTCCGTGTGGATTCGATACCCAGACTAGTCGCTATACTCCCATAAAGAGTGTGGTAATAGTTTAGTTTTTTTTTTCCATAGCGGTGGGAGCCGAAAAGAACGACTGACATAGGTGACACGAGCGCCACCGTTTTCTCCTATTATCAGACCCCCCTCAGCAACTGCGGATCTACTAAGGGACGAGGGGGGCACCCCCTCAGTTTTTATAAAAAATTAGGGGTGTTTTGTGGGGAAAAAAAGTTAAACGTGATATTTAAATGGTTTTGAAACGTGAAGGGTCAAACTTGTAATAAATTTTTGAGTAAATTACCTTTTTGGTCACTAAACTATTGTGATAGTTTTTAAATGGTCCCTTATCTTATGTTTGACTAATCTTAGTCCCTAAACTATGTCACTTGTGCCAAATAATGGATTCCGTCCATTAGGCCATTAAATGTAGACATCAAAATGACAAATTCCTTTTCTATCCTCATTTGACACCATTAATAACCGAACAACAACATTTCCCACAATTTGTGCTTCATTTTGGCGCCAATAATTCTATATCCAACCACTTGAAGTCACAACTGAAGAAAAAAAATGGCGGTTTATTACTATTACGGCCATTTGGCCGAAAGACGTACCTCGTGGACGCAACAGAATCCCGATAGAACCTTTTTAGCGTGTCCAAGTCATACCGAATAAGGTGGCCGCGGATTTTTTATTTGGGAAGACATACTGAACTGGGTTCTCAAGGTTAGAAGAGTTCGGAAGAGAGAGAAGTTGTTATGGATTGTGTTATTGTTGTGTGTGTTTGTAATTTGGGTTTTGTTTTCTGGAAATAGGGGTGAGAAATGTAAGTGTGAAGTGAAATGATGAATAAACTGTATGTGTCATTATAGCAACTGTTTGAATCAATGAATGAAATGCAGACTTTGTTTCAATTAATGTGTGTTATTGTAATTATTTTCAATTAATGAATGAAAATGTTGCAACTGTGAAATCATAAACAATAGTATATAAACAACCATATTCATTACCATAAAAGTAGTTCAAACTATGCAACCTTAATTGCAGTTCCAAATATGGAACATTACACCAAAAAACATCCAAAACAGTTAGAAGCAACACTAAACCTTCAGTTGCATACAAAAAACATCAGCTCCAGTTGCATCCACATCAGTTGCATACAAAAAATAGTTAAATCTAACACTAAGGCTTCAGCTAAACACATCCAAATCTTCACTTCAAACTATTTTTTGCTATAAGTTTGTTTCTTTTTTTGGATAACCTTCTTCTTATTCTTTTGGGTTGCAACCTTTTTCGAACAACTCCTTACATTGTGGCCAAAGTAATCACACCTGCTGCATTTAATCTTAATGCCATGTTTCCCAATCTTAGTTCCAGCTGTATGAGTTTCACCTGCTTATTTGTTCCTCTTTTTCTTTGGTCCACCTAGTTGTGCCTCAACATCAGGTAGTGTTAGTGGTTTCTTTGCAGAGGTAGGCCACAAGTCTTTGCCATTTAAGGGCATGAGGAGGTTTGCATATTGTTGGAGATACTTTTCTTAGGTGTAACACTCATCCACATAGCTTTCTAGTTTATCCCTTTTGTATAAAATTGCCCCTAAACCATGAACACAAGACAACCTAGTCAACTGCCAGACCCTACAAGAGCAAGTTCTCTCCCTTAGATCAACAACAAACTGAACAAATTGACTTTTAACTTGGAACTGAGATCCTCCATTCCATTCATAAATAAATCCCACAGACTTTTTCAGCAAGCAACCCAGCTTTTCCTCAATTCTTGGACAAATTACACCGGGGGTGTTTCACCATCTTATCTCTATTCATTTGAATTCTTCTCATTATCAATTCCCTAATTGTTTCCATCATTGAGATAATAGGCTTATCCCTTGCATTACCTATGAAATTGTTGAAGACTTCACAATGGTTATTTATGAGAATATCACATTTTGGCTGGGTGGAGAAGTGTGACCTACTCCAATTATTTGGTGGTAGCATTGTATCCATCCATACGTATGCTTTTTCAGAAACCTGCTTCACTTGTTCCATGCATTTGGTGAAATATACTAATGTACTTGCTTGGCACATTTCCAGAACAAATCTTTCAATTATTTTTCCCTAAACTCCTTCTTGAAATTGTTGTGGTGGTGCCTAACACAAAATCTCAGCTCACATTGGGGGACAACAAGTTGAAGAGCTGGTTCGAAACCCTGCAAGTATATAGGATATTAGTTACTTTGAATATTTTGCATGAAAGTAAATAAATATTTTGTATGAAATAAAATTTAGACGTTTACCTTCTGCTGACCACACATAAAAGTGAATTCAGATTCATTTCCCATCCCAACATCATCACACAACAACTTCAAAAACCACATCCAAGAACTCTTACACTCTTTCTCCACCACAGCATAAGCAAATGGCCAAATGCCATTATTTGCATATATACCAATAGCCCCTAGTAGTTGACCAGGGTAAGGACCCTTTAAGAACCAACCATCTAGACTAATAATAGGTCTACAAGCTTCAATAAATCCTTTTTCAAGTGGCCCTAAAGCACAATACATTCTCTGAAATTGAGGGCTCTCATCTTCAATGCTAGCCTCATTGACATGAATTTTAATGGTGGAATCAGGCATAGCCCTTTTCACTTCAGCACAATACCTCCACAGGTTTGCATATTGGTCTTTTTAGCATCCCTCTATCAACATTTGAGCTTTTTTCTTTGCCTTATATGCTTGGCTTCTTGACACCCTAACTGTAAGGTCCCTTTTAACAGTCTCCCTAATTGCATTCAGAGGTATTTCAGGGTTGGACTTGAATGTGTCCAAGTACCTGTTTGATAACCATGAGGATGTAACAAACCTATTGGTGTAGGCTGCCTTGTAATTCTTGTGCACATCTAGCAATGTTTTCACTTAAAATGTTTCTTCACCACTGATTTTTGAAGCATATATCCTCAATTTACACGGTGAGGCACAATTAGCTATAACCCTTATTGTATCATTCTTTGTGAACCTAATGTCCTTTTTGTTATGAATTGCATACTCTCTAACTGCTTGTCTAAACACATGAGTACTTGCAAACTTCTGGCCAAGTTCAAATTGAGGGTTTACCATATCCTTTTCTGGATCAAACTCATAAAATCTATATTTACAAGCATTACTTCCCTCATCTTCAGAAGAAGCCAAGCTAATAAGCTCATATGATTTATATATTTCAGACACAAATCCCAAGTTATCTTCATTAACTCCCACATCCTCATCCATAGCCATATTTTCCTTTCCCTTATTTTTATCCCCTCCTCTATCTTTATTGACTCCCACATCCATATCCATAGCCGACCTTCCTTTTCCCTTATTTTTATCCCCTCATCTCTCTTCAATATTATCTCCTGTATCTTCTTCACATTCAGACCTAGGACCATCATGTTCAAATTGTTCTACTTCTATTTCATCAAAATCTATCACTAGTACACTAAGATCAAAGCACAAATCATCTTTAAGCATATCCATGTACACATCAACCTTTCTATATGTAGGAACCCACTTACACATTTACAACACATCTATGTCACTTTTTATTTTGTACAAACCAAACCTTAAACCCAAATTTGGATCCTTGTACCACAATTGGTTGGGATTATGACATCCTAATTCCCTAAGCATTTCATACAAGTCTTGGAGTGATAGTCTATCTGGATCACAAAAATCAAAATGGTTGACAAGTCCACCAACATATGATTTCTCTGGTTTATTATCAAAACAACCACCATGGTGCAACTCAACAGTGAAATAGGCCTCACTTTCATCTATCATAACATATGCATAATGGGAAAAAGGTAAAAAAATGCAATGTTATGAGGCATGGGCATAATGAAAAAAGGGTTTTTGATGAGAATAAATGGGTTATTGCAGACAATAGATCTCATAGGTACAAAAATTACAAGAAAATTAGGGTTTTTATTGTATAAGTTAATGATCAACTACAATGTCAAGCAGAACAACTAAATAAACTCGTCTACTCTTAATTGAAAGAGAAAAAATAGGGAATTTCACATACCATATAGAGTTTGAGGGTCGATGAGCAAATCTTCAGGAAGAACACGACGCAACTTTCACTCCATTTTGTCCACGAACGATTTCAATGTTGGGTTCAGCATTAGAGAATTAAGGATTTTGCATGTGGATGATCTAAGAATGCTAACCGTTTCAAACATTGGGGGTAAATATGGAAATGCCCTTAGAAAATTGACATGCGAGACGCACATATCGATTTGCTGTCTACATTTAACGGCCTAATGGACGGAATCCCTTATTTAGCACAAATGACATAATTGAGGGACTAAGATGAGCCAAACATAAGATAAGCGACCATTTAAAAACTATCACAATAGTTCAGTGGCCAAAAAGGTAATTTACTCTAAATTTTTTTATCTTAAAACCTAAACGCCCTTTTCATTTTTTCAATCTACTTCTCTCTCTTACGCACACCGGCAGCGCTCAGCCCTCTCTCTCGCTCTCCGACATTTACCTCTCTCTTTCTCTCCGGTGTTTATCTTTCTCCGGCGATCTCACCTCTCTGAGCCACCATTGCCAGCGACCCTCATCTCTCTCTCTCTCTCTCTCTCTCTCTCTCTCTCTCTCTCTCTCTCTTCTGTTATTGCTCCGGTAAGATATTGATTTGTTTATCTTTATCTGGCATTTAACATTTGTGTTGTTGTGTATACTGTCAGTGTTGTTACCATTAGTTAACATTTGTGTATGTTGTTAGATATTAATTACCATAGCTGCTAATGTTAGTTAACAAGTGTGACAGTTAACATTATTTAATGCTATTTTAAACAGTAGTTATAATACGCTGTTAATATTAAATGTTGTTTTTTAATATTATATTGTTAAATGTTATTAGTTAATATTAAATGTTATTAGCTAATATTAAATGTTAATATTTAGGCAGAACAACTGTTAAATGTCAAATGTATTTTAGGCATAATATTGTTAAATGTATTTTTAGACATTATATTGTATTTCTAAGTGGAATATGATTGCAATGTTGAGATATTATAATGTTGGTATATTTTATTGGCGGTAAAAAATTGTTGGAAAGCAAAAAATAACCCTAAAAATGTGTATAAAACTCTAATTAACCAAAAAAAAATCACCTTGGGGGCTCCCCCGGCAACAATCAAAACTTAGGCTCCCCCTGGAACTAAAATCCTAGATCCGCCACTGCCTCTAAGGCTGACTGAATTAATGGCTAAAGATGGCAAGATCATGAACGCCGAAAAGGCTATGCTGCCAAACAGACCCCTGGTTCCAAGGCTGACGACCAAAAGAATCCCAAGAAGAAGGATAAAAAAGATAAGAAGGCCGAAAAGCTCAAGAAGTATGATGGATATACCCCCTCACTGTTGGGGTACATCACATCCTCGAGGAGATCAGGGGAAGCAGGGAACTAAAATGGCCTGGGAAACTGAAATCTCCCTCTAACAGGAGAGATAAAGGTCAAATATTATGGATTTCACAAGGATCATGAACATACTACAAACAATTGCATAGCCTTGAAGAATGAAATAAAAAGTTTAATCTAGCATGGCAAGCTTTCCAAGTTCATTGACAAAACAAAAGAAAAAGAAACTAGAAGACGATCAGAATCTCCTTGCAAAGGAAGGGAAGACAAGAAAAAAAATAGAGACAACGACCCAGACCTGCCGGAGAAACCCCGAGAGCCCGAGCTCGAGGTAAAAATGATTTATTTTGGTTGCCATTTCATTGTAGGAGGTGACGTTGGTGATAGTGATGAAATCGTCGAAAGAAAAGCCTACTTAAATTAATCCAAATCATGTTTATATGTTCGTCAAATCAATTTGCCCAATGATATTGATGGTCGCCGAAGAAAATTGTACAAAGACAAGCTGGTGATAGTTTTTTCTAAGAATGATCTATTTGGAGTGCTCTATCCCCTTGACGATTCTCTAGTCGTCACTGTGAGGGTACATAAAGCAAGAGTGGCCAGAATTTTAATGGACAATAGTAGTTCGGTCGACGTCATGTTTTATGATTGCTTCAAAGGATTGGGACTGTACGACAACAAATTGGAGCCCTATCAGGCTATCACATGCCCCTCATAGGCTTTTTGAGAGAAAAGATATATCCTTTGGGAATTGTCAAGTTGGAAGTCCTTATCGGCACATAGCCAGACAGTCGAGCTGAAAGGATCTGTTTCTTCGTATTAGACAAGAACATCCAATCAACCTACAATATGATCCTTGGGAGAGTTGGCTTGAAGAAATTCAAAGTATTACCGTCTACTTTCCACCAATGCTTAAAGTTCCCCCATACATTATAGGGCGGTGTCATTATGGGAAATCAAATTGAAGCTAGGGAATGCTATTACACGTCAGGAGGAAGTAAAGAAAATCGCCACTACTTATCAGATTGAGACCCCAGACCCCCATGAGTAGGCTGATTTAGTTAAAGGACAGGTTATGGAAGCAACGAAAATGATCATCCTGGACGGCGATCACCCAAACAGGACTACACAAATCAGATCGTCCTTGGAGCTAACCCTTAAACAGGAATTAATAAAATTCCTTAAACAATATAAAAGTTTATTCGCTTGGAATCATGAGGATATGCCCGGGATGACCCAGAATTCACATGCCATGAATTGAATATCGCCATGGATGCCAAGCCAATAAAATAGAAACGACGTATGTTTAGTCCCGAGAAGAACATGGCTATCCAAGAAGAGGTGGAAAAATTATAGAAAGCAAGGTTCGTTGAAGATGTCAAACACCCTGACTGGTTGGCCAACGTGGTAATAGTTAGGAAGAAGAATAACAAATGGCGTATGAGTGTTGATTTTACGAATCTCAATAAAGCATGCCCAAAATATCACTTCCCCTTGCCTAAAATTGACCAACTGCTCGATGCAACAGCTGGGCATGAGTTACTTAGTTTCATAGATGTTTACTCAGGGTATAATCAAATCAAGATAAAATCGAAAGACAAGGAGAATACCTCATTTATCACTAGCCGAGGGACTTATTGCTACAACGTTATGCCCTTTGGGCTAAAAAATGCTAGAGCAACATATCAAAGGTTGGTAAGTAAGGTTTTCAAATAACAAATGAGTAAAAATATAGAAGTGTATGTAGATGACATGCTCATCAAGAGCAAGAAAGACGCCGACCACATTATGGACCTAGGACAGACGTTTGATTAGTTGGAGAAACACCCAATGAAACTCAATCCTACCAAATGCATGTTCGACGTGCAAAAAGGAATGTTCTTGGGATTCATAGTAAATCAGAGAGGCATTAAAGCTAATCCAGATAAGATTAAATCACTGATTGACATGTAGTCTCCTTCAACTAAGAAGGATATAAAAAAGTTAGCTGGAAGAGTAGCAACCTGTAACAGGTTTATCTCCCGAGCTACTAGAAGGCGTTTACCATTCTTCAAAGTATTGAGAAAAACATTTGAGTGGAATGAGTAGTGCGAGAATGATTTCTTAGAGAATGAGTAGTGCGAGAAGAAGTACCTAGGATCACCTGTACTGCTTTCTCGACCACTGATGGGAGAAACATTGTATACCTCGCTGTTTCTGAGTCATCAGTTAGCTCGACGCTTATCCGATTAGAGAATGGGGTATAAAATTGATCTATTATACTAGCAAGGCCTTCCAGGGAGCAAAATGTCGGTACCCACGCTTGGAAAAACTTGTTTTGGCCCTCATTGAAGCTTCGCGAAGAATGAAACCATATTTCCAAGCATACACTATCATGGTCTACACGGACATGCCACTACGACAAGCAATTCACAAGCCACAGAGATCGGGGAGATTGATGGCCTAAGCAGTAGATCTTGGAGAATATGATATACACTATGAATCCAGGACAACAATAAAAGGTCAAGCGGTAGCAAATTTCATAGCTGAATTTACTTATGACGAAAACCCTACGGACCGAACTCTGACACAGGGAAAACTAGTCGAGCAGGCTTCTTCAGAAGAGAGCTCAATGAGAAACCTTCTTAAGCAAACTTATTTGGAATATAACTCCAAAATAGACAGGCCAGAAACATCTATTGCGTGAGAAACAAAGCAAAGCCAAAAGGTGTTCAAGTATGGGTCCCTGAGTGAAGGAAACTTCAATAGAAAATTACATGTATGGAAGATGTACGTAGATGGATTCTCAGGTGCTACTGGTAGCGGTGCGAGGTTGATCATAAATTCTCCCGATGATATAGATGTGGAATACGGACTTCAGTTTCAATTCCAAGCTTCTAAAATTAAGGCACAATACGAAGCGTTGATCGCAGGTCTTGAGTTGGCCCTTTCATTAAGCGCCGAGTAGGTCATAACTCACATCGATTCTCAGTTATACTTAGAGCTGTCAACGGGTCGTGTTAACGGGTTAACGGATGAAAACACCCTTAACCCGTACACGACCCGTTAAGACTAACGGGTCCAATGATAATACACAAACACGACCCGTTAATATTAACAGGTACACGACCCGAACCGTTAACACCCGTTAATATTAACAGGTCTAAACGGGTAACGGGTTGGGTGACCCTATGTTACCCGTTAATACCCGTTAGTCTTCACGGGTGTAATATTAGTTCGGGTTGGGTTATAATGGGTCTAATATTAGTTCGGGTCACATGACCTAATAAAACCCGATACCACTAACGAGTGATAATGGGTATAAACGAGTTTAATCGTGTAAGAGTACAAACCCAAACATGACCCGTTATGATAACGGATCTACCGTGTTGACCCGTTAATGACTCAAACCCGATAAGATTAAACTCATTAACTTATAATTTCGTGTCGTGTTATCGTGTCATGCTTCATTTTACCAGGTCTAGTTATACTGAGTCAGAGGAGAGTTGATGGCAAGATATCTAGCAAAAGTTCAGGACAGAATATCCAAGTTTCCACTTGTTCGAATGGTCAGAGTACCGAGAATTGAAAACGCACGAGCAAATGCGCTTGCTCGGCTAGCTTCGGTGACTAAGACAAAGCTAAGAAGGATCATTCGTGTAGAAATCCTAACAAACAGGAGTATCGACAAAAAAAAATATTAATCTGATTACAGTAGATTTGGGCCCCTTATGGATGGATCCCATTAAGAGATGTATTGAAAAAGGCAATCTACTAGATGATCCAAAATAAGTGAGAAAGCTGAGATACAAAGCAACCGTTTGGACCAAGGATCTTCCTGGTGAATGAGCTCCGCAAGATTCCTTATGTACTTCTTTGACCAGCTACGTGTTGGAAGGAGGAATCCTATAAAATGGAGGATTCATCGTGTCATTGCTCAGACGTGTTCACCCTTCAGAAGTGGAAGACCTGATCAAAGAAGTACATAAGGAATCTTGCGGAGCTCATTCACCAGGAAGATCATTGGTCCAAACGAGTAGCCACCGAAGGATATTAATGGGCAACATGAAGGCAGACTGTGCTACATATGCTAAGGGGCGGCATTAACACCGATCACATCCCCATGGCCTTTTGCTATATGGAGAATTGACACGGTCAACCCTCCGTCGAAGACAAAAGGAAGGTTTAAATACTCGGTCGTTGCTATAAATTACTTCACCAAATGTGTGGAAGTTGAACCCCTTGTTGAAATGCCCTATGAGAGTCTTCTAATTCATATGGAAGAATATCATATGTCATATGCTTTCATCACATACCACATGACTCAATTTGATAATCAGGAGTTCGAAGATTACTGAATTCGGAGTTACTCTTATAAAACGGAGTTACAAAGTGTGTTATGGGCTTATAGAACCACGCCGAGGACAACTACCGATGAGACTCCTTACATGTTGGCATTTGGGACAGAGGTTATAGTCCCAACGGAAATAGGTCTGCCCAACCATAGGGTACTCAACTTTAACTCTCCAAAGAGCAGTATCATGAGGAGATTAAATTTAGACTTAGTTGAAGAAGTCATAGAGAATGTGGCACTATGTGTAGTAACCTATCAACAACGTACTACAAGGTTATACAAAAAGAGAGTAAAGCCGAGCAATCTCAATGAGGGAAATTATGTTATGAAAAAAGTACTTCAGAAAGGGAACAAGTTGGATGCTAACTGGCATGGTCCTTACCATATTTTTACGGTCATCCGATCAAGTACTTATCGCCTAGAAGCTCTGGAAGGAGAGAAGTTCAAGAACCTTTGGAATGCCGAATAGTTGAGGAAATATTACCAGTAATTAGGAGTTGAAGCTTCCAATATCTTTGTAAAATGTCTTTTTGAGCCTCAATGAAAAATTATTAATTTCTTAGCAATTGATTTTCGTTTGTGTTTTTTCGGGGGGATGGGAGATGTAACAAATCTCAGAATAGAACATTAATTCAAATTTTGCAATCAACAAGTGCAAAGTTATCTTAAAACTTTATGTATGACTTCGTCTTTGACAGGTCACGACCAAGAAGTTTCTCATCTTAAAGCTTTATGTATGACTTTTTAAAGTTAAGAACAAATAATTTTACGAAAATAAATTGGGTAACATTAGGTCGCCAATGATAACTAACACAAACACTTGGTAAAAAATGACAAGATATGTTTGGACAACCATAAGTGTGTTAGTAGAACCCAAGGCTCGACAACTTAGGTTCGTTCAGACCGATAACCTATTAAGCAAATTAGTCAACCAAAAACTGGCCGACCACATAATCTAACCTTTGAGATATTGGTAGGCTACAATCATACAAAGGAACATCAGTAATAACTCAGATTTTATTCAAGATAAAAAAATATTACACTATTATATATTCTTGTTCATTATATTGCAAAACCAACACAAGAGCTTCTCAATTTGTTGGACGTTTTCCCATAAATTTCTCCATGCCTTCAGGAGGAATATCTAGAGCCGAAGGAAGAACAGTAGACCCTAACTCCTTAAGCCTATTTTGCCTACTAGAGCTGGGTTTGTCCACCAAATGCTGAGGTCGACTGATCGTATCCTCTCCATGAAGGCCAGCCCCCTATGTATTTCCTAACCAGGCATTTGTGTAAAAATCAATGAGAATCCACCCATGTCCAACTTAAAAGGAGGTGTAGGATGGTCTAAACAGCCGGGGTCGTATTAATACCATTAAAAGTCTTTTGATGGCACTTTCAACACTATTAAAGCATTAAGTTTGGCCCATTTGTACCCTTCTCTCCTAGCAGTTAATCACCCACATGTGCTAATGCTTCATCATACCCATCCATCTAAATGGTACGCGATTTCTTATGGAAATGGAAAGTCAGACGGTCCACCTTTTCATTCAATTTCTTGATGCTAGACGATTGGTTCTTTATTAAGTTAGCATGGTCGGTCAACGTCTTCTTGGTTTTTTCTTATTCAACTGTTGGACGAGCAATAATAACCTGCCCAAATGATTGGCCACCCTTGGACTTCTTCAACCTCTCAATTTCCTCCATTAACCTAGGATTCTTCTGCTCCAGAAAGAGACCCCCTTACTCCCCTTACTCTGATCGAAATTTACAGACTTCTTTAATCCCTCTAACTCATCCCTCAACATGTTATTTTCACGCTCTAACAAAGTGGCTACCTCCCGAGCAATATTTACCTCACACTTCATTACAAACTCCTTTTTATTGTAGGCTGAGGAGATGCCCTATAACTTTTTGTCAAAACCACTCTCACTGTTTAGTTGAGTGAACTTTTTCTCATAATCAGATATCAAACTGGCAAGAGCTTCCTTATGATCCTTCTTCATTTGGAGTGTTATCTCTTAATAAGAGGCATTGGTTGCCATGACTTGACTAAACAGTCTATGTGAATAAAGATATGCCTATTTAACTTGGTTTGAAGCATCTAAGCAGAGCAGTTCCTCTAATTCTTCCTCGTCAAGATCTTTATGACCTGCCCCAAAGATCTGAGCAGTCCTCTTATACAAGTCACGCTCAACAATTGCCATAACATCTTTTCCCGAGTTCAACTGAAAAGGATAAACAAGGGATAAATATAAAAAGTTAAAGAAAGGTTCACAATAAGCATCAACATCATTTGTAAGAAAAAAGAGCAACTTCGTTGTAATTGTTGAGGGGGAATACAAAGAAAGGAAACCAAATTAGATTACAAAATGAACGACATTACAAGATAAAGATTGCGAAAACAATCCTAGATGGCTACACCTTCTCCTTGTCCTGAGCAACCTCCTCCTCAGGACGTACAACTGCTACAGCCATCTCAGGGGCCACAGACGCTATTCCCTCTTCATCAACCACATGAGGAGTACCAGGGTTGTATTACTGAAATAACTCGGAGTCTGAGGCTGTGCCGACCTTCTTCAAAGCAGCATCCCATCCTTCCTTGAAGGATGACTTCTTTAAAAACTCCATTTGCACAACAATAGTAGAAAAAGCCTTATCCCAGCTTATGGTATAGGCATCTTCTTTCTACTTCTTAAACTTTGCCTTAAACCCTGATACTTTCCATCCACATCAGCAGCAATCTTCTCGACCCGGTCAGCCTTCTTAACAGCTTCCTCGATAACCTTCACAACATCATTCTTATCTTTCTTCGCCTTTTCCAAAATTCCTTTCCAATTTTATTGGTCCTTCACATGTGACTTCTTGGAAGCGTCCAGGGAGTCCTTCAAACCTTTGAATGGCAAATTCAACATCTGCTGAGGACTCCCTCAGCTGGTCATCTCTCCTCAAAATTTGGTCATAGTCAACCAAATACTATAGAATTCAAGAGAGGCAAGGAAATCAATAAACCACAACATTAAGGCATAAATAAATGAAATAAAGTAAAGTGGTAAGATGCTTACTAAGGCCAAATTATGATTAGCTCTCTCCAAAAAGTCAAAAAGTCTAGACATAGAAAGGACAACAATAACAGAGTCGTCGGCAGGAAAGACCCCCGAACTTATCATACCCCTAGCAAGTCCAGGGTTCACTGCAACAGAAGCGGTACCATCCTTTATGTGGTTAGCTTAGTTTTTTTTTCGACAACTCCTGGCGGTTAGAAGGTCCTTTCTTCAACCTCTTGAGGTTCCTGGGTTTTAAATTCTTCAAGCATTACCACAACAGGGGGGTGCTTGGAACTGCCCTCCTCAATGTTCCTCTTCTCAGCCATCGAAGGAGACTTGGCTCCAGCGAGGAGATTTGGGATCTTTATTTTCACCATCTCTTACAGGGAAGGAGTAACGGTTGGCAAAAAATTTATGTCCAAATAATCGAAGGAGGATGAAGTACCTCCAATAACGAGATTCTCTTCTAACTGGGAAGAAGACTCTGAACCAGCAATCAAAAAGGATGAGGTCGACTCCTCTAAACCTATGGGGTCTGCGAGAATGTTTTTTGTCAGTCGAGCAATAAACGAGGTAATTGAGCTCTAATACTCTAACAGTACTGAAGCCGAGTGATGATGATTCTCCCCAAGTATCTATTGAATGGACCACACAAGCTTCAAGTCAACGAAATTCACCTCGAATTCAGGTGGAATATCTTTTCCTTTTCTTTGCCAAACACAAATACAGGAATACCAGTCAGTAAATGAACGCATTGAAAAGAACAATGCAGAAAATAATCAAATGATATAAGTGTCGACCGATGCCATGCCCTTCCTGAGGGCAACGTGGCCTAGTGTATGCTTCACCCTCTTCCTGAGGGGCAAACTACCAATTCTTAACAATCAAGCCATAATCCTAATAATCTTTATTGGAGTCAGTCAAATTAATCACTAACCCCCTGTTCTTCAAATAATAAATGTTATCAGCAGTGTTCCCCCAACTACAATTGTACATCAATTCCGTTATACCTTTGCGGGTTCTATATAATTCATTAATGCGATTGACTCTATTTACTACCCTCTAATATTTGGTGCCACTTGGGATGGGACCACGTCAAAATACGAACAAAACTCAAGGAACAATAGATTAGGCGGGAAAGTTAACCCACATTCTGCTATAAATATCATGAGAAGCCAATGACCTTCATCTAAGATATACAGGTCAGAGAGACTTGTGACCAACTCAATTTTTACCCATTCAGGGATGCTACACTATGTTCTAAATCCTTCCAAAGAGTTCTTATCTACTACATACACCATTGTAAAAACTCAAAAAAGAAAGTACAAGAAGGAAAGGATTCTTACAGTGAGGATAAACACTCAGCAACAGTTCTTATCTTAACAACGAAGTAAAAGCTCAACAGTGAGGGAAAGAGTTTGAAATTCAAGGTGAGGTGATATTGAGGGGGAATAGACCTTTTATAGGTGTGATGACATCCCTTAAGCTCCAAGTTTGAAACGATTAAACGTACTAACGTTTCAAATATTGACGACGTCCCATTTCCCAAGACGTTCAAAAGACCAGCGTAGACGGTTTGCTATTTTTCTAACTATTTACAAAGTTTATACCGCCTTAGTATGACAGGTTAAAATTCACAAGCCCTTGACGACCAGCACCTTTCCAGAACACCGAGTAACTTTTGAAGAAGAACACTCCATCCTTTCACTACCCTATTAAGAATGAAGTATTGGGGGCTTTTGTTGTAGCCTAAAATAACTAGGCCATGTGGACTAGTAAAGTAGTCACACCTGTCAACATTATCACTGAATCCTCAAATAGCGAATAGACTTTATCGACTCATATATTTTATGGTCGGCCATCTAGCCGACCACATCCATGATGATGAATAGTCAGTAATGTGAACAGACACATGTGGGATATTCAAACAGTCACCATGTACATGAATGTGAATAAATATCCAGTTGCCTATTATTGTGTAAAAATGTAAATACCTAGTGTGTAAAGGTATTTCATCTCTTCAACTTCCAATTACTATAAATAGACAACTACCTCTCTCAGTCGTTCTAACCCTAGAAATTGTTCTTGAGAGACTTGTACCAAACCCTAAAATTATAGTGACATTACCTCGCAGATGTAGACACCAACTTTGGGTTGAACAACGTAAAATCTTTGCGTATCTCTACACTTCTTATGTCTTTCTAGCTTATTATTTTTATCTGTGATTATAAATATTAAGTAACTTAAACTAAGATTATTTCAACATTATCAAACCCAAATTTAGATATCAACAGCTGGGTAAGGAAATTTTCAATGAATGGACTAACGTGCTCCTTGGGGTTGTCTTTTCCATAATATCAACGAAACTTACAAGGTGCCATATATATGCTTTGGATGAGGGGGAACTCTTGTCATGCTAAAATGGGGTGACTGTTGTGAATTTTGAGACTTGGCACATGAAAAACTTCTGCATGTCTTCTGAAGTTACAAATGTGTGTTGAGCGACAGGTGTCGATGGCGGTGGTGTAACTGTTGAATCGATGCCGGCTCGGTCCGATGCTGGGGTTATAGATGCTTGTAGTTGGGTGTTCATGGTAATTGTGTTAATGGAATGGATATTTGGTTTGTTGTCAGTGGTTATTTATGGTCCTGTGGCTTGGTTACCGATGTTGTTTTAAGATTGATTGTTAGAGGTGGTGTGATTGAAAAGGTGTTTGCTGATGCGATTTAGGATGAATGTATGGTTATGATGCTGAGTATTGATGCTAGAATTACCATGTTATAGGAAGTTTTGCATTATAACTACTAGCAATAGGCTTGGAGTCGATGGAGATGTGGAGATAGGCTCTCAATTGGCGCAACATTTAAGTTATGCGAGAAGGTAACTAGTATTTCAAGACCCGATGTGGTAAGTGGGGGTTCGATGATAAACGTCTTAGAAAAGTTGAATTTTGTGGTTGGGTTTGTTATTTAAGGGTCAACAATGTTTGTCGACGATCTTTCCATTCAAAGAGGAATACCTCATAGGAGATTTTGGGTTATGTAGGAGTGTGGTTAAATGGTGGATGTGATTAGTGAGATTGTCCCTCAAGGACTAAGGGGTAACCTGCTTAGGAGAGATTAACCAAAGGGGAAATGGATGACAAACAATAAGATAATGGCGAGATAACATAAATATAACAAATAATAGTGATAAATGACAACAATGGACCTCTAAGGTGTAGCTGGGGTGGAGGGTAAGAGAGTAAGCACGCACTTTTAGAAAGTAAAACTTAGGAGACAACCTAGAGCCCTCGAGGTTCATGGTAGGGTACTAGGATCATAATGGTTATTGGATATGGAGGTGGGATAATAATAATTGTGAGGATGAGGATGAGGATGAGTTAAGTTAATACACTAGCTATTATTGATGCTTCGTTTTCAAGACGAGGGGAATGTTTGTTAGGTGTTTTTCAATGGTGCTACTAGGTAGGTATGTGGATAATGACCAATTGAACTATAGTTAATAGGGTGAACTAACTTTATAAAGGGAATTTTTGAGAGATCTGAGTCGTTCATTATGATCTCGGAGTGGAAGTCAACTAGCATTTATGAGGTATGGTGTTCATTAAATGGGGATGATATAAAGGGATAGCAAGAGGGTGGGTTTTGGCGGGTACCGTACCCACCCCTTCCCCGAACCTAATGGGGAAATTTCAGGATAGTAAACAGGGTGGTTCAGGGGGAAATAGATAAAAAACCATTAGGGTGAGGTTTCATGTATAAACACCCCGATCGGATTAAGTGTATTATTACAAAATTACCCTTATTAGGGTTGACTTTATTTTCCTCTTCCATATTGCATCTTTACTCATCCGCTCCCTCCTAGTATCTCGTGCATAGACCTCACCTCACATTCCAACCCTCCTCTCATTGGCGTTTCATCCCTTTTCTCACGGGCGACTTGTCCCTCTTCTCAGTGGCACGACAACATCGTCTCCCTCCTCTATCACAATACGCTGCGTTTCTTTCTCTCTCAACCTCTTACGCTAGGGCTAGCTGAAATTGATTCAATCCTCGAAATTGATTTGCAAATTATAAGGGTTTGTAATAAGTCTTTTGGTATTCATATATTATACAGAAATGATGAGGGGTTTATTTGGGGGAAGTTACAGTTTGTTTGAGCTCAACGGTAGTGTTGTTTGGCCCCAAAGAGAAAAGTTGTGGCCTAGCCCAATCCGACCATTAAATAAGTCCATTTGCACTACTCGCTAGCCTGGCCCATTTAACCCGTTTAAATATTTTAAATATTTAATTTATTTTTTTCTTGTAAATAACACACTTCTGTTTTCACTACTTTTTTTTATTTATTATACATATTTATTGTGTAAGTATATAAACTAATCCACATTTGTATATAAAAATGATATTTTTTGGCCCATTAGGCCTGACTCGATAAACCCATTTAGCTCGACCTGCTACCCAATGTAGTCCGAGTATTGTATAGGGCTTCGGCCTTAATATTTATGTTTCGGGTCAGGCCGACCTTGCCCATCGAAAAGCACCAGCCCGCCACAACCCTCTTCTCACGGGCAACTTGTCCCTCTTCTCAGTGGCACGACAACATTGTCTTCCTCTATCACAGTACGCTGCGTTTCTTTCTCTTTCAATCTCTTACGTCAGGGCTAGCTAAAATTGATTCAATCCCTGAAATTGATTTGCAAATTATAAGGGTTTGTAATCACTCTTTTGGTATTCATATATTATACAAAAACGACTAGTGGTTTATTTGGGGAAAGTTATAGTTTGTTTGAGCTCAACGGTAGTGTTGTTTGGCTCCAAAGAGAAAAGTTGTGGCTTGGACCAACCCGACCCATTAAATAAGCCGGTTTGCACTACTCGCTAGCCTGACCCATTTAACCCGTTTAAATATTGAAAATATTTAATTTTATTTTTTTCTTGTAAATAACACACTTCTATTTTCACTACTTTTATTTATTTATTATACGTATTTATAGTGTAAGTATATAAACTAATCCACATTTATATATAAATATGATACTTTTTAGCCCATTAGGCCTAACTCGATAAACCCATTTAGATCGACCTGCTACCCTATGTAGTTCGGGTATTGTATAGGGATTTGACCTTAATATTTATGTTTCGATTTAGGCCGACCTTGCCCATCGAAAAGCACCAGCCCGCCACAACCCATGGGCCACTCATAAACTGGTCGTGTAGTCCCGACCTAGCCCATTGGAGAGCCTTACTTAGAAGTGATGTGGACTACATGCCAATAACCTAAAAATTAAAACAATATGATTTCTAGAGAGAGAAACGAGAGATTTCTTATATTTTAAGAATTGAAGAATGAGTACAAATGAGAATACAAGAGGTATTTATATGAGGAATTAGTTGCTAATCAAGTAATTAGCTAAAATGACCATCTAAAAATAAAAGAATGCCTAATTAGTCCCAAACATGCGTGGAGATTAATTAAGGAAAGAAAATACCTAAAAGAACTAAAAATAAAAAATAAAATGGATTCCCATCACTTGATTCCCCTCAAAAAGTGTTCGTCCACGAACTCAAAGGGGAAGGCCAATAGAGTCACCCTCTAAAACGATAATCAATGCATGGCCAGGAGGATGCTCGGGCTCATCAAGATACTCCGGTAATTAATCCATCGCTAACAGGGCCCGACGACGTGGCCGAGAGCAATCTAAAGCTCGGTGTCCTACGGTGTCGCAATTAAAGCATCGAAATGTGGAAGGGCCAAAATGTGTCGCAGTGGCAGTAGAGGTAGCTGGAGTAATGGCAAAAGATATGGATGCTGATGCTGCAGGAGAAGCTGAACCCAATGAAGGTGGAGGTCGGGATGTTGGAGGAGCTGTTGGTGCTGCATGATAGGCCTCGATCTTGATGGCATACTCTAACGCCTTAAGAAAGGTCAGAATCTCTCTTAACCCAAGATCGCGCTGAGTATGTGGATGCAGCCCCAGAATATAGCTGCCGATCACGCTCGTATGTCGGGGGTATGAATGAGTCCTGAAGAGTGGCCTTGAGGTCAATCCTGAATGGGAGGGAGCCATGCAGCTATCCTACGGTAGCAAAGATCATTCCAGCAAACTCGAACAAACCCCTAAAATTTGGTGGCTGCAAGGAGAATACACGAGTGTCCCTGAATCCGCTTATAGTCGAAAACATAGCGGCCAACCAATCAACCATGTCGTTTGGGGAGATTTTGCCATCTAACATAGGAACATCTATATGGATATCTCCATGGAGACTCCGAGAAAGTAACTGGAGCGCTAATGCGAGTGGGCCTCCAGCCTGATGAACTTTCAAGCCAATTGCATCATCTGGCGCAGGTGCAACATAATCAATAGGGACCGGTGGCATCTGGGCAGGTGGTGGACGAGGAGGGTGATCATGCGGGGCCATGGGAGGTGCCGGGGAACCGCGTCGATAGTGGGGACACATGCTGATTAAATGGCCACGTTTTTCACTATAGAAACAATGACGATCTCGTAGTGTAATGTTACGCTGGCATCGGGTGGGGGTGGAGGAATCCACTCCAAGACGATACGGTGAGTATCCTCGGTGTCGAAGGAGGAAGAGGAATCGGTGTAGAGTAGAGAGAGGTCATGATGTGAAGGGGTATGATGTGTTGATGGATGGGGTGGTATGTATGGTGGTGCGTGAGGGTGTAAGCGTGTAACACCCCGTGTTTTTTATTAATTAATTGGAATTTTCAAGAAAAATAAAATTTTGAATTTAATATTTTTTTATTGGCTAAATATGTTGGTTATGATTTTAGAAGAATAAAACTCCAAGCGAAATTAAAATCGGAGTTAAAACGGATTTTATATTTATTTTATAATATTTTGCCTTGTAGGCATGTTTTAGGCAAAGTGTCAGTTTTTCGGGGTGATCGATCGATCGACCCCTAGGGGTAGATCGATCGACCCTCCCAGAAAACGTGCTCTGTAAGCTGTTTTTAGAGTTTGTGTAGGATTAGGACTCCTAACCAATATATAACCTTGTTAATCCGTAGGGGGGGCTCTCATAATCACTTTTTCTCCAGTTTTTTACCAGATAACACTTCCAAATATTTTCCTCTCACTCATAATCATCAACCTTCAACAAAAACAAGTTTTTGTCACAAGTTTTTGAAGGCTTAATTGGGGTTTAATCAAGATCGTTCAAGAACACTCTTTTGCTAATTTTTCGAGAGGAAACCAAATTTCTAATGAGATTTTCAACACAATCTTTACAGGCATGAATACTCTATTCTTTTCCTTTAGTATTATGCGTTTTAAGTTTTGCGCAAACACTTAATTACATGTTTTCTTAAAATAAAGTAGTGAGTTAATTAGGAAAAGTGGATACTAATTATGGGGCTGTTTTTATAAAATCTTTTAATCTGAATAATATTCATAACCCTTTGGGTACGTAGGATTCATGTGTGATTTTGGGTTTTATTGGTGTAGGTTGCATGTAGAAAAACCCTAGCTTTAAAACAAATGATTTTTGGGTGCGTACAACTCATGTAATACATGTAGAGATAATAAAATTTGGTTTTGATGAATATATGATGAAAACTTGGTATATTTAATTTAAAATAATTAAATGAGATTAATTGGGTATTGTTGACGAGGTGATAATTAAATTAAAGATTTAATTGAATTGGACTATCACGCGTAGTTTTATATATTGATTAATTATGTTTATTTGTGTGACTTGTCAGTATTATGATGTTGCCTTTATGACGACGGGTTGTTGGGTATTATTGCCCTCCCTATATTTTAGAATGCCTCTAGGTATGGGACTAGTGGGTATGCCTTTTGATGATTTACGCCTTCTAAGATGCGACTAGTGAGGGTAGATTATCGCATTTTTATCATCTTGGGGGTGGGCTAATTTTTGGTACTTTATCGTCGTTACGCTAGCCTAAGCATGAGACTAGGTCAAAATTTTAAGTTAGAAATTCATCCTATACATAGGTTAGGACGTATTGATAACTTGGGGACCCTTAACTATGGGACTAAGGGGTATTTTGAGGATCTCACATCGATTAAAAGGGTGGGTGATTATAAATTGAGAAATTGAGAATTAATGCCTAAGATAAAAACGGGTATTAAAATTTGTGGCGACATAATGTGTCTGGGCCGACAGTTTAAACGGGTCAGAGGACGATTTATGTCGTGTCGTGTGTGGAACCTTGTCATGTGTCGGGGCCGACAGTTTAAACGGGTCAGAGGACGATTGACAAGGGGAAGTGTGACACTTTAATAAAAAGTGAGAACAATAATAAAAGCTGGTTAATTTAATTAAATTAACATCGTGGGACTTGGGAATTTAAAATCATATTGGTGTGCCTTTTTAAATGGGGATTTTTACGGGTAGTTAGTGGTTTATATTTTTTGCGTTTAAATTATTCCGTTTAATTTAAAATATTTTATTGTAATATTTATTGCGTGTAATGCTACTGTCTGGATTCAAGAATCCTACTTGAGGGGAGTAGTGTGTATTCTTGCTCAGGGCTTTGGCTCTGACCCATGCGTTGACTAATCTTTTTCAGGATTTAATTTGGAGAAGCTGCATAAGTTTATCGGAGTTATCATTGGAGGTGTAGCTGGAGTTATTTACTTTATGGCATAGTTTAGTTAGACTTTCTTTTCCAGTCGTATTATGAGACTTCTTTGGAGTTTTATTGGGCCATTCGGTTCCAAAGTTGTTTAGAGGATTTCTGTTGGGATTATTTAGATTTTATTTAATCATTATTGGAGATTGGATTTTTGGAGTTAGCATGTGATGGATCTTTTATCGCTTAGTTATTTTTGATCATTTGAGATTGACTCAATTGTTTATCTTATGGACTGATTTATTTATGTCTCATATCTGTCTCATGCTAAGAATGATATTTTATTTACTCACGCTCGGCTTAGTTTTGGTGGCAACCGACGCCATAATTAGGCGGGGTGTGATAGATGGTATCAGAGCATGGTCTTAGGTCTCATAGGTTATGAGTCCGTTTAGCTTCCGCATTGCCGATCTTTGATTCCCTTTGATGATTCGTACTTCTTAAGGTAGAGGGTCTAGCATACATGTTATATGTGTTTCTTGGAGATGTGAAGTTTTGAGTTAAGGACGTTGTTACATTGAGTTTAGAATTAGTAAGCTTGATGTGGGGATCCTTATAATGGATTTTGGAGACGATAATTATTTTGGAGATTTTAGTACAGATGTTAGGTACCGTATGTATCGATTTTTGATGTTGAGATTTGATTTGAGGAAGTTAGAATTTTGATGACTTTCGGATATAGGATCGAGTGGGTGATTTGTGAGAGCGTGTGGTACGCCGTTATTTTCATAGTTATGCATATGCATACAGGAAATATATATATATATATTATTTTGTTGTTCGCGGGGTAGGTGCGCGTAGGATTGGGTGTATGGGCGCCCAATTATGGCATTCTACGGGTAGGCATATATGAGCCATATTTTCTTTTTGCGATATTTAAGTGTTGATATGCTTCGTCTAATTTCGAGGACGAAATTCTTTGCTAGTGGGGAAGTATGTAACACCCCGTGTTTTTATTAACTATTTTTTTAATTAATTGGAATTTTTGAGAAAAATAAATTTTTGAATTTAATAATTTTTATTGGCTAAATATGTTGGTTATGATTTTTAAAGAATAAAACTTCAAGCGAAATTAAAATCGGAGTTAAAACAGATTTTATATTGATTTTATAATATTTTACCTTGTAGGCATTTTTTAGGCAAAGTGTCAGTTTTTCGGGGTGATCGATCGATCGACCCCTTGGGGTAAATCGATCGACCCTCCCAGAAAACGTGCGCTGTAAGCTGTTTTTAGAGTTTGTGTAGGATTAGGACTCCTAATCAATATATAACCTTGTTAATCCGTAGGAGGACCTCTCATAATCACTTTTTCTCCAGTTTTTCACCAGAGAACACTTCCAAATATTTTCCTCTCACTCATAATCATCAACCTTCAACAAAATCAAGTTTTTGTCACAAGTTTTGTCACAAGTTTTTGAAGGCTTAATTGGGGTTTAATCAATATCGTTCAAGAACACTCTTTTTTATTAATTTTTCGAGAGGAATCCAGATTTCTAATCAGATTTTTAAAACAATCTTTACAGGCATGAATACTCTATTCTTTTCCTTTAGTATTATGCGTTTTAAGTTTTACGCAAACACTTAATTACATGTTTTCTTAAAATAAAGTAGTGACTTAATTAGGAAAGTGGATACTAATTATAGGGATGTTTTTATAAAAAATTTTAATCTAAATAATATTTATAACCCTTTGGGTACGTAGGATTCATGAGTGATTTTGGATTTTATTAGTGTAAGTTGCATGTAGAAAAACCCTAGCTTTAAAATAAATGATTTTTGGGTGCGTACAACTCATGTAATACATGTAGAGATAATAAAATTTGGTTTTGATGAATATATGATGAAAACTTGGTATATTTAATTTAAAATAATTAAATGAGATTAATTGGGTATTGTTGACGAGGTGATAATTAAATTAAAGATTTAATTGAATTGGACTATCATGCGTAGTTTTATATATTGATTAATTATGCTTATTTGCGTGACTTGTTAGTATTATGATGTTGCCTTTGTGACGACGGGTTGTTAGGTATTATTGCTCTCCCTATATTTTAGAATGCCTCTAGGTATGGGACTAGTGGGTATGCCTTTTGATGATTTACGCCTTCTAGGTATGGGACCAGTGAGGGTAGATTATCTCATTTTTATCATCTTGGGGGTGGGCTGATTTTTGGTACTTTATCGTCGTTACGCTAGCCTAAGCATGAGACCAGGTCGAAATTTTAAGTTAGAAATTCATCCTATACATAGGTTATGACGTATTGATAACTTGGGGACCCTTAGCTATGGGACTAAGGGGTATTTTGAGAATCTCACATCGATTAAAAGGGTGGGGTGATTATAAATTGAGAAATTGAGAATTAATGTCTAAGATAAAAACGGGTATTAAAATTTGTGGCGACATAATATGTCGGGGCCGACAGTTTAAACGGGTCAGAGGACGATTTATGTCGTGTCGTGTGTGAAACCTTGTCATGTGTCGGGGCCAACAGTTTAAACGGGTCAGAGGATGATTGACAAGGGGAAGTGTGACACTTTAATAAAAAGTGAGAACAATAATAAAAGTTGGTTAATTTAATTAAATTAACATCGTGGGACTTGGAAATTTAAAATCATATTGGTGTGCCTTTTTAAATGGGGATTTTTGCGGGTAGTTAGTGGTTTATATTTATCGCGTTTAAATTATTCCGTTTAATTTAAAATATTATATTGTGATATTTATTGCGTATAATGCTACTGTCTGGATTCAAGAATCCTATTTGAGGGGAGTAGTGTGTATTCTTGCTCAGGGCTTTGGCTCTGACCCATGCGTTGACTAATCTTTTTCAGGATTTAATTTGGAGAAGCTGCATAAGTTTATCGGAGTTATCATTGGAGGTGTAGCTGGAGTTATTTACTTTATGGCATAGTTTAGTTAGACTTTCTTTTCCAGTCGTATTATGAGACTTCATTGGAGTTTTATTGGGCCATTCGGTTCCAAAGTTGTTTAGAGGATTTCTGTTGGGATTATTCAGATTTGATTTAATCATTATTGGAGATTGGATTTTTGGAGTTAGCATGTGATGGATCTTTTATCGCTTAGTTATTTGTGATCATTTGAGATTGACTCAATTGTTTATCTTATGGACTGATTTATTTATGTCTCATATCTGTCTCATGCTAAGAATGATATTTTATTTACTCACGCCCGACTTAGTTTTGGTGGCGGCCGACGCCAGAATTAGGCGGGGTGTGATAAAGCGTGGGTAAATGTGTCGGGAACTAAAAATGTCAATATTTCCATGGTTGTGCTCGATATTCAAGTGGTGCGGGTGGTCGAATATGGTAGGGGATTGCATTTGGGACTTTGGGCAACTCGGGTAGGGTTATTTTTGGCGTGGTTTCACATTCTTGGGTCAAGATAAAGGGATTTAGTTCTGAATTTTTGTCGGAGGAATTGGAGTGGGGTTTCGGCTTCGAACGGGTTTTACGACCGAGCTCGGGGGGGGGGGGGGGTAGAGGGTTGTAGCAATGCCCTGAGTAGACCAGCAGACCCTATTGTGTCAAATAGATACCAATTTCCCTGTTTTTGCTTAGGTTTTTTTCGGACTCCTCTATCCTAGGGTCTTGATCAAAGTAGGGTCTTGATTAAAGTGAGTTCGTTTTTTTTTTTTGGGGGGGGGGGGGGGCAAAACAGGTTGGATTCTCTCCAGGGGGTGGTCCGGCCATAAGCCCAGATGAGTTGGAGAAAATGGACCTATTTGGAGCAGTAGCGGGTAGGGTTATTTTCCCATGTCGATTTTGACGTCTAGCAGGAAATCAGAGCCATCCAGATTGATGGGAACGAACCTTCCATACTGATGAGAATCTTCTGGGTTTTCAACGACTTTAGTGGTAATATGTCCGCTGAAATGACATGCTGTTTGAGCGAGGGTATCCGTTGCGTTGCCGCTGGTAGGATGGTGAATCGGATCATAGAACTCGGATCGACGGATTGGTGGTTCAGACCCACATTCTTGTTCAACGGGGTCTTTTCCGGCCTATGTGGGTGGAATTCCGGCGAAACATTCATCATGCTAGGGTTTTGAAACTTGGAAATGAGTTGGATGAGGGTTTCCATTTGTTGTTGTGTCTTTTGTGTCATTTCTTCTACTCTTTCCATTTTTCCTTTCAATTCTTGATTACTTTCTCTTAATTCTTGGTTAATCTCTTTTTGAATTCGCGTCGCCTTCTCCGGGGCCTTTGAGAGTGTAGGGCACCATTTGATATTCTACACACACCGATACATACTAACACTAATGTTTGGAGCGACACCCGCTCTGATACCAATTGATGTGAACTACACGCCAATAACCTAAAAATCAAGATAATATGATTTCTAGAGAGAGAAACAAGAGATTTCTTATATTTTAAGAATTGAAGAATGAGTATAAATGAGAGTACAAGTAGTATTTATACGAGAGGAATTACTTGCTAATTAAGTAATTAGCTAAAATGACTAAAATGACCAACTAAAAATAAAAGAATGCCTAATTAGTCCTAAACATGCTTGGAGACTAATTAAGGAAATAAAATACTTAAAAATAACTAAAAATAGAAAATGAAAGGGATTTCCATGAGGAAGTCTTTTAGTAACGATCTATAACATATCAAGCACGAATACTCTCCCAATGTCATGTATTTTTTTAGACTCGAATCAAACTTGAATACGCTCAGATTCGCTCGGATAAGCGAGTTAGAGAGTATCCTATTTTTATAATTTCTTAAATGCACTGGATACGTCAAGATGCGCTTTTGGACTCGTTTTTGGATAAGTGGGGGTTTGTGTGATATGTTAGAACATAAATATTGTGGTTAAACGTATAATAATGAAAAGTATTTAAGTTTAAAAACAAAAAAAAGAAGCTAAAAAACACATCATCAAACATAAACCCAGCTGCCAACAAACCTAAAAGTTGGAATTTTCTAGGGTTTTATTTCGGCTCCCCCTTCCATCAACCGACTAAGTTCCGACCACATTCCGGCCTACATCCCGTATGTTCTGAGTGTTCCGACCACTTTGGTAAGATTTGTTTTCAGTTTTACATTATGAGTCTCCCGACCTAAATCTATCTAATTTTTTTTTAAATTATGTTTTTGTAGATATGAAATGGTAAGGGATATTGTCTTTATTTTTATTCTATGTTAATGATTGTTTAATGTAATGGTTGGTGACATTTATCATATTTGACAAGTTAATGTTATCTACTTTTATTTGTGAATGTTGGGAGGATAGTGTTACAAGTTTTTGTGTGGTGATACATGATCATAATTTGCGATGTGATATCTGGGATATCTTCAAGTGGTATACAACATAATGGTTTATTGGAGGGATGGCTTGGTGAACACTGGTGGAGTGGGCGTGCCTTTCTGCTGCTTTTAACAACTATTGGTGTATTTGGACCACTGGCCTTTTTTTTCCCCTAGTTATAAGCGTTGTTAAATTGGCAGATGACAGTATTGCTATGCCCAGGTTACTTCCTGATGTTAATTCCGTCTAGAAACTACTCCTCACAGTGATCCCTGGTCTTCTCACACCCTATATCAATGTGCACACTATCGACAATGAACTAGAGGGCCCTACCCTGATAAAACCAGTTGTGAGGACTTCATTGGCTCTGTGTTCAACTCTTTACATCATGACAACCTTTTTCAGTTTTGTTTTCAGTTTTACATTATGAGTCTCCCGACCTAAATTTGTCTAATTTTTTTTTTTAAATTATGTTTTTGTAGATATGAAATGGTAAGGGATTTTATCTTTATTTTTATTCTATGTTAATGATTGTTTAATGTAATGGTTGGTGACATTTATCATATTTGACAAGTTAATGTTCCTTTTATTTGGGGACTCGACACTGGACGATGTTTGTGTCAGCTATGCTCTCCACCTCATGCTAGTTTTCCCAATAGTATTGTACACAATTCAACAATTATGTTTGGGACGCTTTCCAATTCACTGGAGCAACTGCTGCACTTTCCCTTGGCTTTATCTCCCCTGCTGCTATTGGACGCTCATGGCATAGGTATAAAGAATGAGAAGATCTTGTGTGTTTTATTGATTGGTCTGGCTGGGTTTGCAAATAGGGTGTCCATACACACTGATGCCTATACGATATTCAAGAGGAATGCATCCCCTCGAGCTTGATCTAAGCTGGTATCACATTAGCATTTCAGTAGTGTCTGGTTTCTCCAACCATTTGGAAAATTAACCCAAGTGCATAACCATGTGGAATTGGACCATCTTGTTTTTAGATGGGTTTTAAGGTGTTCAATTTATTGATTGTAAAGTTGTATTTGGATACTGCTATATGTCTTCCCTCATATTGTTATATCTTAAAGCTTTGAGATTGAATTATATAAACAATACACACTATATTTCATGGAGAAAAAAAATGTTATCTACTTTTATTTTATTCATTATTATCATTAATAAATATAAAAAAAATTAACGTATCCCAACGTATCTATCTATGAAGCACGGGCACTCTCCCGGAAGGCACGAATCTGGTATGACACGTGTCAGACACGCGACACGCTCCGACACGCTCCGGACACGCGAGTCCTAGAGTGTCCATTTTTTTTAAATGGATACGTTGTGGACACGTAGTGGACACGTAATTAGAATACGCTGGGGTAAATATGAAAGTATAAAAACTTAAAATGTGGTCAAATGTATAATTATTAAAACTTTAACTAAAACATAACAATAAAAAATAAAAAAACATACCAAGCTGATCGCACCTTAACAATTATACAAACACAACGAAAACAAAATCAAAACAAACAAAAAAAAACCCCTAACTGATCGCAGCTTCTGTCTCTCTCTCACGATTGCAACAAAAGAAAAAAAATCCCCTAATCTCAGATCGCAGCTTCTGTCTCTCTCTCTCGTCTCCATCGCAGCTTGTTTGGAGCTTCTCCATCACACGGGTAAGTCTCCATCTCATCTCCATCGCATCTTCATCACATCTTCATCTTTTTTTTTATTTAGTTACGAAATACATCACATCTTCATCTCCATCGGATCTCCATTTTTTATTTAGTTACGAAATACATCTTCACCTCCATCGCATCTCCATTTTTATTTAGTTACGAAATACATCTCTTTTTTTTTGTTGTTGCTGTCATCCTTTTTTTTTTTTTGGGTTTTGTTCATCTCCATCGCATCTCCATTTTTGTTGTTGCTGTTGATGTTTGCTGTTGCTGTTGTTTTTGTTGTTATGGAAAAAAAATTGTTTTATTTCTTTTATATATATTTAAATATATATTATATATTATACGTATCCTAGCGTGTCGTATCCTAATTTTTAGAAAAATCACGTATCGCATGTCGTGTCGAAACTCGTATTGCGTGTCGAGTCCGTGCTTCATAGGTATCTATATCCTACATTTGGAAAAATTACGACTCCCGTGTCCTGAGTCGAGTCGTATCCCGTATTGCGAACCGTGTCCGTGCATCCTAGACTACAACTATAGTTTGTTAGCCTTTTCCACAAGTTAGGGTTTGGGAAGCTCCACCATCCAAAACCGAATAATGACTCCCAAATTTCAAACAATCATCTAAATTTGATGTATTGACAACTCCCTTATTCATGTTTCCTTTTTGTGGTATTTAATGTATATGCTAACACATTGATGTCTATTTATGTATGTGCAGAGTTTCAAATCGAAATGGGGGAGAAGAAGAAGACAGCTTCAATGTTCATAAGGCTAGTCTCGGCTGCTGGGACTGGATTCTTCTACGTGAAAAGGAAGAATCCCCGTAAGCTCCCCACAAAGCTTGAGTTTCGCAAGTACGATCCTCGTGTCAATCGTCACGTTCTCTTTACAGAGGCCAAGATGAAGTGATTTTCACAACTCATCTCTTCTAATTATCCACTATCTTGGATCAATAAGTTAAGTTACCCCTATTTCATGTAAGACCCTATTTTTTACTTTTGTGGTTAATACATTTGGTGAGATTAGTTTTAGTGTTATGGTCAATCATCTAATTCCTTTTTTGCAAGTGCTTCAAAGGTTGAAATAGTGAAATTATGTGGTTGGAATGCCTGTCATTTATATGGGTGTCATATAATTTATTTTAGATTACTGAATAGACACCATTCTAAGAGAAATAGTGGATTAGTTATTTAGTCTTGTAAATTTTTTTATTGGTTATTGAATTTTACAACTATATTTACTACTTTTTCTTGGTTGTTGGTTATAATAGTTTTGTACCAGAAGAAGATTGTACAATCACTCACAACTTCAGATTTGATTGCACACAAACAAATGTAACTCATTTGATCCAAACAAGTACTGAAGATTTGTATAATTGTATGTCAAACTTTCAGACGAACAACTTATTAATTACTATTAGAGGCAGTTCCATTCGTCAGGATGTGCAACTCGCAATGCCGTAATGCTGCTTTCTTCTGTAGCAAAGTATTTCATTGTTTTGAATCTCAAGCTCAGGAAGATCCCCTTGAGAGTGACTTTTAAAATAAAAGGAAAAAGGTGGATGAGTGTACCCCCTACGGATGACAATTCGTGTTTTTGGGTCGTGTTTCGGGTCAACACGACACGGCATTGGTCTTTTGGATCCGAGACACAACTTCGTGTTTTTTGTATGACACAAACACGATCCATATCACGACTAACACGATTTCTTAAATTTTAGTCTCAATTAAAAAAAAATAGTCACGATAACCCAAGTAAAAACACTATTAACATGTCTCCATTTTGACACGACGCGATTTCGTGTCAAAAAGACCTGACACGAACACGACAGACATATCATGTCATTTTTTCGTGTCGTTTCTGAAATTGACACTCCTAGTTCCCCCAAATCCCCAATCCCTCATTCATTTTATTGACTTGCATGTTATGATTCTTCTATAGCTAAAATTATAAGATGTTTTCACTTAACCCCTCGAAATAATACCGTATTTAGACATAACCTCCCCAACCTTTAAATTAGACGTACACCCCTAAAATCTTGCGCTCCTTTTTTTCCCGTTAAACAAGCCCTTTAATTAGATATAAGTAGACTTGATCCCTTTTTAAAAATGGACGACATGCCCTCATTTTCTGCTCCAGATCATCTTCCTAAACAACCTTAATCTCAATTTCTTATTCATCAGAATCACTGATCCCTCCAACACCCAATCCCACAGCACCATCATAGTCCATCATCCACAATAACAGTACAGAGTTTCCAACAAATTGAAGGGACGATACGTATGCTTTTTCTGCAACACAATACCCTAATTCCTCCAACACCCTTTCCTATAGTCACTTAATCCTAATCTCAACCCTAGTTTGAATATTCAACTCATGCTTGAAACACAAAGCCCTTATGACTTATAAATCGTTGCTGATCTTCTGGTTAGGCTTCATGCTGGAACGTTTGACTCCCTTTTACTGCTTGGTCACGGGGTTCCAGATAGAAATTACGTCTCCTCAAGGTGAGCTTAGCAGAGGCACAAAATGTTGTTGAGGGAACCAGTGACGTCCATTACGAGGAAGAAAATGGGGTGGTCGAAATGCACTGGGTTTTCAAAGGAACCAACGATGAGTTTTTAACCCAGATCGCTACCACTGATCTGACTAGTGACAGTTTCTTTCTTAAAGAGGTGAACGAAGTCATTACCCTAGAGGAGTTGATGGGTGAACTCTATGCAGCTTTATTGACCATTCTAATCCTTGTTAGTAGATGATTAGGGTTTATGGTGAATAAGAAATTAGGGTTAGGTTTTTTAGGAACAAGATGAGGGTATTATTGTCCATTAAAAGTAAGAGGGTTAAGTGTAATATCCAATCAAAGGTTTCAGCTAAAAGATAACAGTGTCAAATTTTAGGGCGATATGTTTAATTTTTGAATGTTGGGGGTGTGTGTTATGCCTAGATACGAGATTATTACAGTGGGTTATGTAAACAAACCCTTATAAGAATTATGTGAAGCTGGCACTTATGGCAATTGGCAGAATCCCAAAACTCCTTAGAAAGCTGTTTTCTTGGGATGAATATGGAATTTTTGCCTTGTAGGAGAACCTTGCTTTGAGTATAAGATTCTGAATTTTAAGTGATTGGTATTTAAATTTTTTTGGGGAACATCATTCAATTGTGAGTCTCTTTGGAGTTTGAAATTTATATTCAAAACATAGTTTTAATTTTTTCAACTTCTAAATCAGATTCAAATTCCTTCGCGTTAGAATTTGATTCATCGGAAAGTGAAGGCTTGGCAGGCTTAACAACATTAGGCCGTATTTTATATACCACTGCAATTCTGAAAGGAAATCTTGTGCTTCAAATTTTAATTTCAGGCGATTAAGTTCACTTTTTGGTGTCTCCAAAAGCAAATATTGCAGTTTTCTTCAAATTTTTGTAATTAAGCTAATGTAGCACGTGGGATGATTTTTTTCCAGGGCTTATTATGAAGATAGTTGATTTTTCCTATCAAAAGAAATTGAAGATGGGTGATTTTAAGTAATCAGTCGAACCCATGTGTAAAAAATCATCTCGTAAGAAACATAGGCATAATTATTGATTAGAAAAGGATCCCTAAGATGCGGGGTTCGGTGGGGTGGGGGTGGGGGGGAGCCTAGTGGCATGGGCTAGACTCGAGAGTTAGAATCCTCTTGGGACCACCTCCCATACTGTTGTGTGTGAATTAAAGAGTATAAACTGACTATTGATGATTAATCATGTGCTTTAAGCGGCATGAATTCCCCAGTTTAAAAAACATTGTAAATTGGAATAAGTGAATATTGAGTGAAAAATAATTTAATATAGAAGGAGCATCCGAATGAACAAAGTTTGTTATTCGAACCTCTTGTTTTAGATTTTGTATATACGAAGTACATATAACATGAACTTTTGGATACTTATAGTGGTGCCTTTATGTTGATCAATCAAAGAAAAAAGGCATCTTGTAAAGATGGAGGAAATGTATTAGAGTGTCTCAGCTCAACTAATATGATGTGAATTAAGAGGGACCGAATTGCAACATTAGTTAATCCTACTATTTTAATAATTTTGTTTTTCTTTTCTTTTATTTCCTATTTTAACTAGTAATTTTTAGGGTAACATTCTTTGGAATGCCCTCTTGGGACACCGACCCCCCCCCCCCCCAAAAAAAAAAAATACTGCTATGTGTGAATTAAAGAGTATAAACTTACTATGGGGGATTAATCATGTCCTTTAAGTGGCATGAACTTTCGAGTTTTAAAGAATTTGTAAATTGGAATAAGTGAATATTGAATAAAAAAATAATATAATATATAAGGATCATCCAAATGAACAAAGTTTATTATTCGAACCTCTTGTTTTAGATCTTGTATATATGTGGAGTACGTATAACATAAACTTTTGGATACTTTAAAGTGGTACTCCATCCTGTATATATGGAGTACGTATACCATAAACTTTTTTTTTGGGACCGAATTGCAATATTAGTTAATCGTACTATTTTCATAATTTTGTTATTCTTTTTTTATAGGATAATATTCTTTGGAATGCCCTCTTGGACCACCCCCATATTGTTTTGTGTGAAAGAGTATAAACTTACTATTGGGGATTAATCATGTCCTTTAAGTGGCTTGAATTCTCGAGTTTTAAAAAAATTGTAAATTAGAATAAGTGAATATTGAATAAAAAAATAATTGAATATAGAAGGAGCATCCAAATGAACAAAGTTTATTATTCGATCCTCTTGTTTTAGATCTTGTATATATGGAGTACGTACAACATGAACTTTTGAATACTTTAAAGTGGTGCCTTTAAGTTGATCACTCAAAAGAAAAGGCTTCTTGTATAGATGGAGGAAATGTATTAAAGTGTCTCAGCTCAACTAACATGATGCGAATCAAGAAGATACGGACCGTATTGCAATATTAGTTAATCGTACCATTTTCATAATTTTGTTTTTCTTTTCTTTTATTTTCTATTTTAGCCAATAGTTTTTTAGGGTAATATTCTTTGGAATATTCTTTAAGTGCCCTCTTTAGTCTTTTTGCACTTTTAGGGTTATGTTGGCTAACAAGATACTAACCTATAAATAAGGCCTCTTGCCCCTCATTGTTATCACATTACATTTGGATATTAGTGAGAGTTTGTGCTTAGTTGTTATTCTTTTGATTGGTGCCATTGGTGTGTTGTGTCAATTGGTATCAGAGCGAGTATCGCTCATTGTGTTTGTGTGTAAATCCTAAAATCGTCATACCGTCAATGGCTTCGAGTAAAGGATCACAACCCAGCCTTGAACTCTGCACCGCCTAACTCGAGGTCATTGTTGGATGGGTTATTGAGCTTGTAACCGCCCTACTACCCCAAGCCGCCCCCATCATCATCTCTTCAGCCACTCCGCACACACTACCCTCGATTTACAACCTGAAACACCACCCCACTACCCTATTTTCGCTGCCACACGACCAAAAAATTATGCAAAATGACAAGAGTATGTTTGAGTATCTGACGGGCTATGAATAAGATGAAGAAGAAAGAGGGGGCGGGCCCTTCTAGCTTGCAACCTCATCCTACCATGGTTCAAAGTCTCGGCCGAGTTAACTCAGTAACTCGGAATCGTAGGCTTCTGATACGATTCGACGAGATAGCCGCTATTTGTTGAAAATCGGCCAAATTGGCGAGATCTCGGAGCAATCGGTCGAGACGGGATGAAAATAATAAGAAAAAAAAACTCAGAATTTGAGGATGAGAAGAATGGAGGAATCATCACTTGAAATCTGCATAACTGAAGCGTCAACTTCTTTTTCTTTCACAATCTCCTCACAGGTACGAAGGGTTAGTTTTTTTTTGGTTTGTGGGCTGTTGTTTGTTTGTTGTATTTGTTTTATAGGTTATATTGTGTTTTTCACGCAAGTCTTTGGTTTCATAATTGACGTTTTTATTCACTTTATTCTCTCTCTCTCTCTCTTTTATTTTATTCTCACTTAAAGTTTTTTTTAAAAAATTTTGCTTTTGTGTGTGTTTATCTTTTCTTTAAAAAATGTTACAGTTTTGTGTATGTTTTTTTAAAACAATGTCATTAATTTAAAATTTTTTTGGTAATGATTTAGAAAGAAACTTATCAATAAATTGTTATTTAAAAAAAGGGATTCTGATTTGTAACAAAATAATCATCAAATAAAGTTGTGCTAATTCTAAATAATGGTATAATTTTTTACAAAGTTGTAAGTATGTTGGTACTAATTTTTTATTAAATGTATATACTATTTTCAGAATGTTTATTTTATTCTTATATAATGTATATACTATGGTATTTAGTTTAAATTAGTCGTGGTTTTTTAAAAATTAAAAAATTATTATAAAATTTCAGTTGTTATAAAATCAGTACTGTTTTTTTAAATAAAAACTATGAACAATTTTAGGGCACCAAAAAATTGTTGTACATTCTTAATAACCTAGTACTATTTCTTAAAAAATAATAATATTCAATAAAAAATATTAATATTTCTTAACGTTTTTTGAATTAGTAGTATTCTACAAAATAAAATGACTTTCTAATAATTGTACATTTTTTAATTTATAAATTAGCACTATTTCATAATAACGTCGTTGTACACTTTTTTTAAATTAGTACTATTACTATTTCTTAAAAAATATGGTATTCCTTAAAAAAATTATTAATATTTATAAAAATTTCTATTTAACTTCTTATGAAGTTTTTATATGCCATTTCATTGTTTTGCTAACTTATTTATCATGGAATATTGATGTTGGCAAGTCGGACGCGCGTCTGTATAATCAATAAGATTATGCTATACATATTAAATGATGCTTTTGAACTTATCTAATTGATCACTATTAATCTTATTTTATTAAAATTTCCTATATTTTTTCCGGAATTTTTTGGGCTCTCTAAATAGCTTATCTTGATTATCTTTACTTATCGTCTGATAATGCAACAAAGTTGAAAATCGAGCGTGCGATGCGGGGACCGAGACTGAGACTTTGATCCATGCGTCCTACCAAGAGAGATCGAACAAATGGGCGATGCAAACAATAGCCACCATCTCTGATTTACAACCTCACCATCCTGTTTTTGTAGTCACACGACCAGTAAAATCATGCAAACTGAAAAGAGTAGGGTCGAGTAGCCCTAGGGCTATGAATAAGAGGAAAAAGAAGAAGAAAGAGGGGTGAAGCCCTTTAGCTCGCAAACCTTGTCCTACCAAGAATTTTCTGACAGAGAAGAAATGTAAGAGAGGTCGAACAAATGGGGGTTCAAATGATAGCCACCATTTTCGATCTGAGTCTAGCAGTCCTCCAAATGTCTCGACGCACTCCGACGACAGACACACACTGGGAATGGTCCAAGGGGGTTGGATCTATTTCGAGGCGGGTTGAGAAGTCGAGGTGAAGAGACGGATGAATAAGAGAAGCTCGTCGGTGGTCGTAGGCCCCAATTTTTGGAAGCTTGCGAGCTTTCTTTAATAGTGGGAGTATGATGTGAATCAAGAAGATAAGGGCCGATTTGCAATGTTTGTTAATTTCATTCTTTCTACTATTTTGTTTTTCTTTTCTTTTATTTCCTATTTTAGTTAGTAGTTAGTGGGGTTAATATTCTTTGGTTGAGTGCCCTCTTTAGTTTTTGTAGTTTTAGGGTATGTTGGCAAGCAAGATAACTCTAGCCTCTCATTGTAATCACTTTACATTTCGATATTAGTGAGGGCTTGTGTATAGTTGTTATTCTTTCTTTTGGTGCCATTGGCGTGCCTTGTCATAACATCTCTATCTTTGTTAATGGTGGGTCTGTGGGGAAAGGGGTGTTAAAAGGGCGGAGGGGGTGGGATATGTTGTTTCTTTTTCTTTTTACCCTTGTGGTAGATGTCCGTAGTAGATCGTTGGATATAGTTTCCACTGGTGGAGAGGTCTTGGATGCATACTGGATAGTGATGAGAGAATGGAGAGTTCATATCTCTAGATGAGTGGTTAGTGAAGAAAGATCATTTGGTGGGATGTCAGAGGAGGAAATGTCCATTGTATTACCTTGGACTTCCTCTGGGAGGAATTCTGTTCCATTACCTTTTGATTTTGGAAGCTCATTAGTTTTAAGGTAAAGAAAGGCTAGATGGGTGTTAACGAGTTGTCTGTCTAAGGGTGGGTGATTGACTCTGATCCAAGTGGAAGATCGACTCTAATCCAATCGGTGTTGAGTAGTTTAGCAGTTTACATTCTATTCATTTTCAAACTTAATATTAAAGTTGAAAATCTAATAAGGGATGAAAGATTTCTTTTGGGGTGTGTTGGAGGGAAACAAAAATAATCACCTTAGAGGGTAGTTCTTGGTTAACAAAGAAAAAAATGTGGGATTGGGAATCAGGAACTTTATCGTTGATATAATGCTCTCTTAGGGTAGTAGTTATTGAGGTTTCTTAAAGAAAGTGGTCCCTTGTAGTACCCTGTCATCAAAAGCATTCATGGGTTGAACAGGAATGGGCGGGCCTCAAAAGTGGTGCTGAGGGGATCTATAGAAAGTCATTAGGCTTTCGGTTGAGTGAGCGATGTCAGGGATAGAAAATGAATGGGGAGGGTTCTCTTATAAATCACATTTTGATCATCTTAATTCTGTCTCCTGATCATCGTGCATCATCTATATATATTTGGGCTAGTGGGAATCCCAATTCAAAGTTCAGCTTTTTTCTGTATAGTGGCACTCAGGAAGTCGAATAATAATGCAATGATGTGGAATAGAACACCTAAGTCGTACATCTTTCCCAATTAACGTGTTCATGGTTAAAATCCACAAAAGGATCTTGATCGCATGTTTCTTCATTGTGATTGTGAAACACCAATTTTCATTTGGAGAAAAGTCACAAGGGAATTTGGCATAGCGGGATGTTTGCCAAGGCAACCAAAAGCCTCTTTGAAATGGATTTTATTAGTCATAGAAGGAAGGAGAGCTTTCGACAGTATGTCATTGTATAATCTTAGCAGCTTTTTGGGTCACTTGAATGAAAGAAAATCTAGAACTTTTGAAGATGGGATGATACAAAAGGAGGCTGTTTGGGAAAAGGTTACGTTCACAGCCACATCCTTCACGTCCTTGTCTACAGTTTTTGACAATTTCGTTTTTCCTTTTTATCGTTGAGTTGGAATGATTGTGTAACGTGACATTATGTGGTTAGTAGCCTGTTCGGAAAAGGGTTTGTATAGTTTCCACGTGGCTGCAAGTGGACAGCTTGTCCCCTTCTCTTGATATTCTATTTTCGATCTGTAATGAATTTTTTTTGTTTATGATCAAAAAGAAAAAAAAACTCAATTGCGGTTGTACTTCCATTTACATTTGTGATGTTTTGTTAAGCTGAGCAACCCTATTAAGATATACCGGATCACACTGAAGATAAAATATTGGAACAAAGACTTGCAATGTCTTGCCATTGCTGGGCAATGTTTGTGAAACACTTTTCTCAATCTTGCCCCCTCCATATTGCATTACTGAATTCAGAAGGTTGGTCAGTTTCTTAATTAATTGGCAATTTTTTTAATTGGTACCTCCTAAATTGTCCCTATATTTAGCTATTGATAGTTGTGTACTAAATCTTAATTGGTACTCTCGAAGTGTCCCGTTATCTGAGTTCTTCTCGATATTTTTTTGTATCAGAAGCATATTGATTCTTCAGCTATTATTGTGAAGTTTTCTGACTGTTCTTTGCTCAATATAATCTTGTGATTTGGAACCCTAGAAATCTGCTCTAGTTCAAATTTAGTCACCTGTTTTTTTGTGCGCGCACTTTTATACAATTACCTATAAGGTGTATATATAATATTTGAACATAATCAGCAGGTCTGTAGTTACTCTTTAGACATTAACTTACTAACAACTTAACTTTATTTCCCCTAAATTTTGAGTGTTGTAAAACAATGTAGATACATTTCCATGTTAGAAATAAATACAGTAGGAAAAAAGGTATGTAGACTGTAATGTAATATAAGTAAATTTACTCCCAGAAGCCAACTTTTTTTCTTTCTTAATTTTGATCAAGTGTGGGTGTCGTAATGCTATATAAATACATTTTGATTGTGGAGACGGATATATTTAGAAGAAAGTATATAGATACATTTTCACGTGGATTCATCGTCAAATATGTTTTTTTAGCGTGTCCATGTTGCCAATTTTTAAGAAGCCTAGGGACTTATCACCGTGTTTCTTTTTCAATTCGAGTTTGGGTTTCCCATTGAACCTTTGTGAAATGGTTTGAAATGTGTAGATTGAATATGGTAGCCATTGGGTATCCCCAATTGCTAATGGTGCTGGGTTAGCCACTATGTAGTCAAATGGTTGAAAATATCTAGATTGAGTAGGCAGCAATCGAGTGTGAAATGGTTGTCGTTTTTCATCTCCTCCTTCGATAAAAGAAGGTAGCCACTCTGTATCCCCCATTTCTAATGGTGATTTGATTGACTAACTGGGCTGGGCTCGTGCACAGATGTCGGAGGCAACAGCTGAACTTCTCCGGCTTTATCAACTTTGTTTTCAACTTCTTCCTTTAATTTAGGATCATTGTCCTCATTATCCGGGTCCATACAAAAAGATTGTTTTGAAGTTTTAATTCTTGTGATTTTTATTTCTTTCTTAGCTGATCAATCTAATTTTATTAGATATATTTTTTTCTGTTAACTTTTGATGAAGATTTTAAATTATTTTTTTGCTGCAACTACTGAATTTTTGCAAGGTGTGTTTCCTGTATATTCCAGATTTTTGAAAAAAAAATTCTATAGACCTCCAAAATTTTGAAATGTTCTTATCCATATTTTTTTGAAATGCTATTTCTGTAATTTCCATAATTTTGAAATATTTTGTTTTGTAATTTTCAGAATTCTGATATGTTTTTTTTGCAAGTTATAGAATTTGAATTTTATTTCTGTAATTTACAGATTTTTAAAATATTTTTTTTCCTGTAATTTACGTTGCCCATTCATATTGGTTTGGACAAAAGTACGCTTCGGCGATGACCGAGATTGTGTCCACAAATCTTGTATTGTTTTGGTTTTGAGGTAAAATGAGGCATTTTATTGTTAGTAAGGGTAAAGTTCAAGTGGCGTATTGTAACGTGTTAAATTTCCAAACCCCGAACCCGCCCATAAATGATATTTATGAAACCAGCCAGTCCTGTTTATTAGAGTTATGTAGTTTAGTGGCAGTGATACTATATATTTCCTCCGTATTAGTTTTATGGGCTTATAATTTCGGATGAAGGGAGTATAATGTATTTGTCGAAAGGAACGGAGAGAGAGAACTTAAATGTATTTGTCTAAAGGAATTTCTTGTGTTGACTTAAATCTTGTTAATTTTGTTTTTTTCTTGGTCAATTTGATTTTTAGATATTTTTATTGTTAACTTTTTTATGAAAATTATAAAATAATATTTTTTTCTGCAACTTCGGAATTTTTGCAATGTTTTTACTGTATATTCCAAGTTTTTGAAAAAAACCCTATAATTTTTAGAATTTTGAAATGTTTTTATCAGTAATTTTTGAAATGTTTTCTGTAATTCACACAATTTTGAAATATTTTGTTTTTTAATTTTCAAAATTCTGATTTTTTTTTAAAGTTAGAGAATTTTGAACTTCTTTTTTTAATTACAAGGTTTTTAAAATATTTTTTTCTGCAATTTACATTGCCCATTCATATTGGTTTGGAAAATAATATCATTGGACAATGCAAATGACCATAAAACTAAGACGAGGCGTTTTATTGTCAGTAAAGGGTAAAGTTCAAGGGGCAAAATGTAACGTGCTATATTTCCAAACCCCTAACCCCCTAAATGATATTTATGAAACCTGCAAGTCCTGTTTGTTAGATTTATGTAGTTTAGTGGTGGTGGGTGAGAGAGAGAGAGAGAGAGAGAGAGAGAGAGGGGCTCTTGTGCACACTAAAGTTTGCACATCATTATTTTAAAATAGCAAAAAAAATATTTTTGACTTGATTTTTTATATGATATTTAAACATTTTCTTTGCTATTTTAAAAAAATCGTTCAAACTTTCGCAGATTTTAAAGTGCTTAAAAGCTGTGAAAGTTTGACCGATTTTTTTAAAATAGCAAAAAAATGTTTTTTGAGTTGATTTTTTTATGTGACATTTAAACATTTCAAAGAACCCATATAAAAAAAATGAACTGCTGTTTATATAAAAAAAAATGGTACGCGTCAGCGGTACATATAGGCGGTCAAACTTTTGGCACGGACCAATATATACGAAAAAATGATTCACGCCAGCGGTATGTATATGTGATCTGACCTCCCATATAACAGTGAAAATAATTTTTTTACTTTTTAAAACGGTTATATAAAGTTGAAACACTTTTTTATACAACTTTTTTTTAAAATAAATATTTTTTATATTCAAAATGGTTGAGTGTTTTATATAAACTTTTCAAAACGGTTTTGAGTGTTTTTAAAAATTAACTGTTTTTTATAAAAAGAAAAAACTGTAGCGTTTTTTTTTAATAAAAAACTATTTTCTTTTTTTTAATCCCTAAAGACATTAATGCACAATAGTATATGTATATATTAGTGTATTGAAAATAAATAAATTGTACATTATACATATAAATTGTACATTAATGCACAATAGTACATTAATGCATTAATGCACAATAGTATATGTATATATTATTTTATATGTATATATTATTTTAATTGTATTGAAAAAAAATAAATTGTACATTAATGCACAATAGTATATGTATATATTATTTTAATTGTATTTTACAAAAACAATTGTTTTATGAAAAAATTAAAGGGACATATACCAAATAGTCCCTCGGACATTTTTTAATACCCATTTAGTCTAAATTTTTTTATTTTGCCTCAAAAAGTCATTTGCCACATATTTTGGAGAGGGAGTGCCGCTAGCGCGGACCTCTAAAAATAAGAGGATATTGAGTGCTTGAGGGACTAAATGGGTTAAACTAAAAATATGTGTCCTTTTTAAAAAATATATATTTATAGTAGGGACTATTTAATAATTGATCCAAAATTAAATTGTACATTATACATATAAAAACATATTGTTATTTTTTTTATTAAAATGAACAGAATGTTGGTTTTTTCTTTAAAAAACTATTTTTTTCCAAATATATATACAACTCTTTTTTATAATTAAAAAACTTTGTTTAACTATTTATTATAAAGAGAAAAAATTGTGGAGTTTTTCTTTTAAATTATCTTTTTTTGTAAAAATACAATTTTATTAAAAAATAGTTTTTAGACATAAAAAAAAGCTGAAAAGTTTTTTTTTCTTTCTTTTTTGGATCAAAAGTGAGAAAGTTATGAGTTTTGGATTAAGTGAATGAACTTTGAGGGTATTAAAGTCTTTTTACATTAAAGTGGAGTGAGGGAATGTTAGGCCATCTCCAATCTTTGTTTCTATCCGTCAGTTTTTCTTCCTTAGAAATAGAGAAAGGTAAAATACAACTCCAATGAGACTTTTTATACAAGGATAAATCTGATGTGGATAGTGAGTCACATGGAAATTTCGATTACCATTTCTACATGTAGAAATCCTAAAACAGTTATTCTATATGAGGTGGAACAAATATGAAAATCCATGTTGCTTATTTATAGATGCTCCATCTTTACAAAGCTAACACATCACTAAGAGAGAAATAATTGTTGGAGATAAATTGGTCCACAATTTCTGAAAATCTGCCAACAAGATATAGAATGGCTTTTAGCCTTTAAATAAGAATAACTTTTGAAAATAGAACATTAGAGAAGGCTTTAGTTTGGAGTGGGAATAGAGGGACTCTCTCTCTCTTTATATATATATATATATATATATATATATATATATATATATATATATATATATATATATATATTATCACACTCTCCAACATACCCCACTTAACATATCTAACAACACACCCATTTTTTTTAAGGGGATCTTCCTATTAAGTCTTATTTACATGGGACATTTCCTAATAGATCCTATCGCAATATTTTTCTTAATAGGTCATATTTGTACATATAGTGAACAAAAATATTTTTTAATGGGATCCGATGGAGCAAAAAAAAGATGTTAGGATCTATTGAACTACATGCTTGGTAAACAAGATTAATTGGTAATTTTTTTTTAAATAGTAGAAAAATGTATTTTTTTAACCAAACTCGGTATATATGATTTACATAATAAGGAGATAATCTAAAAAAAAATTCATTAAAAAAATCAATTCGAAAGTGGATGTGATGATGGAACAAATTTGAACAGTCGAAAAATGCTCATATATACCCACTTTTCATTTCACCCATTTTCAGGTTGAATTTTTTTATGATTATTGTGGTGACAAAAATCTCAACACAAACAATTTATGAAGGAAAACAATCACCGATATGAAAGAAACAACGTTAATCACAATCACAATTACACGATACAAGAATATACGTGGTTCGACAAATTGCATACGTCCACGGAGAGGTCTACTGTTCTTTTTAAGTAACTCTCGAGATAGTTTTATATATGCCCTTTGCCCTGGACCAGGGGTACAATATATATTAAGTTGAAAAAAAGTGAGTGTTGGTAACCAACACCTTTGCCCTGGACCAGGGGTACAATATATATTCAATTGAAAGAAATAAAGTGTTGGTAACCAACACGTTAGCCCAGTATCCCCTAAAAATATCATCCGAGATTTTAGGGATGGACTTGGCCATATCTTTTTATTCTAACCGTCATCCAGAACTCATAATTTGGGTCGGCTCCTTTTATTCTCATTTGGGTTTGGTCGGCTACTCTTATGGGCCTAGTTGACGAAAGGGTACCCACAATTGCTCCTAAAATTGCGGCTAATTTTTTTTAAATGGTGCTCCTGGCCTGCTTTTGATGGCACTGCTGTAATTTTTAAAATTGAGAGGGGAGTGAATCGCCATTCTGCGATAGTTTTGAGTGAAAAATCTTCTTTGATTGTCGTGCGCTATCATTGAGGGGTTTAAACCGAGGCGTTTAGAGGATCCACTTCGCCATTTCTACTCTATGTTTCCTCTTGCTTCCAAATTATCCTTTGCTTTCAAGCTTCTTCTTGCCTTCAAGCTCATTCTTCGTCGTTTGAAAGCTATTTCCTGCTTTTCATCTTCATTCACCCGTGGTCTCTCACCATTCCTAGCTTGATACCTATTTCGTAAGTTCTCTGGCTCTTCTTTTTCTGTATTTCCTTTCGTCGTTTTTCTTTCTACTGTAGTTAGGGTTTGCTCATGGCTAGGATAAACAACTAATCTCTTGTAGAATTTAGGAAATGTTATAATATTCCTGACTAGGTGGATATTGAGTGTGCCCCTGTTCCTCGTAATGTTCGTAACATTTAGGATGACCACTGGATTCACGTTCTTTTGTTATCTCAAGGGGGTTTAACTTTTTCCCCAAATCTCCTTTTCTTACACTTCTTCCAGTATCTCGATATAGTCCCAGCCCAGTGTTCTCCAAACGTTTGGAAAATTGTAAATGGCGTCCATAGAATAAACCAACTCTATGGCACTAATTTAGGTTTAATTGAAATTTGCTTTTGTTATACCTTTTCTCGTACCAGCTATGGTCTTCTCTACTTAAAAGCGAGGAGTCCGGATAGGGTGTTGTTAGTGCATCTACCTGATTCCCATAAAGACTACTGGTCTGAGGGATTTATTGCTAGGAACTGGCAATTCCCTCCCCAAGTAGGGGGTGCAAGGTATAGAGGATCTCGAATCCCTACTTATGGGGAGGAATATATAAGTTGTTGTTCAATCTTACTGCCTTTTGATTGCTGCTTTAATGTATTCTTCCTCTAATACTTTCTTTTCTTTTACAACGAAGTCCAAGAATCAAGAGTCAGCTCTCCACGAGATCCGTGCTGCTGAGTTAATCAAAGCCTGGCAGATAAGAAACTTAATTGTAAAAGGTGAACACCCCAGGTCGGCTGCCTTTTTGTTGGAGTACAAGAATACTACCTTCAGTTTTATCGCTCGTCCAATAGATTCCATCCCTCATCTTGACATTCCAGAGGAAGAAGAGGAGGAAAATGTGCTCTCCCACTCATCGAGCTAGACGACGAAGAGGAGAGCAAGTCAAAGTCTGGTGTTGTTGCAGGGGGCAAAGGTGGTAGTGTTGAGGCAGGATCCAGTGAGGAAGAGTCTGGTGAAGAGAGGTCTAGCGAGGAGGGTTCTAGCTCAGGAGGTTCCAGGTCGAAGAGCTCCAACGAGGACACGGCTCCCCCCAGAAGAAAAAACCTGATTCAAGATGATGATGACGTCTTGTTTTCCAACAAGTTGAAGATGCAGAAGACAAGGTCTGGGGACACTGCTAGTGGTTCTCAGACCGCAGCTCATGAGAAGGTGCTGGAGAGGAAGAAGAAAGAAGTAGAGAAAAGAGAGAGAAAGAAAGAGGGAAGAAGAGATGAAGAGAGAAGAGGAGAAGAAAGAACAAATAAGTCACAGGCTTCCCTTGTGCCTGTGGGTGTCTCAGCTGAGGGGGCCTTTGTGGCTCTAGCCCCTCAGCTTGCTCTGATGATGCTCGAGAGAGCAGTACTGACGGCGGACCGTGAACGGCCTTCGAAGATGGGTCCAGAACAGTTAGCCCTGAAGGCAGATCAGGAACTTGCTTTGGTAAGGCCATTTCCTTTCTTCTTTGTTTTTTCTTTTTTTTCCTCGTATTCTTTATCTCACACCTGTTTCTTCTTGCAGTTTCTGTCTGACTACATCGTCCTTCGTCGCAATCGAGATGGGCTGGCGAGGAGGAACACTGAGCTCGAGGGGAGCCTGAGGACTGCACATGAGGCCTACAAGTCCTCCGAGAAAGCTCTCACAGAGGCTGATGCCTCTTCCGCCAAGGAGAGGGCTGGGGCGACCAAGGAGCTGAAGGAACTCTGCGAGGCCTATGAGCTGGTTATGGCGAGCAAATTTGCCGTCACAAATGAGAATATAGGGCTCGTGGAGAAGGTGAAGAGCCTGGAGGTAGGGGCAACCACTGTTAGAGAGAATGATTACAATGAGGGCTGGGAGGTAGCCTAAGAAGATGCCGAAAAGCAGATTGATTACATTAGTCGGGCAAACTTTAAGAAAGGATGGGATCGGGCCTTAGTCGCTACTGGAGTTGCTGCTGTCTCACCTTTATTTGGCGAGCACAATCCTGGCCCCAAGCCCATCGTTGATGGAGAAGCCCCTGCTGTCGACCAGCCTGCTGTTGATGCCCCCACTGCTCCTGCTGCTGATGCCCCTGCACTTGGGGCAGAGATGAGTGAGGCTGTTGCTAACAAAGGGAAGGAGCCAGCTCCCACTGAGCAGGTCGAGGTCGACCAATAGACTTCTAGGCTTATTTTCTTTACTTGTATTTTTTTGTTTTCTCTTTTTGTCATTCCATGTATCTGTACTTGGCTAGTGCCATTTTTCAATGAAGTGAAGGAATTTTGTTTTCACATTCATTGATATACTTGTCATTTGCGTTCCATGTCCTGTAATTTGTTGATCTTGATGATTACATTCCTGCCACTTCTCGTTTAGGCCAAATCCTTGGTTCGAATGTAAGCGACCTAGTTCGCCAAGCATTTATCAAGATTTGCAAACCCCTTAGGATAAGGAACCAAGATTATAAAGTTCAGTCCGAGGTAGTTGCCAGGCTGAATGATAGACTTGCGGAGACGGAGGAGGTTGGTGCCTCCGTTTAAGAGGAGATGGATGCTATGAAGGCTAAGCTATTGGACGCCTCCGAGATCAATCAGGTTGGAGAGGTTTTGCAGAAGGAAAATGATGCCTTAAGGAGGAAAGTTGCACGCCTCAGGGAGAATGCACCGAGCATTGCTCTTTCAGTTATACAGGATTCTTCGTCGTCAACAAGGCATCGAGCTAGAATTGGCGATAGCGGTTCCCTAAAGGAGATTGCTGAACCGAGGGGAGATGTGTGTCGAGCGTATGTGATAGCTGTTGGGCTTCATAGGGATGTCACCAGACTCATTTATTCAAAAAAGGTCCTCGGTAAGTGTGGGCAGTTGGATGCAACTAAGGCTGGACAGACGCTCTCACAAAGTTAAAGGAGGTCGAGGAGCTGGCCTTTATCAGAGGGTGGCTAAGTGCCCTCAGGGAGTTAAAGGTGCCCAAGAATTATGTCCTCTGGTACAGGCATGAGATCACTTCCTCGTCCTTGGAGCCCAATCTATTTAGAAGGGATGACCGCTCGATCCCAATAGATGCAATCCTGACGCGATTGCTAGAGTCAAGCCTGGAGGAGGTTGAGGAGGACTTTGCCCCTTATCCAGATGATGGTCGAAGGGTGCGAGTAGTTGATTACCTTGCCCAGCGACCTGGTCCCCCTTAGGATCTAATTTATTTTATCGCTGTTGCACGTGTAACTGTGTAACCTTTGGCAACAAATTTTTTATCTTTAGGGCAGTTGCCAACTAAACATACGTTGTCTGTTTTTTATTTATAATTTCTAGCTATTCTGGGCTTCTCAGCCGACTAAATATGACTTGGAGTTTATTTTTGAATGAGTATTCCCCCAGTCCAATATGCCATAGGCATACCATTCCACCTCACTTTACCTTTTAGGTCGTGTCGTCACACTGCCCTAGGCCTAAGTAGGGCGATGGTGAGGATACACCTGATCAATGGGCAATCCGCCCGAGCAGGATTTTGGAGCCAAGCTATGTTGGCGACCAACCTGGGTTAGACATATTGCTTAAGGGTCCCCTGTAGGTCTTCATTTGTTGCCGGAGCAAACTAGGAGGCCAGTTGTGTTACGAACAAAGGCATAAGTAGGGTTATTATCTGTCAACCCTGCTAGCTATGCTTTAGAGAAGTTGAGCTGGTATAAACGCACCCACTATATTACAATCACGAGAGGCTAGCTCAAGAGATCTTTCGATTGGAGCAAGTTAACCAACTTACTGTAATCCATGCTTTTTATAATATATGTTAAAAGAGTGAAGCCTGTGACTTGGAATGGGTGCACATAATAGAATATACTTGAGACAACCAACATATATAGAATGCTAAGGCCAATCTAGTTATATTGATCAAGGTCAGGAACAGAGAGAAACATTAATTTTTAAATGAAACTTCGCCTAAACTAATGGTGTATAAAGAAATCTAGAAGTAGAATTTCTTTAGGTTGGTCATATTCCAAGCTCTTGGTATCTCCCTGCCTTCCAGCGTTTCCAAGTGGTAAGCTCCTTATAAGTCGTCATTTATCACCTTGAATAGTCCATCCTAGTTAGGTCCTAACTTGCCATCTGATGGTCTCACATCACTACCAAGAACTTTCCTTAGGATATAGTCTCCGACCTGGAATTTCCTTCGATTGACTTTCTGATTGTATTGTCTGGCTAGCTGTTGCTGGTAAAATGCCAGCTTAACTAGAGACAATTCCTGTCGCTGGTCGGCTAAGTCAAGTTCATTAAGCAATGCTTCATCATTGTGGCATTGGTCTACTAACGTAGAATTCATGGTAGGGAGAACAACTTCTAATGGGATAATTGCTTCCATTCCATATGTTAGTGCAAAGGGTGTCTCCCCAGTTGCTCGCCTTGGGGTGGTACGATAGGCCCAGAGGATGTGGGGCAGTTCGTTTGCCCATGCTCCTTTAGGTCGCTCTAGGCGCTTTTTCAATCCATCGATCACTGTCTTGTTGAAAGCCTCAGCTTGACCATTGCTTTGAGGATATGCCACAGAGCTGAAGTAGTACCTGATTCCATGATCGTTGCCAAAGCCTTGGAAGGGGCCACTCTCGAACTGGGTCCCGTTGTCGGTAATAATCGTCCTGGGTATGCCGAAGCGTGTGATGATATTTCTCCATATGAACCTTATCATATTTATGTCCCTGATGTTCGCTAGTGGTTCTGCCTCTATCCACTTTGTGAAGTAGTCTGTGGCGACCAACAGATACTTCTGATCGCCTGCTCCAGTAGGCAGAGGACCTATGATGTCCAGACCCCACTAGGTGAAGGGTCAGGGGCTAGTTAGGGACTTTAGGTCGCTGGCGGGTTGATGGACCATGGGCGGGTGCTTTTGGCTTTTTTTGCATTTCGGACGTAGACTCCAACACCCTTCTGCATGTACGACAATCAGTATCCTTCCTTTATTGCTCGAAAGGCTATCGACCTTCCTCCTGCGTGACTTCCACAAATTCCTTCATGAAGCTCGTGCAGAACTTGCTCGACGTCCTGTGGATGAACGCACTGGAGGTAGGGGCCAGTGAAAGATCTCTTATATAACTTGGCCTCAGGAGATAAGTGAAAGTGAGAGGCCTTGACTCTTATCTGATGAGCCGTCTTCTTATCACTTGACAATTTATCATTTCGCAAGTAATCTATAACGAGATCCATCCTGCTCAGAGCCTTTTCAATATGGAGAATTTGCCCAAGGTTCCGTAATTCAGTAGCCTGATGAATGCTGGGTTGAGCGAGGAAGTCAATTTGGATTGTCCTTCTCAAGTTGGAGTTTATTGCTGAGCTTAGAGCTGCTAGGGCATCTGCATGGCTGTTCTGTCCCCTGGTGAACTGCTGAACATCTACTTGATCGAAGTTGGCCATTAATCCTTTCACAATGGCGAGATAAGCTGCCATTCTTTCATCATTTGCATTAAAGTCATCGCTTATTTGGTTAGAAACTAGCTGCGAATCACCGAAGACCTGAAGGTGCCTCGCCCCTATCAACTGTGCTTTGTGTAGTTCGACGATCAACATCTCGTATATAGCTTCGTTGTTGGAGGCTTCAAATCCAAGTCTGATTCCCTACTCGAGCATTGTATTCTCAGGAGTCACTAGCACGATACCTACTCCTGCCCCTTTGAGTTGGAGGCTCCATTAACGTATAATGTCCAAACACTCAAGCCTTCTCTTGAACGACTGGTCTCGGGGTGATCGCAAGGCTGTTCCCGTGTGAACTCAGCAATGAAATCGACCAGGACTTGCCCACAATATTATTAAGGGGTCCTTTACATGTTCACAATATTATTAATGGGTCCTTTACATGTCCGCAATATTATTAAGGGGCCCACTACATGTATGTGTCCATAATATCACCAATAATCCAAATAACAACAAAATTATATTTCTTTGGTGTAATTGAATTATTTTTACAAAACAACCCCATAATTTTGTTCTTCAATCTCTTAAGTTCTTAATTTCTTTTTAGAACCCATGAGTTTTGATGGAGGCTATAATCAAGACATATATCAATAAAAGGAAAAGAATAGGGTAAACATGATTGATTTTTAGATGTAGGAATTGACTATAGATCCGAGTTCTCCTCGAAAAATTGATAGAAAAACTCTCTTGAACCATTTTGAAATAATTTTATTTTGACCCCCAAAAATAAGATTGAAAACTGTTTTAATGATGTTTTGGGTTTTGGAGGTGGAAGATGAAGAGAGAAGAGAGTGTTTGGCTTCTAAGGGTTTGCACAAGTTGTGTGTTAAAATTACTAACCTGAGCTTCCTTTTTATAGTAAAGTTTGGGAGTTAAAATATAAATAAAATTTGTAAAAAAAGAAGTAGTCTGGCCAAACAGAAAAAATGGCATAAATCGGGTCTAAATTATATTTTTTCGAAATGTCGAAGAAGGTAAAGTTGCTCAAAATTAAATTTTGAGTCGGTATGGTGAATTTCAGAATTTTCTGAGCACTTTTATTTTTTTGAATAAAATAATAATATTTTATTAATTTTTTTTTCGACTTTTGACCCCATGGCACTCTTAGGCCTATTTTTAGCATTCAATAAATATGGTCAAATTATATTTAACCCAAATAAAACGTCCTAAAAAAATCACGCAAGTTCGCGTCCTGCGCGACACCTGCTGACAAAAGTCCAATTTTATTTAAACATACCCATTTAAAAATCCGGGTTGTTACATACTTCCCCACTAACAAGAAATTTCGTCCTCGAAATTTGACGAAAACCCAAACGCATAAAACAATATAAGGTTCACATATGCCTACCCGTAATGTGCCAAAACCGGGAGCCCATACGCTCAATCCTAGCCGCACAATATCCCACGGTCGAAAATATAACCCCAATTTACAAAAATAAGATAAATAATTAATTATTCTCAATTCTCAACAGTGCATGGCGTTTTGTGCGTGGGACGTCTCGCAAACGAAATCCAAATAAGGAACCCCCCCGATACACTACTCCTAGGCACTGTTGATTATCGATATATATATATATATATACGTAACTATGAAAATAATGGCGTACCACGCGCTCTCGCGAATCACCACCCGATTAAATCTCCAAAAGTCATCTAAACACCAAGGTCCTCAAATTTCATCACATCACAAAAATCGATACTTACAATAACCAACAATTGCACTAGCAATATCCAAAATAACTCTCATCTCCAAATCACCTCTAAAGATACTCGCATAGAGATTATTAATTCTAACCTCAATTACCCCAATCAACACAAAACTCCAAGTCATTCTAATGCTAACACATCCTTCTCATCGATATTCCTATTTCCAAACTTCGTTAACACGTATGCTAGAACCACTATCTTAGAAGGTACAAACCAACAAAAGGGAATCAAAGATCGGTAACACGGAAGCTAAACGAACTCATAACCTACGAGACCTAAGACCATGCTCTGATACCATCTGTAACACCCCGCTAAATTTTGACATCGCCCGCCACCAAAATTAAGCTGGACATTAATAAATTAAATATCATCCTCACATGTGACAGATGTGAGACATATAAATTTTAATCCTCAAGATAAATATTTTAAATCAATCTCAAATATTAAGGACATCCAACTGATTTATCATCAAAGTGCGATATAAAGTCCGTCACATGAAATCTCCGAATGACTTAATTATTACAATAAATCAAATCCAACTGAAATCTCTTAAGACAACTTCGAAACCGAAAGGCCCAATAAAAACCCAAATATAGTCTCAGAATAAATACGACTGAAAAGGAGAAAAAATAAATGACTAAAACGATAATATAGTTCCAGCTCCACTTCCGAAGGATGTCCAAAAATATCTATGTAGCTACTCCAATTTAATTCCTGAAAATATTAGTCAACGCATGTGTCAGAGCCAAAGCCCTGAGCATAAATACCGGGTACTCCTTTCAATTAGGGTCCTTGAACCCAGACAATAGTGCTATACATATCGACCATAACAATAAAATATTTTAATTAGAAGAAAAGTCTAGAATCCTTAACAATTAAATTTTCTAAGTACCCCTAAGATTTAAATGTGCCACACCAATATTATTTTAAATTTAATCCCAAACCCCACGATGTTAATGTTTCTGAATTAACCAGGATGAATTGTTCTCACTTTATTATTAGGTATGGCGGTCCTCCCGCCGTGGATGATTTACACCAAAGTAGATTAATATTACCACACATCCCCTTGGCAAGACCGTCGTCTAACCCGATTTTAATCTGCGGCCCTCGACATATGACAAGGTTCATCCCCTTGCCAAGACTGCCGTCTGACCCGATTTTATTCTGCGGCCCTCGACATATGGCAAGGTTCTACACACAACACACATCCCATTGTCAAGTCCGCCGTCTGATCTGTTTTTATCCTGCGATCCTCGCGATATGACAAGGTTCCACACACGACACGACATAAACGTTCTCTGACCCGGTTAAACTGTCGGTCCTGGACACATGATGTCGCCATTCAATTCTTAATACCAGTTTTAGTCTTGCGGTATTAATTTTCCAAAATTTCTCATACTAGTTATTCACAATAAATTTTTCCCACCCTTAATAGTGATGTGAAAATCCTCAAAATATTCCTTAGTCCCAATTAAAAGTTCCCAAAACACAATTTCATCACATAATAAATAAATTATGACTTTAACAATTTACTTCACTAAATATCAATTCTAGGTAATCTTATCAACGGTAAAAATAGAAAATTTACCCCCACCCCAATTTATATAACCCGCATAGATTTATTTTAATTAGTCCCATCCCTAATTACCATAAATCGCAATTAAGGCTCGCTTTATTAGTCCCATACCTAACAAGTGTATTATAACAAGAGGTGAAAACCAATTATCTAAAGTACCAACGTTCCCGAAATATTCAATATTATAATATTTCATTTTTGACATAATCAACAATTTATTTGAATATTCCCAACAATATTAATTTTTCAATAAATAATTTTTAATCCAAATATGGGGAATTTAAGAACACGTAATTATTATGATTTTTCCGAATCATTATTATAAATCACAAGTTCTATATTAGTTATTTATTTCTTAGTACAATTAATTTAATTGTTTTAAAGAATATACGTAAACATCCAATTTAAATTACTGATGGGTCCTCTACATGCCCACAATATTATTTAGGGGTCCTTTACATGTCCACAATATTATTAAGGGGTCCTCTACATGTATGTGTCCATAATATCACCAATAATCCAAATAACAACAAAATTATATTTATTTGCTATAATTAAATTATTTTTACAAAACAACCCCATAATTATGTTCTTTAATATCTTAAGGTCTTAATTTATTTTTCGAACCCATGAGTTTTAATGGAGGCTATAATCAAGACATATATCACTAAAGGAAAAGAATAGGGTAAACATGATTAATTTTTAGATATAGGAATTGACTACGGATCCGAGTTCTCCTCGAAAAATTGATCGAAAAACTCTCTTGAACTATTTTGAAATAATTTTGTTTTGACCCCCAAAAATAAGCTTGAAAATTATTTTAATGGTGTTTTGGGTTTTGGAGGTGGAAGATGAAGAGAGAAGAGAGTGTTTGGTTTCTAAGGGTTTGCACAAGTTGTGTGTTAAAATCCCTAACCCGAGCTTCCTTTTTATAGTAAAGTTTGGGGGTTAAAATATAAATAAAATTCGTAAAAAAAAAAGTGGTGTGGTCGAACAAAAAAAGGCCTAAATCGGATCTAAATGACTTTTTTTTGAAATGTCGAAGAAGGTAAAGTTACTCAAAATTAAATTTTGAGTCGGTATGGTATTTTCAGAATTTTCTGAGCACTTTTATTTTTTTGAATAAAATAATAATATTTTATTTATTTATTTATTTATTTTTCGACTTTTGACCCCATGGCACTCTTAGGTCTATTTTTAGCGTTCAATAAATATGGTCAAATTATTTTTACGCCCAATAAAACGTCCTACAAAAATCACGCAAGTTCGCGTCCTGCGTGACACCTACTGACAAAAGTCCAATTTTATTTAAAAATACTCATTTAAAAATCCGGGTTGTTACATACTTCCCCACTAACAAGAAATTTCTTCCTCGAAATTTGACGAAAATCCAAATGCATAAAACAATATAAGGTTCACATATGCCTACCCATAAAGTGCCAAAATCGAGAGCACGTACACTTAATCCTAGCCGCACAATATCCCACGGTCGAAAATATAACCCCAATTTACAAAAATAATATAAATAATTAATTATTCTCAATTCTCAACAGTGCATGGCGTTTCGTGCGTGGGACGTCTCGCAAGCGAAATCTAAATAAGGAACCCCTCGATACACTACTCTTAGGCACTGCCGATTATCGAGATATATATATACATAACTATGAAAATAATGGCGTACCACGCGCTCTCGCGAATCACCACCCGATTAAATCTCCAAAAGTCATCTAAACACCAAGGTCCTCAAATTTCTTCACATCACAAAAATCGATACTTACAATAATCAACAATTTCACTAGCAATATCCAAAATAACTCTCATCTCCAAATCACCTCTAAAGATACTCGCATAGAGATTATTAATTCTAACCTCAATTACCCCAAGCAACACAAAACTCCAAGTCATTCTAATGCTAACACATCCTTCTCATCGATATTTCTATTTCCAAACTTCGTTAACACGTATGCTAGAACCACTATCTTAGAAGGTACGAACCAACAAAAGGGAATCAAAGATCGGTAACACGGAAGCTAAACGAACTCATAACCTACGAGACCTAAGACTATGCTCTGATATTTCTGTAACACCCCGCTAAATTCTGGCGTCGGCCGCCACCAAAATTAAGCTGGACGTTAATAAATTAAATATCATCCTTAGCATGTGACAGATGTGAGACATATAAATTTTAATCCTCAAGATAAATATTTTAAATCAATCTCAAATATTAAGGACATCCAACTGATTTATCATCAAAGTGCGATATAAAGTAAGTCACGTGAAATCTTCGAATATCTTAATTATTACAATAAATCAAGTCCAACTGAAATCTCTTAAGACAACTTTGGAACCGAAATGCCCAATAAAAATCCAAATATAGTGTCACAATAAATACGACTGAATAGGAGAAGTTATAAATGACTAAAACAATAATATAGTTCCAGCTCCACTTCCGAAGGATCTTCAAAAATATCTATGCAGCTACTCCAATTTAATTCCTGAAAATATTAGTCAACGCATGTGTCAGAGCCAAAGCCCTGAGCATAAATACCGGGTACTCCTTTCAATCAAGGTCCTTGAACCCAGACAATAGTGCTATACATATCGACCATAACAATAGAATATTTTAATTAAAAGAAAAGTCTACAATCCTTAACAATTAAATTTTCTAAGTACCCCCAAGATTTAAATGTGCCACACCAATATTATTTTAAATTTAATTCCAAACCCCACGATGTTAATGTTTCTGAATTAACCAGGATGAATTGTTCTCACTTTATTATTAGGTATGGCGGTCCTCCCGCCGTGGGTGATTTACACCAAAGTAGATTAATATTACCACCCATTCCCTTGCCAAGACTGTCGTCTGACCCGATTTTACTCTGCGACCTCGACATATGACAAGGTTCATCCCCTTGCCAAGACTACCGTCTGACCCGATTTTATTCTGCGGCGCTCGACATATGACAAGATTCCACACACAACGCACAACACATATCCCCTTGTCAAGTCCGCCGTATGATCTGTTTTTATCCTGTGATCCTAGCGATATGACAATGTTCCATACACGACACGACATAAACATCCTCGGACCCGGTTAAACTGTCGACCCTGGACACATGATGTCGCCATTCAATTCTTAATACCAGTTTTAGTCTTGCGGTATTAATTTTTCAAAATTTCTCATACTAGTTATTCACAATAAATTTTTCCCACTCTTAATAGCGATGTGAAAATCCGCAAAATATTCCTTTGTCTCAATTAAAAGTTCTCAAAACACATTCTCATCATATAATAAATAAATGATGACTTTAACAATTTACTTCACTAAATATCAATTCTAGGTAATCTTATCAACGATAAAAATTGAAAATTTGCCCCCACCCTAATTTATATTACCCGCATAGATTTATTTTAATTAGTCTCATACCTAATTATCATAAATCGCAACTAATGCCCACTTTATTAGTCCCATACCTAACAACTATATTATAACAAGGGGTGAAAACTAATTATCTAAAATACCAACGTTCCCGAAATATTCAATATTATAATATTTCATTTTTGACATAATCAACAATTTATTAAAATATTCCCAACAATATTAATTTCTCAATAAATAATTTTTAATCCAAATATGGGGAATTTAAGAACACGTAATTATTATGATTTTTCCGAATCATTATTATAAATCACGAGTTCTATAATAGTTATTTATTTCTTAGTACAATTAATTTAATTATTTTTAGAAATTTACATAAGCATCCAATTTAAATTACTAAGGGGTCCTCTATATACCCACAATATTATTGAGGGGTCCTTTACAGGCCAACAATATTATTAATGGGTCCTCTACATGTATGTGTCCATAATATCACCAATAATCCAAATAACAACAAAATTATATTTATTTGGTATAATTAAATTATTTTTATAAAACAGCCCCATAATTATTTTCTTCAATATCTTAAGTTCTTAATTTCTCCCATGAGTTTTAATGGACTCTATAATCAAGACATATATCACTAAAGGAAAAGAATAGGGTAAACATGCCTGATTTTATAGATGTAGGAATTGACTATAGATCCGAGTTCTCCTCGAAAAATTGATCGAAAAACTCTCTTGAACCATTTTGAAATAATTTTGTTTTGACCCCAAAAAATAAGCTTGAATACTGTTTTAATGGTGTTTTGGGTTTTGGAGGTGGAAGATGAAGAGAGAAGAGAGTGTTTGGCTTATAAGGGTTTACACAAGTTGTGTGTTAAAATCCCTAACCCGAGCTTCCTTTTTATAGTAAAGTTTGGGGTTAAAATATAAATAAAATTTGTAAAAAAAAAAAGTGGTGTGGCCGAACAAAAAAATGGCCTAAATCGGGTTTAATGACGTTTTTTCGAAATATCCTAGAAGGTAAAGTTGCTCAAAATTAAATTTTGAGTCGGTATGGTGATTTTTAGAATTTTCTGAGCAGTTTTATTTTTTTGAATAAAATAATAATATTTTATTTATTTATTTATTTTTCGACTTTTGACCCCATGACACTCTTAGGCCTATTTTTAGCATTCAATAAATATGGTCAAATTATTTTTAACCCCAATAAAATATCCTATAAAAATCACGCAAGTTCGCGTCTTGCGCGACACCTGTTGACAAAAGTCCAATTTTATTTAAAAATACCCATTTAAAAATTCGGGTTGTTACATCGTCTTGCTAACTCCCTGGTTGATCTGGCACTGCGGTGAGCTGGGTGCTGGTCCCTCTCCCTCCGGACCATACTTCGTGTATCGTTACCGACGAGCTGGTTGCAATTGTTCAGAATGGTTATAACCTGACTTGTGTCTCTCTTTTCCTTCTGAGCCATGTCTTGGGCTTCTTCCTCGGCTGCGAGATTTGCTGGCCTGATGACTATGAGTCCTGCTGTGGCGTCGCCTTGTATTTCGACGGAGTTCTCTCTCCAGTCTTTCCAATTGCCTTTTGAGGTGAGCATTCTCGTTCTCCTGTTGGCGAGTGGCCTCCTCCTGCTCTTGGAGTCTGGCCTCATAGGCATCAATTAACCTAGAAATCTGTGTGGACCTGGGTAGCCCTTTACTTTCTTTAGAGACTTGCCTCTCATGGCGAAGTCTTGGGTTTGAATGGCACATTTTAGACCTTACCCTTGGAGGGTTCGGCTGCTACTGAATATCTCCTGCTTGAGGAACATTACTGCAGTGATGGGACATTGCTGGTTCTTGTTGGTGAAGGTTTTCGCAGGAAAAATAATCGTTTTCCACAGACGGCGCCAATCGCGGTGACAAAAATCTCAACACAAATAATATATGAAGGAAAACAATCACCGATATGAAAGAAACAACAACAATCACAATCACAATTACACGACACAAGAATATACGTGGTTCGACAAATTACCTACGTCCACGGAGAGGTCTACTGTTCTTATTAAGTAACTCTCGAGATAGTTGTTCACATGCCCTTTGCCTTGGACCATGGGTATAATATATATTCAGTTGAAAGAAAGATAGTGTTGGTAACCAACATGTTAGCTCAGTATCCCCTGAATATCTCATCCGAGATTTTAGGGATGGACTTGGCCATATCTTTTTATTCTAACTGTCAACTAGAACGCATAATTTGGGTCGGGCACCTTTTATTCTCATTTGGGCTTGGCCAGCTACTCTTATGGGCCTAGTCGACGAAAGGGTACCCACAATTATTTTTGTAGATGATCTCCTCCTTATGTAGATCATATATACCGAGTTTGGTTAAAAAATACATTTTTTTACTATTTTAAAAAAATGAGTATGTTGCTAAAAGGTATGTTGGAGAGCCTGACTGATATATATATACTCAGACTTTCATATGCAACAAGTTTATGTTGGAGAGCCTGACTGATATATATATAGTCAGACTTTCATACCGATTTTTTTAAAATATTAAAAAAATTATTTTTGAGTTCAATTTTTTTATATGGTATTTAAACAGTTGAATGGACGCATATAAAAAAATTAGCTTAAAATATATATTTTTTTGCTATTTTTAAAAAAATCGGGCAAACTTTTAGAGCTTTGAAGCTGTGAAAGTCTGACCGATTTTTTAAAAATGGCAAAAAAAGTAATTTGAGCTGATTTTTTTATACGGGTCATTTGAAATGTTTAACTCTCACATACAAAAATTCAACTCAAAAATATATTTTTTAATATTTTATTAAAATAGGTTTGCGCCGATAAGTATGTACATTTGGTATGTATGAGACCCTACCCCCCCCTCTCTCTCTCTCTCTCTCTCTCTCTCTCTCTCTCTCTCTCTCTCTCTCTCTCTCTATATATATATATATATAAAAGTACACTACTATGTTTGTAAATTTATATGCTATAGGAATGGAGACAGAGAACTCAACTGCGTTTGTCTAAAGGAATTTCTTGATGTGTGATTTTTTTTTGCTAAAATATGTATGTCGGGATTTTACAGTAATTTTATTGAATGAATGGCATGAACTTGGTTTTATCTTAATACATTCTTTGCTCAATTGCCTGTGGATTGAATATTAAATGAATGTTTGGCTATGTATATTTTTAGACACATATATACCCCTATAATAAGCCAAACAGTTAAAGATGTTACTCTTAACTTGATTTGTTTATTAGCCGAGTGAACATATTAGGATTTTTTTCTAAGTTAAGTGAGTCTTTCTCACGATACAAGTTTGAGAACAAATATTTTCCTTTTTATTCCTATCCAAGGTCCAAGCTTATTTATGTGCATAAATGTTGGAATTTCCCAAATCTATAATTTTCCATATAATTGAAGTGTTATTTTGAGATTTATCTCTTCACTAGCAGACTATTAACTTTCTCTCTCTAACTGGGTTTCAATTTTTTATATTCAAATTTTTTAGGCGCGGGGCATGACTGAAAAGGGGTAGGATGAGTTGCCATCAATATTACAAACAATTGCGTGTCTAGTATGCACAACGTAAGTTGGCATCAAGTTCCTTTCATTATCAAAGTTTTAACTTGTCCCGTAACTTGAATGGTGATCACATATAAATCAGGCTCACGTTCCTAATTTGGGTTTGACTCTATTTGAGGTTTCCACATTATTCACTGGTCATGATCAATCTATACAACTAGATGCCAGAAATCAAAGCAAAGGACTTTGAATAATCCATCATTAAAGTGAGCTCATCTATTTGATTCTGAACTTCGTGGGCATCTCTAACAATGTTTTTCACGAAAAAGGCTGAATCAAACATGCATTGTCTTGTCTAATAAAATGTGAATATCTCGTGTGTAATCAATCTCAATCCAATATAGGGATAGAACTAGGCCAGATTTTTTTTGACGTGAAAAACGTTTATCTTCCTCAATCTACTCGACCAATAATTCTCATTGATAGATGTCATCTTCCTCCCATATTTTATATACACAAAAAAAAGAAGAGTTTTGAATGACAATAATGTGCATTGTGATTAGACCCAACAAAATGAGACGTGACACGATAACACAATACGAATCGACACTAAATTAATGGGTTGAGTCTTAATGGTTTTGAATTATATTAATATCAACCCGATAAGACACGATAGTTAATGGATCAGGTTAGTGTTGACTCCTTTTATCCATTAAGACCCATTAATTGAAGCAAAATAAGATATATTGTTGGGACTTCTATAGAGTTTATGAAGCTTAATGTTACAGAATTTACTAAATGAGAGATTAGTAATGTGAATGAATTAATGAGTCTAATTGTGGTTAATAATGGTCTAATGTGTCAACTTTTATACAATTCAAAATAACTCATTATCTTAAAGGGTAATAACAAGTGAACACAACACGAAACGTTAAGGTAACAGGTCGGGTTTGAATATGATTTTTCATACGATAAAAGAGTCATCCATTTAGACACAAATTCGATAAAATTCGGATACGATAAAAATTGATGCGAACACGACTCGACACGATCCTTTGCCAGGTTGAATTGTGATACGATTGGCTGAATATAGGATATGTTTATCTTTTCAAAAAGTTAAGATTGCTTACAATTTTTCCCCTTTATTTTGGAATCACTGTGATCAGAGTTGAAAAAGACACGAGTGGTTAAGTGAAATACTACTATACTTTTTACAGTTTTTGAATCTAGTTCTCTAAGGATTGAGCAAGAATTGGATTAGTGGAAATAATAAAAATTAAGGTAAGAGAACGTCTCACTAAGATTATTTTCAATGGTATTATAAATATTAATTTAGTCTAAAATTAATATTAGGCTCTACCATTAGTGTAAAAGCTCTTGCTAACTTAACAAAGTGTAAAATGAAGTTAATAAACATTATATATACACCACCATATCAATTAGTACTGGCAAAATGGGGCTAAAATAATAAAATCCTACTCATTTAAATATGGATCCCATTTTTAAAAACTACGAGTCAAATATATGGCTCATATTTAAAAGTTATGAGTCAAATATGAGACTTATATTTGAAAACAACGAATCAAATATGAAATTCATTTAAAAAGTTACGAGTCAATTATAAAGTCTATTTTCAAAAGTTACGAGTAAAATATGAGTTTTTTACATATACTTGAAATTGTAATACTTATTTGGATAGAAAAAATGGGTTAACCCAATCGATATTTGGTCCGTCCATATTTGGTCCAACTCATACTTAGCCCAACCCATAGTTGGTCCGCTCAAATTAGGCCCAACCCATAGTTTTGCCACTACTAATATCAACCTTCTCCCTCATTTAAAACTTTGATGTAAAATTTGTATTTTTGAAATGCATTTGTCGAGACTATAATACATCTACGTTCAAAATCAAATTCTTTAGAAAAATAAGGGCAAAGATATATTCATTTTATATGTGGGTGTTTAGAAGGAATCAACAGTGTATAAATTTTGTGTAAAGCCTACTTTATACATACGATTTGAAATAAAATTATACACAGTTGTTTTTTTATAATAGAATTAGACATAGTTATTGAAGAGTTTTAATCCACTTACTCTTCTTTAATGTTTTTTTCTAACCTTTCATAAAAACGAATGCTTTTAATCTTTTAATACTTGTACCCTATTGGTTGATGCAGAAATATTATTACATGTTTTTAAATGGTCCAAACACTTCGATCAATGAGGTGATAGTATGGGTGGCTACGGTATGATTTTTTACCATACTGTTCCGTTTTTACTCGAAAAAAACAATAGTGGTTTATTGTATCAAATTACCGAGAATCGAAATTACAGACTATTTTATGGTTGGTTTTGGTTTATGCATTTTCAAAATCGATATACCGATATTATCGTACGAAACTATAAATACTGAATTACCCTACCAAAATTACCGAAATTAGCATACAAAAACTACCAATTTACCGTACTAAATATACCAATTTGTTAAAAAATTACTAATACATTTAATCCAAAAAATTCATTTTAACTTTAAACATTAAATCAAGTCTCCAACTTTCAATTTGGACCCACTCACACACTTCTTAATTTTATCCACATACTATACAAACTAAATAAATGACTTACCTAAGACACTTTTGAACCCTTGGACCATTCTCATCTCATCCGTTAATTTTTAGGTATAAAATCACCTCAAAGTGAGTCATAAAAGTAAAAAAAAAAAGCCTAACCAAACGGTTTCTACTTTATCTATAATGTCTCTCTCCTAGGTAAATTTTTAATTCATCTCTCTCCACCGTGAATCTGATAGTTATGTTATGTCGGTTTGTTTAAGCTGTGTGTAGTTATGTTGTATTGGTGTGATTCAACGCTTCGTTTGTTCAAAGCTTTTGGGTTTGGTTGTTGGTTTCTTTGAATATTTAGCGCGAATTACCCCTAGAAAAAATATATAACACACAAAGGAGAGAAATGTAAAGTTATGTGTTAATGTTGATGTTCTTGTGTTCCATAATCTTTACCATATTTATCGAAATTTACTATATTTTCTGGAAAATTGATTTTACCGATGTACCGCGCGGTTTGGTTTGGTTTAGTTTATGGGCTGGTGTATTGGTTGGTAAAAATGATAATTTTGGTTTGGTGAATTCAAAGTTAGTTTGGTATTAGTATGCTCATTTAACCGACCAAATCGATCGAAAATCAACCCTAGGTGTGAGGATCACTGTTATTAATAAACATCAATCAAGATCATGGCAGTTCATAATTGAAAGGGGCTTATATGACTTACTCCGTTGTCAAAAGATTTTAGCCGCTTGCGTTCACTATTATTATATTTATATGATAAACTCTTAGCTCTTTCGAGCAAGAAAACACTCGCCTGCCACATTTTCTGATTTTCCTATCCCTAAATTACCATTTCCTCTACAACATGATTCATCTTCTTTCAATTCGAAAGTCTTTAAAATTCTAACTTCCTCTTTACTCATAAACATACCCAGAACACATGTTCATTTCCTATGATTTTCGCATCAAGCAACAAAACCTGATTCAAGACATCGATATTAACAATTTTCTTTATAGAGTAGTCTTAAATTTAACCAAACGCTATTTAAATAATATGATCTCTAATTATGAAAAGTCAATAGCACATTTGATTTCAAATAAACTTAAAATTGTATAAATAATGATATATTATTAGAATCTATAGTTATATGCATCACTTTAAAAAAAATGAAAAATTTCATGAAATACATTTTTTTGTGTGCACTAGGTAAAGTACACCCAAAAAATGTGAGCATTTTAATAAAGGGTTGTCTTAAGGCACCACCTATTTTTCTCTCATTAGATAATAAAAAAATATTGATAATGTCATCCACACAACTCAATTATTTTTAAAGTATATAAAATAAAAGGCAAAATCACATACATTCACTTAAATTTGGCTTTCAAGCCATAATAAAATATCTCTAAATTTATTTTTAGCCCGCAATACTTTTGTAACCCTTACCTAACCCCACCACCACAACCACCGCAAAACCATCAACCACCCAACGTTAATCCTAACCTAACCCTAATCGTAACTCACAACCACCACTACCATGACCTCCACCATAAACAAACCGACCACTATCAACAAACATACCCGCTACCACACAAAAATACCATATATAAATATGTAGATCAGTTGAAAGAAGAAGTGAGGATTTTGCAGCGAATTTTAATACAACGGGTAGTGGTGAATTTTAATGGAAACGATTACACTGAATTTTGGGGAACCTAATGGGGTACCATTGACGCACATGCAAAATGCAAAACATTGGTGGATAAAAATGAATTTTCAAAAATTTCCAATTTACCTATGCGTCATAGACTGTTGTCATATATCCCATCAACTGTTTTTCGAGGATTTTTTTTTGGAGAGAGAATTAATTTCTAAGGTTGTAAAGAGAAAACATTAATGGTAAAAATGAAAATTTGAAATCTTTATAATTGCCTATATTTAATGGATATCTTTTGATAGATCAAAGTGTCCAAAATACATAAATTTTGTGTAAATCTGACTTATATTTTGAAAGATTTAATTTAGAAATTCGAGCACAAAAAGATAAAATAAGAAAACTTACCTTATCAGTTAAATAGTAAACCGAAAGACCCTAGTGTCTAAAAATAAATAAACGCATATCAGACTATCAAAAAATGTATAACCAGGAACATAAGACTAAAAAACTATAAGTTAAAATATGGAGCTATACTGCGATATTTGCAATGTTTCATCCATTTATACTGTAGGTGTATGTGAATTGATTTATCATACGTTTGTGCGTATATATGTATAATACCAAATTAGAGTTAATGCCTAGTAGGAGCATAATAAAAGCATCTATGTTACGAGAAAACAATTTAAGTTAGGTAATTATTCTAAAATTAATTTTAATAAATTATTTAATAAAATAAATGTTATAAATATCACATTTGTATTTTAAGTGCATTAAATAATTATATTTACATTTGAGTAAAATATTTTTATAAACATGAAACAAACACTTCATAAATTAACTTGGGACACCTTAAATTTTTCCATTTAATAACATAGTACTACAATTGCTGTTTTATTGGGTGGCTAAAAACTTGCCATCACATTGTGCGAGTATCTATGGCCAACCCAGGTCTGCCATCATTTCTTCACACCCAACCCCTCCTAATGTTAACGTGGCAGATGAGTGAGTGGTCATTTATGACTTCTATTTGAATAGCTAAACGTGGCCTTATCTATGCCAGACATGTTGCCATTCCACTCCTCGTAATGCATTTAATTAAATTATTTTGATATTTGATTCGTTGATTATATAAAAAAAACTATTAATTAGAAATGTCTCAAAAAATAAAATAAAACGATTGATTTGAAAAGAAATAAATATATAGTATATAATTAAAGAAATAAAACGTAGCATTTAGATTACAAGTTTGTAATTATACAATGTCCCTTTCAACTCATTAGGATAGGTTTTTTTTTTTGGGTGGGGCGTGGGTGGGGGTGAAATGTAAAATTTTAATTAACACTAAAGGCACTAACGCCCAACAATACATCAGATACAACCCAAACAAAAAGCCTAACACAACCCTATTACGATTAGTAGTGACAAATGGACGGTTATGGATGGATCAAAAATGGATATGGATAAATTTGGACGGGTTAAAAGTGGGTCGGGCATAATAATTTGGACGGGTTTGGTCGGTTTAAATCCGGGTCGGGTCGGATCAAACCCGGGTCGGGCCGGATTGACCCACTTTTTTTTTTTTTGAAAAAACAATTATTATACTATATACAAATAAATATGGTATAATAATTTTGAAAAAAAATATACAAGTAAATACGAATAAAAAAAATCTTTTAACTCTTTAGTAATTTGAGTTTTATTTTTGTGAGGGTCCAAAATCATTTTAACCGGCTAATGACCCGCCAACAAACCAACTTATTGGATTGTTCAAACCATTTTGACCCACAAACACAATTAATGGGATCCAAACACATTATTTTGGGTGGATTATGGGCGATTTCATCCTCAAGAGCTCATATTGCCGGCCCTAATTACGACCAAAACAACTTTACTTGGCATACAGACCACAAAACACAAAAGGCCTTCAATCAAAATCAAAATCAAAATCAAAACAAATGCAGATCAGAGAGATACCCTTCCCTTCTGCCTCAAACAACCAAGAAATAAACACAAATTAAAATCCATCCAGAGATCTACAACCCACCACAAAACGCCATACACATCAACACACACCAAAAAATACAAACTCAATACCCACTAAACCAAAATATAATGTTTGATAAGAAATTACGGTGTAAGTTATTAAAGAAAATAAGAGCTAACACATTAGGATACTTTTTATTTGTCTCATAGTGAAATTAGATGATTTTACCAGACTATTCAACTTGTTCTCCATAATATGCAAATTAACGAGTTATTGACTTTAATTGTCTTTACTTAAAACGGATTTTCAGGTAATAACAATCTACATTCCTTTGGAGAGAATTCTAAGTGTGGTTTGGGAGCTACAATTCTGTATTTTAAAATTACATTAAAGTAAATTTTGTTAGAGTAAAATTTAATATATGCGCTTATATATAAAATAAATATGAATTATACGCTATCAAATAAAAGTAGGTCAATTAAAGTGATTAATTTCAGTTTTGTGGCCTTACTAATGTATTATTAAAGTGTGAGTTTTATTGTGTAGAGACAAGCGTAATTTCTATTTTTATGATGGGTTAAAATAGAAATATACGAAATATGAAAAGACACGATTGTGTTATAAATAGGGGTCATGGTCCCCAGATCACACAACATCAATCTTCTGATTCCCATTGTCAGAGAGAAATTTAGAGAGGAAATAAAAGTGTTGATCTGGAAGAGCATAAGACCCCAGACTCAGATATTTTAACTTTCTGTCATGAATTCAGGTACGCTTCCGCAAAATCAATATTTATATTTCTTGATAATTCAATATGAATGTTCCCGTTTGTGTGATAGTTTTCACAAAATAGAAATTAATCCATCAAATTTTATTTTCAATTTTGAATTTATTTTGGCAAAGTTTTAATATCAAGTTGGAATTAAAATCCTCAAACACACTTTATGTACTTTTTTTGAAATAAAAGTCAAATTACAGTTTCAAACGAACGAGTTGACGAAATGGTTATGTTACCTATCTTTTTAATTGAGCAAATTATAGGAAACTCTACTAATTAGATTTTTAAATATATTTTGGGTGATTTATAATTAATATTTTTTATATAAGATTTTTTCCCCCCTAGAAACTATCCAAATGGATGGACAGTGTCACTTCAAAGCATGAAAAGCAAGTAACGACCTTGAATGAGAGAGAGAGAGAGAGAGAGAGAGAGAGAGAGAGAGAGAGAGAGAGAGAGAGATTTACGTGGCAATCACACAATCATTGCGTAGACTAACTAACTAAATCCCAATATTAAGCAGGTCAAGACAACGTTTTGTCAAGGCGGCATTTTTTCCGTTTTGATGTACATAAATATTCATTTAAAAAAAATTAAATAGCAATTCTTAATTGATACGGTTAGAGAAATAGAGGTCCTTATGAGGCTGAGAAAAAGTAAAAAAATATATGAATTATATTAGAACAACAATTATAATTTTAGGGTCATTTTGATTTTTTTTTTCACTTTTATGATCAGTCTTATAATACTCTCACTTCAAAAACAATTTACAACACTCTCATTTTGTTAAAAATTTGCAATACAACTGCAATCTATTAACCCCCTATATTTTGTTTATTTCTATTTCAAAAAACTAAATCAGCATATATTAAAAAAAATCAAAAAGTGTTTTCAAAAAAATAAGAAATTTTGGAATAGGTATTTTTAAATTTAAAAAAAGAGTTTCTTACTTATTATTATAAAGTATTTTTATTATTATTTTTTTTTTGTAAAATATAACTTTTTTGATTTTAAAAAACAGTTAACAATGTGTTTTAACTGATTATCCCAATTTTAACAAAAAGCCTTATTTGTAGAATAATGTTAAAATTTGTTTTTAAATAGCGTACAATTAAGAACCTACATTTTTTAAAATATATTATGTAATTTCTTATTTATTTTTTACTTTTTCAATGTTTTTCAAAACTTGTTCAATTTTTTTTAGTATATGCCAATTAAGTTTTTTTCAAGAAAAATAAAAAAATTGGAGAGTTAACAGATTGGGAGTGTATTACAGTTTAAGTTTTAAAAAAAATGGGAGTTTATTACAAAACCAGTCATAGAGTGGGGGGAAGACTCAAAATGTTAACAATAAACATATTTGTTGATTAACAGTTTGGATGGAGAGCTAGTATAATGGGGGTGTATTGAAAATTTATAAAAAAGTGGAGTCCATTGCAAAACTCGTCGAAAAAATGGGGGGTGGGGGGGAGGAGGATATAAGAAAATAAAGAAGCACAGACAAGGTTGTTCTCTTGAAGGCGCTTTTGACTTTTGAAAAATGAAGTCTAAGTGACATAGGAGAAGGATTTATTGGCTTCGATCGAGTCCTTGTGCAAACCCCATCATTAGACGCGTGCTTCCCAATATGATGGTTTGAAAAGAAGACGCTCCTTCAGCTTAGTGGAGAAAATGACCAGTGTACCCCTCATATAAGTAAGGTCAAAGACCAACGTTCCTTAAAGTTCTAATAGGCAAACGACTTTTCACTGCCAAGGAAAATTACCAACGTATCCTCTGATTAAGGTATAATCGAGTGATTAGGGTCAACCACGACCTTAACATGGATTCTCTAAGGATTACAACAAACCTTTGTGACCTCAATTAACAATAGAGCTTTGGGGGCAATTGTGAGGGGAAATAATCCTCCACACATGGACATAAATCAAATTGTCCACCAACACTATTAGCTATCTCTATCGCAGTGGATAAAGATCACTAAGAAAAAACTAACCTGCAAGAATCAAGGAGGGGATAAAGCTGATAAACAAAAGATAACTGTGAGATTGATTGAAGGCCCTGTGACTCTGCTAGCTTCCATTATAAATATAAACCTTGACCCTAGGAAAAAATGAGAAATCAAGAACATTGAGACTCTGTCAAAATAGATTGAAATTGATAAGAGAAGAGAACCCTCTGTGAACGCAGGTACATAACAAACCACGTACATCTTATCTTTATGTGTTTATATCATATTTATTTCCATTTTTGCTTGGTTTATGTGTATTGAATCTTGAACAATAGTATTTTATCACATAAAATGCAATCTTAAAATTAAAAGTTTATGCCATATAAATCTCTCTCTCCTCCAAACATCTCCTACACCACAAACTACTCGTCGCTTGTTCTGACCAAGAAAGACCACCACCACTACGTATGTGGAGTGGGTGGTGGTGTTAATTCATGTGGTTTGCGACTAATATCCAATTTTGATCTACTATGAGATTTTTTAGTGTGGAGTTTCGATATCTATCCACTTTGTTGATTTTTTCGTTAAAATTATATTAACAAAACCCCAATTTATAATACAATATTTGACTAAACTACAATTATTACTAACAATTAGAAATCACACAAATTCCATGCAAATTGACACATATTTCATGCAAACTGACATCAATTTCATACAAATCGACAACTTTTTCTATGTAAATCAACAGTGTTTTTCATGAAAATTGTGTGGCGTTTATTTATTTGGGAAAACTAAGGTGACCAACTATTTAAATATAAAGGTGGATTAAGGTTTTACGTCTGCATTATCGCAAATGGGGTTTTGTCAAATTGACCCTTAAAATAGTTATTTGAATTTGTGATAATAGATTTGATAGGATTTCATACTATGACCAACTATTTAAATATAAAGGTGGATTAAGGTTTTACGTTTGATTTTTTTTATATATTGTATTAATGTAGATAAAAACTATTTAGTGTAAGCAAGATTTTTACTAATGTTTTTGCAAATATTTTTTGGGATTATAATATATAGATCTTATTTGAACAAAATTTTAAATATATAAGTCACATTAACTACTCAACCACCCTCTCTCTCTCTCTCTCTCTCTCTCTCTCTCCCAGGACTATTAAAACCATAGTCGATGCTGCAAGACATCGCCCATCATTTGTTATCTTATAGAGGGGAAAAATGGTGAGTTTTGGTATTTAAATGATTGTGAGTAGGCGGTGGGGTAATTGGGGATGACGACATTGAAGGTAGGGGATTAGGGTTTGGTTGGGTTGTACTTTGCGATATTTTTTTTTGTTTTAATGGTATAGAGAGATCGTGAATAGTGGGATCAAAATTAACAATAAATATTTATTGTCAATAAATTTCCTTCTAATTATAAATGTTTTGGAACTTATTATTGGGAAAACACATCGGTATTAACATTTGAAAATGCGAAAAAATTTCAGCCTAACATCTTTTATTAATCATGCATTGAAAAAAATATCAAGAATTAAGTTTAAAGACTAAACTTAGGGTTTCAAGAATCCATACCATTGCGAATCTTGTTGTCATTCATATGAGGAGAAATACTTTGATGATGATGATAATGTTACTTCCCACTCAAGGTCTCCAAAAACCTCATATGATCCACCCAAAGTAAGCCTTATGTGTGGGCACTTTTGAAGATGACACCATGGTAAAGTATGATAGAAATCACGTTCTCTCTCCTCACCCCTTCACAAAAATGTAACAGTATTTTTTCTCTCCCTCTCTAACCCTCAATAATGGATCATTAACCTAAAACCCTAGATTATACCAATATAAATAGGTATGGGCTATGAGCTTTAAACAAATTGGGCTTTCAGATAATTTCGAGCCAATTACTTAATGGACTATACTAGGGACTCAAGGAAAATAATTAAATTGCCTTCCAAATAAATACATGGAAATCCCAATTAAAATTACCATAATTGTTTACTTTCTCTATTTAATCACGATTAATTCATTATATAATCACGAGTGCACTCCAATTTAATTATCTATAATTTACTCAGAACAAAGAGGTCTTATTTCCCAAGTTGATTATGGTATATAATATGATTCCCCACACTAAGTTTTTGATATCCGTTAGTCAAATCAATTTACCGCTAATCTATTTGGACCAATATCTAACCAATTACTTGATTCTTAGACTTAACTGTGACACCCTGACTAATTAAATACCGGGTAGCTACTCCTTTATTAAATCAATACAAAATGCCAAGTTGGTTCAGTTAATAGCATCACTGTCGAAAACATTTTTATGATTACTAACCACCTAGTATTTAAAAAGTAAGTTGCCAAATTTTAAATCAAGTCTGATTAACATACAGTAAAAGAATAATGGAAGAACAACATAATCCATTCACCATAACGAAGTAATGAAATAACCAACAAATAATAATAAGTCCGGAGGAAAACCCCTCACAACAATCCCACAACTGAAATAAGTAAAACAAGGTATTCTGAATCAATTACATGCCAAAAGTCTGAAAATTTGAAATAGGAAATGTCTCTACTAGAAATGGGAAACATGCCCTACAACTGATGAATCCTGAATATGGGGTCAAGATGAAAGAAGCGTCTACTAGCAAGGCCCTGTAACTTCCACAAACAGCTACAACTCGTCATCTGAATGAGAATCCTAAGCATGGTGTCCTTGTGGCTGGGCACCTAAAATGGTTTTTACAAAAAGAAGATTTGAAAGCAAACGGGTCAGAGCCCGAAAGTGGAGAGTATTTTAAAATAGCAAGTGTTTTAATAACATTAAAACAACGAATGCAAAATACATGTTAGGACGTGCACTCACATGAAATACTCACCTCTCGTCTAATTGTGCACCCCTAACGTATAGCACCCATCTACGTGATAAATACATCTATCTAAACTGATATGAGTTCTAACCTTTCTACTTGGTTCCCATTATACATTCTAAGGTTATCAATAAAAAGAGGCTTTACATACACTCGGATTCTCAATTAAGCAATACAATTCATTTCAGGTTATCCCTTTATATTTTCTCATAACGTTTCCATATTTATACACACAATACCACATGAAAGTTCTCATTTATTACGTGTATATTATTCACGTCATAAATATACAATACAAGCACCCCGAGACTAGTTGCGGTGCACACATACTCTGCTATCCATCCCGGTACATCACGTACATAAGGATCACGCATTCCGAATCTCTCAGGAATCGTTCTCAGATAACAACATCACAAATAATGGAGGCGAACACAGTCACATCACATGGGTCACGCACATACCTACGCTCCCACGATCAGCAGACTTATTAACATCCCAATAAGTCCTTCTCTGACCTATGTTCTCGAGGTACCAATCTAAATCCGGGCAACACAAGGATTAGAGGGTCCTAAGCGAACGTAAACCTCCCGTGATAGCAAGTATGGTAGGTATGTCATACACATAAAATCATATACATATACTAAGTATGCACACATCTTAGTAATCACCATAATTTATTTGTGGTACACTTCTCATTCACGTACCGACATATAATGCTACACAATTTACATATTCCTGGTTAATTCAATTATTTAGGCCGTCAATAATTCTCGCATCGTAATAGACACTCACGTCCTAATTCATAATTTCCCTTTGGTTCAAACTACACTTCTAGGTTTTACTCCTCATCATATCTCAAATATCCCAAATATAACAATTAATCAACAAGGAAGTGTTATCTCTACAAATAAACAAGGTTACGGGACACTCGGGATCAAAACAGGCTAAAAAGCCTAAACTGTCAGCTCGTTAGAAGTCTCGTTCGAACGAGAGTTCGTTCGAACGAAGTGGGCTTTCTAACGAGATCTCGTTCGAACGAAAGTCATCGAACGAACATCCCTCTCGTTAGAAGTCAAACTGTCAACTCATTAGAAGCTCGTTCGAACGAGCTCGTTCGAACGACCTGGGCAGGTCTTCTAACGAGAGGCCAGTTTCGAGCCCAGAAATTCCTTTTCTCGTTTTTCCATCTTTTCTTCACCTCTAATCTCATCTAAACATCAATCCAACAATTGTTCAAGGTTTCTAATCATTCCTAAACACACTTAGGTCATATACTAACGTGTTTTGTGGGATTAATTCATTCTAAACATCATTCAAATATCAAATCTCTACATTTTCTTCCCCAATCTCAAGAACATGAACCCTAGAAATTCTTAAATCCCCAATGAGTCTAATTAAATCCGTTTTTGTTTCATCCAAAGTATATTATCATCAGATTAATCACCTACATACAATTCTACATGCAATTCCTCATCAAAATACAAGTTTCTAATTCCAATTTAATGGGTTTTCATCAATCTCCCAAAACAATACAATTTTAGAATTGTCTAAGCATGGAAGTAACATTCACTGCAAAATAATGTAAATTAAACCACTTGCCTTATGTATATCTCTGATTTTGATGTCGAATTGATGAACGATTCTCTCTCTCTCTCTCTCTGCAGAATTCCTCTCTCTCTCTCTCTCTACAAGTCTTCTTCTCCAAAGTGAATGGTGGTTAGGGTTTTGCCTTAGGAAACCTTTTGGAACTAATTCCAATAACCCCCGTAGTCCATTAGGTTATTAGTGGGTTTAATGGGTAATTGCCAAATCAGATATTAATTCCTAATTTTCGTGGGTTTTAATTCCCAAAAATCCAAAATTACCAAACTACCCTTATACGTTGCTGGTGTGGCCTAAAAATGCCCCGGGACCCAAACTAAACCCCAGGCTAGTGTTTTCTGACTATTTCGACCCTTTCGAACGCGTTGGTGCACTCAAAACGACCATACGGTTAATAGAAATAAAATTCACTTTTTAATTTAATAATAATATTCCTAACGCGACTGTCACACGCGTCTCAACAAAATTTCCAAATTGCCGTATTTAAATCTCACGACAAGTTTCATAGTTCATTATTCATATATAGTCATATATACACATTATAATTAAATACCAACTCGCATCTCGCTAGTATTTTAATCCAGATTAATTTTCAATTAATACACATTTAATTCAATTAATCCCATAAATAAATATCACCAAAAATACGGGGTATTACATTAACTTATTTGCTACTCCACTAGAATTATTCAATAATCCACTAACCAAGTTTTACTGATGGAAACAAAATATGTAAGTTTATTAAGGGAGTATCAAAATTCAAGATATCTCCTGGACGCGTATTCCTCCGAATTATGATCTCAGATCGACCTACAAAACGATTGCCTATCCGTAAGGATCATTGACCTGATATATAATCGAATCGCACCCATAATAGTAAAAGCAACAATTGTGCAAGTATTTCAATCCTCACAATTCTCAAAATTAAGAATCTATGCACCCTTTGTAAATGGTGTGACATTACCTAAGTCTAATCAAGACAACCCTTAGGGCTCGTTTGGCAACCCAATTCTAAGGCTTGAAATTGGAATTGGATGGACAATTTCAATTCGGTGGAATTAAAATTGGCCTTATAATTCCATTTCTATGGCTTGGAATTGGGTTGCAATCGGACCCTTAGACTTAAATCTCATGGGTAGTACTGTTCAATACGTTCCAGAATGTATCAATCACAATCCTCTTTTGAACCATCAAATAAATTCTCAAACCATCGGATAGGTTCCCGTTGTTCTAAATAAATCAATAGGATTGTACCGCAACTGTTCCGATAGGATGTCAACTCCCTATTTAGGCCGTGAACTGTTTAACAATACTAGAATCGGAATTTCGATCTCTTATGATAAAGCCGAACCTGACTCGTCGCAATTCCTATTAAGTACAATTGACCGACATGTCTACAATATATTGAAAGAATAAATATAATACATTCTCGTAACCATGATTCTTATTTTAAAATAATAGACACATATTTTCTAAAACAGAAACGTCATATATGGTTTTAAGAATAAAACCTCAACAATCTTCGATTTAGTTTTAAAGCCATGTGTCCAACTCCCAACCCATCTACATGGCAGTTTACTACTTAGTGGTAGATGGACTAATCGGGTCTTATCCGATACAACACGTGTGTGTGAACACTAAAATACCCTTAAGGGGAGGGGGTGGGGTGAATAGGTTATGATAACAAAATTCACCCAATTTTAATTTTCAACTTCACAAAACCTAGATATAAACCAATTTTTTAAATCATAAGTTGATCTAGTGAAATTGTAATCATACAACCACTACTAAGTAATCAAAATGATAATCAACCATGTAAAAGTATATAACAACGGGTAAACGAGAAAAAAACCCAATATGAGTAAAAAAATCTCAGTGTGGCCTAACATCTCATTAAATTTAAAAAGTTCCTCTTTATGGTATAAGAAGGCAAATCGATCAAGTGCACTCACATGAATTTACCTATAAATATTGCGACTCTCTGCCGTTCTAATGAGAAATCCGAGGGAAGCTCCATCACTCAAAAATGCATTTCCATTCTCTGCCCCTAGATCCACACCATCCTTCAACTCTTAATGCTATAACACCACCATTTTAGATCTCAAAGTATATATCAAGTAATTGAATTAGAATTCAGAAGTAGATTTGACTAAAAGTGAATTAAAGCCTATTAAATCAACTCGTAAATGTAGATGTCATGCCAGATCTAAAAATCTCATAATCTCTCAATTGAATTTTCAAATTTGAATTAGAGAAAAAAAATCTCTAAAATTGGAAAACTTCCTTAAACAATGTCTTTTGAAATGTGGGAAAATAGTTGTAAAGAAATGAAGGGAAATAAGTCTATTATATATTTTTTTAATTTTTTAGCTCCGTCGTACACACGGTTGAGTTTTTTCGTTCGCACGATCTTGTACATTAAATCCCCTTCTTGAAAATGAGGCAGGACCGTGTGCACGGAGGTAAAACATTACTATGCGCAAGAAGCCACTAATCGTATGAACAGTTAAGATCTAAGCCGTGTAAAGGGATAAGATAAGAAACCCTTCAAAAAAGAAATTCAAAGAACTTTTGAAAATCAACCTTGATCCCATTTTCGCATAACAAATACATTACTCAGAAAAGTATTTTTCAAAAATGATTTTATGAAAAATTCTCTCAATTTTAAAAATCTGTGAGTGTGTGAAATAGCCAAATATTAATCAATTCCGTTAAAGGATATACATCAATCTCAACAACAGATAACTTCAAACTTTAGTGGTCTTCATATCTACAAATCGCAATTTTCATCGGTAAAGGACAGGGACATTCTCTCACTCATTTATTGTGAATCAAGTTTTTTGGTTCGACGTAGTGTATGACTCAAATGTTTTGACACATGAGATATCCAACTTATATATATTAGAAATGTTACATTTTCGATCCCCCATTTGGATATTTCGTGGACCCCCTCAACCCGAAACCCCAAATAAACTTGATTATGATAAGCAAGACTCACTCCACATTAGCCATATAATGAGAGAGTCTTATTGCAATTCACAAATCCATATGAACGAATCAATACTCCAATGTAAGCTCTTGGGTCATCTATGAATGAGAGGAATCCTACAAAATCTCAACAATAAGAAACCAGTATGCAGGACATGTGAATGAAATAACTCACTCTGCTCTGGAATCCTTCCAAAAATAATGATATCAACAAATTTGAATGACAGGATAAAGATATATGGTAAATAAATCATAATTAAATAAAACTCCCCATTAATCAAACATATATAAAAATAACAAACTCATAAAAAATTCCCCCTAAGGATCATAAACAAAGCATCTAAGAAACAAGCATATAATGTGCGGCCATCTGTCTTCGGATTCATCCGAAGCAGGCTTGGGCCCTCGATGTCGGGACAATGGGTAAGAATAAGCAAGTAAATAAGGTTGTCTCCCTCCCCCCCGCTCTCTCTCTCTCTCTCTCTCTCTCTCTCTCTCTCTCTCTCTCCCTCTCTCTTCCCTTTTCACGGTCCAGTCTCAGATATAAAATTAACTGTCGTCAAATGGGGATAACACGAAGAGATAGAGTCACCAACCTATTCTGTTCAAAATAAGCAAAAGAATGTCGTCGCCTCGAGAGAACGGGCATCAAATTCAAAACTGTGGCATGAGAATCCAAATAATTCGAAGGTCCGAGGACTAAGTTTCAGAATAGGAAGGTGTTAGGCACCCATTTTTCCCTTTCGGTCTCTCATGAGATAAATGTTTATTTTCTCCTTTTATCTACGTGACCAGTGTGTACAAGTGTATAATATATGTAACAGGATAATGGAATTATCTGACTCGCATCATGGAATGGATGGAACGGACTCATTCGTAGGAGTGTTCTCTAGAATACTAAAAAATATGAGGTAAGTGTTCGCCGAATCATAAATCGCTATGAAAGAGAGAGCGTGGATGTCGAATGAGACACAATATGTAGGAGTATAAAACTCACAAAAAGTAGATATGGTAGGATACAAGAAATATATAAGCATGAAAAAATGGAGGACTCGAATCTTGGGATTGGCCCAAGATGCCTATGTAGCCCAAGGGGCATAAAAGTCCACGTAGTTAGAAAATGGCATAGGGGTGGGGTTCAACCCATAAATCCAAATATAAGACTCCTCTTATGTGTCTCTAAGGAAAGTATTTTTAAGAGTGAAAATGGAAGTCTCACTTTTGGAATTTACGAATAAACCCTCCTTTTGCCTTTTTGTTTTATGAAAATAGATTATGTGCAATCTTACAAGTAAAGAGTGAAGATTAGTTGATGTGAGATAATGAAACAAAAGCACAAAAAAAAATATTATGAATAACACTAAAATGAATAAACTAGAGAAAAAGATTGAGGAATGGACCTCCTTATGGATGCTTGTTGCTAAATTTGGAATGTAAGTGTGCTGATTTTAAAATGGTATGGAAGTGATGTAGTGAGTAGATAACCAAGTGAAATAAGGAGGTGAGGTAAGAGAATGTTGGAAAATGGATTTTTTTGAGAAGAGAAGGCTCTGATTACGAGAAAAATATTTTTTGATTACCGAGAGGGGTCTTTTCCAATGGTGAGGTCATGGACCTTTTACAACGGGATTTGGGCCCAAGGGGGGTGTCGATCGACATGGACCATGACTTGCCCATTGGCAAAAGGTTTGCCTTGCTAAGAAAAGAAAAGCACACCATGACAATAGGCAGGGTGTCTAGGGTGCATGTAGGCAGTCCAGCACGGACTTTTCAAAAAAATGAGCATAAAACATAGACCAAAAGTTTGAATACTGCAACGTCGGGACCATTAAAAAGGAAATTAATAGCCCTTTAAGAATCCATTGAACCAATCCCGGGTCCGAGAGTTTACCAATGTCAAACGGGACTCAAAAGTGCCCAATGGTCTCTAAACGAGAGGTTGTCATAGAAAAATGGATCGTTCGTCCAAATTGTAAGTCTGATTCGCGCACGAAATGGACTGTTGAAAAGGGAATTAAGTGTCCTTTGAGATTTCATTGAGATTCACTCCGTTTTGAGAATTTAGCAACGTCAAATGGGACTCAGAAGCACTCGATGGCCCTTTGGAGTAAGACAAGTTGTTCATCCGAATCATGAGGTCGATTCGCGCACGGGATGGACTGTTGAAAATGGGATTCAGAGACCTTTGAGGATTCATTAAGCTTTGCTCAATTTAGAGAGTTAATCAGAGAAAAAAGGGACCTGAAAGCACCCAATGGCCTCTAGATCAGTACTCAAAGTGAAATGGATTGATCGTACATACCATGAGGCCGATTCGTGCACGAGATGGACCACTGGAAAGGGGATTCAGAGCCTTTCGAGGTTACATTGAGATTTGATCGAGCTGAAGAGTTGATCAAAGTCAAAGTGGGTCCTGGGAGCACTCGACGGTCTCTAGATTAGTACTCAGAGTGTGACCTAGGGACCTAATGAGGTTCTTAGGGGGTTACTAGGATGGGGTACCCATAGGGCCCCTCAACGGGTGAGCTTGGAATAAGTGAAGGCTTTCAAAATATAGAAAACACATCAATGTTAGAGAAGAAGATTGAAATCAATTATGCAGACCTAGGGGACGAAATAAATCGATTCAAAGGGTTGATGTCAATTCTGAGGACCTAAGGAGAGATAAGGTTGATTCTGAGGACCTAAAGATTGAGATCACCGATTCAGCAGGTCGAGGATGATTCTAAGGACCTTAAGAGTGAGATGACCGATTCAGTGGGTCGAGGTCAATTCTGCAGACCTTAAGACATAGAGACCGATTCTATGGGTCCACGTTAATTTTGTAGACCTAAAGTTGCAGCGATCGACTCAGAGGGTCGAGGTTAATTTTTCACACCTTAAGATGTAGTAACTGATTTTGTTGTTCGAGGTGAATTCAGCGGACCTAAAGTTATAGCAAATAATTCTGTGAGTCGAGGTCAATTTTGCGAACCTAAAGATGTAACGACCGATTCTGCGAGTTGAGGTGAATTATGTGGACCTAAATTTATTGCGACCGATTATACGGGTTGAGGTCAATTCTATGGACCTAAAGATGTAGCGACCTATTTTGCCAGTCGAGGTCAATTCTGCGAATCTTGAGTTGTGATGACCAATTCAACAGGCCGAGGTCAATTCTACGGACCTTTAAGTGAGTTGAGGTTTGTGGGGAGTAGTTTTACTGGAGAATTACAATTTTGCTGGGGAAGGTGTAGTAGGTTTGGGTGCAGGTGCACTTTTGGTTCCACTTAGGGAAGACAAAAGTACACTGCTGACTGGATGGAGCGGGGGCTACCGATCGGCATGCTCCTTATCTTTCTATAGAAGTGGCGACGTTATTTATCTCTTATTTTTACCATTTTTGTAGATAATTTCGAACATCCATTTCTACGATTGGGGGAGCTTCACTCTGGTGTCCCTTTATGCTTATTTGGATGCGTTCACTCGGTGTTACTGATAGACATTTACATGACCCATGTACCTTTTGGAGGTAATCTTTAAGTTTAATTTCCTTTTATTTCTTTATAATCCTCTTTTGCTTTTTAATTTATTTTTTATTTTTGTGTTCAAGTAGACGTGGTTTTATGAGGTGATAGTGATAAACATGGGGTTGATGTCCCTAAAGGAGAGAGAGTTGGGGGACTTCTACAGGATGTATAGGTGGAGGAAGTCAAACAAGCATTTAAACTAATCCCTGGCTCTGAAGGACGTGCAGGCGAAGCTAAACTCCTTAACGAACAACCATGTTAGGTCTCTTGGTTTTTTATTCTTTTGGAGTTTTTGGAATCCTTATGCTTCTGTGTGGATACTGGCTCTTTTCTGGGGATGTAGGTGACCTTCTACCCTTGGAGTGTGAGGCGATTATTGGTGCATGAGTTTGGGTACGTATGGTAACTTGGGGAGAGCGTGGTGCGTCGGATTATGGAGGAAGAGATGGAGGTCTCATCGCTGGCGCCCATAGAGTACATGAGGCAGGTGAGAGAGATGATGAACGAGGCTAGGGCGACGATGATGGAGGGGAAGCCCTGTATGTTTTACACTGCTACGACAGCGAGCTACGATTACCTAGATTTTATGACTAGCTGGTTGATGCCTTTCTGCATATACGACGTGGAGAATATGCCTCCACCTGCCACTACAGTAGTGGCCCACAACATTAGAGGTGACACAACTACAGCAGCGGAGGAGAATTCTATTATTTAGGTCACTCCTCCTTCTTATCACTTCAAGTTGAGTGGTGGAAAGGTGTTGAGTGTGCCCCACTGCCCCCATGAGCCGATGGTTTGGTTGACGGGTCTACTGACGAGGCTCTCCATCTTGAGGTATACTTCTTTTCTTTCTCTTTCATTTCTTGTTTCCCACTTCATTTTTCTTTTTTTGACTTTCTCGACTTTTGTCTTTTTCATATTATTTCTTCTTTGCAGACCATACGGGTGTAGACTACTTGGCTAAGGGATATTAAGGACTAGATGGCATCGATGTCCACCTATGTGATGAGGACAACCAAATCTTGTATGGTGTTGTCATCCACATCTGAGGAGAGTTTCGACTCTGGGAGTAGAGGGTCCACCGCCTGTCGCAGGAGTAACGCGTGCACCGTGGAGGCCGAGGGTTGTCTTTGAGAGTGTTTTTTTAGGGGTTAGGGTAGTGTGCCGTTGTATCTTTTTTTTTTGGCTTTTTCTTTTGTTTTCTTTTGTACTTACAAGAAAACATATTAATCTCAGAGAAGGATTATGTATGAAAAATGCATTTCTTTTGGTATTTTTCTTAATTTAGTGACTTAATCTACATGCACTTTAATTTTCTGCTAAGCTTTATCATTTATTTGTAAGGACGGAGATAAGTATGGAAAAAATGGGTTTGAAAAAATGTTTATTTTGTGAAAAGAGGAGTAATAAAAAGGAACAACCCAGATTTTGATTTTTTAAAGTAAGAATATTTGGAAATTGATTTTGTGCACAAGAGGAAAAAGGGATTTTTCTAAAAAAAAGGAGGTTGTCGATCGATAGACCTATTGTCCTAACTATCAGCATAAGGGTCAAGTTAAATTACTTTGGCTTTGATTGCACTTTCTATGTACTTAGAGTACTATGAGGCAGAGGAATTGATGAGGTTTTGAATGGTTTGTCGTTTGTGAGGATCTTTGGGTATAAAAACGGGTTTTGGGGGATGTTTTTACCACCACCCACATTCTTTCTTCTTCTTCTTTGCAAATGTCTCTCCCAGTGTCTGAGGTATTTTCTACCTACCTTCGAGGCTTAGAGGCCATGTGCCGCTATAATGTTGACTATGGAACTTTTAGTTTGCGCTGAGTCTCTTTATGGTGTAACCGTGCTATAGACTAGAATCTACAAGAGGCGGCAATATAATTCTAGTACCCTGAAGATCACCTTTTTTGGTTTGGCCTAAATAAGGCATACTCTATTTATGAGAAGTTTTCAGCGATGTTGGGTGTCAGCCCTAGTGTAGAAACAACTATGCCTGACTTATCCCGTTCTCCTCAGGTATCTTTGGTATAACTACTTCATATCTCCCCTTCGACTTCTCGGCCATTGGTCCATAAAAGAAATATCGTCCTCTCGGAGACTATGAACTCGGTGTTCCAGAGGGATTTCTCTTATGTTAGTTTTGTTGGAGCTATAGACGGGTGACCTGACAGATGATCCTCAAGTAACCACGATAGTGGCGTGAATGTATTATTGCTATAATCTTGTGGCGGTGGTGTTGGCAGAGACCATGTATAGTCTGGATGCTTGGAAGGAGGGTCGTTCTGACTTTATATTGGAAAGACATGTGATGTTGTTCATGTGGATTTCTGAGAGATTTTTTCTGGCGGCCCCTCTTGAGTATCCTCTATCGGGTGTCCCTAATTTCTTTAGTAAAACCCTATTCAGTTTCGAACCTTTAACGAAGAACTGGGTTAACTGGCTTGTGGAGTATAGAGACCGGTGTCTTCACTGGTCTGTGCCATGGCTGGGGGATTTTCAGCTCATTTTACAATTAGGGGAATATCGGTATATGCGGCTATTTAGTCTTTGCCAAACTTTCTTCTATTTTCCATAGTGGATTCTGCACCAAGTGGGGTGGGAGAAGATTGTGCCTCCTTACATAACTAATTTTTTCCCTATTGAGGACTTAACCGAGTCCTTAAGGATGATACTGGGGCCTTTGTGGCAGTGCCTCCGACCGTCAACCCGTCCGCCACAATCTGTTGGAGGGGCTTGGTGTGTGTTTAGAGATTATCTAAAATGGTTATGGAAGTAGGTAGATGGGAAAATTTTGGAGGAAGGGATTGGGCAGAGGTGCTTATTGCCTTCGACACCATGGAGGAGGGTATTATGGTTTCGACAAAGCTTGTCAAGGAATACCATTGCACAGAGTGCATCTGGATCACTAATGAGGAGTGGGAGGCTTGAGGACCTCCAGGAGAAGATAATGATGATGAGGCAGGCCCATCTGGCAGCTGAGGGCAGGTTTTGTGAAGCTGGAGAATTTATATTTGGGGTGATTTGTGTTGGTATTTTGAGATTTTTTGGTTTTTTCTGTGAAGTTGGTTGATGATACAAGAAATCGTCCACTTGTCGTTCTCGTACCAGCAAGTCGAGTGTATGATATGTAATGAGCAGATAAAGTAAGTAAAGAGAGATAAAAGACAAGATATAGAGTGGTTCGACTATAAAAATGAGCCTACGTCCACTTTGGTGCCACACTCTCATTATATATGTTTGTAGTACATGTTTACAATGCTGTAATAGGCGTACAATATATTTGAAAGAAGATAATACATGTCTATAAGGATTCCGGTGTGCCAGAGAGATGGCTTCGATGCCGGAGAGTAGCCCCCAAGCTGGACCGAGTGGTCTCGAGAGCGTAGTGATCTCTGATCTATGTATTGGTACTATAAATGAGCCCGAATCCACTGAGGAATGCCAAAAACTATGCTTTTATCACAGGGGGTGGACCTTTATTTATAGGTGTAGATGTTGTATTGCCGTTATGTGTGAAAGGGGATGCGGCCAATTAATATGATCAGACTGGGTCCACACCCTGTAGTAATTAGGGGCCGCACCCCGTCTATGAGAGGCTGCGACAGTAGGCCAAAAAGGTAAGTCCCCAGCCTGTAAGTGATAGGTTGCGATGGCAAGGCTTTGATACATTCCCATTGCACCCATTCCGCGATAGGGTGCTATATTTGTCACATCAATAAGCCCCCAAGTCGTAGTGCCAAGAGATAACGATTGGGGATACGGCTGAACAATCAAGGCCTCTCTTCTCAAACTGTCGCGGCAATCCAAACGCGACGCTTCATCTTCCCGTGGCCTTTTATATAAATGTCAATTGGCTGTGGCCTTCATTACTTTTCCAAACTCGTGAGAGAAAATCGAAACCCAACCTCTGTCAGTTCCTTGCCTTGATTTTTTTGACGACCTTTCCAGGCAGTGTGTGGTGGTTTGAGATGGCGCATGGCGATTTCCACCAATTTCTAGGTAATTTTTCCACGCAAAACCTCTTGAATCTTTCTATAACTAGATTGCTTATTTCTTGTTCTTAATTTCTTATCATTCTTTGTTGAATCGTAATAAACAACCTGCCCAAAATTTAAATTGACATTTGCTTGATTCCATAATAAATTGCACCCATTTGAGTTCTTGTGATTGCTTGAATTATAACAGAATGTGATTTCGTGCTTGAACCAATCTGCAATTGATTTTTAGGATTTTTGAATTCCCAATTTGTAGAAACAAAATATAAAACAGGCCCATGAAGTGTACTTGTGTTGGATCATATTTGTTGGTTTTAGAGTAACATAGGCATTGAAAACATACCACTGTTCTTAAACCACCCTTCAAATTCTAGGGCTTTAATCTGTTAGGTAACCTTAAGTAGTTTAAGACACTGATCGCGGCATGCATCGTATATAGTTGCGGCATTCAACATATCTTTGCCGTGGTATGTGGCAATACTTGTTTAATGAATATTCCCTTTTACTTAGGGTTTTGCCTTGGGCTAGTGTCTGCAGCCCTTTCTTAATAAATCCAAGGACTGTGCCGTGCAATAATATAACCAATGTCTCCTTCCCCCTAAATAATATGTCATGGCAGAAATTGAGTTATTAGGATACCAGAGCCCAACACTAAGTGTAGTTAGCTAAATTTGCTAAGACTTCTATTTAAGCTTCCAAGCTTTCTATTTCATCATACCCTGCCGCGACCTCTAAGAGGCTTGCCTGACCATATTGGCTGCGGCACCTAACTACAGACTCTTTCTCCTTTTCAGGTCTTGCAACAGCTATATGAGTTGGAACCCTGACAAATTTCTCAAGGACTTTTCGAACAGACATTTTGGAGTCTTTCCCCTTGAACTTCCTTATGTGCACCCTTTAAAGACAATAGGGCCTTGCCAGTCCAAAGATTTCCCAAATTGTGTAGTTCTATATTCTGACTCTGCGAGCTCCACAAATTATAGGGACTCTTGTGAGGCTACGTCAATGAAGGATAGAAATTCTAGCACCCACCCTCCTTTAGTTAGGGCTGTAGCTGCTGGGCCATCTGCTGCCAGAGATGAGCTAGCTGGTCCATCAAACAATGTTGAAAGGGCTCCTGCAACCTTAAATTTCCGTAGTATTATGACTGAAGAATGGGTTAATTAGGTGTCCGCGACATTCAAATTTCCAGATGGGGTCATTTGCTCAGCTCCTTCCGCGGAACAGAGACCGTGTTTCGCAGTCTCTAATGATGGAATTTTCTTTTCTTTGCATGCCTTCATCTACGGGCTGCGACTACCTGTGCCAGTTCCTATTAGTAGAATCTTTAGTGATATGAACCTGGCACCAGCCCAACTCGACCCAATTGGCTAGAGGGCTATACTTGCCTCATTGATACTTTGGCAAGAAAAGTTCAGCAGAGATATAACTCCTGCGGAATTCTTCCACTTTTATAGACCAAAGGAGAACTTCGTCAAGTTTGCTTAGTATTACTACTTTTCTCTTCATAACAATAAAGAGTATTTTTACATTGAGAGACCCACCAGTATGAAAAACTGGAAAGGTAAATATTTTTACATCTCTCGAGGGGAATGGGAAATCCATCTAGAAGAGTCTGAGAGAGAGAGAGATCGTACAGGATGTCGCGACAATGGGGGCGACCTTTAAGATCAGGTAGTTGCTCTGGCTGCGGCATGCTCCATATTTCATATTTGTACTTATTATTTGCAACATTTTCTTATACTTTTCCAATCTTACAATTTTTATGCCGCAGCATGTAATAATCCCTATCTTGTGCTCCAGCCCTTGATAATCTGAAACTTAACATCAGAGCGAAATAGAGAGTTGAGGACGCGGTTAACCTTAGCAATAATTCAAAAAGGTTTTCCATCTTAGCCACCTCCAATAAATTTCCCCCGCTTTGGATATTTCCCTAATAAGCACATTCCCATGGCTGTGAAAGGTAACTTTAAACCACTATTTTTTAATGTACGTGTCTACTGTAGCCCCTATTGAACTCTGTTTCTCAGGTGAAGAGATTGATCGGGAAGTCTTGGCTACCCAACTTACTGAAATAGATGAGGACGCTTCCCTCCTCAACAATGCTGCCAAGAAAGGGAGAAAAAGAAAAAGGTCCAAAGCCAAGAATGCCTTGGCAGAGGATCCCAATGTTGGCATTCCTGAGCCAAATATTACTGCTAGGGTGATCCAGCCAATCCATCACTGGAGGATGCGGCAAGAGATGATAATATTGGTGACACTATGGCCCATATTCATGACAACACAAGACAAGTCTTTAATGATGATATTGCCCCTCAACTAGCTGTAGCCAATCTGCTCCCCACAGAGATAGTCCATCAGGGTAAGAATAGTCCTATTCAAGTTTATCCTCCATCTCCTCCTCTGCGGAGAGTAATGGCTGTTGATGCCAATCGATCGCCTCCGCAAAGTCGGACGAGTGTGGGCCTTGATGGACATCCTCGACCTCAGTTGAGGGTCCCAAATCCTCAATCCTCCTAGGATACGACTTCCAGAGTGGTCCACAAGGTGAAAAAAGTCACAGATAAAATTGATCTAGATCGTCTTATAGAGGAAGACCATGAACATCTGCATCAGTATGGTCTCCATAGCCTGCTGAGGGTAAGCTCTTAATTGAACTTAAATTCTGGTTATATTTCTTCGTACTAATCACGTTTACATATCTTTTAGGCCGTAGAGGTTATCATGTCACAGACTGCCAAATGTGAAGCCCTTTATAAGCTCAAACAGGCTGCAAAGTCTGTTCACAAAACTGACCTTGAAAAAGTCAGGAGTTCTTCATTTGAAGCTGGTAAGAAATCAAGTGTTGCGGCCTTAGAGGCATATAAGATGACTGCCAACACCCAAATTAATGCTGCGCCTGAAGCTCAAAAGACTACAAAGAATAACCTTACAAAGGTTGCGGAGGACTTAAAAATTCCCAAGGCACAGACTGCTGAAGATGCTCAAGTTTCTGCAGCCTCAGATAAAAAAGTTGAGCTAATCCAGAGAAAATATAACAAGCCAGAGCAACTGAGAATACAGGAGGGCTTGGATCATATCACAACCATCGTGAAGAAAAACGAGGATCATGCCACAACCATGATTGAGGCTGCGGATAAGGCTGTCGCAACATATAAAACTTCAAAAGAATACTTCCTCACGAATAACAAAGCCTACCTCCGCGGCGTCCAGGAACTGAGGCATAGGGTCATCAAAAATTTCCCAAAGTCCAAAGAGAAAATCATGTCCTAGAAATTGGGTGATGCTGAGCATGACCAATGCATGGCTGAAATAAGGGTTGCCGCGAAAGAAAGAACCAAAAAGATGGTTGAAGAAGCTACAAAAGGTGATCTTACAGAGACCGCGACTGATGATGATGAAGTTGAGGAAGAAGATGACACAGCATCTTAAGTTATCCTTTCTGTTCTTTTGCTTGCACTGTGATATGTATTTTTTATGAGTAATCTTACAACCTCTGAACTTTTGATTCATTTGGGCTGCGTCCCTTTTTGTAAACTTGCCTTAATATAGGCAGAATTTGCTTAATTTTCTTACACTTTTATTGTTGTTGCTATATGGCCTCTGATTACTAAACTTAGATGATTCCGCGCCCTAAAGCATAGGGCAGCAGCCTTAATCAATACCAGTATTTTTTCTTAGATTCTTGGTTTGCTTATTTCTTTATTGTCTGCATTTATATTTGAATGAGTGTCGCTTCCATATTTTAATTGCTTCCTGCTTGAATGAACTTAAAAAAATACTTCAATAACGGATGCAGATATAAGTCCGCGATAATCCCTTTAAAGGGGTACCTCAAAATAGGCTGCGGCCCATTACATACTTCAGGATGCTAATGCCTTGGTACCTTTGGTCGCTTTAATTGCATGGAACTTCTTTGAATATTTTCAAATTTTAATAGGCCGCAGCTATATTCCATGAATGTTGGTGCTTCCACTTGGTCTTTGTATATTGATGCCGCTAAAATAAGTTTGGGGCCTTTATTCTTCAGGGAATCTTGAGAATAGGCTGCAGCCCATGAGGTTGCATCCATTCGTAGCTTTGCATATACTATTGATACTAGGCCGCAACCATTTATACTAGGTTGGACCTTGCTTTTTGCGCTGCTGAATATAATTGCCATCTTGAATGCTTGATGGTGGCTGTAGCCATTACTGTAACAGACGAATTTTTTGGCTAGTTTAATATTCTATACTGCCTTGGCAATTCTATTCCTGTCGCTTCCCATAATTTGTCAGCGAGATTAAGATTGGCTACAACCCTTTCTTGAACTTTGTAGCAATTGCGAATATTGGGGAACACGTCCCTTATTTGTGGTTGTCATCCCCCAAGCTACTGTGCCATAGATCTTGGGGCAACGGCTTAACTTCTTTTGCTACAATCTTCCATCACTTTCCAAGCCTTGTAGTTAAACCCAAATGATAGGACTACGACATTTTTCTTTGCCGCGTCTTCTGAGTGAATGATTAGACTCTTTGATGGATGCAACCATATTAATAGGGCTACGACACTCTTCTGGCCCTTGCATCTGAATAATGGACCTCTGTAGACATACAAGATACTTTTAAGCCTTCCCGGGCTGGGTTATGTTATTAAGCCACCCATAACTAATGTAACCGGAATTGGTCGCCCCCGTGGCTAATGTAACGAGCATTGTAATGTAATGGGCATTATAAGCCCCTGTGGCTAATGTAATGGGCATTGTTCACCCCCTTGGCTATTGTAACGGGCATCGATCGCCCCCGTGGCTAATGTAACGGGCATTGTAATCCCGCATGGCTAATGTACGGGCATTGGTCACCCCTGTGGCTATTGTAACAGGCATTGTAAGCCCCGTGGATAATGTACGGGCATTGGTAACCCCCGTAGCTAATGTAACAGGCATTGGTCTCCCCTGTGGCTAATGTAACGGGCATTGGTCGCCCCCGTGGCTAATGTATCAGGTAGTGGTTGCCCTCGTGGATAATATAACGGGTATTATAAGCCCTAGTGGATAATTATACTGACATAAGTATATTGAGAGATAGTTGGCCTTACGAATGTAAGAATATGTTCTTGCGCTATGAGCGGCATTGTAAGCCAATTTTGAGAGCAGCTCCCGATAGTTGCTTTCGCCCTTTATAGTTATCGTATGCCATCATACATTTTGGCGTCATGACGGGTATTTTGTGCCCATCTAATATAATCATTCCCGATATAATAATATGTCTCCATATGGGATCTGTTCAAGGCAAAAGGTCTTTTGTAAGATGAAATTTCGTGGAATCGAGATATCGAAATATGGCACTACAAAGTGAACTTAATTCCATATATCCGTTCATATATTCAATATTTTGCTAGTTCAATACAAAGTTATAATGGAACTACTTAGAAAGAGTTTTCACTAAGAACAGAAATAGATGAAATATAAATATGGGAATAAAAAGGGGAAAGTGGTCTGTCAGATTAGGCTGCATCCCTTAGGCATCCTTGAGGACGCGTTGCAGCATTCCCTGTCTTATGAGCCTTTCAATCCCATCTTTTAGGGCATAACACTGCTCAGTGTCATGTCCGTGGTCCTGGTGAAACATGCACTATTTGTCTTTGTTCCTCTTATGGGGTGGAGCTTTAAGCTTTTCTGGCCACCTCACCAGCTTGTCCTCTTTTATGAATTTGAAGATGTCTTCAATCTGGAAGCCCAATGGGGTATAGGATTCAATGACCCTTTCTGTCTTCTCCACTTTCCTTTCCTGGTTCTTGCTAGCTGCCTCTGCGGCTGGTGTCTCTATGGTCGCGACAGTAATGGTGCAACCTCTAGTATGAGAACTCTCTGGGCCAAGAAGTTGACCTGAGTCTGGAGTGAGGTATGAATTTTATACAGATGATTGAGGTGGTTGTACAGTTGAGTAATCTCATCCTTCATTTCAGTGCTCTGGCTGGATTCTCCCTCCATTTTCTGCTTTGTTAGTCTTTAAAAATATATATAATCTGAGACAAAACCAGCAGAAGTAAGCAATCACAGAATATAGAATCAACCAAGTATAAAGTTGGGATGCAGTGTTCGAATTACTGCCAGGTTTTACTGTTAAGGCCGCGACCCGTTAGTACTGCCGTGGCCCTAGAATGAATTTTACCAAGGTTGAGAGTGAAACCACTGGAGTCCATCCCTCGATGATTTGAAGCTGCTGTAATCAGACTGCACTAGTAGGGGCCATTTCAAGAAGGGCAGTTGAACTACCTAACTGCATCCCTTTTTAGGCAGTGAAGGGAATAGTCCCAGAAACTGAGTTTGTCTTATGAAACTCATGGAGAGTGTACCTACTAGGGCCTATCCAGGGCAAAATAGCCTCTCGGTGCAGAAAATGACACAGTTCTAGTGATAAACCCTAGATCATGGGAACAATAAAAATAAGCTAATATAACTCTTCCCTATTAACCCACCTTTACGGGACTAAATCCCATCATGCTTTCCAGCATTATCTAGGTGAGGCGATATCACAGGGGTATGTAAAATAGATCGAAGCTCATAAATAGGCGACCCATGAACATAGCTGAATATATGCAATACCCATTTAACGGTGTAAATACAAAGTTGAGATCAATAACTAAAAATTCACCCATGGGATGATGATCTAAAGGATCCTTATGAATAAAATAAGGTGTTTAAAAACTCAAAATATAGAGATATAAGATTGAAATACCTCATCCCCACAGACGACGCCAGATTGATGAAATGAGAAATCGTCCACTTGTTGTTCTCGTACCAACAAGTCGAGTGTATGATATGTAATGAGCAGATAAAGCAAGTAAAGAGAGATAAAAGATAAGATATAAAGTGGTTCGGCTCTAAAAATGAGCCTACGTCCACTTTGGTGACATAATCTCATTATGTATGTTTGTAGCACATGTTTACAATGTCGTAATAGGCCTACAATATATTTGAGAGAAGAGAATACATGTCTATGAGGATTCCGGTGTGCCGGAGATATGGTTTCGATGCCGGAGAGTAGCCCCCAAGTTGGACCGAGTGGTCTCGAGAGCGTAGTGATATCTGATCTATGTATTGGTACTATAAATGAGCCTGAATCCACTGAGGAATGCCAAAAACCCAGCTTTTATCGTGGGGGGTGGACCTTTATTTATAGGTGTAGATGCTCTATTACTGCTATGGGTGAAAGGGGCTGTGGCCAGTTAATATGAATAGATTGGGGCCGTACCCCATAGAAATTAGGGGCCGCACCCCATCTATGAGAGGCTGCGGCAGTCAGCCAAAATAGCGTGAAAATTTGGGCAATATGACGGCCCAATGTTTCAGCAGAATTTCGCATCGTAACCGATAAACTAATTATTAGTGTCCTAAGGCTGATGCCTATATGAGGTTTAGGCATTTGGGGGGTTAGTGGAACGGTTCTCCCTTTTAGCATGAGTTCCACGATATACCGCTTACCTATAAGGAGAATCATTCATCAGTACCTGTGGGCAAGTCATTTGATATACATGCGTGTACGTGAATTGACTTATGATATACCATGTGAGGACACTAAGTGTGAGAGAGAATTTAATATACTCGATGTACGTGAATGAGTTTCCTACTATATAGCTGCCGTTGTGAGTTTGATTAAGTGGTACGATGCAGATGGAACCATTCGATATACATCGAAGTTATCAGGCCAATGGAAGGTGAGAATCATATCGTTTATGTTAACCACGCCCTAGAAAAATTGGCACCCATCATGAAGTGACTCCCTAGTATGGAATAATTTCTTTGTCAATATTGTCATGCTCTGCTGATGTAGTGTGCAAAAATGGTTGAGTCGTAATTAGTATCTTATGGAGAGGTTTTTTATTTGCATGCTAAGCAAGGGGAGTACTACACTATGAGGGACACTATATAAATATCATGAAAATTAAAGCAACATGAAACATAAAGACTATATTAAGCATGGTGATAGAGAAACATGTGAAGATACTAGTGTGTAAGGTGACATGAGAATAGTGTGAGTGATAATGTGAATATATACAAGTGAAGGTGCATGCTAGTGAGCCTAAACATAGATCAACTACAAGTGGTGTGTGAGATATGTAAGTGTGAATGGAGATATATAAAAGTGAGATAAGTGAGGGTGTCTTCTAGGGAAGCTAAGCATGGATAATCTATAAGTTGTGTGCGAAGCATGTAAGTAGAGGTAAAATTATATACAAGTGTGAGTGTGTGAAATGATCATGGATAATATATACAAGTGCATGAAGTGAGCATGTGAAGAGTGATATATACATGAGAAGAAGGCATGGGGTAAAATGTACAAGAAGTAATTAAAGGAGTAAAGAGAACATACAAGTGGGAGCATATGTAAACATGTAGAAAAGCTGGAGGATAAAAAAGTAACACTCATGTCTAGTCCTATAAAAACTTCCCCAACAGAGTCGCCACTATGGCCATCCAGGGTTGGATTCCTCTGGTGCAGGCTCGATCCCTTAACATTAGGAAGGTAGGGAGAAAGAAAGAAGAAAATGAGGTTCCATCCCTATATCTTTCTTTCTCTTCCCTTTTCACGGTCCAGCTTCGAATATAAAATTGGTCGTCGTCAAATGGGTTAACAAAAAGAGATAGAGTCGCCAACCTATTTTTCTCAAAACAGGCAAAAGAATGTTGCCTCCTCAAGATAATGGCATCAAGGTTAAACGGATCCATGAAAAACCAAATAATTCGAAGGTCCGAGTACTAAGTTACGAAACGGGAAGGTTTTAGGCACCCATTCCGCCCTTTCGATCTCTCATGGTCTAAATGTTAATCTTCGCCTTTTATCTCCGTGATGTGTGTGTACATGTCTATAATATAAGAAACGGGAGAATGGAATCATCCGACTCTCTTCATGGAATGGACGAAGCGGACTCATTCGTATTATTTTAGAGAATATTAGTAAAAAAATATGATGTAAGTGTTCGTGGAATCACAAATCTCTTTGAAAGAGCGAGTGTGCATGTCGAATGAGACAAAAGTATGTAGGAGTCTAAAACTCATAAAAAGTAGATATAATAGGATACAATAAATATATAAGAATGAAAAAAGGGAGGACTCGAATCTCGAGATTGGCCCAAAATGCCTACGTGGACTAAGACCACGTAGTTCGAAAAATGGCATAGGGGTGGGGGTTCAACCCATAAATCCAAATTTAAGACTCCTCTTATGTGTATTTAAGTAAAATATGTTTAATAATGAAAATGTGAAAGTGGAAGTCTCACTTTTAGAATTGAAGGATAAACCCTCTTTTTGTCTTTCTTTATGAAAATTGATTATGTGCATTATTACTATTAAAGAGTGAAGATTATTTGATGTGATATAATGAAACAAAAGCACAAAATAGAAATAAGATGAATGAGACCAAAATGAGTAAACTATAGAAAAAGATTGTGGAATGGACCTCCTTATGGATGCTTGTTGCTGAATTTGGAATGTAAGTGTATTGATTTTAAAGTTGTGTGGAAGTGATGTAGTGAGGTGAGGTTAATAACCAAGTGAGGTAAGGAGGTGAGGTAAGAAAATATTTAAAAATGGACTTTTTTGTGAAAGGGAAGGCTTTAATTATGAGGATAATGTTTTCTGATTGGTGAGAGGGGTTTTTTCCAATGGTGAGGCCATGGACCATTTATAGTGGGATTTGGGCCCAAGGGGGTGCCCATCGGCATGACCCCTGACCTGCCTATTGTCATAAGGCTTGTCTTAATAGGAAAGGAAAAGTACACCTTTCCAATAGGTAGGGCGTCTGGGGTGCCTATAGGCAGTCCAGAATGGACTTTTCGAAAAATGTGCATGAAATGCAAACCGTAAGTCCGAGTTGCATAATGATGGGACTGTTGAAAAGGGAATTCAGAGCCCTTCAAGAATCCATTGAGACATTCCAAGGTACGATAGTTGTGATAAGCACCCAAAACTGTACAATTTATACCCCGAATATACATACTTTAGTTGATAATTCTCGGCAATATGGGTCTTATGTGCTTAAATGTTTGTCATGCAGGCTTAACTGCAGTTGCGGTGTCAAAAGCTACATTTCGAGGCCAATTGCAGTTAGAATGGAGCTAATTCCCTCTCCCGTACCCTAACCCGAGCCTAAACCTAGCCCAAACTTACCCCAAGCCTGCGTGTGTTTTGTTTGTGTCTTTTTATTATTTTTTAGATTTTTAGTTTGAGTCATTTTTATTTTTAGGATTTATTTTTTATTTATTTTGGATTTCTAGTTTTTATTTTCTATTTTTCTATTTTATTTTTATAATTTTATTATTTTATTTTATTTTGATTTTTCTTAGTTTTTAATTTTATTAGGATTAGTTTTAGGAGTTTATTTTTAGTTTATTAGTTTTATATTTTTTTAGGACTTTAGTTTAAATTTTAAGTTTTTATTTCTTTTGTTTTATTTTAGTTTTTATATAAGCTTAGGATTTTATTTTTTTAGTTTTAATATTTTTATTTTTATTTTATTTTTAAGTTAGATTTTATTTTTTTATTTTTATTAATTTTAGTTGAATCTTTTTATTATTTTAGTTGGGTACAAATTAAACACACAAACATCCTACACACACACAACACCTAACTCACCCACACCCCTACTTTCCTACATCCTCACCCTCACACACTTACCATACACTACACCACACACAAAACCAATTCCCCCTTTTACTGTTCATCATCATCAACCTCTCTCCTCTCTTTCCTCTCTCATACCCCATTAACATCCACAACCCAACACCATCCTCATCCTCCCAACTGCCCTCCATTGAACCTCACCCTCTCGCCGGCAGTTCCCTCCCCGTCGCCGCCGACCCCAGACCTCTTCCCGGCTGTACTCTGCCCAACTGCTCCGGCGACGCCCACCTCCGATCCTACCCCTACCCGTGGAAACCAACACCTCAACAACTCGCCACCTGCACCCACGACCATAGCCCCCCACCTCGATCTCCACTCCGACAGCGCTGAACCGGAGCGGCCTGCCACAGTCCGGCGCTACACCCCCTCTCCGAAGCCACTCCGGAGAACCCAGAACCACCCCAAGGCCGGCGACCCACCAGCCCGCCAACTGTCCAAACCCATTTTCCAAATCTTCAACCCAAAACCCATTCCCCATTCAAACCCATGAGCCTAAGACTTACCCAATTTCTCCAAAGCCAAATCCGTCACCTGTCAATTTCTAAACTAAAAACCAAAGCCAAATTCCAAAATAAAACCAAAGACCCACTTGTCCAAAAGTCAACCAACTCACATGTATTTTAACCAACCCATTTACCCATTTTCCAAAATTACCCCCAACTAACACCTTTCACACCTTTTACCCAAAACACCCCCATTAACCATATCAATTTTTTATTCCCTCACCCCTCATTCACATGACCTCACACCATATCCACATGCACCCCCTAGCGATATACCCAATATACCCCTTTGCTCCATGTGCCTACTATATAAGAAGACCATGCTCATTCAAAGGGAAAGAATTAAGCTTGGTAGAGAGAATTGTAGAGAGAGAAATTTTAGTTTAGAAATAAATTAGGATAAATTTCATTTTATAAATAGTTTTTATTTTTCTTTTTTGAGATTATTAAGTGAAAAATGTGTGAGGATTAATTTGAGTGAAATTTTTATGTAATATTGTTTGGATCACTCAAGTTGATGGATTATGAATTTCAACTCATGGATTGAAGATCAATTAAGCATCAAGAGATTGGGGTTTGATTGTTCTTTTCTCATCTAATTTATTTTATGCCTTTGATTATTAATTTGTCATATTTCATATCATGTTAGGCTAAATCCCCTTTCAAGGGGTGGGGTAAAACCCTTATTTGATGTTATTTTATTTGTATTAGTTTGATTACTTGAAAAGTTCATTTGAATGTTAATTTTGATCCCTCACCCTTAAATTTATGCCTCGAGAGAGGGTAAATGATTTTTGAGAGAAAATTGAAATTCTAGTTATAATACCCATTTTAGATTCGAACTAGAGATAGGGGTTTCTTAAGTGGGGTATTATAACTTGAATTTCAACTCTAAAATTATTTTCTTAGATTGACATAAATTTTAATCGATCGATCCTAGCGGGTGATTAATTAAAAGGAGTGTTGATCTATTTTTCTAAAGTTGTGGGGTGTTAAACTTAATTTTTTAAAAGATTACTATTAAAATTACACTTGCAACGAGAGTTGATTTGTAATATTGTTATTAATTTGGGAGAATTCAATTAATTAAATTAATTAATTAGAATAACTAAAATTTGTGGTGTAATCCCATTTCTTGACTGTTCTCACAATTATTTACCTCATTTATCTCTGATTTTAGTGTTAGACTTTATTTTCCATTACAGTCATTTTCTAGTTAGTTTTTATCATATCACATTTAGTTTAGTTTAGTCTTATTTCACCTCACCTCACCCTATTGTTTTAATATTGAAAAGGCTAAAAAAATTAGAAAAGTGAAAAAGCACAAAAAGAAAATAAAAAGTGAATTACAATTGAATTTGTCTCTAGCTTACTCCCTAGGAAGTGGATTGATACCCTTACTTACCTCTACACTTTAGATTGTTATATTTTGTAGGTATTTGAGGATTTTGACTAACTTGGCTTTCAACAACGACATACGCGAAAGACCACGTTATCAAGTTGACTGAAGTCAAATGGGGCTCGGAAGCACCTAATAGTCGTTAGACGAGAGGCTATTAAAGGAAAACAGATCATTCGTCTAAACCGTAAGTTTGATTCACACACGGGCCATATCGATTGAAACGTAATTTAGTGCCCTTCAATATTTCAATGAAATTTTCTCCGATCAGAGATTTAACCAAGGTTAAATGAGGCCAAAAGTGCTCGATGGACTTTTGGAGTAAAACGGGTCATTCATCCAAACTATGAGGTCGCTTCGCACACGGGACGGACCACTGGAAAAATGATTTAGAGCCCTTTGAGGATTCATTGAGCTTCGCTCATTTTGGAGAAGTTACCAGAGTCAAACGAGTCCCAGGAGTGCCCGATGGCCTCCAGATCGTTCGTACGGGCTATGAGGCGTATTCACGCACGGTATGGACCGTTAAAAAGGGTATTCAGAGCCCTTCGAGGTTTCATTGAGATTTGATCCAGTTGGAGAGTTGACTAGAGTAAAAATGGAGCCTAGGAGACCCCAATGGTCTTTAGATCAATACTTAGAGTATGACCTAGGGTGGATTTAGGTTCCTAAGGATGTGCTTGGGGGGGGATACTAGTATAGGGTGCCTGCATAATGATCAATGAATTAATCAATGATAGGACAAATCAACAAGACAATAATGTAATCAATATATGCCATGAAAGAATCTCCCCCTATTACAAATCATCCAATAATATGAATAACATGAATGAATCTCTAACTTTTAACCCTTTACTAACAAATAACATATTAAAATCATCTCCCCCTTTTTGTCATGAATAAGACAAAGAAAGCTATGAAACAAATTATGACAAGAGAGATATAAGCAGGGGATAAAACATGTGAAACATGAGATATATGAGCATGAAACACACATGGATCATGTTAGAAATAACTGGGAATCAGATAAAAATCCTAAAAAATAGGGAAACCGTGAACGCGGGGCATTTTTCAACCGTGCAAATGGTCGCGTATGCACGGTGGCCTATTAGTCGTGATCACGAAACGAGAAAGAAAAGTACCAAAATTCGATAAACAAGCAACTTGCGAATGAGACACATTTCAACCATGCTAATGAACTTCCCATAAAATGGCATTCAAACTCATAAATTCTCGCACAACATCAATCCTATCCCTTGCAAAGATAGTCAAACACCAATCTCATCACTCATTTGAAAATATTTTCTACCCCTTAAACACATCTTCCCTGCTCAACCAAAATCAACTCACTCACACTAATCAAAATATACACCCACCAACATGCAAAAACACTAAAGATCAAAGAAAGATCATTAGTATAAACCAAAAATACTAGAATATAAGGTAAAACACAAGATGAAATTACAAATAAAAAACAATCATGCAATTCATACAGGATCACATAAACAAGAATATATTATGATAGACAAACAAACTACGTGCAAGGGTTTATATGGAAAGGAAAAAACACACACCCCACTATTTTTAAAATTTTCAAATTTGAATTAAACTTAAATAAATTAACCCAATTAAAACTTTCTCCAATTAAAAGAATGTTTTTTTAAATAGATAACCAATTTTATGTTACCCCAAACATGAATATAGGTGATAGCCAGATAAAATAAAATAATCAACCACAATGCCCGATGTATGAGAGGAAACCCAAATGGAAAGTTTTTTGGATGAACCAACCAATGTAAATTTACTATGTCAGGAATTACACAAGGACATGATAGACGACATACACAATTGACTCAACTGCTTCAAGCCTTGACACATATTTTCTCCTTAGACCTTCTGCACAATGACACGTAGGAGTCCACTGATACGTCACGAATATTTCATATTAACACCTGTTATCCTTTGGCATTATAGCATTTTTGTTTGTGTTATAACCTACTTTTATGCTCAGATATTGGTTAACCTCGATTTTGAATATAAATAAGCTTTTCAGGGTTTATGTGAGCTTTTATAGGTGTTGGAACCCTTATCGGAGAAAGTGATTGCATTTTGAGGAAGTTTCATCGTTTGACTCAACTTCAAGGGCATTTTAGGATTTTCATACTTCATGTCAGGAATGATGGATCTCCATGGGAGCATAGTTTATTGATTTAGATTTGCGTGGCCATCAATGAAACGTCGTTTTGAGTCTGGGTGATGAAGTTATGGCCGTTTTCGTAATGCAAGTTTTCTCCCTTGTGAAGACCAAAGAGCCTAAGAAAAAAGAGCACCGGTCGACTGGCCCCCAGACCCCAGTCGATCGACTTTTCCTTTTATTCCTGTGATGGAAGGCAGTGGCTAAATTTTCCCCCCCGTCGATTGGCCCCTTGGCCTCGGTTGATTGGGCCCTTCAGGTATTGGGTGGTTGTTTCCTTTCCTTTTTTTTTTTCCTTTTTTCTTTTACCAACTTACTATATAAGTTGGTTTTATTTATATAGTTAGGGAGTTAGTTTTTAATTCATTTTTAGGTTAGTTTAGGAGGGATACTATTGAGTGGGAGATTCTCTCTCCTAGGGTTTTATCCAAACGGTTTGTAAGTTACTATTCATCACATCCTTCATTTAAATTAGTTGTCTTTTCTTGTTTTAAGCTTTGTTCTCTTATCCTGTTGCTTTGTTAACCAGATTTATTTTCTTTCATTTACTTGCATGTCATTTACAATACTTTGTAGCCAACTTATTTTAGGTTGAGATTGATTGAACTCACCTTAGATTAATGGGTTACTTTGCTTTAGTGATGGGTTTTATGAGTTTAAATGGGTTAGGTTGTTATTGATTTTATGCCTAGGACATTTAACGGTGTATATCATATATGCACCGTATTTACAACCTTGTGAGTGTAATCTCGGGGATATTTGTTGAGACCACAATCAATTAAGCTTTTATGATAATTTAAGGGGTTACAACTCTAGATTTAATTAATTATGAAAATGATATTAAATCTTGATGAACTTGTCTTATCGTGTAATCATTTATACTTATTAATCCAAGGTGAGGGATATTATTCTCAACCTATTGTTTTTATTCGTTTTATTAATCTTAGTTTAAATCCATGCCTAGTTTAATCATTTGTTATAACTTCCATATTTTACACCTTTATGTGTGAAATAATAAATCAATCAACATTCTAGCAGCATTCCGTGTGTATTCTGTACTCGGACAAGCCTATATACTCCCGTAAAGAGTTTAGTCATAGTTTAGTTTTTTTTTGCATAGCGGTGGGGGCCGAAAATAACGACCGACGTCGGTGACACGAGCGCCGCAGTATCCCCCGTCTATTATCCACCAACGCACTGCCATAATTTGTGAGTCCACACTCACCTTCGTATCTACAGATCTAGGATCAACAAAATGTCAATGGAGAGAACACAGAGTCTACTTCTTCAAACCACCACACACACGGAGTCCACTGTATGTAAACAAGCAGACGATGAATGGAATCCATTGCACGAAATCGGTTCTCAATGGAGATGATGAGGAGAAAAACTTGGTGCAAACAAATGGAGATCTCAAAGCATATAAATATAGAATCTTTGATATCAACGTGTTTGGGTGTAAACTAGGGTTTAAAGGCTATTGGTTATGCATAGGAAATCAATTTTCTCCATAATTCTCAAGTAAAAAATGTGCCAGCACGCCTATTTATAGAAACAACGATTTTCTAGGCGACAAAATCTCACTCGAACGAAAATAGTAGATTCATTCGAATGAAGTTCATTGATTAAAGGCTTTTTGCGTATGGTCGTTGTTTTTAAAAGCCTAATTTAAAAATCCATTGAATACCTACAAAACTTGTTTAAACAACTCGTATTGCAGTAAGTACGGGTATCATTTCAAGTTTCAAGGTGAAACAATTAACGTGAACACTTGCAATTTCAAATTTTTTATTAAAATATTTTTATTTTTTTAAAAAAAAATTCGAGGGAAAATTAACTAATAAATACTAAAAATAATAAATGACTAAATAACTAAAAATAATATGTAACCGAGTGTGATAAATGTGAGAAGGTCAAGAGATGGGATTACACTGCGTGTTCAATTATTTTAATTTTATAATTTATTGAATTGAAATATTTCAAGATAATATTAAATTGATAATCCGACTCTCGTTACAATTATAAATTTAATACTATCTTTTTTAGAAAATTAATTTAAAAACGCCACAAGTCTGCAAGATGGATTTATACTCTCTTTAAAGAAATCACCCGCTAAGATCGATTTATAAAAAATATATGAATCCGATAATCGCATATCCGAGTTAATATTCAATTTTAGGAAAAGCATATCTCTAGTGCAATTCCAAAATTAAATATTAAAACAAAATTAATTCACTATCTCTCGATACGTAAATTAATGTGTGACAGTTAAAAATAATTTTTTCTAAAAATATAACAATCAACAAAATTACTCAATTAAACTAACATCCTACGTAGTTTCGTCCCACCCCTTGAATGGGGTATTTAGACAAATATTCTCCTATTAGAACAAAAAATAATCAAATATACCTCAAGAATAATATAAAATGAAACGAGGAGAAGAAATACGATACGAAAATTTTCCTGTCGAATCATGTTCTTGAAATGCATCTCGACATACGTCCGAATTCTTCACAATTTTCAGCACTTGATTACACAAACCAAAAATAAAAACTAAACTTAAAAATCTATTCTAATGCTAAATTATTTTTTTTTCGTATATTTATGATTTTTTTTATTTTCCTAAACTACATAAAATGTACACCGACTTCTCTCTGTATTCTCTTTAGTCCTATGCGAGAATCCTCTATATGAGTTGCCTCCCTTTTTATCTACAATCCCCGTATCTGAGTTTGTTATGAGATATTTGAGGGATTTCAAAATGAAGTCAAGGCCTTTTAGAGGGCTTTTCAAATTATTCTTGCCCATGGGTTTTGTTGGCATGGGGTATGGAATTCGGGTAATGGGTTTGTTGGGTTGTGGATTTGTGGTTCCGGGTTTTGTGTTGGAATGGGTTTGGGTCACATTTGAGTATTGCAAATGTTGGTTTTGGGCTCCAGGTATGTTCGTATTTGAGAGAGTTTGGAGCAGGTGAATTAGGAATATGGGTTTGGGTTTTTGGTCGTCGACGAGTTCGTAGGCTGTGCAGTGGGTCGCGATGGAGGTGGTGTAACCGGGTACAGCAGGTCCGGGTATGAAGGGTGTGGGTTGGAGTTGATCTCGAGTTAAAGGGGTAAGGGTGGATCAGCCGAAGCTTTGTGGATTAATGGGTGGATGGAGGTTTAGATGGGTTAGGATGGGTTTATGGTGGTATAAGGTTTTGGTTATGGAGGTGAGAGGAGAGAGAAAGTGTTGGGGAAAAAGATGGGGTTAATATATTTGGGTGTTGGTGAGATGTATAGGATAAGGTAAGGGTGAGTGAGTTGTTTGGGTGTATGAGTATGTAGGATAGTATGGTGTGTGCGTTAGTTTGTGAAAATAAACCATGACTCAAAATTAAACCTTTAAAAATTAAAAAATCCTATTAAAAAAAGTATATTTACAAAACTATAAATTACAACTAAACAATATAAAGTCTAAAAAAAATAACTTATAATCCTAAAAATAAAAGCTTAAAATAAAATAATACTAATAAACCTCGTAAAATATTAATAAAATGAAACTAAAAATAAAAACTAAAACTCAAATAAAAATAAAAATAAACTCACACCTAAAAATAAATAAAAATAGCCGACGCACAAATAAAAATACTCGGACCCTAAGAATTACAACTATACTCACGCAAATAAAATATAAAATAAATCCTAAAAATATGTACGACTAAAAATGAAATATAAAAGAAATTCTAAAAATTAAAAAAAATGAGTCAAATAAAAATCTAAAAAAAAAGAGAAATATATAAAATTATAACTAATCTCACACAAGGCTCGGGGGATGGCTTAGGTTTGGTATGGGACTCGGTTTAGGGTTTCAGAACTTATCGAACATGCTCAAACGGTACTTTAGAGTTCATGGTCACTTTGATTTTCTTCATTTAATGCATTTGACCACTTCTTTGTCGCAATTGACTTGATTTAGCACTTTTTGATGTTGCGACTGACGATTGACCTACAAAATAATAAGATACGACATAAGGCCTTTTTTAAATTAAAATGAGTGACTAAAATGCTTTTATTCAGGGTATAAAATAGAGAATTTTGGGTTCTTATCATTCATAATCTTGTTCGAACGAATAACAACCTCATTCGAACGAAATGGATAATCTCATTCGAGTAGACTTCGAACGAGCTTCGAATAAGAATCCATTAAAAAACAGAGACAACTCATTTGAATGTCGCTATAATGACTTTAATAACCTCATTTTAATGAACAAAATATCTCGTTCGAATGAACACCATTAGAACGAGTTGTTCGAACGATTTTTCACACAAAAAAATATTTTTTCTTTGAAAACCTTTTTATGAAAACATAGCCTCAAAAATGATTTTAAAACAACCAATGAAATACTAAGGACACAAAATATGCACATTCATACCTCATGGGATCCTTGATCGTTGAAGACGAAATGTTACAGAAACACGACATGATGATTTAGATGCTTTAACATGGCCTCTAGGGTATGCAACGACAAAAAACTCTGCAAGACAAGTGCACATAATCGAAATAATGAACTCAATATATTAATATTGATGCATAAATAAAATACTAATGATAGCAAGCAACAAAAGATACCAACGTCATCATAAAGCTTGCTAATAAGAATTAAAGATTAAGCATATGATAATCATGGATTAAATGCAAATGTGAAGATTAAAAAAAATGTACCATATGTATAGCAACCATATACCAATGAATCACAAAACTATATATAGGTTTAAACACAAAAAGACACAAAATACATAAGTTTTCCACATTAGCATAATATCGACCTGTCTAAACAAAGGTGTATGGAGTGAAGGGTCAAGAACTAGATATAAGAGAAATATGACCCAATCACTCCAAAAATGTCCAAGGAGTTCTATTTGATCAGAAAACTTATCAACTTCGGTTTAGCTTCTTAGTGAAAAATATAGAACTCAAAAAGGACAAACATACACAATGCACACTAGCCTAGAAATCTTGATGATTCTTAAATCAATAGCGTAAAATAATTAATCTCAACTAGGATTCATTATGCAAGCCATTGATCTTCAAGTTAACACCCTCAAAATAAAAACATATATCAATTTTCTCTCATTTTGAAGAATATTAAATTTTGAAGCATCAATACACAAATTTGGACTTGGAAATATTTTCTTTTCTTTGCTTCTTTTTTCTTTCAGGCTCTTACCAATGGTAGCCTTTCACACAACGGATATTTTTCCTTTTATGTCCCTTTTTCATTGCACATTCATATCAAATTGAATATCTCCTTTGAAATATCTATGCCTTCCCAGTCATGAGACTCGTTAGTCTCATGCACAGGCAGGAAAGTCACCCAAAAGTATATCCAATATCTCTCCAACTATATCTCTGTCGGCCATGATAGAGATAAAACACTCACAATTGCACTAAAAAAATAGAGAAAAATGAAGCTCCAAGAAAGAAGAGATAGAGGGAGAAGTGAAAAGTGAAGACAAAGTCGAAAACCTCCCTTATATAGAGGGGCAAGCACTTGACAGAGCAATCAAGCATGCACTTACCCGATCATTCTAGTGGCCTCAACGCTTCCTGATCGGTCAAGCGCCCAAGATATAATAAAAAAATATTTTTTTCTCAGAAATTACTCCAAAATTAAGATTTGTTTCCAAATTCTTTTACCAAGATCCTATGAATTCAGATCCATTTCTCTCTCAAACATATGAAATTCACCTTTTAAAAATGATTTGGTGTATCGACAAACACCTTGTCCCAAGCGGACACCTTTCCAAATGGTTGGGTGTATCGACAAACACCTTTTCCCAAACACTTTTCCTAAATAATTCGATGCATAAACAAACACCTTATTGCAAGCGAATACCACCCTAAATGATTAGGTGTATCAACAAACACTTTGCCCCAAGAAGATACCTTCCCTAACCACTTCGGTGTATCAAAAAGCACCTTATTTTAAGTGGACACCTATATAAATGATTTTGTGCCTCTAAAAACACCTTATCCAAAGCGGACACCTTTCTTAAATGATTTGGTGGATCGATAAACACCTTGTCCCAAGTGGACACCTCTCCAAATGATTAGTGTATCGATAAACATCTTGTCCCAAGCGAACACCTTTCCTAATTGATTCGATGCATCGACAGACACCTTGTCCCGAGTGAACACCTTCCTAAATGATTTAGTGTATCAACAACGCCTTGTTCCGAGCGAACACCTCCATAAACGATTAGTGTGTCGACAAACTCCTTTTCCCAAATGGACACCTTTGTAAACGATTTGGTGTAATAACAAACACCTCATCGTAAGTGGACACCTTTCCAAATGATTTGGTGTATTGGTAAACATCGTGTCCTAAGCATACACCTTTCCTTAACGGTTCGGTGTATCGACAAATATCTTGTCCCAAACAAACACTTTCTTATTGATTCGGTGCATCGAGAAACACCTTATCCTAGGCGAATTTTTCGTTCAAACAACATAATATCTCACCTTACCCCAAAAGTACGTTAAACAACACGTCATTATCTTTTGTAAGGTATCGCTAGGCGAGAATCACCACCCTTCGTGATAATCATACCAAGTCTATAAAAAGGAGTAATCCAAAAAATCTCACCGAAGGAAAAGAGAATCCCCAACAGTTGCATAACAGGTGCCTCTCTTTCCAACATCTCTCGTCCAAAAAGAATTCCATTATTGAAGGGCTCTATAAACACCCCATTATGCTCCATAAAGGTTACCACACCTACCATGGAATTCCAAAGGCCCAAACGGTAGCCTAAACTCATGGACACCTTCCTAAAAGTCTAAAACCTGAAACAACACACAAAATAACCCAACAAAATCAAACCAATCCATAAAGGGCCAATCGTGCTTGACCGATCGGTTATGCACACACAACACCAAAGACCGATCGATCATTAACCCTAGATTTTTTCCTATAAAAGGAGGCCTTCACCTACCAACTAGAGGCATTAACTTCGCCATCTTAAATGAATAGCATTCAATCCAGGGGCATTTTGCTTTCTAAAAACCCTTGAAACTCTCTCCATTTGTCATCAAAACCCTATTTAAGTTTAAATCTAGTGCTTTAACTTCTAGACCTAGTTTCTCTTTCATCATCCAAGTCCAAAAACAACAAAAAAATACATCCATTTTTTCTTCTTAAAGGTAATTTTTCTTTAAAAGTATCCTTAAATATATTTATAAAAAGGAAAATCCTAAGCTGGAATGTTGTCGAAACAAAAAGGAGTTTGCGTAACTTTGCAGCTACGTGATCTCACTTTTTTATTTTGAAGTTTTGATACAAAAAGAGTTGTGTTGTGATGAAACACCACCCCACCCCACCCCACCCCACTTTATATATATGTTTATTTATCTTGTAAAGCCTGATCCTTCTCTAATGGTTATGTACAAACTATGTTGACTTTGATTTTTCCTACAGTTGAGATGTACTCATATTAGAAAGTCCTATCTTTAAAATTTAAGTCAAATCTTGTATATATATTTAATCGTTTTAACTTTTTTCAAAAAACCAAACGAAAAGCTTTAAAATCATGAAATATTTTCATGTAGGTTAGAGGACCACTAAATTCGAGGGTTCGGCCTACTATTTTGTTCGTAATGTTGGAGGTTTGGTCATTCCTTAATTATTGAGTGATCTAAGGAGTGAAACAAGCTTGTTCAAATTCATTCGTGAACTTAAATCATAAATACTTTCAAATTTGACTACGTTTCACCCTTAAAACATCTCAATTGATCGAGGAAAAGGTAGATCTACAACATGGAGACTTTATATGAGGTATGCCCTTTCTTAGTTGTTCAGAAACTGTGTGGACTTTGAATCGCTCTGTGCGAGTACGTATGCTCACTCGGACTGTCATCCGAGTGAACAAGTCTGACTTTGTACATATTTATCCTTTGTTTATATTACCTATGCACATATCTCACACTACATTGCATTGTCTAGGTACATGTTGAATATATTCACTTTATTATTTCATTTACACCATAACATGATAGCACACATACTTTATATCTACATTTGAGACCAAAAGGGTCGAGCGAGTTCCTAACACCTTGCCAGTCCATAAGTCATTCACTGTACGTTTGTCTCTCTGAATAAACACGTATACCACTTGCCATCAATAAGTATCTACGGAGGCCTACCCTCTTTTTTTGTCTATTTTGGGTAAAATATATAGGCAATTTCCAAAGAAAATAATTTGATGACCACAGGTCACCGCCAATGACCCCTGTCCTCCATATTTTCTTTCCCTAAAGGACGTGTGAGCGCGAGCGCGAGATGGGGCAGGATGAAAGGAGTGTTGTCTCGAGTCCGAGTTCTCATAATATTTTTCCCTACCAAATCAAATCCAACCTTACACTTGTCCCTACCTCTGATCCATCTTATAGGTGTCACAATAGGCCTTTAATCGAACGATCAAAGGCCCTAAATCAGGCTCTATAGATAGAGGTCTCTGCCAACATTCAAAAGAACCCTAAAACCCATAATTGATTCAATCTTCAAACTTTCTTCAATCCGAGTGTCCGAGATACTCGATATCATTTCGAAAAGTCTCGAGTGAAGTTCGTACTTCAAAAAAGTTGCTTCCCCATGAAAAAAATTTGTACTCATAAAGTGGTTTCCTCGAAGTGAAGTTCGTACTTCTAAAAAGTAACTCCCTCTAAGAAATAGTGGCAAACCTCTGCACATACCCTATGAAAGTAGGCTCTTCCAAATGAAGCTCTGCCCGACTAATTGGCACCACCTCATAGACGACACTCCCACAGGAAAAATTCAGCTCAGACTATGAGGATAAAAAAACTCTGTAGAAAACTTGGGTCAAAATACCCATAATATTGTGATAAACCATCCATATTTAATTTTCTCATTTAACCCACCCCATGTTTAAGGGACCAAGTATGCACTCCCAGTGCTTTTTTCGTGCGAACAAATCTCGTCGCTATGATGGCGTTGCCGAATATGTTTTTTTCTGTAAATACTTGTCAAATATCGTCCTTTATTAATGTGTTTTTAATAGAAAAATATATCATTCCAACACAATGGAAGTCCTGCATTAACGACTAGGCTCCATAAATATCGTAATATTATGTATTTTATGATTGGTATCCGATTGCCTACACTCATAAATATGTCTCGTTTGTTGAAACTACGTTGACTTTGATCCCAACTTCTCTTGGGTACGTAGGTGTTATACCGATCCAAACTTGTGAAGCCAAACCCTTATAATGCACCGTTTGACATATTATATATTAGGGATGCACCATCTCTACTTCAAATACAAAGTAACATGCCCGAGGCATACGAGACCTCTACGATTTTAGTCATGTCGATAAGGGATATATAGATCTCTATCGGTGTCTTCTGGTCCTCTCCAATACTAAATACACCATACCCCTCCTTCTACACCTCCAAGTTATCCCTAAGGACAATACCATCCTTCTAGTGATGACCCGATGATCATAATATAATATATCAATAGCGATAATCTTCAAGACCACTCCTATTCTAAACCTCAACCAAAGTTACCCTATGTCCTATAAATAGCTTCTACCCATCTCAAGCCAAGTCTTAAACTTGCCGACACATCACATTTGAACATGTGTACAACCAAACTATGTAGATTTTGATCACGTGGATACACGGGTACGTAGGTGCAATATCGAGTCCATCTCATGAGCACAAGCCTTGATAATACGTCTCATGATATATTATCTCCATAGAGATGCATCCATCTCCCATCTCTCATCCATTATCCCTTTTTAATCGAAATGAGATAACTGAATATCTCAATGTCATGACCACTCGCGCACACCCATACATGTGATCAAATACGCACACACTCATAACCAAACTATGTAGGCTTTGATCCCAATTCCTTTTCGGTACTTAGGCTCTATACCAAGTCCTTCTCATAAGCATAAGCCTTGACAACATGCCCCATGATATATTGTTACCACAGATATGCATCCATCTCCCATCTCTCGTATTACCTTTCTATCTCTCCTCAATCCTCAAATGTGATATCAAAGCATCTCAAGTCGCGACTTCTCGCGCATGTATTAACATACACATTAATGGCCACCCGTTACCTAAGCTAAGATTCGTCGCATCTTATATACATTGACGAACACCCGATATACAAGCCGAGATTTCTCTCACACTTACTGATTAGGCATAAATTCTTTGTATTTATACTTGTAATTTATCTAATTTTATTATCCCATGCGATGTTAATTCTACAATTTTATATCATATTAATGCCACTAACGATTTTTTGCAAGTACATTGTATCTCATGTATTTTTCTTACTTTATGCAGATATTTGATACATTTGAAAGTGAGAAAGAAACCGGAATGAGAATAAAAAATCAACCAAAGAAAGTCAAGGGAAAATTTATAATTATACAACCAGAATTCGGATGCAAACCTAAAGAAAATTCAAAGACATCGAGTTCACGAGTACTTTGGAAGAAACAACAACTAAATCTTAGCTACGGTCGAATTGATATGAGCATGCGAAGATGCAAAGAATCAGAATCGGTTCTTGAGTATAACCGGTTCGACCTGTGACGTTGGAAATTCTGAAAAACAGAATCGGTTCAGGTCTGAAAGGAGAATCTGTTCACTTCTTTAATGGACAAAAATTACAATTCTATCCCACTTTATTTTAAGAGTTTGTTCATGTTCCCACTTTTTTGGTCATTCTTTATTCTTAGAGTTAGATAAAGAAGTTTTAACCTAGTTTAAAGAGCAAGAAAGGAGACATGAACCCTAGAAATTAAAGTCTTCATCAAGTTTGCAATTTTGTGGTTTGAATTTCAAGATTTCATCAATAAAGTTTTTTCTCTATTTCTCGTTCTTGAATTCTATTATTTCTTGCATGTTTAATATATTTTCTGGGATTATAAGAAATTATTGCTTGTTTAGCTACACTTTTATCACGAATATGAATCCATGAAACGTTACAATTTCGTTTGTGACTCACATCACCGTATCCGTCTAAGTTCTTTTAGGGTTGGGATACATGAACCCAATCTAAGGCGTTTTGCATGGATATATATTATAAACCAAAAGTAAATGAATATTTCGAAACGTAATATTTTGTTAATATAATCGTCGTAGGAATTTTAACTCCGTTTGCCCTAGGTAATCAGATTGTTTAATAATACGACGCGAGTGTTGATAATCTTATTACATACCTAGATTTTAATCTTGATCATGTATCGTGAGGGTTAATTCCCCCACATATATGATTCCTGAAAGGAACTGAAGGTTCCTTTTCAATTATTTATTTAATTCTTGATATGTTATATATGCGGTGAAGCTACCCAGGGGAGGAAGAGTGTATCCTAATCCTATATTTCTCATATAATTTACAATCTTGTTTCTTTAGTCTTGCATGCTTAGTTAGTTTACAATCTCAATTAATTCGCATTAGTTGATAGGAATGTCCTAAAAACTATTATCTTTTCTTTTCATCCTTTGAATCAAACATAACGTTGTTCGTCGTTCCTATTCGTCATCACGTTCTATGTCTAATTCCTTGTGTTCGATATTTGACTTGCTCAGATTATTACTTAAGTGACCAGCTTATACTTGAGTCGTATTTACATACACTAGAGACATATTTTGAGTCGCATCATGTTTTTAGCACCGTTTTCGGGACTAGGTAGACATTTAGGTCAGGTCGAATTAATCTAAAAATTGACTCCAATTCTTAAAAATAAAAAAAGAAATTCCAAGAAACACAAAAATTCAAAAATTCAAAAAAAATAAATAAAAAATAGAATCTCTCAAGTCTTTACATGAAAAATCCTCAACCAAGTCCTCCGTCTACTCCGATATCCCACACACTCCATGCGGTCCATAGTTTTGGATTCCTTCTCCTACACCACCTAACTCCACCACGAGTCACACATCTAGACAGTCTCGAAAAGGGAAGTGATAATATATGTGTGAGTTCGATGTTGGATCATGGTAGTTTTGGTATGGATAAGGTTGAATTACCATACCGCCCTATAAGAGACCTCTTATATCCCGAGTGAACCGTTACCCTTATATTCCCGTATAATGGGGGAAAATTTCATTTTTGAAATGGGATGATTCAAATCCTCCCTACATTCCACGGTATGGAGTCAAAAAAACCCTACCTCCACATTAGAGAGTTTGAGAAGATGTGAGAGACCTTCACCGATCAAACGTGCACTGTGGATGTTGTTTATCTCAAACTTTGTCCCTTTTTCCTGAAGGATAAAGCCAAGACTTGGCTATGGTCTTTGGCACCAGACTTGATTAGAATGTGTATGGACATGCAAGCAAAGTTTTTCCAAAAATTATTTCCACCACATTGAACCAATTCCATCAAAGCTTAAATTCAAACGTTTAGACAACTCAAAAATGAGCCTTTCAACAGATGCTAAGAGCGTTTCAATGAGTTGCTTAATATGTGCCCACACCCCGGTTTCGAGAAGTGGTGACTCATCTCCTTTTTCCATCAGGGGCTACCCTTAAGTTCTAAACAACTCGTTGAAATCATGTACCCTGGGGATTTTCTAGGGTAGACATGGACGCTGCCGAGGCTCACCCTAAGATTATCGCCGAGTCTTCTCAAGCGTGGGACACATCCAATCCAAATAACCAAACCCGGGCTCGACAGATGTCCATAACTCCTTCTGCATCTAGACTCTATCATTTGGACAAAGACATCGATTTGAAACTTCAAATCAACTAACTTTACAAGAGTTTGGAAGACATAGTTGAATTGAGAGGAAGAGAAATGCCCAGCTCCACTCGAGCATCGATATAAGAGGTGTGTGCAATTTGTGAGGTGGGACATCCAACGAATGAATGCCCGATAATACCCGCCTACAAAGTGATGCTTTAAGAGCAAGTGTAAGCGAATGAAGCTTTTAAGCATAATTTTAATGGCCCTCACGAAAATTCCAAAAATCCATAGTGGCGAAACCATCCCGATTTCAATTATGGGCAACCACACGCAGCAATGAATCCTAATTCACATGTTGCCCCATCTCCGCCGCCTCTTATGCATTTCCAACAATATTCCCCTATGCTAGAACCACCTCCTGCGTGTTATATCACCCCACCGTGTAGAAATATCGAGGACACTTTAAACAATTTTATGCAAACTCAGTCGGTGATCAATGCTCAAATTGCCCAAAATTTTTCCAAATTAAAAGCATAGTTGTCTAAGTTACAATTATCCTTAAGTGTTTAGGAGAAGGGAAAGTTTCCATACCAAGACCAAAGACCTCCCCAAGGTCAAAATAGTGTTAGCTCTACTTCCGATGAAAATAAAGAGCAATGTCAAGCCGTTACCACTCTACGTGGTGGGAGAGTTGTTGATTTGTTAACTCACCCACATTACAAGATTAAAGACAAGGAGGTTTCTCTCGACACGGAAGAGTCCGAAGATGTCCCTTTGAATGAGTGTGACAACGATGACACTTTTAGGCCCGAGGTTATAGTGAACCGACCACTTCTGATCCCTTCCCTCAACAATTGGTTCCTCTTCCTATAGGATCCTCCCGTGAAGATGTGCTAGATGTGGTAAAGCAGGTCAAGCTTGTTTGACCTTTTCTCGAGGTGATTAAGAAAATTCCCGCCTATGGAAAGTTCCTGAAAGACTTATTAAAGATAAAACGTAGATTAAAGTTGAAAAAGAATGTTTTCCTAGCACAAATGGTGAGCTCAATTGTTTTAAGTGACATCTCACCGAAGTTTAAATATTTGGGTGCACCGACCATTTTGTGCATCTTTGGATAGAACTGCATCGAGAGAGCCCTGCAAGATTTAGAGGAGAGTGTTAACATTCTCCCTTCCTACATCTATAGGCAATTAGACTTGGGGGAACTCAAGCCCACTAAGATCACTCTCCAACTCGCGGACCGTACCGTCAAGATAATTCGAGGGATTATTATGGACGTGATAGTCTAAGTGGACACTTTCTACTTCGTTATAGATTATCTTATTTGGGACACGAATCCCTCTAATCCTCGAGTAATCATGTTCTCGTAGTCCTTGGCTACCCATTCTTCGCTAAGTCTAACACACGGATTAATTTTCAAAATGGGCAAATGCAACTCACATTAGGGAATATTACTCTGCAAATATCTTCAACATCGCCAAGCAAGTGGGTGATGAGGACGAATTTCACGCGGTGGATATTTTAAAGGAGATAGTAAATGAGCATATCGAGGAAGGTTTTAGTAGGGATTCGCTAGGAGCGTGCCTTATTTTGAGTAGTAAGATCGACGAGACGTATATGGATTTAGAGCGTGAGGTGAAAGAGTTGAGAACGATTTTGGATGAGAATGCTGTGGATGAGGATGTGAGAGACGTTAGATGGGTTTCTATATTCTAGGAATTATCACCGAGGGAGTCGCACATGATTCCCTTTGATGATAAATTTCCCGTTGTTGTTTCCTTGAGCCTAATTAAAGAGCAAGAGGGTAAGATATTATCTATTTTAAGGAAGCACCAAAGCGATTTTGGTTTGAGTATCATGGATTTGAAGGGTATAAATCCCCTAATTTCTACCCATAAAATCAACCTTGAGGAGGACGTGAAGCCTTCGAGAGAGATACAGAGGCATTTGAATCCAACAATAAAAGATGTGGTGAGGGGAAAAATTCTTAAGTTATTGGACGCGGGCATAATTTACCCCATCTCAGATAGCAAGTGAGTGAGTATTATTTAGTTGTCGCAAAGAAGTTGAGAATGATTGCGATCGAAAATGCAAAGGGTGAGCTTATTCCACAACGTACCACCACCGGGTAGCATGCTTGCATTGACTATCAGAAGCTCAATGTCGGCACTAGAAAATATCATTTCCCATTATCGTTTATAGACCAAATTCTAGAGCGATTAGCGAGACACCCATTCTATTGCTTTCTCGATGGTTATTCTGGGTATAGCCAAATTGAGGTATATGTTCTAAATCAAGAAAACACGACGTTCACATGTTCCTTTAACACGTTTGCCTATAAACGTATGACTTTTGGATTATGTAATGCACCCTTGACCTTTTAAAAGTGCATGCTTTGACTTTTTAGTGATATGGTCGAGAGGGGCCTTGAGGTTTTTATGGATGTTTTTAGTGTCTTCAGCCCCTCTTTTGACCTTGGCCTCGCTAATCTCGAAAAAGTGTTACTCGTTGTGTGGAAAAGAACTTGGTACTAAATTGGGGGAATTGCCATTTTATGGTTATTGAAGGAATAGTTCTTACCCATATAGTTTCATCCAAAGGTATTGAGGTAGATAGGTCAAAAATAGGCATCATTTACAATCTTCCCCCAACTAAGTCACTAAAGGATGTGTGCTCTTTTTTGGGCCACACGAGGTTTTATTGGAGGTTTATTAAGGACTTTAGTGCCATCTCTAGGCCCTTAAGTAAACTACTTGTGAAAGACGTCCCCTTTTAGTGGAATGAAGCGTGCCAAAGTTCTTTTGAAAAATTAAAAAGCATGCTTGTTACCGCTCCCATTATACAAGCTCCAGAATGGTCCTTTCCATTCGAGCTTATGTGTGATGCGATTGATTATGCGATAGGGGCAATTTTGGGTAAAAAAATAAGAAAATTCATGTCATCTACTATGCTAGTCGGGCGTTAACTGGACCACAACTTAACTACTACGCCACGGAGAAAGTACTTGTTGCCATAGTCTTCGCCCTAGACAAATTCCGATCTTACCTCATAGGTTCGCCCATTACATGCTTCACCGACCACACGGCTCTTAAGTACATCCTTTCTAAAAAGGATGCTAGATCGCGCATCGTAAGGTGAATCATACTCCTACAAGAGTTGAATAAAGGAAGAAAGGAGTACAAAACATCGTAGCCAATAATTTATCGACGCTTTCGTCCAACGTACCTAGTGATCCCATACCCATAGATGAATAGTGTTTAAATGAGCAATTATTTGCCATTTCTTCTCTCCCCTAGTTTGCTGATATAATGAATTGCCTTGTAATAGGGGTTGTCCCCCCAATTGGACACCGCAAGAGAAAAAAACTTCCTAATTTGGTCACGCGTCTTCTTCTATGACGATCCCTATTTGTTCAAATATTGCACGGACCAAATCATCTGAAGATGTTTACCGAATGACGAGATACCTAGAGTTATCCATTTTTGTCATATGAAATCTTGAGGAGGCAACTTTTCTATGAATAAGATAACCGTTAAGATTCTTTAAAGCGGTCTCCATTGGCCCATAATTTTTCGGGATATAAGTGCTTATTCAAAATCTTGCAATAGATGCCTAAGGATGGGAGCTATCACTCAATAGACATGATGACATTGACCCCTATTCTCATCATCGAGACATTCGATTATTGGGGCATTGACTTTATTGATCCCTTTTGTCCCTCCTTTGGTTTTTTGTACAAGAACTCCCTAAGGATATACCCATTTTTCTTTGTCTATAGAAATCCTTTCCATCTCCACGTGGAGCTAGTGCATAAAGAATATTGGGCGATCAAGTGGTTGAACTATAACTTAGATCAAGCCTTTGAAGCACGCAAGCTACAATTGAATGAGTTGGAAGAAATACGCAATGATGCGTATCCAAAGAAAGGATGAAACTCGCATATGAGAGAATTATCCGTCGAAAGGAGTTTCGCCCGGTTCAAAATGTGCTCCTATACAACTCTCGTTTAGACTTGTTTCTCGATAAGCTACATTCGCGATGGACTGGCCCGTTCGTTATGAGAGAGGTGTTTCCCCATGGAGCCATCGAGTTAAACAATCCTAAGGAGGGGAAACACTTTTAAAGTGAATGAACAAAGCCTAAAGCCATACCTAGAGGTGTGTGTTGAGAAATATAACACAATTTGGTTGTTGGACCCCGTTCACGGGGTTGAATGAGCTAAGAGGAGAGGTCATCGCACCCACGATGTGTATGGAAAGAATCCTGTCATAATATATTGAGTCATGTAAGGTTCTGATAGTAGGGGTCCATGAGTCGCGAGTTATGAAGCATTAGGCACACCGCTTCACAACACGCGAGAGTTACGATAAATCACGGTGAGCTTTTAAGGCCCCGAGGTAACATTATAGATAGAAGAGTTTTGGGTATGTGAGAATTGAGTTGGATACATTACTGATGCCTCGAGATCGAGAAAGGATGAAATTTAGAGGAAATGTGCTGGAGATCAGAACTGGTTCGCCCTGGGCATACCCTAGGGTAGAATCGGTTCGCTTTTTTAGAGTTTTAAGAGGACACCCGAACCGGTTCTCCTTCTCTATGCCTGAAAGGTCGAACCGATTTGCTTTTCTAGAAAACCAAAAAACCTTACCTCCATTTCATTTCCCCACATTCATCCCCCATTCACAATTCGAAAATTACCCTCCAAAAATATTCCCTCCACTCATTCCTTCCCGCCTTTTCCTTCCCTCCACATTTTCCCACCAACCCTCCCTCCATTATAAATACCAAACTTCCACCACCTCTTATTCCAAAACTTTAATTCTTCTAAAAATCCTTCTCTACCATACAACCAACCTATCATTTCCCATACCCAAAGAAAATGTCATTGAGAAGTACACGGAGGCAGAAGTCCTTGAAGAGCGTAACGACACTTACCGCTCTTATCAAGAAAGAGATTGGTACGAGGCATTCTTCTCTGCACGCCACACCTTATACATTGAGTGACAAATAATTTGGGGGGAGCTACCCCAAATGATCACCAGACTATTCCACCATCGTGGGTGGTGTACCTTATTTGCCGTGGCCGACTAGGATTTTTAGCCCGACGAGGTCCGCACTTTTTACTACACCCTCGTGAAATTTTCAAGCACACACGATGAGGCATACGTGGATGAAATTGTCGTCCCCTTCTCTCCAAACCTTTTCATCTAAAAAATGCTGGCCAAGCGCGTTCCTAACCCGTAACACCGTGCCTACCCTAATATGGGCATCCCATTGCGCAAGTTTGAATGCATTGTAAGGATTTCCCCAAATCATCATTGGCTACGAGATTCATTTCCAGTGGGGAATATAGATGAGCGAACCCGCATAACATTTTTCATTATTTGTGGGTCTATTTTACAAACGTTCGCAAATTCCCTCCAAATTTTCCAAGAAAATTTTCTTTTTCATCTTCTAGACGAGGGCATCACTAACCACCTCTCCCGCACTTTCTATGGGGAAATCATCAATGTCACGTACGATCAAACCGAAAAGTTACCCTCCCCTATGCCCGCTTCATCACATATATCCTTAAGGATGCAGGCATCGAGGCACCACAAACATAGTCCTCCCCTCCAAAGTCGATTGGCGCTCCTCCATCACTAAGAGCGCTCGCCATATGCGATTCGTATATCAACAAGCACAAGATGCTTATGTGGAGGAGGAAATATTAATGGGGGAGGGGGGAGAGTAAGAGCACGACGAAGAACATGATCCCGAGTATGAACCAGATTCATAGTACATTTCCCGATGCAATGACGCACTTGAGGCGAGGTTTGATGGGTTTATCGATGAGTATTGGGAAGATCACCACGCCTGCTGTCGCGATACTAATATGATGGTATTCCTCTAAGAAAAATTGTATCGACATCAAATGGGTCCCAATTCATAATTGCCTCCATACTATTATGACTGATATGACCTAAATGCTCCCGGACCCTCTCATTAGTCACCTAATCGGTTCTAAATAATGACTGTTGATGTCTAAAAATGGATATGTTCCAATTTTATAATCACAAATTATAATTATGGATATAACTCAAATTACACATATAGAAGATAAAGATTTTAGTGTGGTTTGGCTGTAAAGTGGCCTACGTCCACTATAGTTGTTATTTAATCAGATTTACAGTAGCTTAGTAGGATAAGCTTGTGCATAATTCGAGTTGTCCCTTGAGTTGAGGGATTGATTTGTATTTATAGGGGTGTGAAACCCTAATGATGAAGCGCCTTAATATTCCCAAGCATTTACATCTATGTACAGTAAGTAAAACTCTTGGAATTCATAACTGATTGGTGTTCCAATTGGTCGTTATTTTAAAGTTGGTCAGCCTTAGTGTGGACTAAGTGTTTCTGAGGCCGATCAAGTACGTTAGTCGGCCATGTTAGATGACATGTGTACTTTCTTCATTGGTCCATGTAGGAACATAATTTTTACCTATAATAGAAGCCCATAATAATTTATTCTCAATATTTTCATGAAAGTATGGAGTCTTTAAACTAGTAATTTGCTCGGCGTACTATTTTGAGTATTTATTTGGCAACCGACTTCCCTCACTTTTAAAATTTTTGCCTGCACCATTTGATGATGCATTTTTGTAAATAATTTAAAGTGTAGCAAACCGCCAAAGGGCAATATAGTTTTTTCCCGCCTTTATAACTGTGCAGTCGTCAGAATGTCAATCGTTGGTACACGATTTTGCTTTTTTCGAGGTAAGCTATTAAAACGAAGATTATGCCGGTTGTTTTACCACAACTCTTTCAAATTTGAAACTTTTCTGTATTTCCAAGATTTCTTTCTGCATCCATTTCCCCCGTTCTTGCTTTCGCAATCGTTTCCTCTGTAAGCCTCCTTCCCTCTTTTTTTTATTTTTATCTCTGTTCAATCATGGTTTACATTGTTCATAGAGATTATTTAGATGACTTTAGGAGGGAAATAATATTCCCTGATTGGGTAGATTTAGAGATGCCGATACTTATAGTAGAAGTTTTGTCGTTGGTGGATGGTCATTGGATCCCATCTCTATTTATAGCTAAGTGTGGTATTATTTTTCCCTCCAACCACTTTACCTTGAATTTTGTTAATATTTTGATGTTTTTCCTGCTAGGGCAGCCCCTAATACATGGAGGATAGTGAATGGGATTCATAGGCTTAACCATTCCATAGTTAATGGTCTTTTATAAATGGGTTGCCCGTGACAATACCTACTATTTGAAGACCAGATTTGCCAATAGGGCCTTAGTAGTCAATTTACTAGATTCTAATAAAGACTACTTTGCCTATACCATAGTGGTCAAGAACTCGCAACATGCTCCTCTTCAAAATGGAGAGGAGTATGATGGAACCAAGTGTCCTAAAATAGGGTAAGGCATAGGTTGTAACAGTTTCATCCTTTTTTTGCAAATCACCTGTTTGATGATATGTTAACTAACCTTCTTGTCTTCTTTTTATGAAGTGGAGAGTAAGAAAAAGTATCCCAAGAATGGGGCATAAGACTTCAGGAGCTTAAATTTTTATGAAGCATTCATCAGAGAATTGGTGAAGCGCACCCAAGAGATGCTTTATATTCGTTGAATTATAGGAGTTTAGTTACTTCTTTTGTTGCCCGACCCACTATTATAGTACCTTCAGCCCTTATTAATTTAGAGGAAGAACCCATTCCCACTTTTTTGGAGTTAAGAAGGATTTTGGTACCCCTGCTTCTTTTGAATCTTTGGACATTTTTTCTATTCCTACTTCCCCATTAGCTATCATGTGTAAGAGAAAGATCCCCGATTTGATGCCTGAAGCCTTATCCCGTACCACCAAGAAGGCTACAAAGAAGACTGTCAAAGTTACTGATGCCCTGAAGTCCAAGGTGATATCAAACGTTATTGAGAAGATGCCTCCGATTATTGGTTTTGAGGAAATTGAAGTTATTACACCACAATATTAGAGGTTATAAAAGGGTTTGCCTGAATAACAGGCCCAAAAATTTGTTGCTTATCAAGAGGAGTTGGTTAAGAAGATTCAAGATGATTTGGATGCTGTTAGTTCATCCTCCGTGGTTGTTAATTCTGGTTTGGTGAGAGGGTTAATAAAAGTTGGGATTCTTCCAGCTGATAGCGCAACTTTTATTCCCATGCCTCGATTGAGATTGTCAGAGAGCTTACCAGAATCTGGCTTTGGTAATCCTTTTCCTTTCATCACTTGTCTTTACTGTCTTATTTTTCCTCTTCTAATTTGATGTTTTCCCTTTTTGTAATTTCTGATGGATATTAACCAACTGATGGAGAGGGATGATTAATTATCTTTTTCATCAGGTGAAGTTGAAGAGGCTATTAAAGGTCTAAGGAAATCTTTGGAAGTTTCTTGACAAGCTTTAGAGACAAAGTAAAAAGCTTAGGAAGAAGAGTTAGGGAAAGACAATGAAAGAGCCAATACTGTCGAGCAGAAAGTTAAGACTGTTGAGGACAATTTAAAGGTGGTCGAGGACAGGGGTAATATGGCCAAGAATAAACTGTTAGAGAATCAGGACCTTCTTACAACTGCTAAGGAGAAGGTAGTAAGTTTGACTGTTGGTCTTACTGCAAACAAGACCAAAAATAAGAAAATAAGGGAAACCTCCTTTGATAAGGGCTGGACAAAAGCACTGTTGGCTACCTCATCACATATTGAATATGTCAAGCAGAAGTCTTTCAAGGATGGCTGGTCAGAAGCACTCAAGGAAGTCAGCACAACCGAAAATTCTGAGGTATTTTAGAGGGATGACCCAGGCACTCCTCCAAACTTAGAGGAAGAGTTTGATGATGAAGAAAGCTCAGGGGAATATTCTGTGGCACCTGTTGAGTCTTCCTTGGACCCAAATATCCAATACGACCTACCTCCTGGCCAAGTTAATCCTCAAGATAAGGATAAGGTCTAGTTTTTCCTTAGTTTTGTAACCTGTTGGACTTTCCTTAATGCCTTGTAAATGGATCATCCTTTTGTAACACCTTTATTTTATCAATGAAAAGATGTTCGTTTCGTTTAGTGCATTCCGTTGATTATATTTATTTCTCTTTGCTTAATTATGATGAAGTTTATTTCTTGGTTTGTTTGGAATTCTTGAATTACTTCCCCAACTCATATATACACATCCTTATTTATGATCTTCCAGTTCGATGATAGAAAAAAGGCTATAATTTCAGCTGAGTTCGACCTACTTAGGCAAAGTAGGAACCTTCTTGAAGCTGGTCATATTCCCTTTCATGTTTCGTTCTTTTTGACATTTCTATGGACCCTTATCCTCTCGGACTCCCCCTAACCATTATTGCCTCAAGGTCTTTGGGAGTACTTGTTCTATTCTACTTGAAATGTGCACGCCTCGAAAATCATTTTTTCTTTCGAGAGTTGGCTTTCTCAAGATGAGAATCACACGGGTCTGAGGAAGACTTAGTAGGGTTGCTCGACCTAGATGCCTCCGACCAATTCAAGGAGGCATATATCCATCTCCATTGCTCGTGGGATAGGGTTGTTGCTAATAATTCTGCTTATTATAAAATTATCGAGCAACTGTAAGAAAATCACAATCAAACCAAAGCTCTACTTCATGTTGATTATGAAACCAAATATAAAACTTTAAGTGAAGGATGGGGTTTTGAGAAAAAGTTGTAAGACATCACTTCTGCTTTGAATAAGAAAGAATTATCTTTAAAGTAGGATATGGAGAATGCCTAAGGAATTACTGCTATACTAGAGAAGGAAAATAATACTTTGTGGAATGAGCTTGATAGTTTGAAAAAATCATCCACCAGTGGTCCTGATGATGGTATGTCCTTCTTGGAGACTGAAAATGCAAGACTGTTAGAGAAACTTGAAGCATTACAGTGTATAACCAAACCTGGGTAACCTTCTAGGTAGAGGGTGGTTATCTGACTAAAAATTACTGAAGAAAGAACCAAGAAAACATTGGCCGACCAAGCTGCTCAATTACAAGCAAAGAATAAGGCTATTGTCGACCTGTCTGCCCAGCTAAAGACCAAAGATATTACTATTGCTGACCATGCAACTCAACTCACAGCCAAGGATAATGTCATCAAGAAACTTCAAAACCAGGTGGAGAGGTTAAACTTTTAGTTCCACAAACAACCCAGGAAAGTATGGATCGAAGGTTATTATGAGGCCTTAGGTCACATGGATGAACACCTTGCCCAAAGTAATCGTGAGTGCTATAAATGGGGGTGGACTAATGTGCTGACTTTGTTAAAATATGACCAGAATAGTACCTTATGGCATTGAAATGACCCGGGCTTCTTGGATAGTGATAAGCCTCCATTCAAGTTGGATACAACATAGATTCCTCCTGACGCCATCCCTCAATGTCTGATAACTAAGTACTTGGGGGATTATGGTCTTCATGGCGAGCATGAAATAGTCCGTCCTCCTTATTTGACTGACAGGCCGAGCAACAACAATAGATAAATGTTAAGATACTTCAATTATATACACTCTCCATATACCCTTAGTGATTCTCCAACTGGTATGTGCAAGGTTTAAGGGACACGTCTAGCTGAATAAATTTGTACTTGCTTAATTTTAATTGTAATACATTTGTCGTTTTGATAAAAACACATGTTTTGTCTATGTATTTAGTTTGATATTTGTTTTCATCTTATGATTAGTTAATTGACTGGCCGACTAGGTAATCTACTTGTTTAATTTATGCATTCTATATTTAAACTGAGATTGTAGGACCTTATATTCTATTAATGCATTTAGGTAAAGCTGTAAGAAATTTTGAGCTAAGTGTGAACATTAGTTATCAGTGGCGACTAAATGTGTTTAGGAATGTATGTGTATTTTCTTGTGTTGTAGCTTGGTCAGGTAATGTATCTTGTGTTTATACATGAAGTTTTACAGTCTTCTTGTTCGTGACTCATTGAGATGAAGTCATACATGAAGTAATAATCATGGGTGATTAAGTTTATTAGGAATGTATATATGTATCCCTATGTTTAGGAATGTATATATGCATTCCAATATGTATCTTAACAAAAAAAACATGAATGCTTGTCAAGTTCTTGGTGCATCTTGAATTTGATAATTTCAATCTGATCAAGTAATTTTGTCTTCTGTCTTTTGATCGGCAGGGGCTGAAGACCAAGAGAGACATTTATTGTTCGATTTTTGCTTAGGATATTGGGTATGTATGTCATCGTACTCCAAAAAAATTAAAAAACATTGAAGGATAATTGAACTGAAATCAAGATATTTTTGTTGAACTTGAAGGAAAACTTTATCAAACTTAAAGGAAAAAGTTATAAAATGCCTTTATTTCACTGATAGTATTTTCGGAGGTGATCGACATTTCATGGGTTTTTGAATTCTCTCCCCTCAAGTGTCTCTAATCGAAAAGTTTCTAGTTAGACAACTGCTGAAATGCGATAAGGACCATGCCAGTTTGCCTCAAGCTTGTTTCTTTTTTGGATGAATTTTTTGAGGACGTAATCTCCTTCTTTCGAGTTAGTCAGTTTGGCCCTTTTGTTATAAAAATAAGCAGTCCTCTATTGATATGCAACAATTTTTAGAGCAGTATCCTTTATGACTTCCTCCACCATATCCAAGTCTAGCCTTCTCATTAGATCACTTTTAGGAGAATCAAAGTTCAAAACTCTATGAGTTAGTAGGCCTATCTCGGCTGGTACCATGACCTTTATCGCAAAAGTAAGCATATGAGTTATTTCTCCAACAGCTGCTCTCGGTGTTGTTCTATAAGCCCAGAGAACAGAGTGCAATTCTTTTATCCAGTTACCCTTGGCAGCATCAAGTCTCCTTTTCAGTCCATTAAGTAAGGTTTTGTTTGTTACTTCATTTTGATCATTTCTTTGTGGATGTCCTGGAGCGGAGTGAAGTTTTTGGATCTTAGAATGAGCACAGTATGCTTCAAATTCATTATTGTCGAGCTGGGTGGCATAGTCAGTAATAAAGGCATAAGGCTTGCTATACATGCATATAACGTTCTTCTATATGAACTGGAATACCTTATTATAGGACATCTCTATTAATGGTTCCACCTTTACCCATTTTGTAAAGTAATCGATAACTACCACCAAGTATTTGAACCTGCCTTTAATGATTGGTAATGGGCCGACCAAATAAATTCCCCAAATGATGAAGGGCCAGAGAGAAGTGATTGGTGTCAAGGCAGGCCCCGGTGCCCTATTGAGATGTAAATCTCTAGCACTTGTCATACTTTCTGGCAAAGGTCCTATAATTTTCCTTCATAGTATGCCAATAATACCCCTTCTTGGTAATTTGTTGGACTAATGATCGACTATCTGAATTAGCCTCACAAGGACCTTTATATACATCCTTGATTAATTCAGTCACTTCTAATAGATGGACACATTGTAGTAAGAAAATAGTGTATCCCCATTTGTATAGGACTCCCCTTTCCAACACAATCCTATCTGCCTTGTACTTGAGTTTTCTTACATCTTTTGGATCAGTTAGTAGGGCCCCTTTTTCAATGTATGCTCTAATTGGATCCTTCCATGATGGTCCCAAATCTACAATAATGAAATTTATCATAGGATCTTCATTTATGCTCCTGGATGCCAAGAGCTCTACTGCAATGCTTCTCCCGAGTTCCATCTTGGTCACCGAAGCCAGCCGAGCAAAGGCGTCGGCTCAAGCATTCTCTATCCTTGGTATTCTAACTATCTGGACTGCTGGAAATTTAAAGATCACCTCCATACCTTTAGCTAAGTCTTACCATTAAATCCCCTTTGACTCCATATATCTGAAGCACTTGGTTGACAATTAACTGAGAATCACTGTGTGCCATTACTTGTTCGACACCTAGTGATAAAGCTAACTTAAGGTCGATGATTAATACATCATACTCGGCTTCATTATTCAAAGATAGAAATTAAAACCTGAGGGAATATTCCACATCGATATTATCAGGAGTGTTAAGTATAATACCATCTCCACTGCTAGTAGCACATGAAGATCCATCTACATATAATCTCCATAATGGAATCTCACTATTAACGCTTTCTGCAGATAGAACTCCTTAGCAAAATATCTTCTTGCTTTCTTCTGTATACTTCTGAGTTATCTCTTAAACAATGGATGATTCCCATTGATCGGCTACGACTTTGGCATGCTTTGGAGCTAAGCTCTCTCCCAGAGAAGTCTGCTCGGCAAGAAAAATTTGGTTTGTTGGTAACGGCTGGATATATAAATTATGTGATAAAATTTGCTAGCTTGACCCTTCAATGATGATCTTGGCTCATATTTGATATCATATTCTTCAAGCTCTACTGCCCAATACATCAGCCTTCTCGAATTTTCTGGCTTATGAAGTGCTTACCGGAGAGGTAAATTAGTGTATACAACTATGGTATGCGCTTAAAAGTAAGGCTTAATTCATTTCGAGGCTTCAATAAGAGCTAGTACCAATTTTTCCAAATGAGGATACCTAACCTCTGCACCACTGAATTCTTTGCGGGTGTAGTAGATTGGTTTTTGGACTCCATCTTCTAGTAAGATTAAGGCCGAGCTAACTGTAGATTCAGAAACGGCTAAATACAAATATAATTTATCTCATAAAATTGGTGGGGACAACAATGGCGGATAACGTAAATACTTCTTCAGCTCCTGAAATGCTTCCTCACACTCCTTGTTCGATTCGAAGGTCTTCTGAGTACCTTAAAGAATGGAAAGCACCGATCTTTTTCTCGAGAAACAAACCGGTTAAGGTCAACCACTCTACTAATAAGTTTTTGAACATATTTTTTATAGGTTGAAGATTGTATGTCAATTAGAGCTTTGATTTTAGTAGGATTAGCTTCTCTTCCTCTCTGATTCACTATAAAGTCGAGGAACATCCCTTCTTGCACTCCGAACATGTATTTGGTCGGGTTCAGTTTCATTTAGTGCTTTTCCAATTGGTCAAACGTTTAACTGAGGTCTTTGATGTGATCTGAATTTTTTTTTCTTTTGGTCAGCTTATTATATACGTATACCTCCATGTTCTTCCTAATTTGTTCTTCAAAGACTTTATTCACCAATCTTTGGTACGTTGCACCAGCATTTTTAAGCCCAAAGGGCATAACGTTATAGCAGTATGTACCTCAATTGGTGATAAACAATGTGATCTCTTTATGTCATGTCTTCATTTTTATCTGCTTGTAACCAAAATAAGCATCCATGAAACTCAACAACTCATGTCGTGTAGTGGCATCTAGTAATTGGTCAATTTTTGGCAAAGGAAAATGGTCCTTTTAGCAGGCCTTAATAAAATCCTTGAAATCTACACACACACGCCATTTATTATTTTTCTTTTTGACCATTTCCACATTTTCCAACCATTCTGGGCACTTGACATCTTCAATGAACTGGGCCTTATTGTCGTTTTTCTACATTGTCTTGGATAGACTTGTTCTTTTCAGGACTAAACACCCTGCATTTTTGTTTGATCGGCTTGGCACCTGTGGCCATCCTCGATCCTTGAAGCGGGCGGGCGGTGTGAGGGAGGATCCTAGGTTCCGCGCGTCCCTCTCTGGGGCGCTTCGGCCGATGTCATTTAGGTGAGGTGAAAAATGTAGAGAGATAGAGTCGTCAGTCTATTTTACTCAAAACAGACGAAAAAAAGGGATCCATCCCGAAGGACAACATCCAAAGACATACTGATGCATACGAAACCAAAATGATTCAAAAAGGGTTCGGAGGCTAAGTTACGAAATGGGAAGGTGTTAGGCACCCATTCCTCCCTTACGGTCTCTCATGGGTTTTTTCTATTTTCCTTTATTTTCCCCGTGATATGTGTGCATGTATATATAGTGTGGAGATATGAATTATCGACTTGTACCATGGAAGAGGTAAAGCGATTCATCCATATGAAGGTATAAAAATATTAGAAATGGGATTTACGCGATTATCCTTACGTTGATCGTTACGATGGAACGACAACGCATGTGGAATAATACACCACTAAGAACAAATATATATATATATATATATATATATGTAATCTAGGAGAATTGAATTTAGAGAGAATATGAGATGAGAGAAAAAGTAAAAATAGGACTCGAATCTCGGATTTTACCCCGAGATGCCTACGTAGCCTATAGAGGCATCAAAGTCCACGTAGTTCGCATCCTAAACGAGGGGTGGAGTTTATCCCATAAATCCAACCGAGGACTTCTCTTATTTGTTTGTGTGTGTGTGTGTGTGTGTGTGTAGAAAAAGTGTTTCAGTTGTGAGAAAAGTGTAAGAAAAAAGTGAGAATTCCCGTTTGGAATTTATGAGCAAATCATCTTTTTCTTATTTTTTGGTTTTTTATTTGTATGAAAATAAGAGATGTGCAATAATACTAAATAAAAAGTATATTAGGATATGTGAGATGAGAGAATAAAAGTGTTAAGTAATAAAACAAGTTAATGCGAATTTATGAGAATTTAAGGAGAGAATTGAGAAAATTGGACCTTCTTGAAGATCTTGAGCTTGATCTTGAATATTGGAGAGAAGCCCTTGCACTTGGATGATGATGGAGAGTGGTTAATTCACCAAGTTTGATGAAAAGGATGATAAAAGGTGAAGGTTGGAAAGGGATTTGGATGTGGAAATCGAGCTGAGGTTTTCTGGATTTGTTGAGAGTGATATGTTTCTGATCTGGGGTCCTCCTTGCAAATGAGGTCAGACCTCCTTTTTATTGGCTCAGGGCATTGCCGAATTGCATAGACCTGTTCCTACCAATCGGTAGGTGCGTTTAGGCACACTTTCGATAGGCAGGGTCTGGGACCTATCGTTTGGCAGTGTCTTTCAAGCCTTTTTGAAAAATCATGCGCAGAGCGCAAACCGTTGATCCAAATTATGCACAGGGAAAACCATTGGAAAGGTAATTCTGAGACCTTAGAAAGTACTTAGATCGCTCCCGGGTTCAGGAGTTGACTTTGGGTTAAATGTGGCTCAGAAACATTCGTCGGTCCATTGGACGGGGAATCGTCGGACGCAAACGGATCATTCGTCCTCATGGTAAGTCCGAATCATGCACGAGGTGGACCGTTGGAAAGGTTAAGAGATGTACTTCAACATTCCAAAGAGTTTGATCAGATTCGGGTACTTGACTTTGGTCAACCGGTCCTTGGAAGCATTTGGTGACCTTTCGGAGTAAAACAGATCGTTCGTCCGTATTGTAAGTCAGAATCGCGAACATAGTGGACCATTGGAAAGAGGATTTAGGCCCTTTAAAATATTCATTCAGTCTCAGTTGAGCTGAAGAATTGACTTAGGTCAAACGGAGCTCGAGAGCATCCGATGGCCTCTTGATCGAGTTTCGGGGAAAATGGGTTATTCGTCCGCATGGTAAGTCGGAATCGTGCACGGGATGGAACGTTGGAAAGGGGATTCAGTGCCCTTTGAAGATTCATTTAGTGTTGGTTGAGATGAAGAGTTTTACTTTTGGTTAAACGGAACTTGGGTGTGACCGATGACTTCTAGGTCAGTACTCGGGGTATGACCTGGGTTTGTAGTGATGAAGGTAGGTGCTAGGGACCTAAGGAGAGTTTAGGGGGTAACAGAATGGGGTGTCTACAACACCCTTATTAATATTGAGCTCATGGCATAGGTAATTAGGATTAATCTCGGGCATATCTTTATGACTCCAGGCCAATACATTTTTTTGTTCCCTATTAATTCCCGTTTGAGGGATGGTGCTAACGTGGAGACAACTTGAGTAGTCCTTTCTGGCTTTCCCTCATCAAGGGTTATGTGCTTAGTAGTTTATATTATTTTCCCTTTGACCATCTTTGTTTCATCTCGAGGATCCAAAGTGTCAACTTCAGTGTCACTATTGGGCTCCGTGGTGTCGACTTATTAGGTAGTGGTCTTTTTCTTCAGATCAATCAAGTCTTCTTACTCGGCTAAAGTATAATAGCAATATCTGGTCACTTTCTGATTACCTTTCACTTTTCCAACTTCAAAATGAGTAGGTAACTTCAGAAATTGGTGGAGAGTGGATGGAACATCTTCAAAATTCTTCAAACCTAGTTTATCGAGAATCACACTATAGGTTGACTAGACATTCTTATCCAGAATGAAGAAACATATCTTATTTGTTCGGCTGACTAGCCAACTACTGAATAACACCTCCAGTTTAACAATACCGAGGGGATAAACTTTGTGTCCCGAGAAACCAATTAAAGGTCTGTGGTATGGTTCTAATTGACTACGCTTTAATCCCAGGATTTAGAAGTAATTATAGAACATGGCATCTGTAAAAATTCCATTATCTATCAAAACTCTAGAAATTATATCTTCCTGGATTCTAAATTTGATGACCAAAGGGTCGTCATGGGGCTATAGTACTCCGGAGAGGTCATTTTTGGAGAAATCGATGACAAGCTTATCTTTATTTAATTTTTTGGGCCGATCATCATCATCATTCAAATTGATGCATTGTATGTAGGAGAAAGCTTGAGCTTTGTTTAGGTAACCTTTCCTCTCAACTACCTTATCTCCACCTCCAACATCTCCACCTGCGATGACATGACAATCAAAAGAACCATAGCCTATCATAGCTACCTCAATTTTTGGTTATTTGGGTTTCTTCGATAGGTCTTAATCATCTTAATAATCATCCTCATGACCTCGTTTCTTATCGTATATAGAATTATCGGGGGAATCTGACTTTCCTCTCATTTCTTAGCTCTCGTGCCGATTAATGAATTTGTTCAGTTTTCCTCGGCGAATGAGAGATTAAATATCGTCCTTTAAAGATATGCGATTATCAGTTGTGTGACCACGATCTTTATGGAATTCATAATATTTGGACTTGTCTATCCTGTTGGGTTGTGCTATTAGCTTCCTAGGCCATTTCAAGTCTTTGCTATTTTTGATTTCTTCCGGTTGATGATGGATACTAATTGTCACGGGAGTATAAGCTTCATATTTTTGGGGTTTATCATCCTTCTTGCGCTTCTGATCCTTCTTTTCAGCAGGCTTGGTCATCAGGGTTTGCTTCGTAACTATTGCTTCATTGGCATTCATGATTTTCCCAGCCTTGACAATGAATTCTGTCAAAATTTTAGGAGGATCTTTTGCCTAGCGTATTATAATTATTCTAGAAGTAACCCACTCATCAAGGCTGTAATGGATGTCTTTTCCTCATAATCAACCACTTTTAGTTTCTCGTTATTGAAACGAGTGATGTATTCCCTAGTGGTCTCCCTTGATCACTGTCGAGCACTTAAAAGATGAGCTACTCTCTTAACTGGTTTGGCCCTAAAGAAGAAATTGCTAATGAACAACTCAACGAGTTGATCAAAGTGGAGATTTATTCTCGGGGAAAGTTATTGTACCATATCTAGGCCAAACTAGTGATGGTGCTTGAAAAAGCTCTACATATCATTTCATGGGGAACATAATATATAAATCATCCATAGCTTGATATCGCTCAATGTGTAAAACTGAGTCAGTCTTACCATCATATTTGGTGGTAACCACTGGTGCTTGAAACTTGGACGAAGTAGGGAAATCAAAAATTGTCTGGATAAAAAGAGACCCCTTGACAAAATTTCGCTACAATGGATTCTTTGCTTTGGACATCTTTCCCAGCAGATCTTCTAATCATTGGATTGACCCTTTTCATAAAGGATTTTATTCTTTAAATCTATTAGAAGCAACTCGGCCATCTCTTCCATGAGTCTGTGCTGAGCTCTCTTACTAAAAAGTTTGTTCTTCACGCACAGATCCTCAGGTGCTTGTTCTAGATCTAATTTATCTCTCATGATGTTCGACATTGTGTTCTCTTGATCGGGATGGTTCTCAATGATATCCTCTATTTAGTCATGGACCCGGAAGATCAAAGGTTGAAGCCCTGTTGAACCTTTTTGGGGTGCTTGACGCCCATGAATAAGAGAGAAACCTTTATTGTAATCCGTTGATCTAATTGATGAACTAGCCCTTGGGTGATAAGACATATCACGTGAAGACCTGGAATAACTATTTTGATTATTCCTTAGAGGAGGAAGTGGCATTTCCCTTCTAAAAGATGGATCAGTAGTGTGTCAGGACGGAGGAATAGGCGTGGCTTGTAAGGATTAAGCCATTTGCCTCATAATTTCTTGCGTCGCTTCCTGTCCTTTGGTTAAAACTCCATTTAGATCTATCGTTCTAGGAGGAGCATTGACTCCAGCAGCATTATTGCTTTCAGGAATTTCATTCATCTTGCGCAATCCTTGACAAACATTTCCCACAAACGGCGCCAATCTGTTGATGTCTAAAAATAAATATATTCTAATTTTATAATCACTAATAATAATTATGGAAATAACTCAAACGACACACATAAGAGAAATAAATTTTATAGTGGTTCGACTGTAAAATAGCCTACGTCCACTGTAGTTGTTATTTAATCAGATTTACAGTAGCTTAGTAGGATAAGCATGTGTATGATTTGAGTTGTCCCTTGAGTTGAGGGATTGACTTGTATTTATAGGGGTGTGAATTCATAAAGATGAAGCGCCTTTATATTTCCAAGCATTTACATCTGTGTACCATGAGTAAAATTCTTGGATTCATAACTGATTGATATTCAACCCAAATAACTATTGATTTTCCAATTAGTTGGTCTTCTAGAGTTAGTCGATCTTCCTGCCGACTAAGTATTTCTGATTCCGATCAAGTACGTTAATTGGACACGTTGGATGACATGTGTAATTTCTTCATTAGTCCAAGTAGGAATATAATTTTTACCCATAACAACGACATTAATTACCGCATGGAGAGCTTAAGACACGAAAAGATAATAAGAAAGATTAATTGGTGTGAACTAAGAGGCGATGTTTCCCATTTTTCAATAATCGTAATCCGATGATGAGATCGTTTCACCTAAAAAAAAATTCTTTAAAATTTATGTGCGTGAATTCGTATTATATTACATTTACTCTTAAAAATCACGCACACTAAGATAACTAGTCAGATTTCGAGATATTCGTTTGTGAGAGTATCCTGTGAGAATTGAATCAAAGTGAATTTTTGGATAATGATCAATCAGTGGAAGTTAGCAGTTTAATTCTTGGCTTCGCACACACACACACACACACACACTACGAATTAAGACTTTTGAATATGAATTTAAGGTGACTATTTTTTGAGAGTTTAAATTGTACAAATTTTAAGTAATTTGATTTTTTTGAGTTGAAAAATGAATTTTGTGGGTATATTCACTACAAACCCTCACGAGACACCACTCGTCCTACTAGGGTAACGTGGGGTTTAACGTCTTTTTTCATATGCTAAATGCAATCGCTCATCCGTGAAAAAGACATTCTATCCTAATAAAACATTTTTCAAGTGTTTGTACCATGCTCTTATTCTTTTACATTGCTCGAAATGATCAAAGTTTTAAGTTAGGGATTTTGTTTAGGCATAAGTTCTTCGTATTTATACCCATAATTTAGGTACTTTTATTATCCCGTGCGATGTTAATTCTATAATTTTAGCTCATATTATTGCCACTCATGATTTTTTACGAGTACATTGTATCTCGTGTATTTTTCTTACTTTGTGCAAATATTTGATATATTTGAAAATGAGAAAGAAAACGGAATGAGAATTGAAAAGCAAATAATAAAATTCAAGGTAAAATTCGTAACTCCACAATCAAAATTCGGGTGCAAAACCTATAAAGAATTCGAAGACATCAAGTTCACGAGTGCATAGGAAGAAGCGACAACAGAATTTGAGCTATAGTCAAATTGATATGAGCATGAGAAGATTCAAATAATCAAAGAGGAAAGCTAAGGAATTCTGAAGACAGAACCGATTTGGGTTCTTGAGTAGAACCGGTTCGACGTGTGACGTTGGAAACTCTAAAAAACAAAACCGGTTCGATTCTGAAAGGAGAACCGGTTTGCTTCTCTGATGGACGAAAATTATAATTCTATCCCACTTTATTTTTGAGAGTTTGTTCTTGTTTAAGCACTTGTAAGAAAACGTGAATTATGAGTCATTCTTTATTCTTAGAGTTAGATAGAGAAGCTTTAACCTAGTTTAGAGAGAAAAAAAGGAGGCAAGAACCATAGGAACTAAAGTCTTCATCAAGTTTGCAATTTTGTGGTTTGAATTTCAAGCATTCATCAGTAAAGTTTGTTCTGTATTTCTTATTTTTGAATACTATTATTTCTTGCATGTTCAATATATATTATGGGATTCTAAGAACTTCTTGCATGTTTAGTTACACTTTTATCACGAATATGAATCCATGCAACGCTCAAATTTTATTTATGACTCACTTCAGCATGTTCGGCTAAGTTCTTTTAGGGTTGGGATACATGAACCCAATCCGAGGTGTTTCGCATGGATATATAATATAATCCAAAAGTAAATGAATAATTAGAAACGTAATATTTTGTTAATATAACCGCCGTAGGACTTTTACTCTGTTTTTCCTAAGTAACTGGAGTGTTTAAGAATGCGACGTGAGTATTGATAATCTTATTATGTACCTAGATTTTAATCTTGTTCATGTATCGTGTTGATCAATTCCCCCATATATATGATTCTTAAAAGGAATTCAAGGCTTCTTTTCTATTAATTATATAATTGTTGATATGTTCTATATCCGGTGAAGCTACCAAGGGGCAGAAGAGTGTATCCCAATACTATATTTCTCATATAATTTACAATCTTGTTTCTTTAGTCTTGCATGCTTAGTTGGTTTACAATCTCAATTAATTTTCATTAGTTGACAGAAAAGTCCCAAAATAATTATCTTTTCTTTTTGTCCTTTAAGTCAAACATAAGGTTGTTCGTCATTCCTATTCGTCGTGACGTTCTATGTCCTATTTCCGGAGTTCGATACCCGACTTGCTCGAATTATTACTGACACGAGCGACTTACACCATATTTACACGCACTAGAGACATATTTTGTGTCACGTCACTTACGTACATACTAATGGCCATCCGTTATCCCAAAATACATACTCGCACACATGCGCTCTTGTGTACCCACACCACCGATGCCATTTTATACATAAGTACCTGTCTACGTTTTAAGGGATTCTCAAATTAAGGTCTTTAAGATCTTTCGAAAATAAACTAAAAAGTAATCAGATAATGTAAAGAGCCATAATAAATAAATAATTAAGAAAATCATAAAGAACAAGTGAGGTACATAACACCTTCTCCACTCGTAACTTGGTCTTCGAGTCCCACAACAAGAATCTCTAGATCAATCGCAAACATAAAATTCCATTCGGATTAGCCCAAAGGGATAACCCAAATCTTTAGTTTAAATTTATATAAAACAAACCAGTGACTCTGAAAAATCAACTACCCCTCGCATAGAATACACCTAGGCCCAGAACTAAAAACTAGAGGTGTGTGACAAAAACGTGATATGATGTCTAACAACTTTCAGGGGCAATCACTCACAACTGAAACCTGACCTCAAAAAGGAAGCGACAGAATAGGAGACAAGGACTCCCGCGTCCACAGTCACAAATACTTCCCTCTGAGCGCTTCACCGCTCGGCAATGTTCTAAAAGGTGCGGTGCGTGGAGGTCAAGCATCAATCATTATGGGCATATGTGCGCCTATGCGTGAGAAGGCGTTTTGCTTTTTTTTGATTTTATTTAATTATACCCAGGCTTATATATTAATAAAAGCAGAAATACAAGCATAACTTACATAAAAAAACATAATCATAAATATTGAATCAAAATTACGAATAAAATAAAACATACCTGTTGCCTTCAGTTCATAAGAGGAGAATATTTTACTAACTGTTGCCTTCAACAATATAAACTATTGACATTTCTTAAACATTAACATTTCTTTAACCGTTGACATTGCTTAAACATTATAAACATTTCTTAAACCAAAATAGAAATAAGAAAGATTACAATATTTATGGTAAAGAATTTATAAAATCATATATCATAAACATTATAAACATTCAATTGTTTATAAACATTACAATATTTTGGGTTTTCAGCGAAATAAGAAAGAAAGAAGAAATCAAAAGAACGAAAATCAGAGGTAAAGAAAGAAATAAAAAAACTTACCATTTGACAACTCAAATCAGAGGTAAAAACCTGCCAGAAGTAGGGTTTTCTAGTAAAGGCCTGCCAAAAGTAGGGGTTTCTGGTAAAGGCTGATCGGAAGTAGGGTTTAGAGTTTTCGATCGGAGGCTTTTGGGTTTTCGGCGAAAGAAGTTTTGGAAAAAGCACGTTACGTTTTGTTGTTGTTTTGGAATGGAACGGGTAAACATTACTATGTTCTTTTTTAATATAAGTTTGTTTATTTGTAAGTTTGTTAAAAACAGATATGGAATGGCATCGTTTTTTTTAATATCTGTTGAATCAACTTAGAACATGGGGAAAAATATAATAATTTTTTTTAATGAAAAAACAGGTAAAACGACGTCTTTTTGCTAAATAAAAAACGCTTTATACGCGCTTTGCGCGCTTAAAAATCATGACCACGTATTTTTTCACGCATACCCCTTATGCGTTGCGTTTCTAAAAAGCATCACGCGTATGTGCGCATTGGCGCTGCATATGCACGCCTTTTAGGATACTGCCGCTCGGGCCTGCAACAACACCATAATAAGGAAGGTGTTAGACTATTAGGCACCCGCTTTGCCCTTTAAGTCTCTATGTGAATGCTTATTGTTATGCCTGCGTTAAATATACAATTCAAAGGTGCATAGTCGGTTCAATTTTAAGTGTACAATCACGCTCGTTATATGCAGTATGTTGGTAAGCCCCGACTTATTCAATAAAATTAGACTTGGGTAGTGAGGAAATATAACTCTGTAAATCCTACGTATCCGAGGGAGTAGAATTGAAGTCTACATAACTCGTCATCACATGACTTGAATATTATGCTGAAAGACATTCCATGGTATGTATTGTCAAGCTGTAGTATATATCACCAGGTGTTAATTTCTTCTCTACAATCTCATATCTATACCGCTTTCAAAAAAAATGTTTTGCCTTTAAAATTACCCGCATATGTTTTTATGAAATACTATAATTTAGGGGGGGGGGGGGGGTTCAGACATATAAAGTAAATCTATATATTAAATTCGAATATTTTCAAATCTATATATTAACATTTCAAACATTTTAAATAATATTTTCAAATCTATAATCAACCAATATATATATATATATATATATATATATATATATATATATATATATATATATAATTCCAAATTTATGGACTTTTGTAAGAACCAAATTCTTGGGTCTTTCAATTTCAATTGGAAGACTTTTTAAAATTAATTGCCATGGATCATAAGTTTTTGGAGTTTCTTATTTAGTTTTACCTTACAAGAAAGAAAACTGATACGAGTACAAAAATCTTCACAACATGTTACGTGAATTTTACTTACTCTTTCACCTAACTATTAAACATTCCCTTGTTATATAGGATTTCACTAAGACATCAATAACAATACTTTTTATGAAGATTTTATAAAATTATTTTGTACCGATATCATTAATATACAAGAAAAGTAATTGTAAATAATGTCGGTGACTCCCCACAATTGAGAAAGTCGGTCAAGTGAAAAAATCATGGAGAGGACGTGTGTGCAACCCAACAAGTTGGTCTACCAATTCTAGTGCACCGAGGAAGTGTTGCCTAGGTGAAAGCCCAAATTTTAAAAAAGTTAGTCAGGCGTAATTTTGGCTTGATAATAATGTTTAGTGTAAAAGAATACTTGGTTTTCCTCCGTGGAAGGACTTTAAAATGGAGGGGGCACCATCATTTCCTTTCCCGGTAAAAAGATACATTATCTATCAATCTCGCTATCCATTTGCGATTTCTGATGACGTGGCCCAATAACAAAGGGTCACTACCCACTTAATTCTGCGACACTGGTTCAGGACAGGAGGAGGCTATAAACACTGGCTCAATAGTTGAGCAAGTGCTCTGCTCTTCACAACTCGGAATCCCTCATTCTTGCCCTTTCCCTTTCCCCACATTATCATACTAACCTTTTTGTCTTCCTACATTCATCTCTCTCTTTCTCTCATAAACACACTTAACAGTTGAAGTTGGTTTTCAGTTAGTGGGTTCTTACAATTCAAAACTTTGATCAAACTTGTGGGGTTCTCAAGTTGTGTGTATACGCATAGCATAACATATGGCTCTCTGTACATTTACGTTCCCTGGGCAGTTTAACCGTGCAGTGGCCTCAGATATTCAGAAACACAATCCTCTAATGTCTCATTTCTTCTTCGGAACATGTCTCCATGTTCAATCCCAACACAAACTCTACCAGGTTTTAATTTTCTCTATATTTTCTATAATTAATTTGAACAATTAACTAAATTTAGCTCATTTACAGAATACCCATGTTGTTGTTACCTGTTAAATGCGCTTTTGCGTAAGAACTGGGCTTTCTATTTTTTTATATTTTTATATCTGGGGAAGAGCTTAAATTTTCATGTATACCTATATATATATATAAAAAGCTTTACAGCTTATATGTTTGTGAGTATGTATTGTATGTATATGGATATATACAATTATAATTAAACTGCCTATTTAGGGTGGAAGTTATTGATAGAGATTGTGGGGCTTGTACTGATTTTGGTTAACAGGTGAAGAAAAGGGCAGGTGGGGTTTGGGCATCACTTGCAGAGAGAGGGGAATATCACTCAAATAGACCACCCACTCCTCTTTTGGACACTATTAACTATCCAATTCACATGAAAAATCTGTCTGTTAAGGTATATAATATAGCTATTCAAAGCATTTTTGCATCAATAAATGAATATGCCCCATTAGGATGTATTATTTTCAGCATATTATGAATAAGATGGAAATCCCATCTTAGATATATAATTTAATCCGCGTTATTTATCTGCTGAAAATAATTCATCCCAAAGGCGGCTTATATATTTGTCTTTTATGATTTTATACTGACCTTCGGTTCAGGAATTGAAACAACTGGCGGATGAGCTACGTTCCGATGTTATCTTCAATGTTTCCAAGACTGGGGGACACCTTGGCTCAAGTCTTGGTGTTGTTGAGCTCACGGTGGCTCTTCATTATGTCTTCAATGCTCCTCAAGACAAGATACTTTGGGATGTTGGTCATCAGGTGGCAATCATTCTCTCTTTATATTGACCCTGTTTTGGATAGGGTATTTTTTTTATTGAATTATGAATTATATACTTTTTCCATCCCAAATTGAGAGTCCTATTTTCTTTATTAGGATGTCCAAGATTAAGATTCCTCATTATAAAATAGCATATAAAATAGCAAAATTCCACCAATTCTTGAAGTAAGAGCTTAGCATCAGGTGAAGTTGATGAAGCATTATAAAGTTGGGAGGCTAAAATTTCAAAGTATTGTGTGCTAATTCATGAGTTTTAAACAAGGACTCTTAATGATTATTGTGTTATAAAGTGAATTCTGTACAACTAAACAACTTTACAATTTATGAAATAATTCAAAGTCACATGAGAACAATTTGTCCCGAATGGGCATGTTAAGCAAAACTTAGTAAACTTGCAAAACTGGAGTATTATTGAGCAGAGCTGTGCCTAATATTAAATATACGCGATTGAATTGTGCAGTCTTACCCACACAAAATCTTGACGGGAAGAAGGGACAAGATGCATACCATGAGACAGACAAATGGACTGGCGGGGTTTACTAAGCGCTCAGAGAGCGAGTATGACTGCTTCGGCACTGGTCACAGTTCTACCACAATCTCCGCTGGCTTGGGTAATTGTTGTCTATTCTATACAAATGAGCATTAAAATTAATTTTGGAACAGAAATTCTGCTAGATGTGTTCCTTGGTTACATTTCTTTTGAAGTGGCAGTTATTTAGTACGATTTAATGACCTTAGTTGGTCCTATGCATATGTAGATATTCCGAAAGATTTGTACCTCCATTGTTTGTGGCACAAAAGATCGATACTACGATGATAAATGATTATGAGTGGTTGAGTCCTTCCAAGTTAATAGAAGGAGATTTCTGCTTTTTGTATATCTTTTACAAGTTCATAATTGTTGACCGTCTTTATGTGGGGGTAACATTGATTCTCATTTTCTATTTGCTGAAGCATTAGTAAAGTGTTTGTTATGGGCCCCTTACATTTTAATATTTCAACAAATTGAACATGAGGGTCATAGTTACACTTGCGTAATGGGGGCGTTACCTTTTCTGGAAAGCTGTCTCTATTATAAGTTTGATTAAAACTAAGAGCCTAATTCTAGTTATATTCGAAATTTTGATTCTTGGAATTATTTGGTGGACAGGGATGGCTGTGGGAAGGGATCTAAAGGGTGGAAAGAACAATGTAGTTGCCATAATAGGCGATGGTGCCATGACAGCTGGTCAGGCTTACGAAGCGATGAACAATGCTGGGTACCTAGATTCCGATATGATTGTTGTTCTTAATGACAATAAGCAGGTATCTTTACCCACCGCTAATCTAGATGGGCCCATACCACCCGTTGGAGCTTTGAGCAGTGCTCTTAGTAGGTTGCAGTCAAACAGGCCTCTCAGAGAATTAAGAGAAGTTGCCAAGGTTAGTTATACTTCACTAATAAGAGTAAAACTTGAGAATCCTGATAATTGATTTAGACTGGACCTTGTTTTATTGTTGTTGAGATTTTTTCAGGGAGTTACAAAACAGATTGGTGGGCCCATGCATGAACTTGCTGCAAAGGTTGATGAGTATGCTCGTGGGATGATCAGTGGTTCTGGATCAACACTTTTTGAAGAGCTTGGGCTATATTATATTGGGCCTGTCGATAGCATAGATGATCTCATTTCAATTCTGAAAGAGGTTAAGAGTACTCAAACCACGGGCCCTGTCCTCATTCATGTTGTTACCGAGAAAGGTCGAGGATACCCCTATGCTGAGAAAGCTGCAGACAAGTATCATGGTAATACAGAGCTGTTTTTGGATGATTGAAGTTATATACTCCCACTGTCCCAAATTAATAGTTACCGTTTGAAAATCAAACATTTTAAGAAAAGTTCTTACTTTTGAAAATATCTTTCTATAAATGATGAATATCTTTGAATGCAAGACATGCACTTGAATCGTTGTTCTCATATGGGTATTGTTTGGATGGGTAACATTGTAATCTCACCTAGGTTGATATACTATGTTCAGAAACATGACTATTAATTTGGAATGGACTAAAAAAAGGATGCATGTATAACTGATATTTTACAATCTGTAGGATTGGTAATTGGGATTATCTGGAATTGATTTTCGTACTAAATTTCATGCACATCATTTGAGGACTTGCTCATTATCTAACTTTATTATGTTGCTATCAAGAAAATTATTTTATAAAAAAAGCTAAAAAGCATATATAGCACTAGATGATGGCAGTGGCGATGGCATGATCTGGCGTACTCGTGTCTATGGATGCTCCATGCCTATGATATGCCCGTGTCGTGCCTATGGCACACTGCAATATCATTTTATGATTTTCAAAATTGGGAGTGTGTTTGCACATTTTAGTGTGCATTTTATATTTTTTTAGGAATACTGTTATTTATTAGGGTTTAGTTTATATTTGGTAGGGTTTTATTTTCATTTTACATCCCTTACTTATTTAAGGTTTTTAAATCCCTTATTTAAGGTATTTAAAATCCAAACTCCTAGACAATATAGATTTGAGATATTACAGAAACTAAGTTTAAATTAATTCATATGCTATAAGATCATTCACATACAACTTGCAGGCTTTTGTGATGCAATCTATCTAATTTGGCTGTAGGAAAGGAGAACATTGAATCTAATTTTTGCCTTTTTCTGTTTTGGAAGGGGTGACCAAGTTTGATATGGCGACCGGAAAGCAATTCAAAGCAAGTGCTAAAACTCAGTCTTACACGACATACTTTGCCGAGGCTTTGATTGCAGAAGCGGAAGCGGATAAAAACGTTGTGGCAATCCATGCTGCAATGGGTGGTGGAACGGGATTGAATCTTTTCCTTCGTCGATTCCCAACAAGGTGCTTTGATGTTGGGATAGCAGAACAGCATGCTGTAACTTTTGCTGCTGGATTGGCATGTGAAGGCCTTAAACCTTTTTGTGCAATTTACTCATCTTTCCTACAGAGGGCATATGATCAGGCAAGCCAACAGTACCCCACTTATTTTATTTTATGTGAATAAATAGCACGGAACCCTATGGACTATTGCCCCGGTTGCAAGTAGCACCTTAAACTTTTGAATTTACAAAAACCTCTGTGACTGACACAGGAGGAACAATTTGTTAACACATTAGGGGTGCTCTGTGAAATTCAGATAACTTCTGTGCTGATTTATTTCTAAGTTGAATAGAGATTTTTTTAACAAATTGGTCTTTGTTCGTAGTACAGGTAGTGCATGATGTGGATTTACAAAAGCTTCCTGTGAGATTTGCACTGGACCGGGCTGGGCTTGTTGGAGCAGATGGCCCCACGCATTGTGGGTCTTTTGATGTGACTTATATGGCATGCCTCCCAAACATGGTGGTTATGGCTCCGTGTGATGAAGCCGAGCTTTTTCACATGGTTGCAACTGCCGCTGCTATTGATGACAGGCCTAGTTGTTTCCGATACCCAAGAGGAAATGGGTTGGGTGTTGAGCTGCCACCGGGGAACAAAGGCATTCCTCTCGAGGTATTGTTCAACAAAGTTTCCACTTGTTCACATTAAGAAAGAACTTTAAGGTGTCATTTGGTTTGGATGAAATTTCTCTAACCTGGGTGAAAGTGAGATATTTTTTCAACTTCTCTATCAATAGTTGAAAAAATGTTTCACCACGGACCAAATGGGTTTAAGAACATTGGATCATATTAATTTGATTTTTCTTGGTCAACAGGTGGGAAAAGGAAGGATAATGATTGAAGGGGAAAGAGTAGCACTATTAGGTTATGGAGCAGCAGTTCAGAGTTGTTTGGCCGCAGCTGCTTTAGTAGAACCCCATGGTCTGCGTTTAACAGTAGCAGATGCACGGTTTTGCAAACCATTAGATCATGATCTTATTCGGAGCCTGGTGAATTCCCATGAAGTCTTGATCACAGTTGAAGAAGGATCAATTGGGGGGTTTGGGTCTCATGTTGCTCAGTTCATGGCCTTGGATGGACTTCTTGATGGCAAGATTAAGGTATGAATCGTAATAGTTTTAACTTTTATTTGGTAGATACTGTTTGTGTTTCAAACTGTCCAAATCTTTGCAATGTCTGTATGGGAAGTTTGAATATTGTAAATCACTCCATTGAATTATGAATTTTTTGCAAGAAACCCCTTAGAAGTATTTTGTTTTGCACAAAATTTCACTTGAACTACGCACTTTGTTGCAAAAGGCTCCCTATGTGTCGCTAAAAATCATAATTTTTGTTTAAAATATACCCTGAAAGGGGGTCTTTGCAACAATTCCGAAGTTGTGGAGTTTTATGCGTAAAAAATAGTTCGGGGGGCTCTTTCAAAAAGATGCAGAGTCAAGAAGGGATTCTCACTTTCTTTTAAATATATAGTGCAAAGTGATCCTACATGTGTGTGTTTTTGAGGATTTAATTCATTTATTTACATGAATATATTATTTCTTGTTGTGACATATCCTGCACTTGATGCTGCTTTAGAGTATTTACTTGTACTGAAAACTCTTGTGCAGTGGAGACCATTGGTTCTTCCCGATCGGTACATTGACCACGGATCACCGGCTGACCAACTAGTCGAAGCTGGACTCACACCATCTCATATTGCCGCAACAATATTCAATATACTTGGACAAACAAGAGAGGCTCTGCAGATCATGTCCTAAGAGACGTCTGGTTTCTTATTTGTCTCGAGAGTGTACAAATACAAGGGACATAGGAAAGCGATAAATGGATAGAAAACTGTTCATCTTATATGAATGTAAAAGGTTGTGACATTCACATAGTCAATGTAATATTAAGGTTGAGCCTTTTGGCAATCCAATTCTAGTTGTTGCTCAAGTAAATGCTATATAGATTGAATCAAACCTTTTGTAACATTTGCACAGTCAATTCATTACAAGTTTCAAAATTTCAGCAATCTAGTGATCATTTATTCCATAAATTCTCTTTAATTTTTATTAGGCTAAAACAGATTAATGTCTTGTTTATTTTTATTTATGTATTTTATAATATTATAAACGTGTTAATGTGTGATATGACCCCCTTATGTCACTGCTAGATTGTAAATGAGTTTCTAATTGATGGAGTAGAATGACTAAGTTGGTTAGTTTCACAGCCCTAAGCATGATTAGTTGGGAGTTAACATGACTTTGCATGGGAAAATTTGTGGAATCTTGGTAACAATGTTCGCTCTCAAATTCACCCAAATGACTTCATTGCAAAAATAACTAGGAATCTATGATCCTGATGAATAATTAAAGGGTGAAACGGATTGAATCACTCGTGAATAAGAGAGAATAGTTGGAAAAATCTAAACTCCAAACTTCAATATTTTAAACTCATACATTTGTGCTATGGTGTAGAGAAGAATCCATAAAGCCCAGTATTCATGCTGAAGGTAATATTGACAAGTCTTAACCCGACCTGTTTACTCTACACAACCACAAAACGAAATTTACTTTAATGGGTCACATTGTTAATGGGTTGAGCAGCTAAATGCAATTAAAAAAGTGAGTAACACAACCCCGTCCCGTCATACATGAACATGATCCTCAAACACTCGCACCTGACATGACGACCGAATGGCAAATCGCGGATACAAAATTGCCATACAATATTGGGTTCACCTTTTAGATAGTGGGATAAATAAAATTCTCTTTTTTGTTGCCCACACATAACAATACACACGCACTTGTGTGACATTTTCCAATCTGCATGCATGCATGCACTCTGTTTTTGACACCACCAAAGTGGGGGGATGAATGGCACATTGCTTTTCTAAGACTTGTGCTGTATTTTGATGTTGATGTGCCACCGTTACAAATAAAGATGCCTAATTAGTTGAATTTCACATCCACTAAAACTGGCTTGTATATCACTAACAAATATTGATTGGTTTGGTACTAAACAAAAAGGATCCGTTTCTGTGTACATCACGAGATGGATTTTTTTTTCAAATGAATAATATTCCTTTTTAATTAGAGAGTTTTGGGGAAAGGTCCGATCCAACTTAAAGTATATAAAAATAAGACACTTCACATAATCCAAATCCATATCCATTTATGTTAAATGGATTCGGATCTGATCCGTTTATTAATCGAAACGGATCGGGCAAATCCAAATCCATATCCGTTTATGTTAAACGGATTCGGATTCGGATCCGATCCGATTATCCTTTTATGTTAAACTTGATTTGCAACATTTTTATTTTTAACTCTTATTTCATAAATTTATTTTGCAAATGTTCCAAAAAAACAGATAATGAAATAAAGAACTATTATAATAAATAATTAAAATATATATTTAAATTTTATTAAATACAATATATATTAATTAAAAATATTATATATATATATATATATATATATATATATTAAAAATATTAATCGGATCGGATTATTAACAAATCGGAGTATATGAATCCAAATCCGCTCCATTTAATAAATGGGTAATCGGATAATCGAATAATCGGATTTTAGGCACGATCCATATCCGCTTAAGTGGATTGGATTCGGATAAAATCCGATCCATTGTCAGGCCTACTAAAAACACCATTAAAAATGACCAATATACCATTTGACAAATCATACAAAAAAAAAACCAACAAATTTTTTAAGTCCATAACTTCAAAACTACATATCCAAAATTCACAAAATTTATATATTTGAAATCTACTCGACGAGATATATCCAACAACACCCATATTTGATATTTTTTGACAAAAAAATCAAAATCGATAAATTTACTATTTCACTCAAACCTCCATTTTTTGAGGCGAAAACTCCATTTTTCCGGCAAAAAATCTTCTTCTCCCACATTTGCCAATGGTACCGTTGATGCAGACCAAAATAATGAAAGAAATAAACGCAGAAAGGGAGAAACGAGGAGAGAGAAACAATTCGACGAGAATTTCGACGATCTCCGACGAGGATTCCAGTGGGTGGGGTGGAGGTGGGGTAATGTTTTTATTTTTAAAATGAGTTTTAAATGAATATGACTAAGGGTATAAATATAAATACCTCTTTAACTAAAAAAAATTAAATTGCTTGTTTTGTGTACTCTCAACTCTAAAGGGACCAAACAAATAAATGTTATTGTATTACATCGACTAAATTTAAAAATCTGAAAACCATCCTATAAATCCAAATATAGAAAGGAACACGACCTTGACCTTAATTCTCTATTTAAATTATTGTCAAACCAAAACCATATATGTACCAACTGTAATACAATTTGATAATTTTATCAGAATGCTTATGTTATGTAACCCTTCCTCCAAAATTTATGAGTTACTCGTGGTCAACTTGGTCCGACCCGAGCATTAGGTGTGAAGTGCAATGAAATAACTAACATAGTATTGCTAGTCCAGTTTTATTTAATTAACATTTCACTTTTGTAGCATGCGATTCCCATTTGAATCACGTTACGTGAGAGATCCGTGGGAAGCGTCCCTGCAATCCAAACATCCAGAGCTACTAACGTAAAATAAAAAGAATACTTACCTGTGCAAAACTCTCAAATACGGAACCGCACCCAACTTGCCATAACAAAGACGAGGGAATGCGTCAAATACTCACTGAAAAATTACAATGATGTAATATATAATCGAACGACAGAAAGAAAACTCTAACACGTTATATCTACGCGCACATACAACTACCTTACACACACACACACACACACACACACACACACACACACATATACACACACATACATAAATGCATGAAACCGTTTTTATTCCAAAACATTACTTACCCCAATTAATTCACCTTAATCCCATAAAAGAATTCCCTTTTTACTTGACTTGAAACTTATTTCTTAATTTAACACACTCGGTTAAATACTTCACACAATACCCCTTATTTAAGGAAAAACATTTCCGTCACCGAAATGACCCCTTTATTCATACAAATTCACATTAGTATTTTCACTGAAAATCACCTTTCAACATACGTAACCACCGTGTTAGAAAATACTTATTTTTCTTTGAAAACCATTCATGACCACACTCTTGTGTTAATTATGGGTTAAACCCCTTTAGGTTACTTAACTACCCATTTGATCACTTCACTTTACCATTTCTTTACTTTATGGACATTAATCAATTTCTTAACATTTCTTGTCCATTTATTCTTTAGCGAAACATTTATTATTTCATCCAAGTTAGGTTGTCTACTAACATATTCACCACACAACCCATTTCTTGATATGTTCCTTTTTCATTATTTTTTTCTTGGAATCTTTCAATATCCGCATGTTTTAACGGGCTCCACATCGCCGACTATGCTACTATATGCTCTGGGCAGTGATTTTCGGTTTATCACACCAAGGCTCCGGGTCTTCCTTAATTATCTCGGTGTCATCCGAGTCCATATTAATGTATTTTAATATTTTACAAATATCTACATTATTCTACTTTTCCTTTACCGAGCGAAATTAAAATACGGGATTTCACCCCAACTTGCGTTACACTTTAAAATAATCATGTCCTATCCTTTATATCCTTGCATTGATTTTTATTCCAAAAATCATGTTCACTTAGGACCATTCCGTATAACACCTTTTCCAGTATTTTTATTTCATAAAAATATTCCACTTTACGTAAAATTATCATTTTACCCATTTGTTTTCAAACTTGTCTTTTCCTCCATTTTCATAAGTGTTATTTTTTAAAACATTATTAAGTTACCCATACTAACGTTTGAGTGTTTTCAACTCATTAACACTTATTTAACGCTTTGGAGTAACATTCTTTTCAAGTTGAACACATCTTTATTTCGATACCTTCTTTCTCTAAGAAATCATTGGACATTTAAAGACTAGTTTATAAGAAAAACACTATTTCTTTCATTAATACATTTAGTCTTGAAACCTTAAATTATAACATTTTCAACACCTTTTTCACAAACTAAGGGCTAAAATTTTTATTTTCTTCATTTGATGTTTAAACACAATAAAACCCTCGTTAAACTTATTTATATTTTCATCCTCAAAATACTACAAGTTTATATGCATGAGAAAATGGATTTTAAATCCAAAAATCCTACTTAAAGGGTCCAACATTTGATTTATTCTAGAAATTTCATAATGTTTGCACAAACATACTTTCAAGGTAAAAGACATTTTTGTTTCTTCAAAACTTTAATAAAATATCTATTTAGATAAAAATTCCAAATTTTCACAAGAAAACTTTGAAACATTATATCATAAATTAATCATAACAAAGTAACATTTTCCCAATATTTTATTCCATAAAAATATTTAATACCAAGTACCATTGAAAACCTTTGTAAATTCATTTTTACAAAACATAAGAAATATCACTTTTATATCATAAATGCATCACACTCTTACAATTTTAGCTATAAGACCACTAATATGGAAAATAGAGTGTTAAACTAGGAGTAGAATTTCCCACCTCAAATGGAGCTCCAAAAATGATGGATGAAAAAGAAGGTGATGGAAACCCCCCACCTCCTTATGTGACCTCAAATAGGTTGCCTAGCTCTGTAAGCATGCTTCATGAAAGCTCCAAGCAAAACCCCCCTTCAAGACTCCATAAAGTTCTACTTCTTCTTCTTCAAAACCCCCAATAACAACTCCATAAATTCGTAGCTTAGCTCAACCATGGAGGGAATGGGTGTATAAGGATCACATAAGGTGGAATACTTAGTAAAATGTGGTGGTATAAGGTGTAGGGTGGTGGTGTAGGGTGGTTTGTGGTGGAAGAGGCTGGGGGAGGTGAAACATCCTTCAAGTTAGAGAGAGAAGGAGAGAAAATCTGACGAGGGTCGTTCGATCTCACATCGAACGACTATCTAACGAGGTTGGAACCATATACAGATGAGGGTCTTTGAATAGTCATTAGATGTCCATTTTGAACGAAATGGGCTTTTCGTTTGAACCACTATTACTCTTGTTCGAACGAAACACGTACGTCATTTGAACGATTTTCAAACTCGTTCGATCCACAAAATTTATTAAATCTCCAATTCCACTCAAAACTTCCAATAATTACCATCAAGGCTAAAAAAATAACCAAATAGAGATAAAAGCCCATATATGAAAGGATCTAATCCCAGGGATTTCAAATGATTATAATTTACACAGGAAAAATAATAAAATAATGGGCGTGGGTATTACATTCTTCCCTCCTTAGAAAATTTCATCCACGAAATTATCGATCCGCCAATTCCTCAAGTCCATGGGATTTACCAACTCTTATTATAAGTCATAGAAATCCTCCAAGACTAAATCATCAAAGTCCTCAATAGCTAAGACGACATTATACGCTCTTCCACAGGGGGTGTCACCAAAAGTTCAACATGCAAAATGCTCTAACGTTCACCGTCATGCTAATCATCAACGTTATATAACTGTCCCCGAGTCTCCACTCACTTGACGAACACGTTCAATAAAGTACTAAGACTGCCTTGCTAATACCCCAAGCATACTGGCGCCCTTATCGGGTAGTGCCCTCTAGTTATCAACAGTCAACGAAGTGTAAACCATATTACAACCAATCATCAATCATCAAGAACCATTTCAGACCTTAGGACCACATATTATACGTCTGTACAAATTCTCGAGTTATCCTGACTACATAATCTCGCTTAAGCTTGACACTAACCTTACCTCGCTAATTAATCATTCCGGGGAGGAACAACCTGACCAGATCATCAACGTGCACCCAACCGACACCTTTCGAAGGTACCTATGAACCTAGTGTCACTCCAGGCGTCTAACTTTGAAGTACTCACTTGAGTATTGTACCAATGCACTTGTCATGGAAAATTAACACTGGGTGCTAAGCTTCCTCGAGTTCTAAGACTATACGGTTTCCTCAAGTTATCATCATGATCTTTTTAACCAGAGCCACTAACTGTCATGCCAATCAATCATAAGGTTACTAATTCTAAGGCAAATAGATACTATGAGAAAACTATGTGGTCGAAAGTGTAGTCACCCATACACAATACTTTGTGCAATAACAAGGATACCTTAGACGAGGGCGGACCCAGTTATCGAGATATATTAACCATGCTACGTCCACCTGCACTCTACTGGGCCAAACCACGCCATACCATGACATGGTACAAATCAGAGCTACCACAGTCATGGAAACACCAATCCTTCATTATCGGAACTTAAAGGGAAACACAAGAATTATAAGGAACAAATAACCATTATGAGAAAATCCCATCTGTATGAAATGGACTATGGTCATGAAAAGTGAACCTACGCCACATGCTTGAAGTTTACAAATTCTCCCAGATGTTCTCACTAGGTACTAACCTAGACACACACCCTGGCTCAAAGTCACCAACCATAACGAATCAAATCACATCCTCATAAGACGAAAGTAACGTACGAAACTTTTGTTTTATGGAAAGTCAAATGCCAGACTTCCCTCCTTAAGAGTAAGGCTTTCCCCCTCATATCCCTGACACACACGAAGCACTCCGGTTGGCGAATGCCTAATGCCTTTGTCAAAGCCGACCTTGTCCACGTCTTTAGTGACGTTATGACCAACCTAACACACCTACGTCATTGTCATTATCATACCATGATCGTATCCCACACGGATCCTTAATAATTACCCTGTTAAGAGAAACATTCACCTTATAATTAACCTTTAACTACACAAGTTCTACCTAAACTGAACTCACGTGACAATCACACCGGTTGTCATTAGCATTCTAAGGGTAGCAAGTACCACACAGGGCTGCGCCTTCTATGTAACAACCTAATTCCAATTACCATTTAGTCCCTTTAATTTAGTAAATTCCAAAACATAACCCTACAATTCACCTAAATTACTAAAATGCCCTTATAGTTAGAATTATATTATTTTATATATTCCTATCCTATGGGACCCCAACTTTTAAAAAACGTTTAACCTAAGGACATATATTTCATTGGATTTTCATAAACCAATCCCTTAAGTTTGTATAATTACACAAAATCCCCTAAACTTTGATGAAATAAACTATAAACCTTGAAACTTATATGAAAACTAACGAAGGACTCAAACTTAAACTCAAACTTGTTTAAACTTTAATCCTTGATGACATGGCACTAGCTAGATAGCTATCATAGGTGGTACCACGTGGGTCACATGAGGTACCCTATTTATATCCAATGAATCCATGCTAGAAACGTATGTAAACTAGCCCAAAACTCACCTTCAATCCAACCAATAAACTCCCCTGACTGAACCTTATAAATACCCCTTACCATGACAATTGAAATCCACATTAGTTGAGAGTAACTTTAAAGTATTATTTGAGAGTTTTTACGGGTCTGTGATTTTATGTATGAATGTTTGATTCTTGAACGTGTTTATGTTTCTGCATATCTTTAGAGTAGAAATACATTTTTACATGGATGAGTTGACGTGTATATGCTCTGTATAAGCTCAAAAATCAGAAAAAAAACCATTAAAGCTTGAGCTTCAATGGTGGATTCTGTTTCCCTGATTTTAAACCAGTTTCAAAGAGGGGTAAGTTGAGTTTGGGTTTTTAAGAACTTAAATATATGTTTAATTGAACTAAGAACAACCTTTGATACCTCAAATTAGAATTTAAATTTTTTGACCCAAAAAAATTCAGAGATCAAATTCTCAGTTTCAACTCCACCAAAATCCTTCAAACCAAGTTTAATGTTTTCCATGTTTAACATAGAATAACACCTTTATAACGTCGAAATACAAATCATAACTTTCAAACAGTCCCATTTGGTCAAAATTTTACTAATTTTTAGAAAATCAATAGCTCGATTTAGCCCACCAAAATTCTTAAAACTAATATGGCTGGATTTGTCTTAAAAAATTGAACAACTTTCATTCAAAAATCAACTTAAAAGGAATTATAAAACGTTTTGAAATCAAGGTCAAATTCTAGAACCCTATAGTCAAAATGTCGAGAGGTTGAAGATGATTAAACTTCACGCGCACGTTCCAGATTTGACTGAGCACCTCTCTAATTAAAAGTTTCTGATTTTTTTTACAATATTTCTATTTTTTTTTAAATTTTGAATAATTTGCATTATTACAACACCCTATTTGGATTCCAGGTAAGTGTTTTCCCAAGAAAATCAATTTTGAGCTTAAATTTTAACTCTCATATTTACACTTAACCTCACGCCTACTTTTCCATGTATTTCAAAATTTACCCAAACTTTTTCTATAATTATTTGAGTATAATTAGGCCTACTTTATCTCCTGGCACTAAATTTAAATCCTAATGAATAAGGAAAAAATAATTTATCACCACAATATTGAAAATTATAATTTAAACCCTTTTAAAGTATTTTACACTGAAATTCCTTTTTAAATCCATCTTGGTACATTCAATAAACTTTGTTATATACCCATACAACATACTTACACTTGTTATTGTTTCATACTACCCAGTTTACTTGCAATTTATCCGCAAACCAACTAGAACTCATGATACTCAAAGTAGGTGATTTAAAGTGAAATGCTAAGCCATTTTGAGCTTTTGTCTTTCAATTACTAATTGTTATATCACTTTGTGATAGTTTTGAACTCCAAGTTTAATAATTAACTCCTTTAAGTAGTTCAAACTTACACCCTAATATTGATTCTCCCCCTAAACTCCGTCACCATGGCTGAACTCTGCAAGTTATTGTTAATTGAATATAACCCTGAAATTTATTGTTCTTATCAGTATAAAACCCTGGTAGCATACCTTATGATCTAGGGATTAGACCTGGTATACCCACGGTAAATCTAATTAGCCCGTAGGACTTAGATGTTGAGTGCTTAGTTGTGTACTACTACATACGTATGAGTGTCACTTTAGCTAAGTGTGACGAGCTATATTTTACTATTTTTTGATTATTGTGACTACCCGTTCAAGTGTATTTTATGCCTTGAGTGATATTATAACAGTATGTCTACACCGTTGCAGCCCTATAATCGATAATTTATGGGTTATTGTGTCTTACTCTGAACCAATATCTTAGTAACTTGATACTCAGTTATCCAGTTATCTTCACTATGTTATTCATTTACATATAATTAAGCATCAATAAATCCCTAATAGCCTTATGATATTTCATTTTGTTTCAACAGGTATAAATTTAAGTGTAATACCCCGTATTTTAATGGATTTTATTTATTGGGATTAATTGAATAATATGGGATAATTAATTGCAAATTAATTCGGATTTAAATACTAGCGAGACAAGAGTTAGTATTTGATTATGATAATAATGTTGAATATTACCGTGTGAATATGGTAATATATGATTATTGAATTTATTAATATTGTCACGAGTTATAAATATGACAATTGTGGAAATAAAGTTGGGACACACGTGTCAGTCGTGTCAGGAACCAATTTAATGAATTTAAAAGTAAATTATTTGTATATCATCCGTATGGTCATTTTGAGTGCGCCAACATTTTTGAAAGGGTCGAGATAGTCAGAAAACATTAGACGGGGGTTTAGTTTGGGTCCCGGGGCATTTTAACCCTAACCGGCGACCCGGGAGGGTATTTTACTCATTTTGACTTTTTGAGGAATAGTAACCCACGAATTTTAGACCGATTATATTAGCCAACACTTAAGTCCCTTAGGGTTTCACAACCAAAAACCATAAACGACCATTAGAGAGGAAGATAAGGAAGTTTCCAAAAGAAGAACCACCACCCTTGGACCCTTGTACCACTATCACCACCACTAGTTAGATCGGGAAAAGAGGATCACTCCCATACCATCTGCTTCAAAAGATCAGAATATGTATTTTCCAGGCAAGTTATTTATCTTGCAATGATTTAAGGCATATGCTCTACATGATAGTTTAGATTTGAAGGCAAATTATGAATAATTGTAATGGTGTGAAATTGGAGACTAAATTATGGAACTTGGATAGGTGTGCATGTAGTGGATCTTCTATTAATATTAAATGAACGAATTTATAAATCAATACTTAGGAAATCACGAAATTAAATTGATATTTGTGATAATTATTGAAGAGATATTAAAGAATTATGGTTGTAGTAATATTCAGGACTTTTGATTCAAGAAATTGATATTCTGTGATGTTTTGATGAATCTTGAACTTTTAAACTACTGTAGTAATGTTGGTTTAAAGTTTAGTATACTCATTTTGGAGTTTGAGACGTTGTAATATAAAATTAGTGGTGTAAAAATGAGAGAAACCGTTACTGTTAAAAGAATTCTGGGTAGATAACTGCTGGATCGATCGATCGACCCAAGAATGTCGATCGATCGACTGTTTTGACCGACCCATTTCTTCGATTGATCGATCCCTCTCGATAATGTGATCTTCTTCCCTTTAAATAATTGAGTAACATCCAACCTTTAAAATCCTTTAGTGATAATTTATTAAACATATTGGTACTTAGGGAAGACCAGTAGGGGTGTATTTGAAGCCCGAAACATGTTAGAATGGATTTGTGACTTAGTGTTAAACTTACGAGTGTCCGACGAGTGAATTACTATTAGAAGTTGCGAAGACTTGAATCCGATTTTGTATAAGTGATAACTTCAGGTTAGAGGCAGAAACATGGACCTTAAATTATTAAATTCATCTTAGGGTTAAGTGGAGATTTGGTAACCTTTTTGGGATAGGGTACGCACTTGGGATGATACGATGAGAGTTATCGCGCTAAATATATTACGTGGAGTAATCAGGACAATACTATGATATATATGAGACTTATGGTATAGGGTTGGATTATACCTATATTAATATGATGATTACTTAAGTTGTGTGATTACTTAGTATCTGGATGATTATGTGTATGACATATCTACCATACTTGCTATCACGGGAGGTTGATTTTTGGGAAAGGACCATCTTATCTTTGTGTGCTTTCGGGTACCTTATGGACATGGGACTGTGAATAACTTATTTGTGAGTTGATAAGTCAGCTGACCATGGGAGCGTAGGTATGTGCGTGACCCATGGGTATGTGAACTATGTTCGCCTCCAATATGTGTGATTTGTATTGAGACGATTCTCGAGTGATTCGGAACACGTGATCCTTATATACGTGATGTACCAGGATTCGATAGCAGAGTATGCGTGCACCGCAGCTTAGCCTAGGGGTGACATATATGTATATTTATAATGAGAGTGACTTATATATGTACTTGTGACTGATTCACTGTTACTTAGTAGATGCGAATAACTAAGATATTTAATTGAGTTAAGAATAATGTGATCTTAACTAATACTTGACGTAAGTAATTGGATTAGTGAATGTGTGAGTTATGAATATAATTTATTTGAATAATACGGGTGGTACCTAAAGTAAGACCGTTTGGATAAGACTAGAATAGACTAGTCAAGCAGTAATATAACTAAGGGGAATTTAGAAGATGTGTTAAACGTGCACAATATTTGAGGGGTGAGGATCTCAAGTGAGGGCACGTGACTAATATGTTTAATATATGTGTTGTTTAATATTGTAATTTAAACACTTGCTATATTTTAAACTGTTTTCACTTCGGACTCTGACCCATTTTCTTCCAAATCTATTTTTTTGTAAAAACATTTTAGGTGCCCATCCACAGGGATGCCAAGCTTAGGAGTTCCAATCCATTGACGTGATGTAGCTGCTGTGGAAGTTACGAAATCTCGTTATTAGATGCCTCCACATCTATCCTTGCTTCTTTTGGAGTCATTTATTCCAGTTAGGGCCTGTTGCCCATTCTTATTCAGTGACAACAGTTTTAGACTTTCATTTTATTTCAGTCTTGAGATTTTATTCATTCAGACTATTGTATTTTGCTTATTTATATTGCTGCTACTTTATTGGAGTGTTTACTCCAGACATCAGTTATTTCATTTTTTTGATTACCTTATGAGACTGTTCGTGTGATTGTTGGATGATGATTTAAGTTATGTGGTTGATGGTTAAATTATATATTAAAATTTGACACTTCACTATTTTAAATATTAGGTGGTTAGTAATTAATTTAATATTTTTGACAGTGATGCTATGAACTGAACCAACTTGACATTTTGTATTAATTTAAATAAAGGAGTAGCTACCCGGTATTTAATTAGTCGGGGTATCAAAGGTGGTATCAGAGCATCAGGTTCTAGAGTCCTTAGGATCTGTACGGCTTGTTTTGTTTCCGTGTAACGTCCTTTGATATAGAGTCCCTATATTTTAGGATTGTTGTACTATTTCGTATATCTTACGTTCTTCAGCTATTTTGAGATGTTAAATGTGGACTTACAAACTTCTCTCTCATTTCAGATGCCTCCTCAACGTGCACAGCGAGTTACCAGGGGTGCACAAATCGAGCCTCAACCTGCACCAATTCAGGGTTCTATGAACGTTACTGAAGTTGCCTCCATTGTAGCCCAAGCGGTAAATGATGCGTTAGCAGTTGTGTAGAAGGTACCACCTCAGGCACCGGTGGTATCCCCAGTCCAGGTTTGTGCATTACCATATTCTTGGGAATGTGTTCGTGATGCCTTTTAGAAGGCACATCCTCCGGAGTTTACATGGAGCTCCGATGTTGTGGTGGCGAGCTAACGGAAGAAGGACATCCAAAGGCACTTGAGTATGTATGAGTGCATGGATGTATAGAGGCAGATACTGGCTACGTTTAAGATGGTAGGAGAAGCATTGCAGTGGTGGAAGTCCATTAGAACTGCCTAGGAGAGAGATGTTGTTTCTATTCAGGAGTTCTAGGTGCGGTTCGACTGCAAATATTTCCCCTTTGTAGTTCAGACAGAGATGAGGTGGAAATTGATGAACCTTAATCAGGAAGGGAGGATAGTGGTAGTGTATGAGACCGAGTTCACCAATCTTCTGAACATAGTTCCCGATGATATCCCAAATGAAGAGAAAAAGATCGAGAAGTTTATGGATGGGTTGATGTGGAGTATTCGCCAGCACCTGCTAGGGAATCTCTCGTTGGCCACCTATTTAGATGTGGTTAACGCAGCGCTACTTGTGACACCCCGCCCAATTAAATATCGGGTGATCAGTCCTTTATAAAATTTATAATAGAATGTTCAAACTTAAATACAATTAATTACCTAACGTTTAATTAAGCTAGTGTCAAAACATTTTCCAATTAAACTTGAAACCAATTAATTCATTTAATTTCTGAACATTTAATTAAAAACCATACACAAGAGATGAATACTGACTGAATCAAATACTGAATAATAAAGACTGGATAAAACCTTCCAGTTCAAAGTCACAAACCAAACCATAATAAATACTCAATCCAACTGAAAAGAACTACAAAGGAAACTGAGTACAACCCCGCTAATGAGAATGGGCGACACATGCCCGAACTAAAATATCTGAACTAGGAATCGAATGAAATGAGAGAAGCGTCTAATCTCAATGACCCGCAACTTCCTCAACAACTGCAGCTCGACAAACCATCCAAGTATCTAGAACCGGTGTCCCTGTGGCTAAGCACCTGTACTAATACATGTATATATATATATATATATATATATATATATATAGCAAAAGAGAAAAGAGATGCAAGAAACGGGTCAGAGCCCGATGTGTAAAAATATTTGTTTTAGAAAGTATTTAAAATTTGTAATAAAGCAAGTATCAAGTGCATGTTAGTTCGACCTCTCACATGAGATTCTCACCTCTCAGCTAATGTGCACATCTAACGTACAACTAATCCACCATAGCCACCTGTAACACTTCTAACTAGGTAAAGACTTAGTCCTCGTGGTAGAAACCCATAATTCCTAGCTTTCCACATTATTAATTTCATCGATTATAAATTCGGTTAAGTGTTATCACACTAAGTTAAGTATTCCCAGTTGACGTAATTTAAGATTATTCTATCTTAATAACCTACAGTTATCTCACAGTAGGAATAACACAAGTATACATATATATATTCACTACTATAATATACATATACCAGTACAGCACCCCAAGGCTAAACCTTTAGTGTATTGCATACTCTGCTATCATGTCTCGGTACATCTCGTACTCAAATAAGGACTATCGACTCGAAAGTCTCCCACGAACCATATACACAAAACACACATAGTGGTGGCGAACATAGTTCACATACCTATGGGTCACGCACATACCTACGCTCCCATAGTCAGCTGACTTATCAACTCACAAATAAGTCTTCACAGTCCTATGTTTTGAGATACAAGTCAAATATCCCCTCGTAGGTCACCCAGTATAAAATCGTCTCTACACCCCGATAGCAAGCAACTAGGTATGTCATACACATAATATTAATCATGTAATAGGTATACACACAACCCATTAAATCAAACGGTATACACACAAACCAAATATCATATTCCATACGTAGTATTACCATCACTAAATACTATCAACGTATTTTTTAAATTACGATATTCTGTAATACCCCGTATATTTATTGATTTTTAATTATGGGATTAATTAAATTAAATGAGAATTAATTGGAAATTAATCCGGATATAAATACTAGCGAGATGTGAGTTGGTATTTGATTATGATGCGTACATATGGTAATATAAGAATATTGAAAGTATTTAAATTGTCACGAGATAGCAATACGATAATTTGAGAACTTAAATTGGGATGCGCGTGTCAGTCGCGTCAGAAATGTAATTATTTGAATTAAAAGTGAATTTTATTTTTATCAACCAAATGGTCATTTTGAGTGTGCCAACGTGTCCAAAAGGTCGAAATAGTCAGAAAACACTAGCCGGGGGTTTAGTTTGGGTCCCGGGGCATTTTTGGGCCATACCGGCAACCTAGAGGGGTATTTTGGTAATTTTAAAAATATGGGAATTAAAACCTACGAATTTTGGGAGTTAATTATATATTATTTAGGAACCCACTAAGCCCATTATCAGCATTAAGTGAGTTAGAGAGCTGCGGGAGTTATAGGAGAGTTTGAAGAGTTCCAAAAAGAAACCTCCAACCACCATCTTCAACCTTGGGAGAAAATCCGTAGCGAAAAGAGAGAATCAACATTCATTCACCAACAACAATCCTGAAAAACAATATAAGGCAAGTGATTTGATATTTTTAACGCATTGAATATTTCTTCCATGTTTAGTGTAGGATTTTTCTTATCTTGAAAGTTTTGAAGAAAACCAATGAAATTGTTGGAGAAACTTTGAATTTGGGTTAGGATTTGCATGTAGAAAGATAATGGACTGATTTAATATTCGAAGAGTTGTATATGATGATTTAAAAATGGATTTTTGATGAGTATTTGGGCATAATAAAAATTATGGATTCATGTTCATAGGGTTTGGGGAATATTTGGAGATCTACATTAATTCCATGATGATTTGTAAGATTTGACCCCTAAAATATGTTAAGAGATGATCTAGGGTGATTAGAAATGGTTTATATACGTTAAAACATAAATTGGATGGACTTAGGGTGGATTTATAGAAGAGAAGAATTGAGAAAAACGGACTTGGAAAATTCTGGGCTGAAACTGCCATCTCGTTAGAAGACCTCCCCAGGTCGTTCGAACGACCTCGTTCGAAGGAACTTTTAACGAGATGACAGTATGACTTCTAACGAATTGGCATTTCGTTCGAAGCCTTTCGTTCGAACGACCTCATTCGAACGAGACTTTTAACGAGTTGACAGAATGGCCTTTTTGGCCTGAATTTATTTCTAGTATCCCGTAGACTTATTTAAATGGTAGAATAACCTTCCCTTATTAACTAGTGGGTATACTTGGGAGATTGGGGTACATTGAAGAGTGAAACTTAGAATCGCGTAGTAAACCGGATGACATTTGTAGATTGGAGGCGAGTACCTAATTACGACGTGAGAAGAGTTAATAACTTAATTACATATAAACCGGGGACTTGTGAGTTGTAAAACACTAAATGTTGGTATAAGAATGAGATGTATACCACTAATGAAATATTATGATATCTAAGATGTGAGAATGCTTAGTAAGTAGTTATCTGTGTATAACATACCTACCATACTTGCTATCATGGTAGGTCGGCGTTCGATCAGCGCGATCTAATCTTTGTGTGCCTATGGGGGGGATTTAGATTGGTACCTCGAGGACATAGGTCAGAGAAGGACTTATTTAGAAGTTAATAAGTCTGCTGATCATGGGAGCATAGGTATGTGCGTGACCCATGTAATGTGAACTATGTTCGCCTCCATTTTTGTGATTGTTGTTTAATGAAACGATTCCTGAGAGATTCGGAATACGTGGTCCTTATGTACGTGATGTACCGGGATTGAATAGCAGAGTATGTGTGCACCGCAGCTTAGTCTCGGGGTGCTAATATTGTATATTTATGTAGAGAATAATATACTGTTAATGGATTGAATTGTCATGAATAGATGTGAGTATAAATAATAGCAGCGATTTGTAAAGTGAAAATGAAAGATCCCTAGTAATTAGTAGTACTAATATGGGAAACTGTGTAGCAAGGCATAACACTCTGAAATAGAAGATGTTGGGAATTTAAGTTGGATATCGTATAGTAATGTTAGATTTTGTAAAAGACTAGTTAGATATGGAAATAACTAGAATGGGTACGGGTACGATAGGAGTGAACAATTAGTTGAGAGGTGCGGAACTCGTGTGAGTGCACACACTATCATGTACTTTATATTCACTGTTTAATGATATTAAACACTTGCAAATTTTTAAATTATTTTCACAATCGGGCTCTGACCCGTTTACTTTCAAATCTATTTTTTTGTAAAAACCTTTTAGGTGCCCAGCCACAAGGACACCATGCATAGGAGTTCTATTCAGGTGACGTACTATAGCTGCTGTGGAAGTTACAGGACCTTGACATTGGATGACTCCATTTCCGATCTTGACTCCATTGTCAGTTTTTATCATTTGTTGGGCATGTCGCCCATTCCTTTTAGAGACATCTTACTTATTCAGTTATTTAAGACTTTGGGTTGTAATTAATTTTAGTGATGCAGACTTTGTATTTATTTATTTCGTTATTCGAATTGTTGTGAGGAGTTTTCCTCCAGACTCATTATATTGGATGGTTATTCTATGGTGACTATGTTGTGTTGATTATGTTAACTTCACATGAGTCATTTATTGCATGTTAATCGGATTTAATTAAGATGGACAACCCACTTTTTAAATAATAGGTGGCTAGTAATTGTTAAAACGTTTACGATAGTGATGCTATGAATTGAGCCAACTTGGCATTTTGTATTAATTTTATAAAGGAGTAGATACCCGGTATTTAATTAGTCGGGGTGTCACAAGTGGTATCAGAGCATCAGGTTCTAGTGTCCTTATGATCTGTACGGCTTGTTATGCTTCCGCTGAGCTTTCTTTGAAATAGAGCCCTATATTTTAGGACTGTTGTACTCTTTTGTGTATGCTTCGCTCTTCAGCTATTTGAAATAATAACTGCAAACTTATAAGACTTTACTCTCATTTCAGATGCCTCCACGACGTGCGCAACGAGTTCCTAGGGATGCGTAGCCAGAGCCACAACCTGCACCAGTTCAGGGCACTATGAATGCCGCCAAGGTTGCAGCTATTGTAGCCCAAGCGGTAAATGCCGCCCTAGCCGTTGTATAGCAGGCACCACCCTAGGCATCGGTAGTTGCGCCAGTTCAGGATCATGCATTCCCGTCTTCTTGGGAATGCGTCCGTGATGCTTTTCAGAAAGCACACCCTCCGGAGTTTGCAGGTAGCTCCAATGTTGTGGTATCCAGTCAGTGGAGGAAGGACATTCAGAGGCACTTAAGGATGTATGAGTGCACAGATGTTCAGAAGCAGATACTGGCTACTTTTAAGCTAGTGGGATCTGTATTGCAGTGGTGGGAGTCCATTACCACCGCAAAGGAGAGGGATGCCCTTTCTATTCAGGAGTTCTGGGTGCGATTTGACCGCAAATATTTTCCGTCAGCTGTTCACACTGAAATGAGGAGGAAATTGATGAACCTCAAGCAGGAGGGGAGGACCGTAGCCAAGTATGAGGCTGAATTTACTAATCTCTTGAACATTGTTCCGGATGAGATTCCGACTGAGGAGAAGAAGATTAAGAAGTTTATGGATGGGTTAACTTGGAGGATCCATCAGCACTTGTTGGGTAATCTCTCGCTGGCCACTTATTCTGATGTGGTTAACGCTGCACTACTTCATTGCCAGGATCATCGCTTCCACATGTCTGAGCGCAAGAGATCAAGTGAGTCCAGCCATCAGGGTAGGATCGGGGGAAATGGTTCCAGCGGGGCACAATCTGCTCAGGGACAACACAGGCAGGGTGATCAGGGTTCCCAACAGGGGGATCATAAGAGATTCAGATCTGGAGGTTTTAGGAGTGGTCAGGGAGGCTTCAGATAGGGCTATCAGGGTCAGAATGGCCATCAGGGCCAACAGGGTCAGAATGGTCAGCAGCAGCAGTTTCAGTAGGGCCAACATGGCCAGGGGAGGAATGGTAACGGCCACCAGGGCCGAGGGCAGCAGGGACAGCGAGGGGGAAACTTCTCGGGGAAGTGTTTCGTTTGTGGCAAGACTGGCCACAAACGCCAGGATTTTCCTGACAGGGGCAGGGCTCCACCGCAGCAACAGGGTGCTCAACACGAGCCACAGAGGCCTATGTTTCCCGCCGCCCTCCCAGCACCACCACAGATGGCAGCACTACCACCCATTCCAGCAGTCCCAGTTCAGCAGGGATAACTTCAGTATGGGAGAGTGTATCGGCTCCAGCATGCCGCAACCCCACAGGATCCACCGGCCATTGAGGGTATGTTCTCTATCCAGGGGATTATGGAGCGTATTTTATTTGATATAGGGGCCACACATTATTTCATTGCCATGAGATTTGCACGCACCATTGGGTTGTTAGACACCGCCGAGAGCACGGTTACTTGTGTAGATTCACCGTTGAGTAGAGGTTTTGTGATTTCGCTTATTTGTAGAGGTGTGGGTATAGATATCGGGAGGTTTACTTTACCCGCGGATATGTTAGTGTTAGAGATGACTGAGTATGATGCCATTGTTGGTATGGATTGGCTAGTTGCGTATCGAGCCATGATTGAATGTTTTAGTAGGAGTATTATGTTTGCCATTCCCGGGGAGGAGATGTTTTTAGTGGCGATGCCTCGCCCTGAGGGAGGATCGTCCACTCATTTGTACTATATAGAGGAGGAGACCTCTAAGGAAGTGGTGATACCATTCGATTCGATACCCGTTGTTAGTGAGTTCGCTTATGTATTTCAGGATGTACCTGGACTACCTCTGAGTAGAGAGATTGATTTTGTGATCGATTTGACGCCGGGCACTCGACCTATTGCCCGCGCACCTTACCGTATGGGTCCAGCAGAGATGAGAGAGCTACGAGATCAGATAGAACAATTGTTGGGTCAAGGGTTTATTCGGAGGAGTACTTCGCCGTGGGGTGCCCTTGTGTTGTTCGTAAAGAAGAGGGATGGATCGTTGAGGTTATGTGTAGATTACCGAGAGTTGAATAAAGTCACGATGCGGAATAAGTATCCGTTACCTAGAATCGATGACTTATTTGACCAGTTGAGAGGAGATTCCTTCTTCTCAAAGATTGATTTACGATCGGGATACCATCTGTTGCGTATCAGGGAACAGGACGTCTCGAAGACTGCTTTCTTGATGAGATATAGTTCCTACGAGTTTTGGGTTATGCCTTTTGGCTTGACCAACGCACCAACCGTGTTTATGGACTTGATGAATAGGGTGTTCAGAGAATTCCTAGACCAGTTCATCATTATCTTCATTGATGACATTCTGGTTTACTCCCAGACAGAAGAGGAGCACGCCGAGCATTTGAGGCAGGTTTTGCAGACGCTACGTCAGAACGAGCTTTATGTAAAATATGAGAAGTGTGGGTTTTGGCTGAAGGAGGTTCAGTTTTTGGGGCATATCATTTCAGACCGGGGGATATCTGTTGATCCGGGGAAGGTATCCGCGATGAGGGAGTGGGGACAGCCCACGACACCGACTAAAATCCGTAGTTTATTGGGCTTAGCAGGATACTACAGGAGGTTTATTCGGGGTTTCTCAAAGATAGCGGGTCCTTTGACACATCTGACTCGCAAAGGTGTGCCATTCATCTGGAGCAATTCCTATCAGTTGGCATTCGATGAGTTGAAGGACAAGTTGACCTCAGCACCTGTGTTAGCATTGCCGAGACCGGGAGTTGAGTATCTAGTCTACACCGATGCATCCTTACAAGGACTTGGAGGTGTACTGCAGCAGGAGAGTCAGGCCATAGCTTATGCTTCCCGTAAGCTTAAGCCTCACGAGAAGAATTACCCCACCCATGACTTGGAGTTAGCGATAGTTGTATTTGTCCTTTGGATTTGGAGACATTATCTCCTGGGGGAGAAGTTTCGGTTGTTCACAGACCACAAGTCTTTACAATACCTCTTCACGCAGAAGGAACTGAATATGCGTCAACGACGGTGGCTTGAATTTGTGAAGGATTATCAGTTTGATATCCAATATCACCCAGGGAAGGCTAACGTGGTAGAAGACGCGTTGAGCCGTAGGCCAGTAGATGAGGTGGCAGAGGTGTGGAAAACCAAGTGGAAGGAGTTGGGGCACCAGGATGCAGTGGCCCTATCGTTCATGTCTGTGATGACTGTTACATCGCAGATTGTTACGAGAGTGATAAAGGCTCAGTCAATTGACTCGTTCTGTCAGGAGAAGATAGTCTGATTACTAGCAAAGGGAGCCGAGTCCTATACCGTTAGTTCAGACGGGGGATTACGCTTCAATGGGAGACTGGTTGTTCCGGAAGGGGAAGACTTGCGACTCGAGGTTATAGCAGAGTCGCACGGCTCACGATTCATGGTACACCCTGGTGGGGATAAGATGTACCAAGACATGAGACGACAGTATTGGTGGAGCGGGATGAAGAGAGATATCGCCGTGTTTGTTTCTAAATGTGCCACTTGTCAGCTAGTAAAGGTGGATCATCAGAGATCGGCAGGGCTTCTACAGCCATTAGAGGTTCCAACGTGGATGTGGGATATCATATCCATGGACTTTATCACGGAATTACCTACGTCACAAAGGGGTCACGACTCCATATGGGTAATTGTGGACCGGTTGACCAAAGTTGCTCATTTTCTACCCGTAAGGACAGACTACACTACGGGACAGTATGCCCAGATTTTCATTGTGGAAATAGTGAGACTTCATGGTGTGCCTCTAAATATCATGTCTAACCGAGACAAGATATTTGTTTCACGGTTTTGGGAGAGTTTCCATGAGGCCATGGGTACTGAATTGCGGTTGAGTATGACTTATCAATCGCAGATCGATGGGAAAACCGAGCGGACAAATCAGATGTTGGAGGACATGTTGCGTATGTGTATCCTAGACTTTGGGGGTGGATGGGAGCAGTACCTTCCACTGGTGGAGTTTGCTTATAATAACTCCTATCAGTTCACCATTGGTATGGCTCCATTTGAGGCGTTGTACGGTAGACCTTGTCGTTCCCCAGCATGTTGGTTAGAGGTGGGGGACAACAAACTCCTTGGACCGAAAGTGATTTAGGACACTTCGGCAAGGATAGAGATGATACGGAGTCGCATTCGGGTATCTCAGGACCGGCAGAAGAGCTATGCCGATGCCAAGAGGTTCTTCAGAGAATTTAAAGTGGGGGACCAGGTTTTACTCAGAGTATCTCCTATGAAGAGGTTTATGCGTTTTGGGAAGAAGGGGAAACTGTCACCGAGATATGTGGGGCCATTTCCTATCATCGAGCGGATTGGGCCAGTTGTGTATAGACTTGGGTTACCGGAGCACTTGCATAGGATTCATGATGTGTTCCATATTTCCTCGCTAAGAAAATATCTTAGGGATGATTTGGCCCATACTCACATTGCTTTGGAAGACATCGACCTTCAACCCGATAGTTCCTAAGAGGAAGGGCCGATTGCTATTATGGACCACAAGGAGCGGAAATTGAGGTCGAAGATAGTACCGTTAAGACGTGTTCAGTGGCGGCATCATAATGCCGAGGAGTCCACATGGCAGTGCGAGGAGGAGATGCGCGAATGTTATCCAGAGTTGTTTTTACCGGGTCTTCTTTAGTTCCGAATTTCAGGAAGAAGTTCTGTTATTAGGGGGGGAGTATGTAATACCCCGTATATTTATTGATTTTTAATTATGGGATTAATTAAATTAAATGAGAATTAATTGGAAATTAATCCGGATATAAATACTAGCAAGATGTGAGTTGGTATTTGATTATGATGCGTACATATGGTAATATATGAATATTGAAAGTATTTAAATTGTCACGAGATAACAATACGACAATTTGGAAAATTTAATTGGGACACGCGTGTCAGTCGCGTCAGAAATGTAATTATTTGAATTAAAAGTGAATTTTATTTTTATCAACCGAATGGTCATTTTGAGTGCGCCAACGTGTCCGGAAGGGTCGAAATAGTCAGAAAACACTACCTGGGGGTTTAGTTTGGGTCCCGAGGCATTTTTGGGCCATACCGGCAACCTAGAGGGGTATTTTGGTAATTTTAAATATATGGGAATTAAAACCTACGAATTTTGGGAGTTAATTATATATTATTTAGGAACCCACTAAGCCCATTATCAACATTAAGTGAGTTAGAGAGCTACGGGAGTTATAGGAGAGTTTGAAGAGTTCCAAAAAGAAACCTCCAACCCCCATCTTCAACCTTGGGAGAAAATCCGTAGAGAAAGGAGAGAATCAACATTCATTCACCAACATCAATCTTGAAAAACAATCTAAGGCAAGTGATTTGATATTTTTAACGCATTGAATATTTCTTCCATGTTTAGTGTAGGATTTTTCTTATCTTGAAAGTTTTGAAGAAAACCAATGAAATTGTTGGAGAAACTTTGAATTTGGGTTAGGATTTGCATGTAGAAAGATAATGGACTGATTTAATATTCGAAGAGTTGTATATGATGATTTAAAAATGGATTTTTGATGAGTATTTGGGCATAATAAAAATTATGGGTTCATGTTCATAGGGTTTGGGGAATATTTAGAGATCTACATTAATTCCATGATGATTTGTAAGATTTGACCCCTAAAATATGTTAAGAGATGATCTAGGGTGATTAGAAATGGTTTATATACGTTAAAACATAAATTGGATTGACTTAGGGTGGATTTAGAGAAGAGAAGAATTGAGAAAAACGGACTTGGAAATTTCTAGGCTGAAACTGCCATCTCGTTAGAAGACCTCCCCAGGTCGTTCGAACGACCTCGTTCGAACGAACTTCTAACGAGATGACAATATGACTTCTAACGAGTGGGCATTTTGTTCGAAGCTTTTCGTTCGAACGAAACTCATTCGAACGACCTCATTCGAACGAGACTTCTAACGAGTTGACAGAATGGCCTTTTTGGTCTGAATTTATTTCTAGTATCCCGTAGACTTATTTAAATGGTAGAATAACCTTCCCTTATTAACTACTGGGTATACTTGGGAGATTGGGGTACATTTAAGAGTGAAACTTAGAATCGCGTTGTAAATCGGATGACATTTCAGATTGGAAGCGAGTACCTAATTACGACGTGAGAAGAGTGAATAACTTAATTACATATAAACCGGGGACTTGTGAGTTGTAAAACACTAAATGTTGGTATAAGAAAGAGATGTATATCACTAATGTAATATTATGATATCTAAGATGTGCGAATTCTTAGTAAGTAGTTATCTGTGTATAACATACCTACCATACTTGCTATCATGGGAGGTCGGCGTTCGATCAGGGCCATCTAATCTATGTGTGCCTACGAGGGGGATTTAGATTGGTACCTCGAGGACATAGGTCAGATAAGGACTTATTGAGAAGTTAATAAGTCTGCTGATCATGCAAGCGTAGGTATGTGCGTGACCCATGTAATGTGAACTATGTTCGCCTCCATTTTTGTGATTGTTGTTTAGTGAAATGATTCCTGAGAGATTCGAAATACGGGGTCCTTATGTACGTGATGTACCGGGATTGGATAGCAGAGTATGTGTGCACCGCAGCTTAGTCTCGGGGTGCTAATATTGTATATTTATGTAGAGAATAATATACTGTTAATTGAATGAATTGTCATGAATAGATGTGAGTATAAATAATAGCAGCGATTTGTAAAGTGAAAATGAAAGATCCCTAGTAATTAGTAGTACTAATATGGGAAACTGTGTAGTAAGGAATAACACTCTGAAATAGAAGATGTTGGGAATTTAAGTTGGATATCGTATAGTAATGTAAGATTTTGTAACGGACTAGTTAGATATGGAAATAACTAGAATGGGTACGGGTACGATTGGAGTGCACAATTAGTTGAGAGGTGAGGAACTCATGTGAGTGCACACACTATCATGTACTTTATATTCACTGTTTAATGATATTAAACACTTTCAAAATTTTAAATTATTTTCACAATCGGGCTCTGATCCGTTTACTTTCAAATCTATTTTTTTGTAAAAAACTTTTAGGTGCCCAGCCACAAGGACACCATGCATAGGAGTTCTATTCAGGTGACGTACTGTAGCTGCTGTGGAAGTTACAAGACCTTGACAGTAGACGCCTCCATTTCCGATCTTGACTCCATTATCAGTTTTTATCATTTGTTGGGCATGTCTCCCATTCCTTTTAGAGACATCTTACTTATTCAGTTATTTCAGACTTTGGGTTGTAATTAATTTTAGTGATGCAGACTTTGTATTTATTGATTTCGGTATTCGGATTGTTGTGAGGAGTTTTCCTCCAGACTCATTATTATTGGATGGTTATTCTATGGTGACTATGTTGTGTTGATTATGTTAACTTCACATGAGTCATTTATTGCATGTTAATCGGATTTAATTAAAATGGACAACTCACTTTTTAAATAATAGGTGGCCAGTAATTATTAAAACGTTTACGACAGTGATGCTATGAATTGAGCCAACTTGGCATTTTGTATTAATTTAATAAAGGAGTAGCTACCCGGTATTTAATTAGTCGGGGTGTCACAGGTGGTATCAGAGCATCAGGTTCTAGTGTCCTTAGGATCTGTATGGCTTGTTATGATTTCGCTGAGCTTTCTTTGAAATAGAGCCCTATATTTTAGGACTGTTTTACTCTTTCGTGTATGCTTCACTCTTCAGCTATTTTGAAATAATAACCGCAAAATTATAAGACTTTACTCTCATTTCAGATGCCTCCACGACGTGCGCAACGAGTTCCTAGGAACGCACAGCCAGAGCCACAGCCTGCACCAGTTCAAGGCACTATGAATGCCGCCGAGGTTGCAGCTATTGTAGCCCAAGCGATAAATGCCGCCCTATCCGTTGTACAGCAGGCACCACCCCAGGCACCGGTAGTTGCGCCAGTTCAGGCTCATGCATTCCCGTCTTCTTGGGAATGCGTCCGTGATGCTTTTCAGAAAGCACACCCTCCGGAGTTTGCAGGTAGCTCCAATGTTGTGGTATCCAGTCAGTGGAGGAAAGACATTCAGAGGCACTTAAGGATGTATGAGTGCATAGATGCTCAGAAGAAGATACTGGCTACTTTCAAGCTAGTAGGATCTGCATTGCAGTGGTGGGAGTCCATTACCACCGCAGAGGAGAGGGACGCCCTTTCTATTCAGGAATTCTGGGTGCGGTTCGACCGTAAATATTTTTCGTCAGCTGCTCACACTGAAATGAGGAGGAAATTGATGAACCTCAAGCAGGAGGGGAGGACCGTAGACGAGTATGAGGCTGAATTTACTAATCTCTTGAACATTGTTCCGGATGAGATTCTGACTGAGGAGAAGAAGATTCAGAAGTTTATGGATGGGTTAACTTGGAGGATCCGCCAGCACTTGTTGGGTAATCTATCGCTGGCTACTTATTCTGATGTGGTTAACGCTGCACTACTTCATTGCTAGGATCATCGCTTCCACATGTCTGAGAGCAAGAGATCAGGAGAGTCCAACCATCAGGGTAGGATCGGGGGAAATGGTGCAAGCGGGGCACAATCTTCTCAGGGACAGCACAGGCAGGGTGATCAGGGTTCCCAATAGGGGATCATAAGAGATTCAGATCTGGAGGTTTTAGGAGTGGTCAGGGAGGCTTCAGACAGGGCTATCAGGGTCAGAACGACCATCAGGGCTAGCAGGGTCAGAATGGTCAGCAGCAACAGTTTCAGCAGGGGCAACATGGCCAGGGGAGGAATGGTAACGGCCACCAGGGCCGAGGGCAGCAGGGACAGCGAGGGGGAAACTTCCCGGGGAAGTGTTTCATTTGTGGAAAGACTGGCCACAAACGCCAGGATTGTCCTGACAAGGGCAGGGCCCCACCGCAGTAGCAGGGTGCTCGACACGAGCCACAGAGGCCTATATTTATCGCCGCCCTCCCAGCACCACCACAGATGGCAGCACTACCACCCATTCCCGCAGTCCCAGTTCAGCAGGGACAACTTCAGTATGGGAGAGTGTATCAGCTCCAGCATACCGCAGCCCCACAGGATCCACCGGTCATTGAGGGTATGTTCTCTATCCAGGGGACTATGGGGCGTATTTTATTTGATACAGGGGCCACACATTGTTTCATTGACATGAGATTTTCACGCACCATTGGGTTGTTAGACACCGCCGAGAGCACGATTACTTGTGTAGATTCACCGTTGAGTAGAGGTTCCGTGATTTTGCTTATTCGCAGAGATGTGGGTATAGAGATCGGGAGGTTTACTTTACTCGCGGATATGTTAGTGTTAGAGATGACTGAGTATGATGCCATTGTTGGTATGGATTGGCTAGTTGCGTACCGAGCCATGATTGACTGTTTTAGTAGGAGTAGTATGTTTGCCATTCCCGGGAAGGAGATGTTTTTAGTGGCGATGCCTCGCCCTGAGGGAGGATCGTCCACTCATTTGTACTATATATAGGAGGAGACCTCTAAGGAAGTGGTGATACCACTCGATTCGATACCCGTTGTTAGTGAGTTTGCTGATGTATTTCAGGATATACGTGGACTACCTCCGAGTAGAGAGATAGATTTTGTGATCGATTTGACGCCAGGCACTCGGCCTACTGCCCGTGCACCTTCTCGTATGGATCCAGCAGAGATGAGAGAGATACGAGATGAGATAGAACAGTTGTTGGGTTAGGGGTTTATCCGGTGGAGTACTTTTCCGTGGGGTGCCCCTGTGTTGTTCGTAAAGAAGAGGGATGGATCGTTGAGGTTATGTGTAGATTACCGAGAGTTGAATAAAGTCACGATACGGAATAAGTATCCATTGCCCAGAATCGATGACTTATTTGAGTGGTAATTTCGATATTTTTTTACCGTGATGCATCCTACAAAAATCGTGCAAAGTTACCTATCCCGCGCGTCGCGTACCGCCCAAACTACTGCATTATTGACTATGATCGTGTCACAATCATTCCTTGGTATTAACGCGTAAAACTTAACCAACATACTTACTAGGACTAATAGAACTTAAATACGCAATCATTCAAACCATGCAACGTGATAATTTTATAAATGACACATCAGTACAATAATGACACTTATAGGATAAAAGACATAAAGTACATCTCAAAAGGCGCGGCTATTACATAATCCGTACTCCCAATCCTTCCTAAAATCCTTACATTATTAGGAATCAACCAAATCAGCAAAATCACCCCTATAATAAACCCCAAGATGGCAGAAACTTTAGCAAAATTCAGCAGAATACCTGCAGACCCTTCATACGTTTCCATGAATGCAACTAAGTAGGACACCTAAGAACTCAATGCCCGAATCTTCAAATTCCTCCTATATTTACCTCTCCTAACTTTGCAAAACCTCCTTTCAAACATCCCACCAATAACTTAAATCACCTGTCACAATCAAATTTTTGTGAAAAGAAGCAGGAACGAGTTATTAAGAATTAAAATTGGAATTCCTCCCTTCTCCCAATATTTCAGCACATGTATGATTTGATTCAGGATCCACACATTATTTCATTAGACAGTCATGCCTAATTAGATTACGATTATCTTGTAGACCGTTAGAATTTGTAAACACCATACCCTATGTTTTGGAACCAGGACATTAACCCTAGAGTTAATCGTCCCTGACTTAACGGAATTCAATGTAGTCATAGGAATGAATGTTTTATCCTCAAGTCACGCCCATATTGACTGTCATATGAAAATAGTAACGTTCAAACCTCCTCACCAAACCTCATTTTTTTCAAGGAAGAAGTCCCCACCAACCCTTACTTTTTTAGATAAGTGACAAAAGTAACTCTCCCGTTTCAAACATTTTGAGGCAATACAAATATGTGATTCTTAAAGACTTACCCGGGTTACCTCCTCTTCGAGAGATAGAGTTTTTCATCAACCTTTTACCAAATACTTCCCCTATTTCAATACCCCCTTACCATATGGCTCCTTTAGAATTAAGAGAAATTCTAACCCAATTGGACAACAAATTCACTAAAGGATTATTTGTGTGAACGAAAGACGGATCTTTTCGGTTATGCATTGATTACCGAAAATTGAACCAAGTGACCATAAAAAATAAATGCTCACTGCCTAGGATAGGCGATTTATTTGATCAATTGCAAGGAGCAAGAATATTCCCCAAAATCGATTTACGATTTGAATATCACTAGTTACGTGTAAAGGAAGAAGATATATCCAAAACTTCTTTTCGAACCCGCTATGGCCATTTCAAATTTTTGCTCATGTCCTTTGGTTTGACCAATGCCCCTGCTACTTTTGTGGATTTAGAATATTTCAACCTTTCCAAGATCCGTTTGTGATCATGTTCATCGATGACATTTTAATTTACGCTAAGACTCGGATAAAACATGAAGAACATTTGTGTATAGTACTAGAAATTCTTTGTAAGCACCAATTATATTCAAAGCACAGCAAAGCAAATGAGATTTTCTCATGAAAGGAGTGAAGTTTCTTGGACATGTAGTTATGAAAATAGGAATATAAGTAGATCCAACCAAAATTACCACAATATGTGAATGGCCTCAACCAGCCTCCATCACAGACCTATGAAGTTTCTTAGGTCTTGCCAGACATTATTGACATTTTATCGAAGGATTTTCCTGAATATCCCCACCACTAATAAAATTAACAAGGAAAGATGTCCAATTCATACGGAACCCTGAATACGAATAAGCTTTCTACACTCTGTAGAAAAATTAACCACTGCCCTTATCTTAATCATTCCTTCCAGTAATATCAGCTACGATGTTTTCACTGAGTCTTCACGGATGACTCTTTACAAGGACTCAATTGTGTATTGATGAAACAAGGTAAAGTGATTAAGTATGGTTCTCGACAACTAAAGACTCATGAACGTAACTACCCAGTACACGATTTGGAATTGGCTGCCATAGTCTTTGCTTTGAAAATTTGGAGATGCTACTTATACGGAGAAGAATTTTGAGTTTTCTCTGACCATAAAAGCCTGAAGTATATATTCACCCAAAAAGATCTTAATCATCGACAATGATGATGGATAGAATTTATAGAAGATTATAAATTTAACCTAATTTACCACCCCGAAAAGGCTAATGTAGTTGCTGATGCTTTAAGTCGTAAAACCCAAGGAAGCCTTCACAGTATGTTTGTATTGTTAAAAACTATTGGAGATTTGAATTTATGATGAGACCCTTCCACGAACCATATTTTATTACAGAACATTGTCGCTCTCCCCATTCTTTACAATAAAATTAGAGATATCCAGGATCAGGATTAATTTTTCTTTCCCAAAAACAGAAACTTCAAAATAACCTTCTTGAACAAATTAATGGTTTGGCTATCTCATCACTCCTAGCAGAAATATTACGTAAAGCTCACCATTCTAAATTAATGGTTCTCCCCTATAGAACCAAAATGCATCAGAATCTTAAGCAAAATTATTGGTGGCCCGACATGAAAATGGATATTGTACACTTCGTAGCCAAGTGTTTAACCTATCAACAATTGAAAATTGGACATCAACATCCCAACGGTTCACTCCAACCACTTCCTATCCCAGAATGGAAATGGGATTCTATAATAATAAATTTGTCTACGGATTATCACGAACGATTCAAGGTTTTAATGCAATATGGGTTATCGTTGATCGTCTTACAAAATCTTCCCATTTTCTACCAGTCAAATCCACCGACTCTTTTCAATGATTAAGTAAATTCTACATCAAGGAAATTATGCAATTACACTGTGTACCTATTTATATTGTATTCGATCGAGAGCCAAATTTATAGGAAAATTTTGACTAGATTTAAAGACAGCCTTAGGAACCAAATTACACCTAATTATAGCCTTTCATCCCCAAATGGATGGCTAATCTGAACGATATGTTACGAGCTTTTACCTTAAATTTTTTCTGTTCATGGAACAATCATCTTGCCTTGATCGACTTCTCTTACAACAATAGCAATCAAACCAGCATTAAAGCCACCCCGTATGAAGCATTGTATGGATGCCCATTCCGGTCACCCTTATGCTGAAACGAATGTGGTGAAAATAATTCACTCAGACCCGAAATCATCACTGAAACCCCATAAAATATACGCCTCATTCGAGAAAGACTACATTTAGCCCAGAGTCGAAAAAAGAGTTATGCCGACACTCAGTGAAAACCCTTAGAATTTCAAATCAATGATTGAGTGTTTTACGAGTATCCCCACGAAAACGAATAATACTCCTTGGAAAGAAAAGCAAGCTATCACCCCGCTATATTGGCCCCTTTAAAATTTTGGAATGCATTGGACCATTTCCTATCATCTGGAATTACCTCCTAAACTATCCAATCTTCATAACGTATTTCATGTCTCGCAGTTGTGAAAATACATTCCCGATGCCAATCATGTCATTACTTGGAAGCATATCACCATCAAACCCAACCATAAAATTGGAGAAATTCCTATTCAAATTATGGAGAGATAAGAAAAAGTTATTTGATGTAAAACCATACCCCTAGTCAAGGTTCTTTGGCAGTATCACGGAGCTGAAGAAGCTACGTGGAAAATAGAACACATGATAAGACAAAAATACCCCACACTTTTCACAGGTAATTTTGAGGATGAAATTATTTTTGGTAGGAAGAATGTACCAACCTACTTCCAATTTTCGTTTAGGCCCTTTAATTTAGCAGATTCCAAACCATAGCCCTATAATTCTCCTAATTTCCCCAAAATCCACTATAGTTAAAATTAGAACATTTTATACATTCCTATACCTATTATACCCCAACTTTCTATCAAAGTTTAACCAAAGGATATATATTTTGTAGGATTTTCATAAACCAATCGCTTAAGTTTGTATAATTACACAAAAGCCCCTAAAATAAACTATAAACCTTGAAGCTTATACGAAAACTAACCAAGGAATGAAACTTGTTTAGAATTTAACCCATGATGGCATGGCGCCAACTGGATAGCCAACATAGGTGGTACCATGTGGGTTACATAAGGTACCCTTTTTACAAGCAATGAACCTATGCTACATAATTGTGTAAACTAGGCCAAAACTCATTAATAATTCAACCAATAAACTCCCTGTCTGAACCCGATAAATACCCCTCACTAACACAGTAGAAATCCGCGTTAAGTGAGAGCAACTTCAAAGTAAAGTTTAAGAATTTTTACATTCCAGTGATTCTATTTATGAATGTTTGATTTTTGAATATGTTTATGTTTCTTAATATCTTTAGAGTAGAAATACATTTTTACACGGATTAGTTGACGTGTATATGCTCTGTATAAGCTCAAAAACCATAAAACACCATTAAAGCTTAAGCTTCAATGATGGATTCTGCTTCCCTCACTTTGAACTAGTTTTAAAGCAGGGTAAGTTGAGTTTAGGTTCTGAATAAATTATATCTATGTTTAATTGAACTAAGAACAACTTTGATACCTAAAATTTGAATTTGAAGTTTTCGACCCAGAAAAATTCAGAGATCAAATTCTTAGTTTCTACTCCACCAAAATCCTTCAAACCAAGTTTAATATTTTCCATTTTTAACATAGAACAACACCTTTATAATGCCGGAATGCAAATCATAACTTTCAATTAGTTGCATTTGGTAGTTTTTCAGAAAATCAATAGCTCGATTTAGCCCACCAAAATTCTTAAAACTTGTATAGCTGGAGTTGTCTTCAAAAATTGAACAAATTTCTTCAAAAATCAACTTTAAAGGAATTCTAAAATGTTTTGAAGCCAGGGTAAAAGTCTAAAAACCTTAAAGTCAAAATATCGAGAGGTTGAAGATGATTAAAAGTCACACGTGCGTCCCTGATTTGACTGAGTGTGTGAGGGGCCCATATCCAATTATTATTTTTTTTATAATACTTATATTTTTTAATTTTGAATAATTTGGTATATTACAACACCCTGTTTGGATTCCAGAAAACTATTTCCCTAAGAAAATTAGTTTTAAGTTTAAGTTTTAACTTCATATTGACTGTTAACCCTTGCCTACTTTTCCAAGTATTTTAAATCTTCCCCCAAAATTTTTCTATAATTAGTTGAGTATAATTAGACCTAGTTTTTCTCATGGCACTAAATTTAAATCCTAATGTATAAGGAGAAAATAATTAATTACCACAGTTTTGAAAATTATATTTGAAACCCTTTTAAAGTATTTTACGCTGAAATTCATTTTCAAATTCCATCTTGGTACATTACATAAATTTTGTTTTAGACACATATAACATACTTACACTTGTTATGGCTTAAGACTAACTAGTCTATCAGCAATTTTGCCCACACCAATCGAAGCTCATAATACTCAAAGTAGGTGATTTAAATTATAATTTAAACCATTTTGAGCTTCCATATTTCAATTACTGATTATTATATCGGTTTGTGATAGTTTTAAACTCAAAGTTTAAAAATTAACTCCTTTGAGTAGTTTAAACTAACACTGTAATATGATTCCCTCGACATCTACTATTCCAAACCCCGTAAACTCTGTCACCATGGCAGAACTCTATAAGTTATTGTTGATTGCATATAACCTATAAGCTTGTTTCTCTTATCAGTATAAAACCGTAGTAGAATACATTATAATCCAAGGATTAAACCCATTATACCCACGGTAAATCTAATAGGCTTGTACGACTCGAATGTTGAGTGCTTAATTGTGTACTGCTGCATACGTACGGGTGCTACTCTAAGTAATTGTGCCAAGCTATATTTTACTATCTCCCAATTACTGGGATTTCTTGTTCAAGTGTATTTTATGCCTTGAGCAATATTATAATGGTATGTGTATGCTGTTGAAGCCCTATAACTGATAATTTATGGGTTATCATGTTATACTCTGAACCAATATCTCCGTTACTTGATACTTAGTCATTCAATTATCTTTACTATATTATTCATTTACAGACCAGTAGGTATCAACCCCTGATAGTCTTATGATATTTCTGTTTCTTTTAACATATATAAATTCAAAAATATTCTTCTAGTTCTCTCTAACCCTTAACATCTTCTATATCTTTTATAGAAATAAAAATTATCTACTTGGCATATTTGCTTAATTGTTTCCATTCTATATGAATGATGATCCGGAAGAAGATCAGTTACCGCTTGCATCATTGAACTTCTACTCACTTCTACCTCCGAAAATATTCGCAATTACGTATGTATGGGTAGTGATAGACAAAGATGGTAGTCCCCGGTTAAATATCTACACCGCAACCTATCAGTTTCTAGGAACTCCAAGTGTTTCTTTGATGTTTTATGTTTATGAATGGACGAATAATTAATATTATATTTCTTTTATTTTCAGACTCCGATATGTAATAAGATGCCAGACACCTCCCTAATAAAAAGCCATTTCATTTCCTTTGCATTAAAATTATTGTTGTATTTCAATTTATTCTTATTTATCATCACAAGCATAAATATTCGTGGATGCGACAGCATAGTATCATAACATGATCGAGTTTTATGCCTATACGGGATAGCTACGAGAATATTCATCTAAACCTTAAACCGATTATTATTTTAAATATTTTCCTTATTTTATTACTCATATTGTTTTGCAGTCAGGAACATTTGGGACAATATTTATCTTGACATTCGTGATTCATTGCTCGCACACTTTGAGAGAGCCATCGAAGAAGTGGGATATGCCAAATTATTCCAACACATCCGCAGAATCGATCGGGATTGGGAAATCATTACCCTATATATTACGCATAATTTACTCATTGGTCAATTAGTGGGAGAAGATCAGGCCGCTCGGTAAGAAAAAAGGTTTTATAAAGACCCAGATTTTCTACATTAAGAAATTCACCTCGTGTGGGATGTGGTGCCGCTGAACGAAGATTTTGTGACTCCTCCAGATTCCCCCATAGATTATGGGCCACTGTCTCCTATTATTAAAATATTTACTTCTACTAATACAATCATATCACCAGACTTCTCCAATGATGTCTCCGATCCTCAGAAGATGACGATGATCCCGCATATGTGCAAGTAGTACCTCTAATGGATTAAGCTGATCACTAGAGGATGATGTAGTTAAATAAATGTTTAAGTGTGAAAGTAGAGATCTCCACTATTGTAGCATAACTTAGCAGTTCTTTTAATGTTTTTGTGTGATATGAAATAAGACTGACAATTTTGTTCTCTTCTTTCTGTTTGTTTTCTTTTTACTTTAACTATATACTAAAGAATCTAATATGATATAATATGACGAGTGGTCCCTATGTCTATGCATGTAATTTCATCTATTACGATATTGTTTATATAGTATGGTTACCACACGAGCAACCACCAGTGGAAACCAAGAAGAACAGTCTATTCCTCAAATGTCAAATCTAACTACCACAAATGAAGGAATCTTACGTTGCCTTCAAGAGTTAATTACCCTAACTCAATGACAACAAACATACCCCACGTAAGGTTCCTAAAAGCCAAAAATATTTTATCACCAATGAATCTTTCGTCGTAGGCACGCTCTACAAATTTATAAATATCTACATCATGACTATTAAGTGCTCGTAAATATACTAGTCCACGGGACTCTACATTTGGCACAGCTCAATAATAGAGTACCTTAAGACGTCACAACAAGTTGATTTCTATTTCTAATGACTCCATACACAATTAGTCCAACGGACACTCTAAGACGCCTTTAAACAATACTCACACTGGAATTACCTTATATCTAGCCATTACTTAGTCCAGTAAAATGGGTCCCGACACTTAGATAATAATCTTATCTTCCATACAAATGGTTGTGTCCATAAGCCACATACCAAATCACAAACTGACATTAATAAGGATTGCTCCAAGATATGGGATGTTGCATACAACCTATAAGCCTCTAGCTTTACATCACCGACATCAATTGGGATCCTGTTCCTCAAAATCGCATCATATCTCTTAAAAGCATGACATGGAAGACTATCTTTAGTTCATTGCTAAGTCTCTTTAACCATCATTATTGCATACCTAACATACTTATCGCAATTTGGCCATAACTCTCATCATACCATACGAGGTACAACTTTCAATCAACAGCCACCAAGGCACTTACTAGCAATAATAGTATCTTACCAACTATGACTGAGTACACATTGTTGGAGTTATTATTTAATTATTTGTTAATTATGAAATTCGGCCAAAATTTTTAATTATAAAATATAATAAATTATTGCTCCGATTAGTGTAGTCCATATAAGGGGACGAATTTGATTATAATTAGTCTAAGAAAAAATTCCAAAAAATTCTAAGAGCCTCGACTCTAGGAATCCATGTGAGCACCTTAAGCTACTTTAGTGGAGAGTAGATGATGAGACAAAAGGGAATTTTGGGACCCCTTTCACCCTATATATAGTGAACCATTCTCCACCAAATGGTTCACTAAAAAACACACAAATATATCTGGTCTAGGAAGGGAAAATCCTGAATGTTCAAATGATCCCATTTTCCAAGAAATTTTGTACTGTTTTCTAATGGCTGTTCAGGGACTTTAAGAGGAAGACCTAAAAATATTTAGGAGTCATTCAAGGATACATACACAACAACAAACATATCAACAAGCAATGGATAAAGGTTGCTTTATATAACTGTTTTGTAGTCAATTTTATTTGGTGATTGCATGAAGAAACTAAAGATCCTATAAGAACTAATAATATTTGTATATATTGTTCTTATTCATGTTTATAAAATAGTACACACATCCTCAAGTTTTATCCAACACAGTTCTTCATGTTTACCAAATCCTCAATTTCCTTATGACATGATACTACCCCAAGGATTGAATTTGCCTAAATACATTATCATTATTATCTATCCAGTTGTATCGCACCCTAAAACATAATTTATCCTCATCACATATCAATACTGCTTAAGCATGACACTCTAGTCACCTAATCTCCACGGTTAACTTAACACAATTCATATCTCTAATTCAATGGATGTCATTAAGCTCTATTAACATCTCAACAGACCTCTCGCACCATTAAGGGTTTACACATAAGCAACTCATGCTAAAAACCACGGTGTCGTCACCATTGTCTTGCATAGAGTGTCATGTGGGAAGCGTCCCTGAAATCCAAGCATACAGTGTTCCTAACATAAAATATAAAGAATACTTATCTATGCAACACTCTCAAATACGGAATTGCACCTAACCCGCCGTAATAAAGACGAGGGAATGAGCCAAATGCCTAGTGGAAAATTACAATAATGCAATATAGAATCTAACTGCATAAAGGATACTCTAACACGTTATATCTATGTGTGCACACAAACACACACACACACACACACACACACACACACACACACATATATATATATATATGCATGAAACCTTTTTTATTCCAAAACGTTACTTACCCGATTAATTCACCTTAATCCTGTAAAAGAATTCCTCTTTTTCTTGATTTGATATTTATTTCTTAATTTAACACACCCGGTTAAATACTGCACATAATACCCCATATTCAAGAAAAATCATTTTAGTCACCAAAATTATCCCTTTATTCATCCAATTCACGTTTGTATTTTCACTGAAAATTACCTTTCAGCACATGCAGGAACTGTGTTAGGAAAAAAATATTTTTATTTGAAAACCTTTCATGAACACACACGTGTGTCAAATATGGGTTAACCCTCTTTATGTTGCTTAACTACTCATTTAATCATTTCACGTCACCATTCATTTACTTTATGGACATTAATCAACTTCTTTACATTTCTTGTCCATTTATCCTTTACTGGAACATTTATTATTTCATTGAAGTTAGGTTGTCTTTTCACATATTTACCACACAACCCGTTTCTTGACATGTTCCCCTTTTAATATATTTTTCTCGAAATATTCCAAAATTTCCATACTTTAATGGGCTTTAGACTGCCGACTATGCTACTATATGCTCTGATCAGTGATTTTGGGTATTTAACGCCCGGGCTCCGAACCCTCCTTAATTGTCTTGGTATCATCCGAGTCCATATTAATGTATTTTAATATTTTACAAATGTCCACATTATTGAACTTTTCCTTTACCGAACGAAATTAAAACACAGAATTTCACCCCAACTTGCATTACACTTTAAAATAATCATTTCTTGTCCTTTATACCCTTACACCGATTTTTATTCCAAAAAAATCATGATCACTTAGGACCATACCGTGTAACACCGTTTTTATAAAAATATTCCACCTTAAGTAAAATTACCATTTTACCTATTTATTTCCAAACTTGTTTTTTGCTCCATTTTCATAAGTGTTATTTCCCAAAATATTATTAAGCTACCCAGAATAACTTTTGAGTGAAGTCTTGGAGTAACATTCTTCTAAAGTTTAAAACATCTTTATTTCATTTCTTTATTTCTCTAAGAAATCATTGGACATTCAAAGACTAGTTTATAAGAAAAACACCATTTCCTTTATTAATACATGTAGTCTGAAAGCCTTACACTCATAACATTTTCAACACCTTTTTCACACACTAAGGGATGAAATTTATATTTTCTTCATTTCATGTTGAAACCCAATAAATCCTTCTTATAACTTGTTTATATGTTCATCCTCAAAATACTACATTTTATACGCATGGAAAGATGGATTTAAGTCCAAATATCCTATTAAAAGGGTCTAAGATATGATTTGTTCTTGAAATTTCATAATGTTTGCACAAACATACTTTTCAAGGTAAAAGACATTTTTATTTCTTCAATACTTGAATAAAATGTCCATTTATTTAAAAATCCCATTTTTTTTCACAAGAAAACCTTGAAACATTATTTCATAAATTACTCCCAACATAGTAACATTCTTCTAATATTTTTATTCCATAAAAATGTTTAATACCAAGTTTTCTTGAAATATATTATTTTACTCAAAACCCTTTAAACCCTTTGTAAACCCATTTTTACAAATCATAAGAAATATCACTCTTACATCATAAATGCACCATACTCTTACAATTTTATCTACAAGACCACTAATATGCAAAATAGAGTCTTAAACTAAGAGTAGAGTTTCCTACCTCAAATGGAGCTCCAAAAATGGTGGATGAAGAAGAGGGTGATGGAAACCCCAACCTCTTAAGGTGGCCTTAATGAGGTTGCCTATCTCCACAAGCATGCCCCATGAAAGATCTAAGAACCCCCCCTTTCAAGACTCCATAAATTTCTACTTCTTCATTATAAAAACCCCAACAACAACGCCATAAATTCGTAGCTTAGCTCAACCATGGAGGGAATGGGTGTATAAGTCTCATATAAGGTGTACTACTTATTAAACTATAGTGGTATAAGGTGGAGGGTGGTTTATGGTGGAAGAGGCTTTTGGAAGGTAAAACATCCTTCAAACTAGATAGAGAGGCATATAAAGTCTAATGGGGTTTGGTGGGAGAAGAACCTCCACACCTCTTGCTTATTCTCACTTAAATAAACCCACAAACCCATTTTAAAACTAAGCCCCAAATAAAAAATCCCAATTTTGGTCATCTGGTTTCACAAGGAGACGACACATCATCGATCTAACGGTCCAAAATGTGACAACATTCATGGGCAATCGGATTTAAAATATTTGTGGGCAGGTCGTTCGAATGAGAATGGGACCTCATTTGAATGAGATTGGGATATCGTTTGATCTCACAGCGAACGAACTTCTAACGAGGTTGGAACCTTATACAAATGAGGGTCGTAGGATCGTGGTTAGATGTCCTTTTTGAATGAAATGGGATTTTTTTTAAAACACTAGTACTCTCATTCCAACGAAACATGAACTTCATTCGAACGACCTTCAAACTCGTTCGATCCATAAGATTCCTTAAATCTCAAATTCCATCCAAAACTTCCAAAAATTACCACCAAGGCTCAAAGAATAACCAAATAGAGATAAAATCCCATAAATTAATTCAGGTTTTTTGAATGATTACATTTTTCAAGGGAAAAATAATAAAATATTAGGCGCGGGTATTACATTCTTCCCTCGTTAGGAAATTTCGCCCCTGAAATTATCGATTTGCCAATTCCTTAAGTCCATGATGTTTATCAACTATTATTCTAAGTCATTGGAATCCTCTCAGACTAAATCCTAAAGGTCCGTAATAGCTAAGACTATATCACACGCTATTCCACAGGGGTTTTCACCAAAAGTTCAACATGCAACATGCTCTAATGCTCACCATCATGCTAACTATCAACGTCACATAACCATCTCCGAGTCTCCACTCACTTTACGATCACGTTAAATCAAGTTCTAAGACTAACTTAATAATACCCCAAGCATATTGACGAACCTACTGGGTAACGCCCTTTTGTGATTAAAACTCACTTTATCATCAAGCACCGTTTCGGACCTTAGGACCACATATCCTACGTCTCTAAAAATTCTCGGGTTATCCTGACTACACAATTTTTCTTAAGCTTGATACCAACCTTTGATCACTAATTAATCATTTTGGGGAGGAACACACTAACCAGATCATCATCGTGCACCTCATTGACACCTTTCGAAGGTCCCCCTATGAACCTAGTATCACTTTAGGCCTTTGACGTTGGAGCACTCACTCGAGTATTGTACTAATCCACTCATCGTGGAAAAGTAACTCGGTGTGCTAAGATTCCTAGAGTTCTATGACTATACAATATCTTCAAGTTATCATCCTGCTCTTTATAACGACAGCCACTGACTGCCATTCTGTTTAGTCATAAGGTCACTAATTTTAAGGCAAATAGATATTATGATCAAACTGTGTGGTCGAAAGCGTAGTCTCCCATAGACAGAACCTTGTGCAATAACAAGGATACCTTAGATAAGGGTGCACCCAATTATCGAGTTGCATTTACCATGCCAGGCCCATCCACATTTTACTAAGCCAAACCAAGCCATACCGTGGCATGGTACAAATCTAAGCCACCACAATTATGGGAATACCAATCCTCGATTATCGAAACTGAAAGGGACATAAAAAAATAAGAACGAACAAATAATTGTTCTGAGAAAATCCCATCTGTATGCAACGGACTATGGTCTACAAAAAGTGAACCTATGCCACGTGATTGAAGTCTACAACTTCTCCCAGATGTTCGCATTGGGTACTAACGTAGACACACACCCAGGATGGAGTCACCAACCATAATGAATCGAATCGCAACCATTAATCCTCAAAATAAGAAAAAAACATACGAACCTATTGTTCTCTATAAAGTCAAATAGCAGACTTCCCTTCTTAGGAGTAAGACTTCCCTCCTCACATACCTGACACACATGAACCACTCCGGTTGGTGAATGCCTAATTCCTCACTAAAAGTTGACCTTTTCCGCATCTCTAGTAATGTCGTGACCAACCTAACACACCTAGGTCATTGTCATTATCATACCATGATTGTATCCCACACGTCTCCTTATGAAGTACCCTTTTAAGAGAAACATTCACCTTATAATTAACCTTTAACTACAAAAGGTTGTTACTAAGCTTATTTCCAGGTTCAACCTAAAATGAACTTGCGTGATAGCCACACCGGTTATCATTAGCATTCTAATTGTAGGAAATACCACACATGGCTACACCTTCTATTCCGTACTAGTTTGGAAAAATGTGCTAAGAACTAGTCCCTTCCTTGCTAGGGCTATTTTAACTTATGCCATCGATACATGTTGATATCCTATTCATGCATCGACATACCATATGGTGTGTCATACTCATGCCTTTATTATAACATCATTAATCCAATTCCCAATTACATTTCCTAATAACCATCAGAATCAAGCGCTACACTTCCTACACTAGCCATCTTACAATAAAAGGCATTATTTTTGTCCACAGAACTAGTCTTCAATTATCCTTATAAAGTTACCTTACCTACTTATGTCAAATTGGATGACCTCGCCAAGGACTACACAGTTTGACTCCTTTGAGTTTGACCAATATCCAGAGATCATCACCTGACCCTCAATACAATGATTGCTTGAACCTTAGCACTTTATAATGCCAAACTTATCTAGTTCCTTAAGGACACCAAACATACCCCACCTATGAGTCCTCAAACCCGATAAGATTTAATCACTTATGACTCTCTCGTCACAGGGACGCTCTATAAATTTCTCAATATCCACATCACGACTTTAGGTGCTCATAAGGATACTAGTCTAAAAGCCTCTACATATGGAGTACCTTAACCATTGAATACCTCAAGACGTCATAATAAGTTGATTTGTATTCCCAATGACGCCACCCACTATTAGTCCTACGGACACTCCAAGATGCTTTCAAGGCATACTTACACTGGAATTACCTTGCATCTAGCCATTACTTATGCCGTTAAAATAGATCCCGAAACTTAGATATTAATCTTATCTGCCATACAAATGGTTGTGGCCATAAGCCACGTACCAAATCATAGACTTTCATTAATAAGGATTTCGATAGGATATGGGACGTCACATACAACCTATAAGCCTTTAGGTTTACATCATCGACATCACTTAGGATCCTATTCCTCAAAATTTCATTATATCTCCTAAAAGCCTGACATGGAAGACTATCTAGAGTTCACTCCTCAGTTTACTTAACCATCATTATTGCATACCTAACATACTTACCATAATTTGTCCGTAACTCTCATCATATCTTGCGAGGTAGAACTTTCAATCAACAGCCACCAAGGCACCTACTAGCAATAATAGTATTTTACCTACTCTGACCCAGTACACATACCTAAGGGTTGATCAACACGGTTCCCCATATTTATCGAATCCTCAATTGCCTTACGATATGATACTGCCCCAAGGATCAAATTTGCTTAAATACATTATCGTTATTATCTATCCAGAAGTATCACACCCAAGAAATTAATGTATTCTGACTATAAATTAATACTTCTTAGGCATAATGCTCTAGTCACCTAATCACCGTGGTTGAATTTACACAATTCATGCCTCTAATTCAATGGATGTCATTAAGCTCTATCAACATCTCAACAGACCTCTCGTATCATCAACGATTAACATATAAGCACCTCACGCTAAAAATCGCGGTGTCACCACTATTGGCTCGCACAGACACTCCCAAATTACTAACGAATTTAAAGCAGAAGCAAAGCGATTAATGACAACTAACTTGGTTTCATGCCACTTGGTAATAATTGCCCATCGTGCTAATCTCTTTAAATCCACCATCAAGAACACGGACTGAAACTGTCACCAATTTAACGTGATCGACCCAAAATCAACACCAGAGTCGAATGATCAACTAACGACGTCACCGCGTTATTCTTGAAAGAAACCTTGAACCTATAGCTCTGATACCTTTGTAACGCTCCTGCCCGAATTTATGGGTTACTCATGATCAACCTTGTTCGACCCGAGCGTTACGTGAAAAGTGTAATGAACCAACCTACGTTGTGTTGCTAGTCTAGTTTTATTTAATTAATATTTCACTTATTTAGCATGCAATTCCCATTTAAATCAAGCTACATGAGGGACTCTTGGGAAGCGTCCTCAGAATCTTAGCATACAGAGATTGTAGCATAAAATAAAAAGTATACTTACCTATGCAACACTCTCAAATACGTAATCTCACCCAACCTTCCATAAAAAAAATGAGGGTAAGAGACAAATGCCTAGTGGGAAATTACAACAATGTAATATAGAATCGAACAAAAGTAAGGAAACTCTAACACGTTATATTTACATGCGCATGCAACTACCTTATATATACAAACAAATATATACTTAAATGCATGAAACTGTTTTCATTCCTAAATGTTACTTATCTCGATTAATTCACCTTAATCCTGTAAAAGAATTCCCCATTTACTTGAATTGACATTTATTTCTTAATTTAACACACCCTGTTAAATACTTCACACAATACCCCGTATTTAAGGAAAAGCATTTCTGTCCGAAATTAGACTTTAATTATACCAATTCACTATGTATTTACCTAAAAATCACCTTTCAACACGTGCAAACACTGCATTAGAAAATACTTATTTTTCTTTGAAAACCTTTGATTGACACACTTATGTGTTAATTATGGGTCAATCCTCTTTAGATTGCTTAACTACCCATTTAATCACTTCACTTTACAATTCCTTTAATTTATGGACACTAATCAATTTCTTCACATTTCTTGTCTATTTATCCTTTACCGGAATATTAATTATTTCATTCAAGTTAGGCTATCTTTTCACATATTCACCACACAATCCATTTCTTGACATGTTCGCTTTTTATTATTTTTTTCTCTGAATCTTCCAATATCTGTACACTATAACAAGCTCCATAAAGATGACTATGCTACCGTAGGCTCTGGTTAGTGATTTTAGGTCTTTCGCCCCAGGACTCCGGGACCTCCTTAATTATATTGATGTCATCCGAGTCCACATTAATGTATTTTTATATTTTACGAATGTCCACATTATTCTACTTTTCCTTTACCCTTTGAAGCCAAAACTCGTGGTTTCACCCCAACTTGCGTTACACTTTAAAATAATCATTTCCTGTCCTTTATACCCTTACATTGACTTTTATTTCCAAAAATCGTGATCAATTAGGACCATTGAGTCCATTTTACACAAAATTACCATTTTACCCGTTTGTCTCCAAACTTGTCTTTTCCTCCATTTTCACAAGTGTTATTTTACAAAACATAATTAAGTTGCCCACACTAACTTTTGAGTGCTTTAAACTCATAAACGCTTATTTAACACTTTCAAGTAGCATTCTTTTTAAGTTGGAAATATATTTATTTCATTACTTTGTTTCTCTAAGAAATCATTGGACATTCAAAGCCTACTTTATAAGAAAAACACCATTTTCTTCATTAATACATGTAGTCTTGAAACCTTACACTTATCATATTTTCAACACATTTTTCACACACTAAGGGCTGAAATGTCTATTATCTTCATTTCATGTTTAAAGTTAAAAAATCCTCATTAAACTTGTTTATATGTTCATCCTTAAAATATTACAAGTTTATATGCATGGAAAGATGGATTTTAAGTCCAAAAATCGTATTAAAAGTGTCTAACATTTAATTTATTATAGAAATTTCATAATGTTTCAACAAAAATAATTTTCAAGGTAAAAGACATTTTTGTTTCTTCAAAACTTGAATAAAATGTCCATTTATATAAAAATCCCAATTTTTTAAAAGAAACTTTGAAACATTATTTCATAAATTACTCCCAACAAAGTAAAATTTTCCAATATTTTTATTCCATAAATATGTTTAATATCAAGTGTGGAGGCAATTATTATGCAACACAAATAAATATGAAAGAGGTGACAACCAAGAAAAAACAATTAAAGGGCCAATCACACAACAACGGGGGTACGTGGTTCAGCAAGGAAGTGCCTACGTCCACGGTGGTTCAGTCAGTGTTATTTCTCTATATTTTGAAAAGTAAGTACAGAGAATACAACTTGTCCTTTGCCCCGGACTTGGGGTTTAATTTATACATGTATGTGTTGGAGTAGTGGGAGTGATAGGTTCCTCTTTATTAGCCATCTCCCTTTCATGGGATCGTGTACCCCCACAACTTCTCTTCATGGCATCGTGGAGTAAATGGATGAATACCAGAGGTGATGGGCCTAGGTTTTGGGCCGCTGAGGATGGGCTACTCGTCCAGGCCTTATGGTGATAAAATCGGGGTACCCACAATTGCCCCTGAATTTGTTGGGCCGTTCTTTATAGGTCCGATGAATTTAAATGATCAGCAATGATGGTTGATTTCTTTGAAAACTGTGAAGTTGCTTTGGCGGCACCCACTTCGCTATCTGTGTGTTATGATTAGTTTTGAAGGCTTGTTGGAATAAGACACATTTTTTCTTCGTCGTTCCAGCTCTTCCAGCAATCTTCTATCTTCTGAGAACTCTTGAGTTTTGTACCTTCTGTTTTCGGTCTCCACTCTCGTCGCTTCTTCGCCTTTTGATCTGATCTTCTGTCCTGTAAGTCTTTCGTGCCCTTTTTCTTGAGTTTATAGTTTTTCTTGTATTTTTCCAATGGCGAAAATTGGAAATAGGTCGGTAACTGAGTTTAGAAAATTCTACGGTATTCCTGAGTGGGTAGAGATTGAGTGTTGTGCCTCGCCGCCTAGGAACGTTAGGGACATAGAGGATGCACATTGGATTCACGTCCTGTTGCTCTCCCAGGGGGGTCTCACCTTTCCCCCTAATGGTTTGTTTCTGCACTTTTTTAGTTATTTTGGTATTGTGCCTGCACAATGTTCACCCAATGTATGGAAAATAGTGAACGGTGTGCACAGGATAAATCAATTGTACGGCACAAGGTTAGGGCTTGCCGAGGTCTATTTTTGTTATTCTTTTTCTCGAACGAGTTCAGGTGTCTTGTACCTTAAGGCCAGGAGCCCTGCTAGGGTATTGGTAGTAAATTTACCTGATTCCCATAAGGACTACTGGCAAGAAGGTTTTCTCGTTAGGAACTGGCAATACTCCCCTCAATTTGAAGGGTCGAGGTCCGAGAGGTTCACTATTCCCTTTTATGGGGAAGAATATATAGGTAGATGTTGTATTGTTGTTTCAACCTTTGCTAACTTTGTGATTTTTCTAACTCCTCCTTGCTTTCTCCTTTTCAGCGAAGATAAAGAACTTGGAGCCAGCTCTCAGCGAGGTTCGTATCTCGGAACTGGTGAAAGCTTGGAACATCAGGGAACCTTTGGGTGACGGCGAGCATCCTAGGTCTGCTGCTTTTCTGCTTGAATACAAGAACACAGGCTCCAGCTTCATAGCCTGACCTGTGGAAAGTATTCCGGAATTTGACTCTTCCAAAGAGATTTCAGCTGAGCCCATCCAATTGGACGAGGAGGAGAGCAGCTCGGAGAGCGAACCTGCAGGTGTTGTGAGTAACTTGGGTGGAGGCAGTGCTGATAGTAGCAGTTCATCGAGTACTACCAGCAGTCCAGGTGAAGAAATGCCTCCCAGGAAGAATCTAATCCGGGATGATGATGATGATGTGCTTCTTGTACAGAGGTCCAAGAAATCGAAGACTGTCTCTGGGGCCATAGCTACTGGTTCTCGGCCTCCCTCTCAAGAACAAGAGAAGAAGAAGAGAGAGGAGGAGCAGACGAGGGAGAGGGAGAAGAAAAAGGAGGAGGAGAGGAAGAAGGTGGAAGAGAGAAAGAGGAGGGAGAAAGAGAAGGAGGAGGAGAGGAGGAAGATGGAACTGAGGACCAAGACTGGTCAAGCCTTGGTCCCAGTATCTGCTTTGCCTGAGGGGGCTTCGGTGGCCACCTCTCCTCAACTCGCCCCTGCGCTGCTTGAGAGGGCAGTCCTCCCTGAAGATCGCGAGAGGGCGTCAGGGTCTGATCAACTGGCCTTACAAGCTAGCCAGAGGCTCGCCTTGGTGAGGTTTCTTTTCTACTTCCCAACTTCTTCTAATCTGTTTTGATGGTTTCTTCTTTCTGATCTTTCCCTTGTTTTCTACAGTTTGTGACTGACTTCGCTGTGCTATATCGCTCTCGCGACGAGCTGTTGAGAAGGAACAGCGAGCTGGAGCAACAGAAGTCTACCCTGGTGGCCAAGGGTTCTCAGTTGGAGGCCGATCTGAAGGCTGCTGATGCGGCTCGAGCTTCTTCTGACTTGGCCCTTGCTAATTCTGCTCGCGAGAGAGATAATGCTGTCAGGGAGCTCGGCGAGCTGAGGAAGTCGTATGAACAGGTTTGCTCTAGCAAGCTAGACTTTGTGGAGAAGAACAGGGTTCTTGCCGAGCAGCTGGAAGCGAAGAAGGCCCAGGCAGCCACTGTTAAAGAAGATTCATACAATTCTGACTGGGCTGCTGCATATGAAGACGCCGAGGTTCAGATAGGCTATATTAGCCGTCTGAACTTCAAGAAGGGGTGGAACAAGGCCCTTGTGGCTGCAGGGGTGGATGTTGCATCCCCACTTTTTGACGAACATGATCCAGGGCCCAAGCCAGTTGTGGATGAGGATCCAGCCCCAACTGCTGAAGGGGTCAATCCTGCTTCTTAGGCGACTCTTGCTGATGCTTCCTTGGTCGAGGGGGTAGTGCACACCTCTGCAGAGGGTAACGCCCCTGCTGATGCTGATAAGGACAAGGGTCCGTCCACCGAGGTTGCTAAGTGATAGGTATTTCTTTGTAATTTTTTCCTTTTTTTGTTCTGATGTAACCTCGCTTATTATCAATAAAAAGGCTTCGTTTTTGTTTATGCTGATTTCTTTTTGTTCTCTTCCTTTCTTTGTAGTTGGTTGATGTGGATGATTATATTCCTGTTACCTCCCAATTGGGTAGGACTCTGGGTCCTAATGCAAGCCCTGCAGTTCGCCAGGCTTTTGCTAGGCTCTGTAAGTTTGCTAAATCAAGGAACCAGAAGTATAAGGATCAGTCCAAGCTGGTGGCTAAATTGAAGGACAGGCTCCAGGAAATGGGAGAGATCGGAGCTTCAGTGCAAGAAGAAGTCAGCGAGCTGAGAGTAAAGTTACTGGAGGCTACCGAGATCAATCAGGTCGTGGAGTTTCTTCAGCGGGAGAATGACGACCTGAGGCGGGAGGTCTTGAAGCTTAAGGAGCATTCGCCGAGCACCGCTTCGGCATTCCTGCAAGGTTCTTCCTCGTTGCGAGCTGCTCGGCCACCCCTCCCGCGAGCTGGCAGGAGTACGCGGGGTAGGAGTAGGGAAGCTGAGGAGCAGCGTGAGAGGGAGATGTAGGAGCTGCGCGGCGATGTTCAACGAGCTTGCGTAACTGCTGCTGGGCTTCAGAGGGACGTCACCCGACTGCGGCATTTATTTAAGAAGGGCCCTCGCCAATTGTGGACTGATGGCTATGATCAGGGCTGGCTAGATGCTCCCACAAGGTTATCAGAGTTCGAGGAGCTTTCCTTCATCAGGGGGTGGTTGAGTGCTCTCAAAAAGCTGCAGGTGCCGAGAAATTCGATATTGTGGTATCGGCATGAGATGTCTCCCTCTACTCTGATGCCCAATCCATTTAGGCGAGATGACCGATGGATTCCTATCGATGCTATTCCTCGGCAGCTACTGGAGTTGGACACAAATGAAGTTGTTGAGGAATTCGATCCTGCCCCTGATGACGGGAGGAGAGCTAAGGTTGCTGATTACCTTGCTCGGAGGCTTCCCCCTTCTTGATATTTTGTTTTTTAATAATTGTAAATGCTTTGGGCGAGTCTTTGCCGACTAAACATGTACCATTATTATTTGTAAATATAAAAGATTAATGGAAAGTTTGAGTTTTGGGCGTTTTTGCCGACTAAACGTGTTTATCCAATCTCTGTTATATTTTTCCAGCTTCACAATCTTTATCTTGTCATGTGAGTGTCCGTCCAGTCCAGTATTAAGAATACCATTGTGCTCTCTCTTTACCTTTTAGGTCGTGTCGTCACACTCCCTTAGGTCTAAGAGGGGCAATTGGCGAGGACACACCTGTTTTTGGATGTCTTCATCCGGTCAGGATTTTGTTTAACCGAAGTAGGTTTGATGCCTAAGAATACTCTGTAGGGCTTCATATATTGCCATGGGCAATGCTAAGAGGTCTGTCGTGCTTCGTGACGATGACCTGAGGAGGGGTGTTCCCCTGCTATGTCAACTATTATAACTGTGATTTGAAAAGGATGTGCAATAAGATATAATTGTTATACTTTTTAGAGAGTAATCAACTGAGAGATTTTTATTGGTGAGTAGAGAAATAAACTGTTTTTTCCCAAAATGAGTACAATAAAAGATCTAACAATAGAACTCCTAAAAGTAGAATTTCTTGAGATTAGCTGCGTTCCATGCTCGTGGTATCTCTCTGCCCTCCATCGTTTTCAAATGATAGGCACCTTGTAGGTCGTCTCTAATTATTTCATAAGGTCCTTCCCAGTTTGGGCCCAGTTTACCATCTGATGGCTTCACTGTGTTGCCCAGGACCTTTCTTAGGACATAGTCTCCAGTTTCGAACTTCCTCGGATTGACCTTTTTGCTGTAGTGCTTCGCGAGCTGTTGCTGATAACTAGCTAGTTTTACTAGGGCAAGTTCCTTGCGCTCGTCGGCCAAGTCGAGTTCAGCGAGCAAAGCCTGATCGTTCTGATTCTGCTCGACAAGGTCGGATCTCATTGTAGGCAATCCTGCTTCTAATGGGATGACCGCTTCCATACCATATGCTAGTGAGAATGGCGTCTGACCTGTGGCTCGTCTGGGAGTCGTTCTGTATGCCCATAGGACATGTGGTAGCTCGGTAGTCCACGCGCCTTTTGCTCGTTCTAACCGCTTTTTTAATCCAGCGATCACTGTTTTGTTGGAAGCCTCAGCTTGTCCGTTGCTCTGAGGATAAGCTACCGAGCTGAAGTGGTGCCTGATTCCGTGTTGGTCGTAGAAGTCCTGAAAGGGGACACTTTCGAACTGTGTCCCATTGTCAGTGATGATGGTTCTGGGGATCCCGAATCGAGTGATTATATTTTTCCGTATGAATTTCATCATGTCAGCATCTCGGATGTTCGCCAGAGGTTCTGCCTCGATCCACTTGGTAAAGTAATCGGTGGTGACCAACAGGTATTTGCGATTGCCGGCAGCGGTGGGTAGAGGTCCCACGATGTCCATTCCCCACTGGGCAAAAGGCCAGGGGCTGGTCAGGGATTTCAATTCGCTGGCAGGCTGGTGGACCATGGGGGCGTGAAGCTGGCATTTTAGGCATCTGTGGGCATATACTGCGGAGTCCCTTTGCATATACGGACACCAGTAACCTTCCTTCATTGCTCGGAAGGCTAGAGATCTTCCTCCGACGTGACTTTCGCAGATTCCTTCGTGAAGCTTGTGAAGCACTGTCTCGACCTCGCCTGGGTGGACGCATCTAAGGTAGGGGCCGTAGAAAGATCTTTTATACAAGTCGCCTCCCGTGGATAAGTGAAAGCGAGCAACTTTGACTCTTATCTGGTGGGCGGTCCTTTTATCATCTGGGAGCGTTCCGTTCTTCAAATAGCCTCTTAAGGGATCCATCTAGCTAGGGGCTGGTTCCAATTGGAGTATTTGTTTCGCTTTTGTTAGCTCGTGGTGAATGCTCGGGTAGCTAAGGAAATCGATAGGGATTATCCTTTTAAGGCTGGAATCAACTGCCGAGCTCAGGGCTGCCAAAGCGTCAGTGTGGCTGTTCTGCCCCCTGGGAAACTGCTGGATGTTGATTTCTTCAAAGTTTGTCATCAATTTTCTTACCAACGAGAGGTAGACTGCCATCCTCTCGTCCTTCGCGTTGTAGTCTCCACTTATCTGATTGGAAACTAGTTGCGAGTCTCCGAATACCTGTAAATGTTTGCTCCTAGAGTTTGCGCCCTTTGGAGACCTGCAATTAAGGCTTCGTATTCTGCTTCGTTGTTGGAGGCTGCAAATCCCAGCCTAATTCCTTGCTCGAGGACTGCATTTTCTGGAGTGATGAGAACAATTCCTACTCCTGCCCCCTTTGAGTTGGAGGCTCCATCAACGAATAGCTTCCAGCTTCCCCCTGTAGCCTGGCTATTTTGTTCTGTTGGTTTAGGCTGGTCGAGAGGTTCTTCGCCCGTGAATTCCGTTATGAAGTCAGCGAGGACTTGACCCTTGATAGCTGTCCTTGGTTGAAATTGGATGTCAAACCGGCCGAGCTCGACTGACCACTTAGACAGCCTGCCTGACAAATCCACCTTCCTTAGGACAACCTTGAGGGGGTGTGATGTAAGGACGATGATCGTGTGAGCTTCGAAGTAATGCTTTAGTTTCCTCGATGACATTACTAGGGCGAATGCGAGCTTTTCCAATGGCAGGTATCTCTGCTCGGCGTCTAGTAAGGTTTTGCTCGCGTAATAGACTGGATGTTGGATCCCTGTGACTTCACACATTAGCGCTGAGCTGATAGTATGGCTGGATACAGAGAGGTAGAGGTACAAAGGGTCCATTTGCTGTGGCATGACGAGCAGTGGTGGGGAGCTTAGGTAGGATTTGAGCTCGCCTAATGCTTGCGAGCAATTTGGGGTCCATTCTACCGTTTTGCTGCCTTTTAAGAGTTGGAAGAAGGGCTTGCATCTCTCAGAGGATTTAGAAATGAAACGATTCAGAGCAGCGAGCATTCCAGTGAGCTTCTGTACATCGCGGATTGTGCGAGGAGGTTGCACCCGTTTAATTGCCTCAATCTGGTCCGGATTTGCTTCTATGCCACGCTTGCTGACCAAATACCCAAGGAACTTTCCTGACTAGACACCGAAGGAACACTTGCTCACGTTGAGTTTCATTCGGTATTTCCTGAGGATTTCGAAGGTACTTGCCAGGTCAGAAAGGTGGTTTTCTTTCTCCTTGCTTTTGACGAGCATGTCGTCGATGTAGACCTCCATCGTGTTTCCCATCTGATTTTTGAACATTTTAGTAACCAGTCACTGATAGGTTGCCCCTGCATTTTTTAGCCCGAAAGGCATGACCTTGTAACAGTATAAACCAACCGTCGTGATAAACGCCATTTTATCCTGATCTGGGGCATATAAGGGAATCTGGTGATAGCCCGAGTATGCGTCCAGGAAACTCATTCGCTCGTGAGCTGCAGTGGCGTCTACTAGTTGGTCTATTTTTGGAAGAGGGAAACTATCCTTGGGGCAGGCTTTATTGAGGTCAGTGAAGTCTATGCAAACTCTCCACTTACCGTTGCTTTTTGGAACTACCACTGGGTTGGATAACCATTTGGGGAACTGCACTTCCCGTATGGATCCTGCATCCAGCAGTTTTTCGCCTTCCTGTTCTATTGCTTTGGCTTTCTCGAGAGCAGTTCGTCGTGCCTTTTGTGCTATCGGTTTGAATGTGGGATTGACGTGCAACTGATGGCAGACCATATTGGGATCGATCCCTGGCAGCTCGTAGGGTTCCCAGGCGAAAACATCTATGTTGCTTCTGAGTAAGGTTAACAAATCCTTTTGCTCTTCGTTAGTGAGTGAAGTCCCGATCAGGAAGACTCTGCTGTTGTCGCCTTCCCTAGCAATGACTTCTACCAGGTCTTCTACAACCCGTTCGGAGGGGAGGAGCCTGGTCTCTTCCACTCCGGGCCTTCCATATTTTAATTGCTATTTGGAAGGGATTGCATCTTCCTCCACTTTCTCGCTGGTTCGAACGTCTTTTTTCTCTGGCTTTGGTCGGATAGCCGCTATGAAGCACTTTCTCGCCATCGCCTGGTCGCCATGTATCTCCATCACTCCCCGCTTGGTGATATATTTGAGTTTCTGGTGGTAGGTCGAGGAGACTGCCTTCATTGCATGGAGCCATCCCCTGCCGAGGATGGCTTGATACGGTGAGTCGATGTCGACCACCAAGAATTCGATAATTTTTGAAACACTCCCAGCGAGCACTGGTAGTACTATCTTGCCCAAAGGCATGGTCATTTTTCCAGCGAAGCCGACCAGAGGGACAGTGGTTCCCTTAAGGTCGGCGATGTCCAACTTCAATTTCCTGAACAGGTCGATGTACATTACTTCGGATGAGCTTCCTTGATCGACGAGCAGTCTGTCGATATCAAAGTTGGCTATCCTGAGTGTAATGACTAAGGCATCGTGATGTGGGGTCCTCACTCCCATAAGATCTTCATCCGTGAAGACAATATGCTTGTTGTAGTTGATGTCCTCTGCTCGGCAGCGTTTTCCAGCCTGTGATTTCGCTGGATCAATTTGAAAAGCTTGCATTACTGCTTTCAGCTTCTTTACCTCCATCCGAGATGAGTTGCCCTGGATTTGCTTAACATCGGATACTCCATGGATTACTGCGAATTCGTGTCCGGTGTCGTCTTCTAATACGTTGTCGGGTTTTGCCTCCTTGTGGACAGTCACTCTCTCTACCTTCCTTTCCACAAAGTCATTCAAATGTTCGGATTGGGCCAACTCCTCGAGGTGGGACTTAAGAGCCTTGCAGTGCTCGGTCTTATGTCCTCCCTCTTTGTGGAAGGTGCATCTCAGCGCATTGTTTCTTTTCGAGGGGTCTCCTCCCATTTTCCGGGGCCATTTGATGAACAACTCATCCTTTATCTTAGCGAGAATCTTGTAAATTGGTTCTTTGAAGACGGTGTTGACTGCCTGGAATGACTTTGCAACGTCAGGGCTCCCTCCGTTCTTGGGGCCATTCTTGCTCCCATTCTTTCCTCCTTTTTTCTGGTTATCAACTTTCTCTCTTCCCTTCGTGGAGAGCTTGGCTCGACCGTTCTCACCTACGTTAAGGCGGGTGACATCTTCCACCTTTGCTTATTTCTCAATCCGGGCCATCAGGTCATCAATGGTGGTTGCTTCCTTCTTTGTCAAGGACTGGTAGAGGAGGGAAGAGCTAGGTAGCCCAATTTTGAATGAAGCCACTGCCACCTCTTCTGCGCAGTCCTCGACTTCGTTGAATAACTCCCAGTACCTTTTCGCGTAGTCTCGAAGTGTCTCTTGAGGAGTTTTCTTCATCGTCAATAGAGCATCCATCCTTTTGGGATGGGAGCTGCTGGTGATGAACCTGGCCGTAAAGAGCTCGGCCAGGGATTTGAAATTTCTGATTGATCGGTGAGGGAGTTTCTCGAACCATTTCTGGGCCACGTCATGAAGGCTTGAGGGGAAAATACGGCACATCAACGCATCTCGGTGATTCAAGAGGGTCATAGCCTGCCGGTACTGCCTGACATGATCAATGAGATCAGTCTTTCCGTCATAAATCTTGAACCTTGGAATAGCAAACTTTTTGGGAGCTTCTTCTTCTTCAATTTCCCTTGTGAAGGGCGATTTCATCTGGGTCTTGAGGGCTCTCCTGGCGAGTTCTCTGGTTGACCTAGTGCCGCGGTGAGCTGGATGTTGGTCCATTTCTCTACGGACTAGGTTCCGTATGTTGTCGTTGCTGCGAGCAGGACTCTGATAGCGGCGAGCTTTTCTTAGTTGCTCGCGGAGGTCGTCGTCTGAGTCGCCACCTTCGAACCCTTGATGTTTCCACCTAGGGCTCCTTCCTCGACTGCGAGATTTGCTCGCCTGAGGGCTAGGAGTGCGATAGGGGCGTCTCCTGGTATCAGGACGTAGTTCTTTTTCCAGTTTTTCCAGTCTTCTTTTTAGGCGAGCATTCTCAGCCTCATACCTGCGAGAAGACTCCCTCTGCTCATGGAGCCTTGCTTCGTATGCATCGATCAATCTGGATATCTGAGTGGACCTCGCTGGTCCTTGACTTTCTTCTGAGGCTAGCCTTTCTAAGCGAGCCCCTTGATCGGAACGTCGGACTTCAGACCTGATCCTGCGAGGAGCGGGTGGCTCCTGAATGTCTCCTGCTTGAGGAGCGTTGCTGCTGTGACCAGACATCTTAGATTTTTTATCGGTGTGGGCTCTTCTCAAGGAAATATAAACTTTTCCCACAGACGGCGCCAATTGTGGAGGCAATTATTATGCAACACAAATAAATATGAAAGAGGTGACAACCAAGAAAAAATAAATAAAGGGCCAATCACACAACAACGGGGGTACGTGGTTCAGCAAGGAAGTGCCTACGTCCACGGTGGTTCAGTCAGTGTTATTTCTCTATATTCTGAAAAGTAAGTACAGAGAATACAACTTTTCCTTTGCCCGGACTTGGGGTTTAATTTATACATGTATGTGTTGGAGTAGTGGGGGTGATAGGTTCCTCTTTATTAGCCATCTCCCTTTCATGGGATTGTGTACCCCCACAACTTCTCTTCATGGCATCGTGGAGTAAATGGATGAATACCAGAGGTGATGGGCCTGGGTTTTGGGCCGCTGAGGATGGGCTACTCGTCCAGGCCTTATGGTGATAAAATCGGGGTACCCACATCAAGTTTTCTTGAAACATATCATTTTACTCAAAACCATTGAAACCATTTGAAACCCATTTTTACAAATCATAAGAAATATCACTCTTATAACGTAAATGCGTCATATTCATACAATTTTATCTACAAGACCATTAATATGCCAAATAAAGTCTTAAACTAAGAGTGGAGTTTCCCACCTCAAATGGATCTCCAAAAATGGTGGATCAAGAAGAAGGTGATGGAAACTCCCTGCCTATTAAGGTGGCCTTAAGGAGGTTTCCTAGCACCACAAGAATGCTTCATGAAATCTCTAAGTAAACCCCCTTCAAGACTCCATAAATTTCCAGTTTTTCGTCTTCAAAACCCTCAACAACAACGCCATAAATTCGTAGGTTGCTCAACCATGGAGGGAATGGGTTTATAAGGCTAACATAAGGTGGACTACTTAGTAAATTGTGGTGGTATATGGTGGAGGGTGGTTTGTGGTGGACGAATCTTGGGGGAGGTAAAACATCCTTCAAATTAGAGAGAGGGAGAGAAAATCTGATGGGTGTTTGGAAGGGAAGAACATCATCACCTCTTTCTTTTTCTCACCCAAATAAACCCACAAACCCATTTTAAAAATAATCCTCAAACATAAAATCCCGATTTTGATCATCTGGGTTTACTAGGAGGCGACACGTCATCGATCTAATGGTCCAAAATGTCATAGCACACAAGGACAATCCGATTTAAAATATTTATGGGCAGGTCGTTCGAATGAGAATGGGACCTCGTTCGAACGAGATTGAGATCTCGTTCGATATCACAACGAAAGACCTTCTAATGAGCTTGGAACTTTATACAGATGAAAGGTCGTTGGATCATCGTTAGATGTTCTTTTTGAATGAAACAGGGTTTTCGTTCGAACCACTAGTACTCTCGTTTAAACGAAACATGGATTTCGTTCGAATGACCTTCAAATTCGTTCGATCCGTAAAATTCTTAAATCTCCAATTCCACCTAAACTTCCCAAAAATACTATCAAGGCTCAAAGAATAACCAAATAGAGATAAAAGCCCATATATTAATGATCCAAATCCCAAGTATTACATATGACTACTATTTGCATGAAAACATAATAAAATATTAGGTGCGGGTATTACATGTAAGTCAATGCTACATTTAGATCCCAAATAATTTTCAAAAAATGCTAAGGAAAGAAACAAACGTGCTAAAAGTTGTTATGTTTTTAGTATTTTTTTTTTCATTTTCAGGTTTTATTTGAGAAAGCGAGAACACTCGCAAAGGGTGATTTCAACAAAAAATTGCAACAATAATTTTAACTATGCGAAAGTGACTTTATAAACTAATTTTGTCTTATTTATCCTAATCATCCAACTATGTGATAAATCAGATAAATTAAATACGCAAATATGAGAAGGCCAAGATTCAGGAAAAAAACCTTTTCAGGTAAAACCTTTTATTTCACTATGAACAGTAAATCGCAACTTACAACTTACACAATGAAATCTTCAATGGATTAAGTGCAGCAAACCCATGAGAACACACAGTCCCATTTCATCCTAGCCTCAGCCTATGTCAGTCACTGTTCTAAAAAACCGGCTTGGGAGAAATTCCCCGCCTTAAGTTTTTTATGCCTTATTCTTGGTAAAACCCTTAAGGCGCACTTTTTTCTAAAAACAACAATGCTTTAGTGAAACGATATCGCCTTTTAAAGAATTGTTTTACAAATCGGACCATTATCTATTCCAAAATAATCAAATAGTATTTTAATTTGAATATATTCAAACATACTTTTATGATATGTACAATTTTAGTATTTTAATAGCCTTGTTATGGTTAAAAAATATTAAAATATATTAAGAAGGCCTAAACGCCTTTTTACGTCTTTTTATGCCTAAGGCCCGCCTAGGCTTCTAAGGCTTAAGGCTTAGCCTCCACGCCTCGATCACACCTCGCATTTTTTAGAACGATGTCAGTAATAAATCCCCGTAGGTATCATCAGTCAGCCATGGAGTGACTCTCCACAAGTTGTATGCAAATAGGTACAAACCAATCTAGGGTTCTAAACTAATTCACAAGAGTTATATTCAAGGATGCTTTCTTTGTGAATTAAAAAGTGTTTTGACACACAAAACATGAAGAAATTTTTCCCAGAATATGCAATAATGTTTTTGTCAAAAGTCTTAAATAAAATGGTTCACCAAACTGGTATTTATAAGAATAAAAAATTCTTAAGGCGGCGGGATCGTTCGAACGACACTGCATCTCATTCGAACGAAACGACAATGTCATTTGAATGACTTGAACGAAAAAAATATTATTTTTATAACTCTGCCTACAGGTCTTAGAAAAAATATTTCCCAAAAATTAAAAGCCCTGTTCCTCTTTTTGATAAAAATTAAACATCCCAAATATAATTCTGTGAATTAATTCAAACTCTAAATCGTTTTATACCTTTTGGTATGCCGGGAAGTCTTCAAACAAAGAGATGTGTTAGTTCGGTTCGTCTTATCAATTGCGTGACGATTTGTAACGGGATACGCCAAAGTATCCTAACGCTATGCTATGAACAATGTCTAAAAAATTGTTCTTACAAATATCCCCCTTTGGTTATTCCGGTACAAAACAAACAAATTGACCGAATCAACAAATTAAAATGAAAATCTCCTATTACAAATTTACTAATACCCTTCCCAACCCTAGAACAGAACGATATAAGTCTCTTCTTCTTAAAAAAAACTTCTCCCCTTTAAAACTTTGTCTTCATCCGCGTGTCTTTAAATTTCACTTTAAGTAAGTACCTACACACATGAGACAACAAACATATTCCTTCGTGACGCATTGAGTTTGAAACAAATTAAATATGAATAAATTCTCTCCCATAATTCAAACTCATAAAAAACGTCCATATTAATTTGCTCTCCCCTTTTGTTTTTATCAAAATAGATAAATATATAAAGAAGTAAAAACAATAAACATTAAGTCCAAATCATCACGATGAGGAAAATATATCATCACAGAACGATCTAAGTCAAAAACATGTAATGATCATCTCAAAGACAAAATACACCAACGTTTTTTAAAATATTTATTTTTGTTTTCAAAAAAATAAATTCACAAATACAATATACATACCGTATATAATATATAAGAAATATATTCAGGAAAATACGACACAGATATATATGTAGAAATGACCACAAACTACAATACAAAATACATAAGTCATACACACTAGCATAGTATCGATGTGTCCAAATGTGTGGAAATAACTCAAATAGTCAAATATGTTCGAGAAGTTCTAATTGACTGCAAAACTTTATCAAACTAAGCATTGGCCTCAAGTGAAAATTAAAGTTCAAGTTAATTTTAACAAAACAAACCCAATGCACACAAGTCTAGAATTTTAATGATTTTACAAATCAATAGCATCATGACAAAATAAGATTAACTAGGATACATTGTCATTGTGCAAACCCGTTGATATTTCCATCCAAACTCACTTAAAATAATTCTTTTCTTTTCTTTTAAATGAATATATCAATGTAAACAAATTGCCCCCCCTTTTGGAATATTATTCTTTTTATTGCCTTAATTTCTTTGGGCTCTTTTCAAACAGTGGCTTTCACGACGAGTCAATTTTACACTAAATTCAGTCCTTTTCATGTCCGTCCGGTACCTCTACAGCACATAGGTAGATAATTCAATCCACCACTGAATTCATTGAGAAGATTCTTCCTTTGAAATATCTCGGTGTTCCCTTGTTTACAGGAAGTAAGTCCCCTCAATTATTTGCATCTCTGGAATCAGCACTGACGACTAAAGTTAACAAATGGGCAGGGAAACTGTTGACGCATACTGGAAGGATCACGCTCTTCGTTCAGCAGTTCAGTCCTTGACTTTTCGCATATTTTGTGCTCTCGACCATCCAATCAGTTTAATTTAAAGAATGGAACATAACTTTGCATCATTCATCTGGGGTGCTAAGGGTGACAAATTGAAACATAAATGGGTCAACTGGGATAACTTATGTTTTCCTTATGCATAAGGTGGAGTTGGGATTAAAGGACTTCCATACATTATAAAATCATACTCTTGTAAGCTTAAATCATCCTTTCATAAAGGGGGAAATATTTGGGATGATTTCATGCACAAAAGATATTGATTTCTTATGGGTTTTTACTTTCATGGAACTCCATCTTTATATAGCTTAACTTGGCGCATAATGCAAAAGGTATGGGAATTTTTCATGATAATGAGAGTAATGATAATCCGGTGGATTGGGAACTTAATCTAGATGGGACTTTTACTCTTCAATCAACCTGGGAATTGGCTCGCAATAGGAAATGTCATTTATTCTCCTCCTCTCTGATATGAAACCCTAGAATTCCTCCAGAAGTCTCATTTTTCATGTGGCGGCTTTTACAGTATGCTATTCCATTAGACTCAAGTTTGAAAAATCTTCACATTTTTCTTGCTTCAAAGTGTAGATGTTGTTCTATCTCATCTGAGGAAGATTATGATCACTTGTTTGGTTCTAGTCAAATTGCTCAAGTAGTCTCGAAGAACTTCTCAGGACTGATGGGATTCACTTTTAATTTTTCATCTCTTAAAAGATATCTTATGTCTTGGTGGTTAAACTCAAGAGGAAAAAACATCAAAGCTTTACTTTCTATTATCATTCAATGCTTTGTTTGTTGGAGGATTTAGTGTTCACAAAATAAAATGGAATTTGAAGGGGAGATTATGAAAGCATCCAAGATCATAGACTTGGTTCATGAAGATGTCAGAATTTCATTTAAAGCTAGACCTTACAAAGGTGCTAAAACTAGATAATTAATAGGCTTCTTATCAGATTTTTCTATTTCTTGCTTTGTAAGCCACCGTTGAAGGGCTGTTCTTCATTTTTATTTTTAGATATGGTTCCTTTAAAAAAAAGAGTCAATTTTACACTCTTGTAGCCCTTTCCCATGGACACTCATCATTTTTTTTAAATTTTAAACAAAATCCTCACGGATAATGGTTCTTACATACAAAAATCCTCCATAGTTAAACAAACATGTAGATAACAAGATTGATAAGAGAACATCTCACCAAGATCAAATTACATCATGAAGTCAAAATCCAATAAGTTCGTACATGTGTGTGCGGAGGCATATACAAAGTCGAATCCATAAAGCAAATCAATGTCGAAATAACTCCATAAACATGGTTAAAAATAATCTAAGCATCCAAAGTCATAATCAAATGTCCTAGCCAAATGGAAATTGCGTAGAGAATTGGATTCAAACACACCAATATGCCATACAAAATGTGTAAAACTAAAACACATAAAAAGCCAAAAATGTTTTTGAGTTTAAAAAAAAAAATATAATACCAAAAATCTTTTTGTATTCTTCAAATATGACTCAATAACAGAAAAATATAATACAAAATTTACAAATTATGCAAGCTATCAACATTATGATATGACAATAGACGAATAATGTGCAAGCATGTGAGAATCAATTGGTTTACCATCTAGCTCCTATAAAAGTGATTTCTTAACCCAAATAGATGTGAAACGTCGAATAGGGATTTTGGGAACCACCGGAACATTAGACTTCAATTTCTTAGGACCCTTTTGAAGATCGAAACAAAAACGCCTAAGGTGAACTTTCCTACCACAATGTGAACATGTGTAAATGGGTGGGACGACACCTATGGGTTGACCTTTTCTAACGTCCTTGGGATTGGTTAACCCTATAAAATAAATAATGGTTTTGGCTCTGACAAGGGAAGCATTAGAAATATGTGAGCCACTACTATTTTTACAAACACTACTCTAGTCTATCAAATAATTTTTAACTCTAAATTTTTTGATTCAAGCAAATAATTAAACTCTTCCAAAATTAGGGACTCCTTCTCAAAATTTTCAATTATTCCTAGAAGGTTATCACGTTCTCCCTTAAAATACGTACACTTATTCCTAAGAGTCTCCTCACATGCCACAAACAGATTGATTACAATATTTTTATTCTCATTGGCACAAACACAAATCCTAGAATTTTTAAAGCCCTTCAATTCTTTTTCTAAAATTAGGACTCTATCATCACTCTCCTTTTTGGAAAATTCTAAAGTATTAAAGTCCTGGTACAAAGCAAATGATTTCTCACTATAAAAATCTCTTTGATTTTGAACCGTTTGCAAAAGATCCATAGAAGATTTAAAACGATAATTTTGTTTTTCCAAAAAATCAATTCTGTTTCGAAACATAAAATTCAAACTATTTAAATCGTCAAAATAAGGAGAATCCATCAAGAGTAAAAATAATCACAGGAGAGATGAAAAAACACAATCACCCAAAAGGCGGTAAACAAGATCAAATGCAATAAAATTTATTTACTTGCTCTGATACCAATTTGAGAAAGCGAAAACACTCACAAAGGGTGATTTCAACAAAAAATTGCCACAACAATTTTAACTATGCGGAATCGACTTTATAAACTAATTTTATGTTGTTTATCCTAATCATGCAACTACGTGATAAATCAGAGAAATTAGATATGCAAATATGAGAAGACCACGATTCAATGAAAACCCCTTTCAGGCAAAACCTTTTATTTGACCATGAACAGTAAATCGTTACTTACAACTTACATAATGAAATCTGCAATGGATTAATCGCATCAAACTCACAAGAACACGCAGCCCCAATTCAGCACAACCTCAACCTATGTCAGCAATGAATGCCCGCAGGTATCACCAGTCAGCCATGGAATGCCTCTCCACAAGGTGTAATCAAATAGATACAAACCAATCTAGGGTTCTAAACTAATTCACAAGAATCATATTCAAGGATGCTTTTTTTGTGAATTAAAAAGTGTTTTGACACACCAAACTTGAAGAACTTTTCCCAGAATATGCAATAACATTTTCATAAAAAATCTTAAACAAAATGGTTCAGCAAACTGATATTTATAAAAATAAAAAATTCTTAAGGCGTCGGGATCGTTCGAACGACATTGCATCTCATTCGAACGAAACAACAATATCGTTTGAATGACTTTCACCTGTCGCTCGAACGATTTTCTCCCATCACTTGAACGACTTGAACAAAAAAAATATTATTTTTAAAACACTGCCTACAGGTCTTAAAAAAATATTTTTCAAAAAGTGAAAGTCTTGTTCGTCTTTTTGATAAAAATTAAACATCCCAAATATAATTTTATGAATTAATTAAAAATCTAAATTGTTTTATGCCTTTTGGGATGCCAGGAAGTCTTCAAAAATGGAGATGCATTAGTTCGATTCGTATTCTCAATTGCGTGACAATTTGTAACGGGATACACCAAACTAGCCTAATGCTATGGTATGAATAATATCAAAAAAATTATTCTTACATTACTTTATAGCTTTCAAAATGTAAATACAACAATAGAGTTAAGTTACTATCCTATCAACTATAATGTTTTTAATGTTGTGGCACGAGAGATATTATTGTACTTTTCTTCATCGATATTTTAATGGGTTCTAGAAATGCCTCAATGTCATAATCTAATGCTGCTTCCGCTAAGAAAGCTTCCCCGAGGGTTTAACCATGAGCTATCGATAACCAATCCCTTTTTTGTTCATCGTAGACACCTTGCCAATGAGACCCAAGGGTTTTTCTTCCTATTACAACTGACAATCACACCCGTGGCTGGAATTGATAGTCCACTTGCAACTTGCCTTTGTGAACCTTCACTTAGAGCTCTTCAGCAAAGCACACAACCCTTCAGCCCATCGAAACAAATGATGGCTGCCATAGACACCACTCCTGGACCTAAATTCCTAATTATAACACCGTAAATTGATCACTTTCAAAAACCTACCCATTGCTTCTGATCTTGCCTCAAAGCTAAAGGGAACTTTGAGTCACATTGCAACGTTTGTGGAGACAACCTATCGCAATTACCCCCTCAAATGCACCGTCTAAAACCCAAACCCCCACTCGTTCGTGGTAGCCCATCGACGATGAACTCAACCTATGCTCATCACCTGAGCCATGACAATGCCCATATCATTTTTGTGGAGTTTGGCTCAAAATACTAGGGTTGGAGTGGAAGCAGGTTTGCTGCCGCAAAGGGGTCTCGCTTGGATCAGTTTCTTCCAATTTTTTTGGTATGATTTGTTAAGAAGGCACGACCACTGAAGGTATGATTTTTGGGGTGTTTAAAACCTAATTTTTAACGACTCATTTAAAAGTTAGAGTCACACAGAGAGAGAGAGAGAGAGAGAGAGAGAGAGAGAGAGAGAGAATCTTCTTCCAAACGTGAGGGATTCGGGTGAGAGGTGAGGGATTATCCCTCACCCATAGGTGTTTCTAAAAGGTGGAATGAGGGTATGCGTGAGGGACATGGTCTTGTTCTACACTCGTTGGTAGGTGTTCATTAGATGTATTGTGTCAGGGATTCCTCATCGAGTTACCCGAGGAAAGGTATACATTGGATTAAGTACCTGAGAAACACTTGGAAAATAGATTGAGATGGTTCTTGTCTTAGAATTGGATTACTTAGGTGGAGTTGGTTTACAATGGCTATCCAGGATTTGGATAGGAGAATAGAGGATATGTTATGTATTCTTATTTATTCTCTATTGTACTTATAATTTATTCAAATATAATGGAATCAGGCCTATCATTGGATATATATAAGTTGGTGAACTATGTTCATCTTGTTGTTCTTGTTGTTGTCTCTCTTGTTTTACATCATTATGTGCTTGATTATTATTAGCATTTTGTGTTGATTATATCTAGGTTCATGGTTGACTGGAGTTTACCGTAAGAAATTGAGTATGAGGGCATAACACATGGCTCTGCCATAGCTTGTTCAACACTCGTTGCTTGTCCAAAGGGAAGTTGAGCACTATCAACATTGATAGTGTCTCAAGCAACAATCTTGCTTCTAGAGACATAGTCGATAAGTTGGGTTTACCACCCAAGCTATTGCCAAAACTTGTTCCATACTGGATAGCTGGGAAGTGGAGACTCTCTAATCCTCCTCTTATACTTGTAGTTTGACCGCTATAGTATGTGAAAGTGTGCGCACTCCCCGATAGCTAGCTAATTAAAAATTTTACGAAATTAAGGGATAATTTCTAATTAATTTTAAAGGGAAAATAAAACTATCTTAAAAGTCAATGTGACAAATGTTTACCAAGTTTTGAATCAACTAATGATTCAAAGGATGAAAAAATGCAAACCAATCACAGAACAACAAATATATAAAGATAATCTAATGACAGGAAAATTCTTGAGCTAAAATGAATAACAAATGTATTAAGGTATAAATTTATAGAGGGAAACTTTGATTATAAATCTAATGCACAACTTTCACACCTTATCTCCTAGAAGATGCCAACACTTGAATAACACTACAAAACATGCCATGATTCAATCAATAACCGATATCTTTAATGTGACAACCCGAATATAATTATGATAAATTATGTTTAAATCATGATTAGACTATGTGATATGGACAATATGTTATTAGTATATATAATGTTAAGTCATTATATTTAGTCTAATCCTAGCTTCATAAAGCATGAAAAATGAATTAGTTATGAATGTGAGATTTTGAAGTTTTCGGTAGGAATGCTCATGTTTTAAGGCTAGTTTGAACTTTATAAAATAATAATTGACTTGGGGTGAAAGCTAGATATTTTTAGACAGGTTAGTTAGGGTTGTGACACAACAAACGGTGTGTGAAACGGAGGTCCGAGTAAGAAGTTATACCGAAATTACTAACGAAGGGTAAATCTGTCCATTCATTTAAGTGGAAATTTGTCCTTTATGCCCAATAAGTGTCTTAAATTGCTTGGTTGGAGGTGGAGGTTGTCTTTGGCCGACTACAAACCCTTAGAACTATCTCCTTATTCATCCAAATTCAGCCATGAGAGATTTTAAGCTTAAAGAAAGAGAATTAGGAAGTTAGGAAGAAAAAGTGAGGGGAAAATTGGAGAAAAATCCGTACAAATTACGTAAAAGCCCCTAAGGTATTTTCAGCCATAAATCTTGTTTATTTCTTTGTATTACTTATTTAAATGATTGAAATATAATCATTTGTTTACTGAAATTCCATGTCTTGATATGTACATATGGATAGATGCAAGTTTAAGTAAACTTGAATGTGTAAACCCTTGAGATTGTTTTGTTTAGGAACCTTGTTGATTCAAACATCCATATATTTCTCTATATTTACTGGAATTGATTGATTCCAATTGGAGATTTACCTGGACTCATATGTGTATTACATATCCGAAAATCATGTTAAAATACCTATAAATGTGTCTTTGGTGAGAGTTTGAAGTTCGGGTATGAAATCTGCCCTAAGGGTGAAAGTATGCCCGCCATGTGTTCAATATTTTGCTTGACATAGCAAACGAACCTTAAATATTATGAAACTTTAATTCTGTATTTTTCAATGTGTTTAATGATGCTGGGTAAAATATCATAGAAATTTATGATGTATAAAAATTATGAAAATTCTTGGAAATTGAATGAACGATAAAAGAGCCTATAGGGAAGATTTGCTATGTGGAAAAGAAATAGGCATATCTTGCTCCAGGAAACTCAGAATTATGTTCCGTCTTTTGTGTTGGGAACATGATATGATAAGTATTGGATTACCAAGAATAATTAAAGAAGATTTGGGCTGTAATTTGAATATGTTAGATATCAGAACCTGAGTCTAGATGGGACTTCATTTATAATGAATGATTTGAATTGAATAATATGATGCTTATGAATTGAGTTATGATTGAAGTTATTCTTTGGACTATTAATACTCTTATGATGATACTAATATTGTAAGAATGATAGGAAGGGAAGAAGAGCTGATTGAACAAGTACCTGATAAAGGCAAGGGAAAAGCCAGTTAAACTGTCAAGGTGAGTTTACTTATGATTTGTTTCATATATAAATATGAATATAGCTCTAAGAGAGGTTTTGTTTGAATACTTAGATATTCAGGATTTGTTTGGATATTAAAATATCCAGGATTTGTTTGGGTCTCATGATCCAGGATTGGTTTGAATACTTCGGTATTCAGGATTTGTTTGGATATTAAAATATCCAGGATTTGTTTGGGTCTCATGATCCAGGATTGGTTTGAATACTTCGGTATTCAGGATTTGTTTGGATATTCAAATATCCAGGATTTGTTATTGCCAGTGGGCAGAATTATTTGGATCTTATGATCCAGGATTTGTTATTGCCAACGGGCAGAATTATTTGGATCTTATGATCCATGATTTGTTATTGCCAATGGGAAGGATTGTTTAGATTTTATATTCAGATATTCGATATAGAATTGATATTTTATTGCAGGGAAGGATTACCTCACTAAGCTTAATGCTTATGGTTTATATTTTAACAATTTCAGGTTTGTACGCTGCCAGCTAGGATAATATATGACCGGTAACTTTGATAGTTGCACCGTTAGAAGAGCTGGGGTTTAAGTATGGAGATTTTATCGTTGTCACACTGAAGATTTTGATATACTCACACATTGTATATATTGATTTAGTATGGATTGAGTTGATCATAGTTAATCACAGTATTGTATGTCCGCTTAATTATGACTATGATGTTGAATTTTATGGTATAAGAATAATATTATGTTCATTATGCACATTGTGCAGAAAAATATTGATAAATGAAGTATATTTTCCAATGGGCTCGAGATTATGATCCAATTATTTTAATAACAAATGATTAGTATGGATATTGGGTTTGGGGTGTGACAATTAGTGGTATCAGAGCGTGGTTATTAATTCTGGACGTGTGTGACGATTAGATGGCAGTATTTAGTTGATTTTATATTTATGAATTATTTATATACTAACCAATAGTTTAGTATCATAAACTGTTTATATTGGATGTTAGAACTTTGTTGTATTACAGATAATTCTAGATGGAACTTGGGAATGGACAACCTAGAGAAGAGGGAGTCGCTTCTCGTATAGAGAATACTGAAGTAGAGCAAAGTGTTGCTGGAAGGGCTAGAGTGCAAGAGCAGCCTACAGAGATGCAAATAATGGCACAGGCAATGATGAGGATGACAGAGCAACAAGAAAGAAATATGGCGCAAATGGCAGAACAACAGGCTAGATATCTAGAATCAAAGACTGTGGCCAGGATTGAGAAAGAGGCAAGGAAGGAAATGAAAGATTCCATGCATGAGAAGTTTTTGAAGTTGAATCCTACAGAATATTCAGGGTTAGTTTAACCTACAGAAGCTGAGATGTGGGTCAGGGATCTAGAAATTATCTTTACAATTATGAAGGTTCCAGATAACCAGAAAGTGAATCTAACTGTGTTTAAGCTCAAAGGAGAGGCGAAATATTGGTGGGAAGCCAACAACCATTTGGTGCCCAGGATGGAAGGTACTGATGTTATTACTTGGGCTGAATTTATTAAAGCTTTGTATGTTAAGTATTTCCCTAAGGTCTATAGGAGGGAGAAGCTAAGGGAGTTTATAAATTTAACCCAAGGGAACATGTCTGTGAGGGAGTATGATGCTAAATTTACTGCTTTGTCTTGATTTGCTACTAAGTATGTGCAGGAGGAAGAAGATAAATGTAGTAAGTTTCAAGATGGACTGATTTGGCCTATTCAAAATAGAGTGGCCACTTATGAGTTAGAAGATTATGCTTCTCTAGTAAACAAAGCCACGATAGCAGAAAGGCAAATGAACCAAGGGGTGGCGAGTAGAGAGAGTTTTAAGAAGAGTAGATTCGACGCATCTCACTCTAAGGGAGGTGAGGGTGGAAGTGTTAAGATGAAACCTTATAAATTTCAGAGAGGTGGTAGAGATAGTGGTAGACGTTTGGGGAGATTTGGCAGAGATATTAGGGGTGGAGAATCTTCTAGTCTGGTTAGGAGGTCAGGAAAGGGTGAGGCACCAACAAGAGTTGTTACATGTTTCTTTTGTAAAGAGGAAGGGCATTATAAATCCGAGTGTCCTAAACTTAAAGGAGTGGAATGCTACCATTGTCATCAAGTGGGGCATGTTAAGAAGAATTGTTCGCAGTTGGCAGAGACCCCAGCAGCACCTAGTGAAGCAGCAAGCAGAGTGTTACCTCCAGGTAGTGGAGCAAAAAGTGTTGGTAGAGGACAAGCTAGTGGTTCCGGGCTAGGTGGACGAGTCTTTACGATGAAAGAAGCTCAGATTACTCCAGATGTGGTGACAGGTACACTTTCTGTTACTGATAGAAGTGCTTATGTTTTGATTGATCCTGGTTCCACACATTCTTTTGTGTCCAATGCTTTTGCTGTATACCTGAATAGACCATGTACTCGTTTAGATGTGGGGTTGGGTATTTATATGCCTATGGGGGATATGGTTGTAGTTGAATATGCTTTTCGTGATTGTGTTTTGACTGTGGGGTCTAGAGATACAGTTATAGATCTACTTCCATTGGATATTTCTAATTTTGATATAATTCTGGGAATGGATTGGTTATCTAAATATCAAGCATCTATAGATTGTTTCTGTAAGGAAGTTATTTTTAATATGCCTAGTGAGCCTGAATTTAAATTTGTGGGGGAAAGGAAAATTGTTCCCAGTTGCATCATTTCTTCTATTCAGACGATGAAATTATTGAGTAAGGGTTGTGAGGGTTTTATTGCATATGTTCTTGACACTAGGAAGGGGGCTTTACAATTAGTCGATGTTCCTATTGTACGGGATTTTCCTGAAGTGTTTCCTAGTGAGTTGCCAGGGTTACCTCCAGAAAGAGAAGTTGAATTTAGTATAGAATTAGCACCGGGGACAACCCCTATTTATATGGCACCGTATAGAATGGCACCTGCTGAGTTGAAAGAACTCAAGATTCAGTTGCAAGATTTACTTGATAGGGGGTTCATACAGCCTAGTGTATCTCCATGGGGTGCGCCAGTTTTATTTGTGAAGAAGAAAGATGGTACCATGCGTTTGTGTATTGATTATAGGCAACTGAATAAAGCTACAATTAAGAACAAATACCCTTTACCTCGTATAGATGATTTGTTTGATCAGTTACAGGGTGCTAAAGTGTTTTCAAAAATAGACTTACGATCGGGTTATCACCAGTTGAGGGTCAAGGAGAGTGACATTTCTAAAACTGCTTTTCGTACTCGGTATGGTCATTTTGAATTTCTGGTGATGCCTTTTGGGGTGACTAATGCTCCAGCTGTATTTATGGATCTTATGAATCGGGTACTTCATCCTTTTGTTGATTCATTTGTGATAGTTTTTATTGATGATATTCTGATTTATTCATGTGATATGGTTGAACATGAAAAGCATCTCACAACTATTTTGAATATGTTGAAAGATAAGAAGTTGTATGCCAAGTTTAGCGAGTGTGAATTTAGGCTATCACAAGTTGTATTTTTAGGCTATGTTGTTTCGGGAGATAGTATATGTGTTGATCCTAAAAAGGTAGAGGCTATTTTAAAATGGGAGAGGCCCAATAACGTGACTGAGGTGAGGAGTTTTTTGGGTTTAGCTAGGTATTAAAGGAGGTTTATAAAGGGGTTTTCTTCAATTGCCTTGCCAATGACTAAACTAACCCGGAAAGATGTTAAGTTTGAATGGAATTCTGATTGTGAAAATTGTTTTGATGAATTGAAAAAGAGGTTGGTAACTGCCCCTGTTCTTACTATTCCACATGGTGGAGATGGTTTTGTTATTTATACTGATGCTTCACACCAGGGGTTGGGTTGTGTTTTTATGCAGCATGGTAGAGTTATTGCTTATGCTTCTAGGCTGTTGCGTACACATGAACGTAATTATCCTACACATGATTTGGAACTTGCTGCTATTGTGTTTGCTTTGAAATTATGGCATCATTATCTATATGGTGAGGTATGTGAAATTTTTACTGACCATCAAAGCCTTAAGTATTTATTTACTCAGAAGGAGTTGAATTTGAGGCAGAGGCGGTGGATGGAGTTAATTAAAGATTATGATTGTAAAATTCACTACCACCCAGGGAAGGCAAATGTAGTTGCAGATGCTCTGAGTAGAAAGGCTTCAGACAGGTTATCTTGTATTCGGTGTGCTAGAGTTGCCCACATCATGGAGTTGAGATTGATGGGAGTAGAATTGAAGCTAGCAGATGGGGGTAGGTTCTTTGCTCATGTAAGTGTGAGACCTTTGTTAGCTACCCGTATTCATGATTTGCAAAGCCAAGATCCTTTCCTTGAGAAGAAACGACAAGATGTCCGAGATGGTAAGTCTGAAGATTTTTGTATTGTGAATGATGGCTCTTTATGGTATAAGCAACGATTATGTGTGCCTAATGTGGGTGGATTGAAAGAGGAAATTTTATATGAGGCTCATAATTCCATTTATACTATGCATCCCGGTAGTACTAAAATGTATAGGGATTTAAAGGAGCATTATTGGTGGAATAATATGAAGAAGGAAATAGCTGATTTTGTTGCTAGGTGCCTTATATGTCAGCAAGAGAAAGTGGAGCATCAGAAACCTACTGGTCTGCTTTAGCCATTGCCGATACCGGAATGGAAATGGGATCATGTAACGATGGATTTTGTGGTTGGGCTTCCTCGATCTCAGAAGGGGTCAGATTCGATTTGGGTAGTGGTGGATAGATTGACGAAGTCTGCTCACTTTCTAGCAGTCAAGACTACGTATACAGTTGATAGGTATGCTAGATTGTATGTTAATGAAATTATTCGATTGCATGGAGCACCGGTATCTATTATTTCAGATAGGGACCCTACTTTTACATCCAGATTTTGGGATAGCTTGCAGTATGCTATGGTTACTAACTTGAAGTTTAGTACGAATTTTCATCCCCAGACAGATGGGTAGTCTGAAAGGACAATACAGATTTGGGAAGATATGCTTAGAGCTTGTGTGCTTGATTTCAAAGGTAATTGGGATGAATATTTGCCTTTGATAGAATTTGCATATAACAATAGTTTTCAGTCAACTATTGGTATGGCTCCATATGAAGCCTTGTACGGTAGACGATGACGTACACCGATATGTTGGGGTGAAGTTGGTGAAAGGAAGATAGAGGGTCCAGAATTAATTGAAGTCACCACTGCAAAAGTGAAGATTATTCAAGATAAAATGAGAATAGCTCAAAGCAGACAGAAAAGTTATGCGGATAAATGACAAAAAGATTTGGAATTCCAGAAAGGGGATTATGTGTTTCTTCGGATATCGCCATGGAAAGGAGTTATGAGGTTTGGAAAGAAAGTGAAATTAAGTCCACGCTACATTGGACCTTATGAAATCCTTGAAAAAGTCGGGATGGTTGCCTACAAGTTAGCATTACCACCAGAGTTAGCTCGGTTACATGATGTTTTCCATGTTTCTATGTTAAGAAAGTATGTAGCGGATCCTTCACATGTGTTGGTGGAATAGCCTATTGAGTTAAAGGAAGACTTGAGTTATGTGGAAGAACCATTTGCTATCGTGGATAGGAAGGAACAAATATTGAGACCAAAAGTGATCCCAGTTGTGAAAGTTGTGTGGAGAAGGCATTCCATGCAAGAGGCTACATGGGAGAGCGAGGATACCTTGAAGATTAATTATCCGTATTTTTTTGATTCAGACAACCAAGGTATGTCAATTTCGGGGACGAAATTTCCTAACAGGGGGAGAATTGTGACAACCCGAATATAATTACGATAAATTTTGTTTAAATCATGATTGGAATATGTGATATGGACAATATGTTATTAGTATATATAATGTTAAGTCATTATATTTAGTCTAATCCTAGCTTCATAAAGCATGAAAAATGAATTAGTTACGAATGTGAGATTTTGAAGTTTTCGGTAGGAATGCTCATGTTTTAAGGCTAGTTTGAACTTTATAAAATAATAATTGACTTGGGGTGAAAGATATATATTTTAGACAGGTGATTTAGGGTTGTGACACAACAAACGGTGTGTGAAACGGAGGTCCGAGTAAGAAGTTATACCGAAATTACTAACGAAGGGTAAATCTGTCCATTCATTTAAGTGGAAATTTGTCCTTTATGCCCAATAAGTGTCTTAAATTGATTGGTTGGAGGTGGAGGTTGGCTTTGGCCGACTTCAAACCCTTAGAGCTATCTCCTTATTCATCCAAATTCAGCCATGAGAGATTTTAAGCTTAAAGAAAGAGAATTAGGAAGTTAGGAAGAAAAAGTGAGGAGAAAATTAGAGAAAAATCCGTAGAAATTACGTAAAAGCCCCTAAGGTATTTCCAGCCATAAATCTTGTTTATTTCTTTGTATTACTTATTTAACTGAGTGAAATATAATCATTTGTTTACTGAAATTCCATGTCTTGATATGTACTTATGGATAGGTGCAAGTTTAAGTAAACTTGAATGTGTAAACCCTTGAGATTGTTTTGTTTAGGAACCTTGTTTATTCAAACTTCCATATATTTCTCTATACTTACTGGAATTGATTGATTCCAATTGGAGATTGACCTGGAATCATATGTGTATTACATATCCTAAAATCATGTTAAAATACCAATAAATGTGTGTTTGGTGAGAGTTTGAAGTTCGGGTATGAAATCTGCCCTAAGGGTGAAAGTATGCCCGCCATGTGTTCGATGTTTTGCTTGACATAGTAAACGAACCTTAAAAATTATGAAACTTTAATTCTGTATTTTTCAATGTGTTTACTGATGCTGGGTAAAATATCATAGAAGTTTATGATGTATAAAAAGTATGAAAATTCTTGGAAATTGAATGAACGATAAAAGAGCCTATAGGGAAGATTTGCTATGTGGAAAAGAAATAGGCATATCTTGCTCCAGGAAACTCAGAATTATGTTCCGTCTTTTGTGTTGGGAACATGATATGATAAGTATTGGATTACCAAGAATAATTAAAGAAGATTTGGGCTGTAATTTGAATATGTTAGATATCAGAACCTGAGTCTAGATGGGACTTCATTTATAATGTATGATTTGAATTGAATAATATGATGCTTATGAATTGAGTTATGATTGAAGTTATTCTTTGGACTATTAATACTCTTACGATGATACTAATATTGTAAGAATGATAGGAAGGGAAGAAGAGATGATTGAACAAGTACCTGATAAAGGCAAGGGAAAAGCCAGTTAAACTGTCAATGTGAGTTTACTTATGATTTGTTTCATATATAAATATGAATATAGCTCTAAGAGAGGATTTGTTTGAATACTTCGATATTTAGAATTTGTTTGGATATTAAAATATCCAGGATTTGTTTGTGTCTCATGATCCAGGATTGGTTTGAATACTTCGGTATTCAGGATTTATTTGGATATTAAAATATCCAGGATTTGTTTGGGTCTCATGATCCAGGATTGGTTTGAATACTTCGGTATTCAGGATTTGTTTGGATATTCAAATATCCAGGATTTGTTATTTCCAATGGGAAGAATTATTTGGATCTTATGATCCAGGATTTGTTATTGCCAACGGGCAAAATTATTTGGATCTTATGATCCATGATTTGTTATTGCCAATGGGAAGGATTGTTCAGATTTTATATTCACATATTCGATATAGAATTGGTATTCTATTGCAGGGAATGAGTACCTCACTAAGCTTAATGCTTATGGTCTATATTTTAACAATTTCAGGTTTGTACGCTGCCAGCTAGGATAATATATGACCGGTAACTTTGAGAGTTGCACCGTTAGAAGAGCTGGAGTTTAAGTATGGATATTTTATCGTTGTCACACTGAAGATTTTGATATACTCACACATTGTATATATTGATTTAGTATGGATTGAGTTGATCATAGTTAATCACAGTATTTTATGTCTGCTTAATTATGACTCTGATATTGAATTTTATGGTATAAGAATAATATTATGTTCATTACGCTAATTGTGCAGAAAAATATTGATAAATGAAGTATATTTTCCAATGGGCTCGAGATTATGATCCAATTATTTTAATAACAAATGATTAGTATGGATATTGGGTTTGGGGTGTGACATTTAAGTCCACCAAATTCAAAATGTTCATTAAATTTGAAGAAAACTTGTTCTAAGAAAGGAGCCAAGAGTATCCACAAAGTTATACTTCCTAAGAATTGTGAAAACATTCAAAAGGTTAAAAGGTAGCAGAGAAAATGTTAGGGAAAACCCAAAATCTCACAAAATTGTGTTTAAACTCAAAAGAAAGAAAATGGAACAAAGAAATGAAAGATTCAAGGTTTTATATAAAATGGAATAAATAATTTACACAAAAGAAGAATTTTTTTTATTCTTAGATATATAATTTGGTTTGTCTTGAAAACAAAAACACTTAAGCTGATTTATATGTCCAACATAAGCTATATAACCAAGATATAGGAGCCTCCAATATGTACTAGATTGTAAGAGGTTTATGATGAGTAACACACATAGGAGGAATTCTGATGAATGAAGTTGAAGATAGGCATAAAATAATGCTTTAATGAAAGAGTTGAAGAATTAATAAGATCAAATCAAAGAAAGTGTGAAAATGTTGAGTTGAATTTAAGAAATTTTCCAGAGTATGTAGATAAGACATTAGCAAGTCAAGTGAAGGATAGACCCAATGACTGTGAAGTATCATTTTCGATGAGATGATTTTGATGGAAGGAATAGGGTCAGTATTTGGGGAAATATAAAACATTAATCTATCAATTGTCCTAAGGTTGAATCTCGAAGGTTCGACGGTGATATGTATAAATTTGGCACTAGACTTAGTCAATGCCCAATCCACCTCAAGGTCCAGGTAGAAAATAATTTTTCACAAGACCAATTTGCCTCATGGCGCTAGACCACTATATACAAACCCATGTAAATATTAAGGAATTACATGAGACAAAAACGTAAGACCCCCATTATATGTATATATCCATGGTACAATTCAACATCCGTGGCCCCCTCGCTTTATGACAGAATACCAAGCAAATTGGAGACATGATTTTACAAAAGGAGTGGGACCCTCATTAGATACAACCAAATTAAATAAAAAGGAAATACCAAGTCCATGTCCGTCACATGAATTACCCCTACACATGATCATGTCCTTCACGTCCTATGCTTGACCTACCCCTGAACATGACCATGCTCTGCACATAACCTACCCTTGTGCGTGACCATGTCCCGCGCATGCCTATGTCACAGACATGACCTACGCATATACGTGACTATGTCCTGTATGTCCTATATATGACCTAATCCTTACATATCCTACACATGACCGTGTCCTGCTCATGACTAACCCAACTGAATAAATGGATCAAAGATCCCTTACCAATCCCATAACACACTCACCCTATAATCTTTCCTAAGTAGTGATATAAAATTTAAAACCTAAGATGCAAGTTCAAAAGAGAATGCATGACAAGACCAGGTGACACAATTAATGTTTGACAGGCCCTTGGGGAAGGTGAGCATGTATGGCTCTGAAAGGCCCTCAGAGAAGTTTAGCATTTATAAATTTGACAGGCTCTCGGAGAAGGTGAGCATTAATGGCTCTAATATGTCCTTGGAAAAGGTGAGTATTAATGGCTCCCCACCACCAAAATTAAATAATCCTTCCTGATTAAAGCTCAAGCAAGTTCACTCCAAGGCTATAAAATACTCAACACTTCACTAAGGCAAATTGGGTTGATAGTTGAGCTTCATTTACTACACATTTGTATTCTCTCTCTCTCTCTCTCTATATATATATATATATATATATATATATATATATATATATATCCATATAATAAGATATATATATATATATCCATATAATAAGATGGCATGGATTTTGAATTGTCTAAGCACAATAACGGTCCAGATCTTGCCACATCTCCCACTAAAAATGAAGGGCCTAGATTAAATCTTCAAATTTCATTCAAAATTTAAAAATTCTAATTTCCCCCCCACATTTCATTTCATCCCCCCTCCCCCCATTCCAACTCACACGGTTCTCTCTCTCTCACTCTCACTCTCTCTCTCTCAGACGATTCTCTCTCTCCCTAACTCACACACACCGGTAACTCCCCACCCCCCCTTCCCCGCCCCTCCCGCCCCCTCCAAACCCCCTCCCCACTCACCCGCCCCCCGCCCCTGCCCCTGCCCTCCCCCTTCCCCGCCCCTCCCGCCCCCTCTAAACCCCCCTCCCCCTTCCCCACTCACCCGTCCCTGCCCTCCCCCCCTTCCCCGCCCCTACCACCCCCCTCTAAACCCCCCTCCCCCTTCCCCACTCCCCCGCCCCTGGTAAACCCCCCTCCCCTCTCCCCCCTTCCCCACAAACACACACACGCACATCGGCACAAACACACACACGCACACAGAAACACACACACATGCACTCAGAAACACACACGCACACACAGAAATACACGAACACACGCACACACGCACTCAGAAACACACACACACCCGCACACAGAAACACACACACGTACACACAGAAACACACGCACACACAGATCTGACTTTTTTTTGTTTGTTCTTCAACAGGTATTCTTCAAGAGGTATTCTGCACATTTGGGGTTTTAATCGTGCCTTAACAGCTAACTAAGATACGATTTTTGTTGGTTTTTGTTCATTTTTTTACTAACAATTTGGGGTTTTAATTGTACCTTAACAGCTAACTTTTTATTTTTGTTTTTGTTTGTTGACAGTTTGGTTGTTTTTGTTTGTTGACAATTTGGTTGTTTTACGATTGCAATGAATGATTTGGGTTTTTAGTTTTTAAAAAATTAATATTTTTGGGCAATTTTGCATTGAACACCCTGATTTTTTTACATGAAGATCAATGTTTTTCTGCTTCACGTATGGATTTTGTTTAGGGCTGAAGTAAATATGAAGGCATTGTGGTGTAATATTAATTGTGAGAGTTGTGTAGAGTTTTTTACATATTATTAAATATTATATTTTAGTTTTTGGTTTAGATTATATTTTTTTTGGATTTTGATACTTCTTATACTCTGTTTCTTATTCACAAATGGGGAAAAATTGTTTTGTATACTCTGTTTTGTGAGTATTTTATTGAAGCTGATATTCGTTCTTCGGTTTTGCAGATATAAATCTTCAATAAGGAACCTAATAAGGTATATGAACTTTTATTTTTAACTTAATAGTTAATTTATAATCATTCTCTGTTATTTTCAGCATCAAATTTGTGTTATATGGATTTCAACTATTTTAGTGGAGGAAAGCATACTCATTTATTATATTTTTAGAAAATAATTTTTTGTAATATTTTTTTTCTGATGATTGCGTCTGGGCAAAGTACCCCTGAAATATTTATTGAGAATGATGAGTCTTTTGTTTTCTAAATCTTATGATAGATTAAATATTTAAATGGATAGTTATAATTTTTTGGTCATTATTTTTTTCTATATGAGGTTACGTGCTTGAGATGTACTATTTTTTGGTTAGTTTTTCTTCATGATTTTATATTTGAGGTTTATGGATCCTGATTTTTCATAAGTCATATATGGTGTTAGAATTAGCCAGAAAGAAGCCAAGCAATGTACGGGGCAACTGAGATATATAATTTTTTAATTTCATTTGATTACTATTTCTCCATGCCCTGTCTTCTCTCTGCTCTATGATGTCAATATGCTTATGTGATGCTGCTCTTTTAGTTTGGCAATAATGATATACCCAATACATAACTGCTCTATCAGTTTGACATTATTAACATGGAGATAATGCTATTTTGTAAACAATTGCAGCCGAACTCACTGTCCAGCCAAAGCCTTCTTGGGCATGGAAGTAAATGAGCACGGAAATATGGTAAATATGCCTAAATTAGCTAATTTTGTTCGATTAGCTAATTTTGAAAATTGATTAGTGGTCATGGCATATTGATTTCCATCTTTCTTATGAAAATGTACAAATACATATACGTGTGAAGGTTTATAAGACAATTTTGTCTTTACATATATAGGCAAGGAGGACTAAAATTCCATCAGCTAGATTTAACATTAAATTGAACTCTACCTTTCCACCCTTGGATCCTTACAGGTCGGATGGATTCATTTTCCATTTGTGTGATTCCAGATTCTGCTCAGCTTTGTTTATTTCTGGTACGACAAAACGGGAGATCTTTGCATCTATTTTCAAGTTCAAATGAATTATGGAGAGGGGAAGATTCTGGACGTTGTTCAGCAGCATACCCATGCATACCGTGGTGCCTCCATAATTCTTTCGATGGTCGATAGCATCTGTTATATTTTCACTACATGCTAAGTTGCAAATTGAACAACACTGACGGTATAGTCACCCTCAACATCCGCCACTCCAATGGTGCAATGTTCTTATCCATACAAGCCAGCCTCAAATAAACGGTCTGATTACTCAGGTCTGTCGTCGTTCGAAAATGTGATATTCCTGATGAACAACATCGCTTGATTCACAAAGGTAGGATCTCATCTCAACTCTCATTCTATGAAGCAAATTTTTGCCTGGAATTATAATGTCTTATACATATAGACATGTATATTCCTTTTTATCTATGACTTTTTTTCAACTTATGTAGGTGAAGGAAAAAGTAAAAGGGATTAAGCTGTGGAAGAGAAAAAAAAATCAAGGACAAAAACAAGTCCAAGACAATTCAACAAATCTCATACATCCTCTGTCCTGATTGAGGTGCATATATTCTTATGATTTTGTGGGGCATTCCCCCTTTTGTTTAAAACCTAAGTTTATTTATTTTTTCCTTCAGTCAGTTCATACAAGAATAAATATTTGGAAGGCCACATTTATTCTGTAACTTGGATTGGGTAAAAAAAATGTGCCCGAAGTGAAAGAGCAAGGGTTTTTTATAAATGCCAAGTGGTATTTTCCCGACTCTTTTGGAGTAATTGTTTTAGTAAATTTGGAGTTAATCCTTTAGGTAAGTTTTGGACTGAATTGTTAAAACTGATTGTGGTTGTTGATTTGTTTTGTTTATATTAAAATATTTATTTTCTTTACTGAGTAGCCTAGAGCCAAATTATTTCAACTGAAGTTTTTATATTTAAATGTTCAGTATATTTTTATTTGTAAAAACTACTTATTTCTTACTTTTTTTGCATGATTCACATTCAAATGAGCTTCAAAATCATACTTGGTATTAGCTAAAGATCGTTTGGTGGGATCCATTACGTTTGATCACAAGGTATTTGAAATATTGTTTATGTATAAATTATAGCTTTTGTCAATAGATTTTCACTATGGATAAATATGGATGTGAATATCAATACTTACTGATGCTTTCTATATATGTGGCTGTTTAGAGTGGACAGATGTGTATATTGTGTTACTGAATTTTATAATGTCAAGTAGGTAAACAATGCGAACTCTATTAGGAATTGGACAGTTGTGTGGAAACAATTGGTTTTATTTGTAAAATCATTTATCTCATTACAATGTAGCTATCATGTAATGATCAGTGAACCAATGTGTTTGTAGGTGTGAGAGCCTAATATTGATAACATGTTTTTAATGTGAAAGGCAATGACAAACTTTCTTCTAAACACACACACACACGCGCACACGCACACACACACGCGCGCACTGCATATATGCAATGGCATATATGCTGCAATATGCATATATGTAGGCAACATATATGCAGGCAGCATATATGCATATGCAGGCCTGCCTATATTGACGATTTTTCAAGTTTATTCCGTTGAAGACATTGTAGGATTGCAGTCCCGAAGGGACTCCTGGTGCGCCCAAGCCCCTCGAACAGGCAGAAATGCCCAGTCACGAGTTGCGGCGGGCCTGTGGTTGTGTCATTGCCTTGGTGAGGGCCTGAAGATGCTGTATAGGGATTTCTGCCCTTCACAGCGTGCGGTGGATCCCTGCCTTTGTCATGTTGACTTCCCACGTTGAGTTCTCTAACTTGCTTCTGCAAAGCATCACACCGCGCCTCCATTGATGCATTTAACTCATGCATCTGTTCTACAATTAATGGAGATTCATCCACCTTAAGTGGTTCTTTTTGGACCCAGTCTACTACGAAACAAACATAATGGTGTACTTTGAGTTGTTTTTTCTCCAGATTTTAGTTTCAAGTGCAATTTTGGTTTTTAGTCCTGATTTTGATTTTTTTTTTAGTTTTGCATATCTAAATTTAAGGTTTCTTTGTAAATTTGGTACTTATAAATATCAATTGTTTTATTTCGAGTTCTTTGTGATTTTCTAATTGGTGGTACTTATTGTTAACACTGTTACTAATTCTCATGTGTGCTTAGTTAAAAGATTTTTATTGTTAAAACTGTTTCAAAACAATATATGCTTTGTTGAATCCGATAATTGGTAGTACTTATTATTCTTATGATCCGACAATGCAGCCCCTCCTATGCAGCCCTGACTTTCAACCTTCTCTATAAGTATGCATCGGGTTGGATATGAACTTTAAGACCGAGGTCCTTCTCTGGTGGAGAGACATAAGAGTTACTGAGATACTTCTTACATGTAAACCAACAAAAGGTAATTGGTAATTTGTTCCAACTTTAAAGCTTTATTTGAAGGCAAATCTATGCTTGGTCCAATTATGTTCAATTAAGTTGAAATTCACTAATGTTCAATAATGTTCTTTATTAAGTTTGGCATAATGGATATTAAACATTTGTTTGCCTTATGTTATGACAACGCCCTTTCTTATCTGCCTTTCTTACCTGCCTACTGTCACAGGAACATGCCCACACTATGCGTTGAGGAAGTCCAACAAATGGTGGTCAAATACCACGGCACAGACATTTTGAGGAAGTCCCACAGAAAGAATAAATTCATATTCTCCTTTCCTGACCTTCTAGCTCCCATCTCCGAATTTGAGATTTTTTTTTTTATTGTTGGATTTGTTGTTACCCCTTAAATAGGGTGGATAGTCCAATAAACAAAGGAGGTTATGTCCAATTTTTTTTAAAAATTGACACTTTGTTTTTTTGAGACACAGCAAATTTGATTGATGAATATTGTATATTTCATTTTATATGTGAATTTGTTTGATGAATTTAGACAATTTGGATGTTGGACTATTTTTTATTTGTTAAGCAGGGTGAATAGTTCCATAAACAAAGGAGATTATGCCATTTTTTTTTTAAAAATTTGACACTTTATTTTTTTTAGGCACAATGTGAATTCGATGGATTAATATTGTATATTTCGTATTATATGTGAATTTATTTGATGAATTTAGACTATTTGAATGTTATTGGACTATTTGTTATTTGTTAAGCATGGTGAATAGTCCTATAAATATGAAATATTATGGTCAATTGTTTTAATATTACACTTGGACATTTTTGCACTTCGTTATTACGTACTTTGAAAAATTATTTCCGTTTCACGATTACGTACTTTCGAAATTTTTCCGTGCCTTCAGGCACGGGTATCCGCTCCACGATTACTTTTGTCACCGCCACCACACATGTAACCACGTAGTTTATTTTTAAAAATTCCAATAGTGCCTTTGCGTACTATTAATGTTGTTGTCACAAACTATTTGTATTGTTGTTGGAGTACTTTTCTTTTTTAAACAGGGTGGATACTCCTATAAACAAAGAAAGTTTTGCCCAATTTTTTTAAAATTCTTTACACTTATTTGTATTGTAAAATAAAATTTTTGACTCAAATTATGTATGATTCAATATTGTGTAAATTTTCCTCAATCATTATTTAGTTTAGTTGGGGAATGATATGCAGGGGAACGTTATTTTTTCTGTTTTGCAATTACGTACTCTTAAAATTTTTGTCGTTTTGCAATTACGTACTTTGTAAATTTTCGCCGTGCCTTCAGGCACGGGTATCCGCTAGTATATATATATATTACTATACTTTTATTTCCCAACCTCTGGCATATGATGTGTTTAGGCTCCAAAAACATGTAACCGAGCCTCCGAGCACTTGTAATTTGGAATTCTGACCCCATATAAATACAAAGAGGGAAATAGAGCATTCCAAATTTGGTAGTAGGCCCAAAATCTCCGGCCAAACTATATTAAACATTTGTGTTAAAATTCATTTATTGTCTTTTATTTCCTATGTCCAACTCATATATATTTCATACTAAGTGAAGTCAAAGTCGTCCAAATTTTGGCATCATCATCTGACACCATTTATGGAAATACTTAACACTTTCCTAAATTCCCCTTTACTAGAGAGTTGTATTCTTTCCCCATGGATCGCTTATAAATGTTTGAAGGCATAAAATAAATGATCAATAGCTAAGCTACGTTGTAAGCCTTGTTGGCGGAACTACTACCAGGGACTAATGCCCAAGGCCCTCCGCTAGTGGAAAGCTATGCAAAAATTATGGTTGAGGTCGAGGAACCTTCAAAAATACGATGGGTATCCATCCACTAAAATCTCTCATATGCCTCCGGCGTATGACAACCTTCCAGATTCCAAGTTCCACATAAGAAATGTCCTCAGGCACCATCTCAGTATTCGCATACTCGTATCTCAGTTTGAAAGAGGTTGAAATTCCAAGACAACTATTCTCACGCCTCTCGTAGGTTGGCTGAGAATGCTAGGGATGAGAGGCTTCGTCAATAAATGAGAAACTAAATTGGAGATTATATAAAGGATGTTGGGTTTAATCTCCCGAATGTCTACGCACTTGTCTTATGTTCTGAGTTCCCCCTTTTAGAGCTGGTGCACCAATGTCCTGTTCCTAGGAAGTTCAAACTTCCCAAATATCCCGTTGTCCAAATCCAACAATAAAACGTTGTAATGAGTTTATAAGAGGTCACTGATGCCATAAAATGCAAAGCCTTTTCCACCACATTGAAAGGATCTGTGAGGCACTGGTATAACAAGCTCTTACCTGGGTCTATCACATCCTTTATGGAACTTCGTTCCCTATTTATAGCGTACTTCATTGGAGGAAGGCAGTATCTAAAATCCCCAACCTACTTGTTAAATGTGAAGCAATAAAAGGGAGAGTCCCTCAAGGACTATGCAGAAATATTTAATGAATAATCTCATAAATATGATGGTCTCATCGATCAAGTATCCATTACTACCTTCATAGTCGGATTCCAACCCACTAGGTGCATTTTGTCTTTGGATATGAACCTTCCAACCACCATGGCCCAAGCGGATACAAAAAAGAAAATTAGTGCGGAAGATGCACTACTCACAAGGGCCATGGCTAAAGCGGATGGAGTACATAAGAGATACAACCCAACCCCAACCACAAGCCTAGGTAGTATACAAGAAGAAGAAGATAAATGAGAAATCAGAACCTCTTAGACTCTATAGGGTTTACTCCATTGTCAACTCCAACGACGAAAATCTTTTCCTTAATTAAGGGAACCAACCTATTTAGAGCTCCAATAAAAATGAGGACCCTATATATGAAAAGAAATGGAAAAAAGTATTTTAGGTTCCACCAGGATCATGTCCATGAAAATAACAAATGTATCAAGATTAAGGATGAGATTGAATGTCGCATTCAACGAGGTCACCCCAGGCAATTCGTCCCAAAAAATCTACAACAAAGGGCCCTAAATATAGATAGATCTAACATTGGCAAAGTAGAGGCCCCGATAGTGTAGTTATTTTTTATCACTGGAGGATTTACATGGGAGGAGAAAGTAGCTCTGCCCGAAAGTAATATCTCAAAAAAATTCGAGGGTCTCGAGAGTGTTCAAAATTAATTGTAATAAGAGAAGCTATAGTTCCTTTTATAACTTCCACCGTAATATCCTTCTTTGAGGAGGATGTAGGCGATATTTATTATCTGTATGATGATCCTTTTATTATCGTAATGACTATGGCATCACATTTAGTCCATCGAGTGTTAATACATACGGGAAGTGGGTCCGACATATTATTTTATTATGCATTTAAAAGGATGGGTTTGACTAAGGAAATCCTACAAAGAGTGAAAGTCCATTTGGTTGATTTATCAGGAGAAAAGGCGTATCCCTTAGGTTACATTGAACTTAAGGTGACCTTAGGCTCATCCCCATTATAAAATTCCACCATGACCAAGTTGTTGGTATCGGACATTCCACCAAGATACAACATCATTATTGGGAGCTCCACTCTGAACAGAATCAGGGCATGATTGTGTGCCCACGGCCTAACCTTGCACATTCCAGTCTAAGGTAGTGTGTATAATAAAGTTAGAGGTAATAAAAAAGACGTAAGGCAATGTTACTTTGCATCAATAAAGGAGAAAGTGGGAATTGAATCCTTTCAAATGGATGGTAGGGACCCTAGAGATGACCAACCCAAGTCATAGGGTACCCCTACTGAGGAACTGGAATAAGTCCATTTAAATAAAGAAAATACAATCCGCACAGTGCAGATGGGATTCGAACTGGACCCTTTACTCAAGGAACTACTTGTGAAGTTCCTTAAAAATAATAAGGATATATTTTCCTGGAGTCACGCGAACATGGACAGGGTAGATCCAGTAATTATGACCCATGATTTACGTGTAGATCCAACTTGAAAGCCGATAAAGCAAAAGAGGAGGTGTTTCACATTAGAAAGAAATGAAGTAACTAAATAACAAGTGGATAAGTTTCTCAAGGCATAGTTCATTAGCGAAGTTCATTACCTTAAATGGCTATTAATTATGGTGCTTATAAAGAAGCCAAATGATAAGTGGTGGCTTTATATGGATTTCACGAACCTAAACAAGGCTTGTCCTAAGGAGAACTACCCGTTTTGAAGCATAGTTATATTGGTGGATGCCACAATAGGTCATGGTTGTATCCTTAATGGACGCATACTTTAGATATAACTAAATTCATATGGATGAAGAAGATGAGGAGAAAATCGAATTCATCACGAATCGAGGTATATATTTTCACAAAGTTATGACTTTTGGTATAAGAAATCAAGAGAAACCTATTATAGGTTAGTAAACTCAATGTTTAAAAGGAAAATAAGTAAGACTGTAGAAGTTTAAGTTGAAGACATGTTAGTGAAGAATATCATTGCCTCTGATTACATTAGGGACCTTAATGAAACCTTTTATATTCTCCTGCAACCTAAGATGAGTCCGAATCCCACCAAGTCCACATTCGAAGTGTTTGGTGGAAAGTTCTTCGGGTTTATGGTTACAAAGTGTAGAATAGAAGATAATATACAGATGATTCAAGCACTCCTCAATATAAATTCCCCAAGGAATTTGAAAGAAGTCCAAAGCCTTGTTGGGAGAGTGACAACACTTAACAGGTTCATTTCATGTGCTACGGATAAGTTTCTATCATTTTGCAAAGTATTGAGAAAGGCTTGTACTTGGAATGATTAATGTGAACTAGCTTTGCATGAACTCAAATAATAATTGGGTACAATTCCATTACTTTCCAGGAGCCGACTAATTGAGAATTTATAACTCTATTTGCCAATGTCACCATGTGTCGTTATCTCAACACTGGTTAGGGACGAAGAAAGGGTTCAAAGACCAATATACTACATAAGTAGAGTAATCCAAGGATAAAAAATTATGTACCTAAAGATGGAAAATTAACGTTTGCCATCATAATTGTCTCAAGGAAGTTTCGTCTTTATTTCCAAGGACATTAGATCATTATGATAACCGATCAACATCTCCGTCAGATACTTCACAAATCAGAAACGTTGGGGAATTAATTGATTTTGTTTGTGGAGTTGGGACAGTTTGACATAGAATATTGACTAAGGAATTATTTTATAGCAAAATTCATATCCATGGGAGAAGCCATGCTAGAGTAATCAAAAGAAGAGAAAAAATCAACAAAAAGATTGGGTGGTCAAACCTTGGATCCAACAATTCTAGTCTGGATCCTACATGTGGATATATCCTATAACCCATTGGGAAGTAAATCATGCCTAATTATTTAGGCACTAGATTTCATAGTAATTGAGCAGGCACTAGGTTAAACATTAAGGCCTCTAATAATGAGGTAGAATATGAAGCAGGAAACACTACTATTAGGGTTGAGGTAGGTCAAGGAGTTTGGTGCAGAACAAGTTAAAGTTCACAGTGATTCTCAATTGATAGTGAACCAAGTCATAAGAAAATATGAAGCTAATGGGGGAGCATATGGGTGCCTACTTAGGGAAAGTCATGAATTTAATGATAGAGTTCTTCAATTTGGTGATCATAAGAACCCCGAGGGTAGAAAATCAGAGAGTAGACTCACTTGAAAAATTGGCCTTTTTGGAAGAAAATCCTAATTGCACTTGTGTGTATTTCTTGGACCAAAGTCCACTACGGTCTAGGAAGATCCTCCTCTTATAGATACTGTAGATCATTGTTAATATTTGATGGTCCCCATCAGAAGTCTACCTTGAAAAGGAAACACTATTGGAGGAGAAAGTAGAGGCTAGGAAGATCAAGTACAGGGCCACTCGTTACACTCATCAACGAAGTCCTTGACAAAAGATATTACACTTTTCCACTCCTTAGGTGCCTCCACCTACAAAAGGCTAATTATGCCCCAAGGTACGTTCATAAAGGAATATGGTGGTGGTGGTGGTGGGGGGGGGGGGGGGGGGGTGTCATCTAGGGGTAAGGTTCCTTGCTTATCGTGTGATAACGCTAGGATATTTCTGGCCCACATTGCTTGAGGATGTGCATGAAATTATAAAAAAATGCGACAAGTACGAAGGTACTCTAACATCCTAGGGCAACCATTAAGTTATCTAGTCCCAATAATCTTACCTTGGCCATTTTCTTAGTATGGAATTGATCTAGCTGGTCCTCTCCATCATACTCTAGGCTAAAACAAATTTGTGGTGGTGGAAATAAATTATTTCACAAAATGGGTGGAAAAAGAACCCCTCTCCACCATAACCAAGAAGAATATTGAGAACTTTGTGTGGAAATCAATTATATGTAGGTTTTCCATCCCTAGGGTGATGATCAACGATAATGGAACTCAATTTGACAATGACATCTTTTGAAACTTCTCCTCAGGATTGGGAATCCACAATTATTATTTGTCACCCAACAACCCACAAGACAATGGTCAGGTCGAAGTAAAAAATATAACCATTATCCAAAGCTTAAAGAAGAGGCTAGACGATGCAAAAGGTCTATAGGCAGAACAACTCTCAGTCTATAGGCCTACCGAACTACTGCGCGGGGCCTAGCAAGGGTGAAACCATTCTCTTTAACCTTGGAACTGAAGTTTTCATACTAGTTAAAATTGGTCTCCCATACTATCAGACCTCAACTCCCACAATTAGCAGTGAGAATGATGAGCAAATGAAGGTTGAATTGGAGTTAATTGAAGAGAATAAGGAGGAGGCTCAAGTTCGAAAAGTAGCCTACAAGCAAAGGATAGCCAAGTACTAAAATAAGAAAGTTCACCCCATGAGTTTCTATGTGGGAGACTTGGTCCTTACGAGGGTAAAAATTGCTACTAAGGACCCAAAAGATAGAAATATAGGTCCAAATTGGGGAGGACCTTATATGGTAACCAAGGTGACGATGACAATAACTTAACATCTAATGACTATGGAAGAATAGGAGCTACTCCACCCTAAGAAATGATGGACATCTCAAGAAATACTATCAGTGGCATATAACTATCTTTTTATCCTTTGCTAAGCGTTATTATTACAACTACATAACAACTACTTACACACAACACCATAACAAACAACAAATAAAACTAAACTAAGAAAATGGGTTTCTTTCTCTTTGTAGTCTATTTCCCAATATTCAAGTGTGATCAGAAATTAATGCCAAGGTCTTATTTATATGAGAAAAATTACTTGATAACCCAATAATGACTCAAAAGATTAAAAAGGACAAATGATAATAAAAAATGACTAATTAGCCCCAAACATGCTTGGAGACCAATTAAAGACTAAAAACAAAAGGGAACGATAATATTACTCTAAAATAAAATACGAAATAAAAGATAGTCTTATCTTAGGAGCACAAGTACGCGCTGCGTCTTGCTACGTATCACAAAACACATCATTCTCCCCATCTTTAAAAATCTTGTCCTCGAGTGTGTAGGGTGACTCATTAATGCCACATTATATAATCCTCGAAATATTGCGGACCCCAATCAAACTAAACCAAAAGTGGGATGCCCAAACTCAAATTAGTCCTATGCGTATGAACCTCAACAATAATGTGTTTAATATACCCAAAGTTTAGCAATGTTCCCTACGAAATTCGAGCAATCAAATGACCATATTCGCCTTCTCTATACCACGAGCAAATGGTTGCAACTTAGCTTAGTGAAGCCCTGAATCTGACCAGACAAAAACTTTGGTGATCGCACTTTTATGAGTACGAAGGCAAAATAAACGAACTGAAGGTATAAACATTCCAAAAAGCAATACCCCAAAATGGAAAGTAGTAGGAAATGGATCTTAAATGGGATGTATTTTCTATGGAAGTCTTGAGTTGTGTCAAAAATAGGCCATTAGACCAGTTTTAACTAGATTTGAGGTCAAATGGGGGTAAGGGATCGTGTTAAAGTAATGCATGTCCATTTTTGTTCGAGTTTGATTGTGGTTAGGCGTGGATGAGTGGAGAAATGGTTAAAATTGGATTGAAAGAGGTTAGGTTAGATTAGGGTAAAATTTAGATGTTAGGGTTTGGGGGTGGTAGGGTTAGATTTAGGGCTATAGAGGAGGGTGGGGGGTGTTTCAAAGTGTGGGGAAGAAAATGGGGATTCATTTCAGAGTGTAATGGTGGTTGTGTGATGACAGGAGGTGGTGATGGTGGAGGAAGATGAGGTGGTAGAGGGTGGAAAAGTAGAGGCTAAATGGGTTGGTATCCCCCAATTCACAGTGATGGAATCTAGGATTTCTATCCATCTGATTCCTATGTGGACATTTATCAATCTAACAATTGAAGGGTTAAGTTGGAACCAAAACTGGATACCCACTTCATGCACCGCGACGAACACCAAGAAGAAAGGCAACTATGATACCAATTTGATGTGATTCTATGAATGCGAAATTATTACAACTACACAACAACTACTAACTACACAACACCACCACCAATAATAACAATTAAAACTAAACTAAGAAAATATGTCTCTCTCTCTCTCTCTCTCTCTCTCTTTCTTTCTCTCTCTCTCTCTCTCTCTCTCTCTCTCTCTATATATATATATATATATATTCCCTTTCTCAATATTCAAGTGTAATTACAAATCAATGCCAAGGGCCTATTTATAGGAAAAAATACTTATTAACTCAGTAATGACCCAAAAGACTAAAAAAGGACAAATAATAACTTAAAATGACTAATTACACCCAAACATGCTTAAAGACCAATTAATGACTAAAAATAAAAGGAAATGATAGAACTACCCTAAACTAAGATACAAATAAATGATAGTCTTCTCCTGGGAGCACAATCATGCGCTACGTGTCGATACGTATCACAAAACACATCAGTTATAATCGAGCATTGAAATTACAAAAATGAATGAAAAGTTTATCGTCTTAAAGTAGTACCATTTATTATATTTCTTTGCTAAGGCCCCAATTCCCATACTTAGGCTATGACCCCAACATCTCAAATGACTGAATTAGGATATGGCCCAAATGTATCAAAATAGCCATCTAGGCAATGATCGTAAGGTCCTAAGCGGCCTTATTAGTCTATGACCCAGTTGTCTTACATATTCAAGTAATTTGGCTAAGTCCCCAAGAATCATTGTTTTGATATAAGAAGGGTGGGGGAAGGGCATACATAAGCGATAATTAAAAGCTCCAATAATAATCTTCTCATGCCAAAAAGGTAATAATTGTATATGTTAATTTATCCTGTTATACAAGATTGTCTTTGGCACAAAACATTTAAGGTAAAATGACAAAAGGTCACAACCCTAAATGAAAACCTTAAGACTACACAAAACTATACCCCACTTGAGGGACCATATGATTCTAACTGAAGATATATGTTGGTAGGAAATTTCTAAATAACCCTCCTCTATTCCATCATGGTCCATAGTCGTGGTGTGCAGAGTTGAGATCCTCTTGAAAGCAAGACTATAAGCCCTTAGTCCAAAGAAAAATAATCAATGTCATTTTGGGCATGGTGGCAAAGATAAAAATTACTCCATTCAACCAATCAAACACCAAAATTTCACCAAACACCAATTTTTTTGCAAAGATCATTTTTTTGCCATGCCTAACCACATAGCTCCATGTCAAAATAAATAGATCCCAAAAAACCCAATTTTTTTGGGGAAAATCAAGTTGTAACATGCGTGTATATGTTTTAAAAGTTGGTAGAGCAACAGGATATAATGCCAACCATGTCACCAACAACACAAATAAGAATGAAACATCCATGAAAGGGGGTTCTGCCTAACTTATATGTTATCGGAGACAATCAGATCGAAGAAATGCGACCTAGCTTCGTGGAGAAACGTTCATGGACCAGCAACAAAAAAATGATACAAAAAATGGTATTACATGCTTCGTCTGTTCAAAATACCTCTAAACATAGTGCCATAGATGCTTCTGGTGGCGACATTCAAAGAAGGTGGAAGGGAGAGGAAGTTGGCGATGGAGGATCTGAGTACAGAAAGAGGGAAGATTGGTGAATTAGGTAGGGGGGGGAGGTAATTAAGGTATCTTTTTTTACTTTCTTCATGATTAAAAAATATTGGGGATATGTTTTGGGTTTTGATATGTGAGTGTTGGGAAAGTTGGGTTACATAAGAACCAATAAAAATGAAAAAGAGAAAGTCCAAGGGTGGAGGACCATAAGTTCTTAAAAAATGAGGGGAATAAGAACATTGATTTTAAATGTGAACACTCTCCTTAATGTAAATTCTTGTAGCCTAGAGGATTAGAACACATAGCTATGAACCGCAGTGTCGGGGGTTCGAATCCCTCCTCACACATAATTGGGCGACTGATTGGGATTATTTAAGCAATTCACGTAATCGATGGCCTCTTACTAATTGATTATGATTAGCTTTATTGAGATCAGAAGAAAATTGTGTAAAGACTTATAATTTTGCGAATTGTGCCAGTTCCAATTTTTATTTTCCAGCTACTTGGGTCTCCCTACCTTCTATGTGTTTGTTGAAAAGAAGATATATAAATGAGAAGACGTAAGGGTTAGTTTATAGAAAATTACCTTTGAGATGTGAATGATGTGGGTCCATCTGACATGTATCCTTTCACCAACGATTTCCCTCTACATTCCTTGAGATAAGAGAGTAGATATAAAGGAGTGAACATGGGCTTATTGGAGGTTGCCATGTACATGGTTACCCTTTACTACTTATTCCTAGTTTATGAATATGAAAGAAAATTTTGGGGTCATGTGCATAAGAAAACATATGTCATCACATCCTATACAAAGGACAATATCAGAGTGTGCCTTGGGCATGGGACCATAGGATTTATCGCTTGTAAAGCCTTTGAATTGGGTGAGGTAGTGAGACCCCTGTAGTAAATTGCTATTCGTAGGTAGAGAATGTGGGATAAATAATAAGAAAAGTGGATCCTCCTGTAGGTCCACTCTTTCCTTTAGTTCCCTCACTTCTTTACCATAAACACTACCATTATTTGGAATTGCTCTATTGAAATTACATAAATTAATGCGGGACCCTCTATTATAATAACTCTTGCACTAGTCTAGAGAAAAGGACATGGAAAGGTAGTTCAGTTAACCAACTTCAAATCCTGGGCCCTATATAAGTATTAAGGGGGTAGCCTCTATGTTTTAATCTCCGCCATGGGCTAAGATGTGGGACCATGACCATATAGCTGATGCGCAAGTGAAGGATCAAAAGATTAAAAAGAGGAAAAAACTTTCCTTAACAAAAAGCAATGGGATCCCCAACTTGCGTAAATGTATATGTGGTTTCACAAGGGACATATGATTGATTTTTAAAATTTTCATTACTCGCATAGTGGGAACTTACTCGAACGTAGTTCCTGTAATAAACACGGGTTATTTAAGAAAATTACTACATAGTTAAATCTTGTGTCAAGTTTATTGAGAAAAAGGAGGTTGAAAGAGAAGTTAGGGACATGTCACAAAGGAGAGGGTAGTATGTGGTGACAAGGTTACATTTCCTTTACTCTATATTTGTGTGGTAGAGTCATTAGAAAGACAAACAGAATGGTGTATAGAAGTGAGAGGAGAGGAAAAACAGACAACTCACATGTCCTATGATCTTTGTCTCCTGAATCTATAACCCAAGTAGGTGTTCCAGTCTTAACATGAAAGGAAGTGGGAGTACCTATAGTAATTATGGTACTAGGAGGCTCACTCGTATTGGAAGTGATCTAATAAGTTATTTTAGTTGATTCCACATCAGACTAATTTGTGTATGAATATTGTTGATATCTGAAAGAGAAGTGTATAGTCTAGAAGTAGCTTTAGCAATGACAGTAGTGTGGAATATCCCCCTATTCTATTTCGTAAGAATTTTTATTTTGGCTCGGGGTGAAGTTTGAAGCAACGGGACTTAAGATGACCTAGTTTAAAGAGCCTCCACCTTTACCTCCGGAGACGTCTATTCTTTAGGATTTTCTGTCACCTGTGTCTCAGCCTTACATTTATTCATCTAAAACTCTATCTTTGTAGCATGCCCATTTGGGATGTGCTAACTTTTAGTACTTATGCATGTTATTTCCACCATTAATAAAATTTTGTAAAACTCATAAACTTAAGTGTGTGATTTGTGAACTTTCAAAACATACTCGTTCTAGTTATATTCCTCGTATGCATCTTGCACCTGTTTAATTTGATTTAATTCATTCTGATGTATGGAGCCCCTCTCCCGTCACCACCTTATTTTGTCATTGGTACTATGCTACTTTTATTGACGATTATTCTAGGTGTGCCTAGGTTTACCTTCTTAATAAAAAATCTGAAGTGCTTCATACGTTCTCTCAACTTCTAAGAATGATCCAAACCCAATTTAATTTATAATTAAAAATATTCGACGCGATAATGACCGCGGATATTTTTAAAATAAATTCTGTTCTCATTTGAATCAATAGTGAATTTTACAACAATTAACTTCTCCCTATACCCCTGAACAAAATTGTGTGGCGAAGAGCAAAAGTTGTCATATTATGTCTGTTGTTCAATGTCTTTTATGAGGGTTGGAATTTCTTAAATATTTATGGAGTATGGTTGTTCTGACTACCATATACTTGATCAATTGTCCTCCAAAGTGTTTGGCCCGATTGTGTTCTTTTTCCTCTTCTCCCTAGACTATTTGGATGCATATGTTTTGATCAAAATTGCAGCCCTAATCGTTCCAAACCGGACGATAAGGCTATTTGATGTGTCTTATAAGGTTACTCTAGTAATTCTAAAGGTTATCAATATTTGTATCGTCATGTCTAAACATGTGTATCACTCATTGGACGTTACTTTTTCGAAATGCTCGTTTTTTTAGTAAGGATTCTTTTATACATGAACATCCTGCTCCTATCATGGTCGAGGACTTACCTCCAATTTACCCCTCACCCATCTTCGAGCTCCCAAAGAAACATGGATCACCACCCTCTGTTCCTCCTCTTCTACATGTATACTATAGGAGCCCTAGCCCTCAGGATCCACAGCCAGAATATCTTTTGGATTTAGGTATACCTTCTCCGCAAATGATATTTGCATTGAGCTTTTATATGCCACCTTGGAGAGGGTTTTTCTCGTGTAATAATTAAAATTCAAAGGTACAATCCTTTTTTCTAATAAAAAGATACACCTTTTCCTTCCATTATTGTTCTTTCCCGACCTACCGATCTTTGATATCCCATTTGTAATCATAAAGCCCCCAACTATTATAGATCTACTAGCAACACTAACTATCCTTTATCTCAATTTATTTCTTATAATAGTCTTTCACACTATTATCATGCTTTTTTAGGGAAGATTAACTAAGTTTTCATTCCTCACTCTCTATATAAGGCTCTTGATCATCCTCATCGGGTTGCTGCTATGAGGGCATAAATGGATGCTCTTCAATAAAATCATACGTGGGATCATGTGTCGCTTCCTTTTGGTGCAAAAATCGTTGGTTGAAAGTGGGTTTTTATCCCACCTGATGGTTCTACTTGTGAGGTTTGGCTCAAATTTTGCGCGAGTCCGATTCATACGCGGGGTTATATTCATTGTGGTTTACAATTCATACATGGGGTACAATTCATACGTGGGGTATTGTTCATATGCGATTTACTGTTCATTTTTACTCCATATTTAAGGTGGGTTTCATCCATGATTCAATTGACATCAACACTAACACCAACACTAGAAACAACACAGAGTTAGACAATTTTCTACTAAAACAAACACAAAGTTAGAGAATTTTCTACTAAAGGTGAGAGTTTGGGTTAAGAGGTGAGGGATTTCTCCTCACCCATGGGTATTGATCAAAGGTGGAATAATGGTGTGGGTGTGAGCGTAAGTATTTCATATATGGTAGGTGTGCTGAAAATGTAATGTTTGCGTGATTTTTGTAATACCCCGTAATTTTATTATTATTTAATTTTTTTGTGCTTATAATTAATAATTTAATTGGGGGAAATTGAATTGGATTTTTTTGTAAATATTAATTAGCACGATAAAGGATAAATATATTATTATTATTATTATTATTATTATTATTATTATTATTATTATTATTATTATTATTATTTAATTGTGTGTCATAAGTAAATAGTCATATGATTTATTTTAAGTTGCGTATGAGTGAAAACAACGATTTAATGTTATATGTTGATAGAGTGCTATATCGACGGATCCACATAATTTATGTCCGACACGTACGGTACGCACGCGTCGGACCCGGTTAATGATATGTTAGCATATTTGGAGTTGGGTGACTCATATGACCTTTTCGAGTGCATTGGTGATCCGGGAAGGGTCGAAATAGTCCAGAATAGGTAACTCGGGTGTTATGATTGGATTTCGAAGGATTTTTGGACACAGTAAGACTCGTATAAGGGTTGTAGGGTCATTTTACACTTAGCTTTATGTGGAAAATTAGGACTAGGGTAATTAAGAGAGCATTTAACAGGTTGGGTAGGTGGATGGAAAACCACTTTTTATATTTTGCACAAGGGAGATTGAGAGAGTGTTGAAGAGAACAGAAAAGGTCTTGAAGAAGAGGAAGAAAAGCTAATTTTAGATTTAACCCATCATCAAACTATAACACTTGTCTAATTTTGGCATTGTAGGTGTCCAGCCGTCGTCGCCAACCTACGCTGGGCGTCACAAATAAAATACCGTTCTTGGCACGTGACAAAAATATGAGACTCTAAAGAAACTCTTTCCACAAGATATAATTTGAATAAATTCAATGAATATAAACATTCACACAAATAAAATCCATCATAACGCTTCTCCAAAATAAATCCAACTCCAAAAGATAAAATAATATCTAATAAATAATCCAATTACAAATCTGTAACAAAAAGCCGTAAAAAACTGTTAAACCTAATGGCCCACAAAATTCATAATAACTATCTCATAAGTAAAATGATGGAATATAAATAATTTGAACTACTATAGCAATAAAAGTAAATCTTCAGCTAAACTCCAAAAATCCCCAATCCATCCTATTAAGATAATCTAGCAACTATACCTGAAATGTTAGTCAACGTAATGGGTCAGAGCCTACCGCATGAGAACTGGCAACTCCTCCTTATTAGGATCCGTAAACCCAGCCATAAGCTATATACATTATATATTACAATGGAGTATTTTAGATTAAACAATGTAATAACATAAGAGTAAATTGAAATATTCACTAACTACCCACATAACGTAGCCACCCTACCATCTAAGTGAAATTACATTATTACAACATTAAATTAAATATTAAATCTTTATCTTACTCAATTTAATTATTTCGTTATCTTTACATGTGCGACACCACTATAGCCAATCAACCTTTAACGCAATTTCATTAGCTCTGTACATACTCATGAGGTTCCACGTATGACACGTCAATATAGCCAGTTAGTCCAATTATTGTTAGCCTTGCACATACTCATGACACCAACACACATCCAAGTCGCTATAACCAGTCATCTCAATTATTATTAGCCCTGCACGTACTCATGACGCAAATTTATTTTAGTACCTTTTTTTACTTCTCAGCTATTAATTATCAATTCTTATTGTATATTGACACTCACTTCTTAGTAGAAAAATAAAATCTAGGGCAAGAGGATCCACTTTGAGTGCCCCCCACTCACCAAGATTGACATGAAAATAGATTAGGGCGAGGGGATCCACTTCGGGTGGATCCCATTACCCAAGACTTCCATATTTTAGAAAACAACCTGGGCGAAAGGGTCCACTTCGAGTGGACCCTACTATCCAAGATTTCCATATTACAGAAAATAGCCTAGGATGAGGGCATACAATTGAAATGGTCCCCACTGCCCAAGATTACCATATCACGGAAAAAGTCCTGGGGCAAGGAGATTCACCTTGAGTGGCCCCTCTGCCCAAAGTTGATGCTACAGAAAATGACGCAGGGCGAGGGGATCCACTTTGAGTGGCCCCGTCCCCAAATTTCCACCTAGAAATAACTTAGGGAGAGGGGGTCCACCGCAAGTGGCCCCATCTCCAAGATTTTTACTTGGAAGCTAATAAATTAATAATGATTATTTTCTTATACAGGTAACCTTAGTGGAGCAATCAGGGATCAAGCAGGCCAGTTGGGATCTCCTGGGAGTTTTAGTTTGGTGGCTAAGAGACAAGGTTCATTAGACAAAGCCAAGGCTCAGCCACTTAACACTTTAAAATAGAGAGAATACTAGTAGAGGGACTGTAGGAGTTACTCAAGCACTCACGCTACCTACGCTTAGAATAAAGAAGTGAATAGCCAAGAGGCTGCTCATAAGAGAATTTTTTGAATGATCATAAGCGAGTGGCGCTCAAGGCCATTTGCATGTTTTTATAAAAGTTTGTACTACAAGTTACCATTTGAAATGATATTTACCAAATCATATATTTTGGCACTATTAGTCGACATATTTGATTTTTGACTTTGGTGTGCACCAGGTGTCTCTTGTCACGGGACATGCGATTAACAGACAAATAGGGACAAAAGGTACATTACAGACCTTCTCCCTAAGTTCCTTCTCATTTTTGGTGCCCAAAATACAAAGTCATCCCTAGTATATACCTATAAATAAGACCCATTAGTAAGGTGAAGAACAAGAAGAAAAACTCAAGTTACATAGTTACTTTGCCAAAATGGCACCAGAACTAGTATTATCTCCTTTCTCTCTCTTTAAGTGTCAAAAAGATAACCTATTCACCTCGGTCATTACAGACATTATTCTCAAGAGATCTTTTTTTCCCGGATATCATTATTACTTGTGAAACTTGTTATTATATAGTTTTTTTCAGGAGGAGGGTCACAACATTTACTCCATTATTACCAGAAGAGGAAGGATTTCTCCTATAGATGATCTTGAGACTTTAAAGGCCTTGAAAACAGAGTCCATTGGAGCGATTCACGCCTCACTTGTTCCAGTTCTTTAGAAACCCTAATATAACTAGCTTCCTATATTTGACAACCCGTCGGTACGGGAGAGGTATCCTAATTGTCATGGACAATGAAGGTTATAATGTGTCAAAGAAGCTTATTTATGAAGATAATCCATTTGGTAATGGAGTTTAGAGTGACCAAACCCCACTAGAAGAGGTGGTGGTGACATGAGTGAGAGAACTTTATCCTCAGGCAGGGCAAACCAGCATAGCAGCAACTACGCCATTGGAAGGTATGAGCATTATGAGTATGTTATTTGAATTTTTGAAGCAAAACAACGCCAATTTAGCAAGCCTAAGTCAATCTAGCAAAACACCAGTGGTGACCCCTACTAGAGGGGTAACCACAATAGAGAGAATGACTATAGAGGTGGCTTCATACAAATGGTGGTAGCGGTGCAAGTAGTAATACTTGTGACTTTTGCAGTAGTGAATAAGGTTAACCTGGAGGAATCTCCCTCCAAGGTTATCACTATGGAGGAGGTAAAAAAGTTACTTTCCTCTCAGAGAGAAGCACATCATATGTATGAGGAGCTGTAGAACCCTTACCCAAAAAGTATTAATGAAAAACCATACCCAGAGGGGTATGTTCCTCCAAAAGTCATTAAGTTTAATGAAAAGAGGAAGAACCCTAGAGAACATGTGAAAAGGTTCATATAGTATTTATGTGTGCATGGTAATGACAAAGACCTGAAATTAAGAGAGTTTTTAAAAATTCTCACAAGAAAGGCATACACATTATACTCCCACTTTTCACCTAAGAGCATTCCAATGTGGGAAGAGATGCACAGACAGTTGGTGCAGATTTTTTTTGTATCGGAAGATAAGTTCACGTTAAGGAACTTGATGTAAGAGGTACAAAAACCAGAAAATAACTAATTCAGTACATCAAATGCTTTCGTAAGAGGGCATTGGATGTCCATGAAGATGTGGCTAAATCATGACTATTTTAGACATGCATCGAGGGGCTCCTAGATTAGTACAAAATCCACTTGGTCAATGAGACTAGGGATGGGAAATTTAGGGAGTTCACGAGAGTAGCCAACGATATAATGATGATAATCAAACCTAAACCGTCGAGTTGGAGGATAGAAGTGCCTTTAACCTCAGGAAGATTTCAGGTCTTTAGAAGACAATCTGTCAACTACTTGGACGGGAACTCGAAGGGAAAGAAGGGAGGCTCAAGATTCAAAGAAAATAGTCCAGGAAAAGGAAGTTTGGGGACGACATTCCACTACGATTGTCTTGAAGTGTGGCAAAGGCCAATTATTTCAACTGTACTTTGGTGTGAGAGGGGGTAGTAGGTCCACCCCACTCTAATGGACAACTCCAAACAACAACAAAGAAGGTAGATGCCAAGTATTATGAACTTAACCAGAGTGTGCAACATGATACTAAAGACTATTTTTACTTACGAAGGATTATAGGTGAGAAAGTGACCAATAGTATTCTGTAAATACCACCTATATATGTTAGTGAAAATATCCTTCCACCCTATCACTGTGGAACTGCCAACATGTTAGTTGTGCACGATGAAGAAAAAGATCTAGAATCGAAGGAATGGTGGAGCAATGAGAAAATGTGGAAAAACTGGTTTGTTAGTTGTGATAAAGAAGAGGAGGGAAATGAGAGGGTTGAGCAAGTGAATCACTTATAAGGTAGTGCAGATGTAGTTCTTTACCTAAATGAAGGAGGAACATCTAAGGCAGAGTACGTGTGCAATGCACAAGTATAAGAAGTGGAGTTAGATTCAGATTGTGCGGTTATAGCAAGGAGCCCAAAATTTAAGTGTTTTTTTTATCAAATTAGGGTGAATCACGACGCCCATGTGGTCATCACAAAAAGGGTTATAGAATCAGTTCAGTAGTAAGGGTATCCCTCTATTAATTGGCAGGGGCCTATAGGACGATTGATCAAAAGATACACCTCGGAGGTGGTCTTTTATGAAGCAGATAGGTAAGTGCCTTATTTTCACAATCGTCCTCTCTATATAGCAACCTTGATTGATGTGATTAATTTTCATACAGTGCTAATGAATGGAGGGGAGTCCATCAATATCATGCCCATCAGCATGTTGTATGAGACAGGCGTCTATTAAGAGAAGATAATACCAATACCGTTGGTGATTTCTAGTTTTGATAGTGCTAGCATGTAGTCACTGGGCTATGTGAATATGGGAATCAAGTTAGGTAACTTCACTTCCCATATTAATTTTCATATCATATATCCTAATACCAATTATTAGCCTCTGATAGGGTGAGTGTGTATGCACTCTCATAGAATAATGCCCTTAACATATCATCAGTATGCTAAGGCCAACATTTGCGGTACTGAGATCGTGATAAAAGCGATAGGGATACTATTTTATATAGAGGAGGCTCATTTGGTGGATGCGACATTATACTCCAAACTAGATGAAGAGAGAAGAAACTCAATAAAAAAGTTAGAAGGAACACAGGTGGATAGGGGAGATGCCCAATAAAAAAAGTCTATCCTTGCCCGACTAGGTCAAAGAGTGATCCCACAAGAAGAAAAAAGAAAAGGGAAAATGAAGTTTGAGGAAGTGGCCAGACCACCTTGCACATGCAAGAAAGTTAATCCTAGACGGGAAAGTCATATACCGTTTATAACGGTCTTCGCAGATGGCATTCAAGGATGAGAGCGTTGAACTTACACCAAAATGATTTGTAATATACGAATCACACATCATTGAGCATGTGGAAGAACTCGAGGAAGCACCATAATGTATGCAGGATGGTCCAAGGGAGAAGCTACAGGAACTAGAGGAAATAAACTTAAGATTATATGGGGAGTAAGGAAGACCCATTCGAATATTTAAGTGTCTAGATCCAATTAAATGAGAAGAGATAATTAGTTTGCTTAGGGAATTCACGGACGTTTTTGCATGTAAGTATACAGAAATGACATGGATAGACCCAAAAGTGAGTTCCCATAAATTAAATGTCCTTCTCAATGCCCTGCTAGTAAGGCAAGCCTCTCGCACATACAAAATAGAGTTGGACCTTAAGATAAAATAAGAAGTAGAAAAGTTATTAGCGACGGGGTTCATTAAGGCCTTCCAACACCCAATATGCTTCTTCAATATTGTGCCTTCAGTTAAGAAGGATAAGAAAAAGATAAGGATTTGTGTAGACTTTCGAGATTGCTAATAACGATATCTTGGTTGACACCACTGCTGAAAATGAAATGTATAGTCTCATGGACGATTACGTTGGCTATAACTATATTAGAATGGATCCGTTTAACGCCAAAAGACTGCTTTTTGCACCCCATTAGGAAAGTTCCATTATACCTGTGTCATCCATTTCCCGATCGACGTGCGTGCGTAGGGTATCTCGCCCTTCCTCAAGGTACTTCGGCCATTGTAGTTGTGGGGTGATGAATAGAAATAGCAGATGCAAAAGAAATGTTATCGCCTCGAGAGAAAGGCATTAAACACATAGTGATGCTTGTGAAACCAATTAGTTCAAGGATTTAGGGGCTAAGTTACTAAGTGGGAAGGTGTTAAGCACCCATCTCGTCCTTTCAGTCTCTCATGGGCTTATGTTATTCTTCTCCTTAATAACTTTGTGAGGTGCGTGCGTGTATATACAAATGGAGAGTGGAATTATACGACTCTAATCATGGATAAAGGTGGAGTGAGGTCGTTTATAGGAGTGTTCCCAAAATAGTAATTAAAAATACAATATGTATTTGTCGGGTCATCGATCATTTATAGAAAGACGGTGTTATAGGTTGGACAAAACACATTCATGAATCACAAATATAATATATGAAAAAAAATAGGAAAAGAGGACTCAAATCTTAGATTTTATTCGAGACGCCTACGTAGCCTAAAAAGGCATCAAAGTCCACGTAGTTCACATGCAACACGGAGGTGGAGTTTATCCCATTAATCCAACGTGGGACTTTATTATATGTGTGTGTGTAGAAAAATGATGTCTTAGTGTGAGAAAATGTAGTGAGAAACACCTGTTTGGAATTTAAAAGCAAACCCTCTTTATCTTGGTTTTTTTATAGAAAATATAGTATGTGCAATACTACTAATAAAAAGTTGGATACTAATATGTTTGATATAATAAAGATGAAATACTAAAGTAACGATTAAATAGCTAATGCAAAATAAGAGAATTTAAAGAGAGAATGAAAGGCTTAGACCTTCTTTGGAAGCTTTAAGGTTGATCTTAATTATTAAAGGGTTGCTCTCTCAAGTGGATGAAGGTGGTAGGAGGAGAGGGAATAGGATTTGCTAAATTCTGTAAGGAAAGGATGGAAATGGAATATGGGGGAGAGGTTTGAATATGGAAACCACGCCGACTTCAAGAGAATGTTGCTGAGATCACTGAGAGGAGGGATGTTTCTGAGGTGACTTTAGAAGTGAGCTAAAGCTCCTTTTATATAGGGCAGGGGGTGGGGAGGATGCCAATCGAAATTGTCCTTGATATTCCTATTGGCAGGGAACCCCAGACACACTACCAATAGGTAGGGAAATGGGTTTGACCATTCGAAGGTATCATACAGATTTTCCAAAAAAAGGTTGTAAAATGTAATTCGTAAGTCAGAATTGTGCACGGTATGAATTGTTGGAAAGGGTATTCAGATCCCTTTAAGAATCCATGGGGTCGTTCTTTGGTTCGAGAATTGACCGTGGTTAAATGGGTCTTGGAAGTGCCCAACAATCTTTTGGATAAGAGGAAAATTCTTCATTCGTTCGAATTGTAAAGATGATTCATGCATGTAGCAAACTATTATAATTTTTATGCAGGGATCTTCGATGTTCTAAAGAGATTCAGTCGGTTCGGAGAGTTGACCTTAGTCAAATGAGGCCCTAAAGTGCCCGGTGACCCTTTGGAGTAAAACGAGCCATTCGTCCTTACCATAAGTCTTATTTGCACATTGGGTGGATCATTGGATAGGGCATTGAGATTGCTTCGAATATTAATTCTATTTCGTTTGAGGTACAGAGTGGATGGGAATGAAATGGAGCCCGAGAGTGCCAGGTGGCCTCTGGATCAATTTTTAAGGGAAAATGGTCTGTTCGTCTGAATTGTAAGGCTAATTCATGCACAGGGTAGACCATTATAAATGGGATTTAGTGCCCTTAGAATATTCATTGAGCTTCCACTCAACGAGGAAGTTGATTTGGGTCAAAACGGGGTTAAAGCGCCCAGTGGTCTTCAAATCTATTTTTGATAGTAAAATGGACTGTTCGTACAAACCATAAGGATGATTCGTGCATGGGGAAGACCGTAAAAAAGGTGATTCAATACCCTTCGAAGATTTATTTAGCTTCTACTCAGGTGAGAAAGTTAATTAGTAGTCAAACGGGGCTCAGGGTGTCCAGTGGCCTTTTGATGAGTAATTGGAGTACGACTTGGGGTTTATGGTGAAGGAGGAAGTTCTAGGGCTCTATGGAGATGCTTAGGAGGGTCCTAGAAGGTGGTGTCTACAAATCCCCTGGACGGGTGATCTTAAAAAAAGTGAAGGCCATTGAATAGACACCACATGGATGTTTGGGAAAAAGGTCAATTATATGGAACAAAGGGGTGAGGATGACCAGTTATGAGGTTTAATGTCGATTCTGAGGACCTAAGGGTGTGTTGAGGATGACCGATTCTATGAGTCGAGGTTAATTTTGAGAACCTGAAGTGATGACATTAGTTTTTGAGGGCCAAGGAAATTCTAAGTAACTAAAGTTATACAAACCGATTTTATGGGCCAAGGTCAATTATGAGGATATAAAGTTGTGACGACTGATTCTGAGGGTTGAGGTCAATTTTGAGGACCTAATTTTTTAGAGACCGATTTTAGGAGTCAAGGTAAGTTCTAAGGATCTAAAGTTGTGGCCACCGATTCTAAGGACCGAGGTCAATTCTAATGACCTAAATTTTAGACACGGGGAGTTGTTCTCATGGGGAATTTCTATCTTATTTTGGGGTTGCATATGCCCTTGTTGTTTCACTAAGGATTGTGTTATTTTGAGACTCTTCTAGGGAACATTTTACCATTGAGACATCCAGCTGGGGATCGTTTTGCTGAGGAAGCTGTGAAGGATTTTGATTGTAGGCGCATCCTGAAATTCCGCTGGCGGATGGATTGGGAGAAAGTTCAGCCTGGAAATTCTGCTGGAGAATTAGGAGGGTATTGTTTTGCAATATACCGGGGAAGCATTTGATTTGATGTTTGAATTCCATTGGGGAAGACTTGAGATTTGAGATTCCGCTGGGGAATTGTTGTTAGACTTAGGGATGTGGGCGCATTATTGGTTATGTTAGGGATAAGAGAGTAATATTAATTCTGTTGGGGACTTCGGGAGTTTGTAAGGGGTTTATTATTCTAAAAAATGGCATTCCAGATGAAGAAATATTTCAATATTTGCCTGGAATTTTTAAATTTTTTTGGGGTAATTTCTTGATTATTCTTGCACTTTCTGTACAAAAATTTCAGTGACTGTTGACCGACATTTGTAGGGTTTGGTATTTGGAAATGGCACGGACTCCTAAGTTTTTTTAGGAAGAGGAACAACCAGGTCTCATTCGGTATGTGCAAGGGGTCTGCCGATTGACATGCCGTTTAGTCCTATATATAAGGGGGCGATCTCTCCTCATATTTCACATTTTCAAGTGTTTTGAATCTTCTGCTTCCTCTCTCAAAAAGCCATCCCTAAGTCCTTTATTCTTCAAGATTTCAATTGGCGGGCTCATCTAGTGAGGAATACAACTTGGAGTGGCATAATGTCTATGACTGGGCTAGCCTGGAGTGGTAGTTTATGGTGTCCCTTGCCTTGGGTAGTGAGAATTGTTTTGATCTATTTGAGTTGGTAGCTGAGGATAGCTTCCTTTTGTGCGAGCCTGCACACCACCGATCGTCTAGGGTGAAGAACCCTAGTAGATATGTAAGTATGGTTACCTTTGGTATTTTTTTTTTCTTTGTTTTCTTGTGTAGATGGAAGGACCTCTCTTCTCTCTATATTTGGAAGACTGATATATCTCCTTAGAGAATTCTTTCTAGGGGGAAGACTGGGTTTAAGAAAGTTTGGAACCATCTTCCGGTGGTGATGCACTGGATGGTTAGTGATAGGGCATAAATATTGTATCTTTATCCCCTTAATTTCGGTACCTTTGTGAACATGAGTAGTGCAATTGATATGGATTTAACTCATAATTATTTTACTAACCTTCGTTGGCAAGTATTTCGTGTTTTGTGTTTCTTTTATGTGTTTTACAGGAAAAGTATGCAAACGGTGCGAAAGAGAAATCGAAACAATGAAAGAAAGGCTAGGAAGGCAAGTTCAATGGAATTTTCCTAATTCTACAGCCTGATCCCGGAGGTGGGGACAACTAGAAAGTTGAAGATCTCGGAACAACGAGAACACTAGAAGAAACGACAACCAAATCCGAGCTACGGTGAAGGAGTTATGACCCCTTGAAGTTGAAGAAAATCCATACAAGAAAGGAAGAGAAGTTGGAAAATATTCTAAGTGTTGAAAAGAGGCCCAAAAGCAGCGAATTCCCCCGAACCAAAGTGCGAACCGATTCAGGGGCGAACTGGTTCGGGGTACCTACGAACTGGTTCGAGGTGTCTGATGCACGAATTTGTCCCTTAATGATGATTGGTCCAAAGAGTCCTATCATGTTACAACTTCTTCTAAAACGTACATGTATCATTTTATTGACTTAAAAAACAGAGTTTTGAGCAGTTTTTGGTAGAGAGACAAGTAGGAGAATACCCTAGTAACATAGCTTTGATTTGGTGATTCAACATTGATTATTTCCGAGTTTGATTTCAAGTTTTACTTCAAGTTTCATTCTCTCTATTATTTTTCTTGCAAGTTATTCTTCTTGCATGATTCAGACAAAATTCTAGGTTTATAATAATTCCTTGCATGTTTCAATACACATCCACATGATTTTTTTCACATGCAACGTAGTTAATTCATGCAGAGTCAGGTTCAATATGTATAGCTAAATTCTTTATGGTTGGGATGCATGAAATCAACCTGATGTGCTAGTTGCATGTGTATAAGATTAATCCTCTAAACTTAAGGATTTATTATGACCGTATTGCGTAGAGCACACAACCATTGTAGATATTTAGATCTTATTTTCTTCAGGGTAACCGGGATGCTTTAGAATGCAATGCGAGTGTAGCTATCGTGTTACCGCTTTACTCATCCTCTGATTACGTATGGTGCGGGCTTGAACCTCATATACGTGATGCCTGGGAGTACTAAATTCTGGGTCGAATTAATCACTTAAATTTACGATTAGTTTTATACCAGCAACACACTAGGGTTGAGGGATTGTATTCCCGACCTGTTTTTCTTATCATATAGTTCAAGTTTTAGTTCAATCATCATCAATCATCTAGGTAATTTAGAGAAATTGCATTTAGTTGTAGTTGTTTCACCATTCAAATAACCTTTTCCTTCTTCTTAGAGTTGAATTTAGCTTAACCATTTATCCTTCCGTCGTCACTATTTTATCGTCCCATTTCCCTGTGGAGACGATCCCGACTTACCGGGTTTATTACTAATGCGACAAGCTTGCACTTGAGACTAGAGAGAACGCACTTTAGAGACACATTCTTAGTTTCATCAAGTTTTTAGCGTCGTTGATGGGGAATTAGGTAGATGTAGGTTAGATTCCGTTAATCTAAAACTTCGACCAAAAAATATAAAAAAAAAATCAAAGAGCACAAAAAGATACTTCATCTCTCAAAAGCTTGTTAATGCAAAATCCATAACTCACTCTACTCCAACCAGCATTCACGAAAACCCGATAGTTGAGTACGACTCTGATAGCCCTCACACTCCAAATGTTCCACAATTTTGGGTTCCACCTCCAACACCTCAACACTCAATTGCAAGTAACACTCCGACATCCCTCTTAGGACACACCACAGAGAACACTCTGAGCATACCAAGTGAGGATACAGAGTCATCAAGTGAGAGAGCCATGTCACAACACGGTAGTGTAGCCGCAGGTGAGGAAGAGATCCCGTACTGCCCTTTGAGAGAAATCTTATATCCCGAGCGAACTGTCACTCCGGGATGCATTTTACTCCCGTATAATGCAGGGCAATTTCATTTTAATAATGAGATGATCCAGATACTTCCCAACTACCATGGAATGGAATCAGAAAATACATATCTCCACATTCGGGAATTTGAGAAGGTGTGCGAGACCCTCCGTGACCAAACTTGCACAAAAGATGTGATCCGCCTCAAACTCTTCCCATTCTCGCTAAAGGATAAGGCTAAGACCTGGATATGGTCTTTACCTCAAAATTCGATTACATCCTGGAACGACTTGCAATCTAAATTCCTTAAGAAATTCTTTCCTCCACATCGAATGAACTCCATCAAGGCTCAAATTCAAACCTTCTGACAATCCGAAAATGAGTTGTTTGATCGATGTTACGAGTGTTTTAACGAGTTAATCACTTCGTGCCCTCATCATGGATTTGATAAATTGCAAATCATTTATTTCTTACATAATGGTCTAAATATAAATTCCAAACAACTCTTTGAAACCATTTGTGATGGTCCCTTTGTTGACCTAGACGCTAACGATGCTAAGCTTTACCTGAGGTATGTCGCCGAGACTACCCAAGCATGGTATACATATGATCCTAGTTCTCATAATTGAATGAGCCAAAGGACCACCACTCCATTTGCGTCTGACCTATTTTACATAGACAAGGATACCATGACAGCCAGTCGACTCGATCTACTTGAGAAAGGAATGCGATAAGTACTTGAGGTATGTGCAAGAGGACCAACTAGTTCCATCCCAAACCCCATTGAGAAGGTGTGTGCTATTTGTGAGGTGAGACATTCAATAGAGGAATGCCCGGCGATAACCTCCTACAAAGTTACGCTTCAAGAGCAAGTGAATGGTGTAGGAGGATTTAAGGGTAATTTCGGTGCACCGCACGGGAATTCCTACAACCCTTCATGGAAAAACCACCCTGGTTTTAGCTATGGGCAAAAAAATGCTGCGATGAATCCTGATTCACATTTTTCCCCTCCCCCACCATAATTCTTTCAACAAGCACCTCACATGCAAGGACATGTGCAAGCACCACCACCTTCAGGACCATATATCACTCCACCGCTGAGAATTCTCGAGGATACGATAAAACAATTTATCACTGCCCAGAATGCAACCACTTCTAGACATGAGCGCATCATCATTGACATAAATGAGACTATTTTAAAGACGTAATCATCTTTGAGTATCCAAGAGAAGGGCAAGTTTCCTGCCCATGGACAAAGACCTCCCCAAGTTCAAACTAGTGTTAGCTCCACCTCTACGGAACATCAGGAGCAATGTCAAGCTGTGATCACTCTTCGTAGTGGGAGAGTTATTGATTTATCACCTCCTCCACAAGACGCAGCCAAAGGCAAGGAGATTTTGCCCGACACATAAGAGGCCGAAGATGTCCCCTTGAAAGAGAGTGATAAATAAGACACTAGTGAGCCCGAGGTAGTATTGAAACCACCCTACGCGGCATAATTTCCTCAAAAGCGAGTTCCTTCCCACAAAGAAAATCCACGTGATGAAGTACTAGACGTACTAAAGCAAGTAAAGTTAAATTTACCTTTCCTCGATGCCATTAAGCAGATTCCAGCTTATGCAAAAGTCATCAAAGACTTGTTAACAGTAAAGAGGAAGATGAAGGTAAAGAAAAATGAATTTCTAGCACCGAACGTGATCTCCATTCTACTTAATGATCTCCCATAAAAATTCAAAGGTCCTGGTGCACCTACCATTTTTTGCATTATTGGAGAAAATAAAATTTAAAAATCCTTACTTGACTTGGGAGCAAGTGTCAATATCCTCCCTTATGCCATATAGAGGCAACTTGATCTGGGTAACCTCAAGCCCACAAATATCACTTTCCAATTGGAGGATCGAACCATGAAGATACCAAGAGGTATAGTTGAGGACGTGATCGTCCAAGTTGACACTTTCTACTTCCCGGTAGATTTTGTCATTTGGGACAAGGACCCCTCCTTCGCCTCGAGCAATCACGCTCCCATTATTCTCGGGCACCCATTCTTATCTACGGCTAACACAATAATTAACACTCGAAATGGGCAGATGCAACTCACTTTTGGGAATACGACCCTAGAGACTAATATCTTCCATATAGCCCAACATACAGGGGAAGAAGATGATCTTCACGCGGTGAGCTTAATCGACGAGATCTTAGAGGAGTACTTTGAGGAAAACTATTGTGGAGATGTCCTAGGGACTTGCTTAATATCGAGCCATAAGAGTGAGGAGTCGTATACTGAATTCGAGAAGGAAGTTGAGGAGTTGAGAGAGTTACTTGATGAGAGAGCGTCAGATGAGGATGCGAGAAATATAAGTTGAGTTTCTCAATTCGAGGAGTTACCGCCAAAGGAGGCACGCATGCTTCCCTCCAGTGATAAATTTCCAACCCTTGAATTGAATAAACTGCCCTCCCATGTTAAATATGCATATTTAGGAAAGAACGATACATTTCCTGTTGTTGTCTCTTCTAACCTAGACGAAGAGCGGGAGGGTAAAATATTAAAGATTTTTAGGAAGCACCAAAGTTCTTTTGGTTGGTGTATTGATGATTTAAAGGGGATAAGTCCTTTGATTTTCACCCATAAGATCCATCTCGAGGAGGATGTAAATCCTTCGGGAGAAATGAAAATAAGGCTAAACCCCAATATGAAAGAAGTGGTGAGGACCGAAATTATTAAGTTATTGGATGTCGGGATTATCTACCCAATTTCGGATAACAAGTGGGTAAGCCCTACTCAAGTTGTCCCGAAGAAGTCGGGCATGACAGTGATTGAAAATGCTAAGGGAGAGATAGTTCTCCAACTACCACCACCGGGTGGCACGTTTGCATTGATTATTGAAAACTAAATGTCGAAACTAGTAACGACCACTTCCCCTTGCCCTTTATTGATCAGATGCTTGAGAGAGTAGCGGGCCACCCTTACTACTGCTTCCTTGATGGTTACTCAGGATATAACCAAATTGAGATAGGTAGACTTGACCCGGAAAAGACGACCTTAACTTACCCTTTTGGTACGTTTGCCTACAAACGTATGCCATTCGATTTATGCAATGCACCCGCGACCTTTCAAAGGTGCAGGTTGGGTCTATTTAGCGACATGATTGAGAGAGGACTTGAAGTGTTCATGGATGACTTTAGTATTTTTGGCACCTCTTTTGATATTTGTCTTGCGAATCTGGAAAAAGTACTTACCCGGTGTGTGGAGAAGAACTTAGTGCTAAATTGACAGAAATTCCATTTTATGGTCACTAGGGGAATAGTTCTTGGCCACATAGTTTCATCCAAAGGGATTGAAGTTGATAAAGATAAGATAGATGTCATAGCCGATCTACCCACTCCAAAATCGCTCAAAGACGTGCTCTCCTCCTTGGTCCACGCAGTGTTTTATCAAAGGTTCATTAAGGATTTTAGCGCCATCGCAAGGCCCTTAAGAAACCTCCTTATGAAGGATACCCCATTCAAGTGGAATGAAGCATGCCAACATGCTTTTGAAAAATTAAAAATCATGATTGTTTCCACTCCCATCATGCAATCGCCGGATCGGACCTTACCATTTGAGATCATGTGTGATGCAAGTGATTTTGTAATAGGGGATGTTTTGGGCCAACAGAAGGATAAAAAGGCTCATGTCATCTAATACGCTAGCCGGACTCTTATCGGGCCACAACTCTATTACTCCACTATGGTGAAGGAATTACTAGACGTAGTATTTGCTCTAGACAAATTTCGATCCTATCTCATTGGGTCACTCATCACTTGTTTCACCGACCATGCGGCTTTAAAATACCTCCTTGTGATGAAAGACGCAAATCCGCGCCTCATTAGGTGGATCCTACTCTTATAAGAATTTAATCTTTCCATTAGAGATAAAAAAGGAGTCGAAAACATCGTCGCCGATCATCTATCTCGGCTTTCGTCCGATATACCTAGCGATTCGATACCCATAGACGAATATTTTTTGGATGAGCAAATCTTTGCTACCTCTTCTCCGCCATGGTTTGTGGATATAGTGAATTATCCCGAGTGGACACTGTAAGATAAGAAGAGGTTCATTACTTGGTCGCGCATGTTTTTCTATGACGATCCCATCCTTTTTAAATATTACGCTGACCAAATCATCCGACGGTGCGTAGTGGATGACGAGATACCGAAAATCATCCAATTCTGTCATTCGAAACCTTGTGGAGGTCATTTTTTAACGAAAACAGTGGTCGCTAAGATTCGTCAAAGCGGTTTTTATTGGCCCATAATATTCCAGGATGTGAGAAATTATTGCAAATCTTGCGATAGGTGTCAAACGATGGGAGCAATAACCCGATGAGACATGATGCCATTAACCCTGATACTCATTATTAAGATCTTTGACTTCTGGGGTATTGACTTCATGGCCCCTTTTCCCTCATCTTTTAGTTTCCTATACATCCTTGTTGTGGTAGACTACGTTTCTAAATGGGTAGAAACCATAGCTACTAAGACAAATGACAACAAAGTGGTGATTAGGTTCCTACAAGAACACATAATTTCCCGCTTCGGTGCTCCAACAGCGATAATTAGTGATAATGGCAAGCACTTTTCCAACAGGCCATTCGCGAAGCTCATGGGAAAGTATGACCTCCTTAACAAGGTTGGAATGATCTATCACCCACAGACGAATGGGCAGGCTGAATTAACGAATCGGGAAATCAAGCACATCCTTGAGAAGACCTTCAATCCCGAATGGAAAGATTGGTCACTTCGATTGAATGATGCACTATGGGACTATCGTACCACATAATAAAATCCACTCGGCATGTCCCCATTCTGCTTTGTGTATGGCAAACCTTGCCATCTTCTCGTTGAATTAGAGCACAAAGCGTATTAGGCAATTAAGAAGGTGAATTACGACATGGATAAAGCCGGTGAAGCTCGTAAGCTTCAATTAAATGAGTTAGAAGAGATACGCAATGACGCGTATGAGAACGCCAAAATTTCCAAAGAAAGCATGAAACTCTCCCACGATAAGATCATTCGATGCAAAGAGTTTCTTCCTGGGCAAAAAGTGCTTCTCTAACTCTCGGCTTCATCTATTTCTGGGAAAGTTGCGGTCTCGATGGACTGGCCCGTTCGTTGTGAAGAATGTTTTCCCCCACGGAGCTGTGGAATTAGTGGATTTAAAGGGGGGAATACGTTCAAGGTGAATGGACAATGACTAAAGCCATATCTAGAGGCGTGTGTGGAAGAAGTCGTCACCATTTGGTTGTCGGACGCCGTCTATGGGGAAGATTGAGTTGAAAATGAGAGGTCGTCCCACCCCCGATGCATATGGGGTGATTCTTATGTATAGTAGTAGTGTTTGAGTTAGGATATTTAGGAGTCCGGGAGCACGGGTTATGATAGGGAGCGAGATAGCACACTTTTTAAGAGTGCTTGCACGCATTTCGAGGGCGTGGTCAAGGAATTTTGAGGAAACCCGAGGGTCGAGGACATCTTAAGGGGCCATAAGCAAGTGTTGAGGCATGAGAGAACACTTAGGTTATTTTTTAGGTTATTTTTTACTCTTTACTGACTAGTTGGTTTTTTGTTTCTTTTCTTACAGCATGTTCGAGTGCTGACCACCTGGATGAAGGATATCAAGGACTAGTTGGCCTCAATGAATGCTTACATAAAGGACTTCGTTCCTTCTTTCTTGGTTACGTCTTCCACCTTGGATGAGGGATCGGGTTCTGGAACTGGAGGTTCTACCACTCTTCATTCGGGGAAGTGTGTTCACCGCGGGGGTGAGGGTTTGAGAGAGAGAGATCATGGGTTCGAGCTCAGTCCTGTTGTTTTGCTTTTTCTTTGTTTTTCTCTTCTTTTACCTAAAAATGTAATCATGCATTGGCAGCATCTATATATCAAGGAGATTTTTATTTTTTAATTCTTTCTTTAATGACTTATTCTACACGCTCTTTTACTTTGTTGCTGAGACTGTTTAAAAAGGGAGCTTAATTAACACTAGAAAAAGATTTATATTGGAAAATGATAAGTAAAATTCGATAAGTAAGAAGAAATAACCTTGGGGTTTTAAAATAAGAATTTCTTTTATGAGAAATTGGTTTTGATAAAAAAGGAGGGATATAATCTTCTAAAATAGGTGGTTACTGATCGGTATACCGCATGTCCTACCTATCGGCATATGGGTCAAGTTAAATCACTCTAAGGCTTTGATTGCACTTTCTTGCAGATTAGAGTAGTTTATTGGGCAGGAATTCATTCTGACTCCTCAGATCCTTTGTCTTTTTCCAAGCCATTTATGTATAAAAGGCGATGTAAGGAGTGTAGTTTTCCATCCATACCCATTTTCTTCTTCTTTCTTTCTGTTGCATTATTCCCCAAATGTCCCTTTCGATGCATGCATAATTTTCTTCCTACCTTGAAGGTCTTGAGGCCAGATGTTTGTATAATATGGACTATGAGGCTTTCAACTTTCATCAAGTCGCCATGTGGCGTAATAGAGCCATTTACTAGAATATGCTAGCGGCGGGGTGCAGTTCTGGTTTCCCGTAGGCCATGTTTTTTTCTTCCAGTTTAGATGAGGTTTTCCCGATCTACGAAGAGTTCTCAACTATGTTGAGAATCAATCCTAGTGTAGCAGCGAGTATGCCTATATTTTCTTGGTCTCCCCGAGCATTTTTAGCAGAGGTTCTCTATATTTCCCCCTATATGGCTCGATCATTGGTTACTGGGGGGATGATTTCCCTTCGATCTGTCATTCATTCTATGCGCTTAAGGGATTTTAATGATGTGGGCTACACCGGAGATGTTTCCTAGAGCCTTACTTTGAGGCTCTTGCTGGTGATAGGGGATTTAATAGTGGATTCTTAGTTGGCTGTGATAACAGTGCGGATGTCTTATGCTCGTAGTCCCATGATGATAATCCTGGAGAAGACTCAGAATGGTTTTATTTTTTGGAGGGAAGGCCTCTCTGATTTTTCGAGAGGGACCCCGGTGATGTTGTTCATGTGTCTAGCTGAAAGGTTTCATTTGGTGGTTCCTCCTGAGTATCCATTGGTAGGTGCGCTAAATCCCTTACATAATACTTTATCAGTTTCGGCCCATATGTAAAGAACTGGGTCAATTGGTTCGCGGATCATAGAGTCCAGTGCCTTCGTTGGTCAGTTCCATGTGGGGGGACCTGTAGCCTATTCTATACGTGGGAGAGTACTAACATGCTCAATTAGTTGGTCAGTGGTAGACTTCGTTCTATTTACCTTGGCGTCTTATGTGTCTGGTTGGATGGGAGAAAATAGTGCCGCCTCGAACAATGGACTTCTTTTCGGTGGAAGATTTGATTGAATCTACCTTCATGAGGTTAGGTTCTTTATGAGAGAATCTTCTTCTGTCGATACGTCCATCTCAATCTATAGGAAGGGTCTGGCATTTGTCCAAGGACAATCTGAAATGATTGTGGAAGTAAGTAGTGGCAAAAATTCTAGCGGAAGTGACCGACTAGAGGTGGTTTATTCTTTTTGACACCATATGAGGAGGGGAAGTGGTTTTTCTAGGATGGTTAGGGCATACTTCTCCATGAAGAGTATTCAAAATATCAACCAAGTAGGGGAAGTTTGGGAACCTCTGGGGGTTAATGATGACAGGGTTGGGTCTTCTGGTAGCCGTGGATAGTTTTTTTTTGAAGTTGGGATTATTTTTATATGAAGATTTTTAGGTGACTTTTATGAACCGTTTCGTGATTGGGATGTTTTTGTATTTGGGATTTTAGGAATAATTTTATGAAGTTTGGTTAGGCTTGTTTAATAATTTGGTCAACGGATAGGGGTGGTTAGTTTGGCTTCCTTCGCTGATACTTCTTGTAATGGTACTAAACTTCCTTATTTCAAATAAAAAATATTTTGATCATATTGTTGTGCCTTGATGAGTTTTACATTTAAGTTATTCATACTAATCGCTAAGGCATACACAATCCCTTTATTCATGTAAATGATAAAAGGAGCCACAGTCCTCAAAGGTTAGAAAATAATAGCATTTTGTGAAAAAGTAGGGGACCGTGCCCATTTAAAGTGTATGAACTTCCTACGTACCACTGGGCGTTATGAAATTTTTTTAGTTCCATGTTAAAAGCAAATGGTTTTTTAAAGGATCAGGCCCCATGTGGTTTTGGGTAGAGAGAAATGAAGAGATTTTTTTAGAATAGAAGGGACATAAAAAGAGTCGTAGTGCGCCTAGATTTTGGACTAATGGTATAACTTCTTGAGACAATCCAGCTTGAATCGAGACACCATTTCTTTTTCGTTAAAGTCTACGAGCATAGTAGTGCCTCCTGAGATAATCTTTTTTACGACGTAGGGGTTACTCCAATTCAGTTTAAATTTTCCTCTGGGGTCCCAAAAAGGTTGTTCAATATCCTTAGGCTTTCTTCCTCAATACCAAGATCCTTAACTCTTCCATTAAATCATCAAACTATTTGGCGATAGTACATTTATATATGGTATAGATCCTTCAACTTCTTTACATCCAATAGTGGCAGTACGTCAAATCGGCTCTGATGGCAATCCTCCAAGTTGACTCTGCTCTAGAGTATAACACGTAAGGAAGGTATTTCTAGATTAACATGTATGACTGCCTCCATTCCATATACCATAGAGTAAGGGGTAGTCCTAGTAGATGTTCTGATTTAAGTGCCGTATCCCCAAAGGGGGTAAGGGATTCCATCAGCCCAATCTCGATAATTCTCTATCATTTTATTGATGATGGCATTAAGGTTTTTATTGGCGATTTGGACTGCACCATTGGTTTGGGGTCAGTAGGAGAAGATTTATGTCTCTGAATCCTGTACTCATCAACTAGTTCAGTGGCCTTAGCTTTAAAATGTAACCCATTATCTAATACTATCTCATAGGGAACCCCATATCCTCATATGATGTTCCTTTGGATAAACAAGGACACCTTCTTGGCTTTTAGTACTAAATATGACTCATCTTCAACCTATTTAGTGAAGTAATCCATGGGAACTAGGATAAACTCATGCTCGTTTGAAGCAATAGGTGTGTATTTCCCTATTATGTCAATGGCCTTGGTGGAGAACGACCAGGGAGAAGTCATGTTGTATAATTTTTGAGGATGTAAGTGCCGGACATTGGTAAACTGATGGCATTTGAGCCATATTTGGATGTAGGCGGTGCAATCTGCAACCATAATGGTCCAATAATTCCCTAGACGGATAATTTTCTTAGCAAGCATTTGACCGTTCATGTGAGGTCCACATTCCTCGTTGTGGATCTTCTGCATCTTTTCTTCTATGTAAGTCCCTACACTACTGTTCTATTGGGTTTCGTCAAAATTTCTTTTGAATAATTCTTTATCGCAGATGATCTACAGGGTAATCAGTTTGCGAATGGTCATATGGTCTTGTTAGCATCTTGGGGATACCTACTGTGCCTAAGGAGGCACCAAACATCCAAAACTCGGCAATATCAGATTCTTCCTCTGTGAAGAGATCAATGTGGTAGTAGTGGGTTGGCATAACTTATTTTTAGACCAGGAAAAAGTCCATCGTTATTCCCTCAGGCATGTGGACCGTGGAGGAAAGAGTAGAAAGAGCATCAGCTAATCTATTCTTTGCGTGGGGCAAGTAGCTAAAGGTGATATCTTAGAACTGGGAGGCCAACTCTTCTAGGTTGGTATGGAAAGGTCAGATCTTTTCATCTGTGACTTTCCATCTTTTAGGAACTTGGTCGATGATGAGGGCAGAATCCTCGTAGACAGCTTAGTGTTTGATACCTTTATTGAGGGCGACTTTGAGGTCATAGTGCATGCCTTGTATGCGGTCATATTATTGTTACAATGAAAATCTTGCTTAATGGTAATATGAGTAAGAGAGTCATCAGGGGAGATTAGGAGTATCCCAATGTCGTATCATTTCTTGTTAGTAGCACCGTCAAAGAACATTTTCCATATGAGTTCTTCCTGAGTGGTGCAAAGGATATCTTCATCCAAGAATTCATAGACCCCAACATCAACCTCTTCCATGGGGTAGTCAGCAAGGTAATCAGAGATGATTCTCCCTTTCCTGGCTTTTTGTGCGACATACACAATATTGAACTCAGCTAGTAATATCAATCACTGAGAAATTCGGCTAGACATGGTGGGTTTCTCAAGCAGGTATTTGATAAGATCCATTTGGGATATGAGTCTGATAGAAAAAGTGACAATGTAGTGGTATAAATTTTGAGTGACCTAAACCAGGGTGACACATGCTTTCTCTAAGTAAACATATTTGACTTCTGACTTGGCTAACTTTTAACTGGCACAGTAGATAGCCCTTTCTTTGTGGGATTATTTGTTATATTAATGTACTAAAGCCCCTGATATAGTATTTGTTATGGTCAAGTAGAAGAGTAGATGGAGACCTAATTAGGGAGGCATATGTACCCGTGGTCGGGTAAGATATTGCTCTATTTTGTTGAAGACTTCCTGACAGGCCTCGTTACAGACTTTGGTAGAGTCCTTCAGGAGGAGTTTGAAGATGTGTTCGCAAATAAAAGTCAGCTAGATGATGAGCCGACTGATGTACTAAATTTTTTCCAGGAATCCTTGGACTTCTTTCTCCATTTGGGGTGGTGGAATTTCGAGCATGGATTTCAGTTTTTTGGGGTTTGCGATTCCCTTTTCACTGAGCATGAATTCTAAAATATTTCCTTTTGTGACACCAAAGATGCATTTTTGTGAATTTAGTTTCATTTGGTATCGTTATAGTCATTCGAATAACTTTAGGTGGGAGAGAATGTGACCTTCCTAAGTCTTAAACTTAATAATCATATCGTTACATATACTTTGATCTCCTTGTGTATCAAATCATGCAATATAGTCTTGGCAACCCTTTGATAGGTTGCCCTAGAGTTCTTGATCCCGAATGGGATAACCATGTAATAAAAGGTTCCATAGTGAGTGATGAATGCGGTTTTCTCCTGATAGTCAGGGTGCATCTTGATCTGTTTGTATTCAGTGAATCCATTGACAAATGACTTGATGCCATGATTTGTCATGTTGTTCATAATCATGTCAATTTTGGGATATGGGTAATCATCCTTCGGAGATGCTTTGTTCAAATCCCAATAGTCGATGCACATATGGATCTTTCGTTCTAATTTTTGGTATGGGTACAATGTTGGCCAACCATGCAGGATATTCAATCACTCGGATAAAGCCTATGTTTAGGTGCTTGACCACCTCTTCCTTGACTCTAAGTGACCATTTAGTGCGGAGCTTTTACAGCTTTTGTTTAATCGGGTTGCATTGTGGGAGAGTTGGGATCTTGTTCTGACCTATTTGAGGATCGATTATAGGGATTTCATTGTAGGACCATGTGAAGACGTCCATAAACTCTTTCATTAGTTCTTCGAATTGCGCATGCTCATGCTCGTTAAGGATGGACCCTATCCTAATCTCGTGGTGTTGGCTACTAGAACCGAGATGGATAATAATAGTTTCATCCTCATTAATTTGAATGCAGTTATGTTATTTGTTATTAACCTTATTTATATAAATTAAGAATTATTCATTTACAAAATCATTATCATCAGGAGTTTGATTAGAATAAAGATAATTAATGTATGGCACAACAAGATACTCAAAATCCTTGCTATTTCACTTTCAGGAAAAATAGCGTTGAGAACCTCGTTAAAAAAAGTCTTAACTAAATTGTTATCAAAAAAGGGAGGAACAACAATACATGAAAAGATAGTGTAAACATCAAGGTTGGGTTACATTTCAGCAGGTGGGACTAGTATAGCATTCCAGCTGAAAAGACGCTCATCAGTGTCCTTGATCAGAGTGGACGGGTCCAATGATGTAACACCTGAATGGATTATACAAAGGGTCAACCCCAATGTCTGTAGGGTAAATGAGTCTTCAGAATCACTTTCCTCAGAGACCACGGGAATGGCTATGGCTTTCTCGGTGGAAGGTTGCACTTTATGCTGACAGTCTTTGGCCTAGGAGTTGTTGTCTTAAAAGAAGATTTCCATCCCCGACTTCATCTTCTTATCCATATGGTCGTACCATGGTTCAGTAATACCACAGAAGGGTAAGTCTTCACCCTCCTTGATGAATCTTCCATTTAAAAAATCCTTCAAAACATTCATGGCATCTTCTAAACTCCTTTTTAGTCGTGGTTGATGGAGCGCTTTGAGTTCTTTGGGTGAAGGCTGATGACTCAGTCCATATGGGAAAAAAGACCTTTTTAGGACTACGGGCTCTATTATCCCTTATTGACGTTCCCCAGCCCCAGTTCGAGCATGTAATGCATATTCTTGAACTTTTGCATCACATTGACATTGCCGTGAGGGTTGTGTTCTGGACAAAGGCGGTCTTTGAAATTATCCCCCTGCAAGAAGGGGTAAAGTGTTTTTTTGTACCATTATCATCCCCTAATGGTGATGAATTTCCAAGTTCAACTTCTTATGAAGGGAGGAGAACACCCCCTGGATGTTATGAAGCCACGATCGACCAAGTAACAGGTTAAAGAAAATGGGTATGTGAATAACTTAAAACTCAGTTATGGGATTGAGAAGGCCAACCCCTATTGTGAGTTTTATGGATCCTATCACCTCTCAACGAGTATTATTATAGGTACGCACTGCGGTGGAAGTAAAAGTAAGGTCACTTAGTTTTATCCCCAAGCAATTGTAGGTTCTTAATGAGCAAACATTGAGGGAAAATCCATTGTCAATGAGTGAGAGAAAGACTGTTTTCCCATAACTTCAACAAAGATGTTAAGGGCATAGTTGTGGTTGGGATCGACTTTCAGAATTTCTTCTTCGAAGAAAGAAGGGAGTCTAGTAGTGGTCAAAGATCTAACCAGGTTTATAGCTTCTTTGGGAGTGGTGTAAGGAGGGACTCTAGGCTCGATGAGAAACTTTATTAGAGAATTTTAGTGTAACTAGGAGAACATGAAAAGCCCCCATAAGGTGATGTTGGCTTGAGACTTCTTGAGTTGGTATAGGATCTTGATTTTTTTAGCTGTCATTTTCGACATAGGAAGTTCTTCGACAACTCCTTTTCCCTTATCCATTCTTGATCACTGAGGATTTAGTTCTTGATAGTGACTCCCTGATCTAGTTATGTGATTTATGGAGGCGAGGAAGAACATGAACCCCATGTTTTCATCTATTTCAGGATGAATGGATAATTTACTGATTTCTTTTAACATGTTTTCGAAAGATATCGTTCTGCACATGTTGATTACTAGACTGAATTTTTCCTGACTCAGTTCATTATCTGAGCTTTTAAATTTTCCACAGCATCCGGTGGCAATGATGTCTTCTTGATAAGAGAAATCGATGAATTGCACGACCTTAATGGCTTCCTTATATAAATTTTCCCACTCAATGGGGAGGTGCAAGAGTGAAGGGACCAACTGCCCTTAAAGCCTTAAAGTAGGGAATAATTCAAAATGCTACAAATTTCACTGGTCTGTCGAAACATGTCTATCATGATCTGTATTACATCATCCAACCTGACTATATCAGTAGGTACAACCCAATCATTTGATCCTCGGTCCTATTTTCAGTCTTCCCTGAAGAAGCCACTGGATTTTTAACAGTCGATGGCCATTTTGGTGGGCAATTTCTGCATGAACTCTAAGAGTTGGTTCAATACAGCAGGTAACTCCATGTCTCTTCCTTTGGATCGGGTACGAATGGTAATACAAGCCCTTGTGAGGAGTGACAGAGCTCGGTTGGTGAAATAAGTAGGGTATAAGAGAAAATACGAGCAAACTTTGAGCGATTTGGGTGAGATTACGGTTATGATGTGTGCTTTACTGGGCAAAATTTGGGTAGATGGATCGAATTCTGAGTCATTATGTGCAAAGATAAAGTGGGCTATGATTGGTGTTAGGTTTAGATTTGATGGTTAGGCGATGATACCCCGATTAAGTAAACCTTTGACCACATTTCGAAGATTAAAGCACTGCTTGGTAGTATGGCCGACATACTAGTGGAAATCATAATGGGCATCAGCCTTCAAGTACTTAGGAAATGGGTTTGGTAATGGATGAGGCTTAATAAGGCTTGGTAGACTTTGGATAAGGGAGTATGGATCTCAGTGTATTCCTTTCTGTCAGAATTGGAGTGACTTTTTGGGGCTCAAGACCTAGTAGGCTAGGGGATATTATTGATGGTTAAGACTATAGCATTGGCGGGTTTCTCGTACTTTTTGGGAATGTATCACCTTCTTCGTATCGACTTTTACCTTGGTGACACTTTCTTTAATTTCTATACCCGCTTCTCCAAGAGCTCGGAAGTCTGGATACTACTGACATCCCATAGTTGTTCGAACAAAGGGAGGGAAATTTTTCTTTAGTATACTGACTTGTTCTTCTTTAGAGGACCGATTGGTCATGGTGGCAAATTTTCTCTCCGTCTTGCTATGAAACTACTCATGGTTTCCCCAAGGTTTTTATTGAGAAGCTCCATGAAAACGTTGAAAAGGTTCGGTGTGTGATAATTGATTAAAATTAAATTCGCAAGTTTCCAAGAACCCTTATTTAATTAGCGTCTACTTTTAAACCAAATAAAATCAACCCTTAAACATGCATCTAAATCAACCCATCAAATATAAAGCATGCAACACAAAGTTAAGGAAAAATCCCCGAAGGGCAAAACTTTTTATTTCTAGAACTTTAAAGAATTTACAAGACCATTGACTTACATACAACCTGATAATCGCCCACAAGTGTAACGCACGGTGTCTTCGGTAATCCTTCAAAGCAACGGCTAGAAACAGTGTGACACAGAAATACCCGCAGGTGTCGGTTCCTATGTCGGCGGCTGGAAGTTTGCCTTTCCAGGAGGGCAGCAATGAAGAAGAGAACGGATTCTCCACAAGGGTTGAACAAACCAAAGTTGTGTTCTTGGGTTACCAAAAAGATTCACAAAGGTTTGGAAATTGTGTGAATCAAAACATGAGTCTTGGGACTCAAAAAATATGAAGACTAGAGTAATTTGGACTCTCAAAAACGTCTTCTAAAGTCTTTCAAAACAACTCCCCCGAATTTGGTATTTATAGGAAAAAATATGAAGAGTCCCACGTTCTTAAAACTCTAAAATTCTATCCAGCGTACAAAAAAAACAGCATTCTTTAAGGAATTTTCTCCATCTTCAAAAGGTCATAACTCCTTCACCGTAGCTCGGATTGAGGTGCCGTTTTTTCCAATATCTTCGTTGCGGTGAGATATTCAACTTTATAGTTGACCAGACCTCCAAACTATGGATGTGAAATTACGAAAAAGCCCTTGAACTCTCCTATCGTGCCTTTTTTTCACTGTTTTGACTTCTCTTGCGTACCACTTGCATTAAGTCCCTAAAATCTTGGACCGTGAAGTCGTTGAGGAAGATGTGGGACATATTAATGGAGATGTTGAATGCTTGATTCCCGGAATTCGGATTGAGGCCGTCGAGTGACATCTTGAGGTGACGTGCCAAATGTAGCGGCGTACGACATACACAAATGAAACATGTTGGACATGAGAAAAATGTCCTTACAAATCTCCCCCTATGTCTATGCCGGTACATACATAAAAAATCCGAATTATCAAATACGAAATTGCCTATACAAATCTACCCTCCCATGAACCCAAAACTGGAAATGGTACAAATGAATAGTCTTCATCGTTTGTTCCTCAAATCTTCAGGAATCTCAAATCTTTTCTCATCAGGGTGTGCAATTCAGAGATCATCAATGTAGTACCTACACACATTAGATAAAGAAAAATACCAAGTGACGTATCGAGTTTGAAATGAGATAAACATAGATACCAATATATGATAAAAACATAAGCAACATCTCAAAAACTCCCCCATAATATGATAATTCTTTCTCCCCCTTTTTATGATGTCCCCAAATAGACAAATAAGAAGAATGAATCAAACAAGCAAAATCGGGTTGTCACGGTATACAAAAAATACACAAACTATTTTTGATTTTTTTTCAATTTTTTATACAAAAAATAGATACCATTTTGAAAAAAATGTAAAACATGATACAAAAATCACACCATGGATTTAGACTCAAACAACCGAGTCATGGAAATGGAATGAATGGGTGTGAACACATTCAATAGGTAAATGAACTCAATCAATCATATGTGCACGATGCATATGTGTACCCCTAACGAATGATCATCAAAAGTATCCTTAGGTGTAAAAATTTGTTGAATTTAAATGACATCGTCTTATGCAAATCAACAAATCAAAGTCAAAGTGATTTCCACACCAATAACGTCCAAAACTATGTAGCGCATTTTCAAGCATTTCAAGGACGTGCAAACCCGTTTTAAATTCTCCAACCAAACTCCCTCATATATATTTTCTTTTAGAGGTAATCTAAATTCTCAAACTTTGGAGAATTGGTGCAAAAACCTAAATGGCCCATAATTGGCATGAATTTCTTTTTATTGCCTTTTAATTTTTTCGGGCTCTTTTAACCTCTTTGGACCCCGGATAATAAGATTCCTTCATTTTTTAGGTCCTTTGGAACGGTGGATTTTGCGCAAAGAAGAGATAATTACCTTTCGCAACCCCTCCCCGTTCTTAAACAAAGCACACAATCTCACAAAACGGTTTTTATATGCACAGTTTCCTTATCAAAAATTTGTCGCGCTTGGTTCGTTTTAAGGACAGGATTGAAGTGAAAACACCCAACCAACATGTGATAAGACAAGCACAATAATCAAACAAATTCGTGCATGTGTGCAATAAAGGATAAAGTGAGTCAAACATGTAGGAAGTAACACTTAATTACATCTTAATGACTCCAAACATTATAAAGCACATGGATGAATTGAACTATTATCTCAAAACACTATCAAATAGTCACATGAAAAAATGGAATGATGTTGTAACTCGGTCATCTAAAGTGTTCATCCATAAACGGTGCAACAAAAAAAAATCTTTTTGTATTTTTTCAAAAAAATATATACAAAAAGTACATGTCACAACGCTAGCAAAAATATATCAAAAAGCATAACTAGCGTATGACAAACATGCAAACACAATCATCTATATGATATGGCAAGAGAAGAATCATGTGCAAACAAACGGGAATCAACTTGTCTAAAATCTAGTTCCTCCAAAAGTGATTTCCTAACCCAAATGGATGAAACACGTCGACAAGGGGTTTTGGGAACAAAAAAAATACTAGACTTCGAATTCCTAGGACCTCTTCCAAGATCAAAACAAAATCGCCTAAGGTGACCATTCCTACCACAATATGAGCATGTGTAAATGGGTGGGATGACACCGAAAGTGTGATCTTTTCTAGCGTCCTTGGAATTAGTTGACCCTCTAAAACAAATAATGGTTTTGGCTTTAGCATTAGAAGCATGAGAACACGATGAGCCATTACCATCACTATCAAACCTACTTGAGTCTGTCAAATCATTTTTTAACTTCAAAATTTTTGACTCAAGCAAAGAATTAGACTCTTCCAAATTAAGGGACGCCTTCTTCAAATTATCAATTAAACTTAACAGTTTATCACGCTCCCCCTCAATTAAAACAAACTTATTCCTAAGAGTCTTTTCACGTCCTGTAAAATCATCGATTAATTTTTTATCCTCGACAGCACAAAGGGGAACCCTAGAATTTTTTAAGTCCTCCAATTCCTTCTCTAAAACTAGGACTCTCACATCACTCTTCTTTTTGGCAATTTTTAAAGAATCAAAATCAGTACACAAATTACCAAAGTGCTCACGACAAATATCACTTTGAGTTTGAAACTCTTGCAAATATTCAATCTTACTTTTAAAGAGAGAATTTTCTTTTTCCAAAACTTTAATTCTTTTGCAAAGTTTCAAATTCAAACTTTTTAATTTTTCAGCATGGTCGCGAAATTTTTCAAAAATAGGCTCCTCATTAAATGGGCGTTCCATTGAAAAATTGTGATTTTTCATAAAACTGATTTAAAAAAAAATCAATATCACACCATTTTTGCGGAAAATAGGAATACGCGATAAATTTGCGCAACCTGCTCTGATACCAATTTGAAAACGTTGAAAAGGTTCGGTGTGTGATAATTGATTAAAATTAAATTCGCAAGTTTCCAAGAACCCTTATTTAATTAGCGTCTACTTTTAAACCAAATAAAATCAACCCTTAAACATGCATCTAAATCAACCCATCAAATATAAAGCATGCGACACAAAGTTAAGGAAAAATCCCCGAAGGGCAAAACCTTTTATTTCTAGAACTTTAAAGAATTTACAATACCATTGACTTACATACAACCTGATAATCGCCCACAAGTGTAACGCACGGTGTCTTCGGTAAACCTTCAAAGCAACGGCTAGAAACAGTGTGACACAGAAATACCCGCAGGTGTCGGTTCCTATGTCGGCGGCTGGAAGTTTCCCTTTCCAGGAGGGCAGCAATGAAGAAGAGAATGGCTTCTCCACAAGGGTTGAACAAACCAAAGTTGTGTTCTTGGGTTACCAAAAAGATTCACAAAGGTTTGGAAATTGTGTGAATAAAAACATGAGTCTTGGGACTAAAAAAATATGAAGACTAGAGTAATTTGGACTCTCAAAAACGTCTTCTAAAGTCTTTCAAAACAACTCCCCCGAATTTGGTATTTATAGGAAAAAATATGAAGAGTCTCACGTTCTTAAAACTCTAAAATTCTATCCAGCGTACAAAAAAAACAGCATTCTTTATGGAATTTTCTCCATCTTCAAAAGGTCATAACTCCTTCACCGTAGCTCGGATTGAGGTGCCGTTTTTTCCAGTATCTTCGTTGCAGCGAGATCTTCAACTTTCTAGTTGACCAGACCTCCAAACTATGGATGTAAAATTACGAAAATGCCCTTGAACTCTCATATCGTGCCTTTTTTCACTGTTTTGACTTCCCTTGCGTACCACTTGCATTAAGTCCCTAAAATCTTGGACCGTGAAGTCGTTGAGGCAGATGTGGGACATATTAATGGAGATGTTGAATGCTTGATTCCCGGAATTCGGATTGAGGCCGTCGAGTGACATCTTGAGGTGACGTGCCAAATGTAGCGGCGTACGACATACACAAATGAAACATGTTGGACATGAGAAAAATGCCCTTACACTCCAGATCACAGTGTGTAACCTCTAGTTCTTCGTTGTACTTGTACTATGACATGAATTCCCGAGCAACATTTTCCCAACTATGAATTATGGGTTCATCGAGGTATAGGAACCATCACTGGGCACTGTCCTTTAAAGTCTGTTGAAACATCAAGGACATTATCTCTTCAGAGATGCTAAGAAGGGTATTGTCTCAGTGATAACTATGAAGGTGAACATTTAGGGGCTCAATGCCCCCGAACTTCTCGATGGATGGAATCTTGAACTTCTTTGGCAATCGTTCTTTTGGATAGAGAGACATATGGGTGTTGTCCATGTAGTTTTCAACTATCTTAACTTGGTCAAACTTCTTCGAGAACAGTTTGAGGTCTTTCTTGACCTTGTTCAGGTCCTCCTCCTTGGGATCAATGAATACTCGTAAGTTAGCCCATGGATGGGCAAGGTTTGGCATAAGGAGTTGAGATGGAGATGGCTCATTGGTAGGCAGGGCACACGGAGCATGCTGATATTCTTTTGGGGCCCAAACAGGCTAGGAAGCGAGTGGACCCATGACATGAGGAAAGAGAACATTGGGTTCTTCAAGAACATGGAATTGGTTTCGATGCATCTCGTGAACCTCGATTTAAAGGTTATCAATCTTGGTTTTGAGTTGGACTACGTCTACCATCCGATCAGGCTGCATGTTTGGTGCTTGGTCGACGTTTTCCATGAGGAATTGGTGAAGGTAGACTCTGGACATAAATGAAGTAGCAGAGGAACTGGTGGAGCTTTATGGTAGTTTGACGAAATATTGATAGGGAACTAGGCTAAGTATCAGGTATGCGATCAGCCTGAGAAGAAAGATGATTTGAATTTATTTTTGAAAGAGGGAAGGAAGGATAATTTTTTTGGTATTTTTTGAAAAAGAGGAAAAATGTTATTGACATTTTTGGTAAAAATGAGAAAAAATATATTTTTAGGCCTTTCGATTTTTTGAGAAGGAGGGGGGGGGGGGGAATGAGAGAAGAGTTTCAGCATGATTATTATTACGTTTTCACTTGTATTATGCTTTCCTAAATTCAAAAGAAAGGCCGGACTGGACCCAAGCCTAGGAAAAATAAGTTTGAAAAAAAATAGTTAAAATATGGTTTGACTTGTTTCCAAGCTCATGTTTAGGTTTCTATTTTGAAAAATGCTGAAATAGAATGAAATTTGGTGGCATATCGAACCGTAATTTTGATAGAGTTTCGTGTGGCAATCGAAAAACTAAATACGAGTTCCCTAGGTTTGACGCCTATATGAGGTTTATGCAGTTGTTGGTTTAGTGGAAATGTTCCCCCCTTTGATATGACTTCCATGAAATATTTTTTGCTTTTGAAGGCAATTAGCACGTGTGGATAAGAAACTTGATATACCTGAGTGTATGTGAATTTCCTTACTATGTACCTCATAGGGATAGTATGTGTGAGAGATAATTCGATGTACGTGAACGAGTTACTTGCTGTATACCTCCCGTCGTGAGTTTGGTCAAGTGGTACGATACGGGGGGAACCTTTTGATATAGGTCGAAGGTACTAGGATAATGTCAGGTGAGAGTCATATTGCTTAGGCTAATTGTGACCTACTGGACCAACGCTCATCAGAAAGTGACCCTTCAGAATGGGATAAAATTTTGGTCAACAACCATGCTCTTGGCGATGTTGTGTGCAAAAATGTATGATTCTTGATTAATATATTACAGGGAGAGTCTTCTATTTTCCACGACGAGTAAAACAAGCACTATACTAAAAGGGAAGAATGTACAAGTATCAAGAAACGTAAATGTGGCATGGAGTATGAAAACTATGCTAAGCATGGGTACATGTGAGTGAGTGATATGTGAATATCTACAGGTAAGTGTGTGGTAGTGATCCTAAGCATGGATCAACTGCAACTGGCATGTGATATGTGCAAGTGAGTAGGGATATATACAAGTGATAAGTGGAGGTGTGTGCTAGTGAAACCAAAAAATGGATATTCTAAGTGGTGTGTGAAACATGTGGGCATAAGTGATCATACGTACAAGTGTCAGCAGTGCGAGGTGTACATTAAGGGTATTTACAAGTGCGTGAGGTGAAAGTGAGTGAAACGTGATATAAACATACAGTGGATATATACAAGAAGTAATAGAGGAAAAAGGGAACATACGGGTAGGTGCATACATACACATGCAGAAAATGATAACACCCATATAAGAATATAGTCTAGCCCTCTTATGAAAAATAAAATTCCCCAGCGAAGTGACCACTATGGCCATCCATCTCCCGATCGGAGGGCGCACCCGCAGCGGTCTCACGCCCTTTCTTCAGCAGTCGTTGATGTGGGGTGATGTATAGAAATAGGGTAGCTATCCTATTTTGCACAAAACAGTCAAAAGAAATCTTATCACCTTAAGAGAATGGCATCAAAGACATACTTATGCTTGAGAAACCAATTATATGTACCTTAATGGTGGGGTTTGGCTATATTTTTTTCTTCCTCCACATACTTATGCTTGACTTTCATGTACATCGATGTGGGGTGATGTATAGAAATAGGGTAGCCACCCTATTTTCCCATATATCAGCGTACCATAATGGCTATATTTCATGACATATGAGAATTATATGTACATGATCTAGTGGTAAAGTCAAAGAAGGTAATCAAGCACATCCAAGATCTGAGGTGGGTGTTTGAAAGATGTCATAAGTACAAAATGAGGATGAACCCCTAAAAATGCACTTTTAGGGGGGTAACAATAGGAAAATTCCTAGGTTTTATAGTAAATTGACAAGGAGTGCAGGTGGAGGAAGAAAAATAAAAAGAAATCCTACTGATGCCATCACCAAAACACCAGAGGCAGCTTAAATGCTTCATAGGTATGGTTTATTACCTAAGGATATTTATACCATCACTGGTAGAGGTCACTAATAAAGGAAAAGACCAAGTGGGTTTAGGGAGACGGGCAGAAGAAGGTTTTCAAGAAAATCAAAGAGATATTAACATCCCTTTAAACTATGGTACCAGCGGAGGTGGGTTCACCATTGCTGCTCTACCTATCTTCAAAGGAAAGGTCCATAGGATCCTTGCTTTCCCAAGAAAGAGAAGGAGTATTACAGCTCATATACTACTTGTTGTGCATGATTTCGATCACCGAGTCTATGTGCACCTGTGTGGTGAGGCATTTCCTTGCCTTAGAATTTATTACCAAGAAGCTAAGACACTACCTATTGGCATTCATTATCCATATCATCACCAAGTGTGATCCTATTAAGTAGCTTCTAGAACAAATGATCTTGTGGGGAGAGTAGCGAGGTGGTTCCTAATCCTATCTAAATACGATTTAAAGTGCATGGTCCTAAAGGTTATCAAGAGTCAAGGAGTTACAGATTTGTTAGCCTACCTCCCGAGAAAAAATTTTGAACCTCCTAACGAATAACTTCTATGAGCTAACTTCTTAGCCTGCTTAACTAAGAAAATGGAAGAAAGGAGGATGGAGTTTGATGGCTCTTGTGCCCAAGGGATAGGCAAGGTGGACATTATTCTATCAAGAGGTAAAGAAAAAGTTACCCTTTGTTGCAAGGTCAATTTTAAGTGCTCAAATAATGAAGCTGATATCATTTTGGGTTTTTTAAAAGCACCGAGGAGGAGGATCAAGGTGTTATGCATTTGAGGCAGCTCTAATTTGGTAGATAAATAAGTTAGTCGAAAGTTTTCCTTCCAATATGCTAATATATCCCCATATCGATCAATTACACAAACACCGCTCAACCATTTCTTAAAAGTGAAAATTGAGAGATATGTTTAGATAGTGAACCGATTCCTTGATGCGTTGGCCACAATAGCGAATAAGGTAGATATGGAAGATTAGGATGCTTCCATCATTGTATAATGAAGAACAGTTCTAACAAAAGTAAAGTAATTATTTCCAAGTGATGAGCCAGAGGATTGGAGGTGCCCCCATAGTTACACGGTTAGAAATAAGAGAAGGAAATATGAAGATATCCTAGTTAGCAAATTATAACCTACTTCAGGGAACACTCTACTTCAAGAGCCCCAGATAATTTATTTCAAAATGTGTAGGAGAGGAAAAAGAAAGGTTGGAAGCAATGAATGAGAAGCATTAGGGGGATACTAATATCCTCCTTTATCATTGGTTGCCGCAGGGGGATACTATTCACCCACTATGAGCGCATATGCCACTCATTTGTAATAAGACTTTGAAAGTTCTAGATCTAGTTCGATAAACTTGTTGAGGCTAAATTCCTGGAAGAAATTAAAGATTGGAGGCAACCATACATATCATGTATAAAATACAGAGGTTTGTCAACAGAAAGTGAGGATGAGATCTATTTGAAGAAGATAACATGCCACTTCTATTTGGTGGTTGGGTAGATGTACCGGGTATAATGAGAGAGCACTGAAGTGTCTGACCAAGTGGGATATTGAAAACATGCCAAAAGAAGCCCATGATCCTTCTTATATGGTAGGAGCTAAATTATACGATTAGTTTATGACACTAGGGTATTATTGGCTAATAATGGAGGTTAATTCTATCCATTATATGAAAAAGTGCAAGGTATGTCTAGTGCATGGCAATATGGTGCATGCCCCCTCAGTTAGTTTATAGATATTAATAGCCCCTAACCCTTACACACTTGGGTGTTTTATCTAGTATGTAACACCATTATAGTATTTTATGTCGAAGCCTTCATCACATTTGCTACAGAGATGTATACTAAGTGGGCAGAAGTAATCCCCCTAAGGAGAGTGAGTTCTCAACTGGTGACCCAATTCATTAGGGAGTAAATCATTTTAAGGTTTGGTATCCCCAATGGGATTCTCATAAACAATAAGAAGCAGTTTGTATGCAAGGAGATGAGGCTCCTGACAGACAAATACAAAATTGTGCATAACAATTCAAATATCTCATATAGAAGCTAAGAGGAGGCCACGAATAAGACACTGATCAACATCCTGAAGAAGATGCTGGAAGACATGCCGGGAGCATGGGATGAAAAATTACCGATATTGTTATGATATTAGGAAAGTTGGGAACTTTCCTCATTCATGGCCTCCTCTTAGCCATTCCCAACATCCTGAAGAAGATGATGAAAAACTACCGATAGTGTTATGATGAAACATTACCAACGTTATATACATATGTTAGGACATAAGGAACTTTCCTCATTATACTTGGGGGATACACCTATCCAAAGGATAAAGTATACTGAGAAAAGTCCCTATATACACAAAAGGTCAAAATTCCTTGGACCAGCCGGAGCTTGCCCTCCTAATAATAAAAAACGGTCTTTTAAGTTTTTATTTATAGATTTATAATCTAAGAACAAGTTCGAAGTTACGTTATAAAGAATTTCTTGATTGATTGCATAAGAATGTGAATAAGTCTCTCCACCCCCTAAGAATTTTTTCTGAAAGTTTAAAAGTTCCCAAGTAAATTGTGGAACAAGGACCATGCGGACTAGGGATAACTTTATTGAAAAATAAATATTTATTCCCTTGACTTACTTCCATTTTGGTAATTATCCTTTGATTATTTAGGACAGAGAAGGGATCACTCCCCACAAAGTTATTCCATTAAAATGTATATTTTACAAGTACCCCATGGTTAGAGGGTTGGGTTTAAAATGGTAACTTGCTCAAATAATGTGTAAGTACCCCACAGACTACGGGAAGTTGACTAAACTAAGGTTCTCATAGAAAACAGAGAAACTCACAGTAAATAGATGCCAAGTTACATAGAGGTAAGAAGAAAAACAAATAAATGAAGACAAAATGATTGTTTTCATTGATGTAAGAATAACCTTTACTTTTGCAAAGACTAATCTCAAAATTTATCAACTAAATAAAATAAAAAAGAGGTTGTCACGTGAGCACCTGTCGGCATAAGATAAACCTGTCTCTTAGACAAACTTCTCCTCTAATTTGTCCATCTTGGCTTCGTCCTCAGCGTCACTAGCCTCAATCTTGAACAACTTGGCCTGGAGTGAGTAAATCCGACCTTGGATTCGAGTGGTTTCTGCCTGGTACTGCTGAGCGCTAAACTGTCTGGATAAATGGAGTCTCATCATCTTCCTGAAAGGAATGCTAAGGAAGTGAAAAATTGTAGCATTAAGACAATCTAACTAAAAATGATAGACCTTCTAAATATCATGTCCAAGCATTGGTCAAGTTAGCAAGGGGAGTGGATGAGATTTTATGCATGTGACTGGCAAGGGCCTTCAGGATGAAAACGATAAAGCTGTCAATATTGTGAACACTCTAATATGTGAAAGTCTTAGGATGATGCTCAAGGATCATCTCTAACACTTCCCTCTCATGGCTCCTAAATCTCTTTGGTTTCTCCTTACGCCACACGTTTCTTATGAAGGCCTTAAGAGCCTCCACCTCATTTTCATCACAGATTGTGTTCCTGGACTCAAGCTTAGAAGGGAGGAAGGAGGTGTCCTCACCCGAACCACTAGCTCCACCTGAATGCGGGGCCATGTAGAAATTTCATCATCCATGATGCTCGTCCATAAAACTCGACTCCACGAATGTCCTAGTGTCCTTCGATACAACTTCATACGTCTACGACGTTGAACACGATATTCGTCGCTTCTCCACCGTAAAACCAACAATCATAAGTTGTCCAAAGATGAACAAACCAAACTTGATGTAGCAAAGATCACATAAACATACCGTAATGAAAAGATCATATCTTTGCAAACTCTAAGGATGTGTTTAAGCCTTTAAAACCTTAGAAAACATGTGCAAACAGGTTTCTAGATCGTAAACAATTTTTCCAGAATGCACACACTTTAAGGAAATAGAACACGCCTATTTATAATAATTATAAGGCGGTGGGAGAGTCTCGTTCGAGCGAGATACTATGTCATTCGAACGACAGCAGAACTCGTTCGAACGACAATGCTTGTCATGTGAACAATGTCGTGATTAGAGTCTGATTTGAATCCGACTTTGAAAAATAGAGTTTTGCTAAACACCAACTCTTATCCAATTCTAATCCATCCACATCTGATTAAAACGAAGTCTAATATTTAAAACACTTTTTAAAACATTTTTCTTTTAAAAATAACCTCCTTATTTTTGTAAAATAAAATTCCGAGTTTCATTAACATTATTCATTTATACCCGTGTGACCTCAGTATGAAAAAAAAACCTTTAAGACAAGAAATAGCAATAATTAAACTTCAGCATGATTAATTCCATGTAGATTTTCCGCAACGTCTTCAATTAGTCTTAGTCTTCGATACGTTATAGACTCGTGGGATCGGACAATAAAAAAACTATCTATGACTCAAACATGTTTTGTTCCAAGAATAAGTCAAAACAACATTAAGACTCAATTAGAAATTTGGTCCTTACAAATCTCCCCTTTTGACTATTTCGAGACAAAACCAATAGTGAAATGCCTAAGTAGGGCCGTCAAGCCATATGCCGCCTAAATCCTATCCCATAAAACCCAAAATGAAAAATACATCATTAGTATAGGATAAGACTCTTCAATAATGGACCGGCAAGCATGAAACTGTCTCGAATGTATGAATGTGATGTAGACTTGAAATCTCGAATATCTTTAGACATACCTACACACATGAAATAGACAAATACCTAGTGAAGTATGGAGGAACAAATTATATAAATTAATATGAAACTTTAAATCCGAATAATTTTTTTTATGAGTAAACATGATATACAGACCGTCAAGCATAAAACTCACAAAACTCGCCCTCCATCACAGACATCTCTCCCCCTTTTTGTCTCGAATAGACAATGCGATGAAAAGATAAAAAAATCTAGCATGTGATATACTAATTTGATATCATATTAACTCATATTATGCTAGATAAACATGACATAACCAGATAAATATGATTAAGCAATGTCAAATCAGTAGCTAGCAAACAAGGTGTCACACAAAGAATATATCAATCTTAGCAGGTGTGATTAAACGAATCAATGCAGTATAATATATCGTTGAACAAAGTAAACTGCATAAACAGAAACCCAGTACCTAAATATGAATCAATATGCATCAAGGTACTGAAATAGAAATCAACTAAAAAAAGTCAAACTGGTCAAATGGACTATCATTCGAAGGAGCCAGGGATGTAATTTGAACATAAACTAACATCACTCGAGCGAAATAGTATGTCGTTATAACGACATTTGCAAACTTTCATAGAGTTCCGAGAAAGTTAAATGGTGTTGCCCAGTGAACAAATTATGTAGAAATTCTAACGGGAAGGGGATCAAAACTGTGAAACAGAAGCAAAATAGTTAGCCAAACTAATAAAACTCAAAACAAACAAATATGAGTAACATGCTAATGTAGAATCGGTGTGCCTAAACATGAAATGGAGTGTATATGCATGAACTAAAATAAATGAATTATAATTCCAACACATCGAAATGATCAAGAAGCTCTAATCAATAGCAATTTATCATCAAACTTTATTGTATCCATATGTGACAATTAAGGTGTGATCTTAATGAACTAAACAAACATCATGCATATGAATCCGGAATTTTGACAATTCTATAAATAATAGCGTCATGACACGATTTTTCAACGTTAGGATTCTTTGGGCAAACCCGTTTAAATTTTTAATCCATCCAAACTCCCTCAAATATATATCATAATTTTTTCTTTGAATGAACTAAACTAATTTGGCTCATTTTTGGCATATATGATTCTTTTTATTGCCATTTTTATTTTTTGGGGGGCTCTTTTAAACGGTGGCTTTCACGACGAGTCAAATTTTCACTCTCGCAGCCCTTTCCCGTGCACTCATCACATTTTCAATTAAAATGATCACGGGTAAATGGATATTATATGCACACTCCCTCCTTAAGTCTACTTACGCATAGATGATAAGATTAAGCTAAGAACATCTCACAAAACTCCAATATGCAAAAATAGTCAAACATCCATATAAACTCGTGCAAGTGTGCAAACATGGCATATAAACAAAGTCGAATCAAACTGCATATCAACTTCGAAACAACCCCATAATATAATGGTTAAGATCATTCTAAGCATCGAAAATTATGACCAAATGTCCTAGCCACGTAGATAATGGAAGGAAGGGGGTCCAATAACACCAATATGCCATATCAAACATGTTAGCTCACGACAAAAAAAATCGAAAATCTTTTTGGCTTTTTCACAATATTTTGACTCAAATAAAATCAAAATCTTTTTTGATTTTTCTTAAAAATTTTCAAAACCAAAAATCTTTTTTTATTTTTTAAAGAGACGCAAATAACTGAAATTAATACAAAAGATAAACATGTCATAATACTAGCAAGGAATATATCATGAATGAAAATACTAGCATATGAGAAACATGCAAGCAACTATCCATAAGAAATAAGAAGAGATGAATCATGTGCATGCATGTGAGAATCAACCAACAAAGCCTTTAGCATCTCCAAAATGGATTTCTTAACCCAAACCGGTGTATACCTAACAAAACGAGTTTTGGGAATCGATGGGACACTACGCTTACACTTCCTAGGGTCTTTTCTAAGATCATAACAAAAACTCCTAAGGTGACCTTTCCTACCACAATGCAAACATGTGAAACACGATGAGGAACGGGACCTTTAGGTTGAGATTTTCTAACACCCTCGGACGCGGTTGATACTCTAAAATAAACTAAGGTTTTAGCTTTGACATGAGAACCACTAGAACAAGATAACCCATTACCATTACTATTCACACTACTCGAGTCAGTTAAATCATTTTTTAACATAAAAATTTTTGACTCAAGCAAATGATTAGACTCCTCAAACTTTTGGGAATCCTTCTTTAGATTTTCAATTACCCCTAGAAGGTTATCTCGCTCCCCCTCAATGTGAGCAAACTTATCTCTATGAGTCTTTTCTCACGCCACAAAATCATTTATCAAAATATTTTCCTCAATGGCACAAACTCTAGATTTTTTCAAATCCTCTAACTCTTTTTCTAAAATGAGGATTCTATCATCACTCTACTTTTTGCCTAATTTTAAAATGCTAAAATCATTGAACAAGGAACTACATTTCTCACGACATATATCTCTTTGAATTTGAAAATTTTGCAAATATTCAATCATATTTTTAAAACGGGAATTTTTTTCCTCCAAAAATTCAATACATTTTGCAAACATTAAATTCAAACGATGTAAGTCGTCGAAGCTTGGAGAATCCATCGAGAGACAAACAAACCAAGAGTGAGAAATAAATCAGGGGTAAAAACCAAAAACACACACACAAGGATCTACATAATAAAATAGTATTTTTAGCTCTGATACCAATTTGAAAGGACCTGATAAATAACCAAGTGCGGAAATAGTGTGTTTTAAACCAAACGAAGTTGTGAACAAATTTACTTAGCCAATTTTATCTTTTTTAAGTCCTAAACATGCATCTAGGTGATAGACAAGTAAAGTAAAGTAAAGATACTGACAACGTCGAATGTACTAGGAAAAACCCAAAACGGGAAAAAACCTCGGATGGCCCAAGCCAGAGAATCACTATGAACAACGACGTGATCCCCACGGGTCTTGATGCAATTTCTGATCTTCTATCGTTCTTCAATAGTGCCCATGCAGAAATTCCATCATCCACGATGGTCGTCCACAACACTCGACTCCACGAATGTCTCGGTGTCCATCGATACGGCTTGATATGTCTACGATGTTAAACACGATATCCGTTGTTTCTCCACCGCAAAACCAACAATCACAAGTTGTCCAAAGATGAACAAACCAAACTTGGTGCAGCAAAGATCACATAAACATAACGTAATGTAAATTTCGGATCTTTGTGAACTTTAAGGATGTGTTTAAGCCTTTAAAACCTTATAAAACATGTGCAAACAGGTTTTTGGATGGTAAACTATTTTTCCAGAATGCACACCCTTCGAGGAAACAGAACACGCCTATTTATAATAATTTTAAGGCGGTGGCAGAGTCTCACTCGAGCGAGATACTACATCGTTCGAATAACATCAGAACTCGTTCAAACGACAATGCTTGTCGTTTGAACGACGTCGTGATTAGATTCTGATCTGAATCCAACTTTAAAAAATAGAGTTTTACTAAACACCAACTCTTATCCAACTCTAATCCATTCTCAGCTGATTAAAACAAAGTGTAATATTTAAAACCTTTTCTTTTAAAAATAACATCCTTATTTTTGTAAAATAAAATTCCGAGTTTCATTAACATTATGCATTCATACTTGTGTGATCTCGGAATGCAGTAAAACCTTGAAGATGAGAAATTGCACCAATTAAACTTTGGCATAATTAATTCCATGTAGCTTTGCAGCAACATCTTCAATTAATCTTCGTAACGTCATAGACTCATGGGATCGGACAATAAAAAAACTATTTATGACTCGAACATGTTTTGTTCCGAGAATAAATCAAAACAACATTAAGACTCAATTGGAAATTTGGTCCTTACAATAAATTAATCTAAGGTGAGGGATTTAGTATCAATCTATGGTATTTATTCCTTTTGTTAATCGTAGTTTAAATACGCATGCCTAGATTATCTTTTCTTTTTGTTATCCAATCTCTTTCACACTTTTATTGTGATGTAATAAATCAATATAATTCTAACAAATAGTCTTCATGGACTTTCGATCCCCAAACTGGCCTCTGTACTCCCTTAAAAGAGTGTAGTCAACAGTTTAGGTTTTCTCATAATGGTGGGAGACGAGCATAACGAGCGACGTATATCTTTATACACTTGCGTCGCGATGTTCCCGTACTTGATCAAAATGGTGCCATTGTCAAGGGCTTGTTTGTTTTAGAATTAAATTGATTTAGTATTTCGTAGTATTTTGTTTCTATTTTTATTATTTCTTAACTATTTTTGTAGCACTTCTACATTTGAGCGCCAAGAAATGCTTGAATTTTTCAGACGCACATCACTGTATGGCTTTTTCTAATCTTGAGCTATTTTTGGGGTAATCATGTCTTATTCTAATTTTTTCAGTAATAGTAGTGATAATTCTCAAAATCTTTGTAAACCTATGACGTTTGGTGAATACTCCCAAAGTTAAAAACTTGAAACATCTAAAATGTCTTTGGGTGAGTATTACCAAAGTCAAGTTATGAACTACAGGAATTTTTGGAATGGATATTTTGATTTGGGGACTCAAAATCCTTATGATAAGAATGTTGAAACGATTTACAATAGTTTTCAAAATTCTGATGATGATAAATTATATAGTTGTTCCGAGGATAGTATTCAAACTTTTCATTATCAAGAATCGGTGCCTCCACCTATGGCCTTGCATGAGGGCTTGAGCCTTCTTGAAAATGAAAAATTTGAATATCGTTTTCAGGAAGAAAATCATTTTTTAGGAACAAGAGTTGGATACATTATTCGAATCTAACAATGATCTTATTTCCTTCGAAAATCAATCCTCGAGCGATGATAACTCATCTCTTGGTTTTGAATTCATTTCTTTCCCATCTTAATTCTATATTGTTTAATCGATACAAGTACCCGTTGATTCGTTCTTTCAAATGTTTAACCCTTTCACCGATGATGAGTACTTTCTTGAATTGCTTTTCGTGAAGGCAATTTTTCCTCCATGTGCTCCACCTACTATTTCAATTGCAAAATTTTGGGGAAAATACTTTTTTTTGGATCCCACATGTATTCGTCAATCGTTCAATCCAAACCCCCCATCACCCCCCCCCCCCCAAAAAAAATAAATAAATTAATTGATGATGGTTCATTTCTTTCGCCTTACACATATCTTCCATTGTTTGAACAAAATTTCAATTTTCTGAAAGGTATGGATGAAAGGGATGGTCCCCCGTTGATCCATCAAAGTCAAATCATTTTTTGGGTGGACCCTAAAAAATTTCAACATATATTGCATAGTTAGTTAGAAGTTCCAATTGTAGGCTGTAAATAGTTAGTTTTCTTTTTTTTCTTTATTCTTACTTATTTTCCAGCGTGATTAAATAATATTTTTGTTATTATGCTTGGTCCTGACGTGCTTTGTAGAATCACGGGACTTGTACTTTCACGAGATCGCTCCATTTTGAGTAATATCGCTCTTTTCCTTTCTTTAGCTTGGTTCTTAATTCACATTTAGGACAATTTCAGGTGTTATTCAGGGGGTGTGGGATATTTTATCCATTCATTGGTAGTTTTCATGATTTGATTTTATGTTTTTTCCAACCACGCTTTTCTTAAAAAAAATAAAAATTTTAAAAAGATTTTCTTTCTTTTCCATTCTTTGTTGGGCATTTTGCCTTTGTTTTCGATGATAAATTTTAATAAATTCCCAATCCAATAGATGATTCAACGATGCATGCTCCCAATTCTAGAATTTATTAGATTTTACTCCTCAACTATTGATATTTCTGAATAACTTCACGAATTAGACTTTAATCCCATCAGCACAAGCGCTTTCTTATTTTATTGATTTGGTTTAATATTTGTATAACTCGGTAAACTTTTATTGCATTGTATTTACTTACACCTAGTGAACTTTGTGCTTTTATTCATTTGTGAGTGTTATACACTTCTCTTTCCTCATTGAAAATGTTACAGTCATTAGTAATCTCACTATTATTCCATTGATAATTCATTAATTGAGTTCATATATGAAATGTGTTACTTGATCATGATTTTTGAAGTTTGTGTTGACATGAGAATTACGTAAACTTTAGGAAATGATCATATGACATCTTTGTTATATCACCCGTATTGACCTTGACCTCACCTTACGTGTTTTCCCTCGTCAACCCCTTTGGGACTAAATATAACCTTTTGTTTCATAACCCAAAATCTCATAACCGACTCCACATTGGAGCTATAAACCATATATTTCACCTTCCATATCTTTGTTTGGATTGATACTTGGGACTGAATGGTGTTCAGTGTTACGTGGTTGCAAGTAATCATGTGAGAGTGAGAAAAGGTGAGCAAAAATTGAAGAAAAAGAAGGAAAAAAAAAGAGAAGAAAGAAAACCAAAGAAAAAGTGAGAAAAATAAGAAAAGAAAAGAAAGAGAGGGTTTCATTTATGTATATAGTGTTAAATAATCCTCATCACTCTCCCACTTCATATCCAATGCTTGTTATGGAATCATTGACCAATTTTGTAGTTGCCCACATTTCCCATTATTCCAACTTTTTCATCCCCGAACACCTTTGAATTCGTAGATAATCCCTTCATTTCATAAGCATAACCCCAAGCCTACATTACAACCCTATAATGTCCTATGTGATCCAAGGGTGATTTAATTCAAAAGTTTAAAAAGTTTTTATAATCTATGAAAATACATTTCGCGTCCATTAATGGCGGTATCTTTCATTAATATATCACGTTTTTCATGTTATATATAAAGTTCTTTTTTAGTGAGATGTGAGTGGCCTAGTTTGTATTTATATTTACTCTTTATGCCTGCATGTCTCGTTTATTACCTACCACTCATAGTGATTTCATTTGTTGAGTATAATATCCGGTGAGGATTGACCTATGCACGCTTCAACGCTTATCTAGTTTACTTAAGTGTTTGCCAAACCATACTTTACACGTGCTCGTTTTTCCTCCCACTTTTATGGTTTCAAGTCCACGAGGTTCATTCTAAAATGTTAATAATACGAACTTTTCTGTGAATTCATTCACATTGCTAATAACGTGCTTGAAATATTTTTTGTTATTATTGGGCTTGTCACATATTGGTTGGACATATATTTTTAGCAAACACTAATATTTGTGTACTTCATCCTTGAAAACCCTTGCAAGACAACACTCGTCGATTAGGGTAACCTAGGGTTTTAACGACTTATTGCATATGCTAAATGCAATCGTGTTCCCTACGAAAGTGGCATTTATAGTTTGATGTAAATATACATTTTGCACTGCCTTCCTTGGACTGGCTTTGTGTGTTTCATCACTAGGGGCTAACAATGTCTTAGTTAGGGGGTGTGATTAGTCACGAATATTGCATATTCGCTCCCGTTATATTTATGCATTCTAGTACCTTTTGAATTCCTTATGCCTACATTTATACTCACTAACCTGAAAACCACGATTTTGGATAAATATATGCTTTGTAGGGCTTAATTGAGCTTTTTTTAGGTATTAGAATGCTTAAAGTGAGGTTTGGTCTCATTTTGAAGAAGTTATGTCATCGAACTCAATTTCAAGGGCATTTTAGACATTTCATACTACATCTCAAGCTCAGTGGATTCCACAGAATGTAGTACATTGAGTTATCTTCACTTGTCCATAAACGATATGGTGTTTCGAGTCCGGACGAAGTTAGTGCTTATTCCGTAAAACACTTTGCCTCCCATGTGAAGGCCAAAGGAGGCCAGAAAACAGGGGAACGATCGACCGTCCCTCAGCCCCGATCAACCGGTGATTCAAAATAATCCTTCGAAGTGAGGGAGAGAATTTTTACCCAACACCCAGTCGTTTGTCTCCCTAGCTGTGGTCGATCAGTCTTAGCATATATGTGGCACTTATTTCCTTTTTATTTCTTTTTCTTTTATTTTATATGAAACTTACTATATAAACATATTTAGGTTTGTTTTGTAAGATATATATATATATATATATATATATATATATATATATATATATATATATATATATATATTCTTTTAGTTAGTTTTAGGTTTTGGTTCTCTTAGGGAGGTTAGGGTTTGGAGAAGATTTTGGGTGTGACTTTCCTCCCTCCTAGATCAACCGGTGATTCAAAATAATCCTTCGAAGTGAGGGAGAGACTTTTTACCCAACACCCAGTCGTTTGTCTCCCTAGCTGTGGTCGATCAGTCTTAGCATATATGTGGCACTTATTTCCTTTTTATTTCTTTTTCTTTTATTTTATATGAAACTTACTATATAAACATATTTAGGTTTGTTTTGTAAGATATATATATATATATATATATATATATATATATATATATATATATATATATATATATATATATATATATATATATATATATATATATATATATATATATATATATATATATATATATATATTCTTTTAGTTAGTTTTAGGTTTTGGTTCTCTTAGGGAGGTTAGGGTTTGGAGAAGATTTTGGGTGTGACTTTCCTCCCTCCTAGGGTCAACCCCTATAAATTGTGTAAGAACACTATTAATCTTCTTCCTCTTTAATCCAAGCTTTCTTTGTTTATTTATTTCTTTGTTGTTTCTTTTAGTTAGTTTTAGGTTTTGGTTCTCTTAGGGAGGTTAGGGTTTGGAGAAGATTTTGGGTGTGACTTTCCTCCCTCCTAGGGTCAACCCCTATAAATTGTGTAAGAACACTATTAATCTTCTTCCTCTTTAATCCAAGCTTTCTTTGTTTATTTATTTCTTTGTTGTTTATGTACTTCCTTTGTAACTTAGGTTTCTTAATTTGTTTACTCATTCCTTTTTTTTGCATTTAATTTATATCTTTAAATATGTTGTGTAGGTAATTTCGTTTAGGCTGAGATTGACTGAACTTACCTTGGTTGGATTTGGTTGCTTCTCTTTGGTGATGGAGTTTACGAGTTTATTTCGATTAGGTTGTTCTTATTTTTTTTCCTAGGAAAATTAACCTGGTATATCAGGTATGATCCGTCTTTATGGCCTTATATGTGTAATTTTTGTGGTATTTGTTAACGCCAAAATCATAGTAGGCCTTTATGACAATTTATGGGGTAACAAATCTAGATTTAACTAATTGTTGAAATGAGATTCAATCTTGATAAACTTGTATTCCCATGTAACCATTTATACTAATTAATATGAGGTGAGGGATATTAGTCTCAATTTATAGTTTTATTCCTTTTGTTAAACGTAGTTTAAATACACATGCCTAGATTATCTTTTCGTTTTGTTATCCGATATCTCTGACACTTTTATTTGGAAGTAATAAACCAATATAATTCTAACCACTAGTCACTGTGGATTATGATACCTAAACTGGCCGTTGTACTCCATCAAAAGACTGTAGTCAATAGTCTAGGTTTTTCCATAGTTGTGGGAGTTGAGTATAATGACCGACGTATAACTTTATACACTTGCAACACGATTTCCCCCTGCTTGATCAAAATTACAAAGGGATTGTCGACCGGGTATTGGGGAAAAAGGGCTCTGCCTCACTTTGAAGGCTTATTCTGAATCCCTCATCGGCCAGGGGCTGAGGGTCGGTCGATCGGTCGTAGAAGATATTTGGCACTTCATTCCTTTTGATTTATTTTTCGTTTATTTTATTTGTAACTTACTATATAAAAAAATTTAGGTTTGTTTTGTAAGATATCTATATCTGTTCTTTTAGTTATTTTAAGGTCTTGGTTCTCTTAGGGAGGTTGGGGTTTAGAGAATATTTTGGGTGAGCCTTTTCTCCCTCCTAGGGTTTACCGATATAGGTTGTGTAAGAACACTATTAATCTTCTTCCCCTTTAATCCCTGCTTTTATTTATTATTTATTCCTTTGTTGTTTATTTAATTGCTTTGTAGCTTAGGTTTATTGCTTTATTTATTACTTTCCTTACTTTATGGCATTTAATTTATGTCTTTCGTTATGTTGTGTAGCTAATTTAGTTTAGGTTGAGATTGCTTTAACTCACCTTAGGTTGATTTGCTTACTTTTCTTTGGTTATGGTGTTTATGAGTTTATTTTGATTGGGTTGTTCTTGATTTTATGTCTAGGAGATTTAACGGGGTATATCATATATGATCCGTATTTATGACCTCGTGTGTGTAATTTTTGAAGTATTTGTTGATGCCAAAATCATAGTGGGTTTTATGATGATTTAAGGGGCGACAACTCTAGATTTAATTAACTGTTGAAATGATCCCATGTAACCATTTATACTAATTAATCCGACGTGAGGGATATTAGTCTCAATTTATATATTTTTTTTCGTTTGTTAATCGTAGTTTAAATACACATGCCCAGATTGTCTCTTCTTTTTGTTATCCGATATCTTTTAGACTTTTATTGATAAGTAATAAACCAACATAATTCTAACAACCAGTCTTTGAGGATTTTTTATGCCCGATCTTTCCACCGTAATCCCTTAAAAGAGTGTAGTCAATAGTCTAGGATTTTGCACAGCAGCAGGGGTCGAGCATAACGATCGGCGTATATCTATATACACTTGCACCACAATTTTCCCCTGCTTGATGAAAATGGCGCCGTTGCTAGGGACTTGTTTGTTTTAGAATTTCCTTTATTAAGTATTTTGTAGTACCATGTTTAATTCCTAATAAAATCATTGGACTCATTTCTATTTAAAAAAATAATGTATTTCGTAGTATTTTCTTTCTATTTGTATTCTTTTGTAGCTATTTTTGTAGTACTTCAACATTTTAGCGCCGAGAAACTCTTGAATTTTTCGGATGCACATCGCTTTGTGGATTTTGCTATCTTGGGCTATTTTTCGAGTAAGCATGTCTTATTATAATTTTTTCAGTAATCGTGGTGATAATTCCCGAAATAGCCCAAAACCTATGAATTTTGGTGAATACTCTCTTAGTTAAAAACTTGAAACATCTAAAATTTCTTTGAGTGAGTATTACCAAAGTCAAGTTATGGATTATGGGAATTTTGAGGATGATTATTCCGATTTTGGGCCTCAAAATCATTTTGATAAGAATGTTGAAATGATTTGTAATAGTTTTCGAAATTCTTATGAGAATGATTTTGATAGTTGTTCCGAGGATAGTTTCCAAACTGTTCATTATAAAGAATCAGTGCCTCCACTAATGACCTTGGGTGAGGGCTTGCGTCTTCTTGAAAATGAAAAATTTGAAAGCCGTTTTCAGGAAGAAAATTGTTCTTGGAAGCAAGAGTTGGATGGATGATTCGAATCCAACGATGATTTCTCTTTTGAGACTTTTGATTTCAGGGAATGTTTTGAAACAAATGAGGATTCGGTGCCTACTTTGGAATAAATCATTCTTGATTTGGCCCATTGTATAATATAGAATGAAAATGAGGAAACAAATGGATGTGTTATCAAATTTCAACGAAATGATTTCTTCTTTGGTCCCCAAAGTAGAATATTTCATTGAAAATGATCTTTTTTCCTTTGAAACTCAATCTTCAAGTGATGATGACTCATATCTTGAGTTTAAATTTATTTCTTCCCCATCTTTGTTCTATATTGTCAAACCGATACAAGTACCCGATGAATCGATTCTAAACTTTAAAACGTTTAACCCTTTTCATTGTTGAGGTGTACTTGCTCGAATTGCTTTCCATGAAGGAAATTTTTCCTCCGTGTGCGCCACCTCCTATTCCAATTGTAAAATCTTTTGGAGGAAATTATGTGTTTTTTAGATCCCACGTGTATTTGTCACCCATTAAATCCCAACCCCACATCATCCCCCTAAAATTTTAATTATTTATTATTAATTTCTTTCGCCTTACACATACCTTCCGTTATTTGAACGAATTTCCCATTTTTCAAAAGGTGTGCACGAAAGGGTCCCCCGTTGAACCTTCAAAGTCAAATTGTTTTTTGGTGGCCTTCAAAATTTTTAGCTTCTAGTGTATAGCTAGTTAGAAGTTCAGATTGTAGGTTGTAAATAGTTTTTATTTCTTTATTATATTTATTATTTTTCTTTATTCTTACTTATTGTCAAGCGTAATTAGTAAAGTTATTATTATTTTTTTGTTATGCTTGGTGCTAACGTGTTTTGTGGAATCGTTGGACTTGTGCTCCATTTTGAGTAATATCGCTATTTTCCTTTCTTTTTCTTATTTCTTAATTCACATTGAGGACACTGTCAGGTTTTAGTTAAGGGGTGTGGTATATTCTATCCATTCATTGGTAGGTTCCATGATTTTATTATATGTTTTCCCGAGCATGCTTTTCTTGTAAATTATTAAAAATTTTAAAAAGATTTTCTTTCTTTTTTCTCATTTGTTGGGCATTTTTCCTTTGTTTTCGATGACAAATTTTAATAAATGTCCGATCCAATAGACGATTCAATGATGCATTATCCCAATTTTAGAAGTTATTAGACTTTAGCCCTCAATTATTGATATTTTGAATAACTTCATGAAATAAACTTTCATCCCATAAGCACAAGCGCTTTCTCATTTAGTTGATTTGGTTTAATATTTTTATAACTCGGTAATCTTTTATTGCATTGTATTTACTTATACCTAGTGAAATTTGTGCTTTTCTTCGTTTGTGAGTGCTATACACTTCTCTTTCCTCCTTGAGAAAGTTACAATCATTAGTAATCTCACTATTATTTCATTGATCATTCATTAATTGAGTTCATATATGAAATGTATTACTTGAGAATGATTTTCAAAGTTTGTTTTGACTCAAGAATTGTGTAAAGTTTAGGAAATGATCATAGGGTATCTTTGTTATATCACCCTTATTGGCCTTGACATCACCTTAACTGTTTTCCCTCATCAACTCTTTTGAGCCTAAATATAACCATTCGTTTCGTAACCCCAAATCCCATAATCAACTCCACATTGGAGTTATAAATCATATATTTCACCTTCCATACCTTTGTTGGGAATAACACTTGGATTTAAATGATGTTTCGTGTTACGTGGTTGCAATTAAGCATGTGAGAGTGAGAAAAAGTGAAGAAAAAAAAGAAGCAAAAAAAAAGAGAAGGAAGAAAACAAAAGAAAAAGTGAGAAAAAGATAAAAAGAAAAGAAATATAAGGTTTCATTTATGTATATAGTGTTCAATAATCCTCTTCACTCTCCAATTTCAGATCCAATGCTTGTTATGGAATCATTGTCCAATTTTGTAGTTGCCCACATTTCCCATTATTCCATGTTTTTCATTTCGAATACCTTTGAATATGTACATAGTCCTTTCGTTTCATAACCTTAACCCCAAGCCTACATTACAACCAAATAAAGTCCTATCTTATCCTAGGGTGATTTAAATCAAAAGTTTAAATAGTTTGGATAATCTGTGAAAATACATTTCGCCTCCCTTAATGATGGTATCTTTCATTGAGATTAGATGTTTTTCATGTTATATATAGCGTTCTTCTTTAGTGACATGTTGAAAGACCCCGGAATTTTGATTCTTCAATTTTATCAATCAAAATCAAACTTATAATATAATTTCCTTTTAAACAAACAACAGATGCGGAAGCGTAAAGGTGATGGTTCAACTTTGAAACAAACAAATTTTAATTTCTTAAACAAATTAAGATTAGACCAAGTGAAGTAAAATTAATCAATTAATATATTCACTTAAACCAATTAATTAATCCAAGTCCTAGAATTTGCCTAAGTCATGTTTATCAATATTAGCAAATTATGCGAAACCAAATTTTAGCAAATGACTTGAATTAGAGAGACATTACCCAATATTTAGTATAAGTCCCAAATTAAATGAGTGTGATAATTTAAACCAAATTTTATCTTGAATTATTCTTAACATGCGTTCTACGTTATTTTACAAGATAAAATAAACCAATCACACTACGCCGCGATGTACGAGGAAAAACCCAAGACGGGAAACAACCTCGGACGGCCCTAGCCACAAATCCACTAGATACGGAATTACAAGTACAAGACAGATAGACTTACAACGCACGACTCGATCCCTCTCAAGCCTCGACGCTTCTTCTTGTAGACACCTCTTCCTAGCGGATAACCTTGGAACACCACCGCGGTCTCGGAATCCACCGATAGGACTTTATATGGTCACCGTCACCCGAACATGGAGCCTTTCTCCGTGTGGGTAAATCAACATGAGAAACACTTCTTCTTTCTTCGTGGGAGGTAGAAGCAAAACCCGAAACTTCTCTTCTTGAATTCGGTAGAGAAAAACCGGTGCCAAACTCCAAGCAATTGATATGTATATGAGAACTTGGAATAAACTTATTTGGGTGTAAACACTAGAGTGATGGATATTTTTCTCTATAAAATTTCACTCAAAACATGAACATTTTCCTTAAAACAATTTGATCGCAAACTCTCTCTAAGAGATGAAAATGGTTAGGAAAGTTAGATTGGAAAATGTTCTTCCCGCACATATTAAAGTCTGAAAAAGTTGGTTAAAAACAAGTGGGGAAGTGGGTGAAAAACTGCCAAAAAAACTGCCAATAACTATTTCCGCCTGGCATCTCGTTCGAATGACATTTCATTCGAACGAAATCTCGTTCGAACGAGACTTCTAACGACGTTCCAGATTGAACTCGTTAGAATCTCGTTGGATATCTCGTTCGAACAGGAAGTTCGTTCGAATGACATATCGAATGACATGTAAGTGGCCTAATATGGAAACTCGTTGGCAGGTTCGTTCGAATGACATTTTCGTTCGAACGACAATCTCGTTCGAACGACTCTATCGAATGAGAAACCAGAAAGTTTGAATATTTTTATTTAAGCCCAGAAAACTTTATTAACATTTATTTAAAGTTTTAATTAATTCTTTCTTAAAAAAAAACGCAGTTATTATAAAACCTAACACCCAATAAACTTGTTCCAAGCTCCTATATATAATATTCCATTCATACCTTGGGAGCATGGAACCATAATTGATGACGTAGAAACGAGGCACGCAAACCGGCATATTTGATGAGGCTTTATACTCTTTGCCGCTACGTCTTCAACAAACACTTGATAGGCTTGAGAATATTACAATTAAATACTATCCTATGAATAAATGTTTTTGTCCGGAATTGAGCCAAAACTATATATGGAGTCAATTGGAAATTTGTGTCCTTACAAATCTCCCCCTTTGGCTATTCCGGGATAAAAACCAAACAAAAATCCTAAAGGGCCGTCAAGCTCACTAGACTCAAAACATAACCCACCCAAAACTTGACTCAACCCAAGGATCAAATGCTTTGCCATTGAAAGATGCCGCTTTAGAATAATTCCTGCACACTTAAGAACTCATCAAATGCGTAGGGAATATCAAAATGCCGCTTTAGAATAATTCCTGCACACTTAAGCAAACTCATCAAATGCATAGGGAATATCAAAATATTAAATACAATTAATTAAAAACTCCCCCTAAATTAATTCTCCCCTTTATCTCAAACAAATGACATACTTAGAAAGACGTCTCCCCCTAAGATAAATCTCCCCCAAACTAAGATACGATACTAATAGGATTAGATACAATTTCTCCCCCCCTATCATTATTCTCCCCCTTTTTGTTCAGGAATAGGCAAAGGATATAGAACTAATAAATAGCATGTTGAAGCTCAAAGTGAGAAGATATGAAAGCATATGGGCAATAAAAAGCAAGGCAAAGATAAACAAATATCATATATATATAAACTAGAAATATACCAATGACGCACTTGCATATATATATATATATATATAGATATAAACACACATATAACACAAAATACAATAAGTTTGCACACTCGTATGGCAAAAATGTGTCATATGGAAACGGAAGTGTTGGGGTGTGAACTAGTAACAATTAAATTTAGACCCAAACACTTAATAAACATTCACGGAGTTCTCATTTGATTGCAACCTTTATCACATTTAAATATAACCTCATGTGGCAATATGAAGATTGAACTCAATGAACAAACATACACAATGCATACAAGCCTAGCATGATGATGATTCTACAAACCAAATAGAGTCATGACATTAAAGACAACTAGGATAAACGGACATTGTGCAAACCGTTGATATACCATCCAATTCTCCCTCAATAATCATATATATTCTTTTGCTTTTGAATGAATATATCAAACAAATATAGGCCTTGGCAATTGTTTTATTTTTAATGCCAAATATTCTGCTTTTAGGCCTTTGGATCACGTATTTCTTTTAGATCCAATAAACGGTGGCTTACTATCGCAAAGGATTTAATTCATCCTTTCGGAGCCCTTCCCCGTGCACATTTATATTTATCATGTTTTCGTTTTGCACACAAATCTCACATGCAACGGATTTTGACATGCACTAGTCCTCCTAGGTCATAGATATGTAGATGACTAGATTGGTAGGAGAACACCTCAAAAAGCTCAAATATAACATGTGACATTAAGATTTCAAAAGAGCTTGTGCATGTGTGAAAAGAGGCATATAGAAATAGAATCCATTTAAACAATACAAAATCCAACTACTCCATAAAATATGGTAAAGAACATTTTATAAACCAAAAGTTCTAGCCACGTGAGAGCGTAAAAGATGGGATTCAAACACAAATATATGCCACATAAAGTGTGTCAAACTAAAATACACACAAAATAATTTTTTTTTTGAGTTTTTGACATTTTTAACCAAAAATAAAGATATATACTCAAAAGAATAAACAGAAATCATTTGAACTTTTCATTAAGCTTAAGTTACCAAGAGGTAAAATTCAAATGATAAACAAAAATCTTTTTGTATTTTTCATTTAATGCAAACAAAATGAAGGAAATATAATACAAAAGATAAACAAAAATCATAATTCTAGCATGTGATAATTATGGAGCATAGACTAGAAAATGATTAAACAAGCATACATTTAGCATGTGAATATAGCATGAAGTACAAACACTAAAGTATGCAAAAGACTAACACATTCATCCTTTAGATTTAGCAAGGGAGGAAGCATGTGAAAGTAAATGAGAATCAAAAACCCTATTTTGCAAAGCAACCAAGTCGGATTTCCTAACCCAAATTAATGAAGAATGACTATCTTGGGGTGTAGGAACTTCAACTACCGTGGTTAGTTTACTATGGGGTTCTCTAGGAATTCGTTTAAGATTTAAACAAAATTTCCTAAGATGACCTTTTTGACCACAATGAGTAAAAGTGAAAACATGTCAAAAAGATTTACTTAAGGAGTGATCTTTAAATGTATTCCTAGTAGATTCTCCTAAAACATTGGTTTGGGCATTATGAGTAAATTCATTACAAGTATTGAAGCCTAAACCACAAGTGTCATTTTTAATTTGGACCGTTCCTAAGATTTTATCTAGTTTTTCCGAACGACACTCCAAATCAAATTTGACATTACTAGAGTCTTTTAATTTATTTTGCAATTCTAAAATGTTAGACTCTAAAAAAACATTTCGCTCTTCAAAAGCAATAAGCTCCTTTTTCAAGGATTCCATTAAACCTCTAAGGCTATCTCTCTCGCCTTCTACATATTCAAGTTTCTCTTGAAGAGTCTTCACATGTGTCCTAAGGTCTTCTATTAAAACATTGTCATCAACGACCTTGACACTTTCTCTTAAACTACCTTTTAACTTCAAATTAGCTCTTTTCAATTTAATAGATTCTTTATAAAGTTCTTGAAAATCATTTTGAAGTTCACTCACATTAACCTCTTCTTCATTTTCACTCTCTCTGTCTTCTCCACTCTCACTATCATCAAAAACAAGGGATTCATAAACTATGACCTTGGAAGTGTCATGAGTTAAAGTTTCATCAATCGATGAGTTCTCACTATCACTCACATGACTAGCCATAAAAGCCACAAAATTTTTCTTAGTGAGGGAATCGGGTTTCTCTTCCTTATCACTATCACTAAGGGTCGCATTATATGAAATGGGTCGCTTACCCTCTTTCCTTAGTTTAGTGGGGCACTCATAAGCCCTATGGCCATAACCTTCACAACCAAAACACTTATTAGACTCGTCCCTATCTAATTGTTCATTACTAGGTTTAGGGATCTTCTCGGCTTTAGGAATCTTCTCGGCTTTAGAAATATTTTCGCCTTTATCATGCTTAGAAGATTCGAATTTCTTAAAATCATTTTTAAATTTATCTTTGTTAATTTTAAGATATTTTCTAAATTTACGAGCAAATAAAGCCATATCTTCCGAGTCACTATCACTATCTCTCTCTACTACTTGTTTGACCTCTTTTCGGGCTCTTAAAGCAACACCCTTTTCGATTTTCTTTTCAGTTTTAGAGGGAAACATATCTAGTTCATAGGTTTGTAAATCACCTACAAGCTCTTTTAATTTCGTAGAGGCTAAAGTGGGTAAAGAATTTAAAACGGTCACCTTTGGAATAAATCTATCGGGTAGGGACCTTAAAATTTTCTTTACTACACGGTCGTCAGGTATTTTCTCTCCCAAGTTAAAAGATGAATTGACAATATCAGAAAGTCTAGCATAAAATTCATCAAAAGTTTCTTTCTCATTCATTATGATAGTTTCAAATTGAGTGGTGAGGTTTTGGAGTTTTGAAGCTTTAACGACACTAGTTCCTTCATGAGTTAATTGTAAAATATCCCAAGCTTCTTTAGCGATTTCACACGTCATAATACGTCGGAATTCATCCGGTGTGACAGCGCTAAACAAGGCATTTAAACCTCGGGAATTAAAATTAACAAGTTTAAACTCATTTTCAGTCCATCTATCGGCGGGTTTGATAACACGTTCATTTTCAACTAAATAAGTTGGTGGGGACCACCCGTCAACAACAGACATCCAAACTCTCTCATCGATAGATTTTAGTGCCGATTTCAAGCGCGCTTTCCAATACGCGTAGTTTGAACCATCGAAAATAGGAAATTTTGAAAATGGGGAAAATTCCATTTTAGCCAAAAATTATTTAAAGGATCGTTAACGAAATAATTTATCGCTTTGGCTCTGATACCAATTTGAAAGACCCCGGAATTTTGATTCTTCAATTTTATCAATCAAAATCAAACTTATAATATAATTTCCTTTTAAACAAACAACAGATGCGGAAGCGTAAAGGTGATGGTTCAACTTTGAAACAAACAAAATTTTAATTTCTTAAACAAATTAAGATTAGACCAAGTGAAGTAAAATTAATCAATTAATATATTCACTTAAACCAATTAATTAATCCAAGTCCTAGAATTTGCCTAAGTCATGTTTATCAATATTAGCAAATTAGGCGAAACCAAATTTTAGAAAATTGCTTGAATTAGAGAGACATTACCCAATATTTAGTATAAGTCCCAAATAAAATGAGTGTGATAATTTAAACCAAATTTTATCTTGAATTATTCTTAACATGCGTTCTACGTTATTTTACAAGATAAAATAAACCAATCACACTACGCCGCGATGTAGGAGGAAAAACCCAAGACGGGAAACGACCTCGGACGGCCCTAGCCACAAATCAACTAGATACGGAATTACAAGTACAAGAGAGATAGACTTACAACGCACGACTCGATCCCTCTCAAGCCTCGATGCTTCTTCTTGTAGTTACCTCTTCCTAGCGGATAACCTTGGAACACCACCGCGGTCTCGGAATCCACCGATAGGACTTTATATGGTCACTGTCACCCGAACATGGAGCCTTTCTCCGTGTGGGTAAATCAACATGAGAAACATTTCTTCTTTCTTCGTGGGAGGTAGAAGCAAAACCCGAAACTTCTCTTCTTGAATTCGGTAGAGAAAAACCGGTGCCAAACTCCAAGCAATTGATATGTATATGAGAACTTGGAATAAACTTATTTGGGTGTAAACACTAGAGTGATGGATATTTTTCTCTAAAAAATTTCACTCAAAACATGAACATTTTCCTTAAAACAATTTGATCGCAAACTCTCTCTAAGAGATGAAAATGGTTAGGAAAGTTAGATTGGAAAATGTTCTTCCCACACATATTAAAGTCTGAAAAAGTTGGTTAAAAACAAGTGGGGAAGTGGGTGCAAAACTGCCAAAAAAACTGCCAATAACTGTTCCCGCCTGGCATCTCGTTCGAACGACATTTTGTTCGAATGAAATCTCGTTCAAATGAGACTTCTAACTACGTTCCAGATTGAACTCGTTAGAATCTCGTTGGATATCTCGTTCGAATAGGAAGTTCGTTCGAACGACATATCGAATGACATGTCAGTGGCCTAATATGGAAACTCGTTGGCAGGTTCGTTCGAACGACATTTTCGTTCGAACGACAATCTCGTTCGAACGAATCTATCGAACGAGAAACCAGAAAGTTTGAATATTCTTGTTTAAGCCCAGAAAACTTTATAAACATTTATTTAAAGTTTTAATTAATTCTTTCTTAAAACAAAACGCAGTTATTATAAAACCTAACACCCAATAAACTTGTTCCAAGCTCCTATATATAATATTGCATTCATACCTTGGGAGCATGGAACCATAATTGATGGCGTAGAAACGAGGCACGCAAACCGGCATATTTGATGAGGCTTTATACTCTTTGCCGCTACGTCTTCAACAAACACTTGATAGGCTTGAGAATATTACAATTAAATACTATCCTATGAATAAATGTTTTTGTCCGGAATTGAGCCAAAACTATATATGGACTCAATTTGAAATTTGTGTCCTTACACATGTGCGCGACCCACGACCTAGTTTTCATTTATATTTAATCTTTTTAGTCACATGTCCCGTGTATTATATAATATTCAAAGTGATTTCATTTGTTGAGTGTAATATCCGGTGATGATTTAGTTTTGCACGCTTTAACACTTATCTAATTTATTTAATTTTTTTCCAAACCGTACTTTAAATTTGCTCATTTCCCTCCCACTTTAAAGGTTTTAAGTCCACGAGGTTCATTATATAATGTTAATAATACGTACTTTTCTGTGAATTCATTCACTTTTATAATAACGTGTTTGAAATCTTTTTTGTTATTGTTGGGCTTGTCACATGTTGGTGGGATATATATTTTGAGGAAACACAGATGTTTGTGGGTTTCATCACTAAAAACCCTCACGAGACAACACTCATCCACTAAGGTAACCTGGGAATGTAACGGCTTATTACATATGCTAAATGCAATTGTGTTCCCTACGAAAGTGGAATTTATAGTTTGTTGCATGCATACGTGTTGTACCATATTCTTTGGAATGGTTTTTTTTGTTTCATCACTAGGGACTAGCAATTTCTAAGCTAGGGGGTGTGATTAGTCACGAATATTGCATATCCACCCCCGTTATCTTTATAGAATTGCACGAAAGCATAGTTCCTTGAGTTAGCTTCGCGTGGTCGTCGCAAATGGTATGCCGTTTCGAGTCCGAATGAAGAAGTTAGAGCACATTCAATAAAGCACTTTTCCTCCCATGTGAAGACCAAAGGAGGCCAGAAAATCGAGGACCGGTCGATCGACCCACAACCCTCAGTCCACAGGTGATTCAAAATAATCCTTCGAAGTGAGGCAAAACCTTTTTTCTCCAACACCCGGTCAATCGGCTCCTTGACAATGGTCGACCGGTCATAGCATATAGTTGGCTCTTCGTTCCTTTTCATTTCTTTTTCTTTTCTTTTATTTGTAACTTAACATATAAAAAAATTGAGTTTTGTTTTATACGATATCTATATATATTCTTTTAGTTAAATTTAGGTTTTGATTCTCTTAAGGAGGTTAGGGTTTGGAGAATATTTTTGGTGTGCCTTTTCTCCCTCCTAGTGTTTACCCATATAGCATGTGTAAAAACATTATTCATCTTCTTCCTATTTAATCCAAGATTTCATTGTTTATTTATTGATTTTTTGTTTATTTACTTGCTTTGTAACTCGAGTTTACAGCTTTATTTATTATTTTCCTTACTTTCTTGCATTTAGTTTATGTATTTCATTATATTGTGTAGCTAATTTAGTTTAGGTAGAGATTGATTGAACTCACATTGGATTGATTTAGTTGTTTTTCTTCCGTGATGGAGTTTATGAGTTTATATCGATTAGGTTTTCCTTGATTTTACGCCTTGGGGATTTAACAGGGTGTATCTTGTGTGCTCCGTATTTACGACCTTATGTGTGTAATTTTCAGGGTATTTGTCGCTGCCAAAATCATAGTAGGCTTTTATGGTGATTTAGGGACTGACAACTCTTGATTTAATTAACTGTTGAAATTAGATTCAATCTTGATAAACTTGTACTCCCATGTAACCATTTATACTAATTAATATAACGTGAGGGATATTAGTGTTAATCTATAGTTTTTATTTCTTTTGTTAATCGCAGTTTAAATACACATGCCGAGATTGTCTTTTCTTTTTGTGATCCGATATCGTTTACACTTTTATTGAGAAGTAATAAACCAATATAATTATAACAACTACTCTCTATGGATTTTTGATACCCGGACTGGACGTTGTACTCCCTTAAAAGAGTGTAGCCAATAGTCTGGGTTTTTGCAAAGCGGCGGGAGCCGAGCATAATGACCAACGTATATTTTTATACCCTTTCTTCACGGTTTTCCCATTCTTGATCAGCTTTTTTAGTAAAAGACTCAAAAGAAACACATTATAATAAATCAGGTATGATAGTTTAATACCTAAGGAGTGCTCAGTGTAGCACATATATCCTGTTCCGCAGAACTAGGAACATCAGCCTCACTAACCTGAAAATAATGAAACAGGGGTGTGATGGTAAGAAACTTGCACAGTAAAAGAAAGAATGAAAAGTAGGGAAACAGGAAAGAGCATGAGATATGATAGGATATTACCTCCCACACCGCAACCTCCCCAAGTTGTTCCATAGTAACTGAAAGAGTCATAGCACTAACATGAAAACAAGGAAAAAAAGAAGTGTTAGCGAACACTTGCATAAAAAAATTCAAGTTGGAAAAAAAATAATGTATGAAAATAAATACCTGGGTAGCCTCCTCCACGATGCTAACCGGTTGTTCCTTAGTCACAATAACAGGTGCAATATCAACCTGGGAACAAAGATACAGTTACCACAGGTAAATGGACCTCAACTAAAGATATGTAAAAAGGGGGGGGGGGACTTGTGAAGAAAAAAGGCAAGTATAACAAACAGATATATCAAAGAAGTACCTGAAGAGTCACCTCCACAGTACTCATAACATGTCTCACAGATATTGGGACCTCAGTCATGTTAACCTAAAGACAAGTAAATAAAGAAGTGTTAGCAAAAACTTGCACATTAAAATCAGGAGATATAAGTAGAATATGTAGTACCTAAGGGGTCACCTCTATATGACTCGTAACAGACGCTATAGGCAAAGGCTCAGCACTGCTAGCCTAAGGGCGAATAAACAATCCAGTGTTAGTAAGTCACTCATATGGAAAAATAAATCTCAAAAGAAAAATTGAAGGGAATACCTGGGGAGGCACTATCATAGTGTTCATGCTTGGCCCCACAAAGGAAAGGACCTCACCAGCAACAAAAGCCACCCGAGGACCAGTCACGGGAGCAATCGATGAAGAGGTACCATGAACCAACTAAAACATAAATAAATAAGAACAAGTTATGACTTAGATGCAGTTGTGACCATGAGTGAAGGTAGTTCAAGAATAGAAAAATAACTAAAGTACCTAGACCCCTAAAAGGGATGAAGGGCAAAAGGAAATCACAACTATAAGAGAAATAACAGTGGAGGCTTGTTCACTAACAAGTTAGTTAGAAATGAATATTGCAAAAAAATGGTAATGGCACAAGTGGAGTAATTAATGTCTATCAAGATGCGATAGCCTGTGAAATAGGCTCGCTATAAGCGATGATGAATATTGGATGAGAAAGAATGGGATGGATCTAGGTCCTGTTATCCATAGGCACAAAAAACATGGGGATAGATTTCTTCTCAGAAGTTGATAGGCATGGAATAGAAATCCTAGTGGGAAACACTATCCGTGCAGTGGTTGAAGGTTTAAGCGAAGTTCAGCCCTGCAAAAAGAAAGACAGAAGAAACAAAGGCAACAAAAGTTTTAGTCATTAATAAACTTAGATGAAAGAAGATACCAGAAAAAAAGAATCAATACCTCTAGGGATGAAGTAGTGGAAGGCCTAACTATAGAACTGCCCACTGTAGAGGAAGCCGGAAATGAGGTACTACGACTAGGGGCAACATTCCTCTACAAGTGGGTGGAGATGAATGCATTAAGATAAGTCTAGAAGGCAACAAATCAAAATACTTGGAGAGATTGATTATTACCTGAACAAAGCGAGAGGACACAAAAGAGGTCCTCGTAGTAGTGGGGAACACATATCAAAGTTGCAGGGTCAATAGATACCACATTCCGAATGGTGGTATAAAACCACATTCCATTCTGGTCTCAAAACCACACCATTCCAAGTATTTTATGGGTTTCCTCCCCTCCATTGGGATATACCAAGAACTATTGACATAACAGTAGTTGCGGTGGAAGATTTCATGAAGGAAAAATTATTGATGAGTGCATAACCGAACTAAGCAGTTCACCAGTTAAAAGATAAAAAGAGAACTGAGAGGGAGTTTTAGATTAAAGATTTAGTCTACCTGAGGTTACAACTAGACCGACAAACTTCTATAGCATTTCAGAGGAATTTGAAGCTGGCATCAAGATAATACAAACCACTTCCAATCGTTTCCAAGGTTGGCTAAGTACCATTTAAGTTACAACTATATCCAGGTAGCAAGATACATCCAGTATTTTGCATATCTCAACTAAAGAAAAAGGTGGGACAACAAGCCATTCCATCTTGCCAATTACCATTGGTTGGATGTGAAGGCCAACTACACATGGAACCATAAAAATGGTCATGGACAAAGTCCGTGACCCATTCCGCGACCATTTTTTCTAATTTGGTTTGTCGCGGTGTGGATCACGGACTTTGGCTGCGACCATTTTTCATCACGATTGGGGGTCATGGACTTTGGACGCAACCATTTTTATGCGCGATGAAAAAAATAAAAATGGTCATGGATAAAGACCATGACCATATTTAACTATAATAAAAAAAAATTGTTCATTTTTGGGTCCATCCTAAAAGTGGTGGTCCTGTGACTACACGTTTGATTACTACGTGTTACGTTGGATGCGTACAAGGTGTTACAAATTTTTATTATTGGCAAAACAACAAAAAAAGTCACGAATTGGGAATGTTATTAATAAATTAATATTCATACAACTTAAAAATATTATATGCCTTAATAATTCACAAACCAAAAAAAATTGGGCAGAGTTTCCTTTATTTTCTTGACATTCCAAACCCTGTTAATATAAACCATGCTTATTATAAAGCCCGCACGACCATGAAAGTTAATATTCAAATTATAGAAGTCCGCACTACCATAAAACTAAACAATAAAACTATAAAAGCCCGCACGGATGTAACACATAAAAAATATAATCCTGAATGTCAACAACATTGTATAAATAATCTTCATGTTGTAAACCATTTCCTTCTTCATGTGTTCCACGTGCATAAAAGCAAACAATACAATGTTATCCCGCAAAAAATAGAATACAAAAAACAAATGACATCAGTAACCAAGTAGCTTAAAAAAAATTGTTTTCAAGCTGAAAAATTGCATATACGAGTTATAATTGTCATCGTATCAGTTTCTACGAGTTACATTGGTCCCGTGCGAGGTGTTGGGGCCTCTCACGAGGCCGTTTAGGGGTTGTTTTGGGGTGTCGTCCCCTAACGCCTTAGTTTAAGTCTAAGTCCAGATATTCTCAAATTATCATCTTATTCTCGAACTGGGAGTCCATTGATCGCATGGTCAGTCCCTACAAGTTACATTAGTCCCGTGCCAGGTGTTGGTGCCTCACACGATGCCGTTTGGGGGCTGTTTTGGGGTGTCCCCCCTCTAAAGGCTTATTTTTAATCAAAAGTATAGATATTTTCAAATTATCATCGTATTCTCAAATCGAGAGTCCCGTGAATGCGTGTTCAGTCCCTATAAGTTATATTGGTCCCACGCGAGATGTTGGTGGGTCTCATGGGGTCGTTTGGGGGCTATTTCAGGGTTTTTCCCTCTAAGGCCTTGTTTTTAAGACCAAGTCTATATTTTTTCAAATTATCATCGTATTCTGAAATTGGGAGTCCCATGATTGTGCGGTCATTTCCTACGATTTACATTGGTCATATGCGAGGTGTTGGTGCATCCCACTGGGTGGTTTGGGGGCTGTTTTGGGGTTCACCTTTTGAGGCTATTTTTTTACATCGAAGTCTTGATATTTTCAAATTATCATCATATTCTCAAACAGGGAGTCCCGTGACCACGTGATCAGTTCCTATGAGTTACATTGGTCCCGTGCGAGGTATCGATGCCTCTCACGGGGCTGTTTGTGGGTTATTTTGGGGTTTCTCCCTCTAACGCCATGTTTTTAAGCCTAAGTCTAGAAATTTTCAAATTATCATCGTATTCTCAAATCGTGAGTCCCATGATCGCCCAGTCAGTTCCTATGAGTTACATTGGTCCGGTGCGAGGTGTTAATGCCTCTTACGGGAAAGTTCGGGGGCTCTTATGGGTTTTTGCCCTCTAATGCCATGTTTTTATGTTTTAAGTCATGATATTATTATATTATTGTTGTATTCTCAAATTGGGAGTCCCTTGATCGCGTGGTCACTTTCTACGAGTTATATTGATCCCGTATGAGCTGTTGGTGCCTCTCATAGAGCCATTTGGCGGTTGTTTCGGGGTTTCCTTCTCTAACGCCATGTTTTGAAGCCTAAGTCTTTATATTTTCAAATTATCATTGTATTCTCAAATAAGGAGTCGCATGATCATGCGGTTAGTTCCAACATGTTATATTGATCCCGTCCGAGGTGTTGGTGCCTCTCACGAGGCCGTTTGGGGGTTGTTTTTGAGGTTTTCCCTCTAAAGCCATATTTTTAAGCTCAAGTCTAGATATTTTCACATTACATCGTATTCTCAAATTAGTGGTCTCGTGCCCACACGATCAGTTCTTATGAGTTGTATTAGTATCGTACGAGGTGTCAGTACCTCTCATGGGGCCGTTTGTGAGCTGTTTCAGGGTTTTCCCCTCTGACGCTATATTTTTAAGCCTAAGTTTTCAAATTATCATCGTATTCTGAAATTGGGAGTCCCGTGACCATGCGGTGTGTTCGTATGAGTTACCTTGATCTCGTGTGAGGTGTTGGTGCCTCTCACGGGGCCGTTTGGGGTCTATTTTAGGTTTTTTCCCTCAAACGCCATGGTTTTAAGCATAAGTATAGATATTTTCAAATTATCATCATATTCTCAAATCCGGAGTTCCGTGAGCATGCGCTCAGTTTTTACGAGTTACATTAATCCCCTTAGAGGTGTCGGTGCCTCTTACGGGAGCGTTCGGTGTCTGTTTTGTTTTTTTTTTCCTCTAACGCCATATTTTTAAGCCTAAGTCTTGATATTTACAAATTATCATTGTATTCTCAAACTAGGAGTCCCGTGATCGTGCGATTAGTTCTGATGAGTTACATTGGTCCTATGTTAGGTGTTGGTGCCTCTCACGGGATCGTTCAGGGGTTGTATATTAAGTTAACACTAAGATGCATGGTCACTGGACCATCGATCTCATTAGTATTTCTCAAACCAAGGCCCTGTATATTAAGTTAACATTAATATGACAATATATTCCTTTTCTCTCAAATCACCGAATAAAATATGTAAATTTTTCCATCATGCATTTTGAGAGCATGGAAATATAGTCTAAATGAAAGAATTAGTCAATTGAACTCAGATCTCTGTAGGTGAAATTGATATATCCAACTCATCTAAGTTCATGCAACGAAGTGAATATATATACTCCTTTGTGTGACTACCTTTCAAGTAGGAAATTTTCATTACAATCATTTGAAGGTGATTTTGTTTTTTCATCTCTAGAAATTCATCTCTTTTCTTCATACCAAGGAAGCTACTGTAGGCTAAATAATGTTATTATAAAAGGCATTTCAATCAACAAACTCATACTTTGCTCGAATGAAATTCTCAATCATAACTCAGTCATAGTTACGAGGCAACTTAACTTCCTATTAGCTATTTGATTTCTCATTTCCCATGTCTGGAAACAAACATCAATAAAATAGACTTTTAACCAACAAGTTCTTCACTCATAAAATGATGTCTAACAAGAAAAACTGAAAAGTAAGAAACTAAAGTGTGATGCTCACATTGAATAGATTCAAACCGATCAGGAAGTCAGGTGTCTAGCGTAGCAGATGTAACCTACAGTAATAACAATAAGGAATGTTTTTCTCATTGATCCGAGGAAACACATTTTCAATGTAGAATTATGTTGGAGCATACTTGGGATTGTTTTTTTTACTGTCCGTCTAGTTTTCATAACATATGATTTTTTATAAATATAAATTGGAGTTGCAGCGCACTGATATTAAAATGAGTCATAACAAAATATGCAATTAGAACTTCCTATATATGAATTATTCGTAAATCCGGATAGGTTTATATCAATTGTCAACAATGAAAGAAAGATTGACAAGTTGTAAAGTTTCACGAGAGACTTTCAGACTACAGATGCATCACAAGTTTAAACTTTGGCACGATACATATGGAATACAACGAACTCTTAATTTTAAGTCAAGCCACAAGGAGAAAGCATCAAACAAATAAATCCACAACCTTCACTCACAAATAAACACATCAAAATATCAAAGTTCATAAGAAAAAATGACCGTAACAATAAAAACTGGTTATTAATAGACAAAGAAGTTGCATAACGGTTATATAATAGTTATATAACAATTTATATAAATTGTTATGTAACAGATTATTGAACTGTCATATAACCGTTAATATAAATTATTATATAACAGTTATATAAACTGTTATATAATAGTTTATATAATTATTATATAACAATTTATATTAATTGCTTTATATAAACTATTATATAACAGTTACGATACTTGTTGACGGCTACAAATCCATCACTTCTTTATTTTTGTTGTAAATCATATTGAGAAGCTAATTTTTTAGAGAACTCCTATAGGTCTTGGGTTGTGGTGGAATTAACAGTGCAATCCATTTCTGGTTCTAATACACTTAGAGATGACCATTCATTTTTTACAACATCTTCAGAAGAAAATGATATTTTTCTAGGGGACAAATCAAGAATTTTGACACAATATAATTTTGCCCATTGAGTTTTAGGAGGAAAGGTAGTCATAAGTATGGGATTGGGAAAAACTAAAATCAAAATATATGATTAGCAATACAGAACCAGTAGCCCGAACAACTTGCTGATCTAAGATATTTGAGATAGAAATACAATGCAATACAATGCTTGGTTATCACATATTTGAGATAGAAATAAAATGCAATGTTTCAGACATAGTTGAGTTTTAATCTTAGTCTGACTATATCAAGTAAACACAAAGTCACAATGTTATAACTAGTTTCCTTATTACAAGCCTATGAACAAGCTCAAAGGGAAATGCATCGTCAATTTTTTACACGATAACCCGTTCATGGTAAAAACTCGAAATGACCTGAACATGATATGATTAACTTGTATAGATTTAAGAGTACCAAAAATGACATAACTAACCCGAATTTTGACCCCTAGTATCAAGTAAACACAAAGTCACAAAGTTGCAACCAGTTTCTTTATTACAGTATTATGCAGAGACTCCCCCACACTAGTAGCACACGTACTCATGTAAAAGACTAGATGTAAAATTTCATATGTTGAGATCACATAACGGATTAGAAGTATCGTAAAATTTAAAAGAAGCATTGTTCAATGGATTTTGTTATAAAGTAAGTGTGATATCATTAAATATGGTGAGGTGTTAGTGCCTCTCGCGAGGCCGTTTGGTGAATGTTTCGGACTTTCGCCCTCTAACGCCATGTTTTTAAGCCTAAGTCTAGAAATTTTCAAATTGTCATTGTATTCTCAAATCAGGAGTGCCGTGATCATGAGGCCAATTCCTACGCGTTACATTGGTCTTGTGCGAGGTGTTGGTGCCTCTTACAGGGCCGATCGAGGGATGTTTCGGGCTTTCTCCCCCTAACGCCATGTTTTTAAACCTAAGTCATGATATTTTCAAATTATCATCGTATTCTTAAATCAGGAGTCCCGTGATCGCCTAGTCAGTTTCTACAAGTTACATTGGTCCCGTGTGAGGTGTTGGTGCCTCTCATGGGGCTATTCGGGGGCCATTGCGAATTTTCACCCTCTAATGCCATGTTTTTAAGCCTAAGCCTAGATATTTACAAATTATCCTCATATTATCAAATCGGGTAACCCGTGATCCTGCGGTCAGTTTCTATGAGTTACATTGGTTGCGTGCGAGGTGTTGGTGCCTTTCACATTGCCGTTTCGGGGTGTCACCCTCTAACGCCGTGTTTTTAAGCCGAAGTTTGATATTTTCAAATTATCAACGTATTCTCAAACCAAGAGTCCCATGATCACGCGGTTAGTTCCTACGAGTTACATTGGTCCCATGCAAGGTGTTGGTTCCTCAAAAGGGGCAGTTTGGGGGATATTTCAGGGTTTTCCCCTCAAACGCCTTATTTTTAAGCTTAAATATAGATATTTTTAAATTATCAACATATTCTCGTACTAGGAGTCTCGTGACCACACGATTAGTTCCTATGAGCCATATTGGTCCCGTGCCATTTGTTGGTGCCTCTCACGGGGCTGTTCAAGCCCTGTTTTGGGGTTCCCCCTCTAATGCCATGTTTTTAAACTTAAGTCTAGATATTTTCAAATTATTGATGTATTCTGAAATTGGGAGTCCAATGATCACGCAATTAGTTCCTATGAGTTACATTGGTCCCGTACGAGGTGTTGGTGCATCTCATAGGACAATTCGGAGGTTATTTTGGGGTTTTCCCCTCTAACACCATGCTTTTAAGATTAAGTCTAGATATTTTCAAATTATCAATGTATTCTTGTACTGGGAGTCCCGTGACCAAGCGGTCAGTTCCTACGAGTTACATTGGTCCCGTGCGAGGTGTTAGTGCTTCTCACTGGGCGGTTCGGGGGGTATTTTGGGGATCCCCCTCTAACGCCATGTTTTTAATCCTAAGCCTTGATATTTTTAAATTATCATCGTATTCTCAAACCGGGACTCCCCTTATTATGCGATCAGTTCCAATAAGTTACATTAATCATATGCAAGGTGTTGGTGGTTCTTACGGGGCGGTTCGAGAGCTGTTTTGGGGTTTCGGCTTTTATGGCCATGTTTTTAAGCCTAAGTCTTGATATTTTCAAATTATCATTGTATTCTCAAACCGTCAGTCCTCTTATAACGCAATCAGTTACTACGAGTTACATTGGTTCCGTGCGAGGTGTTGGTGCCTCTAAGGGACAGTTTGGGGGTTGTTTCAAGTTTTTCCATTTTAACGCCATGTTTTTTAGCTTAAGTCTAGATATTTTCGAATTATTGATGTATTCTTGTATTGGGAGTCCTGTGACCACACGATTAGTTCCTATACGTTGGTCTAGTGAGAGTTGTTGGTTCCTCTCACGGGGCGGTTCATGGCCGTTTTGGGGTTTCCCCCTCTAACACCATATTTTTAAGCCTAAGTCATGATATTTTCAAATTATCATCATATTCTCAAATAATGAAAGTTGTATTCACAAACCGGGAGTCCTGTTATCACGCAGTCAATTCCTACGAGTTACATTGGTTTCGTGTAAGGTATTGGTGCCTCTCACGGAGCCGTTCTGGAGCTGTTTTGGAATTTTTGGCTCTAACGCCATGATTTTAAGCTTAAGTCTAAATATTTAAATTATCCTCGCATTCTCAAACTAGGTAACCCGTGATCATACGACCAGTTCCTACGAGTTACATTGATCGCGTGCGAGCTGTTGGTGCCTATCACATGGTCGTTAGGGGGACCACCCTCTAACGTTGTATGTTTAAGGCAACGTGTTGATGTTTTAAAATTATCAGAGTATGCTCAAATTGGGAGTCCCGTGATCATGCGATCAATTCGTACGAGTTACATTGGTCGCGTGTGAGGTGTTGGTTCCTCTCACGGGGTGGTTCGGGGTCTATTTCAAGATTTTTCCTTTTAATTCCATATTTTTAATCCTAAGTCTTGATATTTCAACTTATCATTGTATTCTCAAATAGGGAGTTCCGTGACCAGACAATCAGTTCCAACGACTTACATTGGTCATGTACGAGGTGTTAATGCCTCACACGGGGCGGTTCGGGGGTTGTTTTGGGGTTTTGCCTTTTAATATCATGTTTTTAAACCTAAGTCTTGATATTTTCAAATTATCATTGTATTCTCAAACCGAGAGTCCTATGATCTCGCGATTAGTTCCTACGAGTTACATTGGTCTCGTGTAGGTGTTGGTGCCTCTCACGGGGCAGTATGGGGGCTATTTCGGGTTTTTTTACCTCTAATGCCATGTTTTTAAGATTAAGTCTAGATATTTTCATATTATCAAAGAATTCTAGTACCAGTAGTCCCGTGATCACGAGATTAGTTCCTACGAGTTATATTTGTACTGTGCGAGGTGTTGGTTCCTCTCACGGGCGGTTCGGGGTCTGTTTCCCCCACTAATGCCATATTTTTAAGTTTAAGTCTAGACATTTTTAAATTATCAACATATTCTCATACCGGGACTCTCGTTACCACGAAATATGATCCTACGAGTTACAATGGTCCCGTGCGAGGCGTTGGTGCCTCTCACGGGGAGGTTCGGGGGCTACTTTTGGGTTTCCCTCTCTAACGCCATGTTGTTAATCTTAAGCCTCAATATTTTCAAATTATCGACGTATTCTCATATCGGGAGTCTCGTGACTAGGCGGTCAGTTCCTACGAGTTACATTGGTCACGTGTGAGGTATTGGTGCCTCTTACGGGGCGGTTCGAGGGCTGTTTTGGGGTTTTTCCCTCTAACACCATGTTTTTAAGCCTAAGTCTAGATATTTTTAAATTATCCTCGTATTGTCAATATAGGAGCCCTGTGACCACACGGTCAGTTCCTACGAGTTACATTAATCCCGTGCAAAGTGTCGGTGCCACTCACTAGTCCGTTTGGGGTTCATATTGAAAGTGGAAAAGTAAAGACATGAATATCACGAAAATACATGTAAAACATGAATAACACGACAACAAGACACAATAAGACGATTGATGCGAGTCTTAATTTCCACACAAACACAACACGATAATAGTATTATAGTTCTTTTAGCATCTATTTACAGAATCACCATGAACAATCGTCCCTTATATGTCACACAAAATGACAACATAATTTTTTTTACCGTTAGTATTTTATTCACCCCCTTCCCCCACTCAGAACTTTGGTATGTTAATTGGCAACACAATTATTAATTTCTACCCAACCTTTGGGAGACTGCGTCTATGGGGTTGGTGTGGTGAAAACTGAAAATGTTACTGAAACACACATAAATATAAGTTGAATAAAACGTACTAGATTGAAATGTTTTTCACATTTGCTCTCAATTATCTGCAACCAAAAGAGAGAAAATTATTAAAACTTATCTATCTGAACTCGTAATGGAAGCGACAGGAAAGTTTGATTAACCATTAAACGCATTCTCATACAAGTTATTCAAGATAATTACCTGAAGAACCTTGTTCATACACGCTTTTGGGCCACGAGAAAAAGATGCAAAGATAACTGGGCATGGTCTAAACTTTAGCTCATTTATATACAAATGAAAGAAGAGTTAATAGTAACCTTAAAAATCATTCAACGTTTTCACACAATCTACTTTAGTTTTAACAAATGAAAAATGGGAATAAGAGTGTCAAGATTATTTTTGTTATTGCATTACTGTTTACCTACTGCCAAAAAAAATTATACCAAAGCTACTTTGGTAGGGAGGTCAATTATTCTTCTTTGTCTGGAAAGAATCTACGAAAATGAAAAATCACACCAAATCGCTGAAATAGCTCCTACAAAAAAAATTAAGATCATCTGAAAAACTTACCAATAGCCATATTTGCTATATTTATAAAACAATAATAATTAGTATGGAAAACTTACTAGTAGCCATATTTTCTAATACGCTTTAGTTTCACTTTCCTCCTAAAATCAATGAACAATAGATTCAATATTAAAGGCATTTTCGTGTCAGCCTAGAATTATCCTAAAAAATAACGACACGCATATAGCCCCAATAGAATCTAAAAAAATCCATTTAATTATATTTTTGTCAAAAAAAATAATGAAATGCATATCACCCCAATATAATATGATGACATGCAATAAACCACAACAATGTTGATGTAATTTTTTTTCTTATTAAAAATCCATTTAATTAGATTTTGTCAAGAAAAATACAATGTCTAGGGTTTTGAATAATATTTTGTCAAAAAAATAACCCCAATACAATTTCTACGGTAGATTGACATATACACATAAATTTATGAATACACACGTATATAAACATAAATCTATACATACACATACAAACATAAATCTATACATACACATGTATATAACCATAAATCTATACATAAATCTATAATGATTGATGAAATCGCAAAGGCCCAAATAGGGACTAGGGTTTGAGAAAAGCGTGTTTTTTTATGGATGAACCTGGTCACGGCCAAGAGCCATGACCCACCATCGCAACCCATTAGTTCCTTGTACTTGCTTCTGATTGACGAATGGTCATGGATTACAGTCGTGATCCCCATACGTGACCAACAGCAGACCACGAATTGAGGGATGGTCGACACTAAGAAATGGTCATGCCCCCAGTCGTGACCCCATACCTGCTACTGATTGACGAGTGGTCACACCTTACAGCCGTGACCCCCTTGTATGACCAATAAGAGATCTTAAATTGAGGGATGGTCATAACCCATAGCCTTGATCCACATCAAGAAATGGTCACAGCCCCCTACAGTGACCCCATATGTGTATGTTTTCTCCTTCGTCACACCTGAGGTCACGTTCCAAGTCCGTGACCCATCTGCAACCCATCTTGGAGGGAATTTTTGCACAAATTTGGTCACGCCCTAGTCACAGCCTAAGTTCGTGACCCACAGTGGTGAGAGATTTAGTCCGTGACCACTTCTAAATCATCCATTATTTAGTGTGGTGATGAATATGGTCACGCCAAAAAATGAGATGGTCACGAACTTGGGCCGTGACCAGCTAGTCGCGAACTTAGGTCATAACCAACTGGGCTTGACCATTCACAAGATTTGGTGTAGTGGGAACCAAAATGACTCATTGATGTGTTGCATCTTCCCTTTCAGTTTGCACGATGTGGCATAGAAGTGGTTCGAGACTCTACCATATAGGTTAATAAGAAACTTTAAGGCTTTAGCTGAATTATTCACATCTCCCTTCATAACTAGAAGCTCCCACCCTAAGTGAATGGATGCGCTGCTCACAATGAAGAAAAATACATAGGGGAACCTTAGGGAGTATGCCAAGAGAAACTCGGAGATTTTTAACAAAATTGAGGACTACTGGGAGCTGGTTGTTATAGAATCCTTCAAGATTGATTTGTCGAGCACTTTTCTATTGCACCAATCCCTAACTAAGAAGGAGGATAATTCCATCGATGACCTAATAGACCGTATTAAAAAATACGCCAAGGTCGAAGATATAACCCATCTTAATGCAGGGGATAATGGTCGTACGAAGAAGAACAATGGGATATAGGAGAATGATTCTCAAAAGAAAGGGAACAATAATGGGGGCAATAATGGTTCTAAAATGAAAATAATAATGACCCCTCGAAAGAGTTACAAGATATTAACAAAGTCTTCAAGGAATCGATATACAAACTCCTCAGTAAGATAAGGGAAGAGACATTTGTGAAATGGCCCAAGAAGATGGGGGAGGCCCAACAAAACAAAATAATGCACATAGATATTCATTCCAAAAATAGGGCAGTCATAGGACTGAACGCTGCAAAGCACTCAAGTCTCATCTCGAGGAGTTGGCCCAGGTTGGCTATCTCAACGAGTTTATAGATGAGACAAACAGGGTCACAACCAATGGCGACCAGGATCCGAATAATATCCTCAAGGATGAGATAGGCCACGAGTTCACTATAATTAGTGGGGCATCCGACCTCAAGCAAGTACAAGGAAATACTGTTAAGATGCAGATCAAAAAGCTTACTGCTCTTATGCAAGATTTTCATATAGATCCCACCAAGACTCGGTCCGGGAAGCGACGATGATCAAAAGACATCGACTACGATAAACACATTGTGCTTATCAAAGATGACTCAGTTGGGGTAGGGACACCACATCATGATGCATTGGTTATCATACTCAGGATACCTAACTAGGACATCGATATGTTTATCATCGACCAGGGTAGATCTTCTAAAGTGATGTACCAGAACTGTTCCACAAATTAAAGATAAATATCGTTGATCATAAGGAGGCCACCATTCCATTGGTTGGTTTTGCAAGAAGGATCACCATGTCACTGGGAAAGATAGTCATGTCAGTCAGGGCAAGAAATATTTCAAAGATGATCGAGTTTCTTGTGGTAGATATCAAGTCTCCCTATCATGCCATCCTAGGAAGGGGCTGGCTCCATGCCATAAAGTCCATACCATCCTAAGCTAAAGTGTATTACACATCGGGGGTGTTTGAGATTCATGGCGACTAGGCTATGGCCAGAAAATGCTTCGTTGCAGCCATCCACCCCAAACAAGAGAAGAAGAAAGACAAAAAAAAAAGTCCAGGAGGAAGTCCAAGAGGGAGTATTTCCTTCTAAATAGAAATAACGGTATGGCCGACTAAGGGTGGAGGAAACCCGGGTCCACCCCATAAATAGGGTCGTTAAAGACCTGGAAGAAGTTACAGCTAAAAGCAACTCACCTAAAAGGAGATTTCTAATCGGTGCCTCTCTCACCGATTATGATAAGAATGAGCTAACCACGTTCCTCCGAAGAAATCTGGATATCTTCACTTGGGAACCATACGAGGTGCCTGGGATAAATCTCACTATTGTATGCCATTGACTACACGTCGACCTAGCTTTCAAACCAGTCACTCAAAAGGATTGTCGAATAGCCACAGAAAAGGAAAAAGCAATAAAAAAAGAGGTCAAAAAGCTATTGGATGCAGGTTCCGTTCAGGAAATCCAGTTCCCCAATTGAGTATCGAACCCAATTTTAGTTCCCAAGAGCAACGGAAACTGGAGGGTTTGTATTGATTTTACTGACCTCATCAGGGCTTATCCAAAAGATATTTTCTCCCTCCCAAAGATAGATCAACTAGTTGATGTCATAGAAATGCATGAATGGATGAGTTTTCTAGATGTTTACTCTGGATACCACCAGATCCCACATTATGAGCCAGACCAGGATAAGACCTCCTTCATAACCCGTGTTGGTTTATATTATTATAAAGTCATGTCATTCAACCTCAAGAACATAGGAGAGATTTATCAGCGATTGGTCACTAGGAAGATCAACAAACTGATGGGAGAAATAGTGGAAGTGTACATCGATGACATGCTCGTCAGAACCAAACATAAGGGTGACCACCTCTCATACCTTACAGGTTCCTTTAAATCCTCAGGAAGTACATGATGAAACTTAACGTAAGAAAGTGCTCATTCGTTGTCTAGTCAGGTAAGTTCCTAGGATATCTAGTCAGCAAAAAAAGGATTGAAGAATACCCTCATCAGATCGACGCTATCAGAACGGTCCTTCCCCCTCAGATAATAAGATATGTCTAGATGCTCACTGATATGTTTTCCGCACTCAATCGCTTCATCTCCAAGTCTTCAGAGCTTTGTCGATCATTCTTTCAGTTGTTCAAGAAAGATACGGGCCTATTATAGAACGATGACTGCTCTAAAGCATTGGAATAACTCAAGTCCTACCTTATCAAGCCACCCTTCATGGTAATTCCAAGTGAAGGAATTCCTTTGTATCTATACCTCGCCATTGTCAGACCATACTGTGAGCTTATCCTTGATATGAAAGAAGGAAAGAGGCCAACACCCAGTCAACTACGCAAGCAAGATGCTTCTGGATGTTGAGCAATACTATTTTCCGATAGATTAGCTCGCCTATGCCTTAGTGGTGTCCTCGAGGAAGCTAAAGCATTACTTTGGGGCTCATTCCATCATCATGATCATCTCACATCCCCTCAAATCCGTTCTAAGGAAAGATGGCCTCTCTGATCGATTATAAAACTGGTCGGTCAAGGTTAGAAGATTCAATATCCACTTTTAACCAAGAACAACAATTAAGGGGAAAATTCTAAAAGATTTTATCACTAAATTCATGGGAAACCAGCCTACTGCTCTGTTAGAAATTGTACAACCAACAGAAGAGGAAGAAAAATCCTTCAACTGGACCCTTTACATCGATGGAACCTTGAACTCCATGGGGGCAGGAATACGTATTGTATTGGTTGCCCCAAAAAATTGTACTCGAACAGGTGATCAGATTGGGATTTGAACCCTCCAATGTAACACCCCGTGTGTTCAAGGACTTAGTAATTTAAATATTTTGGAAGATATATAATTTTTATATTGGGAGAATTTAGATTTTTATTTCTTAGAGTCTCGAATGGTGAAATGGACTGCATAGTTGATCCGGGACGGGCTGATATAGTCAAAATCACTGTATGGAAGTTGGATTTGGGTTTCGAAGTATTTTGGACCTAGTTTGACTCGAATTAGAGTAACGAGTCATTTTAAAAATGTATTATCATTTAAGTTGGATATTATTAGAAACGGGCTTCGTAGGCTTATGAGACAAGCCAATCCCATTTGTGAGAAAAGAGAAAACCCTAGAAAGAGAGAGAGGAAGAAGAAGAAGAAGAAGAAGAAGAAGAAGAGAAGAAAAGAGAAGAGAAAAGTTTAAAGCTTGCTAAATAATTGTGTATGTGAGTTATCTTAGAATTTCGTTGGTGATTTAGTTGATTTGAGCTTTTATTGTTAAACCCCAAAATTTGATGAGTAAACATTGTATTTAGGGTAATATTTGTTGTTTAGATGATATAAATGGTGGGGATAAATTTATGTATTGGGTTTTGATGATTAGGATATTATTAGAGAGAGGTAGAATTGGGTTTTATAAGTGTAGGGTAAATTTTATGAAATGAAGAGTAAGGGTGTGGGGTACAAATCTCGTGGAAATAAGATTCTGTAGAATCGGACCGGTTCGGGTAAAAAGGATGGATCGATTCATTTTTAAGGAACCCGGATAGGTTCATTTCTAAGGGGTACTAGATCGATCCGGTCATTAAAGTTTTCCGTCCAATTTTAGGAACCAAAGTGGTTCAATTTTTAGGACCCTTGGTCCGGTCCGGTCCAGTCCCAGCTTTGGCCAGCACCTGTTTTACCCCTTTTCAATGAGTTTTATTGCTTAAGGACCCTCCAATAGAGTGTACTATACATGTTTGGGAGATATTATAGGGGTTCATATTAGGATATAATAGAGGGGTCACCTTGGGGTTATTATGGAGATAGTTAAGGGCAAATTTGTATCGTTTCGTTTTGGAAAATCCTCGAGGGAAGGATGATTCTTTTGAGGATGGTTTCGAGTCATTATGGAGGCATATTTGGGAGTTTAACATGCCGAATTCTTTGATTAGTAGGAATTTACTTTGTGCCAGTTATGGACAAGGTGATAGAGAAATCTCGTGTGTCCTTAGCATTGTTAAATTGGGTGACTATCTATATCCTAAGTGTGATGGATTAGTAAGTTCCAAGTGAGGGATATAAAGATAAATGAGTTGGGAAGGTATGTGAGAGTGTACCAGTTTGTATAATGAGAGTTACATACATCTTGTGTGTATGCTATATACATTATGTGCTTCATACCCTTCTACTCCTATCATGAAAAGTTGCGTGATGTGGGTGAATCCCCCTGGCTTGAGGAGTTGGGAGAGTATAATCCCGAGGTCATAGCGTCCATTATTTACCGTGTGTGAGGTAGAGGTAAGACGTCTTGGGTATGATTCGTCTTGCTCTCAATTTAGAAACTATGGCCTCTTCCCGTTCATTGTGATAAGTTTTTTACCACGTTATTATGACAATCCAATCGGTGGTAACTCCGAGAGATGTGAACGATACCTTGGAAGATGATAGCATTGTAGAGACTATTATAGTACATATATTATGTGTGCTACGTATGTGTACTTTTTAGAGATTGATGAATCTTGTATCATGTGTGCGTATAGTATTATACAAGCTCTATAGATAGTGTGTGATATATTTATGTTATAACTAGAGAAAATTATAAAGAGGTATATTATGTTTTGTTTATTTTTAGCATGAGAGTGGTTGAGTATACTCTTATGCCTATAGACGGGAAGAAATTTGGTGTGTACTTTGGACCGAGGGCCTAACGGATTCCCATGACCGACAATGTTAGGTGGTAGTGTATTGGGGGGGGGGTTCTTATTTGGATTTCGCTTGGCGAGACGTCCCACGCATGAAGCTTAGCGTAACGTTGGGTGTGGGGAGATGTTTGCTCCTTACTTCTTTGGTATAGGTGAAACAACGGGGGTATATTATTAGCATTAGTTGACGTGGGATATCTTATGCTAATAACTTGTGAAGTAAATAATTAGAAAACCGAGAGAATATAATTGTTGAGACCAAAATTAATATGCTGATGTGGACGAATAATACGAAGACACGTGTCAATCTACGTGGCACAATAGCAGCGAGGAAGTTCATTTCCCGACCAACCATGCTTCTTTCCGAGCAACGAGGATACACCGAGGAACTCTAGCACACCGAGGAACTCCAGCGCACCGAGGTACTCTGGCGCACCGAGGTACTCTAGTTCTCCGAGGAACTCCTGATCAGCGAGCAGTTATGGCGGTCCGAGCTGCATCTCGGTCGTACCATTAATTGCCAGATAATCAACAGTTCAGATATTCATTGAATGCTTATATTCTTGACGCACACGCTGCATTAAATGTATTACCCTTTCACATGTATATCATTTAATGTATCGAACCTTTCATGTACAGCCTCAAGGCTATAAATACCTTGTATCAAACCCATTCAAGGGGACCGAAATTTCTTGAGAGAATTTGTAATCAAGAAATTCACAAACACTCAGCAATAACATAACAGTGGACGTAGGCTTTATTCCTAGCCGAACCACTTTAAAATTCTTTGTCTTATTTATTTATCTGTGATTGAATAATTAGAGCAATCTAGTTTTTTACATCAACAGATTGGCGCCGTCTGTGGGAAACGACTGTTACTATCGTTTTTCGCAAAAATCATTTGTTATCAATGGCAGATAATCCAGAATCCAGTAATCGAAATGCTGGAAATCCTCCAAATCCATCTGCAACTCCAGATCTGGCTGGAATTATGACAAATCTGGCTCAAGGACAAACCGCCATGCAAGAATCTATGAGGCAACTCATTCAAACTCTTCAAGGCGGTGCACCTACCTATTCAGGACAACGAAGTGATCATGGGCAATCACGATCCAGACGTACTGCGTCATATCGCAATGGGGAGTCTAATGATTCTTCTTATCAACCTGGGCGAACTTCATCGATATGGGCTACGGATACAAATCAACCTATATCTCTCTCTCCGGAGAGAACCAGCGCTTTGGAAAGATTAAGCAGGGAGTCTCCTTTCAGTCGGTTAGGACCAAGGAGAAACATGAGTCCACTTAGAGCTCCATCGAGAAGTGTTCGACCACCATCACGTTTGAGAGAAGGATCAGCACAATCACGACCAGCTACTCGTCAAGATAAATCTCAGGAAGCTACATCAGAGCGATCAATTGCTCAGACTAAGCGGCCTGAGGAAGGAAATGAAGCATGGAAAGGTTCTATTCAACGGTTGGAGGATAGATTGGGAGAAATGGCTAAGGCAAGGAACCCCTTACAGAGAACTTTTGTTCAAGGGACACCTTTTGTGCAGTCCATTGTGGATTTTCCTACACCATCGAAATTCAAAGCACCTGTAGTGACTCCTAAGTACGATGGAAAAACAGATCATGTACTTCATATAGAACAATATCAAGTTGCCGCTGACATATATGCCGTCCCCGACGAGATGAGGTGCAGAGATTTCTCGGGAACTCTTACCGGATCTGCACAGATATGGTATAACAATCTTCCTCGGGGTAAGATTTCAACTTTTATTCAATTAGCCGAGTTGTTCATTGGCAATTTTTGTTTTGGGGCGAAGCCAGTAAAGCGAGTAGCACATTTGTTAAGTGTTGGACAAAAATCAGGTGAAAGTACTAGAGATTACATAACTCGTTTTAATAACAAAAAGTTGGAAGTCGTAGATTACGAAGAAAAGACAGCAATCACTGCTTTGATGAGTGGTTTGCTGCCTAATAAGCTGTACTACACCTTGGCCAAAGATCCACCTAAAACTATGTCCGAGTTGATGGCAAAAGCAGCGAAAATTATGAATGCCGAAGAGGCTATGGTTGCGAAGAAGAATATGGATAAAGAAGTAAAAGTGGAGGTCGACAAGTCTAAGAAGAAAGATCAGAAAGGAAATGGTGGTGACAAGCATTACAGGAATAATAGGACAACGTTGGAAGTCCTAAAGAAGTACGATAATTATACCCCATTGAAAATGGGTATTAATCATGTTTTGGAAGAAATCAAGAATAACGAAGAAATCAAGTGGCCAGAGAAACTGAAGACAAATCCCGATCTGAGGAATAAGGCCAAATATTGCGAGTTTCATAAAGATCATGGCCATATGACCAAAAATTGCATAGCCCTTCAGAACGAGATCGAAACACTCATCCGAAGAGGAAAATTGTCAAAGTATGTAGATCGCACGAGTGAGAGGAAGAATGATGATAGAACTAGAGAGAGATCTAGATCTCCTCGTCGTGCAGAGGAGAAAAAGAGGAGGGACCACGAAGATGATCCAGATGATGACCTTGATCTTCTCAAGAAGCCAAGGCAGCCTGAACGAGAGGTATTCTCCATACGTTTTGGGTTATTTGATTGTAATGTTATTACAGGAGGAGATGCAGGGGGAGGAGACCTTACTGCAGAAATAAAAGCTTACCTCGGAGAGGCTCAAGCTTGTTCATATATTCAGCGAATAAATCTGGCCGAGGATGATCGTCCGAGGAAGGTAAATAAAGAGAAGCTAGTGATTGGTTTTTCAAAAAACGACCTGGCAGGTGTTCTTTACCCTCATGATGATCCTTGGTGATCAAAATGAGGATGAAGGATGTGGTCATTTCAAGGGTGTTAGTAGACAATGGTAGTTCGGCAAACATCATGTACTATTCATGCTTTGATAGCTTGAATTTAAAATTATCTCAATTGGAACCTTATCACAGACGCCTTCTGGGTTTTGCTGGCGAGAAAGTTTTTCCACTTGTGACGATCAAGTTGGATATACTCATTGGAACTTGGCCTGCTTGTCGAACAGAAAGAATACGCTTCTTTGTGATGGATAAGAATGTGCAGTCAGCCTACAACATCATCATGGGAAGAGTTGGATTGAAGAAGTTCGAGGCAGTTCCATCTACAATACATCAGTGTTTGAAATTCCCAATGAATTTTGGAGTTGGAATTATGAAAGGTGATCAAAAAGTAGCTCGGGAATGCTATTATTCGTCTGCCGAGCAAGAGGAACTTGAAGAGTCAAGGAAAAAGACTACTACTTACCAAGTGGAGGAGGGTACAGAAATTGAAACTCTTGACCCTAGGGATGAATCTCAACTCGTAAAAGGGCAGGTGGTGGAATCTACAGAAACTGTTATCCTGGACGACGAGCATCCTGAACGAGTAACTCAGATAGGATCGTCGTTGGATGTTTCAATAAAACAGGAGTTGATAACTTTCTTGAGAAACAGGAAGAATACTTTTGCTTGGAGTCATGAAGACATGCCAGGTATAGATCCAAACTTCTTATGTCATGAGCTCAATGTGAATAAGGAGATCAAACCTGTGAAGCAGAGAAGAAGAGTGTTTAGTCCCGAGAAGAACCAGGCCATACAAGAGGAGGTCGAGAAACTCCAGAAAGCCCAATTCATTGAAGATGTGAAATATCCAGATTGGTTGGCAAATGTGGTGATGGTAAAGAAGAAGAACAATAAATGGAGAATGTGTGTTGATTTCACTGATCTCAACAAGGCATGCCCAAAAGATCATTTTCCATTGCCCAGAATTGATCAACTAGTGGATGCTACCTCGGAACATGAGCTACTCAGCTTTATGGATGTTTATTCTGGCTACAATCAGATCAAAATGAAGCCAGAAGACAGGGAAAGTACTTCTTTCATTACCCCAAGGGGAACTTATTGTTATAATGTTATGCCTTTTGGTTTAAAAAATGCAGGTGCAACATATCAGCGGCTGATGAACAAGGTTTTTTCCGAACAAATCAGTTGCAATATGGAAGTCTATGTCGACGACATGCTCACCAAAAGCAAGAGAGCTACTGATCATCTAGTTGACTTAGGCCAAACCTTTGATCAACTGGATAAATACCAAATGAAGCTCAACCCGACGAAGTGTACCTTTGGAGTACGAGAAGGAATGTTCCTCGGATACATCGTCAATCAACGAGGTATTGAGGCAAATCCAGAAAAGATCAAAGCTCTTTTAGGGCTGCGATCCCCAACGACAAGGAAAGAAGTACAGAGTCTTACCGGACGAGTTGCCGTGCTCAAAAGATTTGTATCCCGAGCAACTGATAAATGCCTCCCGTTCTTCAAAACACTGCGAAAAAGTTTTGAGTGGACTGATGAATGTGAGAAGGCCTTTCAAGATTTGAAGAAGTATTTGGGAGCCCCACCATTGTTGTCTAGGCCAATAACTGGAGAGAAGCTGTACTTGTATTTGGCAGTATCAGAGAATGCAGTTAGCTCAGCGTTGATCAGATTGGAGAATGGAGTCCAAAAGCCAATTTATTACACAAGTAAGGCCTTTCGAGGTGCAGAAATCAAATACCCAAAGTTAGAAAAATTGGCACTGGCATTAATTGAAGCAAGTATAAGAATGAGGCCATACTTCCAAGCCCATACCATCATAGTGTATACCGACATGCCATTAAGACAAGCCCTTCACAAGCCAGAAAAATCAGGAAGATTGATGTACTGGGCAATAGAGCTCGGTGAATATGATATTGTGTACGAACCCAGATCATCATTAAAGGGGCAAGCTGTAGCAGATTTTATAGCAGAGTTCACATACCCTGATACCCCCGAGGAGCAAAAGGTACTTGCTGACCTACCTGTGGACGATACAGTATCAACAGACACAAATCCAGACCAACTAAGGTTGGTAAAAGGACTTGTGGATGTAGAAAAATCATCATATTCAAACCCATACCAACTAAGGTTGGTAAAAGGGTGCGAACAGATGAACGATGAGGAGCGAAAGATACCAGGGGATGATGGAAGAAAACATCAGATATTTTATCGAGGAACTCTGACAGATAAGAAATTTGAAGATGACGTACCTACATGGAGATTATATGTAGATGGATCATCATGCACGGCTAGATGTGGAGCAGGGATTGTTTTAAACACCCCAGATGATATTGACATGGAGTATGCCTTGAGATTCCGATTCAAAGCTTCCAATAATGAAGCTGAGTATGAGGCCATGATAGCAGGTTTTCATTTGGCGAAAGTTATGGAGACACGGCAAATAATTGTTTTCAGTGATTCTCAATTAATTGTGAATCAAATGATGGGGATATATGCAGTGAAGGTAGAGTTAATGGTGAAGTACCATGCGAAGGTGATGGAATTATTGACAGAATTTGATGCTATTCAATTGGTGAGGATACCGAGGATGGAGAATGCTAGAGCAGACGCATTAGCCCGATTAGCGTCAGCAACGCGTCCGAGTTACGAAGAACGATACCAATAGAAGTATTAGAAAGTCGGAGCATAGAAGAAGACCTGATGGTAAATATAATAACCCTTGATTTAGGACCATCTTGGATGGATCCTATCAGGGCATACATTGAAGAAGGAGAATTACCGGAGGACAAACTAGCTGCCAAGAAATTGAAGTATAAAGTTGCTCGGTATGTGTTAACTAATGGTATTTTGTATAAACGAGGAATTATGGCAGGTTTGCAGAGATGTGTGCATCCATCAGAAGTCAAAGAATTGATTGAAGAAATTCATGAAGGATCTTGTGGAGCTCATGTAGCAGGTCGGACACTTTTGCAAAGGGTAATGACACAGGGATATTACTGGCCGACGATGAGGGCTGATTGTATAGCCTATGCTAAGAAGTGTGACAAGTGCCAACGTTTTTCCTCCATCCGAAGAACTCCACAAGCATTGTTGACACCCATAACTTCACCTTGGCCATTTGCCATGTGGGGGGTTGATCTGGTTGGACCACTGCCGACGACCCGAGGAAGGTTCAAGTATCTCGTCGTGGCAGTAGATTATTTTACTAAGTGGGTGGAAGCTGAACCACTAATTGATATGACGTACGAGAAAGTATATCAGTTTATTTGGAAAAACATCATTTGTCGATATGGTCTCCCCCATGCTTTCATTACAGACCATGGAACACAATTCGATAATGAAGAATTTGCTGCTTATTGTCATCAGTCAAACATTTTGAAGTATCATTCAGCACCAGGCCATCCCCAGAGTAATGGACAGACTGAAGTGACAAACAGAACATTACTAAATGGTTTGAAGAAGAGGTTAAGTGAAGCTAAAGCAAATTGGATTAATGAGCTCCAATCCGTACTATGGGCTTACCGAACAACTCCCCGAGCAACAACTGGAGAATCACCATATATGTTGGCATTTGGAAGTGAAGCTGTGATACCTGCTGAGTTGGGCCTCCCAACTCATAGAGTGCGGAATTTCAACTCCCCGATCAGCGATTTGATGAGAAGACTGGATTTGGATATGGTCGAGGAGGTTAGAGAAGAGGCAGCCATTAGAAATGCTTCTTACCAACAACGTACAGCTCTGTTTTACAACAAAAGGGTGAAGAAATGTGATTTAAAAGAAGGGGATTATGTGCTAAAGAAAGTCATTCAGAAGCAAAATAAGTTGGAAGCAAACTGGCATGGACCTTACCGAGTTACAGAGGTTGTTCGTCCAGGAACTTATAGAATAGCGACTCTAGAGGGAGAAGAATTTAAGAATGCGTGGAATGCTGAACATCTACGCAAGTATTATCAGTAATGTAAATTGTAAAAGCATTTCCTTCATTATGCATAAAGCGAGGATGTTTTGCCATTTTCTTTCTGTTGAACGTTTTTCGGGGAATACTAGTGTAATACACTACCAACACAAAAAAAAAGTGCTCTAAGGAGCCAAAAGTGCTCTAAGGAGCCAAAAAGTGCTCTAAGGAGCTAAAAAGTGCTCTAAGGAGCCAAAAAGTGCTCTAAGGAGCCAAAAGCTCTAAGGAGCTAAAAAGTGCTCTAAGGAGCCAAAAAGTGCTCTAAGGAGCCAAAAGCTCTAAGGAGCTAAAAAGTGCTCTAAGGAGCCAAAAGTGCTCTAAGGAGCTAAAAAGTGCTCTAAGGAGCCAAAAGCTCTAAGGAGCCAAAAAATACTCCTTTGGTTAGGAGGCGCTTTAAGGAGCCAAAAGCTCTAAGGAGCCAAAAAGTTCGAAAGAACCATTACCACTCCTTTGGTTAGGAGGTGTACACCAGCATGATCAACTACGGTTGGTAAAATAAAAATATATTCTCACATTACAACTTATGTTGGTCGAAAGATAACATTATTACAAAAAGTTCTTTGAGGAACAAAATATTCCAAAATACACCAAGTATAGTTGGTCGGGGATAAAGACCCAATAACTGTAGTTGGTCGACGAGGACAAATTATTGACCTTAGTTGGTCGGACACATTTTTATATTCGAAATTGAACCAAGTATAGCTGGTCGGGGATAAAAACCCATCAACTGTAGTTGGTCGACAAACATTATTTATCCACCTTGGTTGGTTGGAAACAGTTTGAACAATTTATATTCATTACTTTATTGATCAACCTTGATACTTGTAAATTTTTATTATTAAGTTGGTTGATGAACAGCACGATATTGTTATCTTTTTAACAAATACATAGATACATATGCACAAATATAAAGGTGTTTGATAAACACAAGACAATAGCAAAATTGGCAAACAGAAAATGAAAGTCTTTTCATTAAAAATCTAGAATAAATTACAAGTTACATAAATGTACTAACTGTTACATTGAAAACCTATTCTATTGGTTTCTTTCCTTTATTTTTTGAAACAGGCTCCTCGCCAGCAGGAGGATCCTCTAGACAAAGAGGAGAATTAATGAAATTAACATCCCTGAGCATTCTGACATTCATCACAGAAGGTGTATCCAGGAGATGCTCAGGACGAGACAATTCAACCTGAGAATGAAGGCTATAATCACCAAGGTACTTTGAAATCAAGCTACGAGGAATGGAACGAGCTGGGATCCATGCCATGTCCAATTTGAAAGGTGGTACAGGCAGGTCTAATAATGATGGAGCATGATAATCCCATAAATAATGCCCTTGCTCCAATTTTAACACACCAAGTGCATTCAACCATCCTTGCTTGTAACCTTCATTGTTGGCATGTTCAATACGAGCATCCAGGTGAACAAGGGCTTCATTATATCCTGCCATCCAGAATTCCCTTGGCTGTTTATGGAATTGGAAGGTTAATCTATCCAATTGTTCATGAAGGCTTTTGGCAAAAAGATCCTTATTATGCAGAGCAGATTTCGTCGCTGTAAGTTGATCTTCCAAGGATAGATTCTTCTTGGACATTTCTGATAGGGCCCAATCTTTGACGTTTAACTGGAATGCTTGAGTTTCCAAAGTAGATTGGGTACGAGCCTCTTCAACATTGCGACTGAGAACTCTTGATTGCAGTGGAAGATGAGGCAGCAGATTCATATTGAGCCAACTTTTTCTGCAGATTATTATTTTCTTGTTCCAGGATCTCGGCAATCTGCCTACAAGCTTCAACTTCACCTTTTAGGGTTCTCTCCCTAATGTCGTACCCAACAATGATCTTCTTATGGCCTGTTTCTGAAGAGAGCTGCTGGTATCTATTTTCATAATCCTTATGCAACGAAGCCATTGATTCATTGTGTTGATTTTGAAGATCCTCTATGGAACCATGAAGCTCTTCAATCAAGTCATAGTAAGCGACATTGTTGGCCACTGCTCGGTCGAGTAAAGCTTTCAAGTACTGATAAGCTTCAATTGCCTGCTCTGAGGCACCATGGCCAAGGATATCAGCAATTTCTGATGTACTAAGGAATGTATGACCAGCCTTATAGTATTGGTGACATTGCTGCATCAGCTCGGTATCATGTGAAGATATCAATTCCATTCTGGCCAAAAACTAATAAAGAAGAGGAAGCAGGAGTTAATAAATAAAAGCAGACAGAGTATCAACAAAGAAGAGGAACGAAGATGTATTTTATTAGATCATCAAAAGGTTACATTGTTCGATTACAAAGATTGAAAAAAAAATGATACCGAACAACTTCACACCTTTTCCTTGTCCCCCAAGACTTTCTCGAGAGGCTGGGACGAGGAGCTCGGTTGCTCGGTGGTATCAACGGGTGGATCAGCAGGAATCTTCTCGGCAGGAGGAGGCATAGAAGAAACGTCCTCGACTACAGAGGGTTGAGAAGCAGAGACTGGGTCACCCATAGCCATAGAAGACTCATCTGAGGCAGGCTCATCTTCTTTTTCTTCCATAATTGGTGGAGGAGGACCAGGGAGATGTTGTTGGAATAGCTCAGAATCGTCTTGGACCTTCAGCTCTTGCAGAGCAGCTACCCAGCCATCGTAGAAGTATTTCAACTTCCCATATTGGACTTGGGATGTCATTGCAGCTATCCCTCTCTCCCATCCTTTCTCCCAACCAGCACTGAAATGTTTCTTGATTGCGACCTTTCTCCTCAACTTCTCCGAGGAGAGCTTCACCTCCAATTCCTCTTTTTTGACCTTGATATCTCGCAGGGTAGATAACTCTTCATCTGCCTTTTTCAGTTGTCCATCATATTCCTGATGTTTAACCTCTAAACCCTTTACTTTCTCCTCCAAATTCTTGGAGGTTTCAGCCATTTTCACCTTCTCAGCTTCAGCCACAGCTAATTTCTTCTCCCAAACAGCTTTTTCGTCAACATACTATTGACGAGATTCCTTTAAAGACTGGGTCAAACCCAACAGAGCATCCTCTACGCCTGACGAGGAGCTTGAAGCTTTAATAGCTTCATCCTTCTTCACAATATTATTAAAACAGTTCACCAACTGAAAGATGAGAAAAATAGCAAAGTCAATACAAAATGCAAACTTTCAGAGAAAGAAAGAAATTCTCTCATCAAGGTGACGAGCAGCTAAGGATGTCAGCATATCCCTAGGAATTCTCTCATCAATACCATGGACCTCGGGTACGACCGAGCTCATTGCAGAACTTGGAAGAGTGATGTTTGGAACATCAGTACCACCAGCAGGTAGGGAGGAGGCAGTTTCAGCCGGAGTAACTGAGGATGATTTCCTCAATCTCTTCAACAGGCGATCAGAGCCTTCAACCAAAGAGGTCTTGGTCGGAGAGATTGTAATTACATCTACAGGAGCAGTTTTCTTGCTCGGAACCACTGGGGGCTTCTCAGCAGCTTTAGAAGACGCAACATCCACTTTTTTAGTCCCCTCTGGGGCATCAGTTTTAATTTTCTTGGCCCCAGCAACAGAAGTAACATCATCAAAGAGAGCGGGAGGAGCTCTTTTCTTACCCATCTTTTGAATTAAAGGAAGATGAGAATCTGAAGATGAACCTTCTGGAGTTGAAGCTGGTTCAACAGGGCGAGCAGTATAAGAAGTTGTGTAACTCTTATACTGTAGCAGTTATGAGGCAGACCTGATGTGTTCGTCTGCAATGTTCTTGTGCAAACCCCAGATAAGTTTCAGATGCTTGATATTAACCTCTGATTCTTTTGGAGTTCTTCTTTTGCTATCAACTGCAAATAAACACATAACGAGATATCAATCGTACATTTTGTCAAGCATGATGAAAGCATAATTTCATAAATAAAATAAAATGAAAAATAAACCTATCCCATTGCCATATGGGGGGCATCTGGGACCGTTGTATACTTCATCTCCAGTTAAAGGGGCATATTGCCAATTTTTTATAACCAACCCATGTTCAAAATAATCTCTATTTGAGTCAGGGAGGTTAACTACAAGAGCCCTATTCAGAAACCTAGTTTTTAAGTAATAAATATTATCTAGAGTGGCCCATTTATAGCAGTACATAATCTCAGGGATCCCAATACGAGTCCCATGAGTTAAATTTAGTTTGTGCACCCCATTAATTATTCTCCATGAATTGGGGCCTATTTTTGCAGGGACAAGATCAAAATATTGACAAAATTCAAGACACAATGGATTTGGTGGAAAGGAAAAACCACATTCAGCAACAAAAAGACTGGGGAACCAATGTCCCTCAGCCAATCGAAAGTAATCTAAAGGCTCAGAAAGAACCTCTAGAGTTACCCACGAAGGAATGGAAAAATCAGAACGAAATTTTTCAATGGACTCCACAATATAAACCATACTGAATAAAAGAGAAGAAAGGAAAAAGATCTTACAGGAAAGAAGGACGAATGTTGACAATGAACGAAAACAAGGATGAACGCACAAAAGAGAAGGAGAAGATAGAAAGCTTGAAGGCAGAAAATTGGAAAACGTAGAAGACGGTATGGTTACCTAAGAAGTTTAAATACTTTGCATTGGGAAGCGGCGAAAGAAATGATTACCAAAAAGAAACTACTGAACTTTCGGCGGCTAAAAGGACAAAAACGGCACGGAGATCGAAGCGCTTATAAAAAAATTCAAAAAAAAGGCGGAAGCTGCGAAATGAGAAGGAAATTTGAACACAATGTTCCTGAAACCCAGGAAAAGTCATTTAATATTGCCATATACCGAGAAAGAATGTTCCATACTCCTCAAAGTTCGAAATATGAAACATTGGGGGCTTCTCTTGATACCAAAATTAATATGCTGATGTGGACGAATAATACGAAGACACGTGTCAATCTACGTGGCACAATAGCAGCGAGGAAGTTCATTTCCCGACCAACCATGCTTCTTTCCGAGCAACGAGGATACACCGAGGAACTCTAGCACACCAAGGAACTCTAGCGCACCGAGGTACTCTAGTTCTCCGAGGAACTCCTGATCAGCGACGGTCCGAGCTGCATCTCGGTCGTACCATTAATTGCCAGATAATCAACAGTTCAGATATTCATTGAATGCTTATATTCTTGACGCACACGCTGCATTAAATGTATTACCCTTTCACATGTATATCATTTAATGTATCGAATCTTTCATGTACAGCCTCAAGGCTATAAATACCTTGTATCAAACCCATTCAAGGGGACCGGAATTTCTTGAGAGAATTTGTAATCAAGAAATTCACAAACACTCAGCAATAACATAACAGTAGACGTAGGCTTTATTCCTAGCCGAACCACTTTAAAATTCTTTGTCTTATTTATTTATCTGTGATTGAATAATTAGAGCAATCTAGTTTTTTACATCAACAATAATTGAGTTGTAGTAGTGTATAAGTTTTGGTGTAAACTTAGGTGATGATAGAAGAAGTAGCATGACGGTGATGTTTGAGATAGGGGGCTATACGAATGAGGCTTTGGCGTAGATTTTTGAAGATTTGTTCCTAGAATGTGTTGGGTAGCTTCGTTGAGGTTCATATGCATACATTAGGTGCGTACTATAAATGAGGGGTGAGGTTAAATCCCAAGAGAGTGCAACACTACTATAATTATGATATCGTGCATTCATAATTATTATGCGTTTTAATTCACTTGCTAAAACTATTTTAAAACATCGGGCTCTGACCCATTTATTTATTTTCTATTGCTATATTTATATATATTTTATGTGTCCCTCCGCATGAACGCCAATGATGGCTATTCTATCCAGGGTTCTTGGGGGAGTAGCAGTTGCAGAATGTTACAGGATTTTTATGTAGCCATTTCCTATTCTTGTAAATCTAGATTAGAATCCATTTTGTATATCTGTTTTGTGTACCCATATAATTGTAGTTCGTTTATGTTTTATTTAAACTTGTTGTTGTATTATCTGTGACCGGACAACATATTCAGGTATATCTTTTGTCGTACTCATATATATATTATCATGTTTTGTAGTCATGTTGCATATTGGTTTGTATGTTTTAATTTTTTTTGGCATTCGCTTATTTTATTATTGGGTGGTTAGTCAGATTTTTAGTATATGCGATAGGGATGCTGAGAATGATCCACTTGAGATTCTTATTTTATCTTGGTATAGGGCTAGCCCCCCGTCATTAATTTAAGCGAGGTGTCACATGGTATCAGTGCATCAGGTTCTATTGTCTTAGGATCTGTGCGGATTTTCTACATTATTTCGTAAGCTTTCTTGACATAGAGCCCTATTATTTGGACAGTTGTGTTCATGTTGCGTATGCGATCTTCTGCGATGTGGAATAGTTTGAACTGTGTGCTGATACAGTTCTTTCTTATTTCAGATGCCTCTAAAGAGAGGTCATTTGGTGAGAGTAAATAGGAGGGTAGAGAATGTGGAACTCCATATGCCTCTGGGTACTATGACTATAGTGGAGGTTGCCAATATTGTGGCCCAAGCAGTCAATACGGCCATGAACGCCATGGCTCAACACTTTCCTCGGGCTCAATGATATCCTATAGCGCATGTATCTCAAGCTTACATGGGGTTGTCTGCATGGGAGAGTTCTAGAGAAGATTTTTAGAAAGGTCATCCTCCAGAGTTTCAAGGGGGAGCCAATATGGTTATACCAAGTCAGTGGAAGAAGGATATTCAACATCACCTTCATATGGTGGAATGTAGTGAGGTTCAGAAATAAATACTTGCCACCTTTAAGTTAGTGGGTACGGCTCTCCAGTGGTGGGAGTCGGTTACTACATCAGAGTAGAGAGATACGATATCTATATCAGACTTTTGGGTTCAATTTGATCATAAGTATTTCCCTTCGGCAATTAAAATGGAAATGAGGAGAAGATTGTTAGAGGTGCAGTAGGGGGATAGGACGGTGGAGGAGTATGAAGAGGAATTTACCCGATTGGCGAACTTTGTGCCCGAAGAGGTAATTACGGAGGAGAAGCCTATATCAAAGTTCTTGGGAGGTTTAGATTGGTGAATTCGTCAGCATTTGTTGGGGAACCCGACATAATAACTTTTATCGATATGATGAATGCATCATTGTTACATTGTCAGAACCAGCGTCTATGGCTGAAAGGAGATAAGAAATTTAGTGACCCGGGTGTGGAAAGTAAGTTGGGAGAAGGTGATGTTAGTGTGTCAAAATCATCATAAAAATTGAGAAATAGGCAGAGGGAGCAGGATCTTCATTTAGGGGCTTCGAGTAAAAGGCAATGTTTTGGAGGTTTTAGATTTGATGTTAGTGTCTCTAGTCATGATTATCAAGGGCTGCTGCAGCGTTTTGATCCTAAGGATGAACAATAAGGATTTATTAGGAAATGTTTCTTATGTGGGGAGATAGGCCATAGGAAGAGGGATTGTCTTGATAAAGGAAGTGGACAACCTTTTGAAGAGGTTTTGGATGCACAACCCTTACAACAATTCATGGGCGGGTTCAGACAAGAGAAATTTCATCAAGAATGTATTGATGAGGCAAGGTAGTTATATTATAGAGGTAATATATGAATTATTTTTCCTATGTGTATAGAGTATGCTTTGATTGCTTTTGGGAGTATCGCTTGTAAGATTGTTATCTCTAGAATTTGTGAGCGAATCAAATCTAGATCATGGTTGGCATTATGATCAGGTTGTATATATAATTACCTTGAGGAGGGTAAGGGTGTCACTTAGATGGTATATTTTGGGAGATTAGATTATTTTGAGACGTGCCAGTTAGGTTATGATTTTTTTGGAATGCAACTGTTAAGCCGTGTTGTGTAGTAACGGTGAGAGTATCACTTAATTGCTTGGTAGATGCATGATATTGCCAGGTCCCAGTGGTGAATGGGTCTATCTTTTGGTTATATTTTGAGATGATGTAATGGGTTTCTACTGAGGAGATTCAGGTTTTAGCAGGTTCGTTATTGAGCAAAGAGTTTTAGCTCATGTTTGTGTGCGCGTTGAGAACTTAATGTTGGTGAGAACATCGTATAGATTGACGCTTTGTGCCTTGGGCACATTATTTAATTTGTGTGTATCAGAATTCACAAAATTATTTTCTGTATTATATATTAGATTTTTGGATCCTTGTAAATTGTTTTAAAAATCTTCTTAAAAATTTAGTCCTAGCCTGACCGATCTCAATCCCTGACAGAGCTACATAGTAGTGTATTGGGATGGTTCCTTGTTTGGATTTCTCTTGCGAGACCTCCCCCGTATGAAAGTAGCAAATACCAGGAATTGAGAAAGGTTAGATCTTCAGACATTTTCAAAATAATAATTATTTTTAGTATGAATTATTTGATTATTTGTTAAAATTAGCATGTCCCTGTAGCGTTATGGGACTGAGATTAGTTATTGGGTTAGTGCCTTGGTTATTTCAGTCATATAATTGTAACGGTGAGTGGTAGTTATGTTACAATTTAAGGCAGTTGGAGTCGGGTATGATTGTACAGTTGAGCACGGTAATAGGGTGTATGGGCGCCCTGGTTGTATATTGTTATTATGAATTCACTATTAGGAAGAGAAGAGATAAGAGTAGTTATCTTGGGTGTAAGATGTGAGCTTTGTATGTAGATAATTATCCAACTTTTGAGGACAAAATATTTATAAGGAGGGGAGATTGTAACACCCCGTGTGTTCGAGGACTTAAAATTTAATTATTTGGGGAGAAATAGAATTATTAGATTGGGAGAATTTAGATTTTTATTTCTTGGAGTCTCTAATGATGAATTGGAGTGTACGATTGATTCGAGAAGGGCCGAGATAGTCAAAATGACTATATGGGAGTTGGATTTGGGTTTCAGAGTATTTTGGACCTAGTTTTGACTCAAATTGGAGTAAACGAGTCATTTTAAGAGTGTATTATCATTTAAGTTGGGTATTGTTAGAAATGGGCTAATTAGGCTTACGAGACAAACCAATCTCGTTTGTGAGAAAAGAAAAACCCTAGAAAAAGAGAGAGAAGAAGAAGAAGAAGAAGAAGAAGAAGAAGAAGAAGAAGAAGAAGAAGAAGAAGAAGAAGAAGAAGAAGAAGAAGAAGAAGAAGAAGAAGAAGAAGAAGAAGCGAAGAAAAGGGAAGAGAAAATCATGGAGCTTGGGAATTCGGCTCAGATACACGGATTCAAGAAATATTCAACCTCTAAAACTTTGAGGAAAGTGATTAAACTTGCTAAATAAATATGTGTGTGAGTTATCTCATAATTTTGGTTGGTGATTTAGTTGATTTGAGCTTTTATGGTTAAAGCCTAAAATTTGATGAGTAAATCTTGTATTTAGGGTAATATTTGTCGTTTAGATGATATAAATGGTGGAAATAAATTTATGTATTGGGTTTTGAGGATTATGATATTGTTAGAGTGAGGTAGAATTGGGTTTTATAAGTGTAGGGTAAATTTTGTGAAATGGAGAGTAAGAGTTTAGGGTACAAATCTTGTGGGAACAAAATTCTGCAGAACCGAACCGATCCGAGTAGGAAAGACAGATCGGTTCGTTTTTAAGGAAACCGGATAGGTTCATTTCTAAGGGGTACTGGATCGGTCCGGTCATTAAAGCTTTCTGTCCAATTTTAGGAACTTGACTGGTTCAATTTTTAAGACCCCTAGTCCGTTCCGGTCCCTACTTTTGGCCAGCACCTTTTTTACCCTTTTTCAATGAGTTTTATTACTTAGGGACCCTCCAATAGAGTGTACTATACATGCTTGGGAGATATTATGTTGGTTCATTGTAAGGAAATTTTTGTTATGTCCGATATCTTACATCTATGTATGTCGTACGCCGCTAAGTTTGTCATGTCTCTACACGATCTCACATGACGGCCTCAATTAGAATTTTCGGAATCAAGCATTCATCATCTCCATCATGTGTCCCATATCTGCCTTAACGACTTCACGTTCCATGATTTTAGGGACTTTATGCAAGTGGTACGCAAGCGAAGTCAAAACAGTGAAAGAAGGCAAGATATGAAAGTTTAAGAGCATTTTGGTAATTTTACAGTCATCATCCGGAGGTCCAATCAACTGTAAAGTTGAAGAAATCATCGCAATGAAGATACTGGAAGAAACGGCACCTCAATCCGAGCTATGGTGAAGAAGTTATAACCCTTTGAAAATGGAGAAAATTCCGAGAAAAAGACTTAAAAAATGTTGAGTCCTTTTAGCCCCAAACCAGCGAAATTTCTCGAACCGAAGGCCAAATCGGTTCGGGGGGTGAACCGGTTCATGGTACAACCGAACCGATTCGGGGTACCTGATGCTGGATAGAGTTCCAGATTTTTAAAACTCTTTTTGGTTTCCTTATGAAAGCCAACTTCGGGGGAGCTATTTTGTAAGACTTGGAAAGCCATTTTTGAGAGGCCAAATACATCAAGTCTTCATATTTTTGAGTCCAAAAACTCATGGTTGATTCACACCAAAATTCTCATATACTTTTGTGAATCTTTGGAACCCATAGAACACTTTGCTTTTGTTCATCTATCGTGGAGTGCGTCTCTACACCGTATGGCTGCGTGTCATTGAGGATCTTGCTGCGTGAAGATTCTTTGCTGAAGATTGGGCTGCGAGTACTTGGAGGGTGCTGCATATATTCTCTTACTGAGTTCAAGACTGCGTGTCTTTGTGGGTTGGTTGCGCATTGATCCATTACAGATTTCTCTATCTAATTATAAGTTGTGATTTATAAATTCATAATGAAATAAAGGTTTTACCCGAAAGGGTTTCTTTTCCTGAAATCTGTGTCTCAGCATATTTACTGTGTTGCATGCTTTATATTTGATGGGTTGATTTAGATGCATGTTTAAGAATTGAATTTATTTGATTTAAAAGTAGACCCTAATTAAATAAGGTTTAATTGGATATTTATGAATTCAATTTATTATCACACCGTCGCACTTTTCAAATTGGTATTAGAGTCGGTTGCGCTAATTTATCGCGTATTCCTATTTTCCACAAAACCGTGTGATATTGATTTTTTTAAATCAAGTTTGTGAAAAATTGTAATTTTTCCAATGGAACGTTCATTCAGTAAGGTGACTATTTTTTATGGGAACAATTATGCCTATTGGAAAGCTCGCATGAAATCTAGTTTAAAAGCTATTGACGAGCGTGTTTGGTTGCTTTGTGAAAATGGGTAGACTCCTCCCACGGTCACCGTTAATAACGTCAACTCTTTAAAACTCGTGTCAGCCTGGACCGAAGATGATTATAAAATGTTTAATTGTAATTCCCATGGTCTGAGTGCTATTTTTGGAGCTGTCACTTCTGATGAGTTCCGTCGAATTACGACGTGCACCATGTCTAAAGAGGCTTGGGATGTTTTGAAATTGACACATGAGGGTACGAACGCGGTTAAAGAATCAAAATTACAAAATTTGGCCACCCAATTTGAGACTATCACCATGTCTGAATCCGAATGTTTTGATGATGTTTATGCAGGTTTGTCGGACATTGTTAACACAAGTTTTAATTTGGGTGAGGTGATTGATAACACGCGTGTCGTTAAAAAGATTTTGAGATCTCTCCCAAATGGCTTTATTCCTAAAGTCACTTTTCAAAAACTCTTTGGGAAATTTGAAATCACTTAAGTTGGAAGAACTTGTAGGGGATCTTCAAACATATGAGATTGACATGTTTCCCAAAACCATTAAGGCTAAGGACAATGGCATTGCTTTGAAGACTCATTATAAGAAAAATAAAGAAAAAGTTTGTGAGTTCGATTCTGAGGAAGACTTTGATTTTAATGATATGGGAAAAAGAGAATGACTTCGATGAGGAGTGTGAGTAAGATTTTGAGAACGTGACTTATTTTGAATGTGGGGGTAAGAGGCATAAGTCGTTTGAGTGTCCTATGTGGCTTAGAAAGAAAGGGAAGAAAGTAGCCATACCTGCCACACTTAGTGATAGTGAGGGAGATGAGGGAGATGAGTCCGATAAGGTTTTAGCACATGTGATGGTAGTCGCTTTTTCTAGTCGTGTGAGCACACCCACTTTGTCTCACGAGAGTGCACACAAGAGCGATGATAGTGATTTATGTTCTTCAAGTGAGGGAGAAAGCGAGGAGGAGAGTGGAGATGAAAGTGATCTCCAAAAGGCGTTTAGAGATTTGTACACCGAGACATTGAAAATAAAGAAGTATAATAGGGATTTAGGTCGTTGGGTTTTAGATTTGGAGAGAGAGAAGGAGGTTTTAAGAAAGGAGAAGTGTTATTTGACCAACAAGTTGTCTAGTCTGACGACACGTGTATCCCAACTCGAGAGTGATCTCGAACGTGCCAGGGAGGTCAAATTCAATTTTGTGAACGCACCTAAGAAGGTTGAAAAGGTGGTTCACAAGGGTAAAGGTGAGAAGCTAGGAATAAGTTATGACGGTGCTTCTACTTCCCAATTAGCACCCGAGATGGTTCCCACTTTAGTGTTTGATTCACGTGAGTCTCACCCTAACCCACCTAGGAATCCCAATCCTATTAGGAGAACGCGTCCTAGAGTTTTTGAGAGAGGTGTTCCTAGGCCTATTTACATTTGCTCACATTGCAAGAGGAGAGGGAACCTTAGGGAATTTTATTTTAAGTTGGGTTATGTGTCACGTTTTGCTTCTACACGTGTTTCTGGCACACATGCACTCGCACATGATACTTTACATGCTCCCGAAGACTACATGAGAGAGTTTGCACATTTAGGTGAGCAAGTTAAGTTTTTAGTCAAAACTTCACAAGAATTGATGGAGTTTTTTCATAAGTTGTCACCACCTTTGGAAAATCCCTCCGCACCTAACGATTGAGGTTTGCCTTGTTTACTAGCATAGGATGTTTTTCATGATGATATTATTTTCCTATTTCTAGTATGTATCATGTTTGTATGTTTTAAATTTTTTTGAAAAATTTTGAAAAATACAAAAAGATTTTATTTTGAGAAAATTCTGAGAAAATTCAAAAAGATTTTTGTATTTTGTTTGCACCATTTATGGATGGACACTTAGGATGATCGAGTCACTACATCATTCCATTATTTTCATGTGACTATTTGATAGTGTTTTGAGACAACAGATCAATTCATCCTTGTGCTTTATAATGTCTGGAGTCATTAAGATGTAATTAAGTGTTACTTCCTATATGTTTGACTCATAATTTACTTTATTTCACACATGCACGTATTTGTTTGATTATTGTGCTTGTCTTATCACATGTTGGTTGGGTATTTTCACTTCAATCCTGTCCTTTAAAACGAACCAAGCGCGATAAATTTTGATAAGGAAATTGTGCATATAAGAACCGTTTTGTGAGTTTGTGTGCTTTATTTGAAAATGGGGAAGGGCTGCGAAAGGTTCTTTTTGCCTTTGTGAATACTAAGCCACCGTTAAATTGGACCTAAAAAATTGAGAAATTTTATTATCCGAGGTCCAAAGAGGTTTAAAAGAGCCCGAACAAATTTAAAGGCAATAAAAATAAATTCATGCCAAACATGGGCCATTTACGTTTTTGCACCAATTCTCCAATGTTTGAGAATTTAGATTACCCCTAAAAGAAAATATATAAGAGGGAGTTTGGTTGGAGATTTTAAAATGGGTTTGCACGTCCTTGAAATTCTTGAAAATGCGCTACATAATTTTGGACTTTATTGGGGTGAAAATCACTTTGACTTTGATTTGTTGATTTGCATAAGACGATGTCATCTAAATTCAAAAAAATTTCCACCTAAGGATACTTTTGATGTTCATTCGTTTGGGGTACACATATGCATCATGCACATATGACTGATTGAGTTGATTTACCTATCGAATCTGTTCACACCCATTCATTTCGTTTCCATGACTTGGTTGTTTGAGTTTAATTCCATGTTGTGATTTTTGTATCATATTTTTAAACTTGGTATCTTATTTTTGTACGAAAAATTTGAAAAAGTCAAAAATTGTTTGTGAAGATTTTTTTTTTTTGTATTTCGTAGCAAGAGCGCATTTGCCATCTGATTGATGCCTTGTTTTGTATACCGTGACACCTTAACTTTACTTGTTTGATTTATTCTTCTCATTTGTCTATTTGGGGACATAATAAAAAAGGGGGAGAAATAATTATCATTTTATGGGGGATTTTTTGAATTTTGACTTATGATTTTCGTTTAAATTGGTATCTATGTTTATCTCATTTCAAACTCGATACGTCACTTGGTATTTTTCTTTATCTCATGTGTGTAGGTACTACATTGATGATCATTATGTTTCACACCCTGATGAGAAAAGATTTGATATTTTGAAGATTGAAGATTTGAGGATTTTAAAAATTTAAAGAACAAACGATGAAGACATATTCATTTGTACCTTTCCAGTTTGGGTTCATGGGAGGGTAGATTTGTATAGGAAATTTGTTATTTGATAATTCGGATTTTTTATGCATGTACCGGCATAGACATAGGGGGAGATTTGTAAGGACATTTTTGTCATGTCGGATATCTTATGTTTATGTACGTCGTACACCGCTACATTTGGCACGTCTCTACACGATCTCACATGACGGCCTCAATTCAAATTTTGGGAATAAAGCATTCATTATCTCCGTCATGTGTCCTATATCTGCCTCAACGACTTCACGTTCCATTATTTTAGGGACTTTATGCAAGTGGTATGCAAGCGAAGTCAAAACAGTGAAAGAAAGCAAGATATGAAAGTTTAAGGGAATTTTGGTAATTTTACTGTCACCATTTGGAGGTCTAGTCAATTATAAAGTTGAAGAGCTCGCCACAACGAAGATACTGGAAGAAATGGCACCTCAGTCCGAGATATGGTGAAGAAGTTATGGCCCTTTGAAAATTGAGAAAATTATGAGAAAAAGACTTGAAAAATGCTGAGCCCTTTTAGCACCAAACCAGCAAAATTTTTGAACCGAAGGCCAAACCGGTTCGGGGGTGAACCGTTTCACGTTACAACTGAACCGATTTGGGGTACCTGACGCTGGATCGAGTTCTATATTTTTAAAACTCTTTTTGGTTTCCTTATAAAAGCCAACTTCGAGGGAGTTATTTTGCAACACTTGGAAAGACGTTTTTGACAGACCAAATACATCGAGTCTTCATATTTTTAAGTCCCAAAACTCATGGTTGATTCACACCAAAATTCTCATATAATTTTTTGAATCTTTAGAACCCATATAACACTTTGCTTTTGTTCATCTGTCGTGGAGTGCGTCTGTACACTGTATAGCTGCGTGTCATTGAGGATCTTGCTACGTGAAGATTCTTTGCTAAAGATTGGGCTGCGAGTCCTTGGAAGGTGCTGCGTGTATTCTCTTGCTGAGTTCAAGACTGCGTGTCTTTGTGGGTTGGATGCGCATTAATCCATGGTAGATTTCTCTATGTAATTGTAATTTGCGATTTATAAATTCATAGTGAAATAAAGGTTTTACCCGAAAGGGGTTTTTCCTTGAAATCTGTGTCTCAGCATATTTACTGTGTCACATGCTTTATATTTGATGGGTTAGTTTAGATGCATGTTTAAGAACTGAATTTATTTGATTTAAAAGTAGACCCTAATTGAATAAGGTTTAATTGGATATCTGCGTATTTAATCAATTATCACATCGTCGCACTTTTCATTCATATTAGGATATAATAGAGGGGTCAACTTGGGCATTATTATGGAGATATTTAAGGGCAAATTTGTAATCTTTCCTTTTGGAAAATCCTCCAGGGAAGGAGGATTCTTTTGAGGATAGTTTCGAGCCATTATGGAGCATATTTGGGAGTTTAACATGCTGGATTCTTTCAAATTCTTTGAGTAGTAGGAATTTACTTAATGCTAGTTAGGGACAAGGTGATAGGGAAATCTCATGTGTCCTTAGCGTTGTTAAATTCAGTGAGTATCTATATCCTAGGTATGATGGATTAGTAAGTTTCAAGTTAGGGACATAATAATAAATGGGTTGGGAAGGTATGCGAGAGTGTATCAGTTTGTATAATGAGACTTACATACACATAGTCGGATTATTTACTTTTACATACGGACGTGTGATGGTATGTATATATAAATATGGTGTGAAAGTGTAAACCTTGTGTGGTGATTTGTATATATGATGTGATCATGTGTATATATCTTATGTGTATGTTATATACATTATGTTCTTCATAACCCTTTAGTGCTATCATGGGAAGTTACACGATGTGGATGAATCCCCTTGGCTTTAGGAACAGGGAGAGTATAATCCCCAGGTCATAACATCCATTATTTTACCATGCATGAGGTATAGGTAAGACGACTTGGGTGTGATTCGTGTTTCTCTCATGTTAGGAACTATGGACGCTTCCTGTTCATTGTGATTAGGTTTTTACCACGTCGGTGTGACATTCCGACCGCTGGTAACTCCAGGACATGTGAGCGATCCCTTGGAAGATGATAGCATTGTAGAGACTATTAGAGTACATATATTATGTGTGCAACATATGTGTACGTGATAGATATTGATGAATCTTGTATCATGCGTGCGTATAGTATTATACAAGCTCTATATATAGTGTGTGATATCTTAATGTTATAACTAGAGAAAGTTTCAAAGAGGTATATTATGTTTTGTTTTTTTGTAGCATGAGAGTGGATGAGTATACTCTCATGCCTATAGACGGGGCAAAATTGGGGGTGTACTTTGGACTGAGGTCCTAACGGATTCCCACGACCGACAATGTTAGGTGGTAGTGTATCGGGGGGTTCCTTGTTTGGATTTCGCTTTGCGAGACATCCGACACCCGAAGCTTAGCGTAACGTTGGGTGTGGGAGAAGTTTGGCCCTTAGTTTTATGGTATAGGTGAAATAACTGGGGTATATTATTATCATTAATTGATGTGGAATATCTTATGCTAATAACTTGTGAAGTAAATAATTAGAAAATCGAGAAATATAATTGATTTGTATTTATGTATAAGTTTGGGTGTAAACTTAGGTGACGATAGAAGAAGTAAAATGACGGTGATGTTAGAGAAAGTGGGCTATAGAAATGAGGCTTAGGCATGGATTTTTGAGGATTTATTCCTAGAATGTGTTGGGCATCTTCGTTGAGGTTCATATGCATACATTAGGTCCGCGTTATAGATGAGGGGTGAGGTTAAATCCCAAGAGAGTGCGACGCAACTATAATTATGATATCGTGCATTCATAATTATTATGCATTTTAATTCACTTTCTAAAACTATTTTCAAACCTCGGGCTCTGACCCGTTTATATCTTTTCTCTTGCTATATTTATATATATTTTAGGTGTCCCTCCGCATGGACGCCAATGACGCCAATTCTATCCAGGGTTCTTGGAGGAGTAGAAGTTGCAGAATGTTACAGGAATTTTATGTAGCCGTTTCCTATTCTTGTAAATCTAGATTAGGATCCATTTTGTATATCGATTTTGTGTAACCAGTGACTGTATAATTGCAGTTCGTTTATGTTTTATTTAAACTTATTGTTGTATTGTCTGTGACCCAACAACATATTCATATATATCTTTTATTGTACTCGTGTATATATTATCATGTTTTATAGTCATATTGCAGATTGGTTTGTATGTTTTAATTTTTTTTTGGCATCCGCTTATTTTATTATTGGGTGGTTAGTTAGATTTTTAATCTGTACGACAGTGGTGCTGAGAATGATCCACTTGAGATTCTTATTTTTTCTTGGTATAGGTATGGCCACCGGTTATTAATTTAAGCGGGGTGTCATGTCCAATAATGAAGCGGAAGACGAAGCACTAATCGTCGGCCTTCGTAAAGCACAACTGTTGAGGGCAAAGTGCCTTCGATTATTTGGCAACTCAAAATTAGTGTCTAAGAAGATAAGTTGATATTTCAACGCCAAAGATGAGAGGATGGAAGCTTACCTCGTTGTTATATGATAAGAGGTCATCACTCTAGGTAAGAGTCAAGGTTTCTCGCTTTCACTTATTATCCGAGGGAAAGCTATAATAAAAATCTTTTGATGTCCCCTACATCCATTGCGTTCACCCATGAGATGTGGAGCAGGTTCTTAGTGAACTTTATGATGGCATTTATGGGAGTCTTGTAGGAGGAAGATCATTGGATTTTTAAGCAATTAAAGAAGGATACCGGTGGCCGTACATGCAGAAGGATGCTAGATTTTTTGTTCACTAGTATGAAAAATTCCAGAAGCACTCCCCTATGGTCCACCAACCGGCTAGTGATCAAGAAATTTACCATATCATATCCTTTTGCCTAGTGAATCTAGGATATTGTAAGGCCCCTACCTGCCACATTTAAAAATTAAAAGTATCTGCTAGTTGGCTCTGACTACTTAACCAAATGGATAGAGGCAGAACCACTAGCAAACATTCGGGACTCTGATATGACGAGGTTCATATGGAAGAATGTCATTATCCACTTTTGGATACCAAGAACGATCATTACTGACAATGACACGCAGTTCCAAAGTATCTTCTCTTAAGGATTTTGTGATGAGCATGGCATCAAGCATCACTTTAGTTCCGTGGAATATCCCCAAAGCAAGGGAAAAGATGAAGATTCCAATAAGACAATGATTGATGGACTGAAAAAATGACTGGAAAGAGCCAAAGTTTCCTTAGTAGATGAACTACCCCACATTTTATAGGCTTATCGTACAACTCCCAGAAGGTCAACTGGAGAAACCCCCTTCGCGCTCACCTATGTAATGGAGGCAGTCATCCCATTAAAAGCATGACTCCCTATAATGAGAACCACCTTGGTCGACAAAGGCCTCAACGATGAAGCATTACTCACTAAACTTGACTTAGTTGATGAGCGACGAGAACTGGAACTAGTTAATCTAGCATCCTACCAACAATAACTGGCCAAACAATATAACCAAAAAGTCAATCCAATGAAGTTTCTAATAGGGGATTACGTCCTGAGAAAATCCCTCGGCAGTGCTATAAGATCATCAGACAGTAAACAGGGACCAAATTGGGAAGGACCATTCAAGGTAATAAGGGACGACCTGTGTGGAGCATATCACTTGGAAACGCTGGAGGGTAGGGAGATACCAAGGGCCTAGAATGATGCTAAACTTAAGAAGCTACACTTTTAGTCTTTTATATCTTTTATTTTCAGCATCATTAGTTTAGGCAAGTTTTCATTTACAAACTGAAGTTTCCTTTTGTATATCATTTTAATCTGTAGAGGTAGATTGGCCAACGCATTTTGAATATCTTAGTTATCTAGTGTCTCTTGATCATACCTCAATACACATCTTTTCTAGGAAATATACTTCGCTCAAAGCATAACAGAACTCCTAGATTACAGTGAGTTGATCAACATGCTCCAATCAAGGAATCTTACATGCTAAGAACAAAAAAAACTGTTATGATTACAACAGTGTGCTAGATCTTTTCTAATCAAGGAGATCCAAAATATATAAAGCAAGGTTTACAGTTAACCTTCCTTAGGCCTTTGTTGAGATCACAATTGGCCTCCTGAGTTGTTCCGATAATAATATAAAACCTATAGGGGACCTTTAGGCAATAAAGCCATTTCAGGTTGGTCGAAAAATCCTGCTTAGGCGAATATACCATTAACCAGCTACATTCTCTCCATCATCCTACTTAGGCCTAAGGAAGTGTGACGACACAACCTAAAAGGTAAAGTGGACGGAATGATATGGATAAGGCGTATCAGATTGGGAGAATGTTCAAACATAAGATAAGTAAAACTCAAAATCATTTTGTCAAATAAAAAGTCCGGAATGATTAAAACTTTGTACTGTTCATTCATAATATGTTCAGTTCTATCAAGTATTTTTTGGTCAAACAATGATGTCAAATAATCAATAAGCAAGGTTAACATATGTTTAGTCAGCACAAGCTCATAACATAGATAACCAGTAATATCTTTTATTAAAAAAAAGATGATTACATTTATGTCAACAAACTAAGAAATACTTAAAGACCTAAGATGGCCCGAGACGGTGAGCAAGGTAGTCCACCATTCGATCTCTTCGACCATCATCAGGATAAGAAACTAAGTCATCTTTGGTACCCTTTGGGCATAGCTCTAAGAGATGCACAAGAATGGCATCTATTGGGATCCAACGATCATTCCTCGGAAAGGGATTTTGCCTACAGGATGGGTGAACGGTTTGACACTCATACCAAAGGGTAGATCCTTAGGAATTTTTAATTCCTTAAGAGGACTTATCCATCCTCTAGAAAAAGCAAGGTCTTCATCCTCTTTCAGTCATACTGGGGCAACTGTCCAACCTTAGTCATAACCAATAGCCCAGACCCCTTCGAAACAAATGTCTTAATCATCTGGCATCCCTCTAGAGACCATCAACAATCACATAATCTCACATAATGTCTTCTCTTAGCTCAGCAATCTCCCCCCAGAAAGCTTGATTATTAGTTTGAGCAATTTCATCAGATGGCGAAGAAGATCCTTGTAGCATAAGAGATAGACCATAAAAAGATCCTCGTAGCTCGATTATCATTCTCTCTCTGCAATAACTCCCCCACTTGGTTGATTTCGTATGCGTCCAAAAGTTTTTCCTTCAAGGTGTCCATCCCCTCCCTCACAGTGGCTCCAATTTCCTCCATCTCCTCGAACCTATCTTTAAGCCTAACAACCACCACATATTGATCTTTATAATCCTAGTTTCTTGCATTAAGGGACGTATAGATCTTTATAAAAGATCGATGTGCTTGAACGCTTATATTTGGGCCAAGAACCTGTCCTCGGCGGGAGTTAATGGGAATATATTTATCTAAATCAGTGGGCTGTAGACAACAGAACACGCAACAGAGATAATAAACATCAATAATGAAATAAAGTTTTCTTTCCATTTAATCATAAGAGAGGCACAATCTAGTACAATGAAAGGGAAAAATTGAAGATATAACATTTGGACAAAATAAATAGAAGCCCAAGTTGCTAACCGGACTTTAGGAGGCCTCAACCTGGTCAGAAGTCGAGGTCCCTTTCCCCCTATCATCAGCTTGGCTGGTAGTACCTTCACCTCCACCAACACCTGGATTTACAGGGAAAACTCCTCCAGCTGGAACGATGATCCCCACTGAATTATTCGAAGCAACTACTATAGCAGGGATAATGGGCTCCACATAATTCTGAGCGTAAAGGGATACCTCGACGCCAAGAGGATTAGGGCATGCATGATTCTGAGAGAATATGTGGGAGTCAGCGATAACCTAGCAGTAACCAGGGCTTGATCCCAGCCTTTATTAAAGCCCTCTCGCTGGATACAGGCAATTTGGCGCTCGATGTCGTCATGCGCCGACTTCTAACCTTCATTATACCCTCTCTCTAGGACGTTTGTCGCTTCTCCCTCCATCTTATCCACCTTGGAGCCCAACTCCTTATTTGCCCGAGCCACTGCCAATTTGTTAGTAATCACAATGCCATAGGCATCTCAGAGGTCAGCCAGCTCATTCGTCGACTGTTATTTCTCCCATTCAAAGTCCTCCTTTGCATCTATTAAAACCTTCTTAGAAGTTTTTAGAGCATAGTTTAGCTCCTTCCTTTTCGACAGGTCGGCTGGCCACGAAGCAATATGATATAGTAAAAAACAAACTGTAAATTAGATAAAACATAAGTTAGCGTGAGATAATTCAAGAGAATAAGGAATAAAATATATATAGAGGAAAAGACTCACCAAAGCAATCCTTGAGCATATTTAAGGGCTAATTGGTCTGACCACATGATCGCTGATCGCTAATGACCAGCTACGAGAATTGCCTTCTCCGGCAGTAAAGGGGCAAGATGGGGGGCATCAACCACTAAAGCCCCCTCAATAGTAATAATAGATGGAATTATGGAGGCCATTGAGGCTTGTGACCCTCTCTTTCTCTCGTCTTATCTTTTTCTTTCTTTCTCCCTCTTTTCCTCCTCTTCTTTCTTCCGCCTCTCCACTCAATTCTCTCGAGTTCTCACCTTGGAACCACCATGGAGTCTCCATCTTTCTTCTTCACAAATTTTACCCTATTAGACAACAGGTCATCATCGTGAATCAAATTTCTTCTCCTTCGATGGGCATTTCTTCCTAACTGGATTCTTCCTTACTACTCTCTCCTTCACTACCTTCATCGTCGCCTTCTCCTGAATACTCTCCCGAGATGCTCTCCTCCTAGTCCTCTAAATTAATAGGCTTAGAAGCACCACCGACCTCTTCTTCTGGAATATTCAAATGAGGAATTGTATCTACTGGATGGGAAATGAAGCTGGAAGTAGTGTTCTTGTACTCCAACAAAAATGCAGCCGATCGAGGATAATCAGGCTCAGCAATAATATCCTCCAAGCTTTTAAGAGTTTGGCAGCTCGTATTTCACGAAGAGTAGGTTCCTGATTTTCAGCCTTTGCTATAGAAAAGAGAAAAGGAGAAGCATTAGAGGAAAAACATGCATGGATAGACAAACAAATAACAAAAAAAGAGACGGTGATAACAACCTATTCACTCCTGCCTAAAAGTAAGGATCTGAGGTACCCTGTACCTTACGCCCTCTAATTAGGGAGGATACTCCCAATTTTTGGCAATGAAGCCTTCAGATCAATATTTTTTGTAGAAATCAGGTAGATTTACCACCAAAATCCTATCAGCACTCCTCGCTTTCAAGTATTAAATACCTTCACTTGTGCAAGAGAAAGAGTAACAGTAGCCAATCTAGGCTAATCATCGATTGGTACCATAAAACGGGTTTATCCTATGAACCCCATTGATAATATTCCATACATTTGGAGAACACTGGGAGGGAACAATGTTGAAATATCTAAAAAATTACAAGAACAGAGGATTAGGGGAAATGTTAAACCCCCTTGGGAAACCAAAAGCACATGAATCCACTGGCCATCCTCCAAGTCACAGAAATTCCTGGGTGCTGATGTACACTATATATCTACCCAATCATGAAATTCAAGCAGAGATTTATCATCAAGCATCGCCATATGAGAAACACAAAACCCCTAACTACAGTAATAGAGGATTCACAGAAGACGAAAACTAGAAGGAAGATAAGAATTGAAACTTACAAGACAAAAATAAAGCTTGAGAAACTGAGAAACCTTAATTTTGAAGAAAGAAAGCAAGAGGTGAATCTTGAGAACACAATATCCGTAAAAACTGCCAAGAACAATGAGCTAACGGTTAGTTTTGCACCAACTTCTGTTCTCAAGCACTCAAATGATCATCTAGGCTCCTCGAGAAAGATTTAACGCTTAAATTTCTCACAAAAGACAAGCATACCCCTTTTGCCTCAATAAATTACAAACTTAACATTATAGACAATGCTGCATTCTTAGACTCATTTAAAATCCATTGGCCTAAGTGATGACCCAAATATTTGGGGGGCATTTGTGGGAACCCATTTATTCTTTTCCCATGAAAGTAGCCGACCAAGCCCAACGGACCTAAGAAGCTACCCTGACCAAATCATGGGATCAAGATATGCACAAGTATTATATAATACATTCAACCACTATGGGATAAGATCAATTCAATCTCCAACAATCTCGTGTAGATATTCAGGGAATTCATGATTTATCCCATCGTGATCATCTTAGAGTTACTTAACCCAACTCAAATTCTATATTTATAAATTATAACCCCTGGCTAGGGGCATATGGGCATGTAACCAAGCATATTGAGAGAAACTTAATAAAATAGTTGACCTCTCCGTGGACGTAGGCAAATTGCCGAACCACGTACATAATAGTGTTGTGTGTACAATTGTCTGCTTTCTTACTTAATTGTGATTTTTCTTCGTAATTCTTTATCGTGATATTTTTTTATACCACAGAGATAATATCAATTGGGATTATAGAACTCGTAATTAAGATTATATATTTTATTGATGATTTCGAAATTTGAGAAAAACGTGTATTTCAATTTGAGATTAAATTATCTAACTAGAAATGAAGTGAACTCATACGAATTTGAAAGTCAAACACATATGAAATCGTTTTAGAAAACGATGAACATTGTATGTTGATTTTGAGTCTGTTTAAAGTGGAATTTGATAGCATGCTCACGCGTTCCTGTATAAAATCATGTTCTGAACAACTCTGTTGAATAAGTTTTTTCAAAATCGGATCATAAAACCTTAAATCGACATTTTATATTTTGGGGCAGAATTTAACATTATGGAGAAAAATGATTATTGTGAATTAAATTATAATTCAGGGTTATTATAATGATTTCGGGTTTTAAACCAGTCGGTACGGGTTGAGGATAACTACTGAAATAATTAATTGAATTATTTAAATCCCTTCGATTAATAAGAAAAGTTGGGGAAAATGGAAAATGTGAATAAAAGGTGAATTATTAATTTACGAAATAAACTTGAAATTTACTCTATGTGTATATAAGATGAGTGCATGCCTATAATATATTGATTTTGATATTATGTGTAATGTCATCCTAGATACTTGCTATCATGGGAGATTACGCGTAGTGGATAATCCTATCTTTGTGTGCCGCTAGGGAGGATTCGGATTCGTGCCCCTAAACATAACAGTTACGCTGTCATTACCTTGAGAGATGGCAGTGCATTAACGATCATTTGAATACGTTAAGTATGGATGTCATCCTTATGGTGTTAAGGATTATGTTTGCCTCCGTTATGTGTTATCGTTTTATAGGCTGAGATGTCACACCTAGCCTTAGTCCTTAATTTGGTACGTAAGGTTTATAGGGTGTTTGATCTTTTAGATGTCGTATTGGTGTGTGTGTATATATATATATATATATATATATATATATATATATATATATATATATATGTGTGTGTGTGTGTGTGTGTGTGTGTGTGTGCGTGTGTGTGTGGTAGTCTACTATGTTGTGTGTTGTAGAAGTGATTATTGTGAATATCTAAAATGTACTTTGATTATGTGAACCTAAGCGGTTAAAATAATGAGAATAAAGTAATTAAGAAAGTAAGATAATATTAACGTATTGTAGGTGAGATACGAATGTGTTAAGTGATTTATACAAATTAAAAAGGATTAATCGAGTGGTCTATAGTTGGTTAGGCGGGTAGCTTAACTCGGAAGGAATATTAGAGTACGTTAGATGTACACATTAAGTGAGAGGTGAGGATTCATGTGAGAGTACGCCGCATCAAACATGGATATTTATATTACTCATAATATTTTAAACACTTGTTAAAAAATTTTAAAACGTTTTCGGGCTCTGACCCGAATCAAATCTATTATTGCAAAACCTTTTAGGTGTCCAGCCATAGGTACACTAGCACTGGGAGATTCATTCCAAAGTTGACGGGCTGTAGTGCTGTGGATGCTGTAGGACTTCGAGCTTAGACGTATCTATCGTTCTTATCCTATAGCTTATGATTCAGTATTTCCTCACTGTCTAGACTTTACATTTGGTTTTTAGTTTTACCTTTATACCAGTCGATTTTTCTTGGTATTGTACTTGGCTTGTATGAAGATTTGGATTTGGACGTGTTATCTGATTATTATTCCGTTCAGTTTATTGTTGTCATTATTATTATTAGGGGTGTGCAGAAAAACCGACCGAACCACTAAACCGACAAAACCAAACTGAACTGATGAAATCAGACCGGTGTTTTTATATGGTCGGGTCGGTTCGATTTACGCTGCAAAAAAGTCGATAACTTCGGTTCGATTTTCGGTTTAGACCTTATAGGGCCGGGTTAGAACCGAACCGAACTGCTTCTTTATTTATTATATAAAATTACATATATTATATATTATAATATATATAATATATAAAATAAACTTACACGGTGTAAGTTACGTACACCCACTCACTAACTAAGCCTAAGGATGAAAAACAAAAACAAAACCTAAAGTCTATCTCTCACATCACACAACCGCACTCTCTCCCTTTCCCATTTCTTTCTTTCTCCCATTTCTTTCTCCCATATCCGGCGAACAGCTCCCAGCTCCCATTTCGCCCATTTCGTAAGTTATAACAGCTCCCATTTCTTTCTCCCATATTTTTTTTTGTATTTCAGATCTATACATCTGAGCGGAAGCTTTTTTTTCTCCCTTGCAGATCTATACATCTGAGCGGAAGCTTTTTTTTTATACATAGTCGTAATATACATCTGTCAATATTAGACCTGTCAACAACCGCTGGTTAAACCGAACAGGCGCTGTCAAGAACCGACCTTGTTCGGTTCGGTTAACCGATACAGCGGTTCGATTTCGGTTCAAAATATTCGAAAATCGATAAAGTCGGTTCGGCTAAAAAAAATGCTAAAAACCGAACCGACCGACTCGTGCATAACTCTAATTATTATGGTGGTTGTGTTATTCATTACTGTGTTGTTTAATTATTATTTTTCTCTGTTAATTAAAATTGGCATCTGGCTTATTAGGATATTTAGTGATTAAAAAAAATATTTTTTGACAATAATATTAGGAATTGACCATTTATGAATTATGTTTAATTAAATAGAAGACTCACCAGCTAATATTTTAATTAGGGAAGTGTCATGTAATGCTCAACTCTTGAATCTCTTTTTATTGCATGGTTTCCAAAATAGTCATGTGGCTATGGAAGAAAGTGGCTCTCCATATTGGTTCGGGTCAAAGTGAAACCAGAACCAAAGATCACAACTAAAAATTTCATACATTTGATATGAAGAGAGGAGCAACTCAAAAACAAATGAAAGGCATCTTATCTTCGGCTGTAGAGAATTCCTCGCATGTCGTGAGTTGGAACTCTGTTATGCATCAATCTCCAAAATAGAATGAGATCTTGGGTATAATGAATATGGACAAGTTACTCAAATACTTCTTATCTTCTTGATGTTGTGCGGATACTCACTCAAATCATTCAAATCAGGTGACGGAAAATCCTCCAAATGTCCCTCGTATGACATGTTGTCCGCGCAGAAAAGAATCCATTTTTTGGATTAACAGTGATCGTAAGATCCCCAAACAGTCCACTTAACAGACTTATGTTTTACGCTTGACTTCTGGCCCCACTTAAACAACTTTGGTAGTGTGTCCATTGCAGAGCTTATTGTCGTAACATTCATCAAAGTCGATGTTTTAGTGTTTGCTTTTACATAGCCACGGATCCACGATTTTTGTTCAATCTGAGCGAAAATTTCCAGTGGTGCCAAGAGTTTTGAGGAGAACCCCGAAGAGATTTATTTATTTTTTGATTATTTCAAATTTTATACAAATTATACTTTTATAATGCTCAAACAACTATAAATTATAACAAATCTTATTTTTATATTATTATTTTAAGGGTCAATTATTAAATAGTCCCTACTATAAATATATATTTTTTAAAAAAGACACATATTTTTAATTTAACCCATTTAGTCCCTCAAGCACTCAATATCCTCTTATTTTTAGAGGTCCGCGCCAGCGGCACTCCCTCTCCAAAATATGTGGCAAAAGACTTTTTGAGGCAAAATAAAAAAATTTGGACTAAATGGGTATTAAAAAATGTCCGAGGGACTATTTGGTATATGTCCCTTATTTTAATACCCAAACAACTATAACAATAAATTATAGCTTTATAATATCCAAACAGCTACAACTACAAAAAGATAGCAGACGTTATTTTTATGTCTATTATTTTAATTAATTATAATTTTTTTTACACCCTCAGTTTTGTAAATAATTAAAGGTATTCCTTAAAGTTTGAAGTTTTACCTAAAAATTCTCTCTCTCTCTCTCTCTCTCTCTCTCTCTCTCTCTCTCTCTCTCTCTCTCTATATATATATATATATATATATATATATATATATATAAAAAAAAAATTGAACCGGGGCCATCGCTCCCTTCGGCCCTATGTCCATCCGCCCTTGCTTTTACATCAAAATTAATGTTTTATTATGTTGTTTCAGCCATCCAATTGAGGATGGCCTAAGATTCTCAAGTGTTCATAGTTCATTGCACAAGTCAAACACTCACCTTTATTTGGAAGTGAAAACTTAGGATCCGTTTATTTTAACCTCTGAAATCTGAATTTAAAGAGGAAGTAGAAATATGTTAGTTTTGTAGACATTTCAGAAACTAACTGTCATATTCTTCTCTTAATGATTTTGTCCAATGGTTTTTCCAAACAAAATTTTAGAGAACAGTTACCGGCCATTTCCATCCACCTATCACTGCATTCCACTTCTCCAGCCATGACTTTCAACCGTTATGATATGACATACATTTTTAATAGATGTTGAAACACCAAAAAAAACAAGAGTCACTCTATTCCCATTCCAAACTAATATTTCGCCGCTCCACTTTAATATGAAAAGACTTTAATACCCTCAAAATTTATTGACTTAAGCCAAAACTCATAACTTTCTTTCTTTTGATCCAAAAAGGGGGAAAAAACCTTTTTATCGTTTTTTTTATTTGTCTAAAAACTGTTATTTAATAAAATTGTATTTTTACAAAAAAAAAATACTATATTTTTACAAAAAAAGACAATTTAAAAAAAAAAACTCTACAGTTTTCTCCTTATAATAAATAGTTAAACAAAAAAAATTTAATTATAAAAAACAGTTGTATATATATTTGAAAAAAAAGAAAACTGTTTTTTAAAGATAAAACCAGCATTCCATTCATTTTAATAATAAAAAATAACATTACATTTTTATATATAACATGTACAATTTGTTTTTTTCATAAAACAATTATTTTTGTAAAATACAATCAAAATAATCTACAGTTTTTTTTTCAATACACTAATATATACATATACTATTGTGTATTAATGTCTTTAGGGATTAAAAAAAGAAAATAGTTTTTTATAAAAAAAAATGCTAAAGTTTTTTCTTTTTATAAAAAACAGTTAATTTTTAAAACAATCATAACCCTTTTTGAAAAGTTTATATAACACACTCAAAGTCGTTTTGAATACAAAAAATGTTTATTTAAAAAAAAATCTTTAAAAAAAAAGTTGTATAAAAAATTGTTTCAACTTTATATAACCGTTTTAAAAAGAAAAAAAATTATTTCCACCGTTATATAGGCGGTCAGACCACTTATACATATCGGTGGCGCGGATAATTTTTTTGTATATATTGGTCCGCGCCAGCGGTATGTATAGGCGGTCTAACTACCTATACATACCGCTGACGCAGATCATTTTTTTTTATATAAACAACAGTTCATTGTTTTTAACAGTGGAAATAATTTTTTTACTTTTAAAAACAGTTATATAAAATTGAAACAATTTTTCATACAATTTTTTTTTAAATAAACTTTTTTTATATTCAAAAGGGTTTTGAGTGTTTTATATAAACTTTTCAAACCGGTTTAGAGTGTTTTTAAAAATAACTGTTTTTTATAAAAGAAAAAAACTGTACCTTTTTAAAAAAAAAATTATTTTCTTTTTTTTAACCCCGAAAGACATTAATGCACAATAGTATATGTATATATTAGTATATTGAAAGAAAACTCACATTATTTTGATTGTATTTAAAAAAAAAAAAAAATTATGGAAAGAATAAATTGTACATTATATATATAAAAATGTAATGTTATTTTTTTTAATTAAAATGAACGGAATGCTAGTTTCATCTGTAAAAAACTATTTTCTTTTCTTTCAAATATATATACAACTGGTCTTTATAATTAAAAAAAACTTCGTTTAACTGTTTTTTATAAAGAGAAAAAACTGTAGAGTTTTTATTTATTTAAATTGTATTTTTTTTTTGTCAAAATACAATTTTTTTTAATAAAAATGCAATTTAAAAAAAAACAGTTTTTAGACAAATAAAAAAAAGATGAAAATGTTTTTTTCTCCTTTTCGAATCAAAAGAAAGAAAGTTATGAGTTTTGGATATAGTCAATGAACTTTTTGGGTATTAAAGTCTTTTCACGTTAAAGTAGAGTGGGGGAATGTTAGTTTGCAGTGGGAATAGAAGGACTCAAAAACAAAGATCCTAATTTAATTCAAAAGCTCCAACAGTCCTACTTTATACAGTAAGCAGTACACACATTTTTTGAAAGAGCAGTGCTTGATGAACTGCATATGGACTGCCCAGCGACTGCATTTGCCATTTTTTTTCAAGTTTTTTATTCTTTTGAGTTTTTTTATATTAAAAAAAACAGTTTTTCTATTAATATAAAAAACAGCTTTTCTATTAATATTAAGAATTTTTTTATTAAAATTAAAAAAAATCATAAAAAAAAACATGTTTACTAATAAAAAAAAGCTATAAAAAAGTTTTTTTTTTAATTAAAAACAACATTTAAAAAATATAGCTTGTTAAAAAAATGCAACTGATTAGTGTCGTTGGCGCGGATCCACAATTCTGAATCCACGTCATTCGTTAAATGTGGGTTCGCGCCAGCGGCACTAATTAATCGCGATATTTAAAAACATATCGCGATTGATTAGTGCCGCTGGCGTGGACTCACATCATTTGTTGAATGTGGGTCCGCACCAGCGGCACTAATCAATCGCGATATCATGTTAATAAAACATCACGATTGATTAGTGCCGTTGGCTCATACCCACATTCAACAAATGATGTGGGTCCGCCCAGCGGTACTAATCAATCGCGATATCATGTCAATAAACATGAAAAAAAAAATTGAATTTTTTTTTTTAATTTTAATAAAAAAACTGTTTACATTTAATTGACCAAAACAATTTTTTATATTAATAGAAAAATATTTTTTTATAAAAAAATATTTTTATATCAATTGTTAAAAACAAAAGAATAAGAAATGAATTATAAAGGGAGGGTGCGGTTTGTAGGCGGTTCACTTTGGCGGTTCTTTAAGAAATACTCTTTTCGAAAAAAAAAGAAACAGTACACATTAGCTTAAAAAAGGTATACTCTTTCATTTAATTTTTTTCCCTCTCTAATCTACACATCCATTTTGAGCTCAACAATATTCTATGTTGTTAACTTAAAAAAATGTGGTTATCCGATTTTAAACCTCACGATACATTAAAATTTAACAATTGTATCTATTTTAAGGTTGATTACATTTATATTTTTTTTTTCTTGATTGGTTTATCTCACTAAAGATCTACTTTATTAATTTTATTTTTACATTTATTACACTTATAACATTGTGTCTCTTTTATCTAAAAAACAAGATCCCCTTATTTATCATTGTAATTTGATAATGATTATATTATTTTCATTGCACAGGTCTACTACAACCAAATGTCATATTCGAATTCTGATTCCGATATATAGACTCCGAAATCTTAAATCTTAATGATGATTCATTCTCGATCACCAAATGCCTATTAATCGAGCCCATCAGCGCAGATGTCCCATTCGAATCTTCTGCTAATGTAACACATAAACTAATCGAAATGGCCGTAACTTATGTTCCTCTCATAACTTCGAATGTCTTGTCAAAGAAATGGTCACATGGTGACTCCACTGCTGGTCGGCGCTACGTTTTTCGTGATAGGGAGAAGAGATATGAACAAATTTTAAAAGACTACTTTATGGGTGAGGAGTCTTTCGTATGGATGTGGATCTTTTCAATCACATTTTTGAGGAAATTAAAAATTATGATAACTACTTCACGAAAAAATTTGATGCAACGGGAAGGGCGGGATTAAGTCATTTACAAAAGATGATAGTGCCACTAAGGATGCTTGCATATGGTGTTCTAGCTGACTATGTTGATGAGTATGTTCAAATTGGTCAAATCACTGCAATTGTTAGCCTACTCCTTTTTTGTGATGCTATTATTGGGATATTTGAACAATGATATTTGAGGAAGCCATATAGCGATGATATCGAGAGGTTACTCAAACAAAATGAAGAAAGAAGCTTTCCCGTCATGCTCAATAGCCTTGATTGTACGCATTTGCATTGGAATAATTGTCTTAAAGCATGGCACGACATGCATAGAAATGGCTATAAAAAAGTCCTCACTCTCATCTTAAAGGCTGTTGCATCATATGTTTTGTGGATTTGGCATGCATTCTGTAGAGAGGGCTTGAAGGTAATCTTGAGTTTAGAGATAATTTTCCCATTAACAATAGCATTTGGGATTAAGGCGGCTTTACGGCTCAAAGCGAGGGAGCTCAGTGAGACAGCTCAATACGAGGAAGCTCAAAGTGATGCAGCTCAGTAAGCCAGCATTGCAGCTCAAAGTGATGCAGCTCAGTAAGGAAGCATTGCAGCTCAATAAGGCAGTGTTGCAGTTCAAAGTGAGGTAGGCCAGCGTGGCAGCCCAAAGGGATCTCCAACGAAGAAGCTGGCCGAGAGAATTGATTTTTTAGTTCTATTATTTTACTTAGCCTTGTTGTATCTCTTTATTTATATTAACCATGAGTTGTAACGATTATAATGATTTTTTAGTGTGAGGTCGAACGGTACGCACGAGAGACCAGGCTTGGTAGGCCTGGGAGAGCTTTTATGCTCTATCAAACAATCTCACCGTGGGAACTTTAGAGGAACTTGGTTTGGACGAATGAGAAGTGAGGCACCGTTGGGGCTTGTCTTGACCATCTTAGATACACCTGGTAAAACACCAAAGGACCCTGATCGTGGAATCTTAGACGGATCAGCGTTGAGTTCCATCGGGCACTGAGTTGTGAACCAAACAACCCTCTACTTAATGTCACATATATTGTAGATGATGTCAGTAGCCAGCTAGACAATGTCAAATCTGCACTTGAGTAAACCACCATGGTATTTTGGGCTGTCAGACAGTTGATGAGCCAACTCTGTGACGATAGCCACTTGACACACAGTGGTTAGGCTAAAGGCATGCCTTGGCATATAATATTTATGACGTGGAGCTAACTAGTGCATCAGGCATTTAATGTTTGCGACATAAAGTATGAGGGATGTCTTTCACAGTCATTAATGACTGAGTTACCTCAGGAGTAGCGTGGGGGCTATTTAAGAGCCCCAACCACCTCTGAGGAAGAAGAGGTTCTTTTTGAGAAATTCAAAAGTTATTACTAGAGAGAATATACATCAGAGATAGATTTTATTACGATCCAGAGAATTTGCTCACCCCACCATTGTCATTTTTACGAAGCTTTAATACTTGATAGAGATCTTAGAGGGCGGTTGGGGTGTTTGGATGCCTGTCAAGGTGTGTCTAGGGTTCTTACTTCTCTCTCCCTTCAAATGAATTACTTATGAGTTCATTATTATCTTCTGAGTAATACACGAGTGATTTGTGAGTTCAAATTGAGTTTACCTTCACTAAGTTGTGAGTGCGGTCTTTGTAATTTAATTAAGAGTGTCTTTGGTTAACTTATCATTAATATATTTAAAAGGGGTTACGCCTCCATCTAATCTAAGCTACCCTCTTACATTTGGCGACTCCGCTGGGGAGGCATTCTTCTAAGAAAGGAGTATGGCGCAGGATAACGTTAATCGAAGACTTAACTTTGATGACATTCAACACAATGAAGAACAGACGGCGAGAGAGCTGGAGGCCTCAAGGGACGGAACCCCTCAACTGGAGGTACGTCCAGTTCAAACGGTGACAGGCGTTCCAGGGGTGACACAAGCTTTCACGAGCGCTGGGTTGGGACCAGCCCAAGTGGCTCTCCTCATGAACAAATTTTATGAGTTTTTGCAAACCCTCGTAGCTACAACGATGTTGTGGGGATTTGAGGCAGACTCCTTCATAACACGAGGGGTAGCTCCAACAGCCTCACCAAGTGCATTTTTAACAGGAATGGTCCCAGCAAGTATACCCCATGTTATGAATCCAATAGTGGGAACTCTAAGAGTACCAATAGTTCCAACTGTGATGATTGCTTCAGGTGCAACGGGTGCCCCGCCTATGGTTCCTTTGGTCGTTCCTTCAATGGTATTAGCTCTGGAAGAGATGAGAAAATAAATGCAGAAGGAGATGCTGAAGTTCATGCAAGCCTCCTCGCAATCTGCTGGGAGGTAGCTTCGGTTTATAACGACTTTCGGACGCCATACCCTCAGGAGTATAACGATGATCCTTATCCAAAAGATTATATTCCTCCTATCTTTGAAAAGTATATAGGAAGGGTGGGAATCTTAAGGAGCACATTAAACTCTTCGTTGAACATTTGGGTGCTCACTGCAACAATAAAAAACTCAGGTTAAGGGAGTTTTCCAAATCCTTAATCGATAAAGCGTATACTTGGTATTCTCACTTAGTACCTAAGAGTGTTTCCACGTGGGAGGAGATGCACGTTTTGTTCGTCCAGAAGTTCTTTCTGGCGAAAGATGAGTTCACCTTGACCCAACTAGGGAGAGAGAAGCAATGACCAGGGGAAGATGTGGTGGCATACTCAGGGAAAGGTCCCTTGATGTGAGGGAGGAGGCCAAAGAATCCAAACTAGTGCAGATCTATGCGGAAGCACGGCTTCCTGAGTACATCTGCCATCTTATTAATGAGACGCGCGAGGGGACTTTTGCAGAGTTCCTTAAGGCAGCGAGGAACATCTCGTTGGTGGTACGACCAAACCCTGTGGTGGTGCCCATGATGTTCAGATAGTCGATACAACCTCTAGGAGGAAGATCACAACTTCCAATGGTGGGATATGCCGAAGGCACAGACGAGGAAAAACAAGTGAAGAAGGACAACAAGAGTAAGTTCAGATGAGACCGAGAAGACGCACCACTATTGCCTTTCAGAGTCGAAGAAGCTGTGAGTTACTATAATTAAATGTTGTAGGGGGAATGGTGTATGAACGTAAAGGCATCCCCACCAAGGAACCTGATGCGGCAACAAGGGCGGATCCCAAGTATTGTTAGATTCATCGGAAGATCCAACATCCAACTGGAAGTTGCTTCATGCTAAGAAAGATCATTGACAAACATTTGAAAGCTGGAACTTTGTAAATCCCATCACAGAATATCAACAAAAACCCACTTCAAGCACACGGGGCCAATATGGTGGTGTTTTATGATGAGGAAGTAGACGAAGGAGCAAGAAGACAGGCGAGGGAGAATGAAGGGTTTAAGGAAGCATTGGAAGGTTGTACCAAGGGGATGGTAAACGTGGTGTTATCCTACGATGAGGCAAGTGCTAGGGATGTCGAGGAAGCTTACAACGTTGAAGATAAAGAGGTTGATCCAGCCTTGCAGTATTGTGCTATTTTAAGATCCCCAAAGTTTACCTGATTCTTCAACCAGGTGGAGATGACCAAAGAAAGCAGATTGGAAATAACTCAAGCGATTATGGATATCGCGAGGAAGAACGCAGTCCCCTCGCTGAAATGGAGGGGACCAATGGCAAGGATGGTGAGAAAGTTTTTATCCAAAATCACATTTAGTGATGTAGACAGGACTATGAGATTTCCTCACAATGGACCGTTATAGGTAACAACCCTCATTAACGGAGTCAACTTTACAAGGGCACTCATGGATAGGGGTGCCTCGATAAACATCATGTCAATCAGGTCCTTCCACGCCACCAATATTCTCGAAGATAGGTTGGTGCCAATGCCTTTAGTGATCTGTGGTTATGATAATCAGTCTTCCAAATCCATCGGATATGTGCCCGTGGGGATTGTAATGGGAATTTGAGATCTCATATTAAATTCCATGTAATAGAAAGTGCAACTTCCTACCACTTGTTAATAGAAAGGGTGTGGATGCATAATCAGGGTCTAATTCCTTCGACGTATAATCAATGCGCCAAGGCCAATATCAAGAGAACTGAGTTCACTATTAGGGCAACGAAGAGGCCCTTCGCTGTTAAGGAGGCCCACCTAAGGGACGCAACATTCTACACAGAGTTAGAGGAGGACGTCAAGGTCCTAACTAGGCGAATGGAGGGAGCGTGGGTTCCCTAGATCAGGGAAAGAATTAGACCTATGAATGGTCAAGAGGGAGAGATGATGGGCAACAAAGTAGTAACTAAAGAGGCCCACTACGTGGTTCCTCGACCCCGGAAGGTCTCGAAGCATCAGAAAGATAAGAAGAGGCCCGGAATGGATCCAATGGAGCGTGAGGTGCAATGACAAAGTGTGATGAGTCAATTTACAGGAGAAAGTGTTGTTAAAGCTTCCAGGGAAAAGAAGAGGAAAGCCAGCAGGCAGTGCAAGAAAGTTATTACCGAAGATGGAAATGTGGTGCATCGGTTATAATGGTGTGAACGGGTAACCGAAAAAGCTAATAAAGGGTCTGACCCGATATATGAGTTCTTTATTATGGATCAACGGGGTCAATGCATGGTCATAGACAACTCCAACATACAGGAGTTCGTGGAAGATGTCGTTGAAGAACCAGATTACATGGCAGATCAACCGAAACCACATGTATAGGAATTGGAGCAGCTGAACCTGACGAAGGAAGGAGAGGACCTAAGGCCTATTTTCATATAAAAGTATTTTAGTGAAGAGAAACGAAAGGCCTTGGTTGAGTTGATTCGAGAGTTTGTGGACGTCTTTGCATAGAAGTACATAGAAATAGAAGGGTTAAACGAAAAAGTAAACTGTCACAAGTTGAACATGATGCCTTTAGCCATTCCAGTCAAACAAGCAACGAGAACATACAAACCTGAGTTGGACTTGAAAATTAAGGAGGAGGTCCAATGTCTGTTGACGACAGGGTTCAATGAACCAATACAACGCCCTCTTTGGCTATCTAGCATCGCTCCAGTAGAAAAGAAAGACAAAAATCAAATCAGGATCTGCGTAGACTTCAGGGACATAATAGGGCTTGCCCCAAAGACGAGTTCCCTCTACCTTCCATTGATAGCTTGATAGATGCAATGGCTGGGCATGAGATGTACAACTACATGGATGGGTATATAGGGTACAACCAAATCAAGATGGATCCCACATATGTAGAGAAGACAACATTCAGAACTCCATTGGGCAATTTCATGTATAAAGTTATGTCGTTTGAACTAAAGAATGCAGGGGAAACGTACCAAAGAACGATGATGGACATTTTCCATGATTTCTTTCATATGTTCGTGGAGTTTTATGTGGATGATTTGGTCATCAAGTCAAAGAGGGAGGAGTCCCATCTAGATGATCTAAAGAAGCTATTCGTCAGGTGCAGGAAGTATAAGTTGAAGATGAACCACTAAAATTCGTCTTCGGGGTCACTAGTGGGAAGTTCTTAGGTTTTATGGTGGATCGGTAAGGGGTGTAGATGGACCAAGATAAACAACGAGCAATCTTAGAGATGCGAAGTCCAAGAATGACGAAGGAACTGAAGAGTTTCCTCAGTAAGGTTTCCTACCTTAGGAGATTTATCCCGAGGTTAGGTGAGATAACACACCCGTTGATGCAATTGCTGTGAAAGAACATGAAGTTCAAATAGGAGGTAGCTCACCAGGAGTCTCTTACCAGGCTTAAGAAGTTGCTCGTTTCACCACAAACCATGATTCCTCCAAAAGCGAGAATACCGTTGCAGCTATACCTCACATCCACTATGAGGTCCGTTGGAGCTCTGCTGACTCAAGAAGTGGATGGGAAAGAACAACCAGTCTACTATCTGAGTGGGATAATACATGGGCTAGAGGTGAGGTATAGTAGCTTGGAAAGACATTATTTAGCCCTAGTCTTTATAGCACAAAAACTTAGACATTATATATTATCTTTTACAATTTATATTTTAACAGGATGTGATCTAATAAAGTTTTTGTTTACAAGAATGATATTTATTGGTAAGGAAGTTAGGTGGTTCCTCATCCTCTCAGAGTATGATTTGAAGTGCGTGGTCCCTCGCGCAATCAAGAGCCGAGCATACGCAGACCTCTTGGCAATCTTCTTCTTTGGGACATTTGAGCCACCTAGAGAAAGCATTCCAGGGGATGATTTATAGGCCAACCACTTAGAAGAGAATGCAGAAGAATGAAAAAGGCAGTATGATGGATCTTCGGTAGAAAAGAAAGAAGGAGCAGTGGCTATTCTTTCAAAAGGAGATGAAGAAATTTGTCTCTCCTACAAGATAGATTTCCCTTTCTCTAACAATGAAGTAGAGTATGAAGCATTGGTACTAGGGTTATTGGATGCCTTTCGAAGGGGAATTCATTCACTCTGCATTAAGGGTGATTAGAACTTGGTGATCCCGTAAGTGGATGGGGAATATGTGTTGAAGAACCTCAAGTTGGCCCGTTATAGAATGATCATCCAAAGGCATCCCAACCAGTTCCATCAGACAAAGATTAGGAGGCATCCCTGAACGATTAATCGCCATCCAGATGCCTATGCCACTATTGCCCAGAAGATGATTATGAAGGAAGATTCAACTACGACGATGATCCAACGAAGAACACCTCCCTCTATGGTACAACCAATCCTGTCGATGGAAGATGATTATGACTGGAGGGGAGTGATTAGGAAGTAACTGGAGGCTGAAGAAGGAAAGATGGAGCTGAGGAAGGTATCCCAATATTTTACAAATTAGGGAAACCTCTACTACAAGAATGCAAGAGGATGGTGATCAAGATTCATCGGTCCAAAAGAAGAAGATTGAAGATTAAAGAAGACACGTGAAGAGCACTCTAAAATAAATAAAATCCCTATTTACAGAAGAATTCAAAGAGAGGGATACTTCTGGCCCAGGATGAAGCAAGATGCAGCAGAGCTACAATAAAAATGTGATAAATGTTAACTTTTCTTCGAGGTAGCTGAGTGCCATTTCGTTGGAGCTCAATCGGATTGGAGACAACCCTATATTGATTTTATAAATGATAGAGTTGCCCCAACGGAAAAGATTGACGCTATGAGACTCAAGAGAAGGTCCCTAAGGTTCTATGTTCAAGGGGAACAGTTGTATCGAAGAGGGTACTTCAATAGGCCATTGCATTTCATCACGAAGGAAGAGGCAGCCAAAGTACTAAAATAAGCTCATGACCCAACTCACATAAGAGGGGCAAAGTTGTACGATTAGTTGATGATGTTGGTTTATTATTATCCAACGATGGAGAAGACTTCGTAGAGTTTGTTCAAAAGTGTAAAGCTTGCCAGCTGCATGGAAATATGAACCATGCCCCATCGGTGGACCTCTATTCCCTAGCAACTCCGTATCCTTTCCACATTTGGGTGTTTGATCTAGTATGGGAAATACACCCTTTTTCAAAAGGGAAGATTTGGATACTAGTGGCAATGGAGTACTTTACAAAGTGGGCTGAAGCGATACCAATGAGAAGAGCAACTGGGAGAGTAGTGGCCAACTTTATCAAAGAGTATATCATTTGTCATTTTGGGATTCCAAAAGTTATTCTCTCTGATAACGGAACTCCATTCGTTAATTCAGAAGTAACAATGTTGATGGACATATACTCTATAATTCATCATACCTCAACGGTGGCATACCCGAAGGGGAACGGATAAGCCGAGGCAACCAACAAGATGTTGGTCAACATTCTGAAAAAAATAATTGTTGGACTCCAAAATTTAAAAAAACTTTAAATAATAATTTCTTTTTTAGATGCAGAAGCGAGATGGTTCAAATAAACACACACAAACACCAAATTTTAATTTCTTTCAAATTAAAATTAAACCAAGTGAAATTAGATTAATCAACAAATACATATTTCACTTAAACAACTTAATTCAATCCAAGTCCTAGAAATTTGCCTACCCAAATAAATAATCCATTTTTGCAAATTCGGCCAAACCAAATTTTATCAGTTTATATTATTTAGACTAGAATTAAATTAAGTTAAACATTACTCAAATATTTAAACATGCACTAAATTAAATAAGTAGTGATTTAAACCAAATTTTATCTTTTTACCTAAGCATGCATCTAAGGTGAATTTTACAAACGATAAAGTTAACAAATAAATCACTACACCGCGATGTATAAGAAAAAACCCACGACGAAAAAAAACCTCGGACGGCCCTTTCCTTAAGTCCACTAAGTATGGTATTTTTACAAGTACAAGATAGATGACTTACTCAACCCGACTCGACTCCCTTCAATCCCCTGATGCGCCTTCTTATACCAACCTCAGCTTAGCTGACAATCCCGAACACCACCGAAATCTTGGAATCCACCAATGAGGCTTTATGAACCACCATCAACTACACTTTGTGCCTTTAACCATATGAGAATACCGCAGCAAAACAACGAACTTCTTCTTTTGGGGATGCAGAAGTAAACCCAAACGAACTCTTTAACTTGGTAGAGTAAACCCGATGCCAAAAACTCCAGGCAGGATATTTATATGGAAACTTGGAATAAACAAACAATTGGGTGAAACAAAAGTGTTTGAGGATTTTTTTTCTTAAAAAATAAACACTCAAAACTTGAACTTTTTCTTTTAGAATTTTTCTCTCAAACTCTCTCTTAGAGATTTTAGTATGTGAAAAAGTTGGTTCCAAAATATTGGTTCCCGCACTTAATAAATCTGGCAAAAGATAGTGGGGAAAAGAAGTGGGAAAAGTTGGAAAACCACAAAAATTGCCAAAATACCTGTTCCCGCCAAATCTCGTTCGAACGAGATTTTCTTTCGATCAAAGTCTCGTTCGAACAATACTTCTAACGAAGTTCCAGTGGCAGGTCATTGGAAAACCTCGTTCGAACGAAACTCTAATTCAAACGAAAAACTCGTTCGAACGACAATTTTGAATGAAAATGCAAAAAGCTTAAAAATTCAATTTTAGCCCAGAAACTTTATTTTAAAGTATTAAAGAAACCTTCTGAAAATAAACATTAGTTTAAACAAAAATTACACACAATTAAAATTGTTCCAAGATCCTATATAATTATGTAATGCATTCATACCTTAGGAGTAAATGGAACACATGTTGTTGTCGTAGAAACGAGGCACAACAAACTCGGCATTTGATGAAGCTTTAATCTTGGCCGCTACATCTTCAACTAACACGTCATAGGCTTGAACGGATGCTGGCTCGACCAGTTTTTCTCCCTCAGTTCATTGGGCCTCTCGATGCTGCAGCAACAACTCCCTTTGGCCTTCCAACTATTAGCTCTTAAGAGTTTTCAAATGTCCAATCAGCTATTTGAATTGGAAGCCATCTCTACCCAACTCCTTTAAATAGCCTAGGAATTAATTGATCAGGGGCCTAGTGACATTGGAGGTTGGGGTACTAACAAAATCCACGATAACCATGGCCATTCCTTGAAGTTTGAGGCTCATCACTGGAATGTTCTAAGGAATACAGTCAATAGTGAAAGTCTCAGGATGATGGATGGCAATTTGTTCAATAACTAAACGGTGGCTGGCAGACATTTAAGGAGAACATTGAAGGAACATGAGGCAGAACTCATGGGGAGCTAAGGCAGGTAGGGGAAGGTCACAACCAGACTAGCTATCATCTGCAATACGTGTCATGAAACCATGGTCATTAGGACTAAAATCTTCGAGAATAGCTAGTTCTCGATGGGGCGAAGGGACTGGGGGAGACCTCTCTCCAGCTTGAAGATACTCGCTAGTAACCGTAGAACGGTTAAAACATGTAATGAGTATAGAAACATCTTAACAAGTGTTTATCATTGTTAAGTCACCGTTATTGGTGGAGTTTTGCCGAAAATTTCAACAAGTGTTTATCATTATTAAGTCACCGTTATTGGCCGAGTTTTGACAAAAATCTTAACAAGTGTTTATTATTGTTAAGTCAGCGTTATTGTTGGAGTTTGACAAAAATCTTAACAAGTGTTTATCATTGTTAAGTCTCTGTTATTGATGGAGTCTGACAAAAATCTTAACAAGTGGTTGTCATTGTTAAGTCGCCGTTACAGGTGTCACCGTTAGAGGTGGATGTTGCGAAAAAATATTAACAAGTGGTTTTCATTATTAAGTCACCGTTATTGGTGGAGTTTGACAAAAATCTTAACAAGTGGTTGTCATTGTTAAGTCACCGTTATGGGTATCACCGTTAGAGGTGGATGTTGCGAAGAAATCTTAACAAATGTTTATCATTGTTAAGTCACCGTTATTGGTGGAGTTTTGAAAAAAATCTTAACAAGTGTTTATCATTGTTAAGTCACCGTTATTAGTGGAGTTTTGACGAAAATTTTAACAAGTGGTGGTCATTGTTATGTCACCGTTATGGGTGTCACCGTTAGAGGTGGATGTTACAAAACAAATCTTAACTAGTGGTTTTTATTGTTAAGTCACCGTTATCGGTGGAGTTTGAATGTTTGAAAAAGATATCCGTCTAGATTGTACAGTTACAAGTAAAGGACAAACAACGAGAAGGGAAGACAAAGTAGATAAATACCTCAGCAATAGCTAGAGACATAATGGAAGGCCCCATAGAACCCCTAACGGTGAGAAGCTCAACGTACGTTGAAGCTCCTACGCCAATAAAAGGTGCCAAGGCCAACATGGGAGTAGTCTCTCTTGGAGAAGGTGATTGACCTCTAAGGGATGCTCCAAAGGTAGTGGATGAAGAAGAACCACCCCGCTGGGCATAAAAGTCAATGCCGACCTTGGGAATAGGTAGACCACCAAGAGATGTTGGTGGTACAAGATCTGGAGAAAACTGCAAAAATGACGCTAAGTGTTAAAAATGGGGAATAAGTACAGAAGAAAGGAGAAATATCTCTAAGTTTACTTACCTTAGTTATGGTACTAAAGAGGGGAGCTGCAGCTATGGGTCTCGTCAACATAGCAGGAAGAAGAATGTTATCTAATAAAGACACCATTTCGACCTAAGGCATCCCAACTGATTAAAGTTCAGTATGGTAAATAGAAAAAGGGGTGGAAGAGAGAAAAGACGTCAGACCTAACAGTGATTGAGAATGTGTTACCTCGAGGGAACTTTTTGCAGATGAAACAATGGGCAGAAGAGCATCGGGATGAGGTGTTAATTCAGAAGAAGCTGGGGGAGTTGTCTCTGGTTGAGAAGAGATTCCCACAGATTCAATGGTATCACCCCCTGCAACAACATCTTTCGCCCGTTAGGATGATAAAATACGAGAGTAGGTAAAACCTATCATGGGCGAACGTGGAGGAGATGATTAAGTTATAGATCCACCAAAGCGTCCTCCCACGAAAGGACTGATCAGAGGAGAAGACCTTTCTTCACCAGCCTCCTGATGAAAACAAGAAAGAAAGAACAAGTGTCAGAAAAGAGAAGAAAATTCACTAAGTCATAAACAACTAAGTGTGGAAAGACTAACCTCATGATCAGAAGAAGAGTGTGATGGTACGACAACAAGCGAAGCTGGGAGAGATGAGTGAGGAGAAGCCCTCTTGGCAAAATCAACCGAAGTCTCAGGGCTATCATCAATTGGTATAACTTGATCAAGACAAGGAGAAGTAGAATGCCTAGGAGTAGAGGCAACTGTTGAAGGTTGAACTATAAAGGCTTGTCTTTTACTCGCCTTAGTTCCCAAAGTCTTCTTCCTTTTTACTAGAGGTTCCAATACCTGAAGGCCCCATTTTTCTTTGCGAAGTCCCTTCAGTGGGATCCATCACGATAATGGGAAATGACTCTGTAGGAGGAACTGAGGGCGTAGTTAGGCGAAATATCCATTGAAGTCGTTCAACCTCCTTTCTAACTTCTTCCCGTACTTCCTCAAACACATCAGTATTGGGAGGAACGGAGGCAATGGGAAAAGCCTCTATAGGGGCTTGGGATTTGCATGGGGACTTGGGCTTCAAAGAGGCCCCACTTATGGTCTTCTTTGTTTTCGTGAGAGGGTGAGGGGCCTTCACCAGAAGCTGCAGTGAAAGAAGTACCTACAGCTGGGGGTTTAGGCGTTGGAACCTTTTTCGACTTTGGGGGTAGCAATGGGAAGTATGGAACAGTGTGGAGGAAGCTTAGTGGGAGGTTCCTTAGGAGTTTTACTCAAGTGGAACTCTATTCCCAGAACGTAATTTCTTTTGAAACCCAGTTCCTATGAAGAAAATGAAAGAACTAGGGGATATACAGGAGTCCCCTATATAAATTCAAAGATTGGGCTAGTTGCTTTGGCCAATACCTTGTAGAAATTAAAGACATCACATCACCCTGCCTGAATAAACTGGGGATGATGACTTTGTCAGATATTGTGGAGCTCACTCCCCACGTAGCAGTATAAGTGAAAAGAGAACAAGCCTCGCTGAATGTGACCTTGGGGTGGTTTAGCTGGAAGACGGGGTGAGGATCCCCTTGGTCAAAGCCAAATTGACGGGCACACCGATGGGGGTTGCAATGTTCGTACGAGTACCCCTACTCGGTGTAGGATGGCAGGTAGCTGGGAGAGAACAAAAGGACCACGGTAGGCGAAGTGTCTTCTTCCATAAGGTCCAATGTCATTGGTTGGACCACCTTTTGCTCATCCTTGAAGAAATCACAAGTGTGGAGGAACACTTCCTCTCTATAAGGTCGCATCACAAAACTATCATGTTTGTCAATAATGGAGGTCAACTCTTTTTTACTTTGCCTCTTGTGATTAATGTAAGAACGTGGGGGCAAAATCGCTTCCCCCGGAGGAGTACGATTGGTTTTAGCTACTACATAGGGGAAACGAACATAAAGGAAGCCCGTCAGAAGTACGTAGTTGGCAAAGTTAGGCAGGTTATAACGACCAAGAGACCGTTCCATGTCAAGATGGGTTCTATCAAGCCATGTGTAGAGTGATCCCAGGGCAATTGCAGCCAGAGGAAGCTTGATACCCCGGGCCAAATGAAGAGATATATTGATGAGGTCCCTTCGAGGTTGGTCGTTAGGTTTCCCCATTAAAAGGAAGCGAGATAGAATGACAAGGATGTAAGCAAGTAGTTCTAATCATGTACCTTGACCAGGGGAAACCTCATAAGAGATATACTCAAAAGGATCCTTGAAGAAATAGTTGATGAGAGGGGTAAAGGTGGCTTTATTTGAAGAACCGATACACCATCGTCATATTTGATCCATCTATGAATGGTCAGCAGCTTCTTGAGCGTCCAAGGCTTCATTAGAATAAGTCTCATGGCCTGTTGCCTCAAGTCCCAGAAGCTCACAAACGTCTTCCAACGTTACTGTAAATTCACCCCATGCAACAATGAAAGTGTGAGTAGTAATGTTCTAGCAAGACACTAGTACGGGAAGAGCAACATTGTTCTTGGATAGAGTAAACTCACCGAACCACTTGGCCCGATGAAGCCTAATTTTGGCGAGGGTATTAGCGTGGGAACTCTGCATGTGGGAGTTCCAGGTAGCAAAGTGAGCAGGAGATCCTCCAAGGCTTTTGAAGTCAATATGGGACCACGGGAGGTCCCCTCGCTCAAGACGAAATCAAAGAGTCTCTTCTGGGGGGAGAAAGCCCTAGTCAGCATCATCCTTGTCTTCATCACCGAGCACCATGGCATCACACTTGGCGTTAAAAATGCAAGTTTTTCAAAAACAAGCAAAATCATCACCCTTGCCAAATATAGGGGACCGGCGGTAGAAACGCAGTTGATCCTGGCGGCCGACAGTCAAAGAGGTGGCAGCAGAGGTGGTGGTAGCAGGGGTAGAAGGTGGGGTATTAGTGGCAGATGTAGTAGGATTGCTTGAGGAGGCCATTAAAGACGGCAGTGAAGTACAAGAAAAGCTTAGAAAAGGTACCAAAGAAGTAACAATGGAGTGGCTAGAAAGAGAGGATGATTATAGAGGAATGAAATGAGGAGAAAAGCTTGGCAATAATGGAGTTTTGACAAAGTTTCTCTCTCTAAAGTAGACGGGAGTTTAAAGAAGACAAAGAAAAGCGAAGTGTTTTAAAAATAGACGTTTGAATTCTTTTAACCCGTCTTTTGAGTTTCCAACCAACACGCGTGCGGAGCCGCCTGTAATCATTTCAAGTGGACACGTGGCATTTTGGGGAGCGTCCTAGAAGTTAAAAAGACAGTATTATGTCATTAACGAAGTGACGCATAGGGAAGGGAAATGGGTTTTCTCCCGAGGCAAGTTTGAGTTTTGGCACTAGAACTTTTATCAGACATATCCAATAACTCTCAACGAGGAAGCTGTCTCGACGATCTGAAAAGCTACGATGTCCCCTCGATCAGGGATAATTTTCCTGCTTTTTCGAACATGACGAAACAACGACGTGGCAGAGCCCAATTGAAGTAGTACCTTCAAATAGGGAGAATTTCCTAGCAATAAGTTTACAAGGGATAATTTCACAAGTCTCAATGATAGGGGCAGTCCTAATGAAAAAACTCACTCCACAATAGCACAAACGGGAGAATTTTACTTCCCCAGAGTTAAAACAGGTGTTTGGGAAAGTTAACATGTCTATCGAGAGAATTTTAAATATACAAGTGAGGACGGTTGAAGCTCAGTAATAGGGAAAAGTTATGATGTCCCTTCACCAAAGCACCAATGAGCCGCAGCGCTTCGACCCAGGTACATCAAAGAGAATTTTACTTTTCCGTGAAGGCGTTAATCGCAGTGGTTATAACGGAGGAAAAGATGCTAGAATTTTTTCACACAGAGTAGGTTCATCAGATTGAGAAGTTTTCATGCCGAAATTTCTTGTTCCCATAATAAATATCTATACGAAGGGGCAAATATAGAGGGGGCTTGAAGGTAATCTTGAGTTTAGAGATAATTTCCCCATTAACAACAGCATTTAGGATTAAGGCAGAGTTTGGCTTAAAGCGAGGGAGCTCAGTGAGATAACTCAATACGAGGCATATCAATACGAGGTAGCTCAGTAAGGGAGCGTTGCAGCCCAGTAAGGCAGTGTTGCAGCTCAAAGTGATGCAACTCAGTAAGGCAGCCCAGAGGGATCTCCAACGAAGAAGCTGGCCGAGAGAACTGATCTTTTAGTTCTATTATTTTACTTAGCCTTGTTGTATGTCTTTATTTATATTGACCACGAGTTGTAACGATTATAATAATTTTTTAGTGTGAGGTCGAACGGTACTCATGAGAGACCAGGCTTGGCAGGGCCTGGGAGAGCTTTCATACTCTATCGAACGACCTCACCGTGGGAACTTTAGAGGGACTTGGTTTGGAAAATTGATAAGTGTGGCACCGTTGGGGATCTTCTTGACCATCTTAGATACACCTAGTAAAATACCAAAGGACCCTGACCGTGGAATCTCGGACGGAGCAGCGTTGAGTTCCATCGGGCGTTGAGTTATGAACAAAACAACCCTCTACTTAATGTCACATCTATTGTAGGTGATGTCACTAGCCAGCTAGATAATTTAAAATCTACACTTGAGTAAACCACCGTGGTATTTGGGGCTGTCAAACAGTTGGTGAGCCACCTCTGTGACGACAGTCACCTGACACATAGTGGTTAGGCAAAAGGCATGCCTTGGCATTTAATGTTTATGACGTGGAGCTAACTAGGGCATCAGACATTTAATATTTGTGACATAAAGTATGCGGGATGTCTTTCACAGTCATTAATGACTGAGTTACCTCGGGAGTGGTGTGGGGGATATTTAAGAGCCCCAACCACCTCTGAGAAAGAAGAGGTTCTTTTTTAGAAATTCAAAAGTTATTACTAGAGAGAATATACGTGAGAGAGAGATTTTATTACGAACTAGAGAATTTACTCACCCACCATTGTTATTTATTACGAAGCTTTAATACTTGATAGAAATCTTAGAGGGTGGTTGGGGTGTTTGGTTTCCTTCCAAGGTGTATCTAGGGTGCTTACTTCTCTCTCCCTCCAAATGAATTAATTCTGAGTTCGTTATTATCTTATGAGTTATACACGAGTGATTAGTGAGTTCAAACTGGGTTTATCTTCACTAAGTTGTGAGTGCGGTCTTTGTAATTTAATTAAGAGTGTCTACAAAACTACCCTCTTACACATTTTTTGGAATGGCCCGAACAAATAACCACATCACTGTTTTAGATCGATCTCTATTGTTCGATGACATCATAATTGGTGTTTCTCCCCCGTGTAATTTTGCAGTATGCGGTCATCATTATAACACGGGGTATTACCTTTTTGATGGGATATAACCCTCATATGCAACTCTTATTCAAACAATATCTAAGACTTCCGATTCGAAGGAGAGACTATTTGCAAAACAACAAGAAAGTGTACGAAAAGATGTGGAATGGGCATTTGGAGTTTTACAAAAAAAGGCGACATATTATTAAAGGGCCTACGCGTATGTGGAAAGAAAGATATTTAGGAAACATTATGAAAACTTGCATCATTTTACATAATATGGTAATTAAAAATCAACATCATCACGGATTGAACCCCAAAAATTAGGATCCCCTTTCAAATGAAAATTTTCATGGTGTTGAGGTACAACGTGATCGCCAGTTCCTCTTAGACGTAATGATTAAGCGATTGAAAGAAGTTCGAGATATAGAGGTGTACAAATATTTGAAGAGGGACTTAATAGACAATTTGTGGGAACTCTATGGAGATAGTGAACTTGTCCAGTGCTTTATGTTTTTTAATCGCACTCATTTTATTCATTTTGCAACTTATTCTCTTTAGGATCAATCTCATGTAGGTCTTCATGTTACAAAACATCATGTACTGTCAACAAATTCAAATGGTATAAATAAGCACTACACCAAATTGGGCAAATAGTCATGAATTTTATCCCTGACCATTGGACGTGGGTTGCGGATTTAGTCCATAACAAAATTAGGCATGACCATATTCTTTGGTCACAAACCATATACCTAACTACAGTACTGGTCACGAATTCTATGGGTCACGGACTATGGTCGCGGATACTAGCCATGAACCCATCCTAGACCAGGTCACGGCTCAAGGTCGTGACCCACTGTTCAACTTACGAAAATATTTACGGACGGGGTCACAGATTTGAGCTGTGACCCATAATTCGGTGAATGAAAATGGTCAAATACCTTATCATGGTCATTAAGCGTGACCTATACTTTTCATCTAATCAGGTTAGTCATGGCTTGGAGCCTTGATCCCATTCATGCGTAATAAAAGATAGGGATATGGTCACGGACTATATCCGTGACCATATTTTAAAAAAAAAATCGGCAGAATTTTATCTATTTTCTGGACGTTCTAAAACCCACGTATTGTAAACCCCACACAGCCATAATGCTAAACAATAAATTATAAAAGCCCGCATGGTCACGAGACCCCCGGTTTGAGAGTATGATGATGTTATAAAATTTGGGTCATGCTCTCAAACCGTGAGTCCTGTGGACTTACGGTCGCTTTATATAATCTACGTTAGTCTCATGGGAGGTTTTGGCGCTGCTCAGGGGACCATTTGGGGGTGGTTCATGGTTTTGCCCTCTGACGGCACGTTTTCAGGCCTAAGTGTGGATATTCTCAAAATTAGGTTGTACTCTCAAATCGTGATTTTTGTGGCCATGCGGTTGGTTCCTATGAGCTACATTGGTCCCGTGCGAGGTGTTAGCGCCCCTCACGGGGCCGTTTGTGGGGCGGTTCGTGGTTTCTCCCTCTAACAGTATATTTTTAGGCCTAAGTGTAAATATTTTGAAATTTGGCCCATGCTCTCAAATCGTGGGTCTTGTGGCTACACGGTCAGTTCCTACGAGCTACGTTAGTTCCGTTCATGGTGTTAGCACCACTCACGGGTCCATTTGGGGGGTGGTTTGTGGTTTCGCCCTCTAACGGTATATTTTTAGGCCTAAGTGTAAATATTCTGAAATTTGGCCCGTGCTCTCAAATCGTGGGTCCTGTGGCTACACGGTCAGTTCCTACGAGCTACGTTAGTTCCGTGCATGGTGTTAGAACCACTCACGGGTCCGTTTGGGGGGGGGGGGTGGTTTGTGGTTTTTCCCTCTGATGGTACGTTTTCAGGCCTTTGTGTGGACATTCTGAAATTTGGCCCGTGCTCTCAAAACGTGGATCCCGTGGCCATGCCATCGGTTCTTATGAGCTACGTTGGTCCCGTACGAGTTATTGGTGCCGCTCATGGTACCATTTAGGGGGCGTTACGAGGTTTGGCATTCAGACGACACGTTTCAGGTCTAAGTGTAGATATTCTCAAAATTGGGTTGAGCTCTCAAACCATAGGTCCCGTGACCACGCGATCGGTTCCTACGAGTTATGTAGTTATAAGAAATTGTGATCATACTCCTTAATAAACTACCACATATGTTATAATGATCGAGAGGAACCCCAAACCGCAAGGAGTAAAACACATATGAACTCCCCAAACAGAACCTATAAAAAAAAAGATACATAAATTGTTGAGCATGAACAATAACCGGTCAGAATTCTTATTTTCTTGTAGTTAGCCTTGAAGTAAGCTTGCCTAAGCTTTTTAGTTCTTTCAGTCAGATCCAATTCTGGCACCAACTCCGTTATTTTCTTATTCTCTTTCTGCATTGGATGTATGGATCTCATAAAAAGAACTAAGAAAATGATGGAATTGGTGCCATAATTGGATCTCACTGAAAGAACTAAGAAGCGTAGGCAAGCTTGCTTCAAGGATAACTACAAGAAAAGAAGAATTATTATCGGTTATTGTTCATGCTCAACATTTGATGTATCTTTTGTTTTCTTATGGGTTATGTTTTGGGAGTTCATATGTGTTTTACTCCTTATGCTTTGGTGTTCCTCTCGATTATTATAACACGAGTGGTAGTTTATTAAGGAGTATGATCACAATTTCTTATAACTAAATTAGATTTCGAATTTTTTTTTTCTTTTCATAAACAGGTAATTCAATAATCAATAAAGAAAATAATTCAATGTTCCTCATTTTTCTTGAGAAAAATATTATCCAACAACAAGACAACAACCAATAATTATCATGTACTCCTTCTATATATTATCCAACAACCAGCCAACAATAATTATCCCGTAGTCCTTATAACATACTATCCAATAACAAGCCAATAAACAATAATTGTCCTATTGGTGCGTAATTTCCTAAACTCTTTCGCATGAAAACTACGGCCTATTGCTAGGCGTGCAAGCCTGGAAGAGATATAACCTCTTTTTATAAGCTGCATTTATTAATGAATTTGTATTAGAGCATATTTTAGTCACACACGAATAAATAACCGCACACATAAGATGCGAACTTTACCTCTTTTGATACTCATGGCCTAAAATCAGTTGTCGTGCAATTTCTCCTTTGATTTGGGGCAATTTCGTTCTCGTACTTCCTAGGGGTAAATTGTAGAGTTTAGGTCATAAAATGTAAAACACATATAATCAAAGAAGAAGAATTCAGTAGATACTCACTCTTTTCAGTTTTTGACTTACTCTTGCGATTCAAAGACATTACGAGTTGCTTGCTCGTATTGTATATTTGTGAGTTTCACTTCTTTAGAGTTCCCATACGGTAATTCGTCCTCAAACTCGTTTGGTTCCTTGATCACACCTCTTCCTCAAGGATTGAACCTCCTCACTTCTTGTTCTGGTATATATTCCCCATCATATAACGATGATTCCATAGTTACATATTCTTCAATATACTGTGTATTCTTTACGTAATCTTTGAAGGTTTTCGTCAAGTGCTCAAAAGGATACATCCAATGATACCTAACGGGACCACATAATAAAGTTTCATCGCATAAATTCACAAGCATGTGGATGTTGATATCGAAGAATGACGGAGGAAAATATTTCTCTAATACACAAACTGACTTGGCTAAAGTTGATTTTGCAGCTTTAATGTGGCTTATGTTTACCACTTTTGCACAAAGTAGGGTAAAACACAAACTGATTTGCATAATTGCCCGACGGAGATCTTTATGTTTAGAGAAGCAATGCCGGAATAATATATGGATTATATGATTACATGCCAGTCGTGAGACTTACACTGTTTTAAGTCATTTTTTTGGTAGCTTACTACCCTACGTAAATTACCAGAATAACTTGTTTGAGTCTTCAAGTTGAACAATGCGTCTAAGAGGATCTTCTTCTAAATAGTAGTCAAAGTGAAAGCAGATGGAGGGGTAGAAATTCTTCCTGTTAAAGGATCATTTTTTAACGAGGTTTTCTTCTTTATCTTCAATCCTATAGATCTTGACAGGCCCGCTCTCTGTCTTTGGAGTGATATCCACCCATACATGTTCCTATAAAATGTTTTGCAACATTCTTCTCTATGTGCATCACATCAATTACATGCCTTATACGATGATCTTTCCAACATGGCAAATTAAAAAATATTGATCGCCTGGACCATGGTTTTGCTTTACTAGGGTCGTTAGGATCCCCTCTTGCTCTACGCTTCAAGTTTACACACTTGGTGTGTTTACCTACGTAGCTATTCCTTGTAGTCACAACCGTCATCGCCTTCTCCTCGATCTGTTGACCAGAAAGACGAGCAGGTGGCATCCACCACTCTTCACCACTAGGATAAAAGTTAGACTTGTCATTCCTAAAAGGGTGACTGATTGGCAGAAATCTATGATAATTCGTATAACTCATCTTACTACTATGTTGTATCCAGCTGGCCTCAGTTTCTTCCCCACATACAGGACATCCATAATAACCATTAACATTACAACCGAATAAGGTTCCATAGGGAGAAAGGTCATGGATTGTCCACATTTCCATTACTTTAATTGTGAACTTTTCACCCTTGTGAGAGTCGAATGCCATCACCCCTTTATCCCATAAATCTTTAAGTTCTTCAATTAATGGGGATAAGTATATATCAATATCTTTGCTTGGAGACTTTGGCCTGGGTATCAACAAAGATAACAATGTGAACTCCTTTATCATGCATAGTATCGGAGGGAGACTTTAAGGCACCATGAGAACTGGCCAATAACTCTGACTATTACTTAAATTACCGAAAGGGTTAATCCCATCGATTGATATTGCAAGACGAATGTTGGGTAGTTCCTTTCCAAATTCATGGTGTCGTGCGTTTGAAATTTTCCAGATGATTTAATCAACTGAATGAGGCATCAGATTCCTACCTACCTCGCATCAAGTGTGCCATGTCATGGCCTGTACAATAAAAAAACGTTTTAACCGTGGCCCAAGTGGAAAATAATTCAAAATCTTTTGTGGGACTTGCGAGAACTTTTAATATTTTACAGGTTTGTCCCTTTCCTTCTCATAAACGACATATCTAGGATCACCGCATACTTTACATTCATCATTCTCTTCGTGCTCGTTGTGGTACAATATGTAAGCATACTTTCATGCATGAATATATTTGTATTTCAATTCCAAACCCTTCAAATTCTTCTTCATGGTAGGATAATTGTCTGGTAAAGTGTTCTCCTATCGGAGAATTTCTTTAACTCACTTAAGAATTTTGTATACGCTATTCCCTGAAAAACTAAAATAACTCTTCAAATTATGCAAACTAGTCATTACATATAATACCTAATGACCTTCATCGCAATCTTTATACAACGGTTTAGCAGTATCCATGTGAAAAACGTGACTGTGTGATAATTGATTAAATTCACAATTTTTTAAATTTGGCACACTTATTTAATTAGTGTCTATTTTTAAACCAAAATAAATCAGCCCCAAATCATTCAACTGCGTGTGTGCGTGTGTTAAACCATAAAATAAATAAAGCATGCGACATAAGCTTAAGGAAATTTCCCCCAAAGGGCCAAAACCTTTTGTTTCTAGAACTTTGAAGAATTCACAAGACCATTGACTTACATACAACCTGATAATTGCCCACAAGTGTAACGCACGGTGTGTTCATCAAACCTCCAAAGCAACGGCTATAAATATTGACATAGAAATACCCGCAGGTGTCGGTTCTGATGTCGGCGGCTGGAACTATCCCATTCTAGAGGCAGCAATGAAGAAGAAAATGGCTTCTCCACTAGATGTGAACTTTATGAGGACTCCCTCCACAATAGCACGCAACTGTCGGTTGTAGATCTCTCCCCACAAAGTATGAATAAAAATAAAATATGTTCTTGGGTTCCACAAAACAATTCACATAAAAGTAATTGGGATTTTGTGAATTAAAAACAAAACATTTGAACCCTTAAAATTGTTGGAGAAAAACTTTCTGCCAAAAGGTATTGAATTAAATCTGGGCAGATACACAAAAGTTTCAAAAGAATAAGACTCTATAATTTTGAAATCGTTCTCCACGTCTATAATCAAAGGTTGACATTCCTTTTTATAGGATATTTGAGTCGGTCAAAGATAAGGATGAAGTCAGACGTGTGATCCAAAAAGTCATCTCGCTCGAATGAGAATGACATCACGCGCAAATGAGATCGCGTGTCGTTCGAACAACTACGCGCGACTTCCCATTGTCGTTCGAACGAGATTGAGATCTCGCTTGAATAACCTTGGCGTTGAAACCGAGGTACGTTAACTGCTGAAGCAGTTTTTCACAAATAATTATAAAACCTCTTTAAAAATATTTTTATATAAAATCTTTTTAAAATCTATTTAAAAATATCCCAACACTCTTAATATGAAATGTAAATAAAACTTTAAAACAATATCTTACCAAAGTTCATATTGTTAGGCTTGAATGTTGAAGGCAACTGTAATTCAGATTCGTCTTTTGTAGATGCAATCTTCACAATTTTTTGACGACTTGTAGCGGTATACGACATAATTAATTGTGATGGACTTATTAAAAATACGTCATTACAATCCACTACACCAAAATTAATAATCTGGCACACCCTGATATTAAAAATTTAGCACAGTTTTAAATCGTGCTAGATTCTGGCACGGTTTAATGGCAATCTGGAACACTTTAAAATAGTGCCAAAATTTGACACTGTTTTAAAGTGTGCCAAAATTGAGTACACTTGATTAAAATATAAAAGACGCTAAAAAAATTATTATGTTTACTTTCCCTTTTCTCTTTCCTCTCTCATTTTTCAATCTTCCGCTCACCCGCTCCGTTCGCAAGCCTCACCCGCTCTTCTCTCTTCTCGTCTCTCTCCCTCCCCTCCCCCTCTCCGTTTGCAAGCCTACAAAACCAGCCCCCAAATCCAGCCTCCAAATCCATCCCCCAAAACCAGCCTCCAAATCCAGTCGCTCCGTCCGAACGTCGCCTTCCCAGTTCCAATAATAGCGGAGGCTGAAAATTTGGAGGTGGCGTCGCCTTCCCTCTTCCAGTAGGGATTTCAGGTAGATATACTTGCGATTAAGGTATTACCCTCTCCTACTAAGTGTTTTTTTTGTTACAAAATATTTATATGTGGTGAAGAAATGTTGGGTCTCATTGAAATAGTTTAGGAGAGATTAATAAATGTGGGTTTAACTCATTCAAATCAGTTATATGTGATGCATTATTGCAAGGGTTTAACAATTTTTTTTTTTTTTTTTGTGGGTGGGAGGTGTCTCATTGAAACATTTTTTTATTATGATGAATAAAACTTAGGTTTAAACTATGATGATTTTTTGTTAGGGTTTAAACTGGGAACTTTTTTAAGGGTTTAACTGAAATTATGTAAATGTTGCTTTAATCATATGATTAGTGAGTTACCTAATGCATAATTAATTGGAACATTGAGAAAAAAATTCCATTTTGCTAGAGATCCCCTTGCTGGAAAAAAATTTCCATTTTTAACACTAAGTTACCTATAAAACATTACAATACTATCATCTTTTTATTTATGTAATTTTTTTCTTTATATTAGTTTACTAGTTTCTTTACAAAACTTTATGCCAACGCAACTGAATTAAAACACTTCGTGTGAAACGTATCCTTGAGATCCACCAAGCTTTACATGGAATCCCTCAAACTTATCTCTCTATCTTTCCTACATTTCATCACGTTTTAATTATCTCTTCAATCAATCTTTGTAATTTATTCATCCTGTTGGACCCATTTGCAATTTCAAATGGAAGCTATGTTTTTGGCTGAGAATTTGAAGGTGGCGTCTCCTTCCCAATTCCTACCGTCCCAGGAAGTAGAGTTGGAGGATATGTCGCAGTTTAAGAGGAAGTAATCGATGGGTTTGTAAGGCTGATCATCGGCTGTGGCGGCGGAGAGAATGAGGATGAGGAGGAGGAGGAGGAAAAAGGATAGGTAGAGAGTAAAGGTGGACATGGTTCAGTTCAAGTACTTGAGAACTGTTTTTATTCACGAAAAAAAAGGCCAACAATGTTATCTATACTGAAGGGTTCCTCTACCGCGGCTAGTCTTCTCATCATCCCGCCGGCCCGCACCTCATCTCCTCATCCAAGATTGTTCCTGTTGTTCATCACCTCGCCCGCACCTCATCATCATGTCACCACCAAAGGTAAAGGTAACTGTTGTTCCTATCGTTTCTTTTGAGATTTGATAGTTCCTTATTGTAAATTAGGTTGAGATTTGTTCCTGCCGCCCAAGGTAACTGTTGTTCCTGTTGTCTCTTTAGGTGTCCTGCCGCCCAAGATTTGTTTGCTTCAAGTAAATCCTAAGTATTAATATGTATTTATTTGCATTTTTTGTTTGAGATTTGTTTGCATTTGTTTGCATTTGTTTTCATTTTTTTAACATTTAATAGATTAACTGTTGTTCCTGTTGCGATTTTTATAAAGCTTGCATTTTTTGTGACCACTTTTGCATTATGGCCACTTTTGAATTTACAATAAGGTTAAAGGTATTTTAGGAGTTAATGACGATAATTAAAAAATCTTATCATTGATATCCACTTTTGAGTTCCCCTCCCCCCCCCCCCCCCCCACGATATAACAATCTCAGGTGTCTCTCTTATACTGAATTATTTGCATATGGCTTGTGTACCCTGTTAAGATGTTATATTGTCCTGCATTTAAAAGCATAGTACTACTGAACATTATGGATTTGCATGGAGTATCAATGACATGCAAGTTGTGTCCTTGTTTTGTTATTGTTACAAGTCATGATATTTGCCAACTCCTTATCGCATTCAAAGAAGACATTTATAAATTTATAAATGAAGACGCAACATGTATATTTTCTGGTGGTAATTACATATTTTCTTTATATTTATTGTATTTTCCTTATCAACGAAATATTTCAGAATTTGTAGACATTGTTGGACGAAATGGGATACTTTCGAGAGGTTATGGCGCGAAGAGTTCATCGGGTGGCTATCAAAATACAAATGAAATCTGGTTAGTCTCAAATTCTCTTTAAATGTTGCAGCATTAAATAAAAAAATGGCTTGAAATAGCGGCAATAAGTAGCCAAATTTAAAATGACTTACTTTATGAGTTTATTTAGTTAAATTGGTGGAAGGGATTTGTTGGTGCTTTGGTTTTGGAATTTGCTGCTGCTGTTGAGTTTATTTTAAATGTTAAAACATGTTGGATTTAACAAATAAAGAAATTAAGTGACCGCGTAGTCGCGGGTCTCCCGATTTGAGAACATGACGATACTTTGCAAAAATCAACGCTTAAACTTAAAAACAGGCCGTTAAAGGGTGAAAACCTAAACCAGCCCCAAGACGTTCATGTACGAGGCACAAACACCTCGCACGGGACCAATGTAACTTGTAGTAACTTACCGCCTAGTCCCGGGTCTCCCAGTTTGAAAATATGACGATAATTTGCTAAAATCAACACTTAAATTTAAAAACAGGCTATTAAAGGGTGAAAACCTAAACTAGCCCTCAAACGTCCCCGTAAGAGGCACAAACATCTCGTACGGGACCAATGTAACTTGTAGGAACTCACCGCGTAGTCACGGGTCTCTCGTTTTGAGAATATAATGATAATTTACAAAAATTAAGACTTAGACTTAAAAATAAGCCGTTTGAGGGTGAAAACCCGAACCAGGCCCCAAACGGCCCCGTAAGAGGCACGGACACCTTACACGGGGATAATGTAACTTTTACGAACTGACCGTGTAGTCATGGGTCTCCCGGTTTGAGAATATGACGATAATTTGCAAAAATCAAAACTTAAACTTAAAAATAGGCCGTCAAAAGTTGAAAACCTACACCAACCCCCAAACGTCCCCATAAGAGACACAAACACCTCGCAGGGGACCAATGTAACTTGTAGAAACTGACCGCGTAGTCACGGGTCTCCCGGTTTAAGAATGTGACGATAATTTCCAAAAATCAACACTCAAACTTAAAAATAGGCCGTTAAAGGGTAAAAACCTAAACCAGACCCCAAACGGACCCGTAAGAGGCACGAGCACCTCGCACGGGACCAATGTAACTTGTACGAACTGACCCCGTAGTCACGGGTCTCCCGATTTACGAATATGATGATAATTTCAAAATATGTCGATTTGGCTTGAAAATAAGCCGTTGAAGGGTGAAAACCCAAACTAGCCCCCCAAACGACCCCGTAAGAGGCACGAACACCTCGCACGGGACCAATGTAACTTGTAGGAACTGATCGCATAGTCACGGGTCTTCCGATTTGAGAATATAATGATAATTTGTAAAAATCAAGACTTAGACTTAAAAACAAGCCGTTTGAGGGTGAAAATCCAAACCAGCTTCCAAACGGACCCGTAAGCGGCACGAACACCTCGCACGAGACCAATGTAATTTATAGGAACTGACCGCGTAGTCACGGGTCTCCTGATTTGAGAATATGATGCTAATTTGAAAAAATAAGACTTAGACTTAAAAACAGGCCGTTAAAGGGTGAAAACCTAAACCAGCCACCAAACGTCCCCGTAGGAGGCACGAACACCTCGTACGAAACCAATGTAACTTGTAGGAACTGACCGCATAGTCCTGGGTCGCCCATTTTGATAATATCACGATAATTTGCAAAAATCAATACTTGGACTTAAAAACAAGCCGTTAAATGGTGAAAACTCAAACCAGCCCCCAAACGACCCTGTAAGAGGCACGAACACCTCGCACGAGACCAATGTAATTTATACGAACTGACCGCATAGTCGTGGGTCTCCCGATTTGAGAATATGATGATAATTTCAAAATATGTCGATTTAGCTTGAAAACAAGATGTTGAAGGGTGAAAACCCAAACCAACCCCCAAACGACCCCGTAAGAGGCACGAACACCTCGTACGGGATCAATGTAACTTGTAGGAACTGACCGCGTAGTCACGGGTCTCCCGGTTTGAGAATATAATGATAATTTGCAAAAATCAATACTTAGACTTAAAAACAAGCCATTTGAGGGTGAAAACCCAAACTAACCCCCAAACGTCCCAGTAAGAGGCACAAACACCTCGCACGGGACCAATGTAACTTGTAGGAACTGACCGCGTAGTCACGGGTCTCCCGGTTTGAGAATATAATGATAATTTGCAAAAATCAAGACTTAGACATAAAAATAATCCGTTTGAGGGTAAAAACCTAAACCAGCCCCCAAACGGACCCGTAAGAGGCACGAACACCTCGCACGGGACTAATGTAACTTGTAGGAACTGACCACGTAGTCACAAATCTCCCAATTTGAGAGTATGACGATGATTTACAAAAATAACACTTAGACTTAAAAATAGGCCGTAAAGGGTGAAAACCTAAACCAGCCACCAAACGTCCCCGTAGGCGGCATGAACACCTCACACGGGACTAATGTAACTTATAGGAACTGACCGCGTAGTCCCAGGTCTCCTTGTTTGAGAATATGACGATAATTTGCAAAAATCAACACTTAAACTTAAAAATAGGCCGTTAAAGGGTGAAAACCAAAACCAGACCCCAAACGACCCCGTAAGAAGTACGAACACCTCGCACGGGACCAATATAGCTTGTACGAACTGACCGCATAGTCGCGGGTCTCCCAGTTTGAGAATATAATGATAATTTCAAAATATGTGGATTTGGCTTGAAAACAAGCCGTTGAAGGGTGAAAACCCAAACCAGCCCCCAAACTACCCTGTAAGAGGCACGAACACCTCGCACGGGACTAATGTAACTTGTACGAATTGACCGCATTTTCACGGGTCTCTCGGTTTGAGAATATAACGATAATTTATAAAAATCAACACTTAAAACTTAAAAAACACACCGTTAAGGGGTGAAAACTTAAACCATCCCCCAGACGTCCCCATAACACACACAAACACCACGCACGGGACCAATGTAACTTATAGGAACTGACCGCGTAGTCACGGGTCTCCCGATTTGAGAAGATGATGATAATTTGTAAAAATTAACACTTAAACTTAAAAACAGGTCGTTAAATGGTGAAAACCTAAACCAGCCCCCAAATGACCCCGTAAGAGGCACGAACACCTCGCACGGGACCAATGTAACTTGTATGAACTGACCACGTAGTCGCGGGTCTCCCGATTTGAGAATATGATAATAAATTCAAAACATGTAGATTTAGCTTGAAAACAAGCCGGTGAAGGGTGAAAACCCAAACCAGCCCCTAAACGGCCCCGTAAGAGGCACGAACACCTCGCACGGGACCAATGTAACTTGTATGAACTAATCGCTTAGTCGTGGGTCTCCCGGTTTGAGAATATGATGATAATTTCAAAATATGTCGATTTGGCTTGAAAACAAGTCGTTGAAGGGTGAAAACCCAAATCAGCCCCCAAACGACCCCATAAGAGGCACAAACACCTCGCACGGGACCAATGTAACTTGTAGGAACTGATCGCGTAGTCACGAGTCTCCCGATTTGAGAATATAATGATAATTTACAAAATCAAGACTTAGTCTTAAAAACAAGTCGTTTGAGGGTGAAAAACCAAACCAGCCCCCAAACGGACCCGTAAGAGACACGAACACCTCGCACGTAACCAATGTAACTTGTAGGAACTGATCGCATAGTCACGGGTCTCCCAGTTTGAGAATATGACGATAATATCAAAATATCTAGATTAGGCTTAAAAATAAGCCGTTAATGAGTGAAACCGTAAACCATCCCCCAAACGGACCCGTAAGGGGCACGAACATCTCGCACGGGACCAATGTATTTTGTAGGAACTGACCACGTAGTCACGGGTCTCCTGGTTTGAGAATATGATGATAATTTGCAAAAATAACACTTAGACTTAAAAACAGGCCGTTAAAGGGTGAAAACCTAAACCAACCACCAAACGTCGTCGTTGGAGGCACGAACACCTCGCACGGGACCAATGTAACTTGTAGGAACTGACCGCATAGTCCCGGGTCTCCCGGTTTGAGAATATGACGATAATTTCCACTCCTATATGTAATTTTTTAGTTTGAGTAAGCTTTTTTTTATAAATTACTTGGTTACTAATATCGTATCTTTTTGTATCCTATTTTTTTTCCAGAATAACATTTTATCGTTAGCATTTATTCACGAGGAACACACGGAGAACTCAATGGCTTACAACAAGGGGTTTATTCATGATTCTATTTTTTTGTGTTATGGCCATGCCGGCTTTTGTAGTTTTATTGTAAATTTTTATAGCCATGCGGGCTTTTGTAAGTTTATTTTTTATATTTTGTGGTCGTGCATGCTTTATGTTATCCAGGTTTTATATTAGCCGATTTTAGAATGACCAAAAAATAGAGAAAACTCTGCCAAATTTTTTTTTGGTCTATGAACTACTAAAGACTTGTAATATTTTGAAGTTTGTATGAACATTAGTTTATCAAAAACGTGCAAGATTTGCAATTTGTGAATTTTCTTGTTTTTGAATATTTTTTTTTCTTTTTATCAAAAATTTGGCACAGTTCAAAACCGTGCCAATAGTGAATCAAATTTTGGCGCGATTTAGAACTGTGCCAAAAGTTTGTCAAACTGTGCTCAATCTGGCACAATTCAAAAGTGTGCCAAAAGTGTGCCAGAAATATCAAATTCTGGTACGGTTTAAAAGTGTGCTAGAAGTGTTCCTGTTTGGTCAAATCTGGCACACTTTTGAGCCGTGCCAGAAAAAAATGGCCATTTTGGAACACCTGATTCTGGCACAATTCAAAACCAGGCCAGATTTGATCCGGGACAGTTTTAAACCGTGCCAGATTCCTATTTTTGGTATAGTGATCGACTTTTAATCGTATATATTCTCGATCTCCTTGTAATTCAATATCAAACTGTTCATTGTGAGCGTTATTTGTCTTCATAGGTTGGTGATTTTGGCCGTGGTGGACTCCGTAAGCATCGTCAATTAGGTCGGTCAATGGACGATGTGTTGGTGAATCATTTACTACTTCCACTCCCTGGTGTTCTACTACGCGACCGGTTATTGAAAATTCTTCAGAAACATAAGGTACATATTTTTCACCATGGTATGTCCATTTATTATAATCTTGACAAATTTCTAACTTTTTTTAATGTAACTCAACATCTTCTAAAGATTTATATTTCGCGTTGATACGATGGGTGCATGGACACGGAATCTTCTCACTTTTAAGGTTCTTCCAAGCATAGCTAATAAATTCATGAACACCTTTAATATAACTATTAGTTATTCGATCAGTCCCCCCCCCCCCCATCGACTCTTTGTATTATGTAAAATCCATTTAATAATCTTCAAATTGCAGTTATGTGTTAACATGATAAAATAAATATCATGTTGAATAAGTATAGTGTCAACAACATTGTAATATAGAATCAACAACGCACCAATCAATCAGACTATGCAATAACTATAATACAAGAACAAACCAATCAATGATACTACACAACGACTTAAACTCAAATTAAATAAATTTGTCTATTGATATTATTAAAACATAAGAAAAATATTGCTTCATCTTCATCAAATGATAAACTAACCAAGTGGTAAAAGAGTTTAAATAATTTTTCAAAAAATTCCTTTCTTCACTCTCGACGTACACTGGAGAATCTTCGCAACCATTAAATCTTTATCAACTAGGACCTGACACTCACCCTCCTGCAAAGGCCAATTATGTACCAAGGTCCCTACTTGAGTGGATATGAGCGTGCACACCTCAATGACTAATTTACCCAATGGGCTTCTTCTCAACTGATCCGGTAGTTTCAGGAGCATTGTCCGTGTCTGTTGGATTAATGGGAGTACCTTGTCTACTGAAACTTGAAGTAGCGGAGTGTATGTATAGTGGAGATGTGTATTGGTCACCAATTGGTGATGAAAATTCTCCTTGTGGCTGTGTCACGTCCTCGGTTAGAACTTCGTTTCCATTACCCCTCGACATTATCTGTAAAAATAATAAAAACTCAATGTGTATATATAATAATAATAGAGGCATAATTTCAAAGTTCAATATGAAACTATAACTAACAAAAAAAATTATTTGACTATATATTATAATTTACGTGTTCTTGGTAAAACTTTAATAAAATTTCAATATGTCTGATCTCCATCCAGTCGGGATTTGTTTTTAAAAACCTATGGATTTTTGCACGTGGCCAATTAGGAGGAATCATATCTATAATAAATGCATAGATGTCAGTGACATTTACTCGAAATCCCATTGTCTTCATCCTATTGGCAAGATTGAGTTTGATGTGTATATGTCGTGAGACATCACACTCTTAGGCAATGCTATTTATATGTATTTCTATCCATAAATGGTGATTTTTTTTCTTCCTTCTCTAATAGGGTAAGTAAGGTCAGTGCTCTATCGGGATTATGTACACGAAATATTTATTGTATAGCTTCATCCCAGCACTCTGGTAGGTAAAACATAATACGATTGAACAAGTACTCTTGCTGGAGATGAACTCCATGGTTTACAAGGTAGTTAAATTGTTCGATCTCCCTATTCCCATACCAATAAACCGGAGTACCCTCTGAATGATGCTCATTAATGAAAGATATACAGGTGCAGTCCAATTGCAATCTTTCCCACTTTTGTTGCCATTTATTAGCACCATGACTCATTTTTCAATAGAAAAATGAATGAGGGCGTGATTATGATTCCTATAAATAATGGCTCTAATAAATCATTAACTAGTTATTATAAACTATAGTTTGAATCTCGTGCACACACACACACACACATATATACACGCATAGACACGTAAAGATATATGAATGTTATTGTGGAGTCACTTTGGGTCTAATAATTTCACAACTGACATAGCTTGTAATTGAACCAGAGAACGGTACGGCCCAGGTCGCGAAAATCTTTATGACCCAGCCTTTGATTTCCTTTACATAACGGTTACTTTCTCGCTCATATTTAGTCTTCTCTTTACAATGGGGATTCCTACCAAAAATATGACATTTGAGAAGGAGAGAGTGAAATCAAACTATAGTTGCATAACAAGCCTTACATCCCATCACTCAACAAAATTGAACTCCACCATTTAAAATCAGTAATGGGAATACGTGTTATAGTTAAAAAATCCAGGGCACTAGTCCAAAGACTGTCGAGACAAAACTCCAAATAAACCAGCAGAGCCACGTAGTCTCCCAAGAGTGAATCTCGTGTATGTGTGTGTATCTTACCGTTAATTTATTAGGTTTTGAATACCTACTTTTATCATTTAAGCCAACAATCCCTAAAATCAATCCTAACATCAATCCTAAAATTAATCCTTATAAATATTAGTCATAAAATTAATCCTTTACAAACATTACTCCTAAAATTGTTCCCGATTTTAGCATTAATATTAAACTTAAACCAACATTAGTCATATATTTTTTTAGCATCAATATTAAAGGACATACATTTTTTTTATATTCCATCCCTAAACCTAAACCAACATTAGTCACGTATTTTTTTCTAGAATACACACACACATACATTATACATACACATACACACACATATACACTATACACAGATACATACACATATAAATTTACACACATACATCCACATACATATATACACACTGAAAAACACACACATATACAAACAAATACATACACGTACACACACAAAAAAAATACACACACGTACACACATAAAAAAATACACACACGTACACACACAAACACAAATACACATACATAAAAATACTCACACAAAAATACACATTGAAATACAAACACAAAAATACACTGAGATTGAAATATTACCTTAGAGATTGAGACTAAAATAGAGATTGAGAGCCGAAATCGTCGGACCGGAGCACAAAATCGTACAAGAGAGGGAAAATTTGGAGGGTTTAAGAATTTTCAAACGTAATGAAAAGTTCATCTGCGAATTAAGTATAAAGACACTGGTCACGGCTTAAGATTGTGACCACATTAATTTTTAACACGTCAGTAAGTAAATAATACACTGGTCATATCCATAATCCTTTACTCGATTCCCATAATGTTCACAGTCAAAAGTAGTTACTATATCAGTATCACTTTGGTTTATGGTCACGGTCCAGGATCATGACGCTATTCGAGACCAGATTTGGAGGGAAACTTGGTGCCATAATGGTCACGACTGGATTACGGCTCATATGCGTGACTCCGATGAGTTATGGCTATTGTCCGTGACCACATGTGAGACGATCTGTTACCACACTACATTATGGACTTTGCCACGCCTATTGTGGGTATGGTCACGGCTATGGACCGTGACCCATTTTCGTGACTATTCGCCCAGTTTGGTGTAGTAAAGACTATACCAGGTGAACAGGGCAATAGTTACAACAGATACCGTCACAAATCCAAGGACTGAAATGTAACAATAACCTCTAAAATATGGTGTTCTCATTTGTTAGGATAAATTGCCTTTCAACAGTAGTTACAACAGATAACACAACCTTGTGCACATATTTGAACTCATCCCACTTCCACTTTTTCTAAGTGGCCAAGAGAAAGATCTAAAATGCTCTTACTTGTCCAAGTGTTGACCCCAAGTGGTTGGTATAATTAGTCTAAGATGATTGAAACATTCTTATATTAAAATGTATATTTGAATTTCTCAGTGTTGGATTTTATCAGATGGAAAACAATCTTGTACCAAAATATACTGAATCTGTAAACTTGAAAAAGATAATGATCATTTTGTAATGATATGGGAGGCAAAGCCTCACCTCCCATATCATTACATGCTCTTCTCATCACCTGACAAATGATGTCAGGATAATATATAACATTCCTAGGAGAAATAGAATGTATCAACTCATAACCTGATAAGGAAAAGTACACTAACAACTGATTGACACTAATCAGTCACAACTACAACTGATTTACACTAATCACTCATTTTATTCATTTTGCAAATCCAAGAACTGGAATGCAATAGTAACCTCTAAAATATGATGTTCTCATTTATGAATCTCAGGAGATATTTGTTGGATCTTGTTAACACAGAGAGGAAATAAAGGCAAGGGGATTTAGAAATTATTCTCTCTTTTCCCTGTCCATGTTAGGCCTTAAAGTTGGGAGTTATGATACACTGGCGCCCTGCACAAAATAATTAATACTCTTTCAAGTTTAGACTACTTTGTGTGTTATTATATATACTCTTACTTGTCCAAGTGTTGACCCCACTTTTTTTAAGTGACCAAGATGGAAAACATTTTAAAATGCAGTAGTCTTATATACACTCTTACCTATTAGGGATATTTTCCATTTTCTAACTTAATTCATTTAGGATGCAAACATTGTTATCCTAATTATCTCTTCAACTTCAACTGGTATGGGGCTACAATCCTTATAAACTTATATTTATCCCTGTTCAACTAATCATTGTGTCACTTGTTATGGAGATTTTTCATTTTTAAACTTAATTCAATTAGGATGAAAACATTCTTACCCCAATTATCTCTTCAACTTGAACTTGTATGGGGCTGCAATTCGTATAAACTTATATTGACCCCTATTCAACCGATCATTTTCTCACCTGTTACAGAGTTTATCCATTTTCTAACTTAATTCAATTAGGATGCAATATAAACATAAAGAAGCAGGGGCCTACCATATGATATCATTATGTAAATCAATTTTCAAATTACTATCAAAGTGCACTCCATGTAAAGATTATGTAGACAGTTCATACTATGCATGATTATGTCCCACCAAAAAATTACACAGACAATTGATTTACACTAATCAGTTACAGCTACAACTGTGAATGGAAGCCCCAGATGTTACTAAACACATTGTTTGGACTGGTATCTTAAGCAACTATAAATTGCAACACGATATTAAATACATTAGAAATAAACCCAAATTCCAGCAATTACCAACAAATTAAGAACAAATAGGTAGCATACAAATTCAACAAATTTTTTTGAATAACATCTAATGACTAATCAAATAACTACGAACATCTATTAAATACTAAAACACCGTTTGACTATCCAAACACCGCAACGCACATAACATTTATCATTACATTTTAAAGTTTTCCTCCTCCCATTCTTGCAATATCCATTCTTGCATTTTTTCCATGTGTACCTGAGCCGTGGGAGTAAGCTTTGAGAGATCTTGAATGAATATTTTCTATTGACCCCTTCGTCGTTGGGCTTTAGTCTTCAATGCTAATTCTTTCTCCTTTAGCTCCAATTCCTTTTTCATCGCATTTTTCCGTAACTTATATTCTTTTTTTACAATTATATCATTCTCCCTCTTCAAATCTAACTCATTTTTGTTGTAATTTAATTGTTTATGTAGTGATACTTGTAATTTGCTTAGAATCTCAACAGTACCCTTATCTTGTAATTACATATTCTTCTTAACTTTCGTCGTTATTCTTCCAGGTGGCATAACAACCCTATCCTCACTACTATCTTCTCCCTCTGTAGGATCATAACCATTTTGTCTTTGTTGCTTCGATGCACTCATGGTTAATTATTCGGTGCACCATTTTGTATTTGTTTTGCATTCAACCCAACAATGTTCAAACAAAAATGCCTTATTATCGACATTTTTTTCCATGTACACTTTATGCGTATATGTTCTCTACAAGTGACAATGAGAACAATATAAGTATAATATCAATGAAAATCACAAGTCAACATTAAGTAACTTAAATTACAATTAACAAACCAAAATAATTCTCACTAAATTTTCTATATTTGTTCCACTCCTCGGAATCCTAGTCAATTGCTCATAAATATCATGAAATTTGTTAACGGTGGCTTGAATTGTGTACCAACGTTTGGACAAACCACTCAACTGTCAGTCTTCTACAAAATCACCCGCTAAAAACTCCTTCCAAGATTGCTTAATACGTACCCACAATGCAATCGTCGGTTGGTCTGTTCTAACTAACGGATCAATCGAGTTGTGTAACCAGGCTTTAGTTAAAGTAATATCTTCTTCCTTAGTCCAATTTCGTCGAATAAGTTGAGGGACCTCATAATTTTTTCTTTGAGAATTCAGATTTCCTTTTCGCTTTCTCCCATTCTTTTCTGAGGGTGTTGGCAATTGAGTTTCAAAGGGAAATAATGGGGCATTCATTAGACCTTGCAATGAATACTGTCGTTATAAATGAGGAGCGAAATTGGTCGAGTGTAGACCATAACTTGTTTGAAATTGGTTTGCACTGCTGGGGTAGTGACTTGGAAAGGGGGGATTGAATTCTTGGAGTTGAATCGAGAAATGTGGGAATCATTATTAGCGCATTGATCGTCATCATTCACATTAGGGTTATACATTGAAAAATCATGATTGTCAACTGAATTCATTTCCATCGTTTAGTAATTGTAAAAAAAATATGTCTTAGAATTAATAAAATGTATCACATTATCATATTTTTAACAAAAACATTACGGATAAAATTGAAATAACATTCAACATTCTATTTTCCTATTAATGACAAATGACAAATGATAAATTTTAACTCTTATTAAGTAATTAAATAAAAACTAAACACACTAATACTATTAATGTGTAATTAAATAATCACATTAGTGAAGCTCATTTCATCAAATAACTTGAAGGCAACTTATATATCTTTGCATTTTCTTATTAATATTTGAGATTAAAAAAATCAACAGATGGAATACATGTATTGCGAGTTGCCAAGATGACTCAATGCATTTCATCAATAGATGAAATACAAATCAATATATGAAATGGGTTACCAATCACAATTATTTATTCTGAGAATTAATAGTAAAAAATTAATAGATGAAATACATAATATATATGGAACATACTGTGACAACCGAATATAATTATGATAAATTATATTTAAATCATGCTTATCTTATGTGATATTAATAATGTGTTATTAGTATATCTAATATTAAGTTATTATGTTTATTGTAATCCTACTTTCATAAATCTTGAAAGGTCGAATTATTTACAAACACAAAATTTTGTTGTTTTCGGTAGAATTATCCCTGTTAGAGACTAGTTTTGACCCTTATCACATTACAATTTACTTGAGGTAAAAACTATATAGTTGTATAAATGTGAGTTAGGGGTTTAACACAAAAAACGGTGCATCAAACGGATGTGCGAGTAAGAAGTTAGGCCAAAATTACGAATAAGGGGCAAATATGTCAATTCCCTTTAAGTAGTAAATTGTCTTTTATTAAACCAAATGGATTAATTTGATTGGTTGGCTTGGGAGGAAGATTTGGCCGACTTAAAACTCTCCCTATAACTTATTTCTTCATCAAATTAATCCCTAGGTTCAGTTTCAAGTGTTGTTAGGTTGAGGAAATAGAAAATTGATGTTTAGGAAGAAAAAGTGAGGAGAAAAAGTGTAGAAATTATGTAAAAGCCCTGGAGGTAATCCTAATTTCAATTCTTGTTATTTATCTTATGTTACTGATTTATATGATATAAATCATCATAGGTTTACGAAAGTTTCAGCCCTTTATATATATGTATGGTTAGATGCAAGTTTATGTTAAGTTGAATGTAGAAACCCTTAAAATTGCATTGTATTGAAACTCCTTGTATTCAAACTTGCATATCTATTTGTCTGCTTATTAGAATTGATAAATTCCAATTGGATATGAAATTAGACTCATATATTTACATCATATCCGAAAATTAGAATTTATCTCGTTGTGGTTAGGCCGTAATGATGATTTCAAGTTGGTACATAGTTGCTGTTTGTATACTTGATTTCGGTATACCCTAAGTTTAGTCAAGCTTTTGAGATAGCAAATGAATTCAAAAAATTATGAAACTTTAACTAAGTACTATTAAGTATGTTTACTGGAAATGGTTTGAAAATCAAGGAAAGTTATGATGTAAAAAAATTATGAAAATTCTTGCAAGTTGAAGGAACAATAGAGGAGCTTGTAGGGCAGATTTCTTCTGTTGTAAACAAATGGTCATAACTTGCTCTAGGAAGCTTAAAAAATTACACTGTCACTTGTACTGGAAAGTATATTCATATATGTTTTCATATTGATAAGGTTGGACCCCTGTATTTATACAATTTAGGAATATAGGATGGTTAAGTATGTAGTACAATAATTTCAGGCCATACTGGATACCCCTTGGATGAATGTTTGTATTTCATCCTTACAAAGGGTACTTTGAGTACATGTTTCATGTGTATATATCTTGAGAAGTATAATTTCATGTTTACTTTACTTTGGTTATAAATTCCTTATAAGGTATTTCCTACGGTTGAATGTCCGTAACCTTATCAACATGTATATCATTGTTTTGCCTTTACTTATGTTTTATGGAATGTGACTTAATTGGAATTATACTATTGATGTATAGTCATGGAAAGTTACATAATTATGTTAGGATAATATTTATGATTGAGGTTCAGTACTGATTTAGTTGGATTGACAGGTGTAAGGTCTAATCAACCCAGTTCAGCTCCACTAGAAGGAAACGTGAATACATAGTTGCCAACCAAGGTGAGTGTACTCACTGGAAAGAGATATTTGTATCGTGTTGTTGATATGATCAGAATATAATGAATACGAGATTGTTCATTTCTGTTTACCGAAATGGGAGGTTACTCCCCGACTCGGAATGGGGGAGATTTGTCTATTAATGACAAGGGGTTACTCCTCAACCAGGAATGGGGGAGAATTGTCTATTTAGACAGGATATGTGAATCATGATTCGAAAAAGTTGGTCATTCATTATGAATGAGCCGGATAAGTTAATACATAATTATATGAACATTGTTTATTGCATTTAAATTCATGCAGTTGCATAGTAGTGATGCATTCACTGGGCTATTTTGCTCATGGTTCCTATGTTCACATTTTTCAGGTAACGCGATGTCACTGCCAAATCTAGGAAGTCGGGTTGGGTTAGCCAGGAATGGGAAAAACAAAGATTTTGTTTAAATGTAAATGATGTAATTAAGTTGAATTATCCTTCAAGTAAGTTTGTATAAGTTTGACTACTCTGATGTTGTAAAAAGGTTTTCAGTTATATGGATTTACAATGATGACCCTGAAATTAAAACTCTTGTTTATGGTTTGGTTAAATTAATCATGGTTTGACTCACTTTGACTTTCAAACTTAATTATAGGTAACTGGGTTGGGGTGTGTTAGCTTTTGGTATCAGATCCTAGGTTTTAGAGGTTCTAGAATGAGAAGAGTCTAGATTTGGCAGTGAATATTTGAAATATATTTTATTTGATATTAACGATTATGTTAGGAAAGATATGTATATCTGCATGTTGTTATATCTTTGATCCATTTTAGATATTAAAGAATGTAAGGAGGGAATGTGAATGTGAGAATAGAAGATGAGTCTTCAAATATGGCAGTAGAAGCGGAGGTTGAGAAACTTGTTTATGGAAATATAGAACCCGAGCCAGAACAATTGACAGACATGCAAAAAATAGCGCGTGCTATGACTCTAATGGCACAACAACAAGCTAGATTTATGGCTCATGTGGAAGAACAACAGACCAGGCAACTGGAGGCACAGGCATTGGCTAGAGCTGAGGAGGTGATACACTGGTAAGAAAGGAGTACTTCACATGAGAAATTTATTAAAATGAATCCACCGTCACTTGAAGGAGCAGTTGATCCAGCAGAGGCAGAAGAATGGGTTAAAGAGATTGAACTTATCTTCGGGGTGATGAGAATGCCTGAAAATCAACGAGTGATCTTGGTGACGTAAATGCTAAAAGGAGAAGCAAAATATTGGTGGGATGCCACAAAACATTTGTTGATTACTCCAGGAGGTGGTAATGTGATCTCATGGGATGCTTTTGTCAAAGCTTTGTATGATAAGTATTTTCCCCCAATGTATCGAAAATAAAAGGAAAAGGAATATTTCATATTGAATCAGGGGAGCATGACAGTTAGAGAATACGAAGCTAAACTTACAGTCTTATCTCGATTTGCTTCGAGGTTTATACAAAATGAGGAAGACATGTGTAGCCCATTTCTTGACGGACTTGAGTTAGTTATTAAATCAAGGTTGTCGGCTTTAGAGACTATTAACTATTCAGCCTTGGTGAACAAAGCCATGCTAATAGAAAAGGATGTGAATGAAGCGACAGGGAATCGAGAACGAGGCGTAAAGAGAAGTAGGTTCGATCCAAGTTATCAAAAGGGTAGTGATACAGAATATTCGAGACTTGGAGGGCAGAAATTTCAACAGGGTAGAAGTATGGGAAGTAGTTTGCAAAGGGGTGAAGCTAGTTGTGGGAGAGGTTCAGGAGTTTCAGCACAAGGAGATCTGAATGTTTGTTTCTTTTGTGGGACATCGGGTCATGTAAAGAGAAATTTCCCAAAGCTACTAAATATATAATGTTTCAACTGTCATCAGAAGGTCCATCTGAGAAAGAATTGTCCTACGTTATCAAGAGCAGTTTCAGTCAGTAGTGTGGGGCCTCATAAAGGATCCTCTCCAAACAGTGCCACCAGGGGAAGAGGTACAGGACAAGCAAGTGGATCTAAGGCAGGAGGAAGAGTGTTTGCGATGACATTGCAAGATGCCCATGCTACACCTAAAGTGGTTACAGGTAAACTTTCTATTGCAAACAAAGATTTATATGCACTCATTGATCCTGGATCTACGCATTCATTTATGGCATTACATATAGTTTCATATTTGGGTAGACCATGTTTATTTCTCAATTGTGCCCTATATATTTCTACCCCAATGGAAAGTGTGATTCTGGTTGACCATGTTTATAAAGATTGTGTCTTACGAATGAGTGAGCGAGATTTCTATGTTGACTTGATACCGTTGGCCATTCGGGATTTTGATATTATTTTGGGGATGGATTGGTTATCTTCGTATCATGCTTCCATTGATTATTTTCGAAAAGAAGTTACATTTCATCTGCCTGGTGAACCTAAGTTCCAGTTTACAGGAGAAAGGAATGTTATCCCTAATTGTCTTATCTCAGTAATTAAGAGCAGAAAGTTATTGAGTAAAGGTTGTACAGGGTATTTAGCTTATGTTGTTGATACTAGTAAAGAAACAGTTAAGATTCAAGATATACCTGTGGTTAGAGAATTTTTTGATGTATTCCCAGAGGAATTGCCAGGATTGCCACATGATAGGGAAGCAGAGTTTTCCATTGAATTAATTCTAGGTACTGGTCCAATTTCCCTTGCTCCATATATAATGGCACCGACAGAGTTGAAATAATTGAAAGTGCAATTATAAGATCTGATAAGCAGAGGTTTCATTCGCCTTAGTGTTTCATAATGGGGAGCCCCGGTGTTATTTGTGAAAAAGAAAGATGGGACAATGCGATTATATATTGATTATCGACAATTGAATAAGGTGACCATTAGAAACAAGTACCCTCTACCTCGTATCGATGATTTGTTTGACCAATTACAGGGGGCCATAGTATTTTCGAAGATTGATTTGAGATCGGGTTACCACCAATTGAAAGTAAAGGACAGTGATATTTCCAAAATAGCTTTTCAGACTCGATATAAGCACTATGAGTTTTTAGTGATGCCATTTGGATTCACTAATGCTCCGGCTGTTTTTATGGACTTGATGAACCGGGTATTCCACCCTTTTATTGATTCATTTGTGATTGTATTCATATACGATGTGTTGATTTACTCGCGTAACATGGAGGAACATGAGAAACATTTGAGACTTGTATTGCAGATTTTGAGAGAGAAGAAATTGTTTGCCAAATTCAGCAAGTGTGAGTTTTGGTTGAATGAAATTGTGTTTTTAGGGCACGTTGTCTCGGGAAATGGGATATATGTTGATCCAAAGAAGGTGGAAGCAATTGTTGAATGGGAGAGTCTTAAGAATGTGACAGAAATTAGGAGTTTCCTAGGATTGGCAGGTTACTATCGCAGATTCATTAAGGGATTTTCAGCAATAGCATTACCATTGACAAAGTTGACTCGTAAAGAAGTGAAGTTTGTATGGGATGAAGAATGTGAGAGGAGTTTTAAAGAATTGAAGAATCGATTGGTTTCAGCCCCTATACTTACTATTCCATGTGGGAATGAGTCTTTCGTGAACTATACAGATGCTTCATTTCAGGGGTTGGGATGTGTTCTTATACAGAATGGGAAGGTAATAGCATATGCTTCTAGAAAATTAAAGACACATGAACGAAACTACCCTACACACGATTTGGAGTTAGCAGCCATTGTGTTTGCTTTAAAGTTGTGGCAAAATTACTTGTATGGAGAAACTTGTGAGATATTTACAGATCATCAAAGTTTGAAATACTTGTTTAGACAGAAAGAACTGAATTTAAGAGAGAGGCGTTGGATAGAGCTGATTAAAGACTATGACTGTACCATTCATCATCACCCTGGGAAGGCCAATGTAGTAGCAGATGCTTTGAGTCAAAAACCATCAGGGATTCTTAGTTGCATACGGTGTGCCCGTGTAGGAAATATTCTTGACTTAACATCGATGGGGATTGAATTGAAGTATTCAAAAAGTGGATGATTATTAACACTTGTCACAGTGAGACCTTTATTGGCCGAGCGCATACGAAATTTACAGACCAGTGATCCATTCCTTGAGAAGAAGAAACAAGATGTCCTCGATGGTAAAGAGAGTGACATTGAAATTAAGAATGATGAATCGTTGTGTTATAAAAATAGGATTTGTGTACCGAATGATCCATCCTTAAAAAAGGATATATTAGAAGAGGCACATAGTTCTATTTATTCTATCCATCCGGGAGGTACCAAAATGTATAGAGATTTGAAAGAGTGTTACTGGTGGAACAATATGAAACGTGAGATTGCAGAATTCATAGCTAAATGTTTAGTATGCCAGCAAGTGAAGGCAGAGCATCAAAAGCCGGCAGGATTATTGCAGTCATTACCTATTTCGGAATGGAAGTGGAAGCATATAACGATGGATTTTGTTACAGGATTACCGAGATCACCAAAGGGGCATGATTCCATTTGGGTAATAGTAGACCGATTGACAAAGTCGGCCCATTTTCTTCCAGTTAAGACCACCTACACTGTTGACAAGTATGCACGTATGTACGTTGATGAGATTATCCGTTTACATGGATCACCAGTGTCAATTGTATCAGATAGAGATCCAACGTTCACTTCTAAGTTTTGGCCTCGTTTACAAAATACCATGGGCACAAGTTTGAAGTTCAGCACTGCATTTCATCCACAAACTGATGGAGAATCAGAAAGGATGATTCAAATATTAGAAGACATGTTACGAGTTTGTGTATTTGACTTCAAGGGTAGTTGGGATGATCATTTGCCATTGATGGAATTCTCGTATAATAATAGTTATCATTCCACCATTGGTATGGCTCCTAATGAAGCTTTATATGGGAGGAGATGTAGGACGCTTTTGTGTTGGGATGAAGTAGGTGATAGGAAAATTTTGGGTCCTGAATTGATAGATATGACAACTGAAAAGGTCAAAATGATTCGGGAACGAAAAAAAATAGCGCAAAGCAGGCAGAAATTTTATGCAGATAAGAGGAGGCATCCATTGGAATTTTAAAACGGGGATTTTGTATTCCTATGTATTTCACCATGGAAAGGCGTTATGAGATTTGGGAAAAAGGGAAAACTAAGTCCAAGATACATTGGACCATATGAAGTGTTGGAAAGAATTGGGGCCCTGGCATATTGATACGACGTAAATATTGCGTATTTCACCCGTTAACCTACGCCTTATTAGCCCCCTTGGGTATCTTAATCCCTATACTTATGCTCGTTAACCAGACAACCTCGAATTTTTATGTTAACATGTTTTGCAGGGGTTAATTGAGCTTTTGTAGGTGTTTCGATGCTTAGTATGAAGTTTGGACACTTTCCGGAAATGTTTCGTCGACTTTTGCAGCTTCGGGGGCATTTTAGTAATTTCAGCATTCGGGTTTGAATCCCGAGCTCTTCACGGAAGTTGAAGACCTTTGATTTCTCTTCGCGTGGCCACCGACGGTGCATGATTCCGAGTTGTAATGATGGAGTTATGGCATTTTTAGGATGGTTTTTACTTCAAATTCACACTCAAAGCCACATTCAAGGGCATTTTTGTCATTTCCTATTTGGGTTTTTTGGCCCAATGTCTTCTTGGATGTTGTAGTCCTCTGAGTTATCTTCGCGTAGCCTCCGACCGTGCCTCATTCCGAGCTATAACGAAGAAATGGCGGCATTTTCCGTAAAACAGGACAAAGCTGCAGAATTGCAGACCTGTAGGGGCGAATCGATTCGCCCCAAAACCGAATCGATTCGCCCCTGCTGCAGAATTGCAGTTTGAAATTCCCCTGTTTCCGAATCGATTCGGACCATTTCCGAATCGATTCGGCTACAGTAAAAGTCCGAAAATCTGTATTTTTAAGTTGGTTTTTGGTTGGGTATAAGTGTGTAAACATTGTATTAAGTGAAACATATATTTTTTTACACTTCTAGGTTAGTTTGGCTTAGGGTTTTTGGGGGGATTTGAGAGCTCTTCTTCCTCTCTTGGTTTGACACCCATTTGGGTTTGTAATTGGTATTTTCATATTCCCTCTCCATTTATATAGTGTGTATTTCCTTTATTCTTGCTTTCTAATTAGATTTTCATGCTTTCATAATTAGTTTATTGTGTTTATTTATTGCTTTCTTAGTTTAATTAGTTTATTCATGCTTAGACCTTAGATAAATAGGGTCGGGATTGTGTTTCCGCCATTTTCGGGTTTGGACCTCGAAAGTTAGGGTTTCGTGTAAAATTGCATTTAATTGAAACCTCGCGTATTAAAGTCGGATTATTATGCGTTTAACTTTATTTGTCACGCAACTTTAGTGTTTATAGCGATAATACGAATTTAATCCGCGTGTGACCATTTTTCAGTTAAATGTTTTATCTCGCAACTTTGGGTTAAATTCCTTCTTGTGTGATGTTTATGCCTAATTAAAAATGCTCGATTAAATGCTTTGGAGCCTTAATTCTAATTAGTAGTTGTTTCGATCCGTTTGGTAGAATGCGATCCCGATCCTCGCTTTACTTTTGTGTAGCGTAACTTATTCTTTTCTTTTATTCACGATAACCACCCATCACCTTTTCTGATTTCTTTTACACCCTTTTATTCTTGAAGTTTTAAAACAATTAACATCTAAAATTTAATCACTCCCTGTGGATTTCTTACGACACCCGACTTACCGCTGTACTTGCTTGTCAAATGTAGTAGTAGCTTAGGTTTTCTTTTGTGTCGCGGTGGCGAAACACACGACGACTGTGCATTTACACGCGCACACTTTTTTCGCCCGGTCACAAAATGGCGCCGTTGCCGGGGAGTGTGTTTTAGATAGTAATTGTTTTATTATTTCGTAGTATTTTTCCTTTTGTATTTGTATTCTTTGTTTTAACCTTTTTTGCAGGATAGCATACTTGAGCGCTAAGAAACTTTGATTTGCGGTTGCTCACTATATTTCTTGGATTCTCCATCTACAAATAATTCGGTAATCATGTCCTACTATTATAGTTATTACGGTCATTCTAATGATTCTTACTTTGGGGATAGTTTTCAAGTTTTTCATTTTCAAGATTTTCTTGAAAATGAAAGACTTGAAAACATTTATCGGAATGAAAATCGTTATTGGGAGCTAGAGTTGGATTCATTATTCGAATCCAATGACGATTCTCATTTCATTACTTTTGAAGACGAATTTCAACCAAATGAGGAATCCGAGGATCTAGAGCCGAGGAAGCCTACTTTGGAAGAGACTTTTCTTCTTTACTCTCAAGGTTTGGAAAGCCTAAATGATGCTGGAATGAGACTTGGTTCACTTTGCGATGAGATGAATTCTTTTGCACAAAACAACGAGGAGGTGGAAACTTGTGTTTCACCTCACTTTTTCAAAGAATTTCTCATCGAGTGTGCATCTTTCTCCTCTGAAATTCAATCTCCTTCCGACGATGAGTCGATTGAGATTGAATTTGTTTCATCACCATATTCGTTTTCCGTCATTGAACCATTAGAATTACCGATTGATTCCTATGAGTCGGTAGAAATTAAAACTTCTACACTTTTTGCCGACGAGGACTCTTTACCGGACTTGTTTTCGATGGATGTTATCCTCACGTGTGCACCATCTCCCATTCCCTTTGAAAAACCTTTGGGAGATGAATCGATTTTTCTTGGTCCTCTAGTGTTCTTATCCCACTTGTTATCCAAATCCCCCATCGTCCGCCCAAAATTTCAAATTGGCGATGGTTCACTTTTTTCACCACCCACATGCCTTCCGTTGTTCAAACGGAATTCATATCTTCCGGGAGGCATGTTCACTTTGGAGGGTCCACCGTTGATCTTTCAAAGTCAAATCCCTTTTTGGGTGGACCCTCAACTATTTAGACTTTTAGTGTATAGTTAGTGTGAAGCCTAAATAGTAGGTTGTAAATAGTTAGCTTTTTAATTTTCTTTCTTTCCTATTATTTTTTCTTTCCTTTTAATTTAGTCTAGTGTAATTAGTGAAATTTTTGTTTTTTGTTTTTGCTATGCTCGGTACTAACTTGTTTTGTAGATTTCATTGGACTCGTGCTTATGGAGATCTCTCCAATTTTGGGTAATATCGTTCTTTTCCTCTCTTTGTGTTGTGTTCTTAATGCGCATTGAGGACAATGCAACATCTAAGTTAGGGGGTGTAGGATATTCTATCCATTTCATGTGTAGTCCATGGATTTGCTCACATTTAGTTACTAAGTATGCCTTTTTGTGAAAAATTTGAAAATTTTCAAAAATATTTTCTTTCTTTTTTCTCCTTTATTGGGCATTTTGCCTTGTTTCCAGTGACAAATTTCAATAATTGCCCGATCCGATTGACAACTCAATGATGCATGTTCTCGATTTTAGAAGTTATTAGACTTTAGTCCTCAAATCATTGATTTTGTGAATAACTTCATGAATTAAACTTTATCCCATGAGCATATGCACTTTCCTTGTTATATTGATTTGGTTTAAGATTTTTATAACTCGGTAATCTTTTGTTGCATTGTATATACTTACACCGAGTAAGCTTTGTACCTTTCATCGTTTGTGAGTGTTATACACTATTCTTTTCTCATTGAAAACGTTGAATTCGTTGGTAATCTCTCTATTCTTTCATTTGATCGTTCATTAATTGAGTTCATACTTGAAATGTGTTACTTGAGCATGATTTTCAAAGTTTGTTTTGACTCGAGAATTGCGTAAACTTTTTGAAATGATCATAGGCCCTCTTTGTTATATCACCCATATTAGCCTTGACCTCACCCTTATATGTTTACCCTCGTTAACCCCTTTGAGCCTAAATATAGCCTTTCGTTTCATTACCCAAAATCCCATAACCAACTCCAAATTGGAGTTTTAAGCCATACATACACCTTACATACCTTTGTTTGGAATGTTACTTCGGATTGAATGTTGTTGTATTGCGGTTGCAATTTTAGGCATATGAGAGTTTGATAAGTAAAGAAAATAAAGTATTGAAAAAAGTGAAGAAAAAGAGAAAGAAAAAAGCAATAGAAAACAAAAACAAAAAGATAAAAAGAAGAAAAGAAAAGAAAAGAGAAAGTTGTATATGTTGTGTATATAGTTCAATAAGCTTTGATTACTCTCCCCGATGATATATCTAATGCCGTTTTGGAACTTATTTTTCCAATTTTGTTATTGCACGCATTCTCCCATTATCCCGAGTTTTCATCCCGAACACTTTGAATCCGTACATACATTCCTTCGTTTCGCACCCTAGCCATACCTACATCATAACCCTATTAAAGTCCTACGTGATCTTAGGTTGATGTAATTCAAAAGTCATAATAGTTGTGATAATCTGTGAAAATGCATTTCGCCTCTTTTAGTGTGCGGTATCCTTTCATTGAGATTGCAAGTTTTTCATTTCCTATATAGCGTTCCTCATTTGTGACATGTGCGCGGCCTAGTTTCCATTTACATTTACTCTTTATGCCCGCATGTTCCACGTGTTACCTCCCGTTCCGAGTGAATTCATTTGATGAGCGTAATGCCCGTGAGGATTGAATATATGCTTGCTTTGATTAGTATCCGGTTTATATAAGTTTTTCACCAAATCACACTATGCATGTGTTTTTCCCCCTCCCACTTTTAAAGTTTCAATTCTATAAGGTGCATTCAACTTGTTAATAACAATGGACTTCTATTTGAATCCATTCACTTTGCTAATAATGCGTATGAAATCCTTTTCTCCATTGTTGAGTTTGTCGCATGTTGGGTTGGGCATATTTTGAGGAAACCATGTGATGTTTGTGGGTTTCATCCCTGAAAACCCTCACGAGACGACACTCGTCCACTAGGGTAACCTAGGGGTTTAACGGCTTATTGCATATGCTAAATGCAATCGTGCGCCTACGACGTAAATATTGCGTATTTCACCCGTTAACCTACGCCTTATTAGCCCCCTTGGGTATCTTAATCCCTATACTTATGCTCGTTAACCAGACAACCTCGGATTTCTATGTTAACATGTTTTGCAGGGGTTAATTGAGCTTTTGTAGGTGTTTCGATGCTTAGTATGAAGTTTGGACACTTTCCGGAAATGTTTCGTCGACTTTTGCAGCTTCGGGGGCATTTTAGTAATTTCAGCATTCGGGTTTGAATCCCGAGCTCTTCACGGAAGTTGAAGACCTTTGATTTCTCTTCGCGTGGCCACCGACGGTGCATGATTCCGAGTTGTAATGATGGAGTTATGGCATTTTTAGGATGGTTTTTACTTCAAATTCACACTCAAGGCCACATTCAAGGGCATTTTTGTCATTTCCTATTTGGGTTTTTTGGCCCAATGTCTTCTTGGATGTTGTAGTCCTCTGAGTTATCTTCGCGTAGCCTCCGACCGTGCCTCATTCCGAGCTATAACGAAGAAATGGCGGCATTTTCCGTAAAACAGGACAAAGCTGCAGAATTGCAGACCTGTAGGGGCGAATCGATTCGCCCCAAAACCGAATCGATTCGCCCCTGCTGCAGAATTGCAGTTTGAAATTCCCCTGTTTCCGAATCGATTCGGACCATTTCCGAATCGATTCGGCTACAGTAAAAGTCCGAAAATCTGTATTTTTAAGTTGGTTTTTGGTTGGGTATAAGTGTGTAAACATTGTATTAAGTGAAACATATATTTTTTTACACTTCTAGGTTAGTTTGGCTTAGGGTTTTTGGGGGGATTTGAGAGCTCTTCTTCCTCTCTTGGTTTGACACCCATTTGGGTTTGTAATTGGTATTTTCATATTCCCTCTCCATTTATATTGTGTGTATTTCCTTTATTCTTGCTTTCTAATTAGATTTTCATGCTTTCATAATTAGTTTATTGTGTTTATTTATTGCTTTCTTAGTTTAATTAGTTTATTCATGCTTAGACCTTAGATAAATAGGGTCAGGATTGTGTTTCCGCCATTTTCGGGTTTGGACCTCGAAAGTTAGGGTTTCGTGTAAAATTGCATTTAATTGAAACCTCGCGTATTAAAGTCGGATTATTATGCGTTTAACTTTATTTGTCACGCAACTTTAGTGTTTATAGCGATAATACGAATTTAATCCGCGTGTGACCATTTTTCAGTTAAATGTTTTATCTCGCAACTTTGGGTTAAATTCCTTCTTGTGTGATGTTTATGCCTAATTAAAAATGCTCGATTAAATGCTTTGGAGCCTTAATTCTAATTAGTAGTTGTTTCGATCCGTTTGGTAGAATGCGATCCCGATCCTCGCTTTACTTTTGTGTAGCGTAACTTATTCTTTTCTTTTATTCACGATAACCACCCATCACCTTTTCTGATTTCTTTTACACCCTTTTATTCTTGAAGTTTTAAAACAATTAACATCTAAAATTTAATCACTCCCTGTGGATTTCTTACGACACCCGACTTACCGTTGTACTTGCTTGTCAAGTGTAGTAGTAGCTTAGGTTTTCTTTTGTGTCGCGGTGGCGAAACACACGACGACTGTGCACTTACACGCGCACACTTTTTCCGCCCGGTCACATATAGATTAGCATTGCCTTCAGAGTTGTCTCGTTTACATGATGTGTTTCACGTATCGATGCTTCGTAAGTATTTGGCGGATCCATCTCATCAGTTGAAAACTCAACCAATTGAACTGAAAGAAGACTTGTCGTACATCGAGGAACCAATGGAAATTATTGATCATAAGGAGCAAGTATTGAGAAATAAAGTTATTCCCTTAGTTAAAGTTATGTGGATGAGCCATGGGATTAAATAAGCAACTTGGAAAACGGAGGATAGCAAGAAGAAACAGTATCCCCATTTGTTTGGTAAGTGACCTTTATATTAAATTTCGGGGATGAAATTTTCTAGGGGGGGATGTTTTGACAACCAAAATATAATTATGATAAATTATATTTAAATCATGCTTATCTTATGTGATATTAATAATGTGTTATTAGTATATCTAATATTAAGTTATTATGTTTATTGTAATCCTACTTTCATAAATCATGAAAGGTCGAATTATTTACAAACACAAAATTTTGTTGTTTTCGGTAGAAATATCCCTGTTAGAGACTAGTTTTGACCCTTATCACATTACAATTTACTTGAGGTAAAAACTATATAGTAGTAGCAATGTGAGTTAGGGTTTTAACACAAAAAACGGTGCATCAAAGGGATGTGCGAGTAAGAAGTTAGGCCAAAATTACGAACAAGGGGCAAATCTGTCAATTCCCTCTAAGTAGTAAATTGTCTTTTATTAAACCAAATGGTTTAATTTGATTGGTTGGCTTGGGAGGCAGCCTTGGCCGACTTAAAACTCTCCCTATAACTTATTTCTTCATCAAATTAAGCCCTAGGTTCAGTTTCAAGTATTGTTAGGTTGAGGAAATAGAAAGTTGATGTTTAGGAAGAAAAAGTGAGGAGAAAAAGTGTAGAAATTATGTAAAAGCCCTGGAGGTAATCCCAATTGCAATTCTTGTTATTTATCTTATATTACTGATTTATATGATATAAATCATCATAGGTTTACGAAAGTTTCAGCCCTTTATATATATGTATGGTTAGATGCAAGTTTATGTTAAGTTGAATGTAGAAACCCTTAAAATTGCATTTTATTGAAACCCCTTGTATTCAAACTTACATATCTCTTTATGTGCTTATTGGAATTGAGAAATTCCAATTGTATATGAAATTATACTCATATATTAACATCATATCCGAAAATTAGAATTTATCTCCTTGTGGTTAGGCCGTAATGATGATTTCAAGTTGGTACATAGTTGCTGTTTGTATACTTGATTTCGGTATGCCCTAAGTTTAGTCAAGCTTTTGAGATAGCAAAAGAAGTCAAAAAATTATGAAACTTTAACTAAATACTATTAAGTATGTGTACTAGAAATTTTTTGAAAATCAAGGAAAGTTATGATGTAAAAAAATTATGAAAATTCTTGCAAGTTGAAGGAACAATAGAGGAGCTTGTAGGGCAGATTTCTTGTGTTGTAAAGAAATGGTCATAACTTGCTCTAGGAAGCTTAAAAAATTACACCGTCACTTGTACTGGAAAGTATATTCATATATGTTTTCATATTGATAAGGTTGGACCCCTGTATTTATACAATTTAGGAATATAGGATGTTTAAGTATGTAGTACAATAATTTCAGGCCATATTGGATACCCCTTGGATGAATGTTTGTATTTCATCCTTACAAAGGGTACTTTGAGTACATGTTTCATGTGTATATATCTTGAGAAGTATAATTTCATGTTTACTTGACTTTGGTTATAAATTCCTTATAAGGTATTTCCTACGATTGAATGTCCGTAACCTTATCAACATGTATATCATTGTTTTGCCTTTACTTATGTTTTATGGAATGTGACTTAATTGGAATTATACTATTGATGTATAGTCATGAAAAGTTACATAATTATGTTAGGATAATATTTATGATTGAGGTTCAGTACTGATTTAGTTGGATTGACAGGTGTAAGGTCTAATCAACCCAGTTCAGCTCCCTTAGAAGGAAACGTGAATACATAGTTGTCAACCAAGGTGAGTGTACTCACTGGAAAGAGATATTTGTATCGTGTTGTTGATATGATCAGAATATAATGAATACGAGATTGTTCATTTATGTTTACCGAAATGGGAGGTTACTCCCCGACTCGGAATGGGGGAGATTTGTCTATTAATGACAAGGGGTTACTCCTCGACCAGGAATGGGGGAGAATTGTCTATTTAGACAGGATATGTGAATCATGATTCGAAAAAGTTGGTCATTCATTATGAATGAGCCGAATAAGTTAATACATAATTATATGAACATGGTTTATTGCATTTAAATTCATGCAGTTGTATAGTAGTGATGCATTCACGGGGCTATTTTGCTCATGGTTCCTATGTTCACATTTTTCAGGTAACGCGATGTCACTGCCAAATCTAGGAAGTCGGGTTGGGTTAGCCAGGAATGGGAGAAACAAAGATTCTGTTTAAATGTAAATGATGTAATTAAGTTAAATTATCCTTCAAGGAAGTTTGTATAAATTTGACTACTCTGATGTTGTAAAAAGGTTTTCAATTATATGGATTTACAATGATGACCCTGAAATTAAAACTCTTGTTTATGGTTTGGTTAAATTAATCATGGTTTGACTCACTTTGACTTTCATACTTAATTATAAGGAACTGGGTTGGGGTGTGTCACATACCTTCAATTTGGGTTTGCAATTTTCCTTCAATTGGGCACAACAAAATTATATTTCGTAGAGAATACAGAGAAGTAGTAGAAATAAAGTTGTCAAGTTGAGGGTTTATTTTGGAGGGAAATGGGTTTACAATTTCGGCCAAACAAGAATGTGGATCGCCACGTCACTTTGGCAAACCGTTAGTGCATTTCTACATGTAAAAATGGTGGTATGAGTTTTCAACATGACTCAGCAGTCATGTAAGATGGATTATAGGAAAAAAAGATGCCTTGGAGAGGAGTTTTGGTTCTTCTTATTTCTACCGTAGAAACAAGGGCTGATAGAAATGTCCATGACAAGGCCTTAGAATATGTAAGCCACGAACATCGATAATCTCAAAGATAGTCCACCATTTCCCCATTTGAGTGAAAAGTGACGACTCATGCGATTATCATCATATCCTTCTCTTTATTGGAGTAGTTCCCACACTATGAAGGTTCCTTGATCAACTTATTTAATGTGTCAAAATGACAATAAGATTTTCTACTATTGAAGGAGTACATCGCGGATTGTGTAAAATAGAATCTTACAAGTTACAAACATCACAAAACGAGGCCATATCCACACACACACACCGAATCTCATTTCTACTTTTGTGGCTGGCTGGATATGATACGAAGAAGTGAATTTCGTAGAAAAGTCTCTTAATTGCTATACCACCCATAATTGTAGATAACTTCTGGGCTATTTAAGAAAGGTTTTCAGATTCTAACCATTTCATGCAACAACCACATTAAACGACATACATATAAATGTAGAATACTTTTCATTTATAGTTTTTTTTAACTTTAGTCCCATCTCCTAAGAGTTGTTAGGCTCTCATCCTACGGATTTTTAAATTTTTAGTAAGTCCCATAATCAACCAAAATTATTCATAACTAGTCTGTAACCGCTCATATACCTTTTCGCAGAGAATGACATTTGTTCCATAGTAGTTATAATAAGATCAACAACTAAAAGTATATATATATATATATATATAGAGAGAGAGAGAGAGAGTGGATCTAGTGCGGACCAAGTTTGAGGACCAAGTATGCGGACTAGCTACAGTCCAAAACTTACCTAGGGACCACCTTTGTCTTTATATGTTTTCGTCTTTTTCTAAAGTTTTAGAAAATAGAATTTTCTACCCCAATGATTTCTAAAGTCTTTTAAGCTTATTTTAAAACTTAATTAATCTGGAAGTCTAATTGTAGAAGTTTCAGGACTACTGCTACTGCTACTTCTCAGGCTTCTTCCGTCACTATCGTATTGAAGTTCTGAATAGCGAGGATTATCTATATAAATAATTTCTTCAGTAAGTCTAGAATTTGGAAGAGGTTTTGATGGAAAATATTCTAGTCTTAAATACCTTATACGGTATCGTGGGTTTATCTGTCTAGTTTCTTTATATATTTGATTAATAATATCAATTATATCGTTATCTATAAATTCGTCTAAATTATTATCACCATAAGATGACAAAAATCTACGGTATGTTCTAGGGGCAGCTATCTCTACGTTTTTAAGGAGAGGACGAATTCCTCCGGCTCTAATTAAAGTAGCCTTTGTTTCAGCTAACCTTTTACGTCTAATAAATTTTAATACGTCTATGCCGTCTTCAAGTATCCTAGTGTATTCTTGATATTTTTCAGGTCTTGATAATTCTTCTGCAAAATCTTCAGTTCTTAATTTTTGTCTAAAGAGATCTCGGATCCCGGTTCTAATTATTTCAATTCTAGGTACTTCTCTTCCTAACCACTCAATGATCTGGTCTATATATTTAAAAGTACCACCTACGTATACTAAAGCAGATTCTATTAGTTCTTTATCTTTAGTGTCTGTAAGAGTCCAGTCTTGAATTTCTCTAGTTAAGTCTAAACTTGTTTGATTAACAAATTCTAAAAAGTCTTTAGTGATTTGTAAGCTCATATAAGATTCTTTTTAAAATAATAATATGTAAAAATAGTTAAGGGTTTGGTTCGAGTTATACCTTCCTTCTGGTCTGCAATATCTTTATCTTCTTCCCTTTGTCTCTTCAGCCTTGATACTATTCTTCTCCGGTCTCGGCCTCCTACAACTTTCTCTTTATGTGTCGCACCTCAATCCACTATTTTGGCGGTTGACCAGTTTCCTGCCTGTACGCCTTCACGCCTAACTCCCACCTGGCTAATGGCTTACGGAAAATCGGCACCTGACGGGGGTTCACCAGTATAACACCTTGTGTACTACACCAGAGGTTCCACACAATAGTCCTCTATGAACAGAAAGTTAGAGACAATTTGGAAAATAATAACAACTTAGCATGAGAGATTTCTGGAAAAGAAAATACTTTTATTGCATTGCATAAGTAAATACAACTCTCCCCTCTCCCCTAACTATGAGAGGTTTACTCACTCATATACATATTACTCTCTACAAGCATACTCTCTCTTAAAGTCTAACAATCTCTCACTCTCTCACTCCTGATTCCACTGCCTCTAGAACATAAATGGACGCTCCCTTTTATAGATCAAGGGCACTACAATCGACTGGCAACCAGCTATCAAAACAGATCCGGTTTAAAGAGATACAAATTATTAAAGTCTTATACTATTTGCTTTACATAAAGTAAATCTGTCGTCTAGCAATAATTCTAACTAACGTCTTTGCAAGGGTCTTTTTCTTCTTTATGAAAAGAAGATCCCGGGGCCCGTGTGGGGCATGTCTGAGCTGCTGGTTGTAGGGGAATCTAATTATAGTCTTGTCGTCTTGCATAAGTTTTAGCGCAGGGCATCTTCTGTCTTCAATAATTCTTCAGCTAACGAGGGGCCCGTCTTTGTTCCATCTGTGTCTTCTTCTTCCTTATCTTGGTTTGGTAGGTCATTGTTGAAAAATTCATCAATAAGGCCTACAGTTCTAAGGCTAGCTGGCAAAGCTATCTCTACCATTTCTTTGGATTCTTTCTTGAGCCTTCCGTTGAATGGCTCATCAGCTTGAATTATTAGGTCTTCTTTGTGGTAGGTAGTGTACCACTTGTCTTCTCCTGTTAATAACTCCATAATTTCTATGGTCTCCATGGCTTGAGCAATCTGGAGCTTGGACTTATCAACAATTAATTCTTTGGTCTCATCATCTGATAGAATCTCAACGTCTTCGAATATATAACTGGAAAATCTAATAAGTCTAAATCCTTCAACTCTCATTCCTCTACAGGAACTTGGAGCAATTTTGTAGATTCTGGCAAATAGAGGAAGGAAGTCTTCTACCTTCTTAATATACTCATGAACTATTTTTCCAAGAGCAACAGAATCTTCAATGTCTTTTATCTGGACGAGTCCAATGAACCCGTGGTCTGCAAGAGTTATATGAGCCATTTCTGATTTTCCAAAAAGATATATTTTTAGGACGTCTTTGAAGAAACCTTTAATTATTAAGGCATCTCCATTTATTTCTGATAATAACTTATTAAAATGATCAATAATGTTATTAGTTTCTTTTTTAAAGTCTTATGTTAATGGAAGATTATTATGACCAAATGGTATAACAATCTTAGTCTTAAAAGACTTTTTCTGATAACAGAAATCAGTAGGTCTAGTTTTGGAGGTTTCTCCAAGAGTCTGAGCATAAGTCTGAGTCTGAGGTCTAGGTGCAACAGTACCACTGAGCTGGGTAACTGCAAGTCTTTGAGTCCTCATGAATCTGGCAATGGCTACCAAATTTTATTTGAACTCGATCCATAGTCTATTCTTCACATTCCACCATATAGCGTCTATAAGAGTATTTTCGTCTTATGAAAATTCTCGTCTAAATTTGATAAAGTCTGGGTATCTTTGATCGGGTCTATATTGGGGAAAGTACATCTTCCCAATGAGTCTATTTTGAGAAATGATCTCTTGTCTAGATTTTCCAGGAGGAACTAAGATATCATCAAAGTTCTCTAGGATAGGTCTTTCTTGAGAGTCTTGAATATGCGTTGGTCTTTGCGTTATACCTGCATTTGGTCTTACGCGTCTAAGATAGTCTGCGACGTGTTCCCTATTTAGTCTATTTGTTCCAGAGGAACTCATGTCTTCTAGGTCTTCTGTTTGCAACATAAAACATGAAATAATGTTAGTGTTAGCAAACATTGGCTCTCCTGATATAATGTCTAGAATGGTATTTTTACTTCCCTTAATATGAATAACAGAGAATTCATAACTATTAAGCAATTGTTGCCATATAATTAGTCTATTAGTTCTTGATTTGGACAAGTCTAAATCTCTGAATTTTTTACTGCATATGAAGAGTCAGTATAAACAGTAAAATGTTTAGGTCTAAGAAACAACATATATTTTTCTATTGCCCTTACTATGGCTAAAACTTCCTTTTCATGGGCAGTGTATCTTGTTTCTGGGTCTGTAAAGGTTCCAGAACTATGTCTACAAAGTTTTTTCTTTTTTGTCTGATGATCAATGACAAAGTATACTGCTCCCCATTGTTTATCAGAGGCATCTGTTTCTACTATAAACTGGTCTTCTGCATTAGGCAGTTCAAGTAAAGGAATGTTCTTGACTACATCTTTAATTTGTCTTATTACTTCAAAATCATCTTTAGTCCAATAAAAGGGATTGGTTTTGTCTGTTCCTTTTAATTTGGATGTTAAGCTTTGTCTTTTTGAAGCAAGGTCTTTAATAAAGTCTGCAGCACAATTAAGCAATCCTAAAAATGATTGTAATTGTTTTCTATCTTTGAGTTGGTCTGGGAACTCAAGAATATTCTTAGTTATGTGTTCTGCCAAGGATAATTTTCCTTTATTAATATGCATTCCCACAAAGTCTATCTCAGTCTGAAATAATTGCATTTTCCTTTCGGAGATAACAATACCATGTTCGTCTAATTCTAAAATAATCTTTTTAAGATGGTCTACATGCTCTGTCTCAGTCTTACTTGCTACAAGAATATCATCTATGTAAACAAGGCAAAATTCTGAATAAGGTCTAAATATATTATCCATTCTTCTTTGGAAAACTTGAGGAGCATTCAAGTATCCAAATGTAATTACTAACCATTCATATTTTCCTTGGGGCACACTAAAGGCTGTCCAAGTAATACTGTCTGGATGCATCTTAATTTGCCAGAAGCCTGATTTGCAATCAAACTTACTGAATATAATTCTATCTTCGATTAAATTAATCAAATTATTCTTGTCTGGTATCTTATAAGAATCAAATTCATAATTCTTATTTAATTGTTTATAGTCTATAACCATTCGTCTTTTCCCTCTTTTACGTTCAGATTCATTTTGAACATAGAAGGCTAAGCTATTATGTCTACTTTTACTTTCTATAATAATGCCTAACTTAAGTATTTCATCTATGTCTTTCTTAAATTCTTCCCTATCTTCTTGTGAGTATCCTTTCTTATAGGTTCCACCATTAATAGTGGCGTCTGGGTTAATAGGGATGATTTCACAATAGCTTTGGTCTTTATCCCACTTAGCGATGGGATTTTCTCCTAAAGTAGGCTCAGCTAGTTGCCTAATCTTTTCTTTTTCTACTTCTATATCCATTTTCTTCTGTTTGGATATAGCTTGAACCTGTAATAAGGTCTGGTGGGCTTGATCTAAAATGTCTTGTTGTATAAGCGCTATTTGCTTATAACACTTTTGGTCTGGACACTTACACTCTTTTTGTAAGGGTTTAGTAATTTATAAGGCTTCTTGTTGGGTTGTAGGTCTAGGTCCACCATGCTCAGCTAAAGAACTCTGATGTTTAAGGGGTCTATAATTTGGCTTGACCTGCATAAGGTCAAAGGCAGTCTTATGATCAATTAGAGGGGCTTTAATATTAAATTCCTCTTGATCACTAATTAATATCTTATCATTAAACTGAGTATAAGGATGATATTTACTAATAAAGTCTTGTCCTAAAATAATGTTTCCTGTGAAACTAGGACGAGGGTCCATTATCCAAAACTGATGATTGACGGTTTTGTTGGTCTGATTTCCTAATTTAAAATAAATAGGAATAGTCTGGAAATATAAGGTAAATGGATCTCAATTAGCCACTTTATCGTAGATTTCTTGAGTACTTTCTAAAAAGTAGTCTTCAGGGAAGGCATTAGCCTTACAAATACTCTGAGAGCACCCTGTATCTATAAAAGCTGAAAGTCTTTTAGGATAGTCTTTATGTTGAACAAATAATTCTACAAAACAAGCATGTGGTTTAGTAGAAATTCCTAAATTGGTCTTCTCTAAGATAGATATTCCTTTCTGAGGTTTATCTATAAAATCTAAGGGTATTTGTTCTTCTGAACTACTATCAGAATGGTATTCTTCTAAATCATAGGCAATTCCTTTTCCTTTGAAGTCTTCATTTTCTTGCAATCTTTTGGCTATATTTCTATCAATGTCTTGATAATATGTTTTAATATCTAAGTCTATTTGAGCGTCATACTGGCTAGTATAGATTGCTCTAAATCTAATTCTCCAACAGTCTTCATGGTAGTGTAATTGACAAACAATACAAACCATAAATAATTCTGTTTGTATAGCCTCAAAACATTCTACAAATCTAAAGTCTTTCTTGCAACATTTCATCTCAAACGTGCAATAATGTCTTTCATCAAAATAACATCTAGGTATATAGATTAGTAACTTAGGATTACTAACTGTCCATCTTTTCTTCAAGAATTGGCTTAATATACATTTATACCAAGCGTCTTCAAAGTCTATATATTTATCAGCTAGATCGCCTTAATCAGTCTGCATCATATATAAGTCTAGGGTATCCTGAGAGTCTTCATACTCATCAGTATCAATATAGTCTTCTGAATCACTGTCTGTGTAAACACTATAGATACTAGTGTTATCATCATCTTCTATGTCTGATATTTCTATAACATATAAGATATCTAATTCTTCTTGATCTGCATAGTCTAATATTGTATTAATAATCTTAATACTTTCTTTATCCTTCTTATTAGGGCAGTCTTTAGCAAAGTGTCCTTCTTTGCCGCAAGTCCAACATTCTTTGGTGGCAGTCTTAGATTGAGCTACTTCTTTTTCTTTCCTATAATTAGGAACCTTCTTATACTTACTAGTATTCTTCTTAAAGTATCTTCTTTGGTTAAATCTATTTTTCTTAGTCTTAGGATTCTTTTCCCTAAAGGTAGTAGATTGTCTAAATTTATACTTCTTTGGCAATCCTAAAGGTCTAGTCTTAAACTTCCTATGTTTCCATTCTAATTTCTTTTTGAATTTCTTAGATTCACTTCCACATCCCCATTGGATTGGAGCGATGTCTCTTTCGTCTTTGATCGGAGGGATCTGCTTGAAAGTTTCTTCTATTAACTTTCCATGAGTTATATCACGTCTTTTAGATATGATATAGTCTTTAGCGAAATTGATTCTTTCACCAAGGGATTTGTTCTTAACTCCTGCTACACCTGGCCAATTTCTATATTCATTAATTAGGATTTGTCCTATGGCTGGTATCTTTCTAAAGTATTCGTCTTTTAAGGTATCTCCAAATTCTTTAATTTGGTAATATAGTTGTTCGTAATTATTGCTATATTAATTTATCTTATCTAATTTGCAAATGCTAAGGAGGGCTAACTTAGTTTTTGCTAGGTCTTGTTCATTGATCTGAGCTAGATGTCCAGCTCCAATGAATTCTGATGTGAACAATTGAATATATTCTTCAATTGATCTTTCTTCTATGTTTTCTTTCATCTTCTCAACCTTAGCTAAGGAGTCTTCATCTGTAGCCTTTCTTAAACTATCGAAGTAATCTTTTGCAATACCTCTAATGGATTTCTCAGCGTACTGCTTACATGAACTTGCATCCCATTGTTCATTAGATGCAAAACACGTGTTCATTTGGTTATGTCATTCGTCTAAGGCTTTTATCCTGTCTTGAACATTGTCTAAGTTAAGGTATATACCTACTGGATTTATGGCTTGGCTTGCCATAGTCTTAACAGGAGTGAAACTCTTTTCACTAGTTGGAAAGTCTTTTATATAATCGGGATTAGTCTTTACTACGGTGCTTGAGTATATAGGAATATTTATTCCTATTGGTTTACTAAAAAGTCTAGGAGCATCTTCTAGCCTACTACTACTTCCTATTTCTTGTTTACTAGGCTCTACTTGTGTAGCTGGCATTAGTCTTTGTTTTCCTTCTTCTATTAGTCTTAAGTTTCTAAGAAGTTCATTTGTATTCTTAGATTCTTTTAATTTTAATATGCGGTCTTGGGCTATCATATTAAATCTTTCTCTTTCTTGAAATCTAACAGAGTGACTTTTCTTAAGGCTATCTTTAAATGTCTTCATATCCAATTCTGAGGGTTCATGTCCAAAGTTTTGGATCCTAGCTTTTTCTTTAACTAAGTCTTTTTGTTCAAATGATCTTCTAGGTCTAATTATCGGGGCTTGTCTTAGTAAACTAGTACTAGTCTTACTACTACATTCTCCTTCTGAAGGATCATTGATTATGGCTTCTCCCATATTCCTAAATCTAATTTCTTCGGTATGGATATTCTTATTGACAATCTTAGGAGGACCAAACTGGATGGTAACATTTCTAGTGACGTCGTCTTGATTAATAAACAAAGGTTTATTTTGTATAGTCTTAGTTTCTTGAAATTCTGGCAATTGCCAGAGGGTCTTGGCTTTTTCTTTCATAGGTCCAGTATTCCTAATACTGTAAGTATGATTATAGTCTGACACATTGGTTCTAACTGAGATTTCTTCATTAAGTCTACCGCTAGGAATTCCTGACTGCATTCCTTCATAAGGAAATTGAGAGAACTTCACATAGCTTTGGAATTCTATATTTATATTAGCGTCTGGGATTATATAGTCTTCATAGCCACTAGCATATAAGATTAACTTAAAATGTTTGGTTGTGTCTACGGTTACTGTAAATGCCGGAATGACATTAAAGTATCCAATGTTGTCTGACATTTCTAATTGGGCTATTCCAATAAGGTTTTTCTCAAAGTCTTTCCATCTTTTGTCTACTAAACAACATAATATGTTAATATTATTCTGACGTCTATGTAATCCTTGGATTCTTGCTTGAAAGAGTCCAAAGGTTAGGAATTGGAACTTCCTATCAGTTCCTCTAGATCTAAGCCATTCTGAGTCAAAAACTTGGAGCTCAGTATAGGATTTGTCTAACACATGATTTCTACAATGGTAGGTCATGTTATAATTGGGGGTCTTAGGAGTGGTGCCTTCTTTAAACAAGTCTATATATCTAACGGCTGGAAGTTGTCCATTATGAATGGAATCTTCAACAATCTTCCAGTCAACTTCACCCCATTCTTTCCATTGGAGGGGATTGGTGAAATTTCTTTCTTTCCACCATGTCCTAACATTGGAGGATGAATCCTTAAGTCTTTGGAGCATGTGATTACTTTGTCCAATATTTGGGATAGAGCCGGCTATCTTATTAGTCTTATCTAATCCATCATTTATGATTCGTCTACCTATGGTATTTCTTTCTCTAGTTTCTATAGGAGGGGATTCTTTAAACTTACAGGTGGTTACCTGTTTTTGTTCAAGTCTTTTTTTAATTTATCTAAGAAGTCTGAATAATCTTTTTGTCTTTTTATCTGATTAAGGATTTCTTCTTTAAAATTCTTATTCTCTTTTCTAGTCTTTTCAGAAGTTTCTTCACTATGTCTGGCTAGAGAATTAACGATGGTTTTACCAACGTTAGTGATTTAGTCTTTTACTTCATTATCTTTTTCTAGTTGTTGCATAGTTCTAACTTCTATGGCTTCTACAGTCTTTTCAATTTTATCTAACCTAGTTAGAATAAAAGGAGAGTCTATTTCTGCTTGAGAAAGTTTATTATATACGGCCTTAATTTCGTTTATAATTTCTCCGTATTTTTCTTCTACTTGGGCCATGTCTAGTCTAAGTTCATTAATAATACTATCCATCTTAGATAGATTATGTCTTTCCATATTATTAAGGTAATTTTCTAAATTTTGTTGGAATTTAACAAAGTCTGTATAGAAGGTAGTTAATCCTTCTGTCTTAGCCTTTAAGTCTAAATGTAAGTCTTTAACAAAGCTACTGTTATAGTCTTGGGTAGCTGCTATGGATGTAGAAATTAAATTTAATCTTTCTAATATAAGTCTAGTTACCTTAGCTGCGTTGGCAATCTCATTTTCATTTATCTTATAATAAAATCTATCATCATTTATCTTTTCTAAAATTCTTTGATAAAATTCTGATAAGGTCTGAATGGAGAGGTCTCTTGGTACCTCATTCCAGGTTGATCTAACTATCTCCATTAGGAAGATAATTGTCCAGTCTAGGGATAAGCTTAGCTTGTTCTTTGGTAAGTTTAATTAACTCACTGTCTTGATTTTTAATTAAAGTTTTTATTTCTAAAATGTCTTTGTTAAGGACTTCTATATGATTAGTCTTAATATTTATTTCTTGTAAAACATGGACTAAGTCTATTGGGATTTGATTATCTATGTCTAATAATTTTTTAGAGATATTTTTTATCTCCGTTTCTAGGGTTTGAGTGTCTTTTATTAATTGTCTTAATATAAGGAGTATACACTTATTTTGGTCTATTATGCTATTAATAGCACTAGCAGTGACTTGTCTACTGTCTGCGTGTTTGGCTGGGATATGTTCAATGTGTGAACAACCGTCTATGTGTGTGGTTAAATAACCTTCTGAGTCTAAATCAGTTATGAGTATAGGTTGGTAGTCTGGGTTGGATCCAAAAATATCTTGGTAAATGCGAGGAATAAATCCCAAGGGCATTAAAGTCTTTTTACCGTATGTCTAAAAGGAATGTCTTATGGCTCTGATACCATAATTGGGGTTTGGTCGGAATTCGGCGGGTTTCTTATTTCTAAAAGTCTTAAAGCTTAAAATATAAAATCGTTATCTAAATGTATTGGGGTCTAAAGTAGAATATTACTAAAGGTCTTACTTTTGTCTTATTAAGGACCTCATTTAAGGACCTCACTTCAGCCTATGCCTATATATATATATATATATAATGCTCTTGTGTGGATTAATCCGCATTTTAAGAATATGGACCGAACATGTGTCACCTGACGGTGAGCCCAGAAGAGAGAGAGAGAGAGAGTGTGCCTATAATTTAGGCAATAATTTCTAGGGGCACCGTTAGATGATAAATGTCTGGTCCTCATTCTTAAAATGCGGACTAATCCGCACAAGAGCAGAACTGTATATATATATATATATATATATATATATATGAAAGTGAGTACAAATAAATTTTAAAAAATAGAACTAAATACTTAAGATTCATTCATTTATCATAAAACAAAAACTCATCACCACTGGTCATAAAACAAAAACACATCACCACTGGTAAATGAAACAATATCTGAATAATTATCAATTCTTTAAATTCTATGTAGTCGTACAATTACAAACACAACAATTAGAAAAGTAAAAGAAAAAAACTGATTTTTATCCCAATATTCCTTCCCCACCAAAACAATAACTTGTAAATTATGTTTACAGCCTTATTCAACAAGAGTGGTGCTCAAATTAGGTGAAACAAGACTCTCAATATAAGTCATCTCCTGAAAACAATGAGTAATCCCATAAACAGGAAAATTTTCGAGTATGCTGCTTTTTTGGGGATCGTAGAAAAGGAACTTTTTTTCACTTCTAGAACTCACCTTAGGGTTTTCTACCTCTGCATCATAGGACATGAGGACTTTCCCATTCTTCAAAAAACATACTGGCTCCATGAAGTGAGGAACACCGCAATCTTGAGCAGAAATGGTGGTCAACTTAGTCCAAGCTTTTTCATCGTTCTCCTTCATCCTCCACACCTCGACGTTTTTTCGTTGTGGGCCGTGATCGCATATTACCTTGCTTATGCCAACGCAATTTCCGACCACCTTCAGGGTTGTACAAACCCGATGATTAAGATCACGAGGCAAAGGCATCTCTCTAAACTTCTCTTCTTTCAAATCAAAACGAACAATCACATCACAATCACGGCTTAAAAAGCTGCGGTGTAGTAGCCAATAGATAGACCCATTCACACAAGACCCTCGTGACGGGGTATAGAACCTAGAGAGTATATCATCAGGGGCATCACCTCGTACGGTTTTCCAGGAATTTGATTTCAACGAAAAGATATCCACTCGGCACTCAGAATCAGGAACCACCCTTATCATCTTGTAATCGTCAGCAGACGGGTCATAACCCAATCCCAGTACGTGAAAAGTACTGATGGGAAGATCAGCATCAGGTAAAATCTTGTGATCTCCAGTTGATGGGTTCCACAAAACTATATCACTAACTCCGCCATTTTTTTTGTGGGGGACAGCTACACAGACTATGCCATTACTAGAACCCAGCAATTCCATAGAGTGACGAACTTTTACGGGAAAATCCAAAGGTTCAGCACTAACATTCTCACTGCTTGATTCTTCATAGTCTAAGGAGTGAAAGCCTTTGGAAGAAGATCTGAGAAGAAGTTTGTGAGAGGTATAGGATTGGTCGTCTTTAGTTATATAATTGAGGTGCATTTTAGCAAAGTGGGGATCACTGAGTAAACTACACCATTCCTTGGAAACGGACCTGAAACTTAAGAGAGATTTGACAGGCAGTCTTGGAAATATGTGGGAGAAGATGATATCAATAGGCAGTTCAGGCATGATTGAATTGATTTGATTTAGCAGCAGGTCGATGTTTTGATCTTTTGAGTTTTATGCGAGGATTCTCTCTTTAGTCGCTGTTGTTAAACTTCCGGTCGTTGCTTTCATATAAAACAACTTGGCTGCTGTGTAATATTAAGTCAAAGTCAAGATAAAGTTGGATTTTCTTGAAGTCTTTTTTGTATATATGGGGGACCCCCGCCAGACTACATTTGTTGACTATTATTAAAGAAGAAGACTATAGCTGCCTCTTTGGCGTACGAGCTACCTGTTGGAGAAGTAACATGGTTGCTTCCGGGAAAGCTAATTGTACCCAAAGCCCCACTTTGTTGACCTCCGTATTTTCTTTTTTGGGCAAACATTGAAAATGAAAGGTTACAAAGGACTACATCACATTAAAATAAAGGTTAGAGAGGTCATAATAAAAGTAATAAAGTAATAGGGAGAGGATAAAAGCTTACTTATATCTTTGGGTTTGCAAGGACTCATTGCATGTCATTTGGGACTTCATCAATTTCAACAAAGGCCTTCTTCTGAAATTTTGCCTCGTGCACTGAGGAGTTCGCACCTCGAATCATTCTGGGGTTAGCATAGATGAAATTCACACCCACAATCCTCATGAGTTCATAGCAGTCGATCCTAATATTCTCAAAATCAGTTTCTCGGTACTAAACACCCTTGAATATATCAATCAGATCATGCGAATTGGTTTTCACCAGAATATCCTTCCACTCGCGCATTCTAGCCATATTCAAGCAGTGGTAGAGGCCTTCCATCAAGGCGCGAAGAAGCGAGGGGGTGCCCCTAAGCCGTCCGTAGAAGCCAACCTTCCAATGGCCCAGATCATCAAGGACATAACCCCCAAGGTGGTAATGCGGTATATAGGGTCAGTACAAGCCTGTAGGGCAAACTTAGTCTTTCCCCGAGCAACATGCTCAAGGAGGCACAAGAGTGAATCCGAGACATCATCATACTCGGCATAGTCGTGTGTCTGGCGTCTCCCAAGCCGGGCAAGGCCATCCGCCCATATGTTGTTGGAGCGTCTGATATGAGTGACATCTATATCCATTTCTGTCATGATAGCCATACATTCCTCGATAATATTAGTCAGTGGGTGGTTCTGATGGCCCTGTCTGTTGAGGATATGCACAACATCCAAGCAGTCACTACACAATAAACACCCCATCCAACCCTTAATTTTTGTCAGATTCAAGCCATGAAGAATTCCCACGAATTCAGCCTTAATGGGGTTGTTGTAACCGATAATCTTGCAGTTGAACCCAAGGATTCACCGCTGATCGTTGCTGCTGACCATGCCACCAAATCCACCAATTTTTCTAAACCGATCATAGCTGCCATCTGTGAAGATCTCGTAGCCTGCAAAAGTATCATCACTTAAAGAGGTGTTAGGAATATTACCCGGGCTATGGTAAGTACTAGCTTTAGGTTTAGTAATGAATTCTAGTTCCTTTGCGAGGGTACTAGAAATAGTATAAACCATAGTCAAGGATATATTTCTCTTTCAAAAATGCGTTTATTACGCGCAGTCCAAATATGCCAAAGAGTGGAAATAAAGAGGTTATTGCCATTCTGCACAGAATTATCCCATATGTTCTCTTTAATCCATTCAAAAAAGTAAATATTTCTTTGACTGTTCCACTCCTGAGGGGAGTAGGTGGTCTCCCACACAATAGTGGCAAAGTGACAGTTTCTAAGCACATGTTCAACATCTTCATCGTACGCACAAAACTGACATTTTTTGGCCTCAGTATGGCGTCTTTTAAATCTCTGGCAATTAGTAAGTAATTTATTATGAAAAGTAAGCTAGATAAAGGTTTTGAGTTTTGGGGGAATTTTAAGTTTCCAAATGCTTTTCTAGTTAATCAGAGAGGAAGTATTAAGGTCAATCTTGAAAAGGAAATCATAAGCCGATTTTATAGTGAACTTCCCGTTGGCGGATGGGCCCCAACTAGGGCTATCAATTTTATCGGGAGTGTGGGGGAGGGGGGTTACCAAAATTAAATTGGCAGTCTCATATATGAAGGTGTCTTTAATCAATTTTTTGTTCCAGAGCCCATCTTTGATCAGATCACAAATAAGAGACACATGGGAGTTGTTGTGGGTCTTAGGGATGGGGGAGTTGCCCACCCACCAATTATTGAAAATGTTTGTAGACTTCCCATCACCAATCTCCCATTTCGTATTCTTAACAATATCATGTTTACATTTTAGGATGCCCCTCCAGATATGGGAGGCCTGTGCTTTTCTGGTCCAATTATCGGGGTTATTATGAGTCTTATACTTCGAATTTAGAACACGAACCCATAGGATGTTTTTATCATTGAGAATTTTCCAAGCAATCTTGGAAATAATGGCACGATTGTTCTCTTCACTACTTCTAATCTCTAGACCTCCCAATTCTTTGGGACGGTAGACAATATTCCAATTTATAAGGTGAATCTTCTTCTTATCTTTCGAATCTCCCCAGAGGAAATTCCTATTAAGGTTGTCCAGTTTATCATTTATTTTCTTGGGGAAAATCGAGGTTTGCATATTATAGACGGGGATGGTAGAAGTGACAGCCTGGATAAGATTAGTTCTACCGGCTAGGGATAGGAGGTTGGCTTTCCATCTCCAGAGTCGCTTTTGGACTTTGTTAATGATATGATTGAAGTGGCTAACAGTGACCTTCCCATGGACGAGATTGGTACCAAGGTACATGCCAAGATCCTTAGTAATGTTAATCTCATAACTTCTACCAATGTTACAAGCACTCTATTTGGTAATATTAGGGGAAAAGTAAATTTTTGATTTCGAAAGGCTGAGTGTCTGGCCAGAGATACACAATAATTTTGGAGAGTTTTCATGACCACATCGGAACTGGTGGGGGGAGATTCCGTGAAGAGAATGAGGTCATCGGCAAAGAAGAGGTGGGAGATGGTCGGTCCATTAGGAGAGGCCCTAAGTCCGTTCCAGTTCCCCTGATCCACCTGGTAATTGATGGCGGTGCTCAGATACTCCATGCATATGACAAATAACTAGGGGGACAGGGGGTCCCCCTGTTGAAGGCCTCTGGAGGGTTCGAAATTTGGGAGAGGTGCCCCATTCCATAAAATAAAAGTGGACGCACAGGTGATGCAATTAACAATGAGACATCTGAGGTTAGGGCTGACATTGAACCATTTGAGAATGTGCTCCAAGAAATCCCAGCTAATCTTATCGCAGGCTTTCTCAAGGTCGTTTTTGAAGATGGAACCCCCTTTCTTACCTTTCTTCTTGTTAAGAGAGTGAACAATTTCCTGGGTCATGATAATATTGTCCGAGGTCTGGCGACCAGGTAAAAAACTAGCTTGGTTGGGGCTGATAATCCTACAGAGAATTGGGAAGAGTCTATTCACAATTATCTTGGCCAGGACTTTATAAGGCACATTGCAGAGGATGATAGGTCTGAATTGGATGATATTTTTGGGGTTATTAATTTAAGGGATCAGGGTGATATGGCTATTGTTCGCCTCCTCGGGGAAAGACCAAGAATTAAAGCATTCATTAAGGAATTTAAAACGATTGAGTTTGGTAGTTTCCCAAAAAGTGTGATAAAACCTAGGTTGGATGCCATCCGGACCAGGGGCTTTAAGCCCATTCAAGCTAAACATAGCCCTCCTGACCTCCTCAATGAAAAGAGAGTGGTCCAAGATATTATTGTCTAAATCTTCAAAGCATGGGTGGTTGAAATCGAAAAATATATCTTTATGCTAAAGTTTGCTGGAATTAGAAAAAGAGATATAAAATAATTGTTAGTGTGGAGGGCGATATCGACACAATTGTCAACCCACTCTTCGTTAATACGATCAATCTTATTATAGCGTCTTCTGATAATAGTGGACGTGTGAATTTTTTTTGTGTTTTTATCTCCCTCACTAAGCCACTTAATACGGGATTTGTGTTTCCATAGGAGTTCTTCGTAACGCAGAATGTCATTATACTCATTTTTAAGTTGTTTTTCGAGAATATTAAGATTATGGGGAAAATGCGTCTCTTGGGAAATTTAAATACCATTAAGTCTTCGAAGAATGTGTTTTTTTACTATTGTTGATGTTGCCATAAATATAGTGGTTCCAATGTTTAATAATGGGAATACAATTGTCAATGTTTTGGTGAAAGTTAAGGCTCCTATTCTAGTTATTCAAAATAATATTATAAAAGTAATTACGCTCAAACCAATAGGCAAGTAATCTAAAAGGGCGGGGAATGAAAATAGAGGGAATTTTACCTTTAAAGCGGGTGAGCATAGGATAGTGGTCGGAAGCAGTGTGGGGGATGTTCTCCACAACTGCATCAGGGAACTGAAGACGCCAAGCAGGGTTGGTCATCGACCTGTCAAGTCTCACGAGGGTATTAGCAAACCCATCTCGACTCTTGGTCCAAGTGAGGCGTGGATTCGTGCTGCCGAGGTCCGTAATATTATAGCTATTCACATTCTCCGCAATCTTATTACATCTAGGATCTTCATTATTTGTGGAAAATCTTCTCTTTTCAGACGAATCGAAGTGATCATTAAAATCGCTCGTGGCCATCCACGTGGTATTAGGGTCACGGGGCAGGGTTTTGTGGTTGTTCCAGAGTTTTTGGCGGAGGGTGTAAGTCAGGCTAGCATAAATAGCAGATAGGAGCCAGTCATCGTACCCTTGAGGGTGGCAAGTAGGTGAATGGCTTGGTCGATGATATTTATGGTATTAAGTTGTATGGAGCTTTGATTCCAGAGAGTAGCCTCTAGTTTCAGAGATTTCCCACTTGGTAAATCCCATCCCCTCAAAAAAGTTAAAAAAATTATGGAAAGCAGTTTCGATTTCGATAAGGATGACAATGTTAGGTTTAAAGTTGTTACAAAGCTCAGTAAAAGTGGGCTTGAATAGGGGTTCCCCGCCCCTCTATAGTTCCAAGTTAGCACTGACATAGAGGTAAGGTTATTGGAGATGGGAAGTTCCTCAGAGGAAGACCAGGGAAGGATATTTCTAATCCTGTTGATGGATTCCATGGTTGAGGACATTTCCAACAGCCTCTCCTTCATTGACGTCTCTTTCCACCTTCCTCTAGAGTTCGGAGTAGAATACGTACTTGTGCTACATTCCATCATATCATCGTGAAGATAACCATTTTCGATTCTAGGTCTATAATGAACTCCTTCTTCCCCCCAAGCAGTTTCAGGTACTGAATAGGCAGGCTGCCTACCAATGCAACTAGGAATGGGGGGCATACATTTAGGATAATGGAGGGGTCAGACGATTTGTCTAAGTTGGTAGTAATAGGGTTATGAAAATCGCTATGAGACGGAGTGTGTCTTTGAGGTGTCTTATAGGAAGGAGGGGGAAGAGGTGTATTGACCGTATATTTAATAGCATCAGTAATTAACGCATTATCAATGCAAATAGTAGTAAAGGTTAGGACACTTACCTCGACACCAACTGTTTTAGAAATACATGTTGTCCTCGTCACGTTGAATGGCGCAGTCAGAGAGTTCATAGATGACGGATCCTGCTGTAATAAGTGATGTTTAGTCCCATCACCTGTTATACCCATGTTTGTACAAGACGCTTTGTCCAGTCTGCAAGGTGTCTCAGTGTGTGAGACTTTTGCCATCGTCGTACCATGCATGGGAAGGTGAGAAGAGCCTTTCATAAAATATCTTAGTATGGCCGGTTGTCGTTTCTTCTCAGCATAGGAGTAGTTCTGTTGTTTAGAGTGTTATCTTGTCCTAGGTGGGCTAGTTGAGATGTGGTTGGTATTGTTTCCGGTAACGTCTGCATGGGTGGCAAGGCCAGTAAATCTGTTTTGGGAATTAACCCTACTTTGATCTTTACCTAGGCTAGGTCGCCGACTTGAGTTATTTCTCTTAACCAACATCTATAGGCCAAAGGTATTATCCGTAGAGTCTACCTCAGTTGCTGATGACGTACCAGCCCCTATGACAACATTAGAACAGTTCCCGTTAGTTTGTTTTTTTGTGGAAATTCCATTTGGTTGCACCGTGTTACTACTCGGAGGTTGGCTTCTATTCACCAACGAATGGCTGGAGCTTATATGAGGTTGGTTTAACGTAGAGGACTCACTTTTATGCCATATTCTTCCACATGTGAAGCATATATAGGGTAGGAATTCATACCACTACACCAAAATGGTCAAATTGTCACCTTTCAGCCGGCCATCCTTGTCAAGGTCATTGACCGTGACAAAAAAAACGCGTTTTTTGTCACGATCATTGACCTTGACACGACCGTGTGTGTGTGTGTGTGTGTGTGTGTGTGTGGTGTGTGTGGTGGTGTGTGGTGGGGGAGGGGGTGGTGGAGGGGGGCAGGGGGTGGGGTGGGGTGTGTGGTGTGTGGTGGGGGAGGGGGTGGTGGAGGGGGGCAGGGGGTGGGGTGTGTGTGTGTGTGTGTGTGTGTGTGTGTGTGTGTGTGTGTGCGTAGGTGTGTAGGTGTGCGTGTGTGTGTGGCGGGGGGAGGGGGGCAGGGGGTGGGGGTGGGGCACCCATTTAATAAGTTTTAAAATATTTGGAAAAAACATAATATTACAAAATTGAAACGAAATGGTATTGACGGAACTTACACATACGTTATGTACTGTGCTCTTACGTTGAAAATTATTAGATAGAAAAAGAAAAATATAAATTGAGATAACCTTAGAATCTAATTAGGCTAAAAATATAATGGCATCAACTAATATATATACACAACACTAAAAGTAGACATCAATTTTATAAATAATTGATAATAGTTGGATAATAATTGGATAATAAACATCGGGAGGGGGTGGGGGTGGGGGTGGGTGGGGTTTTGAATATTATTTACATTTATATTTTTGGATATTATATACATTCAAAATAAATAATTGATAATAGTTGGATAATAATTGGATAATAATTGAAATTTTCATTCAAAATAAATATTTCATTCAAAAATATTGGATAATAATTGATATTTTCATTTAAATTGATAATAATTTTATTCATGAAATTAATTCAATTAGGTAAAACCCTAGATATTTTTTTAACAGAATTTGATAATATTATATAAAGTTTAGTAAACTCACAAAATGTTGCCAATTGTATGTTTTTAGGAATATCATTAGTTAGAATCCATATACATGCATGTTGTTAGAAAGTCTTAAATTTAATTCTCACTTTAATTTGTAGAATCTCTGTACTTGGTTGGATTTATCCCTTTATGATAATGAAATTTATGCTCCAATTATAATTATCTCATGTCATAATTTTATTGATAAACAATATATATAGTTGTCACGGTCGTGGTGGGGGGAGGGGGTGGGGGTGGTGTGTGTGTGTGTGTGTGTGTGTGTGTGTGTAGGTGCGTAGGTGTGCGTGTGTGTGTGGCGGGGGGAGGGGGGCAGGGGGTGGGGGTGGAGCACCCATTTAATAACTTTTAAAATATTTGAAAAAAATATAATATTACAAAATTGAAACGAAATGGTATTGACGGAACTTACACATACATTATGTACTGTGCTCTTACGTTGAAAATTATTAGATAGAAAAAGAAAAATATAAATATTGGATAATAATTGAAATTTTCATTCAAAATAAATATTTCATTCAAAAATATTGGATAATAATTGATATTTTCATTTAAATTGATAATAATTTTATTCATTAAATTAATTCAATTAGGTAAAACCCTAGATAATTTTTTAACCCTAGATAATTGTACTATTAACATTTTTTTTTATCTGTACTAATAACATTTTTTTTACAGCAAAAATGTCTCCTTCAAGTGCTTGGCTCTGATCGCAAGGGGAGGACAAGGGGAGTGAGCTCGCGGGTGGCCAAATTTAGGATCATCGGATTGGAGACGAGCGACACCGGGTTGGCTCGAACGGTGGATTCACACGACGCGAAGCTGTCCCGTTTGGAAGCGACGGTCCAAGATATGTACGCATTCATGAAGCGTACGTTGGGTGGAGACCGTAAAGGGAAAGGGAAAGGGAAGGAGAAGGAGAAGGCGGTGGAGGAGGAGGTTCAGGAGGACGAGGCGCAGGATGACGAGGATGTGGACCTCGCTGCTTCATCACTGACACATTCATACTTCGACGATCCACTTCCCTATTTGACGCCCTCCAACAGACCATTGTCGACAATTGGTTGGCCGAGCGTGTTCTTATTGGACGTATTTGATGGCCAGCGGATAGGGCGGGGGTTGAGGGACCCGAATATCGTCGAGGGTGGAATAGTCCATGGACGTGTGCTTCAAGAGATGGAGTCCAGGGTGCTCGTCACGCATGTCATACCTGGGAAGGAGAACTCCCTATTGTGGTTACGCGAACAATGCGGCACGACGTATATTAGTGGGTGCGTCAATTCGTATGTCGTGTGGCCTACTCACCTCCTCAGTTTTATCCAAGACATGTAGTAATATTATTTTTAAGTTTGTCCATTTTAATTATATTTGGATTATATCGTCATGTATATTATTTTTACTTTGAATATTTGGATTATATCGTCATGAATATATATTTGCATTATCTTTAGTTTGTGTTGGATATATGATGTTTGGAACAGGTACAACGTTGCTATAACAGGTACAAATATACTGCTGGGCAGTGGCAGTGGCCATACTGCCCAACAGATTTTTTTTAAATTCTGCCTAGAATTGTCACGGTCACACCCGTGACAAAATTGTCACGGACGTGTCACGGTCAATGACCGTGACAATTATGGGTAAAGGGGTCACGACTTTGTCACGGTTTATAACCGTGACAAATGTGTCACGGTCATTGACCTTGACACGACCGTGACAAAAAAAGTTGTCTCACCTCGAAATGTCACGGTTATTGACCTTGACAAGTTGGATTTGTCAAGGTCAATGACCTTGACAAATGGACAGATTTGGTGTAGTGTACTCAACTCGGTATTTCCTCTCATCTAACTTATAACAGGGGATTAATGGTTTGGAGATATCGACTTCCACACAAACTCTAGCGTACTTGCCCCTGGAGGAAGAGATAGAGTTGAAGTCAGTTTTAATTAGCTTACCCAGTTTACTACTAATGTGGAAGAGGATCTTTTCATCGAACCATTCTATGGGTAACCGGGGAAGCCTCGCCCACAGTGTCGTGGTGACTCCATTGGTGTTAGTGGGGTTGAAGTTAGGTGTCTAATTACGGACAATAAGATAATAGCCATTAATAATCCACGGCCCTCCAGTAAGGACGTTGTAATAATCCTCTTTCATGTTGAACTTGAATAGACAGTGCGACTCCTCAAGATCGATAATTTCATAAACCCCTTGTAGATTCCAAACTATAGGAACCCTATTCACTAACATTTTAAAACCGACGTGTCTTCCAGGAAGACTCACAATCAAGCTTTCTTTCCATTTCTTTCAGAGTTTATCCACGTGCTTTTGCGGTATTGAGACAGTCGGACACAACGGGTCATGTTCGTCTTAGATTCCGGGATTGTTATTAAGGTCGAGCTCACTCTCCATGTTCATATCCATCTCATCTTCAGACCAGTTGCCAGTAGAGTCATCAAAATATATCTCCGTATTATTGCTTTTCTTTCTCTCAACCACATCTTTATAGGATATGTTAGTAGTTCTGCGGTTCTTTTCGATCAGTGTAGGCACTTCAAATATTGTAGAAGTTATGAACGCATCCTCAGCCCCTAGCAGGTTGGTGGGGTTAATATCACAATCCATAGCCATGTCCGTAGAAGGCTCTACCACCATAGGTTCCAAGTGGTTTTCTTTCTGTTTTTTCTTACTGTGGATACGAATATCTTCTTCATCTTCTATAGAGAGAGTAGCCTCGGACGACAGAGGTCGGTCCGTTGGCCTGGGAAGGGACATAGGGAGTGAAAAAGTTTAGAGAGAGAAAGTTACCATTGTATGTCTCTTTTTGGTGCTTTGGAGATTTCAATTCTATGTTTTCCTTTCTTCCTGTTGACCTCGGTAGATACCATTGAAACTTTTGTTGCTTGTAAAACATTATAAGCTTAAAGACGGTATCCCCGGTTTTTTACCTTTTGGTCTCGATGGCTTGTCACTTCGTAATCATTAATAGTGTACCACTTGTATTCTTGACTTCTTCAAATTCTCAATCTTGGTACCTTTCAAACCCTGCTGCCAACAGTTAACATAGCCCAAGCTGCTGCTTTTATGTCCTTCGCATCTCACATGATTTTGTAATTTCACGCGTTGACTTAGAACTACATTAAGTCACAACAGACAGGTAATCTGTGGATAAATTAAGCGAATTAATTTTTTCAGCTGCAATGTTTTGAAAATAGATTGCGGTTGCCACTGGAGCACTAACCCTGATATGTGGTTTATCGTACCCTCATGGTTCTTAGTAATATGTATTGTTGGGGAATCTATACTGTGTTTTTAGTAATATTTTATGTAAAAATATGATTTTGATAAATATTGATGCATTAATATTCGTAACATGTATGATATACTCAACCATTATTAGCATTTATCAGACCCTCTTATCATTGGTCCTTAAGAAAACTTATTAATACTGTACAATTGACTCTCGACTGTAATTTGGAAAGCAAGAACTCGATGTCTACTATGATTGACATAATCTTGTCTTATTTACCTAAAGTTTGATTCTGAAAACAGAGAGCTTGTAACAAAGATTTAAGTGCTATTTGTTACTTTAGGTTAAAGAATAAAAATACAAATTAAATGAGAATAGACTAAATATTCCAACTATAAACATCAAATTTCTGGGTTTGGAGTGATAGGGATTGACTTATTCTACTGAGGATGATAATTATCATGAACAATGTTCCATTCCCAAACCGTATCACAGGGAATCACAACCAACATAATAAATTTATTTTTTATGTAAATTTTATAAGCCTTGTGCAATAAAGTGGGGAGAAAGAAAAAAGAGAGAAAAATAAAGGAAAAAATTCACTCCAATCTGATCCATGATTGACTGGCCTAGTTTATCTTGGATAGGGCTTCAAATTTTTCGGAAATAAAATATTTGTTCCAATTTCCTATCTAATTTTTTCGAAAAATCAAAAAAGTTCCCGAATTCGGAAAAAATTGGAAAATCGAAAAAAAATCGAAAAAAATTGGAAATTCAAAAAATATACTAAAAATTCAGAAATTTTAGAAATTTTCAAAAAAATTAATATAGGATTTTCGATTACTCGAAATTCTCATTTTAAAGAAATCGAAAAAAAAATTTAACCCAACATGTAAATATGTAAGGATTTAACAATTTTTTTCGTTTGTGTAGAGGATTGAGGGATATTCTCCTTTTATAGAGGACTTTTTTGGTCCTCTCTTCCTCTCCTAGCCGATGTGGGACACATGAGAATGTTTGAAAAAAATTAGAAATCAAAAAATATTTCGGAAATAATTCGGAAAAATCGGATCGGCATAGTTTCGGAAACATCGGATCGAAAAAATCGAAAAATCGGAATTTCAGAATTATTTCCAATTTTCGATCCGATTTTTTTCGAAAAAATCGGAAATCGGAAACCTTATATACGTTCCAAAATTGAAAAATATCGGATCGGATATCGAAAAAATCGGAATGTTTGAAAAAAAACACAGCCCTAATCTTGGATCATAGGGGAAGGGGGTGATGAGGCATTATTATTTTGTTTCTATACATTTGTTTAAATATTAAAGGCCTAATTTAAATATATTTTAGTGGTTTTAATGTGTCTAAAACTGTAGTTTTGGTCAAAAAATAATTAACTTCTTTATTTGCCGAGTAAATATTGGTTTCCTAGTTGCCAAGGATTTTACTTTAAGCTTCAAGCTAGTAATTTTTGGATTTCATATATAATTAAATCTCTGTCACTCCGTTGACATGTAAGATTTTAGTGAGGCATGTTCCTTATAGGAGAAATTGGCTCCTTGCTAAGTTACTAAAAATATATAGTTAGGGAGAAAAAGAGTAGAAAGGTGCAGCGCGATGGACTGGAAACAAGCATCGAGGCACTTTTGAAAGATAAAGTCACATAAAGGCCTAATATACATAAGTTCACTAATAATATCACAATCTACAACTTTGTTAGCACCACAATTACTAGAGGCAATGTGCGTTCATTATAGCTTTTGATCTCTCTAAAATTACTTTAATTATCTACAAGTCTTCCACTGATTTATGAACATACAAGTTCTTATATTTTTCTAATCTCTCCCTCATTTTTCGTAAGCACTTAAACTAGAAAAAGAAAACATTGAGCTCCTATCCATAATGAAGCACTATCTGTTAGGAGTTCAAGTGAGCAATAATTTGTTGGAATTCTGCAGTTTAAGTCGAAAGTTTGTGCTTTTATCTACAACAACACATGTAGTCAGACAAAGAATATACGTTGGAAATAATATATATGCAGAATATATGAAAAAATTCCAAATACGAAATAGACAATATTGGAAGTACTTATCGATCGAGATTTGTGTTCAACACAAAGTCTTAAAGGTGAAATTGTCCGCTGATATTAATGCTGTCAGCTTCTTGAACGAACCCCTCCCAGGATTCAATGATCAGATTTCGTCACCACCAATTTGTGGGGTATTTTGGCTCTCCGGTGGCTTCCCGTTGGTTCATGGGTGTTTTGGAAGAAAAACAAAATTTTCTTGATATTTACAAAATTGCCACTTTGAGGAAAAACTATAAATAGAAGCCTATTTTCTGTTTTTGATGCAGTGCTGTTTTTTCAGCTTTAGAGTGAATATTTTGTGAGTTTTCAAAGAGAAAAGTGAGTGAGAGATTCTTGTTTAAAGATTAGTTCTTGTGCTTGGTTTGTGAGTGACTTTCTTGGAGAGATAAATAGCGTGAGTGTGTAATCTTGTGGTTCCTCCATTTATCAAAGAAAAAAGAAATCCTACCATTGTGGATGTAACCCTTGTTTGAGTGAACCACGTTATATTGTTGTCGTTTCTTTGCTTTGATTGCTTGTGTGTTCTTGTTATCCTACTTGTTGATGCTTGGTTGGATTCATTTTGAGTTTGCACACTTAGTTTTCATTAGGAACAAGGTCTTGGGTATTTTTTGCACACCAAGTGTTTGGTAAAATTTCGAAGTGAGTTTTATGGTCTTGGTTGCTTAACATAAGAATGTTTTAGCGCAACAAGTGGTATCAGAGCATTGGTTTCTTGGTTTGCTCGGTATTTTTGTTCGGCTTTAATCAATTTGAGTGATATTGGCATAATTTCTAGAATTTGTTCCAAATGGCGGAAGAGGTGTCGCGTACTCTCGAATCAACTTCTACAAGTAGAGGCTCTAAGAAGTGGGATCCTAGTTACGGATCCGGAGGTTCAATGAAGTTTGGGATAAAACCTTTTATTGAAAAAATTAATTTTGGCTTGTGGCAAAGAAGGATGCGGTGTGTTCTTGTTCAACAACGGTTGGTTATAGCATTGTTGGGTATAAAGAAACGTCTGGTGGATATGATCGAAGCCGAATGGAGCGATATTGATCAAAGGGCAATTTCTTCAATTGAAATGTATATCACGGATGACGTGCTCAATCACATTATATCGAAAACTACGGCCAAGGGCATGTGGGATCAATTGGAGGAGATTTATTTGGGCAAGTCTTTGTCAAATAAATTGTTTCTAAAGAAGATGTACTTCAAGTTAGAAATGAAGGAGGGCGGTGATATGATGAAGCATATAAATGCCTTCAATGCTTTGATCAAAGATTTGAACCAGATTGATGTTCAATTTAGCGAGGAGGATCGAGCGTTGTTGTTGATTTGCTTTGTTGCCCGATTCATATGAGCACTTTGTCACCACACTTATGTTTGGGAAGACTACTCTCAAGTTCAATGATGTAATGCAGGATATCATTTCTCACGTGGCCATGAAGAAGAAAAATGAAATAATAAATGGGTAAAAATTCTGGGCATTCAAGAGAAGTACAAAGAGCCCCAAGGCCCCAGGCCCAATCAAAGACCATTAATGTCTAGTGTACCTCCTAGGGATTGAACCTAAGACGTCAAGCACAAAACTTCTCAAACTTACCACTTACCCCAAATCATTTATTTCATTGAAAATAAATATATACAATTCAGAATATAATTCATATACATATAATCCATTTGTTTCCAAACAACTAGTTCTTCAGGTATAGAAGGTCTATCAGATGCAATCAAGTAAACTACCTTAAGAGTTGTTAGGTAAAATTGCATTATCATTTGCCATCTCTTAAAATTATTTTCATCAAACGGTTCAGGCTTTTTAGAGTATTTTGCATTAGAATTTTCTACAACGGGTTGTAGAATAACAACTATCATTCATGAAATTATAGCTGAGGGTTATAGCATATGTGAGGGGTTTCAAGTGTCTTCTTTAATTAAAAAACTATCATCTTCTTGGAAATATTACAAAAACAGTCTTAAACATAAGAAAAAATAGATGACACTAGAAGATTTGATAGTTCGTTTGATAATTGAGGAAGATAATATGAATGCAGAACTAAAGGAGAAAAATTCTTAATTCAGTTTTAAGGCTAATCTAGTTGAGGGGAAATCACACAGAAATAAAAAACAGAACCAGTTTAAGACTAACCATTCAAACTAGAAACATGGGGGCACCATAAACCAAACCAGAATTCGAGGTCCAACCATAAATTCAAACCTAATGATCAGAATAAAAATTCTAAACCTCGTTTTAAATCTAAACCTGTAGATCAGTGCTTTGTGTGTGGAAAACCATGTCATTACGCTAAAGATTGTAGGCATAAGAAGAGTCAGAACGTGAAGTCTTAAGCAAATGTAACCATGGAGGGTAACTTTTCGGCTGTGGTGACCGAGGCAAACATTGTGAGTAATATGATAGACTCGTGGCTTGATTCTGGCACTACCAAACATATTTACAGTACGAGAGGTGCCTTCACTACCTTCACTACTGTGGGTGAGGGTGAATGTCTGTACATGGAAAACTCCTCTTCATCTAAGGTTGAGGGAAAGGGAACCGTAGTATTAAAGTTCACTTAAAAAATATTCTCATCTTGAAAGATGCTTTGTATGTCCCTGAGGTTAGGAAGAAACTGGTGTTCGATTTTGTCTTTGTTAAGAAGGGTTTTAAAATTGTTCTGGAAAGCAATAAAGTAGTTGTGACTAAGGGAGGTGCTTTTGTGGGTAAGGGCTATGTTCATGAGAGTCTCTTCAAACTCAGTGTAAGTGTGGTTGATAATAATAAAATATCTACTTCTTCTGCTTATTTGATTGACTCTTATGATATGTAGCATTTTTAGACTTGGTCATGTAAATAAGACATCTACTAAAAAAATTAATGTTTTTGGTTAACATACCAAATATTTGTTGAATCAAAATATGCTAAAAAATATTTTTCGAGTGTCGAAAGAAGCTCCACTATTTTAAGTTTAATACATTTTGATCTTTATGATTTAAAAGTATATGTGACACATGATGAAAATAATTACTTTGTTACTTTTATTGGTGATTACTCACATTACTGTAATATTTATCTCCTCACGAGTAAAGATGAGAGTTTCTCAAAATTTATTTCTTATAAACTAAAAGTTCAAAAATATTTGAAAAAATTCATTAAAACCTTAAGATCCGATAGGGGAGGACAATAAACCAATTGATCTTGATAAATATTGTAAAAAAAATGGAATAATTCATCAAATTACTCCTCCTTATTCACCCCAATCTAATTATGAGTCTAAAAGAAAAAGAAAAAAAAAACTCTTAAGGATATAGTAAATTTTATGTTAAGCACTTCGGGACTACTTTATAATATATGGGGTAAGGCACTTCTTACTACTTGTTATATTCATAATAAAATACGTTTTAAGAAAAATGATAAAACTCCCTATGAAATGTGGAAAAACAGAAAACCTTCTTATAAACACCTTAAAGTGTGGGGGTGTCTTGCTAAGATTTTAATACCAGAGAGAACTAAACTTGGCCCAAAGACAGTTGATTGTGTTTTTATAGGTTATGCTAAAAAATTAATGCATATAGGTTTCTTGTAATTGATTCTAAAAATTAATATATAGATAAAAATATTATTTTTGAGTCAAGAGATGCTGAATTTTATGATGATAAATTTCCTTTTAAAGTGAGAAGTGAGGGAACTAGTAGTTCTGTTCCAGATTTCCAGGTATTAGAAATGAATCTTCGGATTCAGAAGAAATTGAAAGAAGAAAAAGTAAAAGACCTAGGATAACTACTTCTTTTAGTCTTGAATTTTTAACGTACTTAATGAAAAATGACCCTATCACTTTTAGTGAGGCAATGTCCTCACCCGAATATGATTATATTATTTTTAATAACACATGGGAGTTAGTTGAGTTTCCTAAAGGATGTAAAACTATTGGATGCATATGGATATTTAAGAAGAAATTAAAATATGATGGTTTTATTGATAAATTTAAGGCAATATTGGTAGCTAAACGCTACAGGTAAAATGAAGGGATTGATTTATTTGACACCTACTCTCCTGTTATTGGTAGGAGACCCACCCAAAAAAAATAACAACTCTTGGTCAGGACCTCTGTCTTTTCAGAGCAACTCAATGGATGCCACGGGTCTAACGACACCGGCTCTCTGTAGTAAAACCACTATTTTTGTGAAGATTCCACTCCGCTTCATTAAGTGAAGGAAACAAGAAGAGAAATAATGATCCACTCAATCTACTAATTTTCACCCCACTTGGAGTTCTTTATTAGACGTAATTTTATTTTTTTAATTATCATTTTAGTTTTGTGTCCCAAATGATTTAATGTGTATACATATTAAATGATATGTCTGTTGGTAGAACATGTATAATAAAAGAGTATGTCTAATGGAGAAGGGACACAACTCTTGAATCAAATCTTGGGACCTCTATCTACCTATAAAAGTCACACACCATTCCCATAAAAGGTGTTAAAAATCATAATTTCTATAGAGAATTGAGAACTCATTAAGTGTAAGAAAATTATCAAAAGGGTCAAGAGAGAAATATATCAATTCTTATGCCTACAAACTTTAGGAGACATTTAAGTAGACTTCAATGGATCAAAATACGCTTTCTCTTATTATCTATATGCTTTTTATTTAAGAAATACAACGATTCAAAATTGATAGTTTGAGGTTTGATAAACCCATTAAAATTTATATGTGGTACCAGAACATGGTTATGAGTCAGTGTTATTTTCTTTTATATTTCGAGTAAGTTTTCAGTTATATATAGTACTATTTTTTTCCTTATATATATATGTATATGGTATCTATTATCTATTATCAACCCTAAAATGCACTACAGATATTTAATTCTCCCTCTCATTGAAATAGCCACGTGGCATATCTAATAACCCTATTTCTTTCTACTACTATATCCTTTTGTCCTCTCTCTCATCACATGACATCGGTCCACACCAATCGTTTTAAAACCAAAAGGCATTATACATCTCTCTATCCTCATAACAACTCTAGATCCGTACCTCACTCTTCTACTCCCTTTTTATTATCAAAACCTTTCACCTTAAAAAATTTATCCCTATTTTTTATTTAAATCTCCAAAAGGATTCGAACACTCACTCTTGAAGTCCATCATTTCACATCGATTTTTCCTTCGTCTTTTCTTTCTTCGGCAACCATCTAAACGGTATCTATATTTTCACCGTCTTTCTTAATGGGCTATCTGGTACAAAAATAAGAAAAAAAAGGTGTTCCATGAATAAAAGGGTATAGATTGCAAATGAGTTTTCTTGATGCTGCTTTTTGCATTTGTACAAATATTACTAGGTGATCTGGGTCTATGCATATGATTTATTGTGAAAGTGTGAAAAGATCTTGTTTTGAGTAAGTTTGATGTATTGGGTTTTTGGTTAGTGGCAAATCTTTTAGTTAATGTTTGTGGAGTGTTGGTTATTTTGGTTTATATTATGGCAGATGGTGGAGGAAAGTGAATAGCAGTGTAGTGTACACATTTTGGTCGAGAGGGTGGACGAATTCAATATTTGAATAGGCAAAGATTTGTAGTTTTTTTAGGTATATCTTTTGGCCCTTTTTGTTTTTCTTCTATCTCTCTCTCTATTGATTTTGACAAAATAGGTGTAGGTTGTGTTTTTCAGCCGGTGGTTTTGGTTAAGTGGTGATGGGTTTGCTTGCTTTGTAGCATAGCACGTGTTTTGATATTTGGATTTGGGGAGAGCTTGGATCTGCCAGATGTCTATAATATGTTCCATGTTGAAATTGCACATAAGATTGTTTTATTCCATGTTTCCATATGTTAATGTAAAGATTTTCAGAATTTTTCTTCTCCAACAAATGTAAAAAAATTATTTTAATATACTATCAGTCATGTGATGTCTCAACTATAGATTTTAAATACTGTTTGCTCATAAAAATACTACTGGTTAAGATTTGTTTTATACTCAGTGAGGCCCTAGTCTCTTTTTTTCATTGTTGTGCCCCGATCCTTGAGTATATATTGATTGATTTAATTCGTAAATGTGTAATTACACAAATAATAAAATAAAAGGAACTGTTGTAATACCATAACGGCTTAAAAAACAAAATCGTGATCCTTTATAATAGAACATTGTAATAAAATTCATCCAACAAATTAATTATTATTATTATTTTTATTATTAATTTTATTATTATTATTATTATTATTATTATTATTATTATTATTATTATTATTATTATTATTATTATTATTATTATTATATATTTCAAAACGAAAGCTTCAAATTTGGTTTCGTCGTGTGTCAATAAGTAATTCATCTTATGTACACCTAATATGTATCACTCTTCCCTCAAAGTCCACACTCTATCTCCTATAAATCAATTTGTTTGATCTTTCCCATTCATTCAATTATTGGAAATAAAGTCCTTCTCTTCAAAATGGTCTAGAACCAATTGCCCTTCATATTTCTCACTCCCTCATCTTCCCACCCTCTTTCGTTACTGATTGCCAACCTCCCCTTCCATGTTATCCTCAAATATAAACTTATTGAACACCACTCCTCTGTAGTTTCGATTTTTGGTAAGTAAAAAAATATTTTAATCTTTTTTTAACTGTTTTATGAAATTAAGAAACATTTAGAAAGTTACAAAATGTTTTAACTCTTTATCATAAAACAATTTTTTTCAATAAATATAAAAATTGTTTTACTATTTTTTTTAATAAATTACGTACAATATTTTTGAAAATAAAAGATAGTTTTTTATTTTTTAAAAAACTCATTTTAACTGTTACATAAAAAAAGTTTTTTTTAACAAATATATAATTGTTAATCATGAAAATAAAATGTTTTACAATGTTAAAAGATTTTTTTTTGAAAACAATTTTCTTAATAAGAAATTGTTTTTCAAGGGTTTATTATTCATAAAATAAATGATTTTTTTTAGCTTTTGAAATAAAAATATTTGTTTTTACCCTTTTTGATTGTTTTATGAAATTCATAAACTGTATTAAAGTTAAAAAAAATGTTTTACCTGTTTAATATAAAAAAATTCAATTAACATAAAAACTTTTTTACTCTTCTTTTTTAATAAATTACATAAAATGCATCTTATATATGAAAATAGTTTTTTATTTTAAAAAAATAGTCCTTTTTTATTTAAAAATAGTTTTTATAAAAATGCTGTTTTTTAATAAAAGTAAAACTGTTTTAGGAGGTGTTTATATATGTTTTTAAGATTTATTAAGAATGCAATTTCTTTTCTAAAAAAATTAACTTATTTTTTACATAAAAATCTTTAAAAAAAATAATATATATATAAGGAACCTTTTGGTATTAAAAAATATTTAACTTGGACTAAATGTGTATTAAAAAATATTTAACTAGATTTATTAATAAAACAATTAACTTGGACTAAATGTATATTAAAAAATATTTAAGAAACTTTTTGGTATAAGCCATATATAAGGAACTTGGACTAAATGTTTATATATCCATTGCAGTCTCTACTCCTGTTTCATTGTATTCGCATGCTTCGTTTGTTCTAGTATTTAAGGGAATCAAATTTTCTTATTTGGGTGAACAAGTCTAATTTCATTTAGGTGTATTGGATTTGGACATGGCACTCCAAACATAAAAACCAGTTGTTATTACTGAAACTAGCACCATGGATGAAAAAAAACTCCATAAAGTTTGGAAGAAATTCTACAGACTTAGTATGATGCTTATGCGAATAACGGTTACAAACAATATTAAGACTTCACTTTCCAAAATCGATAGTGCAATTTTTTTAAAATTGTGGAAGATCGTTTCGTAGTGTTGTCAAGTCACTCGCTAGAACATTAATGGCTAAGCTAACCACAATGACATATGATGAGGCTCTAGGGATGCATGAGCATATCCTTGAAATGACAAACCTAGTCACCAAACTTAAGATTTTGGAAATGAATGTAGAAGATTTATTTTAAATTCTTTACCTCCTCAAGATGGGCCGTTTCAAATTCATAATAATACCATTAAAGACAAGTGGAACGTGAATGAATTGGTGCGTATAGTTGTTCAAGAAGAGGAAAGACTTAAATAACATGGAAATCACTCTGTTAATCTATTAACTCAAGGAGCCGAAAAGAAAGGAAATAAATATAAAAGGAAAGAAAAGAAAGGAATTAAGCATTAACGAGTTTAATAATGCTTCTAAGACTCGAAAGAAGGAACATAACAATGAAAGAAATTTCTACTTCTGTAATAAGTTTGGGCATCTTCAGAATGATTGTCACAAATGTAAGGCATGGTTTGAAAAGAAAGGGAATTTTTCAATTTATGAATGTTTTCAATCAAACCTTACTGAAGTTCCTTGTTATACTTGGTGGATAGATTTTGGTTCGACTGTTTATGTTTAAAACACAATTTAGGGATTCCTTACGATCTACACCATCACAAATCCAAATGAACGTTTTATCTATATGGGAAATCGGGTCAAAGCTCCAGTTGAAGATATTGGAACTTTTTATTTATTTTTAAATACATGGTGTTATTTGGACTCACACAAAACTCTATATGTACCTACTATTTCTTAAAACTTGATTTCTTTATCCAAGATTGATAGTAATGGTTACTCTTTTAAATATGAAAATGGTTGTTTAGTTTATTTCAAAATGAACGCTTTATTGGTTCTGTTTTTTCATGTGATGGTTTATATAAATTAAAACTTGACAATAATTTTGTTGAAACCCTTTTGACCCTGCATCCTAATGTTGGAACAAAACGCACTGTCATAAAATAAAATTCTTCCTTTTTGTGGCACAAAATATTGGGACACATATCCAGAGAAAGATTAGAGAGAATAGTAAAAGATGGTATATTGCATAACCTTGATTTTACTGATCTCGGAGTGTGTATAGATTGTATTAAAACAAACTAAAAACACCAAGAAATGTGCTAAAAGAAGTAGTGGTCTTCTTGAAAATATCCACACTGATATTTTTGGACCATTAACCACTACGTGTTTCGGTGGGGAAAAGTATTTTATCACCTTTATTGATGAGTTTTAATGTTATGGATATGTCTATTTATGAAGTGAAAAATATCAGGCAGTGGACGTTCTTGAGACGTACATTATTAAGGTTGAAAAATAATTAGAAAAAAAGACAATTATACAGAAAAGTGAAAATTATAAGGTCTGATAGAGGTGGTGAATATTATGGTAAATATAATGAGTCCGGTAAATGCCCAGGACCATTTGCTAAATTCTTTGAAAAGCATGGAATTTGTGCTCAATACACGATGCCAGGTACACCACAATAAAATGGTGTTGCTGAATGATGTAATCGTACATTGATGGACATGGTTAGGAGTATGTTAAACAACTCCTCATTACGCGAATCTTTGTGGAATGAAGCCTTAAAAATTTTCACGTATTTATTAAACTAGGTACGAAGTAAGGCAGTTCTAAAAATTCCTTTTGAGTTATGGATTGGAAAGAAACCTAGTTTAAGACATCTACATATTTGGGGATGTCCAGCAGAGGCTAGGATTTACAATCCACTAAAAAGAAATTGAATTTTAGAACGATAAGTGGTTACTTCATCGGTTACCCTGAAAAACTCAAAGGGTATAGGTTTTATTGTCCAAACTATAGTACGAGAATCGTAGAAATCGATAATGGTAGATTCATAGATAATGGCCATATAAATGGGAGTGATGAACCACAAAAGGTGGATCTCTGAGAAGTCAGTGTAAACATCCCTTTACCTCAAGCTTTTAAATATGTTGTTGTTCCCGTTGTTGTTAACCAACATAATAATGATGAACAAAAACATAGTGAACAAACACTTTATAATGATATTGTCTCTAGTGAACAAATTGTTGAAGAACCACAAAAATTACCATTAAGAAGATCTTCTACTCCATATGATTATGTTGTGTATCTACATGAATTTGATTTCGACATAGGGATGAATAAAGATCTGGTTTTATTTTCATGAGCAATGGACGACTTGTAGCCAAAGGTTTTACTCAAAAGGAACACGTTGACTATAAAGAGACCTTCTCACCTGTATCGGAGAAAGACTTATTAAGAGTTATCATGGCATTAATATCTCATTATGATTACACCAAATGGATGTGAAAACTGATTTTTTAAATAGGAATTTAGAAGAAGAAGTCTATATGGATCAACCCGAAGGCTTCTCCTTAAAAGAAAGAAACACATGGTTTTTAAACTTAAGAAATCAATATACGGAATTAAAAAAGCTGTTTGTTAATGGTATATTGACACCATCATTTCTTTTTTATTCAAAGAAATTACTGTAGATCAGTGTATATATCTAAAGGTCAATGGGAGCAAGTTTATTTTTCTAATCTCATATGTTGATGATATTCTACTTGCTAGAAGTTATGTTGGTTTATTACATGAAACCAAGAATATTCTCTCTAATAATTTTGAGATAAAAGATATGGGTGAGGCAACTTATGTGATTGGAATTGAAAAGGTGGATTGTTAGGCTTGTCTTAAAAAGAATATATTAAAATATTTCTTAAGAGAATTGTAATGCAAAACTATTGAGCTAGTGATGCCCCTATTCAAAAAGGTGATAAGTTTTGTCTTATGCACTATCCTAAAAATGATTGGGAACGTAAGCAAATGGAAGGAATTACATATGCTTCGACCGTGGGAAGTCTTATGTATCCACTGACGTATACCAGACTAGATATTAGCTTTGTAGTTGGAGTTTTGGGTAGATACCAAAGTAATCCAATAATTAAACATTCGAAAGATGCAAAGAAAGTTATGTGGTACTTACAAGGAATGAAGAATTATATGCTTACCTTTAAAAGGTCAGATTGCCTAAAGGTGATTGGATATTCTGATTCAGACTTTTTCGGATGTCCTGATAGTAGGAAATAGACTTTTGGTTATGTTTTCCTACTAGGAGGAGGAGCTATATCGTGGAAAAGTGAAAAGAAATCCATTATTACATCATGTAACATGGAGGCTAAATTTATGGCATGCTTTGAGGCCACCATTCAAGGATTATGGTTGCAGAATTTTGTTTCAGGACTTGGAGTTATCTACTCTATTGCCAAGTCACTGAAAGTTCAGTGTGATAACGCCGCAGTTATTTTCTTCTCTGAAAATGATAAGTATTCTAATGGTGCTAAACATATGGAATTCCTTTATCTCCCCGTCAAAGAAGAAGTACATAAATAAAGAGTATCTATAGAAAATATAAGCATTCAAGTGCTGATTGCTAATCCATTAATCAAGGGATTGCAACCCAAGACATTTAAAGAGCATGTTGTGAATATGTGTCTTGAAATTATCCCACAATATTTAAAGGTTTGGACATATGTATTTATGAATTATTCTATTAGATGTCTGGAGATCTCTTAAATAGTTGTTTCTGTTATGTTTCCTATTTTCCAATTTGTATATACATTGTGCATGGATGAATGATAATAGGAATAGTCTTGCCAAAATACATTATTGTTGGACCTTATATGGAAATACATTATTTTCCAGTTGCCTCTTTGTTGAGTTATATTAAATACATTATTAATGTCTTGATACATGGAAGAACTATGTCATTTTAGTGATATAGAACCGTTATGATTCTCATTAGTATGTTATTCAGTATAACGGATGCAATACAACAAAATTAAGTTGAAATGGAACTAATAGTTCATTGGGATATATTATTATGATCACATAATGTATTGTATCCCACAATCTATTATTTAATCATATGGGACAAGTGGGAGAATGTTAGATATAATTTTATTTTTTATTATCATTTTAGTTTTGTGTCCCAAATGATTTAATGTGTAGACATATTAAATGATACGTCTTTTGGTAAAAGAGGTTTAATAAAAGGGTGTGTCTCTTTGATAAATAAGAGACACAAATCTTGGATCAAAGATTGGTTCATGTCTCTACCTATAAAAGGCACACACGATTCCCAGCAAAGGTGTTGAAAAAATTATAATTTCTGTAGAGAATTGAGAACACGTTAAAGTGTAAGGAAGTTATCAAAAGGGTCAAGAGAGATAACACCAATTCTTATTACTAGAAAGTTTAGGACACGTTTAATAAGACTTCAATGGATCGAGGTACGCTTCCATTTATTATCTATATGTTTTTTATGTAAGAAATACAATTATTCAAAATTGATAGTTTGGGGTTTGATATACCCATTAAAATTTATATTCTCCACTCCTCCTCCGCCCACTAAACCTGCGCTTATACCACTGGTGATGAGTCATTCACCCCAGCCACCCTTTTTGAAAGAGTTCTCCTAAGAAAAGAAATTCTTAATTGACAAGAATCAACATCTAAGACAACTCCTCTATTTGATTTGAGCCTCGAAATCACCCTTTCCCTAGCTTTTTTCTTATGGAAGCCATATGGAGATAAGTTTCTCATTCTTTTGACACTGATTTAGTGCTTCTATTCTTCTACCTCAATAGTGTAATACTTCTCCACTGAGGTGCAAAGCACAACTAAAACCACCCGATTGAAAACTTCACCAACATAACACCATCCCTCGCTTTTAATTAATTCCAGTACCTGAAACTCCGACCGACAGCCTTTAATTCGTGTCAAATATAGTCATTTAGAATGATTTTATAATTTATTTACAGAATATGCAGACAGAAATTAAAACATACATAATAATCTCTTAATTATACAAAAATCATCGGTATAAGAAATGCAAATTTTTTTATTGAGGCAAGTGTTAGGCACTCCAACCTTAAGATGATTTTTGCTCCATTCTTGTTCTCTACAATGGACTCAATGGAAATGTCTCCCAAGATACACTAATCAGACTTGCAAATGCAACACTTCAATTTGCATGGCACTGGTGATCCAACAATAAAAAGCTCTCTTTTTGTATGGACAAGAATGAGACAAACCCTTAATATTTTTCTATTTTTCCAACACTCTAAATGAAAGGGAGACCACTTATTTATACTAAATAATTGGCGGTAAAATATGGTTAAGGCCAATCCCAACAGTCATTAACTATTGGAACTTAAAAAATCGAATTTAACTGAAGAGTTAACTGTTCAGGAAAGAAAAAAATAAAAACAGAATTACTTAATGGGCCATAAAAAAATAAAAATAAAACAACAAATGGACCCAAAATAGATAAAAGTACAAATAAAATTTAGCCCCAAAAGTTTGTACTTAGTCAAGATAAGGCCCAATGTCCAAGGTCTACGTCCCATGAGCCGGATCAGAGCGGATCGGGTGGAGACGACGGCTCACGCGCGCATGTGGGCATGGAAGTCAACCTAAGTCCATGTAAGTCCTACCGCCTTCATAGGGTTTGGATACCCCAAGGGAACTAAGCCTTTAAGAAAAATGGGTTATATTATACTACACCCATTTATCACATTCTTCCTATATAGGACAAGGACTTTAGCCTTAATTAATACTTCAACCAAGTTCCATGTTCAGAGTGGGTACTTTGAGCTCCAATTTCTCATTCATTAATTTAGGGTTTTACGCATGTGAGTATATCACGTTATACTCTTTGCAGAGGATAAGTCATTACCACTTCGAACCGTATCAAAAGACGTGTTGGTCCCATATTAAATTGACCCTAAAATTGACTAAAATCTAATTTTGTCAACTTGAATAAAACCCATAAATTCTAACAATCGCCCATATGAATGAAAATTGGTTGGATCAATATAAATGACTATGCAGACACTCAGAGAGTTCTATAGAAAAATTCTTATGTTGTGAGAGATAACTTTTGACCTTGAATCTTCCCTAGTGAGAGACTGTTGGATTTACTTAATGATCAATGAATGTGATGTCTTGAACTATTTAGTGTTTAGTGTAAATCAAGTCAATAGACTTCACGCAGTAATTTTTCAAACAGAGTTGGATCTTTCGATTGTATTCATTTTGGCCTTGAACAATTCTTGGTTTCATGAGTGCTTTAGAGAATCTCAACCGTTCGAATTTCTCATAAAAGTGGACCTTTCACACTCACATAGGTGACTTCCCATTAAGAGTATCCTACTATACCCTACTTGAATTTCTAAGGTATAAGAGTAATTAAAAGCTGAGCTTATCCTTACTTACTTTGTAGGCAACACTATTTTATCATAGGAATAGGTATGAGTTTAAAACTCATCAGTGCTCTTTTTAAAATGTCAGTCAAGATTCGGTTGTCCCTTTGAACCTAGATTTTGGGATCTTCAGTCATCTAGGTAGGGTTTCCATCAAGACGACTCTTTATTTTATAGGCTTTAGTTCCACTCCCCTCGATAAATTATGCACTTACTCTCTATTTAACCCTTCGGGTAATGGATCCGCTATATTGTCCTTAGACTTTATATAATCAATGATATTATTCCATCAGAGAGAAGTTGTTTAAATATATTATGCCTTCGATGTATATGTTGATACTTACCATTATACATATGACTATGTGCTCTACCAATTGTCGATTGACTATCACATTGTATGCAAATTGCAGACACATTTTTTTACCACATTGGAATATCCTCTAAAAAATTTCGAAGACATTATGATTCTTCTCCAGCTTTATCTATAACTATAAACTCAGACTCCATAGTGAACCTAGCAATTCACGTCTATTTTGAGGATTTTCAAAACACTGTTTCACTACCAAATACATAACCACTTGTGGATTTATAATCCTTTGAATCTGATATCCAATTAGCATCACTTTATACTTCAAGTACAACCGAATATCTAGTGTAGTTCAATCCATTATTAAGAGTATATATTAGATATCTAAGAACCCTTATTATGGATTTCCAATGATCTTCACCTAGATTACTCATATGTTGACTCAATCTACTAATTGAGTAAGCAATACTTGGACGAGTGCAGTTCATGACATACATTAAATTGCCTATGATACGAGAGTATTCCAATTGAGCCATACTATTTCCAGTATTTTTTATAAATGAAGATTTGGGTCAATAGGTGTTTTAGCGATGCTATCACTACCTTTATCGAACTTATCGAGTATTATCTCAATATCATGAGGTTGAGACAAGACAATTCCTTTCGCTGTTTTAAAAATTTTAATTCCTAATATAACATCGGTAATACCCATAACTTTCATATCAAATTTAATGGACAAGATTTTCTTAGTAGATTTAATGATATATTTATTATTTCCAATGATAAGCATATCATCTACATAAAGATAAACAATGACATGGCCACACTTGTTGTGTTTTTATGTAGGCACAATTATCACACTCATTTATTTCAAATCCATTTGACATCATTACATTATCAAAATTTTCACCCATTGTGTTAGGTTCTTGTTTTAATCCTTAAAGGGATTTAATAAGTTTACACATTTTTTTTTCTTTTCCTAGAACTTTAAACTCTTTTGGTTGTTTTATGTATTTCACTTTAGTTAATTCTCCATTTAAGAAGGCGATTTTTAAATCCATTTAATGTATCTCAAGATTATGTAATGCTACAATAGCTATTAACATTTGAATGAATGTTATTCTCGTAACAGGTGAGTAAGTGTCAAAGTAATCCAATCCTTTATTTTGTCTATAACTTTTAGCTACAAGTCTAGCTTTATATTTATCAATTGATCCACAACTTTTAACTTTTTCTTGAATATACACATGCATCCAAGAGGTTTACTTACTAGTGGAAGGTCAACCAATTCCCACATATGGTTTTGCATGATGGATTCAATCTCACTATTGACAACCTCTTTCTAAAAAGTGGCTTTTGAAGTTGACATCGCTTCTGCAAAATTTCCAGGCTCACTTTCTGACATATATGTTAGAAATTTTGGACCAAAAGACTTTGAAGTCTTTGTCCTTTTGCCCCGTCTAGGTTTGAGGTCATCATCTTTCTAAATATATTCATTTTCTATATTATTTTGATGACTAATAGATGCAATATCATAAGTTATTTTTTAAGAACTTGAATCAACCACTTTATTTTTATTAAGAAATATATCTTCAAAGAAATATGCATTCCTAGATTCAATTATAGTATTTATGTGTATATCGGGAATATTGGATTATGCACTATGATTAATTGCATAACTAATAAATGTGTAATCAATAATTTTTGGTCTTGTCTTAATTATTTTAGGATCAGGAACCACTACCTTTGCAAGACACCCCCCACACTTTGAGCTACTTGTAAGAAGGTGTTCGACCTTTCCATAATTCATATGGAGTGTTTTGTGATTTCTTATAAGGCGTTTTACTAAGAAGGTAGTTTATAGAAATCAAAGTTCCCCCCAATAAGTTCTAAGGTAAACCCTAACTTATCAACATAGCATTTATCATCTCTTTTAGAGTTCGATTTTTGGGTTCCGTAATCCTGTTAGATTGAGGTGAGTAAGGAATGGTAGTTTGATGAATAATTTCGTGTTTTGAACAAAATTGATCAAAAGGAGAATCATATTCACCTCCTCTATCACTCCTAACTACTTTAATATTTTTGCTAAGTTGATTATCAACTTCATTTTTATAATTTTCGAAAATATTTACCTCCTCATCCTTGATTCTAAGCAAATACACATAACAATATCTTGTGCAATCATCAATAAAAGTAATAAATATCTTTTTCCCCTCTTGTTTGTACAAATTTTAAATCATATATATCACTATGAATTAACTAAAGAGGATTTGTACTTATTTCAACATTTTTAAAAGGAGTTTTAGTTAACTTTGATTGCACACAATTTCACATTTGTGATTTGAGTTAATACTAAATTTTGGTATTAAGTCTAAATCAATTAATCTATGAATAGTATCATAATTAACATGACTTAACCCACCATTCCATTGTGACACCCCGCCTAATTAAATACCGGGCGATCACTCCTTTATTAAATTAAAATCAAGGTGAACAGTTGGTTCATTCTTAGCATCACTGTCGTAAAAATAACTTTTTCCAAATTAACACCCTAATTAATTAAGCTAAGTGTCAAAACCATTTTTCAACATTTCTGACCAATTTTATTTTTGAAGGAAAATTATTTATTTAATTAGTAACAACATTTTCAATAAGTAAGAATCATACAACAATTATCCTGGAACATAATCCAAATACCTTAAACATTCAACATCCAAAATCCCAACATTTAAAACTTAATGTAAAAACATACATGCTGAATAAATCCCAAAGCAACAGTACTAGAAATAACTGAAATACAAATGTCCCAACAAAACAGATAAATAGTGGAAAGGGCTACACATGCCCCAATAACTGAGAATCATAGGAGTGGAATCAAGTAAATGAAATCGTCTAAGCAAGTGGCCTGCAACTCCCACCTAAGCTGCAGCACGTTCCTTCCAAGGGATCCTAAGAAAGACGCCCCTGTGGCTGGGCACCTGTAGTACATACATATATATACAAGAGAGAGAGAGAGAGAGAAAAACGGGTCAGAGCTCGATAGTGCATATGGTTTAAAAATTGTTTAGCAAGTATTTAAATTGATACAGGCCAATGCAACAACATATTAGTGCGGTACTCTCTTGAGAAATTCTCACCTCTCTTCTAATGTGCACACCTATCGCACTAACCTTCCCAGTGGTCTATCTCATCATATAGCACGCTATCCTTTCCCAATGGTTTAACTTATCTTAGGTTATTCGCAGGATTCAAAATTTAACGATTCAATTGTTTGAAAAGAATATCTCAATTAGTAAACAAAGTTCTCATTTTAACTTTATTAATCAATAAAGTTTTCCAGTGTCATATTATACTTTCTCAAAACAAGTATTTACAATTTGAGTCATCAACCATGTCCTACATATCAAATCACAGTAGGCAGTTCCAGATTTCCGAATTTCATATATATATTAACTACTCGTAAAATATATATATATATCATAACAGCACCCCAAATAAAAACCATTGTGCGGGCATACTCTACTATCCAATCCCCGTATCACTCATACTAAGGGAAATACAAATTCGGAATCACTCTCGAACTGTATTAACACATACTCAAACAATATTGAGGCGAAGCATAGATTCCAAGTCTCTAAGAGGATGGCATATGTCTGCGTCTCTTAGGACCGTCTGAACTATCACAGCGATAACCTGTACCAAGGATATCTATACACAAACAATATGAGGCGAAGCATAGATTCCAAGTCTCTACGAGGAAAGCACATACCCGCGTCTCTTAGGACCGTCTGAACTATCATTTCGATAGCATGTACCAAGGATATCTATCTTCAAGGGTACAAGTCAATATCCCCCATAAAGGTCCCATCGAGATAAGACTGTCCCAGCGCAGTAACCTCAGGGATAGCAAGTAGCGTGGGCATGTTTTTCACACATAGATAGCATATGCATACACAATCATGTAACTATTCTAATATTACCATATCAATATTGGGTATATTCTCAAATCCCATAATTACGACATTTGTATTTATTTCTCATTATTTAGTTATCACGTATAACCGTTCACATCTTACTTTAATTTGAGGAACTTTTCCACTTACTACATAACGCTCATGGATTCTATCCTCCCAAGTATAAAATTCAGTAGGTATTCATCTATTTTCCATCGTAATCATTTTTACGTAATCTCTCCCTTTAATACAAGATTTCATCATCCTTTATGTAATTATCCCAAAAATACAATTCTCGTCTCACATTAAAGGCCCCAACATTATTCATATGTCCTACTGGTCTTCCAAACTCCCAATACATTTATTAAGGATGTCTGAGAATTATCTCACGATAAATTGAATTTAACTCATTTAAAAAGGGAAATAGGAGTCTGCCAGGAGGGGTCGATCGATCGAGGTCTGGTGCTCGATCGATGGAACCTTCGATCGATCGAAGCTCTGGGCTAGATCGATCGATCAAGCAGGTCTGCGAAATCTGCAGAATTGCAGTTATGGGTTTCATCTTTTAACCTTCACCAAATCCATATTTTTCAATCCCAAATGTCTCAAAAATTGTACTATTAACATTATATCATCCTACTGGGTATTTCTAACGTGAAGCATGAGGATTTCTATCATTATACATAGATTAACAGCCCAAAAAATTATTATAATTATTAAGAACCCTAGAATTCTCTTAAACATGGTTCTAACAAGTATTTTCCATAATTTCCTTCTTGTAAACATCATAATTTCGTGGGTAATTCCTCTACATGGAAAGGGTTTCCAGAATTATCAATTTATCCATAACTACATGCGATTCCTATCTCAAATCTTTGGTTTTCTTCCATAAAAAATCATTCTAATTACTCCTAAACTAATATGAAAGATGCACCAACGAAATAAGCAAGATAAAAACTTGCCTGGGATTTTTGGTGTTCTGATTTGCAGATGTTTTTGGTGTGGTTGCGTAGCCCGTCGCGCGATCTACGCGTTGGTGGTGGTGGCGGTGCAAACGGATGACTTTTGGGCCTTGGATTGCCTTGGAAGCTCTCTCCTTCCCTCTCCTATGGTCGTCACTTGTCTTTGGTTGTTCTAACCCTAGAAGACAACCTTAGACATCTGATATAACCCTTAGAATTTCGTGGGTTTAATTACCCAAATTGCGAAATGTCCAAAACGCCCTCCCGAGGTACTAATTAGGCCTAAAAACGCCCCGAGACCCAAACCAAACCCCCGGGTATACTTTTCTGACTATCTCGACCCTTCCGGACGCGTTGGCGCACTCAAAACGACCATACGAACGACTTATAAAATATTCACTTTTATTTTTCACTATTTAGTCCCGACGCGACACGGGCGCGTCCCGACTCAAATTTTCAAAATTGTCATTTTATTCACTCGTGACATTCAATATAACCAATATTACATATTATTTTGCTCATTAGTAATATTCAACAAATTTCCCATAATTACTAACTCTCGTCACGTTAATAATTATAACATAATTAATTTCTGGATTTTTATTAAATAATTATCTCACATTAAATTTAATAAATCCCCAAATTAATATAGCATAAAAATACGGGGTATTATAGCCATACATTACAAAACTCAAGAAAAAAACCAGAAGATACGTTCTTCTTCTTCTTCTTCTTCTTCTTCTTCTTCTTATTATTATTATTATTATTATTATTATTATTATTATTATTATTATTATTATTATTATTATTATTATTATTATTATTATTATTATTATTATTATTATTATTATTATTAGGCATTACAGTCATTACATTGAGTTTGAAGAGACCATCACTCAAATATCCTTTACCTACATACGTACCACTTTTAGTGAGCACAAATTTATCAGATTCAAATATAAGTTTAAATCCCTTCTTTCTAAGCAGTGATCCTGAAACCAAGTTCTTTCGAATATGTGGGACATGAAGCACATCGTTGAGAGTAAGTTCCTTTACGAAGTCATCTTGAGTACAACTTTTCCTTTTCCTTCAACCTTTGACGTAGAAGAATTTTTCTTGAAAAGTTTCTCCTTGTGATCAGAGTGTTGGTAGTAATTAAAGATATTCTTATTAGAACATATGTGATGAGTGGCCTAGTATTCACCGACCATTACCTAGTGTTTCCCACCATGTTGACTTTAGAAACCACGGTCGAGAGGCTCAAATCATTAATATCACCAGAAAGGTTCTCAACTTCAGTGACATTGGCTTGTGCTTGCTTATGTTTCTTATTTCATTGATTTTTTCGACTACGGCAATCTTTTGCACGATGTCATGGCTTGTCACACGCATTTTCCATCAAACTTTTTAAAGTTTCCACTTTTAGGCCCTTTGTTTGCCCCACCTTGGTTCACAAGCCTCCTTTTCTTATTCTTGCTACTTTTTCCTTCTTCCATAATATGTTCTTTGGATTTCGTTGGATTTTAAGTTTTCTTCTCTCACACTCGATAATACTCTTCAATCCTTAATCTCACAATCAAGTCCTCAAGACCCATTTCTTTACGTTTATGTTTCAAATAATTTTTGAAGTCTTTCCAAGATAGTGGCAATTTTTCAATCATTGCAACCACTTAGAATGACTCACTCAATTCCATTTTTTTTAAAATATTTCAGGATAAATCAATTGGATCTCTTGCACTTGACTAATGACAATCTTTGAATCAACCATTTTAAAATTTAAGAATCTACCGACAACAAATTTCTTCATTCCGGTATCCTTTGTTTTGTATTTTTTTTATCCAAAAACTCCCACACCTCTTTAGCAGTTTTAAGAGGGATATACAAATTATATAATGTGTTTTTCAGATTGTTGAGAATATAATTTTTTCATGGAATATCAATATGTTTCCATGCGTCCACCGCAACAATTATTTGCTTGTCAGTTTCACCTTCTTGTAAAGTTGGTGCCTCTTCAGTAAAGAATTTTTCCAAGTTCAAAGTTGTTAAATAAAATAACATTTGAAGTTGCCAACGTTTGAAATCAGTCCCTTTGAACTCTTCGAATTTTTCACCGCGTCCAACATTAGTTCGTACAACCGCAATAGGCAAAGTAGAAGTAGATGCCATTTCTATTTTAAAACAGAAATAAATTTGTGTTTGTAATAGGATATGCGAGTGGATAATTATATTAATACAATGACACAAATTTTATCAAGTAATAACTTATTGACAATTTATAGAATATAAAACTAAACTATATTTTTTTAATAACATAAATAACATGCAATGTATATAAATAAATTTTATAAACATGCAACTGTTAGACTATATTTTCTTGATTATATAAATATTCTTTTTCCAGAAAAAACTATATATAATATGAAAACAATAATTTTTGGAACACTAAAAATAATTTCATAACCCAAAGATTATTATAAAAATATTTTTGTAATTATTTAACACAAAAAATCATTCTGAAAATTTAAATAAAAATTGTCTTGAGATTGTTATTCAAGATGGTTTTATAATTTATTTATAGAATATATAGACAGATTTTGAAACATACATAATAATTATTATTTATATAAAACTCACAAGGATATGAAATGCAGAATTTTTGATTGAGGCAAGTGTTAGACACTTTCACCATAAGATGATTTTCACCCCGCACTTGTGCTCTATGGAGGACTCAATGGTAAAAGTCTCCCAGGATACAACAATTAGATTTGCAAAGGTATCAATTCAATTTGCAAGGCATTGGTGAACCAATAATGTAGAACTCTCTATTTCTATGGACAAAAATAAGACAAACCATAATATTTATCTATTTTTCTAACACTCTAAATGACAGGGTAGACCAATTATTTATACTAAATAAGGGGCGGTTAAATTCGATTAAGGTCAGTCCCAAAAATTATCAATTGATGGAAGTTAGAAAAACAAAATTTAATTGAACAATTGACTATTCAGGAAATAAAAAATAAAAAAATAAAATTACTTAATGGGCCAGAAAAACGAAAAAATAAAACAACAAAATGGACCCATAAATAAATAAAAGTCCCAATAAAATTTAGCCCCAAAAGTTTATACTTAGACAAGGCCCAAGGCCCACAAGCATGAGCTGAGCCGGCCCGAGTTGGGTCGGGCGGGCAGGCGGCGGCGACGCGCGCGCGCATGTTGGCTTGGAAGTCAACCAAGCCCATGTAAGTCCTCCCTCCTTCAAAAAGTTAGGATACTCTAAGAGCACCAAGCCTTTAAGCCAACGTAGGTTATATTATACTCACCTATTTTTCACATTCTACCTTTGTGGGACAAGGACTATAGCCTTAACACTTCAACCATGTTCCATGTTCAAAGTGGGTACTTTGAGCTCCAAGTTTTTATTAATTAATTTATTATTTTATGCATGTGAGTATTTCATGTTATACACCTTGCTAAGAAAAACGTGTTATCATTTCAAACCGTATCAAAAGACGTGTGGGTTCCATATTAAATTGACCCTAAAGTTTTGATTTTGTCGACTTAAAGAAAACATAAATTTTAACAATATTTCATTTTATTCTCCTTTTTACTATATAATAATGCAATCCCATGCTCGTTAAACACATAATTTATACTCATTTACAGTACAACCTTAATTATTCATTTTAATCGCTTATGCAAGGTTTATTTGAGTATATAGAGGGTTTACAATGCTAACGATGATGATTGAATGCAAATGAGCAAACTACAATCACATACGACTCTTTAGGGGTAAAATGATACATTCAGACTGTAGACACCACATTCTAGAACCCCCTAAGTCTCTCCGTAGGCTCCTAATGCTTCCACCTTCCACCGAAAACCGAAGTCGCACTCCGAGTGCCCATCAGGCACTCCCGGGCCCCGAATCGACCCCATTTGACTCCGGTCAACTTCACCATCAGAGCGAAAGCTCTTTGAATCTTCGAAGGGAACTGAAATACATTTCCAACGGTCTACCCCATGCGCGAAACATCATAACCGTTCGGATGAACGATCAGTTTTCCCCCAAAAATTGATCTGGAGGCCACCTGGCGCTCCCGGACTCCATTTTACCAAAGTCAACTCTTCAACTTAAACGAGACTGAATGAATCTCCGAAGGACACTGAACCCTTTCTATTGATCCACCCCGTGCATGATTCTAACCTATGGTACGGACGAACGATCCGTTACTCCGAGAGTTCACCGAGCGCTTTCGAGCCCCGATTAACCAAGGTCAACTTTTCGAATCAAGCGAAACTCTTTATAATGTCGAAGTAAATCTCCTAACCTTACCAAAAGTCTGCCCCGTGCACGATTCTGACTTACCATGTGGACGAACGATCCGTTTGCATCCGACGATCTCCCATCCAAAGGACCGATATGCGCTTCCGAGCCACATTTGACCCAAAGTAAACTCCCGGACCCAGGAGCGGTCCAAAGGGGTCTCGTAGGCCTCTGAAATAAATTTCTGTCGGTAATCCCCGTGTGTGATTCGAATCAACTATTTTTACTCTAAATCGTTTTTCCAGAAAAGTCCGCAGGGGACTACCAATTGGCAGGTCCTGAACCCTGCCTATCGGCACAAAATCAAGGTGACCATCTGATAGGCACCCCCTGGGGTACACCTATCGACACCTCCTGATCCTATAAATAAGGCCCATGACCTCATTGCTAAGGACATAGAACAAACCCATCAGCATCAGTGATCTCAACATCATTCTGTCGATGTGAGTGAAGTTCCATATGAGAAATCTCATTCAAGCCTAAACACCCATCCTTTTCACACCCAATTTGGAAAATATCCTTCTCTCTCTTCAACATTCAAAGGAGTTCATCCAAGATCCAAGTTCAAGCTCCAAGAAAGGTCCAATTCTTTCTCCCTCTCTTTTAATTTATTATTTTATATAAGTTACCTTAGATTCATAATCTAGTTTCATTTTAGCTCATACATATTAACTTCTACACTTTTATTAGTATATAGCACATAATTTATTTTTCATAAAAAACCCAAAAAAATAAAAGAGGATTACACCCATAAATTTCGAGAGGAATTATCCACAACACTTTTTCCAAAAATAAAAACACATTTTCTCCACGCATGCACCTAATAAAATTCCATTCGAATCTATGGGATAAATCCCACCCCTATTATACATTCGAACTACGTGGACTTTGATGCCTCTATAGGATACGTTGGCGTCTCGGGTTAAAATCCGAGACTCGAGTCCAATTTTTCTAATTTTCTAATTCCTCTTATTTTTCATGATCCTCAAATTTACTCATTATATATATAACATACTTATTCGCGTCTCATCCCACACATATTATCATTTCCCAGTAACGATCAATATCACGATGAATGCTCATGTTTTATCTTCTACATTTATTATTTTGGCTATATTCCTACGGATGACCTCACCCTATCTTTTCCATGGTATGGGTCGAACGATTTTGATGTCCATTATATAAACACATGCATACATTTCACGGGGATAAAAAGGAAAATATAAGCATTTGCCCATGGGAGAACGAAAGGGCGGGATGGGTGACTAACACCTTTCCATTCCATAATTTAGCCCCCGGACCTCCAATCGATTGTTTCTCATGTATAAGTTTTGTCCTTGATGCTGCTCCCTTGAAAGTGGCAACATATTCTTTTGCCTGTTTTTGAGAAAATATGTTGGCGACTCTATCTCTTCACATTCACCCCACACCGACGACGACCGAAGCCCCCTTTTTGAAGAGAAGGGTGCGAGACTGCGATGCAAACTCCATCCCCGGGGCGGGGGATCCTCTTTCTCCTTTCCCCAAACCGAGCACCGCGCCAACCGGGATGGCCACAGTGGCGACTCTGCTAGGGATATCATTTAAGAGGGCTAGACTCTATTTACATGGGTCTTTTATTTTTTCTTGTATATTCCCCTGTTTGGATATTCCCCTTTATTATTTATGTGTACCTCATGCTTATGCTTTTATTCACACACTTGTAGAAGATTTTCCATGTACACTTCACACCACGTGAACTTAGGATCACATATATCAACATATTGCACACACCACTTATCCATTCTTAGTATACTATTGGTACTTCTACTTTGCTCCCTCCTTGTTTGGTATAATCAAGAAAGATACTTTCACCATAAGATACTAATAAGAGAATCATGCATGTTTCACACGACATCACCAAAGGGCATTCTTATTGACCAAATTTTGTCCAGTAATTGGAGGGTCACTTCGTGATGGGCGCTAGTCCGACAGGGCACTGATAACTTGGTTTTTTGTGTGTCGTTGTTGGAAAGACAAGTTATCAAATGGAGCTGTTGCCGGGAAGATGAAAAGTTCTTTCTATCAAATGGAGTCATTGCCATTCTTGGGAGCGTGAAGCACTGGGTGCAGATTCAATGCGGATTTAGAAGCCTCTCTACCTTGGGTCGGTCAGACTCCAGGGGACGACTGCGATATGAGTGATCTCCCCCCGATCGACTCAAATTTTTCGACACCCCATGACATAAAAATCGTAGGAGGTACATTTCTAAACCCTCGCGCCTCTCCTGTTAGCGAGTCAATTATTGTGTGTGCTTTGTGTGCTCTTACTTGATTTTATTCTCGCATTTATTTTCGAATGGTGTGATGAATTAATTAATTAAGACCTACACCCGGTCACTCACGAGAAGGGATTTTATCACTCGACTCACTCTCTTATCATTGTGTGCTACCCTAGCCACCACTAAATTTAAAATCAATCAACTAGATAGACCGCTCGGAGAAAATTTTGCAAAGGCGATCACTCAGATTTTCGTGATTTTTTATCGCCCGTGGACTTAATTAAAATTTGACTACCCTTTCACTAAATCTAAAGATAAAAATTGGCTATGTGCTCGTTAGGAATTCTCCTTGACTTGTGTGTGTCCAATTCCACTTTTTGGTAGTCAGTTTTAGTTGGTTCGTCCAATTCAAAGAGTCCATATTTTTCCCCACCTTATATTCCCCCCCCAAAAAAAAATCCAAAAATATTTTCTTTCTCTATTTTTATAAAAAATCCAAAAATATTTTCTTTCTCTATTTTTATAAAAAATCCAAAAATATTTTCTTTCTTTCATTTTAGAAAAATCCAAAAATATTTTCTTCCTTCAATTTTTTCTAAAAATCCAAAAATATTTTCTTTCTTTCATTTTTAGAAAAAATCCAAAAAAATATTTTTCCTCATGGCCGAAGAACGTCCTTTACGGGACTACTTTGGTCATTTTCCATTGACACGTGACACGTGTCAGAGTGAGCCTAAGCCGTCTCTTTATGATATTTTTAGTTGTTTCAACTCTCTCACGAGTGCCCTTGATACTCTTGACCCGTCCATGCACGCACCTCACTTTCCATCACCCTTGGTGTCAAGTGTCGATGTGTCTCCTCATTTGTTGTGCACCCACTGTTATTATGACGATCACATGTTCCATGAGTGCCCTTACATTCCATATCCATCTGAACCCACCATGGAACATGTGTATTCGTATGACACTGTTGTGGAACCCATCTCGGCCTACTATCCTGATACACCGAACCCCGAGTTGTGTGAGTCCCCGAGTTATTCGTGGAGGCATGATCACCCTTCTACGCAATACGAATCCCAACCCGATATTGTGGACCCTCACACGTTCCCACAGTCATCATGGCAACCTTGTACACCCGTTCACGATCAGTTACCTCACTACGCACCCCATGAGTATCAACCAATTGTCAATCACGAAAGTGATCCTTTTGTGTATGATGAACTTGGCACCACTCCACACACTTCCTTTGAGTATTCTCCATACACTCATGATAGTATAGAGTTGTGTCCACCTCATCCACCACCACCACCCATCACTCCACCACCACCATCAACATCCGCTCTCGAAAGTCTCTTGCAAAAGTTCATACTCGAGCAAGAGAAAACCACTCTAATTCAAACTCAAGCTCTCCAAAGGCTTGAAAAATGATTAAATGGATTGGAGTGTGCGAGAGAGTCAGAAATTTCCATGGCTCCACCCATCGTTGCAACCGAGTGTGATGATGATGTGTCCTCTTGTGACATAGATTTTGAGTGTGACCAACCCTACAACCCCGAGAATCTCGAAGTTGAGACCATCCTATGGTCCGGGCCCCAAGTCGACAATTGTGTTGACTTACCTTTCTATAGTGAGCCTAATCAAATCCCACCATGTCCATATGAACCCCACCTTGCAGTTACCATTCCCACTCCCAAGATATCCTAAAAATTTCCATAGCTTTTACCTTATGCCCCAATTGCCTCTGTCTTTGACATGACCATATCTTTTAGGTTCGCTCCGGCTACGAATGCTCACCATTGGACCGATATAGCGTCAGAGATGGTTCCCACCTCTCTTGATATGGATACTACCCCGTCATATTTGGCTCCCCTTGAGCCGAATATTGATGTTGATTCTTCTATCTCGGATCTTAATGCCTCGTTAGACCCTTTCACCATATCGGATGGCGACATAATGGTGGATAAGTTGATTGCTCACTCGTTTATTTCCACACTTCCTCCTGCGAGTTCCCTTGTGGATCACTTCGTGCCTCATGAGGAGTGTGTCTCCCACGCTTGAGTTGGATCATCTTCCTCCACCATTTATCCCACCCGATACACCGTTTATCCCACCCAACCCACCCATTATCCTTTCTATCCCACCACCTGGTTTGAATCTTGATTTTACACAGTTCATGTTTCCATCTACATTTTTAGATCGTCACCTGAAACCATCCTCCACCATCTATGAGAGTATTTTTGGTGCTACTCTCCACTTCCGTGACACCTAGCTTGTTCCTCCATGCCAACCACCTTCTTGTGGTCTTGATTTTTTGTCTCAACAACTCCCTGGCATGTCCCGACGCGTCCTTTATCATCGCCCATTCATAGAACGGTCGTGCGATTTCGATGAGCCCCGCCCCATTCCACTTTACCCACCATATTTCCTTCCCCACCAACTAGAGCACCATTCTTATAGAGCCCTAGTTGCCCTCACCTTCCGGATCAATAAGGCCCGTGACCGATGCCTATTCACCCTCACCCTTACCCTAACACCCACCCACCCACCCATGGTCCACATATGCTTTGCATCGTGTGATGCACTTTTCCATACAAGTGCATTGACCCGTTTTAGCCTTTTTCTAATAAGACTGATGCTTCAGTTTTGTTTGGGGGTGATTCTCATCACCCAGATTTTTCTGTCTCCCCGCGCCATCATAGATCTTATCTTTAGGGTGAGAATGGTTCGATCTGGCTGAAGACATTAAACTTATCGCTACCGGGAGGCAGCCCGCATTTCTTGTACTAGTCGCATCCTTTTTGGGGGTGGTGTTTCACATCACCCAATGCTTTATCATGCTTATAGACTTGTACACCTTTTTTCCTCTTATCATTTACTTAGGTTTATTCTTGGCTTCCTCTGTCCACTTCATTAGAGGTTGGTTCTGGTAATCTCTTTCCTACCTTATGCTCTCAATTTTACAAATCATTTTATCTAACATCGAGGACGATGTTCCTTTTTGTTTAGGGGTGGGGAATATTATCAAAATCGTACCTCTTTTGAAAAATTTTGATTTTTAAACTTGATTTTTAAAAATTTCGCGCAGTTTCTTTCATCTCAATCATTGATGTGAATTTTTTATCATCCATCTTTTTAAGTCTAGGAATCAATCTAGAGGATTTATCTTTTTATAAATGGCTTATGTAATATGTAGCAAGGCACGTTGCACCATGAATTTATAGACTCAACAAAGTTTGCGCACTTGTCACGTGAATACGGTTTAGAGTTGAGGAGTACTACAATTCTAATGCAAACCTTAAGGATCAGTAGTGGAGATTTTAACTTGTGATATTTGTGCATTTCACCCTTTTAGAGTGTTTTATGCAATCTCTGAGTCACAAGTTGATTCAACTTCCTTTGGGTCCGCACTTTAATACTTGTATGATCTCATTATTCTTCATTTTTGTCTTGATCACTGAGAATGACATCACTTTCGAGTTGTAAGAAACATGTGTCTTTAAATTTGTCCCGATCACTAGGTTTTCATTCATACACCTACCACTTTTCCCCCATATCATATTCCCATTCATTTCACCCATTTTTACCATACTCCCCACACCATCACCTATCACCTCCATTCATATATCATCCATCATCATGTTGAGAAAAAGAGTGTGATTTCAAATGTTAAAAGTCTTCATTGTTGGATTGAAAAGTGAGAGAAAACAAAAATCGAAAAAAAGAGAGAAAAGAAAAGAAAGAGAGTTGTAGTTAGTTCTTTTGTAATAAAGACATTTGTTCTTCAAGTATAGTACACTATTCTCGCTCATCCATCATACATCCATCATTTCACACATCCATCCTATTCTACCTCATATCATATCCTTCTCATCCCATTTCATTCCCCCTCACCCATATACATACATGTTCCCCTAGGTGTTCGGGAATATGAAAGTCGACGTGGTGAATAACTCGACGTTCTCACTATAGTGATTAGCATTCTTTCATGAGATCATTTTCTTTCAAATTGTTGGTTCTTTCTTATATGTGTGTGAGACGTTTGAACTTGCTTACATTTACTCACCTCCTCACACACAGGAGCGATACACTTATCCTAATCCCGAGAGTTCATTTGAGAGAGAGATATCCAGTGAGATTTGAAGTTGAAGCGTTGATTCTGAAAAGGCAATCTAGGAATTACTCTTATGATTCTCGACCCGTTTTGACTGATTCACACTACACACATTGAGTTCTAGGAAGGATGTGTCTTGAGTACTTAGCTAAATCTTTTTACACATTCTAGCTTGTATTTATCAAATTATTTCTCTCACGATGGATTGTGCGATTATTCTATGTCTAATAAGAGATTGACTGAGGTTCAATAAATCTTTTCAAATAAGAATTTTTTGGGTATATTCCCTACAAATCCTCACGAGACACAACTCGTCCTATAGGGAAACCTATAGGTTTAAAGGCTTGTTGCACATGCTAAGCGAAATCGCAAGTGCCCGCGAAAGTGGTACACTTTTGGTTTCTTATCTCTCTCTTTCTCTCCATCTTATTGCTCGAGGACTAGCAACGCTCTGTTTGGTGGTGGTGATTGGCAAGTGAGAAGGAATCGACGCCATTTGATAACTTTGCTTTTTGTATGTCGTTGTTGCAAGCCAAGTTAGTCAAAACCTCAAATACCTACAAATATATAACAATCTCAAGTGTAGAGGTAAGTAAGGGTATCAATTCACTTCCAAGGGGTTAAAGCAAAGGGAACACAATTGTAATTCACTTCTTATTTTCTTTTTGGAATTTTTTATTTTCTATATTTTTTAGCTTTTCAAATATTAAAATAATTGGGTGAGGTGAGGTGAAATAAGACTCAACTAAATTGTGAGATGAAAACAACTAACTAGAAAGTGACTAAAAGTGAAAAATAAAGTCTAACACTAAAATAAGAGATAAAGTGAGGTAAATAATAGTGAGAACAATCAAGGAGTGGGATTACACCACAAGTTTTAGCTATTCTAATTAATTAATTTAATTCTCCCAAATTAATATCAACATTACAAATCAACTCTCGTTGCAAATGTAATCTTAATAGTAACCTTTTAGAAAATTAAGTTTAACACCCCACAACTCTAGAAAAATAGATCTATACTCCTTTTAATTAATAACCCGCTAGGATCGATCGATTAAAATTCATGTAAATTTTAGAAAATAAATTTAGAGTTGAAATTCAAGTTATAATACCCCACTTAAGAAACCCCTATCTCTAGTTAGAATCTAAAATGGGTATTATAACTAGAATCTCGATTTTCTCTCGAAAATGATTTACCCTCTCTCGAGGCGTAAATTTAAGGGTGAGGAATCAAAAATAACATTCAAAGGGAATTTTCAAGTAATCAAACTAATTAAACTAAAATAACATCAAATAAGGGTTTCTCCCCACCCCTTGAAAGGAGATTTATCCTAACATGGTATTAAACATGATGAACAAATAATCAAAGGCATATATAATAAAAGAGTAGAGAAAGAGAACAAATCTTCAACAAGTCTCCTTGAAATTGGCAATTTGAACTATATCCTCTTCCATACAATTCAATTACTCACAATTAAATCTCACCAAATCGATAAAAAAATAAAAACAAAAACTATTTTCAAAATGGTGTTTATCTCTTTACAATTATCTCTTTAAAAATTCCTATCTAAAAGATCATTTTCATATGGGGTCTTCATCTTCATTTATAGTAGGCACATGGAGCATGGGGGTATTTTTGGAAATATACTTGAGTGTGCATGAAAATGGTGAGAGGAGTGTGAGGTCATGTGGGTTAAATGGGGTGACACAATCAGATTTGGTTTAGAGGGTATAATGGGAAGTTGGGTTAAAGTGGTAGTTGGGGGTATTTTGGGTAAATGGGTAAAAAGGAAATAAGTTGGGTTTATTAGGCACATGTGGGATTTGTTGGTTTGTTTGCTTTGGTTGTTGTTTTGGAAGATGTGGAAGTCGTGACTTTTGTAAGGAGATTGGTCTTGGGTTTCATTTGGAAAATGGGTTTGGAAGAGGTAGTGGGTTGAATGTTTGGTATGGGGTATGGGTTTGGAAGTTTTTGTCGGGTATGGGTTGAAGGTTGAGAGCTGGCCGGAGTGGAAGGGATTCGCCGCCGATGAGGGGGTTTGCAGGTCGGGTCATCTGGCGGGTTATGGGGGTCAGAGAGATTGAGATCGCGGGTTTAGGCGATCGAATAAGGGGGTCGGAGCGGTTTCTAGGGTGATTGTCCGTTGGTGTTGGAGTTCCGGTGACAACGGCGATGGGTATGGGGTTCAGGCAATGCCGGTGGAAGTTTAGAGGGGACGCCGAATGGGGCAGTCATCGCCGGAGATCGGGTTGTCATCGGCGCTGGAAATGGAGGCATGGGTTAGAGAGGGGGTTGAGTTGGATGAGAGATGGGTTTCTGGGTATGGGGATATGGTGGAAAGAGGAGAGAAAGTGGGTTATGGATGATAGAGGAGAGAGAAAGGTTATTGGGGGAAGAAGATGAAAGGAGATGTGTTCGTGTGTGTGTAGGTATAGGATAGTTAGGATGTGGGTGGGGATGTGTTATGGTGTGTGAGGTTGTGTATAAAAGTTAGGGTGTGGTGTGTGTGTGTTTAATTTGTGCCCAATTAAAATAAAACTAACTAATACAAATAAAACTCTAAAAAATAAAAATCTAAAAAATAAAAATCCTACTTCTAATAATAAAATAAAAACTCAATTAAAAATGAAACTAAAAAGAGAAATTAAATAAAAATAAAATCTAATAAAACAAAAACTAAAATCCTAAATAAATGTAAAATCAAAGAAAACTAAACAAATAAATGAAATCCTAAAAAAAAATCTAATCCTAATAAAAATAAAACTAATCAAAATCAAAGTAAAATAAAATTATACTAATAAAATAAAAATAGAAAATAAAACCTAGAAATCCTTAATAAATAAAAAATAAATCCTAAAAATAAAAATGACTCAAACTAAAAATCTAAAAAATATTAATAAGGGACAAATTAGGCCCACACGGGGTTCGGGGTAGGTTTAGGCTCAGTTTCGGGTAGGCTAGGATACGAGACAAGGGTATTTAGCACCATTTCAACTGCAAATTGCCTGAAAATATAGCTTTTGACACAGCAACTGCAATTAAGCCTGAACAATAAATATTTAAGCGCATAAGACCCAAATTGCCGAGAATTAGCAACTAAAGTACATCTATTTGGGGTATAAATTGTACAGTTTTGGGAGCTTATCAGACACAGTTAGCCTAAGTGATATGACTCTCACCTTCCATTGGCCAAGTACCTTCGATGTATATCGAACGGTTTCCTCTCATCTTATCGCTTGACCGAAGTCATGCCGGGAGGTATATCGTAGGGAACTTGTTCACATACGTCGAGTATATCGAATTCGCTCTCACACGCATCGTCCCCACGAGGTATATAGTGAGGAAATTCACGTACTCATGTATATCAAATGTGTTGTCCACACGTACCGATTACCCTCAAAAGCAAGGCGTATATCGTGGAAGTCACGCCAAAGGAGGTAACCTTTTTCGATTCACCCAACCAAACTACATACCCGCATATAGATGTCAATCCTAGGACACATATGTTAGATTGTCGATTTCGACCCGAAACTCTGCCGAAATTTTGAGTCGGCCTTCCGTCCAGATTTTTGCGCTTTTTTTAAAACGGGACCCTACCCGTGAGCCTGGTTACAAGTCCAACCCTAGCTTTACATATGTTATAAACACAACTTTTCCAGGCTCCGTCCGTCATTTCATTCTGCATTTAGGAGAATTTAATACAAGTGGTAACCTAATAAACATAATAATCATGCTGAGACCCATCCCTAGTCTCTTCCCCTTCCTCTTTCCTAAAAAAGACATCCGAAAATGCTTTTCCTCTTTTATCAAAAAAGTAAAAAAAAAAAATTTCCTCTTTTTCTAAAAATAAAATTTTCCCTCTTTTTTCTTTTCCAAAAAAATATAAATTCCATTTTCTTTTCAGGTCGATCACATACCCTTGACCTGGCTCCCTATTGGCTTCGATCTTCAGTCGAACTACCCCGATGTTCTATCAGTCCCTTTTCTTCCTACGAGTTCGAGACTCACCTGCCTTCCATCGAGAACACGGATCAAGTGCCAAATGTACAATCGGATATGTTGACGGTTCTGGCTTAGCTCACTGCCAAAATTAATAACCTTCAAATCGGGGTTCATGAGATATAAAGAAACCGGGTACCTATCCCCGAAGATCCTAAGGTCATTTTCCCCCGCACCATGGGTCTGCCCGCACCCGAACCTATCTGGGTTCCTAAAGAATACCATCACGTTCCGCCTTCTCCTCATGCTAATGGCCTGCCACCAGCCCAACTTCATTTGCCAAACCTTACTCAGCCTGGAGATAATTTACCCGTAACTATTGATCCGAAAGAGGAAGAACTGAACAACGTCAAGGAAGACCTCAAGATTCTAACCAAGAAATTCGACCACGTTAGAATCTCTGGGAACTATATGGACTACACCAACATGTGTCCCTATCCTAAATCTAGGTTACCAAAAAAATTCAAAGTGGCCCCCGATCATTCATCTCCTAAACCGAGCCATGACTCTCCTAGGAGCCTCCGAAGAAATAATTTATTAGATGTTCCAGTAGACTCTAAAGGATAGCACTCTTCATTGGTTCCTATCCCTTGAAGAATCTAGAATCCGCGGTTGGGAAGACGTTGCCCAAGAGTTTATGTCTCAATACAAGTATAACGAGGAGCTAGAGGTTACCCACCGTGACTTAGATCTACTTAAGTAGAATCTTGGGGAATCAGTCAGCAACTTCATTGCAAGGTGGAGAGAAAAAGCAGCTACCATAACGAATCGGCCCTCTGAAGAAGAACAAGTCAACATTGTGAAGAAGAACTTTCTACCTCATGTCCGAGCAACAATGGGAGGACAATATTATCCTCACTTTCGAGCCCTACGAGACGAACGAATAGAAATCATAGAAGGTTTTTCAAAGATAGAAGTCGAGCCGACTCTGGACAATTTGCTCCTAGAAAATTTGAAAAGCCTACTAGTACCTCAGTCTCTACCATCAATAATATCTCTCAGCCTGCCGCTTTATGGGCACCAGAAAGTTAACCAAACCCAATACAAAAAGAATATTTGAGCTTCACGCTCCTCTTTCCAAAGTATACCAGTCTCTCTTGAACCGAAACCTGGTCAAACCCTTGGACCCTCGTCCATTACCAAACTCGCTTCTAAAGAATTTCAAACCCGATGCCCATTGTGACTATCACCAAGAAGCTGGTCATACCACCGACCAATATTATTGCCACCGGACGGGGAGATGATTCCAAGGATTCAGATGAAGAGCCAGACTCAAGAAAGACTAGTATGATAGCCAATTTATGTGGAATGATATCAGTCGAGGAGCTATTAGGAGAGACTAATCAGGTAGTTAAGCAACCCGACATCGATGAAGAAATATGATTTTTATTTTCCCCCTCTTCTGTGAACCACATGACCAGGTCAGGGAGACTTTACCAGAACACGAGCTTACAACCATCAGCAAGCGATAAAGGGAAAGGTGTTGAGAATCTATTTATGCCAAAAATGGCCCTTGAAAAAATCAAAGTTCTTGATCAACTAAAGAAAACTCAAGCCAACATCACTCTATGGGGACTTTTCATGTCTTCCCAACTGCACCGAAATGCCCTTATCAAGCTACTCACAGGACCCGCAGTTCCTCCCTCAACCACACCAGAACAAGCAGTGAACCTAGTTGGATCCTTGACCTCTAATTGAATTCTCTCCTTTTCTGAAGAGGAAATCCCTAAGAATGGTCCCAACCACAATCATACTCTCAATATCTCTGTCAAATTCATGGGGAAGATTGTTCCCCTCTCACTTGTCGATAATGGATCAGCTCTGAATATCTGCCCATTAAGAACCCTCAACTGTTTGGGACTAAAAGTGAACGACCTTGCTCCAACCTCTGCTATTGTGTGTGTCTATGATAACACCTATCGGGAAGTTATAGGATCTATCAAGCTTGCAATATGGGCTGGCCCTATAAATCCTATTGTTGAATTCCAAGTCATCGATATCCTAGCCTATTTCAATCTGCTGCTCGGACGACCGTGTCTCCACAGCATCAAAGGGGTGTCTTCTTCCCTTCATCAAAAATTGAAGTTCTTCACCATTAGATAAATTATCACCGTCTTGGGAGACAGTGACAACACTGAGAATGCAAGCACAAGTAATCTGATACTCGAGATACAACATGGGGTGAACGATATGCTGTCATCAAGCTTTTAGGTCGAACCACTCCTATTCCTGACAGGGGATGACTTTAAGGACAAGGTTTGTCCAAAATATGATCCTCATGGAAATTTCAATGTAATCCAAATATTCAAGAATATACACTTTATTCCCATATTGGGTCTAAGGTAAAGGCAACAAGGGATAATTGGACCTATTATGTTGAAGGAGGCCTTTCCTACCTGTAGCTTGGGCTATCAACCATCAGAAGAAGAAATCAGATTGATCCATCAACCTCAACTAAAGAGAATATTACAATGCTCCAGAACTATTTCAGGAGATTCCCTAAATGGAAGATTCATAAAAAAAGGTGAAGATTTCCCCTTCTGTGGCTTCCTTGAACCTTGGTATGACCCTATAGACAAAAGGATGAAACTAGGTGTAGACACCCGATTCTGTTACCCCCTAACTCTCCTTAGGTCCCTAGTACCTCCCTTAATCACTGTAAACCCAGGACACGTCCCGAGTACTGACCTGGAAGCCATCGGGCACTCCTCGGCTCAGTTTGACCCAAAATTCAAACTATTTATCTCGACCGAGACTTAATTAATCTTTGAAGGGCACTGAATACCCTTTCCAACGGTCTTCCCTGTGCGCGATTCCGACTTACCATGCGGACGAACGATTCATTTGCGTTCGAAACTTGACTAGAGACCACCGGGTGCTCTCGAGCTCTATTTGACCTATGTCAACTCTTCAGCTCGATCAAGGATAAATGAATCTTCTAAGGGAACTGAATAACCTTTCCAACGGTCTATCCCATGCTCGATTCCAACTTTCCATGCGGACGAACGATCCATTTGACTCCGGGAGGCCACCGAATGCTTCCCGGGCCCGGTTGACCAAGGTCAACTCTCCAAACCGGGTCAAACTCTTTGGAATTAAAAGTACATATCCTAACCTTTCCAACGGTATGCCCCGTGCACGATTTGGACTTACCATGCGGATGAACGATCCTTTTGCGTCCGAGCGATTCCCCGTCCAATGGACCGACAAATACTTCCGAGACATATTTGACCCAAAGTCAACTCCCGAACCCCGGGAGCGTTCCAAAGGACTTTCTAAGGTATCTGAATTACCTTTCCAATGGTATATCCCGTACGCAATTCTGACTAACGATTTTCCCTCGACGGCTAATTTTTCGAAAAATCCTGAAGCGCACTTCCAAATGGCAGGTTCCAAACCTTGCCTATCGGCACCTGCCGATAGGCAGGAACAGGTCTATGCCGATCGGCACTCACCTGGGACTATAAAATGGGCCTTCACCTCATTTTCAAGGAGGAGCCAGATCTGATAAAAATCTCTATGAACGAATCTCAGAAACCTCTCTCGAAGGCAACGTGATTTCAACTTCCAAATCCATTTTTTACTTCCACTTTTCATCATCCTTTTCATCAAACTTGGTGAATTAACCACTCTCCATCATCATCCAAGTGCAAGGGATGCTCTCCAACATTCAAGATCAAGCTCAAGATCTTCAAGAAGGTCTAACTTTCTCAAACTCTCTCTTAAATTCTCTTAAATTCTCAATAACTTGTTTCATTATTTAGCAACTTCTATTATCTCTTTTCACACATCCTAATATACTTTTTATTTAGTATTATTGCACATGTCTTTTTTTTCATATAAATAAAAAACCCAAAAAACAAGAAAAAAAGGGTTTTGCTCATAAATTCCAAATAGGGATTCTCACACTTTTCCCGCACTTTTCTCCCAACTAAAACACTTTTTCTACACACACACACACACACACACATTTATAAATAAGAGATCCCCCATTTGTGTTTATGGAATAAACCCCACCCCTCGTCTTGTATACGAACTACGTGGACCTTGATGCCTTTATAGGCTACGTAGACGTCTCGGGGTAAAACCCGAGACTCGAGTCCTTTACTCACCTTTTCTCTTATTTTCTATTTTCTCTAATTCAATTTTCTTATATTATATATATATGTATTTGTTCTTAGTGACATACTACTCCATATGCATTATCGTTCCATTATAACAATCAACGTAGGGGTAATCGCATAAATTTTATTTTTCTAATACTATTCTTACATCTTCCTATGGATGACTCACTTTATCTTTTCCATGATATAAGTCGAGGATTCCTACCTCCATTCTAAATACATACACATGCACACATATGACCGGGGGAAATATAAAGGAAAATAGCAAATATCCATGAGAGACCGAAAGGGAGGAATGGGTGCCTAACACCTTACCATTTCGTAACTATGCCTCCTAAGACTTCTCGAATCATTTGGTTTCGCATGCACCAGTATGTCTGACATTTTAAACTCCTTTTTTGGTGTGGGCTTTCTCAGGGAAGATAAACGTTCCCACATACGGTGCCAATTGTGGTGACAATTATTATGCAACACAAATAGATAAGAGAAAAGCAATCACCAAGCAGGAATAAGGAAGGTAAAATGGCAGTCACACAACAAAGGATGTACGTGGTTCAACAAAGATGTGCCTACGTCCACGGTGGTGCAGTCAGTGTTATTTCTATATACTCTGGAGAGTGGTTACAGATAATAGAACTTGTCCTTTGCCCCGAACCTAGGGTTCAATATATACATGTTCATTTTAGTAAGTGGGGGTGTTGGACTCCCCCACATTTTCCATCTCTCCCTAGAACCTCTTTTAAGGGAAATGTGGAAGGATACTGAATCATGACCAGTTAAGAGATGGGGGGTCTGGACTTTGGGTCGTCAGCATTGGGCTACTCATCCAGGCTCATCATTCTAATTTCGAGTACCCACAATATATATATATATATATGCAGCTTTAAAGAAAACAAGGGGCAAATGAAACACCTAAAAACCTAATCTCATTTTCTCTCTCTCTATCTCTTCCCCCCTACTTACTGTTGGGCAACATTTCAAATAAACACATTTCATCCTTGTGGTAATTGATTGTGCATTTATATTTGTTGGTTCGTTAAACCTAGTAATTTATGACATCAGTGAGGGAGTGGATTTTTGTTTTTTTACTGAAAACTATTATATTGTTAAACACGTGGGTTATTAATAAAAAGAAACGTTTTGCTCCTTAAAAATACTTTTTATTCACCCTGCATTGCATTTTTTGTTTTGGTACCAATATATTCTAATGTTGTTTAAAACTTCTAGATGGTACGGAGATGGTGTTCAAAGATCATCAAGAGAATTAGAGACCTGATAAACCCTATCAATATATTAATTAAAATGATATATCAATTTGATGAAGGCGTCAAAAGGTTTGGCATGAGATTTAGCGAATATATATAATATACAATTATTTACATGTTTAAACAATTATAATGGAGATAAAAATCTCATTGTCTAATTAAGGTTGATTAATATCGAGAACATGTGTGATTCCCTAAAGAGGAATGCTTGATAATGATGTCCACTTGTCAATAGTTATATATATATATATATATATATATATATATATATATATATATATATATATATATATATATATATATATATACAGTATTGCTCTTGTGCATACCAGTTCGCATCTTAAGAGTGTGGACTGAACATGTGTCACCTGGTGGTGAGCCCAAAAGAGAGAGAGAGAGAGTGCGCCTATAATTTAGTCTATAATTTCTAGGCTCACCGCCAGGTGACACATGTCCGGTCCACACTCTTAAAATGCGAACTGGTATGCACAAGAGCATTATATATATATATATATAGTTCATTTTTTATGTTCAACTTTCACATGTCTTCAAATAAAAGTTAAAACCAAACAACATTTGTTTTATAAATTTTGACTTAGTTAATTTTGGAAAAGAATAATGCTTACTCATTTATATCCAATTAAAATGACTAGTTAATAATTATATTATATCAATTAAAATACACACACCTATCGAAGGTGTTACTATTCTAAGCATACTGATGGGGATTAAGCTCCCTATAATATATTTCGTCAAATTCAATCATAAAAACACTAAAAGTAAAATGAAAAACTAAAAATATATGTGGTTCATTAAGAAATTCATTACATACCTGCACGAGTGTGGTGTTGCGTACCCTAAGTGAGTGTGTCGGGAATGCGCCTAGGGAGAGCTTCGTCACGAGAACACGAGGAGTTCCTGTCTCCCTCTTTCATCGAGCCCCCTCGATGTCGGGTTATCGGTTAGACATTTTTGGGTCATCGATGGCTTTCCCCATGGATGTAGTTTGACACCATGTCTAGTTTTGGTGCACAACCATTTTGTAATTTTGTCTTTCGTGAAAAAAATGCGGTTTCGTATATGTTTAGAGTCACCAATTTGATTTTTATAAAAAATAAACAAAAAGGTTTGGGTTACCCCTTTCGGGATAATCTTGCAACAAGTTTTAAAGTCTGCGATTACTGTAGATATTTTTGTTGTGTGGGTTCGGGAACCAATTTATGAGTGGGGAAGGTATTAGGCCACCTATTTTTTCTGTATGCTTCCTTAATTTCATGTTATTATTGCTCTTAACATTAATTTATTACTTTTTTATTATTTTAGAATTTGTTTAGAGACCTTAGCCAGAGGTGTCCTAAAAATATAGATAGGTCCTTAGGTTGGAAAATGGTATTAGTGAGAGGTATAGACATGCCATTTCATCCAGTGAAAGTGAACAAGATTTTCTTGTACATTACTCCATACTTTGTAGTATATAAAAAATGGTTGTTATTAAGTATATAAGGGTATGACAAAGTTCGGTTTGTCTAATGGGTGGCTGTCAATGTGTGTATAACACTGGAAAGGAGAACAATTTTTCAGATAGTTTGATATCTCGTTCACGTTATGAGGAGAGATAGAAAGGTAGGATACGTATGCATATCTGTTATAATTAGTGTATACGTATGTGCACGTTTTTATGTAAGATTATGTTTTGGATGTCCTATATTGATATAACTTGATTTTTATTTGTAGTATGTGGGGGATTAGAGATGGATGCATCTCCGTAGGGATAATATATAACAAAATATATTGATGTACCCAAGGGTACTTGGGATCAAATCCAACACAGTTCTAACAAATGGAGGTGGATAATATATAGGGGAGGGTTACATTAAAGATGGAGGAATCCTTAAAAATAATACATAAAGATAGATGCTTGGCCTTCACGAGTTTGAATCATTGTAGCGCCTACATGCCCAAGGGGACTTGGGATTTTTTATTTTTTTTTTAACAAAGAGGGACGGAACCCCCACACATTTTATTAATATAAAAGGAGAAAAAGCCTCTCCGAAGCTTACAAACCCAAGCAAATTTAAAATCTAGAGGTTGGGCCCAATACTCTAGATAGAATGCAGTAAATATGGGATTTTATATTAACCCCATTACATAGAGAGAACTTGAAATAAATATGGAGATTTATCTTATCCCCATTTACAACTTTAGAATTCTATGCCTTATTTGAGGAGTATGCAGACTATCCAGCTTAAGTAAACCTTTAACCAACCTCGGGAGAGAGGAATAATCCCAATATAAAAAGTTCGTGTTGAAAAGAGAAGCCCTTGAAGCTAGATGGTCAGCAACTGAGTTTGATTGTCTCCATATATGATTATAAGTAACTGCATCAGAGCATTTGTAGTCTTGAAGAAGCTTTCTAGCTTGCCATGGAGGTTTAGCTTTTTTCAATATCACATCTATTAATAGCTTGCAATCCGATTCCACTATTACTTTTTGAATCTTTAACTGAGAAACCAATTTCATACCTTCAACCAATGCCAAACTTTCAGCAAAGAAAGATGTTTGAACTCCTATAGCCCTTTCAAACCCAACAATGAAGTTCCCATCCGAATCTCTAATCACCCCTCCAATACCACTATTACCCGGGTTACCTTTAGAGGCTCCATCAATATTTAATTTAAAAACCCCACTAGGGGGATTAGACCAAATGCATTTGATAAGATGAACAACTTTAGGGCTTATTTTAACTTGGAATTGGTTAATGATATGAATATCTAACGAGTTAGGAAGGTCATAGATTTTTAGATTTTGAAGAACGGAAGAAGCTAAAAAAATTATTTGATTGATTATAAAATTATCAAAAGACTTGGAGTTTTCAAAAACCAATCTATTCCTTGCTTTCCATAATTCCCAAAATATAATTTTAGGAATAATGGCATAAAGAATTTTAAGAAAGTCTTTGTTATTTTTAGTCATCCACCAAGATAAAATCATAGCCCTACAAGAAAGATTGTTAGGAATAACATTAAAAAGGTGACAAAAATATTTCCAAACATTTTTAGCTAACTTACAATTTAACAACACATGAGTATCGCTATCATCATTAGCTAAACATTCCCTGCAAACCGGAGCAAGTCTTATACCAATTTTTTGGATTTCAGTCTCAAAAGGAACAAAATGATTCAATAACTTCCAAGTGAAATTAGAAATTTTTGTGGGACATTCTATAGTCCAATTAGTTTTCCAAGTGAGAGAGATTGGGTTATTTTTCCTACATATTTGAATAGCTTCTTTCAAAGAGAACTCACCAGAGTATGAAGGAAACCATATTTGATTTTCAGAATCAATGTAATCATCCGCTAAACTAGAGATAGATTTTATTCTTTTAATAGTGGAAGAACCTAACTTCAAAACCGTAATGTCCTTATATTTATGACGCATGAAAGAAGCCCAAATACCTTTATCAAATCAAAATTTCCAATACAATTTCATGCTAGAAGCATTAATAATATCTTCCATTTTTCTAAAGTTTAACCCACCTTCTTCAAATGGAAAACACATGTCATACCATTTAGACCATTGGCAAGGTTTTTCTTTATTAACACCTCCCCAATAAAATTTAGAAAATATATTATGCAATCTTTTAATAATAGTTTTAGGGGGGCAAATAACAGAAATGATGTGGATAGGGATAGATAATAGAACACTTCTAATAAGAGTAGCCCTACCAGCTTGAGAAATAAGCTTGGACGACCAAGAATTTAGCTTCTCTCTAATAGAATTCATAAGATCAGAAAATTGAGACAGTTTAATTCTACCTTTATTAATGTTGCAACCTAAATACTTCATGGGCAATGTTTTGATAGATATACCAGAAATGGTTTCCATCTTCGTTCTAATAGACGGAGAGAGATTTTTATCAATATAAATAGAGATTTAGCTATGTTGATAGACTGACCAGAGGTATTTTCATAGGTTTTAAGCAATTTAGATATAGCAAGCAAAGATTTCTTGTTCCCATTAGCAAAAATAATAATATCATCTGCATAAGCCAAGTGGGAAATCAGATTACCATTTCTAGGATGGGAAAAAGGAATGGCTTTACCATTCTTGAACAAATTATCTATATTCCTACTTAAGCATTCAGCAGCTATAATAAACAAGCTAGGAGACAGAGGGTCACCTTGCCTAAGCCCTCTGAAAGATTGAAAAAAACCTTTACATTGGCCATTTATGGAAATAGAAAACCAATTATTGGAAATTAACCTCCAAATCATGTCAATAAACATTTCATTAAAACCAAATTTCCTCAAAACTTGACATAGGAAAGGCCAATACACTTTATCATAAGCCTTTTCCATATCTAATTTAATAATAACATTATGACCGCGAACTTTTTTACCTATATTTTGAGATAACTCATGAGCAAGAAGAATGTTGTCATTAATACTTCTCCCATTAATGAAACCAGATTGGCTTGGGGATATTATTTTAGGAAGAATCACGGCAACTCTGTCGTTCAGAATCTTAGAGATAATTTTATTAGAAAAATTACATAAGCTTATAGGTCTAAATTGAGAGCAATTTATAGGCATATCCACTTTAGGAATAAAAGCAATATTCGTAGCTGACCAGCTTTTAGGAATTTCAGCTCCAGCAAAAAAAGAGTGAATTGCCTTTATAAGATCATGCTTTATGATGTCCCAATATTTCTGATAAAATTCACCCCCATAACCATCAGGACCAGGAGCACTATCAGAATTCAAATTATTAATAGCTCTAAATATTTCATCTTCAGATGGGAAATCCGAAATATTTTTATTTTCCTCTTCAGAAATAGCTTTATCAATAACATTAAGAAAGCTATTATTAATAGTGATAAGATCGGATTTCCAAATATTTTGTAAGTGGGATACAAACAATCTATCAATGTCCTCTTGTTTGTCAATCCAAATGTTATGGGAGTTTTTAATCTTGGTTATGTTCAATCTTCTATGACTGATCTTAACAGAAGCATGGAAAAGTTTTGTATTCAGATCCCCTTGTTTAAGCCATTTTTTGTTGCTTTTTTGGAACCAAAAGCTTTCCTCCCTTTGTAAAGCAATATTCAAATTTGCTATAGTTTTAAATAACTCAGTTCTAGAATATGAAGAAGGATTTTGCTCAAAAGCCTGATCTTTCACCAAAACTTCATCTTCTAGATCACTGACAGATTGAAACACATTTTTGAAAACTTCTTTATTCCAAATTTTAAGTTTCTCTTTAAGCATTTTAAGTTTAATAGAGAAAAGTTTCATCGGAGGGGCATTAACATCACTGTTCCAAGAATTCTGAATAATATCTTTCACATTAGAATGGATACACCACATAGATAAGAACTTGAAAGGTTTTGGCAGATTATCAAATTTACTTTTAATAGACAGCAGCAGGGGGCAATGATCCGAACAAGCCTTATGTAAATGCGATATATTAGTAGAAGGAAACTTGTTAAGCCAATGCGTATTAACCAAGCCTCTATCTAATCTACAAAATATAGTACCATGGATACGATTATTGGACCATGTAAATAGAGATCCAGAGTACCCAAGATCAGACAAAGCACACGAAGTTATCATATCATTAAAATCTTCCATAGAGTGAAAATCTATTTCAGAACCACCTAGTTTTTCTTCCTGTTTCGAGACAACATTAAAATCACCAATTATAAGCCAAGGCATATCAGTATTTTGAGAAGTTAACTGACAAATATCAGTCCATAAACTTTTTCTTTCCATCGCGGTGCATTTGGCATATATTAGAACCAAAATTATAGAGGAATTCAGGTATTCAAAGTCAATTTTCAGACATAGTAATTGATCAATGTTATAAATTACACTGACTTTTAATTCAGTTTGCCAAAAAAACCAGATTTTATTGGATATATTAGAAGCACTGTAGGGGAATTTCCACTTAATTTTATATTTAGTAATCTTATCTATACCTACTTTAGGTTCTAATAGGGTAATAGCAGGTAGTTTATATTTCCTAATAAGATTTTTCAATCTTCTATTAGTTGCTTTATTGGCAACCCCCCTAATATTCCAGCACAAGAAATTCAGCATTTAAACAGAAGATTTTAAGTTTGAGGAAGAGAACTTACCTGATTGTCTGGTTATTCTTCTGAATAGAGGATCAATAGGAACTTGCTTAGTTGAATTACCTTGCTTTGATATCTTGGAATATGCTTTGGTTATATCTGGGCCCTTCTTAGTTTTTTCCATTTCTTCTTTGTCTTTCTGAATCCCATTCCATTTGACATCAAACCATTTTGCAAACTTGATTAACTCCTCAATCTTAGGAGACTTTTTAAAAGAAACTTCAGAGTCAGATACATTATCTTTTATTGCTGCTGGATGTTTAATAGATGGAGGTAATGTAGAAGCTTTGGGAGATAGATTTATTTGGTTGACAATGTAAGTTTCTTCCGAGTTCAGATTGTGAGATCGCAGCAGCACCTCTTGGACTCTGTTATCCCCTTTTCTTGAATAGATGGTTTGATATTCTAAATTATCATCTTCTGAGTTCGAATTGTAATCATCTTGTAAGACATCAAATTTATTAGATAATCTTGCAATCTGATTACCATTATCACGAGAATCAGAGCAGTTATGATCCTCCTTATCTGCATTACCCGGACTGTAAACAGTTATGTGGTTTACTATTGTATCCACCTGATGATCTTTATCCACTGATTTCTTAGAAACTGTTTCTTTGGGAACTTCTTGAATTTCCTCTCGCTTTGAATGATTTTTTGGAATATCTTTCTTAGGCTTTAATTGAGGGAACTTGATCATACATTTGCTCTCTGAATGCCCTTGTTTTTTACAGAATTCGCAGAACAAAGGACAATCTTCATACACAATATTCTGCCAGAATCCAGAGCTGCCACTACCAATCCAGATTCTATTAATTCTTTCTCTCAAAATGTTAATTTCAACACATATGCGAGCCAAACTAGGTCTGGATATAGAGGCTGTAGATGCATCTAACTTTAGAGGTTTTCCCACAAGTTGGACAATAGAATACAAAGCAGATTTTGCATAGAAATGTAAGGGAAGGTTTGGGAGATTAATCCATATTGGAACTATAGGGCTTTCTTCATCTGTTTTGAAGTCAGTTGTCCACTTGAAAGTTCACATAGGGTATTTCCCAATGTACCATATATCTCTTAGCCAAAGTCTCACATAGTCTTCCTCACTATTTAATCTAATTAGAATATGCTTTGAATCTAAAAGACCAATCGAAAATGCAGATTTCAGGGAAAATGTTTGGAAAATTTTCCGAATATAATCAATTGGAGGTCTTCCATGAGAGAATTTCCCCACAATTGAATGTTTAAATGGTTCAGCTAGGGCTTCAATGTCTTCTAGAGAGAACATGACAGCTGGCTCTCCCTTGAACATTGATGGACTCTTCAATGGCAGTTCTTTAGGTTGTTGGTTTATGAGGATAGTTGCGAACGATTTGGACCAGGTGGGATCAGGAGGCTTAGGTGCATAATTCCCACAAATGGGGTCATATCTACAGGTTTAGGTTACGAGATACTGGGTATTCAAGGTACAACAATGAAGTATATATGGAGCCTAGTCCTTAATATAACTTTTCTATTGTGTTGGATTGATATATTGATATGTCAAAATAATATGTCGATCTGAAAAATATTGAGATGAAAACACATATTCGGAGTGTTGTGCAGAGATATGATTTGTTCAATCAGAGAAATGGTGACCGTAGCTGAATTTTAGACTTTGGCCTATAATGTTTCTTGCTGAATGTAGCTCAATGGAACTATTCTGAGAACGTATTTGAAAAGCATACTTTCATGTTTTTTATTTTAGAATATTTTATTTTGATTTGTATTGTTTTAATATATGAGTATAGCAATTTGTACACAAGTAGAGGTGATGCATTAAAAAATAGGCTTAAACAAATATAAACGTTTTAAATTGTATATCTGATCCCCTAAAAGGGGGTCCAGGAGGGTATACTAGTATGTAAAGTTTGTAATATATATATATATATATATATATATATATATATATATATATATATATATATATATTGGGTGCTGCCCTGAAATTTGGATAGATATTCTTTACCCTTGTAGCAGAGCTTGACTTTTTCTTTGGGGAAAACTCAGCTTTTTTAGTGCTTTTTAGTTGGGCAAAGCTTTGGATAGGATGGCCTACTTTGGCAATATTTTTGGAAGGTTTCGACTCAATTATATGTTTGTAAGGAATCTTATAAAGTACGAACCTACTTTTGGGGAGATTCCGCGAAAGCACAAGCTTTTCATTCGAAAAAGCAATTTTTCTAAAGTACGAGCCCTTTGGTATATTTTTCCAAAGCGATCTCAAGTATCTTGAGCAATTATGATTTAGAAACCTAAAAAACCAAATAAACTTCGAGTTTTATTCCCTTTTTTATGGTTGGTTGGCATCTCTATTTAGAGGTTTTTGAGGGTCGGATGACCGATCGGCTGGAGGTCTTGAGTTGTTGTTTTCTAATCAGTAGCTAGGAAAATATTTTCCAAATATTTAATGGTAGAGGACTTTGGTGGATCGACTATAGCCTTTGGATGATTGTCTATTGTAGGAGAGGCCTTTGATCGATGGCCAAAGGTCCCAATGGGGCTGTTTGCTAGTTGTTTTAATGAATTAAGCAATTTTTTGGGTGTAAGGACAAATTTCATAAATCGGGTCCATTTGTATATATTTGCTTAATTCTGTGTTTAGACAAAACATATTTGAGTCATAGGTTAGAACTTGGGTTGGGTGTTCATTAAGCTTATGGTGTATGATTGGACCCAAACAAGCATCATAGAATCTATTGCAGACCGATATGTACACAGAGGTGATAGACTAAGAGTGTTCATAAAATACTCTTCATCAAAATAAGATCTCAAAAAAATAGGTTTGCCTATTTTGGAAATGGCGTGTGGTCTATGAGTAATGCTAGGAAGTTCAGGGGAAGAAAGTGAGATTTTTTTAAAATCCAGTGGGTTTGGCCAATCGGCAAAATAGGGAAAGGATCACATAATGAATGGTTATCCTTCTTAGTTAGATGGAAATGAGGGTGTATGAGTTTAAGTGTGAATATATTGTATTTAAAACAACGAGAAAGAGAGAGCTCCGTTTGGGTGCAGGGTATCCTAGTTTTAGACTTTGGTCTTTGCAAAGATTTAAAATATTCAATCATCTTTGTATTTAAGGTCGCTAAAGGGAACAATTGAAGAAACATGAGTTTTTATGGCATCTTTAGGGTGTGGTATCATATCACAACTTATTATCCTTCCTTATTTACTGGGACCAAGGGGGTGGGAGATTAAGTGTGAACGTTTGGTGATTCAAACACCAAAATGGGAGAGAGCTCCATAGGGGTGCATGGTATCCTGATTTTAGACATTGGTCTTAGCATAGATTACAAATATTCTAACCTCATTCTCTTTAAGGTTGCTAAGGGAAAAATACCTAGAAATGCGGGGTTTTAATGACAATTTTTGGGTGGGGCTCACTTCACGGCTAGTTATCTTCCTAGTTAGCTGGGACCGAGGGTATAGAAGATTAAATGGGAACATCTTGTGATTCAAACACCGAGTGGGAAAGAGATCCATAGGGGTGCATGATATCATGATTTTGGACTTTAGTCTAAACAAATATTTAAAATATGTCAACATCTTTCAATTTAAAGTCACTATGGGGACCAGACGTAAAAACACAAGGTTTTGACATCATTTATCGTGGTGTAGGATCACCTCATGACTTGTTATCCTTCATGGTTAGAGGAATCCGAGTGTAAGGGGAACGTATGGTGATTAACACACCAATGGGAAGAAATCCATGGAAGGGTGCAATGTATCCTGATCTTTGACTATGGTTTTTGCAAAGATTCAGAACATTCCAACCCTTTCTACATTAGGGTGCTCGGGGGAACAGACATAGAAACATGGGGATTCGTTAGTGTCCATTGGGGTATAGGATCACATCATGACTAATTATCATTCCTAGTTAGATGGATCCTGAGGTAAGGAGATTAAGTGTGAATGTTTGTTGATTAATACATCAAGAAGTAGAAAGCTCCAGAGGGGCACATCGTATCCTCATTTTCAACATTGGTTTTAGCAAAGATTCAAAACATTCCAACCTCTTTCTATTTTAGGTTTCTCCCGAGACCTAACAAAGAAATATAGGATTTAAACGATGTCTATTGGAGTGTACGATCACTTCATGACTAGTTATCCTTCCTGGATATCGGGAACCGAGGGGGGAGGGGGGGTAAAGACATTAACTATGATAGTATGATGATTAAGACACCGAGAGGGAGAAATCATAGTAGGGGCATAAGGACCAATTTTCAACTTTGGTTTTAGTAATGACTCAAAACATTCAAACCCCTTTCTATTCAGGGTCGCTTTAGGGGATAAATTTTTAGATAAGGGGTTTCGACGATGTCTATAGGGATGTAGGATCACCTCACGTCCTGTTATCATTCCCGATTAGCCAGAACCGAGGACAATGAGCTTAAGTGTGAGCATATTTTAATTAACACACCGAGAGGGAGAAAGCTCCCGGGGAAAAAATGGTATCCCAATTTTAGAATTTAGTTTTAATAAAGACTTCTAACATTCTAACCCATTTCCATTTTAGGTCGCTCTAGGGACCAGATGTGGAAATACAGGGTTTGATGGAGTCTATGCTAAAATAAAGGTTTTTTTATTTTAGGTCACATATGGGAGTGAGTGGTTAGAAGCGCGGGGTTCCCTATTTTTGGTCGTGTAGGGTACCGAGTTAGTTTAAAGTCATGGATTCCTATTTTAAGTGACATAGGGGACTGAGTTGGTTTAGAGCGTTAGGATCCTAATTTTAGGGCTCGTAATGGGATGAGTTGGTTTGAAGATAATGGCTTCCTATTTTAGGTCGTTTAGGGTCCAACTTATTTGAAGATCTAGGCTTCCAATTATAAGGTAACGTATGGGACCGGGTTTGTTTGAAGTGCAGGGTTCCTATTTTTAGTTTTATAGGGGAGCGAGTTGTGTAAAGCGCAAGGATTTCTATTTAGAGTCACTTGGGGGGCCGAGTCGATTTCAAGCATTGGGCTTCATATTGTAGGTCACTCTGAGGACTGAGTTATTTTAAAAAATAAGGCTTTCTATTCCAGGTCACTAAGGGATCAAGTTTTTTGATGTGCGAGACTTACTTTTTAAGGTCGCATAAGGGATCGAGTCGATTTAAGCACATGTCTTCGTATTTAAGGTCACGTGGGGGACCAAGTTAGTTTGGAGAACAGTCTCCCTATTTTAGTACCTGTAGGCGACCTAGTTAGTTTAAAGCACAAGGATTCCTATTTTAGGTTGCATATGGGACTGAGCTGTTTAAAGCGTCGGGATTCCTATATAAGGACACATAGTTAGTTGAAGCGCATGGCTTCCTATTTAAGGTCACGCGATGGACCGAGTTAGTTGAAGCAAATGGCTTCCTATTTAAGGTCATATAGGGACTGAGTTGGTTTGCAGCGTAGGGCTCCCTATTTTAGGTCAATTAGGGGACCGAGTTGGTGTGAAGTGAAGGTCTTCCTACTTTAGGTTGCATAGGTGAGCAAGTTGTTAAAGCGTTAAGCTTCATATTTTAGGTCAACAAGGGAACCATCTGATCCTTCTTCTTTCGACTATAGATTCTGGTAGATTCCCATATCAAATGTAATCAATGATAAAATCCATTAATGAATCCCCCAAATTTATGTTCAAACAGAGGTTCAATTCAGTCTCCTCATTTTTGATGCTCAGTTTTAACAAAATTTCAACAGGGACAATTCGTTTAATCTTAATTTGAGTTATCCATTTGAGTTTTGCCAATGCATCGATTCTACCATTTTCAAATCTTCGTGATGTGAACCCCACCAACAATTGTGATGAAAACCAATAACAATGATGGTTAATGAACCCAAGTTCATATAGACAGAGCTTGTTGAGCCTTTCCCCATTACCTAGTAAGATAAGAACCAAGACTACAAAGGATTTAAACACCATAGCAAGAAACCCAATAATCTCTCACGAATCAAGGTGGTAAATTTAGTTGTTTGAATGCCACAATATTAACTTGATAAGTTTAGAAAGTTTTCTTAAGGACCAAGAGGAACAAAAATACCTCACAATAATATTACTTTATGTCAAAAGTGATTACAAAATTCATAGCTCCCCTCATTTATACTTGGAACGACCCTCCAAGAATAGGAAATGAAATAAGTACAACGTTAAAACAATACAATTGTCAAAGTAAAGAAGTTCCCACATTTTTTAGGCCACTTGGACTTGGAAAACAAAAAAATATGACTAAATGACTAAGTTCAATGTATTTGAAGATAACCATCCAATACTAGATTCATCCCCCATTTATTAACCTTGAAAATACATAAATTCATGCACATTTATGGTGTGGACATGATGGTCACGTTTTTGCATGATAATTAGCTCCCCAAATTGCTTTGATGACATGGACTAAGCCTTGATTATCATTTGGGCCCATCTTTTTAGAATCAACCCACTTTTCTTGGATCAGCACAATAAGCGCTTCCTTAAAATGCTTAGCTCTAAGTCATGTAATTGGACCACTAGAAAGTGACAAAGGGTCTTGTGCAAATTTATCTATACTCACACGTGTATGATCAGCCCCGCGTTCATCTTCAGCATATTCAGCTCCTTGAATTGCATCACTTGGGATCCTTTTTATTTTGACTTCATCGAAGATTAAAAACATATTTCTCACTCTAGTTAGGTATTTGGCCATTTCTCATCTCTAGCCTTGTAGATTGCTAGAACTTGGTTGATAATTAGCTCAGAGTCACTAAATGCCATCATTTGGTCGACATTGAGAGCCTTAGCAAGAGAGAGTCATGCCATCAAAGACTTGTATTCTGATTCATTATTTTATGCTTTAAAGTTAAACCTCAAAGTGTATTTTATTTCGATTCCATTTGGAGCTGATAATATTAAACCTGTTCCACTACCACTTTCACATCATGATCCATTCATGAACAAGTTACAAATGGGTCCTTCATTTGTCAAAGTGCCTTCCTCCAATAATCCTTTCTTGAACATGAGATCCTTTTTCATCGTACGATCTTCCCCATTAGCCGGCACATCCTCTACCATTACTTATTTCTGAACAACTAGGGGCACCTCGGCCTCTTCTACCATTGAGGTATCATTTCTAGTGTTTTAGGTGAACTCTGCCATAAAATTTGCTAGAACCTTTTGCTTGTTTACGCTTCTCGATTAGTAGATGATGTCAAACTCACCTAACTCAACTGACCAAGCCATTAACATATCTGATTTCTTAAGTTCATGTATGACTTGCCTAGGTGGAGTGTCGTTCAGTACCACCATCGTATGCATCTAGAAATAAGGCTTCATCTTTCTTGAAGAATGGGTTAAGGTTTACGCTAGCTTCTCCATCTTTGGGTAATTTAACTCCACCTCTTACAGAGATTTATAGACTGGCGTCTAGAATCCATCGTCGTCTCGAACAATATAGGTTATGATGGCCGATTCTGAGACATCCATATACAAGAATAACTTCTCTCGTTGGATAAGCCGAGAGAGTATCATCGAAGAGTCGAGATAAGCCTTTAGTTCCTAAAATGATGTTTTGACACTCTTTATTCCAAGCGAAAGCTTTCCTAAGGATTTTAAAGTACGGTAAACACGTATTTTTCGCTATGGTGAAAAAAGATTCAGAGAAACTACTCGTCCAGTTGGCATTTGGATGTCCCTATTTGTTCTCAACATCTTCATATCTATCAGATCTTTTGTCTTTGTGTGATTTGCTTCGACGCCCCTTTAATTAATGATAAAACCCTAAAATTTTCCTATGTCGATGTAGAACACACACTTCGCATGATTTAACTTCATTCTGTATTTGTCCATAGTATCAAAAGTTCTCTCTATGTTGGCCATATGTGTCTTAACTTTGAAAATCTTCATGAACATATCATCCACATACACCTCCATCATCTTTCCAATTTGATCTTCAAACATTTTGTTAATCAACTGTTGATAGTCTTCCACTGCATTCTTTAGGCAAAATGCATTACTTTATAGCAGTAAGTTCCTTTATCTGTAATAACAAAAGACTTTTTAGTGTCCCAACTATGGTTTGAGATTTGATTATATCCAGAGCAAGCATCCATGAAGCTTATGAGATTATGTCCTGCTATAACATCCACCATTTGGTTAATCCGAGGTAATGGGAAGCTATCCTTTGGGAAAGCCTTGTTGAGGTCTGTAAAGTTAACACACATCATTAATTTTTTGTTCTACTTGGGCACAATGATGACATTGGAAATCTAATATGGTTATTAGACCTCTCTGATGAAATTTTCATTCTACAACTTATTTACTTCATCCTATATCACATCATACCGATATCTTGAAAAGGTGCATCGTTGCTGCATCACTAGTTTAGCAATTTCATCTATGTTGAGACAATAGTAGATAATTTCGGTGTTAATCCCATGCACATTGTTATGACTCCAAGAAAATATACTCTGCCTCTCTCTCAGTAGCTCGATCAATTATTCCTTTACTTCTGCTTTTTTGGATGAGCCAATTTTGATGTTTTTTTTGTTCGTCCTCATTGAGGATGATATATACTACCTTCTCAACGGTCTCTCCCTTTTTTAGATTCCTCTCACCGCTTGAGTCAAGGGTATCAATGTTTTTAGAAGTTGCCTTCCTTTGATGTTCATCCCTCTCTTCATCCGATGTAAAGTAGTACTCTTGGGCCTCCACTTGATCACCTTACGCTTCCCCTACTCTATATGGAGTTAGAAATTTTATCATTTGGTGTACAATGGATGAAACAAGTTCAAACTTTTTCAGTGCTGCCCTCGTGGTGATAATGTTGTAGGTCGAGAAAATGTTTTTATCTATTATAAAGAAACTGACTTTTCTTGTCAAACACTTTGTTCAGGTAACCATGCACACATCCATTTTAAAAATTCCAAGTGGGTGTACCTTACGTCTATTGAATCCAATAAAATGTTGATGTTAGGGGACCAACCTCTTCTTGTTTAACTTAATACTTTTAAAATAATCCCAAACATGATGTCGGTCGAGCTTCCCCTATCAACTAGGATACGATCTATATTTTAGTCATGAACTCATGTGCTAATGACCAAGTGGTCGTCACGTGGGACCAAAATTCTTTTGAAGTATAGTCTTGAGAAACCTTTCACTAGACTATCCATATCAAATTTCTTGAGTTTGCTCGTCTTGGCCTCAATCTCAATCGAGTTAACCTCGAACCTCTTGGGTGACACTTTTATCACAACTATATGACCCTTACAGTTGGCCGGATCAGTGCCTTCACCTTCTAGTCCTCCATAAATCATTTTAACTCCAAAATAAATCATATTCAAATAACCTTTTACTACCAAGATTTTGGTCTGAAGGTCGAGATCGTCGCCACCACTATCGTCTGACTCTTCCTCACTTTATTTTCTTGCACATCTTTTTTCGGCTTATTTTACCTTCTTCTATTGAATGTTTTTCTTCTCTCGTCTCTTTCACCAATCTTATCCACGTATTTTTTTAGCCTTCCTTTCTTCCATAATTTTCAAATATGTCCTTAAGGGAAAAACAACGATATGTCATGTGGTCTTGGTCCTAATGGAATTCACACCACTTATCTCTTATAGGGTGGAAACTTTAGGTTTTTAGGCCATCTGAGTTCCCCTTCGTCTTTTGTTTCGTTCAAAATTAAATCAAGGCTTATAGTTAATGGGGTGTACTTGGTAAATTTATCATTATTTGACCTCTTCTTCCCTCCTTAACTTTGCTTTGGTCAAACTATCCATTGCCTATTTCCTTCACGTAGCCTCTCTCGGACGCCATGGCCTCCTAGGCAATCATGATTCTCCCGGACATGGATATAAGTTCTCTCATGGAATTTGAAGGATACTCAAAGGGGTTCCAAAATAGTTTTCTCGATTGTAGCCCACTTATGAGGGGTGCAATCACAATATTTGTGTCATAATCTTCCACTTGTAATATATCCTTATTAAAATGGGGGATGTACTCCCTCTGAGGTTCATCCTACCCCTGTGTGACATTTAGCAGGCGAGTCACATGTTTTGGCGATTTCATGCCAAAGCAGAAGTCATGGATACAGTTTTTTGCAAGTTACTTGAAATTCTCTATATAACTTCACGGTAGACCAGTATACCACACGTGCGTTCTTCCTGTGAGAGTGTTTGAGAAGGCTTGGAACCTCATCGCATCGGGTGTTTAATAGATATCAACCACTGACTGATACATCTTAATATGGTGAATGGTATTAGTGCTCCCTTCATACCTGGGTGTTACACTCGGTGGTTTGAAATTTGCAGGAGTAAGATAATCGATAATCCTTGGCATGAATAATTCTCCTTCAATGTACCCCTTATTCCCAGGGTCTTAGCTTTTGATTATAGTGTCAATATTATCTTCAACTGCCCGAATTGAGTTGTTCCAGGGTTTTTTCCGTTGTAGAACATTGTTTCCATCTCTTTCAACAATAATTACTTCAAGAACCGACTCTCTGCCAATAGTTCTCTACTTATTGTTGACTTCACTATGATCCTCCCTTTGTTGGTCCTATCTTGGACTTTCTTCATTGCAATGACCTATATCATGCATGACACCCACACTGCAAGAGCGAGAGTGATGGTCTTGTATACCTTCATCTTTGGGGTCGAGATAATCAAAGGATAATCCTCTACTAAACCTGTCAAATGTTGAGCCCCTCTGTCGACTCTGAGGAGTATGCTGAGCACTTTTTCCCTGGTAGGTTGGTGTTGGGGTTCCTTTTAGGTGGTAAGAGGTGTATGAAATTTCATACTTCTCCAAGAAACCTTCTTCGTCCAAGGCCACATTATGTGGCATTCTTGGGCATGCTTCCCAAGGCGTAGGCGCTATGGATTAGCGACGTCCCTCTGCCTCGGGTGGTATTGCACCTCCTTTGATGGAATTGGGGGTCCCTTTACTACTATATTCTCCGCCTATCTAGTAGCCAAAGTTATCATATTCATAGTAGGATCATTAGGTATTATACTCATTATGCCTTGGCTGAAGGCTAAGAACTGGTCCTGGATTTGGTATTGGCTGGCCACAAGGGATCTCAACATCGTCGGCATGTCAACCATTTCAGACTATTGAGGCAGTTGGCTAGATCTAGCCCTAACGTTACAATGAATATCGGTGGACGTATTACATGATAATTATCTAAATGGCATAGACAAGTAATAGGAAACTAGAAACAAGATGAATTAAAGAAGCTCAGTAGACACGTAACTCGAGATTTTTCAATGGTGACTTAATTCCAATAGTGGTGGTGATGGATCACCACCAGAGATAAGGAAGAGAGCGTTAAAGATGTGATAAGGAAGAAAAAAAGTTTCTTCCTACATACGACGCCAAAATAATGATACAAAATATCGCTCAAAGATATGTTTAGCCTACCTTCTAGATTTAAGTAACATTGGTGGAGTAATACATCAACTTAACAAGCATATAGCAAGTAGAAGGGATGAGAGATAACGAAACAACACATATTTAATTGGTTCGGCCTTGGCCTACATCCACTGTGCAAGATAGAAATGTTTTCACTATAAACAAGCGCAAAAAGCCATTAAAGTTCAACACAAGCTCTCTATTTCTCTATCTATAATGCATTATAACAGTAGGGTTAGTTGCTGATGAAGACGAGTGTCTTTTATAGTGTTGGGGGTGCATAATATCACCCCTAGCATGCATCTTATGTGCATGATATAAAATGACCAATGAGAGCGTGATAGTTATATAATTCAATGCATAACTCAAGATGAATAAATATTCCCTTCACATGTAGTTGATATGTCATAATGGTCTTAGTAACATGTTCCAATGTTATCAGTATCACATGTTCCACGCAAGAAAACTATGTTGGAGATGGGAGGTCTCGGTTATCAGAGATTGATGAGGTGTCTTTATCCAAAAGAGAGGCTAAGGATTGAAATTTTTTTCCTAGTGAGTATGGATGATGGCAGGGTCTCGGACTGATAATAACATCGAAGGCCTCCACCGTATAGGCCGACACACAATTGTTGTTATAACTCAAGTCTAATAGTAAGTTCAATGAATAACGGTGGCAGTTACTAGATGAAGAGGTCTCAGAGGTCGAGACTGTAGAACATTCCCTTAGGGATGAGGAGTCCAGTATACGATGAGTCTAAGGTGGTTAGTGAGGAACGTGTTGTCAAGTTAGTCTCATCCAGATGAGACTAGACTTATACATATCAAGCAATGTTAGCTGAGGATCACGGATCATGGTACACTAGAACTACCCCTTGTCATGGTCAACAATCGTGACAAGGCAAACTTGTCAAGGTCAAACACCGTGACAAGTTTGGGGGTGACAAAGGTAATTGGCACAGATTTATCATGGTCAAGGTCCGTGACAAGAATAAATTTGTCACAAACTTTGATCGTGAAAATTCCATGACAAAGGAAAACTTGTCATGTACTTTGACCATGACAAGTCCGTGACAAAGGAAAACTTATCATGAACTTTAATCGGTACAAGTCCATGACAAGTTTCCTTTGTTACAGACCTGTCACGGTTAAAGTCGGTGACAAAACTAGACATAATAAAAAAAACTACCGGGATGTATGGCCACTGCCACTACCCAACAGTATATTTGAAGCTATTACAACATATTTAAACATTTCCAAATAACATATATATCAAGCAACATTCAATAGTCAATAACCAAATCAAATAAATACAAATATCCATAACTATAACCAACTAGCATTTAAGTATCCATAACCAAATGAAAAAATACAAATAATATCCAATATTCAATATCCAATATCCAAATCAAAAAAATACAAATAAATAATGTCATGGACTAGGGTCTAGAACATGTTAGAGGAGGAAGGTAGGACACACAACATACGAATTGATACATCCATCAATTTGTCGAACTCCACATTGTTGTTCCAACCACAAAGGAACATTCTCTCTTCTGGGAAAAATATGCATGACACGAACCTTTGCCTTAAAATATTACATCACACATCCATGAACCAAACTACCTAGGTGTGTGTTTGGTTCCCTCAATCCCCTAGCTATTGGTGTTCCACCAAATATGTTGATTAAAAGCACGCTCGGCCAACCAATTGTTGACATATGTTGTTCGATGGTGGTCAAGATGGAAAATGGATCATATGAAGATGGCGAGTCCGTGCGTATTGATGAGTCTGCACATATTGGTAATGGAGCAGTGGTGTCCTCATCTACCTCCTTCCCTTTCCCCTTGCCCTTATAAGAGGTGAACCCCAACTGACGCTTCATGAATCCATACATATCTAGAAATGTCGCCTCCAACCTTTCTAATTTATCACCATGGGTGTCCACCTTATGAGCCAACCCGGTGTTTCTCATCTCAATCTCGAAACAATGCAGAATTAGTAATTAACGCAAAGTAATACTAAATTAGAATAACATAAAACTAAAATTAAAGAAAAATAAAAACTTACCATACTGTGCTCCATTTTGGCATAAGATGTCCGGTCGGAGTAGTGCATGTCCACCTTAACAAAAGTAGTTCAACTATTTTCCACTCAAACACCTTACCATTTCTACACTTAGCACGTGAACATAGGAACTCTTCATCATTACGACATCTCTTTGCGTATTTCATAAATTCATTAGCACCTCTACGAAACACATCCCCTAGTCTATTTGCCTCACCCAGCCACTCTTTGTATATAGGATATCCCATCACAATTGCTACAAACTATCACCCATTATGGGTAATAAGCGTATATTCATGGATTAGTATAAACAAAAGTGCGAACATTTAATTTCCAATAAATGATTTACTACATGATTGACATTTCATCTTTCGATGTTATATTATAAAAACAATATGAATCCTATTTCTTCCATCTCCTCTAAAGGGTGAGTGGTCCTATCCCATTCAAGATCGCATGTTTCTGTAATATACTTAACAACTCATGAACATTGTTACAATTTGAGGAAAATTTGGCAGTATATCCACATAATTCTCCAAGTACATAACATAGATTCGCAAGTGTAAGTGTTTTTTTCAATATATCACCTCATCTCATCTAGTATGTACCTAGAGAACATTAAGATACAAGAACTAAACTTCCCCGCAAAATAACAAGTTTAAGTCACTAAGAATATTATTATACAAAAACTATGCCATCCCAAACTGTCCAAAGGGGACATTCGAGAGATCTCATTATAGGGGTAATGATTCTCGAATGGGTCTAAGGGCTATTGAATCCGTACGTATAAGAACTAGAAGACTAGTATCTATGAGCACTATATGTAATTAAAATAAGTTATAAATGTTATAGAACTATTATGTCGTGCATTCACATGAAAATACATGCATGCATGCCTAGATTATAGTAACGAGAACCATAATAGATAGCCATTTGCTCCTATTTTACGCACCTATTTGCCATCATAAAAGTATTCACAATTGGGGTATTGTGGTGGATAATAATCGTAATAACATTTGGGCTACTCCAAATGTGAATACTAATATGATGGCAAAGAGATGCGTGAAATAGGAGCCAATGGCTATCTATTGCGGTTATCATTGCTAAAATCTAGGCATGTGTAAATTTACACTAAATCAACTTGTATATGATTACTTATTGCCTTTCACCGTCGTTACTTGTTATATAACACTTGCTTTGGGGGTGCGTACACGCATGTATTCTCATGTGAATGCATGACGACTTATTACCTTTCACCCTCGTTACTTATTCGGTAATAATGTTTGTAGTGATAATTTATACATAGTTATGTTTCATTTCACCTTATTAATTATTTAACAGCAATCTTTTAAAATGTATAGTATGTTTCATTTAATTATGTCTTATTTATATTCTATTTAATCATAACCCTAAATGTTAGAAATGCCTAGGACCAACCAACTAAATGGCAATCTAAGTGTTCAAATCCACCACTCAACAACAATTCAAGAATCCCAAACAATAGTGCAAATAATAATGCGATATATTATAAATTCCTAGGGCCAACCAACTCAATGGCCATTTAAATGTTCAAATCCAGCAGTCAACAACAATTCAAGAATCCCAAATAATTCAAGAATATAACAATCTCTCCCTGAGAGAGAGAGAGAGAGAGAGAGAGAGAGAGAGAGAAATGTACCAAAATGTGTGTAGGGAGAGAGAGAGATAGTCGTCTCTACTGCAATGGAAGAGAGAAACCAAATTTAACATTGATAATTGAATACCAATTTCAATTTATATCAAAAATCAAATACACAATATATAACAAAAAACAAATACCAAATACAAATTTTAATTTCAATATGAATTTCAATTTATAATACCAATTTCAATTTCAAATACAACTTATAATACCAATTTCAATTTTAAATTCAAGTTCAAATACCAATTTCAATTTCAAATAACAACTTCAATTTTAATACTAATTTGAAATACAAATTTCAATTTTAATACCAATTTTAATTTCAAACACAAACACAAACACAAACCCCAGACACACAGTAACTCACACACACACATATTGAAATCTTGCACCCCCCCCCCCACACACAGTGCACATTGACCCACACATACACACACATTGACCCACCCACCCACAAACACTAAAATCTTGCCCCCCCCCCACCCACACTGACCCACTAACACACACAGAAAGGAAATAACGTGAGAGAGAGAGAGAACGACAGACAAACAAACAAACAGACGCTGAGAGAGAGAGGGGGAAAGAGAAAGAAATGAGGGTTTTTGAAATAAGGGAAAAATAGTGGCTAGGATTTGTAGTTATAACACTTGTCATGGACGTGTCCGGTCTTTGACCATGACATGTCCGTGACAAGTGTAATTATCATAATCTTTGACCGTGACAAGTCCATGACAATTATTGTCATGGACTTGTCACGGTCAAGGACCTCGGTAAAAATGCATATTTTTTTATCACGGTCTTTGACCGTGACAAGGGTGGCCGCCTGAAGGGTTATAATTTATCCTTTTTGGTGTAGTGTGTGCTACTTTTTAGTTGATTAAGGTGGATAAGTAACAAACAACAAGAGAGTTATAACCTTTGGAGATCCCTCAATGGAAATGGGAAAGAATCTCGATGAATTTTGTTGTGGGTTACCGAGGGGTCGCAGTATGATCATGATTCTATTTGGTTTATTGTTGATAGATTGACAAAGGTGGCACATTTTCAACCTATTGATATGGATTAATTCACTGAGAAGTACATGAGGTTATTCATAGTCGATATAGTAAGACTACATGGGAGCCACTAGACATCATCTCAGATAAAGGCATCACTTTTATCTCCCATTTTTAGAAGGCATTTTAATATGCAATGGGAGTTAAATTGAGTTTGGGTAAAACTTTTTACCCACAGTTGGACGTGAAGATGGAAAGGGTGAATTAAGCATTGAAGGATATGTTAAGGGATTGTGTGTTAGACCTGAAGGTCAATTGGGATGTATATTTACCTCTTGTTGAGTAAGCCTACAACAATAGCTATCAGAAGACGATCGGGATTTCACCGTAATGAGGAATTATATGGATGGACATGTCATTCTCCTAGTTGTTGGGTAGGATCAGAGTAACACCGGATGTTTGTACATAATATTATCTAGGAAACGTTTGAGAAAGTGCAACTTATTCGAGAGATAATGAAGATAGCCCAGTATGGTTAGAAGAGTTACACAAGTAAGAGGATGAGTAAATTGGAGTTCCTAGTGGGGGTTCAAGTTTTGTTAAGAGTAACACCAATGGGGTGGTTAGATTTGGAATTAAAGGGAAGCTAGATCCATGATACATAGGTGCCTTTATGGTTCTTGAGAGAGTGGTCCCAGTGGCGTATCATCTAGCATTACCCGATCACCTATAGATGGTACACAATGTTTTTTACGTATCCATATTGAGAAGATTCTTGAGGTGTGAGGATGAGTATCAAAACATAGATCTAGATGAACTGCAGTTTCAATAGGATTCTAGTTATCAAGAGATACCCCATCATATCCTTAACCATAGAAATTAGACCCTACGATCGAAGGTCATTCCGCTAATGAGAGTTTAGTGGGTACATCATAGTGAGAAAGGGTCCACCTAGGAGCATGAGAATGACATACGAGCGAGGTTTCAAAAATTATTCTAAGCATGTGTATTATAAATTTTGAGCATGAATTTCTTGAATAAGGGGAAGGAATGTAATACCCATAGTTTCCCCATATAATAAATACAATATTATATAGGCTTTACGTGTGCTTGAGTGATTTGTAATGTCATAAGTACTTATACGTATATACATATAGTTTGAAATTAAGATCGAGTAAAACATTAATGAATGTTTTAATTACAATTCAAGTAAAATATGACCAATGTGGATAATGATTATGATATGTGTTATACGTTGTTATTAATTATGATGATGATGGATTACAAGGGATAAGTGTATTTAAAAAGAGGCATTTTGGGTTGGCTACTTAAAACCCTAAATTCGGCCCATGCCCAAATTAGGTATTTAAGAGTTAGTATTGAACCATTAGGAATCTCATTTTAACAAAAAAAAAAAATTGGGTATCTAAGTAAAGAAGTCTAAATGGAAGAGAGAGGATTTTAAAGACTAGTGCCCTGGTTCTACACGAATTTGGAAGCAAGTTTAATTTGAATTCTTGTATGATTGAATTTCTTGTAAACTATTCTTATTCATTTGAATCAAAACCCTAACTAAATTATTAGAATATGATTTAGATTAATTTAATCAAGTAAATTTGTAATTAACCATATTACGAATTAATTAGGATTAATTTAACACCATTTTGATTGAACCTTCCAAAAATTGATGTGTTTTGATTAGATCTTAAAAAAATTACTTATTTGTTAACATAATCCATTCAAAAACCTGGGATCTTATGTATATTATGTAGAGAGTTGAAATAAAATTGTTAAAAATTATAATGTTAAGGTTCTTAAGAGAAAAAATTGGTTTGAATTTGGAACTTTAAACTTTGATTAGGATTTTGATGATATAATGGGGTTACAATCATATTTTGAATGTGGATGCATTGTTTATATGTTGTATGAATAATATGTGTATGTTTTATGGTCTTTAATGGAGGTTTGAATTGAGTTTTGTTGAGATGGATAAGACAAGCTCTATAAGGGAGCAGCTTAATAACACTAAAATATGCGATCGACCGTTATCATCAGTTATTTGTCATTTTTTTATTTAGGAAGTTTACGCTTAAGAGATTACTTAGGACCTTAACTAATATATATAGTAGTAGTTAGCATTGGGGATTTAATGTTTCAAGATCGAGGTCGCCCATTCTGCATCCTTGATCAATACTATTGTTCTAATTCATCCTTCTATTGTAGATCTTCATTAGAATGTAGGTGTCACTGGCATGCCTTTTCCATTGTAGTGGAGGGATACATATTTATATTCATACATTTGGAAGAAAACACTCAGGAGGAAAATGATTAAGAATATTAATCAACTGTGTTTCTTGTAAATCTCAAGTTATTTGAAGAAGCCCTTAAACGCAAAAATGATTTTAATAGATGACACAAGATGTGTGACCTATATCTAAATTGATTTTATTTCTAAAAATTATTTATATAGTTTTAAGAAAAAATATTAAACCAACTAGTAAGAGTAAATGACCATGAAAGTAAGTAAAGCAAAGAACATCCATAACATAAGGATTTTGATGTGGTAAAACTTCCCAAGAGGAAGCATATACGAGGACCTCTATGCCCCAAAACAAAAACAAATTCACTAGTAGTCAAGAACAAGTTACAAATACAATAAATATCGAAGATGGATAAAAGAAAAATGTCTAACAAAGATACCCTCTCAAACACAGGTAAATGCCTCTAAATGTTGATGCAACAGTTTCAAGTTGAATAGATCAGGAGAGCTTCCAATTATCAACATATTACAGTGTATTTGGTGCAATGTGCAGTGAAGTGAAAATGCACTAAAAAAACACACTCACTAAAGTTTTACAGAAAATTAGTTTGAACAAATCACACCATCTGAATGTATATGTGCACAGTTTTAACAATCTCAAGATCATATCTCAAATTTTCCCAAAATTTTTAGACCTAGGTTTCAATAAATTGGATTTACATAAAAAAAACAGTTTTCAAAACTTGTTCGAAAAATAAAATGTTTTCTTTCAAAATAGTTATTCACAATATTTACACAATTAATAACCAAAACAATTTTAGAAAATCTCAAATCCGATTTAAAGGTTTGAAATATAAATGAAAAGTTTCAAGAGTTTTTTAAAACAACGTTCTCAAAAAGTATGTATTTGCAACACATAAATCTTATGATAAAAACCAAATATACCTAGAAGAAGATAAACATAAAATATGTTATAGGTTTTTTCTAACTTTAAATTGATTTGAAATGAGAAAAGAAAACAAGAAATGAAAGCACTCCAACTCTTTGTTTTCTTTCATCTTTCTAGTTCTCTCTCTAGAACTCTCTCTTCTCTTTTTAAAACTATCTTCTTCCCTTTATAACTTTCTTCTCTCTCTCTCTCTATCTATCTAAAAATCCTAAATGTCTGACCAAAAAACCTGTTAGAATAATGATGCATGGGTTTAAATAGAAAAGGTTATAAGCAGCTTACAACTGGATGAAATAAATGGATAGGATTGAAACTATTATATCAAGGTCAATCTAATGGTTAATAATGATGGGTATTAAGGATGCTAACCTGGGTATACATGTCAAGAGGTAATAACCAATGTTTTTCAATCCTTGGCAAATCCCTAATCATCCTTCGCCCTTAATAAAAATGATCCTATGGTTGTAAGATTACTGATCAAAATTAGATACAGAGAAAACACGACTTAAGGATAGTTAACATCCAAATGTATCCTTATGTTTGTAAAATTTTAAAAAATATAATTTTTAATGACATAAGAATGTTTAATAATTCAATTAAAAATACCAGAAAAACATTTTAAATTTTGAAAAAAAATTCCTAATATATTTTCACACAATATTTTATCAAAATATCAATTTTCCACAATTTTGGCATTAATAAACGAAGGATTAAAAATTGATTAATTTTAAAATTAAATTCAATTAAATCAATTTTGATTCTTAAAAAATTATTTAAATGATTTTGACGTATTCTAATGAATGCAATTGTGTGAATATAGTGTAGTGAAGTGTTTCCCCACTATTCTCTATGGTCTTTATTGCATACATTGATCTTGATGCAGATAGGAATCCCTTTAGGGCCTTCAGTCTTAAATGAAACTTAATAGGGATCTCTTTTAAAATAAATGTTTTGGCACAATATCCAAACTAGTTGAATACTTGATAGTCTAGATTCAACAAATCCTAATGAGTCTTCGATCTAAGAGTGTTTAAATCTCACCCTTTGGATATTTGTGGCAAATCTCCATTGAGTACATATATATTCTGTGGAATTCTTTTGAACTCTTTGGCAAAAAATAAAACCTAATCCTATCCAAATACCAATATACCCATCCTTGTATCGAAAATAAGAAGAAGGGCATAAAATACAACTTAAATAAAATCATTTGATCCTGGCCAAAATAAACTAAAATAAATTTGATCAAATTTGCATAATAACTATACTCTTTCATCAAGTGATTACTGTAAGATAAGTGTAGAGATGATAAGGAGGAATATATGCAATAATATGGATGTACTCTACTCCACCATTTTAAAGAAATAGACAAGGGTCTAAAATAATGAACAAACAAAACGTGTCTTGACAGGTGCTGATCCTACATTAATAAGTTATGAGTGGTGCCTTTTATTATTCATAAACATCCATTCTCCATAACCTCATATAGAAAATTATTAACATGACAAAGACAAGGATGTAGGTTCATGTATAACATGTAAATCAATCAAGTATAACCATCCCTATTTCTCTTCTTATACATTCAAAACGAATATTATCTAGAGGCTTAGTTATAAAGTGAGTAAGTTTCTTTTTAGTGCTAACATATTCAATTAAGAATTCTTTAGATTCTACTGAGTCTCTAATAAAATGATGGCGATTTTTTATGTGTTTGGTTTGAGAATGCTGAACATGATTTTTAGTTATGTTTATAATGCTCACATCGTCACACAATAAAGTATCTTGAGTCTCTATAATGTCATAATCACTTAGCATATGTTTGATCCACATTAACAGAACATAAAGCTTCAATCTCCTATATATTCTGCCCTGGAAGTAGATAAGAAAATACAAGTTTGTTTTTTTAATCCCCAACCAACATAGTTCTATCCAACATAATAACAAGCACCAGAGGTACTCTTACTGTCGTCATAACAGCATGCCTATTAAACATCATTTCACCCTAAAATACTACTAATTGTGTCATTTGTATACCAAAATACTAACTCCAAAGTCCCTTTAATATATTTCATAATTCTCTTAACGCTTTTAAGGTGATTTTCTTTAGGAACAAACTGATAATGAGCACATACATAAACAAAAAACATGAAATCAGGTAGAGAAGCAGTTAAATATAATAAACTATCTATCATGCATGTATATAAAGTAGGATCTATGCAGTTACCACTTTCATTTTTAGTTAATTTCGTGGTTGTGCTCATAGGTGTACATGCTATTTTGGCATCATTCAAATAAAACATCATTATTAAGTCTGTATCATATTTGGATTGACATATAATAAGTCATCATCAAATTATTTCACATGAAGTCCAAGGAAATATTATAACTCCCCCATAAGTGACATGCGAAACTCCCCATTCATAAAATTTGAAAACATTCTTTTTGAGGGGAAATGGAACCAAAGATAACATCATCTACATACACTTGTGCAACTAAAAGGTCATTTTTTAATTTTCAAAAAATTAATGTCTAGTCACTGCCACCGCGATCGGACCCTTTATTGAGTAAAAAAGTCAAAAGGTGATCATACTAGGCCCGAAGGCCTTACTTGAAACCATATAATGCATTTTTTAGTCTAAATACATGTTCAGGGTATTTTGGTTCAACAAAACGTTTTGGATACTCTACATAAACATCCCCATATAAATCACCATTAAAAAATGTGCATTTAATAGTAATTTGAAAGAAAATTAACTGTAAATGACAGGTAACAACCAAGAGAAGAGGGACAAACTCCATCCAAGTAATCGGAATGAATGTGTCAACTACATCTATCCCTTCTATCTGGTTGTATCCATGAGAAACCATCCTATCTTTATTTCTAATTACCACCCATGTTTTATCAATTTTATTTTTGAAAATCCATTTAGTACCGATTACTTTATTATTAGATGGCCTAGGTACGAGATAACAAATATCGTGTGTTTTAAATTGTCATAGCTCTTCTTGTATCGCATTTATCCAAAAGGAATGTTGAAAAGCTTCATTTATATTTTTAAGTTCCACAATGGAAACAAAATAGGCAAAATTTGCAAAATTATGAAGTTGTGATCTCATTCTAACTCCCTCTAATACTTCACCAACTATGTTAGTGATAAGATGATCTTTAGAAACCCAGTTAGGCACGACTGGGGTTTCAACAAGTGAATTATCCATTTTAATTGGTGATTCCATGTTTTTAAAAGTTCTAACTCATGATCAGAAGTTACAATTTTACTAACAAAAATGGATGTACTGTCTCAATAGTTGACTTTGTTCTTAAATTACACACCCTATAAAAGTGACTACTTTAAGAATGGACTAGGAAAATGCCTTTATCACCCCAGGATTCAAATTTAGAACGATTTTCTCTCTCACTACAACATAACAAATTCTCTCAAAGGTTCTTGACTTTTTAACATTATGCTTTTTTATCATACCATAGTTCATATGGAGTCTTTTTGGTAATTTTATGGAGGTAAATTCTATTTTTAGTATGGAAGGCCATTTGGATAGCTTCAACCCAAAAATATTTCGAAAGACTTTTAGCATTAATTAATACCCTGACCATTTCTTGTAGCCCTTTATTTTTACGGTTAATTGTTCCGTTCTGTTAGGGGTCTTAGGAGCACTACACTCATGAAAATACCCATTTTCATAACAGTATTCAACATAGCTAGTGTCTTTAAATTCACCTCCCATATCACTTCTCATACATAATGCTTGGGTATTGTTTGCATTTTCAATCTTCAAAAGGATTTTAATATTCTTTTTAAAACTATTCGATTTTTGTTTCATGAAAGTTGCCCATATAAAACATGAGAAGTCATCCACAATAACTGAGATATAACAATTAGCACAAAGTCTAATACTATAGGAAGGACCCTTTAAGTCCATCTAGATGAGATCGAGGGGTTTTAAAGTTAAAACATCAACTACTTTCTTATGAGGGGTTTGAGTTATCTTTCCCACTTGAAAAGGTCCACAAACAATGTTTAGACTCTTTTTAATTTTAGGTAAACCCTTAACAATCTCTTAGATACTCAATATGCTAAGGTTTTCAAAATTTGTGTGACCTAGCTTTTTGTGCCACAAGCCAGTATCATTAAATTTAGTCAAAAGACAATAAGTAAGAATAGGGTACACTATATAGCAATTCCCATTATTCATGTTTCCTAGTATGATGCAATTACCACTTTTGTCAAGCACTTTAAACTCATTTTTTGAAAAATTAACAGAGTAATTTGCACCATAGAATTGACTTATACTAAGAAGATTTGATTTTAACCCTTTAACTAATAGAACATAATCATGGAGAGGCAACCCATCCTCAGAAGACCGTTCCTTTACCTGTGATTTGAACAAAACTACATCTCGAAACATGACTTTCCCACTATGGTCGTTAGGTTTTTCAACTTGGTTTTGTCACCAATCATATGCCTATAACAACTTGAATCTAAATACCATTAAGTTGAGTTGGTTTTAGCTTTGAGTGTATAAATCACAATGTTTCATCTCAACTATGGTAATAGATCATCTTTCCTAACCCCAATTAGCCTAGTCTTAAAAGCCTTTTTTGCTTTCTGATCAATTGGAAGGTTGAGGAGTTCTGCAAGGTGATTTTTTCTTAGTTCGAGATTTGTTATTATTTTTTCCTCCAAAATGATTTTGAGTTTATCTAAGAAGAACATAACTATTTTTCTTCACACAGGAGTAGTTAATTTAATTATCAACAAGCGTGTAAATTATTTCCTGAAAATAATTATCCAAGTTTTGTCCATCGACATCACAGTAGGAACAATATGTAAATAACATTGGTTTGACCCTAGTATCTAGCCCCTTGAAAGATAAGTTTGGTCTGAGTCTAATTTTTAGATCTTACTAGAATAAACCCATAATTTTCTTTGCATCTAGCCGGTGGCCAAACATACTTAGGTTTAGGTTCAACCTTTTGCTAGGGAATACACGAGTTCTACGTCACCTGCTAGATTTAAATGTTTTTTATAAGAACTTTCTTTGAAAAATGTAGTTCCTTTAATTTTAATCGAGTTTTCATTTGCAGTAAAACAAATTCCACTTTTGTCATTTTCTTGTCTCATTTCATTCAACATATGTTCTTTTTATTTTGTTGAGTTTTCAAAATTTTATCACTTTCTAAAAAATTTTGAACATTTTATCTTGGAATCTTCCCATTCAACCATAGTGGCCTAGTACTTTTGTTGTAAAACAAAATTATTTTCAGAAAGTTCAATTATTTTAGATTTAAATCCTTTAATCAAAATCTCATAAATTAATCCTTTACTCATGTATTCATCGGCATTTAGTTTAACAGTCCTACTCAGATTCTCAACTTGGTCAGACAGTTTTTTCATAAATTTTTTAGACATAGAAAATTCATTTAATGTTATAGCATATAGGACTTGAAAATTTGGCAGAAACTTATTCGTCATTGCTACCACTAAGTGGAGTGTGTGTTGTGATCCCTAATGGTTTAATTTTATTTATGGAACTCACACACACACACAATTCGTATGTATTACTGTCACTTTGACTCACACACCTATCCAACTTAGCAAATTTATTAGAATAAGAGATATAAGAAATAGTATCAGTAGCATTATCATCAAATGTGTTGATGATACGAGAAATCGTACATAGGTAGATCTCGTGTCAACAAATCAAGTATGAAGTGTAGAATAAATAGATAAAGTAAGCAAACAGAGAGTAGACAAGATATAGAGTGGTTCAGCCCCCGAAAATGGGCCTACGTCCACTGTGTTGCTTCCTTCTCATTATGTGCATTTCATTGTACAATATTATCATGCCTATAGAGGCGTACAAGTATGAGAATAAAGGAGAGTACATGATAGTATTAGGGATTTCGGTGTGCCCGTGAGGTGGCTGTGATGTAGATTCTAGGCCTCCAAAGCTTATGTTGGGGTGATGTCGAGAGAATCTGTGTTGTAGTGCCTCGGGTGTGTTTTTAACCGACTTATCTTTCAGGTGTGACCCTCTATTTATAAGGTGGTGTGTTGAATCACGTGCCATGATCACGTGGCGTACATCAAGTCTGCAGTAGATGTGGATGAGGGTGTGCGGCCTAGAGCAGCAGCGCTGCTGTTGGAGTGGGACCGCGGACCTTAAGCTGGGGTGCCGCGGCCTCTTAAGGAGAGCCGCATCCTACAGTTGTTCTGGCCACACATTGAGTGAGACACCTGCCGCGGCCTGTGTGATTGTAGAAGTACTGCCACGGCAGGGTGCTATACTTGTACTATCAATAAGCCCCCAAGCCGTAGTGCCAAGGGAGATATATTGGGACTGCGGCTTAGTAGCCTAGGTGCCGCGGTGCTTCCAAAGCGACGATTCGTCTTCCGCGCTCCCTTATATAAATTTTTTCTGTCCGTGGACTTCATTACATTTCCAAAACTTTTGAGAGCAAATCGAGAGCGAAACTCTGCACATTTCTTCTTGCATATTCCGGTGACCCTCTGAGGCGGTGTGTGGCAGTTCAAGGTGGTCTGTAGTTGATCTTCGCGATTCTCTTCATTCCCAGGTGATTTTTCAACCACCATTTACAATTTTCTTCCCTTTTTATGCCTTTCCTGGTTCATTTGCTAGAGATCTAGGGTTTTATTTGTTCGTTTTGCTTTTTCCCACATATGCTGCATATCACTGTTCTTGATGTTCATAGTCGAACCCTCCACATTCTGTGAATTAGATCTTAGAATGGTTAAAAATTAGATAATTAACTGTTTAGGATAGATGCCGCGGTATGACATGATTATAGTAATCATCGGAACTTGCAATTCTGCGTCAAACCGTGCTAAATGGCCGCGGTCCTTCAAGCCATCATCCGCGGAATTAAATCACCCTCTCGGTCATCTCAGAACAGCCTTAAAACTTTCATGAACCCAAGACATCCATGTAAAATAACTGTAGTTACTACTAGAGCATATCGAATTGTCTGAAGAATTAGGAATGACCGCGGTCGGGAATGCCTTGAAGCAATTCTATCTTATTTCCATGGCAGCGCATGTTCAACAAATATGGATGTGGCCGCAGGATACTTGTAACGTTGGCAACTATATTTGAGGCGGGATTCTTCCCAAACAAATCAATTCCTCAACAGATGGGCGTAGAGGGTAATTAACTGTGCCATTATTTTTATTCCGCGGTCATTTTATTTTCTTCAACTTGTTGAACTCATGCTATTCCTTTTCAGGTGAAGAAGTTGATAGGGAGCTGCTGGCTGCGCAGCTGGCAGAGATGGATGAGGACGCGGTCGTCCTGAATAACACTACGCGAAGCAGAAAAAGGAAGAGGTCCCGAGCTAAGGTACATGCCGCGGCCGCCACTGGAGATAAGACCACTGATCCTGCCGCAGATCAGGTGGTTAATGATGAAAACCCAGAGCATCATGAACACTTTGACGATGATATAGGGGAAAATTTGGCCGCGGCTGGCCTGATGTCAGCGGAAGTCCCCCTCCCATCGTCCTCTCCTCCCCCACCAAATGTACTGGCGGTTAATGCAAATTTGCCACCTCCCCAATTTCGCGGAGAGTCGGGGCCATACGGTAGGCCAAGGCCTCAATTAAGGCAGTCTGACCGAAATTCCTCCTGGGACACTACTGCAAAGGCTGCGCGGAGAATGAAGCGAGCCTTGGATGCCGCGGACCTCGACCGGCTGGTTGGGGAGGATCACGAGGATCTGGAGGACTGTGGCCTCCACAGCCTTCTGAGGGTACGTACTTGTCATTTAATCTTTGTATCTCATATTTTTCTGTACTTTTTCTAACATCTTTTATTTCATACAGGCCGCCGATGTCATTACGGTCCATAAGAGAAAGTATGAGGCTTTGTATAGGCTGAAAGAGGCCGAAAAGAGTGCTCATGCCGCGGACCTGCAGTCTGCACGGACCACCTCTTTTGAGGTAGGGAAAGCGTCCGCTGTCGTGGCCCTCCAGGCAGCACATGTGGACTTGGAGAAAGCCAACAAGGCCAGAGAGGAAGCGGAGGAGAATTTCAATCAAGCCGCGGAATCTCTGAAATCATCATAGGTCCAAACAGCCGAAGCCGCCCGTGTTGCAGAGATTGTAAATGCCAAGCTCGCCTCCTCCAGCAAAAGTATCAAGAGCTAGAAGCCAAGTCTGCTCAGAAGGATGAAGACCACGCCGCGGCCATACAAAAGATGGAAGTTGATCATGGAGAAGCCCTCCAGCTAGCCATATATCATACCGTGGAGTCATTCAAAGGCTCCAAGGATTTCTTCCTCATTAACAACAGGGCATACCTCCGCGGCTACCAGGAGTTGCGGCAGAGAATCATTAAGAACTTTCCTGATGCTAAGGAGACGGTCCTCGCTTGGAAATTAAGTGATGCAGAACATCAGGAGTGTATTGCTGAGTTGAAGGCCGCGGCTGAACAGAGAGCAAGGCTGAAAGCCCAAGCAGAGGCAGAGGCAGAGGCAGCGGCTGAGGAGGGGGAGACAGAGACTTCCGCGGGCGGAGAAGAGGCTGACGATGATGATGACGCAGCCTCTTAAATTCTCAATTTCTGTTGCATCATTTTTTTGTAATGTTAGATTTCCTTTGTGGATGCGGCCTCCATTTTGTAATCTGACTATTAATACAAAGGTTGCGGCCATATTTTTATCACTGATTGCCTACTTGATATTCCTTGCTTTTCAATATTGCATGTTTTACAATGCCTGCTATAATGAATGATTGCGCGTTACTGCCTCATATTTGCAACTTGCTTTCTATATTGAATGAACTTGTAGGACTTGTTGCTAGGTCCGCGGCAGCATAGTATAATTCGATGCAATCTTGCTCTTATTAATGATCCGCGGTGTCCTTGTCACTTTGGCCCTTTTTTGTTTTGCCCCTGAAGCTCTGTAGGGCTGTGATTCCCCCAGCCACGGTGCCAATGAAGTATGGTTCTGGGACTGCGGCTTAATTTCTTCAATTTTTTGTAGAAGCAGCGGACCCTTTGGTTATCTACTCGTTTGCCATGTAGAAATAGAGTAGATCGATTCCGCGGTAATTTTGAACGAGGGCAAATGTTCTGAATTCAAGTCCATCTCAGCGACTCTCAGTCGCTTTTTCCATTCAGCTGTGGCAGGTTGCCATCCAGTGCTAGGACAGCGCTTTTTCCATAGTAACAGAGCCTCTTATAGACGCTTCGATTGTCTTTCATGGATTTCCTTTAGTCGATCTTGGGACACTATGAAGACTCCCCAGACTGGGTTATGTTATTAAGCCACCCATAGCTAATATGCGAGACACTATCAAGCCTCTCCAGGTTGGGTTATGTTATTAAGCCACCCACAGCTAATATGCGAGACACTATCAAGCCTCTCCAGGCTGGGTTGTGTTATTAAGCCACCCACAGCTAATATGCGAGACACTATCAAGCCTCTCCAGGCTGGGTTATGTTATTAAGCCACCCACAATTAATATGCGAGACACTATCAAGCCTCTCCAGGCTGGGTTATGTTATTAAGCCATAGCTAATATGCGAGACACTATCAAGCCTCTCCAGGCTGGGTTATGTTATTAAGCCACCCACAACTAATAATATATATTAAGCCATCCCTGGCTAGACATTGTAAACCTCCCAGCTCGATGACGAGTCCCAAAAGCTAAGAATGGGCATTATAAGCCCCCGGGTACTTGAGTTGGCGTTGTAGGCCCTGGTGTCTTATAAAAGCTCCTTGAATCCTCAGATGCTTTTGCGAATATGGTCATCATATGATAAGATGTAGTTGAACATTGCGAGGGGAACTTCTGAGCTAATGAAGGTCATAACCCAACCATAAGTGCATCCCGAAGTAGAATAATCCTTCGAGATAATTTTGTTATATTTCCTCTGAAATCTGTTTAAGACAAAAAGTCTTTTTGTGAGGTAGCAGGTTATGAAACCAAGAGGAATATCAGATATAGCTAAACTTGCTAGTTCATATATTTATATATGTATGCTGCAGCTAATGACTTTGTTAACAAAACATAAAGTCTCGAGTATTAAGGCTACAGTAAGCTTCATAAAACATGAACAGAAATAGTTGAAATTAGAAAGACTAAGGATGAGATGCGGTATGCAGCCTCTGGTAGATCTGGCTGAATCCCTTATGCATTCTTCAGGAATCGCTGCAGCATCCCTTGCCCGATTAGCCTTTCCACTTCATCCTTTAGAGCATAGCATTGCTCTGTGTCGTGGCCATGGTCCTGATGGAATATGCACCAGGTAGCTTTGTTCCTCTTGTGGGGTGGAGCTCTCAATTTTTCTGGCCACCTTAAAATCTTGTCCCCTTTGATGACTTCCAAGATCTCTTCAATCGGGAGGTTCAACTGAGTATAGACACCAGACTTTTTCTGCCTTTTTTGACCTCTGACAGTTGATTCCGCGGGTTCATTTACTGCCGCGGCAGGCATGGCTGGCTTTGCTATTTCCTCCACTTCCGTGCCTATGTTTTTAGATGCCTCAGCCTCCAGCATTAGCACCCTCTGAGTTAGAAAATTGACCTGGGTCTGAAGCGAGGCGTGGCTATCATAGAGATGATTAAAGTGATTGTATAGTTGCATGATCTCATCCTTGACTTCTGCACTCCGGCTGGATTCTCCCTCCATCTCTGCTTTTGTTAGTCTTTACAATGTATATATATAATCTGAGAACAAACTAACAGAAGTGAGCAATCTCAGAGATACTAAAGTAACCAAGTAGGAAATGGGGATGCAGCACACTGCTACGGGGCACCGCGGCCGCGGCCATAAGGCACGTAGCAAGATGCACTGTCGCGGCCTCATATGATACACCATGGTAGAGATAGAGCCCGACTGATTACGCTCCTCAACGTTTGAAGCTTTTGTAACTATCCTAGTGGAGGCCACGGACCTAAGACATATTTACTGTCTGGCCGCATCCCCTCATAGGCAGCAAGGAGCAATCCCAAACCTGAAGCTCGGGAACTGAGTTTCTCTCCCGAAACTTATGGGGAGCACACCTACTAGGGTTTGTCCATGAGTAAATAACCTCTCGGTGCACACACGACACAATTTCAATGATAAACCCTAGATCATAGGCCAAGAACAGAAAAAAGGAGTAGATACAATTCCTCCCTAATCATTCATCTTTTTGAGGCAAAAGCTCATCATGCTTTTCGATACTAGCTAGATAGAATGATATCACAGGGGTATGCAAGATGTATCTAAAGCCATAAGATGGAGTATATCTTAATATAAGAAATACCCACTTATGGGTGTGAATATGATGCGGAGTCCAATAACCAGTAACCGACCCGTGAGGAGATGACCCAAAGGACCCCCCGGGATCGAATAAGGTGTTTGAAGAACTCATATATGCAGAGAAACAAGATTGAAATGTCTTGATTCCCACAGATGGCGCCAAATTGATGATACGAGAAATCGTACATAGGTAGATCTCGTGTCAACAAATCAAGTATGAAGTGTAGAATAAATATATAAAGTAAGCAAATAGAGAGTAGACAAGATATAGAGTGGTTCAGCCCCCAAAAATGGGCCTACGTCCACTGTGTTGCTTCCTTCTCATTATGTGCATTGCATTGTACAATATTATCATGCCTATAGAGGCGTATAAGTATGAGAATAAAGGAGAGTACATGATAGTATTAGGGATTCCGGTGTGCCCGTGAGGTGGCTGTGATGTAGATTCTAGGCCTCCAAAGCTTATGTTGGGGTGATGTCGAGAGAATCTGTGTTGTAGTGCCTCAGGTGTGTTTTTAACCGACTTCTCTTTCAGGTGTGACCCTCTATTTATAAGGTAGTGTGTTGAATCACGTTCCCTGAGCACGTGGCGTATATCAAGTCTGCAGTAGATGTGGATGAGGCTGTGCGGCCTAGAGCAGCAGCTCTGCTGTTGGAGTGGGACCGCGGACCTTAAGGTGGGGTGTCGCGGCCTCTTAAGGAGAGCCGCATCCTACAGTTGTTCTGGCCACGCATTGAGTGAGACACCTGCCGCGGACTGTGTGATTGTAGAAGTACTGCCACGACAGGGTGCTATACTTGTACTATCATGTGTTACTAGCAGAAGTAAAACAACATCATTTTCAACTATAGTACTAGCAAGAGTAGAAAATTCATCACAAGAAGATATAAAATGATCATCATAAAGGAAAACATCACCATAATATTCAATAACGTTAGCATAAAATGTATTCAAATCTTCATGTATGTTCCATGTTCATGAATCATCATCATAAGAATCACTTGAGTCATGAAAAGTTTTGGTAATACGAGCCTTATGTGTGGTTTGAGTTTTACTATAACAACTATTATCATAACGTCCCATTTTTCCACATTTATGATATTGTACATGTGACTTGTCTGGCTAAGGTTTATTAATATTTGACTCTGTGGGTCTTTGAAATTTTCTATCACGTGTTTAAGATACTTGAAGTCCCTAATGCCCAGGTTGTCCTTTACGAACAACAACAAATTTTAATATGTTTTAATTTTTTTTAAATTTTTTGCTCCTTAGGGAAGTTTGAGAATCAAGAGTTTCTAGATCTGTTCTTAGTCTGAGTCAATGTCCAGGTCAGGCACAAATAATTTAGGATTTCTCATCTTAGAAGTGAAGCCTATTTTTGACTCACTATGCAAACTAATAGTTGAGGCTAATAATTTTTTGTAATCAACTTCCATTTCCACAGTTCTTAATCTTCTACTAAGAAGTTTAGGAGTTAAATTAGGGTCATCAATTTCTTCAATGTCATACTTTTTATGCTTAAACTTAGCAAGGAGAGATTTTGAAATTTTTATTACAATAACTCTATCATGGTAATAAATGCCATTAGCATACAATTTGGCAATTATATAAGTGAGTCTTAGGTCAATTTAATCAACGGTTTCTGAGTTAGACATCACAATAGTGTTATAATGTTGACTAGCATTTAAGTCTTCGCAGCTTTGACATGATGACCACCTTTATGAGAAGTGATCATTGTGTCCCAAGATTCTTTGGCAATCGTACAATGAGATATACGTTTTAGTTCATGTTCACTAATAGCCATAAAGATATAGTCATGTCCTTTATTATTGTACAGAGGAGTTTTTTTTTATCTTAAGTATATTCACTCAATGATTTACTTATTCTCTCAGTGATATGTGACACCCCGCCTAAAAAAATGCCTGGCGATCACTCCTGTACCAAATTAAAATAGGAATCACCTATAGTTCATCCTTAGCATCACTGTCGAAAACCAAATTAATTACTAATAACCTATTAGTGTGGCATCAAAATTTTGTTTAACTAATCTTTTTAAATAAACTATACAAATAAAATATTCACATAGTTTATATAAATGGAACTAAAAATAAATAAAATAACTGAACACTCGGTAACAATAATACAACCCAATTGAATTCCGCATAGAAAGGCGGTAAAAGAATAAATAAAAGCAGTTGGGTTATTAGCCCGATTGTTTATACAACACCTCCTATCTAGATTATAAGGATAGAACCGTCTATTGAAAACCTGCATGCATCCATAGCTGCCGCAACACACGTCTGAATCGAAGGAATCATCATCCAGGCGTCCATGTGTCTGGACACCTATATTTATATAATATATAGCAAGAGGGAAAATATAAAAACGGGACAGAGCCTGAGTTGTGAAAATATTTTTCAAGTGCAGAAATGCTTTATTTAGAAAATATGTTTTATCTCATATTTAAATTGGTATCTCACTCCCATGAGATACCCCTTACCTCTCTTCTAATAGTGCACTCCTAGCGTATTCGTCTAAACATCCTAGTCAAGCTACTCTTTCATCTAATGGTTTACTTACGCTCAAAACCATCATTTAGGAGTCCTGATATCATAACTAGGATTCCCCATATAAAACCCTAAATTGTAATTTAACTCCCCGTACTCTTAAGGGAAGAAAACTAACAAATCTGGCCAAAATGAATCGATTCGCCCTTATTACGAATCGATTCGCCCTTATTGCGAATCGATTCGGGTGAGCGAATCGATTCGGCCCCCAGTCTGAATCGATTCAGAAAGTGTTAAGCAAGTAGGTCCTTAAAGGCAAATCGATTCAGTCTAAATCCGAATCGATTCGGCCTAAGGAAGCCTTACCAATCCCCTTAGGCGAATCGATTCGGCCTGTTCGAGGGGCACTGTTTGATTGACTTTTCAATCTCCAAAATACCCCAATATCAACTCAACCTCCATTTGTATGGTTTCTAATCGCAACCGCCAACTCTATAATCATCCTAACACTGATTTCTAACTAACACATAAATTTCTTTTCTCCCAATGTAAAGTTTGATTTCTAAATAATGATTTTGATCTCGGATAGCCTTCCGTTGAAAAATCATTAAAAATGCAAAAAAAATCAGAAAATGCGCGTTTGGCTCCCACACGATCGTATCGAAAAATTCTATAAATTTTTTTCTTTGACCAAGAGCCGAATCGATCCTCTTCCTAGCCGAATTGATTCAGAAGTGACGTTGGTCACTATTCACCATCTTCTACAAAAATCCCAAACCTCCATTAATACACCTCCAAGCTTTTTATTTCTTCTCCCAACCTCATTTACTCACAACCAACTATACTTACACACATAAAAAGGGTTAATCATCCTAGCACCAAAAATCAACCATTAATTTCTACGAATTTCTAAGTTTCTCCCATTTAATATTTTTCGGGGTTTACTCGTTAAACTTCCGAAAAACCCGTCTGATTCATGAAAACCCAATCCTAAAATCATATAATTTATTATTACCAACTATGATATGATATTTATGCTAAAAAATAAATAAAGTAAGTAAACACTTTTCTCGTGGATAAAATCCGACGTCCTCGAGTCGAATCCCGCGGAGTTTGGCCGAAACCTCCCTTTTCTTCCTCTTTTTCTCTCTTCTTTTCCTCTCCTCTTTCTTTTCTCTCTTTTTTTTCCTTTCTACCATTCTCTCTTGTCTTAAATAGAAGAGAATTAAGGGTTTATCCCTTTAAACCTAAAAATGACTCGTTTACTCAATTACGAGTCCCTTTTAATCCAAAAATTCCCAGAATCCAAACACTACTCCCGGATACTCTATTCTAACTATCTCGGCCATTTCGAAACCAACCGCACACTCTAAATATCCATCTGAAATACTTGACCGCAAGTCACTAATTTAACCCAATACATCTCAGTGCGGGCTTTCCCATTAAAATATTATCCTCTGTCGCTTTACCCAGCAACGACATATAATTGAAATACTGAAACTCATTTACTTAATTTTAAAAGTAAAATATAACACCCCCCAAGAATCATCTAATCCTTTCAAACTAAAAAAAAATACTATTCATAATAATTTCTTAAATTCCCAAATTACACTTACTTGTGAATTTTAATTATCCTCAAAAGTGTGGGGTATTACACACTCCCCCCTTACAATGGAATTTTTCCCTCGAAATTTAGATACAACCAATACTACCAACACTAACCTAGGATAGCTCCACATCCTAATGCCTCAAGGGGAACGGTACTAACCCGATGGCTCTCAACCATACACTAAATCAGCACTCACCTCTATCGAGGCCTATATACGTCCATTCTATCTCAGGCGGTATATAAGCTCAACTTACTAAGGTGCCCACACACCTTATAACTCGTCCTTCTCTTCACAACAATAAAAAAAATGTCTAATACGTACACTCTCTCTAAAGAATAGGCCTTATTTCCTTGGTGTAATACTCATATATGGGTCTTCACAACCCGCAAAATCCCATCCTTCTCAAGGTTAACCAACCAATCTTTCTATATCGGCGTCACTAACTCCACTGGCTTTACTGCCCAATAATTTTAAGATCGAAGTGTTTCCTACCTACGTGAAATAGTACTATCCTAAATTAGGTCCCTAGTGACCCAGACCTTTCTCAACTCTCGACATTTGCTCGGTCAAGTTTAACCAACCAATCTTTCTATATCGGCGTCACTAACTCCACTGGATTCACTGCCCAATAATTTTAAGATCGAAGTGTTTCCTACCTACGTGAAATAGTACTATCCTAAATTAGGTCCCTAGTGACCAAGACCTTTCTCAACTCTCGACATTTGCTCGCTTTCATGTGTGGGCCATCTCGCCAAGCAAAATCCACACAAGGAACCCTCCCGTTACACTACTCCCTCGCGTCATCGATTATTGAGATATAACGGCCTAAGGCACACCGGCAGGACGTCCCAAGTGCTCCCTCGCGAACTTATTAATGCTTTTCTACTATTCTATCCTTACACCTAGGCGAAAAGGAATGTCTAACTAATCGAGGCGCCCACTCTCTGCAAAAGCGTTATGAACATCTTACCCAAAACATACTTCCTCGAAAATTTGCCTTTTCATTAAGTCCTGGCTATAAGCCTCAAATCAATTTCTCTAACTCCAACTTCCCCCACCTACTTGCGGTGAGAGGACCACTTTAGTGGTCTCCATAGCACATATATTTCCATAATCATACCATCATCATACGGCCCTTAATCTATAGTTTTTCCTCCATACTATATGACTTATCGACAAAACCAACATCCTTGCATCCTATAACTTCTCTCGACTCCTGGCATCGTTAAGGTTCATGCGTGGAGCATCTCGCAAAGTGAAATCCAACTAAGGAACCCCTCTAATACACTACTACTTAACTTTATCGGTCGTGGAGGTCCGTTAGCTTCAAATATGCAACCGGGACCTATCCCCTCTTTCAACAAAATATGGTATGAACTCTTATCTCTATCCAAGAGCCACACCACTAAGCGCTCACACTAACACTCAGTCCTTGCGCAACCAATAATGAGCTTAAACTCACAGCTCAACAATAACCCTGCATACCTTAAACCACCTCTATAAGGTCGCCACACACTCATAATATGATAATGAAAACATCTGCTCACCGAAGTTTCACCTACCCATAATAACAAAGGCGAACTTAACCTATATCCAGGTGAGATATCTCAACAATTACCTATTCCACCCTGAAACTGCGGACACGACAGTCTTGCAATCATTAGCCTGCTATCGTTCCGATAATCCACAAATACATTACTCTTACAATAGTACTATACTCGTATAACACACACAAAACGAGGAGTACAAACCTGATATAAATTCAAAATAGAACCCTGTAAGGACATAAATTTCCAATCGAGTCCCTGTAGTGTTTTGACTTAATTCCGTGAACAAAACTGTGTTTGTAATATGTCATAGGGAGAATTTTATTTTGTCATGATCCCACTTGGTCTATGACGTATTGAAGAAATTGAAGACGTTGCGACAAAGCTTCAAAGAAATAATCATGCCGATGTTTATGTTGTGCAAGTTTAATCGTCTTCAAAGTTAATTTCATTCCGAGATCACTCAGGTATGAATGCGTATAATTAATGGTGCTCAGAATTATTTTATAAAAGATAAGGATGTAATTTTTTATAATGAAAAATGATTTTAAATGTTTTAAAAGTGTTTTAATGATTCTAAACTTCATTTTATGATGATAAGCTCGAAATAGAATTTGACTAATTTGAATCTCTTTGTTAAGAGACTTTTTATCTGAAAGTCAAACTTCGCGAGGTCGCTCGAACGACATTGGATCTCGTTCGAACGAGATACAATGTCGCTCGAACGACATGCTTAAGTCATTCGAACGACACATTTTTCGAGGCGGTGTTTAAATCCTATTTAAACATTGTTTGCATCATAATTTTCGAAAGTGTGCTTTCTGGAAAAAGTTTTACGAACCAGAACCTTGTTTGCACATGTTTTCTAAGGTTTACAAAGCATAAACACATCCTTAGAGTTTGCAAAGATTCAAGTTATCATTCTTATATGTTTACGTGATCTTGCTTCACCAAAGTTGTTTGTTCTACACATTGAACACAAAGGGTTTTGCGGTGAAGAAGCGACGGACATCGTGTTCGACATCGTAGACGTATTAAAGCCATATCGGAGGACACTGAGACATACGTGGACGCGTGTGTTGTGGACAGAGATCGTAAAAGATGGAATTTCTGCGTGGTCACTATTGAAGAACGATTGAAGATCAGAAGGAACATCAAGACCCGTGGGGATCGAGTCTTAGTGTAAGGATAATTTGTCTTTGTAAAACCATTGTTCATAGTGATTGTCTGGCTTGGGCCGTCCGAGGTTGTTTTCCCGCTTTGGGTTTTTTCCTCGTACATTCGGAGTTGTGAGTATTCTTTGCTTTACTTTACTTACTTTAATCACTAGATGCATGTTTAGGATTAGTCAAGATAAAATTGGTTTAAAGTAAGAATTGGTATTTCACAACTTGGTTTGGTGCATAATTAAAAGTTGGATTTTTTTCGAAGAAAAATTGGTTTTGTTGAAACACACACATATCGGGCACCCCACAAATTGGTATCAGAGCTAGAAAACATTTTTATTTGTTTTATGATCCCGTGTGTTTTCAAATATGAATTCTGGATATAATGAATTTTCTCGAACTCCTATTTTTGATGGCACTAATTACACTTATTGTAAGATGAGAATGAGATGTGCTTTAAAATCTATTGATGAGCGTGTTTGCCTTTTTGTTGAAAAAGGTTGGACACCCCCTGTCACTATTGTAAGTGAGGTCACTAGTTTAAAGCCTGTTGAGTCTTGGACCGAAACTGAACAAAGACTTGCACAATATAATTCTAAAGGTCTGCACGTTATTTCTTCACATGTCACACAAGAAGAATATAATAGAATTATGACTTGTGAAACATCAAAAGAGGCTTGGGATATTTTGGCACTCACTCATGACGGCACTAGCACGGTTAGGGCGTCAAAACTTCAAAATCTCACTACATAGTTTGAGACCATTAGGATGTTAGAGAGTGAGACCTTTGATGAGTTTTATGCTAGGTTGTCCAATATTGTCAACTCGTCGTTTAACCTAGGTGAGAAAATTCCCGACAATCGTGTCATTAAGAAAATCCTTAGGTCGTTGCCTAGTAGGTTTGATGCGAAAGTGACCATTTTAAACTCCTTGGGTAGGTTAGAGTCAACGAAACTAGAAGAGATTGTAGGTGACTTACAAACCTATGAAATCGACATGATTACCTCCAAGCATGTGCCTAAGAAAGAAAAGGGTATTGCTTTGTAAACCCGAAAGGAGGAAATTAAAGTTTCGGATTCCGATTCCGATTTTGAGGATGTTTCTTTGTTAGCAAAGAAATTTAAAAAATTTATTAAGTCTCAAAAGTAATCGAAAGATGCCAAGAAATTTGAAAAATTCAAGAACAACAAAATGGATCCCACCTCTAAGGATAAGTTTGGAAAGCCTAAGAGAGATGAGTCGGATAAGTGTTTTGGATGTGAGGGGTATGGTCACAAGGTTAAGGAGTGTCCCACTAGACTTAAGAAAGAGGGCAAGCAACCCATTGTCTATAGTACCACCTTAAGTGATAGTGAACCGGAAGAGGGAGAGAGTTCCCCCATTGAGAGTAACTTTACTGCGTTTATGGCTTGTCATATGAGCGACAACGTCAATTCTCATGTGAATGACACTTCCGAGGAGGTTTTGAGTGTATCCCATGTTAGTGAGGGAGAAGAGAGTGACGAGGAGGAGGTTGATGTGAAAGAGTTGCAAAATGTGTTTAATGAGTTGTATGCCGAAACGGTGAAGGTGAAAAAGGCTAACTTAAAATTACAATCTAAGTTGAATGAGCGTGCCATAGAAAATAAGGATAGTTTGATTGAGGATCTTAGGGCACGAGAGAAGAAGTTTAGGGAGAAGTTGGAGTTTGTGGAGAAAGAGAGAGATAATCTTCGTGGTTTGATGGAGTCCTTGAAAAGGGAGATTTTAGAGTTTGAGGAGACTAGGCGTTTACTCGAGTCTAGGATTATTGAGTTGGAGGAAAGGTTGAAAGACTCATCTAGAGTCAAGTTTGATTTGAAGGCTAGGTCGGAGAAGTTAGATAAGATCTTAGGCACCGTCCAGATTAAGGGAAATAGGGGAGGTATAGGTTTTAGTGAGAGAGTTGTCCCCATTCCCCCCGCACTTGTGAGAAACACTAGGATGGTTAGAAAAGGTCCCCATAAAGGTAATCATTCCCACCACCGCTACACTTGCACATTTTGTGGTAGGAAAGATCACCTTAGGCGTTATTATTACAACCTTAGACAAGCTCCTAGGAAGTTTAGGAATAAAGTTTCCCCGATTCCCCACACCCCCATGCGTCGTTTTACACCTACTTGGGTTAGGAAATCGGATTTAGTGGCTTTAGGAATTAAACTTCATGATTCTCGTTTGGGTGCACTTGATTCTTCCCATGCTAAATCTAAAGGATGATAGTGTTGCCATGTTTGTCATATGATAGTTTGCTTCATGATATATTCATTGATAGTATTATGACATGTGTATCATTTTGTATTATAGTTTTCATTTGTTTGAGTCCTATTTGAAAAATACAAAAAGATTTTGTTTTGAGAAAACTTTTGAAAATCCAAAAAGATTTTTCTTTTCTTTGAGTCAAAATATGTTTGAAAAGACAAAAAGATTTTCAGTTTTTATTTTTTGAGTCTACATGTTTGATGTGGCATATTGGTGTGCTTGGACCCCCACATCATTTCATTATCCATGTGCCTAGGACATTTGATCATTATTATCGATACTTAGAATGATCTTAACCATTGTTTATATGGGGTGGTTTCGAAGTTGATATGCATTTTGATTCGACATTGTATATATGCCAACATCGCACACTTGCACGAGTTTATATGGATGATTGACTTCTCTTGCATATTTGAAATTGGTGAGGCGTTCTTATCTCAATCTTGTCATCTATGCGTAAGTAAACTTAAGGAGAAGTGTGCATGTAATAACCGTTTACCATGAGGATTTAAAATTGGTAAAAATGATGAGTGATTCATGGGAAAAGGCTGCGAGAGTTCAATTTAACTCGTCGTGAAAGCCACCGTTTAAAAGAGCCCAAAAGAAAATGCAATATGCTAAGAAAAAGGGCCAATAAGATTTTCTCTAAGTTGAGAAAGCTAGAAACCTAAAAAGAACTTGAAAAAATATGTTTATATGAGGGTGTTTGGTTGGAGAAAATTTAAACGGGTTTGCACATCTAATCCTAATGTTGAAACATTGCAATTTGACGCTATTGTTTGTAGAATCGTCAAAATTCTGGATTTGTGTACAAGAAGTATGTTTAGTTCATTAAGCTCACACTTTAATTGTCATTTGGCTATGATAAAGTTTGATGATTTATCGCTATCAATTAGAGCTTCTTGATCGTTTCGATGTGTTGGAATTATCACTCATTTGTTGTAGTTTCACACCCATACATTCCATGCCCATGTTTGAGCACATCGGTACTATGTTTGCATGTAACTCGCATTTTTAGTTTTAATGAGTTTTTGCGTTTTGTGCGAAAAGCTTACTGTTTTACCACTGTTTTTGCATCTGTCAGTCCCTTCCTGGAATTTTTTTGTGGAAATTTTTTCACTAGGCAATACTTTATAATATTTCTGGGAAACTGGGAAATTTTGGCAGGTCGCGCGAAGTCGTTCTAACGACATTGCATCTCGCGTGAACGACTTTGTACTTCGTTCGAGCGACTTCCTCATCTCGTTTGAGTGAAGTCCCTGGCTCGTTCGAACGATAAGGTGAAAAATGGATTTTGATTGGTTTGCAGTCCTCTGGTTTAATTTGATATATTTTTGGTTCTGCAGGAAGCATTTTTTTTTTGGATTAATTGGTTTATATGAAGGTTCTTTTCTGTTCCTAATTGATATTTTGCATATGAGACCATTTATCACAATTGATTTTATTGGTATATTGTTTGTGTGATTCCTTGGTTTACTAGCTACTGATTTGTTTTTGCACGATTATTTTTTAGCTAGCGGTTTAATGATTATTTAGCGGTTTTCATTTTTCAAAATTGGTATCAACTTGATTTGGTATCATATTCTCATGCTAGATATTTCATATCGGTTTATCTTTTCATCGGATTGTCTATTCGAGAACAAAAGGGGGACAGATTTGGTATGTGATGTAAGGGGACATTTGTTGATCGCTTATATTTGTTTCGCTCTTATATTTGTTTCAAATTGGTAACAAATTGGTATCAAATAATTGTTCACATGTTTCAAATGATTTGTTCTTATTAGAAATATAAATTGGTATCATTTGTTCCTCCATACTTCACTGGGTATTTGTTTGTCTGTTTCATGTGTGTAGGTATGCTTCAGCAATTTGAGATTTCAAGTCTACATCACATTCAGATATTTCATGCTTGTCGGTAGGGGTGTTCACGGGTCGGGTCGGTTTTGGACCCTAATTCAAACCGAACCGAACGGTTCGGTTTTGGAAAAGGTCAGACCGAAATCGAACCGACTATAAAAAAACCCGTCGGTTTCGGTTCATGGCGGTTTCGGTTCAGTTCGGTTTCTGGTCGATTTTCGATGGTTTCATGTTTGGGTCGGGTTTTTTAAGGGCGGTTTTCGGTTTGGGTCGGTTTTTAAAGGTGGGTAATGGTTTTTGGATATAAAAATATAAGTTATTTAGGTTTTTTTTAATATATATATTGGTTTCGGGTCGGTTCGGTTTGAGTCGGTTTTTCCCACGTATAAACCGACAACCGAACCGACATGGTCGGTTTTTATATTCGTAAACCGTAGGCCGAACCGGGCTAAAAAAACCCGGCGGTTTCGGTTCGGTTCGGGCTGGTTCGGTTCGGTTTTCGGGTCGGGCGGTTTTTTTGAACACCCCTACTTGTCGGTGCTACATATACTAGTTCGTGCCCTGTATTTTTGATTTTGGGTCCATGGGATGGGATTTAGGCGTCATACGGCTTGACGGACCGGTTAGGCATTTCACTGGTTTAGTTTTGTCCCGGAATAGTCAAAGGGGGAGATTTGTGAGGACATAAATTTCTAATTGAGTCCCTGTAGTGTTTTGACTTAATTCCGTGAACAAAACTGTGTTTGTAATATGTCATAGGGAGAATTTTATTTTGTAACGATCCCATTTGGTCTATGACGTATTGAAGAAATTGAAGATATTGCGGCAAAGCTTCAAAGAAATAATCATGCCAATGTTTATGTGGTGCAAGTTTAATCGTCTTCAAAGTTAATTTCATTCCGAGATCACTCAGGTATGAATGCGTATAATTAATGGTGCTCGGAATTATTTTATAAAAGATAAGGATGTAATTTTTTATAATGAAAAATGATTTTAAATGTTTGAAAAGTGTTTTAATGATTTAAACTTCGTTTTATGATGATAAGCTCGAACTAGAGTTTGACTAATTTGAATCTCTTTGTTAAGAGACGTTTTTATCTGAAAGTCAAACTTTGCGAGGTCGCTCGAACGACATTGGATCTCGTTCGAACGAGATACAATGTCGCTCGAACGACATGCTTAAGTCGTTCGAACGACATGTTTTTCGAGGCGATGTTTAAATCCTATTTAAACAGTGTTTGCATTATAATTTTCGGAAGTGTGCTTTCTGGAAAAAGTTTTACAAACCAGAACCTTGTTTGCACATGTTTTCTAAGGTTTACAAAGCATAAACACATCCTTAGAGTTTGCAAAGATCCGAGTTATCATTCTTATATGTTTACGTGATCTTGCTTCACCAAAGTTTTTTGTTCTACACATTGAACACAAAGGGTTTTGCGGTGAAGAAGCGACGGACATCGTGTTCGACATCATAGACGTATCAAAGCCATATCGGAGGACACCGAGACATACGTGGACACGTGTGTTGTGGACAGAGATCATAGAATATGGAATTTCTGCGTGGGCACTATTAAAGAACGGTTGAATATCAGAAGGAGCGTCAAGACCCGTGGGGATCGAGTCTTAGTGTAAAGATAATCTGTCTTTGTAAAACCATTGTTCATAGTGATTGTCTGGGTTGGGCCGTCCGAGGTTGTTTTCCCGCTTTGGGTTTTTTCCTCGTACATCCGGCATTGTGAGTATTCTTTACTTTACTTTACTTGCTTTAATCACTAGATGCAAGTTTAGGATTAATCAAGATAAAATTGGTTTAAAGTAAGAATTGGGATTTCACAACTTGGTTTGGTGCATAATTAAAAGTTGGATTTTTTTCGAAGAAAAATTGGTTTTGTTGAAACACACACATATCGAGCACCCCACAAACCCCGCTACCACGAAAAAATATATAGACATTCATTATATAATGTTTCCGATACTACCAGTAAACTCGAATCAAACACATGAAATACCGTGACTTAATCTTGCCGCACAAAATATATCTCCTTCGTCTGAGGTGAAACTCATAACAATAACTTTGCCATTCTCCCTGACTGCTCCATATGGTTCTCAGACATAGTACACTTATCATAACTGAACCTAAAAACTACTTTAATTAGTGCCCCATCTCGGCACTCCATTCTTGTCCTTCAATTCCTACCCGTCAATGACTAACCGCGTGGTTCTACGCTCCACATTGCAAGATTCCCAATCTCTGGCCACCTTGACCATGTTAAGGTTATCAGTATCTCAGACTCTATACTCTCGATCCTGACAATCGCCTTCATAGTTCCCTTAATTTCTTCGTCAAAAGGAAACTCCACCACCAGCCTCAACAGCCCTATTACAAAGAATTCCCCGTGTGGATGTCCACTAATGGGGTTCCACGAACACAAATTCTTCACAGGTGTTCGGAACACTTTCTAGTGAGCCAATCATTCTTCTGAAGGACTCTCTCTTCATTGTACCTATCTTACTTTGGTACAAGGTTCACTTCTCTATATCACTCTTTCTTCACTATCGGCCTCCGACCGATCCTTATGTGAATAATTTAGGAACTGCATTCTCTTCATGTTTGCTAAACCAAAGGAACTAACGGTTGTATGCATCCGTCAGATCCCTCTATGAGCTAAACATCCTGCTCCCTTACACATGGTGACTATCGTTCCCACCATTTCAATATTCCTCCCACGACTGAAAAATTTTCCTCTAATTTCTCACATCTGGGTATTTCCATACCTTGATCTAAGTCAAAGCTTCTGAGCCTTCTACTTCCACTGAGTAATGCTACACTGCCTTCGCATGAATTAATTTCAAGGGATGGTCCTTATGAAAGATTCCTTTCGGACCCTTAGCTTCACCAGGTAATTCAATTTTAGTACCACTCTCTACTATAGCTGTATTGGGGTAATCATAACTACTATTCTTTGGAAGTCGTTGCAACAATTCTAGCAAATGCCACAAGGAGAATGACCTCTCCTATAGTCCTAGTCTCCGACTTCCACTAACTATTCCAACTAAGCCCCGCCTACTGCTGCCCTCATCACGTCCTTCCTTGGTCACCCTTCCTCGATCACCCACGAACCTCAAACGAGCCTGCAAAAGATTTACTATAATCTCACCATATGGCTGGAGAACGAAATCTCACAAGAGGAATCAACAATCCTAATCGTAAGGCTCTATAACAAATCGAGAGCAACGCTAAAAGCGTAGTACGTCCGCACAGATTCCTAAGGACGCTAGAACCTGATGCTTTCATACCATCTGTGACACCCCACCTAAAAACATATCGGGCGATCACTCCTGTACCAAATTAAAATAGGAGTCACCTATGGTTCATTCTTAGTATCACTGTCGAAAACCAAATTAATTACTAATGACCTATTAGGCTAGCGTCAAAATTTTATTTAACTAATCTTTTTAAACAAACTATACAAATAAAATATTCACACAGTTTATATAAACGGAACAAAAAAGAAATAAAATAACCGGACACTCAGTTACAATAATAGAACCCAATTGAATTTCGAATGTTATTAGTCTGAATGTTTATACAATACCTCCTATCTAGATTACAAGGATAGAAGCGTCTATAGAAAACATGCATGCATCCACACCTGCTGCAGCAGACATCTGACTGAATCATCATCCAGGCGTTCCCATGTCTGGACAACTATATATATATATATATAGCAAGAGGGAAAATATAAAAACGGGTCAGAGTTCAAGTTGTGAAAATATTTTCCAAGTGCATAAATGCTTTTTTTAGAAAAATATGTTTTATCTCATATTTAAATTGGTATGGCACTCCCGTGAGATACCCTTACCTCTCTTCTAATAGTGCACTCCAAGCGTATCCCTCTAAACATCCTAGTCAAGCTACTATTTCATCTAAAGGTTTGCTTATCCTCAAAACCATCATTTATGAGTCCCGATATCATAATTGGGATTCCCCATATAAAACCCTAAATTGTAATTTAACTCCCCATACTCTTAAGGGAAGAAAACTAACAAATCTGGCCAAACCGAATCGATTCTCCCTTATTGCGAATCGATCAGAATCGATTCAAAAAGTGTTATAAAAGTTGGTCCTTAAAGGCGAATCGATTCGGTCTAAATCTGAATCAATTCGGTCTAAGGTAGCCTTACAGATCCCCTTAGGCGAATCGATTCGGCCTAGACCCGAATCGATTTGGCCTGTTCGAGGGGCACTGTTTGGGCGACTTTTCAATCTCCAAAATACCCAAATATCAACTCAACCTCCATTTGTATGGTTTCTAATCTCAATCACCAACTCTATAATTATCCTAACACTGATTTCTAACTAACACATAAATTTCTTTTATCCCAATGTCAAGTTTGATTTCTAAATAATGATTTTGATCTGGAATAGCCTTCCGTAGAAAAATCATTAAAAATCCAAGAAAAATAAGAAAATACGCGATTGGCTCCCACGCGACCGTATCAAAAAATTATATAAATTTTATTCTTTGACCAAGAGCCGAATCGATCCTCTTCCTAGCCGAATTGATTCAGAAGTGACGCTGGAAATAATTATCCAAGTTTTGTCCATCGACCTCAAAGTAGGAACAATATGTAAATAACATTGGTTTGACCCTAGTATCTAGTCCTTGAAAGATAAGTTTGGTCGTAGTCTAATTTTTAGATCTTACTAGAATAAACCCATAATTTTCTTTGCATCTAGCCGGTGGACAAACATACTTAGGTTTAGGTTCAACCTTTTGCTAGGGAATACACGAGTTCTACGTCACTTGCTAGATTTAAATGTTTTTTATAAGAACTTTCTTTGAAAAAAGTAGTTCCTTTCATTTTAATCGAGTTTTCATTTGCAGTAAAACAAATTCCACTTTTGTCGTTTTCTTGTCTCATTTCATTCAACATATGTTCTTTTTGTTTTGTTGAGTTTTCAAAATTTTGTCACTTTCTAAAAAAATTTGAACATTTTATCTTGGAATCCTCCCATTCAACCACAGTGGCCTAGTAATTTTGTTGTAAAACAAAATTATTTTCCAAAAGTTCGATTAGTTTAGATTTAAATCCTTCAATCAAAATCTCATTAATTAATACTTTACTCATGTATTCATCGGAATTTAGTTTAACAGTCCTACTCAGATTCTCAACTTGGTCAGACAGTTTTTTCATAAAGTTTTTAGACTTAGAAAATTCATTTTATGTTATAGCATATAGGACTTGAAAATTTGGCAAAAACTTATTCGTCATTGCTATCACTAAGTGGAGTGTGTGTTGTGATCCCTAGTGGTTTAGTTTTATTTATGGAACTCACACACACATTCAATTCATATGTATTATTGTCACTTTGACTCACACACCTATCCAACTTAGCAAATTTATTAGAATAACAGATATAAGAAATAGTATCAGCAGCATTATCATCAAATGTGTTACTAGCAGAAGTACAAACAACATCATTTTCAACTACAGTACTAGCAAGAGTAGTAAATTCATCACAAGAAGATATAAAATGATCATCATAAAGGAAAACATCACCATAATATTCAATAACGTTAGCATAAAATGCATTCAAATCTTCATGTATGTTCCATGTTCTTGAATCATCATCATACGAATCACTTGAGTCATGCAAAGTTTTGGTAATATGAGCCTTATGTGTGGTTTGAGTTTTACTATAACAACTATTATCATAACGTCCCATTTTTCCACATTTATGATATTGTACACGAGACTTTTCTAGAAAAGGTTTATTATTATTTGACTCTGTGGGTCTTTGAAACTTTCTATCACGTGTTTAAGATACTTGAAGTCCCTAATGCCCAGGTTATCCTTTACGAACAACAACAAATTTTAATATATTTTATTTTATTTTTTAAAAAAATTCTCCTTAGGGAAGTTTGAGAATCAAGAGTTTCTAGATCTGTCTCTTAGTTTGAGTCAATGTCCAGGTCAGACCAAAATAATTTAGGATTTCTCATCTTAGAAGTGAAGCCTATTTTTGACTCACTATGCAAACTAATAGTTGAGGATAATATTTTTTTGTAATCAACTTCCATTTCCACAGTTCTTAATCTTCTACTAAGAAGTTTAGGAGTTAAATTAGTGTCATCAATTTCTTCAATGGCATACCTTTTATGCTTAAACTTAGCAAGGAGAGATTTTAAATTTTTTATTACAATAACTCTATTATGGTAATAAATGTCTTTAGCATACGATTTGGTAATTATATAAGTGAGTCTTAGGTCAGATTAATCAACGGTTTCTGAGTTAGACATCACAATAGTGTTCTAATGTTGACTAGCATTTAAGTCTTGGCAGCTTTGACACGATGATCACCTTTATGAGAAGTGATCATTTTGTCCAAAGATTCTTTGGCAATCGTACAATGAGATATACGTTTTAGTTCATGTTCACTAATAGCCATAAAGATATAGTTATGTCCTTTATTATTGTACTGAGGAGTTTCTTCTTATCTTGAGTATATTCACTCAATGATTTACTTAGTCTCTCAGTGATATGTGACACCCCGCCTAAAAAAATACCGAGCGATCACTCCTATACCAAATTAAAATAGGAATCACCTATAGTTCATCCTTAGCATCACTGTCGAAAAGCAAATTAATTACTAATAACCTATTAGGGTGGCATCAAAATTTTATTTAACTAATCTTTTTAAACAAACTATACAAATAAAATATTCACACAGTTTATATAAACGGAACTAAAAAGAAATAAAATAACTGAACACTCGGTAACAATAATACAACCCAATTGAATTCTGCATAGAAAGGCGGTAAAAGAATAAATAAAAGCAGTTGGGTTATTAGCCCGAGTGTTTATACAACACCTCCTATCTAGATTACAAGGATAGAACCATCTATATAAAACCTGCATGCATCCACAGTTGTCGCAACACACGTCTGACTCGAAGGACTCATCATCCAGGCATCCCTGTGGTTGGACACCTATATATATATAATATAGAGCAAGAGGGAAAATATAGAAACGGGTCAGAGCCCGAGTTGTGAAAATATTTTTCAATTGCATAAATGCTTTATTTAGAAAATATGTTTTATCTCATATTTAAATTGGTATCGTACTTCCATGAGATACTCCTTACCTCTCTTCTAATAGTGCACTCCTAGTGTATCCGTCTAAACATCCTAGTCAAGCTACTCTTTCATCTAAAGGTTTACTTACCCTCAAAACCATCATTTAGGAGTCCTGATATCATAACTAGGATTCCCCATATAAAACCCTAAATTGTAATTTAATTCCCCATACTCTCAAGGGAAGAAAACTAACAAATCTGGCCAAAATGAATCGATTTTCCCTTATTGCAAATGGATTCGGGTGGGCGAATCGATTCGCCCCCCAATCTGAATCGATTCAGAAAGTGTTAAGAAAGTAGTTCCTTAAAGGCAAATCGATTAGGTCTAAATCCAAATCGATTTGGCCTAAGGAAGCCTTACCAATCCCCTTAGGCGAATCGATTCGGCCTAGACCCGAATCGATTTGGCCTGTTCGAGGGGCACTGTTTGGGTGACTTTTCAATTTCCAAAATACCCAAATATCAACTCAACCTCCATTTGTATGGTTTCTAATCTCAACCACCAACTCTATAATCATTCTAACACTGATTTCTAACTAACACATAAATTTATTTTCTCCCGATGTCAAGTTTGATTTCTAAATAATGATTTCGATCTCGGATAGCCTTCCGTAGAAAAATCATTAAAAATACAAAAAAAATTAGAAAAATACGTGGTTGGATCCCACGTGACCGCATAAAAAAGATCTATAAAATTTATTCTTTGACCAAGAGCCGAATCGATCCTCTTCCTAGACGAATCGATTCGAAAGTGATGTTGGTCACTATTCACCGTCTTCTACAAAAATCCCAAACCTCCATTAATACACCTCCAAGCTTTTTATTTCTTCTCCCAACGTATTTACTCACAACCAACCATACTTACACACATAAAAAGGTTAATCATCCTAGAACCAAAAACCAACCATTAATTTCTACGAATTTTTAAGTTTCTCCAATTTAATATTTTTCAGAGTTTACCTGTTAAACTTCCGAAAAACCCGCTTGATTCATGAAAACCCAATCCAAAAATCATATAATTTGTTATTAGCAACTATGATATGACATTTATGCTCAAAAATAAATAAAGTAAGTAAACACTTTCCTCGTGGATAAAATCCGACGTCCTCGAGTCGAATCCCGCGGAGTTTGGCCGGAACCTCCCTTTTCTTCCTCTTTTTCTCTCTTATTTTCCTCTCCTCTACTCTTTCCTTTATCTCTTTTCTTTCTTTTCTCCCACTCTATCTTGCCTTAAATAGGAGGGAATTAAGGGTTTATCCCTTTAAACCCAAAAATGACTCGTTTACTCTATTGCGAGTCCCTTTTAATCCAAAAATTCCCGGAATCCAAACACTACTCCCGGATACTCTATTCTGACTATCTCGGCCATTCCGAAACCAACTTCACACTTGAAATATCCATCCAAGATACTTGACCGCAATTCACTAATTTAACCCAATACATCTCAATGCGGGGTTTCCCATTAAAATATTCTCCTCTGTCGCTTTACCCAACAACGACATATAATTGAAATACTCCAACTCATTTACTTAATTTCAAAAGTAAAATATAACACCTACCGAGAATCATCGAATCCTTGCAAACTCCAAAAATTATTATTCACGATAATTTCTTAAATTCCCAAATTACACTTACTTGTGAATTTTAATTATCCTCAAAAGTGCGGGGTAATACATGATACCCTCAACTGTTGGTTTATTAGGAGTTTGATAATCGTTTGAAAGGCATCCCAAACATCATCACCCAAATTTTATTGAATGAAGTCCATAATCCTAACATTCCAGTATGGATAATTCCTCCATTAAAGAGAGGGGGTCTAGAAAAATTTCCAATTTATTCCAAAATATTTTTGTCATCCATTTTATGAAAGAATTTTAATAACTTCAGTATCTTGAAATTTTTTAGTGCCATGCTCTGATACCAATTGAAAAAAAAAACACTTAGGCGGACATGATTAACAAGCTTAATCAATTGTGTTTCTTGTAAATCATAACTTGTTTAAAGAAATCCTTAAACATAAAATTGGATTTTAATAAATGATACAAGATATGTGATCGAATATCAAAACTATTTTTATTTGTAAAAATAGTTTTAAGAAAGATAATTAAACCAACAAAAAAAAGTAAACAACCATGCAAATATGTAAAGAAAAGAACATCCATAACACAAGGATTTTAACATGGTAAAATCTCCAAATATGAAACATGCATGAGGACCTCTATGCCCCTAAATAAAAATAAATAGACTAATAATCAAGAACATGTTAGAAATACTACAAATATATAAAATAGGAAAAAGAAAAATACTTAAGCGAAATACCCTCTCTAATATCAACAAATTTCATCAATATTTAGAGAGGGTATCTCGCTTAAGTATTTTTCTAAATGTTGATGCAACAGTTTCAGGTTTAATGAATCAGCAGAGCCTCAAAATATCAACAAATCAGAGTGGATTTAGGCCAATGTGTAGTGAAGTGAAAATGCAATAAAAATATATACTCATAAAAGTTTGACAAACAGTTCTTTTGAACAAATCACGCGATTGATATATGTATGTACACAATTTCAAGAATTTCAAGATAAAATCTTAAATTTTGAAAAATGTTTTAGATCTGGGTTTAATAAATTAGATTTTCATACAAACAATCCTAGTTTTCAAAGCTTGATCGAAAAAAATATTTTCCTCCAAAATAATTACTCACTATATATAAACAAATTTAGAGGCGAATCTATTTCAAAAAATATCAAATATGATTTGTAGGTTTGAAATAAAAACAAAAAGTTTCAAGTGCTATTTAAAATAAAGGTTTAAAAAATTTTGGTTTTGTAAGATAGAAATCTTAAGATAAAAATAAAAATAACCTAGAAGAAGATAAACGTGAAATATGTTCTAGGTTTTTTTTTTCTCAGTTTAGTTGATTTGAAACAAGAATAGAAAATTAGTTGCAAAAACACTCTAACCCTCTGTTTTCTTTTTTCTTTTTCTAGTTCTCTATCTGGAACTCTCTTCTCTCTCTAAAACTGTCTTCCTCTCTCTCTCTCTCTCTCTCTCTCTCTCTCTCTAAAACCCTAAACGTCTGACCAAAAATTTATTAGAATAATGATGCAAGGGTTTAAATACAAGTGGTTATTTGGAGACTATAACTGGATGAAATAAATGGCTAGGATTGAAAGTATTAGATCAAGGTCAATCTAACGGTTAATAATGATGCCTATTAAGGATGCTAAACTGGGTAAACAGGTCAACATGTAACAACCAATGTTTCTTAATCCTCATCAAAACCCTAGTTATCCTTATCCCATGATAAAAACGATCATACAGTTGGAAGCTTACTGATCAAACATAGACTCAGAGAAAACACAACTTAAGGATGGTTCAATTCCAAACACAACCTTATGTATTTAAAATGTTTAAAAAATGTATTTTTTAATGAATTAATTTTTTTAATAATTCAATTATAAATACCTAAAAATGATTTTAAATTATTAGAAAAATTCCTAAAAATATTTTTACTTAGTCTTATATCAAAATATTATTTTTGGCATTAAGAAAAAATGGATTAAAAATTAACTAAATCCAATTAAGTCTATTTTAAATCATAAAAAATTGATTAAATGATTTTGACATATTCTAATGAATGTATCTTTGTGAATATAGTGTAGTGAAATGGTTTTCCACTATTTTCTATTATCTTCAATACATACATGGATCTTGATGCAGATAGGAATCCCTTTAGGGTCTACAGTCATGAATAAAAATTGATAAGGATCTTTTCTAAAATAAATGTTTTGGCCCAATATCCAAACTAGTTGAACACTTAATAGTCTAGACTTAACAAATCCTAAGGATTCTTCTATCTAAGAGAATTTCAAATTTTTGTATAGCCTCTAGCTAGTTTTTCGAGAATGTTGATTATTTTCATGTGGATGGTGTGAAATTTGTCGAATATCTTTCATTACAGATATTCAGTCTTGGCTTCATTTTATTTCTTGTCTTCCATTCTTAAAATGCTACTCATTTATTTACACTTATATCCTATTTTGATTTAGAACTGATCAATTTATATTTAAATATTACAAGGGTGACAATGTTTAACCTCATTCAAAATGGCAACCTTCATGTTAACCTATAAGTAAGAATTCCAATAAAGTTGTTAACAACTTTATTTTTAGGAATCTTCTCTCTAAGATAGAATGAATCATTAATAACTTATGCCAAACTTGTGTGGTAGTAGTTAAAAGTCTCACTCTCGTTCATTTCATACTCTCAAACTTGATTGTAATGTGTTATAACTTATCAAGATTAATGATATATTTACCTTTATGTGTCACTCGAAGGATATCCAATACCTCATTTTCTAACTTTCAATTAAAAATACGATTGTACTATTACATGTTCATGGAGAAAATATCGCGTTCAAATGAAAAGAGTTATAATTTTAATCCACAAACTATGCATCAATCAAAAGAACCCTAGGCTTTTCACTTTAATTCCCTCTTCTTCAATTTGTCAGATAATTCCGTCCTTCCTCAATACTCATCCAAACTCTCGCACGTTCAGATCTCAAATGTATTCTCATCTGCACTTTCAATTGGCTATAATTATAAAAATTAAAATATAGTGTCCTATTTATGTAACTTGAATCACGATATTGACCCATAATGTTAAAACAAGCACAATTCACAACAGAAAATATAGGAGAGAAAAAACATAACAAACATAACAATTATTGGATTATCTGAAGCACATTAATGAGAAAATGGAATCAACCCAATTTGATACCAATTGAGGATGTGAGCTTATTATGAAAGTGTTTAACCCAAAACAAATCTATAGGGGTTAATAGTGTAAGGATAAATTTTCCAATTGAGTCGATTTGTATATCTTGAATTTATTTTGTGCTTGCATTAGGATTTGAGTTTTCTATGCTTAAAGCCTATGATGTGTGATCGAAGACCATTACAGAAAAAATAATGACATGTTGAGCATGACTTAGGTTTCACGACAAGTTTTGTCTTCTACATACGAGGGATCTCAATGAAGGTATGTATACATATTTATGTTTAATCCCTATATTTAGTTTGGGTGTTTATTTTTATAAATTGTTTTGACGAATTTTTTGTAAGATTTTTTTCAAAGAAAAAATGTTTTTTTATAAATCATTCAAACGAGTTTAACTTATGGTTGAAATAAGATTCCAACGTTCAAATAAGTTTTTTTTAATTCAAACGAGACATGTTTTTGTTCAAACTAGCTTCAAACGAAGTTACAACGACGTTTGACATTTCATGCAGAGATTATTTTTAGAAGGTTGATCGGTACTCATTCAAATAGGCTTGCTATTTGCATTCGAACGAGATTTGGCTTGGTTCGAACGGGAATGCATAATTAGTTCGAACAACTCATATGTTTTTGTTCGAATAAGTTTTCTCAAAAAATAAGATGCCTCAAAATTTGTGTTGTCTATAAAACATATGCTTGGAATCAGTTTTAATATAGTTTTTTGCAAAAATAGTTTTCCATGTCTTATTAAAAGTCTTCCAACCCTTTTCTACGCCCAAGTTTGAAATCTGATAATCCTACATCTATGTGTTTGTTTTAGAGTTTTTATCTATTCTCTATAGTTGTTTGATCTTCGTATTATGAATATTTTGAGCAATGGAGACTGTTTTTTCATGTTTTGCGACAGATGGACTACTCACGAGATAAGTAAGATCGATGGGATAATGATAGGTGGGAAAGTGTCTGTGACACCCCACTTATTAAAATAAGAGGTGGCTAGCCCGTTACTCCAGTAAAATAAGAACATTAAATGGTACATTATTAGCATCACTGTCTCATAAAAGATAATATGATACGACCACCCAACATTTTAAAAACGGATGTCAAAATATTTTCCAATGTAAAATAAAACTATTCCAGTCTCTGCTTATATGCAGTTAATAGTTTGATAGCATTTACAAAACATAACCGAATAAGTTGTCGGTTAAAAGATTGATACAAAAAGGTCACACCAAATATAATAGTAGCTATGAGATATACACTTGGGCAACATGCGCGATTATAATTGAAGAAATATAACTAGAATATCAAAAAGTGATTATGCGTCTAATACGAAAAATCCTACAACATCCGCAATGTGTTGTAGATCCTTAACACTAGAAGGGAAGGTCAGAACGGGCGCCCTTGCGGCGGGTCACCTGAACATAAACAATAACCACACCAAGAGACAAAATATAAATAGGTTAGGGCCCAATTTGATATGATTTACAAGTGAATAAAATGCATAACAGTTATGAATGCCAGTTTCCCTCAACAGGTTAGATTCTCTCTTCGCTTAAAGAATTATACTCACCTCTCTGCTAAAGTTCACATCCTAACGCGTACAATTCATTATTAAGTTAAGCTACCCGACTACTTAGTAGGAATAACCTAACTCCAAACAATATGCCTGGTTTTAACCTCACAAGTCAACTAATAATTAATGATCACATATAATCAGAATTAATCCATAACTACATTTAATCATTTGCATTAAAACACAATTTGAATGAGAATAGTTATATTCATACAATAACATTTCTAAGACCATCCTTCCGGGAGTCACCACATTTGATGTGTTCCCTAATTGATATCATCTTCCAGGGCCTAATTTCATGACCACCTGGGTACCCTAAATCACTACGCACGGGAAGCGGCCATATACCTTGTACAGTGAGGCATAACCATACCCGAAATTACTTCACTTCGAATAAACAATCACACAATGTAACAACTGGTGCTATAGCCTGAGAACTATACTCTCCCTGCATCATTATCCAGGGGATTCACCTCTTTCCCGTAACTTCCCTTATGATAGCATTTAGAGAGGTATGTACATATATGCCATAGTTATAAGATATATTAGTTTAAACACACAATCCTTTCTTTCGAAACCATATGTGCATAATGAAATTAAGCTACAAGGTATAAACACTCCCATACTAGCCCCCGAAAGTCAAAACGACACTAACCGACTCTACATTAGTCCTACAACAATTTAGTTAATGAAATGAGGCATTATTTACTCGTAACTAATCCCCAAAAATAAGTCCGGACACCCCCTTACTATCCTAGGGTATTACTCACCTTAGGTGAGACCATAATAATATCTAATACATCATATGATAAGGTCCTTAAGCCTTAAACCCAAGAGAAAAGGAGTAGAAACAAAGTTAGAAAAACTTAGTAAAATAACACTACTTTCGAACTGATTCGTCGTGTCCGAATAGATTTGCGATTGGAAGCGAATCGATTCGCCTTAACTGAATCAATTCGGTCGAAAGAATTAAACTTTCAACTAAGTTGACTAATCAATTCAGACTGCCCAAAAAAAATTTCTAACTAAGAACTGTAGCCTACCATGTTATCGAATCGATTCGCCAGGGGAGAATCGATTCTCCTCGATCGAACAACCTAGTTTTGGCTACAGGTTTATATGAAACCTAAATCCCCAAACCCTTTTTATTCCATCTAAAACCAATCATAATCAACCAACATAATCTACAAATCATTCCTATATGATAACTCACCATTATGAACTCCTCAATCATGTTTACATCATATACATAAGGGTTTAAACATCAAACTCACCAAAATTCCCAAATGGTTTAAACTCAAGAACACTAACAATTTATACAATTTATTCACACACAATCATACATCTATGCAAGTTAGAAAACTTGCCTCAAGGTTGAAGTCTCGAATTTCTCCTCGTTGAAACGATTCCAAGTTCGAATCACCAATTCCTCTATTTTCTCTTCTTTCTCTCAAGCTCTTCTCTTCTCTCTTTCACTTTCTAGGTTAAACATAAATGAGATTTAATTTCTATTGCAAGACTAAATACCCAAAATATCTCAAATACACTTAAGTCCAACATTAAACGCTACTACATATTTAAATGAATCGTAACATCATATTTAAGTTGTAACTGGCCAAAAGTGCCCCGGAACTCAAAAACACACCCGACTCTAATTTTGACTATCTAAACCATTCCCAGACTAACTGTGCCCTCTAAACTAACATCTGATATATCATTTATAATTTCCTATCCCAACGGTATATTACCTTACTTAAATAGTCCGATTGGGATATAAGCCATAACCGTTGCTTTAAATAGTCCGATTTTGTGATCAAGTCTATTTTTTTCTTGTAACTAGACCTATATCACCGTTAATTTGTGTGGGTGAGCCGTTAGAGGTTTTTCCTGCTGTGGGTTTTCCTTGTACATTGCCTTGATGTGATTTACTATTTTTATTCTTGATTATTCTCACCTAGATGCATGTTTAGGTCAATACTAAAATTGGTTAATTATTTAACACAACACACAACTTATTTTGGTGCATGTTTATTAAAATTGGAAAAGTTAAAATTTGGTCGTGTTTTCATTCAAATTATTGGCGTGAACCATAAATGTACCCATTATCATCTTTTGGGGTTACATGACCTTAATGCATTACCTTCCTTTAAAGGAACTAACAAAACACCATCACTACTGTCAACTTAGTTAACCTAGGTTCCTTATTATCGTTTATGCTAAAACTTGCCTCTTTTTCCTTTCTCTCATAAGTCATGGATCCACTAGCCCAAATTTACCTGGTCTTATTGGTCCCAAAATAGATCATCATGCACTCTTGAAAACCTCTTAAGGGTAATCTTAACCTCTGTGATTCTTTCTACTAGTTAGGTCCCCCTATTTGGGTTAATGTTATACCATTTTTACTTATTGAGCCCACTTTGGCCTCATTATTCCAAATCATGGGGGCTCTATACCTATAATACTTATATTTCTCCTTATTGTTGTAGGAGTAAAACCTCAATCACCCAAGTGCAAGTGGAAAAAAATTGGTTACCTAGTAATACCTGTTAAAACCTTTAACATAATGTTTTCTGCTAACACGAAAAAGTTTTTCTCGTATTAACCTGATAGTGTAAACCTCCATCTTCTCTTCTATATCAATCTCTCCCAATACATAATGATAATGATAATCGAAGTCCTCCTCATACTATCTCCTTCAAGGTCATACAGACGATATGTTCAAAACCTAATCCTAAAGCTATCATGGATGGTGAGGGAAAGTGTTCCCCTTTATCCATATTATAAGCACTTGCTAATGGTATCGTGAATTAAAGTCCCTAACTCATGACTGAAGTTAACCTCATGCGTAGAGAAAAATCAAAATAAGAAACCCTCCAGTTACATTTGGTCGATCTAAGTCGTTCATCACGAAACAACGATATGAAGTCCCATAAGAGGTTGTTGTCAGAAATATTACAAGACCTAAATGAAAAGTCTCTAAAGTAGTCAAAGAATTCAATGCGAAAAAAGGACAAAATCACTCAAGATCCCTAGAACACTAGAACCTGGAAAGCTTTGATACAAATTATGACACCCCGTAAAATCCAATATTGGATGATCAGGCCTAAAATAAATAATACGAGAGTTAACATTTGAATTTAATTCTTACCATGCGTGTAATAACAAAGAATTAAATACAATAATAATAAATATATAAAGGGATGGACAAGTAATTGTGATACTATACGTAAACACCACTATCAACAAAAACCAAAAAAGTATGAGTATCCAAACCAATAAAATGCACCATATACATCCCACCACTATGTATGGTATGAAAACTATCTCAAAATACAGGATAAAAAAAATCGACACACAGGCCATGACACATATATCCTAAGAAACGTTAAGAGGATGCTGATAGTGAAACTAATCAAGGATGCGGTGGTAAAGACGATTTGGGTATGGAAAACATTAAAATCCACAACGTTAACAGAAAGTCTAAGAACAATAAGAGTATAACTGTAATTGAACTAAACCACAACTATACCCATGTCTCTCGCATTTTACTATCTTTTAGATTTATCCCACCCAACAATCCAAATATCATAAGAAATTAAGGTCGCCATCCTAATTGAACTCATGATTAAGTCTTATTCTACATATGTGAAATTAACCAATGAATTCTAAATATCTTGACACTAAACAACAACAAGTCCATAAAGAAAATAAGACATCTTAAAGTCTAAGGGTCACATAAGTAAGCCAAGCAATGCAAGATTATCCTTACTACTTTTAGGGTCAATCGTACGCACTAAGTATAATCTTAGGTTGTGCTAAACATAAGATCTAATCACCATAAGGGATAAATCACCAAGTCTACCAATGAATCATATATCCTACCCTACTCAAGGAATTTGAAGGAAATTTCCTTATAATCCATTATGGATGCGGGTACATAAACATGTGACGCGAGGATAAAAATTGATTAAGCCATCTCACTTACTCACCGAGGCACCATAGTTTTCGACATCATATGTGTACTCTTAATGGAATCCCCCCTCAGTACATTCACGACGAGTACATATAACTCAATTTACGGAAATGTTTATCGCAAAACAAACCCACAAATAAAAAAAACTTTTAAAACGAATATAAGAAGTTGCACAATGTAAGGACATGTTTTTATAAATCTCTATTATCAATTAGTATATCATATACTGCTAAAACCATAGAAGAATGTTCCAGATCAGATATGAAACAAGACAAATCCGAATATCAAGTTTCTTCATCAATCAAGCCTCCACGAGATGAATTTTTTAAAGGTCATGTTTTTAATCCTTAGAATTTCACTTAGAATATTGGGATATTTTTCATCAAAAATTTTCTAATTTTTGAAATGGAGTTTAAAAGTTTTTCGTCAAAATTAATTTTTCGAATTTTTAAGGCGCTGCATTTTCTGGGAAAAGAAAAAGGGGAAAGGAATTTTTTAAAGGCTCACTCGAGAGACAGTCCCTGTCGTTCAAATGACATGCCATCTCGAGCAAAGTTCGTTCGAGCGACTTGTGTCACCGTTCAAGCGAGATCATGTTTCTTTCGAGCGACCTGCCGCCTCAATTTTTTTTATAAATTGCTTGTTAAACAAGGCATTTTTCTGGATAAGTATTTTCGTTTTTCATTCTGGAAACAGTGAAAATCAGAAGAACACTTTTGGCTTCTCTATTTAGGGCTTTAAACCGTTATTTTTTCAATTGAAAAAAATCCCAACTATTCATGTGAATTGTTTTTGAGTTTAAGAAAACACTTTGCTAGTGTACAAACATTTATTGAGAGGATATGTACATCATATGGCTGCGTGTCATTGAGGAGCGCTCGAGGGTGTTTCTTTGCTGAAGACTGGACTACGGTTCGTGTGGTGTCGCTGCGAGTGAACCATTGCTAACTCTAGATTGTGTGTCTATGTAGGGTCGTTGAGGTAATCTTATTGCATATTTCATTATAATTGTAAATTGCAATTTAGTTATAGTGAAATAAAAGGTTTTACCCTTCGGGGATTTTTTTCCTGAAATCTATGAGTTAGCATATTTGTATTTGTTGGTTTGACACACGCACACATGAAGATTTTTGATTAAGGGATGAATTAATTTGATTCAAAAAGTTAATGCTAATAAAAAAGTTTATGGTTGGAATTTGCGCATTTATTTAAATTAGTATCGCACACGGTGCATTAGATTTTACAAATTGTTATAAGAGCAGGTTATGCTAATTTATTGTGTAATCCTATTTTCTGCAAAATTGGGTGATATTGATATTTTTTGAAAAATCTATTTTGTGAAATATTTGTCGCAATGTTTCCAAATGAAAACTTATATAATCAGTTGCCAACTTTTGACAGGTCTAATTATGCTTATTGGAAATCCCCCATGAGATCACATTTTAAAGCAATCGATGAAAGAGTTTGGATCATTTGTTAAAGAGGCTGGACTCCTCCCACTGTCACTGCAAATAATGTCATGAATTTAAAATATGTGTCAGACTAGACTGAGGATGAGTTTAGGTGGAGCACTTTTAATTCACGAAGGATTATTGCAATTTTCGGACACATCACCCCTGACGAGTTCCAACGTATTACGACGTGCACCACGCCTAAAGAAGCGTGGGATTTTTGCAAATCAACCACGAGGGAACTAACACGGTCAAAGAGTCTAACAATTTGAGACGATCACCATGCTAGAGACTGAGTGTTTTGATGAGTTTTATGCACGTTTGTCTGGTATTGTCAACGCTAGTTTTAATCTTGGTGAGTCTATACCAAATGCACGAGTGGATAAAAGATTTTAAGATTGCGGCCAAACGTTTTATCCCGAAAGTAATTGTTTTGAATATACCTTAGGAAATTTGAGTCGTCTGAAATTTGAAGAGTTTGTAGGAGACATACGGAGGTATGAAATTGACATGTTCCCCAACATTGTCAAACCTAAGTATAGAGGGATATAACTTAAATCCTAGTCTAAAAAGAAAAAGAAAGTGATTTTTTGTGAGTTAGAGTTTGAGGATGAGCCTGATTTTGATATGGCCTTGCTTGCAAATAATTTCAAAAAAATTCTCAAGTTTTCGAAACAAAATTCTTCCAATAAAACATTTTTTGAGAAAAGGAAAGACAAGGCCAAAGAAAGTGGTGAGAAAGAGAAAGAGGGTGAGGTTGATTTAGAAAAAGTGACATGTTTTGAGTGTGAGGGAAAAGGGCATAAGTCATTTGAGTGTCCCATTAGACTTAGGAGAGAGGGTAAGAAAGTTGATATGCCAGTCACCCTTAGTGGTAGTGAGGATGATGTGAAAGATTCTAGGGATGAGTCTTCATAAGGAAAGTTTGCTGCCTTTTTATCTAGTCACGAGAGCACATCCACTTTGTCCCACGATGACTGTGTACACGAGAGTGATGATGATGAGTCGAGTATTTCTAGTGGGGGTGATAGAAAGTTTGAGAGTGGAGATGAAAGTGAGATCCAAAGAGCATTTAGAGATTTGTACTCCTAGAACTTAAAGACTAAGAAGTATAAAAAGGATTTAGGTCATTGGGTTTTAGATTTGGAGAGAGAGAAATAAGATTTAAGGAGGGAATAGTGTGATTTGACTGACACGGTGTCTAGTTTGATGACACGTGTATCCCAACTCGAGAGTGATCTCGTGCCCAGGAGGTCAAAGTTACTTTAGAGAATGCATCTAAGAAGGTTGGAAATTTGGTTCTCAATCCCGTTTTGGTTATAAGTGAGAGCTTAGGAAAAGGTCATGACGGTGCATTTACTTCAGTTGTTGCACCCGATTTGGTTCCCACTTTAGTGTTTGATTCACATACCTCTCAACCCAACCCACCTAGACATCCCGTACTTGATAGCAGAGCACGTCGGGGATGTTTTAAGAGAGGTGTACTTATGCTTATTTATGTTTGAAACGGTGCAAGAAGAGAGGACACCTTAGAGAGTTTTGTTTTAAGTTAGGTCATGTGTCACATTTTGCTACTACACGTGTTCACACACACTCACACACACCTGATGCTCTGGATGATTACACAAGAGAGTTTTCACATATTAGGAAGCAAGTACTATTTTTGGCCAAGACTTCACATGACTTAATGGAGGTTTTCGGTAGGATGTCACCACCTTTGGAAAATCCCACCGCATCTAACTGTTGAGGTTTAGACTTATTTTCTCGCAGAGGTTGATTTTCATGATGATATTTTATTTGTCTATTGCTAGTTTGTGTCATTGTTTTGTATTAGTTTTTTGTTTTTGATAAAACTTTTGAAGAATACAAAAAGATTTTATTTTGATAAATTTTTTTAAAAAGGCAAATATATTTTTGTATTTTGTTTTGCACCATTTATGGATGGACATTTAGGATGACCGAGTCATAATATCATTCCATATCCATGTGACGATTTGATAGTGTTTTGAAATGCGTCATCATTTCATTTTTGTGCTTTATAGTTTTTGGAGTCATTGAGATGTAACTAGTTGTTAATCCCTACATATTTGACTCATAAGTTCCTGTAATGCACACTTGCACGTATTTTTTTGAGTATTGTACTTGTTTATCACATATGGTCGGAGTTTTGTCATCTCAATTTTGTCTTTAAAATGAACCATATGCGATAAAACTTGACAATGGAAGTAGTGCATGTAAAAACCATTTACCGTGAGGAATTTAATTACAACAAAATATAATGAGTGAATGATGGGAAATGGTTGCGAGAGTTCAAAATTAACTCGTCATGAAAGCCACCGTTTTAAAAGATCTTTGAAAATTTAAAGGCGATAAAAAGATAAATATGCTAAAAAGGGGCCACCTCAAAAAGGGAAATATAATGATTCTTATTTATAAGGGAGTTTGGATGAAAAGAAATGAAAATTGGGTTTGCACGTCCTGACAGCGTCTTGAAAAAGCATTCATAGTTTTAAATATTAGTGGTGTGGGAATCATTCTTGACTTTGATGCGTTGATGTATTGAGTCGATGTCATTTAAATTCAACATTTTTTAACACCTAAGTACGATTTTGACTCATTCGATAGGAATACATGTATGCATCGTGCACATATGTTATGTTTGATTGCGTTGATTTACCTATTGAATATGTTCATAGCCATTCATTCTGTTTCCATGATTTGGTTGTCTTAATATAAATTCATGGTGTGATTTTTGTTTTTGTATGAAAAAAAATGAAAAAAATGAAAAATAGTTTATGAAAGCTTTTGAGTAACTCCTTTGCATGAGTGTAGTTTGATCCATATTTACTATGCATTTTTTATGACATCTCCATGCCTGATTTGTTTATTCATTTCCATGTCTATTTTGATCAAATAAAAAGGGGGAGAACGAATTATGGGAATTTTTTCATTATGGGGGAGATTTGATTATGATGATTAATGTATTTTTTTATCATTTCAAACTCAATTCGTCACGAGGTATTTGCTTTGTCTCATGTGTGTAGGTACAACAATGGAAGATCATATGTTACACACCCTGATGAGAAAATCTTAAAGATTTGAAGATTTGATGTTTAAGATTCGAAAGAAAATTTTGGAGACCTGCATGTTTAATACCTTTTAATTTTTGGTTCATGGGGGTATTAGATTTGTATAGGCAATTAGGTTTTGATAAATTCATATGTTTTTATTTTGTACCGGCATAGACACAGGAGGAGATTTGTAAGGATGTGTTCATATAAATGTCCGTTATCAGTCAGTATATCGTATACTGCTACAACCATTAAAGAATGTTCAAGATCACATATGAAAAAAGACGAATTTGAATATCAAGTTTCTTCAACAATCAAGCCTCTGCGAATGAATTTGGATAGTTTCTAATCCTTAGCATTTCACTTCGAATATTCGGATAGTTTTCATAAAAAAAATTCAAAGTGTTGAAGCGGATTTTTAAAGTTTTTCGTCAAAATTTATTTTTTGAATTTTTAAGGCACTGCATTTTCTGGGAAAAGAAAAAGAAAAAATATATTTTTAAAAGGCTCGTTCGAGCGACAGCTCGTGTCGTTCAAGCGACATGCCATCTCACGCGGAGTTCGTTCGAGCGACACGTATCACCATTTGAGTGAGATTCGGTTTCATTCGAGCGACGCGTATCACCGTTCAAGAAAGATTCAATTTCTTTTAAGCGACCTTCCACCTCAATGTTTTTATAAATAGCACGTTAATGACACATTTTTTGAAGAAGTCTTTTCATTTTTCATTCTGTAAAGAGAGAAAATCGGAAGAATGCTTTTGGCTTCTTCATTTAGGGCTTTAAATCCTTGTTTTTTCAATTCACAAAATCCTACTTGTTCATGTGAATTGTTTTGGAGTTTAAGAACACACTTTTCTAGTGTTCAAACATTGGTGGAGAGGATATGTACATCATATGTCTGCGTGTTATTGAGGAGCGCTCGAGGGTGTTTCTTTGCTGAAGACTGGACTGTGATTCGTGTGGTGTCGCTGCGTGTGAACCATTGCTGACTCTAGACTGCGTGTCTATGTAGGGTTGCTGAGGTAATCTTATTGTAGATTTCATTGTAATTGTAAATTTCTATTTAGTTATAGTGAAATAAAAGGTTTTACTCTTCGAGGTTCAAATCTATGAGTTAGTATATGTTGGAACACGAGGCCCCCAATTTTAAAATTCTTTTACTACAAGAATATAATTTCCTTTTATATAGACGCGGAAGCGAAAGATGGTTCAATTAAATAAATTAATGAATTTTAATTTCTTTTTAAATTAAAATAAAACAAGTTCAAAGTGAAATTAAGTTAGACAACAAATAGATTTTTCACTTAAACCAAATTAACTCAATCCAAGTCCTAGAAATTTGCCTAACAAAATATTTAATCCATTTTAGAAAATTTAGGCCAAACCAATTTTATCAAATTAAATTAAATGACTTGAATTAAATTAACATAAGCATTACCAAAATTAATTTATCACCAAATTAAACATGTAGTGATTTAAACCAATTTTATCTTTTTATTTAAGCATGCGTTCTAGGTGAGTTATGCATTAGATAAAATAAATAAAGAAACCACTACACCGCGATGTACGAGGAAAAACCCACAAATAGGAAACAACCTCGGACGGCCCAAGCCATAAGTCCAATAAGTGTGGTATTTTACAAGTACAAGATACGAAAGACTTACAAAACTCGACTCGACTCCTTTCAAGCCCCGATGCTCCTTCTTGTACCGACCTCCACTTAGTTGACAATCCCGGACTCCACCGGAACCTTGGAATTCACAGCAACCATCAACCACATATGGTGCTTTTCACCATATGAGAATGCCGCAGAAAAAACATGTACTTCTTCTTTATGGGATGTAGAAGGAAACCCAAACGTACTCTTCAAATGATAGAGTAAAAACCGATGCCAAAACTCGAAGCAAAGTATATACAGAGAGGAACTTGGATAAACAAACTATGGGTGTAAAACAGAAGTGCTTTAAAGATTTTCTTGTGAAATTAACACTCCAAACAATGAACTTTTTCTTGGAAAGTTGAACTCTCTAAAACTCTCTCTAGGAGATGAAAATTATGAAAAGTTAAACCAAAAAAGTTGGTTCCGTCCTAGTTAAGTTCTGTAAAAAATTAGTGGGGTAAATAAGTGGGAAACATGGAAAAACTGCTCAAAACTGCCAAATAAACTATTCCCGCCAAATCTCGTTCGAATGATATTTTCGTTCGAACGAAGTCTCGTTCGAATGATATTTTCCTTCTAACGAAGTTTCAGTGTATAAAAGTTGAACTCGTTAGAAATCTCGTTGGAATATTGTTCAAACAACCATCTCGTTCGAATGACAATTCGAACGATGTTCCAATGGCCAATATGGGAACTCGTTGGCAAACCTCGTTCAGAAAAAAAACTCGTTCGAACTAACTTTCGGAAACCTCAAAAATTGAGTTGTAGCCCAGAAAACTTTATATACTTTATTTTAAAGTTTTAATTAAATCTTTCTGAAAATAAACAACAGTTTAAAATTGTTTTACAATAAAATTCACCCAATGAAAAATGATCCAAGCTCCTATATATATATATATTCAAAATGCATTCATACCTTAGGAGCAATGGGACCAATGTTGTTGACGTAGAAACGTGGCACATTAAACTCGACATTTGATGAAGCTTTAATATCTTGGCCGCTACGTCTTCAACAAACACGTCATAGGCTTGAATGGATAAACTTGAACTCTATCCTATGACTCAAATGTTTTTGTCCGGAATTGAGCCAAAACTACATAGGAATCAATTGGAAATTTGTGTCCTTACAAATCTCCCCCTTTGGCTATTCCGGGACAAAAACTAAACAAAAATCCTAAAGGGTCGTCAAGATATACTAGACTCAAACATCCCACCAAATACTCAACTCAAGACCTAAGGATCAAAATCCTTGCAGGTGAACATTGCCGCTTAGAATAATTCATGCACACTTAAGAAACACATTAAATGCATAGGGAATATGAAACTAAGTGAAATATAAATAAATACTCCCCCATAATTAATTCTCCCCTTTATCAACTATGATCAACCTAAGAAGATAGCGCTCTCTCCCTAAGTTAAATCTCCCAAACTAAGATACAATGACAATAGGATTAGATACCATTTCTCCCCCTATCATTCTCCCCCTTTTTGTTCAGGAATAGACAAAGGCTAAAGAATCAAAATATAAATTATCTCCCCCAATTAAAGCATATACACCCCTTAACTAAACAAGGGATAAATAGAATGGGATAACAAGATAAACATGTAAATGTGCATAAAGTGATGAGAACATTAAAGCACGTGGGCAACAAAATCATAACTAATCCAACAAATAATAACGAATACCAACTAGGATGCAAGAAAATGATACCAATATGACAAATAGAGTATTAAGCATTTGATATCAGCAAAAAATGCAACAATATAGATACCAATTATGAATTAAATCATAGATGGACTAGAAAGAAAGGCAAAGACCAAATAAAATATCATATATATACATACTCTAGATATACCAAAGATGATATATATAGATATAAACACACAAATGACACAAAATAGGATAAGCTTTTCACACCCGTATGGCAAAAATGTGTCATATGGAAACATATGTGTTGGGGTGTGAACTAGTAACAATTAAATTTATACCCAATCACTTAAAAATTGTTCAAGGAGTTCTCAATTGATTGCAAACTTCATCACATTTGAATATAACCTCATGTGACAATATAGATTGAACTCAATGAACAAACATACACAATGCATACAAGCCTAGACTTTTGATGATTCTACAAACCAATAGAGTCATGACATTGAAAGTACAATTAGGATAACCGGACATTGTGCAAACCGTTGATATACCACCCAATCTCCCTCAATAAGAATATATATTTGAACGAATATATCAAACAAAAATAGGCCTTGGAAATTATTTTTCTTTTTAATGCCATAATTATATTTTTAGGCCTTTGGACGTATGTATTTTAGGTCCAAACAAACGGTGGCTTACTATTCGGAAAGGATAATAATTCCTTTCGGAGCCCTTCCCCGTGCACATTTATATATAACATATTTATCTCACAAATCTCACGTGCAACGGATTTTGACATGCACTAGTCCTCCTAGGTCACAAATATGTAGATGAAAAAATTGTTAGGAGAACACCTCACAAAGCTCAAATATAACATGTGACGAATAAATTCCAAAAGAGATTGTGCATGTGTGAATTGAGGCATATAAAAATAGAATACATTTAAGCAACACAAAATCTAACTACTCCATGTAAGCATGGTAAAGAAGATAATAAGGATTGACACTCTAAACCAAAAGTTCTAGCCACATGGGAGTGAAAAAGATGGGATTCTAACACAAGTGCATGCCACATAGTGTGTGTCAAACTAAAATACACACAAAAAAATCTTTTTGAATTTTTGAAATTTTTAACCAAAAATAAAAATATATACTCAAAAGACAAATAAAAAAATCATTTGAATTTTTCATTAAGCTTAAATTACCAAGAGATAAAAACCCAAATGATAAACAAAAATCTTTTTGTATTTTTCATTTAATGAAAACAAAAATGAAAGAAATATAATACTAAAGATAAATAAAAATAATTATTCTAGCATGTGATTGAGCATGGAGTGTAGACTAGAAAATGATTAAAGCAAGCATACAAGTAGCATGATGATATAACATGAGGAACAAAATCTAAAGTACGCAAATAAAACTACCACATTCAACCTTTAGATTTTACAAGGGAGGAAGCATGTGAAAGTAAATGAGAATCAAATACCCTATCTTGTAAATCTACCAAGTCCGATCTCATAACCCAAACTAATGATGAGTGACTATCTCGGGGTGTAGGAATCTTGGCTACCTTGGTTGCCTTACATTGTAATTTTCTAGGACCTCATTTAAGATCAAAACATAATTTCCTAAGATGACCTTTTGAACCACAATGTGCACAAGTAAAAACACGTCGAAGATTGGTACCTAAGGATTGATCTCTAAAGGCTTTTCTAGGTGATTATCCTAAAACATGGGTTTGGGATTTATGAGTAGATTCATTACAAGTATCAAAGCCTAAACCACAAGTGTCATTTTTAATTTGGACCATTCCTAAAATTTTATCTAATTTCTCCAAACGACACTCCAAATCAAATTTGACTTTTCTAGAGTCTTTAAATTTATTTTCTAATTCTAAAATTCTAGACTCTAACACAATATTTCTCTCTTCAAACTCGAGAAGCTATTTTTTCATTGACTCCATTAAACCTCTAAGGCTATCTCTCTCTCCTTATATATATTCAAGCTTCTCTCGAAGAGTCCCCTCACGTTTCCTAAGGTCTTCAACCAACACACTATCATCAATGGCCTTTACACGCTCTCTTAAACTCGCTTCTAACTTCAAATTAGCTCTTTTTAATTTAATAGATTATTCATATAATTCTTGAAACGCATTTTGAAGTTCACTCACATTAACCTCTTCTTCATTTTCACTCTCTCTATCTTCTTCACTCTTACTACCATAAAAAACAAGGGAATCATAAACTTTGACCTTGGAAGTGTCATGTGTTAAATTTTCATCAATAAAAGAATGCTCACTATCACTCACATGACTAGCCATAAAAACCACAATGTTGGGCTTAGAGGAGGAATCGGGTCCCTCTTCATTATCACTATCACAAAGAGTTGCATTAAAAGACATTGGTTTCTTACCCTCTCTCCTTAGTTTAGTGGGGCACTCAAAAGCCCTATGGCCATACCCTTCACAACCTAAACACCTATTTGACTCTTCCCTATTTAAATTTTCATTAATAGTTTTAAGGATCTTCTCAGCTTTGTCATGCTTAGATTTTTCAAATTTCTTAAAATATTTTTTAAATTTAAGAAAATTTTAAAACTTCTAGCAAACATAGCCATATTTTTCGAGTCACTATCACTTTCACACTCTACTATTTTTGTTTCCTCTTTTCGGGCTTTCAAAGCAACGCCTTTTTCTATTTTCTTTTCAGTTTTAGAGGGAAACATATCCAGTTCATAGGTTTGTAAATCACCTACGAGCTCTTCTAATTTCGTAGAGGCTAAAGTTGGTAAAGAATTTAACACGGTCACTTTTGGAATAAATTTATCAGGTAGGGACCTTAAAATTTTCTTTACTACTCGGTTGTCAGGTATTTTCTCTCCTAAATTAAAAGATGAATTAATTATATCGAAACGTCTAACATAAAATTCATCAAAGGTTTCTTTTTCATTCATTTTGATGGTTTCAAATTGAGTGGTGAGTCTTTGGAGTTTCAAAGATTTAACGACACTAGTACCTTCATGAGTGAGTTGTAAAATATCCTAAGCTTCTTTAGCGGTTTCACACGTCATAATGCGACGGAATTCATTCGGTGTGACCGCGCTAAACAAGGCATTTAAACCTCGGGAATTAAAATTAGATAGTTTAAATTAATTCTCACTCCATCTATCGGACGGTTTGGGAACACGTACATTATCTATTAAATGTGTAGGTGGGGACCACCCATTAACGACAGACATCCAAACTCTCTCATCCATAGATTCTAGTGATGATTTCATTGGCGCTTTCTAATACGCGTAATTAGAACCATCGAAATTAGGAAATTTTGAAAACGGGGAAAATTCCATTCTAGCAAAAATATTGAAAGGATCTTAAACGCAATAATTTAGCGATCCCGCTCTGATAACACTTGTTGAAACACGAGGCCCCCAATTTTAAAATTCTTTTACTACAAGAAGATAATTTCCTTTTATATAGATGCGGAAGCGAAAGATGGTTCAATTAAACAAATTAACGAATTTTAATTTCTTTTCGAATTAAAATAAAACAAGTTCAAAGTGAAATTAAGTTAGACAACAAATACATTTTTCACTTAAACCAAATTAACTCAACCCAAGTCCTAGAAATTGGCCTAACAAAATATTTAATCCATTTTGAAAAATGTAGGCTAAACCAATTTTATCAAATTAAATTAAATGACCTGAATGAAATTAACATTGACATTACCCAAATTAATTTAGCACCAAATTAAACATGTAGTGATTTAAACCAATTTTATCTTTTTATTTAAGCATGTGTTCTAGGTGATTTATGCAAAAGATAAAATAAATAAAGAAACCACTATGCCGCGATGTACGAGGAAAAACCCACAAATGGGAAACAACGTCGGATGGCCCTAGCTATAAGTCCACCAAGTATGATATTTTACAAGTACAAGACCTGAAAGACTTACAACACTCGACTCGATTCCTTTCAAGCCCCGGTGCTCCTTCTTGTATAGACCTCCGCTTAGTTGACAATCTCGGACTCCACCGAAACCTTGGAATTCACCAATGAGGAACTAGGAAGCAACCGTCAACCACATATGGTGCCTTTCACCATATGAGAATGCCGCAGCAAAAACACGTACTTCTTCTTTATGGGATGTAAAAGAACACCCAAATGTACTCTTCAAATGATAGAGTAAAAACCGGTGCCAAAACTCCAACCAAAGTATATATAGAGAGGAACTTGGATAAACAAGCTATGGGTGTAAAACATAAGTGTTTTAAAGATTTTCTTGAAAAATTAACACTCTAAACAATGAACTTTTTCTTGGAAAGTTGAACTCTCTAAAACTATCTCTAGGAGATGAAAATTATGAAAAAGTTAAGCCAAAAAAGTTTGTTCTTGCCCTTGTTAATTTCTGTCAAAAGTTAGTGGGGTAAAGAAGTGGGAAATATGGAAAAACTGCTCAAAACTGCCAAATAAACTGTGCCCTCCAAATCTCGTTCGAACGAGCCCTCTAACGAAGTTCCAGTGTATAAAAGTTGAACTCGTTAGAAATCTAATTGGAATTCTCGTTCGAACAACCATCTCGTTCGAATGACAATTCGAACGATGTTCCAGTGGCCAATATGGGAACTCGTTGGCAAACCTCGTTCGAACGACAGTCTCGTTCAAACGACAAACTCGTTCGAACGACAACTTCGAAAGAACTTCCAAAGAGATGAAAAATTGAGTTTTAGCCCAGAAAACTTTATATACTTTATTTTAAAGTTTTAATTAAACCATCTGAAAATAAACAACAGTTTAAATAGTTTTAGAATAAAATTCACCTAAAGAAAAATGATCGAAGCTCCTATATATATATTCAAAATGCATTCATACCTTAGGAACAATTAAGGGCTCCTAAGGTTTTAATTAAGTTTTAATTAAGTTGAACTCGCATTTTATTATCTTTTAGATTTATCCCACCCAACAATCCTAATATCAAAAGAAATTAAGGGCCCCATCCTAATTGAACCCATGATTAAGTCTTACTCTGCATATGTGAAATTAACCAATGAATTCTAAATATCTTGACACTAAACAATATCAAGTCCATAAAGAAAATAAGACATATTAAAGTTTAAGGGTCACATAAGTAAGCCAAGCAATGCAGGATTATCCTTACTACTCTTAGGGTCAATCGTACGCACTAAGTATAATCTTAGGTTGTGCTAAACCTAAGATCTAATCACCATAAGGGATAAATCACCAAGTCTACCCATGAATTATATATCCTACCCTAATAAAGGAATTTGAAGGAAATTTCCTTATAATCCATTATGGATGCGGGTACATAGACATGTGACGTAAGGATAAAGATTGATTAAGCCATCTCACTTACTCACCGAGGCACCATAGGTTTCTGCATCATATGCATACTCTTAATGGAATCCCCCCTTATTACATTTACCACGAGTACTCATGCATGGTATGCATTACAAAAAATAACATGACAGACAATATTCATCGCAATCATGGTATTTAAATCTCAAATTATATTTAGTTACTATAATTCAATCTAATTGTAAATGGAAAATCCCTCCATTATCTTAAATATATAACATAATAATCACAATATAAAGAAATTCATATAACTCAATTTACGACAACGTTTATCCAAAAAAAAACCACAAATAAAAAAAAGCTTTTAAAAAGAATATAAGAAGTTGCCCAATGTAAGGACATGTTTTTATAAATCTCTGTTATCAATTAGTATGTCGTATACCGCTACAACCATCAAAGAATATTCAAGATCACATATACAACAAGATGGATTCAAATATCAAGTTTCTTCATCAATCAAGCCTCCATGAGATGAATTTAGTAAAGGTCATGTTTTTAATCCTTAGCATTTCACATAGAATATTGGGATATTTTTCATCAAAAAAATTATAATTGTTGAAGCGGAGTTTTAAAGTTTTTCATCAAAATTTATGTTTTGAATTTTTAAGGCGCTGCATTTTCTAGGAAAAGAAAAAGGAAAAAGGAATTTTTTAAATGGGTCGTTCGAGAGACAGTCCATGATGTTCAAACGATATGCCATCTCACGCAAAGTTCGTTCGAGCGACCTACCGCCTCAATGTTTTTATAAATAGCACGTTAAACAAGGCATTTTTCTGGATAAGCCTTTTCATTTTTCATTCTGCAAAGAGTGCAAATCGAAAGAACACTTTTGGCATCTTCATTTAGGGCTTTAAATCCCTATTTTTTCAATTAACAAAATTCCAAATGTTCATGTGAATTGTTTTGGAGTTTATGGAAACACTTTGTTAGTGTTCAAATATTTGTGGAGAGGATATGTACATCATATGTCTACGTGTCATTGAGGAGCACTTGAGGGTGTTTCTTTACTGAAGACTACATTGCGGTTCGTGTGGTGTTGCTACGTGTGAACCATTGCTGACTCCAGATTGCGTGTCTATGTAGGGTTGTTGAGGTAATATTATTGCAGATTTAATTGTAATTCTAAATTTTGATTTAATTATAGTGAAATAAAAGGTTTTACCCTTGTTTTTTTTCTTGAAATCTATGAGTTAGAATATTTGTGTTTGTTTGTTTGACACACGTACACACGAAGATTTTTTATTAAGGGATGAATTAATTTGATTCAAAAAGTTAACGCTAATTAAACGAGTTTGTGGTTTGAATTTGCGGATTTGTTTAAATTAGTATCGCACACAGCGCAATAGATTTTACCCCCAAAGATTAGAAGTGTCGATAGATTGACCAAATTCATCGATTGATCGATCGCTCAGTTATTTTAAGAATTTCTCCTTTACGGGCTATGTCTTCTACGATTCATCTATTCCTAAACCAAGACTCTATTAATGATCTAAATACCTTCATATATGTTTTAAATATCATATGTACATTGAATCCACATGTAAAACACAATTGAAGCATAATTCCATCGTCAAAATCCTAATTCTAATTTAAGATTCAGCTAAATCCACAATTATCACATTGAAGGACCCTGGAAACTTAATTATCTTCAAATGATTGAACATTCCAATGTATAATTACATCTAAACAGGGGGGTTTAATTCTTATCATAAATAAATTAGTTTTATTCGTGATATAATGGGTTTCGAATTATAGTGATGTGAGTTTTAGATCAAATTTAGATAAATTGGTATTATTTAACAATTAGTCATCTTGATTACGAAATTAGGGTTTTGAATCAAATTTAACTCATCTTAAGTCCGGATTCATTAGAATAGGCATAATTTAAATCAATAGAACATCATATTATTATTCTAATTAAACTTTCCTTTAATGATTTTTGAAAAAGCCTCCAAAATCCTCTAAGTTTCCTTCTCCTTTAAACCTCTTTCTTTCTCGACAAATGGGTCTCTCCAAGATGATGTTTATGGTGAATCAAAGGCTCTTTAATTCTTATTAGGGTTTTTATTCTTCTTAACTAAACTCGGGACTCCTACATGGCCCTTATCTTCAAAGTCCGACCTATTTTACTATGTGGCCTCTAAAACCCAACTAAGTCATATATCCCACTAATTGGACCTAATTTCATTAATTCCTATAAAAATCACATTTAAAAAATTAACTTTTAAAACATTTCAAACCATATAACCTCGTAATTCCCTTAAATTTAAGTCGAATACACCTTATTATAAAAATACCAAATATCATCCATAATTAATTGTTTTATTTATGTATTTCGCGTAACACGACATTATTGTCAGCTACTTCACGATTATTTGAACCTAACATTGAGGGATAATCCAAACAATAAAACCCTCGATACCAAGTCCACAACCATTCCACTATTTTCTATAATAAAGAATTACATAAAAAAAATTATCATATATTAATTCTCTCTCTCTCTCTCTCTCTCTCTCTATATATATATATATATATATAGGAGAAGGCTCACCTACATCATGCTCTATACATCACCCATGCATCACGCCTAATTCAGGGCCCTAAAAAACTGTTTTTTTTTTCAAATTTTATATTTTCCCCTTGAAATTAACCTTCCAATCAACCCATATGCAAAACATTAGGTCAAAATACATTTTTATCTATTTTTAAAAAATCCACAAAAACCTGCTAAAAATACCTTATTTATAAGGGTCTGCACCAGCAGTTTTTTGTGAATTTTTTAAAAATAGTTACAAAATGTATTTTGACCTCATTTTTTTCATATGGATTTATTGTAAGGTTAATTTCAAGGTAAAAATATAAAATTTAAAAAAAAAATTTCAAGGGCCTATAATTAGGTGTGATGTACAGTGTGATGTATAGAGCATGATGTAGGTGAACCTTCCTCTCTCTCTCTCTCTCTCTCTCTCTCTCTCTCTCTCTCAATTCAATATCAAAGCTTTTACTCATGTAAATGGTGTTGTCATTGGTTTAGTTTTTGAAATAGATTAACATGATAAATCATAAACAGCTTGAAAGTATTTGTAAGTACTAAAAAGGCTTTCAATAATTTCTTTATTTAGTATTTATGAAATTCACTTATAACTATTAAATAACAGTTAAAATTATAAGGAAATTGTTTGTAAAATATTTCCCTCTTGTAAAATCAAGTTGACAATTTTGAAAAAATCTGATATGCTTCAAAAGATTGTCCATTTCAATATAAGTATGCATGTCAGACTTTAGCACTAAAAGTTGTACCTAAAAATAATTTTAGTTTTATGCCTTGTTCTTTTTAATTAAGTCTGCATATATCAGGCTATGAACATTAATGTTGTACTTCTACTAACCCTTCATAATGGCTTCACACGAAACCTTTTCTATGGATAACTGTGTTTGTCAAATTATAAGGTACCTGTTATTATTATAAGATCTACTAGGATTTATGTCTATCATAAAATTATACCAATTGGTTTTTATTTTTATTTTATTTATTTTTTAAGAAAATTATTGCTTTGGAGTCCCACAATAAATCCATTAAATCGTACTATATACACTGGAAGGTGGGCGAAAAGTGATAAATCCAATATGATTTAAGAAAAATCAAATTAAAACCAAATTTCTATATGTATCTTATGTAATACTTTTTCGTAAGGCACAATAATACCAATTTGAAGCCTCTGTCCCTTTGGAAGTTCCGTCCACATACTTTGTATGCGCTATCGGTACCCGAAGTGACTGGAAATTAGAAAAGAATTAAAAAAAATGAGTGAAATAGTAAGTCGTAGTAAAAATCAACCCGTTTCCTGAAAAAAAAAATAGATATAAGCCTCATCAAAATAAATAGATTCAAATATTCCTAAGAATGCCCATATAATCAAGATGATAAACATGGAACAAAATTTATATGTAACATATTCTAAATAAATCTAGTCATTATAACCCAAATTTAGCAAATTATAAATAGACCTTCTAAAACAAAATTAAGAATAAATATTACATTAGTCTTACTAGTTTTTAATGTTAACATAATTTTTCTCTTAGTTACATTACCATATGTGGAGTAAATAAATTTAAAACAACTTGTATAACAGAACAAATACACATTTTTAAAGCTAGTTCTAACATTCAGAGTAGATCTACCCTTGTTACCAAGGTCACCGGGAAGTTAGCTCCGGCAACCGGAGGAGTGAAGAAGCACAGTTGTTTCCAAGCCCCCCAAAAATCAGTCACAATCTTATTTAGCAATCCATACTCCTCCCCCTCCCCCCCAAAATATATATATATATATATATATATATATATATATATATAAAACATAAGAAAGATTTCCCTAGTGATATTAAATATGTATACCTACCCCAACAATAAAATAAATAAACATCCCCCACCTAGTAAATGAATTCTATTCAAATAACAAATGATTTTTTATTTGGAAAAGAAAAGATCTTTATTGAATAATATAACCCAATAACTTGATGACCCAGGATTGAAAAAACAATAATGAGTTGAAAAAAGTAAGAATGACAAAGAGAGTCATCGTAGGGATCTTGTATGAGTATGCAAGATTCTGGAGTTGTCTGAGTGCGCAATAAGAGATATTATGCATATGGCGCACGTTAGTGAATTATGAAGAAAGAACACCAAATGACCTGCTTCCATTTCCACTTACGCATATGTTTTCGTTTTAGAGATTAGTGAGATAGATTGTTCGGGATCACTTCTTGAACCCACCCAAATGACCTAACCAATAAGACTTCGAACCAAATCAAGAAAGTGAAATATCATACCTAAACAATATAATACAAATCGAGAACACCATCTATCGAACCATGAAAAATAAACAACCATGGTAGATCTATTGGGTATTTTGGATAGAAATAGGGCACAACTTGTTTATGTGGTGAGGTAAAATAACAGATCTACAACTATAGTGTGGAACAATCAATAGGTGTGTTTCTGTAGAGAAAATAGCAAAAGTTAAGACCCCATACCTTATTGGAACCCGTATGAAAGACCTGAATGGAACCCGTATCAAGACTTGCAAAACCAAAACCCAAAACTCAACAAATTAAACCCATATCTTTGAGTAAAAAAACTAACCCTTACCTTATCAACAATCATTGGCATTACAATCATGGTTTTAGTTTTTTGACTAATGCTTACCTTATCAACAATCATGTTTCTTACTAAAAAAACAAAAAAAATAGATACTCACATCGAATGGACGCACCAAAGTTAAGAAAATAGAGTTGATAAACGAACTCACCAAAGTTAATAAACGAACTCAAAACTGAGAAACGAACTCACCTATTTGAAACGAAAAGTTAAGATTTGCATAGAAGGGACCCAGTATGTTCGTTTTCAAGATGAGAAACGAACTCTGTTGGAGAGAGAGAGAGAGAGAGAGAGAGATAATGGTTTAGTCGTCCCTCTTTCTCTCGAGCCTTGCGCTATTAAAAGTGTAAATGGCGGGAATTAAACATGTCATAAATACATTTAATCGAGAGAACGAATACATGTTATACACCCCAACGTAGCTAGTTCTCATATTTAATCTTAGTCATGAGTTAGCTTTGAACCATAAGATATAAAGCCCTAAGATCTAATCTCAGTCGTGAGTTAGTTTAGACAAAAAGTCCCTCCTCCTTTATTATATATATATATATATATATATATATATATATGTGTGTGTGTGTGTGTGTGTGTGTGTGTGTATGCTTGTGTGTGTGTGTGCTTGTGTGTGTATGTGTGTGTGTATAGATATTGTGACATCGCTTGTCACCCAAGCACACAATATACTATATATTTTATTTTAGAAAATATAGTGTATTACACAAAGTCATTGATTCATCCTAAAACAATACAAGGATAACCATAAGTATAAAATGTCAGCTCTTTTACTTGTCTCTTGTCATGCATTTAAAATCAAATCACGATAACATTGTGTGTGAAAATGATAGTTAAGAGCTTGAAAATAGGATGCATCACAAGGTATTATATATGTAGGAATGATCTAATCATATAAGAGGCATAATTAATGTCTATTGTGTGTCTAAACCAAAATAGTGATATTATGGTTTTCTCATCCCATTGATATATCACCCCTATCTCATTTTCATGTAAAATGTGTCAGAATAGTCCATTAATGTAACTTTTCTTTGAATTTAATCTTGGAATTGATAATGGAAAGATATTATAAATGATATTAAACAGGGAAATATTGAAACTTTTCTTTGAAATTGACGTATGTGGCCATCCCGACCCTCATATGTACTGCTTAAAATTGGTGGTGCATGGGTATTAAAAAGGCTTTGATTCCTGAAAGAAAGGAAGAGAGTGGATATCTTAAACATATTGGTGTGTGAGGTGTGTGATAGTGTAGAATTGAGAGTCTCTAGTACTTTATCAAAAATTAAAATAAAAAAGGCAAACAACCCCTAAAAATAAGTAATTATGCAAATGATCTATGTGAAACAAAAGAGAAAATGGAATCGGAAAATATGTTATGAAGAAGAAGGTGTTAAGAACTTCTTCCTCCCGTTCGATATCTAGTGGATAAAAAATCACACATTCTTTCTTACTTTTGTGTGTCTACTTGTTGATGATAGTGTCTGCAACATAAATTTATAATCAAGTAGTAGTGTGTGAAAAGTGTGCAAAGTGTAAATATGTAAGTTATGTGTAGAGTTAGGGAAGAACATGACATCATTATAAAAAATGAGCACAAATAGCCAAAATAGAGAAATAAATATGGAAGGGATTGTATCAATTTTGACATTATTCTGAGGAAGTGATCGCGTACAAATAAAGAGTTAAATGTTGAAAAAGAGGTAATAGTGATAAAAAAATATAAATAAATAAATAAATAAATATAAAATAACGATAGATAAAATAGAAATATATACAAAATCGAACCTCAATCCCAAATTTGATATAGAATGCCAACATACCTTCATGAAGAGAGATCAAAGACTACGTGGTTGAAAACAAATATTAAAAAGGTGGATTTACCTTGTACTTGCAATTTAGGGGGCTAATGTTTTTTTTTGTTGAAAAGTGGGTGTCAAAACTTGTTTTTAATAAAATGAAGTGCGTAACACCATTATATTGTCAAATACAATATAAGTCCTATTTTTAGTATTTTGATTTTATGATACACAAACTTCAGGGTATAAATATTGTCAGGGAATTTTTCTGTCATTGCCCCAAGAATCTAGGACTTGACCATAGGTTTCTAGTTTACTTTAGAAATGGCATATCCCACTAATTGGTTATGGCATAGCATGTCTTGACGATCACCTACGACGTCAACAATCCGAACATCTTCAATCATTCTCCAAAACTCCACGTTCATTATGGTATATTTTATGTTTGGGGTTCTTTGTTTTTCATAAATGTATGTGGGAGAATTTTATATTATTTTTTCAAAATGATGCTATACTTTATTTGAAAATTATTTTTTGCCAGCCGTCGTTCAAACAAGATGCACATCTCGTTAGAACAATCCACCATCATTGTTCGAAGGATCGTTTGATGGACTACCTCAAATGTACTTCAAACGAGGTTTCTATTTTAGTTTTTGTCAGGTCGTTAGATGGTTGTTCGAAGATCGCTTCTACAAGATACATATTTTCGTTCCAACGACTGTGATGCCGCCTCGATTTTCGTGTTCTCCTATAAAAACTTGCTTCATGTAGGTATTTTGCAAGACTTTTGAAACCTCATTTTCTACAGAGCCGCTACACAGAAGTCTCACTTTAAAAGGCCAAAACTCCTTTTGATTCATACCTCCCATTTATATTTTGTGAATCACTTTGAAATCCTCATACACAATTCCATATTGGAGTTTCTCTTGTGGAGAAGGTGTCTCCACTACTAATCTTATGGTTCTCGTGGGAACCATTGCTGAAGGAAGATGAAGGGTCACGTATGGGAGATTCGTCAAAAAATGATGTTTGTATATCTATAATTTATATGTAAGTTACGATTTGCATTCTATAGTGAAAAAGAAAAGGTTTTTACCTGAACAAAATTTTTCCTGAAATCCGTGTTGCTTGTTTTATTGTATGCTTTCATAATTTAGTGCTTTCAATCACATAGTTGTATGAACTAGGGTTTAAAGGATCTAAAACTTGTGTGAGTTGACATTTAATTAAATAAGTTTGTTCCATTAAACTGTAACGCACTCTCAAATTAGTATCAGAGCCATTTAAAGGACTTTGTCGTGTAATTGTTTTTTCGTAAAAAAATTCTTGGTATCATTTTTCTAAAAAATTGATTTTTGAAAAAGTTGAGTTCAAATAGATAACTTATATAATAGAATGCCAACTTTTGATGGATCCAATTATGCCTATTGGAAAGCGAGAATAACATCTACATTCAAAGCAATTACTGAAAGAGTTTGGATTACATGTGAAAGTGGGTAGACACCACCCACTATAGTTATGGTTAATGAAATTAACCCTAAACCAGTGACTTTATGGACCGAAGAAGAATTTAAAGGGAGAAATTTTAATTCACTAGGTCTTAACGCTATTGTTAAAGTCATCACACCTGAAAAGTTTTGACGTATTATGACATGCACCCCATCAAAAGCGTCATGAGATATCCTACAACTTACACATGATGGTGAAAATGCTGTTACGATATCTAAATTGCAAAACTTGACTACACAGTTTGAGATGACAAATATGCTTGAGTTCGAGAGCTTTGATCAATTTTATGCTCGCCTGTCGAATATTGTTAATTCGAGTTTTAATCTTACTGAAATAATTCTTGAAACTGGAGTAGTCAAAGAGATTTTAAGATTACTCCTTGCTCATTTTATCATGAAAGTCAATGTGCTTAATTCTTTGGGAATATTATATTCCCTTAGGTTCGAAGAACTCGTAGGGAACCTTCAAACTTACGCAATCGACATATTTCCTAAAACTGTAAAACAAAAAGGGAAAGGTATTTCACTTAAGGCTCAGTCTAGAAAAAAAGAGAGAAGGTGTCTAAAAAGAGACAGGTTTCTAAAAGAGAGAAAAAGATGTCTTTCGATTTTAAGTAAAATTTTGACTTAGATGATTTAGCCCTTTTTGCTAAGAATTTTAAGAAATTTCTCAAAATTAAAAGTAATGGTTCATCTAAAGATAAAAAGAATTCTGAAAAAAATAAAATTGGGAAGAACGCCCCAAAGAGAAAGGAATAGAGGTGCTACGAGTGTTATGGGAGAGGTCACAAAGCGTATGAGTGACCCACTAGGTTAAAGCATTAAGGAAAGGTAAAAACTGCCTTAAATGCCACCCTTAGTGATGATAGCGAGGTCGAGTCGATGGATTCAGGAGAAGAATAACCGCGTGAATGTAACTTCGCCGCATTTATCACTAGTCGTGTGAGTATGTCTAGTGCAAGTCACGATGATGAGGATGCTGCTTCACATGGACACCTCAACAGTGAGATAGATGTGAGTGAGGGTGAGGATGCACAAGTGAGAGCGAGAGTGATGAACAATATGCATACGCCGAGTTATACATTGAGTCCTTTAAAATAAAAAGGAAAAACAAAGGGTTAGAAACCAAGATCATAGCACTAGAGAAGGAGTTAATTGAGACGAGAGAGAGAGAGAGAGAGAGAGAGAGAGAGAGAGAGAGAGAGAGAGAGAGATAGAGAGAGTCTTACATTAGAGACTTTTTGAGAGAGAGTTTTGGAGAAAGAAAGAGAGAGATTTTGTAAGAAAGAGATAGAGGACTTGACCAAATAAGAGGCCAGTCTTACGAGCGATATCTTTGCTTTTGTAGAGACTCGGAGGAAACTTGAAGCCCTTGTATTCCAACTCATGAAAGATCTCAAGAGAGCCTGGTAGGTCAAGGTAAATATTGAGGACACATATAAGAAGATGGGAAAAATGTTCCTCATCCCCTCTTTAGGGTTTGGTGAGAAGCAAGGAATAGGTTTCGATGAGGCTTCCATGTCGCATGTCAAACATGAAACGATTCCTAAATTCACTGTAAATACTTATGGTCCCTAATAAGAACCCCAAAGAAAATTTCGATCAAGAAAAGAAAACCAAGGTTGGCTTAAGACTGTTTATTTCTGCACTTACTGCAAGGAAAAAGGCCACCTTAGGGAGGTTTACTATAGTTTAAGTTGGAATCAACCTACAAATTCTTTGTCTCACCACTTTAGCGATCTGCTAGCCTCAGAGAGTAGGTTCAATATATAGTCACCAATTCTCTTAGTTTGATGAAATTGTTCCAATGGATGTCTTTACCATTATTTGCTACTTCCAACATCCCCACTAGAACAATAATGAGAAGGATAAACAAAAGGTCACCACTTCTTGGGTGCCTAAGCGTGATGAGAAAGCCCTTGTTCATGTTGTTCTTATTGCTCATAATACCCTCCAGTGGTATTTTGACAGTGGTTACTCGAGGAATCTGACTGGTGACATCTCATTTTTTACCAACCTTGAGGATCGCCAGGACAGTAAAGTCACCATTTGATATGGGAGTAAATCTACCAATATTGGTAGTGGTACAGTAGAGACAGTCAGATTTACTAAGCTATTTAATGTTTTGTATGTCAAAGGTTTGAAAGAAAACCTTATCAACATGAGCTAACTCTGGGATGCAGACTCTGCTGTAAAGTTTGACTGGAATGAGTGTAACATTTTGTATCAAGCTGGTAAACTTATACTACAAGGGGCGAGGACAAAAGATAACTGTTATGGGAATGTTCCCAAGTCCTCATTTATGTGCAATAACGCCACGATTACTTCTATGTACTTTTGTCATCAATGTCTAGGTCACGTTAATTTTAGATTGTTGGAGCATTTAAGAAATAAAGACCCAGTACATGACTTATCATCGGTTGGAAAGCCAACTTCCACGGTTTGTGGTCGTTGTCAAGGAAAAAAAAATTGGAGTCCATATAGAAAGTTGAATTCCATTACCAGTACATGTGTTCTTGAGTTGATATATGTGGATCTTTTGGGTCCTACTCGCACTAAGATTTTGGGTGGTAAGAGGTATATCCTCGTTATGGTAGAGAACTTTTCTCGTTATTCGATAGTTGGTCTCCTAAGAGAAAAATCCGTTGGTGTAGAATTTCTTATGACCAAGCATCATGTCCTACAAAATCAACAGGGATTCACCATCAATAGAGTGCATAGTGACAACGACATAGAATTTAAAGAAGCAAAAGTGTATAGTTACTATGATATCCTAGGAATCAAACATGAATTTTTTTCTATGAAAATTCCTCAACAAAATGGGATCGCTAAGAGGAAGAATCAGATGATTCAAGAGATGGCTAGATCCATGATTATCGATCGTAGAGTGCCTAGATGATTTTAGGTAGAGGCAGTGTCTATCACATTCTAAATGGTGAATAGGGCATATCTTTGTCCACACACACTTCAGATGACATATGAGTTATGGATTTGGAAGAAACCCATCCTTTCATATTTCCATGTCTTTTGGAGTAAATGATATATCTTAAGGTATAGAGAAAAATTAGGAAACTTTGACTACCGAAGTGATGATGGAATTCAATAAAAATATTCATCGATGAGAATAGCTTACGAGGTTTTTAACTCTAACAACTCAAAGGTTATGGAGTCAATAAACATCACTATTAAAGATGACGAGCCGCCGGTACTAATCCTTTGTATTAGGATGATGCACCCCTTTCTGATGATCCCATTATTCTTCATACACCTAGGCTGTGACCTACTCCTATTTTAAGAGAGACACCCACTTGGGTTCACAAGAGTCATGACCCTTGTGCCATTTTAGGAGATCCTACTTTAGATGTCAAGACTCATTCTCAGCTTGAGAATGTTGTTAGCTATCTGTGCTACATGTCCACACTCGAGACCAATAACATTATAGAAGCACTCAAATATGAACACTGGATATCCACTATGCAGGATGAGTTGCTTCGATTTACAAAGAATGATGTTTGGAAACTTGTCCCTTGACCTAGTGAGACAAATGTTAACTGGTACTAGGTGGATATATAAGAATAAAATGGATGAGAATGGTACCATTATACATAGTAAGGCTAGGTTTGTCCCTCAAGGCTGCACACAGATTCACGGTGAAGACTTTAAGAAGACATTATCTCCTATTCCGAGGCTTGAGTCCTTTCGCTTACTAATCGCCATCACATGTCGTTGGAACTTCAAGTTATATCAGATGGATGTCAATAATGGCTTTCTGAATGTCATTATATAAGAGAACTTTTACATGGAACAATCGAAAGGGTTTGAAGACCCTAAGAACCCTGGACACATCTATTATATGAGGAAAACCTTGTATGGTTTGAAGCAAGCACCTCGTGCTTTATACAAGAGGCTTATTTCTATCTCTTAGCCTGTGGTTTCAAGATAGCGGGACTAGATAAGATGTTATTTATAAGGATAAGAAAATGTGTTATTTTGGTTGCCCAAGTCTATGTGGACGACATGGTCTTTGGATCCACGTGCTCTTGCCATGCTCATAACTTTGACGAGGAGATGAAAAGTGAGTTTGAGATTAGCATGGTTAGTGAGCTTATGTTCTTCCTTAGTCTCCAAGTTTGTCATCTAAAGAATGGTATGTTCATATCCCATTTCAAGTATGTAAGAGACCTCGTGAAGAAGTTTGCATTAGACTACGCTAAGCACTCATGCACCCCTATGAGTACCTCGACTAAGCTTAGAAAGGAAACTTCAGGCAAGGACATAGAGGAAACCTTTTTATCAGAGTATGATAGGTAGTCTTCTCTACTTGACTGTCAGTCATCCCGATATAGCCTTTAGTGTTGGTGTTTGTGTGTGTTATCTGGCGTCCCCGAAAGAGTAATACTAACTTGTTGTTAAATGTATTATTAAATACATGAGTGGGATTTTTATACATCACATTCTAGGACCCCCTAAGTTTCTCCTTAGTTCCCTATGACCTTCCTATATATTACAAACCCTAGGTCATGCTCTGAGTACCTATCTAAAGGCCATCGACGACATGAGTACTCGGGAACATGACATTACCAAGTCTTAGACTTCATAATTATATCATCCACATAAACCTCGACCTCCTTGATAGGGAAGGTCAAGATATGACTATCTTGCATGATCTGATACACGATGCTTGTAAGTAAGCCTTTTATCGAATCAAGCAATATCTAAACTGACCTCTAGTACTCCTTTTTTTTGCAGCCAGGTGTCCCCCTACTCTTATACTTGAACGTAAAAGATACCACAACTAAGGCTTTGCTAGCCCAATACCTTAAATAAACTTGGAAAAATAGGGCCATCTACTATGTCAGTCACAAGTTGGCTGGGTATGAAGTCATCTACATTGCCTTGGAGAAAGCATGTGTTGCCCTTGCCTGGGTCACTCAGAAACTACGCCACTACATGCTCGCTTTTCCCATTAAACTTGTGTCCTGAATGGATCCTATCAAATACATCTTGAGAAACATGTCATGTCTAGACGAATGGCCCGATGGTTAATGATATCCGAGTTTGATATTGTGTATGTCACGCAAAGCCAAGAAAGGAAGGGCCATCTCTGACTACCTTGTTAACTACCCTATCAAACAAGCCGGCGTTTGGATCTCAAAATTCCTAGATGAATATATCCTTTACGCCTCTCCGGAAAACCACTAGTGGTAAATATTCTTTGACGACATTGACAATAAAAAAAGGATACGACATTAGGATACTCGCGATTACCCCTCATGACTCTCACACTCCCATTTCCATCAAGCTAAATTTTCCCTGCACCAACAATATGACAGAGTATGAGGCATGAATTGTAGGCCTCAAAGTCACTCTGAAGAAAGGAATCCAGTGCCTAGATGTATACTGATATTCATCCGTCACCATCAACCAGGTCCTTAGAAGATAAAAATTCAAAGATGAAAAGCTCTTACCCTTCCATGCCCACCTAGAAGAGTCGGCCTCCCAGTTCTGTGATATCACCTTTAACTACTTGCCTCGAGCAAGGAAAAACTTAGTCGATTCCCTACTCTCACCTCTATGTCGACATGCCCGAGGGAATAAAGATGGCCATCTACAAGGGTACCATCACTATGTGCATGCTTAAAATCTAAGTCAATGAAGAAGAATAGCATCAGAGCGAACTTGACGAGTTATCGCTCTTAGACGAAAGGATGCTAAAGGCTCTATATAATATATAAGGGTACCATCACCGGATAGTGGGATAATTCAACTGGAGAGTAAAGGAACGTGGTGTCCGAGAAGGGTATTTATCCCTCAAAGAAATATTAGAACCCGTATGGGACCCTAGAGGGAAATTCTAGGCAAACTGGAGTGGCCCATGAATCGTGAAGAAGATCCTATCCAGTGGTGCCTCTATCCTCACTGACCTTGACGGAGAAGAGATGGCATGTCAAGTCAACCTGGATCATCTCAAGATATTCTACCTGTTGCCCGAAATCTCAACGCGCAACGACTCCTCTCATCTCCATTATGTGCTAAAAAAATATTCTTCATTTCCCTCTACTCAGAACTATGTGGGGCCTGATCCTCTAAAAAACCTTTTACTTTAAAAAACGAAACCCAAAAATTTTCAAAACCCCCAGAGGTACATAGCTAGCTCATACACTTTACATGGGCACAGTCCCCTTATTTTTTCACAAAATGCTATTCTTTTCTTACCTCCGAGAATAACAGTTCATTTTGTCATTTAAATGAACAAAAGGATTACATATGCCTTAGAAATTGGTATAGACAATTCAAATATAAAACTCATCAAGAGGCACAAAAATATGATTAAATCCATTTGTATTCCATTATGATAAAATCCGACACGATTACATGAAATATTATCATAGGGAATCAAACAACCACCCTCACCAACCTAACTGTCCTAAAAACAAATCAAACAAAACCACCCCTAAACAAGATAAACAAACCTTCCCAAATTTATTCCTATAACCAAATACATAACTAAACACATAAAAGATTCACAAGTATCATCAGCTTCACAAATACCACCATCTTCACAAAAGACCCTACCTACAGCGACTGGAGGGCCCAACTCCATCATCATCTACATCTTGAGGCCTCCAAACTTCCCTTACCTGGATAGTATACTTAAGGCGCTCCATGGAATTCTAAGCCCATATCGTCCTAGAGAAAACCACTACACCCCATCCATAGTGTCAAATAGGGCCAACCACATATGCTCGATCTCCTCAGCCAAGATTTTAGCCACTACCTTATTCTACATCCATTTCATGTAGTCTTTAGAAACAAGACAAACCCCCGCCAACGGATTAGGAAGGATAGGATGACGGACTACGACTCTCCTATAAAGATCCCAATCACATGCGCATGCCCTCCGTCAAATCCTCTACAGTAAAAGTGTCTAGGGTACGGGATGGCACAATCTGCTCCCCCATCCGACTTGATGCATGAGCCGACAGAGAAAATAAAAGGTGGTACATTAAAGGACAGCTAATCAAACATACCGATATTCCCCCAGCTCCAGAATGGGCTGCAACTCCCCCCCACTAAGGCACTAACCAGCACAGACATCGATTTCCATGCTCCATAAACTAGTTTACCTAGTTCTTGATAGTAAGGAAAAAGCTGATGAAATAGCAAGTTAAGAAATTTAACACAACTGCCAAGGGATATTCAGGGGGAACCTCCAAACTAAATCTCTCAGACAACCACATGAATAGCATAATCGGGCTACCTCTTACAAAATCAGAAGGACTTTCCCGCTAAGCATCTAGACCATTCAGGGTCTCTATCGGTATCACCATCGTAGGATTGCAATGATATGACATCGACACAGTAATGGCAACAAGTTGAGCATCCATCATCAGGTCCCCAGTCATAAGTAGTAACTTCAAATTTAATCTAAGGGCAACGGCTCTGGCATAGACCACATCATTAACATCCCGCAGATGCACGGAGTATGATGATATCATTCCTCCAGTAACCAATGGTTGAGCCACTAAAAGAAAGATGTGGATAAGTCCTGCTAACAACTCCCAAGAAGATCGAGAGAATTCTGACATGGTCGCCGTCATACTAGGATTTACCCCTAATAAAGCATAAAACTCCTTATAGGTAGGGCAGACCTCATCCAAGCCAAAACAAAATACATGATCCTCGGGGTACCAAAATTGTGCAGTTGTTGTCAGCATGTTCCAATCAATGGGCCCGTTGCATCACAAAGAGACCCGATGCAGGTTAAAGGCATTATAGTATACATTATATGAACACATTGCTTATAAATTCTCAAGATAAGAGGCAAATTCCACTCTTATGGGAAGGGAGATTTTGGAAATAAAAATACACAAGGCATGAAGTAATGAAGAGCAAGAAAATGGGAATCGATGAAGAAACCTCCCCACCTTACTCCCTTCTATACTTGAAAATTGGGCTAAAAAAACTACAAATCCGAAGGAAAGACTACCCCATCAAGTAATACTAGATGAAGAAAGTGAAATCAAACCTTTGGGGTGATTTGACTGGACTGAACTGTCAATAGGCAGGACAAGGGTCATGCCGATCGACATCCCCCCATTTTTAGACAATTTCTTCTTTCCTTTTTTCTCCAAATAAAAAAACTCAAAAAAAAAAATAATCTTTGTTTCAAAATTCAAGATTTTCCTTCCTATACTTTTACTCATCCTATCTTAAAATAAATTCTCTTCAGTAATCCTAATCCTTTTTATGGTGTCGGCAAGTAAAGTAAAAAGTGCATGTAGATTAAGTCATTAAAAGCAAAAATAAATTAATATAAATCCCATTCATTATATATATATATATATATATATATATATATATATATATATATATATATATATATATGTTGTCATCATTACGTTTTTGCATAAAGAGAAGAAAAACAACATGACTCAGCCCGAAACCCCCAAAAATAGAGACTTTGAAGTTTCGGGCTGAGTCCCGTTGTTTTTCTTCTTTTTCTGCAAAAATTTAATGATGACAGTATATATATACCAGCGATGACCCGAGGATCCTCCGCTACCCGATGCAAATCCCTCCTCAAAAGAAGTAGATGGCACAAGAGAAGAAGAAACTGAGATCGAATCTTGAATTTGAGGAGTCACATAAGCCACCTAGTCTTGGATGTCCCTCACCCAGGTATTCGACACCTGGACATGCTGCAAGAAAAATAAAAAGACAAACTAGTCTGAAGTAAAATAAGAAATTAAAATAACAAAGAACAAGGAGATGAAAAGATGTACCCCTGGCTGAAGGACATCCTCCATTAGACCCAAAACCGCCAGGTCCATCGCATTAGGGTGATGTTGCATACTCAACGATCCCCCTCCTGGTGGTAGTCAAATATTATAAGAAAGAGAAGAAACTGGAGAAAAGGAACATCTGACACCGCTGCCTCTTCTGACATCGATGCGCCATCGGTGTTGTAGGCAGTCCCCACTGGTCAACTCGTACCCTTACCTAAAGCTGTAGGAGGCAGACAAATATTCACCACATCATAGATGCATGATGACATAAACCATCTCGTCTCAAATTCAAGGGATTCGTAAGTCTCCACCATGTCTGTATTAGACAAATAGGGATCATCAATCAACGCCGCCACCCTGGCCTCCTCCTACATATCTCAAACTCGCCTCATATATTTTGACGGCATCGTCGGTGGGACTGCCACCTCATCCTCCACAATCTGTCGGACTACTCTCTCCTAGATAACAGGAGTAACCAAACTCATGTGCTAGCAGCTGATGCATTTGTGCATCCATCGCGATCACCCTTGTGTGCTGGATAACCATCGTCCATGGACAGAAGGTCACCTGCAGTTTTTTCAATATAAAGTCAATACTTGCACAAATAAAAAGAACGCTAAAGAAAAGGATTCAAAAAGAGAAAAGAAGAAATAACCTGGTCACTTGTCAGGACATTGAATACCTAAAGTACTGCCGAAAAAGAGAGAGACTACCGATACATCTAGTAGAAGTTCTCCACCAACTCATCACGCAAACCAATCAAATGGACATTGAACCCGTTCAACTCATAGAACCACGTATGCAAAAGAACAAAAGTCAATAATCAGAAAAAATTAAAAAAGAAATAAATGAAAACACATAAGTAAAAATGAAAAAAATACCTCAAGAAGATACATGGCTCTGGTAAAAGTGTGCCGACAACATCGGTTGAAAGCATCCAAAGAATAATAAAGGGATGCCAAAGTTAGGCTCCCCCGGTCAAAGAGAGGGATATTCGAAAATACCCTCAAATATGGTAAAAACCATCAGTGGATGACGTCACTGCTCGATGCCACCAAAAACCCTCCCAATAGCAAAAGAATAAATAAGTAGGCCATCTGCCTCACTTGCAGCTTGTCAGTATCGTCGATCTGCCGACTCAACAAAACCTCTCATAGAAGGGAAATATAGATCGAGTCCTCGAGACTATCCGCCCCACATCGCCTAGCGATGCATCCACCGCCGTCAGTATCACCCTCAGGGACATGTCACCTTTATCTGCATCCCCTCACAGTCTAGCCCTAGCAGCTACTGGACATCAATGGGGGTCACCGTCATCTCCCCAAATCCCAAGTGTATGGTGTGGGTAGTATCCCACCACCTCTCCCCCTGAGCGCATGAAATTGATGTAGAACGCGGTGACTCATCCAACACAGAGGCCAAATGACCCAATCCTGTGAAAGAAACTACCCAATGCACCACCACAGGAAGGTTCTCCCACACATCCCTGCGTCCCCCAAGAGTGAAGACTCGTCGTAGTAGTGTCAATCTGTCAAAATAAAAGATAAACCATTTGTCAAAATTCAAAGAAACGAGAAAATGAAAAAAAATAAAAAGAGTGCCAAAATCCATGTTGTACTTACATAGCTATTAGGTTTCATCACCCTAGATGAACGGTGGTGCAAAGGCTTACGTAGCAGAAAGAGGTCATCAGCAATAGGCTCGAATAAATTGAAAGTGTTCTCGTTACCTAATGCTAAGGGCACCCTAGTCCGCCACTCCAGATTCACCCAATCGCCAAAACCTAGACACACCATGTGCACCTAGCTACTTGATAAATCCTCCATTTTGTAGTCTCAAAAGAGAGAGGAACGCATGAGCAAATCGCATAAGATAAAAAATCTAGAAGTTGTGAAAAATGAAAAGATTTCACCCCTTGTTATAAGAGGTTACGGGGTATGTCGATCAGTAGTCCCCTGACAGCCATCGATCGACATTGTTCCTTCCCCTTCCCAAGATATCCCAAAAGACCATGCTATTGGAGGTTGGAAACCCTTACAACATGCCGATCGACAACCCACTAAAATATCATACAAAAAATCCCTAGAGAATGCCAAAAAATTCTAAAAAATTCCCGATTTTTTTTAAATTGCCCAATAAATATTGAAATATTTATTCACCAAAAAAACATTTTTTCAAGCTACCAAACCCCCAGTAGGATTAAATACCACATTTTAACCCCAACTTAAACCCTAAGAATTAGCGCGCCCATGAAGCCCACAACGACTCTACAATAGAATGCCAAAAAACTCATTTGTAGTATAAATCAAATGCTTCCTGAGTAGAGCTACCCATTTTCCAACAGGAATTCCTGAATTTTCTCCCAAATTTCAATTTTCCCAAACAGGAAATAGAAGCCTTAAATCTCTCCCCAATAACACACCCAAACCTCAAGTCATTAACTATTTCCCTAAGTGAAAACTCTAGACTAAGATCCCCAGACAGATGTCTCTTCCCCGGTAGAGTCTCTAGAAAGGTAAATTTAAAATTCCCCAGGATCTCTATTCCCCACGTTCTCCATTTAAGGTCCTCAGAATTGACCTCGGCTGTCAGAATTGGTCGCTCCTAACTTAAGGTCCTCAAAATTGACCTCGACCCTCAAAATTTGTCGCTCCTAACTTAAGGTCCTCAGAATTGACCTCGACCCTTAAAATTAGTCGCTCCTACTTAAGGTCCTAAGAATTGACGTCGACCTTTAGAATAGGTCGCTCCTACTTAAGGTCCTCAGAATTGATCTTCACCCTGAGAATCGGTCACTCCCAACTTATGGTCCTCAGAATTGACCTCAAGCCTCATAATTGGTCGCTCTTAACTTAAGTTCCTTAGAATTGACCTCGACCTTAAAAATTGGTGGTTTACCAACTTAAGGTCCTCTATTTTGACCTCGACTTTCAGAAATGGTCACTCCCTAACTTAAAGTCCTTAGAATTGACCTCCACCCTCAGAATTATATGCTCATAGGTTAAGGTCCTCTGAATTAACCTCGACCCTCAATATTGGTCACCTCAACGTAAAGTCCTCAGAATTTACCTCGACCCTCAGAATTGGTCACTCCCAACTTAAGGTCCTTGGAATTGATTTTGACCCTCAAAATTGGTCGCTCATGCTTAAGGTACTCAGAATTGACCTCCACCCTCATAATTTCTCGCTCCAACTTAAGGTCCTTAAAATTGACCTCGAACCTCAGAATCTTCCATCCCCATCATTACCTTAGGTCCTCAGAATTGACCTCAACCCTCAAAATCGAACATCCTTACCCCCTTTAGGTATACATAATTGAACTCTTTCCCAAAACATCATGTGGTTCTATTCGATAAATTTCACTTGTTTCAAGGTCATCCATTAAGGGGCTCTATAAACACCACACTCTAGGACCACCTAAGTCTCTCCTTAGGTCCTTAGCACATTCCTATTTACAACAAACCCTAGGTCATGCTTCGAGTATTCATCTAAGGCCATCGGGGGCTCCCAAGCCCCATTTGACTCCAGTCAACTTCATAATCAGAGAAAAAACTCAATAAATCTTTGAATGGATCAGAATCCCCGTTCCAATGGTCCATCCCATGTACGAATCAACATAAAGGTTCAGATAAATGGTCCATTTTACTATCAAAAATTGATATAGAGGACACTAGGCGCTCTTAAGCCCCGATTCGACCCCAATCAACACCATCTTCAGAGTGAAAGCTCAATGGATCCTCTAAGGGAACTAAAACACCTTTCCAATGGTCCACCCCATGCACTAAAATGGCATGCCATTTAGATAAATGATCTATTTTTTCCCAAAAACTAATTTGGAGGCTGTTCGGCATTCTCGAGCTCCGTTTAATCGAAATTAACTCTTCAACTCGAATAAGAATAAATGAATCTTCAAAGGTCACTTAATAGCCTTTCCAACGGTCTACCCTGTGTGTGAATCAGCCTTATGGTACGGACGAACGATCCATTTTTCTTCAAAAGGTCCTTAAGCACTTCTAGGGCCCATTTGACCAAAGTTAACTCTCCGAAAAAATCAAAGCTCTTTTGAACATCAAAGTACCTCACATAACCTTTCCAACGATCAAACCCATGCACGATTTGGATTTACTATTTGGATGAACGATTCATTACCGTCTGATGATCTCTTGTCCGAAGGATCGATGGATGTTTCCGAGCCCTGTTTGACCCAATGTCAACTCTTAGACTCGAGAGCTGCCCAAAGGAGTCTTAAAGGTCTCTGAATTACCTTTCTAGTGGTATGTCCTGTGCAATTTGGAATTACGAATTGTATTTTACGATAATTTTTCTGGAAAATCTGCACGAGACTGCCAATTGAAAGGTTCATTTCCCTACCTATCGGTCGTGTGTCTTGGGTTACCTACCGATTGGCAGGGAAAGGAATATGATGATTAGAAATCCCCCTACCCTATATAAGGAGAGCATGAGCTCACTTTGAAAGGCACCCCAAATCCATCAATTTCGGTGATCTCAGCAACATTCTTCTACAATCAGTAAGGTTTTCTTGTGTGCAATTCCTTTCCACCTTTCATTCCCATCATTATCATATCAAATTTAGAAAAAATCTCCTTCTCCTTAATCCAAGATTCATCATAACTTACAAGGAAGCTCATCAAATATCAGTGTCAAGCTTCAAGTATCCAAAGAAAGTCCAAACATCCTTCTCTCTTTAAATTTCTTTATTTTCGCATTAGTTATATAAATTTTCAATTTAGATTTTAATTTGGATTATACACATTAATATCTCATCCTTTATTTGTTATATTGCACATAATTTATTTTCTATAAAACACCCAAAACTAAGAAGAAGAGGATTACACCTATAAATTTTGATGGTATTCTTCATCACATTTTATTAAAACTAAAAATATTTTTTCTACACACACACAAATATAATAAACTCCCGCTTGAATTTATGGGATAAATCCCACCCTTATGGCGCATGCAAAATACGTGGACGTTGATGCCTTTATAGGCTATGTAGGCATCTCGGGCCAAAACTTGAGACTCGAGCCTTGTCTTCCTATTTTATTAATTTCATCTTTTATCCATATATTATTCATATATATCATAGTTGTGATTCATACTGGCATTTTATCTAACACATATTTGTGACACCCCGCTTAAAATAATAACGGGTGGCCAACCCTATAATAAGATAAAACAGGAATCTCAAGTGGATCATTCCCAGAATCAACTGTCGAATCTAATAAAACATCACTAACCACCCAATAATATAATAAACATTTGCCAAATTTTTTTTCAAGAATACAAACGGAACTACAAACCAACAATATAACCAGCGAACAAGAAAAAAATGTACACAAGTACAATAAAGGGATATACCCGAATAAGTTTTCGGGTCGCAGACAAAACAACATTCAGTAAACATAAAAGAACTATATAACTAAATAACCCTTGGGGGTACACACCCGATATACAAAATAGATCATTATTTAGATTTACAAAAGATAGGAAGCAGCTATAACAAAATCCTGCAACAGTCTGCATCTGCTAAAGCTCCAAAGACTTTGGATAGAATAGGCATCATTGGCGTCCTTACAGTGGGACACCTATAATATAATACAATATATATATAGTAGTAGTAGTAGAAAAAGATATAAATGGGTCAGAGCCCAAGGGTTGAGAATAATTTTTAGCAAGGGAATTAGAATGCATAATAATTATGAATGCACAATTTCATAATTAAAGTGGTGTCGCACTCACTTGGGACTAACCTCACCCCTCAACTATAGCGCGCACCTAAGCGTATGCATATGCACTTCAAATAAGATACCCGATACATCTTGGGAATAATTTATCTTATATATACGCGTAAACTACTGAAACATAACCATTTATCTTCTTCTTTTATCGTAACTTAAGTTTATGCTCAAGCTTATACATTAATATATCCCAATTATATTTCTCTAGTTCCTAATCATTCACTTTCACGAGTTAACAGCACAAGATGTCGCACGTCATCATAATTGTTAATGTAATATTCTACCGCTATTTCACATGAACCCAAGTACTAAGGACCAAATATCTCCCAACGCCCAACATTTGCGCTGAGTTTTGTGCGTGGGACATCTCGCAAAGAGAAATCCAAATAAGGAAAAACCCCGATACACTACTACATAAAATTGTCGGTCGTCAAGATCCGTTAGGCCCTTAGTTCACGACCCATGTAGCCTCATCCACTTACTATAATTTACTTTCTCTACTTACATAAATAAGATATCACACATTAACTTTGACATTTGTATAATATCACACGTATATACAATATATTAATATCCATCCATAACAAGTACACATGCATAACGCACATAACATATGTATATTAAAGGTCTCTAAAATGCTATCATCTTCCAGGATTTACTCACATTATCCGAGGTTACCAGCGGTCGGACTAGATCACATCGACTTAGTATAAACCAAATAAAATGTGTATGGGAAGCATCCATAGTTACTTACCTAGATAAATATGAATCTTACCTATGACGTCTTACCCCTACCTCACGCACGGTAAAAATACGGGACGCCTAAGACCTGAGGATTATACTCTCCCGGCTCCTCAAGCCAGGAAGCCTCACCCACATTGCACAACTTCACAAGAGGGGTATGTCCACAAAATAAATATATAGCATTTACAGAAGATATACATATACACATCATATATATACAAACCATCTCATATCCGAATGTAGATAACAATCATCTCAACCATAGGTATAAACACAAACTACACTAGCCGATAATCCATAAAATACTTTGTAGTTCATTTTATGATTCAATCTCTCATTTGAATCTTTATCGTTTAACCTACATATGATTTTATCCTAAAGTTTGATGCCGCTAAGGGTACCCTACCATTCTCCCATTGGTCCACAATCATCTCTAAATAAAAATCCCGTCACTAGAAGGATTCAAAACAAAATTCGGTATAACAACTCTAAATCATACCTTTACAATCACCTCGATGCATCCCCAATATCACATCATATAACAAATTCACATTCAATCTCCAAGATGTAATTCTCGTAAAATATAAGAAGGTTTCCAATCGATAAACCTAATCGAAATGGAGTAAAACTCACTGTAGAAAAACTACTCAAAACAGCCCACTTTCGGAATCGATTCGTTATGGGGCGAATCGATTCTCCCCTCACCAAAGTGCGAACCAATTTGGTCCAAGAGACATGATACTTATTCCTAAGGACGAATTGATTTGCAAGTATCTGAATCGATTCGTTCATAAAAACCTAACACTTATTCCTTATGTCAAATCGATTCGTTAAGGGGCGAATCGATTCGAGTCTGCAGAACTTCGAAAGTTTCTTCTTCTTCATATACAAAAGAAAATATACACACAAAACTAACACCTCTAATCCATCATCTTCCCAACAAACATCAATTTCTAGGGTTCCAACACTCCTAAATATAAATCCAACAATATATCACCATCAAATTCATGTATATATCACCAATCACAAGATTTAATCACATTTCAAGGTTTTTTTTACCACCATTACCCAAAATCAACATATCTTACACCTTTTTTTCCATCAAACCATGATCTCCAGGAACTGAACCATCCTAAATGTAATCCCAACCATTTTTACCCTATCAATCCCATGTATACACATCCAATACACGATTTAATCAACAAAAATTAGGGTTTTAACCATAAATGCTCAACTCAATAATTTATCCACAAATTATAAAATACTTCACACACATAAATCATTTAGCAAGTTCAATCACTTGCCTCAAAGTTATAGATGTTGAATCTTCCTCGAATCCACGGATTTTGCCGAAAATCCCAAAGCTCCCAAGGTTTACTCTACTTATCTTCTCTTCCACTTCTCTCAAAGGTTTTCTCTTTTATCACAAATGAGATTGCCTATCTCCTAAGCCTAATAAGCCCATTTATAATAATTTCCATCTTTAAATGATAATACACACTTAAAACGAGTCGTTTACATTAATTCGAGTAAAACTAGCCAAATATACGCCAGGACATCCAAATCAAACTTCTTGACAATCATTTTGATTATCTCAACCCATCCCGGATCAACCGTAAACTCCAAATTATCATCCAAAATACTTAATAATATTCTCCCTTCTCAATATCCAATTTTTCCCAATTAAATAAAGTCTATTTCTCTTCAAAATAATTGAATTCTAAACCTTCAATTTTTTGGGGGGTATGAAATTCTCCCCTCCTCATAAGGAATTTTGTCCTCGAAATTCAGGTGAATATATAAATTCAAAGTTCAAATCTTACACCCAAGATCTCTACACTTAATTATGAGACTTAAAATATAAATTACATTCAAACATCATCTGCCTACGGCGCCCATACACCCAAAATCTGTGCTTATCCGCATATTCCTTACCCAGCTCGTCGAGCCAAAAATCAAGAATGACTCCCAAATCACAGCCATAAGGTTATAAAAGAATAAGAATCGAGGTACTGAACTCACTTACCCACCTAAATCACAAATCACCTCAGGCATACACCCAATCCCAACAAATGAATTCATTTAATTATATAAAAATAATCTTTGGGTCTAACATCTCTCAGCTCCCTCCAACTGCTACTTTCATGTGTGGGAGGTCTCGCAAGAGAAATCCAAACAAGGAACCCTCCCCATACACTACTATGTAGACCTGTCGTTTACTGAGATCGGTCAGACCAAGGCTAAACTTTAAATAAAAGTTTTATAGAAAATCATTCATAGAAAAGTTTAAATATATATATATATATATATATATATATATAGGCCTACCCATAAATCTATGGTATACGAGTTTTATGTCTACATACACATGAATCAAACAACTTATGCCGAAGCCTCACAAGGCGTCAAACAATATGATGTTCTCACTAATGTTTAGTTCTCAACACGCACATAACCATGAGGTAAAACTCTTCTCTCAACATTGAATCCATTAAACTTCGAATCTCATCAATAAGGATATACATTACATCACATCAAAAAATTTCCACGAAATAGACTCTTATACAACTAGCACATTGCAATTACATCCATCTTGCCTAATCAATAAAATGATAACCTTACCGTTACCACTCAAGACGACTCAATAGTTTGCTCTCCGGTATAATCATAATTCTACTAGCACATCTCAAAATAGTATATACCCCCAAAAGATACCTCCAAGTGTCACACTTACCATTCCCAAGGGAATTATATATTCACCACTTGGTTATAACGACCAACCACTCACTAAATTTGACCTACTCACAAATGCTAGAGATAATACTCTTAGGTATGATGCTCCCAGTATCACTCAAAACATGACATATACACATAAGGAAAATAATTTACATATTACCTCCATAATCTAACTGCCTTTCCTCATCAATAGGTCCCTGATCGAAGTTCTCTCATCTGAACTCGCCCATAAACTGCTGTAAGGGTTGTACATCCGAACTTCATCAAACAGTTGTCATCTACCTCTTTCAAGATAATCGCTCTTCATATGGACTATCTCCCCATAGAAGAAACATTTCCTAGTAAATCCGTCATGTTCTCCCTGAGGACCAAAACACTGTTGTGGCCCTTGATAATTCTGTCTAGAGCCACCATTATAAAATTTAAAACATCTTGAACGTTGTATCTTACCTGAAGTGCCTAAATGGAGACCTAATTCCTTCTACCTATACCCCTTCTATTGTGATGATTTTGCCCCACTAGCATCATCTCCTCCAAACCTGCTGGATGAACCCGAGTCCCCAAATTTCTTACTTCCTTTTAAATGAAGACGATAATCCTGACAATGTAACAATGTCGCATTCATCATGTTGGTAAAAGTCAGTAATGTCGGGTTCCCTAACAAATGCTGATGAATTCGCCAATCTAGACCTATAAAAAACTTCACTATTCATTTTTCCTTTGTATTTACCTCCTCGGCCACAAAATTTGCCAATCAGGTAAATTCTTTATCATACTGAGCCACCGTTTGATTACCTTGAGTCGTAACCGGAAATCTCCTCCTTATTTCCGTCTAAATCGCTAAAAGAGCATACTTCCATTCAAAGTGATCCCAAAAATATGATATACACGTCGCAACCCTCTTCTCTGATGTAGTACCCAACTCCCACCATTGGAGAGCTCCTCCCGATAGTTTAATGGTGGCGAGTATGTTTCCAAACCTCACTGAATTCAACCATGTGAAGATGTCTTTGACTATCCCTTTTCCACTGACTTGCAATTATCACATCAATTTCCCCATGGAATTCCAGAGGATGCCCCTTCATAAAAGCTTCCCATACGTTTTCCCACTCAGATAGCCCTGGGTGAACCTGAGTTACCAGAGCTGCAGGTGGTTATGCCATCATGGTAATGGCAACATTTACTGCTTGTGCCTTAATATCGATAACTTCGACTGCGGTAACGACTTCTTGGGGCATTTGGGGTTCCATATTCTCAGCCCCTCTATTTGTCCTAGCCAAACGACCTCTCATTGGCGGCATCTGAAATAAGAGCAACTGTATCGACACGCAGTTCAAATAATTACACATCGCAAAAGATTGAATAGACATAATGAACACAACAATCCTAATACTAGGATTCTATATAAAAAACGTTTAAGGAAGGCACAGATCCTAAGACACTAGAACATGATGTTCTGATACCACCTGTCACACCCCGCTTAAAATAATAATGGGTGGCTATCCATATACTAAGATAAAATAGGAATCTCAAGTGGATCATTCGTAGCATCAACTGTCGAATCTAATTAAACATCACTAACAAACCAATAAAAAATAAACGGATGCCAATTTTTTTTTCCAAGAATACACAAGGAATTATAAACCAACAATTTAACTACCGAACAAGACAAAAATATACACAAGTACAGCAAAGGGATATAACCCAATAAGTTGTTGGTCACAGACAAATAAACATTCAGTAAAACATAAAAGAACTATATAACTAAATATCCCTTGGGTGTACACACCCGATATACAAAATAGATCCTTATCTAGATTTACAAAAGATAGGAAGCGACTATAACAAAATACTGCAACAGTCCTCATCTGCTATAACTCCGAATACTCTGGATAGAATAGTCATCAATGGAGTCCTTGTGGTGAGACATCTATAATATAATACAATATATGTATAGCAGGAGAAAAAGATATAAACGGGTCAGATCCCGAGGGTTGAGAATAATTTTTAGCAAGTGAATTAAAATGCGTACTAATTATGAATGCAAAATTTCATAATTAAAGTGGTGTCGCACTTTCTTGGGACTCAACCTCACCCCTCAACTATAGCGCACACCTAAGCGTATGCATATGCACTTCATATAAGCTACCAGACACATCTTGGGAATAATCTATCTTAAATCTACGCATAAACTACCAAAACATAACCATTTATCTTCTTATTCTATGATAACTTAAGCTTATGATCAAGCTTATACATTAATATATCCCAATTATAGTTCTCCGGTTCCTAATCATTAATTTTCACGAGTTAACAGCACAAGATGTAACACGTCATCATAATTGCTAATGTAATATTCCCCCACTATTTCACATAAACTCAAGTACTAAGGACCAAACATCTCCCCACGCCTAACATTTGCACTAAGTTTCGTGTGTGGAACGTCTCATAAAGAGAAATCCAAATAAGGAACTCCCGATACACAACTACATAAGATTGTCCGTCGCCGAGATCCGTTAGGCATCAGTCCACGACACATGTAGCCTTATCCACTTAGTATAATTAATTTTCTCTAGTTACATAAATAATATATCACACATTATCGTTGACATTTGTACAATATCACACGTATATACAATACATTAATATCCATTCGTAAATGGTACACATACATAACGCACATAACATATGTATACTAAAGGTCTCTCAAATGCTATCATCTTCCAGGATTTACTCATTTTATCCCTGGTTACCAGCGGTCAGACTAGATCACACCGACTTGGTATAAACCAAATCAAATACGTATGGTAAGCGGCCATAATTCCTTACCTAGAGCAAGACGAATCATAACGAAGACGTCTTACCCTTACCTCACACACGGTAAAATACTGAACGCCTATGACCTGGGGACTATACTCTCCCTGCTCTTCAAGCCAGGAAGCCTCACCCACATTGCGCAACTTCCCACGATATCACTAGAGGGGTATTTCCACAAAATAAATATATACCATTCACACAAGATATACATATACACATCATATATATACAAACCATCTCATATCCGAGTGAATATAACAATCATATCAGGTATATGTATAAACACAAACTACACTAGCCTATAATCCACAAAATACTTCTAGTTCATTTTATGATTCAATCGCTCATTGGAATCTTTATCGTTTAAATTACATATGATGTTATCCAAAAGTTTAACGCCATTAAGGGTACACGACCTTTCTACCATTGGTCCACAATCATCTCTAAATAAAAATCCCTTCACAAGAAGGATTCAGCACAAAAGTTGGTATAACAACTCTAAATCATACCTTCACAATCACCTCGATGCGTCCCCAACATCACATCGTATAAAAAATTCACATTCAATCTCCAAAATGAAATTCTCTTAACATATAAGAAGGTTCCTAATCGATAAACCCAATCGAAATGGAGAAAAATTCACTGTAGAAAAACTCATCAAAACAACCCACTTTCCGAATCGATTCGTTGGGGAACGAATCGATTCTCCCCTGAAGCGAATCGATTCGCCAAAGAGTGAACCGATTCGATCCAAGAAACCCGATACTTCTGCCTAAGGCCGAATCGATTCACAAGTATCTAAGTCAATTCCCTCACAAAGACCAGATAATTATTCCTTATGTCAAATCGATTCGCTAGGGGGCGAATCGATTCGAGTCTGCAAAACTTTGAAAGTTACTTCTTCTACATATACCTATGAAAATATACACACCAAACTAATGCCTCTAATCCATCATCTTCCCAAAAAACATCAATTTCTAGGGTCCCAACACTCGTAAATATAAATCCAACAATATATCATCATCAAATTCATGTCTATAGTATCAATCACAAGATTTAATCACATTTCTAGGGTTTTTTTACCGCCATTACCCAACATCAACATATCTTACACCCTTTTTTCCATCAAACCATGATCTCCAGGAAATGAACCATCCTAAATGTTATCCCACTGATAAGCACCCAAAACTGTACAATTTATACCCCGAACAGACGTACTTTAGTTGCTAATTAGCGGTAATATGGGTCTTATGTGCTTAAATATTTATCTTGTAGGTCAGACGTGCGTTTGCAGTGTCAAAAGCTAAATATCGAGGCAAACGCGCATTTTATGGAGCTAAATACCTTATCCCGTAACCTTACCCGAGCCTAAACCTACCCCAAACCCTGTGTGTATTTTGTTTGTGTCTTTTTAACATTTTTTAGATTTTTAGTTTGAGTTATTTTTATTTTTAGGATTTATTTAGAATTTCTAGGATTTATTTTCCAATTTTTATATTTCTTTTTATTTAGTATTTTTATTCTACTAAGTTTTAGTTTTAGTTTTATTTTATTGTAATAGGATTAGAATTTTTAGGATTTCATGTATTTTTAGTTTTATTAGATTTTGTATTTTCTTTTTAGGATTTTAATTTTAAGTTTTATTAGATTTTATTTTTATTTCAAATTTTGTTTTTATTTAGTTTCAATTTTTATTTGAGTCTTAGTTTTATTTAAGAAAAGGATTTTATTTTTTTTAGGTTTTTATTTTATTTTTATTAGTTAGTTTTAATTTTATTTTTAAGGGTTCAAACTAACACACACACAAATCCTATACACTAGACTACAACTAACTAAACCCTCACCCTTACCCAACTTACCATACACTCACCCACACACTAACTACCCCTCATCTTCTGCCTCCAACAACCTTTTTCTCTCTCCTCTCTTTTCCCCCATTAACAACCCCCATGCCCAGTCGCTACCCCACTGGCGACTCCCCACGCCGTGACCAATCAGCGCCGGAAAACCAACCTACCCCAGCGCCTCCTCCGGCGAGACCCCCCTTCTGCCTCCCCGGCATCTAAACCCTACCTTACCCGCGTCGAAGCCTGTCCTGCACCCCTTCCGGTGCCGCAGCAACCCTTACCCCCTTCCCCCATCTCCGACCGCGTTCTCTCACCTCTCCGTCGCCCAGAACCCACCTCCGACCACCTGCCACAACTAATTCCGGCGGCGTCCTACTCCACTGCCACCTCCGGTGGCAACTCTCAATAAACCGGCCAGAACCCACCATTCAACAAACCCATTTCCCGTCCAATCTCCAACCCATGTTCAACCTTGTTCAACCCAATTCCCATTTCAAAAATCAAATACCCATTTCTCCCATTTAAGCCACGACCTGCCATTTTCCAAAACCAACAAAACCAAAGCCAAATAAACAAACTAAACCCACATGTGTCTTAACCCATTTTATCCCGAATACCAAAAATACCCCCAACTAACTCTTTTACCCAATACCCAAAATTACCCTTTTAACAAATCAGATTTTTTTACTCCCTCACCCCTCAACCACATGACCTCACACTCCTCTCACCATTTCCATGCACACTCATGTTCATTCCAAAAAATACCCCCATGCTCCATGTCTCGATTATAAATGAAGATGAAGACCCCATATGAGGGAGAATTTTTTTTTATCATCGAATAGAGAGAGAAAAGTATAGTGTTAAGCTAGAATAAATTAGGTAGAAATATTTGTAAATAGTTTTATTTTCATTTTTTTAGATATTTGTGAGTGATAAATGTGTGAAATTCAATTGAGTTGATTATTGAATTGATTATTGTTGGATGCTCATATTGGATGGATTGTGCTTGATTTCAAGGAAATAAGAGTTCAATTTCACTCAAGAGATTGAGTTTGATTGTTCTCTTCTCTTCTCATTTATTTTATGCCTTTGATTATTAATTTGTCAAATCTTATACCATGCTAGGCCGAATCCCCTTTCAAGGGGTGGGGGGAAACCCTTATTTGATGTTATTTTAGGATAATTAGTTTGATTACTTGAAAGTTCCCTTTGAATGTTATTTTTTATCCCTCACCCTTAAATTTACGCCTCGAGAGAGGGTAAATGATTTTCGAAAGAAAATCAAAATTCTAATTATAATACCCATTTTAGATTTGAACTAGAGATAGGGGTTTCTTAAGTGGGGTATTATAACTTGAATTTCAACTCTAAATTTATTTTCGATGATTTACATAAATTTTAACTGATCGATCCTAGCGCGTGATTAATTAAAATGAGTGTAGATCTATTTTTCTAGAGTAGTGGGGTGTTAAACTTAATTTTATAAATGATTACTATTATAATTACACTTGCAACGAGAGTTGGTTTGTAATTTTGATATTAATTTGGGAGAATTAAAATAATTAAATTAATCAATTAGAATAACTAAAATTTGTGGTGTAATGCCACTATTTGATTGTTCTCACAATTATATACCTCACTTTATCTCTTATTTTAGTTTAGACTTTATTTTCCATTTTATTAACTTTCTAGTTAGTTATTTTCACCTCACATTTAGTTTAGTCTTATTTCACCTCACCTCACCCAATTGTTTTAATATTGAAAAAGCTAAAAAAATAGAAAAGTGAAAAAGCACAAAAAGAAAATAAAAAGTGAATTACAATTGAATTTGTCTCTAGCTTACCCCCTTGGAAGTGGATTGATACCCTTACTTACCTCTACACTTGAGATTGTATTATTTTGTAGGTATTTAATGTTTTGATTAACTTGGCTTTCAAACAACGACCCACAAAAAGCAAAGTTATCACCCTCCCATTTTTACACTATCAATCCCATGTATACACATCCAATACAAGATTTAATCAACAAAAATTAGGGGTTTAACCATAAATTCTCATCCACAAATTATGAAATAATTCACACACGTAAATAATTTAGCAAGTTTAATCACTTGCCTCAAAGTTGTAGGGGTTGAATCTTCCTAGAATCCATGAATTGTGCCGAAAATCCCAAAGCTCCCAAGGTTTTCTCTACTTTTCTTCTCTTCCTCTTCTCTCAAAGGTTTTCTCTTTTCTCAAAAATGATATTGGCTATCTCCAACACCTAATAAGCTCATTTATAATAATTCCCAACTTTAAATGACAATACACACTTAAAATGACTTGTTTACATTAATTCGAGTCAAACGAGCCAAAAATACGCGGGAACTTAAATCAAACTTCCTGACAGTGATTTTGACTATCTAGACCCATCGCGGATTAACCCTAAACTCCAAATTATCATCCCAAATACTTAATAATATTCTCTCTTCTCAATATCCAATTTTTCCCAATTAAATAAATTCTATTTCTCTTCAGAATAATTAAATTCTAAACCTTCAATTTTTTTTATAGGGTATGATAATATTATCGTTTCATCATAAAAATAATATCTTGATAAGCGCACACATCATATTTTTTAATTATTATTTTGGGAACATTCCTATGGATGACCTCACTCCATCCCTTTTATGATATGATTTGGACAATTCCGATGTCCACTTATATATACACGCACACATACTCCATGGAGAAATTAAAAAAATAGTAATAAAAGCTCATGAGAGAACAAAAGGGCAGTATGGGTGCCTAACACCTTCCCATTCGGTAACTTAGTCCCGAACCTCAGATCTAATTAGTTTCGCAAGCATCAGTTTGTCTTTGATGCCTCTCTCTCGATATGGTGACATGCTCTTTTACCTTTTTGTGCAAAATGGGTTGGCGAATCTATCTCTCTTTATCACCCCAATACCAACGACGATCGAAGCATCCCATAATGTAGTGAGGGGCGCGGGACCTGTATCTCTCCTTCTTTCCCCCTCCCCCCGAAGGCCCCTAGGGACAAAGAGAGAGGGGGACGAATATTCTCAGGGATGGCCACAGGATTATCCATACGACTATTGGTATTCCTTTGATGCCAACAACCACGTATCCGCCTATTCGGGTGCCTATTGGGCTGGGAATGCTTATGGATGTAGGATCACTTAAGGTGGTTGTTTGTACTTTGGGAGTGATCTTATCTATTGGTTTAGAAAGAATAAAAAATCCATCTCCTTGTCCATGGTGGAGGCTGAGTACATCGTCGTCGGAGTTATTGCACGCAACTCATGTGGATGAAGCAAATGTTGGAAAATAATGCGCTTTCATAGGGGACCATGACTATTTCTTGTGATAACACAAGCACGATTCATATATCCCAAAATTTAGTCCAACATTCATGCATGAAGCATATTAAGATACGCGAGCATTTTATCCGAGACATAGTGGATGAGTGTCCTTGAGCTTTGTGAACATCGGCTTCCAGTTAGCCGTTATTTTCACAAAACCTTTAGATGTCCTTAGATTAGAGAGCTTACGAAGTCTTTAGGTATCTGCATGGTTAACTGAGGGTGGGTTACTTTATCTATCATATGATGGTTTTTTTCTTTCATATTCTTGATTCCTATTACTAGATTTTATTATTTGCATCATTCTTGTATTATAGTTTTTTTCTTTTTCATATTTTAGAAAAATCCAAAATTACTTTCCGTCTTTGAGAAAAAAATGGAAAAACAAAAAAAGATTTTTGCTTTTTAAGAAAAGAGAAAAAATAAAAGATATTTTCATTTTTTCAGAAAAAATGAAAAAGTCAAAAAGATTTTCTTTTTACAATGATGATGAAGTAAAGAGCACCACCAGATGAGGTGTTTACAAGTTCAAACTAGCAATAACAATGGCAACACAAGAGTGCATATATATAGTATAAGGAGGTAAGGAGAAGAGGATGAACACTTGTATGTAAGTGGTTCAACCAATCTGGCCTACGTCCACTGTGCAAGTGAGTTTAAGTATCACTAAGAGAAGAGGACTCTAATGGCCATATATACAATCTCTCAAGCTTTCTCTCTCTCTACTGTGTAAAATGACAGAGTTTCAGCTAGGGTTGCAATTTTGGATCCCTATACAAGGTTGAGGATGACCTCTATATATAGTGCTTGGGGGTTGTAATGTACCCCCCAAAGCATGCAATGAGCATGTGCATGAGGATCAAACCAGTATAAGGATGATACCTGGCTGATCTTAAGTAAACAATGATGACTTCAATATTCCCTCACGTGGAGGGGATGATTAAATTATAAGAGATTTTTCCACATCTTACAAACCATACGTTCTTGTAAATTCTTGACCCTGTCTTTGATTGGCACAACCTCGGCTTGGAAGAGTACAAGGTTGGTCAAGTCCGACTGTTACCTTGTGTCCATGAAGACCTTTGACAGGAGGGTTATCTGAGGTTGGGTATGAGATAGCCATAACTTTGGCTAGGGATGATGATGATTTCGGTAGATAATTGAGCTCATGATACCTTCCTGACCCCCGCTATTGACCAACCGAGGTTAGTGTATGAGGTTGTTGCAACGTCGGCTAGGGCAGACCTTGTGAGAGACGATATTATTGATGGTTGTCATAGGCTTATGGTTACCTCGGTTGTGAGACTGAATGAGGTTAGTTGCTCTGAGTAAGAGGGATCACTTTGGGCATATCAATAACCCCCTAGCCTTTAGTCTTCTATGTAATTAGATGACTGAGTGGTATGTAGTTTAGGCTGAGGCCGAATTTCTTTGTGTGCCAATGTTTCCTTAACACATGTCACTTTCTGAAGTGGGTAGCATGATTATCAAGGCATGACGATTCTGCTTTATCCTTTATGTTCCCCAGGGCAATGACGGGCCCTTAAAATTTACGCCTCATCATTAGACAGGTTAATTTTTTTCTTTCCATCCTCTTTCTTCTTCATTTCTTCTCGCTTTATCTTTATTTGCCACTGTAACTTTTCTCAAGACCTCCACTATTAGCTATCATTTAAAGGTATCCCTTGCTTATAATCCTTTTCTCCTGTATTTTGCCACTAGTCAGGTGTCATTTTCACATTTCTTTTCCATTTTTAGCCCTTATTACTAATTTTTAAATTTTCCTGCGAGGTCTTGTGTTTTCCAGCAACTGGTTTCCACCAGTGTTGGTTGTAGGGCTAGGGCATTAGAGATTAAGTGATTTAAGGGCATTTGTAGGTAGCTCAGAGTTTGTTTCAGCCAGAAACAACCCTCTTTTAGGTTTCCGGTGAGCCTCCGATCACCTTCCCTAGCAACCTTGCTCTTTAATGTTCTTGATGTTCTTCACTTGAAAACCTTTCAAATTCCTAGTTTGATCCTTAAATTATCTTGACTAAGTTGTTTGCCTGTTTGTGGTTTTAAGTCCAAGTGTAGTGTCGTCTACCTTATGCTCAGACCCGTGTACCAACTCATAATAGAGTTCCCATCTCTTCGTGAGAATTCCTTTGAGAAAATTAGGCAGATAGAACTAGCCCACGAGGAAGCTTGTAGGGCTGAGTAATTTAATCTTAGACCCATCTTTCCTCCACCTCTAAAGGTTATCTACCCTGAGCCAGCCGAGCCTGTTGCGCCTGCAGAGGTGGATGTGGACCCAATACTAATGTCTGAGTCTGAGTCGTCGTCCTTAGACCCCATGTCCGTAGACTCTTTTTAGGAGGCTATGGATTACTCTCCTAGATATGGTGAGGTCCCTCAGGAAGCCGAGGTTTCGAGCCGTGCCTCGTATCACCATGGTGCTAGTACCTCACAACATTCTTCAGATGTTGAAATTATAGGGCCAAGTGTGGCCATTCTCCCATCATTGATGTCATTCCTTTGTCGGCTGTCACCGGGGCTAAATTTGCTCAAAGGTTTCTTGGCGGTGTCCTTGCACCTGCTTAGGCCGATGTTGCTGGGGATGATGATGATGGTCAAGAGAGTGATATAGATACATCTTAGGCAACTAAGATTGAGAGATTCATCAGCGAGTATGACCTTCTAGCTTTTAGGCACCTCTATTCGATAAACTCTTCCATCAACCTTAGGAAACCTCTAAGGGGAGAGAGGGAATTTGATGGCCTAGATGGAGAGATCTGCGTTTATGAGTAGATGTTCAAGTTGGGCTTCCATCTTCCTATCCACCCTTCCATCAGAGCCATATTATCCCATATAAATCTAGCCCCTTCACAATTATCCTATAATGCATTGAGGGTTATGATTAGGGCCATTGTCCTCTAGGGGATATCCACCACTCAGACCTTCCAGTTAGGATTTTCACAGGTTGTTACGTCCCCTCCTTTGTCAAAAACCACCCTAGCTATTACCACTTCTTAGCTAGGAAGTCAGAGAAGAAAATGTTGTTGGTTACCCAAACTTCAAACCATAACTAGAAAACTCGGTATTTCTTTTCTTCCGGGGCATGGGAATTTGCTCCACATGAGGCTTCTAGAATGTCGGTTCCAAGGACCCCTTTGAGATGGGGGAAGGTCTCCCTTGTTGCTAAAGCTGACCCTGGACTCAGCCAGGATAATCTTAAATAAACTGAGGATCTTCGTGATCAGGGGGAGCATGGATGTCTAGTAAAATATAAACATCTGATGACCCCCTACTACCTCTTTCAGATGGGATTGGGTGGTGTTCCTTTGATAGAGATTTGTAAGTACTAATTTTTCATAAGTTTTACCTCTTACTTTTTATACCTCTGACTTACTAACTCAGATATTTGTCTTTTTCAGAGCGCCCTGAAGGCATATCAGAGGACCTTTGGGAAATATTTGCTCCAGGTCTTGTAAAGTTTATGAATAAGAGGGCAGGCAAAAATGTACCTCCTACGACATAAAAGAACATCGGCACATCCAAGGCGGATGTTACTAAGAAAAGGAAGACTATAACTGACTCGAAGCATCAGAGGCCTGGCAAGACTCAGAGAGGGGATCGTGCCATTCCCATTTCTACAGATAATGCCCTGGTTGCTCGTCTTTCTCAATTGAAGATCAGTGATAGCCTCATCGGCCATAATCTACAGGCTATTAATGCTATCGATACAGTAATGACTGAAGAGGATAATCATTTCTTACACTCCTTGGATGTCCCGTTGCTACCAAGTTTACTCTCCATAGATCAATTCAAGTATTTGTTTTTATTTGAGTGTAACCTCGACTTTTACATATTATAGCTCATGTGCTTATACATCTGACTTTCTACTGCAAGGTATCTTATCCATGTACCATTTTATTGATTGGACCCTGAAGAAGATGCCCCTTATAGAGAATAGTCAAGAAGCTGAGAAGGTAGAGGCCTCTTTGAATGCAGAGGTTAAAAGGCTGAAGGAAGAGTTGAAGGAGGTTGACAAGCTGAAGGGGGTTATACAGTAGAGGGACAAGGACATTGCCAAAATTAAGAAGGACCATGATGTAGATTTGAAGGCTAAAGATGATGCCCTTCAGACTAAGGTGAATGCTGCAGTCAAGGCTATTTTAAAGGATACTAGAGAGAAGATTATTGAAGATTATAAGGTCTTTTATGAATTCATTAGTTTTGGATTTGAATATTTTGAAAGAGGTCTCAAAGAAACTAGCAAATAGCCTGCCTATAAGGAGAAAGAGTTAGGGAGTCTGACTGCTTCAGACTTTGAGGGCCTAGGCTTTAGTTACCCTCGGTTTTCTCAGGCCCTGTAAGATGTTGAGGAGGCCGATGATGCACCTGCTAAGACTGCTCCCCTGGAAGTCATTGAGACTGAAGATGCTAATCCTCAGGATGATGGGGCTGAGGTGACCAACGTCGACCACGAAGACACGACTGTAGCTGTAGATATTTAGACCTTTTCTTGTGAACCTTTTAAGTTGTAATTTTTATTTCCTTTCTTGTTAGCACCCCTTAGATTTTTTATACTCTGATGGCATTTTTGTACTTCTAATTTGTAACTTTGAATGTTATTCAATGGTCTTCAGATTCTATTGCTTCTTTAGATGTTACGCTTGAATGTCTTGCCTCTTTAATCTTTGTTTAAGGTATGAGATTACCCTCTTATGATGTGTAACCTCATATATTTTACCAAACTAATGATGTTTAAGGTTTGAGGTTACCATATAATGATGTTTAAGGTCTAAGGTCACCAAATTATGGTGTTTACCCTCATATTTTTCACCAAATTAATGATGTTTAAGGTTTGAGGTCACCATATAATGATGTTTGCCTCATAATTTTCACTAAAATAATGATGTTTAAGGTCTAAGGTCACCACATAATGATGTTTTTCCCTCATATTTTTCACCAAACTAATGATGTTTAAGGTCCGAGGTTGCCAGAATATGATGTTTCACCTCATAATTTCACCAAACTAATGATGTTGAAGGTATGAGGTCACCATAATATGATGTTTCACCTCATAATTTCATCAAACTTATGATGTTTAAGGTCTAAGGTAACCAAATTATGATGTTTACCTCATAGTTTTCACCAAACTAATGATGTTTTAGGTCTGAGGTCACCATAATATGACATTTCACCTCATATTTTTCACCAAACTAATGATGTTTAAGGTTTGAGGCCACCATATAATGATGTTTAAGGTCTGAGGTCACCAAATTATGATGTTTACCCTCATATTTTTTGCCAAACTAATGATGTTTAAGGTCCGAGGACACCATATAATGATGTTTACCTCATAATTTTCACCAAACTAATGATGTTTAAGGTCCGAGGTCACCATATAATGATGTTTTACCCTCATATTTTCCACCAAACTAATGATGTTTAAGGTCTGAGGTTGATTGAATATGATGTTTCACCTCGTAATTTCACCAAACTAATGATGTTGAAGGTCTTAGGTCACCATAATATGATGTTTCACCTCATAATTTCACCAAACAAATGATGTTTAAGGTCTGAGGTCACCAAATTATGATGTTTACCTCATAATTTTCACCAAACTAATGATGTTTAAGGTTTGAGGTCACCATAATATAATGTTTCACCTCATAATTTCACCAAACTAATGATGTTTAAGGTTTGAGGTCACCAAATTATGATGTTTATCTCATAATTTTCACCAAACTAATGATGTTAAAGGTCTGAGGTCACCATATAATGAGGTTTCACCCTCCTATTTTTCACCAAACTAATGATGTTTAAGGTCTGACGTCACCATATAGTGATGTTTTACCCTCATATTGTTCACCAAACTAATGATGTTTAAGGTCCGAGGTCACCGTATAATGATGTTTTACCCTCATATTTTTCACCAAACTGATGATGTTTAAGGTCTGACGTCACCATAATATGATGTTTCACCTCATAATTTCACCAAATTAAAGATGTTTAAGCATATAACAACAGTATCAGTACAACATTTCTCTTTCCATTAACATCCTCTTCATAAAATGATACATGTATTATAAAGAAATAACTATAAAATCATATGTAATATTTCTTCAAGTGGTCAACATTCCAAGGATTGGAGAAAGGTTCCCCTTCGAGATTTTCTAGTCGGTAGGTACCTAGAACAACCTCATCAATTACTCTATAAGGACCATGCCAGTTTGGGTGGAGCTTATTTGCCTTCTGCAACGTCTTCTTTAGGACTAGGTCTCCCACATCTATAGGCCTGGATTTTACCATTTGGTTGTAGAACCTCGCAATTCTCTGTTAGTAGGTTGCCTGTCTAATCTACGCATCTTCTCTTCTTTCTTCAATCAAATCCAGATCAAGTCTTCTCTCTTCTCCATTCCTCTAATGGTCATAGGTCTGAACTCTATGAGTGGGAAGTCCTACCTCTGTAGGGATGATAACTTCTGAGTTATGGGCTAACATAAATGGGGTCTCTCCCATTGGTGTCCTTGATGTCATCCTGTAGGCCCATAATACGGTATATACTTCCTTTTTTCATCTCCCTTTAGCCTCTTCCAATATCTTCTTCATCTCATAAAGGATTGTTCAATTCGTGACCTCGGTCTGACCATTTTCCTAGGGTCGTCTAGGAGAAGAGAAAAACTGCTTGATCCCCACTCTTTTATAGTATTTTTCTAAGGAAGCATTCTTGAACTGGGTTCCATTGTCTACGATAAGGGTGTTGGGAAGACCATACCTGCATATGATGTTCTTTCAGATGAACTGGAAGGTCTTCTGTTCTGTAATTATGATCATTGGCTCAGCCTCTACCCATTTGGAGAAGTAATCAATTGCCACTACTAAGAATCAATAGTTGTTCGTAGCACTTAGCGATGGTCCTACCAAGCCAATACCCCACACTGCAAATGGCCAAGGTGAGTTAATTAACGTCATAGGTTGATGAGGGATGGTGTAGAATCTCTGGAACTTATCTCATTTCTTCACATATGTTGCTGCATCTTTGGCCAAGGTCGTCCACCAGTACCCCTGAGTGATTATCCTCTTAGCTAAAGGTCTTCCTCCTATGTGAATGGAGCAAGAGCCCTCATATACATATTGTAAGATGTGTGGAACCTCTAAAGGGTGGATACATATGAGGAGAGGGAGTAGGAACCCTTTCTTATATAAAACATCTCCTACAATTGAGAACTTGGCAGCCCTAAACCTCATCTTTCTCCTTTCTAAATTTGATTCTGGCAGCTCCCCCTCTCTGATGTATCTGATAAGAGGGTCCATCCATGAGGTTCTTGTACTCAAATTTAGGCAATGTCTAACAACCTCTTCTTCTTCAATAGTTGGCTTGAGCAGAATCTCAACTGATACTATTCTTCTTATGTCTGTCCTTATTGGTGAGGCCAACCTTGTGAGTGCATCGGCTCGACTGTTATCTTATCGAGATACCCTCTTCATCTTCACTTACTTGAAGCTTTCTAGCATCATTCTCACCCTCTTAAGTTATTTGGCCATCCTTTCATCTTTGGCCTCATACGCTCTCAGGATTTGGTTGACAACTAACCTTGAGTCACTGTGGACAAGGAGTCAGCCAATACTAAGGGATTTTACCATGGAGAGACCTGCTATCAATGTCTCATACTCTGACTCATTATTCGAAGTTTTAAATTTGAACCTCAGTGCATATTCAATATTTGTACCATCTGGTGCCGACACTATCAGCCCCACTCTGGTTTTGCTTTCACAAGATGACCCATCAACGAAGAGGTTCCAAACATCATTATTTGAAGATAAGTTCCCCTCTTACAGGGTTCCTTGCTTGAAGAGGTACTTGTCTTACTCATTTTCAACTACTCTTTTTTCAGGCCTACTTGACCCAACCTCATTCGGATCTTGAAAGACATTTTTGATTGGTTCATCAGTAACCCTCTAACTAATTTCAATCTCAACCTCTTCCCAGGTAAACTCTGGTACAAAGTCTGCAAGTGTCTGCCCCTTGATGGCAACCCTGGGTTGATAAACAATGTCATACTCCCCCAACTTGATGGCCTAGTTCATCAACCTACCTAACTTCTCAGGCTTATGGAGGACCTATCTGAGTGGGGAATCAGTGAGGACAACCATAGAGTGGGCTTGGAAGTATGGCTTCATCTTCCTAGAAGCATGTATCAGGGCATAAGCTAATTTTTCCATTCGAGGTTACTTTCGTTCATACCCTTGAAAAGCTTTACTATTGAAGTATACAAGCCTCTTCACTCCATCATCTTCTCTTACTATGGATGCACTATTGGTTGATTCTGAAATAGCTAGATATACATAAAACTTCTCCCCCAGAATAGGCCGAGATAGGAGTAAGGGAGAGGCGAGGTAGGACTTGATCTCCTTAAAAGCTTTGTTATACTCCTCATCCCATTTGAAGGCCTTTCTAAGTACTTTGAAAAAAGGAAGACACTTGTTTTTAGCTCTTGAGACGAACCTGTTAAGGGAAGCAACTCTTCTCGTTAACCTCTGAACGTCCTTAAAAGATTTGGGTGTCTTCATTTCTAGAAAGGCCTTGATCTTTTCAGGGTTGGACTCTATTCCACTCTAATTGATGATGAATCCCAAAAACTTTCATGTTCCTACCCCAAAGACACACTTGGTTGGGTTGAGCTTCATCTTATATCTGTCCATTGTGTCAAAAGTTTTTTCAAGGTCGGTCACGTGGGTGTTGACCTTCAGGCTCTTCGTCAGCATGTCGTCCATATACACTTCCATGGACTTGCCTATTTGATCCTCAAACATCTTATTTATAAGACATTGGTAAGTAGCCCCTGCATTCTTCAGCTCGAAGGGCATGACCTTTTAGCAATAGGTCCCCTTGTTTGTGATTAATGTTATCTTCTCACAGTCTTCCGGGTTCATAAAGATCTAATTATACCCAAAATAGGCATCCATGAATCTTATGAGCTCATTTCCAACTGTTTCATCCATCGTCTGCTCAATACCAGGCAGGGGGAACTATCTTTCGAACAAGACTTATTCAAATCAGTGAAGTCTATACACATCCTCCATTTCCCATTTGCCTTTGGCACTATGACTGTGTTAGATAACCACTTGGGGTATATAACCTCCGTGATGAACTTGGTTTCTTCAAGCTTTTTGACCTCTTCTCTGATGACGTCATACTTTTCTCTTGAGTATAATCTTTTTCTTTGCTTGATGGGATTAGCGTCTTCCATAACATTGAGTTTGTGGAATATGACCTCAGGATCAATACATGGCATGTCTGCGTGGCTCCAGGAAAAAACACTTTTTCTTCCTCAAAAACTTTACCAGCTCTTCCTTGATCTCAGTTCTTAGGGCTTTGCTAATTTGGAAATTTTTTTTGCTCTTCCTCGTTGAGGACAATGGATTCTACCTCTTTCATGGCCTCCGCCTTCTTGAGTTTTATCTCATCTCTAGGGTCAAGTGTGTCGATGTTATATGTGGTTGTTCCCTTCTTATGAGCCTCTCTCTCTTCTGTAAAGTTGAAGTAGCATTCACGTGCCGATGTTTGGTCACCATGCACTTCCTCTACTCCATAGGGAGTCTGTAATTTTATCATTTAGCGGACCGTTGAAGGCACGGCCTTAAATTTCTTGAGGGATACTCTTCATATGATGAGGTTTAAAGCTGAGAAGACGTTCTCATCCATCAAAAAGAAATTATTTTTTCTAGTCAACCTCTTAGGCCACTTATCTCCAATTATTACATCCATCTCATACATACCCAATGGATGAACCTTTTAACCGCTGAAGCCAATCAAAGGATGATGATAAGGGACAAGCCTAGCTCTGTTGAGGCCTAGGATCTTAAAATAAGGCCAAAACATAACGTCTACTGAACTTCCTCCGTCAACGAGTATCCTCTGAACTTCACACCCATGCACCCTTGTACCAGAGGGTCATCATGAGGAGCTAAGATACCTTTGAAATTAAGTCTTGAGAAGCCAACTATGAGGGTATTCATATCTACCTTCTTTATCTTCTCGTGTTTAAGCTCTGTAAATGCCAAGTTAACAACCTCGACCTTAGTTACTACCTTGGACTCTTCTACATGGGCCTTTCGATTAGTAACCTCTGAACCTCCTTCTACTAGTCTTCCGCAGATGGTGTTCACCTAGAAAGAGATCATACCAACTCTCATCACTGGGACATTTTCATCCTTTGGTGGGAGGTCTGGGTCATCATTATCATCATCTGAGTACTCTTCTCTTTTGACAGGGGCTTCTTCTCGGAACCTATCATTTCTCTTCCTTTTTGGGTCTTCTCTTCCCCCTATAGGGGTTCTACCATCCACGTACTTTCTTATCTTTTTAGACTTCAACATCTTCTCAATCTCATCCTTTAGGGAAAATCACTTGTCAGTCAGATGGTTGTGGTATTGGTGGAACTCGCACCACATATTCTTATTCCTCTTATGCGGAGGAGCCTTCAGCTTATTCGGCCATCTCAGGTACCTTTCATTCTTTATTTTGTTGAGGATGTGTTCATAACTCACAGTTAGAGGAGTGTAGTGTGCAAACTTGTCATTTGCATCCCTCTTCTTTCCATCCTTCTTCCTTTGGAATTTTCCACTGCTACTTCCATTCTCATCCTCATACTTTGCATCCATTGCTTCTTCAGCGTTCATGACCCTACTTGCTGTTGCTAACAACTCAGCCATAGACTTTGTAGGGTCTTCAGCAAGCTTCCAAAGCAACTTCCCCTTCTAAAGTCCTCATATAAGGGCTGTCAAAGCTATATTCTCTTCGTAATCTTCAACCTCTAATTTTTCCTTATTGAATCTTGCAATGTAGTTTCTCAGGCTCTCATTCTTGCCTTGCTTTACGTAGAGTATATGGGTTGTCTTCTTCTGAGGTCTCACCCTAAAATAGAAGTTGTGTATAAATCGTTCAACTAGCCCCTTAAAGTTCTCAATAGAATTTTTGGGAAGAGAAGTGAACCAAATGTGTGCAGCTCCCGTCAAGGTGCTTAAAAAAGCTCGACACCTCATCTCAGGGATTGAATAAATGTCTGCTGTAGACTGATAGATCTAAATGTGATGCAATAGGTTGGTACAACCATCGTACTTAGGAGACACCATTGGTGGTTTAAATTTGGCATGGGTTTGGAAGCTGACAACCCTTGCCACGAATGGGGAACCCTCTGAGAATCCCCTTTGTAGTTGGTCTCGGCTTTTTATGAGGTTCCATATCTTCTCTTCCAGGTATTGAATGGAGTCATTCTAAGGTTTAGTAATGTCGTCCTGGACGAGGTTATCCCCAGACACCTCTAAGAGGTGAACCGAGGGTTCCCCAGCTGCTGCACAATGTCAGCTGTTGACGTCCTAGCCACAGTCTCGGCCATGACGGGGTTGGCCAGGATGAGGCCGATGTTCACCATCTTCCTTTTGTCAACCAGCTCCACTTCTCAACCTGGATAACCTATGCCTTAGATCATTAACTGGGTCAAGCCTTTCAAAGGTCGACCCTCTACTTAAGTAATCAAAAGCTCATCCTCTTTGCTGGGCATCACCAACCTCGGTACTTCTTGTTCCGTAACCTCGACTCTACTGTATAGGACGTATGGTGTTGTTTGAAACCTCGTATGGCTCCCAGTAGTCTGCTGCAGCATCTTTTGCCTCAATGTCATCGTACCTATCCTTAGGTTAATGGATTCCTTACCTCTCCAGACGTAAACGCCTAGGGTCGGCAACATCCCTCCTCCGTTGAGGAGTAGGTTGGTCTTTTCGTGGTGCCTAAGGTGGTCCCCTGGCTTCAGGATGAGGTTGAACAGCTGTCGGAGTAATTATCTCCGATGAGACCCCAGGTGGTCTTATTATATTCTGTCTTAGCTAGGTAAATTTGTCCTTTATCGCTTGCTACGTAGAAGCCAAGGACTTCAAGGCTGCTACCACCTCAGCCATTTTGGACTGGGGTGGTACCTGGATGGAACTAGGTCCTCTAACACTAGACGGTGGAGGAGGAGGTGGTTACTCCGGTGCCATATGTTAGGACTAAAGAGCTTACAATGACAATATTAGAGAACTTGATACCTTAAAGGATCTCTTTCAATGGTGAAACAGCTTTACACGAAAGGTGAGGCCTGGTTCACCACTAGAGTCTCCGGTGAGGTTAAGTAACAAAAGAGTAAGAGATGAATCTTCTTGTTCCCACAAACGGTGCCAAAAATGATGATGCAGTAAACAACACCACCAGATGAGGTGTTGACAAGCTCAAGCTATCAATAAGAATGGAAGCCCAAGAGTGTATATATATAGTAGAAGGAGGTGAGGAGAAGAGGATGAACACTTGTGTGTAAGTGGTTCATCAAATCTGGCCTACGTCCACTATGCAAGTGAGTGTAAGTGTCACTATCAGAAGAGGGCTCTAATAGACATCGATATAATCTCTCAAGCTTTCTCTCTCTACTATGTAAAATGATTGAGTTTCAACTAGGGTTGAAATTTTGGATCCCTTTACAAGGTTGAGGATGACCTCTATATATAGTGCTTGGGGGGTGTAATGGACCCTCAAGCATGAAATGAGCATGTGTATAAGGATCAAACCAGTATAAGGATGACACATGCCTGATCTTAAGTAATAAATGATGACCTCAATATTCCCTCATGTGGAGGGGATGATTCAGTTATAACAGATTTGTCCACATGTTACAAACCATACGTGCTTATAAATGCTCGGCCCTATCTTTGATTGGCGTAACCTCGGCCTGGAAGAGTACGAGGTTGGTGAAGTTCGACTGTTTCCTTGTGTCCATGAATACCTTTTCTAGGAGGGTTGTTCGAGGTTGGGTGTGGGATAACCGCAATGTCAGCTGGGGCTGATGATGATGTTGGTAGATAATTGAGCCCATGAGACCTTGCTGACCCCGGATGTTGACCAGTCGAGGTTAGTGTATGAGGTTACTGCAACGTTGGCTAGGGCCGACCTTATGAGAGACGATATTACTGATGGTTGTCATAGGCTTCTGGTCTCCTCGACTGTGAGACTGGCCGAGGTTAGTTGCTCTGAGTAAGAGGGTGCACTTTGGGCATATCATACAAAATTTTTGAAAAAATACAAAAATATTTTTGTAGTTTGTTTACACTTTATATGGATGGACATTTAGGATTGCCAAGTAACAATATAATTCCACTATCCACGTGACTTTTTTATAGTATTTTGAGACATAACATCATTTCTTCTATGTGCTTTATAATGTAATTAAGTGATTAACATATGATTAGTGATTACTTTCTACATGTTTGACTAATTATCTCCTTTAATCCACACATCCACGAATTTATTTGAGCATTGCACTTATCTGTCACATGTTGGTCAAATCGAGATGCGATAGTAAAAAGATCTTAGCATGAATAGACACCATTTACAAAAAGAGAAAAGCCTAAAAGATTAAAGGCACAGAAAGAAAAAATATATGTCAGACCAAATTCAAAGAACATCGATGTTTCGCTATATTTGAGCATTGATTTCTTGAAAACAAAAGAGTTGAGAGAAATATTCTATAAGTGAGTTTTGAGGGAGTTTAGTCGAAGATCAATGGGTTTGCATGTCCTGAAAAAGTCTCGTAAAATAATTGCATGGTTTTGGATGTTATTGGTGTGAAAATTATTTTATACTTTTATTTGTTGATTAGATTGAGTCGATATCGTATGAATTCAACATTTTTACACCTAAGGACAACTTTGAGTTCATTTGTTAGTATCAGCCAAAATTCATCGTGCACATATGTTATGATTGTTTGAGTTGATTCTCCTATCGAATTTGTTCACAGCCATCTATTTACTCTTTCATGACGTAGTTATCTTAGTGTTAGTTCATGGTGTGTATTATCTTTGTATTGTTTATACTTGAGAAAAGTTTTGGAAAAATTCAGAAATAATTGTTCATTATTTTGTCTCATATTTTGATTTATTGCTTATGTTTTTTTTCCTATTCTATTTCGGACAACATAAAAAGGGAGAGAACGCATTATGGGGGAGTGGAAGTATTATTATACTTTATTTCAAACTTTTGCACGGCATGGGTATTTATTTGTTTGTGTCATTTGTATGATTCATTTGAAGATCATATTCATGATACACTCGAAGAAGACAAAAGGAATTTGGAGATTCGAAGATTTTGAAGATTTCAAGACTTATGTATTTTGATACTATTTCATTTGTGGGTTTTGGGAGGGTATTAGAATATTGTATGTATTAGATTTTTTGTGTTGCATGGTTTAGATTTTTTATGTATGTACCGGCATAGCCATAGGGGGAGATTTGTAAAGGCATTTTTCTGTCATTGCCCCTAGAATTTAGGACTTATCTATAGTTTTATAATTGATTTTAGATATGGAATATCCCACTACATTTGTTATGGCATAGCATGTCTTTACGATCATCCACGACGTCAACAATCTGAATATCTAGAAACATGCATCTCCAACGTGCACTACTCATCTCCATTGTGCTCCACATACATCTTCAACCATTCTCCACAACCACGCGTTATTTATGGTATATTTTATGTTTGGAGTTCTTTTTTTTCATAAATGTATTTTAGAGAATTTTCCTTTTTTTTAAAACGAGGCTGGATTTTATTTAAAAATTATTTTTCGTCAGCTGTCGTTCAAACGAGATGAACATCTCGTTCGAACGATCCAACATTGTCGTTCGAAGGGTCATTCGATGGCCTATATTAAACCTACTTCAAACGAGGGTTTACCGTTTTAGTTTTTGTCAGGTTGTTAGATGTTCATTCGAAGCTCGTGTATAAGGAGATGCACATCTCGTTCGAACAACGCTTCGTTCATGTTTGAATATTAGTGATACCGCCTCGATTTTTGTGTTCTCCTATAAAAACTTGCTTCCTGTAGGTATTTATAAGACTTTTAAAACTTTATTTTCTACAGAGGTGCTACACAAAGGTCTCACTTTTTAAAGGCCATAACACATTTTTATTCATACCTCCCATTTATATGTTGTGAATCACTTTGAAATCCTCACACACAATTCCACACTAGAGTTTCTCTTATCGAGAAGGTGTCTCCACTACTGATCTTATGGTTCTCATAGGAACCATTGGTGAAGGAAGACAAAGGGTCACCTACGGGACTTTCATTTGAAAATGTGGTGTTTATTTCTCTATTGTATATGTAAGTTTCAATTTGCATACTATAGTGAAATAGAAAAGGTTTTGCCCCGAAGGAGATTTTTCCTGAAATCCATCTTGCTTGTTTGATTGCATGTTTTCAATCATATAATTGCATGAACTAGGGTTTAAAGGATATAAAACTTGCGTGATTTGGCATCTTATTAAATAAGTTTGGGCTGTTGAACTATAACGCACTCTCAAATATAAACTAAAATGTAATTAAGTAATACTAGTCAATTTGTTGTAAAAATACTACGAGATTTCAAAGAAGGAAAAAAAAAGCAAGATATTAATATGAATCTAATTTATTGGAGTAATATAAAGATTTATAAATATAAGTTCGGGATACTTTATAACCCTTAATGTATTTTCAAAAGAAAATATTCTTGGAGTATGAACTTTAAAATACTTTTGTGATTTTGATGATGCTTGAAAAGGTTCGTCAATTTTGAGATGGAAAGGACTTTTGAAGTATGGAAAGCATAAGATAATGTAATGGACATGTTTTTAGATAAGGGTGACCATAATCTTGAGGTTCTCCAAGCCACCTAGCCCGCTAGGAAAAAAAATAGGGTTTGGGAAAAGAAAATAGGCCCGCGAACCAAAATTGGTAAAATTTTATAACCCGATTTTCTTTTAGGCGGGCTTGGGCATGTATTCTTGTACCCATTTGAGCCCGGTCCGACCCGAGACCCGATAATTATATGTAATGTTATACATATATATATATATATATATATATATATATATATATATATATATATATATATATATATGAATGAGTAGTTTAGTTTATATTCCTTTAAGGTTAAAAGTTATAAAAAATAATATAAATTGGGAACATTTAGAAATATTAATTTTACGCTTTATTTACTCTAAGTCCTAAGAGTATATTCTAAAATAAAATTGTTGAACAATAAAATAGGTCAGAGATTTGCAAAAAAATAAATTTAAGTAAAAAAAATTATGTCTGGACCTAGACAAGAGCCTGAACAAGAAGCTTTCGAATTTAGACCAGCTTAGAATTATATAATGAGGCTCGACTAGGGACCGAATGGACTTGTGATAACTCAAATTTTTATAAGCTAGGCCTGGACGATGCCGCCGCCTATTTTTAGATATAGGTGGTAGTAAATTCAAGAATTTTGGGATCCTTAATAATAAGGTCATGTCGTTTTTTTATATAAAAACACTGAAGGGATAAAAGATCAAGCTTTACCTTTTAAGTTAATCTATATTGTCATAGGGGGAATCATGTCAATCGGCATGATGACTCTTCTTTTACTACAGAAGTTCAAGTAATTTGCCGCACAAGATCGACGTGCTTGATCTTCTTTTGCCTCAAAAGTGTTGGGGTTTGAATTTCCATTTCGTTTAAAGATCGAAGTCGACACTAACATCTCTTAAGGACTAATTGTGAGGGTACTAGTGAATACCTATATAACTTTTTGCGATAGACAATAAATTCTTCTTAATGATGTTAATTTGTTCCTTCTCTAAGTGGAGACTTATCATGGTTTCTAATTTCTCTATTTATCAGGTGATGAAGCTATTAATAGGCCCTGAAATTTCTTTCTTTAATAGATTAAGGTCTGTATGAACGGTTGGAAAATGGGTATTGGACAAAAAAAATTGAAACAATTTTGAGCTCAAATTTTGATGGGATCCACACTTCAAAATTTGTGGGACCATATACGAACGCATTTTGCTTCGTAAGGAGATTAACTCCTGTCCCACATTGGAAGAGTAGGGGGAATTTTAAGAGTTAATCAATCCCTAAATATGAACTAAGGCTTGGATGCCTTTGGAGTATCTCAACTCTTTGAAGGGGAGATGACCCACACTATGCAAGTGTTGGGCTTGGTCCAACAGCCCACACACAAGTCATCTGGTCGGTTCGACTCGGTTTGGCTTGCGCTTGGGCTTAGGCTTATAAAACCCATTACATTTTTGGCCGAATATAATTAACTTTTTAGGCTGTAATTAATTAATTTTGAAAGTAATTAATTAACTGTTGACACTTTTTGCTAACAGTCAATAGTTAAACCGATTTTAACTATTTAACAATTAAGAAACAACTTTGACTGACCCGAATAGTCAAAATCCCTGTTATATATATACAACATTTTCCCTCCAGTTTTAAATTATGGAAAAAATTCCGAAAATGCAAAAATACTTCTAGAAAATTATTTCCTCCTTCCACAAAATTATTTCATCCCTTTCCACATTTATTTCAATTGCATATTACTATATCAGTTGAGTAGAAAACACAGATTTTTGTTCGCTGGAATTAATATTATTGTGCAACTTGATTAATTCGAAAATTTGATCTATCTTGGGAGGCAATTACTCAACAACCTTGAAACACATTGGAGAGAATAAAATTGTCTTCAGGAAGCTGTTCTACAGGGCTCAGATTATTTTTTGTTATTAATATATTCTAGAAATTTCGTATATTACAAGTTAGTTTCTGAATTTAATTTTTATTTCTGCAATTTTTGTAATTACTGAATTTAATTATTCTGTTTTAATTTTGAATTTATAATATCAGTTAATAACATGAAGAACCTTCACAGTTTGTTTGGGAGTTTAAAAATTAAAAGAAAGGGAAAGGGAGAAAAATGTTGGATTTTTATAGTTTGGGAGTATTTTCCGGAGAGAAAGGGAGAAAGTGGGAGGGAATTTTTTGTTTTTTCTTTAATACATTTTTTCGCCCAAAAATTTGCTCTCCAGATCGAACTAAAAATGAGAGAAAGGAAATTTGGAACATGTTAATATTTTTGCAAGGGCTATTTTGCCCTGGTCCAAAACATGTATTATCCTGTTAACTTGGGTACACAAACGTTATATAAATCCCATATATTTTTTCCTGGAGACTTATCATTATAAGACTCACAACAGTTATGTTTCTTCAAGACTTCTATTTTATACATATGATGTATGTTTCTTGGAGACCTCTCATCCAAGTGATGTATATAAATATGTTGTCAGTCTTTCACTTGCTTGTTTAATATTAGTTTTGCTCTGTTCTTATCTTTTAATATTAGTTTGTTTGTAAATCCGAATACAAAGCCAATTTCTTTATTTTAGTTTTGTTTTGTTCTTATACATTATATGGCTAGTTTGCTTTATATAATGCCAAATTCTTTATATTAGTTTTGTTTTATTCTTATACATGTATGGTAGGTTTTCTATATATAATTTTTTTTTTGTATATTGCTTTTGTTCTCTTCTGTTATGTTCTTATACATGTATAGTAGGTTTGTTGTATACAAAGCCAATTTTTTATATCCAAATTTTTTCAGCATGATTTTTTTATATCCGATATTTTTCAGCATGTTTTTTTTATATTCGACTTTTTTCTTTTTCTTTAATATTCGAATTTTTTCCAGCTCGATATTTTTTAAATGAAAGTTATTTATATCAACTATATTATTTAATATTCTTCATATTTGTACTCCCTATATGGATGCGGAAGAAAATGATGATAAAATTGAATTGATTGTGCTCGTAAGGAATGGACAACTAATTTAGGTAGAAGTTATGTGTTAAGTCGTTGGTTATATCGTCTGTCAAAGACTTCCTAGTGAAGAACATACTTGGGTTTCAATGATAGAGAGACAAAAAGTATGAGATGAATTAATGTTACAATATTATATGCATGCTCACCACATCAGAATGATGTCACAATATTATATGCATGGGACCACGAGTTTTTATTGGACTTTGCCAAATATTAGAAAAATATGGTGGCCTCCTGCCAACACAATGTGTTTCAGTTGAACAACTAGTTGTTAAGGTCCTTCATATATTGTCAGATGCGAGGAACCTTGCAATGTCATTTTTCTTTTGGGGATCCGGTGAGACTATTATTCATCATTTTCACAGTTTTAAGAGAAATCATATCTTTAGAAGACATGTTTTTACCATAACCAACCGGAGAACAAGTCCTCATTAGAAGATTTATTTAGATCTTATTAAGGATTTATCTCATTATGTTTTTCCACTTATTATTATGGAATTATCATGTTGATACTCAACATTTCTTTAGTATGTGTGCATGGTTATTTAATATGTCTTTAAATTTATTTTAGAATCTAAATAACACGTTCTCTTAATTGTAAGGTTATAATACTATTTTTTTCAATTACTTCTTTTCTTTTATCTTCTCTGGTAAATGCCCAAACACCATAAATGTGACACCCCGCTCAATTAAATATCGGGTGATCAGTCATTTATTAAATTAATACACGATTTCCATTTGGGCCATTCTTAACATCACTGTCGAAAACCATACTAATTATTCATCTCCTATTAGTCACTTAAGTCGGTATCTAATTTTATCTTTCATTAAATAGATAACAACATGCAAAATAAAAGAACTAAACCATACACACAATCACTGAGTTTAAATCAAAATTAAATAAACAAATAAATGACTTGCCAAAAAAATCATCAGCTATAAAACCCAAATCTAAATAATAATGCAACAGATGAATAAAATTCCAAATACTGTGTCTGAAAGAAAATGGGGAACATTCCCTAAATGAAACTACAACTCAAATAAGATTACTAATCTACGAATAAATAAATGATGCGTCAAATCCAACTCCTGTATGCATCCATATGTGTTGCAGCTGCATATCCCTGGAATAGATAATCAAGTTTGGCGTCCCTGTGGCTCGACACCTAAATGGTTTTTGAAAATATTTTTGGCAAGGGTTAGAACCTGAAACATTTGAATTTTTTTTGCAAGTGATTAAGTTTAGAGTAACAAAAATTCATGAATGCTTTTCATATTTAAGCTAGTGTCACACTCTCTTGAGCTAATAGTCACCCCTCAACTTTTGTGGACACCTACCGCTTCCTTTATAACCCACCTAGTCTTGCTACCCCGTCTAACTAGCCTTGTTACAAATTCTTCCTGAAACACTACTCTAGCGCGAGTAATCTTAATGACAATTTATAAGTTATTTATCGCATTAACTGAATTAATCATTTTTAATACAACTATATAACAGTTTCACTAGTTATATGTAAAATCATACAATTATACTTCATGTATTTTTCTCGTATATAAATATTTACACCATTATATACGTATAACTATAATACAACAACCACACACATGCCGTATATAATATCCATACTCCCGAGTAATAACTCACCGGATGCTTTCTCTAAAATGCTATTACCCCAGGTACACTCATCCAAACTGGATACCATGAGACGGTTTACTCACACCGAAACAGGCAATACAAATAATAAGCATAATGGAGGCGGACATAGTTACCCGAGTGTGAGGCCGAATCATACCCAAAGTGTCTCACCTCGAAAAAAACACAATATAAAAATAATGGACGCTATGACCTAGGGACTATACTCGCTCTGCATTCACTAGCCAAGGTATTCACCCACATCATGCAACGTCCTATGATACAATTAGAGGGGAATGTTTTGATAAAACTATCTAACACGGATATTTAAGATCTCACACACACACACACACACACACACACATATATATATATATATGTATACACACTATCACACTATCTGTATATATATAATAAATTAACCCGATCAATCCATGTCTAACTCCCATAGCACCAGCCTAAAAATATCCTAGTCAACTCCCCAACTCTTAATTTAATTAATTTCACATTAATTAATTTATTAAACTATTACCACTGACATATAATACCCGGACACATTTACTTGGCACATAATTTAAAACATTTTAGAATTTATCGCACCAAATTCTGTTAATAAGTTTCACACCCTTATTTATTTTGACATTCGTTAATACCCATCTCCCAACATCCTAGGTATCATCCTCCATTTAATATTCACTACTGAAGTCCTTTTAGGAAACCCCAAAAGAAAAAAATGGTAAGGAGAATGAAAATCCAAAAAGGACGAAACTGTAAAAAATTTCCACCGTCGTTTGAACGACCTCCCACCATCGTTTCAACCATGTCCTTGGTCGTTTGAACGACCTTTCACTATTGCTCGAATGACGCCCTTATTCGTTCAAACGACCTTCTGTTATCAACCTCTTCTTCTTCCCCACGACACTGGTTCAGACATTAATGATTTCCCAAGCTCTAAACTTTCACCAAATTCTTAACCCAGGAATATCCAACGATTAATACCTGAACCTACCAGTTCCTAATCATAAATACACAATTCCACACTGTCAAATACCACATAAATTAAAGGATTTACGAATTGGGTTTCTCCCAGGTTTTTTTCATCATTTTCTGAGATTTGATTTCGTAATCCAAATTAACAACATGGATTTCTAGTCTACGAATATAAATTGAATTCTCACACTTTTAAATGATAATACAACCTCTAATATATATAAATTGTCCCATTCGTAAACACCCGTTTTTCATGTGTAAACCCACCCAAAAATGAATTTCCATTACACCCACCATGATATGAATCAAAAACTGCAAATTAAATTTGAAATAAAGTTAACCACTTGCCTAATTAGATTCGTAGGGTCTAATTTCTTTGGGGTAGATAACGAATTGATGAAGAACACACATAATTCCTTTTGATTTGGCTTCCAAAAGCTCCCCCACTTCCTCCCTCTTTTCTTTTCTATAGATCTAGGGTTTTCTTTTTGAGTTATGTCTTCCACTAACTCCCTAATATAGGTTTTATATTCTTAATCCTCAATTAAGCTTATGGGCCAAGCTTAAATGACTCAAACGCTCCCGTGTGGGCCCAATAATGCCTAAAAATGTCCCGAGACCCAATTACTACCCCCGAGTACTCTTTTCCGACTATCTCGACCTATCTGGAATTAATTTTTCACTCAAAATCGTCATTTGAGTCACTTTACTAAAATCCCTATCTCGAGATCAATATAGTTTATACGCAACTCCCGGTTGAGATAAAATAGTAACACGTCACTATCACTCGCTATGACGTAAATTAATTATTATTACTCACGTAGTAATTCTATTCCATAAATATTAACCATTAACTCTCCCGATTAATATTTAAATAGACTCATAATAATTAATTCAATTTATTTAAAAGACACTTATAATTTAATTTTACCGAATTAATTAAATCTTTAATGCTAAGAATTACGGGGGTGTTACATACTTATAGAACCACTCCCATGTAAACTCATCAACACTGTGGTGTCCCCATTGAACTCTGACTAATAGAACCACTTTAGACTGCAACTTATGCTCACTGTGATCCAGAATAGCCATGGGTCTCTCCTCCTAAGAGATGTCTAGATATAACTCAATATCCTCGAGTGGAACGTTAAAAAATCTCTCTCTCCTCTCTGATACTTCTTTAATGATGCTGCGTAGAACACATCATGTATCCTCTGTAGATGCTCTGGCAAACCCAGTTTATATGCTACCGGTCCCACTCTCTCAATAATAGGGAAATGTTCCACATATCTCGGCTCTTTCTTCCCCTTCTTGCTGAACCTCATGACTCCTTTCATGGGATACACTCAAACCAACACCTGGTCGCCAACCTCTAACTCAATGTGTCTCTGATCTACATCGGCATAACTCTTCTGCCTATCATGAGCTATAAGAATACGTCCCCTAATCAACTCCATCTTAGCAGTAGTCTCATATATAATCTCTGGCCCTAACAACTTATTATCCCCCACCTATAACCAAAAAGCGGGCGAACGATAGGGCCTCCCATAAAGTCCCTCAAACGGTGCCATCCCGATGGTGAATTTGTAAGAGTTATTGTACATAAACTCTGCTAATGAAAGGTATCGCTCCCATCCTCCTCTTAAATCAAGAAGGAACACCCTCAACATGTCCTCTAACATCTGATTTACCCTCTCAGCCTGCTTATATATCTACAAATGGTATGCGGTACTCAACCACAAATATGTGCCCATGGCCTCCTGAAGCTCTACCATAAGTGAGACACAAAGATCTTATCTCTACCAGACACGATGTTAATCGGTACCCCATGCAGCTTAACTATATTTGCAATGAATAACTGCACATACTGCATCGTCTCAAAATCGGTGCGAACTGGCAAAAAATGGGCCACTTCGATCAACCAATCTACTATCACCCAAATGGAATCATGACCCCTCTATGACTTTGGTGGCCCTGTAATGAAATCCATCGAAATAATCTCCTACTTCCACATGGGAATCTCTAGTGGTTGTAGCATCCATGAAGGCCTCTGGTGATCTACCTTAACTAACTTACAGGTAACATGAAATAAACTCTGTTATGTCTTTCTTCATCCCTGACCACTAATACTGTCTCCTCATGTCCTGGTAGATCTTATCCCCACCGAGATGCATTACAAACCTCGAACCGCGAGACTCAGTCATAGCCGCATGCTTGAAACCCTCATTATCGAGAACAACTAGTCTCTTATTAAAATATAGGACTCTCTTTGAGCTGATCGAGTAAGACTCTGCACCCTCAACTAATAACTAACATACCCTATCTTGGAAGAACTGATCCTCCACTTGTGCTTTTAATACCCGTATGACTATCTTTAAATTGATAGCTAGAACTGATATGCACTCTCTGGCGATCTCATCATCGTGTCGAAGTTTCCTCCATTTTGCCTTCCAGAGCTCCGCTATCTCCCACATAGGTCGTTGTCTCAACACATTTGTAACCATGTCATCCTTACCAGGATGATATTAAATGTCAAAGTGGTAGCCCTTCATGAACTCTAGTCATCATCCGTTGGAAACTTTATGGTTTATCAGCTCTGACCGACCCTTCTTCATATGCAATCCTTCCCTTACTCTTGGGTATACCAAAAACTGTCAGCTCTGTCTTACTATAGTATTTAAATCCACCTGTCATGTGATAGTTTCCACTTGCTGCACACCTATATGGATTGTATTTCACCTTGATGAGTCTTAGTTCTTCTTACTATCCTATTGTTGTCGCTCACTTCTCCTCAGGTATGTGTTTTGCACATACAATTTCACTTCTCCTGCTCATGGATAATATTGAAGATTCATTGGTTAAGGCCCACATAAACCCTACTTCCTCTGCATTTCTGCATAACTTACTGAATGTAACATTATGGTCTTAAATTAAGGCTCGCATGCCTGGCCTGACTATATCCTAAGAGTGTATTTAATTACTCCACTAATCATAACTTAATTATTTTTTTGTTTATCCCACTAATCTACTCATGGTGCGAGTGTCCTACAATGGTTCATACACCAATTTTACCCAGCTCCACTGGACTTAGATTGAAACACCACTAATAATTCCCTATTATAACTAAATGTACATGTGGTATCTAAGGTACTAAACCCATTACTTAATGACCACATACCTCCCAATCCCTGACATTTACTAAAGTTCATGCGTGGGATGTCTCGCAAAGAGAAATCCGAACAATGAGCCCCCTCAATTTTTATCCCCTGACATTAAATTCTACTCGTCCACTCCCATGTCCTAAAACATGACATAAACACGGTGATCTCACTTTCACTAAGTCCTTAGAGCTAAATTGATAACGACTTAAATCTCTTTGCCCTATAACAGACCCAATATATATCCTGAATCACATCGATAAATGTCCCTACTCACCGAATTCAACTATAATGAGACAAACACACTCTTTGAAGTCTCTCTATAAACATATTTATACAGGCTCGACCCTCTATCAGGTGATATTTAATAATATATATCCTACCTTGAAATAGTGAACACGATAGCCTTGATGTAACTACCTATCATTGCTTAAGTTATCGCTAACTAGCCTGAACTTAGGGCAATAATACGTTCCACTCTCATATCTTTCTATAGGAGTGGAAAATAGTATATATCATACAAATCCCCTTATTGTTTACACCCTCTTCCCCGCTGGCATCACCAAACAGGCCCCTCCATTCAATGTTAAATATAAGCATTTAACTATAAGACTAATACAGCAAATGCACCCACTAAACGTGACTCACCCGTGAATTTTAATGTTAATAATTATATAATGTAATGCACCCATGTCACCGTAAGTTCTCTATTTCCCAAGGATAGATAAATTAACAAAACATCGTACCTTCAAACGCTAGTGGTACCTACGGTGCCCGTGGCATGACTTCATATCGAATGTTGTAGGCATCCTCATACGTTAGTTCCTCTTGATGTGGTGGAGTTGGTACTGTAAGGGATAACTGTCTCTATTGTCCTTGTTGGATACTATGTCGTGCTATGCTATTTTACTATGGGCAATCTTTATGTTTGTGGCTCATCTACCCACATATAAAATAATGAACATCAAAAGGGCATTACACCTTTTGGTGGCCTTTCTTCCCTCATGAGAAATAATGGTCCGAGCGATCTTGTTGTCTTCAGCCTTGGCCCTACTGGACAGGTCGAGGATTACCCTACGATTATCCCTAGCGGCCCCGGCCATACTGACCCCTCCTATTGCCCCCTGACCCTTATGGGTCCGAGGAATATGTTACTATTGCGTCTCTATGGGAACTCTCTCTTCATATGCCCTGTCTGGCCACAAACAAGGAAACACACTTGAAAGTCCTCCTGTCTCTGGCCTTGTATGAAACCATGACCCTCTGGTTAGAGACCCCATGGTTGGAATTTCTAGGCTAAATCCCTCTGCCAGGAACCCTGTCCCTGTTGGTTACTCTTCTGCTGTTATGGATCTTCACTAACACTATTCCCTTCGGTATTATCCGATTTACTAATTTCCCTTATTTCTTTCTCCCCATCTACTAGACATGATGATCTTGATCATGCAATAGTGTGGTATTAACTACTTATGACTGTGACATTCCCTGTGGTACTTAAGGTATATGTTGTACTTATACAACCTTAAACTCTCCAGTAATGTAATTCTATCACTCTCTCTCAAGTGACATCTGAAATTTAATCGAATTGCATGAGTTCACAGTCAACATAAGGTTTAATAGTAGAAGTACGATGTCTCAAACACGTGGAGATAAAAGCAACAATTCTAACAATAGGGCTCTATATCAAAAGAACACTATGCTAAAATATTAGTAAGCTGTACATATCCTGTGGACACTAGAACCTAATGCTGTGATACCATCTGTGACACCCTAGCCAATTAAATAACGGGCGATCGGTCCTTTATTAAATTAAAATAGTATTTCCATTTGGTCCGTTCTTAGAATCACTGTCGAAAACCATATTAATTACTAATCATATATTAGTTACTTAAGCTACTGTGAAATTTTATCTTTAACTAAACAGATAACAACATGTGATATAAAAGAACTAAACCATACACACAATACAAGAGTTCAAATCAATACTGAAAAAAATAAGTAAATGACTTGTCGTATAAACAATCGGTTATGAAAACCAAATCCAAATAATAATCCAACAGATGAATAAATAATCCAAATACTTAGTTTGAAAGTAAATGGGCATGTCATAAACTTCAATTGAAATAAGATTCCTAATGTAGGAATAAAGAAATGATGTGTCTAATCCAACTCCTGCATGCATCCACATGTGCTGCAACTGCATCATCAAGTCTGGCATCCCTGTGTGTGGACATCTAAAAGGTTTTTGAAAATATTTGTTGGGAAAGGTTAGAACTTGAAACATTTGAAAAATATTTTCCAGTGATTAAGTTTGCAAAAAGTAAAATGCATGAATGTTTTTCATATTTAAGCTAATGTTGCACTCCCTTGAGATAATACTCACCCCTCAACTTTGGTGCGCAACTACCGCTTCCTTTATAACCCACCTATCCATACTACCCCGTCTAACTAGCCTTGTTATAAATTCTTCCTCACACACTACTCTAGCCCGAGTAATCTTACTGGTAATTTATAAGTTATTTCTTGCATTAAATTAATTAATCATTTTTAATACAACTATATAACAATCTCACTAGTTATATATAAAATCAAACAATTGTGCTTAATGTATTTGCCTGTATATAAATATCTACACCATTATATACGTAACATCCACACACATTCCATGTATAATATCCATCCTCCCGAGTAATAACTCACCAGATGCTTTCTCTAAAATGCTATCATACAAGGTATACTCATCCAACCTGGATACCATGAAACGATTTACTCATACCGAATCAGGCAATACAAATAATTAGCATAATGGAGGCGGATATAGTCCCTCGAATGTGAGACGGAATCATAACAAAAGCGTCTCACCTCGAAAGAATCACAATATTAAAATAATGGACACAATGACCTGGGGATTATACTCGCCCTACGTTCACTAACTAAGGGATTCGACCATATCGCGTAACCTCTTGTGATAACACTAGAGAGGTATGTATTTATAAAAATATCTAAAACTGATATTTAAGATCCCACAAACACACACACACACACACACACACACACACACACACACACACACACACATATATATATAATAAATGAACCCGACCAATCCATGTCTAACTCCCTTATCACTAGCCTGAAAATATCCGAGTCAACTCCCCGAATCGGAATTTGATTAATTTTACATTAATTAATTTATCAAAGTAATAACACTAACCTACAATTCCCGAACACATTTACTCGGCCCATAATTTTAAACATTTAAGAATTTATCGCACCAAATTTGGTTAATAAGTTTCATACCCTTCTTTATTTTAACATTCCTTAATACCTATCTCCCAACATCCTAGGTATCATCCTCCATTTAATATTTCACTACTTAAGTCCCTTTAGGAAACCCCAAAATAAGAATAAGGTAAGGAGAATGAAAATCCAAAAAGGACGGCACTGGAAAAAAATTCCACCATCATTTGAACGACGTCCTTGGTTGTTCGAACGACACCCTTGGTCGTTTAAACGACCTTCCATTGTCAATCTCTTCTTCTTCTTATCCACAACACTAGTTCGGACATTAATGAGTTCCCAAGCTTCTAAAATTTCATAAAATTCTTAACCTAGGAATACCCAACTATTAATAACTAATTATACCAGTTCCTAACCATCAATACATAATTCCAAAGTGTCAAATACCACTTAAATCAAAGGATTTACAAATTCGGTTTCTTACGGGTTTTGTTCATCATTTTCTGAGATTTTATTTCATAATCCAAATTAACAACATCATTTTCTTGTCTATGAATAAATCGAACTCTCACACTTTACAATCATAATGCAACATCAAACGAACCTCTAATCTACATAAATTTTCCCATTCATAAACACTCATTTTTCATGTGTAAACCCACCCAAAAACGAATTTCCATTACACCCACCATGATAGGAATTGAAAACTGCAAACTAAATTTGAAAGCAAGTTAACTACTTGCCTGATTAGATTCGTAGGGTCTGATTTCTTTGGGGTATATGACAAATTGATGAAGAACACATCCAAATGAGTTATTTCGGCGACTAACTCTCCAATTTTATTTTTATATTGGTAATCCCGAAATTAAGCTTATGGGCTAAGCCGAATTGACCCGAAAACCCCCATGTGAGCCCGGTCATGCCTAAAAATATCCCGGGACCCAAATACTACCCCCGGGTACTATTTTTCGACTATATTGACCTATCCAGAATCAACCGTGTAATCAAATTCGTCATCTGAGTCACTTTACCCGACTCCCAATTGAGATAAAATAATACCACATCACTATCACTCGGTATAGTGTAAATTAATTATTACAACTCACTTTGTAATTTTATTCCATAAATATTAATCATTAAATATATCGATTGATATTTAAATAGATTAATAATAATTAATTCAATTTAATTTTGACACACTTGTAATTTAATTTTGCAATTAATTAAATATTTAATGCTAAGAAATATGGGGTGTTACAATAATTTTTTTTTTTCTCTTCTCTTATTTTTTCTCCTCATAAAATTTTCTCTTACTTTCTCTCTTACCCAAAACTCCCAAACAAGTCGTTAATTCATCATTGTACCTACACTGAGTCATGAACTCCGTAATAGCATTTTTCCTTAGGTCTTTAATGGATAAGAATAATCCAGGTTCACCATATTTGAGCTACTATTATAACATCTAATTCATAAGCGCATTAAATTCATCAAGGGTGGACCACTTCACTTGAATATAATGATGTCTGGAAGTTTAATGTTAGACGAGTTTTTAAATTTATAGACATGTGATGAAGACCAACGAAATTCCTTAATAACCTAACTTTCACCTAGGATCTTAAACTTTTTAGCTAGGATCTTGAACCCACTTTTACCTGATTGAGTTCTACAATACCCCACATGTTTTGGAATAAAATAAAATTTAATAGGGATTAATTTAATTCAGTGAAATTAATTAATCAAGGTTGTAAGTAACTAGATTCATTATTATTTACAAATTTTAAAGTTAGGATTTAATGATTTGGAATAAATCAAAAGGGATTTTATTTTGAGTAAAAAGTATTGATGTGTGTCAGGTCATAATTAAAATATATTTTTGGGTAAAAATATACGGAACACACTTTGAGAGGTATTACGAGCTTGTTCGGGTATTTTAACCCTTAGGAATGGTCCTAAGGTATATATATATATATATATATATATATATATATATATATATATATATATATGAGTTGGGAAGTTTTCAGGTCAATTAAATAATGTATTTTCGCTCATTTGGGGTCCAAAGGTGTGGCCGAAGTCCTAACTCAGGATTTGGAGATTAATAATGTTTATTAAGGGTTAAAATAATTCTTTGGGAGTTATATCCAGGAACCCTAGACACACCCACCCAAGAGTAGGAAAAACCACCATTTGAGGAAGAAAAGAGGAGGTTATTCCCTATTTTCAGGCAAGGATTATCTTTCCATTCTTAATCAAAGTGTACTAATCTTATATTAATGTTGATTCCATGCTTAGACTGAGATTGAATCATGTTTTGGGACTGCATATTTAGAGATCCTTAGATTGGTGTAGAAATTGATGATAATCATATGATCCATGAGTAGATCTGTATCCCCTCGTATTTAATCTCCATTCATGTGATTTAAATAAAAGAGTTATCGTGGAAAACATATGTAATAACCCTCTCTTCTGATAGCCTATTTTATATTTATTTACTATGTGTAGTAATTAATTAAAATAAGGGTTGTTGGGTCAATATTAATTTAATATGCAAAAGTTAATATTTACTAATATGTTGTGTGATTACCCTGTGAGTGGGTAAAGATATCCATGTGGTGATTTATAATGTCATAAGATACAAAATGACAATTTGGCTTAATACGAAATCGAACTTAAAATGAGTTATAAAATTCCCAAATGATAATTTAGATAGTGTAGTTAGTCCCGGTAGGTGCGAGACAGTCAAAATAAGTGCCATATTACATTTTGGCATTTCGGGCACTTTTGACTGGTTTTGGCTTAAATAGTGTAGTCGCGTAGTATTATATCGTGTATTGGTTATTTTAGTGGACAATTATAGACTAATGGCCCGATTTAGTCTTGCTTAGACTTACTATTCCTCTTATGCCCCAAATTGTTAACTTAGAGAGAAAGAGAGAGAGGAAGAAAGCTTTGGAGAAAGAGAGAGATTGAAGATTTGGAGTTTGTTCTTGCTTTCATCTTCATCAAATCCTATCTTCCTACCTTGAGGCAAGTAATCTACTTGCAATTATTTGATTTAAGTAGAATAATTAGTCTTGATATTTATGGATTTGTTATGATTTAGAAATGTTAGGGCTTTTGTTGGATTTATCGGTATTAACCCTTGGAAATGGATTGGGATGACAAATGATGTTAAGGTTGGTAGTTATATTTATTTAGGGTGTAGAAATTTGCAGCAAAAGATTTCGGTTGGGGTTGGTTTTGGAGTTAGGTAACTTTGGAGTTCAAGACTCCATAGCCATTCTTGGCCTTTTCGCAGGGGCGAATCGATTCGGCCCCTGGGGCGAATCGATTCGCATAGATGCAGAATCCCAGGTCTATGTATCCGAATCGATTCGGGTTAAGACCGAATCGATTCGGCATTTGCAGAAACTCAAGTTTGTTGTCCGAACCGATTCGCTTTCAGAGCGAATCGATTCGCTCGGGCGAATCGATTCGGCCCCTAGGGCGAATCGATTCGGTTTCAGCAGTTTTGGGTCATTTTTCCTTTTAAGTTTTTATCCTTCTTCGTTAAAGTTTGGACCTAGGAACCTTCTTGAATGAAGTAAACTTAGAGTCCTAGAGTATTAGATGAGTTTGTCGTTACCTTAGACTAGAAATGGGTTCATCTGGGGTTTATTCCGGGGAGGTTTAAGGCATTACTTCTTTTATTAAAATTTTTAGATAGGAAGTTAAATGCCCTGACTTGGAGACTTAGGGGCTTATCAAAGTTATACGAACTTTGGAGATTCGTAGGATTGTAATGATCATTTGGAGATTTAATTGGGACTTGTAATTTGAGGAATATTAATGATGATATTCAAGGGGAATTAGGTTTGCGTAACTGAACCCAAATGTGCTTAAAGATGATAGGTTCAACTAAAATGAACCCCGTTGTTTAATGATGTTAGGTTTAAATAAAAAGAACGAATCACATGATTAATGGAAATGGAAATTTGGTAATGAGTATTGATTATGATTATGAGACTTAAAATGTAAATATTAATTTACTATAACACACCTCTCTAAATGACATCATAAGGGAAGTTCGCTCGTGAGGTGAAGCCCCCTGGCAAATTAACGCAGGGTGGATATAGTCCTAGGCCATGTGAGCGCTGTTATTTATATATATATGTATTTTTTGCGATGGGTAGGAGATTCCGGGTGTGGTCTTGACTACCCCGCAGGCACATGGCCGCTTCCCGACGTATTGCGATAGGTGCCCAGGTTGCCTTATGTTAGGCCCTGGAAGATGATGGTCATTTAGGGGCGCGCACAGTGGGGAAACCCGGACGGGCGGTCTTATAATCATTATATGTATATGAATATAACTATTTTTCATCAAGTGGGACTTGATGGTTGATAAACGCCACAAAGAGCGTATGATAAATGCCATAAAGAGCATGGATACGTGCCCTAAAGAGCACGGGAATGATATATGTGCCATAAAGAGCACTTGATGTAAATGATATTCCTATTAAGGAATGGAAAGATAAAATGGTAAGTTTTAATTAATGAAAGGAAATTATAACTTCTTGATTAAACCGAATAAATGGTTTTATTCCTAATAAGGAATGTAAGAAGGAAATGGAAATTGTATTAATGAGTAAAGGTTTTAAATTAAAGTGCTTTACTTTTAAATTCTTATTTGAAATTATTGATAGCATGCTATATTATCATCCTTGTCATATATGCATAACTGTTCATACCTATCATGCTTTTTATTCTTCTGGTGATCATATAGAACCCGACCCTGATCGGTTTACTTTTCTTGTTGTCTATACGATTATATCCGCTCAGGTGCTCCACCACAAGGACGCCCGACTTGACTTTCCCAAATTTCCTTCACTTTTGACGAGCTGTAAGATTTTGCGGGTTATTACAGGACGTTGTATTAGACGCTTTCATTCTTGTTATTCTAGACATGATCGGGTCTTTTCACTCGGGCGGGTGGCCCAAACATTTGTATTTGATTAATGAATGTATTACCTAAGATATTAAATTATTGTACGGTGTTCTATGTAGCTGTGGACCGACATCTTATTCGGTCCATTTGTGTACATACGTTTTAGTTGTATTATATATATATTCCCATGGAATTCCACTTGCTTAGCAGATTTGGGTTGTTTAGTTTAAATTTTCTCAACTAGTTTTAAAATTTTACACTTTTTGGCAACCCGTTTTCTGAGTTATTGGGTGGTTTTCTCATATACTCAGTTTACTTTATTGATGCTGAGAATGATATCCATCCATGATTCCTGTTACGTTTGAGTATCGGGCTGGCCACCCCTTATCTCGGATCGCGGGTTGTCATAGATGGTATCAGAGCATCGGGTTCTAGAGTACTAGGATCTGTGTGTGGACTTGTCGCGTTCTACCGTAGCATTCTTTGATGTAGAGCCTAATGTTAGGACTTCTTTGTTGCTTATGTTTACGATCTTCTGCCCGATAGATTGTTTTAACTAGTATTCTAATACTGTTGTTCTTTTATCTCAGATGCCGCCTAAGAGAGGTCGATCGGTGAGACGTAATAGAGTTTTAAAAGGGGAGGTAGGTCCTCCACTTCCACCACAAGGGACTATTAATGTTGCGGATGTAGCAAACATAGTGGCTCAAGCGGTTAATGCCGCCATGACTGCAGTGGTCCAACAATTGCCATGGGCTTCAGGTGTTCAAGCTCCTATAGGACTTACTCCGTGGGAAAGGGTCAGGGAGTCCTTTCTAAAGGGTAATCCCCCGGAATTCGAGGGAGGCACGAATGCGGTTAAAGCCAATTAATGGAAGAAAGACATGTAATGCCACCTTCAAATGATAGAATGCAGTGAGGATAAGAAACAAGTCCTTACCACCTTTAAGCTTGTCGGATCTGCGTTACACTGGTGGGAGACGATGACCACACCAGAGCAGAGAGACACAATGACGATCAATGAGTTCTGGGCTTTGTTTGATCTTAAGTATTTTCCTCCCGCAGTTCAGAGGGAGATGAAGAGGAAGTTGCAAGATGTAGTACAAGGGGAGAGATCTGTAGCGGAGTATGAAGAGGAGTTCACCCGGTTGGCAAGTTTTGTAACGGATGAGGTGACTCCGGAAGAGAGGAAGATCTCAAAGTTTATGGGAGGTCTAAACTGGAGAATCCGACAACACTTATTGGGTAACCCAACTTTACAAACTTTTGGGGAGGTTATGAATGCAGCCTTACTCCATTGCCAGGAGCATCGATTATATATCCAGGGTAGCAAGAAAGCTACTGAAGTGAGGCAAGTAGGAAAGCTTGGAGGGTTTGTTGCGGGTGGCAATAATAATAATAATAGGCACGGACATGGTGCTTTGCAACAGGCAGGCCGGGGTGGCCCTGGAGGTAGAGGTCGTCCGGGCCGAGGAGTTTCCCAGTTTAGGAATAACCGAGGTCGAGGTCAGGAGGATATGAAGGGACGGTGCTTCCAATGTGGGGAGGCAGGTCATTACAAGAAGGAGTGTCCTCAGATGATTGGGAGTCAGTTTCCTAGGGCTCCGCTGCAACCATATGTTCAGTTTCCACCTCCGGTACCTATAATGGTTGTTCGTCCGCAGCAGGGACAGCTACAGTATGGACGTGTTTGTCATATTCAGGAGGCTATGCGTCCTCCAACTTTGTCGGCACCGCCTGTTATTGAGGGTAAGTTTATTTTCTCAAAGATACGTGAGTTATGTGTTATTCGATGCGGGTGTTACGCGCTTATTTGTTTTATGAGCTCTTCTCAGATTACAAATTTGATAAGAATTTATTGTATGCATAGGAATTTATTGTGGTACCTTGTGCTTTGAGGCCGATTTACTCGTCCTTGACATGGTCGGGTATGATGTGATTTGTATGCCTTATCTCCATGACCAACAAAGTTGAGTAGTAGCGTATATGAGGGGTTCCTTGTTTGGATTCCGCTTCTGCGGGACGCTCCACGCGTGAACCTTAACGACGTTGGAAGTGGAGAGATGTCACCTTTCCTTTATTTTATTTTATGTTTATTACGCTTTATCTCCATGATCAACCAGTTAAGTAGGCATGTGTCGGAGGGGTTCCTTGTTTGGATTTCGCTTTGCGAGACACTCCGCCACATGAACACTTAACAATGTTGTGAGTGGAGAGACGCTATTCTTTTCTTTTCCTTTTATTTTTTTAGTTGTTGATGGAAGTGGGATTGGAAAGTTTAGCCGAATCACGTGGAAGAGTGATTAATGGCTATTGTTCTCTCTTTTGATTGATGTGAGGGAAGCTGAGATACGAAGTCGAATAGAGACTTCGGGTCATGCCTTAATGATAAGGCTATCTGATAAGACGTATATATGAAATGGGGTAAATAATTGTAAGTTATAGAAGTAGAATCTTATTAGTAGGGTTGAGAGTTAGGATCTTTTCGGTCCCGAACATGTGTCTTAGACCTTTATATCTCAATAACCGATAACGCGAGGTAGTAGTGTAACGGGAGGGTTCCTTGTCTGGATTTCACTTCGGCGAGACGTCCCAAGCACGAAACCGAGCAAATGTCGGGAGTTGAGAAAGGTCTTGGGCACTAGGGATATCCTTAGTATTAGGTGCATACGACTTAGATAGGGTATAGTACATGCAGGTAGACTTTAGGATAGTTTGGACATAGGGCCTTTAGTATACGACGTTAGTTTAGGAAGGCTGTTGGGAGTTGACCATGAATAAGTCATGTGTTAACTCTAAGAGGGATTGATTCCCTGATAATGAGAAGTGGGAGGATTTCGTGAAGGTTGGTAGTTAAGGCTAAAAGAGATGAGGCCTTTCGTAGTAGAGTGTTACGAAAGTAATGAAAAGGGGTGAATTGACTCTCACCCCTGATCCATGTGGTTAAGCTCGAGGGTGGATTCAATTAACAAGTCTCTGCCATGACGGGGAGTAATAATACTGGAGTATCGACTTATTGTTGATGCGCCTCATAAGTTTAAACTTGTGACAAGTATTATCCCCTGTTTAGATTGAAGTTCTTCGTGGGGGTGATCGCCGTATAGGAAGGGAGATGCTACTTCCTGGGCAGAATCTAGTCTTTCGTGCGAGCAACACTTCGTTGCAAGATGTCGCAGGAGAGACAGGGGTGGTTAAGACCACATTTACAAGCTGCTGATTTAGGAAACAGAACTCTGCTGTTTTAACCTTGAGGGTGGGGTGCGTTTCCATAAGCCAATGTTTGTCCCAAATAAGAAAGACTTATAAAAGACAGATATGGAGAAATGTTGTGTTTCTAAGGTTGTGTTACATCTGGGTAACGACATCATGTGCCAAGTTATACGCCGCCAGTAGTAGTGGCCGGGCATGGAAAGGTTGTTGGACTGCATGGGGTGCCCTTGATTATTGTTCCGACTAAAATAAGATTTCCGTTACTCATTCTTGGCCAGTTTCCATGAGGCCATTGGAATCGAATTTAGGTTAAGCACTTCTTATCTTCCTCCACAGACAGCCAGACCGAAAGGGTAAACCATATGTTAGAGGATATACTCCTTATGTGTGTGTGCTTGACTTTAATAGTAGTCGGGAACAGTGTCTCCCACTAGTTGAATTCACTTATAATGATTTGTATCGATTCACTATTGGGATGACGCTTTATAAAGCCTGGTACGCTAGGCCTTGTGGTTCTCCCACTTGTTGGATGGAAGTGGGAGATGATAAATTTCTCGAACATGAAAATGATCCGGGATACTTCCTCGAAGATCGAGCTTATTCGAAATTGTAGTCGTATAGCCCCAAGATCGACAGAAGAGTTATACCGACACGGGGAGAAAGAATGTGTAGATGGAGGTCGGGGACCAAGTGTTGGTGCGAGTGTTGCCTACGAAAGGCATTAAGCATTTTGGGAAGAAAGGGGAAACTTGCACCGTATTACGTTGGACCTTTTCCTAATATTGTTACGGTGGGTCAGGTAGTCTATCAACTTGCTTTACCGAAACACTTGCAGCAAGTTCATAACTTGTTCCATATCTCTCATGCAAGGGAATACAAGAGATGCGATGGTGCCTTTAGGCAATTTCCTTTTAAAAGATATGGAGTTGCAACTTGACAATTCTTGAGGAGTAGTCGGTTGCAATTTTAGAGCATGGAATGAGGTGTTTGAGATTGCTGGTAGTACCTTTGGGTTGAGTTCAATGTAGTCATTACAGTGTCGAGGAATCGACATGGAGGAGCAAGGATGGTATGCGGGAATAGAATCCGCATCTCTTCTTGCGAGGTACGCTTGAATTTTGGGGGCAAAATTCCCTCATAAGGGGGGGAGTATGTAATAACCCTCTCTTCTGATAGCCTATTTTATATTTATTTACTATGTGTAGTAATTAATTAAAATAAGGGATGTTGGGTCAATATTAATTTAATATGCAAAAGTTAATATTTACTAAAATGTTGTGTGATTACCCTGTGAGTAGGTAAAGATATCCATGTGGTGATTTATAATGTCATAAGATACAAAATGACAATTTGGCTTAATACGAAATCGGAACTTAAAATGAGTTATAAAATTCCCAAATGATAATTTGGATAGTGTAGTTAGTCCCGGTAGGTGCGAGACAGTCAAAATAAGTGCCATATTACATTTTGGCATTTCGGGCACTTTTGACTGGTTTTGGCTTAAATAGTGTAGTCGCGTAGTATTATATCACGTATTGGTCATTTTAGTGGACAATTCTAGACTAATAGACTGATTTAGTCTTGCTTAGACTTACTATTCCTCTTATGCCCCAAATTGTTAACTTAGAGAGAAAGAGAGAGAGGAAGAAAGCTTTGGAGAAAGAGAGAGATTGAAGATTTGGAGTTTGTTCTTGCTTTCATCTTCATCAAATCCTATCTTCCTACCTTGAGGCAAGTAATCTACTTGCAATTATTTGATTTAAGTAGAATAATTAGTCTTGATATTTATGGATTTGTTATGATTTAGAAATGCTAGGGCTTTTGTTGGATTTATGGGTATTAACCCTTGGAAATGGATTTGGATGACAAATGATGTTAAGGTTGGTAGTTATATGTATTTAGGGTGTAGAAATTTGCAGCAAATGATTTCGGTTGGGGTTGGTTTTGGAGTTAGGTAAATTTGGAGTTCAAGACTCCATAGCCATTCTTGGCCTTTTTGCAGGGGCGAATCGATTCGGCCCCTAGGGCGAATCGATTCGCATAGATGCAGATTCCCAGGTCTATATATCCAAATCGATTCGGGTTAAGACCGAATCGATTCGGCATTTGCAGAAACTCAAGTTTGTTGTCCGAACCGATTCGCTTTTAGAGCGAATCGATTCGGTTTCAGCAGTTTTGGGTCATTTTTCCTTTTAAGTTTTTATCCTTCTTAGTTAAAGTTTGGACCTAGGAACCTTCTTGAACGAAGTAAACTTAGAGTCCTAGAGTATTAGCTGAGTTTGGTCGTTACCTTAGACTAGAAATGGGTTCATCTGGGGTTTATTCCGGGGAGGTTTAAAGTAATTTTAAGGCATTACTTCTTTTATTAAAATTTTTAGATAGGAAGGTAAATGCCCTGACTTGGAGACTTAGGGGCTTATCAAAGTTATACGAACTTTGGAGATTCGTAGGATCGTAATGATCATTTGGAGATTTAATTGGGACGTGTAATTTGAGGAATATTAATGATGATATTCAAGGGGAATTAGGTTTGCGTAACTGAACCCAAATGTGCTTAAAGATGATAGGTTCAAATAAAATGAACTCCGTTGTTTAATGATGTTAGGTTTAAATAAAAAGAACCAATCACATGATTAATGGAAATGGAAATTTGGTAATGAGTATTGATTATGATTATGAGACTTAAAATTTAAATATTAATTTACTATAACACACCTCTCTAAATGACATCATAAGGGAAGTTCGCTCGTGAGGTGAAGCCCCCTGGCAAATTAACGCAGGGTGGATATAGTCCTAGGCCATGTGAGCGCTGTTATTTATATATATGTATTTTCTGCGATGGGTAGGAGATTCCGGGTGTGGTCTTGACTACCCCGCAGGCACATGGCCGCTTCCCGACATATTGCGATAGGTGCCCAGGTTGTCTTATGTTAGGCCCTGGAAGATGATGGTCATTTAGGGGCGCTCACAGTGGGGAAACCCGGACGGGCGGTCTTAGAATCGTTATATGTATATGAATATAACTATTTTTCATCAAGTGGGACTTGATGGTTGATAAACGCCACAAAGAGCGTATGATAAATGCCATAAAGAGCATGGATACGTGCCCTAAAGAGCACGGGAATGATATATGTGCCATAAAGAGCACTTGATATAAATGATATTCCTATTAAGGAATGGAAAGATAAAATGGTAAGTTTTAATTAATGAAAGGAAATTATAACTTCTTGATTAAACCGAATAAATGGTTTTATTCCTCATAAGGAATGTAAGAAGGAAATGGAAATTGTATTAATGAGTAAAGGTTTTAAATTAAAGTGCATTACTTTTAAATTCTTATTTGAAATTATTGATAGCATGCTATATTATCATCCTTGTCATATATGCATAACTGTTCATACTATCATGCTTTTTATTCTTCTGGTGATCATATAGAACCCGGCCTTGACCGGTTTACTTTTGTTGTTGTCTATACGATTGTATCCGCTCAGGTGCTCCACCGCAAGGACGCCCGACTTGACTTTCCCAAATTTCCTTCACTTTTGACGAGCTGTAAGATTTTGCGGGTTATGACAGGACGTTGTATTAGACGCTTTCATTCTTGTTATTCTAGACATGATCGGGTCTTTTCACTCGGGCGGGTGGCCCAAACATTTGTATTTGATTAATGAATGTATTACCTAAGATATTAAATTATTGTACGGTGTTCTCTGTAGCTGTGGACCGACAGCTTATTCGGTCCATTTGTGTACATACGTTTTAGTTGTATTATATATATATTCCCATGGAATTCCACTTGCTTAGCAGATTTGGGTTGTTTAGTTTAAATTTTCTCAACTGGTTTTAAAATTTTACACTTTTTGGCAACCCGTTTTCTGAGTTATTGGGTGGTTTTCTCGTATACTCAGTTTACTTTGTTGATGCTGAGAATGATATCCATCCATGATTCCTGTTACGTTTGAGTATCGGGCTGGCCACCCCTTATCTCGGATCGCGGGTTGTCACAATATAATTGTAGAAAACTTTTCACAAATCCGAGAATCAGTGTTGTAATGTAAGATGAAATTTGGAAATTTGTATGTTCATGAGTTCTTGAAAAAATCTTGAAAATTGATGACAATCTGGGGTTGAATTTGAAGTTTAATCATGTGTATAATGATACGATGATTCTTTAGAGACGACATACATATTATTCTTTAAGTTGTTAAACCATTAAAATGATATTTGATGAAAGAAGTTTTGAGGAGGAAAATCCCATCTTGAAGAAGACATGTTCTTGGTTTACTAGTCAAACTGAATCGATTCGAAATACCTACTTGTAATTGTTTTTGCTATGATCGCATGGGCACCGGCTGCTTATTTTCCTAATTTTTTTTAATTAGTTATGATTTTTCTACAAAAGGGTGTTCGAAAGCATTTTTGTCCAAGTGAGGGATAGAGACTTATTCCAAGATATTAATGATAATGCAATGAACTTATATACATCGTTAAGTTGGGATGTGTTGATATTATGGTACTGCATGTGTGATGACTTTAAATACAAGTAACTATATAAAGGAAATGATTTATGTAGAATTCTTGAATAACGTAATACATAATGAATATATTAAAAGGCAAGGATATGTCAAGATGATTTGGAAATTTTGGTTGGGGCATATAGATGATAAGACCCTAAAAGTTACAATGAAGCTATTATGATTAATTCAAGATAAGTTTGAATAAAAGAAATACTAATTAGAGGTAAGTCGAACGCTTGAGAATTTAACTAATGGTTAGTTCCCTTTGATTTTTACCGTACGAAGGTACTAAGTACAAGGGCACCATAAGCCTAATGGGATATGTTTAAATTGTTAGTATCGGTCATGATAGAAGTTAGGGTGAAACTACTTACACATATTACTGGATTCCTTATATATGTACATATAAATCTTATTGAAAAGGTAACAAGACTCAAATAATAATTAATAATCTGGAATGATTTAAGTCCACGTAATGAGAACAACATGCTAAATTCATTAATTATATTGTTAAGGTTAGTTTGGGGATAACTTTACCTATAATTATATGATAAGGTTAGTTTGGGGATAATTATACATAGAATTATATTGGTAAGGTTGGTTTGGGGATAACTATACCTATAATTGTGCTGGTAAAGGTAGTTTGGAAATAATTATACCTATAATGTTTTGGAAAGGTCAGTTTGGTAATAACTATACCTATATATTTAAAGAGAAATAAGTGATGAAGAAAAGGTAAATTTAAGTCTAGAAGGCAATGTGTGGGACTTAATATTTAATCGGGAAGTGGTCGTAGGATATTGACTTAAAATGTGTTATGTAATAATGGGCTAAAATGTAATGGTTAAGCCGGAACGGCTATATTAATATGGATGGAGATTTCTTTGGGTAAAGGTAGTTATAGAGTAACTACTTATACATATTGGATAATAATATGTATTATATTATTTTGTGTGGACATACATGGGTTCGAGGACCGTCCTATCGGTTGGGGTTTGAGTGAAATACGGATTGCGTAGCACACATCGGCACAGGTGGGCTAGATGCTGTGTAGGTCATTTAGGTACTACGTAGAAGCACCACTTACTAGATGGTGGGTGTTTATACTGGGATCCTTTGTCACCACTGGGTATGGGTCGTGAACTGGTGTACTACATAGGTACCACCCAATTTGCTTATGTTTTGTTACCCGCTTTAGGATAAGAGACTCCATTGGGTATTACCGATAGAGCACGAACAAGATGCCAAAGATAGATGACTTTGTGTGTTGTATATATATATATATATATACACATTGTGGTGTGCCTTATATGGGAATTTTCCCTCTTAGTCTATAGATGTAGACAATACTTAATGATAACAATGTCGGGTTAATATAATGATGTGGATAATTAAGGACAAATGTGAGTCATAATGAATAATGTGATTGATAATTATTAATGAGAATAATAATTGGACGGTCTAAGAATGTAGACAATAATGAAAGAGAATGAATAAGGTGGTAGACAATTATTAATAAGAATCATAATTTGGTTTAGGCTAAGAGAATGAAACTTATAGTCTATTGGGATAGACGATAAGGAGTGTGAATTAAATATAAAATAGTCTGAAGAGATAGACCAAGGTCATAGAATATTATATGAAGTAAAAATACGCACTGAGTTTATATCAAATTGAGTAGCCAACAGTATGAAATCTATTCAGGGACTAGGGTGTTAAGTATAAATACCCCTTTTAGTTTACGCATTGCTAGATGGGTTATTTTTTACATGTCGGATTAAACAATGGAATTTACAATTGGTATTTTGTTTGAGGTTACGAGTAGGGCTGTTTCTAGATGAGAGTTTCGATACTCGTTACATGTGAGCGTCGATAGAGAGACGTGAAGTACAAGTTAGTAACATTTTGCATATTTACTAGCGAAGAATACTTGCAACTCTAGGGCTCTGACCCAAATTATAAATGTTCCCCCCAAGTATTCTTAATGACATGGATAGCAAGACTGACGATGGATCACACTTGAAGTTGCATTGGACGTAGTGAATTTCGCTCCATTGATACTAGTATAGGTTGTACTTCAACATTTTTTTCACTTTATTTCATACTAGGATTTGTACGAGCATAAGCCCAAGTGTTTTTTTTAATGGAAGTTGTAATTAGCTTTAAATTATGGACATTGTATGATGATTCATTTTTTATTATTCACGTATTAAATTAGTTTTATTCAGATGTTTTTGCACATAGTGTATTTTGATATAAATAAAGAAATTTGTATTCCTTCAGTGCTGAGAATGGTATAAATTGTCGATAAGCCCCATCTTCAACGTATTGAGCATGGACAACCTTTACGTGAGAAAATGGGGGTTGTTACAAGTTCCTTGTTCTGAGGATTGTTGGAAGCATGTGGGTTTCTGGGGTTAATCTCTGTTTAGGCATCTCTTGGTATGGGGATATTATAAAGTTAATAATAATTTTAGGAAAATATAAGGCTATCAATAAGGACGAGTTACCCTAAAACCTGCCCGTTTGGCCCGATCTGTAAGTGAGCTTGAATCCGACTGAGCTTGAGCCAAACTTTCAAACCCGAATTATATTTGGGCTGATCTTGAGGCACATGTGGAAAAGTTCGAAGTAGGATGAACCCAAATAAGTATATATATATATATATATATATATATATATATATATATATATATATATATAGACAGATTTTAACTTGATAAAAACAATGTTTATTAGCAATTTATAAAAACATGTTTAGCTTTTAAACAAAATAGTTATATTCAAGTACATCCTAATATATTGTAATACAATTTTTACGCTTTTTAGAATAAATTTATATTAATTATTGTAATGAAACCTATATAGTGCGAGTATTGAGTTTGAGAACATTAAATAAATCATCATTTTGAGCTCAAGTTATAGAATGTTCCTTTAATCTTGAATGGTTTTTTGAATAAATATATAAATTTTCTTTCCTTTAGGTATTATTTATAAGATGAATATTGTAAATCTTTCATAGGGAAATAAAAAAAAAGATTTGAGTAGGCCTGAATAAGGCTCAAAGCCTGCTATTAAGTGTTCGCTGAGTTTGAGCCTAGGTCCTCCCAATCGAAAGCCCGAAGCCCCAAATCCCAAAATACTTGTGAGCCAAGCTTGAGCATAGCCAAATCCGGCTCACCCATCCTAAAAGTTTTTACCAGGAATCTGGTGCAAGACAACGGGGTGAATCGGAATTCCCACAATAGGTTAGGGTGAGAGGCATTTTTTTGTAGTTAGATATATTTTAGACTTCTCCCTAAAGAAGTTTTCAAATTTATATATATTGGAAAATTTTGGTTGGGGGAATCCTAAAAGAATTTCTCTAAAATTTTCCACTAAATGTATCTTGAATCGACACATGTGAGATTTCCTAACTATTCAATTCACGATGCATTTTGCAGAATTGATAATTCATGGAGATTATTTGTAATAGTGCAATAGTTTAATGGTTTTACTATAATTTATTTATATAAATAAATTTTGTTTTTTCACAAATTAAAATTAGATTAATAAATTTGGTGCTCAAGTGATATGTACGCAAATTAATAAATATCAGTTGCATATAGTTTCATTAATCAACCTTCTCGGCACATGGTATTCCTAAAAAAGAATTTATTTCTACGATTTTCTTGGCTTTAATCCATGGTAAACAATTTTTTTTGGGATTTAGGACACAATGAAAGAATCTTTCAATGCGGTCCGTTCTATAGTTCATACCATATTTTTTAAGTAATGTATACATGAATTTATGTAATGTATACAGAAATTTAATGTGGAATTTTACTATGCGCTATGTTTTCGTAACATAAACGTGTTAGGTTTGTGTATAACCTAACATTTAGGGTACATATTAATGGATGAGATATCTTAGTGTCAAAAAAATATGGTAGTTGATTGGAGCAAAAAAAAAAAAAAACTTATTGGTTCGGGAGTAAATTGTGCTTCCCTATTTTTAATGTCTATTATATAGTAATAAATTATAATTTTTTCAATAAAATATAGTTTAATTATAATAAATCTATTACTTTTCCCCTCCAAAAAATATTTTTTATATTTTAATTTGCAATTTTGAAAGGATAATGCAATTCCATGACTGACTAAACCTGAGCGAGATAATCATACTTAAGTTAGAAGCAAGCCCTCAAACCTCCATTAATCATTCACCTCTCACTTGTTGGGTGGATCGAATTGCTAGATTTTTGAATTGAGAATATTTTTTCCTGACTGAAAGTACCCAATTTTGAGAATCAGTACCACTCTTAGGGAGTGTTTACTTTTACCTATAAATATTTATAGAGTTTCAGTCAGCATTCAGAGGTAATATTTGGTATTTGTTTTTATTTATTAATGCTGAAAAATACTTATAATTCAACATAAGCATTAGGAGATACGTCCCCTCTTGAATGCTTAATGTTGAATTCTTTTAATGAAGTTTTAGTCCAATATTTCTTTCTTTATTTTCAAAAGGACACTAATACAAAACATTTTAGTAAATAATTAGTAATGGCGAAATGGTCAAATTACATATATTCAATATTCAGGACCAAATAACTCTTAACAAACAATATAAATTTAGATAAAAAAAAAAACTTTCAGCATTTAGCGTTAAACATTTAACATTCATTCAATGTTCAACATTAAGCATTTGGTATTTAGAGGATAAATAAAACAAACGACCCTTTAGTTATCATAAAGTAAATCGAACTTAATTAAACAAAATACTTTATTTTTAAGACGCAAAAAAATGATTTAGAAAATAGAATGTTAAACTTAATTAAACTATATAACTTGAAAAATACTTCAAAAAATAGTTATTGACAGTTTCAAAAATTAGTATAATTAGATAACTCAAAAAGTTGACTAAATTTTTTTCTTTATTAAATCCAATATTTTGGACGGATGGAAACTCTTAAATGATAAGGCTTGTAATTATAAGAAAAAGGTAACTATGTTATAAACCATGTGTGTTATCTAAATACCTCATTTGAAAAAAATATATAACAATGTTTTCCCCCTTTACCCATGAGATAATACTATATTTATAGATATCCCCTTAGATGTTCAATAATTGGACTTACCTTCCTTCCCTCGGCATATACATAATCCTTCTTCCTCTACTACCTTATACCTTATTCATGAACCCTCTTTTACATTATGAATGCGGGGTAAGTATAATTACTCGAATTATATGTGGTATTTGTATCTTATAGGTAAAGTAAAAAAATAAACTCTTACGACTATATACTTTCAATACAAGCATTCAATGGGATTGTATAAAAATATTTTAGTATTCTAAGAATATTTTTTTTTACTTTAAAAAACACAATCTCAAATAATTAAACGACTTATCTCTTCTTAAGTCCCACCTAAATAAAAATCTCCTCCTCTTTAAGATTAGCTTTGTAGTGGTTCTTCTTTTTCGTCTCATAATCATCAAGCGAATATATGAAAATGCTTGAAATCATGGGGACTTTAAACTTTAAAATAGGTAAATAGACTTAGTTGATTTCAAAATAAAAATTTTGTTCTAAATCTCTTTATTTTTAATTATTAGCATAAGGAATTATTAGAATAAGACACATCATATATAATAAAAATTATTTTGTTGTTTTAAAAGAGAGACCATTCTTGATTCAAAAAAATAAAAATAAGTTCGATATACTCAAAAAAATTATTAAACATACAACTTACAAGAATAAATGAGATGTGTCAAATGATATGTTCTTAGTCATTATCCCTGAGTCAAAATGATCACAATTATACTTAGGTACAAGGAAAAACTTATTGCAATCCTTAATTTTAATTTTTTTCCTGATAGTCATTTGGAAAGGCTAAAATCTAAAATAAAAAGATTAATATGAAATAATTAGATGGTTACATTACATAGACAAATGGAATAGAGTTTTATTGTTTTATAAAATGTCATTTAAAACTATATTTACCAAAATAATTCACTTTCATATTTACATAAATATTGCACTTTTTGAATTCGTGGTTCCCATCCACGTTTCTCTTTTGAATTCGTTGTTGTCAACAGTTAATTAAGTTTATATTAATATCGTCATTGGAAATTTTACCCCATTATCAATCCATCTAAATTCGCTGTTGTTAACCAAGTTTTTGGTTGAAATCATTATTACTAATTGCTAATTAAGTGGTCATTTTTACCAGAATTCACCGTTAATTACAACGATTTCACAATGCATACAAATTAGATCTATCACCCACTTTAACTATACAATATCTTAAGCAATTGCGGTGACCTAGACATATATTCACACTAACTATGTCCATTTTCAAAATCTTCAAAACGAAAAATGTATAAGGGTGAATCTTCAAGTAAGAAGGCAAAGCATTTGGAGAAATCACCTCCTCCGAATAATACTTTTCAACATTATAATGACCAATAACAATAACAAAGAAATAATCTATTCGATCATATTATACCAGGACATGTGGGTAAGGTGCAGGAGGCAGTAGAGAGAAGGAGGCCAAAATAGCTATTAGTACCCCCTCCCTTAACACATCGGTTCACTCGTTAATGCCTCGACAAGCTTGTGTACGATGATGAGTTTGCCACTAAAAACCTGGACAATGGTGTTAGACTACTGGTACATGGAGTTCAACAATACAATCCTAGAAAATATACACAATATCCCATTACCGAGATGCAAGGATTCCTTAGTAAGTATTTTACTATACGATTATTATATTTATTTGGGGTTCATCTAACATAACTTAAAATTATATTGTAACATAATGTAGCAATAATCAAGTCACTCCGCCTAAATGGGTTGGGTAACATAACCATTGAGTTGAAGGATACAATGGATACCATCAGCAACTCCATCCACCGCAAGGTCCTACTTCCAGAGTGCAAATGGGCAAGTCACATTTTAGTTGGAGTTGTCTTGATTATCAAATATGTTTATATATGCATTCCTAGTTGGACTACTCGATACATAAACATCACCCAAAATAACATGGCCAATGTTATCGCGCCGACAAAGCACGTTGTCTAGGTATTCAATTTATAAGATTATTGTTTACGTACTTTTTTTATTTGTGTAATGTTTCCATTTTTTATCCTTATTGAATGAAGAGGAACAAGATTTAGAATTACATTATATTATTAATATATATTCAGAGTAATTTATGATGCAAAGACACCAAAGAAGTCAAAAGGATAATTATTAAACTTAATTTTATACAATAGCACATCATAAATTAAATTAAAATATAAAGATTGGGCAAAATAATATGTAACATTTTAAGGACAAACATTAGCCCGACGAGCTACCAGACTTATAATCAGTTTCTAAATAGCCACGAACATCTGTTGTCGATGGATCATAGTATTTGGACCGGTCAAGTGATACACGAAGGATTCTCATTTACTATATCTACAGTAATGTCAGTTAGAGGGTGATTAATTTTTTCAGGTAAGTGGATGAAATTATAATGTCTTGACAACATAAATTGACTGTTTCTATACAATACAACACAAGCTATAATCTAAGGCCTAATATAAGTTGATAACTATAAGGATATAATTTCCATTGCCCATAGTTTACATAGAATATGTTGTATACCGCTACAACTGTCGAATGAAGCTCACAATCATTTATCCAAGAAGACAGATTCGAATTTCAATCATCTTCAACATATGCACGACATGAGATGTTGTTCAAATGACATGGCAATATCGTTCGAATGAATTCAAATGACATCCAATGCCTCAAGATTTTTGTTCATCCATAAATACCTATTTTGGAGACCTTTTTCATTAAGATATTTTATACCCGAAAATTTCTTTTTGGCAGACCTTTAGTCTTCATCTTTTTCGGTTAAAAATCTACTTTTGATTCACCAAATCATCCCAAATCTTTTGTGAATCATTTTTGGAACCCAATCATTTCTATGGAGTGCCATCTCTACTATTGATTTGGTAGTTCTTACGTGAGCTGCTTACTGATGACTGTGGTCATTGGGGATACTCGAGGGTGTTCACTGCTAAGGAAGAGTTACGGTTCTTGTGAATCTTGAGAGATTCATTGTTTATTACTAGGTTGCGGTCTATGTGGGTTTGTTGAGATAAATTCATTACAGATTTCTATAAATGTGTTGTAAGTTGTGATTTGGAAAGATTTATTGAAATAAAGGTTTTACCCGAAAGGTATTTTTTCCTGAACCTCGACAATTGTGATTGTTTGATTTGAATGATTTAATCACATAGATGCATGTTTAAGGATTAATAAAATTTGGATATAAGATTGACTCTAAATAAATAAGTTTGAAATTAAAAATTTGTGAATTAAATTAATAATCTATATCATGCAATATTTACAAATTGTTATTAGAGCTTTAGCTCAGGATTTTTACCTCTTCAAATTTCTATTAAAGCAGGTTACTCTAATTTAGTAAGTGATTCATTTTTGGCAAAAAAATTTTGATATCAATTTTTTTGAAAAATCTGATTTTGAAAAATTTCGCAATTTTTTTAATGGAGAACTTATATAATCGGTTGCCCATCTTTGATGGCATAGATTATGCCTAATGGAAAGTCCACGTGATATCTAGTTTAAAAGCTATTGATGAACGTGTCTGGATTGTTTGTGAAAGAGGGTGGACTCCTTCCACTGTCACTGTCGATAATATCACTAATCTCAAAAATGAATCGTACGGGACTAAGGATGATTATAAATGGAACAATTTTAACTCCTGTGGCCTTAGTGCTATTTCTGGAGCCGTCAACCCTGACAAGTTACGTCGTATTATGATGTGCAAAAGTCTAAAAAGGCATGGTATATCCTCCAATTGACATATGGGTGTACCAATGCAGTCTAGGCATTTAAGTTAAAAAAATTTACCACCCAATTTATGATAATCGTGATGTCTGAGTCTGAGTGTTTTGACGAGTTTTATGTTAGGTTGTCGGACATAGTCAACACGAGTTTTAATTTGGGTGACAAAATTGATGAGACAAGGGTAGTTAAAAAGATGTTTAGGTCGTTTCCATCCCATTTTATTCCTAAGGTCATTGTTTTAATTATTTGGGAATATTAGATATACTTAAGTTAGAAGAACTCGTAGGATACCTTCAAACTTATGAGATGGACATGTTTCCCAAAACTGTTAAGCTTAAGGATAGAGGGATTGCACTTAAGGCACAATCTAGAAAGGGTGGATAAGTGTCTAGGAAGAAAGGGAAGAATAAGAAAGAGAGAGCTTGTGAATATTAGTCTGAGGGAGAGTTTACTATTGATGACGTGACCATGTTTGCTAAAAAAAATTAAAATAGTTCTCAAAATTTCCAAAGAAAATTCTTATAATAAAAATAGAAAGAAAGAAGAGGACAATGAGATAGGTGAGAAAGAGAAATAGGAAGAGGAGAGATGTTTTAAGTGCGAGGACAAAGGGAACAAAGCATTTGAATGTCCCACTATGCTAAAGAGAAATGGTAAGAAAATTTCCATGCCAACCACTCTTAGCGATAGTGACGAAGAGGTGAATGATTTCGAGGATGCATCATCACATGGTATGTGTGTTTCCTTTATGGCAAGACATGTAAGCACACCTAGTTTTCCCCACGACGATGAGGATACTTGTGAACGTGAGAGCCTCGATGACGATTTGAGTGTTTCTACTGAGTGTGAGAGTGATGGTGAATTTGCAAGCGAGCATGAAAGAGATCTCCAAAAAGCGTTTAGATATTTGTAGGCCGAGACCCTAAAGACAAAGAAGTCAAATAAAGAGTTAGGTTTTAAGGTATTAGATTTAGAGAGAGAGAGAGAGATATGTGATTTGAGGGAATTTGAGGCGTCGATGAGTCAACTCGAGAAGGTGAAGGTTTTTTTGAGTGAGCAGTTGATCATCGTAAGTTGAAAAAAGAATGAACTTGAATCCCATGTGTCCCAACTCGACAGAGATATTGAACATACCCGGGAGGTCAAGTTACTATAAAGAATACATCTACAAAGGTAGGAAAGATGCTCTTTGGTCCCGCTTTGGGTAATGTTGAGAGACAAGGAATAGGTCATGACGGTTCGTCTACTTCTCAGGTAGCACCCAAATCGGTTCCCGAGTTTGTGATAGATCCATATGGATCTCAGCCCAACCCACCTAGGCGTCCGTTACCTGATAGGAGAGTACATCCTAGACATTTTAGGAGAGGTGTTCCTAGGCCCGTGTATATTTTCACCCATTGTAAGAAGAGAGGAAACCTTAGGGAATTAAGTTTTAAGTTGGGTAATGTGTCACATAGATTTTTGCCACATATTCCCACAACCACACCAACACATGATACTTTGCATGGTCTTGCACATCACATGAGAGAGTGTGCACATATTCGAGAGTAGGTTAAGTTGTTAGTCAAAACTTCGCATCATTTGATGGATGTTTTTTTTATAGGATCTCACCACCTATGGAATACTCCTATGCACCTAATGATTGATGTTTAGACTTGTTTGCTAGCATATGATGATTTTCTTGATGATATTTTATGCCCATTGCAAGTGTGTACCATTTTTATATTGATCTTTTCCATTTTTGATATATTTTTCAAAAGGCCAAAAAGACTTTTTATTTTTTAAAAAATTTGGAAAATAAAAAAGGATTCTCTATTTTGTTTTAGAAAATTTGAAAAAGTCCAAAATATTTCATTTTAATGAAATTTGTGGAGAAAGACAAAAAGGTTTTGTCTTTTTTTTATATCGTTTATGGATGGACATTTAGAATGACCACGCCACAACACCATTCCATATCCATGTGACTGTTTGATAGTGTCTTGAGAAGATACATAATTTCATTTTGTGATTTATAATGTTTGGAGTCATTAAGATGAAATTTGAAATTACTTTCTACATGTTTGACTCATAATTTTCTTTTAATCCACATGTGCACGGATTTGTTTGATTATTTTACTTGTCTATCACATGTTGGTCAAAGTGTGTTCATATTACTTCTGTCTTTAAAATTAACCAAATGCGATAAATCTTGACAATGAAAGTAGTGCATGTAAGAACCGTTGCCCGTGAGGATTAATTTAAAATATAAAAAAAATGATGAGTGAAACAAGAAAGGGCTACGAGTGAATAATAATCACATCGATAAAGCCACAGTTTGAAAAAGCATGAGAAAAAATGAAGGCAATAAAAAGATAAATATGCCAAAAAGGGGCCATTAGGATTTAGATAACCTCAATAGAAAAAATAAAAAGATTTGTTATTTATGAGGAGTTTGGTTGGAAATATATCAACGGGTTTGCACGTCCTTACAAACTCTTGAAAAATCATTACATAGTTTTAGACATTATTGGTGTGGAAATCATTTTATACTTTGATTTGTTGATTAGATTGAGTCGATGTTATTTGAATTCAATAAGTTTTACACCTAAGGATGATTTTGAGTTCATTCATTAGGAGTTTCCATATTCATCGTGCACATATGTTATATATGTTTGAGTTGATTTACCTATTCAATATGTTCACACCCATTCATTCCCACGTTTTGGTTATCTTTGTGTAAATTCATGGTGTGTTGTTTTTGAAAATTTCCTTTGCTTGAAAGTTTTTAACAAATCAAAAGAGATTGTGGATCCTTTTGAGTATATCCTTGCATGAGCGTAGTTGATTTATTCGTGATGATTTTCTTTGCTTGTCATGACACTCCATATTTTTTTGTTTATTCTTTTCCTTGTCTGTTTTGGACAAATAAAAAGGGGGAGAACGAATTATGAATTATGGGGGAGTTTTAATCATGGGGGAGACTAGATTTATGTTTATCTCATTTCAAAACTCAATATGTCATGAAGGTATTTATTTTATTTATTGTGTGTAGGACTTTGATGATTTTTTTAGAAATGCACACAAAAGAAGCACAAGGAAAGAAAATATATTTGAACATTTCAAAGTTGAAGATTTTTGAAGAATTTGAAGACTTGATTTTTTAGTATCTTTTCGTCTTTCGGGTTGCATGGGAGGGTCTTAGATTTGTATAAGATTTTTTTATTTTGATAATTTGAATGTTTGTATTTTGTGTCAACATAGACATCGAGGGAGATTCGTAAGGACATAATTTCCATTGTCCATAGTTTACATAGAATATGTCATATACCTCTACAACCGTCGAGTGAAGCTCACGATCATTTGTCTACGACGACGATTCTGAATTTTAAGCATTTTCAACATATGCGCGACATGGGATGTTGTTCAAACGATATGGAAATGTCATTCGAATGACTTCAAACAAGATCCATTGCCTCAAGATTTTTTTCAGCTATAAATACTTGTTTTGGAGACCTTTTTCATTAAGACTTTTGATATATGAAAACCACTTTTTGGAAGACCTTTAGTCTTCATCTTTTAGGGGTAAAAACCTAGTTTTGATTCACCAAATCATCCCAAATCTTTTGTATATCATTTGTGGAAGCAATCACTTCTGTGGAAGTTTGTTTTTTGTGGAGTGCCATCTCTACTGCTAATTTGATAGTCCTTGCGGGAGCTTCTTTCTAACGACTACAGTCATTGGGGATACTCGAGAGTGTATACTGCTGAGGAAGAGCTACGGTTCTTGTGGATATTATGGGATTCATTATTGATTACTAGGTTGCGGTAAATTCATTACAAATTTATGTAAATGTGTTGTAAGTTGCGATTTGCAAACATTGATTGAAATAGTGGTTTTACCCGAAAGGTTTTTTTCCCGAACCTCGAGAATTATGATTGTTTGATTTGAATGATTTAATCACATATATGCATGTTTATGGATTAATAAAATTTGGATCTAAGACTCACTACAATTAAATAAGTTAGAACTTAGAAATTTACGAATTAAATTGATAATCGATATCACATAACATTTACAAATTTGTATCAGAGCTTTAGCTCAAACTTTTTACCTCTTCAATAAACCATCCAATCTATTGCATGTTTCCATGTTCATATCACCAATGCAACATAAGGAATAAGGGTTCTCTGAAAAGGGAATAATGAAACCCCATGGGTCAAATAGTAACATTTAGTGATGTGTAGTCCCATTTACTGTAATTACAAAAAATGTCAGTTATAGGGTAATTTAATCTTTTCAGGTAAGTAGGTGAAGTTAAATTGGACTGGGAACACAAATTTGAGTGATTTTGGATAAGACAACACAATATACTATATAGGGCCTAAGGTAAAATAATAATCCATATAATATATGGTATATTGACATTTGCATATCATTAATGCTACACAACAAACAAGGGGTCTCTAAAGAAATAATAATGACACCCCACGGGTGAAATAGTAACATTTGCTGATGTGTAGTCTCGTTTAATATAATTATAGAAGATTTCAGTTAGAGGGCCATTTGAGAGTGCGCCAATAATCAATAGATAAACTTGTTTAATTAAATTCCAATTTTAGTCCCAAAAATCCTACCTCTTGCAACTAATTGTGATTGATGAATAAAATAAATTCAAGCATGCAAAGCAACCACAATATGAGGAAAGTCCTCTAAAGGGAAAAACCTTTTCATTTCAATATAATTCGTAATATTTATAATTATAGAGAAATACAGCTTGACACGTGAATAACAACAGGTGCCGGTTCGTTGTCGTCGGTAAGAGATACCTCAAGAGCTCCAATCTTCAGTAATGGAGAACCATCCGTATTCTCCACAAGAGTCCTCCAGATGAGTAGATCAATCAATATAGGATTTATAAAGATTCACATATATACTTTGGAAGAATTTGTGAATCAAAAAGGTGTTTGGGACACAAAAATTGAAGACTTGTTGTAGTAGGCCTCTCAAAAATGTTTTTGTAACTCTTCAACAAATACACTCCCGAAGTAGGTATTTATAGAAAAATTAAAAATTTGTGGGGTGTGGCTAACCGGTTTGGTTTGCCCTTTATAAATAGGCGAACCGGGTTGGGTAGCTATTTAAGAAATATTTTCCTTAAAAATGCATCATTTTTATAAAACCATTTTGTTTAGAAAAGGTCCCAAATTAATATGTAAACATTAAAAACTCCATATTAAACATTATACCATAATTGCGACTGGAGGCGTGGGAACGGTTGAACATTGAAGATAGTGGGAGCATGATAAATTTGGATTCGGATCGAGGCCGTCATGAATAATCATGTTGACATGCCGAATGTAATGGTATCCGACATACTAGCTTTGATTTTGGACCCTCAGAAAATTCCTAGATTCTAAAATGGACATTTATAAAATCATGTCCTTACAAATCTCCCCCTATGTCTATGCTGATACATAAATAAAAACTATTCGAATTTTTCTACCCAAATGACATAGAATTTAATATCCCCATTAAAACTAATAACTAGATATTCTAAATAACATGTTTTCAAACAAACATCAACATCTTCATACCTCAAACTCTTCAATCTTTCTTTATCATCATTAGGGTGTGAAAAAAAAGTCCTCAAATTTTTACCTACACACATGAGACAAGAAAAAATACTAGTGATGCCTAATAGTTTGAAATATAATGATAAGCAAAAGTAAATATCAATTAAGCTCAAGCAAATAACTATTAAATCAAACAAAAAATTCTACTCAATAATTTGTTCTTCCCCTTTTTATAATGTCCCCAAATAGACAAATATGAAGAACATAATAGGAAATGAAAATGGAGAATGTCATAAGGCAATCAAACTTTTTCTTTTTGAATTTTTCAAAATTTTTCTCACAAAATATACAGCAAAGAATCACACCATGAAATAACACGAAAACAACAAAGTCGGTGATAGCGATAATGTAGGGATGTGAACAAATTCGATGAAAAAATAAATACATACAACCATAACATATGTGCGCGATGAATTTTGGATATTCCTAATTAATGAACTCAACATATCCCTTAGGTGTAAAAATGGTGGAATTATAAGAAATTGACTCAATCAAATCAATAAAACAAAGATCAAAGTGATTTCGACACCAATAACATCCAAAACAATGTAATGCTTTTTCATGACACTGCCAGGACGTGCAAACCCGTTTTTCATTACTTTCCATCCAAACTCCATCATAAATAAAAATGCATTTATTTTTCTTTTTGTGGTGATGAAACTAAATTCCCTCGTTAAAGAAATCCTATTGGCCAACTTTTTGGCATATTTATCTTTTTATTGCCTTTTATTATTATTTTCTGGCTCTTTTCAGACGGTGCCTTTCACAATGAGTTAATTTTGACTTTCACAGCCCTTTCTCGCGTTTCACTCATAATTTTTTTTATTACGATTAAATCCACACGGTAAATGTTTCTTACATGCACTACTTTCATTGTCAAATTTTATCGTATTTGGTTCATTATATAGACAAAATTGAGATGGAAACACTCAATAAAATATGTGATAGACAAGTAAAATACTCAAATAATACTGTGCACGTGTGTAGTAACGGAGATAAGGAGCCAAACATGTAGAAGATATCGCTAATCACACCTCAATGACTCCAAACAATGTAAAGCACATGGATGAAACGGTGTAGAATCTCAAATCACTATTAAACAGTCACGCGGAATATGGAATGAAGTTGTGACTATGGATATCTTAAATGTTCATCCATAAAAGGTGTAAACAAAAAACAAAACTCTTTTGTGTTTTTTTAAAAAAAATTATAAAAAGAAAATCTTTTTGGATTTTTCAATTTTTCAAAAAAAAAAGAAAATCTTTTTGTATTTAAAAAAAACTAAAAAAACTAATGATACAATCTAGAGATAGGAAACATATGATATGAACATGAAAAAATGCATCTTACTCTAGACATGGTGACCATCCGTCAATCAACTGTGCAAATTCCTAAAGAATTCCCAAGACTCTCGAATCTAAGGGCATCAAAAGTCTTCGTGAAAATATCAGCTAACTCGAGGTTAATAGACACAAAACTCAAGTAGAGAGTAAGTGTGACTCTTTCGGGAAAGCCTGATATCACACACAGACTCCAACACTAAATACGATGTCAGGAGGACTGGAAGTCAAGTAGAGAAGACTAACTATCATACTTCGATCAAGGTTTGATCTACATGCTTGCTTGAAGTGTCCTTGCTAAGCTTTGTTGAGGTACTCATTGGGGTATATACGTGCTTAACAGAGTCTAAACCAAATTTCTTCACAAGGTCTCTAGCATACTTGGGTTAGGAGATGAACATCCCATCCTCTAGCAGACGAACCTGGAGATGAAGGAAGAAAGTAAGCTCACCTACCATGCTCATATCAAACTCACTCTTCATCTCTTCCTCAAAGTGGTGAGCATGCTGGGAGCACGTGGATCCAAAGACTATGTCATCCACATAGACCTGGCCAACCAAAATAGCATCGCCATCTCTCCTGACAAATAATGTCATATAAACTCCCCCTCTCTTGAAGCCACGAGCTAAGAGATAGGAAGCAAGCCTCTCGTACCAAATACGGGGTGCTTGCTTCCAACCATACAAGGCTTTCCTCAGATAGTAGACGTGATTAAGATGTTTACATTATTTTAACCCTTTTCATTGTTCTACGTAAACCTCCTCCTGTAGAATACCATTCATAAAGGCACTCTTGACATTCATCTAATATAACTTGAAGCGCAAATGCGATACGATGGGGAGTAGTAAGCGTACGGACTCAAGCCTCGCAATAGGAGAAAATGTATCATCAAAGTCTACACCCTCTATCTATGTGTAGCCTTGAGCGACCAACATAACCTTATTTCGGATAACATTACCAGTCTCATCCACCTTATTCTTGAAGATCCACTTGGTACCTATCATATTTGTCTCACTAGTTCGGGGGACTAGTTCTGAGACATCATTCTTTTTAAACTTAAGCAACTCTTCCTTCATAACGCATATCCAGTGTTCATCTTTGTTGGAACACGAGGCCCCCAATTTTTAAATTCTTACTACAAAAAGTAATTTCCCTTTAAAGTTGCGGAAGTGGAGATGGTTCAATTCAAACAAATTAACAAATTTTAATTTCTTTTCAAATTAAAATTAAACCAAGTGAAATTAAATTAAACACACACTAATGTAAATTTCACTTAAACCAAATTGATTCAATTCAAGTCCTAGAAATTTGCCTAAGTCAATTTTCAATATTACTAAATTAGGCCAAACGAATTTTATCAAATTAAATGATGACTTGAATTAAATTAATATATACCCAAATTAATTTAACACCAAATCAAACAAGTAGTGATATAAACCAAATTTTATCTTTTTACCTAAGCATGCGTTCTAGTTGAATTTTGCAAAAGATAAATAAACAAATAAATCACTATGCCACGGTGTACAAGGAAAAACCCACAAATGGGAAAAAAACCTCGGACGACCCTAGCCTCAAATCCACTAAGTACGGAATTTAGAATTACAAGCAAGATGACTTACAACACTCGACTCGACTCCCTCAAGCCCCGACGCGTCTTCTTGTAACTACCTCTGCTTAGTGAATAACAACGGAGCTCCACCGCAGTCTCGGAATCCACTGATCGAACTTTAGGAACCATCGTCAACCACACATGGTGCCTTTCACCACATGATAATGCCGTAGCAAAACAGGAGACTTCTTCTTTAAGGGATTTAGAAGTAAACCAGAACTTCTCTTCTTCAAGATGTAGAGATAAATCGGTGTCAAACACTCCAAGCAATGATATATATATATATATATATATATATATATATATATATATTGAAACTTGGAATAAACAATTTAATTGGGTGTAAACAAAAGTGTTGTAAAAATTTTTCTTGAAGAAATGAAACACTCAAACTTGAACTTTTTCTTTTTGGAATTTTTCTCTCAAACTCTCAATTGGAGATGGAATGATGTGAAAAGTAAGGTGGAAAAAGTTAGTTCCCGCACTAGATAAGTTCTGTCAAAAGTTAGCAGGGAAAAGATGTGGGAAACATGAAAAAACTGGTCAAAACTTCCAAATAAATTGTTCCCTCCAAATCTCGTTCGAACGATACGTCTAACGAAGTTCCAGTGGCAGGTCATTGGCAAACCTCGTTCGAACAACATTCTCATCCGAACGAAAAACTCGTTCGAATGACAATATTGAACGAACTTCCAGAAAGTATAAAAATTTAGTTTTAGCCCAGAAACATTATTTTAAAGTTTTAATTAAACTTTCTGAAAATAAACAACAGTTTAAAAACATAGTACACCAATATAAATATTGTTCGAAGCTCCTATATATATATTAAAATGCATTCATACATTAGGAGCAATGGAACCATGTTGATGACATAGAAACGAGGCACAATACACACGGCATTTCATGAAGCTTTATACTCTTGGCCGCTACCTCTTCAACTTTAGTATGTCATAGGCTTCAAGGATGGTCAATAAATCTATCCTATAACTCAAACGTTTTGCCCGGAATTGAGTCAAAACTACAAAGGACTCAATTGGAAATTTGTGTCCTTACAAATCTCCCCCTTTGGCTATTCCGGGACAAAAACCATCAAAAATCCTAAAGTGCCGTCAAGCTCTACTAGACATAAAAAAAATGTCCCACCCAAAATAAAATTACAATAGCTTGACTCAAAACAACCCAAGGATGAATATCTTTGCCCGATGATGAACGTTGTCATTTAGAAGAATTCCTGCACACTTAAGCAAACACATTAAACGCATAGGGAATATTAAAATATTAAATGCAATATAAATAAAGACTCCCCCCCTTAATTAATTCTCCCCTTTATCAACTATTATCAACCTAAGAAGATAGCGCTCTCCCCTAAGTAAAATATCCCAAAATAACAAACGATGACAATAAGATTAGATACCATTTCTCCCCTATCATTCTCCTCCTTTTTGTTCAAGAATAGACAAAGGCTAAAGAATCAAAACAATAGCGCATAAACTGCATAAAGTGATGAGAACATTAAAGCACATGGGAAACAAAATCATAACTAATCCAATAAATAATAACGGATACCAACTAGGATGCAAGAAAATGATACCAATATGATACATAGAGTATTAAGCATGTGATATCAACAAAGAATGCAATAAGATAGATACCAAATATGAATTAAAGCATAGATGGACTATAGAGCAAAGCAAAGACCAAATAAAATATCATATATATACATACTCTAGATATACCAAAGATGCACATGCATATATATATAGATATAAAAACACAAATGGCACAAAATAATATAAGCTTTTCACACTCGTATGGAAAAAATGTGTCATATGGAAATGAAAGTGTTGGGGTGTGAACTAGTAATAATTAAATTTAGACATAATCACTTAAAACATGTTCACGGAGTTCCAAATTGATTGCAAACTTCATCACATTTGAATATAACCTCACGTGACAATATAAATTGAACTCAATGAACAAACATACACAATGCATACAAGCCTAGAGTTTTGATGATTCTACAAACCAATAGAGTCATGACAATGAAAGTACGACTAGGATAATCGGACATTGTGAAAAATTTTGATATACCATCCAATCTCCCTCAATAAACATATATTATTTGAATGAATATATCCAACAAAAATAGGCCTTGACAATTATTTTTCTTTTTAATGCCATAATTCTATTTTTAGTCCTTTGGACCACGTATTTCTTTTAGGTCCAAACAAACAGTGGCTTACTATTCGCAAAGGATAATAATTCCTTTCAGAGCCCTTCCCCATGCACATTTATACATATTATTTTTATATCTCACAAATCTCACGTGCAACGGATTTTGACATGCACTAGTCCTCCTAGGTCACAAATATGTAGATGACAAGATTGGTAGGAGAACACCTCACAAAGCTTAAATATACATATGAAGTTACAATTTCGAATGAGCTCGTGCATGTGTCAATAGAGGCATATAAAAATATAATCCATTCAAGCAACACAAAATCCAACTACTCCATGTAAGCATGGTAAAGAACATTTTAAGGATTGACAATCTTAACCAAAATTTCTAGCCACATGGGAGCGTAAAAAATGGGATTCAAACACAAGTATATGCCACATAAAGTGTGTCAAACTAAAATACACACAAAAAAATCTTTTTGAGTTTTTTGACTTTTTAAACCAAAAATAAAAATATATACTCAAAAGACAAACAAAAATCATCTGAATTTTTCATTAAGCTAAATTACCAAGAGATAAAAACCCAAATGATAAACAAAAATCTTTTTGTATTTTTCATTGAATGCAAACTAAAATGAAAGAATTATAATACAAAAGATAAACAAAAATCATCATTCAAGCATGTGATTAAGCATGGAGCAAAGACTAGAACATGATTAAATAAGCATACACCTAACAATGATATATAATATAAAGAACAAAAAGCTAGAGTATGCAAACAAAACTAACACATTCAACCTTTAAATTTAGCAAGGGAGGTTTCATGTGAAAGAAAATGAGAATCAACAAATCTAATATCTAGCGCGTCTAAAAATGATTTCCTAACCCATATAGATGTATATTTAAAATGATGGGACTTGGGAACTAATGAAATGCTAGACATATACTTCATATGACTTCTTTTAAGATCAAAACAAAATGACCTAAGGTGACCTTTCCTACTATAATGCAAGCATGTGAAAACACGAGGAGTGATACCTAAGGTGTGACCTTTTCTAAAGTCCTTGGATAAAGTTGACCCTCTAAAACAAACAATGGTTTTAGCTTAAGCAACAAAGTATTTGAACAAGATGAGCTAGAACCATTACAACTACTACTCGAGTTAAGTGAATCATTTTTCGTTTTTAAAATTTTGGACTCAAGTAATAAATTAGACTCCTCAATTTCACGGTACTCCTTCTTTAAATTTTCTATAACTCCTATAAGGTTATCACGCTCCCCCTCAATGTGAGCAAACATGTCCCTAAGAGTCTTTTCTCGACAATCACTCTCTTTCTTGGACTTTTCTAAAGTATTAAAATTGTAATTTATGTCCATGAGATTTTCACGAAAAATATCTTTTTGAGATAGCGAGGTTTGCAAAAATTCAACTTTAGCTTTAAAACAAGAATTTTCATTTTGAAGAAATTTAATTCTTTTTGCAAATCTCAAATTTAATTCTCTTAATTTTTCATTACACTTATTAAGCCCATTAAAATCCTCTCGAATAGCAAAAACTTCATTATCATTCAAAATGTACAAATTATCATTAAGACGTCCCATCGAGAGATACAAAACAAAAATGAGAGTGAGTAAAAAAATGAACCACCTAAAAATGCAAGGAGCACAAAAATTGTAAAAGCCAAAAAACGGATATTTGACACGATAAATTAGCGCTCCGGCTCTGATACCACTTGTTGGAACATGAGGCCCCCAATTTTTAAATTCTTACTACAAAAAGTAATTTCCCTTTAAAGTTGCGGAAGCGGAGATGGTTCAATTTAAACAAATTAACAAATTTTAATTTCTTTTCAAATTAAAATTAAACCAAGCGAAATTAAATTAAACACACACTAATGTTAATTTCACTTAAACAAAATTGATTCAATTCAAGTCCTAAAAATTTGCCTAAGTCATGTTTTCAATATTACCAAATTAGGCCAAACCAATTTTATCAAATTAAATGACGACTTGAATTAAATTAATATATACCCAAATTAATTTAGCACCAAATTAAACAAGTAGTGATATAAACAAAATTTTATCTTTTTACCTAAGCATGCGTTCTAGGTGGATTTTTCAAAAGATAAAATAAATAAATAAATCACTACGCCGCGATGTACGAGAAAAAAATCCACAAAAGGGAAAAAAACCTCAGACGGCCCTAGCCTCAAATCCACTAAGAACGGAATTTACAATTACAAGAAAGATGACTTACAACACTCGACTCAACTCCTTCAAGCCCCGACGCCTCTTCTTGTAACTACCTCTGCCTAGCGAATAACCAAGGATCTCCACCTTGGTCTCAGAATCCATCGATCGGACTTTAGGAACAACTGTCAACCACACATGGTGCCTTTCACCTCATGAGAATGCCACAACAAAATAGGAGATTTATTCTTTGAGGGATGTAGTAGTAAACCCGAACTTCTCTTCTTCAAGGTGTAGAGATAAACCGGTGCCAAACACTCCAAGAAATGATATATATATATATATATATATATATATATATATATATATATATATATATATTGACATATTTATATATATTGAAACTTGGAATAAACAATTTAATTGGGTGTAAACAAAAATTTTGTATAGATTTTTCTTGATGAAATGAAACACTCAAACTTGAACTTTTTCTTTTTGGAATTTTTCTCTCAAACTCTCTCTTGGAGATGGAATGATGTGAAAAAGTTAGGTTGAAAAAGTTAGTTCCCACACTAGATAAGTTCTGTCAAAAGTCAGTGGGGAAAAGAAGTGGGAAACATGGAAAATCTGCTCAAAACTGCCAAATAAACTATTCCCTCCAAATCTCGTTCGAACGAGATTTTCGTTCGAACGAAGTCTCATTCGAACGATACTTCTAACGAAGTTCCAATGGTAGGTCATTGGCAAACCTCGTTCGAATGACATTCTCGTTCAAACGAAAAACTCGTTCGAACGACAATATCGAACGAACTTCCAGAAAGTATAAAAATGTAGTTTTAGTCCAGAAACTTTGTTTTAAAGTTTTAATGAAACTTTCTGAAAATAAACAACAGTTTAAAAACAAAGTACACCCATATAAATATTGTTCCAAGATCCTATATATATTAAAATGCATTCATACCTTAGGAGCAATGGAACCATGTTGATGATGTAAAAACGACGCAAAATACATATGGCATTTGATGAAGCTTTATACTCATAGTCGCTACGTCTTCAACTTAAGTATGTCATAGGCTTGAAGGATGGTCAATAAATCTATCCTATGACTCAAACGTTTTTGTTTGGAATTGCGCCAAAACTACCAAGTACTCAATTGGAAATTTGTGTCCTTACAATCTTTGAGTGCTTCCTTATGATTCTTGGGCTTGACTTTGGACGTGTAGTAAACATGGATAACAATGTTCTCTAGCTGAGCAGGAGTCTTGACCTCTAGGGTAAGATCTCCTATAATAACATTAAGATCATGACTCTTGCGAACCTAAGCAGGATTGTCTCCTAAATCAGGAATAGGATCCACTCTAGGTGTGGAAGGAACAATGGGATCATTAGTAGAAAGTGCGTTATCCTCACATAAAAGGTTATAATCAACAAATGTCGGTGGTTCGTCATCTTGATTGGTGACGTTTATCGACTCCATAACCTTAGAGATACTCAGGTTAAAAACCTGATATACTCTACTAGTCGATGAATATCCATACAATATTCCCTCGTCGCTTCAGGAGTCGAACATTCCTCATTGCTCGCTATCCCGTAGGATGTATCATTTACTCCCAAAGACATGAAATATGAAAGGTTGGGCCTCTTTCCAGTCCACAATTCGTAGGGCGTCTTAAGTGTGTGTGGACAAAGGTAAAACCTATTCACCGTGTGGCATGCGGTAGACACCGCCTCTGTCCAAAATCGCCTAGCAACTCTATGACCTAGAAGCATAGATCAAGCCATCTCCTGAATTACTCGATTCTTCGTCTCAATAATCCTATTTTGCTGAGGAGTCTTCACAGCCAAAAATTCATGTTTGATCCCGAGGCTATTATAGTAAAGATCTACTTTAGCTCCTTTAAACTCAGTGCGATTGTCACTACGTATCCTATTGATAGTGAGTATGTGTGATTTTACAAGACACGGAACCTGGTCATGAGAAATTCCACAGCGTCAGATTTCTCCCTTAGAAAACTTACAACGAGTAATGAGAGAAATCATCTACCATCATAAGGATATACCTCTTACCACCTAAGCTTTTAGTACGAGTAGGACTCAGAAGATCCATATGTATCAACTAGAGCACTTGTGAAATGGTAATGGAATTCAACTTCCTATGGGGGCTACAGACTTACTTCCCCAACTGACAGGGTCCACAAATGGCGAACGTTTGCTTTCCAATGGTGGCAAACCACGTACTAGGTCCTTCTTAGCTAATCTCTCCAAATCTCTAAAATTCACATGACCTACATGTTGATACCACAGATCCATAGGAGTGATCGTCGCGCTGTTCCGGATAAATGAGGACTTAGGCACAATCCCATAGAAATTATCTTCAATCCTCACCCCTTGTAATAAAAGTTTACTGGATTGATTATAAATATTGCACTCATTCCGGTCAAACTTTATTGCAAAGTCAGCGTCACACAGTTGGCTAATGCTGATAAGGTTTTCTTTTAAGCCTTTAACGTACAAAATATCCCCTAGCTTAGGAAATCCTGGTATCTCTACTTTACCTTGTCCTATTATGCTAGAATTGCTCCCGTATCCAAAGGTGACTTTAGTTTCCATACGACCCACTAGGTAGGTAAAAAATAAGACATCACTTGTCATGTTCCTGGAGCACCCACTATTGAAATACCACTGTGAAGTATTATGTTCTTTAAGAGAAACATGAACAACAAGGGATTTTGCTTCGAGTTTAAGCACCCAATATAAGGTTACCTTATGTTTTCCCTTGTATATGGTGGCTCTAGTCGGGATATTAGAAGTGTCCGCTGACGGCATAGAAATTAATTGGAACTCTTCCATTAGACTCTGAGATGTGGTGATTAGAAACCCAACCTGCTATCCAAGACTCGAAAAATTGCTAGTGGCACGTTATGGAGCAAATGTACATCGTGTTCGACCCAAACTATAGAAAAACTTTAGTAGGTATAGAAGTACACAGTATTTGGCTGACCTTGATTTGCTTTTCTTGGCCGAACTCTTCTCTTGGTTTTTCGGCGATGGCTATATGGATTCGTAGTAAACTCAGGAACTAGTTCCGGTGTCACATGGGATGTGGAGGCACCATCAAAACCTATTCCTTTCCTTTCACCAAAACCTAAAGCAGGGGCAATGAGTATCTTTCCCATCTTTCCAGATCTATCATCTATCTTTACCTTAGCCTACCTAGATCTCTCAAGGTCATGAGTAAGCTGGGTTACAAGGGCTTCAAGTTTATTTCGAGTGTCCATGGAGGTCTGGAGCTCACTCGTAAGACTGGATGATTTCTTGGTCAAGTCCCCTTTCACTTTATCTAAACATCTCTCTTTCTCTCACCAAACTGACTCTCTTTCTCTACAAAAACTGTCTTTGTCTCTATCTCATGGAAGTTCTAATGGAGGACTCTCTCTCTCTCCCATTTCTCTCAATTATTACTCTAAGGCAAGTATCCTAAGTGCTAATGCTTTGTTATGCTTTTAGTTTTAAAGGAATCAACATATAAATCAGTTTACGCGTGTCGTAAACCACTATCGCTCTCATTTGCATCATCCTCCCCCTCACTCATATTGCTTCCACTGTCGAGGTGTATTTATGAAGTGACATAATCATTTTCATGAGGCACACTATCAGTAATCATATGACTAGCCATGAATGCAGTGAAGTTACATTCATGCGGTGACTCATCTCCAGAATCCACCGTCTAGACCTCATTGTCGTCAGTAAGGGAGGCATGAAGAGCAACTTTGCCTTTGCCTTAACGTCTCAACCTATTAGGACACTCAAATGCCTTATGACCTCTATTATCACACTCATAACATCTATCCTCGTCTTTCTTAGGTGCGTCATTTTTATCCTTTTCATTTTTCTTTCCAAATTTATTTTTCTCAAGATTCTTTTTATCTTTGGAATTGCCATTTTTCTTTAATTTGAGAAGTTTCTTGATTTTTTTTGCAAACAAGGACAAATCGTCTAAGTCAAAATCAAACTCCGAATCAAGCAAATCTTCCTCTCTTCTCCTAGAAGAGTCACCTCTCTCTTGCTGACCTCTCACTCTTCCTAGCCTGGGTTTTAAGTGCTACCCCTTTATCTTTTTTTCTTCTAAATTTAGACTACTCAAATTTTGAAAAGAATTTACCACAGTGACTTTAGGGATAAAATGCTTAGGCAGTGATCTTAAAATCTTTTTAACTATTCTAGCATCAAGAATGTGTTCACCTAAATTGAAACTAGCGTTTACAATATCAGAGAAGCATGCATAGAATTCATCAAAACACTCAGATTCAAGCATCGTGATTGTCTCAAATTATGTAGTTAAATTTTGTAATTTTTATTCTTTAAATGCATTCGTGCCTTAATGGGTAAGTTGAAGAACATCCCATGCTTCTTTTGGCGTGGTACACGTCATGATGCGTCGAAACTCATTGGGAGTGACATTTTTGTAAATTTCACTAAGCCCACGTGAGTTATATGTGCTCCATTTAAATTCATCCTAAGTTCATATAGTCACATATTTTAAAGTAGTTACATTATCTACAGTGACAGTGGAAGGCGTACACCCTCTTTCACACACAACCCAAACACGTTCATCAATGACCTTTAAGTGAGATTTCATACGGGCTTTCCAATATGCGTAATTTGACCTGTCAAAAATTGACACTCGATTATACAAGTTTTCTATTGAAATTGCACTTTTTAAAAAATCAACTTTTAAACTAAAATTGATATCTAGAAATAATTTTGCTGAAAAATTACACAATAAAATTGTGTAATAGGCTCTGATAGCAATTTGAGAGTGCGCTAGAAATCAATAAACAAACATATTTAATTAAATTCCAATTTTAGTCCCGAAAATCCTAAATCTTGCAACTAATTGTGTTTGACGAATAAAATAAATTCAAGCATGCAAAGAAATCATAATATAAGGAAAAATCCCCAAAAGGGGCAAATCCTTTTCATTTCACTATAATTCATAATACTTATAATTATAGAGAAATACATCTTGACACACGAATACCTTCAGGCATTAGTTCACTGTCGTAAAAAAGAGATCTCACAAGAGCTTTAATCGTCAGCAATGGAAAATCAATCTTCTTCTCCACAAGAGTACTCTAGATGAGTAGAACAATCAATATAGGGTTTATAAAGATTCACATATATACTTGGGAAGAATTTGTGAATCAAAAAGGTGTCTGGGACTAAAAAACTTGAAGACTTGTTGTAGTAGGTCTCTTAAAAATGTTTTTTTAAGTCTTTAACAAATACACTCCCGAAGTTGGTATTTATAGAAAAAATTAAAAGTTAAGATGCTGTGGCGAACCGGTTCAATTTTCCCTTTATAAATAGGAGAATCGGTTCAGTAAAATATCACACGTGATTCTGTATTTTGAACCAGTTCGGGTAACTGTTTAAAAATATTTCCTTAAAAATGCCTCATTTTGATAAACCCAATTTTTTCAAAAAATTCCCAAATAAATATGTAAACGTTAAAAACATCATATTAAACATTATACCATAATTGCGAGTGAAGTAGTGGGAGCGGTTGTATATTGAAGATAGTGAGAGCATGATAACTTCGAATTCGAATTGAGGCTGTCATGAATGATCACGTTGACGCACCGAATGTAACGGTATTAGACGTACTAGCTGTGATCTAGGACGCTCAGAAAATTCCTAGATTCTAGAAAGGACACTTATAAAATCATATCCTCACATGATTTAATTTTTTCAAGCAAGTGAGTGAAATTATATTGACTCATGAACACAAATTTGAGTATTCAGAACAAGAAAACACAAGCTACTAATTAGGGCCTAAGCTAATCTACTGACCCATTTAATTTGTGGCAGCATGCCATATGCATAACACTTATGCAACATAACCAACAATGGTTCTCTAAAAAGGGTACAGTATACCGATTATGGATTCTTTGAATTCTAAAGAACATGTTATACACCCACCATGTCTAATCTATAAAAGAAATAATACAGAGACATTTGTGTTCATTAGGGGCAGTAAATTATTTCCTAGTTTTTCAGGCAATATTATCACCGACAAACTCCAGATTTATTTTTAATGTATTAATTGTTACCTACATTTCCCACCATGGTATATTGTAAGTTGTTATCATTTCTTGATGGGAGTGAGCAACTGATACTACGAAAAAATATAGAAATGGTTCATCAAAATGGTATATGTACTATAATTGGACATTAGAGGAAAACCACAGCCTTCAGTCCACATTTTAGACATTATGAAGATTTTCTAAATTATTGGAATGTATTGAAACGTAAAGTGGACCTATATTAGAAAGAAATAGCCAATGGAGGATAAGGATAGGATGCATTTAACTTCACTCTAGTTGTGAAGGATGAGGAATCATAGGATAGGTTGTGTGAATAAGTCCCAAGTTTTAAGGACATTCAAGGAGAACCCTCCTACTTTTTTAATAAATTTAGGAAAGCCCTATACATTTCTCACAATGTTTGAAATTGGACTTCTCTTTGAATTTTTACTATTGTTGTATCTGAATGTTTGTCTTTATGTAATCTTTTGTTTGTCCGAAATTTAGAAAATTAACTATCTTCCAAAGATTAGTGCATAACCAGGTTCTGATTTTGTCGCATACGTGCACCTAATTTTGTTAGTTATCATCTACTTAACTAGTCATCTTGCAATGATGATTATTCGTAGTGTACATCGAACAGTTGTGTCAAATTCTTTATTTTTAAATAGTAATTATGGTTCATTATTAATATATACTCATAGATGTGTTATGGGCACCCAAGTAAAATTCATACCATTTGTAACGAAATGGAAGATGTGTTTTGTAACACCCTTAGGTGCTACTAAAAATATATGCCAATTTGAACCTTTTAAAAACTATTTTGTAATGAATAATTAAAATATTTATGAAAGCATAAAATGTAATTAATAAGAGTAGAAGTTTTATTCTCATTAATCTTAAAATATAATTTTACAAATCATTACAATGAAACATAAATGTGCAAATAATTATTTAATAAAAATAAAAGTATGGTGTTATCTACTAAAATTATCCCCGCATACGGATATTCGAAATATGTTGCATCATCAATAATAATAAACCACTACGCAAACAAGTCCTGAAAAATATATAACTGGAGGGGGGAGCGGGAAATATATAACTGGAGGGGGGAGCGGGAAACTCAATAGGTCGTATAAATGATTCAAGTGAACTACACATTCTCGTGTGTACATGCATAATATATAACATTGTATGCATATGCCTGCTCAACTAAATCACAAGATCAATGACAATTAAATCTTAGGATCTCATGACACGTCCCTATACTTACAAACTTTCCCATATACCAAATCCCCACCACATTTCCCTCGGTACCGTTGGGACTTTCATTATACTTTTTGTAATTCATCCTCCGAACAATTCATGGCCCCAAATAAACCATATCATCTCTAATCACAAAGGCACGATAGGGCACCCCCCCCCCCCCCCCCCCCCACAAATTCTTCCTACCATAAAGTGATGACTTAACATCCTAATTAATTGGTTCATTTGATAAATAACAAAATTGTGGCCCCCTAGCACACTTTGTACCATAGGTAGTTTAGCTAAGGAATGCCTACCAATCCTCTAACAAAAAAAACAATAATATAATCATTCTCCTAGTTTATCAACTTTACCAATAATTTTAATCTCCAAAAATTTGGCATAAATTCCCCACGTAAATTGTATTCCCAAATTTCACATAAATAAGAGTTACAATTTTTCTAACTACTCAGCATGAAAACAAAATCATATAGCATATGCGAAATAAAAGAAAATAATATATAAGAATGCAACATATAAAATTTCACCTCATACCATAAATACAAATAGACAAGCGTGGTTCAATATATATAGAACACTAATCAATCATGAGAAAACTAACCTACAACAATTTTGAAATGCGCTTTCGAAAAAAGTACATCATGATTTGATTTTTATTCGATTCGCCATTGCCATTACATAAGCTAATGATTTCTCCTTTCAACATCTTCAAAATTATACGCATATCCACAAGTACACTGTGCCTAACTTATGAAACTATGTATAGATTCTGATATTAAACTCTTTACTTTCTAGTTTATGAAATCATTAGGCATGTAGGGTCTGAATAATAAAAGTTAAGTTTTAAGTTTATAAAATTAAATATATAAACTTGAGTATAATGAAACTGTATGGACAAAATTTCAAAGTGTGTAAATTTGTATGTAACTGACTTAATTCTGGACATAATGCTTTTTAAATCATAGATAGATTTTTACTTGTCACGATTCCCACATAGTCTATGACGTTTTATGTTTAAAGATGTAGCGGCCAATCTTCAAAGATATATCATGCCGTGTTTATTGGTGCAGATTTCACGTCTTCATATCATAATGCATTTCGAGATACTCACATGTATGAACGCATAATGTTTATTGGACTCATAAATTGTTTTAAGGATGTTATTTTGATTAAAACTAATTTCAAAATGTCAAAAGTGATTTTAAAAAGGTTTTAACTTCATTTATTCCGAGATAAACATTGTTTAGAGTCTTATGGATCCTTCCCTTACGATTTGGAGGATCAAACGACATATGATGTCGTTCAAACGACATCTCAGTGTCATTCAAAAGACATGGACAAGTCGTTCTAACGACAAAGCTAAGCTGTTCAAATGACATAGGGATATCGTTTTTATCGATCTGTCAACTTAAATTTTTTAATTTAAGGCATTGTTTCTCATATTTCGAAGTGTGCATAACCAAAATATAGAATATAACAGTTATGTTTTTTTGCACTTGTTTTTTAAGGATTTCAAAGCTAAAACCATCTTTATAGTTTTAAAAGATCTTTCATACTCATATGTTATAGAGATCTTGTTTGCACCACTAGAGTTTGTTCATCTCTGTTGAACATTTGTTTTGTTGGGTTTTATGGTGAAGAAGAAGGGAATTTTGAGTTCTGAATCATAGATGTTGTTAAAGCGATACCGAGGCACACGTGGACTCTTGTGTTGTGGACTTGGCGTGGAAGGACTTTTGCGTTGCACTGTGGAGGAGTGGTTGAACCATCATAAGAGATTCAAGGCATATAGGGTATTGAGACGTTCAGTAAGTCTACTATTTGAACCTTGTAATACCACATCATAGTGATTATCTAGCTTGGGTCATCCGAGGTTTTTTCCCTTAGTGGTTTTCTCGTACATCAGTGTTGTGGACTTTACTTTATTTTACTTTCTTTAATCACTTAGATGCATGTTTAGTATTAAATAATATAAAATTGGGCTTAAGTAAAATTGGTTCACAAACTTTGTCGTATTAAAATTGTAAAAAGGTTTTTGAAAGAAAAATTGTTTTCACCTTAAGTACACCTAAGAAAAAGGGGCCTACAAATTGGTATCAGAGCTAGAAACCTTTTTGTGTGTGAGTGATCCCATGTGTTTTGAGAATGAATTTTGGAAAATATTATGGTTTTAGAACTCCTGTTTTTGACGGCACAAGTTATGCTTATTAGAAAATGCGAATGAAAAATGCTTGAAAATGAATTATTGAGCCTGTGTGGTTAGCGGTCAAAAATGGGTGGTCACCACCGATCACGAGAGAGGGATAAGCCACTACTTTAAAACCTATTGAGTCATGGACCGAAGCCGAACATGTACTTGAAGTCTATAACTTTAAAGGTTTGCATGCTATTTCCTCGTTAGTCACACCGTAAGAGTATAATCGAATCATGACTTGTGAAATCTCAAAAGAGGCTTGGGATGTTTTTGATCTTACTCACGAGGGTACTAGCATGGTTAGGGTTTATAAAATTCAAAACCTCACTACCCAATTTGAGATGATTAAAATGTTAGAGTGTGAGTCGTTTGATGAGTTTTACATTAGATTGTCCAATATAGTCAACTCGTCATTTACTTTGGGAGAGAAAATACTTGACAATTGAGTCATAAAGAAAATCTTAAGGTCATTGCCTAGTAGATTTGATCCTAAAGTGACGGTTTTAAACTCCTTTGGTATGCTTGAATAACAAAAACTAGAAGAGCTTTTAGGTGACTTACAAACTTATGAGCTTGACGTGTTTACCTCCAAGAACGTGCCAAAGAAAGAAAAGGGCATTGCTTTGAAAGATCAGAAGGAGGAGAGAAATGTTTCAAATGATGATTCTGACTTAAATTTTGAGGATGCAACCCTTTTGGAAAAGAAGTTCAAAAAATTTCTTAAGTTCCAAAGGCAATCGAAAGATTCCAAAAGACTTGAGAAATTCAATAATAACAAGGCCGATCATGCCCTTAATAATGAAAGTGAGAATGTTAAGAGGGATGAGTTAAATAGGTGTTTTGGTTGTGAGGATTATGTCCATAAGGTAGAATAGTGCCCCACTAGACTTAAGAAGGTGGTAAAGAAATCAATAGAATATAATTCCACCTTAAGTTATAGTGAACCGGAAGAGGGAGAGAGTTCCCCCATCGAGCGCAACTTTGTAACATTCATGGCATGTCATGTGAGCGACGACAATAAATCTTCTCACGAGGATTCTCATGTGAATGACACTTCCAAGTCCATGAGTGTGAATCCAAAGTGAGTGAGGTTGACGCTAGTGAGGAAGAGGAGATAGATATGAGAGAGTTGCAAGATGCCTTTAATGATTTGTATAAGGAAGCAGTAAAGGTGAAGAAGGAAAATTTAAAATTGAAAGCTAAGTTGAATGAGAGTGCCGTATAAAATAATAATGCTTTGATTGAGGATCTTAGGGCACAAGAGAAGACTCTTTGAGAGAAACTAGAATACGTTGAGGGCGAGAGAGATAGTCTTCGTGGTTTGATGGAGGTGATGAAAAAGGAGATTCTAGAGTTTGAGGAGTCTAGGTATTTTCTTTGAGTAGAGTATTAGTGAGTTTGAGGTGAGATTGAGAGACCCGAGTAAGGTGAAGTTTGATTTGGAATCTAGGTCGAAAAAGTTGAATAGGATTTTAGGCATCGTTGAAATCAAGGATGATAGGTGTGGTATAGGCTTTGATGATCGTGATGCTCCCATTACCAAAGCCAATACTAATAGTGTGAGAGAGACAACTAGGAACGTTAGGAGAGGTCAACATTTAGGTCACATTCCTCTCCGTGTTTACACGTTCACTCATTGCGGTATGAAGGGTCACCTTAGACGTTATTGCTATGACCTTAAGAATCCTCCTAGGAAGTTTAAGAAGTCATTTCTGTGACACCCCGCCTAATTAAATACCGGGCGATCACTCCTTTATTAAATTAAAATCAAGGTGAACAGTTGGTTCATTCTTAGCATCACTGTCGAAAAAATACTTTTCCAATTTAAACACCCTAAATAATTAAGCTAAGTGTCAAAACCATTTTAGACTTTACTTTCCAAATTTTATTTTATATAAACCAACATTTAAAACTTTGCATAATTCACAATTTAATAGTCACACCACAACTATCATGGAACATACAATCCAAATAATCAAACATTCAACTAATTGAATCCAACATTTAATACTTTAAATGAAAACATCCTGGCAATATTAAATCCCAAAGTGCAAGTACTAGAAATAAATGGATTACAATATCCAATAAAACAACCGAATAATGGAAAGGGAGACACAAGCCCAACTGGAATAAATAATGCTAAGAGTAGAATCAAATGAATGAGGTCGTCTAAGCAAGAGGCTTGCAACTCCCACCTAAGCTGCAGCACGTTCCTTCCAAAGGATCCTATGCAAGATACCCCTGTGACCGGGCACCTGTAATATATACATATATATATAAGAGAGAAAGGAAAAATAGATACGGCTCAGAGCCCGATTGTGAAAATGATTTAAAATTTGTTTATCAAGTATTTAAAATGTTTACAGGCCAATGCAACAACATATTAGTGCGGCACTCCATTGACAAATTCTCACCTCTCTTCTAATATGCAAGCCTAACGCACTAACCTTCCCAACGGTTTATCTTATCTTAGGTTACTCGTAAGATTTAAACCTGCACAATATAATTGTTTAAGAGGATAATTTCATTTAGTAACAAAGATCTCATTTTCACTTTATTTATTAATAAAGTTTCCCAGTGTCATATTATACTTTTCAAAACAAGTATTTCCAATTGGAAGTCATTATTCATTTCTTACTTACCATAACACAGTAGGCAGTTCCAAATTTCAGAATTTCATATACATATTAAATACTCATATAATATATATATATTCTAATAGCACCCCACATAAAAATTATGGTGCGGGCATACTCTGCTATCCAATCCCCGTATCACTCGTACTAAGGGAAATACAAGTTAGGAATCACTCTCGAACTGTATTAATACATACACAAACAATATTGAGGCGAAGCATAGTTTCCAAGTCCAAGAGGTCGGCACATACCCTCGTGTCTCTTAGGACCGTGACTATCGATACGATAGCCTGTACCTAGGATTCCTACCTTCTTGGGTACAAGTCAATATCCCCTGTAAGGGTCACATCGAGATAAGACTATCCCAGCGCGGTAACCTCTGGTATAGCAAGTAGCGCGGGCATGATTTTTACACGTATATAGTATATGCATAAACACAGTCATATAAATATACTACTTTTTCTATATCAAATTTAGGTTCATCTCATAACCCATAATTATAACATTTATCCTTATTTATCCTTATTTAGTTATTACTTATAAAGGTTCGTCTCTTACTTTTAGTTTGAGGGATTATTCCAACTTACTACGTAACACTCATGGACTCTATCCTCCCAAGTGTAGAATTCAGTAGGTACTCATCTATTTTCCATCGTAACTATCTTACGCGTCTCTCCCTTTAATACGTAATTCTATCGTCCCTTATATGTAAACATCCCAAAAAAGCAAATCTCGTCTTACATTAAAGGTCTCAAAATTATTAATAAGTCCTACTGGTCTTCTTTATCTCCTAAAATATTTTATTAAGGATGTACAAATATTATTGCTCATTTAATTTGAATTTAACTATTTAAAAAGGGAAAATATGAGTCTTCCAGAAGGGGTCGATCGATCGATGGCAGGGGCTCAATCGATCGATGCGTCGATCGATCGACACTCCTGGTTGGATCGATCGATCAAATAGGTATGACGAATTATGCAGTTTAACAGTTACGGGTTCTATCATCCAACATCAACCAAATCCTGTTTTTTCATACCCAAACTCCCAAAAATTCGTACTACAATCATTATAAACCCAAATTAAACATCTTCTACGTAAAGCATGTGAATTTTCAACAATAACCATGGATTAAAAGGGGCAAACTCATATAATCCTTATGAACCCTAGAAATTTATTTAACTTTGTTCTAATCAATCTTTTTCCCGAATTTCTTCTTCTAAAACACCATAAATCCGTTGTTCAACCTTTACATGTGAAGGGGGATTCCCAGATTTCCATTTATATCAATACTACATGCAATTTCCTATCTCCAACATAATTTTTCTTCCATAAAACTAATCCTAATCAACCCTAAACTAACATGAGTGATGCATTAACGAAAATAAGCAAGATAAACACTTACCTGGAAATTTCAGAGTTCAGATTTGTTACAAAATTTATCCAGTTGCACCGCTACCACCACCAACGCGTAGATCGCGCGACAGGGAACGCAATCACACCAAATTCATCCACAAATCATAACTCTGCATTTTCTAGGCAAGTGTTTATCTTGCTTATTTTCATTAATGCATCACTCATGTTAGTTTAGGGTTGATTAGGATGAGTTTTATGAAAGAAAAATTATGTTGGAGATAGGAAATTGCATGTAGTATTGATATAACTGGAAATCTGGAAATCCACCTTCATATGTAGAGGTTGAACAACAGATTTATGGTGTTTTAGAAGAAGAAATTCTAGAAAAAGATTGATTAGAACAAAGTTAAATAAATTTCTAGGGTTCATAAGGTTTATATGAGTTTTGCCCCTTTTAATCCATGGTTATTGATGAAAATTCACATGCTTTACGTAGAAGATGTTTAATTTGGGTTTATAATGATTGTAGTACGAATTTTTGGGAGTTTGGGTATGAAAAATCTGTATTTGGTTGATGTTGGATGATAGAACCCGTAACTGTTAAACTGTAGAATTCGCCATACCTGTTTGATCGATCGATCCAACCAGGAGTGTCGATCGATCGACACATCGATCGATCGAGCCCCTGCCATCGATCGATCGACCCCTTCTGGCAGTCTCATATTTTCCCTTTTTAAATATTTAAATTCAAATTAAATGAGTAAGAATATTTGGACATCCTTATTAAAATATTTTGGGAGATAAAGAAGACCAGTAGGACTTATTAATAATTTTGAGACCTTTAATGTAAGACGAGATTTGCATTTTTGGGATGTTTACATATAAGGGACGACATAATTACGTATTAAAGGGAGAGACGCGTAAGATAGTTACGATGGAAAATAGATGAGTACCTACTGAATTCTACACTTGGGAGGATAGAGTCCATGAGTGTTACGTAGTAAGTTGGAATAATCCCTCAAACAAAAAGTAAGAGACGAACCGTTATAAGTAATAACTGAATAATGAGAAGTAAGGATAAATGTTATAATTATGGGTTATGAGATGAACCTAAATTTGATATAGAAAAAGTAGTATATTTATATGACTGTGTTTATGCATATACTATATACATGTGAAAATCATGCCCGCGCTACTTGCTATCCCCGAGGTTACCGCGCTGGGATAGTCTTATCTCGATGTGACCCTTACAGGGGATATTGACTTGTACCCAAGAAGGTAGGAATCCTAGGTACAGGCTATCTTATCGATAGTAACGGTCCTAAGAGACGCGAGGGTATGTGCCAACCTCTTGGACTTAGAAACTATGCTTCGCCTCAATATTGTTTGTGTATGTATTAATACAGTTCGAGAGTTATTTTGAACTTGTATTTCCCTTAGTACGAGTGATACGGGGATTGGATAGCAGAGTATGCCCGCACCATAATTTTTATGTGGGGTGCTGTTAGAATATATATATATTATACGAGTATTTAATATGTATATGAACTTCTGAAATTTGGAACTGCCTACTGTGTTATGGTAAGTAAGAAATGAATAATGACTTCAAATTGGAAATACTTGTTTTGAAAAGTATAAAATGACACTGGGAAACATTATTAATAAATAAAGTTAAAATGAGAGCTTTGTTACTAAATAAAATTATCCTCTTAAACAATTATATTGTTCAGGTTTAAATCTTACGAGTATCCTAAGATAAGTTAAACCGTTGGGAAGGTTAGTGCGATAGGCTTGCACATTAGAAGAGAGGTGAGAATTTCTCAAGGGAGTGCCACACTAATATGTTGTTGCATTGGCCTATAAACATTTTAAATAATTGCTAAACAAATTTTAAATCATTTTCACAATCAGGCTCTGACCCGTTTCTATTTTTTCTTTCTCTCTTATATATTGTTGATACCAAATTTAGTCTGCTGACACGGCTCAATTAAGTGAAGACACGTGGAAATCTACGTGGCAACAACAAACACTTCCGAGGAACTCAGACGCTCCGAGGAACCATACTATAACGAGGAACACTGCTTCCCCGAGGAACTCATACACTCCGACCAATAAGAACTCTACGAGGAACTTTTGAGTACCGAGCAGCTTAGGCGGTACGAGCAACTTAGGCGGTCTGAGCTACACCTCGAACAAAGCATTAATAGCCAGATAACCAACAGTTTGATTGTTCATTAAATGCTTATCATTCAAACATATACACTTAAGGGGCATTGAATGTATTACCCTTTCACATGTATAGCATTTAATGTATTACCCTTTCACATTACAGCCTGAGGGCTATAAATACATTGTATTACCCTCATTGTAGGGGGATCGGAATTTCTTGATTGAACTTGTAATCGATAATTCCCAAACAATCATCAATAACAGAAACAGTGGACGTAGGCCATTCTTATAAGGCTGAACCACTTTAAAACTTATGTGTCTCATTTATTTTATCTGTGATTAAATAATTAGATACGATCTAATTTTTTACATCAACAGATTGGCACCATCTGTGAGAAACGACTGGTATATCGTTTTTCATCAAAAATAATTCATCACCAATGGCTGATATTCCAGAACCCAACAATCGAAACGCTGGAAGCCCTCCAAATCCATCTGCTCCCCCTAATATTCCAGATCTTGCTGGAATAATGAAAAATTTGGCCCAGGGCCAGACCGTCATGCAAGAAACTATGCGACAACTCATACAAACCCTCCATGGCGGTGCACTAACCCATTCAGGACTGCGAAGTATTCAAAGAAATACTCGTTCACCTTCTTCGTATACTAGGCGTACTGAGTCATATCGTACTGAGGAATCTGAAGATTTTTCTTATCAACCTGGACGAACTTCGTCAGTGCGAGCCACAGATATTGAACAACGTATCACTCTCTCCCCAGAAAGGACCAGTGCACTAGAAAGATTAAGCAGGGTATCACCTTTTGATCGATTAGGACCTAGAAGGAGTAGAAGTCCTCCTAAAGTCGCATTGAGGAGTTTTTGATGACCATCAGATTTAAGGGAAGGATCTGCCCAGTCGCGACCAGCTTCTCGTTAAGATAGATCCCAGGAAGCCACATCAACACGATCAGCTGCTCGAACCAATAGGACCAAGGAAGGAAATGATGCATGGAAAGGCTCTATTCAGAGGCTGGAGGATAGATTGGGGGAAATGGTTAAAGCCAAGAACCCTCTACAACAAACTTTTGTTCGAGGAACACCTTTCGTCCAGGCCATTGTAGATTTTCCTACACCATCAAAGTTCAAAGCACCTGTTGTGACCCCCAAATATGATGGAAAGACTGACCCTATCCTTCATATAGAACAATACCAAGCTGCAACCGACATCTATGCTGTTCCAGATGAGATGAGATGCAGAGCATTCTTAGGAACTCTTACCGGATCTGCTCAAATATGGTATAATAATCTTCCTCGGGGTAAGATCTCAACTTTTCTTCAACTGGCCGAGTTATTCATTGGGAATTTTTGTTTTGGGACAAAGCCAGTTAAACGAGTAGAACATTTGTTAAATGTTAGACAAAAAGATGGTGAAAGTATCAGAGATTATATAACTCGTTTTAATAACGAGAAACTTGAAGTCATTAATTATGAGGAGAAGACATCGATTACCGCCTTGATGAGTGGACTACTGCCCAACAAGTTTTACTACACTTTGGCCAAAGATCCACCTAGAACCATGTCAGATCTGATGGGAAAAGCGTCCAAGATTATGAATGCCGAGGAGGCTATGGATGCGAAGAAGAATATGGATGCCAAAGAAACCAAGGTGGAAGGTGATAAAGCTAAGAAGAAAGAGCATAAGAACAATGGTAATGACAAACACTCAAAAACTAGGTCGACATGGGAAATAATGAAGAAATTTGATAATTATACTCCTTTGAAGAAGGACATCAACCATGTTCTAAAAGAAATCAAGAACAACGAGGAATTAAATTGGCTAGAGAAAATGAAGGCAGACCCTGAGAGGTGGAATAAAGCAAAATATTGCGAGTTTCACAAAGATCATGGCCATATGACCAAAAATTGCATAGCTCTTCAAAATGAGATTGAAACACTCATCAGACGAGGAAAACTGGCGAAGTATGTTGATCGTGGAAGCGAAAGAAGAAACAATGACCGAACAAGGGAGAGGTCTAGATCTCCTCGTCGAGCAGAGGAGAACAAGAAAAGAAACCATGAAGTTGATCCAGAAGATGACTCCGATCTTCCCAAGAGACCAAGGCAGCCAGAACGTGAGGTATTTTCAATACGCTTTGGGTCATTTGACTGTAATGTTATAACAGGTGGAGATGCAGGAGGAGGAGACCTTACTGCAGAGAGAAAAGCTTACCTCTTTGAGGCTCAAGCTTCCTCGTATATTCAATGAATAAATCTAGCTGAGGAGGATCGCCCGATAAAGGTGAATAAAGAGAAATTGGTCATTGGTTTCTCAAAGAATGACCTCGCAGGTGTTCTATATCCTCATGATGACCCATTGGTGATCAAAATAAGGATGAATGAGGTTATGATTTTAAGAGTATTGGTCGACAATGGTAGCTCGGAAGACATCATGTTCTACTCGTGCTTTGATAGTTTAAATCTAAAGCTATCTCAACTGGAGCCTTATCACAGACCCCTCCTCGATTTTGTTGGTGAGAAAGTATTTCCACTTGGGACGATCAAATTGGATATATTCATTGGTACGTGGCCTTCTTGTCAAACACAAAGAATACGCTTCTTCATGATGGATAAGAATGTTCAATCATCATACAATATCATCATGGGAAGAGTAGGATTGAAGAAGTTTGAGGCTGTACCATCTACGGTACATCAATGCCTGAAATTTCAAATAAATTTTGGAGTGGGAGTTGTGAAAGGTAATCAGAAAGTAGCTCGGGAATGCTATTATTCGTCCGCCAAGCAAGAGGAACTGGAGGAATCAAGGAAAAAGACTACTACTTATCAAGTGGATGAAGGGGCAGAAATTGAAACATTGGTTCCTAGAGATGAGTCACAACTCGTGAAGGGTCAAGTGGTGGAAGCTACTGAAAACATCATTCTGGACGATGAGCACCCTGAACAAACTACACAAGTAGGTTCATCGTTGGAAGCCTCACTAAAACAGGAATTGATAACTTTCCTAAGAAGCAGAAAGCAAACTTTTGCGTGGAGTCATGAAGATATGCCTGGGATAGACCCAAATTTCTTATGTCCTGAGCTCAATGTGAATAAGGAGATCAAGCCTGTGAAGCAGAGAAGAAGAATATTCAGTCCCGAGAAGAATCAAGCTATACAGGAGGAAGTCGAGAAGATCCAGAAGGCTTGTTTTATTGAAGATGTTAAATATCCAGACTGGTTAGCAAATGTGGTGATGGTGAAAAAGAAGAACAACAAATGGAGGATGTGTTTAGACTTCACCGACCTCAATAAAGCATGCCCAAAGGATCACTTTCCACTGCCCCGAATTGATCAACTGGTGGATGCTACCTTGGGACACGAGCTGCTGAGCTTCATGGATGCTTATTCTGGTTACAACCAGATTAAAATGAAACCTGAAGACAGGGAGAGTACTTCTTTCATTACCCCTAGCGGAACTTATTGTTATAATGTTATGCCTTTTGGTTTGAAAAATGCAGGTGCGACATATCAGCGGCTGTTGAACAAAGTCTTTGCTGAACAAATCAGTTGCAATATGGAAGTCTATGTTGACGATATGCTGACAAAGGGCAAGAAAGCTGCTGATCATCTAGTTGACTTAAACCAGACTTTTGATCAACTAGATAAATATCAAATGAAGTTGAACTCGACGAAGTGCACATTTGGAGTACGAGAAGGCATGTTTCTCGGATACATTGTCAATCAGCGAGGCATTGAAGCTAACCCTGAAAAGATCAAAGCTCTGCTAGGGCTGCGATCTCTAACGACGAAGAAAGAGGTGCAAAGTCTTACAGGACGAGTAGCAGCACTCAACAGATTTGTGTCGCGAGCAACTGATCGATGTCTCCCATTCTTCAAGACGCTCCGAAAGACTTTTGAGTGGAATGATGAATGCGAGAAGGATTTCCAAGATTTGAAGAAATATTTGGGAGCACCTCCACTGTTATCTAGGCCAGTGATGGGAGAAAAATTATACTTGTATCTGGTAGTATCCGAGAATGCATTCAGTTTGGCATTGATAAGAGTGGAGAATGGAGTACAAAAACCAATCTACTACACAAGTAAGGCTTTTCGAGGAGCAGAGATCAGATATCCAAAGCTGGAAAATTGGCACTAGCATTGATCTAGGCAAGTAGAAGAATGAAGCCATACTTCCAGGCTCATACTATAATAGTATATACTGATATGCCATTGAGGCAAGCCCTTCATAAACCAGAAAAGTCAGGAAGATTGATGTGTTGGGCAATAGAACTCGGTGAATATGATATAATCTATGAACCCAGATCATCGCTAAAAGGGCATGCGGTAACAGATTTTATAGCAGAGTTCACCTATCCTGATACCCCCGAGGAACAAAAATTGCTCGTTGATCAACCTGTGGATGTTATAGGATCATCAAATACAAGCCCATACCAACTTAGTTTGGTAAAAGGGCAAGTAGATGTTACAGGATCATCAAATTCAAGCCCAGACCAGCTTAGGTTGGTAAAAGGGCAAGAAAAGATGATCGACGAACAACAAGAAATATCAGGAGATGGTGAAAGGGAGCAATAAATTTTCCACCGAGGAACTCTGTCAGATCAGAAATTTGAAGACGAGTTACCTATATGGAGTCTGTACGTGGATGGTCCATCTTCCACTACAGGATGTGGTGCGAGGATAGTTTTGAATAGTCCGGACGAGGTCGACATGGAATACGCCGTATGTTTCCAATTCAAAGCTTCGAATAATGAGGTTAAATATGAAGCCATGATTGCAGGTCTTAGTTTGGCAAAAACCATGGAGGTGCAACAAGTTAATGTCTTCAGTGACTCGCAATTGATCGTAAACCAAATGATGGGAGTATATGCAGTCAGAGGATAATTAATGATTAGATATCATGCAAAGGCAAAGGATCTGGTGTCAGAATTTGCTGCTATTCAGCTGGTCAGAATACCAAGAATGGAGAATGCGAGAGCAGACGCCCTAGCTCGATTAGCATCAGCTACTCGTACCGAGCTACGAAGAACAATCCCAATTGAAGTTTTAGTTTGTCGGAGTATAGATGAAGATCTGATGACGAATTTTATTACCCTTGATTTAGGACCATCTTGGATGGATCCCATCAGGGCATATATTGAGGAGGGAGAATTACCAATTGACAAGCTCGCAACCAAGAAATTAAAGTTTAAAGCTGCTCGGTATGTATTAACTAACGGTATTCTATATAGACGAGGAATTATGGCAGGTTTGCAAAGATGTGTACATACCTCCGAGGTGAAAGATTTAATTGAAGAGGTCCATAAAGGGTCTTGTGGAGCCCATGTAGAAGGTCGGACTCTTTTGCAAAGAGTGATGACGCAAGGATACTACTGGCAAACGATGAGGACTGATTGTATAGCCTATACAAAGAAATGTGACAACTGTCAGCGCTTCTCCTCCATCCGAAGAACTCCCCAAGCATTATTGACACCCATTACTTACCCTTGGACATTTGCCATATGGGGAATAGATTTGGTTGGGCCACTACCGACGACCAGGGGAGGGTTTAAGTATCTCGTGGTTGCTGTGGATTATTTTACTAAATGGGTTGAAGCTGAGCCTCTCATTGATATGACGTACAATAAGGTGTACCAATTTATTTGGAAGAACATCATTTGTCGATATGGTCTTCCTCATGCCTTCATCACAGACCATGGAACACAATTTGATAACGAGGAATTCGCTGCCTATTGTCATCAGTCAAATATTTTGAGATCCACTCAGCACCAGGCCATCCTCAAAGCAATGGACAAACTAAAGTGACAAACAGAACGTTGCTGAATGGCTTGAAGAAAAGACTGGATGATGCAAAGGCAAATTGGATCAATGAGTTACAGTCAGTACTGTGGGCTTATCGTACTACTCCCCGAGCAGCAACTGGAGAATCACCATATATGCTGGCGTTTGGAAGTTAAGTTGTTATACCTGCCGAGTTGGGCCTCCCAACACATAGGTTACTGAATTTCAATTCCCCTGTCAGCGACTTAATGAGAAGATTGGATTTAGACATGCTCGAGGAAGTTAGAGAAGAAGCAGCCATTAGAAATGCTACTTACCAGCAGCGAACAACTTTGTTCTACAACAAGAGGGTGAAGAAGTGCGAACTGAAAGAAGGAGACTATGTGCTAAAGAAAGTAATTTAGAAACACAACAAACTGGAGGCAAACTGGCATGGACCATGCCGAGTTACAGATGTTGTTCGACCAGGAACTTACCGAATAGCAACTTTAGAGCGGGAGGAGTTTAAGAATGCATGGAACACAGAGCACCTGCGCAAGTATTATCAGTGATGTATATTCTCATGTAACACAGTTCCGTCAGTATGAATAAAATGAAGATATTCTGCCAAATTCTCTCCTTTTATTGAAAGTTTTTCGGGGAATACTAGTGCTACGCACTACTCCGTAAAACTCGAAACTCGGACTACTCAAAGTTATTCTCGAAAACGCCAACTAAGGTTGGTCGAGAAACAAATGTATTCCTAAGGGAAGTAAAACTATGTATTCCTACGGGAAGTAAAACTATGTATTCCTAAAAATGCCAACTTATGTTGGTTAGGAAGTAAATGTATTCCTACGGGAAGTAAAACAATGTATTCCTCCGGGAAGTAAAACAATGTATTCCTCCGGGAAGTAAAACTATGTATTCCTCCGGGAAGAAAAACTATGTATTCCTAAAAATGCCAACTTATGTTGGTTAGGAAGTAAATGTATTCCTCCGGGAAGTAAAACTATGTATTCCTAAAAATGCCAACTTATGTTGGTTAGGAAGTAAATGTATTCCTACGGGAAGTAAAACTATGTATTCCTAAAAATTCCAACTTATGTTGGTTAGGAAGTAAATGTATTCCTACGGGAAGTAAAACAATGTATTCCTACGGGAAGTAAAACTATTCCTAAAAATGCCAACTTATGTTGGTTAGGAAGTAAATGGATTCTCGAAAATGCCAACTAAAGTTGGTCGGGAGGTAAAATTATTTCAGAAAGTGCCAAAGTTGCTCGTAGAGGAAAAATCCACTAACTGTAGTTGATCGAAAAGAAAAATTTACCGACCTTGGTTGATCGGAAACATTTTATGAATACGAGAAAGTGATCGAGCAAAATTTTTGATACTCGTAACTTTTTAAAATTATTACTAATTTGGTCGAGAAACAAAACATCATTTTTTATCAAATGGTTACCACAAATTCAAACTAGTCGACAATAAATTGGTCGACAAATAACACAATATTGTTATCTTTTTAACAGATACACATGCACAGATGTAAAGTGTTACAAAACAATAGCAGTCAAGATTTGCAAAAAATATTATTTCATTAAATGTAGAACAAGATACATCATGAATGGAATATAAATTTATTACATCAATATTCCTATCCTATTGGTTTTTTTCCCTCTGCTTTTGAAACAGGTTCCTCGCCAGCAGGAGGATCATTTAAAGCAAGAGGAGAATTTATGAAGTTAAGATCTTTTAGCATCCTGAGATTCATCACGGATGGTCGATCTAAGAGGTGCTTGGGACGAGATATCTCGACATTTGAATGGAGATTATAATCGTCGAGATATTTGGAAATCAGATATCGGGGGATGGCCCGAGCAGGGATCAAACTCATATCAAGTTTAAATGGTGGCACTGGTAGGTCGAGCAGCCCAGGATTATGATAATCCCACAGGTAATGACCCTGCTCAAGTTTCAGCACACCTAAGGCATTCAACCATCCCTACTTGTAGCCCTCATTATTTTCATTTTGGATGTGATCGTCCAAGTGGTAGAGAGCCTCGTTGTAGCCAGCCATCCAGAACTCCCTGGGATGCTTGTTGAATTGATATGTCAATCTTTCCAGCTGTTCGTGGAGATTTTTGATGAAGTGTTCTTTATTCTCCAAGATAGACTTCTGCTCAGAAAGCTGGTCTTCCAGACCCCTGATCTTCTTAGACATCTCGGCCAACGCCTGGTTCTTCGCCATTAGTTGGAAGGCTTGGTTCTCTAAAGCAGATTGAGTCCTCTGTTCCTCGACAGGAACCCGAGCAGCTCTTGCTCGTCCCCGAGAAGATGTAGAAGGGTCATCTCTTTTTAAGGTCTCTAATTCGTTTCTGAGGTTGGCGTTCTCGACCTCCAAGAACGAGAATCCCTCGCCAGTCACTAGGACCAAATCATTTGAGGTAGAGGCAACATATTTTAATTGAGATACTTCTCTTTGCAAGTTGTTATTTTCTTGCTCCAACAACTCGGCTATTTGCCTGTGCTCCTCGACTTCGGCTTTCAACGTTCTCTCCCTCACGTCGTAAGCAGCAAAACGCTTCTTATATCCCTTGTCGGCAATGATTTGTTGATACTTCTTCTCGTACCCCTCGTGCAAGAGGGCAGTGGAATCCTTATATTGTTGCTGAAGGTCTTCAAGGGTGCCTTGGAGATCCTCGATCATATCATAATAAGCTACATTATTGGCCACCGCACGATCAAGCAGACACTTCAAATATTGGTAAGCTTCAACTGCCTTTTCCGAAGAATCTTGGCCGAGGATGTCGACGATTTGTGCTGTACTCAGATCTGTGTGACCAGCCTTAAAGTATTCATTGCATTGCCTCAACAGCTTTGTATCGTGAGCAGATAATAATTCCATCCTGGCCAGAAACTAGTAGAGGAAAAAAAAGCAATAATCAATAAGAGTACCAACAGAGCATGAAGAGAAGAAACAACAGTGTGCAAAAACAAAAGTTAAAATTTTATTATATCACAAAATTCAGAGTTACATGTTCAGGGTTACATTTTGATAAAGAAAAATAAAATAAAGAGAAACCCGAACAACTCTACACCTTTTCCTTGTCTCCCAAAACCTTCTCGGGAGGCTGGGACGAGGAGGTAGGTTGCTCGAAGGGAACATAAAGTTGCTCGGGGAGCGCTGGTAGTTGCTCGGAGGAAGTAGCGATTTACTGAAGTTCCTCATTAGTAGGCTGGATGGCTGGGGGATGAGAAACTTGATCTCCCATCACCATGGAAGACTCTTCGGAGGCAACTTCATCCTCTTCTTCATCTTCAGGAGTTGGAGGGGGACCAGGGATGTGTCGCTGAAATAATTCAGAATTTTCATCAACCTTCATCTCCTGTAGAGCAGCGACCCACCCATCTCTAAAGTACTTGAGTCTGCCATATTCTACTTGCGACATCATGGCAGCCAAGCCCTCGTTACACCCTTTATTCCAACCAGCGCTGAAGGATTTCTTCACAACCAATTTCCTCTTTAACTTCTCCGAGGAAAGCTTCTCAGACAGAAGATTGTCAACAACCTTCAGTTTATTCTCAACCTCCTCCTTCTGCCGACTTACTTCCTGAAGCTGACCCAACTTTTCCTCAGCAACCTTGAGCTTATCTTCAAGCTCCCCAGCAGTTTTGAGCTTCCCTTCGAGATCTTTATTCTTTTTCTCCAAATCATTTAATTTTTTCTCCAACCCCTTGGAGACTTCAACAACTTAAGCCTTCTCCTGCTCGGTTGAGGTAAGCTTCTTCTCCCAAGTTGCCTTATCATCAGCATATTTCTGGCGAGAATCTTTCAGAGACTGCCCCAAGCCCATCAAAGCTTCCTCTACACCAGACAAGGAGCTTGAAGCTTTAATAGATTCATCTTTCTTCAAAATTGTGTTAAAACAGCTCACCAACTGTGAAAAGAAATGAAAGAAAGTCAGAGACAGATATAACAAGGGAAAGATGAAAAGTTTAAAACAATAAGACTTACAGAAGCAATATGGTGAGAAGCCAATGAGGTGACCATGTCCCGAGAAAGGTTTTCTTCAATACCTTGGATCTCGGGAATGATCCAAGTCTTCACCGAGCTCATGGCAGAGCTCGGGGGAACAAAAGTAGGAACACCAGTTCCAGTAGTTGGGGGCTGAGAGATGGTTTCGGACAAATTGACCGAGGAGCTCTTCTTCAGCTTCCTCGGGGGAGCAGGAATAGTTTTGACCAAGGAGGAACTCTTGGTTGGTGATATGACAATCACCTCACCTGGAGCAGCAGCCTTACTCGGGACCATTGGGGGCTTCTCGACAACCTTCAAAGGAGCAGCCGAGGAAGGTGCATCAATTTTCTTTGTCCCTTCTCCTGGGACATCAAGTTTACTTCTTTTTACCTCTCCAGCAGCAGAGGCAGGTTTCTCGAAGAGAGTAGGAGGTCTTCTTTTCTTCATCCTTTCACTTAAAGGAACGTGTGACTCAGGCGAAGAACTGGTAGAAGCTGGTACTGGCACTGCGTCGCTTATCACCGGACGAGCAGTGAACGAAGAGGTGTAACTCTTGTACTGCAGCAAATATGAAGCTGACCTAATGTACTCGTCAGCAACAGTCTGATGCAAACTCCAAATAAGTTTTAGATGCCTTATATTAACGTATGCCTCTTTTGGGTACTTTCTTTTGTTGTCAACTGCAAATAAATAAACATTAAAATATTAGTGGCACATTTTATCAAACATAAAGGAAGCATAATCTCAAAATAAATAAAATGAAATAAAAATAACCTATCCCATTTCCATAGGGAGGGCATCTGGGACCCTGATACACTTCATCTCCAGATAAAGGAGCATGTTGCCAATTTTTTATAACAACCTCGTGCTCAAAATAGTCCCTATTGGCATCCGGGAGATGGACAACTAAAGCCCTATTTAAAAATCTAGTTTTTAAATAAAAAGTATTATCACCAACGGCCCATCTATAACAAAACATGATTTCCGGAATTCCTATACGAGTTCCATGAATTTGATTTAGTCTATGAACCCCATTAACTATTCTCCATGTATTGGGGGCTATTCTTGCAGGAACCACGTCAAAGTATTGACAGAATTCCAGACATAGAGGGTTTGGGGGAAAAGAAAATCCACACTCAGCAACAAAGAGACTGGGGAACCAATGTCCCTCAGCCAAACGGAAATAATCAGAAGGTTCAGAAAGTTCCTCCAGAACAACCCATGAAGGAATAGAAAAATCAGAACGAAATTTATCAATCGATTCTACAGGATAAACCATGATGAAAGAAGGAAATGAAGAAGAAGGAAGAAGATCTTATAGAAAAAGAGTGGATCTGTTGACAACGAACGATGAAAAGGATGAACGCACAAGAGAGTAAGACAATAGAAAACTCGAAGATACAAATTTGAAAAAGTAGAAGACGATGGGAATGTCTGTGACACTTAAATATCTTATCTTGGGAAACGGTAAAGTTAATGATTGCAAAAATAAACGATTACGCTACCGGCGGCTAGAAGGAAAAAAAGTACGCGGAGATCGAGGCGGTTATAAAAATTTTAAAAAGCCTGATTCTACGAATTTGGAAGTAAAAATAAATACAAAGGAAACACTCCTAAAAATCAGGAGGACCATTTAAAACTGCCATATTCTGAGAAAGAATGTTCCACACTCCTCAAATTTCGAACTATGAAACATTGGGCGCTTCTGTTGATACAAAATTTAGTCTGCTGACATGGCTCAATTAAGTGAAGACACGTGGCAATCTACGTGGCAACAACAAACACTTCCGAGGAACTCAGACGCTCCGAGGAAGCATACTACAACGAGGAACACTGCTTCCTCGAGGAACTCATACACTCCGACCAACAAGAACTCTACGAGAAACTTCTGAGTACCGAGCAACTTAGGCGGTACGAGCAACTTAGGCGGTCCGAGCTGCACCTCGAACAAAGCATTAATAGCCGGATAACCAATAGTTTGACTGTTCATTAAATGCTTATCATTCAGACGTATACACTTAAGGAGCATTGAATGTATTACCCTTTCACATGTACAACATTTAATGTATTACCCTTTCACATTACAACCTCAGGGCTATAAATACATTGTATTACCCTCATTGTAGGGGGACCAGAATTTCTTGATTGAACTTGTAATCGATAATTCCCAAACAATCATCAATAACAGAAACAGTGGACGTAGGCCATTCTTATGAGCCTGAACCACTTTAAAACTTCTGTGTCTCATTTATTTTATCTGTGATTAAATAATTAGATACGATCTAATTTTTTACATCAACATATATATATATGTATATATTACAGGTGCCCGGTCACAGGGGCATCTTGCATAGGATCCTTTGGAAGGAACGTGCTGCAGCTTAGGTGGGAGTTGCAAGCCTCTTGCTTAGACGACCTCATTCATTTGATTCTACTCTTAGTATTATTTATTCCAGTTGGGCTTGTGTCTCCCTTTCCATTATTCGGTTGTTTTATTGGATATTGTAATCCATTTATTTCCAGTACTTGCACTTTGGGATTTACTATTGCCAAGATGTTTTCATTTAAAGTATTAAATGTTGGATTCAATTAGTTGAATGTTTGATTATTTGGATTGTATGTTCCAGGATAGTTGTGGTGTGACTATTAAATTGTGAATTATGCAAAGTTTTAAATGTTGGTTTATATAAAATAAAATTTAGAAAGTAAAGTCTAAAATGGTTTTGACACTTAGCTTAATTATTTAGGGTGTTTAAATTGGAAACGTATTTTTTCGACAGTGATGCTAAGAATGAACCAACTGTTCACCTTGATTTTAATTTAATAAAGGAGTGATCACCCGGTATTTAATTAGGCGGGGTGTAACAGGTGGTATCAGAACATCAGGTTCTAGTGTCCTTAGGATCTGTTCGGCATATCTCATTTCCATCTTAGCGTCTTTGATTTAGAGCCCTAACATTAGGAATGTTGTATTCATCTTTATGCGTTGGAAATTCGTGCTTCTGCGATTTGTCGATGTGAGTATTGAACTTATTCAGATTAAATTTTAATTTTCAGATGGCCCGTCAGGACGAACAAGCTAAGACCATCGGGGAAGTCAATGAGCAAGGACAACTCACACCTCAGGTGCCTCCGAAAAGGGTACCAATCGTCGAATTTGTAGGCATTGTGGCACAAGCAGTTACCACTGCAGTCTTGTAGTATCAAGAACGCAGCACACAGCTCATGGGGGGCAAAAAGATCTAGAGAGTATAATGAGTCTGTCATGACTAGAAATAACAAGTGTGTGAAGACGCAAAAATCGCAACCACAAGCTCCTCAGGCCCTTAAAAGCCACGAAGGTAACGAATTGTGCGGGGAAACCCAAAAGCGTCAGGGCTAACAAAGTCGGGGTCCGAATGAAGTCACAAAGAGGTGTTTCAGTTATGGAATGGACGGTCATAAACGTCAATCTTGTCCGAATCAGACAGGGGAGAAACTACAATCCGACCAACGAAGAATTTTGGGACTCTGCTATAAATGTTTACAGCCGGGTCACAAGTGGAGGGATTGTCCTCACCCTGACATAGTTTTTCCGCAAATTTCCCATCAAGGCCAGCAAGACCAGGGAAAAAGCGAGACTAGTCAACAACGTAGTGAAGTGAAGAAGTTTTGAGGGAGGTGCTTCCAATGTGGCAGAAATGGCCATAGGCGTCAGGATTGCCCAGAGAAGAATAGGGCCCCATGGAAGGAAGGTGCTAGTAATAAACCATAGAAGCCAGCTCCACCACCCATTCCAACAACCTCGGTTCAACAGAGACAGTCACAGTATGGATGTGTCTATAATGTCCACCAGGTAGCAGCTCCACAGGAACCACCCGCGATTGAGAGTATGTTTCCTATCCATGGTACTATGGGTTGAGTTTTATTTAATACTGGGGCGATGCACTATTTTATAGCTACTAATTTTGCGAAGGCCTTAGGGTTATTATCCACAGCAGAGAGCACTATGACGTGTGTAGACTCACCACTGGGAAATGGTTCGCTTATTTTCTTTATATGCCGGGGTGTGGGGGTAGATATTGGTAGCTTAGTATTACCAGCAGACATGTTAATCTTAGATATGCATGAGCACGACGCTATTATCGATATGGATTGGCTCGCAGCTTATAGAGCCATGACAGATTGCTTTGGTGAGAGTATTTTCCTTGCCATTCCGGGGCAAGAAATGTTTGAGTGGCGATACCTCGCCCAGAAGGGGGATCCTTCGCCTATATTTTTTATATGAAGAAGGATACATCAAAGGAGATTGTGATCCTCCTAGTTTCGATTCCATTCGTTCGTGAGTTTCTGAATGTAATTCAGATGTTAAGTAAATTAAGTATCGAGGTGTTTTGGGAAAGCGAGTAGAGGGGATAAGAGTATGGTACCTAGTAAAAGACAACGATTATAATAGTTTTTATTTTGGTTTGGGCAGGCATGTTACATCTGGAGTCAATTTGTACGGTCAAGACGATTGGCAAGGCAGAATTATAGGTTTTATCCTCAGAGGATGAAGTATGTTTTTGAGGTGACCCCGAGCAACGCGGGTCAATGCGCAAAGACTTTATATGCGGAAGTAAACTATTGTTGAGTAAACACCTTAAACCTACGAGTTTATATGAATGATGCAAAGGGGACCAAATTAAACTTTTACTTAATTTGATTAACTTTTATGAAAATGATTTTGATTTTCAAAGTTAATTATAGTCCAAAACAGATTCAATTTTTAGGTGAGTTTCTAATTATTTAGTCCTACCTTTTCGTGTGAGGTGAAATGCAATAAATGTACAACACACAGTATTTATTTAACGTCGCAAAAACCCTTCCCCGGGAAAAACGACGAACTCCTCTAGGAGTTACCTAAACTACTTCCACTAAAACAATAAATCAACAGGAACGAGTTACAAACAACAAACTTAACAATTAAAGAAGAATGATCTAGCTATTACCCCACACGACCAAGTCTCTAGCCTGGTTGCTTATTCAGTTCTCTCTTTAACTTGTCCTCACTTGTTTTTGCGTTCTTCACTTCTCAGCCTCCCCTCTAACTTCTTTAAGCACAGGTTGGCTCAGTGCCTATTATTTACTTTCTAGTGAAGTGTGTGTGATGCAACAGACTATATATCACCTATATCTTTGCAAGTCTTGGGTTATTCAAATCAAGCCATCTTGACTTTAAATACACTTTTGAAAACATTCTTTTCTCTTTCTTTAAATCTCGAACACTAGACTTGTTCAGATATTACACAAACAAAGATGTGTCTACGTGAATACAACGTGAGTGATATGAGATGCAAACAATTTCTGAAAATCACTAACACAATCAAGTAATCAAGTTCACACAGATATATTCTAGACTGAGAAGAAATAAAACATATCAAGCATACAGTCAAAAATAATACAAACTGTTTATAACTATTCTAGATTAAAATTAATTAATCCAGTTTAGTTCAAGTTCCAATCAGTCTGAACAGTTCAGGTTCTTGATTAGGTCCAGTATGTTCTTGTTCTCAGTCCAAGTCCTTGGTCAAATACACAGGTATAAATTTGTTTAGTCCAAGGTCATATTTCCAGTATCAGGTAATTCTGTTCCGGTTCACAACTCGTATTAGGTTTAAATCTCTAAACCTAGAGTCAGTTGTACTTTAGTGTAAATCAGATTTCCAGAAAAATCAATTTAAAACAAAGTGTTTTAAATGAAGTAAGATCACTACCAGTTCTAGTGTGTGTAGTGTTTATAAAATATATTCCAGCACAATACTTACTCAAACACTTTAGATCTAGCACATAACAAATCTGAAATTACAAGAAAACAAGAACACTAATAGAGATACTCACAAAACGATTTTTCAAAATGAAAAATCAACCGATTTGTAGATGCAGTGATTCTGAGATTAAAAACCTTCCATTCTTGAATCCACAAAACGACTTGAAGACTCAGCAATGTTTTGTAAAGAGTACACACAAGATTTCTCTGAAAATACTGGTGTTTAGTCTCTCTCTCTCAGAATTAATTTTGGCAGAATTTATGCTCAAAAACGAATTTTCACGGGTTGAAAAAATGAAGACACAATGTCTCTATTTATAGAGTGCACATGTGTGTGCTGATAGGTGTAAAATAGAATCACAGGGATCACTAAAGAATTACACAGAACCGTTGATAAAAAAATAGATCTTGTGACTGAGAAAGAAACACAAACTGTACCATTAAAAATAAGACACGTATAAAGCAAGCTGTTACACACTAACAGAATAATACACAAAACGTTTATTAAAACACAGTCATTTTGTAAAAGATAAAGCCAGCTGTAAAAACTGACTGCGTACCAAAGACGCTACAAAATATTACCGTTACACCAAAAATAAAACTGCGTCGTTTATAAAAACAGATTTTGATAACATGCAAAACCGTGGGCGTCAAATTAGACAAGGTCCAGCTGTAACCCACCAACCATACTGCTGTTGGTAACGACACCATTTGAAACGGTTATGAGCGAAAAATTCGTGAACAGTTTTTGAAATACCAGGGGAGGTCAAGTCATCCGCATAGGGGAACACGCCAGCTTGTGATGACAGCTAGCAAGGCTAAGGTCTTTTAAAAGACCTGTTACAAACCGCCTAGGGGCTACACCTGCCTCGGTCATAATGGCTTGACACATATAAAAGAATATATGTACTATAATATAACATAACATCACCTGCTAAGGTCACTTCGATAATAGGTACCAGTGCCACATACACTAACATATATATAAAATAAGCCACGCATGTATATAGAGCATAACCTATATTATGTATATAATATTCATGCATACATAATCATGAATATATATATATATATATATATATATATATATATATATATATAATGACACGCACATGCACAAATACAACATAAAATAACAAAATGTATTTTCAACTTCAAAAAAAATGTTTTGCAATTTTTATAAAAAAAATATTTAGTGTCAACTTATTTTCACAAAAATATTTTTCTTATAAAAATTCAAAATTAAAAATTTTGAACTCAAAAATAATTTTATTATGACGAAACAAAATATTATCATAAGATATGATAAAAATGCAAAATGCAACGTGGTGTTGTGTCCTATGTGACAGAAATTCCTATGAGCCATAAGATTACCTTTCTCTGAGATGGTGGACTGAATGGAGTGCACATTTGATGTAGATGGACAAAGAGAGCTTGGAGTCGATATGGGGACACGCAATCCTAAATTACAAAAATGTTTTGTCAAAATTCAAATCCAACTAGATGAGGTCCTATATAGCTAAAGCACCAAAAGCAACCCCTAAGTGTGCTCTATATAGGGACATCAGTTTTATGTGACATGAGCGAGTCATTGTATTATGTTCATTACTAAATTGGCATGTGAGACGGGTTTAATGTGTATAACTACGAACGGTATTATCATGTGAATATTTTTCCTAGTGTAGCGGGATTTTACTTAGTGCTATTCGCGGAGGATGAATGAGTATATTAATAGTGTTATATACTTTATTGAGGTTACTCATTTTAGTAATGTGATATACGAGTATAGTATGGTATTGATTAAAATTTTATAGAAAGGGGTAGTACAATAGTAGACAGTTATTGCAAGGCTATCGGAGTGGTTGCTTTAGTGCAACGTGTTCTTTTTTGGCGAGGCCTCACCTGCAAGAGAGTTGGACTCTCACTCATATATTATCTGTCCTAGAGACTTCAGAGGGGATATTGAGCTCGAGATGTTCAATACCAATGTGAAGGGACTTGGTTGTTATGATTCAGTATGTATCGGATTTACGGTTGAGCGAAAAGTTTTAACTCAGTATTATGGGTAGCGCTCAGGACTTGGTGATAGAATGGGTGCATTATTATATATCCTTTAGATATGTGGGCATTAATAGTTATATCCCTATTATTAGGGAAAGGGATTTCAAGAATTTCGATTATATGTATTCGAGATTCATGGAACGCAATTTCCAACACCCAATTCTGAACGATAGTGCAATTGGTGAGATGTTCTTTGTTAAGTATAATTACGGGAGGAAATGTAACTTTTCTGTCAAAATACGGAGTAAAGGGGTAAATGCTATGGACAAAGGACCTAACGGATTTTTATAACCGACAATGCTAGGTAGTAGTGTATCGGGAGGGTTCCTTGTTTGGATTTCGCTTTGCGAGACATCCCACGCATGAAACTTAGCGTAAGGTTGGAAATAGGGAGACGTTTGGTCACTATTCCACGAGTTCGGTACCCCAATCAAAATGGGATCAAGTAATTATATCTTTAAGTGGGAAGTTAAATTTTAATTTAAGGCCAGTGGAGCCGGTTGTGTAGTAAGAAAGTATTGAAAGTTTTGCTTTGTCACCACGAGTTAAGGGGGCGGAATGATGATAAGGAAGATTTAAAAATTTTGATTTTTAGGGTGATTAAAGTGTTATAATCACGTTGCAAGCACCAGGGAAAACAAAGAATTGGTTATTAGTATGGAGCGTATGTGATGCTTACGCTAGTATGCACGGTTTATAGGGTGTGAAGACATCCTGGTTGGAAGGCTGTGGGAAGCCGTTTGCAAAGGGGTATCCCTTGAGAAGGGTAAAATTTAACTATATGGCGAACACTAGGGATGGAGTTATAATTAGTCAAATGTTGAGAGCGAGTTGTGCATACAAAAAGTGACAATGTTAGTATAGGATCCAGAAGTGAACATCATAGAGAAAAGCACACGGGTCGAAACTTTCAATGTACACTAAGGAAGGAAGGGGAGTATTAAAGGTCACTCAATGTGAAACACTTCAAGGAAAGTCGATGTTGAGTGGGGCATAGCGAGCAGTCTCTGAAGGCACCACTCATAGATAGAGATCGATTGGAATAAGGGGATCAACTAGAGAATTTTGTGGTTATCAACTATACCTGTAATGGTAGAGGGCGATAAATTCGACTAAATCCTTGGATGGGTTGCCATCTTCAAGGCAAGATCAAGGATTCATCCGAAAATGTGGAGTAAGTCGCTCAAGAAGGAGGTGGTTGGCGTTACTTTAGAGTGATTTACTATACTAACTAGTGTGCCCCTATCTTCCTTTGAAAGGAAGGGGTTACGCTGGTACATAGTCCTAAACGATATTATTGTCTGAATCAGGGTGAATTTATGAATCCCACCTTTAATATGAGATCTCAAGAAACAAAGGAAATAACGCTTCGTTCTGAGTAGGAGGTATCACCCGTAGCCAAGGAGCAGGCGCACGACAACTAACGAGCAGTGGAGCCACGTAAAAGTGGTTTTAGAATCTCGGTGATCATTTTGTTTCCACAACGGTCATAACTAACAAGTGGAGCAGTACGATAATTGGGGGAGGATATTACCTAATGGTAGAGTAACGTGGAAACACTCGTATCTGTTTGACATGAATGATGTGCTTATTGAAATTTTGGCTCTGCGTATGTTTAGAGGTAAGCAGATTACCAGAATTTTGTATCGATCGAGAATGATCCGACGATTATGGTAAAATTCCACGACTGTTTTGGGGTGAAGAAGTGTGGTCAGATGTTCGTATGGTTTCTCTCAGAATGGGAGTTTTGTGTTTAGATAAATTCGAGTAGTTGTCATGTAGACAGGTACGACCTCCCAATGACATTGACATAATGGGAATTAATAGTGTATATACGTGTCGTATGGAAATGTTGTCGTATTGGAGCACAATGTGAATAATTTTTTTTTATGAAGAGTGTGAAACAAGCTTGCTGCGAGGCGGGGGCTATAGTAATTAAACGCCTTATTATGTGGATAGGTTGCGTACTATCAAGGCAACCAAAATGTGTTTTGCCAGTTGAGCCTTACTTTTTGAATTTCGGGAAGAAATTCCATTATTAGGGGGGAAGTATGTAATACCCCGTATTTTTATGGCTTTGAAATTTAGGGATTTATTAATTTAACTGAGATAAATTAATTTAATTTTAAATCCGTAAAGTTGTTTTAAATATTTACTAGCGTTACGAGAGTTAGTAATTGGAAATTTGTTGAATGTTACTGGATTAGTATAGTAATATATGAGATTTATTTTATAAAATTGTCACGTGTGAATAAAATGGCAATTATGGAAATTTAAGTCGGAACGCGCCCGTGTTGTGTCGGGACTAAATGTTGATTAATAAAAGTGAATAAATTGTAAGTCGCGTGTATGGTCATTTTGAGTTCGCCAAGGTGTCCGGAAGGGTCGGGATAGTCAGAAAAGTGTACCTGAGGGTTTAGTTTGGGTCTCGGGGCGTTTTTAGGCTTATTTAGCGCCCCGGGAGGGCATTTCGGACATTTTGTAATTTTGGGCAGTTAAACCTACGAATTTTCAAGGGTTATATCAGATGTCTAAGGTTTACTTCTAGGGTTAACACAATCAAAGACAAGTGACGGCCATAAGAGAAGGAAGGAGAGAGTTTACCAAGGTGTTCTAGGCCGAAAATTTATCCGGTTGCACCGCCACCACCACCAACGCGTAGATCGCGTGATGGGGAACGAAACCACACAAAATTCATCCACAAATCAGAACTCTAAAATTTCCAGGCAAGTGTTTATCTCGCTTATTTTCGTTAATGCATCACTCATGTTAGTTTAGGATTGATTAGGATGAGTTTTATGGAAGAAATATTATGTTGGAGATAGGAAATTTCATGTAGTAACAATATAAATGGAAATATGGGAATCCCACTTCATATGTAGAGGTTGAACCACGGATTTATGGTGTTTTAGAAGAAGAAATTCTGGAAAAAGATTGATTAGAACAAAGTTAAATAAATTTCTAGGGTTCATAAGGTTTATATGAGTTTTGCCCCTTTTAATCCATGGTTATTGATGAAAATTCACATGTTTTACGTACAAGATGTCTAATTTGGGTTTATAACGATTGTAGTACGAATTTTTGGGAGTTTGGGTATGAAAAATATGGATTTGGTTGATGTTGGATGATAGAACCCGTAACTGTTAAACTGCAGAATTCGCCATACCTGTTTGATCGATCGATCGAAACAGGAGTGTCGATCGATCGACACATCGATCGATCGAGCCCCTGCCATCGATCGATCGACCCCTTCTGGCAGACTCATATTTTCCCTTTTTAAATAGTTAAATTCAAATTAAATGAGTAAGAATATTTGGACATCCTTATTAAAATATTTTGGGAGATAAAGAAGACCAGTAGAACTTATTAATAATTTTGAGACCTCTAATATAAGACGAGATTTGAATTTTTGGGATATTTACATATAAGGGACGATAGAATTACGTATTAATGGGAGAGACGCGTAAGATAGTTTCGATGGAAAATAGATGAGTACCTACTGAATTCTACACTTGGGAGGATAGAGTCCATGAGTGTTACGTAGTAAATTGGAATAATCCCTCAAACTAAAAGTAAGAGACGAACCGTTATAAGTAATAACTAAATAATGAGAAATAAGGATAAATGTTATAATTATGGGTTATGAGATGAACCTAAATTTGATATAGAAAAATTAGTATATTTATATGACTGTGTTTATGCATATACTATATACGTGTGAAAATCATGCCCGCGCTACTTGCTATCCTCGAGGTTACCGTGCTGGGACAGTCTTATCTCGATGTGACCTTTACGGGGGATATTGACTTGTACCCAAGAAGGTAGGAATCCTAGGTACAGGCTATCGTATCGATAGTCACGGTCCTAAGAGACGCGAGGGTATGTGCCGACCTCTTGGACTTGGAAACTATGCTTCGCCTCAATATTGTTTGTGTATGTATTAATACAGTTCGAGAGTGATTCCGAACTTGTATTTCCCTTAGTACGAGTGATACGGGGATTGAATAGCAGAGTATGACCGCACCATAATTTTTATGTGGGGTGCTGTTAGAATATATATATATATATATATATATATATATATATATATATATATATATATTATACGAGTATTTAATATGTATATGAAATTCTTAAATTTGGAACTGCCTATTGTGTTATGGTAAGTAAGAAATGAATAATGACTTCAAATTGGAAATACTTGTTTTGAAAAGTATAATATGACACTGGGAAACTTTATTAATAAATAAAGTTAAAATGAGAGCTTTGTTAATAAATGAAATTATCCTCTTAAACAATTATATTTTTCAGGTTTAAATCTTACGAGTAACCTAAGATAAGTTAAACCGTTGGGAAGGTTAGTGCGATAGGCGTGCACATTAGAAGAGAGGTGAGAATTTCTCAAGGGAGTGCCGCACTAATATGTTGTTGCATTGTCCTGTAAACATTTTAAATACTTGCTAAACAAATTTTAAATCATTTTCACAATCGGGCTCTGACCCGTTTTTATTTTTCCTTTCTCTCTTGTATATATATGTATATATTACAGGTGCCCGGCCACAGGGGTGTCTTGCATAGGATCCTTTTGAAGGAACGTGCTGCATCTTAGGTGGGAGTTGCAGGCCTCTTTCTTAGACGACCTCATTCATTTAATTATACTCTTAGAATTATTTATTCCAGTTGGGATTGTGTCGCCCTTTCCATTATTCAGTTGTTTTATTGGATATTGTAATCCATTTATTTCCAGTACTTGCACTTTGGGATTTACTATTGCCAGGATGTTTTATTTAAAGTATTAAATGTTGGATTCAATTATTTGAATGTTTGATTATTTGGATTGTATGTTCCAGGATAGTTGTGGTGTGACTATTAAATTGTGAATTATGCAAAGTTTTAAATGTTGGTTTATATAAAATAAAATTTGGAAAGTAAAGTCTAAAATGGTTTTGACACTTAGCTTAATTATTTAGGGTGTTTAAATTTGAAAAGTATTTTTTCGACAGTGATGCTAAGAATGAACCAACTGTTCACCTTGATTTTAATTTAATAAAGGAGTGATCGCCCGGTATTTAATTAGGCGGGGTGTCACAATTTCAGTTCCCAAAACCCCCATGCGTCGTTACACACCTACTTAGGTTAGGAAATTGGACTTAGGGGCTTTAGGAATTAAACTTCATGGTTCTTGTTCGGTTGCACTTGATTCTTCCCATGCTAAATCTAAAGGATGATTGTGTTGCCATGTTTGTCATACGCTAGTCTTTATTTCATGATATATATCCTGCTAGTGTTATGATATGTTTATCTCTTTGTATAATATTTTTCATTTATTCGAGTCTTATTTAAAAAATAGAAAAAATATTTTTCGCTTTATATATTTTTGAGAAAATACAAAAAGCTTTTATTTTTGAGTCAAAAATATATTTGAAAAACACAAAAAGATTTTCGATTTGTTTTTGTGCCATTGGTTGACATGTTTGATGTGGCAAATTGGTGTGCTTGGACCCCCATCATTTCATTATCCATGTCGCTAGGACATTTGGTCATAATTGTTGATGCGTCGAATGATCTTAATCATTGATTAATGGGGTTGTTTCAAAGTTGATTTGCATTTGGATTCGACTTTGTATATATGACATTGCACACTTGCATGAGCTTTTATGAATGTTTGACTTCTCATGCATAATTGATTTTGGTGAGACGTTCTCCTCTCAATTTTGTCATTTATGCATAACAAGACATAGGAGGAGTTATGCATGTAAGAACCGTTTACCGTGAGAATACATATTGCTTATATTGAAAAAATGATGAGTGTTCACAAGAAAGGGCTACTAGAGTATAATAAACTCATCGTGAAAGCCACCGTTTAAAAGAGCCCGAGAAAAAATTAAGGCAATAAAAAGAAACATACGCCAAAAATAAGGCCAATAGGATATCTCAAAGTTGAGAAAAAATAAAAACCTAAAAAGATCTTGAAAAAGAACATATGAATATTTAAGGGTGTTAGGATGGACAAACAATGGGTTTGCACAACGAATCCTAATGTTGAAAAATCGTGTCATGACACTATTGTTTATTGAATCGTTAAAATTTTGTATTTGTGTGCATGTTTTTTGTTTAGTTCATTAGGATCAATATATTAATTGTCACCTATGGCTAAAACGAAGTTTTTTGATATTTAGCTATCAATTATAGCATCTTAATTTTTTCAATGTGTACAAGTTGTGACTCATTTGTTGTAGTTCAGGCCCATACATTCCATAACCATATTTTGGCACATTGATATTATGTTTGCACGTAACTCATATTGTATTTATTTTGATATTTTACAGGTATCATGTTTTGATCATATTGTTTACATATTTGTATCAATGATTTGAGTTATATTGTTTATGTATACAATTTGATATCATATGTTTTGTTCTCATGTTTAACAAATGGTTTGTTTTACATATTGGTATTTTTTATATCTTTGTACCTCCAAACTTCATGGGTATTTTTTTGTTTCATGTGTATAGGTATTCTTTAGATATTCGATATTTTGCGACTACATCACATTCAGACAACTCATGCTTGCTGAACCTATATATACTAGTCCTTGTACTGCAATTTTTTCTTTTGGGTTTTATGGGATGGTATTTACTTGTCATATGGCTTGGCAACCCGACTTACATATTTCACTGTTTGGGTTTTGTCCCGGAATAGTCAAAGGGGGAGATTTGTAAGGACAAAATTTCCAAGTGTGTTAATTTGTATGTAATTGAGCTAATTCTGAACAAAATTTGTTTAAGTCCTAGCTAGATTTTTACTTGTCTGGATTCCCACATAGTCTATGACGTGTTAATTTTGAAAACGTAGTGGCCAAGCTTCAAAGATATATCATGTCATTTTTATTGGTGAACGCTTAACGTCTTCACATCATATTGCATTCTGAGATACTCTCAGGTATGAACGCATAATGTTTATGGGACTCGAAAAATATTTTAAAGATTTTATTTTGATGAAAAATGATTTTAAAATGCAAAAATGATTTTAAATGGTTTTAACTTGTTTTATTTCTAAGATAAATACTACTTAGAGTCGTATGAATCCTTCCCTTATGATTTGAAGGATTACACGACATATGAGGTCTGTTAATGACAAAAATTATCCATCTGTGTGAACCAATTAGTAGTAAACACTTACCGTCCAACGTGGCCAAGGTCCTAGTCACCAAGAAGTAAATCTGCCGACCAGCACAAGGAAGACCAACAAACACAAAGAATGTCGACCAATACAAGGAAGACCAACCAACAGGATAATGAAGCATCATCATACCAAGGGTCATGCTACACGTGGTTTATGCAACCAATCATTAAAGTTATTATGTAAAGATGTAAATGCTTGATTATAGAAGCATTCCATCCCTTGATATTCAAAACCTTGGCCTCCAAGTAACTATAAATACACTGTATCCATTTCATCAAGGGCACCATCGAACGAATTTTGAGATATTCTTATCTACAAGAGTACCTAGTTTTCTGTAATCACCAACATCAATAAAATAACAATGGATGTAGGCTTTTTCCCTAGCTAAACAACTTTAAAAATCTATTTCTAATTACCATTCTCACTCTTACATATTATTGATCATAGCGCAGTGTCTGACCCTAAGTCTAGTCTCAGAATTGAAGGTAATCCACATATTTCATATGCTTCGATTACGTAGACAGTCCTAACTATAATTTTGGCTAATATTTCCAGAAGACAAGAAGCCTTGTAGGAAATTGTGAGGCAATTGGATCAATCACTACAATTGGCTCCCTCGTCCAAAATAGAAATGTCGCCCCCACCTCGAAGATGCATCAGACATAGTTATTACAAGTCATCATGACATACCTATTATCCTCTAGGAGTAAGTTCATCGCTCAGGTCCAAGGACCCTATAATATACATTTTGTCTCTCCTGAAAGGCTAAGTGTCTTGGAAAGGCTAAACAAAGATTCTCCTTTTGATCGTTTGGGGCTGCGATCAAATATAAACCTTCCTAGGGCGTTATCCAGGAACACTCATCATCCAGTCGACCAACATGAAGCCTCAGACAAATCAAGATCAAGCATTCAATGTTCTATATGTGTTGAGCAAACCTCTTAGGAGGGAAATTCAGTGCAGACACATGGTCAAAAAAGTGGAGTTGCTTAGCATAAATCTGAGGCGGGTAATCCATCCTGAAAAAGGGTCAATCCAGAGGTTAGAAGATTGGTAGGGTGAAATGGAAAAAGCCAAGAATCCTTTACATCGAAGTTTTATTGAAGGCTCCCCATTTATTCAGGAAATTATGGATTTTCCTACTCCATCAAAATTTAAAGCTCCTGTGGTCACTCCCAGATATGATGGTAAGACTATTCTTCATATCGAGCAATATTAAGCAACAACTAATATTTATTCAGTCCCTGATGAAATGAGGTGTAGAGATTTTTCAAGTATGGGTTCAACCCAAATATGGTATAATAGACTGCCTCGAGGATAAATTGCCACCTTCAATTAGCTTACCGAGATATTCATTATAAACTTTTATTTTAGAGCTAAGCCAGTAAAAAGAGTAGCTCATCTTTTAAGTGTAAGGCGGCAAGTAGGGCAAATTAGCAGGGAATACATCACACCCTTTAATAATGAAAAATTAGAGGTGATTGATTATGAGGATAAAATAACCATCATTACTCTTATGAGTGGGTTGCTTCTCGAGAAACTATATTATACATTGTCTAAGGATCCTCCCAAAACTATGGTTGAACTCATGGAAAAAGTAGTAAAAATAATGAATGTCAAGGAAGCTATTGCCGCAAAACAAAATCCAACCACGAAGTCTGATAAGAAAGAGTAAAAGAAGAAGAAGGAGCGAAGTCCGAAGAAAGAAGACAAGCTAAAAAATTATGGAAACTACACTACATTGAGTGTTAGTATTCACTATATACTGGAAAAAATCAATCACAATGAGGATTTGCGATGACCAGAGAAGTTAAGGGCATTTCTTGACAAGAGGGATAGATCCAGATATTTTGAATTTCATAAGGATCATGATCATACAACAAATAAGTGCATTGCTTTGCAAAATGACATTGAATCCCTCATCCATCAAGGAAAAATCAATAAATTTCTTGATCAGCGGGATGGAAGAAAACCTAGAGGAAGGTCAAATTCTTCAGGCAAACCTAATGATGGCAAGAAAAGAAATCATGAAGAGGATTATTACGAGGATCTGGACTTGCCAAAGAATCCCGAGCAACCAAAATGTGAGGTAGATATGACCAGTTTTGGTTCTTTTGAGTGTCATATGATCATAGTTGGCGATGCAGGAGGAGGTGATCACACTTTTGAAAGGAAAACATACTTGAATGAAGCCCAGGCTTGCTCCTACATCTAGAGGATTAATCGTAATGAAGACGATTGGCTAAGGAAAGTCAATAAAGATATATTAGTGATTGGGTTTTTAAAAAAAGATCTCTCTGTGTTACTTTATCCCCATGATGACCCATTAGTTGTTAAATTTAGAAATCATGATATCATCGTCGCTAGTGTTTTGATTGACAATGGGAGTTCGGCTGGTATTTTGTTCTATCCTTGCTTTCAGAGTTTAGACTTGAAGCTCGGCTAGTTAGAACCTTATCACAGGCCATTAATAGGTTTTCTTACGAAAAAGTCTACCCTTTGGGAACAATCAAGATAGAATTATTGATCGGCACTTGGCCAGTAATTCACATAGAGAAAATACATTTCGTCGTGATGGGTAAGAGCATTCAATTTGCCTATAATGTGATCCTTGGTAGGGTAGGGTTGAAGAAGTTTAAAGCCATACCATCAACAGTCCATCAGTGATTGAAGTTTCTAACTCATGTTAGGATAAGTGTTGTTAAAGGTAACTAAAAGGTAGCTAGAGAGTGCTACTACTCATCAACCGAGAAAGACGATCTCATTAAACTGAAGAAGATGACTACAACTTATCAGGTGGATACTATGAGCCTAATGGTTAATATGAGGTTGAAACCTTAGACCCACGAGATGAAACAGTATTAATTAAAGGACGGATTCTCAAAGCCACTGAAATCATCATTCTGGACGATGACAAATAAGAAAGGATTACACAGATTTGTTCAACACTGGATCCTATGCTTAAACAAGATTTAATTATGCTCCTGAGGCAACGGAGACACATATTTTCTTGGAACCATGAGGATATGCCTGGCATTTATCCTAATTGCGGTGACAATTAAGTTCAACACAAATTAATAATAAAAAACAATCACCAGAACAAATAAAAATGTAAGGATGACAATCACACAACACAGGATGTACATGGTTTAGCAAGAGTGCCAACGTCCACGGTGGTGCTCTCAATATTATTTCTCTATACTCCGGAGAGTGTTTTATAGGAAAAATAATACATGCCCTTTCCCCCGAGCTGAGGGTTTGTTATATACATGCTTGTTTTCAGGGAGTGGGGGTATTGGACTCCCCCAAGTTAGTCCATAACCTCTAGAATATCTCCTTATGAGATTTTAAGAATTTTACTGGGTCGGAACTGAGAAAGTTAAGGTGCGAGGACCCCAGACTTTGGGTCGGACTTAAATGATCTAGAATTTTTATAATTTGTGCAACACTCTACAAGATCGAAGAGCCTCTTCTAAACTGATTTAGGCAGCAGACTGCCTCGTTACTAGTGTGCTATGATTGAAAAGGTTTAAAATGCCACTGGAGAAGTCATTTCCTGTTGTCATTTAAAATTTCTCCACATTTATAACTCTCTCTCCGAGCTTCCGCTATTGCTCCTTCGTTTCCAGGTCTTATCTTCCAATTTCAATCCTCTTATCATCCTGTCTTATGACTTTGCGTCGTCCCAAGCTAAATCTTTACTTTGTAAGTTCTTCTTGCTCCTTCTCTTTGATTTCTCTGTTGAAATTTTTTCGCATCTGCTATTAGGGTTTGTATTTTTCAATGATGAAAATAGGCAATAGATCTATTTTTGAATTTATGAAGTTTTATAACATTCCAGATAGGGTAGACATCGAGTGTGCTTCTGTCCCTCGTAATGTTAGAGAGTTTGAGGATGTTAACTGGATTCATGTCCTCTTATTGTCCCAAGGGGGTCTTATTTTTCCCCCAAGCAATTTATTTTTGCACTTTTTTAGTTATTTCAATATAGTCCCTGCATAATGCTCGCCTAATATCTCAAAAATTGTTAATGGTGTGCATAGAATAAACCATCTCTATGGCACCAATTTAGGGCTTACCAAAATTTTCTTATGTTATTCTTTTTCGCGAACAAGCTCTGGTCTTCTATAGCTCAAGGCCAGGAGTCCTGATAGGGTGTTGGTAGTAAATCTACCTGATTCCCATAAGGATTACTGATATGAGGGTTTTATAGCAAGAAATTGGTAGTTCCCTCCTCATACTGAGGGATCAAGGTCTGGCAGATTTGTGGTCCCCTTTCATGGGGAGGAGTTTATAGGTAGGCTTAGTCTTTGTTCTTCTCATCGATCTTCTATTTGTGTATAATTCTTCTCATATTTCTCTCTCTTTCTTTTTAGCGAAGACAAAGAACTTGGAACCTGCTCTCAACGAGGTTCGAGCTGCTGAGTTAGTCAAAGCCTAGAAAATCAGGGAGCTCTTGGCTGATGATGAACACCCTCGATCAGTGGATTTTCTCTTGGAATATAAAAATGTTGGGTCCAGCTTTATCGCGCGACTTGTGGATAGCATCCCTGAGCTAGACATTACTTAAGAGGTTGCGGCCAATCCCATCTAATTAGATGAGGAAGAAAGAAGCTCTGGTGAGGAGAGAGAGGGTGCTGACAGGGGCGGTGCTGAGGGTGGTTGCAGTGAGGATAGCTTTGGTGATGAGGAATCTTCCAGCTCGAAAGAAGTTTCAGAGGCTCAAGCGTCTTCGAGTGAATCAAGTAGTTCCAGCGAGGAAGTTATTTCTCCTCCCAGGAAGAATCTGATTCGTGATGATGCTAATGATGATGACGTGCTTCTCTCCCACCGATCAAAGAAGAAGAAATATGGCGGTGGAGATATTGCAACTGGTTCTCAGTCTGCTACTCATGAGCAGGAGAAGAAGAAGAAGAGAGAGGAAGAGCAGTTGAGAGAGAGGGAGAGAAAGGAGGAGGAGAGTTGAGAAGGAGAGTAAGGATAATGAAGAAGAAAAAAGGAGAGAGGAGGTTAGGATGAAGGCATGGAAGGCTCTGGTGCCTTTATCCTCCTTGACCGAAGGGGCCTCTATAACCCTTTCTCCTGAGTGAGCTCCTGCGTTGCTCGAAAGAACAGTTCTATTGACTGATCGTCAGAAGGCGATGGGGACCGCCCAGTTATCTCTGAAAGAGAGTCAGAGTCTAGCCTTGGTAAGTTTACTCTCACTTATCTATTATCATAATACTTTTCTCTATGCTTCCCTTGCTAATATTTCTTTTCTTTAAAGTTTGTGACCAACCTTTCCATCCTCTATCGCAGCCGCGACGAGCTGGTAAAGAGGAATGCTGATCTTGAGAAGAAGAATGTCGAGCTGGAGGCCAGCTTGAAGGATGCCGATGATGTCCAGAAGTCATATGATCTCGCTCTATCTAGAGCCAAACGAACAAAGGAGGCGGAGATTAAAGAGCTTGGGGTGTTGAGGCAGTCCTATAACCTGGTCTGCTTGAGTATGTTGGCTGTGGTGGAGGAGAATAAAGTATTGGCAGAGAAGGTGAAGAAGGTGGAATCTGAGGCAGCCACCTTGAAGGAAAGCTCATACAATACCGGATGGGATGCTGCGTATGAGGATGCCTATGTTTAGATAGGCTACATCAAATGACTGAACATTAAAAAGAGCTGGAACAAGGCTCTTTTGGCTGCTGGAGTCGATATTAATTCTCCATTATTTGACAAGCATGATCCAGGGTCGAAGCCTATTATGGATGAGGCACCTACGTCGGCCATTAACGATGGTGTTCCTGCTTCTCATACCGTTCCTGCTGATGCTTCTTCTGTTTAGGGAATAATAGTTGCTCCACCTGAGGGAGGTGTCCCTGCTGCTGCAGACAAGGGAAAATAATCAATGACCTCCGAGCAAACTGAGGTTGACAGCTAGCCTGTTCTGAGGAACTTCTTTGTATTTTTGCTTTGTTTGTACTGTCCTTCTGAAAACTGATGTACTTGGAACGTTTCATTTTAATGAAATGAAAACACTTTCCTTTATTCATACTGATTCTTCTTCTCTTTAATGCTTTTTATGTCTTGTAGTTGATTGATGTGGATGAGTATATACCTGCTAGCTCTCAACTGGGAAGGATCCTTGGTCCTAATGAGAGCAATTAAGTTCACCAAGCCTTTGTAAGGATTTGTAAGTCCCTTAGGTTGGGAATAAGAGCTTTAAATATCAGTCCGAGCTCATCGCCAAATTGAAGGATATACTTCAGGAGATGGAAGATGTTGGTGCTTCTGTTCAAGAAAAAGTGAACCTTTTGAGGGATAAACTTCTAGATGCCTTCGAGATCAATCAAGTCGGAGAAATTCTTTAATAGGAGAATGAAACTCTATGGAGGGAGGTATCGCGATGCAACGAGCATGCTCTGAGTGTTTCGCCTCATGTTTAGTGAGGTTCCTCATCATCGGTTGGTCCGTGAGCTGGTACAGCACCGAGCGCCACCCCTCAAGTCTTACAAGGTTCCACTTCATCGGTCGGTCTATGAGCTAGTACAAATATCGGGGGTCTAGCTAGGGAGATGGACGAGCTTCAATGAGATGTTCGTCAAGCATACGTGATAGCTGACGGGCTTCAAATAAATGTCATGCGGCTAAGACATATTTTCAAAAAAGGTCCGTGGCCTAGTGTGGGCTGACAGTTATGATCAGGGTTAGGCAGATGCTCTGACGAGGTTAATAGAGTTTGAAGCATTATCTTTTATTAGGGGATGGTCGAATGGTCTCAGGGAGATGAAAGTCCCCAGGAACTCAGTCCTTTAGTATCGTCATGAGATCTCCCCTTCGACTCTAATGCCTAACCCTTTTCGGAGGGATGACCAGTGGGTCCCCATAGATGCTATTCCCAGGCAGCTACTAGAGTCGAATGAAAATGAAGTAGGGTTAGAGTTAGCTCCCCACCCAGATGATGCACAAAGAGCGCAGGTATGTCATTACCTTTCTCGGAGACCTAATCCCCAATAGGATTTACTTAATTCATTCAATGTAACTCTGTTGTAAATGAAATGAAGTAATAAAATATTTATGTTTTGGGCTATTCCCCGACTAAACATGCGTTGTGTATTTTCTACTTCATTGATTTTGTTTGATTATCTTGGGCTCTTCATAGACAACTAGATTTGATGTGGGTTGAGTTGTTTTATTGCGTGAGTATCCTCCCAGTCCAATATGCTTATGAGATACCATTTTTCCCTACTTTACCATTTAGGTCGTGTCATCACACTCCCTTAGGCCTAAATGTGGCAATGGTGAGGACACACCTAGTGTTGGATGGTCTATCCGATAAGGTTTTCTGAGCCAAACATCATTTGGCGACCAATTCAATTTGGCCGAGCTGCCTAAGGGTACCCTGTAGGGCTTCATATATTTCCAGGGGCAGTGTTAAGAGGTTTTTCATGTTTCATAACAAAAACCTAAGGAGGGAGGCTCCCTACTTTTATATATTGAGTAATGTGCCTGTCGCTTGGAAATGATGTGAAAGTTATAAAGTTCATAATACATAATTAACACTTTATGGAATGCTACTTCCAAACAGTCTTTTATTAATCAAACACAATAAAAATGAGTTGCCAATTCCAGTAATGTGATAAAAGATCAATAAAGAGAAACTAGAAATAAAATTTCTTCAGGTTGGACGCGTTCCAAGCTCGGGGTATCTCTTTGCCCTCCAGCATTTCTAAGTGATAGGCTCCTTACAGGTCGTCTCTTGTCACCTTGAATGGTCCCTCCCAGTTTGGACCCAGCTTGCCATCAAATGGTTTTATCGCATTGCCATGAACTTTTCTGAGGACGTAGTCCCTAACCTGGAATGTTCTTGTAATGACCTTTTTGTTATAGTGCTTTGCTAGTTGTTGCTGGTAGCTCGCTAGTTTCACTAGAGCTAATTCTCTGCGTTCGTCAGCTAGGTCAAGTTCAACGAGTAATGCTGCATCATTTTGGCCTTAGTCAACCAAGGTAGACCTCATAGTTGGGAGGCAAGCTTCTAAAGGGATGATTGCCTAAATTCCATATGTTAGTGTGCATGGGGTTTCCCTAGTTGCTCGTCGTGGAGTGGTGAGGTAAGCCCATAGAATATGTGGCAGCTCGCTCACCCATGCCCCATTGGATCGCTCTAATCACTTCTTCAGTCCATCAATCACTATTTTATTGGAAGCTTCAGCCTGTCTGTTGCTCTGAGGGTATGCCACAGAGCTGAAATGGTGCCTGATCCCGTGGTCGTTATAGAAACCCTGAAATAGGCCGCTTTCGAACTGGGTTCTGTTGGTAGTGATGATCATTCTAGGGATCCCGAAATAGGTAATTATAATTTTCCATATGAATCTCATCATATCCGTGTCCCTGATGTTTTCCAGGGGCTCCACTTCAATCCATTTAGTGAAGTAGTTTGTCGCGACAAACAGATACTTGCGATTACCGGTAGCAGTAAGAAGAGGGCCGACGATGTCCATTCCCCACTAGGTGAAGGTACAGGGGCTGGTAAGTGATTTTAGGTCGCTAGCAGGTTGGTGAACCATAGGAGCATGTAGTTGACATTTCTCGCACTTACGAGCATATATCCCAGAGTCTTTCTGTATGTATAGCCACCGGTAACCTTCCTTCATTGCTCGAAAGGCAAGAGATCTGCCCCACAGATTCCTTCATGAAGCTCATGCATGACTTGCTCGACGTCCTTCGGGTGAACACATTGGAGGTAAGGGCTGATGATAGATTTTTTGTACAGTTTTCCCTCAGGAGATAAGTGAAAGCGAGCAACTTTGACTCTTATCTGATGAGCGGCTTTCTTATCGTCTGGTAGTGCACCATCCTTCAAATAGTCCCTTAGGGGGTCCATCCAACTAGGTGATGATTTAATCTAAAGAATATGGCCCATGTCTTGTAGCTCGTCGCTCTATTTGATGCTCGACTAGGCGAGGAAGTCGATAGGGATTATTCTCTTTAAGTCAGAGTTGATTGCTGAACTCAAGGCCGCTAAGGCATCATCATGACTGTTTTGTCCTCTAGGAAACAGCTGGACACTGACTTCCTCGAAGTTGGACATTAATTTCTTTGCTAAGGCGAGGTAGGCTGCCATTATCTCATCCCTCGTGTTAAAGTATCCACTTATCTGATTGGAGACCAATTAAAAGTCGCCGAACACCTGTAGTTGTTTTTCACCTAATGCTTGTGCCTTTTGCAGGCCTTCTATCAATTCTTTATATTTCGCTTCATTATTGGAGGCTTCAAATCCAAGTCTAATTCCTTGCTCGAGGATTGTATCCTCTGGGGTAACGAGCACAATGCCTACTCCTGCCCTCTTGGAGTTGGAGGCTCCATCAACAAACAGTCGCCAAATACCTTATGTCGAGTAATCTTCCCTCTTACCCACAATTTACAATTTGTTGTAAGGTTGTTTTCTTGTAAACTCCACGATGAAGTCGGCGAGGACCTGCCCCTTGATTACATTCCTTGGTTGGAATTGGATATCAAATCGTCTGAGCTCGACCTACCACTTCGATAATCTTCCAGACAGATCCTCTTTTCGTAGGACTACTTAAGGATGTGTGACATAAGGATGATGATATTGTGTACTTAGAAGTAGTGCTTCAGTTTCCTCGAGGCTGCCACTAGTGTAATGGTGAGCTTCTCTAGTGGTAGGTATCGCTGTTCGACGTCCAAGAGGGTCTTTCTCGCTTAGTAGACCGGGTACTAGATTCCAGTTCTTTCGCATACCAGTGCAGAACTGACAGCGTGGCTGGAAACAACAAGGTATAGGTATAGGAAATAATTCTCTTGAGGTATCACGAGCAAGGGTGGTGTGGTGAGATAAGCTTTGAGCTCTTCCAATGCTTTCGAGCAATCTTGATTCCACTCCACTATTTTTCACTTCTTCAATAGATGGAAGAATGGCTGGCACTTATCGGATAACTTCGAGATGAGTCGATTCATGGCGGCGATCATGCTCGTGAGTTTTTGTACATCTCTTATCGTGTGGGGAGGTTGTACCTTATTGATTGCATCAATCTGGTCCGGGTTGGCTTTAATGCCTCTCTCACTAACCAAGTACCCGAGAAATTTTCCTGACTGGACACCGAAGGAACATTTACTCTCATTGAGCTTCATTCGGTATTTCCAAAGGATTTCGAAGGTCCATAACAAGTCTGAGAGGTGGTATTCTTCGTGCATTATCTTGACGAGCATATCGTTGATGTAGACTTCCATGGTATCTCCCATTTGGTCTTTAAACATCTTGGTGACCAATCTTTGGTAAGTTGCTTTAGTATTTTTGAGCCCAAAAGGCATAACTTTGTAACAGTATAATCCGACAGTGGTGATGAACGATGTCTTGTCTTGGTCTGGTGCATATAGAGGAATTTGATGATACCCAGAGTATCCGTCCAGGAAACTCATTCTTTCATGAGCTGTTCTGGTGTCCACCAACTAGTCGATTTTTAGGAGAGGGAAATTATCCTTAGGGCACGCCCTGTTAAGGTCAGTGAAGTCAATGCAAACCCTTTATTTCCCGTTGCTTTTCGGAACCACTACTAGGTTGGACAGCCATTTAGGGAATTGAACTTTCCATATGGATCCGGCATCCAGCAGCTTCTCTACTACTTTCTCCACATCCTTGGCCTTCTTGAGTGCAGTTTGCCGAGCCTTCTACGTGATAAACTTGAAATTTGGGTCGACATGCAACCAATGACAAACCACACTGGGGTCAATTCTAGTTAGCTCGTAAGGTTCCCATGCAAAAAATCCACATTGTTCCTCAAAAGTACCGTCAATTCCTTTGTTTCTCAATCTGTGAGGGATGATCTAATTAAGAACATTCTATCTTTTTTACTGCCACCGGCTGTGACCTCTTCCAGGTTTTCAATGACCCGCTCAGAGAGGAGGATCCTGGTCTCCTCTACTTCGGGTCTTCCATAATTTAACTGCTACTTTAAAGGTTTCAAACCTTCTTATCCCTCAACCTTCTTTTTGGCCTTCTCGGCCTTTTTTTTTGTTTCGATTGGATGGCCGCTATGAAGCACCTTCTTTCCATTGCTTGATCTCCGTGGATCTCCATTACTCCTCGCTCGGTCACATACTTGAGTTTCTAATGGTAGGTCGAGGGGACGTCCATTATTGCATGTAGCCATCCTCTGTCTAGGATAGCTTGGTAGGGCGAGTCAATGTCGATTACTAGAAACTTAATCATCTTGGAGACACTTCCTTCCCTCACTCGCAGTATAATCTTTCCTAAAGGGATAATTACTTTCCCAGTGAAGCCAACTATAGGGACAGTGGCTTCCTTCAATTTGGTAATGCTTATCTTTAATTTCCTGAACAGGTCAAGATACATTACTTTGGATGAGCTTCCCTCGTCGATGAGCAACTTGTCGAGGTTATAGTTTGCTATTCTAAGTCTAATGATCAAGGCGTCATGATGTGGGTTTCTTACTCCCACTAAGTCTTCATCTGTGAATACGATGTGTTTGTTGTAGTCAACGTCATCTACTCACCGATGCTTTCATGACTGTGTTTCGCTGGATTGATTTGAAAAGCTTACATTACTGACGTAAGCTTTTTCACTTCCATCTGGGATGAATTCCCTTGAATCTGCTTTAGATCAGATGCCCCATGAATCACTGCAAACTCATGGACAACATTGTCTTCGAGCACATTATCGGGCCTTGTGTCTCCGTTGGCAGCGACTTTCTCTGCCTTCTTTTCTATAAACTTGTTTAGGTGCCCGGTATGGGCTAGCTCTTCAAGGTGAGACTTAGAAGCCTTGCAATGCTCAGTTTTGTGTCCTCCTTCGTTGTGAAAAGCGCGTCTTAACGCATTATTTCTCTTTGAGGAATCTCCTCCCATCTTTCTGGGCCACTTGACGAATGGCTCGTCCTTGATTTTTTCTAGGATCTTATAGATTGGTTCTTTGAAGACTTTGCTTACTGCCTGAAATTCTTTTGAAACATTGTTCTTGTTTCCATTCTTGGAGCCACCCTTTCCCCCATTCTTGCCTCCTCACTTCTGGTTTTCGGCCTTGTCATTGCCCTTGGCAGCGAGCTTAGATCAACCATTATCCCCTGTACTGTGGCGGTTCACATCCTTAACTTTGGTGTACTTCTCGATACGAGCCATGAGGTCATCGATGGTTATTGACTCCTTCTTAGTTAGGGATTGGTGCAAGAGGCAAAAACTTGGTAGGCCAATCTTAAAAGAGGACACTACTACCTGCTCTGAGCAGTCCTCGACCTCTTTGAACAACTCCCAATACCTTTTTGCGTTGTCCTGGAGGCTCTCCTGGGGCATCTTCTTCATTGTTAGCAAGACATCTATCCTCTTTGGATGGGAGCTTCTAGTAATAAAGCGAGCTATGAAGAGCTTTGCGAGGGACTTGAAGATCCTACTGGATCTATGAGGGAGTCTCTCGAACCACTTCTGGGCCCCATCATGAAAACTCGAGGGAAAGATCCGGCACATTAGTGCGTCCCTGTGGTTCCAAAGAGTCATGGACTGCTTCTACTGCCTAACGTGATAGATAGGGTCAGTCTGTCCGTCATAGATCTTGAATCTCATAATTTCAAACTTCTTAGGGGCTTATCCTTCTTCTATCTCCCTTGAGAAAGGGGATTTCATCTGGGTCCTGAGAGCTCGCCGGGCTAGCTCTCTGGTCGATCTGGTACCCCGATGTGATGGGTGCTGGTCCATTTCTCTTCGGACCAAATTTCGTATGTCATCATTTCCTCGAGCTGGGTTCCTGCAACGACGAGCTGGTCACTGTTTCTCGAGTAAGTCATTATATAACTATTATTCCTCGATCCTTTGGTATGCGCGTCTAGGGATCCTTCCTCGGCTGCGAGACTTGCTCTCCTGAGGGCTAGGAGTGCAATATTGACGTTGCCTGTTGCTATGATGGAGCTCTTTTTCCATCCTTTCCAATATCCTTTTGAGGCGACCATTCTCAACTTCTTGATTACGAGCGACCTCTCCTTGCTCTTGGAGACTTTCCTCATAGGCATCGATCAACCTGAAGATTTGTGTGGACCTAGTCGGTCCCTGAATTTCCTCTAAGGCTTGCCGCTCTCGGTGAGCCCTCTGATCTGAACGTCAAACTTGAGATTTGATCCTGTGAGGGGCAGGCTTCTCTTGGATATCCCCTGCTTGAGGGTCATTGCTACTGTGACCATACATTCCAAATTCTTTGTCGGTGAGGGGTTTTTCAAAGGAAGACAAACATTCCCACAGACGACGCCAATTGTGGTGACAATTAAGTTCAACACAAATTAATAAGAAAAAGCAATCACTAGAAAAAATAAACAATGTAAGGAATGACAATTACATAACACATGATGTACGTGGTTCAGTAAGAATGCCTACGTATATGGTGGTGCTCTCAATATTATTTCTCTATACTCCGGAGAGTGTTTTACAGGAAAAATAATACATGCCCTTTGCCCCGGGCTGAGGGTTTGTTATATACATTCTTGTTTTCGTGAAGTGGGGGTGTTGGACTCCCCCATGTCAGTCCATAACCCCTAGAATATATCCTTATGATATTTTAGGAATATGACTGGTTTGTAACTGAGAAAATTAAGGTGTGAGGACCCCAGACTTTGGGTTGGGCTTCATTAGGCTACTCGTCTGGGCTTAGGTGACAAATCTAGGTACCCACACCAATAACCTTTGTTACGAGCTCAATGTCAGCAAGGAGGGCAAGTCGATCAAGCAGAGACATCGAGTTTTCAGTCCTAAAAAGAATCAAGCTATCCAAGAAAAAGTATAGAAGATTAAAAAAGAACTGATTATTAAAGATATGAAGAATGATAAATGGAGGATGTGCGTAGATTTCACTAATTTGAATCTATCATGCCCAAAATACCATTTCCCTTTGCCCAGAATTGATCAACTGGTGAATGCTACATGAGGACATGGGCTTTTAAGCTTTATGGATGCCTATTCTAATTATAACCAGATAAAAATGAAACCTGAAGACAAGGAAAGTACAATGTTCATAACCCCCTGAGGAACTTATTGCTATAATGTAATGCCTTTTGGTCTAAAAAATGTAGGTGCAACCTATCAAAGGTTGGTAAACAATGTCTTTGAAGAACAGATAGGCAAAAACATGGAGGTTTGTATGGATGATATGTTGACAAAGAGAAAAAAATCTTCAAATCATATCGCTGACCTTAATCAGACTTTCGTTCAGTTGGAAAAGCATCAGATGAAGCTGAATCCGACTAAGTGTGTGTTTAGAGTACAACAAGAAATGTTCCTCAGCTTTATAGTTAATCAAAGGGGAATTGAAGTCAATCCAGCGAAGATAAAAGCTTTTATTGAAATGCAGTCATCGACTTGCAAAAATGATGTACAGAGGCTCACTAGAAGAATGGCAACCTTAAACAAATTTTTGTCCCGAGCAAGAGAAAGACTCTTGACATTTTTTATAGTGTTGAGAAAAACTTTTGACTGGAATATAGAATGTGAGGAAGCATTCCAGGAAAAGGACACAAATTTCCAATTGAGTCCTTTGTAGTTTTGGCTCAATTCCGGACAAAAAATGTTTGAGTCATAGGATAGAGTATATTGATCATCTCTCAAGCCTATGACGTGTTTGTTGAAGACGTAGCGGCCAAGTGTATAAAATTTCATCCAAATGTCGTGGTTTATGTGCCTCATTTCAATGTCATCAACAGTGGTTCCATGCTCCCAAGGTATGAATGCATTACATATATATATATAGGAGCTTGGAACAGTTAATTTTGGGTGTTAGGTTTTTCAAACTGCATTTTGTTTTTAGAATGGTTTCTATTAAAATTTATATATAAAGTATATAAAAGTTTCTGGGTTTAAAAAGAATTTTTGAACATTCGGTGAGTTCGTTCGAAGTGTCGTTCGAACCACAAGTCGTTCGAACGAGATTGCCAACGACTTCCCATTATGGCATACTGGAACTTCGTTCGAAATGTCGTTCGAATGAGATGGTCATTCTAACGAGATTTCTAACGATCTTCTAACGATTTCATACTGGGATTTCATTAGAAAACTCGTTCGAACGAGAATGTCATTCGAATGAGATTTGGCGGGAACATGTTTTTGGCAGTTTTAAGCAGTTTTGCCCACTTTTACACTTGGTTTTTCCCCACTACTTTTTACTGAATATCTATGTACGGGAAACCATTTTTCTAATCTAACTTTTTCATATCCTACCAACCTCTAGAGAGTGTTTGAGAGCAAAATTGTTTTAGAAAAAGTTCATTGGTTTTTGAGTGTTAATTTTCAAGGAGAAAATCATTTATCACTCTTGTTTACACCCATTGTTTTGTTTATCCAAGTTCATATATATAAATCATGCTTGGAGTTTTGGCACCAGTTTTCTCTACACCATTGAAGAAGAGAAGTTTGGGTTTACTTCTAAATCCCACAAGAAGAAGAGGTTTTTCGTGATTTACCCACTTGGAGAAAGGCTCCTACTTCGGGTGACGGTGACCACATAAAGTCCGATCGGTGGATTCCGAGACCGCGGTGGAGCTCCGGGGTTATTTGCTAAGTGGAGGTGTTTGCAAGAAGACGTGTCAAGGCTTGAGAGGGTTCGAGTTGAGGAAGTAAGTCATCTGTCCTGTAAATGTAAATTTCGTACTTAGTGGATTTGAGGCTAGGGCCGTCCGAGGTTGTTTCCCGTCTTGGGTTTTTCCTTGTACATTGCGGCGTAGTGGTTACTTGTTTTATCTTATCTTGCAATATCACCTAGAACGCATGCTTAGGTAAAGAAGATAAAATTTGTTTAAATCTCTATTAACTTAATTTGGTGCATACTTAAATTTGGGTAAAGTTTATTTAATTCAAGTCATTTGTTAAAAATGGTTTAGCCTAATTTGTTTAAATGAAAAATATGACTTAGGCAAATTCTAGGACTTGAATTAATTGGTTTAAGTGAAATTAATATTTGTGTGTGCTTAATTAATTTTTCACTTGGGTTTAATTTTAATTTGAAAGAAGATATTAAAATTTGTTTTAAGTGAACCATCACCTTTACGCATTCGGATATCTGTTTTAGAAAAAGGAAATATTATATTTTTAAAGTAAGATTTTTAAAAAACCTGGGGAACATTCTGGCATTTTACAAATTGGTATCAGAGCCAAAGCGATAAATTATTTATTTAAAGATCCTTTAAATAATTTTTGGCTAAAATGGAATTTTTCCCATTTTCAAAATTTCCTATATTCGATGGTTCTAACTACGCTTATTGGAAAGCACGAATGAAATCGGCACTAAAATCTATCGATGAGAGGGTTTGGATGTATGTAGTTAACGGGTAGTCTCCACCAACTCATTTAGTTAAAAATGAACGTGTTCCCAAACCGATCGATAGTTGGACTGAGAATGAGTTTAAACTTTCTAATTTTAATTCCCGTGGTTTGAATGCCTTATTTAGCGCTGTCACACCGGATGAATTCCGACGTATTATGACGTGTGAAACCGCTAAAGAAACTTGGGATATTTTACAACTAACTCATGAAGGAACTAGTGTCGTTAAAGCTTCGAAACTCCAAAACCTCACCACTCAATTTGAAACTATCAAAATGAACGATAATGAAACTTTTGATGAATTTTATTCTAAACTTTCTGATATTGTCAATTCATCTTTTAATTTGGGATAGAAAATACCCGACAACCGAGTTGTAAAGAAAATTTTAAGGTCCCTACCCGATAGATTTATTCCAAAAGTGACCTTTTTAAATTCTTTACCAACTTTAGCCTCTACGAAATTAGAAGTGCTCGTAGGTGATTTACAAACTTATGAACTAGACATGTTTCCCTATAAAACTAAAAAGAAAATTGAAAAGGGCGTTGCTTTAAAAGCTCGAAAACAGGTTAAACAAGTAGTAGAGAGCGAGAGTGATAGTGACTCGGAAGACATGGCTTTGTTTGCTCGTAAATTTAGAAAATTTCTTAAATTTAACAAAGATAAATTCAAAAATGATTTTAAGAAATTTGAAACTCCTAAGTATGACAAAGCCGAGAAAATCCCTAAACCGATTAATGAAAATTTAAATAGGGACAAGTCTAATAGGTGTTTTGGTTGTGAGGGTTACGACCATAGGGCTTATGAGTGCCACACTAAACTAAGGAAAGAGGGTAAACGACCCATTTCATATAATGCGACCCTTAGTGATAGTGATAAGTAAGAGGGATCCAATTCCCCCACTAAGCCTAATTTTGTGGCTTTTTATGGCTAGTCATGTGAGTGAAAGTGAGAACTCATCGATTGATGAAACGTTAACACATGACACTTCCAAGGTCATTGTTTATGATTCTCTTATTTTTTGTGATAGTGAGAGTGGAGAAGAAAGAGAGAGTGAAAATGAAGAAGAGGTTAATGTGAGTGAACTTCAAAATTCTTTTCAAGAACATTATAAAGAATCTATTAAATTGAAAAGAGCTAATTTGAAGTTAGAAGCTAGTTTGAAAGAACATGTCAAGGTCGTTGATAATAGTATGTTGGTTGAAGACCTTAGGACACAAAAGAAATCTCTTCTAGAGAAGCATGAATATATAAAAGGCGATAGAGATAGCCTTAGGGGTTTAATGGAATCCTTGAAAAAGGAGTTTCTTGCTTTTGAAGAGCGAAATGTTTTATTAGAGTCTAACATTTTAGAATTGCAAAATAAATTAAAAGATTCTAGTAATGTCAAATTTGATTTGGAGTGTCGTTCGAAAAAATTAGATAAAATATTAGGAACGGTCCAAATTAAAAATGACACTTGTGGTTTAGGCTTCAATACTTGTAATGAATCTACTCATAAAGCCAAAACCAACGTTTTTGGAGAATCTAATAGGAAAGATTTTAGAGATCACTCCTTAGGTAAATCTTTTCAACATGTTTTTACTTGTACATTTTGTGGTCGAAAAGGTCATCTTAGGATTTTTTTTTTGATCTTAAACGAATTCCTAGAAAATCCCATCGTAATGTAACCACGGTAGTGAAATTTCCTACACCCCAAGATTGTCATTCTTCTTTAATTTGGGTTAGGAAATCCGACTTGGTTGCCTTGCAAAATAGGGTTTTTTATTCTCATCTACTTTCACATGCTTCCTCCCTTGCTAAATCTAAAGGATGAATGTGTTAGTGTTTGCATACTTTAGCTTTTGTACTTCATGCTATATTCACATGCTAATTGTATGCTTGTTTAATCATTTTCTAGTCTATGCTCCATGCTTATCACATGGTAGAATTATGATTTTTGTTTATCTTTTGTATTATATTTCCTTCATTTTGTTTGCATCAAATGAAAAATACAAAAAGATTTTTTTTTCTTATCATTTGGATTTTATCTCTTGGTAATTTAAGCTTAATGAAAAATTCAAATGATTTTTGTTTGTCTTTTGAGTATATATATTTTTTATTTTTGGTTAAAATTTTCAAAAACTCAAAAATATTTTATTTTGTGTGTATTTTAGTTTGACACACTTTATGTGGCATACACTTGTGTTTGAATCCCATCTTTTACGCTCTCATGTGGCTAGAACTTTTGGTTTATATTGTCAATCCTTATTATGTTCTTTACCATGCTTACATGGAGTAGTTGGATTTTGTGTTGATTAAATGGATTCCATTTTTATATGCCTCTATTCACACATGCATGAGCTCTTTTGAAATTTTAACTTCATATGTATATTTGAACTTTGTGAAGTGTTCTCCTACCAATATTGTCATCTACATATTTGTGACTTAGGAGGACTAGTGCATGTCAAAATCCGTTGCACGTGAGATTTGTGTGAAACATAAAAACATGATAAATACAAATGTGCACGGGGAAGGGCTCCGAAAGGACTTAGTTATCCTTTGTAATTTTAAGCCACCGTTTTTGAATTAACCTAATAGAAATACGTGGTTCAAAGGCCTAAAAACAGAAAATATGGCATTAAAAAGAAAAATAATTTGCCAAGGCCTATGTTTGATTGATATATTCATTCAAATTTAATATAAATGCATATTGAGGGAGATTGGATGGTATATCAACGGTTTGCACAATGTACGTTTATCCTAGTTGCGTATTTCATGTCATGACTCTATTGGTTTGTAGAATCATCCATATGCTAGGCTTGTATGCATTGTGTATGTTTGTTCATTGAGTTCAATTTATATTGTCACATGAGGTTATATTAAAATGTGATGAAGTTTGCAATCAATTGAGAACTCCGTGAACATGTTTTAAGTGATTGGGTCTAAATTTAATCGTTACTAGTTCACACCCCAACACTTCCGTTTTCATATGACACATTTTTGTCATACGAGTGTGAAAGACTCCTATTATATTTTGTGTGTGTCATTTGTGTGTTTATATCTATATATGTGTACTTGAGTCTCTTTGGTATATATTATGTATACATATATTTGATATTTTTGTTTAGTCTTTGCCTTGATTTCTAATCCATATATGCTTTAATTCATACTTGGTATCCATCTTATTGCAGCCTTTGTTGATATCATATGCTCCATAATTTATATATCATATTGGTATCATTTTATTGCATCCTACTTGGTCTAAGTTGTTATTTGTTGGATTATTTATAATTTTGTTGCCCATATGCATTAATGCATAATTACATTTTTGATTCTTTAAGCTTTTGTCTATTCCTGAACAAAAAGGGGGAGAATGATAGGGGGAGAAATGGTATCTAATCCTATTATTATCATATCTTTGTTTGGGGGAGATTTATCTTAGGAGGAGACATCTTTCTAAGTAGGTCATTTGTTTGATAAAGGGGATAAAGGGGATAATTAATTTAGGGGGAGTAGTTACTTTACTTGCATTAAATATTTTGATATTCCCTATGCATGTAATGTGTTTGCCTAAGTGTGCAGGAATTATTTTATAAAGCGGCAACTTTCAACGGCAAAGATTGTTGATCCTTTGGGTTGTTTGTGTCAAGCATTGTAATTTTATTTTGGGTGGGACTTTTTATTAGTCTAGTAGAGCTTGACGTCCCTTTAGGAGTTTTGTATAGTTTTTGTCCCGGAATAGCCAAAGGGGGAGATTTGTAACGACACAAATTTCCAATTGAGTCCTTTGTAGTTTTGGCTCAATTTCGGACAAAAATGTTTGAGTCATAGGATAGAGTATATTGATCATCTCTCAAGCCTATGTCGTGTTTGTTGAAGACGTAGCGGCCAAGTGTATAAAGCTTCATCAAAATGCCGTGGTTTATGTGCCTCGTTTCAACATCATCAACAGTGGTTCCATGCTCCCAAGGTATGAATGCATTACATATATATACAGGAGCTTGGAACAGTTAATATTGGGTGTTAGGTTTTTAAAACTGCGTTTTGTTTTCAGAATGGTTTCTATTAAAACTTATATATAAAGTATATAAAAGTTTCTGGGCTTAAAAAGAATTTTTGAACATTCTATGAGTTCGATCGGAGTGTCGTTCGAACGAGATTATCGTTCGAACCACAAGTCGTTCGAACGAGATTGCCAACAACTTCCCATTATGGCATACTGGAATGTCGTTCGAACGAGATGATCGTTCTAATGAGATTTCTAACGAGCTTCTAACGAGTTCATACTGGAACTTCGTTAGAAGACTCGTCCGAACGAGAATGTCGTTCGAACGAAATGTCGTTCGAACGAGATTTGGCGGGAATAGGTTTTTGGCAGTTTTAAGCAGTTTTGCCCACTTTCCCACTTGGTTTTTTCCCACTACTTTTTACTGAATATCTATGTGCGGAAAACCATTTTTCTAATCTTACCTTTTCATATCCTACCAACCTCTAGATAGTGTTTGAGAGCAAAATTATTTTCGAAAAAGTTCATTTGTTTTTTAGTGTTAATTTTTAAGGAGAAAATCATTTATCACTCTTGTTTACACCCATTGTTTTGTTTATCCTTGTTCATATATATACATCTTGCTTGGAGTTTTAGCAACGGTTTTCTCTACACCATTGAAGAAGAGAAGTTTGGGTTTATTTCTAAATCCCACAAGAAGAAGAGTTTTTTTGTGATTTACCCACTTGGAGAAAGGCTCCTAGTTCGGGTGACCACATAAAGTCCGATCGGTGGATTCCGAGACCGCGGTGGAGCTCCGAGCTTATTCGCAAAGTGGAGGTGTTTTCAAGAAGACGCGTCAAGGCTTGAGATGGTTCGAGTTGAGGAAGTAAGTCATCTGTCTTGTAAATGTAAATTCCGTACTTAGTGGATTTGAGGCTAGGGCCGTCCGAGGTTGTTTCCCATCTTGGGTTTTTCCTCGTACATCGCGGCGTAGTGGTGTCTTGTTTTATATTATCTTGCAATATCACCTAGAACACATGCTTAGGTAAAGAAGATAAAATTTGTTTAAATCTCTATTAACTTAATTTGGTGCATACTTAAATTTGGGTAAAGTTTATTTAATTCAAGTCATTTGATAAAAATGGTTTAGCCTAATTTGCTTAAATGAAAAATATGACTTAGGCAAATTCTAAGACTTGAATTAATTGGTTTAAGTGAAATTAATATTTGTGTGTGCTTAATTAATTTTTCACTTGGGTTTAATTTTAATTTGAAAGAAGATATTAAAATTTGTTTCAAGTGAACCGTCACCTTTACGCTTCCGCATATCTGTTTCAGAAAAAGGAAATATTATATTTTTAAAGTAAGATTTAAAAAAAAAACAGGGAACATTCGGGCATTTTACAATGAAGTATCCAGGGTCGCCACCATTATTATCCCGACTAGTATTGGGAGGGAAATTGTACTTATTTAGTTATTTCTGAGTCAGCAGTGAGCTCGGCATTGGTCAGACTGGGCAACGAAATCCAAAAACTACTCTATTATACCAGTAAAACATTCAAAGGAGCTGAAATCAGGTACATGCATTAGGAAAAATTATCCCTAGAACTTATTAATACTTCAAGGCGAATGAAACCTTACTTACAAGAACACACCATAGTTGTGTATATTGATCTTCCTCTTCGGCAAGCTCTCTACAAACTTGAGAAGTTAGGAAGATTGATGTACTAGGCAGTAAAAGGGGGAGAGTATGACATAGTCCATGAACTAAGATCTTTATTGAAAGTCCAAGTTGTGGTATATTTCATTGCTGAATTTACTTTTCTAGAGGTTCCTGACAAACAGATCTTGCCTATCGAGCAGACTTCGAAAGAAGAGAGCTGAGCTCATAAGTAAGTCAAAGTAGCTGTCGACCAACCTGAATCGTCTAGAATTTAGGAAATGGCCTTGAAATATGCAGAGGAGAGTAAAAAGATATTCAAGGATGGATCACTTACAGCAGAAAGATTCTAGGATGACATTCTGTTATGGAATTTATACGTAGATGGATCTTCATGGGCTATCGACAATGGATCAGGTATAATACTTACTGCTCCTGATAATATTGATATTAAGTATTCTCTCAGGTTTCAATTTGAAGCGTAAAAACATAAGGAAGAATATGAAGCCTTTATAATTGGGATAAACCTATCTCATTCATTAGTCACCGAGCAAGTAGTGGTTTATAGTGATTCAGAGTTGGCTGTTAACCCAGAGCTGAATTTTTATGGAGCCAAAGGAGAATTGATGACTAGGTATCTTGCCAAGGCCATGGAATTCATTTCTAAATTTCCAATTGTCTTAATGAATAGGATTCCAAGAATAGAAAATTCCCAAGATGATGCACTTGCTCGCCTATCATCAGTAATAAGAATTGAGCTTCGAAGAACAGTCGCAATCAAGCTCGTATCCAATCGAAGTATTGATGAAGACTTGATAGTTAATTTCATTGTTATAAATCTGGGACCTTCCTGGATGGATCCCATTAAAGCTTGCATTGAAGATGGAACCCTACCACCTGATCCTAAAGAGGCCAAAAGCCTCTGATATAAAGCAGTAAGGTGTTTTAGATAAAGGAGTTTTATACATAAGGGGATTGATGATCCCCATGCAGCATTGTGTTCATCCAATGGAAGTGGAATATTTGATCAAAGAAGTGAATGAAGGATAATGTAGAGATCATTATTTGGAAGATCATTACTCCAATGCCTCAACACTCAGGGATATTACTGGCCTACCATGAGGGTAGATTGTACAGCCTTCACGAGAAAGTGTGATAAGTGCCAAAAATTCTCTAATGTTTATAGAACACGTAAGGCTGCTTTAACACCAATAATGTCACCTTGCCCATTTGCTATATGGGGAATTCACTTGGTCGGACCATTGTTTACCACCAAAGGAAAGATCAAACACTTAGTTCTTGATGTGAATTACTTCACCAAATGGGTAGAAGCAAAGCCATTAATTGATATGCCTTATGAGAGGGTGTACCAGTTCATTTAGAATAATAGCATATCCTGATACGCTTTACTATATGCATTCGTCACAAATTATGGCACCCAGTTTGATAACGAGGAGTTTGAAGTATACTATGCCCAGTCTAAAATCCAGAAGTTGTACTCCGCACCAGACCATCCTCAAAGTAATGGTCAAACAGAAGTGACTAACAAAACTTTGCTAAATGTACTTAAAAAGAGACTTGATGCTTCCATGGGCAACTGGATTAACAAGATACACTCTGTTCTTTTAGCCTACAGAACAACACCAAGAACAGTAATCGGAGAAACACCATATATGCTCGTATTTGGGACTGAAGTAATGGTATCGGGCGAGATCATCCTACCTACTCATAGGGTACTGAATTTTAATTCAGTAATTAATGTCTTGACGAGGCTCTTAGATCTCGACATGTTGGAGGAGGTCAGAGAAGATGCATCTCTGAGAAATGCAGGTCATTAACATCGCACTGCTTGCTTTTATAATAAAAGGGTCAAGCCGACTAACTTGAAACAGGGCGATTATGTCTTCAACACTCTTAAAAATAAGGGTGTTGAAGACATTAATATAAACAGGGCGATTATGTATCCGAAGTATGGTGATGATATAACCTCCACCAAAAAAAAAAAAATTATCTTGAGCTCTGACCAAGTCAAAATAGGAATACAATCCACAATATTTTGTTGCCAATAACAAAAAACACTAATCAATCAAGTCAAAATAGGATTATAAATCCTTAACACTTGGATGACAATAATAACTTACTTTATTCATGACTTCGTAAAAACAAAATCACAAACAAGAGGTTGATTACTTCTTATAATATTTTGTATAAACAAGTCAAGAACAAGAAGTGTAAAACTTCGTATAAAATTAACAAAGTTACAAATAAGTTTTACCCGACTAATTTAAATGTAGGAAGACATGTAAAAACTCCTATATACTGGAATATATGCATACATTCCTCACACACTTGGCCACCACTGATAACTAATGCTAAATTTGGATCAAGATATATAAGTGCATTAGCATAATCAACGGCATAACAACTGGTAACTAATACTAAATTTGGATTGATACATCTAAGCGTATTAGTAGAAACGATGATATTACAAGTTAACTGAATGATTAAAATAATCATAAATTAACGAAAACAAACACATTTTATTCATACAAACTATATTACATTCAAATGAATTACAAAATACAGGGTAATCATTCAAGTAGATGTCTTCAACACCCTTATTTATATTAAAAATCGCCCTGTTTATAATATAAGAGTGTTGAAGACATAATCGCCCTGTCTTCAACTTTTTTATTTTGAAGTCAACTTTTTTAATCATTCAACACCCTTATTTATGTTAAAAATCAAGGCGGTGACGTGTTGGCATAAAACAACTCTCGTTCGAACGACAGACGATGTCGTTCGAGCGATACTCTATCTCATTCGAACGAGATGTGACGTCGATTGAACGACAATCACTGATCCCCTTAAAAAGACTTTTCAAGTTTTAAAAAATTTGGAATCCTTAAATTGTTTACGGGATCAGGAGATATTTATCCAAAAATTTTATGATAAAATGTTTTTTGAAAAATAAAAATCATTTATTAAAAATTCCAAAAACCATTTTAACATTTATAAAAAAATATCCCAACACATTTAATGTGAAATGTAAATGAAACTAAAACATATTTTACCAAATTCATACTTGTTGGGCTTGAATGTTAAAGTCTCCTTGAAAACTAAAACACATTTTACCAAATTCATCCTTGTTGGACTTGAATGTTGAAGTCTCCCTGAAATTTGGATTCGTCTTGTGTAGATGTAATCTTCTCAATCCTTCGATGACTTCAAAATAACTTGTAGAGGTAAATGACATACTAATTGTGATGGAAAATGTCCATACAAATCCCCCTATGTCTATGCCAGTACAAATAAAAATATCCGAATTATCAAAACCAAAAATGACCTATAAAAATCTACCCTCTCACAAACTCAAAAGGGGAAAGATAAATGAACAAGTCTTCAAACTTTTTAATCTATTCTTCAACAATCAACTTTTCAAAAACTCCAAGATTTCCTCATTAGGGTGTGCAACATAAGGATCTTCAATCGTACCTACACACATGAGACAACGCAAAAACCTCGTGACGTATCGAGTTTGAAATGATAAAAGAATAAAAGTTGAAAGCCAAATCAAATCTCCCCCATACTTAAATTCCCCCATAATATCATAATTCGTTTCCCCCTTTTTATTTGCCCGAAATAGACAAGGAAAAGAATAAATTAAAAAAGAAAATAGGGGTGTCACGGTAAACCAAACAAACAAGCTATTTTTGATTTTTTTTTATTTTTCATACAAAAATGCAAAAAATGATGTTACAAAAATACACACCGTGAATTTATAATAAAACAACCAAATCATGGATATGGAATGAATGGGTGTGAACAAATTCGACAGGAAAATCCACTCAATCATATCATATGTACAAGATGCATAAGTGTACTCCTAACGGATGAACATAAAAAATTGTCCTTTGATGTAAAAAGTTGAACTTAGATGACATCATCTTAATAATATCAACAAATCAAAGTATAAATGATTTTCAAACCAATAACATCCAAAACTATGTAATGGCTTTTCATGACTTTCAAGGACGTGCAAACCGTTGAAAATTCCATCCAAACTCCCTCATTAAAAGATAATGCTTTTTATTTTTTCTTATGAGGTGATGAAAAAAATTGGCACATTTTGGCATAATTTTCTTTTTATTGCCTTTCATTTTTTTCAGGCTCTTTCAAAACTCACTGGACCCCAGATAATTTTCAATTCCTCTCTTTTTTAGGTTCATTTAAATGGTGACTTAATCGTAAAGGATAAATGAGTACCCTTTGTATCCCTTTGCCATTTTTCAAAATAAAATCACACAACCTCACCAACGGTTTATAACATGCACTACTTTTTGTCAAGTTTTATCGCATTTGGTTCGTTGTATAAACAGAATTGAGATGGAAACACTCAACCTATATGTGATAGACAAGCACAAAAGTGAAACAAATCCGTGGATGTGTGCAATAAAGGACAAATAGATTCAATTAGGGTGCAACTCGTACGGGTTTTTACCGCACCGTACCATTTTGGTCCGACAAAAAATGGTTTTGGTTTCATATTATGAAATACCAAAAATCGATTTTACCAAAACCAAAAATTAGGTAAAAAATTTGGTTGGTTTTGGTTTTTAGATATAAAAAACCGATTTATCGAATTTACCGTACTGACTTATCGTACCGAATTTACTGTACCAAAATTACCGAATTACTGTACCGGAATACCGAATTATCGTACACTATTACATAAAAGAATTTCCCCTCATATAAAAGGAAAACGCACATACACGGGGATCTCCTAAACCTAATTCCGTGCCTCACTCTCTCACTCCCTCTTCTTCTCCTCAATCTTTCACCCCCGTCGCCTCTCACTACCTCAATCCCTCCTCTCTGGAGACACAGTCCCTCCTCTCTCACCCGACGATGCAGTCCCTCCTGTCCTCCTCTCTCACCTGACGATGCAACCCAAACAAGTATGTAATTCCCTTTTTTTATGTACAAAGATAAATCAAAGATTGGTTACAAAAATTTCATCTTTGTTAAATTACAGATTTGTTATACATCTTAGTTAAATTACAGATTGTTTTTTTTACATATTGGATATACTGTAAATGTTGTACACATTGGTCATTTATTATTTTTTTAGTAGGTATGTAAGAAACTAAGTTAGTTTGTTGTGGTTGCAAAAAATTAGTAATGTTAGTTTTTCAGTTCATTATTTTTTAGTAATTTTAGTTTTTCCGATTGATGTTCTGAAATAAATGCCACTTTTACAGTTCTTAGTTTTTCAGACTGTCTCAAATAAAATCACTTTCCTTGCTTTATGAAAAATAAAGATTTACCGAATGGATAAACCGATTTGAAATTATTGTATTTATCGGGGAAAAACCCAATTGAAATCGAAATTATCGAAATTATCGAAACCAAAAAAAAACAAAAATACCAAAAAGATCGAAAAACCGTCCGGTTTGGTTTTGGTTTTTGTTTGATGTAACAACCGGTAAATTGGTACGGTATGATTTTACCATTTATATTGTGGTTTTAGTATTGGTAAGGGGTCATTACCGACCATACCGTACCGGTTGTACCCCTAGAGTCAATCATGTAGGAAGCAACACTATATCATCTCAAAGACTCCAAACTTTGTAAAGCACATGAATGACATAATATATTGTCTCAAAACACTATCAAAGAGTCACATTGATATGGCATGAAGTTGTGACTTGGTCATCCTAAGTGTTAATTCGTATAAGTTTCAAACAAAATACAAAACGCTTTTTGGATTTTAAAAAAAAAATTCTAAAAGGAGAAAACTTTTTTGAATTTTTCGAACACTGTTTAGAAATAACCCAACAGTACCAAATGAATATTACCAGAAGAAATAGGGGACTACAAACAAGATAAATCCAGAACACTACACTGGTCGTTCAAATGAGAATCAATGTCCCTCGAATGAAAGTGCATGTCGTTAGAACAACAGCTTCGCAGGACAACTGATGTCGCTTGAATGCGAACTGATCTTGCTCGAATGAGAGAAATAATTTTCACAGGATTCCCAGAACGACATGCAGTTATGTCGAGTGAAAAAAGCTCGTGAAAATAGTTCCTAGAATGGGCAAATAGATCCCAAACAGTGCTAAAATAGGACCAAAAAATAAGAAAAGCAAAAAATGCTAACTAAGTATAAAACAAAAATATACACACTAGAAATAGGCAAAAGATAATATCATGCAAAACAACCTATTCTAGCAAACATTGTCTAGACCTCAACCGGTAGGTACGATGGAGTTTTCCAAAGATGGTGACATCTTTTGAAACAACTCCATCAACTCATGAGAAGTCTTGACCAAAAACTTTACTTTCTCTTGAATATGTGTAAACTCTCTATCATTATGTGCAAGAAAGTATCATGGGTGGGTCCATGTGTGCGAACATGTGTATGAGCAAAGTATGACACGTAACCCAATTTAAAACAAAACTTCGTAAGGTGTCCTCACTTTTTTCAATGAGAGAAAACATAAACTAGCCTAGGTACAACTCTCTCAACAACTCTAGGACGTGCTCTCTTAACATGAACGAGACGCCAAGGTGGGTTGGGTCGAGTCACTAAAATGGGAACCGGCTCGGGTGCAATAATAGAAGTGGATACACTGTCATGACCTTTTCCTAAATTTTCACCACCACCCAAAACGGGATTAAGAACCATCTTTTCAACTTTCTTAGATGCATTCTCTAAAGGGAATTTGACCTCCCGGTCATGTTCAAGATCACTCTCGAGTTGGGATACCCGTGTTATTGGACTAAACACCGTGTCGGTCAAATCACACTTTTCCCTCCTAAAAACACCTTTTTATTTCTCCAAATCAAAAACTCGATGACCTAAATCTCTATTATACTTATTCATTTTCAAGGTCTCGGTGTACAAATCCCTAAAAGATTTTTGGAGCTCACTTTCGTCTCCACTCTCAAACTCTCCCTCATATCCACTAGAAGTACTCGAGTCATCACCATTGCTATCATTGTCGGACAAAGTGGGTGTGCTCTCGTGACAGGCTAAAAAAGCAATACACTTTCCTTGTGAAGACTCATCCTCGGAATCATTCACATCTTGCTCACTATCACTCAAGGTCACTGGTATAGAAACTTTCTTGGCTTGTGAAGAATGCGCGACTGTCTGATAATTGATTAAATTCGCAACTTTCTACGTTGGCACACTTATTTAATTAGTGTCTATTTTTAAACCAAAATAAATCAGCCCCAAATCATTCAACTGCGTGTGTGCGTGTGTCAAACCATAAAATAAATAAATCATGCGACACAAGCTTAAGGAAAAATCCCCAAAGGGCAAAACCTTTTATTTCTAGAACTTTGAAAAGTTTAAAAGACCATTGACTTACATACCATCTTGCATCGCCCACAAGAGTAACGCACGGTGTCTTTGTCAAAGCTTCAAAGAAATGGCTAGAAATCTGCTGTGGTTCACGCGTAGCTATACCACAAGGACCGCAATCCTAGACACGCATTCTGAAATCTTAACAAGGACTCCCTCCACAATAGCATGCAGTTGTCGGTTGTAGAGCTCTCCCCACAAAGAATAAACAAGGGCAAAAGTTATGTTCTTGAACACCAAAACAATTCACTAAAGCATATGGGAGTTTTGTGAATTGAAAACAAAAAGGGATTAAAACCTAAAGGAAGAATCCTAAAGATTACTGCTTTGGCAGTGTTTCTGTTCTGGAAAACGTATGGACTTCTTAATGAAAACGTTACCATTTAATGAGTATTTATACACAAACGCACCGCATCGAAATTCGAGCTCGTTCAAATAAGAAGCATATGTCGCTTGAACGAAGTACGCATGTCGTTCAAACGACATTGCATGACTTCCAATCTCATTCGAACGAGATGCTTATCTCGCGCAAATGACCCGGGCGTCAAAATGGAGGTCCGCTTCGAAACTTAGAAAAAATACTCATTCTCAAGATTTGACGAAAAAGTCCTCTCCAACACTTAGAGAATATTTTGTAAAAATCTCCCAAAAGCTCTAAGTGAAAAGTAAAGGTATTTAAAACATAACCTTACCAAAGTAAACTTCGCGGAGTCTTGAATGATGAAGAACTTGAGTAATTCGGATCCGTCTTTGATGTAGATGTATCTTGAATGCGCTTCGACGGTGTAGCGGTATATGATATAATAAATTGATAACGGACCTATGAAAATATGTCCTTACAAATCTCCCCTATGTCTATGCCGGTACATACATAAAAAATACGAATTATCATAAACCAAAAATGCCTATACAAATCTACCCTCCCATGAATAAATTTGCAAGACCTCAATACAGTTGTTTAATCATCTTAGTCAAATCTCAAAGCTTTTCTCATCAGGGTGTGCAACATCATGATCTTCAATATTTGTACATACACACATGAGATAAAGCAAAAACCTTCGTGATGCATCGAGTTTGAAATGATATAAGAATAACGCATTAATAATCAAATCTCCCACATAATGTAAAAACTCCCCCATAACATGATAATTCATTCTCCCCCTTTTTATGATGTCCCTAAATAGACAAATGAGAAGAAATAATCAAAACATGGAGTGTCACAATAAAAATGCAAACAAAGATCAAACTACGCGCATGCAAACGGATATCCCAAAAATCTCACAAACTATTTTTTTGGATTTTTCAATTTTTCATACAAAAATAAGATACCACTTTAAAAAAAATATGATACAAAAAAAATCACACCATGGATTTAAACTAAACAACCAATTCATGGAAATGGAATGAATGGGTGTGAACACATTCGATAGGAAAATAAACTCAATCAATCATATGTGCACGATGCATATGTGTACCCCTAACGAATGAACATCAAAAGTATCCTTAGGTGTAAAAATTTGTTGAATTTAAATAACATCGACTTATGCAAATCAACAAATCAAAGTCAAAATGATTTTCACCCCAATAACGTCCAAAACTATGTAGCGCATTTTCAAGCATTTCAAGGACGTGCAAACCCGTCTAAATTCTCCAACCAAACTCCCTCAAATATATTTTCTTTTAGAGGTAATCTAAATTATCAAACTTTGGAGAATTGCTGCAAAAACCTAAAATGGCCCCTTTTTGGCATGAATTTCCTTTTTATTGCCTTTAAATTTTTTCGGGCTCTTTTAAACCTCTTTGGACCCCGGATAATAAAATTCCTCCATTTTTTAGGTCCAATTTAACGGTGGCTTAGTATTCGCAAAGGCAAAATGAACCATTCGCAGCCCTTCCCCATTTTTTAAACAAAGCACACAAACTCACAAAACGCTTCTTAAATGCACAAGTTCCTTATCAAAATTTATCGCGCTTGGTTCGTTTTAAGGACATGATTGAATTGAAAACACCCAACCAACATGTGATAAGATAAGCACAATAATCAAACAAATCCGTGCATGTGTTCAATAAAGGAAACATGAGTCAAACATGTAGGAAGTAACACTTAATTACATCTTAATGACTCCAAACATTATAAAGCACAAGGATGAATTGACCTATTGTCTCAAAACACTATCAAATAGTCACAGGAAAAAGGAATGATACCAATTTGTAGAATGCGACTGTGTGATAATTGATTAAATTCGCAACTTTCTACGTTGGCACACTTATTTAATTAGTGTCTATTTTTAAACCAAAATAAACCAGCCCCAAATCACAACTGCATGTGTGCATGTGTCAAACCATAAAATAAATAAATCATGCGACACAAGCTTAAGGAAAAATCCCCACAGGGCAAAACCTTTTATTTCTAGAACTTTGAAAAGTTTACAAGACCATTGACTTACATACCATCTTGGATCGCCCACAAGAGTAACGCACGGTGTCTTTGTCAAACCTTCAAAGCAACGGCTAGAAATCTGTAGTGGTTCACGCCCAGCTATACCACAAGGACCGAAATCCTAGACATGCAGACTGAAATCTTCACAAGGACTCCCTCCAAAATAGCACGCAACTGTCGGTTGTAGAGCTCTCCCCACAAAGAATAAACAAGGGCAAAAGTTGTGTTCTTGAACACCAAAACAATTCACTAAAGCACATGGGAGTTTTGTGAATTGAAAAAAAAAGGGATTAAAACCCTAAAGGAAAAAGCCTAAAGATTACTGCTTTGGCAGTGTTTTTGTTATGGAAAACGTATGGACTTCTTAATGAAAACATTACCATTTAATGAGTATTTATACACAAATGCACCGTATCGAAATTCGAGCTCGTTCAAACGAGAAGCATATGTCGCTCGAATGAAGTACACATGTCATTTAAACGACATCGCGCGACTTCCAATCTCGTTCGAACGAGATGCTTATCTCGCGCGAATGACTCGGGCGTCAAAATCGAGGTCCGCTTCAAAACTTAGAAAAAATACTCATTCTCAATATTTGACGAAAAAGTCCTCTCCAACACTTAGAAAATATTTTGTAAAAATCTCCCAAAAGCTCTAAGTGAAAACTAAAGGTATTTAAAACATAACCTTACCAAAGTAAACTTCGCGGAGTCTTGAATGATGAAGAACTTGATTAATTCGGATCTGTCTTTGATGTAGATGTCTCTTTAATGCTCTTCGACGGTGTAGTGGTATATGACATAATAAATTGATAACGAACCTATGAAAATATGTCCTTACAGCCTCTCTCCTAAGTCCAGTGGGACACTCAAATGACTTGTGCCCTTTCCCCTCACACTCAAAACACTTCAAATTTTCAAAATCTTCTTCACATTCTTTGGTCTTGTCTTTCTTTTTGTTTTTCTCCGAAAATTTTTATTGGAAGAATTTTGTTTTAAAATTTGGAGAATTTTTTTAAAATTGTTTGCAAGAAGGGCCATGTCAAAATCATACTCGTCATCAGACTCGGACTCAAAAAACCCACTTTCTTTTTCTTATCTTGGTCTTTAAGATCCATCCTTTTATCCTTAGGTTTAATAATGTCGGGAAACATGTCAATTTAGTACGTTTGTAGGTCTCCTACCAACTCTTTTAATTTCAAATGATTCAAATTTCCTAATGTATTTAACATAGTTATTTTAGGGATATAATGTTTCGACAATGATCTTAAAATCTTTTTAACCACTCGTGCATCAGGAATCGACTCACCAAGATTAAAACTAGTGTTGGCAATGTCGGCCAAATTTGCATAAAAGTCGTCAAAACACTCAGGCTCTAGAATGGTGATGGTTTCAAATTGAGTGGTCAAATTTTGAATTTTAGACTCTTTGATCGCGTTAGTGCCTTCTTGTGCGAGTTACGAAACATTCCACGCTTCTTTAGATGTAGAGCATGTTATAATACGTCGGAACTCGTCAGGGGTGATGTGTTCAAAAATTGCAGTAAGCCTATGTGAATTATAAGTGCTCCACATAAACTTATACTCAGTCTAGTCTGACACAGGTTTTAAATTTGTGACATCATTTGCGGTGACAGTGGGAGGAATCCAATCTCTTTCACAAATTAACCAAACTCTCCCATCGATTGCTTTTAAATGGGATTTCATGCGGACTTTCCAGTAAGCATAATTAGACCCGTCAAAAATTGACAACCAACGATATAATTTTTTGTTTGGGAACATTGCAAAAAACTTTCAAAAAATCAGATTTTTTAGAAAAATCTATATCACACAATTTTTTGGGAAAAATAGGAATACACGGTAAATTATCATAACCTTGTCTGATACTAATTTGAAAGATCATGTGCGATACTTATTTGAATAGATGCGCAAATTTCAACCACAAACTTATTTAATTAGAGTCAATTTATGAGTCAAATAAATTCATCCCTTCAACTCAAATAGCAATGTGTGTGCAAGTTTCAAACCAACATAAATAAAGATGCGACACAAACTTTAGGAAAAATCTACGAAGGGTAAAACCTTTTTATTTCACTATAATTTTAAATCTCAACTTACATCAGATTATAATGAAATACTATTTGACACTCGAATACATGAAGGCGTCAGGCTATGTCGTCAGCAATAAGTCCACACGCAGTGAACCTATATGAACCGCAGTCCAGTCTTCAGTACAATAACAACGCATCACTCCCTTATGACATGTAGTCACAAAACTCCGTCGAGACTCACTCCACAATAGCACGCAGGCCTCGGTTGTAGAGATCTCCCGACAAAGTATGAACAGTAGCAAAACTATGCTTTTGGGTTCCATAAAAACAACTCACCCAAAAGATATTGGGATTGTGAATTGTAAAACAAAATTTGAACCCTTAAAGTGTTGGAGAATAGAAAAATGTATTATGTCAAAACCCAGTTTTTCTCCACACGAAAATCAGAAGCCTATCACCCTTATTTATATTAAAAATTAAGGCGGTGACATATGGGCATAAAACATCTCTCGTTCGAACGACAGACGACGTCGTTCGAGCGATACTCCATCTCGTTCGAAGGAGATGTGACGTCGTTTGAACGACATTCATTAATCCCGTTAAATTTTTTTTTTATAGTTTTAAATAGCTTGGAATCCTTAAATATTAAAACTGTTTACGGGATCAGGAGATATTTATCCAAAACTTTTTTGATAAAATGTTTTTTGAAAAATAAAAATTATTTATTAAAAATTCCAAAAACCATTTTAACTTTTATATAAAATATCCCAACACTTTTAATATGAAATGAAAATGAAACTAAAACACATTTTACCAAATTCATCCTTGTTGGGCTTAAATGTTGAAGTCTCCTTGAAAACTAAATTTTTTTTTACCATATTCATCCTTGTTGGGCTTGAATGTTGAAGTCTCCATGAAATTCAGATTCGTCTTATGTAGATGTAATCTTCTCAATCCTTCGACGACTTGAAAATAACTTGTAGAGGTATATGACACCATAATTTTTATGGACAATGTATTTAAAAATCTCCCCTATGTCTATCCGAATTATCAAAACCAAAAATGGCCTATACTAATTTACCCTCCCAAAAACTCAAAAGTGGAGAGATAAATGAACAAGTCTTCAAACTTTTCAATCGATGCTTCAACAAACAACTTTCAAAAACTCCAATATTTTCTCATCAGGGTGTGCAACATAAAGATCTTCAATCGTACCTACACACATGAGACAAAGCAAAAACCTCGTTACGTATCGAGTTTGAAATGATATAAAGCATAAAAGTTCAAAGCCTAATCAAATCTCCCACATACTTAAACTCCCCAATAATATCATAATCCAATATCTCCCTTTATATTTGTCCAAAATAGACAATGAAAAGAATAAATCACATAGAGAGAATCGGGGTGTCACGGTAAACCAAACAAAAAAACTATTTTTGATTTTTTTTAATTTTTCATAAAAAAATGCAAAAAAAATGATGATACAAAAATACACACCCTGAATTTCTACTAAAACTACCATATCATGGATATGGAATGAATGGGTGTGAACAAATTCATTAGTAAAATCAACTCAATCATATCATATGTGTAAGATGCATAAGTGTACTCCTAACGAATGAACATTAAAAATAGTCCTTTGGTGTAAAAAAGTTGAATTTAGATGACATCGTCTTAATCATATCAACAAATCAAAGTATAAATTATTTCCACACCAATAATGTCCAAAACTATGTAATTCTTTTTTCATGACTTTCAAGTATGTGCAAACCGTTGAAAATTCCATCCAAACTCCCTCATTAAAAGATAATGCTTTTTTATTTTTTCTTACGAGGTGATGAAAAAAAAATGGCCCATTTTTGGCATAATTTTCTTTTTATTTCCTTTCAATTTTTTCAGGCTCTTTTAAACCTCATTGGACACCGGATAATTTTCAATTCCTCACTTTTTGAGGTCCATTTAAATGTTGACTTAATCGCAAAGGATAAATGACTACCTTTCATAGCCCTTCATCGTTTTTCAAAATAAAATCATACAACCTCACAACCGGTTTATAACATGCACTACTTTTTGTCAAGTTTTAATGCCTTTGGTTCGTTGTATATACATAATTGAGATGGAAACACTCAAACAATATGTGATAGACAAGCACAAAAGTCAAACAAATCCGTGCATATGTGTAATAAAGGACAAATAGAGTCAATCTTGTAGGAAGCAACACTATATCATCTCAAAGACTCCAAACTTTGTAAAGAACATAAATAACATTTATATGGACCAAAGATTCATTATATCCATACATCCATACCTCTCTGGGTTGTTTATGAAATTGGAAGGTTAGTCTTTCATCTTGATGTTGAAGTCTCTTTAAAACCTCATCCTTCACCTTCAACTGAGAAAGTTGGTCGGCAAGGGCTTTGTTTTTAGCTTCCAGTTTTGAGGTCAAATCAGTAACATCTTAACTCTTTGCCCTCAGCTTAGAAACTTGATTATCTAAAGTTTTCTTGGTCCTAGTCTCTTATATAGTTTGTTGGCTATCTCTTTACCTAGAAGACAATGTAGGTTTGGATTTTCACGAAGTTTCAACTATTTCCCTCAATTTGGCATTTTCCTCCTCCAAAAGAGAGATACCTTCGTCAACACCAGCAATAGAAATTAATTCAAAGACCCAAGTTCATCACTCAATTTATTATTCTCTTCTTTCAAAAGTCTAGCGATCTCTCTGGCCTCATCAACCTCACAATTTAGTAAAAACTCTTCTTTTATGAAAGTAGAGGAGTATTTCGCCAGCTTCTCTTCAAATCCCTAGGCTTCACTCAATGTCCACATGAAGTAAAGATTTGATCTCATTATTCTCTTCCTGTAATTCTTCAATCATTTCATAATATGCAACATTATTGGCCACAGATCGATCAAGAAGAAACTTCAGATAAGTGTATGCATCCTTGGCCTGATCAAAAGCATTTGCGCCGTAAAAGTCTGTTAATTATGTAATAGTCAAGTCCAAGTGACCAGCTCTGAACAGGTTATTGTAGTGTTTGAAGAGGTCGAAATCACTGGAAGAAATTTGTTCCATCTTGGCCATAAAATAAAAAGATAAAGTAACAAATGATCAACAACAAAAGGAGAAGGCAGAGTAATAGTCGAGCAATAATAAATGACATGTGAACTGAAGGAACAGTTCTTTCATTGATAAGTAAGCAAAGGTACAAGTACACTAGAGCAAAAATGAAAAAAATAAACGAAAAGGTGCGAAATACAAAGACCGAACACCTAAAATGTCTACACCTTCTTCTTATCATTTTCAACATCAGGATTTGCATCTTAGTCGGTAGAAGGGGCATCTGGATCAACAGGGGGTTTTATCTTATTTTGTTGGAGGGATAACTGAGTCAACAACATTCTTATCTTGGTCATCATGAGGGGTTGTAGAATAATTTACCAAAGAAGATTCCATTGAACCATTGTCATCCTCAATCTCTGCATCAAGGTTTGGGGAGAGCTGGGTTCATGCTTGAGGAAGAGTTCAAAATCCTCAGCGGTACCAACTTTCTTCAGTGCCGCCGACCAACCTTCTTTGAAGAATTTTTCTTGACATACCCAACTTGAGCAGAAGTGGCAGAAATAGACTTATCCCAACCCTTTTTAAAGGAATCATCCCTAGACTTCTTCCTCTTATCCTTCTCAACTAAAAAGTCTTTGGTCAACTTAGCTACTTGACTTTCATCAGCCTTTACCTTGCGCTCAGCTTGAGTAGCATTTGACTTAGCCCTCTGCCGTTCTTCCTCGATAATCTTGATCTCCTTCTCCCAAGCCTTTTTCTCAGTTTCCAGATCCTGACGGCATTCTAGAAAAGCCTGCGTTAGACCTTCAAATGCTTATTTTACTTCTCCCTAGGAATAACGTAGTTGATCATCCTTCTCCAATATTTGATTATAATCATCCAAAAACTGTAAGAAAAATCCAAGTTAATATGAAATTAAAAAGGCATGAATAGTATCTAACCAACATAAAAAATGAAAAGTTACCAAGGCTAGGCTTTGAGAAGACCTTACTGATAATTAAGATCGGGACATTAAAGTAGCAAAAACCATCTGGTTAGCGAGTGTTCCAGACTTGATCATCTTCCTAGCCAAGCTAGGAATAAAGGCTACAAATGAGCCAGCAGCAGATGGGACTTTATCAACCAATCCCAATTGGTCAACATCAATGACCTTCTCAACCAAATTATCGTAGGACCTCTCCTTAGTCCCTTGAGAAGGGACTCATCACCTTTGGGTATTGAGGGCTTTTTACTAGCCACAACTTTATTCTTCAAAATAGCAGTATCAACTATCTTCTTGGCACCAGTTGAAGGGTTATACTATAAAAGGTTGGGTATTTTTATCTTACCCATACTAATAACAAGTGTAAGATTAAATTCAAGAGAACTGGAAGTACCAACTTTAACAACAACTCCAACAGATTCATTGGCAGAGGAAGTAGATATTGGGTCATTCTCCAAGTTAATTACAATTGATGGAATGCGAACTATTGGTCTGGCTATGAAGGAGGTGATGGAGGTCTTATACTCCAGCAATATAGAAGGTGATAGGGGGTGATCTTCACCTATTCTCTGATTAAGACCCCACAAGAATTTTAGCTCCTCTAAATTTACTTCAGCAGGCTTGGGACACTTTCTCTTACGTTCTTCTGCAATAAAGTGATAAGCGCTAATAGTTAGTATGCATCCGAAGGGAGATAAATAAAGAAAATTAAAAATTAAAATAACAAACTATCCCATTCCTCGATTGAGGGCATCTGGGACGCTGATAGGCCCCCTCATCCTAAAGTGGGGCATGTTGCCAATGTTTAACTATTGAAGCATGACTCCAATAATCTTTACTAGAGTCAGGAAAATTCAACACTAAATCCTAATTGTCCGCTCAAGTTTTTAAATAATATGTATTCTCCCCTACAATCTCCCACTTATAATAAAACATAATCTCTGGAATCCTAATATAGGTCCCATAGATTTTATTTAATCTATTTACATCATTGACAATTCTCCGGGTATTAGGAGCCACTCGTGTTGGGACAACGTCAAAATATTGGCAAAAACGAAGAAAAAAGGTTTTGGTGGAAATGAAAAACCACACTCTAATATAAACATAGTGGGAATCCAGTGACCATCATCCAAGGAATATACATCTAAAGGTCCATGGGGGACTTCTAATTTGACCCAAGATGGAATTTTATGCTCTGCCCTAAATTATCCTAAACACTCATCATCAATTATGTAAACCATGGCGTAGAAGGAATGAAATGAAAAAAAACAAAGAGAAGGAAAGTGTTTTTACATAAAATTAAGGATTCAGAAAGAATTGTCAAAAGAAAGGAAGAATGATGGAAAATGATCACGTAAAAAGTTCAAAAATGGCGGCTACATTTTGAAAATTTAGGATAAAACAAAACCTCCAAACGCCTCCCAACTTCTTTAGGTTTCCTCCAAAATAGCGAACAAAATGATTAAACGTACCATCGATTGCCATTCCGACGGCTTCGCTAATCAGAAGGTTAAAAATGACCATTTTCCATTTGGCGGCTAGCTAAAATTAAAATTATTTGCAAAAATGGCATTTTCAAAAGTGTGGGAGGTCGTTGCCGACTAAGCATCATAAAAATACTCCGAGGTAGTTCTAGAATCAAATGCACCATACTTTCATGCAAGCGCCATGCATGGAACATTAGGGTCTTCTATTGATGCCAAAAATTATCTATCTACATGGACCAATCATCAGTGAACATGTGTCCTCTTACATGGCAAAAGTCCTAGTCAGTAAGAAGTAAATCTTCCGACCAACATAAGGAAGACTGACCAACACAATGAATGCCGACCAACACAAGGAAGGTCGACCAACAGGATAACGAAGCGTCATCATACCAAGGTTCATGTTACACGTGGTTTACGCAACGAATCGTTACAATTATTATGTAAAGATGTAAGTTCTTAATTATATAAAATCATTCCATCCCTTGATATTCCAACCCTTGGCCTCTGGGTTACCATAAATACATTGCATCCCTTTCATCAAGGGCACGATCGAACGAATTTTGGGATATTCTTATCTACAAAAGTACCTAGTTTTTTGTAACCACCAACATCAATAAAATAACAGTGGACGTAGGCCCTTTCCAATAGCTGAACCACTTTAAAAAACTCTTTATTTATTTTTTATTACATATTTTATCTGTGATTAGAACATTAGATCAAGTATAGTTTTTTACATTAACAGATGTATTCAAACGACATCTCAGTGTCGTTCAAACGACATGGACAATTCGTTCTAATGATATGGACAAGTCGATCAACCGACATAGGGATATCGTTCTAACGACCTGGAAACTTAAAGTTTTTTATTTAAGGCATTATTTCTCATAAATTTGAAGTGTGCAGAACCAAAATACATAATAGAATAGTCATATTTTTCAGCACATGTCTTTTGAGGATTTCAATGCTAAAACCATCCTTATAGATTTAAAAGATCCGAGCTTTCGTACTCATATTTTATAGAGATCTTTTTTTCACCACTGGAGTTTATTCATCTTTATTTAACATTTGTTTCGTCGAGTTTTGTGGTGGAGAAGTAGATGATTTCGTGTTCTGAATCATAGACGTCGCCAAAGCTTCATTAGTGGATACCGAGGCACATGTGGACTTGTGTATTGTGGACCTTCCATGGAAGGACTTCTGCGTTGCACTGTGGAAGAGTGGCTGAAACATCATAAGAGCATCAAGGCATATGGGGTATCGAGTCATTGAGTAAGGATACTCTTTGTACTTTGTAATACCATATTATAGTGATTGTCTGGCTTGGGTCGTCCGAGGTTTTTTTCCCTTAATAGTTTCCTTGTACATCGGCATTGTGTACTTTACTTTATTTTACTTTTTTAATCACCTAGATGCATTATTAGGATTAAACTAGATAAAATTGAGCTTAAGTAAAATTAGTTCACAGAAAAATGGTTTTCACCTTAAGCACATATAAGAAAAAGGGGCGTACAAAACCAATTAAAACTTTGCACCAGTTTTAAACCTAGTTGTTATGATAAACTGGTTGACCAAATTTTATCTTGACCTAAAACATGCATCTAGGTGAGAGGAGGATAAATAATAAATAAATAAATCACATGACACGATGATGTACAAGAAAAATCCACCAAGGGAAAAACCTCAAATAACGCCGCCATGCAAATTTAGTGTGATACAGATTTACACAAGTTGATGGATGACTTTATTCAACAAATCCATGCCGTCACAAACCTTAATATGTCTTCAATCTTATACTGGTCCTCCATAGTTACAATTGAGGAATCCACCCACGCAAGAAGCCATGACGTGTGAGTCCACACATGCCTCAGTATCCACCGATCTAGCCTCAATAATCGTCTATGAATAAGGAACACAAACACACTGCTTATTCATCGCAACACCACACCAGGGAGTCCATCATATACAAACAGTAAATCGAAGCACAAAATCCACCACAACAAATGTTTTCTATCAACATGATGAGAGAAACAAACTACGGTGCCCTCAAATAAGATCTCAAAGAATATAGAAATATGAAACTTGGATTATAAAACATTTTGGGTGAAATTAGGGTCTTGGAGCTTTTAGATATGGATGGCAAAAAAAATTCTCCAAAAATCCTTTAAAAAACTAATGCTAGATCCACTTTATATGGAAAACATGATTTTTAAGGTGACATAATTTTTAAGTAATTTTATTAGAGAAAAAATAAGACTTCATTGGAACAAAACTACAAACTCTTTTAAACCAACTCAAACCTCGTTCGAACAAAATGCCAAACTCGTTCGAACCATTTTTGAACGAGATTAAAACAACTTTAATTCGATAAATAGATAAAACTCGTTTGATGTTCATTTCAAGTTTGTTTGAATGGCCTTCATTCTCATTAGAACGAAACCCTAATGTCCTTTAAATGACTTTATAACTAAACAATATTTTTCTTTTAAAATTAACTTCAAACATTTCAAAAACGAACTCCCAAAAATAATAAATTCTAAGATCTCAAAATTCATACGCATTCATCCCTGAGAGGTCTTTAAAAACGTGAAGAAAAAATGAGGCATGAAACATGGCACAATACGTAATCTTTGAAGCTTTTTCACTTATTCTTCACTTAAGCATGTCATAGGCTTAAAAGGTCAACAACTCAAATCCTAGACTATGACACAAAATGTTTTGTCCGAAAATAAGAAAGTACATACAAATTGACTCAATTTGAAATTTATCCTTCTGAATCTCCCCCTTTGGCTGTTTAGGGACAAGATCAAAAACGAAAAAAACTATGGGCCTTCAATCTCTCTAAAAGACTCAATCTCTAACCCAAAAAGAAAAAAAGTACAAATGTTTAACAGTCACATACGCTAAGCAACTTTGCACGCTTGAAACCTTTGTCGCATATTGTTAACTTGCTCATATAAATACACCTTCAAATGAAACTTGAATATATAAAATTTAAAACGCATAAGAAAAAAGCTCCACTTTATCTAACAATCCTTTCCTAGATAAGACGTCTCCCATAAAGATAAATATCTCCTCTGAACACCTATAGTAAAAAATACCATTCCCCCTCCCCCCCCCCCCCCCCCCCCCCCTTTTTTTGTTCAAGAATAGACAAAGCAAGTATGCAGAAAACTATTTCTTCAACATAAAATATTTTTCCCCCTAAATGTAAGAACATGTAATCAGGAAATTAAGGAAGGGGGAATAATATCATGCAACAGTATAAAGTGTAACAAAACATAACTTGGAAACACAATCCAAAAAATGATCAATAAATACCGATATTAATGAAAATTTGATACTAACTTGAATAAATGATGAATCATGAGATATCAATACAAACAAGCAACAATAGATATCAATAATATTATATAGCATGGAAATTTGATCGAAGATGAACCACATGGTAAACATGGATTAAATGCAAATCCAAAGACTCAAAATAAAAACGATACCATATATATATATATATATAACTTGGAAACACAAGCACACGATCCAAACAATGATCAATAAATACTGATATTAATGCAAAAATGATACTAACTTGAATAAATGATGAATCATGAGATATCAATGCAAACAAGCAACAAGAGATAACAATAAGATTATAAATCATGGCAATTTAAATAAGATTATAAATCTTGGCAATGTGATCAAAGATAAACCACGTGGTAGACATGGATTAAATTAAAATCCAAATACTCAAAACCGAAACGATATCATATATATATATATATATATATATATATATATATATATATGAAAAATAAACCGATGACACACATGCACATATAGTTAGGTAAAAATGACCACAAAACTGATAAAACACATAAGTTTTACACACTAGTATAGTGTCGATATGTCTAAAACATATGGGATGGAGTGAATGAGAGTGAACTAGAAACAAATGAATTATGACCCAATTACTTAAAAATGACCAAAGAGCTCTATTTGACCTCAAAATTTTATCAAACTAAGATTCATCCTTGAGTGACATATAAAGTGAACCTATTGAACAAACAAGAAAAATACACATAAGCGTAAACATTTGATTATTTTACAAATCAATAGCATTATGACATAATATGTATAACTAGGATTCATTATGAAAAGCCATTGATCTTCAACTATAATACCCTCAAAACATAAACAACAATCATATATATTTCTCACGTAATTCCTTTAGAAATACCATTTTTAAAAATCAAACAAACAAACTTGTTGGCCTTTAATCTTTTCTTTTTGCCTTTGATTTTTTACGCTCTTACCAATCATTGCTTTCCCTCAAAGTATATTTTCTCCTTTCATAATAAAAATCAACATAATCATGAGCAACGGTTCTTCCATGAACAAATCCCCCATAGTCATCAGATATGTAGATGACAAGATTGATGAAAGAACATCTCACAAAGCTCAAATATAATTTGTGAACTTATAATTCAAAAGAGCTCGTGCATCTGTGTGTGGAGGCAAATTCAAAGTTAATCCATTAATAAAATCAAAGCCGAAAAACTCCATGAAAGCATGATTAGGAACAATCTAAGAATCAAAAATCGTAATCAAATGTCCTAATCAAATGGAAACAGGAATAAAATGAATTTAAACACACCAATATGATAAAAAAAAATATGTAAAAGTATACTACACGTAAACAAAAAATCTTTTAGAGTTTTTAAACATTTGAAAAAGATACCAATTAAAAAAATAATTCGGAAGACAAACATAATATTTTTGTATTATTCTCAATAAGACCCAAAAAAGGAAAAATCGAAATACAAAATACTCAAACCACGTACAACTAATAAACACATATAATGAAGTACAAAATCTAGTGTATGAAATCATGCGAATAAAATCAACCATTAGATATAGCATGAGAAGTATCATGTGTAGGCTTTCAATAATCAAGAAATCTACCAAAAAGCCTCTAAATATGATTTCATAACCCACATATACGAAATGTGACACTTCGGGTTTTAGGAACCCCGGTGACTCTATTCTTAAACTTCTTAAGACCATTTCTAAGATCAAAGCAACAACACCTAAGGCGACCTTTCCTACCGCAATGTGTTCATGGGAAGACATGGCGAGGGGAGTAACCAAAGGGTTGACCTTTTCTAATGTTCCTCGAAATAGTTCACTCTCTCAAAAGCATGGTCTTGGATTTAGTAGAGGAAGAATATTTATCATCAAAACCAAACCCATACTTGTCATCTTTGATTTCGACATTGCCTCTTATTTTACCTCATGTTTCTGAACTGGAATCCAAATTAAATTTAACATGACTCAAGTCTCTCAATAAGTCTTCTAACTCCACTATCCTACCCTCAAGTAAATGCCCAAACTATTAAAACTTAAGAAGATCATTCTTCAAAACCTACATCAAACCACGAAGGTTATCTCACTCACCCTCAACATACCCGAGTTTCTCTTTAAGTGTCCTCTCACGTTACTTAAGGTCCTCAATCAATTTAACATTATTATCACCTATGGCATGTTCCTTCAATCTGGATTTCAACTTCAATTTTTTCTTTTTCACATTCAACGTTTCTGTATACAACTCATGGATGAAAACTTGGAGTTCACTCTCCTCCTCCTATTTTTCAACCTCATATTCTTTCTACTCTCTCCATCATCACTCACTTTGGGATAAAAACTAATGTCCTATGAAATGTCATGATCATAATTATCTACATGGGAATATTTTTCATTAAGGCTCTTATGACTACCCATAAACACATTGTAGTTACACTCAATAAGGGAATTGGAACCCTCTTTAGGATCACTGTCACTAAGGGTGGAATTATACACCTTTGGTTTCTTTCCCTCCTTCCTTAGTTTAGTCAGACATTCAAATGCCCTATGGCCATAGCCCTTACACACAAAGAATTTATCCCATCATCCCTCTTAAAATTATCATTATGATTTTTAGGAAATTGACTAGCCTATTTATACTTGTTTTTCTCAATCTTCTCTACATCTTTTGATTATTTTTAAAACTTGAGAAATTTTCTAAACTTCCTTTCAAACATGGTTATATCATTCAAATCAATGTTTGAATCGTTATCTCAATAAGTATCTCCTCCTTATGGGCTTTCATATCAATGACCTTGTTCATTTTCTTCATTTTGGAGGAAAACATGTCGAGCTCATAAGTATGAAGATCACCTACAAGATGTTTAAGTTTTGTAGAGTACAAAGTACCCAAGGAATTCAAAACTTGTACTTTTGAATTAAATTTTCAGGCAAGTAGATTAAGATTTTCTTTATAACTCAATTTTGAGGTTTTCTCTCTCCCAAGTTAAAAACGAGTTCATGATATCTTATAGTCTAGTATAGAACTCATCGATAATTTCACTTTCCTCCATCTTAGTAGTTTTAAATTGAGTAATGATGTTTTGAGGTTTGGACGCCATAAAAGCATTAGTACCATCATAGGTGAGTTAGAGTATGTATCAAGCCTCTTTATACATTTCACAAGTCATGATACGAAAGAACGTTTTCGATGTAATCGAAAAAAATAAAGCATTTAAACCTCGAGAATTATATTTTTCTAACCTATGTTCTTCCCCATTCCATGATTCTATGGGTTTAGGATTCATATATTCACCATCTAAGGTTGTGGGTAAGGACCAACCATTAATAACCGTTTACCACACCTGTTCATCTATTATAAGTTTTAATTTCATACACATTTGTTAGTACTCATAATTAGACCCATCAAACATTTGTCCCTTAGAAATTGAATGATCTTCGGAATATAAACCACCAAATTCATGCCTAAAAAATGAATCTAAACATGATAACATATTGTTCTAGATCTAATACCAATATGAAATCATAAGCAAGGTAGGGTTTGAAAAAAAATGTCCATTTTTAATTTTTTCTAAATTAAATATACAAACTTAAAAAAAATAATACAAATAAAAGTTTGTGCTACTTTTAGACCGAGTTTTTGTGATAAATCGATTTACAAAATTTATCTTAACCTAAAACATGCATCTAGTTGATAGGAGGAAAAAAAATCACACAACATGCCGATATAATAGGAAAACCCACAATGAAAAAAACCTCAGACGACCCAGCCATGAAAATTCACTATGATATAGATTTACACAAGTTGAGAGATGAATTCTTCAACAACTCAATGCTCTTTCAAGACTTGACACGTCTTTAATCTGCAACTACTCCTCTATAAATATAAGGCAGTAATCCACTCACGCAAGTTTCTGCAACATGTGAGTCCACACTCGACTCGATATCTAGCGATCTAGGCTCAACAACCATCTACGAATATGGAACATGGATGCACCACTTCTTCATCGCAACACCAAACCATGAAGTCCATCTTGTGTAAACAGTAAACCAAGTATGGAATCCACCACACAAAACTTTCTCAAGATTGTAGACACCCCATTCTAATACCCCCTAACTTCTCCTTAGGTCCCTATCACCTCCCTTCATCATTTCAAAACTAAGTCACCCCCGGGTACTAACCTAAAGGCCATCAGGCACTCCCATGCTCTGTTTGACTAAAAGTCAAACTCTTCAGCTCGAACGAGACTGAATGAATCTTCGAGGGCCACTGAAACCCCTTTCCAATTGTCCATCCCGTGTATGATTCTTACTTACGATATGAACGATTGAATATTTTAAGGGAACTGAAAACCCTTTCCAACGGTCTGCCCCCGTGTGTGATTCTAACTTATGGTACGCACGAATGATCCGTTTTACTTTGAAAGGTCACCGAACGCTTCTAGTACCCATTTTACCAAAGTCAACTCCCCAAATAGAGTTAAACTCTTTAGAATGTCGAAGTACATCTCCTAAACTTTCCAATGGTTTGTCCCGTGCGCGATTATGACTTACCATGCGGACGAACGATCCGTTTGCGTTCGATAATTCCTCATCCAAAGGACCGATGAACGCTTCCAAGCCACATTTGACCCAAAGTCAACTCTCGAACCCGGGAGCATTCCAAAAGACTTTTGAAGGTATCTGAAGTAAATTTCCAATGGTTCACCCCATATACAATTTGAATCAACGGTTGGTGCTCTAGGACCGATTTTCCAAAGGAACCTGAATGAGTCTGCCAAACGGCAGGTTCCAAACCCTGCTTATCGGTAGTGTGCCTAAACACACCTGCCGATTGGCAGGACCAGGGCTATGCCGATCGAAAATGCCCTGGGACTATAAAAAGGAGGGCCTAACCTCATTTTAAGGAGGAAGAAGATTTGAAAACCTATCACTCTCAACAAGCTCAGAAAACCCCTCTCGGAGTCAGCGTGATTTCCACATCCAAATCCATTTCCAACCTTCACTTTTCATCATCCTTTTCATCAAACTTGGTGAATCAAGTATCTTCCATCATCACCCAAGTGCAAGGTCTTCTCTCCAACATCCAAGATCAAGCTCAAGATCTTCAAGAAGGCCCAACTTTCTCAACTCTCTCTTTAAATTCCCTTAAATTCACATTAATTTGTTTTATTATTTACCACTTTTATTCTCTCATCTCACATATCCTAATATACTTTTTATTTAGTATTACTGCACATCTCTTATTTTCATATAAATAAAAACCAAAAAAAAGAAAAATAGGTTTGCTCGTAAATTCCAAACGAGAATTATCATACTTTTCTCACACTTTTCTCACGACTAAAACACATTTTTACACACACACACACACACACACACACATAAGAGAAGTCCCCGATTGGATTAATGGGATAAATCCCACCCCTCATTTTGAATACGAACTATGTGGACTTTAATGCCTCTATAGGCTACGTAGGCATCTCGGGGTAAAACCCGAGAGTCGAGTCCTTTTCCTATTTTTTTTCTATTTTTCCTATATTCTTTAAACTTAATTCTCTTAGACTCTCTATATATATATATATATATATTTGTTCTTAGTGGTGTATTATCCCGTATGCATTATCATTCCCTTATAATGATGAACGTTAGGATAATCGCGTAAATACTATTTACTAATATTACTTTTAGGGACATTCCTACGGATGACTCGCTTTATCTCTTCCATGATACAAGTTGATGATTCCTATCTCTGCTATATATACACATGCCCACATATCACGGGGAAATAAAAGAAAATAACAATAACCCATGAGAGACCGTAAGGGCGGAATGGGTGCCTAACACCTTCCCATTTCGTAACTTTGCCTCCGAACCCTTTTCAAATCATTTTGGTTTCGTATATATCAGTATGTATTTTGATGCTGTCCTTCTGGGTGGCTCCCTTTTCTTTTGTCTATTTTGAGTAAAATAGATTGGTGACTCCATCTCTCTACATTTTTAACCTCATCACCAACGCCGACCGAAGCGCTCCCGACAGGGATGTGCAGGACCAAGATCCTCTTGAGAGGAAGGGGACACCCCCTCTTCTTTGTCTCTCCCGCCGCGAGGATCAGAAGGGATAGCCACAGTGGCGCCTCCGCTGGGGATTTTCATTTTGAGGGCTAAACTCTTTTATATGGGTGTTATATTTGTTCATATTTTCCCCTATTTTGCATGTTCCCCTTTACTATTCATATGCACCTCATGCTTATGCTTCTATTCACACACTTGTAGAAAATTCTCCATGTAAACTTCACGCCACGTGCACCTAGGATCAAATATGTCCCCATGTTGCACACATCATCCATCCATACATTGTATACCATTAGTACTTGTACTTTGCTTCCTGTTTGGCATGATCAAGAAAGATACTCTCATTATAAGATACTAAATAGAAGAATCATGCATGATTCACACGATATCACCAAAGATCATTGTGATTGACCAAATTTTGTCCAGTAACTGGAGGGTCACTTCGTGATGGGCACTGGTCCGGTGGGGCATAGTTAGCCTAAGTGATATGAATCACACCTTCCATTAGCCAAGTACCTTAGACGTATATTGAACGGTTCCCCCGCATCTTACCGCTTGACCGAAGTTATGAAGGGAGGTATATCATAGGGAACTCGTTCACGTACGCCGAGTATATTGAATTTGCTCTCATGCGTACCGTCCCCACGAGGTATATGGTGAGGCAATTCACATACACTCAGGTATATCAAATGGCTTGTTCACACGTACGGATTTCCCTCAAAAGCAAGACGTATATCGTGGAAGCCACGTCAAATGGGGGAACCCTTTTCGATTCACGCAACTAACTGCATACCCGCATATAGGTGTCAAGCCAAGGACACACATGTTAGATTGCCGGTTTCAACTCGAAACTCTGCAGAAATTCTTGGTCGGCCTGCCGCCCAAATTTTTGTGCATTTTTTAAAACAGGACCCTGCCCCGTGAGCCTGGTCACAAGTCCAACCATAGGTTTGAATATCTTATAAACCCAAGTTTTCCAGGCTCGGGTCCCGTCCGGCATTTCATTTTGCATTTAGGAAAATTTAATACAAGTGAGAACATAATAATAATAATCATGCTAAGACCCGTCTCCCAAATATTGATCCTTCCTTTATCAAAAATCCAAAAACATTTCTCCCTTCTTTATCAAAAATCCAAAAATATTTCTCTTTTCTTTATCAAAAATGCAAAAATATTTTGTCTTTCAATCTCAAAGAGAAAAAAATGTTAAAAATACTTTCCTTCTTTCTTTTCAAGAATAAATCCCATTTTACGCCTTCTCAGGTCGATCGCACGCCCTTGGCCTGGCTCCTTATTGGCTTCGGTCTTCAGTCAAATCACCCCGGAGTTCAGTTTGTTCCCCTGCTACTTCTTTCGAGTCCGGTATCCATCCATTTTCTATAGATAACACATATCAAATACCAATTGTGTAGCCAGATCTTATGGCAATTTTAGCCCAGCTCGTGTCTAAGATTGATAACCTTCAGACTTAGGTCCCAAAGATGCAATGAAACTAGGTTCCTGTTCCTCAAGAGCCCAATGCCCTATTTCCTTCTGCTATAGGTCCAACCGAGCCTATCTGGGTTCCTAAAGAGTATCAGCACGCTCCGCGTGCCCATCCTGCTAATGGGTCGCCGCCTGCCCGACTTCCTATACCAAACCTTGCCCAGTCTGGGGCTAACTTGCCTATGATCATTGATCCAAAAAAGGAAGAGTTGAACAAGGTCAAAGAAGATATTAAGATTCTAAATAAGAAGTTTGACCAAGTCCGAATCTCTGTAAATTACATGGACTACACCCACATGTCTCCTTATCCTAGGGCAAGGTTACCCGAGAAGTTCAAGATGCCAAATATCGATAAATTCAGAGGAAGTGGACCCCCAATTATTCACCTTCGCAGTTATCACCATTCCATGACTCTCCTAGGGGCTTCTGAAGAAGTGATGTCCCAATTATCTCAGTAAACTTTGAAGGATAGCACCCTACGAAGGTTTTTATCCATCGAGGAGTCCAGAATCCGTAGCTGGGAGGATGTAGCCCGTGAATTCATGTCGGAGTAAAAATACAACGAAGATCTTGAAGTCATCCGCTGTGATTTAGAACTATTCATACAGAACTCTGGGGAATAAATTAGTAACTTCATATCCCTATGGAGGGAAAAGGCAACCACTATGACCAATCGGACATCCAAGGAAGAACAAGTCAAACATAGTGAAGAAGAACTTCTTACCCCATGTCCGAGCAACAATGGGAGGACAATACTAACCCCACTTTCGATCTCTCAGAGAAGCAGGAGTAGAAATCGAGGAAGGTCTTGCTAAAATAGAGGTTGAACCAAAGAAGGTGTCTGGACAGTTCACCCCCAGAAAATATGACAAACCTGTGAGTGCTGCAGTCTCAACCATCAATAACATCTCTTAACTAACCACTTCATGGGCACTAGAAAGCCACCCTGTCCCAGTTCGAAAGAAATACACCGAGCTCCATGCTCCCCTCTCCAAAGTTAATCAAGCCCTATTAAGCCGAAACCTTATCAAACCCTTGGATTCCCGTCCATTACCAAATCAACTTCCAAGAAACTTTAATGCAGATGCCTATTGAGCCTTTCATCAAACTGCTGGCCATACCACTGACCAATGCTTTCACCTTCGAAACATAATCCAAGGTCTAATTGACCGGGGTATCATTACCCCACCAGTCAATCCTAAGACAAACACTACTCACAACCCACTCCCAAATCATACCAATGATATCTTCCTAGAAATGGACCTATAATTTGATCCCTCAACTCAAATCACACCCATACACTCTCCCAAGCCTCTCCAAACTTGCCCATATTTCCTTCTACACCCTATTAGCCTCACTGATCAGGCACTGTCACTCCTTACCAGAGCATGCATCGCTGTCCGTACTCGTTCTAAAAATGGAGGTTTGGAATTATCAAAAGTGTTAAACCAACTCCTAGAGTTCTGGCTAAAATTTCCATCATAGATGATCATTAATTGCCAGAGGTTCAGTATGCTATTTATGGAAGCACGGAAATGGACCCGAGAGTCAGACAGTTGGGTGGTACCAATCGATGAAGTCATCCTAGATGATGTTGTCCAGATCATGGTAGAACTATTTAGGAAAACCAACGATATTTGCAGTATGACCGAGTTAATTAATACTCTGAAGCTACAAGGACGCCTGGTCCCTTCACCCTCACTTATCCCCACAGAATGGGAAGACCTATATGAAGAAGCCATTGAAGTTAGAGAATGCATTGACTTTACATGGAAAGATAGAATTGTTGCAACTGTATGAGGGGAAGAATTCGAATAAAGGGCAAGATTCAGAGAAAACTGGACCGGTAACCGATATATGTGGGATGATATCATTTGAAGAGCTCCTTTGAGAAATAAACAAGATGACAGAACAACCTGAGATTGACAAATAAATAGGGTTCAAGTTCTTCCCTTCTCTAGTAAATCACATTACCAGATCAGGGAGGCATTACTAGATCCCAAGCCCACTACTAGCCAATGACAAAGGGAAGGGTGTTTAAAACCTTCCTATGCCAGAAATGACCATCGAGGAAAGCAAGATCCTCGATCCACTGAAGAAAACTCAATCTAACATCACTCTATGGGGGGGGGTTTCATGTCTTCCCAGCTACACATAAATGCTTTGATCAAATTTCTCATTGGACCCACAGTTCCTCCTTCAACCACACTAGAATAAGTGATAAATTTAGTCAGATCCTTGACCTCTACCCGAATGCCATCCTTTTTCGAAAAAGAAATCCCCAGAATTGGGCCAAACCACAATCATGCACTCAACATATCCATCAAGTTATGGGGAAGATCATACCACTCTCTCTTGTCAATAATGGATTTGCCTTGAATGTCTGACCATTAAGAACCTTCAAATGCTTAGAACTGAAGGAAAGTGACCTCGCTCCAACCTCCACTGTCGTACGTGCCTATGATACTACTCGTCGAGAAGTAATGGGATCCATAAAACTTGTAATATGGGCTCGCCCTATAAACCCTATCATTGAATTCCAAGTTATTGACATCCCAGCTTATTTCAACCTGTTGCTCGGATGACTTTGGCTCCACAGTATTAAGGGTGTATCATCCTGACTCCATCATAAATTGAAATTCTTCGCTGACGAACACGTTGTCACCATTTTGGGTGACGACGACAATATCGAGGGTGCAAGCACCAGTAAACCAATCCTTGAGATACATAATGGGTCAAATGATATGCTCCTATTAGGATTCCGAGTTGAGCCACTTCTACTCCCGGCAGGGAACGATTTCAAAGAAATGGTTTGTCCAGAATACGACCCACATGGCAACATCAATGTGATTTGGATGTTCAGAAACATGCACTTCATGCCCGAGTTTGGGCTAGGGAAAATATAACAAGGGATACTTGATCCCATTGAACTGAAGAAAGTTTTCCCTCCTTATGGTTTGGGGTGTCAATCATCAGAACAAGAGCTCAAAATGATCCTCCAGTCTCGACCAATGAGAAGACTAGACTGCATCCAGACTGTCCCAGGTGACTCTTTGAATGGAAGATTCATTAATGAGGGTGAAGACTTCCCCTTTTGTGGATTTTTAGAACCCTGGTATGACCATACAGAAAAGAAGATGAAGCCTGGAATGGAGATCATTTTCCAAGATAGATACCTATGGGTCGAAAGTTCCCAACACCATGTATAAGTGCTCATCAGAGATACCGAAGATTCTGATGGAAGTGACTCCGAAGACTCATTCAAATTACAGATACTAGGGTTGACACTTTGCATGGTTCATGTAAGCACTACATCAATGGATCCATCTCACCTGATTAAAGATGCTGATACACCTCTCCTCAACTGACATGATGCATCGGTTCTACCTATTGAAATCCCACCTAACCCCAATGTTTACCCTATTTCTTCTTCTGTTGTCTATCCTTGCTCAAAAGTAATCAAGACCTCCTTTGATGAGGTTCTCAATGTTGTATTTCCTATTAATGAAATAAATGAATATTTTGAGTATCTTGATGTGCCTTACATTAATTGTTTAGATTCTAATCAAACTCTTGATGATGATGATTTTGCAAATGAACAATTCTTAACTGATCTAAATAAGGTTAATAATAAATAACATAACCGCATTTAAGTTAATGAAGAAGGGACTGTTATTGTTAACCCTGGTTCTAGTAGCCAACTGCATGAGATTAGGATAGGGTCTACCCTTGATGAGCACGAGCACGCACAAATCGAAGAATTATTGAAAGAGTTCACGGATGTTTTCGCATGGTCCTATGACGATATGCCCAACATTGATCCTAAAATATCTCAACATGAGATCCCCACTCTTTCAGATTATAAGACAGTTAAACAAAAGCTGGGAAAGCTCCGCACCGAATGGTCGCTCAAAGTCAAAGAAAAGTTTGTCAAATAGTTAAATGTGGGCTTCATTCGTGTGATCGAATATCCCATATGGCTAGCCAATATAGTGCATGTGCCGAAATCAGGAGGGAAAGTTCAGATGTGTGTAGACTACCTAGACTTGAACTAAGCCTCTCTAAAGGATGACTACCCGCTACCCAATATCAACATGATTATGGACAACGCAACCAGTCATGCTCTCAAGTCATTCATCGATGGGTTTGTCGGGTACAGCCAAATCAAAATCCACCCAGATCATCAAGAAAATACGACATTAATCACCCCATGGGTAACCTTTTGCTACACAATTATGCCATTTTGTCTCAAAAATACTGGGGCTACCTACCAGAGGTCTACCACAACCATCCTGCGTGATCTGATTCAAAAGGAAGTCGAGGTCTATGTGGATGATATGATTATCAAGTCTAAAACTAGATAAGGTCATGTTCTCGCTCTCTGAAAGTTCTTTGAACGACTGCGACGATATCAGATGAGACTCAATCCATAGAAATGTGTCTTCGGCGTTACAAAGGGAAAACTCTTGGGATTCATGGTCACTAAAAAATGGATAGAAGCAGATCCTACCAAGTTAAAAGCCATACTTCAGATGCCATCTCCCCGAACGAAGAAAGAAGTCTATGGTTTCCTTGAGAAATTGCAATACATTAGTTGGTTCATCATCCAGCTAACCTCCATCTGTGAACCGATTTTCAAACTCCTCCAAAATGATTCAACAAAAATTTGGAACGAGGCCTGTCAAGAAGCTTTTGACTGAATCAAACAATACCTGACTCAACATTTGGTACTCATGCTACCACATCCTAGTTTCCCCTTACTTATATACCTAACCATAATCGACATTACAGCTAGGGCTTTACTAGCCCAATACCTTGAGGATTCCTGTAAAGAAGAGCCATCTATTACGCCAGTTGCAAACTGGCCGGGTACGAAATCAACTACACTTCTTTGGAAAAAGCATACGTCGCGCTTGTTTGGGCCAACCAAAAGTTATGACACTACATACTCATTTTCCCCATTAAGCTTGTATCCCGAATGGACCCCATCAAGTACCTACTTGAGAAACCCGCCCTATCCAGCCGAATGGCTCGATAGTTGATGCTCCAAGCCGAGTTTGATATCGTGTACGTCATACAAAAATCTATGAAAGGAAGAGACATCTCTAACTACCTCACTGAATACCCCATAGAAGAAGTTGATGTCTAGATATCTGAATTCCCATATGAAAACATCCTATGCACTGCTCAAGATGACGTTCGATGGCTAATATTCTTCGATGGCGCAGCCAACAAAAATGGATATGGCATTGGGATACTTCTGATTACCCCAGATGACTCCCACACTCCCATCACCATCAAGTTAGATTCCCCATGCACCAATAACATGACTGAATACGAGGCGTGTACGGTAGGCCTCAAAGTTGCTCTCCAAAAAGTTATCCAATGCCTAGATGTCTATGGGGATTCCTCCCTCATCATTGGTCAAGTACTCAGAAAATGGAAAGTCAAGGACGAGAAACTCAAACCATTCCATGCCCACCTAGAAGAACTAACCTCCCAATTCCAAGGCATCACCTTCCACTACCTACCTCGAGCAAAGAATAACTTAGTCGATGCCCTTGATTCCTTGTCCTCCATGGTCGACATGCCCGAAGGAATAACAATGGCCCCTTTCCTAGTCCAAAAGCAAAACAAACCAACCCACAGCTACCACATTGACCTCATCACAAAAGAAGATCCCGAGCTATCCAACTGCTGGTATTATGATATCTGGCACCTTAGTAAGCATGGTAGGTATCCCGAGGGTTCCAATAAGAAAGATCAGGAAACCCTCCGAAGACTGGTCACCCAGTACATCATCTGTAATAAAGCACTATTTAAGAGAAACTTTGATGGAACCCATCTACAATGCATCGCAGGGGCTGACATTGAAGAGGTAATGCAGAAAATCCACAGCGGGGAATGCAGAACCCACATAAACGGTCACATGCTTGCCAAGAAGATCATCTGAAGAGGCTACTACTTTACCACCATGATCCAAGATTGCACTGCCTATGTCCGGAGAAGCCTCCAATGCCAATAGTTCTCCAACCTTCAACACTTACCTCCGTGAGAATTATACAACATGACTTCTCCCTGGACATTCTCCACCCGGGGTATCGACATCATAGGGAAAGTGACACCCAAGGCCTCCAATGGGTATGAGTTAATTCTAGTTGCCATTTATTACTTCACCAAATGGGTCGAAGTTGAGTCATATGTAGTTCTGAATGCCAAGAAAGTGGCCCAATTCATTAAAAAAACATCATCTATCGATATAGGGTCCCACATAAACTAGTCTCAGATAACAGGTTGAATTTCGAGGCATAAGTCACAGAAGTGGTCAACGAGTATGGGATTCAGAGACACAAATATTCTCCCTATCAACCTCAGACCAACGGTGCAATCGAAGATGCCAACAAAAACCTCAAATCCATCATCAATAAGATGATCAAAAGCTATCGGGATTGGGCCAACCGAATCCTATACGCCCTCTAGGGCTACTAAACCTCAATCCGAACCTCTACTGGGGCTACCCCTTACTCTCCAGTCTACGGCATGAAAGCAGTCTTACTCGTGGAGATAGAAATCCCTTCACTTCGTGCATTGCTCGAAAGCCAAGTCAGTGAGGAGGACTTGCAATAAAGTTATCTCAATGAGCTATCACTCTTGGACGAGAGGAGATTAAAAGCGTTGTATCACATAAAAGGGTACCATTACCGAATAGCGCGTTCATTTAATAAGAGAGTCAAGGATTGCGGTGTCTGAGAAGGGTATTTAGCCCTCAAAGAAATAGTAGAGCCCATCTAGGACCCCAGAGGGAAATTCAAGACCAATTGGAACGGCCCATACATCAAAATCTTATCCGACGGTGCCGCCATGCTCACTGACCTAGATGGAGAAGAGATGACTCGTCCAGTCAACCCTGGACAGTCTCAAAAAAGTTTACCCCTAGTCCGAAATCTCGGCACGCTACGACTCTTATCACCTCCATTCTATTCTAAAAAAAAATCTTCATTTCCCTCTACCTAGAACTACGTGGGCCTGATCCTCTACAAATATCATTCTCAAAAAAATTAAAATTTTCAAAATCCCCCAGAGGTACGTAGGCAGCTCATACATCTTACATGAGCATACCCCTTTCTTTTTCACAAAAAATATTCTTTTCTTATCTCTAAGAACAACAGTTTATTCTAACATATACTTGAACAAAAGGATTATGTATGCCTTAGCGATCGGTATAGATAATTCAAAATACAAAATTCATCAAAAGGCACAGCTGGATGGTCAAAAATTTATTTATTTCACTAATAAGAAATTATAGTGCAATTACATAAAGGAACGGATAACTCCCTTCCCATACCTTCCTAAACAAGCCCAATAAATCCCCAAATTTATTCCCCATTACAAAAACAAACTCTCCAAGAGCCCTACCCATAGCTGCCAGAGGATCCCGCTCCATCATCTTCATCTACATCCTGGGGTCCCCAAGCTTCCCCTTCCTAAATGGAGTGCCGCAGATGTTCCATAGATCGATAAGCTTGAACTAGTCTCGGAAAAACTACCACACCTCCCTCTATAGTATCAGATAAAATAAGCAACCTTTGTCCAGTCTCCACCACCAACATCTTGATGACTACTTTTCTCCACAACCACTTCATATAATCCCTAGGGGTGTGCCAAAATCTCCTAGCATACTGAGAGGGACGGATCGATGGACGCCGACTCTCCCACAAAGAGACAAGCCTCATGCACAGATGCTGTGTCAAATCTTCTACCGAAAAAAAGTCTAGTGTCCGAGGTGGTACGATCTGCTCCCAGCAGAATTAGCGCAGAAGATGCCAAGGGAAATACAAAGAGGTCTGTCTAAGACCAACCAACCGGACATACGGGTATTCTACCAGTTCCAGAATAGGCAACAACTTCCCCCACCAAGGCACTGACCAATATATATTTAGATCCCCATGCTCCACGAATAAGTTCTCCCAGCTCTCAATATCCAAACCCACACTTATAAAATGGAAAGAAAAGAAGTTGGGTGCCACCGACAAAGGGTATTGCGAAGGAGTCACCAGGCAGAATCTTTCAGATAACCACATGAATATCACAGGGCTACCCCTCAGAAAGTCATAATGACCTTCTCGCCAGGCATATAGGCCATTTAGAGTCTCCGCTAGTGTCACCGCCACGGGATTGCGATGGTAGGACATCCATGAAGTAATAGCTACAAGTTGTGGGTCCACCAGTAGCTCCCCGATCACTAGAAGCATTTTTTAAACGAAGCCCAAAATGACGGCTCTGGCATATCCAGCATCACCAACCTCCTGTAAATGCATGGACCGCAGAACCATCAGAAGGGAGATCATACCTCCAACAACCATTGATCTGGCCACCGAAGACGAAATATAAAGAAACTCGGCTAATAAATCCCTGCGAGAATGGGAAAACTCTTGTAGAGCCGCAACAACACTAGGATTTATCCCCACTATGGGAGAAAATTCCTCGTAGGTATGACAAATCTCATCCAACCTAACGCGAAAGACATGATGCTCAGGATACCAAAACTCGACAACCGCCATCAGTATATTCCACTCTATGGGTCGATTACGCCATAAAGAAACTTGATGCATGTTGTAACCATCGTAGTCAACGTTATAGGAGCACATCACCTCCAAAGTCTTGAGGTAGTTGGCAAACTCAACGCTACCAGGGAGATCCATCTCACAGAATAAGAAAGTAGGAATGTGAAGGTGTGAGGAAAACACTCCACTCTTACCCCCTTTTTATACTTAAAACCCCCCACAAAAGACATAACCCCTGTAGAAATCGGAGGAAATCCTACCCCATAAGGCACCAAAGGCTGAAGAGGGTACCAATCAAAGCTTTGAATTGATGGGACTGGACTGACCTGATAATAGGCAGGACAAGGTGCTTGTCGATCGGCAACCCCCTAATTTAAGAAATTTTCCTTTTTCCACTTTTGTAAAAATTAGAAAACCCAATAAAAATAAATTTATATTATCAACAGAATTTCAAAAATACCCTTTTCATCTTTATATAAATCCTCATTATGGGTAAAACTTTCCTTCAAAATCCAAAAAATATTTATTTTTACGGTCTCAGTAGCAACGTAAAAAACGCATGTGCATGCATTAATTCATTCATCATTAACAAAAGATAATAAAAAAACCTCATTGCATTACATACATATGTTTATGTGTTACATAATTTTTACAGGAATGTAAAGAAAAGTAAAAAAAACAACGAGACTCAGCCCAAACCCACATTCATTCTCTCTCTCTCTCTCTCTCTCTCTCTCACTTGCACTTTCCCCTCTCTCCTAAGAGCTTCCACCCCTGCGACTTGCTATCTTTCCCCTATGATGAGATGACGCACCATCGCTACCCGAACCAGACTCCTCCTCGGATGAGGCCGACAACACCAAGCAAGTAGGAATAGGAACCGCGTTCCGAATATGGGCAATCGCCTAAGATATCCAGTCCCTAATGTTCCTCAGCTAAGTGGTGGACACCCGACTTGCTGCAAGAAAAGGCGAAATCAGTATTACCTAGAAAAGATCAAAAGAAGAAAAAAAAACAAGAGAAGAACAGAAAGATACACCAAAGGACGAAGAACCTCCTCTGTCAAGCCCAACTCCTTAAGGTCCATCGCATGAGGAAGTTGCAAAATAGGCACCATACATCCATTAGCCCTTCGAACGTTGTATGAAGGAGTATTCAAATGCACAAAGGAGACCTCCGAGGTCATCTCCATCGTAGATGTCAATGGATCGCCACCGCTGTGGGAGGACCCCGCTGGCCGACTCGAACCCGCAGGAGGGAAGGGCAGTGCATCATATACGTTGGATGCCATCAGCCAACTCATCACAAAGTCTATATAATCATACGGCACGGTCATATCGGTGTATAGCAGGTAGGACTCACCAATCATTGCCACGATCCTCGCATCCTCTGGCAGTAGCCACTCCCGCCTCATAGACATAGGGGCATCGCAGGTGGCACCATCACCTCCTCCTCAGCAATCTTTCGGACCACCCTCTCCCTGAGATACCAAAAGTGGCCAAACTCATGCGCCAGCAAATGCCTCATTTGCGCATTCACCCCAGTCAACCCCGTGTCCTGAACAGTCGTCCCCCAAGGGTAAAAGGTCACGTGAAAAATCCCCAACAAAATATAAGGAAATATGGAATCAAAGCACACAAAGGTCTTAGACTGAAGAAGAAAAAAAAGTCTTACCCTATTAGTGGTCAGGTCATTTAAGACCTGATGCACCGCCTCCAAAGAGAAAGACCTCATTAACTGCCAACTGGCCATCCGCCACCGATGCAATCAGCAAAAGTCCCAACGATCTCTTCCTTCAAAGTGATCAGCTGGGTATTATGCCCAATCACCTCATAGAACCATGTCTGCCAAAGATAAAAATCCATAGTTAAAAAGAGATGCATAAGTAAAATGCGAATGAATGAAAGGAAAATATGCAAATTAAAGAATACCTCAAGAAGATAAGTGGCACCCATAAAAGTCTGCCGGCAGCACCGGCTGAATGCATCCAGAGAAAAATAAAGGGCCGCCAAAGTCAGGCTCCTCCAATCATAGAGACGGATGTTCGAAAACATCCTCAGATATGGTAAAAACCACAAGTGGACAAGGTCACCAATCGATGCCACCATAAATCCCCCCAGCACCAGCAAAATAAATAATCGGGCCATCTGCCTCACCTGCAGCCCGTCCTCCACATCAATCACCTTACCTAATAAAAATCCTTCAGTAGCGACAGACGAATGGAGTCCCCAGACACTATCCTCCCCATATCACCAAGCGCCGCTCGCATCTCCTTCGGCCTCACTCGCAAAGAGAGATCCACCTTTATATGCTCTCCATCGCAATCTAGACCTAGCAGCTGCTACATATCTATGGGAGTCACAGCCATCTCCCCGAAACCAAAATGAAAAGTGTGGGTAGTGTCCCACCACCTCTCCCTCAAAGAGCGTAAGGGAGTCGTTGAATGAGGCGTCTCATCCATCATAGACGCCAACCTCCCAAAGCCTTCTAAGGATACCACCCAACACACCATAGATGGGAGATGCTCCTAGACAACCTTAAGCCCCGTTGTCCCGCGAGAACACATAGTCGTTAATGAAACATCGAACTGCCAAAAGAGAAAACCTTGTCAAAATCGAAGAAAAAAAGGAAAAACACAAAAAAGGAATGCCAAAAGTTATTTTACCTACATAACCACGAGGGTTCACCACCCTATAAGAACGATGATGTGACGGCTCCCGCAGCAAAGTTCGCTCATCTGCAACCGGCTCTAATGCATCAAAAGAGTTCTCACTCCCCGAAGCAAGAGGCTCCTTAGCCCTCCACTCCACGTTTTCCAAGTCATCAATAGCCAACCACTCCCTATGTACTGCAATGCTCACAAAAGTAGCCATTTTTTAGATTGCGGAATTCTAGAACGATTCGCAGAAGAAAAATAAAGAAAGAGAGAAGGCAAGAAGCTGTGAAAAATGAGGGGAACCCACCCTTTATATTGGATGCCAAGGGTCATGCCGATCGTTATGGCACACCCACCTACCAATTGGCATTGACCCTTTGCTTTCTCGGGGAAACTCAAAAGTCCATGCCACTACCAAATGGCACCCTCCACACCATGCCGACTGGTACCCCCCTTAATTTTTCGTTCTAAAATTCCCAGAAAATACCAGAAAACCCTGAAAAATCCTCAGAAAATTCCTAAAAATCTCGAAAAGGATTTAGAACATGTTCACTAAGAAAATTTCGCACTTCCTCAAGCAGAACCCCTATTTCCCTAGAGGAACTCTCAAAAGCCAAGTGAATCTCTCCCCGGTAACGTCCCCAGAGGACCTCCAGAATATCCAAAACTTCAATATCATCTCCTATTCCCCAAAGGTCTCAAATTTCCCCGAGCAATATGTCCAATCCCTAGACCAACTAATCACTTCACCAACATCAAATTGGTTGTTTCCCCAGTAAAGTCTCCAAAAGACACGAGGATTTCCCCAACAATCAACTCCTTAGCTCGAATAAAAACCACAAGGTAATTTCCCCGACAGAATTCCCCGAGAACATCACACTTAAGACCACAGAATTGGCTTCAACCCACAGAATTGGTCATTCTAAACTTAATCCCTCAGAATTGGATTCGACCTGCAGAATCGGTCACCCTCATCTTCAAGCCCTCAGAATTGGCTTCGACCCGCATAATTGGCCATCTCAACTTAAGCCCTCAGAATTGGTTTCAACCCGCAGAATTGGTCATCCCAACTTAATCCCACGGAATTTGCTTCGACCCGCAGAATTGGTCATCTTAATTTAAGCCCTCAGAATTGGTTTCGACCCGCAAAATTGGTCATCTCAACTTAAGCCCACAAAATTTGTCATTTCAAACATAAGCCAATAGAATTGGCTTCGACCCACAGAATTGGTCATCTCAACTTAAGCCTACAGAATTGGCTTCGACCTGCAGAATTGGTCATCTCAACTTAAGCCCTCAGAATTGTCTTCGACCCACAGAATTTGTCATCTCAACTTAAGCCCTCAGAATTGGCTTTGATCCACAAAATCGATCACCCTTATCCCTAAGCCCTCAGAATTGGCTTCGACCCAAAGAATCGGTTATCCTCATCCTTAGGTCCTTAGAATCGACCTCAACCCTCTAGTCATCCTCTTTCAAAGGCATAATGTGGTGTCTATTCAATGGCTATCATTTATTCAAAACTCACCCATCAACGGTCTCTATAGACACCCCATTATAATACCCCCTAACTTCTCCTTAGGTCCCTAGCACCTCCCTTCATCATTTCAAACCTAAGTCACCCTCCAGGTACTGACCTAAAGGCCATCGGGCGCTCCCAGGCTCCATTTGACCAAAAGCCAAACTCTTCAGCTTGAACAAGACCGAATGAATCTTCAAAGGGCACTAAAACCCATTTTCAACTGTCCATCCCATCCATGATTCTGACTTACAGTACAGACGAATGATCTGTTTTCCCTCGACACTCGATTAGGATGTCACCGGATGCTCCTAGGCTCCATTTAACTAAAGTCAACTCTTCAGCTCAACTGATATTGAATGAATCTTTGAAGGGAACTGAAACCCATTTCCAACGGTCCGCCCCGTGCGCAATTCTAACTTACGGTATGGACGAACAATCCGTTTTACTCTAAGAGGTCACCGAACGCTTCTAGGCCCCGATTGACCAAAGTCAACTCTCCAAACCTAGTCAAACTCTTTGGAATGTCTAATTACATCTCCTAAGCTTTCCAACGGTCCACCCTATGCACGATTCTGACTTACCGTACAAACAAACGATCCGTTTGCCTCCGATAATTCCCCGTCCAAAGGACCAACAAATGCTTCCGAGCCATATTTGACCCAAAGTCAACTCTCGAACCCCGGAGATGTTCAAAAGACTTTTGAAGGTATCTGAAGTACCTTTCCAACGGTTCACCCCGTGCATGATTTGGATCAACGATTCGTGCTCTACGACCGATTTTCTAAGGGAACTTGAAAGAGACTTCCAAATGGCAAGTTCCAAACCGTGCCTATTGGCACTGTGCCTAAACACACCTGTCGATTGGAAGGACTACGGCTATGACGATCGGTAATGCCCTGGGATTATATAAAGGAGGGCCTAACCTCATTTCAAGGAGGAAGAAGATTTGAAAACCTATCACTCTCAGTAAGCTCAGAAAACCTCTCTCAAAGTCTGCGTGATTTCCACATCCAAATCCCTTTCCAACCTTCACTTTTCATCATCCTTTTCATCAAACTTGGTGAATCAAGTATCCTCTATCATCACCCAAGTGCAAGGGCTACTCTCCAACATCCAAGATCAAGCTTAAGATCTTCAAGAAGGTCCAACTTTCTCAAATCTCTCTTTAAATTCCCTTAAATTCGCATCAATTTGTTTTATTACTTAGCATTTTTATTCTCTCATCTCACATATCCTATTATACTTTTTATTTAGTATTATTTCAGATCTCTTATTTTCATATAAATAAAACCCAAAAAAAAAGAAAAAGAGGGTTTGCTTATAAATTCCAAATGGGAATTCTCATACTTTTTCTCATGACTAAAACACTTTTTTACACACACAGACACACACACATACAAGAGAAGCCCCCGATTGGATTAATGGGAAAAATCCCACCCCTCATTTTGCATACGAACTACGTGGACTTTAATGCCTCTATAGGCGATGTAGGCGTCTTGAGGTAAAACCCGAGACTCGAGTCCTTTTCCTACTTTTTTTCTATTTTTCCTATATACTCTCTTAGACTCTCAATATACATATATTTGTTCTTAGTGGCATATTATCCCGCATGCGTTATCATTCCCTTATAATGATCAATGCTAGTATAATTGCGTAAACACTATTTTCTAATATTACTTTTAGGGACATTCCTACGGATGACTCGCTTTATCTCTTCCATGATACAAGTTGATGATTCATTTCTCCGCTACATATACACATGCACACATATCACGGGAAAATAAAGGAAAATATCAATAACCCTTGAGATACCGTAAGGGTGAAATGGGTGCCTGACATCTTCCCATTTCGTAACATAGCCTCCGGACCTTTTTCGAATAATTTTGGTTTCGTATATATTAGTATGTCTTTGGATGTTGTCCTTCGGGATGGCTCCCTTTTCTTTTATCTGTTTTGAGTAAAATTTACTGGTGATTCCATCTCTCTACATTTTTCACCTCATCACCGACGTCGGCCGAAGTTCTCCCGAGAGGGATGCGTGGGACCAATATCCTCTCGAGACGAAGGTGACACCCCCCTCTTCTTCGTCTCTCCCACCGCGAGGATCGGAAAGGATGGCCACAAAGATGATAAGAGAAATAAAATTGCAGCAAGCTAACTAAATGTCAATATGGCCACACCAAATATGAAAAATAAATAACAGTCATGTGATTATTTCCATTTGACTTGTAAATTACTTGATCTTTTATAAAGCCTAATCTTCAGCAAAATCTTAGATTGGGATTTCGTCAACACCATACCTGTCATCGTCATGAATACATGGCTATTCTCTTAAAAATCTTGAGGCATATAACCAAACCATCCAAAATTATACTGATATGCACACCCTAAAACCTATCTCAAACCTGCAAAACCGAAATAAATGTGCAAATCAGTACATTATTTATGAAAAACATGGTGATATGCCTTTAATTAAATGTGTTGAGGTAGTACCTTTTATAATTGAAGTTTGGATCTGTAGCATCTTAGATATGCACAACCATTGATTTGTTTTGCACTTTTTTAATGTTGAGGCACTTTTTGAACATGATTTGTTATTTGTTAAAAAAGGTTATTCCTCATTTTTTCCCTATTTTCTATTTGTAGGACCTTTTCCTCTTTGAAGATACCTCCCCTTGAATGTTTGGGCCAATTGACAAGGCAAAGATGGCTTCATGCATGTTCATAGCAATTACAGAGTGTTGGTAAATAACTTTAACCTACTGGGAATCCATAGTTTGGTATATGGTGAAAATCTTGATGTATTTGTCGAGTGTTGGTAGTTCCATAGTTTGGTAGTGTCACTTTTTTTTACATGTATTTCTTTTCTTTTAGTCATTTGAATGGACCTCCAGAGTTGATGTGTGGGGCTGCTATGTATGGTACTTCTGTTTACATACGCATATAGGCATTAAGTGCCAAGTCAAAGCAAAGATCATTCCATATGCTGAAAGATCATTCACATAGACATCTAGTTGCTGCAACTCTTATATGACCTGCAACTACTTTTGAGTCCCTGCAACTACCGAAGCAGAGATCATTCATATGGATTTTTTGAGCTTTTGAGTCCCTGCAACTAGTTTTGCCTCAGTGATATTTAAAACAATTAGTTCTTCTTAGTTAGATTGTAGAAGAACAAAAAGGAAGGAAGGGTTGCCAATGGCCTTTAGTGGTTATACCTCCTATGTGGAAGGCATGAGCTAGAGGATCGGCATTTGGCACAAACATTAGTCTGACATGGCCTTTAATTATTACTTTTTTATGCATGTTGGGCATTGATGTAGATAGGAAAAGTTTTTCTCTAAGTACGCTAGCTTTTCTTGGTAGAGGTAGCGAGGACCCATAATTTTTTATTGGGCCTTTTCTTGGTATGAGAAATGAGTCCGTGACATGGAATTGTTGAAATTTTTTTGGTCCTTTTTATTATGATATAATTTTATTATATGTCTTTGAGTGTTATCTTGAAAGTAAGATAACTATAGTACACACCTTGAAAGTAAGATAACTAGGAATTTATGTCTCGAGATTAGGGATTTGTGTATTGAATATATCCATATTTAGAGGATTGGACCTGGAATGAATAAAGATTGTAGAATTTTTTACTTCTTGAATTCATCATTTTCATTTGTTTTATTTTTTTCTTATTGGTGAGTTGAGTTTTTGAATACGTTAAAGTGTTATTATTTCTCTAATATGTTCGTAAATCAGGTATCCAACATTGGAGTACTTTAACCAATGATGTGAACCATATGGAAGGTCAAACAAACCATGTACTTTGTGAATGTGGTATTTACAATACGTCTTTATTGTTACTTATTATGATTCGTGGATCATATTTCGGTACTATACCATTGGCATGGGAATTCAGGGATTTTTTTACAAATAAATAATGTTTATGGGATTTTTCATAAATAATATTTAATTGACGACATTTTTATACGATGTCCCGGATGGACTTTTAGCAACATTGTTTAGTTATTTTTTGGTCCTTAAAACAAGTGGATAGTCCCATAAACAAATAAAATTTTGCCCAAAATTTCTAAAATATTGTATTTTTTTAATTCTAATGTAGACTATTTCCCCCCCAAAAAATTAGCCAATTCAATACTTTGGAACTGTTTTTCATTCCTTCATGAAAACTGCCCATAACTGATACTATAATACAAAACTTTTAGGATTTGATAACAATTGATAATTTGGAAAATTATCATCGTGCCTTCAGGCACGGACATACCCTAGTATATATATATATATATATATATGTGTGTGTGTGTGTGTGTGTGTTCTATAAATATTGGTGTAAGATATTTTTATACTTACATACCCCTCTAGTGCTATCATAGGAGGTTGTGCAATGTGGGTGAATCCCCTAGCTAGTGAACGCAGGGAAAGTATAATCCCCATGTCAAAGAATCCATTATTTTTATCTTGTTATTCTTTTTGAGGTGAGTTGCTTTGGGTATGATTCGTTCTCACACTCGGGGAACTATGACCACCTCCAGGACGCTTATTATTTATTGCTTGCTTCGGTGTGAGTTAACAGTCTCGTGGTATCCAGGTTGGATTGAGTATACCTAGGGTGATAGCATTTTAGATAAAACATTCGGTGAGTTATTACTCGGAAGGATAGATATTATATACGACATGTGTGTGAATGTTGTAGTATAATTACACGTATATAATTCGCGTGAAGATTTATACACGGGAAAAATACATGAACTGAAATTGTATTGTGATTATAACTGGTGTAACGTTATATGATTTTATTTTAAGGCAATTAAAGAATTATTGGGTGAAATAATTTAATAATCCATAGTAATATTACTCGGATTAGAGTAATGGATAAGGAAGGATTCATAACAAGGTTAGTTAGACGGGGTGGTATAACTAGGTGGGTTAAGAAGATAGCGGTAGGTGTGCACATTAGTTGAGGGGTGAGGAGTATCTCAAGGGAGTGCGACACTAGCTTCAATATGAAAGTGTTCATGCATTTTAATTACTACAAACTTAATCACATGCAAATGTTTTGGATTCTAACCGTTGCCAAAATTATTTCCAAAATCTTTTAGGCATCTAGCCACAGGGATGCCAGACTTGACTATCTATTCCAGGGATGCGCAGTTGCGGAATATGTGGATGCATACAGGAGTTAGAATAGACGTTTATTTTAATTCATTCCTAGATTATGAATCTTATCTTAGTATTTATTCTAGGTGTGTTTCCTTCAGTATTTATTCAGATTATTTTAGTTCAGATTTGTATTGGGATTTATTTACTATCTTTTGGATTTATTTGGATTTGGAGTTTGTAGCCGATGGTTTATTTAGCAAGACATTTATTTATTCATTTATATCTTGTGATGGTTGGAACTCTATTAATGTTCGAATGGTTTAATTTAGTTTTTGTACGGTGTTAACTGTTAAATGAAAAGATAAAATTTGACACTGGCTTAATTAACTAATATGCGATTAGTAATTAGTGTTTTTCGACAGTGATGATAAGAATTCACCATATGGGAGTCTTGTTTAATTTAATAAAGGACTGATCACCTGGTATTTAATTGGGCAGGATGTCACAAATGATAATAGAGCATCATGTTCTAGTTTTTATATGATCTGTACGGCTAACTATGATTTCAGCATAGCGTTATTTGATATTGAGATTTATTATAGGATTGTAATATCCCACTATGTATATGACTTATGTTCTCCTGCTATTAAGTATAGTGATGCGAATCATATACGACTTTGGTTGTGTTTCGTACACGGAATAATATAAGACGACCAACAAGGGTCGTTAGAAGTAATATAGGAGCAGAGGCTCAGCGGAAGCCATAAAGTATTCTAGAAATAGTGACCGCGATAGGAGCCACCATGATTATTGTTCGAGTAGTTAAGTTTGGAATAACCGCTGGGGTGCACTGGTCACCCCAAGAACCCTCTTAGTGGACAATGGAGAAAAATTATACTCACCCAGTGCGTTCGATAAGTGTGAGATTCGAAGAGTTTTTTGTAGAAGAGCCATGTACTAGAGTTTGAGGAAAGTGCGGAAGGGTGATTTACCAATGGAAAGAGAACATCCAATTGGGATCGCAAATGGGGGAGAGTAGTGACACTTGGTATTAAATTTCGAGCAAAAGTTTTAAACTCATAGGAGCAGTGTAGGGTGATGGGAGCCAGTCACCACATCCATTGAGAGATACCATGTATTATGAGGAATTTGGGGTGCGGTTTAACCACTAATCCTCTCATCAGTTGCCTAAATAGAGAAATAAAGGAGATTTCCATACTTATTTTACAAAGGTCGGACAGTAGATGGACATGAAGGAGGGTTGACTTATTTAGAAAACTTTGCACCCTACGAGGTGGATATAAAGATCAAAAAGGGGTCTGTAAGTTAATAATGGACTCACGGGTAGAATACACAAGCGTGGATGGTAAATCTGACTAGGATGGCTTGTACTATTGTCCTCAAGGTCGTACGTTTACAAGTTTATATCAATGCTTCCCTTATAAGGGAGCCAAGAGAGTCGGAGGATCTAGACAAAGGACACGACTAAATTTAATAGTCCTAGTAAGGCCACATAAGGGGATACCTAGTAGGTAACCTATTTAAATAATTCAAATTAATAGAAAACTCCTACCAAGTGACGGTGGATTTGTCCAGGACTTCCAGAGCTAGAAGCGTGTTTCCATAGGGCCAGTAAAGCTAAAGGAATGATGAGGATATTTATGAGGTTCGAGGCTACTAGGTCCAGGAGGGGCACAACCAAACATGAACGGTGGGGACATAGATAGGGGAATTACACAGAGAGGTGTTGTATGTATGGAGAGTAGGACCACAGGGGTTGATCTTGTATGCAACGAGTTAGAGGACAAGAGCTGGGTACCCAACAAGGGTAACGATTATAGAAGTTTTATTCGATTTGGATGAGAGTATTATGTCTAGGAACCATTTGGACCACTAGTGCATTGGCGAGTGAAAGTATAAGTCTTATCCTCAGGTAAATTGGGTAAGTTCTATGTGAAAAGGGTAAGTCAGAGTATTTTTATTAACACCATATTCGCACGGGAGACAAGTTTAGTATGTGTATCGTTAGTGTTACTAGTGAGTATATAATTACCGTTGGTTAGCAAGGCCCTCTTTAGTTCCATCTGCATGGGAGCGGGTGTGGACACTGAGAGGGTATATCTTACGAGGTTAGATCGTTGTGAGAGGTTTTATTCTAGTATGATTTTATCCTGGGTACGGACTGGTTAGCAATGGTGGGCGATTATAGCAAGACTATCATGTTCGCAGTTCCAGGGCAAGATGTACATTGTTGCAATGTCTTACTTGAAAGAGGGTCGAGTCTCCCTTCTATATTAATTTATGAAGTGACTTCAGAGGGTATAGTGGTCTAGTTATATTGTATCCTAGTGTGTAGGGAATTTTACTGATGTGATTCAGGGTATGACGGGTTTTCTGTTTAGCGAAGAGATTTAGCTCGTTAGTAACTTAGCATTGTGGACTTAGGGATATTGCGAATGCAGTAGTATATGACTCCTTTAGATATGTAGGAGTCGATGGTTAGGCTTATGAGTATAGGGACAGAGTTTTGGGCATCCTGGGTATATGCTCAGGGTTTTACAAAAATTGAGGACAAGGGAATAGTACATTGGGGAAAGCTCTTTTGAGCTTCAGTGCGGGATGTTACACGCATAAAACTTAATAAATGTCGAGAGTGGAGATACGTTAATGGATGCTAGGGCATCGATTTGAAAGTTGATTAGTAAACATGTAGAGAAAAACACTTTGATTTGAGAGCTACTACGAAATAGGGCCATTGGAGTCGGGTAGTGCTACAAAGGAAGCACTAGGAAAACTTTTGTACCACAAGTTGATGGGTGGGGCAACATAGAGAAGAATTTAATTTCTATTTGTGGGGTAATTGAGAATACCCATATGATATAGCCATACCGAGAATGTGGGGGTCGAGGTTGAGATAAATATGTTACGTATGTGACGTTTGTGATGTTCATGAAAATTTGCTCGAGTTATAGGGTGTATGGGCGCCCTAGTTATGATAATTTTCATAATCGTCTAGGATAAAGGAACGTGCAAATAAACGTATTGAATGTATTCATTTGGGGAAGTTAGAAACATAAGTGGATAAGTATGGTGGGATGAAATTCATTTGAGAAAGGAGACAATTCGACTATTTGTATATTAAAGGCGAACTATCACCACCGTGGGGAGTTCAAGGATGATGGAAGCACATGTAAAAAGATATCCATGGACAACAGAGAACCCCATAATTTTGGTAAAGTATAGAAGAGTCTCTGTAAAAAAACGTGACTGTGTGATAATTGATTAAATTAGCAAACTTCTACTTTGATACACTTATTTAATTAGAGTTTATTTTTAAACCAAATTAATTCAACCCCTAAACATGAAACTACGTGTGTGCATGTGTCAAACCATAAATAGATAAATCATGTGATACAAATTTAAGGAAAAATCCCCGAAGGGCAAAATCTTTTATTTCTGGAACTTCGAAGAATTCATAAGGCCATTGACTTACATACATCCTGATAATAGCCCACAAGTGTAACGCATGGTGTCTTCGTCAAACATCCAAAGCAACGGCTAGAAATAAAGTCGGATGGAATCTCTCGCAAGAACTCCAGGTGGTCAGCAATGAAGAAGAAAATGGCTTCTCCACAAAAGTGATCTTTATAAGGACTCCCTCCATAATAGCATGCAGCTCTCCGGTTGTAGAGTTCTCCCAACAAAGATTAAACCACAGCAAAGGTGTGTTCTTCAAAACCAAAAATAATTCACTAAAGCATATTGGGATTTTTGTGAATTGTAAAAAAAAAGGGATTAAACCCTAAAAGAAGAAGTCAAAAGGATTCCTCACTTTCGCTGGTTTCTGTCTTTCAAAACGCTGGGACTTCTTAATGAAAATGAAACCATTTAACGAGTATTTATAGAAAATCGTGCCACCTTGGTATTAGAGCTCGTTCGAACGAGATAAGCATGTCGCTCAAACGACGGACACGTGTCGCTCGAACCCTTCTCATGAGATGTTTATGTCGTTTGAACGACTAAAGTAGTTCATTCGAACGACGTATCAAATGAAATTCCAAGCATGCTTGTAGATAATTTCGATACGAACGCGTGGCTGCCAGTTTCGTATTTTTCTGATTTTTTATAAATTAGTTATGAGTTTTCTATGGAAAGGTGTCCGAGAAAAAAATCTTCAGAGAAATATTTGATAAAAATATCTCAACACTTTAAGTGAAATGCTAAGGAATTAAAACTCAACCTTACCAAAGTAAACTTCGCGGATCTTTTTGATGAAGAACTTTATATTCAGATCCGTCTTTAATGCTTGAATGTTCTTGAATGCTCTTCGACGGTGTAGCGGTATAAGACGTAATAAATTGATAACGGAATTATAAAAATATGTCCTTATAAATCTCACCCTATGTCTATGCGGGTACATACATAAAAATATCTGAATTATCAAAAACCGAAATGCCTCTACAATTCTACCTTCCCATGAATAAATTTGCAAGACCTCAAACTATTCTTCAAAAAGTCTTCATCAAATCTCAAAGATTTTCTCATCAGGCTGTGCAACATAATGATCTTCAGTCTTTGTACCTAGAAACATGAGATAAAGTAAAATACCTTCGTGGTGCATCGAGTTTGAAATGATATAAGAATAAAGCATTAATAAATCAAATCTCCCCCATAATGAAAAAACTCTCCCATAACATGATAATTCTTTCTTCCCCTTTTTATGATGTCCCCAAATAGACGGATAAGAAGAAATAATCAAAACATGGAGTGTCACGATAATAGCATTGCAAACAAGGATCAAACTACGCACATGCAAATGAGTATCTAAAAAAAATTCACAAACTATTTTTTATTTTTAAAATTTTTCATACAAAAATAAGATATAAAAAATCACACCATGGATTTAAACTCAAACAACCAAGTCATGGATATGGATTGAATGGGTGTGAACACATTCGATAGGAAAATCAACTCAATCAGGCATATGTGCATGACGCATACATGTACCCCTAACGAATGAACATCAAAAGCATCCTTAGGTGTAAAAATTATTGAATTTAGATGACATCGTCTTATGCAAATCAACAAATCAAAGTCAAAGTCATTTCCACACCAATAACATCCAAAATTTTGTAGCAATTTTTCAAGACTTTCAAGGACGTGCAAACCCGTTATAAAATCTCCAAAAACTCCCTCATATATATTTTCTTTTATAGGTGTTAAAAAAAATTCTCAAACTTTGGAGAATTCGTGCAAAAACCTAATTGGCCCATAATTGGCAATAATTTCTTTTTATTGCCTTTAAATTTTTTCGGGGCTCTTTTAAGCCTCTTTGGACCCCGGATAGTAAAATTCCTCAATTTTTTAGGTCCAAATAAATGGCGCCTTAATCGCAAAGGATAAATGATCATCTTTCGTAGCCCTTCACCGTTTTCAAACAAAATACACAAATCCTCACAAATAGCTCTTACATGCAAAACCTTTTATCATGTTTTATCGCGCTTGGTTCGTTTTAAGGACAGAATTGAAGTAAAAACACCCAACCAACATGTGATAAGACAATCACAATAATCAAATAAATCCATGAATGTGTGCAATAAAGGAAATCATGAGTCAAACATGTAGGAAGTAACACTTAATTACATCTTAATGACTCCAAACATTATAAAGCACATGGATGAATTGACCTATTGTCTCAAAACACTATCAAATAGTCACATTAAAAAATGGAATGATGTTGTGACTCGGTCATCCTAAGTGTCCATCCATAAACGGTGCAAACAAAATACAAAAATCTTTTTGGATTTTTCAAAAATTTTATCAAAATAAAATCTTTTTGCATTTTTCAAAAGCACAAATTTATACAAAAAGTATATGTCAACACACTAGCAAATATATATCATGAAACCACAACTAGTGTATGACAAACATGCAAACACAATCATCTATATGATACGGCAAGAAAAGAATCATGTGCAAGCAAACGGGAATCAACTTGTCTAAAATCTAGTGCCTCTAAAAGTGATTTCCTAACCCAAATAGATGTGAAACGTCGTGTGGGGGATTTAGGAACCATGGGAACACTAGACATAAACTTCCTCGGGGATTTTCCAATATCAAAACAAAAACTCCTAAGGTTACCTTTCCTACCACGATATGAACATGTGTAAACGGGTGGAACGACACCTATGTGTTGACATTTTCTAACATCCTTGAAATTGGTTGACCCTCTAAAACAAACAATGGTTTTGGCTTTAGCATTAGAAGCATGAGAACAAGATGAGCCATTACCATCACTATCAAACCTACTCGAGTCTGTCAACTCATTTTTTAACTTCAAAATATTTTACTCAAGCAAAGGATTAGACTCTTCCAATTCAAGGGACGCCTTTTTTCAAATTTTCAATAATTCCTAAAGTGGTATCTCTCTCTCCCTTAATTAAAGCAAACTTTTTCCTAAGAGTCTCTTCACGTGCCACAAATTCATTGACTATTATATTTTTGTCTTCTTTGGCACAAACACAAACCATCAAATTTTTAAGGTCCTCTAATTCTTTTTCCAAAAATAGAACCCTATCATCACTTTCCTTTTTGGACAGTTTTAAACAATTAAATTCATGGTCCAAAGAAACAAGTGTTTCATGATAAAAATCTCTTTGATTTTGAACCGTTTGCAAAAGATCCATCGCGGATTTAAAACAACAATTTTTTTTTCCAAAAAATTAATTCTTTTAGCAAAAGTAAAATTCAAATTATTTGTATCATCAAAACTATGACTCGTGTCATCAAAGGGGGGCATCCGATTACATAAGTGCTCCATCGAAAAAATTACAATTTTTCACAAAACTAGTTTTTCAAAAAAATTTAATACCACACAAATTTTGCGAAAAATAGGAATACGCAATAAATTGGCGCAACTTGCTCTGATACCAATTTGTAAAAAAATGTGACTGTGTGATAATTGATTAAATTCGCAAAATTCTACTTTGGCACACTTATTTAATTAGAGTCTATTTTTAAACCAAATTAATTCAGCCCTAAACATTTAACTACGTGTGTGCGTGTGTCAAACCATAAATAGATAAATCATGCGACACAAATTTAAGGAAAAATACACGAAGGGAAAAACCTTTTATTTCTAGAACTTCGAAGAATTCACAAGACCATTGACTTACATACAAGCTGATGATCGCCCACATGTGTAACACAAGGTGTCTTTGTCAAACCTCCAAAGAAACGACTAGAAATAACATCGGCTGGAATCTCCCGTACGAACTTCATGTGGTCATCAATGAAGAAGAAAACGGCTTCTCCACAAAAGTGAACTTTATAAGGACTCCCTTCACAATAGCACGCAGCTCTCTAGTTGTAGAGTTCTCCCCACAAAGATTAAACCACCATAAAGGTGTGTTCTTCAAAACCAAAAACAATTCACTAAAGCATATTGGGATTTTTGTTAATTGTAAACAAAAAGGGATTAGACCCTAAAAGAAGAAGTCAAAAGGATTTTGCACTTTTGCAGGTTTCTGTCTTTCAAAAACTCAGGGACTTCTTAATGAAAATGAAACCATTTAATGAGTATTTATAAAAAATCGTACTGCCTCGGTATTAGAGCTCGTTCGAATGAGATAAGCATGTCGCTTGAACGAAGGACACGTGTCGTTTGAACCCTTCTCATGAGATGTCTATGGAATTTAAACGACAAAAGCAAGTCATTCGAATGACCTATCAAATGAGATTCCACGCGCACTTGCGGATAATTTTGATATGAATGCGTGGCCGTCGGTTTCGTATTTTTCTGATTTTTTATGAATTCGTTATGAGTTTTCTACGAAAAGGTGTCTGAGAACAAAATCTTTAGAAAAATATTTGATAAAAATATCCCAACACTTTAAGTAAAATGCTAAGGAATTCAAACTCAACCTTACCAAAGTAAACTTCGCGGAGTCTTTTTTATGAAGAACTTGATATTTGGATCCGTCTTTGATGCTTGAATGTTCTTGAATGCTCTTCGACGGTGTAGTGGTATAAGAAATAATAAATTGATAACGGACTTGTAAAAATATGTCCTTACAGTCTCCCTTAGTCAAATGCCTATAGTGGTTTACACATAGATAAGATGTACATTTTTACCAAAGAAAAAGTAGCCAAAGAATAGATTTTTGGAGCATACACAAGGGGAATGATTTTTGGTATATCCCGGAAAAAGGAAAGTAAGATGTTTCACATGACGTGAAAGTTGGGCATAGGGATTGGTGTTGACATAGTGAAGTTGTCTCCGGGTACACCATTTAGGGATGGAAAAGGTTAATCCGAGGTTATCAACCAAGGTTTTGTAATTTTGATGGTTCCAGTGATGGGATTAATGCGCAGATTGGTAAAAATTCATATTTGGGGTTATCCAAAAATCATGAAGAGGTTAAGGTTTCCATCGAGTTATGGAATGGCTTGACCAGAACAGAATAATTATTATCTTCGGGCAGGTTATACTATCCGGCAGTATATCCAACTTTTCAATTGAAGAGAATAAGTGAAACAAAATAAGGTGTCGTCCAATACTGCTTTGAATTGGGATGAGACCTTTCAGTCCCACCTCTAGTAAGAAGTGTCAGGAGGTGATGGGGAGAGAGTTTCATATTGTGTTAGATGTGTCATCCATAAAATGATAGATAGACGGGAAATGACTAGGTTGTAAGAGAAATCGAGAAATGTGTATTCTAGAGTTTTTGGGTAATTGGGAGTATTAATCACCACTGGTAGAGTTACGTGTCATACCTCATAATGATTTATTATCTGTGTGCCACGTTTTTAGACATTGTATAGAGATTTTGTCATCCACCCTTTGGCTGGTAAGAGGTGGAGAAATAACAAGCTTCTAGGGCCTGAAGTGATTTATCGCCCGTCGGCATGAATTGAGTAACCCGCATCTTTTTTGTGTAGTTCAAGATCATAATGAGAGTGATGTCACCGTGAGTTAAAGGTTTAAAGTCTGACAGGAGTAGCCTGGGATTATTGATGGCATTTAACCTGAAGAGAGTCACATGTTTGGCAATAAGGATATTGACACACATAAAGGTGGGGACTTTTCTAATATAGAGATAGTAGAGCGGGTGGAGCATAGGCTCGTCTTTTAAGGCACTATATGGTCGGAGACCATCGAGTTGGAGGTCGAAAACCAGGTCATGGTATAGGTGTCTCCTATGAAGGGACTCATAATGTTCGGCAAGAAAGGGAAACTAACAAAGAGGTATGTTAGACCATTTTTTTATCATTAAGAGAGTGGGGACAATAGCATATAGACTGGGTTTACCAGAGCATCTACAGCGGATAAATGACGTGTTACACATGGCTGAATAGGTACCAGAGGAACAAGAGAGATTTTTCTTGCCATGTTTCATTAGAAGAGATCAAATTACATCAAGAAATGTCGTATGAGGAGAGATATGTGGCTATACTTAGTCATAGTGAGCGTAAACTGCGATCTAAGGTGGTACCTTTGGATCGAGTTCAGTGGGGGAACCACAATGTAAATGAGTCGATGTGGGAGCAGGAGGAGGATAAGAGAGAGCAATATCCCGAGTTATTCATTGTAGGTACGTCTTAATTTTGAGGGTGAAATTCCTTTGTCAGGGGGAAGTATGTCACACCCTGGATTTCTGACCATTTAGATATTTAATTAATTTGGCTAATTTAAATTACAAGTGTGTTGTAATTTAATTGAATTAATTATTATATCCTTATTTAAATATTAATCAGGAGAGTTATTTATGGAATATAATTACGATGTGAATAGTAATAATTAATTTACACTATAATGAGTGATAGTGATATGGCATTATTTTATCTCATCTGGGAGTCAGGTATAGATTATATTGAGGTTGAGATAGGAATTTTTAGTAAAGTGACTCGGATGACAATTATGAGTGCACGGTTGATTCCGGATGGGTTGAGATAGTAAGAAAAGAATAATCGGGGGTAGTAATTGGGTCTCGGGACATTTTTAGGCATAATCGAGCCCTCACGGGGGTGTTCGAGTTATTTGGGCATAGACCATTAGTCTAATTTTAGGATTAGCACTATTAAACCTAAATTAGGGAGTTAGTGGCATCCATAACTCAAATAGAAAAACTCTAGATCTGCAGAGAAGAAAAGAGGGAGAAAGTAGCCTAATTTCAGGATTAGCACTCTTAAACCTAAATTAGGGAGTTAGTGGCATCCATAACTCAAATAAAAAACTCTAGATCTGCAGAGAAGAAAAGAGGGAGAAAGTAGGGAGATTTTAGGAACCAATTTGAAAAGGGATTGAGGTGCTTATGTCAAATTCATCCTCTTCATCAAAGGAATCAGAATCTACGAACCTAATCAAGCAAGTGGTTAACTTGCTTTCAATTTAATTTTCTATTTTTTTCTATTCATATCATGGTGGAAGTAATTGAAATCCATTTTTTGTTGGGTTATTACATTAAGATGGGGTTTCAAGAAATTGTACATGTGGTGTGGATTAAGAGTTCAATTGATGATATATATATAAGTCAAAATTGTTGGAATTCGAACGATGTAGAAGCCCAGCAGCAGATTTGAGTAACTCGGTTTATGATATTGATTAACAGAATGACGAATTAATAAAACTCATAGAAAACCCAACTTTGGGATTTAATAAATTGTGCTAAAATCAACAAAGTTTATAGATTCCATCCATGATTTGAACCCATTTAAGAGAGGGATTTATTATTTGGAATTTTTGGTTTAAGTTATGGGTTATAGGAATAAGAACGTTGGATGAATAAAAGTGGAAGAAAGGCTAATCTGGGAAGACTAAGTGGGCTGAAACCCGGATGGTCATTCGAACGACCTAGGGCGTCGTTTGAAAGACGTTGAGAAATTTTTAGCAGTTCGGCCTCTTTATTTTTTGGCCTAATATTTATTTTGTGGACTAAATGGATATACTTATTGAGACTTTAATAATCTCATACCTAGGGACTTAAGGGACGATTATAAGGAATCGTATAGGTAAATAAGGGTGTGAATTTTATTTACGACATTTGATGCGATAAATTCTAAAATGTTTATTATAGTGTTTGAGTGGAAAATAGTTGAACTACATTTGTTAAGATGGGGTATGAAAGATATTTATCGATTTTGGAGTTTTCACTGTGAATTGAAAGTTCCTTTTATCCCCGAAAAACCTTCACAATAACCTTCAACAAGTAGGATAGATGTAGAAGGGGATGATGTAGATCATAATATGTTAGAGGATTTAGTTGATGATGCGTTTGGAGTTTATGAAGCGGAGGAAAATGAGGTTACTGATGATATACAAGGTTCAAGTGCTCATGAAGATATCACGATAAACCTTGATGATGACTACCGAAGTTTAAAGAAATTCTTGATCGTTGTTCGGTATGCGATGAACCTAGATATGCCCAATCTACTGGTAAGGAAGGCACAAGATCAAAAGTGCCTCAAAAAGTGTTGAAATATTTTACCGTTGGGCATAGATTAAAGAAATTTTTCACAGTTTCATGGATAGCGGAGGCAATAACTTGGCGTGCTAGGGCAGAAGTAGGGGTAATATCATACGTCATCCAATTGATTATACAACTTGGAGGAGGATGAATTATGAGTATCTCGATTTTTCTTAAGAACAGCGCAATATTCGTTTGGCTATATCAACAGATGGTTTCAATCCATTTGGAAATTTAAGCACTAATAAGAGTGTATGGCCAGTGATCCTAGCCCCACTCAACCTCCCTCCTTCATAGTGTATGAGAACTGAATTTTCAATGATGTCTTTATTGATACTGAAAAACGTTACTAATGCCATTTAATACAATGATTAAACTGTATAAGCAACTCCGAGTTGTTTGTTGAGGAAACCCTTTTCTTTTGAAAATAAAAATGATAAACAACAAGATGTGTTTACAAAAACTTATGTACGAGAATAACCAAGACTTTGTAATCAGTTTTAAAACTAAGAAAGTTTCAAAATATCAGCACACTGTAGAATGAGATGAGGAGATGAAGATAATCAGAACACACTATTTTTAACGTGGTAAAACCTCTCCCAATAGAGGAAACATCCAAGGTGACTTCTAAGTCATGAAAGTAAAAAATCCACTAAAAACAAATAGCAGTTACAAACAATACAACATACATGCACACAACTCAGCCTATTCTAAGTTTAGGAATATACCCCACTTAGTGTCCTTCTAACTTCTTTGTAGATCTGATTGTGGATGATGTTCTTCCAGTTTGATAACTTCCACTTTGCTTTAGCTTTCTTTGCGTCGACTCAATAATCTTTGATCTTATACCCAACACTTTCAGTGTGGTAGTGTGTCAAGTGTTTGTGATGTGATTTCTATCCACATGCATGAACTCACACACACTTATTTTGTACAGACAGTCTTAGAAAATTACATATAAAGACTATATGCTGTGATTTTCTTTTCTTTCTTTCTTACAAAACTTGGAACCTTTTTGACCTTTTAATCTATCCCAGATTGCACGGATATCTTTCTTCAAAATCAGTCAAGATCTTAATCAATCTCAGTTTTTGAAAATATTTTCGAGATTGAAAATCTCCAAGTGAGAATCCAACTAGGTCAAGGTTTAGTTTCACAAGAACAAGAAATATAAAACATTTACTGATTTAAATCAACAAAGATTTTCACAAAACGAGAAACAAATATGCAGATCTAGTGATATATAACATGCAATAGTGTAGATCTAAGATTTTTATGAAAAAGAAATACAGATCTCACCAAAATGTCTAAGTTGGTAACAAGATCAGAGATCAAGAGGTTACAGCTACAAACGATCAAACCAGTAACACCAATCTCTCTCAAACACTCAAGGTTGTGTTTGGGGTTCTGAAAGTACGAAGGTTTGAATATGGTTTGAAGTTGTTTAGGGTTAGGGTTAGGGTTTCTAACTCAGTTTCCCTTTCTCTCTCTTCTCTCTTTTCTTTCTTCTCTCTCACTTCTCTCTTTTCTTTTTTTTTTCTCTCAATAGACGACTGCCAAAAGTCTTAAAATGCTGAGAATGAGAGGGTTTATATAGGAGCCAAGGAAGGTTCTGGATCGCTGATAGCAATCAACGGTTGAGATTCAGTCTTCCTTATATTGACTTGATCCAAGGGTGCTAAGATAACGGTTGGTTAAAACGAAGGTGATTGGTCCACAGTGATAACACATGGATAGTCTTAAAACACATGCAGGCCATAGATAACGTTTGATCTAACGATCCACAATACACCAGGAAGATCTCTCACAAAACAAACACAAATGAGATAACAAGAGCATGACAAGTGTTGGCATTTCATTGGCTGGCAAACGCGCGTCCAAACTAATTACATGCAACACCCTAAAGTCTCTGGCGCATTGATATTCTACCCAATCAAACATTCTAATGAAAAACTAATTTTTCATAATAGCATTTTAAGCACACAAAGTTTATAAACACACTTTTATTAAAGAAAACATTATTTTAAAAATGTTTAAAAATTCCCAAAAAATTATTAAAACAACATTTTAAGGGGAATTTAACACACAATCAATATGAGCAATATATACACATGTATGCACTTCTAATGTGTGTAGTGTGATTCAATTTATACCTTGTTTGGATCATTGAAGAGGATTAGAGAGTGAACAAGCCTGAGGTGCTTTGGATTCTAGGTTAAACAACAAATTTTGTCACTATTTCCAAATTAGATGAACACTTATACAATATAGACTTAAGTAAGTCAAAGGTATAAGGTGCTTCAATCTCCCCCTTTGGAAATATGAGACAAAATCTCCTTTGAGTTAGCTTAAACTCTTAGGGAACCAAAAAAAATAAAACCTAGTCCTATGCAAAAGATACTATCTACCCATTTCCTAGAAAGTCAAAAATTACATAACTCAACTATTTACAAATTTGTACACTAGAGAGAAATGGTAGAAAACCAGTAGAAGAGGTTCCTACAAATATGAACTAAGATCAAGCAGTTTAGATGAAATGTGAACAAAACATTGAACCCGTAAGACTCAAATTTCTCCCCCATTTTGTCTCAAATGGACAAAGGGTAAAAAATTACGGTCTTAAGAGATTAATCAGCACATACCATACCTATAGACTGATGCAAATACAGAAATCTGTTACAGTCTAGAGGTTTAGTGAACATGTCTGCAAGTTGAAAATCAGTAGGTAGGTAATGAATTTCTAACTCCTTAGTCTCAACAAGTTCGCGTATAAAGTGATGTCTTATTTTAATATGCTTAGTTCGCGAGTGTTGTACCGGGTTTTTAGATATGTTAATGGCGCTTTGATTGTCACAATACAATTGTAACTGATCTTCTTTAATCCCATAGTCGCTTAACGTTTGTTTTATCCATAACAATTGAGCACAGCAACTTCCACCTGCTATATATTCGGACTCAGCCGTAGATAAATATGTGCAATTCTATTTTTTGCTACTCCAACCTACTAAATTATTCCCGACATAATAACAGGAACCTGATGTACTCTTACTGTCATCTGTACAACCGGCCCAATCAGCATCAGTATACCCTATGATGGTGCTGCAGGTATCATTAGTGTACCTAAGTCCAAGATTAAGAGTGCCTTTTATGTACTTTATTATAAGTTTTACACAAGATAAATGGCTCTCTTTAGGGTTATTCTGGTAACGAGCACACAGACATACAACATACATTATATCTGGTCGTGAGGCAATTAGATAGAGTAGACTACCAATCATACTACGATAAAGTGTGGAATCAACTAACTTCCCATTTTCATCTTTACATAATTTAACAGTAGTACTCATTGGCGTTTTGGCAACTTTAGCATTATCTAAACCAAATTTCTTAACAAGGTCTAAGGCATACTTAGTTTGAGAGACAAATAATCCATCAGAATTCTGTTTCACTTGAAATGCTAAGAAAAGCTGTAGCTCCCCCATAAGGGACATGTGAAAATCCTTATGCATAATAGCAGAAAAGGATTTAACTTCAGAGGTAGAAGTAGACCCAAAGATGATGTCGTCAACATAGACTTGGGCTGTAATAATGTTTTTGTCAAAATGTTTGACAAAGAGAGTCTAGTCATTTCCTCCTCTCGTAAAACCATTATCCAACAAAAAGTTGGACAGGCGTTCATACCAAGCTCTAGGAGCTTGTTTTAAGCCATACAAAGCCTTTTTTAGACGAAAGACATGGCCTGGGTATTTTGGGTCAATGAACCCTTTGGGTTGTTCTACATACGTCTCTTCGGACAGAATTCCATTAAGGAAAGCAGACTTGACATCCATTTGATAAAGTATAAATTTTAAGTGACACGCTATGGCGAAAAGAAGTCGAACAGATTCAAGACGAGTGACTGGGGCAAATGTCTCGCTAAAATCTATCCCTTCTATTTGTGAGTAACCTTGAGCAACTAGTCTATCTTTGTTTCTAAGGATTACCCCATTTTCGTCAGATTTGTTATTAAAGATCCAACGTGTGCCAATAACATTTTTGTTTTGAGGTCGCGGTACAAGATACCAAACATCCTGAATGACAAATTGTAAAAGTTCTTCCTTCATAGAAGAAATCCAGTGTGCGTCATTCAATGCTTCATTAACAATTTTCGGTTCCACGAGGGAGACGAAACATGCGTAATTAGCATAATTTCTTAACTGGGATCTAGTACGGACTGGCTCATTAGGATTACCGACCACGTTGTCAATGGGATGATCTTTAGAGACCCAACCAGGTACTTATGGACTCTCAATAGGTAATGAGTCATCTATTTCTGGTGAATCATTTTTGAAATCATTTTCAGATTCAACCACAATAGATGATTCAGATATCTTATTTTCGACAATAGTGTCGCTTACAATTACATTTATTGACTCCATAAGGGTCTTAGTACGCAGATTGTATATACGATATGCATGATTGTTTGGAGAGTAACCTAAGAAGATGGCTTTATCTCCACGCGTCTCGAATTTGGACAAATGTTCTCTGTCTTTACAGACGTAACACTGACTTCCGAAAGTTCTTAGATATTTCGGATTAGACTTCTTACCGTACCACAACTCATAAGAGGTTTGCTTAGTGTTTTTCCTAAGGTAAACCCGATTAATGATATGACATGCAGTTCTAATAGATTCTACCCAGAAGTAGTTAGGTAGAGATTTGGCATGCAACATGACACGTGCCATCTCTTGAAGAGTTCGGTTTTTCCTTTCGGCAACACCGTTCTGTTGAGGAGTCTTGGGGGCACTGAATTCGTGTTTGTAACCGTTGTAGTCATAATATTCAACTATTCCCGTGTCTATGAACTCTCCCCCTCTATCGCTACGAATGCGATTGACTTGTGTGTCCTTCTCATTTTCAATTCTTAGTAAAATTTTCAAAAATTTCTGAAACATGTCAGATTTATGTTTCAAGAAGGCAACCCAAGTGAATCGTGTAAAATCATCAACCATGACAAGGATATAACTGTGTCCACAAAGACTAACAGTTCTAGAGGGACCAATAAGGTCCATGCGGATGAGGTCTAGAGGTCTAGAGGTGAGAATGTCTTTAACTTTTTTATGCGAAGTCTTAACTATTTTTCCTTCCTGGAAATGACCACAAACAACACTGGAAATAGGTTTAATTTTAGGAATTCCTCTAACTATCTCTTGAGTAGACAATCTACCAAGGATATCATAACTTAGGTGACCCATACGATTATGCCAGATTTCATTGTCATCCATTCTGACAATGTTACAGGTTTCAGAACTAGTCTTGACAGTATAACAGTTGTCAGGTGTTCTAAATCCGGTAATGATGCATTCACCTTTATCATTTAGAATTTTGCAATTGTTCTTTGAAAAGGTAACAGTATGGTCTGAGTCACAAAATTGTGATATACTTAGGAGGTTGGCTTTAAGGCCTTCAACTAAAAGTACATTTTCCAAAACAGGAATTCCCTCTTCTTTTAGGATTCCTTTACCTATGATCTAGGATGAAACTCCGTCGCCAAAAACTACTTTACCTCCTGCAAATCTGGTTTTGTTTAAGAGTTTGGTTTCATCTCCTGTCATATGTTTGGAGCATCCTGAATCTAAATACCAACCAGATGAAGTGTGTTCAGCTTTTAAGGCAGTGATGACAATGTTACACTTCATTTGGGGTAAAATATCATCTTTTCTAACCCAAATAGCTCTAGTTTTAATTTTGCGCAAGTTTGCTCTCATTTGATAAAATTTTCGAGAAGCAACTTTTTGTCGAAAAACATTTGGCGCAACAAACTGATTTTTTTGGAAAAATTGAGCTTTTGGTTTAGGAAAGTTTCTGGGAGCCTTTCTCTTAAATGAACTCTTAGTTTTGATCTTTCTATTCCTGTAGTTAGAGTTCTTGTCAGGTTCTCTTGGAAGGACATAATGGTTACGATTTTGCCTAGAGTAGTTAAAGTTCTTGTAAACATGAATGTTATACACAGGGGTGTTTAGATTCCTAGCATAACAACCTTCAAATGAATGACCATAAACGTCACAGTAGGAGCAATATTGATTGCTTGAGGGATGTAGTTCCTTAGGAAAACTTCTAAAGATGGGTTTAACAGGATTCTGTTCAGAAGTCTTATTCCTAGGAGGTATGGTTTTAAAGGTAGATTCAGCCTTTCTGATCAAAGGACAGACGTATTTAGTCTCAAGTGTACTGTCAGCCTTAGAGTTATTAGACTCTCCAATGTCTTTCTGTTGTTGCTTTTGATCATATTCCTTTTTAATAAAATGAAAATCTGGACATGTTTCGATTGGTCTTTTTCCCCCAGACACAAACTTAATAGATTCAAGATTTTTAGTTTGTGATTTATTCTTAGGGCATAATCCAATACCGGTTCTATCATCAGAATTGGTCTTAGAGTCAACAACAAAGTCAGTGAAACAATTTGAATTGTTTTCAAACTTAGAATTTTTTTTGAAAACTGTTCCTGTCTTTGTTTTTGCTTCCTCCAGTTCTAATAATGTTCCCTTGTATTTCATTTCCAGGGTTTCATTAGTTTTGGTCAACTCTTTCAATTTTTGATCAAAAGTTTTAATTTCATATTGATGTGTCAGACACTGGTTAGTGTACTCTTCAGCATTCATCTTCACAATAAGACTTAGATCATCTAATTTCTTAGTCAGGTATCTAACAGTCTTCTCCAGTCTAGTGCCTTTTTTAAGAGTTGTAGCATACAAACTATGAATATCTGGGAGGTCATCTGTGTCTGAGTCGCTAAGTGAAGTGTGTGCAGTGACCCCTAACGATTCAGTTTTAGTACTTACGCACCCATTTACATCGTCGTTATCGAGATCTCTTTGACTCACACACACGGAACTAGAGCTAGCAACATTTTCAGATAACAAGACATCTAGGCCAGTCAAAGCAGTATTCACAAGAGCAGGAGTAGAAGTATCATTATCACACACATGCATATCATCATTGTAAATGATCTTAGCAAAAAAATACATGCAAGGGTCAAATACATTAGATGACTCAAGTTCCTCTTCATCAGAGTCACTTGAATCTTCCCAAGTTTTACAGATATTGGCTCTCTTGTGTGTGTTGGTTTTATTCAGATTAACTCTGCAATGGTGAGGAATGTGACCTAGTTTCCCACATCTAAAACATTCAATCTTTTTAAGGTCTCTGTTAGATCTGAAGTTGTTGTCCTTAGTATGTTTGTCAAGACCTCTCTCATGAGGTTTTGGATTAGACACAGTTGGATAATTAGGCTTGCCTTGTTTAGATGCCTCTTTATTTCTAAATTTAACAATTTTCTTAAATTGTTTGGACATTAAGGCAATCTAATTATCTAGTTTGTCTATATCACACTCCTCATCAGAGTCACAGTTGATCAAATTAGTCTCAAGTTTAGATATCTTAGAAGAAAAACTCAAGTTAGAGTTGGGTTGTTTTCTTTGAGACTGATTTAATTGTTTCTTAAAGTCTAATTCCATTTCCACAGTCCTAAGTTTGCTACTGAGTAACTCAGGGGTGAGGTTTTGATCACTCATCTCCTCAATAGCATACCTCTTGTTGTCAAACTTTTGTGGTAATGATCTTAGGATTTTAGAAACAATCTCATTCCTATCATATGTTATACCATTAGCATGCAATTTAGTAACTATATCAGTTAGGTTCATATAAAAGTCATCAAAAGACTCAGAGTCAGACATAATCAAAGAGTTGTACTGCTGGGTAAGAATTTGAGTTTTAGCAGCTTTAACTCTTGAGTCTCCTTCATGGGCAGTGATTAATGTGTCCCAAGCTTCCTTGGAAGTGGCACAAGATGAGATTCTCTTGAACTCATACTCATTAATAGACATAAAAATGGCATTCTTGCCTTTATTGTTATTACGAGAAATTGTTTTCTCTTCTTGGGTAAACTCACTTAAGATTTTCTTTACCCTCTCATCACTTCCTTCAGTGGCTGGTTTAGTAGGATAAGTGTATCCATTTTCAATAATGTCCCAGACATCATCTCCTAAAGTCCCTTGGATGAAGGCAACCATTCTTACTTTCTAGTAAGCAAAGTTGTTTCCATCAAAGAGTGGAGGTCTGGACAGATTACCAAACCTTTCATTCTTCTCGTCCATAGTTAAGATTTTCAGAAAACGATTTCAGAAACGCAAGATCCTTTTTGAAATAAAAGTTTACAGGGCTCTGATACCAATTGAAAAACGTTACTAATGTCGTTTAATACAATGATTAAACTGTATAAGCAACTCCGAGTTGTTTGTTGAAGAAACCCTTTTCTTTTGAAAATAAAAATGATAAACAACAAGACGTGTTTACAAAAACTTATGTACGAGAATAACCAAGACTTTGTAATCAGTTTAAAAACTAAGAAAGTTTCAAAATATCAGCAAACTATAGAATGAGATGAGGAGATGAAGATAATCAGAACACACTCTTTTTAACGTGGTAAAACCTCTCCCAATAGAGGAAACATCCACGGTGACTTCTAAGTCACGAAAGTAAAAAATCCACTAAAAACAAATAGCAGTTACAAACAATACAACATACATGCACACAACTCAGCCTATTCTAAGTTTAGAAATATACCCCACTTGGTGTCCTTCTAACTTCTTTGTAGATCTCATTGTGGATGATGTTCTTCCAGTTTGATAACTTCCACTTTGCTTTATCTTTCTTTGCGTCGACTCAATAATCTTTGATCTTATACCCAACACTTTCAGTGTGGTAGTGTGTCAAGTGTTTGTGATGTGATTTCTATCCACATGCATGAACTCACACACACTTAGTTTGTACAGACAGTCCTAGAAAATTACATATAAAGACTATATGCTGTGATTTTCTTTTCTTTCTTTCTTACAAAACTTGGAACCTTTTTGACCTTTTAATCTATCCCAGATTCCACGGGTATCTTGCTTCAAAATCAGTCAAGATCTTAATCAATCTCAGTTTTTGAAAATATTTTCGAGATTGAAAATCTCCAAGTGAGAATCCAACTAGGTCAAGGTTTAGTTTCACAAGAATAAGAAATATAAAACATTTACAGATTTAAATCAACAAAGATTTTCACAAAACGAGAAACAAATATGCAGATCTAGTGATATATAACATGCAATAGTGTAGATCTAAGATTTCTATGAAAAAGAAATACAGATCTCACCAAAATGTCTAAGTTGGTAACAAGATCACAGATCAAGAGGTTACAGCTACAAACGATCAAACCAGTAACACCAGTCTCTCTCAAACACTCATGGTTGTGTTTTGGGTTCTCAAAGTACGAAGGTTTGAATATGGTTTAAAGTTGTTTAGGGTTAGGGTTAGGGTTTCTAACTCAGTTTCCCTTTCTCTCTCTTCTCTCTTTTCTTTCTTCTCTCTCACTTCTTTCAATAGGCGACTGCCAAAAGTCTTAAAATGCTGAGAATGAGAGGGTTTATATAGGAGCCAAGGAAGGTTCTGGATCGCTGATAGCAATCAATGGTTGAGATTCAGTCTTCCTTATATTGACTTGATCCAAGGGTGCTAAGATAACGGTTGGTTAAAACGAAGGTGATTGGTCCACAGTGATAACACATGGATAGTCTTAAAACACATGCAGGCCATAGATAACATTTGAACTAACGATCCACAATACACCAGGAAGATCTCTCACAAAACAAACACAAATGAGATAACAAGAGCATGACAAGTGTTGGCATTTCATTGGCTGGCAAACGTGCGTCCAAACTAATTACATGCAACACCCTAAAGTCTCTGGCACATTGATATTCTACCCAATCAAACATTCTAATGAAAAACTAATTTTTCATAATAGCATTTTAAGCACACAAAGTTTATAAACACACTTTTATTAAAGAAAACATTATTTTAAAAATGTTTAAAAATTCCCAAAAAATTATTAAAACAACATTTTAAGGGGAATTTAACACACAATCAATATGAGCAATATATACACATGTATGCACTTCTAATGTGTGTAGTGTGATTCAATTTATACCTTGTTTGGATCATTGAAGAGGATTATAGAGTGAACAAGTCTGAGGTTCTTTGGATTCTAGGTTAAACAACAAATTTTGTCACTATTTCCAAATTAGATGAACACTTATACAATATAGACTTAAGTAAGTAAAAGGTATAAGGTGCTTCAGATACCTGGGCCAAAGGCACCAAGTGATGACATCGACATCTACCTGGATCCTTTGGTAGATGAATTAAATGAGTTGTGGGAAGAGGGTGTGAAATCATTTGACTCTTTTAGAAAAGAAGAGTTTACGCTAAAAGCTATGTTGATGTGGGCAATTCATGATTTTTCCGCTTATGGGACATTATCCGGTTGTGTAGTACATGGTTATTTGTGGTGTCCTATTTGTGGAGAGGAGATTTAATCTCTTCGTCTATCCGCTAGCTCAAAAAATTTATACCATATCCATAGGAGGTTTTTACCCCCATCTCATAGTTTCAGATTTAAGAAAGGTTACAATTTTTTATTGGGCGGGGCTGAACATAGGCTGCCGCCGAGACAACTTTCAGGCTCAAAAATTGAAAGTAAATCTTCTGAATTTAGCCCTAATATGCCAGGTAAGAATCCAAAATTTAAGAATGTTAAGCATAATAGGACCCCAACTAGGAATGAAACTAAGACAAGAAAGGCATGGTCTAGGAGGTCAATTTTATTTGACTTACCTTAATAGAAGAATAACCCTGTGCGCCAGGTATTGGATGTGATGCATGCAGAGTAGAACCTCGATGAACGTATTGTGGGAACTTGCCTTGGGGGGAGTCATTCGAAGGATGGAGAAAACGCATGAAAAGATCTTAAATCGTTGAAACATAAGCCACAACTATGGTTGAAAGAATATAATAGGGGAAGGACAATAATTCCCCTGGTGCGTTTACTTTGACAAGTGGGGAAACGAAGGTGCTTTTAGAAACAATATATAATTTGAAGGGCCCATCTAATTTTTTGTCCAACTTGCAAAGTATTGTTAATTATGCTATTCATGATTTACACAAGTGTAAGTCCCACGATTGGCATGTGATAATGCAATTGGTTCCTCTATTGTTTAAGCACTATTTCTCCAAGCACAAGGATTTGCTGAGGGCTATTATGCAAATTAGTATTACCTTCTCACTCTTGTGTGAGAAGGTAGTCAATCGAGAACACATAGTGGCCTTCAAAATTAGCGGTGACCGAAGCGATTTGTGTGTTGGAGAAGTACTTTTCCCAAGCATTCTTTGACATAAGTGTTCACTTGTTGGTACACCAATACGACGAGGCACTTGTTTGTCGTCCAGTTAAATATCGGTGGATGTATCCGTTTGAAAGATTGATGAATTTTTTTAAAGATTACGTCAAGAATACACGATACATTGCAGGATCAATTGCAGAGGAATACCTCACCATGGAGTCATCAACATATACTCGAGAATATATGCCTGACTCAACTAGCGTTTATGATACTGATGAGTTTGTCGATGATGGTGGTCATGTGATGGGAAAACGAGTGAAATTAACGAGTTTGCAATATGAACAAGTAGCTCGTTATCTATTTGACACACATGAAGATGTCGAAGAATGGAAAAAGTTAGTTTAAATTATTTCAAGTTTTACATTATTTTAGAATATTTTATACTATTTTATGCATGATTAATTTTGTAATATGCAGAAAATATGAAGCATGTGAGAATAATAAAAGACGAAAAACAATGGTACAATCAGACAACGAATTTAGGGTGTGGTTGCCACGAGAGGTAATTATAATTAAAATGGTCGTTATATGACGTTACATTACACTCAAAATTTACAACTAATCTAATTAATTTATCTATATTCTCAGCTCTTAAAGACGGGTGATGCGACATCAAGGCTTGCTTGTCTAGCCACTGGAACCTTGTTCGTGGTACAAGAGTACAAAAAGTATCGATTGAACGGTTACGTATTCGGCGCAAAAGTGTACGGGGAAATTACAAATGTATAGAAATCGGGCATTTCATACAAGGTTCTTACCTTCTTTCGAGCGAGCGCAAAAGATAAAAATCTCATTGAAGTTGAAATGACTTACTATGGTGTAATTCAAAATGTATTTGAATTGGATTATATAATCTTCAAAGAGGTTGTATTTTACTATGACTGGGTAAGAGTTGAGGATAAAAATGCTTGTAAAGTTGATCATGTCACCAATTTGATCATGGTTGACTTGTCCAAGTTGAAGAGCAACGACCACATGAGCGATGAGCCGTTTATTTGTGCATTTCAAAAGGTCAACCAAGTGTTTTACTCGGAGTATATCAACAACGAGCCGTGGTCAATTATCCTACATTTGCCAAAGCGTCTAAATAGTAGTGTGGATGACTTGGCTGCTCCTATCGAATATCAATCCATTTTTTTATGATAACCCGAATTAGAAACAAATTTTCATTTTGTAATAAATATTCCAATTTGTACTTTTTCAATCAATTTTTAATGCTTTTAATTGAATTTCGCTTTATCATTTTCACTCTTGTGTAGTGTGCATGTGTTTGGGAAGTAGGGGTGGGAGTGGGGATGTTTTGAATTTTTAGTAATTGTATATATTATGAGCTAGATGTTATTGTTTTAGAATTCGGAATTGAGGTGTTAAACAGTAACAATTCATTTGGATTTGTAGTAATTGTACATTTTTGCATGTATTCTTCTAATTCATTTTGATTTGTACTAATAACAACATTTTTTACAGAAAATGTCTCCTTCAGGTATTAAGGCGAGGATGATGATGCTGATTATGATGATGTCGTCTGGGCTCGGTGGTAGCGGAGGCGACGAGGGCTCCTCGGCCCCTAAGCTTACCAAATATGGAAAATTGGGGATGACCATCGAGAACAAGACGGGTCTATTAGCAAGATCCCTCGAGCTGGTAAAGAGGATCATCATCCCGGGGTACACTAGTTGGAGGGAGGTGCCAAATGAGCTCACGTTAGTTATTTGGGTGGCACTACAAGTAATGTATTTATATTTATATTTATATGAATATTTCAATTTCAATTTCAATTTCAATTTTTATTTCGATTTCGATTTCATTTTATATTTATATTTATATTTATATTGATATTTATATTGATATTTATTCGCAACTAACATTGTATTTGTTGGATAGGAACAATTAAGCCTGGATCCAAAGCTACGTGATTCCGTCTTGGAGCAGTTGAGGGAGAAACACAATAAGTGGAAGAAAAATATGCGGACCCGGTACTTTGGGAAGACCCGAGAGTCTGTTGTCCGAATGCATGAATTCGTTCCGCCGAAGGAGTCGATCTCATTGGCACAATGGAAAAAGTTCATTGACAATGAGATCGGGGAGTGACAATTGACATCTCACCAATCGGGGAGGGAAAATCGAGCAAAAAAGACAGACGTGCACTACTCCGGTCGGACGTCTTACACCGAGGTGGAGCACAGGATGATGGTGATATTTAATTTTTCTATAACTACATAAATATATTATTCTGAATTATTTTACTTTGCAGGCCGATACTAATTTTACATTATTTTATTTCAGGGGACAGGGAATGGCCTTGGGGGTAGGCCACATAGGCTCGATACTTATGTGTATTTTCGAACAAAGATGGGGAAGGATAAGGAGGTGTCCCCGAGCGTCGCGACTACGATTGTAAGTAATCCAAGAGTTTACTTTTTGTTAATTACGTTATAATTTTTTTATTTACTTATTTAACTAATGATGTGCTTTTTGTCGTTTCAGGCAAAGCTTATGGAAGTGCATGAGTCGCAGTCTGATGATGACAAGGCATCTTTGTCCCTAGACGCACTTAGCCAAGTGCTTATCACTGATCGCAAGGGTAGGACAGGGGCGGTGAGCTCGCGGGTGGCCAAATATAAGATCATCGAGTTGGAGACGAGTGACACCGGGTTGGCTCGAACGGTGGACTCTCATGATGCAAAGATGTTCGGTTTGGAGGCGACGGTCCAACATATGTTCTCATTAATGAAGCATTCATTGGGCAGAAACCATAAGGGAAAAATGAAGGAGAAGGGGGTGGAAGATGAGGTGCAGGAGGACGAGGATGTGGACCTCACTGCTTCATCGCCGACACGTGCAAACTTTGATGATCGAGTCCCCTATTTGGCTCCCTTCGACTGATCGATGTCGACACTTGGTTAGCCGAACGTGTTTATACTAGACATATTTGATGTCCAGTGGATAGGGCGGGGGTTGAGGGACCCGAATACCGTCTAGGGTATGTCAGTTCATGGACGTTTGATTCAAGACATCGAGTTCAAGGTGCTCATCACGCATGTGATGCCCGGGAGGGAGAATTCCCCATTGTGGTTGCACGAATAATGTGACACGATGTATATTGTTGGGTGTGTCGATTCGTATATCATATGGCATACTCACCTCCTCAGAGCTACCCCTACCCCAGACATGTAGTGACATTCGCGATGCATATTATTTTGAATGTATATATGAATTATCTCTATTTTATTTTGATATATGATGTTTTAAAGGAACAACGTTGCTATAACAGGTACAAATATATTACTGGGCAGTGGCAGTGGCAGTGGCCATACTGCCCAGCAGATTATTTTTCAATTATGCCCTGAATTATCACGGTCATTGACCGTGATAAGTCAATGACAAAGTAAACTTATCACGGACGTGTCACGATCATTGACCATGATAATTTTTTTATTAAATGTCATGGATTTGTCACGGTCCTTAACCGTGACAAAACTTGTCAAGGTTAAGGATCGTGACATGACCGTGACAAGTCTAATGAACTTGTCACGGTCAATGACCATGATAAGTCCGTGACAACAAATGTTATCACCCCCATAACTATCACGGTCATTGACCTTGACAAGTCCAACTTGTCAACATCAATGACCATGACAATCCGGAAGATTTGGTGTAATGATAACACCTTCTTGCGTGGTCTTCTTACCGACCCAGTCTACATGTAAATAACCTACTGGATTTATTATTCACAAATATCTAAGTGTTGAATTCATTTCTATGCATGATCCAGTTTCCAAGATCATGGGAAAAGGCTTTCGTCTTTCGGTTTTCAATTTCTATATAAAAAGATGAAGGTTCGACCACACCTACCATCAGTTTGAAGGGGCATATCAATGCATGTCCATGAGATTCACGTGTTGATGAATATGTTAACTCAATATCCTAGTTTGTTAATGCATGTTTTTATTTCAGTTTTACCTTCCTCATCACATGTAACCAATGTATCTTGGCATTTATATAAAGACCCAGTGGGAGACCCACGAAATTAATTGAGAGTAAAAGTTGAGAAAAAAACCATTATGTATTAAGTGGACGCATATCATAGAAAGTCAAAATCCTATTTTGAGTTCAATCTTCCTTGATATCGATATGTACATGAAGAGATGTAGAAAATGACCAAGAATAATACAAAAGCCTAGCCCATAATCACTCAAGCATGCCATAATTTCCAAGTGATATCATATTCTCCCACGTATTTTTAAAACTACCTATAAAATCTCTTATACATTTTAGGTGCGTTTATAAGCCATGGCATAATTCACTTTATAATCGTAAGTTTGGTAGAATTTACCTCAATCACATGACAAAACACCAACCCAATACCCTCATAAAAGAAATAATTACTCTAAATATTTCTTCCAAAGGATTTCACTCCTTTGACTACAAGGAAGCACCCAGTAGTGGTAATGTTAAGGACATGTCATTGACTTTACCATTAAAAGATTGTGTCCACGTGAAATTATGGGGTTCTTACAACGGCATGATCTACTTAGTCAATGACCAATGGTATGGGGAAGATTGTAATATATTTCTATGGAACCTAATAACCGTTATAAACGTATGTGACTTTAGACTTACACGTGCTCCCCTTTGGACCTCAAATGGGTAAGAGGAAAGTGTCAAATTAAGAGACAATGGTTTAAAGTGGTCCGTACCTCGAAAGAAGATCATAAGTCCACTATCAAAGGTGTTTCACTAGTTTATTAGAGTACAAATGAAGCATTATATTCTAAAACACCTCTTGAGCTTTCATTAAGAGAGTATGAGGTCTTGTGGACTATGTCAATAACACAGAGGGCCTTAAAAAGTAACTAAATGAATTTTATAAGGGTGCTAAGGTACTGATTTAGGACTCGACATAATGTACGAATGGTGCAAATAATAGAAGTGACCCGAGTTACAAATATCATCTCACAACAACGGGTTATAAGTCTGGAACTAGGTGTAAACACTTATATATGCTTAGAATTCTTACAAGTCTGATTGCTTGGATGCCTCAATCTTTCTGAATGCTAGAGATTGGTCCTTTTTCACCTTAAGTTACCTTCCTATTTGTAGGGAAACTCTTGGAAAGAGAACAATTAGACTATAATAAAAAGTCTAGGGTGTCTCTGAGGTGTTCTAGTGTCAAGAAGGTGGTGGAGTATTGGGGAAAGTGTTTATAGGTGGTGTAAGGTTTTTGTTGGGAACATTTAATATTGATGGGAACATTCAATGTAAGTGGAGATGAGCAGTGGTGGTGGGTGGAGTAGTTTTCTACTTCTCACCTACTCTATTAGACTACTTAGATGAGCATTATAAGAGGTTTGAGGGGTATAGAGGGGCTATGGATTTGCTCAAAAGTGATCCTGAAGACTACGTACTACCACATCCAATGGCTGGATCTTAGATGACGTCGAGATATTTTCCATCAATCTGAGGTCGGATCTGGGCACAAATCATGACAAAACCTTGATATTGTGGTCTCTGAGTTTACTTCAGAAAGTGTGATAAAATGACTAACCTTCATATTGAGTAAAAGTATTGGTGTTTATTGTACCATAGCTCACCTTGAAAGCAGTAGAGGCTTTAGAAGATACGCATTGGTCTTTATGATGTATGAATCTAGCATTTGGAACTCCGCCCTAACTCAGGGTAGTTTAGGAGTTAAACTATATTTTAAACACCAAGTATGAAATAGAGATCATCAGTATCTCCTTCTTTCTTCTTAAAAGGGTTGGAATGGCCAAAACGTATCCCCTTATGCAAGTTGGGGCTATGGTTGTAACTAACCATTAAGATTTACATCACCCTTAGATTGTGTTGGGAAGGAGCTCCCATATATCTAAGGATAGGTATTGGAGATTGAGATCTTTGATGTAATTGAGGAAAATGATCTTAGAGATGGAGAGGATAGAATCCTAGGCTTTAGAAGGATATAAAAAGTCCTTTGGGTTGACGTGAGTTCTTTAGGGCTAAGTACGTTTTTCTCTCTTCTCTCTTAGAATTTCTTCGAGAAAATGCACATTTTCTTTCAAACAATGTCTTTCAAAAAAATTTCCCCCTCTAAGGTTTCGTAACCCAAGCCTTTATCTAATGTTGGACCACATGCCTCTCTGCCTACTCTGATGAAGCCAAAAGCTAATCCCTCGCCTTACCTTCCCAATGGATCAATTCCACCTAGCAAAATAGTGATGAACTAAATTGGCCGTCAACCCCAACTTTAATGGTGGGGATCAATATGCCTCACGAATAACTGAGAATGACCTATACAAGTTATAGAAGACTTATCAAATTCTAGAGAATGTCATTTTGATGGATTCAAAGCCTTTTGAGAGGGCCTGTTATGGCTAACCATGTATATCTAAATGAGTTCTTCCTCCGAAATGGGGCCAGATTTCCCATAACCTTACCTATTGTCAGAAGGTTATCGACGTATCCCCTTCTTAGCTAGTGATTAATTCGTGGAGGAATTTGATGGACATAGTCGTGGCCTTTAGGGACATAGTCGTGGCCAATTTTGGTCAAGGAAGGAGTCATGGACCTTAGCCGTGACCACAAACCTCATTACACAAGGATATGGTCACGGATTAAGTCCGTGACTAGTAAGTTATCTGAGTCATAGCTTTAGGTCATGACCATGGCCTTATTTCCACGGAGATGTGTAAAAAATAAAGGGGTCACGTTATATGGTCACGACCCTAAGCCATATCCATCGTCCTTATACTTAAAAAAAACAAACAGTTGTTCATTTCCCTCGAAAACTTCAAAACCCTCATTTTCCCTCCCTCTCTCCGGTGATTTCGGCTTTCTACTTCTCTCAATCTCAAACTATCTCTTAATCTCAATCTCAAAGGTAAATATGTGTGTGTGCATATTTATGTGTGTGTATATACTGTAAATACGTGTGTACATATGTGTGTGTGTGTGTTTGTATATAAATTTATGTATATGTGTATGTATGTGTATATTTGTGTGTTTATTGTGTATATGTATGAAGTTGTGTATACATTATCATTGTGTATATGTATGTGTGTAAACTGTAAATGTGTATGTGTGTGTGTATTATAGAAAAAAATACATATATATGACTAATGTTTGTTTAAGTTTCAAACTAGGGAAAATTTTAATTCAATAGATATTGTTGGTTCATGTTTCAAACTAGGGCAAATTTTAATTCTATGGAAATTTTTTGTTTAAGTTTCAAACTAGGGAAAATTTTAATTAATGGATATTTTTTGTTTAAGTATCAAACTAGGGCAAATTTTAATTAATGGATATTGCTAGTTTAAGCTTCAAACTACAACAAATTTTAATTAAATGGATATTGTTCGTTTAAGTTTGGGGCTGAAATATAAAAATATACATCTCCATTAATATTGATACTAAATTCGGGATTAATTTTAGGGGCTTTGTAAAATTAAGTCCCAAAAATGCATAATCTATTAATTGTAGGGGCAATGTTTGTAAGGGTTAATTTTAGGGATTATTGGTTTAAATGACAAAAGTAGGTGTTCAAAACCTAATAAATTAACGGTTGATGATTCATTGGAGCCATAATTTATAAGAATCATATTCACGCCCTCGTACATAATAACTAGTTAATTGTAACACCCCTCCCGCCCGGGGAGAGCGAACGGAGCGCCACTTCGATAAAATAACTAAATCCACAAGTAACAAGGTATAGAGCATATAAAAAAAATCCCACAATATAAACGAAACCACTAATCTCAATCTCTTCAAATTAATAAAACAATATTCTCTTGAATAAATACAACTAAAGTAAATATCTAATGCTCTATACATCAAAATAATTAAATACAATCTTCCAACTTGTATTAAAAATTCTTCCCAAATAATCCACGCTAAAATAATCCCAATAATCCATAGCGCTCAAATTCACGCTAACCTGCCAACTAAAAGAAAATATGGGGAAGTACACAATACGACAGGAAAGATGCTCAACAAATATATTAACAATAAGGCGTAACAACACGAGTACGAATATTCAAATCAAATGCAAATCTCAAAGCATTTATCAATATAATTTTTTCAACAACACATCAATGGGTAACTAGGCCTCACCCCATTCGCATATGCTTTATCAAGCCATAGCCCGGGAATACGTATTTTGGCGAGTACTCAACATCCATGCCATATTGAAATCTCATGACAACGTGCTCATCAACAATATAATGATGCCACATGAATAAAAATAATTCAACAATTATTTTTCCAGATTTCAAAGAATTTAACAATTCAAATATGAGTTCAATTAAACATGAAATCAACGGAATAAACTCTCGAGAGATTTAAAGGAGCATATTGTGTAAAACCCCATACCTCAAAATTATCGCATGAATTCAGCCTCAAAATATGATCGCACCATCACGTTCCTCTCGTGAAAATAATCAATTCATGTTCTAGCGCCAACACAAGATAACCTCAAATAGGCCTATTTTAAAAACCCAGAAAAATTATATCCAAAAATTATTCGAATCGCTGATCCGACTTCAGATTTGGATTCTAGATGAAAAATTGAGTCAGGTATGTGTTTTGAGTTTTTCTCAAATCTCATTTGAATGCACTAAAAAAGAAGATCTAAACCTTCCAAATTGGCTCTTCTCATTCCACTCGTTTTTGCCTCTTTGGATTTCGTTTTTAGCCTCTCTTTTTCATCTCCCTTTCCTTATAATCACCCATAATATTCCTTATATAGTCTCTCTCTCAAACCCTATCTTGGTGCCTAAGCTAATGCATATTCCTATATTGCCCTTGAATTCAAAATTGTTAACTTTACATATTTAAACCATTACAAAATGTCCAAAAACAATTAAATTTGAATTTAAATATTCGATCCATTTGAAATAAAAATAAATATAATGTTAATATCAATATCCCGATTAATAAAATAATAATATTATTAAAATTATATACCATATTCATAAATAAAGTCCTCAAAATTACGGGGTATTACATACTTCCCCCCTTGAAAAGGAATTTCGTCCTCGAAATTCGACGAAACCTAACACTCGAAATAAAATGCTGCTCTATTCTATTTCCCAAAATCACACACTAAAGTCCTCAAATTAATTCTAAACATCCTCACCGCGATGCCTAACACCTCCTCAAAAATTTCTATCTCCAAAGAAAATGTATCTAACCTGCATGCTAGACCCAATACCCAAGATCCAAGGGTTATCGTATACCTAAGCTCTGATACCAGATGTAACACCCCGCCCGCACGGGGAGAGCGAACGGAGCGCCACTTTGATAAAATAACTAAATTCACAAGTCACAACGTATGGAGCATCTAAAAAAATCCCACAATATAAACGAAACCACTAATCTCAATCTCTTCAAATTAATAAAATAATATTCTCTCGAATAAATACAACTAAAGTAAATATCTAATGCTCTATACATCAAAATAATTAAATACAATCTTCCAACTTGTATTAAAAATTCTTCCCAAATAATCCACGCTAAAATAATCCCAATAATTCATAGCGCTGAAATCCACGCTAACCTGCCAACTAAAAGAAAATATGGGGAAGTACACAATACGACAGGAAAGATGCTCAACAAATATATTAGCAATAAGGCGTAACAACACGAGTACGAATATTCAAATCAAATGAAAATCTCAAAGCAGTTATCAATATAATTTTTTCAACAACACATCAATGGGTAACCAGGCCTCACCCCATTCGCATATGCTTTATCAAGCCATAGCCCGGGAATAGGTATTTTGGCGGGTACTCAACATCCATGCCATATTAAAATCTCATGACAACGCGCTCATCAACAATATAATGATGCCACATGAATAAAAATAATTCAACAATTATTTTCCAGATTTCAAAGAATTTAACAATTCAAATATAAGTTCAATTAAACATGAAATCAACGGAATAAACTCTAGAGAGATTTAAAGGAGCATATTGTGTAAAACCCCATACCTCAAAATTATCGCATGAATTCAGCCTCAAAATATGATCGCACCATCACGTTCCTCTCGTGAAAATAATCAATTCATGTTCTAGCGCCAACACAAGATAACCTCAAATAGGCCTATTTTAAAACCCAGAAAAATAATATCCAAAAATTATTCGAATTGCTGATCCGACTTCAGACTTGGATTCTACACGAAAAATTGAGTCAGGTATGTGTTTTGAGTTTTTCTCAAATCTCATTTGAATGCACTAAAAAAGAAGATCTAAACCTTCCAAATTGGCTCTTCTCATTCCACTCGTTTTTGCCTCTTTGGATTTCGTTTTTAGCCTCTCTTTTTCATCTCCCTTTCCTTATAATCACCCATAATATTCCTTATATAGTCTCTCTCTCAAACCCTAGCTTGGTGCCTAAGCTAATGCATATTCCTATATTGCCCTTGAATTCAAAATTGTTAACTTTACATATTTAAACCATTACAAAATGTCCAAAAACAATTAAATTTGAATTTAAATATTCGATCCATTTCAAATAAAAATAAATATAATGTTAATATCAATATCCCGATTAATAAAATAATAATATTATTAAAATTATATACCATATTCATAAATAAAGTCCTCAAAATTACGGGGTATTACATACTTCCCCCTTGAAAAGGAATTTCGTCCTCGAAACTTGACGAAACCTAACACTCGAAATAAAATGCTACTCTATTCTATTTCCCAAAATCAAACACTAAAGTCCTCAAATTAATTCTAAACATCCTCACCGCGATGCCTAACACCTCCTCAAAAATTTCTATCTCCGAAGAAAATGTATCTAACCTGCATGCTAGACCCAATACCCAAGATCCAAGGGTTATCGTATACCTAAGCTCTGATACCATCTGTAACACCCCGCCCGCACGGGGAGAGCGAACGGAGCGCCACTTCGATAAAATAACTAAATTCACAAGTAACAAGGTATGGAGCATCTAAAAAAATCCCACAATATAAACGAAACCACTAATCTCAATCGCTTCAAATTAATAAAATAATATTCTCTCGAATAAATACAACTAAAGTAAATATCTAATGCTCTATACATCAAAATAATTAAATACAATCTTCCAACTTGTATTAAAAATTCTTCCCAAATAATCCACGCTAAAATAATCCCAATAATTCATAGCGCTCAAATCCACGCTAACCTGCCAACTAAAAGAAAATATGGGGAAGTACACAATACGACAGGAAAGATGCTCAACAAATATATTAGCAATAAGGCGTAACAACACGAGTACGAATATTCAAATCAAATGAAAATCTCAAAGCATTTGTCAATATAATTTTTTCAACAACACATCAATGGGTAACCAGGCCTCACCCCATTCGCATATGCTTTATCAAGCCATAGTCCGAGAATAGGTATTTTGGCGGGTACTCAACATCCATGCCATATTAAAATCTCATGACAACGCGCTCATCATCAATATAATGATGCCACATGAATAAAAATAATTCAACAATTATTTTCCAGATTTCAAAGAATTTAACAATTCAAATATGAGTTCAATTAAACATGAAATCAACGGAATAAACTCTCGAGAGATTTAAAGGAGCATATTGTGTAAAACCCCATACCTCAAAATTATCGCATGAATTCAGCCTCAAAATATGTTCGCACCATCACGTTCCTCTTGTGAAAATAATCAATTCATGTTCTAGCGCCAACACAAGATAACCTCAAATAGGCCTATTTTAAAAACCCAGAAAAATAATATCCAAAAATTATTCGAATTGCTGATCCAACTTCAGACTTGGATTCTACACGAAAAATTGAGTCAGGTATGTGTTTTGAGTTTTTCTCAAATCTCATTTGAATGCACTAAAAAAGAAGATCTAAACCTTCCAAATTGGCTCTTCTCATTCCACTCGTTTTTGCCTTATAGGATTTCGTTTTTAGCCTCTCTTTTTCATCTCCCTTTCCTTATAATCACCCATAATATTCCTCATATAGTCTCTCTCTCAAACCCTAGCTTGGTGCCCAAGATAATGCATATTCCTATATTGCCCTTGAATTCAAAATTGTCAACTTTACATATTTAAACCATTACAAAATGTCCAAAAATAATTAAATTTGAATTTAAATATTCGATCCATTTCAAATAAAAATAAATATAATGTTAATATCAATATCCCGATTAATAAAATAATAATATTATTAAAATTATATACCATATTCATAAATAAAGTCCTCAAAATTACGGGGTATTACATACTTCCCCCCTTGAAAAGGAATTTCGTCCTCGAAATTCGACGAAACCTAACACTCGAAATAAAATGCTACTCTATTCTATTTCCCAAAATCACACACTAAAGTCCTCAAATTAATTCTAAACATCCTCACCGCGATGCCTAACACCTCCTCAAAAATTTCTATCTCCGAAGAAAATATATCTAACCTGCATGCTAGACCCAATACCCAAGATCCAAGGGTTATCGTATACCTAAGCTCTGATACCATCTGTAACACCCCGCCCGCACGGGGAGAGCGAACGGAGCGCAACTTCGATAAAATAACTAAATTCACAAGTAACAAGGTATGGAGCATCTAAAAAAATCCCACAATATAAACGAAACAACTAATCTCAATCTCTTCAAATTAATAAAATAATATTCTCTCGAATAAATACAACTAAAGTAAATATCTAATGCTCTATACATCAAAATAATTAAATACAATCTTCCAACTTGTATTAAAAATTCTTCCCAAATAATCCACGCTAAAATAATCCCAATAATTCATAGCGCTCAAATCCACGCTAACCTGCCAACTAAAAGAAAATATGGGGAAGTACACAATACGACAGGAAAGATGCTCAACAAATATATTAGCAATAAGGTGTAACAACACGAGTACGAATATTCAAATCAAATGAAAATCTCAAAGCATTTGTCAATATAATTTTTTCAACAACACATCAATGGGTAACCAGGCCTCACCCCATTCGCATATGCTTTATCAAGCCATAGCCCGAGAATAGGTATTTTGGCGGGTACTCAACATCCATGCCATATTAAAATCTCATGACAACGCGCTCATCATCAATATAATGATGCCACATGAATAAAAATAATTCAACAATTATTTTCCAGATTTCAAAGAATTTAACAATTCAAATATGAGTTCAATTAAACATGAAATCAACGGAATAAACTCTCGAGAGATTTAAAGGAGCATATTGTGTAAAACCCCATACCTCAAAATTATCGCATGAATTCAGCCTCAAAATATGTTCGCACCATCACGTTCCTCTCGTGAAAATAATCAATTCATGTTCTAGCGCCAACACAAGATAACCTCAAATAGGCCTATTTTAAAAACCCAGAAAAATAATATCCAAAAATTATTCGAATTGCTGATCCGACTTCAGACTTGGATTCTACACGAAAAATTGAGTCGGGTATGTGTTTTGAGTTTTTCTCAAATCTCATTTGAATGCACTAAAAAAGAAGATCTAAACCTTCCAAATTGGCTCTTCTCATTCCACTCGTTTTTGCCTCTTTGGATTTCGTTTTTAGCCTCTCTTTTTCATCTCCCTTTCCTTATAATCACCCATAATATTCCTTATATAGTCTCTCTCTCAAACCCTAGCTTGGTGCCTAAGCTAATGCATATTCCTATATTGCCCTTGAATTCAAAATTGTTAACTTTACATATTTAAACCATTACAAAATGTCCAAAAACAATTAAATTTGAATTTAAATATTCGATCCATTTCAAATAAAAATAAATATAATGTTAATATCAATATCCCGATTAATAAAATAATAATATTATTAAAATTATATACCATATTCATAAATAAAGTCCTCAAAATTACGGGGTATTACATACTTCCCCCCTTGAAAAGGAATTTCGTCCTCGAAATTCGACGAAACCTAACACTCGAAATAAAATGCTACTCTATTCTATTTCCCAAAATCACACACTAAAGTCCTCAAATTAATTCTAAACATCCTCACCGCGATGCCTAACACCTCCTCAAAAATTTCTATCTCCAAAGAAAATGTATCTAACCTGCATGCTAGACCCAATACCCAAGATCCAAGGGTTATCGTATACCTAAGCTCTGATACCATCTGTAACACCCCGCCCGCACGGGGAGAGCGAACGGAGCGCCACTTTGATAAAATAACTAAATTCACAAGTCACAACGTATGGAGCATCTAAAAAAATCCCACAATATAAACGAAACCACTAATCTCAATCTCTTCAAATTAATAAAATAATATTCTCTCGAATAAATACAACTAAAGTAAATATCTAATGCTCTATACATCAAAATAATTAAATACAATCTTCCAACTTGTATTAAAAATTCTTCCCAAATAATCCACGCTAAAATAATCCCAATAATTCATAGCGCTGAAATCCACGCTAACCTGCCAACTAAAAGAAAATATGGGGAAGTACACAATACGACAGGAAAGATGCTCAACAAATATATTAGCAATAAGGCGTAACAACACGAGTACGAATATTCAAATCAAATGAAAATCTCAAAGCAGTTATCAATATAATTTTTTCAACAACACATCAATGGGTAACCAGGCCTCACCCCATTCGCATATGCTTTATCAAGTCATAGCCCGGGAATAGGTATTTTGGCGGGTACTCAACATCCATGCCATATTAAAATCTCATGACAACGCGCTCATCAACAATATAATGATGCCACATGAATAAAAATAATTCAACAATTATTTTCCAGATTTCAAAGAATTTAACAATTCAAATATAAGTTCAATTAAACATGAAATCAACGGAATAAACTCTAGAGAGATTTAAAGGAGCATATTGTGTAAAACCCCATACCTCAAAATTATCGCATGAATTCAGCCTCAAAATATGATCGCACCATCACGTTCCTCTCGTGAAAATAATCAATTCATGTTCTAGCGCCAACACAAGATAACCTCAAATAGGCCTATTTTAAAACCCAGAAAAATAATATCCAAAAATTATTCGAATTGCTGATCCGACTTCAGACTTGGATTCTACACGAAAAATTGAGTCAGGTATGTGTTTTGAGTTTTTCTCAAATCTCATTTGAATGCACTAAAAAAGAAGATCTAAACCTTCCAAATTGGCTCTTCTCATTCCACTCGTTTTTGCCTTATAGGATTTCGTTTTTAGCCTCTCTTTTTCATCTCCCTTTCCTTATAATCACCCATAATATTCCTCATATAGTCTCTCTCTCAAACCCTAGCTTGGTGCCTAAGATAATGCATATTCCTATATTGCCCTTGAATTCAAAATTGTCAACTTTACATATTTAAACCATTACAAAATGTCCAAAAATAATTAAATTTGAATTTAAATATTCGATCCATTTCAAATAAAAATAAATATAATGTTAATATCAATATCCCGATTAATAAAATAATAATATTATTAAAATTATATACCATATTCATAAATAAAATCCTCAAAATTACGGGGTATTATATTAATGATTCATTAGATCCATTATTTATAGGAATTATTATCATGCCCTCGTTCATTTTTTCTCAGGAAAAATGAGTCACGGTGCTAATAAATGGCAACTAGAGTGGGAAATGATGCAATTGGACCGCACGCGTACATATTTCATTAATGAGCCTCATAAAGTGGATACTTCGATTTATTGGTATGGGAATAGGAAGATTGAACAATTTAACTACCTTATAAACTGTGGAGTTCATCTCCAACAAGGGTACTTGTTCGATCGTATTCAGTTTTCCCTGCCACATTGTTGGGATGAAGTTGTACAATATATATATATATTACATACATAATCCCGATGGACCACTGACCTTGCCTGCGCTACTAGAGAAGATGAAAAAAATTCACCCATTATGGATAGAATTACTTACAAAAAGCATTGATGAAGACAGTGATGTATCATGACATATGCACGTCAAACTCAATATTTACACTAAGCAGAAGAGGATGTGATTTTGAGTTTTAGTCATTGACATCTATGCATCCATTATAGATACGCTTCCTCCTAATTGGCCACGTTAAAAAATCCATAGATTTTTCAAAACAAGTGGAGATTCAACACATTGAACTTTTGTTAAAGTCCTACCATGAACAAGTAGATTATAATATATGGTCAAAAAAATTATTTTGTTAGTCATATTTTCATATTGAACTTTGAAATTATGCATCTATTATTATAGATACAGATTTAACTTTTATTATTTTTCTAGATAATGTTGGGCAGTAATGAAAAAAATGCTTCAACAAATAACGTGACATAACCACAAGGAGAATTCTCAGCACAAATTGGTGAGAAATACTCAAATCCACAAACTGTTCACTCCCTTACTCCAAATTATGTTCACTCCCCCACTCCAAAAACTGTTCACTCCTCTACTCCGAGTTGCAGTAGGCAAGGTACTCCCACTAATCCAATAGACACGCCCGACGCTCCTGAACCTGTCGGGTTAGTTGAGAAGAATCGCATTGGGTTCTATTTATTTGGAAATAACCCCACGGGGGATAAGAATCATGTTCAAAAGATTAAAGCCTAGTGTTTCTCCTTGGCAAAACTAAATGTGGGAGTGGGAGGAGTTGACAATTGGAACCTCGTAGATAAATATATTAAATTTGACATCTATAAGCAACTCAGCAATCCGTTTTCATTTTCCCCCAACTCAAAAAATAAGGTGCTTTGTTAGGTTGTTGAACAACTCTGAACATATCGAAGAAACCTTAGGCAGAAGCATTTCCCTAAGGGAGCATCGAGCTCCGACATTTTGGTGCTCAAAGACAAAGTCCCTTCGAACGTTGGGATGCCAGTCTCTTAATGGAATGGTTTTCTGTAGAATGAGGTGAAGGACTCCAAAATGTTGCAAAGGGAGCAAAACAAGCAGAATAGGGCCAAAAAACTGATGTCCATTAACTTGGCTCAAAATCTTATGAACATTTGAAGAACGAGTGGTTGACCATGATGAAAGTCAGTTTGAATGAAGGAAAGACGCCGAATAGGGACAACTTATACGTGCATGCTAGACGAGACAAGGATAATAAATTCCCTTCTCACTTGGCCAAGACTCTAAAATCAATAGAGTCTACCAGTAGTCAGATTTAAGCCCGTTCGATGACATTGACAATAATGTCATCGCACAAACCTTTGGGAAGGACCACAGAGGGAGGACAAGAGGTTTGGGGTCACATATGTCAAAAATAAGATTCAAACACATAGAACCTCTTGCGGACGAGCTTTCTTCTATTAATAAGCATTTTGCGTCCAATGATAAACGTTAATATAGGAATAAAGGGGATATAATGGGGCTTCAAAATGAATTGGGAGGAATGAAGGATAAACATACACAAATTGTGTCCCAGTCGTACGCCCCTGAAGCCCCCAATGCATCCTGGTTTCACTCCATAGATGCCAGGGATTCCTCAAAATTTTCCTCGTTCTCCATTCCCCCCACAGATTCTAGTTCCTCCTTCAACATTCCCTTTCTCAATGCCTCATCATGGAACAGGTCTTGGATCATCGTTAATAACCCACAATGAATATGGCGAGAAAAACTATATACAGGACATGAGCGATAAATTTGTCGTTGGGATCTGTATGCTCATCTCCACTATCGTAGGAACTTTAGTGCATAATTGGCCATTGCTGCAGGGTGAGTGTGAGATCGTGGTTGATATAGTATATGAGGGTTGTGAAACTGTTCCAGCGCACATCAACAATGGAAAAGGGAATTTTTAAAAAATTACGTAGACTCTGTTAGCACTTGGCTACTTTATCGCTTGATGAAGATGTATTAATATTTTTCTTATGTTGTAATAATATCAGTAGACAAATTTATTTAATTTGAGTTTAAGTGGTTGTGTAGTATCATTGATTGGTGTGTTCTTGTAGTTAAGTTATTGCATAGTTTGATTGATAGGTGCGTTGTTGATTATATTAGTGCTTTGCTTTGATACTATATTAGTGCTTTACTATGCAACATGATATTTATGCAACTTGATATTTATTTTATCATGTTAACACAAGATTGCAATTTGAATATTATTAAATGGATTTTCCAAAATACAAAGAGTGGATGGGGGAGACTAACCGAATACCCAATAGTTATGTTAAAGGCGTTCAAGAATTTATTCGATACGCTTTTAAGAACCTTAAAAGTGATAAGATTATGTGTTCGTGCACCCATTGTATAAACGAAATATACAAATATTTAGAAGATGTTGAGTTACATTTAATAATGTGGGGAATTTTTTAAGATTATAACAAGTGGAGATACCATGGTGAAAAACATGTACCTAATGTTATCGAAGAATTAACGGTATCTGTCTACATAATAGAACACCAACGAGTGGAAGTGGTAAATGATTTGCCAACACATCTTCCATTAATCGACCTAATTGACGATGCTTACGGAGTTAACCATGACCAAAACCACCAACCCATGGAGACAAATAATGCGCACAATGAAAAATTTGAATATTGTGCTTAAGATTTGTGTTTAAGCTCGTTATGTTCTGTGTTGCGTCCATGGACACTGGAACCGTGCACTGAATAGTCTTTGGAGTTTTGTCTAGACAGTCTTTGGACTAGTGAAGCCACGTAGTCTCCCACGAGTGAATCCCTGGCGTTTTACAACTATATCAAGTGTTCACATTATTTATTTTAGATGGTGGAGTTAGATTTTGTTGAGTAGAGTGACTGATAATGTTTGTAACGGGAAGTCAACATTACAAGGTGTCTTCACAGGAAGATTAACATCTTGACAACCCTCAATGAGGGTTGTCAACCTCTTAATATTTATGTGAGGCTACTGGTTTTATTCATAACGGTGGGGTCGGGCTACTACTACAAATTGTACAAAACATTGGGTCTATTATCGATCCAGATCATCAGAAACTACTTCCATATCCTTCGTCTCCTAATCATAAGTTAAGTTCCATGTGAGGCCACATTTGAGTTCCATGGATTGTGCTATATTGGTGGTTCTTGATGAAGCCCACACTCCCCATAATGAGAGGAGTCGTATTTGGAAAACTTTATCAAACTCCAGATGGGAAAACGTATCATATTATCTGGGACTCCTTTCGAGAACCATTTCAATGAGCTCTACAACACGCTACATTTGGCAAGGGCAGAGAAGGAAAATTTTCTTGCCAAACTTGCCTTTTGAGGGAGAAAATGAAAAGCACCTCCCAAACGGCCCCGTGAGAGGTAAAAACACCTCATGCGGGATCAATGTAACTCACTTGAACCGATCGTGTGGTCACGGGACCCCTGGTTTGAAAAAATGATGATTATTTGAGAAAAATCACACTTAGGCTTGAAAACGTGTCGTTAGAGGGCGAAACCCTTTAACTCCCCCAAGCGGCCGCGCACAGGACCAATGTAACTCGCAAGGACCAATTGCATGGTCACGGGACCCCCGGTTTGAGAATATGATGATAATTTGAGAAAATCCACACTTAGGCTTGAAAATGTGTCGTTATAGGGAAAACCCCTTAGAGCCCCCAAACGGTCCTTTTAGGGGAGCGATCACTGCACACCTTCCAATGTAGCTAGTAGGAGCCTATCTCATGATCACGGGACCCCCCCCCCCCCCCCCCCATTTAAGGGCACAATCCAAAACAGAGAATATCCACATTTAGGCATAAAAAGTCCTGTCGATGGGGGGGGGGGGGGCAAAACCTCACAATGCCCCACAAACGGCCCCATGGGAGGCACCAACACCTTTCGTGGGACTAACGTATCTCATAGGAGCTGACCGCGTGGTCACGCGACCCCCGATTTGAGGGCACACCCCAAAACAGAGAAAACCCACACTTTGGCTTGAAAAAGTGCCTTTGGGGGGTGAAACCACATAGCGCCCGCTTAACGGCCTTATGACCACTCGATCGGTTCTTGCGTGTTGTAGAGCTCATTGCAATTTTTATGGAAAGGAGTCCCAGATAATATGATGTATTTTCCTATTTGAAGTTTGATAGAGTATTCCAAATACGAATTCTCTATTGGAGTGTCCTGGATTGGTGGATCTTGATGATGGACACACTCCCCGTAATGAGAATATCTACCATTACGGGGATTGTGGCTTTCATCAAGATCCACTAAACATGAATTTAGAGGAGTCTTATTTGGAATACTCTATCAAACTTCAATAAGATCCACACTTAGGCTTGAAAATGTGTCGTTGGGGGTGCGAAACCCCTTAGCGCCACCCAAACGGCCCCGTAAGTGGCGCCAAGACCTCGCACGGGACCAATGTAACTCCTAGAAACTGACCGCATGGTCACGGGACCCATGATTTTAGAGCACGATCCAAAATAGAGAATATCAGCATTTAGGCTTAAAAATTTGCTAAAACCCTTAGCGCCACCCATACATCCCCGTGAGTGGCACCAACACCTCGCACGGGTCCAATAACTCACATGAACCGAACGCGTGGTTACGGGACCCTCGTTTTGAGAGCATGACCCAAAATAGAGAATATCCACACATAGGCTTGAAATGTGCCGTTAAAGGGTGAAACACAGCAATGCCCTTCAAACGGCCTCGTGGGCAGTGCCAACACCTCACTCGGCACCAACGTAGCTTGCATAAACCGACCGTCTGGTCACAGGACCCCCGATTTAAGAGTACGGACCAAATTTCATAATTCCTACACGGGTCCCGAGATCGCGTAGTCATGGTACCCCCAATTTGAGAACACGGGACCCCGCGAGGTCACCCAAGGAGCACTTATGGCAACTGACCAATTAGCCTCCTAATTCGAGGATTATTTTATTATTAAAGCTAGTCAGGGCTTTGGGTCGTGACCATGTTATGTATATAGTAAGTTTGGTCAAGGCCTAAAGTCGTGACTAAGTTGATTTCTACAGAAAACATAGTCACGGCTAAAAGCCATGATGAATATTAATCATAAGAATAATAGTCACAACTTAAAGTCGTGACCAAGTTTGACTGTACTCAAAACATGGTCATTGCTATGGTCTGTGACCAAATGGTTTTTTAATAAGGTGATGGTCATGGGTTTGGGCCGTGACTTAGCTTCGAAATATGGTTAGTGCTATGGGTCGTGACCACATCCTTGACTATAGGAAGTCCGTGACTAGGTAGTGGGTTAGGTATTTAGGTCGTGACCACCGAAATTGGTCACGCTCGATTTTCTCACGAACCAAATTTGCGACCCACACTACCTGGTCAGGGATAAAGTCCGTGACCAATCTCCCAATTTGGTGTAGTGAACCATAATGCCCCTAAAAAATTATAAGGGGAGATTATTATTTATTTGGGGGGCTTGGGCCACCCTAGATCCAACAGAGCCTATTGTCTGCCCAATTATTTAGTGTAATCCTCCATCAGTAGGTAAATTGAAGTGCTACTTTTATTTCATTATTTGAATTGACTTCTGCCTTGATTTGAAATTTTAGTTTACCTTTTGAAGTGGTTCTTGACCCCACTATGTTCAAGTTTAAAAGAATCATTGAGGCTTAAATGCTGGCCTTCACTCCCTTCTATATCCTCATTACTATTCGGATCCTCTTTAACTATGGGCTAGGATTGGATCCCAAGCCTCTAACATATTTAGGAATCCATAAGGCCCCTAAGATCTCAATGGGGACTAAGCTCGAGGATTTCTACCTTAGTTTCTCAAATGAAGAGGTTCGTATCTGTAGTTCTAGCTGAGGGTCATTAGTCTTCTAAAGACGAGGATGACCAGGCCAAGGGTAGGGTTTACCTTTTGAAGGTAGAAGACGTATCTACCTTAGATAATTAGCACATTCTACTTTTTGATTATTCTCCTTATAAGAATCTTGGTCTTTTCATTTTTACCATCTTTATTAGTTCTCTATTGGTTGACTCTGGCCTCTATTTGAATCAATAAATTAATAAGAGGAAAGTAGGATCCTCTCCAATGTCATGATCACCAAAAATAGGAGGTCTAAGACCACGGAGCACCTGAAGTTTGGTACCCAAGTGGACATTCCAGTTTATGGGGTTAAACTGGTGGAGGAGATCGGTATAGGGTCTATCCCTATTAAGGCTTAATTTTGGAGCTCTTTAAAACCCTACCTTCTTCTCCCAGTATAATAAGGGGTAAGAGGGACTCCCAGGGTAGCCCAGGGAGATCCTTATATTCCAAGGTACTTATAGCCCTTGGTCTCATAGAATGAAGTTGTAAAGAAGGTGGTGGCCCAATAGGGGGAGGGGAATTTGTAAGGGGCGACTGAGTTTCCCAGTACGTTGAAAGGAATAGACCATTATACCTCAACAGTGGATTCCCTTCAAGTGCCGACAAAGATAAATTTCCTTACATTTGGGTACTCTGAGGGTCAGAGGTATTCCTCCATATCAATGAGCTGGTCCACTTGATAGTCAAGGTACTTGCACATTATTTTGACTTTTTCCCTTAACCTCTTTACATTATTATCCTTATACTCATACTTTTTATCTTTTAGGCGTAGAAAATGAAAAAGGCTCTCTTAGCTAATTCCCTTGATGGAAGAAAAGCATTGAGGAAATCTATTGAGATATCAAGTAGTTGGGACCTCACCTAACAACAGTTGGATCGGATGATCAACGGTTAAAATCTGTAGATGGATACTCTTGAGAGGCAAAGGGACACCTTGAAGACCCAGGTTATCTTCTAGAACCGTATAAGCTTTCAAATGAGATGACCCTTAGAGAAAGTTTTTCTTTATTAGTCATAGATCGGGAGTCTTTAGACAAGGTCGAGGAGCTACGCTCTCATGATTAGGTTGAGCTCATAGTGATAGCAGAGTATCTTCAAGACCAAAAGACTAAGATCTAGAGTTTTAAGAGTAGACTCCTTTAACTTTATGGTGAGGTAGAGTTCTTGAGGCAGACGGTCAAAGACTCATCTTCCGCGGAGAAAAAGTTGACCTTTCAAGGTCAATATATTCAAAGGGGTTATGCTGAGGTCCTAGTCGGGACTGAATCCCCTAAAAAATTGCTCCATATACTTTAGTTCAGAGCTAGTTATATTCTTATCATGAGTTTGGGGTCTTTAAGAGGTACCTATTTTTGAACATTAGTGCTGCATTTTAAGCTTATAAGGCCAAGGTCCAAATGTGGATCCATGATGTGGATATCTATTTTTTTTTATAAATTTTTTGTTGGCCATGAGCCATTTTTCATAATCTCCATCTCTATCCTTAATGAACATGTATTTATAAAGGAATTTTGTTGTTTGTAAGGACATAAATTTCCAATTGAGTCCCTCTATTATTTTGACTTAATTCCGCTAATAAAATTGTGTTTGTAATATGTCATAGATAGATTTTACTTTGTCACGATCTATGACGTATTGAATAAATTGAAGACTTGCGGCAAAGCTTCAAAGAATTAATCATGTTGATGTTTAATTGGTGCAAGTTTATTCGTCTTCAAGTTAATTTTATTTCGAGATCACACAGGTATGAATGCGTATAATTAATGGTTCTCGGAATAATTTTTATAAAAGGATAAGGATGAATTTTATAAAAAAAAATATTTTAAAATGTTTTAAATGTGCTTTAAATATTTTACACTACGTTTTATTCTGATAAGCTCGAAATAGAGTTTGACTTAATTGGTTCTCTTTTGTAAGAGACGTTTTAAAGAAAAAGTCAAAATGACACGCGCGTCGTTCAAAAGACAAGCTAGCTCGTTCAAACGAGAAAGCCATGTCGTGTGGCTGACACGTTAATCTCGTTCGAGCGACACAGTTTCTGAGGCGGTGAATTTTTACTACTTAAAGCGCGGTTTCATCACAATTAATTGGCGTGCATTCTTGAAAAACAGTTTACGATCCAGTACGTGTTTTGCACATTTTTTTAAGGTTTCAAAGCTTAAACACATCCTTAGAGTTTGCAAAGATTCGAATTATCATTACTATATGTTTATGTGATCTGGCTACCCCAAGAAGGTTTGTTCTATACTTGAACAGCTAGGTTTTGTGGTGAAGAAAATAGAAGGACCTCTTGTTCGACACCGTAGACGTATCAAAGACATTCGGTGGACATCGAGGCATAGGTGGACACGTGTGTTGTGGACAGGTATCATGGAAGAAGGACTTTCTGCGTGGGCACTGTGAGAGGAGTGGTTGAAGATCAGAAGAGCTTCAATACCCATGCGGATCAAGTCGTTTAGTGAGTCTTTTGTCTGTTCATTGTAATTACACATTCATAGTGATTGTCTCGCTTGGGTCGTCCGAGGTTTTTTCCCGTCTTGTGTTTTTCCTCGTACATCCGGCATTGTGAGTGTTGTTTACTTTCTTTAATCACTAGATGCATGTTTAGGATTAATTAAGATAAAATTAGTTTAAAGTAAAAAATAATTTTTCATAACATGGTTTGGTGGTAATTAAAACTTAGATAATTTTTTGTGAAAATTGGTGAGATTTGAAACACACGTTTAGGACCACTCTTTCAAATTGGTATCAGAGCTAGAAAACATAATTTATTTATTTTGTGATCCCATGTGTTTCTTTATCTCTCTTATGTTTGTTTTCTCTCGATGGATTCTCTAAGCTTTGACGATTTACATCGATTGAATTTGAAGTTTGCAAAATGTATTGAAGTTTTGGAGAAAGGAAATTCCTATTTTTAAAATATGATTGAATATTTGCAAACGTTTCAAATTTAAAGAGATATTTGTCGTGAGAAGTTTGGTTCCTTGTTTAATGATTTTAGTATGTTAAAATTGGGAAAAAGGAGAGTGATGATAGAATCCTCATTTTAGAAAAAGAGTTAGAGGATTTAAGAAATTCTAGGGTTTGTGTCATTGAGGAAAATAATTCGATTAATGGTTTTCTGGCACGAGAAACGGCTCTGAGGGATAAGTTTGCTCATATTGAAGGGGAGTGAGATAACCTTCTAGGGGTAATTGATAATTTACAGAAGGAGTCCCTAAAGTTTGAGGATCTTAATTTTTTGCTTGAGTCCAAAGTTTTGAAGTTTAAAGTGATTCAAATGACTTAAATAGGTTGTGTAGTGATGCCTCATCTTTTTCTAATGCTTACGTTTCAAATGTCAAAACCATTAGTTGTTTTAGAGGATCCATCACATCCGAGGGGATTAGAAAAGGTCAACCTAAAGGTCTCGTTCCTTGTTGAGTTTACACATGTTCGCATTGTGGTAGGAGAGGTTACCTTAGGAGTTTTTTCTATGATCTTAGAAAAAAACCTAGGAAGTTTAAATGTAGTGTACGGTCGGTTCCCAAAACCGTTTTTTTAGTTATACACCTGTTTGGGTTAGGAAATCCGTTTTGGATATGCTAAATGCTACATTAGTTGATTCTCACATACTTGCACACGATGCATCACATGCTATTTTTTATAGATAGTTGCTTGCATGATATTATTTGTCATATGCTAGTTTTTCTTCATGATATATTCTTCCTAGTGTTTGGACATGTTTATCTCTTTGTATTATATTTTTCATTTGTTTGAACCTTATTTTAAAAATACAAAAAGATTTTGTTTTTGATAATTTTTTTTGAAAAAACGAAAATAGTTTATTTTCTAGTTTGGTTGTGTTTGGTTTTTTTGTTTTTTTGTTTACATGTTTGATGTAGCATATTGGTGTTCTTGGACCCCCGCCATTTCATTATCCAAGTGGCTAGGACATTTGGTAATTATTATCGATACTTAGAATGATCTTAACCATGGTTTATATGGGGTTGTTTCGAAGTTGATATGCATTTTGATTCGACTTTGTATATATTCTATCATTTCACACATGCACGAGTTTCTAGGGATATTTGACTTCTCTTGCATATTTGAATTTAGTGAGACGTTCTTCTCTCAATCTTGTCACCTATGCATAAGTAGACTTAAGGATAAGTGTGCATGTAAGAACCGTTTATCTTGAGGATTAGAATTGGTACCTAATTGAAAAATGATGAGTGATTCACGGGAAAGGGTTGTGAGAGTTCAAAATTAACTCGTCTTGAAAGACCCCATTTAAAAAGCCCAAAATAAAAAGGCAAAATGCTAAGAAAAGGGCCAAATCTGTTTAGTTCATTCCAAAAGAAAATATGATATTATTGAGGGAGTTTGGATGGATTAAAAATTTTAACAGGTTTGCACAACTAATCCTAATGTTAAAGCATTGCAATTTGACGCTATTGTTTGTAGAATCGTAAAAAATCTGGATTTTTGTGCATGTAGTATGTTAAGTTCATTAAGCTCGCACTTTAAATAACATATGGTTATGATAAAGTTTGATGATTTATCGCTATCAATTAGAGCTTCTTGATCATTTCGATGTGTTGGAATTGTGACTTATTTGTTGTAGTTTCACGCCCATACATTCCATATCCATATTTGAGCACATCGGTACTATGTTTGCATGTAACTCGTATTGTTTATTTTTATGCATTTTTTTTTTGCGTTTTGTGTTAAATGCTTACTATTTTAGAACTGTTTTGCTGCTGTCAGGCCCTTCCAGTATGATTTTTTTGGAAATTTTTTCACTGGGTAAAAATATATGATATTTCTGGGAATCTAGGAAAATTTGGCCTGTTGTGAGAAGTCGTTCTAACGACGTCTCTATGTCGTGAGAAGTCTCATTCGCTCAACGTCCTCATCTCGTTTGAGCGACGTCCCTGGCTCGTTCGAACGACAGTCTGGAATTTTTTGCTTCTCCTTGTTTGCAGTCCTCTGGTTATTATGGTATTTTTTGGTATTGCTGGAAGCTTTCTGGACTAACTGGTTTATATGCAGGTTATATTGTTTCAAAATTGATATTTTTCATATGATATGTTTATCACACTTGATCAGTTTGCTATATTCTTTGTGTGATTCATTGGTTTACTAGCTACTGATTTGTCATTCTTGATCATATTTAGTTGGTTGTTTCATGATTATCTAGCGATTTTCTTAATTGATATATTCTCATGCTAGATACTTGATTGATTCGTTTATCTTTTCACCGTATTGTCTATTAGAGACAAAAAGGGGGAGAGATGTATGTGATGTAGGGGGGATTTGTTGAGCATGTCTTTCATTACATATTTTACCAATTGGTAGTACAAATTTGTATCATTTTGTTTCTTAATTGTTTAACAAATGATTTTTCAGAGTTTATTCATATTGGTATCTATTGTAAAATTGGTATCATTTGGATATATATATATATATATATATATATATATATATTGGTTTAATTTGTTTCTCCATACTTCACTAGGTATTTGTTTGTCTGTTTCATGTGTGTAGGTACACTTCAGCGATTGGAGATTTCAAGTCTACATCACATTCAAATATTTCATGCTTGTTAGTGGAACATATACTAGTCTGTGCCCTGTAATTTTTTACTTTGGATTTATGGGATGGGATTTAGGCATCATATGGATTGACGGCTCGGCTTAGGCATTTCATTGGTTTAGTTTTGTCCCGAAATAGTCAAAGGGGGAGATTTTTAAGGACATAAATTTCCAATTGAGTCCCTGTATTATTTGACTTAATTCCGTGAACAAAACCTTGTTTGTAATATGTCATAGGTAGATTTTTTTTTGTCAGGATCACACTAGGTCTATGATGAAGAAGTCGAAGACTTTGCGGTAAAGCTTCAAAGAATTAATCATGTCGAAGTTTAATTGGTGCAAGTTTATTCATCTTCAAGTTAATCGCATTCCGAGATCACACAGGTATGAATGCGTATAATTAATGTTGCTCGGAATAATTTTTATAAAAGGATAAGGATGAATTATATATTGAAAAATATTTTAAAATGTTTTAAAATGTTTTAAAATTGTTTTAAATGTTTTAAAATTGTTTTAAATGTTTTACACTACGTCTTATTCTGATAAGCTCAAAATAGAGTCTGACTTAATTGGTTCTCTTTTGGAAGAGACGTTTTAAAGAAAAAGTCAAAATGATGACAAGTTGGCTCATACAAACGAGATAGCCATGTTGTGCGAACGATAGGTTAATCTCATTCGAGCAACACAGTTTTGGAGGCGGTGAATTTTTACTATCTAAAGCGTGGTTTTGTAAGAATTAATATGCATGCATTCTGGAAAAATAGTTTACGATCTTGTACGTTGTTTTGCACATGTTTTTCTAAGGTTTCAAAGAATAAACACATCCTTAGAGTTTGCAAAGATCCGAGTTATCATTTCTATATGTTTATGTGATCTTGCTGCACCAAGAAGGTTTGTTCTATACTTGAACATCTGGGTTTTTCGGTGAAGAAAATGGAAGGACTTCTTATTTGACATTGTAGACGTATCAAAGCTATTCAATGGACACCGAGACATACATAGATGCGTGTGTTGTGGATAGGTATTGTGGAAGAAGGACTTTCTGCATGGGCACTGTGAGAGGAGTGGTTGAAGATCAGAAGAGTGTCAATACCCATGGGGATCGAGTCGTTGTGTGAGTCTTTTGTCTTTTTGTTGTAATTCCACATTCATAGTGATTGTCTGACTTAATTGGTTCTCTTTTGGAAGAGACGTTTTAAAGAAAAAGTTAAAATGACATGCGCATAGTTCATATGACAAGCTAGCTCGTCATATGAACTAGCCATGTTGTTCGAACGATAAGTTAATCTCGTTTGAGCGACAAAGTTTTTGAGGCGGTGAATTTTTACTACTTAAAGCATAGTTTCATCAGAATTAATTGGCGTGCATTGTAGAAAAATAGTTTACCATCCAGTACGTGTTTTACACACATTTTTCTGAGGTTTCAAAGCTTAAGAACATCCTTAGAATTTGCAAAGATCCGAGTTATCATTACTATATGTTTATGTGATCTTGCTGCACCAAGAAGGTTTATTCTATACTTGAACATCTGGGTTTTGCGGTGAAGAAAAGAGAAGGACTTCTTGTTCGACATCGTAGACGTATCAAAGTCATTCGGTGGACACCAAGACATACGTGGACACGTATGTTGTGGACAAGTATCGTGGAAGAAGGACTTTCTACGCGGGCACTATGAGAGGAATTGAAGATCAGAAGATCGTCAAGACCCGTGGTGATCGAGTCGTTGAGTGAGTCTTTTGTATGTTCGTTATAATTCTACTTTCATAGTGATTGTCTGGCTTGTGTCGTCCGAGGTTTTTTTTTGTCTTGGGTTTTTCCTCGTACATCTGGCGTTGTGAGTATTCTTTACTTTACTTTACTTGCTTTAATCACTAGATGCATGTTTAGGATTAATCAAGATTTAATTGGTTTAAAGTAAAAAATTGGATTTTCACAACTTGGTTTGGTGGTAATTAAAAGTTAGATAATTTTTGGTGAAAATTGGTGAGATTTGAAACACACGTGTAGGACCACTCTTACATTGTTCTTTGTACTTTATATCATATTTTCTTTACTTTTTCCTTTATCAAGGAATGTTTGAGTTGACTTCATATTCCTGAGGTTTGCACAGCATGTAATACACCCTTAGCCCCCAAGATTTCTTGGTAAAAGAAAATCAAATGGGAATGCAAATTGTTGGAGAAACCTTAAGGATTCTAAGACCTAAAGCCATACACTTTTGAAGTTTCTGAAGTTCCTTAGACCTTAGAAGCGTGGAACACTTAATACCTGCACTTTTTAGGGCTGAAATCCCACAATTTTTGTACAAATAGCCCCATAAAATTTTTGGGCGTAATTGCTCAAAAAGCAAGACTGTAAGGGGTCCTAATACCTTAGGCTTAAAATTTGAATTTGATTGTTTGAAATATGATGTCCTTATAAAGGTATTAAGACCTTCGAACTTGGAATTTTTTTACTCGAAGTCCTAAAAAGGAACCTACGACCTCTGTACATAGGTAAACTTGAATCCAAAATCCCCCAAAGGTCCTAAGACCTCTGAACTTGTGTAGTTTGGGAATTTTTGAAGTCTTTGTAAGGTTGTGAGACCTTCGGATTGGAAAAATTTAGAAACGAAAGTCCTTATAAAGGTTTGGGACCTCCAAACTTAGAAAAATTCTAAATTTAATGTCATTGTAAGGCTCTAAGACCTCTAGACTAAAAAATTAGAAATTTTAAAGTCCTTGTAAGGGTCTTAAGACCTCTATACTTAGAACAATTTTTTAATCTAAAGTCCTTGTAAGGGTTTAGTACCTTCGGACTTTGAACCTTTCACACTCATTCTATTACAAAATGAAGTTTTGGTCATTATTTCGTATTAGAACAAAAGTATTTCTTAAATTCTTTAAAAAAATTAAATCTGATGGGTGAAAGGTTTATATGTCTCTCGTATTTTTTTAAATAAAACTCGATGGTGAAGAAAATATTTTGATGTAATGAAATGGGTTACTCATGAACCCTTAGACCTTATACTATTGTTAATTATCGATCAAAATCTCAATGATCCTTTTATTCTTTTATGGATTTGTATACCTTCGACTATGCTTTTTTATTTGTCTAAACTTGAGGTATGTAGTCTTTTTGGGTTAGAAGACCTTTGGTTGTTAGTCTTAATCCAAGGTTGAAATCCCTATAACTTAAATGGTGGGTCCTAAGACCTTAGCTTAAACCTAGAGCCACAGTTGAAATCCTCAAAACTATTTTTTAGGCCCTTAGACCTTAGTTTCAATTTTTGACCCAAGGTTAAAGTCGTTGCAACTCTATATGTGGGTCATAAGACCTTGGTTTTTGTTATATATAAGGCTGAGATCCTTGTATCTCTTAAAGAATATTGATATTGAATACATCATGAGTACTATAACATTTTCTTTTTTATTTAAGCAATAAAATACATGGTTTATAGTTTTCTCAAAGGATGGCATACATATCCTCAGGCTTTTGTTGTATCAAATGTTCAACCTTCAGTTAGACTCTTATTTAAGGGAGGAAATGCCCTTTTCTTGTGGAGTGGATATTCCCAAATTCATTATCTTTATACTCAGGCTTTCTAGAGGGAGCTTTGTCAGGGCCTCCGTCAGTCACTATGAAGCGCTGAGTTTTCTTTTTGTCTTTCATGGAAGTGATGTATCTCTTAAGCTTTTTACTGGTCTCCAAATATGTCTCCCACTCCTTTAGAGGTTGGTAACCTCATCACCAGTCAACGGGTTGAGATAACAACATCCCAGTCATTGAGATATGATCACCTGTGATGACGTTGTAGGTTGAGGAAAAGTACACCGCTATAAAAAAATCTAAATGGTCATGGAATAATCTTTTGAACTAAGGATGAGGGTGATAATAACATATCCTAAGGAATATGTTTGTTCCATATCGATCTTAAAGATAGGGGTAGTGGTCAGTTACATGTGCTTCACGCCATGGCTTTAAAAGTTCCCAAGGATAGAATGTTTATGGAAATTCCCGTATCAATAAATGTCCTCTACATGTTGGCATTTCCCATGATTGTTATGATCACAAAAGGACCGTTATTAGGTAGTTGATCTCTCTTGAGGTCAAAATTTGGGAAGACCATCATTGGAACATCCATAGGGGTCTGATATGGTAAAGAGATAAAGAGACATAGTTTAGCTAAACCCCTTCATGTTGAAGGCTCCCGAGTTGGACCTCTTAGGCTGTGGAAAATAGCTCACTTTCGGTAAAACCTACAAAATTTATTGGGTGTCAATCAAAGAGATACTACCTTTGTTATTGTGGTTATGCCAACCCTTGCCTGCATCTTTTTCCATGTACTCTTTGAGGTATCCCCTTTCTATCACCACCTAATAGCCTCCTTCAATCTGAATTAATCATTTATGTTATGGACATGATCTGTATGGAATCGATAATACTTGGACTTATCCTTTTTATCGTACCTCATCCTCATAAGCTTTAGTCAAATAAGGATAACTTGAGTTTCTTGGATGCAAATACCCCTTCGACGGTGTTGATGAGGGGTTTAAAGTGTTTGGTCTCTGAAGGCCCACTTTTCTTAACCTTGTCATTCTTCCTCTTTCCCTCAACTACTTATGTGGTCTCCCCAAGAAGGGAAAAGATTTATCTTCTCTTTTTATGCTGAGGACAGGGTGTTCATTCCTTTATGAGATATCATGATCAACACTCATGTACTTATGGTCTTGTCCAAGTAGCCCAACCATGTATTTTGGAGGCTTCTTACTAAAGGATATCAGCGAATCATTTTAGTTGAGGCCTGAAATGAAGGCGGCTATGCATATTGTGTAATTCAAGTCATCAACATTGAGATATTAATGGTACAACCTCTTGGTGTATTCCCTAAGGAAATCTCTAGGATTTTGTCTTAAGTAGAAGAGGGAAGTCACGGGCTTCCTTATCTTTTGAGATCTAATGAAATAACATAAAAAATGATCTTGCCATTACTGTGATGACTATGATGGTCCATTGTTTAACCTTGCCAAACTATTTCCTAGTTGTTCCTCTTAAGGTTGTAGGAAAATCTTGGATCAGGACCACATCTGGGGTGTCCTGGAGGAGCATAAGTGACTTGTATGTTTCCAAATGATCATTAGGATCCTTCGACCCATCAAATGGTTCAATGTTAGGTATCTTCCACTTTTGGGTAAGAGCTTAATGTTGTATATCATTAGAAAAATGAGACAAAGTCTTCTATAGGGCCAACTTGATGGTGTTAGGAGTTTGAGTCTTGTTTTGGTTGAGGAAATTCCCCAACCGATCTTTCATCTTTGTTATCTCAGCATCCCAGGGGCCAAATACCCTGGAACCTCCTTCGAATTGATCTCGTGGGAGTGATAACCTATTTTTTAGTAGAATGTGAGTGACTGATCATTAGGGGGACCTAGTAACCTCTTATGGATCATTATCCTCATGTAGCTAGGGCTCATGGTTCTCCTCAGTACATAGGTGTCCTGGTACTACTTATTTCGATGCCATCGATGTTAAAGAGATCCTACCGAGAATGGTGGACAGTTACTCTTGGAGATTTATTTATTAGGCCGCCATTTCTTTGAAGGAACGAAATAAATAAACTTTATTCTCCATTGTGAAAGGATTAAGATATGTATTTAATAGACATGGAACTTATCATTCCCACAGGTGTTACCAAACTGTGGGTGTTAAAATTATAACTAACTTTAGATCCATATTTGATCCCCTATGTACATCATACGGGTAAGAGAAGAGTAGTGTCAAAGTAAAAGAAAATGATTTAAAGTGGTTCGGACCTCCGTGGAGGATATTACATCCACTTCCAAAGGTGTTACACTATTTTATTAGATTTCAAATGAAATATTACATTTTAAGAGGCCTTTTGAGCTTTGGCCAAGAGATCTTGAGGTTTTGCAACCTTTATCAAACATGCATAGGACCTTAATAAGTAACTGATGGACTTCTCTAAGGGTGGCAAGGTACAAATTTTGGGTTCGAAAATATGTATAAATGGTGTAAATAATGGAAACAACCCAAGTTAAAAATATCAACTCACAACAGTGGGTTAAGAGTGTGGGAAAAAATGTAAACACTTGTGTATTCTTAGAATTCTTGCAAGTCTAATTGCTTGGATTCCTTATGCTCTCTGAATGATCGATATTGGTCCCCTTTTTTCCTTCTTCCAACTTGTATTTATAGGGGAACTCTTAGAGGTATAACGAGTGGACTGTCACAATATGGATGTGGTTTCTCTGAGGTCTACTGGCATTAACAAGGTGGTGAAGTGTTGGGCAAAGTTTTTGCAAGTGGTGCAAGGTAGTTGTTGGGAGAATTTAATGTTAATGGGAACATTTAATTCAAGTGGATATTAGTAGTGGTGGTAGGTGTAAGAATGTTATGCTTCTCATCTACTCTGTCTAACTGCTTTTAATAGCATCTCCATAAGTCCAACGGGTTTTGAAGGGCTATGGAGTTGCTCAAAAGTAATCTTGAAGCACGTACTACCATAGTCTGTGACTATGGCTTGGATGGCCTCAAGATGTCCTTTTCCTTTGATATGAGGTCGACTCTAAGCAAAAATCATGATGGAACCTTAATGTTGTTATATCAGAGTTTGCTTGAGGAGGTATACTAAACACACTAACCTTCCTAGGAGCAAGAAAGCACTATTTAGGTCTTCAAAAGTACCATAGCTCACCCTTGAGAATAGAAATCTTTAGAAGACAAGTACTGTATGTCTGAGGACTAGGCATAGATTTGGGACCTCTTCCCTACCTCAAGGGAAGTTGGGGAGTTGAAATATCTTTTAAACACCAATTTTGAAACAAAGTATCACCAGAACCCATTAACAGGAGATTACACGATTGTAAGAGTGATGCTGGGTGAATTTGACTCCTTTCTAATTGATATATATATATATATATATATATATATACACACACACGTTAAATTCTAATTTTTAGAAAATTATTTAAGATGTCGCTAATATTAATGTACTTAGCCATTGTAGCAGATACCGTGGGTCTTATGTGAATGAGTCCAGTTATTGGGTGTCTTCAATCCCCCATGTTATTACTTTTTATTTAAAATATGAGAAGTTCAAATAGCTTCCATGGCCTTCAACACCACTTAGTGGATCGGGATTTGAATTGTGCTTGAAGGTTTTGGGAGGAAATGTTTGATTAATTAAAGGTTATTGTTTGGGTCAAGGGTCCTAGAAGATTGAAGTATGGGTGATGAAAAGAAATCGGGTAGTACAACTGATGATAATGTTTTGTTATTTCAATCTTCCTCTAAGAACTAAAAAGAATATCCAGAGAGAGAAAACATTGGAGAGAGTTTTTTTTTTCTAGCAGGCTGGAGGAGTTTTGAACTTAAGAAAGAATTTCATGGGAGAAGCCCTATATTTCCGTTGTGTGAGAGAGGTAGAGGATATTCGTCTAAACAATTATTAGAGAATGAGAGGTTTATTAGTTGGGTTGTTGAGTTTTTGTCTTTTTTGAAGCTTCAAGGAGTTGTAGATTATTCTATATAGAAAGAAGAAGAAAGCATAGAGTGTTGATTGTGTGCACTTATTATATGATAAGGGATTACTATTTTATTGGTAGTATAATAGAGGTTGATCAATTTTGCACCTCGATACAAAAAATCTAAGCTTTAACTACATATGTTTTATATGTATGGAGGCGAGTTCGGGTATCAAATCCATATGTAATGTCTAAAATTTAACTGATTTATTACTTTTAAATGAAAGTGTAAAAGAATTTTTTTTAGTTTTTAATATTTTAACACTACAATTATTCTAGACGAATATATAAAGTAAAATAATTTATAAGTATAAAAATCATAAGTTAAAAATTAAATTTGCTACCTCGAAATATGTAGCATAAATGATCACATGATTAGATGCATTTTAAAACATGATCTATACTCGTTTGAACAATCATTTAGACGTAGAGTGTCACTCCCAAAATTTCCATAAAATTCCAAATATGAGTTTAGCGTCAACAATAATCCTAAAACTACACACGCAATGTCATAAATATAGTGCATATGTGATCTCCCCATTAAGATCTCTCAGTGTATTTTCGAAAATAATTAACTTGTCAAAAAAGGTCCATTCCATCATATCATAGAGAAGCAACTACACACTCGAAATGAGTTCATTAATCTCAACCTAATAAAAAATACCTACAAAAAATTTCTAATTAATTAAATAAAACAATGTGAGAGAAGAAATATTCTTAAAAGGAAGAAAACAATTATTAACTGAACAACTATTTATGAGAGAAATTAAACTATTTATAAAGGAATTAATAAATCAAAAGAACAATTTATTAAAACTGAAATTTTATTACAAACGACTAAAAAAACTATCGTACTCTAAACTAAGTCTAAGAAAATTTGTCTAAGATTGGATGTGGTAAGCCTTTATTTATAGGTTGGAAATATTGGATGGGGGCTAAAATGGGAAGAACACAAAAGGGAATGATGGGGTGAAAAAACTATTCTTTTGTTTCAAAGAAGTCACATGTGAACATAATGATAATAGAATGAGGATGAATGAATTTTGGATTGAACAAAAGAAAATTCGAGGGAATGAATCGGGTAAAAATAATTTTCTAGGCCCCATTTTATTATGTGTGCTTTAGGTGAAATCATTTTTTCCAAAAACCAAACTTCTTCCAAATTTAATATGCACTAATTTTGTGAACCAATTTCATTTAACCCAATTTTATCTTCTTAATCCTAAATATACATCTAGGTGAGATTAAGCAAGATAAATAAATCAAATCCATGAAACACACAATCCCGATGTATGAGGAAACCACTAAGGGGAAAAAACCTCAGAAGGCCCAATCCAGACAATCACTATGATACGGATTTACAAAGTACAGAAAGTAGACTTACTCAACGACTCGATCTTACACAAGCCTTGACACTCTTTTATGCTTTAATCACTCCTCCACTGTGCAACATAGAAATCCTTCCATGCCAAGTCCACAAAACATGAATCCACGTGTGCCTCGGTATCCATCGAACATCTTTGGAAACCGACTACGATTCGAAACATGGAATCCTCTGCTTCTTCACCGCAAAACTTGAAGAAATTAATATTCAAGAGATGAAAAAACTCTAGATGGTGCAAACAAGATCTCTATAACGTATGTGTATGAAAGCTCAGATCTTTTTAAACAACAAGGATAGTTATAGCTTTGAAATCCTTAGAAAACAAGTGCAGAAAAATGTATATGTTATGTTCTGTAATTTTAGTTCTTCACACTTTGAAATTTAAAGTCAAGCACGTCGTCAGAACGATATCTCTATGTCATTTGAACGACTTTCCCGTTTCTTTATAACGAAATTGAGATGTCGTTAAAATGACTGATGATGTCATTTCATCTTTCGAAATAAGAGGGAAATATCCATACAACTCTAAACAATTTTATCTCAGATAAAATGAATTTAAAACAGTTTAAAATCATTTTTAAATAAAATAACATCCTTAAAACATTTTTCAAGTTTCATAAACATTATGTGTTCATACCTGAGAGTATCTCGGAATGTAATATCATATGAGGACATGAAACGTGCACTAATAAACATGAAATGACCTATCTTAAATCTTGGCCGCTAAGTTTTCAAACACCACGTCATAGACTATATGGGAATCGTGGCAATTAAAAATCTATCTATGACTCAAATTAGTTTTTTTCCGGAATAATGCTAATACATACAAATTGACATTATTTGGAAATTTGTCCTTACAAATCTCCCCCTTTGTCTATTTAGTGACAAAACCAAAAACCAGTGAAATGCCTAAGCTAAACTGTCAAGTCGAATGACCTAAATCCTGTCCCATAAACCCAAAAAGAAAATACCGGACACGGTGTAGAAAATAAATGTCGGATCGACGACATAAACTTGTCTTCATGTGATGCAGTCGCAAACTCTCCAATCTCTTAATAATCACTATACACACGAAACAAATAAATACCATGTGAAGTATGGAGGTACAAATGATATAAAACATTATAACAGCAAATTATAAAACAAATCATTTGTTAAACATGTGTGCAAAACATATGATACCAAAAATTGTACACAGAAAATATAACTCAAATCATTGATATCAATATGTAAACAAAAAAAATCAAAACATATGATAAACAAATGTGCTCATCAAACAAAATTCTCAAAACTCCCCATACATCACATGCCATTTTATGCATCTAGGTGATATTAAGAAAGATAAATAAATTAAGTCCACGAAACACACAATGCCGATGTAGGAGGAAATAACTAAGGGAAAAAAACCTCGGACGACCCCAGTCAGACAATCACTATGATACGGTATTAAAAAATACAGACAATAGACTTACTCAATGACTCGATCCCCCATAAGCCTTGACACTCTTCTATGCTTAAACCACTCCTTTACTGTGCAACGTAGATATTCTTCTATGCCAAGTCCATAGCACACGAGTCCACATGTGCCTCGATATCCACCGAACAGCTTTAGGAATTGCCTATGATTCGAAACATGGAATCCTCCACTTCTTCACCACAAAACTCTACAAAACAATGTTCAATAGATGAAAAAACTCCATATGGTGCAAACAAGATCTCTATAACATATGTGTATCAAAAGTTCGGATCCTATTAAGAAATAAGGATGGTTTTATCTTTGAAATCCTTAAAAAACAAGTGTAGAAAAATGTAATTATTTTGTTATGTATTTCGGGTTCTGCACACTTCGAAATTCTGAGTCAAACACCCCTTAAATAAAAATTTTAAGTCAGCGCCTTATTAGAACGACATCTCTATGTCGTCTGAACGACTTGGGCATATCGTTTGAACGACGTATCCATGTCGTTAGAATGACACTAAGATATCGTTTCAATGATTGATGATGTCGTTCGATATTTCAAAACAAGAGGAAAAGATCCTTACGACTCTAAACCATGTCTATCTCAGGTAAAACGAAGTTAAAACAGTTTAAAATCATTTTTAAACAAAAGAACATCCGTAAAATATTTTTCAAGTCCAATAAACATTATGCATTAATACCTGAGAGTATCTCAAAATCTAATTTGATATAAAGATGTGAAACGTGCACCAATAAACACGGCATGATCTATCTTGAAGCTTGGTCGCTATGTTTTCAAACACCACATCATAGACTATGTGGGAATCGTGACAATTAAAAATATATCTATGGACCAAATTGGTTTTTGTCGGAATAATGCCAATACATAAAAATTGACACTATTTGGAAATTTGTCTTTACAAATATCTCCCTTTGGCTATTCCGTGACAAAACCAAAAACCAGTGAAATGCCTAAGTCGGGTCATTAATTCGAATGACCTAAATCCCATCCCATAAACCCAAACAGAAAATACAGGACACAATATATTAAACCAATGTCGGACCGGCGGCATAAACTTGTCTTCATGTGACATCGTCACAAAATCTCTAATCTCGGAATAATCACTACACACACGAAACATACAAATACCACGTGGAGTATAGAGGTATAAATGATATAAAACATTATAAAAACAATTTGTAAAACAAATCATTCGTTAAACATGTGTGTAAAACATATGATACCAAAAAGTATACATAAATAATATAGCTCTAATCATTGATATCAATTTGTAAACAATATGATAAAAACATATGTGCTCATAAAACAAAACTCACAAAAGTTCCCCTACATCACATGCCATTTCTCTCCATTTTTGTCTCGAATGAACAACCAGAGAAAAAGATAAACAAAGAAATATCTAGCATGGGAAATATAACATGAATCATATCTAAATAAATATGGATAGCGAGTACAAATAATTACTAGATACCAAATCATAGCTAGCAAATAGTCACACTAATGAATTGGCAAAATCAGGAATGATTTGACTAAACAAATAAATGGAGTTTATAAATCACACAAGAATAATTATTATCGACTGCATATAAACTGACCAAATGTACCACAATAGTGTAATGTCATCATATATACGAAGCAGGTACAAAAACAGAACAAAGAGTCAAAAAGTCAACTCTAGTCAACGCAGGTCGTTCGATCGACAAAGCACTGTTGTTTGAACAAAATTAGATCCCCTCCAATCTATTCTGGAAACGACCCAAAATAGTGTGTGGTCACGCAAAGCATTTAAGAAACAACATAAAAATGACCTATGAAACGACTTATTACTGACACTTTTAACACCTCGCGACTATGTTCATTAGATCCACTCTTCGAACGACATGGGTCTGTCATTTGAACGACATCGAGAAGTCAATTGAACAAGTTCACAAAACTTGTGTTCCACCTCTAAAAATGTTCAGGATTTGTCTAGTGAAAAAATTTCTTGAAAACAACAATTGAAAATACGAAATAGTAGCAAAATAGACTCAAAATAGAAAATAAAAATAGTATGAGTTTCATGCTAACATACTATCAATGTTCTTAAACATGGATAGGGAATGAATGGGATTGAACTACAATAAATACATAACAATTTGGGCACATCGAAACGATCAGGAATCTCTAATTGATAATTAAATATCATCAAACTAAGTTTTAGCCATATGTGACAATTAATATATTTGAGCTTATTGAACTAAACAAACAACATGCACACAAATCCGAAATTTTGACGATTTTACACACAATAGAGTCATGATATGATTTTTCAACATTAGGATTCGAGGTGCAAACCCATTGATATTTCTATCCAAACTCCCTCAAATATTTATATTTCTGTTCTTTTTGAATGAAGATGTCAAACTAAACTAATTGGCCCCGTTTTGGTATATTATTCTTTTCATTGCATTAATTTTTTTCTTGGGCTCTTTTAAACGGTAGCTTTCACAACGAGATTATTACTTTCTCGCAGTCCTTTCCCGTGTACACTTATCACTTTTTAATTTAAACAAATCCTCACGAGCAAATGGTTCTTACATGCACACCTCCTCCTAGGTCTAATTACACATAGATAACAAAATTGAGAGGAGAACGTCTCACCAAACTCAAATACACATGAGACGTCAAAAATTCATATAAACTCGTGCATGTGCATGCAGTGGCATATATACAAAGTCAAATCCAAATGCAAATCAACTTCAAAATAACCCCATTAGACATCGGTTAAGATCATTCTAAGCATCTATAATAGTGACCAAATGTCCTAGCCACGTGGATAATGAAATAATGGGGTTCCAATCACACTAATATGCCATATCAAACATGAAAACTCATGACACCAAAATAAACCAAAAATCTTTTTGTGTGTTTAAAAAAAATTACTCAAAAAATAATAATTTTTTTTCAATTAACACTAAATAAAAGAAAAATATAATACAAAGAGATACACATGTCATAACACTAGCAAGATATATATCATGAAGCAAACACTAGAATATGACAAACATGACTAACATAATCATCCATAAGAAATAGCATGTGAAGCATCATGTGTTAGCATGTGAGAGTCAACGAACCTAGCATTTAGCATCTCCAAAATAGATTTACTAACCCAAATAGGTGTATACCTAAGAAAACGGGTTTTGGGAACCAAGAGGACACAACCTTTAAACTTCCCAGGGTCTTTTTTAAGATCATAGCAAAAATGTCTATGGTGACCATTCCTACCACAATGCGAACATGTGTAAACACAATCGGGAATGGAACCTTTAGGTTGGCCTTTTCTAACACCCTGGGATATGATTGACTCTCTAAAAATAATAATGGTTTTGGCTTTAACATTCAAAACACTAGAATAACATAAGCAACTACCATCAGTATTCACACTACTCGAGTCTTTCAAATTATTTTTCATCTTCAAAATTTTAGACTCAAGCAAAGAATTAGACTCCAAAAATTTTAGGGACTCTTTCTTTAAATTTTCAATTACCCTTAGAAGGTTATCTCGCTCTCCCTCAATATGAGCAAACTTATCCCTAAGAGTCTTCTCACGTGACTTATAATCATACATCAAAATACTTTCATCTTTAGCACATACCCTAGAATTTATAAACTCCTCTAACTATTTTTCTCAAAAAAAGGACTCTATTCTCACTATCTTCCTTAGCCAATTTCAAAGAATTAAAGTTATCATGCAAATCCACAAACTTCTCGTGAATGATATCTCTTTGAGTTTGAAACGTTTGCAAATATTCAATCATATGTTTAAAATGAGAATTTTCTTCTTAAAGAATTTCAATGTGTTTTGAAAACTTCAAATTTAAAAGATTTAATTGATCAAAACTTTGAGAATCTATCGAGAGAAAAGCAAATCAATAGTGATAAACAAACACAACTACCAAAAAGCACAAAACAATGATCTACATAATAAAAAATTGTTTCTACCTCTGATACCAATTTGTAGGCCCCATTTTCTTATGTGTGCTTTAGGTGAAAACCATTTTTCCAAAAAACAAAATTCTTCCAATTTTCATATGCACCAATTTTGTGAACTAATTTCAATTGAGCCCAATTTTATCTTCTTAATCCTAAACATTTACCTAGGTTAGATTAATCAAGATAAATAAATCAAGTCCACGAAACACACAATGCCGATGTACGAGGAACCCACTAAGGGAAAAAAATATCAGATGGACCAAGACAGATAATCACTATGATACGCTATTACAAAGTAAATATAGTAGACTTAGTCAATGACTCGATCCCTCACAAGCCTTGACGCTTTTCTATGCTTCAACCTCTCCTCCACAGTGTAACATATAAATCCTCCCATGCCAGGTCCACAACACACAAGTCCATGTGTTTCTCGGTATCCACTGAACAACTTTGGAAATCGCCTATGATTCGGAACACGAAATCCTCCCCTTCTTCACCGCAAAACTCGACGAAAATAATGTTCAAGAGATGAACAAACTCTATATTGTGCAAATAAGATCTCCATAACATATATGTATGAAAACTCAATCTTTTTTAACAATAAGGATGGTTTTAGCTTTGAAATCCTTAGAAAACAAGTTCAGAAAAACGTAATTGTTCCATTCTGTAATTTTGGTTCTACACACTTCAAAATTATGAGTCACACACGCCTTAAATAAAAAATTTAAGCCGGAGCATCTTTAGAACGATATCTCTATGTCGTTTGAACGAATAGGCCATGTCATTTGAACGACTTGTCCATATCGTTTGAATTACACTGGGATGTCATTTGAACGACTGATGATGTCGTTTGATCTTTCAAGACAAGAGGAAAATATCCATACGACTCTAAACAATGTTTATCTAGATAAAATGAAGTTAGAACAGTTTAAATTTTTTTTTAAATAAAATAACATCCTTAAAATATTTTTTGAGTCCCATAAACATTATGCATTAATACCTGAGAGTATCTCGGAATGTAATATGATATGAAGACGTGAAACATGCACCAATAAACACGACATGTTCTATCTTGAAGCTTGGCCGCTACGTCTTCAAACACCACGTCATAGATTATGTGGGAATCGTGACAATTAAAAATCTTTCTATGACTCAAATTGTTTGTTTTCCGGAATAATGCTAATGCATACAAATTGACACTATTTGAAAATTTGTCCTTACAAATTTGGGTCTAGTGAAATGGTAAAAGGACAAAAATTAGTTTATTGGAGACAATAGATTTTGGTTATTTAAAAAAATTTAAATTATAATTGGTCAGTAGAAGAAAGGATGAAGGAAGGCTAGATGGTGTGGGATAAAAAATGTTGTTGGAATCTTTAGGGCTAACTCAAAAATGGAGAATAACTACAAAAAAAAAAGTATAAAAGATGAAAAGATAAAAAGAAACCAAAATGGTGAACAAAAGAATAAAATAAAATAAATTAATAATGAATCTATGAAAGAAAACATTTGGTGTCTCGGAACAAAAAGGAGAAAAGGGGGGTCACGGGTAGGGGATGAGGCCCATGGGGGTTGAGGCGCACGGGGGTCGACCGACGCCTGGGGGCCTCACGTGAGGAAAATGGGAGAAGGATTATTTTTCTGAAGTTTTTAAATTGTAACCTCATGGTCGCGCATAGCCTTGCCTTTCACTGGGCCAAATGGCCCCTTGTAAATTAAACTGCACCAAAAATATATATACTATGAATAAAACCCTAATTTTAATTATTAAAAATAAACTCCAAAGTGACATAAGTTGAATATACGACCTCGGATCAATGCACCACAATAATCGACTTGACCCACATTTTGGGCCCAATAATATTTTAACAGTTCTTGGGTCACGTGGTTTGACCTAGGCCATTGGCTTTGACTTTATTTTGGTTTCAAACGTTTAATAATTATAACTTATTCGTTTGAGCTCAGATTAACAAATTGTTTGGATCCATGTTTTCTTGATTTGAGGCCTATAAGTTTTGTGATTTGTCCAACTCCAAAATTGGGCTTCTGATTTTACCATTTTGCCCCTGAATGTGCGTATGTGACCGTTACTTGCCCAAATTGTATCCAGCCATCTTCCTTAACATCATAAACCTTGAAATTGCTCAAATAAACCTGGCATACGTGATTAACGATGAATAATTATGGTTATATAGTAAGTACTTTAAAAAGTGAGTTGATTAGGCATAAATTCTTCCCATTTATCCCATTAATTTAGAGTCGTTTATCGCTCCGCAAAGTGTAATTGGAGTGGATTTATATCATATCATTTCTATTGACAAGTTTCTAATGAGTACGCCGAGTTACGTGTATTTTACATCCATTTCGCAGGTATTCAGTGTTTACGAAGGTTCGGCATCCAAATCCGAGTTTCGTATCAAAAGCTTCAAAGAAATACAAGGAGGAAAAGTTTCTGAAAAGAGGGAACTGAACCGAAGGGAAGAAAAAAGAACCGATCCCGTCCTAGGAAAGCTTCTGTAAAGCATGAAAAGATGGGACCGAACCGGAGGGAAGAAAAAAGGAACCTATCCCATCCTAGAAAACTTCCTGTAAAGGCTGTCAAAGATGGAACCGAACCGAACCAGAGGAAAAATGAGCCGATCCTATGCTTGATGAACCTCCTATAAAGGATGTCAAAGATTGAACTGAACCGAACCCTCTTAGTAGGATCGGTTATGGTATCAAAAATTCGAACTTATCCGATGTAAAATTAGAATCCTGTATGGTTCAAACTCTTAGAATTCGTAGATTATAAATTATAAACTCCTCCCAGATATGAGGAGGCTTCTGATTCGTTAGTGAAGCTTTATAATCAGTTTAGAGAAGAAGAATAATACGAAACCCTAGTTTGCTTCCTGTTTTGCAATTAAAGTAATATTATTTCAATTCTTGTTTTCATATCTACAGTAGTTATTTCTATAGTGAGCAATTTCATTCTTCTTCACCTTCAAATGTTCGTAAAAATGTTTTCTTTCATCCAAAAAACGTTTTCTTCCAGTTTCCATATGCCTTGCTAAATTTTCAAGGGTTAGGGTGCATGAACCCCACCCGATGAAATTCACGATAGTGGAAATAGAAGTTGGAATCAAAACATTAGATGAATTGGATCGTAATTCATACGATACTACTTTATTTCATCTTTTGCTTATATACTGTGCGGACTACAATCCCTCATATCTGTAATACTTAGGAGAAATAAAGATCGAATTTTAATTCAACCTTTGCTTACACACTGTGCGGGCTACGATCACTCATATATGTAATACTTACGAGTATTAAAAGTAGGATTCATTTAAAGCTTTAATTCCGAATCTAGTATTCTACGAAGTTAATTACTAGCATGTGGGAGAGTGTAACCCGACCTATCTTTCTCCATTCATAGTTACAGTTTTAGTCTCGTCGTTCGAAATTCTGCAGTAGAAAAATTGCATTCATAATTTCATTAGTTAATCATTTTCAAAAGTGCATATAGTTGTAGTTGTTTCACAAATCAAAGCACCTTTTCCTTTTCTTTAGAGTCAAAGTTAGGTTTTCTTCATCGGTCCAACGTTGTTATGACTCCGTTCATCCTATTTCCCTAAGGATCGATACCCGACTTATCGAATTATTACTTGAGTGACAGGCTTGCACTTGAGCCTAAATAGCACGCACACTAGACACATTCTTAGTCGCATCAAGTTTTTGGCGCCGTTGTCGGGGATTTAGGTAGACTTAGGATTAGATCAACTCAATCTAAAACTTTGACCAAAATATCTTTTCAGAGAAAGTGAAAGGTTGCTTGGGAAGAGAAGAGTTTACTTGGGAAGGAGAAGGACTAAGAACAAAGGGTCACCACCACCAACCACCACCGAAGGTTGATCGAAGAAGGGAGAACCACCTGCGATATACTACACCAAAGGATCAGATCTTCATTAGAGGCAAGTGTTTGATAATGGCAATCTAAGTTTGTATATTGTCCATGTGAGAATAGTTGTTAAAAGAGATGATTTTCATGTTTGGAAGAAATAATGGAATTGTTAAATGGATTTCTAGAAACTGAAAATATATAGGAATCAAACTCATGTTGTAGGTAGTTAGTAATCCACGAAATAATCATGAATCTGTTGAAGAAAGTTTAAAAACCATTGATGTGTTCTTGAAGATAATATGTCGATAATTTTCTGGAAAAAGAGGATATAAACATGCTTTTAATTCAACCTCTTAATGATTCTAGGATGTTTAGAGTATTAGAAATCATTCATATATGTTGATATATCGTGTAGTAAGGATTATAAGTCGTTTGGGATGTTAATATGAAGGTTTGAATGATAAAAAATGGCTAAACCCGTAGTTGCGAAAATGCAGAAAAACTGGGTTGTTACCTGGGCGATCGATCGATCGACCCTCTGCCTTCGATCGATCGACCTCCCCAGGATTGTTAAAGTTGTTTCTTTTTAATGTTGGTTCTTATCCCAAACTTTCTTTAGATATTTGGCGATTATTAATTCGATATTATGGGACTTAGAGAAGATCAATAAGCCCTAGATAAGATTTGAATTAATTTGATTGGGATTAATTGATTAAAATAATGATAATTAAATTAAAGGAATTTTGGTTGTTAGATTCATTTGTTGGATTATAATTTGTATGCATGAGGATTAAGGATAGGTCCAGTAGGGGGGATTTAATATAACACCTAGGTAGCCTTAGGGTTATAATTTGAATATCAAGGACTGAGTTTAAGCTCATTAGTGATTGTGCAAGGACTGAGTGTAGTACAAGCGCTTAGTGGGATGGATCATGGATAGAGATGGGAGTTCGGACCACATTTGATTGAAAGAGGGGATGAGGTTATCCCGGTTGCATATTTGAAGTTGACGGACCTCCACGATCGACAAAGTTAAGTAGTAGTGTATTGGAGGGGTTCCTTATTTGGGTTTCGCTTTGCGAGACGCTCCGCGCATGAACCTTAACAACGTCGGGAGTGGAGAGATGTTATAGTATGCGAGGATATTGATTTTGTTGATAAGTCTTATAGTTTGAATGAAACATTATAGACTATGAGCTATGTGATGATGGTATTTAATCCTAGGTGATAGAAGATGTGTTTATAAGAGATTGGGAACTGTCGGTTACAACCCTAATTAAAGCGAGAGTTTAATTCATAGTAATTCGGGAGATAAGATGATATGGACCAGTAGGATATTAGTGATTTCTTACTGAATAAGATGTTGAGGAAAAACCTATTTGAACCTTGAGCAATGAGTGAGACTCTGGAATAATAAAATAAATAAGAGAAGCCTTAATATTTTAATACGTAGGATTTAAAGAGATATAATGCTATGTATGGGAATTATCTTAGGTTAGTGGGATTACCTTGTTGATATTATATTATAGATATGATAATGCCTATTTGATTGATTGATAATTTATGTGTATGACATACCTAGCTTACTTGCTATCAATGGGGAGGTTTGCGCATGAGGGCAGTCATATCCTGATGAATCCATGGGATCTTTGATTTGTCGCTCAAGAACATAGATCTATGAAAGACTTATCAGGGAGTTGATAAGTTCGCTGATTGTGGGAACGTAAGTTTGTGCGTGACCCATGGATACGAGAACTATGTTCGCCTCTAATTTGTTTGTTGATGTTTGTGGTTCGAGGAATCCTTACCGAACCTTTAGTCCCCTATTCGGTGCCAGCGATGATGGGACAAGATAGCAGAGTAATGCATTGCACCGCAGCTGTGACTCGGGGTGCCATATTATATATGTATATATATATAATAAATTAAATGAATGAATGGATATATTTTGTGGTTAAATAATCTACTGTATGATAATTGTAGATAATGGTGAATTGAGAATAGTATTGTAGTAAGTTAATGAATATTTATTGAGGAGATTGATTCATATTAATGAGAAATGATTCATGTTAATGAGAAACGATGTAAATGAATGATTATACGACGTATGGTATGGGTTATACGGGGTTATAATCTGGGATGAAATCATATTATGGAAATCAGTAATGAGGAACCATTAACTAGGAGATTAATAGGAAACGTTAAGTGTGCACTCTAGTTGAGAGGTGAGAATAGCAAGTGGGAGTTGGAATCCTAACATGTACATAATAAATGCTTTATTGCACTTTTTAAATACTTGTTGTTTTAAAAATCATTTTCACAATCGGGCTCTGACCCGTTTCCTTGCATATTTTCTTTTCTATTGTATCTTCTATATCAGGTGTCCAGCAACAGGGACGCCAACCTTAGCGGATTATGACGAGCTATGGAGATATGGCGTATTGCTTAGACGTTTATCTTCTTTTGATTCACAGTATTCTCTTAGTTTGGGAATTTCGCCCAAAGGATTTCAGTTATCACTTTCTATCGGAGTCATACAGTCTTGTACTCGTGTCATTTTAATACATTTGTTATTGTTGGGATTTCTATATTGGATAATTCTTTGGGAATGTTTATTACAATTTCATTTAAATTATTTTGTGTTATCTTTTTCATTATCAGTGTTGTAGAATAATATGTGTAGTTTTATCCTTAAACTAAAAATGGATTTTGTTGAATTAAAATTTGGAAAGTTTTTAACACCAGCTTAATTGGGTATTGGGTGAGTTGTAAATGTTTTCGACAGTGATGCTAAGAATGAGCCAACTGTATATTCTGTTTTAATTTGGTATGGGACTGGCCACCCGATATTTAATTCGGCGGGGTGTTACAGGTGGTATCAGAGTATCAGGTTCTAGTGTCCTTTAGGGTTTGTACGGCTTACTGTGTTTTCAACTTAGCGTTCTTTGATGTAGAGCCCTATGTTTAGGATTTTTTATTTCTTTTGTAAGATTCCCTATATATTAGTGAATCTTATTTTCATTCGGACGGGTTCGTACTAGAAGTATGGCAGATGAGGACCATTGGATGGATTACGGAGATCGTACTTAGGAGGTTAGGAAGTATGTTCGAGTATGATGACCGTAGTCGAGGTCACCCCTATTATGGAAAATTTAGGAGAGTCATCAGTGGAAGTTCTTGAAATGCGGGAATTGTGTGTGTTACCTAACAAAGGTAATATATTCAAAGGCTTGGGCATATAGTGGAGTGTGGTTAACTAGAACTAAAAATTTTGGGTAAAATATTTCTTGACTCATCGGAGAAAAGTTATAATAGTGCGAATCAACAACCACCACCCGCGAATGAGGGTATGTTTTCTATCTAAGGAATTATGAGGTGTATATTGATTTTTTGTAGCGATTAATATTGTGTGGGAAAAAGGGTTGCTAAACTTAGCCTATAGCACTATTATCTACGTAGACTCACGGAGGGGTGTGGGACACCTATATTTTACATGTCATCACGTGGGTTTGATTTTTATCACGGGATTACTTACTTTGGGAATGTCCGAACATGATGTGACTATCGGCGTGGATTGACTTGTTGTATTTGAGAGCGTATGTACTACTACTACAGCTAGCATCTTGTCTTTTATAAAAGAGTGGATGAGTAGACTTTATTTGAAATCGATATAACCTGTAGTGAGGTTATAAACTATTGACTAAGGACCTGAGCAGTTTCGATGACCGACAACTTTAGGTAGTAGTGTATCGGGGGGTTCCTTGTCTGGATTTCTGTTGTGAGACACCCCACGCATGAAACTAATAACCGTTGGGAGTCAACATAAGTTAGGTCTTTAGGATATGAGTTTATAACCTTTCCGATAAATATTATAATGAAAGTTGTACGATAGGGTGTATGGGCACCGAGGATGGTTGAATTGTAGTATTTTTCATAATTGTGAAATAATAAGTAGTTGTGACTTCAGGATTTAATTGTTTACTACTTGAGGATCATTTTTCCCAAAGTTTGTCACGAGGATGGTATAGGGAAGATTGTGTAAAGTTTAAATTCGATTCAGTTGGAACTATATGGTGAGACTTGGTGTAACATCAATGGGGATTTTTGATAATGTACTGTATGGGCGGTACGACATAGATTATTTGCGATGTGAGATTTATACTCGGACTTGACCTTACCAGTATGATTTATCTTTCTGAATTTCGGGACGAAATTCTGTTATAAGGGGGGGTATGTAATACCCCGTGATTTTTAATGACGTTTAAAATGGGTTATATTTTAAATTAATGGATTAATTGGATTTTATTATAAATTAATTCATTTGGGTTTTATCCGAATTGAGGATATTAAAATGTATGATTCTGAATATTATTTAAAGATATTTAGGTAATATATGAATGTGATGATTATTGATAATTGTTGTGAGATATAAATTCGGTAATTTGGATTTTTAGTCGAAAGCGGTATGGGAGGTGTCGGGACTAATTTGTTAAATTAAAAAGGAAATTTATTTTCTATCAATCTTATAGTCATTTCGACTGCATCGTTGTGTCCGGAAGGTTTGAAATAGTCAGAAACGTCTATTTGGATGTTGGATTTGGGTCTGGGGTCATTTGGAAATGAAAAGACAACCCAAAAGTGCATTTTGGTCATTTTTACAAAGGGGATGAATAGTGATTTCGAACTTTGTCTTATTATAAGTATTTGGAGATTAGTTGAATGTTGGTTATTCATCTCTTCTACACAATATTGAGAAGTCATCTTTTTAGAGAAAGTGAAAGGTTGCTTGGGAAGAGAAGAGTTTACTTGGGAAGGAGAAGGACTAAGAACCAAGGGTCACCACCACCAACCACCACCGGAGGTTGACCGGAAAAGGGAGAACCGCCTGTGATATACTACACCAAAGGATCAGATCTTCATTAGAGGGAAGTGTTTGATAATGGCAATCTAAGTTTGTATATTGTCCATGTTAGAATAGTTAATAAAAGAGATGATTTTCATGTTTGGAAGAAATAATGGAGTTGTTAAATGGATTTATGGAAACTAAAAATATATAGGAATCAAACTCATGTTATAGGTAGTTAGTAATCCACGAAATAATCATGAATCTGTTGAAGAAATTATGAAAACCATTAATGTGTTCTTGAAGATAATATGTTGATAATTTTCTGGAAAAAGAGGATATAAACATGCTTTTAATTCAACCTTTTGATGATTCTAGGATGTTTAGAGTATTAGAAATCATTCATATATGTTGATATATCATGTAGTAAGGATTATAAGTCGTTTGGGATGTTAATATGAAGGTTTCAATGATAAAAATGGCTAAACCCGTAGTTGTAGAAATGCAGAAAAACTTGGTTGTTACCTGGGCGATCGATCGATCGACCCCCTGCCTTCGATCGATCGACCTCCCCAAGATTGTTTAAGTTTTTTCTTTTTAATGTTGGTTCTTATCCCAAACTTTCTTTAGATATTTGGTGATTATTAATTGGATATTATGGGACTTAGAGAAGATCAGTAAGCCCTAGATAAGATTTGAATTAATTTGATTGGGATTTAATTGATTAGAATAATGATAATTAAATTAAAGGAATTTTAATTGCTTGATTCATTTGTGGGATTCTAATTTGTATGCATGAGGATTAAGGATAGGTCCAGCAGGGGAGATTTAATATAACACCTGGGTAGCCTTAGGGTTACAATTTGAATATCAAGGACTGAGTTTAAGCTCATTGGTGATTGCACAAGGACTGAGTGTAGTACAAGCTCTTAGTGGGATGGATCATGGATAGAGATGGGAGTTCAGACCACATTTGGTTGAAAGAGGGGATGAGGTTATCTCAGTTGCGTATTTGAAGTTGACGGACCTCCACGATCGACAAAGTTAAGTAGTAGTGTATTGGAGGGGTTCCTTGTTTGGATTTCTCTTTGCGAGACGCTCCGCGCATGAACCTTAACAACGTCGACGTTGGGAGTGGATAGATGTTATAGTATGCGAGGATGTTGATTTTGTTGATAATTCTTATAGTTTGAATGAAACACTATAGACTATGAGGTATGTGATGATGGTATTTAATCCTAGGTGATAGAAGATGTGTTTATAAGACATTGGGAACTGTCGGTTATAACCCTAATTAAAGGGAGAGTTTAATTCGTAGTAATTCGGGAGATAAGATGATATGGACCAGTAGGATATCAGTGATTTCTTACTGAATAAGATGTTGAGGAAAAACCTATTTGAACCTTGAGCAATGAGTGAGACTCTGGAATAATTAGATAAAGAAGTGAAGCCTTAATATTTTAATACGTAGGATTTAAAGAGATATAATGCTACGTATGGGAATTATCTTAGGGTAGTGGCATTACCTTATTGATATTATATTATAGGTATGATAATGACTATTTGATTGATTGATAATTTATGTGTATGACATACCTAGCTTACTTTCTATCAATGGGGAGGTTTGCGCATGAGGGCAGTCATATCCTCATGAATCCATGGGATCTTTGATTTGTCACTCTAGAACATAGGTCTATGAAAGACTTATCGGGGAGTTGATAAGTGCGCTGACTGTGGGAACGTAGGTATGTGCTTGACCCATGGATACGAGAACTATGTTCGCCTCCAATTTATTTGTTGATGTTTGTGGTTCGAGGAATCCTTACCGAACCTTTAGTCCCCTATTCAGCGACCAGCGATGAAGGGACATGATAGCAGAGTAATGCATTGCACCGCAGCTGTGACTCGGGATGCCGTATTATATATATATATAATGAATTAAATGAATGAATGGATATATTTTGTGGTTAAATAATCTACTGTATGATAATTGTAGATAACGGTGAATTGAGAATAGTATTATAGTAAGTTAATGAATATTTATTGAGGAGATTGATTCATATTAATGAGAAATGATTCATATTAATGAGAAATGATTCATGTTAACGAGAAACGATGTAAATGAATGATTATACGACGTATGGTATAGGACATACGGGGTTATAATCTGGGATGAAATCATATTATAGAAATCAGTAATGAGGAACCATTAACTAGGAGATTAATAGGAAACGTTAAGTGTGCACTCTAGTTGAGAGGTGAGAATAGAAAGTGGGAGTTGGAATCCTAACATGTACATAATAAATGCTTTATTGCACTTTTTAAATACTTGTTGTTTTCAAAATCATTTTCACAATCGGGCTCTGACCCGTTTCCTTGCATATTTTCTTTTCTATTGTATATTCTATATCAGGTGTCCAGCAACAGGGACGCCAACCTTAGTGGATTATGACGAGCTATGGAGATATGGCATATTGCTTAGACGTTTATCTTCTTTTGATTCACAGTATTCTCTTAGTTTGGGAATTTCGTCCAAAGGATTTCAGTTATCACTTTCTATCGGAGTCATACAGTCTTGTACTCGTGTCATTTTAATACATTTGTTATTGTTGGGATTTCTATATTGGATAATTCTTTGGGAATGTTTATTACAATTGCATTTAAATTCTTTTGTGTTATCTTTTTGATTATCAGTGTTGTAGAATAATATGTGTAGTGTTATCCTTAAACTAAAAATGGATTTTGTTGAATTAAAATTTGGAAAGTTTTTAACACCAGCTTAATTGGGTATTGGGTGAGTTGTAAATATTTTTGACAGTGATGCTAAGAATGAGCCAACTTTATATTCTTTTTTAATTTGGTATGGGACTGGCCACCTGATATTTAATTAGGCGGGGTGTTACACTAGTCACCAAGATGATTAAAGACCAAATGGGAGATACCATGGAAGTCTACATCGACGATATCCTCGTCAAGAGCAAGCATAAATAAGACCACTTCTTAGACCTATCAAGGACCTTTGAAATCCTCAAGAAATGTCGAATGAAGCTCAACACGAGGAAGTGTTCCTTTGGTGTCCAGTCAGGAAAATTAATTGGGTACTGGGTTAGCGAAAGAGGCATTGAAGCCAACCCGGACCAGATTGATATAATAAATAAGGTGAAGCCTCCCCGCACAATAAGAGACGTACAGAAGCTCACGGGCATGCTCGTCGCCTTAAATCGGTTCTTCTCGAAGTCATCTAAAAAATGCCAGCCATTCTTCCAGCTATTGAAGAAAAGTAAAACAGTGGAGTGGAACTAAGATTACTCGAGAGCATTAGAGGAGATCAAATCCTACCTCAGCAAACCACCCTTGCTCGTAATACCTCACGATAACGATTCCTTGTACCAGTACCTTGCAGTTTCCATCCATGCTGTCAGCTCTGCACTAGTATGCGAAAGAACAGGAACCCAGCACCCAGTCTACTATGCGAGCAAGACCCTCTTGGATGCCGAGCAGTGATACCTACCACTGGAAAAGCTCTCCTTTGCACTAGTGGTAGCCAAGAGGAAATTTAAGCACTACTACGAAGCTCACTTTATCATCGTCCTTACATCACACCCGTTTAAAGTAGTCCTATGAAAGGCGGATCTATCCAATATACTATAAAAGTAGTCGGTCGAGCTCGAACGATTTGACATCCAGTTTCAACCAAGGAATGCAATTAAGGGGCAAGTCCTTATCGATTTCATTGCGGAATTTACAGGAGAACAACCTTGCGACTACCTTCAATCCATGAGTCAAAGGGAAAAACACTCGGCTCAAGGTGTTTGGAGACTGTTTGTTAATGGAGCCTCCAACTCCAAGGGGGTAGGAGTAGGCATTGTGCTCGTTAGCCTAGAAGATACAAGCCTCGAACAAGGAATTTAGCTTAGATTTGAAGCCTCCAACAACGAAGTAGAGTATGAAGCATTAATAACAGGCCTATAGAAGGCACAAGTGTTGGGGGCAAAGCAACTCTAGGTGTTTGGTGACTCGTAATTGGTCTCCAACCAGATCAGTGGGAACTTCAATGCGAGGGGTGAGAGAATGGAAGCCTACCTCGCCTTAGCAAGAAAAGTAATGCCTAACTTAGAGAAAGTTAGTGTCCAGAAGTTTCCCAGAGGATAAAATAGTCATGTTGATGCCCTAGCGGCCTTGAGCTCAGCAATCAACTCTGACTTAAAAAGAACAAGTCATATCGACCTCCTCGCTCAACCGAGCATCAACTAGAGCAACAAGCTGCCAGACGTGGGCAATATTCTCCGGGTCGAACCAGCGCCAAGTTGGATGGACCCTTGAGGGACTATTTGAAAAATGGTGCCCTACCAGATGATAATAAAGCCGTTCATCAGATAAGAATCAAAGTTGCTCGCTTTCACTTATCTCCTGAGGGCAAACTCTACAAAAAATCTTTCACCGGCCCTTACCTCCAATGTGTTCACCCGAATGACGTCGAGCAAGTCTTGCGCGAGATTCATGAGGGAATCTGTGGGAGCCATATTGGGGGGAGATCGCTAGCTTTCCGAGCAATGAAGGAAGGCTACTGGTGGCCACACATGCAGAAATACTCTGGGGCATATGCTCGCAAGTGCGAGAAATGTCAACTACACGATCCTATGGTTCACCAACCTGCTAGTGACCTAAAATCACTTACCAGACCCTGGCCCTTATCCTAGTGGGGAACGGACATCGTCAGCCCTCTTACTACTACTATCGATAATCGCCAGTATTTGTTAGTCACGACATACTACTTCACCAAATGGATTAAGGCGGAGCCCCTGGAAAACATTAGAGATGCAGATATGATGAGATTCATTTAGAAAAACATAATTACCCATTTCGAGATCCATAGAACGATCATCACTGACAATGGAACCCAGTTCGAAAGCGGCCTATTCCAGGGTTCCTTCAACGACCACGGGAATAGGCACCATTTCAGCTATGTGGCATACCCTCGGAGCAATGAACAGGCTGAAGCTTCTAACAAAACATTGATTGATGGACTGAAGAAGAGATTAAAGCAAGCCAAAGGGACATGGGTGAGAGAACTGCCACATATTATATGGGCTTATCGCACCACCCTACGATGAGTAACTTGGGAAACCCCATTCGCACTAACATATGGAATGGAGGCAATCATCCCTTTAAAAGATGGCCTCCCAACCATGAGGTCCTCCTTGGTCGAGCAAGGCCATAATGATGCAGCATTACTCGCTGAACTTGACCTAGATGATGAGGGGAGAGAATTATCTCTAGTGAAACTAGCGAGCTATCAGCAACATCTAGCAAAGCACTATAATAAAAAGGTCAATACAAGAACATTCCAGGTTGGGGACTACGTCCTAAGGAATTTTCTTGGCAACTCAGTAAAACCATCTGATGGCAAGCTGGGTCCAAACTGGGAGGGACCTTTCAAGGTAACAAGAGACAACCTGTAGGGAGCCTATCACTTGGAAACGCTGGAGGGCAGAGAGATAGCCCGAGCTTAGAACGCGGCCATCCTAAAGAAATTCTACTTATAGTTTTCTATATTGGTCTTTTATTACATTGTTGAAATTGGAAACCCACTTTTCATTATTTTTTTATTAATAAAGGATCATTTGGCAGTGGCATTCTATGAAGTGTTAATTTCTTTTTATTATGAACTTTATACCTTGCACATACTTTCCAAGCGACAGGCACCCCACTCAATAGGTAAAAATAGGGTGTAACCCTCCTCAGGTTTTCATTATCAAACACGAATAACCACTTAGCATTGCCCTTGGAAATATCTGAAGCCCACAGGGGACCCTTAGGTAGCTCGGCCAAATCGAATTGGTCGCCAAACGATGTTTGGCTCAAAAAACCTGATCGGATATTACATCCAACACTAGTGTGTCCTCTCCATTTCCACACTTAAGCCTAAGGGAGTGTGATGACACGACCTAAAAGTTAAAGAAGGGCAGAATGGTATCTCATAAGCATACTAGACTGGGACGATACTCATGCAATAAAATAACTCTACCCACATCAAAACTAGTCGGCTACGAAGGGCCCAAGATAATCAAACAAAAAATCAATGAAGTAGAAAATACACAACGTATGTTTAGTAGGCGAATCACCCAAAACATAAATATTTTATTACTTCACTGCATTTACAACAGAGTTACATTGAATGAATTAAGTAAATCTTATTGGGGATAAGATCTCCTAGCAAGGTAATCAGCTACTTGTGCTCTTTATCCGTCGTCTGGGTGAGGATCTAACTCCAATTCTACTTTATTTACATCCGAATCCAGTAGATTCTAGGGAATAACACCTATGGGGACCCACTGGTCATCCCTCCGAAAAGGGTTAGGCATCAGAGTCGAAGGGGAGATCTCATGACGATACTAGAGGACTGAGTTCCTAGGGACTTTTAGCCCCGTGAGAGCATTCAACCATCCCCTAATAAAGGATATCTCTTCAAACTCTACCAACCTCGTCGGAACATCTGCCCAACCCTTATCATAATTGTCAGCCCACACTCACCGAGGACCTTTCTTGAACAGATGCCTTAGCAGCATGAAATCTCTTTGGAGCCCAGCGGCTATCACGTATGCTGGATGACCATCTCCTCAAAGCTCGTCTGCATCTGGACTAGCTTATAGACCAGCCGATGAAGTGGAACATCATAAAACTGGAGGGGTGGCATTCGGTACTATACCAGCTTGTGGACCAGCCGATGAAGAGGAACCTCACAAAACTTAAGGTTCAATGCTCGGCGCATGCTCTCTAAGTCGGGACACTTACCTCCTCAGAGCTTTATTCTCCTATTGAAAACTTCTCTGACTTGATTGATCTTAGAGGCGTACAAAAGTCTAGCTCTCAGAGCATTCACTTACTCTTGAACGGAAGCACCAACCTCTTCCATCTCATGAAGCCTATCCTTCAGTTTGGCAACGAGTTCCGATTGGTCTTTAAATCTCTGGTTCCTCGACCTAAGGGACTTGAAAATCCTTACAAAAGCTTGGCGAACTTGGTTACTAGTATTAAGACCAAGAATCCTTCCCAGTTGAGAAGTGGAAGGTATGTATTCATCAACATCGACCAGCTACAAGCCATACAAGCATTAAAGAGCAAAGAACTCAGTATGCAAAAAGGGAAAAGATTTCATTTCATTAAAGAAAAGGTTTTGAGTACATCAGTGAAATAAAAAAGGAAAGAACGAGCAAAACAAAAATGCAAAGGGATCCCAAAAGCAGGCTAGCTGGCAACCTCAGTTTGCTCCGAGGTCACTGGTTGTTTTCCCTTATCTGCAGCAGAAGGAACAACTCCCTCAGATGGGGCAATCACTATCCCTTGGTCAAAAGGAGCACCAGTGGGGATGATCTGGACAGCAGGAATGTCTTCATTGGAGGCAGGAGCAGGTGCCTCATCCACCATCGGCTTAGGCCCAGGATCGTGCTCATCGAACAGTGGGGAGTCGATATCCACCTCGGCAGCTAGGAAAGACTTATTCCAACCTTTCTTAAAGTTTAGGTGACTAATATAGCCAATCTAAACATCAGCATCCTCATACGCAGCAACCCATCTGGCATTGTACGAGCTTTCCTTAAGGGTGGCTGCCTCAGATTCAACCTTCTTCACCTTCTCCACTAGCACCTTATTCTCCTCCACCACAGTTAATTTGCTCGAGCAAAACAGGTCATAAGACTGCCTAAACTCCCCAAGTTCCTTGATCGTTGCCTCCTTTGTTCGATTGGCTTCAGATAGAGAGATATCAGAGAACTTCTAGATGGCATTGGCAGTCTTCAAGCTGGCCTCTAGCTCAACATTCTTCTTCTCAAGATCAGCATTCCTCTTTACTAGCTCATCGTGGCTGCGATAGAGGACAGCAAAGTCGGTAACAAACTATAAAGAACAGAAATATTGGCAAGGGAAGCATAGATAAAAGTATTATGAGAATAGATAAGTAAGAGTAAACTTACTAAGACTAGCCTCTAACTCGCTTTTAGAGCTAACTGGTCAGTCCCCATCGTCTTCTGACGATCAGTTGGCAGAACTGCTCTTTTGAGCAACGCATGATCCAATTGATGAGAAAGGGCCACAGAGGCTCCTTTGGAAAAGGAGTACACAGGCACCAGAGCCTGCCCTGCCATCTTCCTAACCTCATCTCTTCTCTTTTCCTCTTCCCTCTCCTTCTTCTCCTTCTTAGCTCCCCTTCTCTCCTCTACCTTCTTTCTCTCCTCCACCTTCTTCCTCTCCTCTCTCAACTGCTCTTACTCCCTCTTCCTCTTCTCCTGCTCATGAGCAGTAGACTGAGAACCAATTGCAACCCCTCTACTGCCAATTTTTTTCTTTTTCGACCGGTGAGAAAGGAGCACATCATCATCATCATCATCATTATCATTACGAATCAGATTCTTCCTGGGAGGAACCATATCTTCCTCACTGGAACTACTCGATTCACTCGAAGGCTCTTGAGCCTATGAAACTTCTTTCGAGCTGGAAGATCCTTCACCACCAGAGCTCTTTTCACTGGAACAACCTTCAACACCACCCTTGTTAGCACCCTCGCCCTCCCACCAGAGCTTCTCTCTTCCTCACCCAATTAGATGGGATATGCGGAAAACTCTTCGGTGATGTCTAGCTCAGGAATGCTATCCACAGGACGGGCAATAAAGCTGGACCCAACATTCTTGTATTCCATAAGGAAGGTCGCTAATCGAGGGTGTTCACTTCAGCCAAGAACTCCTTGATTTTCCAGGCTTCGACTAACTCAGCAGCTCAAACCTCGCTGAGAGCAGGTTCCAACTTCTTTGTTCCAAGTTCTTTGTCTTCGCTAAAAAGAAAGAGAGAAAAATATGAGAATAATTATACACAAATAGAAGATCGATGAGAAGAACAAAGACTAAGCCTACCTATGTACTCCTCCCCATGAAAGGGGACCATAAATCTTCCACACCTTGACCCCTCAGTATGAGGAGGGAACTGCCAATTTCCTGTAATAAAACCTAAAAATCTGTTACTAAAGCCGTTTAATTAAATTAAACTATTTAAGTAACTCCGAATAGTTTTTTGAAGAAACTCTTTTCTTAAAAACCAAAATTATTTTGAACACAAGATGTGTTTAATAAAGTGTGTACGAGATCTATTCAAGATTTGATTAACAGGTTTATAAAACATTTTAAACAAACTTTAAACTCAGCACAATCAAGAATGAGATGAGAAGATGTAGGAAGATTAAGAACAAGATTTTTTACGTGGTAAAACCTCACCCAACTGAGGAAACATCCACGACTCCCTCTACGGAGTAAAAACAAAAATTCCACTATAAACAAATTTTAACAGTTACAAACTATATAACAAACATGCATACAACTCAGACCTATATAAGTTTAGGAATGTACCCTCTGGTATCCTTATAACTTCTCTGCAGTTCTGATTGTTGATGTTGTTCTCCCAGTTTGTTAACTCCCAATTTGTTCAAGCTCTTTACGTTGACTCTTGTTCACAAGATCTTATTACCAACACTTTTCGTGTGGTAGGGTGAAAGTGTTTGTGGAGGTGCTCTCTAACACATGCATGCACACACACACACTTATTATGTATAATCAGTCCTAACAAATTACATATAAGTCTATATGCAGTGACTTTTCTTTTTTTCTCTTCTCACAAAACTTAACCTTTTTGACCTCTAAAGCAATCCCAGAATCCACGTCTATCTTGCTCAGAAGACGTATCAAGATCTTAATCAATCTCTATTTTTGAAAAGATTTTTGAGATTGAAAACCACCAAGTGAGATTCCAAACTAGGTCAAAGGTCTTGTTTCAATAGGACTAGAAACAGAAAACATTATTGTTTATTTCAAAGTTAAGAACATTTACAGAAAGCAAATCAACAATATATTTCTCAAGCTGAGAAATAAAAATGCAAACTAAGTGTAATATATCATGAAGAACTCAGATCTGAAATTTCTATATGCCAGAAAAATAGATCTAAGAAAAATGATTAAGTTGGAAACAATATCTAAAGAACAAAGAGGTTACAGCAACAAACCAACTCTCAAAACACCTCTCAAACACTCAAACACTCAAGGTTGTGTTTGGGAAAATACAGGGGTTTGAAGGTTTATATTTGGTTTTAACTGTTTGGACGATTTAGGGTTAGTGTTAGGTTTACTAACTCTTTCTCTCTCTTTCTCTCTCTTCTGGTTTCTCTCTTTCTCTCTTTTTTCTCTCTTCTCTCTCTACTCTCTTTTTTTTCTCTCAAAGGACGAAATGGACAAAAGTCTCTGAAGGCTGAGAGTAGGAGCCTTTTTATAGGAGGCTGAGAAGGTTCGAGAATGAGGATTGAAATCAAGGGATCAGATTGAGTAAAGATCAATTGACGTGGATCCAATGGTACACGATAAGCGGTGAGAAAGACTCTCCTGATTGGTCCACAAGGGGATTACAGGGATTAAGAAGGGGCACATGCAGATCATCAATAAAATTGATCTAAGGGTTGAAAACGTGCGCTGGTTTACACTCTATAAAGAAACATAATTTCCACCAATCAGAAAGCAACAAATGTTGGACAAAGAATTGAGATAAAACGCGCGTCTAAAAGTAATTACAATGTACACCGTGAAGTCTCTGCCGCTTTCGGAATCTACCCAATGTAACTTTAGGCCAATAAAACCAATAATATGAAATAGCAGATTGACCCCACAAACTTTTAAAACCAAGTTTTAATTAATTAAAACCTTATTTTAAAATGTTTTTAAAATCCTAAAAAAATATTTAAAAAGCAATATTAGGGATTTAAACACACTCAACATATGTACACACATTAATATGCAATATGACATGTATATGATCCATTCTACTGTGTGAGTGTTGGGAATGAGGTCTAGATCACTTCAATCAATGACGAAATAGTAGTGCAAGCTTTGAGGTTCTTTGGATTCTAGGTTAGACATAATTTTGTCACAATTTCCAAACTAGATGAACGCTTATACAATATAGACTCAATTGAGTCAAGAGTATAAGGTGCTTCAATCTCCCCCTTTGGAAATATGAGACAAAATATCCTTTGAGTCATCTAGAACTCGTAGGGCAACAAGAATGAGGAAACCTATTCCTACAAAAATCTATCTACCCAAATCCTAGAAAGCAAAAGTACATAACTCAACTATTTACAATTGAATACCCTATTACAACTGTTGAGAATAACTATACAAAAACTTGCAATGAAGCACTAAGATCAAGCTGTTTAACATATATAAAGAATCATTAGAGACTCAAATTTATCCCCCATTTTGTCTCAAATAGACAAAGGGAAAAAATAAAGATATCAAAGAGATTAATCAGCACACACCATACCAATAGATTTACGCAATGAAATAAATCGATTGTAATCTAAAGGTTTGGTAAACATATCTGCGAGTTGCAAATCAGTAGGAAGATAATTGATTTCTAATTCCTTAGTTTCAACTAATTCGCGTATAAAGTGATGTCTTATTTTTATGTGCTTTGTTCGCGAGTGTTGAACAGGATTTTTAGAAATATTGATCACACTTTGATTATCAGAATAGAGATGCAATTGGTTTTCTTGAATACCATAATCACTCAGCATTTGTTTAAGCCATAGTAATTGAGCACAACAGCTACCATCGGCTATGTATTCAGATTCATCTGTTGAGAGTGATGTGCAGTTTTGTTTCTTACTACTCCATCCTACCAAGTTATTACCTATATAATAACATGCTACTGATGTGCTTTTACTATCATCAGTACACCCAGCCCAGTCAGCATCAGTGTACCCAATTATAGTGCTTGGTGTGTCATTAGTGTACCAAAGTCCTAGATTCAGAGTGCCTTTTACATATTTGATGATTCGTTTAACAGAATTTAAATGGCTCTCTTTAGGGTTATTTTGATAACGAGCACAAATACACACAGCATACATAATATCAGGACGCGAGGCAGTAAGTTATAGCAAGGTTCCTATCATACTACGATATAGTGTAGGATCTATGGATTTTCCAGTTTCGTCTTTAGACAGTTTTATCGTAGTACTCATGGGTGTTTTAGCATTTTTAGCACTCTCAAGGCCAAATTTCTTTATTATCTCTAAAGCATATTTAGATTGCGAGACAAATAATCCTTCTGAATTTTGTTTGACTTGAAGACCTAAGAAAAATTACAACTCCCCCATAAGAGACATTTGAAATTCCTTATGCATTATTTCAGAGAAGGATTTTACTTATGAGGGAGAAGTTGATCCAAATATAATATCGTCAACATAAACTTGAGCAATAATGATGTGTTTGTCAAAATGTTTGACAAAAAGGGTTTGATCATTTGCACCTCTTTTGAAACCTTTATCTAAGAGGAAACTGGAAAGACGCTCATACCAAACTCTAGGTGCTTGTTTAAGCCCATACAAAGCCTTTTTAAGACGAAATACATGATTTGGATATTGAGGGTCAATGAACCCTTTAGGTTGTTCTACATAGGTCTCCTCAGTCAATATTCCATTAAGGAATGCAGATTTGACATCCATTTGGTAGAGTGTAAAGGGCAAGTGGCAAGCTATAGCAAAGAGAAGACGAACAGATTCTAAACGAGTAACAGGAGCAAAGGTCTCGTTAAAATATATTCCTTCAATTTGAGAATATCCTTGAGCAACTAATCTAGCTTTGTTTCTAATGATTATCCCACTTTCATCATATTATTTTTAAAAATCCAACGTGTGCCAATAACCTTTTTGTGATCAGGCCTAGGTACAAGATACCAAACATCATGAATGACAAATTGAAGAAGTTCTTCCTGCATAGCAAAAATCCAGTGAGAGTCATTCAATGCCTCATTTACATTCTTTGGTTCCACTAGGGAAACAAAACATGCATAATGTGCATAATTTCTTAGTTGAGATCTTGTACGCACTGGCTAACTAGGGTTACCAACTACGTTATTTATGGGATGATCTTTATAAACCCAGTTAGGTACTTCAAGTATCTCAATTGGAAATGAATCATCTATTTCAGGAGAGTCATTATATAAAATGTTTGTAGGCTCTTCTACAATAGTTGATTCACCAGTCTTGTTCTCTACAGTAGTGTCACTCACAATTACATTTATGAATTCCATCAAGGTTTTAGTGCGAAGATTATACACTCGATAGGCTCTACTGTTAGGCGAGTTTCCTAAAAATATAGCTTTATCTCCCTGGCTCTCAAATTTGGACAAGTGTTCCCTATCTTTGCATATATAACAAGTACTACCAAATGTTCTAAGGTACTTAAGATTAGGCTTTTTATTATACCAAAGTTCGTAAGGCATTTGTTTGGAATTCTTTCTAAGATAGACCCTATTTATAATGTGACATGCCGTACGAATATATTCTACCCAAAAGTATTTAGGCAAATTCTTGGCATGTAACATAACATGTGCCATCTCTTAAAGTGTACGATTCTTTCTCTCGGCAATTCCATTTTGTTGAGGAGTCTTAGGAGCACTAAACTCGTGTTTATAACCATTATAGTCACAATACCATATTATACCAGTGTCTTTGAATTCTCCACCTCTATCACTACCGATTCTATTTACTTGAGTGTCCTTTTCATTTTCAATCCGAAGAAGGATTTTTAAGAAAGTTTGAAAAGTGTCAGAATTTTGTTTTAAAAAGGCTACCCAAGTAAATCTGGTGAAGTCATCAACCATAACTAGAATATAACTGTGTCCACATAGACTAATAGTTTGGGAAGGACCCATTAGGTCCATATGGATGAGCTCCAAGGGATTAGAGGTAAGAACATCATTAACTTTCTTATGAGGTGCCTTAACAATTTTACCTTCCTGACAGGAACCACAGATAATGTTAAAAATGGGTTTGATTTTAGGAACTCCTCTAACTATTTCTTGAGAGGTCAGTCTACTAAGATTATCGAAATTTATGTGACCCATTATGTTATGCCATATCTAGTTGTCATCCATTCTGGCAACATTACAGATTTCAGAATTATTCATGACAGTATAACAATTGTCAGGAGTTCTGAATCCTGTAATTATGCATTCAACTTTTTCATTTAAAATTTTGCAATTATTCTTTGAAAAGGTACCAGTATGATCTAAGTCACAAAATTGCGAGATACTAAGTAGATTGGCCTTAAGACCTTTAACTAGAAGAACATTTTCAAGAATAGTAAGTCCATCTTCTTGGAGAGTTCCTTTGCCTATGATTTGAGATAATACTCCATCACCAAAATGACTTTTCCACCAGCGAAGCTAGTTTTGTTCAAAAGTTTAGTATCATCCCCAGTCATGTGCGTAGAACATCCAGAGTCTAAATACCAACCAGATGATGTGTGCTCAGCTTTTAAGGCAGTAATAACTATATTACACTTCATCTGAGTTAATAGATCTTCTTTTCTAACCCAAATTGCTCTAGTTTTCATTTTGTGCTTATTAGCTCTCAATTGATAAAATTTGCGAGCATTGGATTTTTGTTGAAAAATATTTTGCGCATGATTTTGAATTTTATGAAAGACATAAGCATTTGGTTTAGGAAAGTTTTTAGGAGTTCTTCTAGGAAATGTTATTTTAGGTTTGGTCTTTCTCTTTCTATAATTAGAGTTTTTGTCTGGTTGTCTAGGAAGTACATTATTGTTGCGACTCCTCCTAGAATAGTTAAAATTCTGATAGGTAGGAGGATAACAGACTGGTTTAACTAGTCTCCTAGCATAGCAACCATCAAAAGAGTTACCGTATATATCACAGTAAGAGCAATAAAGATTGCTCAAGGTTGGGGTCCCCTTAGGAAACTCTCTAAACAACGGTTTTGAGGAATTTTGAGGTTGGACTCTATTCCTAGGTAGTACAGTCTTGAATGCGGACTCACTCTTCCTAATAGAGGGGCAGACGTATTTAGCCTTAGGTGAACTTTCATGTTTAGAGTAACTTGATTCCCCAATGTTAAAATTTTGATGTTTTTAATCAAACTCAGTTTTTAGGGAATGAAAATCTAGGCAGGTTTCAATAGGTCTTTTACCTCCTGACACAAACTTGATACTTTCAAAAGATTTTGTTTGTGTCTTCAAATTGGGGCAAAACCCTATTCCAGTTCGATCATCAGAATTGGTTTTAGATTCAGCAACAAATTCATCAAAATAGTTTGAATTATTTTTAAATTTTGTAAATTTTTTGCAAACAGTGGCTGTCTTTTCTTTAGTTTGTTCCAATTCTAATAATGTCCCTTTGTATTTTTTCTCCATAGTTTCATTTGTTTCAGTAAAATCTTTGAGTTTTTTATCAAACATTTTAATTTCACTTTCATGAGTTAAGCATTGGGTAGTATACTCTTCAGCATTCAGTTTGACCATCGGGCTTAGATCTTCCAGCTTTTTGGTGAGATTTTTCACAATTTTTTCTAGTCTAGTGCTTTTCTTGAGAGTTTTAGCATAGAGTGTGTGAATATCTGGGAGGTCTTCATTGTCCGAGTCACTAAGTGTAGTGTGTGAAGTGACCCCTAAGGCTTCATTCTTTGAACTCACACACCCGTTGACATCGTCATTATCGCTTTCCCTTTGACTCACACACCCCGAAGAAGAGATAGCAATATTCTCAGTAATCAAAGCATATAAACCAGTAACAACATTATTCGAAACATCAGTAGTAAAATTACTAGATTCATCCTCACTAACAAGCACAGGCATATCATCATTATAGATAATCTTGGCAAAGAAGGACATGCAAGGGTCAAAAACATCAGATGACTCAGGTTCCTCATTTTTAGAGTCACTTGAATCATCCAATGTCTTGCAAATGTTGGCTCGAGAGTGTTTGTTTTGAGTGTTCAAGTTAACTCTGCAGTCTTGTACAATATGTCCTAGTTTTCCACATCTATAGCATTCAGTCTTCTTAAGGTCTCTCTTAGGTCTAGCGTGAGACTCCTTGGGATTTTTGTCATGGCTTTTCTCATGAGGTATGTGATTAAAGGGAGTTGGATAATTGGACTTTCCTTGTTTATTTGCCATGTTGTTTCTAAATTTAATGATTTTCTTAAACTGTTTAGACATCAAGGCAATCTGATTGTCCAAACTCTCTATATCGCATTCCTCATCAGAGTTATCATTGGAAGTATTAAACTCAGGCTTAATCAATTTAGAAGAGAAGCTTAGATTGGAACTAGTCTGTTTCTTATGGGACTGGGTCAATTGCTTCTTAAATTCTAGTTCCATTTCCACAGTTCTTAATTTACTACTAAGTAATTCAGGAGTGAGATTTATATCACACATTTCCTCAATAGCATATCTTTTGTTGTTAAATTTCTGTGGTAATGATCTTAGAATTTTAGATACAATTTCTTGTCTGTCATATGTTATCCCATTAGCATGCAGTTTTGTCACAATATCAGTCAGGTTCATATAGAAGTCATCAAATGACTCAGTCTCAGACATAATTAAAGAGTTATACTGTTGAATGAGCATTTGAGTTTTAGCAGCTTTAACTCTAGTGTCACCTTCATGAGAAGTAACCAAGGTTTCCCAAGCTTCCTTAGAAGTGGTACAAGATGAGATTCTTTTGAACTCATGTTCATTTATGGACAAAAATATGGCATTCTTTCCTTTGTTATTATTTCGAGAAACTTGTTTCTCTTCTTGTGTGAACTCACTTAATACTTTCTTAACCCTCTCATTACTTCCTTCAGTGGATGGTTTTGTAGGAAAAATGTAACCATTTTCAACAATGTCCCAGACATCATCTCCCAGAGTTCCTTGAATGAAAGCAATCATTCTTACTTTCCAATAAGCAAAATTGGTTCCATCAAAGATAGGAGGTCTGGTCAAGTTACCAAATCTTTCATTTTTCTCGTCCATATTTGATTTTCAGAAAACAATTTCAGAAACACATGATCTCTTTAAAAGAAGTTTACCAAGCTCTGATACCAATTGAAAATCTATTACTAAATCCATTTAATAAAATTAAACTATTTAAGTAACTCTGAACAGTTTTTTGAAGAAACTCTTTTCTTAAAAACCAAAACTACTTTGAACACAAGATGTGTTTTATAAAAGTATGTACGAGATCTATTCAAGATTTGATTAACAGGTTTATAAAACAATTTAAACAAACTTTAAATTCAGAACAATCAAGAATGAGATGAGAAGATGTAGGAAGATTAAGAACAAGATTTTTTACGTGGTAAAACCTCACCCAACTAAGGAAACATCCACGACTCCCTCTACGGAGTAAAAACAAAAATTCCACTATAAACAAATTTTAACAATTACAAACTATATAACAAACATGCATACAACTCAGACCTATATAAGTTTAGGAATGTACCCTCTGGTGTCCTTATAACTTCTCTGCAGTTCTGATTATTGATGTTGTTCTCCCAGTTTGTTAACTCCCAATTTGTTCAAGCTCTTTACGTCGACTCTTGTTCACAAGATCTTATTACCAACACTTTTCGTGTGATAGGGTGAAAGTGTTTGTGGAGGTGCTCTCTAACACATGCATGCACACACACACACACACTTATTATGTACAATCAGTCCTAACAAATTACATATAAGTCTATAAGCATTGACTTTTCTTTTTCTCTCTTCTCACAAAACTTAACCTTTTTGACCTTTAAAGCAATCCCAGAATCTACGGCTATCTTGCTCAGAAGACGTATCAAGATCTTAATCAATCTCTATTTTTGAAAATATTTTTGAGATTGAAAATCACCAAGGGCGATTCCAAACTAGGTCGAAGGTCTTGTTTCAAGAGGACTACAAACAGAAAACATTATTGTTGATTTCAAAGTTAAAAACATTTACAGAAACCAAATCAACAATATATTTCTCAAGCTGAGAAATAAAAATGCAAACTAAGTGTAATATTTCATGAAGAACTCAGATCTGAAATTTCTATATGCTAGAAAAACAGATCTAAGAAAAATGATTAAGTTGGAAACAAGATCTAAAGAACAAAGAGGTTACAGCAACAAACCAACTCTCAAAACACCGCTCAAACACTCAAGTTTGTGTTTGAGAAAATACAGGGGTTTGAAGGTTTATATTTGGTTTGAACTGTTTGGACGATTTAGGGTTAGTCTTAGGTTTACTAACTCTTTCTCTCTCTTCTGGTTTCTCTCTTTCTCTCTCTTTTCTCTCTTCTCTCTCTACTCTCTTTTTTTTCTCTCAAAGGATGAAATGGCCAAAAGTCTCTGAAGGCTGAGAGTAGGAGCCTTTTTATAGGAGGCTGAGAAGGTTCGAGAATGAGGACTGAAATCAAGGGATCAGATTTAGTCAAGATCAATTGACTTGGATCCAATGGTACACGATAAGCGGTGATAAAGACTCTCCTGATTGGTCCATAAGGGGAATACAGGGATTAAGAAGGGGCACATGCAGATCGTCGATAAAATTGATCTAAGGGTTGAAAACGTGCGATGGTTTACACTCTATAAAGAAACACACTTTCCACCAATCAGAAAGCAACAAATGTTGGACAAAGAATACAGATAAAACGCGCGTCTGAAAGTAATTACAATGTACACCCTCATGTCTCTGCCGCTTTCGGATTCTACCCAAGGTAACTTTAGGCCAATAAAACCAATAATATGAAATAGCAGATTGACCCCACAAACTTTTAAAACGAAGTTTTAATTAATTAAAACCTTATTTTAAAATGTTTTTAAAATCCCAAAAAAATATTTAAAAAGCAATATTAGGGATTTAAACACACTCAACATATGTACACACATTAATATGCAATATGACATGTATATGATCCATTCTACTGTGTGTGAGTGTTGGTAATGAGGTATAAATCACTTCAATCAATGATGAAATAGTAGTGCAAGATCTGAGGTTCTTTGGATTCTAGGTTAGACATAATTTTGTCACAATTTCCAAACTAGATGAACACTTATACAATATAAACTCAAGTGAGTCAAGAGTATAAGGTGCTTCAAAACCCTCATGCTAGTAATCCTTATGGGAATCCGGTAGATTTACTACCAACATCCTTTCAGGACTCCTGGACTTGAGGTATAGAAGACTAGAGCTTGTTCGCAAAAAAGAATAATAGAAGCAGATTTCAGCGAGCCCTAAATTGGTGACATAAAGCTCATTTATTCTATATACACCGTTAATAATTTTCCAAACATTGGGTGAGCACTATGCAGGGACTATATTGAAATAACCAAAAAAGTGTAAAAGCAAATTTCTTGGGGGAAAAGTAAGACCCCCTTGGGACAATAAGAGAACATGAATCCAGTGACCATCCTCAACCTCTCTAACATCACGAGGGATAGAGGCACACTTGATGTCTACCCAACTTGGAATGTTATAAAACTTCCTAAATTCAGATATCGATATTGCCTATTTTCGTCATTGAAAAATAAAACCCCAATAGCAGATGCAAAGAAATCTCAATAGAAAAAATAAAGAGAAGGAGTAAGAAGAACTTACGAAGTAGCAAGGACGATGAGAGGATTGAAATTGGAAAACGAGACCTAGAAATGAAAGAGCAACAGTGGAAGATTGGAGAAAATTAGAGATATGGAGAAATTTGAAACGGCAACAGGAAATGACTTCTCCAAAGACGTTTTAAACCTTTCCATTCATAGCGCACAGGTAACGAGACAATCTGCCGCCTAAATCAGTTCAGAAGAGGCTCTTAGATCTTTAAGAGTGTTGCACAATTAACAAAAATTCCATTATGACAAATAATTTAAAAATTATTGAGCCCAAATTGTGGCCCAACAACTTTAGGGGCAATAATGGGTACCTCGATTTGTCACTTGGGCCCAGAAGAGTATCCCAGTAGAGCCCAGCCCAAAGTCTGGAGGCCTCACGCCCTAACTAACTCACTTGCGACCCAATCAAATTCCCTAAAATCTCGTAAGGATATATTCTAGGGGTTATGGACTGACGTGGGGGATTCCAGCACCCCCACTCCTCGAAAACGAACAGGTATATAACAAACCCTCAGCCTAGGGCAAAGGGCATGTATTATTTTTCTCGTAAAACACTCCCCGAAGTATAGAGAAATAATATTAAGAGCACCACCGTGGACGTAGGCATTCTTGCTGAACCACGTAAATTTTGTGTTTTGTTCTTGTCATTCCTTACATTCTTTAATTGTTCTAGTGATTGCTTTTTCTTGTTAATTTGTGTTGAACTTAATTGTCACCACAGATACGATAAACAAATTCATAACTGCCCAAAATGCAACCACTGCTAGACATGAGAGCATGATCAACGATATAAATGCGAATATTTCAAAGATGTAATCATCGTTGAGTATCCAAGCGAAGGGTAAGTTTCTTGCCTAGGGACAAAGACCTCCCCAAGGTCAAACTAGTGTTAGATCCACCTCTACAGAACATTAGGAGCAATGTCAAGATGTGACCACTCTTCGTAGTGGTAGAGTTGTTGATTTATCACCTCCTCCACACGATGCAACCAAAGACAAGGAGATTTTTCCCAGCACGAAAGAGGCCGAAGATGTCCCCTTGAAAGAGAGTGATAAATAAGACACTAGTGAGCCTGAGGTAGTAGTGAAACCACCCTCCGTGGCACCATTTCCTCAAAGATTAGCTCTTTGCCCATAATAGGACCATAAGTGAAGAAGTGCTATAAGTCCTTAAGAACGTAAAGTTGAACTTACCTTTCCTCGATGCAATAAGGCAAATTCCATCCTATGAAAAATTCATAAAAAGACTTATTGACAGTCAAGAGGAGGATGAAGGTAAAAAAGAACGTGTTTCTAGTACAAAATGTGAGCTCAGTCCTTCTTAATGATCTCCCCCTATATATAAAGATCCCGGTGCCCCCACCATTTCCTACACCATTGGAGAAAACAAATTTGAAAAAGCCTTACTCGATTTGGGAGCAAGTGTCAACATTTTTCCTTATTCGATTTATTGGAAACCTGATCTGGGTGATCTTAATCCCACAAGGATCACTCTCTAGTTAGTGGATCAAACCATGAAGATACCTCGGGGTATAGTCGAGGACGTGATATTCCAAGTGGACACTTTCTACTTCCCGATAGATTTTATCATTTGGGACACGGATCCCTCCTTCGCCTCGAAAAATTATGTTCCCATCATCCTTGGACGCCCATTCTTGGCCACGGCTAACGCAGTCATCAATACTAGAAATGGGCAGATGCAAATCACTTTTGGGAATATGAATTTGGAAACAAACATCTTCAATATAGCCCAACAAGCACGAGAAGAAGATGATCTTCACACAGTAAGTTTAATTGAGCAAATCGTAGAAGAACACTTTGAGGAAAATTACTATGGAGATGCCTTAAAAGTTTGCCTAGCTTCTAATCATGAGAGTGAGGGAGCCTACACCGAGTTTGAGAGGGAAATATAGGAGTTGAGAGGTTTACTCGATGAGAGAGCGTCGAATGAGGATGCGAGAGATGTTAATTGGGTTTCTCGATTTGAAGAGTTACCGCCAAGGGAAACATGCATGGTGCCCTCTAGAGACACATTCCCGACTCTCGAATTGAAGAAACTACCTTCGAATGTCAAATATGCTTTCCTAGGTGAAAACGAGACATTTCCAGTTATTATATCCCCTAGCTTTAGATGAAGAGCAGTAGGGAAAATTATTAAAGATATTGAGGAAGAAACAAGATTCTTTTGGTTGGTGTATAGCTGATCGAAAAGGGATAAGGCCCCTAATTTTCACCCATAAGATTCATCTCTAAGAGTATGTTCAGCCCTCGAGAGAAATGCAAAGACGGCTAAACCCCATAATGAAAGATGGGGTGAGGATTGAAATAATAAAGATGTTGGATGTCGGGATTATCTACCCAATCTCGGATAGCAAGTGGGTGAGCCTCATTCAAGTCGTCCCAAAGAATTCGGGCATGACTGTGATTGAAAATGCCAACGGAGATCTAGTTCCCCAATGTACCACCACTGGATGGCGCGTTTGCATTGATTATCGGAAACTCAATGCGGAAACTAGGAAAGATCATTTCCCCTTGCCATTTATCAATAAAATGATTGAAAGAGTAGAGGGCCACCCTTATTATTGCTTCCTAGATGGTTATTCTGGATATAACCAAATTGAGGTAGATGTACTTGATCAAGAGAAAACAATATTCACTTGCCTGTTTGGAATGTTTTCCTACAAATGTATGCCATTTGGTCTGTGTAATGCACCGATAACCTTTCAAAGGTGCATGTTGAGCTTATTCAGTGACATGGTTGAGAGAGGGCTAGAGGTGTTTATGGACGACTTTAGTGTTTTTGGCACCTCCTTCGACCTATGTTTAGCCAATCTTGAAAAAGTACTAGACTGATGTGTGGAAAAGAACTTAGTGCTAAATTGGGAAAAATGCCACTTCATGGTAACCGAGGGTATAGTTCTTGGCCCAATAGTGTCATCCAAAGGGATCGAAGTCGACCGAGCAAAAATATATGTCATAGCTGACCTACCCCCACCTAAATCACTGAAAGACATGCGCTCCTTCTTGGGCCACATGAGGTTTTATAGACGGTTCATTAAGGATTTTAGCGCCATCGCTAGACCCTTAAGTATTCTCCTCAAGAAGGACACCCCATTTGAGTGTACAGACGCATGCCAAAGCGCTTTTAAAAAACTAAAAAACATGCTTGTTTCCTCTCCCATTATGCAAGCTCCGGATTGGTCCTTGCCATTCGAGCTTATGTGTGATGCTAGCGATTATGCGATAGGGGCTGTTCTGGGCCAGAGAAAAGACAATAAGGCTTATGTCATCAACTACGCTAGTCGGACCCTTACCGGACCACAACTAAATTACTCCACCATGGAGAAAGAGTTGCTAGCAGTAGTATTCGCTCTTAACAAATTTTGGTCCTATCTTATCGGTTCCCCCATCACTTGTTTAATCGACTACGCGACTTTAAAATATCTACTTGCGAAGAAGGATGCAAAGCCGCGCCTCATAAGGTGGTTCCTACTCTTACAAGAGTTTAATCTCTCCATTAAAGATAAAAAAGGAGTAGAAAATGTCATTATCGATCACTTATCACGTCTTTCGTACGACGTACCTAGTGATCTTACACCCATAGACGAATATTTTTCGGATGAGAAACTCTTTGCCACCTCTTCTTTGCCCTGGTTTGAGGATATAGTGAACTATCTTGTCACGGGAGTCGTCCCTCCCGATTGTACACCATAGTATAAGAAGAGGTTCATCACTTGGTTGTGCATGTTTTTCTATGATGATCCAGTTCTTTTTAAATATTGCATCGATCAGATCATCCGACGATGTGTACCGGATGACGAAATCCCAAAAGTCATCCAATTATGTCATTCGAAAGCATGTGGAGGCCACTTTTCCTTGAAAAAGACAACCGCTAAAATTCTTCAATGCGGTTTGTATTGGCCCATAATATTCTGGGATATGAGCATTTATTACAAATCTTGCGATAGGTATTAAATGATGGGATCGATTACCCGGCAAGACATGATTCCATTAACCCCGATAATCATTATTGAGATCTTTGACTGCTGGGGTATTGACTTCATATGCCCTTTTCCCCCATCTTTTGGTTTCCTATACATCCTTGTCACGGTAGACTACGTTTCTAAATGGGTGGAAGTTATAGCTACCAAGACTAATGACAATAAAGTGGTGATAACATTCCTACAGGAACACATACTTTCTCGCTTCGGTGCTCCGAAAGTGATAATTAATGATAATGGCATGCACTTTTGTAATAGGCCATTCGAGAAACTCACGAGAAAGTATGGCGTCGTTCGCAAGGTTGGAATGACCTATCACCCACAAATAAATGGACAGGCCGAATTGGCAAATTGTAAAATCAAGCACATACTAGAGAAGACCGTCAATCTCGATCGGAAAGATTGGTCCCTTCGATTGAACGATTCATTATGGGCCTATCATACCACATACAAGAACCCACTCGGAATGTCCTCATTTCGCTTTGTGTATGGCAAGACTTGTCATCTTCCCATTGAGTTGGAGCACAAAGCATATTGGGCCATTAAGAGATTAAATTACGATATGGACAAAGTCGGTGAAGCTCGCAAGCTTCAACTAAATGAGTTAGAGGAGATACGCAATGATGCGTACGAGAATACCAAGATTTCAAAAGCCCGGATGAAACAAGCACATGATAAGATTATCCAACAAGAAGAGTTTCAACCGCGATAAAAGGTACTCCTCTATAACTCCCGGCTTCATCTATTTTCGGGTAAATTACAGTCCTGATGGACTGGTCCATTCATTGTGAGAAGCGTATTCCCCCACGGAGCAATAGAGTTGGAAGATTCAAAAGGGGGGAACGCATTCAAAGTCAATGGACAACGCCTAAAGTTATATGTTGAGGCGTGTGTAGAAGAGATCGACACCATTTTGTTATCGAACCCCATTTACGGGGTAGAATGAGCTTGAATTGAGAGGTCGTCGCACCACCGACGTGTATGGGGTGAATTCTTGTGTATAGTAGTTATTCTTCTGTAGATTAGCTTGAGTCCATAGGTAGGTTACATAAGGTTAGGGTTAGTATCACACGCACCAACACGCATTTCGTAAGGGCATCGAGAAATCCAAGAGGGGGAATAAGTGAGAAAGTGTCCATAAATTCGAGGGTATGAGATTCTTGTTCAACATGTTAAGTAAGAGGGTTCTGCCTGAGATGGAACCGAACTAAATCCCCTTAACCGGATCGGTTCGGTTTTGATAAATCGCAAAATAAAAATTTCCATAATCGGATCGGTTTTCCCCTGAATCGAGTTGGTTCGGGTTCTGCAGTTTTGGTTCTTCCCGAGGTGACCCCCCTTCCCCCTATCCCCTCCTTTCCCTCCATTCCTTCCCATCATTCCCCCCAAACATTCATTCCCATTTTCCCTCCAAATTCCTTCCCCCCAACCCTCTCCACCACCTATAAATTGACCTTCTCCCCTACCTTTCCATCCACATCTCCATCTCATCTCACCTCTCTAAGCCCTATCTCTCATTCCCAACTCCCAAATATTTCCATGGAAAATCCCGCTCTTCCCCCGAAATATATGTCCACCGAGATTTTTCCCAACGGTAATGGGGAATATCGCTTCCACATGGAGCGCCTGTGGTGCGAAAAAATTTCCAGCCTCTCCCGCCAACTTCACATTGAGCGCGTCGTCAATTGGGATGAGCTTCCCCACTCAGTCACCATTCTTTTCAGCCGTAGGGGGTGGACGTAATACCTCTAAAAACCCCACAATGTAGTGTGGACGGACGAAGTCTGGTCTTTCTTTGGCTCTCTCATCCGCACGGGCGAGTTTGAGAGCCAAGCTTTTGTCAACGGCCGCCCCATACTGTTTTCCTTTGTCATTATAGCTCACAAACATTCTACCAAGGGCGTCCCCCACCTGGACATCTATGACTACCCAACCAATTCCCCCAACTTCCCAAAACAGCAATGTATCGATCGTCTCGCACCAAACGAGATTTGGGAAAGGGGCACCTTCCCTATGGGACGCCTAAACGATAAGGCGCGCATTACCTTCCATATTGTGTGCGCCAACCTTCTTCAAGCAACAAATGACTCGAGGATGCGCCCTCACCAAGGTACCTCGTGTACCACCTTTTTCGATCCAAACTTCACTCTCAATCTTGCCTCCATGCTTTACCCTCGTGCATTTTTGTCTCATTTGTTAGTTTTATTTTCCCGCACTTTTAATTCGCTTTGAGTTATATTTTAGTCATTGTTTCTTGAGGACAATGCAAAAGTCTAAGTTAGGGGGGGTCACAAGTGCATCTTTCTAAAACTTCACAAATTTTTAAAAATGCCCAGAAATTTCAAATAAATAATCATAAAATCTTGAAAAATCCAAAAAAAAAATTCCTCAAAATAAATAAAAATTGGAATTGAAATTTTTCAAAAATATCATTAAAAGTTGGTTTAAAGTCTCAAATTGTAAAAACATAATACACAAAGCTGAAATTGACTAAGGATGGAAATTGAGCGAACATAGACGATTTAACGAATAAATGTGGAGATTAACAACCCCGGTGAGATTTTGAACCTAGCATTTTTTTTTAGTTTAAAAATCAATCCGAGTTAATTGTTAACTCAAAGTTCTTTTCAGCGTTATCCTAAGTCGTCAAGGATCTCAATTCTTTAACTTTGATCGGTTATGAAAAATGTGTGTGATATTGCCTTGAAAAATGTGCCAAAATATATCTCTAAACTTAATTCATCTCGAGACGCATATGGTACGCAATTAGTATTTTGAACAATGAAGTAGGCCCTCGTTTGTCACCCAAAAAGATTAGCCATAAAAAGTAGTGAAAAATTATCCCTTTTGTAACCCAAATTGAGCCGAATAATTTTTCCTTTCGTTTAACACCCCGAAAACCCCCAAATGGCCCGGAATTGTGAAAACTGATAATCCGAGAAATTAAGGCCAAAAAGTGCAGAAAAGGGGCAAGAAAAAAGATAGTTATGCTCAGCAAAAATAGAAAGAAAAGAGAAGCATGGAAAATAGAAAAAAATAGAAAAAGGCCAGGAAAAGCACAAATGGACATCATAAGAAACTATTCCAATTCCAGATTTCCCACACCATTCTCATTTTACACAGTACACCTTTAACCTGAAAAAGTCCTACCCGAGTCCAAAATTGCAAAATTGGTTACCGCGTCGAGAGCAAATACACAAAAAGATAATAAAAGAGATAAAAATATGAATTAGAGGCAGTGTTCCCTCTTTCATATAACCGTAATCCGATGATGAGATCTGGTTACCAAAAAATTTATGCCTTTCTACTTGTGTGTGTGAACTTGATTCCAATACATTTACTCTTATGAATCACGCATACCGAGAGAATAAGTCACATTTCGAGCGATTCGTTTGTGAGAGCATTTCGTGAGATTTTAAAATCAAAACGAATTTTCGGATAAGTAACGTAATGGTCAATCGATGTAAATTCACGTTAAATTTTCGGCTTCACACACGCGCACCATGATTTGAGACTCTTGAACATGAATTGATGATGACTATTTTCTGGAAAATTTTGAATTATACGATTTTTGCGTATTTCGACTTTTCTTTAAGTCAAATTTTGTGGGTATATTCACAACAAACCCTCACGAGACACAACTCGTCCTACTAGGGTAACCTAGGGGTTTAAAGGTTTGTTGCATATGCTAAATGCAATCGTTCGCCCGCGAAAAAGGTATTCTATCCCATTTTAGAGTTAAGCCATGTTTTGATTCTTTTACATTGCTCGGGATGATCAAAGTTCCAAGTTAGGGGGGTTTGGTTAGGCATAAATTCTTCCTATTTATCCCCTTAATTTAGAGGCTTTTATCTCTCCACAAAGTGTAATTCGAGTGGAATTAGATCATATCATTGCTATTGACAAGTTTCTAATGAGTACGTCGAGTTTCATGTATTTTCCATCCATTTCGTAGGTATTCATCATTTAGGAAGGTTCGACATCACAATACGAGTTCCATATCAAAAGATTCAAAGAAATACAAGGAGGAAAAATTCCTGAAAAGAGGGAACCGAATCGAAGGGAAGAAAAAATGAACTGATCCCATCATGGGAAAGCTTCTGTAAAGCACAAAAAGATGGAACCAAACCGGAGGGAAGAAAAAAAGAACCGATCCCATCCTGGAAAACTTCCTATAAAGGCTGTCAAAGATGGAACCGAACTTAGCCAAAAGAAAAATGAACCGATCCTGCGCTTGAAGAACCTCCTGTAAAGGTTGTCAAAGATGGAACCGAACTGAACCCTCGTAGTAGGATCGGTTCTGGTATCAGAAATTCGAACTTATCCAATCCAAAAATTAGAATCCTGCATGGTTCAAAATCTTATAATTCGTAGATTGTAAATTGTAAACTCCTCTGAGACATGAGGGGGCTTCTGATTCGTTAGGGAAGCTTTGTAATCAGTTCAGAGAAGAAGAAGAATATAAAACCCTAGTTTGCTTCCTGTTATGCAATTCAAGTAATATTATTTCAATTCTTGTTTTCATATCTGCAGTAGTTATTTCTATAGTGAGCAATTTCATTCTTCTTCACCTTCAAATGTTCGTAAAAATGTTTCCTTTCATCCAAAAAATGTTTTCTTCCAGTTTTCATATGTCTGGCTAAATTTTCAACGGTTGGGGTGCATGAACCCCGCCCGATGTAATTCACGATAGTGGAAATAGAAGTTGGAATAAAAACATCAGATTAATTGTATCGTAATTCATACGATACTACTTTATTTTAGCTTTTACTTACATATTGTGCGGGATACGATCCCTCATATGTGTAATACTTAGGAGAAATAAAGACCGAATTTTAATTCAACCTTTGCTTACGTACTGTGCGGGCTATGATCCCTCATATATGTAATACTTAGGCGTATTAAAATTTGTATTCATTTAAAGCTTTAATTTTGCATCTAGTATTCTACGAAGTTAATTACTAGCATGTGGGAGAGTGTAACCCGACCTATCTTTCTCCATTCATAGTTACAATTTTAGTCTCGTCGATCCAATTCTGTAGTAGAAAAATTGCATTCATAATTTCATTAGTTAATCATTTTCAAAAGTGCATATAGTTGTAGTTGTTTCACAAATCAAATCACCTTTTTCCTTTTCTTTAGAGTCAAAGTTAGGTTTTCTTCGTCTGTCCAACGTCGTTACGACTCCGTTCGTCCTATTTTCCTAAGGATCGATACCTGACTTATCGGATTATTACTTGAGCGACAGGCTTGCACTTGAGCCTAAATAGCAGGCACACTAGACACATTCTTAGTCGCGTCATGAGTTTAACGAGTATAGGATTGAATTATTGTATAGTAAAAAGGGGAATAAAATACAATATTTGATAGGAATCACACCATCTAACTAACGAGTTTCTAGTACCTAGCCACATAGTAAAAGATTTGTTTGTGTCAAGTTTTACCATTTTATTCAAAAAATTATGAAAAAAGGATAGAGATCCACTTTCGCGGGATGTACGGTTGCATTTAGCTTATGCAACAAGTCGTTAAACCCCTAAGTTATCCTAATGGACGAGTTGTATCTCGTGAGAGTTTATAGTGATGATACTCACAAACATCAAATTTTCTCAAAATAATTACTCATTTTTGGAATCGAAAATCTTTATACATAATCTTGAGTTTTATTAAGTAAATAGCAATGATTAGCAGATTTCTCCAATAGTTTATTTACTATAACCATTATGTTAAAATAATCTATGAGATTTATGTGTATTGACTGAGTGCATGGCGTGCATCACCGAATTTATAAGCGATATTATTTTCGACATTTTATGATCCGATATTATAATAAATCACACTAGTTCAATTCTCGTCGGTGATTACACTAAAAAAACGAAAACCCTTTGAATTGGTGTAAGTCACTTAGGACAAGTAGGTATAAAGAGTAAATATAATTGGAAATAAATCCTTGTACATGTTAGTGATGAAAGACGTTTATATATAAAATAGTCAAATATAATACCATGATAGGATACTATTTTTTTAAAGAATGTGAAAATGTAATCTTTTAAATATTGAGAATTTGTGGTTAATTTTGTGATCATTTAAGGACTTTTCAGGATGAAAAATGTGAATATGGATGAAAATGGTCAATATCTCAAAATGATTTTGTATATTTGAAGAAAGGGTGAACTTTTGAAGAGTAAACTCTTTTTTTTTCTTTGGAATTCTTTACACTTTTTAATTTCATTATTTCTATTTTTCTTTTATTTTGTCTCTTTTATTTTTGTTTCGTCACTATTTCACTTTTCATTTATTTTTGAAAGGATTTTCAAGGTGTTGTTGAAAAAAATGAAATGATGAAACGAATTGTCTTTGATCATCACCAATGACTTTAGTCAATAGTGAAAATAAGAATATTGTGACTACCAATGACTTAAAATAGTTTTCAACTATGAATAAGTGTATACATCATTCAGACTATAAAAGAGAACGCGAAGCTCACATGGTAGGTATACCTATCCATCTTTAAAGTTACCATATCATTTTAATTTTAATAATTATGCAAGTGTAATTCGTGGTGTGAGCAGCATGTCAATACATGAATTATATAAATGAATAAAACATAATAGTGCTGGTAAATAAACTAAAGACCTATTTAGAGAGGTTAATTCTTGATAATTGTAATGCTTTTCTATTAAAAGAATTAGGTAACATAGATAGAAAAATCTAAGGAAAAAATTTAGGCAAAATTCCTAAAAAGAAAAAAAAATATATTTTTTTTAAATTAAAAAAATTTCATTTTTTTAATACAAATGATTAAATAAACTTTTGTCAATAATCACTTAACGAAACATTTATTAATTTAATTTTCTTTTAATAAAGAAAAATGAACATGATGTGTGCAAATATATTATTACATTACATTATAATTAATGTACTTTAAGAATGATATTCAATTCAAGTACTAGAGAGATGTTATTCAAGATAGGGCGATCTCCACATATCACGTTCGAAAATCCAGTAAAAAACGTTAGTAACTAGAAAAACAAACAAAAACAAATAATTATTTTTGTTTTTTAAATAAAATATATACAAAATAAAAATATCATTTTCTATTTTACCATAAACTAGAAGAAAAAAAATTTGGGGGATCCCCCTAAAAACGTGTTGACTTTGTGGGATTAACGGTGGACTCCCACGAATTTTCATACCTTTCGAAAAATAGGATTTCTATTTATGTAATGTGGGGCATGACCTGGGCAAAAAAAAAATGAACCATCACAATTTTTGAATAAATATGTTTTTGGGTTATGATTGGTTTGGATGTAACGGGGGAGAATGACAACTCGAGTCTATGAAAATTACATTTTTCTTCCAAAGATTATTTGATTGGAATCGGAAGTGAGTCATGCTAACGTGTATGTCTTATCATGGAAATTGTTTCGAAAAGCATTCATTGGCAAGAATCGGGCCAAAGTCCTGAAGACTTTCATTCGGTTCTTGCGGTACTTGTAATGGTTTGATAATGGTGATGAAAATGATGAAGATAGAAATTTAACTTTAATTGATTCATTATTATTAAACGTGGATTGAATTTTCATATCCTTTATATTTCTAGTCTCCTTTATCAATTGTGTTGAGACGAAAAATGGTTTGTTCCACAGTAAAAAAAATCAAAATTTTTGGATTTCTCATTTAATTCAAAACATCCTTCGACTTCAAAGTTATTAAAAGAAAAATTATGATTGGATTTATATAAACCGTCTAATTCTTTTTCCCAATACTAATTTTTCTTAACATAATAATTATCAAATTCTTCATTTTTTTTTATTTTCAAAATACGCACCAACTGAATTCGGCAGAAGAGAAAGTTCAACAAAAAGAAAATTTTGAGAAATATTAAAATAAGTGTTTTCAAATTTATTAGAATAATAAATGTAACAATTATTGTTATAATATTTCGGAGAATTATTATCACAATAGTTATTAATATCATTATAATAATAATTTTTAGGAATTTTGTCATTAGAATAATTTTTGTATGTCCCTAAACCATTTTTATTTTTATTAAAATACTCGCCTAAGGTCATTTTGCAATTTTTTATTTTTTTTTCATTTTACACGTCTTTGTTAAAAATCAAAGGCTTGGGGAAATTTTAAAAATTATTGTTATGACAAATCAGTGTACCCATAATACCATTAGAATTGCCAAAAATATTAGGATAAGACTTAATTACCTGAAGCGATTCGTAGATGAAATTCTCAAAACATTGAGTGCGTTTGAGAGGGTGATAGTTTTTAAAGCTCAATTATGCATGACCGGTACAAAATAAAAAAATATATACAAATATGTATGTACAAATAAATTAATTAATTAAATTCTAAAATAAAACAATCCCCGACAACGATGCCATTTTGATCGGGCAAAAATCGAGAGTCGTGTAAATATGATTGTCGTTGTCGTCAGTTGTTCACCTCAATACAAAAAATTTAAACTTTAACTATACATATTATATATGTATAGCAACGAGTTTGGTATCAAATCCACAGGGAATGTGGTTTAAAATGTAGTTGATTTATTACTTTTAAAGAAAAGTGTAACCACTGATTTTTTATTTTTTTAATATTTAAACACTATAATTGTTCTAGAAAATGTTTAAACTAAAATAATTTCTAAATATAAAAATTATAAGTTGAGAATTAAATTCGTCGTCTCCAAATATGTAGCATAAATGATTATATGGTTAGACGCGTCTTCAAAGATTATTAATACTCGTTTGAACAACTATTCAAACCTGGAGTGTCACTCCCCAAATTTCTATAAAAGTCCAAATATGAATTGGCGTCAATAATAATCCCAACACTACACACGTAATATTGTAAATGTGATGCATACATGATATACCCCATTAAGATCTCTCTGTGTATTTTTAAAAATAATCAGTCTGTCAAAAATGGTATATTCCATCATATCATAGCGAAGCAACTACATATTTGATATGAGTTAATTAATTTCAACCTAATAAAAACTACCTAGAAATCATTTTTAATTAATTAAATAAAACATTATGAGAGAAAAAATATTTTTAAAAGGAAGAAGAAAATTTAAATCAACAACTATTTATGAGAGCAATTAAATAAATCAAAAGAGCAATTTATTAAAATTAAAATGGGTCATTTATTGTTTGTAGTATGTTTGTTTATAATATTTTGCTCTTGGGATACGTTTGTTTCCGTAGTAGTTCCTTGATTCCTATATATATATAAACAAAAAAATATTTCACTTTAAAAAATTTATTTAATATAAACAAAATTAGATTAAAACCTGTTTATAATGTTTAAAAATGAATTTTAGTTAAAAAAAACTATTTATAAAATGATTTAAAAACTGTTTTAAAATTGTTAAAACAATTGTAAAAATTTGTTAATATTTTGTAAAAACTCTTCAATATTATTAAAAAATGTAAAAACTCTTCAATAAATTCAAAAAATTGTTAAAAAATAATTTCAAAAATAGTTTAAAATTGTTAAAAAATATATAAAATTTTCATTTATTTTTTTTAAAAAATAAATAAACAGATTTATATATATATATATATATACACAATTTTATATAGATATATACTGTTTATATATACAATATAGATATAAACAGTATATATATATATATATATATATATATATATATATATATATATATATATATATATATATATATATATATATATATATATATATATATACTGTTTATATAATATTTAAAACTAATTTCCATAAATAAAAATATGAATTCTAGTATAAAAAAAAATATTATTGCACGTCAATCTTTTCCATTTTTATGATCCATTTATCTTAATATACAACATTAAATGAATGACAGGTATTGAGATTCATTTGAAACAAGTATTATGAATAGAAAAGTAGATAATGGGGAATGACGTGATAGAATTATAAACAAACCCAAGAAAAATAATTGTAGACACATGATAAGTTTCAAGAGGTTTTAAGGTCAATAGAAAGTAAGAGTATACGAATAAAAATTGGTATTATTAGTTTCTGATGTTGTGACTAAAAATTAAAGAGCCGGCATAATTATAAGAAGGTACTATATATATATATATATATATATATATATATATATATATATATATATATATATATATATATATATATATATATATATATATACAGTTATTCCAATTCAAAATGCAATTAAATTTTGAGTTTATTTGTCTTTAATAATTTTGTTGAAAATTTTTAAGAGGTTTATAATTATATTAACTTTGATAATAGATTGTTTATATTTTAGGGTTTAATAGTTATGCATATTTGTAGTTTTGAGTTCTTTTTTACTTTTTGCATATTTGCGCATTGGGCATTATTTGCACTTTTTAGAAGTTTTATTTTTTTATTTTTATGCTGGAATTTTTTTTTTGTTTATGGAAATTAGTTTTAAATATTATATAAACAGTTGTTTATATATTTTTTCTTAAAATTAAATGGAAATTTTATATATTTTTTAACAATTTTTGCAAATTATTTTTTAACAAGTTTTCAAAAATATTGAAGAGTTTTTACAACTTTTTAACAATTTTTAACAATATTGAAGATTTTTTACAATATTGAAGAGTTTTTACAAATATTAAACAATTTTTAACAACTATTTTGACAATTTTTAAACAGTTTTTTAAATCATTTTATAAATAGTTTTTTTTAACTAAAAATAATTTTTAAACATTATAAACAGTTTTTAATATAATTTTGTTGATATTAAATAATTTTTTATTTATATATATATAAGGGCAAAGATATCATTTACCATGTGAGAGACAATTGTTAAAGATGTCAGCTAATGGTCAAATGAGTCAACTACTGGTTTTCGTTAGTTTCAGACCCAACGAACTAATACAAAAACAAACGTACCCTAAGAACAAAATATTATAAATAAACATATCCCAAATAGTAAATGACCCAATTGAAATTTTATTAAAAACAACTAAAAATGAATTATTCTACTCTAAACTAATTCTAAGAAAAATGGTTTTAAGATTGGATATGGTGAGTCTGTATTTATAAGTTGGAGATATTGGATGGGGGCTAAAATGATAAAAACACAAATGGGAATGATGGGATGAATAAAACATTTTATTCTTTTGTGTCAAAGAAGTCACAAGGGAATAGATTGGCAAGGGAATGTGGGTGAATGATTTTGGGATAACCAAAAGAAAATTTCAGGGGAATGAATCTGGTAAAATTTTTCTGGGTCTAATCAAATGGGAAAATGAAAAAAAATGGTTTATGGGCAAAAATAACTTTTCGTTATTTAAAAGCATTTAAATCAGAATTGATCAACAAAAGAAAGGACGGGGGAAGGCAAAATGGTGTGGGATGCAAAAAAAATTGTTGGAATCTTTGGGGCCAACATAAAAGAGGAGAATAACTACCAAAAGGGGATAATAGGTAAAAAAATAAAAAGAAAATAAAAAGGTAAACAAAAATAATAAAAGAATAAAAAAGAACAGAATAAAAAATCTACAAAAGAAAACACATGGGGTATCATATCAGAAAAGCAGAAGTAAGGAGCTCTCACACAGGGCTAATGCGCAGGAGGGTCTAATGCTCGGGGGTCGGTAGATGCATGGCGGTCACATGCGAGGAAAATGAAAAAATCATTATAAGGACATGATTTATAAATGTCCGGGGTAGAATTTAGGAGTTTTCCAAGTATCCTAGATCACAATTAAGTATGTATGATACCGTTACATTCGGCACGTCTCAACGATCATCCTCAATGGCCTCAATCCGAATTCATGCATCCATTATCTTCGTACGTTCATCATGTATCAAGTAACGTACTCTTCAACAGTTCCCACTACTCCACGTACTTATCGTAAAAATAATTTTTATTGGAGTATTTAATTATTTGCATAAATAATTTGAAATATAGTTTTAAATAAATTTTCAAAGTCTAGAAGAGGATAAACATGCAGAATCATTTTAAAGGAATTTTTCTGTGACACGTCACTGATGTTGTTAGAACGACATCGTATCTAGTTCGAACGAGATGCCATATCGCTCGAACGACACTGTGTTTCGTTCGAACGACGCCCCGCCTCAATGTCCTATTTAAATAATGTTCGTTCTACACATTTTTGTAAGTCTTCATATCTCCGTTTCTGCACAACAGACCCCCTTTTCAGACTTCATATTTTAAGGTTTCAATACCTTTTTTATTTACAAATATTTCCCAATTGTTTATGTGAATCCTCTAAACCCCAAGGAAGATTATACTACTCATCTGGAGTACATTTGTGGATAAGAAGAAGCATTTCCATTGCTGACCTTCTGGATCTCTTGCGGGAACTCTAGCCAACGACATCGAAACCGATGTCTGAGGGTATTTCGTATGTCATTACTTATATTTTCATTGCAATCTGTGTAAACCGTTCTTTACAAAATTATAGTGAAAATAAGATAGTTTTTCCCCTGTAGGGGATTTTTCTCAACGTTGATTGTCTTGCATGCTTAGATCAATTCCTTATTCAATCATGTTTGTTTGTGAGTATTAATACTTGTTAAGATTACAATTTGAAATTTAATTAAATAAGTTTGACATTGATTGTTGGCGCTTTCTGAAATTGGTATCAGAGCCATTTACACAAACTTACCGTGTAATTTTTTCGCAAATTTTTTTTTATATCAATTTTATTTTGAAAATTGATTCTTTGAAATAGCGCAATTTCAATGGATAACTCATATAATAAAGTTACAACTTTTGACGGGTCAAATTATGTCTATTGGAAAGCACGCATGAAATCTCACCTAAAGGCTATTGATGAACGTGTCTGGGTTATGTATGAAAGAGGGTGAACGCCTCCCACTGTCATTGTAGAAAACGTATAACTACCTTAAAATATGTGACTGCATGGACTGAGGATGAATTTAAATGGAGCACATTTAACTCACGTGGGCTTAGTGCCATTTCTGGAGCTGTCACACCTGACGAGTTCCGACGCAACATGATGCATACCACGTCTAAGGAAGCATGGGATGTTCTACAACTTACCCATAAAGGCACAAATGCAGTAAAAGAACCTAAATTGAAAAACTTAACTACTCACATTGAAACTATCTCCATGCATGAAAATGTGTGTTTCGATGAATTTTATGCACGCTTATCTGATATCGTAAACACTTGTTTTAATTTAGTAGATCACATTCCTGATACTAGGGTAGTTAAGAAAATTTTATGATCACTGCCTAAGAGATTTATCCCCAAAGTTACTGTGTTAAATTCATTAAGTAATCTGAATACACTGAAATTAGAGGAGTTAGTTGGAGAACTACAGACCTATGAAAATGACATGATCCCTAAGACGATAAAATCAAAAGATAAAGGGGTAGGTCTTAAAGCCCAGGCCAGAAAGAGTGAGGGGTCAAAGAGAGGTGAGTCGTCTAAGAAAAGAGAGGAAGAGATGTCTGATTATGATTCTAAATTTGACTTAGATAATTTGGTCCTTTATGCAAAAAATTTCAAGAAATTTCTCAAGTTAAAAAGAATGGAAATTTTGAAGATAAAAAGATTTTTGAGAAAAATAAATCTGAAAAGAAATTTGAGAAATATAAAAAGGACACCTCTAAGAAAGATAGTGAGAGATGTTTTAAGTGCAGTGGTAGACGTCATACGGGTTTTGAGTGTGAAACTAGGTTGAAACGTCAAGAATAATCCAAATCGTCATTAAAAACTACCCTTAATGATGATAGCCAGGTCGAGTCGGTGGACTCTAGAGACGAGTCATTGCATGAATGTAACTTCACGCATTCATGGCTAGTCATATGGGTACAGATATTTCTCCTCACGATGATAAGGATGCAAGCTCACAAGGACACCTCGACAATGATAGCAGTGTGAGTGAGAGGGAGAAAGATGCAAGTGAGAGCGAGAGTGATCTCCGACGCGCGTACACTGATTTATATGCTGATACTTTCAAAACCAAAAAACGTAACAAAGCGTTAGTTGTTAGGATTGCATCTCTAGATAAGGAATTAGAGAGATGAGAGATAAAGAGTCCCTCATATCCGCTGCGTTGAGAGAGAGAGAGATTGCCTGTGTTGCGAGAGAGAAATTTTTTAGCGAGAGAGAGAAAGTGTGTTTATGAAAGAAAAGGGGGACTTGATGAAGCAAGTGGCTGATCTGACGAGTGAGCTCCATTCCTCCCTGGACACTCGAAAGAAACTGGAAGCCCTTATATCCCAACTCACTCGGGACCTTGAGAGATTCTAGGAAGTCAAGGTAAGAATTGATGACCGATATGGTAAGATGGGAAAGATGCTCCTCTCCTCTACTTTGGGTTTATGTGAGAGGCTGGGAATATCTTTTGATGGAAATTCCACATCCCATATGACATTAGAACCGATTTCTGAGTTTATTACAAATCCTTATGGCCACCCACCTAGAAACCAGAAGAGAGTTTGGCCCAGAAAAGCAAACTCAAGTTGGCCTAAGTCTACATATTTCTATACTTACTCCAAAAGAAAGGGCCACCTTCGTGAGTTTTGCTATGGTTTGGGTCGGACACGGCATACTTTTTCTCCGCCACATGCCACTACTGATTTTGAGAGTCTTCGAGAGCGAGTTGAGTTTCTAATCTCCCCATCTCATAGTATAGTAGAAGAGTTCCAACGGATTTCTATGCCATCGGTGGACGCTTCTAAAATCTGGACTAGAGTCAATAATGACAAGGGTAAACATAAGGTTACCACTACTTGGGTACCTAAACACAATAGAAAATCCCTCGTTGCTCATGTTTCTCTTAAAGCACATAATTCCCTATAGTGGTACTTTGATAGTGGGTGCTTTAGGCACATGACTGGTGACATCTCTTTGTTTACCTCCCTAGAGGATCATAAGTAAGGTAAAGTCACTTTTGTAGATGGGAGCAAGTCTAGCATAGTAGGATGAGGTACAGTAGAATTATTAGGATTTCCTAAGCTAAAGAATGTGTTGCACGTCAAAGGATTGAAGGCAAATTTACTCAGCATTAGCCAACTGGGTGACGTTGTCCTTGCAGTAAAGTTTGACAAAAATAAATGCCACGTATATGATAAAATAGGTAAAATTTTATTGCATGGGGTGAGGACTAAAGACAATTGTTATGGGATCATGCATGAGTCCTCATTTGTCTGCAATGGAACCATGATCACTTCTATAGATCTATAGCACCAATGTCTAGGTCATGTTAACTTTCGAGATTTAGAAAAATTTATCCAAAAAGGACCTAATACGTGGCTTACCATCGCTTGGAAAGCCAACTTCCGCTATTTATGGATCCTACCAGTTAGGAAAGAAAATTCGTAGCCCCCATCGAAAGTTGAATTCCATTACCACCTCTCGTATTCTTGAGTTAATACATATGGATCTTATAGGTCCTACTTGTATTGAAAGTTTAGTTGGTAAAAGATACATAATCGTGATGGTAGATGGTTTATCACGCTAGTCTATTATAGGATTTCTGCGAGAGAAATCCGATGCTGTGGACTTTCTTATGACCAAGTGTCGTATCCTGCAAAATCAATATGGTGTCACTATCAACAGAATACGTCGTAACAACGACACTGAGTTTAAAGAAGAAAAAGTATATCTTTTATGTGATAGCCTCGGGATCAAACACGAATTTTTGGCTGTTAGGACTCCTCAGTAAAATGGGATTATTGAGAAGAAGAATCGGATGATTTCGAAGATGGCTGGATCTATGCTTTAGGGTCGTAATGTTGCAAGAAGATTTTGGGCAGAGGCGGTGTCTATCGCGTGCCACACGGTGAATAGGGTATATCTTCATCCAAACTCTTATGATGCCCTACGAATTGTAGATTGGAAAGAATCCCATCCTTTCATATTTCCATGTCTTTGGGAGCAAATGCGATATCCTACAGGATAGAGAGCAATTAAGAAAGTTTTACTCTCGGAGCGACGAGGGAATATTTTTAGGTTATTCGTCGTTTAGTAGAGCTTATGAGTTGTATAACCTGAATAGCTCTAAGGTTATGGAATCAATAAACGTCACTTAGCAAGATGACGAACCCCTAGCGTTTATATATTCTAACCTTTTGGGTGAGGGTGATGCACTTACTAATGATCCTGTTATGCCTCCCACACCCAGAGTGGATCCCATTCCTGACTTAGGGGATACTCCTGCTTGGGTTCGCAAGAGTCATGATCCTTCTACTATATTAGGATATCCCACCCTTTGGGTCAAGACTCGTGCTCATCTAGAGAACGTTTTTATCCATGTGTGGTACACGTCCAAAGTCGAGCCCAAGAACTATAAGGAAGTACTAAAGGATGAATAGTGGATATGTGTTATGCAGGATAAGTTGCTTCAGTTTAGAAAAATATATGTCTGAGAACTGGTCCCCCGACCTAGTGAGACAAATGTGATTGGTACCAAGTGGATCTTCAAGAATAAGGTGGATGAGATTGGTACTAATATTCGAAATAAGGCTAGGTTGGTCGCTCAAGGCTACACAAATATTGAGGGTGGAGACTTTGATGAGAGATTCACTTCTGTTGCGAGGCTTGAGTCCGTCCTCTTACTACTCACCATCGCATGTCATCTGCGCTTCAAGTTATATCAGATGGATGTCAAGATTTCCTTTCTAAATGGAATTCTATAGGAGGAGGTTTATGTGGAACAACCAAAAGGATTTGAAGACCCTAAGCACCCTGATCGCGTCTACTATATGAGGAAAGCCTTGTATGGTTTGAAGCAAGCACCCCATGCTTGGTACGAAAGGCTTACTTACTATCTCTTAGCCCATGGCTTCAAAAGAGGGGGAGTTGATATGACTTTGTTCGTCAGGAGAGATGACAGTCCTATTTTGGTTGCCCAGGTCTATATGGACGATATAGTCTTTGGATACACGTGCTCCCAGCATGCTCAGTAGTTTGAGGAGGAGATGAAGAGTGAGTTTGATATGAGAATGGTTAGTGATCTTACTTTCTTCCCTGATCTCCAGGTCCATCAGCTAGAGGATGGGATGTTCATCTCCCAATCCAAGTATGCTAGAGAGCTTGTGAAAAAATTTGGTCTAGACTCTGCTAAGCATGCACGTACACCAATGAGTACCTCAACTAAGCTTAGCAAGGACACTTCAGGCAAGGACGTAGAGAAAACCTTGTATCAGAGTATGATAGTTAGTCTTCTCTACTTGACTTCCAATTGTCCTGACATAGCCTTTAGTCTTCTCTACCTTATATCGGACATAGAGCAAACAAGATAAATATAAGGTGTGCGTATTTTAAACCGTTTGCCGTAAGTTTGTATGATTTTTCTAAATGGTGAAGGGCTAGGAAAGGAACAATTTTATCCTTTGAGATTAAACCACCGTTTAAATTGGACCTAAAAAATTAAAGAATTTTAATTATTCGGGGTCCAACGAGGTTTAAAAGATCCCAAAAATATTGAATGGCAATAAAAAGAAATATATGCCAATAATGGGCCATTAGGTTTATTCACGAATTCTCTAATGTTTGAGAATTTAGATCACCTTAAAAAGAAAATACATATGAGGGAGTTTGGTTGGATAATTAAATTGGCTTTGCATGGCCTTAACAAGTCTTGAAAAAGAATGAAATCGTTTCGGACGTTATTGGTGTGAAAATCACTTTGAGCTTTGATTTTCTTATTTGATGGAGTCAAATTATTTTCATTCCACAATTTTTACACCAAAGGATGATGTTGAGTGTATTCGTTAGAAATATCCAATATTCATCATGCACATATGTTATGGTTGATATATTGATTTTCCTGTTAAATATGCTCACATCCCTTCATTATCTCTATCATGGACTTGGTTGTTTTGGAGTTCTTTCATGGTGTAATTTTGTTTGCTTTAAAAAAAATTGAAAAATTCAAAAAGAGAAAGTTTATTTCAATGTGACATTCTCCATTTACATTACGTATGTTCTTCATATATGTCTATTTGGGACATCATAAAAATAGGGAGAACGAAATATGGGGGAGAATTTCCTGTTTGTTTATATATTGATTTGCTTCCTCATAATTGATGTTTGTTTTTGCTCATCATTATATTTCAAACTATTGCACGTCATGGGTATTTGTTTCTTATCTCATGTGTGTAGGTATTAAAATGGAGAATAATTCTTTGGACACCCATATGATGACAAAGAAATTTTGACGAATTGAAGATTTGAAGATGATCGAATTTGTGAAGACACACATTTACTATTTCCAATTTTCGGGTTTAATGGGCATAATAGATTGTGTGTCAATTTGTTTATTTTGGGGAGCATAATTCGGATATTTTTATGTATGTACCGGCATAGACATAGGGGGAGATTTGTAAGGACATGATTTGTAAATTTCTGGGGTAGAATCTAGGAATTTTCCAAGTATCCTAGATCGCAATTAATTATGTTCGATACCGCTACATTCGGCATGTCTCAACAATCATCCTCGACGGCCTCGATCCGAATGCATGCATCCATCATCTTCGTACGTGCATCATGTGTCAAGCAACATACTCTTCAACAGTTACCACTACTCCACGTACTTATGGTAAAAATAATTTTTATTGGAGTGTTTAATTATTTCCATAATTAATTGGGAATATTATTTTAAATAAAATTTTGATGTCTGGAAGAGGATAAACATGCATAATCGTTTTAAAAGAGTTTTTATGTGACACGTCACTGATGCCGTTCGAACGACAACGTATCTCGTTCGAACGAGATGCCATCTCACTTGAACAACATCATGTTTCGTTCGAGCGACGCACCGCATCAACCTCATATTTAAACAGTGTTCGTGATACACATTTTTATAAGTCTGCATATCTCCGTTTCTACAAAGGAGACCCCGTTTCCAGACTTCATATTTTAAGGTTTCAATACCTTTTTTATTCACAAATATTTCCCAATTCTTTATCTGAATCCTCTAAACCCCAAGGAAGATTACAGTAATCATCTGGAGTATATTTGTGGAGAAGAAGAAGCTTTTCCATTGCTGACCTTCTGGAGCTCTTGCGGGAACTCTAACCGACAACATCAAAACCGACGCCTGAGGGTATTTTGTATGCCATTACTTATATTTTCATTGTAATCCGTATAAATTGTTCTTTACAAAATTATAGTGAAAATAAGATGGTTTTTTCCCTGTGGGGGATTTTTCCTCAACGTTGATTGTCTTGTATGCATAGATTAATTCTTTATTCAATCACGTTTATTTGCGAGTATTAAGACTTGTTAGGATTAAAATTTGGAATTTAATTAAATAAGTTTGACATTGATTGTTGGCGCTCTCTCAGCATTGTTTTTCAAAAGTTTTGAACATGTCATCTCATGGTCACGCATAGCTTTGCCTACCACTAGGCCAAACGGACCCTAGGAAATTAAACTGAACCAAAAATATATATCCTACAAATACAATCGTAATTTCAATAATTACAAATAATCCTAAAATATTATAACTTACACATATGACCTCAGATTGATGAATCACAAGAACCAGTGACCCACATTTTGGGCCCAATAATATTTCAAAAGTGCTCGAGTTAAGGGGTTTGACTTTGGGTTTGACCTATGGTGTTGACTTTGACATCTTTTAATTTCAAACATTTCACAGTCATATCTTCTTTGTTTGAGCTAAGATTGACACGACATTGGACCTAGTCGTTCCTTAATTCGAAGCCTACAACTTTTGTATTCCTTCGAGTCCAAAACTGACCATCTATGTGTCCATCCCAGTCGGCATGGCTCTCACTCCGGGGAAAGGAGAAAGAGGATCCCCCTCCCCGGGGATGGAGCCTGTATCGCGGTCTCGCACCCTTCTCTTCAAAGAGGGGGCTTCGATCGTCGTCGGTATGGGGTGAATGTGAAGAGACAGAGTTGCCAGCCTATCTCAAAACAGGAAAAAGAATATGTTGCCACTTTCAAAGGAGCGGCATCAAGGACAAAACTGATGCATGCGAAACCAATAGATCGGAGGTCCAGGGGCTAAGTTACGGAAAGGGAAGGTGTTAGGCACCCATCCCTCCCTTTCAGTATCTCATGGGTAAATGCTTATATTTTCCTTTTTATCCCCATGAAGTGTATGCATGTGTTTATATAATGGAGATCAGAATCGTTCGACCCATACCATGGAAAAGATAGGGTGAGGTCATCCGTAGGAATATTTCCAAAATAATATATGTAGAAGATAGAACATGAGCATTCATCGTGATATTGATCATTATTGGGAAACAATAATATGTGTGGGATGAGACGCGAACACGTATGTTATATATATGTATATATAATGATAATAAGTAAATTTGAGGATTATGAAAATAAGAGGAATTAGAAAAATAGAAAAATTGGACTCGAGTCTCGGATTTTAACCCGAGATGCCTACGTAGTCTATAGAGGCATCAAAGTTCACGTAGTTCGAATGTAGAATAGGGGTGGGGTTTATCCCATAGATTCGAACGAAATTTTATTAGGTGTATGCGTGGAGAAAATGTGTTTTTAGTTTTGAAAATGATGACTGCATTAATTTGTATATTTTATACCCAAATTTATACATTGTTAGTCCCATTTTATTTTATTTAATAAATTATTAGGACCATTTTATTATAAAAGGAAAAAAATGCAACAATAATTGAATTTTGATTCAAAACGGCAATTCTAAGTCAAAAATAGGTGCTTCAATAATTTTATAATATTCTAGCGCTAATTTGTGAAAAAAGTTTCCAGTGAATTTTTTTCAGGTAATGATGGAATTTGGTGCAAATTGATGATCAACTCGAAAAAGGCAAGAAAAAACTGATTTTTACGACCGTTTGAAAAAAAGCTGTTTTTACGCTTGTGATATCGTAAAAACAGTCGGGAATTTTTATTCTCCGATTTGAACAAAATTTGGCATGCATGTTCAGCAAGAAAAAAAAAGACTTTTCGAGTGGGGGGAAATTGAAGAGGTGGAAGTTGAAGAGTTCCACCAAAATCCTAATGCCTCGCCCTAAGCCTATAAATAGGACCCTTTGATAAATTATTTGGTGTAGAATTTTAGAGAGAGTCACTTTAGAACAATTGTTGGTAGTTTTATTTTCAGAGTATATTTTTATTGAAGCCAAGAATTATTTTGTGGGAGAAGTTCTATCAACATCAATTATAAGACACATCATTTGTAAGTTGTTTTATCAATGAAAATTCATATTCATTCTTGCAATTTTATTGTGTCTTCCATTATGCTAGCATAATTTCTTTACTAGGACTATGTGAAATTTATCATGTTCGATTAATATTACGTATGATTTAAATTCGTGTTTATTCCCGATATGCGCTAAAGGTCTTAAAAATTTGGTATTCATTTAAAACGACACGAGAGTGTGTTTTAAACCTTCGGCTTTGTTTGAGAAAAAAAATCATAGTTTTACTTTGAAGTGTGAGTACTTTTTGATGGATTATGCTCCACTCGATTGTTTTGATAGTCCATGCTTAAAGACTATACTTTGAAATCTAAAAGTGAACTTTTAAGGGAATAGTGATTTTAGCCGTCTTAATTTAGAGACGTCAAATTTTATTGGGAACTTAACTGTGTTATCCTCCGAATTAAATACGATTTGAGTCAATTTAATTTGAGTTATAAAATCGGGACTGACGAGTTTAAATTATTACATAATATTAGTTGAATGTGATAAATGGATCTAACGTCCTAGTTTTCAAGATCCCTTGATTATATCTCTCGTAGTCCTACTTTTTGTTTGTGTTTACTTAGTTTAATTATCACATCTCATTTCTAGACCCATTTCGTCTAGGTGGACAGTCACAATTATTTTTTAATGAAAAAAATTGATAAATCTTTCGGGGTTCGATCCGTACTTACACTCGCTATTCTATAATAGCCCGTGCACTTGAGGTATTCGATAATATTGACAACAAGTTTTTGGTGTCGTTGTGGGGATTTGTTCAATTTTTTTTAAAAGAAGTTGCGACTTTCGGACTAGTTTTTTTTTTTTACTTTTCACATTTTTGTTAGTAAAAGTTTCATAAAAAAAAGAAAATCTTAAAAAAATCAACTTCAAGTTGTTGTTTTTTTAATAAATTGTACTTTTAGCACAAGTTTATCACAAAAAAACATAAAAATTTGAAAAAACTTGGAAAAAAATTTGGATATATCCAGAATCATTTTTTTTAGTACGTGGTCCGTAAAAAAATATTCTCAAAGTGTGCTTAGCTGTTTTGTTTTGTACTAAATACACCATTAGTGCGTGTGTCGTATTTATTTTTTCTTTTCTTTTCTTTATTATTATTATTTTGTGTCGCACTTTACGTTTGGTGTAGTGTATTTTGTGTTTTTTTTAAGTAGCACATTAAAAAAAAAAGTTTTTTTTTTAAAAAGAAGCAAAAGTGAAGAAAAAATAAAAAAAAGTGTGCAAGTGAAAGTGAAGACACTTGTGCAATCTTGCCACGAGCACAAGGAACTCTCGGGGATGACTAAAACGTAGGCAAATTTTTCTCCCGATCGACGTCAACTTAAACTTCAGCCCGGCGTAAACAAGTGACCATAAAAAGTCCACGCCGGAGGGAGGTTTTGTGTGCCCCTAGGTGGTTTAATTTCACATTTCAATTATCACGTTGCATAAATTGACTTAAGGCAAAAACTCTTAACGAGGGTAGAATTAAAAGCTACTCCAACGTGAGCTTATCAAATCAATTATGATTTATCTTGTCTAGGATTAGTGGTTTTTAATGAGTCTTTGTACCGACAACCTACCTGGAGGAAAAAGCGGGATTTGAGGTGATAACCGTAGTCGGTCGTCTTTTAAATTCTCCCTTGTCAAAGAGTATGAGTTGTCTAATTAGATTTTGAGTCAATTATAATTGCTTTTGAATTAAAAAAAAAATTTGAAAAAAATCGTGCGTTGTATGTTACAATGGGTGATCGTCACATTGTTATCCCGTTATCTTTCTCATATTCCTCAATTGATCCTGCGGGCGCATTTTTTATAAAAAACTGAAAATTCAGATGAATACGCATTTCAATTTGAGTCAGATGGGTCTGCAGTCATTTTAAAATAAAAAAAGGTATGAATGAGAATCCAACCTCTTAATTCCTATTTGTCCACCAAAGTGTATCAATTGGCAAAAGGTAAACAAATGGTATAATGATGATATTTCTAAAAATAATCATGAATTAAATGGGGATAATCAATTTTGTGAGAAGGAAAATTTGACAATCTTGACACATGTAATACTTCTGATGATTTGAATGTTACAGTTTGTCGAGATTTTTCTCCTCATTTAATTGAGAAAAATGTTGATTCTTTTTATATGTGGGCCAATTTATTTGAGGATTCGTCATCCGATTTTAGTGACACCTATTGATGCAAAAAACTGGACCGAATACCATTTTTATGTTCACAGATAAATAGATAAAAGCAATCCAATCCAGAACATGAGAGATAAAGATTTTTAAAGTGGTTCGGCTATAAGAAAAAAGCCTAAGTCCACTGTTATTTTATTCCCCGGGGTATACAATAGCACAATGTGGTGGAGAGAGGGAGAAAAAGGTGTGTATCTTGTGTATGGTCTCTCATAGTTGTCAGATCCCTCCCCCTCTATGATAGGGTTACAATGTATTTATTGCCTTGAGGTTGTCAATACGAAAAGGCGATGTGTTTTCATCTAGTAGACATCTATTGATACAGTAGAAATGTACATTAAGGCTTATTAAATGAGTTGTTATCGTCATTAATGAACATTAAATGCATATTTATCCATTGATCTAGAGTTACTCTGCATGCCTTGAGTTGCTCTTCACGCAAGGCTTCTCGTTGCTCGTTGCTCTGCACACCTGCTCGTTGCTCTGCAGACCTGCTCGTTGCTCTGCACACTTGCTCGTTGCTATGCAGACCTGCTCGTTTCTCTGCATACCTTGAGTTTCTTGGTGATAGTATGTATTAGCCACGTAAGGTGACACATGTCTTCATTTTATTGGTCCATGTCAGCTGACTAATTTTTGTGTCTACAGAAGCCCCCAATGCTTCATTCTTGATGGTTTACTGAAAGGATGGGGCATTTATTCTGCAGTGTTGCTCGGTGCTCATGAAATTCTTGATCTTACTTCTTGATTTGTTCATCATAAAGTGCACTATCTCCTGGATGACATATGGTGCAGGCTGATCAATGGTTGCTATTATCTCTTTTGAGGAACTCCGTTCGTCAAGTGACCGTGTGCTATGTATCACCCCTGGGAATTTAGATGTAGCCATTCCATAGTATGCAGCTTGTAGCTTGTAATAATCTTCAAGTATACTGATTGGTTTGCTACCCGACCAACTGCCTCCTGTGCCGAGCAACTGAGTGCTAACTTCACGTGCTTGATTTTTCTGATTTATGCTCCTCTGAATACTTTGTCGAGCAATGTAGTAGTTTTTGAACCCAACTCTTCAATCTGATTAGTACCAAGCTAGTGGTGGTCTTTGAAACATTTTCATACAACTTCTTCTTCAATATTGATCGGGATAATAGTAGTAAAGATCTCAGTGGTGTAGATGTTGAATCTGACTCCTGAATGTGCATATGCATAATAACTCCTGAATATGCCTCCTGAACTTCAATATGCCTCCTGAACTTCAATAGCGTGTGCATAATAACTTCTGAACTTCAATAATAGCTCCTAAACTTCAACGTGTGTATAATAACTCCTGAATATGCCTCCTGAACTTTAATATGCCTCCTGAACTTCAACAACGTGTGCATAATAACTCCTGAATATGCCTCCTGAACTTTAATAGCGTGTGCATAATAACTCCTAAATATGCCTCCTGAACTTCAATAGAGAAAATTAACTTCTGAGCAAAAGAAACAACTCCTGAATGATGATTGGTCGGGGCCCCGACCATGTGAGTTTGTGGAGTTGAATTTGATACTCGACTGCATGATGTTATGAGCATGTGCCACCGAATGAATAACTAAATCTATAATAGAATCCCCCAAGTATGGAATATAAACTTTGAATGCTTTCTTGGCCTTGATGTATGTTGGTCTTGCTAGAAAAATAAGGCTGAGGAAATGTTCCCTGATATGACTCCCTGAGATCTTTGCATGTTTGCATTTTCATTTTCCTGGAAATACTTTGTAAGATGTTTTCCTTATTGTTTGCTGATGAATATATATATATGTAGAAGGACAAATTGTCCTGTTTTTCATAGCTAATGAAACTTGCTCCTCCTGTTGTTTAATTATAGTGACTTGTCACTCTTTGGGCCTAAGCAATGGAATGATTTTCATCCCATGTTCCTGCTTAGTTATAGTAATATTACCAGGATTACCTTGTTGCCTAGATAATGGATGCCCCGGGAGGTCGCCTAGCTTCTTGCCTAGTTTGTTACCAACCAATCGGAGTTGGTGGTATTGAGTTCCCGACCAACTGGAGTTGGTGGTAATTGAATTCTTGACCAACCGAAGTTGATGGTAATTGAGTTTTCGACCAACTGGAGTTGGTGGTAATTGAGTTCCCGACCAGCCGGAGTTGGTGGTAATTGAGTTCCCGGCCAACTGGAGTTGGTGGTAATTGAGAATAAATGCTAGAGACTTCCTCGGAGCTGACCAACAGATTGTTGGGAATAAGATATAGTAAATGCTGGAGACCTTCTCAACAGATTGTTGGGAATAAGATAATATAAATGCCGGAGACCTCCTTGGAGATGAGTATATGATAATAAATATTTTACCGAGCTCCATGCTAAGATAAAGAATGATTCAGAGTAATAATAAATAAAGTATCTCACTGATCTATCGAGGCAAAATTTCATACTGCCGAATAAGAATAATATTTTCCAGAAGTTTAAGATTATGGCTGAGTAGCTATTTGTGCTCGATCGAATATATATATATATATATATATATATATATATATATATATATATATATATATATATATATATATATATATATATATATATATATACAATCCTGCTCTTGTGCGGACTAGTCCGCATTTTAAGAATGCGGACCGGACATGTGTCACTTGGTGGTGAGCCCAGAAAAGAGAGAGAGTGTGCCTACAATTTAGGCAATAATTTCTAAGCGCACCGTAAGGTGACACATGTCTGGTCCGCATTTTTAAAATGCGGACTAGTCCGCACAGGAGCATTATTATATATATATATATATATATATATATCTCGGAGCATTAATAAGATTCCCAGGCAATCATGGCTGAACACTTAGTCGATACAGAAAATTGTACCTGTAAAAAGTAATAACTTGCCTTACCATATATGTAGGCTGAATTGATTAGTTATCATGAGAATAATCTAGTCAATATAATGAATATATGATATGTATTAGCTCGGGCAATAAAAATATCAATTTCAAAATATGAAATAATATATATCCGGTTGATCTGTCGAGGCAAAATTGCATGACATCGAGCAATAATAATAGTTTCCATAAGTTTAAGATTGCGACCGAGCTTTCATCGGGATTGAATCTTGTACCCATGGAATTTAATAAGTTGCCTGAACACCTATTGAGACTAAATAAAATAGTTATTCTCATTAGAATAATTACTCAGCCAAACAATATATGACGTGTATTCATTCGGACATAAGGCAATAAAAATTTCAAAATATAAAATAATATAGCTTGTGTCATACCGTCTATGATGTCATGTGAGCAGATTTTTATAAAAAATGCCAGACATTTAAATTTTAAGTAAAAGACCAAATGTACGTTGATTTTTTGGAAATTATTTATCACTCTAGGAATTATTTGAAATTCAGTAAATGCTCAAATAAATTTTTTTGGTCTTGAAATATTTTTCACATAAATTTTTTGTGAGTTAATAAATCAGAAAATAATCAAGTATGCATTTTAATTTTTCTCCATGCAAATTTTCAATTAGTAGTTTCATGTTTTGAATTAATAAAGGATAAGGATAAGAATAAGGGGATAATCTCATCCTTTGGCAACAAAGTACTGATTTTGTCAAAATCAAAAAGAGAGAACCAAAGGAATCGTCAATTTTCAATTCTTGTATTAGCTTTCTACTACTTCCGACCAAGGTTGAGATGTTACCGACCAACAATTGATTTTCCCGACCAATTATATACACTCCGACCAACAATAGGTACATCCGAGTAGAAATAGATGTAATCGATCAATGAATGGGAGCTCGGGAACTCCTCAAACTGAATAATATCCGTCACCGATCATAATGAAATGCCTCCGACCAACATTTGATTCCTCCGATTAGCTATATATCATGGACCAACACAATTGGTGCTGGTGATGTTTATTGTTGTAGTAGTGGTTGTCGACCTGCTCTCAAACAATCATTCAGCCATACTTGCAATTATGAGGTGCCCCGACCTTTTACAGCCGACCTATGCCAGAAGTTTTTCAACCGTTCTTTGTTGATGATTGAAATTGATAAACGAAAATTCGGTGGAGGATTGTTACCGAATTTATGCCGACCAAGTGTATGAGAACTACCGAGTAGAAATAGACGCTACCGACCAACAAATAGTAAGTCGTGGAGCTCCTCTTGATGTATATTTCATGATAAAAGGATAACTGTTGGGGGTGAAATATAATAACTGTTGCAGATCTCTTTGGAGTTGAATATATGATAATAAATATTTTACCAAGCTCCATGCTGAGATGAATATAGAATGGATATAGAGAATGATTCGTGCTTGAGCACATATCAGAGCAATAAATCAATAGTTTCTCATTGAGGTAAAATTTCATAATGCCGAGCAATGATAATATTTTCCAGAAGTTTAAGATTGTTTCCGAGCATTCGTCGGCACTGAATCTTGTAACTGTAAAAATTAATAACTTGCTCGAACATCTGTAGAGGCTAAATCAAATAGTTATTATCCTGAGAATAATTGTGTAGCCAAACAATATATGATATGTATTAGCTCACACATAAGGCAATAAAAATTTCAAAATATGAAACAATATATTTTGTGCCAAATGTGTGTTAAACGAGCATCCTTTTATCAAATACGTGCCAAATGTAAGGCATAAAGTTTAATCTAGAGTTTTTTGTAAAATTATTTAAACTCTAACAACTAATCAGATATGAGTTGATGTTTGAAAATACATTTTCACGTGAAGTTGTGAGTATAATATTAGTCTAAAAAACAAAAAAATTTAACACCAAAAATTTTGTTTTAATAAAGGAAAATTGGTTGGTGTAAGAAACCAAAATATTTTAATAGGAGAGGTTGAATTTTGATAAAGTGGAAATAGGGTGTGGCTAAGCATTAATCAGCAAATGCATATTTTAATAGGTCAAAGAAAGTTTATCCCTATTCAATCTTTTGCTTCTAACCAAGGGTGATGGTCGAGGAACCTTAGTTCTATACTTGAGCCGACCAATAATAGGTGATCGAGAACCCCAATCTAGTGTTGTAACCAAGTCATCGACCAATAAACAGTGGATTAGGAACCTTTCAGGATGTTCAATAACTATTGCCGACCAAGTATAGGTGGTTCCGACTAGAAATTTTTTCTCTCCGATCAGCAAATAGGTTCGCCGACCAACAAAATGACCAGGCGAAATTGTCTTGTTCATAATTTAGATCAAAATAGAGGAGTAATAGTTGATGTTGATGACGTTTGGGATTGGGCATTTAAGAATTCCCCACCAACCATATAAAAGGTGCCGACTTTGGCCGACCTACAGGTCTGATCCCTGTGCTGTATCTACATCTTCTTTTGTTAGCCGAGCAGTATTAAATGGTGCCAACCATCAGCGACCCATACAACCTGGTCTATCCGACCATCAACGATACCAAAAATCGAACCGTAAATATCCCCAACCAACAAATTGATATGGTCGATCAACAAATCTAGTCGACCAACAAAATAGAGATCGAAAAGTTCCTCTTACGGCCGACCTGGGTGACTTCCTTTGTTACCGCCGACAAGTCAATAGGTGGTCGAACTCAGTCCAAATCTATGCAAATTTATGAGAGATGTCAATACTAGTACTTCCGAGCGAAGAACGGGTCCGACCGACCAACCATGAGAACTTCGTCGCTCCGGCGATGTTGTAAGACAGTGATGGAGACCATTAGTTTCTTTTTGCTGATCAAAGATAGAGTGTATGCCACTCATCAGTAATCAAGAAAACCTACAAACTTGGTGATGTTACTGATGAGTGAAACTTTTCATATGGCGTATGTCGACTCCCTGCAATATTGATGATGGTCCTCGCTTGATTTCTATATAAACTTTGGTTGTGTTTGGCATAATTGACCAGATAAAAAGGGAGGCAAGTATGGCCCCTTGATTTCCACTCGGATTTGCAATTTTACCTTTCTTTAATTCAAAAAACATAGTTGATGGGCGCAGTCACGTAGCAGATCAGATTAAGAGCACCATTTCATAACTTATTACCACACCACTGATCTAAGAGGTCACCAAAAATTTTGTGACAGAATGAAAACTGGGCTTGATCATATATTTTCCAAATGGGTTACCCAGAAAAACCGTTTAGTTTGTGTCCAAATATATACTATATGTCGGTGGTGCTTGGGGTTAAGAAACTGGCGATTGTAGAAGATCTGGAAACTGTTCAATTTTTGTATCTCCAATGAATAATACGGGTACATCATTTACATAATATATTCTGAAAGTCAAGAGCTAATCCGTTTAATCGATGACATTTAGAGAAATTTTCATTCCAAATTGTACAGATTGGGATTTTTTCTGATAATAAGGAGAGAGAAAATGTCTTTCTGACTTCTTAGTTTTCACATTATTATCGGCAATCAGGTATAAGAGAGAACCTATAAATCGAAATTATCAGATCTAAGAAATAACAAATAAATAGAAATCATCAGATCTATAAAAAATATGATCAATATCGGAGAGGAAAGAGAATGGTTTTGAACTTTTACTCCCTTGTAGAAGATGTGAAATATGGGAATCAACATATGTGAAATCTCCTCCCCTGATGTAACTCATTATATAAACGTGTTTTCCCAGAACATTTTCAAGAAGAGTGACATTCATTGAAGACTCATTACCAGATTCATCTCAAAATGAACAATGGAAATTATATTGCAAATTGACAGAGGAATATAATTGAGTATACGATTAATTCATATGAATAAAATGATGTGGTTAATATCTGTGCAGAGAAAACTATTTTCTGAAGAAAGAAAAAGGGGGTCCTATTTTTATGATTTTTGTTGCTTGTTCCCTTAATTGATTCAAGATATGATGTTCAATTGAAGATCCGGTGAGTCGGAATCAAACATGTTATAAAAGATATATTCTCACAGAAACATATTTGGAAAGAGAAAATTACTTTCCATCTTCTAAATATTTGAAGAGTGATATGACCCATATTTGAAACATTTTGGTTCAGAAAATTTTCAAGAGGATCCACAATTGATGTCAATTAGATATGGGGAAATTAGATCGAAAGCTGATATCAAGAAGTCGGTACCACTACATACCATACAATCAATAAGGAAAAATATCTAAAATTGCCATAGTTGCACAGATTTGTAAATAAACAATATGATTAACATCTATGCAAAGAGAAACAGAACGAATTTCTTGAATAGAGAGAAAATAGTATGGGTCATGATTTCCAGGAGAAAACTTGTTCTTAACTTTAACTTTTTCTTATTCCCTGATTACAGATAGAAAAATATGATAGAAATAAAAAATGTTTCGAAACGTGGTTCAAAATCAACAATGAAAATTTTCAACAATTTGACATAGTTGTGCAGATCTATAGGTGAAAAATTGAGTGTATAATTCACTAATATAAATAAAACGGTGTGGTTAACATATTCAAATTTCAGATTGTATATAATGTGGCAAATCATTATTCATAACAGTGTTATATGAATTCTAAAAATTTATGTAATATCTGAATATGTGATTTATGATATAACAGTTATGATTTATGAAATCCACCATTTTATGAGAATCAAGCAAAAAGTTTTGATTTATGAAATCCACCATTTTACAGATTTGTCAAGAAGAATTAATCTAACAGTTATGATTTTAAAATCATGATATGCCATATTTTGCAGATTTCATAAATAAAATTTGAACAACTAATTTATGTATATAAACATAAAAATCTTGATTGAATCAAAAGATGTATGTATAATTGATTATACGTAGAGAAAATAAAAACTTATCTTTTGATGGAGAACAATGCTTGTAACATATTCCCACAGACGGCGCCAATCTGTTGATGCAAAAAACTGGACCGAATCCCATTTTTATGATCACAGATAAATAGATAAAAGCAATCCAATCAAGAACATGAGAGACACAGATTTTTAAAGTGGTTCGGCTATAAGAAAAAGCCTACATCCACTGTTATTTTATTCCCAGGGGTTTACAATAGCACAATGTGGTGGAGAGAGGGAGAAAAAGGTGCGTATCTTGTGTATGGTCTCTCATAGTTGTCAGATCCCTCCCCCTTTATGATAGGGTTACAATGTATTTACAGCCTTGAGGTTGTCAATATGAAAAGGCGATGTGTTGTCATCTAGTAGACATCTATTGATACAGTAGAAATGTACATTAAGGCTCATTAAATGAGTTGTTATCATCATTAATGCACATTAAATTCATAGTTGTCCTTTGATCTAGAGTTGCTCTGGACGCCTTGAGTTTCTCTGCACGCAAGGCTACTCATTGCTCGTTTCTCTGCACACATGATCATTGCTCTGCACACCTGCTCGTTGATCTGCAGACCTGCTCTTTGCTCAGCAGACTTGCTCGTTGCTCTGCACACCTGCTCGTTCCTCTACAGACCTGCTCGTTGCTCTACACACCTACTCGTTGCTCTACACACCTGCTCGTTGCACTGTAGACCTTCTCGTTGCTCTGCACACCTTGAGTTGCTTGGTGATAGTATGTATTAGCCACATAAGGTGACACATGTCTTCATTTTATTGGTCCACGTCAGCTGACTAATTTTTGTGTCAACAACACCTTAAGTATTTATGACGGTCCTCCTATCTTTGATGAAGAAAGCGTATCGCCCCGTGATACCTTTTCTTCCCGCGCTTTTCATAAAGTCTCACATTTAGGAGTGGAGTATGCATCCCCAATTTTACGTGATTATTTTTGAAAAAAGGATAGCAAATATTTGGATCCTTATTGCAATTTATTACCCACATGTGATGTATCGGCATATGATTTGTGCGAGTCAAATTTTTTTATTATTGATAATGTCGGTGCACACCATCATGACCATGGATTTATGGTTGAAATTTGTGTTGTGCGGTCATTCTCTAAAATTTATGATGTTTTGGCACTTAGTGCTATAATATTTTTTAATTGGAATGACCCACAACTCTTTCGATTATTAATTTATGGTGATGATGGTAATTTTCATATGTTTGAAAAAGCCTCAGGTCAGCTTATTAACTGTTCGAAAAGTACCTTCACTGTCCACTCATCTATTCAAAGAAGAAAGGTCTCTAAAATTGAGTCCATCACTTCTTTTAAAATGAATCCTATTCCTCTCAAATATCTGGGATGTCCAATTTTCTATGGGAGGATCAAAACCTTATATTTCTCAGAATTGGTTCAGAGAATTAGATCCAAGATGGAAGGATGGAAGTCGAAGTTCTTATCCATGGCTAGAAGGAGGACACTTATCAAATCAATTTTGGAATCTATACCTCTTCACTCTATAGCTGCTCTAAAGCCTCCGAAAAAGACTCTTAACTCAATTCAGCAAATTCTTTAGTAATTTTCTTTGGGGTTCATCCAAAGAATTTGGCCCAAAGGTTCATTAGTTAAAATGGGAGTCCTTGTGTTTTCCAGTTCAAGAAGGTGGTTTGGGATTCAAATCTATGGAAGATATTTGCAAAGTGTTTAGTATGAAAATGTGGTGGTCTCTTAGATCCTCTACTTCTCTTTGGTCTGAATTCTTTTTTACCAAATATAAATATTGTACCTCCAAGAGTGGTTCTAATGCTTTTAAGAGGATTCAAGCAATCAAAGAAGATACCGACTCTCATATTTCTGCTATTCATGATTCAATTTTCTGAAAGCTTACTGCAGATGGTAAATTTTCTTTTAAAACAGCATGGGGTGTTACTAGATCTATCAAGCCAACTTTCTTTATCTGCAAAAAAATGTGGAATAATTATTTCCCTCCAAAGATATCCTTATTCTTATGGAAATGTTTTCAAAAAATAGTTCCAGTTCATGCTGTTATTTAGAAGAAAGGTATTCATTTAGCTTCTATATGTTATTGTTGTCATGCTCATTTGGAATCTATGGACCATTCATTTATTAATGGTCCCATAGTTGTTGCTGTTTGGAATCATTTTGCATATACTCTTGGCCTTAAAGTTTCTTTCTTATCTCTGAATCATATGTTGATGTCTTGGTGGTTAAGATCTAACTCCATGGATTTTATTCAATTCATCTTATCTATTATTCTGGGGCTCATCTTATGGTCTATTTGGTTGAGTAAGAATTCAAGTGTTTTTTATAATGTTCCAATGGATAGTAAGAAGATTATTTCCAATGTTTATTGCATAATCTCCGATATTACTTCTAATAAATTCTTCTCGTCCTAGGTTTTTCTCTATGAAGAAATCATCAAATCTTTCAATCTAAGAATATACTATAAGGTCCGATCTATGGAGGGAATTAAATGGTTAAAGCCCAAAGAAGGAATCTATAAACTTAATACAGGTGGGGCTGCAAAGGATATCCCAGGGGCTTCAGGTTTAGGAGTTATCATCAGAGATCATCAAGGTAATCTTTTTCATGCTTTTTCGGCTTTTGAAGATTCTATCTCCATTTATAAAGATGAATGTATTGCCATCCTTAGAGGTTTAAATTTATGTTTTAACTTAAATATTAATAACATTATTTTAGAATCTGATTCTAAATTTCTTATTGATATTTTATCTGGAAAGATTCTTAAACCTCCTTGGCACCTTATTGAGACTATTATGGAGATTCAAAGACTTCCTATTCAAGTATCGTTTAATCATTACTTTAGAGAAGCCAATATAGTAGCAGGCAGTCTGGCCATTCATGGGATTTCTTCTCAGTCTTCTTTCTTTTTCAGTCAAGTTAAGGATCTGCCTCACATTGCTAGAGGTTGCTTTAATTTGGATAAACAAGGATTTCCAAATATTAGAGTTTTAAAGCCTTGAGTATTTCGAATTTTTTCTTACAAGATTGCTTCTTTCATTCGTTGTAAATGCCACTTTGGTAGGGCTTTTCTACCATCATTTAATATATTCGTAGTTTTCTCCTAAAAAAAATTGCATATTTTTTTCTTTTTGTTATTTTTTTTACTTAACATGTATCATCATTTTACTTCTTTACTTTATTTTCTTTGTTCATATTTTTATTTGAGCATACATTGAGGACAATGTAAAATTTAGGTTTGGGGGTAAGGTTGATATTTTTGGAAAAAAAAAATCAGAAAAAAATTAAAAAATCCAAAAAGTTTTTCAATATAATTGAGTTTTGAAACGATTTATTAATATAGAATTTATTCATGGATCTGTCAACTTATGAAATTTTTTACCTATTATCCATATAATATGATCCAAAATGGATATTGAGGCGAAAGTTGATATGCTTAACGAATAAATGTGAAGATTTTTAACCGGGTGAGATTTTTGTGCCATTAATCATTTTCGAGAGATTTAAATCATTCCGAATTAAAATAACTCAAACTTTCCTTCAGTGATAAATTCGTTGATGATCTCAAATTCTGTATTTTTTTCGATTACTGAAAACAAAAAGTCAAAATGTGAATCTTAAGCACTAGAAGTCTTAGTAAGTCCTCTTGAGACACAAATCAACTTAATGAAACTTGAGAAATGAGATTAGGCCATCGTTTGAAAGCCCAAAATTAATCCTAAACTCCAATATTTTTATAATATTCCGTTGCAAGCCCGTTTGAGCCAAAAAAGAAAATAAGCCTTTGGTTGAAAACCCATTGTCCTACCCAACTCCAACTGGGAGTTAAAAAGCCCATAAAAAGAAGTAATACCCATTTTCTGATAATACAAGGGTAAAATTACGGTAGGAAAAAGGCCAAAAGAAAAGGAGATTGCAAAAATAATGTAAAAAAAAAAAAAGATGAAAAAAAGAAACGCGAGTTGAAAAAAAAAAGAAAAAAAAATGTAGGTGAAAAAAAATGCCAAAATGTCAAATTACAGAAAAAACTCTATATTCTCAGAAATTTTAAACTCCAAAAGCCATTCTTTCTAGCCAAAATCCGAGCCTACAATACAACCAAAGAAAGTCCTAATCAATCTCAAGTGAAATTAGTTAGAGTGTGGAGAGAAGATGAATAGGATCTATGGTGTGATTCAATATTTTTAACAAGTAATCGATTTTTCGTTCATGAGATCATATTCATCCATTATAAAAGTCCATTTTTGATCATGTATATGTGAAATTTGTTCATCTAAATTTACTTTTTTATTCACATATACTAAGAGAAAATTATCCACTTCCGAATGTTCAATTGTGACTGTATTCTGTGAGATTTTGAAATCAAAATGAACTTTCAGATAAGAAATGTAACAATCAAATCTTTTGAAATGGATGGTTATATTGGCTTTGCACACACACACGATAAGTTGGGATTGAGAAGTAAAGTTCTACTATATTTATGAAGTTTGCATTCAAACTTGGTTATATTACTTTTGTGTCTTTTGTATTGAGTCATGTTTTTGTATTTTGTGGGTATATTCACTACAAACCCTCATGAGACAAAACTCGTCCACTAGGGTAACCTATGGGTTTAAAGGCTTACTGCACATGCTAAGTGTAATCGTGATTCCTACTAAAGTGAGTTAGATTTTAAAATTTTAGTTTTGCTCAATGACTAGCAAAGTTTAGGTATGGGGGTATTTGAAGAGTGCATTAATTTTTATATTTTATACCCAAATTTATACATTGTTAGTCCCATTTTATTTTATTTAATAAATTCTTAGGACCATTTTATTATAAAATAAAAAATACAAAAATAATTGAATTTTGATTCAAAACGGCAATTGTCAAAAATAGGTGTTTCAATAATTTTATTATATTCTTGTCCTAATTTCTGAAAAACGTTTCCTAGTAAAATTTTTGCAGGTTATGATGGAATTTTGTGGAAATTGATGATCAACTCGAAAAAGGCAAGAAAAAACTGATTTTTACGATCGTTCGAAAAAAAGTTGTTTTTACACTTGTGATATCATAAAAACAATTGGGAATTTTTAATCTCCGATTTGGATGAAATTTGGAATGCATGTTCAGCAAGAAAAAAGAAGACTTTTTGAGTGGGGGGAAATTGAAGAGGTGAAAGTTGAAGAGTTTCACCAAAACCCTTATGCCTCACCCTAAGCCTATAAATAGGACCCTTTGGCAAATTATTTGGTGTAGAATTTTAGAGAGAGTCACTTTAGAAAAATTGTTGGTAGTTTTATTTTCATAGTATATTTTTATTGAGGGCCAAGAATTATTTTGTGGGAGAAGTTTTGTCAACATCAATTGTAAGGCACATCATTTGTATGTTGTTTTATTAATAAAAATTAATATTCATTCTTACAATTTTATGATGTCTTCTATTATACTAGCATAATTTCTTTACTAGGACTAGGTGAAATTTATCATGTTTGATTAATATTACGCGTGATTTAAATTCGTCTTTGTTCCTAATATGTGTTAAAGGTCTTAAAAATTCGGTATTCATTTAAAACGACACGAAAGTGTGTTTTAAACCTTCGGCTTTGTTTGAGAAAAAAAATCATATTTTTATTTTTAAGTGTGAGTACTTTTTGATGGATTATGCTTGCACTCGATTGTTTTGATAGTCCATGCTTAAAGAATATACTTTGAAATCTAAAAGTGAACTTTTAAGGGAGTAGGGATTTTAGTCTTCTTAATTTAGAGACGTTAAATTTTATTGAAAACTTAACCGTGTTATCCTCTGAATTAAATACGACGAGAGTCGGTTTAATTTGATTTATAAAATCGGGACTGACGAGTTTAAATTATTACATAATATTAGTTGAATGTGATAAATGAATCCAACGTCCTAGTTTTCACGCTCCCTTGATTATAACTATCGTAGTCCTACTTTTTGTTTTTGTTTGGTTAGTTTAATTCTCACGTCTCATTTCTAGACTCATTTCGTCTAGGTGGACAGTCACAATTATTTTTTAATGAAAAAAATTGAAAAATATCTGTGGGTGAGACCCATACTTACACTCGCTATTCTATAATAGTCCGTGCACTTGCGATATTTTATAAAATTGACAACAGAAAAAGCGTTGTGGATAATTCCGCTCGGAATTTTTGGTTGTAACCCTATTTTATTTATTTTTGGGGTTTTTATGAAAAATAAAGTATGTGTGATATAGTAGTAATAGTGTAGTATGTATGAGCTACAATGAAACTAGATTATGAATCTAAGGTAACTTATATAAAACAAGAAATTAAAAGAGAGGGAGAAAAAATTGGACCTTTCTTGGAGCTTGAACTTGGATCTTGGATGAAATCCTTTGAATGTTGATGAGAAAGAAGGATATCTGCCAAATTGGGTGTGAAAAGGATGGGTGTTTAGGCTTGAATGAGATTTCTCATATGGAACTTCGATGACTTTGAGAGAATGTTGCTGAGATCACTAATGCTTATGGGTTTGTGCTCTGCCCTCAGCAATGAGGTCATGGAACTTATATATAGGATTAGGGGGTGTCGATCGGAGTAGCCCAGGGGGTGCCTATCGGCAGGTCACCTTGACACTGTGCCGATAGGCAGGGTTCAGGACCTGCCAATTGGCAGTCCCGTGCGAACGTTTCTAGAAAAATGACCGTAGAGTCCAAATAGTTGATCCAAATTGTGCACAGGACATACCATTAGAAAGTTATTTCAGAGGCTTATGATATTACTTTGGACTACTCGAGGGTTAGAGAGCTGACTTTGGGTCAAATGTGGCTCGAAAGCGCATGTTGGTCCTTTGAACGGGAGATCATCGGACGCAAACGGATGGTTCATCCGCATGGTAAGTCAGAATCATGCACAGAGTGGACCACTAGGAAGGTTAGGAGATGTACTTCGACATTCCAAAGATTTTCACCCGATTCGGAAAGTTGACCTTGGTTAACAGGGGCCCAAAAGTGCCCGATGATGTCTCGGAGTAAAATGGATCATTCGTCCATACCGTAGGTCAGAATCATGCATGAGGCGAATCATTAGAAAGAGGATTTAGTGTCCTTATGGAATTCATCAGTCTCATTCGATTTTAAGAGTTGACTTTGGTGAAACGGAGTCCGGGAGCGCCTGGTGGCCTCCGGATCAATTTTGTGGGGAAAATAGATCGTTCGTCCAAACGGTTGTACTATTTTACTCACGAGGTAGACCGTTGGAAAGGGGTTTCAGTTCCCTTCAAAGATTCAAAGAGATTTATCTCTGATGGTGAAGTTAACTGGAGTCAAATAGGGTCAATTCGGGGCCTGAGAGCACCCGATCGACACTCGGAGTACGACCTGGGTTTGCGGTGGAAGGGATAATTGTTAGGTGCCTAAGGAGAGACTTAAGGGGTCCTAGAATGTGGTGTCTACATATCCCCTCGATGGGGGAGCTTGGAATGAGTTATGGCCATTGAATAGACACCACATGATGGAAGGAGGTCAGTTCAACAGACTTAAGGGATATGGATGACCGATTCAGAGGGTCGAGGTTATTTTTGACCTAAAAAGGAGGTAACGACCAAGGGCTGAGGTCAATTATGACCTAGAAGAGGTGATGATCGAGGACCGAGGTCAATTCTGACCTTACTCAGTTGACGATCCAAGATTGAGGTTAATTATGTCCTAAGAGAGGTGACGACCGAGGACCAAGGTCAATTCGGACCTAATTAAGGTGACAATCTAAGATCGAGGTCAATTATGACCAAAAGGAGGTGACGACCGAGGACCGAGGTCAATTATAACCTAACTAAGGTTACGATCTAAGATAGAGGTCAATTCTTACCTAAAAGAGGTGATGATTGAGGACAGAGGTCAATTCTGACCTAACTAAGGTGACGATCCAAGACTGAGGTCAATTCTGTCCTAAATAAGGTGATGATCCAATATCGAGGTTAATTCTGACCTAAAAAAGGTGACGACTAAGGACCGGGGTCAATTCTGACCTAACTCAGGTGACGATCCAAGACCGAGGTCAATTCTAGCCTAAAGGAGGTGACGACCGAGGATCGAGGTCAATTCTAACCTAACTAAGGTGACGATCCAAGATCGAAGTCAATTTTGACCTAAAAGAGGTGACGACCGAGGATCGAGGTCAATTCTGACCTAACTAGGATGACGATCCAAGACCGAGGTCAAGTCTGGCCTAAAAGAGGTGACGACCGAGGTTAATTTTGACCTAAATAAGGTGACGATCTAAGATCGAGCTCAATTTTGACCTAAAAGAGGTGACGATCGAGGACCGAGGTCAATTCTGACCTAACTAAGGTGACGATCCAAGATCGAGATCAATTTTGACCTAAAAGAGGTGACGACCAAGGATCAAGGTCAATTCAGACCTAACTAAGGTGATGATCCAAGATCGAGGTCAATTCTGTCCTAAAAGATGTGATGATCCAAGATTGAGGTCAATTCTGACCTAAAAGAGGTGTACATTTCTTTAGGAAAATCAAGGATTTTGCTGGGGATAAAGATTGGATTTTAGATTCCGCTAGGGAATAGTGAATAAGCTGGGGAAAATATGGGTCATCCTTTGGAGACGTTGCTGGGGAGAATGATTCTCTGGAATTCCTGTTAGGGGTGAAAAAGGTGTTCTCTCCGGGTTCTGGGAGACTAGCATCGACATTGGATGAGAGGCCCCACTCTACTGCGGTTCGGTGCGCTCTGGGAGAGAGGTGTTAGGACACTACCCACACCTTCTATTTTGGCTTCGGGGATATGACAATGACTCCCTTTGACATTCAGTAGCTGCTGAGGCTGGATTGTGAGGGTGCCCAGATTGAGGTGGACAGGACTCTACGGGTGACGCCGGAGGTGGTGACAACGGCTTTAGGTGACGTGGCTAGGGTGGTTTCAGAGGATTCGTTCTGTTTGTCTTCTTTGAAGGAGATTTTGCTGAGTAGGAGGATTGATGAGAATAATGGGAAGCAGATGCATCAGATGGTCTCCGGCTATTTATCATGCTGGTTCTGGGGGGTTTCTTGGTGGTGACGAGTGGCGACGTCATTCACTTATGGTTTCTGCCATTCCTGGGGATGTTTTCGAACATCCGTCTCAATGATTGGGGGAGTCCGACTTTGTCGATGCTGTACTATTCTTTGGATGAATTTAGCCATTGCTTCCGATTGACTTTTACTGGGGCCACAATCTTCTAGAGGTATTCATTATTTTGTGCATTTTTCTTTATGCATTAACATTTTCCATTCATGCACTTCCTTTTTATTTGAATGTTGATTCTTGTCCTTTGCAGACGTGGTTCTACGAGGTGATTGGGTTAAACACCCAACTGATATCTTTGAAGGATGACTCCGTTGGGGACTTTTGCCTAATGTTTCGATGGCGGAGGTCCAACCGACAATCGAAGAAGAACCTTTCTCTAGAGGCAGTACGTTGGGTCTTGAATGGCCTAATGAGCAAGAGGGTAAACATTATCTTGTCCTTGAGACTATTATTTTCTTTTGATGCCATTTTATTGATACTGGTCATTCACTTTCGCTGGGGATTTACAGGTGACATTTTATCCTTGGGGGATGGCTATCCAGCACACTGGGGTAACTGGGGGGACATGCGCAGATGCAGCGCCTGCTGGCGCATGAGTTCATACACTCTTGGTATCTTGGGGAGAGGGTGGTCCGTCAGATTATGGAGGGTGAGGTTGCGGTGCCTCTAGCAAGGCCCCCTATGTTCATGAGGCGTGTGCGGGAGATGTCTAATGATTCCTGGTTGGTTGCGATGATGGGAGAGTCGTACTCCCTATACACTGACATAGCAGTGATGTATGATTACATGGACTTTGTCAAGAGTTGGATAATTCCCCCTATCATGTATGATGTGATGACTCTCCCTAGAGAGGGCTCGAGTCGGCAGGTGGGGTCTTCTCATAGCGCAGCTGGTGCGGCTACATTAAGGGCAGCGATGACTTCAGGGCCTTCTTTTGTGTGTCTGAATTCCCCTAGTTATAACCTTCTACGAGATAATGGGGGATCTATTCGTCTACAGCATTGCCCTCACGTGATGGATCCAGAGGAGTTGGGTCTGATGGAGGAGGTTTTTCAGCCTATGGTACTTAATTTCTTTCTCTCTCCTCATATTGGACTGATTTGATCTTTTCTATTCTTCCTTGCAGCATATTAGTGTTTCGACCACCTGGTTGAAGGACATCAGTGATTGGATATCCACGACGACTGCTCACATTCATGAGGCAGTCCTGGTTCCTTCTTGCTTGGTGTTGCCTGCCTCGTATAGGGGAGGATCGAGCTCTGGTAGTGGGGGAACGTCATCTCGCCATAGGGGAAAGAGGGCACACCACAGGGATGGGGGATCCTAGAGAGGGGGGGGGGGGGGGAGAGAAGAAAGAGAGAGAAATATTGGGTTTGGGCTGAGTCCCATTATTTTGTCTTTTTTTTCTGTAAAATGTTAATGTAACTGATTGGGCATAAATATTGTATATTTATTCCCCTAATTTCGGTACATTTGTGAACCCGAGTGATGCAATCGATATGGATTTAACTCACATTTATGCTACTAACCTTCGTTGGCAAGTATTTCATGTTTTGTGTTTCTCCTATTTGTTTTACAGGTTAATTATGCAAGCAAAGCAAGAGAGAAATCGAAACCCTGAAAGAAAGGCTAGGAAGGCAAGTTCAAGGGCATTTTGGCAATTCTGCATTCGAATCTCGGAGGAGGAGTCAACTGGAAAGTTTAAAATCTCAAAACAATGAGAACCATGGAGGAAACGACATCCAAATTTGAGTTACGGTTGAAGAGTTATGATCGATTGAAGTTGAGGAGAAATCCAAGAAGAAAAGAAGAAAACCTGAAAAAAATTCTAAGTGTTGAAAATAGTAAAAAGGCACCCAAAACTAGTGAAAGTTCCCAAACCCAGGTCAAACCGATTCGGGGTACATGCGAACTGGTTGGGGGTCCTGATGCACAAAAATCTTCCTTTATTCTGATTGGTCCAAAGAGTTCCAGGAAGATACAACTCATTCAAAAACGTATTTTGATGAGGCTTGTGACTTAGAAAAGGAGGTTCTTGATAGTTTTTCATAGTTTTAGAGAGAGAAAAAGTAGCAGATCACCTAGGAACATAGTTTGGATTATTTTCTTCAAGATTGATACATTCCGAGTTTGTTTTCAAGGTTTTAAGCCAAGTTTCATTCCTTTTATTATTATTCTTGGATGGTTATTTCCCTTATTTGAGTCAACCAATTTCTGTGATCAAAATACTTATTTGCATGTTTCAATCTAGTTTCATCATGAGTTCTTTCACATGCAACGTAATTATTTCATGCATCGTTCAGTTTAACATGTCCGACTAGTTTAAAAGGGTCGGGATGCATGAACTCCACCTGATGTGTTAGTTGCATGTGTATAAAATTAATCCTCTGAATTTAATGATTTATTATGACCGTATTGCGTAGCAACACAACCATTGTAGATCTTTGGATCTCGTTTGCTTTGGGGTAACCGGGATACTTTAGAATGCAACGCGAGTGTCGATATCCTGTGTACCGATTTACTCGTCCTCTGATTAAGTATGGTGCGGGCTTGAACCTCATATACGTAATGCTTGGGAGTCCTAAATTCTGGGTCTAGTTAATCAATTAAATTTACGATTAGTTTTATACCTTAAATACACTAGGGTTGAGGGATTTTATTCCCGTCCTGTTTCCTTCATCATTAATTCAAGGTTTAAGTCATTCACTATTAGTAATTTAGGTAATTAAAATAATTTCATTCCATTCATATTTTGGTGCATTAAATAAATATTTTCAAAATTGCATTTTGTTGTAGTCCATTCTCAAAATCAATCATCTTTTCTTTTTCTTTAGAGTTAAAGTTAGGTTTCCTTTGTCTGCCCAACGTCGTCGGAACTCTATTATCTTATTTCCCTGAGGATCGATACCCGACTTATCGGATTATTACTTGAGCGACAGGCTTGCACATAAGCCTAGAGAGTACGCATTTCTGAGACACATTCTTAGTCGCGTCATGTTTTTGGCGTCGTTGCCGGGGAAGTAGGTAGACTTAGGATTAGATCAAGTCAATCTCAAACTTTGACCAAAATTTTCCAAAAATCCAAAAACATATAAAAATTTGAAAAAGCACAAAAATATTTCTCATCATCTCTCATAAGCCCATTAATGCAAAATTCTAAACTCACTCCAACTCCCCATCATACTCCAATCCACATTCACGAAAATCCAATAGTAGAGTACGACCCTGATATCCCTCACACTCCTAACGCTCCACAATTCTGGGTTCCACCTCCCACACCGTCACACTCAATCTCAAATAACACGCCATTTTCCCTCTTAGGACACACTTCAGAGAGAGCTCCGAGTATACAAAGTGAGGACACAGAGTCTTTAAGTGAGAGAAATATGTCACAACATGGTAGTGCAACCGCCGATGAGGGAGAGGCCCCGTATCTCCCTTTGAGAGACGTCTTATATCCCGAGCGCACTGTCACTCCAGGATGCATTTTACTCCTGTACAATGCTGGGAAATTTTTTTGTAGGAATGGGATGATCCAGATACTTCCCACTTACCATGGAATATAGTCAGAAAATCCATATGCCCACATCATGGAATTTCAGGAAGCGTGCGAGACTCTCAATGATCAAACTTGCACAAAAGATGTGCTCCGCCTTAAACTCTTCCCATTCTCGCTAAAGGATAAGGCTAAGACATGGCTATGGTCTTTACCTCCAAATTATATTTCATCATGGAACGAGCTACAATCCAAATTTCTCAAGAAGTTCTTTCCTCCACATCAAACGAATTCCATCTAGGCTCAAATTCAAACTTTCCAACAATTAGAAAATGAGTCATTCGATCGATGCTATGAGCGTTTCAATGAGTTAATTGCTTCGTGTCCCCATCATGGTTTTGATAAAATGAAAATCATTTCCTTTATCCATAATGGGCTGAACATTAATTCCAAGCAACTCGTTGAAACCATGGGTAGTGGTCCGTTTGTCGACTTAAACGCCAACGATGCTAAGCTTCACCTGAGTTATGTCGCCGAGATTACCCAATACTGGGATACATCTAACCCTAATGCTTAAAATTAAAATCTTCAACTGACCACCACTCCATCGTTGTCCGACCTATTTCATGTAGAAAAGAATTCTATGATGGACAGTCGACTCGATATGCTTGAGAAAGGACTGCGAGACCTACGTGAGTTATATGGAAGAGGACCAACTGGATCCATCCCAAACCCCGTCGAGAAGGTGTGTGCGATTTGTGAGGCGGGTCATTCAACTAAGGAATGCCCGACTATACCCTCCTACAATGTGATGCTTCAAGAACAAGTAAGTTGTATAAGAGGATTCAAGGGTAATTTCGGTCCACCGCATGAGAATTCTTACAATACTTCATGGAAAAACCACCCTGGTTTTAGCTATGGGCAACAACATGCTACAATGAATCCTAATTCACATGTTGCCCCTCCTCCACCACCGCACTTTCAACAAGCTCCACACATGCAAGGACATGTGCAGGCACCACCACCTCAAGGAGCATATATCACTCCACCGTGGAGAAATATTGAGGATGCGATCAACCACTTTATCAATACCTAGACTGCAACTAATGCTAGGCATGAGCGCATAATCAACGACATGAATGTGAACATTTCACAGTTGCAATCATCGTTGAGTATCCAAGAGAAAGACAAGTTTCCCGCCCAGGGCCAAAGACCACCCCAAGGTCAAACTAGTGTTAGCTCCACCTCGACAGAACATCAGGAGGAATGTCAAGTTGTGACCACTCTTCGTAGTGGGAGAGTCGTTGATTTATCTCCTCCCTCACACGACGCAACCAAAGACAAGGAGATTTCACTCGGCACGAAAGAGGCCGAAGATGTCCCTTTGAATAAGTGTGATAAAGAAGACACTAGTGTGCCCGAGGTAGTAGTGAAACCACCCACCGCGACATCATTTCCGCAAAGGTTGATTCCTTCCCACAAAGGAAACCCCCGTGATGAAGTGCTAGACGTACTAAAGCAAGTGAAGCTAAATTTACCTTTCCTCGATACTATTAAGCAAATTCCATCTTATGCAAAAGTCATCAAAGACTTGTTGACGGTAAAAAGGAGGATGAAGGTAAAGAAAGATGTCTTTCTAGCATAGAACGTGAGCTCCATCCTACTTAATGATCTCCCACCAAAATTCAAGGATCCCGGTGCACCCACCATTTCCTGCATCATTGGAGAAAATAAAATTGAAAAAGCCTTACTTGACTTGGGAGAAAGTGTCAATATTCTCCCTTATGCCATATATAGGCAACTTGAATTGGGCGACCTCAAGGTCACAAAGATCACTCTCCAATTAGAGGATCGAACCATGAAGATCCCAAGAGGTGTAGTTGAGGACGTGATCGTTCAAGTTGACACTTTCTACTTCCCGGTAGATTTTGTCATTTGGGACACAGAGCCCTCCTTAGCCACAAGCAATCATGTTCCCATCATTCTTAGGATCCCGTTCTTAGCTACGGATAACGCAATCATCAATACTCTGAATGGGAAAATAGAACTCACTTTTGGGAACATGACTTTAGAGACTAACATCTTCCATATCGCCCAACAGACGGGGGAAGAAGATGATCTTCACGCGGTGAGCCTAATAAATGAGATCGTAGAGGAGTATTTCAAGGAAAATTATTATGGAGACGCCCTAGGGTCCTGTTTAGTGTCGATCCACGAGAGTGAGGGGACATACACCGCATTCGAGAGGGAGGTTCAGGAGTTGAGAGAGTTACTTGATGAGAGAGCGTCGGACGAGGACGCAAGAGATGTGAATTGGGTTTCTCGATTCGAGGAGTTATCGGTAAGGGAAACACGCATGGTTCCCTCCAGCAATAAATTTTTGACCCTTGAATTGAAGAAACTACCCTCCCATATTAAATATGCATACATAGGAGAGGATGAGACATTTCCTGTTGTTGTCTCCTCTAGACTAGACGAAGAGCGGGAGGGTAAATTGCTAAAGATTTTGAGGAAGCACCAAGGTTATTTTGGTTGGTGCATTGTTAGTTTGAAAAGGATAAGTCCTTTGATTTTCACCCACAAGATCCATCTCGAAGAGGAGGTCAAGCCCTCGAGAGAAATGAAAAGAAGGCTAAACCCTAATATGAAAGAAGTGGTGAGGACCTAAATCATTAAGCTATTGGATGCCGGGATCATCTCCCCAATCTCAGATAGCAAGTGGGTGAGCGCTATTCAAGTTTTCCCGAAGAAGTCGGGCATGAGAGTGATTGAGAATTCTAAGGGAGAGCTAGTTCCCCAACGTGCCACCACCGGGTGGCACGTTTGCATTGATTATCGAAAACTCAATGCGGGAACTAGGAAAGACCGTTTATGGGGTCAAGTGAGCTTCGAAAGAGAGGTCGTCTCATCCCCGATGCGTATGGGGTGAATTATTGTGTATAGTAGTCGTGTGTGAGTTGGTATTTTTTAGTCTGGAGCAAAGTTCATGAGAGGGATTGAGTTAGCACACTTTTTGAGAGAGTTTTCACGTATTTTGAGAGCGTGAGCGTGGCAATTTTAGGGCACCTGAGTGTCTAAAACATTTTTAGGGCCAATACGCACGAGAGGAGATCGGCGAGAACACTTAGATTTTAAGAGAAGAGAGAACAAAAGTTTTCTGTCCAGTAAATTTCCCCGAACCCAGGTCGAACAGGTTCGGGGTACACGCGAATCGGTTCGGGGTACCTGGTAGGTTCCCCCCAGTTTTCCAAATTCATTCTCTTCCCTCCTCTTTTCCCTCCATTAATTTCACCATGATTTTTCACCCTCCAAACCCATTCCCCCTCCCACTTTCAATCCCAATTCCTTACCTCCTTCCACTCCCACTAAACCCATTCCCCTTTCCCACCAAAAATACATTCCTAACACCTATAAATTAACCCCCACCCCTCATCCATTTCTCACACCAAAATTCACTTTCACTTTCCTCCATCCCATATCCTTATTCTCTACATATTTCTCCCTCTCACCATGCCACGTCCCCGCCGAGCCAACTTCCTCCCTAAGAAATATGATGACACCACCGTCCTTGATGAAGAGGGTAAGGGCGTGTTTCGAAGCCTCCAAGAATGCCATTGGGACAAGCAATACACATCGAGCATTTTGTTACTTGAGACCACGTGCCCGATCCACATCGAGTATTTTTTTACTTGAGACCAGCTTCTCGATGATGTCACTGCCCTATTCGACCGCCGGGGGTGGTGCTCTTTTCTCGCTCCTACGAGCAATCACGTGTTTGAAGTCACCATCCGCCATTTTTTCTGCAACACTTGTTCAAAAATCCTCTACGCTTCACGAGGCCTACCTCAACGGTATCCCAATTACATTTTCCATCGCCATCATCGCTCGAAAAATGTGTGCAAAAGGGATTGTCCTCCCATGCCTTTCTAATACCTAACAAATGGTGCCCTCGCACCAAAGACGAATGCATTTCTCGAATGGAACCTAGGGAGGAATGGGTGCGGGAATATTTTCCCATTGGAAGTCTTTTGGATACGGTGCGATTCACGCACCTAATTGCTTGTGGAGCAATCAACCAAACCACCAATGACTCGGTGGTCCGGTTACGTCATGCTAACTTCCTCTACCACTTCCTCGACCCCGAGAACACAATCAATTTGGCCCAACTCTTCTACGCGGATATCATCAATGTCTCCTATGATGAGTGGGGTAAGGTTGCGCTCCCTTACGCTCGCTTCATTACGAAACTATTAATGGATGCTGGGATAGAAGACCCCGGGCAACAAATCCGACTCCCCCGCCCAATTGGCACCACCTCCACCACTCGGAGTGAACGCCAAATGCGGGTAGCTCACCCTGACCGTCCCATTCTCCATGAGGCTGCGGGGGAAGAAGGACATGATGATCCCATGATGGATGTGGGGGAGGAAGAAGAGGAGTATGAAGAAGATGATGATTTGGATTTCGAGCCCCCGGGCGCCAATTTCGATAGGAGCCTTTCGATGGTGGAATCCCGGCTTGACGGGTTCATTACCCAATACAACCAAGATCAAGCCACCTATCGCAGGGACCAAGAAGCTTATCGGAGGGACACAAGTATGATGCACCCGTTCCAATCCCACCTTTACGAGCTCAACTTCGGCGGTCCCCCGCCATCTTTCTTTTATGATCCGTATGATTTAAGCGCACCCGGACCCTCACATCCTCCTCCCTAATCAAACCTATGACTGTTTTGACATGTTTATTGGTTATGTGTTGTCATAAGCGGATTTAAAGTCATTAGTTGTATGCTCTCCTGTCTCTTATGTAACACATGCTTCTACATTGTTATAATACAAGGATGCACTTTTGTTTTAATTTGTTTATTTTATTTTTCAGCACTTTTAATTCACTTTGAGTTAGATTTTAGTCCTTTTTGCTTGAGGACAATGCAAAAGTCTAAGTTAGGGGGGGTCACAAGTGCGTATTTCTAAAACTTCACAAATTTTCAAAAATGCCCAAAAATTTCAAAAAAAATCATAAAACGGTGAAAAAATCCAAAAATATTTTTCTTCAAAATAAATAAAAATTGGAATTCAAAATTTTCAAAATTATCATTAAAAGTCGGTTTAAAGTCTCAAATTGTAAAAAATCAATACACAAAGCCGAAATTGACCAAAGATGGAAATTGTGCAAAAATTGACGACTTAACGAATAATTATGGAGATTAACAACCCCGGTGAGATTCGAGCCTTTCATTTTTGTGAAATTTATAAATCAATTTGAGCTAATTGTTAACTCAAAGTTCTTTTCAGCGGTCTAATAAGTCGTCGAGGATCTCAAGTCTTTCACTTTGATCGGTTTTGAGAAATGTGTGTGATATTGCCTAGAAAAACGTGCCGAAGAAATCTCTAATTTAAATTCATCTTGAAACGCATATGTCAACGCAATTAATATTTTTGACAATGAAGTAGGCCATCGTTTGTTACCCAAAAATATTGGTCATAAAAGTTGTGAAAAATCATCCCTTTTGTAACCCATTTTGAGCCGAATAAAAATTTATCCTTTTCGTTTGGTAACCCGAAAAACCCAAATAGCCCGAAATTGTGAAAAATGGAAAAATTCAGAATTTAAGTTCGAAAAGTGAAACAAAAAGGGGCAAGAAAAAGAATAGAATTGCTCAACAAAAATAGCAAGAAAAAGAAAAATAAGAAAAGCATAAAAATAGAAAAAAAAAAGAAGAAGAAAATGAGCAAAATCCCGGAAAAGCACTAACGGACATCATAAGAAAAATTTTCCAATTCCGAAATTCTTAACCTTTTCCAATTTCACTCAATACACCATATAACCCGAAAAAGTCCTAACCAAGTCCAAATTGCGAAATTGGTTACCGCGTAGAGAGCTAAGATACAAAAAGATAATAAAAGAGATCAACAAATGTGAATTAGAGGTAATGTTCCCGTCTTTCAAATCGTATTTCTTGATGAAATCAAATTACCCTAAAATTCCGTCTTTCTACTTGTGTGTGTGAACTTGGTTTCAATATATTTACTCTTTATATCACGCATATCGAGAGAATAACCACGTTCCGAGTGATTCATTTGAGAGGGCATTTCGTGAGATTTTGAAATCAAAACGAACTTTCGGATAAGTAACGTAATGGTAAATCGGTGGAAATTTACAGTTAAATTTCCGGCTTCGCACACACACACTATGATTTGAGACTCTTGAACATTAATTAATGATGACTATTTTCCAAAAAAAGTTTGAATTATACAATTTTTGCGTGTTTTGAATTTTCTTTGAGTCAAATTTTGTGGGTATATTCACTGCAAACCCTCACGAGACACCACTCGTCCTACTAGGGTAACCTAGTGGTTTAACGACTTGTTGCATACGCTAAATGCAGTCGCTTGGCCGCAAAAAAGGTATTTGTGACACCCCGCCTAATTAAATACCGGACCTTCACTCCTTTATTAAATTAAAATCAAGGTGAACAGTTGGTTCATTCTTAGCATCACTATCGTAAAAATACTTTTCCAATTTAAACACCCTAATTAATTAAGCTAAGTGTCAAAACCATTTTTAAACATTACTTTCCAAATTTTATTTTGAAAACAAAGATTTAATTATTTATAACAATTCAATATTAAAGAATCACACCACAATAACCCTGGAACATATAATCCAAATAATTTAAACATTCAACAACTAAATCCCAACATTAAAACTCAAAGTAAAACATCCATACAGAAATAAATCCCAAGGTGACAATACTAATAATAACTGAATCACAATGTCCAAATAAACAACTTAATAATGGAAAGGGCGACACATGCCCCACTAAATGAGTATGCTAGGAGTGGAGTCAAATAAATGAAGTCGTCTAAGCAAGTGGCCTGCAACTCCCACCTAAGATGCAGCGCGTTCCTTTCAAGGGATTCCTATACAAGACGCCCATGTGGCTGGGTACCTGTAATATATACATATATATACAAGAGAGAGAGAGAGAAATAGAAACAGGTCAGATCCCGATAGTGTAATTAATTTAAAATTCGTTTAGCAAGTATTTAAAATGTTTATAGGCCAATGCAACAACATATTAGTGCGGCACTCTCTTGAGAAATTCTCACCTTTCTTCTAATGTGCACGCCTATCGTACTAACCTTTCCAACAGATTATCTTATCTTATCTCGCACTAAACTTCCCAATGGTTTAACTTATCTTAGGTTACTCGTAAGGTTTAAAACTTGAACAATATAATTGTTTAAAAGAAAATGTCATTTAGTAACAAAGCTCTCATTTTAACTTTATTTATTAATAAAGTTTCCCAGTGCCATATTATACTTTACAAAACAAGTGTTTCCAATTTGAGTCATTATACATGTCTTACTTACCATAACACAATAGTCAGTTTCCAAATTTCAGAACTTTATATATATATTAAATACTCGTATAATATATATATTCTATCAGCACCCCACATAAAAATTATGGTGCGTGCATACTTTGCTATCCAATCCTTGTATCTCTCGTACTAAGGGAAATACAAGTTCAGAATCACTCTCGAACTGTATTAACACATACACAAACAATATTGAGGCGAATCATAGATTCCAAGTCTCTAAAAGGATAGCACATGCCCCCACGCTTTGGACCGTCTGAACTATCGATTCGATAGCCTATACCAAGGATATCTATCTTCTAGGGTACAAGCCAATATCCCCCATAAAGTTCCCATCGAGATAAGACTGTACCGGCGCGGTAACCTCAGGGATAGCAAGTAGCGCGGGCAGGATTTTCACACATAGATAGTATATGCAAAAACACAGTCATATAACTCTACTGATATTACCATATCAATTTAGGTACATCTCAATTCCCATAATTATGACATTTGTCCTCATATCTCATTATTTAGTTCTCACGTATAACCGTTCATTTCTTACTTTGATTTGAGGGATCATTTCAACTTATTACGTAACACTCATAGACTTTATCCTCCCAAGTGTAGAATTCAGTAGGTACTCATCTAATTTCCAACGTAACCATCTTATGCGCCTCTCCCCTTAATACATAATTTCATCGTCCCTTATATGTAAATATCCCAAAAATACAACTCTTGTCTTACATTAAAGGTCCCAAAATCATTCACATGTCCTACTGGTCTTCTTTATCTCCCAAAACATTTTAATAAGGTTGTCCAAGAATTATTTCTCATTAAATTGAATTCAACTAATTTAAAAAGGGGCAATATGATCCTTCCAGAAGGGGTCGATCGATCGAGGTCTGGGGCTCGATCGATCGAAGCTCTTGGCTCGATCGATCAAGCAGGTATGGCGAATTCTGCAGTTACCAGTTACGGGTTTTCTCACATAACTCCATCCAAATCAAAACTTTTCATTCCCAAACGTCCAGAAATTTGTACTACTAATAATATAAATCCATTCCATACATCTTTTACGTAAAGCATGCAAATTTCCATTAATAATCATGGATTACCAGGCCAAAATTCATGTAAATCTCAAGAACCCTAGAATTCTTTTTAACATGGTTCTAATCAGTCCTTTCCAGAATTTTCTTTTTCTAAAACATCAAAATTTTGTGGTTTAATCCTCTACATGTCAAGGGGTTTCCAGATTAACATTCAAATCATTACTACATGCGATTTCCTATCTCAAATTTGGGTTTTCTTCCATAAAACTCATCCTAATCATCCCTAGACTAACATGAGTGATGCATTAACGAAAATAAGCAAGATAAATACTTGCTTGGGATTTTTGACGTTCTGGTTTGATGAAGAATTTGGTGTGGTAGCATTCCCCATCGCGCGATCTACGCGTTGGTGGTGGTGGCGGTGTAACCGGGTGAATCGTTGGCCTTGGATTGCTTGGAAAATTCTCTCCTTCCCTCTCCTATGTCCGTCACTTGTCTTTGGTTGTTTTAACCCTATAAGACAACCTTAGACATCTAATATATCCCTTGAATTTTCGTGGGTTTAATTACCCAAAAATGTAAAATGTCAAAAATGCCCTCCCGGGGTACTAATTAAGCCTGAAAACGCCCCGAGACCCAAATTAAACCCCCGGGTACACTTTTCTGACTATCTCGACCTTTTCGAACACTTTGACGCACTCAAAATGACCATACGAGCGACTTATAATGTATTCACTTTTACTCATCAATATTTAGTCCTGACGCGACACGGGCGTGTCCTGACTCAAATTTCCAAAATTGTCATTTTATTCACTCGTGACATTTAATATAACCAATATTATATATTACTTTGCTCATTAGTAATATTTAACAAATTTCCCATAATTACTAACTCTCATCACGTTAATAATTATAACATAATTAATTTCCGGATTTATGTTAAATAATTAATTCACATTAAATTTAATAAATCCCCAAATTAATATAGCATAAAAATATGGGGTATTACAGTATTCTATCCCAATAATACGTTCAGAAGAGTTGTGACTTTATTCTTTCTCTTTTACATTGCTCGAGACGTGCAAAGTTCTAAGTTAGGGGGATTTGATTGGGTATAAATATTGTATATTTATTCCCCTAATTTCGGTACATTTGTGAACCCGAGTGATGCAATCGATATGGATTTAACTCACATTTATGATACAAACCTTCGGTTGCAAGTATTTCGTGATTCGTGTTTCTCCTATTTATTTTACAGGTTAATTATGCAAGCGGATCAAGAGAGAAATCAAAACCATGAAAGAAAGGCTAGGAAGGCAAGTTCAAGGGCATTTTGGTAATTCTATAGTCAGATCTCGGAGGAGGAGTCACTGTAAAGTTGAAAAGATCAAAACAACGTGAACCATGAAAGAAACGGCATCCAAATCCGAGTTACGGTTGAAGAGTTCTGATCGATTGAAGTTGAGGAAAAATGCAAGAAGAAAAGAGGAAAACAAGAAAAAAAATTCTAAGTGTTGAAAAGAGGAAAAAGGCACCCAAAACCAGCGAAAGTTCTGTAATACCCCACATTTTTATGGCTTTTAAATTTAGGGATTTATTAAATTTAATTGATATAAATTAATTTAATTTTAATCCTGAAAGTTGTTTTAAATATTTACTAGCGTGACGAGAGTTAGTAATTATTGAAAGTTTGTTGATTCGTTATATATTACTTATTGAGTAAAGTAATATATAATATTTATGTTATAAAAATTGTCACGAGTGAATGAAATGGCAATTATGGAAATTTAAATCGGGACGCGCCTGTGTCGTGTCAGGACTAAATTATTACTATATAAAGTGAATAAATTATAATTTACTCGTATGGTCGTTTTGATGCGCCAAAGTGTCCGGAAGGGTCGAGATGGTCAGAAAAGTGTACCTGGGGGTTTAGTTTGGGTCTCGGGACATTTTTAGGCCTAACTGGCATTCCGGGAGGGCGTTTTAGACATTTTACATTTTTGGGCATGAAAACCCACGAAATTTCTATGAGTATATCAGATAATAGGAGTTTTATTCTAGGGTTAGAACAACTAGAGACCTAAGACGGTCATCGGAAGGGAAGAGGAGAAGCTCTCCAAGGAGTTCAAGGCCAAGAACTCCACCGTTTACATCACCGTCGCCGCCAAACTTTAGATCACGCACGAGGATCGTAACCACACCAATCTTGCCCACAAATATGAACCAATAATTCCCAGGAAAGTATCTATCTTGCTTTATTTTTAGTTAATGTCTCAATCATGATAGTATAGGATGGTTTCGGACTTGTCCCATGAAAGAAATTGTTGATTAAGAGACTTTACATCGCATGAATAGAGAGATTCAATATATTCTGGATATACCCATCTTATGTAGAGGATTAACCACGAATTATTATGAGTTTAGAAACAAGAAAATCTAGGAATTAATTAGAGGAATGTATATTCTTTCAAAATTAGGGTTCTTGAAGATTTTGTCAATTTTTACCCCATTAATTCGATATCGTTGATGAAATTACACATGTTTCACGTTGGAAACCTTATATATATGTATATAGAACATGTAGTATTGTTATTTGAGAATTTTGGAGTTGTTAATTACGTTTTTGGAGGAATTGGAAGATGAAACCCGTAGGTTTAATTTGTAGTTTCTGGGCAAGAACTGCTTGATTGATCGACCGAGCCCAGATCATGGATCGATCAACTGATCGATCGATCGACCCCTTTTCTTCGATCGATCTAGCCCTCCTGGAAAATTGCATATTTCTCATTCGTTAGTTTAATCCGATTAAGATATATGGGAACCCTTGATTGTTGTTGTTGGAGTATAATGGGATATAGAAATGACCAGTAGGGCCTAGGTAGACCCGTTGAGTAACATTTTAGTGTAAGATGAGATTTTGGGTTAACGAGGAATGATTCATGTGTATAAGGAATCATGCAAGTATTTAATAAAAAGACCGGGACTTGTAAGGAAGTTAGACCAGAACGTAAGTGAGTGAATGCCTACTGAAATTATACTTAGAATAATTCGATAGAGGAGAAGTGAGTATGAAGTGAATAATAAATAAGAATACAGATAACGAGTCCGTTATACGAAATAATCGAGTAAAATGTGTAATAACGGATAATTATAATTATGGGTCATGAGAGCACCTAATTTAGCAATGTGGATGTGTATATCTATATATATGACTGTGGGATTGTGCATATATTATATCTGTATAAAAATCATACTCGGGCTACTTGCTATCACGGGGGTTTCCGTGCCGGGATGGTCTTATCTCGATGGTACCTTTATGCGGGATATTGACTCGTACCCTAGAACATAGGATTCCTTGGTACATGCTATCTGATTGATAGTCAGACGGTCCTAAGAGACGTGAGGGTATGTGCTGAGCTCTTAGTGACTTGGAACTATGCTTCGCCTCCATTTGTATGTGTTTTATGTTAATGCCACTCGAGAGTGATTCCGAACTAGCATTTCCCTAAATATGTGTGATGCAGGGACTTGATTGCAGAGTATGCCAGCACCATAGATTTTATGTGGGGTGCAGACAGTATATATATACATTATATGAGTGATTGGTATATATATCTACTTATATATGGAAACCTCGCACCATAGATTTTATGTGGGGTGCCGTTAGTATATGTATTATGCGTGTAACTAATATATATACGGATATTTACATGAGAACCTTCTACTGTGCGTAATAGTAGTTAAGTAATGTATAAATTTTCAACTTCACTATAAGTATTCAGAGACTTTACGACGGTATGGGGTTATTCTAAATAACATAATAAATCCTGAAGAGATTGATTTTTAAAGTGAATATCATAACCTTATTTTCAAGTGATAAAACCTTATGGAAAATAAGTAGAGAGACTTTTGAGGTTTAGTTGTATGGTAGGCGTGCACACTATATGTGAGGTGAGAATTCTCAAGAGAGTGTCACATACTAGCATGGTTGTTGCATTAGCAGGTAAGCATTTTAAATACTTGCTAAACTATTTTTAAACTGTTTTACAATCGAGATCTGACCCGTTTTCTGTTATCTCTTCTCTCTTGTATATATATGTATATATTACAGGCGCCCAGCCACAGGGGCGTCATGCATAGGTTCTTTGGATTGGACGCGTTGTAGATTATGTGGGAGTTGCAGGCCTTTGTTTTAGACGACCTCTTCATTGATTCAGTTCTTGTTATAGTTCTTCAGAATTAGGGCATGTGTCTCCCATTTCCCATTCAGTGTAGATTTATCAGAGATGTATACTCATTTATTTTCAGCATTGGTACTCTTTGAGTATTAACTCCTATCAGGATGATTTCATTTGTAGTTTAAATTTGGTTTGGTTAATCTAGATGGATTAATTCTTTTGTGTTGATTGCTATCCATAGCACCTATGTGATTCTTAAACTGTTGGTTCTTAAAAAGGTTTTCAAATTGGAATTTAATAAAAAACGGAAATATAGTTTTAAATTGTTTTGACACTTAGCTTAATTATTTAGGGTGATTAAATTGGGAAATTTTATTTTGCGACAGTGATGCTAAGAATGAACCAACTGTTCACCTTGATTTTAATTTAATAAAGGATTAATCGCCCGGTATTTAATTAGGCGGGGTGTCACAGGTGGTATCAGAGCATCGGGTTCTAGTGTCCTTTAGGATCTGTGCGGCTTATTATGCTTCTAGCGTTGCTTTGTTTGGTATAGAGCCCTATGTTTAGGATTGTTGATTTCTACGATGAGATTTCGTCCCCCTGCTGTAACGTATGTATCTTAGTGAATTATAATTGCATTCGAACGTGTGCGTGTGCCGAGCGATGGCGGATGTTAGATGAGGGACGTTAAGCGGACATCAGGAGGCTAGGCTTAGTTGAGATCGTAAAGTATATTCGAGGATGGTGACCATAGTCGAGGTCACCCCCATTATAGCACGGGAAGCCAGGACTGTAAAGGCGATTAGGGCGCGACCCATGATTCCCAAATGTTGTTATGGTCAAAGAAGATGCGAGAGTAGACTCACTCAATGTGGTATGACGGAGAAAAGTTTAGACAAAACGTTATAGAGAACTGTCAGTGGGAATTCTAAAAATGCGGTAATTGTGTGTGTTAGCCAAAGGAGGTAAAGTATCCAAAGGTGTAGACATAGGACGGATTGTGGCTAACTGAAAGTGAAAGTTTGGATACAATTTTATTAGCTTGTCGGAACGAAGTTATAATGGTGGGGGTTAGACACCATTTTTAGAAGTTAAATGATATGTCTGTAGCAAAATCTTAGGTACAGTTTGACTACATGTTCCGTCATCAGATGTTCAGGATAAGAAGTGAACATTGTTCTGAACTCATCACGAGAGGACCTGACAGAGGTTCATTTGTGAATATGAATCTAATCCAATCTTGTATCGAAGGATGTAGATACAAATGGAGGAGAGGACTCCAAGTGGGATATCGACTAGTAAAATAATTAATAACACCAAAAAGGGAATTCTGCTCGACGGTCGATTCAGAAGTTATCAATGTCGTGCTTTGATAGTAGAGATGTTAATGCTTCTTTGTGTGGGAAGCTAAAAGAATAAAAGAAGTTAGTCAAGAATAAGACTGGATGCAACAATGGTAGTGTAGCACCAGAAGGGGGTGGGGATACACGTCAGGGGACCCATTTAAATGATTCGAATAGCTGAATTCTTACCAAAGTGATGGCGAATTCAGTCAGCACTATTATAGCCAGTAGCATGTTCTTTAGGGACAACAAGGCTAAGTGGGATAGCCAACATGGATTGAGCCTACCAAAGTCCGAGAGAAGAACAATCCTAATATGGTTGGTATGACGCGTGATAAGTGGATTATGTGTAGAGGTATTTTGTATCTCTCACTAACCAAGAACAGAAGGAATTGACAACTCTACTGAGACGTAACGTAGATGTTTTCGCGTGGGAACCATACGAACTTCTTGGAATTGATCCCGGTATGGTTTGTCATCAGTTGCACGCCAATCCCACCTTCAAACCACTCACGCAGAAAGCACGGCGAACTGCGCCCGAGAAGGCAAAAGCCGTGGAGAAAGAAGTAGAAAAACTGCTGGATGCAAGATCCATACAGGAGGTACAATTCCTCGAGTGGTTATCCAACCCAGTAGTAGTACCAAAAAGCAACGGGAAGTGGAGAGTTTTCATCGACTTCACGAACCTCAACAGAGCATTCCCTAAAGACAGTTTCCCCCTCCCAAAAATTAACCAACTGGTGGACGCTACTGCATCTCACGACCGAATGAGTTTCCTGGACGCATACTCAGGGTATCATCAGATCCCTTTATATGCCCCAGACCAAGACAAAACAACATTTATCACCACAGTTGGGTTATACTACTACAAGGTCATGGCTTTTGGGCTAAAAAACGCAGGGGCAACCTACCAGCGGCTGCTCACCAATATGTTCAAGGACTAGATGGGAGATACCATGGAGGTCTACATCGATGACATGCTTGTTAAAAGCAAGTAGAAAGAAGACCACCTCTTAGACCTATCAAACACCTTCGAAATACTTAGGAAATACTGAATGAAACTTAACGCGAGCAAGTGTTCTTTCGGTGTCCAGTCAGGAAAATTTCTTGGGTACTTGGTTAGTAGGAGAGGCATAGAGGCTAACCCAGACCAGATCGACGCAATTAACAGGGTACAACCTCCTCGAACAATCCGGGACGTACAAAAGCTCACTGGTATGCTCGCTGCCTTAAATCTCTTTATTGCTAAATCCTCCGAAAAGTTCAAGCCATTCTTCCAGCTTCTAAAGGGGAACAAAACGGTAGAGTGGAACCCAGATTGCTCGCTGGCATTGGTTGAGCTCAAAGCTTACCTAAGCTCTCCACCACTACTCATCATACCACATCAAATAGATTCTTTGTACCTATACCTCTCCATTTCCAACCACACTGTTAGTTTTGCATTAATGAGCAAAGTTGCAGGAATCCAGCACCCCATTTACTACGCGAGCAAAACCCTGCTTGAGGTCGAGTAGAGGTACCTACCTCTGGAGAAGCTCGCCTTTGCACTAGTAGTGGCTTCGAGGAAGCTGAAGCACTATTTTGAAGCCCACACCATAATCGTCCTTACATCGCACCCTCTTAAAGCAATCCTAAGGAAGGCAGATTTGTCAGGCAGGTTGTCTAAATGGTCAGTCGAGCTCGGAGGATTTGATATCCAATTTCAACCGAGGAGCGCAATCAAGGGGCAGGTCCTTGATGATTTCATAGCCTAATTCACAGACGAGCAACCTTGCAATCAACCACAACCAACCAAACAAAAAGGGAGCCACACGACGGAGGGAATCTAGAAATTATTTCTTGATGGAGCCTTCAATTCAAAGGGGGCAGGCGTGGGCATCGTTCTTATCACTCCAAAAAATACAATCCTTGAGCAGGGAATCGGGCTTGTATTTGAAGCCTCCAACAATGAAGCAGAATACGAGGCCCTGATAGTTGGCCTCCAAAAAGAACACGCTTTGGGAGAAAAGCAATTACAGGTGTTTGGCGACTCACAGTTAGTCTCCAATCAGATCAGCGAGGACTACAATGCGAAAGATGAAAGGTTGGAAGCCTACCTCGCCTTGGCAAAGAGGCTATTGGCTGACTTTGAGGAAGTCAATTGTCCAGCAGTTCCCCAGGGGACAGAACAGCCATGCTGACGCCTTAGCAGGCCTAAGCTCAGTAATCGATTCCGACTTAGAAATAACAATCCTCATTGATTTCCTTGCTCATCCAAGCATCAACCGTAACGGCGAGTCACAAATCGTGGAGCAGGTGCTCCATATTGAGTCAGCACCCAACTGGATGGACCCACTGAAGGATTATTTGAAGGATGGCACGCTTCCAGATGACAAGAAGACTGCTCACTGGATAAGAGTCAAAGATGCTCGCTTTCACTTATCTCCTAAGGGCAAGCTATACAAGAGATCGTTTTTTGGTCCCTACCTTTAATGTATTCACCCAAAGGTTGTTGAGCAGGTTCTACATGAGCTTCACGAAGGAATCTGTGGAAGCCATATTAGAGGAAGATCTCTGGCTTTCCGAGCAATGAAGGAAGGTTATTGGTGGCCATATATGCAAATGGACTCTGCGGCGTATGTCTGCAAGTGCCTGAAATGCCAACTTCACGCTCCTATGGTCCACCAACCTGTTAGTGACCTAAAATCATTGTCCATCCCATGGCCATTCGCCCAATGGGGGATGGACATCGTATGACCACTTCCTACCTCCACCGGCAGTCGCAAGTATCTGATGGTCACGACTGACTACTTCACCAAATGGATCGAGGCAGAACCCCTAGCGAACATCCGAGATGTATATATGATAAGGTTTATATGGATAAATATAATCACCCGTTTTGGCATCCCCAGAACCATCATCATCGATAATGGAATGCAGTTCGAAAGAGGCTCTTTTCAGAGTTTTTGTAACGAACACAGAATCAGACACCATTTTAGTTAAGTGGCCTACCCTCAGAGCAATGTCCAAGCTGAGGCTTCCAACAAAACTGTGATCGACGGATTAAAAAATCAATTAGAGCGAGCCAAAGGCACATGGGTAAATGAACTACCACATATTCTATGAGATTTCTGAACCACTCCACGATGAGCAACAGGGGAAACCCCATTTTCGCTGACATATGGAATGGAAACAGTCAGCCCACTAGAAGCAAGTTTGCCAATAATGAGGTCCAACCTTGTCGACTAGGGCCATAATGATGCAGCATTGCTCGCTGAGCTCGACCTGGCCGATGAGTGCCGAGAGCTAGCCCTAGTAAAACTAGCGACCTATCAGCAACAGCTCGCGAGGCATTACAACAAGAGGGTTAACCCAAGGACATTCCGAGTTGGGGACTATGTCCTAAGGAAAGTCCTGGGCAGCGCAGTAAAACCATCAGACGGCAAGCTAGGGCCAAACTGGGAAGGACCCTTAAAGATAACAAGAGACAATCTGCAAGGCGCCTATCACTTGGAAACGATGGAAGGTAGAGAAATACCCCGAGCATGGAACGCATCCAATCTCAAGAGATTCTATTTTTAGATCTTTCTTTTATTCTTTTGTTATGGAGTTAAAAGTTCATTTTTCTTGTCATTAATGAAAGTTATTCAACGATTGCATTCTAATAAGTAATAGCTATATAAGCTTTATCGCACATCTTTTCCAAATGACAGGCACATTGATCATTACGCCATAGCAGGGAATTGTCCCTCCTCAGGTTGTCGTTATGAAACACGAAAAACCTCTTGACATTGCCCCTGGCAATATATGAAGCCCTACAGGAGATCGTTAGGCAATATGGCCAAATTTAAACTGGTCACCAAACCTTATTTGGTTGAATAAAATCCTGATCGGATAGAACATCCAACACCAGGTGTGTCCTTGCCAATTGCCACACTTAGGCCTAAGGGAGTGTGACGACACGACCTAAAAGGTAAAGTGGTGCACAATGGTATCTCGATGTTATACTGGACTGGGAGGACACTTGCGTGATAATACAAACTTAGAAGATTATAAAAGATCAAGAGTATGGAGATAATCTTCACTTGTTTAGTCGGCTAAATTGGCCTAAAACATAAATTTTATTAATCCACTATAGTTACAACAAATATAATACATGTTTAGTCGGCGAGCTCGCCCAAAAAATTGGCACAACATTACTTCAACATAAAATACATAGAGTAGCTACTGGAAAAATCTCAGTGAGGATGAGGCCTCTGAACGAGATAATCAGCCACTTGAGCCCTTCGACCATCATCAGGAGCAGGAACCAACTCTTCCTCGGCTTCGTTAGCATCTGACTCTAATAGCTGCCGAGGGATAGCATCGATGGGTATCCACTGATCATCTCTCCAGAAGGGATTGGGCATCCGAGTGGAAGGAGATATTTCATGGCGGTACCAGAGCATAGAGTTCCTTGGAACCTGCATCTCCTTCAAAGCACTCAACCACCCCCTGATGAAGGCGAGCTCCTCAAATTCTATCAACCTCGTCGGAAAATCCAGCCAACCCTGGTCATAGCCATCGGCCCATACTCGTCGAGGTCCTTTTTTAAACAGATGCCGCAACTGAGTAACATCCCTTTGGAGCCCGACAACAATCACATATGCTCGCTGGACGTCACCGTGGAGCTCTTCCATTTCACTATCTGAACGCCTGGTGCTCCTGCCAGCTCGCAAAACTAATGGGCCAGTGGAACCTCGCAGCACAGGGGGGACGTCGCTCGTGCTAGCCCTAGCTCGCGTCGATGAAGAACCTCGCAGCACAGGGGGATCGTCGCTCGAGCCAGCCCTAGCTTGCATTGATGAAGAGCCTCGCAACACTGCAGGGGCGGTGCTCAATGCGTGCTCCCTGAGACGTGAGACCTCTTTCCTTAAAGCTTCATTTTCTTGCTGAAGCATCTCACCAACCTGGTTGATCTTAGAAGCATCGAGAAGCTTTGTCCTCAACGCATTCACCTGTTCTTGCACTGAAGCACCAACCTCTTCCATCTCCTAGAGCCTGTCCTTCAACTTGGCCACAAGCTCAGACTGATCCTTATACTTTTGATTCCTTGACCTAAGAGATTTGCAAAGCCTAACAAAGGCCTGGAGAACCTGAGGACTGGCATTGGGACCAAGAGTCCCGCCCAAATGAGATGTGGCAGGAATATACTCTTCTACATCAGTCAACTACAAGACATAAAAGGGCAAGGGAAAGAAAAATCAATCAGTGCACTGGGAAAAAGAAACCTTTTCATTGATAAGGGTGAAAAGTACATCGAGCAGGAAAAAGAAAATTTACAAACAGCGAAAGCAAAAATATAAGGTATTCCTAGAAGTAAAAACTAACTACAAACCTCAGTTTGCCCAAAAGTCGATGGTTGCTTCCATCTATCAGTATCAAGAGGAGCACCGCCCTCAGCAGGGGTAACCTCTGTCGCCACAGCAAGGGGAACGTCAGCAGAGATTGTTTGGGAGACAGGGTCAGCGGCTACGATAGCTGGGGGAGGGAGTTCTTCCATAGTCGGCTTCGGACTTGGGTCATGCTCATCGAACATAGGAGAGTATATATCAACACCAGCAGCTAAGAGGGCCTTGTTCCAGCCCTTCTTGAAGTTCAGATGACTAATATAGCCTATCTGAACCTGAGCATCCTCGTATGCTGCAGCCCAACCAAAGTTATATGAGTCTTCCTTGGTAGTTACCACCTCAGACTCCTTCTTCTTCAGCTCCTCAGATAGCACTCTGTTCTCTTCCATGATAGCCATCTTGCTCGATCAAACCAGGTCGTAGGCTTATCGCAACTCTTTCAACTCTTTAACTTCCGCGTCCTTCTCCCGGTTGGCAGTAACAAGAGCCAAATCGGATGATATCTGAGCAGCATTAACGACTTTAAAACCATCCTCGAGCTCTGTACCCTTCAACCTCAAGGCTTTATTTTGCTACTCCATCTCACTATTTCTCTTCACCAGCTCATCGCGAGAACGATAGAGCATGACGAAGTCAATCGTAAACTGCAGGAAGAGGAAGACATTAGAAGAAGGAAATGATGGAATTCATTAAAATATCGGAGAAAAGAAATAGTCTTACCAAAGCTAGCCTCTGGCTAGCCTGTAGGGCCAGTTGATCAGACCCCAATTCCCTTTGGTGATCAGTAGGAAGAACTGCTCTCTCGAGCAGCGCGGGGGTCAACTGAGGAGAAATTGCAACAGAAGCCCCCTCAGGCAGTGCAGACACCGGGACTAAGGCCTGTCCAGCCTTCGTCCTCGATTCCATCCTCTTCCTCTCCTCCTTTTTCTCATTCTCTATCTTCTTCCTCTCCTCTATCCTCTTCTTCTCCTCCGTATTCTTTCTCTCATTTTCTTTTTTTATCTCCCTCTCTTTCACCTGCTCTTCCTATCTCCTCTTCTTCTTCTGCTCCTCAGCAGAAGACCGAGAACCAGTAGCCACGGCCCTAGAGCTAGACTTCATCTTCTTCGACCTTTGAGCGAGGAGCACGTGATCTTCATCATCATCGTCCCGAATTAAATTATTCCTTGGAGGAACCATCTCCTCGCTCGAACTACTAAATATGCTCGGTGACTCTCGAGCTTCAGAAACATCCCCACGATCAGAGGAACTGCTACTACTGGAGCTCCCTTCACCCAAATTTCCACCAGCACCACCTACGATATCGCTTTTAGAGCTGATCTCCTCCTCATCCAACTGTATAGGATCCGCAGCAGTCTCTTCAGAGGTATCAAACTCAGGGATACTGTACACCGACCTTGATATAAAAATGGAGCCAACGTTCTTGTATTCAAGCAAAAAAGTAGCAAACCGGGGATGCTCGCCGTCAGCTAAAGGATCCCTGATATTCCGGTCCTTGACCAATTTAGAGAGACGAACCTCGCTGAGAGAAGGTTCCAAGCTCTTCAACCTCGCTGAAGAAAAAATAGAGAAAAATCAGAAAGATCACAAATCAACACAAATTAAAAGAGCAGAGCAAAGTCTACCTATGTATTCTTCCCCATAAAAGGGAACAGAGAATCTATCAGACCTCAACCCTTCAAATTGGGGAGAAAACTGCCAGTTTCTAACAAGGAAACCTTCTTGGCAATAGTCCTTATGGGAATCAGGTAGGTTTACTACCAATACCCTGTCAGGGCTCCTAGCTTTGAGATAGAGGACACCAGAGCTAGTTCGAGAGAAAGAGTAGCAAAAACAGACCTCGGCAAGCCCTAACATGGTACCATACAACTGATTTATTCTATGGATGCCATTGATTATATTCCACATATTGGGCGAACACTGTGCAGGAAAAATATTGAAATAATCAAAGAAATGCAATAACAGATTGTTGGGAGGAAAAGTGAGTCCCCCCTGGGAGAGCTACAAAACATGAATTCAATGGGCATCTTCTATCTCTCTAACGTTTCTAGGGGGAGGCACATCACTCAATCTCTACCCAATCTGGGATGTTATAAAACTTCCTAAACTCGGGGACCGACCTATTCCCAATCTTTGCCATTGGAAAACCCTAGAAAACTACAAATTCAAAGAAAAATACAAAGAGAAGGCACAGGAGACTTACAAGATGGAAGTTCGACTCGAACGATGAAGAATAACGAGCCCAAATAACAAGGAAGCAATGAGAATGGAGACTGAGAGAAGAAAGTGTGAATCGCTAGAGCTCACAGGAAATGGAAGAATGTTGAGAAGGTTGAAATGACGGTCGAAAAGTGACTACTCTAGAAAACCTTTAAGTATTGCTAATCATGGTGTACAAACCATGAATTAGGTGCCGCCAGAATCAGTTTCCCAACTTTTGAAGAGTTGCACAATGTATGAAAAAACCGTTATGGAAAATCATTTAAATTTATTGAGCCCAAAGTATGGCCCAACAAACTTAGGGGCAATTGTGGGTACCCAAAATTAGAATGATGAGCCTGGACGAGTAGCCCAATGCTGACGACCCAAAGTCCAGAGCCCCCATCTCTTAACTGGTCATGATCCAGTCTCCTTCTACGTTCCCCTTAAGAGAGGTTCTAGGGAGAGATGGAAAACGTGGAGGAGTCCAACACCCCCACTTACTAAAATGAACATGTATATATTGAACCCTAGGTCCGGGGCAAAGGACAAGTTGTATTCTCTATAACCACTCTCCAGAGTATATAGAAATAACACTGACTGCACCACCGTGGACGTAGGCACATCTTTCCTGAACCATGTACATCCTTTGTTGTGTGACTGCCATTTTACCTTCCTTATTCCTCCTTGGTGATTACTTTTCTCTTATCTATTTGTGTTGCATAATAATTGTTACCACACACACACACACACACACAGATATATATATATATATATATACACTAGTGACATGCCGGTGCCTGAAGAACAATAAATGTGAAAACAATTTAAGTAAAAGTTTTTTTGACAACACAAGTGTAAAAATAATTTGGAAAAATTGGGCAGATTTTCTTTTGTTTGTGTGACTATCCATTCCGTAAAAACATAAAAATAATGCACAACAATTGTATTAATAGTCCGTCTTTGACCTCACATAAACAAAATATCCCTCAAATACAATTTTAAGTCATAAAGTTTTTTTTACAACACAAAATGTAAATATTTAGAAAATTTGGGCAAAACTTTCTTTATTTATAGGACCATCCACCCTGTTAAGAAATAAAAAATAATCCAACAAAAAAATACTATCACAATTATACAATTATGAAAAAAAAAATACCCATCTAGTTCGATATACACTAATTTTATGATCAACATTATCTTCCAAGGGTCCGAGGGAGTTTTCACTTTGAGACAACATCATGTATTGTAAGTTCTACCACAACTGGGACACTGCACAAAATAAATAAACCAACAAATAATTGAAAACATAATTTGGATTCTTTGGAGACATTTGTGTGCTTAAAAACATCCTAGGAGAAGCTTCACTTAAAATATCAACATTAAAATAATGACACAAAGGGATGTGGATGAGATAGTATACCTGGAATTATGATAGTTGGAATTGTTAAGCATCACCCAAAAATAAATAATAAAAATAAAGAAGTTCAACCACTTGTGAGATAAAAGACATGGTTGGGCCATTATAAAAATATGCCATAGTTCTTTACAATGTATGAAATCAAAAGTCACAAAACTATTTTTTCCATTTTTTATTTACAAAAATACCTTCGGATTATGTAATATAAAAGAACGGCCTAATAGACTATACATAAACAATTGCAAAAATGTCATCCCAGTTTCGTAGTAAATAAAAAAATGTTGGAGCATAAAGTTTACAAAAACTAGTATAGCTAGGCATAAAAAAATGAATATTCCATTGATAGCCATTCATAATAGATTCTTAGGATACATTCTCTGAATCACTCTATGAAATGTCAACGTATCCAGCTTGACTTATTTCTAATTAAGACTAGGGTTGTGCATAATAATCAGGAAGAAACATTAATAACTAGTGTTGTATCAAAAAATAACACGACCCGGTGGACTAATAAAGAAGTGACACATGTCATCGTACTCTATGGTCCCAAAACAGCAACTAAAAGTGGTCGACTGAATTATCTCCTTAGTCCCACACTAGCTGACCACCTCAAGAATATGAACAGCCAGTAATATGAATAGACGCATGTGAAGATCCCAACAGTCACCATGAACATGCATGTGGACAGTTGCACATCTACTAATTGTAATAGAAAGTTGTAAATACCTAATGTATAAAATTATTCCACCCATTTATGTTCTAATTACTATAAATAACTCACTACCTCTCTCAGCTAAGGGCAACTTAAAGCAGTTTATTCAAAATCCTAGAGAGTTCCTGAGAGGGATGTACTAAACCCTAATACCTAGTGACATTGTACCCGTGGATGTAGTCACTTCATTAGGTTAAAACACGTAAAAACTCTATGTCTCTTTCTTTATCTCCCATCCCTTTTTATTTTATATATTTATTTCTTTATCGATGGTTGATAATAATTGGTTTAATTAAGCTAAGACTCATCCTAATCAATAAACCAATTTTATACCCCAACAGAATGGCTCAGTTTTTAGGAAATGGTAAGCTAGTATTTTTTAAACTTATTTTCCATCAAGCAGTAATTTTTCAGTCACTTGCTATGAAGTACTCAAAAATGGTAGAAAATTTAGAGGGTAACCACGTCATTGGCAATGACTTAAGTACCTTCGTCCCCTCTGGGAATAGGGGATTTACAAGGAATTCTAATTAATATAACCATGGGTCAAGAGGCTATGTAAGATACCATGAGATAGTTAAGTCAAACGCTCCAAACAAGGCTCATAGTTAGACCCATCACTAGAGGATTTCTTCCTGTACCCTATAGGCATATGCCACCTGCTAACCTAGTAGGAAGATAGAAAAAGAGAAGATCTAGGTACTCTAAAGCAATAAATGACATTTAATATCATCTTGATGTGCATCCACTCTCTCAGGGGAGGCCGAGTGCCCTGGACAAGCTAAGTAGGGGATCAACCTTTGATATTAAGGTCCCCGAGCTGTTAAGGTCATAATAACAGATAGCCCTCCACATTATAAGATCGACGAGAATGGTCTGGCAGGTCAATAACTAGTGTGCGAAGATCCATACATGCCAAAGAGACTTACCAGGAAAAGAGCTCAACTGAGAAGTTAAGAATGTCCCAATTAAAGTCAATCCGAATTAACATCCCTGGAAAGGTTCGATTAAATGGTTGGAAGATCGTCTAGGAGAAATAGCCAAATCCAAAAACCCCCTGCAAAGTAGTTTTGTGAAGGGATCACCTTTCGACCCTGTAATAGTTAAATTTCATACAAATGCAAAGTTTAAACCACTTGTGGTAACTCTTAAGTATGACAAAAAAAATCTATCTCATACTTCACATGGAATAATATCAACTTGTTTTCGATATCTACTCAGTCCCTGAGGTGGCATTTTCTAGAACTATTACTAGGTCGGCACAAATTTATTATAACAACTTGTCCAGAGGACATATCTCCCACTTTGAATAATTCAATGAATTTATCAGTAGTAACTTCTACTTTGAAGCCAAACCAGTCAAGAATGTAGCTCATTTGTGGAGTGTTTGCCAATAAGTAAGAGAAACTACCCGTGAATATATCACTCGCTTTAATAGAGAAAAATTGGACGTTGTTGATTATAAGGAAAAAATAACTACAATGATGAGTGGTTTACTCCCTGAGAAACCATATTATGCCTTAGCTAAAGATCCACCAAAAACTATGACTGAACTCATGGCTAAAGTGGGTAAGATTATGAATGCCAAAGAGGTAATAGATGGGAAGCAATCTCATAACACCAGGGCCAATAATAATAAGGGCTCCGAGAAGAAAGAGAAGATGGACAGAAAGGTCTAGAAACCCAAGAGGTACGATAATTATAATCTTTTAACTATTGGTGTGCATCACCTCCTGGAGGAAATCTAAGGGATTAGGGACTTGAGATGTCTTGAGAAGCTGAAATCTTGCCCAAATCAGAGAATTAAATCCAAGTATTGTGAATTCCACAAAGATCACGGGTATAACACATACAGTTTTATAGCCTTGAAAAATGAGATAGAAAGTCCGATTTGCAGAGTCAAATTCTCCAAATTTATGGATAGAGAAAGTAGATCAGAAGAGCGAGAAGCCTGAAAATAATCAGAATCTTCATGTAAAGGACGAGACGATAAGAAAGAGGCAAAGATAATGATGCCAAGGATGATCTAGATCTGCCAAAGATACACAGAAAGGCTGTGATTGGGGGAAAGGGATTTCTTTTGGCTGTCATTTCGTTACAGGTGGTGACGTTCGCGGAGGTGATGACATAGTCCAGAGTAAAGCGTACTTGAATGAAGACAATGCATGCTCCTACATTTGGAAAGTTAACTTTTTTAGCAATATTAATAGTTTCTCTAGGAAAGTAAATAAAGACAGATTAGTAATAAGATTCTCCAAGGATAACCTATCTAGAGTATTGTATCCCCACAGTGATCCTTTGGTCGTCATAATGATGGTGCACGAAGAAAAAGTTATCAGAATACTGGTGAACAATGGAAACTCAGTCGATGACTTATTTTAAAACTTTTTTAAGGGACTAGGGCTGGGAGATAGTAAACCGGAGCCCTATCACATTCCACTCATCGGCTTCTCTAGAGAAAATGTGTATTCCTTGGGAACTGTCAACCTAAAAGTCATAATTGGGAGTTGGCCAACATATCGAACTGAGAAGATTCATTTTTTCATCTTAAACAAGAGCATACAAGCAGCCTACAACATTATCCTCAGTAGGATTGGCCTAAAAAGTTTTTAAGTTGTACCAACCACTGTACACCAATGCCTAAAGTTCCCTATATATTATGGGGTCAGCATTGTTACTGGAAACCAAATCGAAGTTGAGGAATGCTATTACACTTCATCAGACCAAGAAAAAGTGAACAAACTTACCACCCCTTACCAGATAGAGATTGTATATCCTCACGAAGAAGCTAAATTGGTCAATGGACAAGTTATTGAGGTAGTAGAGACTATAATCCTTAATGATGAGAATTCAAAAAAGACAACATAGATCGGTTCCTCCATGGATCCACCAATTAGGCAGGAATTAGTGGACTTTCTTAAATAGAAGAAGGACGTGTTCTCTTAGAGCCACGAGTATATTCCTAAGATTGACCCAAAGTTCATATGCCATGAATTAAACAATGCCAATGATGCAAAGACGATCAAGCAAAAGTGGCGTGTCTTTAGTCTCAAGAAGAATATGTCTATTCAAGAGGAGGTGAAAGCGCTACACGATGACAAACTGGTCCAGGAGCGTTGGTTAGTCCGAAAGGCATAACTAAAAATTTATAGGACCCATATCTCGTTAGGAAAGAGGTTTTGGGCACATCTTGCTCTCGTATCTGCAACTGGTGATACCCCGTCCTCAAATCTATCTTAGAGAAGTACAAAGCTCTCCTAAGTTGATCAAATAAATCATCTATCTGAGGCAACGAGTATTTGTTCCAAATGGTGACTTTATTTAACTCTCTGTAGTCAACACATAACCGAAGATAACCGTCTCTTTTCTTCACAAATAACACCGGAGCACCCCACGGTGACGTATTGCGCCTAATAAACCCTTTCTCTAGCAAGTCCTAAATCTGATCCCTTAACTCCCTCATCTTAATAGGAGCCATACGATATGGGGCTCTCGCAATCGGTCGACTTCCCGGTGCTAAGTCAATTATAATCTCAATCTCCCGACTCGAAGGCAGACCCGGTGTTGATACCAAATTTAGTCTGCTGACATGGCTCAATTGAGTGATGACACGTGGCAATCTTCCTGGCAATAACAAACACTTCCGAAAAACACCTTGACTTCGAGGAACTCAACTTCCTCGACCCACTCAAATACTCCAAGAAATAGACGCTCTCCGAGGAACCATACTGCAACAAGGAACTCTGATTCCCCGATCAATTCAGATGCCCCGACCAATAAGAGTTCTCCGAGGAACTTTAATACACTGAGAAACTTATGAGTATTGAGCTACTTAGGCGGTCCGAGCAGCTTAGGCGGTCCGAGCTGCACCTCGAACAGAGCATTAATGACAGGATAACCAACAGATTGACTGCGCATTAAGTGCTCATTATTATCATACAGATGTATACACCTAATGGATAGCTATGTATTACCCTTTCACATGTACAGCCTGAAGGCTATAAATACATTGTATTATCCTCATTGTAGGGGGACCGGGAACTTCTTGACTAAACTGGTAATCAAGAATTCCCAAACAGTCAGCAATAATAGAAACAGTGGACATAGGCCATTCTTATAAGGCTGAACCACTTTAAAAATTCTTTGTCTCATTTTATTTTATCTGTGATTAAATAATTAGATATAATCTAATTTTTTACATCAACAGATTGGCGCCGTCTGTGGGAAATGACTGGTAATATCGTTTTTCATAAAAAACAATTCATTACAAATGGCTGATAATCCAGAACCCAGCAATCGAAACGCTGGAAGCTCTCCAAATCCATCTGCTCCGCCAAACATTCCAGATCTGGCTGGAATAATGACAAATCTGGCGCAGGGCCAGACAGCCATGCAAGAAACTATGCGACAACTCATACAAACCCTTCATGGCGGGGTACCGACCCATTCAGGACATCGAAGTGTTCAAAGAAATACCCGTTTACTTTATTCGCGTACTAGGCGTACCGATTCATATCGTACTGAGGAGTTTGAAGATTTTTCTTATCAACCTAGACGAACTTCGTCAGTACGAGCCACAAATACTGAACAACGTGTCACTCTCTCTCCAGAAAGGACTAGTGCGCTAGAAAGGTTAAGCAGGGTATCTCCTTTTGATCGATTAGGTCCTAGGAGGAACAAAAGTCCTCCTAAGGCTGCGTCGAGGATCTTTAGACGGTCATCTGAATTAAGAGAAGATTCTGCCCAGTCGCGACCAGCTGCTCGTCAAGATAAATCACAGGAAGCCACCTCAACGCGATCAGTTGCTCGAATCAACAGGCCCGAGGAAGGAAATGATGCGTGGAAAGGCTCTATTCAGAGGCTGGAAGACAGACTAGGGGAAATAGCTAAGGCCAAGAACCCCTTACAACGAACTTTTGTTCAAGGGACACCCTTTATCCAGACCATTATGGATTTTCCCACGCCGTCAAAGTTCAAAGCACCTGTTGTGACTCCCAAATATGATGGAAAGACCGACCCTGTTCTTCATGTAGAACAATACCAAGCTGCAGCCGACATTTATGCTATTCCAGATGAGATGAGATGCAGAGCATTCTCAGGAACTCTTATCGGATCTGCTCAAATATGGTACAATAATCTTCCTCGGGGTAAGATCTCAACTTTCGTTCAACTCGCCGAGTTATTCATTGGAAATTTTTTTTTTGGGGCAAAACCAGTTAAACGAGTAGCGCATTTATTAAGTGTTAGATAGAAAGCTGGTGAGAGTACCAGAGATTATATAACTCGTTTTAATAACGAGAAGCTCTAAGTCATTTATTATGAAGAAAAGACAGAGATTACCGCCTTGATGAGTGGGCTGCTGCCCAACAAGTTGTACTACACATTGGCCAAAGATCCACCCAGAACCATGTCAGAACTGATGGCAAAAGCGGCCAAGATCATGAATGCCGAGGAGGCTATGGCTGTGAAGAAGAATATGGACGCCAAAGAAACCAAGGTGGAAGGTGATAAAGTTAAGAAGAAAGAGCATAAGAACAATGGTGGTGACAAATAATAAAAAATAAGGTCGTCATGGGAGGTATTAAAGAAATTTGATAATTACATTCCTTTGAAGATAGACATCAACAATGTTCTAGATGAAATCAAGAACAACGAGGAATTAAACTGGCCAGAGAAAATGAAGGCAGACCCTGACAGGAGGAATAAGGCAAAATATTGCGATTTTCACAAAGATCATGGCCATATGACCAAAAATTGCATAGCTCTTCAGAATGAGATTGAAACACTTATTAGACGAGGAAAGTTGGCAAAGTATGTTGATCGTAGAAATGAAAAAAGAAACAGCGACCGAACAAGAGAGAGGTCTAGATCTCCTCGTCGAGCAGAGGAGAACAAGAAAAGAGACCATGAAGTTGATCCCGAAGACGACCCCGATCTTCCCAAGAGACCAAGGCAGCCAGAATGTGAGGTATTTTCAATACTCTTTGGGTCATTTGATTGTAATGTTATTACAGGTGGAGATGCAGGATGAGGAGACCTTACTGCAGAGAGAAAGGCTTACCTCTGTGAGGCTCAAGCTTGCTCATACCTTCAACGAATAAATCTAGCTGAGGAGGATAGCCCGAGAAAGGTAAACACAGATAAATTGGTCATTGGTTTCTCAAAGAACGACCTCGCAGTTGTTCTATATCCTCATGATGACCCATTGGTGATCAAAATGAGGATGAAAGAAGTAATGATTTAAAGAGTACTGGTAGACAATGTTAGTTCGGCAGACATCATGTTCTACTCGTGCTTTGACAGTTTAAATCTAAAGCTATCTCAACTGGAGCCTTATCATAGACCCCTCCTCAGTTTTGCTGGCGAGAAAGATTTTCCACTTGGGACGATCAAATTGGATATATTCATTGGTACATGGTCTGCTTGTCGAACATAAAGAATGCGCTTCTTCGTGATGGATAAAAATTTTCAATCATCCTACAATATCATCATGGGAAGGGTAGGATTGAAGAAGTTCGAGGCAGTGCCATCTACGGTACATCAATGCCTAAAATTTCCAACGAATTTTGGAGTAGGAGTTGTGAAGGGTGATCAAAAAGTAGCTCGGGAATGCTACTATTCATTTGCCGAGCAAGAAAAACTGGAGGAATCAAGGAAAAAGACTACTACCTATCAAGTGGAGGAAGGTGCGGAAATTGAAACATTGGATCCTAGAGATGAGTCCCAACTCGTGAAAGGCCAGGTGGTGGAAGCTACTGTAAACATCATTCTGGACGATGAGCACCCTGAACGAACAACTCAAATAGGTTCGTCATTGGAGGCCTCACTAAAACAGAAATTGATAACTTTCCTAAGAAGAAGAAAGCAAACTTTTGCATGGAGTCATGAGGATATGCCCGAAATAAACCCAAATTTCTTATGTCACGAACTCAACGTGAATAAGGAGATCAAGCCAGTAAATCAGAGAAGAAGAGTATTCAGTCCCGAGAAGAATCAAGCTATACAGGAAGAGGTCGAGAAGCTCTAGAAAGCTTGCTTTATTGAAGATGTTAAATATCCAGACTGGTTAGCAAATGTGGTGATGGTAAAGAAAAAGAACAACAAATGGAGGATGTGTGTAGACTTCACCGACCTCAACAAAGCATGCCCAAAGGACCACTTTCCCATGCCTCGAATTGATCAATTAGTAGATGCTACCTCGGGACACGAGCTGTTGAGCTTCATAGACGCTTATTCTGGATACAACCAGATTAAGATGAAACCTGAAGATGGGGAGAGTACTTCTTTCATTACCCCTAGGGGAACTTACTGTTATAATGTTATGCCTTTTGGTTTGAAAAATGCAGGTGCAACATATCAGCAGCTGATGAACAAGGTGTTTGCAGAACAAATCAGTTGCAATATGGAAGTCTATGTTGATGATATGCTGACAAAGAGCAAGAAAGCTGCTGATAATCTAGTTGACTTAGGCCAGACCTTTGATCAACTAGATAAGTATCAAATGAAGCTGAACCCGATGAAGTGCATATTTAAAGTATGAGAAGGCATGTTTCTCGGGTACATTGTCAATTAACGAGGTATTGAAGCAAACCCTGAAAAGATCAAAGCTTTGTTAGAGCTGCGATCTCCAACGACGAAGAAAGAAATGCAAAGTCTTACAGGACGAGTAGCAGCACTCAACAGATTTGTATCGCGAGCAACTGATAGATGTCTCCCATTATTCAAAACCCTTCGAAAGACTTTTGAGTGAAATGATGAATGTGAGAAGGCTTTTCAAGACTTGAAGAAATATCTGGGAGCACCTCCACTATTGTCCAGGCCAGTGATGGGAGAAAAATTGTACTTGTATCTGGAAGTGTCAGAGAATGCAGTTAGCTCGGCATTAATAAGAGTGGATAATGGAGTACAAAAACCAATTTATTACACTAGCAAAGCCTTCCAAGGAGCAGAGATCAGATATCCAAAGATGGAAAAATTGGCACTAGCATTGATCGAGGCAAGTAGAAGAATGAAGCCATACTTCCAGGCTCATACTATAGTCATATATACTGATATGCCATTGAGGCAAGCTCTTCATAATTTAGAAAAATATGGAAGATTGATGTATTGGGCAATAGAGCTCGGTGAATATGACATAATTTATGAACCCAGATCATCGCTTAAAGGGAAAGAAGTAGCAGATTTATAGTAGAGTTCACCTATCCTGATACCCCCGAGGAGCAAAAGCTGCTCACCGATCAACCTGTGGATGTTACAGAATCATCAAACTCAAGCCCAGACCAACTTAGGTTGGTAAAAGGGAAAGAAGTGATGATCGACGAACAACAAGAAATATTAGGAGAGGGTGAAAAGAAGTAACAAATTTTCCACCGAGGAACTCTGTCAGATCAGAAATTTGAAGATGAGTTACCTATATGGAGTTTATATGTGGATGGCTCATCTTGCACAACAGGCTGCGGGGCAAGGATTGTTCTTAATAGTCCAGACAAGGACGACATGGAATATGCCCTACGCTTCCAATTCAAAGCTTCGAATAATGAGGCTGAATATGAAGCCATGATTGCAGGTCTTAGTTTGGCAAAAACCATGGGGGCAGAGCAGGTTATTGTCTTTAGTGACTCGTAATTGATCATAAATCAAATGATGGGAATATATGCAGCCAAAGGAGAATTAATGATCAGGTATCATGCAAAGGTAAAGGAATTGGTATCAGAATTTACTGCTATTCAGCTGGTCAGAATACCAAGAATGGAAAATGCGAGGGTAGACACCTTAGCTCGATTAACATCAGCTACTCGTACCGAGCTACGAAGAACAATCCCAATTGAAATTTTAGCTGGTCGGAGTATAGATGAAAATTTGATGATGAATTTTATTACCCTTAATTTAGGACCCTCTTGGATGGATTCCATCAGGGCATATATTGAGGAGGGGGAATTACCAACTGACAAACTTGTAGCTAAAAAACTGAAGTTTAAAGCTGCTCGTTATGTACTGAATAATGGTATTCTGTACAGACGAGGAATTATAGCAGGTTTGCAAAGATGTGTGCATCCCATCGAGGTGAAATACTTGATTGAAGAGATCCATGAAGGGTCCTGTGGAGCCCATATAGCAGGTCGGATGCTTTTGTAAAGGGTTATGACGCAAGGATACTACTGGCCAATGATGAGGGCTGATTGTATAGCCTATACTAAGAAATATTAGCTTTCAACTTATTCAATTAATATCTACTCCATGTTCCAACATTTTATATAATTACTTCACATAGTAAATTAATATAAAATAAGTTCTCAAAAGCGAGGGTTGTTACACAAACCACCCTTAATAATATGAAAAGTCAGTAATTTAAATAGATAGATATGAAGGTCTCAGCAGTCACTATGCGCATGCACATGGACATAGTTGCTAATTGTAATGTAAAGGTGTAAATACCTAATGTATAAAGGTATTTCATGTCTTCATCTTCCTATAATAATAAATAACTCACTACCTCTCTCAGATACGGACAATTGAAAATAGATTATCAAAAACCCTAGAGAGTTCCTAAGGGGCTTGTATCAAACCCTTATACCTAAGTGACATTGTACCCGTGGATGTAGACACCTTGAACCACATAAAAACCCTGTGTCTCTGACCCCTCTCTATTTTATATTTTTCTTACTTTATATGTGGTTGATAATAATTAGTTTAACTAAGCAAAGACTCATCCTAATAAGCAAACCAAGTTTAGACACCAATAATTAATATTGATTAAAAAATATGTGAAATGAAGAAGCGATATATAAATGATATATAGACGATGTACCTCATTGTGCGAACCCCATATAATAAATATGTGTCTATCTCTCCACTTTTTATGCATGAGCATCGACTCCAAATCCTGAGAAAGGTTGTAAAATGGTTAGAAGTTGATATTGTAGCATCACGTGCGTATAAAAGATATATCAAAAAAAATAATTGCATATATCTCATTCACATTTATAAGAGTACTTCGTGGTGCATAATGTTTGTTGTGAAAATCAAACCATCATCAAGAAGGAGGATTCTAATTCAATTTTCACTTGTTCTTCGATATAATGCTACATATAACTGGCCATGAGTTAAAACCGGTGTGTACAAGTCAATTACCACAAACTTTATTGATTGACCATGCGATTTGTTAATTGTCACGGCATATGCGAGTCGAATTGGAAATTAACATCTTGTCATTTTGATGGAAAATCCACCAACAAAGGATTTTAATATACTCTTAGAATAAAGACTAAATTTCCACACTTATCCCCAGTCTGTATTTGGGCCTGAGTTACCTTCTTTGTAAACTAGTAATGACCAACTGTATGCCATTGCAAATATCATCTTTTGGAACAATATTTCTCAACAGTATAATTGGACACCCTACTTCCAGGTCCATCTTAAATAGGGGTAAACCAAAAGGATTAAGAGAATTTAAAATTTTGTTTGGGTATTAATTATGTATGCATATACCCGATTCATCGTCGCATAATTTTTCTGCAATGAAATGTTTTTTTTATCACATGGGAAAATATTTAAGGCTAAATTGTTTATATCATTCATGCCATTATTCCATCCAGAAAGAATTATTCGTTCGATGAGGAAGCTTAGAGTAATAGTACCATACAAATTCAATAATGGATAAATCATGCCAAATAAATCTTCAACATCATTACACTTGTGTAATGTCGGAGGTAACGATACATTTTCAAGTGGGTTAGACCGAATCTAATGAAAAGGGAAAAAAGTAAAATGAACATAGCCAATACAATAAAAATATATTGATCATGTATATAAAAAAAGGTGATACCTAATTCAAGGGCATTGAAAACTTCCTAGTTACAAACTCCAAGTGGTTGAGTCACATGTTTAGATATAAGGTCAAAATTGTAACACCCCTCCTAATTAAATACCGGGTGGCTAGTCCCATACCAAATTAAAATAGAATATACAGTTGACTCATTCTTAGCATCACTGTCGAAAACATTTACAACTCACCCAATACCAAATTAAGCTGGTGTTAAAAACTTTCCAAATTTTAATTTCAACAAAAACCATTTTGGGTTTAAGAATAACACAACGCATTTTATTCTACAACATTGATAATCGAACAGATAACACAAACGAATTTAAATGCAATTGGAATAAGCATTCCCAAATAATATTAATCCATTACAGTAATCCCAACAATAACAAATGTATTAAAATGACACGAACACAATAGTATATGACTCCGATAGAAAGTGATAACTGAAATCCTTTGGGCGACATGTCCTAACTAAGAGAATACTATGAATTAAAAGAAGATAAGTGTCTAAGAAATACTCCATAGCTCGTCATAATCTGCTAAGGTTGGCGTCCCTGTTGCTGGACACCTGATACAGAAGATATAATAGAAAAGAAAATATGCAAGGAAACGGGTCAGAGCCCGATTGTGAAAATAATTTTGAGAACAACAAGTATTTAACAAGAGCAATAAAGCATTTGTTATGTACATGTTAGGATTCCAACTCTCACTTGTTATTCTCACCTCTCAACTAGAGTGCACACTTAACGTTTCCTCTTAATCTCCTAGTTAATGGTTCCTCATTACTGATTTCCATAATATGATTTCATCCCAGATTATAACCCCGTATATCCCATACCATACGTCGTATAATCATTCATTCACATTCTATATAAATCATTTCTCGTTAACATGAATCATTTCTCATTAATATGAATTAATCTCTTCAATAAATATTCGTTAACTTACTTCAATACTATTCTCAATTCACCGTAATCTACAATTATCATACAGTAGATTATTTAACCACAAAATATATCCTTTTATTCATTTTATTCATTATATATATATATATATATATAAATATACATATATAATGCGGCACCCCGAGTCACAGCTGCAATACAATGCATTACTCTGCTATCAAGTCCCATCATCGCTGGTCGCCGAATAGGGGACTAAAGGTTCGATAAGGATTCCTCGAACCACAAACATCAACAAACAAATTGGAGGCGAACATAGTTCTCGTATCCATGGGTCACGCACATACCTACGTTCCCACAATCAGCGAACTTATCAACTCCCCGATAAGTCTTTCATAGACCTATGTTCGTGAGTGACAAATCAAAAATCCCATGGATTCATCAGGATATGACTTCCCTCATGCGCAAACCTCCCGTCTATAGCAAGTAAGCTAGGTATGTCATACAAATAATAATCAATCAATCAAATAGGCATTATCATACCTATAATATACTATCAACAAGGTACTCAAATTAACCTTAGATTATTCCCATACGTAGTGGTATATCTCTTTACATCCCACTTATTAATATATCATAACTTTACTTCTTAATTTAATTATCCCCGAGCCTTACTCAATATTCAAGGTTCAAATAGGTTTTTACTCAACATATATTAGTATGAAGTCACTAATACCTTACTGGTCCAAATCGTCATCTCTCCCGAATTACTACGAATTTAAACTCTCCCTTTAATTAGGTTTAAAATTGATAGTTTCAAATCTGTTATAAACACATCTTATTTCACTTAGGATTAAACCCTCTTGTAAACTTAAGGAAACCCAGGTGTTATATTAAATCACCCCTACTGGTCCTATCTTTAATCCTCATGCATACCAATTAGAATCCAACAAATGAATCTAGCAACCGAAATTTATTCCAATTTAATTATCATTATTTTAATCAATTAAATCCCAATCAAATTAATTCAAATCTTATCTAGGGCTTACTTATCTTCTCTAAGTCCCATAATATCCAATTAATAATCACCAAAGATCTAAAGAAAGTTTGGGATAAGAACCAACATTAAAAATAAACAACTTTAACAATCCTGGGGAGGTCGATCGATCGAAGGCAGGGGGTCGATCGATCGATCGCCCAGGTAACAACCCAGTTTTTCTGCATTTCTGCAACTATGGGTTTAGCCATTTTTGATCATTCAAACCATAATATTAACATCCCAAATGACTCATAATCCTTACTACATGATATATTAACATATATGAATGATTTCTAATACTCTAAACATCCTAGAATCATCAAGAGATTGAATTAAAAGCATGTTTATATCTTCTTTTTCCAGAAAATTATCAACATATTATCTTCAAGAACACATCAATGGTTTTCAGAATTTCTTCAATAGATTCATGATTATTTCGTGGATTACTAACTACCTACAACATGAGTTTTATTCCTATATATTTTCAGTTTCCAGAAATCCATTTAACAACTCCATTATTTCTTCCAAACATGAAAAATCATCTCTATTAATACTATTCTAACATGGACAATATACAAACTTAGATTGTCATTATCAAACACTTGCCTCTAATGAAGATCTGATCCTTTGGTGTAGTATATCACAGGTGGTTCTCCTTTCTTCGGTCAACCTCCGGTGGTTGGTGGTGACCCTTCGTTCTTAGTTCTTCTCCTTCCCAAGTAAACTCTTCTCTTCCCAAGCAACCTTTCACTCTCTCTAGGAAGATGACTTCTCTATTTTGTGTAGATGAGATGAATAACCCAGGTGCACTTAATCTTCAAATACTTATAATAGGACAAAATCCAAAATCACTATTTATCCCCCTATAAAAATGACTAAAATGCCCTTTTGGGTTGTCTATTCATTTCCAAATGACCCGAGACCCAAAACTAACATCCAAATAGACTTTTCTGACTATTTCAAACCTTCCGGATGCAACGACGCAGTCAAAATGACTATAAGGTTGATAGAAATAAATTTCCTTTTTAATTTAACAAATTAGTCCCGACACGTCCCATACCGCGTTCGACTAAAAATCCAAATTACCGAATTTATATCTCACAGCAATTATCAATAATCATCACATTCATATATTACCTAAATATATTTAAGTAATATTCAGAACCATACATTTTAATATCCTCAATTCGGATAAAATCCAATTAATCCATTAATTTAAGGTACAACCCATTTTAAAAATCTTTAAAATCACGGGGTATTACATACTTCCCCCCTTATAATAGAATTTCTTCCCAAAATTCAGGAATATAAATCATACCGGTAAGGTCAACTCCAAGTATAAATATTACATCGCAAGAAATCTAAGACGTACTACCCATACAGTACATTATCAAAAATCCCTATTGATGTTATACGCCCAACCTCACCATATAGTTTCAACTGAATCGAATATATACTTTACCCAATCATCCCTATACCTTCCTCGTGACAAACTTTGGAAAAATACATGATCCTCAATCATCAAGTAAATACATCCTGAAGTCACAACTACTCACTGTTTCACAATTATGAAAACTACTACCATTCAACCATCCAGGGCGCCCATACACCCTATCGTACCACTTTCATTATAAGATTTATCGCAAAGGTTATAAACTCATATCCTAAAGACCTAACTTATTTTGACTCCCAACGGTTATTAGTTTCATGCGTGGCGTGTCTCGCAAGCGAAATCCAAACAAGGAACCCCCCCGATACACTACTACCTAAAGTAGTCGGTCATCGAAACTCCTCAGGTCCTTAGTCAATAGTATATAAAAAGAAGGTTTATCAATTTTAAAAAGAAATCAGGTTTATCGATTTAAAAAATTAGGTTTTATTGATCTTAAATAGAGTCTACTCATCTACTCTCTTATAAAAGACAAGATGTTGGATAGTAGTAGTACATACGCTCTCTATACCACAAGTCAATGCACGCCGATTGTCACATCATGCTCGGACATGCCTAAAGTAAGTAATCCCATGATAAAAAATCAGACCCACGTGATGACATGAAAAATATAGGTGTCCCCAACCCCTCGGTGAGTCTACATAAATAACAATGCTATAGGCTAAGTTTAGCAACCCTTTTGCCCACCCAATATTAATTGCTACAAAAATTAATATACGCTTCATAATTCCTTAAATAGAAAACATACCCTCATTCGAAGGTGGTCGTTGTTGATTCGCCGCCTGATGGACGTTATATAAACGCCCGTACTGACCCTGCTGTGCGGGTGCTGCTGGAATGGGAGGTAGTGCTAGCATCGGAGCTAGAGCTGGAAGAGCAGCTGGTGGAAACACTGGTTCCTGTGGTTCCTGTCGACCATTTTGTTGCTGAGGGAATTTGTCTTTATCAGGAAAATCTTGTCGTTTATGGCCATACTTGCCGCACACGAAACATTTTCTCGCAAACTTCCCACCACTTTGTCCCTGTTGACCCCGACCCTGCTGGCCATTACCTCCTTTCCCTTGGCCCTGATGAGCCTGTCTCTAGCCTTGATGGCCCTGCTGTCCTTGCCCATTACCTCTATCCTCAAATCAATAATCTTCAGATCGCAACCGCTTAGCATAATCCCCTGTCTGGGAACCTGCTCACCCTGACGCTGATGACTCCGCCCTAGTTGAGTCCCACTAGAACTGCCCCCAGTAGTCTTGCCTTGCAGGCTTGACCCAAACCCCCGCTTAACACCCTGAGCATAAAATTGGTTATCCTGGAAGTGAATCATTGCAGCATTAAGAACATCTTCATACATACGTAGTGAACGATTCCCCAATAAATGCTGGCGAATCTTATAGTTCAACCCATCAGTGAACATTAGAATTCTCCTCTCCTCAGTGGGTACCTCTGCTGGTACCAAATTAGTTAATCACGTAAATTCTTCCTCGTATTCCGCCACCGTCTTCTCTCCCTACTTCAAGTCAAGTAATTTTCGCCTCATCTCTTTCTGAATGGCGGAAGGAAAGTACTTCCCATCAAACTGTACCCAAAAGTCTTGGATAGTCATTATGTCTCTCCCCTCCATAGTGGTCGTAACTTCCCACCATTGCAAAGCTGCCCCTACTAGCTTGAATGTGGCTAGTATTTGACGTTGATCCTCAGTGCATTCGAGCATTCTCAAGTTCCGTTGGATATCTTTCTTCCATTGGCTAGTAGTCACAACATCTGATCCTCCCTGAAACTCAGGTGGGTGCGCCTTCTGAAAGGCATCCCTCGCTCGTTCCCATGCAGTAGGAAACACTTGCCCTTGCGGTGGTGGCACAATTGGTGTCGGTGCTGGAGCCTACTGAACAGCATCTGGAGCTGCATTGACTGCTTGAGCGACAATTGCAGCAACTTTGGCCACAGTCATCGTACCCTGAGCTGGGGCAGGCTGAGGTGCACGTCGAGGAGGCATCTGAAATGAGAGTACACTATTAGTATTTGATATAACAAAATAGCTGAAGATCGTATGCGTAAATAGAAAAGTAATAATACTACTCATAGGGCTCTACATCAATTAACCTTAAGATGAAAACACAATAAGCTGTACAGATCCTAAAAGACACTAGAACCTGATGCTCTGATACCACCTGTAACACCCTGCATAATTAAATATCGGGTGGCCAGTCCCATACCAAATTAAAACAGAATATACAGTTGGCTCATTCTTAGCATCACTGTCGAAAACATTTACAACTCACCCAATACCCAATTAACCGGGTGTTAAAAACTTTCCAAATTTTAATTTCAACAAAAACCATTTTGGGTTTAAGAATAACACAATGCATTTTATTCTAAAACACTGATAATCAAACAGATAACACAAACGAATTTAAATGCAATTGGAATAAACATTCCCAAATAATATTAATCCATTACAGTAATCCGAACAATAAAAAATGTATTAAAATGACACGAACACAATAGTGTATGACTCTGATAGAAAGTGATAACTGAAATCCTTTGGGCGACATGCCCTAACTAAGAGAATACTTTGAATTAAAAGAAGATAAGCGTCTAAGCAATACTCCATAGCTCTATAGCTCGTCATAATCCGCTAAGGTCGGCGACCTTGTTGCTGGACACCTGATATAGAAGATACAATAGAAAATAAAATATGCAAGGAAACGGGTCAGAGCCCGATTGTGAAAATGATTTTGAAAACAGTAAGTATTTAACAAGTGCAATAAAGCATTTATTATGTACATGTTAGGATTCCAACTCTCACTTGCTATTCTCACCTCTCAACTAGAGTGCACACTTAACATTTCCTGTTAATCTCCTAGTTAATGGTTCCTCATTAGTGATTTCCATAATATGATTTCATCCCAGATTATAACCCCGTATGTCCCATACCATACGTCGTATAATCATTCATTTACATTCTATATAAATCGTTTCTCGTTAACATGAATCATTTCTCAATAATATGAATTAATCTCTTCAATAAATATTCATTAACTTACTTCAATACTATTCTCAATTCACCGTTATCTACAATTATCATACATTAGATTATTTAACCACAAAATATATCCATTTATTCATTAAATTCATTATATATATATATATATATATCCATTTATTCATTTAATTATATATATATATATATACACATATATAATACAACACCCGAGTCACAGCTACAGTGCAATGCATTACTCTGCTATCATGTCCCATTATCGTTGGTTACCGAATAGGGGACTAAAGGTTCGGTAAGGATTCCTCGAACCACAAACATCAACAAACAAATTAGAGGTGAACATAGTTCTCGTATCCATGGGTCACGCACATACATACGTTCCCAGAGTCAGCGGACTTATCAACTGCCCGATAAGTCTTTCATAGTCCTATGTTCTTGAGCAACAAATCAAAGATCCCATGGAATCATCAGGATATGATTGCCCTCACGCGCAAACCTCCCGTCGATAGAAAGTAAGCTAGGTATGTTATACACATAATCATCCATCAATCAAATAGGCATTATCATACCTATAATATACTATCAACAAGGTACTCAAATTACCCTTAGATTATTCCCATACGTAGAGGTATATCTCTTTACATCCCACGTATTAATATATCATAACTTTACTTATTAATTTAATTATCCCCGAGCCTCACTCAATATTCAAGGTTCAAATAGGTTTTTCCTCAACATATATTCAGTAAGAAGTCACTAATACCCTACTGGTCCATATCGACATCTCTCCCGAATTACTACGAATTTAAACTCTCCCTTTAATTAGGTTTAAAACTGATAGTTTCAAATCTCTTATAAACACATCTTCTTTCACTTGGGATTAAACCCTCTTGTAAAATTAAGGATACCCAGGTGTTATATTAAATCACCCCTACTGGTCCTATCCTTAATCCTCATGCATACCAATTAGAGTCCAACAAATGAATCTAGCAATCAAAATTTATTCCAATTTAATTATCATTATTCTAATCAATTAAATCCCAATCAAATTAATTCAAATCTTATCTAGGGCTTACTTATCTTCTCTAAGTCCCATAATATCCAATTAATAATCACCAAAGATCTAAAGAAAGTTTGGGATAACAATCAACATTAAAAAGAAACAACTTTAACAATCCTGGGGAGGTCGATCGATCGAAGGCAGGGGGTCGATCGATCGATCGCCCAGGTAACAGCCCAGTTTTTCTGCATTTCTGCAACTATGGGTTTAGCCATTTTTGATCATTCAAACCTTAATATTAACATCCCAAATGACTTATAATCCTTAATACATGATATATCAACATATATGAATGATTTCTAATACTCTAATATCCTAGAATCATCAAGAGATTGAATTAAAAGCATGTTTATATCCTCTTTTCCAGAAAATTATCAACATATTATCTTCAAGAACACATCAATGGTTTTTAGAATTTCTTCAACAGATTCATGATTATTTCGTGGATTACTAACTACCTACAACATGAGTTTTATTCGTATATATTTTCAGTTTCCAAAAATCCATTTAACAACTCCATTATTTCTTCCAAACATGAAAAATCATCTCTTTTAAGAACTATTCTAACATGGACAATATACAAACTTAGATTGCCATTATCAAACACTTGCCTCTAATGAAGATCTGATCCTTTGGTGCAGTATATCACAAGTGGTTCTCCTTTCTCCGGTCAACCTCTGGTGGTTGTTGGTGGTGGTGACCCTTGGTTCTTAGTTCTTCTCCTTCCCAAGTAAACTCTTCTCTTCCCAAGCAGCCTTTCACTCTCTCTAGGAAGATGACTTATCTATTTTGTGTAGATGAGATGAATAACCCACGTACACTTAATCTTCAAATACTTATAATAGGACAAAATCCGAAATCACTATTCATCCCTTATAAAAATGACTAAAATGCCCTTTTGGGTTGTCTATTCATTTCCAAATGACCCGAGACCCAAAACTAACATCCAAATAGACTTTTCTGACTATTTCAAACCTTCCGGATGCAACGACGCAGTCGAAATGACTATAAGGTTGATATAAATAAATATCCTTTTTAATTTAACAAATTAATCCCGACACGTCCCATACCGCGTCCGACTAAAAATCCAAATTACTGAATTTATATCTCACAACAATTATCAATAATCATCACATTCATATATTACCTAATTATCTTTAAGAAATATTCAGAATCATACATTTTAATATCCTCAATTTGGATAAAACCCAAATGAATTTAATTAATAATAAAATCCAATTAATCCATTAAATTAAAATATAATCCATTTTAAAAATCATTAAAATCACGGGGTATTACAAAAACATTGATTTGTTCCCCAAATGCAGATCGCCTCGGTGATACAACTACAATTTCCTTACAAACTCCTCTTAGGATAATGGATAATATTATTCTGAAATACTCACCTAAAACAATTGTTATTCCCCCGAAAGTCTTTTTAACATTACCTTGAAGATTATGATCAACAACCTCAATACAATGCCTATATTGCATTGGGAATTCTTCCCATTTGATAAGTTTTTCTATTTAAATACCTCTCCATGTATTGAATGTTTTGTAAATTCACAATTGGATTTTTAAAATATTTCTAATGGAATGCAAAAGTTGATGTGTAGTTCGATCACCAACCAATAACAAGGAAACAATTAGTTATGATGTGAAAATAATAATTATATGGCCCAAAACTACGATAAAAGGTTACAAATGTACTGTACAAAAATGTTTTGCCTGTGCCAGGAACCCCATTCACGACGTAAATAGTTCTTTTATTTTAAAAAACAAACGAAGTTATCACCATGTAAGACATACTTTGCACCTCATTAGGCATGTAACTTCAAGTTATGTGTCACCTTGCTCTACTAATGATTGTAATTTGATATTCCCGCACTAATTTATTCCCAGCCATAGTATTCTAATAAGAAGTCATAAAGGCATTGGAGGAAATTCAGATAAACTCTTAAAACACCTCATTTAAAAGAAACAATCCATAATATTGAACTTGGATGTCCATTGGATTTAGAATGGAAAATAGTGTACGCAACTTGTGCATCAGATCATCACATATCTGAATTTCCTCCAATGCCTTTATGAATGGAAAATTGATTCCATAATAAATTGGAATGCAAAGGAAAACATTGTGTAAGTATAACATCGAAAAGACGTCTGAGCTGATATCTAGTTCTCATGATTGATGCTTCTTGTAAACATTGAACCCATTCATTATCGTCTTCAAGTAATCCCCTCCCTACACACGTCGACTTAAAAGTATCTTGTATGACATCATTGATCACGTGTAAGAACTCAAGTGATATAGGTCTTTTCACAATGGTAAAAATCATTTATAAATAAAATCTTTCACCTAAACTGGGTCTAGCATAATACATTGGTATAATTAAAAACTCTCGTGTTTTCCTCGGAGTCCAAAGTTTTGTTGTAATCCTCCACATATATGTTTATGAAAACTATTTGTAGGTTTAAGCTCGTGAAGAAATATTCAACGCACATAATGCAAAAAATCCAGTTAGCAAAATCATTTGAACCTTAAATCATTGAGTAATCCTACTTGGAGATTCTGCAGGATTGAACATAACACGATGCATTTAAAGGAAATGTAAATCCATTTGCGTAACAAGTAGTTTTTCCTAATGCATGCTATTACTAAAAAAATTCCAAGATGCTTTTGGGGTTCGATGTAACTTATATCTAAATACTATAGGATTTCATCAGCACCTCCCTAAACCATAATTGTACGATTCCTATATATATGTAACTGTTAATATATTTAACACGTCTTAAACTGACATAAGCCTCAATGTTAATGTGACAGTTAAATAGTGTAGACAAATACGGATTATAGGGCACAACATAGTTGTTTCTTACCCTTTTCTCCCATTTGACGTTTCATACCATTATTAAGGCAATGATAGATTGGATATCCAATATTTCACATTGAAGTGGCATTTGAAAATGCTTGTGGATATTTCTTAGTGCATCTACCATTTTCCATGCTATGAGAATTAAGATTTAGGGAGCCACAGAGACCATATACCATACAATCCAGAATCGTTTGGAAAAGCATTGGATCGTCTGTCGGGTATAGAAACTACTCACAAATTATGTTATCAACCTAAGACATGCTTTAATCTTACTTTGACTATCAAGGAAAAGAAGAGCGTGCATGTGGGGCAAACCTATTTTTGAAATTTGATTGCAAAAATGTGGGCAACTTTCTTTCTAAAATTATTTGTATCCTTAATCTCCTTCATTAATGTTTTTTCTTTAGTTCATATACATAAGCGACCAATTCAGGACGATTAACTACATTCTAACCTAATAAAAATTCCTTAGTAATTTCAGGCCACTTAGGAATTGTAGCCATTCTGAGAAAAATATTTGGGTGTTAATGGAATCATGTCATGGACATAGAATCTTGGTAGATCTCAAACATATATCGTGCACTACCAGTGAAAGAATAGGGAAAAATCATTTGTCTACTAATTTGCAATGGTTCAACACCCTTAGACATAAATTTTGAAAGATCTTTGTATAATTCAGCAGGAACGATGTTCTGATTGAGCCTGAAATAAGTTAAACGATTTTGTACAAATTTCCATTGGTTCAACACCTTTAAACATACGATTTAAAAGATCTTTGTAGAATCCAGCACGGAGGGTGTTCTAATTAAGTCTGAAATAAGCGAAACGATTTTGTGATGCCAAAGCCCAGGCGTCTACAATGAAATCCTGAAAAAGTTTACCTCTTCTCAAAATTGTATAGTACTCATTACCATGTTGAAACAAATAAGAACCATAAGAGTGAAACAGAGTAAGCCTATTAATTTTCTTGACACTATCTATAACATCCCATATCTTGGTTTTAGGCTCCCAAGAAAGCTGATCGTGAGGGTATAAAAGTACATAAGGCAAAGGAAGGTATGTTGGGTGACATTTATTGATTTACATCAATTGATTTACCCTATTTAGGTGAACAACAATATCTCCCATTATAGAGGAATTGCATCCATCTCCAGGAAAAAATAACAATAATCTCATCGGATGATGAAAAATTATTCCTTTGAAGAACTGTTCCAATATTGTAATAAAGGTATACTGGCAAGTGAAAATGGGATTTCGTTCATTATATGCTCTGATACAACTTGTAAAAGGAAGATTTCCTTTAAATTAAATTAATAAGTTCTAAAGGATGGTTCACGAAATATTCTGAATTTTAATTTTTTTCAAAATTAATTTTCTCTTCTTAAACAAAACTTCAATTCAAGTTCTCAATTATGAAAATCAAACCAAACATGATTTTTTCCAAACCCATGATTTCGACTTGAATTAAAGTAAACTAAAATTACCCAATTTACTTAAGCACCAATTAAACAGCTTTTTGTGGTTAAACCAAATCTATCGTGTTATACCTAAGCATGAATCTAGATGTGAATTTGCAAGATAAAATAAACACAATCACACGATGTATGAGGAAAACACCCAACGGAAAAAACCTCAGTCGGCCCAACCACAAGTCCACGAAGTATGGAATTATAAAGGACACGACAAAATACTTACAACAACGATAGAATACTTTGTTGCATGGATGAAAACCTGCACACTTAAATAAGGCATCAAACGCATAGGGAATATACCAATATAAATTGCAGAATTAAATCCTCCCCCTTTGTCTAATATTATCCACTAAAGAAAGACTTCTCCCCCTAAGTTAGATATCCCCAAATTAAAAGAGTTAGATACCATTTCTCCCCCTTTTATTCAAGAATAGGCAAATATTAAGTTACATAAAATAACCCATTTCGCACCAATTAATTTAATTCTCACCTAAAAGAAACGTGGGATAAGCATAATGAAATAACAAGTATATCATGCAATGTTTTACAGTGATACAAGAGGCATAAAAAAAATCATGGCAATATAAGAACAACTAATCTATATTAGGAACAATATATACCAACTATGATGCGATAGCAAAATGATATCAACTATAATGAACTGAAATAATCATTGGATACTAATGAAAAATCGCAACAAGATAGATATTTACATTAATAAATAACATACAAGGATTAGATGTAAAAGCAAAGACTCAAAACAAACGATACCCCATATATATATATATATATATATATATATATATATATAAACACCACACAAGACACTAAACACGATAAGCTTTCCACACTCGTATGGCATAAATGTGTCTAAAAAATCATATGGTAAATGGAGTGAAGGGGTGTGAACTAGAGACAAAAGAATTAGGACCCAATCATTTAAACATGTTCAAGGAGTTGTATTTGATTGTAAAACTTTATCAAACTTAGGTTTAACCTCAAGTGACACGATAAAATGAACTCAAAGAACAAATAAGCACAGTGTACAAAAGCCTAGAATTTTGATGATTCTATGAATCAATAGAGTCATGACATAATAAGTATAGATATGATTCATTGTCCTTGTGCAAATCCTTTGGTATTTACATCCAAACTCCCTCAAAAATAATAATTAGTTTCTTTCATTTGAATGATCATATCAAACTAAACTACGTTAGCCTTAGCTACTTTTTATAATGCCACACTTTTTTTAGGTTGTTGCAAATGGTGGATTTCATGCAAAGGATATTTGCTCCTTTTGTATCCCTTTCTCATGCACCCTCAACTATTTTCTATAAAATTCAAATAAATTTTACAGGCAACGGTTCTTACATGCACAAATCCACCATAATCACAAAATATGTAGATGATAAAATTGATAGGAGAACATTTCACAAAGATCAAATGTACATGTGGAGTTAACGTTCAAAAGAGCTCGTGTATGTGTCTGTAGGCATAGAGAAAGGGAACCCATTAAGCAAGTCAAAGTCAAACTACTCCATGCAAGCATGATAAAAAATAATTTAAGAATTGAAATTCATAACCAAAAGTTCTAGCCACACGGATATGGAGAGATATAGGATTCAAACACAATGATATGCCACACAAAATGTGGAAAACTAAAATACACAAAAAAATATTTATGAGTTTTTCAAATTTTTAACCAAATTTTAAAAACAAAGATTAATTAAAGGAAAAACAAAATATTTTTTGTATTTTTCAATAAAACTCAAAGAATGAAGAATGAAAACACAAAATATACACATGTCATAATTCTAGAAAAATGTGTATGATGAAGCATAGACTAGAATATGACAAATAAAGATATAAATAGCAAGAATATATCATGAACCACAACTAGTTTATGTATACATGAAAGCAATCACCCAAAAGATATTGCAAGTGAAGAGTCATGTCCAAGCATGCAAAAATAAACCATTCCAACATTTATACGTCATTTTCGGTACGCGTACATCAAACCATAAAAACAATAAACCTCAAAAATGATAAATTTCCATATTCAAGCCTAAAAGGATGTAGCATGATAAATCCTTAAAACATCTTAAAAATCAAGATCCTGCGATATCTTAGTGTAACCCTCTCTGATACCAATTTGAAAATGAGATTTCTTTCATTATATGCTCTCATACCACTTGTAAAATGAAGATTTCCTTTAAATTAAATTAATAAGTTTTAAAGGGATGGTTCATGAAATATTCTAAATTTTTATTTTTTTCAAAATTAATTTTCTCTTCTTAAACAAAACTTCAATTCAAGTTCTTAATTTTGAAAATCAAACCAAATATGAATTTTGCCAAACTAATGATTTCGACTTGAATTAAAGTAAACTAAAATTACCCAATTTAGTTAAGCACCAATTAAATAACTTTTTGTGGTTAAACCAAATTTTATCTTATTATACCTAAGCATGCATCTAGATCTAAATTTTCAAGATAAAATAAACACAGCCATAATACGGTGAAGTATGAAGAAAATTCACAATGGGAAAACCCTTGGACGACCCAGCCACAAGTTGACTAAGTATGGAATTACAAAGAACATGATAGAATAATTACACAACGACTCGATGCCCTCGTAAGCATTGACGGTCTTCATTCCTTCCACCTCCATCTAGTGACAATGCATGAGTCCACCGTATAAAAAATCCACGAGTATGGAATCATCCGCAAGAAACATTCTATATGGTGTAGAGAATAAACCTGGTGCCAAAATGATGATCTCAAAACATATGTTATGAAGAAACTTAGATCATACAAAAAATTTCGGTGTAAAAACTTTTATTTTGTTTGAATGATAAAGAATTAAAGATTAACAAAGAACAAGGGAACTTTTGGAAGAGTGTATTATCTCTAAAGTTTGGAAAAAGCCTTACAAAAATGTTAACTTTGGTACTATATAAATGGGTGTGAAAGTAGTGGAAGGTTACAAAAGAAAAACTGCTGAAAAACTGCCATTTTCACACAAAAAACTATTTGGTCGTTCGAATGACATTCCAAGGTCATTTGAATGTCATATTGAATGATAAAATAGAGAAAAAAAATAATCTTTTTTGAAGGATCGTTAGAATGTCACTTGAATCTCATTTGAACTAGGGTGTGCGAACGACAAATTAAACGAGAAAACATCTCGTCTGAAGGATCGTTTGAATGACATTTGAATCTCATTTGAATGAGTCTATTCAAATGAGATTTCAGGCCACGAATCTAGATAAATTCAATACGAACATGTGGCCTCCAATTTTGCATTTTTCTTATTTTTTTTGAATTAGTTATGAGCTTTTTTTACTGAAAGGTGTCGGAGAACAAAATCTTTAGATAGTATGAATTCAAATTTTTTTTTACAAAAACACTAACACCCAATAATAAATTTTCATGTCTCAACATAATATAAGCATTCATACCTGAGAGGTCCTTGGTGTTGATGACGAACACAAGGCACGAAACACAGCCTATGATGTGATCTTTTTTTCACCTGGCCGCTACGTCTTCAACATTAATGTCATAAGTTCGAAAGGTCACAAATAAATTATATCCTATGACCCAAAGAGTTTTGTCCGGAATGAAGCCAACACATACACATTGACTCAATTGGAAATTTGTCCTTACAACAGGTTCTGGTTGGCTCAAAAGGATTCATCTAAAATTGCAAATGCATGATGGTATATGTATATAAACAGATTATTCTCCTCCAAGGAAAATTGAATTATTTGAAGTAAATCACATCATAAATGGGGATTTATATGTTCCCCAAAACTCAATTCCACGTCCAGATCATCTCTGTATAGTTGTGGATATGAAACTTTATTTTCAAGTCCTGATTTTGACAATAAGGTCCCAATACAATGATGTAGAATACAATGAATGGTGAAATATGTAAGTACACTACCTTTGAGGACTCTAACATCCATATAGACACCAAGACTCGTAATTTCATTTGAAGCATTATACTATGTAAAATGATTCTGAAAAGGATTGCATTGAGCATCCTTACGATCAAATAAATATCTAATTTTTGGTGGGTATACAATAAGATATGGCAAATGAACATGTCCATGTTTGCAACACTTTCCAAATAGGGCGTACTTTTGATGAGTTCGATAACATTTCATCCATCCAATGTAAAGTGAGACAATAATGGCACGGAATAGTCATTGGGCCGAAAAATGTCTATTAAATTCTACATATACTGCTCAAGACCTACTCGTACTTGCAACGTTGTCGACGTATGGTAGAGTGGTTTTATGTATAAAATGAAAAGAATGTGTTAAGAAGTATAACAAATGTCATTAGATAAACGATAAATAAAAAAATATAGACAAATGATTTACCTACGGAGATTATCCTCAATTGGGGGGGATACATTTAATACTTAATGTATTAGTGACATGTATATTTTGAAGAGGTTCAGACTGCTTTAGATGGTTCAGATAGGATGCCATGATTAACAAATGTGTCAAGGTCAATTTTCTTAAAATCTTAGAAAATGTTACGGGGCCAAATCATTGGGGGGTAACTTGGTCAGGTGGGATTAGTAAAGTATCAGTCAAAGGACTAAGTCTTTGTATAGGAAAATTTAATTGTTCAGGTGTTCTTAGTTGTATAAAATTGTTAGTTATTATTCAAGGGAGTTCAACCAATTCATTAACAAAGGATAATTGGGAAACCTTTGATATCTTAGTTAAATGTTCCATTCTAGTAAGGGTAGTGGTACTATTGACTAGTGAACATTGGGTGTATGAGTAGATGGTTGATTGTCTAGTGTTTTTTATAACTGAAGTTCTAATTCTTGACCACATCGTTGTCGTTGGGAAAATGCATGTTTTGAGTTTCATCTATTACATGGTTATATATATTCCACCCTTGAGTGGGATTATGGTGTAGGGGGATAGGGACCAACATATTTAGGTTGTGGAAGCATAACATCACTCGAAGATTGAAAGTGGAAAAGTCTTTACCGTTCTCACCATTGCCGTTGAGCCAGAACACGGGTTAAGATTAAGTTACCAAGGAGTGTTAAATTACTAGTGGAAGGGGAAGATTGTAGTGGAACGATGACTTCATCTGTATTTGTTAAAAAAAATCTTTCTCGTTCCTGTTGCTTCTTTGCGCCAGTGAATGTTTTTGAGATTAAGGGTTCTTAAGGTGCTGAAATAAGGAAAAGGATTATCAGCACCTACGTGACAATAATGAAAGGATGTCGACTGATTGTCTTAATATAGTAATATTGGGAATAGAAACTGGTAATAGTTGGGTACTGAAAATGAGGTAAATATTTAAAATCGAAAGGTGGAAAGAATGACGGTAAATTAAAGACGTAATTTTTTTCGAATGGTGTACATAACATTTAAAACCACCATACAATATGGTAAATGCAAAATATGACCCTATAAGTAGATGGAGCATTAATATATAAGGTAAAGTTAAAACATAACACTCCAGAGGAGACCTCCCCTTACGCATATATGATGCCTATGGAAATAATGTAAGAACATAAAATGAGATGAATGAATTATATGGAGCGATTTTGTTTAACTGCAACAAGAAAATTATTGAAAGTTACTGAGAAATATTTACCCTAAGAGGTGCCACATTTCCTTAATATTTCCCCTTTCCTTTTTCAATTACATTGATACGTTTATTATGCAAATGATTAAATGTAATAACATTGATAGCATTAACTAAATGTGATTAAGATCATGTTTATATGAATTAGGAAGGAAAAAACATATAGAGGCGATTAGTTACCACGGTACAAATAACATCAAGTTAATCATCATCACGTATAGCAATACCGCAGTTTTTTCCATGCAACATTTGATTGAATTAATAGGAAGGCAATTATGGTAGTAAAAACTAAAACAAAGACGGTAGATTAGAGAGAACACAATAATTAAAAATAAAAATAAATGGTAAGAAAATAAAGAGAACATATAGAGTCATAACCATAGAAGCAAATAATAAGAAATTTATGGAATAATGTTAAAACTAATTAGGATTTTTTGAAAGTAAAACATACCATTTGTAAATATGCCTTCCCCTTACCTTTACCTTTATTTTATAAAAAAAGTCAAGCATAAACAAACAGATGAAATAATATAATAACACATGTTGTTAAAACAGATAAATTAAAAGGGGTGTGGATATCAGAAGAAATTATAACCACATTAGGTGTCACTTTTTCTTTTCCATTCCCCCGTCGTTTGAAAGGTATGTAGTTATTGTTAGGTTGAACCAGTAAATAAGAAACGAGTAAAAAAGGAAAATAAATTAACATTGAAGGAAACTGCTGATAAGCATGAAGACATTAAATAGTTGCATTGTGTTACGACGGAACTAATAGCATTTGGTCGAGATTCATCATGGATAACAATGCCACTATTATGTCCACGCAACCTTTGAATCTTGAAGTGAAATGGCAATGTTTAAAGTAAAAGAAAAATATGTATTTGCAAAACAAAAGAATAGAGGAGAGGGAAGAAATTGTTACAGCATCTAGTGCGTCTTCATCTACCTTTAAGAAAATAACTGAAAAAATAAAGAACACAATTAAGAAGTTGAAAATGACATAATTTAAGGCCCATATAATGTACGCTACCGAATATAATTAGGCCCTCCATATGGAGAAAGAAGTCAACTATCAACTAAAAAAGGAAAATATCGATAAGTTATTATACAAAAGAAACGGATAAGTTATTCATTGAAATTAAACTATTTATTAATCCAAACATATGTAATTTGAACATACCATGTGTTCATTTAAGTAGTATATTCCCTACCATCATACTTAACCTGACCAAGCAGTATCCTCACACATAATATTTGATCAAATGTGCTTATACGCATTATGTTCATACACAATGTAACCAAAGATGTGGATACACAATCTGATCAAATATGTTCACACACTATATGACCAAACAGGTTCATACTACTAACCTTATGCAACATGAAAAAATTGCATGATTACAACATACACCCTCGTAATTAATATTACACGTCAATCATAATGACAAGAAAAAACATATTAAGATGCACAAAAATCACTAATGAAATAGAATGAAATATCTTTATAAAAGTAATAACCAACATGGGTGCTTTAGCATAAGAAAATTGAAAGTGGAACAAAAATTAGGTTCTTTTTTGCAAAAAATGTGAATAGCATGAATAGTAATAAAGTAAGCATAAAAAATGAGAGATACCATTATCAAAATTCAATCAAATATTGAAAACTTTAAATCCACAATAATTTATTTCTAGTTTCAATGGAAAATCTTCCATTGATGTTACAAACCTGCTACTACTATGTCACTCTACAATTTGTGTGGAGTGGACAAGTCAAAAAACAAGAACCAAAAGATAAGAATAAGATCAAAACCAAATCAACATAGTATATAGAGTAAAACTCAAGAAGTTAAATAGTACATGATGTAGAAGAACATTGTCATATAAAAATGGGGTATTTATCATACAAAACATACACATCAAATATTAAACTTACAAAATACAAATTATTTTTGTTCACTAGTATACCGTGTCAAGTACTATTCCACCCTCCAAATTGGATTATGAAGACTATAAGAAATTATTTGTTCATTAGATTTTTTTCATATTCTAAATAAATTCATTTATCATGGTGAATTATGTTCAAAAAATCATTTGGCTGAGGTGAAAATGTAACATTAACTGTAATCTAGACATTGCTGATAATATATCAAAGATCTGCAATCAAATGGAAAAAGAGAAAAAGAGGGGCTAGGGTTTTATATTGCCATACACTAGAATGCCTTGCAATAAAAGGAAGAAAAGAGAATATATATAACCTACTACAACCACCTAATAATAATAGGAGAAGGGAAAAATACTAAAATACCTTCAATGCTAAATAAAACTCTAATACCCCACCTCAAACTCACGATGCTGCAGCGAGAAGCATTGAGAGTTTGCCAACCAAAAAACGAAAACGCTGAACTGGATGAGACTTCGTAAACAAATCAGCTATCTGTGAGGAAGAAGAAACAAAAGGCAAAGTGATGGCGCCACGCGTAAGATGATGACGAGTAATATGACAATCAATCTCAATGTGCTTAGTCCTCTCATGAAAAACTGAATTGTGAGCAATCTGAATAGCACTCTTATTATCACAATACATAGGAGTGGGCTGAGAAAGAGAGACACCCATATCTGCAAGTAACCGACGTAGCCAAACAACTTCGCGAGTGGTAGAAGCCATAGCACGGTACTCGGCTTCCGTGGAAGACACAGAAACAACAACTTGCTTTTTGCTCTTCCAAGAAATAAGAGAATCACCCGGAAACACACAAAATCCAGTAACTGATTTGCAATCTGCAGGATCAGCAGCCCAATCAACATCAGAGTATGCACGCATATCCAAAGAAGAAGATAAAGGAAGTAAAAGACTCTGAAATTGAGTGCCTATCAAGTATCGCAATATACGATGAACAACTGTCCAATGAACTGTAGTAGGAGCAGTAACAAACTGACTAACAACATGGACAGCATGAGCTATATCTGGACGAGTAATAGTGAGATAAACCAAGCTTCCCACAATAGTGCGATATAAGGTGGGATCAGGCAAAGTAACACCATCATACGGGGAAAGATGAACATTAAGCTCCAAAGGGGTATCAACAATCTTAGTACGAGTGAGGCGAGCACGCTCAAGAATGTCCCCGATGTACTTAGATTGTGAGAGAAGATAACCCTTTGGAGAATGATCTACCTCAATACCCAAAAAGTAACGTAGGGGCCCCAAATCCTTCATCTCAAAACAACGAGATAATTCAGACTTCAATGCTGTAATTCCACCAACATCATCCCCAGTAATAATCATATCATCAACATACAAAGAGACTAGAATACGACCACCAGAGGTGCACCTGATAAAGAGAGCTGAATCATTCTCACTTGGAATGAACCCAAGAGAGGTAATCACGGCAGTAAACTTCTCAAACCAAGCCCATGGTGCCTGTTTGAGACCATATAAGGCTTTCTTAAGCCTACAAACTTCACCAGGACCATGTGGAACACCCGGAGGAGGAGTCATATAAACCTCCTCATGAAGATCACCATTCAAGAACGCATTTTTAACATCCATTTGCGATATATGCCACTGACGAACAGATGCAACAACAATAAGAGTACGAATAGTAGTCAATTTCGCAACAGGAGCAAAGGTTTCGTCATAATCCATACCATATTGCTGAAAAAAAACCTGAGCAACCAATCTTGCTTTGTACCGCTCAATTGACCCATCTGACCTAGTTTTGATTTTATATACCCAACGAGATCCAATTGTCGGCTTACCAGCAGGTAAGGGGACCAAACTCCAAGTATCTGTGTGATGCAAAGCAGAGAGTTCCTCAGCCATAGCATGTTGCCAAAGAGGATCAAGAACTGCCTCTTTATAAGACGAAGACTCAGAGAGGTAGTGAACATAGGATAAAAATGAAGCAAAAGAATCAGAATAACAAGAATAAACAAAATTTGGTGACTGAGTGGACTTACGTGAACGTTTTGGATAGTGAGAAGGAGGTTCCACCATTTCAGCAGGTGCTTGGGTGGCCACACGAGAAGTGGGAGCATCGAGAACATCGGATGGCAAAGTACCTGCATCAGTAGAAATAATAGGAACATGAGCAACATGGGGTGGCACACTATCGGTGGTGTAAGGTAATTCAGATGTCACACTCTCATCATTATCAGAGAACGAATCAATATTGAAGAGATCAGATTTAGTGAGTTCATGAGGGCTATCAGGAATAGAAAAGAAAGGAATATGCTCAAGAAACACAACATGGCGAGAGATATATAATTTTTTTGTAACTGGATCATAACAACGATATCCCTTTTGACCCTCACCATAACCAAGAAAGACACAAATAGCTGACTTTGGAGATAATTTGGTACGTTCCACACGAGGTCGAAGAACAAAACAAGTACAACCAAACACCTTTAAGGAAGAATAATCAGGGGCACACCCATACAACTTTTCAAAAGGTGACAAACCTGAGCAATGAGAGGTCAGAATCTTATTAATCAGATTAACAGCAGTAAGGACAGCCTCTCTTCGAAACTCATTAGGGACATATACGGATAATAAAAGAGAGAGAGCAATTTCAACAATGTACCGATGTTTTCTTTCAGCAACACCATTTTTCTCATTAGTGTCAGTACAAGATGATTGGTGAATAGTTCCATCTAAATCAAGCAACTCACCGAAATTTTGAGAAGTATATTCCCCACCCAAATCGCATCTAAAGCATTTTATAATAGTAGAATGTTGAGTTTTGACAAAGGCACAAAATTTATTATAAATATAAAAAAAATCCGAACGTCGTTTCATGAGAAAAACCCAACAGTAACGCATATAATCATCAATAAAGGAGACATAATATCGAGACCCTCCTCTTGTAATAATAGGAGACGGTCCCCACACATCAGAATGAATAAGATCAAAGGGTGCAAAAGTAGAGGAAATACTTCTATTAAACGGTAAAGCTGAAAATTTTGCAAGTTTATAACCGCTACAATTAGAGATATCGTGGCAATGCAAATTTCCTAATTTTCCTGTAGAAGCCAAATATTTTAATCGTGAACCTGAGACATGACCAAGACGAGAGTGCCATAAATAAAAGCTAGACGAATATGAACTCAAACGAAAGAATGACAAGTCAACACTGGAAGCTGCAACCATTGGTACATTAAGTTTCTCCATGATGTACAATCCCCCCTGCCTACGGCCTGTCCCAATCACCTTCTGAGACTGTGGATCCTGCACATGACAAAAGGTAGAAGAGAAGGAAACTAAGTAACCGGCATCACATAGTTGACCAACAGAGATAAGATTGATTGTAAGCTTAGGAATGTGGTAAACATTAGAGAGAGATAAGTTGGGTGAGTCAATAGTCCCAACACCCATTGAGGGCATGGGATTACCATCAGCAGTCATAACGGGCAACGAAGAAGGGGGACATAAAGAACCAAAAGAGGACAAATTTGGTGACATGTGATTAGAAGCGCCGAAGTCTGGAATCCAAATACCCGAGGGCTTACCTGGTGAAGAGATGGACATGGCGTGAGGCTGTGTGGCAAGAAACTTTTGAAACTGCTCAGCAAGAGAAGACATGGATGGAGTTAATGATGAAGAACCTGATGCAAATGAGTCTGATGGCGGTACAACTGTTGCAATATTAGGCTGTGAAGGCCTATATGAACGCTGCTGAGATTGGTTATTGGATTTCCAACCAGAAAACTGTTGCTGAGGTGGTCGACTATTTGATTATTGTTGTTGTTGTTGTGCTCGCAACTTAGGGCACTGAGACTTCCAATGCCCGTTCTCCTTACAGTAGCTACATTCATCACTTGCAACTCTCAAATAAGGCTTGTTCTGATTACTGGAAAGTGGTCGAGAGGAGACTGTGAAAATAGATGGATTAGGGTCCGAAGAAATTACCTTCCCTGACTGAGTCTTGAGATGAATCTCCTTGGCTAAAAACTCGTGAACAACGGAATCAACAGTTGGAAGTGGGCTACGATGAAGAATCGACCCACGAAGACCCTCAAAATCATCACGCAATGCCATCAGAAACTGAACCAGACGTTATTCCTCCTATTGGCAACATATGGTGCAAAGGCCCGCAATTCAGCCGACTCTATGAGAGCCAACTGATCCTATAGATCCGTCATAGCAGAATAGAACTCCTGAATACTCAAAGTTTTTTTGCTCAAGAGCCCGAAGATTACACTCCAACTGGTACTTTTTTGCGAAATTAGATTCGGTATACAATCTGCCCAAATGATCCCAAACATCCTTTGCATAATCATACTTAGCCAACTGCATACCTATAGAAGGTGCAACGGAGTTGTTGATCCAAGTGATGATTTTTGAGTTGTTTGCCTCCCAAACATCCAATAACTCTGCATATTTTTCAACGTTCGTCTTATCATTAGGCTTACTCAAATCGCCATTAATGTAACCCCAAAGCTTCTTCCCTTTTAAAAAATTCTTCATAACATAAATCCAGTACGTATAATTTTTTCCATCTAATCTGACACGAATTGATTGCAACGAATCATCTCTTTCACCAGCCATTGCGAAAATAAATAATCAAACAGTACCCAAACGGAACCAAATCGAACGAACTAAACAATTAATCGAACAAACAGGAGGAAAATGACCATAATTACCTTTAAAACAGTCGAGCAAACATAAATATATCAAAGATCTACAATCAAATGGAAAAAGAGAAAAAGAGGGGCTAGGGTTTCATATTGCCATACACTAGAATGTCTTGAAATAAAAGGAAGAAAAGAGAATATATATAACCTACTACAACCACCTAATAATAATAGGAGAAGGGAAAATACTAAAATACCCTCAATGCTAAATAATACTCTAATAATTGCAAAGTAATCCACCCCAAAAAATCATCATGGAGAAGAAAAGGACACATACAAAGCTTAATTAGTGCGACATTTCGTAAACATACATAAAAAACCATTTAGAATTTTTAAGAGAGAATTAGATTCTTATAAGAAATGTATAACTTTGAAGAAAATCTGTAACACACTAGTTAGAACACAAAACTACTAATTTCAAATGTAGAACTTGAAGAGAAAATTAAGGGGAGATATGTACCTTCATTTGAAATAATCAAATAAAGATTGAACTTGCACGTGATGATGAGAATGACCTATAGAGAGAGGCAGTAGAGAGGAAGAGAGGGAGGTTCAAGGAATGACTTATAAAGATGGAATGATAAAAGTCAATATAATGACTAGATTAGAACACATACTATAACAAAGATGTGTAAAGAGTCCCAAGTGCTTGAAGTTTAGAACCTTAATTATGAACCTATTAAACAAATATACAATACAAATAGGTCTTCCCTATGAGGTGAATCAATGCACAAATATATCTCTTTAAATTCAAACAAGAAAAGATATAAATGAGATAATGATTTAGTTACAAACACAGATAAAAAAAGGACCGTAACAATGAGTATCCTCAACATGTGAAATCACATAATAATAACAAAAAATAACCATAATAATGAGTTGAGTCCAATGTGAAACCACATAATAATGAGTAGAGTCCAATGTGAAACCGCATAATAATAACCCACCCAAATCTTAAATGCAATATCTCGTCGAACCAACACAAAATGTAACACTGCCGAACACAATATTTAACAGAGACAAACATAAAATGTAACACTGCCAGACACAAAATGTATGCTTCATCTTAAAGACACTGCCAAGTAAATGAGATTATCAAATAGGTTAAAAAATATGACACAAAATTAGGCAAATAGAATGATGCCAACGGAGTGTTCAAAGAGAGAATCATATTAATAGCCTCTGAAGCAAAATATGATTAGGGAGTAACAACTTGCTCTTGCTTGGTTATAAGGTCTAATATACTCAAAAAAATAATTAATCGAAGCATCTTTGTATTTGATTAAATGCAAGTGACAAACAACTTTTTTTTCTTAGCATTTGAAAGTATAAAAATTATATTAATGGTGCATTTGAAAGCATAAAAAGTATATAAAGACAACTTCATTGTACTATCTCAAGCACCCTCACTTTTTCCTACATTTGCACAATCATTTGAAACTATAAATATGAAAAACTAAAAACTAAAAGACCCGATTCGATTATTTAATTTTAGTCGGATAGTATTTATCTAGGCCGACCTACATTAATAGATTTTTCTCTTATGAATTTATGCTTCTCCCCTTGAAAAGAGGGGCAATTCCTCATAATAAAATCAAGAGGAAAGAGTCTAACAATGCATGTTACATAAATAGTAAAGGAAGAAAGGAAACATGTCAAGTCTAAACCTTATTTACTCTTAGTAGGCCAATCACTATCCTTTTGAATGTTAAGTGGACTTTGTAACACTAATGATGTATTGTTTAATAGCAACAACATATTATGTTCCTCCAAAAGGAAAGAAATCATAAACAAAAGGAGTCGGCTTTTCCGGTCTTTGATAAAGAATAAATGACCAATTAGTTCGTTAGAAGTAATTTGACGGATCGGTACTCATTTAATAAAGCATTGAAGGGGCTAATATATTTGGCTGCCTTTAAAATTATTTCAACCTCACCCCATATATTGAACAAACCAATATATCAAACTAAATTAAGCCACACTAAAACAAAACCAGTATAATAAGAATAACCTATATTATATTTTACCTCATCAAACATCATATTGTCATAAAATAATAAAGTTCTCTTTTCGTGACTAAATATGAAAGCTTCATTCACTTATAAAAATAGAGATAAAAATATAAATTTCTTGAAATTAGAAGATGCAAAACTCTACAATTGCCTAGATGAGATAATCTAACAAATTCGTAAATGAGAGAAGCAAACAATTACCGAAATGACAACCTGAAACACTCAATAATTCAATACAAAATCGTATGCAAAACTTCCACCCCAAAAAGATGTGAGATTCAGTATGTAATTAAAAGAATTGGATAAAATACACATCAATTACTTAAAGGATATGTAATTTTCCATTATCTCCCAAATATGACTTTCCTATTTGTAGTTATTGTAGTCTATGAAATAAATAATTAGCAATGTATCATGTGACTTCCAAATAAGAAAGTACTAAAAATGTTATCAATTACTTGAGGATTAAAACATCAAATCACTAAAATGTCAACAAACCATAGGATCCTATAAAATGATAACAAAATAAAACATATAATCATGTCAAGACTTACATAATTTTTTTCACTAAGTTTTCAGCAATAATTAGATGAACAACATTAATAGGTGTGGATTGACCATGCTCTCCTTGTTATGTCTACTAAATTGATAATACAAAAGTACAAAATAATATTATAATTACAGAAATAAAAATAAATTAAAGAAATAAAAAATGAATTATAGAAAATTCAATAACTTACTTGAATTTGCAGGAAAAGAATATAACTAGAAAAGAATCCGAGCCCTGTGTAACACAATGTCCTTAAGACAATTTATTCCCTCCAATGTGCTCTAAGGTTGATGAATATTGTCTCCCAAGATAGAACGGATTTTATAAATTAATTATGTAGCACGACAATAATTAATTTTGACGAACACAATTTCTGTGTTTTTACTGAACCAAACAGTACGATAAACGTTATCAAATGAATGTTGAAGGGCAGAAAAATGTTTTTGGAACTTTTGGGTTGGAAGAAAATAGGAGAGGGAATTTTTCATTAATTTAAAAACGGAGGTAAGCATTTGCATTTATAGCAAAGTAAGTAACTGTTAAAAAATAACTGACAAAACAGTTAAACGAATTTAACTGTTGGCAATAACTGCTAACAGTTTATTAATTAATTAATAATTAAAGCCCAGAAAGTCAAATTAATTTGACCCAAAAATGCAGGAGATAAGCCTAAGCCTAAGGCGGCCGGCCGGACGTGCGCGTGGACCTTTGACCGAAATTCAACCCAAAGCATACCTTAGGTCATCTCTTCTTCATAGAGTTGGGATACCCTAAGGGATCCAAGCCTTAGTCCATCATTTGGGTCTTATTAACTCATTATTTGTCTACTACTCTTCCAATATGGAATAAGAGTTAAAACATACCCAAGTCATTAACTTTCATTGCTTTGTGAGTCACTTTGAAAACATATTTATCATTCATAACTTGGTAAAATTGGACATGTGAATATACTACGTTAATCTCCTTGCTAAGGAGAACGCGTTCATATATGGTCCCACCATTTTCGAGTTGTGGATCCCACATAAAAATGCGCTCAAAATTACTCAAAAATCTGTCCAGAAAATCTGGACAGCTTTATGTCCAATTTTTCCAACACTCTTACTATTCCAATGAGAACTAATCATGTTGACGCGAGAGTGAGCGGAAGAGAGATGGGCACATCGTACATATATACAAACACATATATAAAGAGTTGTATACTTAGATACGGACATGGAACCATAAGTATAAATTTCAATTGTTCAGTGGTAAATTTTCATTCAATAAAAAATGTACTAAAAATTTTTTACACTACAATATTCTCTTTGAAGCAACTTATCACTCGGATAATTTTTCAACCATAAAGAAAACATCATTCACACACATATATAGGGGGTATAGATGATCCATCCCTTGCGTTCATCACATGTTGTTGACTCCAACATATTCATTCAATTGTTTACATATATTAATGCACAGGAACAAGTACCAGCACCGATGATGAAAAATTTGGAGTCTGTCTCTCTCTCAGGCTATTCCCCTTCACCTACTTACTATCAAATTTTAGGCACTCTATTTTGGTATTTGACTCAAAATCATCTACATTCTGGAAAAGGTTTTGGTCTCAGTCATCCCCATTATTGAATTTGACTCAAAATTTCCTATTATTTCTCCATAAAATTGTAACGTCCTATATGATATTGTGATTTCCTTTTATCTATCAAAAGATTTCTTACTTAAAAGATGCTCGGATTATCAACAAAATTCGTAGTGATGTAATGTAGATTTCTCCTCTTCATTTTCCATGGTTAAGTCAAAATAATTGCAACTGATATCTATATCTTAATGACACTATTTATGAAAACTTTTTATTGAATAGTGATTCAATTTTTATTTTAAATTAGAATGTAACCTGCGCGATGCGCTGACGTTTGATAAAAAAATTACAAAATATGCACGTATAATTGATATTATACGTACAATATTGTACTTAATAATTTATGGTGAATGACAACAATACAATTTTAGGCCTGATACAATAAAATTATTCAAAATTGACCTAAAACTAAAAACGATATGTCTTTTCCATGTCATGTTATTGTGAAGATTATGGCACGTATTAGTCATAGCATATTGTTGATTTATTCGTATTTTTACTCATATTTTTGTGTATTATCATGTTTAATTATATGTTAAAATTATTGGTCGTATTAGTCATGTCGTGTTTTAAATCGACCGTGTTTGTTTGAGATAAAAATAATAATTTTGTATCATATCATGTCCGTAACTAGATAATACTCTTCATACAGTCTAAGGCCCAAACACGACCCTAACACTCAAATTGTTACATTATGCAAAAGTCACAATCATAAATTTAGGGGAAATACATTTTAAGGAACAAGTTTTTAAATTTTTTTTCTTTTGTTTTTTCTGTAAGAAGCCACGAAAATAATTAAACATAAGTACGTGTACATGTGTAGGACTTTATATTCTCAACATATATCATATTTTATGTGTTTTTCCCAAACTTTAGAATTAGTTATTAGTTAAATGAGAATCGTGACTGGCGTGTACTTTAAAAATGTATGGATTTTCACAATAATATTCCCAAATTGCAAACATATTCACTAATAGTATATGTTTTCAAATTCATAATATCTCTTAGCACATCTAATCATTTTTTGGAAAAACTTTATATTTTGAAATTATTTTATCAATATATACTAAATGAGGTCAAGGTAATGTAAATTTTGGGTAAAAGTAATACTTATGTTGAAATAAGTAAAACTTCTCATAGAAAAAATTCAAAAAAACAATATTCTTTTTATGGAATTTTCAATTAGTGCAGTAATTTTTTATTACACAATAAATCCAAGTCTATCCAAATAACCATGACATACATGAGAGGTGTGGGTATACATAATGCAGACCCACTTTATGTTGTGGTTGTAGCATAAATGAAGCTCAAGATTATAACTAAGGCTCGAAATTACAACCTTACAGAACATAAAACATCTCAATTGTTTGCACAATAAAACTTTTTATCATCTTCCTCATCCTTAAGTTAGGATAACCATAACTATGATGGCACTAGTGATAGATGGGTTAAAACCAACCATTTGATGTACCAAGTTGGATGGTCAACCATAGGCCTATGATCTTAATAAAAAAAACTCATCACGGGTCTCAAGCTCTCGTTGTTGTGGTATGTGTCTTGATATGTATCATCTTATGTAGAACCTGCCGATGATGTAATAATATATGAGAGGAAAAGAGAAGGCTAGTGTGGTGATTGAGAGATTTAGGTCGAGAGGGATGTTGTGGTATTTTTACCAGGTAGGAAATAAGAAGAGGCTAATTTATATGGGGTTTGGGTAGGACATGGGTTGAGAGGTAGAAGGTGAAGAGGTGGGATTATGGGGCTTGCACGGTTTGCCCAAGGGTATAAATGAGGGGAGGTTAATCGGGAACATAGAAAGAGAGAACACATGTTATAAGTGGAACGAATTCATGATGGGAGAAAAGAGAGATGGAGAGGCTATAAGGCTTGCACGTTATGGCTATGAATAAGTTGTTTGGACTTCCAATGTTAGTGGATGCTTGGTTTTGTAAGTTTAATCCAGTTCACTTCTCTATTAACTACTCTGTATTAATTGCTACTACTATCATTTTATAAGTATAATATAGATTTATAGCGATTTAGTGTAGTTTATCTTATTTTCCCTTCATTATTTCAAATTTATTGATTTATTTTGTCTTATGAAGCCTAAGAAAAACAACAGGTACGCATATCATTCACATACATGTACACATATAAGTTAAACATCTTATTGATAGGATACTGTGACACCCCCGACTAATTAAATACCGCGTAGCTACTCCTTTATTCAAATACATACAAAATGTCAAATTGGTTCAGTTCATAGCATCACTGTTCAAAAACATTTATTTAAATTTTCTAGCCACCTAATATTTAAAAAGTGAGTTGTCAAATTTTATTAAATTAGATTAACATGCAACCAATTAAAATTATTAACTAAAGACATCACAATCACATTACATTAACAATGTAGAAATTCCAGAATAAAACTGAGTCTGGAGTAACACTCCTCTGAACAATCCAAATACTGAATAAAACCAAATACAATGTCCGAACTATTAATTAGTTAAATAAATTCAAAACTGAAATGAAAGTGAGCATGATAAATCTATCTCTAAAAGGAAAGGGTGACATGCCCTAACAGAGGAAATAAATCTTAAATAGAGTCAAGTAGAATGTGGAGGCGTCTACAATCGAGATACTGTAACTCTACAGCAGCTACAGCACGTCAGTGAAATGGAACTCCTACGCTTGGCGTCCCTGTGGATGGGCACCTAAAAGGTTTTTCAAGAAAAATAGATTTGAAAGAAAACAGGTCAGAGCCCGATTGTGAAAACAGTTTAAAATATAGCAAGTGGTTAATAACATTAAACAGTGAATATAAAATACATGTTAGTTGCGTGCACTCACATGAGTTCATCACCTCTCAACTAATTGTGCACATCTAACGTATGCGTGACCCGTCCTAGTTATGCCGCTAATTAACTAGTTTACTTCACAACCTGACTTTACGTTATAATATGAGAGTCAAAACAAGACATTCTAGTATAACCTATGCGTGTCATCCTTTTTATTTCTCAGATTTTCTTACAATAATTTCTATGTGAAATTCCCATGTTTATCTCTACTAAAACGTCACGAGTATTCACACTTACACTTAAATATAGAGTCCAGTTCAATTACAAGTATATTAATCTCATCATAAATATACAATTAGGGCACCCCTAGGCTAAGTTGCGGTTCACACATACTCTGCTATCGAATCCCGGTACATCACGTACATAGGGACCACGTATTCCGAATCTCTCAGGAACCGTCTCAATAAGCAAAAATCACACATAATGGAGGCGAACATAGTTCACATACCCATGGGTCACGCACATACCTATGCTCCCATGGTCAGCTGACTTATTAACTCACAAATAAGTCATTCACAGCCCTATGTCCTTAAGGTACCAATATAAATCCCCTTGTAGGCACACAAGGATTAGATGGCCCAGTTCGAAAGCCGACCTCTTATGATAGCAAGTACGGTAGGTATGTTATACACATAAGTCCATATACTAAGCAATCACACCACTTAGATATCTTAAAATATTAAATAAGGTATATTTTACATTCCTATACCATTATCTTGATTTGTACATCTTTAAGTCTCCGAATAATATATAATATAGACTGTCGACACCTCTCACGTCGTAGTTTCAAGAACCTAAATCCTAACCCACCAAGGTTACCAAGTTTCCTATTATTCCCACATTTAAATTCACTATTCTTAAGGTCCTCATTTCTACCACTAACCTTATATTATCCAACTATCTAAAACTTATTCATCAACTCTCCATCTCCAATAGTATCACACTCGTCGAGCCTTATTTAGTTTAATATAATTCCCAATTTGACTTTTAATTATGATTCGAGTCTCACAAATATGCCTACTGGTCTTCCTTGAGTCTAAGAGTATTCACAAAGTATTCATCAATAATTCTCTAGGGTCGAAATTGTTAAAATCCAACAAAGGAAAATTATAACCGATTCTGGGAAGGTCGATCGATCGACCTGGGAGTGTCGATCGATCGACCTGGGGGTATCGATCGATCGAACGCACCAGATAGGCTATCGCCTGCTTTGTTTTTTAATCCAAAATTTGTCCCAAAACTTCATTACAAGGGATGAAAATCTAATCTAACGTTATATGATCATCATACAACCAAAGTACATCATTGTTAATGTTCCAAAACTTTTTAATCGTCAATCATTTGCTTTATATAGATCAAAACTTCATTAAGAACCCTAGTTTCCTATTTTCTTCAAGAACAATGATAAATCTCCTCTTTAAATTCGTTTATAAATCATCAAAGTTATATTTGGGGTACTGAATTCGTCCAAAACAGATCTACATATAATTCCTAACCAAAGTTTAGAGTTGTACATCAAATTCATTGGGTTTTCATCAAATCTTTCAAGACAAATCATTAATTTCTATAGTAAGCGTGGAGGAAATATTCATTGAACTAATGAAACCAAATAACTTGCCTTAAGTTTGATGTTCTGAATTGTTGCTGGTGTTCAAGGTCTAGTTCTCTCTTCTTTTCGGTCATAATTCTGTCCAAAACAGTGGTGGTGGGTGGCGGTTTTGGTTTGGAACCCTTTATGGAACTTCTCTCTAACTCCCGTAGCCCACTCTCTTATTTTTGGCTGATAATGGCCTTAATGGCTTTTCTAATAATATATAAATAAACTCTAAAATTCGTGGGTCTTAATTCCTTAATTTTTAAAATTACCAAAATACCCTTCCGGGTTGCCGGTTTGGCTTAAACATGCCTCGGGACCCAAACTAAACCCCCGGCTAGTGTTTTCTGACTATCTCGACCCTTACGGACACATTGACGCACTCAAAATGACCATACGGATGATGAAATTATAATTTAATTTTTAAATCAAATTAAGTTAATCTTTGACGCGACTGACACTCGCGTCCCAACTTAATTTTCCAAATTATCGTATTTACATCTCTTGACAATTTTAATACTTTCAATACTCATATATTACCATATATACCCAGTAATATTCACTATTATCGTCATAATCAAATACCAACTCGCGTCTCGCTAGTATTTAAATTCGAATTAATTTATAATTAATTCTCATTTAATTTAATTAATCCGTTAAATAAAAATCAATAAAATTACGGGCTATTACATACTTCCCCTCTAATAACAAAATTTTGTCTCGAAATTCGGAATTAAAGTATACCTGACAAAAATAACTCTGGATAACGCTCGCGCATATCATCCTCGCGCTCCCTTGTGGACTCCTCGGCAATATGATGCCGCCACTGAACACGTACTAACGGTACTATCTTCGACCTCAGTTTCCTCTCGTTGTGGTCCAGGATAGCAATCAACCCCTCCTCGTAGGAACTATCAGGTTGAAGATCGATGCCATCTAAAGTAATATGGGTATGGGCTAAATCAACCCTAAGATATCTCCTTAACGACGATATATGGAACACGTCATGAATCTTATGCAAGTGTTCCGGTAACCCAAGTCTATACGCTACTAGCCCAATCCGCTAGATGATATAAAATGGGAACATGTATCTAGGTGCCAATTTCCCTTTCTTCTCGAAACGTATAATCCCCTTCATCGGAGATAATCTGAGTAACACCTTCTCCCCCACCTTGAACTCTCTAAAGAATCTTTAGGCATCAGCATAACTTTTCTGTCTGTCTTGAGCCACCCGAATACGACTCCGTATTATCTCTATCCTCGCTGAGGTATCCTGAATCACCTCCGGCCCAAGAATTTTGCTATCCACCACCTCTAACTAACATGCTGGGGAACGACAAGGTCGACCGTACAACGCCTCGAATGGAGCCATGCCAATAGTGAACTGGTAGGAGTTATTATAGGCAAACTCCACCAGTGGAAGGTACTACTCCCAACCACCTCCAAAATCTAGGATGCACATACGCAACATGTCCTCTAACATCTGATTTGTTCGCTCGATTTGCCCATCTGTCTGCGGGTGATATGCCGTACTCATCCGCAACTCCGTGCCCATGGCTTCTTGGAAACTCTCCCAAAATTGCAAAACAAAAATCTCGTCTCTGTCAGACGCGATATTGAGAGGCACCCCGTGGAGTCTCACTATCTTCGCTATGAAAATGTGGGCATACTATCCCGTAGTGTAGTCTGTCTGGACTGGTAGAAAATGAGCAACTTTGGTCAATCTATCCACGATTACCCATATGGAGTCGTGACCCCTCTGCGAAGTAGGTAACCCCGTGATAAAGTTCATGGAAATTCTCTCCTATTTCCACATAAGAACCTCTAACGGTTGTAGAAGTCCTGTCGGTCTCTGATGATCCACCTTTACCAGCTGACAAGCGGCACATTTAGAAATGAACTCGATAATATCTCTCTTCATCCTGCTCCACGAGTACTGTCGCCTCATATCCTGGTACATCTTATCCCCACCAGGATGTACCGCAAATCGCGAACCGCGCGACTCTGTCATAACTTCGTGTCGCAAGTCTTACCCTTCAGGAACAACCAGTCTCCCATTAAAGCGTAAGCCCCCATCTGAACCAACAGTGTAGGACTCGGCTCCCTCTGCTAGTAAACGAACTATCTACTCTTGATAAAAAGAGTAATTTGCATGGGCCTGTATCACTCTTGTAACAATCTGGGGCGTAACGGTCATTACTGACATGAATGATTGGGCCATTGCATCCTGGTGTCCCAAATCTTTCCACTTTGCTCTCCACACTTCGGCCACCTCACCTACTGGCCTACGGCTCAATGCGTCTGCTACCACGTTAGCCTTCCCTGGGTGATATTGGATATCGAACTGATAATCCTTCACAAATTCAAGCCACCTACATTGATGCATATTGAGTTACTTCTGCGTGAAGAGGTATTGTAGGGACTTATGGTTTATAAATAAACGAAATTTATCCCCCAGGAGATAGTGTCTCCAAATCCGAAGAGCAAATACGACTTCCGCTAACTCCATGTCATGGGTGGGGTAATTCTTCTCGTGAGGCTTAAGCTTACGGGATGCATAAGCTATGGCCTTACTCTCCTATTTCAGTACACCTCTAAGTACTTGTAAGGACGCATCGGTGTAGACTAGATACTCAACTCCCGGTCTGGGCAATGCTAACACTGGCGCTGAGGTCAACTTGTCCTTCAACTCATCGAATACCAACTGACAGGCATCGCTCCAGATAAATGTCACACCTTTGTGAGTTAGATGTGTCAAAGGTCCCGCTATCTTTGAGAAACCTTGAATAAACCTCCTGTAGTATCCTGCTAGGCCAAAGAAACTACGGATCTCAGTCGGTGGCATTGGCTATCCCCACTCCCTCATCACGGATACGTTCCTCGGATCAACAAATATCCCCTTGTCTGAAATTATGTGCCCCAAAAATTGAACCTCTTTCAGCCAAAACCCACACTTCTTGTACATTGCATATAGCTCATTCTGACGTAGCGTCTGCAAAACCTGCCTTAAGTGTTCGGTGTGTTCCTCCTCTGTCTGGGGGTAAACCAGATTGTCATCAATGAAGATGATGACGAACTGGTCTAGGAACTCTCTGAATACCATATTCATCAAATCCATAAACACGGCTGGGGCATTGGTTAGGCCAAAAGGCATAACCCGGAACTCATAGGAACCATATCTCGTCAAGAAAGCAATCTTTGAGACTTCCTGTTCCCTAATACGCAACTGATGGTATCCCGATCGCAAGTCAATCTTTGAAAAGAAGGAAGCTCCTCTCAACTGGTCGAATAAGTCATCGATTCAGGGCAACGGATACTTATTCCATATCGTGACTTTATTCAACTCCCGGTAATCTACACACAACCTCAAGGATCTATACCTCTTTTTTATGAACAGCACAGGGGCACCCCATGGCGAATGACCCCTACGGATAAACCCCTAACCCAACTGCTGCTCTATCTGATCCCGTAGCTCTCTCATCTCCGCTAGAGCCATACGGTAAGGTGCGCGGGCTATAGGCCGAGTGCCCGACGTCAAATCGATAACAAAGTCTATCTATCTACTAGGAGGTAATCCTGGAATATCCTGGAATACATCAGCAAACTCTCTAACAACTGGAATTGAATTGAGTGGTATCACCACTTCCTTATAGGTCTCCTCTTCTATATAGTACAAGTGAGTGGACGATCCTCCCTCAGGATAAGGGATCTCCACTAAGAACATCTCTTTCCCAAGTATAGAAAAAATAATACTCCTGCTAAAACAATCAATCATGGCTTGATACGAAACTAGCCAATCCATGACAACGATAGCATCGTACTCAGTCATATCTAACACTAACATATCAGCAGGTAAATTAAACCTCCCGATCTCGATACCCACACCTCTACATATAAGGGAAATAAAAAAACTCCTACTCAATGGTGAATCTACGCAGGTAACACTGCTCTCCGTAGTGTCTAACAACCTTATAGTGCGCGCAAATCTCGTGGCAATGAAACAGTGTGTGGCCCCCGTATCAAATAAAATACGCCCCATAGTCCTCTGAATAGAGAACATACCCTCAATACCGGGTGGATCCTGTGGGACTGCGGCCTGCTGGAGCTGATAAACTCGCCCGCAGTGAAGCTGTCCCTACTGGACTGGGACTGCTGGGATGGGTGGTAAAGCTGGCATCTGTGGTGGTGCTGGGAGGGCAACGGGAAACATAAGTCTCTGGGGCTCGTGTCGAGCACCCTGCTGCTGCTGCTGTGGGGCCCTGCCCCTTTCAAGACACTCCTGGCATTTGTGGCCAATCTTGCCACGAATAAAACATTTCCCCACAAAGTTTCCCCCTCTCTGACCCTGATGCCCATGGCCCTGGTGGCCGTTGCCATTCCTCCCCTGACCATGCTGGCCATGCTGACCCTGATGGCCGTGCTAACCCTGTTGTCCATGACAAAAACCTCCCTAACCATTTTTGAACCCTCCAGATCGAAACCTCTTAGAATCCCCTTGTTGGGAACTCTGATCACTTTGCCTGTGCTGACTGTTCCCCACTGGCACCATTCGCACCTGTCTTGCCTTGATGGATGGACTCTTCTGATCGCTTACCCTCTGACAAGTGAAAGTGGTGGTCCTGGTAGTGAAGCAGTGTTGCGTTAACCACATCAGAATAAGTGGCCAACGATAGATTTCCTAGCAAGTGATGACGGATCCTCCAAGTCAATCCATCCATGAATTTCGGTATCTTCTTCTCTTCAGTCAAAATATCATCAGGAATGATGTTCAGAAGAGTGGTGAACTCAGCCTCATACTATGCCACTATCTTCCCCTCCTGCTTGAGGTTCATTAACTTCCTCCTCATCTCGGTATGAACTGCTGAGGGATAGTACTTGCGGTCAAACCGCACCCAGAACTCCTTAATGGTAAGACCATCTCTCTCCTTCGCGGTGGTGATGGACTCCCACCACTGCAACGCTGACCCCACCAGCTTAAAAGTAGCCAATATCTGTCTCTGTACATCCATACACTCGTACATCCTTAAGTGCCTTTGGATGTCCTTCTTCCACTGACTGGACATAACGACGTTAGAGCTGCCTGTAAACTCCGGAGGGTGTGCCTTATGAAAGGCATCATGAACACATTCCCAAGCAGTCGGGAATGCATGATCCTGGACTGGGGCGACCATCGGCGCCTGAGGTGGTGCCTGCTGAACAACTGCTAAAGCGGCGTTTACCGCCTGGGCTACTATGGCTGCAACCTCTGTGGCGTTCCTGGAACCCCGAACTGGTGTAGGCTGTGGCTCGGGCTGGGCACCCCTGGGAACTTTCTGTGCACGTCGTGGAGGCATATTAAATGAGAGAGAAGTCTTATAAGTCCATAGTTAATATCTAAAAATAGCTGAAGAGCGTAAAATACACAAAAGTGTACAACAATCCTAGAATATAGGGCTCTATATCAACGGATGCTACGCGGAAACATAACAAGCCGTACAGATCCTAAGGAAACTAGAACCTGATGCTCTGATACCACATGTGACACCCCGACTTATTAAATAACGGGTAGCTACACCTTTATTCAAATTAATACAAAATGTCAAGTTGGTTCAGTTCATAGCATCACTGTCGAAAAACATTTATTTCAATTTTCTAGCCACGTAATATTTAAAAAGTGAGTTGTCAAATTTTATTAAATTAGATTAACATGAAAACAATTAAAATTATTAACTAAAGACATCACAATCACATTACAGTAACAATGTAAAAATGCCACAATAAAACTAAGTCTGGAGTAACACTCCCCTGAACAATCCAAATTCTGAATAAAACCAAATACAATGTCCTAACTATTAATTAGTTAAATAAATTCAAAACTGAAATGAAACTGAGCATGATAAATTTGTCTCTAAACGGAAAGGGAGACATTCCCTAACAGAGGAAATAAATTTGAAATAGAGTCAAGTAGAATGTGGAGGCGTCTACAATCGAGATCCTGTAACTTCCACAGCAGCTGAAATGGAACTCCTAATATTGGCATCCCTGTGGCTGGGCACCTAAAAGGTTTTTCAAGGAAAATAGATTTGAAAGCAAATGGGTCAGAGCCCGATTGTGAAAATAGTTTAAAATATAGAAAGTGTTTAATAACATTAAATAGTGAATATAAAATACATGTTAGTTGTGTGCATTCACATGAGTTCCTCACCTCTCAACTAATTGTGTACATCTAATGTATCCGTGACCCGTCCTAGTTATGCCTCTAATTAACTAGTTTACTTCAAAAACTGACTTTACGTTATAATATGAGAGTCAAAACAAGACATTCTAGTATAACCTGTGTGTGTCATCCTTTTTATTTCTCAGATATCCTTACAATAATTACTATGTGAAATTCCCATTTTTATCTCTAGTAAAACGTCACGAGAATTCACACTTACACTTAAATAAAGAGTCCAGATCAATTACAAGTATATTAATCTCATCATAAATATACAATTAGGGCAACCCTAGGCTAAGCTGCGGTGCACACATACTCTGCTATCGAATCCCGGTACATCACGTACATAAGGACCACATATTCCGAATATCTCAGGAACCGTCTCAATAAGAAAAAATCACACATAATCGAGGCGAACATAGTTCACATACCCATCGGTCATGCACATACCTACGCTCCCATGGTCAGTTAACTTATTAACTCACAAATTAGTCATTCACAGCCCTATGTCCTTAAAGTATCAATCTAAATCCCCCCGTAGGCACACAAGGATTAGATGTCCCAGTTCGAAAGCCGACCTCCTGTGATAGAATGTATGGTAGGTATGTTATACACATAAGTCCATATATTAAGCAATCACACCACTTAGATATCTTAAAATATTAAATAAGGTATATTCTACATTCCTATACCGTTAATCCGATTTGTACATCTTTGAGTCTCCGAATAATATATAATATAGACCGCTGACACTTCTCACGTCGTAGTTTCAAGAACCTAAATCCTAACCCACCAAGGTTACCAAGTTTCCTATTATTCCCACATTTAAATCCACTATTCTTAAGGTCCTCATTTCTGCCACTAACCTTATATTATCCAACTATCTAAAACTTATTCATCAACTCTCTGTCTCCAATAGTATCACACTCGTCGAGCCTTATTTAGATTAATATAATTCCCAATTTGACTTTTAATTATGATTCGAGTCTCACAAATATGCCTACTGGTCTTCCTTGAGTCTAAGAGTATTCACAAAGTCTTCATCAATAATTCTCTAGGGTCGAAATTGTTAAAATCCAACAAAGGAAAAATATAACTTGCCTTAAGCGTGGAGGAAATATTCATTGAACTAATGAAACCAAATCACTTGCCTTAAGTTTGATGTTCTGAATTGTTGTTGTTGTTCAAGGGATGGTTCTCTCTTCTTTTCGGTCACAATTTCGTCCAAAACGGTGGTGGTGGGTGGCGATTTTGGATTGGAACCCTTTTTGGAACTTCTCTCTAACTTGTCTCTAACTCCCATAGCCCACTCTCTTGTTTTTGGCTGATAATGGACTTAATGGCTTTTCTAATAATATATAAATAAACTCTAAAATTCGTGGGTCTTAATTCCTTAATTTTTAAAATTACCAAAATACCCTTCCGGGTTGCCGGTTTGACCTAAACATGCCCCGGGACCCAAACTAAATCCCCCGCTAGTGTTTTCTTACTATCTCGGCCCCTTCGAACACGTTGGCGCACTCAAAATGACCATACGATTGATAAAAATATAATTTACTTTTTAAATCAAATTAACTTAATCTATGACGCGACTGACACGCGCGTCCTAACTTAATTTCTCAAATTGTCCTATTTACATCTCTTGACAATTTTAATACTTTCAATACTCATATATTACCATATATATACCTAGAAATATTCATTATTATCATCATAATCAAATACCAACTCGCATATCGCTAGTATTTAAATCCGAATTAATTTCCAATTAATTCTCATTTAATTTAATTAATCCATTAAATAAAAATCAATAAAATTACGTGGTATTAGAGATACCTTGAATGTTGGAGGGAGAAAGGGAATCAATAAAGATACCTGCAAATAAAGAACCAATAAAAGAAATAAATAAAATGAAAAAATATACAGTTTAGAAGGGAGTGAAATAGAGAACAAAAAACTCTAAGAACTTTAGACAGCTTAAAATGTTAGATGACTAACTAAATGTTAGATCTAAAGGAGAAGATAACATTTATTGGGGGTTTTTATTTATATCCTTTACTTTTAGGTTAAAAAGGAAAATAAAGGGAAACTGAACAAATTAGGTATTCCCCCCTCTTCTTTACTATGTTTGTTTAATGATTAAAGCAACATAATTGCTTATATATTTTGATTCATGAGGAATGAGCTTACTTTCATTCCGAGTTACTTTTTGAACTACTAGTTTTAATATTTAACGTGTAGTAGTTGTAAATTACATAAAAGATTTAATTCTGACTATTTTCGAAGCGACTTATCTACCATGTATTATGACATTATTTTGGCTTTTCAAATATGTAAGTTTTGTTAACAAATGACGAACTAAAATATGATAACATTAAGTTTCGACAAACCAAAATGAGATACAATTTTAACACATACCTATGCTAGGGTTATATATCACTCAACTTTAAACAGGTTATTTAAGCTATTGAAATGAATCAATTTTAACACATACCTATGCTAGGGTTCACACTTGAATAATATGAGTATATACATGTGAACAATAACAGTTAAAAGACAATTAAAAGAGTAAGAATTCAATAATAACAGTTAAAAATACACGATATAAAAGAACAACATAAACACAATTTTGTAGCTCAAAATTGGGATAAACTAAAAAATATTGAGTGAAATACGAGTTGGATCTTAAAAACATGCCCAAATAATATACTAAAATTAGATCATAGTCACATGAAACGCTGAGCCAAATATAATGTTGAACTAGGTAATGTTGAACCTTGCTAAACTAAACATGACATATAAAACTAAAACCCTAAGTGACAGCATACAATATAAAATATGTAACGCTAAGCCAAATTCATAGACTTTTAATCCTTATATTTTAATAAATCAGTGAAAAAAACCCTAACTCAGAAAAATTTATACCATATTCTCAGAAAAAATTACCTGAACCATGAAAGTCAATTGGTTGAAAATGCATTTTCCTGATAAAATTAATGGGAAAAAACTCAAAGATTCAAATTCATCGCACTAAAAAAAGATTCAAACGTATCCCATATACAAAAATATTCTAATGTATCCCACTTAATCAGAGAAACTCAACAGTAGATTCAAATGTATCCCACTCAACAAATTAACAGAACAAAATGAAAAAACTTAGGGCTATAAGCTATTCCAATAATTCAATCAATTGATCATTTTCAAGAATCGGGGAATCAATCGACAACAACACAACCAAATAGAGCATTTTCAAGAAGCTGAGACTTAATCAACAACACAAAAAAAACAATGATTCAATCAATAACAAAAAAATGAAACCCAACCATTCAATCTAGTGATACAAAATGAAACAACACTTAAACTTAGCTGAACAATAAAGAATAAAAAACTTAGGGCTAAAAGCTACTCCATAATTAAACTAAGCTGAATAACACAAAATGGAAACCGTACCTGAAAGATGGAGATGAAGAACTGGGAAGATGAATATGAGATCACACCTCATTTTTAAGAGACGAAAGAGAAATAGATAGATAGATAGATAGATAGATAGATAGATAGATAGAGCGAGAGAGAGAGAGAGAGAGAGAGAGAGAGAGAGAGAGAGAGAGAGAGAGAGAGATAGAGATAGAGAGAGAGAGATAGAGAGAGAGAGAGAGACGGAGAAACAAGAAATATTGGTGTGTCTTTGTGCATTTACTTATTTAGCATTTTTTTAATTAAAGTAAAAAAGGAGAACCCAATTAATAGTGAGTCAGAAGAGAGGGAAAAGAAAATAAAGGGTCAAAAGAGTAAAATGTAACAACATAATCTCAACCCTCCAGTTCTAGCCTTGTTGGCACCATCTTAACCCCAAATTGTCTTTTCTCTTTATGAAATAGTAAAACTAACATACTCCTTTTGTTATATATATATATATATATATATGAGAAAATGATAACATGTGCCCTTATCTTAGTATCTTGCAATATCAATTTGCAACTTGGCATATCATAAATGAAATCTCACTTGCCATTTTACCCTAATTTTCCATTCCCCTGAGGGTTTGGGGAGCCCATTCCTCTCTAACTCGATTATTTTTTTCATGAATCATTAGCCTTTCCATTAAAATCTCTCTCTCTCTCAAATGGAAAACTCCTTCTCATACCCTCTTATCTTCACCACTAACACCACAAATATCAACTAAATTTGAGAGAACACAATTCAGATGAAAGAAAAGGGTCATTAATTGCCTCAACCCTCTCTCAAACTCTCACCGACCATGACACAAGCACAATTAGCCATGCCAATTTTTACGGCTAGTCACTCCATCAGACACGTTATCACGCCATTGAACATGTTAAATCCTACCATTTTCATGTTTTTCTTATCAGGTTTGTGATTGATTACGACATCAACATTAGATTTGGAGATCTAATATATGAAACTCAAATTAGGGGTCCTGTTTTTTTTTTTTTTTTTTTGCATTTGGTTTTGCATATATAATTTTAGTGCTATATTTAGGAGTTAGTGGTAAATTCAAGATTTTTTGTTTAATTATTGTCAAATAATCTATATGCATATAGGTGTAGTTTAATTATTATGCATTATTTCATCCCATTGGCCAAAAATAGTAGCAAGGACAAGATTGGTCAACAATCATTAGCTCTGGTGAAAATTTTACAAGAACAATTCGAAAAAGGTGATAAGGGATTATGAGTCATTTGTGGTTCATGTTGATGGTGGAGGTGATGATGATGGTGAGATGGTGCCTCCATATGAATACGTTACTAGAAGGCTTGTTAGGACTCATATTTCTTCTTTTTCTGTGTGTGAAGGGGCTAGAAGGACGCTAAAAGGGAGAGCCCTTAGCAAATTGAGAAATGCCATTTTGACGAAAATTTGTTTTTTGGAATAATTAATATCTGTCAAATTTTTTTAATCATTTATGGCATCATCATAATTATCAACTTTTTTATAAATGGGTTTTCACCCTTCTTATATTTTATAAAATGGGAATGGGTGTCTTTGTAGTCAGTTAGAGGTATTTTTATTTTGTTATATTTTTTTTCAGAAGGGAAAGTGAAACAAGAATAGATATTAAACTAAAGTAAATGTGTAATAATACTTACATTTCACCAAAAAAACATAATTGTGGAAATAATGCCCAAAATTATTACATGATTTTATATATGTTATGTGCATTTTTGAACAATCTGGTCGTGGTTGGAAGAAAATAATTTGTGCTTGAGAATGTTTGTAAAAACAATTTAGCAGTAGACAAGAGCATAAGAGCTCGAGATCGAATAATATCGCCTTCAATTCCTTTCTAAAATTTGTGCACCCATCACCACTGGTGTTGGGGGATATAATTTCAGAATATATTATGTCAAATGAGAAGATGCCTTTGAAGTTGGAGATGTCTTTCTTGGTTTTCATATCGTTCCACTTGAATAAGCATATTCTTGAAAATTTGATTTCTTGAGTGAGTGTCTATCTCTGTCTCCCAATAATAAAATGTTTGGGTTTATTTGGAAAGGTATATTCTAAATCAAACCCTTAATTAACTACTTTTCTCTCTTATACGAAGGGATGTTGTATACTTGATGGAGAGAGAGAATAACATAGAGGGACATAGTCATTTAAATTGAAAATGACATTTATAAATGTAAAGTAAGGTAAATAAATTCATTAGGATCTTTTTGCATAATTTTGTTTAATTAATTAAATTTCTATTTGGAGTTTTCACCTTTTGTTGTTATTTGAAAAAATGGAGTTGTGTTGTTTAATTGATAAAATTCATATAGAAGAAAAGAGTGGAAGAAATAAAAATACCATATTTGAAAGGTTTAGTAAAATCAAAGTCTTACATCCAGTTCAGATTTTGAGTTTGTTTTAATTTAAATAGCTTAAAATTTAAGACCTTCCTTTTTTTTTCAATAGTTTGAATTTCATTTCATATCTCAATGTAGTTTTCAGTTAAATAGGGAGAATTAATTGGTGAAATTGAAATGTTTAGATTAAAATAAATTTTCTCTTTTCACCTCGTCTTCATTGGGTTATTTTTCCGGGCCTCTAGTCGCCGATGCTAAGGTGGGGCATTTCATGGGGCGTGGGAAGTTTAGAGATCTAGGTCTGGACAACATGGGAACTAGGTTGGTGGATAAGACAAAGTGTGGCAGTGTCTTGGGTTTGGGGGGTAAATTGCCGAAAGTGGTGAGTTGTATAATTTGGTTGATGCAAGTGTTGAGGTTGATTTGTAGAATGTCCTATCCGAAAAGACTCACATGGGTGAAGTGGGAGAATTTGTTAATAGAGGAAGTGATATGGATTACTTGAGTGTACCTTGTAGTAATTTTGTGGCGGTGGCAGTTGAGGGTCCTACTAGAACCATTCAAAATGGTATTTCGTCTATTGGGAGGGATGTAGGGGGTAGGTCCAACTTGGGGGGTGATGTAGTTTCGTTGGATAATTCTAGTCAGGTTCAAACCAGTGTTCCTTTGGTAGGAATGCTTTCTAAATAGATGGTCAACTCAAATAGGATTGCCCCCCTTCTCAATTCTGAAACGGTGATTAAAAATGGGATGTTACGAAAAAAACTATGGCTTAGAGGGCAGGCTTCTATTAGGAAAAATAAGGGAATAAGGCAGTCCATAAGAGATATAAAGTTTTTCTTAGAGGGGTGTCGGATCTCGATTGTGCATATACAGGTGATGGATTATCCAAGGGTAGTGCTCATGTGTGCTCGCCTTGTGTGGTCATACTTAGTGGTGGTTCTCTATGCTCGATTTTGGAGGAGGGTATAGGAGTGCCTGAGGAGGAGGCGTTTATCCAGGTTAGCTCTGGCTCCTCGGGAGATTCTCTGAGTGGGAAGGAGTTGGTGGGTAATTTGCTTGGTTTGTCCCCTAAGTTGTGGGTTGAGCGTGGGGGGTCAGAGGGGGATGGGTAGGTGTCCATGCATAGGAGTCATGAGAAGGTACTAGAGGGTGAGGTGGAGGAATGGGTGTCCAGTATGATAAGAGGGTTTAGCAGATTTTAGGTATAACCTATTTTGGGAATGATAAGGAGGACCTATCGTTGTTCCATGTTATAGAGGAGAGGCGAAGGGGCAGGATAGAGGTGGTAGAGGGGGGAGGGGGAGGGAGGGATTGACAATGGTATTTTATGAAGCTACACATTATCTCTTGGAATGTGCGGGGCTTGAATGACCCCGCGAAAAGGGGGTGGTTTGTGGTGTCGTGTCGCGATGGAGGACGGATATTGTATGTTTACAAGAGACTAAGTTGGGAGAATTGGATATGGATTTGGTGAGGTCCATTTGGGGAGGGCGTAGTATTGAGTGGTGTTGTCTGGATTCAGAGGGGGCATCAGGAGGGATTGTAATTATCTGGGATAATCGAGTGGTGGAGAAAATTGATGTGTTAGTGGGATTCTGGTCCCTTTCTTGTTTATTTAGGAATGTTGAGGATGGTTTTACATGGAGTTTTTTGGGGGTCTACGGGCCAGTCGAGGACTCGGACCATTGGGAGTTGAGGGAGGAATTGGTGGGGGCCAAAACTGTCTGGGATGTTCCGTGGTGAACGGGGGGTGATTACGACATTATTCGATTTCCCTCTGAGAGAAGTCGTGGGGGGAGATTGAGTTATTTTATACGGGACTTCTCCGATTTTATCTTTGGGTTGGGTCTGATGGATCTTCCTCTAGAGGGAGGTTTGTTTACCTAGTTTAGCCTTAGGCACGATTCTTCGTTCTCTCGAATTAACCATTTTCTTATTTCTAATGAGTGGGAGTATCATTTTACGAGGGCTAATCAATCTTGTCTTTTGCGGGTTACTTATAATTACACCCCTATTCTACTTGAGTGTGGTGGTAGTAAGGGTGGGAGATCCTCATTTTGATTTGAGAATATGTGGCTTAAAGAGGAGGGATTTGTTGATATGATCCAAGAGTGGTGGAGGAGGTATGAGGTGGAGGGGAATGCTAGCTTTAGATTGGCTTCTAATTTGTTTTGTCTTAAATGGGATCTTATTCGGTGGAACCATGATATGTTTTGGCAGGTAGGGGTTGGGATTACATAGCGAATGGAGGTTATTCGGAACCTAGATGAGAAAGACGGGTTGATCGGTCTCTCAGGGGTTGAAAGGGTGGTTAAGGAAGAGAACAAAAGGGAGGTGGGGAGGAGATTGAATCAGGAGGATTTATGTTAGAGGAAAAAGTCTAGGGCCCTTTGTCTAAGGTAAGGGGACACCAATACAAAGTGTTTTCATAAAATGGCTAACTCCCATCGTCGTTTTAACCATATAGGAAAGGTTGTAGTGTAGGAGGTGGAGTACACCAAGGAGAGAGATATTCATAGGGAGATCAGTCAATTTTTTGAGAGAATGTTTACTGAGGATGAGTCATGGAAACTCAAGATGGATGATCTTTCGGTGCCTCGCATCTCGGGGGATGATGCGTTACAGTTGGAAAGAGAGTTCATGAAGGATGAGGTGGTCCAGGTGCTGAGCACTATGTGTGGGGACAAGGCGCCAGGCCATGACGGTTTCACTATGGATTTTTTCCAACATTATTGGTCAGTTATCAGGGTAGATGTTATGGTAGTATTCCATGAGTTATATGATAGGGGGTACTTTTTACGGAGTCTGAATGCTACTTTTATTACTTTTGTGCCCAAGTTTGGGGGAACGACGAATGTGAGAGATTGTCGACCTATCAGTCTTATTGGTAATGTGTATAAGCTCATCTCTAAGGTCATTTAAGTAGGACTTAGAAAGGTGATTAACCCCCTTGTATCCGATGCTCATAGTGCCTTTGTGGGTGGCCATCAGATTCTTGATGCGGTGTTGGTGGCGAACGAGTGCATCGAGTCGAGGTTGAGAAGTGGGACTCCGAGTATTATTTGTAAGATGGATGTTGATAAGGCCTATGATCATGTGTGTTGGGATTTTCTCTTCTATATCTTGAGGAGGATGGGGTTCAGAGAGCGGTGGAGAAGGTGGATGAAGAGGTGTGTTTCCTTTGTCAATTTCTTTGTCCTGGTGAATTGGGTGCCTGAAGGCTTTTTCTAGAGCACTGGGGGTCTTAGGCAGTGTGACTCATTTTCTTCATTTCTTTTCACCCTAGTTATGTGGGTGTTCTCTCGGATGACGAGTCGTACGGTGGAGGGTGGTCTGGTCTTCGGTTTTTTGATCTGGAGCTCTAGTTCTCAGACTGTCGTGATCTCTCTCATTTTGTTTGCAGATGATACAATTATTTTTTCTTGGGCGATTGTGAATGAGGTGAGGACGTTGAGGATGTTAATGGTGTGTTTTGAGGCTGTGTCGGGGCTCCATATTAATGTTAGGAAGAGAGAAATGATTTCCATTGGGGACATCGGTAATGTGGGTCTCCTGGCTGGGGTTCTTAGTTATACTGTCGACTCACTCCCCTCTACTTACCTTGGCCTCCCGTTAGGGGCTATGTTTAAGTCCACAACAATGTGCTATCCGATTCTTGAAACGGTTCAGAGTAGCTTAGCTAGTTCGAAGCATGGTTACCTTTCCAAAGGGGGTAGGTTGACGTTGATCATAAGTGTGTTATCTAGTATCCCGACTTATTTCATATCTGTCCTCCCTTTACCCGCTTCTGTTGGCAAAAGACTTGACATGATGAGGAGGATTTTTTTGTGGTGAGGTCATGATGATCTGTTAAAAATCAATCTGGTGAGTTGGGATGAGGTGTATATGCCTATGAAGGAGGGTAGGGTAGGGGTCAGAAGTTTAACCCATTCTAATAAGGTTTAATGGGCAAGTGGTTATGGTGGTTTAATAGGGAAGATGGCAGACTGTGGAGGAAAATGGTGATGGCTAGATATGGGGCTGACCAGTTAGAGTGGGGACCTATGGAGAGGCATGCTTCTCATGGGGTGGGGATGTGGAAGTAAATTGCACGTGGGTGGGTTGATTTCGCTAAGTTTACGTCCTTTTAGTTCGAGAGAGGGAATCGTATCAGGTTATGGACAAATATATGGGGTGATGGTGGCTCTCTAGTAGATATTTTTGCACGGATGTTTTAGATTGTAGGGGTCAGGGAGGGGACAGTTGAGGACCATAGAAGGAGTGTAGGGGATCGTGTGGTTTGGGACCCTCAGTTTATGATGGATCTTAAGGATTGGGAGCTAGAGGAGGGGGAGGCATTTTTTGAGTGGCTATGTTTGGCTCCTATTCCGTCTGTTGGTGTTGATGGTTTGAGGTGATCGAGCTCTCAGGACGACAAGTTTTCAATTAACGGGTATTACCATGTGCTTAGCGGCAGTGTGTGTGTCTCTCTTTAATGGAACACTATTTGGAAGAGCCTGACACCACCGAAGGTGTGCTTGTTTGTTCGGACTGTGGACAGAGAGGCCATTTTAACTTCTGAGGGGTTATAGCATCGAGGGAGAGGTTGGCCAACAGATATTGGTTGTGCAAAAAGGAGGAAGAGATGACGAATCACCTACCGCTTTATTGTCACATGTCTCGGAGTATTTGGAATTTGTTCTTGTCCTTAGGAAAGGTCTTGTAGGTTATGCCTCGGGAGGTGAGTGGGATGTTGGCAGTTTGGGGGAGCCCTAGGGGTTGGCTTGGTATGTGGGGTGTTTGGAAGATGGTCCCGCATTGTATTTTCTAGGTTGTTTGGCAGGAGAGAAATAGAAGATGTTTTGAGGCGATCGAGTTGGATCCTACTCATTTACAATACTGTTTTCTGAGCCTTCTTCTCTCTTGGCATCGAAAAAAGTTGGATACGTCATTTTCTTTCTTCCTGGACTTTCTGGAGGACCTTCAAGTGGTAGGTTAGTCTTTATTTAGGCTCCTCTCCCTTATTTTCTTTGCTTTTGTATACTCTTTGTATATGGGTTTCCGCCCCTTAGGCGGGTACATTTTTATTGGTCATTTACCTATAAAAAACATTACAATAGACGTGTGTTAATTTATGGGAATATATGTGGTCGTGTGGAGTTAATCAAATGATTTCTCCTCAACACAGTTACATTATCCGCCCAAGGTGAAGTAACAAAGTTCCTTTGTTTCTCTTTCAGTTTTTGTATTTTGTCAATCCCATTCTCTTTCTATTCAAGACATGAGACATCTCTTTTATATTCCTTGTCCTACTAATTATCTTTGTTTATAGGACTGACAAACTATTAAGAAATTGTTAATGTTTATTCACAAGTGCCAATATATCATGAAGCGAATGTGGGCATATCTTAATTTTGTCTTGTGAGTTTTGATTACAAGAGTTGGTGTCTATATTCTTCATTTTCTCAGGACCAACATGAGATGTAAGGTTGTGTGCCATGAAAATCAATCAAGGTCCTACAATCAGATGCCCATTGGACCCTCTTAGTTGACGACATAGTCAGCACGACTCCTAGGAAAACTAGTATGTTTTAAGGAACATTGGATGGAGATAAAGAATGCCTTTTTTAAAATTCATGCAATAAAAACATGCCACATAAAAGTCATACCTTATGTCAATGTTATAGTGATACCTTTGTAATTACATAGACAACGATAAAGTAGGCCCTAGAAGATAAATACATCATTCTTTCCCCCTTTATTAGTCTTTAGAAACCACTTAACCATACCTTTTGTTTTTTCTCCACAATGTGTTGATGACAGGACAGTAAATATGTGGCCACTTTATAGTAGTAACTAATCTTGGTAAGTTCGAGATCAGTCTAAGTTATTTGGTTAATGTCCGGAATGTTCGTTATCTCCCTTTACAACTTTAGATTGAAATAAATGAGAATGAGTCTATAGTAGTAGAGTTTGATAAAAGAATATTGTAGAAAAATTGTGTACACAAGTTTGGTAAAATAATAGTCAAAGTACACAACATTTATCTATGGAAATGAATAAAAAGGGTTCTCAAACATTTAAGTCATTATAAGTTGAAACGAGTGGACAACTCTTTGATTCATGTGAGATGGAAGCGTAAGTTATTAAAGAATGTTAGTTTTATTTTTAATTATTTTTTTGTTATAAGCTGAGTTGTAATTAGTTGTTTAGTTTGTTAGTTAGATGGTTAGATGGTTAGTGGTCTATAAATAGCTATCATCTAAATCACAGTTGTAAATTTTTTCTTTTCAGAGTAATGGAGTTCAGTTCTCTTCTCTATCTCTACCAGTTCAATTATCTTCTCTCTATCGATTAATCATCATTCTTGTTATGGTATCATAGCTTAGATCCAACATCTTCTTTTGCAATTTTTCATTTGATTTATCCTCTGCGATTGATTATAGTTCTTTTTCTTCAAAAAGAAATTCTATTTTTCTTTTTGTATCTGGTTGATTACTTGAATTATGGCTTCTGAAGAACAATCACGATCTTATACTCCATCTGTATCAGTTGAAAATAATTCATCTTCACCATACTTTCTGCATTATGGAGACAATTCTGGTCTAATTCTTGTTTCTCAGATTCTTAATGGCGAGAATTATATTTCCTGGTGTCGATCGATGCTCATGGGACTCAATGCCAAGAATAAATTAGGGTTTGTAACTGGAGAATTACAGAAACCTCAAATTTCAGGTGAAATTTATGCGGCTTGGTTTCGATGCAACAATATGGTAACATCTTGGATCTTAAATTAGGTTTCTAAAGAAATTGCAGCTAGTATCATGTATAATGAGACTGCTAGAAAAGCTTGGATTGACTTGAAAGAGAGATTTTCTCAAGGTAATGGAATGAGGATTTTTTAATTGAAGAAGAAATCGATAGTTAATTTGAAACGGGAACAGAATTCTGTTAGTACCTACTATACAAACACGAAAGGACTTTGGGATAAATTGCAAAATTATCAGCCAATTCCAACTTGTTCATGTGGAATAATCTGTTCATGTGGAGGCTATAAGAATATGGAGGAGTACAGTCAACAAGAACACATTATGCAAATGGGATTGAATGACTATTTTGCTACAATTAGAGGTCAAACCCTATTGATGGACCCAGTTCCAACCATTAATAAGGTTTTCTCAATGGTGTTGCAACATGAGAAATAAAGGATTTTTGTTGGAGAAACACAATCACGTATGGAATCTATGGCTTTTGTGGCCAAACCTAATGTGGATCCAGTTATTGCAGGGGCTCAACCTAATACATATTTTGTGATGTTTGCTTCCAATGTTGCTGGATATAAATTTCAGAAGAAAAATAAACCTGTTTGTGCATGTTGTGGAGGAGTATGTTATGTAATTGAAAAATGTTTCAAATTGCATAGGTATCAACCAGGCTATGTTCCTAAAGGAAAGAATTATAATGAACATAATGTAGGGAAGGTTGCTATGGAAAACCAAAGTATGTTAGGGCAAGAAACTAATTCACAAATGCCTATTAGTCAGACTCAGATGCAACACTTGATCAATTGGTTCAATAATTAAATGATGCGGAAGAATACTCAAACTGAAGCATCGGTCACCAATTCTGCAATTGGTTTTCAACCAAATTTCTGGATTTTTGGATTATTGACTCAGGTGCATCTGACCACATGACTAACAATTTTTCTTCTCTTATCAATCCTATACCTGTCTCAAACTTCTTTGTCAAACTACCAAATGGAACTTATGTGAATGTCACACATATTGGTGGCATTCATCTCTCAGAATCTATTCTTTTATCTAGAGTACTTTATGTTCTAGATTTCAGTTTCAATCTTATTTATGTTCAAAACATTTGTTCCACACTCAAGTGTTGTTGTGTTTTTTCTGAATATCTATTGCTTGATCCAGGACCTCACCCAATGGAGGATGATTGGACTGGGTAAAAGCCAACATGTTCTCTACATTTTTTAAACTTCCAGGAACAATTTTGGTGTGTCTTTGCCTTCAGCTCACTCTTCTTTTTCTTCTTCTTTGAATAATGATGTACTTTGGCATTCTAGATTGGAACACCCTTGTGATTCAAGATTGCAATTACTGAAATATTATATTATTGATTTGCGGAATATTGACAAAATGTCTCATTGTCAAAAATTTGTCCTCTTACTAAACATAGGAAACTACATTTTCCTTCTAATCCTCATAGATCGTCTATTTTCTTTGAAAGGATTCATTGTGATATTTGGGGTTATTTCAGTACTCCTACTTTGGATGGTTTCAAATATTTCTTAACCATTGTAGATGATTATAGTAGATGCACTTGGGTCTACCTTATGAAATCCAAATCTGAAACTATATCTTTATTACAATAGTTTTTTAAAATGGTCGAGACTCAATCTCAGAAAGTTGTCAAGTGTGTAAGGACTGATAATGGGAAAGAGTTTGCTATGAGGGATTTCTATGCTAAAAATGGGAATTTTCAAAAAACTTCCTGTGTTGAGACACCTCAACAAAATGCTTTGGTTGAAACGAAGCATCAACATTTGTTGAATGTGGCGAGGGCACTTATGTTTCAATCTCATTTACCTCTTCCATTTTGGGGAGATTCTGTGTTAACTGCCACTCATTTAATAAATAGGATTCCTACTCCTAATCTTCATAATAAAAGTCCTTTTAAACTTCTTAAGAAACTTCCTTCTTTTTCTCATCTTAAAATCTTTGGTTGCCTAGCTTATTCTTCAACCTTGTCCAGAAATATAACCAAATTTTATCCAAGGGTAAGGAAATTTGTTTTGGTAGGATATCCTTTCGGTGTCAAAGGTTACAAATTATATGATTTGGATAAGGGGACTTTCTTCATTTATAGAGATGTTTGTTTCTATGAGAATATATTCCCTTATTCTTTAACCTCCACTCCTTCACCTATTTCAGATTTATCTCTTCCTCTTCCTGCCAAAGATCCCATTTCTTTTCCTATTCATTTTCAATTTGCTTTAGATTCTTATTTTGATCCTCAATGTGTTCCCCTGATGAAGTTTCTTCACCTTCTCTTGAAGCTTCTACTTCCTCAAATTACCTTCCTCTTAGAATAACTGATAGAAATAGAAGGCCTCCTTCTTATTTGATAGATTATCAGTGTAATATTGTTCCTTCTCCTCTTCCAGGAAGTCCATATGGCTTGTCTAATCATATTGGTTATTCGAGATTGTGTGATTCTCATAAAGCCTTCACAACTTCTATTACCTCTACTTTTGAACCTCAATACTATTATCAAGCTGTGCAACATAAACATTGTCAAGATGCTATGAAATCTGAAATAGAGGCTTTACAAAATAATCAAACCTTGACTCTTACTTCTTTACCTCCTAATAAACAACCCATAGGTTGTAAGTGGGTTTACAAGGTCAAATACAACTCAGATGGTTCTATAGAAAGGTATAAGGCACATTTGGTGGATAAGGGATATACTCAATAAGAAGGGTTGGACTATTATGAAACTTTTTCACCTGTAACAAAATTGGTCACAATCAATATGTTGCTTGCTCTTACAGCTATAAATAATTACACTTTAACTCAATTGGATGTGAACAATGCATTCTTACATGGGGATCTTCATGATGAGGTTTATATGCTGCCACCACTTGGTTTTATTGCTCCCACAGGTTCTTGCAGCAAGGGGGAGACTTAATTGTGCAAACTCAACAAATCTCTTTATGGTTTGAAGTAGGCTAACAGGCAGTGGTTTGTAAAATTCTCAAACACCTTGTTGGGCTATGGATTTGTTCAATCCAAATCAAATTATTCTCTTTTCACTAAGACAAAATCAAATTCTTTTATTGCTTTACTTGTTTATGTTGATGACATAATCGTAGCAAGCAATGATTCTTCTTCAGTTAATGAGCTCAAGAAATAACTAGATCAGAAATTCAAACTCAAGGACTTGGGACCTCTTAAGTTCTTCCTTGGATTGGAGGTTGCTAAGTCTACTTCTGGTATTTCCTTATGTCAAAGAAAATACACACTAGATATATTACATGATACATGTGATGTAGGAGCTAAGCCAATTAGAACTCCTATGGAACAAAATTACAAGTTGAATGCTGCAGATGGTGAGTTATTGGATGATCCTACTTCATACAAAAGATTGATTGGTAAATTGTTGTATTTAATAACCACAAGGCCGGATATTACCTTCCCGGTACATAAACTTAGTCAATATTTCTCTCATCCCAGAAAACCTCATTTGTAAGCAGCTCAAAGATTTCTACAATATATCAAGAACTCACTAGGATAAGGACTATTCTATTCTTCTTCTTCTCCTTTACACATAAAAGCTTTTGCAGATTCAGATTGGGATTCATGTTCAGACATGAGGAGATCAGTTTCTAGTTTTTGCATTTTTCTTGGAAGTTCACTTATCTCATGGAAATCAAAGAAGAAATCTACAGTATCTTGAAGTTCAGCAGAAGCAGAGTATAGCTGCTTGGCCTCTACTGTGTGTGAGATAACTTGGCTGCTACAGCTTTTAAAAGATCTTAGTACTCCACATCCTCAACATCCTTGTTATTTTGTGATCGTAAATCAGCACTTCATATAGTAGCAAATCCAGTTTTCCATGAACATACTAAACACATTGACATAGATTGCCATGTTGTACATGAGAAGATTCAATCAGGGATTGTCAGAACAATGCATATCAATAGTGCTTCTCATCTTGCAGACTTTCTTACAAATGCCCCTTTCATCTTTCTCTTTTCATTTTCTATTAAGAAAGATGGGTATACACAATATACATACTCCATCTTGAGGGGGAGTATTAAAGAATGTTAGTTTTATTTTTAATAATTTTTCTGTTATAAGCTGAGTTGTAATTAGTTGTTTAGTTTGTTAGTTAGTTAGATGGTTAGTTGTCTATCAATAGTTGTCATCTAAATCACAACTGTAATTTTTTTCTTTTTAGAGAAATGGAGTTCAATTCTCTTCTCTCTCTCTACCAGTTCAATTATCTTATCTCTCTCGATTAATCATCACTCTTGTTATAAGTATGCTAACCACATTCCCACTGCAACGATTTTATAACAAACATGCATAGTGGATGCACATGTTACCCAAGAGTGTAAGAATAACGCATGTCAGATCTCCTGTAATTGAGCTTCTATTATGAAACAAGACATGTATTGTTGATTTTGAATGTGGGAGTTTCACTGCAAAAGAATCAATGTAGAACTAGGACAAGTATCTCTAAGAATTATCGACATGACTATATTTTAGGGATAAGTGAGTGGGGGTATGTTGGTCAGTCGATCAACAAAGGACACATTGGCATACATACATTCTCTTTTCTTTTAAGTAAATTAGGTATCCACCTTCAAATATGAAATATCTTTAATGAGTAGACCGACTTTGACAAAGTCAAGTCCAATCACAAGATGAAAAAAACAATTAAGGATGAAATCTTACACCAAATAAATATCTTTAGTGAGTATACCGACTGACCAACAAGGCATACTTAGGCGGTCTCATAACTGTCCAAACGAATTTACGAGACTTTCTCTCTTTATAAAAATTTTCTCTCTTCATGAAAAACTTACAAGAAAATAATATACCATATACCTCCACTCTCTTTACGGAGGAGCAAAAAGCATTCATACAAAGCAATAAGAAAAAAGAAAAACAACCACGAAGGTATGCCTGAAGCTAAGAACTTGAGGCAGCATGAAGAAGTGAACAGCCGTGTGGACCTAGCAGCACCTATGGAATAAGAAAATGGAAAAGCTAAAGCTAAAATTTCCTACAACGATGCGGTCTCTAGGAGGTATTAGGGATGGATCCACCCCAGGTTGAAGCGGGGCCGCCGCCCCAGCTCAATAAAAATAATTAGGATTTTTTTAGTAAAAAATTAAACTTGGAGGTTACTTCTAATTATATTAAAAGATGAGGGGAAATTGTGTAACAAGTAAAAAAAACTTAAATGTTTACCGCTCCTCAGCTCATAACCTATTCTCTATTCTCTCTTCTCTTTCGTTTCGTTTACCACCGCTCAGCACAAGGAAGCTCTTTCCATCATCGCCCAGCTCCACCGCCACTCCTCGTCTCTTCTCCCACTCCACCCTCCCTCTCCATCCGCCCGTGCTCTCCACCTGCCAGGCTACCCCTGCCCTTGCGGTGCTGCCACTGCTACCGGATAGAACAACATCTCTTCTTCTCCACCGCCACTTAACATCTATGCTCCAGGCCGGATTCTAGATCATAGAGATAGAGGTAAATTTTGTTTATAAACACTTTATTATTTATATGAGTTTGTTTTTATTTTGTTTGTTTACATGTAATTGTTTAGTAAAAAAATATATGTGCATGTTATTTATATGTGTTTGTTTATAATATGTGTTTAAATTTATAATGAATATTAAAATTAAAATCCCTAGAATCTATTAATCTGAAATTAAATTTATAATGTATGGTTTTAGTATGAAATTATATTAAATTAAATATGTTATAAATATAGGAAGTAATGGACAAAATTTTTAAACGAAAAAGACGAGACAACACACCAATCGTATCCGAAGTTAATGTTCAACCGTATCCGAAACGGAAAAATTTAGGAATCCAAATTTAGTTAATTAATACCTCAACATTTTTACGTTAAAAATTGCAAAAAAAATAAGTACAAAAATTGCCTCGGGAGCTCCCTCCCCCAAACCCACGGGCTTCGTCAAAAGATTTCTCCCCACTTCACTCCAAATCCTGGATCCACCACTGGGAGGGATAATTGTGATGTGTATTTTAATGAATCGAAAGTTGGTTGGTCTGATGATGAAGATGATGTAGATATCTACACCAATGATTCCCAAGACATAAATCTGAACTCTAACCCTAAACGTCTTAACCTTCTTAAACCTGAGCTCATTATCCCCCTAAGAGACTCGAGAAACTCCAAGCAAGTGGAAGGATAGTATAATTGTGAGACTATTAGGCAAAGTTATTGGATATAAAACCCTCATGAACAAAATACCCTCCCTTTGGAACCTACAAGGAGATTATGAGGTTATCGATATAGAAGAAGACCACTTCTTATATAAATTTGATACGAAATATGACTATAATCATGTTCTTACGGATAGGCCTTGGGTCATCAACAATCATTGCATCACAATGAGAAAATGGGTTTCGTTTTTCAACCATAGAAAAGCCTCTAAAACTCATACGGCCATGTGGGTAAGACTCCCTTTCCTACCATTGGAGTTATTCCAAAAAAGAGTGTTGCACAAAATAAGAAAATTAATAGGAGAGCCCATTAAGACTGACATGAACTCTACAAACACCTTCAAAGCTAAGTTTGCTCGTATTTGTGTGGTAGTGGATATTTCAAAACCTCTTATTCCAAACTATCTCATTAATGGGATTGGATACGATATAGAGTATGAATTTCTACCTTCTATTTGTTTTAAATGAAGAAAAGTGGGCCACAGAAAAGAGTTTTGTGCCATGAATATTTCGTCGGCAAACATGTCGGAGAATCAAGCTAAAAGTAACTAGAGCATGGTGGGAGCAGTCTCTAATGGTAATATCATTGCCACAATGGATTACCACGGTCTGACAGGAGCAATGAAGGCAGCAGAGTCGTGGGTGAAGAAAACCGTACTGAGTTTGGTTCGTGGATGATGGTATAACATAACAACCCAAAGGCAATGAGAAAACCAAATGGTAATGGAAGTAATATTAATATGGGCATCCAATCAGGACAAAAGTTTTCAAATTGTTTTAATTTTCTCAACGATAAAGGACAACACAACATGGAAAATAACAAATATCAAAGTGGTAATAATTAAAATTGGCGTGTGACAAAAAGCAATAAAGTAGAGGCGTCAAAGAAAGGTCCAATGGGTCCCAACACAATACACTCTAATAATGGAAGGGAATGGAACTCATTAATTGACAGTGTTATGACTAATAGGAACAAAAGATCTCGTGATCTTGGAAAATCGTCACTAGAGCAGCTACTATGGGCCGTGTAGCTAAGGTAGCAACTCTGTAACCAGTAGAATCTATATATGTGGAACCAAACTACATGGATTTTACCGTACAACCAATTGGCTCGTCCAAGTCAACTGTGATTTCTCGTTCAACTGACATGGGTAACTCTTGTGCAATTACGATGAATGAGGGCCCACACAATTACTCAATACCATTTGTGAGGAATTTATAGCCCCACACCTACCAAATACTATTCACCACACTACCAACTCTTTTATAAAGAAAATGGGTAGCATAAATGCCCTTCTTCTAAAACTAAATACCAATATTCATGGCATCACATAGGGGGGTAGGATAAATTCCTCTTACAATGATCGTTGATACGAAAGTAATACATCAAGTGCTACAAAAGGAGGAGTGAAGATTCCTAGTGTAAAATCTGGTGGATGGAGTCATGGTGGTGAATATACCATGGAAATATCCTAAGTCCGACTGATTGTACAAATGTGGTCCAACCACCAGCGAGAGGATAAAAAAATAGCCACAAATATCACATCAACAATGATAACGGACAAGTTAATGAATATGGTAAAGAACCAACTTCCATATCATGAAGCTAATGTGACACCCCGCCTAATAAAATACCGGGTGATCAGTCCTATACCAAATTAAAACAGGAATCCCAGTTGGATCATCCTTAGCATCACTGTCGAAAACTTTTTAAAACTTACTAACCACCTAGTATTCCAAAAGATGGTGCCAATTTTAACTTTTTGAATAAACAAAACAGTACATGCGGAAATAAAATATAAACCATTCACAAAACTGAATGAAAATAAACTGAATCATAATTACACAACTTGCCGAATAAATCACCGACCACCAAAGAAATAATCCAATACAAATATTCAACACCTGAATGAATTACACCTTAAAACTGTACCGAGAAGTCTGGGCAACAAGCCCTAAATAAAACTGAAACTGATATAAGATTTTTTACTCTAGGAATGAATAAATGATGCGTCTAATCCAAACTCCTGCTAGCATCCACATATGCCGCAGCTCCGTGTCCCAGGAATAGAATATCAATCCTGGCGTCCCTGTTGCTAGACACCTAAAAGGTTTTGAAAATAGTTTTATAGAAAGGGTTAGAACCCAAAAAATTTTGAAAATATTTAGCAAGTGAATTAACTGCAGTAATTTAAAATGCATGAAGGCGCTTCATATTTAAGTTAGTGTTGCACTCCCTTGAGGACATTCTCACCCCTCCACTATTGTGCACACCTACCGGATACCTTAACCCCGCCTTGTTGTACTACCCCGTCCAACTAGTCCTGGTATAACCTTCCCTTGCCATACTACTCTAACCCGAGTATAAGAATTTCTTGAATTATAAGTCATCTCACAACTAACTTAATTAATTCCTCTTAGATAGTAGCATATAACTGTGTCACAAGTTATACAAAGTAAATACATCACACACTGCATTATTACCCGTATATAATATTTACTACCTTTATATACGTACCTTTACCACAACATCCATACATATAACATACGTATATCCATCCCTTTGAGTATACCCTCGCCGGATGATTCCCTCTAAAATGCTATCTCACTAGGTGTGCTCACAAAAACTAGTTTCCCAAGTTAGAATCGCTCACCAACTTGGTCCAAAATATAAACGTAGTGGAGGCGGTCATATTCCTTCCCTGAAAGTGAGATAAATTCCTCACCCATATATACCGGACGCTATGACCTGGGGTTATAATCGCCCTACTCCTCAAGCTAGGGGATTCACCCACATCGCGCAACCTCCCTTGATAGCATTAGAGTATATATAAATTGAATAAATATCTAGTCACTGATATTTAATATCACACATAATATAAACACGTATATATATACTATCACTGTACCGTATATGTATAATATAAATGTCGGCTTTACCGTGTACTCAAAATCCCGTACACTAGCCTATAATTTCCTGAGTCTGTGGCCCGACTCAACACAATTAATTTTCTAACTTAATAATTTATCATCTTCCCGAGTCTATGGTCTGAATCTAATATAATTAATCCACACCACAATTAATATAATACTTTCCCCGAGTCTATCTTCCGACTCTAATTAAATTAATTAACACACCCATTAATTTAATACCTACCCGACTCTACAATCCGACTCTAATTAAATTAATTATTACACCCATTAATTTAATACCTACCCGAGTCCACAATCCGACTCTAATTAAATTAATTATCACACCTATTAATTTAATACCTACCCGAGTCTACAATCCGACTCTAATTAAATTAATTAACACCTATTAATTTAATACCGATCTGAGTCTGTGGTACGACTCTCATTTAATTAATTTACACATTAATTAATTAATATCGTTCCCGAGTCTACAATCCGACTCTAAATTAATTAATCACAACATCAATTAATTTAATACTTTTCCGAGTCTACCTTCCGACTCTACCTTCAGTAATTAACACATCAATTAATTTAATAACTTGGTGTCACTCAACCATTATCCCCGAACTCGCTCACTTGGACCATAACTTAATATTTCCCGAGTCTACGTTTCTATCACAAGGAAACACACAATAGGCATTCACAACCCAAGTAATCCTATAAAACAGTAGGTATTTACACAACCCAATTATTCATACTTGTATGTAATATATTTCTCTCTAATATTCACCGTACTTGTTTGCTTTACGAATTTATTCCACATTTGTATTAATTCAAGTATTCACACAACTCTAAGGGTCCTAGTTACCCCTTGTTATATCAATTCAGTAGTTACCCTTGTTAACCCACTGACCTAACGAATTTAAGGTCGCTTATGCTTTTCCGTAATTATATTCTTATCATCTCGAATTAGAGTACGTCACAATCAAGCCTATGAATCTCCACTTTAACTATCTCACAAAATTAAAGTCCAACACTCAATCATAGACCTACTTCCATATCATTATTCCATCAATATTTCATCAAGGTCCCAAACACTTCCCCGATAAAATTTTAGACATTTGAGGCTTAAAAAGAAAAATCTCAAATTTTCTGGCAGATTAAACACCCTCTAGTAAAATTTCGATTTCTCCCTCTACAGAACTCCGATTGACCTAATTCCAAGTTCATTGGATAGATAAGAGGAATACCTTTCCATGAATGTATGATTAACACTCTAATTCTAAGTGAAATTCAAATAGCACACGTTTAAATTCATGCCAAAATTCTGGCAGATTACTATGTTGACAGATCAAACACCCTGTAGTAAAATGTAGATTACTCCCTCTACAGAACTCCTATTAACCTGATTCCAAGTTCATTGGATATCTAAGAGAAATACTGTTCCAAGAATGTATGGTTAATACTCTAATTCGAAGTACAACTCAAATGGAATACGTTTAAAGTTGTGTCAAAAATTCTGGCAGATTGACATCTTGTGTTCATCAATTAAACCCTAAGTCATTCAAGCTTCATGTTCTTCATCCAAGAACTCATAAAGATTCCATGTTAATCATCAAATATATTCTAATTTCATTTATCTTTACTTAGGGATATATAATACACCAATTTCTTACTTTGAATCTCAACCAAGTATTCCATTAACAAAACCCCATTTTGTACCCATTTATCCCCAAAACGAATTTTGGTTTACACATCACTATGATATGAATTGATTATCATCAATTTAGAAATCGCAATAGTTAACCACTTGCCTAGAATCGTTCGTAGGGTCTGATCCGTTGTTGTGGTCCCTTAATTTGACTCCAAAATTCCCAAATTGGCATTTGCTAAGCTTTCCCCCAATTTCCCTCTTAAGCCCTCGGCTTAGATTTGTGATGGCTGCTGATTTTCTAATCCCTCACTTAGGTTAAAACTCTAAATCTCGTTTTTCACCTAATGGGCTTAATTAAAGTGGCCCAACTCACCTCGTGTGGGCCCGGCTATGCCCAAAAATACCCCGGGACCCAATTACTACCCCCGGGTACTCTTTTCTGACTATCTCGACCCATCCGGACGCAACCGCGCACTCGGAATTGCCATCCGAAATACTTTTCGACATCACCAAACCTCGACCTCAAAATGCGACACACGAGATTTTGAACCATTAACTTAAAAGTCGCCAATTATAAATAATTCGGCTCACTCAATTAAATTCTCCAACTCATGAATTTAAGTTTCTCCAATTTAAATATTTTTATAACTCCCAAAAATAATTAAATATTAAACCCTCAAAATTATGGGGTGTTACAGCTAAGTGCCTGCCTTTACTCCCTAATTTGTTATCTATGAAAATACTCGTGTGGAATGTTTGGGGTTCCGGGAAACCTTTGTTTAAACCCACATTGATCGAACTGAACAACATGTATGCTCCTCAGGTCCTTGTAATTATGGAGGCTCAAATATATATAGAAGATATGGGGTCTTTCTTAAAAAATCTAAGATTTAACAAGAATGAAAAATTTGACCCCGAAGGGAGGGCTGACGGTATATGGGAGCTTTGGAAGGAACTCTCTGTCTCTATCTAATCCATCGCTCTTTCTAAGCAAGCCATACACCTCATCATCATAAGGAAGAACTATGACAAATAGCTTCTAACGGTTGTCTATGCGAGTTCACTCCCTATGCTGCGAAGGAAACTTTGGGAAAATCTTTGCATCCTTGCCAAAAATTCAAATATCCCTTGGCTTATCACGGGCGACTTCAACAATCGTTTGGACATCAGCAAAAAAAGGAGCTTCGCCAATTGAAAGGATAATAGTAGTTGCTCAAACTTTATAAGAAGCATTGACAAGTGTAAACTGTCGGAGCTTAGTAGCACGTGTTCGAGACTCACCTGGACTAACAGTCGTCGGGGTTTCGCAAACTCAATCGTGAAACTTGACATATCCATAGCAAATAATAATTGGCGGATTAAGTTCCCGAAAGTGGTCATGGACAATTTGCCTAGAGCGGACTCGGACCATAGCACTGTGCTCATCTACACGGAAGGTAAAGTCTTCCCTAAGAACCATAATAAACCTTTTAGACTTCTTTCAAGTTGGTCCGAGAGAGCTAATTTCGACGATCTCACTAAAGCTAGTTGGCACACTTCGTCTAATATTGACTTTAATGTTAAACGGTTGCTCAAAATGCCATGTTTTGGAATAAAAATATTTAGGGCAATATTTTTCAAAGAAAAAGATGACTTTTAAATCGAAATAAATTGATTCAAATGGCTCAACAATTTAAATTCTCACATAATTTGGATTGTTTAGAGAGTGACCTTAGGGGTGAATATAATACAAAAAATCAAGAGTCTAATAGCTAGTGGAGGGAGATAAAAAAAAGTTTTTTCACACCTCTACCATTATTAGGAGAAGAATAAATAAAATTGAGAGGCTGTTTATATATGGTTATTGGTCCGACGATCCGATGATCATATAAATGACTATTTCGTGAATTTATTTTCGATGCCTGATAGTACTGATAGTGTGGCTATATTTGACCCATTATTCTGCCTAAAATTAGTAATGTGGATAAACTAAAACATAAAAATGAGGTTATTGCGTATGAAATTAAGAGACCTCTATTTAGTATGAAACCGATGAAAGAACCTGGGCGTGATGGTTTTCAACCCATGTTCTTCAAGAACTATTGGGATATGATTTCTCCGAGCCTAGAGGAGGTGGTACAAAATAGCCTTATTAATGGGAGTTTGCCTACTCATATGAATATGAATCATATTACCCTCATACCCAAAACTGAAAATTCGAAAACCATTAGTCAGTTTCTCCCCATTACTCTTCGCAATGTTACGTACAAAATTTTATCCAAGGTGATTGTGAAAAGAATGAGGCCCATTCTTATGAAAATCATTAGACCGTATCATGCCATCTTTATCTAGGTAGATAGACCACGGATAATATCATTATCGTGCAAAAAATTCTCCACACACTCCACAATAAAAAGGGAAGTTGGGTGAGATGATTTTCAAAATTTACTTAGAAAAATCCTATGATAAAATTAGTTGGAATTTAATTTATAAGGTTCTCCTTGCCCTTTGAATTTAGCATTAATTTGATTGATATAATCATGAGTTGTGTCACCTCCGCTAGTATGCCCATCTTATAGAAATAAAACCCCATACCTTCCTTTAAACCTATCAGGGGGCTACACCAGGGGGTCCTTTATCTTCCTATCATTTTGTCCTATGTATAAAGTAAATTTCTTATGGAATATCGAGGAAAGTTAAGATTAAAGAATGGAAAGGCTTAAGGTCCTCCCCAGGGGGACCGCTAATCTCCTATCTCTTTTCTGCTGATGTCTTAATTCTATTTACGGAGGCTTTTAACTTTGCATGTTATTCGGTTATGGATTCGTTGAAAGACTTCTACCACATCTTTGACCAGACCATTAATTTTTCTACGTCTAAAATCTTTGTGTCCCTAAGAGGGAGGCACTTGATCTTGTGCACATATGTGGTATGAGTCTTACTAGTGACCTAGGAAAATATATGGGAACCCCTTTCATAAATGGGAACGTGTGAAAAGGTACTTTCACTAACCTCCTTGATAAAATGAAAAGCAAGCTTGCGGGGTGGAAATCGAACTTACAATCTATGGCTAGTAGAGCTACGCTCATACAATCCATTACCTAAGCCATTCTAAGTTATAATATGCAGACCATCCCCTTCTCAATAAGTGTATGTAAGAATATTGATAGGATTAGTCGTAACTTCCTTTAGGGAGATAACAACACCCAAAAGAAGGTCCACTTGGTAAACTGGGACACTATTTATTGTCCCAAAAGTCAAGGAGGGTTGGGAATTAGGAAAGTCGTGATGAATAATATGACCACCTTGTCTAAACTTGGGTGGAGACATTTTAATGATGGTAACATCCATTGGGTCAAAGTCATGAGGAAGAAATATGCCAAGAATCGCTATCTTATATGTTAGGGGCGCGGAAGTCTAAGGCCTATCACATATGCCAAGGAATTTTTAAAAACAAAGAGACCCTTAACAACAATATTAAGTTGACTATTGGTAAGGGGAATCTTATCAACCTCTTTGAGGATTGGTGGTGATGTGGTAACTTCATTAAGCCACACTTATGAATTAATGCTAGTGAGGATATGAGAATGGAGGTTCTACTTGACCACCAGGGTAAGTAGAACCGGAGTGCCATTAGCCACTGGTTATACTCCGCGAAGATTATTCCATTTCTAAAATGGAGATTCCTAGGATCGAATCTTGATAGTAAAAACCTATATGGACACCTAGATTAGATGGTAAATTCTCCATAAAATATTATTACAGAATGTTAGTGGGTAGACATCTAAATGTTCCTGGGCATAAAAAGTGGAACCTTATATGGAGTAAGAAAATCCCCCAAAATCAGAAAACCTTCTTGTGGTCCATCCTCCATGGCAAGCTTCTGTCTAACCAGTACCGGTTGGAAAGAAGTATGACTAGCGACTCAGGGTGTAATATGCATGGTAGAATTGAGGATATGGAAAATGTGTTTCGTGAGTGCTATATCGCTAAGAAGACTTGGGATATTACAACATGAGGTGACTCCTATTAACGAGGATACGGAGAGTTTTGGAGAGTGGATCATCAAGAATTATTTGTGTAGTAATAAGAATGATATTTATTTCATCTCAACTTTATGGTATCTTTGGAAAGCTAGAAATATTCGCATATTTGAGGATAAAGCATCCTTGCCCAGTATGATTGCCAAGTTAAGTGTAAACGATGAAAATGAGGTTATTCGTGCATACACTAAACCTGACAGTCATAGGGGACCTAGTATTACTTCATTGATTTCTTGGGTGTGTCCTTATGCAGGTAAAATAAAGATAGACACAGATGGCAGATGTAATCATAGCACCAGGGTGGGCTCTTTTGGAGGTGTAATGCGCGACTTTAGGGTCAAGTGGATCACAGGTTTCTTTGGGAAAATCAGTGGGGCCCCCATTTTATTCCGAGATCGAAGGAATTTTCTATGGATTGATCATGACGAAGGATAGGAAATGGAGGAATGTTAGTTTGGAATCAAATTGAAAAATTGTTGTGGAAATGATACACGTGGGAGACTGAGATAATCACCCGCACTCTGCCATCATCCTTGACTGTATAGATATGAAGGACCTGGACATTGATGTGAGATACATTCTAAGAGAGACTAACAATGTACGGACAGGCTAACAAAGTTTGCAAAGACGCGTGTGGAGGATTTCTTCATTTTGATGGAACCCTCAAAGTAGTTGAGAGTGATCATCGATAAAGAAAAGAACAAGAACCATCTTAAGGAGTCTGATTCAATTTAGCTGGTCTACTCTCCTTGTGTAGAGTTTTGCTTGTTTTTTATGTAATGGCGTGATGTCCGTTTATTACTTTATTATATTATACTAGATTTTATGGTTGCTTATTTAATTTAATTTCCTTTTTCACCCAAAAATATTAAGGCCTCATAAAAAAGAGATAAGAAAAAATCAAAAAGGTTATAAAAGAAAAGATAGTGAAGAGGATCACGCCCAGTAGAATCCCAAAACTAGGAAATTACTTATATCTATAAATAGAGTCTATTATGAGGATGGTAGTTAAACAACACTTTATAAACCCTATGATTTGAATATCAATGAAAAAATGTCATTATTGTTTTTGAAAGAACATCTTTGCAATTATGTAATGAAGGTTATGATGAACCACATATATTATAAGTGTTTTCATCTTATTTTTAGTGTTTTTAATGTTAAATTTGACAAACTAAATTGTAGCGGACTTAGCGGACATAACCCCCATCGATATGTCTAGAATAATAACAACTTCATTTGACATAGATGTGTATATTTTAATTGATATAATATAATGATTCACTAGTCCTTTTCATTGGATGTAAATAACCAAGCATTATGCTTTTATAAAATTAACCAGGTCAAAATTTATAAAACAATTTTTTTTTGGTCCAACCTTTTATTTGAAGAAATATGAATTTTAAACATAATAAATTAACCTATGTAAGGCAATTATCGGTTGTGATTCAACCACCAAGGCAAAAAAACTAAGGTTTTAGATCAAAACTCACACAATAATACTTTACACCTTATTACACCTCAGTATATTTTCACTTTAATTTACACTTCTAATAAAAAAAATTATATCCCATACATCTTCTGACATAACACCTCTTCTCATTATGTATATTCTCTTCTCTTACCACGAGAATCTTTGGGTTTCAGATTTGAGTATTAATAATTCATTCAAAACGAAGGTATTGTGTTTGAGGGCAACTTTGTTATGATCAAGATTTCTCACATTTGGGTTTTTCTCTACACTTTCTCTTATCTCTCCACAATTTTATTGGGTTTAATGGAAGCTTTGTTATGATCCGTGTTTCTCACATTTGGTTTTCAGATCTGGGTATTCTAATATAAAAACTCCAAGTATGTGATTCATTGTGAACTTATGGTTTATTAGACTTTCAGATTTAGGAACTTAAGGTTTAATAAGTTTCCCTACACACGACTTTGTTATTCATTACCCGTGTGTATTATTTTTGCCGATTTTAGATATTAGGGCTTGAATCTAGAAATGAAGGTATAAAACCTTTTGATTTTATTAACTAATGTTCATTTTTAATGTAATTTTGATTTCTCTGACCAATGTTTGTTTTGTTGGATTCAAAACAGGGGTGTGGTGTTTGAGGATAACTTTGAATCTTGGATGTGGTAATTTTTTATACATACTGTTGATTAAAAAATTAGATCACTCTAATTATTCAATCACAGATAAATAAATGAGACAAAAGATTTTAAAGTGGTTCAGCCTTATAAGAATGGCCTACGTCCACTGCTGTTTTATTGCTGAGTGTTTGGGAATTCTCGATTACAAGAAATTCCGTTCTGGATTCCAGGGTTTGGATCCGGTCTCTTACAATGAGGATTGTATAATGTATTTATAGCCCCGAGGATGTAATGTGAAAGGGTAATAAATTAAATGATATACATATGAAAGGGTAATACATTTAATGCCCTCTTTGCGTGTGCGTCTGCATGATAAGCATTTAATGAATCAGTTGAACTGTTGGGTATCCAGTTATTAATGCTTTGTTCGAGATGCAGCTCGGACCGCCTGAGTTTCTCGGACCGCCTAAGTTTCTCGGTACTCAAGAGTTCCTCGGAGAGGCATGTTCCTCGGAGCGTATGGGTTCCTCGGGTAAGCAATATTCCTCGGGGAACTAGTCTTCCTCGTTGTAGTCTTATTCCTCGGAGCGCGTGGGTTCCTCAGAAGTGTTTGTAGTTGCCATGTAGATAGCCACGTGTCTTCATATGATTGGTCCAAGTCAGCAGATTAAATTTGGTATCAACAGAAGCCCCCAATGTTTCCTAGTTCAAAATTTGAGGAGTATGGAACATTCTTTCTCGGAATATGGTAGCTTTAAATAGTCTTCCTGATTTTTAGGAGCATTTCCCTTGTATTTATTTCTCCTCCCCAATTCGTAGAATCATGCTTTTTTGGACTTTTCTGCGTGCTTCGATTCCCGCATCACTTTTTGTCTTTTTAGCCGCTGTTGTCCGCTTTGATTCCCGCGCTACTTTTCATCTTTTTAGCTGCCGGTAACGTAATCATTTTTTTTGTAATCATTACTTCATCATTTCCCAAGGCAAGGTATTTAAACTTCACAGATACTCCCATCGTCTCTTACCTTTTCAAATTTTCATCTTTGAGTTTTACATCGTCTCTTCATACTCTCTTGTGCGTTCATCTTTTCCGTCGTTCGTTGTCAACAGCTCTACTATTTTTCTGTAACATCTTCTTCTTTCTTCTTTATTTCTTTTATTCACCATGGTTTACCCTGTTGAGTCTCTTAAGAAGTTTCGTTCTGATTTCTCCATTCCCTCTTGGGTTGTCTTGGAAGAGCTTTCTGAGCCTTCTAATTACTTCCATTTGGCTGCGGGACATTGGTTCCCCAGTCTCTTTTTTGCTGAGTGTGGATTTTCTTTTCCACCAAATTCCTTGTGTTTGGAATTCTGTCAGTACTTTGACGTTGTTCCTGCACGAATAGCCCCCAACACATGGAGAATAGTTAATGGGGTGCATAGTTTAAATCAAGTGCATGGAACTCGTATAGGAATTCAAGAAATCATGTACTGCTATAGATGGGCAGTCAATGAAAATATTTATTATTTAAAAACTAGATTTCTAAACAGAGCCTTAGTAGTTAATCTCCCTAATGCCAATAGGGATTATTTTGAACATGGGGTTGTCATAAAAAATTGGCAACACCCTCCATTGACTGGGGATGAAGTTTACCAGGGTCCCAGATGCCCTCCTTATGGCAATGGGATAGGTTATTTTTATTTCATTTTATTTATTTTAAAATCATGTTTCTTTTGTGTTTGATAAAATGTGCCACTGATAACAATGTTTGTTTATTTGCAATTGATAACAAAAGAAGGTGCCCAAAAGAAGCAGATGTCAACATAAGGCATTTGAAACTTATCTGGAGTCTTCATCAAAGTGTTGCAGACGAGCACATTAGGTCGGCTTCGTATCTTCTCCAGTACAAGAGCTACACCACCTCCTTCACTGCTCGTCCTGTGATCAGTGAGGCATAGCTAGTACCAGCCTCTGCAAGTTCTTCGCCTGAATCTCATATTCCTTTGAGCGAAAGGATGAAGAAGAGAAGACCCCCCACCTCGTTTGAGAAAAATGCCTCTGGTTCTGGGGAGGAAATAAGGAGTAGGATTGATGTCCCAAAGGAGGGGACAAAGAAGACTGATGCAGCTCCTCCAGCTGCTCCTGCTAAAGTCGCCGAGACGCCCGTAGTGGCTCTGAGCAGGTCTGCTGCTCCTGGAGAGGTGATTATGATATCACCGACTAATGGTTCTTCCTTGGCTGTACCTGTTCCCCCGAGGAGGCTAAATAAGAGCTCCTCGGTCAATTTGGCTGATACTATCATTCAGCCCCCAGCTGTTGGGACTGAAGTTCCCACTTTTGTTCCCCCGAGCTCTGACATGAGCTCGGTAAAATCCTTGATCATTCCCGAGGTTCAAGGTACTGAAGAAAACCTTACTCGAGATATGGTTACTTCACTAGATGCTCATCACCTTGCTTCTGTAAGTCTCTTTACTTTGAATTTTTCATATTTCCTTTGTCATTTCTGTTTCTAACTTGCTTTCTTTTTTTGTTCACAGTTGATGAGCTGCTTTAATATAATCCTGAAGAAGGATGAAGTGATTAAGGCTTCTTGCTCCTCGTCCAGCGTGGAAGGAGCTTTAGAAGAAGCTACCAAGTCTCTGGAAGATTCTCGCCAGAAATATGCTGATGACAAAGATGTTTGGGAGAAGAAACTTGCCTCCTCCGAGCAAGAAAAAACTCAAGCTGTTGATGCCTCCAGGGAGTTGGAGAAGAAAAAGAATTCCCTGGAGAAGGCAAATGAAGAGCTTGAAAAGAAGCTCAAAGCTGATGGAGAGCTTGAAGATAAGCTCAGAGTTGCTGAGGAGAGGTTGGTCCATCTTTAAGAAGTAGGTTGGCAGAAGAAGAGGCGGAAAATAAATTGAAGGCTGCTGAGAACCTGCTGTCTGAGAGGCTTGCCTTGGAGAAGGCCAAGAGGAAAGCTGTTGTGAAGAAGTCCTTCAGCTCTGGCTGGGACAAGGGGTGGGATAAGGGGTGTGCTACCATGGTATCTCAAGTGGACTATGGCAGTCTAAAGTATTTTAGGGATGGATGGGTTGCTTCCCTTCAGGAAATGAAGGTCGATGAGTCATTCGAGCTCTTCAAGAGACATATCCCTGGTCCCTCTCCTACTCCAGAAGAATTAAAAGAGGACGAAGCTACCTCTGAGGAGTCTTCAATGGTGATGGGAGATCACCCCCAGCCATCCAGTCTGCTGCCGAGCAAGTCATTTCTTCTTCCGAGCAACAGCTGGTGCTCTCCGAACATCCTACAGTTCCCTCCGAGCAACCTGCTTCCTCTTCCCAACCTCCCGAGAAGGTTTTGGGAGATAAGGAAAAGGTGTAGTGTTGTTCGGGCTTACCTTTATTTTTTTCTTTTTTTGTCAAATGTAATCCAGAACTTGTAACTCTGATTTTTATGATCTAATAAAACTTGAACTTCTTGCATATTATTGTCTATCTTTCATTCGTACTCTGCTTATTCTTCTTATTGATGATTGCTCTTTCTTTCTCTGCTAGTTTCTGGCCAGGATGGATCTGTTATTTGCCCATGATACAAAGTTGTTGCAACAATGTATTGAGTACTTTAAGGCTGGTCACACAGACCTGAGTGCTGCACAAGTTGCCGATATCCTTGGTCATGATGCTTCAGAACAGGCAGTTGAAGCATATCAGTACTTGAAGTGTCTACTTGACCGAGCAGTGGCCAATAATGTGGCTTACTATGAAATGATCGAGGATCTCCAGTGCACCCTCGAAGATCTTCAGAATCAATACAAGGAATCAACTGCCCTATTGCATGAGGGTTACGAGAAGAAATACAAGATGATCATGGCTGACAAGGCCTACGAGAAGCTTTTTGCTGGGTATGATCTGAGGGAGGGGACTTTAAAGGGTGAGGTCGAGGAATGCAGACAGATTGCCAAGTTGCTGGAGCAAGAGAACAATAACTTGTAAAAAGAGCTATCACAATTGAAGTCTGCAGCCTCCACTTCCAATGCCTTGATCCCAGTGACAGACGAGGGATTCTCGTTCCTAGAGGTTGAGAATGCCAAGTTGAGGGACGAGTTAAAGACTTTGAAGAGTTCTGGCACCTCTACATCTTCTCGCGGTCGAGCAAGAGCTCCTCGGGGATGAGGAAGAGCAGCTTGGGTTCTTGTCGAGGAACAGAGAACTCAGTCTGCGTTAGAGAACCAAGCTTTCCAATTAATGGCGAAGAACCAGGCTTTGTCTGATATGTCAAAGAAAATTAGGGACTTTGAAAAACAGATGTCTGCGCAGAATTCAGTCCTGGAGAATAAGGAACTTTTCATTAAGAGTCTCCACGAGCAGCTAGAAAGGCTAACATATCAATTCCACAAACATCCCAGGGTGTTCTGGATGGCTGGATACAACGAAGCACTATTCCACTTGGACGATCGTATCCAGAATGCCAACAATGAGGGCTACAAACAAGGCTGGTTGAATGCCTTAGGTGTGTTGAAGATCGAACAAGGTCATTATCTGTGGGACTACCATGATCCTGGGTTTCTCGACTTGCCTGTGCCACCATACAATTTGGAGATGGAGTGGATCCCTGCTCAGGCCATTCCTCGGAGCTTAATCTCAAAGTATCTCGGTGACTACAATTTACATTCTCAGATCGAAGTATCTCGTCCCGAGCATCTTTTAGATCGACCGTCCGTGATGAATGTAAGGATGTTGAAGGACCTCAACTTCATCAATTATCCTCAGTCTTTAAATGATCTGCCTGCTGGCGAGGACCCAGCATCAAAAGCTGAGGGGAAAAGACCAGTAGAATAGAAATGTTTGATGTAATAGTTTAGCATACATATCCATGTAACTTTCATTTTATCATCAATGTAATTTATTTCGAATTTAATGAAAGACTTTCATTTCTGTTTGCAAATCTTAATTGCTATTGTCTTGTAAATATCAAACACTTTACATTTATGCATATCTGTTAAAAATATAACAAGTATTGTGTTGTTTGTCGACCATCTCAATAATAATTAAAACGTTACAAGTATCGATAATGTTGCTCGATCATTTAATAATAAAGTCACGAGTATCAAAATGTTTAAAAATTTTCCAACTAACAAAGGTTGTTAAATTGTGCTCGTCGACCAACTACAGTTAGTGGGTTCTTATCCCCGACCAACCATACTTGGTAGATTTTTCTCTTAAATGTTTCTGACCAACCAAGGTTGTTAAATTTATGTTTGTCGACTAACTATAGTTGTTGGGTTTTTATCCCCGACCAGCCATGGTTAGCAACTTTTGTACTTTTTGGAATAATCTTACCTCCCGACCAACATAAGTTGGCATTTTCGAGAATGTACGTACCTTCCAACGAAAATAAGTTGGCATTTGCGAGCATATTTTGTTTCCTAGCCAAACAGGTTGGCATTTTTAGGAATATTTCGTTTCCTAGCCAAACAGGTTGGCATTTTTAGGAATATATTGCTTCCTAGCCAAACAGGTTGGCATTTTTAGGAATATATCGTTTCCTAGCCAAACAGGTTGGCATTTTTAGGAATATATCGTTTCCTAACCAACTGAAGTTGGCATTTTTAGGAATATCTTGTTTCCTAACCAACCGAAGTTGGCATTTTTAGGAATATTTTGTTTCCTAACCAACCGAAGTTGGCATTTTTAGGAATATTTTGTTTCCTAACCAACCGAAGTTGGCATTTTTAGGAATATTTTGTTTCCTAACCAACCGAAGTTGGCATTTTTAGGAATATTTTGCTGAGCAGTCCGAACTTTGCCGAATTTTTTCGAGTAGTGTGTAGCACTAGTATTCCCCGAAAAATTCTCAATAAAAAGGAGAGACTTTGGTAGAATATCTTCATTTTATTCATACTGATGGAACTGTGTTACATATACATCATTGATAATACTTGCGCAGGTGCTCTGCGTTCCATGCATTCTTAAACTCCTCGCCTTCTAAAGTTGCTATTCGATAAGTTCCTGGTCGAACAACTTCTGTAACTCGGTAGGGTCCATGCCAGTTTGCTTCCAGCTTATTGTGTTTTTGAATTACTTTCTTCAGCACATAGTCTCCTTCTTTCAGGTCGCACTTCTTCACCCTTTTGTTGTAGAACAAAGCTGTTCGCTGCTGGTAAGCAGCATTTCTAATGGCTGCTTCTTCTCTGACCTCCTTGAGCATGTCTAAATCCAGTCTTCTCATTAAGTCGCTGACAGGGGAATTGAAATTCAGTACCCTGTGTTGGGAGGCCCAACTCGGCAGGTATGACAGCTTCACTTCCAAATGCCAGCATGTATGGAGATTCTCCAGTTGCTACTCGGGGGGTAGTTCGGTAAGCCCAAAGTATTGATTGTAGCTCGTTGATCCAATTTGCTTTTGCATCATCCAATCGTTTCTTCAAACCATTTAGTAGCGTTCTGTTTGTCACTTCAGTTTGTCCATTGCTTTGAGGATGGCCTGGTGCTGAATGAACCTTCAAAATGTTTGACTGATGACAATAGGCGGCAAACTCCTCATTATCAAATTGTGTTCCATGGTCTGTGATGAAGGCATGAGGGAGACCATATCGGCAAATGATGTTCTTCCAAAAAAATTGGTACACCTTCTCGTACGTCATATCAATGAGTGGCTCAGCTTCTACCCACTTAGTAAAATAATCCACTGCGACGACGAGGTACTTGAACCTTCCTCGGGTCGTTGGCAGTGGTCCAACCAAATCTATCCCCCACATGGCAAATGGCCAAAGGGAAGTTATGGGTGTCAACAACGCTTGTGGAGTTCTTCGGATGGAGGAGAAGCGCTGGCACTTGTCACACTTCTTGGCATAGGCTATACAATCAGCCCTCATCGTCGGCCAGTAGTATCCCTGCGTCATCACCCTTTGCAAAAGCGTCCGACCTGCTACATGTGCTCCACAAGACCCTTCATGGATTTCCTCAATCAATTCTTTCACCTCGGAGGGATGTACGCATCTCTGCAAACCTGCCATAATTCCTCGTCTATATAAAACACCATTAGTTAGTACATACCGAGCAGCTTTAAATTTCAATTTCTTGACTGCGAGCTTGTCAATTGGAAATTCTCCATCCTCGATATATGCCCTGATGGGATCCATCCAAGATGGTCCTAAATCAAGGGTGATAAAGTTTATCGTCAGATCTTCATCTATACTCCGACCAGCCAACACTTCAATTGGGATTGTTCACCGTAGCTCGGTGCGAGTAGCTGATGCTAGTCGAGCTAGGGCATCTGCTCTCGTATTCTCCATTCTCGGTATTCTGACCAGCTGAATAGTGGCAAATTCTGACACCAGCTCCTTTGCGTTTGCATGATATCTGATCATTAATTCTCCTCTAACTGCATATACTCCCATCATTTGGTTTACAATCAATTGAGAGTCGCTGAAAATCACAACCTGCTGCGCCTCCATAATTTTTGCCAAATTAAGCCCTGCAATCATGGCCTCATATTCAGCCTCATTGTTGGAAGCTTTGAATTAGAAACGCAAGGCATATTCCATTTCGACCTCGTCCGGAGTGCTCAAAACTATCCCCGCGCCACATCCTGCAGTGCAAGATGAGCCATCTACATATAGCCTCCATATAGGTAACTCGTCTTCAAATTTCTGATCAGTCAGAGTTCCTCGGTGAAATATTTGCTGCTTCTTTTCATCCTCCCTGGATTTTTCTCGCTCCTCATTGATAATTTTTTCTTGCCCTTTTACCAACCGGAGTTGGTCTGAGCTCGAATTTAATGATCCTGTAACATCCACTTGCCCTTTTACCAACCGGAGTTGGTCTGAGCTAGTGTTTGTCGACCCTGTAACATCCACAGGTTGATCAGTGAGCAACTCTTGTTCCTCGTCCGGAGTCCTCACAAGTATCTCTGCATCACATCCTGTAACATCCACAAGCCCTTTTACCAATCGGAATTGGTCTGAGCTTATGTTTGTTGATCCTGTAACATCCACAGGTTGATCAGTGAGCAACTTTTGCTCCTCGAGGGTATCAGGATAGGTGAACTCCGCTATAAAGTCTGCTACAGCCTGCCCTTTTAGCGATGATCTGGGTTCATAAACTATATCATATTCACCGAGTTCTATTGCCCAGTACATCAATATCCCTGATTTTTCTGGCTTATGAAGGGCTTGTCTCAATGGCACATCGGTATATACTATTATAGTATGATCCTGGAAGTATGGCCTCATTCTCCTACTCGCCTTAATCAGTGCCAGTGCCAATTTCTCCAGCCTTGGATACATGATCTCCGCTCCTTGGAAGGCCTTACTTGTGTAGTAAATTGGTTTTTGCACTCCATTCTCCATTCTGATCAACGCCGAGCTAACTGCATTTTCGAACACTGCAAGGTACAAATATAATTTTTCTCCCATCACCGGCCTGGACAATAGTGGAGGTGCTCCCAAGTATTTCTTCAAGTCTTGAAAAGCTTTCTCACATTCATCATTCCACTCAAAGTCTTTCTGAGTGTCTTGAATAATGGGAGACATCTATCAGTTGCTCGCGACACAAATCTGTTGAGTGTCGCTACTCGTCCTGTGAGACTCTGTACTTCCTTCTTCATTGTTGGAGATCGCAGCCCTAATAGAGCTTTGATCTTTTCAGGATTTGCTTCAATGCCTCGTTGATTGACAATGTACTCGAGGAACAAGCCTTCTCATACTCCAAATATGCACTTCGTCGGGTTCAGCTTCATTTGATATTTATCTAGTTGATCAAAAGTTTGACTTAAGTCAACTAGATGATCTGCAGCTTTCTTGCTTTTTGTCAGCATGTCGTCAACATAGACTTCCATATTGTCACTGATTTGTTCAACAAAGACCTTGTTCATCAGCCTCTGATATGTCTCACTTGCATTTTTCAAACCAAAAGGCATAACATTATAACAATAAGTTCCCCTAGGGGTAATGAAAGAAGTACTCTTCCTGTCTTCAGGTTTCATTTTGATCTGATTGTAACCAGAATAAGCATCCATGAAGCTCAGCAACTCGTGTCCCGAGGTAGCATCCACCAGTTGGTCAATTCGGGGAAGTGGAAAGTGATCCTTTGGGCATGCTTTGTTGAGGTCGGTGAAGTCTACACACATCCTCCATTTGTTGTTCTTCTTCTTTACCATCACCACATTAGCTAACCAATCTGGATATTTAACATCTTCAATGAAATAAGCTTTTTGGAGCTTCTCGACTTCTTCCTGTATAGCTTGATTCTTCTCGGGACTGAATACTCTTCTTCTCTGCTTCACAGGCTTGATCTCCTTATTCACATTGAGCCCGTGACATAAGAAGTTTGGGTCTATCCCAGGCATCTCTTCATGACTCCACGCAAAAGTTTGTCTTCTGCTTCTAAGGAAAGTTATCAATTCTTGTTTTAATGAGGCTTCCAACGATGAACCTATTTGAGTAGTTCGCTCAGGGTGCTCGTCGTCCAGAATGATATTTTTAGTAGCTTCCACCACTTGACCCTTCACGAGTTGCGACTCATCCCGAGGATCCAAGGTTTCAATTTCTGCACCTTCATCCACTTGATAGGTAGTAGTCTTTTTCTTCGATTCTTCTAGTTCTTCTTGCTCAGCGGATGAATAATAGCATTCCCGAGCTACTTTCTGATCACCTTTCACAACTCCTACTCCGAAGTTTGTTGGAAATTTTAGGCATTGATGCACTGTAGATGGTACAACTTCGAACTTTTTCAATCCTACTCTTCCCATGATGATATTGCACGATGATTGGACATTCTTATCCATCATGAAAAAGCGTATTCTTTCTGTCTGACAAGACGGCCACGTACCAATGAATATATCCAACTTGATCGTCCCAAGTGGAAATACTTTCTCGCCAGCAAAATCGATGAGGGGTCTGTGATAAGGCTCCAGTTGAGATAGCTTTAGATTTAAACTATCGAAACACGAGTAGAACATGATGTCTGCCGAGCTACCGTTGTCGACCAGCACTCTTGAAATCATTACCTCCTTCATTCTCATCTTGATCACCAGTGGATCATCGTGAGGATATAAAACACCTGTAAGGTCATTTTTCGAAAAACCGATGACCAATTTCTCCTTTTCACATTTCTCGAGCGATCTTCCTCAGCTAAATTTATTCGCTGAATGTACGAGCAAGCTTGAGCCTCACCGAGGTAAGCTTTTCTTTCTGCAGTAAGGTCTCCTCCTCTTGCATCTCCTCCTGTAATAACATTACAATAAAATGACCCAAAGCGTATTGAAAATACCTCTCGTTCTGGCTGCCTTGGTTTCTTGGGAAGATCGGGGTCATCCTCTAGATCAACTTCATGGTTTCTCTTATTGTTCTCCTCTGCTCGACGAGGAGATATAGATCTCTCTCTAGTTCGGTCATTGTTTCTTCTTTCGCCTCCCCGGTCAACATATTTTGCTAGCTTTCCTCGTCGGATGAGTGTTTCAATCTCATTCTGAAGAGCTATGCAATTTTTGGTCATATGGCCATGATCCTTGTGGAACTCGCAATACTTTTTCCTATTCCTCGTGTCAGGGTCTGCCTTCATTTTCTTTGGCCAGTTTAACTCCTCGCTGTTCTTAATTTCTTCCAGGACGTGGTTGATATTTGCCTTCAAAGGTGTGTAATTATCAAATTTCTTCAAGACCTCCCATGACGATCTATTTTTGGATTGTTTATCACCACCATTGTTCTTATGTTCTTTCTTTTTAGCTTTGTCACCTTCCACCTTGATTTCCTTGGTGTCCATATTCTTCTTTGCAGACATAGCCTCCTCGGCATTCATAATCTTGGATGCTTTTCCCATCAGGTCCGACATGGTTCGAGGTGGATCTTTGGCCAAAGTGTAGTACAACTTGTTTGGCAGCAGTCCACTCATCAAAGCGGTAATCGCTGTCTTCTCCTCGTAATCAATGACTTCGAGTTTCTCGTTATTAAAACGAGTTATATAATCTCTGATACTCTCACCAGCTTTTTGTATAACACTTAACAAATGTGATACTCGCTTAACTGGCTTTGCGCCAAAGCATAAATTCCCAATGAATAACTCGGCCAGTTGAAGAAAAGTTGAAATCTTACCCCGAGGAAGATTATTATACCATATCTGAGCAGATCCGGTAAGAGTTCCCGAGAATGCCCTGCATCTCATCTCGTCTGGGACAGCATAGATGTCGGCAGCAGCTTGATATTATTCTATATGAAGGACAGGGTCAGTCTTCCCATCATAATTGGGAGTCACAACAGGTGCTTTGAACTTTGATGGTGTTGGAAAATCAACAATATCCTGGACAAAAGGTGTTCCTCGAACAAAGGTTCGTTGTAGAGGGTTCTTGGCCCTAGCCATTTCCCCCAATCTATCCTCTAGCGTCTGAATAGATCCTTTCCATGCATCATTTCCTTCCTCAGGCCTATTGGTTCAAGCAACTGATCGCGTTGAAGTGGCTTCTTGGGATTTATCTCGACGAGCAGCTGGTTGGTCAATAGATCCATCTTGACGAGCAGCTGGTCGCGACTGGGCAGATCCTTCCCTTAAATCTAATGGTCATCGAAAGCTCCTCGATGCTGCATTAAGAGGATGTTTGTTCCTCCTAGGGCCTAATCGGTCGAAAGGAGAAGCCCTACTTAACCTTTCCAATGCGCTGGTCCTTTTCGGGGAGAGGGTGACACGTTGTTCAGTGTCTGTGGCCCATACTGACGAAGTTCATCTAGGTTGATAAGAAGAATCTTCATATTCCTCATTGCGATATAAATTAGTACGCCTAGTACATGAAGAAGGCGCACGGGTATTCCTTTGAATGCTTCGTGGTCCGGAATGGGCTGATGCACCGCCATGGAGGGTTTGGATGAGTTGTCGCATCGTTTCTTGCATGACGATCTGGCCCTGAGCCAAATTTGCCATTATTCCAGTCAGATCTTGAACAATTGGTGGAGCAGATTGATTTGGAGGGGTTCCAGCGTTCGATTGCTGGATTCAGGAATATCAGCCATTGGTAATGGATTGTTTTTAGTGAGAAAACGATATTACCAGTCGTTTCCCACAGACGACGCCAATCTGTTGATGTAAAAAATTAGATCACTCTAATTATTCAATCACAAATAAATAAATGAGACAACAGATTTTAAAGTGGTTCAGCCTTATAAGAATGGCCTACGTCCACTGCTGTTTTATTGCTGAGTGTTTGGGAATTCTCGATTACAAGAAATTCCGTTCTGGATTCCAGGGTTTGGATCCGATCTCTTACAATGAGGGTTGTACAATGTATTTATAGCCCTGAGGCTGTAATGTGAAAGGGTAATACATTAAATGATATACATATGAAGGGGTAATACATTTAATGCCCTCTTTGCGTGTGCATCTGCATGATAAGCCTTTAATGAATCAGTTGAACTGTTGGGTATCTAGTTATTAATGCTTTGTTCGAGATGCAGCTCGGACCGCCTGAGTTGCTCGGACCGCCTAAGTTTCTCGGTACTCAAGAGTTCCTCGGAGAGGCATATTCCTCGGAGCGTATGGGTTCCTCGGGTAAGCAATGTTCCTCGGGGAACTAGTCTTCCTCGTTGTAGTCTTGTTCCTCAGAGCGCGTGGGTTCCTCGGAAGTGTTTGTAGTTGCCATGTAGATAGCCACGTGTCTTCATATGATTGGTCCAAGTCAGCAGATTAAATTTGGCATCAACACATACATATAGTACTACTTTACTCTTGAGTTTCATCACCACACAATGCATCACCAAAGCTTCCATTTGATTTAGATTACTAGTTATTTCTCTTTCCTCTTTCAATTTATTTTTTGTTTGTTTTGCAGATTCTAGGTACTATGGCTTGAAGCATGAATTAAAGGTATAAAAATGAAGTTTTTATTTTCTTCAGTTTCTTTATTTTGATTGGACTGACTAATTTTCATTTTGATATATGCTTTCGTTCACCTTTCCCAGGTCATATAGTCGTCTACGCGATCACGCTATAGTCTATAAGAGAGGTAAACAGTCTCAGTTTACCCTTGCTCAATTGTGAACTTTACACTAAAATTTTGATGGTACCAATTGCTATGAGACTGGATCATTTAATCAAGCGGACCATTTGATTATAAAAACATTAATGTAGGTATTAAAAATTACACTTACTGTAATGGTAAACTAATTTTTACTTTAAATTAAATATTGAAAGCTATAAAATGAGGATTGTGTTATTATTTCATTTAGTCATCTTCATGCTTGAGGGATTTTTAATTTTGTTAATCGCTTTTTTTATATTGAGCAAACGTTTTACCTTTAGGCAATTAGAAGCTTGGTATTGAGTTTGTGGTCTATTTTATGGTGTTGAGCTCTAATTGAACGTTCAATTAATTTCTCATATGATGGTTCAAGCACAGGACATAAGGTAAGTTAGCTATAGTTGTTGATCTAACAATAACGTTAAACCCAGAAGAGGGTTGTAACCAAATTAAAAATACTAAGGGATATTTTAGTTTGGGTTCATACTCTTTTTGTTTGACCCTTTTAGTTCAGGTTCATATTCTTGTTGTTTTGTTTATTTTTTTTTACAATTACTAGTTTCGTATTGTTTTTCATTGTAACAAGTATTCTCTATCCCATCTCTCACACTATGGTATACTTTTCTTTGCATATATCAAATTTTAATTTTAATTTGATTTATTATCAAATTACTTTTCATATTAATCTATTCTATCATTTAATGATAGAATGGTCAATTATAGGGTGGAGAATTTGTATTTTTGTCAAAATAGTTTTTTTTGGTAAACAAATCAAATATAATGAGGTAGCACACTGGTATGACTTTGTATTCAGCAACACATACGGGCAATGAGGTAGTACAATGGTTTGGTTTGATTAGAGGTCGTACACGGTAGTACAGAGTTACAGTGGTGGAGGCAAGATTTTTTTTTGCATGGGGCACTATACAAATTATTAACCTTTTGGCGAGTTCGGGGGCGGGAGCCCCAGAGCTGAATTTTTTTAGGATTATTTTTAGATTTTTTACAAATATGCAATTAATAATTTCCATTTGTAGACAATTATAATTCAAATAAAACAACCTTGGATACAATAGTCCAAATGCACATAGTACGTGAATAACAAAACCTTAAAATAAATCATACGGAATAGGAGGTCTTAAACTAGGATAGGAATGAATTAGTCCAAATTAGCAAATTCCTAAACAATAATGAAATTAAATTATCTTGAACCATTAAATGTCAAACCTTTAAAACAAACAACAACAAATTAACTCAAACCATAACCTAAAATAAATAACAACAAATTTCTTCAAACCCTCAACAACAAAAAAATAATCTAAGTAACTAAAGTGGCCAAGTGGATAGAATTGTGTAATATTTTTTTAGAAAATATTACAGCTTTTGTCTTCAGTTTTAAAACTTAGCCTTTATACCCTTATACTATTTTTTTTAATTCTCAGGGTGGGCACTTGACCCCCCCCCCACCCCCACTACCAAAGAGCTCCGCCCTGCACAATTATAGTGTGGAGAATCTGTATTAATATAAATGTTTGATTTTCTTTTGTAAGGATTTGATATTGTATGATCTTTGTTTGTTTGTAGATATGGAGAAGTTCAAGGCAAAGGAGAATGAAGTTCGTGTATCAGGAGTTTTATGGTGAGTAACATTGTGCATTGGTGTTTATTTATGGTGTATTATATACCCCTATATGATTGTCATAGAAGTGACAACGTTTAAATTTTGTTAATTTAGTTTGAGTTGTTTGATTGTACATTTAGTCAAATGATTTTGCCTACACTCGTGGTATAACATTTTATTGCAATTTATTTTCTACTGTAAGTAGTTTTTTACTGTATTTGTTCATCTGTTATTAAGTGGATTTTACATATCAAGTTTGTATATCAAGTCGGGCTTAGCGATAACCTTTGGGTACTCGACTAATTTTGAACTAGTTTGGTCTGATTATATATTTATTTTTGTTTGGTAATGTTAATATGCTTATGGTGGATGTTAGGTTGATCCAAGGTCAATACTAAGACCATTAGCATGTGGTTAACTATGGAGTTATTAGCCCTTGGGACACTTTGGAGTTTTAAACCCTTGGGGCGCTTTGGAGTTTTCATCCATTGTCCCTATAAATCACCATGATATGACTGACCACTAGTGTCACACCCCACAAAATCATACAGACGGGATGGTCAGCCACCGCCGCCGAACTATGCCGGGCGTGAACTAAATAAATACCATTCTTAGCATGAAATATATATGAGAGTTAAATAAATCATTCCATAAGATAAATAATTGAATCAGTCTCAAATGATCATAAATAACTTACTGGTAAAAGATCCATAACATGCTAAAAACTCTAAATAAAACCAATCTCCAATAATGATTTAATAAAATCTAAATAATAAAGATCTGTGAATAATCCAATTGAAAACCTCTAATAACTTTGGAACCGAATGGACCAATGAAAACCCAAATGAAGTCTCATAATTGAATACGACTTAAACGGAAAGTCTAACTAAATAATGCATTAAAACGAATAAAATCCAACTGCACCTCCCAATGATAACTCCGATAATCCTATGCAGCTTCTCCAATACTTATCCTGAAAAAGTTAGTGAACGCACGAGGTCAGAGCCCCGAGCATGAATAAAAACTATGCCCTTCAAATAGGATCCTTGAATCCAGACAGTAGCATTATGCGTTTAAAAAGTCACACCAATATGATTTTAAATTCCTAAGTCCGACGATGTTAATTTAATTAAATTAACTCAATTTTATTATTGTTCTCATTTTTCACTATGGCGGTCCTCCCGCCCCAGGTGGTAATTTCCACCAAAGTGTCACACTTCCTCTTGTTAATAGTCAACCGAAATCCATTTAAACTATCGACTCCCCCGCAATAAGACAGGGTTTCAAGACACGACATGACTTAAATCGCCCAAGCTGACCCGGTTAAACTGTCGGTCCCTGACACATTATATCGCCACAAATTTTAATACCCATTTTTATCTTAGGCATTAATTCTCAATTTCTCAATTTATAAGTTACCCCCACCCTTTCAATCGATATGAGATCCTCAAAATACCCCTTAGTCCCATACCTAAGGGTACCTAAGTTATCAATGCGTCCTACCCTATGTATAGGATGAATTTCTGACATAAACCTCGACCTCGTTTCATGCCTAGGCTAGCATAACGACAATAAAGTAACAAAAAATAAACCCACCCCGACATAATAAAGTCGTAATAATCTACCCTCACTAGTCCCATACCTAGAAGGCGTAAATCATCAAAAGGACTACTCACTAGTTCCATACCTAGAAGGCATCCTAAAATATAGGGAGAGAAAAAATACCGAATAACCTGTCATCTTAAAAGGCAATTAAATAATACCAATAAGTCACACAAATAATCATAATTAATCAACGTATAAAACTACGCATACTAGTCCAATTCAATTAAATCTTAATTTCATTATCACAATGTAATAAATACCCAATTAATCCCATTATACACCAAGATTTCATCATTTATACAACATATTACAAGTTTCATTAATTCTACACAATTTACTTGAGTAATACGTCCGCAAATTCATTTATCTCAAGACTAGGGTTTTTCTACATGCAACCTACACCAACAAAACCCAAAATCCACTCATTAATCCTACGTACCCAAGGGTTATGAATATTATTCATTTTAAAAGATTTTACAAAATAGCCCCAAGTTTTAGTGATCACTTTCTCTAATTAGATTACTAATAGATTTTAAGAAAAAACGTGTAATTAAAGGTTTAGGCAACACTTAAAATATATAATACTAAAGGAAAGGAATAGAGTATTCATGCCTGATATTAGTTGGATAAAAATCTAAGTAGAATGTTGAACTCCTCTTGAGAAAACACCAATTGAATCTTCAAAACTTGTTAAAAGTTGGGGCTAGGGGTTGAAGATGAGAGAAATATATTTTGAGAACCTTACTGGAGAAAGTTTGAGAGAAAAAAGTATTTTTTTAAGTCCCAGCCCCGTATCAGTTTTGTATATAAAGGGTTTAAGATTTAAAACCAGATTTGGACTCTCCCATCCATCCACCGCCCCTGTCGTTCGAATGACGTATGCTGTCATTCGAACGAGATGCTACATCGCTCGAATGACATACGTTGTCGTTTAAACGACGCCACATCCAAAAAATGAAATCTTTTATGATCCAAATTTTTAATGTGATAAATATTCGTAAAAACTCACCTTCCAGTTGAACGATAAAAATCCTTATAACCTTTTTATAAAAGACCCAAATAAATTCCCGATTGAAAACCTTACTAATAAAACCAAGTTAAATTTTTAAAGGCTATTAAATTCAAAATTTTATTTATCTCCAAATTAATTAAAGTCAATTAATTAAAACACGGGGTGTTACATACTTCCCCACTAGCAAAGAATTTCATCCTCGAAATTTGACGAAGCATACACATCAACGCGTAAATCTCGCAAAAGAAAATAAGGCTCACATACGCCTACCCGTAGAATATCAAAATTAGGTGCCCATACACCTAACCTACCCGAACGTAATTCTTAACAAAAATACAATATATATAAAGCCTATATATATATAAGTATCTAAGAAGATATTACGTACTGCGATACTCTACTAGTCACGCAATCTATCCTGCTTTGTCCGAAGCTGAGGAGGCACATAGCACCTCCCATAACTGGTATTGGTTGGTGATGCAGCTACTACCTGTCCACCTGACACTAGTTGTGCTACTGGTGCTCCCTGAACACCTACTGTCGCGAGAACCAGATTCCTCAGTCCTTGGTGTCCCTATACCCCTTGATCATGTTGCCCTTATGTGACTTGACCCTGTTGGGCCTGTGTCGCTTGACCTTGTTGTTCTTCTTTCTTGAAACACTTAGCCGCCTTAAGTCATACTTTCCCACAGACAAAGCATTCACCCTTAAAAGGTTCATAAGGTCTAGTATTTGCTCGCTCCTCTCCTTGTTGTTCTTAATTTGTCCTTTGTTTCTTCCATGCTTGATCATTGCGACCCTTATTCTCATTTCCTTGTCCATTAGACTCATCTTTTTCCCAACTTATTTTGATAATTGGCCTTCTCTTGCCATTGTAACATTACGACATCCACCACATGAGCATAGGTAGTGTACACCGGATTCCCCAACATCATATGCCTAATCGACCAAGATAATACCTTAATGAAACACTCAATTTTCTTCATCTCAGTGATAACCTCCTCTGGTACAAACATAGATAAATTGGTGAACTCCTATTCATACTCGACAATAGACTTTGAACCTTGCTCCAAGTCCATAAATTCTCACTTCTTTGCATTCCTAATTGCATACGGAAAGTACTTATTGTTATAGTTTATCAGAAAATTTACATAACCCAACTGATCTCTCTCCTCTAATATGGTGGCACTCTCCCACCATTATAGTGCATCCCCTGTCAGCTTAAAAGTTGCTAACATATGCCTCAGTACATACGTGCAGTCCAACATCGTCAAATGCCTCTCCATGTCCCTCCTCCATTGGTGAGCAACCGTTGGGTCAGATCCCCCTCCAAATGTGGGAGGATTTCCTTTAAAGAAATTGGTTCTCACCCTATCCCAAGATGAAGCGGGTGTTCTCTACTTCGGTGCCTCTAAAGTCACCCATCTCTATCTCCCCATCTCTAAACCGTCCGTTGTGGCCTCATTAATGATAGCCGCTAACTCCTTAACCTGCAAAACAATCTGACGCCGCCTCTCCTGAGTCGAGGGACCAAAAATAGACCCATCTCTCCTATTGCCATCTTTCTTTGTGTTCGCCATCTGAAAATATAGGAACAAAACAACATCAGACTCGAAATGACTAGGAGTACAAATCATCAAAAGGAATAAAAGATAAGTAATGTGGAAGCTAAGACGGACTCATAACCTACAGTACCTAAGACCATGCTCTGATACCATCTGTCACACCCCGCAAAATCCGACACATGGGGTGGCCAGCCACTGCCACTGAACTATGTCGGGCGTGAACTAAATAAATACCATTTTTTAGCATGAGATAGATATGAGACTTAAATAAATCAGTCCATAAGATAAATAATTGAATCAGTCTCAAATGAACATAAATAACTAAATGATAAAATATCCATCACATGTTAAAATCACGGAATTAAATCATTCTCCAATAATGATTTAATAAAATATTAATAATAAAGATCTGTGAATAATCCAACTGAAAACCTCTTATAACTTTGCAACCAAATGGACCAATAAAAACCCAAATGAAGTCTCATAATTAAATATGACTGAAAATGGAAGTCTAACTAAATAATGCATTAAAATGAATAAACTCTAGGTGCACCTCCGAATGATAACTCTGATAATCCTATGCAGGTTCTCCAAAACTTATCCTAAAAACATTAGTCAACGCACGAGGTCAGAGCCCCGAGCATGAATACACATTATTTCCCTCAAATAGGTTTCTTGAATCTAGAAAGTAGCATTATGCGTAATAAATATCACAATGGAATATTTTATATTAAACGAGATAATTAAACGCGATAAATATGAATCGCTAACTACCCATAGAGATCCCCATTTAAAAAGGCGCACCAATATGATTTTAAATTCCCAAGTCCCACGATGTTAATTCAATTAAATCAACTCAATTTTATTATTGTTCTCACTTTTTATTATGGTGGTCCTCCCGTCCCGGGTGGTAATTTCCACCAAAGTGTCACACTTCCCCTTGTCAATAGTCAGCCGAAATCCATTTAAACTGTCGATTCCCCCATAATATGACAAGGTTCCAGCACACAACATGGCATACATCTCCCAAGCTGACCCGGTTAAACTGTCGGTCCCTGACACATTATGTCGCCACAAATTTTATTACCCGTTTATATCTTAGGAATTAATTCTCAATTTCCAAATTTATAAGTTACCCCCTCCCTTTCAATCGATGTGAAATCCTAAAACTACCCCTTAGTCCTATACCTAAGGATACCTAAGTTATCAATGCATCCTACCCTATGTATAGGATGAATTTCTGACATAAACTTGACCTAGTCACATGCCTAGGCTAGCGTAACGATGATAAAGTAACAAAATCTGCCCACCCTCGACATAATAAAGTCATGATAATCTACCCTCACTTGTCCCATACTTAGAAGGCGTAAATCATCAAAAGGACTACCCACAAGTCCCATACCTAGAAGGCATCCTAAAATATAGGGAGAGAAAAAATACCCAACAACCCGTCGTCTCAAAAGGCAATTAAATAATACCAACAAGTCACACAAACAATCATAATTAATCAACGTATAAAACTACGCATACTAGTCCAGTTCAATTAAATCTTAATTTAATTATCACAATGTCATAAATACCCAATTAATCCCATTATACACCAGGATTTCATCATTTATACATCATATTGCAAGTCCCATTAATTCTACCCAATTTACATGAGTAATACGTCCCCAAATTCATTTATATCAAGACTAGGGTGTTTCTACATGCAACCTACACGAACAAAACTCGAAATTCACTCATAAATCATACGTAACCAAGGGTTATGAATATTATTCATATTAAAAGAGTTTACAAAAACAATCCCAAGTTTTAGTGCTCACTTTCTCTAATTTGGTTGCTAATTGAGTTTAAGAAAAAAAACATGTGATTAAAGATTTAGGCAACACTTAAAACGCATAATATTAAAGGAAAGGAATAGAGTATTCATGACTGATATTAGTTGGATAAAAATCTGAGTAGAAGGTTGAACTCATCTTGAGAAAACACCAATTGAATCTTCAAAACTTGTTAAAAGTTGGGGATTAGGGTTGAAGATGAGAGAAATATGTTTTGAGAACCTCACTGGAGAAAGTTATGAGAAAAAGTGTTTTTCGAAGTCCCCGCCCCATATCAGTTTAGTATATAAAGGGTTTAAATGTTAAAACTAGATTAAGGTTCTCCCATCCATCCATCACCCCCTGTCGTTCGAACGACGTACGTTGTGGTTCGAACAAGATGCTAAGTCGTTTGAACGACATACGTTATCGTTTGAACGACCCCACATCCAAAAAATGAAATCTTTTAAAATTTGACTTTTTAATCTGATAAATATTCTTAAAAATGCACCTTCCCGTTGAACGATGAAAATCCTTATAACCTTTTTATAAAAGACCCGAATAAATTCCCGATTGAAAATTTTACTAATAAATCGAAGTTAAATTTTTAAAGGCTATTAAATCCAAAATTTTATTTATCTCCAAATTAATTAAAGTCAATTAATTAAAACAAAGGGTGTTACATACATACCCACTAGCAAAGAATTTAGTCCTCGATATTAGACGAAGCATACACATCAACGCGTAAATCTCGTAAAAGAAAATAACGCTCACATATGCCTACCTGTAGAATATCATAATTAGGTTCCCATACACCTAACCTACCCGAACGTAATTCTAACTGCTGAAGCAAATTAGGTATCTCTCCCTCTTTATCACACACAGACTCGTAGAAAGATCACTTGCTACTCCAACTAAACCTTAATCACCTTTAATGTTGATTGTATTGTTTTGCCTCTGCCTTAACAAGTTTTTTTTTTTAATCTTAACAGGGCAAGATTAAGGTATCAAAGCTCCTATATCAAGTTTAATATATGTGTCTTTCAGTTTCTTAGAGTTAGTGGGATAAATCCCTTGCTGAAAGTTTTTTTTTGGCACATGTGATGTTTGTTAAAATGGTTCCAATAGTTCTTTTTTAAGAACAAGAATTAAAAAATGATTGTTTTGATCATTGACATCTTAATATGGTTTCAAAAAGTAGTGGGTGATTGGTAAATGACCCGGGTACATTCATAATATCTCTTTTCTCATTTTTTTCAAGAAGGGTTGAAGTGTAAAAAAATGAATTTTCTATTTTTTCCAACAAAAAAATATAATGTAATTAATTCAAGCCCATGGCCTCTCTCAGCTGTGTATTTACACCATGAATAGTTCGAGATAGCTTTTTACATTAGTTGAAATTTTATGGAGATTTTTTTTCTATTTAGCCTTTGAAACTCTGTTATCACTTGATGACAAGTAAAAGTGGATTGATTAAAGAGTCTTTTCTTTGTGCTGCTATTTTGGTGATGTTCGTTTGTGCTGAGCTAAGAAATTTAATGAAATTCATTATCGATTGCGTGGTTTTACATATAAGATGTTTGTTGAGATGTCAACGTTATATATTCCTAAAGTTACTAACTCAATTGCATTTGACCATTATCTTCTAACATCATTACTTTTCCTCAAGGAACCTATTTGGGAACTACAATATTTATGAGGAATGGTTTCATTATTTAAAAATAAAGGTAATACATTCACTTAAATATTTAAGTGGCTTATGTTTCCCCCCCTTCCAAATCATTCATTAGTTTATCGTAGAGAGAGTATAGTCTTATAATTAGTTTAATGTGGTATGTTTGATCAGTTTGGTAATCATATATTAGACAAATAAGTGGTGATTTATAGTAAGTATTTTACGTATAAATATTGTCTTGTGTGGAATTTGTGAGTATTGAAAACAAGATGAGATTTAGGCACACGCAACTATCATGCCAGAAAAAATAATGTAACTTAAGTCCAGCATATGAGTTCATGTTATTGATGGATTGTTTCAATTTGTACATTACTCTTTTATAATGGTGGAGCTAGTGTTCGTATCAAACTATTGGTATATTTTTAATTCGCTACATGTCTGTTATTTTTATCTTTAGGTATTTATTTTTGATATTTTCTAATTCTTTCATGCCATAATATGTAAGTAAAACCTTGAATAATTATGCTTTTATTAAGGAGAACGTGTTGATTATGCTACTCTTGAAGTCAGTACATCTTTCCTTTCATCCATATATATAAAAGTTTTATATATGAGCAGGTTTCCACTTTCACTTCATCTCATTTTAGTATATATTGTGAAAAAGAACATTTAGATTGTATAGATATTTATTAATTTACAAGTAACACTGATTTTGGCACTTTGATTACCAATAGTTATATATTTTGTTATTTTTTGTGATTTCTAAAGTTCATCCATTGGTTAGTTGTTTTTCAAATTTATTTTTAATTTTTGGAAATCTATTATTTAGGAAATCATTTGTCTATTTTCTTTCTTTTATTCTTCATTTGGATATTTTTGGAATTAGTGACATGTCTTATTGACAAATGTTTTAATAAACATTTCAACAGGCACACAATGATTAAACTTTTAATGGATTATGAAAAAATTCAAATGTTTACTTATAGAAGTATATGAAGTATTTTAGGGGGTTTCACTCTTCTTAATAGTTTGCATATTTTATTTCATTGAAAATGGGCATGGATAATCAATTTCCAAATCCGTGTTCTTTTAAAATAATAATATTTACATATTTATGATTTTTTGTGATGTAGTAGTTTATAGTTTTTAATGGTGATTTTTGACCAAAATAATTGGTGACTAGAAAATAAAGATAACAAGGCCAATGTTATTGTCGCCAAAGATGACATAAATTCTATCTCCAAATATTTATTCATACTTATAGTCAAGTTTAATGTTTATTATATTTCAGAGTTGGGGCAGGTACATGATCCAACTTCTGCAGCTTTTGAGATGTAAAACTATCTTGTTAAATGAAGAAACTAAGTGAGTTTAGAGACAGGGAAGAGATAAAGTTTTAGGACTCAACAATTTTTTTTTAATTGTAGTCGTGGTTTATAGTAAGCTAGGTACTTCATTACCAATATAAATTTATTACTTACAATATTGCATATTATGTGAATGCACAATTTGACTTTGAAAAACTTTTGAGTCTGTAACTTTATTCAATTGTGACGTTATTTGATTGCAAAACTTTTGATCTTATGTATTCAAAACTTTAGTCACTTGCTGATTGAAATCAATAGTTAATAGTTAATGACATATTTGAGTTATGGAATGAAATTTGTAGGCACATATGTCTTATTTCCCTCGATCTATTACATGGAAAATCATGCTTTTAATTAATTTGATATATTTAGTTTTTTACAATGATGTTATTTATACGATGTCCAAGATGAACTATTAGTATTGTTGTTATTGGAGTATTTTTTATTTCTTAAACAGGATGGATAATCCAATAAACAAAGGAAATTCCATCGATTTTTTTTAAAATTATTTACACATGTTGTAAATTTTTTTTATGACTTTAATTATACACTAGTTAATACTTCAAATAATTTTCTCCATGCCTTGAGGCACGAGCATTCCACATGAGAGTTTTATCAATATTATGTAAGTTTATAAGATAATTAGTGATACGACGTAAATATTGCGTATTTCACCTGTTAACCTATGCGTTATTAGCCCCCTCGGATATCTTAATCCCTATATTTATGCTCGTTAACCAGACAACCTCGTATTTCTATGTTAACATGTTTTGCAGGGGTTAATTGAGCTTTTGTAGGTGTTTGGATGCTTAGTATGAAGTTCGGACGCATTCTGCTCGATTTCTGTACACTACCGCACGCGCAAGGGCAATCCGGTCATTTCACAGTTTGGGCACCTGGCCCGACATCTACACGGAAGTTGTAGCTCTCCTCGCTAGCTTCGTGTGGCCGTGAACGGTGCGCGATTCCGATTCATAACGACAAAGTTACGACGATTTGAGTGACGTTGGATTGTATGCCAATGTAGGGGAAATTGCAGGCTGCCCCTGCTTGATCGATCGATCAATCGAGCCTGAGGGTCGATCGATAGAGCCTTATTATTTTTGCCACGATTTTCACTGTCGATCGATCGACCACAGGGGTCGATCGATCGATCCCCTGTTTTCCCCTGCAGATATTTTCTTTCTTTTCTTTCTTCTTTTCTTTTATTCCCACTTACTATATAAGCTAGTTTTTGTTGTAATATAAAGGGACTCTCATATTCTGATTTAGATATTTTTAGTTAGGGTTTGGTTTTGGAGATTCATTTTCTCTTCTTCTTGGATTGACAACCCATGTGGTTTTGTAAGATTGAACTATTCACTTCCTCTCCATTAATATAGTTTGTTCTTCTTCTTTCCTTGCCTTGTAATTTAGTTTCCATGCTTTCTAACTAGTTTACATTCTTTAATTCTTGCTTTCCTAGTTTAATTAATATAATTTATTTTAGCTCACCATGCACCCTTAGATAAATAGGGTCGGGATTTCATTTCCGCCATTTTCGGGCCCCGAGCTCCGAAAACTAGGTTTCGTGCAAAATCGCGTTTAATTGAAACCGCGTGTATTAAAGTTGGATTGTTATGCGTTAAACTTTATTTTTCACGCAACTTTAGTGTTTATAGCGACAATTCGAATTTAATCCGCGTGTGACCATTTTCCATTAAATGTTTAATCTCGCAACTTTGGCTTAAATTCCTTATTGTGTGATGTTTATGCTTAATTGAAAATGCTCGATTAAATTTCTTTCGAGACTTAACTCTAATTAGTAGTTGTTTCGATCCGTGTGGTAGAATGCGATCCCGATCCTCGCTTTCCTTTAATTTAGCGTAACTTATTCTTTTTCTTTTGTCACCATTCCAACCTATCATCTTTTACACTTTTATTCCTGAAGTAATGAAATAATTAACGTCTAAAATTCAATAACTCCCTATGGATTTCTCACGATACCCGACTTACCACTGTGCTTGCTTGTCAAGTGTAGTAGTATATTAGGTTGTATCTTTTGTATCGCGGCGGCGAAACACACGACGACTGTGTCCTCACACGAACACACTTTCACCGCCCGATCAAAATGGCGTCGTTGCTGGGGAGTGTGTTTTAGATAGTAATTGTTTTATTAATTCGTAGTATTTTTCCTTTTGTATTTGTATTCTTTGTTTTAACCTTTTTTGCAGGATAGCATATTTGAGCGCTAAGAAACTTTGACTCGCGGTTGCTCACTTTCTTGCTCGGATTCTCCATCTACAAACAACGAGGTAATCATGTCCTATTATTATAGTTATTACGGTCATTCTAATGATTCATACTTTGGGGATAGTTTTTAAGTTTTCCATTTTCAAGATTTTCATGAAAATGAAAGACTTGAAAAAATTTATCGTAATAAAAATCGTTATTAGGAGCTTGAGTTGGATTCATTATTCGAATCCAATGACGATTCTTATTTCATTACTTTCGAAGACGAGTTTCAACCAAATGAGGACTCCGAGGATCTTGAGCCGAGGAAGCCTACTTTGGAAGAGACTTTGCTTCTTTACTCCCAAGGTTTGGAAAGCCTAAATGGTGCTGGAAAGAGACTTGGGGCACTTTGAGATGAGATGAATTCTAATGCACCTTGTGTTTCACCTCAATTTTTCAAAGAATTTCTCATCGAATGTGAATCTCTCTCCCCCGAAATTCAATCTCCTTCTGACGATATGTTGACTGAGATTGAATTTATTTCATTACCATTTACGTTTTCTGTCATTGAACCATTAGAATTACCGGTTGATTCCTATGAGTCGGTAGAAACTTTTAAAATTTCGACACTTTTTGCCGATGAGGACTCCTTACCGGATTTGTTTTCGATGGATGTTATCCCCACGTGTGCACCATCTCCCATTCCATTTGAAAAATCTTTGGGAGATGAGTCGATTTTTCTTGGATCTCTAGTGTAACTTTCCCCCTTGTTATCCAAATCCCCCATCGTCCGCCCAAAATTTCAAATTGGCGATGGTTCACTTTTTTCACCACCCGAATGCCTTCCGTTGTTCAAACGAAATTCTTATTTTCCGGGAGGCATGTTCTCTTTGGAGGGTCCACCGTTGATCTTTCAAAGTCAAATCCCTTTTTGGGTGGACCCTCAACTATTTAGACTTCTAGTGTATAGTTAGTGTGAAGCCTAAATAGTAGGTTGTAAATAGTTAGCTTTTTAATTTTCTTTATTTCCTACTTTTCTTTCCTTTTTAATTTAGTCTAGTGTAATTAGTTAACTTTTTGTTATTTGTTTTTGCTATGCTCGGTACTAACTTGTTTTGTAGATTCCTTTGGACTTGCGCTTATGGAGATCGCTCCAATTGTGGGTAATATCATTCTTTTCCTAGCTTTGTGTTGTGTTCTTTAATGGACGCATTGGGGACAATGCAACATTTAAGCTAGGGGGTGTAGGATATTCTATCCATTTTGTTGTTTAGTCCTTGGATTTGATTACAATTTAGTTACAAAGAATGTTTTTGTTAAAAATTTGAAAATTTTCAAAAATATTTTCTTTCTTTTTTCTCCTTTATTGGGCATTTTGCCCTTGTTTCCGATGATAAATTTTAATAATTGCCCGATCAAATAGACAATTCAACTATGCATGTTTTCGATTTTAGAAGTTATTAGATTTTAGTCCCTAAATCATTGATATTATGAATAACTTCATGAATTAAACTTTATCCATGAGCACATGCACCATTCTTGTTATATTAATTTGGTTTAAGATTTTTATAACTCGGTATGCTTTCGTTGCATTGTATATACTTACACCGAGTGAGATTAGAGACTTATCTTCATTTGTGAGTGTATACACTATTCTTTCCTCATTGAAAACTTTGAATTCGTCGGTAATCTCTTTATTCTTTCATTGATCGTTCATTAATTGAGTTTATACTTGAAATGTGTTACTTGAGCATGATTTTCTTATATTGTTTTGACTCGAGAATTGCGTATACTTTGTGAAATGATCATAGGCCATCTTTGATTTATCGCCCATATGACCTTGACCTCACCTTTTATACGTTCCCTAGTCAACCCACTTGAGCCTAAATACTAGCCTTTCTTTTCACTACCCAAAATCCCATAACCAACTCCAAATTGGAGTTTTATACCATATATATTACCTTACATACCCTTGTTTGGATTGTTGCTTGGAATTGAATGTTATTATTGTATTGTGGTTGCAATTTGAGCATGAAAAGAGTAAGAAGTGAAAGAAAAAGAGTGAAAAAGAGAAAGTTAAGAAAACAAAAGAAAACAAAAGAAAAAGTGAGAAAAAGGAAGAAAAGAAAAAGAAAGAGAAAGTTGTAAATATTGTTTGTAGTGTTTCAATAACCTTTGATTACTCTCTCGATTGTTATATCTATGCTCGTTTGGACATCTTTGTCCAACTTTTGATATTACCCACTTTTTCACATTATTTTGAGTTTCATCCCCAAACACTTTGAATCGGTATATACATCCCTTTAATTTCGTACCTTAACCTAGCCTACATTATAACCCTATACAAGTCCTATGTGATCTTAAGTAGATGTAATTCAAATGTTTAAATAGTGTTGATAATCTGTGAAAATGCATTTCGCCTCTTTTATATGTGCGGTATCTTTTCACTGAGATTGCAATTTTTATTTCCTATATAGCGTTCTTCTTTTGTGACATGTGTGCGGCCTAGTTTCCATTTACATTTACTCCTTATGCCCGCATGTCCCGTGTATTACCTCCCTTTTCATAGTGAATTCATTTGTTGAGCGTAATGCCCGTGAGGATTGAATGTATGCATGCTTTGATTTTTAGTATCCGAGTTATTTAAGTTTTTTGCCAAATCATACTTTGCATATGCTCACTCCCCTACCACATGTTAGAGTTTCAATTCATTGAGGTGCTTTCGATAATGTTAATAACTACGGAATTCTCATGCGAATTCGTTTGCTATGCTAATAACATGTTGAAATCTTGTTCGCACTGATGAGTTTGTCTTACTTGATAGGGCATATTTTGAGGAAACTTTATGATGTTTGTGGGTTCCATCACTGAAAACCCTCACGAGACGACACTCGTCCACTAGGGTAACCTAGGGGTTTAACGGCTTATTGCATACGCTAAATGCAATCGAATCGCCCGCGAAAGTGGCCTTATCTTTTTATTGCTTTTATACCATACTTTTGTACTCTCTCCTGTGTTGGTTTACTTGTTCTTCTTGTTGCATCCTATTTCATTGCTAGGGACTAGCAATGTGTAAGTTAGGGGGTGTGATACGACGCAAATATTGCGTATTTCACCTGTTAACCTACGCGATATTAGCCCCCTCGGGTATCTTAATCCCTATATTTATGCTCGTTAACCAGAAAACCTCGGATTTCTATGTTAACATGTTTTGCAGGGGTTAATTGAGCTTTTGTAGGTGTTTGGATGCTAAGTATGAAGTTCGGACGCATTCCGCTCGATTTTCGTACACTACCGCACGCGCAAGGGCAATCCGGTCATTTCACAGTTTGGGCACCTGGCCCGACATCTACATGGAAGTTGTAGCTCTCCTCGCTAGCTTCACATGGCCGCGAACGGTGCGCGATTCCAATTCATAACGACAAAGTTACGGCGATTTGAGAGACGTTGGATTATATGCCAATGCAGGGGAAATTGCAGGCTGCCCCTGCTTGATCGATCGATCGAGCCTGGGGGTCGATCGATCAAGCCTTATTTTTTTTTCCACGATTTTCACTGTCGATCGATCGACCACAGGGGTCGATCGATCGATCCCCTGTTTTCCCCTGCAGATATGTTCTTTCTTTTCTTTCTTCTTTTCTTTTATTCCCACTTACTATATAAGCTAGTTTTTGTAGTAATATAAGGGGACTCTCATATTCTGATTTAGATAGTTTTAGTTAGGGTTTGGTTTTGGAGAGTTCATTTTCTCTTCTTCTTGGATTAATAACCCACGTGGTTTTGTAAGATTGAACTATTTACTTCCTCTCCATTAATATAGTTTGTTCTTCTTCTTTTCTTGCCTTGTAATATAGTTTCCTTGCTTTCTAACTAGTTTACATGCTTTAATTCTTGCTTTCCTAGTTTAATTAATATAATTTATTTTAGCTCACCATGCAACCTAAGATAAATAGGGTCGGGATTTCATTTCCGCCATTTTCGGGCCCCGAGCTCCGAAAACTAGGTTTCGTGCAAAATCGCGTTTAATTGAAACCGCATGTATTAAAGTTTGATTGTTATGCATTTAACTTTATTTGTCACGCAACTTTAGTGTTTATAACGACAATCCTAATTTAATCCGCGTACGACCATTTTCCATTAAATGTTTAATCTCGCAACTTTGGCTTAAATTCCTTATTGTGTGATGTTTAAGCTTAATTGAAAATGCTCGATTAAATTGCTTTCGAGCCTTTACTCTAATTAGTAGTTGTTTCGATCCGTGTGGTAGAATGCGATCCCGATCCTCGCTTTCCTTTAATTTAGCGTAACTTATTATTTTTCTTTTCTCACCATTCCAACCTATCATCTTTTACACTTTTATTCCTGAAGTAATTAAACAACTAACATCTAAAATTCAATAACACCCTGTGGATTTCTCACGATACCCGACTTACCGCTGTGCTTGCTTGTCAAGTGTATTAGTATATTAGGTTTTATCTTTTGTATCGCGGCGGCGAAACACACGACGACTGTGTCCTCACACGAACACACTTTCACCGCCCGATAAAAATGGCGCCGTTGCCGGGGAGTGTGTTTTAGATAGTAATTGTTTTATTATTTCGTAGTATTTTTCCTTTTGTATTTGTATTCTTTGTTTTAACCTTTTTTGCAGGATAGCATATTTGAGCGCTAAGAAACTTTGATTCGCGGTTGCTCACTTTCTTGCTCGGATTCTCCATCTACAAACAACGAGGTAATCATGTCCTATTATTATAGTTATTACGGTCATTCTAATGATTCATACTTTGGGGATAGTTTTCAAGTTTTCCATTTTCAAGATTTTCTTGAAAATGAAAGACTTGAAAACATTTATCGGAATGAAAATCGTTATTAGGAGCTTGAGTTGGATTCATTATTCGAATCCAATGACGATTCTTATTTCATTACTTTTGAAGACGAGTTTCAACCAAATGAGGAGTCCGAGGCTCTTGAGCCGAGGAAGCCTACTTTGGAAGAGACTTTGCTTCTTTACTCCCAAGGTTTGGAAAGCCTAAATGGTGCTGGAATGAGACTTGGGGCACTTTGCGATGAGATGAATTCTTATGCACAAAACAACGAGGAGGTGGAAACTTGTGTTTCACCTCAATTTTTCAAAGAACTTCTCATAGAATGTGAATCTCTCTCCCCCGAAATTCAATCTCCTTCTGACGATATGTTGACTGAGATTGAGTTTACTTCATTACCATTTACGTTTTCCGTCATTGAACCATTAGAATTACCGGTTGATTCCTATGAGTCGGTAGAAACTTTTAAAATTTCTACACTTTTTTGCCGATGAGGACTCCTTACCGGATTTGTTTTCGATGGATGTTATCCCCACGTGTGCACCATCTCCCATTCCATTTGAAAAATCTTTGGGAGATGAGTCAATTTTTCTTGGATCTCTAGTGTACCTTTCCCCCTTGTTATCCAAATCCCCCATCGTCCGCCCAAAATTTCAAATTAACGATGGTTCACTTTTTTCACCACCCGCATGCCTTCCGTTGTTCAAACGGAATTCTTATTTTCCGGGAGGCATGTTCGCTTTGGAGGGTCCACCGTTGATCTTTCAAAGTCAAATCCCTTTTTGGGTGGACCCTCAACTATTTAGACTTCTAGTGTATAGTTAGTGTGAAGCCTAAATAGTAGGTTGTAAATAGTTAGCTTTATCATTTTCTTTATTTCCTACTTTTCTTTCCTTTTTAATTTAGTCTAGTGTAATTATTTAACTTTTTGTTATTTGTTTTTGCTATGCTCGGTACTAACTTGTTTTGTAGATTCCTTTGGACTTGCGCTTATGGAGATCGCTCTAATTGTGGGTAATATCATTCTTTTCCTAGCTTTGTGTTGTGTTCTTTAATGGACGCATTGGGGACAATGCAACATTTAAGTTAGGGGGTGTAGGATATTCTATCCATTTTGCTGTTTAGTCCTTGGATTTGATTACAATTTAGTTACAAAGCATGTTTTTGTTAAAAATTTGAAAATTTTCAAAAATATTTTCTTTCTTTTTTCTCCTTTATTGGGCATTTTGCCCTTGTTTCCGATGATAAATTTTAATACCCGATCAAATAGACAATTCAACTATGCATGTTCTCGATTTTAGAAGTTATTAGATTTTAGTCCCTAAATCATTGATATTATGAATAACTTCATGAATTAAACTTTATCCGTGAGCACATGCACCATTCTTGTTATATTGATTTGGTTTAAGATTTTTATAACTCGGTATGCTTTCGTTGCATTGTATATACTTACACCAAGTGAGATTAGAGACTTATCTTTATTTGTGAGTGTATACACTATTCTTTCCTCATTGAAAACGTTGAATTCGTCGGTAATCTCTTTATTCTTTCATTGACCATTCATTAATTGAGTTTATACTTGAAATGTGTTACTTGAGCATGATTTTCTTATATTGTTTTGACTCGAGAATTGCGTATACTTTGTGAAATGATCATAGGCCGTCTTTGATTTATCGCCCATATGACCTTGACCTCACCTTTTATATGTTCCCTAGTCAACCCACTTGAGCCTAAATACTAGCCTTTCTTTTCACTACCCAAAATCCCATAACCAACTCCAAATTGGAGTTTTATACCATATATATTACCTTACATACCCTTGTTTGGAATGTTGCTTGGAATTGAATGTTATTATTGTATTGTGGTTGCAATTTGAGCATGAAAAGAGTAAGAAGTGAGTGAAAAAGAGAAAGTTAAGAAAACAAAAGAAAACAAAAGAAAAAGTGAGAAAAAGGAAGAAAAGAAAAAGAAAGAGAAAGTTGTAAATATTGTTTGTAGTGTTTAAAATAAGCTTTGATTACTCTCTCGATTGTTATATCTATGCTCGTTTGGACATCTTTGTCCAACTTTTGATATTGCCCACTTTTTCACATTATTCTGAGTTTCATCCCCAAACACTTTGAATCTGTATATACATCCCTTTCATTTCGTACCTTAACCTAGCCTACATTATAACCCTATACAAGTCCTATGTGATCTTAAGTAGATGTAATTCAAATGTTTAAATAGTGTTGATAATCTGTGAAAATGCATTTCGCCTCTTTTATATGTGCGGTATCTTTTCACTGAGATTGCAATTTTTATTTCCTATATAGCGTTCTTCTTTTGTGACATGTGTGCGGCCTAGTTTCCATTTACATTTACTCCTTATGCCCGCATGTCCCGTGTATTACCTCCCTTTTCATAGTGAATTCATTTGTTGAGCGTAATGCCCGTGAGGATTGAATGTATGCATGCTTTGATTTTTAGTATCCGAGTTATTTAAGTTTTTCGCCAAATCATACTTTGCATATGCTCACTCCCCTACCACATGTTAGAGTTTCAATTCATTGAGGTGCATTCAATAATGTTAATAACTACGTACTTCTCATGCGAATTCGTTTGCTATGCCAATAACATGTTGAAATCTTATTCGCACTGATGAGTTTGTCTTACTTGACTGGGCATATTTTGAGGAAACTTTATGATGTTTGTGGGTTCCATCACTGAAAACCCTCACGAGACGACACTCGTCCACTAGGGTAACCTAGGGGTTTAACGGCTTATTGCATACGCTAAATGCAATCGAATCGCCCGCGAAAGTGGCCTTATCTTTTTATTTCTTTTATACCATACTTTTGTACTCTCTCCTGTGTTGGTTTACTTGTTCTTCTTGTTGCATCCTATTTCATTGCTAGGGACTAGCAATGTGTAAGTTAGGGGGTGTGATACGACGCAAATATTGCGTATTACACCTGTTAACCTACGCGTTATTAGCCCCCTCGGGTATCTTAATCCCTATATTTATGCTCGTTAACCAGACAACCTCGGATTTCTATGTTAACATGTTTTGCAGGGGTTAATTGAGCTTTTGTAGGTGTTTGGATGCTTAGTATGAAGTTCGAACGCATTTCGCTCGATTTCCGTACACTACCGCACGCGCAAGGGCAATCCGGTCATTTCACAGTTTGGGCACCTGGCCCGACATCTACACGGAAGTTGTAGCTCTCCTCGCTAGCTTCACGTGGCCATGAACGGTGAGCGATTCCGATTCATAACGACAAAGTTACGGCGATTTGAACGACGTTGGATTATATGCCAATGCAGGGGAAATTGCAGGCTGCCCCTTCTTGATCGATCGATCGAGCCTGGGGGTCGATCGATCGAGCCTTATTATTTTTGCCACGACTTTCACTGTCGATCGATCGACCACAGGGGTCGATCGATCGATCCCCTGTTTTCCCCTGCAGATATTTTCTTTCTTTTCTTTCTTCTTTTTTTTTATTCCCACTTACTATATAAGCTAGTTTTTGTTGTAATATAAGGGGACTCTCATATTCTGATTTAGATAGTTTTAGTTAGGGTTTGGTTTTGGAGAGTTCATTTTCTCTTCTTCTTGGATTGACAACCCATGTGGTTTTGCAAGATTGAACTATTTACTTCCTCTCCATTAATATAGTTTGTTCTTCATCTTTCCTTGCCTTGTAATTTAGTTTCCTTGCTTTCTAACTAGTTTACATGCTTTAATTCTTGATTTCCTAGTTTAATTAATATAATTTATTTTAGCTCACCATGCAACCTTAGATAAATAGGGTCGGGATTTCATTTCCGCCATTTTCGGGCCCCGAGCTCCGAAAACTAGGTTTCTTGCAAAATCGCGTTTAATTGAAACCGCGTGTATTAAAGTTGGATTGTTATGCGTTTAACTTTATTTGTCACGCAACTTTTGTGTTTATAGCGACAATCCTAATTTAATCCGCGTTCGACCATTTTCCATTAAATGTTTAATCTCGCAACTTTGGCTTAAATTCCTTATTGTGTGATGTTTATGCTTAATTGAAAATGCTCGATTAAATTGCTTTCGAGACTTAACTCTAATTAGTAGTTGTTTCGATCCGTGTGGTAGAATGCGATCCCGATCCTCGCTTTCCTTCAATTTAGCGTAACTTATTATTTTTCTTTTCTCACCATTCCAACCTATCATCTTTTACACTTTTATTCCTGAAGTAATTAAACAACTAACATCTAAAATTCAATAACTCCCTGTGGATTTCTCACGATACCCGACTTACCGCTGTGCTTGCTTGTCAAGTGTATTAGTATATTAGGTTTTATCTTTTGTATCGCGGCGGCGAAACACACGACGACTGTGTCCTCACACGAACACACTTTCACCGCCCGATCAAAATGGCGCCATTGCCGGGGAGTGTGTTTTAGATAGTAATTGTTTTATTATTTCGTAGTATTTTTCCTTTTGTATTTTTATTCTTTGTTTTAACCTTTTCTGCAGGATAGCATATTTGCGCGCTAAGAAACTTTGATTCTCGGTTGCTCGCTTTCTTGCTCGGATTCTCCATCTACAAACAACGAGGTAATCATGTCCTATTATTATAGTTATTACGGTCATTCTAATGATTCATACTTTGGGGATAGTTTTCAAGTTTTCCATTTTCAAGATTTTCTTGAAAATGAAAGACTTGAAAACATTTATCGGAATGAAAATCGTTATTAGGAGCTTGAGTTGGATTCATTATTCGAATTCAATGACGATTCTTATTTCATTACTTTCGAAGACGAGTTTCAACCAAATGAGGAGTCTGAGGCTCTTGAGCCGAGGAAGCCTACTTTGGAAGATACTTTGCTTCTTTACTCCCAAGGTTTGGAAAGCCTAAATGGTGCTGGAATGAGACTTGGGGCACTTTGCGATGAGATGAATTCTTATGCACAAAACAACGAGGAGGTGGAAACTTGTGTTTCACCTCAATTTTTCAAAGAATTTCTCATCGAATGTGAATCTCTCTCCCCCGAAATTCAATCTCCTTCTGACGATATGTTGACTGAGATTGAATTTATTTCATTACCATTTACGTTTTCCGTCATTGAACCATTAGAATTACCGGTTGATTCCTATGAGTCGGTAGAAACTTTTAAAATTTCTACACTTTTTGCCGATGAGGACTCCTTACCGGATTTGTTTTCGATGGATGTTATCCCCACGTGTGCACCATCTCCCATTCCATTTGAAAAATCTTTGGGAGATGAGTCAATTTTTCTTGGATCTCTAGTGTACCTTTCCCCCTTGTTATCCAAATCCCCCATCGTCCGCCCAAAATTTCAAATTAACGATGGTTCACTTTTTTCACCACCCGCATGCCTTCCGTTGTTCAAACGGAATTCTTATTTTCCGGGAGGCATGTTCGCTTTGGAGGGTCCACCGTTGATCTTTCAAAGTCAAATCCCTTTTTGGGTGGACCCTCAACTATTTAGACTTCTAGTGTATAGTTAGTGTGAAGCCTAAATAGTAGGTTGTAAATAGTTAGCTTTATCATTTTCTTTATTTCCTACTTTTCTTTCCTTTTTAATTTAGTCTAGTGTAATTATTTAACTTTTTGTTATTTGTTTTTGCTATGCTCGGTACTAACTTGTTTTGTAGATTCCTTTGGACTTGCGCTTATGGAGATCGCTCCAATTGTGGGTAATATCATTCTTTTCCTAGCTTTGTGTTGTGTTCTTTAATGGACGCATTGGGGACAATGCAACATTTAAGTTAGGGGGTGTAGGGTATTCTATCCATTTTGCTGTTTAGTCCTTGGATTTGATTACAATTTAGTTACAAAGCATGTTTTTGTTAAAAATTTGAAAATTTTCAAAAATATTTTCTTTCTTTTTTCTCCTTTATTGGGCATTTTGCCCTTGTTTCCGATGATAAATTTTAATAATTGCCCGATCAAATAGACAATTCAACTATGCATGTTCTCGATTTTAGAAGTTATTAGATTTTAGTCCCTAAATCATTGATATTATGAATAACTTCATGAATTAAACTTTATCCGTGAGCACATGCACCATTCTTGTTATATTGATTTGGTTTAAGATTTTTATAACTCGGTATGCTTTCGTTGCATTGTATATACTTACACCAAGTGAGATTAGAGACTTATCTTTATTTGTGAGTGTATACACTATTCTTTCCTCATTGAAAACGTTGAATTCGTCGGTAATCTCTTTATTCTTTCATTGACCATTCATTAATTGAGTTTATACTTGAAATGTGTTACTTGAGCATGATTTTCTTATATTGTTTTGACTCGAGAATTGCGTATACTTTGTGAAATGATCATAGGCCGTCTTTGATTTATCGCCCATATGACCTTGACCTCACCTTTTATATGTTCCCTAGTCAACCCACTTGAGCCTAAATACTAGCCTTTCTTTTCACTACCCAAAATCCCATAACCAACTCCAAATTGGAGTTTTATACCATATATATTACCTTACATACCCTTGTTTGGAATGTTGCTTGGAATTGAATGTTATTATTGTATTGTGGTTGCAATTTGAGCATGAAAAGAGTAAGAAGTGAAAGAAAAAGAAAGAAAAAGAGTGAAACAGAGAAAGTTAAGAAAACAAAAGAAAACAAAAGAAAAAGTGAGAAAAAGGAAGAAAAGAAAAAGAAAGATAAAGTTGTAAATATTGTTTGTAGTGTTTCAATAAGCTTTGATTACTCTCTCGATTGTTATACCTATGCTCGTTTGGACATCTTTGTCCAACTTTTGATATTGCCCACTTTTTCACATTATTCTGAGTTTAATCCCCAAACACTTTGAATCCGTATATACATCCCTTTCATTTTGTACCTTAACCTAGCCTACATTATAACCCTATACAAGTTCTATGTGATCTTAAGTAGACGTAATTCAAATGTTTAAATAGTGTTGATAATCTGTGAAAATGCATTTTGCCTCTTTTATATGTGCGGTATCTTTTCACTGAGATTGCAATTTTTATTTCCTATATAGCGTTCTTCTTTTGTGACATGTGTGCGGCCTAGTTTCCATTTACATATACTCCTTATGCCCGCATGTCCCGTGTATTACCTCCCTTTTCATAGTGAATTCATTTGTTGAGCGTAATGCCCGTGAGGATTGAATGTATGCATGCTTTGATTTTTAGTATCCGAGTTATTTAAGTTTTTCGCCAAATCATACTTTGCATATGCTCACTCCCCTACCACATGTTAGAGTTTCAATTCATTGAGGTGCATTCGATAATGTTAATAACTACGGACTTCTCATGCGAATTCGTTTGCTATGCTAATAACATGTTGAAATCTTGTTCGCACTGATGAGTTTGTCTTACTTGATTGGGCATATTTTGAGGAAACTTTATGACGTTTGTGGGTTCCATCACTGAAAACCCTCACGAGACGACACTCGTCCACTAGGGTAACCTAGGGCTTTAACGGCTTATTGCATACGCTAAATGCAATCGAATCGCCTACGAAAGTGGCCTTATCTTTTTATTGCTTTTATACCATACTTTTGTACTCTCTCCTGTGTTGGTTTACTTGTTCTTCTTATTGCATCCTATTTCATTGCTAGGGACTAGCAATGTGTAAGTTAGGGGGTGTGATACGACGCAAATATTGCGTATTTCACCTGTTAACCTACGCGTTATTAGCCCCCTCGGGTATCATAATCCCTATATTTATGCTCGTTAACCAGACAACCTCGGATTTCTATGTTAACATGTTTTGCAGGGGTTAATTGAGCTTTTGTAGGTGTTTGGATGCTTAGTATGAAGTTCGAACGCATTCCGCTCGATTTCCGTACACTACCGCACGCGCAAGGGCAATCCGGTCATTTCACAGTTTGGGCACCTAGCCCGACATCTACACGGAAGTTGTAGCTCTCCTCGCTAGCTTCACGTGGCCATGAACGGTGCGCGATTCCGATTCATAATGACAAAGTTACGGCGATTTGAACGACGTTGGATTATATGCCAATGCAGGGGAAATTGCAGGCTGCCCCTGCTTGATCGATCAATCGAGCCTGGGGGTCGATCGATCGAGCCTTATTATTTTTGCCACGATTTTCACTGTCGATCGATCGACCACAGGGGTCGATCGATCGATCCCCTATTTTCCATTGCAGATATTTTCTTTCTTTTCTTTCTTCTTTTCTTTTATTCCCACTTACTATATAAGCTAGTTTTTGTTGTAATATAAGGGGACTCTCATATTCTGATTTAGATAGTTTTAGTTAGGGTTTGGTTTTGGAGAGTTCACTTTCTCTTCTTCTTGGATTGACAACCCATGTGGTTTTGCAAGATTGAACTATTTACTTCCTCTCCATTAATATAGTTTGTTCTTCATCTTTCCTTGCCTTGTAATTTAGTTTCCTTGCTTTTTAACTAGTTTACATGCTTTAATTCTTGCTTTCCTAGTTTAATTAATATAATTTATTTTAGCTCACCATGCAACCTTAGATAAATAGGGTCGGGATTTCATTTCCGCCATTTTCGGGCCCCGAGCTCCGAAAACTAGGTTTCGTGCAAAATCGCGTTTAATTGAAACCGCGTGTATTAAAGTTGGATTGTTATGCGTTTAACTTTATTTGTCACGCAACTTTAGTGTTTATAGCGACAATCCTAATTTAATCCGCGTGCGACCATTTTCCATTAAATGTTTAATCTCGCAACTTTGGCTTAAATTCGTTATTGTGTGATGTTTATGCTTAATTGAAAATGCTCGATTAAATTGCTTTCGAGCCTTAACTCTAATTAGTAGTTGTTTCGATCTGTGTGGTAGAATGCGATCCCGATCCTCGCTTTCCTTTAATTTAGCGTAACTTATTCTTTTTCTTTTATCACCATTCCAACCTATCATCTTTTACACTTTTATTCCTGAAGTAATTAAACAACTAACATCTAAAATTCAATAACTCCCTGTGGATTTCTCACGATACCCGACTTACCGCTGTGCTTGCTTGTCAAGTGTATTAGTATATTAGGTTTTATCTTTTGTATCGCGGCGGCGAAACACACGACGACTGTGTCCTCACACGAACACACTTTCACCGCCCGATCAAAATGGCGCCGTTGCCGGGGAGTGTGTTTTAGATAGTAATTGTTTTATTATTTCGTAGTATTTTTCCTTTTGTATTTGTATTCTTTGTTTTAACCTTTTTTGAAGGATAGCATATTTGAGCGCTAAGAAACTTTGATTCGCGGTTGCTCACTTTCTTGCTCGGATTCTCCATCTACAAACAACGAGGTAATCATGTCCTATTATTATAGTTATTACGGTCATTCTAATGATTCATACTTTGGGGATAGTTTTCAACTTTTCCATTTTCAAGATTTTCTTGAAAATGAAAGACTTGAAAACATTTATCAGAATGAAAATCGTTATTAGGAGCTTGAGTTGGATTCATTATTCGAATCCAATGACGATTCTTATTTCATTACTTTCGAAGACGAGTTTCAACCAAATGAGGAGTCTGAGGCTCTTGAGCCGAGGAAGCCTACTTTGGAAGAGACTTTGCTTCTTTACTCCCAAGGTTTGGAAAGCCTAAATGGTGCTGGAATGAGACTTGGGGCACTTTGCGATGAGATGAATTCTTATGCACAAAACAACGAGGAGGTGGAAACTTGCGTTTCACCTCAATTTTTCAAAGAATTTCTCATCGAATGTGAATCTCCCTCCCCCGAAATTCAATCTCCTTCTGACGATATGTTGACTGAGATTGAATTTATTTCATTACCATTTACGTTTTCCGTCGTTGAACCATTACCTATGAGTCGGTAGAAACTTTTAAAATTTCTACACTTTTTACCGATGAGGACTCCTTACCGGATTTGTTTTCGATGGATGTTATCCCCACGTGTGAACCATCTCCTATTCCATTTGAAAAATCTTTGGGAGATGAGTCGATTTTTTTTGGATCTCTAGTGTACCTTTCCCCCTTGTTATCCAAATCTCCCATCGTCCGCCCAAAATTTCAAATTGGCGATGGTTCACTTTTTTCACCACCCGCATGCCTTCCGTTGTTCAAACGGAATTCTTATTTTTCGGGAGGCATGTTCGCTTTGGAGGGTCCACCGTTGATCTTTCAAAGTCAAATCCCTTTTTGGGTGGACCCTCAACTATTTAGACTTCTAGTGTATAATTAGTGTGAAGCCTAAATAGTAGGTTGTAAATAGTTAGCTTTTTAATTTTCTTTATTTCCTACTTTTCTTTCCTTTTTAATTTAGTCTAGTGTAATTAGTTAACTTTTTGTTATTTTTTTTTGCTATGCTTGGTACTAACTTGATTTGTAGATTTCTTTGGACTTGCGCTTATGGAGATCGCTCCAATTGTGGGTAATATCATTCTTTTCCTAGCTTTGTGTTGTGTTCTTTAATGGACGCATTGGGGACAATGCAACATTTAAGTTAGGGGGTGTAGGATATTCTATCCATTTTGCTGTTTAGTCCTTGGATTTGATTACAATTTAGTTACAAAGCATGTTTTTGTTAAAAATTTGAAAATTTTCAAAAATATTTTCTTTCTTTTTTCTCCTTTATTGGGCATTTTGCCCTTGTTTCCGATGATAAATTTTAATAATTGCCCGATCAAATAGACAATTCAACTATGCATGTTCTCGATTTTAGAAGTTATTAGATTTTAGTCCCTAAATCATTAATATTATGAATAACTTCATGAATTAAACTTTATCCGTGAGCACATGCACCATTCTTGTTATATTGATTTGGTTTAAGATTTTTATAACTTGGTATGCTTTCGTTGCATTGTATATACTTACACCGAGTGAGATTAGAGACTTATCTTCATTTGTGAGTGTATACAATATTCTTTCCTCATTGAAAACGTTGAATTCGTCGGTAATCTCTTTATTCTTTCATTGACCGTTCATTAATTGAGTTTATACTTGAAATGTGTTACTTGAGCATGATTTTCTTATATTGTTTTGACTCGAGAATTGCGTATACTTTGTAAAATGATCATAGGCCATCTTTGATTTATCGCCCATATGACCTTGACCTCACCTTTTATATGTTCCCTAGTCAACCCACTTGAGCCTAAATACTAGCCTTTCTTCTCACTACCCAAAATCCCATAACCAACTCCAAATTGGAGTTTTATACCATATATATTACCTTACATACCCTTGTTTGGATTGTTGCTTGGAATTGAATGTTATTATTGTATTGTGGTTGCAATTTGAGCATGAAAAGAGTAAGAAGTGAAAGAAAAAGAAAGAAAAAGAGTGAAAAAGAGAAAGTTAAGAAAACAAAAGAAAACAAAAGAAAAAGTGAGAAAAAGGAAGAAAAGAAAAAGAAAGAGAAAGTTGTAAATATTGTTTGTAGTGTTTCAATAAGCTTTGATTACTCTCTCGATTGTTATATCTATGCTCGTTTGGACATCTTTGTCCAACTTTTGATATTTCCCACTTTTTCACATTATTCTGAGTTTCATCCCCAAACACTTTGAATCCGTATATACATCCCTTTCATTTCGTACCTTAACCTAGCCTACATTATAACCCTATACAAGTCCTATGTGATCTTAAGTAGATTTAATTCAAATGTTTAAATAGTGTTGATAATCTATGAAAATGCATTTCGCCTCTTTTATATGTGCGGTATATTTTCACTGAGATTGCAATTTTTATTTCCTATATAGCGTTCTTCTTTTGTGACATGTGTGCGGCCTAGTTTCCATTTACATTTACTCCTTATGCCCGCATGTCCCGTGTATTACCTCCCTTTTCATAGTGAATTCATTTGTTGAGCGTAATTCCCGTGAGGATTGAATGTATGCATGCTTTGATTTTTAGTATCCGAGTTATTTAAGTTTTTCGCCAAATCATACTTTGCATATGCTCACTCCCCTACCACATGTTAGAGTTTCAATTCATTGAGGTGCATTCGATAATGTTAATAACTACGGACTTCTCATGCGAATTCGTTTGCTATGCTAATAACATGTTGAAATCTTGTTCGTACTGATGAGTTTGTCTTACTAGATAGGGCATATTTTGAAGAAACTTTATGATGTTTGTGGGTTCCATCACTGAAAACCCTCACGAGACGACACTCGTCCACTAGGGTAACCTAGGGGTTTAACGGCTTATTGCATACGCTAAATGCAATCGAATCGCCCGCGAAAGTGGCCTTATCTTTTTATTGCTTTTGTACCATACTTTTGTACTCTCTCCTGTGTTGGTTTACTTCTTCTTCTTGTTGCATCGTATTTCATTGCTAGGGACTAGCAATGTGTAAGTTAGGGGGTGTGATACGACGCAAATATTGCGTATTTCACCTGTTAACCTACGCATTATTAGCCCCCTCGGGTATCTTAATCATTATATTTATGCTCATTAACCAGACAACCTCGGATTTCTATGTTAACATGTTTTGCAGGGGTTAATTGAGCTTTTGTAGGTGTTTGGATGCTTAGTATGAAGTTCGGATGCATTCCGCTCGATTTCCGTACACTACCGCACGAGCAAGGGCAATCAGGTCATTTCACAGTTTGGTAACCTAGCCCGACATCTACACAGAAGTTGTAACTCTCCTCGCTAGCTTCGCGTGGCCATGAACGGTGCGCGATTTCGATTCATAACGACAAAGTTATGGCGATTTGAGCGACGTTGGATTATATGCCAATGCAGGGAAAATTGCAGGCTGCCCCTGCTTGATCGATCGATCGAGCCTGGGGGTCGAATGAGTGAGCCTTATTATTTTTGCCACGATTTTCACTGTCGATCGATCGACCACAGGGGTCGATCGATCGATCCCCTGTTTTCCCCTGCAGATATTTTCTTTCTTTTCTTTCTTCTTTTCTTTTATTCCCACTTACTATATAAGCTAGTTTTTGTTGTAATATAAGGGGACTCTCATATTCTGATTTAGATAGTTTTAGTTAGGGTTTGGTTTTGGAGAGTTCATTTTCTCTTCTTCATGGATTGACAACCCATGTGGTTTTGTAAGATTGAACTATTCACTTCCTCTCCATTAATATAGTTTGTTCTTCTTCTTTCCTTGCCTTGTAATTTAGTTTCCATGCTTTCTAACTAGTTTACATGCTTTAATTCTTTCTTTCCTAGTTTAATTAATATAATTTATTTTAGCTCACCATGCACCCTTAGATAAATAGGGTCGGGATTTCATTTCCGCCATTTTCGGGCCCCGAGCTCCGAAAACTAGGTTTCGTGCAAAATCGCGTTTAATTGAAACCGCGTGTATTAAAGTTGGATTGTTATGGGTTTAACTTTATTTGTCACGCAACTTTAGTGTTTATAGCGACAATCCGAATTTAATCCGCGTGCGACCATTTTCCATTAAATGTTTAATCTCGCAACTTTGGCTTAAATTCCTTATTGTGTGATGTTTATGCTTAATTGAAAATGCTCGATTAAATTGCTTTCGAGCCTTAACTCTAATTAGTAGTTGTTTCGATATTTGTGGTAGAATGCGATCCCGATCCTCGCTTTCCTTTAATATAGCGTAACTTATTCTTTTTCTTTTGTCACCATTCCAACCTATCATCTTTTACACTTTTATTCCTGAAGTAATTAAACAACTAACATCTAAAATTCAATAACTCCCTGTGGATTTCTCACGATACCCGACTTACCGCTGTGCTTGCTTGTCAAGTGTATTAGTATATTAGGTTTTATCTTTTGTATCGCGGCGGCGAAACGCACGACGACTGTGTCCACACACGAACACCCTTTCACCGCCCGATCAAAATGGCGCCGTTGCCGGGGACTGTGTTTTATATAGTAATTGTTTTATTATTTCGTAGTATTTTTCCTTTTGTATTTGTATTCTTTGTTTTAACCTTTTTTGAAGGATAGCATATTTGAGCGCTAAGAAACTTTGATTCGCGGTTGCTCACTTTCTTGCTAGGATTCTCCATCTACAAACAACGAGGTAATCATGTCCTATTATTATAGTTATTACGGTCATTCTAATGATTCATACTTTGGGGATAGTTTTTAAGTTTTCCATTTTCAAGATTTTCTTGAAAATGAAAGACTTGAAAACATTTATCGGAATGAAAATCGTTATTAGGAGCTTGAGTTGGATTCATTATTCGAATCCAATGATGATTCTTATTTCATTACTTTCGAAGACGAGTTTCAACCAAATGAGGAGTCTGAGGCTCTTGAGCCGAGGAAGCCTACTTTGGAAGAGACTTTGCTTCTTTACTCCCATGGTTTAGAAAGCCTAAATGGTGCTGGAATGAGACTTGGGGCACTTTGCGATGAGATGAATTCTTATGCACAAAACAACGAGGAGGTGGAAACTTGTGTTTCACCTCAATTTTTCAAAGAATTTCTCATCGAATGTGAATCTCTCTCCCCCGAAATTCAATATCCTTCTGACGATATGTTGACTGAGATTGAATTTATTTCATTACCATTTACGTTTTCCGTCGTTGAACCATTAGAATTACCGGTTGATTCCTATGAGTCGGTAGAAACTTTTAAAATTTCTACACTTTTTGCCGATGAGGACTCCTTACCGGATTTGTTTTCGATGGATGTTATCCCCACGTGTGCACCATCTCCCATTCCATTTGAAAAATCTTTGGGAGATGAGTCGATTTTTCTTGGATCTCTAGTGTACCTTTCCCCCCTGTTATCCAAATCTCCCATCGTCCGCCCAAAATTTCAAATTGGCGATGGTTCACTTTTTTCACCACCCGCATGCCTTCCGTTGTTCAAACGGAATTCTTATTTTCTGGGAGGCATGTTCGCTTTGGAGGGTCCACCGTTGATCTTTCAAAGTCAAATCCCTTTTTGGGTGGATCCTCAACTATTTAGACTTCTAGTGTATAATTAGTGTGAAGCCTAAATAGTAGGTTGTAAATAGTTAGCTTTTTAATTTTCTTTATTTCCTACTTTTCTTTCCTGAATAATTTAGTCTAGTGTAATTAGTTAAATTTTTGTTTTTTGTTTTTGCTATGCTTGGTACTAACTTGTTTTGTAGATTCCTTTGGACTTGCGCTTATGGAGATCGCTCCAATTGTGGGTAATATCATTCTTTTCCTAGCTTTGTGTTGTGTTCTTTAATGGACGCATTGGGGACAATGCAACATTTAAGTTAGGGGGTGTAGGATATTCTATCCATTTTGCTGTTTAGTCCTTGGATTTGATTACAATTTAGTTACAAAGCATGTTTTTGTTAAAAATTTGAAAAATTTCAAAAATATTTTCTTTCTTTTTTCTCCTTTATTGGGCATTTTGCCCTTGTTTCCGATGATAAATTTTAATAATTGCCCGATCAAATAGACAATTCAACTATGCATGTTCTCGATTTTAGAAGTTATTAGATTTTAGTCCCTAAATCATTGATATTATGAATAACTTCATGAATTAAACTTTATCCGTGAGCACATGCACCATTCTTGTTATATTGATTTGGTTTAAGATTTTTATAACTCGGTATGCTTTCGTTGCATTGTATATACATACACCGAGTGAGATTAGAGACTTATCTTCATTTGTGAGTGTATACAATATTCTTTCCTCATTGAAAACGTTGAATTCGTCGGTAATCTCTTTATTCTTTCATTGACCGTTCATTAATTGAGTTTATACTTGAAATGTGTTACTTGAGCATGATTTTCTTATATTGTTTTGAATCGAGAATTGCGTATACTTTGTGAAATGATCATAGGCCATCTTTGATTTATTGCCCATATGACCTTGACCTCACCTTTTATATGTTCCCTAGTCAACCCACTTGAGCCTAAATACTAGCCTTTCTTTTCACTACCCAAAATCCCATAACCAACTCCAAATTGGAGTTTTATACCATATATATTACCTTACATACCCTTGTTTGGATTGTTGCTTGGAATTGAATGTTATTATTGTATTGTGGTTGCAATTTGAGAATGAAAAGAGTAAGAGGTGAAAGAAAAAGAAAGAAAAAGAGTGAAAAAGAGAAAGTTAAGAAAACAAAAGAAAACAAAAGAAAAAGTGAGAAAAAGGAAGAAAAGAAAAAGAAAGAGAAAGTTGTAAATATTGTTTGTAGTGTTTCAATAAGCTTTGATTACTCTCTCGATTGTTATATCTATGCTCGTTTGGACATCTTTGTCCAACTTTTGATATTGCCCACTTTTTCACATTATTCTGAGTTTCATCCCCAAACACTTTGAATCCGTATATACATCCCTTTCATTTCGTACCTTAACCTAGCCTACATTATAACCCTATACAAGTCCAATGTGATCTTAACTAGATGTAATTCAAATGTTTAAATAGTATTGATAATCTGTGAAAATGCATTTCGCCTCTTTTATATGTGCGGTATCTTTTCACTGAGATTGCAATTTTTATTTCCTATATAGCGTTCTTCTTTTGTGACATGTGTGCGTCCTAGTTTCCATTTACATTTACTTCTTATGCCCGCATGTCTCGTGTATTACCTCCCTTTTCATAGTGAATTCATTTGTTGAGCGTAATGCCCGTGAGGATTGAATGTATGCATGCTTTGATTTTTAGTATCCGAGTTATTTAAGTTTTTCGCCAAATCATACTTTGCATATGCTCACTCCCCTACCACATGTTAGAGTTTCAATTCATTGAGGTGCATTCGATAATGTTAATAACTAAGGACTTCTCATGCGAATCGTTTGCTATGCTAATAACATGTTGAAATCTTGTTCGCACTGATGAGTTTGTCTTACTTGATAGGGAATATTTTGAGGAAACTTTATGATGTTTGTGGGTTCCATCACTGAAAACCCTCACGAGACGACACTCGTCCACTAGGATAACCTAGGGGTTTAACGGCTTATTGCATACGCTAAATGCAATCGAATCGCACGCGAAAGTGGCCTTATCTTTATATTGCTTTTATATCATACTCTTGTACTCTCTCCTGTGTTGGTTTACTTGTTCTTCTTGTTGCATCCTATTTCATTGCTAGGGACTAGCAATGTGTAAGTTAGGGGGTGCGATACGACGCAAATATTGCGTATTTCACCTGTTAACCTACGCGTTATTAGCCCCCTCGGGTATCTTAATCCCTATATTTATGCTCATTAACCAGACAACATCGGATTTCTATGTTAACATGTTTTGCAGGGGTTAATTGAGCTTTTGTAGGTGTTTGGATGCTTAGTATGAAGTTCGGACTCATTCCGCTCGATTTAAGTACACTACCGCACGCGCAAGGGCAATCCGGTCATTTCACAGTTTGGGAACCTGGCCTGATCTACACAGAAGTTGTAGCTCTCCTCGCTAGCTTTGCGTGGCCGCGAACGGTGCGCGATTCCGATTCATAACGACAAAGTTATGGCGATTTGAGCGACGTTGGATTATATGCCAATGCAGGGGAAATTGCAGGCTGCCCCTGCTTGATCGATCGATCGAGCCTGGGGGTCGATCGATCTAGCCTTATTATTTTTGCCACAATTTTCACTGTCGATCGATCGACCACAGGGGTCGATCGATCGATCCCCTGTTTTCCCCTGCAGATATTTTCTTTCTTTTCTTTCTTCTTTTCTTTTATTCCCACTTACTATATAAGCTAGTTTTTGTTGTAATATAAGGGGACTCTCATATTCTGATTTAGATAGTTTTAGTTAGGGTTTGGTTTTGGAGAGTTCATTTTCTCTTCTTCTTGGATAGACAACCCATGTGGTTTTGTAAGATTGAACTATTCACTTCCTCTCCATTAATATAGTTTGTTCTTCTTCTTTCCTTGCCTTGTAATTTAGTTTCCATGTTTTCTAACTAGTTTACATGCTTTAATTCTTTCTTTCCTAGTTTAATTAATATAATTTATTTTAGCTCACCATGCACCCTTAGATAAATAGGGTCGGGATTTCATTTCCGCCATTTTCGGGCCCCGAGCTCCGAAAACTAGGTTTCGTGCAAAATTGCGTTTAATTGAAACCGCGTGTATTAAAGTTGGATTGTTATGGGTTTAACTTTATTTGTCACGCAACTTTAGTGTTTATAGCGACAATCCGAATTTAATCCGCGTGCGACCATTTTCCATTAAATGTTTAATCTCGCAACTTTGGCTTAAATTCCTTATTGTGTGATGTTTATGCTTAATTGAAAATGCTCGATTAAATTGCTTTCGAGCCTTAACTCTAATTAGTAGTTGTTTCGATCTGTGCGGTAGAATGCGATCCCGATCCTCGCTTTCCTTTAATTTAGCGTAACTTATTCTTTTTCTTTTGTCACCATTCCAACCTATCATCTTTTACACTTTTATTCCTGAAGTAATTAAACAACTAACATCTAAAATTCAATAACTCCCTGTGGATTTCTCACGATACCCGACTTACCGCTGTGCTTGCTTGTCAAGTGTATTAGTATATTAGGTTTTATCTTTTGTATCGCGGCGGCGAAACACACGACGACTGTGTCCTCACACGAACACCCTTTCACCGCCCGATCAAAATGGCGCCGTTGCCGGGGAGTGTGTTTTAGATAGTAATTATTTTATTATTTCGTAGTATTTTTCCTTTTGTATTTGTATTCTTTGTTTTACCCTTTTTTGAAGGATAGCATATTTGAGCTCTAAGAAACTTTGATTCGCGGTTGCTCACTTTTTTGATCGGATTCTCCATCTACAAACAACGAGGTAATCATGTCCTATTATTATAGTTATTACGGTCATTCTAATGATTCATACTTTGGGGATAGTTTTCAAGTTTTCCATTTTCAAGATTTTCTTGAAAATGAAAGACTTGAAAACATTTATCGGAATGAAAATCGTTATTAGGAGCTTGAGTTGGATTCATTATTCGAATCCAATGACGATTCTTATTTCATTACTTTCGAAGACGAGTTTCAACCAAATGAGGAGTCTGAGGCTCTTGAGCCGAGGAAGCCTACTTTGGAAGAGACTTTGCTTCTTTACTCCCAAGGTTTGGAAAGCCTAAATGGTGCTGGAATGAGACTTGGGGCACTTTGCGATGAGATGAATTCTTATGCACAAAACAACGAGGAGGTGGAAACTTGTGTTTCACCTCAATTTTTCAAAGAATTTCTCATCGAATGTGAATCTCTCTCCCCCGAAATTCAATCTCCTTCTGACGATATGTTGACTGAGATTGAATTTATTTCATTACTATTTACGTTTTCCGTCATTGAACCATTAGAATTACCGGTTGATTCCTATGAGTCGGTAGAAACTTTTAAAATTTCTACACTTTTTGCCGATGAGGACTCCTTACCGGATTTGTTTTCGATGGATGTTATCCCCACGTGTGCACCATCTCCCATTCCATTTGAAAAATCTTTGGGAGATGAGTCGATTTTTCTTGGATCTCTAGTGTACCTTTCCCCCCTGTTATCCAAATCTCCCATCGGCCGCCCAAAATTTTATATTGGCGATGGTTCACTTTTTTCACCACCCGCATGCCTTCCGTTGTTCAAACGGAATTCTTTTTTTCCGGGAGGCATGTTCGCTTTGGAGGGTCCACCGTTGATCTTTCAAAGTCAAATCCCTTTTTGGGTGGACCCTCAACTATTTAGACTTCTAGTGTATAATTACTGTGAAGCCTAAATAGTTGGTTGTAAATAGTTAGCTTTTTAATTTTCTTTATTTCCTACTTTTCTTTCCTGAATAATTTAGTCTAGTGTAATTAGTTAACTTTTTGTTATTTGTTTTTGCTATGCTTGGTACTAACTTGTTTTGTAGATTCCTTTGGACTTGCGCTTATGGAGATCGCTCCAATTGTGGGTAATATCATTCTTTTCCTAGCTTTGTGTTGTGTTCTTTAATGGACGCATTGGGGACAATGCAACATTTAAGTTAGGGGGTGTAGGATATTCTATCCATTTTGCTGTTTAGTCCTTGGATTTGATTACAATTTAGTTACAAAGCATGTTTTTGTTAAAAATTTGAAAGATTTCAAAAATATTTTCTTTCTTTTTTCTCCTTTATTGGGCATTTTGCCCTTGTTTCCGATGATAAATTTTAATAATTGCCCGATCAAATAGACAATTCAACTATGCATGTTCTCGATTTTAGAAGTTATTAGATTTTAGTCCCTAAATCATTGATATTATGAATAACTTCATGAATTAAACTTTATCCGTGAGGACATGCACCATTCTTGTTATATTGATTTGGTTTAAGATTTTTATAACTCGGTATGCTTTCGTTGCATTGTATATACTTACACCGAGTGAGATTAGAGACTTATCTTCATTTGTGAGTGTATACAATATTCTTTCCTCATTGAAAACGTTGAATTCGTCGTTAATCTCTTTATTCTTTCATTGACCGTTCATTAATTGAGTTTATACTTGAAATGTGTTACTTGAGCATGATTTTCTTATATTGTTTTGACTCGAGAATTGCGTATACTTTGTGAAATGATCATAGGCCATCTTTGATTTATCGCCCATATGACCTTGACCTCACCTTTTATATGTTCCCTAGTCAACCCACTTGAGCCTAAATACTAGCCTTTCTTTTCAGTACCCAAAATCCCATAACCAACTCCAAATTGGAGTTTTATACCATATATATTACCTTACATACCCTTGTTTGGATTGTTGCTTGGAATTGAATGTTATTATTGTATTGTGGTTGCAATTTGAGCATGAAAAGAGTAAGAAGTGAAAGAAAAAGAAAGAAAAAGAGTGAAAAAGAGAAAGTTAAGAAAACAAAAGAAAACAAAAGAAAAAGTGAGAAAAAGGAAGAAAAGAAAAAGAAAGAGAAAGTTGTAAATATTGTTTGTAGTGTTTCAATAAGCTTTGATTACTCTCTCTATTGTTATATATATGCTCGTTTGGACATCTTTGTCCAACTTTTGATATTGCCCACTTTTTCACATTATTCTGAGTTTCATCCCCAAATACTTTGAATCCGTATATACATCCCTTTCATTTCGTACCTTAACCTAGCCTACATTATAACCCTATACAAGTCCAATGTGATCTTAAGTAGATGTAATTCAAATGTTTAAATAGTATTGATAATCTGTGAAAATGCATTTCGCCTCTTTTATATGTGCGGTATCTTTTCACTGAGATTGCAATTTTTATTTCCTATATAGCGTTCTTCTTTCGTGACATGTGTGCGGCCTAGTTTCCATTTACATTTACTCCTTATGCCCGCATGTCCCGTGTATTACCTCCCTTTTCATAGTGAATTCATTTGTTGAGCATAATGCCCGTGAGGATTGAATGTATGCATGCTTTGATTTTTAGTATCCGAGTTATTTAAGTTTTTCGCCAAATCATACTTTGCATGTGCTCACTCCCCTACCACATGTTAGAGTTTCAATTCATTGAGGTGCATTCGATAATGTTAATAAATACGGACTTCTCATGCGAATTCGTTTGCTATGCTAATAACATGTTGAAATCTTGTTCGCACTGATGAGTTTGTCTTACTTGATTGGGAATATTTTGAGGAAACTTTATGATGTTTGTGGGTTCCATCACTGAAAACCCTCACGAGACGACACTCGTCCACTAGGGTAACCTAGGGGTTTAACGGCTTATTGCATACGCTAAATGCAATCGAATCGTTCGCGAAATTGGCCTTATCTTTTTATTGCTTTTATATCATTCTTTTGTACTCTCTCCTTTGTTGGTTTACTTGTTCTTCTTGTTGCATCCTATTTCATTGCTAGGGACTAGAAATGTGTAAGTTAGGGGGTGTGATACGACGCAAATATTGCGTATTTCACCTGTTAACCTACGCGTTATTAGCCCCCTCGGGTATCTTAATCCCTATATTTATGCTCGTTAACCAGACAACCTCGGATTTCTATGTTAACATGTTTTGCAGGGGTTAATTGAGCTTTTGTAGGTGTTTGGATGCTTAGTATGAAGTTCGGACGCATTCCGCTCGATTTCCGTACACTACCGCACGCGCAAGGGTAATCCGGTCATTTCGCAGTTTGGTCACTGGCCTGACATCTACACGGAAGTTGTATCTCTCCTCGCTAGCTTCACGTGGCCGCGAACGGTGCGCGATTCCGATTCATAACGACAATGTTACGGCGATTTGAGCGACGTTGGATTATATGCCAATGCAGGGAAAATTGCAGGCTGCCCTTGCTTGATCGATCGATCGAGCCTGGGGGTCGATCGATTTAGCCTTATTATTTTTGCCACGATTTTCACTGTCGATCGATCGACCACAGGGGTCGATCGATCGATTCCCTGTTTTCCCCTGCAGATATTTTCTTTCTTTTCTTTCTTCTTTTCTTTTATTCCCACTTACTATATAAGCTAGTTTTTGTTGTAATATAAGGGGACTCTCATATTCTGATTTAGATAGTTTTAGTTAGGGTTTGGTTTTGGAGAGTTCATTTTCTCTTCTTCTTGGATTGACAATCCATGTGGTTTTGCAAGATTGAACTATTCACTTCCTCTCCATTAATAGAGTTTGTTCTTCTTCTTTCCTTGCCTTGTAATTTAGTTTCCATGCTTTCTAACTAGTTTACATGCTTTAATTCTTGCTTTCCTAGTTTAATTAATATAATTTATTTTAGCTCACCATGCACCCTTTGATAAATAGGGTCGGGATTTCATTTCCGCCATTTTCGGGCCCCGAGCTCCGAAAACTAGGTTTCGTGCAAAATCGCGTTTAATTGAAACCGCGTGTATTAAAGTTGGATTGTTACGGGTTTAACTTTATTTGTCACGCAACTTTAGTGTTTATAGCGACAATCCGAATTTCATCCGCGTGCGACCATTTTCCATTAAATGTTTAATCTCGCAACTTTGGCTTAAATTCCTTATTGTGTGATGTTTATGCTTAATTGAAAATGCTCGATTAAATTGCTTTCGAGCCTTAACTCTAATTAGTAGTTGTTTCGATCCGTGTGGTAGAATGCGATCCCGATCCTCGCTTTCCTTTAATTTAGCGTAACTTATTCTTATTCTTTTGTCACCATTCCAACCTATCATCTTTTACACTTTTATTCCTGAAGTAATTAAACAACTAACATCTAAAATTCAATAACTCCCTGTGGATTTCTCACGATACCCGACTTACCGCTGTGCTTGCTTGTCAAGTGTATTAGTATATTAGGTTTTATCTTTTGTATCGCGGCGGCGAAACACACGACGACTGTGTCTTCACACGAACACACTTTCACCGCCCGATCAAAATGGCGCCGTTGCCGGGGAGTGAGTTTTAGATAGTAATTGTTTTATTATTTCGTAGTATTTTTCCTTTTGTATTTGTATTCTTTGTTTTAACCTTTTTTGCAGGATAGCATATTTGAGCGCTAAGAAACTTTGATTCGCGGTTGCTCACTTTCTTTCTCGGATTCTCCATCTACAAACAACGAGGTAATCATGTCCTATTATTATAGTTATTACGGTCATTCTAATGATTCATACTTTGGGGATAGTTTTCAAGTCTTCCATTTTCAATATTTTCTTGAAAATGAAAGAGTTGAAAACATTTATCGGAATGAAAATCGTTATTAGGAGCTTGAGTTGGATTCATTATTCGAATCCAATGACGATTCTTATTTCATTACTTTCGAAGACGAGTTTCAACCAAATGAGGAGTCCGAGGATCTTGAGCCGAGGAAGCCTACTTTGGAAGAGACTTTGCTTCTTTACTCCCAAGGTTTGGAAAGCCTAAATGGTGCTGGAATGAGACTTGGGGAACTTTGCGATGAGATGAATTCTTATGCACAAAACAACGAGGAGGTGGAAACTTGTGTTTCACCTCAATTTTTCAAAGAATTTCTCATCGAATGTGAATCTCTCTCCCCCGAAATTCAATCTCCTTCTGACGATATGTTGACTGAGATTGAATTAATTTCATTACCATTTACGTTTTCCATCATTGAACCATTAGAATTAGCGGTTGATTCCTATGAGTCGGTAGAAACTTTTAAAATTTCTATACTTTTTGCCGATGAGGACTCCTTACCGGATTTGTTTTCGATGGATGTTATCCCCACGTGTGCACCATCTCCAATTCCATTTGAAATATTTGGGAGATGAGTCGATTTTTCTTGGATCTCTAGTGTACCTTTCCCCCTTGTTATCCAAATCTCCCATCGTCCGCCCAAAATTTCAAATTGGCGATGGTTCACTTTTTTCACCACCCGCATGCCTTCCGTTGTTCAAACGGAATTCTTATTTTTCGGGAGGCATGTTCGCTTTGGAGGGTCCAGCGTTGATCTTTCAAAGTCAAATCCCTTTTTGGGTGGACCCTCAACTATTTAGACTTCTAGTGTATAGTTAGTGTGAAGCCTAAATAGTAGGTTGTAAATAGTTAGCTTTTTAATTTTCTTTATTTCCTACTTTTCTTTCCTTTTTAATTTAGTCTAGTGTAATTAGTTAACTTTTTGTTATTTGTTTTTGCTATGCTCGGTACTAACTTGTTTTGTAGATTCCTCTGGACTTGCGCTTATGGAGATCGCTCCAATTGTGGGTAATATCGTTCTTTTCCTGGCTTTGTGTTGTGTTCTTTAGTGGATGCATTGGGGACAATGCAACATTTAAGTTAGGGGGTGTAGGATATTCTATCCATTTTGCTGTTTAGTCCTTGGATTTGATTACAATTTAGTTACAAAGCATGTTTTTGTTAAAAATTTGAAAAATTTCAAAAATATTTTCTTTCTTTTTTCTCCTTTATTGGGCATTTTGCCCTTGTTTCCGATGATAAATTTTAATAACTGCCCGATCAAATAGACAATTCAACTGTGCATGTTCTCGATTTTAGAAGTTATTAGATTTTAGTCCCTAAATCATTGATATTATGAATAACTTCATGAATTAAACTTTATCCGTGAGCACATGCACCATTCTTGTTATATTGATTTGGTTTAAGATTTTTATAACTCGGTATGCTTTCGTTGCATTGTATATACTTACACCGAGTGAGATTAGAGACTTATCTTCATTTGTGAGTGTATACAATATTCTTTCCTCATTGAAAACGTTGAATTCGTCGGTAATCTCTTTTTTCTTTCATTGACCGTTCATTAATTGAGTTTATACTTGAAATGTGTTACTTGAGCATGATTTTCTTATATTGTTTTGACTCGAGAATTGCGTATACTTTGTGAAATGATCATAGGCCATCTTTGATTTATCGCCCATATGACCTTGACCTCACCTTTTATATGTTCCCTAGTCAACCCACTTGAGCCAAAATACTAGCCTTTCTTTTCACTACCCAAAATCCCATAACCAACTCCAAATTGGAGTTTTATACCATATATATTACCTTATATACCCTTGTTTGGATTGTTGCTTGGAATTGAATGTTATTATTGTATTGTGGTTGCAATTTGAGAATGAAAATAGTAAGAAGTGAAAGAAAAAGAAAGAAAAATAGTGAAAAAGAGAAAGTTAAGAAAACAAAAGAAAACTAAAGAAAAAGTGAGAAAAAGGAAGAAAAGAAAAAGAAAGAGAAAGTTGTAAATATTGTTTGTAGTGTTTCAATAAGCTTTGATTACTCTCTCGATTGTTATATCTATGCTCGTTTGGACATCTTTGTCCAACTTTTGATATTGCCCATTTTTTCACATTATTCTGAGTTTCATCCCCAAACACTTTGATCCGTATATACATCCCTTTCATTTCGTACCTTAACCTAGCCTACATTATAACCCTATACAAGTCCTATGTGATCTTAAGTAGATGTAATTCAAATGTTTAAATAGTGTTGATAATCTGTGAAAATGCATTTCGCCTCTTTTATATGTGCGGTATCTTTTCACTAAGATTGCAATTTTTATTTCCTATATAGCGTTCTTCTTTTGTGACATGTGTGCGGCCTAGTTTCCATTTACATTTACTCATTATGCCCGCATGTCCCATGTATTACCTCCCTTTTCATTGTGAATTCATTTGTTGAGCGTAATGCCCTTGAGGATTGAATGTATGCATGCTTTGATTTTTAGTATCCGAGTTATTTAAGTTTTTCGCCAAATCATACTTTGCATATGCTCACTCCCCTACCACATGTTAGAGTTTCAATTCATTGAGGTGCATTCGATAATGTTAATAACTACGGACTTCTCATGCGAATTCGTTTGCTATGCTAATAACATGTTGAAATCTTGTTCGCACTGATGAGTTTGTCTTACTTGATTGGGCATATTTTGAGGAAACTTTATGACGTTTGTGGGTTCCATCACTGAAAACCCTCACGAGACGACACTCGTCCACTAGGGTAACCTAGAGCTTTAACGGCTTATTGCATACGCTAAATGCAATCGAATCGCCCGCGGAAGTGGCCTTATCTTTTTATTGCTTTTATACCATACTTTTGTACTCTCTCCTTTGTTGGTTTACTTGTTCTTCTTGTTGCATCCTATTTCATTGCTAGGGACTAGCAATGTGTAAGTTAGGGGGTGTGATACGACGCAAATATTGCGTATTACACCTGTTAACCTACGCGTTATTAGCCCCCTCGGGTATCTTAATCCCTATATTTATGGCCGTTAACCAGACAACCTCGGATTTCTATGTTAACATGTTTTGCAGGGGTTAATTGAGCTTTTGTAGGTGTTTGGATGCTTAGTATGAAGTTCGGACGCATTCCGCTCGATTTCCGTACACTACCGCACGCGCAAGGGAAATCCGGTCATTTCACAGTTTGGTCACCTGGCCCGACATCGACACAGAAGTTGTAGCTCTCCTCGCTAGCTTCACGTGGCCATGAACGGTGAGCGATTCCGATTCATAACGACAAAGTTACGGCGATTTGAACGACGTTGGATAATATGCCAATGCAGGGGAAATTGCAGGCTGCCCCTGCTTGATCGATCGATCGAGCCTGGGGGTCGATCGATTGAGCCTTATTATTTTTGCCACGATTTTCACTGTCGATCGATCGACCACAGGGGTCGATCGATCGATCCCCTGTTTTCCCCTGCAGATATTTTCTTTCTTTTCTTTCTTCTTTTCTTTTATTCCCACTTACTATATAAGCTAGTTTTTGTTGTAATATAAAGGGACTCTCATATTCTTGATTTAGATAGTTTTAGTTAGGGTTTGGTTTTGGAGAGTTCATTTTCTCTTCTTCTTGGATTGACAACCCATGTGGTTTTGTAAGATTGAACTATTCACTTCCTCTCCATTAATATAGTTTGTTGTTCTTCTTTCCTTGCCTTGTAATTTAGTTTCCATGCTTTCTAACTAGTTTAAATGCTTTAATTCTTTCTTTCCTAGTTTAATTAATATAATTTATTTTAGCTCACCATGCACCCTTAGATAAATAGGGTCGGGATTTCATTTCCGCCATTTTCGGGCCCCGAGCTCCGAAAACTAGGTTTCGTGCAAAATCGCATTTAATTGAAACCGCGTGTATTAAAGTTGGATTGTTGTGGGTTTAACTTTATTTGTCACGCAACTTTAGTGGTTATAGCGACAATCCGAATTTAATCTGCGTGCGACCATTTTCCATTAAATGTTTAATCTTGCAACTTTGGCTTAAATTCCTTATTGTGTGATGTTTATGCTTAATTGAAAATGCTCGATTAAATTGCTTTCGAGCCTTAACTCTAGTTAGTAGTTGTTTCGATCCGTGTGGTAGAATGCGATCCCGATCCTCGCTTTCCTTTAATTTAGCGTAACTTATTCTTATTCTTTTGTCACCATTCCAACCTATCATCTTTTACACTTTTATTCCTGAAGTAATTAAACAACTAACATCTAAAATTCAATAACTCCCTGTGGATTTCTCACGATACCCGACTTACCGCTGTGCTTGCTTGTCAAGTGTATTAGTATATTAGGTTTTATCTTTTGTATCGCGGCGGCGAAACACACGACGATTGTGTCTTCACACGAACACACTTTCACCGCCCGATCAAAATGGCGCCGTTGCCGGGGAGTGTGTTTTAGATAGTAATTGTTTTATTATTTCGTAGTATTTTTCCTTTTGTATTTGTATTCTTTGTTTTAACCTTTTTTGCTGGATAGCATATTTGAGCGCTAAGAAACTTTGATTCGCGGTTGCTCACTTTCTTTCTCGGATTCTCCATCTACAAACAACGAGGTAATCATGTCCTATTATTATAGTTATTACGGTCATTCTAATGATTCATACTTTGGGGATAGTTTTCAAGTTTTCCATTTTCAAGATTTTCTTGAAAATGAAAGACTTCAAAACATTTATCGGAATGAAAATCGTTATTAGGAGCTTGAGTTGGATTCATTATTCGAATCCAATGACGATTCTTATTTCATTACTTTCGAAGACGAGTTTGAACCAAATGAGGAGTCCGAGGATCTTGAGCCGAGGAAGCCTACTTTGGAAGAGACTTTTCTTCTTTACTCCCAAGGTTTGGAAAGCCTAAATGGTGCTGGAATGAGACTTAGGGCACTTTGCGATGAGATGAATTCTTATGCACGAAACAACGAGGAGGTGGAAGCTTGTGTTTCACCTCAATTTTTCAAAGAATTTCTCATCGAATGTGAATCTCTCTCCCCCGAAATTAAATCTCCTTCTGACGATATGTTGACTGAGATTGAATTTATTTCATTACCATTTACGTTTTCCGTCATTGAACCATTAGAATTACCGGTTGATTCCTATGAGTCGGTAGAAACTTTTAAAATTTCTACACTTTTTGCCGATGAGGACTCCTTACCGGATTTGTTTTCGATGGATGTTATCCCCACGTGTGCACCATCTCCAATTCCATTTGAAAAATCTTTGGGAGATGAGTCGATTTTTCTTGGATCTCTAGTGTACCTTTCCCCCTTATTATCCAAATCTCCCATCGTCCGCCCAAAATTTCAAATTGGTGATGGTTCACTTTTTTCACCACCCGCATGCCTTCCGTTGTTCAAACGAAATTCTTATTTTCCGGGAGGCATGTTCGCTTTGGAGGGTCCACCGTTGATCTTTCAAAGTCAAATCCCTTTTTGGGTGGACCCTCAACTATTTAGACTTCTAGTGTATAGTTAGTGTGAAGCCTAAATAGTAGGTTGTAAATAGTTAGCTTTTTAATTTTCTTTATTTCCTACATTTCTTTCCTTTTTAATTTAGTCTAGTGTAATTAGTTAACTTTTTGTTATTTGTTTTTGCTATGCTCGGTACTAACTTGTTTTGTAGATTTCTTTGGACTTGCGCTTATGGAGATCGCTCCAATTGTGGGTAATATCATTCTTTTCCTAGCTTTGTGTTGTGTTCTTTAATGGACGCATTGGGGACAATGCAACATTTAAGTTAGGGGGTGTAGGATATTCTATCCATTTTGCTGTTTAGTCCTTGGATTTGATTACAATTTAGTTACAAAGCATGTTTTTGTTAAAAATTTGAAAAATTTCAAAAATATTTTCTTTCTTTTTTCTCCTTTATTGGGCATTTTGCCCTTGTTTCCGATGATAAATTTTAATAATTGCCCGATCAAATAGACAATTCAACTATGCATGTTCTCGATTTTAGAAGTTATTAGATTTTAGTCCCTAAATCATTGATATTATGAATAACTTCATGAATTAAACTTTATCCGTGAGCACATGCACCATTCTTGTTATATTGATTTGGTTTAAGATTTTTATAACTCGGTATGCTTTCGTTGCATTGTATATACTTACACCGAGTGAGATTAGAGACTTATCTTCATTTGTGAGTGTATACAATATTCTTTCCTCATTGAAAACGTTGAATTCGTCGGTAATCTCTTTATTCTTTCATTGACCGTTCATTAATTGAGTTTATACTTGAAATGTGTTACTTGAGCATGATTTTCTTATATTGTTTTGACTCGATAATTGCGTATACTTTGTGAAATGATCATAGGCCATCTTTGATTTATCGCCCATATGACCTTGACCTCACCTTTTATATGTTCCCTAGTCAACCCACTTGATCCTAAATACTAGCCTTTCTTTTCACTACCCAAAATCCCATAACCAACTCCAAATTGGAGTTTTAAACCATATATATTACCTTACATACCCTTGTTTGGATTGTTGCTTGGAATTGAATGTTATTATTGTACTCTGGTTGCAATTTGAGCATGAAAAGAGTAAGAAGTGAAAGAAAAAGAAAGAAAAAGAGTGAAAAAGAGAAAGTTAAGAAAACAAAAGAAAACAAAAGAAAAAGTGAGAAAAAGGAAGAAAAGAAAAAGAAAGAGAAAGTTGTAAATATTGTTTGTAGTGTTTCAATAAGCTTTGATTACTCTCTCGATTGTTATATCTATGCTCGTTTGGACATCTTTGTCCAACTTTTGATATTGCCCACTTTTTCACATTATTCTGAGTTTCATCCCCAAACACTTTGAATCCGTATATACATCCCTTTCATTTCGTACCTTAACCTAGCCTACATTATAACCCTATACAAGTCCTATGTGATCTTAAGTAGATGTAATTCAAATGTTTAAATAGTGTTGATAATCTGTGAAAATGCATTTCGCCTCTTTTATATGTGCAGTATCTTTTCACTGAGATTGCAATTTTTATTTCCTATATAGCGTTCTTCTTTTGTGACATGTGTGCGGCCTAGTTTCCATTTACATTTACTCCTTATGCCCGCATGTCCCGTGTATTACCTCCCTTTTCATAGTGAATTCATTTGTTGAGCGTAATGCCCGGGAGGATTGAATGTATGCATGCTTTGATTTTTAGTATCCGAGTTATTTAAGTTTTTCGCCAAATCATACTTTGCATATGCTCACTCCCCTACCACATGTTAGAGTTTCAATTCATTGAGGTGCATTCGATAATGTTAATAACTACGGACTTCTCATGCGAATTCGCTTGCTATGCTAATAACATGTTGAAATCTTGTTCGCACTGATGAGTTTGTCTTACTTGATTGGGCATATTTTGAGGAAACTTTATGATGTTTGTGGGTTCCATCACTGAAAACCCTCACGAGACGACACTCGTCCACTAGGGTAACCTAGAGCTTTAACGGCTTATTGCATACGCTAAATGCAATCGAATCGCCCGCGGAAGTGGCCTTATCTTTTTATTGCTTTTATACCATACTTTTGTACTCTCTCCTTTGTTGGTTTACTTGTTCTTCTTGTTGCATCCTATTTCATTGCTAGGGACTAGCAATGTGTATGTTAGGGGGTGTGATACGACGCAAATATTGCGTATTTTACCTGTTAACCTACGCGTTATTAGCCCCCTCGGGTATCTTAATCAATATATTTATGCTCATTAACCAGACAACCTCGGATTTCTATGTTAACATGTTTTGCAGGGGTTAATTGAGCTTTTGTAGGTGTTTGGATGCTTAGTATGAAGTTCGGACGCATTCCGCTCGATTTCCGTACACTACCGCACGCGCAAGGGCAATCCGGTCATTTCACAGTTTGGGAACCTGGCCCGACATCTACACAGAAGTTGTAGCTCTCCTCGCTAGCTTCGCGTGGCCGCGAATGGTGCGCGATTCCGATTCATAACGACAAAGTTATGGCGATTTGAGCGACGTTGGATTATATGCCAATGCAGGGGAAATTGTAGGCTGCCCCTGCTTGATCGATCGATCGAGCCGAGGGTCGATCGATCGAGCCTTATTATTTTTGCCACGATTTTCACTGTCGATTGATCGACCACAGGGGTCGATCGATCAATCCCCTGTTTTCCCCTGCAGATATTTTCTTTCTTTTCTTTCTTCTTTTCTTTTATTCCCACTTATTATATAAGCTAGTTTTTGTTGTAATATAAGGGGACTCTCATATTCTGATTTAGATAGTTTTAGTTAGGGTTTGGTTTTGGAGAGTTCATTTTCTCTTCTTCTTGGATTGACAACCCATGTGGTTTTGTAAGATTGAACTATTCACTTCCTCTCCATTAATATAGTTTGTTGTTCTTCTTTCCTTTCCTTGCCTTGTAATTTAGTTTCCATGCTTTCTAACTAGTTTACATGCTTTAATTCTTGCTTTCCTAGTTTAATTAATATAATTTATTTTAGCTCACCATGCACCCTTAGATAAATAGGGTCGGGATTTCATTTTCGCCATTTTCGGGCCCCGAGCTCCGAAAACTAGGTTTCGTGCAAAATCGCGTTTAATTGAAACCGCGTGTATTAAAGTTGGATTGTTACGCGTTTAACTTTATTTGTCACGCAACTTTAGTGTTTATAGCGACAATCCGAATTTAATCCGCGTGCGACCATTTTCCATTAGATGTTTAATCTCGCAACTTTGGCTTAAATTCCTTATTGTGTGATGTTTATGCTTAATTGAAAATGCTCGATTAAATTGCTTTCGAGCCTTAACTCTAATTAGTAGTTGTTTTGATCCGTGTGGTAGAATGCGATCCCGATCCTCGCTTTCCTTTAATTTAGCGTAACTTATTCTTATTCCTTTGTCACCATTCTAACCTATCATCTTTTACACTTTTATTCCTGAAGTAATTAAACAACTAACATCTAAAATTCAATAAATCCCTGTGGATTTCTCACGATACCCGACTTACCGCTGTGCTTGCTTGTCAAGTGTATTAGTATATTAGGTTTTATCTTTTGTATCGCGGCGGCGAAACACACGACGACTGTGTCTTCACACGAACACACTTTCACCGCCCGATCAAAATGGTGTCGTTGGCGGGGAGTGTGTTTTAGATAGTAATTGTTTTATTATTTCGTAGTATTTTTCCTTTTGTATTTGTATTCTTTGTTTTAACCTTTTTTGCAGGATAGCATATTTGAGCGCTAAGAAACTTTGATTCGCGGTTGCTCACTTTCTTTCTCGGATTCTCCATCTACAAACAACGAGGTAATCATGTCCTATTATTATAGTTATTACGGTCATTCTAATGATTCATACTTTGGGGATAGTTTTCAAGTTTTCCATTTTCAAGATTTTCTTGAAAATGAAAGACTTGAAAACATTTATTGGAATGAAAATCGTTATTAGGAGCTTGAGTTGGATTCATTATTCGAATCCAATCACGATTCTTATTTCATTACTTTCGAAGACAAGTTTCAACCAAATGAGGAGTCCGAGGATCTTGAGCCGAGGAAGCCTACTTTGGAAGAGACTTTGCTTCTTTACTCCCAAGGTTTGGAAAGCCTAAATGGTGCTGGAATGAGACTTGGGGCACTTTGCGATGAGATGAATTCTTATGCACAAAACAACGAGGAGGTGGAAACTTGTGTTTCACCTCAATTTTTCAAAGAATTTCTCATCGAATGTGAATCTCTCTCCCCCGAAATTCAATCTCCTTCTGACGATATGTTGACTGAGATTGAATTTATTTCATTACCATTTACGTTTTCCGTCATTGAACCATTAGAATTACCGGTTGATTCCTATGAGTCGGTAGAAACTTTTAAAATTTCTACACTTTTTGCCGATGAGGACTCCTTACCGGATTTGTTTTCGATGGATGTTATCCCCACGTGTGCACCATCTCCAATTCCATTTGAAAAATCTTTGGGAGATGAGTCGATTTTTCTTGGATCTCTAGTGTACCTTTCCCCCTTGTTATCCAAATCTCCCATCGTCCGCCCAAAATTTCAAATTGGCGATGGTTCACTTTTTTCACCACCCGCATGCCTTCCGTTGTTCAAACGAAATTCTTATTTTTCGAGAGGCATGTTCGCTTTAGAGGGTCCACCGTTGATCTTTCAAAGTCAAATCCCTTTTTGGGTGGACCCTCAACTATTTAGACTTCTAGTGTATAGTTAGTGTGAAGCCTAAATAGTAGGTTGTAAATAGTTAGCTTTTAAATTTTCTTTATTTCCTACTTTTCTTTCCTTTTTAATTTAGTCTAGTGTAATTAGTTAACTTTTTGTTATTTGTTTTTGCTATGCTCGGTACTAACTTGTTTTGTAGATTCCTTTGGACTTGCGCTTATGGAGATCGCTCCAATTATGGGTAATATCATTCTTTTCCAAGCTTTGTGTTGTGTTCTTTAATGGACGGATTGGGGACAATGCAACATTTAAGTTAGGGGGTGTAGGATATTCTATCCATTTTGCTGTTTAGTCCTTGGGTTTGATTACAATTTAGTTACAAAGCATGTTTTTGTTAAAAATTTGAAAAATTTCAAAAATATTTTCTTTCTTTTTTCTCCTTTATTGGGCATTTTGCCCTTGTTTCCGATGATAAATTTTAATAATTGCCCGATCAAATAGACAATTCAACTATGCATGTTCTCGATTTTAGAAGTTATTAGATTTTAGTCCCTAAATCATTGATATTATGAATAACTTCATGAATTAAACTTTATCCGTGAGCACATGCACCATTCTTGTTATATTGATTTGGTTTAAGATTTTTATAACTCGGTATGCTTTCGTTGCATTGTATATACTTACACCGAGTGAGATTAGAGACTTATCTTCATTTGTGAGTGTATACACTATTCTTTCCTCATTGAAAACGTTGAATTCGTCGGTAATCTCTTTATTCTTTCATTGACCGTTCATTAATTGAGTTTATACTTGAAATGTGTTACTTGAGAATGATTTTCTTATATTGTTTTGACTCGAGAATTGCGTATACTTTGTGAAATGATCATAGGCCATCTTTGATTTATCGCCCATAATAACCTTGACCTCACCTTTTATATGTTCCCTAGTCAACCCACTTGAGCCTAAATACTAGCCTTTCTTTTCACTACCCAAAATCCCATAACCAACTCCAAATTGGAGTTTTATACCATATATATTACCTTACATACCCTTGTTTGGATTGTTGCTTGGAATTGAATGTTATTATTGTATTGTGGTTGCAATTTGAGCATGAAAAGAGTAAGAAGTGAAAGAAAAAGAAAGAAAAAAAGTGAAAAAGAGAAAGTTAAGAAAACAAAAGAAAAAGTGAGAAAAAGGAAGAAAAGAAAAAGAAAGAGATAGTTGTAAATATTGTTTGTAGTGTTTCAATAAGCTTTGATTACTCTCTCGATTGTTATATCTATGCTCGTTTGGACATCTTTGTCCAACTTTTGATATTGCCCACTTTTTCACATTCTTCTGAGTTTCATCCCCAAACACTTTGAATCCGTATATACATCCCTTTCATTTCGTACCTTAACCTAGCCTACATTATAACCCTATACAAGTCCTATGTGACCTTAAGTAGATGTAATTCAAATGTTTAAATAGTGTTGATAATCTGTGAAAATGCATTTCGCCTCTTTTATATGTGCGGTATCTTTTCACTGAGATTGCAATTTTTATTTCCTATATAGCGTTCTTCTTTTGTGACATGTGTGCGGCCTAGTTTCCATTTACATTTACTCCTTATGCCCGCATGTCCCATGTATTACCTCCCTTTTCATAGTGAATTCATTTGTTGAGCGTAATGCCCGTGAGGATTGAATGTATGCATGCTTTGATTTTTAGTATCCGAGTTATTTAAGTTTTTCGCCAAATCATACTTTGCATATGCTCACTCCCCTACCACATGTTAGAGTTTCAATTCATTGAGGTGCATTCGATAATGTTAATAACTACGGACTTCTCATGCGAATTCGTTTGCTATGCTAATAACATGTTGAAATCTTGTTCGCACTGATGAGTTTGTCTTACTTGATTGGGCATATTTTGAGGAAACTTTATGATGTTTGTGGGTTCCATCACTGAAAACCCTCACGAGACGACACTCGTCCACTAGGGTAACCTAGGGGTTTAACGGCTTATTGCATACGCTAAATGCAATCGAATCGTCCGCGAAAGTGGCCTTATCTTTTTATTTCTTTTATATCATACTTTTGTACTCTCTCCTGTGGTTGTTTACTTGTTCTTCTTGTTGCATCCTATTTCATTGCTAGGGACTAGCAATGTGTAAGTTAGGGGGTGTGATACGACGCAAATATTGCGTATTTCACCTGTTAACCTACGCGTTATTAGCCCCCTCGGGTATCTTAATCCCTATATTTATGCTCGTTAACCAGACAACCTCGGATTTCTATGTTAACATGTTTTGCAGGGGTAAATTGAGATTTTGTAGGTGTTTGGATGCTTAGTATGAAGTTCGAACGCATTCCGCTCGATTTTCGTACACTACCGCACGTGCAAGGGCAATCCGGTCATTTCACAGTTTGGGCACCTGACCCGACATCTACACGAAAGTTGTAGCTCTCCTCAGTAGCTTCGCGTGGGCGCGAACGGTGCGCGATTCCAATTCATAACGACAAAGTTACGGCGATTTGAGCGACGTTGGATTGTATGCCAATGCAAGGGAAATTGCAGGCTGCCCCTGCTTGATCGATCGATCGAGCCTGGGGGTCGATCGATCGAGCCTTATTATTTTTGCCACGATTTTCACTGTCGATCGATCGACCACAGGGGTCGATCGATCGATCCCATGTTTTCCCTGCAGATATTTTCTTTCTTTTCTTTCTTCTTTTCTTTTATTCCCACTTACTATATAAGCTAGTTTTTGTTGTAATATAAGGGGACTCTCATATTCTGATTTAGATAGTTTTAGTTAGGGTTTGGTTTTGGAGAGTTCATTTTCTCTTCTTCTTGGATTGACAACCCATGTGGTTTTGTAAGATTGAACTATTCACTTCCTCTCCATTAATATAGTTTGTTCTTCTTCTTTCCTTGCCTTGTAATTTAGTTTCCATGCTTTCTAACTAGTTTAAATGCTTTAATTCTTGCTTTCCTAGTTTAATTAATATAATTAAGTTTAGCTCACCATTTACCCTTAGATAAATAGGGTCGGGATTTCATTTCCGCCATTTTCGGGCCCCGAGCTCCGAAAACTAGGTTTCGTGCAAAATCGCGTTTAATTGAAACCGCATGTATTAAAGTTGGATTGTTATGCGTTTAACTTTATTTGTCATGCAACTTTAGTGTTTATAGCGACAATCCGAATTTAATCCGCATGCGACCATTTTCCATTAAATGTTTAATCTCGCAACTTTGGCTTAAATTCCTTATTGTGTGATGTTTATGCTTAATTGAAAATGCTCGATTAAATTGCTTTCGAGCCTTAACTCTAATTAGTAGTTGTTTCGATCCGTGTGGTAGAATGCGATCACGATCCTCGCTTTCCTTTAATTTAGCGTAACTTATTCTTTTTCTTTTGTCACCATTCCAACCTATCATCTTTCACACTTTTATTCCTGAAGTAATTAAACAATTAACATCTAAAATTCAATAACTCCCTGTGGATTTCTCACGATACCCGACTTACTGCTGTGCTTGCTTGTCAAGTGTAGTAGTATATTAGGTTTTATCTTTTGTATCGCGGCGGTGAAACACACGACGACTGTGTCCTCACACGAACACACTTTCACTGCCCGATCAATTAGGGTCTAGGATGTAATGATTTTTCACCCAACTATTGAGATCTAATGGTTATAATATTATGTTACATTGGTAATTTAGCTATTAGATATGGGTAAGAATGTAAGAGAAATTTTTTCCATACAAGTGCAACCCAGTTGTATTCTGTTAGAAGTCTCCCACATTAACCCCTATCTCTTGCCTCCCGCTTCTTCTCTATGAGTTTCAAATTTCAAACCCCAATGTTTCATTCTCTCTCAAGCCTCCCACATCAACCCAACTCTATTCCACAATTTCATTCTCTCTCAAGCCTCCATAACTTTATTATCTCACTGATTTCACATCTATCGCTCAATGTATGGAGTCTCCATCACAAGAAATCATAATGGGCTCAAAATCATCCACGTGAACCTTTTGGGTTTAGGATTTTTTTTAATGTGATTTTTAAGTCAACGTTTCAAGGTGAGTCTTCTAATTTTATTTTATCTCTATTATTTGTACATCTACAACTGTTATACACGTTGGTAAATAGATCAACAATGAACAGGAAACAAAACTGATACTAAAGATACAAAAGAAGGTTAATTTAAACAAAATATCAATTAACAACAAATATATATATATACGGAGCCGTTCAGGAGTGGACTAAAAGAACGGGTCTACTAACGGATCACCCCCAAACGACGTAGTTTTGGGGGTGAAATTACAAGAAAACCCTCACTTCACCCGGTTTTTATGTAATTTCACCCCCAAAACTACGTCGTTTGGAGGTGGTCCGTTAGTAAACCCATTGTTTAGGTCCGCTCCTGATCCGCTCTGTATATATATGTATATATATATATATATATATATATATATATATATATATATATATATATATAAAGAGAGTGTTATTGATTGTGATATCACCATCGGAGCTTTGGAGCATTTTGTCCATTCCTTTAGGGACGAGATAGGTTCAAAGAATAGAAGAAATGGCTTTGATAGAAGAAATGTTGGATTTTTTTAGCATCGAGGCCTCTCAATCTGGATTTCTGTTCTTGATCCTTTATTATTATGAACGGTCTCCCAAACTCATCGAATGCTAACCCCATTTCTAAATCTTACACTATCTCAGGATTTCTATATTAGATCAGATCCAATTGATTTTATTATCGACGACGGAACAGAGTATGGAGTCTCAAAGTTTACGCTTTGAAACTTGATAGTTTTGAATCATTTCTAAATCTTATAATGTTTTGAATCATTTAATAATTTTCATGATTTCATCTTAGAATTTGTTCTGGTGGAAAATAATGCAAACTTCTATGTCTTTTGAGGACCTGTACTATTATGTGGGCCTCCCTCTTTATTTAGTTAATTTCACTCAAAACTTGAAATTGCTCATCATTTCTCCTTTTTAGTACTACCACTATTTTTATTGATTAGTCCCCCCCGTTGTTGATTTACTTGTTTCCATTTTCATGTTTCATGACTTGGATCTTGGATAAATGTTTTTTTAGCATTTACGTTTATGGTTTTTTTTCTTACAAATTTATGGAGTGTTTATATGGAATTATCTCACCCTCTTAGGTCGGGATCCCTCCCATACTACCACCACCACATGTCATCCGTACATAACCAAAGGTAAAGGCCTTTTCATTATTGTTTCTAACTAATAGTTTTTGTGTTTTGTTTTAGATCTTTAGGGTTTAATGATGGGTTCTGGGTCCGAAATTAGTGCAATTTGGGTTGGATTTTTAGTTACCCACCCATTTTATATTTTCAAACTTGGAAATAAGGCTTTTAGTTACCCCACCCATTTAATAGTAAAATTTTTATACACTTGATATATTATATTGGGCATTAACATTTTATATATGTAGATTTGTCATGTTATTATCCCAAATACCATGTGTGACCTCATGGTGACTTTTGGATTTTTTTGCCTTCATATTTTCTCCAAAAATAACATAATACAACATCTCCTTTGCATGTAATTTATTCGTTGTTTGAATATTAACCTAAAGGACTCTTATTACAGATGGGAGTTATTTGGAGACTTATGCAAAGTATGTTGTGATCCCCCATCATTCTATTTTATATCTATTTCATAAACCTGATGTAGATTTCTATATTCAAATTTGCAGATATCACTCTTCAAATCCCCCAAAATGAATTCTATTTTTTGTTTATGGTAGTGGTGATTAAAGGTTTGTCGCAGTGGTGGTGAATTACAATTTATTATTGCCACGCGTGCTATTCAATAGTATTGACATCATGTGAGTCAAATTTATGCTAGTTTGGAAAATGAAGATCAACATCTCTGTGTCATATAATGGGTATTTTTTGCTGTAATTGTTTTTAATGGGTAGCGTGATTTGTTAATTAAAATATGATATTATTTATCATTCGTTTTTTACTCTCTTTTTTTAGTTGTTGAAGCCAAAGATGAGAGGAAGCATGATGTCGCCCCTGGAAGGTACTCAATAATTTTCTTTTCAAAGTTTAAAGGTTCATCAAATTTTATTGATTGTCGATGTGCTTTTGCATCCATGATCCTTCTTCCCTGTTTTGTGTTAGATTTACTCAAAAGTTCTTATAATGAAAACTTGCCACATTTTTAGATTTGGTATGTGAATGTTGTTATAGACACATATGTTGGATTTCTATTTTTTTCTTTCTTATGGTTCCCACACAACCAAATAGTGTTTATAATTTATTATGTCCTGTTGGTTTTGAAGCAATGACATTATGGTTTTGTATCTTTAAACTTTTAACTTCATTAGGTTTTAATGTTTGAATCATCGGGTATATATGGGTGTGAACGTAAAGTGTTTTTCTTTGTGGTTTTTGTTCAATTCATTCTCAGGTTTCATCGGTCATTTTCTCACCATTCTGTGACCTAATTTATGAGTGTAATTGATAAGTGGTATATAACATGCATTTTTCAAATGTATGATAATTATTTTTTGCTCATCATGGTGTGGGAAGTTTGAGACTGATTCAATTTTTGCGTATATTATTTTTACTTATTTTGGGGCCCCACTGGACTTTGTCGAATGGGTAACATCTTTTGTTTACTTTTGAGTGGAAAGGGACTTAATATTTTAAATGTCAATTCCAGGTGTTATGTATCATGGGTGATACTTTTACTTAGCTAATAGGACTTATATTTTAAATTTCTAATTTTATAAATTGTTTTCACCTTTGTGTTTTAATCAAAATTGACTTAAATTGTTTACACATTTAGAACTTCCGAAAATTTTCACCTTTATGTTAGCTATATTTCATTTTATTTAAATATTTTTAACAAATCATATGGATTTACTAAACTTTATTTAATTGTCTATTTTTTTTTAGTATACTCAGGCTAGATATTCTTTGTTTATACTTTCTGTAATTTTATAATTGACTCGTATGAGATTGATTTTTTAATAAGATATTTTTTATGTAATGTAGTCATTTTGTATCATACTATAATAAAAAATAATGAGACCTAACAAATTATTAAAAGAAAATATTGGCACTAATAGCGTGGGTAGTAGTCTCATGGTTGTTAATTTAGCATTTTGACATGGATTATATGTTGTGAACTTTAATTTTTTAGTCTAAAATCAATGCTTGATGAATTTTATTGTGTATTTGTTACACCCCTCCCAATTAAATACCGGGTGATCAGTCCTTTATTAGATTAAACAGGATTCCCATTATTAGCATAACTATCGAAAAATATTAATTATTAATCACTTATTGGTTGATTAAGCTGGTGTAAAATTTTATCTTTTTATATAATAGTTAACACATCAAGGAAAACTAAGTTAAACCATTCACACATTAATAGAGTTCCAACCATCACAAGATATGAATAAATAAAAATGTCTTGCCAAATAAACCATCGGCTACAAACTCGAAATATAAATAATAAATCCAACAGATAAATCAATAAATCCCAGCACAAGCCTGAACTAAATAAATTGGATAAAGTACTGTAAGGGAAATATGACCAATGATGAAATATTGGAATCATGAAATCGTAAACTAGAATGAACAACAGAGGCGTCTAGTGCAAATCCTGGATGCATCCACAAATGCTGCAGCTGAGCATCCCTGGAATAGATAATCAAGTCTGGCGTCCCTGTGGATGGACACCTAAAAGATCTTGAAAATATTTTTTGGCAAGGGTTAAAACCCAAAACATTTGAAAAGCATTTTCCAGTGATTAAGTTTGTAGAAATTAAAATGTATGGATGCTTTTCATATTTAAACTAGTATCGCACTCACGTGAAATATTCCCCACCCCTCAACAATTGTGAACACCTACCGCTCTCTCTATAACCCACCTAGTTATACTACCCCATTTAACTAGGCTTGTTATAACCACTTCCTGACACACTACTCTAGCCCGAGTAATCTTACTGTTCATTTATAAGTTATTTCTCTCATTAACTTAATTAATCATTTTTTCGATAAAACTTATATAACAGTCTCACTAGTTATATATAAATAATATAATTGCACTTCATGTATTTCACTAGTATATAAATATCTACACTATTATATACGTACAATTATATTACAACATTCACACACATGATGTATGTATATCCATCCTCCAGAGTAATAACTCACTGGATGCTTTCTGTAAAATGCTATCACCCCATGTATACTCAACCAACCAGGATACCACAAGACGGTTAACTCACACCGAATCAAAGCAAAAATAATAAACGTAGTGGAGGCGGTCATAGATCCCCGAGTGTGAGACCGAATCATACCCAAAGCGTCTCACCTCGAAAATAATCACAACATAAAATAATGGACGCTATGACCTAGGAATTATACTCTTCCAGCGTTCATTATCCATGAGATTCACCCACATCACACAACCTCCTATGACAACACTAGAAGGGTATGTATTTATTAAATATCTAACACTGATATTCAATGAGTGCACACACACACACAGACATATATATATATATATATATATATATATATATATATATATATATATATATATATATATATATATATATAGACTATCACACTATAGTATATATATAATTAAGTTAAACCAGTTAACCCGTGCCTAACTCCTGTAGCATTAGATCGAAAATATTCGAGTCTATTATCCTCACTCTTAATTTAATTAATTTGACATTAATTAATTTATTAAAGTAGTGTCACTCAACTACAACACCCGGACACATTTACTAGGCCCGTAATATAACTCTTTAGAATTTTATTACTCAAAATTCCTTTAATAAATTCCACTCCCTTATTTGACATTTCAATTTCCTAAGAGCCATCTCCTACTATCCTAGGTATTACTCTTCAATTTAATTTCTAGTCATTAACTTACTTGACCCAAATTTTAACACTTATGAATTTATTGCACAAAATTTGGTAAATAAGTTTGACACCCTTACTAACTTTAATACACCTTAATAGTCATCTCCCAAGACCCTAGGTATTGTCGTCGATTTAATTTTACAATAAACAAATCCCCTTGAGAGTTTACATAATAATTAAAGTCCCCCTAAAAATATATGAAACTGTCACAAAATATAGGCCACAATCGATCGATGGACATAGCTCGATTGATCGATCACGGTCTGGAAGCTTCTTCCCTGTGTGAAATTCGGTCATTGCTAATTCTCCAAGATCTCAAACCTCCACCCAATCCTCATCCAAGTAAGCCCAACGATTAATACCCGATCCCACCAGTTCCTAATCCTCAATACATCATTCAACAGTATTAATTATCATTTTAATAAAAAAAATTACGAGTTGGGCTTTTACAAGTTTCGTTCAGTCAATTACGAAAATCTAAATTTGTAATCCAAATTAAACGAAATTGATTACTCGCCTTCTAATGTAAATCATATTCCAATGTCTTTGAAATGTAATACTGCATCAATAGAATCTTAAATATACATAAAACTATTTATATTGATAAACACCCATTTTTCATGTGAGAACCCACCCAAAAACAAATTTTCCAATACACCCATCATGATATGAATCGAAAATTGCAAATTAAATTTGAAAGGAAATTAACCACTTTCCTATACTGATTCGTAAGGTCTGATTTTTTTTGGGCTAGACGATGATTTAATGAAGAACACGCATAATTCTTCTTGATCTGGTTCCCAAAGCTCCCCAATTTATCCCTATTTTCTTCTCTGCAGATATAGGGTTTTTCTAATTGAGTTATGGCTTCCACTAACCCCATAAATTATGTTTAATATGGCTAATCTATAAATTAGTCTAATTGGCCAAGCCCACTTGCCCCAAACACCCCCGTGTGGGCCTAGTTATGTCTAAAAATGCCCTAAGACACAATTACTGCCCCCCAAGTACTCTATTTTGACTATCTCGACCCATCTGGAATCAATCGTGCACTCAAAATCATCATCCAAGTCACTTTACTAAATATTCTCATCTCGATCTCAATATAGTCTATACCCGACTCCCGATTGAAATAAAAAAATGCCACGTTACTATCACTCACTATGCGTAAATTAATTATTACTATTCACTTAGTAAATATATTTCATAAATATTAACAACTAATTCTCCCTATTAATATTTAAATAAATATGTAATAATTAATTCAATTTAATTATGACACACTTGTAATTTGAATTTATCTGAATTAATTAAATATTCAAATGCTCAAAAATACGGGGTGTTACATACTTCCCCCCTTACAAAGGAGTTTTATCCCCAAAATTAGGTCATAACTATAGCGAATAACTTTGGATGCTGCTCTCGCATGTCATCCTCCCACTCCTATGTTGACTCGCTAACACTGTGGTGTCCCCACGGGACTCTTGCCAATGGTACTACCTTAGATTGCATCTTTTGCTCACTACGATCCAGAATATCCACTGGTCTCTCCTCATATGACACGTTTGGCTGTAAATCGATCTCCTCCAGAGGAATATGTCAAAAATCTCTATCGCTCCTCCGATAGTTCTTTAGATAAGCCACGAGGAAAACATCATGTATCTTCTATATATGCTCCCTGTCTATATGTTACTAGACCCTTTCTCTCAATAATAGGAAAGGTGATGATGTTGTATTCAGCACCACAAGATTAAGATGAGATTATGAGTAGCTTAAGCTCAATTACATCACAATAATGGGGATAAGGGATATGGCAGACCCATATATATATATATATATATATATATATATATATATATATATATATATATATATATATATATATATATAAGAGTGGGAGATGAGGATAAGAGGATGAACACAATGATATAATGTGGTTCAGCCAATTTGGCCTACGTCCACTGTGTGAGTGTCTAAGAAATCCACTAAACAAAGGCACTAATGGCCATGGATACAACACTCGATCTTTCTCTCTCTCTCTCTCTCTCTCTCTCTCTCTCTATATATATATATATATATATATATATATATATATATATATATATATATATATATATATATATATATATTATATATATAATAAGGAGTAAAAATTTGACTCTATTTTATAACTTGATAAAATAATTAGAGGTTAGGATTGATTCTTAAAAAGTGGGATCCAATGGTTGAGATAAAAATAACCCTTATTTCCTTTTTTTCCCCTTTATTATTTCATTTCCCCCTCTTTTTTAACATTTAATTTTCTCTCTCCTTCTTATTCAAAATTCAAAAAGATGGGTAAAATAGAAAATTACACACTTCTAATCATTTTTAGGGTCCACCACACACACGAGGACACATGGACAACATTAAGCCCGGTCTTCTCTCTCTTTCTCTCTCTCTCTAGGGTTTGAAGCTTTGGGTATACTCAATATTTTTGTCCATATCTTCTATTCAACTGGTTTTTTTTCTTACACGACCTGTTATTCACCACGATCGCTATTTTTTTAGGTTTGTTTTGCATTTGATTCAGTATTATATTGTTCTTAAATCATTTAGATTTTGTTTTAGGGTTGAATACGACATGTTTAGGCCTCAACTACTATGATTTTGATTTTTTTCAAATGGAGATTTTGATTTGGAATTTTCTTATGTAGATCTTTTTTGTTATGGTATTTTGTATATGGATCTGAGGGTTTTGTTATATTTGTATATATTTTCCGAGATCTGCATTGTTAGGGCTTCTGTTAGGGCTTTGTTAGGGTTTTGAATTTGTTTTTTAAGATCTATAAGTTGTAGTATTTCATTATGATTTGGAGGCATGGCTTGGGGTTGGAGATAAAGATTTTGTTCTTACGATTTGGTGTTCAACAGCATAAGTTGTATAAGAAATCCCTCATCTTCTATGTATTGTATAAATTGGATCTTTTTACTTGCCATATATATAACCGTGTGTCAATTTTTTTTCCACTTTCAGCCTAAATATGTACATGACTATAAATTGGATCTTTTTTCAACTTCCAATTTTTTTACTTACCATATTCATATCTGTCTTTTTATTTAACCATAAATTGTATCTTTTTATATGACTAAATATTTAGATGTATTCATTTTTTTTACCGGAGGCAAACAGAGTGACGATGCATCCAGAGGTAAACACAAGGCCAACTTATTCTTATCTTTACATCTATGATTTGAGTGTTAAAAAACAAGGTTCTGACTATAAAAAATGACTGGGATTCTTAATGTGTATCATACTCATAGAAAGAATCGAGAAAACACATGGATTTATATCTTTCTAATTTTTTGGTTCACTACTATTTTCTTTGATTTTGGAGATGCTATATTTTGTTGTTAAACTACTTTGTTAATTGTTGCTGGAACTGAAAGATGCAGAGGATGCTATCATTGGCTCAGATTAGAGTTCAGTAAGTTGTAGTGTGATGCTGGAGTGTACATTATATAAAATGTTTTAGGGATTCAGATTTGTGGTGGATGTCAATTTTATTTGTTTAGTTCGCGATAGTTGTTTAGATTTTTATTCTTCAAATTTAAGGTGGATGTGATCTACATATCTCACTCATGTTTAAATTTGGTGTAGGCATGACAACTGATACAATACCCTCATGGGTGGATACACAGTTTGTGAACCTCAAAATGGATAGGAACGATCACGAACTAGCATGGATGATCCGATGAAACTCAAGAAGCTAATGAAGATTCTAGCATGGATGATCCGATGAAACTACTTGAGTTTTTTAAGAATCTCAATCAAGAGGTTTATTTCTAACCGCTATATATATGCATTTTATGGTAAATCATCACTTGAGAATGTAGATAGTTTTTGTGTAATCTTAATGCTATATTTTCGGTACATGACCAAAACGTCTATGATTTTGTTTCCTATTTGAATCAGGACTGTTGAAATCTTGCAATCTGCTTCCAAATAAGGATATTAGGATATGGTTGCAAACTTAGAATTCAATTTTTTGGTTACTCTAGAACTTATGTGGAATCTTGCATATATGCTTCCTATTTGAATCAAGACTGTTTTAATTTTTTGTTGTGTATTTTGGTTTCATATTTGCACAATTGCTTTGCGAGTATGGATTTTCTATTGCTGTGCATTTGTAGCTGAGATGATCTCATTTGTAATGGATGCAAGCTATGTGGTGCTCCTTTGAACTGTGACTTGGGGTATGGAGAAGGCTAAGTTTTTATTTTTATTTTTATTTTTCTAAGTCGTCATGCTTTGTCACTGTTACCTATTTAATTCTTAGTGCTTCCATTTGATTATGATACCTAGAACACGACATAAACATCGATTTTACATGTAAACACTTATAGAATCTTTATTTGGTTTTGGCCTAAGTTTGGGAAGTTATATATGTAAACACTTATATCAGTACTTCAGTTTGGGCAATTGGTGGAACAATCCGAAAATGTATCTACATGTTCTTTGAAGTTCTAGATGTTCAGGTTTTTGCCTATAAATCCATATTAAGAAACTACCACTACATTTTTTCCGATGATTTCATTGATATTGATTTTCATTATAACTTGGTTTCCATCTAATTTAATGTTACATCCCTTGGTTTTCATCTAATTTATTTCGTTTATAAAGCATTCGTGAGGATAGATATAACAAGATTCATATTAGACATTCTGAAAATCTTAGACATCAAATTCATATTAGATATAATATGATTTTAATTCTTTTTTTCTTTTACAGGTTTGATAAAGTGTTTTTGTATCAATTTTTTGATGAAGCCATAAAAGCTAATAAGGATTGAGTGTTATTGCATTTTTTTCCTGCCCAGACTTCACCTATATCATAGGTTTGATAAAGTGTTATAGCATCTTTTTCCTTCCCAAACTTCACCTATATTGTAAAAACATGGAAGACGATTAATACCTTCCACATGGGCCATATATCTTATTAACTCATTTTGTATTTTACATTTTGGTTTTTATTTGCGTAGTTCTCTGTCATATGACATTAATATTGGTTTGTATTGATTCCATGACATTTAATATGGGGGAGTGGAGCTGGACAGGTTGGAAGGATATTGTTGGAACCAAATGATTCCTAAAAGAGTTGTGCTAAATTCTTTGATATCATGTGGATGATATTAGAATGCAAGTTCATATACGAAAAGGTGTAAAGGGAGGCAAAACAGAGAACGTTTTTATGACGTATGGACTTACTTGGAACTGTATTTAGTTATTTTAGTTAAAGTGGATCAAATATTAGTTTGTGCATATCCCAAATTATTCAATAAGTGGTTCCTAATTTTGTTGGTTATATATTTTTTTTCAGACACAACCAAAAGCGCTGGCAATGTCTTACAGATAATTTATTCAAAGCAACTTTTTTTTAATATCGAAAACCTTCCCTGGTTTAGGAATACCACTCAATTTTATCTCAAATGTTAATTTCAGTTTTCAAGCATAGACAAATAGTGCCATGACCTTTTTTTACTCTTTGTATGTATTGGCTGTAATTGTATGTTGATATGTTTTATCAGGTGTATTAGTGTTTCTTTTAGTGTTTGTTTTGCTAATTTTATCCCATTTCCTTTTTAAATTTTCCTTTTGATGCAAGAAGATGATTGCAGTACGCTTCAAATTTATTAAACCTTTATGTTTGATATTTAACAAGAAGAGCGACAAAAAAAAGAGAAAAATAAAAGTTCTAGGTACGACAAAAAAAGTGACACAAATTGGTGCGACGCATTGACGTTTCGCACTCGCATTTGTCTATAACTGGGATCCACACTTTTTTATTTGATACGGGTCAATGTCGATGTGTCACGTCAGTGTGTTGCGTTTGATTTGATACGTGATCCACTCTTTTTTACTTTTTTCAAATAATTTATTTTCTCTGATTCAAGGTTGTTTTATTCTTGAAAAAACTCATTTTATAATGCATCGTAGGAAATATTAATATCTGGGAATGAAGAGGGAACCCCACCACACGCCTTATGTTTTTTAATATTTGGGTTCAAACTCGATTTTTTACTTTTTTCAAAAAATTTATTTTCTCTGATTCAAGGTTGTTTTATTTCTTGAAAAAACTCATTTTATAATGCAATATAGATGTAACTAAGGTGCTGTTCTAGAAAATCAGTCCTCCCAAACCAGGACACTAGCTTCCAACTGAGTACACCTTTTGCAGAGAGTATTCCAATATACCAGACCAACTGATCCACTCCGATATAAGAAAATGTCAATATAACGATCCATGTATCTCATATATGGATTCAACTACTTAACTGAAGCAATGACTGGTATAGTCCAAGTAAATGGATCTGATCAGCCCAAAATTTTTGGAGTGTAATAATCACTGACAATGAAACCTTAACACAATGCCAAGATTTAATTAATGAACCTTTGTAAAAAACATCAGATGGATCTACAATATCATCATTGTTCTCAACATGTGCGTGCTCCCCAATTGTTGAATAGTTATCTACACAAACAGAATAATCCGAACTGTGAGTGCTTGGATTGGAGTTGATGATCATAGTCATGGAATGATAAATTGAATCTGATATTGATTGCCTAAGAAAGCTACTGAAAAATAGGTTCTACAATTAAAACACATATCTAAATCATGGAATCTTATGTTTTGATATGTTAGTCAAATTTTGATTCATAGAATGTTAAGTTTTATTGTTTATTTTTATTTTTTAAATTTAGCTTCATGACCTAAGTTTTGCATCCCTTTTTATTTCGTCCCACATTAGATGCGATTACAAAATTAACCATATTCAATTACTTGCTTCTACAGGGGCGTTGCTTTGCTTCTTGCTACTTCTCCTTTATATTTTCCCATTATGGTTTGTATTTTATTAATTTGTTTCTATCAAACATGTATTGTATTTGTTATTTGACGAATAAGTTTGGTCTTATCAGTTTTTACAGAGATGATAGTGGGGATAAAATTGAAATGGGGAAGGCTACCCCCATATGAAATATGCTTAGTCTTGATATAATTATTAATGAAACACAAGAAATTCAATAGAACATATGTGGTTCTTAATATTAAAAACAAATGACCGTAGGAGGTCAATATCAAATATGATAATGCATTTTCAGCAGCAGCATAGGAGGTCAACGATTATGCATTTTCAGCAGCAGCATAGGAGGTCAACGATAATGCCATCAGGAGAAAAATAGGAGGTGAAGAATGAATCCGTATAAAAAAGGCTATGTTCATAAAAGTAGAGACGCTCACTATAAGGAGTTAAACATGGTTTGAAAGGTATAAAGCCCACTCACTCACTCATTCTTATTTTGCAAAATTTGAATTTTTTTTTGAATTGAAACCTTAGTTTGTTGAACTTACTTAATCTTTCTCACATTTTAAGTGTTTTTATAGTGGCATATGCCATGTTTTGGTTCATTTTTAGTGTTTTCACAGTGGCATATGAGTTCCCCATCATAAGAAGAAATGATAAGCCTGAACTGTGTGGGAAATAAAGCACAAATGTGGAACTTTTCCCCATCTATTTCTATTGTTGTATGTATTTTCAATGTTACAGAATATCAGAACTAGAATTGTGATCAAAATTTATTTCTGTGGTGGCCATATACTAATCTTTTAACTTTTTATCACTTCAAAGGTCTATATAGTCATCAAATCGAAAGACCATCATCAAACATTAATGATTAACTCAACCATGTTTTGCAGCGTACAATTGGTCTCTGCCACTTAGCTGCATACTTGCGCTAGAGTTCTATGTGCATAGTGATCGTGAGGTTGAAGAAGACTTACTCATCGATTCTTAGATTTGTTCGTTATATACCAATGTTTGTGGAAATCAATTAAAATTCCATGTATAAAGATTAGCAAAATTTAAGATGGCTAGCTTCTTCAACAAGTTGATTGTGGTGGTTTTATTGCTTCTGAGTTTGAACTGTTTATGGAAAGTGATAACTTCAAGTTCTTCGATATCCACAATGCACACCAATAATTGGGCTGTCTTGGCGTGCACCTCTCGCTATTGGTTTAATTACCGACATATGACCAATACTTTATCATTGTACAGGACTGTAAAACATCTAGGAATACTTGATGAGAGGATTATACTTATGTTGGCTGATGATATGGCTTGCAATGCTAGGAACAAGTTCCCTGCGCAAGTCTTCAATAATGAAAATTGATATGGATTGCCGTACTTATGTTGGCTGAAAATTGATATGGGCTTGATGTTGATAATTTCGTTAGTAATGGTATATATTTTTGTCTTTTTTTATTTTTTTTGCTAATGAGTTTGTTACTGTATAAAGAATGATGTGCAGCAAAAAAATCAACTGTGTATCAACAGGGGCAGAATTTAGGTATTTGGAACTCAACTAATTGTTTAGGTTCTCTCTTCCATGCGATACCTTTTTTCATTGGAATTGTACCTTTTGTAGCTATGCTTCTGAAAGCATTAATTTGGCCTGCAAGTTAACTACAGAAATGCCACACCAGGATGTACCATAGGAGGTACATCACTTATTTCTATAAACCTGGTCTTTAATAAACATTTCACATGGCTTACCAAGAAAGGTATATTCAACTTTATGTAGGTTTGAATTAAAACTTTAGCTGAAAATTGACCCATACACGTTTTGCTGCAATGTTGTAATGTTGGTCTGTTCACCTCATTACAAAAACTCAAAATAATCCCGACAAGCGACTTTCTAAAAAAAATCGGTCGCGACTATATATTATATATATGATATTGTATTTTGATATCAAAACTTAATTCTTCATATTGGGTTTTTTAACCATATTTGTTTAATTGTGATGTTTGATTGAAACGATCCGAAATCTTTGATTTTAGGAAAAAGGTTTGACTGTAGGTTGTTTGATTGAAGCGATCTCCCTTGGATTTCAATGATTTACTGAAGATTTTCACCCACTTATGCCATCCAGTTTTGCCTTCTTCCAGTGCAAGAAGGAGCTCACCACCATCATAGTCAGCTAATAAGTTTACTCCAACTTCAGAAAGGCCATCTTCTAGACTAGTTTACCTTCGGAACTCGCTAAAGTATCATGGAGAAAATTCCCATGAAACATTTGCAACTGTAAATTCCCATCGAACCTTCAACCTGTAGAAATTTGAGTTGTCAACGACCATGATTCTAAATCACGTATCTTGCATTCGTAGGTACTAAATCTGTTAGAGTGAGGGACTGAATTGCTAAATCTCTTCGTAAGAGATTTACTAAATTTTGTGGGGAATGTTATTAGACATTTGGTTATAAAAATCTTTTTATTTTCAAATTAAAGAATGCGTTTATGCCATACTGTTACACTTATTTTGCTGCCTATTCTATTCGATACGACTTCTAATCGAACTCACTTGGTAATATCTCCTTCCTAATATTCTCAAATTATCTTACCAATTTTGTAAATGGTCATACCACTTTATGCAAATGGTCTTACCTAATAGTTTCCTTACAAACATATGAAATATGCATCAGGGAATTATTAAGATGTTGACGAGAATTCAACTCCAATTGTCTGAGTGGTTAATAATTAGTTTTTGTTCACCAAGTCTTGAAATATTTGGTATGAGGTAATGTTCTTAATGTTTGCATGCCCATGTCTTACGACGTCAATTTTCGATGGAATTCTTAGACTTACTGAATGATATTGCCATTATTTAATTAGGGAATAATGAATGACTATATTGGCACTATCCATATACAATATGTTGATTGTCATGTTTAATAATATTTACATATCCACATAAAATATGGCGATTGGCATAAGTTTAACATTATCATAAAAGAACATATTTTAATATTAGAATATTATTTGATCAGCTATGGGACCTCTCTAGCGACATGTTAGCGACAATGTGTATTTTCTATATAATTAATAATTAACATGATTTATATAATATTTGACTACCTATTTCAATTGACTAATTATATTTTTTATTTTGTATCAGGTTACATTTTGAAAACAACGGACAATCATTATAGTAGATCATGTGGGGCGACCTCAATTGATATGTGTTTTTTTAAGAAGTTTATTTCATTGAAGCTCTTGTTAGACTAATTTGGGTATTTTTTTATATTGTTGGATTTGTTGTTAACCATTGAGCATGGTGGATAGTCCAATAAACAAAGGAGATAATGTCAATTTTTAGAAAATTTGACACTTTGTTTATTTGAGGCACAATGTCAGTTCGATTGAAGAATATTGTATATTTCATATTATATGTGAATCTTGTTGTTTTTTTGGGGAATGAAATTTTTATCGTTTTACAATTACATACTTTGGAAATTTTTGTCGTTTTACAATTATGTACTTAGGAATTTTTTGTCGTTTCGTGATTAGGTACTTTGGAAAAAAAATTCGTGCCTTCAGGCATGGGCATTCCGCTAGTGTGTGTGTGTATATATATATATGTAGTATACATTTTGACAGAGATTTGTTAGGGTTATGAATTAAAAGAGATCCATTCCTTCTTATGGAGAAGATGAAGAGTATATATAGGGCTTGGGGGGTGTAATGTACCCCCCAAGCATGTAATCAGAATTTGCATGAGGAAACTCTCACTAAGATGAATACACCTATCCTTGGCACATGTGTGTAATAATGAGGTTATATTCCCTCATGTGAGGGAATGATCTTATTGCAACGATTTTGCCTATGTGGAATCTACCATGTTGGAACTTTGTACTGCTCGCACTGTAGATGTCATTTAAATGAGTCTTGTCCTGACCGAGTACAAGGTTACCGACATAACGTATGGCCTAACGTGAGAACTGGCAAGTGTGGTATCTGTTAAGGAGGACGGGATGAGGTTGACTATCCGGTCGTCTCTTAGTGTCGACTGTGTCAGTAGACGAGAGGTACCCTTCTTGCTTAAACACTTCATATGAAGTATTGGCCTTCTAGGTGGCCGAGGTTATATGTACGAGATCGAACCTAATTCAAGATGAGTCGTGGAAACATCCTGTGAATTCCTTCTGGTCTTATATTGAGGCGAGGCCATATTTGGATATATCAATCACCCCATAGACCTCAGTCATCTATGTGAAGAGATGATTAGGGGATATGAGTCGTTCGAGTCCTCTAAAGAGGCCATGCGAGTAACATGTCATCTTCCTGATTGGATAGTGTCCATCCTAAGAGTAATTCGGTAGCTGAACGCTTTAGGCTTTGTGCCCTACGTAATGATGAGTATGAGGAAGCGTGCTTAATCATTTGAACACATTTCAACCACAAAAACCTCTTTACCTTCTTTCCTTTACTCATTTTTCACAGACACGTTCCCGCCTCAAAGTCTTCTGCAAAACCGCCATAGCTATCCCTTAAACATTCCCCCATTTTCTTAATTTTCTAAGATCTATCAGCCCCTATTCTCTTTCAGCGGCTCGTCTTCTCCAGGTACCCATTTTCTTGTGAATTTCTTCTTCTCTCAATTCTTATTTCTTTCATTTGCATTTTCTAGCGAGTTTCAATTTTTCGGTGAGGTTGTGGGGTAGTTTTAGGGTTTTGGGTTACCTTTATTGTGTGCCTGCTAATTTGGAGGTACTGGTTGAGGTAGCTTTTGGTGGGTTTTTGTTATTCCACCATCGTGGTGAGAACTCTTGGGTGATCTCCGGTCACTTTCTCCGATGGGGTTTCTTGGTTTGTATTTGGTTGTTATTCATCAGGAACGGTTGAGATTCTAGCTTTTGATATTTTGGTCAACAAAAGTCAACCCTTTAATTTATTTACCCCCTTGACAATTTAGTTAAGTGTAGCCTCATCCTATTCATGTTAAAATGTTTGTACAAACTAGCTAAGGAGTTTCCAAACCTCAGGGAGAGGAACTTTCAAGAGATTAGAAAGTTTGAACCTGAGGAAGCTGAGAGAAGAAAGGTCGAGGCCTTCCCCATTCGACCTATATATCCACCCTTAGTAGCTATCCCCCTTCCTATAACTATCGAACCAAGTGATCCCGTGCCTGAGTTATCATCTTCTAAAAAAGAAAGTATGTTCATCATTGAACCATCCAATAGTGTTGAACCTTCTGACGAGTCTATGGCCCATTCATCATACCTTGATGATGAGTCTGAGGCAGATGAAGTCTCTTCTTGTGCCTCGTCTTCTCAGAGGGCCGCATCATCAAATAAGCTCGATGCCTCCATTGGGATTGATCAGCCAAATGTTGTCGTTCCTCCCCTAATTGATGATATTCCTCTGTCAGATGGGACAGTGGATGAGTTTATACAATAATTTCCAAGAGGTGACCCAAATCAACCCCTAGATGATGACCCAGATGATGATAATAAAGGGAGTGATCTTGACATTTCTATAGATCAATCATACGAGAGTACGGTTACTGAGGTCAATTTGCTGACTTGGAGACACATGTATAGGATTGGGCCCTCCATTTATATGATAAAACCATCTGCGGACGAGAGAGCCTTTGACGACCGAGAAGGAAAGTTATGTGTCTACGAGTAGATGTTCAAGGTAAACTTCTAATTACCTTTTCACGCCGCCGTATGCGCAATCTTAGCCCGTTTAGGATTTCCGCAACCCATATTTTTCCCAATTCTTGGAGAGCTATTCTCGGAGTTGTTTCCCTCTGGAACATAGTTGATGGAACCGACCTTCCGGTTAGTACTTTTATGGCTTGTTATACCCTTTCGTCACCCAAAACTAAACCTGGCTATTATCATCTCATAGATAGCAAATCTTCAAAGAAGGCCTTGTTCGTCACTTAGACTTCCAACCATGATTAGAAACCTCATTATTTCTTTATTTCGTGGGCTTGGGAATTTGGTCCGAAAGAAGCCTGTGGTACCTCTGAGCCAGGGTCCCTCAGAGGTGGACCAAAGTCTCTGCATCGGCCAAACATAATCCAGGCTTAAACCCTGATGCTGCTGAGAAAGTTGAGAGACTTAGGAATCAAGGTGCCAACAGTTGTCTTGTCAAATTTGAGCACTTGATGACAACTTAATATTTATCTCAGTCAGATCTAGGGGTTGACCCCTTAGTCGAGTTCCATGAGTGATTTTTCTTCTTGAACTAATGTGTCATATTTTTTCAACTTCCAACGCTAACCAAGTCTTCTTTTCACAGATAAACCAGAAAATCTGTCAGATCATCTTTGGGAAATGGTGGCCAAAAATCTGAGTAAACTTGTCAGCAAACATGGCAAGAGATCTGTCCCCCACCCCCAGCTACTACTATTGCCAAGACCACTGTTGGTGGCTCTAGCCAAGTTACTGAGGTTGTGAAGAAGAGGAAAAGCCGAGAGGAAGAAATAATCTCTTCTCGTCGTCAAAATAAGGTTGGAATAATCAATCCATTCCCATATCTACAAACAAGGTTCTTGCTGCTCTTCCATCTTAGCTAAAAATGGATGATGAGATCATCATCCACAATCCTAGGAAGGCTTGTGATAGTGTCGCCTCCATGATATCCGACGCAGAAAAGCACTTTCTACAAGCCATAGACATCTCCCTTCTTATTGAGTTCTCCATTCACAGGGTCATTCAGGTACTTTTGCTAAAGTTCAGTTAAAAATTGACAAGTGTAGTCTCGTACTTCCCATTAAATACTGCTTAACATCTCTTTGGTTGTAGGGGCTCATGTCCCTCTATCGGCTGGGGGACTGGGTTAATAAGAAGCTTCCTGTGGTTCAAAAAGTGAGAGAGTCCGAGATCATTGAGAAAACTCTGAGGAAGGAGCTTGATAATTCCTTGAAGGCTATGAATAAGTCTCAGGATGAGGTAACCAACCTCAAGGTAGAACATGCTAAAACCCTGAAGCAACTCTCTGGTGACAAGAAAGTCAATATTGATGTTGTAGTCCAAACTGTTGTGGATGACTATAAGGAGTTTGATGAGTACAATGACCATGACTTCGAGTATTTGGAGAGGGGCATAAAAACTGCTTGCCGATGGGTTGTTCTAAGGCAGGCTAAAACTGGGAGCTTGACCTCTCGGGACTTCGTGGGTCTCGACTTTAGTGTCTACGCTCTAAAAATGGCTCTTGCTAACGTTGAGATGCCTGGGAGGTGCTGAGGTCGACCTCGACGTTCTTAGAGCTCAGGAGGATGCATCCAGGATTGATGTCAATGCTAAAGAGACCGAGGTTATTGATGGGGCCAAGGTTCCTCCTATTGATGGGTCAACCTCTGGAGATGCCCACGCTACACTAGAGGATTAGTGAACTAGAATTGTTTTTCTTGATGTTTTTCATTTTTGTCAGGGCAGTCGTCTGTGACCTACTGCCCTTTATCTGATGTTACACATGAACACTTAACTTCTTTTGTTTTGATCTATTTTAAAATATATATGTTTTCTTGCTTTCTCTATCTATTTACTCTACTATATGCTGTGTTGGTAGTAATTTCAACACCAAATTTCATAATGTTTGAAATCTCGTCTCTACTATGAGGGAAGATAAGGGAACTCACCAAATTATGGTGTCATGTAATATCCCCTCTCATCATTTTGAGAGTGCATGGTTGAGCATCGTCCCATCCATTCAATGTCATCTCGGTCGAGAGAGGTTTTTTCACCAAGTTAGTGATGTTTTAATAATGAACCACACCCACATGATTTTGAATTTGAAATCACCAAATTATGGTGTTATGTCATATCCCCTCTCGTCATTTTGAGAGTGCATGGTTGAGCATCGTCTCGTCCATGCAGTGTTGTCTCGACCGAGAGAGGTTTTTTCACCAAGTTAATGATGTTTTAATAATTAACCACACCCAAGTGATTTTGAATTTGAACTCACCAAATTATGATGTTATGTCATATCCCCTCTCGTCGTTTTGAGAGTTCGTGGTTGAGTATCGTCTCGTCCATGCACTGTCGTTTAGGCCAAGAGAGGTTTTTTCACCAGGTTAATGATGTTTAAATATGAACCACACCCAAGTGATTTTGAATTTTAACTCACCAAATTATGGTGTTATGTCATATCCCCTCTCGTCATTTTGAGAGTGCATGGTTGAACGTCGTCTCGTCCATGCACTGTCGTCTCAGACGATGGAGGTTTTTTCACCAAGTTAATGATGTTTAAATACGAAATTATCCCTTCTTGGTGTTGTTGAAAATCCATGGATGGAGTTAGCCCCTTTATAAGTTATCATTTCACCAAGGTTGAGTTATTACTACTTCACCATGAATGACATTTTATAGGTTTGAGGACATTTGGACTATACAATTTAATTACCATAAGCAAGATATGAGGGAGCACTTCGATTTTTCAATTATAACTATATCATTCAATGGAAAAAGGAAAAAACATAAAAGATAATATCCACAATATTTTACTTGTAGTATCTTCTTAAATGGTCGGCATTTCAGGGGTTGGAGAATGGATTGCCCTCTAGATTTTCCAATCGATAGGTCCCTGGGACGACTTCATCAGTGACTCTGTAACGACCATGGAAGTTGGCATGGAGCTTGTTAGGTTTTTGCCATATCTATTTCAGAACTAAATCTCCACAGCTATCGGCCTTGCTTTGATCCTCTTATTATAGAATTTAGCCATCCTCTGCTGGTAGGCTGCTTGTCTAACTTCTGAATCTTCCCTTCTCTCTTCTATCAGATCAAGATCAAGTCTTCTCTCTGATATATTTTCCTCAGGGTCATACGTGTGGACTATGTGTGTGGGGAGACCAATCTCTGTAGGCACCACGACATCTGAGCCATAAGCCAGCATGAACGGGGTCTCCCCCATTGGCATTCTCTCCATCGTTCAGTAAGCTTATAGGACAACATGTACCTCTTCATTCCATATTCCCTTAGCATCTTCCAACTTCTTCTTAATTCCATCAAGAATTATTTAGTTTGTCACTTTTGTCTTTCGATTAGCTTGGGGTCGGTCAGCATTGGAGATGAATTGTTTGATACCAACCCTTTCGCAATACTTTTCCAGGGAGACGTTCTTGAATTGTGTTCCATTATCGAAAATTAGGGTGTTAGGTAGGCCATATCTGTAGATGATATTTTCTCGGATGAACTAGAAGGTGTTCTGCCCCATGATTGTAATCATCAACTCAACCTCTACCCACTTCAAAAATTCATCTATCGCCATAATTAAATAAAAATAATTATTCACGGCTCCGGGTAAGGGTCCTACCAGACCAATTCCCCATACCACAAACGGCCAGGGAGAGGTGATGGAGGTCATAGGTTGGTGCGACTGGTGGGGAATGGTAGCAAACCTCTGACACTTATCGCACCTTTTGACATATGAAGAAGCATCCTTGGCTAAGGTCGGCCATCAATACCCTTGTGTAATAATCCTTTTAGCCAAGGATCTTTAATGTGTTTGGAGCAGGAACCTTCATGCACATCCTTCAGGATATATACTACCTTAGACGGATGGACCCATCTGAGCAAGGGAAGCAGAAACCCTTTCTTATATAAAGTGTCTCCTATGATGGAGAACTTGGCAGCTTTCTATCTTAACTTCCTTTTCTCGGTCTTAGATTCTGGTAACTTCCCATCCGTTATGTACCTGATGAGGGGATCCATCCAGGAAGATCCTATATTCAAATTCAGACAGGACATTGAGGCACTGTCCTCTTCTTTAATGGTCGGGCGATAACGGATTTATAATGGCACCATCCTTCTTATCTCCATTCTTATAGTTGAGGCCAGTTTTGCAAGTGCGTCAGCTCAGCCCTTATCTAGCCGAGTTATCCTCTTCATCTTCACTTCTTTGAAACTCTTCAATATTGACCTTACTCTATCCAAATATTTCGCCATCCAATATTCTTTCACCTCATATGCTCCTAGGATCTGGTTCACCACCAACCTTGAATCACTGTGAACTAGGAGTTGGCCGACATTCAAAGCTCGAGCCAAGGAGAGGCTTGCTATGAGAGCTTCATATTCAGACTCATTATTGGAGGCCTTAAAATTGAACCTTAATGCATATTTAATGTATGTCCCATCTGGTGTCGATACTATCAGACCTACACCACTTCTACTCTCACAAGAGGACCCATCGACGTAAAGGCTCCGTACTATTCCATTATCAGAGAAACTACATTCTACTAAGGCTCACTTTTTGAAGAGATATCGTTCCTCATCATTCTCGGATACTTTCTCTCTTGCTGAACTTGTCCTGGATATGTGTGGGGGAGAGCTTACACTTTTTCCTTATTCACAGCCAGTTGTCTCAAAATTTTCACTGTCGGCCTTGTCATAAGTGAACTCGGCCACGAAGTCTGCTAACGCCTACCCTTTGATGGCCACTCTCAGCTAAAAAATATTATCAAAATCTCGAAGATCTATTGCCCTAGCCATTAGTCTTCCCAACTACTCAGGCTTATGGATGACCTGTCGAAGTGGAGAGTCCGTTAGGATGACCATTGTGTGATCCTGGAAGTATGGCTTCATCTTCGTTGAAGCGTGAATCAGAGTGTAGGCCAATTTTTCCATACTAGGGTACCTATGTTCGCCCCATGGAGAGCCTTACTGTTGAAATATACTAGCTTCTGTATTCCATCCATGTCTCTTACGATGGCAGCACTAATAGCCGACTCTGAGACTGCTAGATATATATAAAGTTTTTCCCCTTGGACTAGCCATAATAATAATAATAATAATAATAAGGAAGAGCCGAGGTAGGACTTCATCTCTTGGAAGGCCTTATCATATTCCTTATTCATTTCAAAAGCTTTTCTACGAACTTTAAAAAATGGGAGACATTTATCGGTGGCTCTGGATACAAACCTGTTTAGTGCCGCTACTCTCCCCATCAGCCTCTGCACATCCTTGATCGAAGTTGGGATCTTCATCTCTACCAAGTCCATCTTTTATGGGTGGTCTTCTATCCCCCTATGATATACGATAAAGCCCAATAATTTATCAGCCCCTACACCGAATACACACTTTGTGGGGTTAAGCTTCATTATGTACTTATCCTTCGTGTTAAAGGTTTGCTTGAGGTTAGCCACATGAGAGTTGTCCTTAAGACTCATAGTCAATATATCGTCAATATAGACTTCCATTGTCTTCCCAATTTGATTCTCAAACATCTTGGTAATAATTCTCGAATAGGTAGCTCCAGCATTCTTCAAATCGAAGGGCATGACTTTGTAGTAGTAAGTCCCCTTGTCGGTTATGAAGGAAGTTTTCTCCCCATCGGCCTAGTGTATGGATATTTTTTTTAGCCTGAATAAGCATCCATGAAACTCATCAGCTCATGGTCTGTGGTGGCATCAACCATTTGGTCGATCCTGGGCAAAGGAAATCTATCCTTGGGGCAAGACTTATTCAGATCGGTAAAGTCTATGAACATTCTCCACTTTCCATTAGCTTTGGGAACTATGACAGCATTGACCATCCACTTAGGATATATCACCTCTCTTATGAAGTCGGCCTTTTCCATCATTTTTACCTCTTCCCTGATGACCTCATATTCTCCCAGGAATTCTTCTCTTCTGTCATATCATCCTAGCATCGTCGGCCACATTCAACTTATGGAAAAAGAGTTCAGGATTATTTCCAGCATGTCCTCATGACTCCATTCGAAGATAGTTTGCCTCTCTCTCAAGAATTTTATCAGCTCTTCCTTCATATCTCCTCTCAGGGCTTTGTCGACCAGGATGGTTTTTTTCGGCTCATCCTTATTGAGGATGATGGATTCTACCTCTTTTGCGGACTCCCCTTTCTTTATTTTGGTCTCATCCTTAAGATCGAGGGTGTTAATACTGTAGGTCGTAGTTGCTTTCTTGTACGATTCCCTCTCCTCGACTGAGTTGAATTAGCATTCACGTTCCAACACTTGATCACCTTGGACTTCCCTTACCCCAAAAGGGGTCGAGAATTTTACCATTGGTGTGTATAGTGGATGATACGAACTCAAATTCTTTGAGGGCCACTCTTCCCATGATAATGGTATAGGCCAAGTACACACTTTCATCCATCACAAAGAAATTGATCTTATTTGTTAGCCTCTTAGGCTAAACATCTCCCATTATAACATCCATTTCATACATTCCTAATGGGTGCATCTTCTCACCGCTGAACCCTATCAGAGGATGATGATTAAGGACCAGCCTCTTCTTGCTGAGTCCCAAATCTTCGAAATAAGTCCAGAATATAACGCCGATCGAACTTCCCCCATCGACCAATATCCTCTGTACGTCAAACCCATGCACTCTAGTTGTGATGACCAAAGGATCATCCAAAGGAACTGGGTTCCCTTAAGGTCAAGTCGTGAAAAATTCACAATTAAGGTGTCCATATCTACCTTCTTTATCTTCTATGACTTTATGCTTACTTTGGTTGAGTTAATGACTTCAACTTTGGGAAGGGCCTTAGCCTCAGCCACATCTGCCTTACGGTCATCCAATTCTGCACCACCCCCTGTCAGGCCTCTGCAGATCATCTTCATGTCAAACGAGATCATGTGGAGTCACCCCTTTGGATCATCGTGTTTTGGCGACATGTTTAGGTCATCATCATCATCATCCGAGCCGTCATCCTTCTTCCCTGGGACATTTTCCATGCACTTGTTGGCCCTTCTCCTTCTGGGGTCATCTCTTCCTCTCTTTGAGCCATCACTGCTCATATACTTCCTTAGCTTTCCAGCCTTGAGCATCTTCTCAATCTCATTTTTCAGGGAAAAACACTTGTTTCTTAAGTGCCCGTGATCTTGGTGAAATTCACGCCATAAACTTTTGTTCCTTTTATGAGGGGGAGATTTCATCTTCTCAGGCCATCTTAGGGACCGATCATTCTTGATCTCATTCAGAATGTGCTCGTATCTAACTATGAGAGGAGTATACCCGACAAACTTATCATTATTCGATCCCTTCTTTCCATCTTTATTCTTCTTCTAAAACTTGATCCCACTACTAGTCACCTTCTCATCCTCATATTTAGCTACCATAGCTTCCTCGGCGTTCATGACCTTTCCGTTCAGCGCCAATAGTTCGGCCATAGACTTTGACGGGTCTTCAGCAAGCTTCCAAAGCAATTTCCCTTTATACAAACCTCCTATTAACGCTATCATCGCAATGCTTTCCTCATAATCCTCCACTTCCAACTTATCCTTATCAAACCTCGTGATGTATTCCCTAAGACTCTCATTCTTCCCCTGCTTAATGTATAGCGGGTGAGTAGTCTACTTCTTAGGTCTTACGCCAAAACAGAAGTTATGTATGAATCATTATGCGAGTTTCTTAAAATTTTCAATGGAGTTCTTCGGAAGTGAGGTGAACCATATATGGGAAGATATAGTTAAAGTGATCGAGAATGCATGGCATTTCATCTCATCTAACATGGGGTGGATATCTGCAGTCGACTGGTACATCTCTACATGGTGAACAGGATTGGTACTCCCATCATACTTTGGGGTAACCACCGGCGGCTTAAATTTTGCAGGGGTTGGGAAGTTGACTATTTTTGCCATAAAAAGAGAACCTTCTGAGTATCCCCTATACAAGGGGTCACAACTTTTAATGATGTCTATAATATTGTTCTCGAGCATTTGAATTGAATCATTTCGAGGGATCTTGGTTGCTTCAACAACGTCGGCCTAGCCAATGTTATCCCTTACTACCTCAACCAGTCGAATTGAGGGTTCCCCTTCTGCTGACCTGCATCGTCTATTTACCTATCGTTGGCCCTCGTCTCGGCCATACGGGGGTCGGCCATCTACCCCCACCCTCCTTGATCTAGCATTACTCCTTGACCTGGACAGCCTTTCTCTCAAATCACCAACTGGGTCGAGCCTTTTAAAGGTTGACCCTCTACTTAATCGGTCAAAAGTTTATCCCCTTGGTTGGGCATCTAGACTCGGCCTCCTATCATGCCCTCGACTTCCTTGGATGGGGTGTACCATATTCCCAGATAATTCTTATGGCTCCCAACAATCAATCTGAGCATCTTCAGCCTCATAATCATCATAACAATCCTTCGAGCAGGGTTGGCCTTACATCCTCAGGCGTAAATGCCTAGGGTCATCAATGTCCCTCCACCGCTGAGGAGGAGGTAGATCCTTGTGAGGTGCCTGGGTTGGTCCCCTGGCCCCCTGGTGATGTTCCCGACTGCCAAAGTAATCATCTCCGGTAGAGCTCCCGCTAGCCTGATTATTACGTTCTGGCTTAAAGCAACCAACTTCTCTTGTATCGCCTATTGGCTTGTTGTCAAGGATTTCAATGTGGCTGCCCCTTTAACCATTTCTGACTGAGGAGGTGCGTTTCTAGAACTACGACCACTAGCTGGTGGTGGTGGTAGTGGAAATTATGATGCCATGTATTAAACCTTACAGATGAGCTGCAGTTGAAGAGAAAAAGCCTTATAGCTCAATAAGAACTCTTTCAGTGGTGAAACATCTCCACATGAGGGGATGACTGGTTCACCACCAGAGACTCCAATGAGGCCAAGCTAAAAAAGGGAAGATATGATGCTACTCGTTCCCACAGACGACACCAAATTGATGATGTTGTAATCAGCACCACCAGAAGAGGAGATTATGAGTAGCTTAAACTCAATCACATCACAACAATGGGGATAAGGGATATGACACACCCATATGCATATATATATATATATATATATATATGTGTGTGTGTGTGTGTGTGTGTGTGAGAGAGAGAGAGAGAGAGAGAGAGAGAGAGAGAGAGAGAGAGAGATAGAGAGAGAGAGTAAGAGATGAGGATAAGAGGATGAACACAATGATATAATGTGGTTCAGCCAATCTGGCCTACGTCCACTGTGTGAGTGTGTGAGAATTCCACTAAACAAAGGCACTAATGTCCATGGATAAAACACTCGAGCTCTCTCTGTCTACTGTATACATTTTGACAGAGTTTTGTTAGGGTTATGAATTAACAGAGATTCATCCCTTCTTATGGAGAAGATGAAGAGTATAGATAGGACTTGGGGGTGTAACGTACCCCCCAAGTATGTAACCAGCCTGTGCATGAGGAGACTCCCACTAAGATGAAGACACATGTCCGTGGCACATGTGTGTAATAATGAGGTAATATTACCTCACGTGAGGGAATGATCTTGTTGCAACAGTTTTTCCTATGTGGAATATGCCATGATGGAACCTTATACTGCTCGCACTACAGATGTCATTTAGGGGAGTCTCGACCTGTCCGAATATAAGGTTGCCAGCATAGCGTATGGTCTAATGCACGAACTGATAAGTGTGGCCTTTACTGAGGAGGACGGGTCGAGGTTGACTGTCCGACTATCTCTTAGTGTCAACTGTGTTAGTAGATGAGAGGTATCCTTGTTGCTGAAGCAGTTCATCTAATGTATCGGCCTTCTAGGCGGTCGAGGTTATATGTACGAGGACAACCCTGGTTCTAGAAGAGTCCTGGAAACGTCCTGTGAATTCCTTCTAGTCTCATATTGAGGTGAGGCCATCTTTGGATATATCAGAATTGTCCCACGTATTTTGGCGCTAGCTTTCCCTTCTTGCCGAACCTCATGACCCATTCATGGAACACACCCGCACCAACACCTGGTCGCCAACCTCTATCTCAATGTGTTTGCGGTCTATATCTGCATAACTCTTCTACCTATCATAAGCTATTCGAATACACCCCCGAATAAACTCTATCTTTGCAGTAGTTTCCTGTATCATCTCTATCCCTAATAACTCATTGTCCCTCACTTCTAACCAGCATGCAGGCAAAATGATAAGGTCTCCCATATAGTGCCTCAAATGGTGATATACCAATTCTAAATTAGTAAGAGTTATTATACGCAAACTCTACCAATGGAAGGTATCTCTCCTATCCCCCTCTGAAATCAAGTATACACATCCTCAACATGTCCTCGAGCATATGATTAACCCTCTCAGTTTTTCTTCTCATCTACGGATGATATGAAGTACTCAATCATAAGTCTGTGCCCATGGCCTCTTGAAAACTATGCCAAAAATGAGATACGAAGATCTTGTTTCTATCGGACACGATGTTAATCGGTACCCCATTCATCTTAACTATCTTAGTAATAAATAGTTGTACATACTACATCGTCTCAAAATCAGTGTGGACTGGTTGAAAATGGGCCACCTTGGTCAACCTACTATCACCCAAATGGAGTCGTGACCCCTTTGTGATAGTGAAAGGCCTGTAATAAAGTCTATCAAAATACTCTCCCACTTCCACATGGGAATCTCTAGTGGTTGTAGAATCCCTGAATCCATCTGGTGGTCTACCTTAACTAACTGACAGGTAAAACACTTCGAGACAAACTCATCTATGTCTCACTTCATCCTTGCCCACTAATACTAACTTCTTATATCATGGTACATCTTATCCCTGTTGGGATGTATCGCAAATCTCGAATCGTGGGACTCTGTTATAGTCGCATGCCTCAAGTCCTCATCGTATGGAACAACAAGTCTCCCATTAAAATGTAGGCCTCCCTCTGAGTTGATCGAGTAAGACTCTATGCCTTTAGTTAATAACTGGTGTACCCTGTCTTGATAGAACTAATCCTCCATTTATATTTTCACTACCCGCATAATGATCTCGGGAGTGATAGCTAAAACTGCCATACACACTCTGGCGATATCATCATCGTGTTGAAGGTCTTTCCATTTCGCCTTCCAGACCTCCCCTAACACCCTTACAGATCGTTAGATCAATGCGTCTGCCACAGCGTTAGCCTTACCATGATGATACTGAATATCAAACTGGTAGTCCTTCACGAACTCGATCCACCTCCTCTATCTCATCTTCAGATCCTTCTGAATGAAAAGATACTTAAGAGATATGTGGTCCCTGAATAACATAAAATTTTCCCCCAAAAGATAGTGTCTCCATATCCTTAAATCAAATACAACCACTGCCAACTTAAGGTCGTGTGTGGGTTAATTCTTCTCATGGGGATTAAGCTTGAGAGATGCATAATCTATATCCCTCGCCTCCAACTACAATACACCCCTAAGTCCCTATAAGGATGCATCCGTGTAAATGCGGTACTCCACCCCACTCCTGGGTAAAGTGAGTACAAGCGCTGCTATCAATTTGTCCTTCAGCTCATCAAAGTCTAGCTGACATCGATCACTCCACACAAACGGTACCCCCTTGCGAGTCAGATTGATCAATGGAACCATAATCTTTGATAACCCATTAATGAATCGACGATAATAATTGGCTAACCCCCAACAGATCTGAATCTCTGTCGGTATCGGGGAATGCCCCCACTCCCTCACTGTCGATACCTTACTCGAATCATTAGCAATGCCCCTGTCGAACATGACATGGCCTAGAAACTGCACCTCCCATTGCCAAAACCCACACTTCTCGAATTTTACATATAACTATTGGTCCCAAAGTGTCTACAGAACTCTACGCAGATGCTCTGCATGCTCCTCCTTAGTGAGAGTGTAAACTTGAATGTCGTCTATAAACATGATCACGAAGTAGTTCAAAAATTCCCTGACTACCCGATTCATGAGGTCCATGAACACTGCTGACACATTAGTGAGCCCAAACGGCATCACCTTGAACTCGTACGACCCATACCGGGATAAAAAAGCATTCTTAGAAATGCCTCCACTCGAATGTGCAACTGGTGATATCCCGATCTCAAATCAATCTTGGAGAAGTATGCATCTTCTCTCAACTGGTCAAATAGTTCATTGATCCTCGACAACGGATACTTATTCCGTATCGTGACCTTGTTCAGTTCCCTATAGTTTACACACAAGCAAAGCGAACCATCCATCTTTTTCATTGAATAACACATGTGCAGCCCATGGCTATGTACTTTATCGAATAAAATCTTGCCCTAAAAGTTATTGAATCTACTCTCACAACTCTCGCATCTCTAAAAGGGACACGTGATATGATGCTCGGGCTATTGGCCTCGTACCCCGTGCTAAGTTGATAACAAACTCGATCTCTCGGCTAGGTGGCAACATTGGTATATCTTGAAATACATCCTCGAAATCTCTCACAACTGGAATCGAGTCTAACGAGATAGATACCTCCTGCGAGGTCTCCTCTTCAATGTAGTATAAGTGTGTGCGTGACCCTCCCTTAGGAAAAGGTATTGCCACTAAGAACATCTCATGACCATGAATGAAGAACACTATGGTCCTCTCATAACAGTCTATTATCTCTTTATAACCCACCAACCAAACCATGCCCAGTATAACATCATACCCATCCATATATAATACAAGAAGGTCTGCTGCTAAACTCAACTCTCCAATAATGATCTACATATTGAATGTATCAATGACCCACTACCCAATGGTGACTCTACACACATAAGGCGAGTGATGGTTGTCTCTAAAATACCGGTTTCTCATGAAAATCTAGTTGCGATAAAATAATGCAATGCCCCTTTATCAAAATGAATCCTACCCTTGTGACCGTAAACAGGAAATGTACCCTCGACTGCTAGCGGTTCCTGAGGTATTGGTGGCATGGGTACGTCCCGAACGTTACACAGATGCCTATAATGCATTTGCCCCTGCAGCTATGGAGCTGGTGGAGCAGCTGCTACTAGAGGCATCTATGCATGTTGCCCCTACTAGGCACCCTACTACTGACCCCTAGCTCTATGTGGGTACTCTCTCTTCATATGCCCTGTCTATCCACAAATGAAGCAATGCCCCTAGAAGTCCTCTTGTCTCTAGACCTGCTGGCCCTAACGAGGTTTCCCCTCATACTGGCCTTATTATCCCCTACTCTTTTGGCCTCCCCCATTATTCCCTTGGCTCTGACGGCCCTAGGGAACCTGCTACTGCTGGTTAGGATCCTACTGGCCCTATTTAAAACTCTGACCCTTTCGTTGATAATCTCATATCCTGAATCTCTTAGCATGATCCCCTATTGGGAATCCTACCATTACTATCTCGCCACCTATTGACGGGGTGCCCCGCTGGCACTACCCCTCATATCCTACCTGACTAGCTCATCTCACCTACTTTCTTGTTTCCTTTCAAGGGAAATGGTGGTCTTGGCAATGCAAAATAGTGACATTACGACCTCTGTATAAGTTTAAATTTGTTAGGTTGCCAAGTAATTTTTGCCTGATCCTCCAGGCTAGACCATCCATGAACCTACTCTTCTTATTTTCTTCAGTGTTCACCTCATCTGGGACAAAGTTAGCAAAACAAGTGAACTCTTCCTCGTAATCAACCACTGACCAGTCCCCCTATGTAACATCATTAAAATTTATCCTCATCTCCATTTGAATAGCTGATGGAAAACACTTGAGGTCGAATCGCTCCCAGAACTCTGCTATTAACATAGTATCCATCTCCTCCAAAGTGGTGATAGACTCCCACCATTGCATTGCGACTCCCACATGTCTGAACGTGGAAAGCATTTGTTTATCTGTATAGTTGCACTCAATCATGCATACGTGACATTATAAGTCCTTCTTCCACTGACATGCTACTACCACATCCGAGCTCCCTAAAAATTGAGGTGGGAGGCCTTTCTGAAAAGTCTCCTGAACTTTCTGCCAAGACAACGACCCCGATTGGTCCTAAATCCCCGGTGTCAATAGTGGATGTGGCTGAGTTTGTGGAAAATGGATGGTTATGGAAGTCATGGCTGCATTGACTGTCTGGTCCACTATTTTGACCACCTGTGCAGTCGTCAGTAATCCCGATGGTGGTTGCGGCTGCTTCACCTCCGGCTCCTGATGAACCTCTCTCACCTCATCTCTCGTTGCTACTCTAGTTGGTCTACCTATCTAAGGAGGCATATGAGATTTAAAAGGAGTTGTATGAGTTCAAAGACAATAAAAAATTTAATAGCAGAAGTACGATATCTCAAACATGTAAAGGTAAAAGCCACTGTTCTAACAATAGGGGTCTATATGAAAAGAATGCTACGCTAAAATTATTGTAAGACGTACGGATCCTATAGGCTCTAGAACCTGATGCTCCGATACAATCTGTGACACCCCACCCAATTAAATACCGAGTGATCAATCATTTATTAAATTAAACGGGATTCCCATATAGTTCATTCTTAGCATCACTATCGAAAAATATTAATTACTAATCACCTATTAGCTAATTAACCCGTGACAAATTTTATCTTTTCATTTCACTGTTATCACTATAAGGAAACTAAATTAAACCATTCACACATTAATATAGTTCCAACCATCACAAGATATGAATAAATAATAAATGTCTTTCTGAATAAACTATCGGCTACAAACTCCAAATCTAAATATTAAATCCAATAGATAAATTAATAAATCCCAACACAGGTGTGAACTGAATAATCTGGATAAAGTATTGTAGGGGCAACATGACTAAAGATGAAATACTGGAATAATGAAATCCTAAACTAGAATGAACAACTGAGGCGTCTAGTCCTTCATGCATCAACATATGTCGTAGTTGCGCATCCCTGGAATAGATAATCAAGTATGGCGTCCCTGTGTCTGGACACCTAAAAGGTTTTGAAAATATTTTTGGCAAGTTTTAGAACCCAAAACATTTGAAAAACATTTGCAGGTGATCAATTTTGAAGTAATTAAATACATGAATGCTTTTCGTTTTTAAGTTAGTGTCGCACTCCCTTAAGATATTCCTCACCCTCAATAATTGTGCACACCTACCACTCTCCTATAACCCACCTAGTTATACTACCCCATCTAACTAGCCTTGTTATAACCGCTTCCTGAAACACTACTCTAGCCCGAGTAATCTTATTGATCATTTATAAGTTGTTTCTCTTATTAACTTAATTTATCATTTTTAGATAAAACTTATACAACAGTCTCACTAGTTATATATAAATAATATAATTGCACTTAACGTATTTCACAAGTATATAAATATCTACACTATTATATACGTACAATTATATTACAACATTTACACACATGCTGTATTTATATCCATCCTCCTGAGCAATAACTCACCTGATGCTTTCTCTTAAATGCTATCACCCCAGGTATACTCAACCAACCAGGATACCACAAGGCGGTTAACTCGTGCCGAACGAGGAAAAAATAATAAGCGTAATGGAGGCAGTCATAGTTTCCCGAGTGTACGACCGAATCATACCAAAAGCGTTTAACCTCAAAAAGAATTAGAACATAAAATAATGGATGTTATGACTTGGGGATTATACTCATCATGCGTTCACTAGCCAAGAGATTCACCCACATCGCACATGCTCCTATGACAGCACTAGAAGGGTATGTATTTATAAAATATCTAACACCGATATTTAATGAGCATGCAAATATAATTCTATCACACTATCATACATATATAATTAAGTTAAACTGGCTAACCCGTGCCTAACTCATGTGGCACTAGCTCGAAAATATCCGAGTCTATTACCCCGACTCTTAATTTATTTAATTTCACAATAATTAATTTTTTAATGTAGTGTCACTCAACTACAACACCCAGACACATTTACTCGGCCCGTAATATAACTCTTTAGAATTTTATTACTCAAATTCCTTACATCAATTCCACTCCCTTATTTGACATTTCAATTTCCTAATACCCATCTCCTCCTATCCTAGGTATTACTCTTCCATTTATTTTTCACTCATTAACTTACTTGGCCCAAATATTAATACTTATGAATTTATTACACAAAATTTCGTAAATAAATTTAACACCCTTATTAACTTTAATACTCCTTAATACTCATCTCCCAAGACCCTAGGTATTGTCCTCTATTTAATTTTATAATAAATAAATACCATTGATAGTTTAAATAATAATTAAGGACCCAAAAAAATATAAGGAACTGTCATAGCTCGATCGATCAACCACAGTTTGGTAGTTTCTTTCCTGTGTGAAATTAGGCCATTGGTAATTCTCCAAGCTCTTAAACCTCCATCCAATCCTCACCCAAGGAAGCCCAATGATTAATATTCAATCCCACCAGTTCCTAATCCTCAATACATCATTCAACAATAATAATTATCATTTTAATCAAAGAATCTATGAGTTGGGTTTTTACAAGTTTCGTTTAGTCGATTACGAAAATCTAAATTTGTAATACAAATTAAACGACATTGATTACTGGTCTTCTAATGTAAATCATATTCCAATGTCTTTGAATCGTAATACCACATCAATGGAGTCTTTAATCTATGTAATACTGTCCAAATTCATATACACCAATTTTTCATGTGAGAACCCACCCAAAAATGAATTTTATAATACACCCCCATTATATGAATCGAAAACTGCAAATTAAATATGAAAGAAAGTTTACCACTTTCCTCTATTGATTTGTAAGGTCTGATTTTCTGTGGGGTAGACGATGATTTGACGAAAAACACACCCAATTATTCTTGATTTGGCTCCAAAAGCTCCTTATTTTATCCCTCTTTTCTTCTCTGCAAATCTAGGGTTTTTCTAGTTGAATTATGGATACCACTTACCCCGTAACTTAAGTTTAATATGGCTAATCCTGAAATTAGTTTAATGGGCCAAGCCCACTTGACCAGAACACAACCGTGTGGGCCCGATTATGCCAAAAAATGCCCCAAGACCTAAGTACTACCCCCGGGTACTCTATTCCAACTATATCATCCCATTCGGAATCAACCATGCACTCAGAATCATCATTCGAATCACTTTACTAAAAATTCCCATCTCAACCTCAATATAGTCCATACCCAACTCTCGGTTGAGATAAAATAATGCCACATCACAATCACTCACTATGGCGTAAATTAATTATTACTCTTCACTTAGTAATTATATTCCATAAATATTAACCACTAATTCTCCCGATTAATATTTAAATAAATACACAGTAATTAATTCAATTTAATTACGACACACATGTAATTTAAATTTACCCGAATTAATTAAATATTCAAATGCTCAGAAATACGGGGTGTTATAGTTTTTATATTCCATCAGGCTCATTTGTATACTAAATGCGGTGTGATTAGTGAACGAATGAATGTTTTGCATTTGTGTGTTTACTAACTTAGCGATAGTTATGGTAGCTCAGGCTCGAGCAAATTCAAGTTTACTGACCATGTTGAAATGATAGTCTGAGGTTGAACTTTTACAAGTTTTTAAACCATAATAGCCCAAGTTTGAGATTAGATCAGGCTTAGACTGCCTGAAGATGAGTTATAATGCAGATAATCCAAGCTTAGACAACCTAATACACGGCTCGGCTTGGGTAATTTCCCCCACCCCGAACGCCACCCCCACCCCCACCCCTACTAAGTTCTTAACTACCAATTTTATTTTATTGTTTGGTTGACATCAACATTGGTAAAACACGGATAGAGAACAAAACAATTACATTTTGAATTACTTTTTCACGTTTCATAGTTTATTTTCGTTTGTTCATTAAACAACCATTTACTAATGTCACATGATTTATATCATGTCTTACTTTATGTGTGCATCACAGAACCTTTTAGCAATGATTTTACTACTTGATTTATAAAGATCTTATGGACCTTGATTGCTAATGAATTCGAAAAATGTCTAATCACAGGTAAACGGTGTTCTTTACGATTTTTAGTTTACTAACCAAAACCATTTTAAGCAGTTTGTGTCTCAAAGCAAAGCGAGAATAGAGGTGTCTACTTAAATTTTAATTTTGGGTGAAGGATATAGTCATGAAAAGTTAACAGCTATTCTTTTATGTTGTTTAAATCATAATTTTGTACTACATAAATGGTTAAGGGGAAGTGGTCATGGAGTTATGACTACAAGGATGGACGCAAAGTTGAATGTTGCATGGTGGATCTATAAACAAACAAGTGGAGGCATGTTGAAAGTAGAACGCATGGAATGTGGCGCAAGCATCAACATAATGGAAAATAACAAATGTTTTGTATTAGATAGAAAATTCATTGTTGTGTTAGTATTATTTTATCATCATTTTGTTGGTAAAGATTCTAATAATGATTTTTTGTTGTTTGTTTATAAAATGTCTGAGATGTATTATTTGTATAGTTGAGTATTTTTGTTTTCTTAAGCAGGTGGATAGTCTTATAAACAAAGGGAACTTGTAACACCTCGTATTTTTGGGAATTTATTTATTTAATAATTCGGTTAATTTTAAATTACTTGTGTGTCGTAATTTAATTGAATTAATTATTTTAATATTTATTAAATATTAATCTGGTCAGTAAACTATTAATATTGACCGGATTTAAATTTTACTATGTGAATATAATAATTTAATTATGTCATAACGAGCGATAGTGACATGGCATTTATTTATCTCAATCGGGAGTCGGGTATAGACTATATTGAGGCCGAGATAAGAACTTTTAGTAGAATAATTCGGATGGCAATTCTGAGTACGGTTGAGTCTGAATGGGTCGAAATAGTACAAAAAGAGTACCCAAGAGTAGTAAATGGATCTCAGGGCATTTTAAGGCATAACCAAGCTCACATAAGAGTGTTTGGGTCCTTTTTATAAAGCACACGAGCCTAAAAATGGGATTGAATTATTAAACCCTAAAAGTGTGAGTGTGTGGCAGTTATAACACATTTTAGAAAAGCCAATTCAGAGAGAAAAAAGTGGGTGCACTTGGAGAAACCATGGGAGCCAAAATCAAGAACAAATGTGTGTGTTCTTCATTAAATAATCACCATCTATACCAACGAATTCAGAACTTACAAACCCTAAGACGAGTGGTTAAATATGATTTTATATTAATTGTAGATTTCTATTCATATCATAGTGGGTGTGATAAGATGATATGATTTTTGATTGAATTGTAGAACAACTTCTTTAATTTCAAGAAGTCTATGAAATTGGGTAAATTAAACCGCCATTTTAGAAACTTCTTTGCGACGTTTTTGTTTCGAAAATTGCTATTATGTTATTGTTGTCTCGTAGAAAATCATATTTTCTGCATTTTGCTATCCGATATGTTGTCTCCAAAAACGGCACTAAAATGGCTCAAAACGGTATTATAAAAATCTGGGTAGATTCGTGGGGTAAAATTTAAGAAACGTTATTTTTAGTTGTTATTCCATTGGAGGTTTCCTAGATTGATTGATTGTTATTGTTGTTCTATAATAAGGACATTAGGCTGTGACAACCCGCTTATAATAACACGTGGCCAGCCCCATACTATAATAAATCAGGAAATCTCAGATGGCTCATTCTTAACATCAACTGGCAGTACTAAATAGTATAAGAGTAATTACCCGAAATCATATAAGCGAGATGTCAAATTAAATAAAATATGCAACAAACAACAAACCCACACTATAAGCTACTAACAAAGGAAAGAAAATTGTGCACACAAGAACTAAGATAAATGAAGTGAAAAAATAATATGAAATGAGTAACTACAAATGAATATACCCGAATAAGCTATCGGGTCACAGACAGTACAATAACTGAAATGGAAAAGAATATAAACATCAATAAATATCCCCTGGGTATAAACCTAATATACAATATGAATCCTACCTAGATTTTCAAATAAATAGAGGCGACTACAATCTAAGTTCCGCAACAGTCCGCACCTGTTACGGCTCTCAAGACTCTCGATAAAAGGGCATCCGGCATCCAAGCGGTAGGACACATGTAATAGTATATACATACATACATAGCAAAAGAGAAATATAAACGGGTCAGAGCCCGAGTGTAAAAATGTTTAGCAAGTGTGTTAACCGTTCATAATAAATATAAATGCACTTATTTCATAATTAATGTGGAATCGCACTCTCGTGAAATCCCAACTCACCTATCATCTAATAGGGCGCACCTATTCGCGTCCTGAAGTCTTAATTAAGTTACCCCACCCATAAGGACAACCTAACCTGCCATTGTCACTGCCTATACCCACAAGACCTTCCCTCCAAACATAGCCCAAGAATCCAACCCTTTCTAATCACACTTAATTATTTTTACAAACATATATGCCATACTAGGCTTAATAAATTTTAGTTTAAGTTAATCATTTAACCATTTTATTACTCTACATATTAACATTTAACTTCATATTAAGAATTTATTCTCTAAATAACATGCACAATTTAATAAGGACAAAAATTCTCTCTACTCTCAACATTGCACTACGTTTCGTGCGTGGGGCATCTTGCAAAGAGAAATTCAAGCAAGGAACCCTCCCGTTACACTACTCCTTGACAATGTCGATCCTAGAGATCCATTATGCCATACATAAAATTTTACTACTGTAACTACATAATCATATAGGACAGGACTTCTCAGATTGAATTACTACTTAGGAGTAACCTAAATCTCCAATAATATCCTTGGGATGATGTAACCGAAATATTCCTTAATTGCGATACATCAACCCCCAATAATCGGGTACACCATAATCATCCAAGATGTACTCCATAGAACCTTTATATCCTTCCACATATACGATCTGCATAAGTATATATGCATTTACACTAAACATATATATGTATACCATCATTCATACCCATAACCAAGAGTACATGCTACATATGATGTACAAGCTCCACGCACATAGTATACCCAGCTATACATATCACCGATAAACTGCACCATACTATCATCTTCCCAGTGCCCATCTCACATAGCAATACTGGGGACAACATGTAGGACTAAATGACACCTACCTCATGATCAACACACACACACGACGTCCGAAAAGCGGTAATAGCTCCTAACCGATCAATGAGACGAAACATACCCACCATGTCTCACCCGAAAAGAAATTTAAATCACATAATAACACATGGACGACTATGACCTGGGGAATATCCACACTCTGCTCCTCGAGCCAGGGTGCTCACCCTCATCGCGCAACTTCCCTATGATAACATGTGAGGGGTATGATTAACCATACAAGTATATATATATCATTCACATGCACAATATATATATACATCCATATGATCCCATCATATAATTAAACCATCACATACGGTTTAGATATTCATAACATGAGTATACACATATAACCATATCTATACAAATATATATATATATATATATATATCCACATATCCACATAAATATACACACTTCTCTCGTCCGTATGTATAAGATTTATAAACTCAGCTTTAAGTATAAATAATCCTCAACATATTAGCCGTCGTCCCAACACATTTAATTTACCTCGATATGTGAATACGATCCCTCACTTGAAGCATATTCATCCATTTGTCCTATAATGAATAGTTTTCCAACATATATATATATATATATATATATATATATATATATATATATGTCCAACATTTAGGTTATCACCCAAGGTTTAGTGTAGGTAACAATCACTACACATTTCATATATCTCCGAAAGTACACCAATATCTCCAATACTAATTTCGACTATTGGTATATACTTAACTAATAGTCTACAAACCTCAAGCTCAGTCTTAAATTCATCCCATAATCCCATCACTTCTAGGAAAATACTATATCGATATATACAATAACTATCCCGACTATGATTCTATTGTTGTTATGAACCCTTAAATCTGATTTCATTTACGATCTATTCCTCGAGTCAAACATTACTAAGGATACGTGACCACTCTCTCTCGTCGGTCCCCAATTCTTAATCTCAATAGAATCCTAATTACTATAAGGATTTGGCACAACCTCAGCCTACGATTTCATATCGTACTCTCACCACTCTCTCGAAGGGACCTTAACCCTAAATCAATACTAGGCTCACTTGGTCCATAATTAGGATTCCCATCCCCAATGAAGATTCTCACTATCTCTATCTATAACTCCAATGCATACATATATAATTTCCCAAATTATTTCAAGAAGTCCCCATAATCATGACAGGTGAGAAACCCTTTATATATCCCCCAAAACATATCTCTTACATCATAAAAGAAGGTCCCAAATCAATAAACCCAACCAAAAAGGGCTAGAAATCATCCTAGAGAAAAATTCCTCAAAATGCCCTGTTTTCGAATCGATTTAGCCCCTCCGAATCGATTCGGCCACAACAGCGAATCGATTCGGCCCAAAGTAACCTGAGAGCCTGCTACATACCAAATTGATTCGCTAGGGGCGAATCGATTCATCCAGTTCAGAAAGCCACGAAAATGGCTGATTTCTCCTAAACCCAAATTTTCCAAAATTAGATTTATACCTCTTCCAACCCTTAATCTTCAACCCAAACATGTTTTCAAACATCAAAACTCATCCTATATATAATCTCATCAATTTATATCCCTTAAACCCAATTATAAACTTCAATTTCAATATTTAAACCAAAAATTAGGTTTTGATAAATATACAAAAAAGTCTAATTCTTTTATCCACAATTATGAAATGAACTACACAAATGACTTATTTAGCAAGATTAAACACTTGCCTCGATTTCATAGAGGTTAGATCATCCTCGATGTCGCATTTGGGCCGAAATGTCAAAGCTTTTCTTCCTCTCTCTCTTCTTTTCTTCTTCTTTCCTTCTTCCTTTCTCTTTCTATCTTTTTCTAAATGAGAAGGCTTGATCCGTAAGCCTTTAAATCCCTTAAAACATAAGTCCCAGTTTTAAATGTTAATAAAAACTTTAAACGACTCGTTTATTATAATTCTAGTGAAACTGACTAAAAAATAATTCGGAACCGAAATAAAATCCAATGACAGTCATTTTGACTATCTCGACCCATCTGGAACCAATGGTACACTCAAAATCATCATTCGGAATACTTTGAAACTTTATCTATTTTTGAACTTCAATTTCCAAAATTTAAAATTCTCCATTCAAATAAATTTTATTTCTCCCAAAATTAAATTTCTCAGTCCCAAAATCGTGGGGTGTTACACTCTTCCCCCCTTACAAGAATTTCGCTCGCAAAATTTAGGATATGCCAAGGACTTCGAATCTCATCTAGTCCTTACATCTACCCTCAAGATCACTATACCGATCCTGTCCAGTTCTCACATCGAACCATATAAATTTTAAAATCAAACTAGCTACCCAGGGCGTCCATACACCCCGTACCCGAGCTCCACTCGACAAAACCATAACTCGGCTCCACTAACCTCAATTCATAATATAACTCTCAGCAATATAATCTATAACAACAGTTTAAATATGTATAAAAGTTTGAAAATTCCCAATGGTTGAACTCTTCTCAATTCATGACGCTAGCTACCTTCGTGCGGGGGAGGTCTCGCAAGCAAAATCCAAACAAGGAACCCTCCCAATACACTACTGGGTAGCTATGTCCAGGATTGAGATCAGTTGAACCAGGGTTAAGGTTTTATAAAAGATTTTAGAATCATAAATATTGTCCGAAGGCCTATATAACTATATACTCTAAAATAATTCCGTGTCTTTCGGCACGCCAAACAAACACCTTATGTTTAGGACACAAGGCCTCAACAAATACAATACTCTAACCACTACCTAGTTCTCAAAACTAGCACAACTACGAGCTAAATTCTCCGCTCAACAATGAATCTACTAATCATTGAACCTCTCAGTTATACTAATACCTTATATCACATCAACACCTTTCCACAAGTTAAGTTCTTCCCTCATTGGAACGCTAATATTTTCATATCCTAGCCTATCCATAAGATAATAGACTTATAACCAGTACTCAACAAACCTCGACATTCCGCACTTTCGAAATTCAACAACAAAACTCTTTATTGTCTCCTTGCGACACGGTATATTTTCTCAAAAGATGCCATACGAAGTCCATACATGCTCACTCCCTCCTCCAAGGAAATTCTATACACCCTAACGGGGTAGCGGCTAACCACTCATCATACCTTACGCGCGATGTTCCCAATATCGCATAAAGCGTGACTTAAACCCAAAGAAAGGTATTCTACCTTATTCTTACATAGTCCAATGGTTTCACCTCATCCAAGGATCTCAATTCAAGGTCCTCTACTTCTTCCAGGACAATCATTCTTCCTAAACCTATTTCTCCACAAGAGAAACATCTTCCTTAAAATCCTTCCTAACGATTTTGAAGGAAAAAAGCGGTGGCGACCCACGATAACTCCTTCGGTCCTACTCAACTAACCCGAGTCTCTAAATTTCTTACACCCTTTATTACTCAACTACCGATAGATCACCTTCAATCATCGCGAGAAATCTCCTCCTTCTCATCTCTGCCCAAATCGGGGAAAATAAATACCTCCAGTCAAAGCGTACCCAAAATCTGTTATGGGTATTGCATCTCTAATCTTGTCCTTTCCTGGACGACATATTCTTAGTGACGTCTGAGACGAAGGCAACTGTGTCAGACCGTCATTTAAATGAGTACACCTAGCAGAAGTAGATAAACATAGGGAACATAACAATCTTAATAGTAGGGCTCTATATCAAGAACGCCAACGGGAGAACACAGAACACCCGCACAGATCCTAAAGACTCTAGAACCTGATGCTCTGATACCATCTTTGACAAACCGCTTAAAATAATAACGAGTGGCCAGCCCTATACTATAATAAATCAGGAAATCTCAGATGGCTCATTCTTAACATCAACTGGCAGTACTAAATAGTATAACACTAACTACCCGAAATCATATAAGCGAGATGCGAAATTAAATAAAATACGCAACAAATAATAAACCCACACTATAAGCTACTAACAAAGGAAAGAAAATTTTGCACACAAGAACTAAGATAAATGAAGTGCGAAAATAATATGAAATGAGTAACTACAAATGAATATACCCGAATAAGCTGTCGGGTCACAGACAGTACAATAACAGAAATGGAAAAGAATATAAACATCTATAAATATCCCCTGGGTATAAACCCGATATACAATATGAATCCTACCTAGATTTTCAAAGAAATAGAGGTGACTACAATCTAAGTCCTGTAACAGTCCGCACATGTTACGGCTGGATAGAAGGGCATCTGGCATCCAAGCAGTAGGACACCTATAATAGTATATACATACATACATAGCAAAAGATAAATATAAATGGGTCAGAGCCCGAGTGTAAAAATGTTTAGCAAGTGTGTTAACCGTGCATAATAAATATAAATCCGATTATTTCATAATTAAAGTGGAATCGAACTCTCGTGAAACCCCAACTCACCTCTCATCTAATAGCGCGCACCTATTCGTGTCCTGAAGTCTTAATTAAGTTACCCCAACCATAAGGACAACCTAACATGTCATTGGCACTGCCTATACCCACAAGACCTGCCCTCCTAACATAGACCAATAATCCAACCATTCTAATCACACTTAATTATTTTTACAAACATATATTCCATACTAGGCTTTATAAATTTCAGTTTAACTTAATCATTTAACCATTTTATTACTATACATATTAACATTTAACTTCATATTAAGAATTTATTCTCTAAATAAAATGCACAATTTAATAAGGACAAAACTTCTCTCTACTCTTAACATTGCACTACATTTCATGCGTGGGGCATCTCGCAAAGCGAAATCCAAACAAGGAACCCCCCGTTACACTACTCCTTGACAATGTCGAGCCTAGTGATCCATTATGCCATACACAAAATTTTACTACTATAACTACATAAGCATATAGGACATGACTTCTCAGATTGAATTACTACTTAGGAGAAACCTAAATCTCCAATAATATCCTTGGGATGATGTAACCGAAATATTCCTTAATTACGATACATCAGCCCCCAATAATCGGGTACACCATAATCATCCAAGATGTACTCCATAGAACCTTTATATCCTTCCACATATAGGATATGTATAAGTATATATGCATTTACACTAAACATATATATGTATACCATCATTCATACCCATAGCCAAGTGTACATACTACGTATGATGTACAAGGGCCACGCACATAATATACCCGGCTATATATATCACCGATAAACTGCACCATGTTATCATCTTCCCAGTGCCCATCTCAAGTAGCAATACAGGGGACCACCTGTAGGACTAAACGACACCTACCTCGTGATCAACACACATATGACATCCGGGAAGCGATCATAACTCCTAACCGGTCAATGAGATAAAACATACCCACCACGTCTCACCCCAAAAGAAATGTGAATCACATAATAACACATGGATGACTATGACCTGGGGAATATCCACACTCTGCTCCTCGAGCCAGGGTGCTCACCCTCATCGCGCAACTTCCTTATGATAGCATGTGCGGGGTATGCTTAACCATACAAGTATAAATATATCATTCACATGCACAATATATATATATATATATATATATATATATATATACATCCATACGATCCCATCATATAATTAAACCATCACATACGGTTTAGATATTCATAACATGAGTATACACATATAACCATATCTATACACACACACACACACACACACACACACACATATATATATATATATATATATATATATATATATATATATATATATATATATATATATATCCACATATCCACATAAATATACACACTTCTCTCGTCCGTATGTATAAGATTTATAAACTCAGCTTTAAGTATAAATAATCCTCAACATATTAGCCGTCGTCCCAACACATTTAATTTACCTCGATATGTGAATACGATCCCTCACTTGAAGCATATTCATCCATTTTTCCTATAATGAATAGTTTTCCAACATATATATATATATATATATATATATATATATATATATATATATATATATATATATATATATATATATCCAACATTTAGGTTATCACCCAAGGTTTAGTGTAGGTAACAATCACTACACATTTCATATATCTCCGAAAGTACACCAATATCTCCAATACTAATTTCGACTATTGGTATTTACATAACTAATAGTCTACAAACCTCAAGCTCAGTCTTATATTCTGTAACAACCCAGGTTTTCGAGCGACTATTTTATACTATTTTGCCTAATGGGCTAATTCTATAAAATAGGGAATGCTGGAGTAAATATTATTTCCCGTGAGACTTAGGGATTTTATTTACTATGTTCTGTCTATTTACCGTTATGAGAAGGTAAATAGTGTTATATTGTGTATTTTGCGTCGTTATATGTAAAACGACGGTTATGACCTATATTTAAATTTGGGTATAATTAATGAATTAAAATGGAATTGGAACGTAAAAATAGTTCACACTTTCCCGAATGCCAAAATAGGGGGGTGCGGTTGTTTTTAGAATAGTCGAGATAGTCGAGATAAGTGCCCAGTTGTATTTTTGAGACTTAGGCATTTTAAGGGGTTATGACTCAATTAAGTGGTTACGAGTCATTTTAGTGGTGTATTAACAATTAAAAGTGGGGATTCATGTTTTAAGACCCGTATAAGTCCCCCACCCCTTTTCTTTCTTCATTTGTGTGAGAAACCAAAGGAGAGAGAGAGAGAAGAGAGAGTTGGGAGAAATGGAGAGAAAGAGAGAAATGGAAGATTTGGGCCGGAATCCGTCGCTACCGGAGGTGTTCCGAGACTACGAACCTCGAGGCAAGTTTCTTACTTGCTAGATATTGATTTAATGTGATAAATTGCATGTATAGTTAGGTTTTGGAGGTTTAACCCATAAATGGGTATTTGTTGATTTTGATGATTAAACCCTTAAATCTTAGTTTTAATTTGATTTGAGGATATATTATTGGTTATAAATGGTGTAGGACTAATTTAGGTCGTATTGTTGTTGTTGATGTTGGGAGAAATCAAGGTTTTGGGGTTTTGGGATTTTAGGGTTCTTACACCCCGTAGCCCAAATTGGGCAAAATCCCAGGACCGAATCGATTCGGTCCCTAGGGCGAATCGATTCGGATAAAGAAAGGGTTACAGGTCTTGCAGACCGAATCGATTCGGATTGAAACCGAATCGATTCGGCAATTGCAGAAGGTCAGTCTTTGCTCACCGAATCGATTCGGCTGTTTAAGCGAATCGATTCGCAAGGGCGAATCGATTCGGCCCAAGGGGCGAATCGATTCGGTTCCCCTGTTTTTGTGAAATTTTCTTATTTTGATTTTTAGCCCTTTTTCTTTTAGGTCCAAGGTTTAGGAACCTTCCTTTGGGAAGTAATTAAGAGTCCTAGAGGGTGGTTTTGGGTAGACTAATGCCCTAAGATGATAATGGGATATTTAGGCTTACCGAGGGCTAAGTGGCGTAGGTTGATATCCGAATGATATAGGAGATTAACCTAGAGATGAAATTTGAAGTTAAAATATTAAAGTTGAGCTTTTGAGAGACACTCCATTATGGCGACTCACTTTGAGGGTTTATAATTTATTTAAACTATTTGGGGATATTTTGATGGTTAGTGGCACTTTGGGTCTTAGGTCATTAATAAAATATATGACTTAATAAGAATCGTTTGCACCTTCTAAAGCTGGTGCTTAATAGCTAAATGGATGATTTTTGGAAATATAAAATATGAGTTTTCAAAAACGGAAAAAGTAATGATTTTCATAAATGATAATTTATGGATACACACCTCTCTAAATCGCTATCATAAGGGAAGTCGCGCGCGTTGTGGTGAAGCCCCCTGGCTAATGATGCAGGGTGGATATAGTCCCGAGGCCATGGGAGCGCTTATGGTTGTATATTTTCTGCGGGGGTAGGGAGATTTCAGGTGTGGTCTTGGCTACCACGTAGGCTCATGGCCGCTTCCCGACGTTTCGATAGGATCCCAGGTGGTCTTGGAGGCCCTGGAAGATGATAGCCATTTAGGGGCGCGCTCAGTGGGGAAACCCGGACGGGCGGTCTTAGAATCGTTATATATATATACATATGAATATAACTATTCTAAATCAAGTTGGACTTGATGTTTGATGGGTGCCATATAGAGCACAGTAAAATGCCTTATAGAGCATGATGAAAGTGCCATAAAGAGCACGATGTAAGGCCATAAAGAGCCTATGATGATGATCATATTCCTGATAAGGAAGATATTTTTATAAAGTGAACAACGGTGATAAATGCCAATAGAGCATAAAAAGTATGATTATATTTCCTAATAAGGAACAAATTCATGAAATGAATTAGTGTATGTCGAAAGAAATTTTGGTAAACATTTGATAAAGTGTTGTACCATTTATATGTATATTCCTAAAGACAGAATTAGGAATTGTGCCACTAGACGATGGACGAGTTTTATTTCTTTTTCTTGTATAGTTGTAGATGTGATTTCCCACACTTATGCACACACATGTAATTATTTATATTTCCGTGCTTAGGGTCAATGTATCTCGACGACCAACCTTGCCTAAGTAGTAGTGTATCGGGGGGGTTCCTTGTTTGGATTTCGCTTTGCGAGACACCCCACGCACGAATAGGGCTTAGTGTTGAGACTGGGGAGAAGTTAGCCTTCTGTTCTTTCTATAACCTGAGCATCATTTATATTGCGCTAGGTTACTGGTAGTTCAGAGGTGAGAAATACTATTGTTATCTGCGAGAGATTTACGCACTTACCTGCCATGCATTTTATTCACTTGGTAATCATATCAAACCCGGCCCTGACCGGTTTCTCTATTTCTTTGTGCTGCATATTCCTTGCCGTTACAGGTGCTCCTCCGTATGGACACCCGTATTTACATATTCCATTCCAGTTGTCTTGGAGCTACAGCATATTGCGGATGTTGTAGGATACTTGTAGTAGACGCTCCCTTCCATTGTACTCTAATTATGTTTAGTACTTTCATTCGGGCGTGTTTGCCCAAGGTATTGCACCCATTTATAATATTGTAAATATTGATTATAATACTTAATGTATTATTTGTATTGGTCTGTGCACCGACAGCTTATTCGGTGATTATTTATTGTATTGTCATACTTTATTCATCGATTTTTGATACCCACCGTTTTTACAAATGGGATTGTCTAAGTGTTTCTCTTTTACTTTTAAAATTTTTGTATATGACAATCCGTTTTCTGAAATGATTGGTGGTTATCTCATACTATTATGTTAATCGGCAGTGATGCTAAGAATGGACCATCTATGATTCCTGTATTTATTGGAGTATTGGGCTGGCCACCTATTATTTTAGTAGGCGGGTTGTCACATATTCATCCCATAATCCCATCACTTCTAGGAAAATACTATATCGATATATACAATAATTATCCCGAGTATGGTTCAATTGTTCTTATGAACCCTTAAATCTTATTTCATTTACGATCTACTCCTCGAGTCAACATTACTAAGGATACGCGACCACTCTCTCTCATCGGTCCCTAATTCTTAATCTCAATAGAATCCTAATTACTATAAGGATTTGGCACAACCTCAGCCTACAATTTCATATCGTACTATCACCACTCTCTTGAAGGGACCTTAAACTTAAATCAATACTCGGCTCACTTGGTCCATAATTAGGATTCCCATCCCTAATGAGGATTCTCACTATCTCTATCTATAACTCCAATGCATACTTATATATTTTCTCAAATTATTTCAAGAAGTCCCTATAATCATGACAGGTGCGAAACCCTTTATATGTCTCCCAAAACATATCTCTTACGTCATAAAAGAAGGTATCGAATCAATAAATCCAACCCAAAAGGGCAAGAAATCATCCTAGAGAAAAATTCCTCAAAATGCCCTGTTTTCGAATCGATTCGGCCCCAACAGCGAATCGACTCGGCCCATCCGAATCGATTCGGTCCAAAGGAACCTGAGAGTCTTATAAATACCGAATCGATTTAGTAGGGGAAAATTTATTCGTTCCTAAAGACCTGAGGCTTCTACAACCTGGCAAATCGATTCGCTAGGGGCGAATCGCTTCGGCCAGTTCAGAAAGCCACGAAATTGTTGATTTCTCGTAAACCCAAATTTTCCAAAATTAGATTTATACCTCTTCCAACCCTTAATCTTCAACCCGAACATGTTTTCAAACATCAAAACTCATCCTATATCTAATCTCATCCATTTATATCCCTTAAACCCAATTATAAACTTCAATTTCAAGATTTAAATGAAAAATTAGGTTTTGATAAATATACCCAAAAATCCAATTCTTTTATCCACAACTATGAAATGAACTACACAAATGATTTATTTAGTAAGATTAAACACTTTCCTCGATTTCGTAGAGGTTGGATCGTCCTCCATGTCGCGTTTGGGCCAAAATTTCCAAGCTTTTCTTCCTCTCTCTCTTCTTTTTTTCTTCTTTCCTTCTTCCTTTCTCTTTCTCTCTTTCTCTAAATGAGAAGGCTTCATCCGTAAGCCTTTAAATCCCTTAAAACATAACTCCCAATTTTAAATGTTAATACACACTTTAAACGACTCGTTTACTCTAATTCGAGTCAAACTGACTAAAAAAATAATCTGAAATCGAAATAAGACCCAATGACAATTATTTTGACTATCTCGACCCATCCAGAACCAATGGTACACTCAAAATCATCATCCGGAATACTTTGAAACGTTATCTAATTTTGAACTTCAATTTTCAAAATTTAAAATTCTCCAATTCAAATAAATTTTATTTCTCCCAAAATTAAATTTCTCAGTCCCAAAATCGTGGGGTGTTACATAAGCCTTAAGTGGAGACTAAGTTTACGTAAAGTGAGACAAGTAAGTATTCGGAAAATTGAGAAAATAATTCATGAGGGAATTAAGGTTGAAATTGAGTAAATTTAAAACCTTATATTAATAAGTGTGCAAAATTTATTAAGGAGAATTTCAATAATAAATTCTAAATATTGTATTTTCAGGCCAAGTGAGCGAGTACGGATCTATTGGTTGAGCGATGCCAAGGTAATAAATTAATTAATGCGTAGTTAATTAAAGTTTAGAGTTGGGGAAATTAACTCGGATATTTTGGGGCTAGTGCTGCAATTTCTTAGGCACGAATTTGGCTGAATTAATTTACTATAGGGTTATATGATAAATTATGGAATATTCAAGATAAAAAGGGAGTTAACCTTAATAAGTGGAATTTGAGGAATAAGTTCTACAAGATGAAATTTTGGATCGAAGGAGCGAATGTGGGTAATTTAGTTGGGTGACACAACTTGAGTGAACAAAATAAATAAATGTGGTATTTAGTTAAATTACAAGTCAGAACATAGACTTGAAAATGTTAGAGTCGTGTTACGATAATTGTGCATAGAGTATCCTGGATTATATATATATATATATATATATATATATATATATATATATATGTGTGTGTGTGTGTGTGTGTGTGTGTGTGTGTGTGTGCGTGCGTGCACGCGCGCTTTATTAATATTAGTGTGAATAATATTTATAGGAATACATACTCCTCTAGTGCTCATGGGAGGTCGCGCGATATGGGTGAATTCCGTGGCTTAAGGAACAGGGTGAGTATAGTCCCCACGTCATAGCGTCCGTATTTAGGGGTGAGACGTCTTGGGTATGATTCGGTCTCATTTTCGGAAGGAACTATGACTGCCTCCATGGTGTTTATTTTGTTTCACTGATTTGTGGAGATAACCGTGTCAGGGAGTCCGGGTGGATGAGTATACCTGGATTGATAGCATTGTAGAGAAACATCTGGTGAGTGAGTACTCGAAAGGATGGTTATATATTTACGGCACGTGTGTGAATGTTGTGATAAGATTATATATGGTGAAGATATTTATATACAAGTAAAATACATTATGTGAATTCTATTGATTATATATAACACATGAGAATGTTACATGGTCCCAAATGAGAAATGGTTAATTAAGTTAATGTGATAAATAACTTATAAATTATATATTAAACATACTCGGGCTAGAGTAGTGTGACAGGAAGGATATTATCGAGAACTAGTTACGTGGTAGGTGACTAGGTGGGTTATATAGAAAAGCGTTATGTGTGCACAATAGCTGAGGGGTGAGTTGGTCCTTAAGGGTGCGACACTAGCTTAAATATGAAGAGCATTCATGCATTTTAATTTACTGCAATTTAATTCACTTGCTAACTATTTTCAAAATTTTAAATGTTATAACCCTTCCTATAAAATATTTTCAAAACCTTTAAGGTGTGCACCCACATAAACACCAAGATTGTTTATATTCCAGGGTTACCCAACTGCGGCATATGTGGTTGTTGCAGGATTTCGTCTTAGCTTCTTCAGTTATTTCAATCCTAGATTAGGATGCAGTCAGTATTTTATTTGGGCATGTCACCCTAGTGCTTTCATTTGTTTTAGACAGATGATGTACTTAGTTTATTATTTTTGGTGGTTTATGTTTTCTAATTTGGATTTTGTAGCCGATGGTTTATTCGGCGAATATTGTATTTATTCATTTTTATGGTTGAGTCAGTGATTGTGTGAATTGTTTAAATTATATTTATCCGCATGTTGTTGTTGTTGTTGTTTGATAAAAAGATAAAATTTTGCATTTTAATACTAGGTGGTTAGTAAGTTTTAAAAAAAAAGTTTTCTACAGTGATGCTAAGAATGAACCAAGTGAGAGTCTTGTTTAATTTGATATAGGACTGATCACCCGGTATTTTATTAGGCGGGGTGTCACAAAACTCTGTCCAAATTTTTAAAAAAATATTTACACTTTTGTGTTGTAAACCAAACTTTTGTATTGTTGTGACGTTTCATAATGGTATAATTGTGATCATTATGATGTTTATTCGAGATTCAGGATGGACTATTAGTATTATTGTTGTGGATCATTTTTATTTCTTAACAGGGTGGATAATGCTATATAGAGAGGAAACTTTTTCCAAATTTCATAAATTCTTTTCACATTTGTGTTGTAATAAAACTCGACTTAAATTGTTTACACATTCCAATCTTTAGAAAAAAAATTCCATGCCTTGAGGCACAGGCATTCCGCTGGTATATAAATAAAGGAGACAAAATTTTCGTCTTTGATATATAATGGTTGACACTAAAATTTTAGGTAATACAAAGTTAATATCTACTGAGATCTAAAATCTTTACATTGAGTCTTTCAACATGTCCCATCTCTCACCCACTCCTCACACTATAACACCCCCCAGTTTCTATCTCAAACCCATTTATAGAAAACCACCTCTTTCTATTTCATTTCACAGCTTGAGCAAAGTTTGAGTTTAAAATGATATATAAAACTCCTTTTTTTCTAAACCATGTCTCGGTGCCTTCTCCGACACCTTTTATTTCGTACCAACTTTGCTTGAACTCCTTTTTTTCGGAGAGGGAGCTATATTAATGTTTTAAGGAGATTTTGGAGAGTTGGTTCAAAACAACAGAGAGGAAATGGATTAAAGAATTATTTTTTCACCTTTAGAGAAATAAGAGAAAAAGAGAGGAGAGGGATTGATGGATGCTGTTTTGTTGAATTTTTTACGACGCCTTATTTACGATCTTATTTTACGCATTGTTTTTAGTAAGAACATTTAATGGAGGATGTGGGATTGTGGTTTGTTTTTCCTTTGGAGAACCTTATTAGTGTGATTTTGTAGATTTTTTTGGTTAATCTTAATTTACCATTGTTTTTCTACATATTAAATAATGGAACTTAATTTTTCTTCGTTAGTAATTTTTCTTCTTTGTTGATAAAGCTTAATTTTTATTTGTTAGTTACTTTTTTTGGTTAATCTTAATTTACCTTTTGTCATTAAGCTAATTTATTTTTTCTTTGAGGATAGTTTTACCTTTTTATTTTTATGTAAATACTAAGCAATAGCATCATATTTCTAAAATACACTTTACTAATAAATGAGGAATGGCTATACTAACCATAGGTAGTAAAGTAATTAAATTAAAATAGCCAAGTTAATAAAAACACAATTAGGTATATTTAAAATTTATATAAATGACTTGACGTAATAGACCAGCTATGAGATTTTTGTTATTAGTAGGCTTTTAGGGATATATTCATGATGCATGATCTTTTAGCTACATTATGTTTACATAATGGCTCATAGGAAAATTCTTTTTTAATGTTATTTTCGTATGTTTATTTGTCTAAAGCTATGTCAATAGTTTTTTATGGTCAGAATAAAATTTTCTTAATCAAGAGAACTTTAGGAAAATATATTTATGTTGATCAATAGTAAAAATTTAGGAATCAATGCATTCAACTTCGATAATAAATAGTGGTTGAGGAAGAGATTGATAAATAAAGTTATGTTTAATACTACAATTGAGTTAGGAATATGATAAGAAATTAAAATACTGCTTAGTATTTCTTTTATTCACTATTTTGTTGATAGATTAATAAAATGATTTTATTTCTATGCATGCATTTCACATGATGTGATTATCATTTTGTGTTTACGATCTATAATAAAAACATTTTTTGCATGATATTATACATAAATACTATCTTCATGGTACAAAAATAAGAATTAATATTATTGTCTACTATATTCTTGAAATTAGATTAGCCCCTAATATTTAAGGTTCATTTGAATTATTGATATTCGGAATACATTGTATTTTTTTATATCATCAAGTCTAGGTACATAAAAATGGTTACTTAAATTGACAAGAATTGTAAATATCTTATGTTTTATGAAAAATTTGGAAGAGAGAATAATAATCACTTATGTGAGGTTTTAATTATGTGGAGGGTGAGGAAAGCTAGTTTTGGTCCACTCAAGTTTTGTCTAACTTATACGAGAAAGGTAAAAAGTGTCCTTGCCAAGGCAGTTGGTCTACTCACATGTTGTCTAATTTTATACCTCCTCACTCCACTTCATCACATTTTTAAAAGAGTTCAATTGCACATATTCATTTTTATACCCATCAAATAAGACAAGGCAATGAAAAATTGTGCCTTATGTCCTGATTGGATACACAACAACGAGGTACAAGATTTTGTTGCACTGGATATGAGAAAATGGTATAAAAGTGTGTCAGCATAGTTTTATTCTTTTTAAAATCTCTCAAAAACGCCCCTAAAATATTACTTCAATTCAAATATAACGCCATTCACATTTTCCAAAGACGGACAATGCGGATACCATTTTTGAATATTTAATAAATTTTATCTTGACCTTTTACCTTGGTGATAATTAATTCATATTTCACCAAAAAAAATCTTATTCTTTCATGCTTAACTTTCATTTTTTTACTTTCAATTTTCTTAAAACTATAATCTCTTTTCTTTCTTTAAGGAACATGAGTTTTTATTCAAACTATTTCTAAATTTAGCTGCCAATTGTTCTGATCAATTTTAACTTTTGCTCCCACTATAGTATTTATTTTTTTCTTTCAATTAAATCTTCATAGTTTTGACTCCGTTTCTATATTATTTTTATGAGGACAAGGTTGTATTCATTAGGAATATATTTTTTGATCTATTACTACATTTGAACTAAAACAAATACAATTTTAAGTTTTGCTGGTTCATTTCAGTTTATTATTTAGCATTGTACTGTGATATATTTGTTTGAGATGTTAGACCTTTAGGCTTTATTTGAATATAAAAGGTTTTAGCCACCTTAACACCATAGATCTATAAATAAAGATTGGGGATAAACAAATTATTAGATATTGTGAAGGCTACTCACAATGGTGAATAAAAGTGCTAAAAGATCATTGCACAAAATTTCAAATCTTCTAAAGTCAGGTAAAGTATGTAATCAAATTGGTTACATGAACTCAACAATTTAACAATTTTTTGTGTTTTGTAAAAAACATGTGACAACCCGCCTACTAAAATAATAGGTGGCCAGCCTAATACCCTAATAATCATAGGAATCATAGATGGTCCATTCTCAGCATCACTGTCGATTAAAATAATAATACGAGATAACCACCAATCGTTTTAGAAAACGGACTGTCAATTTAAAAGAAACTTTTGTAAATAAAAGAAAACACTTAGACAATCCCATTTGCGAAAATGGTGGATATCAAAAATCAATAAATAAAGAATGACAATATACAAGTAATCACCACATAAGCTGTCGGTGCACAGACTAATACACTTAGTTACACAAAGTATTACATTTCCATATTTACAATATAGTAAATGAGTGTAACCCTTGGGCACACATGCCCGAATAAATAACTGAACAAAACTAGAGTTCAATAGAGAGAAACGTCTAAGCAAGTAAACTACAACATCCGCAATATGCCGAAGCTCCATGACAACCGGAATGGAAATGTAAATACGGGTGTCCATGCGGTAGAGCACCTGTAACGGCAAAGAGTATATGTGGAAAACAAGAAATATAGACGGGTCAGGGCCCGGTTTGATATGATTCCCATGTGAATAAAATGCATGACAGTTAAGTGCATAGTTCTCTCATAGTTAACAATAATATTTCTCACCTCTCAATCTAGCAGCAACCTAGCGCAATATCAATGATGATGTTCTAATTAAACAAAGAACAGAAGGCTAACTTCTCTCCAGTCTCAACACTATGCCCTTATTCGTGCGTGGGGTGTCTCGCAAAGCGAAATCCAAATAAGGAACCCCTCCCGATACACTACTACTAAGCAAGGTCGATTGTCGAGATACATTAGACTCTGTCCTAATTAATCCAAGTAATAAAGGCTAACTTCTCCCCAGTCACAACAATATGCCCTTATTCATGCGTGGGGTGTCTCGCAAAGCGAAATCCAAACAAGGAACCCCCCGATACATTACTACTAGGCAAGGCTAATCGTCGGGATACATTAGACCCTTAGCACAATATTATATATATATATATGAGAGGTCTCATCTACTAATACTCAAGGATACATAATTATATCCATTCACCATCAAAACATAATTCCCATTTATTCTTTAGGAATATATAAATGGTACAACATTTTATCAAATGTTTACCAATCAATTTCATCGTATACTAATTAATTTCATAAATTCGTTCCTTATCAGGAAATATAATCATAGTTTTTGTGCTATTTGTGGCATATTCATCTCAATTATACACTTTGTAAAAATATCTTCCTTATCAGGAATATAATCATCATCATATGCTCTTTGTGGCATTTTCATCGTGCTCTTTGTGGCACTTCCTCATGCCCTTTATGGCATTTCATTGTGCTCTTTATGGCACTCATCATACATCAAGTCCAACTTGATTTAGAATAGGTATAATTACATATATATATAACGATTCTAAGATCGTCCATCCGGGTTTCCCCACTGTGCGCGCCCCTAAATGGCTATCATCTTTCAGGCCTATCATTTAGACAACCTGGGATCCCTACCAAAACGTCGGGAAGCAGCCATGTGCCTATGGGATAGTCAAGACCACACCCAGAATCTCCTACCCATCGCAGAAAAATATACAATCACAAACGCTCACGTGGCATAGGGACTATATCCACCCTGCATTCATTAGTCAGGAGGCTTCACCACAACGCGCGAACTTCCCTTAAGATAGCGATTTAGAGAGGTGTGCATCCATCCATTAATATTTATGAAAACCATTACTTTTTCCTTTTGAAAACATCCAATTTTACATTCTCAAAATCATTTGTACTTATTTATTAGTACCACGTTTCATTTTATGTATTTCTTATTCTCAACGTCATATTTTATTAATGACTTAACACCCGAAGTGCCATCAACCTCAACTAGTCCCTAAGACTTCAATGCAATATCATAAACCATTAAAATGGATTTCCCTCCAGGGGTGTCTCCCAAAAGTCTCATCGTAAACATTTTTATCTCCAATTCATTTTTAGGTTTACTCCTAAATCATTCGGAAGTTAACCTATACACTTTAGCCCTCGGGGTAAGCCCAATCATCCCATTAATCTTAGGGAATTAGTCTACCCAAAAATCACCCTCTTGGACTCCCCGTACTTCCCAAAGGAAAGCCCCTAACCTTGGACCTAAAAGAAAAGGGCTAAAAAAAATCAAACTAAGAAAATCTCACAAAAATAGGGGAACCAAATCGATTCTCCACCTAGGCCGAATCGATTCACCCTTGCGAATCGATTCGCTAAACAGCCGAATCGATTCGGTGAGCAAAACTGACTTTTTGTAATTGCCCGAATCGATTCGGTTTTAACCCGAATCGATTTGGTCTGCCAGACCTGTAGCCTACCCCTTATCCGAATCGATTCGCCCCTAGGGCCGAATCGATTCGATCCTGAAATCTTGCCCAGTTAGGGCTACGGGTTGTATGAACCCTAAAATCCCAAAACTTGAAATCTTTGATTTTATCCAACATCAACAACATCTAATTCTTCCAAATCATTTCTACACCATTAATAACTAATAATTTATCCTCAAATCAAATTAAAACTAAGATTTAAGGCTTTAATCACCAAAATCAATAAATACCCATTTAGGGTTTAAATCTCCAAAACTTAACTACACATGAAATTTATCACATTAAATCACATCTAGCAAGTAAGAAACTTGCCTCGAGGTTCGTAGTCTCGGATCCTCTTCTGATAGCAACGAAATCCAACCCCAATCTCCATTTCTCTCTCTTTCTCTCCATTTCTCCCAAGCTCTCTCTTCTCTCTCTCTCTCATTTGGCTTCTAACACAAATGAAGAAAGAAAAGGGGTGGGGGACTTAAACAGGTCTTAAAACATAGATGCCCTCCTTTAAATTGCTAATACACCATTAAAATGACTCGTATCCACTTAATTGAGTTATAACGAGTTAAAAGTGCCCGAAACTCCAAAATACAACTTGGCACTTATTTCGACTATCTCGACCATTCTAAAAACAACCGCACCCCCTATTTTGGCATTCGGAAAAGTGTGAACAAATTTTATGTTCTATATTCATTTTATTTAATTAAATATACCTCAATTTGAATATAAGTCATAACCGTCGTTTTACATATAACGACGCAATATATCATAATATATAATGCCATTTACCTTCTCATACGGTAAATAGACAAAACATAGTAAATATTATCCCTTAATATCAAGGGAAACAATATTTACTCCAACTTCCCCTATTTTATAGAATTTTCCCATCGGGAAAAATAATATAAAATAGCCGCTCAAAAGCCTGGGTTGTTACATACTCCCCCCCTTAGAAGGGAATTTTGCCCTCAAAATCCAGGCTTATAGTATAACCATATAAAGGTATACTGTACTGAACTATCGTTCTATCATCCTAGCAAACCCCTTGGTATAAAAAAAATGGCATCCCTATTGGGCCCAGACTAAGGTTATCATTTTTCAATCTTAGCCTACCTTCTTAGTGCTCTACCTAGCACCTAATCGTTCCTCTAGAACTATCGATCCTACCTTTCTAGTACGGAACGAGACACTTATACATCCCGGCACCCTACTTACAAGAAAGGATCCGAACAATTGTATGGAGGTTTCGATCCCAACAAACTACCACTCCCATCCATCGTCGTTCCACCACTAGTCTCTTCATACTAGGAGGGGAATCGGTCCATTACGGATATGAACACGTTTGCTATAGCGTCCCCTCGGTGAAGCTCATTCTACTTGGCATTCCATTTACTAACCCATCTGCATTACCTTAGAGAAAGGGGATATTCAATCTATAGTCCCTCACGAACTCCCACTTCTTACCGTGAAAAGACTCAATTTCCTGGCTAGGAAGTAGTGCCTCTATTCCTTAAGGAAAATACTACCGCTACGAACTCTAAATCGAGCGGTGAAGAATTCCTCTCATGGATTTTAAATTTTTTAGACGCATAAATGATGGGTTCATGCGCTAGCATTAATACTTCCCGTTCCTGGAAAAGACTCGTTCATCGAATTCACTCTCGATCATAACAACACTTGTGCAGGAGTAAAAGTCAGCTCGTACTTCAACTCCTCTAAAGATAGGTTACCGAGGTAACGCTCTATCTAAGAAAGGCCCCTCCTTCTACGGCCTAACATTCCGAGTCACTCGAGATCCCTTACTTCTTCGTTCAATGGACCAAATCCCACTTAGAGTTAACCCATAAACCTATTGTCGTCAACTCCACACCGCCTCCCTAAAACCATGCTACATGCCCTAAGGGCCTTACGTCCTAACAATCCTAAAGTCAATCTATCTATCCTATTCTAGTCATATAAGTATAATCCTAAATAGATCCCTAGTGTCCAAGACCTTTCCCAACTTCCGACAGTCGCTCGGTTTCATGTGGGGGACGTCTCGTCGAGGCGAAATCCAAACAAGGAACCCTCCCGTTACACTACTACCTCGCATCGTCGGTCGTCGAGAAGTAACGGTCGAAGACACATGATCGGGATCGACGGAATCCTAACTCTAAGTCTTACCACAACAATAGAAAAATAAAAATTTCTAACTGATCGAGCGCTTACTTTCTGTAAGGCACTGGCAATACTTTATCCCAATATACATACATACATCTTTTATAGATGGTCTTCTCATGAAGGCATAAACATAAGTCTCTATTCGACTTTCATATCTTAGTCTTCCCCACATCGATTAGAGGAAAACTATCAAAGTGCTCATATATCTCACATCAACTTAGCCCTTAATCACTCATTTACGTGATTCTTGGCTAAACTTTCCAACCCAGCACCATAACCAACATAAAAAGAAAGAAAAGAAAGAAAAGAAAAGAATATGAACATCTCTCCACTCCCAACATCGTTAAGGTTCATGCGTGGAGCGTCTTGCAAAAGCGAAATCCAAACAAGGAACCCCTCCAACACAATCCCCTTAACTTGTTGGTCGTGGAGATAGGGCAACATCATACACAAGCAAGGAAAACAAGGCAAGCACTCAAACAAAAACAAAACAAATAAATCAAAACAAAATAATTAAAGAAAATAAAAACTACCTACACACCGTAAACCATCTCTATAAAGTCTCAATCCTATATCTAGGTGAGATATTATAGAACAACTAGCTCTTCTCTAGAACTAGAAAATAGAATAACCTCGCAATTTATTCGCTTGCTATCGCTCCAACCAATCCAAACTACCTCTACTCATATATTATATATAATACAAGTAGCACACAATACACATATCAGCACCCGCCCCATAACGAGTGAAAGAAAACATAGGACTTCCTGATCATGGAATCCATACGGATATCGTTACTATAAAAATATCGATACTACCACAAGCTTGATATACACACCCGAATCTAGGGTAAATACAATACTATTCTATTTTATTAGAAGGAAAAGCTCCACCCTCAACTACGGTGGAAATTCCCGACAACAATCATGCCAATCTCCGGCCACTACCAATGGTTCCTAGACACATCACTCTAGTCTTAACCGAACCAAACTACTTCCATCCCAAGCTACCCTAATGATTTCTCACATAGTTCCCTTAACTTATTCAATAAAGGAAACATTCTACTAGCCTCCCCGGCCTCAGTTCAACAAGTCTTCCCCGGGTGGATGTCCACCGATGGGGTCTCATAAACATTTATTTTCCTAAAGTGTTAGCAGCACTTATTCGTGAGCCTATCATTCTATCAAAGGGATCTCTCTTTGGGCAAAACTTCATGTACCACCCTACTATGGCGACTACTATTTCCGCCACTTCAGCCTTACTTCTATGCGTGAGAAGATTTTCCTTCCGCTCTTCGCACCTGGGCATTTCTATGCCCCATGTTAGGCCAGATTCTCGGGCCTCATATTCTCACCAAATGAGATTTCACTTCTCCCATCCGTCCTAACTTCAACATGTGGTCCTCATCAAGGACTTCTCAATCTTTAGATTGACACTGCTCGAAATCCCAAGCTTAGTACCACTCTCTGCTAGCAGCGGAACATGGACAATCATCTCTACCGTACTTAGCAGTCACAGTAGCAATAAGAGGAAATTTTGCAAAAGGGAGCAACCTCTAAAGCGGCCCACATCCCTAATTACGGCTTACCGCTCATAGAAATCCCGTCTCGCGACGTCTTCACGACAACCTCCCTTGATGCCCATCATCTGACGACTTACTAGTCTCACACGATCGCGCAAAAGATTTTCAGGGTTCTTATAGCATAACAGAAGAACGAAATCTCACAAGAGAAATCAACAATCTTAATCTTAAGGCTCTATATCAAATCAGAAGTAATGCTGAAAGAGAAATACACCCGCACAGATTCCTAAGGACTCTATAACCTAATGCTCTGATACCATCTGTGACAACCCGCCTAACAAAATAATAGGTGGCCAACCCAATACCCTAATAATAATAGGAATCATAGATGGTCCATTCTCAGCATCACTGTCGATTAAAATAATAATACGAGATAACCACCAATCGTTTTAGAAAATGGACTGTCAATTTAAAAGAAAATTTTGTAAATAAAAGAAAACACTTAGACAATCCCATTTGCGAAAACGGTGGATATCAAAAATCAATAAATAAAGAATGACAATATATAAGTAATCACCGAATAAGCTGTCGGTGCACAGACTAATATACTTAGTTACACCGAGTATTACATTTCAATATTTACAATATAGTAAATGAGTGTAACCCTTGGGCACACACGCCCGAATAAATAACTGAACATAACTAGAGTTCAATAGAGAGAAATGTCTAAGCAAGTAACCTACAACATCCGCAATATGTCGTAGCTCCATGACAACCGGAATGGAAATGTAAATACGGGTGTCCATGCGGTAGAGCACCTGTAATGGCAAAGAGTACGTGCAAAAAACAAGAAATATAGACGGGTCAGGGCCCGGTTTGATATGATTCCCATGTGAATAAAATGCATGACAGTTAAGTGCGTAGTTCTCTCATAGTTAACAATAATATTTCTCACCTCTCAATCTAGGAGAAACCTAGCGCAATACCAATGATGATGTTCTAATTCAACAAAGAACAGAAGGCTAACTTCTCTCCAGTCTCAACACTATGCCCTTATTCGTGCGTGGGGTATCTCGCAAAGAGAAATCCAAATAAGGAACCCCCCCGATACACTACTACTAACCAAGGTCGATCGTCGAGATACATTAGACTCTGTCCTAATTAATCCAAGTACTAAAGGCTAACTTCTCCCCAGTCACAACACTATGCCCTTATTCATGCGTGGGGTGTCTCGCAAAGTAAAATCCAAACAAGGAACCCCCCCGATACATTACTACTAGGCAAGGCCGATCGTCGGGATACATTAGACCCTTAGCACAATATTATATATATATATATATATATATATATATATATATATATATATATATATATATATATATACATATATATATATGAGAGGTCTCATCTACTACTACTCAAGGATACATAATTATATCCATTCACCATCAAAACATAATTCCCATTTATTCTTTAGGAATATATAAATGGTATAACACTTTATCAAATGTTTACCAATCAATTTCATCGTATACTAATTCATTTCATAAATTCGTTCCTTATCAGGAAATATAATCATAGTTTTTGTGCTCTTTGTGGAATTTTCATCTCAATTATACACTTTGTAAAAATATCTTCCTTATCAGGAATATAATCATCATCATATGCTCTTTGTTGCAATTTCATCGTGCTCTTTGTGGCACTTCCTCATGCTCTTTATGGCATTTCATTGTGCTCTTTATGGAACTCATCATAGATCAAGTCCAACTTGATTTAGAATAGTTATAATTACATATATATAACGATTATAAGACAGCCCGTCCGGGTTTCCCCACTGTGCGCGCCCCTAAAAGGCTATCATATTCCAGGCCTATCATTTAGACAACCTGGGATCCTACCGAAACGTCGGGAAGCAGCCATGTGCCTGTGGGATAGTCAAGACCACACCCAGAATCTCCTACCCATCGCAGAAAAATATACAATCACAAATGCTCACATGGCTTAGGGACTATATCCACCCTGCATTCATTAGTCAGGGGGCTTCACCACAACGCGTGAACTTCCCTTAAGATAGCGATTTAGAGAGGTGTGTATCGATCCATTAACATTTATGAAAACCATTACTTTTTCCTTTTGAAAACATCCAATTTTACATTCTCAAAATCATTTGTACTTATTTATTAGTACCACGTTTCATTTTATGTATTTCTTATTCTTAACGTCATATTTTATTAATGACTTAACACCCGAAGTACCATCAACCTCAACTAGTCCCCAAGACTTCAATGCAATATCATAAACCATTAAAATGGATTTCCGTCAAGGGGTGTCTCCCAAAAGTCTCATCATAAACATTTTTATCTCCAATTCATTTTTAGGTTTACTTATAAATCATTCGGAAGTTAACCTATACCCTTTAGCCCTCGGGGTAAGCCCAATCATCCCATTATTCTTAGGACATTAGTCTCCCCCAAAACCACCCTCTTGGACTCCCCATACTTCCCAAAGGAAGGACCCTAACCTTGGACCTAAAAGAAAAGGGTTAAAAAAAATCAAACTAAGAAAATCTCACCAAAACAGGGGAACCGAATCGATTCGCCCCTTGGGCCGAATCGATTCTCCCTTGCGAATCGATTCGCTAAACAGTTGAATCGATTCGGTGAGCAAAACTGACTTTCTGTAATTGTCCAAATCGATTCGGTCTTAACCCGAATCGATTCGGTCTGCCATACCTGTAGCCTACCCCTTATCCGAATTGATTCGCCCCTAGGGCTAAATCGATTCGGTTCTGAAATCTTGCCCAGTTAGGGCTACGGGTTGTATGAACCCTAAAATCCCAAAACTTGAAATCTTTGATTTTATCCCACGTCAACAACATCTAATTCTCCCAAATCATTTCTACACGATTAATAACTAATAATTTATCCTCAAATCAAATTAAAACTAAGATTTAAGGCTTTAATCACCAAAATCAATAAATACCCATTTAGGGTTTAAATCTCCAAAACTTAACTGCACATGCAATTTATCACATTAAATCACATCTAGCAAGTAAGAAACTTGCCTCGAGGTTCGTAGTCTCGGATCCTCTTCTGATAGCAACGAAATCCGACCTCAATCTCCATTTCTCTCTCTTTCTCTCCATTTCTCCCAAGCTCTCTCTTCTCTCTCTCTCTCCTTTGGCTTCTAACACAAATGAAGAAAGAAAAAGGGGTGGGGGACTTAAACGGGTCTTAAAACTTAAATGCCCTCCTTTAAATTGCTAATATACCATTAAAATGACTCGTATTCACTTAATTGAGTTATAACGAGTTAAAAGCGCCCGAAACTCCAAAATACAACTTGGCACCTATTTCGACTATCTCGACCATTCTAAAAACAACCGCACCCCCTATTTTGGCATTCGGTAAAGTGTGAACAAATTTTATGTTTTAATTCATTTTATTTAATTAAATATACCTCAATTTAAATATAAGTCATAACTGTCGTTTTACATATAACAACGCAATATATCATAATATATAATGCCATTTACCTTCTCATACGGTAAATAGACAAAACATAGTAAATATTATCCCTTAATATCAAGGGAAACACTATTTACTCCAACTTCCCCTATTTTATAGAATTTTCCCATCGGGCAAAATAATATAAAATAGCCGATCAAAAGCCTGGGTTGTTACAAAACATAAGAAGACATTTTTTTTAAAATGGTTGAATTGTTAATATTCGATTGCTTAATTATTTAAAAAGCAGTAAAACTATTTTGTAATTAATAAATGTATTTTACTTTTTAGTTTTGAAATTTATTTTAATTTGAAATATTATTAAAAATAGTACTTGAGTGACGTGACTTCATGTTAAACAATACTCAAATAAACAATAATAATGTTGTAATTTTGAAAATATTTTGAGTTTTTTCTCTTTATCTTACAAAAAAGTGAGTTAACAAATTCCAATAGAAAATATTAGACATGCCTACTATAGCTGCAGCTCAACAGCTCTCTTAAACGGACCGAAAAAAGTAACTAATAAAATGGAAAACAACATTTGTCTCAACTTTTGACCGTGCCATTGGCATGGGCATACCCTAGTGTGTGTACGCGCGCGCGCGCTCGCGTGTTTGTGTGTGTGTGTGTGTGAGTATATATATAGATTTTAGTACATACCGAGTATATATATGTGACACCCCGTTTATTAAAATAAGAGGTGGTCAGCCCGATACTCCAATAAATACAGGAATCATAGATGGTCCATTCTTAGCATCACTGTCGTGAAAATAGTAATACGAGCCACCAATTATTTTAGAAAACGGATGTCAATTAAATATGCAAGTTTAATTAAAACCATTTAGACATTCCAAATTTGAAAAAGTGGTGGATAAGCATGGAAAGACATATTACAACTTACCAACTAATCTACAAAAATAATAACTGGATAAGCTGCCGGTTAATAGGCTAGTACAAAATGGTTACACCGAGTATTATAGTTAAATACAAACAATATAAGTACAATTACAAGACTTGGGAAACACGCCCGAATGTATAGACTGATCATAACTAGAATATACAAAATATGGATGCGCCTACACAAAAAATCCTACAAAATCCGAAAAAATATTGTAGCTCCCTGACACTGAGAATGAGAGATTAACACAAGCGTCCTTGCGACGGAGCACCTGGGCATAAATAAGAACCACACAAAATAGAGAAATATAAGCGGGCCAGGGCCCGGTTTGATATGATATACGTGTGAAGAAAATGCAAAACAGTTATGAATTCTAACATCTTAAACAAGTTTAAATCGCTCTTCACAATAAGAATTATCCTCACCTCTCCTCTAAGTGCACATCCTAGCGCAATACCATCTATAGAGTTAACTATGCATCAATATAAGAGAAAGAGATAAATTCCATATTAATAAGCTTAAATTGCAGTTTTCTAAAATATGATTTCACAGTCCATTCCTCATTAGTAAATTCAGTCCGTACAATTGATTTATAAATGCATTAGCCATTTATGAAATGCCTCGTTCCAGAGAATAGTTACAATCAATATATAACGATTCTAAGACCATCCTTTCGGGAGTCACCCCACTGGATGTGCCCCTAAATTGCTATCATCTTCCAGGGCCCATAACCAAGACAAACTGGGAATCCTAAATCGCATCGCGTGGGAAGCGGCCATATACCTTCGACAATGAGTCATAACCATACCCGAAATTACCTCACTTCGAATAAAAAAAACAATATAACCACCAGTCCTATGGTCGAGGACTATATTCACCCTGCATTCACTAACCAGGGGACTTCACCTCATTCTCATAGTTTCCCTTATGATAACATTTAGAGAGGTATGTATATGCCAGTCATAATTCACAAGATATGCCAATTTAAAATGTGCATTACAATATAACCGGAACCATATGTGTTTAACAACATAAACCATAACATTTAATTATCCTCATACTAGTCTCAGAGAGTTAGCGACATCCATAAGAGTCACTAAGTGTAATTTACCTCATCCTAATCTCTAACAGTCCAAACCATATAACCCTACCTTCCCCTAGTCCTAAACTATCTTACTAAAGGAAGAAACTACCCTAATTTCTATTTACTAGTCCCCGAAATAAGTCCATTACACCCATTCTAATTTAGGGTATTCATATCCCTAATATAAGACTCTAGTACTTTTTATTACTTCATAAGAGAAGGTTACTAGGCCTTAAACCTAAAAGAAAAGGGCTAAAAACTAAGTTAGAAAAATATGCTAAAATAGCAGGATTTTCGAATCGATTCGATCTTGGAAGTGAATCGATTCGCTCCATCTGAATCGATTCGGTCAAAAGAACAAATCTTTCTATTTGTTTTTCGAATTGATTCGGACTGTCCGAATCTATTTGCCAAACACAAACATGTAGCCTACCATTTTAGCGAATCGATTCGCCTGGGTCTGATAGCCCAATTTCGGCTATGAGTCAAGAACCCTAATTTCACACCTCGCTTATTAAAATAAGAGGCGGCCAGCCCGATACTCCAATAAATACAGGAATTATTAATGGTCCATTCTTAGCATCGTTGCCGTTAAAAATAAATATACTAGATAACCACCAATTATTTTAGAAAACGGATGTCAAAATAAAATTTTGTATGTTTAAAAGAAAACCATTTCTACAATCCAATTTAAAGAGATGGTGGATAAAAGACAATATAACAATTTCATTCATTAACAAAATAATAACCGAATAAGCTGTCGGTTAACAGACCAATACAAGCAGGTCACCGAGTATTAAAATTTAATATCAAATTATATTAAACAAGTATAAAACTTGGGCAACACGCCCGAATGTGTAGATTGATCATAGTTAGAGTACAAAAAGATAGAAGTGTCTATAACAAATATCCTATAACATCTGCAAAATGTTATAGCTCCATGACACTTGGATGGAAGAGTCACTATGGGAGTCCTTGCAGCGGAGCACCTGGGCGTAAATAGGATTCATGAAAAAACAAGAGACATAAACGGGTCAGGGCCCGATTTGATATGATAAACATGTGAATAAAATGCATGACAGTTATGAATATCTAATCATCATAAAAAAAACTTATCTCGCTCTTCACAAATAATAATAATCCTCACCTCTCAATCTAAATGCACAACCTAGCGCAATATCAATTACAATGATGAATATTCATTTATGCATGAGAATATAACTCAATTTCACTTAATTAGATTCCGTTTCAGGTTTGCACATTATGACTTTACAAGTCTATTCCTCATTAGGAAACTTCTTCCCAAAACAATTTATTTCATAAAATGCTTCACCATTTATAAAATATCACTTTCATAAGAATAGTTATAATCACAACATATAACGATTATAAGACCATCCTTCTGGGAGTCACCCCAATGGATGCGCCCCGAAATAGCTATCATTTTTCAAGGCCTATCACCAAGATAACCTGGGCATCCTAATTCGCGTGACGTTGGGAAGCGGCCATATACCTTTGACAGTGAGTCATAACGATACCCGGAATTACCTCACTTCGAAAAATAACAACACAATATACATAACAATCGGTCCTATGGCCGAGGATTATATTCACCCTACATTCACTAGCCAGGGGACTTCACCTCATGCGCGTAACTTCCCTTATGATAGCATTTAGAGAGGTATGTATATTCAATTCATCATTCACAAAATATGCCAATTTAGAAGGTACATTACATTTGATCCAGAGCCATAAGCGTTTCATATCACAATTTATAAACCACAACATTTAATCTTATTTCCATATTAGTCTCCAAGAATTTAACGACAACCCTATAAACCCATAAGTATGATATTACTTCAGCCCCGTTTCTAAGAGTCCACAATTATATAACCCTATTTCCCTTAGATTTAGACAAGATCACTATGTAAAAAGGACCCTTACTTTCCTCTAACAACTAACTAAATAAATAAATTCTCGGTCTAAGCCCCAACTCTCGTTTCTAACCTAGGTTCTTGAATACCTTAGTACTAGACTCTAATACTCCAGTTTTACTTCATTCAAGAAGGTTCCTAGGTTTATACCTTAAAAGAAAGAAGCTAGAGAAAACTATGGATTTCGGGTGGAAAACAGGGGACCGATCAACCGGCCCCTGACCCCCGGTCGACGGTGCCTATATGGTTTTGTCTACTAAGAAATGCAGTAAGCCCAATTCTTTTGGCCTGATTGACCGGTCATTGGACCGCGGTCTACCGCGCTTTCAAAATATGCCTATCGAGAAAAGCGATAGGCTTTTCCCTTTAAGCACGGTTGACCGGGCTTTGGACCGCGGTCGACCTCGCTCACCAGACCCACAACTTAACCTTGTACTAAAATACAAAACCCAAAACCTAAACGCCATTCTCTTACACTTCCTTTATTCTCATCAACCAATAACATAACCATAACATTTCTACACAACAATAAACCACTATACACAACTTAAATCATCCAAACAACAAAATCTAAGGGTTAAACACTAAAATTCATCAAAACCTACTATTTGTTCAATTCTTTCAGATACACAACCATCACTACAATTTATCCACATAAAATCATATATTTGCAAGTTAAAAACTTGCCTTAGGGTTGTAGTCTCAGATTTTCTTCCGGTAGCAACGATTCCTAAGCTCAAATCTTCAATTCTCTTTTTCTTCTCTTCATTTCTCCACAATTCTCTTTCTCTCTAGGTTTAGAAGATATAAATGAGTATAAATGTGGTTGGAAGACTTAAATGACCATTAACACTAAATTCTAGCTTTAAATGTTATTACACCATTAAAATGAATCGTAACAACATAATTAAGCCATAACCGGTCAAAAGTACCCGGAACTCAAAAATACAACATGCCACTTATTTTGACTATCTTGACTATTTCAGGACTAACCGCGTCCTCTAAATTGGCATTCGAAATAACATAAATCATTACATGTTCCAACATCATTTTAAACTATAACTATCACTCAAAGCACAACGACGCAATAAAACATAACATGATGCTATTTACATTCACTTAACAGTAATTATGCAAAACTTAGTAAATATTATCTCTTAAATCACTTAAAATAATATTTACTCCAACTGCCATTATTTTATATAATTACCCCACATGGAAAATTTATATAAAAACAATTACTCAAAAATAAGGGTTATTACACCTAAATACCCCAAAACTTATCTTTCTTCCCTCAAATCCCAACATAATCAACTCATACTAACACCCAATCATTCCTACACCATCACTATCTATTCAATCCAACTCAAATTATATCTAATTAAAACATTAAGGCTTTAAACACGAAAAATCATTAAAACCCATAAATGGTTTACATCTCCAAAAACACACAACCATCAATACAATTTATCCACACTAAATCATACATATGCAAGTTAGAAACTTGCCTTGAGATCTTAGTCTCGGATTATCTTCCGGTAGCAACAATTCCAAGCTCAAATCTTCAATTCTCTCTCTTTTCTCTTCTTTTCTCCCAAGTTCCCTCTCTCTCTCTCTCTCTCTCTCTCTCTCTCTCTCTCTCTCTCTCTCTCTCTCTCTCTCTCTCTAACTCTCTTTTAGGTTTAGAAATAAATGAGAAATAAATGCTCTACGATGACTAAAATGCCCAATAACATTAAGTCCAACATTAAATGCTACTACAAAATTAAAATGACTCGTAACAACATAATTAAGTCATAGCTTGTCAAAAGTACCCGGAACCCAAAAACACAAGTTAGTACTTATTTTGACCATTTCAACAATTTTTGGACTAACCGCACCTTCTAAATCGGTATCCGGGATATCATAAATTATTTCATGCTCCAACGTCCTCTTAAATCATAACCGTCGCTTAAAGCACAACGACGCAATAAAATATAATAAGATGCTATTTACATTCACTTAACAGTAAATATGCAAAACTCAGTAAATATTATCTCATAAATCACTTAAAGTAATATTTACTTCAACTTCCTTTATTTTATATAATTAACCCGCATGGCAAATTAATATAAATATAATTACTCGTAAATAAGGGGTATTACTATATACTAATTTTTTACATAGTAAAAAAAAATATTTTTTAGTTGAATTTTTTTGTGGTATCTAAACATTTCAAGGGACCCATATAAAAAAATTAACTCAAATAACATATTTACTATTATAAAAAAATGGTCAAACTTGTACACATTTTAAACCACTTTAAAAGTTGTGAATGTTTGACTCATTTTTTTTAAATAGCAAATAAAGTTATTTTGAGATGATTTTTTTTATATGGGTCATTTGAAATGTTTAAATACCACATAAAAAATTTAACTCATTTTTTTTTTAATATTTTAGAAAAATAAGTTTCCGCCAGGAAATATGTATACTTAGTATGTATGAGATCTGCTCTCTCTCTCCCTCTCTCTCTCTCTCTCTCTCAGAGAGAGAGAGAGAGATTCAATAATGAAGATTTTATCTTCATTAGAATTGTTTGGACTTGTAAATATTTGTATAGTATATAGATTCATTAAATCACATGCCAAAACTTTTGAGTCTTTTATCAAATTGATAAACCATCTATATTTATATATTCATATTGTTCGTTAGGTCTCTAATTCTCCGGATGATCATTGAACACCATATCATCATCATTTATAAAAAGAAATTTTATTTATAAACAATTAAGAGAAAAAGCCTCTCATAGTGGCTCTCACAAGCGCTACGAAAAAAATGCAATGCAGAATGAAGAACATTAGAATATATTGGTAGCCGAATAAAAAAAATGCAATGCGGAATGAATAAAAAATATTTTTTAAGCACGAAACAATTTTTTTAATTATAAACCCATATGTTTAACAATGCAGTAGTTTTCAGTAAGAAAACAAAAATTCACTCTCTAGCTGATCCTATAAATTACCATGTTTAACGAACCGAAAACTTAGAATGCACAATAAACTACCAAAATTATGAAAAAAATAAAATAAAAGGGGGTTCTTTGTGTTTACTTGCAGCGTCGCCCAACAACGAGCACGAGAGAGAGAGGGGGGTGGGGAAGAAAATGAGATTAGGTTTTTGGGTGTTTCTTTTGTCTTTAATTTTTTTAAGCTGCATGCGTATTTTTTTAAAGACCCGTTGGTTGGTTCGTACAGGAATCCCTCCTATATATCTATATACTAACGGATGCCTCTGCCTAAAGTCACAGTTGAATCTTTCAAAAATAAAGAGCGGTTTCGAATCCAACAAATCCAAGTTCCAATTAACAAATATAATCCACATGAAACACTTAACTGTAATGCGGAACATATTCAATTGAATCAATTTAATAATGTAATAGTATAATTACCTACTCGATAGACTAAAAAAATCACCAACACTCCATATCCACTATATGAATTTGAATATTGATACCCATGTCCATTTAATCCATGACTACAAAACACGGAAACCACTCGTGAGAAATGGCAATTTGTGAAAAACGTGACTGTGTGATAATTGACTAAATTCGCAAGTTTATAATTCGACACACTTATTTAATTAAAGTCTATTTTTAAGAAAACTTAAATTAGCTCCTACACATGCATCTAAACATAATAAATAATTCAACCCATGCATGAAAAATAAAGACGACCGATTGAGAAAAAAAACCCTTTCGGGTAAAACATTTTATAAACACTTTGAAGAATTCACAAGACCTTTAACTTACATACAACCTGATAGTATCCCATAATTGTGTAATGCACAGTGCCTTCAGTAAAACTTCAAAGATACGAGAGGTGGCTAAATACCATCCAGGTGTCAGTTCGTCGTCTTTGACTCGTCCGCACGCAGAATGACTACGCTCGGTATCCACCGATCAAATATGGAGATCCTTTCTCCATAAAGGTTGAACAAAAGCGAAGTTGTGTTCTTGAACACCAAAACAATTCACTAAAGCATATGGGAGTATTGTGAATTGAAAACCAAAAAGGGATTAAACCTCAAAAGGAAGACGCCAAAAGAATTCTGCTTCGCGCTTTTTCTGTTCTGTAAAATGCTGAGACTTCTTGAGAAAAATATTACCATTTAATGAGTATTTATAATAAAACCGCACCGCCTCGAAAACCATGCTCGTTCGAACGAGATAGCAATCTTGCGCGAATGAAGGATAGATGTCGTTTGAACGACATCTCGCGACACTGCCATGTCGTTCGAACGAGATTTTTATCTTGCTTGAATGACCTGGGCATCAAAACCGAGGTACTCTCCAACACTTAGAAAAAATTACTCATTCTTAAATTTGACGAAAAGGTCCGCTCCAACACTTAAATTTTTTTTTATAAAAATATCCCAAATGCTCTAAGTGAAAAGTTAAGGTATTTAAAACAAAACCTTACCAAAGTAAACTTCGCAGAGTCTTTCGATGAAGAACTTGATTAATTCGAATCCATCTTGATGTAGATTGCTCTTGAACGCTCTTCGACGGTGTAGCGGTATATGACATAATAAATTGATAACGGACTTATAAAAATATGCCCTTACAAATCTCCCCCTATGTCTAAGCCGGTACATACATAAAAAATCCGAATTATCAAAAACCAAAATGCTTATACAAATCTACCCTCCCATGAATAAATATGCAAGGTCTCAAACTGTTCTTTAAAAATCATCGTCAACACTCAAAGCTTTTCTCATCAGGGTGTGCAACATAGTGATCTTCAATCTTTGTACCAACACACATGAGAAAAAGTAAAACCTTCGTGACGCATCGAGTTTGAAATGATATAATAATAAATCAATCAATATAATCAAATCTCCCCCATAATGCAAAAACTCCCCCATAACATGATAATTCTATCTCCCCCTTTTTATGATGTCCCCAAATAGACAGATAAGAAGAAAAAAATCAAAACTTGGAGTGTCACGATAAAATTGCATGGCAAATATGAATCAATCAACTCGCATGCGAAGGAGTATCCCACAAACATCCACAAACTATTTTTGGATTTTTTTATTTTTTTTATACAAATTAACATACTAAAAATCACACCATGGATTTAAACTAAAACAACCAAGTCATGGAAATGGAATGAATGGGTGTGAACACATTCAATAGGTAAATAAACTCAATCAATCATATGTGCACGATACCTATGTGTACCCCTAACGAATGAACATCAAAAGTATCCTTAGGTATAAAAATTGTTGAATTTAAATGATATCGTCTTATGCAAATTAACAAATCAGTGTTAAAGTGATTTCCACAACAATAACATCCAAAACTATGTAGCGCTCTTTCAAGACTTTCAAGGATGTTCAAACCCATTATAATTCTCCAACTAAACTCCCTCAAATATATTTTCTTTTAGAGGTGTTAAACTAAATTCTCAAACTTTGGAGAATTGGTGAAAAAACCTAAGTGGCCCATAATTGGCATGAATTTCTTTTTATTGCCTTTAAATTTTTTTTCGAGATCTTTTTAACCTCTTTGGATCCCTAATAATAAAATTCCTCAATTTTTATGTCCAATTTAAATGGCGGATTAATCGCAAAGGATAAATAAAAATCTCTCGTAGCCCTTCACCATTTTTAAACAAAGAACACAAACTCACAAACGGCTCTTACATGCACAACTTTCTTATCAAGTTTTATCGCGCTTGATTCGTTTTAAGGACAGGATTGAAATGAAAACACCCAACCAACATGTGATAAGACAAGAACAATAACGAAAAAAATTCGTGCATGTGTGCAATAAAGGAAACATGAGTCAAACATGTAGGAAGTGACACTTAATTACATCTTAATGACTCTAAACATTGTAAAGCATATGGATGAATTGACCTATTGTCTCAAAACACTATCAAATTTTCACATGAAAAAAAAATGGAATGATGTTATGACTCGGTCACCCTAAGTGTTTATCCATAAAAGGTGCAAACAAAATACAAAAATCTTTTTGAATTGTCAAAGTTGACCCAAAAAAATATGAATGGACACTCAAAAAATGGAGAAGCTTTTTTGCATTTTTCAAAAGCAAAAATTTGTACAAAAAGTACATGTCACAATGCTAGAAAACATAAATATCATGAAACAAAAACTAGCGTATGACAAACATGCGAACACAATTATTTATATGATATGGCAAGAGAAGAATCATGTGCAAGAAAACGAGAATCAACTTGTCTAAAATCTAGTGCCTCTAAAATTGACTTCCTAACCCAAATAGATGTGAAACGTCGTGTGGGGGATTTGGGAACACTAGACATAAACTTCTCAGGACATTTTCCAACATCAAAACAAAATCTCCTAAGGTGACCTTTCCTACCACAATGTGAACATGTGTAAAAGGGTGGAACCACACCTATGGGTTGACCTTTTCTAATATCCTTAAAATTGGTTGACCCTCTAAAAAAATAATGGTTTTGGCTTTAGCACTAGAAGCATGAGAACAAAATGAGCCATTACCATCACTATCAAACCTACTCGAGTCTGCCAAATCATTTTTGAACTTCAAAATTTGACTCAAGCGAATAATTAGACTCTTCCAAATTAAGGGTCGCCTTTTTAAAATTTTCAATAATTTCTAGAAGGGTATCTCTCTCCCCCTCAATAAAATCAAACTTTTCCCTAAGAGTCTCTTCACATGCCACAAACTCATTGATTAATATATTTTTGTCATCTTTGGCACAAACACAAACCATCAAATTTTTAAGGTCTTCAAATTCTTTTTCTAAAAATAGGACCCTATCATCACTTTCCTTCTTGGACAATTTTAAAGAAACAACTCATGGTCTAAGGAAACAAGTTTCTCACGACAAAAATCTCTTCGATTTTGAATCGTTTGCAAAAGATCCATCGCGGATTTAAAACGAGAATTTTCTTTTTTCAAAAAATCAATTCTTTTAGCAAACGTCAAATTCAAAATATTTAAATCATTAAAACTTTGACTCGTGTCATCAAAGGGGGGCATCTGATTATATAAGTGCTCCATCGAAAAAATTGCGATTTCTCACAAAATTGATTTAAAAAAAAATCAATATCACACAAATTTTGCAAAAAATAGCAATACGCGATAAATTAACGCAACCCGCTCTAATACCAATTTTACGACGTGAGAAGTCAAATTGTATCAAAAAAATAAATCCTTGAATACTCAGGATCACGCGATAAGTTAGCGTACCAACTCTGATTAAATCCGCAATTTTCTAATTCGGCACACTTATTTAATTAGTCTATTTTTTAAACAAACTTAAATCAACCCCTACACATGCATCTAAACATCATAAATAATTCAACCCATGCATGAAAAATAAAGACGACCGATTCAGAAAAAAAAAACTTTCGGGTAAAACCTTTTATAAACACTTTGAGGAATTCACAAGACCTTTGACTTACATACAACCTGATAATCGCCCACAAGTGTGTAATTCACGTTGCCTTCAGTAAACCTTCAAAGATACGAGAGACAGCGAAATATCCTCTAGGCATCGGTTCATCGTCTTCGGCTCGTCCACACGCAGAATGACTACGCTCGGTATCCACCGATCAAATATGTAGATCCCTTCTCCAAAAAGGTTGAAAAAAAATCAATGTTGCGTTCTTGAACACCAAAATAATTCACTAAAGCATATGGAAGTTTTGTGAATTGAAAACCAAAAAGGGATTAAACCCCAAAAGGAAGAAGTCTAAAGAATTTTGCTTTTGCAGTTTTCTATTCTCTAAGACACTGAGACTTCTTGAGAAAATTGTTACCATTTAATGAGTATTTATAATAAATCTGCGCTACCTCAAAAATCGTGCTCGTTCGAACGAGATAGCAATCTCGCATGAACGAGGGACATATATCGTTTGAACGACATCTCACGACACTGCCATGCCGTTCGAACGAGATTTCTATCTCGCTTGAATGACCTGGGCATCAAAACCGAGGTACGCTCCAACATTTAGAAAAAATTACTCATTCTTAAATTTGACGAAAAGGTCTGCTCCAACACTTAGAATTTTTTTTATAAAAATATCCCAAATGCTCTAAGTGAAAAGTTAAGGTATTTACAACAAAACCTTACCAAAGTAAACTTCGCAGAGTCTTTTTGATGAAGAACTTGATTAATTCGGATCTGTCTTGATGTAGATTTCTCTTGAATGCTCTTCGACGGTGTAGTGGTATATGATATAATAAATTGATAATGAACTTATAAAAATATGTCCTTACAATTTCTAATAAAACAAAGCCTTCCACTTGCATTAATGAAAATTATAAATTCATACTAAAAAATCATAGATAGATAAACTAACAAAAATCTACATAAGAAAGTAAATCCAAATTTATCATTTCAAAGAGGTTCATTAAGTGAATTTTTCACTCAATAAAAAAACAAAGACACCCTGCTTTGAACTAATCTTCATCTTTTTATGCCCTTGAAATCTAAAGATTATGCAACTAGTAATTATTCTGGGTCAATTCTAGAAAAATCATTCTCCTGTAAACCAATTTTTCAAAATGAGAAAATAAACAATGTTTAATCTCCAAATTACCTCCAACACTAATTTGTCTAATAAGAGAAGATTCAAATGAATTATTGTCATTATTAACATATCTATGTACTATTTTCTATAATGAAAAACTATATTTTGAAGAATCTTAGTTTAAACTAAATTATATGCAAAAGAAAAAATAGTTACACAATATAATTAGAAGAAAAATGGAGCTTGTCATGTTGTGTAATATTCCTGTCAAAAAGGTGCTCATTATATCGTATTGGGTCGTGCAAAATAGAGTACCTCAACGCTCAATCAAGATATATACACATTTGGTGTGACACATTGACATTCGCATCGGTACTGTCTTATTTCTGGATCCAACAGTAGTGAAGCCCAGACACAGGCCAATGCGGGTGCGACACATCACTATCTGGCACCAATTCGTGTCGCAATCATGAGTCGTCCTGGAAATATTGCGCAAAAAATATTAAAGAGTGCATAATTTTGTATTATTTATTCCCACATCTAGGCTTTGTTAGGTCCATTGTTGCATAAATAATAAGATTTTAGAGTCGTTTTCGTAAAATAAAAGGAAAACACAAGTTTGAATAAAATTCGAGTTAAAAATATAATTTAGTAAATCTAGGGGTGAAATTATAATTTCAGATACTTTATGGGTCTAAAAATATTTTTTTAAATGCTTACCTAGGCAAAATAATGGTCTCCCTGAAATTTGGTTGAATTGAGAGTTAGAATAAAAAAGTTCTGAATTTCTGGGTCTAAAATGCAAATAAGGGTAAATTGATAATTTTTTAAATATTCTGGGGCTGAATTTGAATAATATATGTCATTTTATATTTTTAAAATTATCTCTGAAATGTGGTAAAGATACGAGTTCATTTGCTAAAGATATGAAGGTTCTGGGAAGAACTAAAAGAAGCACAAAATCTTGGGGTCAAGGTATGAAAAAAGGAATTTTAGAAATTTGTTAGGTATATAATTGATTGAAGCGATTACATAAATGAAGAGGCTTCCTATCCTGGTGGTTGTATGTGTGCCTAAGGGATAATTTCGCAATGGGCTCGATTCCGAGGACCTGTATTCTTTTTTGTTAAAAGGCTTAAAGCAATAAGGCCCTGTTTGGCCGCAAAACAGACATGAAACTATCATTCAGACATGCCCTAAAGCATCCCATCAGCTTTATCAAATTCTCCGAACAGATCCATCACTTGTCAAATAAAAATATAATTCCTTTTATTTTGATAAACAATAATCCCAAAGAGAACTTCCAACTCAAAAGCTAACCAATGAAAAAAGTGTCCAATTTTTATTTCAAACTCCAATTTCGTGAATAATCTTTTTAGTAATTAATTTTGGTATTTTAAACTCCCATATTAATCAATTAAATAGGTGTTTCACACCAACTCAAACATCTCACATCTTACCCTGTAAATATGATCCTTTTGTCTTATTATTTGGGAGAGAAAATTTTACAGAGAGTTTTGAGATATCGTTTTTGGTTCTTTTTTTAAAAAAAATATTTTTATGAGAGCCAAGGATTATTCTTTTGTGGGAGAAGTTTTGTCAAGATCAATTGTAAGATTCGATTATTGTTGTAATTTTATTTATTAATAAGAATTAGTATTTATTCTTGCACTTGTATTTTTTCTTCAATTATGCTAGCTTAATTTCTTTACTAGGACTAGGTGAAGTTTATTATGTTTGATTAATATTATGTGTAGTTTAAATTCATTTTTGATTCCCTAGATGTTCTAAAAGTTTTAAAAATTCAATATTCATTTAAAACAACACATGAGTGTGTTTTAAACCTTCGACATTGTTTTAAAAAATCATTTTTTATTTAATGTATGAGTATTTTTTGACGGGCTATACTTTTATTAAATTAAACGATAGTCCATGCTTAAAGAAAATACTTTGAAATTTAAAAGTGAACTTTTTAAGGGAATAGAGATTTTATCCGTCTAAACTTAGAGACGTGAAATTTTATTGTGAACTTAACCGTGTTATTTTTCGAATTAAATGGTATAAGAGTCGGTCTAATTTGAGTTGTGAAATCACGAATGAAGAGTTTAAATTATTGCATAATATTAGTTAAACGTGATAAATGGATCCAACTTCCTAATTTTTGCGCTCACTTGATTATATCTCTCATAGTCGTATTTTTTATGTGTGTTAGCTTAGTTTAATATTACATCTCATTTATTTCTAAGTGGTGATGGATTCAGGTTTTAACGAGTTAAAGCAACTCTTGACTTTGTCTTTCAACGAGGACGGGAACAATCTAAGTTTAACAATCTTGTCGGTGAGGTATTGGTACTTAATGGTCCCACATATCTCCTCAAATTCATGAACATAAAGGTAGGGATAGTCTTTTTCGGTACCTCGAAACACGAGCAACGTTTGAATTATTCCCGGATAAAATTGAAAATTGTTCACATTGTGCTCGGGTAGACAAATACACGAAGGTTGACTAGATCTAGTCGGATAAATGTAATATTTTAAGGGAACGTGGTGCTAACTCGTCTCTCATCTTGGTGAGTAACGACAATTTACTTACATACGTATTGGGAATGCTAGACTTCACACTCGACAAACGACTGATATGATCTCGAAATCAACTTCGCATGCACTGAGCACACCCGAATTTTTCTCTTTTTTTATGATTTTTTTATGCGAAGGAATACAAATATTTGACTCAAACCACATAATTTCTAGCTAACACAAAATAAATTCAATTATCTAATTTAGGTGAGGGGAATTTTAATTTTAAAATCTATTTTTTTCGAGATTAATCAACAACAATAGGGGTTTCTGAATTAATCTCCCTAATTAGACAGCTCTTACTCTTTGATAAGGGAGAATTTAGAAGACGACAAACTACGGTTGTCGCTTCAAATCTGAATTCTTCCTCCAGGTAGGTGGTCGGTATGAAGACTCATTAAAACCTACCAATCCTAGATAAGGTAAAACGAAACCGATTTGACAAGTTTGCATTGGACTAGCTTTTAATTCTAGCTTCGTTAAGAGGTTTCCTATGAGCTATGTAAAATCCTAAGGCCAACATCTACTTGATTTTAAATTAAATGTGGTGGCTCGAGATATGAAAATGCTAGGTTTATTAGTGATTTTCGGGCCAAGGAAGGGTGATGATATCCCCACCTTATCTTTCACACAGGTTTTGTCCTTAAATCAATTTATGCAACGTACTAATTTAAGTGCGAAATTGAACCACGTAGGAGCACACAAACACGTACCTCCATTGTGGACCTTTTTACGATAACTTATTTATGCCAGACCGAAGTTTAAGTTGACATCGATCGGAGGAAAATGTCGCCTATGTTTCAGTCATCCCCGAGAGTTCCTTGTGCTTGTGGCAAGATTGCACAAATTTTCTTCACGTTCGGTCACGACACACGCACTAGTGGTGTATCTAATCCAAAAAAAAAAATAACAAAGCACACTTATGAAACAAATTTTAGCCTTTCATTTTTTTATTTTTTTGAAATGGAAAATTTGTAACTAGAAAAAAAATTGAATTTTCAGTTTTTCTAAAAAAAACTTTTACAGCAAACTACTTAAAAAAAAATGATTCCGGATTTCTTTTTTAAATATAAATTTTTATGTATTTTTGTGATAAACTAGTGCTAAAACTATTTGTTTTACTACAAAAACAGTTTAATCTGATTTTCTTTTACTAACTAAAAAACCAAAAATTCTAGATGTTGATATATATGATTTTTTTAACTAACAAAAATGGGAAAAGTAAAAAAAACTAGTTCGAAAGTCCCAACTTCTTTTCAATTTTTTTTTGTCAAATCCCCGGCAACGGCGCCAAAAACTTGTCTGTTAATTTATAAAATTAAGCCTAACACCAACCTTTTTACATTATTCAGTTGCAAGCCCATTTGAGCCAAAAAGAAAATATGTTTTTTTGTTGAAAATCCATTATATTATCCAACTCCAACTCAGAGTTTAAAGTCCAGAAAAAAAGCCATACCCATTTTCTGAGAATAGTAAGGTAAAATTACAGTAGGAAAAAGAAGCCAAAAAAGAAAGAAAAATAAGTTTGAAAAAAATGATGTGTGAAAAGAAAAGAAAGAAAGAACGAAAAAAAAGATCTCGTGAAAAAAAATGAAAAAAAGGGAAGAAGAAGAAAAGAAAACTGGAGGTTGGAAAAAAGGGCCTAATAGTCAACATACCGAAAACCTCTATATTCTCAAAAAATTTGAACTCCAAAAATCATTCTTTCTATCCAAAAATCGAGCTTACAATACAACCAAGAAAGCCCTAATTGGTCCCAAGGGAATTTAATTGTAGTGTGGAGAGAACATAAATAGGATCTATGGTATGATTCAATATTTTCAAAAAGTAATCAATTTTTCAATCATGAGATCATATTCATCCATTATTAAAAAAAAGAAACCGTTTTTTACTATCTATATGTGAAATTTCCTCATTTAAATATACTATTTTATTCACATATACTTAGAGAAAATAACTGATTTTCAAGTGTTCGATTGTGAGTGCATCCCGTCAGATTTTGAAATCAAAACAGACTTTCCATTAAGAAACGTAATGATCAAATCTTTTGAAATGGACAGTTATATTAGCTATGAAAACACACATAATAAGTTGAAATTGAGAAATGAAGTTCTTCAATATTTATGAAATTCACACTCAAACATGATTATATTCCTTTTGTGTCGAGTCAAGTTTTTGAATTTTGTGGGTATATTCACTGCAAACCCTCACAAGACAAAACTCGTACACAAGGGTAACCTAGAGGTTTGTCGGCTTGATTAACATGCTAAGTGCAATCGTGATTCCAACGAAAGTGAGTTAGATGTTAAAATTGTAGTTTTGCTCAAGGACTTGCAAGGTTTAGGTTTTGGGGTATTTGACGAGTGCGTAATTTTGTATTATTTATGGATAAATCTAGGCTTTGTTAGGTTCGTTGTTGTATAAATAATAAGATTTTAGAGTCATTTTCGTAAAATAAAAAAAAATGCAAGTTTGAATAAAATTCGAGTTAAAAATAAAATTTTTGTAATCCCAAGGGTGAAACCATAATTTTAGAAACTTTATGGGTCTTAAAATAATTTTTCAATTCTTATCTGGGAAAAATAAGGTTCTCCCTATAGTTTGGTTGATATCAGAGTTAGAACGGAAAAGTTATGAATTTCGGTTCATATAGGTCTTTTTATATTTTTACAGGTACCGCTGAAGTGTGGTGAAGATATGAGGTCATTTGGTAAAGATATGAAGATTGTGGGAAGAATTGAAAAAAGTACAAAATCTTGGTGTCAAAGCATGAAAAAAGGAATTTTGAAAACCTGTTTGGTATATAATTGATTGAAGTAGTATAGTAGATGAAGAAGCCTCTTGGACCGGTTGTTGGATGCGCGACTAAGGGAAAATTTAGTCCTGGGTTCAATTCCCAAGGCCCCTGTTTTTTCTCTTTAATTAAAAGACTTCCAAAATAATAAAGACCTATTTGGCCCCAAAACATGCGTGGAACTGTCATCCAAACACGCTCTAAAGTGCGCCATTAACTTTACCAAATGCTCCGAACTAGGAATATAGTTCCTTTTGTTTTGATAAAGAAGAATTCCAAAGATATAACTTCCAACTCAAAAGCGAACCAATGAAAAAAGAGTCTAATTTTTTATTCAACCTCCAATTTCATGAATAACATTTTTAATAATTAATTTTGGAATTTTAAACTCCCATATTAATCTATTAAAATAGGTGTTTTTCACCAACTCAAACACCTGACCCCTTATATGATAAATAGGACCCTTTGGGCTCATTATTTGGGGGAGAAAATTTTAGCGAGAGCTTTGAGATATAGTTTTTGGTTCTTTTGTTTTTAGAATATATTTTTGTGAGGACCAAGAATTATTCTTTTAAGGAAGAAGTATTGTCAAGATCAATTATAAGACTCGATTATTGTTGTAAGTTGATTAATGACAATTAGTATGCATTATTACACTTCTATTTTTTCTTCAATTATACTAGCTTAATTTATTCATTAGGACTAGGAAAAGTTTATTATGTTTGATTAATATTGTGTGTAGTTTAAATTTTTCTTTAATTATTGACAGCTTCTAAAAGTTATAAAAATTTGGTATTCATTTAAAACGACAAGAGGGTATATTTTAACCGTCGATATTGTTGGAAAAATAATTTTTTGTTTTACGTATGAGTACTTTTTGATGGGTTATGCTTTTATTAAATTTATTAAAAGTTCATTCTTAAAGACTATACTTTGAATTTTAATAATGAACTTTTTAAAGGAACAGGTATTTTAGCCATCTAAATTTAGAGACATTAAATTTTATTGTAAACTAAACCATGTTATTTTTCGAATTAAATGAGACGAGAGTCAGTTTAATTTAAGTTATGAAATCGGGAATGACGAGTTTAAATTATTGCATAATATCAGTTAAACGTGATAAATAGATCCAACGTCCTAGTTTTCACGCTCACTTGATTATATCTTTCGTAGTCATATTTGGGCTAGTTGGATGGTCATAATTATTTTGAACGAATAAATTGACAAAAATTTATGGGTTTGACCCGTATTTACACTCGTTATTCTATAATAGATCTTACACTTGCGGTATTTTATAAATTTACAAACAAATATGGAGCATAAACATGAATTATTACACCAAATATTGGAAGAAAAGAAGAAAAAAAAGGAGACACTGACGCCACACAAAATGTGTGTGCTACGTGTGTACCTACACCTCAAGTACAAGTTGGTCACTCAAGTAATATCCCGTGAGTCATGGTCAAATCCTTAGGAAATAGGAAGATACACGTGACGATGATGACAAGGTAGACTTCTAAAATCCGGTTGATGACCCTTGAAATAAAAGAAAAGGTGATTAATTTTTTTGAAAAAATTCTACTTAATTAAGAAAACCTAACTAGCAATTGCAATTTTTATTTCAAAGAAAGCAAAAATTGACATATGGATTTTTAAAGACTATTTGGAAAATGTAGAGTCGGGATCGAATCCCCCGGACTGTAGGTATTTTCGTTAGATACAAATTTTGTAATAATTATATATTTAATTAAAAGAAACATTAATTAAATCAAAACACTAAATATGTGAAAATATTACTCCGCACGATATTTAGTCAACAAAAATATAACGCGAATGAAAAAATTGTTGACACATTTATCTTATCCCCAAACACTCCGATCACAAGCAAAAAATAGAGTTAAGAAGCCAAAAATTTTAGTCCCACCAAAGATATCAAATCCTATAAATTATGTGTACGATTACGTCCAATTTTATATCTAACTTTCATGCCTAGGTTGGGTTTATGATCCCCAACTCTCTAAAAATCTAGTCGAACATGGTTATAGTTACTATGAACGAGACTATTGACTTTCATGTAGACATGATGAAGAAATAAAGACAAAATGCATAAAATTAATATTACCAATGATAGAGAAAGTAAGGCATGCACAAGAACAAAGCTTGAATGAGAAAATCGAAAAATAGCAAGAATGTATGAAAATGGCTCCAAGAAGTTCCTAATGTTTTCTTGCCTTACAATAAGTGATAATCATGAATAATAACTCCTAATGGCTATTTACAAAGGTTGGAATTCGTTTTAAAAAGTCCTCAAACACTAAAACTCTTGTAGCTAAAAGAAAAAACTAAAAATCCCGTCCCTGGGCGAACACATTGACCAAACCCATTGCGAACCGAACCCATAAGGAGAATCAGTTCACTAAGTCACATAACTGGTTTGGTCCTTTTCTTTGCCTAAGTTTCCCTTATTTTCTTGAATTGCTTTTATTTACAATTTTACCACTGGATATTCTTCTTAACTTTGAACACGCATAACTGTCTAACCGTAGCTTGGATCGGGGTGCCATTTCTTAAAGTGTACTCGTGACTTAAAAATATTACACTTTTTAGTTTCCTCCTCTTTTGGGTTTCATCTATAAAAATTATGAAATTTCCCTTGACTTCCCTTTCTTTTGATTCTTTCATCGTTTTGTTTTTTCTCTCTCATCCATTTGCACGAATTTCCTGTAAAACGTGAGACAAATACACAAAACACAAAATACTCGCCGAAAAGGGTTAGTAGACTAAATATGAGATAAATTTGGGTTAAATGCACAATATTGGACCATAAAAATAATGAAATTAAGGAGACAAATATGAATAATTATGCCTAATCAAAGATCCCTAACTTATAATGTTACCCGTCCCGAGCAATAAAAAAGAATAAGAGTACGAGTTGAAATAAACTTCTAATCAACAAACGTGATACGATAGCTCTTTTGTGGGAAAGAGATCTAATTTAGAGTATGCATCAAGTCGTTAAATCCCCCCAATTTACCCTAGTAGGACGAGTCATGTCTCGTGAGGATTTCCAGGAAATTTACCCACAACATTCATTTTTCACGACTCAGATAAAGTATTAAAATAACTAAAAATCGTACAATTTAAATTCCAAAAAAATAATCACATCAAATTCTTATTTGATAATCTCGATTCATAGTGTGTGTATGTGTAAAGTTGAAAATTAAACACTTTAACTTTCACTGATTGATCATTGTGTTACTTTATAAAATTTCAATTTGATTCAATTTCTCACAAAATGCTCTCGAAAATGAATCACTTGTACTGTGGCTATTTTCTCTCGGTGTACATGATATTAAGAGTAAATATAATTGGACACGATTTCACGCACAACGATTGAAAGGAGAAAATATTTATGGTTCAAAGATCTCATGAACGGAATACGGTCATTGAAAAACTAAAAAATGCTATTATTTATTCGCTCCATGTTGCCTATTTATAATATTTTTGTGTTTTAGCTCTCTATGCAATAATTAATTACATCATTCGGATTCGGTTAGGAATTTTTTGGGTTAAGGTGTTTTGGATAATAATAAAAGTGCTTGGAAAATTTTCTTGCGATGTCGATAGGAACTTTTTCGAGCTTTTAATCATTTTCTTCTTCTTTTTTTTTTCCTTCTATTTTACCTATTTTACTATTTTTTTCATTTGTTTCTTTCTATTTTTTTTGATCATTTTTTCTATTCCCCCCCTTTTATGTTCCATTTGGACTTAATTGATGAATTTTTCGATATTCACAACTTTGGACCAATTAGATTTTTTGAGTTGATCAACTGAAAAGTTATATACCTTTTGAGGCTCAAATGATTTTAAGGCTCAAATCATAAAATTAGATTTTATGATTATATAATATACCTTTTAGATTTTACCCAAAAATTCGTCAAATCATAAAATCTAAATGATATACCTTTTCAGTTGATATACCAATTTTAAGGCTTAAATCATAATTTTTTATGATTTTCTATGGCTAATATATTTTGGTAAACAAACGATGGCCTAACTTTATATGTCCTAATTACTCATCATATTACCTTATGGGTCTCAAGATGAATTTAACTTTGATACATTTTTAATGCAATTTGGAAACAATATTTCCCTCGTTTTTTGTAAATGATTAAGCAAAGATTTAGAGACCATCAACGAATTTTTATCCCTGAAAAGAACTTTAGAGTTAACTTTTAACTCGGATTTATTTAACTACCCAGAAAAAATGATTGGCTCAAAAATCTCACCGGGTTAAAAATCTCCAAACTTATTCGTTATGTCATCAATTTTCGCTCAATTTTCATTTTTGATCAATTTCGGCTTAATGCATTAAGTTTTTACAAATTGAGAATTCAAACAAAAATTAGTGATATTTTTAAAGATTTTAAATTCCAATTTCAATTTTTTTGAATAAAATTATCTTTGACTTTTTCAAAAAAATTCAATTTTTCAATTTTTTTAGACATTTTAAAATTTGTGAAGTTTAAAAGGCGTACGTGTACTTCCTAACTTAAACGTTTGCATTGTCCTCAATCAAAAGGACTAAAATCTAAATAAGAAAACAATAGTGCAAAAATTAAACAAATAGATATTAAAATGCAAATAGACACGAAGAAACTCAGATATATCCATTACCAAGAAAGGGTACATAGTTCTAAAGGAGAAAGAAATAAATGATAAGAACAACATAATAAAAGTAACACATCCACCATAGCTAATGGGAAGGGTTGGTGCATTGGCGTCACAGGCGTATATGTTGTAATAATAATTCGACATTTATGTGTCTGGCCCATACTCAAGTGGTACATGTCTGCTTGGAGCCTCATCCATCAGTGTACTCAAACGTCGTCTATAGTCACAACAATCCTCCCGACGATCCTCTCTATTTTCGGAGATGAACCCCCATCGAGGCGAGCCTCCAAGTGATCCATACGGCTATTTATCACCATCGCATTGTATGCATTTTCGTCAAATTCGACATCGTAGTCGGGGACGACCTCTTCATGGTCACTTTAGTCTTTCCCCTCAACCTCTTCCACTATGAACCTTCCTCCTTGGGACTTTACTCCTCCATTTAAACGTACTCAAAGATAGATGGGGGAGAAAGTTGTACATTCCCTAATTGGGTGGTGCTCCGCCCAATATATATAAAATTGATGGGCTTGGTCTCACGTGCAAAGAGGCCCCACCCGCCGACATGATAGTCGGAGAAAAGAGAACACATGAAATGACTATAGAGTACAGATATTTTTCCGGGAGCTTTTCTATTTGCACCGAGATTTTTTGTACAGAGTATGTACATAGTGACGTGGCCACATATCTTTCATTTTTTTTTAAAGATTTTTATTCTTTTGTTTTTAACAATGGATATAAAAACATTTTTTTATATAAAAAAACTGTTTTCCTATTATTATAATTTTTTTTTTATTGTGTAAAAATATTTTATTTTAAAAAAAAATTGGGTCCGCACCAACATCACTAACCAATCGCGATAATGATGTGGGTCTGCACCAACATCACTAACCAATCGCGATATAGTGTAAAAATATTTTATTTTCAAAAAAAAATTGAAATCTTATTTTATTTTCAAAAACATAATTTTATTTCTATTTTTTAAAAAAAGTTTCTTATTTAAAAAAATAGTATATCTCTTTTTATTAAAAATATGAAAAACAATTTCTTAAGAGATGGCGTGGACCCGCAATATCACGATTGGTTAGTGCTGCTAGCGCGGACTCACATCATCATCGCGATTGGTTAGTGTCGCTGGCGCGGATCCACAACATCATCGCATTTGGTTAATGTCGCTAGCGCGGACCCATCATCATCGCGATGGGTTAGTGCCACTAGCGCGTACCCACATCACCATCGCGATTGGTTAGTGACGCTGGCGCGGACCCATAATATCAGCGCGATTGGTTAGTACCGCTGGCACGTACCCACATAATCATATCGTTTGGTTAGTGCCGCTGGCGCGGACCCACATCATCAACGCGTTTGATTAGTGTCACTGACGTGGACCAACATTATTATTGCGATTAGTTAGTGTAGTTGGCACGGACCCATATCATTTAAATGTTTTTATTTTTATTTTTTAAAACTGTTATAAAAAATTAAAAGCAGTTTTGAAAAAAATATTTTTACTAAAATACGATTTTTTTTTTATTAAAAAAAATCAGTTAGACAGATAACTCTTCCTTTATTTTTTGTCTTTTAGCTCTATGTACAAATCTCGGTCCATCTATCTCGGTGCAAATAGATTTTTTCTTTTTTCGGTGCCCTCAAAGTCCGTGGTAGTGGTCTCATTGAAGTAGATTTGTGAAAGGCCTTTTTGGGCTTGCTCGTAAAAAAATTATAAGAATCTACTGTGCCGAAGGTGAATTGCGAAGTCATTCTTCTTCGAAAGAATGGTGCCGCATGAAATAAGATTGGCGTAGCAGACACGTTCACGGAGTTTCCAGAAGAGAAAGGTGTCTCGGTCCCACGGGGTGTCAGGAGACCAATGTCTTGAACATTGAAGCCACGTGAGAGGTGGATCGGGATTTGGGTAGGTGGGATCGATGTACATTTGCACCCCTTTCACCCACATTTTTCACTATATTATATTGAGTATGAGCGGGACTTTTATGCCATTTACTATGGCCTCGTAATGGCCTCGAGATGTTTGGATGAGGGTCCCATAGAAAATCCAAAAAATCTCGTCGTGGATCTCACATGTATCGGTCAACCAATGACACCACCCAAACTGAGCAAATAACTGAGTGTAGTCGATGGGAAGTTGTTCCCACACACTACTTTTCGCTCAATGAAATCAGTGCGGATGGGGCCAAAATATCTGTTGACCAAATCGTGCTCTTATACAGAGAAAAAATCATCCCAAGCATCATGGTTCTCATTTGTGGTGGAGTTTTCTCAAAACTTCTTGATGGGCCATGAGGGGGTCGGAAAAAATGAAGACTTGGAGAATTTGCAAGAAAGAAAGGTGAATTTTTTTGTGTGGGGGAAAGGGTGGATATAAATTAGTATTTATAAGTGGGGGTGAAAGAGTGGAAAAATTGAAGGGTTTGGTGGGAAAATAGAGGAGGGAATGAAAATGGAGGGTTTTTATATTAGAGGGAGTTAAAAAGGGTGCATATTCGTATATGGAGGGAGGGGGATGTATTGGAGGGGAGGGAATGTGAAAAGATGAGAGGGAAGGGGAAAAAGGTAATAATTCACGTGTTGACAGCAACTAGGCCCGAATAGGTTCGCCCAAGGGCCCGAACCGGTTTGCCCATGGGGTCGAACTAGTTCAGCTCAGATTGTTGTCAAAGCCTGGGTTTTCCTACTTTTTCATTACGCTTGGGCATGGAGGGAGGGAAACTTACAAATATCTTCATGTTGAAACTTTAATTCACTAACGATCACTCAAAATTCACTGAATTTACAACTTCCTTTCTCTTGGGACATGTTAGGGTAAAATTGTTCGCTCATCTATCTTATTAATACGGACTCAAATGACACCTAAACGTGATACACACAAACATGACTCAAAAATATAACATAACCTCACACCACACACATCGGGGGTGCGATGACCTCTCTCCAACTTACTACTCATCCCCGTATACTAGGTCCAACAAAAAGATTGTCTCGTCTTCCTCAATATACCCCTAGAGATATGGATTTATGCATTTTCCATTTATTTTAAATGTGTTCCCATCCTTAGGATCCTCAACCTCTATCGCACCATGTGGTAACACCTCTTTCATAATGAACGAGCCAGTCCACTATGAATGTAATGTGTCAAAAATAATTAAAGTCATGAGTTGTACAAGAACACCTTTTGGCCCGAATGAAACTCTTTTCGATTGATATTTCTATTGATCACAACTTGCATCCTCTTTTTGGCAATGCGGGTGCTCTTATACGCATCGTTGGATATTTCTTCCAACTTAATCAATCGAAGTTTTTTCACTTCACCGGCTCTATCAACATTAAATTTCAACCTCTTAATGGCCTAATATGATTTGTGCTCTAGCACACCATGGATATGGAAAGCATTTCCATACACAAAGAAAATGGGTTCTTGTGTGCGGTCTGGTAAGCCCATAATGCATCGTTTAATCTATTAGACCAAACCTCGGGATCAACAATCTTTTCGAGAATACGCTTAATCTATCGATTGGCTAACTCGGCTTTCCCATTCATTTGTGGGTGGTAATTAATCCCAACCTTGTGGGTGATTTCATGCTTTCCCAATAACTTCTCAAATGGCCTATTTCAAAAGTGCGTTCCATCATCACTAATGAGGGATTTTGAAGCACCAAAATGAGAAAGTATGTGTTCATGGATAAACTTAACCACCACCTTATTGTCATTCGTCCTAGTAGCTATGGCCTCTGCCCACTTAAACACATACTCTACCGCGATAAGCATATATAGGAAAGTGAAAGACGTGGAAAAGTCCCATGAAGTCGATGCCCTAACAATCGAACATCTCAATAGTGAGAATAGGGGTCAACGTTATCATGTCACGCTGAGTAATGGCTCCCATGTTTTGTCACCTATCGCAAGATCTACAATATAAGTTCAAATCTGGGAAGATAGTGGGACAATAGAGATCCCATTGAAGAATATTTGTGGCCATATTTTTTGTGGAAAAGTGACCTCCACGTGCTTCCAAATTACAAAAATGGATTACACTCAGAATCTACTCACTCGGCACATATTTTTGGATTAGTTGGTCAGTTGACTCAGTACAACACTTAAATGATTATGGATCATCATAGAAAAACATGTGTGACCATGTAAACAACTTCCTCTTATCTTACGGTGTCAAATCAGAGGGGACAAACCGCATGACTAAGTAGTTCACAATGTTCGCAAACCAAGGAAGAGAGGAAGTGGCAAATAATTTCTCATCCTAAAATACTCGTCTATGGGAGTGGGATCTTTTGGTACATCGTAAGAGAGCCTAGATAAATGATCGACTACGATATTCGCTACTCCTTTACTGTCTTTAATGGAAATATCGAGCTCTTAGAGTAACAAGATCCATCAAATAAGCCAAGCTTCACATCCTTCCTAGAAAGGAGATATTTGAGAGCCGCGTGGTCAATAAATGGGTAACCCAATAAGATGTGAACGAAACTCATCGAGGGTGAACATTATCGCTAGAAACTCTTTCTCTATGGTGGAGTAGTTCAATTGAGGTCCGGTTAACATTCAATTAGCATAGTATATGACACGGTCCTTCTTATCTCTCATTTTCCTTAAAACAGACCCTACCATGTAATCAATCACATCATACATAAGATCGAATGGAATGGTTAAATATAGAGCTTGCATGATGGGAGAGGAGATTAACATGTTTTTCAATTTTTCAAAAGACTCTTAGCATGCTTCACTCCAGCCTAAAGGAAAGGGCATCATTCGCGAGTATGTTACTTAAGGGCCTAGCTATGGAGATAAAATCCCTAATAAACCTATGATAAAACCCCGTATCACCCAATAATGAGCGCAGGTCTTTTAGTGACTTGGGTAGGGGAAGTTCAGCTTAGGTGGGGGGAAGTTTAGCAATAATGTAGTTTTTTTACCCTATTGACCTCTATCCCCTTGGATGACACGATGTGGCCAAGAACTACTCCTTAGGTAATCATAAAACGACACTTCTACCAATTTAGTACCAAGTTCTTTTTCATACATCGGGCAAGAACCTTTTCGAGATTAGTAAGGTAATGGTCAAAATAGGGTCCAAATGCGCTAGAAACATCCATGAATACCTCAAGGCCCCTTTCGACCATGTCACTAAATATACTAAGAATGCACCTTTCAAAGGTTGTGGGAGCATTACACAATCTAAATGGAATTTGTTTGTAGGTAAACGTGCCAAAGGGACATATGAATGCAATATTCTTTTGATCTATCACATCCACCTCAATTTAACTATACCCGGAATAACCATATACAAAATAATAAAATGTATGGCCCGAGACTCTCTCAAGCATTTGGTCCATGAAAATCACAGAGAAATGGTATTTTATAGTGTCAAAATTGAGCTTATGGTAGTCAATGTAAATGCGCCACCCGGTGGTGGTACGTTTTGGAAGAAGTTCCCTTTTTTCGTTCTCGACCACAGTCATTTCCTACTTCTTCAAGAAAACTTGAATATAAGTCACCCATTTATTATCCGAGATGGGATAGATGATTCCCACATCCAATACCTTGATAATTTCCATTCTAATGATGTCTTTCATGACATTCAAATGTCTTTGCATCTCCCTAGAGGGCTTCATGTCCTCCTCTAGGTGGATTTTATGGGTACAAATCAAGGGACTTATACCTTTCAAATTCGGGATGGACCAATAAAAATATCCATTGTACTTCCTCAAAAGGTTCATTATCTTCCCTCATTTATCTTCATTTAGGCTCAAGGAGACAATAACGGGTATGTCTCATCCTCTTCCAAATAATTGTATTTAACGTTAGAAGGAAGCTTATTCAATTCAAGATTTTGAAATTTAATGTCGGAGGGAATCACGTAAGAGTATTGCGATGGTAATTCCTCTAATCTCCAAACCCAACTAATATCTCTCACTTCCTCTTCACTATCTCCCTCATAAAAAAATCTCTCATCTCACTGCCCTCTCGGTTGAAATCGGTATACGCAATCTAGCTCTCACTCACTGTCACTAGACACGCCTCAAGTGGATCTTTAGCATGATTACCCTCAAAGTGTTCGTGTACTGCCTCATCAATAAGATCTGACTCATGTAACTCGTCCTCATCACCCATGTGCTTGGTGATGTTGAAGATATTAGTTTTAAGTGTCATATTCCTGATTGTGAGTTCCATTTACCCAACGCGTGTTAATCAACGCGTTATCCATGGCTAGTAAACGAAAACCGAGAATAACGAGAACGCAATGACTCTATCCCAAATGACAAATCTACCAGGAAGTAAAACATGTCAACTTGGATGATCATGTCCTTAACTATCCCACGGGCTATCTTCACGGAGCAATCCGCAAGTTGGAGAGTAATTTTGATGGGCTTAAGGTCTATCAAATCAAGATTCCTATAAATAGAGTGAGGGATAATGTTTTCACTCGCCCCCTAAATCTAGTAAAGATCTTAAATTTATTCTCTCTAATAATGCACGAGATGGTGGGTGCACTCGGATCTTTATACGTGGATGGAAGGTCGCTCAAAAGTACCGAACTCATATTATGTGCTACGAACACCTTCTTTGTTACCTTTTATTTACATTTCACCATGAGCAAGTAATTTTGAAACTTAGAATACATAGGATTTTTCTGGATAGGCATAAGAAAAGGTAAGATAAACTTCATTTGCTTAAAAACTTCAAGAATCTCATCGCGGGAGGCCCTTTTAGGAGGAGGGACCAACCGTTGAGGGTAAAGTGAATCTATAAGGGTTTCACTACCACCTCGTGACTAATTGTGTCATTTTTGTCACTCTCTTCAAAGGGGAGATCTTTGGCCTCTTGCTTTTTAGATAAAACCTCCTTGTCTTTTAGCATGTTGTGTGGGGGAGGTGATAAGTCAATAACTCTCCCATTACATAGAGTGGTTACCACTTGACATTGATCTTTATTTTCATTGGAAGTAGAGCTCAGACGATTTTGAACTTGGGGAGGTCACTGGACTTGATCAGGAAACTTGACATTCTCTTAGACACTTAAGGAATATTGAAAATTAGAAAGCGATGCCTTTAAGTGGACAAAATTTTGAGCTTTTTCGACACTTATCATTGATTGAGTTTGCATGAATTGAGCAAGAGTGTCCTTGAAACTCTTCCATTGTGGGATCACATAAGGCACAGGAGGAGGCGCTAGTATGGATATCACTTATTTATAAGGTAGGAACGGTTGAGGTTGTTGGGCAACTTGTGGATTCGAGTTCATCGTTGCATTCGGTTGCCCATAACTAAAACCGGGATGGTTTCACTGCGAGGGATTAAAAGAATTCTTGTGAGGGGTGTTAAAATTACCCTTATAAGCTGCCACCGCCTCAACTAGTTCTTAGAGCATAGGCGGGTATCGTCGGACAAGGTAGGCTTTTAAAATATAGGTGATGGCTCTTGAAAGAAATAAAAGGTGATTTATTTTTTGGAAAAAAATTCTACTTAATTAAGAAAACCTAACTAGAAATTGCACTTTTAATTTGAAAGAATGCAAAAACTGAAATTTGGATTTTGCAAACTATTTGGAAAAAATGGACTCGGGATCCAATCCCCCGAATCGTAGGTACTTGCGTTAAATATAATTGTTTTGATAATTAATTATTTAATTAAAAGAAAACATTAACTAAATCAAAGAACTAAATATGTGAGAATATTACCCCGCACGATATTTAGTAAACAATTAAATTAACGCGAATGATAAAATTGTTGACGTGTATATCGTATCCTCAAACACTGTAGTTGTCTTGGACAAATGGAGTTAAGATAACTACAATATTAGTCTCAACAAATATATAAAACCCTAATAATATGTATAAGATTATGTCCAATCTTATATCTAACTTTCATACCTAGTTTTGGTTCATATTTCCCAACTCTCTAAAAATCTTGTCGGACATGATCATAGTGACATCGCATGACATTATTGACTTTCATGTAGATATGATGAAGAAATAATGATAAAAATGCATAAAATTAATATTACTAATGATGTATAAAGTAAGACATGCACAAGAATAAAGCTTCAATGAGAAATTCAGAAAACAACATTATATTGAATTTCGAGTGCAAGAATGTATGAAAATTGCTCCAAGAAATTCCTTATGTTTTCTTGACTTACGATAAGTGCCAATCATGAATAATAACTCTTAATGGCTATTTACAAAGGTTGGAAGTCATTTTAAGAAGTCCTAAAACACTAAAATCTTATAGCTAAAAGTTAGGAAAAAACTAAAAATCCCATCCCTGGGCGAACCCATTGACCGAACCCACAGGGAAAAATGATTTGCTAAGGCCACATAATCAGTTCGGTCCTTTTCTATGCCTAAGCTTCCCTTGTTTGCTCAAATTTCTCTCATTTACCATTTTTCCACTGGATTTTCTTCTTAACTTCAAACGCGCATAACTTTCTAACCATAGCTCAGATCGGGGTGTTGTTTCTTCCAATTTACTTATGACTTTAAAATATTCAAATTTTTAGTTGGATCCTCTTACTAGTTCCATCTAAAAAATTATAAAATTTCCCTTGACTTCCCTTTCTTTCAATTCCTTCATCATTTCAGTTTTTCTCTTGCATCCACTTACACGAATTACTAATCTAATATGAGAGAAATATAAATACGAAATACTTTTCAAAAAGGGTTAGTAGCATAAATATGAGATAAATTCGGGATAAATGCACTATATGGGATAGTAAAAATATCAAAATTCAAGGGACGAATATTAAAATCTCCCTAACTTAGAACATTGCTCGTCCCGAATAATGAAAAAGAATAAGAGTATGAGTATAAATAAACTTTTAACCATCCAATGGGATAGGATACCACTTTCTTAGGCAAACAATTGCATTTAGCATATGCAACAAGTCATTAAACCCATAGGTTACCCTATTAGGATGAGTGGTGTCTCTTCGTTCAAATCAACGCTTTTGCATTATGGGCCATAATCACATATAACCTTAGTTATTCTAACACAATTTCTGACCACCTTGAGACTTATAGACACTCAGTGATTAAGATGATGAGGCAATGAAACCTATCTAAACTTCTCATCATTCAAATAGAATTGAATAATCACATTAAAATCTCGACTTAAAAATCTAGGGTGTAGTAGCCAATACATGGATCCCTTAACACATGACCCTCATGATCGGGAATAGAACCTAGAAAGTATATCATGAGGGGAATCACCTGGTATGGTTTTCTAAGTATTGTATTTTAAATAATCGAGAACTACTTGTACCGTCTAATAATCTTCGGCAGATGGGTCATAACCAAATCCCATTACATGAAATGTACTTGTAAGGATAAACTTCCAAATAGTGTCAATTTGTATGTATTAGCATTATTTCGAACAAAAACCAATTTGTGTCATAGATATATTTTTACTTATGACAATTTCCACTTAGTCTATGACGTTGTTTTGAAGGCATAGCGGCCAAGCTTCAAGATAGATCATGCCGTGATTATTGGTGAAAGGTTTACGTCTTCATATCATATTGCATTTCGAGATAATCTTAGGTATGAACGCATAATGCTTATGGGACTCAAAAATATTTTAAGGATGTTATTTACATTAAAAATGATTTTAAAATGTTTTATATTCATTTATTATGAGATTAATATGTTTTAGAGTCATATGGATGCTTCCCTTGTGTTTTTTAGGATCAAATGACATCTACAGTTATTTAAATGACATGTGGAAGTCGTTCAAATGATATGCAATTCCCTTTCTAATGAGAATGACATATGGTTCGAACGACAGATTAATATCGTTCTAATGACTTGCCAACTTAATGTTTTTTATTTAAGGAAAGTTTTTCTTAGAATTTCGAGAGGTGAATAACCAAAATTATAGAACCGGACAGTTTCATTTTTCTTCACTTGTTTACAAAGGATTTCAAAGATAAAATTATCCTTATTGTTTCAAGATGAGAACTTTCATCAACATATGCTATAAAGATATTGGTTTGCACCATTGGAACTTGTTCATCCCTGTTGAACAAAATTGTTTCGTCGAGTTTTGCGATGAAGAAGCGGTGGACTCCGATTTAAGGATCATAAAAGGTTATTGTAGTTGTATCAGTGGATACCGAGGCACAAGTGGACTCGTGTGTTTTGGACCTGGCATAGATGGACTCTTACGTTGCACTCTGGAAGAGTGGTTGAAGCATATAAGAGCATCAAGGCTTGCGGGGATCGAGCCGTTGAGTAAGTCTATTGTTTGTATTTTGTAAAATCGTATTATAGTGATTGTCTGGATTGTGTCGTCCGAGTTTTTTTCCCTGAATGGTTTACTTGTACATCAGCATTTTATGGTCTTGATTTTCTTTATCTTGCATAATCTCCCCTAGATGCATGGTTAGGATTAACAAGAAAAAATTGGGCTAAATAGAAATTGGTTCGTATAATTGGTGCTAATTAAAAAAAAAAGAGTTTTTAGAAAAATTATTTTCACCTAAAGCACACACAGAAAAAAGGACCCCTAGAAATTGGTATCAGAGCAAGTTGCACTTAGTTGTTAAGTAGATCCTTATTTTTATGCTTTTTGGGTGATTATTTATTTCTATCTCTTGGTGTGTTTTTCTCTCGATAGATTATCAAAATTTGAATGAATTAAATCTTTTAAATTTGAAGTTTGCAAAACGAATTAAAATTCTTGAACAGGAAAATTCTCGTTTTAAACATATGATTGAATATTTACAAACATTTCAAACTCGAAGAGATATCATTCGAGAGAAGTTTGTTGCTTTGTATGATAACTTTAAATCATTGAAATTGTCCAAGGAAGAGAGTGAGAATAGAGTCCTTGTTTTAGGGAAAGAGTTAGAGGACTTTAAAAATTCTAAGGCTTGTGCCATTGAAGAAAAAGTTTTTATTAACGAATTTATGGAATGTGAGAAGGCTCTTAGGGATACGTTATCTCACATTAAGGGGGAGAAAGATAACCTTCTATGGATAATTGAAAATTTAAAGAAGGATTCCTTAAAAATTTAGGAGTCTAATTATTTGCTCGAGTCAAAAAATTTTAAGTTGAAAAATGATTTAAATGACTTAAATAGTGATGGTAGTGGCTTATCTTATTCTCGTGCTTCAAATATTAAAGCCAAAATCATAGTTTGTTTTAGAGCGTCAACCACATCCCGATGTGTTAGAAAAGGTCAATTTAAAGGTCTCGTTCCTCATCGTGTTTACATATGTCCACATTGTGCTATGAAAGGTCACCTTGGGCATTTTTGCTATGATCTTAGAAAAGACCTTGGGAAGTTTAAGTGTAGTGTTGAATTGATTCCCGAAACATGTCTAGTTAGGTATACACTTGTTTGGGTTAGGAAATAAGTTTTGGAGATGCTAAATATTAGGTTAGTTGATTCTCATATGCTAGCACATGATGGTTCACATGCTATTTCTTATGGATTATTGCTTGCATGACCATGTTTGTCATACGTTAGTCCTTGCTTCATGATATATATCTTGCTAGTGTTATGACATGTTTATCTCTTTGTATTATATTTTTCTTTTATTGAGTCTTATATGAAAAAATACAAAAAGATTTTTGGTTTCATATATTTTTGAAAAATACAAAAAGATTTTATTTTTGAGTCAAAAATATTTTTGAAAAACACAAAAAGAATTTCGGTTTATTTTTTTGTCGTGAGTTTACATGTTTAATGTGGCATATTAGTATGCTTGGACCCCCATCGTTTCATTATCCATGTGACTAGGACATTTGGTCATAATTATATATGTTTAAAATGATCTTAACCATTATTTGATGGGGTTGTTTCAAAGTTGATTTGCATTTGGATTCGACTTTGTATATATGTAATCGCTCATACATGCACGAGCTTTTATGAATGTTTGGCTTCTCATGCATATTTGAGTTTGGTGAGACATTCTCCTCTCATTTTTTTCATCTATGTGTAACTAGACTTAGGAGGAGGTGTGCATGTAAGAACCGTTTGCGTGAGAGGATAGATATTGCTTCAATTGGAAAAATGATGAGTGTGCATGCGAAAGGCCTGCGAGAGAATAATAATCTTGTTGTGAAATCCACCATTTCAAAGGAGTCCGAGAAAAAAATAATGCAATAAAAAGAATAATTATGAAAAAAGGGCCAATTAGTTTAGTTTGATATGTTCATTCAAAAAGAAAAGAAATATGAATATATGAGGGAATTTGGATGGAAATATCAACTGGTTTGCATCACGAACCCTAATGTTGAAAAATCGTGTCATGATGCTATTGTTTGTAAAATTGTCAAAATTCTAGATTTGTGTTCATGTTGTTTGTTTAGTTCATTAAGCTCGATGTGTTAATTCTCACATATGGCTAAAACTTATTTTGATAAAATTTAGATATCAATTAAAGCTTCTTGATCGTTTCGATGTGTCTAAGTTGTGATTCATTTGTTGTAGTTCATGCCCATTCACTTCATATTCATGTTTAGGAACATTGATACTATGTTAGAATGTAACTCATATTTAATGTTTTGAGTCTGTTTTCGCTATTATTTTGTCTTTTCAGTTGCTATTTTTAAGAGATTTATTTTTTTCACTAGGCAAAAGATAAACATTTTTAGAACTTGAATATGATGTTTTTAAAGTCATTCAAATGACTTCTGGATGTCGTTCAAATGACATATTTATGTCGTTCGAAGACTGGATCGAGTGACTTAATAACGAGATGCATTTAATGTCAGATATGGTTGCAAGACAAGCCATTTTTAGGGTCGTTAGATAGATGTTTCCCATGACATCTTACTATTTCAGGTCGTTTCTTATCTGGTTCTAACGAGATGTCAAGGTCATTCAAACGACCAGCCATTATCGTTCAAACGACCTATGTTGACTTTTTGAGTATTCATTTTGTTTTTGACATGCTTTGTATATATGCCGATATTACACTATTTTGGTACTTCTGGGATGTTCTTGACAATTTACATGCAGTCGATATTATTTTTTCATAGTTGAGTCATACACTGCATTGATTTATTTACTCACATCCTTGCTTAGATTAATGATTTATTCTATATGATTGTTTGCTAGATACGATTTGGCATCTTCTGATTATTATTAGCTGGCTACCCATATTTATCTAGCATGAGAATAACATAACACTGCTAGATATGATGATTTCCTATTAACCTTTTTCACTGATTGTCTATTCGAGATACAAAGGGGGGAAAAGAGTATGTGAAGTAGGGGGAATTTTTTTATGAGCACATAATTTTTTACATGTTTATATATTGATATCATGATTTGACTGTGTTGTTTACATATTGGTATCATTGATTTGAGATATATTGAATAATGTTTATACGAATTGGTATTATGTGTTTTGCTCATATGTTTAAAAAATGGTTTGGTTTATAATTTGATATCGTTTTGATTTTATGTCATTTGCACCTCCATATCTCACATGGTATTTGTTTGTTTCGTGTGTGTAGTGATTATTCAGAGATTCAATATTTTACAACTACATCACATTAAGACGTTTATGCTGTCGGTCTGATATTTATTTAGTAGATCATGTCCTGTGTTGTTTTTGGGTTTATGGGATGGGATTTAGGCCCTTCGGCTTGACTGCCCAGCTTAGGCATTTCACTTTTTTTGTTTTATCACGGAATAGCCAAAGGGGGAGATTTATAAGGACAAATTTTTAAATAGTGTCAATTTGTATGTATTGACGTTATTCATGACAAAAACCATATTTAAGTCATAGATAGATTTTTATCAATCATGATTCCCACTTAGTCTATGAAGTTGTTTTCAAAACATAGTGGCCAAACTTCAAGATAGATAATGCTATGTTTTTTGGTGCATATTTCACGTCTTCATATCATGTTGCATTTTGAGAACTCTCTGGTATGAATGCATAATGTTTATGGGACTCGAAAAATATTTTAAGGACGTTATTTTCATTAAAAATGATTTTAAAATGTTTTAACTTCATTTATTCTGAGATATTTACGTTTTAGAGTCGTATGGATCCTTTATTGTGTTTTGGAGGATCAAACGACATCTACTGTCATTAAAACGACATGCACTTCTGACGAGATTGCCATATCATTTGAATGATAGGCCAATATCGTTCTAATGACTTGCCAACTTAATTTTTTTACTTAAGTCGATTTTTGCTTAGAATTTTGAGGGGTGCAGAACCAAAATTACAGAATAGAACAGTTTCATTTTTCTACTTGTTTACAAAGGATTTCAAAGATAAAGCCATCCTTATTGTTTCAAGATCCAAACTTTCAAACTCAAATGTTGTAGAGATCCTAGTTGCACCATTGGAGTTTGTTCATCTCTGTTGAACAAAATTTTTTCGGCGTGTTTTACGAGGAAGAAGTCGTGGACTCTAGTTTTTGAATTGTAGATAATTGTTGTAGTTGTGTCGGTGGATACCGAGGCACACTTGGACTCGTGTGTTGTGGACCTGGCATAGGTGGACTCCTTCATTTCACCGTGGAGGGGCGGTTTAAGAATAGAAGAGTCACATGTCTTGTGGGTATCGAGTCGTACAATAAGTCTACTATATGTACTTTGTAAAACTGTATCTAGTGATTTATCTGGCTTGGGCGGTCTGAGGTTTTTCCCTTATTGGTTTTCTAGTACATCGGTGTTTTATGGACTCGATTTACTTTATATTTCTTAATCTCACCTAGATGCATGTAAAGTATTAACAAGAAAAAATTGGGCTAAATAGTGATGCGACCACAAATGTGTCTAGTGTGCATGATATTTAGGCTCAACTGAAACCCTGTCGCTTAAATAATAATTTGATAAGTCGGGTATCGATCCTCAGGGAAATAGGACGAACGGAGTCGTAACGATGTTGGACAAACGAAGGAAACCTAACTTTGACTCTTAAAAGAAGGAATAAGTGATTTGATTTGCGAAACAACTACAACTATATGCAATTTTGAAAATGATTAACTAATGAAATTATGAATAAATGAAATGAAATTATTCTACTGCAGAATTATGAACTAATTGACTAAAACTTTAACTATGAAAGGAGAAATATAGGTCGGGTTACAATGCTCCACACCCTAGTAATTTACTTTGTAAGATACTAGATTCAGAATTAAAGCTTTAAATGAATCCGACTTTTTAATACTCCTAAGTATTACATATATGAGGGATAGTAGCCCGCACAGTACGTAAGCAAATGTTGAATTAAAATTCGTTCTTTATTTCTCCTAAGTATTACATATATGAGGGATCGTAGCCCGCACAGTATGTAAGTAAAGGATGAATTAAAGCAGCATCGTATTATCTATGATACAATTCATCTAAGGTTTTAGTTCCAACTTCTATTTCCACTATCATGAATTACATCGGGTGGGGTTCATGAACCCCGACCTTTGAAAACTTAGCCGGACATATTAAAACTAGAAGAAAACACGTTTGGAATGAAAGAAAGCATTTTTAATACCGAATGAAGATGAATAATGATGAAAGGGCTATTAGAGAAGTAACTAATGCAATAATGAAAGCAAGAATTAGAATGGTATTACTTGAATTGCAAAGCTGGAATCAAAACTAGGGTTTCTTTGTTGTTGTCTTCTCTAAACTAATTACAAAGCTTCCTAAACGAATTAGAAGCCTCTTTATGTCTAGGAGGTGTTTACAATTTATAATCTACAATTTCTAAGAGTTTCAACCATGCATGACTCTAATTTTAGAAGTGGATAAGTTCAAATTTCTGATACCCGAACCGATCCCCTTGAGGTGATTCTGTTCGGTTCTATCTTTGATAGAATTTTTTCCATGAAATGGTTCGGTTCGTTTTTCCTCTCTTCAGTTCGGTTCCATCTCTCAGTGCTTTACAGGAAGTTCTTCAAGCATAGGATCGATTCGTTTTTCTTCCTTTTCGGTTCGATTCCATTTCTTAGTTCTTCATAGGAGGCCTCCCAGGATGGGATCGGTTCATTTTCCAACCCATTCAATTTGGTTCCATCTATTTAGGAACTTTTCCTCCTTGTATGTTTTAAAGATTTGTGTCTTTTGGTCCGGAACTCGGATTAGGATGTCGATCCTTCCTTAGGCACTGAATACCTGTAAAATAGACGAAACTAGGCGTACTAATTAGAAACTTGTCAATACTAATGATATGTGATAAATCCACTCGAATTACACTTTACAGAGCGATAAAAGCCTCTAGATTAAGGGGATAAATGGGAAGAATTTATGCCTAATCAAACCCCCCCTAACTTAGAACTTTGAACGTCCCGAGCAATCAAAACATGGTCCAACTATAAAATGTGATAAAATACCTCTTTCGTGGGCGAGCAATTGCATTTAGCGTATGCAACAAGCCTTTAAACCCTTAGGTTACCGTAGTAGGACGAGTTGTGTCTCGTGAGGGTTTGCAGTGAATACACCCATAAAATTCGACTCAAAGAAAACTCAAAATACGCAAAAATTGTATAATTCAAACTTTTCCAGATCATCAATTCATCTTCAAGAGTCTCAAATCATAGTGCGTGTGTGTGAAGCCAGAAATTAAACCGCGAATTTTCGTTGATTGACCATTATGTTACTTATCCCAAAATTCATTTTGATTTCAACATCACACGGAATTCTCTCACAAACAAATCACTCGGACTGTGGACTATTCTCTCGCTGTGCGTGATTGATAAGAGAAATGTATTGGAACCAAGTTCATGCACACAAGTAGAAAGACGAAAATTTATGGTAACTGGATCTCATCGACGGATTACGGTTATAAGAAAGCGGGGACATTGCCTTTAATTCATATTTTTTATCTCTTTTATTATCTTTTTGTGTTTTAGCTCTCCACGCGGTAACCAATTTAGCAGTTTGGAATCGGTTAGGACTTTTTTGAGTTAAAGGTGTATTGGGTAAAATGGGAATGGTATGGGAAATTCAAAATTGGAAAATTTTCGTATAATGTCCGTTAGTTCTTTTTCGGGCTTTCGCTCATTTTTTCTTTTGATTTTTTTTTATTTTTTCTATTTTTCACCATTTTCTTTTCTTGCTATTTTTTGTTGAGCATAACTATAATTTTTTTCTTGCCCCTTTTTATGCACTTTCTGGACTTAATTTCTGGGATTATCACTTTTCACAATTCCTGGGACAATTGGGGTTTTTCGGGTTGTCAAACGAACGGAAAAATTATTCGGCTCAATTTGGATTTACCAAAGGGATAATTGTTCACTACTTTTTCTGGCCAGTATTTTTGGGTGACAAACTAGGGCCTACTTCATTGTTTGAAATACTAATTGCGTTACCATATGCGTCTAGAGATGAATTAAGTTTAGAGATCTATTTGGCACGCTTTTCAAGGCAATATCACACACATTTTCCATAACCGATTAAAGTGAAAAAATTGAGATCCTCGACGACTTATTAAAACGCTAAAATGAACTTTGAGTTCACAATTAACTCGGGTTGATTTGTAAACTCACAAAAATGATAGGTTCGAAATCTCACCAGGTTAGTTAATTTCCACACTTATTCGTTAAGTCGTCTACATCCCCTCAATTTCCATGTCTGGTCACTTTCGGCTTTGTGTATTATGTCTTTAAAATTGAGACTTTAAACCAAATTTTAATGATATTTTGAAAATTTTGAATTCCAAATTTTATTTATTTTGAAGAAAAATATTTTTGGATTTATCTAAATTTTATGATTTTTATGAAATTTCTGGGCATTTTTGAGAATTTGTGAAGTTTTAGAAATACGCACTCGTCACCCCCCCTAACTTAGACTTTTGCATTGTCCTCAAGAAAAAAGGACTAAAATCTAACTCAAGGCGAATTAAAAGTGCGAGAAAATAAAATGAACAAATGAGACAGAAATGCAGAATTTTTTTTATAGATACTTAACACCTGTGTTATAAAGGAGAGGGGAGAACGCACAACTTAACATTTTTACACAACCACCAACAACACATAAACAACAAACAACAAACATCGGCTTCATTGGGGAGGTGGATTTAAGGGTCCGAGTGCACTGGGATCATATGGATCATAGAAGAAAGTTGGAGGAGGTCCACCAAAGTTGAGCTCGTACAAGTGGGCTTGGAGACGATGCATCATGATCGTGTCCCTTCAGTAGGCCTCTTGATCCCGTTGATAGGCCGCTTTGTCTCGATTGTATTGTGTGAGGAAATCGTCAAAACAAGTTTCCACCGCCGAAAGGCGCATATCAAAATTTGCACCCGGTGGCTCAAAGTCTGAGTCGTCGTCCTCGTCGTACTCTTCTTCTTCTGTCCCTCCCATCACGACATCCTCAACCTCGGGCTATTCAACATAGATCTCCTCCTCTGCATCTACATTAACCACCACCCGGGCTACTCGAAGGGAAGCCATTTGCTGGGCACTTGCAGTGCATTACACTTTCCCAATGGGCTCCGGGAGGCATGGGAAAGTGCGAGGTGGCTAGATACCGCCATCGGCAAGGAGCGAGGTTATGAGACATGCATATGGGAGGGGCACCGCACCTTTTTTCTCCAAGGACGCGCAAAGAATATTGGTGTAAATCATGCGGGCTAGATTGAGAGTGAAGTTTGGATCGAAAAGGTGGTAGATGAGGGTAGCTTGGCGAGGGCGCATCGCCGAGTCGTTTGTGGTTTGAAGAAAGTTGGCACACACAATATGGAAGGTAATGTGTGCCTTATCATTTAGGCGTCCCACGGGGAAGGTGCCCCTTTCCCAAATCTCCTTGGGTGCGAGACGATCGATGCATTGCTGATTCGGGATGGTGGGGGCATTAGTGGGGTAGTCATAGATGTTCGGGTGTGGGAATCCCTTGGCATAAAGTTTGCGAGCTAGGATAGCCAAGGAGAAAGGGATGGGGCGGCCGTCGACAAAATCTTGGCTCTCAAACTCTCTCGTGTGAACTAGTGAGCCATAAAAAGAGCGGACCTTGTCGTCCCACACGACATGGTGTGGTTCGGCGAGGTATTGCGTCCACCGCCTCAGGATGAAAAGAGTGGTGACCGATCGGGGCAGCTCGTCCAAGTTGATGACGCGCGCTCTATGTTAAGTTTGCAGGAGAGGCATAAATTTTTTTCACACCACATTCACTCCATATGGGAGCGGTATTCACCATTGTCGTTGGGTAGAATCTCAATGGACATGTATTTTGGGGAGAGAGCGGGATTGGCCATGGAAATATCTGGGAATATTTGAAATGGGAGAGAGAGAGAGAGGCTTAAAGAGGTGAAATGTGATGGAGGTGTGGATGGAAAGGTAGGGGAGAGGTGTTATTTATAGGTGGTGGAGTGGGTTGGGGGTGAAGAATTTGGAGGGAAAAGGGGGATGGTTATTTGGAGGGAAAGGGGGGAGGGAATAGAGGTAAATGGAGGGATTGGGGGAAGGGGGTCATCTCAGGAAGGGGCATCCTGCAGAATCCAAACCGATCCGATTCAGGGGAGAACCGATCCGATTCTAGTTTTTTTTTCAATTTATCAAAACCGAATTGATTCGGCTAGGGGGATTCGGTTCGGTTCGCCTTAGACAGAACCCTCTCACTCAGAATGCTGAAACTAGAATCTCACACCCTCAAATACCCGGACACTCTCTTACTTATTCTCACACCTGGACTTTCGTGTCTCCCTCACAATGTGCGTGCTGGTGTGCCTAATCCGAACCCTCACCTCTCGTAACCTACCTATGGACTCTAACTAATCTTCATACGCAAAGCTACTATACACAAGAATTCACCCCATACGCGTCGGGGTGTAACGACCTCTCAGTTCATGCTCATTTTACCCCGTAAACGGGGTCCGACATCCAAATGGTGTCGATTTCTTCTACGCATGCCTCCACATCTAGCTTTAGGCGCTGTCCATTGACTTTAAGCATGTTCCCCCTTTTAGGTCTTCCAATTCTACAGCTCCGTGGGGGAAAACGCTTCTCACAACGAATGGACCAGTCCATCGGGACCACAATTTACCCGAAAATAGATGAAAACGGGAGTTATAGAGGAGAACCTTTTGTCCCGGTTGAAACTCTTTTCGTCGAATAATTTTATCATGTGCTAGTTTCATCCGGGATTTTGAAATCTTGGCATTCTCATACGCATCATTACGTATTTCTTCTAACTCATTCAGTTGAAGCTTACGAGCTTCACCGGCTTTATCCATATCGCTTTGTGATCCAAATCAACGGGAAGATGGCAAGGTTTTCCATACACAAAGAGGAATGGGGACATGTGACAATCCGATCAAAAAATAACGGGTGGCCAGCCCTATACTACATTAAATCAGGTATCTCAGATGGCACAGTCTCAACATCAACTGACAATACTAATAATATAAGGCTAACTACCCGAAATCATTAAAAGTGGATTGTCAAAAATTTAAAACTTTTTATTTAATAACAACAACAACAACAACAAAACCAATAATGCACATAACCAAAAATATACATCTAACTATGATGAGTGAAAGGTGCAAACTCCAACAATATGAAAGAGTACAATACATTGTACAACAAAATCTCAACAATGAAATACCTGAATATGTTGTCGGGTAACAAACAATACAATAATATGAGAATTGAAATAAGAAAGTGTTAATCTACACACTTGAATACTAACTCAATCCTAATCTAGATATACAAAGATAGGAATCGACTAAAACAAAGTGCTGCAACAGTTCGCTACTGCTACAATGCCACGAATCCTGAATGGAGCAACATCAAAGGTGTCCTTGCGGAGGAACACCTGAAGCAGTACAATATATACATGGAGGAGAAAATATAAACGGGTCAGAGCCCGAGTTTGAAAAACATTTTATAGCAAGTGTATTAAAATGCATAATAATTATAAATGCATTATTACATGATTTTGTTGGAATCGAGCTATCCATAAAAATCCATCTCACCTCTCAACTAAAGCGCGCACTAAGCGTATGCACGTGATCTCCAAAAGGATGTCCGATTCTATTTAGGTAAGAGGATTCTAACTTAAACCCAATTAAAGTATTTAAGTGAAACCGTCTGACCTAACACTCAATCTACATTTATCTACATTCTTTAAATTGTATACATTAACATTAATGTAATAGTTACAGTTTTCTTTATAATGTTCATTTGTTGAACATATAAAGTTACATGATCCAATCATGTCCACATCATCGCAATACATCAACAATCTCATTTACTAGAATTTTGTATTCTAGTGATGCCTTTATAAGGCAGGAAACCATATATATAATTATTATAGTAATTATATATGAGTTATTAGCATCATGAATATAAAGACTAAACTCCTCTCGATTCTCAACACGGCACTGCGTTTCGTGCGTAGGACGTCTCGCCGAGGCGAAATCCAAACAAGGAACCCCCCGTTACACTACTCCTGACCGTATTAATCCTCGAGGCTCATTATGCCCTCAATGCATGATGCATGTAACCCAAATTTTTTTTATCCAAAATTTAATTAATTAATATTCCCAATTCTCAACAGTACACGGCGTTTCATGCGTGGGACGTCTCGCCGAAACGAAATCCAAACAAGGAACCCCCCCGTTACACTACTCCTGGCACTGTCGGTCGTCGGGATAGGCAATATATATATAATTGATTATGAGCATTAAGGACTAAACGTATCCCCAAGTTCCAACATTACACTGCGGTTCGTGCGTGGGACGTCTCGCCGAGGAAAAATCCAAACAAGGAACCCCCCCGATACACTAATCCTGGCAATGTAGGTCGTTGAGGTCCATTATGCCCTTGATACCCAAGTACAAACACAAGCAATAATAACCATCCAAACGAGCTATAACTCGAAGGATGCAGGCTCACATGCTATCATCTTCTAGCAGCCCATATACATAGCAAACTGGGGCCACCTGGTGGGGTTCAACGACACCCACCTCGTGATCTACTCACGTACACAACGTCCGGGAAGCGGTCATAGTTCCTAACCGGCAAGTGAGAGCGACACATACCCACGACCTCTCACCCCCAAAATAAATAAATGTATATCGTAAATGTCATTTGTTGACCATAAAGGACGACTATAACCTGGGGAATATCCACACCCTGCGTTATTTGTCAGGATGCTCACCCTCTACGCACGAAACTTCCCAATGATAGCAAGGAGGGGGTATGCTTAACATGTATATACACCATCATATAAGTTATGCATACATCCCACATAATAAAGATATACCATTATATAAGGTATACCTGCAACATCATTTTCATGTTTATAATACGCCCATTGGCGAAATTTGATTAACATCATTGTTTAGTATATTTCTCTCAAGATATACTAATCGTAAATTCTCACACATCTTCCCCGCTTAGTATACACTATACTATTTCGCACTTGAAGCTCACATGTCGCTTCTAATAATGAACTGTCTCTCAATTCTATTTAAATTAAGGATATTCCATATCCAATGCCCCTCAATTTGCATTCATAATTCTCCATCCATAATAGGGTTCAATTCATTTTATGAACCTTTGGAGTTATCCCATTTGGGATTTGATCCTAAGATTCGGTATCTCTAAGTTATTCTCAATTTCAAATCCTAAAATTGTTATTATCACCAAATAAAACCCCAAGTAAAAGTGGGCTTCCCCACTTAGAAAAATACCAAACTCTCTAATTGGTATTCCTCAAGTTTAGTCAAAATGACTCCAAAATTTCTTATAAGGGAAACTCACTAAAAGTGTCCAAAACATACTCCAAATATCTCCTATAGAGATCCCCAATCGATAACCTCGAACAAAACGGGATAAAATTCCATTTAGAAAAACAATCCCTCAAAAGCCCAAATTCTGAATCGATTGGGGCCAATTCCGAATCGATTCGGCCCGGAAGGCGAATCGATTCGGGTCATCAGACCTGGGATTCTGTTTCAGGCCGAATTTATTCGGCTGGAATCCGAATCAATTCGGTCACTCAAACTTGGGCACCTGCATATTTCTGAATCGATTCGGCTAGGGGGGCGAATCGATTCGACCCTTCAGAACCTCGAAAATGGCTACTTTTTAAGTAAGCCAAAATACCCCAAATTCATTTTAATGGTTTTCTCTCCATTTCTCTTCAACCCAATCATAAATATATCATCAATATTCATCCTATAATACATATAAACTAATTTCTATCCTCAAATCAAAGATCCACATGTTAAATCTAAGATTATACCCAAAAGTTAGGTTTTTGTTAAACTAAACCTAAAACCCAAAAACCAATCCACAAATCATGCAATAAATGGTACACAACAATTATTTATCAAGTTTAATCACTTGCCTCGTGTTCGTAGGGTCTGAATCCGCCTTGAGATCGCGTAGATACCGGAAAATCTCCACTTTCTCTCTCTTTTCTCCTTCCTTTTCTTCTCCTTCTTCTTCTCTCTTTCTTTCTTTCTTTTTCTCTTTCTCTCTTTGGAGAAATATCTCCCATAGGCTTTTTAAGCCTAATCTCCCAAGATACACATCTTTAAATGATGATATACACTTTAAATGACCCGGTAACTTTAATTCGAGTCAAACGGTCCTAATTTATTTTGGAACCCAAATAGACCCCAATTATAGTCATTTCGACTTTCTCGACCCTTTCGGAAACGATGGTACCCTCAGAATCTCCATTCAAGACACTTTCTAACGACTCTAAATTTTGACCTCAATTGCCAATTTAATTATTCTCTAATAAAATATTATTTATTTATCCCAAAATAAATTAATTACTGTTCCAAAAGTCTTGGGGTGTTACAGGACATTCCGAGTGGTTTCTTGTATGCGGTATGGTAGGCCCATAGCGAATCGTTCAATCGAAGGGACCAATATTTCCGGTCGGGATTGACGGTCTTCTCTAGTATGTGCTTGATTTAATGATTTGCCAATTGGGTTTGTCCATTCATTTGTGGGTGATATGTTGTTCCTACCTTGTGAATGAAACCATACTTTTTCGTAAGTCTTTCGAACGGGTTATTGCAAAAGTGTGTGCCGTTATCACTAATTACCGCTTTAGGTTCACCAAAGTGAGAAAGTATGTGTTCGTGCAGGAACTTTATCACCACTTTATTGTCATTAGTCTTGGTATCTATAGCTTCCAACCATTTCGAAACATAGTCTACCGCGACTAGGATGTATAGGTATCCAAAGGATGGGGGAAAAGGCCCATGAAGTCAATACCCCAGCAGTTGAAGATCTCAATGATGAGAATCGGGGTTAATGGCATCATGTCTTATCGGGTAATTGCTCCCATCCGTTGACACTTGTCATAATATTTGCAATTATTGTTAACATCCCGGAACATTGTGGGCCAGTACAAACCGCATTGGAGAATTTTAGCAGTTGTCTTTTTTACGAAAAAGTGGCCTCCATATGCTTCCGAATAACAGAATTGGATAACTTTGGGAATTTCGTCATCCGATACACATCATCGAATGATTTGATAGGTTGAATATTTAAAAAGAAATGGATCATCATAGAAAAACATGCGCTACCAAGTGATGAATCTCTTCTTATCTTGCGGTGTCCAATCGGGAGGGATGGCAACCGTGATAAGATAGTTCACTATATCCGCAAACTAGGGCCAAGATGAGGTGGCAAAGAGCTGCTCATCCGAAAAATACTCATCTATGGGTGTCGGATCACTAGGCACATCGGACGAAAGCCATGATAAGTGATCGGCAACAACGTTTTATACTCCTTTTTGTCTTTAATGGAGAGATTAAACTCTTGTATGAGTAGGATCCACCTTATGAGGCGCAACTTTGTGTCCTTCTTCGCAAGTAAATATTTTAAAGCCACGTGGTCGGTGAAACAAGTGATGGGGGAACCGATAAGATAGGACCAAAATTTGTCGAGCGCGAATGCTATCGCTAGCAACTCCTTCTCCAGGGTGGAGTAATTAAGTTGTGATCCGATAAGGGTCCGGCTAGCGTAGTAGATTACATGAGCTTTATTATCTTTTATTTGGCCCAAAATAGCCCCTATCGCATAATCTCTAGCATCGCACATAAGATCGAATGTCAAGGACCAATATTGAGCTTATTTAATGGGAGCGGACACAAGCATGTTTTTCAATTTTTCCAAAGAGCTTTGACATGCTTCCGTCCATTCAATTGGGGTGTCCTTCATAAGAAGGTTGCTTAATGGTCTAGAGATGGCGCTAAAGTACTTAATGAACCTTAGATAAAACCCCGCGTGGCCTAAGAATGGGTCAGATATGACATCTATTTTTGCTCGATCGACCTCGATCCCTTTGGATGACACGATGTGGCCATGAACTATACCCTAGGTTACCATGAAATGGCATTTTTCCAATTCAGCTATAAGTTCTTTTCCACACATCGGGCTAGTACTTTCTCAAAATTGGATAAACATAGGTCGAAGGAGGTGCCAAAAACACTAAAGTCGTCCATAAACACCTCTATCCCTCTCTCAACCATGTCAATGAATAAGCTCAACATGCACCTTTGAATGGTCGCCGGTGCATTACATAATCCAAATGGCATATGTTTGTAGGCAAACATTCCAAAAGGGCAAGTGAATGTTATTTTCTCTTGATCAAGTACATCTACCTCAATTTGGTTATATTCGAAATAACCATTTAGAAAGCAATAATATTGGTGGCCCGCTACTCTTTCAAGAATTTGATCAATAAATGGTAAGGGGAAATGGTATTTCCTAGTTTCCGCATTGAGTTTCCAGTAATCAATGCAAACGCGCCATCCAGTGGTGGTACGTTGGGGAACTAGCTCTGCCTTGGAATTTTCAATCACAATCATGCCCGGCTTCTTTGGGAAGACTTGAATGGGGCTCACCCACTTGCTATCCGATATTGGGTAGATAATTCTGGCATCCAATAGCTTTATTATTCCAGCTCTCACCACATCTTTCATCGTGGGGTTTAGTCGTCTTTGTATTTCTCTCGAGGGCTTAACATCCTCTTCGAGGTGAATCTTGTGGGTGCAAATTAGAGGGATTATCCCCTTCAAATCAGCTATGCACCAACCAAAAGTACTTTGGTGCTTCCTCAAAATATTTATTATTTTACCCTCCTGCTCTTCATCTAACCTAGAGGAGACAATAACAGGAAATGTCTCACTTTTACCTAGGAAAGCATATTTAACATTGGAGGGTAGTTTCTTCAACTCGAGAGTCAGAAATGTGTCGCTAGAGGGCACCATGCATGCTTCTCTTGGTGGTAACTCTTCGAATCGAGAAACCTAATTAGTATCTCTCGCGTCCTCGTTCGACACTCTCTCATCAAGTAAGCCTCTCAACCCCTCTATCTCCTTCTCGAACTCGGTGTAGGCTCCCTCACTCTCATAACTAGAAGCTAGTCAAGCTTCTAAGGTGTCTCCATAGTAATTTTCCTCAAAGTGCTCTTCTATAATCTCCTTAATTAAACTCATCGTGTGAAGATCATTTTCTTCCCCTGCCTATTGGGCTATGTTGAAGATGTTTATTTCTAATGTCATATTCCCAAAAGTGATTTGCATCTACCCATTTCTAGTATTGATGACTGCGCTAGCCGTGGATAAAAATGGACGTCCAAGGATGATGGGAACATGATTTTTCGAGGCGAAGGAGGGATCCGTGTCCCAAATGACAAAATCTACCAGGAAGTAGAAAGTGTCCACTTGGACTATCACATCTTCAACTATACCCCTTGATATCTTCACGGTTCGATATGCTAACTTGAGAGTTATCCTGGTGGGCTTAAGATCACCCAGATCAAGTTTCCTATAAATAAAATAGGGGAGGATATTGACACTTTCCCCCAAATTGAGTAAGGATTTTTTGAATTTGTTCTCTCCAATTGTGCAGGAAATGGTGGTGGCACCGAAATCTTTATATTTAAGTGGGAGATCATTAAGAAGGACCGAGCTCACGTTCTGTGCTAGAAACACGTTCTTCTTTACCTTCTTCCTCCTCTTGATTGTCAATAAGTCTTTTATGACTTTTGTATAGGATGGAATTTGCCTTATTGCGTCGAGGAAAGGTAATTTCAATTTTACGTTCTCAATCACTTCCAACACTTCTTCACTTATGGTTCCTTTATGGGTAGGAACCAACCTTTGAGGAAATGGCACATCAGATGGTGGTTTTACAACTACCTCAGGCTCACTAGTGTTTTCCTTTTCACTCTCATTCAAGGAGATATCTTAGGTCTTTTTCATGCAGGGAAAATTCTCCTTGCCTTTTGAAATGTCTTGTGAGGGAGGTGATAAATCAACAACTCTCCCACTACGAAGAGTGGTTATCGCTTGGCAGTGCTCCTGCTATTTGGTAGAAGTGGAGCTAACACTAGGTTGACTTTGGGGAGGTCTTTATCCTTGGGCAGGAAACTTACCCTTCTCTTGGGTGCTCAATGTGGCTTTCATCTTGGAGATGTTTGCATTTATTTCGGTGAACAAGCGTTCATATTGAGCATTGTGTGGACCTTGAGAATTTCTTAATTGGTTCATTGTATCCTCGAGGCTCCTCCACTATGGGGCTACATATAGGACCGGAGGTGGTGGCTCTTATTAGTATTAAGGAGGTCTGTGGAACAACCTGCGAATGTGGGTTCATCGTAGCTTGTGGTTGTCCATAGTTGAAACCAAGGTGTTTCCTCCATAAAGGGTTGTAAGAGTTCCCACGCGGGGCATTAAAATTCCCCTTGAATCCTCCTATAGCATCCACCTGCTCGGTGTGCGTGGCCTTGTAAGCAGAGATCGCCGAGAAGGCCTTTGTGGAGTGGATCGCCTCACAGATGGCACACACTTTTTATTTTGAACCATGGTTGGATTCGGAGATGTTTCTCAACCGACCATCAAACCACTCCTTTATATCTCTCTGAAACTGATCAAATCGATGGTCTATTAAGGTATTTCTATCCAAATGGTATAGATCGGAGACATTTTGATTGGTAGATGGTTATCTAGGTCGAGCTTGGTTGGGATCAGATGTGTCCCATGCTTGGGTAGTCTCTACGACATACTTAAGGTGGGCCTCAACATCGCATGCATCTAAATCCCAAAAGGGTCTTTCTACACATCATTTGAACAAGTTGTTTGGAAGCTATTGTCAACCCATTATGGAAGAAAGATATCACCAGGTGTTTGTCAAAACCATGATGGGGTCATGCATTTACTAACTCTTAGAACCGTTCCCAACATATATCAAAAGACTCATTATCATGTTGTCGAAAAGATTGGATTTGAGTCTTGACAGAGTTGGTATTGTGAAGCGAATAGAATTTTAAGACAAACTTGGACTGCATATCTCTTCAGGAAGTGACGGAGTTCGGGGGTAAAGACCATAGCCAGGTCTTGGCTTTATCCTCTAATGAAAAAGGAAAAAGCTTTAGGCGAATGACATCTTGCATGCAAGTTTGATCACCAAATGTGTCACATGCCTCTTCGAACTCACGAATATGCAGGTATGGTTTCTCGGAATCCATGACATGAAACATAGGGAGAATTTTTATCATCCCATTACAAAAGTGGAACTGACCGGCAGTATACGGAAGTAAAATGCAATCAGGGGTGACAGTCCATTCAGGAAAAAGTAAGTCTTTCATGGGACGATAGGGAATATATCCCTCTCCAGTACCGAAAATTTTCGCATCAGACATCGTAGTCTCTCTCTCTTCAAATGATTCTGTGTACTCACTCGGTGTCCTAGAGGTGTGACTAGAAGTTTGACTCGGGGTTTAGCTACTGATAGAGTGCTCATGAGTAGGAATTGGAAACCACAATTATGGGACATGAGGTGTGGGGGGATTTCAGAGTTATACTCAACTATAGGATTTTCGAGGATTCTGACTTGAGTATTGTGAGGAGTCTGAGTGTGTTCAGGATTTTGCATTAAAGCCTTTGAGAGATGATGAGAATTTTTTTTATATTTTCACAATTTTATTCTTTTTTTATTTTTTTAGATTTTTGGAAATTTTTGGTCAAAGTTTTAGATTGACTTGATCTAACCTAAGTCTACCTAAGTCCTCGGTAACGGCGCCAAAAACTTGACGCGACCACAAATGTGTCTAGTGTGCGTACTATTTAGGCTCAAGTGCAAACCTGTCGCTCGAGTAATAATTTGATAAGTCGAGTATCGATCCTCAGGAAAATAGGACAAACGGAGTCGTAACGACGTTGGACAGACGAAGGAAACCTAACTTTGACTCTAAAAAGAAGGAAAAGGTGTTTTGATTTGCGAAACAACTACAACTATATGCAATTTTGAAAATTATTAACTAATGAAATTATGTAAATGAAATGAAATTATTCTACTGCAGAATTACGAACGAATTGACTAAAACTTTAACTATTAAAGGAGAAAGATAGGTCGGGTTACAATCCCCCACACCCTAGTAATTCATTTTTTAAGATACTAGATTCAGAATTAAAGCTTTAAATGAATCCGAATTTTTAATACTCCTAAGTATTACATATATGAGGGATCGTAGCCCGCAGAGTACGTAAGCAAAGGTTGAATTAAAATTTGGTCTTTATTTCTCCTAAGTATTACATATATGAGGGATCGTAGCCCACACAGTATGTAAGCAAAGGATGAATTAAAGCAGTATCGTATTATCTACGATACAATTCATCTAAGGTTTTAGTTCCAACTTTTATTTCCACTATCGTGAATTACATCGGGTGGGGTTCATGCACCTCGACCTTTGAAAACTTAGCCGGGCATATTAAAACTAGAAGAAAACACGTTTGGAATGAAGATGAAGAAAACACGTTTGGAATGAAGATGAAGAAAACACGTTTGGAAAGCATTTTTACTACCAAATGAAGATGAAGAAAGATGAAAGTGCCATTAGAGAAGTAACTACGACAATAATGAAAGCAAGAATTAGAATGGTATTACTTGAATTGCAAAACTGGAATCAAAACTAGGGTTTATTTGTTGTTGTCTTCTCTAAACTAATTACAAATCTTCCTAAATGAATCAGAAGCCTCCTTATGTCTGGGAGGTGTTTATAATTTATAATCTACGATTTCTAAGAGTTTCAACCATACAGGACTCTAATTTTACAAGTGGATAAGTTTGAATTTCCGATACCCGAACCGACCCCTTGAGTTGATTCAGATAGGTTCCATCTTTGACAGAAGTTTTTCCACAAATCGGTTCGGTTCATTTTTCCTCTCTTCAGTTCGGTTTCATCTCTCAATGCTTTACAGGAAGTTCTTCAAGCATAGGATTGGTTCATTTTTCTTCCTCTTCGGTTCGGTTCTATTTCTTAGTTCTTCACAGGAAGTCTCCCATGGGATCGGTTCGTTTTCCAACCCATTCGGTTCGGTTCCATCTGTTCAAGAACTTTTCCTCCTTGTATGTTTTAAAGATTTATGACTTTTGGTCCGGAACTCGAATTAGGATGTCGATCCTTCCTTGTGCACTGAATACCTACAAAATAGATAGGAAATACACGAAACTCGGCTTACTAATTAGAAACTTGACAATAGCAATGATATGCGATAAATACACTCAAATTACACTTCGCAGAACGATAAAAGCCTCTAGATTAAGGGGATAAATGGGAAGAATTTATGCCTAATAAAATAGAAATTGGTTCATATAATTTGTGCGAATTAAAATAAAAAAAAGAGCTTTTGAAAAAATTGTTTTCACCTTAAGAACACATAGACCTACAATACTAGTGGGTAGATGACAATCGGGTAACATCTATTGATCTCCAATTTATGGATTCTATACAACTATATCACTATCTCCATCATTCTTTTTGTGGGGAACAGCTACACATACCAGGCCAATACAAGACCCTAACAATTCAACAGAGTAAGTAACTTTTAATGTAAATTCTAATGGCTTTGCATTAGCATCAATATTAAAACTAAATGCTTCTTCAGAGTCTATATAGTGGAAACCTTTAGAGGAAGATCTGAGAAGAAGTTTGTAAGGGGTATATAATTGGTCTATTAGGATTACGTGATTGAGGTGAATTTTAGCAAATCATTGATTAAACTTGACCATTGATATCGGTGGGTACTTCAGGCATGTTTTATATTGATATTGATTGAACAGTTGGATTATTTTGTTAATTGAGCCTATGTTTGGGACTTTCTATTTTGTTTTGGTTGTCTTAAGCATACCGTTGTTGCATTTATGTACAAGAACACGGAAAGGAAGTATACCCACTATAATATTATTTATGTTAATTATATGCAACGTTTGGCCTTTATCAGAATTTGGAGAAGTAGCATTATTCTTTTAAGAAAAGAAAATAGTTTCCAAAGCCCCATGTTGTTGTTTTTCCTTTCAAAAAATGCTAATGAAAACCAATAGATACCCGAGATCCTCATATCATCCAAATACAAGGTAAACCTTTATTTTATAAACCCAAATGAAATATATATCCAATCAAAATCTTCTCCTTATAAACTCCGATCCAATAAAAAATTAAAATCAAAACCATTGTAATTTGAAATAAAATCCATGGAAATCAAACTCAGATCTGGAAAAGTATGATTTTACCTCTTCAATGCGAGGATGTCGGTGGTAATGGGAGGGTGGCCAATCGACGAGACGGGATGAAGGAGGAGATAGTGAGGCGAGGGTGGGCGGTGGGAGGGTGAACAACATATATATATATATATATATATATATAGAGAGAGAGAGAGAGAGAGGTTCTCATACATATCAAGTATACATACCCCTATCGCAAATTATTTTTTTAATATTAGAAAAATATTTTTGAACTGAGTTTTTTTGTGTGGTATTTAAACATTTGAAGGGACCCATATAAAAATTAACTCAAAATAACTTTTTTTACTATTTAAAAAAAATAGCTCATATATATATATATATATATATATATATATATATATATATATATATATATATATATATATATATATAGAGAGAGAGAGAGAGAGAGAGAGAGAGAGATTCTCATACAAATCAAGTATGCATACCCCAATCGCAAACTATTTGTTTAATATTAGAAAAATATTTTTGAACCGAGTTTTTTTGTGTGGTATTTAAACATTTGAAGGGATCCATATAAAAAAACTCAGCTCAAAATAACTTTTTTTACTATTTTAAAAAGTCGGTTAAACTTTTGCAGCTTTTGAAGTGCTTTAAAATATGCGAAAGTTTGACCAATTTTTTTTAAAATAGCAAAAAAATGTTATTTTGAGTTGATTCTTTTATATGAGTTCCTTAAAATTTTGTATGTACTGGAGCCTATATATATATATATGTGTGTGTGTGTGTGTGTGTGTGTGTGTGTGAAGAGAGAGATGATCGAGATGAGTGGAACGGGTGGAGACTGAGGAGATAAATAAACAGAGAAAAATGATCTATTAATAGATAAAATGATTTAAGGTTTAGGTTAAAGGTGTTATATTTATATTTTTAGCGTTTATATTTGTATAAACATTTTACTATATTACCCTTCAAGTTATGTATGCACAATTTTTCCCTCATGTGTCATGCACACAATGAAGATTCCATTAAAAAAATTAACATGAGTGGTTTTTTAAGTGATGGTAACAAAAATCCTAGTAGGCAATGGATCCAAATACGATACTTTAATTAATTAAACAATTATCTATTTAAAAAAATTAATACATTTCAAGTCAGCCATCCGCTTAAAAATAACAAAAATACGAAATTCACTTTAAGTGTCATAAGTTCTTTAACAAATAAGATATATCCAATAAAGTGTGTATAATGTCATGAGCATTATACCAATTGTAGTGCAATGATGTGTATGATGGTTTTCCAATTCTTGTTCTATTGGACCGAATCAATTTTTGTGTACCATAAACTACATGCTTATTGAAAAATCAATACACAAATGAATAAATCTAGGGAGACCCACTTTTGGACTCAATTTTGAAACCCACTGCATTAAAAGCTTATACCTTGTTGTTGTGGGTCCCGTCAGGGCAACAAAATGTGCATTAAAAATTTATACCCATTTTTGTCTTATGTGTGGGTTTCAAAATTGGGTCCCAAAAGTGAGTCTTCCTATCACCACTCTACACAATTATAGGCATTAGTTTCTCATATCACCATTTCATTTAATCATAGTAACCTCTTTACTTTACAATCTTAACAGTAATGTGATACATTTTAGTAGGAGAGCATATGCATTAATTAGTTTTTCCAAATATACCAAGAAATTCATTTTACTAGGAGACAAATATTAGAAAATTAGTTTATAGGCAACCCATAAGTAGCAGGAAAACATGATATTATGTTTAAAACATGCATACATACCAACCATGAATATGACATACATGAAACCATGATAAGAACAATTCATTCTTGAAGAAAACATGCTATTGTTTTTCATTTTTCTATGATAAAGGTACACATCATTTAAAATGACTACATGATTTGGGTAATATTTATAATGAAAATTAAAGATACATATAACAATAAAGAACAAAAATAATACAACAAATTTTCTCCTTAAGAGCATATATCCAAGTAAGTATTCTCTCAATAGCCTTAATATGCTTTGGCTTCCAAGATCTCTAACACTTGCATTAAGGTGTGAGGGGCTTAGCTATCCAACACATTGCATATAAATAAAATTAGCATCTGCTGTAGTAGTGAGAATGAAATCATGCAACTATTTTTCTCTAATAAATGAATTCATTCTCGCTATAAAAATGCAAAATAAACAGCAAATGGATATAATCAATTATATTGACATTCGAATTCCATTTCCATGACTTGGAATTGGGTTGCCAAACGGACCATAAGTGGAAATAAACACATTGAAGTTGATGGGTCCATAAGAATATTACTATGAAAAAGTATACCAAATACCAATTGGGCTTAACTTGGATCAACCAGCAAAGGACGGTGCAAAAAAGGGTTAAAATCTTAGTGGAGGAATCCATCATTTTTTGATAGAGACTGTCATTTTTTTCTTAAAAACACTTATTGGTCTCATATATTTTTTTTGCTTAAAATATGGGGCGTGTAGTCTAATACAAGTTGATCTCTTGATCTTTACTTCATTCTCATTATGACTTCTTATTTTCAAAATGTTATGAGTCACACGGTATACAAAAGACGATGAGAGCAAAAACACAAGATAAAACATAAGACATAAATCTGCATAGTTAAGATTGCAATAAAAAAAATAAGCTTTGAAGAAAGATTCGAGTAAAGGTACTTGTAACAAATAAATAATAGTTAAACAATTAGTAAAAGGTTAGTAAAAGTAATATAACAACCCCCAGATGGAACTTGTCTAATAATGTATACCATTTTTAGTATCAATTGTAAAAATAAAATTTTAATTTAAAACATACACGCACAATAAATCCATATTAATTAATAAATAAATAAATAATAAATAATTCTCAACCTCCATAAGCCATATAATATCCATCCCAATATATATGGAAAATAAATGACTAAAATAATTAAATCTCGGGCTTATGCCCATATAATATCTGAAATAATAAAACCCGAATGAGATAGAGAGTAACAACCTATAACATAATCAAAAGAACTGAATTCTCTACTAATCAAGTGCAACAGCAAGTCTGATCCCTGTCAGCCCTGTTTTCCCTAACTAAAATAACCGGGGGGCACTTTTATAATTTGGGTTAGCTCCCTAAAGTTGCAAGGATTATCTTACAAAATAAATATATAATAATGCAATAAATTGACATTACATACCACCCATTGGTACTCATACGCATTCAGTATCTCACCCCTCAACTAAGTGTAATAGTATACGTATTTCCAACCCAATCTAAAGTTAAATTCCGACATTTACAATGATGTGAAAATATCAACGGCATTTAGCACATAAAATAAATGGTAGATAATTATCTACACACATGATATCAGTCCCAGGACTAAAACCCACAATATTACCCCACAGAAAATATATTTTCATCACAGTATGTGATTTACGTATCATTGTGTCCATTAACAATTATCTACATTATTAAACTATATTGAGTTGTTCTTAATTAATTAATATATATATATATATATATATATATATATATATATATATATGGCACATGAAGGCATACACCTTCGGTGTCCGGTTCATGCTCTATCGGTAAGCCCAACGGAGTCCCTCACTAACGGATATAAACAAACACACACAAGTAGGGTAGTTGTTATGTAATACACTATCTCGTGGTCCATACCCCCAATGATGGCAATGGATCTATCTATCCCACTTCTCTCATCACGAAGCAGTGCCTCTTAACGTTGGATCTTAAATAATAACCTACACTACGCCTAGCCTACCTGTGTCGGGGCGTGCTACGGTCCGAAGACACACGCAACCCCAACCGATAGGCCATCCACGAACACAAGTATGTTCACACAATTGATATATATATATATATATATATATATGTATAGGTAATTACCCCCATAACTATCGCAACTAGATTTTATCAATCTCCAGATAACACCTGGGTCTTATGAATAAACACTCCAGTTAATTATTAAATATTTTAAATATTGAATAGTGACACAATTTTATTTTTAATTAAATATCCACTCACTTAGATAACCTCCCACATACTCGCTTGAACTCGTAAAAATGCCCTAAAAGTTCCTACGATCCGACCCTGACCCAAGTCTAGGATTCGAATCGAGTCATCTCCTGAGCCGAATCGATTCGTCGGGTCGAATCAATTCTCCATGGAGGCCGAATTGATTCGTTTTTTGGTAGTAGCCCATATCTGCTATGTTTTTCCTATACAAGTTTCATCCCCAAAAATCCAAATTCATTTCTAAGGTTTTATAGACTTCAATTTCAAGAACTATGATCCTATTATAGTCAACAAAAACATGATAACTTCATTATATACCCAATTTTACGAATGATAATATCCCATAAATTAAAGTAATTGGATCTAAAACATTAGAGTTGTCTAACCCAATCAAGAACATAATTCTATCTAAAAACTTCCAAAATAATAAGATAAATACATGATTTGAAATCAACCATAAGCATAAATCTTATCACATGGATTCTAGTTGTAGTTTTTCTAATAAAATGATATCAGTTCTCAGTGTTTCACTAAAGTATTTAATTCTCAAAACACATTTTTTTCTTCCATTAATTCTAAAATATCCTAGATTACAATCCATTTATTTTCAATCTCCAGATCAATTTTTAACCCAGAATTGGTATGAGAGAATATGCATATGAACCAAGAAACAAATTATAATTAGTTCCGCAGGAAAACTCTTGCCTTTTAGAGATGAAATGAGCCTCCACCCTTGAGCCTTGTTCCTCATTTCTTCTCCAACCGTGGTAACTTCATCTAGAAGGTGTAATCTTGGTATGTTAACTCAAATGTGGATAAGATATGTGTTTAGATTGGGTTATTAGACTAATTAAACCTTTAATCCCGTATCTCCCACTAATATTCACTTTTGGGCCCCCAAACAAGCCTATAATAATGCTCGGATTGGTCCAAAATATTCCTTAAGGGTATACATATCCCCTGATTCCAACTTAAGTTGTTTAAAACACCTAAACGGGTTCTTAAATCACTTCAAAATGCACCCAACCAATGTGTACTACAAATTAGAAATTTGTTATGCTAATAATGAGATACTAATATTTCAAGTGACATGCAATTTAATTGTCAACTAATATACATATTGTGCATAATAGTATCACATAATCTTGCATAATTATATTCAAGAAATTTATTCATGTATTTTATTTATTTAAAATTACCAATCTAAATGTTATAAAAACATGAAGTGTTACAAGTAATTAGTCGGGCCTTTCGCCAAATACATGGAATGCAATACATGAAGAGAGAAAATAGTATTTCACATGCGGTTTCGTTAACTAACAAAAAGATAAAGGACGACATAAAACTATTGCTTAAATCATGGGCGACATCAAATAGAGTGAGAGAGAGGGTTACACAAAACAATATGACATAGAGACTTACAATTTTCGTGATCATTGAACAAACAGTAGTAGGAGGCGTCAAATACAAAACATACATAATCACGAAAGAAAAAAATATATACAAGATCATGAAACCAAGAAAAAAAATTGTAGAGAGAGATATAGAGCACTTTACGGTCAAAATCGGCGACGTCATAAATGGGCGCAGAATATAGTTCACAATAATATGAAGATATACAATATATATCCTTAGAGTTGATAAATTTTTCATAAAAAATCAAAATAAAAAATATATTTTATAATATTTCTAATAATTTTTTTCCTTACACAACTATAATTTTTTTATTATGGAAACATGCCCATGCAACTCTCCATGACTACTACCACCTAATGGTTAACATGACAATGGAAAATTATTTTGAAAGAATATCACGTGATCATCTCTTAAGAAGTATAACATTATATAGTGATTTGTTTTTTCACAAATCAATATTATTACTCAAACCATTTAAACAATTTTCCTTTAAATTTCAATAATAGGGTGAAAAACTTGAGATAATACACTAATCACGTATAGTAGTATGGGAAAACAAAATTTTATTCTTTCGTCTACTAACATGAACTTCAAGGGAAATTTAATACAATTTTAGTCTTGTATTATAGAGGAAAATAAATTGACTGGCAGAGTAATTTGTCATAAGAGTTGAAATTTGTTAGATATGAATCTTCATACACCATGTGTCAGCAAAACTATGTTAATATAACATATCTAAATTGTCTATGCTGCCTTTTGATGATAAAATTTACGTTGTAGTAACTGTGAATCAAAACATTATGTATTTAAACAAAAGTACCAATGAAAAAATATGTCAAAAGCAATAATGTCAAGGTTTACTAAATTAAAATTTTAGGTAGTTCAAACTTGTAAAAAGTAATTTACATACATAAAACATCATTTTTAGTAAGTAAAAGTTTTGGTTCTTCATATTTGGATAAAACCATTAATAGATAACTTATTAAAGTATTTTGGGATATTACCTTCATCGGTCTAAAATACACCCTATGATATTGGGCTCTCAATCGGGCTGGTCTATAGTAGGTTGATTTGTAGGTCTGTTGACAATCATGCACACTAAATAGCATAGGAAAAGGAGTCCAATTGTCAACTTTACGGGCATCAAATTGACAACCTTCTTTAGATAGACCTGTGGTTATATTTTTTTTTTTGGTAGACAGGGAAGAGAAAATTAGGGAGAAATTACATAAATTAAAACATAGGCCATAAAGGCAAGACTATAGAGACTAGAAAATAGAGGATAGTAACATAGCAACAGACCTGTGGTTATGACTCAAGACTCAAAACAATATTTCTTCAAATCTTTTTTGTCCATTACCTGTCATTATTATGATCCAAAAAATATATTGGTACGACAATGGTCAACAAAGTCATAGTTTTTAATTATTAAGTATGTTTAAAATAACGTTTATTTTTTTCCAAAACAATGACGTTGCTGATGGACATACTAGATTTAGCTTTAAAGTTCAAAAATACGAAAACTATACCCATGTAAGCATTTGATATACTTCCAAATGAGGTAAGTCTCTTAAACTAACTATGAATTGGCTCAAGAGTAAACGTATTAATATCTAGGGATGTAAACGGATATTCAAAAATATGCATCCGTCCAATATCCGAATCCGAATTTGCGGATATTTATCCGAAAATATGAAAATGGATACGAATATGGATACTCTTTAAAAATATCCGATAAAACGGATACAGATACGGATAGTACTAGCATCCGACACGGATAATCCGTATCCGGTGCGGAGAGTCCATTTTACTAGATATCCGTTTTACCGAATATTCGTATCCATCAAACATATGTTTAAAATATTACTAATAATATTAGTATTAGTATTACTAATAAAATAATATTAAAAAAAATCTTAATCGTTTATTCCCAAAATAAATTAAACACAACTCCACTCAAAACAAAAACACTCTAAAGTTATTATTTTATTGGGTATATTATAAAATGTCATGTATTATTATTATTATTTTATTAGGTATATTATCATGGAGTTACACTAAAGTTACAATACACCTTATCACACACAACATACACCGACTAAAGAACATATACTCCACTAAAAAAAAATTAACTTCGTTTCATTTCTCCTTCGTACAAAACAAGAGAAAAGAAACTATCATGTGGTTGTTCGTTAGTTTCCTTAATTATAAATAAATGTAAGAGGGAAACATTAAAGAATGTAAGAGAGAAACATAATAGAATGTAGGAGAGAAACATAAAAATAAAGAGGTTGTTTTGATTGTAATGAGAACTGAAGTTAACAACATGTATATTATATCCAAAATAAAAATGTATACTTATTAAAATAAAAATATCAGTATGTTTTGAAGACAAAAGGCCCATGAGGTTGTCATTCTCAATAAATTTGATTAATCTAAAAGGTGAATATTTATTTCCACTGTCATCGAATGCGACTGTTATTTTTTTTATGGCTTTAAGCTTATATGGTTGTAAAGTATGGATGACTTTAAACCATATTATCATTATGTAATGATACTATTATTATGGAATCCATAATTGTTGATGTTAAGAGGCAGTAATTTTGTTACATATTTATTTGGATTGGATTGGATTTCTGTAACAACCCAGACTTTTGGGCGACTATTTCATATTACTTTGCATGATGGGCTAATTTTATAAAATAGGGGAAGTTGGTGTAAATATTATTTCCCGTGAGATTTAGGGATAATATTTACTATGTTTTGTCTATTTACCGTTATGAGAAGGTAAATAGCATTATATTGTGACATATTGCGTTGTTGTATGTAAAACGACGCTTATAACTCGTAAATAAATTGGAGTATAATTAATGAAATAAAATGAATTTAGAACATAAAATTTGTTCACGTTACTCCGAATGCAAAAATAGGGGGTACGGTTGTTTTTAGACTAGTCGAGATAGTCGAAATAAGTGCCAAGTTGTATTTTTGAGATTTGGGCACTTTTTGTGGGTTATGACTCAATTATTTGGATACGAGTCATTTTAATTGTGTATTAACACTTCAAAGAGGGGCATTTATGTTTTAAGACCTGTATGAGTCCCCCACCCCTTTTATTTCCTCAATCTTGTGTTAGAAGACAAGAGAGAGAAAGAGAGAAGAGAGAGCTTGGGAGAAATGGAGAGAAAGAGAGAAAAATGGAGATTTGAGGTCGGATTTCGTTGCTAACGGAGGAGGATCCGGGACTACAACCCCGAGGCAAGTTTCTTACTTGCTAGATGTTGATTTAATGTGATAAACTGCATGTATAGTTAATTTTTTGAGATTTAAACCCGAAATGGGTTCTTTGTTGATTTTGAGGATTTAACCCTTAAATCTTAGTTTTAACTTGATTTGAGGAATATATATTAGTTATTAATTCTGTAGAAACAACTTGGGAGAGTTAGTTGTTGTTGATGTTGGATTAAACCAAGGATTTGAGGATTTGGGGATTTTAGGGTTCTACAACCCGTAGCCCAAACTGGCCAAATTCCCAGGGCCGAATCGGTTCGGCTCCCAGGAGAATCGATTCGATTAAGGGTAGGATACAGGTCTGGGAGACCGAATCGATTCGAGTTAAGGTTGAATCGATTAGGCTGTTACAGAATGTCAATTTTACTCACCGAATCAATTCGCTTTTTGGGCGAATCGATTCACATCCAGGGGCGAATCGAATCGGCCCTAGGGCGAATCGATTCGGTTGCCCTGTTTTTGTGAGATTTTTCCTAGTTTGTTTTTAGCCCTTTTTCTTTTAGGTCCGAGGTTTAGGACCCTTCCTTTGGGAAGTAAAAAGAGTTCATAGAGGGTTGTGTTGGGTAGACTAATGTCCTAGGATAAAATGGGATGATTGGGCTTACCCCGAGGGCTAGTTTGTGTAGGTTAATGTCCGTATGATATAGGAAGTTAAGCTAAAGATAAATTGGAGATAAAATGTGAATGTTGGGACTTTTAGGTGTCTTTTATCGAGGGAGACTCACTTTGATGGTTCATGAAATTATATGAACTCTTGTAGGCTAGTTTGTGGATAATAGCGCTTCGGGTCTTAGGTCATTAATAAAATATGACACTAAGAATAAGAAAGACATATGCTAATATGTGGTACTAAATGAATGAGTACAAATGATTTTGAAAATGTAAAGTGAATGTTTTCAAAAGGAAAAAGTAATGTTTTTCATAAATGTTAATTTATGATTACACACCTCTCTAAATCGCTATCATAAGGGAAGTTGCGCCCACGTGGTGAAGCCCCCTAGCTAATGAATGCAGGGTGGATATAGTCCCTAGTCCATATGGGAGTTTATTGTACTGCGCTGGTTAGGTTATTCTGGGTGTGCTCATGACTATCCCGCAGGCATATGGCCGCTTCCCGATGTTTGGTAGGTTCCCATGTTGTCTTGTTTGATAGGCCCTGGAAGATGATAGCCATTTAGGGGCACATCCAGTGGGGAAACCAGGAAGGACGGTCTTAGATATGTTAAAGCAATTCATGATAATGAATTGGCTTTAAATACATTTCCTGGATGGAAGAAGGGAAATGGGATATATGGTTTGGCTTCAGATACATTTCCCGGATGGAAGAAGGGAGATGGAAGCATATGGTATGAAAAAGTATTTTTATGATAATAAAAATGACTTTTGATTACACTTCCTGGATGGAAGAATGGAAATGGGATTTTATGAAAAAGGTTAAAGCACTTTTATGATAATAATACTTGCTTCAAAAATGTATTTTTTTTTTCGGGATGGAAGAAAGGAATAATATTGGTTAAGAAGGTTTTGAAATGAGATTTAATTGGTAAACATTTGATAAAATGAATTTACCATATATGTATATTCCTAAAGAAAGAAAAAGGAATTATGCCCCTAGGTTGTGGATGGATTTATTTTGTATCTCCTTGCGTAGCTATAGATGTGACCTCCCATGCATATACATAAACATACATATTTATTACGTGCTGAGGGTTTAATAGATCTTGACGATCAAACTTGCCTAAGTAATAGCGTACCGGGGGATTCCTTATTTGGATTTCGCTTTGCGAGACACCCTACGCACAAATAAGGCATAGTGTTGAGACTGGGGAGAAGTTAGCCCTTAGTACTTGGGTTAACTAGAGCATCTCATGATATTACGCTAGGGTGTGCTTTTAGATTGAGAGGTGAGAAATATTATGTTAACTGCAAGTGAATTACGCACTTAACTGTCATGCATTTTAGTCACATGGGAATCATATCAAACCGGGCCCTGACCCGTCTATATTTCGCTATTTTTGCATATAATCCTTACTATACAGGTGCTCTATCGCATGGACACCCGTATTTACATTTCAATTCCAATTGTCATGGAGATACAACATATTGCGGATGTTGTAGGTTATTTGTATTAGACGCTTCTTTCCATTGTACTCTAGTTATGTCCAGTTTATTTGTTTGGGCGTGTTGCCCAAGCACTGCACACATTTATTATAATGTAATATTTAATGTGTAATACTTGGTGTAACTAATTGTATTGGTCTGTTCACCGACAGCTTATTCGGTGATTATTTATCATATTGCTATTCTTTATCCGTTGATTTTTTATATCCACCGTTTTTGCAAATGGGATTGTCTAAGTGTTTTTCTTTTATTTTCAAAATTTTAAATTTAACAGTCCGTTTCCTAAAATGATTGGTGGTTATCTCGTATTATTATTTTAATCGACAGTGATGCTGAGGATGGACCGGATATGATTCATGTGATTATTAGAGTATTAGGCTGGCCACCTATTATTTTAGTAGGCGGGTTGTCACAGATGGTATCAGAGCATCAGGTTCTAGAGTCCTTAGGAATCTTTGCGGACGTATTACGCTTTCAGCGTTACTTCTGATTTGATATAGAGCCGTAAGATTAAGATCGTCGATTTCTCTGGTGATATTTCGTTCTCATGCTAAGATATGAAAACCCCGAAAATCTTTTGCGCATTCATGAGAGACTCGTAAGTCGTCAGATGAAGGGCGTCAAGGGATGCCGTTGTGAAGGCGTTATGAGATGGGATTACTAAGAGTTGTAAGTGGTAGTTGGGGATGAGGGTCTCTTTAGAGGCCGCTCCCTTTGTAGCGTTATTTAATATTGCTACCATGAATACTGAGTACAATAGATAGAGTTTTCCAAGTACCGATTCAAGTGGAGAGTGGTGCTAAGCTTGGGATTCCAAGCGATGTTAATTTGAAGTTGAGGGGTCCTTGACAAGGACTACATGTTGAAGTGTGGTCAGATGGAGGAAGTGTAATCCCATTCGGTGAGAACATAAGGCCCAAGAGTTTTGGCCTAGAGAGGGGTATGGAAGTGCCCAGGTGCAAAGATTAGAGGAAAATCTTTCACCCGTTGGAGTAAGGTTGATATGGCGGATATGGTAGTCGCCTAATTTTGGTGGAACAGGAGGTTTTTCCCATAGAGAATCCCATTAGATATTTTCAACAGCGAGTTTCTCCGAGATATCAGGAACGATGAGAAAGTAGATTCTCAAATATTCACGTGAGGTTCGGTCAGAGGCCGACTGTGAATAAAGGGTGTTACGGTTAAGGAACCTGTGCACCGAAATAAGGTTGGTACAAGGGAGAGAGAGACTTTCAATGGAAACGATAGGCTCATAAGTAAGTGTTCATAACACTTTTGGAAAAGTAGTGTTCATGGGACCCCAACGGTGGACATCCACCCGGGGAAGACTCATTGAACTAAGGCCTGGGAGGCCAGTAGAACGTTCTCTTTGCTAAGGAAATTAAGGGAACTACTCATTTTGATCTTGTGGATTGAAGATAACCGGCAAGGATGTGATGCTTAGTTGGGGCATTGATGGAAGTAGTTTGGTTCAGATAAGACTATAATGTGTCTTGGAACCATTAGTCGTGGCGAGGGTGATTGGCAAGGATGTTTGTGGGAATCCCACCTTAGTTAACGGTGGTGTATTCCTTATTATAGATGGTTTAGTCTTGTATTAACCCTAGATTCGGGTGTGTATATTGAGCTTGTGGTGGTAACCATGTTATTATATAGAGTACCTATAGGACTTCCATGGTAGGGAAGTTTTATATCTTTCCTTCACTCGTTCTGAGGCGAGTGATGATACTTTAAAAGTATATATGTGCTATGTGCTACTCGTATTATATGTATTATACGAGTGGAGCTATTTTGGTTTAGTTGGAGCGATAACAAGCGGATAAATTACGAGGCTATCCTATTTCTAGTTCTAGAGAAGAACTAGTTGTTCTATACTATCTCTCCTGAATACAGGTTGAGACTCTATAGAGGTGGTTTACGGTATGTAGGTAGTTTTCATTTCTTGTTTTGTTTGTTTTATTTGATTATCTGTTTGCTTTTCTTGTGTATGGTGTTGCTTTATCTCCACGACCAACAAGTTAAGGGGATTGTGTCGGAGGGGTTCCTTGTTTGGATTTCGCTTTGCGAGACACTCCGCGCATGAACCTTAACGACGTTGGGAGTGGAGAGATGCTATGTTTATTTTCCTTTCTTTTCTTTCTTTTATGGTTGAGTGTTGGGTTGGAAGGTTTAGCCAAAAATCACGTAATTGAGTGATTAGAGGGCTAAGTTGATGTGCGATATATGAGCACTGTAATAGTTTTCCTCTAATCGATGTGGGGAAGACTAAGATTATGAAAGTCGAATAGAGACTTATGGTTATTCCTTGATGATAAGTCCATTTATAAAAAGATGTATGTACAATTGGGATAAAGCAATTGTGGCATCTTACAGAAAGTAAATGCCTCAGTTGATTGTTAAGGTAAAACTTAAAGGTTGAAGTGCATTATTAGAGTTACGAGTTAGGACTTTAGCGGTCCCAGTCATATGTCTTCGAATATTACATCTTGACGACCGATGATTGCGAGGTAGTAGTGTAACAGGAGGGTTCCTTATTTGGATTTTGCCTCGGCGAGACGTCCCACGCATGAAACCGGGCTAATGTCGGAAGTCGAGAAAGGTCTTGGACACTAGGGATATAATTAGTATTATATTTATATGACTTGAATAGCATATAGATCGAATTTAGGGTTATTAGGATGTAAGGCCCTTAGGGCATGCGATATTTGATTTAGGAAGGTGGTAGGGAGTTGACCACAATAAGTTTGTGGGTTAGCTCTAAGTGGGATTAAGTCCCTAGAACGGATAAGTATGGGATCTTGAGTGATTCGAAACGGTAGGCCATAGGTGGTGGAGCCTCTCATAGATAGAGTGTTACGTTGGTAGCCTATCTTTCGGGGAGTTAAAAGGAGGAGTTGACTTTTACTCCTGCACTCGTGTTGTTAAGATCGAGAGTGGATTTAACGAACGAGTCTTTGCCAGGAACGGGAAGTATTAATATGGGAGCATGGACCCATTGTTTATGCGTCTCAAAGACTTAACCTTCGTGAGAAGTGTTATTCCCCGCTTGATTGTGAGTTTGTAGCGGTAGTATTCGTCTTAAAGAATTAGAGGCACTACTTCCTGGGCAGGAATTTGGGTCTTTTTATGAGCAACAAGTTGGAGTTTGTAAAGGACTATCAATTGGGTATTCCCTTTCGCTAAGGAAATGCGGATAAGGTAGTAGGTGCGATGGGTAGAAAACCTTCGGAGAGATTAGTTGAGGCATGGAATGCTAAGGGGAATGAGCTTAAATGCGGGGACGCTATAATAGGAGTGTTCATGTCCATGGTTGATCGATTCACCTACTAGTGTGAAGAAACTAGTGGTGGAACGAAAAAGGATGGGATTATTAGCTTTTATGGATAGAACTTCCATACAATAGTTATGATTGTTTTCTATAAATACGGGGCCATGTGTGTGGCCTAGTGTAGTGGGATGGGTGCCTTACCCGCTCGTTGGATGGAACCAGCGGACAGTATATTTCTTGGACTTGGAGTGGTCCGGGAACATTTCTTTAAGGATTGGGCTCATTGAGACGTGTGCTTTCAAGGGCTCTGTCAATGCGAATAGGAGTAAGTAGTGTTGGGGTGAGCGATTATAAGTTAGTGTAGTTATTCCCTAGTATGGGTGTATCGTGTTTCGGGAAGAAAGGCAACTTGTGCCGAGATGTGTAGGTATCTCCTTCCGTAGTAGAACGGTAGGGATTGAGAGTTCATGAGGAATGGTTTGGTGCTATGTTAGAGCACGAAGATGTGAACTAATATCGAATAGTGATGACCTTAGTCTGAGTACAATGGGGACGCCGCACTACCGAGGGGTTTGTTAAGATTAATAGAACGTTACTTTGGTATAGTATACCCTTGTATGATTATGGGGTATGCTTAAATTTTGAGGCAAAGCTCCCTTCTAAGGGGGTGGGGAGTATGTAACAACCCAGGCTTTTGGGCGACTATTTTATATTATTTTGCCTGATGGGCTAATTTTATAAAATAGGGGAAGTTGGTGTAAATATTATTTCCCATGAGATTTAGGGATAATATTTACTATGTTTTGTTTATTTACCGTTATGAGAAGGTAAATAGTATTATATTGTGATATATTGCGTCATTGTATGTAAAACGACGATTATGATTCGTAAATAAATTGGAGTATAATTAATGAAATAAAATGAATTTAGAACATAAAATTTGTTCACGTTACTCCGAATGCCAAAATAGGGGGTGCGGTTGTTTTTAGACTAGTCGAGATAGTCGAAATAAGTGCCAAGTTGTATTTTTGAGATTTGGGCACGTTTTGGGGGTTGTGACTCAATTATGTGGATACGAGTCATTTTAATTGTGTATTAACACTTCAAAGAGGGGCATTTATGTTTTAAGACCCGTATGAGTCCCCCACCCCTTTTATTTCCTCAATCTTGTGTTAGAAGCCAAGAGAGAGAGAGAGAGAAGAGAGAGCTTGGAAGAAATGGAGAGAAAGAGAGAAAAATGGAGATTTGAGGCCGAATTTCGTTGCTACCGGAGGAGGATCCGAGACTACAACCCCGAGGCAATTTTCTTACTTGCTAGAAGTTGATTTAATTTGATAAATTTCATGTATAGTTAATTTTTGGAGATTTAAACCCGAAATGGGTTCTTTGTTGATTTTGAGGATTTAACCCTTAAATCTTAGTTTTAACTTGATTTGAGGAATATATATTAGTTATTAATTGCGTAGAAACAACTTGGGAGAGTTAGTTGTTGTTGATGTTGGATTAAACCAAGGATTTGAGGATTTGGGGATTTTAGGGTTCTTCAACCCGTAGCCCAAACTGGCCAAATTCCTAGGGCCGAATTGGTTCGGCTCCCAGGCGAATCGATTCGATTAAGGGTAGGATACAGGTCTAGGAGACCGAATCGATTCGAGTTAAGGCCGAATCGATTCAGATGTTACAGAATGTCAATTTTACTCACTGAATCGATTTGCTTTTTGGGCGAATCGATTCGGCCCTAGGGCGAATCGATTCGGTTGCCCTGTTTTTGTAAGATTTTTCCTAGTTTGTTTTTAGCCCTTTTTCTTTTAGGTCCGAGGTTTAGGACCCTTCGTTTGGGAAGTAAAAAGAGTTCCTAGAGGGTTGTGTTGGGTAGACTAATGTCCTAGGATAAAATGGGATGATTGGGCTACCCCGAGGGCTAGTTTGTGTAGGTTAATGTCCGTATGATATAGGAAGTTAAGCTAAAGATAAATTGGAGATAAAATGTGAATGTTGGGACTTTTAGGAGTCTTTTATCGAGGGAGACTCACTTTGATGGTTCATGAAATTATATGAACTCTTGGAGGCTAGTTTGAGGATAATAGCGCTTCGGGTCTTAGGTCATTAATAAAATATGACACTAAGAATAAGAAAGATATATGCTAATATGTGGTACTAAATGAATGAGTACAAATGATTTTGCAAATGTAAAAGTGAATGTTTTCAAAAGGAAAAAGTAATGTTTTTCATAAATGTTAATTTATGATTACACACCTCTCTAAATCGCTATCATAAGGGAAGTTGCGAGCACATGGTGAAGACCCGTAGCTAATGAATGCAGGGTGGATATAGTCCCTAGGCCATATGGGCGTTTATTGTACTGCGTTGGTTAGGTGATTCTGGGTGTGGTCATGACTATCCCGCAGGCATATGGCCACTTCCCGACGTTTGGTAGGTTCCCATGTTGTCTTGTTTGATAGGACCTGGAAGATGATAGCCATTTAGGGGCGCGTCCAGTGGGGAAACCCGGAGGGACGATCTTAGATATGTTAAAGAAATTCATCATAATGAATTGTCTTTAAATACATTTTAAGCATGGAAGAAGAGAAATGGGATATATGGTTTGGCTTAGGATACATTTCCCGGATGGAAGAAGGGAGATGGAAGCATATGGTATGCAAAAGTATTTTTATGATAATAAAAATGACTTTTGATTACACTTCCTGGATCGAAGAAGGGAAGTGGGATTTTATGAAAAAGGTTAAAGCACTTTTATGATAATAAACCTTGCTTTAAAAATGTATTTTTTTTCCTGGATGGAAGAAAGGAAATAATATTGGTAAAGAAGGTTTTGAAATGAGATTTAATTGGTAAACATTTGATAAAATGAATTTACCATATATGTATATTCCTAAAGAAAGAAATTGGAATTACGCCGCTAGGTTGTGGATGGATTTATTTTGTATCTCCTTGCGTAGTTGTAGATGTGACCTCCCATGCATATACATATACATACATATTAATTACATGCTGAGGGTCTAATGGATCTCGAAGATCAAACTTACCTAAGTAGTAGTGCATCGGGGGGTTCCTTGTTTGGATTTCTCTTTGCGAGACACCCCACGCACGAATTAGGCATAGTGCTGAGACTGGGGAGAAGTTAGCCCTTAGTACCTGGGTTAACTAGAGCATCTCATGATATTGCGCTAGGGTGTGATTTTAGATTGAGAGGTGAGAAATATTATGTTAACAGCAAGTGAATTACGCACTTAACTGTCACACATTTTAGTCACATGGGAATCATATCAAACCGGGCCCTGACCCATCTATATTTCTTTGTTTTTGCATATACTCCTTTCCATACAGGTGCTCTACCGCATGGACACCCGTATTTACATTTCCATTCCGATTGTCATGGAGCTACAGCATATTGCGGATGTTGTTGATTATTTGTATTAGACGCTTCTTTCCATTATACTCTAGTTATGTTCAGTTTATTTACTCGGGCGTGTTGCCCAAGCATTGCACACATTTATTATAATGTAATATTTAATGTGTAATACTCGGTGTAACTAATTGTATTGGTCTGTTCACCAACAGCTTATTCGGTGATTATTTATCATATTGCTATTCTTTATCCGTTGATTTTTTATATCCAACGTTTTTGCAAATGGGATTGTCTAAGTATTTTTCTTTTATTTTCAAAATTTTAAATTTGACAGTCCGTTTCCTAAAATGATTGGTGGTTATCTCGTATTATTATTTTAATCGATAGGGATGCTGAGGATGGACCATCTATGATTCCTGTGATTATTAGAGTATTGGGCTGGCCACCTATTATTTTAGTAGGCGGGTTGTCACAATTTCATTGGATTGGATATTTTAATTTTAATTTTTTGCGATGGCCAAATAAAGTAAACGAATTCGGATATTATCCGAATCCGAGGTATCCAAGCGGATATGGATATGGATAGTTGTTTTAACTATCCGGGCGGATTCGGATACGGATATGGATACGGATAGTGCATTCAGATAGCGGATACGGATATGGAAAACATGGTATCCGATCCGTATCCATCCATTTACCACCCCTATTAATATCAAGGGTAACTTAAAACAAATAAATCCCCATACTTGAAACCCAATTCATGTAACTTTTCTTGTAATTAAAAATAGAGAGTTTTGGGAAAAGGTCCAATATAACTCAAAGTCTATAAAAATAGGAAACTTCACATAATTATATAAATTTAGTCTCTCAAGTAAAGACATTATGAAAAATGATCAATATACCATTTGACAATTCATACAAAAAACACTTATCAAAATTTTTAAAGTCCATAACTTTAAATCTACAAATCCAAAATTCACAATATTTATATATTTGAAATATGCTCATTGAGATCTATCCAACAACACCGATATTTGATATTTTTTGACAAAAAAATCAAAATCGATAAATTTATTATTTCACTAAAATCTTCATTTTTTTCCAGCGAAAACTCCATTTTTTTCGGCGAACACTATATTTTTTTCGGTGAAAAAACTTCTTCGGAGCTGGCAATGATGCCATTGGCTCAGACCAAAAAAATGAAATCGGTAGATGAAGGGAGAGTGAGATGAGGAGAGAGAAACAATCCGACGAGGATTTCGGCGCTCCGACAAGAATTTCGGTGGGTGGGGTGGTTTGGGGTGGAGGTGGGGTGTGTTTATTTTTAGAATGAGTATGACTAAGGGTGTAAATATAAATACCTCTTTAATTAAAACAAATGAAGTTATTTGTTGTGTATTGCTAACTCTAAAGGGACCACACAAATAAATATTATTGTACCACATGGACTAAATTTATAAACCTGAAAACCACTGTCCTAAAAATCCAAATATAAGAAGGAAGGTGACCTTGACCTTAATTCTCTATTAAAAATAAAAGTAAAAAAATAAACTCCAGAGATAAGCTGAAATAACATAACTAAACATAACTAATTTAAAAAATTCAACTAAAATCAAATTACCTAGTTCTTAAGATAATTGTGGTGTTGTGACTAATCTTCTAACTTGATCATATACCTATTATTATCGGGGATATATAACCTTAAAATGATTATGACGTTAAATTAGTAAATTAATGATGTAAATTATGTTATATCGTAAATAACGACTATTGTATAACTCGAGTAAGTGACTTGATACGATTGTATATATAAATATGCGTGAAATTATTTTACATGTATATTATCAAATATATGCTACACTAGTCCTCCGGTCGATGTATGCACATGTTGAATGCGATTTATTGATCTGGTTAGGTTTCACTCAAGTGCCGTGTCGGAGATAAACCATCGGAACCAGTCACGTGGTTGTAATATGGGTCGGTTAGGAAGACCTTAGAGCACCATGTGATCTAGGATTTTTTATGATTTCCAGTGCCATATAATATTGGGAAATATTCATGTGTAGGCTTAACGTTATGACTTGTTCTCCTGGGTAACAATAGTGCCTGATATGATTTGTTGTGTGAGATATTATGCTTGTGTTTTAAAGTAATATCCCGATTCGATACACTTAATATTGTACTTGAAGGAAATATTCTGATACGTTAAATACTAAAATGAGATTGATAATGATTAATCACGATACCATATGAGACTACACGTTACTCAGGTTCAAATTGGGTAGTCACAATATAAGATCATTAGTTGGGTAATTGAACGAATTAATTACTGGAGACAAGTTAGGTTGAGTCCGTGTTCATCATAAGTACATCTTATAATTGTATAGATTTTCACACTGTTGACGCCCGATTATATGTCTTCTCTCCCCTTTCCTATATATATGTATTATACAGGTCCTCACCCCGCTGGACAGTAGAGTGTGGAGTTGGACTATCTCGTATCTATTTTTAGGATCCTGTAGTGGTGGACGTTGGTTCTTATCTTGTTTTGTCACTTTTCCTTAGAGTGTGGTATTATAGATTTCCCATTGTTAGGGATTTCAGAGTGTTGAGAGGATTACATTATACACTTTACCCAGTTTATTTTGGGGCCTGTACGTTTGGGCATTTTATATTCAGTATTGATATTACTTGTGGATCCAATAGTTTCTATGGTGTGTTTTGGTTACACGTATGGGAGTGTACATGTTTACTTTACAGCATTTATTTTGTTCATGTTTCTAGTATCAACATATTGACAACTTGGCCTAAAGTTTAATTGGGTGTAGCTAACTATGTTAAATTTAAAAGAAGGGGTTTCACAATTGGTATCAGAACACCCGGGTTTTAAAGACTTTAGGGATATGAGGGAATTCGTTACGTTTTTCGCACAATGCTTCTTTAATACTTAGAGCTTTATGACTAGGTTTTGTATTCTACGACTTCAAGGATGATTCGAGCCACTGATCCGACATAACTGACTTTGAGTGACCGAGTGCAAATGAGGGGTTCCTTATTTGGATTTACTTGCGAGACGCTCCACACACGAGGGTTTACTTTTGTCAGGAGTTGGGACTTTTGGCATGATATATATCCATCACTTTAAACTGTTTCACCCTGTTACATATGTGATATATGATTTGAACTTTTCTTTCTAATTCTCATACTATATGATTACTCTCTTTAAATGAGGAGACATAGTGGTAGATTGAAATTAGCTTGCCCACCAAAATTTCATATCAAAGACCTTGCGTAAAGGCGAGCAGGAGAAGCAGGACGGGCGGGGGCCCAGGAGAAGCATCCCCCACCCGCATAGGGGATAGCAGGAAGTTTGTCCAAGGCCAACATGATGGCCATAGCATAGGTTTTCGGCACAGCCAACGCCCGAACTAGTGTTAGCACCAGCCCTGGAACCACCTATTGTCATCTCACCGCCTGCAGTGGCTCAGTCTGAGCCACAAGTGCCGGTAGTTGTACAGTCCACCTGAGCATATATTGTGAGTGGGTTTGAGAAGAGGCATTCACCTTAGTTCACCAGTGATGTGGGTCCGTTGGAAGTATCTCAGTGGAAGCGAGATATACGTAAACATTTTATACTGGTTTACTAGATATAGGTGAAAAAATAGATTTTAGTAACCTTTCATTTGACTCGGAAGGCATTTTTCTAGTGGGAATTCATTACTTCCACAGCTCAGCGGGATGTTATGCCTATTTCTGACTTTTGGGCACGTTTCGAGGCGAAGTTTGTGCATATTACGCAGTGTGTGCCTTTAAGGAGGAGGTTTGATACCTTAAATAAATTTGTTTTAGTTTTTGAGTATGATTAAGAGTTTACCTCATTGGTAGATTTTTCTCCCGAAGTGCAGGCAGATGAGGATTTAAAGATTCATAGGTTCATTGAGGCGATATCTTGGTTAATTCGGGGGCTCTTGCTAGTGAATCCGTATTTCAATAATTACAAGTTAGTGGAGAATACTGCATTGCATCACTGCAATGATCGTTCTAAGCATGTGGTAGGAAAGCGAGGGATAACATGCTAGCAGGGTAGGCCCCAGGAGGTCGCAGTTTTAGTCCCACAGGGCCAATAGTTAGGAGACCATCAGGCCAAGTGATTCAGAGGCCATTACTATGGGAAGAAGGTCCAGTTCTAGTAGGGTCAGGCCATTCAGGCTCAGTTAATTCAGATAATTCCAGGTCAGGGTCAACCGCAATACAGCTAGAAGGGCTAGGGCCAGAGAGGACGAGACCAGTAGGGCCACCGAGGTTAGGGTGCGACAGGTTAACATCGGATCAATCGACCCAATATTGGATCTTTGGTGCAACAGGCACGAGATGGGGGGTTTTATTGTATGCTTCCAGTGTAACAAGACTGGACAAAAAAAAAGAGGTCTTATCCCCGAGGACATACATAGGGAGATACATCACAGTAGCAGTAAGTTCTCCCACCACCATCACCATTTCTGGCATTACCCATAGCACTAGTAGCGCTAGTTCAGTCGCAGTTTTACCATGGACATGTATATGACGTTCAGCCTATTCAACCATAGGAGCGACCACCTGTGATTTAGGGTATGTTTTCTATCTACAATTCTCATGCTAAAGTATTATTTGACACTGGTGCATCACAATCGCTTGCTAGTTATGGGTTTGTCAGGACGTCTAGGATGATAGACATTATAGAGGTGATACTTGTCGACCTTATTTTGATTGATAGGCGTACCTATGACGTGACTCTAGGGTTTGATTAGTTGTCTATGCATCACAACCATATTGATTATCGTGGCAGTGTGATCACGTTTTCCATTCCTGGTAAGGAGATATACCTGATAGTATTGCATGGTTTGGAGGGTGGAGCTAACACCCACCTATTTTACATCGAGAAGATGTCCGTTTCTTTGGATTAGATCCCTATAGTGAGGGAGTTTGCAAAAATCTTTGCTAAGGTTCCTGGTTTACCACCAGCATATGAGATAAAGTTTTGCATAGAGTTAGCGTTAGGCACGGGACTGATTGCTAGGACCATGTACCGTATGGCACCCTTAGAGATGAGGGAGATCAAGGATAAGATTCAGAAGCTGTTGGGACAAGATTTTTTTCATAGGAATACCTTGCCTTATGGATATCCAGTACCATTTTGTGAAAATAATGGATGGTTCACTTTGATTGTGCGTCGATTATCGAGAGTTAAATAAGGTGACGGTTGGAAACAATTATCTGTTACCTCGCATTGATGATATATTCAATTAGCTGAGGGATGCTTAGTTCTTTTCGAAGATTAATTTGCGTTATGATTATCACTAGTTGAGGATTCGAGAGGAGGATGTCCCAAATACATCGTTAGTGACTCGATATGGTTCGTACGAGTTTCGAGTCCTTTAATTCGGCTTAACCAATTTTCCTACAATATTCATGGATTTGATGAACCATGTATTCAGGCCATTCTTGGATCAGTTTATTATCATGTTAATTGATGATATCCTGATCTATTAACGGTTCGAGGAGGAATATGTTGGGAATTTTGCATTGTCTCTTTAGACCTTGAGGGAGCATCAGCTTTACGCTAAGCTCTCCAAGTGAGGGTTGTGGCTATGAGAGGTGAAATTTTGGGGCCACATTGTGACGGTGGCTAGGATTGTCGTCAATCTTAGCAAGGTAACGCGGTTGTCGGGTGGGGCTAGCCCACTACGCCGATAGAGATTCAGAATTTTCTTGGCCTAGTGGGTTATTATAGGAGGTTTATCCAGGGCCTTTCGAAGATTGCGAGTTCGCTTTACCATTTGATAAAGAAGGGTGTTTCTTTTGTCTGGACTTAAGATTGTCAGGAGGCTTTCAACACTTTGAAGGATAAGATTATGTGAGTGCTAGCCCTTACGTGTCGAAAGCTAGGGTTGAGTATCGTGTGTACGTTGATTCGTCATTACATGGGTTAGGATCTATTCTAATGTGGGACGAGAGATCGATTTCTTTTATTTCAAGGAAATTGAGACCTCATAAAGATCGTTACCCGACTTATGACCTGTTGTTAATGATGTTTCTTTTTGTGTCATATTCTTGGAGACACTACTTAGTTTGGGATCAGTTTACATTGTTCACTGAACTTAAGAGTCTTTAGTAGTTGTTATCACAAAAGAATAACTTGAACATGCATCATAGTAGATGGGTGGAATATGTGAAGGACTACCAGTTTGCCATGAAGTACCACCCGAGTAAGGCAAATGTGGTTGTCATTGCGTTGAGTCGAAGACCCGCGGCGTCGTTATCCTCCTTAGAGGTAGAGGAGAGTGTTACATAGTTAGATATTTGGAAAGCTCAGTGGGAGGATCTAGTTAGCCTTGACGTTGGTAGAGAATTTATAGGGACAATGTCTATATTAATTTCTATGGTTGAGCAGGTTGTGAGGCCCTAATCTTCTGATGACTTTTGTCAGGAGAAGGGGAAGGCATTGATGACCATTAATATTTGGGGTTTCTCAATTGGTTCTAATGGGGGGCTTCATTATCAGGGATGGATTGTTCTGCCGAGTGATACAGAGTTACGAAAGGACTTATTACTTGAGTCACATGGATCTAGATTCATTGTTCAACCCAAAGGTGATAAGATGTATTGGGACATGCACCGTGTGTATTGGTGGGTTGGGTTGAAACATGATGTAGCCAATTTTGTCTCGAAGTGTTCCACTCGACAACTTGTAAAGGTGGAGAACTGAAGACCTGGAGGGGAGTTGCATCTGTAGTCCATTCCCAAGTGGAAATGGTAAATCATCTCAATGGAATTGTTGGGTTGTTGAGATCGCGGTGCAATCATGATTTAATTTGGGTCATCGTCGACAGACTAATATGGTGGCTCACTTCCTTCCATTGAGGGAAAATTATGTGGCAGAACAGTATGTCAGGTTATTTATTATCGAGATTATGAAGTTGCATGGGGTACTATGTGACATCGTGTCTGACCATGGCAGTGTCTTTATCTCGCACTTTTGGGGCGATCTTTAGGAGGTGATCGGAGTTCAGTTGAGTTTGAGTATCGTGTTTCAGCCTCAGTTTGATGGTCAAATGGAGCAGATGAAACAAATTTTGGAGGAAATTTTTCTAGTTTATGTGTTAGAACTCAATGGTTGTTGGGATATTCATTTTCAACTGGTGGAGTTCGCATTCAATAATAGTTATCGGCCTACTATTGGCATGGAACCATACGAGGCTCTATACGACAGGCCTTGTCGATCACCTACGTGTTGGTTAGAGTTCAAAGAGAACTGTATGATGGGTCCAGATATTTTTAAGGAGACCTATAAGAAGGTTGACTTGATTCGTGCATAGATAAAGACCGAGCAGTATTGTTAGAAAACTTATGCTGACACAAGGCGAAGGAAGTTAGAGTTTGCCGTTAGGGACTAGGTACGGTTAAGGGTCTCACCCATAAGAGGAGTTATTTGCTTTGGTTCCAAAAGGAAGCTTTAGACATGATACGTGGGGTCCATTTATAGTTTTGGATAGGGTGGGGCAGGTTGCCTACCATTTAGCCCTACCCGACAATCTTCAGCAAGTACATGATATTTTTTATGTATCCATGTTGAGGAAGTTCTTACGTCCCGAGGACTCACATCTACACATAGATTTAGACAGGGTTAACTTGCAACCCAACGGGAGATACGAGGATAGGCTGGTTAGGTTCCTAGAATGTCGTGAGCAGTAGTTGAGGTAAAAAATTATTCTTCCTGTTCGTGTTCTGCAGAGTCATCGTGATGAGTTTGATGCCACTTGGGAGAAAGAGGATTACTTGCGAATTAGTCACCCATATCTCTTCATGGAAGGTACGTGCAAAACTACCATACTTGACTTAAATTAAATTACATTGATTTGTTTTATTTTGGATTTTGAAGACGAAATCCCATTCGTAGAGGGGGAGAATGTAATACCCCATATTTTTACTGAATTGAAATTGAACTAATTGAATAAAATTCTGCGACTTAAAAATAATACCATGCGGCAAAATATTAATAAGTGGATAATTAATGAACGCGAAAAATTATATCCGTGTATATATCCGAAATTTTTGGAAATGAAAAGTTAAAATGAATACATTGCAACATGAATACACGACTTAAATACTGAAAGGGAATTAACGTGTAAAAGGATCGATAGGGTTAAATTGGGTCAATGGCATTTTTGTAATTAAACTAACACTAGGTATAAATAGGAAAGTTAGAGACCTTTTCATTTATCATTACACAAAAAAGAGGCTAGGGTTTTGGTATAGAGAGAGATCTGTCAAAGATAAGAATGAGAAGAAGAAGAAGGTTGCATCTTGGAACTCTTGGAAGTGGGTCATCTTCTTCACCAACACATCCCTACACAAAACAAAGGCAATTTAATCTGGATTATTATATCTTAAATGTTTGATGGAAAAGTGTATGAACATGAGATGAATCCCTAAATATTGAAATTGATGAGATGGAATTAATACGTAAATGATTTAGGATGCATCCAACTAGAAATGAATTGAACTCATACAAATCTAAAAAAAGGGCGAATATTGTATATTGGTTTTGGGTCTGTTTTAAGAATGAAATGGTGTGCTTGCGTGTTCCAATATAAAATCATGTTCTTAACAACTTTATTGTTTTAAGTTTCTTCAAAATAGATCAGAAAATCCTCAAATCTGCATTTTATAATTCTGGGCAGAATGTTGTTGAAAATAGGGGCAAACATTGAATATTGGTTTTGGTTCTGTTTTAAGCAGGAAATGGTAGCGTGCTTATGAGTTCTTACAAAAAAAATCATGTTCTAAACAAATTTGTAGTTCTAAGTTTCTTTAAAAATAGATTAGAAAAGCCTCAAATTTGGATTTTATATTTCTGGGCAGAACGTTGTTGAAATAAGAGTGCTAATGTTTTTCGTGTTGTTAGTAAGATAATTATTGTCTTATGCCTAATATTCTAACTTTGTTATATATCTATGGTTATCAGGGATATATAACCATGAGATGATTTTGATGTTGACTTAGTAAATTAATGATGTATATTATGTTATATCGTAAATAATGACTATTGTATAACTCAAGTAAGCAACTTGATACGATTGTATATATAAATATGCGTGAAATTGTTTTACATGTATATTATCGAGTATACACTAGACTAGTCCTGCGATCGATGTAGGCACATGTTGAATGCGATTTGTTGTGATTGTTTCGGTTAGATTCCTCTCCAGTGTCGTGTCAGAGATAAGTCGTTGGAACCGGACACGTGGTTGTGACGCGGGTCGGTTGGGAAGACCTTGGAATGACATGTGATTTAGGACTTAGTATAATTTACCTTGCCATGTAATATTGGGAAATATTCATGTGTTGGCCTAGCATTATGACTTGTTTCCCCAAGTAACAATAGTGACCCGATATGATTGGTCATGTGAGATATTATGCTTGTATTTTAAAGTAATATCTCGAATCGCGATACACTTGATATTATACTTGAAGGAAACATTTCGATACATTAAATACTGAAATGAGATTAATAATGATTAATCATCATACGGTATGATACTACACGTTACTTGAGTTCAGGTTGGTTAGTCATAATATAGGCGCATTGGTTAGGTAATTGGATGACTTAATTACTGGAGACAAGTTATGTTAAGTATGCATTCATCATACGTACAACTTATAACTGTATAGATTTTCTTGTTATTGACTCCCGTTTCTATGTCCCTCTCCCTTCTACTATATATATGTATTATACAGGTCCTCGCCCCGCTGGATAGTAGACTGTGGAGCTAGACGATCTTTCATTTATTCTTAGTATCCTATAGTGGTGGATGCTAGTCCTTATCTTATTTTGTCATTCTTCCTTAGAATGTGGTATCAAAGATTTCCCATTGTTAGGGATGTGAGAGTGTTGAGAGGTTTACATTATACACTTTACCTAGTTTATTTTTGGGCCCATATCTTTGGGTATTTTATATTCAGTATTGATATTACTTGTGGATCCTATAGTTATTATGGAGTTTTGGTTTCACGTATGGGAGTGTACATGTTTATTTTACTACAATTATTTTGTTTATATTTCTAGTATCAACGTATTGATAACTTCGCCTAAAGTTTAATTGGGTGTAGCTAACTGAATTAGATTTAAAAGAGGGGTTGTCACATAACCATCGAAAAATCGAGAAAAAAGTCCCTCCTTATAAATATATATACACTAGCGTATTACCCGTGCCTGAAGGCACGAAGAAAATTTTCCAAAATACGTAACCGTAAAACGATAAAATTTTCATTCCCCGACAAAACAAAAGTGTAATTTAAAAAAAATGGTCATAATATCCTTTATTTATATGACTATCCACCCCGTTTAACAAATAATAAATAGTCCAACATTAATGAAAACCAAAAATAATACGGTCCATTCCAACTACAACGACAAAATAAAGTTTACAACGTGTGGAGGTGTCTATGTTTGAAAAACTAATGCAAATGTAAACACTTCTTAACACCCAAAAAACTTTGCTCAAATTCCATTCATAATAAAAATATTTTATAAAAATTTGGCAAATTTTCCTTTGTTTATATGACTATCCACTATGTTTAGACAATTCAAAATACCACAATAATAATAATAATAATAATAATAATAATAATAATAATAATAATAGTAATAATAATAATAATAATAATAATAATAATAATAATAATAATAATAATAATAATAATAATAATAATAATAATAATAATAATAATAATAGTCCATATGAGACCTGTCGCATATATCAACTATTTAACTCAGAAAATATCATGTATCACAATAGACAATTCAAAATTTTGAAGAAAATTCTATTTACACCCGGTCATTGATTTAATAGTTGATTGGCTAGATTCTGGTCAAAGATGGAACCGGGGCTCGCACCATGAGTAAAATTTTGAAGATCATTTGACAAAAGTGTTAAACAACAACATCTCCAGTGACAAAGTTGTACACATCTGAAAAGAAAAAGAGTTCGAATAAATATTTTTAGAAACAGAGCATCAATAATATATAATACATATATGGTGAAATAAATCTTCCAGCTTTTTCATGTATCTCTACTGGCCTTTTATAAATGAAGGTCCACAAACTCATGTTTGATTTCACATCGAAAATACCTCGGGTTAATTTCACATCCGGACCAGTGCCTTTCCATGTGAGAGCAATGGGAAAGGGAAAACTCTCATTAACCTTAAATGTAAAAAATGCTACTGTATTATTATAAGAAAACTAACAATCTAAGATCCTAAAATAAAAAATAGAATATATTAACATGCTACTCAATAGTTTGGACAAATAAAGGATAAATTATATGTGAACGAATCACAAGATATTAAATTCACACACAAAAGATCACTCATATCATGACTAAATACCGATACAACTTACTAATAAAAATACATGAAAATAAATTATATGGTTGGAAAGAGCAATTTAGTAGGAAACACCCATATACCATTTATGTCAATAAATATGGTTGTACCAATAAACAATACCTTAGATGCATTTTCCATCAAATGACATGACAAAATAACTCTCTAGTAAACCCACACTAATAGAAAAATTACTGAAAATCATGTATAAGATCTATTTGAGCCCTTAGTTCTCATAACCAAGTAAGACAAAGACTGAGCAGAACTACCTTTAATATGTACAATTCTCAATAATATGACAACTTTAATTCTACAAACTTTCATATATTATTCGAGAACTTTAACATAACATGTACACATGAACAAAAGAACAAAAGAAAGAATTCTATAAAACATGTTTAAAACTCGTAAGATAAATGTACAAATGAAAAGAAAAGAACTGGTAATATTTATCAAAAGAAGCTCTACACATTCATGTAGGTTCTTACCACAGATCATTCACATTCTAATACATTACACACTAAAATAGGGAAATAAAATAGATACTAAAAGAGGGCAATTACATAATTACATTGGTGGTAGGTGCTTAATGGTCAGGGTATGCCATTACGACACACGTAGTTCCATACTTATGAACGACCAAAACTATTACAAAACACATTCTCTTTTAGCAACTCAAAGATTTTTCAATGGCAGGCTGGTTTTTAGTGACAACCTTCTTTTTCTAGAATATTTACTAATAAGGGAAGAAAAATGAGATTCCAAATTTTGATATCCGAAATATAAAATATGCTTCGACTCTTTACATAGATAAAATATAACATGTATGGTATTCCAAATATGATATTCGAAATATTTTCATATTCAAAATATGATATTAAAAAAAAAGAGATTCGAAAAAAGAGATTATCCAATTATCAAATAAGTGAAGGCATGAGACTCATGAGTTCCCTAATATTTCAGCCTTTTTTTAATCAATACAATGAAATGGTGGATATCATGACGTGCATAACATTTAATTGATAGAAAATAATAGTTCTCACCTTACTCTACGTGTTTTCTCCTTTAAGGGGATAGAAAAACTTTACAAGTCTATCCATATCGAGAAGCATTGATCAAGGCTATTCAAGACCATCAAGTTTTTTGAAATTTCTGCATTACTTATTGCCTTGTCATGTCCAAATCATTCTGTTTTCACTTTCTGTTAATGAATAACTCTGGACCTATATCTCGTACATTACCTAATGAAGACAAAATGAAAGAGGCAAAAGAAATTTACACGGGAACCGTAGTATCATTATTATCCTTAGAGGTCTCATGATCAGTTTTGAACTTGGTCCATCTATATTTTTGTCATAACAAAACCCAGAAGCAACATCATAATAATAGCCAGATGCTTTGTCCCACATGAAACCAGATTATGGAGCTGAAAAATTACTTTGAATGTTGTAGCCTCAATTACAAAACAAATATAATCACATATTAATTTCAAATGTTGCCGGGAGAGAGATATGCACCAGCAATGTTACCGGCGAGAGAGAGAGAACTTTTTTGTACAAAAATTAACCTGAAAATTTCTTTGTAGACTAATTTACCAAGACAGAGAGAGACAGAGTTACTGTTTGGATAGTAAATCCTAAAAACATCCCTGAACCACCATATGTAAAAAAGATAAATATTCAAACCACATAAAACATGATTTAAACCATAATAAATCTTCAATTAATTGACTGAACAACACAAAAGTTAAACCTTCAAATAAACTATCCATGGACCTCCAATGATTAGAATAGAAGAGGGAGGGACTTTACACCTACCAACGTAGAAGTAAAACAAAAATTTACACCCTTCCTTTCCTACTAGGTGAAGGTTGTGACACTGTGTAAGTTTAACTCCAGATAAACTACTAAACAAATTGTTTATAGACTCCAAACACATAAATAATAGAAACCAAGGTCTATTGATTCATTTATTGAGAATATGAATAATTCACTGGGTTATTAATTTACAACACATGATTAGCAGGCCATATTAGATGATAATAAGTTACTCATTCATTGGGTTTGAATCCCACGACACTCAGCGGAACTTACATAGTTATACTACCCGAATCAGTGTTGGTAGCTAGTTAATTGCTAATCCCAGATTGCAATATATAATTGCTAAAAGGTTAAGACGTCGTTGACTTATTAAAAGCTAAGACATCATGTACTGATTAAAATTAAGTATGCAACATTACGTAAAATATAATTAATGCTAAATTGATTATTTTTAGAACCAAACATGATAAGTCCTATAATGCTCAATGACATTTTGTCATTTGAAAACTTTACAAATTTACTAACTAAATAATTTCGTGTATTTTCAAAATACTACGAAACATCACGATATATTGGATGAACATATAATGACATCCGTTTTGACATCTTGACATCTTGTTTATTAACTCTTTGAATGAACATAGAATGACATCCATTTTTAAAGGATGAGTAAACGGTTCATGCCAGATAACGATTCCTCAACATTATAAATCCTATCACTACAAATTAAACAACAAACACGTGAATTTTCATAAGTAAATTATGATTGCATATCAAATGTCAATGGAAAGAAAAACAAAAATTAGTTCAACAAAATTACTTTACAATTGTCATCATATGCATATTGATCATTTATATCATGTCTTTCTTTGAAAGTATCAAGTGCCTGCATTCAAAATTTTTGTTTGACACTTTAATCTACGTCATCACTGTAAAATTCTGCATTTTGAAAATAATAACCTCAAACAAACATTTTACCAAACACTTAATGTGTCAATGTTGAAATGTAAGCTGGATAAAGATGTAAAAACAAAATAATGGAAGTAAACCAATGAGAAAAGTTTAATGTATATGTTTCTAGTAAGGTTTGGCAAAAGTGAAATAGAATTGACAAATATATATCATAAAAATGTAAAGTAATTTTACAAACCTTCAACATACCTTATTCATGAGAAAAATCAATCCATTTACATGATCATTATTGGTTATATGTCTTCATACCAAAATAAATATTTAAACCAAAAACAAAAATCAATATCAAATCCAGCAAAATTCGAAACCACCTATAACTCCACCCTCAAAGACCTTGAAAATTAGAAAAATAGCTCCAGCATATTAACATGAAAAAAGAGAGGTATACCTAAGAGGCAGAGAGATAAGATAGAGGGTACCTGCATTATAAAAACACAAAATTAGTAGGTCAAAATATGTCTCAAAATAACTAATTCAAACACCACCCACCAAAATTTCAAGACAAAATATTCAATCTGAAAGAAAAAAAAGCTCAAATCAGAATAAAATATGTCTCAAAACCGTATTATCTAGTGTAGAAGCCTAAAATACCTCAATAATATCCAAAACCCTAAAATCAAATCCATATTCCAAAATATCAAAGTCAAAAACTTGATGTGAAATAACCTGCAATAAAAAGAGAAAGAGAAAGGATCAGAAGTTAGAGGTGAGAAGGTGAGAGGAAATGGGAGTGAGATGAGATAGTTTGTGAGGATGGGACATGGTCGGAGATTAGAGGTGAGCAGGTGAAAAGGTTTGTGAGGGTGGGATTTGTTCAAATGTGAGCAGGTGAGATAAAATTGGAGTGAGGTGAGCGGTTTTGTAATAGTGGGTGTGTATCCATAAAGTAGGAGGAAATGGGTGAGGTGAGAGAGAATCTTAATACCAAAAAGCAAAAGTAAAATTTGAAATTAATTGAGGGTGATGATTTGGACCCTTCATTTTGAAAAATATGTAATGTATTGGCACACATCTTGACCGTTAAAATGTATAGACAATTCAAAAACTCCCTTATCATATATATATATATATATATATATATATATATATATATATATATATATATATATATATATATATATATATATATATAGATATAGATATAGATAGATAGATAGAGAGAGAGAGAGAGAGAGAGAGAGAGAGAGAGAGAGAGAGAGAGAGAGAGAGAAAGATAGAGAGAGAGAGAGAGATAGAGAGAGAGAGAGAGAGAGTTATAGTTGTTATGGGTTGTGATGGTAGTGGATTTTGTTGGTATATTGTGTGGGAGTTAAAGTACAAGTTTAAAGTTTTTTTATGGATTTGACTACTTTTTCTTACTTTAGAAATTTTGTGGTCACTTTCAGTTGAAATTGGTAAAATTGAATTTTTTTCATGTCGATAGGGGGTATTTTCAACTAGTTCAAAGCCAATTGAAGGAGATCATTAAACGACATCATAATCACCGAGCTAATAGGGGAAGAGTCGGTACTTGGAGGAGGGGAGAATGATTAGTGATATGATAATGACAGAAAGCATAATGATAACATACAAAATTATGACTTTGTGAAGAACAATGCCCCACTTCCGTCAACCGAACTCCCATTTCCATTAGACGAATGACCATTGGAAGTTTGAATACCCAAGGATTTGTCAACTTGTCAATGGTTAAAATGGCTAACACGTTCCCTATTAACGCGGTCGAGAATATCAGCGAACAAGGAACATAAAAATACATGGAGATGTCTAAGACCAATATGTGTTTTCCTTATATTTATATATATATATATACAATGAGCAGTTTATGAATTGGGAAATGCATTGTTAAGGCAAAGTACATAAAGGCTCTTGTAGTTTTAAATAGGGTTAAGTTAACATGCTCCATAATCCTTTGTAATTTTCTATAATTCCCCAAAGTCACAAAAGAGCTCCCCCACCCCTTCACCCCATGGCCGTAAGCTGAGCCTAACAAAACCATGTACATCCAGTGTCTCATTCTTTTCTCATCTCCTTCACCTATTTGGAATTAGATATTATAAATTTATTATCTTGTGTACATTGAAGACTATATTTTCACCTTAACATAATTGGAGATGTTTGTAGGAATGAAAGTTTCAAAAATCATGAACAAGAATCAAAGTGACAATGGCCATAAATGGACTCAAAGAGAAACAAGAAGCACTTTAAGAATAAGTCACTGAGATCTTAATCTATTTATCGGCCACCATTCCATTGGCATTAGATAAATAAATGGACTGGGTTCCTCCCACCAAGAAAAACATGGTGAATGATGTACCTAGGACACCTCTTCCATGCCTGACTCTTTCCTCCACCTTGCAATGAGTGTCATAAGCCAGGAATTTCTAACTCCCACCAGTTATCGAAGGCCCCGGACACGAGTCTCCTTTTAGTCAAGAAGTTATGGATTATCTCATGTCTTTTAATTTCAATATCCCAATAATGGATTCCTTTGGTAGGACCAGTGATCCAAGAGAAAACATGGATCATAGGGAACACACCCATTTTTTGGCTAACCTATACCAGATTAGAAGTCGAGAATTATCCACGACCCTAAATGGGTCAAAGAGAACTTCGTTCAATATCTTGCCACCTAATTCAATCGCATGCTTCAAAGATCTCTCTGAGACTTTCATCAGATCCATATCCATATGAAGACCACCGATCACCTACTCAATATCAACTAGACTCGGAACACGAATCTCGGGATATATGTGAAGATGTTCAATGATGAATTCCTTCACATTGTTATCCGAACTAGAATATGGTCATGTTAGCTTTCTTATGAGAGTTTTATAGTTACAACATAATCTACTCCTTATTTAAGAATTCACCCACGAACATGACATATATCATGAAGAAAGCTGAAAAACATATACACAATGAGGACACGATTAGTATCCAATAACAAAGCGCCATCAAACCGGGGATTTTAGAGAAAATAGGACAAAAGATGATCTGATAAGGGAAAGTTTTTCCAAAAGGGAAACCATTGGGTAAAAAAAACCAATACAAAGAAATTCAATGCCCTAAATACAATTGTGGGGCGCATGCTGAACATCATGACCAATTCGAAGATGTTGGGGTGCCCAAACTGACCAAATAATATGCCACTGAAGTAAAAGTCTAATATTTTTGACAAATTTCATTGACATTATGGTCATGATAGAAACGATTTCCTCCACCTAATAAAATGATATCAAAGCATTGGTATAGAGGGTACATTTCAGAGAGTTGATACAATGAGGGTCTCCTAGATAGGTGTAGGAGGGTAGTGTGATAGGGGTATGGTAAAATACTGAATCGAGTGAGGCGTGACCCACTTCAATGAACTATACCTTTAAGTTTCTCAAGAACTTCTAGAGCAGCTTCTGGAAAAATCTTCTCCTTTTGGTAAAAATGGAACTCAAGTTGGACCTCACTCCCTGCAAGAAGATGAACTTTGCAATAATAATAATAACTTTTTCCAAGAGAAACTATTGAGAATGGTGGTTGTTAGTGAGGAGTGAAAGAACAAGGCACTTAGCACTACAGAGATAGAGTGTAGCGAGAGAATACTACGAGGTTTTGTTGTGATTTTCACAGAGTAACAATATAACTTGAGTTATGATTTTTTTACTTGACCTTGCCTAGAGGTCCTATTTATACTTAGGCACTAGGGATGAGTTGGCAATTTTGGGCGCTAAAATTGAGAGGGTTGGTGAGGGTCAAGGTCCTTGAGGCCTTCCCTCTCAAGTTTACAAAGTTTGTACCACAAGTTACTGTTTTAAAAGATATTTACCAAATCTGATATTTTATCTTCATGTGCAAACATATTTTCTTTTTTACTTTGGTTTGCACCAAGTGGCACCTATAATAGGGGAAAGGCTGCTGAACACAAAGCGTATTGGGCTATCAAAAGGGTGAACTTCAACATGGATAAAGTCGGTGAAACACGTAAACTTCAGTTGAATGAGTTGGAAGAAATGCGCAATGATGCGTATGAAAGTGCCAAAATCTCCAAGGACCGAATGAAATGAGCTCATGACGGAATCATTCGTAAGAAAGAGTTTCATTTGGGACAGAAAGTACTTCTCTACAACTCGAGGTTACATTTGTTTCCCGGAAAATTGCGGTCCCGATGGTCTGGTCCTTACATTGTGAAAGAAGTATTTCCCCATGGAGCCATTGAAATAATAGATGAGAAAGGGGGAAACACTTTTAAAGTCAATGGGCATCGTCTCAAGCCTTATTTGGAAGCCATGGTTAAAGAAGCCGACACAATCTGGTTGTCGAACCCCATTTATGGGGATTGATTGAAAGAAGAGAGTAGGGTCGTCGCACCCCCGATATGTATGGGGTGATTGTTGGACATATGCGTCGTAGGATGTAGTGGTTATAGGTTAGAGTCCGTTATGAGGGTTGAGAATCCCAAGGGTGCGGGTTGTTTCGTTATCAATGAGTTGCGAGGTTAGTTGGAAGTATAAAAGGTTGAAAAAATCATCTATGGAGTGGAGTATGAGCATTGATAGGAGGAGAGAAAGAGAGAATAAGAATTCTGGAAATCCAGCAACCGGATCGGTCCGGTGAGATAAAAGAACCGATCCGGTCATCCGGATCGGTCCGGGGTTAAAAAAGAACCGATCCGGTTAGGCGGATCGGTCCGGCCCAAAACCGGATCGGTCCGAATTTCTTGCAGGTTTAGATTCCCAAGAGACACACCTCTTCATTTCCACCTCCTCAATCCCCACCCTTTCACTTCACCCAATCCATCCCTTCCTTCAAAATTTCGTTCCCCCATTTCCCACCCATTCATTCCCTCCATTTCACCCACTCATTCCTATAAATACATACCTCCCCCTACCCATTTTCTTCACACCTCCACCTATCTTCTCTCTTATATCTCCATAGCTATCTCTTTCCTCCATAACAAATGGCTGCTACCCAGAAATATACCTCCATTGAAGTTCTCCCCAACGGCAATGGAGAGTATCGTTCCCGCCAAGAAGCGAATTGGTGCCGAAAGTTTTTTAGCCCTACACGCAAAATCCATATCGAGAGACAAGTGTTATGGGATCAAATGCCCAATTCTGTCACCGCCCTTTTCCTGTCACGGGGCTGGTGCCGTTTCTTTAATGAACCATATGAGGCCGTTTGGGAAAATGAAGTTCGTTAGTTTTACGGATCCCTCGTCCGTACGGCTGAATTTGAATCCCAAGCCTTTGTGGATTCCATCCCTATCCCATTCTAGCTTGACCTCGTGGTGCGAAAACTCGAATCATATGGTGTGCTCACTCCCGATCAGTTTGACTATCCGAGTCCCGATCCCGTCCTCACAAAAGAAGTTTGTATCTCGCGAATCCAACCCGGTGCGGTTTGGACCACTGAGACATTTCCCGTCGGCCGCTTGTCCGACAAGGCACGATTCACTTTCCATATCGTTTGTGCCAACATTTTGCAAACTTCTAATGATTCGGCGATGAGGCCTCGCCAAGCCACCATGGTATACCATCTCTTCGACCCGGCGACCGTGATCAATTTGGCCCGAACATTTTACACCGATATCCTTTTTGTGGCCTATGAAAAAAAGGGCTGCACTCCTCTTCCGTATGGTCGACTCATCACCTCAATGCTTCGAGATGCCGGTATCGCACCACCTCAGAATCTTGTCAAACTTCCTAAACCTTTAGGACAAGAGTCCCGCACTCGAAGTGAGCGGCAAATTCAGCTCGTCCGTGCTCGGCACGGCGACGATTCTAGTGAGGAAGACGACGACGAAGAGGAGAACGTCGCTGAGGAGGACGTAGAAATGGCGGAGGGTGAAGAGGCAGAATATGATGAGACGGCGGATTCGGATTACGTTCCGGAGGATTCGGTCTTGCATGAGCGCGTTCTCTCTCTTGAGACACGTTTTGACGCACATGTGTCCTCCTACGAGAGGGATATGAGTTTGGTCCTGCGTATGCAGGCCGACTTGTATCGCCTCCAAGAGGGACCCGAGGCCCCTCTTCCTCCCTACTATTATAATCCATATGATCCTTCTGCTCCCAGTACTTACCATCCCCCACCCGCCCCTCAGGCTACCTTCCCTTGTTAGGATTTTTATCCCTATGTTGTAGTTTTGCTTACACAGTTATTTCCACAGTTTGTTTGTAATCTACAGTTTTAATATGATATTGGCATGTTTTATTTATCGCACTCTTTATGTTGTCTTCTTTTTATCTCTTATCTATTTGATTGAGGACAATGCAAATCATTGAGTTAGAGGGGATGACAGGTGCGTATTCATAAATCTTCGCTTATATTCATATATATATATGTAAAAAAAACAAAAAAACAAAAAAAAACAAAAAAAAAACAAAAAAAAAAGAAAAAAAAAGGGCAAAGGCCCGAAAAAGCACAAATGGACATCATAAAGATATTTCACAATTCCGAACATTCCATCCATTCCCATTTTTACCCTTTACACCTTTTAACCCAAAAAGTCCTTACCGAGTCCGAATGGCGAAATTAATTACTGCATGGAGAGCTAAGACATGAAAAGATAATATGAGAGAGTAAATGGTATGAACTAGAGGTGATGTTCCCGTTTCCTAATAACTGTACTCCGATGATGAGATCTTTTCACAATAAATTTCCTTCTTTTCAATTTTGTATGCATGAATTTATGTCCATTATATTTACTCTTTATATCATGCATACCGAGAGAAAATAGCCACAATCCGAGTGATTCGTTTGTGAGTGCATTCGTAAGAATTTGAATCAAAACGAATTTTCGGAAAGTAACGTAATGCTCAATCGGTGGAAATTGGAGGTTTAATTTTTGGCTTTGCACACACACACTATGGTTTGAGACAGTTGAATATGAATTTATGTTGATTATTTTTAGAAAAGTTTAAATTGTACAATTTTTAAGTATTTTGATATTTATTTGAGTCAATAAAGAATTTTGTGGGTAAATTCACTGCAAACCCTCACGAGACAAAACTCGTCCTACTAGGGTAACCTAGAGGTTTAAAGGCTTGTTGCATATGCTAAATGCAATTGCGTGCCTGCGAAAGTGGAATACTATTTCAATAAAGAAGTTTTCAAGAAATGAATGTTGGTTAGATTCAAATACATTGCCCGGGACGTGCAAAGTCCTAAGTTAGGGGGATTTGACCAAGCATAAATTCTTCAGAATTTAGCTCCTTAATTTAGTGATTTTAATATCTCGAACAATGTAATTGAGCCATTTTTATGCCATATCACTCCATTGTTTATTCCTAACAACTTTCCCTAGTTTTTGTATAAGTTGGATGAAGTTTTCAGGAATGGAATGCAAGAAAGAATCCAAAAGAAAAGAAAAGATGCAAGCAAGAAATGTCTAAGGGCAAAAGTGTAATTCCATTCAGAATTTGAAAGTGACACCAAAAGGGAAGTTGAAGAGAATGAGTTCACAAGAGCATAGGAAGAAACGGCATCCAAATCGGAGGTCTAGATAAGAAGATATGTCCAGTCAAAGCTGCAAGAAAAAGTCAAAGAAGAAGAAATTCGGACCGATCCGGGTAGGAGTCGGACCGATCCGATCTGCCCAAGTCCAGTGCACTCCGGATGGATGGCAAACCGATGGGAGTAATAATCGAACCGATCCGGACACTATCGGACCGATCCGGAAGAAAATAAAAGAACCGATCCGATGGATATCGGACCAATCCAATTAAGACCCGGACCGATCCGGGTATGCGAAAGTCTGGCATTAATTTGCCATTTATTGTGCAGATTTGATGAGTGCGTAGCTGTGAATCTTGTTCCACAAGCACAATTGGAGACCGACTTTGGATGATTTGTGCTATAAAAAGACAAACTCTACATCATTTGAGCAGCTAGGTTAAGAGGCTAGGGTTAAGAATTTTAGAGAGAGTTTTTTAGATCAGATTTTTAGGTTAAATTTCCATTTCCTTCAAGATTTGCTGGAACCCTAGTTTGTATTCTGAATCTCAATTCCGTTTTTGAGCTGAATTCAAGTAATATCATTCTATTCTTTTTTGCTTTAATTTTTGCAAAGTTCTTACAATGTTCTGCAGTTTCATAATTTCATATGTGAATTTGTTTTTCAATCAAATCATGAGTAGCTAATTTCTCAAGGGTTGGGGTACATGAACTCAATCCAAGGCAAATTATTTTTATGGAAAATTAGAAAATAAATGAAAATATTGGTTGAATCGTGAATGAAAATCATATATGCATTGTCATATCTTTTAATCTCTCTTGCCCTAGGTACTTGGGATGTTTAAGAATGCTTTGTATGTGTAATTTGTCGTTCACCGCTTTATATTGATCTTTGATTTCATATGATGCGGGCTTGACCCTCATATATGTAATGATTAGTGATGATAAGGACTGGATTTAATCAAGAATTTTGATTTATAATTCTAATATTCTAAAGGATAATTTGTTAAGGATTGAGGGATTGTACCCTACCCTAATTTTCTCTAAATTGTTAAACCCAAATTTTGCTGTTAATTTCCATTTGTTCTTCATAAGTAAAGTTATAGAAATTTTCTCAAAAAAAATCAATCATCTTTTTATTTCTTTCAAGAAATCATTTCAAGGTTTGGTAATTTTCCTTGTAATTGTTTGGCAATTTTGATCCCTGTGGAGACGATCCCGACTTACCGGGTTATTACTTGAGCGACAAGGCTTGCACTTGAGCCTAAATAAATACGCACTTTTGAGACAAATATTAAGTCGCGTCACTTCTCCGGAAACTGGTTCTTGAGTGTTCTTAATAAAAACCTTTGATTTCTTTGGTTTTGATCTAAAAGTCCAACCTGGTCAACTATGAGATTATTTGTAATTGGCAAAGCCAAATCCTTCTAAGTGCAGGGTCTTCCCCTTAGTACTTAGGAGGCTTTATAGTTTAGCTGAAGAATTCCCTTCCTTGAGAGAGAAATTATTTGTTGAGATCAGACGAATAGAGGAAGAGGAGGAGAGAAGAAGAGGGGCCGACCCTAATTGGGTACGACCCATCTTCCCCATTCCTCTAGCCGCAATTAGACCATATGAGTCTTGTGGGTCGTCCTATCGTCCATCCGAGAGTTATTCAGGAGAGATGTATGAGAGATCGTCGTCGCCAACTGGTGCTGGACCTTCTGGGAGAAGAGAGACGTCTGATCTAATCCCAAACCGACAGGCCGAGGGTAGGGTTACTTCCGAGGCTGTCCCTGTGACAACTCTATCCCCACATGCTTTCCAGATGGCTTTTCCTCAGGGGCCTCTGACAGGTGATGAGGCCGAGGGAGAGGGGACTGAGGATTGTGAGGTCTCAGATGTTGACCCAGTTGACACATCTCATGCCTCGTCCTATATTTCCTCGGTCAGGGATTGTGACCTCCTTTTGTGGAGGCATGCTTATGGTGTCCCCCCCAACATATCCGTGAGGGTTCCCTCTGAGTCTGAGAGGGTCTTTGAGTTTGAAGAGGGAGAGATTGCGGTATACGAACAAATGTTTAAGGTCGGTGTCAGACTCCCTCTACATCCTTCCATCGTAGATATCTTGTCATCCCTCGGCGTTGCCCCCTCTCAGCTTCCTCCCAATTCCTGGAGGACAATCCTCGGCTGCATCTCCCTATGGAAAAATGCCTTTACTAATGAGCCTTCCTCCGATGTGTTCTTGGCTTGCTATAATATCACTTCCTCGTCCAAACAACCTGGGTACTATCACCTGGGGGCGAGGAGGTCTGATAAAAAACTTCTCCACGTGGCACAAACCTCCAATCATGACAGGAAGAAAAGATTTTTCTTCATTTCTGGAGAGTGGGAATTTTCCGCCGAGGCGCAACATTTGGACGATGGTCCGAGGGTTCCCAGAAGATGGTATAATCCCTCGATGAAGGCCAGATCAGATCCCGGACTGAGTCTGGATGAGAAATATATAGTTGAATATCTGAGGGAACGAGGGAAAGGGGGTGAAATTGCAAAGTTTGAAGATCTGATGACCCCTAAGTTCCTCAAGGAAGCTGGCCTGAGGGTCGGCCCCCGGACAGAGCTATGTGAGTTATATTATTTTTTACCCATTCTTTACTTTTTTCAAGTGTATCATCTTTGCCTCTGCATTTTTCTGATGTGTCATCCTCCTTTCAGGTCGTCCTTCTGGTATATCTGATCAACCTTGGGAAATGACTGCCCCTAGTTTGCTATCAGGCTTGGGCAAGAAGAAGGGCAAAGAGCCTCAGCAAGCTCCGAGGAAGACGCAGATCGTGGGGCCGACACCTGCTGAGCCGACCTCCGACAGACAAAAGAGGAAAGAGCCTGAAGTCCCTGTCGACCCTCGGGCAGATTCATGAACGAGGGCAAGGGTCGAGGCGTCTGAGGGGACCGCCTCTTCTTCCAGCATAGGGGCCTTCTGGTCCCAGAACTTGGCATTTCTGAAGGTCGAGCCATCTTCTCTAATCGCCAACCTGAGGACGGCCAAGGCGTCGATGTTTTCTGCCCCCTCGGCTGCTGACTACGAGTTTTTATCTAAGATGCCCCCGACGAAGGTGTATGACTATGGTTTGTACACCCTAGCTCAGGTATTTGTTCTCACTTCATTCCCTTAACTGTATTCTTTCACAAACTATTTTCTCGGCCTCTTAACGAGTTTCTTTTTATTATGCAATTTGTCTGTTCTTTTACCTCGGCCACTAAGTGGATGTCTGAGAACCAAGAGAAATTCCATGAAGCTGATAGGGCTATTCAGCACGAGGTTGATCTACAGTCAGAGCTTGAGACTGCAAGGTCTGAGTTAGAGAGCGCCAGGACTGAGCATGCGAGGATACTGGATGAGTTGACGAGGCAGCATGATGCAGACATGGCATCTAAGGACTTGCTTATAAAGGAGAGGGACGAGGCCTTGACCAACTTGGGGGTTCAGCACAAGGCCGATCTTGAGGCGGCTGTTACGAAAGACGAGGTTGATGCTGTGGAGGACTACAAACTCTCGGATGTGTTTCAGGGCTTCGGCCTTGAATACTTAGAGAGGGGAATTAGGAAGGCCTGTTGGTGGGTCGTCCTTAAGTTTGCCGATGCAGTATCTTCTGTCCGCCCCTCCATCGAAGCAGTCCAACTGGACGACCCTTTGATTGCTGAGGCTTGGCCCAGGTGGAATCTCAAGTGCCTGTTGAGGGTACTGGCATGTTTGAAGATCAGCTTGTTTTGGTCATCGAAGAAACTTCTCTTATCGATGTTGAGGCCCTGCCCTCCGATGCTGCTCAATAGGGTGGCTGTTTGTAGCCAATACCCCCTTTTGTATCTTATTTTTGTAGAACAAACATCAATTTGTAATACTTTATATTATCATCTCTCGTGTTGTCTTCCATACTCGTCTCTTGTGTGATTTGTATTGTGAATTTGTTATATTAACAGTATCACTAACCCCTCCCTCGTCTTTCTTGAGGGTGAAGGAGGGTTCGTCCCCAACGTTCACCCTCATTATAGCCGAGGGTGATTTCCACCAATTTTAATTGATGAGGTTAATAAAGTCCTCCCTCGTCTTTCTTGAGGGCAATGATGGGGTCGTCCCCACCATTGACCCTCATTATAGCCGAGGGTTGTAATTACCAAACTAATGGTTTTTAAGTCCTCCCTCGTCTTTCTTGAGGTCAATGGTGGGGTCGTCCCCACCATTGACCCTCATTATAGCCGAGGGTTGTAATTACCAAACTAATGGTTTTTAAATCCTCCCTCATCTTTCTTGAGGGCAATGGTGGGGTCGTCCCCACTATTGACCCTCATTATAGCTGAGGGTTGTAATTACCAAACTAATGGTTTTTAAGTCCTCCCTTGTCTTTCTTGAGGGCAATGGTAGGGTCGTCCTCGCCATTGACCCTCATTATAGCTGAGGGTTGTAATTACCAAACTAATGGTTTTTGAGTCCTCCCTCGTCTTTCTTGAGGGCAATGGTGGGGTCGTCCCCACCATTGACCCTCATTATAGCCGAGGGTTGTAATTACCAAACTAATGGTTTTTAAGTCCTCCCTCATCTTTCTTGAGGGCAATGGTGGGGTCGTCCCCACCATTAACCCTCATTATAGCCGAGGCTTGTAATTACCAAACTAATGGTTTTTAAATCCTCCCTCGTCTTTCTTGAGGGCAATGGTGGGGTCGTCCCCACCATTGACCCTCATTATAGCCGAGGGTTGTAATTACCAAACTAATGGTTTTTAAGTCCTCCCTCGTCTTTCTAGAGGGCAATGGTGGGGTCGTCCCCACCATTGACCCTCATTATAGCCGAGGGTTGTAATTACGAAACTAATGGTTTTTGAGTCCTCCCTCGTCTTTCTTGAGGGCAATGGTGGGGTCGTCCCTACCATTGTCCCTCATTATAGCCGAGGGTTGTTTCCCAAAGATGATCCCATGCGTACTAGAACTGACAAACAATGGATGAGAGGAAACACTGATATTTCTCATTAATTTTCCAAGTGTTCTGCTGGAGCAACACCCATTACAATTATGGTCCGTCAGGATATTACAACACTACTGATAGTATTTTTTCAAATGATCTGCACTCCAGGGGTTGGAAAAGGGTTCCCCTTCTAGGTTTTCTAGTCTATCAGCCCTGGGACAACTTCATTGATGACCCTATGGGGGCAGTGCCAATTAGGATGGAGCTTTTTGGGCTTCGGCCAAGTCTTTTTGAAGACCAAGTCCCCCATTGCAATTGGTTTCTATTTCACCCTCTGATTGTAAAACCTTGCAGTCCTCTGCTGGTAGGCGGCTTGCCTTATCTCGGCGTCTTCCCTCCTTTCCTCAATCAGGTCTAAGTCAAGTCTCCTCTCTTCCGTATTTCTCAGGGGGTCGTACATTTGGACCCTATGAGTAGGAAACCCAATCTCAGTGGGGATGACGGCCTCTGAGCCATAAGCTAGCATGAATGGGGTCTCTCCGGTAGAGGTCTTTTCCGTTGTCCTGTAGGCCCACAGTACAGCATATAACTCTTAAACCCATCTTCTTTTTGCCTCCTCAAGTCTCTTCTTGATCCCGTCTAGGATCGTCCTGTTTGTAACTTATGTTTGCCCATTAGCCTGAGGTCGGCCTGGGGTAGAGAAGAATTGTTTGATACTCACCCTTTCACAGTACTTTTGTAGAGATGTATTCTTGAATTGAGTCCCGTTATCCGAGATAAGGGTATTTGGGAGACCATATCTGCATATAATGTTTCTCCATATAAACTGGAAGGTCTTCTGCTCTGTGATCGTTACCATCGGCTCCGACTCCACCCATTTTGAAAAATAGTCAATGGCCACGATGAGGAACCGATAGTTATTGATGGCCCTAGGCAAGGGTCCTACTAGGTCAATCCCCCACACTACAAATGGCCACAGGGATGTAATGAAAGTAAGAGGCTGATGGGGTTTGTGAGGGATGGTGGCAAATCTTTGGCATTTGTCACACTTTTTTACATATGACGTGGCATCTTTCCCCAAGGTCGGCCACCAGAACCCCTAGGTGATCACCCTCTTCGCCAGAGACCTGCCCCCAATGTGGCTTGAACATGACCCCTCATGCACATCTTGCAAAATGGAAGGGACTTCAGATGGGTGCACACACCTAAGTAAGGGGAGCAAAAACCCCTTTTTGTATAAGGTGTCCCCAATGACAGTGAATTTTTCAGCTCTATATCTCAACTTCTTCCTTTCTTGCCTTGCTTCTGGCATCTCCTCCTCTTTAATGTATCTGATCAGAGGGCCCATCCATGAGGCTTCCTTAGCAATATTCAGGCAAGTGCCAAGTGTTCCCTCAGCATCTTCAATAGTTGGTCGAAGCAAAATCTCCACTGGGACTGTCCTCCTGATGTTTGTCCTAGTTGCTGAGGCCAGCCTGAAAAGTGCATCGGCTCGGCCATTATCATGCCTAGGTATCCTCTTCAATTTCACTTCTCTGAAGCTCTTCAGTAAGGACATTACTTTCTCAAGGTACTTGGCCATTCGCTCGTCCTTGGCCTCGTAGGCTCCTAGTATCTGATTTACTACCAGCCTTGAATCACTATGGACCAAAATTTGGCCGACACTAAGAGACTTGGCCAAGGAGAGTCCTGCTATCAGGGACTCATATTCAGATTCGTTGTTGGAGGCTTTGAAGTTGAACCTCAGGGCGTACTCAATGTTTATGCCATCGGGTGCTGATACTATCAATCCAGCTCCACTTCCGCTGTCGCAGGAGGACCCGTCAACAAAGAGGCTCCACACAGTCTTTTCCTTTGAGAAATTTCCCTCGGTGAAGGATCCCTCTCTAAAGAGGTATCTTCCCTCTTCATTTTCAGCCACTTTCCTTCTAGAGGTTCTTGTCTCATCCTTATCTGCAGGTGTGTCGGTGATCCTGTCTTGTTGGGTATTTGTCTTCCCGAGGCTCTCACCCTACGCTTTATCATCTTCCCAAGTAAACTCAGCCACGAAATCCGCCAGTGCTTGCCCCTTAATGTCCGTCCTAGGTTGATACACAATGTCAAACTCCCCCAGCTCTACAGCCCAGGCCATTAACCTGCCTGATTTTTCCGTCTTGTGTAGGACCTGCCTAAGAGGAGAGTCAGTAAGGATGACCATTGTATGGGACTGGAAGTATGGATTCATCTTCCTTGAGGCATGGATCAAGGCGTAGGCTAACTTCTCCATCCTCGGGTATCTTTTCTCTACCCCCTGAAGTGCCTTACTGTTGAAATACACTATCCTCTGTACCCCATCTTCCTCTCTGACGATTGCTGTGCCAATGGCTGACTCAGAGACAACTAAATACATATAGAGTCGTTCACCCTGCACTGGTCGTAACAACAGCAAGGGGGACCCTAGGTATGACTTTAGCTCCCTGAAAGCCTCATCACACTCTTCACTCCATTCGAATGCCTTCCTGAGGATCTTGAAGAATGGCAAACACTTGTCTGTGGCTCTGGATATGAACCTATTAAAAGCATCCACTCGCCCCGTGAGCCTCTGAACGTCTTTGATGGTCTTGGGGGTCTTCATTTCCAGGAGGGCCTTTATTTTCTCAGGGTTGGCCTCGATGCCTCTTTGGTTGACAATGAACCCCAAGAATTTCCCTTCTTTGACCCTATAGACACACTTGGATGGGTTGAGCTTCATCTGGTATTTGTCCATCGTATTAAAGGTCCTCTCCAGGTTAGCCACATGATCTTCTGCCTTCAGGCTCTTAGTCATCATATCATCTACATAAACTTCCATAGATTTCCCAACTTGGTCTTCAAACATTTTATTTACAAGGCGCTGATACGTTGCCCCTGCATTCTTCAGACCAAAGGGCATGACCCTATAACAGTATGTCCCCTAGTCAGTAATGAAGCCTGTTTTCTCTGAGTCTTCAGGGTCCATGAAGATTTGGTTATACCCTGAATAGTCATCCATGAAGCTCATGAGCTCATGGCCTGCGGTAGCGTCTACCATCTGGTCAATGCAGGGGAGAGGGAAGCTGTCTTTAGGATAGTGCTTGTTGAGGTCGGGGAAGTCCACACACATTCTCCGCTTCCCGTTGGCCTTTGGGACAATTACTGCATTGGATAGCCATTCAGGGTAGATGACCTCTCTAATAAACTCCGCATCTTTTAATTTTTTGACCTCATCCCTTATGACCTCATACATCTGTCTAGAGTAAATTCTCCTCTTCTGATTCACTGGCTTTGCACCCTCTACCACGTTGAGCTTGTGGCACATGATTTTAGGGTCGATCCCCGGCATATTTGCATGATTCCATGCAAAGACACTATGTCTTCTCCTCAACGGTTTAATGAGGTCTTCCTTGATTTTTGGCTTCAGAGACTTGCCGACTTGGATGGTTTTTTTTGGGTCATCCTCATTGAGGATGATGGATTCTACCTCTTCTGCGGCCTCTCCTTTTTTCAGCTTCGTCTCATCTCTGGGGTCTAGGGTATCAATATTGTAAGTTGTTGTAGCCTTCTTGTGTGCCTCTCTTTCTTCTGCGGAGTTGTAATAACATTCTCGTGCTGTTGCTTGTCTCCCTGAACTTCCCCCACCCTGTAAGGGGTTGGAAATTTGATCATTTGATGGACCGTAGATGGCATAGCTTCAAACCCCTTGAAGGCTACCCATCCCGGTATAATATTGTAGGCCGAAAACACATGTTCATCCATCACAAAGAAGCTGACCTTCTGGGTAATCCATCTCGGCCACTAGTCCCCCATCCTGATATCAGCCTCATACACTCCAAGGGGATGAACCTTTTCTCCACTAAACCCAATCAATGGGTGATGGTATGGGATGAGTCTAGCACGGCTGAGACCTAAAGCCTTGAAGCATGGACAAAACATCACGTTTGCAGATGAGCCCCCATCTACCAGGATCCTCAGCACCTCGCATCCGTGCACCCTGGTAGTGATGACGAAAGGGTCATCATGTGGGGCTGAGAGGCCTTTGAAGTCCATTCTTGAGAACCCCACTATCAGAGTATCCATGTCAACCTTTTTTTCTTTTTTCTGACTTCGCCTCCAGAGAGGTTGAGTGTACTGTCTTCGTCACTTCCTTGGCCTCAGCCACATGATCCATCCTGTTAGCGACCTCTAACCCTCCTCCTGCTAGACCCCCGGAGATCATTCCTACTCCGAACGAGATCATATTAAGCCTCTTGACAGGACCGTGGTTGTCTCTCAACAGGAGGTCAGGGTCGTCCTCATCTTCGGAAGGGTCGTCCCCTCTTTTTTGAGGACCTTCTCTACATGAATCGCCTCGCTTTTTTCTGGGGTCATCCCCTCGGTCCCTCTTGAAGTCACCTTTTTCAACGTACTTCCTGAGCTTCCCTTCTTTCAGTATCTTCTCAATCTCATCTTTCAGAGAAAAGCATTTGTCTGTCACGTGGCCATGGTTTTGGTGAAATTCGCACCCACAGGTTTTTGTTCCTCTTGTTGGGGGCTGCCCTCAACTTCTCAGGACACTTCAGGGATCGATCACTCTTTATCTCATTGGGAATATGTTCGGAGCTGACCGTTAGAGGGGTGTAACTAGCGAACTTTTCGTCCGTAGACCTCTTTTTCCCCTCTTTGTTCTTCTTTGGGTACTTACCCCCACTAGCGCCTCCTTTTTCGTCTTCGTATTTTGTGGCCATCGCCTCTTCGGCGTTCATCACCTTTCCTGCTGTTGATATCAATTCATCCATCGTCCTCAGAGGGTCTTCAGCAAGCTTCCATAATAGCTTCCCCTTTTGGAGTCCTCCAATCAGGGCTGTCATAGCTATGCTCTCCTCATAGTCTTCCACCTCCAACTTTTCTTTGTTGAATCTGGCTATGTAGTCCCTTAGACTCTCATTCTTCCCCTGCTTGACATAGAGCAGATGGGTGGTCTTCTTCTATGGCCTCACCCCAAAGCAAAAGTTGTGAATAAATCGGTCTGCCAACTGCTTAAAGCTTTCAATGGAATTTTTTAGAAGAGACATATACCAGACATGTGCAGCCCCCGTCAGAGTGCCAGAAAAGGCACGACACCTCATCTCATCTGAGATAGAGTATATGTATGTCGCTGATTGATACATCTCAATATGATGGACAGGATTAGTACTCCCATCATATCGTGGGGTGACCACAGGTGGCTTAAACTTTGATGGCGTAGGAAAGTTGACTATCTTCGCCACAAAGGGAGAGCCTATGGATTATCCTCTATGAAGAGAGTCCGAGCTTTTCAGAATATCATCAATCTTTTCCTCCAGTCACTGTATTGAGTCATTCCAGGGCCTCGTAGGGTTGTCTTGGCCGATGTTATCCCCCGCCGCCTCTTTAAGGTAGACGGAGGGTTCTGCGGCGGCAGGCCTGTGTCGGCTATTTACTTCCCCCTGACCATCGTCTCGTCCTAGGGGTCGGCCCCCGTGGGGTCGTCCATCTACTACCTCCATTCTGGACCTCGCAGGGCTCCTTGATCTGGACAATTTTTCCCGCAGGTCATTTACTGGGCCCAGCCTCTCAAAGGCCGACCCCCTGCTCAAGCGATCAAAAGCAGAGCCTCTTGGGCGATCATCAGGATTTGGTCTCCCGCACTTACCTCTACTCTCCTGGAGAGGTCGTATAGTATTGTTGGAGACCTTATATGGTTCCCAGCATTCTATGGGGGCCTCCTCTCCCTCCAGATTGTCATACCTGTCCTCAGGGTAAGGGTTTCCTTTCCTCCCCAGGCGTAGACGTCGGGGGTCAGCAATATCCCTACTCTGCTGAGGGGGTGGTAGGTCTTTGCGTGGTGCCTGGGGTGGTCCCCTGGCCTCATGCTGCCCTGGAGCCACTGCCGGAGTAATCATCTCAGGTGAGACCCCTAGTGGTCTTAGTATGTTCTGGCTTAGAGCTGTGAACTGCTCCTGCATGATTCGCTGGCTTGCTTCCAGAGACTTCAAGGCTGCCGCCACATCAGCCATCTCAGACTGAGGTGGTGGATGACTGGAACTGGGTCCAACTCCACTCTACAGTGGAGGGAGTGGTGGTGGTGGCATTTCTGGTGCCATGTGTTTGAGCTATGAAAAGCTGAACTAGAAAAAGGACTGGTGAGCTTGAGAACCTTAATGTGTCTCTATCAATGGTGAAACATCTCCTCTCAGGGGGAGAGATGGTTCACCACCAGAGTGCCCAGTGAGGTCAAGCTGTACAAAGGAAGAGATGTCTTCTCGTTCCCACAGACGACGCCAAACTGATGATGCTGAAATCTAGCACCACCATATAAGTGATGATGAGCTCAAACAGTAGTAACCATGGCAGCCATAGAGATGTATATGTATAAGTGTGTAGAAGGAGATGAGTACAAGAGGAATAAGACAATGATGTATAGTGGTTCAGCCAATTAGGCCTACATCCACTGTGAGTGTGTGATCCACTAAGTATGGGCACTAATGTCCTTGGATACAATGCACATAAGCTCCCTTTCTCTCTCAACTGTGTGTACAAGCAGAGTTTTATCTAGGGTTACAATTCTTGATCCATCCCCTTATAGGGTTGTAGGTGACAAGTATATATAGGTCTTGGGGGGTGCAGTGTACCCCCCAAGTATGCATGGTGCATATAATGAAGATCTAGCCAATCTCCTGTTGACACCTGTAGATGCCAAATGATGACTTAATATTCCCTCACGTGAGGGGGTGATATTGTTATAACGATCTTCCACGTGCCATGTGAGCCTCGTGCGCACTGTTCTACGTGTCTCCCAAACCACACGCTGTGATGATGTCACCCTTGGCCTATGATACGAGGCCGAGGGCAAAGTTCCTTCTGGTAGTGTCTGGCCTAATTTAGGCCTCGTACTGTCATACCCTCGGAGGGTCATCTGAGCCTGATGAAGGGTCGGCCCCTTGAAGGGTCGTCCGCACCCTAATGGAGGGTCAGCCCCTCGGAGGGTCGTCTGGGCCTGATGAAGGGTCGTCTGGACAATGATGAGGGGTCCGCCCCTTAAAGGGTCGTTTGGACCATGATGAGGGGTCGGCCCCTTGAAGGGTCGTCTGGACCATGATGAGGGGTCGTCCCCTTAAAGGGTCGTCTGGACCATGATGAGGGGTCGTCCCCTTGATGGGTCACAAGACCATCTTGGGCGCACCTTGGTGGAGGGCGCCCTCGGCCTAGCCGAGGGTATATATGGGTATATCAGTAATATTGAAAATATGTTTTAGGCAAATTTCTAGGACTTGGGTTAAATTAAGTTGGTTTAAGTGAAATTAAAAATATGTGTGTGTTTAATCTTATTTCACTTGGTTTAATTTTAATTTGAAAGAAATTAAAATTAGTTAATTTGTTTAATTGAACCATCTCGCTTCCACATCTTTTAATGGAAATTGAAATTACTTTTTGGTAATAAGAACTTAAAAAATTGGGGGCCTCGTGTTCCAACAAGTGGTATCCGAGCCGGAGCGCTAATTTATCGTGTCAAAGATCCGTTTTTCGATTTTTATAATTTTTTACTCCTTACTTTTTTTGGGTGGTTCATTTTTTACTCTCTCTCATTTTTTTATCTCTCGATGGCACGTCTTAATGATAATTTGTCCATTTCTAATGATAATAAAGTTTTTTCTATTCGAAAGTAATTTAATGGGCTTAATAAGTGTAATGAAAATTTTAGAGAATTAAATGTGCAATTTGCAAAAAGAATTAAGTTTCTTGAAAATGAAAACTTACGTTTTAAATCTAGAATTGAACTTTTGCAAACCTCACTATCTCAAAAAGATATTTTTTGTGAAAATCTCATGGACATAAATCACAATTTTAATATTTTAGAAATTTCCAATAAAGAGAGTGATAGTCGAGAAAAGACTCTTAGGGACAAGTTTCCTCACATTGAGGGGGAGCGTGATAACCTTCTAGGTGTAATTGAAAATTTAAAGAAGGAGTCGCGTAAAATTGAGGAGTCTAATTTATTACTTGAGTCAGAAATTTTAAAAATGAAAAATGATTTACATGACTCGAGTAGTAGTTGTAATGGTTTTAGCTCATCTTATTCAAATTCTTCTATTGCTAAAGCTCAGACCATTGTTTGTTTTAGATGGTCGACTTTATCCAAGAACTTTAGAAAAGGTCACACCGTAGGTATCATTCCACGTATTTTCACATGCTTGCATTATGGTAGGAAAGGTCACCTCAGGTCATTTTGTTTTGATCTTAAAAGAAGTCTTAGGAAGTCTATGTCTAAAATTTCTTTAGTTTCTTAAAGTGAGAGCTTTTCTCAATCGATGCTCTGATACCACTTGTTGGAACAATAGGCCCCCAATTTTTACAAAATTCTTTTTGCTTCAAAAAGATAATTTCCTTTTTAGAGATGCGGAAGCGTGAGATGATGGTTCAAATTAAAGCAAATTATCAAATTTTAATTTCTATTCAAATTAAAATTAAACCAAGTGAAATAAGATGAAAACACACACAATTTAAATTTCACTTAAACCAATTTAACCCAAGTCCTAGAAATTTCCCTAAGTCATATTTTTCAATTTTTCCAAATTAGTCCAAACCAATTTTATCAAATTAAATTAAATGACTTGAATTAAATTACTAAACATTGCCCAATATTTAATTGAGCACCAAATTAAATATGTAGTGATTAAAACCAAATTTTATGTTTAATTACCTAAGCATGCGTTCTAGGTGAGTTTGCACAAGATAAAATAAACAATGAAACCACTACGTCACGATGTAAGAGGAAAAATCCACAACGGGAAAAAACCTCGGACGCCCCTAGCCATAAGTTCACTAAGTATGGATTTATAAATTACAAGACAGTAAGACTTACAACACTTGACTCGATTCTTCTGAAGCCCGGGCGCTTCTTCTTGTAAACACCTCCGCCAAGTAGACAACCCCGAAGCTCCAGCATAATCTTGGCCTTCACCAATGAGACATAGGTACACCGTCAACCACGCACGGTACCTTTCACCACATGATAATGCCTCAGCAAAACAAGCTCTTCTTCTTTGAGGGATTTACAAGCAAACCCAAAATTCTCTTGAAATGGTAGAGATCAAACTGGGGCCAAACTCCAAGAAATGATATATATATATATATAGTAACTTGGATAAACAAACTTTGGGTGAAAACTAGAGTGTTAAGTGATTTGTTCTTGAAAAATTAGACACTCAAAACTATAAACTTTTCTTATAAGAATTTTCTCCCAAAAACTCTCTCTAGGAGTTGGAATAGAATGAAAAGTTGATTAGAAAAAGTTCATTTCCGCACTTAAGAAGTTATGTCAAAAGATAGTTGGAAAAGAAGTGGGAAAGTGGGTCAAAAACTGCTCAAAACTGCCAAATAACTGTTCCCGTCAAATCTCGTTCGAACGAGCTTCTAACGAAGTTCCAGTGTGAACTCGTTAGAAATCTCGTTGGATATCTCGTTCAAACCATCATTCTCGTTCGAATGATACTTCGAACGACATTCCAGTGGCCTATCTGGCAACTTGTTCGCAAACTCATTCGAATGATATCGTTGTTCGAATGACAAACTCGTTCGAACAACACTTCGAATGAACTTCCAGAAAGTTTGAAAAATTCTATTTTTAGCCGAAAAACTTTATATACTTTATATTAAAGTTTTAATAACATCTTTCTGAAATAAAACAACAGTTTTAAATAAACGTACACCCAATATAAAATGTTCCAAGCTCCTATATATATATATATATATATATTAAAATGCATTTATACCTTAGGAGAAATGGAACCATGTTGATGACGTAGAAATGAGGAATTTTAAACTCAGCATTTGATGAAGATTTAATATCTTGGCCACTATGTCTTCAACAAACACGTCATAGGCTTGAAGGATGATCAATAACTCTATCCTATGACTCAAACATTTTTGTCCAGAATTGAGCCAAAACTACAAAGGACTCAATTGGAAATTTGTGTCCTTACAAATCTCCCCCTTTGGCTATTTCGGGACAAAAACAAACATAAATCCTAAAGGGCCGTCAAGCTCTACTGGACTAACAAAAATGTCCCACCCAAAATAAAAATACAATGCTTGACTCAAACAACTCAAGGATCAATATCTTTGCTGGTGAAAGTTGCCACTTAGAATATAATTCCTGCACACTTAAGCAAGCACATTAAACGCATAAGGAATATCAAAATATTAAATGCAATTAAATAATTACTCCCCCTAAATTACACATTTAACGCATAGGTAATATCAAAATATTAAATGCAATTAAATTATTACCCCCCCTAAATTAATTCTCCCCCTTTGTCAAGCAAATGACCTACTTAGAAAGACGACACCCCCTAAGATAAATCTCCCCAAACTAAGATACGATTACAATAGGATTAGATACCATTTCTCCCCCTATGATTCTCCCCTTTTTTTTAAGAATAGACAAAGGATAAACATTAACTTATCTTCCCCAATTAAAGCATATACACCCTCTAAACTAAGTGAGGGATAAATAGAATGGGATAACAAGCGAAAAACATGCAATGGTGCATAAAGTGATGAGAACATTAAAGCACATGGGAAACAAAATCATAACTAATCCAACAAATAATAATGGATACCAATTAAGATGCAAGAAAATGATACCAATATGTTACATAAGTATTAAGCATGTGATATCAACAAAGAATGCAACAAGATAGATACCAATTATGAATTAAAGCTTAGATGGACTAGAAAGCAAGGCAAAGACTAAATAAAAAATATAAAAAATATATGTATACATAATATATACAAAATAGACTCAAGTACACATATGTAGATATAAACACACAAATGACACAAAATAAGATAAGCTTTTCACACTCGTATGGCAAAAATGTGTCATATGGAAACGGAAGTGTTGGGGTGTGAACTAGTAACAATTAAATTTAAACTCAATCACTTAAAACTTGTTTACGGAGTTCTCGATTGATTGCAAACTTCATCGCATTTGAATATAACCTCATGTGACAATATAAATTGAACTCAACAAACAAACATACACAATGAATACAAGCCTAGCATGTTAATGATTCTACTAACCAATAGAGTCATGACATTGAACGTACAACTAGGATAAACGGACATTGCGCAAACCGTTGATATATCATCCAATCTCCCTCAATAAGCATATATGTTTTTGAATGAATATATCAATCAAACATAGGCCATGGCAATTATTTTATTTTTAATGCCATATTTTCTTTTAGGCCTTTGGACCACGTATTTCTTTTAGGTCCAAACAGATGGTGGCTTACTATTCGCAAAGGATAATAAATCCTTTCGGATCCCTTCCCCGTGCACATTTATATATAATATTTTTATTTCTCACAAATCTCACGTGCAACGGATTTTGACATGCACTATTCCTCCTTGGTCACAAATATGTAGATGACTATATTGGAAGGATAAAACCTCACAAAGCTCAAATATACATATGAAGTTAAAATTTCAAAAGAGCTCGTGCATTGTGAATAGAGGCATATAAAAATAGAATCCATTATATCAACACAAAATCCAACTACTCCATGTAAGCATGATAAAGAACACAATAAGGATTGACAATCTAAACCAAAAGTTCTAGCCACATGGGAGCGAAAAAGATGGGATTCTAACACAAGCATACGCCACATAAAGTATGTCAAACTAAAATACACAAAAAAAAAATCTTTTTGAGTTTTTTGAAATTTTTAACAAAAAATAAAAATATATACTCAAAAGACAAACAAAAATCATTTGTATGTTTCATTAAGCCTAAATTACTAAAAGATGAAACACAAATGATAAACAAAAATCTTTTGTGTTTTTCATTTAAATCAAACAAAAATGAAAGAATGAAATACAAAAAAATTAAACAAGTCATGATTTCTAGCATGAGATATGAAATAAAGCAATGATTAGAAAATGACTAAACATGCATACACCTAGCAAGGATATATAATATGAAGCATAAAAATCTAGAGTATGCAAATAAAATTATCACATTCAACCTTTAGATTTTACAATGGAGGAAGCTTGTGAAAGTAAATGAGAATAAAAAAACCTACCTTGTAAAGCTACCAAGTCGGATCTCCTAACCCAAACTAATGATGAGTGACTATCTCGGGGTGTAGGAATCTTAACTACCTTGGTTTCCTTATGGTGGGATTTTCTAGGACCTCGTTTAAGATCAAAACAAAATTTCCTAAGATGACCTTTTCGACCACAATGTGAGCACTTAAAAACTCGGCGAAAAGACTTACATACGGAATGATCATTAAAAACTTTCCTAGGCGATTCTCCTAAAACATTGGTTTTGGCTTTATGAGTTGATTCATTACAAGTATCAAAGCCTAAACCACAAGTGTCATTTTTTATTTGGACCGTGCCTAAGATTTTATCTAATTTTTCGGACCTACACTCAAAATTAAATTTGACTTTTCTAGATTCTTTTAATTTATTTTTTAATTCTAAAATATTAGACTCTAATAAAACATTTCTCTCTTCAAACTCAAGAAGCTCATTTTTCAAGTATTCCATTAAACCTCTAAGGCTATCTATCTCGCCTTCTACATATTCAAGCTTCTCTCGAATAGTCCTCTCACGTGTCCTAAGATCTTCTACCAACATACTATCATCAACGACCTTAACACGCTCTCTTAAACTTGCTTGTAACTTCAAATTATCTCATTTTAATTTAATAGATTCTTTGTAAAGTTATTGAAAAGCATTTTGAAGTTCACTCACATTAACCTCTTTTTCATTTTCACTCTCTCTTTCTTCTTCACTCTCACTACCATCAAAATCAAGGTAATCATAAACTATGACCTTGGAAGTGTCATGTGTTAAAGTTTCATCAATAGACGAGTTCTCACTATCACTCACATGACTAGCCATAAAAGCCACAATGTTGGGCTTAGTGGGGGAATCGGGTCCCTCTTCATTACCACTATCACTAAGGGTTGCATTAAAATAAATTGGTTTCTTACCCTCTCTCCTTAGTTTAGTGGGGCACTCAAAAGCCCTATGGCCATACTCTTCACAACCAAAATACTTATCCGACTCGTCCCTATTAACATTTTCATTAGAAGTTTTAGGGGTCTTCTCGGCTTTCTCATGCCTAGATTTTTCAAATTTCTTAAAATCATTTTTAAATTTATCTTTGTTAAATTTAAGAAATTTTTGAAACTTTCTAGCAAACATAGCCATATCTTTCGAGTCACTATCACTCTCGCTCCCTACTACTTGTTTTTCCTCTTTCTGGGCTTTTAAAGCAATGCCCTTTTCAATTTTCTTTTCGATTTTAGAGGGAAGCATGTCTAGTTCATAGGTTTGTAAGTCACCTACGAGCTCTTCTAATTTCGTAAAGGCTAAAGTTGGCAAAGAATTTAGAACGGTCACTTTTGGAATAAATCTATCGGGTAGGGACCTTAAAATTTTCTTTACAATTCGATTGTTGGGTATTTTCTCTCCCAAATTAAAAGATGAATTAACAATATCGGAAAGTCTAGCATAGAATTCATCAAAAGTTCCTTTATCGTTCATTTTGATGGTTTCAAATTGAGTGTGAGGTTTTGGAGTTTTGAAGGTTTTACGACACTTGTACCTTCATGAGTGAGTTGTAAAATATCTCACGCTTCTTTAGCGGTCTCACACGTCATAATACGTTAGAATCCATCTGGTGTGACAACACTAAACAAGGCATTTAAACCTCGGAAATTAAAATTTAAAAGTTTAAACTCATTCTCACTCCATCTATCGGCCGGTTTGGGAGCACGTTCATTATCTACTAAATGAGTTGGTTGAGACCACGTGTTAACTACATATTACCAAATCCTCTTGTCGATAGATTTAAATGTCGATTTCATTCGCGTTTTCCAGTACGCGTAATTAGAACCATCGAAAATAGGGAATTTGAAAAATGGGGAAAATTCCATTTTAGCCAAAAATAGTTAAAGGATCTTTAACGAAATAATTTATCATTTTAGCTTTGATACCAATTTGAAAGCGATAGCTTTTCTCAATCGATGCTCTGATACCAATTGTTGGAACAATAGGCCCCAAATTTTTAGAAAATTCTTTTTTGCTTCAAAAAGATAATGTCCTTTTTAGAGATGCAGAAGCGTGAGATGATGGTTCAAATTACCAAATTTTAATTTCTATTGAAATTAAAATTAAACCAAGTGAAATAAGATTAAAACACACAAACAATTTAAATTTCACTTAAACCAATTTAACCCAAGTCCTAGAAATTTGCCTAAGTCATATTTTTCAATTTTACCAAATTGGGCCAAACCAATTTTATCAAATTAAATTAAATAACTTGAATTAAATTACTAAACATTACCCAATATTTAATTTAGCACCAAATTAAACATGTAGTGATTAAAACCAAATTTTATCTTGAATTACCTAAGCATGTGTTCTAGGTGAGTTTGCACAAGATAAAATAAACAATGAAACCACTACGCCGCGATGTATGAGGAAAACCCCACAACGGTAAAAAACCTCGGACGACCCTAGCCATAAGTCCACTAAGTATGGATTTACAAATTACAAGACAGTAAGACTTACAACACTCGACTCGATCCCTCTCAAGCCTCGACACTTCTTCTTGTAAACACCTCCGCCTAGTAAACAACCCTAGAGCTCCATCGGAATCTTAGCCTTCACCAATGAGACATAGGTACACCGTCAACCATGCATGGTGCCTTTCACCACATGAGAATGCCGCAGCAAAACAAGCTCTTATTCTTTGAGGGAATTAGAAGAAAATCCAAACTTCTCTTGAAATGGTAGAGATCAAACCGGTGCCAAACTCCAAGAAATGATATATATATATATATATATATATATATATATATATATATATATATATATATATATATATATATATATATAGTAACTTGGATAAACAAACTTTGGGTGAAAACTAGAGTGTTAAATGATTTGTTCTTGAAAAATTAGACACTCAAAACCATGATTTTTTCTTGGAAGAATTTTCTCTCAAAAACTCTCTCTAGGAGTTGTAATAGAATGAAAAGTTAATTAGAAAAATTTCATTTCCGTACTTAAGATGTTCTGTCAAAAGATAGTGGGAAAAAAGTGGGAAAGTGGGTCAAAAACTGCTCAAAACTGTCAAATAACTATTCCCGCCAAATCTCGTTCGAACTAGATTTTTCATTCGAATGAAGTCTCGTTCGAACGAAATTATAACGAATTTCCAGTGTGAACTCGTTAGAAATCTCGTTGGTTATCTCATTTGAACCACCATTCTCGTTCGAACGATACTTCAAACGACATTCCAGTGGCCTATCTGGGAACTCGTTGGCGAACTCGTTCGAACGACATTGTTGTTCGAATGATAAACTCGTTCGAACGACACTTCGAACGAACTTCCAGAGAGTTTGAAAACTTCTATTTTTAGTCCAGAAACTTTATATACTTTATATTAAAGTTTTAATAACATCTTTCTAAAATTAAGCAACAATTTTAAATAAACGTACACCCAATATAAAATGTTCCAAGCTCCTATATATATATATATATTAAAATGCATTCATACCTTAGGAGTAATGGAACCATGTTGATGACGTAGAAACGAGGCACTTTAAACTCGGCATTTCATGAAGCTTTAATATCTTGACCGCTACGTCTTCAACAAACACGTTATAGGCTTGAAGGATGATCAATAACTCTATCCTATGACTCAAACGTTTTTGTCTGGAATTAAGCCAAAACTATAAAGGACTCAATTGGAAACTTGTGTCCTTATAGTTTCCAAATCTCAATATTTTAAATATACATCTATATGGGTTGGGAAATCATTTTTAGATGCGCTAGATATTATATTTGTTGATTATCATTTACTTTCACATGAAACCTCCCAAGCTAAATTTAAAGGTTGAATGTGTTAGTTATGTTTGCATACTCTAGATTTTTGTGCTTTATACTATCCATCATTGTTGGGTGTATGCATGTTTAATCATTTTCGAGTCATTGCTGTATTTTATATCTCATGCTAGATATCATGATTTTTGTTTATCTTTTGTATTCTATTTCTTTCATTTTAGTTTGCATTAAATGAAAAATACAAAAAGATTTTTGGTTATCATTTGGGTTTTTATCTCTTGGAAATTTAAGCTTAATGAAAAATTCAAATGATTTTTGTTTGTCTTTTGAGTATATATTTTTTTATTTTTGGTTAAAAATTTCAATAACTCAAAAAGATTTTTTATGTGTGTGTATCTTAGTTTGACACACTTTATGTGGCATATAATTGTGTTTGAATCCCATATTTCTCTCTCTCATGTGGCTTGAACTTCTGGCTAGATTGTCAATCCTTATTATGTTCTTTACTATGCTTACATGGAGTAGTTGGATTTTGTGTTGATATAATGGATTATATTTTTATATGCCTCTATTCACACATGCACGAGCTCTTTTGAAATTTAATCTTCACATGTTATACTTGAGCTTTGTGAGGTGTTCTCCTACCAATCTTGTCATCTACATATTTATGATCTATGAGGACTAGTGCATGTTAATATCCGTTGCACGTGATATTTGTATGAGATATAAAAAATATTATATATAAATGTGCACGGGGAAGGTCTCCGAAAGGATTTATTATCCTTTGCGAATAGTAAGCCACCGTTTGTTTGGACCTAAAAGAAATACGTGGTCTAAAGGCCTAAAAATATAATTATGGAATTAAAATGAAAAATAATTGCCAAGGCCTATTTTTGTTTGATATATTAATTCAAATATATAAGCTTATTGAGGGAGATTGGATGGTATATCAACGGTTTGCACAATGCTCGTTTATCCTAGTTGTACTTTCAATGTCATGACTCTATTAGTTTGTAGAATCATCAAAAGTCTAGGCTTTTATGCATAGTGTATGTTTGTTCATTGAGCTCAATTTATATTTTCACATGAGGTTATATTCAAATGTGATGAAGTTTACAATCAATTGAGAACTTCGTGAACATATTTTAAGTGATTGGGTCTAAATTAATTGTTGTTAGTTCACACCCCAATACTTTCATTTCCCAATGACACATTTTTGCCGTACGAGTGTGAAAAGCTTATCTTATTATGTGTCAATTGTGTGTTTATATCTATATATATTTGCGTGTACATCTTTGGTATATCTAGAGTATGTATATATATGATATTTTTTTTGTCTTTGCCTTGCTTTCTAGTCCATCTATGCTTTAATTCATAATTGGTATCTATCTTGTTGCATTCTTTGTTGATATCACATGCTTAATACTTTACGTATCATATTGGTATCATTCTCTTGCATCTTAGATGGTATCCGTTATTATTTGTTGGATTAGTTATGATTTTATTGCCCATGTGCTTTAATGTTCTCATCACTTTATGCGCTATTGCATCTTTAGCTTGTTATCCCATTCTTTTCATCCCTTGTTTAGTTTAGGGGTAGTATATGATTTAATTGGGGGAGATAAGTTAATTTTTGATTCTTTAGCCTTTGTCTATTCCTGAACAAAAAGGGGGAGAATGATAGAGGGAGAAATGGTATCTAATCCTATTATAATCATATTGTAGTTTGGGAGATTTCACTTAGGGGAAGTCTCTATTTTCCTAGGTTGATCATAGTTGATAAAGGGGAGAATTAATTTAGGGGAGTAATTAATTTATATGCATTTAATATTCTTGATATTCCATATGCGTTTGATAGTTTGCTTAAGTTTGCAGCAATACTTTTAAATGGCAACTTTCATCATCGGAAAAGATATTGATCCTTGGGTAGTTTGAGTCAAGCATTGCATTTTTATTTTGGGTGGGATATTTTTTAAGTCTAGTAGAGCTTGACGTCCCTTTAGGATTTTTGTTGGTTTTTATCCCGGAATAGCCAAAGGAGGAGATTTGTAAGGACAAAAATTTCTAATTGAGTCCTTCGTTGTTTTGGCTCAATTCCGGACAAAAACGTTTGAGTCATAGGATAGATTTATTGACCATCCTTCAAGCCTATGACATAATAAAGTTGAAGACGTAGCGGCCAAGAGTATAAAGCTTCATCAAAATGCTGAGTTTATTGTGCCTCGTTTCTACGTCAACAACATTTGTTCCGTTTAGTCCTAAGGTATGAATGCATTACATATTTACATAGGAGCTTGGAACAATTTGTATTGGGTGTAAGATTTGTTTAAACTATTGTTTATTTTCAGAAAGTTTCTTTAAAACTTTAAAATAAAGTTTCTGGGCTAAAACTGATTTTTTATACATTCTCGAAAGTCGTTCGAAATTGTCGTTCGAACGAGTTTTTGTTCTAACGAGAATTTAGTTCGAACGAGGTTTGCCAATGACCTCCCTATGGAACTTCGTTAGAAGTATCGTTCGAACGAGCCTTCATTCAAACGAATATCTCCTTTGAACGAGATTTGGCGAGAATAGTTTATTTGGCAGTTTTTGACAGTTTTCCCACTTTTTTCACTACTTTACCCCACTAACTTTTGCCAGATTTTATTAGTGCGGGAACCAACATTTTTGGATTAACTTTTTCACATCCTTCCATCTCCAAGAGAGAGTTTTAGAGAAAAATTTCAAAGAGAAAAAGTTCAAGTTTGAGTGTTTATTTTTCAAAGAAAAATCTTTAAAACACTTATGTTTTAAACCAATAGTTTGTTTAATCCAAGCTTCCATATAAATATCTTGCTTAGAGTGTTTGGCATCGGTTTATCTCTACACCTTGGAGAAGAGAAGTTTGGTTTTACTTCTACATTACTCAAAGAATATGTCTCATGTTTTTCTACGGCATTCTCACATGGTGAAAGGCACCATGTGTGGTTGACGGTGTACCTAAAGTCTCATTAGTGAATTCCAAGATTCCAGTGGAGCTCCAGGGTTGTCGAGTAGGCAGAGGTGTTTACCAGAAGATGTGTCAAGGTTTAAAATGGGTCGAGTCGAGGAAGTAAGTCATCAGTCTTGTAATTGTAAAACCATACTTAGTGGACTTAAGGCTAGGGCCGTCCGTGGTTTTTTCCCGTTGTGGATTTTTCCTCGTACATCGCGGTGTAGTGATTCATTGTTTATTTTATCTTTTACAAAACTCACCTAAAACCCATGCTTAGGTAAAAAGATAAAATTTGACTTAAATCACTACTTGTTTAATTTGGTGCTAAATTAATTTGTGTAATGTTTATGTTAATTTAATTCAAGTCATCACTTAATTTGATAAAATTGGTTTGGCGTAATTTGGTAATATTGAAAATATGTTTTAGGAAAATTTCTAGGACTTGGGTTAAATTAAGTTGGTTTAAGTGAAATTAAATATATGTGTGTGTTTAATCTTATTTCACTTGGTTTAATTTTAATTTGAAAGAAATTAAAATTTGTTAATTTGTTTAATTGAACCATCTCGCTTCCGCATCTTTTAAAGGAAATTGAAATTATTTTTTGGTAATAAGAATTTTAAAAATTAGGGGCCTTGTGTTCTAACACCTAGTCTATGGGGTCCTTGCTTTATATTTTCTTTAAAGGCTTTCATAATCTTAAAATATTAGAGGGGGGGAGGGGGGGGGGGGGGGGGTTGTCCCCCCTCCTCCACATTTTTATTGAACTGGCCAAGTAAAGCATTTCTTTGAGAACGAGGTTAAAACTTCCTCTCTAGGTGATTTTTTTTTATTATCACTTAGAGGATGTCTTGCCACTGGTCAGGTGACAAAAAAAAAAATTGTATGTTATGTATGTGATGAGTTTCCTCAATATACTTTCTCTTAGGATGGATGTACCCCCCCCCCCCCCCCCCCCCCCCAAGTATAATGGGCAAAGTTCCTTTTTTCATGCACTCTCTTCTAGCCTAGTAGAGAGCATTTTTGAAAGAAAAAAATATATTATGTTAGGTCTACCTCATATAGTAGGTAAGTAGTAAAACAAAACATCAACAATGATTAAAAAAATGCTTTTATTCATTTCTTTGATATCATGTAACGTTTACAAGATGATATTGCTCTATCATTTTTTTCACAAAAAAGTACTTTTCTAGTATGAGAGCAAACTGCTCAAATTCTATTAAAAAAACAGTAATATTGCAAAACTAGGCATAATACCTCTTTAACCATTTGCAAATGATGGATTGGAGGTAGTAGCTCTCCGACTTTGAAATCTGGCGGTATCCTGACTTCCCTACCCCTCTCACCACAAAGGGTTCTTCCCAATTGGGTTTGAACTTTGACGCTGACGTGCTGCGGAGGTGATGAGTAGATGCTCTAAAGACCAAGTCTCCCACTTAAAACTCTCTGGGCTTTACTAGGTTTTCATAAGCTGTGGACAACTGATGGGTGTAAACTTTGAAGTTCTCCCTTTGCTTATCGTTGTGCTCATCCAGCTCCTTCAGATGCACGTGTCGCGGGTCCGGGATAAGTCCATTGCTTAGAGAGACCCCACCCTAGTTGAGGGAACTATTAGTTCCACCAGTAGGACATATTCAGTCCCATACACAAGTGAGAATGAAGTAAACCTGGTCATCTTTCTCTTTGAAGTGCGGTAGGCCCATAACACCATGGGTAACTTTTCATCCCGTGCCATGCTCCTAGCATGTCTTCTAGCATATTTTTCACGATATTAATCAAGGTCTTGTTGGTGGCCTCCACCTAGCCATTTCCCCTTAGGTAGGAGATGGTTGAGTTGTTATGCAGAATTTTATACTTGTCAGTGAGAAGTTTCATCTCCTTACATATGAACTATTTCTCATTATATGTGAGAATCATCCTGGGTATACCAAACCTACATATTATACTCTCCTTGATAAACTGGGTTACCAGTTGGGCAGTCACCCTTCTTAGAGGAATGGCCTCTGCACACTTAGTAAAGAATTCTGTAGCTACAATGATGAAAGCTTTGCCATGAGAGGCCGGGCTGATCTTTCCCACCAGATCAAATGCCCATGTGTGGAAGGGGTAGGGAGCTTCTAGGATTTAAAAGCTGACAAAAGGGGCATGAACTAAGTTTCCATGTACTTGGAAAGCTCTACATTTCTTCACATAACCACTGGAATCAACCTCCATGGTTGGCCAATAATACCCAATCGTCATCAACTAATCATACAGCTTGGCGCCTCCCATATGGGAGGGCTAATGGGCTTCCTTCAAAACTCTCTCTGTGTCTTCCTTAACTATGTACTTCGGTGCCTTCTCATTACATTCTTTCTTGTAGATCTCTTCTTACACCAAGTAGAAATGAGCTATCCTCTTTTGGAGATAAATTTCATCTGCTCTCTCCGTTAGTAACTCACCATCTTTCAGATACGCTATGAACGGTTACCTCCAACCTTCAAAGGCCCCTATAAAATTGGCTTCTGATGGATGGTCGAAATAAGTCTGGCACTTTAAACAACCTTATTGCAGACGAGCAACCTTTGTTCTCATGGTGTGCTAAAAGTAGGCCCCCCGCTGCAACCGGTGGTAATATGGGATATCTGTGTCCCCATAATGATTTTTATGCATCTCAGCCAACCTCTCTTTAGCTTCTTATTCTCTAACACACCATGTTAAGAACCCTTCAGGGGTCTTGAAGTAAAGTGTTCCCTACAACATGTGGTAGTTAGCTAAATCTAACATTTTCATCGTCCCATCTCTTGTCTCTAGATGCTTCATAACTACGTTCCTCCAGTCTTTCAGCTCATTGCTTGGGAATAAAGATTTCCTAATAGTAGGCAATGTCCTTCTTCGTACTATGATCGTGGCTTCTGCCTCATCCATGTCTAACATATATGCTATCATAGCTAGTGCGTTGGGGTGCATGTTCATTGTTCTTGCATGTCTATCAATAGTTACTTTAAAGAATTATCCCAACAACCTCTAGATGATGTATCTATCGTGTACTAAGTTAGCATGCTTGAAAACAAACTCCCCATTAACCTGTTTCACCACTAGGTTAGAGTCCCCCCATATGCATAATAATTTAACGCCCCTCCGGAGTTCTTCTAACATACCCAAAATAAGATCTTCATACTCAACCTCATTGTTTGAGCATTTGACGTCTATTTTAAAAGAGAGGGTGATCGTCTCCTTACTGTTCAAGAGTATGATGCCCGCACCTCCTATGCCTTGGGAGCTAGAGTCGTCGAACTCCATTGCCCACTTTTCCATTTATTCCACCATGCATTCTTGGAAATTCTCCCTAGGTAACTCTTCACTAGGGGGCTCAAAGTTTCCACTTGGAAAATGGGCTAACAGATCTACTATTGATTGACTCTTTATGGCTTTGGGCACTATGAATTTTAAATCGTATTCTGACATTATCAAAAACCATCTTGTTGCTCGTCCTAAAGTACTGTCCATGCTAGGAGGTACCTGATAAGGTCACACTTAGTGGCTATATTAAATTTAAAGGCTAGAAGATAATATATCAACTTTTGACCACAAAACCAAGGCAAGGCAGTTCCTTTTCACGTTAGTTTATCTTGATTCCGTTCCTGAGATCACTCTCGACAAGTAGTACACTGTATTCTCTACTCCTTTTTCTTGGGCCAGAAGTTCCCCTATGCACCTTTCTCTTAAGGTGAGGTAGAGCAGTAGCGGTGCTCCAGCCTCAGGTGGGATCATCGTGGATGGAGAGGCTAAAATTTCTTTAATCTTATCAAATGCTTTCTTTTGATCCTCTCCCCCTATCCACTTGTCTTTGTCCTTTAGCAAGGGTGTAAATGGGTGAGTCACTTCCACTAATGCAGGTATGAACCTCCTCAAGTAAGATACCTTTCCTAAGAAGCTCTTAAGCTGCCTCTGACTCTTTGGGGATGGCATCATCACTATGGCTTTCACTTTTTCTGCATCTACTTGTACCCCATGTGTAAGGACATTATTTTACATTGTTCGTTCACAATTGAGTATGTCGTATACCGCTACAACCGTCGAATAATTATTCAAGTTCATTCAAGTATCGAGACGGATCTGAATATCAAGCTTCTTCAACATTCAAACCTCTGCAAGATGAATTTTGGTGAGAACGTATTTAAGTCCCTTTACAGTTCACTTAAAAGTATTTGGGGTGTTTAAATATTTTTGTTAAATTTTTTTGAATTCATACTATCTAAAGATTTTGTTCTCGGCCACCTTTTCATAGAAAAATCATAACTAATTTAAAAAAATTAGAAAAATACAAAACTGGCGGCCACGTGTTCGTATCAAAATTATCTACAATTATGGCATGGAATCTTATTTGATAGGTTGTTCGAACAATATAAGATCTCGTTCAAACGAAATGGATCTCGTTCGAACGACGATCTGACTCAAATTTTTTATATAAAGCACGTTAAATCATTCCATTTCCAAGAAGGAGACCTGACAATTTTCGATATCAGTAACATGCTAACAGCAGAACTCTTCGTCTTCTACAATTTGAGGGTTTAAAACCTTATTTTTCAATTCACAAAACATCCTAATATTTAGTGAATTGTTTTGGAACCCAAGATACAATCTTGTTGAAGTTTACTCTCGTAGGGAGGATAACCTATACCGATATTTGGAGTGTGTGTCCATGTGGATTCGCTACGTGTGGATTCATTACTGAAGAATGCGGTCATTGAGGTTTGCTGCGTGTGGATCTTTGCTGAAGATAGAATTGCGTGTTCTTGTAGAATAGTTGTGGTTATTCTATTGCCGACGACACCGATCGACACCTAAGGGTATTCGTGTGTCAAAAATCTATTTCATTATAACCGTGTAAGTTTTGATTTACAATTATAATGAAATAAATGGTTTTGCCCCTATGGGGGATTTTTCCTCATATTGTGACTATCCTGTTATTTGGTTTCCTTTGCATGCCTAATGCTTTATGATTTCATATCACTTAGATGCACGTGTTAGGACTGAATTAAAACTGGTTTGGTTGGCACACAATTAAAATTGATTCACTTGAGAAGTCGCATTTATTCCACTGTAGCCCTCTCAAATTGGTATCAGAGCCTGTTGCACTAAGTTATTTTGTTTGATCCTGTTTTTTTTAATGTCTTTTAGAGGTTTTGATGATTTTTTATGTCAACTTTTTGAAAATTCTAATTGGAAAATTCACACGAACTCCTGTTTTATATCTTCAGTTGAAAACGATTCTGAGAGGTGTTTGGGATGTGAGGGAATTGGTCACATGATAGATAAGTGTCCCACAAATTTAAAGAAGAAATTGAAAAAATTGACGTCTCATGTTTGTACCCTTAGTGAGAGTGATTCAGAAGAAGAAGTTTTTTATGCTTCTAGGTGAGAGCTCCCCAACCGTGTGATTAGTGATGATAGTGAGGGTGATGGGAGTGAGGATGAGAGTGACTTGCAAACCTCTTTCAATGAACTTTATGTTGAAGCTTTGAAAATAAATAAAGAATATTTGAAATTAAAATCTCAATTGCAAGAGAATGCCTTAAAAAATGATAATGATGTTTTGGTTGAAGAACTTAGGGCACGAGAGAAAATTTTGAGAGAGAATCTTGGATATGTCGAGTGTGAGAGAACTTAGGGCAAGAGCATGAGAGAACTTAGCAACTGTCTCACCCGCTCCTGGTAAAGATGATCTCCCGCCTGTGCCTTCACCACCCGAATAATGATTTTAGGAGGACGGTGAGAACTAACATAAATGCGCGGTTAGGTCATCATCCCCACAAAGTGACTTCCACTTCGCCTTCCACACAACAGCCAATTCCAGAAATGGCTTGCGGCTCAATGTATCCGCAACGACATTCGCCTTTCCCAGGTGGTACTGGATGTCGAACTGATAATCTTTCACAAAATCTATACACTCCCTCTATCGCACGTTCAACTCCCGATGTGTGAACAAATACTGCAGGCTTTTATGGTCTATGAAAAGATAAAATTTCTCCCTCGGGAGATAGTGTCTCCACACTCGCAAGGAAAAAACCATGGATACTAAATCCAATTTGTGGGTGGGGTAATGTCCCTCATGAGGCTTAAGCGTTTGGAAAGAATAAGCTATCAGCCTATCCTCCTGCATCAAAACCTCACCAAGTCCCCTTTAGGGACGCATTTGTATAGACTCTGTAACCAACCCCTGCCCAAGGCAACGCCAAAACTGGTGATGTTGTCAATCTAGTATTCATCTCCTAAAAAGCCTAATGGCGCATCTCATCCCAGACAAATGATACCACCTTCCTCGTCAAATTTATTAAAATCCCGGCTATCTTGGAGAACCCTTAGATGAATCGACGATAGTAACCGGCCAGTCCCAAGAAGCTGCACACCTCAGTGGGTGCAGTGGGTTGTACCCACTTCATCATGAAAGAAAATTTTCCCGCGTCCACGGATATCCCTCGTTCGGACACAATGTGGCCCAAGAGTTATACCTCTCTTGCCAAAACCTGTATTTCTTAAATTTCACATAAAACTGGTGATCTCGAAGCGTCTGTAAGACTACCCGTAGATGCTCTGTGTGCTCCTCTGCAGTTCGAGAATAAATCAAGATATCGTCTATAAGCACGATAACAAAATGATCCAAATATTCCATGAACACTCGGTTCATCAAGTCCATAAATACTGTCGGTGTATTAGTTAGCCCGAATGGCATAACCAAAAACTCGTACGATCCATATCTACTAAGAAAGGATATCTTTAAGATTTCCTTCTCTAGGACTCTCAACTGGTGGTACCCCGACCTCAAATTAATTTTTGAAAAATATGTAGCACCCCTCAGATGGTCAAATAAATCATCTATATGTGGTAACGGGTATTTATTTTGAATAGTGACTTTGTTTAACTCCCAGTAGTCTACACAAATCCATAGAGATCCGTCCCTCTTCTTGACGAATAATATTGGAGCACCCCAGGATGAAATACTCCTCCTGATGAACCCCTGCCCCAATAATTGCTCAATCTTCTCTCGTAGGTCTCTTATCTCCAACGGAGCCATCCGATATGGAGTACGGATAATAGCTCTCATGCTCGGGAACAAGTCGATCTCCCAACTAGGTGGTAACCCTGGAATCTCCCCAAAACATCTAAAAACTCACTCACCATCGAGATGGAATTTAGCGTCACCACAAACTCTGAAGACGTATCCTCTTTAATGTAATGCAAATGCGTGATTGACCCACCCTCAGTGTGCGACATCGTAACTAGGTACATCTCGTTCCTCGGAATGGTGAAGACGATGGACCTCCCATAGCAATCCACACATGCTCTATACGTAGCTAGTCAGTCCATCCTGAAAATGACGTCGTACTCATGTATGTCAAGTACTAATAAATTAGCTACAAAGGTGAGTCGACCTATCTCAATACCGATACCTCGGTATACTGACCGTATAGGTTCCCCTCTACCCACTAGCGAGTCTATATGCAAAAAAATATCTTTTAAAAAATCTACCATACTTGTCTGCCGTGCAAATCCCGCGCTAACAAAAGAATGAGATGCACCCATTTCAAAAAGAATGTGACTAACATGACCAAAAATAGAAAACATACCCTCGATTTCCTGTAGCGGTGATGGCGCCCGTCTACGGCTGCAAAATGATAGACCCACCCATACTATAATGGTTTATGCCCTTGAGGTGGGGCGACGGGTGCTGGAATAGCTCATGCAGCGTATCCCTGAGCCGGAATTGGTGGCCGTTGTCCCTGTGGCGCCTGCTGTCATCTATAACCTCCCTTCCCCTAGGCTGCCTAGTATCCTCGAGGGAAGTTCTTCAAAGTGTTCCCCCTCTCACCACACGTATAACACTTCCTCTAAAATGGACATTGCTCAAATTGTTGGCCCTATTAGCCTCTACCTTGATGTCCCTGGCCCTGGTGGCCTCTGTACTGTTTGCCCTGATGGCCCTGCCCCGTCTATTCCTAGCAGTCATCTGCACCTCTAAACCTCTTATTCTGAGCAGTGGATGGGGTGCCCCTGTGTTGTGCTGCTGGGACCCAGATCCACTTCCCCTACTCTTCTTGTCCGGCTGGCTCGACGACTCCTCTGTGTGATGTTTCTCTCCCTTATTTTTTAGAATTGCCCCCTGATCCTGACAATAGAGAAGTACAACATTAACCAACTGGTTATATGTCTTGAAGGTTGTATTAATCAGAAGAGCCTTCCGGATGTGCCATGCCGATCCCGCAATGAATCTATCAATCCTCATCTGCTCAGTACGAACATCATCCTTTTTAAAAAGTACAAGAGGGCAATGAATTCATCCTCGTACTCGGCGACAGTACGCCCCTCTTACTTTAGTTCCGTGAACCTAATCCTCATCTTAGGCTACTTGGTTAAGGGAAAGTATTTTCCCTCAAACCTCTCCCAAAACTGATCAATAGTGAGGATGTCCCTCTCAGCAACTGTCGTAATTCCCTCCCACCACTGAACGGAGGCCCCCACCAATCTGAACGAAGATAAAATCTGCTTTTGAACTGGTGTGCACTCAACTATCCGTAAGTGCCTCTCAATATCCTTATTCCACCTACTCACCACCAATATATCAGAACTGCCTACGAACTCTGGAGGCTGGTCCTTAACAAAGGCCTCCCTCACCCTGTCCCACATGTAACCTGGTGCTTGTTCTAGTATGGCCACCTTTTGTGGTGGTGGTGGCTACTGAGATGGTTGTGGCGTTGGGAAATGCTGAAGCATGGCTACCATAGCCGTAGAGATCGCCTGATACATTGTAATGGCTATCTCAGCGTGCGTAATCAACTGTGGGGCCTGTGGCAGCTATCGTGGCTCCGGGTGAGCCTCTTCCTCGTCAACCGATGGGACTACTCGCCTCGGTCTGCGCTTTTGTCTATTTTCCATCTGAAAGTAAACAATATTCGAATTAGTACCAGGTAAGAATACAATGAACCCTAAGTATAGGCTCTACATATCAAAGAGCACAACGCGAAATGTAATAAGCGCAATACAGATCCTAAGGACACTGGAACCGTGCTCTGATAGCAACTGTAACAACCCCTATTTTCTCACGTAAAGGATGTCCAGGCTCAATACGCCGAATATAGGGCTTGCTTGTCTATTAATACCATTTTTAGCACAAATGTAAATATAAATAATATTTTTTTCTAAAAGTCCGCATTTCGAAGTGTTAAGAACAAATCCATAATAATTAAATAGTCCAAACCACCACAAATGAAATAATAAATCCACCTAATGTAACAGAAATCTCAACCAACATAAAGTAAAGGAGTCTCGGTCTTATGCCCTTACAATTGTTCCAAATAAATAAATAAATACGGTAGGAAAAACACCTATGCTAGAATCGAATCATCTAAAAACTGAAGAGCAAGTGAGACTGGAAGACTGCTATAGCACAATCCAGCTATCCCTGTCTAGGAGCACCTAAGGGGAAAACATTTAAATTTGGGTCTGAGCCCGAGGTGTGTAAGAATTAACTTAATTAATTTATGATGCAATAATTCAGTCGATGCAAAAAAAATATTCATCCCTCATCACTCTTATGCGTTTAACACCTCACCCCTCATCTAAGTGTGATATTATTTGCATCCCAAGTAATCATTATGACATCGCGTCAAATATATAAAAATGGATATATTGATAATTGAATATTTAAGTGTAAGAACTACATATAAATGCCAACACCCATTTATCCATGTCTCATAAGTTTTCCATATAAAGCATAAACATCTATTATGCATTATAGGGTCAAGAATATAATTATTGTGCACATTCTTGGACAATTAAATTTATTTAATTAAGGTCTGGATAATTATTCATATATGTCCTTTCATATATTTGACACACAAAGGTATCTATCGTTGGTGGCTAATTCGTAATCTATCGGCAAGTCAGGAGGAATCTCTTATCTTAAGCGGACATCACAAAACACACATAAATTGGGGACGGTCCCTACGCTGGATACTTATTCACGGCCCATACCTAGAGGTGACACAAGCTGGGTTAGCGAAAATACCCACCTCTCGTAGATGACGCTTCCATTTAGTACCTATATGACCTAAACAATGTCAAGTCCACTTGTCTCGACATGTGATACCCTGTCCGAATGCACGAGCCCCCAAGCCAATAGGATTGTCCATGAATATTGGTATGTCCACACAAATACATAATAATACATATTATTACCTCATATAACATGTATCCGTATTTACTTCATAATTACCATAAAAAGCCCAATTAAAGTCCACAACAGTTTTATTTATTAATAATTTACCATCTAATAAATTATTAATTCCATTCCACAAAATAATTACTTAACCAACTAGTTAATTATAACTATTAACAATTAAATGTGGGCATATCCTTATTTAACCAACTAGTTAAATTTTCCTCTTAAAATTCCCTCTTTTACTCCTATTCAGTAAACCAAACCAATTTTAGTAAGCCAAACCAATCCCAGACCAAGGCATAAAAAGGAATGGAGATCCAAAAACCCCATCATGTCGCTCGAACGAGAGTGGGGCTCGTTCGCGCGACATGCTATGTCACTTGAACGACCTACGTCGTCATTTGAGCAACCCCCTTGTCTTCTTCACCATGTTGTTCCAATCATTTGTTCTTCCAAGATCAAATTCTTAAAAACCCAGAAGCAGTTACAAACCTAACAACAGTTATACTAAAACCTAGAAACTTAACCCAAAATACATGTATCAAATCCAACAATTTTCATCTATTAAGGGTTTATATGATTGAGAAATTTTTTCAATTTCCAACCATCTTTAATTCCCAATAAGAGGCAGTTATCATGGAATTTACACCAAAATTTCAGTTTGTAAATCAACAGCAATATTCCCTACATCTATTAGTCAAAATGTCCCAATTTAACTAATTAAAACCCTAAGGAATCTAGCATTAATTTTCAGATTTTGATACCTAAATTTCTAAGACAAATTCTACATTAAATTCAGTCCTCTACATGCATTGTTCATCATCAAATTAATCACATCAAACCTAGATCCCAGAAATTTAAAGGGCAATTATGATGCATTGGTAAATATATTGAAAATATAAATTAAGTAAGATAATCCTTTCCTTAATAGATTTGTGGAGGAAAGTCCCTTGAAATCCCCTTGATTTTTCCTTGGTTCCTTGCCATTTTCCTCTCTTTTGGTTCTTCTCCTTTCCTGTTCCGTTAACTATTGTTTTTAGGTTTTTTGGAATGATAGTGGGGGAGTGATTTACACCCACTTAAACACTAATTAATGACTAATCTCGAGCTGGGCTTAAAATCCAACTTTTGGACCTCCAAACGGACTCGAATCCATAACCCAAGTAGCCCCGAAGTTCCCCAACCTATGTACTATTGACTCGGGACTATTTTTCAAGGTCTAAAATATCTAAACGAGTCCATATGCCGAAATATGTCCCAAATTATTTATGTCAATAATGGTTACTTTTAAATTGTGTCGCACATTAATTATGTATTTTTCTATATTACATGAAAATTGCTATATCCACGCACATAAAAATCAGTCATACATAAATATAACTAAATAACAATTTCAATTGTGCAATTATTAAATAAAAATATTTAATTAAGTCTAATTTTCGCAAATATTTATTTATTCCAAAAATATATTATTTTATTATTTATCTTAGGAGAAAAATACGGGGTATTACTTTAATACAATAAACAATGATAATAACCTAAAAATAAAGAAACATTAATGTACCTCAAAATGCAAATAACAACCAAAAAAAATGACTTGGTAGTCTTAAATGATAAAGTATGACTTAATTAGGATATGGCTTTTTCAGGAAACAACCAATTGATACAGTAAATTTTATTTGGTAGTCCGAAGATCATATCCTAATAGACTAAATACTTGTAGTACCAAATACACGTTGCCAGCTTTGAATATCGTGATGCAAGGTAAACTATAAATTAAGAATAGGGCTATTTGCATTTTGACTAAATTTGTTCTTTCTTATTTTTGGTTGTGCAGTATTGTTTCTTATATTAATTTTTAGAGGTCATTTCTCATTGAATATGTTAAATGCACGTATAGTTCTCTTTAATAAAAATAATTTCTAGTTTTTTAAATAACGAAACAATTTTTTTAAGATACGTTATATCCAACTGATTTTTAAATAATGTCCAGTTTTAAAAATTAACGAAACATTTAAAAAAAGGTTAAATCCAACTATTTTTGTAAAATAATGTCCATTTACAAAAATAATTATACATTTTTTTTCTAACTTTATTACTAAACAATTTTTATTAACATTTTTTAATCATAAGTTATAAATAATGTCCAGTTATTATTAAATTTACTTTATAAAATCTTTTTATAAAAAAAAAATAGAGTTTGCTAAAAAATTTACATCCAACTAATTTTCAAATATAAAAAAATGCCCATTTTTTAATTTACAAAGTGAAATCTACAACAAAGAGAGACATACAATGGAGGGCTAGAGTTGGATATGGAGGAGCAGGCAAAAAAGTTGTGATGATATGGTTACGGTTTTGGAATGGAGAAGTGGGTTTGTGCAGGAGTCTAAATTAGGATATCACGCGTTTTCTCCGCGATTTTCCTTAACTGTTTTAATGGCCAAAGAAATTATTATTTCCATTGGCTACTTAAAAAGAGATGTACATGGGTGCTCCTTTTACAAAAGTGTGGTGGAACAATAACAAAAAAGGATTTACAGCGGTGTACTTATAAGTGATATAAATGAATTTATAAAAGAGTTGTAAATACCTTTTTTTTCTTTTCTTATAGCGATGGATAAATCCCAAATGTGGCATATATGTCAACTAAAAATAAACTAGGTGAAAAGTAGAATCTCTCAAAAACTACGTGATGTAGCATTTGATGTTTCCTGTATTTTCTATTGTGTGGGTTTTCTATATTTTAATTTGTGCTCTAAAAGTTTGCATTTAAACTATTGAGGTTGAATGTTGTGCTTTGAAAAATCTCAAACGGTACTTCATCTTGGGTTTGAGTTGAGGGACCCATGACCTTTTTTTCTTCTTGCTTTTATGTCGAGAGTGATTGTTTACAAACCCATTAAAGTCACTCTTAGAATTATTAAGAAGTTGATTTAAATACGAACTTATAAAAATTAAGTGATGCGAGCAAAATTACAAAATAAGAATATGACTGTTATTTCTACTATTTATAAATAACAATTGTACAGAATTATGAACGATGACAGAATAGAAACAGAATTATAGAAATGAAGTACTTACTAGAATTTGCAGAAATAATAATAATTAGAAAGAAATCCGAGCCCTGTTGAACAGTCTCCTTAAGACAAAATTATTCCTCCAACGTGCTTGAGTTTAATGAATAATTGCCTCCCAAGATAGAACGGATTTTCGGATTTAATCAAGCAGCACAGCAATGACTAATCCCAGCGAACACAATTTCTGTGTTTTGTACTCAACACAACCAAGAACATGCAATGCAGAAAATGAAGAAAAGAATTTTCTGGGCAGAGGAAATAATGCAGTAGCAATTTCGGAATTTTTTCAGTGGTTAAAACTGAGGGCGAAACATTTTATTTGTAGTAAAAGTCTTGACTGTTGGGAACAGTCAAAACCGAAATTAACTGTCAAAGCAGTTAATTTGGTTAACTGCTGACTATTGGAATTAACTGATTATCAGTTAATTAAATATTAAGAATTTTTATAAGCCTAAGCCCAAGCCCAAGCCCAAGCCCGAACCGAACCGAGCCGAGCCGAGCCGGACGGACGGACAGGCGCGCGCGCGCGCGTGTGGACTTTTGACCGAAAGTCAACCCGAGCATAGCTTAGGTCATCTCCCCTTCAAAGAGTTGGGATACCCCCAAGGCATCCAAGCCTTAGTCCATACTTGGGATGTTATTAACTCATCAAAATTCCACTACTCTTCCAATGTGGGACAAGAGTTAAAACACACCCAATTCATTAACTTTCATTTCTTTGTGAGTCACTTTGGGGACATAATTATCATTCATAACTTATTGAAATTGGACATATGAATATACTACGTTAATCTCCTTGCGGAGGTGAACGCGTTCGTATATGGTCCCACAATTTCCGTAGTGTGGGTCCCACCTAAATTTGAGCTCAAAGTTGCTCAAAAATCTGTGCAGAAAAATCTGGACAGCTTTAAATACCCATTTAAGTTCCAATTTTCCAACAATCCCCCACATGAATGATATATCGCTATAAATAAAACAAAACATATGCTGATGCAGATGCAGACACAAGTTGAGTAAAACTGAAGACTTATTGCATCGGGAGAAGTAGCCTAGTGGCCTTGAACTTTCCTTAGTGATATACTATCGGATTTACTTGGTTAATCAGTAGACTTCACGTCCTTGAACCGTCAACCATTTTTGTAAACCTAGACAACAGTATTCACACAATAATTCTTCAACACAGTTGGTTCTCACGTTTGTGTTCATTTTGGCCGTGAACACCACTTGGTTCCGCAAGTATTTTAGAGAATATGCCTTTCATTATTCTCATAGAAGTGGCCCCCTTCTTACTTACGTAGGTGACTTCCATAAAGAGTATTCTACAATACCCCACTTAGACGTACTAAGATATAGATGTCATTAAAAGCATAACTTATCATAATTTCGCGGCAGATATGCACTGTCTCATCTTTGGAATGGATAGGATTAAATATCCTCCAGTGCTTACTGAATACAACGTAGTTCGGTTTGCCCATTGAACCTAGATCTTGGGATCTCCAGTCAGCTAGGTTGGGTTGCCACTATATTGATTCTTATTTATTTATAGGCTTTAGACCCATTCCTCTCGATGATCTTTCAACTTGCTCTCGGTTTAAACCTTTCGTTAGTGGATCCGATATATTATCTTTTGACTTTACATAGTCAATTGAGATAATTCCGTTTGAGAGAAGTTGTCTAACGGTATTGTGTCGACGACGAATATGTCGTGACTTTCCGTTATACATGTGATTTTGTGCCCTTCCAATCGCTGATTGGCTATCGCAATGTATACATATTTCGGGCACAAGTTTAGACCAATTTGGAACATCCTCTAAGAAATTTCGAAGCCATTCGGATTCTTCTCCAGCTTTGTCTAGTGCAATGAATTCAGATTCCATTGTCGATCTAGCAATGCACGTTTGTTTTGAGGATTTCCAAGATACGGCTGCACCTCCGAGGGTAAACACATACCCACTCGTAGACTTAGAGTCTTTTGTATCAGATATCCAATTTGCATCGCAATGTCCTTTAAGAACAGCTGGATATTTTGAGTAATGCAATCCATAGTTTTGAGTATATTTTAAATAATCCAAAACTCTCAATATTGCTTTCCAGTGATCTCTTCCTGGATTACTCGTAAATCGACTTAGCTTACTTATTGAGTATGCTATGTCCGATCACGTACAGTTCATGATATACATTAAACTGCCGATAATACGAGAATATTCTAGTTGAGATATGCTTTCACCATTATTTCTTGCTAGATGTAAATTTACATCTACAGGTGTCTTGGTAGGACTAATATCATACTTCTTGAATTTTTCAAGTACTTTCTCAATGTAATGAGATTGAGATAATATAAGTCCATCCGATGTTCTAGAAATTTTAATTCCTAATATAACATCAGCGATTCCCATATCTTTCATGTCAAATCTACTACTCAACATTTGTTTTGTAGTTTTGACAATTTCCATGTTACTACCCATGATAAGCATATCATCAACATAGAGGCATACAATGACATATCCATTTTGAATGTATTTAAAGTAAACACATTTATCCCATTCATTGATTTTGAAACCATTTGATAACATTGCATTATCAAATTTTTCATGCCATTGTTTAGGTGCTTGTTTTAATCCATATAGTGATTTAACAAGCTTACATACTTTTCCTTCTTGTCCGGGAGCTTTGAACCCTTCAGGTTGCTCCATATAAATTTCCTCGTCTAGTTCACCGTTTAAGAATGCAGTTTTTACATCCATTTGATGTATTTCAAGTCCATTAATAGCAGTTATTGCTATTAACATCCAAATGGACGTTATTCTTGTTACCGGTGAATATGTGTCGAAGTAATCCAACCTTTCCTTTTGCCTATAGCCTTTAGCTAGAAGTCTAGCTTTATATTTGTCAATTGATCCATCGGCCTTCAATATCTTTTTGAAGATCCATTTATAACCTAACGGTTTTGAACCTGGTGGAAGATCCACTAGTTCCCATGTATGATTTTGTAATATGGATTCAATTTCACTATTAATTGCTTCTTTCCAATTGGAAGCATCGGGTAAGGATATAGCTTCTTTATACGATTGAGGTTCATTTTCTAACAAATATGTTAGAAAATCCGGACCGAAAGAAGTCGAGGTTTTTGCTCTTTTACTACGTCTTGGTTCATCCTCTATTGATTCAATAGGTTGATGAGTACCACTTGTAGTAGCTTGATTTGTCCTTTTAGAAGGACCAGATTCTCGGGTCATGTTATACGGGAATTCAGTTTCAAAAAATGAAGCATCCCTCGATTCAATAACCGTATTTACATGAATGTCCGAAATCTCAGATTTACAAACTAGAAATCGATATGCACTGCTATTAGTAGCATAACCGATGAATACACAATCCACGGTTTTTGGCCCTATTCTTACCTTTTTAGGTTTAGGAACCATCACTTTGGCTAAGCACCCCCACACTCGTAAATATTTATAAGAAGGTCTCCGACCTTTCCATAATTCATAAGGTGTCTTGTGAGTCTTTTTGTGAGGTACTTTATTGAGAATGTAATTAGCAGAAAGTAAGGCTTCCCCCCACAAATTTTGTGGAGCTCCTGAACTTAATAACATTGAGTTCATCATTTCTTTCAAATTACGGTTTTTGCGTTCAGCAACACCATTCGATTGAGGAGAATAAGGAGCGGTTGTTTGATGAATAATCCCATTTTCAGAACAAAATTCCTCAAATGGATATTCATATTCACCTCCTCTATCACTTCTAATAGCCTTTATCGTTTTGCTTAATCGATTCTCAACTTCATTTTTATATTGTTTAAATGCATTAATAGCCTCATCTTTACTATGTAACAAATATACATAGCAATATTTTGTGCAATCGTTAATAAAAGTAATAAAATACTTTTTCCCACCTCTAGTTTGAACAAATTTTAAATCACAAATATCGGTGTGAATTAAATCTAAAGGTTCAGTTATCCTTTCAATAGAATGGAAAGGTAATCTAGCTAATTTAGATTCCACACAAATTTCACATTTATGATTTTTATCAATATTGAATTTTGGCAAAAATTCCAAGTTAATTAATCTATGCAATGTATCAAAATTAACATGTCCCAATCTAACATGCCAAATATTAGATGACTCAATCAAATAAGAAGAACTAGCAACTTCATTTATTGAAACAGATGTTTTAGGGGTTACAGTAAGAACATTCAGTTTAAAGAGCCCCTCATTTAGGTAGCACTTTCCTACATACATGTCATTTTTAGACAACACAAAGCGATCAGATACAAACACAAGCTTGAAACCATTCTTAGTAAGGAGAGATCCAGAAATCAGATTCTTTCGGATATCAGGCACGTGAAGAACATTGTTGAGAGTAAGTTCCTTTCCAGAAGTCATTTTCAAAGTAATCTTTCCTTGTCCCACCACCTTAGAAGTGGAAGAATTTCCCATAAAAAGGTTCTCCTCATTTTCCAAAGGCTTATAGGTGGAGAACATCCATTTGTTTGCATAAATGTGTCGTGTGGCTCCAGTGTCCACCCACTCATCAAAATTCCACTACTCTTCCAATGTGGGACAAGAGTTAAAACACACCCAATTCATTAACTTTCATTACTTTGTGAGTCACTTTGGGGACATAATTATCATTCATAACTTATTGAAATTGGACATATGAATATACTACGTTAATCTCCTTGCGGAGGTGAACGCGTTCGTATATGGTCCCACAATTTCCGTAGTGTGGGTCCCACCTAAATTTGAGCTCAAAGTTGCTCAAAAATCTGTCCAGAAAAATCTGAACAGCTTTAAATACCCATTTAAGTTCCAATTTTCCAACAATGACTTGGTTTGGTAGTTGAAGACCACATCCTTATCCACAAAATACTTGAATTGTAGTACCAAATCCAAATGGACTCGTCAACAAAGGCTGTCTTTGAACAGAAGAAGTCAACAACGTGGGGCTTTGGAAATTGGAAACTATCGTTTGTTGAAAGAGCCATGCTACTTCTTCGAATGAGCACTAGCACCTGCTTTAAACCGGTAGTTTTTAACAAAGAAAGAATTTCCGAGCAGGCCAAACGTTACATATAATTAATATAACTAATATTGTAGTGGGTATACTTACTTTCCCTGTTCTTATATATAAATGCAGCACCAGTATGCTCAAGACAACCAAGAAAAGAGAGAGTCCCAAACATAAGCTTAAGCAACAAAAAAAAATCCTAAGTGTTCAATCAATATCAATATCAGAGATGCCCGAAGTACCCACTGATATCATCTTCTCTCACATATTTCCAAGCTTACCTATCAAATCTCTCTTAAGTTTCAGATCCGTTTCCAAGGAATGGTCGAGTTTAATCACTGATCCCCAATTTGCTAAAATCCACCTCAATCACGTAACCCAAAATGACCAATCCTATACCCCTCACAAACTTCTTCTCAGATCTTCCTCCAAAGGTTTCCACTCCGTAGACTATGAAGAAGCAGGCAGTTTTAATGTGGGTGTTAATGCAGAGCCGTTAGAATTTCCATTAAAAGCTCCCCACTCTGTTGAATTGCTGGGTTCTTTTAATGGCTTGGTATGTGTAGCTGTCCCCCACAAAAAGATTGGTGGAGATAGTGATATAGTTTTATGGAATCCATCAACCGGAGATCACAAGATGTTATCCGATTGTGATCTTCCCATTAGTACATTTCATGTACTGGGATATGGTTATGACCCGTCTGCCGATGATTACAAGATGGTACGAGTAGTTCCTGATTCTCAATACCGAATTGATATCTATTCGTTAAAATCCAATTCCTGGAGAACCATACTAGGTGATGCCCCTCATGATATACTTTCTAGGTTCTATACCCGGTCACGAGGGTCTTGCGTGAATGGGTCCATATATTGGCTACTACACCGCAGTTTTTTAAGCCGTGATTGTGATGTCATTGTTCGTTTTGATATCAAGGACGAGAAGTTTACTGAGGTGTCATTGCCTCCTCATCTTAATCACCGGGTGTCTACAAGTCTCAAGGTGGTCGGAAATTGTGTTGGAATAACTAAGGTTATATGCGATCACGGGCCACAACGCAGAAGCGTTGAGGTGTGGAGGATGAATGAGAATTGCGAACAAGTTTGGACTAAAATGACTACTCTTTCTGCTCAAGATTGTGGGGTTCCTAAGTTCATGAAGCCAGTGTGTTTTTTGAAGAATGGGGAAGTCCTCATGTCGTATGATGTAGAGGTGGAAAATCACAAGTTTGTATTGTATGATCCCAAAACAAGTGTAGTACAAGACTTCCCTGTTCATGGGATTAGTGGGTGTTTTCAAGAGATGACGTACATTGAGAGTCTTGTTTCACCTAATTTAAATTGTTATTAGTATAATCCATTGTAAACAATAGTTGAGAAGACGCATCAACCCTATAATTCTTTAGTAGTAGAAACCAAGATGGAATTTTTATTTTTTAAAGTTATTTTGAGTAGGAATTTTTTATTAATGATATTTTATTAAACATTAATTTACATGTTTCCATGCTATTACTTGTGTTTGTTGGCAATAAGAGTACTAAGATGCCAATTGCACGTGCGCACGCGTGTGTGTTCTCGATAACTCGTTTCCTAAGGGCACACAGTAAAAAAATAAAAACAGGAAGAAAAAATGCGGGTATACAATTTATATGGTACAAATAGTGATGCAGAACTCTCATAGTTACTATTTTTTTAAATTAAAAAATATGTTCCATAAGGACACATGTTATCATTTTCACACACACACACACACACACACACACACACACACACAGATATATATATATATATGAGAGGAAGGTCCTTTGCTTTTCCTAAATATCAACAATTGAGATTGGTCCATCAACTACAATCTAAGGGTTTCAAATTGTGCCATGTCATAAGAGGAGACTTATGACATGACAAATGAGTGGATGTTCACTTGAACCCCAAACCCTACCCTTATCTCCCTCATTCACTTCCCTATCACTCATTTATGCTCTCTCCCCTGATATGCCCAAGTATGACCTCGGCCTGGGGGTGCATACCTCGGCCGAGATAAGAGACCGAGACGACGGCCGACCCACCAGTGCCCGGGGGCCCACGATATCATCCCTCGGCCAGGTGTACCTCGGCCTAGGCCGACGCTACAACATACACTTCCCCGGGGACACTTCTCATATCACAGATGTCAATGTCAACTCCAGGTACCAAGGAATAGAAGCCCCGGTCAACATGAACCCTACCTCGGAGGAGGCCGAGGTTACCAGGCATCGTTTACCATCAGCACGCCAATGATTCGGCCCAGGCCGACACAGGTACATACCTCGGCTGACATTAAGCCGAGACATCTCATGACACCTCACGGATTGAGCGGGTGACCAACCTTTATAGCTCGGCAGTTCCTATGCTGAGGCCATTCACCCGCATGACTGCCGAAGTATCCGTTGACATTTGGATAAGGACACCTGGGCATAAATCAGTTACAACAAGATTATTCTCCACCTGTGGAGGGAATATTTCATCATCATTACTTACATGTGGTCCTGACAGCTGGCATACCCTCATTGGTGAGGAAACTACACACATGCACATTACATGCATAGGGGGTACATTACACCCCCTAGGCACTATATAAAGGGATCACCCCTACCTTGCAAAGGGATCCACATATTAAAACCCTAGCTGAAATTCTGTCTATATATACACAGTAGAGAGAGAAAGAGCTTGAGAGGTTGTAACCCTGGCCATTAGTGCCTTCTTTCAGTGACATTACTCACACACACACACACAGTGGACGTAGGCCGGTTTGGCTGAACCACTTATATTTCTGCTTTCATTCCTCTTATCCTCACCTCATTCTTACCTTATTCATATAGCTGTGTCGCCATTGTTACACCTGTATTGAGCTTGCAAACACCTCACCCGGTGGTGCTGATTTTTGGCATCATCATTTTGGCGCCGTCTGTGGGAATCGAGAGGCTATCTCATCCTCATTTTCTGCTTTACCTCACCGGAGATTCTGGTGGTGAACCAGAATCCACCCCATGCGTGGAGCTGTTTCACCATTGAAAGAGATCCTTTCAGGTATTAAGCTCCCCTGCAACTAAGGCTCTATACAGTTTAACACATGGCACCAGACATGCCGCCACCTCTTCCGCCGCCCGGAGGTGGGGGAGCTAGCTCCAGTCAGGCTCCTCCCCAGTCCGAAATGGCGGAGGTGGCAGCTGCCTTGAAATCTTTGGCTGCAACACAACAAGCGATGAAGGAGCAATTTGCACAGCTCAGCCAAACTATGATGATGAGACCACCTGGAGTCTCACCGGACATGATCACCCCGGCGGCAGTTCAACCCCAACCGGGTGCCAGGGGACCACCCCAGGCACCGATGAAGGACCAACCTGCACCCCAGCGGAGAAGGGACGTTGCTGACCCTAGGCGTTTGCGCCTGGGGAGGCAAGGAAACCCTTGCCCGGAGGACAGGTACGATGACATAGGAGTAGAAGAGGCCCCAGAAGACTGCTGGGAGCCATATGAGGTGTCCGATAATACCGTACGACCTCTTCGGCAAAGCCAAGGATGTGTCGGCCGAAGAAGAGATGAGGCCCAGCAGAGAGGGTCGGCCTTCAACAGGTTGAGCAGAGGCTCGGCCTTCGAGAGGCTGGGACCAGTTAATGACCTAAGACACAGGCTATCGAGGTCAAGGAGTGCAGCAGGCTCCCAAAGAGGGGCTCGACCAGATCAAGGCCGACCCATGGAGGGAAGAGCAAGGGAACAGGAAGAGGTCAACAGTCAGAGGGTCGTGGCTGGGGAACCCTCTGTCCACCGCAGAGAGGTGGCAGGGGACAACCTCGGCCAAGTTGACGAGAGAAGACCATGGAATGACTCGATCCAACGTCTCGAGGAGAAGATAGGGGACCTCATAAAGAGCAAGGACCCCTTACAGAGGGGCTACACGGATGGCTCACCATTTGTGGCTAAGATAGTGGGGTTCCCAACCCCAGCTAAATTCAAGCCTCCTGTAGTGACTCCTAAGTACGATGGCAGCACTAACCCTGTGCACCACATCGAGATGTATCAATCGGCGGCAGATATTTACTCGATACCTGATGAGATGAAGTGCAGGGCCTTCTCGGGCACCCTAACAGGGGCTGCGCATAGCTGGTTCACCTCTCTTCCAAAGAATTCAATCGAAAACTTCAAGGGATTGGCCGAGCAGTTCATCCACAACTTCTGCTTTGGGGTAAGGCCCCAAAAGAAGACCACCCACCTCCTATACGTCAAACAGGCTAAGGGTGAAAGCCTAAGGGACTATATAGCAAGATTCAACAAGGAGAAGTTGGAGGTGGAGGATTACGAGGAGAGCATAGCCATGACCGCCCTTATAGGAGGTCTTCAGAAGGTAAAGCTACTATGGAAGCTGGCGGAAGACCCCCCCAAGTCTATGGCGGAGCTGTTGTCCACTGCAGGAAAAGTAATGAATGCGGAGGAGGCGATGGCCGCCAAATACGAGGAGGAGAACCGCGGTAGTGCTGGGAGGTCCCAGGGCAAGAAGGAAGGAAAGAAGCGGTCAGCAGATGACAAGTTCGCCCATTACACTCCTCTGACCGTGAGCTGTGAGCACATTCTTAATGAGATCAAGAGTGACCGGGCTCTGAGATGGCCAGAGAAGTTGAAGGCTCCGCCACATAAGAGGAATAAAAACCTCTGGTGTGAGTTTCATCAGGACCACGGCCATGTCACAGACAGATGCTTTGCCCTGAAGGACGAGATTGAGAAGTGTAATACCCCGTATTTTCTGCGTTATTTATTTTTGGGGATTAATTGAATTAAATGTTTATTAATTGGAAATTAATCCGGATAATAATATTAACGAGATGTGAGTTAGTATTTTATTATAATGTGCATACTTGGCATTATATGAATATTAGTAATATTGAAATTGTCACGTGTTTGATATATGGCAATTTGGGAATTTTATTTTACGCGTGTGACCGCCACGTCATGGTATCTTATTAATTTAAAAAGTGAATTTTAGTTCCATTAACCGTATGGTCGTTTTGAGTGCGCCAACGCGTCCGGAAGGGTCGAGATAGTCAGAAAACACTAGCCGGAAGTTTAGTTTGGGTCCCGGGATATTTGTGGGCCATACCGGCATCTTAAGGGGTAATTTGGTAATTTGTATTTTTGGGAATTAAAAAGTGACGAAAATGGAATTAATAAGCTGACTATTTCCTTAACCCACTTAACCCACTAACCCCACTATATGTCATTATGGGCTACGGGAGAAGTTGATATAGCAATTCAACTCCCACAAACCATTTCACACCTCCATTCTCCATTATCTTCAACCTTGGGAAAAGCTTGAGAGAGAGAGAGAGAAGGGAACCTTGAGAAGAACTTGAGAGAAAGAGAGAAGGGAAGAATTCTGCAGAAAAGAGAGAGAAGGAACAACTTTGTCACAAAGATTCTACACCAAATTCTGAGATAATTAAGGCAAGTGATTTAAACTCTTTTAATTCAAGATATGTTTCCATGTTTAGGAATTTTCGAAATTGATTTTTGGAGATAAATTAGACCCATGAATTGAAAGATAAAAGCCATGATTTATGTAGGATTTGCATGTAGTATATTCTGGACGAAATTATATGTTGAAAACAGAACCTTGATGATCAAAAGGTAGAATTAGAAGAAACTTAATGATGTTCTTGAATGGAAGAAATCTGGGAATTATTTTGATGTAGTTTTAATCCAAAGTAAGCCTTTAAATGATGAATTATGGGATTTAGAATGTTATTACTGATATAGGATGTTAGTATAACGTTATAGTGACCTTATCTTGAAGTTTCATGCTTAAAAATGGTGAATTGGGACGAAACTGTAACTGCAAAACGAAGCAGTCCGTAACAGACCTGTGTAATCGATCGATCGACATTCATCAGTCGATCGATCGACCACAATCGATCGATCGAAGGTCAAGGTCGATCGATCGACCCTCCCAGAATGAATAAAGTTTTCCTTAATTGAATTTTATGATGATAACCCTTGGATAATATTATTGGAGACATTGTGATTACCCTAAATTTTAAGGAAGACCAGTAGGCATGATTTTGAGATTGGACATTAATTGGAACTTAATTTGAGGAGTTATTCTAAATTAATGAAATTCGTTATGTGAGATAATATTTGGGTTAATAGTACAAATTTGAACAATTTGATGAAATAAGGTTTGGGGCAGAAGTAAGGACCTTAGGTATAAGCGATGTTATATGAGGGAATTATGGGAACTTAATAGTCTATTCGAGACAGGTTTTAAGTTTAAGATATTACGACGTGAGACGTGTCGACTATTTAACTTATATATTGTCGGGATACTTGAAATATATGAATTGGGAATAATGGTATAAGGATGTAGAGAATACCCTTATTAATATTGAAATATCTAAGATGTGTGAATGCTTAGTATATAATCTTATGTGTATGACATACCTACCATACTTGCTATCACGGAGGTTACGTTCGCTTAGGACCTTCTTATCCTTGTGTTGCCCGGATTTAGATTGGTGCCTAGAGGACATAGTTCAAGAGAATGACTTATTTGTGAGTTAATAAGCCAGCTGACTATGGAGCGTAGGTATGTACGTAACCATGGATATGATTGAATTATGTTCGCCTCCATTTATGTGTGTGGTGTTGATTCCAACAATTCCTGAGAGATTCGGAATTTGTAATCCTTATGTACGTGATGTACAGGGATGGATAGCAGAGTATGTGTGCACCGCAGCTTAGCCTTTGGGTGCTTGTATTGTATATTTATGATGTGAAAAATATACGGTTAATCGAGAAGGAATTTATTATAATAAATTGTGAGTATAATTATGGTAATGTTTTGAAAGATAAAAAGAGATCTTTTATCAAATACATGGTTTAGTTAATAATTGGGAACTTGGGAATTAAAGTAGAACTCTCTATTTAATTGTTAATGATGGAACTTATAACGTGAACCGAGTAGCAGTGTTAGAAACTCTTTAGATAGTTATGAGATAACATACGAATGGGTACAGGAACGTTAGGAGTGCACAGTAAGATGAGAGGTGAGTTTATCATGTGAGAGCACGTCCTAACATGTACTTTGCATATACTGTTTTAAATGTTTTTAAAGCACTTGCAGGTTTTTAAAATATACACATTTGGGCTCTGACCCGTTTGCTTTCAAATCTACTTTTTGTAAAACCATTTTAGGTGCCCAGCCACAAGGACACCATGCATAGGATTCTTACTCAGATGACGAGCTATAGCTGCTTGTGGAAGCTACAGGGACTTGCTTTTAGACGCTTATATCATTTGGATTCCTTGTTCATTTTTCCTCAGTTGTAGGGCATGTTGCCCAGATTCTATTAGATACATTTCCATTTTAGTTTTCAGATTTTGGCATGTATTCATTTCAGTATTTAGTATTTCAGTATTTACTTCAGTTGTGGGATTATGTTATGAGGAGTTTTTCCTCCAGTTTTATTTATATCATGTTACGGTTATTCTATTACTTCATTATGGTGAATGGTGTTATTATTTCTTCATTATACTTGCATGTTAATCAGACTTTAAATTAAAATTTGGCAACTTACTTTTAAATACTAGGTGGTTAGTAATAATAAAATGTTTTCGACAGTGATGCTATTAACTGAGCCAACCTGGCATTTTGATTTAATTTAATAAAGGAGTAGCTACCCGGTATTTAAATAGTCGGGGTGTCACAGGTGGTATCAGAGCATCAGGTTCTAGTGTCCTTTAGGATCTGAACGGCTTATTATGTTTTCCGCTGAGCTTTCTTTGATATAGAGCCCTATATTTTAGGACTATTGTATTCTTTTGTTTATGCTACGTTCGTCAGCTATTTTAAAGTTTATAAATGCGAACTTATAGACTTTATTCTTATTTCAGAATGCCTCCACGACGTGCACCACGAGTTCCCAGGAATGCGGCGCCAGAACCACAGCCCGCACCGGTTCAGGGCATGATGAACGCCGCTGAGGTTGCAGCTATTGTAGCCCAAGCGGTAAATGCCGCCATTGCCATTGTTCAGCAGGCACCGCCTCAGGCGCCGGTTGCCGCGCCAGTTTAGGAAACTTCATTCCCGTCTGCTTGGGAACGTGTACGTGACGCTTTTCAGAAAGCGCATCCGCCAGAGTTTGCAGGCAGCTCAGATGTAGTAATCTCGAGCCAATGGAGGAAGGATATACAGCGGCACTTACGGATGTATGAGTGCACGGATGTTCAGAAGCAGGTGCTAGCTACTTTTAAGCTAGTTGGATCTGCGTTGCAGTGGTGGGAGTCTATTACCACCGTAGAGGAGAGGGATACTCTCACTATACATGAGTTCTGGGTGCGGTTTGACCGCAAGTACTTTCCGTCAGCGGTTCATACGGAAATGAGGAGGAGATTGATGAGTCTGAGGCAGGAGGGCAAGACCGTGGCCGAGTATGATGCCGAGTTTACTAATTTGTTGAATATCGTTCCTGATGAGATACCGACAGAGAAGAAGAAGATTGAGAAATTTACCGACGGGGTGTCATGGAGGATCCGTCAGCATTTGTTAGGGAACCTTTCGTTGGCCATGTATTCTAATGTGGTTAACGCTGCATTGTTACATTGCCAGGACCACCGTTTTCATATGGCCGAGGGCAAGAGGTCGGGAGAGTCTAGCCATCAGGGCAGGACTGGGGGACATGGTGCCGGTGGGGCACAATCTTTTCAGGGACAGAGACAGGTAGAGCAGGGTTCTCAGCAGGGGGATCATAAGAGGTTCCGTTCAGGGGGTTTCAGGAACAGTCAGGGAGGATTTCGGAATGGCCAGCAGGGTCATAACGGTCATCAGGGCCAGCAGGGTCAAAATGGCCAACATCAGCTGTTTCAGCAGGGCCAGCAGGGCCAAGGGAGGAATGGTAACGGCCACCAGGGCCGGGGACAGCAAGGGTAGAGGGGAGGGAACTTCCCAGGAAAATGTTTCATTTGTGGTAAGATTGGCCACAAACGTCAGGAGTGTCCTGATAAGGGCCGGGTCCCACAGCAGCAGCAGCAGGGTGCTCGACAGGAGCCACAGAGGCCACTCTTTCCACCAGCCCTCCCAGCTCCAGCTCAGATTATTCCAGCAGTTCCTGTACAGCAGGGGCAGCTACAGTATGGACGTGTTTACAACGTCCACCAGGCTGTAGTTCCACAGGCACCGCCCGCGATTGAGGGTACGTTTCCAATCCATGGCACTATGGGTCGGGTGTTATTTGATACGGGTGCTACACATTGTTTTATAGCTACACACTTCGCAAAGGCGTTAGGATTGTTAGCCACAGCGGAGAGCACAGTTACATGTGTCGACTCACCTTTGGGGAATGGGTCACTTATATTCTTTATATGTCGGGGAGTGGGGGTAGAGATTGGTGGTTTGGTATTACCTGCGGACATGTTGGTACTAGATATGCATGTTCACGATGTTATTATCGGTATGGAATGGCTCGCTGATCATAGATCAATGATTGATTACTTTGGTGGGAGCATTGTTTTTGCCATTTCGGGGCAAGAGATGTTTGTTGTGGCGATGCCTCGCCCAGAGGGAGGCTCGACCGCGCATTTATATTACATTGAGGAGGATACATCTAAGGAGGTTGTGATTCCTTTAGATTCGATCCCAGTCGTCAGGGAGTATTCTGATGTGTTTCAGGAGATACCAGGCCTACCCCACAGTCGAGAGATAGATTTCGTTATAGACTTGTTACCCGATACGAGACCTATAGCACGAGCACCGTACCGTATGGCTCCAGCTGAGATGAGGGAGTTACGGGATCAGATTGAGCAGTTGTTGGGTCAGGGGTTTATTCGGAGGAGTACTTCACCTTGGGGTGCCCCTGTGTTGTTCGTGAAGAAGAGGGATGGTTCACTGAGGTTGTGTGTGGACTACCGGGAGTTAAACAAGGTCACGATACGGAACAAGTATCCGTTGCCTCGAATCGATGACCTATTTGACCAATTGAGAGGAGCTTCTTACTTCTCAAAGATTGATTTGTGATCTGGATACCATCAGTTGCGTATCAGGGAGGAGGACGTCTCGAAGACTGCGTTCTTATCGAGATATGGTTCCTACGAGTTTCGGGTTATGCCATTTGGTTTGACCAACGCTCCAGCAGCATTTATGGACTTGATGATTAGGGTGTTTAGGGATTACCTAGACCAGTTTGTCATTGTCTTCATCGATGATATTTTGGTTTACTCTCAGACAGAGGAGGAGCATGCCGAGCACTTGAGACTAGTTTTGCAGACACTGCGCCAGAATGAGTTGTATGCAAAATATGAGAAGTGCGGGTTTTGGCTGAAGGAGGTGCAGTTTCTGGGTCATATTATTTCCGACCGGGGAATATTGGTTGATCCGGGGAAGGTATCCGCGGTGAGGGAGTGGGGACAGCCCACGACACCGACAGAGATCCGTAGTTTCTTGGGCCTAGCAGGTTACTACAGGAGGTTTATTCGGGGTTTCTCCACGATAGCGGGTCCCATGACACACCTAACCCGTAAAGGTGTGCCATTCATTTGGAGTGATGCCTGTCAGTTGGCATTTGATGAGTTGAAGGACAAGTTAACCTCAGCACCTGTGTTAGCATTGCCGAGACCAGGAGTTGAGTACCTTGTTTACACCGATGCGTCCTTACAAGGACTTGGAGGTGTACTGCAGCAGGAGAGTCAGGCCATAGCTTATGCTTCCCGTAAGCTTAAGCCTCACGAGAAGAATTACCCTACTCATGACTTGGAGTTAGCGGCAGTGGTATTTGCCCTTCTTATTTGGAGACATTACCTTTTGGGGGAGAAGTTTCGATTGTTCACGGATCACAAGTCTCTACAGTACCTATTCACGCAGAAGGAGTTGAATATGCGGCAACGGAGGTGGCTTGAATTCGTGAAAGATTATCAGTTCGATATCCAGTATCACCCAGGGAAGGCTAACGTGGTGGCAGACGCGTTGAGCCGTAGACCGGTAGATGAGGTGGCAGATGTATGGAAGGCCAAGTGGAAGGAATTGGGACACCAGGATGCAGTGGCCCGATCATTCATGTCTGTGATGACTGTTACACCGCAGATTGTCATGAAGGTGGTGAAGGCACAGGCAAATGACTCGTTATGTCAGGAACAGATAGTTCGATTATTAGCAGAAGGAGCCGAATCCTATACCGTTAGCTCGGACGGGGGATTACGCCTCAATGGGAGATTGGTGGTTCCGGAAGGGGAGGAATTGCGGCATGAGGTGATGGCAGAGTCGCACGGCTCACGATTAGCGGTACATCCCGGAGGGGACAAAATGTACCAAGACATGAGACGTCAGTATTTGTGGAGCGGGATGAAGAGAGATATTGCCGAGTTTGTCTCAAAATGCGCCACTTGTCAGCTCGTAAAAGTGGATCATCAGAGACCGGCAGGACTGCTACAGCCATTAGAGGTCCCGATGTGGATGTGGGAGAGCATCTCTATGGACTTTATCACGGGGTTGCCTACATCGCAGAGAGGGCACGACTCCATTTGGGTGATTGTGGACAGGTTGTCGAAGGTCGCTCATTTTCTACCCGTCAGGACAGATTACACTGCGGGACAGTATGCCCAGCTCTTTATTTCAGAGATAGTGAGACTTCACGGGGTGCCCTTAAATATCGTGTCTGACCGAGACAAGGTATTTGTTTCACGGTTTTGGGAAAGTTTTCAGCAGGCCATGGGCACGGAATTGCGGTTAAGTACGGCGTATCACCCGCAGACCGATGGGCAGACCGAGTGCACAAATCAGATGTTGGAGGACATGCTACGTATGTGCACCATTGACTTTGAGGGTGGATGGGAGCAGTATCTTCCACTGGTGGAGTTTGCTTACAACAACTCCTATCAGTTCACCATTGGCATGGCTCCATTTGAGGCATTGTACGGTAGACCTTGTCGTTCCCCAGCATGTTGGTTGGAGGTGGGGGACAACAAACTACTTGGGCCGGAAGTGATTCAGGATACTTCGGCAAGGATAGAATTGATTCGCAGTCGCATTCGGGTGGCTCAGGACAGACAGAAGAGTTATGCTAATGCGAAGAGATTATTCAGAGAGTTCCAAGTGGGGGATCAGGTTTTGCTCAGAGTATCTCCTATGAAGGGGATTATGCGTTTCGGGAAGAAAGGGAAGTTGGCACCGAGATATGTGGGACCATTTCCTATTATTGAGCGGATCGGACCAGTTGCGTATAGACTTGGGTTACCGGAGCATTTACATCGGATTCACGATGTGTTTCATATTTCCTCGCTAAGGAAATACCTTAGAGATAATTTGGCTCATTCTCTCATTGTTGTGGAGGACATTGATCTCCAGCCAGATAGCTCCTACGAGGAGGGGCCGATAGCTATTTTGGACCGAAGTGAGCGGAAACTGCGGTCAAAGATAGTCCCGTTAGTACGTGTTCAGTGGCGACATCATAATGTCGAGGAGTCCACATGGGAGCGCGAGGATGAGATGCGCGAACGTTATCCAGAGTTATTCTTACCAGGTACTTTCTAGTTCCGAATTTCGGGACGAAATTCAGTTATTAGGGGGGAAGTATGTAATACCCCGTATTTTCTGCGTTATTTATTTTTGGGGATTAATTGAATTAAATGTTTATTAATTGGAAATTAATTCGGATAATAATATTAACGAGATGTGAGTTAGTATTTTATTATAATGTGCATACTTGGCATTATATGAATATTAGTAATATTGAAATTGTCACGTGTTTGATATATGGCAATTTGGGAATTTTATTTTACGCGTGTGACCGCCACGTCATGGTATCTTATTAATTTAAAAAGTGAATTTTAGTTCCATTAACCGTATGGTCGTTTTGAGTGCGCCAACGCGTCCGGAAGGGTCGAGATAGTCAGAAAACACTAGCCGGAAGTTTAGTTTGGGTCCCGGGATATTTGTGGGCCATACCGGCATCTTAAGGGGTAATTTGGTAATTTGTATTTTTGGGAATTAAAAAGTGACGAAAATGGAATTAATAAGCTGACTATTTCCTTAACCCACTTAACCCACTAACCCCACTATATGTCATTATGGGCTACGGGAGAAGTTGATATAGCAATTCAACTCCCACAAACCATTTCACACCTCCATTCTCCATTATCTTCAACCTTGGGAAAAGCTTGAGAGAGAGAGAGAGAAGGGAACCTTGAGAAGAACTTGAGAGAAAGAGAGAAGGGAAGAATTCTGCAGAAAAGAGAGAGAAGGAACAACTTTGTCACAAAGATTCTACACCAAATTCTGAGATAATTAAGGCAAGTGATTTAAACTCTTTTAATTCAAGATATGTTTCCATGTTTAGGAATTTTCGAAATTGATTTTTGGAGATAAATTAGACCCATGAATTGAAAGATAAAAGCCATGATTTATGTAGGATTTGCATGTAGTATATTCTGGACGAAATTATATGTTGAAAACAGAACCTTGATGATCAAAAGGTAGAATTAGAAGAAACTTAATGATGTTCTTGAATGGAAGAAATCTGGGAATTATTTTGATGTAGTTTTAATCCAAAGTAAGCCTTTAAATGATGAATTATGGGATTTAGAATGTTATTACTGATATAGGATGTTAGTATAACGTTATAGTGACCTTATCTTGAAGTTTCATGCTTAAAAATGGTGAATTGGGACGAAACTGTAACTGCAAAACGAAGCAGTCCGTAACAGACCTGTGTAATCGATCGATCGACATTCATCAGTCGATCGATCGACCACAATCGATCGATCGAAGGTCAAGGTCGATCGATCGACCCTCCCAGAATGAATAAAGTTTTCCTTAATTGAATTTTATGATGATAACCCTTGGATAATATTATTGGAGACATTGTGATTACCCTAAATTTTAAGGAAGACCAGTAGGCATGATTTTGAGATTGGACATTAATTGGAACTTAATTTGAGGAGTTATTCTAAATTAATGAAATTCGTTATGTGAGATAATATTTGGGTTAATAGTACAAATTTGAACAATTTGATGAAATAAGGTTTGGGGCAGAAGTAAGGACCTTAGGTATAAGCGATGTTATATGAGGGAATTATGGGAACTTAATAGTCTATTCGAGACAGGTTTTAAGTTTAAGATATTACGACGTGAGACGTGTCGACTATTTAACTTATATATTGTCGGGATACTTGAAATATATGAATTGGGAATAATGGTATAAGGATGTAGAGAATACCCTTATTAATATTGAAATATCTAAGATGTGTGAATGCTTAGTATATAATCTTATGTGTATGACATACCTACCATACTTGCTATCACGGAGGTTACGTTCGCTTAGGACCTTCTTATCCTTGTGTTGCCCGGATTTAGATTGGTGCCTAGAGGACATAGTTCAAGAGAATGACTTATTTGTGAGTTAATAAGCCAGCTGACTATGGAGCGTAGGTATGTACGTAACCATGGATATGATTGAATTATGTTCGCCTCCATTTATGTGTGTGGTGTTGATTCCAACAATTCCTGAGAGATTCGGAATTTGTAATCCTTATGTACGTGATGTACAGGGATGGATAGCAGAGTATGTGTGCACCGCAGCTTAGCCTTTGGGTGCTTGTATTGTATATTTATGATGTGAAAAATATACGGTTAATCGAGAAGGAATTTATTATAATAAATTGTGAGTATAATTATGGTAATGTTTTGAAAGATAAAAAGAGATCTTTTATCAAATACATGGTTTAGTTAATAATTGGGAACTTGGGAATTAAAGTAGAACTCTCTATTTAATTGTTAATGATGGAACTTATAACGTGAACCGAGTAGCAGTGTTAGAAACTCTTTAGATAGTTATGAGATAACATACGAATGGGTACAGGAACGTTAGGAGTGCACAGTAAGATGAGAGGTGAGTTTATCATGTGAGAGCACGTCCTAACATGTACTTTGCATATACTGTTTTAAATGTTTTTAAAGCACTTGCAGGTTTTTAAAATATACACATTCGGGCTCTGACCCGTTTGATTTCAAATCTACTTTTTGTAAAACCATTTTAGGTGCCCAGCCACAAGGACACCATGCATAGGATTCTTACTCAGATGACGAGCTGTAGCTGCTTGTGGAAGCTACAGGGACTTGCTTTTAGACGCTTATATCATTTGGATTCCTTGTTCATTTTTCCTCAGTTGTAGGGCATGTTGCCCAGATTCTATTAGATACATTTCCATTTCAGTTTTCAGACTTTGGCATGTATTCATTTCAGTATTTAGTATTTCAGTATTTACTTCAGTTGTGGGATTATGTTATGAGGAGTTTTTCCTCCAGTTTTATTTATATCATGTTACGGTTATTCTATTACTTCATTATGGTGAATGGTGTTATTATTTCTTCATTATACTTGCATGTTAATCAGACTTTAAATTAAAATTTGGCAACTTACTTTTAAATACTAGGTGGTTAGTAATAATAAAATGTTTTCGACAGTGATGCTATTAACTGAGCCAACCTGAAATTTTGATTTAATTTAATAAAGGAGTAGCTACCCGGTATTTAAATAGTCGGGGTGTCACAAGAAGATGCTGAAATCCGGGAAGCTAAGAAAGTATGTGGATGGCAAGGCCCCAAAGGGCGGCAGAGAAGACCCTAGGAAGAGAAGAGGCGACAAGTGCCGTGGTGATGTCCCGGCTAAAAGGCATGATGATTCAGATGGCAATGATGGAGATGACCCGGATCTCCCACCTAGGGATGACAACACCCCAGTGAAGAGGGTAGGAATGATCTCCTTTGGTGTTAGCACCATATGTGGGGGATTCGCAGGGGGTGGATCTGAGGTAGCCGATAGAAAGGCTCATGTCGCGGAGGCCAAGTCGGTAGTCAGGCCAAAGGTTGTGAACCTGACATCTTTTGATGTTGTGCAGAAGAGAACGAAGGTGGACATGGACACCCTGGTGGTGGGTTTCTCCCGGCTCGACTTCAAGGGCATCTTAGCCCCCCATGATGACCCCTTGGTCATAACGACAAGGGTGCATGGGTGCGACGTAGGGAGAATCCTCATAGATGGGGGAAGCTCAGCAGATGTAATGTTCTGGCCTTGTTTCAAGAGCTTGGGTCTCAGGAGATCAAGATTAGTGCCATACCACCATCCCTTGATAGGCTTTAGTGGTGAGAAAGTGCACCCGTTAGGCATGTATGAGATGGATGTGCGTATGGGGGATGAGTGGCCTAAGAGGCTGACTAAGAAGATAAACTTTTTTGTGATGGACGAGAATGTATACTCTGCCTACAACCTCATCGTTGGAAGAGTAGCCCTCAAGGAGTTTGAAGCCGTGCCGTCAACGGTCCATCAAATGCTAAAATTCCCGACCCCTTACGGGGTAGGGGAAGTGCAGGGGGATCAGACCACGGCACGGGAGTGTTACTTCAACTCAGCTGAAGAGAGGGAGGCCCATAAAAGAGCAACCGCCACCTACAGCATAGACACTCTTGATCCGAGAGATGAAACAAAGCTGAAGAAGGGCGAGGCCACGGAAGATGTAGAATCCATCGTCCTCAATGAGGACGAGCCGGAAAAAACCATCCAGGTCGGCAAGGCCCTAGAAACAAAGATTAAGGAAGAGCTGGTAAGCCTTCTCAGGAAGAGGCAGAGTGTCTTTGCCTGGAGCCACACCGACATGCCTGGTATAGACCCCGAGGTCATGACCCACAAACTCAACGTGGACAGGGATGCCAGGCCAATCAAGCAGAGGAGGAGAATTTACTCCAGAGAGAAGTATGAGGTCATTCGGGAAGAGGTGAAGAAGTTGGAAGAGGCCGAGTTCATACGAGAGGTCACCTATCCAGAGTGGCTCTCAAATGCAGTGATCGTGCCTAAGGCCAATGGAAAGTGGCGGATGTGTGTAGATTTCACAGACCTGAATAGGTCATGCCCGAAGGACAGCTATCCCCTACCTAGGATAGACCAGATGGTGGACGCAACAGCAGGACACGAGCTCATGAGCTTCATGGACGCTTATTCGGGTTATAACCAAATATTCATGGACGCCGAAGACTCTGAGAAGACAGCCTTCATCACTGACAAGGGGACATACTGTTACAAGGTAATGCCCTTTGGTCTGAAAAATGTGGGGGCAACATATCAGCGTCTCGTCAATAGGATGTTTGAGGAGCAGATAGGTAAGACCATGGAGGTGTACGTGGACGATATGCTAACGAAGAGCCTGAAGGCATGTACTCATGTGGCAGACCTTGAGAAGACCTTCGATGTCATGGACTCGTACAGAATGAAGCTCAACCCGGCCAAATGTGTCTTCGGGGTAGGAGCTGGGAAGTTCCTGGGGTTCATCGTTAATCAAAGGGGGATTGAGGCAAACCCAGAGAAGATCAAGGCATTGCTCGACATGAAGACTCCTAGGAGTATCAAGGATGTCCAAAGACTCACGGGAAGAGTGGCAGCCCTGAACAGGTTTGTTTCCAGAGCAACTGATAAGTGTCTTCCATTCTTGAAGGTCCTAAGGAAGGCCTTCCAGTGGGATGAAGAGTGTGAAAAAGCTTTTGATCAGCTCAAGTCCTACTTGGGGTCTCCCCTGCTGCTGTCCCGGCCCATTGCGGGAGAAAGGTTGTTTGTGTATCTAGCAGTCTCTGAGTCGGCCATTAGCGCGGCCATCATACGAGAAGAGGGTGGAGTTCAGAGACCTGTGTACTTTAACAGTAAGGCCCTACAAGGGTCTGAACAGAACTATCCCCAGATGGAGAAGTTGTCTTATGCTCTTATCCATGCTTCAAGGAAAATGAAACCCTACTTTCAAGCTCACTCTATGACAGTCCTCACGGACTCCCCGCTAAGACAGGTCCTGCACAAGCCTGAGAAGGCCGGAAGATTGATGGCCTGGGCCATTGAACTAGGAGAGTATGATCTTACTTACCAACCCAGGACAGCCATTAAGGGGTAGGACCTTGCTGATTTTGTCGCAGAGTTCACTTGGGAAGAGACTGAGTCAGAGAAGACCTTGGAAGGTGGCGAAGATAAGGGCAGAGGCATCTCCCGAGATTCGGAAGAGATGAACCCAAACGTCTTCGGGGGCCGAGAAGAGGTAGTCTCAGGCAATGCTCGGAGGAGAATAGAAGAAAACGAAGAGGATCGATAACTCTTCGAAAAAGGAGTGATGAGAGAAGGGGTTTTCTCTTCAGATGAAGACGTCTGGAGCCTCTTCGTGGATGGATCCTCCTGTGACGGTGGAAGTGGCGCGGGGCTAGTACTCTCAGCTCCAGATGGCGCCAACATTGAGTATGCCTTAAGATTCAACTTCCAAGCCTCAAACAACGAGTCTGAGTATGAGGCCATGATAGCGGGCCTCCTATTGGCAACAACTCTGCGGGTAAAGCGGCTTCTACTCCATAACGACTCAAGGTTGGTTGTCAACCAGGTGTTGGGAGCGTACGAGGCCAAGGATGAGAGGATGGCCAGATACCTAAAAAAGGTGAGAGGTTTGCTCGAATTTTTTGAAGAAGCCAAACTGAAGAGAGTGCCGAGATTGAGCAACAATCACGCCGACGCATTGGCAAGGCTGGCCTCGGCAATGAAGACAGACTTGGGAAGAACCATCCCAATTGAAATCCTGGGAAGGGCAAGCATCGAGGAGGATGAGGTATGCAGCCCTTGTCACAACGTGAACCTAGGGGGCTCTTGGATCGACCCGCTCGTCAGATACTTAAGAGAGGGGGAGCTAATTGAGTCCAAGCTGGAAGGAAGAAAGTTGAGGTACAGAGCTGGCAAGTTCTCTTTGATAGGGGATGTCTTCTATAAAAAGGGGTTCCTCTTGCCCCTCCTCAGATGTGTGCATCCCATGGAGGTAACCCGGGTCTTGCGGGAGGTTCATGAGGGCTCTTGCTCTAGCCATATAGGAGGAAGACCCCTAGCCAAGAGGATCATCACTCAGGGATATTGGTGGCCAACCTTGTCGAGGGACGCCGCTGACTATGTGAAGAGGTGCGACAAATGCCAGAGGTTCACTACTATCCCTCACGAACCCCATCAGCCTATGACATCAATCTCTTCTCCATGGCCGTTCGCGGTATGGGGAATCGACTTGGTAGGACCTTTGCCAAGAGCAGTCAACAACTATAGATTCTTGATAGTTGCCATTGACTACTTTTCAAAATGGGTAGAAGCCGAACCCATGATAACAATTACGGAGCAGAAGACCTTTCAGTTCATCTGGAAGAACATCATATGTAGGTATGGCCTCCCAAACACGCTCATCTCAGATAATGGGACCCAGTTCAAGAACGCCTCCTTAGAGAAGTATTGCCAAAGTGTGGGGATTAAGCAGTTCTTCTCATCTCCTGGTCGACCCCAGGCTAATGGCCAGACTGAAGTCACAAATAGGACAATCTTGGATGGAATCAAGAAGAGGTTAGAAAACGCGAAAGGGAGATGGATAGAAGAGGTTTACGCTGTGCTATGGGCTTACAGGACAACAGCAAGGACACCCATAGGAGAAACCCCATTCATGCTGGCACACGGTTCAGAAGCCGTCATACCAACGGAGATAGGCCTACCAACTCATCGAGTTCAGACCTATGATCCGGACAGCAATGGGGAAAGGAGGAGGTTAGACTTGGACCTCATTGAAGAAAGAAGGGAAGACGCGAAGGTCAGGAAAGCAGCCTACCAGCAGAGGGCAACAAAGTTCTACAATCAAAGGGTAAAGACAAGACCCATTGCGGTAGGAGACCTAGTGCTTAAGAAAACCCTACAGAAAGCAAACAAGCTACACCCGAACTGGCATGGCCCCTACAGAGTAACGGAAGAGGTTGTGCCTGGCACGTATAGGCTAGAGAACCTAGAGGGAGAACCCTTCACCAACCCGTGGAATGCCGACCACCTAAAGAGATATTTCATATAATGTTGCATCCATTTTGTCAATTGTAAAAGTACCATCTTATTGAGAAGAGGTTGTGAATAAAGAACAGTTTCCATGGCAAATTCTTGTTTCATCTTAACATCATTCATTTGGTGAAATTAATTATGGGGGAAACCTCTTAGGTGAGGACCTCAGACCTTTAAACATCATTAATTTGGTGACATTACGAGGCTTACCTCGGCCTAGGTGATGACCTCAGACCCTCATAACATCACTTGGTGGTGACGAGGTCTGAGCTCGGATACCTCGGCTAGAGGACCTCAGACCCTTAACATCATTCATTTGGTGAAATTTATTATGAGGATAACCTCTTAGGTGAGGACCTCAGACCTTAAACATCATTAATTTGGTGACATTATGAGTTACCTCGGCCTAGGTGATGACCTCAGACCCTCATAACATCACTTGGTGGTGACGAGGTCTGAGCTCGGATACCTCGGCTAGAGGACCTCAGACCCTTAACATCATTCATTTGGTGAAATTTATTATGAGGATAACCTCTTAGGTGAGGACCTCAGACTCTTAAGTGTTGGTTATGGCATCACATTCAGTAATGACTTCAGAGAGTGCATAGCATTCATATACATTCACAAATAAAGATGAAGACATTTTCATTCAACAAAAGAAAGAAATTGCATAATATTTACGTGTTTGAGAAATTACATACGAGATTACAAGTCAAAACAAAAAATGCAAAATACAAGTCAAACATCTGAAGGAGGAATGTTTGATGTCTCGTCTGGGTCGGCCTGCTCGGTATTGGTCACCTGAGCTACCTCGTTGGCAGGGTCAGTATCTCCGAGGTCAGTCCCTTCCAGAGTAACAGTTTGACCAGGGGCAGCAGCTTCATCCTCTATTTCCTGCAAGGCCTGGGCAAACTGGGCATCAGCAAGGCCGAGGCCAACAAAATCTGAGGCCTTAATAGTGCCAACCTCGGCCTCCCTTACCTCGGCCCACTTGGATGTGGCCTTGATACCCCTTTCAAGGTACTCCAGGCCAAAACCTACAAACTCCTCGGAGACCTTATAATCAGCAATTATTGTCTCCGAGGCGTCTGCAAGAGAAGCCTTCACCGCGGCATCAACCTTCCTCTGCAAAGCATCGTCCTTGTCCTTCAGGGCCTTGTTATGACTCTGAACAAGTGCAGAGATGTCCTTCTCTAAGGATTGGGCCTTATTTTCCGAGGTCTGAGCCTTGGTCTCAGCCTCCTGTAACTCGGTCCTCAGACGAGCAACCTCGGCCTTCAGGGTGCCCTCAACTTTTTCAGCCTCCTGCCCCTTCTGGATGAGAGGCAATTTCCTCAGAGCCCAGTTGGATAGCTGATACATGGAAGCCGCACCCTGCACAGTAAATGAAGAAGTTAGATAAGAGAAAGATCAGACGTTGCACTTTGAACAAGGAACAAGTTATACCTGGACTACTCTGTGAAGGCCGAATTCAACCATCGTAGGGGTTTCCATGGCCCTGAGAAAACGCTTGTCGGCCTCGGTCATCATGTTGTTAAGAGCGTCCATGGCTTGTCGGCTGTGGCCGAGCACACTGTCGGAAAGTTTTAACTGGTCCAGATGGGCCGATAATGTGTCGGCTGTGATAGGGATCGCAGCATCTGGGGTCCTCCTGGTCCTGGAGCTCGGCCTCTTATCCTCAGGAGGAGGGACCTCAGGTGCCCTCTTCTTGGACTTGGATGTTGAGGGAGCAGGTGGAGGAGCATTTAGACCGGTCTTCTTGACAATCCTAGCTAAGCTTGGGGCTGCCATCTCCCACAACTCTTTTGAAACCTCTGGTGGTTTCTCTGCAAAAGTGAAAAGATATGAGTCAGAAATAAAGTACGTAAGATAAAAATCCTTACCAAAGTCAGCTAGGGGACTTCCGCCCAGGCTCATCCTCGAGAGATACTGAGGGGTCAGCAGATGTTCAAATTTGACAAACATCCCATGGGCCCCTTGGTCCTGCAGGGCCTTCACCCTCTTGCCGTGCTGCACACTTAGTCCAGGGTCGGCCCTGGCAGACATGGAGACTTTGCCCCATTTCGTAGGTATTCTCGGCTCGAAGATGGAAGAGGGAATGGAAGAACCAAATTCCCAAGGCCCTGAGACATAAAAGTACCCGGGTTTCCAATTATGGTTGGAGGTCTGAGTGACCAGGAGCACCTTTTTCTCAGGCCTCCGAGCCACAAAGTGATAGTAGCTCGGATGATTCTTGGCCGAGGTTGGGACGTAGCAACCAGCAAAGACCTGCACTGGGAGGTCAGAGTGGTGAACCGCCCTCCATAAGATGATTGCCCCTATAATGACCCTCCAGGCATTGGGAGAGAGCTGCGAGGGGGCCAAGTTAATGAATGATAGAATGGTCCTAATGACGGGGTGGAAGGGCAGACGAAAACCTAACTTGAACATCTGCTCGTACAAGCAGATTTCACCATCCCTGCCATGATAGGCCCTCTCTTCCCTCAGAGGTCTCCTTAAGTGGATAGAGGGGCTAATGGAGTATAGGTACCTAAAGTGCAGTAGATCCACCTCAGTTATTGTACTCTCATACTCGGCTGCCTCAGATGTGTCCACATCACTTTCGACATCCTCGTCATCGTCAGACTCGACGTCGGCCGGAGCAGACATGGACGGGTTACCGGGGAACCTCCGAGCAAACTCGGCCTCTGTGACGGCCGACAGGGGAATAGCATTCAGAATGGAAGGAACAGCCACATTTGGCTCTACAAGTTCAACCTCTGAAGAAGAACTATAGGTACTTGTGCCATTTTGTGACGAGGCACGACTAGAGACCTCGGCTTGGTCAGAGTTCTGATCAGCCTGAGTAGTAAAGTCCATGGCCTCTTGGAAAGAGTCCACTGACATCGGGTCGGAGGTAGAAGACTCAGACTCAGACATCGGCAAGTTGTTGGCAGAGCCGTCTGTCTGGTAAAAAGTTTCTGGTGGACGAGGGTATACCACCTTGAGAGGTGGGGGAAAGAGAGGTCTGATAGGGGACCCTTGTGACCTACGAGCTTCTTCCTGAGCTCTCTCTATTTGTCTAATTTTTTCTAAGGTCTTTTCTTTTAGAGAGGGGAAGTCTTCAATAAGTTGGTACAGGGGTCTGAGCATCTGGGGACGACCCAAGGCTCTTGGCAGACCTTAAACTTGTAGAAATGTCCTAGAAACTACAAACAAATGTGGTTTAAAAAGTTGAGGGAATCAAGGATCAAACTAGAAAACCTAGCTGACCGGAAAATTCAAAGGTCCATCGGAAAACTCAAGATCTCACCGGAAAACTCAAGATCTCACCGGAAAGCTCAAGAACTAGCCGGAAAATTCAAAATAAAAGATATCAAAAACGAAGGAAATGGAGATGAAGGATACCTGAAGGTGAGATTGATGAATAAAGGTAGAGAGTATCGCGCAGGAAGGGAGGTATCGCTCGGCAGAACAATTGCTGGAGCAAGGGCTGACTTCGGGGAGAGAGAGAAGTTCCAGAAAACAGGGAAACAGTTGCTTGAACAGGAGAGAAATGAGGAAGAAGAAGAAGGAAAATGGTTTTAACCTTTAAATACTTGGGCACGATTCCCAAGGCTCATCATTGCCTTGGGAAGCCCAAGGGACAACTGACTACATGTGCCAACCAAGTGGGCACACCTTGGCAACGGACAAGTGTCAAGCAGGTATTGACTTTGGGGTGAATAGGCCTCGGAGGCAAGAACCCCCTAGCCATCCACTCTCGCAAATGGCTAAGGGCTGGGGGGTGATTGATATGCCCAAGTATGACCTCGGCCTAGGGGTGCATACCTCGGCCGAGATAAGAGACCGAGACGACGGCCGACCCTCCAGTGCCCGGGGGCCCACGATATCATCCCTTGGCCAGGTGTACCTCGGCCTAGGCCGACGCTACAACATACACTTCCCCGGGGACACTTCCCATATCACAGATGTCAATGTCAACTCCAGGTACCAAGGAATAGAAGCCCCGGTCAACATGAACCCTACCTCGGAGGAGGCCGAGGTTACCAGGCATCGTTTACCATCAGCACGCCAATGATTCGGCCCAGGCCGACACAGGTACATACCTCGGCTGACATTAAGCCGAGACATCTCATGACACCTCACGGATTGAGCGGGCGACCAACCTTTATAGCTCGGCAGTTCCTATGCCGAGGCCATTCACCCGCATGACTGCCGAAGTATCCGTTGACATTTGGATAAGGACACCTGGGCATAAATCAGTTACAACAAGATTATTCTCCACCTGTGGAGGGAATCTTTCATCATCATTACTTACATGTGGTCCTGACAGCTGGCATACCCTCATTGGTGAGGAAACTACACACATGCACATTACATGCATATGGGGTACATTACACCCCCTAGGCACTATATAAAGGGATCACCCCTACCTTGCAAAGGGATCCACATATTAAAACCCTAGCTGAAATTCTGTCTATATATACACAGTAGAGAGAGAAAGAGCTTGAGAGGTTGTAACCCTGGCCATTAGTGCCTTCTTTCAGTGACATTACTCACACACACACACACAGTGGACGTAGGCCGGTTTGGCTGAAGCACTTATATTTCTGCTTTCATTCCTCTTATCCTCACCTCATTCTTACCTTATTCATATAGCTGTGTCGCCATTGTTACACCTGTATTGAGCTTGCAAACACCTCACCCGGTGGTGCTGATTTTCGGCATCATCATCCCCCTTTCAAAACAGACCCTCTCAACACCGACCTTACCCACCACCACCCTCCATTGCCGATCAATCCCTCCAACTCTTACTCCTTCAGGCAATCTCTCTCTCACCCTCTTACAAATTTGGGAGCTCAATTGTACCATATGCTTATAACTTTATTTTTGTAATAGGTATACTCTTTTTCCAATTTTTGTAATTCTGTTCATTTATATTGTTTAATTTTTTCCCATTTCCATTTTTTTTTAATCTAATGCTTTTGGTTTGCAGATCTAAAGTATTTCATTAATTTTTGGATCTAATTTTTTTTTTTATGGTTTTGGTGTTAGATTTGCAAGGCAAATACGAGAATGATAAATTACAATTCACCATGAAAGTTGTGGTTCTAAGGTAACAAGAAAAGTCTTTACATAATGGGTCAATGTAATTGGTGAATCTAGTCTTCAATAAACATTTGAATTTATACTTCACCCTTACCTGATCTAGCTCTATTTTAGTTTTTATTATGGACTATATTGTAATCTTGGAGTTGATTTTTCATTTCTTTGATGGAAATATCAAATGGCTGTGATAATTGAAAGTTATATGCAATATCTATACATTTGTTAGCTTATTGAATTTCTTTTGCCTTTTGCAATACTATGTGAATGATTAGTCAAAAGCTCTTATTTTATTAAGGATTTTGGCTTGCTGCATTGTTGTGACTCTTTAGTGTTTCACAAGGATTAATTTTGTTCGAATTGTGGTTTGATTTTGGGTAAGTCTTTGCAGTTGATATAAATCACATTTAGATGGGTAATACAAATCACATTTATATGCTATGATTCTTAGTTAACTAACCCTTAGTTTCAGCATGTAGATCTGAATTTCTTAGTTTATTAACAATCAGTATGATTCTTATGTAGATCTAATTTCATATTAAGAGTCAAAATTCACATTACGACTTCATTATTCATATTCTAATGCTTACTTATATGTTCAAGTTTTTTTTAGGCAATGATTATGCAATTTGTGTATTCCATTTTTACCAACTTTTTTTTATTTGTTCGATTTTTACCAATGCAAGATCAACCTGAAAACAAATGGGGCAGAACGGACCAACAACCTAATGACTGAAAATGGACTAGCACAGCAGCAAAACCAAGCACTGTCAAGTGAAACCAAACGGACCAAGCATTGCCAAGTGAAAACAGACTGAGCACTGTCAAGTGAAAATGGACCAAACATTACCAAGTGTTGATTCAAAGATGGCCACAACTACCTTTTGTAGGAGAATTCTTAAAATCTTTCCCTGCATTTTAATTTTACATTTGAGATCTCCAAAGACTAAAAGATGGACGCAACTACCTATTCCACTAGATTAACAACGTAATTTGCAACATAATTGTTGATTGCAACTATATTGTCGATTGCATCTACATTAACAGTCCTGATGCTTTTATCCATATTATCACCATCTTAGTTATTTCGAGCTATTAGTTTGTTTTGGTTCAAACTATTCTCGTGATATTATAAGATATCCCCCCCCCCCCCCCCGATATAATCATGGCATGTTTTACTAAATAGAAATTGGTTATTGTTACATGATCTGATTTTACTCTTTTAATTACTGTTTGAGTTTTAATTTTCTTGAAACATCGCACAGTTTTGAACTATTTATCTAGACTATGTACTTTAACACTCTATTTAGTATATGTGGCCATCCTAATTCTCCTCTCTCCTCCGAGTGGTGGGGGGGGGGGGGGGGAGGGGGTGAAGGTCTTCCATCCTCTCTGCTCTAGGAGCGCTTCGGTCGTCATCGATGTGGGGTAAATGCAAAGAAATGAAGTCGCCAGCCTATTTTGCCAAAAATAGGCAAAAGAACATTCCGTCGCCTCAAGAAAGCGGCATAAAAGAGAAAGTAATACTTATGAAACCAGTAGTTCAAAGGTTCAGGGGCTAAGTTACAGAATGAGAAGGTGTTAGGCACCTATCCCGCCCTTTCGGTCTCTCATGGGCTTGTGTTATTATTTTCCTTTATTTTTTCGTGAAGTGTGTATATATATTTAAATGGAGATCATTATCACCCAACTCATACCATGAAAGAGATAGAGAGAGGTCATTCATAGGAATGTTCTCAAAATAATATTTTAAAAAATACAATTTATGCGTTTATTGAAATATTGATCGCTATGATGAAACAATAATATATGTTGGATAAAATGCTAATAAGGATAAAAAACATAATATGTATTAAAATAATGTAAAAATGTGATAAATGCAGAAATGGGGAAGTTGGGAAAGTTGGAAATTTGAAAAATTAGAAAATTTAAAAATTGGACTCGAGTTTCCGGTTTTAACCTGTCAATCGACATTCTCGTGCAGATTTTTCCTGAAAAAAGGTCGTAGAACGCAATCTGTTGATCCAAATGATGCACGGAGAATACCTTTAGAAAGGTTATTCAGAGACCTTTAAGAGTCCTTTGGGTTTCTCCCAGGTCTGGGTGTTGACTTTGGGTCAAGCGTGGCTTGAAAGCGCTCGTCGATCCTTTGGACGGGGGATCGACGGACGAACGGTAAATAAGAATCGCACACAGGGAGGACCGTTGGAAAGGTTATGCGAGGTATTTTGACATTCCAAAGAGAATAGCTCAATTCGAAAAGTTGACTTTGGTCAATCGGGGCTCGAAAGTGCCCGCTGACCTTTCAGAGTAAAACAGTTCGTTCGTCCGTACCGTAAGGGTAATTCACGCACTGAGTGGATCGTTGGAAATGGTATTCGGTGACCTTTAAAGATGAATTCAGTCTCGTATGAGCTAAAGAGTTGACCTTGTTCAAACGGAGCCCGGGAGAGCACGGTGGCATCCGAATCAGTTTCTGGGGGAAAATGGGTCGTTCATTCGAACAGTTATGCCGTTTAGCACACGGGGTGGACCGTTGAAAAGGGGTTTCAGTGCCCTTCGAAGATTCAAAGATCTTTCTCTCTGGCGAAGAAGTTGACTGGGGTTAATCGGGGCTTGGGAGCGGCTAGTGGCCTCGAGATTGATTTTTGATGGTAAAATGGTTCGTTCATCTGAGCTGTTATGCCTATTTGCACATGGGGTGGACCTTTGGAAAGGATATTCAGAGGCCTTCGAATATTCAATGAGCTTTTTCTCCGTCGATAAAGTTGACCGGGGTCAAACGGAGCTCAGGAGCGCCCGATGGCCTCTAGATCGGTACTCGGTGTATGACCTAGGGTTTGTAGTAAATGGGGGAGACGCTAGGGACCTAAGGAGAGACTTACGAGGGCCTAGAATGTGTTGTCCACGATATCTATAATTACCATGTTTGTTTATTACAAAAGATATAACTTTATCTACTTATTTGTAATGTTTCAGTATGTTGAGCATGTGGTTTGTCGCTTTTTTTTAGAAGTTGGATAGTTTGAGTGTGGAGAAAATAAATGAATTAGAGAGAAAGTGGCAATACCCTGTGTGCCAAGGGTTTCCTGGTGCGATTGACTGGTATAGGGGCCTGCAGCCACTCATGATACATGCGAAAACCAAAGGGTCAAATAGAGTGTTGCTTCACAGAAGTCTCTCAGAGCTTTTAGATTAAAAACTTATGTGGTACCTACTAGGGTTTTATATATGTGATTTTTTAAGAAGTTTGCTTCGTTGAATAATTTATTAGATGAATTTGTACTTTTGGAATATTTTTGGATTAGTTGTTACCCCTTGGGTGGATAATCCAATAAACAAAGGAGAGTGTGTACATTTTTTTAATTGACACTTTGTTGATTTGAGGCACATTCTGAATTCTGTTAATGAATATTGTATATTTCATGTTATATGTTATTTTGATTGATGAATTTAGACTATTTGAATGGTCTTCTACTATTTAGTATTTGTTATGCATGGTAGATAGTCCTATAAATACAGGATATTATGGACATTTTTTTTAAATTACACTATATTTTATTAGGGAATAAAATATTTACCGTTTTGCAATTACATACTTTGGAAATTTTTGTCGTTTTGTGATTATGTATATTGAAAACTTTCATTATGCCTTCAGGCACAAGCATTCCGCTAATATATATATATATATATATATATATATATAATCAGGGATACAATTTTTACACTATTCATATGATGTATTAAGAGGCAACTTATACGTCATAAATTGATTGTTTTTTCATGCACTACCTCTTTTTCCCCTTAAAATTTTGGATTCTCCCTCTTTTCTTTCTCACAAATTAATTCCCCCTCTTTCACTTTAATTCAAACACAAAGATATTTTGGTAAACCTATCCCTCTTTGCACACCTTCTCACCACACTCTCCCATACACTCACATTTTACAAACTACTCGTCTTTCAAAAATTCAATCCGGAGACACCATACCTACTTGCTTTCTGCCCCCCCCCATTTTATCTCTTTAACTCGGAGACACGATACCTTCCTCACATTATCTCTCACCTCATTATTTCTCTAGAACCCTCCCACTCTCACAATTTCACTGGAACCCATCCTCCTATGTCTCAGTACAGGTATTCTCTCTCTCAGCTATTTTGTTTTTTTTAAACCCAAAATATGGTTTTGATTTAACCTAAAATACATGTTGTTAGGGGTTTGATTTATGGGATTTTATATTATAGTTGGGTTTGGTTTATATCATAGTTGGGTTTCTCCAAGGTATGTGATTTGTTTTGTATATGAGAGTTTTTTTTTTATAATTTTTTATGTATATGAGAGGTTTTTTAAGTTAAATAAGTTATTTTTTTCTTCAGATTTTCTTTTTATACAAACAAAAAAAAATTGTGTATGAGATTTTTTCTCTATATGAGAGGTTTTTCCTGCTTTAATCTCCATTTTCTCTGATTTGGGTTCGAAACATTCGTATTTTAGATCCTATTTATGTTAAAAACTTGGTATTTTAGTTCCTATTCATGTTTAAACATTGGTATTTTAGATCAATTTTCTTTGATTTAGGTTCCAACTCCATTTTTCCATTTGATGTTTGATTTTGTTTTATTTGTGCTTTATAAATAGGTTTAATATCTGATTGATGCATGAGTCCACCTCTGGACACTATATTTGATTCCAACTCCAGACACTATGTTGAGACAATATATTTGATCTCTATTTGATGTTAAAAACATATTTTTATATATTCTTTATTATATCTCTTTCTCCACTAAATCCTACATTGTTTTTCTACTTTTTTTTTTTAAAAATAACTCTTATTTTTTTAAATGGGCGTTATGCCAAGGTATATGGTATATATATATATATATATATATATATATATATATATGAAGTTATGCTAACGTATCAATTATTATATTTTATCTCGGTATGTTATGAAGTATATGCTAATGTATATGGTGTTAGTATCTATTAGTACTTGTTAGTTTAACTCCAAAATACCTGTTTGTATCTGTTTAAAGAAGTTTATCACTTATTTATGTGTGGAATCATCCCAAATATATTTGTATTTTACTTAGCTACTATTTGGAGAATTTTGAACATGAATAGAAAAATGTAATTTGGTTCAACCATTAGGCAACATTTATGATCAATTTCTCTTGGTAATAAGTTATTAATTAAAATAGTGTTGTCTAATTTTTAATTTGATGTTGGCTAATTTAAGGTACTTGCTTATCTATTTGTTGTATTTCCATTTTGCTCTGGTGTTTTGCACAATGTTACCTTGATTTGTGGTTATTCTCATTAAAAAAAAAATTAATACTCTTAGTGGCAGGCGTAAATGAAAAGTTAATACTCTCATTGTTACCTTGGTAGGACCATAACACAAAATTTCAAAATATGCTAATAGCAAAGTACTCAAAGTAGAAGGAGTCTAGTATAAATAACAGTTCTATATGCATAACAATTTTGTATACAATTCTGTATGCGTAATAGTTATGTATACATTTATTACTACAAAGTGTTTTAACTTATTTTGTATGTAAAATAGTTCTGAAAATTGTATGCATAATAGTTCAACTACATTGTATGCATAACAGTTCTTATTTTATATGAAAATTGTTATTTTGTATGAAAATTATATGCAAATTACTTCAACTTATTTTGTATGAAATTTGTGTTATATCATGTACTTCAACAACATTGTGTTAAATCCCTGCTGGATTCAGCAAAAATAGATATAAAACAGAAGGGACTTATACGATTAGGTATTTACTCTCTAAAACGTCTTATATGTTTGAATCAATCCACTTCATTATGCTTAAGCATTCACCGAAAATAACCCATTATAATAATCATGTAGATACTAACATATGATTTTCGTAAACATGCCCCGACATGTTATTCTTAGATTAAATTTTATTCCTATATTTTTTTTAGGGATGTTTTTAAGAGTAATTCAAGATTTTGTCTATGTTTATTTTCTTTTAATTAAGATAATGTATTTTCATGTTTCTTTGGATGTTTGGGGCTGTGTGTGTAACTGAATACTTATTCATTCTTTAAGGTACTTTGATCGCTCATTTTGTTTGATTGTTACAAAAGTGGAGAACCAGACTATAGTGGAGATTAACTACAACATAAAAAGTGTTTGTATCTATTTTTATATTTCTTTTTTATATCAATGCCACGTAAAAGAGTGTTTTTAATATCTGTTTTTATTTTTAAGATCTCGTGCCATGTTTTATGGTTGTATTGTTGCTAAGAACTTACTATTATTTTGCACATCGAAGTACACTAATGACTTCAATAGTGAAATCATTTTTGAATGAATAGGTTTTATGAAATCATTTTCACATATTATTATTATGTTTGTAGGAAATTGATTGCTTATTTAGGTGTTTTGAATGATAACTCATTAACAGTATGATGATTATAAGTAAGTGTTTTAAAATTTTATTTTGAATGTTATGTTTAAATTATTTCATCAACTATTATTTAATGTTTGAGAGTAGGATGCCAAAGATCTGTTGGTTTTCATATAATGTATGGTCTGTTTCCATTTCTGATCTATTTCAAATTGTTTTCATACTAATCTGTTTCTATTTCACTTTGTTTTTTGTAGGTTTATACTGCTCTATTTCTGTTTTTGATATGTTTTAATCTGTTTTGATCGGTGTTTGTTTCTAGTTTATCTTCCTTCACATGGTGGACATTACTTTGTTCGGCATTTTACATTATTTTTCATTTTTATGTCCTTCGGTGTTCCTTATGACCCTTTTTTAACTTATTTATTATTTTTGTTTCATTCTTTTCTGATAGGTGAATGAAGACGCACCATATGTTATAGCAACCACTCACCTATATTCTAATTGTACATATTACAATTACATCTTTGCTTTTAACTTACATCATTATGTTTACAATCACAGATTCAAAGGTTGCGAAACAATAATATCAATGTTATTGTTGAGGATTAATATCAACTAAATGCTATTCATTCTATGGTAATCATGTTCATCATATTTTTGTGTAAAGTTCTTATCAACGTTATCAATTTTTGTTTATATATATTTCCCTTTTCATATTTGTAGGTTCGACCAACTAATAGCGACAAACATGTCAACTAACGGTCAAAGGGACATAAAAACATGTTGCTGACTCATGTACTAATTCTTACCACATTCATGCCATGTTTCAATCTATATGTATTATACCATTTTTCAATTTTATTTTTTTTGGATTTATATGTTTCCTTTGATTTTTCTGGATAAAGGGAGGGGGAAGGAGAAGGCCTCCTCATAGTATCCATGTTTTGCCATAATAACGTTGAAAAGCTATTATAAAGTTTAAATATAAACATGTTATAGGTTAAATATTCTTTTCATTTTCTTCCTCATTTTCTATTAAATTTTTTCATAGATTCATATACCACGTCAAAGATACAATGATATGTTATCTATGATGTTGTTCAACCTAATGTTATAGCTATTGGGGTACTTATTCTCCACCACATGCTTTTTACTTTCGAATTATATTTATAAATTATTTTGTGTCATTGGTATAATAATATATATGTGATTATATTCCTAAGCCTCACACTAAATGGAGTAACGCAAATGAAAGCGTAAAGGAAAGATTAACGAAAAAGAGTTTTGGATGTGTAAACGGGTTAGATATTTTTTCAGCAACTTTCAATAGTTCATATTAAAATATATTGTACATTACTATTCATCATCTTATTAAATATTTTCATATTATTTATATAGGAAATCTGGATGTGGAAGGAGCCCGCTTATTCTGGAGTAGTATGTTTTCTATTTTGTATTTTTTCACTTTTCGTCTTATACTTTATATATCTTCAATTTAACATACCCATTCTTATAATTTTTAATATATTAGCTATGGATGTAAAATTTTAATTACTATACATTACTTTTCAATTCAAAATCATGTTAAGTTCTTATAATGTTTTTCCTTCACACGGAAAAAGCGACAAGAACTGGCAATTATTCTTCCGTCACCAAATGCAAAAGAAGTTAGCTTGCTTCAAGCTTCCTAATCTGCCCTTTCCATGGAAATTTAACTCATGTTAAATTTTTTATCGCAAAGTGTGTTTTGACTCAACAATAATATGAGCAGGAAAAATTAATCTCAATGCATGTTTTTCCTTAGGAACCTCCCATCCTCATACCCCTCCCCTTTGCCCCGAATTCTCGCACGACTCTTAGGAATAGTGCACCAATTGATAGCTTAATCTCAAAACGTGTGCTCGGCTAATGACAAAGACGTGATCAATAAAGGGCATCCTCATTGAAAATTGTATTTCCCGATCAACCATCTACTCCCACTCCCTATCACAATTCAATTGAGAAACCTAACCTCCCAAGCACTGAACATCTTCCTAACCATTCACATCTTAGAAATGTTTTTCCCTAACAACCTTGCCCCTACCTTCTCCCGTTGGTCCAGATTCCTGCCCAAATATTAGGATTAGTGCATCAGTTGATAGTTTGATCTATAAATGTAAGCTAGCCCAACGACATCAACGTGATCGAGAGAAGGCATCTTCATTGATAAATACACTTCATAATCAACCACCTACTACTCCCCATGTGCATTCATGTGTGTCATAATTTTCAACGGAAGATGCATTTGTTGAAGTTTCGTTAGCAACATCTGGCCAATTTACACATTTGAGAACCCTTAATCCTTCTGACTTTCCTTTTAGAAACTGTAGTCCTCTTACTAATAGTTTACCAACTCCACATTCACAAGATTATATTCCACCCATTGTCTTGCCCCGAAACCTTTTTTATGATTTTAACCCTATTGATTGTGACACACATGCCTTTTATTCTATGCATGAACAAAATGATATTTAAGCTGAACACACATCTACAGAGGTCCTCCAAGTACCAACTGCAATAGTTTCTACACCTGCCTATAATTTTCCAACAACTGATACGTTGCTAATGGTACATCTCCCCGTTACTGAGAATGATTAGTAATATGGAGATATATTATTTTAGCAAACATAGTCAGAGGTATAAATTTTACTTTATCCTTTCTTATTTGTCATTTATTCAAGATCATACATTAGTCCTTTATGTGTTCTTCTCATTGTAATATCTTGCCCCGAAAAATTAATTAAATTATACATGTATTATATATGAAATGGAATTAATTATTAATATATAATAATCGTGGAAGAAATTGGAGAAAAATAAAATAAAAATAAACAGCGTCGTTCAAACAACATGTGTTAGGGTTGTAGATCCCAAAAAATATGAATGTTTAATTTCGAAAAGGTGATGGTTCACAAATTACACCAAATTTTAATTTTCTTCAAAAATCAAATAAAATTTATCAAGCAATTAAATTTCCTTTTACATAAAATTAATTCAACCCAAGTATTGAAATATGCCTAATAATAATTAATTCAATTTTTCAAATTAGGCCAAACCAAAATTTACCAAATTAATAATTAATGACTTGAATTAAATTAATCTAAACTTCACCCAAACTAATTTTAGCACGAAATTAAACTGTAGTTGTGATTTAAACCATATTTTATCTTTTAGTCCTAAACATGCATTTAGGTGATTTACAAGATAAAATAAAGCCACAACACACTACGCCGCGATGTACGAGGAAAACCCAAGACGGGAAAAACCTCGGACGACCCCAAGCCTTAAGTCCACTAAGTATGGATTTAATGTTACAAGACAGATGACTTACTACACTCCACTTGGCTCCGTCCAAGCCTTGACGCGTCTTCTTGCAACTACATCTGGCTAGCTAACAATCCCAGACTCCATCGAAACCTTGGACTCCTCCAATGAAGCTTTTGGATAACCGTCAACCCGCACCCGAAGCCTTTCTCCGAGTGGGAACGCCGCAGCAACAAACAAGTCTTCTTCTTTAAGGGATGTAGAAGTAAACCCAAACAACTCTTCAAACGGTATAGTAGAACCCGATTCCAAACAAAATTCCAAGAAAAGATATATATAGATATATATATATATATAGATATATATATATATATATATATATATATATATATATATATATATATATATATATATATATATATATATATATATATATATATATAGTCCTATTGTTGTGTAGACTAGTCCGCATTTTAAGAATGAGGACCGGACGTGTGTCACCTAGCGGTGAGCCCAGAAAAGAGAGAGTGTGCCTATAATTTAGGCGATAATTTCTAGGCGCACTGTTAGGTGACACATGTCCTATATATATATATATATATATATAAAGAATACTTGGATTTAACAAACTATTGGGTGTATACTTGGTTTTGTTCTTTGAATAAATCAATTTGAATAACAAATACCAAGGGAACTTTTTATGGAAGAATTAAGATCTCTAAAACTCTCTAAGAGATGGAAAAAGTTTTCTAAAAAATTTTTGTCCCGAAATGATTTTAAACTGACAAAAGGTAGTGGGGACAAAAAGGTGGGAAAGTGGAAAAACTGCCAAAATAATTGTTCCCGCTGAAATCTCGTTCGAACGACATTTTCAGGTCGTTCAAACGAGATTTCAAGGGTCAAAACAGGCCAAAAACTCGTTAGAAAAACTCATTTGAACAATTTCGTTAGAACGAAACTTCGAACGATAAGTCCGTGTACATTTGGCAATCTCGTTGGTAATCTCGTTCGAACGAAATTTCCAACGAAAAGTCGGAACAACCAATTTTCATTATATTCTCATTATAAGCCCAAAACATGATTTTGCTGAGAAAAATAAATTGTTTTTATATATGAAGAAAATGTTTACACCCGATAAATATTCCAAGTCTCCATATATATAAAAAAATGCATTCATACCTTTTGGAGACTGTGGAATCCTCATGTTGATGACGTGAAATGTGAAACTTGAAACTCGGCAATGATGTGAACTTTAAATTTTGGCCTCTACGTCTTCAACAACTTTGCGTGTCATAGGCTTGGAGGATACTCATGAACACTATCCTATGACACAAATATTTTTGTCCGAAATTGAGCCAAAACTACAAAGGACTCAATTGGAAATTTATGTCCTTACAAATCTCCCCCTTTGGCTATTCCGGGACAAAAACCAGACAAAAATCCTAAAGGGCCTGATGCGTGCATTATTTTGTATATTTTATACCCAAATTTATACTTTGTTAGTCCCATTTTAGTGTATTTAATAAGTTCTTAGGACTATTTTATTAAAAAGAGAAAAAAATGCGAGAATGGTTGAATTCATATTGAAAATGACAATTTCAAGTAAAAAATGAGCACTTCGATAATTTTATAATATTCTTGTGCTAATTTGTGAAAAAAAGTTGCCTAGTGAAATATTTGCAGATAATGATGGAATTTGGTGAAATTGATGGTCAATTCAAAAAAGGCGCGAAAAAGATGATTTTTACGGTCGTTCGGAAAAAAACTATTTTTACACTTGTGAAAAAAAAGTAGAAAATTTTTATTCTCCGATTTGGACGAAACTCGGCATGCGTGTTGAGCAAGAAAAGATAAGAGCTTTCGAGTGGGGGGAAATTTTGTCCCTTATCACGATCCAAATATTAAAGAGGTGGAGAGATATCTACCAACACCATTCGACCAATCAAAAAGAGTCCCACCACAACTCAAATATCTCACCACTTGTCGTATAAAAAGGACCCTTGGTCTCATAATTTCGTAGACAATTAGAGAGACAATTAGTGGATGATTTCGGGGAGCAACTTTGAGTGATTATAATCAATTTAAGGGACAAGTTTTTATCATTTTTTTAGAGGATTGAAGATTGTTGTTAGAGAACTATTTGTAAGTTTGGTTTATTAATGAAGATCTCTAATCATTATTGCTATTTCTCTTTCATTATGGTAGCTTGATTCTTATATTAGGAGTAGGGTGAAGTTTGTCATAGTTAGTTAATATTGTCACGTTAATTTTATCGTAGTTTATTGCCTACTTGTTTTAATTGTTATTAAAGATTCGATATTCATTTTAAAATGACACGAGAGTGTGTTTTAAAATCTTCAAAATTATTTTGTCAATCAAGTTTTGAAATTTAAAGATAGTAATTTTTGATGGATTATGCTTGTACTTTGAATGTTTTGATAGTCCATGCTTAAATACATTTGCAAACATTAAAACTTGTATTTTCTAGGGAATAGGGATTTTAGTCGTCTATTAAAGACGTTAAAAATATTATGATCATAACCGTCATATTTTTCGAATTAAACGCGGCGAGATTCGGTTTAATTTGAGTTATAAAAAGGGAATGACAACATTAAATTAGTGTGCAATATTAGTTACGTGATAAATGGACCCCGAATCCTAATTATTTCCTAATTATTTACAAATCTATTGTGATACTTTCATTTATCGTAGTTGCTTTTATTTAGTGTAATTTATAATTGTTCTCTACCCCATTTGATCTAGTTGGATAGTTGCAATTCTTTTAATAATTAAAATTGACAAATCCTCGTGGGTTCGACCCGTACTTACACTTGCTATTCTATAATAGCCCGTGCACTTGCGGTATTTTATAAATTGACAACAAGTTTTTGGCTTCGTTGTCGGGGATTTATTTGATTTAAAAAAAAAGAGTTGAGACTTTCGGACTAGTTTTTTTTACTTTTTGCATTTTTGTTAGTAAAAATTCATAAAAAAAAAATAAAAATTTCAGGGGAAAAAAAAAATTCAGCAGCAATATTTTTAATTCTTTTTTGGCAAAAAAAAATTTGTTTCATAAGTTTGTTTGTTTTTATTAAATACACCACTAGTGCGTGTGTCACTTTTTTTTGTTCCTCTCTTTTCGTTAATTTTTTTTTGTAAGTGTCGCACTTTACGTTTGGTGTACTTTCTTTTGGTTTTTTCAAGAGCATATTAAAAAAAATAAAAATTAAAAAGAGGTGACGAAAAATTCGAAAAAGTGTTCAACGGTGCGCAAACGCAAAGAAAAAATTGTGCAATCTTGCCACGGGCACAAGGAACTCTCGGGGATGACTAAAGCATAGGCAGTGTTTTTCTCTGATCTACCTCAACTTAAACTTCGGTCCGGCGTAAACAAGTGACCGTAAAAAGTCCACGCCAGAGGTACGTTTTTTTTGTGTGCTCCTACGTGGTTTAATTTCGCATTTAATTTAGCACGTTGCAGAAATTGACTTAAGGGCAAAACCCGTGTGAAAGATAAGGTGGGGATTTCATCACCTCTCCTTATCCCGAAAATCACTAATTATCCAAGCATTTGCATATCCCGAGCCATCACATTTAATTTAAAATCAAGTAGACATTGCCCTTAGGATATCACATAGCTCATAGGAAACCTCTTAATGAGGCTAGAGTTAAAAGCTACTCCAACGCGAACTTGTCAAATCAATTCCGTTTCACCTTGTCTAGGATTGGTAGTTTTTAATGTGTCTTCGTACCGACCACCTACCTGGAGGAAAAAATGAGTTTTGAGGCGATAACCGTAGTTGGCCGTCTTTTAAATTCTCCCTTGTCAAAGAGTAGGAGCTGTCTAATTAGGGAGATTAAATTGGAGACCCTTGCTGTCGTCGATTAATCTCGGGAAAACTAGATTTTAAAATTGAAATTCCCCTCACCTAAATTAGATAATTCAATTTGTTGTGTGTTAGCTAGGAATTACGTGGTTTGAGTCAAATATTTTTTTTCATCACATAAAAAAAAATCGAGTGAGCTGAGTGTATGCGAAGTTGGTTTCGAAATCATACCGGTCGTTTGTCGAGTGTGGAGTCTAGAATTCCCGATACTTACGTAGGTAGATTTTTGATATTCACCAAGATGGGAGACAAGTTAGCACCACGTGCCCTTAAAGATTACCTTTATCCAACTAGGTGTAGTCAGCGTTCATGCATACTTCTCCCCGATCACAATGCAAACAATTTCCAATTCCATTCGGGAACAATCCAACTGTTGCCCGTGTTTTGGGGTACTGAAAAAGAGGATCCGTACCTTCACGTGCGTGAATTCGAGGAGATATGCGGGACCATTAAGTACCAACAACTCTCCGATGAGATTGTTAAGCTTAAATTGTTCTCGTTCTCATTGAAAGACAAAGCTAAGAGTTGGTTTAATTCGTTAAAACCCGAATCCATCACCACTTGGAACCAAATGAGTGTCGCCTTCCTACAACAATTCTTTCCTAACCAATAGACGGCGTCGATACGTCACGCCATCAACACATTTAGCCAAAAGGATGGAGAAGCATTGTGTATGTATTTGGAGCAATTCAAAGACTTTCTGCTGCAATGTATGCACCATGGGATTGAGATGGGATGCCAAGTCCAAATTTTATATGAGGGGTTCGATTGTAACACCCGAACTATGCTCGAGTCACTATGTAATGGTGATTCTACCGAGAAGAGTGAGGTCGATGCGTGGGTATTTCTAGAAGCCATAGCCAAAAATCCCAGCGATGGGCACCCAATAGAGAATCTGGATCCACCATCTCCAATGAGGGTTTCGCTCACCAAGTCGAACAAAGTTATGATTTAAATGCCAAAGTGGCCACATTGGCCCAACGTTTAGAAGCTTTAGAGACAAGCAAAGAGGGCAATCGAACCGTATATTCGTCCGTTCAGCATGTAGGTTCCCCTATGTGTATACTTTGCGATGCATTCGACCATTTAGTCGAGAATTGCCCCACCCTTCTGGTCCATAAGGCACTCACCGATCAAGCCAATGCCCTCTATCAAAATAGGCCAAAGTATGACCCATATTCCTATACATACAATTCGGGATGGCGAGACCACCACAATATTTTATGGTCCAAGGGTCAATACCAAGGAAGTGGAGGTCAATCTTCTGATAACCCACCCTCGGGTTTCCAAAAGCATGCCACTGCACTCTCGAATCCCTCATCCAAAAAGATTCAATCTTTAGAGGATTCGATGAACCTTCTTGACCAAAGTACCCTTCAATTCAAGAAAACCACGCAAAATGTCCTCCAATCCACCCAGCAAAGCATGCATGCGAATACGCAAGCCATTACCAAACTCAAGGTCCAAATGAGCCAACTAGCTAATGCGTTGAGTGAGAGGAATAAGGGAACATTCCCGAGTCAGCCCGAACCCAATCCAAAGGGTAACATGCCAAGGGGTCAATTTGTTATTCAAGATGACACAAGCGCATCACACCCCCATGAGCATGCAAAAGCCATCATCACGCTTAGGCCTGGCAAGGAAGTAGAGACAAACATTTCACCACCTACCGAGAGTGAATCCGAGAGAGGTAAGGCGAAGGAAGATCCACCCGTGTCTCCAACTTCATCCTCACCTTTACCTTCCGAGCCATCTGTAGAGACCTATGTCCTAAAATCTCCATTTCCATAGCGTTTGGTGCCACAAAAGAAAAAGGCGCAAGTTGATAAGATGTTGGAAGTATTCAAGCAAGTACAAATCAATATCCCACTGCTTGATGCTATTCAACAAGTCCCATACTATGCCAAATTTCTGAAGGACCTTTGTACCTTCAAGAGAAGCACCAACGTACCCAAGAAAGCTTTTCTCTCCTAGCAAGCAAGCTCGATCATTTCCTATCGAACTCCCATCAAGTATAAGGATCCCGGTACACCGACGATCTCTATCAAGAGAGGGGAGCACCTCATCGAGAAAGCCCTTCTAGATCTAGGAGAAAGCGTGAATCTTCTGCCGTACACCATGTACGAGAAACTAGGTTTGGGGGAGTTAAAACCCACTAGGATTACCTTGTCCTTAGCTGACCGTTCTATGAAAATACCGAGAGGTATTGTTGAGGATGTCCTAATTAAAGTGGGTGACTTTATATTTCCTGTGGACTTTGTTGTCTTGGACACCCAACAAGTGCACAATCCTAATGCACAAATCCATGTTATATTGGGTGGTCCTTTCCTCGCCACATCTGATGCCTTCATTAGGTGTCGTATACGCCAATTGAACCTATCCTTTGGGAACATGACTATTGACATTAATGTGTTCAATTTGTCCATATAACCACCCGATGACGATGAACCCGTGGATGTCGACATGATTGATAGTATCATCCAAGAGACTTTTGAGCAAACTTATAATGACGACCCTTTAACATCTTGTCTTGACTTTTTTGGGTCTGAATTTGATGTCGAACAGTCCATCGAAGAAGTCAATTCCCTCCTCGACTCTGCCCCTATCATGGAAGTAGGAAATTGGAAGTCTAAACCTGAGCCCCTCTCACTTTCCTCATCACCTATTCCACCCTCGATTGAGAAAGCTCTCGAGCTTGAATTGAAGCCACTGCCTGAAACGCTTAAGTATAGGTTCTTAGGACCTTCTGAATCCTTACCTGTTATTATCGCGTTTGACTTAGATAAAGAACAGGAAGATAAATTGTTGCGTGTTCTCAAAGAATACAAGGAAGCCATAGGATGGATCATAACCGACATTAAGGGTATAAGTCCCTCGGTGTGCATGCATAGGGTACACTTAGAAGACAATGTTAAAAATTCCCGTGAAGCACAACGTAGACTTAATCCCAATATGAAAGAGGTCGTCCGAGCCGAGGTGCTAAAAGTGCTCGATGCGGGTATCATTTACCCCATCTCTGATAGCCAATGGTTCAGTCCCGTTTAAGTGGTCCCTAAGAAATCCGGTGTTACGGTGGTGAAAAATAACGATGATGAGTTAGTACCCACTAGGATTCAAATCGGTTGGCGAGTGTATATTGATTATAGGAAGTTGAACGCTGTTACAAGGAAAGATCACTTTCCCCTTCCTTTCATAGACGAAATGCTAGAGAGATTATCCGGCTATCCATATTACTGTTTTCTCGACGGGTACTCTGGCTACAATCAAATTCCCATCGCTCGTGAGGATCAAGAGAAAACCACCTTATTTTGTCCATTCGGTACTTTTGCCTACCGACGCATGCCCTTTGGTTTATGCAATGCACCCGCCACTTTTCAGCGGTGCATGATGAGTATCTTTTCGGATATGGTGGAGCGATTTCTCGAAGTCTTTATGGATGATTTTTCTGTATTTGGGTCTAGTTTTGATGAGTGCCTCCATCACCTCACCCTCATTCTGAAGAGGTGTAAGGAAAAGAACCTTGTGCTTAATTGGGAGAAGTGTCACTTTATGGTCAAACAAGGCATAGTGCTAGGTCACATCATTTCTGACAAGGGTATTGAGGTCGATAAAGCTAAAATAGATCTCATTGCTAATCTCCCACCCCCTAAAATCGTGCATGAAGTTCGGTCATTCTTAGGACACGCCGGGTTTTATCAAAGATTTATTAAGGATTTTAGCAAAATCTCTCGACCCTTGTGCAATCTTCTTGCCAAGGACACATCCTTTGAATTCACCGATGAATGCCTTCATGCCTTTGAAAGGCTAAAGAAGTAATTGACCTCTACACCTATTATGAGACCTCCCAACTGGAATCAGCTGTTTGAGATCATGTGTAACGCTTACGACTATGCCATAGGTGCGGTTCTAGGTCAGCGTAATGAGAAACTTCCTCACGTCATCTATTATGCCAGTAGGACACTCAATGATGCCCAATTTAACTATTCCACGATTGAAAAAGAGTTCCTCGCTGTTGTTTTTGCTCTTGAGAAGTTTAGGTCTTACTTGATATGATCCAAAGTTGTAATTTTCACCGATCACTCGGCCCTGCGATACCTTTTGTCTAAAAAGGATGCTAAGGCCCGTCTCATTAGGTGGATCCTATTACTGCAAGAGTTTGACCTTAAAATTCGGGATAAGAAAGGGTTTGAGAACGTAGTGGCAGATCATTTGTCTAGGTTAACCATTGAATCATCCGATAACCTATTTACACTAAATGAGTCCTTTCCCGATGAGCAACTGATGCTTGTCTCTCAGCTTCCATGGTTCGCCGATATTGTGAACTATTGTGACAGGTGAAATGCCACTGCATTAGTCTAAGCAAGATTGTTCCAAATTTTTAAAGGAAGCCAAACATTCATTTTGGGATGACCCGTATATTTTCAAGTATTGTCCCGATCAAATCATTCGAAAGTGTGTCCCTGATCACGAGATTCAAAGCATAATCTCTTTCTGCTATGACCAAGCCTATGGAGGTCATTTTAGTGCTAAAAAGACCACGAAAAAAATCTTGCAGTGTGGATTCTATTGGCCCACCATTTTTTGTGACTCGAATGATTATAGTAGGGGTTTTTATCGTTGCCAACGGTTAGGAAAGATCACACGTAGGAAAATGATGCCCTTAAATCCCATTCTGATTATTGAGGTTTTTGACTGTTAGGGCATTGATTTTATGGGTCCATTCCTAAATTCCTACGGAAATCTCTACATTCTTTTGTCAGTTGATTATGTGTCTAAGTGGGTAGAAGCCATACCGTGTAGGATAAATGATTGCCACGTGATGGTCAAATTCATTCGAGAAAATATTTTCTCTCATTTCGGCATGCCTCGAGCCATCATTAGCGATCAGGGAACCCATTTCTGTAATCGATCCTTCGAGAGTCTTATGAAAAAGTACTCGATCACACACAAAGTAGGGTGTTATTATCACCCTCAAACCAGTGGTCAAGTTGAAGTTTCCAATAGGCAAGTCAAGCAAATCATCGAGAAAACAGTGAATCCAAACCGAAAGGATTGGTCCGTAAGGTTATTGGATGCATTGTGGGCTTATCGCACTGCCTACAAAACGCCACTTGGTATGTCCCTGTATAGGCTTGTCTATGAAAAAGCTTGCCACCTTCCTGTAGAGTTAGAACACAAGGCCTATTGGGCCATTAAGACCTTTAATTTTGATTTACCTGCTGCAGGAGAGGTTCAAAAACTCCACCTCAATGAGTTGGAAGAGATTCGGAATGATGCGTACGAAACTGCAAAATTGTATAAAGAGAAAATGAAAATGTTCCATGACAAGTCCATCCTATGGAACTCATTTGAGCTTGGACAGAAAGTTCTCTTGTACAATTCCAGATTGCATCTCTTTCCCGGTAAGTTAAGGTCTAGATGGTCTGGCCCCATTATTGTTAGGACAGTCTACCCACATGGGGCGGTTGAGATAGAGAATCCTAAAAATGGTGAAATTTTCAAAGTTAATAGTCAAAGGTTGAAGCCATATCTGGAATTGCGAGATCGGGAAGTGGAGGCTATTCTCCTCCAAGACCCTGTGTACCACGAGTGAACATGAAATTTGGTCATTGTTGTTGTATCATAATTTTTATTTTACAGGAATTGTGCGTTGGAAAAAGTCACTCATTACGGTAATATCTTACATATCTTTACCGCCTTTTAAATTTGTCTTGAACATTGAGGACAATGTAGAAATTAGGTTTGGGGGTATTGAGGTCATTTTTCTCCGCTTTGTAAAAAAAATTAAATATAAAAAATTCAAAAAGATTTTCAATATAATTGAGTTTTGAAACAATTTCTTAATATAAAATTAATTCATGGATCTCTCATCTTATGAAATTTTTACACATTAGCCATATAATATGATCGAAAATGGATATTGAGGTGAAAGTTAATATGCTTATGTGACACCCCGCCTAATTAATCCCGGGTGATCAGTCCTAAATCAAGTTAGAACAGGATTCTCATTTGGTCCATTCTTAGCATCACTGTCGTCTTATTAAATTACTAACCACCTAAGTGAGAAAAATAGACTGGTGCCATATTTTTATCTTTCATTAATTAAATAAAAACCCATGCGGAAAATAAAATTATATAACAATCACCGATAACTGAAATAATCATCCACAAGTAAAGATAATTGACCGAATAAACCAACGGTCCAAATAATAAATCCCATAAAGACAAGAATAAACTCCCAACAAGTCTAATACAAATAAATGGAAAGTGAGCAACATGCTCGAATACTAATCACGAACTTCTACATTAAGAATGAAGAATGAGGCGTCTATCAAAACCCCGCAACATCCACATATGCTGCAGCAACGGATCCCTGGAATATAGTCAAGGCTGGCGTCCCTGTGGTTGAACACCTAAAAGGGTTTTTTAAAGTTTTTATAGCAAGGGTTAGTACCCAAAACATTTGAAAAACATTTAACAAATGATTAACTTGCAGTAATAAATAAATATGCATGCTCTTCATATTTTTAGTTAGTATCGCACTCTCTTGAGGACTTCCTTACCCTTCCTCTATTGTACACTATTAACGCTTAAATTAAATTACCTAGTTATTCATCTCATGACTAGATAATTAACAAAGTTCCCTTATACCCACCCTACTCTAACTGAGTATGTAGTGATTATGATTTTTAAGTTATTAGTAACATCAACCCAACTAAATCATTTCCCTTTTTAAATTCATATAACTTCTACACTTGTTATACATGTGAAATAACTCATATTTTTCATTAATAACCCGTATATAATTAATTATCCAATTATATACTTATAATCATATTTCAGCATTCACAATCATACCGTAATATATATAACAACTTGCATTCTCCCGAGCAAAATACTCCCGGAATGTAAATTATATAAAGTGCTATCCCACTAGGTAAAATCACATAGCCTAGTTATCCCAAGTCAGAATTTTCACACCAACTTGATAAAAATAAATAATTGGAGGCGGTCATATTCCTTCCCTGAAAGTGAGATGTCCCTCACCCATATAATGGACGCTATGACCTCTGGAATATACTCACCCTACTCCTCAAGCTAGGGGATTCATCCACTACGCGCAACCTCCCCCTATAGCACTATAGTATAAAATATCTAATCACTGATATTAATTGTGCACACCACATATATATATATACTATCGCCTCCGTATATATAAATATAAAAGTCCCGGCTATACCGTTCGCTAATTCCGTAACATAAGCCTATTAAAATTATTAAGAGTTTATGGTCCAACTCTAAATATTAACTAAATTGCACCTTAATTAATTAAGTTATTTTTGGTGTCGCCCCACCATAAATTTGGACTTACTCTCGTAGCCCAAAATAAATTTACCCGAGTTAAAATTCCCGACTCTAATTTATTAGCCTCAAACCCTAATTAATTTATCTACCATTAATTAGATTTAAACTCATGTATTTAATTTCTCAATAATTAATTACATAAGATTTTTATTTGAATTTCCCCTCTTATATAGCTAACTGGCGAAACTGCCAAAATCTGGCGACCGTCGATCGATCGACCCCTGACCGTCGATCGATCGATGGAACAGGTCTTCGTCTTCTTCACGAAGACAGGGCAGCCATGGATGGATTTTCTTAAACCCTAATCTCTTCTAACATGAATTTTAAGCCTTCTTAACACCAGTACATATTAGAAACCTTATTAGGATTCCCCAGAAAGTCCACAACCATCATCAATTCGTCAATAAACTACTGATTCATAATTTTGGGGAAAAATCTATCTTTATCCTTAAACACATTTACACTCCAAATTTCTTCATCAAACTCGTTCTAATTTATCCGGATATCATTCTAACAGATACACATCAATATTCCAATATCAGATTTTACAGAAATCCTCATAAATTCTAGCAAATCAGATTAATGTTTTCTTTTGTATTATCAAAACCCCATGTTTATGCCATGAAACCCCAAAACGAATTTTAATTCATTACATCACGCAAATATGAATTAAAAGACAGATTTAATGCTATTGCAAGTTATTCACTTGCCTTAGGTTTCGTAGTGTCTGAATTTGCGATGGAATCCAAGGTTGAAGATGACCTTGTTGGCTCTTTTGAGATCCCCAAATGGCTTTGGCTGCTGCTAGGGTTTCCTAACCCTTTAATTCTTTTCTCTAATTAAGCTCAGCCATGCCCTTATTTCTTTTTTATTTGGTTAATTTCCCAAATCCCGTTTTTTGACTAATGGGCCAAGCCCAAGTGACCTAAATGCCCCCGAGTGGGCCCGACTATGTCTAAAAACGTCCCGTGACCCGTTTACTACCCCCGGGTACACTTTTCCGACTATCTCGGCCCATCCGGACTCAACTGTACACTCAGAATTTGCATCTGAATTAATTTATAAAAATACTTATCCCCCACCCAATATAGTCTATACCGACTTTCGGATGTGATAAGTACATACCTCGTCATTAATACTCGAAACGACGTAATTACATTATTACTATTCACTTAGTAAATAAGTTTTTCCCTAAATATTAACCATTCAATCCCAGATTAATATTTATATATTATTCTACCATAATTAATTCATTTAATTACAACACACTAGTAATTTAGAAGTTCCGAATTAATTAAATTTAAATGTACCAAAAATACGGGGTGTTACAGCTTAACGAATAAATGTGGAGATTTTAACCCGATAAGATTTTTGTGCCATTCATTGTTTTCGAGAGATTTAAATCAATCCGAGTTAAAATTACTCAATCTTTCCTTCAGTGATAAATTCGTTGATGATCTCAAATTCTTTGTTTTGTTCGATTATTGAAAACAAAAAGTCAAAATGTGAATCTTAAGCACTAAAAGTCCTAGTAAGTAGTCTTGAGACACAAATCAGATTAACGAAACTTGAGAAATGAGATTAGGCCATCGTTTGAAAGCCCAAAAATAAGCTTAAACTCCAACCTTTTTATAATATTCCGTTTCAAGCCCATTTGAGCCAAAAAAAAATAAGCCTTTTGTTGAAAACCCATTATCCTACCCAACTCCAATTGGGAGTTTAAAGCCTATAAAAACAAGCCATACCTATTTTCTGAGAATACTAGGGTAAAATTACAATAGGAAAAAGGCCAAAAGAAAATGAGGTTACAAGAATGTGAGTATGAAAAAAAAAGAAAAAAAATGTGAGCTTGAAAAGAAAAAGCGAAAGAAAAAGACAAATGGAGGTTAGAAGGAAAAGTGCTTAAAGTCAAAATATCGAAAAATCTCTATATTCTCAGAAATTTTTGAACTCCAAAGCCATTCTTTCTACATAAAATTCGAGCCTACAATACAACCAAAGAAAGTCCAAATCGATCTCAAGTGAAGTTAGTTAAAGTGTGGAGAGAAGATGAATAGGATCTATGGTGTGATTCAATGTTTTCAAAAAGTAATCGATTTTCCATTCATGAGATCATACACATCCATAAAAAAAATCTATTTTTTATCATGTATATGTGAAATTTGTTCATATAAATTTACTTTTTTTCTTCACATATACCGAGAGAAAATAATTCATTTCTGAGTGTTCGATTGTGAGTGCATTCTGTGAGATTTTGAAATCAAAACGAACTTTCGGATAAGAAATATAACGATCAAATCTTTTGAAATGGATGGTTATATTGGCTATGCACACACACACACACAATAAGTTGAGATTGAGAAATGAAGTTCTACTATATTTATGAAGTTTGCATTCAAACTTGGTTATATTACTTTTTAGTCATTTGTATTGAGTCAAGTTTTTGAATTTTGTGGGTATATTCACTGTAAACCCTCACGAGACAAAACTCGTCCACTAGGGTAACCTAGGGGTTTAACGGCTTGTTGCACATGCTAAGTGCAATCGTGATTCCTATGAAAGTGAGTTAAATTTTAATTTTTAGTTTTGCTCGAGGACTAGCAAAGTTTAGGTTTGGGGGTATTTGATGAGTGCATTATTTTGTATATTTTATACCCAAATTTATACTTTGTTAGTCCCGTTTTAGTGCATTTAATAAGTTCTTAGGACTATTTTATTAAAAAGAGAAAAAAATGCGAGAATGATTGAATTCATATTGAAAATGACAATTTCAAGTCAAAAATGGGCACTTCGATAATTTTATAATATTCTTGTGCTAATTTGTGAAAAAAAGTTGCCTAGTGAAATTTTTGCAGATAATGATGGAATTTGGTGAAATTTATGGTCAATTCAAAAAAGGCGCGAAAAAGATGATTTTTACGGTCGTTCGAAAAAAAACTATTTTTACACTTGTGAAAAAAAGTCAAAAGTTTTTATTCTCCGATTTGGATGAAACTCGGCATGCGTGTTCAGCAAGAAAAGATAAGATCTTTCGAGTGGGGGGAAATTCTGTCCCTTATCACGATCCAAATATTAAAGAGGTGGAGAGATATCTACCAACACCATTCGGCCAATCAAAAAGAGTCCCACCACAACTCAAATACCTCACCACTTGTCCTATAAAAAGGACCCTTGGTCTCATAATTTCGTAGACAATTAGAGAGACAATTAGTGGATGATTTCGGGGAGCAACTTTGAGTGATTGTAATCAATTTAAGGGACAAGTTTTTATCATCTTTTGAGAGGATTGAAGATTGTTGTGAGAGAACTATTTGTAAGTTTGGTTTATTAATGAAGATCTCTAATCATTATTGCAATTTCTCTTTCATTATGGTTTCCTGATTCTTATATTAGGAGTAGGGTGAAGTTTGTCATAGTTAGTTAATATTTTCACGTTAATTTTATCGTTGTTTATTGCCTACTTGTTTTAATTGTTATTAAAGATTCGGTATTCATTTTAAAACGACACGAGAGTGTGTTTTAAAATCTTCAAAATTGTTTTGTCAATCAAGTTTTGAAATTTAAAGATAGTAATTTTTGATGGATTATGCTTGCACTTTGATTGTTTTTATAGTCCATGCTTAAATACATTTGCGAACTTTAAAACTTGTATTTTCTAGGGAATAGGGATTTTAGCCGTCTATTAGAGACGTTAAAAATATTATGATCATAACCGTCATATTTTTTGAATTAAACGCGACGAGAGTCGGTTTAATTTGAGTTATAAAAAGAGAATGACAACATTAAATTAGTGTGCAATATTAGTTACGTGATAAATGGACCCCGAATCCTAATTATTTCCTAATTGTTTACAAATCTCTTGTGATACTTTCATTTATCGTAGTTTCTTTTATTTAGTGTAATTTATAATTATTCTCTACCCCATTTGATCTAATTGGATATTTGCAATTCTTTTAATAATTAAAATTGACAAATCCTAGTGGGTTCGACCCGTACTTACACTCGCTATTCTATAATAGTTCGTGCACTTGCGGTATTTTATAAATTGACAACAGGGCCGTCAAGCTCAACTAGACTCAAAACATCCCACCCAAAATAACAAATACAATGCTTGACTCAAAAATCACTTTTGAATTAAACCGCTTTGCCGCTTTAAGTAGAAACCGCTTGAAAAATTCATGCACACTTAAGTAAACCATTAAAGGCATAGGGAATATCAAAATATTAAATGCAATGTAAACAAATACTCCCCGAAAATTAATTCTCCCCTTTATCAAATAAATGATCTACTTAGAAAGATGTATCCCTAAGATAAATCTTTCAAACTAAGATACAATTACAATAGGATTAGATACCATTTGTCCCCCTATCATTATCCCCTTTTTTGTTCAGGAATAGACAAAGGATATAGATTTAAAACAAATTACTTATTAATCCCCCATTTAAAGTACCAATTTCCCCCCTAAAAACTACATAAGGGATATAAAAACGGGAAAACAAGTAAAACATGATCGTGCATAAAGTGATAAGAACATAAAAATATATGGGCAACAATGAAGTTCGACTAATCCATTCAAATAAAAATATCAACTTAGATGCGATGACAAAAGATACCACAAAAATGTAATATTATAAGCATGGGATATCAAACACGGTTCACAACAAGGTAGATACCAATTTTGAATTAAAAGCACACATGGACTAGCTAGCAAAGCAAAAACTTAAAACAAAATATCATATATATATGTACACAAAATGATATCAATGAAGTTCACACACACACACACACACACACACACACACACACACACACACACACATATATATATATATATATATATATATATATATATATATATATAAACACCAAAATGACACACACAAAATAAATTGAGCTTTCCACACACTTATGGTATAAATGTGTCATATGGAAACGAAAGTGAAGGGATGTGAACTAGATGCCAATGAATTAAAACCCAATCACTTAAACATATTCGCGGAGTTCTAGTTTGATTGCAAAACTTTATCAACTAAAATTTGTCCGTATGTGACAAGATAAATTTAACTTTATGAATAAACAAGCACATTGCACACAAGCCTAGCATATTGATGATTCTACAAACCAATAGAGTCACGACAAGATAGCAAAACTCGGATACAAAGTCATTGTGCAAAATCATTGATGTACCATCCAAACTCCCTCAAAATATGCATATAATACTTTTGAATGAATATACCAAACTAAATAAAATAGGCCTTGGCAAATATTTTTCTTTTGATGCCATATTTTTTTAGGCCTTTAGACCACGTATTTCTTTTAGGTCCATTACAAATGGTGGCTTCCTTGCAAAGGATAGTTTTTCCTTTCGGATCCCTTCCCCGTGCACATTCAAATATCATTTTTATGTTTATCACACAAATCTCCCATGCAACGAATTTAACATGCACAAATCCTCTTAGGTCACTAGATATATAGATGACTAGATTCGTAGGAGAACACCTCACAAAGCTCAAATATACATGTGAAGATAAAAGTCAAAAGAGCTCGTGCATGTGTGCGAAAAGGCATATAAGAGCGAATCCATTAAGCAAGTCAAACTTAAACTACTCCACGTAACCATGAGAAATAACATTTTAAGGATTGAAAATTTTAATCAAAAGTTTTAGCCACATGGGAGTGAAACGATAGGATTCAAACACAAACAGATACCACAAAAGGAGTGTCAAACCAAAATATACAAAAAAAAAATATTGTTGAGTTTTTGAAAATGTTAACCAAACAAAAATTTACTCAAAAGACAAACAAAAATCATTTGCATTTTTCATTAAGCTCAAATAACTCATAAAAGTAAAATACCAATGATAAACAAAATCTTTTTGTATTTTTTATTTAATGTAAACCAAAATGAAAATAATATAATACAAAATATAAACGAGTCATAAATCTAGCAACACATATATAATGAGACATAGGATAGAAAATGACAAATAAGCATACAACTCGCGAGAACATATAGCATGAAGAACATAAGCTAGATTATGCAAACATGCAAGCAATCACCCATAAGATATAGTATGTGATTGGTCATGTGCAAGCATGAGAGAATCAACAAGTATAACGTCTAGCGCCTCGAAGATAGATTTCCTAATCCAAACAAATGTATATCTAAAATGACGGGATTTGGGAACCAATGAAAAAATAGATATAAACTTCATAGGACCTCTTCTAAGATCAAAACGAAATGACCTAAGGTGACCTTTCCTACCACAATGCAAGCATGTGTAAACATGAGGAATGTAACCTAAGGTGTGACCTTTTCTAACGTCTTTAGATAAAGTTAACTCTCTAAAATAAACAATGGTCTTGGCTTCAGAAATAGAAGCATTAGAGCAGGAAGAGCCAGAAGCACTACAATAACTACTCGAGTCTTGTAAATCATTTTCCAATTTTAAAATATCTGACTCAAGTAATAAATTAGATTCTTGAAATATTTGGGACTCCTTCTTTAAATTTTCAATATCCCTTAGAAGGTTATCACGCTCCCCCTCAATGTGAGCAAACTTGTCCCTAAGAGTCTTTTCTCATGCCATAAAATCATTGATCAAAATATTTTCTTCATCGACACAAACATTAAAAATTTTAAGGTCCTCTAACTCTTTTTCTAAACAGAGGACTCGACTATCACTCTCTTTCTTGGACATTTCTAAAATATTAAAATTGCAATTCAGGTCCACAAACTTTTCACGGAAGATTTTTCTTTGAGTTTGAGAAATTTGCCACAATTCAATTTTAGATTTAAAACACAAATTATTATTTTCAAGAAATTTAATTATTTTTGCAAATCTCAAATTTAATTCCGTTAATTTCTCATTTCGACTCAAAAGCTCATTAAACTCCTCTTGAATATCAAAATCTTCATTATCACTAAAAACATTGGACCACTTACCATTGAGATGCCCCATCGATAGAAACAAACAAAAATTGAAAGAGAGATATATGAACCGCCTTAAAAAGAACAAAAAATTTAAAAATAAAAAAGGATCTTTAACGCGATAATTTAGCGCTCCGGCTCTGATACCACTGGTTGGGGACGTAGATCCCGAAAAATATGAATGTTCAATTTTGAAAAGGTGATGATTCACAAATTATAGAAAATTTTAATTTTCTTCAAAAATCAAATTAACTTTGTCAAGAAATTAAATTTTCTTTTAAATAAAATTAATTCAACCCAAATCTTGAAATATGCCTAACAATAATTAATTCAATTATGCAAATTAGGCTGAACAAAATTTTACCAAATTAACAATTAATGACTTGAATTAAATTAATCTAGACTTCACACAAACTAATTTTAGCACCAAATTAAACTATAGTTGTGATTTAAACCATATTTTATCTTTTAGTCCTAAACATGCATTCTAGGTGATTTGCAAGATAAAATAAACTCACAACACACAATGTCGCGATGTACGAGTTGTGACACCCCGCCCAATAAAATACCGGGCGATCACTCCTATATCAAATTAAAACAAGAGTCTCATGTGGTTCATTCTTAACATCACTGTCGAAAACCAAATAATTACTAATATCCTATTAGGCCGACGTCAAAATTTTAAATTAACTAATCTTTTTAACCAAACCATCCAAATACAATAAGGACAACAATTTATATGCAACAACTGAAATAAAATAAAGTAAAATAACCGAACACTCGGTCCAAATAATACAACCAAATCGAATTCCACACAAAAGGCGGTAAATGAATAAATGAGTACAGTTGGGCCATTAGCCCGAATATGACTACAATACCTCCTATCTAGATCTCAATGATGGAAGCGTCTACAATAAACCTGCTTGCATCCACAGCTACTACAGCAAACGTCTGACTCGAATGAATTATTATCCAGGCGTCCCTGTGTCTGGACACCTATATATATATATATATATATATATATATATATATAGCAAGAGAGGGGAAAAGTAGAGAAAATGGGTCAGAGCCCAATTGTTGAAAATATTTTAGCAAGTGCATAAAATCCATATTTTAAAATATGTTATTTCTCATATTTTAAACAGGTATCGCTGTCACATGAGATACACCTCACCCCTCTTCTAACAGTGCACAACTATCGCATACCATTTTAGACAACCTAGTTAAGCTACCCTACCTAACTAATGTAATTACCCATCTTCTAATAAACCTCATCGATTCGGGTACTAAGGACTAAACTTCTCCCCATTCCCAACATTACGTTACGTTCGTGCGTGGGGTGTCTCGCGAAGCGAAATCCAAACAAGGAACCCCCCCGATACACTACTACGTGACAATGTTGATCATCGGGATCCATTAGGCCTTCAGTACAAAACATATTTATACCATCTCGTATTTATTAATAGTTCTCATTAGAACCTATTATTCGCATTCATATAAATCCGGATATAAATCTACCGGAAGTAATATCACACTTTATTCATTCTTTTCACTTTATACAAGGTTAGGTTATATGATATCTCATCTCATATATATCAACAGTATACAATACGCAACAAGTATATTAATCATCCACCGAACTATAATATAAGTGGCTTAGTCATTCTCATTTACTAAGCATCCGTGAATTATCTCAAGTACACATATATGTTAATCGCAATACATATATAGATATATAGCACCCCTAGCCTCAGCTGCGGTGCACTCATACTCTGCTATCCAATCCAAGTACATCTCGTACAAAAAGGATTACCCGTTCCACATCACTCAGGAACTGTAACAATACAAATCACACGTATTGGAGGCGAACATAGTTCACGTACCTACGGGTCACGCACATACCTACGCTCCCATAAGCAGCGGACTTATCAACTCACAAATAAGCCTTTCACAGCCCTATGTTCTTGAGGTACCAAATCTAAAATCCCCCCGAAGGCAACACAGGATAAGATTGTCCTCTTCCGAACGTCAACCTCCCGTGATAGTAAGTATGGTAGGTATGTCATACACATAATAAAAAAAATCATATAGGTACACATTCCACCTATATACATATATCATCAATTTGGTATTCACACAACCATATTATAATTATAGGTATTTCTCTCACCTATACATAATTCCCATAGGTAATTATTTAACCCATGTATATAATAACATTCGAGCATACGCACAACCCGTATAATAAATTTCCCACATAGTATATTTATCTCTTGAATATCCTACGCATTAATCAATTTTAACTAATCCTCAATACATCATTTCCGATATTTTCTCACCGCACGATGACAATACCAACGACACCGATATATATTATTTATCTATTCTCAATCTTTTATGGCTATAATCTCCAAACTCTAGTAACGATAGCTAATAACCTTGAATATTCTCATTCACAATAATACAAGCCGTCACACAATTAAAACACTACCCCAATACATGTTCCCTTATTTAACATTCAAATCACACTTAAATACCCCTTTAAGTATTTTTCCTCACGAACACCCCTATTTGGGTAAATCTTGGATTTTACTTTCAACTAACCCAAGGTACACGCCTTACTAAAAAAAATATTTAGAAGTCCCCACACTATTTTTAGGAACCCCAAATATTTATCTCCAAATAATTCTAGCCTTTATTTTTCCAATTTCCGAGTGCATTTCCGAGTTGGTGATTTCACCGCGGAACTGACATCTTGTAAAAATCATAACAATTAAAAAAAAAATCATAAAAATACGCGGTCGGCGCCCACGCGACCATATCGAAATTATCTACAACTTTTATGTTTTGATCGAGAGCTGAATCGGTTGTCTTTCTGTCCGAAACAGCCCGGAAGTGGGCTGGTCACTATTTACCTTCTTCTCCAAAAATCCAAACCTCCATTAAAACACATCCAAGCTTTTTATCTCCTCTCTCATCATCATTCAACCTCAAATAACCATAAATACACACATTCAAAGGGTTCCAATCATCCTAGAACCCAGATCCAACAATTAATTTCACTTAATTTCAAGTTTCTCAAATTGGGTATTAATCGAGTTATATCCGTTTTAATCTTTCGAAAACCCCTTTGATCCAAGAAATTTCAACCCAAAAATCTTTAGTTTTATACCAACTACAATATGAGAAATTAACACACTAAATCAATATGCAAGTTAAACACTTGCCTTGTGGAATAAATCCGACGTTCTCGAGTCGAATCCCGCGAATTTGGCCGGATTTTCCTTCTCTTCTTCTTCTTTTCTTTCTTCTTCTTATTCTCTTCCTTCTCTCTACTCTCTTCTCTCTCTTAGGGCAGAAATGAAAGGTAAAGGGGGCTTCTTAAGTCTTTAAACCCGAAATTGGGTAAATGCTCAATTGTTAAATGACTCGTGTACCCGTTTACGAGCCCCTACTAGTCCAAAAATGTCCGGAACCCAAATAATACCCCCGGGTAGTCTATTTTGACTATCTCGGCCATTCCGAACCTAATGGTGCAGTCGAAATCTCCATCCAAGGTACTTAACTAAAATTCATTAATTTTGCCCCAACATGTTCAATATGCGTATTTTCCAATTTAAAATATTTTCTTTGTCGCTTTACCCAACTTGCGACATGTAATTAAAAATAATCCATGTAAATATTAATCTGGCACTTACAAACTAATATTTACTATTTACTTTATATTCTGAATTTATTCAATTTCACTCATAAATTCCATAATTACTATTCACAGTAATTCCTCAATTTACCAAATTACGCCCACCTTTGTAATATAAATATCTTTAAAAGTACGGGGTATTACATACTTCCCCCCTTACAACAGAATTTCGTCCTCGAAATTCAGATATAGCCTGTACCACTACTCTAGGATCGGTATATACATTACGTCCTAGCTTAACCAAATTTAGATATAGCCTAACACAATGGTCTCTCACTGTATTCCACCCATCTCAAGGCATATGCTCATATATATAGTCTCATCATCTCTATATATTTTCCCTAATCTTGCACTCTTTTTGTTAAGACCACTTAGCGTAAAGTATTTATTATTAATACCATATCTACTAGTCTCACACAGTAGAAATATTCGTAAATCCATATATATACACATATTGTCACATCATCCCTATACATATATATATATTAATCCTGCACCCCGGGTTAACACCCATTAGCGCACTTAATCAATAATGTTCTTGCACCCCCGGGGTTATCACCCATTAATGCTCTTAATAATAATATCACATAATAGGCATACACACATCCTATTAAGATTCATAGGCATATTCCCATCCTAATTGTACACTTCTCATATGTGTTTTATTCTCATCGCTACGTATTATATAAATATTCAGATTACTATCTCTCTTGTAATCTACAAGGTATATTCCCTATGCCGAATAATTAAAGTATTAACTATCATATACTTTTCCGGAATTTGGTACTACATACACTCCTTCTTTACTTGGAGTATGCTAACCATACAGTCACGCGCAAGCCACTCTTCAATACTCGCTTGAGTAAGACCCCGCTCCACTTTCTCACAATAAATTGGGTAACCTTTTTCATTAAGAGGTACTTTTTTAAATGACTTTCCACAACCTTTCAATCCCATCTCGGGTGTGTTAGCTCTCGTTGCACATAAATGTTTGCATTATCATCATTCTCGCACGACATTCAATACGCTATACCGTTTAACCTTGTTTATAGCCGCCCTTCAGGCATATATTATACATATATATTTTCACATCTTTCAATCTCAGACATTTTTGGGATTTACTAATCAGGGTACCCATACCCCCTATCATCCGTGCATATATGCACCACCATTGCAAACGTTTTGATACATCACACTCACTCTAAATAATGGGCCTCATTTCATTGGCCTGGTACTAACACATGGGTATCCCTTAACCCGAATAATTCGAAATTTAATTCACCCGATACTTGGAAATTCAATCATTCTTAAGATTATCCCATCGATCTTCTTGTGGTTATCTTACAATAGTCTTCGTATATCAGTGCCTTATTGCCCTTACTTCGTGGTAGTCTTAAGATTAAGGTGTCTCTAACACACGTAATATGAGTACTATTCTAAATATTTCCCTAGTGCCCAAGACCTCTCTCAACTTCCGACATTTGCTCGGTTTCATGCGTGGGACGTCTCGCAAAGCGAAATCCAAATAAGGAACCCTCCCGTTACACTACTCCCTCGCATCGTCGGTCATTGAGATATAAAGGTCCAAGGGACACCAACGGGATGTTCTAAATTTTACCTCGTTAACCTACCAGCGTACTTCTACCACTATATCCTTCCATCTTAGTGAAATGCAAAATCTAACTAATTGGGCACCTACTCTCTGCAAAAGCGCTATGAACATTATACCCAAAATGTATTTCCTCTGAATTTGCCTTCTATTCAAGGCCTGAATAAACGTCTCAAATCGATTTCCTTCACCTTAACTCACCCACATACTTGCGATGAGAGAATAATTTTCAGTGCTTCTTTGTAGCACTTATAACTCTATATGATTATACCGTCATCAAACGGATCTCACTCGATAGTGTTTGCTCTACACTAGGTGAATTATCGTCAAAACTAGCATCCTTGCATTATATAACATCTCTCCACTCCCGACGTCATTAAGGTTCATGCGTGGAGCGTCTCGCAAGCGAAATCCAAACAAGGAACCCCTCCTATACACTATTACTTAACTTTGTCGGTCGTGGAGGTTCGCTAGTTCAAATATGCCACTCGGATAATCCCATCTCTCCTATCGACAAAATGTGGTCAAAACTCTTAATTCTTTCCAGGAGCCACACCACCAAGCGCTTGTACTAACACTAAGTCCTTAGCCCAAACAACAATGAGCTTAAACTCACAGCTCAATAATAAAGCCTGCATACCTTAAATTGTATCTATAAGGTCCCCATGCATTCAAATCATGGTAATGAAACATCTCCTCATCAAATTTTCATCTAAACAAGTAATCAAGGCGAGCTCATCCACCATTTATCTCGCATTCCATGCGTTATTATGTTCGTATATATATGTTTCACATCTTAAATAAATATATATACATTATACTATACACATTAAGTATATCCATACTTATATATCACACACTATATAAGTATAAATAACCATCCCTCAGAGCTATAACTCAATGGATGCAGTCTCTCAATGCTATCATCTTCCAGGGAATTACTCACACATCATCCTGGGTACCAGCGATCAGACTATTGCACCGACTTGGTAAAAACCAAATCACAATGAATGGGAAGCAATCATAGTTCCTCCGAGGAAATGAGAACGAAGCATACCCACCACGTCTCAATCCTGATAAAAATCACACAACTCCTCAAGCTAGGGGCCTCACCCAAAATGCATAACTTCCCATGATAGCACTAGAGGGGTATGTTTCATATAAATATACCAATCACATACATATATATTTAAACATATCACATATACGTCTCAATATGCTCGTGTATATATACAATATAATCGGCTAATCGTGTATATATACAATATAATCGGCTAATCGTGTATATCTCTCGTAACATTAGCCAGTATTTCCTGAATAAACATATTCGATTTTTATCCTATAAGTATTCACTTACTTATAACATAAATAAATATTAAGCTTATCACAACTAGCTCGTATCCCAATTATATCCAAAATTTCAATTCGAATCCCAAGATTCTTTATCCCATTTGACTCTTAAAATCACAAAGTCTCACAACTTTATATATATATATATATATATATATATATATTTTTTTTTTTTGCATATTTCACACCTTGCATTAAAATAAATATAACTCACTCTACATAAGTCCAATTACTAGTGAGTCTATCATTCCACTGGAGAAGCCTCTTCCTCCCTTGTACCTACCTTACTCCGGTACTAACTTCACTTATCGATGACACTCTTTATTCACCGTTGGTCTCTGACCGATTCTTATGTGAATAACCTAGAAACTTCATTCACTTCATTCTAAATCACGGGAATTTTCATTTTAAAACCGTCTGTAAGATTAATTTATGAGCAAATATTATGCTCCTCTATATATGGTGACCATCATTCCCACTATTTCACATTGCTCCAACGAGTGAAACATATTTCCTCAAATTTTCACATATGGATATTTCCATACCCAACTCTAGGCCCAAGCTTTCGATCCTTCAACTTCCTAGAAGTGAAGTTACACTATTTTCGCCTATCTCAACTTCAATGCACGATCCTCATCAAAGACCTCTTAAGCTTTTTCCCCATCTAACTTCACTGGGAAATTCAAGTTTAGCACCATTCTCTACTATAGCGGTGCATAGATAATTATAACTACTATCCTATAGTAGTCATTGTAGCAATCAATGACAATGCCGCAAGGAAAATGACCTTTACCGCGATCCTCATTTCCAACATCAACTTATAGCTCTAACTAAGCCCCGTCTCCTCCTTCCCTCACAATGGACTTCCATGGTCGCCCTTCGTCAATCAGCGCACGAATCCCGAATGAGCGCGCAAAAGATTTACTATAATCTTACATAATGGCAGGAGAACGAAATCTCACAAGAGGATATAAACAATCGTAATCATAAGGCTCTATATCAAATCAAAAGCAACGCTGAAAGCGTAGTACGTCCGCACAGATTCCTAAGGACACTAGAACCTGATGCTCTGATACCACTTGTGACACCCCGCCTAATAAAATACCGGGCGATCACTCCTATATCAAATTAAAACAGGAGTCTCATGTGGTTCATTCTTAACATCACTGTCGAAAACCAAATAATTACTAATATCCTATTAGGCCGACGTCAAAATTTTAAATTAACTAATCTTTTTAACCAAACCATCCAAATACAATAAGGACAACAGTTTATATGCAACAACTGAAATAAAATAAAGTAAAATAACCGAACACTCGGTCCAAATAATACAACCAAATCGAATTCCACACAAAAGACGGTAAATGAATAAATGAGTACAGTTGGGCCATTAGCCCGAATATGACTACAATACCTCCTATCTAGATCTCAATGATGGAAGCGTCTACAATAAACCTGCTTGCAACCACAACTGCTGCAGCAAACGTCTGACTCAAATGAATTATTATCCAGGCGTCCCTGTGTCTGGACACCTATATATATATATATATATATATATATATATATATATATAGCAAGAGAGGGGAAAAGTAGAGAAAATGGGTCAGAGCCCGATTGATGAAAATATTTTAGCAAGTGCATAAAATCCATATTTTAAAATATGTTATTTCTCATATTTTAAACTGGTATCGCTCTCACATGAGATACACCTCACCCCTCTTCTAACAGTGCACAACTAGCGCATACCATTTTAGACAACCTAGTTAAGCTACCCTACCTAACTAATGTAATTACCCATCTTCTAATAAACCTCATCGATTCGGGTACTAAGGACTAAAATTCTCCCCATTCCCAACATTACGTTATGTTCGTGCGTGGGGTGTCTCGCGAAGCGAAATCCAAACAAGGAACCCCCCCGATACACTACTACGTGACAATGTTGATCACCGGGATCCATTAGGCCTTCAGTACATAACATATTTATACCATCTCGTATTTATTAATAGTTCTCATTAGAACCTATTATTCGCATTCATATAAATCCGAATATAAATCTACCGGAAGTAATATCACACTTTATTCATTCTTTTCACTTTATAAAATGTTAGGTTATATGATATCTCATCTCATATATGTCAACAGTATACTATACGCAACAAGTATATTAATCATCCACCGAACTATAATAGAAGTGGCTTAGTCATTCTCATTTACTAAGCATCCGTGAATTATCTCAAGTACACATATATGTTAATCGCAATACATACATAGATATATAGCACCCCTAGCCTCAGCTGCGGTGCACTCATACTCTGCTATCCAATCCAAGTACATCTCGTACAAAAAGGATTACCCGTTCCACATCACTCAGGAACTGTAACAATACAAATCACACGTATTGGAGGCGAATATAGTTCACATACCTACGGGTCACGCACATACCTACGCTCCCATAAGCAGCGGACTTATCAACTCACAAATAAGCCTTTCACAGCCCTATGTTCTTGAGGTACCAAATCTAAAATCCCCCCGAAGGCAACACAGGATAAGATTGTCCTCTTCCGAACGTCAACCTCCCGTGATAGCAAGTATGGTAGGTATGTCATACACATAATAAAAAAAATCATATAGGTACACATTCCACCTATATACATATATCATCAATTTGGTATTCACACAACCATATTATAATTATAGGTATTTCTCTCACCTATACATAATTCCCATAGGTAATTATTTAACCCATGTATATAATAACATTCGAGCATACGCACAACCCGTATAATAAATTTCCCACATAGTATATTTATCTCTTGAATATCCTACGCATTAATCAATTTTAACTAATCCTCAATACATCATTTCCGATATTTTCTCACCGCACGATGACAATACCAACGACACCGATATATATTATTTATCTATTCTCAATCTTTTATGCCTATAATCTCCAAACTCTCGTAACGATAGCCAATAACCTTGAATATTCTCATTCACAATAATACAAGCCGTCACACAACTAAAACACTACCCCAATACATGTTCCCTTATTTAACATTCAAATCACACTTAAATACCCCTTTAAGTATTTTTCCTCACGAACACCCCTATTTGGGTAAATCTTGGATTTTACTTTTAACTAACCCAAGGTGCACGCCTTACTAAAAAAAATATTTAGAAGTCCCCACACTATTTTTAGGAACCCCAAATATTTATCTCCAAATAATTCTAGCCTTTATTTTTCCAATTTCCGAGTGCATTTCCGAGTTGGTGATTTCACCCCGGAACTGCCATCTTATAAAAATCATAAAAATTCGAAAACAAATCAGAAAAATATGCGGTCAGTGCCCACGCAACCGTATCAAAATTATCTACAACTTTTGTGTTTTGACCGAGAGCTGAATCAGTTGTCTTCCTGTCCGAAACAGCCCGGAAGTGGGCTGGTCACTATTCACCTTCTTCTCCAAAAATCCAAACCTCCATTTAAACACATCCAAGCTTTTTATCTCCTCTCTCATCATCATTCAACCTCAAATAACCATAAATACACACATTCAAAGGGTTCCAATCATCCTAGAACCCAGATCCAACAATTAATTTCAATTAATTTCAAGTTTCTCAAATTGGGTATTAATCGAGTTATATCCGTTTTAATCTTTCGAAAACCCCTTTGATCCACGAAATTTCAACCCAAAAATCTTTAGTTTTATACCAACTACAATATGAGAAATTAACACACTAAATCAATATGCAAGTTAAACACTTGCCTTGTGGAATAAATTCGACGTTCTCGAGTCGAATCCCGCGAATTTGGCCGGATTTTCCTTCTCTTCTTCTTCTTTTCTTTCTTCTTCTTCTTCTCTTCCTTCTCTCTACTCTCTTCTCTCTCTTAGAGCAGAAATGAAAGGGAAAGGGGGCTGCTTATGTCTTTAAACCCGAAATTGGGTAAATGCCCAATTGTTAAATGACTCGTGTACCCGTTTACGAGCCCCTACTAGTCCAAAAATGTCCGAAACCCAAATACTACCCCCTGGTAGTCTATTTTGACTATCTCGGCCATTCCGAACCTAATGGCGCAGTCGAAATCTCCATCCGAGGTACTTAACTAAAATTCATTAATTTTGCCCCAACATGTTCAATATGCGTATTTTCCAATTTAAATATTTTCTTTGTCGCTTTACCCAACTTGCGACATGTAATTAAAAATAATCCATGTAAATATTAATCTGGCACTTACAAACTAATATTTACTATTTACTTTATATTCTGAATTTATTCAATTTCACTCATAAATTCCATAATTACTATTCACAGGAATTCCTCAATTTACCAAATTACGCCCACCTTTGTAATTTAAATATCTTTAAAAGTACGGGGTATTACACGAGGAAAATCCAAAATGGAAAAAATCTCGGACTACCCCTAGCCCTAAGTACACTAAGTACGGATTTAATGTCACGAGACAGATGACTCACTACACTCGACTTGAATCCGTCCAAGCCTCGACGCGTCTTTTTGCAGCCGCCTGTGCCTAGCCGATAATCCCGGACTCCACCGGAACCTTGGACTCCTACAATGAAGTTTTTGTATAACCATCAACCCTCACTCTAAGCCTTTCTCCAAGTGGGAATGCCGCAGCATCAAACAAGTCTTCTTCTTTAAGGGATGTTAAAGTAAACCCAAACAACTCTTCAAACGGTAGAGTAGAATCCAGTGCCAAACAAAATTCCAAGCAAAGATATATATATATATAAAGAATATTTGGATTTAACTAACTATTGGGTGAATACTTGGTTTTGTTCTCGGAATAAATCAATTTGAATAACAAATACCAAGGGAATTTTTTATGGAAGAATTAAGCTCTCTAAAACTCTCTAAGAGATGGGAAAAGTTCTCTCAAAAAAGTTGTCCGAAAATGATTTTAAACTGACAAAAGGTAGTGGGGACAAAAAGGTGGGAAATTGGAAATACTACTAAAATAACTATTCCCGCTGAAATCTCGTTCGAACGAAATTCCAGGTCGTTCCAACGATAATGTTCGAACGAGATTTCAAAGGTCAAAACAGGCCAAAAGCTCGTTAGAAAAACTCGTTTGAACGAGTTCGTTAGAATGAAACTTCGAACGATAAGTCCATGTCCATTTGGAAATCTCGTTGGTAAACTCGTTCGAAATCTCGTTCGAACGACATTCTCATTCGAACGAAAAGTCAGAATATCCAATTTTCATTATATTATCATTATAAGCCCAAAACATGATTTTCTGAGAAAAATAAATAGTTTTTATATATGAAGAAAATGTTTACACTCGATAAATATTCCAATTCTCCCTATATATAAAAAATGCATTCATACCTTTTGAAGACTATGGAATCCTCATGTTGATGACGTGAAACGTGGCACTTAAAAATCGACAATGATGTGAACTATAAATATTGGCCGCTACATCTTCAAGAACTTTACGTGTTATAGGCTTGGAGGATACTCATAAAAACTATCCTATGACACAAATATTTTTGTCCGGAATTGAGCCAAAACTACAAAGGACTCAATTGGAAATTTGTGTCCTTACAGGGCTATTATTCGAACAACAGTGTGAAGGTCACGAGATAGGTCAGGAGATATAGGACTTCTAACGATGTGCTACCTACTTACAGTAGTAGGTCGCGTGATCTATAGATCGAATGACATTGATGGTATCAGAGCATCAGGTTCTAGTGTCCTTAGGAATATGTGCGGACGTACTACGCTTTCAGCGTTGCTCTTGATTGCTATAGAGCCTTATGATTAGGATCATTGATTCTTCTCGTGAGATTTCATTCTCCTGCCATGGTATAAGATTATAGTAAATCTTTTGTGCGCTCATTCGAAGTTCGTGTGTTGATCGAGGATGAGTGACCAAGGAAGGCCGTGATGAGGGCTGCAGGAGGCAGGGTGTGGTGGATTTTCCTTTTCATGAAGAAGTTAAGGGGAGACTAATAAAGTGATTATCAGGATCGCGGATATGGATTCCAAGATACTGATAACCTTAAAAAGGTCGGGGTGACCCGAGATAGGGCTTTGATTAAGAAATTTTTGGTTCAGTTAAGGTAAGTGTATTAAGTCCGAGAACCTTTTGGAGTCGCTAGGGTGATAGGCGAAGATGTTGTTATGAGTTTCACCTCAATTGAAGGAGGTATGTTCTCTGTGACAAGATTGAGTAACAATATTTTATTATCTCTAGATTCGTGTGTGATACGAGTTTGTAAATAGTATCGATAACGTTATGTAGTATATGTTTATGTGCTTTTTCGCAATAGTGAGAATTTATTTTCTTTCATTCGCAGAGAAGAGCGGGTGTTAGTATTTTGAGTGTATATTAGATTGGTTTTACTCGCTATGTGTATGTTATACGAGTATGGTGTTATTTTGAGTTGAATATGATATTCGTTATTCGGAGCGATAGTAGGCTAATAATGGCAAGACTATCGTGTCCGCAGTTCCAGGGTGGAACGGGTTGTGGTTGCGATATCTCACCTGGATACAGGTTAAGTTCGCCTTTATTATTATGGGTAGAGGGAACTTCGATGAGCAGAGGTTTCATTATCGTGATTTGAGTGAGTGGCGACCTTATAGATATGATTTGAGGTGTGCCAGGTTAATTGTTGTGCTGTGAGTTTGAGCTTGTTATTGATTGCGCAAGTACTGAGTGGGGTACAAGCGCTTAGTGGTGTGGCTCCTGGTTAGAGATGGGAGTTCAGACTACATTTGGTTGGAAGAGGGGATAGGATTATCCCGATTGCATATTCAAAAATAACGGACCTCCATGACCGATAAAGTTAAGTAGTAGTGTGTGGAGGGGTTCCTTATTTGGATTTCTCTTTGCGAGACACTCCACACAGGAACCTTAACGGCGTCGGGAGTGGAGAGATGTTATAGGATGAAAGGATGTTGGTTTTATTGATAAGTCATATAGTGTGGATGAAACACTATGGACTATGAGCCATGTGATGATGGTATGCTTATAGAAATAATGTGCTATGGAAAAGCACTAAAGTGGTCCTCTCACCATAAGTGGATGGGTGAAGTAGGAATTAAAGAAATTAATTTGAGTATTATAGACAAGCTTTAATGAAAAGGCAAATTTTGGAGGAAATATCTTTTGGATATGATGTTCGTAACGCTTTTGCAGAGAGTTGGCGCCTCGGTTAGTTAGATTTCCTTTTTGTATAGTTGGAAGGATAGAATAGTAGAAATGCGTTATTAGGTTAGCAAGGTAGGATTTAGGACGTCCTGCTGGTGTGCCTTGGGCCGTTACATCTCGGTGACTGACGACGCGAGGGAGTAGTGTAACAGGAGGGTTCCTTGTCTGGATTTCGCTTTGCGAGACGTCCCACGCATGAAACCGAGCAAATGTCGGAAGTTGAGAGGGGACTTGGGCACTAGGAATATACGTAGGATTATACTCATTTTACGTGGGTAGGATAACGCATAGATCGTAGGATTATCAAGGAGTAAGTTCAAGAGAGTTAGTGGCACCGATATAGGAAGATTGTGGGAAGTAAACCATAAGAATATTGGTTAATTGGCCCTAAGGAGAATTGAATTTCGCGGGTTAGGAGGACCCATGTGTGAGTATTACACCGAGGAAAGGAGACCCTTATTTAGAGAGAGTGTTACATGTCAGATGTTCAAAATGGATGTGCAGATGTGCACGGGTTAAAAGGGGTGTATGGGCGCCTTAGTAAGTTAGTTTTATATACCGCCTGAGATGGAAGGAATGTAATACATAGAGTTAAAGGGTATGCCGAGATGGTAGTATATCATAGTATAAACCTTGTTAGAGGTGAGTGCTGATTGAGTATACGGTTAAGAGTTATGGGGTAGTACCATTCCACTTTGAGGTATTAGGATGTGGAGTGATTCACGATCCTAGGTTAGTGTTGGTTGTATCCAAATTTCGAGGACAAAATTCCATTGTAAGGGGGAAGTATGTAACAACCCGCACTTTTATGGCAAACTAAATTTAATAATTAAGTGCAAATTGGGAATTTAAGAAATTATCGTGAATAGTAATTTTTGGAATTTTTAAGGATTTAATGATTTTTTATGGGTGTGATATTTACTTCTGGTGTTAAGTAAATGAACCGAATTATTTTAATAATATGTCGCAGCTAGGTAAAACGACAGAGGATAATATTCAATGGAGATATGGCATTTAGTTATGTTGGGTTAAATTAGTGAGTTGCGGTCAAGTACCTCGGATGGAAATTCCGATTGCGCGGTTACTCTCAGAATGGTTGAGATAGTCAGAATAGAGTATCCGGGGGGAAGTAATTAAGTTTCGAGAATTGTTTGACCCGTTTGAACTCGTAATTGAGTAAACGAGTCATTTTTGAGTTAGTAAGGGATAAACCCTTATTTTCTCTCTTATAACTGACGAGAGAGAGGAAGAGAAAGAAAGAAAAGAAAGAAAAGAAAGAGAGAAAAAAGGAAGAGGAGAAAAGAAGAGAAAATGGGGGATTTCGGCCCAAACTCCGCCGGATTCGACTCGAGGTCGTCGGATTTCATCCTCCAGGGAAGTGTGTACTTGCTTTATTTCATTTTGTGCATTTATTTCATATTATAGTTGGTAAACTATATGATTTTGGGTTAGAACCCTTAAAGTAAAATTGGGAAAATTTAAATATGAGTTTACATATTGATGTAATGTAAACTCTTAATGATTTATAGTATTAAAACCATTGTAATGGAGTATAAAATGGAATTGAAATGGGAGAAATGCCAAAACTAGATTTTTATGGTTTTAGGGTTTAAATATAAGGTAAATGGTTTAATACCCCAAATCAATTGATGTGTCAGTTGTAAAATATAGATTAGATGTTTATTGAGCTGTTGGATGAGCTTAGAAACAACAAAAATGGAGAATAATGGAGGTTTGGATTTTTTTTTGAAGATGATGAATAGTGCTTCTTAACTGAATTGATTCGGCCAGGGAGAATCGATACGGCTCTTGGTCAAAAAATGAAATTTGTATATCTTTTCGACACGGTCGCGTGGACACTGACCGCGTATTTTTCTAATTTTTTTTGGATTTATAGTGATTTTCTACGGAAAGCTGTCCGAGATCGAAATCGTTAGTCAGAAATTAAGGTTAGAATTAATTAGAGATAAGTATTAGGGTTTCTCAAATAGAGTGTTAGGACCTCTAAAGGACTGGAGTAGATATGAAAACTTTGGGTTTGTAGGAATAAATCCGAGTTATAACTTAAATGGTGATTGGATTAAATTTTGGGTTTTTTGGGTTAGATATAAAACCCTAGGCAAATTTGGGATTTTCGGACAAGCCGAATCGGTTCAGTAAGAGACAGTTTGAAAGTTGAACCATTTTGAATCGATTCGAACAGGCCGAATCGATTCGGTACCCTGCGAATCGATTCAGTACAGGCCGAATCGATTCGGTACTGGCAGACTTTTGAGGTTTTCTCCTTTTAAAGTTTAGGGAGATTTAAACTATGGTTTTGGAGATTATTATCGGGGATTCTAGATATGATATTAGGACTCCTAGATAATGGTATTGAGGGTGAGTAAACCCCGGGATGAAAGAAGGAACCTCAAATTAATTTAGTGTACGATCTGGGGTATGGGTTTAATGAATGCTTGGGAATACTTTTGGGTTAAGTATTGTGAGAGTGCGATTACTTAAATGCTATTATTAGTATAAATTTGTACATTTGGGTTTATGCACAAGTCCTTAAATAGCGATCCAGGTGTGAGAATATTTGAGAGAGAATACTTAAATATTATTACGTGATTGGCAATTATGGCCATATGTATATATATATATATATATATATATTCGAGGAGGAATATATAGTGTATATATATACTATGTGATTAAAGTATATATATGATTTGATGTAAATGACTTTGGAAAATGTAAAACATGAAAGTTTTTAAAATGGAAAAGAAATGATTTTCATAAATAATAATTTGTGTATACACACCTCTCTAAATCGCTATCATAAGGGACGTTGCGCACGTCAGGTGAGGTCCCCTGGCTAATGAATGTAGGGGAATATAGTCCTAGGCTATATGAGCGATTATTGCATGTTTTCTGCGCTGGTGAGGTAATTCTGGCTGTGGTTATGACTCTCCCGCAGGCATATGACCACTTCCCGGCGTCTTGCATTGTAGGATCTCAAGTTGTCTTGATTGATATGCCCTGGAAGATGATAGCCATTTAGGAGCGCACACAGTGTGAAAACCCGAATGGGCGGTCTTAGAAAACGTTATATAATATGTAATATAACTATTTTCAATAATGTGGGACATTATTGATGTTAAAGCAATTTATGATAATAAATTGGCTTTAAATACATTTCCTGGATGGAATAAGGGAAATGGGAGCATATAAGATGAAAAAGCATTTTTATGATAATAAAATTGTCTTTTAAATACCTTTCCTGGATAGAAGAAAGGAAATGGAAAGTTTTGAGATAAAAATGAAATTGAAGTAAACCTCAGTCCAGGAGATATATCCGGATGTGCATTATAAAGATGAATATCGAGTAAATGAATTCTTATTCCGGGAGATATATCCGGAAGTGTAATATGATATGTATCTAAAAGATAAGTATGATATGTATATTATTATATGAGAATATATATATATATATTTTTCGTGTACTGAGGGTCTAATGGATCTCGATGATTGACCTTGCCACGCTATAGTGTATCAGGGGGGTTCCTTGTTTGGATTTCGCTCTGCGAGACACCCCACGCACGAACATGGCATAGTGTTGAGACTGGGGAGAAGTTTAGCCCTTAGTACTTGGAATAACTAGGGTTGTTAGAAGTTGGGTAACAGAGTAGTTAGGCAGGGTAGCTTGACTAGGGTAATTTTGTTAGGAAGCATTAGGCGTGCACTATTAGAAGAGGGGTGAGGGGTATCTCATGGGAGTGTGATACCAATTTAAATATGAGATAAAACATATTTTTAAAATAAAGCATTTATGCACTTGCAAAATATTTTCACGACTCGAGCACTGACCCGTTTATCTACTTTTTCCTCTTTTGCTATTTATTATATATATATATAGGAGTCCAGACATAGGGATTCCTGGATGACACTTCTTTCGAGTCAGACGTCTGTTGTAGCAGCTGTGGACGCATGCAGGTTCTCGATAGACGCTTATATCCGTGTACTCTAGATAGGAGGTACTGTATAAACATTCGAGCTAACAACCCGACTGCATTTATTTATTATTTCACCGCATTTTAGTGCGGCATTCAATATGGTTGTGTTATATTTGAATCGAGTGTTCGGTAATTCTATTTCATTTCAGTTTCATTTATATAAACCGTGTGGATTTTTCAATTTAGTAGTTGTTTAAAAAGAGTAGTTAAGTAAAATTTTGACGCCAGCCTAATAGGTTATTAGTAATTAAATTTGTTTTCGACAGTGATGCTGAGAATGATCCATATGCGACTCCTGTTTTAATTTAATATAGGAGTGATCACCCGGTATTTTATTAGGCGGGTTGTCACAGTAAATTCATCGAAAATACTAAAGTTTTATGAAATAAATAAAAGGGTGATTCCGGTAAAGGAATGCGTTTGGGAAAATGAAATGTAATGGTTCCAAGTGTTGAACCGGGTGTCTTAAATAAGTAAATTAGTCTGAATATATATCTATATAATAAAGTAGGAAACTTATGTATGTCACAATTTTGAACTATGATGTCATCTTTATAAATTTTTTTTGCACTTCCTATTTTACCCTTGAAATTTTTTGTTTCCCCCACTTTTGACACACTCTAATTTGTTTCCCCCTTCTCTTCAAAATTCAAAAACATGGGTAAGAATGTAAATTGGTTTGATTCTCCAAAACGTCTCTCATTTTTCCTGTACCACCTACACACACGCAAGATACCCGACTCTCTCCTCCATTTCTCTCTCTCCTCACACACCCGCGCGCACCCGGTAAGATTGTTTGAGGGTTGTAATTTTTGGTTTCGTGTTTGGATAATATTGTTTGAGCGTTTTAATTTCGATTTGTGTTTGGATAATGTTTGATTTATGTTTGGATAATATTGTACATGAATACCCATTTCGTCCGATTTAATGTTTGATTTGATTTCTGTTCATCTTCAGATTTGATTTTTTTTCATCTTCATAAGTCTCATACACTTTGTTATTGTGTACCCATACCCTTGGTATATAGAAAAAATATAAATCTCTCTATCTTTCTGCCTATCTCTCACTACTCTCTTTCTCTCGGCTCTCATTCTCTCAAATCTAACAAGACCCTAACCACAACCACACAAACATGCTCTCTTTCTCTTTGCTCTCTGTTTTTTATTTTTATTTTCATTTATTTTGTTATTTTTTTTCCCAGTTTTCTTAGTTTGTGTCTTCCTTTTTTTTTTCTTTTTTTTTCATCTTCACCTACTCAATTAAGTTTTTGGTTTGATTCATGAGTTTTTGGGGGTGGTGGTATGTATTAAAATTTAGAGCGTTTTGGATTTATGTGCTCATGTTATTTTGTTTACTTCAACATGAATGGCTTAACGCTTTTTTTGTAGGTGGCGAAGATGAAGAAAATGAAAGAAACATGACTACCTAGTGTCTCATACACAATTATGACTTGATCCTTTTATGTAGTAAGTTGTTTGAACATTACAGCCTCTCGTTGTCTTTGGAATTAAGGTTTTCATGTGTGATGGCTACATAATTAATGCAGTCCTTTATTTTGATTTTTTAATTCATTTGGTTTTGTATTTTTGGATTACCAGTATAGGCAATTGTTTCCTAGAGATCTTATTCATGAATGTTTAACTGACTTTGCTTGGTACTATTTCTACACTGAGTTTGTTGGGTTAGTTACATGAGTTTGACAAAAAAATATATATGGTGTGAAAAACATATATGCTTTTGGCCTACATTTTGTGTATTTCTTTAATACATTAGGTAAGGTATACTATTGGCCTACATTTTCTTCATTTATGTGTTTCTTTCATTCATTATATTGTGAATACCTGATGCATTGTGTATAAATGTGTACATATTGGCAAATTTGATTTAGGCAGCCTTTTATGTCTTTGTTGTTAAATTTTTTTGTAATTACTCAAATATTTGATCTTATTTGGTGTTTTTCAGTCATTATTGGCAAATAATGCAACGATTTTTATATAATACACTTTGGGAGCACAACACATTAAACATTCATTCAGGTTTCTCTAAGCGCCTCTTAAACAAAGTATGGCATTCATTTGGTGGTTATATCATTGTTCATGATTTGCATTCATCAGGGTTTTGATTACTATATGTCATTAGGGTTCATGATTTGTTTATTTGATTACTATATGTTATTTGTTGAGATGACATGCCATTACAACTGACATTATATTTCAACATCACGGTTAGGATATTTAAAGTTGGAGAACATTTTAGGTTGTTTCTCTCTAACTTATCTTCCACGCACTCACGTAACTCTCCCTCCTATGTGCTCAATATTTTCTCTATTTGGATTTTAGGTTTGATTGGGATTCATAAATTTTTGTTTTGAATATGGTGAAATCTGCAAAAATATATTCTAATAGTTCATTTATGTTTTAAACAATAGTCCTTTCATCAGAGGGTAAGATTTTTCTTTTGGTTTAATGATTTTATTTATTAAATCTCATATAGGCACCTAAGGGCATTTTTATTCAACTTCGAATGATTTTGGTGTGTTTGAGAAAGTTTCTCCCGTCGATTGTAGAAGTTGATTCTATGAAGTTTAGGCATTATTTTACCTCTGTAAGTTCGTCGAATTATTTTTTAAAAACACTATTTTTGAGGTTGTGATAATTGGGACAGGGGATTACTCATTAAAATAGAGGTTATGATAATTGTTTCACTATAATTAACTTGGATATAGATCTATGTTTTATGAAGTAATAGTTTTGTTTTTCTATAGCTTGAAGGTGCACTACTTCAGTGTTAGAAGGTGAACTCGATTATAACTTCGATTTGTTTTTCTATAGCTAGAAGGTACACTACTATACTGTTTGTAAGATATCATTTCAATTGGTTAGCTTAGTATTTTTTTAGATTCATTACATTCACTCACTGTATTTTTTTCTTTAAATCACTTTTTCATAAAAAATTATGCTTGATTTCAATACGATTTTTTTTTCCAATTAGTGATTCATCTTTTCCAATTAGTGATTCATTTTTTAGATTCCAGTTTATTATATTTCACAAGCTTTTCAATCTTTTCATTATATTTCATTTTTTTGACATACTTTTGACGTGTTTTCTTTCGAAAATGTGAAATGTGATGCCTTTTGTTATTTTGTTATTTACCTACTGATAAAATGTTATAATATGTTAGTCGGGGCAAAATATGATGCCGTACTCATGTATAATAATTACATAGGTCATAGATTATCATGTTTTTAATACATAATGTTTTGCAAGAGATTGTTTACTAATATCAAATATGCACACTTCCTACAAATTAATGTTTTGCTGATGTATATGGTGCTCATGTGTTGATGTTTATCTACCTTAAGAACGACCAATACTATAGAAGTTGTTGCTGTCCCACTTGCACCACTTCTCGATACAGTTATGTTGAGAAACATTAGTGATTTTCTCCCAAAAAAGGTATTTGAGATTGATGATATGAAAGCATGGAAGTCAGTTTTTATATTTGTAACTTCATATACATTGGGGATTTCCATGATTGCCAAATCCCCATGGTATATACTTCCTTTGGCTTGGGCATGGATAGGAGCTACAATGACAAGCTTCTTTGTAATAGTACATCATTGTGCACATAAATCATGGAAGTCAAGATTGTAGTCTGAAATACTTTGGTTGTGCATATCAGTGCTTTGAATATTAAGTTCACACTAACCTGGGATAGATGTATAGATCAGTGCTTTGAATATTTTTGTCAACCAAAAAGATTTCTATACATCTATCCCAGGTTAATGTGAACTTAATATTATTTATTCTTATAGCAACACATATTAGACATTTTCAAATGAGTTATTTTAGTGATTCAAATTGAGACTAATCATCGAGATGTCACTTTCACAGCTATAATCTGCTATTTTATTAATTCATACAACGGTATCTGTTATATCTATTACAGTGCTTTCGGAGGCTATTTCGTTCATTTTTATATAACATTTGGAGTATATCTAACCTAAAGAGATGTGTGTGTGTGTGTGTGTGTGTGTGTGTGTGTGTGTGTGTGTGTCTAATATCATTTTATTCTTCATATTTTCATAAGGATTTTTGTGGTTTTGATTAAGGGATTGACCTTTTCTGTCAGCGATTTGACATCATTAAGCGACTTGCTCTCGCTGCCGCAGAGCTTAACTGGGTGCTCTATGTTTTTGTAGGATACGATGGAAAGGATTACTCAAAGCCTGTTGAAAGGTTTGACCTAGAGAACATTCTTGGACCAAAATTATGACTATGGAAATAGAGAGGTGTAGTCATTCTTTGTCTATTATGAATGAAAAATTGTACGTACTAGGTGCTTATAATGGAATTACAATGGTTCCAAGCATCGAGGTACATGCCCTGGGTTGGCTTCAAATGATCTTAGTTTTCTTCCTTTTGTCTAAGAAGCTTCATCACAACACTATCCAATCGTTTCTCACCATTACCTTTTGTTTTGGAGGTCATATACTGGTGTTAAATTTTAGAAGTTTATTCTATAATTTTCCATATTTTATTCATAGACATAAGCTCTTTTAAATCATTATTTTTTCTTTTTATATGGTAAATTTATTTTCTTTCGCAGTAACTTATTTCGTGTTTACATTTTGGGGGTTTTATTCTTTTCTCCCAGGTATGATTTTCGGCTGAAACCGTTCCCTTCATTTTTCAAACTGTGGTTGATGCTCGGACAACTTGAAGAATGACTCGGCCACTTGGATAAAGCTAAGTAAGTATATGATTTGGGTTTGAAAGCTGTCATAATTGTATTCCACTCTGGCTTTCGCTTTCTAACCTAAGAGAAAATGAATGGGCTGAGCAAAGCATGGACTATTCTCACTATGGCTAGGAAGAACCCTTAGAACCCTGAACTCTGGCTTGCTACTATTCGAGCTGAATCAAGGCACGACTTCAAGAGAGAATTTGATATATTGATGGCTAAGGTACTACAGAAGTGCTCCAACAGTGGGATCTTATGGGTTGCCCCGATTGAGATGGTCCCACGCCCTCAATGAAAAACCAAGAGCATGGATGAACTTAAGAAGTTTGACCATGATCCTCATGTCATTGCTGCCATGGATAAGCTATTTTGGCATGTCAGTTGGTTACGAGTTTGACCATGATCCTCATGTCTCCACTGACTTGATTTTTTTTTTGTCAGGTGTAAATTATTTATGATTTCAGTTTAATTTCTTCTTTCAAAAAATATCATTCGTTTGTTATGTTAACAGTTGGAGAATGTCAGTGTTAAGGATGCTCAGTTAGAAAGATTCTTTCTATATATTCTGTTCATAATCAATATGTGCCATATTCAATATTCAGCCCTTCGTAATATGCACCATATTCAATATTTTTTTCGTAATCTTTCAGTTTGTGCAACATTGCCTTTGAACTGTGAAGGAAGCATGAGTAACAATAACAATAACATATTTTGTTCATCTCATATTTGTGTTTTGATTTTCGTGAATATTTTTTTATAAATAGGAAGGAGCTTGAGTGCCACACAGAGCTTGTCGTTAAGTTTATAGAGCTCTTAACCAAGATAGATAGGCGAATTGGAAAGACGCTTGAGGAGGAGCCTTAGGTAAATATGATTTCGACCAACCCTATAGTGGCGGATACCCTCACAGAGTACCCTCCCCTAGGATGTTTTGCTATGAGGGACATGGGTCAAATTGTTTCTATTAGTCACCAAGGCTATAGTCAAGAAGGGTGCCAAGTGAAATGTGATTTTGAAGACTATAATTATCTCTGGACTTAATTATTTCTGGCCTGGTCATTTTATTAGCAATTTTTGTTATAGCCATGGAGGGTTGCACCACAATTCTCTAACCTCACCCCATTCACGACTTTTCCATTCATAGAAGATAGCCAAACATGGGATATTTGGTATTAGAATTTTAGAAAGGCAGAGTCCCATGACGCACTTCCACAAATGATGCTTTCGGTGGAAGTGGCGCTACATGTTTGTTCATCACGCTAGTAGATTCTCTTACTTTTTTTATTATGAAGATATTGTTTGTGAAAGTTTTTATTTAATTTAATAATTGTAGTTGTTTTCTTTTGATTTTAATCTAAAATTAGAAAGTTTTCATCTGATTTTCTTTTATTTAAAAATTTAGTTGATTTGTAATGAATACTTAGTGACTTAGTAACTAAGCAGTCCGTAGTGTTTCTGACAGGAAGGACACAAATCACCAACTAAATGTACTCGAAATGCAGGTTATAAGCCAAACCAGATGAACATATTCCTTAAACGTTATGTCTCATCTTCTTGGGGACACAAACAAGAACTCCAAAACATGATTCTTTGTGCTCAAAAGAAATTTTCTTCAGGTCTGGCCTTTCTCCATAGTGCACATTGATAGATTCGAGAAGATATTGTTGTGGGAAGCTCTCAAGCCTTCTATATGTATTATAGAACCAACCACAATGAGGATAATGACATACTTTTACGGTGTGAAGAATGTTGTTAAATATTAAATGGTCAAAGTAATGAGTCAGAGGACAGGGGAGATACGGTTTCAGTGAAGAATCCTCGAATGGCTCTAGAACTCCATGGTAAATCTGTTGCAGCTACTGGTATCTCTTGGTTTTCTTTATATTTGGAATTTTGTGGTTTCAAATTTTGTTGAATTTACAATATATTTACTTTATATTTGAAATGAACCTGCATATTTATAGTATTTATTATCCTTTTGTTATGTTAGATTTTGGAGATTTGGGACTTGGTTACATGATTTGTCCATGATTTGGAGCTTTCGATTATGTTTCTTCCAATTCTTATTTTTTTCTTCTTTTCTTCTTAATGGTCAATAACCATATTATTGTTCAGTACTGATAGTGAATATAGTAGCGGTTCTGTTTGTTTAGAAGTGATAAGGATATTGCTTTATTTTATATCGTGTACCATTCAATTATTGAAGATTGTACGACATTCTTAAATATGAAAGATCAATATGATGAAAAATAGTACGTGATTAATATGTGAATGCTGAAATATGAATGTCATGGAAAATCAGTTTGGAATATGCAAATCTCAGAAACTGGACTAAAACGTATCAATAATCATAGATTCTTCGAAAAATTTACTCTCCTTTCTTATTTGTTTTTGTTTTTTCTTTAAATGTCTTTGTACAGACGCATGCTGAATTTAGTCTCTACATTTATGCACATCACGCATGATTTACCATGATAATGTCATTGAACTGCCATTGACACTGTTACTATGCTAGCAATGTAAACGGGGAATTTTTGTGTTGGATTATTATTTTACAAAAGATAACACTATACAATCATTTAGCTTTTGGTTTAGCACAATTATAGAAATTTGTATTTGGTTTAAATTTCCTTTGACCGTATTCGGTTGTTGTAACAACCCTCGATTTTTGGAGACTGAGAAATTAAATTTTGGGAAAATAAAATTTAATTAAATTGGAGAATTTCAAAATTTGGGACTTGAGGCCCAAAAATAGAGAATATTTCAAAGTATTCCGGATGATATTTTTTAGGGTCCCATCGATCCCGGAAGGGTCGAGATAGTCAAAATGACTGTCATTGGGTTTTATTTCGGCTCCGAAATGTTTTTAAGTTATTTTGGCTCGAATTGGAGTAAACGAGTCATTTAAAGTGTGTATTAACATTTAAAATTGGGTTTATTGTTTTAAAGGGATTTAAGGCTTACGGATCAAGCCTTTCTCATTTTGAGAAAGAGAGAAAAAGCCCTAGAGGGAGAAAGAAGAGAGAAAGAAGAAGAAAGGAAGAGAAAGAGGAAGAAAAGCTTGGGGATTTCCGGCCCAACCGCGACATCGAGGACGATTCAACCTCTACAAATCTGAGGCAAGTGTTTAATCTTGCTAAATAGCTATTGTGTATTTCATTTCATAATTTGTGGGGTAAAGAAATGGTTTTTGGGTATAAGTATCAAAACCTAATTTTTGGGTTTAAATCTTGAAATGAATGTTTAAATATGGATTTAATGGAATAGAAATGGTTGGGATCAACTTTAGGTTGATTTATTGGCTTAAAATCATGTTGTGATAAAGATTTGGGGATGGGAATGAAAATTTTAGGGTTTAAATTCGTGGGGTTTGCTGAAAATGGAAAAATCGGCCAAGGCAACTGGTATGGCCGGTCGACCGCGGTCTGGGGACCGGTCGACCGCGCCTTAAGGGAAAAGCCTACTGCATTTCTTCGTAGGCAAAATATGGACCCGCGGTCGACCGGGGGTCTGTGACCGGTCGACCGGTCCCCTGTTTTTAGCCCAAAACTTGGACTTCTTTTCCCCCCCTTTTTTTTTTGAGTTTATTCTTAGGGGCTTCCTTAATGAGTTGTTTTAGGGGTTTTCCTAAGATGACTTCTAGCCCTTTTTGGTTGGGTTTGTTGATTTGGGGTTCTCTCTTATAAAGTAAGAGATATCTTTTGGTGACTTATAGGGGGTCTCTCACTTAGTATCGAATAGTGGGAACTTCTTGGAATCATTGGATAAGAAATATCCATGTATGTTGTGAAATTTCTAAGCCGACATTTATGTCAAATCCTTATAAGGATAGGATATGGTTAAAATATAATTTGGGGTCAAATGAAGAGAGTGGTTGCATACTCTTTAAGAGTGAGGGGTCTCATATCCTTAGAAATGTTTAGCTTAAGGGACAATTGATAACTCAATAGGAGTAAGGGTTTCTGAGACTTATTCGAACCATAGGTGACCGTGAGAACGCTTTGGGTCCATACTATCAACTAGAATAAGCGGTAGCATAAATCCTAGTTAGGATAGTTTACACGAAATTATGGGGATATGACCATTGAGATTCCAATACTTGAAATGAGGTTGGAATAAATTAAGGTTTTAGACTATTAAGTCATGTGTGTGCCTATGGTTAAATAGTACTAAAGGTAATTATGTACCTTTGGATATGGATGAAATGTGTAGTGATGGATTCCTACACATACTCTTGGGTGATAACCCAAATGTTGAATATATATGTATAGATATATATACATATGGTTTTGGGAGACTATTCATCATAGGAAAAATGATTGAATATGTTTCAAGTGAGGGATTGTATTCACGTATCGAGGTACATTTAATGGAAATTGTGGTGACGGCTTGTATATTGAGGACTATGTATATTTATAGCCGGGTTTATATATCTTATACATATGAATGGGAATTAGTTTGTATATATAATGATATAGCGATGTGTGAATATATGTACATATATCTATGTAAGAATATGAATATATGGATATATTTATGTTGTGGACATACATGGTATGGATGTTTAAACCGTATATGATGGTTTATTATATTGGATCATATGATGGGATCATATGGATGTATGTATATTGCGCATGTGAGCGATATATATACTAATTTGGTTAAGCATACCCCGCTCATGCTATCATTGGGAAGTTTCCGCTCAGAGGGTGAGCATCCTGGCATATAGAGCAGGGTGTGGATATTCCCCAGGTCATAGTCGTCCCGTGTGTTATTATACGTTAGATATATATATATTTTTGGGATGAGACGTGGTGGGTATGTTTCGTCTCATTGCGAGTTGGAACTATGACCGCTTCCCGGGACGTCATGTGTTTGAGTTACCAAGAGGTGGGTGTCGTTGATCCCCACCTGGTGGTCCCCAGTTGTTACGTGAGCCGGACTCTGGGAAGATGATAGCATTGATGCAGTTTTATTGGCGCTATATATAGTCGGGTACTATATGTGAATGGCCATTGTACATCATATATGGTATGTACATTTGGTCATGGGTGTGGATGATGGTATGTATATATATATGGTGAGAATAAAATACCTATATATATATATATTTATATATCCTAGGTGAAAGGATATGGTATTTCTATGGGGTACATCTTGGATGTTTGTGGTGTACCAGTTTATTTGGGGGTTGATGTATCGCATTTAAGGAATACTTCGGTTACATCATCCCAAGGATATTATTGGAGATTTCTTTCATATTGTAGTTTAAAATTTCAGTAGGAAGTGTAGTATTAAATTGTATGCTAAGTATTATGGATCTCTAGGATCGACATTGCCCAGGAGTAGTGTAACGAGGTGGTTCCTTGTTTGGATTTCGCTTTGCGAGACACCTCACGCACGAAATGCAGTGCCATGTCGAGATTTGAGAGAAGTAATTACTTATATGGCATAATGGATCTCTAGTCGTGACATTGTCAGGAGTAGTGTAACGGGGCGGTTCCTTGTTTGGATTTCGCTTTGCGAGACTCCCCACGCACGAATCGTAGTACAATTTTGAGATTAGAGAGAAGTTTTGCCATTATTCCATATGCATGATATTTAGATAAATTCTTATATTTTAGCCTATATATATGTATATATATATAGATGTATATATATATATATATATATATATATATATATATATATATATATATATATATGGGTAACGTATTAAGAATTATAATTCATTATCATTATAAACCGGCATCCATTAAGCCTATTATGGCATAACTGTTGGTAATTATATCCTAGTGGGATTAGAAGGGTGGATCCTTGGATTATGATGGGATAATAGCTCTCGTGGGTATAGGCTAGGCCTATGATAAGTTAGGTTGTCCTAATAATATGGGGTAATTTAACTAAAACTTGAGGATGCGAATAGGTGCGCGCCTTTAGATGAGAGGTGAGTTGGGGTTCCACGAGAGAGCGGTCTCACTTTAATTATGAAATAAGTGCACCGATAATTATTATGCACGGTTAACACACTTGCTATATATTTTTCACATTCGGGGTTCTGAACCGTTTACTTTTCTCTCCTCCTTGTATATATATATATATATATATATATATATATATATTACCACAGGTATCCTACCGCATGGATGCCGGATGACTTTCTATCCAGAGTCTTGGGAGCCGTGATAGGTGCGGACTGTTGCGGGATGTTTCGTGTAGCCGCTTCCTACTTCTTTAAAATTCTAGGTAGGATTCATGTTGTATATCGGGTTTGTACCCAAGGGATATTTATATACATGTTTATATTTATTCCATTTCAGCTATTGTATTGGCTGTGACCCGACAGCTTATTCGGGTCTACTTGTATAGTACATCCTGTTGTAGTTATTTATTTCATTTTATTTCTAGCATTTTATTTACCATAGTTCTTGTATGCATCTTACTTTTCTTCATTAGTAGTGTTAGTTGGTTGGTTGTTGCACATTTTATTTAAATTTTCATATCCCGCTTATGTGATTTCGGGTAGTTAGTCCTATATTGTATAGTACCGACAGTTGATGTTGAGACTGGACCATCTGAAACTCCTGATTTAATATAGTATAGGGCTGGCCACCCGTTATTATTTTAGGCGGGTTGTGACAGATGGTATCAGAGCATCAGGTTCTAGAATCTTTAGGATCTGTACGAGTTATGGATTCTTCCGCTAACATTCTTGACATAAAGCCCTACAATAGGACTGTTGTGTTCACTGCGTTGTTTTCTTCTATGAAGTACATTCACTTGATTGACGTTCTGATAACAGTTGCTCTTATTTTCGTTTCAGGCATCGACTAGATTTTTTCGTCTAGGAAAGGATAGGATTGAAAGTACAATACCCATAGCATATTTTGGGTACGCTGTAATCGGGGGCATTTGTTTTTCCCGATTCTGGAGGAGTTATTGAGGAGATTTCTAGCATTGGTGTGAGGTGATTTATCGGCAGTTGAGTAAGAAAGGAAATTTACTCGAATGGCGAATCTTGGTCCTAGTAAGGTAAACCCGAGGAGAGGCATGTGGTGTAGTCTTTGGGAGGTTTAGGTTGAGAAACCAGTCAACCTTAGTTAGGAAACCTAATGTTGGTGACTTTTAGCGAGGTGAGGTTGGTGTAGTTATCCCAAAATCAGGAGTATCGCCTTCTAAGATGAGGGAGAATGCCTTTGGAGACTCAGTTTCGTTTTGTAGGACAGAGGGAGTTTTCGACAGTTTCAATCGCGCCTTGCCCTTTAATATGGTTAGGAAGGGTTCTGGGGAAGATGTTTCTCTTGTGAAGAAATAGGCTTAGGGATAATGATTGTCCTAGAAGAAGTTGAGGACCCTGAGTTGAGATTCTAGGACAAGGGGAAACCCTTGAGTTACGGAAATATAAGGTATAATACCTTTCTTTGGGTTTAAATTACGCTTGTGCGATATTGGGAACGTCGCGTGTGAGGTGTGATGAGTAGCTAGCCACTACACCGCTAGGGTGTATGAAATTTTCCTAGAGGAGGAAGTGTGCAAGTGTGGCCTTTATATGGCATCTTTGGAGATGTTACACCTCGTAACGAAATCGTAGGGAAGTATCCCATTGAGGGAAGAACTTATTTTTACATAAAAATGTTGATGTGATGTAGAAGAATTTCATAACTGAGAGGTTTAGAGTTTGGTAGATTTGTGGAGCGGATAGTTTAGCTCATAGTTGTGCTAGTTTTGAGAACTAGGTATTGGCTAGAGTATTGTATTTGTTGAGGCCTTGTGTTCTAAACATAAGGTATTTGTTTGGCGTGTCGAAAGACGCGGAATATATTTACATCGGATTATTGTATTGGCCCTCGGGCAATATCTAAAATATGAAAGAAAATCTTTTTATAAAACCTTAACCCTGGTTCAACTAATCTCAATCCCCGACCTAGCTACACAGTAGTGTATTGGGAGGGTTCTTTGTTTGGATTTCGCTTGCGAGACCTCCCCCGCACGAAGGTGGCTAGTGTCAGGAATTGAGGAGAGTTCTACCATTGGGAAATTTTAAACTTGTATATCTTTAGTATGTTCTTATAGATCATATTACTGAAGGTTAATTATGATTTAAGGCTAATGGAGCTTGATCATAATTTTACGAGTGGAAACTCGGATACGGGGTGTATGGGCGCCCTGGGTGGTTCGATATGAGAACCAGGAAGGATCGGTATAGTGATCCTAAGGATTCATGTGAGGACTAGATGATATTGAGGTCCTAGGCATGTCTTAAATTTCGCGGACGGAATTTTTGTAAGGGGGAAGTGTGTAACAACCCTCGATTTTTGGAGACTGAGAAATTAAATTTTGGGAAAATAAAATTTAATTAAATTGGAGAATTTTAAAATTTGGGACTTGAGGCCCAAAAATAGAGAATATTTCAAAGTACTCCGGATGATATTTTTGAGGGTACCATCGATCCCGGAAGGGTCGAGATAGTCAAAATGACTGTCATTGGGTTTTATTTCGGCTCCAGAATGTTTTTAAGTTATTTTGGCTCGAATTGGAGTAAACAAGTCATTTAAAGTGTGTATTAACATTTAAAATTGGGTTTATTGTTTTAAAGGGATTTAAGGCTTACGGATCAAGCCTTTCTCATTTTGAGAAAGAGAGAAAAAGCCCTAGAGGGAGAAAGAAGAGAGAAAGAAGAAGAAAGGAAGAGAAAGAGGAAGAAAAGCTTGGGGATTTCCGGCCCAACCGCGACATCGAGGACGATTCAACCTCTACAAATCTGAGGCAAGTGTTTAATCTTGCTAAATAGCTATTGTGTATTTCATTTCATAATTTGTGGGGTAAAGAAATGGTTTTTGGGTATAAGTATCAAAACCTAATTTTTGGGTTTAAATCTTGAAATGAATGTTTAAATATGGATTTAATGGAATAGAAATGGTTGGGATCAACTTTAGGTTGATTTATTGGCTTAAAATCATGTTGTGATAAAGATTTGGGGATCGGAATGAAAATTTGAGGGTTTAAATTCATGGGGTTTGCTGAAAATGGAAAAATCAGCCAAGGCAACTGGTATGGCCGGTCGACCGCGCCTTAAGGGAAAAGCCTACTGCATTTCTTCGTAGGCAAAATATGGACCCGCGGTCGACCGGGGGTCTGTGACCGGTCGACCGGTCCCCTGTATTTAGCCCAAAACTTGGACTTCTTTTTCCCGCTTTTTTTTTTGAGTTTATTCTTAGGGGCTTCCTTAATGGGCTGTTTTAGGGGTTTTCCTAAGATGACTTCTAGCCCTTTTTGGTTGGGTTTGTTGATTTGGGGTTTTCTCTTATAAAGTAAGAGATATCTTTTGGTGACTTATAGGGGGTCTCTCACTTAGTATCGGATAGTGGGAACTTCTTGGAATCATTGGATAAGAAATATCCATGTATGTTGTGAAATTTCTAAGCCAACATTTATGTCAAATCCTTATAAGGATAGGATATGGTTAAAATATAATTTGGGGTCAAATGAAGAGAGTGGTTGCATACTCTTTAAGAGTGAGGGGTCTCATATCCTTAGAAATGTTTAGCTTAAGGGACAATTGATAACTCAATAGGAGTAAGGGTTTCTGAGACTTATTCGAACCATAGGTGACCGTGAGAACGCTTTGGGATCATACTATCGACTAGAATAAGCGGTAGCATAAATCCTAGTTAGGATAGTTTACACGTAATTATGGGGATATGACCATTGAGATTCCAATACTTGAAATGAGGTTGGAATAAATTGAGGTTTTAGACTATTAAGTCAGGTGTGTGCCTATGGTTAAATAGTACTAAAGGTAATTATGTACCTTTGGATATGGATGAAATGTGTAGTGATGGATTCCTACACATACTCTTGGGTGATAACCCAAATGTTGAATATATATGTATAGATATATACACATATGGTTTTGGGAGACTATTCATCATAGGAAAAATGATTGAATATGTTTCAAGTGAGGGATTGTATTCACGTATCGAGGTACATTTAATGGAAATTGTGGTGACGGCTTGTATATGGAGGACTATGTATATTTATAGCCGGGTTTATATATCTTATACATATGAACGGGAATTAGTTTGTATATATAATGATATAACGATGTGTGAATATATGTATATATATCTATGTAAGAATATGAATATATGGATATATTTATGTTGTGGACATACATGGTATGGATGTTTAAACCGTATATGAAAGTTTATTATATTGGATCATATGATGGGATCATATGGATGTATGTATATTGCGCATGTGAGCGATATATATACTAATTTGGTTAAGCATACCCCACTCATGCTATCATTGGGAAGTTTCCGCGCAGAGGGTGAGCATCCTGTCATATAGAGCAGGGTGTGGATATTCCCCAGGTCATAGTCGTCCCGTGTGTTATTATACGTTAGATATATATATATTTTTGGGATGAGACGTGGTGGGTATGTTTCGTATCATTGCCGGTTGGAACTATGACCGCTTCCCGGGACGTCGTGTGTGTGAGTTACTACGAGGTGGGTGTCGTTGATCCCCACCAGGTGGTCCCCAGTTGTTACGTCAGCCGGACTCTGGGAAGATGATAGCATTGATGCAGTTTTATCGGCGCTATATATAGCCGGGTACTATATGTGCATGGCCATTGTACATCATATATGGTATGTACATTTGGTCATGGGTATGGATGATGGTATGTATATATATATGGTGAGAATAAAATACCTATATATATATATTTATATATCCTAGGTGAAAGGATATGTTATTTCTATGGGGTACATCTTGGATGTTTGTGGTGTACCAGTTTATTTGGGGGTTGATGTATCGCATTTAAGGAATACTTCGGTTACATCATCCCATGTATATTATTGGAGATTTCTAGTTTCTTTCATATTGTAGTTTAAAATTTCAGTAGGAAGTGTAGTATTAAATTGTATGCTAAGTATTATGGATCTCTAGGATCGACATTGCCCAGGAGTAGTGTAACGAGGTGGTTCCTTGTTTGGATTTCTCTTTGCGAGACACCTCACGCATGAAACGCAGTGCCATGTCGAGATTTGAGAGAAGTAATTACTTATATGGCATAATGGATCTCTAGTCGTGACATTGTCAGGAGTAGTGTAACGGGGCGGTTCCTTGTTTGGATTTCGCTTTGCGAGACTCCCCACGCACGAAACGTAGTACAATTTTGAGATTAGAGAGAAGTTTTGCCATTATTCCATGTGCATGATAGTTAGATAAATTCTTATATTTTAGCCTATATATATGTATATATATATAGATGTATATATATATATATATAGGTGTAACGTATTAAGAATTATAATTCATTATCATTATAAACCGGCATCCAATAAGCCTATTATGGCATAACTGTTGGTAATTATATCCTAGTGGGATTAGAAGGGTGGATCCTTGGATTATGATGGGATAATATCTCTCATGCGTATAGGCTAGGCCTATGATAAGTTAGGTTGTCCTAATAATATGGGGTAATTTAACTAAAACTTGAGGACGCGAATAGGTGCGCGCCTTTAGATGAGAGGTGAGTTGGGGTTCCACGAGAGAGCGGTCTCACTTTAATTATGAAATAAGTGCACCGATAATTATTATGCACGGTTAACACACTTGCTATATATTTTTCACATTCGGGGCTCTGACCCGTTTACTTTTCTCTCCTCCTTGTATATATATATATTACCACAGGTATCCTACCGCATGGATGCCGGATGACTTTCTATCCAGAGTCTTGGGAGCCGTGACAAGTGCGGGATGTTTCGTGTAGCCGCTTCCTACTTCTTTAAAATTCTAGGTAGGATTCATGTTGTATATCGGGTTTGTACCCAAGGGATATTTATATACATGTTTTTATTTATTCCATTTCAGCTATTGTATTGGCTGTGACCCGACAGCTTATTCGGGTCTACTTGTGTAGTACATCCTGTTGTAGTTATTTATTTCATTTTATTTCTAGCATTTTATTTACCATAGTTCTTGTATGCATCTTACTTTTCTTCATTAGTAGTGTTAGTTGGTTGGTTGTTGCACATTTTATTTAAATTTTCATATCCCGCTTATGTGATTTCGGGTAGTTAGTCCTATATTGTATAGTACCGACAGTTGGTGTTGAGACTGGACCATCTGAAACTCCTGATTTAATATAGTATAGGGCTGGCCACCCGTTATTATTTTAGGTGGGTTGTGACAGTTGTGTACGCTATTTTTCATTCTTATTTCCGATGTATCTTATGACCTTTTTAACTTACTATTTTTTTTTCATTCTTTTCTGATAGGCGGATGAAGACGCCTCACTTTTGAGTAATTTAACCCTTTTTTGATGTGTTTTTCATACCGTCGCACTAACATTTTGTCTTTCCAATTTATTTTTTCAGCAAAATGCCGACAACTCGAAACTACAAGGGAGTTTACTTTTAAGGAATGAAACTTTGTAGAGGTAGAAAAGCTAAATCCGTGCCGCCATTCAGTTGTGGCGCTAATTATAATCCATGATGGATTAAGTTCTTTTTAATTTTTTATATGATGTTTATTCTGAAGTGATAATATATTTATTAGTATTTGTTTTCATTTAGCAGGGCAAAATGTCCTATAAACAAATGAAATTTTGGCCATTTTTTTAATGGTTAGGTTTTGCACACGGCGTTTTTATAGAATATTGTTAAATAGGTTATGTGTGAGTCATTATTTTTGTTGTTGAAGTGTTTTTTTATACCTTAAACAAGTGAAGAGTTACATAAAGAAAGGAAGTTTTGTCCATTTTTTTTAAATGTAACTTATTTGTATTGAATTAAGTCAGGTTGACTGATATTTTGTTGTTATGATGTTAGCTTTCTCGAATATCATCATGTTTATTTTAAAGAAGTTTGTTTTGTTCAAATATTTTTTTTATGAATTTGGACATTTTGAATATTGTATGATTGGTTGTTACCCCTAAAGTAGGGTGGATAGTACAATAAATAAAAGAGATTATGTCCATTTTTTTAAGAATTGACACTTTGTTAATTTGAGGGACAATATCAATTTGATTGATGAATTTAGACTATTTGAACGTTGTTTGTTATTTGTTAAGTAGCGGGGTTAGTCATATAAACAAATGATATTAAGGCTAATTTTTTTTATATTTACATTTTTGTTTTGTTGGCAAACGAAATTTTTGCCTTTTTGCAAGTACGATCTTTAAATTTCTTCACCATTTTTTGATTATCAGCGTGCCTTCAGGCACGGGCATATATATATATATATATAGACACACTATGTAATTGCATGTGCATGTAGGCATAACGTGTTGAGTCTCCTTTCTGCCGTTTGTTTATATACATCATTAGTATATTTTCCAGTGAGCATAGACTGACACCCTCACTTTGTTACGATAGGTTGGGAGAGGGCTCATATTTTGAGGGCGTTATACATGTAAGTATTTTATTTTATTTTACGTTAGTAGCTTTGCATGCATGGACAATGGGGTGCTCCCAATGGGTCCTAGACGTAATTTATTTTGAAAAATGGAATAACATGATAAATAAGTGAAACGTTAATTAAAATAAAATTAGACTAGAAAAATTATGTGGGTTGTTTCATTTCACTTCACACCTAATGCTCGGGACAGATTGGTTTGAGTACGAGTAACCCATAAATTCGGGTCGGGGCGTTACAAATGGTATCAGAGCTCTAGGTTCAAGGTTCCTTTCGGGAGTGACATGATGATGCTAGTTTGATGACGACTTAGTTCATGTCCTCGACGGTAAAGTCGAAAGGTTAGCATGGCAACCAAGTTAGTGCTGGGCCATCATAGGCCTTTATGATATATGTAAATGTAACTAAAGCATGATTATTTAATGATAGATAAGCTTATTATTTATACTTTGAGAACTTGTTGACTAAACATGTATTAATATTACTTATTTATTTCTTGGTATCAGTATTTAAGAAGGTGCTTGATAAATCTGATCATAGTATAAATGAGTTAATACAAAACTTTTAATCATTTTGGGATTCTCGACCGACTAAATGACATTGAGTTTTATTATCTCGTGTTTATTTGGTAGCGTACTGTATGGACGGTATGGGTGAGCCAAAATAATTTGAGGCTTATTATATACTTGGGACCTAGTTAGTTTGGGTAGTATGACTAGGTGGGACATTAGGTGCGCAGTATCGATGAGAGGTGAGGAACTCAAGGGAGTGTTCAAGCCTAACATGTGTAGCTAATAGCTGGTTATTTAAATTGAAATTTAAATGCTTGCTATATATTTTCAAATGATTTTTACTTGGGCTCTAACCCGTACTTGCGAAAAAAATTCCAAAACCTTTTAGGTGTCCAGCCACAAGGACGCCAAGAAGGATGATCTGTTCTAGGGATGCGTAGCTGCAGCACTTGTGGATGCTTTCAAAATTTGGACTTAGGCTCTTCCGATATTTCATTCCTAGTTTAGGGTGCAGTTCAGTATTTCATTCGGGCGTGTCGCCCTCAGTTATTTTATTTCAGTTAGACATTATATCTAGATTTTTATGTTGGACTTCCATATTGTATATTGGTGAACCGATGGTTTATTCGATATTATTTTATTTCAGTTAATTCTCTGATGTTTGTTCAGATTAGTTATTAATGTTTGGATGGTTCGATTGTTATATATTTCAGCATGTTATTGTTTTTAAATAAAAATGGTAAAATTTGATACCGGATCTTTGAATAATAGGTGATTAGTAAAGTGTAAAAAGTTTTCGACGGTGATGCTAAGAATGGACCAAAATTGAAACCTTATTTTAATTTAATAAAGGCCTGATCGCCCGGTATTTAATTAGGCGGGGTGTCACACAGTCCAACAAGGACATTAAAGTATAGGCATCTTCATTCATTTCACAGTTGAAGTATCATCAGAAGAATTTGGTTGGATGTGTAGGAGGGATGCATTGTGTACCGCCAGCATGCAAAACATTGTCCAGATAGTTTGAAGCAAGATGGAATCACTTCAAGAAAATGGTTATTTATGTGAGTCAAAGACTGACATAAAGGACCATTTATGTCAATTTTAGAATTTTTCAAAACATATATATAAAGCCCTGACATAAATGTTCGTAAAACTAACATAAATAAGATCACATTTATCTCATCTTAAGGACTTACATAAAAACTACGATTTTAACATGTTTTTAATCACATTTTCATTAAAAAAATGACATAAATAACATCACATTTAACTTAGTTTTAGTAATTTTATGAGCGTTTTTTCAAAATTGACATAAATGTTGATATAAAAATTAAAAAAAACCATTACTCCATCAATAAACAACCATTATTTGAGGTTAAATCAACCCTTGTAATTAAATAATAATTAAGGTCATAAATATAACTAACTTGATATACATCAAGACATTTACAATGAAAAAATATTGGTGCGAGCTACATCATATCCCAAAATTAGATAGTGTGTGGGCTACGTGATGATATCCAAAAACTAGCTAACATATAGTTATTTATGTGAAAATATCCTAAAAATAGTGATGATATATCATAATATCCAAAAACTAAAATTGCGAACTACATCATAAGATCCACAATACAAATTAATATTCAAGCTAGGATATTATTGAACCTAATACTCGATCAAGTTTATTCTCAATGCTATCCAACCCAGAATGAGTAGCCATGTCATCAAACATAATCAACATAGTTTTCATCAATGACACAATCATCTCCACAAATTGTCATAACGACATAACAAAATACAGTTATTCGAAAGTAACTAATATATATAATCCGTAATGAACTCAATGAACTCCATTTGAACATCATTTAGCACATTCAGCGTGTATGTCGCTTTATCGGAAAATCTTCTCATCTAAAGAATTGAAGATAGAATTGAATTTATAATGGCAGTATATAATAGTTAATAACTAAACAATGCTTTCTATAATAGGATAAAAAGAGAAAACATTGGTAGCATACCTTTGTTTCAAAAGGTATGGAATGATCCTCCATGAAGTACTTCATGAACTTCAATACAAAATATCCGCCATATAGAGTATCATTTCCTTGCATTGGGCACTAGTTAACACAAAACATTATTACCGCACAAATAATAAAAGAGTACAAGTCGAAAAGATTTTTTATACAACATAAACAATTATAAGAACTTTAAAAATTTAGGCATAATTTTCTCCCTTTATAGGATAATCCGCCATGTTTAAAAAATATAAAATACTCCAACAATAAAACTAATAGTTCATAACAACAATACTAATTACCCGTAAAAGTAGAAAATGTATAACCAACAAAAAATGATAATGGTTAGCACAACAACATAGATGTTATATATATATATATATATATATAAGCTCCCTCTAGATTTAAGCAGTCGCGATTCTTTAATAGTCATCGGAGAAAACATACATTTCTTACAAATAATATTACTGACCTCGAAATACTTCATGAGTCCAAATAAATAGCATTCGGTTTACCCACTTTGATCTCATTCCACATGCAATCAATCTTGATCCTTGACATTGTTTTCCCACTCAAACACTCACATTATCTGTACAATCCATGATATGACCAAGTGTGACCTCGTCCTAGGATGAGGGACATTATCATCCATAGCCAAGTCCCCAAAGAACCCACTCAGGTCATACCCAAGACTTGTCCACATTGAATCGGCCTTGGTATCCATGACCTCGGCCATCTTATGAGTCGAGATCCCAGGGGAGAATTTCATCAGCGAAGACATGTCTCATCCTATATTTCAGGTGACACTTGGTAATGACTTGTATAGAATGTCTAGGCCTGACGCCTTAAGTCGAGACCGCTCTTGACACTTGCCAACATGTAATCCTGCATTACATCAGCAATCTCGTACTGAACCAGGCATAAATCAACAATCTCATAATTATAAGGGTCGAGACACCTCCAGACAACATCTACATTACGAGTAGTACAAAGTTCCAAGATGGAAAATCCCACATGGACAAGTCTGTTACAATAAGATTATCCCCTTACATGAGGGAATATTGCATCATGATTAGTTACATGTATGAGGGACATCTGTCAAATTGCTATTGGGATCCCCCTCATGTACGTGCTGATTACATGCTTGAGGGTACATTACACCCCCAAGGCACTATAAATATGCTTCATCTTCTACATTGTAAAGGGTCAATTACTCACAACCATATCAGAACTCTGTCAAATTTCTTAGTGAGAGAGAAAAGCTTGAGTGTTGTATTTACAGTCCTTTAGTTCCATTGTTGTAGTGAAAACCACCATTCACACTTCACAATGGACATAGGCTCCGACCGAACCACTTAAATTCAGGTGTTCTTCCTCTTTGCCTCATCTCTCTCTCTCTCTCTCCACTGTTATATCGCTATATTTCTATCATTGTTGTACTGGTGTGAGCTCATTTATCACTTTGACCTAGTGATACCAATTCTAGTATCATCAGTCTGTCACCAACTATGGGAATGGGATAGACATACTCTTCCCCTTATTCTATATCTACTCTACTAGATTCTCTGGTGGTGGTCCTATCTCATCCTCTAGTGAGCTTGTACCACCATTAAAAGAGCTCTGGGTGAGTTTTGGCTCGTTTTCTGCTCTTCCAACTTACTACTAGTACCATAGTTGAATTTTTTATTATCGAAATACTACCTAAGGCAACAGATCGACCAATTATAGGTGGTCTTAGTACTATCCAGGCCCCTCCTCAGTTAGAAATGGATAAGGTAGTGGCGGACCTAAGCTCCTTGGTATATAGTCAATGACATATGAAAGCAACCCTTGATGCTTTTAGACAAAATATGGCAGTTAGGCCTATTGGCACCGGAGATCATCTGATAACTCAGGCCGCCAGAGATGGTGCTACAGATCAAATGGCTAGAGGACCACCCGAGGCTCCACACAAGGATCTCCTCCCTCAATACAGGTGCAGGTACGTGGCCGACCCTAGGCATTTATGCCTGGGGAGGTTGGGTTAAGAATTTCGTGATGACGAGGACGACCAGTATAATGATGAGAACGAAAGTGAATGTTGGGAACCTTATGAAATTTTTAGAGGCACTGTATGACCAAGTCGGGCTGAGTGTGGTAGACCGAGCTGAGAGTGCAGGCCCAAATCATCAGTATTATATTTATTAAGAAGGGGGTCGACCTTTGATAGGCTCGGCCCAATAGTTGGTGATTTAAGGAATCACCTTTCCAGGTCTAGAAGTATTACAGGCTCCAGAATAAATAAGAGAGTTGTTTATTGTTGTCCTTTAAGAGGACGAGACTAGGAGCAGAGAGAAGTTAGTATTCGATAAAGGATAACTTCTAGGGAACAGTCAGAGTGTCCGAATGTCAGAGTGGGTGATGAAGATAATGTAACCCAAGCATGTGTTATAGCAGCAACCGAGATACCTTGTAATGATTCTATTTAGAGGTTGAAAGACAAAATAGGGGATATCTTGAAGAGCCGAGAACCCTTGCAATGGTGCTACTCTAAAGGCTCCCCCTTCATGGCTAGGATTGTCAGTTATTCGACCCCAATCATATTCAAGCTTCCGGTGGTCACTCCCAAGTATGATGGGATCACTAATCCAGTTTACCTTATGGATATGTATTAGTCGGCTATCGACATTTACTCAGTCTCAAATGAGATGAGATGTCATGCCTTCTCAAGCACATTTACTGGAGCAACCCATGCTTGGTTTACTTCACTCCCTAAGAACTCAGTTGAGAATTTCAAGCAGCTCATAGATAGATTCACACAAAACTTCTGCTCTAGGGTGAGACCCTAAAAGAAGACAACACACTTGTTATATGTCAAGAAGGAGAAGAATGAGACTCTCAGGGAGTATATTGCGAGATTCAACAAAGAAAATATAGAGGTTGAAGATTATGAGGAGAGAATCGCAATGACAACTCTAATTGGAGGTCTACAGAAATGAAAACTACTTTGGAAAGCTGCTGAAGACCCACCAAAGTCCATGACCGAGCTATTGGTAATGGTTGGCAAGGTCATGAATCACGAAGAGGCTATGGCAGCAAAGAATGAGGATGAGAAGGGAAAAAGTAGTAGAAGAAAGTTCTAGAAAAAGAACAATGATGGTAAGAAAAGGTCGATGGATGACAAATTTTCTCACTACACTCCTCTGACAATCAGCTGTGAGCACACCCTGAACGAGATAAAAAATAATTGATCCTTGAAGTGGCCTGAGAAATTGAAAGCTCCTCCATATAAGAGAAATAAGAATCTATGGTGTGAGTTCCACCAAGACCATGGGCACCTGACCAACAAGTGTTTTTCTCTCAAGGTTGAAATTAAGAAGATGTTGAAAGATAGGAAATTGAGAAAGTATATGGATAATCATAGCTTGAAGGGTGGACGAGATGACCCCCAGAAGAAGAAGATAAGTGACAAGTGCAAGACGGATGCTCCATCTAGCCGAGATGATGATGAATCAGACGACGATGAGGGAGACGACACTGACCTTCCTCCTCCATTTGCTGATCCCAAAGTTCGGTTGTATATGATCTCACATGAGGTCAAGATGATCTGTGGAGGACTTATCGGGGGGGATAAGTCCTGATATAAAAGAACATGTAGTAGAGGCTAAATCTCTCCCTCCAAATCCGAAGAATGTGAACTCAACTGTAATAGAGCGTGTGAAAGGTAAGAGAGATAAATTTGAAATGAATACTTTAGTTGTTGGTTTTTTAAGGTTAGATTTAAAGGAATTTTCATTCTGCACGATTACCATCTGGTCATCACCACACTAATACATGGTCATAAAGTGCCAATGATTTTGGTATACAGTGGCAGTTCAATTGACGATATGTTTTGGGACTGATACAAATGTTTGGGTCTGAGCAAGAAGAGACTGATTCCCTATCACCAACCACTCATCGACTTTAATGGTGAGACAGTGAAACCCTTGGGTATATATGAAATGGAAGTGAAAATGGGAAATAATTGGCCAAAATGTCTTACAAAGAAGATCAGCTTCTTCATCATGGATGAAAATGTCTACTAGGCCTATAATATAATTCTTCGAAGGGTATCCCTTAAGGAATTTAAGGTCGTGACCTCAATAGTCCACCAGATGATTAAGTTCCCAACCCCATATAGGGTAGGGGAAGTTTAGGGGGACCGAGTTGAGGCACTTAAATGCTACTTTAACTCAGCCGAGGATAGAGAAGCATAAAAAAGGGATGCTATAACCTACAATATTAATAACTTAGACCTCATATATGAAAAAAAGCTGAAGAATGGAGAGGCCACTGAGGAGGTAGAATCCATCGTCCTCATTAAGGAAGAGCCAAAAAACCCCATCCAAATCGGCAAATTCCTAAAGAAAGAGGCCAAAGAGGAGGTGATCAAGCTATTACAGAAAACACAAAGTATCTTCTCTTAGATCCATGAGGATATTCCAGGCATTGATCCGAAGGTCCTTTTCCACAAGATCAACGTGGACTAGGATGCAAGGCTGATTAGGTAGAGAATGAGAGTCTACTCTCGAGAAAAGTATGATGTCATCCAAGAAGAGGTGAAGAAGTTGGAGAAGGCTAACTTCATTAGGGATGGCATTTACCCTGAGTGGCTTGCGAATATTATCATCGTACCCAAAGCAAATGACAAGTGGAGGATATGTGTTGACGTTATAGATCTTAACAAATTCTACCCCAAAGATAGCTTCCCATTGCCAAGGATAGATAAGATGGTAGATGTTACTGTCGATCATGAATTAATGAGCTTTATGGAGGCCTACTCAGGTTATTATCAGTTATTCATAGATTCAGCCGATGTAAAGAAGCCAACTTTCATAACTGACAAAGGAACCTATTCCTATAAGGTCATGCCCTTCGAATTGAAAAATGTCAGGGAAACCAACATATTAAAGGTTGCTGAACAAAATATTTGAGGACTAAATTGGAAATATGATGGAAGTGTATATCGATGACATGTTGATGAAGATCCTCAAGGTCGACACTCACGTGGGTGACCTTTTGACACAATGGATGAGTATAGGATTAAACTTAACCCTGCTAAGTGTTTCTTCAGCGTGGGAGCATGCAAGTTCTTAGGATTTATTTTGAATTAGAGGGGGGTTGAAGCCAACCCCAAAAGATTAAAGCTTTTTTTATAAATGAAGATTATGTAGAGACTAACTGTAAGGGTAGCCACATTAAACTGGTTTTTATCTAGACCTACCGATAAACGCCTTCCTTTTTTTAAAGTGTTGAGAATTTTTTTTTATGGAACGATGAGTGTGTTAAGGCCTTCCAAGAGTTGAAGTTCTATCTCGGCTCTCCACTCTTGTTGTCTAGAATAATTAAAGGAGAGAAGTTGTATCTTTACGTGGCAGTATTAGAATCGGTAATTAGTGCCACTATTGTTAAAGAAGAGGATGATGCTTAGAAACCAATGTACTTTAATAGCAAGGCCATCCAAGGGGTCGAGCAAAGATACCCAAAAATGGAGAAGCTAGCCTATGCTCTGATCCATGCCTTAAGCAAGATGAAGCCCTATTTCCAGGCACATACTATGGTGGTCCTCATAGACTCGCCTCTCAAAAAAGTCATTCATAAGCATGAGAAGTGAGTAAGGCTAATGGCCTGGGCAATTGAGTTGGGGGAGTTCGACGTCATCTACCAACCGAGAATGACCATTAAGGGTCAAACCTTGGCTGACTTTATAGACGAGTTCACTTAGGACGAGGGTGATCCTGAAGAGATTGAAGCTACAAATTATGAGAAAGAGCAGGGTGTGTCCTCCCCTAATCGAGGTTGAGGAAATTTCAACAGGAAATAAGGTGTTTGAGAACAAGTAGGAGAGATACCCCTTCAAGAATGAAACCCTGGAAGAGGGTAATTTTTCTCAAACTGATATTTTATGGAGCCTCTTCATTGATGGATCTTTGTGTGAGAATGGAAGTGGGGAAGGATTAATTGTGTCGGCCCTATATGGGGCCGATATTGGATATGCACCGAGGTTCAACTTTAAAGCCTTCAATAATGAATCAGAGTTTGAGGGTCTCCTAGAAGGTCTCTCCCATGCCCGGGCACTAAGTGTTGGCCAACTCCTTGTCCATAGTGATTCCAAGTTAGTTGTTAACCAAATTTTGGGGGTATATGAGGCCAAGGATGACAGAATGACAAATTACTTGGTAAGGGTGAAGACAACATTAAAGCATTTTAGTGAAGTGAAGATGAAGTGGATACCCTGGCTAGATAATGTTCGACCCGACGCTCTGGCAAGGTTGGCCTCAGCCACTAAAGTGAAATTAGAAGAACGGTCCTAATAAAGATTATCCATTGGCCGACGATTGAAAGAGAAGAAAATATTGTGGAATTTTTTTTCAACTTGCATATGGGAGCTTCCTGGATGGATCCTATCATCTGGTATATGAAAGAGGGGGAATTATCCGAGCAGAGAGAAAAAAGTTTAGCTATAAAGCGACCAAGTTTTCCCTCATAGGAGACATCTTATACAAAAAAGGGTTTTTGATTCCTCTACTTAGATGTGTCCATCCATCTAAGGTAGATTATATTTTAAAGCACGTGCATGAAGGTTCATGCTCCAGTTATATTAGAGGGAGCTCATTAGCTAAAAGTATGATCACTTAGGGTTACTGGTGGTCGACGTTGGCCAAAGATGAATCTGCATATGTTAAGAAGTGTGATAAGTTCCAAGGGTTTGCCACCATACCCAATCAGCCTCTTACTTACATTGTTTCTCCTTGGCCATTTGCAGTCTGGGGGATTGATTTGGTTGGAGAATTTCTAAGAGCTATGAAAAATTATCGTTATTTGATTATGGCGATTGATTATTTTTTAAAGTGGGTAGAGACTAAGCCGATGATTACAATCACAGAGAAGAAAGCTTTCTAGTTTATTTGGAAAAAGATCATTCGTACATACAGACTAACTAATACCCTAATTTCTGATAATAGGACAGAGATTAAGAACATCTCCCTAGAGAAATATTATGAACGAGTCACCATTAAGCAGTCCTTCTCCACTCCTGGCTGACCCCATGCCAACGGGCAGACAAAAGTAACTAACAAAACAATTCTTGATGGAATTAAGAAAAGATTGGAGGATGCCAAAGGGAGATGGATTGAGGATGTCTATGTTGTCTTATGGGCTTACAAGATGACGGAGAGGACTCCAACTTGGTAAATTCCATTCATGTTGGCTTATGTCTCAGAGGCAGTGGTGCCGACACAGGTAGGCCTCCCAACCCACAGGGTTCAGACATATGACCAAGAAGAGAACGTTGCAGAACGAAGACTTAATTTGGACCTTGCGAAGGAATGAAGGGAAGATGCCGAGGTTAGTCAAGATGCCTATCAACAAAGGACAATTAAGTTCTATAATAAAAGGTTAAGGCTCTACTATTGAAGGTGGGAGAACTTGTCCTGAAAAAGACATGGCAGAAACCCAACAAGCTTCACCTGAATAGGCATGATCCGTATAGAGTGGTTAAAGAGGTGGTTGCAGGGATGTATTGGTTGGAAAACTTGGAAGGAAGGCCATTCCCAAAATCGTGGAACGCCGACCATCTCAAAAAATACTACCAGTAAGATTTTAGTTTTATTGTCTCTTTTTAATTATGGTGTTGTGCGTGTATATGAATGAAATTTATCAGATGATGAATGAAATATAAATAAAATTCAATGTTTCAAAGTATTCCCTCATACCTTGGCTATTTGTTTGAATATTTATTTCTTGTATGCATCAAATCATCTTAAGCTATAAAACATCATTCTTGGTGAAGTAGCATTAAGTTAATCTCGGTGGCACAACAGCCCACACGAGGTCGACCTCGTCCATAGGTTATCGATAACATCGGGGGGGGGGGGGTAAAATCACACTTGTGGTTCATTAGTAAACATCATTAACTTAGTGGAAATTCTCCCTTGGCCGAGACGATAGCGCATGGACGAGACGATTCTCATCCATACACTCTCAAAACAACGAGAGGAGTCTTAGGATTTAACACCATAATTTGGTGGATACAAATTTAAAATCACTTAGTTGTAACTTGGTGGAAATTCTCTCTCGATCGAGACGAGAGTGCATGGATGAGACAACCCTCATCCGTACACTCTCAAAACGATGAGAGGGGACTTATGATTTAACACCATAATTTGGTGGATTCAAATTTAAAATCAATTAGTTGTTGTTGATGCAAAAAACTATACTAGACCTAATTAATTGATCATAGATAAATTAAGTAAAACAAGTAAGACACAAGATATTTTTAAAGTGGTTCGGCTCAAAGAAATAGCCTACGTCCACTATTATGTATTGACTGCCTTCATTTGTTTTTTGGTCCCCTGCAATGAGGGTGATACAAAGTATTTATCGTCCAAGAGGGATCTTGATCTCTTTCGTATGAATGGATGGAATGCCTTTATTTGTTAGGAATTTACATAAATACATAATGAGAATTAAATGTATGAATGTTGCGCTTTATTGGCAATGCAGGTTGTAAGACTGTTGTCGCTTTGCTATCAATACAGGCAGTTGGTCGGGCTTCCTTATTGGTCGGGCTTCATTATTGGTCGGATTGACTTGGACTAGTGCCACATTAGATAACACGTGCTAGTTTGTGCATGGTCCACGTATGGTGTTAGATTTTGGTATCAACTGAGGCCCCCAATGTTATATACTTAGAGTTGATGCGAAAGTGTGAAATATTATGCTCCAACAGTAGCTCGGGCTCTTTGGTTTAGCTGAAGACCTTCCATAATTGTGAATTTTATCTACTCGATTGATGATTTTGGGCACGAATGGAAATTTTGTAAATATTTCAAATTTCAGTGAACGTTTACGTGGTATCTTCATCTTTTCCTTTATTATCAACCGTAAACCCAAACATCATTCTCTTTAATCATTACTTTTTCGAGTTTCTGATGCGTCTTATAAAAAGGGAGATAAAACTTCAATTATCTTCTACCTCTTTCTTCTAATTCTGCCACTGGGTTCTTTGCTTTTATGTGATCATTTTCTTTTCCGTCTTCAGTTCTTGCTGAATCCTTAAATCTTTGTAATAATCTTTCTTCTCTTCTTCTTTGTTTTCTTCATCGTGGTTTACCCTATTGCATCACTTGATAATTTCATAACCGATTTTAATATTCCATCTTGGGTTATATTAGAAAATCCCACTTTTCCTTCAAATTTTTTTCTCTTGCTGAGGGTCATTGGTTTCCCTCCATCTTTATTAGTGAATGTGGTTTCTCATTTCCTCCCAATCCCCTGTGTTTGGAGTTTTGTCAATATTTTGACATTGTACCTACAAGAGTGACTCCCAAAACATGGAGAGTTGTAAATTAAGTTTATAGATTAAATCAAATTTATGGAACCCATCTAGGGATTTCAAAAATCATGTTTTGTTATAAGTGGGTCACTAATGATACCACCTTTTATTTGAAAACTAGGGTTGTTAGTAAAGATTTGGTTGTTAATCTCTCTGATTCTAATAGGGATTATTTCGATCATGGGGTTATTGTGAAAATTTTGCAACATGCCCCTTTAGTTGGAGGTGACAAATACAAAGGACCTAGATGTACGCTCTTTGGCAATGGAATAGGTTGTTTTATGTTTTTGTAAATTTTCCCTGTTTATGTTTGATAGAATTTCATACTGACTATTGTTTTATAAATTTATTTACAGTTGAGAAAAAAAGAAAGTTCCCCAAAGAGAGTGAAGTAAATTTGAAAGAGTTAAAGTTTATCTGGGGTCTTCATAAGGTAGTTGTTGAAGAGCGCATTAGGTCTGCCTCCTATCTGCTCCAGTACAAAAACATTGTTTCTTCTTTTATTTCCATACCTGTTGCCTCTCTTGGTCTGGTAATTTATCTCAAACAAGAGGTTGTTGTTGATTCTGATACTCCTATGTCTAAAATTATAAAGAAGAGGAAGTTTACTGACCTTTACAGCGATAGTGCTTCTAGTTCCCAATCATCTATTAAGGAGACAAGAATAAAACATGGGATATTATGAAGCCCCCAACCCACAAGTGTCCAGTCCCTAAAGATACAGTCCCCAAAGACCTGGCTCCTAAGGGTGTAGCTTCAAAAGAGGTTGAAGTTCTTCTGAGGAGAATTAAAAAAGGGCTTGCAGAGAAGTAAGTCGACCAAACGACCGATCAACTATACTTGGTTAATTTACCCTCTTTTAATGTTGTTTCTCCAACGGCTATTACTCCTAGTTTTTCCAGGAGGTTGATCAAGTTTGGTACTTTTCTAGACCATAAGGGGGTGGATGCCAAGTCCCTAGAATGAGGGTCTCCGAATTGGCTGCTCAGAACCTTCCATAAGTAAGTAATTTTTTTTTGTCTTGGTTTGGTTGTTATTTATATTCCTCATATGCTCACTTTTATCTTCATCTTTTGTAGTTCTTAGTACACTTCAATAATATGCTGGAGAAGGATGATGAAATTAAGGCTTCTTCTTCAACTGAGGTAGTGAAGCCTTGTCTGGTTTGAAGAAGTCTCTGCTTAAGTCTCAGCAGACCTTACAGACTGAGAAAAGCACTTGGGCAGAGAAACTGAAGACAACTAAAACAGCTAGTCAAAAATCTGATACAAATGTCCTTGAACCTGAGCGCAGGGCCAAGGAAGGTGGGCTCCAGAAAGAGGAAGCTGAGAACCAAAAAGAGGAAGATGAGCGCAGGGTAAAGGCTGCTGAAGAGCTTGTATCCTCTTCTAGAGCTAAGAGAAAATCTACTATGAAGGCCTTCTTCAGTGCTACTTGGGATAAGGGCTGGAACAAAGCTATTTTTGCTGCATCTTCTCAAATTAAGTATTTGAAGCAAAAATATTTCAGAGATGGTTGGGTTACTACCCTTCAAGAGTTGAACACGAGTAAAGACTCTGAAATTTTTCAGAGGTATATTCATGGTCCTCCTCTAGTCATAGAGGATAAGGTTGAAGATAAAGCTACTTCTGAAGAGTCTTCATTTATGGTTGAGTCTACTGTCAAACAACCTGAAGTCCATGAGTCTTCTATTCCTCCAATCGAGAAACTCCATCCCGTAGCCCCTTCTTTTGAGCAGATTAAGAAGGTTGAAAGTGATAGGGAGAAGGTGTAGAGTTATTCGACATTTTTCCCTTTTACTTTTGTTATTTCTTTGTCCTTGATTTTGATTGTACTTAAACCTTTTGTTATCAATAAAATAACCTTTTGTTGTTCCTTCTTTGTCTCTTGTTGATTATACCTGTTCTCCATCTTTGTTGTTGATTGGTGGTTATTTTCTTCTTATTAGTTTATTGCTAAGATGGAACAACTGTCTTCTCATGATACCGAGCTACTGAGGAAATGCAATGCTTTTTTCAAAGCTAGTCACATGGACTTGTTCGAAGAAGAAATCACTCAGTTAGTCGGTGTTGATGCCACAGAGCAGGTTAAAGAATACTACAAATATTTGAAGTACTTACTTGATCAGGCTGTAGAAAATAAAGTTACCTATTATGAAATGATAGAATAACTTTAAGAACAATATAAAGAATCCACTGCGCTCTTGCACTAGAGCTATGAGCAGAAATATCAAAGCTTAAGTGTAGGTTGGGGCTTTGATAGATTCATCTCTGTTTATAATAAAAAGGAAGCTTTACTTAGTGTTGAGGTTGAAGATACTAGAACTGTTGCTAAACTCCTAGAAGAGGAAAATAATGATTTGAGGAATGAAGTGAATATTCTGAAGTCTTCCTCTGGAACTGTTGTTACTACTACAGATGAAGGTCATTCCTTTTTAGAAGATGAGAATGCCACATTGAGAGATGAATTGGAGGCCTTGAAAAACATTAATTCCACTTCTTCTTCTCGATCTAGAAATAGGCCTGGCCAGGTAACCAAAGAAGAAATTAGGACCCAAGAGACCCTTGCCAATCAGGCATCATAGCTAAAAGCAACGGACCGAGCTATTGCTGAGATGCCCCAAAAGCTTTGGATGTTATCCGAACAACTGCCCACTCAATCTTCCCAACTAGAGGTTAAGGATGGGGTACTGAAGAAACTGCAATCACAAGTTGATAAAGTAACTTTTCAATTCCATAAATAGCCTAGAGAATTTTAGATGGGTGGGTATAATGAAGCTTTGGGACATTATGATGTTAGACTTCAACAGGCCCAGAACGAATCCTAAAAATAGGGTTGGATAAACGCTTTAACTGTGATGAAGGTGGGCGGAAATGACTCTCTATGGGGTTAGCATGATTCGGGATCGCTGCATCTTGACAATCCTCCATTCAAGTTAGATTCTAATTGGGTACATGTTCGCTGTATTCCCCAAAGATTGATTTCTAAGTACTTGGGGGATTACGAACTGCATGATGAACTAGAGATCGTCCGTCCTCCTCATTTTCTTGATCGTTCTAGTAGCAACCATACCAGGATGCTTCAGGACCTTAACTTCATCAACTCTCCTTTTACTTTAGATTATCCTCCCATTGGCATGGATCCTGTCTCTAAGGCTAAATGAAAAAGTCCTGTAGAGTAATCTTTTGTATTGTATTTGAGCAACAACATGTAACCACTTAACTTTATTTAATAAAAAAGTTATTTTATGTATTGATCAACTTTTAGTCAATCTCTGAATCTCTTGTTAGTCTGTGACTATAAATGGATCAACTTTTTTAGTTAATCTCTAGTTTTTCATCGGTTATATTGATATTCTTAGGATTATCCTAAGTTTTCTACCAATTACCAATGTTTCATCATGGTTATACTAATGTACCTGAATTTTATGGTAATTACATTAGTTACCTTGGTTCCCAGGTATGAGTGGAACATTTGTCCATCTTTTAGCCCAGTTTAAATGAAAATTATTCATCCGGGTCTTTATTAACCAAGCATTTGGGTAATTTTGCCTGACATGGTTTTAGATGTTTGACAACCAACTTTGTTGGTAGTCGTGGTTAATACCAAACAACTTTGTTGGTAGCTTTTGTTGATGCCGACTAACTTTGTTGGTGGCCTTAGTTGATACTGACCAACTTTATTGGTGGCCTTCGATGATGCCGACCAACTTTGTTGGTGGTTTTCTTGATGCCGACCAACTTTGTTGGTGGCCTTTGTTATTAGTGACCAACTTTGTTGGTGGCCTTCATTGATACCGACCAACTTTGTTGGTGGTTTTGTAAGTGCATAACACTAGTACTCTAAAAAGAAAATAACAAAATAATAATTTTGGAAAGTCATGTTCTTATTAATATTGAAGTGAACTGAGTACAACATAAATACATTTATTAATAGTACTTCTTCAGGTGTTCTGCATTCCATGGGTTCTTGAAATCTTCCCCTCCAAAGTCTCAATCCGATATGTTCCTGGTCGTATAACTGCAGTAATACTATAAGTCCCATGCCAATTGGCTTCTAGATTACTGATCTTCTGAATTACTTTGTTCAAAACATAATCACCCTTTTTTAAGTTTCTCGACATGACCCTCTTGTTGTATAAATGTGAAATCCTTTGTTGATAGTCTGCATTCCTTAAACCTGCATCTTTCGCGGACTTCTTCCAGTATATCTAAATCTAGCCTTCTCATCAAATCATTGACTGGGGTATTGAAGTTAAGAACTGTATGCGTAGTTAAACCTAGATCAATAGGAATTACGGCTTCAGTTCCAAACACCAATAGGTAGAGAGTTTCTCCAGTAGCTATTCTGGAAGTTGTTCGGTAAGCCCATATGACAGAATGCAGTTCATTTATCTAATTTCCTTTTGCATTTTCCAACCTTTTCTTCAACCCATTTAGCAAATTTATATTAGTGACCTCTATTTGGATGTTGCTTTGAGGATGGCCAGGGGCAGAGTGAATATTTTGGACATTGGACTGGGCATAATAAACTGTGAATTCAACGTTGTCAAACTGTGTGCCGTGATCAGTTATAAAGGCATAAGGTAAGCCATAACTTCATATAATACTCTTCCAAATAAACTGATAAACCTTTTCATAAGACATATCGATCAACAGTTCAACTTCTACCCATTTAGTAAAGTAATCAACAGTTACAACCAGGTACTTGAAGCTTCCTCGGGTAGTCAGTAGAGGTCCAACCAAGTCAATTCCCCACATAGAAAAAGGCCAGGGCAACGTGATCAGTGTTAGGAGAGATTTTAGAGCCTTACATACATTAGAAAATCTCTTGCACTTATCACACTTCTTGGAGAAATCTACACAATCTGATCGCATAGTTGGCTAGTAGTACCCGTGTGTATAAATTCTTTGCAATAACATTCTTCTGGATGTATGGGCTCCACAAGACCCTTCGTGGACTTCTTTAATCAAATCCTCCACTTCGTCTTAGTGCACACATCGTTGTAGGAAGGTAGTTAATCCTCTTTTATATAGCACACCACCATCTAACACATATATTTCATCTTTGTATTTCAACCTTTAAGCTTCAAGTAGATCGGCTGAAGAATCCCATCTTCAATATATGCTCGTATGAAGTCCATCCAAGATGGACCCATATCAATTGCAATAAAGTTAACTATCAGATATTCATCAATACTTCTATTAACAAGTATCTCAATAGGAATAGTTCTTCGTATCTACGTTTTGGTTGCTGAAGCTAACCAAGCAAGTGCATCTTCACGAGCATTCTCCATTCTTAGAATCATGACCATCTGAACTGCTTACAAAGTGGAAATTACCTCTAAAGTTTTGGCCAAATATCTGGTCATCAGTTCTCATTTTGCTGCATATAAGCTCAACACCTGATTTATAATTAACTGCGAATTACTGTACACCATAACTTGGTCGGCGTTCAGTGATTTATCTAGATTTAAGACAACAATCACAACTTCATACTCAGCCTCATTATCGAAGGCTTGAAATTAGAATCATAGAGGATACTCTATATATAGCTCATCTGGAGTATTGAGAATGATTCCAGCTCCACATCCGATTGCACAAGATGACCCATCAACATACAGACTCTATAGGGGAATATTTCTGTCAAATGCTTGGTTTGTTAGAATCCCTTAATGGAAGATTTTATCCTTTCTTCCTCATATTTCCTCTTCATATTCTGTAGTCCACTGGACGACTCTGATTGGTCTTTTTCTACGATTTTCCTGTTTGGAGTTGGTCAGGCGTATCTCTAGTAGGTCTGCCGACTCTTGCATGTTGCTCGACCGGAGTTCCTTATTGCTTGGGGACCTCTGGATAAGTGAACTCTGCAATAAAATCAGCCACAACTTGGCCTTTTAAAGCAGTCCTTGGTTCATATAGAAGGTCATATTCCCCCAACGACACATCCCAATACATCAGTCTTCTAAATTTCTCCGGCTTATGCGACGCCTACCTTAATGGCATGTCAGTGTAGATCACTATGGTATGGGCTTGAAAGTATGACTTCATTCGTCTACTAGATTCAATTAAGTCCAGTGATAATTTTTTCGGTCTGGGATATCTCACTTATGCTCCTCGAAAATCTTTACTAGTCTAATAACTCGGATTTTGAACTCCATTTTCCTCCCTGATCAAGACAGAGCTAACTACTGACTCGGATACCGCTAGATACAAATACAACTTTTCTCTTAGCATTGGTCATGAAAGTAGTGGTGGTATTTCTAGGTACTTCTTCAACTCCAGGAAGGATTTTCCACATTCATTATTCCATTGAAAGGTTTTTCTCAGTACCTTGAAGAATGATAAACATTTATCCGTTACTCGGGACACAAACCTGTTGAGTTCTGCTACGCATTTATTTCGCCTTTGAACATCCTTTTTACAGGTCAGAGATTTCATTTCGATCGGAGCTTTAATCTTATCTGGATTAGCTTCAATAAGTCTTTGATTCACTATATACCCGAGGAACATTCCCTCCTGCACTCCGAAGTAGCATTTGGTGGGGTTTAACTTCATTTGGTGATTTCCCAATTGATTAAATGTTTGGTTGAGGTCGATAATATGATCAACAACTTTTTTGCTCTTTGTGAGCATATCATCAACATACACTTCCATGTTTTTACCTATATTCTCCTCAAATACTTTGTTCACTAGTCTCTGATAAGTAGCACCTGCATTTTTCAAATCAAATGGCATAACATTATAGCAATAAGTTCCTTGGGGAGTAATAAATGAAGTACTTTCTCTATCTTCTGATTTCATTTTGATCTGGTTATAACGAGAATATGGATTCAAGAAACTCAGAAGCTCATGCCCTGAAGTAGCATATACTAATTAATCAATTCGTGGGAAAGGAAAGTGATCCTTTGGGAACATTTTGTCCAGTCAGTAAAATCTACACACATCCTCCACTTGTTCTTCTTCTTAACCATAACTACATTGGCCAACCAATCCGGGTACTTCACATCTTCAATAAAGGAATATTTTTTAAGCTTCTCCACTTCTTCCTATATGGCCTGGTTCTTCTTTGGGCTGAAAACTCTTCTCCGCTAGTTCATAAGTTTGACCTCCCTATTAATATTAAGCTCATGACACAAAAAATTTGGGTCTATGCCCGACATATGTTCATGACTCCAAGAGAACACCTGTTTTCTTTGCCTCAAGAAAGTTATCAACTCTTATTTAAGAACTGGTTCTAATGATGCTCCTATTTGAGTTGTTTGTTTTGGTTTATCATCATCTAGAACAATGTTTTCTGTTACCTCCATCACTTGGCCTTCTACGAGCTCCGATTCATTTTTTGGATCTAAGGTTTCAACCTCAGACTCGGTGTTCGGCTCAGATGTATATACTTGATAAGTGGTTGTTTTTCTCTTTGTCTCCAGCATATCTTCTTCCTCGTCAGAGGAATAGTAACACTATCGAGCTACTTTTTGATCTCCTTTCACTACTCCAACTCCAAAGTTAGTCAAGATTTTTAGGCATTGATGAACATAGAAGGTACAACTTTGAACTTCTTCAGACCAACTCTTCCCATAATCATATTATAAGCAAAATGAACATTTTTGTCCATTATAACGAATCTCACTTTCTCTGTCCTGCTTACCGACCATGTCCCGATCAATACATCTAGCTTGATAGTCCCCAAAGGGAACACTTTCTAGCATGAGAATACAATGAGTGGCTTGTGATAAGGTTCTAGTTGATTGAGTTTTAAACCCAAACTATCAAAACAGGGATAGAACGTGATGTTTTCCGATCTGCCGTTATCCACTAATGTTTTTGCTATCAATACCTCCTTCATCCTAACTCTGACCACTAAAGGATCATCATGAGGATACAACACTCCAGAAAAATCCTTTTTGGAAAATCTAATTACGAGCTTATCATTGTTAACTTTTCTTGGTTGGTCTTCCTCGGCGAGGTTGATCCGCTGGATATAGGAACAAGCTTAGGCCTCATTGAGGTAAGCTTTCCTTTCAGCCGTATGATCTCCTCCTTCATCATCTCCACCTGTAAGAAAATCAAAAGATCCAAAACTAAGTTTGAATACCTCACATTCTGATTGTCTAGGCTTCTTGGGAAGACCAGGATCATCTTCTGGATCATTGTTGTGGTTCCTATTCTTCTCTTCTCTGGGATTAATTGGGGATTTAGACCTTTGTCGACCTCTGCCTCTATTTCTCCCATTATTTTACCAATCAATAAATCTATCCAACTTTCCTCTTCGGATAAGCGCTTCTATCTCTTTCTGGAGGGCAATACAATGGTTGGTGTTATGACCGTGATTTTTTTGAAACTCATAATACTTCGACTTGCCCCTTTTATCAGCAGGTGACCTCAACTTCTCCGGCCAACTTAAATCATTATTGTTATTAATTTCTTCCAACGCATGATTTATGTCTAACATTAAGGGAGTGTAGTTAGTGAATTTTATGAGCCAATCTAGACCTTCCTTTCCCTTCGAACCCCTGCGCTCGTTGTGATTCTTGTGCTCCTTCTTATCTAACTTTCGTTATATTTTTGCTTCCGTTTTTGTGTCTGAATTATTTTTAACATCCATAACTTCCTCGGCGTTCATGATCTTCATTGCTTTGGCCATCAACTCTATCATCGTCTTTGGTGGATCCTTTGCCAAAGTTTAATATAATTTATTAAGTAGAAAAGCACTCATTAGGGTAGTAATTGCAGTCCTCTCTTCATAATCAATGACTTCCAGTTTCTCATTGTTGAAACGAGTGATGTAATATCTTGTACCTTTTCCTTCCTTATGTCTTACGCTGAGAAAATGAGCTACTCAATTCACTGGCTTTGTTCCAAAGAAAAAATTACCAATGAATAGCTCGGTGGGTTTTTGAAAGCAAGAAATTTGTCCTCGAGGAAGGTTATTGTACCAAATTTGAGAAGATCCAGTGATTGTTCCCGAGATTGCCCTATATCTCATCTCATCAGGAACAGTGTAGATATCAGTAGCTGTTTGGTACTATTCTATATGAATAACTAGATCGGTCTTCCCATCATATTTGGGAGTGACCACTGGAGCTTTAAACTTGGTCATGGTAGGGAAATCTATGATTGCTTGCACAAAAGGGGATCCCTTAGTAAAACTTCTTTAGAGGGGATTCTTGGCCTTGAGCATTTCTCCCAACCTATCCTCCAAACATTGAATAGAACCTTTCCAAGCTTCACAATCAGCTCCATATTTATGGGTAGCAATTTTTCCATGTCGAACAACATATCGTGTTGAACATTCTTCTTGTGAACCTTCCCTATGACTAGATCTATGATTTCATCAGGTGCTTAATCTGGATTGGGTTTAACCTTCCCTTAAATCACATGGTTGTCGAGTATCTCTCAACGCAACCCTTTGGGCATTTCCCTTGGGTACCAGACGATTAAAAGGAGAGGCCATACTTAGACTTTCTAAGGCACTCAATATTTCTGGGATGAGATATTTTCCATAAAAGGAATTAGTAATCCTGATGGAGGAAGTTGCTCCAGGCAGGTATACGGATCATTTGAATTTCAAGAATGAATACGCTCGACACTCTTGGATGGGGGCAATGGCATATGAAATTGTGAAGGAACTCCATCTTGCAGAGTTTGGGCCAACTGTCGCATGGTATCTTGAATAGCCTCTTAACCTATGGCTAAACTAGTCAGAATTCATATTAAATCACGATTATTTGGAGGGGCAGAAGGATTAGGCGGAATTCCCTCATTTATGGTACTTGATTCAGGAATCTCAACCATGGATGGTGAATGAGTGACAATGCTTAGTAATACGTTCCCACGGATGGCGCCAATCTGTTGATGCAAAAAAACTAGACAAGACCTAATTAATTGATCACAGATAAATTAAGTAAAACAAACAAGACACAGGAGATTTTTATAGTGGTTCGGCTCAAAAAAATAGCCTACGTCCGCTGTTATGTATTAACTGCCTTCATTTGTTTTTTGGTCCCCTGCAATGGGGGTGACATAAAGTATTTATAGTCCAAGAGGGATCTTGATCTCTTTCGTGTGAATGAATGGAATGCCTTTAATTGTTAGGCATTTACATCAATACATAGTGATAATTAAATGTATCAAGGTTGTCACTTCATTGGAAATGCAGGCTGTAAGACTGCCGTCGCTTTGTTATCAATACAGGAATTTGCTCAGGCTCCAGAGTTGGTCGGGCTTCATTATTGGTCGGACTGACTTGGACTAGTGCCACATTAGATGACATGTGCTGGTTTGTGAATGATCCACATAGGGTGGTAGATTTAGGTATCAACAGTTGTGGTTCATTAGTAAATAATAATGATACGAGAAATCGTCCACTTTTCTTTCTCATACCAACAAGTCTAGTGTAAAATACATAATAAGTAGATATAGCTAATAAAGAGAGATAAAAGAAAAGATATAGAGTGGTTCGGCTATTAAAATGAGCCTACGCCCACTTTGGTTCCACACTCTCATTATATGCATTATAATATAGGTTTGCAATGCCATAATAGGCGTATAATGTAGATGAGAGAAGAGAATATATGTGTGTGGTGATTCTAGGAGTGCGGGAGATATGACCGTGATGCCGATGAGTAGTCTCCAAACTATATCGAGGGGTATAGAGTGTTTGGTAATGCCTCCCTCAGTGTCATTGTCTCTGAACTGGGTATCAATATAAGAAATAAGCTCGGATCGGGTGCCATCCTTTAATATCAAGGTGTGGACCTCTATTTATAGGAGATGTATGTGTTGTATTGTTGCTGTGAATGGAGAGGGATGCGGCCAGCTAAGAGGAAGTACGTAAGGCCGCACCCTATAGTGTATGGCTGCAGCCTATGTGTGAAAGGTTACGCCAGTAAGGCTTCAGTGCATGCCTATCATAATCCTTCCGCGATAGGGGCCTATATTTGCCATATCAATAAGCCCCCAAGTCGTAGTGCTAAGAGATAACGATTGAGGATGTTCTTAAGTTGCCGCGATAATTCAAACGCGACGCTTCATCTTCACATGGCCTCTTATATAAATGGCAACTGGTCGTGGCCTTCATTACGTTTCCAAATCCTTGAGAGAAAATCGAGAGACAAGTTCTGCCATTTATTCCTTTGAGATTTTTGATGATCTTTAGGTGATTTTGCAAGTGATTTAAGGTTGAGCAACTGGTTTTCTTTTCTCGTTGGTTTCCATGTAACAAATCAAAACTTTTTGATTTCAGCTTTTTGACTGCTCTTTTTTATTGTTCTTCCTAATTTCTGTTTATACGTGAACCATATGAATCCACTTTTTTACCGAATCATATTAAATAACTAAATTTAAATTAAATCGATACTACTAATATTCATGGTGAAATGAACTCATTTGAGCCCATTGATTTGACTGGATCATAATAGATAACTAAAATGTGGATATAACTCTTTAATCGATGAAATGAACTATCAACATCCTTGTTGACTCAATAAATGAAGCTTTGCTGACTTAGGCTTAGGTTTTTAGGGCTTTTGAATTCCCTGTACTTGCGTAGGATCAAATTTACTAGCTGTAGATTAGTAAAAGTATTGAAAACATAACATTCTGTTCTTAATGTTCTTGAGCAAAACCTTTCAAATTCTATGGCTTTGATCTTTATATTCGACAACCATCGCTATCAAACTGTTTAGGAGTTTAGTCGCGGCAGGTGGCATATTCGTGCGCTATTTGACTGCGGCCTCATGTCAGTACTTGTATGATAAATACCCTTTTTACCTCAGGGTTTAGCCTTAGGCTACCATTTGCAGATTTTTTCTAGTAAACTAAAGGACTACAGCGTATCAAGACATGTCAAATGTCTCCCCTCGAAAATAATATGCCTCGACAGTAGTTGTGTAATCTCTAGGATTCCAAAGCCTAACACTTACTGTAGTTACCCGAAATTATTAAAACTCCTATTTTGCTTCCAAATTTGTTATTACATTGTTCTTGTCGCGGACTCTAAGAGGCTTATCTGACCATACTGGCTGCGAAACCTAACAGCGGATTTTCTTCTTTTCAGGTCTTGCTGCAGCTATATGAGTTGGAATCCTAATGAATTTTTGAAGGATTTCTGGAACAAACATTTTGTAGTTTCTCCTCCCAAACTCCCTTCTATGCATATTTTAAAGACATTTGGGCCTTGCATGCTCATAGATTGCCCAAATTGCATCGTTTTAGATTTTAGTTTTGTGAATTACACTTATAGGAAAGATACTGAGGTAATGAAAGAGAAAACCCACTCAAGTAGTAACCCTATGGATCTTGATGCGGCAGATACTGAGGCCAGGGATGCGCCTGCTGGCCCATCTAATAGAGGAGAGAGACCACCTGTAGCCTTAAATGTCTTCAGCATTATGTCTCAGGAATGAGTTGACTAAGTAGATAAGGCATTTGAGTTTCCTGAAAATGTGATCTGCTCAGTACCCTCCACGGAACAAAGTCCATGCACTGCTCTTGCTGTTGATGGGGTCTGCTTCCCCCTCTATATTTTCATATATGGGTTGCGGCTACCTATGCCAGTCCCAATTAGGACAATCTTCCACACCATGAAGCTAGCCTGAGCCCAACTAGATCCCAATAACTGGAGGACAATTCTTGCATCTGTAGTGCTGTGGAAGAATAAATTTAGGAGGGACATAACTCCCGCAGAGTTCTTCCACTTTTACATACCGAAGGAGAACTCTGTAAAGTTTGCATAATATTATTACTTTGCCCTCCGCGACAACGATGAAACCCTTTATACTTGCAGACCCACCGGTGTAAAAACTAGAAGGGCAAGTATTTATATGTTTCTGGAGGATGGGAGATCCATCCACATGAATTTAAGAGAGAGAAATCATTCAGGATGCCACGGCAGTGGGGATGCCCATCCAAACTAGGTAAATAAGGATGCAAACCTTTTATTATATGTTGTGTCCTCTTTCCTCAGTTTGCTAAATTCCTTCTGTTGTTTTGTACTAACATTGAACTTTTATTCAACTCTTGATAATTTGCCCCTAAGTGAGCGACATGAGAGAAGAATAATAAGATCCGTGGTCATAAGTGCTGACGACAAAAAATTTAGCATCTTAGTGACTTCAGATTCAATTATTGAGGGAGGTTACTTCACCAACAAGTCTATGCCAAAAGTGATGGCCGCGGAAGGAATTAATCCCTTCATTTATTAATTCCACGGTAATTATTTTTAAACCTATAAATTTTGACTTTGCTTCATTTCTTCTTCAGGTGAGGATATAGATACGGAGCTCTTAGCATCTCAACTAGCAGAAATGGATGAGGACGCAGCTTCCCTCAATAACGCAACAAGAAAGAAGAAGGGAAAAAGGACCAAGTCCAAGCATCCTGCCACACCCACTATGGGAGACCAAACAACTCCTATTGTGCCCACAATTCAGGTTGAGGAGTTTTCTCCTTAATAAAGGCCTAAAGGCCAACTTAATGATGACATCGGCATTCATCTGGCCGCAGTAGGCTTAATGCCTTCTGGATCTGAGCCGCAACATGGACGTGGAACCTCCCAGACCAACACTTTAAATCCACCCCTCCTCTAATAATAATGGTTGTTAATGCCAACCTGACACCTCTTCAAAGACGTGCCAGTGTTGGCCCTGATGGTCGCCCGTGAACCCAATTGGGGAGACCAAATCCTCAGTCATTCTGGCACACAACTACCAGGGCGATCCACAAGATACGGAGGATTCCTGACAATATGGACCTGGACCGCCTAGTGGAGGAGAACTATGAGCATCTTGAAGAATATGCTCTCCAAATCCTGCTAAGGGTAAGTGCAAATTTGCATTTTCAACACTTTCTTCTCGTAACTCATAGTGTTTCTAACCTTCAATTTCTTTTCAGGCCACGAACATTGTAGTGTCCCAGAAGCTGAAGTATGAGGAACTTTATAAATTAAAGGAGGCTATAGAGAGAGTACATTTAACTAACTTGGAGAATGCCAAGAAATCTTCCTTAGAGGTTGGCAAAGTGTCTGTTGTCGCGGCACTTCAAGCAGCACAAATGGACCTCGAAGCTGCTCTTAAGGCCAAAAATGGTGCAGAGATAAAGCTGACAACATCCACAGAAGCTCTCCAGATTGAACAGAACAAGGTTTTAGAAGACTCTCTTCATGCCTCTAGTCTTGAGTCCCAGCTTAAGGAGCTTCAAGAAAAATATAGTCAGCGAGAGACAAATCATGTCGCAACCCTTAAACAAATGGAGGATTCCCACTCTGCAACCCTCAAGTAGGACGCAGAGGTTGCTATAGGGGGATACAAAAAGTCCAGAGATTTCTTCCTCACCAACAACAAGGCATACATCTGAGGCTATCAAGAACTAAGATACAGTTGTACTTTATTTAGGCTACGGCCATTTGTCCATACTTGATAACTTGACATTTTTTACAACCTTTAGCCAAGGCTAAGGCCTCTAATCTAACTGCTTAATTTCTCCTTTGCTTCAATTAACTTGTCAATTTTCTGTCTTGCTTGCAATTCAGAGGCTGCAGTTGGTTTGAAGTCCTGCCATAGCATTTGAGCAATTCAGATAGTCATTATTTTTTCTTCATAATGGAATCCATAATGGTTGTAGCCATATTAATAAGGCTGTGTCGCCCTTCTGTCCCTTTTCAAGAAATTTATGATAGCATGCCGGACTGAGGCCAACTTCTTTTTATAGCTTTATTATGCTTCATGATGTCAGTGTCACATCATCCTTTAGTCGCTTCAATTGCATTTCTTGGCTTTCCCTTAGTCGCTTTGATTGGGGTTATTATCAGGCCTCCTGGAGATAGGTATTATAAAGCTTCCACAAGCTATGTTTGGATATATATAAATCCTTCCCAAGCTATAATATGATTATCCGCAGATAATTAAGTTTTAGGCTCCTTCATATATAGGATTGTCCGCACACAAATAAGTCTTCGGCCCCTTCAAATATAGGATTATCCATAGAAAATTAAGTCAAGACCCCTTCAAATATAGGATTATTCGTAGACAATTAAGTTTTCAGCCCCTGTGGGTTATTATAAGGCCTCCCCGGGCTAGGTATTATAAAGATTCCCCAAGCTAATATATGGGACATTTTCAAGCCTCCCCAGGCTAATGTATGCATCCTGAAAGCTGGGTGAGGGCCATTTGAGCCCTTGAAGCTGTTAGTAGCATATAAGGAAGAATAGTTGGCCTTATGAATATAAGAATATGTCTTTTCACCATGGCTGGAATTATAAGACAAATAAGGTTGGCATTTTTGAACCATTGGATCATTGCCGAAATAAATACTCTTTCGAGATAACTGGCCATCTTTCCCTTAAAATCTCTTCAAGACGAAGGTCATTCATAAGATTTCTATAATTGAGAAATCAAGAGACATAACATGGCTAAATTTGTTCTTCATATATATATATATATATATATATATAATGCTCTTGTGCGAATGAGTCCACGTTTTAAGAGTGAGGACCAAACATGTGTCACCTGATGGTGAGCCTAGAAATTATCGCCTAAACTGTAGGCACACTCTTTCTCTTTTATGGGCTCATCGCCAGGTGACACATGTTCGGTTCGTACTCTTAAAATGTGGACTGATCCAGACAAGAGCAGGACTTATATATATATATATATATATATATATATATATATATATATATATATATATATATATATATATATATATATATAATAAAGTAGAAAACTTATGTATGTCATAAGCTTAATTGATGTTGTCAAGTATATGAATTTTTTCTTCACTACCTCTTTTGCCCTTAAAAATTTTGAATTCCCCCTCTTTTTTTCTCATTAATTAATTCCCCCCTCTTTCACTTTAACTCAAACACAAGGGCATTTTGGTAAACACACACCAAAATGTACAATTTCTCTCTCACCACACACTCCCATACACATGCCAAAATTCATTTCAGTCCCATGACACAAACCCTCCTATATTTTTCGGCACTAACCCATCCCATACCCTCTTTTCTCCCCTCCCCTCCCCACCCCACCCCCTGCCTTCTCTTTTCTCCACGCTGCTAGCCTCGGGTAGGTTCTCTCTCTCTCTCTCTCTCTCTCTCTCTCTCTCTCTATATATATATATATATATATATATATATATATATGTGTGTGTGTGTGTGTGTGTGTGTGTGTGTGTGTGTGGTGCAATTTTTGTAATTTTTTTGGAGCGATTTTTTAATTTTATTAGGGTTTGATTTGTGGGTTTTGTTCTAACCATCCAAGTATACTCTAATCATTATGTTATAATATTCATTATTTTTCTTTAGTGTTCTTTTTCAAATCGGTTATGTATAGGTTCATGTTATGCGTTTTGTCAATTTGTTCCAAATCTAAGATCTATTTTTAGTTTGATTTTGGGTACCTAATTTGTTTTTGTTTTTCTCCATATTATGTTTTGCAGATCGAACCACATCAATAGAAAATGTCACTCTTTAAAAATCAGGTATAATATCCCCATTTTTTACTTTGTTGAGACTTTGAAATCAATTTTTGTTCTTTGCATGGGATGTCCTTGGTGATTATTTACATTTCTTTTGTTTGGATGATTTATTTGATCAATCAATGTTACGTTTTGCAGATGGAACATCATTAACAAAGCAAATCATATGTATTTATTTGATTTTGTTGGATTAAGTATCTATTGTTTGGGTGATGCAACATTTGTCAAGTTTGGCATTATCTATTGAAGAGAATGTTGGTTTAGACTAGAGAATGAAAAGTTGATTTTTGTAGATTCCTCATTCTAGGATTCACCAAACTTTTTTATATTAGTTTTTATGACCTGGAATAGTTTGTTTGTAGATGCCTCATTATAAGTTTAAGAATAGTAATCTCCAACTTCCTATAGAATAAACCTCACTTCACATTGTTTTTATCCATTTCCCAAGTACACTCTTTCTTTGGGTTTGGGGGTTTTGATTTATGTGGTTTTAAGTTGGAATAATTTTTTGTTGGGTGTAATTTATCGGTATTTAATTCCAAGTTGATCTCTGTTTTAAGGGTATCATTTGTATGCCTTTTAGGTTTCTTAGGGATACATATTGGCTTCTGATTTATGAATTTATTATTTTATACACATTTAACTATTGTTTGGATTTTGTTTGCGAAAACAGGGATACATATTGATTTCAAATTTGGTTGCATTTTGGTTGCCAAAATAGGGATACAAGTTTTCTTAGATATGTTAGCTCTTATAAATTATATGTTTGTAATTTGAATATACATTATATGTTTTCAATGTGCCATTGTGAAAATAAACGAGAATACTTCTATGTCGAAATTTTTGTTGTTTTGGGATGAGATGGGATAAGATAATTCAAACCCATAGGTTTCAAAGATTCATGAATTTAGTTTTGTTAATAGTTATATACTGTTTTTTGTGTTTATATTTTGTTTTGACGATTAATTTTGTCATTTATCAATTATTTTGCAGATCGATCCATAATTTCTCTTCGAAATTGTAGCATCGGGTTTTAGCTAGGTTTTTTATCTTTAGTGTTTTCATATTTATTGTTTATGTATTAAAAATAGTGAACCATTATTCTAGAACCGATTACCACTAGCGCAGATGGGGGAACGAAAGAAAAAAAATAACAGACGACCTCTCCTCAACCCAACTGACCACAACCCCATCTAAAAACCACAACACACCATTGAGAATCTCCAAGCAGAAGAAACATTGACCCAGATCTGACATGAAGATCAACTAACGTAGAAAACATTCCAATCTCACCGTACCTACACGTGCTCCCGTACAGTAAGGATGTCCACGACATCGCTGCTAACCAACAATGACTTTATCAAGGGAGGAGATGGTGGGACGGCGTGTGAGTGTGACGATAGGTTCCATAATAAGTCTGAGTGAGTGGTATCACTTTCCACTGGGTGGTACAACGGTGGGAGAAGGTGCACCGAGGTCAAAAAGATTAATTCTAGGAATGGGAGGAGCACCAGTGCGTACATTTGTAGTAAATGCAAAATGGGGCATAACCAGTGCAAATCTACACTTCTTTTATTTCATTTTCCTTCATTATACAGGTAGCATTCATTTTGTTGTTTAATGGATTCAAGAGATACGCCTCAACTAAGAAAATTGGGATCTTATTTTGTTTTGTGTAAATTAGATTTAGAGAATTTTAAAAAAAGTTGTAGTACGCAACATCAGATCTCTTAACTAATATTGGATTCAAAACTTTTAGACCAATCAACCCTACACATGTTTAACAAAATTTCCATCGTTGAATGGAATGATTATTTACATTTTTGTTGTGATAGTTTTGCATGCTTCACTTATTTTCCCTTATCACATGTGTATAGTTTATATGTTTATTATTTTCTTAGAAATCTTACTTTTACCTTGGTTTAATAACATCTACGGTTGGCGGTAGATGTTTTATTACCGCGATTTTGTATATGCCCACGTTCTTTTATTTTTTATCTTCATATCTATTGTTTATGTTTATTTTTTCAGGGATTTGTTCTTATGTTCGAGGGTAATATGCCCATGTGATTTTATGGTTTCACTTAATTTTGTTTTGGTACTGATTATGTTGTGTAAGAACACCAGATGGTCATGTGATGCTTCCGTTTCCTCTGATCATTCTATATATGGTCTTGATCAGAGTTTGAATTTTTTCTTCTGTGGTAATGCGTCCTGAACGTTTTCCCTGATCATTCTATATATGTATTCTTTTATATGTGAAATAATTATGTTACTAATGCCCAACATGCATTCGTTGTTAATGTTGGTATATATGTTGTTTAACACTGCTATCTATATACTAATTTTTAGTGTTTTTTTAGTAATTCCAAATTGATTCATATATAGGGGGTACCAAGGCATGACTTGGAATAATGAGCCATAGGATTAGCGAATTTTGTTGGCATATAAAGGGGATAAATAGGATGAACCATTTGTACCTATGGATCACTTTGGGATTGGGTGGAGGCAGTTGAGTATTGTTTCAAAGTATAGGTATGGTGGCTTTTGCTATCTCCCAATCATTCTATGTTTTACCATATTTAACATGAATCTCTCTATGAAAGTCTAAGCAAACCTAAAGATACTTAGGCATGTGATCTCATTTATCTGTTCAAGTCGTCATAATCCTCACGACCTCACCACTATTACCATGGACTTACAATATCTCTGAACACGTCACACATGCCAGACTACCATCATCATAGGAACACGATCTGTACAAATATGATTGATTGTGGTATAGACGTTATATATGCTTCTGTCTTCAATATATGGAGGGTTCTTGATTTTTTTTTCAAATCATTGTGCTCTATTTTATATGTTACTCCACCTCACTGTTAGGTTTGATTTTTAAGTCCTTCTCATTAGGTTTTTTTGGGTTCGTTTTTATTTTTTGTGGTTGATTTATCTGTATGTTAATTTCTTGTGACTCGAAAATATATGGCTAAGTTGTTTTCTTATAATGATAATACAAATCACTAAGAAATAAAAAATAATGTTATTATCTTTTATATACAATCTGTTCTACTCATATGTGCTTAAGACCCATTTGACAAAGATAATATGTTTATGATTATCAAAGATAATATGTTTATAATTAGTAACCCATTTAACAAAGATAATTATATATTCCTAGAGGATCACCCATTACATGTTTTTTTATCAAGTATGTTTCCTTTTGTTATCCCTTTTGTATTTCATTACACTTCTCATGGTTTCACAAGATCAGTTTTAATGTTAATTATTATTTTAGGCCACTTCACATAGGTATTATTTGTTGTCTTTTGCACTTATATCTCAATATATTACATCTTTCCAAATTTGAGGGTGTTCAATTTCTTAGAACTGAAGGCTGCAACCAGAAATTTCAGAATTGATACATTTTTGGAAGGTGGTTTTGGGAAAGTGTACAAAGTTGTCCAAGGTTTTGACTAATTTGAGAGTATAACCAGGTTTTCAAGTGTGATTCCTTAATTTTTTTTGTGTGTTTATGGCGATGATAGATGTCTTTGCTATTGTAATTGAACATTCACTACTTTAGTTGCGTCCTTTCTTTTTAGGCATAGTTGTTATTCGCCTTTAATCATTGGAAGATTTTTCAATATCCATAGAAACAGAATTTCTCAATATATGTATCACATCTTTATCAGCTGCAACATTAACTACCAATCCTAAATCTTTCATTCAATTATCATGATCCTCTCGTAATTCAAATTTGACCTCTGTTTCTCCACGGTTTTGATATGTAACTAATTCTTCAATAGGCTCTGAAATTTCAACTTGGGTGGCCTCATTTGAATAAACGGGGGATTATTTACCATGGTGGGTACAATCCCAGCGCGATATACTGGATAATTCATGTGTGATCTTATCCATGTATCAATGCAATGAATATGAAAGGCATAATTACATTCTTAAAACTCATTTAAACAAACAGAACAATCGCTCCCTTCTACAAAATAATCACCTTTTTTCTATTTAATGACAGTGATTGAGTTTATGACAGATGGGGCATATCTTTAATCAAAATGCACTTACTTCTATCAATGAGTTTATGACAGATGGGGCATATCTTTAATCAAAATTCACTTACTTCAAAATGCATTTACTTCTTATGTTATTTTAATGTGGTATTTTTCACTTTTGTTAAATCTTCTGTGTGTTAACAACTCTATTAAATCTTTTTATTTGTTTACTGAACTTCGATGTTTTTTTCTTTACAAATATGGAATGCATAGGTGCATCTGGATGTGGAAATTGGGCCTTATGCTATAGCAGAATACATGATGCTACAACTTCAATTGCCACATTTTAATGCCATATCAGAGTAATTCCCTTCTTAATTATTTGTTTGTATAACTGTACAACCTCTCTAGTGTCAGCAATTTTTGCATACCTTTCAATCATTATATTATACATAACAATATCCTCCACCAAGTCACTGTCCGTTAATGTATCAAAATACATTCTTGCCTCTTATATTCTACCTTCCTTAGAAAATACCAGTAGAATAGAGCTGTGTACAATGGAATTTGGGATGATTCTCCTCAAGCACATTTTATTGTACAGTTAAATAGCTTTCTATACTTCTTCATGCTTACATAGGACCTTAATTAGGATAAAATATATAATTGTTAAGAAACAAAATGTACGAGATATTACTCAACTTGAACCCATTAGAAAGCATCTCCTTTCGCAACTTCAGGCCTTCGTCAATGTTGCCTATCTGGTAAAGCCAACATATCAATACTGTATATGTTCGGATCTCCCTCTCTCCGCTGGTAAACCCGTTGTTCTCTTGCTGCCTTCCTCCACCTCTCTCTATTTCTCTCAATGTAGTCTTACTTACCCTGATTCTCATGGAGTGTTCATAATATAATTAATGAATATGTAAAGGTAGGTATCATTTTTCAGATTAACATTCGCGATCTTGATGTGAATCGAAGTTTACATGTAACTGGAATAACAATTAATTTCATCCTTGCACTTATCTACAGGTATTCCTCTGGTACTACTGAATGTTATATTCTGTAAATCAGTATCCATGAATACTGGAGGTTACAAGGGTCACACTGAAGAAGTAATGATTTATTGAATCATGCTTATTGACTTTTTGTAAGTAAACGTTGTTTACTAACTCTGTTTTTGCAGTTTCAATGGTTTACCTTGTTTAAATGAAAACATACAATAATTTTGTGTATCTAACCTTATGCTAATAACTAAAACTAATATCTTCTTTCACTTACCTTCCATTAAACATGGCCACGTGTTAAAGTAGATACAAAAATAGAATAATTCGTGCCATAGGTAAGAGCAAAGATGATGCTCGAGTATATAGGCCTTGCCTCTCATATTTTTACTTCTCTTTGTCAAGTAACATGTGACTGACCAAGTGGAAGGGAGGGGTGTCCACAACAGTACACTCTTGGAAATCTCTCGAGCTCAACATTTTTGTACTTCTCCATATATAAAGTTTTTGGCCAATGACTCATAATAAAATATATAAGGCATAAAAGTGTTAACCAAAATTTGAAGTATAAATTTTCATCATAGTTGTCATTCCTTGCATTGTTGATATGTATCCAAGATGGATCAGACCATAAAGCATCCCTGTTTCTGACTCAACTCATTCGTTTTGTTCGTAATGTTAGATTAATGTTTGTTTATTTCATATTAACATTCACTATCTTGAATAGAACCGAAGTTTACATGTAACTGGAATAACCATTAATTTCATCCTTTCACTTATCTACAAATATTCCTCTGGTACCAGTGAATGTTATATTTATTTTCTCACATTTTATTTTATGAATAATGCCCAGGCCACCAGACACATCAGAGAATGATAATATGGATGGTAATCAACTTTTGTTAGAGCCTTCCGATCTGACAAATGTTCTTTCTGAGAAAGATATGAATACACCATGTAATGAGATATTGAGATTAATCCATTTTGTAGTGTGATTATATTTTTCTTAGATATGCATCACATTTTTCATAGAAGTGTTGGGCATAATGATGATATGTGACCTACAATTCCTAAAGTTAAGTAGGTGTAGGATAAGAAGTAAGTGTTTGAAGCATTGCGTAGTTTCGAGAAATGGATCGGGGTGTCTCATTAATCACTGTTTGACATTTTTGAACCGTTTTAGAAATATAATTTCAATAATTTTCAACGTGAATCCATTTTTTTTAATGCATACTCAAGTAGGAAGGTTCAATCACAACTAGAGTACCATGTTTATTCAAATAGATTGTTGGTGTAGATCTCCTTAGTTAGTGCTCTAAGTTGAATAGAGTTAAGATTTCAAGTCACTTGCTTAAGAGTTTGTGGTTATACATAGTTCAGGGTCTACTAGAGGTTGAGATTGATACACCGAATCATTTTTTATTTTGGATATGGTGGTGAGGTAACATTTGGGATTGACCACCACTTTTTCCCTCTACAAAAGTGTTAAAAAAAGTGTAAATGCTATCAAAGCGATAATACGTTCAGCTTTGGTATTATATTTTGGTTATGTTCTGATGGTTTGTTTATTTTTCAGGGGCGAGTGCGGTATCTGGATTCTTTGCTTCAACTTGCAGTTTACCATTTAATTATGTGAAAACTCAAATACAAAGGATGCAGCCTGATGCTGAGGGTAGATATCCTTACGCTGGTTCTTTGGATTGTGCTATGAAGACCCTTAAGTCTGGAGGGACCTTCAAATTTTACACTGGATTTCAAGTATATTGTGTTTGGATTGCCCCTTATTTCATGTTAACTTCTCTCTCTATATACAAGCACACGCGTTCACACACCCACACCCACACCCACACATATATATTTTTGAGTTGTTTTTAAGTTGTTTTTTTTTGCGTGACACGTGTTTCGATTATCTGAGGCTTTGGTTCTCCATTTCTTTATTGTGGCTGTCTATGGCGTTGGCCGCCTTTTAATTCCATATCCATCATATAAATGAGCATGGCTAGGGGATAGATTGATTTCAGTGCGTATTCTAATAAAATCTATTGATTTTCTTTTATTTGTCCCTGTAGTATATTTACAAATGTTTACACATATGCTATTTTGTCCATTGTAGGGTGCGTCCGGAATCATTTTCCCTATTATAAAGTCTGGAGGAGTTAGACAAATGTTCTTCCTAGTAATTGTCCCAACATATCCTGTTATATAAGAAGAGGAAAGTATTTATTTTTATAAAGATAAAAAATTGTTACCTTATCTTTATTTTTTTACTCTTATATAAGATGACCAAGGTTTGTATTTGCAATTAGATGGTGAGCTGGTTTGGGATACAAATCATCTACAAAATTGAGTTTGCGCGTTACAGGCTAATATTATTTATTGATGTATTTGTGATTTCTTCATGAATTGATTAAATTGATTAGTGTTTTATTTATTTATCTATTTATTGATGAATCGATTAAGATGGGTGGATAGTCTAATAAATGGAGGGAATTATGCCCAAATTTTCTAAATTTTTTAGACATTTGTGTTGGAAAAAAAATTGTATGATTTAAATTTACATGATTCTATACTTTAAAAATTTAAACTTCTAATATATAAATCATTGATTATTTACATTAGACACGATTTTATACTTTTCAAAATTATCAGCGTGCCTTCAGGCATGGGCATACCCTGGTGTATATATATATATGTTAAGTTTGTAAGCAAATACAACGATTGTGCTGTAAATACAACAACTCAAATTTAACAGAAAATATAGACTAAAGTGGGGTTAAGCATGTGGCTTGTTTGGTAAAGGTTGCATCCTCTAAGAATTTTTCAGGAACTGCTGCAACATTCCCTGCCTCACAAGTCTTTCGATCTCGTCTTTCAGTGCAAAACATTTACTAGTGCTATGCCCATGGTCCCTGTGGAAGCTGCAATATCTGATCATGTCCTTCTTATTAGGCGGGGACTTCAATTTCTCAAGCCAGCAAAGCAATTTGTCTTCTTTGATGGGTTCCAACACCTCTTCAATTTCATAAATCAATGGAGTGTAGGCTTCAAATCCCTTTACTACTTTATCAACTTTCCTCTTCTAACTCTTTTGGTCCAAGGTTGCGGCCCCTGGGACAGTAGCTTCTGCGATCGCAATGACTGCATCCTGGACAACAACCTTGGGTGCCGTAGCCCTAAGCATAAGAACCCTTTAGGTTAAGAAGTTGACCTGAGTCTGGAGTGAGGTGTGATGGTCATACAGATGATAGAGGTGGTTGTACAGTTTAGCAATCTGATTCTTTGTTTCTACGCTTTGGCCGGAGTCTCCTTCCATTTATGCTTTGTTAGTATTTAAAAAATATATAATTTGAGACAAAAATAGAAGAAGTGAGTAATCACAGAAGATGGGATGAACCAAATATTAAGTCAAGATTCAGCGTTTGCATTACTATAAGGGTTTTTCTGCTAAGGTCGCGACCAGTGAGGCACATAGGTGCACTGTCGTTGCCCTTGAGTGGAATTAACCAAGGTTTAGCTTGAGGCCACTTGAGTCCGTTCCACGATGATTTAAAGCTGTTATAAACCAATTACACTAGTAGGGGCTGCGGCAAAAGGGCAGTCAAACTACCAAGTCGCATCCCCTCTTGGGTGGGAAGGAGCAATCCCAGAATTGGAACCCAGAAACAGAGTTTTTCACATGAAATACGTGGAGAACATACCTACTAGGGTCTATCTAGGGCAGAACAACCTCTTGGTTCACAATAATGGCACAATTATGGTAGGAAACCCAAGATCACAGGCTGAGAAAGTAGCAAACGAGCAAACATCTCTCATCCCTAGTTACCCACCTTTGCGAGGCTATTGCCCTTTGCACTTTTCAGTGTTATCTTAGTGAGGTAACATCATCGGGGTATTATAGAAATAAATCTAGGGTCATAAAAAGGGAGACCCATAAACAAATCTAAACATATTCGATACCCATTTGAGGGTGTGTATACAAAATACGAGTTCAATAACCAATATCCACCCATGAGATAATGATCCAAAGGATCGCCATAAATAAAATAAGGTGTTTAATAACCTAAAATATAGAGAAACGAGATTGAAAGACCTTGTTTCCACAAACAACGAGAGATTGATGATACGAGAAATCGTCCACTTGTCGTTCTCGTACCAGCAAGTCAAGTGTAAAATACATAATAAGCAGCCATAGCTAGTAAAGAGAGATAAAATACAAGATATAGAGTGATTGGGATATTAAAACGAGCCTACGTCAACTTTGGTACCACACTCTCATTATATGCATTGTAGTACAGGTTTACAATGTCGTAATAGGTGTACAATGTAGATGAGAGAAGATAATACATGTTTGTGATGATTCCAGGAGTGCCAAAGAGATTACCGTGATGCCAATGAGTAGCCCCTAAGCTGTACTGAGGGGTGTAGAGTGTTTGGTGATTCGTCACTTTTACTGTAATATATACCCCGTTAATTTGTGAATTCTAGCATTCCTGTGCATATATTTCTCGGTTCTTATGCTCATATATTGACTAACCCCTGAATTCATCATATATATTTTTTATGTGCCTTTATTGAGATTTTATAGGTCTCGAGAATGCATATTGGGAAATTTGGTTTTGATCGAGAGAAGTTTCGTATACACTTGAACAGTCGAGGGAATTTTTGGAATTTCAATCATTCGAGTTTTGATCTGATTTCTTCACGAAAGTTGTAGACCTTCTTCTCATCTTCGCATGGCTTTCGATGGTGCTTGAATCTGATATCAAATGAAGAAGTTACGAAAATTTCAGTGAAGCTTGGGTTATATAAAGCCAAATCTATGCAGCCTTCATTTTGGATTAGCAGCGAATCGATTCGCCCCTGTTGCAAATAAATTCGGCCTTAGACAGTGAAACATCTCTACATATCCAAATCGATTCAGATTTTCCCCCGAATCGATTCGGCCCTGCTTTTCCAGCTTTCTTCTATTTACTAGTATGCCATTTTGGATAGATTTTTGGTATTTATCCTTATTTTGTCCTTCGTTTGATATGTAGTTCTTACTTGGGATATTTGATGAAAATAAAAAAACACTCGATTCTCTCTCCTAGGTCAAAAGTATTTATTGTTTTTACCTACTTGTAAAGATTGGATTATTAGTTTGTTTGTGGTTATTAATTCAAATGTTCATTTACTTCATCTCTACTTGTTCTATTAGCTTCAATTTGCATTTATTACCATCTCTAGTATAGTGGTGTGTTTGAACATTATGGGTTGCTATAATATGTGGTTTCTTGGCATGTGTAGTTTAGTTCTTATTATGAGTAGCTAAATTTAAGGTTGAGGATCATAATCCCACCTAGGATGCTCGTACTTCAAATTTAGGGTTTGGTTTTGAATTTCCCTAATTGAACTTTATGCGTTTGTATTGAAGTATCTTAGCTTCTCAACTTTTCTTGTCATGCAAGGGATGGTTTTTGAAGTTTTACTTCAACCCAAACCCATTTAGCCATAACTAATTAATCCTTAGTCCTCCATTAATGAGTTAGTCTCTACGTGGTTGATTTTCGGACTTTATTAGTTGTGCTTGATTAGACGAAATTTCAACCAAGTCCTATTATCCTTTTTGTGAATCCAAGGTGGGAGAATGATCCTCAATACCGTTAAAATCTTGAAGTCAAGCTTATCTTAGTTTCTTTCATAGTTTCACAATTATTAATTAATTAACTATTCATCTATAACATGTTAGTTTAGAGATTACCCTCAATCACTTTTCCAAACAATAAAATCATCTTTTACACTTTTACCTTTGTGACCTTTAGATAATCGTTTTTAACCTATTTCTGTTCTCTAAGGAGTGTTTCAATCCCTGTGGTTTACGATTCCGTACTTAATGGATATTAATTTTTGCGATAGATTTACACTTGAATCATAAGCTTTATTTAGTGCACACCAAGTTTTTGGCACCGTTGTCAGGGATTGGAAACAATCTTAGGTTTAATGATTCTCTTTACACTTTATTATTCCCTGTGGTCACCGTGACAACACGGTTTCCAAAAATCAATCCAAAATTTTGTAAATGCAAAACGTGAATAGTAGCAATTTAAATCCTATTCATGAACCCTCATCGTCTAGTGAACCCTCAGATTATTGGATACCTTTACCGTCTATTTCTCATTCTAGTTCAATCACGTCTTCTTCTTATACCTGGTCCCACTCCGAACCCACAACAATGGCTAAAAATGTTAGTGAACACACTAGTCAAGGGGTTGTACCCGAGCCCTTATATAGGCCGATACGAGATTACTTGCAACTTGAAAGGACAACCTCTCCTTCTTGTATTCTCTTTCCATATAATGTTGCGCAGTTCCATTTTAGAAATGGAATGATTCAAATATTGCCTACTTTCCACGTCATGGAAAGTAAACAACCTTACCTTCATGTTATAGAGTTTCAGGAGGTGTGCACTACTTTTAGCGATCAAAACTGCCCTTTGGATGTCCCACGACTCAAACTCTTCCCTTTTTCTTTAAAGGACAAAGCCAAAACTTGGCTTTAGTCTTTGGCTCCTAATTGCATCGGGAGTTGGCGCAAAATGAAAATGCATTTTTTGAAGAAATTCTTCCCAACTCATCGCACTAACTCTCTAAAGGGGAAAATCCAAACCTTCGTTCAAACCGAAGATGAATCTTTCGAGAGATGTTGGGAATGGTTTAACGAGATACTCCACAAGTGTCCTCAGCATGGATTTGAGAAATGGAGATTAGTCTCCTTCTTTCATAATGGGTGTTGATACCAAAATTAATATGCTGATATGGACGAATAATGAGAAGACATGTGTCAATCTACGTGGCACAATAACAACGAGGAAGTTCATTTCCCCGACCAAGTCATGTTTGCTCCGAGCAACAAGGATACTCCGAGGAAATCCAATACTCCGAGGAACTCCTGAACGACGAGCAACTAAGGCGGTCCGAGTTGCATCTCGACCACAGTAGCTGCACCTCGGCCACAACATTTATTGCCAGATAATCAACAATTCAACTATTCATTGAATGCTTATAATCTTGACGCACACGCTTGAATAGCATTAAATGAATTACCCTTTCATATGTATATCATTTAATGTATCACCCTTTCATGTACAGCCTAAGGGCTATAAATACCTTGTATCACCCTCATTCAAGGGGACCGGAATTTCTTGATAGTACTTGTAATCGAGAATTCCCAAACACTCAGCAATAACATAACAGTGGACGTAGGCCATTCATATAAGGCTGAACCACTTTAAAATTCTTTGTCTCATTTATTTATCTGTGATTGAATTATTAGAGTAATCTAATTTTTTACATCAACAGATTGGCGCCGTCTGTGGGAACGACTGTTGTTATCGTTTTTCACCAAAAATCATTCATCATCAATGGAAGATAATCCAGAATCCAGTAATCAAAACGCTGAAAATGCTGGAAATCTTCCAAATCCTTCTGCACCTCCAGATCTGGCTGGAATTATGACGAATCTGGCTCAAGGACAAACCGCCATGCAAGAAATAATGCGACAACTCATACAAACCCTTCATGGCGGTTCACCTGCACATTCGGGACAACGAAGTGGTCAAAGGCAAACCTATTTACTTTCTTCACGATCAAGGCGTACAGATGCGTATCGTAATGAGGAATCTGATGATTTCTCTTATCAACCTGGGCAAACTTCATCAATACGCGTTACAGATACTGAGCAACGTATCACTCTCTCTCCAGAGAGACCCAGTGCCTTGGAAAGACTGAGTAGGGTGTCTCCTTTCAGCCGATTAGGCCCTAGAAGGAATAGGAGTCCACCTAAGACCATGTCGAGGAGTTTTCGATGACCATCAGATCTAAGAGAAGGATCAGCACAATCACGACCAGTGGCTCGTCAAGATAGATCTCAGGAGGCCACGTCAGAACAATCAATTGCTCGAACAAATAAGCCCGAGGAAGGAAATGATGCTTGGAAAGGATCCATTCAGCGGTTGGAGGATAGATTGGGAGAAATGGCTAAGACAAAGAACCCCCTACAACGAACTTTCGTTCAAGGGACACCTTTTGTCCAGGCCATTGTGGATTTTCCTACCCCGTCAAAGTTTAAAGCCCCTGTGGTAACCCCCAAATATGATGGAAAGACAGATCATGTTCTTAACATAGAGCAATATCAAGCTGCTGCCGACATCTATGTTGTCCCCAACGAGATGAGATGCAGAGGATTCTCAGGAACTCTTACTGGATCTGCCCAAATATGGTACAACAATCTTCCTCGGGGTAAGATTCCAACTTTCTTTCAGTTAGCCGAGTTGTTCATTGGCAATTTCTGTTTTGGAGCAAAGCCAGTAAAAAGAGTAGCACATTTGTTAAGTGTTAGACAAAAATCTGGTGAAAGTACTAGAGATTACATAACTCATTTCAATAACGAGAAATCGGAAGTCATAGATTATGAAGAAAAGACAGCAATCACCGCCTTGATGGGTGGGTTGTTGCCCAACAAGTTATATTACACTTTGGCCAAAGATCCACCTACAACTATGTCAGAGTTGATGGCAAAAAAAGGCCAAAATCATGAATGTCGAGGAGGATATGACTGCGAAGAAGAATATGGATAAAGAGACCAAGGTGGAAGTCAACAAATCTAAGAATAAAGAGTATAAGGGAAATGGCGGTGACAAGCATTCCAAGAATAGTAGGTCTTCATGGGAAGTCCTGAAAAAATTCAATAATTATACTCCTTTGAAAATGGGTATTAATCATGTCTTGGAAGAAATCAGGAATAGCGAGGAGGTAAAGTGGCCGAAGAAACTGAGGTCAGATCCTGATACGAGGAATAGGGAGAAATATTGCGAGTTCCATAAGGAGCATGGCCATATGACCAAAAATTGCATAGCTCTTCAGAACGAGATTGAAACACTCATCCGAAGAGGGAAGCTAGCAAAGTATATTGATCGGGGAGGTGAAAGAATAAATAATGACCGAATTAGAGAGAGGTCTAGATCTCCTCGTCGAGCAAAGGATAAGAAGAAGAGGGATCATGAAGATGATGCAGAGGATGACCCCGATCTTCCCAAGAAACCAAGGCAGCTAGAACGAGAGGTATTTTCAATACGCTTTGGAACATTTGACTGTAATGTTATTACAGGTGGAGATGCAGGAGGAGGAGATCTTACTGCAGAAAGAAAGGCTTACCTTGGTGAGGCTCAGGCTTGCTCATACATTCAACGGATAAATTTGGCTGAAGAGGATCGCCCGAGGAAGGTAAACAAAGAGAAGCTGGTCATTGGCTTTTCAAAAAACGACCTGGCAGGTGTTCTTTACCCTCACGACGACCCTTTGGTGATCAAAATGAGGATGAAAGAAGTAGTGATTTCAAGGGTTCTGGTAGATAATGGTAGTTCGGCAGACATCATGTACTACTCATGCTTTGACAGTTTAAATTTGAAATTATCTCAATTGGAACCTTATCACAGACCCCTTCTGGGTTTTTCTGGCGAGAAAGTTTTTCCACTTGGGACGATCAAGTTGGATATATTCATTGGAACTTGGCCTTCTTGTCGAACAGAGAGAATACGCTTCTTTGTGATGGATAAGAATGTGCAATCAGCTTACAACATCATCATGGGAAGAGTTGGTTTAAAGAAGTTCGAAGCAGTTCCATCTACAGTACATCAATGCTTAAAATTCCCAACGAATTTCGGAGTGGGAGTTGTGAAAGGTGATAAAAAAGTAGCTCGGGAATGCTATTATTCATCTGCCGAGCAAGAGGAGCTTGAAGAGTCAAGGAAAAAGACTACTACCTACCAGGTGGATGAAGGTACAGAAATTGAAACACTGGATCCCAGAGACGAATCCCAACTTGTAAAAGGACAGGTGGTGGAATCTACAGAAAATGTTATTCTGGACGACGAGCACCCTGAACGAGTAACCCAGATAGGTTCGTCGTTGGATGCTTCAATAAAACAGGAGTTGATAACTTTCTTGAGAAACACGAAGAAAACTTTTGCATGGAGTCATGAAGACATGCCAGGAATAGATGCAAACTTCTTATGTCATGAGCTCAATGTGAATAAGGAGATTAAACCTGTAAAATAGAGAAGAAGAGTATTTAGTCCCGAGAAGAATCAAGCTATACAAGAGGAGGTCGAGAAGCTCCAGAAGGCCCAATTCATTGAAGATGTGAAGTATCCAGACTGGTTGGAAAACGTGGTGATGGTAAAGAAGAAAAACAATAAATGGAGAATGTGTGTTGATTTCACCGATCTCAACAAGGCATGCCCAAAGGATCACTTTCCATTGCCCAGAATTGATCAACTAGTGGATGCTACCTCGGGACACGAGCTGCTCAGCTTCATGGACGCTTAATCTGGATACAACCAGATCAAAATGAAACCTGAAGACAGGGAAAGTACTTCTTTTATTACCCCTAGGGGAACTTATTGTTATAATGTTATGCCTTTTGGTTTGAAAAATGCAGGAGCGACATACCAGCGGCTGATGAACAAGGTTTTTGCCGAACAAATCAGTTGCAATATGGAAGTCTATGTCGATGATATGCTAACAAAGAGCAAGAAAGTTGTTGATCATCTAGTTGACTTAGGTCAGACCTTTGATCAACTGGATAAATATCAAATGAAACTCAACCCGACGAAGTGCACATTTGGAGTACGAGAAGGAATGTTCCTCGGGTACATCGTCAACCAACGAGGCATTGAGGCGAACCCAGAAAAGATCAAATCTCTTTTAGGGTTGCGATCTCCAACGAAGAAAAAAGAGATGCAGAGTCTTACAGGATGAGTTGCAGCGCTCAACAAATTTGTATCCCGAGCAACGGATAGATGCCTTCCATTCTTCAAAACACTTCGAAAAACTTTCGAGTGGAATGATGAATGTGAAAAAGCCTTTCAAGACTTGAAAAAATATTTAGGAGCACCTCCACTGTTGTCCAGGCCAGTAATGGGAGAAAAGTTGTACTTGTACCTGGCAGTATCAGAGAATGCAGTCAGCTCGGCATTGATCAGAATGGAGAACGGAGTCCAGAAGCCAATTTATTACACAAGTAAGGCTTTTCGAGGTACAGAGATCAGGTACCCAAAGCTGGAAAAATTGGCATTGGCATTAATTGAGGCAAGTAGAAGAATGAGGCCATATTTCCAGGCCCATACCATCGTCGTGTATACCGACATGCCATTAAGACAAGACCTTCATAAGCCAGAAAAATCAGGGAGACTGATGTACTGGGCAATAGATCTCGGTGAATATGATATTGTGTATGAACCCAGATCATCATTAAAAGGGCAAGCTGTAGAAGATTTTATAGCAGAGTTTACATATCCTGATACTCCCGAGGAACAAAAGTTGCTCGCTGACCAACTTGTGGATGTTACAGGATCAACAGACATAAGTCCAGACCAACTCCGGTTGGTAAAAGGGCTTGTGGATGTAGAAAGATCATCAAATTCGAGCTTAGACCAACTCCGGTTGGTAAAAGAACGAGAAAAGATGATCGAAGAGGAGCGAAAAATATCAGGGGAGGATGAAAGAAAACAACAGATATTTCATCGAGGAACTTTGTCAGAGAAGAAATTTGAAGACGAGTTACCTACATGGAGATTATATGTAGATGGGTCATCTTTCACAACAGGTTGTGGAGCAGGGATTGTTTTGAACACCCCAGACGAGATTGACATGGAATACGCCCTACGATTCCAATTCAAAGCTTCCAATAATGAGGCGGAGTATGAGGCCATGATAGCAGGTCTTAATTTAGCAAAGATTATGGAAGCGCAACAAGTGATGGTATTCAGTGATTCTCAATTAATTGTGAGTCAGATGATGGGAATATATGCAGTTAAAGTAGAATTAATGGTCAAGTACCATGCAAAGGTGATGGTGTTATTGGCAGAATTTGATGCCATTCAGTTGATCAGAATACCAAGAATGGAAAATGCACAAGCAGACGCACTGGCCCGACTAGCATCATCTACTCGTATCGAGCTGCGAAGAACAATACCAATTGAAGTATTAGAAACTCGGAGCATAGATGAAGACCTGACGATGAATATTATTACCCTTGATTTAGGGCCATCTTGGATGGATCCCATCAGGGCATATATTGAGGAAGGAGAATTACCGAAGGATAAGCTCGCTGCCAAGAAATTGAAATATAAAGCTGCTCGGTATGTACTAACTAATGGTGTTTTGTATAGACGAGGGATTATGGCAGGTTTGCAAAGATGTGTACATCCCTCCGAGGTGAAAGAATTGATTAAATAGATCCATGAAGGGTCCTGTGGAGCCCATGTAGCAGGTCGGACACTTTTACAAAGGGTAATGACGCAGGGGTATTACTGGCCAATGATGAGGGCTGATTGTATAGCCTATGCCAAGAAATGTGATAAGTGCCAACGTTTTTCCTCCATACGAAGAACTCCACAAGCATTGTTGACACCCATAACTTCTCCTTGGCCATTTGCCATGTGGGAAATTGATTTGGTTGGACCACTGCCAACGACCCGAGGAATATTCAAGTACCTCGTCATCGCAGTGGATTATTTTACTAAGTGGGTAGAAGCTGAGGCTCTGATTGATATGACATACGAGAAGGTTGATCGAGTGGAAAAACCGAGCGTCCGTGTAATACGCTAGTCGTTGTTATCGGCTTCCAACCTCAATACAAAAAAAAACCTAAACTTTTAACTACACTTTTATAGAGTATAGTAGTAAGTCTGGGTATCGAATCCACAGGGAATGTTTTATAGAATTTAATTGATTTATTACTTCTAAAATAAAAATGAAAAAAATGATGATTGGGAAAATTTCTATTAAAAAATTACTTAAGAAAAAAAAACTGAAAAGTGCAAAAGAAATTAGATTTGACAAATGGGAGAAAATAGGGTAGGGTACAATCCCTCAATCCTTAACAAATTATCCTTTAGAATACTAGAATTATAAATCAAAATTCTTGATTAAATCCAGTCCTTATCATCACTAAGCATTACATATATGAGGTTCAAGACCGCATCATATGAAATCAAAGATCAATATAAGGCGGTGAACGACAAATTATACATACAAAGCATTCTTAAACATCCCAAGTACCTAGGGCAAGAGAGATTAAAAGATATGACAATGCATATATGATTTTCATTCACGATTCAACCAATATTTTCATTTATTTTCTAATTTTCCATACAAATAATTTGTATTAGGATTGAGTTCATGCACCTCAACCCTTGAGAATTTAGCTACTCATGATTGGATTAAAAAAAACAAATTCATACACAACATTAAAGATCTACAAGACATTATAAATAAATTGCAAATAATAAAACAAGAGAATGGAAATGAGATTACTTGAATTCAGCAAAAAGAACGGAATTGGGATTCAGAAATTCTTACAAAATAGGATTCATGAAAACTCTTGAAGGAATAGAAAATTTGCTCTCAAAAACTAACCCTAAAATTCAATCTAGCACTTCTAACCTACTCCTAACCTAGCCTCTCTCTAGCAACTCCCCTTCAAATGATGTAGGTCCTGGGCTTTTATAGCACAAAATCTCGAAATTGACAACCAATAGTGCTTGTGGAACAAGTTTTCCAAGAGTTGCACTACATTAAATGCATAATTAATGACAGAAATCCGCACATACAGACTCTTCATTATCCCGCAACTTCAAAACATCGTAACTTCTTCACCGTAGCTCGGATTGAGGTGCCGTTTTTTCCAGTATTCTTGTAATTTAGAGCTCTTCAACTTTATAGTTGGCCCCACCTTCGGACTAAGGCTGAAAAATTACGAAAATGCCCTTCAACCCTCCATTTCTTGGTTTCTTTCATTGTTTTGAGTTCTCCTTCGCACTAACTTGCGTGAAATACCTGTAAAACACATGATAAATACACAAAACACGAAATACTTGCCAAAATGGGTTAGTAGCATAAATAAGAGACAAATCCAAGATATTTACACTACACGGGATCATAAAAATACTGAAATTAAGGGGATAAATGTGAAGAATATGTGCCTAAACACACCCCCTAACTTAGAACTTTGCGCGTCCCGAGCAATGTATATGAATCCTAACCAAAATTCTACTCTTGAAAATTCCTTTATTAAAATAAAATTCCACTTTCGCAGGCACGCGATTGCATTTAGCGTATGCAACAAGCCTTTAAACCCCTAGGTTACCCTAGTAGGACGAGTTTTGTCTCGTGAGGGTTTGCAGTGAATTTACCCACAAAATTCTTTATTGACTCAAATAAATATCAAAATACTTAAAACTTGTACAATTTAAAATTTTCGAAAAATAATCACCATCAACTCATATTCAATTGTCTCAAACCATAGTGTGTGTGTGCAAAACCAAAAATTCAACCTCAAATTTCCATCGATTGAGCATTACGTTACTTTTCGAAAATTCGTTTTGATTCAAATTCTTACGGATGCACTCACAAACGAATCACTCGAATTGTGGCTATTTTCTCTCGGTATGCATGATATAAAGAGTAAATATAATGGACACAAATTCATGCATACAAAATTGAAAAGAAGGAAATTTATGGTGAAAATATCTCATCATCGGAGTAAGGTTATAAGGAAATGGGAACATCGCCTCTAATTCACACCATTTAATCTCTCATATTATCTTTTCATGTCTTAGCTCTCCACGCGGTAACCAATTTCGCCATTCGGACTCGGTTAGGACTTTCTTGGGTTATAAGGTGTAAAGGGTAAAAATGGGAATAAACGGAATGTTCGAAATTGGAAAATGTCCTTATGATGTCCATTTGTGCTTTTTCGGGCCTTTGCTCTTTTTTTTTTCTTTTTTTTTTTCATTTTTTTTTTCTTGCTATTTTTCTTTTTTGTTGAGCATTTCTATTTTTTTTTTCTTCTTGCCCCTTTTTATTGCACAATTTGGACTTTATTTGATGAATTTTCTCAATTTTCATAATTCCGGGCTATTTGGGTTTTTCGGGTTATCAAACGAAAGGAAAAATTTTATTTGGCTCAAAGTGGGTTGCAAAGGGATAATTTTTCACATCTTTTTATGGCCAATATTTTTGGGTAACAAATGAGGGCCTACTTCATTGTCCAAATTGCTAATCACATTACCATATGCATCTCGAGATTAATTAAGTTTAGAGATATATTTAGCACGAATTTCGAGACAACATTTCACACAATTCCCATAACCGATCAAAATAAAGGATTGAGATCATCAACGACTTATTAAAACGCTGAAAAGAACTTTGAGTTAATCATAAACTCGGATTGATTTAAAAACTCATAAAAAATTGATAGGCTCGAAATCTCACCGGGTTGGACTAATCTCCACACTTATTCGTAAAGTCGTCAATTTTCTTTCAATTTCCATCTTTGGTCAATTTTGGCTTAGTGCATTTTGAATTTTACAATTTGAGACTTTAAATAGAATAAAGGTTACATTTTTGAAAAATTTTAATTCCAATTTTTATTTATTTTGAAGAAAAATATTTTTGGATTTTTTCAAATTTTTTTCAATTTTTTTTTCTTTTTCTAAAAAAAAAACATACTTGGAAAGAACATGTGATCGAATCAATGAATCTAAACAATAAATGGGAAAAATATCCCACACCCCCTAACTTAAATGTTGCATTGTCCTCAATGCGAATCAAGAACACAACATAAAGAGAGGAAAAGAAAGATATTACCCAAATGGAGCGATCCTCGATGAGTACGAGTCCATTGAATCTACAAAACACGTTAGAACCAAGCATAGAAAAAAATAATAACAAAAACTTTAACTATCAAAACTAGACTATAATAAAAAAGAAAAAAACTAATTATTTACAACCTACAATTTGAACGGCTAATAAATCATACACTAGAAGTCGAAAAATTTGAGGGTCTACCCAAAATACAATTTGACTTTTAGGGATTAATAGTGTGCCCTCACTAGGATGCATGCCTTCCGAAAAATAAGAATTCCGTTTGAAAAACGGAAGGCATGTGCAAATTTTAAAAAATGAACCATCACCAATTAAAAAATTTAGAGGGATTAAAAATTTGGGTGCACAGGGGGACAAGTACCATTGGGATATAAGAAAAATAGAATCACCTCTAAAAGATTGTTCAAGTAGAATGGGAAGAGGGGCATACAAAAGGGAAGAGTCCATTTTGGAAAATAATTTAAGCATAGAGCGCTTGTCCTCAAAATCTTCTCCCAAAAAATTTTCACTGAGACCTCGAGGTGGGGCATGTTCAGAAACAGAGAATTTATCTATCCTGTCATTCAACTCGCTCTCATCTAAGTGACCAAGTGAGGCCCAAAATGATTCAATTTCAAGTGTGATGTTCTCATTCACCGAGCCGAATTCTATCTCAAATGCCGCTAAGCTCAAATCTTCTAGGTCTCCCTCTTGCTTTGTTTCTATCTCACCTAGAAGAAATGTATCTATCGTGTCTTGCCATTCGCTCTCTTCTAGGTAACCCAATGAATCTCTCTTGATGCCCTCTAAATTTTCTCTTTCGCTAACGCTCAAGGAGTGTTCTCCTATGTCCCATGGAATGTTCTCAAGATCTTGTCCTCTAAAATTTTCAGTTGGATCTGGTGGACTGACACGTCTAAGTGTATGGCCCGTAAGATGAAGCATCTCAAAAAAACATTCCCATACAAGAATCGGATCAACATCCTCAAGACATTCATCCAGTTCTTATGATGGATTTAATGGTTCGATAATAGTGGGGACACAAGGAGACAAATGATCTTCAACCTCAATAGGTTTTGAAATATTTATAAGAGGTTGATATTCAAAAGAACTTGGATCACTATTAATGATTTCATTCTCAAAAGTAATAGGTGAAGCGCAAGTCTCGACATTCTCTAAGTTGTCCAAATTATCATTCAACTCCTTGCAAAGTGTTGCAATTTTCAACTCGGTAACAGCAAGGTCATCAGATTGCTTTTTTAAATCAAGCAAGAGTTCTTCCAAAGTAGGCTTCCTTGGTTCTAGTACCTCGAATTCCTCATTTGGTTGAAAACTTACTTCATCTTCAAAACTATCGGAAAAAAAATCCTCATTGGGTTCAAATAATGCATCTAACTCTTGCTCCCAATAACGATTTTTTTCTCGATATTCTTTTTCAAGTCTTTCTTCTTCAAGCAATTGATTTTGATAAATTTGGATTTTCTCAGCACTAGGCTTGTATTTAATATAATCATCTTTAGTGATATTGATCCAATGATCATAAGTCTTGAGTACCTCCTCCTCCTCACTATTAGCATAACAATTAAAGCCACCAAAAGAGTTAAAGTAAGACATTTCAAATTGAGCAATTCAAGAACGTGACATATATATATATATATATATATATATATATATATATATATATATATATATATATATATATATATATATATATATATATATATATTTTTTTTTTTTTACGAAGTACTAAGTCAATTACAATCTATAACAAACACTCCCCGGCAACGGCGCCATTTTGATCGAGTGGAAAAACCGAGCATCCGTGTAATACGCTAGTCGTTGTTATCGGCTTCCAACCTCAATACAAAAAAAAACCTAAACTTTTAACTACACTTTTATGGAGTATAGTAGTAAGTCTGGGTATCGAATCCACAGGGAATGTTTTATAGAATTTAATTGATTTATTACTTCTAAAATAAAAATGAAAAAGATGATGATTGGGAAAATTTCTATTAAAAAATTACTTAAGAAAAAAAAACTGAAAAGTACAAAAGAAATTAGATCTGACAAATGGGAGAAAATAGGGTAGGGTACAATCCCTCAATCCTTAACAAATTATCCTTTAGAATACAAGAATTATAAATCAAAATTCTTGATTAAATCCAGTCCTTATCATCACTAAGCATTACATATATGAGGTTCAAGACCGCATCATATGAAATCAAAGATCAATATAAGGCGATGAACGACAAATTATACATACAAAGCATTCTTAAACATCCCAAGTACCTAGGGCAAGAGAGATTAAAAGATATGACAATGCATATATGATTTTCATTCACGATTCAACCAATATTTTCATTTATTTTCTAATTTTCCATACAAATAATTTGTATTAGGATTGAGTTCATGTACCCCAACCCTTGAGAATTTAGCTACTCATGATTGGATTAAAAAAAACAAATTCATACACAACATTAAAGATCTACAAGACATTATAAATAAATTGCAAATAATAAAACAAGAGAATGGAAATGAGATTACTTGAATTCAGCAACAAGAACGGAATTGGGATTCAGAAATTCTTACAAAATAGGATTCATGAAAACTCTTGAAGGAATAGAAAATTTGCTCTCAAAATCTAACCCTAAAATTCAATCTAGCACTTCTAACCTACTCCTAACCTAGCCTCTCTCCAGCAACTCCCCTTCAAATGATGTAGGTCATGGGCTTTTATAGCACAAAATCTCGAAATTGACAACCAATAGTGCTTGTGGAACAAGTTTTCCAAGAGTTGCACTGCATTAAATGCATAATTAATGACAGAAATCCGCACATCCAGACTCTTCATTATCCCGCAACTTCAAAACATCGTAACTTCTTCACCGTAGCTCGGATTGAGGTGCCGTTTTTTCCAGTATTCTTGTAATTTAGATCTCTTCAACTTTCTAGTTGGCCCCACCTTCTGACTAAGGCTGAAAAATTACGAAAATGCCCTTCAACCCTCCATTTCTTGGTTTCTTTCATTGTTTTGAGTTCTCCTTCGCACTAACTTGCGTGAAATACCTGTAAAACACATGAGAAATACACAAACCACGAAATACTTGCCAAAATGGGTTAGTAGCATAAATAAGAGATAAATCCAAGATATTTACACTACACGGGACCATAAAAATACTGAAATTAAGGGGATAAATGTGAAGAATATGTGCCTAAACAAAGGTGTACCAGTTCGTTTGGAAGAACATCATATGCCGATATGGTCTCCCTCATGCCTTCATCACAGACCATGGAACGCAATTTGATAACGAGGAGTTTGCCGCCTATTGTCATCACTCAAACATTTTGAAGGTTCATTCAGCACCAGGCCATCTTCAAAGCTATGGACAGACTGAAGTGACAAACAGAACATTACTAAATGGTTTGAAGAAGAGGGTAAGTGAGGCTAAAGCTAATTGGATTAACGAGCTACAGTCAGTACTGTGGGCTTACCGAACAACCCCTCGAGCAGCAACTGGAGAATCACCATATATGCTGGCATTTGGAAGTGAGGCTGTAATACCTGCCGAGTTGGGTCTTACAACACACAGAGTGCTGAATTTCAATTCCCCAGTAAGCGACTTAATGAGGAGATTAGATTTGGACATGCTCGAGGAGGTTAGAGAAGAGGCAGCCATTAGGAATGCGACTTACCAACAACGAACAGCTCTGTTCTACAACAAGAGGGTGAAGAAATGCGACTTAAAAGAAGGAGATTACGTGCTAAAGAAGGTCATTCAGAAGCACAATAAATTGGAAGCAAACTGGCATGGACCTTATCGAGTTACAGAAGTTGTTCGACCAGGAACTTACCGCATAGCAACTCTAGAAGGAGAGGAGTTTAAGAATGCATGGAATGCTGAACACCTACGCAAGTATTATCAGTGATGTAAAATGTAAAGCAGTTCCATCAATATGAATAAAATGATGATATTTCGCCATCTTCTTTCTTTTATTGAAAGTTTTTCGGGGAATACTAGTGTGCAACACTACGCTGTTCAGCAATAAAAGCAACACCGATAGTTCAAACCCAGATCAACTCCGGTTGGTAAAAGGGCGAGAACAAACTATACTCCTTTGGTTAGGAGGCGTACACTAGCTCAGACAAACTCCGGTTGGTAAAAGAGTTAGTGGACATGATAGTTCGAACTCAGACCAACTCTGGTTGGTAAAAGAGCGAGAACACGATAGTTCGAACCCAGACCAACTCCGGTTGGTAAAAGGGCGAGAACACCCCATACTCCTTTCGTTAGGAGGCTGACACTGGCTCAGACCAATTTTTGGTAAAAGGGAAAGTGGACATGATAGTTCGAACTTAGACCAACTCTGGTTGGTAAAAGAGTAAGAACACGATACTCCTAAAAAGGCCAATCTCGGTTGGTTAGGAAACAAGATATGCTCTCAAATGCCAACTTATGTTGGTCGGGAGGTAAGAAAATACAAAAAGTTCCTCGTAGAACAAAATATTCCAAACTGAATCAAGTATGGTTGGTCGGGGATAAAAACCCACTAACTGTAGTTGGTCGACGAGGAGAAGTTATTGACCTTGGTTGGTCGGACACATTTTATGAAAAGGACAAAAATTTACCAAGAATAGTTGGTCGAGGATAAAAACCCACTAACTGTAATTGGTCGACAAGCACAATTTAACAACCTTGGTTGGTTGGAAATTTTTTTTAAACATTTTTATACTCATTACTTTATTATTAAGTGATCGAGAAACATTTCTGATACTTGTAACTTTTTGTTATTAAGTTGGTCGATGAACCACACAATATTGTTATGCAAGCACAAATATAAAGTGTTTGACAAGCACAAGACAATAGAAATACATATTTGCAAACAAAAAATGAAAGTCTTTCATTAAAATTCAAAACGAATTACAAGTTACATATGTGTACTAACTATTACATTGAGATCCCTACTCTATTGGTTTCTTTCCCTCTGCTTTTGAAATAGGTTCCTCGCCAGCAGGCGGATCATTTAAAGTCTGAGGAGAGTTAATGAAGTTCAAGTCCTTCAGCATCCTAACGTTCATCACAGAAGGTCGATCTAGAAGATGCTCAGGTCGAGATACCTCAAACTGAGAATGCAAACTGTAGTCGCCAAGATACTTCGCAAGTAAGCTCCGAGGAATGGCACGAGCTGGGATCCATTCCATGTCCAAATTGAACAGTGTCACAGGCAAGTCAAGCAATCCGGGCTCATAGTAGTCCCACAAATAATGTCCCTGCTCGAGTTTCAACACACATAAGGCATTCAGCCAGCCTTGTTTGTAGCCCTCATTATTGGCATTCTGGATACGAGCATCTAAATGGAATAGTGCCTCGTTGTATCCAGCCATCCAAAATTCTCTGGGCTGTTTGTGGAATTAAAATGTTAACCTCTCAAGCTTCTCATGAAGACTCTGGATGAAAAGTTTATTAGTCTCCAACTCTGATTCCTTTGTAGAGATTTGTAGTTCCAATTCTCTAACTTTCTTGGACATGTCAGACAAAGCTTGGTTCTTAGCCATTAATTGAAATGCTTGATTTTCCAACGTTGATCTAGTACGAGCTTCTTCAACAGTACGACTAAGAGCTTTTGATCCTCCCCGAGCAGGTCGAGAACTTGGTTCCTCGGCAACATTCTGAGTAACTCTTCCTTGACCACGAGAACCTCTTCCTCGCCCCCGAGTAGCAGTAGAAGTACCAGATCTTCTCAAGGTGTCCAACTCTTGCCTTAATTTGGCATTCTCAACCTCTAAGAAGGAAATTCCCTCATCAGTCACTGGGATTATAGATGTTGAAGAGGAAGCTGCAGACTTAAATTGTGCTAGCTCTTTTTGCAAATTGTTATTTTCTTGCTCTAGTAGCTCAGCAATCTGTCTACAAGCTTCAACTTCACCCTTTAGGGTTCTCTCCCTCACATCGTAGCCAACAAGAATCTTGTCATAACCTGTTTCAGCACTAAGTTGTTTGAGTTTCTTCTCATAACCTTCGTGCAAAAGAACTGAAGACTCTTTATATTGCTGCTGAAGTTCATCGAGAGTACCTTGCAAGTCTTCAATCATTTCGTAATAAGCCACATTGTTGGCTACAGCACGATCAATAAGACATTTCAAGTATTGATATGCTTCCACTGCTTGATCTGAAGCATCATGACCAAGGATATCAGTAATTTCTGATGCACTCAGGTCAGTATGGCCAGCTTTAAAATATTCATGGCATTGCTGCATCAGTTTTGTATCATTGGCAGACAGCAATTCCATTCTAGCCATAAACTAATAAAGAAGAGAAAGCAAGAGTTAATAAAAAAGCAGACAGAGCATCAACAATGTAGAGGAACAAAAAAGGTAATTTTATTACATCATCAAAAGGAGTACAACGTTCAGAATACAGAGTACAAGTAAAAGAAAAATAGAAAGAGAATACCGAACAACTTCACACGTTTTCCTTGTCTCCCAAGACTTTCTCGGGAGGCTGGGACGAGGAGCTTGGTTGCTCGGTGGGAACAATGAGTTGGTTGGCAGAAGTTGGTATTTGTTCAGGAGGAGCAGGTAAAGACGAAATCTCCTCGATCGCTGTCTGATTGGGCTGTGGAGCAAGGACTTGATCACCCACTGTCATTGAAGACTCCTCGGATGCAGCTTCGTCGTTATCCTCATCTTCAATTCTAGGAGGAGGACCAGGAAGATGTTGTTGAAATAGCTCAGAGTCCTTGCTCACCTTCAATTCTTGCGGGGCAGCAACCCAACCATCTCGGAAGTATTTCAAACTTCCATACTGCACCTGGGTCATCATTGCTGCTACCCCCCTGTCCCATCCTTTATCCCAATCGGTATGAAAATATTTTTTCACAGCCACTTTTCTCTTCATTTTCTCCGAGGAGAGCTTCTCGGATAGAAGATCCTCGGAGGCTTTCAACTTGGCCTCCACCTCCTCCTTATGTCAATTTACTTCTCGCAGAAGGGTTAGCTCTTCCTCAGCCGACTTCAACTTATTTTCAAGCTCCCCAAAGTTTGTGAGCTTCTCGGCATATTTCTTATTCTCTCTCTCCAAGTCTTTTACTTTGTTTCCCAACTGCACCTTCTCTGCCTCAGATGCAGCCAACTTCTTCTCCCATTCACCCCCATCCTTGTCATATTTTTTACGGGAATCCTTCAAAGATTGGGCCAAACCCTGAAAGGCATCCTCTACTCTAGACGAGGAGCTAGAAGCCTTGATTACTTCATCTTTCTTCACTATGGTGTTAAAATAACTCACCAGCTGAAAAAGAAGGTAATGATAAGTCAGTGCCGAGATACATATATTGACTGAAAGAAAGAAAAATTCAAGATAAGAGAAACTTACTGAAGCAATGTGACAAGTAGCTAGGGATGTCAGCATATCCCTAGACATATTTTCTTCAATTCCTTGGACTTCAGGAATAGTCCAAGTCTTTACCGAACTCATTGCAGAACTCGGGGGAATAATAGTTGGAACTCCAGCTCCACTAGCTTGGAGCTGGGGAATGGTTTCAGAAAAACTGACCGAGGAGGATTTCTTCAATCTCCTCAGTGGCACTTCAACAGTTTCAACCAAAGAGGAACTTTTGGTGGGGGAGATGGTGATCACTCCTGCTAGTACATCCTTCTTGTTAGAAGCCACTGGGGGCTTCTCGCCAGCCTTCTGAGGAGCAACAGAAGGGGCATCATCTACTTTCTTTGTCCCCTTTGGGACGTCATTCTTGTTTCTTTTTCCATCTCCAGCAGAGGAAGTCTCTTCAAAGATAGCAGGAACTCTTCTTTTACCCATCTTCTGACTTAGAGGAATGTGAGATTCTGGAGAAGAGTCCTCAGGAATGGATGCTGGTTCACTGGTACTGACCACAGGACGAGCAGTAAAGGATGTAGTATAACTCCTATACTGCAACAAATATGAAGAAGACCTGATGTGCTCGTCTGCAACTCTTCGATGTAAATTCCAGATATGTTTCAAATGTTTAATATTTACTTCTGATTCTTTTGGAGTTTTTCTCTTACTGTCAACTGCAAACAAATACATAGTGAAATATCAGTCATACATTTTGTCAAACACAATGAAATCATAATTTCAAAAACAAAATAAGATGAAAATAACCTATCCCATTGCCATATGGGGGGCATCTGGGACCTTGATATACTTCATCTCCAACCAAAGGGGTATGTTGCCAATTTTTTATAACTACCCCGTGTTCAAAATAATCCCTATTTGCATTAGGGAGGTTGACTACTAAGGCCCTATTCAAAAATCTAGTTTTTAAATAAAAAACATTGTCTAAAACAACCCATCTATAATAGTACATAATCTCAGGAATTCCTATACGAGTTCCATGAGTTTGATTTAACCTATACACCCCATTAACTATTCTCCATGTGTTGGGGGCTATTTTTACAGGGACAACATCGAAATACTGACAGAACTCTAAACACAAATGGTTTGGTGGAAAAGAAAATCCACATTCAGCAATAAAGAGGCTAGGGAACCAATGTCCCTCAGCCAAATTAAAATAATTTAAAGGCTCAGAAAGATTCTCCAAAGTTACCCAAGAAGGAATAGAAAAGTCAGAACGGAATTTCTCAAGAGATTCGATAATATAAACCATGGTGAATAAAAAGAAATGAAGAAGAAGGAAGAAAATCTTACAGGAAAAGGGAGATCTGTTGAAAATGAACGAAGAAAAGGATGAACGCACTAGAGAGAGAAAGACTATGGAAAACTCGAAAGCAGAAATTGCAAAAGGTAGAGGACGATAGGATTGCCTATGAAGCTTAAATACTTTGCCTTGGGAAGCGGCGAAAGAAATGATTACAAAAAGAAACTATTACGCTACCGGCGGCTAAAAGGTAAAAAAACGCACGAAGATCGAAGCGCTTATAAAAATGCAAAAAAGGAGGATTCTGCGAATTTGGAAGGAAATTCAAATACGGAGAAATGTTCCTAAAAACCAGGAAGATCTTTTAATATTGCCATATACCGAGAGAGAATGTTCCATACTCCTCAAAGTTCGAAATATGAAACATTGGGGGCTTCTGTTGATACCAAAATTAATATGCTGATATGGACGAATAATAAGAAGACATGTGTCAATCTACGTGGCACAATAACAACGAGGAAGTTCATTTCCCCGACCAAGTCATGTTCGCTCCGAGCAACAAGGATACTCCGAGGAACTCCAATAATCCGAGGAACTCCTGAACGACGAGCAACTAAGACGGTCCGAGCTGCATCTCGACCACAGCAGCTGCACCTCGGCCACACATTATTGCAAGATAATCAACAGTTCAACTATTCATTGAATGCTTATAATCTTGACGCACACGCTTGAATAGCATTAAATGAATTACCCTTTCATATGTATATCATTTAATGTATCACCCTTTCATGTACAGCTTAAGGGCTATAAATCCCTTGTAGCACCCTCATTCAAGGGGACCGAAATTTCTTGATAGTACTTGTAATCGAGAATTCCCAAACACTCAGCAATAACATAACAGCGGACGTAGGCCATTCATATAAGGCTGAACCACTTTAAAATTCTTTGTCTCATTTATTTATCTGTGGTTGAATTATTAGAGTAATCTAATTTTTTACATCAACAATGGGCTTTCCTTAAATGCTAAACAAATGGTGTAGACTATGTGTTCAGGGGAATTCATAGGGCTTAACCCTGATGATGCGTGGGCGCACTTTAAATATTACACCGAAACTACGCAAGCTTGGGACACTTCGGACCCTAATAAAACCAATGCGCATTTATCAAATCCGCCTTCTTCTATCCATTGGATATATCACCTGGCCGAAGGATATGATATGTCATTAAGAGTAGCCCAACTTTCTAGGAGTATCAAGGAAATGGATGCCAAAGATCGGGATCCCTCCCATTCTTCTCCCTCGCATGTAGAGTAGTCTTGTTCCATTTTTGATGTTGAAGATCACTCAATGCGGGATTGTCCTACAATCCCGACATATAACATGATGCTTCATGATCAAGACAATGTGATTGCCACTTATAAGAAACAATTCATGACCCATTTAGGTCAGGGGTATAATCGTTCGTGGATAAATCACCCAAGTTTCTCATATGGGCAACCCCAACAATCTTAAAATCCACCTTCCCCGCATTATCAAAATATTCCCCCACCTCAAAATTTTCAGCAACCATATAATCAAGTTACCCCAACCCATGTTCAAATGCAAGGTCCCCCTCAGGGACTATCCGCTCGGGTCATACCACCGTATGCTCACCCGAATAAGAGGAGCTTCGAAGAGGCTCTTCAATCTTTCATGACCTCTCAACAGGCTACAAATTCTAAGCTTGAAAAATAAATCTCCAAGTTGACTCCAGCATTGAGTATTCAAGAAAAGGGAAAATTCCCTTCGCAACCTCAAAGGGCTGTGGGGCAAAATAGTGTTGCCAACACTTTGAGTCCCCCTCCCGATAGCGCAAAAGTTGTGACCATTCTATGGAGTGGGAAAGTGATTGATAAACCCACTCTTCCTTATGTCCCCACCGTCGTTAAGGAAGTTTCGCCCGACCCATTAGAGGTCGAATATGCCTCCTTAAAATAAAGAGAGGGGAAAGCCCCATTAGAACCGAAAGTGGTTTCGAAGTGTCATATCCCCGTGCCTTACCCTTAAAAGCTCCTTCCGTCAAGAGGGAATGTTAGTAGTGCGGACATATTAGAAATGTTCAAACAAGTCCAGAATAACATAACACTTTTGGATACCATCAAACAAGTCCCTGCTTATGCTAAGTTCTTAAAGGACTTAATCACTGTTAAGTGAAAGTTGTTTGTAAGGAAGAAATCCTTTTTGGACAAAAATATAAGCTCGATAATTCAATTCGAATTACCTCCCAAATACAAAGATCCCGGTTGTCCCTCCATTTCTTGTGTGATAGGATATTTTAAGATAAATCATGCTTTGTTAGATCTAGGCGTGAGTGTCAATATGTTACCATACCATGTGTATGAGCAACTCGGTCTAGGAGACCTCAAACCCACGAAAATAACCCTCTAATTAGTGGATCGCTCCGTTAAGGTTCCGAGGGGTGTTGTAGAAGTTGTCATCATACAAGTTGACAAATTATATTTTCCCGTGAACTTTGTGGTGTTGGACACTCATCCTACTTCTCCTAGTAGTAAGACTACGCCCATTATCCTTGATCGTCCTTTCCTAGCCACGTCCAATGCGTTAATCAATGCTAGAAATGGTCAAATGAACCTTACATTTGGAAATATGACTTTGGAAATGAACATCTTTAGTGTTTCGAAACAAATGGGAGATGATGATGAGGTCCATCAGGTAGACCTTTTAGAGGAGGTGGTTTAGGAGCATTTTATGGTCACTAAGGGGATTGTCCTAGGTTACATCATCTCCTCAGACGGCATTGAGGTATACATGGCAAAGGTTGAGGTTATTGCCAACCTACCCTCCTCTAAATCGCTGAAAGACGTAAGGTCTTTCCTTGGGCATGCAAGATTTTATCGTCAATTCATAAAGGACTTTAGCTCGATTGCTAGACCCATGTGTAATCTCCTTTCCAAGGAAACCATGTTCGAATGAAGCGATGGGTGTCAAGAAGCTTTTGAGACTTTGAAAAGTATGCTTACCACCTCTACTATAGTTCAAGCTCCTTATTAGACCTTACCCTTCGAGTTAATGTGCGATGATAGAGACTTTGCGGTCGAGGCTGTTTTATGACAGATAAGTGACAAGAATCCCCATGTTATTTATTACGCAAGTCGAACTCTTAACGGTTCTCAGTTGAACTATTCAACCACCGAGAAGGAGTTATTAGAGGTTGTCTATGCTTTGGATAAATTCTGGGCATACCTCGTGGGATCTCCCATAATTTATTTTACGGATCATGCGACGCTCAAATTCCTTCTGTCTAAGAAGGATGCCAATTCGCGCTTAATTAGGTGGGTGCTCTTGCTCCAAGAGTTTAATTTGATTATTAAAGAGAAAAAAGGACTAGAAAATGTTGTTTCGGGTCACTTTTCGCGTTTAACATTTGAGGCACCCAAGGATAAACTCCCCATCGTTAAATTCTTCCCAGATGAACAACTATTCTCTGCTTCGTCTATACCATGGTTCGCTGATATTGTGAACTACCTCATGACAGGTTCAATTCTATTGCATTGGAGTCCTCAAGAGAAGAGGAAGTTCTTTAGTTGGGTGCATAGGTTCTTTTTCGATGATCCATATTTGTTTAATTATTGCCCCAACTAGATCATTCTAAAATATGTCCCGGATGATGAGATAGAGAGTGTAATTCGATTCTCCCACACGGAAGCATGTGGTGTCCACTTTTCTTCTAATAAAATCGTCGAAATTTTTTTGCAATGCAAACTTTATTAGCCGACGCTTTTTAAGGATGTACATGAATTTTGTGTTTTCTGTGACCGTTGCTAAAAATTGGGTGCTATAACCCGTCGGAGCATGATGCCCATGTCCCCCATTTTAGAAATTGAAGTCTTTAACAGTTAGGGAATTGATTTCATGGGCCTATTCCCGCTATCTTTCGGTAATCTATACATCCTTGTGGCCGTCGATTACGTATCCAAGTGGGTAGAAGCCATTGCGTCCAAAACCAATGATCATAGGTTGGTGTTGAAGTTCCTTAAGGAACACATAATTTTGAGTTTCAGAACTCCAAAAGCGATCACTAGCGATAATTGAACTCATTTTCGTAATTCTCCGTTTGCTAATCTTATTCAAAATTATGGGGTAGTACATAAAGAGGAAGCTACCTACCACATGCAAACAAGTGGCCAAGCTGAATTGGCCAATCGAGAGATAAAACACATCATTGAGAAGACGGTTATTTCGGATTACAAGGATTGGTCTCTTCGGCTTACCGACGCATTATGGGATTATCGAACGGCCTACAAAACTTCTTTGGGCATGTCTCCCTTTAGACTTTTGTATAGAAAACCATGTCACCTACCCGTTGAAATCGAACACAATGCCTACTGGGCGATAAAAAATAGAATTTTGATTTAGACAAAGCCTAAAAGAAGCGAATTCTCCAACTCAATGAGTTGGAAGAAATCCAGAATGATTCGTATGAGAGCGCGAGAATCTATAAGGAACGGGTGAAGGAGAGGCGCGACAAGAACATATCCCATAAAACATTTCACCCTCTTCAAAAAGTACTCTTTTACAATTCTAGATTACATTTGTTTCCGGGGAAGTTGAGGTCTAGGTGGACGGGTCCGTTTGTTGTTAAGATCGTCTATCCTCACGGCGCCATTGAGGTTAAAAACCCATCTTATGGGAAGTTATTTAAGGTCAATGGTCAGGGTCTCAAGTCTTTCCTAGAACCATTTGACCCATGTTCGGACATAATTCCATTGTCCGACCCCGTTTACGGGGCTACATAGGACTCTAGAATAGTGTATTTTTGTGCTGAGCAACCCCCGACACGTGTGGGGTTGAAATTTTTTTCTCAGACTAGTTTAATATCGTAATTATATCATTTGGATCGATGAAATCCATGGGGAATCAACCCAATTTGTGAAAATTAAGTGAGAAGTGTGAGCAGTAAGAGAGAAAGTTGGAACTCGGCCTCTGAATCGATTCGGCCCTTTCTAGTATCTCCTTTTTAGTTTGTGAATTGATTCGGTTTAATTTCGAATCAATTTGATAAACCCAAAGTGTCAGGTCTCGATCTCCGAATCGATTCGAATTTTCCACCGAATCGATTCGCTTTATCCTGGGACTTAAAATTCGGCAGGTCTTTTATTTTTTTCCCACATTTTCCTTTACTCTCATCTCTCTCTTGTGCTTTGAGATTCCTATTCTCTCCCAAACCCTTATCTCTCCCAAAAATATTCTCTTCCACCCATGGCATCCTCATCCAAGGTAACAAATTCAACCTTCTTCACTTGATTTCAACATTCTAATTATTGTTTTTGGTATGAAAAGTAGGGTTAAATGGTTTCTTATTTATTTTTCACATTTTCTTTATGAAACCCAATATTTTCTCCTTATTTTCTTGTGAATCCCACAAATACAACTTGTTTATGATGCTTTGATGATTAAGTTGTATTTGTTGGGGATTTTTCACATTGAAAATGGCATTTTCACCCTACTTTCCATGCAATGCACATTAAGTGTTCGATAAAATGCCCCAATGGGGATTTTGTGTGCTTAAACTCTATTTTTGCACCTTTTATCATGTATTCTTGTTGATTTGTCTTTATTTGACTACGGTGTGCTTCGATTATGTCTACTCGACTGATTTTTCTTGACGCGCACCCTCCAAACCTAGTTTCCCCATATTTTATGTTTACTTTGATTTTATGCATTGCACTGATGGTGTGTGTATCAAATTATTATTTTATAGGTCCTTCGATTCCCAATCCCACATCCAATGCAATTTTGGGTCGGGGTGGTTTCGAATCCTTTCGCTCAAAGGAGGAAAGGGACTTGTTCTGGGCTTATTTTCCTTCCAGTCACCCAATAGCTATAGATAGACTTGTGCACCTTGAAGATTTTCCCGCCTCAGTTCGTCGATATTTCCAGAAGTTTAATTGGGAGGCCCACCTGGACAAAGGGGTGATGTCAATAAAGAGCATGCTCCACTGTTCTATGCGTCTCTCGTCTTATCCGAGGACAGTAATTTTGAGGCTTATGTGCGGGGCTAAGAGAATTCCTATTTCAAAGCCTCTATTGGCTTTGCATCTGACCAGGGCTGATAACCCCGAGGATTTTGATTACCCTTGCTCTGATAAGGGGAACCTATCGAATGAGACCGTAATCGTGCGTCTAGCGCCAGGGAAGGTTTGGACTGGGAATTCTTTCCCCACATCTTTATGCCTGAAAACCACCATATCATCCACCTAGTTGATGTGAATTCCATCACCCCTACGCAAACTAAGGTTGTTCTTCGCTCTGCCCAGGCCCACTTACTATACCACCTCTTAGACACCAATTCCATCGTCAACCTTCCCACCTTAATTCTTCAGCGGATGTTAAAGGCCGCTTACTGCGATAAGGGTACTACTACTCTCCCTTACGCGCGGCTTATGTCCCAGATTTGTAGAGACACGAGGTATGAGGTGGAGGGAATGGATAAAATTCCTCCCATCCCCGAGTTTCTTGGAGAAAAGGCAATCGAAAAAAGTTTGGTAAAGGGTCATTGGGAGTGACAGAAGAAGCACATGTTTGATGTCCCTGATTCCCCTGACTCCCCTATGTCAGATATTTCGAAAGTTCCTCTCCACGTACCTCCATCAGTCCTGCCACCTGTTCCACCTACGATGGACCCCATTACATATCTAGGGGTGCGGATGGATGAGTTGCAGGCTGATTTTACTAAGTTTTGGGGAACCTATATGATGGACTTCACATCGTTTCGGGCCGACTATCAGGAAGATACATCTATGCTTTCCCGGGCACAGATGGAGTTATTTTTTCATATTCATGGGGGCGAGGTACCATTACCCCCTTATCTTTTTTATCCTTATGTGCCTTGTGACCCCAACGCACCGAGTCCTCGAGTCACTAGCAGTACCCGTAGTCCGCTGCTATTGTTATGCTATCTATGATGTTTTTATCTGACTTCTTGGTTTTTTCTTTCTTAATTAGTTCATATTAGTTGTGTATTTGCGAGGGAAGAAAGATTACATTTATTATATTTTTAATTTTGGTTTCCATGCCCCATGTAAGAACTTATGATTATTAATGAAATTACTCTTTTTCACTTTCTAATTTGCTCTTGTATATATCTCTCTTATGTATATATTATTGTTTTTTATATTAACATGTAACGGGTATGTCGTTGCGCATTTCTCAAGTTACTCCTTATGGGGTGACTGTTTTCTAACCCCTTTCCCTTTTTATCCTTACTAACATTGGGGACAATGTTTCATGCAAGTTAGGGGGTATTGATTATATTTCTATTACCGGTTATCATGTTAGTATTTATATAAAAAATATATATAAATTAAAAAAATTAATTTCTTTTTCTCTCTCATATCTACTCTGATTACTTATATGATCGGCCTATCCTATTGTATAGCTATGAAGCATGCCTTGATTTATTGATTTATTAGCCTTTATCCCGTTATTGTTTGCATTGTGAATAGTCTCATGAAATTAAACTGTGAAGCTTTGAGAATATACAAAAATAATTATTTATGATTTGGTTTGAAGCGTTTCGAATTTGTTATCTTAAGGTGCATGCTATACCCTTACAAAAGTGAAAATTGAGACTTATCGTCATTTGTGAGCGTATACATCCACTCTATCTCTTTCTTGTCAATGAACTCATTGTCAATTTCATTTCCTTTTTCATTTGATTGCATATTAATTGATTTATCACTTGAGCATGATTTTCAATGGTGTTGAGTCCCGCGAATCACATGAAACTTTTGGAAAGGATTATTCAGCCCCTGTTGTTATTTAACCCATATGACCTTGACCTTAACCTTAAATGTTTTCCCTTGTCAACCCCGTGATCCATATTATCCCTTTCGTGTCGTCCCCAAATCCCTTGTCTAACTCCACATTGGAGTCCTAAACCCTTATTTACTCCTCCCGTACCTTGATTTGGGATTATTCTCAGGATTGAATGATGTTGTTTATATGGATTGCAATCAAGATTTGAGTGGGCAAAAGAAAAAGATAAAGAAGAAAAGAAATAGCTAAAAATAAAAGACTAGGTTAAAAAGAAAGAAAAATAGAATAAATGGCTTATTGTTAAAGGATCGCATTTCTCCTTGTGCATTAAAATCAAAGTCCTACTCTAATGATTACCTTGCTGTTGGAATTTGATGTCGATTACTAAATTTACCATTAAATCCATTATCCCGCATGTTATTCCCGAATATCCTTTGATACTATACACATTCATTTCTTTCCCTAACCCTAACTTAGCGTAATTTATATACACACAAAGTCATATTTGATCCTAGGGTGATGTGATTCAAAGGTCGAACATGAGAGATAATCTGTTTAAATGCTCTTCTCTTAGTTAATATGCGATATCCTTTCATGAGATTGTATTTTTCACTTTTATATTGCGTTCTTCATTAATGACATGTGTGTGGCCTAGTTTCCCTTTACAACAACTCTTTAATCCCACATGTCCCGTGTGTATTACACCCATTTCTGAGTGCTTCAATTTATTGAGTGTAACAACCGGTGAGGTCTTGAGTATGCATGGTTTAACATTTAAATGGATTTTTAAAGTTTTACCAAATCTAAATTAACACACGTGTTCGCTTATTTCGCATTTCTATGGTTTCAATTTCTATTGAACTTATTTGTTTAATGCTAATTATTGTCGTCTTTAGTGTGAGCTTCGTTTACTTTGTTGATAAATTGTGCTTCTTAGATATTTGTTGAGCTACGCATTGGTTTTTTCCATATCATAGTATGAGTAGATTTGATGTTTGTGCGTGTCATCCCTAGAAACCCTCACAAGACCACACTCGTCCCCCAGGACCACCTAGGGGTTTAACGGCTTATTGCATACGCTAAATGCAATTACTCGTCCAGGAAAGTGGAATTTTCCTTCTATGTACATATTTCTTCTATTTTTGGTTTTGTTGATGTCCCTTGTTTCTTATTAATTCATTGCTCGGGACTAGCAATGTACAAGTTAGGGGGTGTGATTTGTAACTTTTATTGTAATATACACCCCGTTAATTTGTGCATTCTAGCATTCCCATGCATGTATTTCTCGATTATTATGCTCATTTATTGACTAACCCGTGAATTAATCATATATATTTTGTATGTGCCTTTATTGAGCTTTTCTAGGTCTCAGGAATGCATATTGGGAAGTTTGGTTTTGATCCAGAGAAGTTTCGTAGACACTTGCACAGTCGAGGGCATTTTAGTAATTCTAGCATTCAGGTTTTGATCCGATTTCTTCACGGAAGTTGTATATCTTCTTCTCATCTTCGCATGGCTTCCGATGGTGCTTGAATCCGATATCGAACGAAGAAGTTACGAAAATTTTGGTGAAGCTTGGGATATATAAAGCCAAATCTATGCAGCCTTCATTTTGGATCAACAGCGAATCGATTCACCCTTATTGAGAATCGATTCAGTCTTAGATAGTGAAGCATGTCTACTTATCCAAATCGATTCGGATTTTCCCCCGAATCTATTCGGCCCTGCTTTTCCAGCTTTCTTCTATTTACTAACATGCCATTTTGGGTAGATTTTTGCTATTTATCCTCATTTTCTCTTTCATTTGATATGTAGTTCTTACTTGGGATATTTGTTGAAAATAGAAAACAACCTCTTCTCTCTCATAGGTCAAAAGTATTTATTGTTTTTACTTGTAAAACTTGGATTATTAGTTGGTTTGTGGTTATTAATGCAAGAAAGGTTCATTTACTTCATCTCTACTTGTTCTATTAGCTTCAATTTGCATTTATTACCATATCTAGTATAGTGGTGTGTTTGAACATTATGGGTTTCTATAATATGTGGTTTCTTGGCATGTGTATTTTAGTTCTTATTATGAGTAGCTAAATTTAAGGTTGAGGATCCTAATCCCACATAGGATGCTTGTACTTCAAATTTAAGGTTTGGTTTTCAATTTCCCTAATTGAACTTTATGTGTTTGTATTGAAGTATCCTAGCTTCTCAACTTCTCTTCTCATTCAAGGGATGTTTTTTGAAGTTTTACTTCAACCCAAACCCATTTAGCAATAATTAATTAATCCTTAGTCCTCTGTTGATGAGTTAGTATTTGCATGGTTGATGTTCGGACTTGATAAGTTGTGCTCGATTAGATGAAATTTTAACCAAGTCCTATTTTCCTTTTTACGAATCCAAGGTGGGAGAATGATCCTCAATCCCCTAAAGATCTTGAACTCAAGCTTATCTTAGTTCCTTTTATAGTTTCATAATTATTAATTAATTAACTGTTCATCTATAGCATGTTAGTTTAGAGATTACCCTCAATCACTTTTCCAAACAATAAAATCATCTTTTACACTTTTACCTTTGTGACATTTTGAGAATCCTTTTTAACCTATTTTTGTTCTCTAAGGAGTGTTTCAATCCCTATGGTTTACGATTTCATACATAACGGATATTACTTTTTGCGATAGATTTACACTTGAATCATAAGCTTTATTTAGAGAACACCATTTGGCAATGTCTCCCTCAGTGTCATGGTCTCTAGATTGGGTATCAATATAAGAAATGAGCTCGAATACGGTCCTATCCCTTAATCTCGTGGTGTGGACCTATATTTATAGGAGATGTAAGTGTTGTATTACTGCTGTGAATGGAGAGAGATACGGCCAGTTAAAAGGACAGACAAAGGCTGCACCCTATAGTATGTAAGGCCGCACCCTATATTGTATGGTTGCAGCCTGTGTATGTGAGGCTGCATTAGTAAGGCTTCAACGCATACCTATCATAATCCTTCTATGGCAGGGGCCTATATTTTCAATATCAAACAAAATTAACTTAGTGGAAATTCTCTCTCGATCGAGACGACAGTGCATGGACGAAACGACCCTCATCCATACACTCTCAAAATGACGAGAGGGGACATACGATTTAAAACCATAATTTGGTGGATTCAAATTTAAAATCACTTACTTGTGGTTCATTATTAAACATCATTCACTTGTTGGAAATTCTCTCTTGGTCGAGATAACAGTGAATGGATGAGAGGAGACTTGAATTATGGTTAATTCAAATTATGGTACTAATGAAAAATAAGGGCATACATATTTTCTTAACACAAGAGGAAAACAGGAAAATAAAGAGCTTCATTCCATTATAATGAGGTTATAATTCAGTTCAATATATATATCTACACAAAAACGGAGTACAAGGCCACAAACAGCCGTCCTAACAAAAGAAAAATTACAAAAGCTTAAAGTTATAAGCTGTCATCGGCACCGACCTGAGCCGACCCATCAACATCGACCTAAGATGACCCCTCGGCCATAATAATGGTAGTGTCAGCCCCATCATTGTTATCAGCTGTCTCGGTCACAGTATCATTATTCTTAGTGACCTCAATGGGTTTGACCTTCAATGGGTCAACTGAATTTTCAACATCGGCCAAGGAAGTCTCAAGAAGGGGGTCCCTAATGTCTGGACCCATGAAATCATTGGGGGATAGGTTTCCAACCTCGGTGTGCTTGAGGGCTGCCCATCGGTCGATAGTCTTGATGACTCTCTTAAGATATTAAAAAGCATAGCCCCCGAACTCATGAGATTCCTTGAACTCAACTACAGCCTGGGCCTTGGCCTTGTCTACAGTAGTCTTAACTGTAAAATAAATCTCAGCCTATTTAGTCTCGACCATCATCTTCAAAGTGTTGGTGTAATAAAATTTTAGGTTGGTAACCTCGTCCACTACCTTCTGTAGGGCCTACTTGGCATTCTGAAGCTCGTCCCTCACATTATTATCAATTGTCACAACATCTCTTCCCTTCCAAATCAAAGGGAAGTTTCTTTTAGATCCAGCCCCCCATCCGATAAAGGGAAACCACACTATGTAACAAAAAATATGTATAAATAAATCAATATGAGATTTCACTGAAGAGACTACACTTAATAGTTTTATGAAAATACATGAACAACCATATGGATGGAAAACTCAATGAACAAAGAGATGTCCAGGGATTAGAGGAAGCACTTGTCAAGTTCGGAGATGAGACATCCGACACCATCCATAGCCATTTTTAGTAGGGCCAGGAACGCTCTCATCCTATAGCTTCAATTGGGAGAGACGATCTTCCAAAGCCTCGTTTGTAGAAATGGGAATTGCTCTATCAAGACGAACCCGCTTAGCTGGACGTTGTGCGGTTATGTCCTCGGTTCATCCTTTCCTCTTCTTCCTAGCATCATCAGCTCAGCTGGGTCCACCACAGTGGTTTTTGTTGTTGGATAAATAGGGTTATCGGACTTCTTATCGTGTTTGCTGAAAAACTTCTTAGGACGGTCTAAAAAATAGACGAGGTCGGTAATGAAAAACTATAAGGTACAAGAAAATAGTTGATAATAAAAATCACTTACGTGGCTCGGCTAGGGGGTCAACTCCCAGACCTGTCTTAGCCAAGTAGTAAGGGGTCATCAGATGCTCAAACATAATAAGACGACCACCATCACCTTGTTCATTAAGTTTCTTAACTTTTTCACTAGCCTCAGTGTTTAAGACCAGAGCAAGTTTAGTCGATGCCGAGAACATAGCCCATCGTTGAGGAGTCCTAGGCTCAGAGGTACCACAAGCATCTTTGGGACCAAATTCCCAAGCCCCGGAGATGAAAAAATATCATGGTTTACAGTTGATATTAGAGGTCTGAGTTACCAATAAGACTTTCTTCTCAGATTTCCTGCCTATATAATGATAGTAGTCAGGTTGATTCTTAGAATACGACGTAGTGTAGCAATCCATGAAAATGTTAATTGGAAGGTCGGTTTAGTGAACAATTTTCTAGATAGAAATAAAGTAGAGAATAACTACCCAGGCGTTTGGAGAAAGCTGAGATGGGGCAAGTCCGAGGCAATCTAGAATGGCTTGGATCGTCAGGTGAATGGGTAGTCAAAAGCCGACCTTAAATATATGCTCATAGAAATAGAATTCACCCTCTCATCCCTGAAAGGCTCTCTCATCTTCATAGGGTTTCCTCGTAGAAATATAATTTCCTATGCCATAAAGGTGTCTCTAAACCAGAAGGTTGACCTAAGAGATAGTGCTCTCGTAGGACTCAGTGACAGAGGTATTAAGTTCACACTCTTCACCACTTGCTTCTGACGGTTTGGCCTGCGGATTGTTTGGATCACCATTTGGGAATTTTTGGGCAAACTCAGATCTTGTCGCAACCGAGAGAGGAATCGCTTCTAATAGAGGAGGAATGGAAACACTAGGCTCAAGTATTTGGATGGAAGAGTCAGATTGGTCTGTCGTCTCATTCTTATGAGAGCACGAGACATGAGAAGAAGCTTCATCTACCTCAAACCCTTTAGTGTGAGGTATAGGATAAGCCATGGCCTCCTCGTATGAGTTAGCACTATCGATCGACTGAGAGATAGACATATTGTCATCTGTCGAAGAAGGCAACTTAGACACAAGGTCACTCAACTCAACAACTGGGGAATGAATAATAGCCAGTGGGGGAGGATAAATGGGATGAATGGTAAATGCCTCGACTTCCTTAGCCTCTACCCTCGTAATTGATTGAAAATACCTCTCTCTGAGGTCTGGAAAATCCTCGACTAGTTTGTACAATTTCCTTAACATCAACATGACGAGACTCAACTTGGGTGAAAAATAGAAAACAAGGATAAACAATATGTAAGTTGACTTTTGTTGACTAAAAGATCTAAGGTTGGAAGGTTAATCATTTTGCTTAAGAACAACCAAAAATAATAAACAAAGTTGCAGGAGAAGATGACCGGCGCTACGCCGAAAATGTTTTTAAGAGGAAAAACTATTAAGTAAGGGGTAAAAACCCTAAGACCACTACAAGACTACCATAAACCATGCCTAGAAGGAGCTATGGCCACCAATGGGGGTCGCTGCAGGTATAGAAAAAAGTCAAAAAATAAACAAACATAAGAAAACCAACCTAAGTCAGTGAAAAGAAACATAGAGGAGGTGGAAGAGGTTACCTGGAAATGAATTTCTATGGGAAAAATCTAAGAAATGTTGAAGAACGCCTAAAAATTAAAGAGAGGACTGGTTGCTGGAAAACTAGAGAGAGAGAGAGAGAGAGAGAGAGTGAAATTGTTTGCATAATGAAGAAAGTGGCTAAAATGGGTCTTGAACCATTTTTATACCTAATAAGGTTAAGTGCGAGTTCCAATGCCCGTCATTGAGGGAATAAAGTCCTGAGCACCTAGTTGTCGAATTAACTTGGGGCAAATGCTACCCAATTAGAACTGAGACACGTGCCACTCTCCCATACCATAAGCAATGAGCCTCTGACACCTAAGAAAAGTCTCATCAAGACTGGTCCTACTCGTATCCCTCAACCACCTCTTCTCATATATGGCTAAGGGCTAGGGGTGATTGATATGACCAAGTGTGACCTCATCCTAGGATGAGGGATATTATCATCCATAGCCGAGTCCCCAAAGGACCCACTCAGGTTGTATCCATGACTCGTCCAGATTACGGTCAGCCTTGTCATCCACAACCTCGATCATCTTATGAGCTGAGACCCCAGAGGGAGCATTTCATCAGTGAAGACATATCTCGTCCTCTAATTCATTCGACACCTAGTAATGACTTATATAGCACGTCTCGGCCTGACGTCGTTATTTGAGACCACACTTGACACTCGCCAACATGTAATCCAACACTACATCATCAGTCTCGTACTCAACCAGTCCTACATTAGTAATCTCATACTCGGTTGGGCCAAGACTGTTCCAGATGACATCTACAGTACGAGCAGTTAAAGTTCCAAGAAGGAAAATACCATGTGGGCAAGTCTTTTACAACAAGATTATCCTTTCACATGAGGGAATATTGCATCATGATTACTTACATGTGTGAGGAACAAGTGTCAACTAGCTATTGGGAGCCCCCTCATGCACATTCTGATTACATGCTTAGGGTATATTACACCCCCAAGGCACTACAAATACACTTCATCTTCTACATTGTAAAGGGTCGATTATTCACAACCCTAGCAGAGCTTTGTTAAATTACTTAGTGAGAGAGAAAATCTTGAGTGTTGTATTTACATGCCATTAATGCCATTATTATAGTGAAACCCACCATTCACACTGAACAATGGATGTAGGCTCCAACCGAATCACTTAAATTCAGGTGTTCTTTCTCGTTGCTTCATCCTTCTCTCCACTGTTATATTGTTAAATTTCTTCCATTGTTGTACTAGTGTGAGCTCATTCATCACTTTGACTTTATGATACCAATTATGGTATCATCAATCCATATAATTTAAAAGTCAATGTGAATTAAACATATCAATGTGATAATGGGGAAATGAAAATAATCAAACAGGTGCGGAGACATTTTCCATAAGGATACATTTGCCAAAGAAGGATACTTGTAAAAAAAATCATAATGATTTCAATAATCTGCACTTCATGTGTACACAGTTATGCTTGGGTGAATTGAACACCAATAATTGAAGATTCATATAAAAATATAAGATATTTAAAATCATCAAAAAGGTCCAATTATAAACAAAACAAATTCATGTGTACACAGTTAGCCTTTGGATGGTTGGTGAACAGATTCATGTGTACACATCAATTCATGTGGTTGGTGAACTGATTCATCTATACACATCAGTTCCACCACCAACATCTTGGAATACTGAGAACCCTTCCAATCTAGTTTGCATGCGAGATTTTTAATGCGTTCTAGGAACATATCGATAATCTCTTTCCCAATGGATGTATGATCTTATAAATAATTCTTCCTTCTTAAATCCAAAGATATTTTAAGATATAAAATTACAATGTAAAGGTAGACACAAATTTGAATTCGTAAATCCAAAACCAATATAGGAGATAGTTGACTTATCATAATTGATAACTTTTCGAAAACCATATTTTATAAGCATTTCATCTCCCTACTCCAAACTATCATTCAAAAAAAAGAGATTCAAGATTTCTTGCTACTCTCGAATCATCAAAATCAGACTCGGTAAAGAAGATGAACTTCTTTCAAGGAATTCTACTAATACATCTTAGTGTCATCTCCTACATTCTCAAGAAACGATAACCATGAGAAAATTTATTACTTTTGAGAGGTTTATGTTTATAACACTAAGGAGTTTAAAAAATGTTTAATGCTTTAATAGGTCACTACTTAACATTTTCATATTGCTATTATTGAAGAAACAATAAATATGAGAGTAATTAAATAGACCCCATGAAAGTAAGTTAAATAAACTATTTGATAAACATGAAAGTGTTTAATGAACATTGTAAAATTCTAAACAATTATTCAAAATTTCAAAGGTTAATTTTTTTTATAGAATTATTCAGATTTTCAAATCATCCCCAACATCACTTATATAAATATTATGTCCCGTTTAAGAGTCTTACTTTCCTTTTTTAAGGTCGCAGATTAATAAATTGAGAGGCTCTTTGTTAATGAATATAAGAAATTGACATCAACGGTAGTTTTGGGTAACACAAATTACATGATTTGAAATTCTAGTACCATGAATGGTTTACATCTCAATAGACATACGCATATGATACTGAGAAATATAAAAATAAATTAACAATGGTGAGATTAATCAACAATACAAAGTTATCATCTAAATATGAATAAAACACATTAGCCTTGCACTTGTATACAAACAGTCCATACACAAAACAAAGAACATAATAGAAAAATATAGCTATTGAACATTAAATCTAAAACACATTGGCAGAGCATGGCAAATCATGAACCTTGAATGCAAAATTAACCCAAATAAAGTGAGGCTGTAAAAAGAGAGACAAACCCAATGCAGTAGGGAAATAATATTTATATAACAGGGCATTAAGATCAATATCTTATATAAAGAATAAGTATTAAACATTTCAGAATCATATATAAATAATAAGTATTAAACTCTTCAGAAAATAAAATCTTTAAAATAGTAAAAACTCGTTGTCCTCAAACCACCACAAACCATAAAACTATGGTATTTACCAAAATTTAATCATTTTTTAAACTTTATTCTAAAATACACTTATCAACTCATGTTATCCCAAGAGTATTCCATTGAATCAAAATGTTCTATTGGTCGAAAAGTAGCCAACTGAAAAAATTTGTAGCCAAGATGTACTAATCAAAAATAAAAGTTGTCTATAATTAATTGCAAAACCAACAATTCATTTGTAATAGGTTATATGTCTACATCACATCCCATGATATACGAAAAGGATTAAAGACAAAAGAGTTAATATTGTGAGAATTACTTAGTCATGGCATGTACCTGAATGTAGTTCATAAGTCATATACCTATACCAAATGCCATGACTAAATTCATCTTTTAACCAATGAATTTGTAGAAGATTATGCTCAAATAAAACCATACGACATTAAGACAAAGCGTTATAAGGCTAAAAGGTATCAAATAGACAGAAAAACAAAATAGACAAAGAGTTAAGTGACCAAATTTTCAACATTTTGGATTTGCAGCACAAAGAAACAAATGTAAAGAATAAACTAAGAATTGAAACATATAGTCTACTAAAGCCCTAACATTCTGAGATTATATAGTTGCAAATGACACCATACAAACAACATTGTGTTTGAAATATATACCCAACGCATTGTGCCCTGACCTCTCTCACACATGCATCACTTACCCTACAACCTAGATAGTCCAAAAAGAACAAATAAAGAAAAACACATAAATAAATGAAATATATATCGGGAATCAAAATTAACCCACCAAACTGCATACATAGATTAAACTCAAAAAGTAAAAATCCAAAAGCAATTGTGAGATGAAAACTCAACAATGCTATCTCCTCGGGGGTGTCTTTCATCTACACGAAGCATAAGGCATACCTAGGGTTTTAATAAGAGCAAAAATATATGTAAGTATACAATATATTCAAATTAAATCCTGTAGGAACAAATTTCTAATCGAGTCAATTTATTTGTAATTGGCTTAATTCCGAACAAAATAATTTGAGTTTAGGCTAGTTTTTAATTTAAGATTAATTGAAGCCTACGACATTTCAAGATTGAAGAATTTACAATTGAAATCTTTGAATAATAAATGAAGACAAGTTGCATTATTCATACTAAGTTTGTTCTTGATCACATAGGTATGAATACTTAAAAGAATTGATGTGATTTAGAATTTTGGATTAAATGATGAATGAGTTAAATGTTTAAATATTGGGAATTAAATATTAGTGAAAACGTATTTTAAATATTTCTGAGTGAAATTAATTATTGAAAATTTGAGGAATTTATTTAAAAAGAAAATCATTTTTAACTATCTCTCAAACGACAATGTGTCTCGTTCTAACGACATGCGCATGTCGCTCGAACGAGCTGCCGCCTTCATTTTCCTGTTTTGTTTTCGTTGGACTCGTGTTTGCTCAGAAATAAATACCCCAATTACTTAGACATTTTTCTAGACAGAACATAAATGTTTCAAAAATTCCCATAGTGTTTTATCATTGGAGTTTATTCAAGATCAAAATACTACGTTCTATAGTTTGTAATCTTGAACACGTTTGCTAAACATGTTTCATTCATTGATTACATTTATTGAGGTCATTGGGGACACTTGCGGGTATACCCTGCTGAAGATGAGAGTTGCGATTATTGAGGGTTCTTGCGGGAGTCCTTTGCTGATTTAGATTGCGTGTCTATGTGGATTTGCTGCGGTAGATTCATTGCAGATTTTGCTATGTTGTAAGTTGAGATTTACTGTTCATAGTGAAATAAAAAGTTTTTATCCGAAAGTTTTTTTTTCCTTGAAATTGTTTCTTTTACTGCATGCTTTAATTGTTTAATGGATTAAATCACTTAGATGCATGTTTAGGGTTTAAAAAGTTAAAATTGGATTTAACGAAAAATTGAAATAGTTGGTTTTACCTAAAGCACACACTAGATGGCCTTCTCAAATTGGTATCCGAGGTTGTTTCACTATTTTATTGTGTTTGTGATCCCGTGACTTTAGGTATGCCTTTTGGTAATTTTGATGATTTTAAAACTCACGTGTTTGAAACATCTAATTGGAAATCTCGCATGAAGTCTGCTCTTAAATTTTTTTGTTAAAAAGGATAATTGTGAAAATTGTCTTTGCTACTAGGGGTTTGGCCATAAGTTAGAACTTAAGGAAATTTTTTAATAAATTTTTAAATTATGTTTGTACCCCTAGTAAGAGTGACCCTCAAGAAGAAAATTTTAAAGCTATTAAGCGAGACACTTCAACCCTTGTGGCTAATCATGTAAGTGATAACGACATACTTTTGCATGATTCTTTTGCAGTCACAGGTTGTGATACTCTAGAGAGTGAGGGTGAGGTGAGTGAGGATGAGAGTGAGGATAAGAGAGACTTAAAAACCGTCTTTAATGAGTTGTACGAAGAAACCTTGAAAGTAAAGAAGGAAAACTTGAAGGTAGAAGCTAAATTGAAAGAACGTACCATAGAATATAATAATTCCAATGCTTTACTGAGGAACTTAGGTTGTGTGAAAAAAATTGAGATAAGCTAGAATATGTCGAGGGTGAGAGAGATAGTCTTCGAGGGTTTATGGAGACTATGAAAAAGGAATTACTTGAGTTTGAGGGATTCTAGGCATTTACTTGAGTCAAGGATAATTGAGCTTGAGGAGATATTGAGAGATTCGAAAAAGGTTAAATTTGATTTGGAAGCTAGGTCCAAAAAGTTAGATAAAATATTAGGAACCTCTCAAATTAAAGATAATAGGTGTGGTATTGGCTTCGATAAACATGTTGCACCAGTTCCCAAAGCCAAAATTATGCAAGAAGGAGAGCCACCTAGGATCGTTAGGAGAGAGACACCTAGGAACGTTAGAAAAATCATCCCATAACAAACACACCCCATTGTACGTACACTTGTACTCATTGTCATAGGAGAGGTCATCTTAAACGGTTTTTCTACGATCTTAAAAACGCTCCTAGAAAGTCTAAGAATAAGGCCGTTCCGGTTCCCAAAACTCCCACTCGTCGTTTCACACCTACTTGGGTTAGCAAAATCGAATTTAGAGGAATTAGGTTTTAGACTTGGTGATGCGCGTGTCATTGTCCGTGGTTCTCCCCATGTTTTATCTATCGATTGAACATGTTCGTCGATTTGTCATTCGCTAGTATTTGCATCATAATTTATTGTTTGCTAGTGTTACGACTTGTATCTCGTTGTATTTTTTTGAGTCTTATTAGAAAATAATAAAAAGATTTTATTTCTTTTGTCAAAATTATTTTTTGAAAAAATAAAAAAGATTTTCATTTTTTTGTGTCGTGAGTTTACGTGTTTGATGTGGCATATTGGTGTGATTGGACCCCCTTCCTTTCATTATCCACGTGGTGAGTACATTTGGTCATAATTATTGATGCTTAACATGATCTTAACCATTGTTTTAATGGGGTTGTTTCTATGTTGATATGCATTTTGATTCGACTTTGTATATATGCCATGTTTGCACACATGCACGGGTTTATATGAATGTTTGACATCTCTTGCATATTTGAGTTTGGTGAGAAATTCTTATCTCAATTTTGTTATCTATGCACTAATAGATATAAGGAGGAGGTGTGCATGTAAGAACTGTTTTTCGTGAGGATTGTTATTTAAAAAATAATGAGTGTCCATGGGAAAGGGCTGCAAGAGTGAAAAATTGACTCGTCGTGTAAGCCATCATTTAAAAGACACAGGAAAAATTAAAAGGCAACAAAAATAATCATATGCCAAAAATGGGTCAATTAGCTTGTGTTCATTTCAAACAAAAAATATGTTATATATGAGGGTGTTTAGATGGATAACTAAATGGGTTTGGACCATGAATCCCAACGTTGAAAGATCGTATCATGATGATATTGTTTGTTGAATCGTCAATATCCCAGATACCTGTGCATGTTTGATTGTTTAGTTCATTTAGCTCACACTTTAAGTGTCACTTATGGCTAAAATAAAGTTTGATGATATTTCTCTTTCAATTAGATCTTCTTAAATGTTTCGACGTGTTAATATTGTGACTCATTTGTTGTAGTTCACGCCCATACACTCCATAACCAGGTATGAGCGCATCGGTTCTATGTTAGCACGTAACTCACATCGTTTCTTATTTATTTCTATTTTGAGTTTATTTCAGTAGTCCTTTTGCCTTTCTAATAAGATTTTTATAAAAAACATTTCACTGGGAAAAACGTTATCATATTTTGAGTCTTTTATGTAAGTTTTGTTATGTCGCTCAAGCGAAACCCATATATCGTTCGAGTGAGATCCATTGTCGCGTGATATTGTCATTCAAATGATGTTGCTCTTCATTCGAGCAACTTTTTTTACGTTAGAGGGGCATTAGTGTTTTATTTAAATCATTATGTCAATGTCTTCAGACCTTATTTACTCATCACTCTCTCACTGTTAGAGCGTCCATTGTGCGATTTGTCAAAAACTCCATTGTTTCTGAGTTCCAAGCTACAACTTCGAACTCCATTCTTCGAAAAGGGTTCCCCTTGTTTGTGGTCTCACTGGCCTGCACCAGACCTGAGGTTACTTGGAGTTTGGAAAAAATATTTTGGGGTTCTGATATTCACACATTTTTTTAGTTGGAGCTCTATTTTCTTCCATTATCTCCCTGTTCGTCACCATTTCATCACTGAGATTGAGCTTCATTGTTCGAGGTCTTTTTTTATATTTCTTTGCCTTGGTTGGTTACTGTGAGATGGGTTTCTAATTCAGAGTTGTGAATGAAGTGAAAATACACATTTACACAATTTTTTCTACTGAATATTGTGTTATTAGTTTTCATTTCTTATTTGGGATCAAAAATCACATTTGAGCTAGGGTTTATTTGAAATTTTGGGAATAAAACACATAGCACTCCTACATTGTTGGTGGTATTTTTTTATAAAATCAAATCAGTGTTTATGTTGTTTTATCCGCAAAAAAAAATCAAATCTTGGGGATGCTGTTGAGTCTATGCGCCATTTTTTTCACCCATGTGTGTGTTCCAAATTTATCCAAGAAAGTTGTTTTAAAAATCTTTATGATATATCTGTTTCTTTAGATGTTTTTGGAATACCCACTCTCTGTCTTTTTTGCTGGATTATATTTGGTGAGTATATATTTTTTATGTGATTGGTTTGTGTTGCTATTGTGGTTGGGTTATACGGTGGTTCGGTTGGATTTTTGTACGAAGATAGGCTCATAGTTGTCCGGGTTGACTCATCTGTTACACCATCTTTCCTTACACTACGCGGTATTTTATTTTTTGTATCTATGCCTCCTAGATGCCAAGGTTCCTCGTCTAGCCGTCTAGATGAATTAACTACGTCCCATCGTGCCCAACGAGCTTTGACTCACCGCCCTCCATACTCTACTATGAGATGGCGACCACTGTCGAGTACGAGCACTATTGTATGCTCAGAATTCATATTCGTTTGGTAGTTAGGGAACAAGTTTTTGTGGTTTCTGCATTTGTTGAGTTATCCATTCCTCATTGGATGGGAGGTAGGGGATATGATCCCTTATTTGTGGCTTATGGGGTGATTTATCCTGACCCGTCTGCACTGCTCTCCCCTAGGGGCTCCTTAGTTCTTGGATTTGCACTTCTGTCGGAGTTCATGTTTTAGAGGATGACTTGGGTCTCTCCGAGACTACTTTCATTGATCGTAACACTCGTACCCGTTCAAAGAGTCATCTAAGTGCATAAGCGAGAGCGATACCTCCACCCACAGATGGAGCTTCTTCAGGAGATGGATGTTCTTCCCAGCCAGTGAGTCCCACTGGTCCCAGCCCTGATGCCTCTCAGCCTGGTCCTTCCACATCTGCACCGAGACACCCTTTCGAGGAGGAGTTTTATATTTTACAGGCACATGTAGTTTCTCAGGATAGGATGTATGATACTGTGATGGATAGATTTGATGATGAGGCCGAGGTCTGTGCTTGTAGTGATTCACGGATGTCAGCATTTTTTACGAGATACGGCGCCGAGAGAAGAGTAGAGGAGATGGTTCTTCTGGTTTAGGATATATTGCAACTACATATTCTGGTGATGATGATGATGATGATAATACATATGTTTAGTTGTATATTTACTAAGACATTGTATTTGAGACTATTGATGTATGATGTATTTATTATTTCTCTGATATGATGTACTCTTTTACTGATGGACATTCTATATCCACATTTTTATGTATTTATGACATGGATGTACATTCTTATTGATGATGCAGTCTTATTGATTCTGATTATTATCCATTTACTTCTATATTTTACTATCCATTGTCATGTTGATACTTAGATCTGTTTATATGGTTCTAATTATTCTTATATGGTTTGTCTTTCCCATGATTTGTCTATTCCGGGAAAAAAAGGGGGGAGAGATATGATGTAGGGGAGTTATTTTATTATTGATGTAGGGGAAGTTATTTTATTTATGCTTTATTGACATATTTTTTGTTCCTCCATACTTCACTTGGGTATACGTTTATGTCTCGTGTGTGTAGGTATATTTTTTCAGAGATTCAGATTTTTATTACTACATCTCATTCAGAGATAGATTCAGATGTTGCTAGTGTTCTACAGTTCTAATTCATATCCTGTATTTTTTTCATTTTGGGTTTTTGGGATAGGAAGATAGGACATATGTTTCACGGCTTACACATTTTTTATTAGTGTTGTCCCGGAATAGCAAAAGGGGAAGATTTGTAGGAATAAATTTCTAATCGATTCAATTTTCTTGTAATTGACTTAATTCCGGACAAAATAAATTGAGTATAGGCTAGTTTTTAATTTGAGATTAATTGAAGCATACAACAGTTCAAGATTGAAGAATTTTCAATTCAAATCTTTGAAGAAGAAATCAAGAAAAGTTGCATTATTCATACTAAGTTTGTTTATCGATCACACAAGTATGAATACTTAAAAGAATTGATGTGATTTAGAATTGTGGATTAAATGATGGATCAGTTAAATGTTTAAATATTGGGAATTAAATATTTCCAAAAACATATTTTAAATAATTCTGAGTCAAATTAATTATTGAAAATTTGAGGAATTTATTTAAAAAGAAAATCATTTTTAATTATCTCTCGAACGACATGGCATGTCGCTCGAATGAGCTACCGCCTCAATTTTCGTGTTTTGTTTTCGTTGGACTCTTTTTTACTCAGAAATAAATACCCCACTGCTTAGAAGTTTTTTAGACAGAACAGATCAGTTTGGAAAACTCCCATAGCGTTCTTTATCATCCGGAGTTTATTCAAGATCAAATTACTCAGTTCTATAGTTTGTGATCTTGAATGCGTTTCCCAGAACACAATTCATTCATTGATTACATCGACTGAGGTCATTGGGGATGCTTGCGAGTACATCTTGCTGAAGATGAGAGTTGCGGTTCTTGAGGGTTCTTGCAGAAGTCCTATGTTGATTTTGACTGCGCGTCTATGTGGATTTGCTACGGTAGATTCATTTCATATTTTTCTATGTTGTAAGTTGAGATTTGCTGTTCATAGTGAAATAAAAAGGTTTTTACCCGAAAGGTTTTTTTACTGCATTTATTATTTTACATCATGCTTTAATTGTTTAATGGATTAAATCACTTAGATGTATGTTTAGGGTTTAAAAAGATAAAATTCGATTTAATTAAAAATCAAAATAGTTGTTTTTACCCAAAGCACACACTAAAGGGCCTTCTCAAGTCCATATAAGTACAATTTTTTCTTAAAATTCAACACCCCCACTTAATACAGAAAATAAACCTTTTTTAAAATAGATGAAAGATGAAATTTGAAACCCAAATGGACTTGAGGAGACTTCATTATAAACATATATCCATAAAACCAAAACTAAATTTGGATTCTCAACCCATGCCTACGCTAATACCAAGCGAGAAATAGTTAGGTACATATGATACAAAGTACCAAGTTCTAAATATATGTTCACCACTAAGAAAGTACCAAGTTTTAAATGTATGTTCACGTAGAAAGGAAAACTTGTTACTCAAGAAGAATAAGAATTGAATGACAACATAAGAATTGGGACAATTGAATGAAATGTCACAACATAAGAAATCAAGAATCACAATATAAGAATTGAATCGTCACATCAACACACTTATGAGGAGGCAAAACAAAATAAAAAAAATTGCTAAGCCATTATATGAGTATATAGAAAATATACTAAGCAAACTTGATACTGTCATTTTATCAAGGACATGGAATTCACAGTACAAAGAAATCATACTATATCTAAATTAATGCAAACTTATGGCACAATCATAATAATCAATGTGCTCCTGGTAGTGATCTTCCCAAGAATAAGAATATATCAGAAAAAGAGAAATATAAATACATAATAATCAATTTTCTCCAAATCAAATTCAAGATGGAATAAAAAAGATCAAAAAAATGAAGCCCAAAAATTGTGAGATCTATAAAATAAAATACATATGAACATAGCTAAAAATGAACATAACCTTAATATTATACAATCGAATAGAGAAATGGAAACCTTTATGTGAAAGTGAAATAAAGAATATCTTGAATCTCAAATAATGAACCCGAAAATACTCAATGAAATTACTTGCAAAAAAAAACATGATTATTGAGAATTTAGTGAAATGACCTGCAAAAAAAGTAGAACCCATGAATGAAAAATCTGAGAAGAGGGAGAGACTAACCATCCAACTTGGATACAATGTTAAATAGAATAACCATCCAACTTGGAAAATGATTTTAAATATCCCAAACATGAATGAAGACTTTATAACAACCCAACTTGTTATAAACAATTGACACTTTGCTTCAGACCTAAATAAATATCAACAATATTGGTAAAATATTATGGACAATAAATAGTTGACATAGTTACATAAGAATTGGAGTAAAATTAAATCACATAATTAAAGAAAAGAATTAAATAACAAATAAATAAAGAAAACGTTAATTAAAAGAAGAAGAAAAACAATATAAAGAGTTATGATATAAACACTACATGGAGAGTGGATTTTTCTTACATGTAATCATCTCCAATGACAAGATATGGAACATGGACTCTAGCATGTTAATCTTGTCCAATGACTATTAAGGACTCACGATTAATCTGCGATTACCTAAATCTAGAGGTAGCTGCCTGTGGGGCACCTGATTCTATTCATGGATTTTGATTAGGCGAACATCCCATCATAATTATGACCGATGGCAAGTAATAATTAGAATGGGATGTATAGGAATGTCATTTAGAATAGATAAAAGTATAATATAGTGAGGGAATACAATTGGTATAGGAATCGAAAATCAACTGCAACAGCTAATTATTCTTCCCCCGTTTATTGGTGGGAATCGGGAAATAGTTAACAGAAACAACAGGAAATAGTTCTCTTGTTGTGTGGTTGATATGATGAGAAATCATTTGTAACACCCCATGATTTTTTAGACTGAGAAATTAAATTTTTGGGAAAATAAAATTTAATTAGATTGGAAAATTCTAAAATTGGGAATTTAAGTCCAAAAATAGAGGACATTTCAAAGTATTTCGGATGATGATTTTGAGGGTACCATTGATCCCGGAAGGGTCGAGATAGTCAAAATGACTGTCATTGGGATTTATTTCGACTCCGAAATGTTTTTAAGTCAGTTTGACTCGAATTGGAGTAAACGAGTCATTTAAAGTGTGTATTAACATTTAAAACTGGGTTTATTGTTTTAAGGGATTTAGAGGCTTACGTATCAAGCCTTCTCATTTGAGAGAAAGAGAAAGAAAAGAGAAAGAAGAAGAAAGGAAAAGAGAGAGGGAGAAAAGCTTGGAGATTTCCGGCCCAATCGTGACATCGAGGACGATCTAACCTCTACAAATCTGAGGCAAGTGTTTAATCTTGCTAAATAGTTATTTGTGTATTTCATTTCATAATTTGTGGGTTAAAGAAATGGATTTTTGGGTATTAATATCAAAACCTAGATTTTTGGGTTTAATCTTGAAATCAATGTTTAAATATGGATTTAATGGAATAGAAATGGTTGGGATCAACTTTGGGTTGATTTATGGGCTTAAAATCATGATTTGATGAAGGTTTGGGGGTTAGAATGAAAATTTTAGGGTTAAAAAAATTCATGGGTTCATTAAAGAAGAAGAACCCTTCAAAATCTGCAGGTCCGAATCGATTCGCCCCCTAAGCGAATCGATTCGATTTAGGGAAATTGGCAGGTCTGCATTGACCGAATCGATTTGGACCCAAGCCGAATCGATTAGGCCTGTGGGAGAATCCCAGGTCTTTAGACCCGAATCGATTCGCCTTGGAGGCCGAATCGATTCGCTAGGCCGAATCGATTCGAAATAGGGCCGAATCAATTTGGGAACAGGTCATTTTGAGGTATTTTCTCCATAGTGATTTCAAACCCTTTTTGGTTGGGTTTATTGATTTATGGGCCTTCCCTTATGATGTAAGAGATATGTTCTTGGAGAAATATAAGGAGTTTCTCACATATTAGGATTTTGGGGACTCCTTAGGGTAATTTGGGAGAAATGTATCCATGTATGTATTTGGAGTTGTGTATAGAGATTGTGGGGAAACCTTTTTGGGATTGAGGATCCTAATTTTAGATTAAAAGTAAATATAGATGTGATGTGAGGCTAAAAAACTCTTAGGGAGAATTGCGAGGGTATGTTGTGAAATTCTAGGCCAACCTTTATGTCAAATCCTTATAAGGATAGGATATTATTAAGATATGATTTGGTGCCAAATGGAAGAGTGTAGTTGCATACCCTTAGTAATGATAAAATTTAAGAAATAAATTCGAGAGATCTTAGACTAGGGGATTCACAAAAGTGATTGAACCGTAGTCGAAATCGAGAGCAATGAGATTATTTGATGAATGTAAGATTGAGCTTGAGGCTTATAGACTATTAGTTATGTGTATACCGATAGTCAAAATGAAAACTAGATTCTTTAATGTGCTCTCGGATATAGATGGTATGTGTAGTGATGGTTTCCTACACTAAACTTTGGGTGATAACCCTAATGTTGAATATATATATATGTCCGTATGTTGTTTGGGAGACTATTCATCATAGGAAAAATGATTGAATATGTTTCAAGTGAGGGATTGTATTCACATATCGAGGTAAATTAAATGAGTTGTGGTGACGGCTTGTATATTGAGGATTTTGTATACTCATAGCCGAGTTTATATATCTTATACTTATGAACGAGAATTAGTTTATATATATAGATATATGGATATGTGAATATGTGTATATATATATATATCTGTATGCATATGAATATATAGATATATTTATGTTGTGGACATACATGATATGGATATCTAAACCGTATATGATAGTTTAATGTTTGATCATATGATGGGATCATATGGATGTATGTATATTGTGCATGTGAACGATATATATACTTATGTGGTTAAGCATACCCCGCTCATGCTATCATTCGGAAGTTTCCGCGCAGAGGGTGAGCATCCTGTCATATAGAGCAGGGTGTGGATATTCCCCAGGTCATAGTCGTCCCGTGTGTTATTGTACGATAGATATATTTTTGGGATGAGACGTGATGGGTATGTTTCGTCTCATTGCCAGTTGGAGCTATGACCGCTTCCCGGGACGTCGTGTGTGTGAGTTATCACGAGGTGGGTGTCATTGATCCCCACCAGGTGGTCCCCAGTTGCTACGTGAGCCGGGCACTAGGAAGATGATAAAATTGATGCAGTTTTATCGACGATATATATAGCCGGGTGGATTATGTGCATGTCCATTGTACATCAGATATGATATGTACACTTGGTCATGGGTATGGATGATTGGTATATATATATATATATATATATATGGTTAGAATAAAATGCCTGTATATATATTTATATATCCTATAGATGAAAGGATATAGAATCTTTGTGGAGTACATCTTGGATGATTATGGTGTACTAGATTAATGGGAGTTGATGTATTGCATTTAAGGAATATTTCGGTTACATCATCCCAAGGATATTATTGGAGATGTTAGTTGTAGTAGTAGTATAATATTGTATGCATGGCATTATGGATCTCTAGGATCGACATTGTCCAGGAGTAGTGTAACGGGGTGGTTCCTTGTTTGGATTTCTCTTTGCGAGACATCCCACGCATGAAACGTAGTGCAGTGTTGTGATTGGAGAAAAGTTTTGCCAATTATGGTATGTATGGCATTATGGATCTCTAGGATCGACATTGTCCAGGAGTAGTGTAACGGGGTGGTTCCTTGTTTGGATTTCGCTTTGCGAGACACCCCACGCCCGAAACGTAGTACATTGTTGGGATTAGAGAGAAGTTATGTCGATATTTATGTGTGGCATAATGGATCTCCAGGATCGACGTTGATAAGGAGTAGTGTAACGGGGTGGTTCCTTATTTGGATTTCTCTTTGCGAGACACCCCACGCACGAAACGCAGCGCATCGTTGAAATTAAAGGGAAGTTTTGTCAATAATAATTTGTATGCATGTTAATTAGAAAGTAAATCTTATGATTCAACCCAAATATAAATGGGTAACGTATTAAGAATTATAATTTAATTAAATTATAAACCAGAATCCATTAAGCCTATTATGGCGTAATTGTTTGTAAACATAATCTAGTATGATTAGAAAAGGGGTGGATTCTTGGGTTAAGATAGGAAGGCAATTCTCGTGGGTATAGGCTGGGCCTATGATAAGTTAGGTTGTGCTTATAAATGGGGGTAATTTAACTAAAACTTAAGGAAGCGAATAGGTGCGCGCCGTTAGATGAGGGGTGAGTTGGGAATTCACGAGAGTGCGAATCCACTTTTAATTATGAAATAAGTGCACCGATATTTATTATGCACGGTTAACACACTTGCTAAATATTTTTCACACTCGGGCTCTAACCCGTTTACTTTTCTCTCCTGCCTGTATATATATATATTACTACATGTGTCCTACCGCATGGATGCCGGATGACCTTCTATCCAGAGTCTTGGGAGTCGTGACAGGTGCGGACTGTTGCGGGATGTATCTTGTAGTCGCTTCCTACTTCTTTAAAAATCTAGGTAGGATTCATGTTGTATATCGGGTTTATACCCAAGGGATATTTTATAGATGTGTATATTTATTTCATTTCAGTCATTGTATTGGCTGTGACCCGACAGCTTATTCGGGTTTTCTTCCTTGTGGTATATTCAGTTGTAGTTATTTATTTCATTATATTCTAGCATTTCTTTTCTCATAGTTCTTTCATGCATCTTTCTTTCTTTTATTAGTAGTGTTAGTTTGTTGTCTGTTGCTTATTTTATTTAATTTTAACATCTCACTTGTATGATACCGGGTAGTTAGTCCTATATTATATTGTACCGGCAGTTGATGTTGAGACTGGGCCATCTGAAATTCCCGATTTAATGTAGTATAGGGCTGGCCACCCGTTATTATTTTAAGCGGGGTGTTACATCATTCTCATTTAAATTAGGTGAGAAAAAAACATTGAATATAAATACTCACTTATTGACATCACTAGCAACAATGTCCTGAAATTATGTTGGTGCTTTGAATTCATAGAGTGGCAATTCAATCACCATCTTCACTTCTTCCTTTTCTTTTTACCTTCACTAGCAAGTGGGGAATATTAAAATGTGGTCATTATCTAAGCATAACTACAATTGAAGAAAATTAGAACATCAACAACAAACACCCAATTACGGGTTAAGAATTATTACTAAAATATGGCTCATGATTCACCCATATTTTGTACTCCATGATATTATATCAAGTTACATGATGGAAATCATATGGACTTAAACACTTTCAGTCATATATTTGGAAATTCATCTTTTGGGGGTTCAGATCTTTTAAGATTCATGTAAATGTTAACTTCTTTATGTTGTTTTATCTTAACTATGTTTCACATATTATGTTATCCCTTGTGTTTTAATTTCATCAAATTAGGATTACGTCAGTGGACTTGACATCATTACATATAAAATTAGATGTTATATGTGTGTATTGATATGTTGAATTCTGACAGAGAATTAAGAGTGATTACATAAAGGGAACACGTATCTTATTCCCAGGGAGATCGTAGAGAACCCAAAGAATTGGACCGGTTCGAGAGACTTGAAGGTAGTGTTTCCATTTTTCCATTCTCGTATACAATATTCTATAACGTGTTTACAATTTATGGATTAATATACAATTTATCTATTCAACATTAAGTAATAGGCATACCATGCACACGTACCAAATGTAGGCTCGCACACATACCAAATAATAAGTCTAAAACAGATAAGGATGGAAAGAAAGGTAAAACTGGTGGTTTAAGCATTTATATATAGATGTCAACGTACATAATAGAGAGAAATGGTATATGTAAATCTTACATATTTTTTTTGAATGATATTGAAAGGTGGATAGGATAAGTATCCCATTTTAATATACAATAATGCACATAGTTTAAAAAAAAAAGAATACATGAAATAATGCAACATGAAGGGATTTCTACGTTGATCTTGTCGATTACAAACCGTGTGACAGGTGATAATGGATTAGGAAGAAAAATATAATATATGGACATATTTATAGATAAAGTAATAGTATGCCTAAAATTTTAATTAGAAAGTAAACAACAAACATCCACTTGCATGTCAATGAAATGGTTTGAGTAACATCCATGGTGTATATAATCAACTTCTCAGCAGTAATATAATAAACAAAGATTCCCAATAATAATAGTTGTGGAACACATTGCCTGTATTTCCTTTGTTTTCAGTCATAATTGATGAGATACATATGCATACATACCCACATACATTCATACAAAGATAATGTTATATAATTTTTGGATGGAATAAACGCACTAACAAATCTTACAAGTTCCATGCTACTAAATATTTGCTAAAAAGCCTAACAACCAAAGTACTAATTATAGGTTCACAAAAATTCCCATCGACTTTTAGTTACGGTTCATCATACACATTCGAATATATACTTGATTTAGTTTACTTACCAACCAACGTACTATTACCTAAAGCACTACCCTTTCTGTGAAAGCATCATACATGTCATAATCAGACTCACATATGGGATAGGAGCAATAAATAACTCCCCTTTAGAGAATGTTATACCTTTGGATGATTAACGAGCTTCTTTAAAGCAATTATGTAAGATAAAAATTTTAATTGATTCATTTCTTCAGTGATTACTCTTTTCATATGTGATTCACAATCGCAAAAATTAAAAAAAAAAACAAGGTTTCTAGTTAAGCATTCATTATGAAACAAAATAAATGCATGCATGGTTAAAAGCATAAAAAGTGAACGGTTAAGATTATGAATTCTTGAACTACTTGTTTAAGAGAACAAGTCCAAGTAATCATTATCTCCAATAGCCTTATTGTTCTTTTACTTCCACCACATAAAGGGGAAGTTTCTATTGTTCAATTCAATTCTTCATACTTGACTATATATTGACAGTTAGAAATTGTTCAATCCATTTTAAATAGAACTTTATATATTAGTGGGATGGAAATCCTCTTATTTATAGCAACGGAGAACCCTAGAGATAGATTACCATGGTTTCTATGTTATGATGAATATTATTATTCTAAAAAAGATAGACCATAACGTTCAATGTGATTGAATTATTATTCCCTGAAACAGGGCACTTTGCCTCACACTGTCAGCTTACAGGTCAAAATGAATTATCTATATATCTAAGCAACTATATAATGCTAATTTAACATGAGAGAAATAAAATTTATACCAATTAAGTCTGCAAATTTCACATCTAAGTAATAGCCGATCCGATAGTTTTTGTATTAAACTAAGTTTCTAACATGAAATTTCAAAGTAAATGTTGAATATCATATTATAACATGAAAATATGAGTTAAAACTTTATACTAGAACCTTATTTTATAATAGTTCAACCACAACAAAATATTAGTCCCCAAAATTTAACAGACTTGTTTGTTTTGTATAGTTAAGAAGGCATCATATCTATACAAATTTCATATAAAAACTGATTGAAGAGGGCATGAGTAGCAGTGTTAAAAACTAACAAGTTTCGTATATATCCATACAAATTTCATATACAAACATATAATAATACCATTGAACTCTAATGTGAAAACTAAACACCAAAGCTTCTTCAAAAGTAAAATAAACACAAAATGTAAACATTAATAATTCATTAAACTAAAAGTTCATAAGAGTTAAAACACAAATTGTAGAGGTCATACCCGAGATATCTTAAAAACCAAAAATTCAAAACGACAACAAATTGAAGAGACACCAAATTAGTACCTTAAAAAACAAAGGCCCAAAAAACCCATGTTCATTTCATTTAAATTTGGGTTGTGTTACCCTTCCACCAATCGAGGCAATTACTTCTTTAAACTAAAGAAAAAATCATAATAGTCATAAATTGTTAAATAAAATGACACATATGTGTTGCTTATATGGACCAAAAATTATGAACTCATATTAATATATCCAGATAGAAAACATGTGTGAAATATTCTTGTAGATGTAGATGAAGAGAAAAAACACACAAATCGATCTATATTCTTTATAGATATCAACACAATCAAAGAAATCCCTAGTGTAAATGCAAGCTCAATTGGATATAAATAAATTACACAAAATTATTTGCAAATTCAGCAAATAAAGAGAATATAATAGAACAAATTCACAGATATAAACCTTAGCAAAGTGATACAATGAACCATAGGTTGTTTATTTCTTACCTGCGTACGCTTTTATGGAGACGGGAGTAAAATGGAACTTGAATGGTGGATAATTTTGAAAGTACAAATCGATGTTGGATCGTTATCTATATCACCACCTATTTCGGGGAGATAGAGAAAGAACGAGAGATGGTAGAGAGAGCTGGGGAGCTGGGGTGTGATAGAGTTGAGGAAAGGCAAAATACCACTTTTTTTCTTTCATTAGGTCTCACTTTTCCCCTCAATTTTTCAGTGTATTGGGAAGGAGCGCGCCTCTTATTTTTCATTTATCTCATTTTTAGATTTGAGAAAGATAAAAGTAAAGAGTTAAACCACAGTTCTAAAGAAATGTGAAATAAATACTTCTTTTTATTAGCAAAGTTATTATAACTGAGATAAAAACTAACTATAAAATTAGAACCGACATAAATATAAACATTTATGTCATTTAAACATTAATTTTAAAAATGACATAAAGGAATGTTTTTCTTGTAGTGAATTGTGTCGGTGGGATGGTGGTAAAAAGACTCCATAACATGTATTTATTTGACTTTGCTTCAGGTAGTGAAGCCGTGAGTATTCTAGAGCTGAAAAAATGGGAATTAAATGGGGTGCCGTTATTTCTGGATTAATGGCATCCATTAGGGTGCAGTACGGCTCTGACAACAGAATATAAGCGACGATGGGTTAGATTGGTAGGAGTTACACTTCAAATATGGGGATAGGATGTGTTTCATGTAATAGGGGGAAATTTTGGAGGTTATTTGGCAGCATATGCAGATACCATGGCGGGTGTAGAACTTTGTTTGTCCCACCTTCTAGATGGATATGGGTGTAAGTTGCTAAAAAATTTAATGGTAAAGGTGGGAGAATAGGTGTACTATTTACCATCTAGTTAAGAGCAGGTTGTGGGATATATTATCATCACAAAAAGAATATTTTGGATGAGGGTAGTTTGAAGTGGAGGAAGTAATTAAAGGGTGATAACAACTCTGATGACTCGATGGGGAAAGTAGTCGACGATAATGACTCAAAAAGCCCATTGGTATTTCAAACCTAGAAGCATGTGATGATATTTTTTATGACACAAACCAAGATAGGTCAGTAAAATGGGAGGTAATGAGGGAGACAAGCGGTAATATTATCGGTGACAACAACTTACAGGAATCAAATGCTGGCATTTCAAACTCAACATCAACACTAGGCAATGAATATTCAGATGGCTTAAACCCAGCTCAGCAACAGGAAGATTGGGACAAAAAAATCATGAACCATCAGAAAGGGTTGGGTCATCTAGGTAGAAGGATTTTTGGGTCAGAAAAAAGGGTGAAATATCATAACTCATCTAGCTACGATGGAGAAAACTACGGAGTGGGGTTTAGTGGTTACACTGGGGACTTCATATTGGGAACCATAGTAGTTTAGTGTAGGAGTGGTGGACGTAAATGTAGTTGGCATACTAATAAGGAGGGTGAGATTACTCTCAATATCAGAGAAGCCTAAAGAAGGAAAAACAAGGGTCACTGGCAGTCAAGTTATTGGCCCACATGACACCACAACCGAGAATGTGTGGGGATCGCTTGGCACATAAGGGGATAGCAGGGTAGAATGCTTGGGGAATTGGGAAGAAGATGGGTAATGAATTATATAGTGGAGGGATACATATTATAATACTTGGATGTATCATTGTATTTGGTTTGAAGATGGGATTAAAGGTAAAATCATGTATACCTCCCAAAAGTGTTTTACTGGGGAAGCATGAGAATAATTGACTTCCCAAAAAAGATTGGTCCCATGGGTATTACAAGTGGGAATTTAAGTACAAGTTTAAAAATGTTTATTTTGAATTGAGGATAAGTGTTACAAATGAGTTCTTTAAGAAGAAATGTCAAGAACAAAGGGGATAATTTTAAGGAGAAAAACAAATGGGATGTTCTTGACAAAAAGGGGGAGTATGACAAAAAGGGAATTGAGGACTTAATGGGAAAGCCAAATTTGATTCTTGATTTTTCCAATGATAATTACGAGAATGGTTTGTCCCCTTTATTTATAAAAAAATTAATTGTCTTAACCCAATTGTGTAGGATAGGAAGGTTGAGTTAGAATGGGTAGTACACTCCCCTACGAATCTGAAAGGGGAGGGTATATATGGGAGAATGAACATATAATTTTAGATTTTACTCAGGATTTGATAAAGGGTAGGTAGGGGAGGGGAAAGTTGTATAATTGTCAAAATCATATACTGTGGTTAGAATTTGAGGTCCCGAGAGAGGATGTTCAGTTTTCAAGGGGAGGGACATAAGTTGGATGCACATACTGGCATAGGGGGTTGATCCTATGGAAGTGGGGTGGAGAGGGAGGTCAGAGGGTAGGAGCTCTGGGAGGAAGGAGAGGGATGGGTATAGGATATGATAGGTTGATTTAGCAAATATATAGGAATATCATATGAAGATACTGAAAGGTATGCATTGATGTTGTTCATATATAGAGAATATATAAGGAGGGTTAAATTAAGACTAGGGGAGGGGCGAAGGGGGGTGAAAATGGTATTTGATGAAGATACAATTGATATGTTGGAATGTGAGGGGATTAAATGACCCTATGGTAGTAGGAGTAGTTAGTGGATATATTTCTAGGTCAAGACTAGATATTGTGTGCTTACAGGAATCAAAACTAGGGAGTATCAATAGATAAATGGCTAGGTCTATTTGGGGATGTCGATGGATAGAGTGGTGCAATCTAGATGTCGTTGGTTCCTTAGATGGTGCTAATTATGTGGGACTCAAGAGTGATGGAAAACATAAATACTTCCCTGTGAAATTGGTCGTTATCCTATTTGTTAAGAATGTGGAGGATGGATTCTCGTGGATTTTCTTAGTGATTTATAGTCTAGTGGAGGTTTCGATTAAATAGGAGTTATGGGATGAGTTGGCAGGTGTGAGGGGTATAAAGGGAGTGCCTTGGTGTGTGGGGGTGATTTTAACATTACTTGATTTCCTTCGGGAAGGAACGGTGAGGGGATAGCGAGGACATATATGAGGAATATTTGTGATTTCATTGATGAGATGGAATTATTAGATCTTTCGTTAGAGGGTTGGGTGTTCACTTGGTCAAGTTTTAGAGATGATACTTCATTATCTCAGCTAGATTGATTATTACTTTCTCATGGGAGGGAGGAGCACTTTTCGAGAGTTATCAGTCTATTTTTCCCAGGGTGACATCGAATCATACTCTAATTCTAGTGTAGTGTTGGGGTATAGAGGGGAGGATCGCCTTCCAATTTGAAAATATATGGTTGAAAGAAATGGACATTATGGATAGGTAGAATGAGTGTTGGAAAGATCATGTGGTGGAGGGTATAGAAAACTTCATCTTGACAAGGAAGCTTTATCTTCTTAAGGGCACATCAAATAGTGGGACAAAGAGGTTCTAGGTAATTTCAGAGATCTCAGTGAGAGATATATAACGGAAATTCGGGTTCTTAAAGAAAAAGAATGATCAAGTGGTATCTCAGGGGAAGAGAGCATGTTGGGGGACAAGAGGAAATGGGAGGTAGGGAGGAGATTAATTCGGGAAAAAATTAGTTGGATGAAAAGTTGAAGGCATTGTTATTGAAGAAAGGCAATAAGAACACTAAATCTTTCCATAAAGTAACTAACTTACATCATCGCGTTAATCATATTGGCAAAACTGTAATGTGAGAGAGGAGTTAACTAAGGTGGGAAGGTAAGGGGACCATTAGTCACTATTATGATAAGATTTACATGGACAAGGAGGCTTGGATACCAAAGGTAGATGGTTTAAAAGTAGGAAGAATTTTCAAGGGGAAAAGTCAAAAGGTTGGAGGGATTATTCACGGAGGAGGACGTAGTGCGGGCTTTAAGGTTTATAGGAAGAGACAAGGTGACCTACCTATTTGGTTTCACCATGGCTTTATTTTAGCATTATTGGTCAGTTTTGAAAGGAAAAGAGATGGATATTTTCTCAGAGTTTGATAATAGGGGTTATTTTCTTAGAAGCATGAATGTTACCTTTATAACATTGATTCCTAAAAGGGGGTGAATGGACGTGAGGTATTTTAGACCCATTAGTTTAGTAGGGATTGCATATAAGATTATTACTAAGGTTTTATCTATAAGACTTAGAAGGGTCGTTGACCCTCTTATTTCAGAGGCCCAAAATTCTTTTGTGACAAATACTAGATGCGGTGATTGTGGAAAATAATTGTGTTGAGTCTCGGATGAAGAGTGGTGAGTTGAGTATTGTTTGTAAACTTGACATTAAGAAGGCATATGATCATGTGAATTGGGGGTTCCTTTCATATGTGTTAAAAAGGATGGGATTTGAGGATCGATGGTGATAGTGGATAAAGGCTTGCATTTCATATGTTAATTTTTTTATTCTGGTAAATGGAGTTCCGAAGGGCTTCTTTTTTAGTACCACATGGATTTGTTAAGGGGATACACTCTCTATTTCTTTTTATCTTAATGATGGAGGACTTCATTAGAATGATAGGTAGTAGGGTTGAGGCAAGGTGAATTAGTGGTTTTCAGATCAGTAATCCGAACACTCATTTAGTAATAGTATCACATTTTCTATTTGTAAATGATGCTATTATTTTTTATGATACATTCAAGAAGCAGGTGACATCGTTGAGGTTACTTCTATTGTGCTTCAAGGTTGTGTCAGGTACACATATCAATGTGAGTAATTGGGAGATGATCCCGATTGGGGGTGTGAAGAATGTGGGATCATTGGTAGGGGTGTTAAGATGTAGGGTGGGTTTACTTTCCTTAATGTATCTTAGACTTCCCTTAGGGGATAAATTCAAGTCTAGATTTATTTAGGACCCGATCCTAGAGAGGGTCAGAAGGCGGTTGGCATGATTGAAGAATGACAAGCTCTTAAACGTGGGAGACTAACATTGATAAAAAACATATTATTGAGTCTACCAACATATTTCTTGTAGGTGTTACCTCTATCGAGCTCAGTGTAAGTTATTGGAAAAGATGATGAGGGACTTCTTGTGGACAGGCACTGATGATAGTTTTAAATGCTACATAGTGAGCTAGGAGGAGGTGTGTAATCCATTGAAGGAGGGGGAATATGGAGTGAAGACCTTGGCTCATTTCAATAAATTGTTGTTAGTTTAGTGTTTATGAAGATTTAACAAAGACAGGGATAGGTAGTGGAGGCTTGGAGTGGAATATCTTGTTTCGGGTGGGGTCCTGGGCATTTCAATCACGAGGTAGGGATGTGGAAAAAAGTATCACATGATTGGGATGGATTTTTATGGATAACATCATTCCAATTAGAGAGGGACACAAAAATTAGATTTGGGAGGGAAAAACGGGGGAGGGATTGTACATCAGATGATCTTTTCCGGGGATCTACCGATTAGGAAAGGATAAGGAGGGGTTAGTGGCGATTCATATTATATGGGGAGGGGATAGGGTTATGTCGAATCTAAAAATTTGGAGGAGACGTCTTGACAGGGAACTAGAGGAGGCAGAAGGCTTTTAAATTTGGATGGGAAAGACATTGATCCCAACATGAGGGGAGGATTCCTAGAGATGGGTGTGTATAAAGAAGGAAAAATTCACAGTTAAGAACTTCTACATAGTGCTGAGGGGATTTGAGAACACATTTTTCCCGTGGAAGGGAGTGTGGAGGGAGAAGGTGCATTGGAAGGTTATTTTCTTCATATGGATCACTGTGAGACAACCTATCTTAATGATAGAAGGGTTGAAGAAGAGGTGAAAATGGATGCCTAGTCGATGTTGGCTATGTAAGGCGGCGAAGGAGATAACTAACCATTTGATACAAAATTGTCGAGTGATGAGGGGGTTATGGGATATATTTTTATTTGTATGTAGGGTAGTTTGGTAATGCCTCAGATGTTCTATGAGGTGATGATGGCATGCAAGATTCCTATGGGTTGGAAGGGATATAGAAAAGTATGGAGGTTGGCAACTCATTATATTCTTTGGACGGTTTGGAAGGAGAGGAATCGTAGGTGCTTCGAATAGAATGAAGTGTCTCCATCGAGACTTCATCGCATTATTTTTTATTATTCTTCTACTTTAGCATGGGAATCATCGCATCTCGTCGCTTTCTTCGTTCATAGATTTCATGGAGGAATTACAAGGTGGTAACTAGATCTTTATTCTATTTGTTGAGTGGGTGTGTTTATTTTGCCTTATTCATTCCTTTCGTAGGGTATACTTCTTGTACAGGGGATCCCTCCCCTTAGGCATGTTATTTATTTATAGATCATTTACTAGTAAAAAAGGTATACATAATTAACCTCAAAATTCCATAACTCACTCATTTCTTAATGGAACTTAGAGATTTGATTTCCAGGGAAAGATAATTTCTAGATATATAACTCAAACTATTAGATAAGCTAATATTTTTTTCAAGAACTAGTTTCAAAAATACATTTTCCAATCATTAATTTTTCTAAAAGAATAAACAAGTCGAAAGGGGTTAATTTTTTTTATTTTCTATACATTATCTGAGTTCTAAAATAATGATAGATTGATATTAAAAACATCATCATCTACCAAAACATCATTTCAACCCACTTAAATAATACATTACAACCCCCATTACTCTAGCCATACTCAAATCAACTGCATTTCGTCAATTCTTCTCACTATATTCGAAATTTTTAACAACATTAGTGCAATAACCCATGACACAAAAGAAACAACAATCCAAAGTATCTCTCTTGTTCTAGCCTCTTCAAGTTAAATTCATTTCTATAAATACTGCCTAATAATTTGGGTATAATGTCTCTTGATCTTTAGCATATTGGAGGATCCACCCATTCAAAGAATCTACAACCAGTAGCCTAATTTTTCAGCAAACACATAAAAAGCATAAGGTAATAAAATCAAACAATTAGGTGAAAAATATTTCATTGATTTGTACAAATGGCCCTCTATAGACAATCACACTGAGTAACAATCATTTTTTTCTTCTCTCCTCGAATTCAACTTGAATTTAATTCAAAAACTAGGATTTTCAATATTGGATAAGATGTTTTAAAGAGAAATGAGGGTTTGATTAGGTGGGAAACACATATGGTGGTGTTTTATTGATTTTGGGCTTCATTTAAGCACACGTGACCCACACATAGGGGGGGTTCCATTAAAGGGACAAATAGGTAGTTTAAAATAGGGTCTGATTAGCATAATATGTAACTTAAAGGGAGTAACTAAGATAATTTGAAAATGAGGGACCAAAGTGATACCGCATTTAAATATTAGGGGACGTATATGTTTTTAACCCAACTTTCACTATTCATTTGACCAAGTTTCCATTGCTTCAAAAAAAAGATCTCGTGTCTTATTTTATTTTTTTTGCAAAAAAGGTATATTTGAATTGGGTGATTAAAGAAGAATATAACGTCACCATATTTATAAACTAACATATTCATTTTCAAAAGTAATATCTCCTAGTATCTTCTTCAAGTTGTGACTAATCTCAAATCCCTTTTCGACTTTTCAAGCATGGACTCATCGTTTAAAGTAAAGTGGGTATTTTCCTAGTCGATTGGGGAATATATATATATGGAGTTGTAGTTGTAAGAATGAGTTATTTAATACAGTTTAGGGTAATTACAGTTTGATTTTATTATGACTTTAGAAATCCTGAAAGATATTTAAAGATAATTATTATAAATATTAGTATATCTCTTTTATCTCCATTGCCACTTCGATTAATGCTCATACACATCTAACAAATATCACAAATGTGAATAAAAGTACAAGCCTATTATAGTAACTCTTAGGAGACTCCAAGTTTATATTTTTGGTCCAATTCATCCTTAATGTTCATTATTCGTCATCGGTGATAAAGCTATGGTTCAGGAAATGTTCATAGCGAAGGATAAACTACTTTTCCCATATTTAGAGTAAAGATCTTTTTTAATCTCCTTATTGGGTCTTAGGTCTTCCAAAAGTAGGTTTGTGTTGTTTAGAGCTGCCTCGAGTCTCTCTTATAGGATATTCCCCTCCTATTTGGGTAACTGCATAGTTGGAGGCTCTATTTAAGATATATTATCACTACTTTCTTTTAGTAATATGTTCGCTCAAGCTAAGCCTGATCATTGTAATGTAGTCCTCTTCTTATGACTTAGTATTTATTGTTTGAGGTGAAGTTAACTTCATCGTTCATATTACTCTGAATATCCTCTTGGAAAAAGGTTTCCATCAGAGTTGGAAGAAACCAAAATGATCATTTGATCTAGATTACTAACATAAAAATGGTGTGAAGCTTTGGCATGGTACTTAGCCATGTTGTTCTCTGGAAACATGATGTATTTTCCTTCTCCCGTAAAATGTAATCCCTCAGCCTGCAACAATATCATGGGGTGTTTGTGAATTTATGGTAGAGTTATAAATACCTGTAAATAAATGTAGAGAAAGGGAGGCAACTTGAATTTCTTTTATTAATTTAAAACTCTGAAGGAGAAAAATGATGGGTCTTATGGCCAATTTATGGCCTTACATTACGAGGTAAGCGTATGGTGTCTTACGGTAAATTTTGACCTATAAGGCTAAAATATTGAGGTCGTGGTCCCTTTTCCCCTTAAAGGAAACCCTATGTAACATGATCTAACATGGTTTTCTTATAGGATAACTCCTCTTCATAGAAACTTTGGTTCTTATATGTTATCTTGAAAAAATAGCAACGTAAGAAATGCAAAACGAGTCAAACATCTCAACATATCCCAAGTAATTTTTCATATTTCAAAGGTTTAACTTTTCTTTGCTTGCTCGCGAAATCAATTATTAATCCTCTCATATTATTATTCAAAGAACATACCCCCCCCCCCCCCCCCCACCCACACACACAAAAAGAAAATTAATCTACGACATGTGTTTTTTAGGAAAATTTTGCCATAATTGTTCATAAGAGAAGAACTATTCGATGGCTTAATTCTAAAATGCATAAGATATGACTCATCCTAAATTCAGAGATGACTACCAAGTCGTGGATTGAGCTCATTGGATGATATAACATGGACTCATAGGCCTCCATAGATGGAATAAAATAAAAAAATAATGTTTTATATAAATCATCTTGACAATTTTCACCCTTCTCATTAGGGTATCAGGCCTTTAAAGAGTGAAATTGGGCACCATTGACCCATATCACCAAGTTCAAATACGTACAATATAAATAGTTAAACTATAATAGGGATTAAACATAGCCCTATTATAAGTAAATAAAAAAGGAAATGCATGTCCGTACTCCCTTGTCCTTCTTAGGTTGTGGCTTGTTAGGCATTTTGAATATTCTAATAAGGGGGATCATAGAGCACCTTTACCGTGTCTAAAATACTTTTCAAGGTTATAATAAAATATATCAGAAATATTATGAACCCTGATTATGGTTTCTATAAAGGCTTGGTCTAGCCTTTTAACTTCTACCATGAGATAGAGATCCACGGATCCTTATATTAGAAATAAGGCATCCTTGACTAAAAATGTGAGAAATCAAGTAAAACACATTATTTTCCACAAACACTGCCAATTTATATATACAAAAAATGGATCCAGAAGTATAATTCATGACATCAAAACTAAGTTCAACAGATAAAGAGTAAAAAGATAAGGTAAAAGTCAAACTAGAAAAAGATATAGAGTGGTTCAGCTATAAAAGAGCCTACATTCAATTTGGTGTCTCCCCACTCCTTAGACTAATGTTTATAAGTATATAAATTGGTATCTAAGGCATACAACAGAAGTAAACTAGGATTAAATAGCAATTTTACGTACTTTTAGGGTTAAGAGGTCAAGGCATTGTAATGATGAATGGAATAAGCTCCCAACTTTCGTATTGAGGCCCTCTAGAGGAGATAGCCAGAATTATCTTCTAATGTAAAGAGAGTATAGAGATATTTTTGTAGATTTTTTCTATCCCAATGTTAATTGCTAAATCAGAAAAATATTCCTCTATTTATAGATGTGGGTGGGTGGGTCTAGTTTCCCTTTCACGTGTTGGTAGATAAAATCATATATTTTTAGAGGTGGACAATTGTCATCCCTTAGGGTTAAGGTGTAAACTCCATGGAACATAGATGGTATTACCACGATGGGGTGTAAACACCATGTATCATCATATTGCGTATTGTCGAGGCCATGTACTAAAGTCGAGGCCTTTTTTACATACCCACATAATTTTCCCTACCACATGTCCAATAGGTATTTGGGGGACATGAATAAGTGTAACAATGGGAAAAAATGATAAGGAAATATTATTAGCAGTAGGATGTCTATTTTTATATTTGGAGCAGACAAAAGCATATTGTATGAAATTTATACCTTGTTTTAGAAAAAAGTTATTTTCGATTTCCAGATTGATTTTGAACACATATTCGAATATTTTATGAAAATTATTTTTATCAAAATTGGGAAATATTTATATGTTCTGATAAATTAGAAGATATTTATACATTAAAAGTTATGTATCACCAATACTTTTACACGCTAAAATGAATAATATTAATGGACAATAATTAATGACAAAGTTTGGAACATACGCTAATTAGGTCATTTTAATCTACAAAGCATTCAATGACTAGTACAAAATGAGAAATAGAATTTTTTAAAAGTGGGGACACTTATAGTCTACGAATTCTATTTAGAACGTAAAATGACCAAGAGGTCTGTCGTGACCAAAAGCTATAGAATCAAAAATGTGTTGGAATTGTTTCATTTTGATTTATGTTGTCCTAAAAATATCCGGGAAAGAGTTAGATATGAGTACTTCATCAATTTCATTGATGATTACTTAAGGTATGGATATGTTTACCATATGTACCACAAGTCTGGAGCCTTTGATTAATTCGAAGTGTACAATGCTAAGGTTGATCATAGGTGTGGTAAACTAATTCAGATTATATGATTTGATTATTGGACTGTATAACTCTTCCAAGAGTTTAGGAATGACTTTATTAGAGGTAGTATTATATCTCAGTTTTTGGCATCACTTACTCCACTATGGAATGGTGTAGCGAAAAAAAGGAATAAGAGTCTTTTAGATATGGTGAGGTCCATGTCTGGTTATCGAGGACTCAAATATGGATATTTAGATTTTACACATGTGACAAATATATAAATTTATAATTTAGTTCCATCTAAGTCGGTCTCTTCAACTCCCATGGAACTCTGGAATGGGTGCAATCACATTCTAGGATATTTTAGGATTAAAGGTGTAACGCCTTGTTGTGCTAAATAATAAATAGACAAAATTTCCAAAAAATCGCATTCCATAAAGTTCTCACGTTTAAAAAAATTAGGATAATATAAGATCAAAACCATAAGAATAATTATTAATGTGAACCCAACACTTAAAAGTAAAAAAAATTATAATTTTGGGTCGATCTGAAATCATTTATGATCGATTCGTATGACGTGTCAGTAGAAAATTAGTTTATTTGTAGGTAGTCAAGTTTGCAACTTTGTGGGATGTTTTTGTACGGCTCTCTATGGGTGTTGACCCCTTTCTAACTATTTTTTAACCCTTTAGGAAGTAGGGTAGCAACCCCTAATGGGTAGGGATCATATGAGATACGTATGGTACATGTAGGATGAATGTAGTTCACTACTTTCTAACTATATTTGGACACTAACTATATTTGCAACTTTTTTGATTTCATGATAAAAGGTGGTATTGAACTTATGAAGAAATGGTAGGATGTAGGAACAAATTTCCAATCGAGTCAATTTGTATGTAATTGGCTTAATTTCGAATAAAATGTTTGAGTCAGGGGATAGGCTTTGTGTTTGAGATCCCATAAGCCTATGATAATGTCTGATGAAGACATTACGACCAAGATTCAAATATTGGATATTTTGTGTCGAGTTTAGTGCCATGTTAAAAATATACAGAAACATAACGAAGCTAAGAGAAAATTATCTCCATGAACCCATGAAGATCCTAAGGTGATCCTTCTCCCTTGGATACTCTTCGATAAGAACTCTATTGCCATGGCTAACATGGTAGACCCCCCCCCCCCCCCACCACCACCAATAACATTGATCCCTCCCAACCCCGTAGATCCATCAAACATATGGAAAAAACCATTCGCAAGTGTCCTAATGAACAACACTTCAAAAGAACCTCATCTAAAGACCCTATAACTTTTAAAGGAGAACCAGTAGTAATTTTCTCTGAAGAAGATTTTTCATCATTAGAAAAACCTTTTAAGCACTCCATTATGGGAAAATTCTCGCATAGAAGGACAAATATTGAGACAAACGTTTCAAACATTTTCTTTAAAGTCAACCTATTCTATAGGCCTCATTGACTCCAAGCACATCCTAATTTGATTAAATAGTGAAGAAGACTATGTTCGCTTAAGTCTTTGAGACCAATGGTAAATTGAAAAACACCTAATGAAAACCTTTAAACGATCCACAAACTTCACTCCTGAAGAAGAAAGTCCCATAGCCCCTATTTGGATCAATCTCCTCAAACTACTAATTCATTTATATGCGAAATCATCTCTATATTTGATTGCCCAATTAATTAGTAAACCTCTTAAAATGGATGCTTCAACAACCTCAGTAATTAAACCTAGTATCGTAGGAGTGTGTGTTGAAATCAATCTAATACGAGAAAGAGTTCATAGAATTTGGATTGGATGTGGTAACAAAGGTTTTTGGCAAAAAAATTCATATGAAAACCTACCTTATTTCTGTCACTTTTGTATGAAAAAGGAGTCCATGAAACCAAATGAATTTTCAAACATCCCAATATTAATAAACCTCCAAAGAAAATAGATCAAAAATAAATTTTAAGTGCAACAAACAGCAGCTACCAAAGTAGATAAGACCAAGAATGATAAAGATTAAGAGGTACATATCACTCAAGAACATCCAATTGAATGGGGAAATGGAGAAAATATGGAAAATAGATTTGAAATTCTTTAAAATTGCCCAGAAAGAGTTAGGTGAAGAAATCCAAGAAGAGATACTGACATATTGACGAAAGAATAGTTTAACACCACTGTCCAAAAAGAAAAGAGTTAAAAAAACTTCTATAGAAATCTTTGACAAGAGATACCATGGATATTGTACATCCGAGGAAAGTTTTACTATGGATAAATTAAACTTATCTCCTAAAGTGTCAGTCATTCCTACAACTGAAAGCATCCAACAATAGACAAAGACAACCATTCAGAGAAATATGAAGCATACATCACCATACCATTGATAGAAAAACTTCATAATTTTGCAACTTGGTTTGAAGTCAAATGGAAGAAACACCAAGATCTGAATGCTGCTCAAAATAAAAAAAAAACAAAGATCCTGGTCAAGCTCAAGAAATTGGACTATCTTGACAAACAAGTAAAAATCATAAACCTAATCCTTATGATCCTCTTTACAGAAGATTTACTAGATCATATGGTAAGTCAAAAACTCAAATTCATTTTAATAAACCTAAATGCTAAACTTCATATGCTGGAATGTTGGAGTAGCATATATATCAACAAATATAAGAGTTAAAAGGCTTATTAAAATTCATAATCTCCTTGCGAATGCATTATTTGAACTTAAATTTGAATCAACAATGATAACTAAATACCAACACAATTGGAATTTATCAAATAGTCTAAAGATAATATAATAAGATATGGTTTTCTTTTCGTCTAATGATCTCAAAGTCAAGGTAGAACATGAAAGTGATAAATTATTGTGTTTAAATATCGGCCTTCCTTTTTTAGAAACTTCTATAAATTTAACAGTGGTCTATGCTAAATGTACCACTGCTAATAGAAGCACATTATGATCCGATTTAGAGATCATTTCCAATAGTTCCCCAAGCCATCCATGACTGATAATTGGAGACTTAATTAAAGTCTGCAATGAGGAAGAAAAAATAGGAGGCAACTAAATAGAATTTTATGCTATTGAAGACTTTAAAAACATGATAGCTACTTGTACCCTGCAAGATTTAGGTTACTCGGGCTCTAGGTTCACTTGGACCAATAATAGAGTCAATGGTACATTATTCTAAAAATTAGATAGAGTCGTAGTTAACCTCCAATGGATTCATTAATTTCCAAATTCAAATATAACACATCTTCATAGATCATTCTCTGACCACAGTCCTCTTTTAATCTTTATAAAAATTTCCTCTGATCAATGTCGAAAAACTTTGAAATTCCTTTAAATGTGGACAATAAACTCAAATGTAAGAGAGATTATTGAAGAAGCCTGTTCTCTTCAAAGTAATGCTCCCGCAATAGTTATATTTTCTTTGAAACTTAAAATTTGAGATAAAAGTTGAAAATTTGGAATAAGGAGCATTTCAAAAACATTTTTCAATCAATAAAAGATTTAGAGAATAAAGTCATGATTAAATAAAATGCATTTGAAAACATGCCTAATGAATCCACTCGAAGTGATCTATATGAAATTAGAGAACATCGAAATGTTTCTTTGAAAGGGAAGAAAGCTATTGGAACTAAAAAAAGGCACTAAAAATGTCTGAAACAAGGTGACATTAACACAACATACTTCCATACCTCAGTCAAAGCTAGACACGAAAAGTAAAGTATCTCAAGAATCAAAAACTCTAATAAATAATGGGAAGAATCAAAAGAAGAAATAGATAATATCTTCTTAACCCATTTTCAAAAACTTTGGTCAACAAATTATAAATCTCACAATAAAGATTTCTTGGATGTAATTGATAAGGTCATAACTCCTTCAATGAATCAGAAGTTAATAGACTTTCCTTCCAAGGAAAAAATCTTCTCTACAATTAAGGGTCTAGACTCATTCAGTGCCCCTGGGCTAGATGGTTTTGGAGGTGATTTGTTTGTTAAATTTTGGGATATCATTAAGATAGACCTGATTACTACTATACATGATTTTTTTGCTGCAACACAAATGCCTAGAAGTTGGTCAGCTACAACTATTACTCTTATTTCCAAGGTAACTAATCCTTCCTATTGTTCTTAATTTAGGCCTATAAGCATTTAGAATTTCTCAAACAAAATAGTTTCCAAAATTTTAAATGAGAGAAATGCATCAATTCTTTCCATCATTATATCCCCAAATCAAATTGGATTTTGTAAAGGTAAACGCATACAAGAGAACATATTACTAGCTCAAGAAATGGTTCAATACATAGGAAAGGAACCTCATGGCAATAACATTATTATATATCTCGACATGGAAAAAGCATATAACAAAGTCTATTGGCCTTTTCTATGTGAAGTTCTTAGAAAATTTGGCTTTAATGACACATTAATTGATACGGTTGGAGGATAATTTCAAACAACTAGTATTCTCTAATTATCAATGGCCAAAGTAATGGTTTTTTCAATTCTACTAGGGGTCTGAGGAAGGGAGATCAACTATCTCCCACCCTTTTTATCATTGCTGCTAAAATCTTAAGTAGAAATATAGACAACCTATTCATACTTGAAAAGGCAACCCATTTTTCTCATCCCTAAATGTGTCCTCTAATTTCTCAATTAGGATTTGCATATGATATTATGATTTTCATAAATGGAGTTAGTCCTAGCCTTAAATTGTGATTCAATTTTCTTAAATCCTATGAAGAGACATCTGGTTAGCAAATAAACTATTATAAAAGCTCTTTCTTTGTTGATAACAAGATTAGTGAAGCTAGAAAAAGGTCCATATCCTTAAACACTGGCTTGTCTCATAAAATTTCCCTGTAAAATTTCCCTATAAAATGTACCATCCCTCTCTTATAGGAGAACTCTGTTTCAAGTCAGCCTAAAATATTTGTAGGCGATCAAGGACTTTATCTTTAACTTGAAAAATAAATTGGATCCAAGAATGTCCAATGAAACTTTCAAACTTCATTTGGAAATTAATTAATAACATAATGACATTTGTAACAAAAACACAAAAATATGGAATTAGACTGGTGTCTATATGCAGCACCTGCTTTTCAAATAAAGATAGTAGTCAACATGTACAGATTGAATGCAACTTAGCTAAAGACGTTTGGTCATTCTTTTTTACTCTATTTGACTTCCAGGTCAACTATTATTTTTACAGATAAATTATTCTCTATTGGTGTATGTCTAACACTAAAAGAGATCTCTTTAAAGTTCTTTACTCTATTACACCTAAAATTATTTTTTGGGAACTCTGGAAATAAATAAATAAATAACTTTTTGAGAACATAAACATAACTCCCTTAAAAATTATTCAAGACTCTGTAACTCTTACTTCAGGAATCCTTTCTAACTGTAAATTTAAAGATAAAAGCCATTCAGTAGATAATCATATCATAAAATGCTTCAGCATCAAAATTAGACCTAAATAAATCCAGGTAATCAAATGCATTTTGAGTAAACCCCCCAAAGGATATTTTAAACTAAACATTGATGGTGCATCCAAAGGTATTCGATGCCCAAGTGGTATAAGAGATATTATCAGAGACTCATAAGGCTTGTTCATTACTGGTTTTGAAAAATTAATTGGAATTCAATCTTCATTCAATTCAGAAGACACTGCTTTAGTAGAAGGTATTAAGCTTTTAACTCAATTAAACATAAAAAATGCTATAGTTGAAACAGATTGCAGGTTCCTAGTTGAAGTGGTTCTAAAACAAGAAAAGCCTCCCTGGTCACCCATTGAAATAATAAATAAAATTCAAATGCATCCTCAATTCCAAATAGACCACATTTGGAGCGAAAATAATTCAAAAGTAGACCTACTTGCTTCACGATCAGCTCAAACAAATATTGATTGTACATATTATAGCTTCAACTCTCTTTCTAGATTGATCAAAGGCCATATCAACATCGATAGGCTAAATTCTCCTCAAATTATAATAAGGACAAAGAAATTGTGAATGACATTATGATTAAATACCAAATTAAATTTATTCAAGTTTGTTGTCTTTGTAATGGGGTTAACTTATAAAGCCCCAAATTCAAGTTTTAAATCTAGAGTATTGGACTCAACCTCTAGATTTAGGTAAGTTTGAGTTTGTTTGCTATGGAGAGGCTTTTTCTCTGTTTTATTATTTTCAAATAAAATGTATGGGGGTACCATCCCTCTATGATAAAATAAAATTTAGTGCCATGTTTGTCTTCACGCTTAACGAGAATGTCACTGGCATGAATGCATATTAATTATAATTTCTTGAAAATATTTTTAGGGGGCTTGTTTTTTATTTAATAAATATTTTGGAACTTAATTTTATATTTTAAGGATTTTTTTTTTCTAAGTTCAAATGAGATATAAACTCATTAAAATGAAAATAATGTTTCGTTCAGACGAAGTTATAACTCGTTCAAACAAATTTGGCTTTTATTTAAAACAAGGGTTCGAACGGACATCCAACGATGGCACATTGTTTCAATTCGTTGGATGCTCATTAGAAGCTGGTTGAAATGGGACTGCATTCTCATTCGAATGAACTTTGGTTTTTATTAAAACGAGATGTGATTCTAATTCGAACGGCCTTAGTTTTTGTTCAAATGAATTGGCCACCTCAAAAATCGTGTTTTCCTATTTAAGGCGTTTTAGAGTTAGAATTTTTAAGAACTTTTGGTCAAATCATTTTTGCACAGGTTTACAAAAGTTTCAAGCCCTAAGTTTCAACCTTTACGTTTAAGATCCAATATTTATAATTTATACGCTTTGAGATCTTGTTTGGGCACCAAATTTTGATTCTTTCTTCTTGAGAGAACTTGTTTCGTGCGGTGGACTCTATATGTCCTGGTTGCAGTGTTTCATGGTTGTTGAGCCTCATCGGTGGATACCGAGGGGTGCATGGACTCGTATGTTATGACAACTTACGTGGGTGGTTTCCTACATTTCACTGTGGAGGGGTGGTTGAAGACAAAAGAGCATCAAGGCTAGTCGGGGATCGAGCCATTATGTAAGTTTATTGTCTATGCTTTTTAAAACCATATCATAGTGATCTATTGGTTGGGTCGTCTACGGTTTTCCCATTGTGGTTTTTCTCGTATGTCGGCATCTTGTGGATTGATTTATTTATTTTATCTTCGATTAACTTAGATGCATTTTTTAGGGTAAAAAGATAAAATTTGGTAAATTAGTCTTCCATTATAAATGTTTAAAATCAGAACTAAGTTTAATTCAGTGTAATTATTTAAAGCTTATATCTTTAGTAAATTGGAAAAATACAAAAATAGAATTTTTGATTGTGACCATCATTGTCGGGCATGTTTACTACACGCTTACAAGTGGTATTAGAGCATTCCAATCTAACAAGTGGTATCAGAGAGAGTTGTAATAAATTTTCGTGTAGATCCTTGTTTAGTGTTATTTTGGGGTTCATCTCTATTGTGTTTTTTTTGTTTTTTTCTCTCGACGAATAGCCATAGTGAAAATTTATCTCATTTGAATTTGATGTTTGATAAGAGAATTAGAATTCTTGAAAAAGAAAATTTTCGTTTTAAAGTTGCTATGGAACTTTTGCAAACTGTTCAAACTCATGGAGATTTCTTTTGTGAGATGTTTGTGGATATTGACCGTGATTTTAAAAATTTAGAATTGTTCAAGAAAAAGAATGATGATAGAGTCCGATTTTTAGAGAAATTATTAGAAGAATCTAAAATTTCTAGGGTTAGTTTATGTGTCAATGAGAATAATGATAAATTAATTAATGATTTGAGAGCACGTGAAAAAACTCTTAGGGATAAAGTCGCTTGGATTGAGGGGGAGCGAGATAACCTTCTATGAATGATTGAAAACTAAAGAATGAGTCCCTAAAACATAAAGAGTCAAATTTTTTGTTTAAGTATAGAATTTTGAAGTTAAAAGTGGATGTAAAAGACTCGAGTAGTGTTCCTAGTGTTGGTACTAGATTTCATGTTTCTAATGATTCTAGTGTCAAAGTTGTTTTAGAGGATCAACCACATCAAATGACGTTAGAAAAGGTCAGACTATATGTAACATTCCTCTCATTTACATAAGTTCGGTTTATAGTAGGAAAGGTCACCTGAGGGCATTTTGTTATGATCTTAGAAGAGGTCCTAGAAAGTTGGAGTCTAGTGTCTCTTTGGTTCCCCAAACCCAATTCATTACTTATACATCTATTTGGGTTAGAAAATCTATTTTAGAGGCATTAAATGTTTGACTACTTGATTCTCACATGCTTGTACATGACTCTTCACATACAATATCTTATAGGTGATTGCTTGCATGATTTTGTTTGTCATACTCTAGTTATGCTTCATGATATAAATTTGTTAGTGTTATGACATGTGTATTTTTTGTATTATATTTTTTTATTGATTCATATTGGAGAATACAAAAAGATTTTATTTTTTTTGTGTATTTTAGGTTTACATATTTAGTATGGCATATTATTTGAATCCAATTCACATTGTACTTCCCATGTGTGAAGGACATTTGGTTATGTCTTTAGATACTTAGATTGATCTTAACCATGTTTTTTATGGAGTTGTTTCAAACTTGACTTGCATTATGGGTTCGACTGTGTATATGCCTCCGCACACGCTTGTAAAAACTTTTTGAATGTCAACTTCACATGTATATTTGAGCTTTGTATATGTTCCCCCATCAATTTTTTCATCTACATGTTTATGTGACTATGGGGGATTTGTGCATGTTAAAACCATTACCCATGAGAATATTTGTTTTGTATTAAAAAATATGAGGGTATATAGGAAATGACTATGAAAGGAGCAACTCTCCTTTGTGAGAAAGGCATTGCTGGCAAGAGTCCAATAAAAAGATTAAAGGCAATAAAAACAAAAAAATTGTCGAAAAGGGGCCAATATAGTTTAGTTTGTTTAATAATTCAAAAAGAAATAAATTCAAAATAATTAAGAAAAGAAAAGAATAAAAAATATGTTATATGTTTATCTCTTAAGGGTTTTTAGTTGAAGATCGAGTTTGCAAAATGAATCCTAATTATACTTATTCTTTCATGAAGCGATTAATTTGTAAAATCATCAATAGTCTAGGCTTGTGTGCATTGTGCTTGTTTTTTCATTAAAGTTCACTTTATATTTTCACTTGTGGATAAATCCTTGTTTGATAAAGTTTTACGGTCAATTAGAACTTTTGAACATATTTTAGTATTTAGGTCATAATTCATTTGTATCTAGTTGACGCCCATTCATTCCCTCCCCCCCCCCCCCCCCACATGTTTAGGCACATCGATTTTATGCTAGTGTATAAAGCTTATGAGTTTTGTGTCGCGTTTTATGGTTGTTTATACCTATATATGTGTGCTAAATTTTTATTTACATATTTTATGTACATTATACATGGTATTGTGTTTTTTAGTCTTTGTGGCATACATTTAGTCCTTGTTTACCATCTGCTTGATCATTTGGATTATTTGTTTGAGGCTCCATGTTGTTTATTTGCTACACTTTATACCATGGCATGCTTTATTCCCTTCTCTCTAAGATTAAAATTATGGTATTAAATTTTCTCATCTTGGTGTCTTAAGAACACGTATTTAGGAGGAGATTTAGTTTTGGGGGAGTAATTGTTTATGCTATTTTGCTTTGTTTATTCCTAAACAAAAAGGGGGAGAAATGGTATATTTCCTTTGCATGTTTAGTATCTTTATCTTAGGGGGAGACATCTTACCTAGGTTGCATTGTTTTAGACATTGTTAGATATTCTTCATTTGCGAATTTATACTTGTTACATTCCCTTTGCATTTGAAGGTGTGTTTAAGTGTGCAGGATTACGGGATTATATAAATGCGACAAAATTTTCATGCAAAGTAAATTTACTCATGTTTGTGTGTCTATCGAGCGTCTGCATCTTTTTCTTTTTCGGGGTTGGGGAATGAGTGTTTTTATAGAGCTTGAGGGCTTATATTATTTGTTTGGTTTTTTTCCGGAATAGCCAAATGGGGAGATTTGTATGGACAAATTTTTAATTGAGTCAATTTGTATGTAATTTGCTTAATTTCAGACAAAACGTTTGACTCATAGAATAGACTTTGTGTTCATGATCACATAAGCCTATGACGATGTTTGATGAAGATGTTGCAGCCAAGCTTCAAAGATTGAATATTTTTTGCCAATTTTAGTGCCATGTTTATCTCCATTCTTATCGAGAATCTCTCAGGTATGAATGCATATTAATTATGAGTTCTTCGAATAATTTAAGGGTGTTTGTTTTTTATTTAAAAAATATTTTGGAACTTAATTTTATACTTTAAGAAAATTTTGATTTTGAGTTCGAACGAGATATAAACTCGTTAGAACGAAAATAATGTTTTCATTTGGACGAAGTTATAACTCGTTCAAACGAATTCACTTTTCGTTCAAACACATGGTTCAAACGAATATCCGACGATGGCACATTATTTCAATTTGTTGGAACCTTATTAGAAGACAATTCAAAAGAGATTGTATTCTCATTCAAACGAACTTTGGTTTTCTTTCAAACGAGATGTGATTCTCGTTCGAATGACCTTAGCTTTTGTTTTAAAAAATTTGTCCCCTTGAAAATTGTGTTTTCCTATTTAAGGCATTTCAGACACAAATTTTAAGAACTTTCAGCGAAAATTTTTTTTGCCTCTGTTTACAAAAGTTCCAAGCTCTAAGTTTCACCCTTTACGTTCCGAGATCCAAGATTCATAATTCATATGCTTTGAGATTTTTCTTGGGTATAAAAGTTTTATTCTTTCATCCTGAGAGAACTTATTTTGTACAGTGGACTCTGTACGTGATGATTGAGGTGTTTTACGATTATTGAGACTCATCGATGTAGGGGTGCACAGCGAAATCGAAAATTCGAAAATCCGAACCAAACCGATGGCATTGGTTCGGTTCGGTTCGGTTTTTTTAATCAACGGTTCGGTTCTGGTTCCAAAAAAAAATGATACTTCGGTTCGGTTCTCGCTTCCAGCAGTAAAAAATTCAATCCGATCCAAACCGGAACCGGACCCAGAACCGAGTCCAAAACCCAATCTGAACCGACTATATATAATATATATATATATATAATATATATATATATATATATAATTAAAAAAAAAAGTAAGGCCTTACGTAGGACGGCCGATCTTTTAAACAAAAAAACCCTAGGAATATAAAGGCTTAAGGCTCTAAGCCTTTTATTCACAGCCGCCGCTCTTCTCTCTCTCTCACTTTGCTCTCCCTCTCAAAGAAGAACCCAAGCTCTCCCTCTCAAGGCTCTAACACGGAAAGAAGGAGCTACCATTTTTAACACGGAAATAAAACTTGGCATTGTATATCAAAATGAAATCGGTATGTTTCATTTTTAACCTGATTTCATTTTTTTTTAACTCAGCTCAGCGCTAACACGGACCTGATTTCATTTTTTTTTTACCTGATTTCATTTTTTTTTACCTGATTTGATTTTATACTCGAACAATACTGATTTCTTTTTTTTTACTTGATTTCGGACCTCATTTCGCTTTTTTTACTTGATTTCAGACATGATTTGTGACCTGATTTCATTTTATAGTCAAACAATACTGATTCCGAACCTGATTTCTTTTTTTAAAAGTTAATTGAATATTTTATTTCAAAAAAAGAATAGAACCGGGAATCGATCCGAACCAAACCAAGAACCGTCGGTTCGGTTTGGTTCGGTTCCAAAAAAAATCGGTTCCGGTTCCAAATCCCTGGAATCGAACCACCTCGGTTCTGGTTCTGGTTCTGGTTCTGGTTTAGTAATAAAATCGAACCAATCCGAACCGTGTGCACCCCTACATCGATGGATACCGAGGTATGCGTGGACTTGTGTAATATGACAACTTGTGTGGATGAATTCTTAGTTTTCTGTGTGGAGGAGTGGTTGAAGATAAAATGTCATCAAGGCTTGTGGGGAATCGATTCATTGTGTAAGTCTATTGTAGATGCTTTGTAAAACCATACAATAATGATTTGTTGGCTGAGTTGTCCGAGGTTTTTCCCTTTATCGTTTTCCTCGTACATCGACGCTTTCTGGATTTATTTATTTATTTTATTAGTTGGGTCGTCCAAGGTTTTTCCCTTTTACATCGACATCTTATGGATTGATTTATTTATTTTATCTTCTATCACCTTAGATGCATGCATTAGGGTAAAAAGATAAAATTTGTTAAATTAGTCTTCTATAAGAAAAGTTTGAAATCGGTGATAAGTTTAATTATGTATATTTATTTAAAGGTTCTATGTTTTATATATGGAAAAAATACAAAAATATAATTTATGATTGTGACCATCCTTGTCGTGCATGTTCACTGTGCGCTTACAAGTGGTATCAGAGCATTTCCCTCTAACATAGGATGCATTTGTTGGGTTTTATTAGAATGAATCCTTACTTTCATTAACATAAACTCAAGTAGTTAGGATAAATGAGTTAAGTATGTTAAAAGTGTATTAAAATGAGCTTTTAAAAATGAAATGATAAAGTTAAAAATATAAGAACATTAATCACATAAAATGATATAATTTATGTGCACAAAGTTGGAGAAACTTGAAGAAAATAAAGTAAATGGGTGCTAAGTGTAAAAGTAGTAAAAATATGGGTATTCAATTGTGTAATATTAAAAAGTTAAGGCCTAAAGTGAAACAAAGAACAAGGGTAACAATGAAAAATAATTAAATTATAAGAGAAGTCTTAAAATATCAAAAATATAGTTTTTGAGCCAAAAGTATGATTCTATGAAAAGTTTGGACCAAGTAGTAACTTTTGTAAACGTTGGTATTGTTTTGGAAAGTTGATTTTAGATGGACATATAAAATGATTGGGGTTAACAAGTTGGAGATATAAGTCTTGATATGACAAAGGTAAGGTTTTAGTACAAAAGTGTCATTTATGTAAAAATTGGACTTATGATAAAAAATTTCCAAACAAAAGGACTCTTGTCAAATTATTTAGATTTTGTGGGGTGAAAACTCATATTTTGTTAAATAAAGATAAAAGAAATATTTTTGACTAAGTGTACAAAATGTAAATTTACAAATGTGCATGAATAATGAAAAATACATTAAGCATATAAAGTGGGTATTTTAAACTCAAATGTTAAGTTTAGCAAGAATTGTTATATAAAGTTGTTTTCAAAGAAATATCGTGAGCCATTATAGGGGGATTGTAAGAGTGTTGTCTTTCAAGATGGTTGGGGAACATTTGAACTGTCTAGAGAGGAAGCACCTTTTTTTCAGACTTATGGTGAGAGGAAGAGGGTACACTCATGAGGTCGTGTTAGCCAAGGTGGAAACAAAATGGTTGAGTTTTTGTATGAGGAAAGCTTAGCTTAAGGTTGGAGGGATCTACAAGAAAAGGCAACAGAGAAGGAGAGATATTTTGATCTTTATGAAATTTAGTAAAACTGGAAAGTGGTTTAACATTGTGGTTACCACTGGTATAGGTCCCTAGTTCACTTTTAGCGGGGAGAGGTGGTGGAGGGCATGGTTTGGGGATATGCTGAACAAGATTTCAATAGTATTGAACTAGTGGTGCTGTTGGAATATAGTCTCACGAATTGAACAAATGGAATTCAAGTCTCAAGCTACACGTGTTAAACATGAAGAGGAAAAGAATAGTTAGTTAGTTAGTTAGAATAGTTGGTTATTATAGTTAGTTTGTTTGAAGAGTTGGTTAGTTTTTTATTCATTATCACCTTGTATAAATATGCTTCCAATACTCTGTAATTCTCACGATTAATGAAAGTATTTCTTCAACTCCTTTCCTCTGTTTTCATATCTGTATCTTTTCTCATAAACCAAAAACCTTGATTCATCTGAAACTTAACATGGCATCAGATTAAAGATTTTTTTCTTTTGCTTCCACGACCTTACATTCAATTCTAACATTCTGAATTACAAAAAAAAAATTTCTCTGAAATCTTTGTAATTTCCCTTATACATAATCTCTTGCATTTCTTGGAGAATTTCCATAAATGACTTCTCACGGCACAGATTCTCTCAATTCTCATACTTCTCCTCGAATAATCAATCCTTCATATGATTCATAAAGCCCATACTACTTGTATCGAAGCGACAATCCTGGTGCATTAATTATTAAAAATATTTACCGGTGATAATTTCATTGCATGGAGCCGATCAATGACTATTTCTCTAACAGTCAACAAAGCAGCGTTCATAGATGTTACTATTCTTACTCCTCCTGTTAATCAGCATGTCCTTCATACAGCTTGTCTACGTGCCAATAACATGGTTCTCTCATGGTTAATGAATTCTATTTCCAAGGAAATAAGGAACGGTTTTCTTTATGTTGCATTTGTTGTTGATCTTTGGGAAGAGTTAAAAACCTGATACTTAAGAAGCGATGGTATGAGAGTTTTTCATCTTAAAAAATCTCTAAGTTCTATTACTCAGGGTTCTTTATCGGTCACTGAGTATTTTATTTCTTTTAAGACCTTATGGGATGAGTATGTTAATTAAAGACCATTCCCAGATTGTAGTTGTGGAAAGATGGCAACATGTACCTGCAACCTGTTTGATTTTTTACTAATTAGACAACAGGCTGATTATGTGTTAAAATTCTTGGTTGGATTAAATGATTCCTACGCCTCAATTTGAAGCTAATTGCTTATGGTTTCACCATTTCCAAGTATGGAAAAAGTATTCTCTTTACTACTTCAAGAGGAAAGGCAGAGACAACTCAATAATTCTGTCAAGAATGAAACTCATGCTTTATTTGCCAATCAAAATAACCAGCCATCTGTTCCATCCAAAATTTCCAAAGACAAGCAGAAGAAATCATCTCTTTATTGCACTCATTGTGGATATAATAGACATACAGTAGAGAAGTGTTTCCAACTACATGGTTACCCTCCTGGCTGGACTGGACCAAAAGGGAGATGAAAAACACCCACTGCTCATGATGTTATGTCAACGTGTGAGGTATACATTCAAAATGGTAAAGAGAATAAAATGTTTTCTTTAACCTCTGAAGAATTCAAAAACTTGCTAGCACTTGCAAATTCTAACTCATCTCCAATATCTAGCCAAATAACTTCACCAGTTGTAAATACTGTTACCTCTCAATTTTCTGGTAAACCTTCAAACTTTTATCATTCTATTTCTTCATCTTTATAACATGTATCCTCATGGATTCTGGACATAGGTGAAATAGGTCATATGATTTTTTCATCACTATTATATTCATCAACACCTAAATTAATTCATACATATATTAATTTGCCAAATGGGAATTATGTCCTAACTTCACATATTGGCCATATTTGTCTGTCAAGCACATTATATTTGCATAATGTGTTATGCGTTCCTAGTTTTTCATTCAACTTACTATCTGTTTCTAAACTGACAAGGCAGTATAATATTTATGTCTCTTTCTTTTCCTCCTATTTCATTTTATAGGACCAATTAACAAAGAAGATGATTGGTATTGCCTTTGAGAAACATGGACTGTACCACCTATCTCTAGGTACTTCAAAAGCTACTACCGGCAATCAACCCGTGTTCAATTCTTCATCTTCTGCTTCAGCTATTACTCAAAATAGATTAGATACATGGCATTACAGACTAGGCCTTATTTTTAACTCAATATTACCTTTCCTTAGACAACTAGATTCATCCGTATCTTTCAATTCTACCCATGTTTGTGATGTATGTCAATTAGCAAAGTAAAGAAAGCTTTCATTTCCCGTATCTCAAACCAGTTCAAATAAAATATTTGACTTGATTCATTGTGATATATGGGGTCCCTTCTGTGTTGTTTCCTACTCTGGTTTTAAATATTTTCTTACTATAGTTGATGACTACACATGTAGTACTTGGGTATATATGCTCAAAATGAAATCTGAAGTTCCTTCTATTCTGAAAAAACTGCAAAATGGTATAAACACAATTTAATGTTTCTATCAAAATAGTGAGGTCAGACAATGGACCTGAATTCCTTTTATCTCAATTCTATAATGACAATGGAATCATTCATCAAAGAACTTGTGTGGAAACTCCACAACAAAATGGAGTTGTGTTAAGGAAACATCAACACTTATTGAATACTGCCAGGGCATTAATGTTTCAAGCAAACATACCTATAACCTTTTAGAGTGACTGTGCATTAACTGTAGCACACATTATAAATAGAAAACACCATTCGAAATGTTATTTCATAAACCACCTAATCTTTCTCGCCTCAAAGTGTTTGGTTGCCTTTGATTTGCATCAATACTCACATAAATTTGACCCGAGAGCTACAAAATGTCTATTCTTAGGCAAATCCTTCTGATGTAAAAGGCTAAAAATTAATGGACCTTAACACCAATAAGGTATAAATCTCAAGAAATGTAGTCTTTTCTGAAAATGTCTTTCCTTCTAATGCTTTTCCACTTAATCCTGAAACACAAACCTTCTTATTTCCTCCAACAAACTCTACTTATTTCTATTTTCATTCTTCTGGTATCCATTCTCCTAATGTTCATTATGATCAAAATCTAGCTTCGCATCAGAACCTTAATTTATATCAGAATTTTACATAAAATCACAATCTCACCTGAGATCAGATACTTACAAACCATCAACTACCCTCAGACAATGAATCTGCTCCTCAAATAGCCTTACAACATCTTAGACAATCTTCAAGAATTAAAAAATGCCAAATTACTTGCAAGATTATTATTGTGGTACTTCTTCACAGGTTCTAAATGCAACACAGTCATATGCTATTGCTTAGGGGTGGCAATCGTGTCGGGTTAGATGGGTTCGTGTCGGGTTGAGCAGTGGGTATTCTACTATTTGGGTCAACACGAACCCGACACGATTAATAATCGTGTCGAAGTTCTCGACCCTAACACGACCTGTTTATTATACGTGTAACACGACACGACACGCTTAACCCGTTTAATTAATGGGTCGTGTCACACGAGTAACACGACACGAAATGTTTAACCCGTTTAAGTTTTATGTCGTGCCAGGACACGACACGTTTAACTCACGAACACGATAAAATGCGTCTGACCCGTTTAATAATTGACCCGTTTAAGAAAAGCTGGCATAAATTAAAGAAAAATTCATATTCAATATTACACAAGAGCTTTAGGTGGGTTCAATATTACACATGATAAGAAAAGCCACATTCCTCAAGAAAATTGTACAATTCCCTCAACCAGATTCTCTGTTTTTTTTCTTCAGAAATAAATTACTTTGCTTCATATTGCACAAGCAAGCGTTGAGAATTGATTCAAACATATCCAAAGAAAAAATAGATTTAAGTGCTTCCATGGTTCAAACACAAAATAATATTACATGAATTCAAAACAGATCCATGGATTCAAAATAGATCCAAAACAGATCCATGGATTCAAAACAAATCCAAACACAAAATAAAATTACAAATTAAAGTAGTTTTAAGTGCTTCCATGGATTAAAACAGACACAAAATTGGAAGACTTTCATAGCTTCAAACAGACACAAAATCCTTCTTTCCACCAAGCTTCATCAATGACTAAACCTGAAAAAAAGCATTGAACACAATTAATGCAATATTAAAATAAATCACAACAGAAATAAAAATAAAAAAGATATTAAGTATTACCAAGTAATTTTCATTCTCCAAATCCACTACCATATTTGAACATTCAAACGATTCTGGGTCATCATCTTCTATAACCTCCTTTGCTTTGTCGTTGATGCTCAAATGTGTTATATCTTGCAGCAACTCATCCAACCTCACTGAATCTAAACAATAAAAAATAAAAATATAAGGATATAATTTTTTTTAAGACCTACAAATAAAAAAATGAAAAATTATATATTATCTTTACTTCCAAACAACCAATCTCTTGAACAAATCAAAGCCTCGACAACTTCTGGCCTTAAAGAACTATGGTATTGGTCAAGGATCCGACCTCCAACACTAAAAGCGGACTCGGAGGCTACCGTAGAAATAGGAACACTTAATATATCACGAGCCATGCAAGCTAGCTCGGGATACCGATATTGATGCGCTTTCCAATATGTAAGAACATCTATTCTTGCTTTCCTATCAACACGAGGCTCATCCAAATACAACTCCAATTGACTTTTTTGGGCACTAGTCACAAACTCTTGGCTCTCAAAAACATCAAATTCCTGAAATGTGAAAAGTTAGTTTCTAAAACAATAATAAAAAATTAAAATACAATTTTAAATAATTTTATCTTAAATTCATATTCATAAAAAATTGAAAAAAGATATTTCACCTTAAAAACATCCATGGACTCTTTACTTTGACCATCTTGCTCATTCACCTCTTCATTATTTCCACGAGAATTCGATGATTGAGAGGTGGAAGACTTTGAAGCATTTTGCATGTACTCATCGTAGAGAGAGAATAACTTTTCACGCACCCTCGTGCATTCAGCATTTCCAACACCATAAAGTTTGTTGTAGGAAAATTCCACAAATTGGATTTTATAACGGGGGTCAAAAATGACAGCCAATGCCAACAACAAGCTATATTCATTCCAATATTTCTCAAACATTGTAACCATTTGCACGGCTATTCTTCTAATAAAAACATCTGTGCTTTCACTTGCTTTGTTTAAACTAAACTCAACCATGAAAACAAGTGGGAAGAACAAGTTTGAAGTCAGCTATTTCACTCCAAAGAAAATACAAGTAACATCATAAAAAAGTTTCAAAAACTTACAAATTTTCCCCACTTTTCCCCATTCCTCATGAGATGGACAATGCTTAAAATTAGAGTCGGTGAGTTGCAAATGACAAAATGCTCGACGATAATACAAGGCACACTCGAGCATAAGAAATGTGGAGTTCCATCATGTTGGAACATCTTGTCTCAACGCCCTTTTTGAATCTAGAGATGTTTGTGCCACACATGCAATAAATCTATCCTTCCTCACTTGCGAACCTTTCACATATTTAACACATTCTCTAATTTTATCAACCGACTCATCAATCTCTTTTAACCCTTCTTGCACAATTAAGTTCAAGATATGTGCACAACAACGAACATGAAACAAACTACCATCACTTAATAATGCACTTTTCAAACTTAGTTGGCTCCTTAATATCTCACAAAAAACATCATTAGCAGATGCATTATCCAATGTAAGTGAAAATAATTTCTTTTCAATTCCCCAACTACTAACAAGACTATAAACCTTTTCCGCTAAATATACACCACTATGAGGAGGAGGCATGTAACAAAAGTTTACAATCTTTTTTTGTAAAACCCAATCCTTATCAATGAAATGAGCAGTAAGGCATATATAACCATCCATAGCAATAGAAGTCCACAAATCAGAAGTTAAGCAAATTCTACTCGGACAATCTAACAACAAGGAGCTTAATCTACTCACTTCTTTTTTGTGAGCCTTCATTACATCGGCTTTTGCCGTATTCCTAGTGATATGCTTGACTTCGGGGCACAGATAGGTTAACAGTTGCCTAATACCATCATACTCAACAAATTGGAATGGCAAATCATGCCTAATAATAGCAAATGCCAATAAAAGGCGGAAATTTTCTAAGCAAAAATTTGGAGAACGAGTGGTCAATGAACCATTTGCTTGCGACATAATCAACTGGCCTATGTCATTTGTATTTCTCCTTTCACAATTTTTAACATGTCGGGTCATGTTACCCGTTCCATATTTACTATCACAAAGATATGTAATCCCACATTTTTTACATTTACATCTTTGTTTTTTATCACTGCTCAATGGAAGGACTTCAAAATAAGCCCAAACAGCAGAAGTTAACTTTCTAACTCTTTTTTTAGGGTTTTTAGTTACCTCTGGCTCATTGGCTTTTTCTTGACTATTTCTCCGAGCAGATTCTTCTTCCCCCAAATCTCTTTGAAACTCAACACTATCTTCTTCCTCAAATACAGCTTTATTATAGTCCATCTGTTAAATAACATAAATAAAAAATAAATCAGCCACAAACAAAACAAAATGGGTGGATCTTAAAAAAATATATGAACTGAGCATATATACATATATTAAAAAAATGGGTGGATCTAACATTGTTCTAATTAAACATATGAAAAAAACATATGCAGATTATTTTTCAATATAATTTTATTATTTCAAGAAGTACTCTAAAATGTTTATTTTATTTATTAAACTCTTTTCAATATATGCCAGTTATTCTTTCATTCTTTCAACTGTATAAATATTATGAGGTGGGTATATAAAATATGTCATCCAAAAATTCTATGGCTGTCCACCACACCAAGTTGGAAACAGATTCAGTAAGTAAACAGGCCAGTCTTAATCATGCTACACAAAAACATTAAGAGACATGCTTAATCATGCTACAATTTTAAGAAACAGATTCAGTTAGTAAACAGATTCAGTTAGTAAACAAGTTGGAAACAGATTCAGAGTGACCTGATGTTGTTGGTGCTGCGAGAGCGAGACTGCGATGCTGGAGTGGATGTTGCGATCGTTGTGACGAGGCCAGCCTAGATGTTGCGATCGTTGTGACGAGGGTGGAGTGAGGCTGGAATGGAGTGAGGCTGGAATGGATCGGTGCGATGCAAGGGTGCTGCCGGAGAGGGTGAGAGAGAAATGAGAGGGGCTGGAATGGAGTTTGGGTTTTTAGTAAGAGGGTGAGAGAGAAATGAGAGGGGCGGCGGCTGAGGGAAATGTAATTTAGGTTTTTAGAAGTGTTGTGTTGTGTGTGTTATGTGTAGAATATATATGGTAAAGATTGAGGGTTTAAATGAGTTGTAAACGGGTTGGGTGGGTTGTGTTATTAAACGGGTTGACCCGTTTAATAAATGGGTTATACGTGTCAAAATCGAGTTATGCGAGTTTAACCCGAACACGACACGATTATTAATCGTGCTAAACGGGTTGACACGATTATGACACGAACCCGTTTAGGCCCAACCCTAACCCGTTTATAGCGTGTTGGGTTCGTGTCGGGTTTTCGTGTCGTGTCGAAAATTTCCACCCCTACTATTGCTGATTGTTCTCCTAATAAAGGTATTCCATATCCCATATCTGTTTTTCTTTCTTCAAATCGATTGTCCAATTTTCATAAAGCCTTTTTAGCATCTCTTTCATCTTCTCAAGAACCCAAAAGTTATAAAATGTCTACTGAAATTACTGAATGGTAACCTGCTATGCAAAATGAAATAAATGCTTTGAGTTAAATAAGACTTGGGAACTTATTAATGTTCCTAAAAATAAACAGACTATGGGTGGTAAGTGGGTATTTCGAATCAAGTATAAAGTAGATGAAACTATAGAAAGACACAAAGATAGATTGGTAGCTAAAGGCTATACTCAACAAGAAGGATTAGACTTCTTTGACACATTTTCTCCGGTAGAAAAGATCCTCTATTCGGATACTGCTTGCTATAGTTTCTATTAAAAATGGAATATTCACCAATTAGATGTTAATAATGCCTTTTTACATGGAGAATTGCATGAAGAAGTCTATATGGAATTGCCCCTAGTTTGGTTGTCAAAGGAGAAATTAAAGTTTATAAAATCCTTAAGAGTCCTTATGGTTTGAAACAAGCATCTAAGCAATGGTTTGCCAAACTGTCCATAACTTTGCTTGACTATGGTAAGGAAACCCAGATTGTTCTCTGTTTATCAAAAAAACTGAATCATCCTTCGTAGCTTTACTAGTCTATGTAAATGATATTCTTTTAGCTAGTGACAGCCTACTTGAAATACAACTGCAAAAACTTTTCTACATGATAAGTTTAGAGTTAAATATTTAGGGGAACTTAAGTACTTTCTCGGATTGGAGGTGGCAAGATCTAAAACTGGCATATCCATTTGTCAAAGGAAGTATGCTATAGACATACTTGAACAAACTGGAATTCTTGGTGCAAAACTCGCAGCTCTTCCAATGGAATCAAATTTAAAGCTCACTGCTTCAGATTCTGATTTGTATGAAGATCCTTTATCTTACAGAAGATTAGTTGGAAGATTATTGTACTTAACAATAACTTGACCTGATCTTGCTTATTCATTCCAAGTTCTTAGTCAATTTTTAGCCAAACCATCTTTTAGTCATTACCAAGCAACCATTCGAGTTCTCATGTATCCAAAGGCAACACCTGGACAAGGATTATTCTACCCAGCTTCATCAGAATTGCAGCTCAAAGGTTTCTCAGATAGTGATTGGGCAGGGTGTATTGACACTCGAAGAAGTGTAACAGGTTTTACCATTTTCTTGGGTGATTCATTAATTTCATGGAAAAGCAAAAGGCAAGCTACCATAAGCATATCTTCTGCAGAAGCAGAATATACGTCCCTTACTTCCACAACATGTGAAATTCAATGGATCCTGTTGAAATGTGATACTAATTCCTAGAATATTATAGAATATTCTAGATAATGTCAACTATTAAATATTAGTTAATCCATATTAGATAAGATAGAGCATACTTGTAATGTATAAAATAATTTAGAATAGTAAAGAAGTATGCACGCTTCTGGAATGTTTCCATAAGGAGGTGGGAACCTTCTGGAAAATTAATCTAGACCATTGATGTATTTTAATCTCCACCATCTATTAAGGAGGTGAGATTCCTATAAATAGGTAGGGAGGTAATTTGGTCAAATCATCACAATCCATGCCAAGCATTGTAATTTATCATCAAGTTTAATAAAGAAAATTTTCCTTCTTTTTCTATATTCCTAAATTCTCCTCAAATAAGTTACCAACTAATTCTCTCCCTCTAAATTCTTAGTTGCCCATATCTAGCAATTCCAATTTCCTAAACTAAACATTTAACTACATTCCAAACTACCTCCTAAAACTAATAATGGTATCAGAGCACGGTTTCTTCACCAACTAGGCGTAACCAATATTTCCTACCTACAGTCCTTCATCATAAACTCACTCTGATTTTTTGTCTAACATGTTTAATTCGTTGATTCATATCCCTACATTTGATGGGGAAAACTATGACTTTTGGAGTTTTAAAATGAAGACATTTGTCCAAGCCCATGATATATGGGATGTCGTTAATGAAGTTTTGTTAATCCTGAAGACACCTCTACCCTCACAAACGCGCAAAAGAAGGAACTAAAGGAGAATATAGTGAAGGATGCAAAAGCTTTCAATTTTCTTCAACAAGCGGTCAGCGACTCAATATTTTCAAAACTAATCGGAGCCACAAATTCCAAATAAGCATGTGATATCTTACAAGAAGAGTTCTTGGGCAACGAAAAGGTATGAAGAATAAAATTGCAAGCTTTGAGAAAGGAATATGAGAATTTAAAAATGAAAGAATCTGAGACCTCCAAAACATATTATTCTAAAATAAAGGAATTAGTAAATCAAATGTGTTCCTATGGGGAAGATATACTCGATAAAAGGACTTTCAAAAAATTCTTATTAGTGTCACTATAAAATTTTATCCTATTGTAACCACAATTGAAAGTACTAAGGATAAAAAAAAAAACTTTTCGTGACCGAACTAATGGGATCTCTAGAAGCATATGAGCAAAGACTAAGTAGGTGTAGTGAAGATTTGACAGAAACTGCCTTCCAGTTTAAGTTCAATTCAAGGTCACTGAATTACAGACAAGGTGATTGGAGAAAATTCAAAGAAAATTCTAGAAGGGAGGAAACATCTAAAAATGATGGAAATTTGGAAAATGAAGGTGAGAAAAAAAGGAAAATCTCCACCGTGTGGAATTTGTAATAAGACAAACCATTCGAAAAAAGATTGTTGGTTTTGTGACAACTCAAAATGCTGAAACTGCAAGAAATTCGGGCATGAAGAAAAAGACTGTCGTCTAAAAGAAAAACATCAAGCCAACTTCTCTGAAGAAAAAGACGAAGGAGTTCTTTTCTACGCCTTCCACGCAATAATAAAGGAGAATGAGGATACTTGGTACATTGACAGCTGCTGTAGAAATCACATGACTGCAAAAGAAGACATTTTTCAAGATATTGACACGTCAGTCAAGTCACAAGTTCGATTGGGAAATGGTACAGTTGTAGAGGCAAAAGTAAAAGGCACAATAGCAGTGCAGACAAAGAAAGGTACGCGGCTGATCAAAGATGTCTTACTTGTGCCTAGTTTACACCAAAGTCTACTTAGTATTGGTCAAATGATGGAAAATGGGTATTCCTTATACTTTTCCAGAGACTCATGTACCATCTATGATAAAATGAATAAAAATCTAGAAAAAGTTTTGGTAAAAATGAAGAACAATAGAAATTTGCCTATCGAGTGGAGATATGAAAAAGACATAACTATGAAGGAACAAGTAGATGACTCGTATCTATGGAACCAAAGACTCGGTCACTACTACTTCTACGCTCTAAAGTTACTCTATCAGAAGAACATGATGAGAGATATGCCACCGATAAAAGAGCTAGATCATGTCTACGAAGGTTGTATGCTCGGGAAGCAACAAGGATGACCTTTCCCATCAGGAAAATTATGGAGAGCCAAGTCATTACTGAAGTTGGTACACACCGACGTGTGTGGTCCTATGAGGATACCCTCTTACGAGTATACCAGGTACTTTATCTTATTCATTGATGATTATACAAGAATGACATGGGTCTATTTTCTCTGTGAACAATCTAAAGTTTTTAGAGTTTTCAAAAAATTTAAAAACTTTGTTAACCAACAAATTGGTCACTTCATCAAAGTTTTGAGAAGTGATAGAGGAAAGGAGTATAATTATAATGAATTTGATAAGTTCTCCCAAGATGAAGGAGTAGAACACCAACAAACTGTTGGGTATGCTCTAGAGCATAATGGAGTTTCTAAAAGAAAAAATAGGATAGTTATGGAGATGGCCAGAATGATGCTCAGGGAGATAGGCCTTCCCAAGACTTTCTAGGAGAAAGAAGTCTACAATACAGTGTACCTCCTAAATAGGCTTGCCACTAAGGTTGTTCAGAACAAGACATCGATCGAAGCTTAGAACAGTCAAAAGCCATCAGCAAAACATCTTAGAGTGTTCGGTTGCATATGCAATGCTCATGTTTCATGACAAAAGAGAAGCAAGCTTGACAACAAGTCGGAGAAAGGAATATTCTTAGGCTATAGTACTCAATCAAAAGCCTATTGGGTCTATAACATGAGAACCAAGAAATTGATGATTAGTCGCAGCATGGAGTTTGATGAGAGTGCTACTTGGAACTGGGAATAAAAGAAGATTGAAAAAAGAAGCATCGTCACATCTACACTGCCATAACAAAGTGAAGCTACAGAAACTATAGTTGCCTCCACACCAGAAGCAACACCTCCAACATCACCAAGGCAAGAAGACTCATCTCCAAAATCAACTCCTAGATGGACCAAACCACTAGCTGAGATCTATGAAAGCTGCAACTTTGCAATTCTTGAACCAGAAAGTTATGAAGATGCCGCAAAATAAGAATTCTGGGTCAAAGCTACAAAAGAAGGGATGAAGATAATCGAGAAGAACAAGACTTGGGAGTTGGTGCATTGACCAAAGGACAAAGATGTCATCAGAGTAAACTGGGTCTACAAAACAAAACTACTACCTGATGGCTCAATCTAAAAATGCAAAGCAAGGTTAGTGGTGAAAGGTTACTCACAACAATTTGCAGTTGACTATAATGAAACCTTTGCCCCAGTGGTGCGATTAGACACCATTAGAGCACTAATAGTGCTAGCAGCTCAAAATCGCTGGAAGATTCATCAATTAGATGTCAAATCAGCATTCCTTAATGGATATCTCGAGGAAACAATTTATGTTGAACAACCACAAGGTTTCGAGGTGGAAGGAAAAGAAGATAAAATCCTTCGACTGAAGAAAGCCTTGTATAGTCTAAAGCAAGCATCAAGAGCCTAGTACAACAAAATTGATGGACACTTCACCAATCAAGGATTCAGGAGGAGCCAAAGCGAGCAACCTCTCTACATCAAGACCCAAGGCCAGAACCATACTCTTATCATTTCCCTTTATGTGGATGATTTAATCTATGTAGGCAATAATGAGAAGATGATCCAAGAGTTTAAAAAAGAAATGATGAAGACATTCGAGACGAGCGACTTGGGCTTGATGCACTACTTTATTAGCATTGAAATAAGCTAAGAAAATGGTGGAATCTCCTTATCATAAAAGAAATCCACCGAGAACCTCCTAAAGAAGTTTCAGATGTACGATTGCAAATCTGTTGCTACACCACTCGTGACCAATGAAAAATTGAGGAAGGATGATGGTTCACCTAAAGCAGATGCCTCTCTCTATAGGAGACTTATTGGGAGCTTACTATATCTCATAGCTACTCAACCGTACATAATGTATGCTACAAGTTTGCTATCTAGATTCATGCAGAGTCCAACTCAGATTCACTATGGAGCGTCTAAGAGAATACCTAGGTACTTACATGGCATGAAAGAATATGGTATAAGGCACAAGTTTACTACCTACTCAAGACTGGTAGGGTACACGGACAGTGATTGGGCCGAATTGGTGGGGGAAATGAGAAGCACTTCAGGTTATGCATTCACACTTGGTTCTAAATTCTTCTCATGGCCATAAAAGAAGCAAGAAACAGTTGCTCAATCCTCAGCAGAAGCCGAGTACGTAAAAGCCTCAAGCTCAGCGTGTCAAGCAATTTGGCTATGGAAAATACTTGAGTATATGGGAGTAATGCAGATTGAACCTACAGAAATCTACTGCGACAGTAAATACGCAATTGCGGTGGCAAAGAATGAAGTTTATCATAGCCGAACAAAGCATATTGCAATCAAGTACCATTTACTGCGAGAGGTAACATCTAACAAAGAGATCGAGTTAAATTATTACAAGACTGAAGAACAAGTTGTAGATATTTTCACAAAAGCACTACCAATGGCCGAGTTCGAACAACTACGAGCCATGCTTGGGATTTCAAGAATTAGCATCAAAGAGGAGTGTTAAAATGTGATACTAATTCCTATAATACTCTAGAATATTCTAAATAATGTCAACTATTAAATATTAGTTAATCCATTTTAGATAAGATAGAGCATACTTGTAATGTATAGAATAATCATAGTAAAGAAGTATGTAGGCTTCTGAAATATTCCCATAAGGAGGTGGGAACCTTTTAGAAAATTAATCTAGACCATTGATGTATTTTAATCTCTACCATCCATTAAGGAGGTGAGATGCCTATAAATAGGTGGGGAGGTCATTTGGCCAAACCATCACAATCCAAGCCAAGCATTGTAATCTATCATCAAGTCTAATACAAAAACTTTCCTTCTTTTTCAATATTCCCAAATTCTCCTCAAATAAGTTACCAACTAATTCTCTCCTTCTAAATTCTTTGTTGCCCTTATCTAGAAATTCTAATTTCCCAATCTAAACATTTAACTATATTCCAAACTACCTCCTAAAACTACCAGATCCTTTATACATTACGAGATCTAAATAATAATCACCAGCAACCAAATTTAGTTTATACAGACAGTAAATCGACATTATCCATTGTAACTAATCCAGTCCAACACAAGAGAATAAAGCACATACAGATAGATTGTCACCTTATTAGAGAGAAACTGCAAAAAAAAATATCACCAAACTCTTCCATGTGCCTTCAAGATTGCAATTGGCTTATGTTTTTACAAAGCCTCTAGTCTCTTTTTAATTTCATTATAATCTTCGCAAGATGAACATCCTAAATATACATGTTCATCTTGAGAGGGGGTCGGAATATAGTCTCACGAATTGAACAAATGAAATTAAGTCTCAAGCTACATGTATTAAATATGAAGAGGAAAAGAATATTTAGTTAGTTAGAAGAGTTGGTTGTTATAGTTAGTTAGTTAGTTAGAAAAGTTGGTTATTAGTTATTCATTATCACCTTGTATAAATATGCTTCCACTACTCTGTAATTCTCACGACTAATGAAAGTATTTCTTTAACTCCTTTCCTCTGTTTTCATATCTGTAATCTTTTCTCATAAACCAAGAACCCTGATTCACCTGAAACGTAACATCTATGTTTTCAACGTCAGAGAAACTTAGAAGGAGGGGAGGTAAGGGTGGCAATCGTGTCGGGTTAGATGGGTTCGTGTCGGGTTGAGCAGTGGGTATTCTACTATTTGGGTCAACACGAACCCGACACGATTAATAATCGTGTCGAAGTTCTCGACCCTAACACGACCTATTTATTATACGTGTAACACGACACGACACGCTTAACCCGTTTAATTAATGGGTCGTGTCACACGAGTAACACGACACGAAATGTTTAACCCGTTTAATTTTTATGTCGTGCCAGGACACGACACGTTTAACTCACGAACACGATAAAATGCGTCTGACCTGTTTAATAATTGACCCGTTTAAGAAAAGATGGCATAAATTAAAGAAAAATTCATATTCAATATTACACAAGAGCTTTAGGTGGGTTCAATATTACACATGATAAGAAAAGCCACATTCCTCAAGAAAATTGTACAATTCCCTCAACCAGATTCTCTGTTTTTTTTTCAGAAATAAATTACTTTGCTTCATATTGCACAAGCAAGCATTGAGAATTGATTCAAACATATCCAAAGAAAAAATAGATTTAAGTACTTCCATGGTTCAAACACAAAATAATATTACATGAATTCAAAACAGATCCATGGATTCAAAATAGATCCAAAACAGATCCATGGATTCAAAACAAATCCAAACACAAAATAAAATTACAAATTAAAGTAGTTTTAAGTGCTTCCATGGATTAAAACAGACACAAAATTGGAAGACTTTCATAGCTTAAAACAGACACAAAATCCTTCTTTCCACCAAGCTTCATCAAGGACTAAACCTGAAAAAAAGCATTGAACACAATTAATGCAATATTAAAATAAATCACAACAGAAATAAAAATAAAAAAGATATTAAGTATTACCAAGTAATTTTCATTCTCCAAATCCACTACCATATTTGAACATTCAAACGATTCTGGGTCATCATCTTCTATAACCTCCTTTGCTTTGTCGTTGATGCTCAAATGTGTTATATCTTGCAGCAACTCATCCAACCTCACTGAATCTAAACAATAAAAAATAAAAATATAAGGATATAATTTTTTTTAAGACCTACAAATAAAAAAATGAAAAATCATATATTACCTTTACTTCCAAACAACCAATCTCTTGAACAAATCAAAGCCTCGACAACTTCTGGCCTTAAAGAACTACGGTATTGGTCAAGGATCCGATCTCCAACACTAAAAGCGGACTCGGAGGCTACCGTAGAAATAGGAACACTTAATATATCACGAGCCATGCAAGCTAGCTCGGGATACCGATATTGATGCGCTTTCCAATATGTAAGAACATCTATTCTTGCTTTCCTATCAATACGAGGCTCATCCAAATACAACTCCAATTGACTTTTTTGGGCACTAGTCACAAACTCTTGGCTCTCAAAAACATCAAATTCCTTAATTGTGAAAAGTTAGTTTCTAAAACAATAATAAAACATTAAAATACAATTTTAAATAATTTTAACTTAAATTCATATTCATAAAAAATTGAAAAAAGATATTTCACCTTAAAAACATCCATGGACTCTTTACTTTGACCATCTTGCTCATTCACCTCTTCATTATTTCCACGAGAATTCGATGATTGAGAGGTGGAAGACTTTGAAGCATTTTGCATGTACTCATCGTAGAGAGAGAATAACTTTTCACGCACCCTCGTGCATTCAGCATTTCCAACACCATAAAGTTTGTTGTAGGAAAATTCCACAAATTGGATTTTATAACGGGGGTCAAAAATGACAGCCAATGCCAACAACAAGCTATATTCATTCCAATATTTCTCAAACTTTGTAACCATTTGCACGGCTATTCTTCTAATAAAAACATCTGTGCTTTCACTTGCTTTGTTTAAACTAAACTCAACCATGAAAACAAGTGGGAAGAACAAGTTTGAAGTCGGGTATTTCACTCCAGAGAAAATACAAGTAACATCATAAAAAAGTTTCAAAAACTTACAAATTTTCTCCACTTTTCCCCATTCTTCATGAGATGGACAATGCTTAAAATTAGAGTCGGTGAGTTGCAAATGACAAAATGCTCGACGATAATACAAGGCACACTCGAGCATAAGAAATGTGGAGTTCCATCGTGTTGGAACATCTTGTCTCAACGCCCTTTTTGAATCTAGAGATGTTTGTGCCACACATGCAATAAATCTATCCTTCCTCACTTGCGAACCTTTCACATATTTAACACATTCTCTAATTTTATCAACCGACTCATCAATCTCTTTTAACCCTTCTTGCACAATTAAGTTCAAGATATGTGCACAACAACGGACATGAAACAAACTACCATCACTTAATAATGCACTTTTCAAACTTAGTTGGCTCCTTAATATCTCACAAATAACATCATTAGCAGATGCATTATCCAATGTAAGTGAAAATAATTTCTTTTCAATTCCCCAACTACTAACAAGACTATAAACCTTTTCCGCTAAACATACACCACTATGAGGAGGAGGCATGTAACAAAAGTTTACAATCTTTTTTTGTAAAACCCAATCCTTATCAATGAAATGAGCAGTAAGGCATATATATCCATCCGTAGCAATAGAAGTCCACAAATCAGAGGTTAAGCAAATTCTACCCGGACAATCTAACAACAAGGAGCTTAATCTACTCACTTCTTTTTTGTGAGCCTTCATTACATCGGCTTTTGCCGTATTCCTAGTGATATGCTTGACTTCGGGGCACAGATAGGTTAACAGTTGCCTAATACCATCATACTCAACAAATTGGAATGGCAAATCATGCCTAATAATAGCAAATGCCAATAAAAGGCGAAAATTTTCTAAGCAAAAATTTGGAGAACGAGTGGTCAATGAACCATTTGTGTGCGACATAATCAACTGGCCTATGTCATTTGTATTTCTCCTTTCACAATTTTTAACATGTCGGGTCATGTTACCCGTTCCATATTTACTATCACAAAGATATGTAATCCCACATTTTTTACATTTACATCTTTGTTTTTTATCACTGCTCAATGGAAGGACTTCAAAAAAAGCCCAAACAGCAGAAGTTAACTTTCTAACTCTTTTTTTAGGGTTTTTAGTTACCTCTGGCTCATTGACTTTTTCTTGACTATTTCTCCGAGTAGATTCTTCTTCCCCCAAATCTCAATGAAACTCAACATTATCTTCTTCCTCAAATACAACTTTATTATAGTCCATCTGTTGAATAACATAAAGAAAAAATAAATCAGCCACAAACAAAACAAAATGGGTGGATCTTAAAAAAATATATGAACTGAGCATATATACATATATTAAAAAAATGGGTGGATCTAACATTGTTCTAATTAAACATATGAAAAAAACATATGCAGATAATTTTTCAATATAATTTTATTATTTCAGGAAGTACTCTAAAATGTTTATTTTATTTATTATACTCTTTTCAATATATGCCAGTTATTCTTTCATTCTTTCAACTGTATAAATATTATGAGGTGGGTATATAAAATATGTCATCCAAAAATTCTATGGATGTCCACCACACCAAGTTGGAAACAGATTCAGTAAGTAAACAGGCCAGTCTTAATCATGCTACACAAAAACATTAAGAGACATGCTTAATCATGCTACAATTTTAAGAAACAGATTCAGTTAGTAAACAGATTCAGTTAGTAAACAAGTTGGAAACAGATTCAGAGTGCCCTGATGTTGTTGGTGCTGCGAGAGCGAGACTGCGATGCTGGAATGGATGTTGCGATCGTTGTGACGAGGCCAACCTAGATGCTGCGAACGTTGTGACGAGGGTGCTGCGAGGCTGGAATGGATCGGTGCGATGCAAGGGTGCTGCCGGAGAGGGTGAGAGAGAAATGAGAGGGGCTGGAATGGAGTTTGGGTTTTTAGTAAGAGGGTGAGAGAGAAATGAGAGGGGCGACGGGTGAGGGAAATGTAATTTAGGTTTTTAGAAGTGTTGTGTTGTGTGTGTTATGTGTAGAATATATATGGTAAAGATTGAGGGTTTAAATGGGTTGTAAACGGGTTGGGTGGGTTGTGTTATTAAACGGGTTGACCCGTTTAATAAACGGGTTATACGTGTCAAAATCGAGTTATGCGGGTTTAACCCGAACACGACACGATTATTAATCGTGCTAAACGGGTTGACACGATTATGACACGAACCCGTTTAGGCCCAACCCTAACCCGTTTATAGCGTGTTGGGTTCGTGTCGGGTTTTCGTGTCGTGTCGAAAATTGTCACCCCTAAGGGGAGGTTGAAAGAATGAAGATAAGGTGAGGTTGTATCTTCAGGCTGCTAGCATGGATCCATAGTCTTTCTCCACAATCAATATTAAAAGATCCTTCACATAACCTCATCGCATATGATGACTCTTATCTTACACGGGTGAATTATTTCCAACGATCTCTGATAGGGAGATTAGGAAGCCTTGAGACGTCGTCGTTGCCTATTGAGAAGATGAAGCAGTGTATTGGGGAGCGTTGGAAAGATAACGGGGAGGTGCAAGTGAGCCTCCTTCAATCATCATTATTCTTGTTTGTTTTTGCATCGGTTCACAAAGCGGACATAATTTTAGAGGACCAGATATACACTTTTTTGTGTTAATTTGGCCTTACAAAGTTGGCACCCATTGGTTTTCATGACAAATCCCCCTAAACTACCGGAAAGCCACTCGGTTTGTGTAATGGGAAGTCTTTCAAGCAATAAGAAGGAGATGTGGTTGGTTTATTAAGGTCGATAACTCTACTCTTATTGGAGAGGACTTGTAAGATGGTCAGATAACATACCAGATAAAATTAATATTAATGTAGGAGGGTGGGTCTTTGTTTTAGTGGTGTGAGTTAAGAAATAACACTATTTTTATGAAGAAGAGGATGTGCGACAACAAGAGTTTTGTAGGAGGACAGAAGAGAGTAAGGTGCATGGGGGGCAGCAAGTATCCCTATAGCTCCAGAGCATAGAAGTATGAAGAAACAGGTAGTTGAAGACCGATTTTACGCTGGAACTACGAGTGATGAGGTAGTAGATGGAGCTCAATCATAGGATCTGAGCAGAGTTCATGACCGGTCTCCAGAACATTCAGTGGAGGCAGAGGGAAATGTAGTCTTCCAGTATAATAGCGACACTACGCCAGGTAGTGATAGTCAGGGCAGACTGAAGTAGTAACAAGGCGGGGAACAGTTGGCATGTGTTGGTGGGGCGGGCACGCATGCTTGAGTGGTGGCGAACAAGGGGGCACTGATGAGGTGGACGGAGGAGTTATGTCAGGTGAGACTCATATGGGGAGATAAAGAATGGGGGTTAGAACTGATAGAGAGGGGCGGTATTTTTGTATGTGGCGACTGCATGGGTTTAAATGCAAATTTTACCTCACGCACTCAACATGGGGCCTTGAACGGGGAGGTGACTGGGGCTTGCGAAGCGGGTGCGGGCATGGGGCTTATGCTTCTTCCAGCCTCACAATTAGTGGTAAAAAAGAGATGTTGGCTTTAAAAAAATATTTGAAAATTCTCCTTAAAGATTGAGAATTTTAAAAACTCGGGCAAGACAAGCAAAAACGGTACAAGTAGGGGAGATAATAAGAATAAAGGAGGGAGTAGATTCTAGGCTTTAGAATGAAGATTAGGAGAGGGGTTAGATGGTCACAACGAAAATATGGGGGAAAATGGTATGGCTATGGTTGTATCCAGTGAAATTGCTACCAGAAGGGTCGAGGGGTAACAACACGTGATTGATACAGGGGAAATGAGTGGGTTAGGAGGACAGAGAGAGCATTAATTTTATGGAATTACATAACTCCAAATTATGGGTTGATCTTGAACTTCCAAAGCAGGAGGAGGATTTTCAAGATAGGGCTAATGAAGGTCAAGAAGATAATCCATAGGGTTGGGTTGAGAATTTGATAGGAGGGTTTAACAAGACTTCAAGTATAGACTATAAGAAGAGTGAAAGAGAGTCTTTGTCACTATTCAAGAAAATAAGAAGCAGGGAGAGGGGGATAGCTAGGAAAGATGGGAGAGGTTTTGCCTTTAAGGGCTAACAGGATGTAGACAGATCTTGAGAGGTTACATTGCGACATTATTATTAAGGGGATAGAAAGGATTGAGGAGAGGAGAAGGGAGCGAGGGAAGAAACAAGTTTAGAATGAAACTCCATCTGATATCATGGAATGTGAGAGGATTGAACGATTAAAAAAAATGAGGTATTGTGAGTGGAGACATTTCTGGGTGGAATCTAGACATTTTATGCCTGCAGAAATATAAATTGAGTCTAGTGGATAGACGAGGTAGAGAATTAAATGCTCTAATTTTGATACGAGGGACTTCGGGTAGAACGATCATCATGTGGGATACCAAAGTCATGGAGATGCTGGATAGTTTACTCATCATATGGTCCTCATCGTCCTTGTTCAAGAATGTTGAGGATGGGTTAACTTGGTTCTTCTCGGGGGTTTACGAGCTGGCTGAAGATGCGAGTAGATAGGAGTTATGGGAGGAGCTAACAAGCATTAATGGGGTATAGGGTGTTCCTTGATGTTTGGGTGGAGATTTTAATATGGTGAGATTTGCGTTGTAAAGGAATACGGGAGGTAGAATCAACAGAGGTATGCGGTACTTCTCGGACTTCATAGATGAGATGGAGTTAGTGGATCTTTCGCTTGAAGGAGTCATTTTAACTTGGTCTAGAAATATAGACCTCCCATCCCTATCTCGCCTTGACTGCTCTCTCATGTCTCAGGAGTGGGAAGAGCACTTTTCAGGAGTGGTTCAATCTTGCCTTCCTTGGGTCACATCGGATCATTTTCCTATTCTCTTAGAATGTGTAGGATGGAGAGGAGGAGAACCCCTTTCAGATTTGAGAACATGTGAAAGAAAATGTCAAATTTCACTGATAGATTTAGGGTTGGTGGCTTAGTTATGAGGTGGAGGGAACTGCTAATTTTAGATGGGTGAAGAAGTTAGGGATTCTTAAGTGAGATATAAAAAGGTGGAATAGAGAGGTGTTTGGAGATGTGAGTGAGACCACCTCGAGGTACTTGGAGGATGTTAGATGGATAGATGATAAGGAAGGGATAGTCGGGTTGTTTGGAGAGTAGAGGAGGCTGAGGGAAGAAAGAAAGGGGGAAATAGGGAAAAGGCTCATTCAGGAAGAAATTTTTTGGAGGCGACATTATGTGCATTTTGGTTCAAGGAGGGAGTAAGAGAACTAAATTCTTCCATAAAGTGGCAAATTCTCACAGGCGCTTTAATCGGATCAAGAAAATCTCAGTGGGTGGGGTCGGGTATGTGGAAGAGAGCGAGGTCATGGGGGCATTTCCTTATTTTAAGAGGATTTATATAGGGAGGAGGAAAGGTGGTGTCCTTCTCTTGATAGGGAAGAGATGGGAAGCATCTCAGAGGATGATGCTAAAGATGATAAAAGGGAAGTTCATAGAGGAGGAAATAGTGAAAGTGTTAAAAATCAATGAACGGATACAAGGCCCCCGATCCAGATGGGTTAACGATGGTTTTCTTTCAGTGTTATAGGGCGGTTATCAGAGATGATGTGATGGCCTTATTTGTTATGTTTCATGACGGGGGATAATCCTTAAGGTGTCTGAATGCTTCATTCTTAACGTTAATTTCCAAGAAGGTGGGTGATTAATATCCATGATTACAGACCAATATCTCTAATCAGGAGTGCCTATAAGCTTCTCGTCAAGGTTCTATCAGTTAGGCTTAGTGAGGTCATTGATCCTTTAGTTTCTGAGTCCCAAAATGTTGTCGTTGGGGGTAGAAAAATCCTGGATGTAGTTATGGTTTCTAATGAGTGTGTGGAGTCTAGGATTTGAAGAGGAGAACTCCACATCGCATGGAAATTGGACATTGAGAAGGCTTATAATCATGTCAATTGGGACTTTTTTCTATACTTATCGAGGAGGATGGGGTTCTATGGGAGGTGGTGTCGTTCAATCTAGAAATTTATTTTTACGGTCTGATTCTTGGTTCTAATCAATGAAGTTACATAGGGTTTCCTAGCTCTCGTGGGTAGGGGTGGGAATTTAACTCGACCCGCAAGGTTTATGCCCTACCCCGCCCCTAGTGGGGTGAGTTAAAAACGCATTTAAATTAATAGGGGAGGGATTGGGTTTTTAAAAAAAATCCCATTTATTAAACCGTACGGGTTTGAATTTAGTAAAAAGTTACACGCCCTGCACCGTTTAATATTTAAAAAGATGTAAATACCCTTTTATAGTAATCTAATTACAATTCTTACCACCTATATATATAAACCCACAAATCCCTAATTTCATTTACCCTTCAAAAAATGGCTCTCGTCTCTCGCTCTCTCTCTAAGACATGTCTCACTCTCTCTAAGCCTTAGCGCATTCGCAGCCTCCGTCGTGCCTTATCGCATTCGTAGCCTCCGTCGCCCCTACAATAGCCTCCACTGCACCAATAACAACCACCGCCAAAAGGTTTTTGTCCTATTTTTTCTCCTGTTCTCTTCTAATGTATATGTTCATATATTTGTTATCTTCTAATATACCTATTATCTTCTTATATATCTTCGGTTGTGAACAAATTAGTTGTGTTGTTCGTATATTTGGTTTAAATTTTGGTTCAAATAGAATACAAAAACCATTCCATTAATAGGTGGTAAGATTTGGTTTGGTTACGAACAAACCAAATCTTGTTTTGGTTTTATATATACAGAACAAATTTGGTTTAGAACAAATTTGGTTCGGAACAGATTTGGTATTTGGTTACAAATGTTGTTTTGGTTTTATTTATACATAATTTTTTTTGGTTCAGAACAGATTTGGTACATTTCACATTTATACAGATCAAGTAGATTTGGCTGGTTCCATTTATATTTGGTTCCTAGTTCTCTTATAATATTCACATATTTATTTTGGTTTTATTTTATTTATTTTCTCTGATAATATAATTAAAAATAGTTATCCATTTAAAAAAATGAGTGAATCAATTCAAGGTGAAATACCGTTTCTGGGACATAAACACAACCAACCCCAACACCTAACTCCACCCCATCCACACAAACATATATTATAAATCAAATTTCTCAATCTTCACCTAGAAAAATAATATTTACATCGTCTGTTTGGAATGATTTTGAAAGGTTTAAGATGATTTGGGTACATTTGCAATATGTCACCATTGTCATTTAAAACTTAAGGCCGAAAATAGAAATGGAAACAACCATTTGCGTAATCATTTGAATAGGTTCCATAAACATAAAATTGCTGATACTTGTGATCAATTTCACATTCATACTCAAAAAACTTCTGATGAAAAAGTGCACTTTGAAGGAAAATATGATCAACTTGTTAATGGTATGTCCGGGCGTATAAATGTTTAGTCTGAGTTAGATCACTTTTTGGAGGAAAATATCTTTCCACATACTTTGGATTATTACATTTTAAATTGGTGGAAAGTGGATGGTGTTCGGTATCCTGCATTGTAACTTATTGCCCGAGATATATTGATTATTCTGGTATCAACAATGGCCTCCGAATCAGCATTTAGCACAAGTGGTCGAATGGTGAGCCCTCATTGTGGTCGACTTAGTTCGGTTATTTTAGAGGCGTTGATGTGTACTCAACATTGGTTATGGAGCGTTAATCAAGACATAATTTATTTATTTAAAATAATTCTATCATAATATGTACGAATTTTTCCTTAATTAAATATTTCTTTTGTGTATTTGTTCTAGATGATATTAATTCCACTGATGCGAGGCTTTTGTGATGAGGAGTCTGATCCCATGGAAGTTTAATCAAAAGGTAATGAAAATTCAAGATATTATGAAAAAATGTTTGTGTATTATTTATATGTTTGTCTATCTATATGTTTTAAAATTTTGTTTGACGTGTTTGTGTATTATTTTTCAGGTTTGAGTAAATGAGAAGGAGACTTTGCAATGGTGATAATTGATGTTATTTGAGTCTAATTTTACAAAAGTTAATGTTATTTGAGACTTATTTTGTAATAGTTGATGTTATTTGAGACTCATTTTGTATTAGTTAATGTTATTTGGGACTTGTTAGCTTGACATTATTTTCTTCTTTTTATGGTGAGTTTCATAGTAGAATTTATTTTTTGATGTTGGATGTATATAAATGATCACACATTGACGAAAATGGGAATAACCCCCTGAAAATAAGCCTCTTTGAAAAAGAGGAAAAAATCATCAACAGGTAAAGGGTATTTATTTCGGCCCTAGGTAAACTTTGAAAAAGTAAAAAGTTTGGGATTTAAATCGCAGGGCGGGGCGGGGCGGGGCATTTTTTGACCCGCAAATATAAACGGGGCGGGGCGGGTTTAGGAGCCTCATGCTTAAACGGGTTCGGGGTATTAAAATTAAACTCGTCGCGGGGTGGCGGGTCTGGGTTTGGACAAACCTGCCCCAAACCTCATTACCCGTGGTAGTCGCCAAGGTCATGTGTTGTTTCCATTCATATTCATTTGATGATGAATTTATTTAGTCGGATGATGGGGTATGTAGTTGAGGCAGGGTTGATTAGCGATTTTATGATCGAGCACCCAAGAAATCTACCGATTAGTGTATCTCATCTTCTATTCGCTGATGAAATGATTCTTTTGGGTAAAGTACAAGTGGTCTAGGTGCCTGCATTGAGATTACTTCTTATGTGTTTTGAGGCTGTGTTGATCCTCCGCATTAATGCTGGGAAGTGCGAGATGATACAGATTGCGAGTGTTAGTAGGGTGGAGGTTTTGGTCGAGACACTTGGGTGCATGGCTAGATTTTTTCCCTCATCTTATCTCGGTCTTTTGTTAGGGGCTAAGTTTAAATTAAAATCCATTTGGGATCTGATCTTGGAGAAGATGATAAGGAGGTTGGCACGATGGAAGAATTTCAATATCTCTAAAGGGGGAGGTTGACTTTGATAAAAAAAAAAAAGCACGTTGTCTAGTCTACCAATGTACTTTTTTATCAATTTTATCATTCCCTTATTCATTGTGCAAGCAGATAGATAAGATGATGAGAGAGTTTCCATGGAAAGGTAATAAGGATAGCTTTAAGTACTATCCGATGGGGTGGGATGAGGTGTGGAATCCTATTAAGATGAAGGGCGGGAGTGAAATAAATCATTATTATGGAAGTGGCTATGGAGATAGTCTTGCAATGAGAACATGTTATAGAGGAGAGTAGTTAGAGCTAGGGGGACTTCTGCTCATAGGTGGGGTCTAATAGTGGAGCGGTATGCTCATAGGGTAGGGTTGTGGAAGCATATATAAAAGAATGAGAGTTTTTCTATAGGTACGCAGAGATAAAGAAGGATCAGTTCCCTGCTATGTATAACTTAGGAAGAGATAAAAAAGGATTATATGCAGATCACATGGAGTTCATTGGGGATCGAGTAGTGTGGAATCCTAAATTCAGAAGGCAGTTATTGGATTAGGATATTGATGAGGTAGAGGCTCTTTTTGATTGGTGGGGCATGACCACTCGGTTAACGAGTGGGGATAATGTGGTTATTTGGTCATCTGTCGACAAGGGGGCTTTCACTATGAATGGGTATTATTCCATTTTGAGAGGAGAAGGGAATCATAATGCTTACTTCCCATGGAAATAAATTTGGAAATCGAAAGCTCGCCCAAAATTCTTATTATTTCTTTAGATCATGTTGAAGCAAGTTATTCAAATAATTGAGGGCTTGCAGAAAAGGAGACGGTTTATTGTTCGTCATTATTGGTTTTGTAAGCAGGCAGATGAGACGACCAACCATTTACTTCTGCATTATTAGGTAACAGGAGGCTTGTGGGAGGTCTTCTTGTCACTGAGTAAGATAATGTGGGTTCGACGTAGTTAAAGGGTTGTCACCCCCAAAGGATGGAAGGGAGTGAGAAAGGTGTGGAATTTGGTCCCACATTGTATTTTGTGGACGATTTAACAGGAGAGGAACTCGAGATATTTTGTAGGGGTGGAGCTTGAGCCGTTGAGGATACGATACTCTTTTCTTAGTACCCTGTTGAGGTGGTATACGGAGATACATTCATTGTCTTTGTCGATCTTTCTTGAATTCGTGGAGAACCAATAGAGAGTCATGGATGGGTCAATGTCTCCACGGGTGTTGGCCTTTTGGGGGGCTCTCCATTCTTATTTTTTTAGCTTTAGTGTATATTCCCTATATACGGGTTACGCTTTCGTTCCTTTGCATCTTGATTTTTTTTTATATCATTTATTTATTTTAAAAAATGAAATATCGAGTTAAAGGTAAAATAAAATGAACTTTTGATAAAGTGTGAAACTTGGAAAATTACGTGTTGGGACGAATCTCGTCCTAGGTATTTGGCCTCAAAGACATATAAAAGGGGAAAATACTTAAAAGCAGATAAGAAATAAAGAAGGAAAAAAGGGTTACAAAGATGTAACAAGTAAAAGACACTCTCGGAGTAACCGAAAAACTTAAGGAAGGCCATAGCCCTAGGGTGTGTCGTAATGCATAGACTCAAAACCACTGATTAATAGTATATTCTGGTATAGTGGGAGACGGTGAAAGGTTGTATAGAACTCATGGATTAGTACCCCGATTAATCAAGTGAAAAGATGATTGTGAGCATGACGCTCATTGATGTAAAGACAGGTTTATGAAACAACTTGAAAGTTATAAAATTACTTTAATGGTAAAATTAATGGGATATGGGTAGTATTAAAATAAGAATTAGGTGTGAGTGGGCTCATCGCCAAAGTTTCATGGTTATAACGCACATTTCATGGTTACGATACATCTTGCATGAGAACATTTAACCAAATTAAAGATCATTTCATAATTGATAAAATACACTTTAGACGTATAGATATTCCTTTGTACGAATTACTCTCCTAGTATTTCTCCTATAGGGTGCATGCTCATACCCCACCATTTGCCACTTCCCCGAAGACTTTAGGGAAAGATAAAGGTAAGAAAATTATGAGAGGCCAAAAAGGATTTACGCATTGGTAGAGATCTATTTACTATTCATTTTGAATGTGTACCTTAATCTCAAATAATGGTTCTTACTGTGGGGTCTTTATTTGATTATTTTAAATTTAGTGTCAAATAAGACAGGATGATGTAGACTTTCTTTAATTGTTATTTATTTCATGAAACTCTTTTATTTTAGTTGACCTTATAAACTTCATAAGCTGGTCATTAATTATATTAAATGAATTTCATGACAAAAAATGTGAAAGCAAGATTTTATTTAAAAAGAGGATTTTCTTGAATGGAATCAAAGTATAAAAGGTTTTCTGCATTGACCCCTAGAAATGGAGCATCACAAGGGGTGAATGGCACTTACCTATGGAAGAAACCAAGGAAGTTGGAATCAGGAAAGAAGTATGTCTCTTTCTTGCCTATCCAAAAGTTTTTAAATCAATTTGGTGTCATATTCCAAATGACAAGAATGCTATTAATGGTATTAATGTTGGGTTCTTGAAAGAGGGTTATGTAATAAACCATGTGCTGAAGAGTAAGCGAGTCTTACAAGATATTACTTAGGCATATAATATTATTGGTGTCACTGGACCACCATTATAACAACAAACACAACTTGATATCGGTAATACTATACCTAATGGTAATGGGAGTATAATCGATGATCATGTAAGATGTGTCACTTATACTGGATCATAAGTAAATCCAAGTCATAGTTGGAGGATCAAGAGACATCAAGGAAAGTTAGTATTTTTTGGGTAAATTTTTTTGATGCAATCCTAAGGAAACACAAACTAGGTCCTAAGAAATATAACGAGGTATTCCAAGAATAGGGATTTTATCTTTCAATTTAGACTATGAATACCATGATTGACTTGATTTATTCGAATCAACATTGGTAGCTTGTTGATGGGAGAAAACCCATTGGATGAAAATGATTCTACAAGGCTTATAATATGGATAGATGGGAAGGTGGTAGCCCTCTAGGAAGTACATTTTGTGAAAAGGTTTACTTAGAGAAAAATGGATTAAATTTCATTAAGACTTATCGCCAATAGCCATGATATAGTATATCATACTTCTTTTATCGTGAAGACTACATTCTTTAATGGTAGTCTTGATGAATGTATTGATGCGGTGAAACCCAAGGGACTTATGGTAAAAAGTTAGGAAAGTAAAGTTTATAAACTTAGGAGGTCCATTTATAGACTTAATCTCACATGAAGGTCTATGAACATTCTGTTTGATTGGGAAATAATTTTTTACTTTAATGAAATGTTGAATAATACATGTGTGTATAAGAAGCGGGATGGAAACTTGTTGGTTTTTGTAGTACATATTATGTATGATATTATCATAATAAGGAATGAGGTCGGTATGTTATCTTACATATGAGCATGGTTATCCATGTAAGTCAATATGAAGAACTTTAGACAATTCCTTCACATCCTTGTAATTTGTATTTAGATGGATATGATTTATAGGATCTCGGTCTTATCCCAAGCCACTTATATGGATAATGTTCTCTCAAAAGTTCAGTGTGTGGAATTTCAAGAAAGGATTTGTTTCTTTCAAGCATGTAATCACTTTATTTAAGAATTAGTGTGCTAAAACACTTTACCAGATAGAGGGGATGAGGAATATACCCAATGTTTTAGTGGTGGGTAGTCTCATGTAAGTTATGTTGTATAATAGACCAAATATTTACTTTTTCGTTGGCAGGGTCATCACATTTCAATCAATTTTGGGTGAGGATAACTACATTGTAGTAAAGTACATTCTCGAGTAACTGAAAAGGACTAGAGATCTTGTGTTTGTTTACTCATCAGATAGTCTTAAAGCTTTTAGGTACAGAGACTGAGGTTTCATTCAGATAAGGATTTCAAGATTTTTACCCCAAGTTGTGTGTCTATTCTAAGTGGCAGAGTTGTAAAATGGATAAGTGTGAAGTAATCATGCATTGAAAACTCCACCATAGAGGACGAAGTTATTTCACTGGAGGCAACTAAATAGGATCTATGGCTCAGGAAATTATTTAGTGACTTGGGTTAGGTTCCTTTAGTGCGGTCGGCCATTACATTGTATTGTGTTAATAGAGGAATAGTTCAAAGTTTGAGAGAACCCGTGGCCTATAAAAGTACCTAAGAAAATTTGGCATAGGTATCATCTAGTTTGAGGGATCAAACAAGTGAGGTGATAAATATGTGACCAATATTAGATCGGATAAAAGTTGGTTAAATATTACATGCATAGGCACATGGATTTAAGACTAGTGGGTGATTATTGGGGGTTTATTCTAAAAACCATATATGACATTTTATTTTAATAAATAGGGTTAACTTCATTTTGAAATAGGAATCATGTTTCTGAAAATGTCTTATATTTTCTTTTAATATATTGTATGCATCTCGATCAATTTCACTTAGTAGGAATTCTAGTGAGTTGGGTTCAACCTGATCATAGAAGATTTTAATTACATTTCCAGAAAAATTGAATATTTCATAGCCTAGATAGGGAGTTGACATCCTGTTGGTAAAGATACGTGTACAATATTAGTAGTTTATCTTAACTAAAGGAACATGTAGGATGGTTCAAGAACTTGTTTTATTGTTCAAAGAGGATTGTAGCGGTATATTAGGAATGTATCAAATACGGACACAATTGATATTCAAGTCTAGAAGCTGACTAAAATAGACTTGTACAATCTCATAAAATTTTCTAAGGGTGCATAGATTCTCAATCCAGAGAAGTATGAGGTTTATAATATAAACTCAATTATTGGTTTGATGTAACACCCCGTGTTTTTATTAATTAATTGGAATATTTGAGAAAAATAAAGTTTTGATTTAATGGTCTTTAATAATTAAACATGTTGATTTTTATATTTGAGTAGTAAATTTTCAGCCAGAATTAAATCGGAGTTATAATCAAATGTTAGAATGATTTTTAAAATGTTTTAACAAGCAGCTACATTTTTGTGGAGTTAAAGAATATTTTTCTAAGTGTAAAGGAGGATCTTTTAAAGTTTTTAATTGAAGTGTTTGGTCGTTCAAATGACATGTGTCAGTCGTTCGAATGACAGGTGAGGCGGTGGAGTCCTAATTGTATTCTAACTCTTAAACCCCTTAAATACCAAAGCGCATACGGGGCTCGTACTTTCAAAAAACTTTTCTCTCAAACTCTTCTCCTTATACGAGGCTAGGACTTTCAGAAAACTTTTCTCTCAAACGTTTCTCCAGTAAGGTTCTCCAAACATATTTCCTCTCTCCTCCAACCCCTAGTCCCAACTTTTAACAAGTTTTAGCTCTAGAGTTGAAGATTCAATTGGTGTTTTTCAAGAGGAATCCAACCGTCAACTCAAATTTTTATCCGACGATTTTTCAAGCATGAATACACTATTCCTTTCCTTGAGTATTATGCGTTTTAATTTTCGCCTAAACCCTTAATAATGTGTTTTTTATTAAAATCAATTAGTAACTTAATTAGAGTAAGTGGACACTTAATTATGGTACTGTTTTTGTGAAAAATAAAAATATATTTTAATCTTCGAAACCCTTGACTGGGTAGGTTAGATTTTTGGGTTTCTATGGTTTTGGGTGTAGGTTCTCATGTAGAAATTACAGGGGTTATTTTTATGGTTATTGGGACGCACTCACACTTATAAAAAGTAGATGATTTATAGAAGAAAACATTTATGTCTTCTTAAAAATTATTGCATGTTAAGTAATTTAACATTTTTGAATGGAATTAATGGATTTAAATTAAATTGGGAGCCTTATGATTAAATTGTTATGTTCTGCATATTGAATTGTGCTTTGTGCGAATTGTTTTAGTCACTTTTGCCATTGCGGGGATGAGGGGATTTTGATCAGTATATTGCCCAACCTTATTTTAGGATGCTTACATGGTATGGGACTAGTGGGTAGGCCTTGGTTATAATTTATGATTGCTAGGTATGGGAATAGTTAGTGTAAATTCGTGGGGATTTTATATTTCGGGGGTGGGATGATTTTTATGTTTTATCATCGTCATGCTAGCCTAGGCATGATAATAGGACGAGTAAATGTTGAAAATTCATCCTATATGTAGGATAGGACGTATGTATACCTGGGGACCCTTAGGTATGGGACTAAGGGGTATTTTGAGGATCTTACATCATTAAAGACGGTGGGGTGATTTGATAATTGTGAAATGGAGAATTAATTTCTAAGATGAAAACGGATATTAAAATATGGGCGACATAAATAGTGAGGGCTGACAGCTTAAACGACCCAGCTGACGTTTTATGTCGTGTCGTGCGTTAAACCTTGCCAAATTGCGGGATCGATAGTTTAAACGTATCAGCGGTCCTTTTGACAAGGGGGATATTAAACTTTGGTGGAAATTACCACCCGAGGAGGGAGGACCGCCATAATAAAAAGTGAAAACGATGATAATTTGAGTTAATTTAATTATATTAACAATTTGGGATTGTGGGGTATTTAAAATGATATTGGTGTGGTTGTATAAGAATATTTGGGGGTGGTTAGTAATTTACCTTTCTTTGGTTTAATTATCTCGTATTAATTAAAATATTCTATTGTGATATTTATTGCGTATAATGTTATTGTCTGGGTTCCCGGACCCTATTTGAGGAGAGTAGAGTGAATTCATGCTCAGGGTCTGATCTCGTGCATCGATTAACATTTCAGGATAAGTTTTGGAGAAGCTGCAGAGATCTATTTGGAGACGTTTTTGGAGGTGCAGCTAGAGTTATTTACTTATTTGTATTAGTTTAGTTTAGTTTCCTTTACTTCATATTTATTATGAAACGTCATTTGGGTTTTTATTGGGCCATTCAGTTCCACAGTTATTAGAGGATTTCAGTTGGATTATTCAGAGTTGATTAGTATTTAGTTTTTAATTAAAGCATTATTCGAGATTGGGTTTATTCGGAGTTTTTGCATGTGATGGATCTTTTATGGCTGAGTTGTTATTATCATTTTGGATTGATTCTATTAATTATCTTGTGGATTTATATATGTATGTCCGTATCTGTCTCATGCTAAGAATGGTATTTATTTACTCACGCCCGGCACGTTCGGCGGCGGTGGCTATCCACCCCGTATGTCAGATTTTGTAGGGTGTGACACATGGTATCAGAGCATGGTCTTAGGTCTCGTAGGTTATGAGTCCGTCTTTGTTTACGCATTGCTTATCTTTGATTCCTTTTGATGATTTTTACTCTTAGTTATTCCGAGTCTGATGTTATTTTTTTCCTATCTTTTCAAATGCCGAACACAAGGAGAGTTGGGAGTAGGATAGAGGAGTCCTTCTCTAGACCCGCAACCCAGGAATGACAGGGACAGATGGTTTTGGAGGTCAAGGAATTAGCGGCTATCATTTGTGAGGCCATGGCATCCGGTATGGAGATGGGGAGATAGATATGGGCGACCTTACAGGCACAGCAGTAGGGTACACCCATTTCATCTTGGGATAGGGTGAGAATCAGTTTTCTTAAGGGCAATCCTCCCACCTTCGCAGGGGGGTCTTACCCAACGGTTTCTCACCAGTGGAGGAGAGATATGGAGAGTTACTTGAGGATGGTGGACTGCACATACATCCAGAAGAAGATGTTAGCGATGTTTAAGCTAACTGGGGATGTATTACAGTGGTGGGAGAGTGCCACCACATCGGAGAATAGAGATCAGTTGGGTTATGTAGATTTTCTGATAAAGTTTAACAATAAGTACTTTTCATATGCAATTAGGAACGCGAAGAAGGGAGAATTTATGGACTTGGAGAAAAATTCAAAGTCGATTGTCGAGTATGAACAGGAGTTTGCCAATTTATCTATGTTTGTACCGTAGGATGTTAGCATTAAGGTGAAGAAAATGGAGTGTTTCATTAAGGGATTGTCTTGGTTAATTAGACATATGGTGCTGGGAAATCCAGCGTACGCTACTTATGCTCAGGTGGTAGATATCGCAATGTTACTATGCCAAGAGAAGGCCAATTATCAAAAAAAGTTGGGAAAGGGATAAGAGTCAAATGGACAAGGTGGTGAGAATAAGGGTCGCAATGACCAGGGAAGAAACAGAGAACAAATCAAAGACAGCTAGGTGAGAAAAACTGGGGTGTGAATTCAGGAGGTATTAGGGGTGCATGCTTCATTTGTGGAAAGATGGGACATTGGGAAGCTCAATGTTACAAGAGAGAGGGCCAACAGGTCCAGGTGACACAGGGCCAACAAGACCAAGGCACATAAGGGAAATAAGGTCAAGGAGTACAGGGACAACAAGAACTGAGGCCTCCAGTGCTAGTAGCAATAGGTGTTCAGGGAGTACCAATAGCACTGACAGCGTCAGGTGCGCAGGGGGTAGCCGCAACACTAACCAATACAGGATATGGGAGGTGCTATTTACTTGAGCATCAGGCCGAGGCAGCTCGACAAGAGCCACGACATGTCTAGTAGAGTATCACAGTATATATTATCTTTTTAGATACTTATATATATTGGCGTTATATATATTGTATTTTTGGTAAGAATTGTATTCGGGTAGGTTAGGTGTATGGGCCCCTAATTGTGGTAATCTAAGGGTAGGTATATGTGAGCCATATTTTATTTTACGCGATTATGATTTGATGTATTTCGAGGACGAAATTACTTTGCTAGTGGGAAAGTATGTAACACCCCGTGTTTTTATTAATTAATTTAATTAATTAATTGGAATATTTGAGAAAAATAATATTTTGGATTTTATGGTCTTTAATAATTAAACATGTTGATATTTATATTTTATTAGTATATTTTCAACCGAAATTAAATCGGAGTTATAATCAAATGTTAGAATGATTTTTAAAATGTTTTAACAAGCAGATACGTTTTTGTTGAGTTAAATAATATTTTTCTAAGAGTAAAGGCGGATCTTTTAAAGTTTTTAATTGAAGTGTTTGCATCGTTCAAACGACAGCATATGTCGTCCAAACGACATCGCATCTCTTTTGAACAATAGTGTCAGTCGTTCGAACGACGTGAGGCGGTGGGTGTCAAAATTGATATGGGGCTGGGACTTTAAAAACACTTTTCTCTCAAACTTTTCTCCAGTAAGGTTCTCCAAGTATATTTCCTCTCACCTCCAACCCCTAACCCCAACTTTTAACAATTTTTAACTCTAGAGTTGAAGATTTAATTGGTGTTTTTCAAGACGAATACAACCATCTACTCAAATTTTTATCCAAAGATTTTTCGGGCATGAATACTCTATTCCTTTCCTTTATTATTATACGTTTTACGTGTTGCCTAAACCCTTAATGATACGTTTTTGATTAAAATCAATTAGTAACTTAATTAGAGTAGGTGGACACTTAATTATAAGACTCTTTTTGGGAAAATTTTAAATATGATTTAATCTTTGAAACCCTTGAGTGTGTAGGTTACATTTTTTGTTTTTTATGGTTTTGGGTGTAGGTTCTCATGTAGAAATTATGGGGGTTATTTATATGGTTATTGGGCCGCGCTCACAGTTATAAAAACTAGATGATTTATAAAAGAAAACGGTTATATCTTATTAAAAATTATTGCATGTTAATTATTGCATTTTTAAATTGAATTAATGGTGTAGAAATCAATGATGGTGTTATTAATGGATTTAAATTAAAGTGAGACCCTTATGATTAAATTTCTATGTCGTGCATATTGAATTGTGCTTTGTGTGAATTGTTTTAGTCACTTTTGTCATCACGGGGACGAGGGGCTATTGGTTAGTATATTGCTCAACCCTATTTTAGGATGCTAATTAGGTATGGTACTAGTGTGTAAGCCTTAATTATAATTTATGCTTGATAAGTATGGGAATAGTTAGTGTAAATGCGTGGGGATTTTATATTCTGGGGAAGGGTGATTTTTATGTTTTATCGTCGTCACACTAGCCTAGGCGTGAGAATAGGACGGGTAAATGTTGGAAATTCATCCTATATGTAGGATAGGACGTATGTATGCTTGGGGATCCTTCGGTATGGGACTAAGGGGTATTTTGAGGATCTTATATCATTGAAGAGGGTGGGTGATTTGATAATTATGAAATGGAGAATTAATACCTAAGATAAAAATGGGTATTAAAATATGGGCAACATAAATAGTGAGGGATGATAGCTTAAACGGGCAAGACGATATTTTTTGTCATGTCGTGCGTGGAACCTTGTCAAATTGCAGGATCGATAGTTTAAACGAATCAGCAGACGTTTTGATAGAGGGAGGTGTTAAAGTTTGGTGGAAATTACCACCTAGGGCGGGAGGACCGCCATAATAAAAAGTGAGAACGATGATAATTTGAGTGAATTTAATTATATTAACAATTTGGGATTGTGGGGTTTTTAAAATGATGTTGGTGTGATTTTATAAGAATCTTTGGTAGTGGTTAGTAATTTACCTTTCCAGCATTTAATTATCTCATATTAATTGAAATACTCTATTGTGTATAATGCTACTGTCTGGGTTTATGGACCCTATTTGAGGAGAGTAGTATGTATTCATGCTCGGGGCTTCTGACCTCACATGTTGACTAACTTTTCAGGATAAGTTTTGGAGAAGCTGCAGAGATTTATTTGGAGACGTTCTTAGAGGTGACGCATGAGTTATTTACTTAAGCGTATTAGTTTAGTTTAGTTTTCTTTCCTTCGTATTTATTATGAGACTTCATTTGGATTTTATTGGCCATTCGGTTCCAAAGTTGGTAGAGGATTTTAGTTGGATTATTCAGAGTTGATTAGTATTTAGTTTTTAATTAAATCATTATTGGACATTGGGTTTATTCGGAGTTTTAGCATGCGATGGATCTTTTATGGCTCATTTGTTATTATCATTTGGGATTAATTCTATCATATATCTTGTGGATTTATTTATTTATGTCTCATATCTGTCTCATGCTAAGAATGGTATTTATTTACTCACGCCCGACACGGTTTGACGGTGGTGGCTGGACACTCCGTCTGTCTAATTTTGCGAGGTGTGACAGATGGTATCAGAGCTTGGTCTTAGGTCTCGTAGGTTATGATTCCGTCTTAGTTTTTGCGTTGCTTATCTTTGATTCCTTTTGATGATTTGTACTCTTAGTTATTCCGAGTCTGATGTTATTTTGTTCCTATTTTTTCAGATGGCGAACACAAGGAGGGCTGGGAATAGCATAGAGGAGATCGTTTCTGGTCCCGCGGCCCAGAAAAGGCCACAACATATTGTTTTGGAGGTCGACGAGTTAGCGGCTATCATTCGTGAAGCGACGGCATCCGGTATGGAGATGGGGACACAAATATGGGTGACCTTGGAGGCACAGCAATAGGGTACACCCGTTTTGGCTTGGGATAGGGTGAGAACCAGTTTTCTTAAGGGCTATCCTCCCGCCTTCGCAAGGGGATCTGACCGAATGGTTGCTCACTAGTGGAGGAGAGATATGGAGAGGCACTTGAGGATGGTGGATTGCACATACATCCAGAAGCAGATGTTAGAAATGTTTAAGCTAACTGGGGATGTATTATAGTGGTAGGAGAGTGCCACCACATCGGATAATAGAGATCAGTTGGATTATGAAGATTTTCTGATAAAGTTTAACAATATGTACTTTCCATATGCAATTAGGAACGCGAAGAAGAGGGAATTTATGGACTTGGATCAAGGTTCAAAGTCGATTGTCGAGTATGAATAGGAGTTAGACAATTTATCTATGTTTATAACAGAGGAGGTTAGCACTGAGGTGGAGAAAATATAGTGTTTCATTAAGGAATTATCTTGGTCAATTAGACAGATGGTGTTGGGAAATCCAACATACACTACTTATGCTCAGGTGGTGGATGTCGCAATGTTACTATGGCAAAAGAATGCCAATTATAAAAAACGTTAGGAAAGAGACAAGAGTCAAATGGACAAGGTGGTGAGAATAAGGGTCGCAGTGACCAAGCAGGGAAGAGACATAGAACAGATAAAAGACAGTAGGGTGAGAAAAAATGGGTTGTGAATTCGGGAGGTATTAGGGGTGCGTGCTTCGTTTATGAAAAGATGGGACATTGGGCGACTTAGTGTTATAAGAGAGAGGGCCATCAGGGACAAGTGACACGGGGCGAGCAAGACCAAGGCATACAAGGGCAACAAGGTCAAGGACTACAAGGATAGCAAGGACTGAGGCCTCTCGTGCTAGAAGCAACAAGTGTTCAGGGAGCACCAACATCACAAGCAACGTCAGGTGCGCAGGGGGTAGCCGCAGCACCAACCAATAGTTGATATGGGAGGTGCTATTTACTTCAGCCTCAGACCGAGGCAGCTCAGCAGGAGCCACGATGTGTCTAGTAGAGTATCGCAGTTCACAATATCTTCTGAGATACTTATATATATAGGCGTTATATATTGTATTTTTGTTAAGAATTGTATTCAGGTAGGTTAGGTGTATAGGACCCTAATTGTGGTAGTCTACGGGTAGGCATATGTGAGCCATATTTTATTTTACGTGATTACGATTTGCTAAATTTTGAGGACGAAATTCCTTTGTTGGTGGGGAAGTATGTAGTACCCCGTGTTTTTATTAATTAATTTAATTAATTAATTGGAGTATTTGAGAAAAATAAAATTTTGGATTTAATGGTCTTTAATAATTAAACATGTTGATTTTTATATTTGAGTAGTAAATTTTCAACCAGAATTAAATCGGAGTTATAATCAAATGTTAGAATGCTTTTTAAAATGTTTTAAAAAATAGGTACGTTTTTGTTGAGTTAAAGAATATTTTTCTAAGTGTATAGGCGGATCTTTCAAAGTTTTTAATTGATGTGTTTCGGTCATTCAAACGACATCGTATGTTATTCAAACGATATCGCGTCTCGTTTGAACAACATGTGTCAGTCGTTCAAACAACGGGTGAGAAAGTGGGTTAATTAGAGTCCTAATTCTATTCTAACTCTTAATCCCCTTAAATACCAAAACTGATACAGGGATGGGACTTTCATAATACTTTTCTCTCAAACTTATCTCCAGTAAGGTTCTCCAAAAATATTTCCTCTCACCTCCAACCCGTAGACATAACTTTTAACATCTTTTAACTCTACAGTTGAAGATTTAATTGTTGTTTTTCAAGAGGAATCCAACCATCTACTCAAATTTTTATCTGACGATTTTTCAGGCATGAATACTCTATTCCTTCCCTTTAATATTATGCGTTTTAAGTGTCGACTAAACCCTTAATAATGCGTTTTTGATTAAAATCAATTAGTAAATTAATTATAGTAAGTGGACACTTAATTATGGGACTGTTTTTGTGAAAATTTTAAATATGATTTAAGCTTTGAAACCTCTGAGTGCGTAGGTTCGATTTTTGGGTTTCTATGGTTTTGGGTGTAGGTTCTCATGTAGAAATTATGGGGGTTATTTTTATGGTTATTGGGAGGCGCTCACACTTATAAAAAGTAGATGGTTTATAAAAGAAAACGTTTATGTCTTATTAAAAATTATTGCATGTTAATTCATTTAACATTTTTGAATGGAATTAATGGTTTAAAAATCAATGATGGTGTTATTAAAGGATTTAAATTAAACCGGGAGCCTTATGATTAAATTGATATGTTCTGCATATTGAATTGTGCTTTGTGTGAATTATTTTAGTCACTTTTGCCATTGCGGGATGAGGGGCTTTTGATCAGTATATTGCTCAACCCTATTTTAGGATTCTTACTTGGTATGGGACTAGTGGGTAGGCCTTTGTTATAATTTATGATTGCTAGGTATGGGAATAGTTAGTGTAAATTCGTGGAGATTATATATTCCGGGGGTGGGCTGATTTTTATGTTTTATCATCGTCACGCTAGCCTAGGCATGAGAATAGGACGAGTAAATGTTGGAAATTCATCCTATATGTAGGATAGGACGTATGTACACTTGGGGAACTTAAGTATGGGACTAAGGGGAATTTTGAGGATCTTACATCATTAAAGAGGGTGGGGTGATTTGATAATAATGAAATGGAGAATTAATGTCTAAGATAAAAACGGGTATTAAAATATGGGTGACATAAATAGAGAGGGCCGACAGTTTAAACAGACCAGCCAACATTTTATGTCTTGCGGTGCGTGGAACCTTGTCAAATTTCTGGATCGATAGTTTAAACGGATTAGCGATCGTTTAGACAAGGGGGGTGTTAAACTTTGGTGGAAATTACCACCCGAGGCGGGAGGACCCCCATAATAAAAAGTGAGAACGATGATAATTTGAATTAATTTAATTATATTAACAATTTGGGATTGTGGGGTATTTAAAATTATATTGGTGTGATTTTATAAGAATCTTTGTGGGTAGTGTAATTTACATTTCTTGCATTTAATTATCTCATATTAATTAAAATACTCCATTGTGATATTTATTGCGTATAATGCTACTGTCTGGGTTCACGGGCCCTATTTGAGGAGAGTAGGGTGTATTCATGCTCGGAGTTCTGACCTCGTGTGTTGACTAACTTTTCAGGATAAGTTTTGGAGAAGTTGCATAGATTTATTTGGAGACGTTATTGAAGGTGCAGCTGGAGTTATTTCTTATGTGTATTAGTTTAGTTTAGTTTCCTTTACTTCATATTTATTATGAAACTTCATTTGGGTTTTTATTGGGCCATTCAGTTCCACAGTTATTAGAGGATTTCAGTTGGATTATTCAGAGTTGATTAGTATTTAGTTTTTAATTAAATCATTATTCGAGATTGGGTTTATTCGGAGTTTTTGCATGTGATGGATCTTTTATGGCTGAGTTGTTATTATCATTTTGGATTGATTCTATTATTTATCTTGTGGATTTATTTATTTATTTATTTATGCCTCATTTCTGTCTCATGCTAAGAATGGTATTTATTTACTCACGCACAGCACAGTTCGGCGGTGGTGGCTGGCCATTTCGTCTGTTGGATTTTGCGAGGTGTGACAAATGGTATCAGAGCATGGTCTTAGGTCTCGTAGGTTATGAGTCTGTCTTAGTTTTTGCATTGCTTAACTTTGATTCCTTTTCTTGATTTATACTCTTAGTTATTCTGAGTCTGATGTTGTTTTGTTTCTATCTTTTCAGATGGTGAACACAAGGAGAGCTGGGAGTAGGAGAGAGGAGTCCATTTCTGGCTCCGCAACCCAGGAAAGGCAACGACAGATTGTTTTGGAGGTCGTGGAGTTAGCGGCTATCATTCATGAGGCCAGGGTGTACGGTATGGAGATGGGGAGACAGAGATGTCTTATTAAAAATTATTGCATGTTAATTAATTTAACATTTTTGAATGGAATTAATGGTGTAGAAATCAATGATGGTGTTATTAATGGATTTAAATTAAACTAGGACCCTTATGATTAAATTTCTATGTCTTGCATATTGAATTGTGCTTTGTGTGAATTGTTTTAGTCACTTTTGCCATCGAGGAGACGAGGAGCTTTTGGTTAGTATATTGCTCAACCCTATTGTAGGATGCTTACTAGGTATGTGACTAGTGGGTAGGCCTTGGTTATAATTTATGCTTGTTAGGTATGAGAATAGTTAGTGTAAATTCGAGGGATTTTATATTTCGAGGGTAGGCTGATTTTTATGTTTTATCATCATCACACTAGCCTAGGCATGATAATAAGATAAGTAAATGTTATAAATTCATCTTATATGTATGATAGGACCTATGTATACTTGGGGACCCTTAGGTATGGGACTAAGGGGTATTTTGGGGATCTTAGATCGTTAAAGAGGGTGGGGTGATTTGATAATTGTGAAATCGAGATCAGCCGACATTTTATGTCATGTGGTGCGTGAAACCTTGTCAAATTGTGGGATCGATAGTTTAAATGGATCAGGGGTCATTTTGACAAGGGGGGTGTTAAACTTTGGTGGAAATTACCACCCGAGGTGGGAGGACCGCCATAATAAAAAGTGACAACGATGATAATTTGAGTTAATTTTATATATAACAATTTGGGACTGTGGAGTATTTAAAATGATATTGGTGTGATTTTATAAGAATCTTTGGGGGTGGTTAGTAATTTACGTTTCTTGCGTTTAATTATCTCTTATTAATTAAAATACTCTATTGTGATATTTATTGCGTATAATGCTACTGTCTGGGTTCACGAACCCTATTTGAGGAGAGTAGTGTGTATTCATGCTCAGAGTTCTGACCTCGTGTGTTGACTAATTTCTGGATAAGTTTTGGAGAAGCTGCAGAGATTTATTTGGAGACGTTCTTGGAGGTGCAGCTGGAGTTATTTACTTATTTCTATTAGTTTAGTTTAGTTTAGTTTCCTTTACTTCTTATTTATTATGAAACTTCATTTGGGTTTTTATTGGGCCATTCAGTTCCACAGTTATTAAAGGATTTCAGATGGATTATTCAGAGTTGATTAGTATTTAGTTTTTAATTAAATCATTATTTTAGATTGGGTTTATTCGGAGATTTAGCATGTGATGGATCTTTTATGGTTGAGTTGTTATTATCATTAGGATTGATTCTATTATTTATTTATGTCTCATATCCGTCTCATGCTAAGAATGGTATTTATTTACTCACGCACAACACGGTTCGGCGGTGGTGGTTGGCCACTCCGTCTGTCGGATTTTGCGGGGTGTGACAGATGGTTTCAAAGCATGGTCTTAGGTCTCATAGGTTATGAGTCTGTCTTAGTTTTCGCATTGCTTATCTTTGATTCATTTTCTTGATTTTTACTCTTAGTTATTCCAAGTCTGATGTTGTTTTGTTCCTATCTTTTCAGATGGTGAACACAAGGAGAGCCGGGAGTAGGAGAGAGGAGTCCGTTTCTGGCCCCGCGGCCCAGGAAAGGCAACGACATATTGTTTTGGAGGTCGAGGAGTTAGCGGCTATCATTGATGAGGCCAGGGCGTCCAATATGAGATGGGGAGACAGAGATGTATTATTAAAAATTATTGCATGTTAATTAATTTAACATTTTTCAATGGAATTAATGGTGTAAAAATCAATGATGGTGTTAATAATGGATTTAAATTAAACTAGGACCCTTATGATTAAATTTCTATGTCTTGCATATTGAATTGTGCTTTGTGTGAATTGTTTTAGTCACTTTTGCCATCGATAAAATGAGGAGATTTTGGTTAGTATATTTCTTAACCCTATTGTAGGATGCTTACTAGGTATGGGACTAGTGGGTAGGCCTTGGTTATAATTTATGCTTGCTAGGTATGAGAATAGTTAGTGTAAATTCAATGGATTTTATATTCCGGGGGTAGGCTGATTTTTATGTTTTATCATCGTCACGCTAGCATAGGCATGAGAATAGGATGAGTAAATGTTAAAAATTCATCATATATGTATGATAGGACCTATGTATACTTGGGGACGCTTAGGTATGGGACTAAGTGGTATTTTGAGGATCTTAGATCGTTAAAGAGGGTGGGGTGATTTGATAATTGTGAAATGGAGAATTAATTAGCGACATAAATAGCGAGGGCTGACAGCTTAAATGGGCTAGCCGGCATTTTATGTCGTGTAGTGCGTGGAACTTTATAAAATTGTGGTATCGATAGTTTAAATGAATCCGCGGTCGTTTTGACAAGGGGTGGTGTTAAACTTTGTTGGAAATTACCATCCGGGGCGGGAGGACCACCATAATAAAAAGTGAGAACGATGATAATTTGAGTTAATTTAATTGAATTAACAATCTGGGACTGTGGGATATTTAAAATGATATTGGTGTGATTTGATAAGAAACTTTGGATGTGGTTAGTAATTTATCTTTCTTGCGTTTAATTATGCCGTATTATTTGAAATACTCTAGTGTTATATCTATTGCGTATAATGCTACTGTCTGGGTTCACGGCCCCTATTTGAGGGGAGTAGTGTGTATTCATGCTCGGGATGTGACCTTGTGCATTGACCAACTTTTCAGGATAAGTTTTCGAGAAGCTGCAGAGATTTATTTGGAGACGTTCTTTGAGGTGTAGCTGGAGTGATTTACTTATGCGTATTAGTTTAGTTTAGTTTCCTTTCCTTAGTATTTATTATAAAACTTCATTTGGGTTTTTATTAGGCCATTCAGTTCCAACGTTGTTAGAGGATTTCAGTTGGATTATTCAGAGTTGATTATTATTTAGTTTTTAATTAAATCATTATTGAAGATTGGGTTTATTTGGAGTTTTAGCATGTGATGGATCTTTTATCGCTCTGTTGTTATTATAATTTGGGGTTGATTCTATTATTTATCTCGTGGATTGATTTATTTATGTCTCATATCTGCCTTATGCTAATAATGGTCTTTATTTACTCACACTCGGCACAGTTCGGTGGTGGTGGCTGGCCACCTCGTCTGTCAGATTTTGCGGGGTGTGACATTTGATTATTATGGGTGTGATTTAATTTATTTTGTCTAAATCTACAAAAGTTGGGAAATCGTTGTGTGGGTATATATGAGCTCATATTCTGAAGGAATACATATCTAAGATATATCCTCGATTGTGATATGCCCTTGATTAAATTGTATGATTTGATTCTACTAGCAAACCTAGGCAATGTGTTTGTATAAACTATATTACCAAGAAAGTTAAATTTGAGAACAACAGATAAATAAGATGGTTGTAAAAATCATTTAGCTGTGAATTGAATTTTGCCAACCTAATATTGTTTGCTTTACGTGGGGAATCATATTATGTATTATCCAACTTTGTAAACAACGCCTCATTATTTGAGTAGTTCGTTAATAACTAAATTGGAGTGCAATTGCAATTATTTAGTGGAATTAATTACAATTAAATAGTGAAAAAATATATTACGGGGAGTAATATAAGATATTCATATTCTATTTGGAAGATAATTTATTAGCATAGGGTCCCTATTATAGTTCATTTACCAAGTAGCAAACCTAAATTATTTGAAAAACTTAATTGAACCAATTCCATATCTTGTACCTATATACATGGGTCGAAAGAAGGGGTTTAAGTTTCATAGGACATGCACAAGGGTGAGAGGGGGAGAGGAAAGACACTATCATGTTTTGTGAAGCAGTGGGATGTGGGAGAAAGTGAGATTTCTCATATTTCACTAAGTTTTCATATCCAGAGGTGCCCACACACGTGGATTTCTTTGGTTGGATCATACTCTGGAAGATCTAAGGTCTATAGAGGTCTCAGAAATGATTTGGAGGACAAATATGGGAAACAATGTCAACCTCTTCATAAAACATTTATCCTATATGCGATGACCTACAAGATCCAAAAAGGTATTGTGATCCAAACTGTAGATATATTCTTTTCATTTAGTTATTTTTGTTTACTTTCTGGAATAAGATTAATAGATGTTATTTTGGAACCAAAGGTTATTTTATTGTTAATCTCCATTAGGAACATCGTGTCGTGAAGTTTTTCTTCAATGATGCAAACCTGTCACGAGGAGGGAGGTCATGCATTGGATATTCATATTCTAGAGAAAAATAAACTTTAACTATGTCCACACCCAACAAATCATGTTCGCTAACACGACTTAGTCGCAAGCATTCCCAGAATTTTTGGTCAAGGAGATAAAAAAATATGTAAATTTGAACCTTAATGAAAACTACATATGATATATTTATACAATGTTCCCATTTAAAAGATTTGTTTATTAACATATACTTGCAATCATATATCACTAGTATTAATCGTCGTATCAACACACACAAAAAATAGTTTTCGAATAATGAGAAAGTTACTTTTGATTATAACAAAAGTTCTAATTTAAAAAGTCTATTTACCTTAACCAAAGTGGAATTGCAACGAGTTTGAATATATACAGTGCCACATTGAGATTTGATTAAACTTTTCGATGAATTTTACTTTATGTAAAACTTTTACATAACGGCCTCAAAGACAAAACCCAAAGAATATTTTGTAAAATGGAATATGGTAATCAAATTTTTGGAGGGAATGTGAGTATTTAAATTCTCTTTCAATCTCCCCCTTTGTGTAGTTAGGGACAAAATATACAAAATAATGATTACATGGAAAGAAAGAAAATCTAAACTCCTTTAAAACAAGATAAAGTGTGGATAAAGTAAAATATTAACACAATAACCTATATAACCTCAATGCCAAGAACCCAACAATCAAAATGAGCACTTGATCCCATTAACTATCAAAAACTAGAAAATGGGATCACAATACAAATTTATATAAAGATACTTAATCGGGATATGATCAGATTAATTGAAGATATATGAGTGTCAAGGTATGAATCATCTAATCACATAAAGTATATTAAAGAGTTTGGAAAACATGAATCTGAAAATATAATAATGATGCCGTGTACTTCATTTCTTATGAGTATATAATCCCCTTAACTCATTTTCATATACAAAGTGTTATATTGTCATGAAATTAAAACTCCCCATTAATTTAACCTTCTCCCTCCCTTTGTCATGGAATTGACAAAGGAAAGAAACTTAACTAAATATATATACAAACTAAAATAATATAAGGCATCAAACATAATTATAATGAGCATGCCAAACATAAATTTCAATGAAGACAAAAATATAGTCAACAAAGACTACCCAGAATATGTCATCCACAAGACACACAAATTAAAGAGTTGTAGGATTTTAAATGATATATTCAATGTAAAAAAATAAAAGCAATCATAACTCAATCAGAAAACCAAAAAAAACAACAAACTAATAGCCCAAAAGATTCAACCACAAATTGAACATCACCACAACCAACATAAAACACCACCACATATCATCACTCATCATCATGGTAATCATTCATTTCCTCATACATGAAGTGAATCATGCCTACCTCATAATTAAGGTAGGTCATGCTCCTCTAAAGGCTAGAAAGTTGATTCCCACTCTTTGAAAATAGTTAGTTAAAATGCTAAGTGAGATGCCAAGTTAACTTTATATGATTCGTGAATTCTGTATGTATTAATCTTTGAACTTGTCGAAGATCATATCCTAAAATAAAATAAAATTTTAGATCCATGGGCATATGATCTCCTAGGAATGCTGGCGGTAGGATACTCAGGTAACTTATATATGGGTGTTGGAATATCGTTATCATCATCATATCTAGCACCTTCCTCTACTACATAATCCTTTATCAACTAGGAATATTAGGGTACTCTTTTGTAAACCACTCTAAAAAAATTGGAAGGTTAATTTAGAGGTAACATCCTCTAAATACTCACTAGGGACCAAATGTATATTTCGATTCTTCAGCAATCGACAAATTTACCATCCATAAGGCAATGATTGTATATTCCCCCCTTTGCTCCTAATGGCCTCTCTCATACAAATGTACATATAAGTTCTGAATTATATAAGGTCACCAACACCTTTGGGTGTATATGTTAATCTTAGATAAAGAGTGTGGTGGCATGGTGTAAATTTTGGTATATATATTTCACAAGAATCATGAGAAAGAAGAAGAAAGAGATGGTCAAATTCTTTTGATGAACGGAAATTCTGGTGTAATGGTCCAAAGTCCATTGGTCAAGCCATGCAATAGTTGATAAATGGAAGGAAATATATACCCTCGTGTGGATATTGAGAATTTTCCATTTGAGGAAGTTGGTAATGCTCCCGAATGACATCCTTTAACATAATATTTTTTCCCTATGACAGTGGCGGTAAAGGAAGTGTAAGGAGGGTAATTTAAGTTTGTATTTGTATTAAAACCCCTCACAAAGTTTAGATATATCACTTCTTTATCAAGCCCATGCATTGGTGTAGTGAAAACTCGTCATACATAGTAGGCCTGTTATCATGGAGGGTGTCCCGGCCAATGGTCCTCTCGAATGGAATAACCCAATTTTTAAATGTAATTACATAATAGCATATGGCATTATCATTGTTGATGTCCAAAATTGGTATAAACTTTATCTTAGCTATGAATTACCAATTCTGTAATCACATATAATTATTTATGTAACAATAAGGAAAATAATAAAGTATAACAAAGATTTTTAACGTGGTTCAGCATAGAGAAAGCCTACGTCCACAATTATGGTACTATTGGTGAGGTTGATTACATAGAATTTTGAGTAGTCTTGCTTATGTGCAATTGACTTGTTCCTTGAGCCAAGGGGAATGTGGTATTTATAATGATCCTAAAAACCAAGGGGTGGAATGCCTTTATATATTCAGGCATTTACACACATACACAATTAATGACTATAAATGACTCTTGATAATTCCCATATGAATGACTTTTCTTTTTCCTGATGGTTCATCTTCTTAAGTTGGTCGATCGATATGTCGACCAAGTATTTCTGGAGCCGATCAAATAGAAATGAAGTGCTGAAATGTATACTTATGAGGACAGGTGTTCCGATCTCATTGGTCCACGTGGCATGAATAATTTGACCCATAATAGTCATCAACGAATTGAGTAGGAAAGGATGACGAGGTGGATGGATCATCACGGGTTTGTGGTCTCTTGAGGGCAACATTTATGTTAACTGAAAAATCAACCAAGAATTGCAAAATAGAAACCTAATCATGTTTTAATGAAAAATAATTAAACCTAAAGAGAAGAATCCAATCATAAAAATAGGAAAGAGTATCAAATCAAAATACAACCCAATATTGTTATCATTGACTCAAAAATACTAAAATTAACTTGAACAATTAACATGTAATTGTGTATAGTTATTTCTCTCTACCTATTATCATAATAACTTCTTTAAACAACCAATTTAATCTAAAAGATATATGCTTTCTATTATAGATTAAATGCTAACCAAAATGCCAATCTCCATATTCTTAATAAACCCTACGAAAAGGATCAACAAATGGCAAAAATGAACTTGCCAAAGTTTTTATAACAAGAATGATGGAGAGTTTTGACGAAAAATGAGCTTGGATGGAGCTCAAAGGTCTTCAATGGCGGTTTTGGGAATTTGTGACATGAATATATATATATATATATATATATATATATATAATAAAGTAGGAAACTTATGTATGCCATAAGTTTGATTGATGATGTCATCGATATAAATTTTTCCTACCCTTTCTATTTTGCCCTTAAAAATTTTGAGTTCTGTCTCTTTTGACACACTCCAATTTATTTCCCTCTTTTTTTAAAAATTCAAAAACTGGTGTAAGATAGTAAATTGGTTGCATTCCAAAACCTCTCTCATTTCTCTTTACCTTACACACACAACACAGGACATTCTCATAAGCCGACTCTCTCTCCTCATAATCCCTCGCGCACACTTTCTCCACTATCTTCCTCTCGGCTACTCCTTTTCATATTCAAGGTGTGTTATCTCCTTTTCATATTTAAGGTTATATGAAATTTAGGGGTTATGATGTTAGGACTCAAAATTTTAGTTTTATTTTGCATATCTGTAAACTATTTTTTTGTTCTAATAATGTTTAGGTTCAATGGTTATATTCGGGTCCGTAGAGGTTTTTTTTTTTTTTTTTAGATCTTATAATTTTGTTCGAGGGTTGCAACCTTATTTTGTTTTGGGATTTTACAGCACTAACTATGTTTTTTGTTTCTGATTTACATTACAGTCTTCGTTTATCTCTCTGTTTTTTGTTTCTGATTTTACAGGACCTATTCTCTCACTCATCCTTTGATTTAATTTTTAAGGTTTGTTTTGGGTTTAATATTTTATTCTTAAATCACCACCTGGTTTTGATTCTTAAATCACCCTTTTCTTTTTTGTTGCTATATCTTTCTCAAGCGGTTTTTGTTTCTTTTTTGTGGTCACCCTTATTTTCGCCACCATCTTCATCATCTGCAAGGGCAAAAAAGAAAGATACAGGACCGGAATCTGATCCTCCTCAAATCCGGGTCAAATGTTAATTGTTGTAACCAAGAAGTTGCATAGGGCCTCATTATTGGGGAGGGGCCCATTAATTTCTTTGCACAGGTTGGTAAGCTTGAGTTTGGGAGAGTAATTTGGGTTTCGAGGTTGCACAGGTGGGTGGGTAAAACTGTTTTTTTTTTTTATATTTTTTATCTCTTTTAACTCTCCAAACATGTCTTTGTAACTTTTCCTGGGAGCTTTTCACTATGCATATATTTATATACATTAGGATGTTGTATTGAATATTTACATACTGCTCCTTACAAAGCCCAAATTCCCTCTAAAATTTCATTTCTCTCTCCACACTCCACATGTTAAATAAAACTCCCAACAAAAACTCCATTGTTGAATAATAAAGTATCTCCCATTCTGCTAATTTTTTCATCTTTCTATTAATTTTTCTATTATTTTATTGTGTTTCTATTTTTATTTTCATCCAAATTTTATGTTGACATTCTGCTCATATTTTTTTTTCTTTTCAACACTGCAGCTTCTACTTAAAATTGTATTTTAATACTAAAAGTGAAGCTTAAATTGGGTATATTACTTGGTTCATCTTTCTTTAATATGTATTTCATTTTATTTAAGTTTTAGATTGATATTGATATATTTTGTGCATTAATTTATTATTGAATGTCAATAAAAATTGCGGTTAGAAAGAAAAACAAATTAATTTTTTTTAGTTATAATATATTTATTCAATTTATTTGTGTAAAATTATATGTTAATAGCATATTTTAAGCGGTTCCCATTTCAAAATTTGCCTAAGGCCCCAATTAGGCCTGAGTCGGCCCTGTTGGCTGCAGTCCTGTTTCAACATCTGTGTTTTGGCACCGATCCCATGAGCTTTTTACTTAGTTAAAAGTCCCATAACGTTCCTTTCCTTCCCATAACTATTTCATTTTGTGGGTTATTTTCTTGACTTTTTTTGTCATGCATTAATGGAGGTAAGGCCACATTTTCTTAACAGGACCAACAACAAAAAGAAAAACTCACGGGATCACTTACTTATTTATTTGAAAAAGGGGGACGAAATACCTCTGAGCCCAGTTTTGGCTTCGTCTGTATTTTCTGATCTGCATTTCAAGTTGGCCCCAGTTTTATTTGATACTATGTTCTGGTGAAGGTTTTGGGATTTGATTAAAAGTAGTTAAATATTGGTATGTATGATAAGTTATATGGATGAGATATTAATTATTTAGTTCTATTTATAATGATTTATTTTCCACCACTCCCATATTTTTATTTTTTGAGTTGTTGGTCCTATATGGGACAAGTGCATTTTACAAAACATATAAAGTTATTTTAGTTAAAAATAACTTAATAGTAAATATGTGATTTATTAATTAGAAATCTATTTATAATTAATAAATGTATAGTATTTTATTTGTTTTAAAATTTTAATCTGAAATTATTTATAAACATGTAGTTTATTATATTAATTATGTAGTTTTAAATCTAACTTTTAGTATAGTTATTACTTTATATGTATACATTCGTTTATTAGTTATATTCTATGTTTACACTCTAAAGCTGATACCTCCCATGACCTTTTAATTAGGTATACTCTCTATGGTTCGAAAATTGTATATACATATAAACTGGTACCACATATGTATCAAATGTGAGTTACTCAAAATTAATGTGCGTGGCAACATATAAATGATATTTGAAAGGAAAAAATTTTCATGAGACAATGACTTGGTAAAATCTGTATAGTGACTGACCAAGTCTGTCCAATGAAGTGGCTAGTCATTGTGTCAACATGTCCAAAAATCATTTGATGGGAGGCACAAACCATGGATGTATCTTATGAATCTAATTTGCTGTCAACATTACGAATATTAAACTATTTGGTTTCACCTGATACATCCACATCATATTGGAAATGAAATTAGATTTTTAAAGAATAATATGTCTTGAAAAGTGTAGTGGCGTGAAGAAAGCTCGATGATGTAAACCATGACGTTAAAATGAAAATATCATATTACACTGAACTGTAATGATTGACTTTGTTCTTGAGATTGTTATAAACGATGACAAGCAGCTCGAGAGGATTTTAGAGAAAATAAAATACAAGGCTCAAGAAGTAGATAAAGTACAAAAGATTTTATCTTTTGTGTTGCTAAAAAAAATATAAAGTGCAACATCTGTTGATATTTTTTATAGCTAGAAAGAACAACTAATAATTTGATTTTTTTAATATAGTTAATTGCATTTGTATTGTGATAGTATTGTTGTTGGAGTATTTTTTTTAATTTCTTATACAGGATGAATTGTCATATGTACAAAGGGATTTATGTACAAATTTTCTAAAATGTCATGTTATAAAAATAACTTAAGTAATGTTGTTGTTGACTATTTTTTAATTTCTTAAACATTGTAGATCGTCCTATAAACGAAGGTAATCGTTCCCAATTTTTTTTTAATTTGTTTATAATTATTTATGTTAGATAATAGTTTACGATTGTTACGAGGTCCAGGGCCGACAATTAGTATTATTGTTGGACTACTTTTTTCTTCTTAAACATGATGGATAGTCCAATAAATATAGAAAAAAATTCCAAAACTTTTAAACTGTTTACACTTATGTGTTGTAAAAAAACATTTTGACCTGATTATACAAGATTCAACACTACTTAAATTTACACGATTCAATACTTTGAAACGTTACACTTATAATACATAAAACATTTGTTATTTACATTATACACGATTTTATACTTTTGAAAATTATCAGCATGCCTTCAGGTACGGGCATATCCTAGTATATATATATATATATATATATATATATAGAGAGAGAGAGAGAGAGAGAGATACACAGTTTATGTTGGAAAGGTTCATAATATTTTTAACTCAATCGTTCGCCGACACGACTATGTACCTTTGCTAATGCCAGTCCTCTCTTTTGTGGTTCGTGAATGAAGTCAAAAAAATGTATTCCAACAAATGATTTTTTTTCCAAAACACAATGTAACCATATAAAATAAGATCTATTAGCTCCAACACTTTGATTAATTATCATAACATACTCGTTTAACATCATGATCAAGGTTTAAGGTTATATAACAGACATCAAAATAAAATTGAATAGGCTTATGAAGACTTAATGCAATTTTAATTCTAAGGCTTATGAAGACTTAATGCAATTGAACATGTTTGAGATTTGAATGATGAAATCAAAACCAAATTTCAATAAAAAAATGTTGTTTTAGAAAATTTATTATGTTGTTTGAAAATATACACTTTTAAACTAATAATTTTTCTTCCTCAAATAAGATATTTTAATTAAAATCGTTTTGGTCTCATGTCATTGGTACTACCCAGTCTTGGATAAATAGAAATCTTTAACACATCATTTTTTCAAACTTTTTAGTGATTGAAAACTTTCAAACTTAAAAAAAGAGGGTGGGGAACTTATTTTCATTTCCAAAGATAAGGGATCCACAATCCTCATGTTATAATCATAATCACTCTAACTTTCATGATTTTGAATAGATGTGTATCATGATTTTCAACAACTATGAATAATCCTCACATGAACAAGGATAAAATAATACTTTTCTCAGATCACAACCACTTTGAGATGTCGTCAAGCATGAATACAATTACTTTTTTTCATTCTTTTGATAAAAAAATGATCAAGAATGTTTTATGTTGTTAGGGGCATCGAGTTATAGTATATACTCTATATTAATCAAGATTTGGTATTTGAAGGCTTTCAAGTATTAAATTTCAATTTTGCAAGTATATAGGTATAAACAAAACCAAGATACAATATTACATGCAAGACTTTATATAAATTAGGCATGTAAGTCAACTATCTTGCAAGAACATAATAAATAATTGTATTTTAAAAAATAAGCAAAGTTGATAAAAAGTGAAATAAAGAGGAATAAGATGAGTCGAGGAACAAGTTAAACATTTTAAGAGTCTTAGGTACATCGAGAAATCACTCTACATAATAGAGGTTGAGGGAACCAAGTTAGTGTGACACCCCGCCTAATTAAATACCGGGCCATCACTCCTTTATTAAATTAAATCAAGGTAAACAGTTGGTTCATTCTCAGCATCACTGTAGATAAAAAATATATTTTTCCAATTTAACACCCTAAATAATTAAGCTAAGTGTCAACAACCATTTTCATACATACTTTCCAAAATTTAATGAAAGAAAAAGATTTATTTATTTAAAAACAACATTTCTACAATTAAGAATCACATCACAGTAAACCAAAGAATATAATACATTCGTCAATCGAATGTCAGCATAAGAAAACTAAAGTCCCAAATCCAAACTGAATAAATCCCATAGAACAATACTGGAAACAACTGAAATATAAATGTCCCAATAACAAATGAAATAATGGAAAGAGCTACACATGCTCAACTGGTAAAAGTACTAAGAGTGGATCCGAATGAACGAAGTCGTCTAATCAAGAGACCTGCAACTCCCACCTAAGCTGCAGCGCGTTCCTTCCAAGAGATCCTAAGCAAGACGCCCCTGTGGCTGGGCACCTGTAATACATACATATATATACAAGAGAGAGAGAGAAGAAGAAGAAACGGTTCGGAGCCCGAAAGTGTGTTTGATTTTAAAAAAATACGTTTAGCAAGTATTTAAATTGATACAGGCCAATGCAACAACATATTAGTGCGACGTTCTCTTGAGAAAATCTCACCTCTCTTCTAATGTGCACACCTATCGCACTAACCTTACCAACGGGTTGTCTTATCATTTATCGCGCTAGTCTCCCTAAATGATTTAACTTATCTTAGATTACTCATAAGATTTACACTACAACGATTGAATTGTTTGAAGGTACTATATCAATTAGTAACCAAAGTTCTCATTTTAACTTTATAAATCAATAAAGTTTTCCAGTGTCATATTATACTTTCTCAAAACAAGTATTTAAAATTTAAGTCATCAAACATGTCCTACATATCAAGTCACAGTAGGCAGTTCCAGATTTCAAAATTTTATATATATATATTAACTACTCGTATAATATATATTATAACGGCACCCCAACTAAATTATGGTGCGGGCATACTCTACTATCCAAACCCCATATCACTCACATTAAGGGGAATACAAATTTGGAATCACTCTCGAATTGTATTAACACATACTCAAACAATATTGAGACGAAGTATAGATTCCAAGTCTCGTAGGACCGTCTGAACTATCACTGCGATAGCCTGTACCAAGGATATCTATACACAAACAAGATGAGGCGAAGAATAGATTCCAAGTCTCTAAGAGGATGGCACATGCCTGCGTCTCTTAGGACCGTCTGAACTATCAAATCACTAGCCTCTACCAAGGATATCTATCTTCTAGGGTACAGTCAATATCCCCCAAAAAGGTCCCATCGAGATAAGACTGTCCCAGCGCGGAAACCTCAGGGATAGCAAGTAGCGTGGGCAGGATTTTCACAAGTATATAATATGTACACACAATCATATAAATATACCACTTCATCATATTAATATAGGTTCTTCTCTTCACCCATAATTATACCATTTATCCTTAATTTCATATTTATAGAATTACGTATAAGGTTTCATTCCTAACCTTAACTCGAAGGGTTTTCTCACTTATTACCTGACACTCGTGGACTATATCCTCACAAATCTGAAATTCAGTAAGTATCTTTATTAGGATTCCAACGTAACTCTCTTACGCACCTCACCCTTTAAATTTATAAATATACCAACCCTAAGGTAATCGTCCCATAAATACCATTCTCGTTGAAGATTAAAGGTCCCAACATTTATCCATATGCCCTACTGGTCCTCAATGTCTCCCAAATCAATTTATCAAGAATGCCCAAGGATTATATCACGACAATTTGAATTTAACTCATTTAAAAAGGAAATTAGGAGTCTGCCAGGAGGGGTCGATCGATCGAAGCTTGGGGCTCGATCGATCGAACCTTCGATCGATCGAAGCTCTAAGCTCGATCGATCGATCAAGCAGGTCTGGGAAAAATTCTGCAGAATGCAGTTACGGGTTTCATCACCAAAATTACACCAAATCCATATTTTCAAGTTCCAATCGTTCTAGAATTCTACTACTAACATTATAACAATATACTAGATGATTCTAACGTAAGGCATGTACATATTCATCATTTAAACATGGATTTTCAACCTAAAATTATATCCAACTATCAAGAACCCTAGAATTTTCTTAAACAGATTTCTAACCAATCTTTCTCCAGAATTTCTTTCTTATGATCATCAAAATTTCGTGGTTTATTTCCTCTACATGGCAAGGGTTTCAGAATCAACATATAAGTCAATACTACATGGATTCTCCTATCATAAATTGGGTTTTCTTCCATAGTTTTCATCACAAATCATTCCTAAACTACTATGAAGATTGCACCAACGAAAATAGCAAGTTAAACACTTGCCTGGAATTTTTGATAATCTGATTCACGGCTGATTTTGGTATGGCTGCGTTCCTCGTCTCGCGATCTACGCGGTGGTGGTGGCGGCGGTGCAAACCGGTGACTTTTTGGCCTTGAATTGCCTTGGAGCTCTCTCCTCTCTTCTCCAATGGCCGTCACTTGATTTCTGGATATTCTAACCCTAAAGGCTAACCTAAATGGCTGATATAGGTTGCTGAATTTCGTGGGTTTAATTACCCAAAAAGGTGAAATGACTAAATTGCCCTCCTAGGGTACCAATTAGGCCTAAAAACGCCCCGAGACCCAAACTAAACCCCCGGGTACACTTTTCCGACTATCTCGACCCTTCCGGACGCGTTGGCGCACTTAAAACGACCATACGAACAACTTATAAAATATTCACTTTTTATTTAACAAAATTAGTCCCGACGTGACACGGGCACGTCCCGACTTAAATTTCCTAAATAGTCATTTAATTCACTCATGACATTCAATATAACCAATATAATATATTACTTTGCTCATTAGTAATATACAACAAGTATCCCATAATTACTAACTCTCGTTACGTTAATAATTATAACATAATTAATTTTCGAATTTTTATTAAATAATTAACTCACATTAAATTTAATAAATCCCCAAATTAATATAGCATAAAAAATACGGGGTATTACATACTCCCCCCCTAATAACGGAATTTCGTCCCGAAATTCAGAAAATAAGGCATACCTGGTAAAAACAACTCTGGATATCTCTTGATAGTACGCAAACTAACTACATAGTACGACGCTCAATCACTATAGCCTTTTCCTCACAGCAACATTGTTTTACATTCTCATTAGCGATACTTCACATTGTGATCCCACCCAAAAATATTCGCATAGGTCACGCCTATACGTTATAAATTCCATTATCTCACTATCATTAGGAGGTCGCACCTCACTACATGACAACTACTCGGTTTTTATTCACACTAAATTCCCATTTTGAGAAGATTATACGAACATTTGATTACTCTTGACTGCCTAAAACAGTCGTGGAATTCCACCATAGTTATCGGATATTTTCTCGACCGATCCAAAAATTCCGATTATCTACTCTCCTCTTACAGAAGGAGAATAGTCGAGGTTCTTCCATAACAGAACCTTAATAAGTACCTCGTACGCGACAAACAGGTACGAGTGCTTCTACAGAGCTTTCTTGAAATCATCGTACCAAGATTCCAAAATCTCCTTCACGTGGCTCCACTAATCTTTAATCACCATGCGCTTATTCCCTGGCTAAGGGTGATATATCCTACTCGAAACGAAATCTTATCACCGCTGGTTCCTGAAATCCCATATCAAAGGTGGGATTCACCAATCTCATCCTGATTCAGAAATTTATACTGCGCCGGACCATGCACTGGCGCGATCCTTCCTTTCAAAGGAAGTCTGGGGCATACTAGTTAATATTGTAAGCCAGCCCAAAGGAATATCAATCACTTCCTTCTCGGCGACTTAATTCACATGCTCAGGATAAATCCTTGATCTTGCTTTGAGGATGGAAACTCATTCAAGAACTTAACCGGCTTTACCGACCTCTTCAAATTTGAGGAATTTTCGATAAACACAAAATTCTTTGGTTGATTCTCCTTTTTCAACCAAACTTTACCTATGGGCAGTGCATGTAGAGACTACTTACTACGTCTCGCTAAACATCGATTCTTCCCTTGAAATGTCTCACATTAAGTGACCCTTAATACTCCCCTTCCTTCCTTGGAGTATGCCGAGAGTTCCGACCCGTGCTTTCCTCTCCACGAAGCGCACTTCTGGATCTCTCCTGCCATACTAACATCATTACTCTTTGTATGCGCAAGTCGCTCTCACACTTGACTAATGACCACTTCGCTCTGGGTGTACTTCATAACAATTAAGTTCTACCCTATTCCAGGAATACCAATTCTTGAAAGGCTTCCCACAGTCTTCCAATCAAGTTAGGGTGTGCTATTCTGATTGCATACTTATGTATGGATTATCGCCCCTCATGTGACGTTTAATCCACTCTATCGTTTCCACTTCGTTATACTAGTCCCACAAACATATATTTCACACGTCCATTACCACGTCCCTTCGACTCGGACTATATTAACTGTAGTTAACCAAGATGCCCACATTTTTGCAACACTCTGACCGCCCTGGGAGAGCGAACGGTGTGCTACTCATCTGTAGGACTAACTAAATTCAACGGAATAGAAGTAATAAGGCATTCAAATTTCCATGACAACAAAAGAGGAATAATAATTCTCAACCTTCCTCAGATAAGTACAACAATTTTCCCAAATAGGTACAACAACCAAAATAAATCACTAACGCTCTATTCATCAAAATAATTACAGGTCATCTCTTTTGTATAATATAAAGTTCTTTTCAGATAATCCATGCTAAAAATCATTCCAACTCTTTATTCACCTTGTGTTCTGTACGCGGTTAGGACATTTGGGTACTCTCAATCACCCTAGAATTCAAAATTCTTAAATTCTCCTTATCATCGTTCCACCCCTCAACTCGTGGGGATAACTTTCAATGCTTTCCTACCATGAAATTCGGCTTCAATGACCTTAAAACAAAATTCAACTTCCAACTCACATACATAATTACTTGATCCTATTTCGACCAGGGTACCGAACTTATGGAATAGTGACCAAACGTCTCCCTATTTCCAACATTACGCTAAGTTTCATGCGTGGGATGTCTCGCAAAGCAAAATCCAGACAAGGAACCCCCCCGATACACTACTACTTAGCATTGTCGGTTATCGAAATCCGTTAGGTCCTCCGTCCACATTATATACCCCTTTATTCCGTCCCTTGACAGAAAAATTTTAATTTCTACCGTAATTATGCTTAATAAATAACGTTTCACCAATTTCACTATCGTATTGGTTGATGGAAATTTCATTCTATAAACCTCGGATACATACGATCGGAATTCTCAAAATTCCCTTCCATAATAATAGGGGTATAACTAATAACTCCCACATCTCTAAAGGATAAATATAACAACGCACTTTTCCTATCACTAAGTCCGGAGTGCTAAACATAATACTGAGTCAAATCTTTTCGCTCAAGGGTAAATCCCGATACATACGGAATTATACTGACAAGGTCTACACATACTTTGGCATCGAATATCTCGAGCCCGCTATCTCCTCCGAAGTATCTAGGATAGTTAATATAAGTGCAAGTCCAACCTTCTTACAGGTAAGGCCTCGCCCAAAACAAACATAAAACATGTTGCACCAATGCAACTATTCCGATAGCCTTGCCATAAATGTCCACTATCATACTACCCATTTTTATAACATTTTAACAAAAATAATATTATACTCGTGTATCGCATCTCTACAACGAGTAACCTCAATAAAGTATAAAACACTGCTAATATACTCACTCATCCTCCACGGATAGCACTATAGAAAAAAAAATCCCGCTATACTAAGGAAAATATTCACATAATGGTAACATTTATAATGATATGCATTAAACTCATCTCACATGCTAATCTAGCAATGAACAAAATATGGTGACTCGCTCGTGTCACATAAACACGCCGCATCCCCTAGGGATACAACTTATACTTCCATCCTGGCAATCGTCTTGACTGCACAAATGGTTTTTGGACGTAACACGTCTGCCCAAACCAAAACAAATTATTTTAATCGTTGCCTTTTACTAGGCACCGTATACATGTCCTTTTTCTCATTTTGGAACATAATATTGTGAGCGATCTCACTCCGCGCAAAATACCTCAACACATAATCCACTTACCACCTGTCCTTTTAACCAGGTTAGGATTGTCCTTCTCTCGGACTTTAGTAGACTCGATTCCTGTTAGCTATCCCGGTTGTTCCCTTAGCCTTTTTTGGCCATAAAGATCATGTTACTATCTATAATAGTACTCACTGAATTTACCATTAGTTGGTAAGAACTTAACTATCTGAAGCATTTAAATGGTTTTCCTGATGTGTATCCACATCCTTTTTGTGGTGCTATACCACCACTGTTGTATTCAGTCTTATTCTCGACTAAATTCTTCGATTCCTTTAACTTCCCCCACAAAGAAGCGTTATCATCTATTTTGACAAAATATGACATTGTCAACCTCTGAATCGGTCGTCCATCAGAATTTCCTCCTCGAGTATTATAAACTATTATTACAAGTTGGCATCCCACTTGGAGTCGTTTCCCCCACTTGTATCTACATCTTCCGATACAAAATTCGCTAACGGTTAAGATTCATATTCACGGATGGACCCTTGACATGCCCTTCCTCGATGAGTTCAGAACCACATTTGCTTCTCATCCTGAACAGTTGAGGAAGGAACATACAGTCAACATTGTACCTAAGGTTCCTCCATAGGCATAGCATTCCACTTCTAAAATTGGTGGTTGACTCCAACCATTATAATTTTGTCCCGAAAGCCAAGAAAATTTTCTCTAAATTTTCACTTTCGGTTTGCCATGCTCCGTCTTATATTTAAGCCTTTGGATACTTTACCTCCTTTGGTAAACACATACAATTTTCGCGTTTCTAAAATTTCCCACTGACAGTCTCTACACGTTTTTGTAACACGTTGGGTAAGTTTACCCTCGCACCTCATTTGGCTATAACAGCATTTCAAAATCATTGCTGCACCTTAGTCACCTTTCTAGTCGTGGCTTCTCGTGCCATGATGGAGGTGACATCGACTACGGTCATTATCCTCGGATATATTTCATAATTCTCAACTGAGCCCTACCTCCTGATGTACGCTTAACGGTCCTCTTCTGACATCCGTCATCGCTCGGCACACGCACACATCCGAACGAAAATACAATTCACTAGTGTATACACATTATAGCAGGAGAACGAAATCTCGTCAAAGGAATCGACAATTCTAAACATAGGGCTCTATAACAAACAAAGCAACGCTGAAAGCATAATAAGCCGTATAGATCCTAAGGACACTAGAACCGGATGCTCTGATACCACCTGTGACACCACGCCTAATTAAATACCGGGCGATCACTCCTTTATTAAATTAAATCAAGGTAAACAGTTGGTTCATTCTCAGCATCACTGTCGATAAAAAATACATTTTTCCAATTTAACACCCTAAATAATTAAGCTAAGTGTCAAAAACCATTTTCATACATACTTTCCAAATTTTAATGAAAGAAAAAGATTTATTTATTTAAAAACAACATTTCTACAATTAAGAATCACATCACAGTAAACCAAAGAATATAATACATTCGTCAATCGAATGTCAGCATAAGAAAACTAAAGTCCCAAATCCAAACTGAATAAATCCCATAGAACAATACTGGAAACAACTGAAATATAAATGTCCCAATAACAAATGAAATAATGGAAAGAGCTACACATTCTCAACTGGTAAACGTACTAAGAGTGGATCCGAATAAACAAAGTCGTCTAATCAAGAGACCTGCAACTCCCACCTAAGCTGCAGCGCGTTCCTTCCAAGAGATCCTAAGCAAAACGCCCCTGTGGATGGGCACCTGTAATACATACATATATATACAACAGAGAGAGAGAAGAAGAAACGGGTCAGAGCCCGAAAGTGTGTTTGATTTTAAAAAAATTCGTTTAGCAAGTATTTAAATTGATACAGGCCAATGCAACAACATATTAGTGCGACGCTTTCTTGAGAAAATTTCACCTCTCTTCTAATGTGCACACCTATCACACTAACCTTCCCAACGGGCTATCTTATCATTTATCGCGCTAGTCTCCCTAAATGATTTAACTTATCTTAGATTACTCGTAAGATTTACACTACAACGATTGAATTGTTTGAAGGTACTATATCAATTAGTAACCAAAGTTCTCATTTTAACTTTATAATTCAATAAAGTTTTCCAGTGTCATATTATACTTTCTCAAAACAAGTATTTACAATTTAAGTCATCAAACATGTCCTACATATCAAGTCACAGTAGGCAGTTCCAGATTTCAGAATTTTATATATATATATTAACTACTCGTATAATATATATTATAACGGCACCCCAACTAAATTATGGTGCGGGCATACTCTACTATCCAAACCCCATATCACTCACATTAAGGGGAATACAAATTTGGAATCACTCTCGAATTGTATTAACACATACTCAAACAATATTGAGACGAAGTATAGATTCTAAGTCTCGTAGGACCGTCTGAACTATCACTGCGATAGCCTGTACCAAGGATATCTATACACAAACAAGATGAGGCGAAGAATAGATTCCAAGTCTCTAAGAGGATGGCACATGCCTGCGTCTCTTAGGACCGTCTGAACTATCAAATCACTAGCCTGTACCAAGGATATCTATCTTCTAGGGTACAGTCAATATCCCCCATAAAGGTCCCATCGAGATAAGACTGTCCCAGCGCAGAAACCTCAGGGATAGCAAGTAGCGTGGGCATGATTTTCACAAGTATATAATATGTACACACAATCATATAAATATACCACTTCATCATATTAATATAGGTTCTTCTCGTCACCCATAATTATACCATTTATCCTTAATTTCACATTTATAGAATTACGTATAAGGTTTCATTCCTAACCTTAACTCGAAGGGTTTTCTCACTTATTACCTGACACTCGTGGACTATATCCTCACAAATCTGAAATTCAGTAAGTATCTTTATTAGGATTCCAACGTAACTCTCTTACGCACCTCACCCTTTAAATTTATAAATATACCAACCCTAAGGTAATTGTCCCATAAATACCATTCTCGTTGAAAATTAAAGGTCCCAACTTTTATCCATATGCCCTACTGGTCCTCAATATCTCCTAAATCAATTTATCAGGAATGCCCAAGGATTATATCACGACAATTTGAATTTAACTCATTTAAAAAGGAAATTAGGAGTCTTCCAGGAGGGGTCGATCGATCAAAGCTTGGGGCTCGATCGATCGAACCTTCGATCGATCGAAGCTCTAAGCTCGATCGATCGATCAAGCAGGTCTGGGAAAAATTCTGCAGAATGCAGTTACGGGTTTCATCACCAAAATTACACCAAATCCATATTTTCAAGTTCCAATCGTTCCAGAATTCTACTACTAACATTATAACAATATACTAGATGATTCTAACGTAAGGCATGTACATATTCATCATTTAAACATGGATTTTCAACCTAAAATTATATCCAATTATCAAGAACCCTAGAATTTTCTTAAACAGATTTCTAACCAATCTTTCTCCAGAATTTCTTTCTTATGATCATCAAAATTTCGTGGTTTATTTCCTCTACATGGCAAGGGTTTCAGAATCAACATATAAATCAATACTACATGGATTCTCCTATCATAAATTGGGTTTTCTTCCAGTTTTCATCACAAATCATTCCTAAACTAATATGAAGATTGCACCAACGAAAATAGCAAGTTAAACACTTGCCAGGAATTTTTGGTAATCTGATTCACGGCTGATTTTGGTATGGCTCCGTTCCTCGTCTCGCGATCTACGCGGTGGTGGTGGCGGCAGTGCAAACCGGTGACTTTTTGGCCTTGAATTGCCTTGGAGCTCTCTCCTCTCTTCTCCAATGGCCGTCACTTGATTTCTGGATATTCTAACCCTAAAGGCTAACCTAAATGGCTGATATAGGTTGCTGAATTTAGTGGGTTTAGTTACCCAAAAAGGTGAAATGACTAAATTGCCCTCCCGGGGTACCAATTAGGCCTAAAAACGCCCCGAGACCCAAACTAAACCCCCGGGTACACTTTTCCGACTATCTCGACCCTTTCGGACGCGTTGGCGCACTTAAAACAGCCATACGAACAACTTATAAAATATTCACTTTTTATTTAACAAAATTAGTCCCGACGTGACACGGGCACGTCCCGACTTAAATTTCCTAAATAGTCATTTAATTCACTCATGACATTAAATATAACCAATATAATATATTACTTTGCTCATTAGTAATATACAACAAGTTTCCCATAATTACTAACTCTCGTCACGTTAATAATTATAACATAATTAATTTTCGGATTTTTATTAAATAATTAACTCACATTAAATTTAATAAATCCCCAAATTAATATAGCATAAAAAATTCGGGGTATTACAATTAGTATCCATGTTAATATCTACATGTATAATTTTCATATTATCATTCATAATCTATACATGACTCAGTTGAGACGTCTCGAGTTTGGATCGAACATTGGGATTTTTTTCCAATATATTTGTCCTTATTATTGTGAACATTATAAGCATGTTTTCCATGTATTTTCTTTTGATATTTTCCAACAAAATTCCAATTCTCCTTAGCAGTGCGAAAATGTAAGGTCGAAGTTGTGACAATTGTCATATTTAAACTTTTTAGTTCTAGAAACTTCCAAGTGATTATCAGGAATAATATTTCAAATAGTTAAACTTTCAATTTTAAAAAAATATTTAAAATGGCCCTTTTTATGACAATAGGAAGAAATATTATCTATAGATTTTCTTTTAATCAGAGATTGATTTTTATTTATCAAATGAAAGGGACAACATTTCACATTGTGCATCAAACGTTTAATGAATACGTTGTGTACACCTTTGTAATATGCACCAAAGCGGTTGATTAACCTATAGTATTAAAATTTAATATATACTAGTTGTTAATCCGCACGATCCGCGGGCGAGGCACAATGTGCTGAACATAAGTAATAAGAAAAAATATGGATCGAAAATTTAGTTCAATTAGATATTTTTAATGAACATATTTGAGACACTATTGAAACAATACATGGATAAAATGAAGTTAAGAAAAAGGACCTGAGTTACATATCCTTTTGTCTTTATTTAGTTATAACTTGTGCTAACAAAACACACTCATACACACACACACACACACACACACACTAGGGTATGCCCGTGCCTGAAGGCACGACGCTAATTTTCGAAAGTGTACGTCGTTAATAGGACCATAAGTCGTGTTTAGTTCGCAATAGGTAAACGATTTTTGAAATAACATACTGTACAAACCTATTAATTTAAAAAAAATGGGAAATTTTAATATTTTTTACATACACGCATACACCGTACTACAAACCCATTAAGTCAAAGTTGTTTTGTAACACAATTGTAAACAATTTAAAAAAATTTGAACAAATTTTGATGAGTTTATATGACTATTCACCGTGCTTATAGTCCATCTAGGACCTTGTATAAACACCATATTCATAAAAATCTAATTTAAGTCCTAAAGTGTTTTTACAACATGTAAACATGTTAGAAATTTTTGGCACAATCTCTTTTGTTTATAGGATTATCACATATTTAAAAAATAAAAAAATACTTCCAACAATAACAATAATGATAGTTCATCTTGGACCTAGTATAAACATCACAATTTAAGTAAAAAAATTACAACACGTTCATATATTTAGTTCATAATTTAGAACTAAATAGACAAAAAGAGGGATTCTAAAGACAATGAATGAAACTTGAGAGAAAACCAGCTTCATATATTATAAATCGTATATTCATGTCAGAAAGCTTATATGTGTGCACCACCATCTTTCATATCTGTAAAACCTATAGACTGCAATCAACATAAAATAAAAATCGTAAACATTTAAACCACTGAATCATAACTCAAACTAAAAATTAATAATGTTTAAATGATAAGTGACAATAGCAAGTAAAGTCATGTCAAAATTGTATCATTATTACTCGAGTAGTGCTAGTGTCAAAGACATGTCATATTTAGTCAAAATTAAGTGTAAAAGTCGTGTCATGACTAACATCTGACCAAATATGTAAAAATCATGTTCGAAGAACACAACAAAAAATACAATAATACGCTAGTAGCTTTTGAAGAGAATATTCAAGTCTTTGAGACGAAAACAATAGCTACCTCACCAGCAGTCAAGAAAACTGATATAATCTTGGAAATCTAAGATGTGAAATCAGATAATTCCCCTCCTATAGTTCATACTCTTAAGGAAAATCAGCAGTCAATTTCTAATCAGTATATTGTGGAAAATAACATAATAGCAGACACCGATCAGATAATATAAACTCATTTGGATGTTTTGGCAATTACCCCTACCAGATTTCTATGGAAATCTTGGGCCTCTCTCGTTGAGGAAGAACCTACTGATGATGTTATCTATTTCAAGTCCACTGAAGAACCTACTCGTCAATTTCAAGTCTTTGCATTGACCAAGATTTCCAGTAAAGGCATTGGCCAGCTAGTTTAAATACCATTTGTCCTTTGCCTTGGTATCAGAACTGCTCGATCTAGAAAAAAAGAGACAACCAAATTAAAATCAGTAACACTGCCAGCTTCTCCTCTCAATCCAAACGGTAATATAAATTGATTCTTATAACTTGAGATGACGTGTGAGAAGGATTCATGTTCACTTGACCAAATATAAGCCCTCATATTTCATCATATAAAAGTCAATACCTTAGCAGTAACAAAAACAGCTATAACTGTTATATTTGTTAACGTCAAAAAGTAAGAAGCTATAAAAGTTCTGAACTTTTAGATGAAATTCTAATCTGTTCACACACATATTCATACAGAGGTTATTTAACAAAAACAAACCATTTCCTTTTCTTTTCTTTTTTGTCAAACCATTGAGCATATTTATATTATCGACTTTGGTAATTATATCTCCAATGTGTACGAAACTATTCATCTCGAGCTAGAAGCATACATGACATCTTCACATAATCTTATCTGATCATACATAAGAGAATGAAAAAACTTCTTTACATTGCAAACAACCCAAATTTGTAGCTGCTACACGTATGATATCAAGGAAGCAAAATGCTAAAACTGATCATAAAGGATATTCTATCTATTTGATTGCACTATTGTTAAATCTCAAAGCACTACCCTCATGCTATTTCCAAATCCCTCTAATAAACTATTCATTTCAATAACCTTCAAGTTTCTTCACGTATTAACATATGACAATGTCGCCACAAAACACATTAAGTGACTCAATACACACGAAATTGGAACCTACTCATTCATATAAGAAACATCATGCATGATTTGAATAAGAAGATCCAACACCAACTCATTCATTTAAGAAACTCCAATACTAAATCTACAGCCAACAATATTATTTGAATAAGAAACTCCAACACCTACTAATTTATAGAGGATTTGTGCTTTAGTTAAAGCATGGAATGGAAATTAAAAAAGTCAAACCAATAATATTAGAAGTCCAAACACTCTCCAAAACATTATTCAATTAATACAATAGCAGTTCATATCAATAAATGATTAAGATGAGAATAAACACTTAATAAATGATTAAGATTAAGATGACAATGAATATTCACTTTACTCCCTAATGTGCATACATGTTAAAAAGCAGAGCCTTAGGAATAAAACGGAAAAAAGAATAAATTGACTTAAGTAAATATTATGAATAAATGGTGAATAAAAATAACTATTGGGCGTTGAGATACTTGGCATCAAATTTCTTCCGTGATTATATGGATGATAATAGTAGTGAGCAGAGATGGATGTTAAGGTCCCTTTCTGACTCAAGTGTGTCTTGAATAACTGGTGACTTTGCGATGAAAAATGTACTTCTGCATATGGGTTTACGGTTGCTTGCGCCTAGAGAAATGAAGGTCCATGAGGTAGATAGGTCGATAATGAAATGACATGCTTGCTTTAAGGTGACTACGTACGGTAGTTGTTACAATTGGTGAAAATGACATTATTCTTCTTGTACGTAGGCCACAAATTACCTTGCATGGCACAAATTTTCACTGCTTCTACCCCAAAATTTCGAGTGATCTATTTCTCAATCATACTAATAAGAGAGCTCCTTTGCAACCTCCTGTAAGGAAATCAATGGCAGCTTTTAGTCTCAAGAGGAATCGCAATCGCAATAACTTCTCTCATTCGAAGCATGAAATTACATTTTGATTTCATCCAGCATTAAATTACACCATGAACATTTTTTTAAGTATAATTCATCTCAGTGCAGATAGAAGCTAGTCTTTGTGAGTATGTACCTCAAGTTCGTAACCTCTTATAATGTGCATCTTCACTTTACATGGAAACTGGACAGTATTAGACTCTGCAGTAGGTTTTGAAGCTCCTTTGTTTGCCCAAAATGAAGAGTAATACTTGTTTTCTAGTTTGATTTGAGTTGGAATAGAATCAACAATGAAATCTTTGAAGCTTTGAATTCAGTATCACTTTCAGCACGTTGTATCACGCATGTACCGCTTGCTATTTATTAATTCAGGTGATCCAGGAGTAGTTGCAAACATTCCAAAACACCTGATATCATCACACTATTATAAAAATGACGTGTTAGAAACATTACAACATGTGTCATGCAGTGAAAAAAAATTGAATTGAGCACTCCATAAAAGCTTGAAAAAATTGAACAGTTCTCAAATTTATTTTCTATTCTCCGTTTTGGTTTTTTGTTAGCAAAAATTAAATATGCTAAAATATGCCCAAAAGATATAACACATTTAACTCCTAATAATATAAGAGTTAGTATAAGAAAATTTGATGGGCAAATGCTAATAATGTCTTTAGGTAACTGCTATGGAAAAGTAATGTTTATACATTGCACACCAAGAATTCAACATCCAATTTTGAGATAAAAATGCTACAAATAAAACAAATATATTGGTAGATAATAATAATGGTCCCTGTACTTGTTCAAGAAACAATAGGTCACTGCATGAGAGTCATAGTTCAAGAAACAACATGTCACTGTATTTGTTCGATGATCTGGTTGTCTAACCTTGTAGATGATATACTTGCAAAAATTTAAGGTCGACAAAAGTAAAGATACTAAACTATAAAGCTAAAATTATTTAAAAATGTCAACTCTAACAGTTGGAGATAATACTTTAGCCCATAAATAAGATGTGAAAAACACTCACTTCTCAAGCTCGTAAATAATTAAAAGAATACCTTTACAACACTAATGGGGAAATATAAGTGCTATAAACATCCTCTCCAAGTTCTCACGGAATACGATCTCGAATTGGACTGCAACAGAAACATAAAGATTTTCCAACATCACATATCGCTATTGATTTTCGTAGAAAGAGAAACAAAAATAATAAATTTAAAAACAAATAGCCAAGAGGTGTTATGTGTAAATACCTTAATCATGAAAGAGGGTGATTATCAAAACAACACACACACACAAAATTTTACTACAACTACTCACATTATAGTTTGCCATTAAAGTCATGGGGATTATAAGGAAGGGGATGGGATGGTTCATAGGGCGTTGACGATTGGACAATGCAGGGTGCATTAGGGTGAAGAAAATCACCCACATATTCTAGAGCACTGTTTCTCTCTCATCGCTCACTTTGTCGCCCCTTAATTAAGATGGATCTTGCCAACCATCCTTGTTCTTCATGTAGACCTTCTTTCTCGTTTATCACGTCAACGAAATATATATGGTGACTCTTAGGGGTGACATCTTAGCATGTTAATCACTGTCTCGAGAAGTGAATCCATAATTTACAAAATTGAACAACCTTGTTATGTAACAGAACAATAATTGGGTAGATTGAAAACTTAATTGTAGTATTGTACTTTATATCATCTTTCAAAATTGGTAAATACTCCAAAGCTTCATTTTCTTACACCAATTGCCAAAATAACCTAATAAAAATGAACTCAAAATATAAATAATCTATATATTTATGCATAGATGAAACAAAGGAACATTATTAGTGTAATGAGTCGCCATTCCATACGCTGCCAAAAATACTGCGATGGGTCGCCATTGCCGCTATATTTTGCATAAAACAAATACATGCTCAGTAATGCCAATCATATTTATCATGTTTGTGTCAAAATTCAGCTCATGTTTGTCCCTAAAGTTAATGCAGACTTTGGTTAGTACTCATTCCTAGAACGAACTTACATAAAAAACTATCCGTCTGGCCAAAGAAGAAGAAATATAATTCAATATCCATATAATTTTGGTAGAAAAATTACCCGTACGGATCAAATAAACTTGCAGTAGCATTCAATTTGGTAAATGAACCAAACTTTTATAAATTAGATCACCAATGTGAAGACATCGACGTCACCAAACCTATGCATGAAGTGAACACGTACATAAATTGGATAATTTATTATTGAGTTTGCAATTAAACCATAAGAACATATGTTTTTTAAACATCATCCCCAATTTTACGGGATCTCAAAAATTAGTCATGTTATTAACATGATTTTATGCATTCTGATCCTCCATAACTTTCTTCTTTTGAAGGATATCAATCTTTTTTTAAATTTATCTAGAAAATATGATTAGTTCTTCAATCAAGGGAGGATGATCTGTAATATAATCTGTATCTTTATCAGACAGGATAAAGGATTATGAAGGTTATTTTTTAGTTGAGAGGCGGGAGCAGGACCTTTAGGGGAAAGGATAAATGACTTAACAACTTGGTGATCTTGGACTATTGCTTCTGAATCTTGATTCTTGTGACTAGATTCTTAGGCAATGAAGAGCAGGTGGGCTTGATTAGGATCTGTACTTGGGCTTATAGGTTTATTTTTATCTTGCCTATCAATGTAAGAGGATGTATTAGGAAGGGAAAGGATATCTGAAGTAGAGTCAGGAGATATATGGACAGTTTTAAGGTAAGTTTTAAAAGCTTGTAGAATATTTGGGGATTTATATATGATGGGAGGGTTAACTGTGGTGGTATGGGTTGAACAGAGGTAACAGTTTCTTGATTGGTTTTTTATGGTTCATGAGGATTTTGGGGATTTTCTTGAGGCTTATTGATAAGAGGTTTTGGGACAAAGGGTTGGAAGAAAGTTATGATTCAAACAAAACATATATAGAAGGTTATTGATGCCCCTTTGAAATGTTCATGAATTTCATAGATGGAATACAATTCCCCTTGGCTAAGAAGGCTGAAGAGGATAAGAAGGCTGCAGACATGAGGAAGATGGAAGGGGCTGCTCACCTATATAGATTTTCAAACAGTAAATATACTTGTAGTTACCCAACAAGATGGAAGGGGCTGCTCACCTATAGAGTCTCAAACTTCTTCGTTCCAATTGGAGGCCACACCTGCAGTTACCCAATATCATAGTTAACACTAAAACAGAAACATATATATATATATATATATATGATCCACTCTTCATAGGTGATTCCATAATAGACCTAATATATATATGATCACTGATATATTTCAATCAGTGAGAGATATTGAAAATGAAGTGTTGAACCTTGAAGTTGAATATTCAATTAAAATATCAGTGATAATTTATTGAGATATTCAACTTGAGTAGCTGGTCTAATAAATCAGATATTCAGTTTGAGTAGCTAGTTTTTAGCATGTTTGAAGCTCTTAATAAATCAGAGATATTCAATTAAAATAAATTGAAGTTGAATATTTCAATCACTGAAATATTAAATCAGTGATAATTTATTGAGATATTCAACTTGAGTAGCTGGTCTAATAAATCAGATATTCAACTTGAGTAGCTGGTTTTTAGAATGTTTGAAGCTCTTAATAAATCAGAGATATTCAATTAAAATAAATTGAAGTTGAATATTTCAATAACTGATATATTAAATATTTCTAAAAAAAGGTTTGAAGTTCTTAGAGAGCAGTTGTAATTACGCATGTCTAATTTATTAGTTGCTTGAGTAGTTGCTATCGAAGGAATATCATAAATATGCATAAAATTCCTATATAATAATTCAAAAACTGACTTACATTGACTGTAGTACAGGCCGAAGGATGGAAAATGGCGACCTCAACCCATTGTTCCCACTAATTTCCATTTCGTTACTTTGTATGTTCCATTTCGTCAGTGTGTCATGGTTCTTTTTTCTTGGAATTACTTCCTCGTTTAGGCCTCATCGGTAACTCTCATATATCATCACAATTTCTTTTCTTTTTTTTAACAAAACCACTCGTGAAATATTTCACATACTAAGGATGATGAGAGGTTCACAGATGGGGGAAAATAGGATCGATAAAACTTTTATCAAAATTTTAGACTAATTAATAACACCAATTACTAATTTCAGACTAATCATAACTGAGATTCACAAATAATAACTGATATTTAGAATTAATAACACATATGCATAATTTTCTTTAGCCTGCAAAATATGTCCCCAGCCAAAATATGTTCTTTAGCCTAAAAAATATCCTTCTTGTATGCTTTGGTTGTAATCACGATATGCTCTGCTAGTAAATACCTGCCTCATTGATCCATTCAACCATCTTGTAAATTGGACATTGTCAAACAATGTAAAAAACAAATCAACTCATTATAACTGGACTGGAGTGGGTTACAACTCCCATGGCACGGTCGAAAGGCTCGATCTCTCCCATACGAATCTCAATGGAATTATACCTAATAACATATAGAATCTACATAGTGTCACTTCTCTCAACTTATGCTCTAACTCATTCTCATCACCAATCCCATTATATATTTCTAATCTCACTACACTGACCAAGACCCTTCTTGTTTACTCCTTTAACACCATGAAAAAATGAGCAAACGAAGATATTGTTAGATAAGTGAAAAATAACCTTGAAGAATAATTTAATATAGACTTTGAAGGAATTATCGAGGATGCGGATGCTGATAAAGAACTCGGATGAACTACACCTGTCTAGAATTTGATCCCAACATGCCATCTCTGTATTCAGTAGATTAAAATTCAAAGAAAATTTCAATTGAAAAGGTTGTAGTAACTTGAATTTTAGGAAAAGATGTTGCAGTACCTTGAATATTACTCTAGGAAAAGATGCTTATCATCATCAATTAACACACAAATCACCATGAATTTTAGAATAGATCATTCGATTTCGTAATCAATCCTTCCATTTCATGATTAGATTTTAAAAAACTAACTCACTCAAAACTCAACGATAAAAAATGTTTTTTGTTTTTGAAACAAAATGGTTTAATCAAAGACTTTCTAGATATTTTATAGTAATGATAAAATAAAGTTGGTAGGGATTTATTTATGTTGGGCATCCCTCACTTTTTTCTAGATACATAACAATCACATTTAATTAGAGATATTGTATATAAAAAACACGCTAAAAATTAGACAACTTGGTACATGTTGATACAAATGCTAAAATGATAGAATTAAGAAGAATAATCCAAGGTAAGGACGATGTGCATTGATTAAGACATGTAGAAACTGAATAAACTATAAGCATAGATCAATAATAAAAAAGTAATGTATTAACCTATATCGACTCTCAAATGCCAAAGTGATTGATGAACCGGTATTATCAACATGAATATATGATTCAAAAAGGACATCTAGAAACACTAAACATACAAAAAGAGGGATTTACAAATGGAGACCTAAACACCCAAAATAATTTAAGTAAAGAAGAACAAATATGTAGTTAATTGATCACAAATCAAGAGGGAGAAAGAGTATGTATCTATTAAACTGAAATGATCACTTCAGATGTATCTATTTCTAATACCCCGTATTTTTATGACTTTCAAAATTTGGGGATTTATTAAATTTAAATTGAGATAATAATTTAATATTAATCCGGAAATTTACTTTAAATATTTACTAGCGTGACGAGAGTTAGTAATTATTGGGAATTTGTCGAATATTACTAAATGAGTAAAGTAATATATAAGATTGATTATATAAAAAAAAATTGTCACGAGTAAATAAAATGGAAATAATGGAAATTTAAGTCGGGACGCGCTCGTGTCGTGTCAGGACTAAATTATTATTATTATTAAAAGTGAATGAATTATAAGTCGCTCGTATGATCGCTTCGAGTGAGCCAATGTGTTCGGAAGGGTCGATATAGTCAAAATAATGTACCCGGGGGTTTAGTTTGGGTCTCGGGGTATTTTTAGGCCTAATTGGCATCCCGGGAGGGTATTACAGACATTTCGTATTTTTGAGAAATTAAACCCACGAATTTCCAAAGGTTATATCAGCCTTTAGGAGTTGTCCTCTAGGGTTAGCAAGAGCAAAATCAAAGCACGACCATTAGAGAAGAGGTGGGAAAGCTTCCCAAGCAATTCAATGCCGAAAACTCAACCGTTTGCACTGCCACCACCACCGAATCGTAGATCGCGAGACGGGGAACGCAACCGTAGCACTTTCTTCCACAAATCAGAAACTCAATTTCCAGACAAGTATCTATATTGCTTCTCTTTTAGTTAATGTCTCGCCATGTTAGATTAGGATGGTTGAACTTACGTTTCATGGAAGAATGTAATGATTTAGAGAACCCAATCACATGTTATAGAGAAAATAAATAAATTCTGGAACATAAATCATATGTAGAGGATTACCCACGAAATTGGAATAATTTAGAAGTGATAAATCTGGAAAAAGAATTAGAACAATGGAAGTTTAGTGAAAAACTAGGGTTCTTGATAATTAAGACAAATTGTCCTTTTAATACAATCACGTTGATGATTTTGTACATGTTGCACGTAGGAAATCATGCATATATGTATAAATAACTAGTAGTAATTTTATTTCGGAGTTTAGGAATCGATAATAATGTTTTGGAGAAATTTGGAAGATGAAACCCGTGGGTTTAAATTGCAGTTTCTGGGCAAGAACTGCTTGATCGATCGATCCACCCAAGAACATCGATCGATCGACCCCTAACATCGATCGATCGACCCCTCCTGGAAAACAACATATTTTTCTTCTGTTGGTTTAATCTGATTAAAATGCATAGTAACCCTTGATTATTATTGTGGGAGCATAATGGGATATAAATAGGACCAGTAGGGGCTAGGTAAACTCCGTTGAGTAAGAATTTAATGTAAGATGAAATTAAGGGTTAACGAAGAGTTATTCACACATATGAAATTATGCGTACGTTTGATAAAAGGCCGAGACTTGTAAAGAAGTGAGACTAGAAGGTAAGTGAGAGTGCCTACTGAAAATATACTTAGGGAGTTAGAATACTTCGAGAGATGAGAAGTAGGTGTGGAGTAACTTATATATATGAGAATAAAAGTGACAAATCCATTATGAGAGATAAGAGCGGATAATTATATTTATGGGTTATGGGTGCACCTAATTTAGATATGTGAATATTTATATATATGACTGTGTGACTGTGCATATTATATATCTGTGTAAAAATCATACCCGGGCTACTTGCTATCACAGGGGTTTCCACGCCGGGACAGTCTTATCTCGATTGGACCTTTATGGGGAATATTGACTCGTGCCCTACAAGATAGTATCCTCGATACAGGGTATCCGAAAAGATAGTCAGATGTTCTAAGAGACGTGAGTGTATGTGCTAACCTATTAGGACCTGAAACTATGCTTCGCCTCCATTTGTTTGTGTATTGTGTTAATACAATTCGAGAGTGATTCCGAACTAGTATTTCCCTTAGTTTGTGTGATACGGGGACTTGATAGCAGAGTATGCCAGCACCATAGGTTTTATGTGGGGTGCTGTTAGTATATATATTATATGTGTGACTAATATATATACGTATATTTATATGGGAACTTTCTACTGTGCGTATAAGTAGAAAAGTAATGAATAAATGCTTCAATTTTATTATAAGCATTCAGGAACTTTATAAGGGAAATGAGTTTTTCTAAATAATGTAGAAATCTCGTAGAGAATGATTTTCTTAAGTAAATATCATAACATCGCTTGTCACCTGATAAAACCTTATGGAATAAGTTAGAGAAACTTACGAGATTTATTAGTTCAGTAGGCGTGCACACTAGAATGAGAAGTGAGATTTCTCAAGAGAGTGTCGCATACTAACATGGTTGTTGCATTAGCCGGTAGGCATTTTAAATACTTGCTAAACTAATTTTAAACTATTTTACACTTGGGATCTGACCCATTTCCTGTTATTTCTTCTCTCTTGTATATATATATATATATAATACAGGTGCCCAGCCACAGGGGCGTCATGCTTAGGTTCTTTGGACCAAACGCGTTGCAACTTGTGTGGGAGTTGCAAGCCATTGCTTAGACGACCTCATTGTTGACTCCACTCCTACTTTTAATTCTTAATAGTTAGGGCATGTGTCGCCCTTTTCTCTATTCAGTTTGGATTTTTGTCAGAGATTTACATTCCTTTATATTTCCATTTGTTGGTACTCTTTGGGATTTAATTACTATCAGGATGGTTTTATTTATAGGTTAAACTGGTTTGGTTTATATGGATAAATCTAATTCTTGTGTGTTATTATCCATCTTTAGTATGTCAGAGTTCTTAAATTGTTGGTTATTTAAAAAGGTTTTCATATTTGGATTTAATAAAATGGAAATATGGTTTTAAAATTGTTTGACACTTACCTTAATTATTTAGGGTGTTTAAAATTGGAAATGTTATTTTGCGACAGTGATGCTAAGAATGAACCAACCATTCACCTTGATTTTAATTTAATAAAGGACTGATCATCCGATATTTAATTAGGCGGGGTGTCATAGGTGGTATGAGAGCATCAGGTTCTAGTGTCCTTTAGGATCTGTACGACTTATTTCATTTCCAGCTTAGCGTCCTTGATTTAGAGACCTAATATTAGGAATGTTGGATTCATCTTTATGCGTTGGGAATTCGTGCTTCTGCGACTTGCTTATGTGAATTATGAACTCATCCAGATTATTTAAATTTTGAAATGGATAGTCAAGAAGAACAAACTAATGTCGTTAGGGGATTCAATGAGAAAGGTCAGCTCATACCTCAGGTGTCTCCAGAGAGTGTATCAACCGTCGAGTTAGCAGGTATTGTGGCACAGGCAATTACCACTGCGGTCTTACAGTATCAAGAACGCGGCACACAGCTTATAAAGGGGTAAAAGATCTAGAGAGTATATTCAATCTGTCATGACTAGAAACAACAGGTGCGCGAAGACACTAAAATCGCAACAATAAGCTCCTCAAGACCGTAAAAGCCAGGAAGGTAACAAATTATGCAGGGAAAACCAAAAGCGTCAGGGCCAACAAAGTCGGGGTCAGAGTGAAGTCATAAAGAGGTGTTTTAAATGTGGAATGGATGGTCATGAATGTCGAACTTGTCCGGATGAAACTGGAGAGGAAATTCGACCCGACCAACGAGAACGTTCAGGACTCTGCTATAAGTGTGTACAAACGGGTCACAAGTGGAGGGAATGTCCTCAACCATATGTCATTTTTCATCAAGATGCTCAATAAGGCCAACAAATCCAAGGAAAAAGTGGAACGGTGCAACCGGGATAAAACCAATAGAGCCGTAAAATGGAACATTTTAGAGGTACATGCTTCAATTGCGACAGGATGGGTCACCGGAGGCAGGATTGCCCAGATAAGAGTAAGATACCCCAGCAGCAGGGGCAGAAATAACGCGAATGTGTCTACGACGTCCAACATACTGAAATCCAGCAGCCATCCTCGACCATTGATGGTATGTTCCTTCCTTCTAGTACTATAGGACACATTTTATTCAATACTGGGGCATCATACTATTTCATAAATACTCACTTTGCGCGGGCCTTAGGATTTTTAGACACTACTGAGAGTACGGTGTTATGCGTAGACTCATCATTGGGAAAAGGGTCATTACTTTTCTTTATACGCCGGCGTGTAGGTATATAGTTTGATAGTTTGGTTTTACCTATAGTCATACGAGTTTGGTCACACGTGAGCACGATGTCATTATTGGCATAGATTGGCTCGCTACGTACAGAGCCATGATAAATTAATTCGGTGGGAGTACTACATTTGCCATTGCGGGGCAGGAGATGTTTTGGAGGTGATTCCTCGCCCATATGGGGGGGATCTTTCACCTACTTATATTACATAAAGGAGGATACCTCTAAGGAGATTGTGATTCTCCTAGATTCGATTCCAGTTGTTCGTGAGTTTTCAAATGTATTTCAGGGGATAAGTTAGTTATGTGTTGAGGTATTTTGTGGAGAGTAAAACCACATGAGTTAAAAATTTTCGAAGTGAGAATAAGGGACAGGGGCATGACGCTTACAAGGGAAATGGTTAATATAATTTTCGATTTGGTTCACAGAGATGCGTTATGTTCGAAAGATGATTAAGTAGCCAAGGAGATTGGCAAAACAGAAGTATGAGTTTTCATCGTGTGGAAAACCGAGCATCCGTGTAATACGCTAGTCGTTGTTATCGGCTTCCAACCACAATAAAAAAACCTAAACTATAACTACACTCTTGTGGAGTTTAGTGGCTAGCCTGGGTATCGAATCCTCAGGGAACTAGGACGAGTGAACGTAACGACGTTGGATAGACAGAGAAATCCTAACTTTGACTCTAAAGAAAAAGGAAAATTGATTTGGTTTTGAGATTGATTAAGGTAAATGCGATAATGAAAATGAGAAACGATGCAACTAAATTAATCTAACGAAATGGAGAATGATTGATGATTTCAAAAAAAAAACTTTTTATTTTAAATAATGAGAGAAATAGGTCGGGAATACAATCCCCCAACCCTAGTGTAGTGCGGTGATAATATTAATCGTAAATTTATCTGATTGATCTGACCCGGAATTTAGTACTCCCAAGCATTATGTATACGAGGTTCAAGCCCGCGTCATACCTAATCTGAGGATGAGTAAATCGGTATCGCAATAGTGCCACTCAAATTGTACTCTAAATCATCACGAGTACCCAAAGGTAAACGAGGTATAAAGATCCCCAATTATTATGTAACTATGCAATACGATCATAATCAATCACTAAATTCATCGAATTAATTTTATACACATGCACTAACACATTAGGTTGGGTTCAAGTATCCCGGCCTTTTAAACCTAGCCGGACATATTAAACTGAAGGATGCATGAAATAACAACGTTGCATACGAAAGAACTCAGATCGAAATACGTGGCTAAGCATTAGAAACGCAGAAATTTATGCAAATCACACAGAAAAATTACCATGCAAGAATAATGATCATAAAAATAAAACTTAGATTACAACTTGAAAACAAACCCGGAAGTGTATGAATCTTGCAGCAATTAATTGAAGTTATGTTCCTAGATGTTCTCCTCACTTTTTCTCTATCAAAAACTACCTAAAACTATTCGGAACGGCTGTTCCTAAGTTACTACCTACGTATCCCACTCTTTTTGGAGAGTTTTAACCTAAAAGGAAACCTTAGAGCCAATCAGAATAAAGGAGGCAAATCCGCGCATCAGGCCCCCCGACCCGGTTCGCATGTACCCCGAACCGGTTCGCCCCCCAAACCGGTTCGCCCCTGGGTTCGCGAATGTTTGCTGGTCTGGGGTGCTTTTTCTTCCATTCAACACTTACAATTTTTTTCTTGTTTTCTTTCCTTTCTTCCTTGGATTTTTCTTCAACTTCAACGGGTCATAACTCATCAATCGTAGCTCGGATTTGGGTGTCGTTTCTTCTAGTGTTCTCGTTGTTTCGAGCTCTTCAACTTTCCAGTTGATTCCTCCTTCGGAATATGGCTGCAAAATTACCAAAATTCCCTTGAACTTGCCTTCTTAGCTTTTCTTTCATTGTCTCGCTTTCTCTTTTGCGCTGCTTGCATAATTAACCCGTAAAACCAATAAGAGAAGCACGATACACGAAATACTTGCGAACGAAGATTAGTAGCATAAATGTGCGTCAAATCCATATAGGTTACATCACTCGAGTTCACAAATGCACTGAAATTAGGGGAATAAATATACAATATTTATGTCCAATCAACCCCCCCTAACTTAGAACTTTGCGCATCCCGAGCAATGTAAAAGAATCCTAGTAAGGCTTAACTCTTGAAAATCACATTTTATTGGGATAGAATACCTTTTTCGTGGGCAAGCGATTGCATTTAGCGTATGCAACAAGCCTTTAAACCCCTAGGTCACCCTAGTAGGACGAGTTGTGTCTCGTGAGGGTTTGCAGTGAATATACCCACAAAATTCGTTATTGACACAAATAAAATTCAAAATATACAAAAATTGAGCAATTCAAACTTTTCCAGAAAATAGTCATCATCAAGTCATATGTACAAGTCTCAAATCATAGTGCGTGTGTGCGAAGCCAAAAATATAACCGTCAATTTCCACCGATTGATCATTACGTTACTTATTCGAAAACTTGTTTTGATTTCAATTTCTCACGGAATGCTCTCACAAACGAATCTCTCGAATTATGGCTATTCTCTCGGCATGCATGATATAAAGAGTAAATGTAATGGAAGCAAATTCACGCCTGCAATTAGAAAGACGGAAATTTTGTGGTGAAAGGATCTCATCAACGGATTACGATTTTAAAAACGGGAACATTGCCTCTATTTTGCGCACTCAACCTCTTATATTATCTTTTGGTGTCTTAACTCTCCACGCGGTAATCAATTTTCGCAATTTGGACTCGGTTAGGACTTTTTCGGGTTGAAGGTTGCATTGGGTAAAATGAGGGAGGTATGGAAGGTTGGAATTGGAAAAGTCATTAATGATGTCCATTTGTGCTTTTTCCGGGCTATTGCTCATTTTTTCTGTTTTTTTTTTCATTTCTTTTCTTGTTGTTTTTGTTGAGCATACTATTTTGTTTCTTGCCCCTTTATATGCACTATTTGGACTTAAATTCTGAATTTTCTCATTTTTCACAATTCCGGCTATTTTGGGTTTTTTCGGGTTGTCAAACGAAAGGGAAAATTATTCGGCTCAATTTGGGTTGCAAAGGGTGATTTTTCGCTACTTTTTTCTGGCCAAAATTTTGGGTGACAAACGAGGGCCTACTTCATTGTCCAAAATGCCAATTGCGTTACCATATGCGTTTTGAGGTGAATTTTAGTTTAGAGGCTAATTTGGCACGTTTTTCAAGGCAATATTGCACACATTTTTTAAAACCGATCAAAATGAAAGGATTGAGATCCTTGACAACTTATTAAGCGCTAAAAACAACTTTGAGTTAACAATTAACTCGGATTGATTTAAAAACTCGCAAAACGTGATAGGCTTGAATCTCATCGCGTTTGTTAATCTCCGCATTTGTTCGTTAAATCGTCAATTTTCGCTCAATTTCCATCTTTGGTCAATTTCGGCTTTGTGTATGTTGGATGTTTACAATTTGAGACTTCAATTCGACTTTTAACGATATTTTTGAAAAATTTGAATTCTAATTTTTATTTATTTTGAACAAAAATATTTTTGGGTTTTTCAAACTTTTATGATTTTTTTTTTGGAAATTTCTGGCCATTTTTGAAAATTTGTGAAGTTTTAGAAATACGCACTTGTGACCCCCCCTAACTTAGACTTTTGCATTGTCCTCAAGCAAAAAGGACGAAAATCTAACTCAAGGCGAATGAAAAGTGCGGAAAAATAAAACAAACAAATATTAAAATGCAACAAGACACTATATGACACTCATGCATGACTCAAAAATACAGCAATAATCACCCCATACACGTCGGGGGTGCGACGACCTCTCATCTCTCCACAAACTCACCCGACCCCACTCACGGGGTTTGATGTTCCCCTTGTCTCTCCCGTCCTAGGATTATAAGCTAATAATCGGAACAAGTTGGGACCTCGCCCATAGATAAAGGATAGATCGGGAGACTCTTCGTGACTAACTGGAAAGGGATCCTCGTGATGCTGGCTCAAAGTGTGATCTGCGTGCACTGACTCGGAGGGAACACCTAGGTTTCGTTCAATTTTTAAGATGCATGGGTCAGTCTCTAAGTCAGATGAACCACAAATTTTCTCCTCACTTGCCTTCGGGGCCTCTAGTGTTGTGGGTGGATTGTCACAACGAAGGAATTCATCAATTTTTGCTTTCAATTCACTTTCGTCTAAGTGACTACATGAATCCAATAGGGATTGGCCTTCAATAGTAATACTTTCATCCACCTGCCCGAATTCTCTTTCAAAATCTTCCATGCTCATGTCTCCTAGTTCTCTCTCTCGAGTAGTGCCTACGTCCTCTCTTACTTGCTCGATCACCAACTCCATCAGTTTTCTCTCTTCTAAACCCTCTCTCTCTCTCTCAATCGCGGTCACTACACACCTCTCCCCCACTTTTCTCTCATCGTCACAACTACCGTTATTACTTGATGAAAAAAGGTACACCCCTAACGGCTCTCTCTTGTGGGAACCCTCATTCTCATGGCCCGACACTAAGTAGGACCCTAGGGCATCTCCACAATCATTTTCCTCAAAGTACTCCCCCACGATCTCGTCTATGAAGCTCACCGCGTGAAGGTCATCTTCTTCCCCCGTATGTTGGGCGACATGGAAGATGTTGGTCTCTAAGGTCATGTTCCCAAAGGTGAGTTGCATTCTCCCATTCCGAGTATTGATGATTGCGTTAGCCGTAGCTAAGAAAGGGCGCCCAAAGATGATGGGAACATGGTTGCTCGAGTTAAAGGAGGGCTCCGTGTCCCAAATGACAAAGTCTACCGGGAAGTAGAAAGTGTCAATTTGGACGATCACATCCTCGACTATGCCTCTTGGGATCTTCACGGTTCGATCCGCTAATTGGAGAGTGACCTTTGTGGGCTTGAGGTCGCCCAAGTCAAGTTGCCTATAGATGGAGTAAGGGAGGATATTGACACTTGCTCCCAAATCAAGTAAGGATTTTTCGATCTTGTTTTCTCCAATGATGCAGGAAATGGTGGGTGCACCGGGATCTTTGAATTTAGGTGGGAGATCATTGAGTAGAATGGAGCTCACATTCTGTGCTAGAAAGACATTTTTCTTTACCTTCATCTTTCTCTTTACCGTCAACAAGTCTTTAATGACTTTTCCATAAACTGGAATTTGCTTAATGGCATCGAGGAAAGGTAAATTCAGCTTAACTTGTTTTAGCACGTCTAGCACGTCATCACGTGGGTTTCCTTTATGGGAAGGAATTAGCCTTTGAGGAAACGGTGCCGCGGAGGGTGGTTTCACTACTACCTCGGGCTCACTAGCGTCTTCTTTGTCACTCTCATTCAAGAGGACATCTTCGGCTTCTTTCGTGCCGGGCGAAATCTCCTTGTCTTTAAGTACGTCTCATGGGGGAGGTAACAAGTCAACTACTCTCCCACTACGTAGAGTGGTAATTGCGCTACATTGCTCAGGATGGTCATGGGGTGTCGAGCTAACACTAGTTTGACCTTGGAGAGGTCTTTGGCCCTGGGCAGGAAACTTGCCCTTCTCTTGGACACTCAACGAGGATTGTATTTTTGACAGATTCGCATTCATGTCGTCGATCAAACGATCATATTTGGCATTGGTTGCGGTCTGGTTTGCAATGAATTGATTCATGGTATCCTCGAGAGTTCTCCCCTGTGGTGGAATATAATTTCCTTGAGGTGGCGGTGCTTGCACATGTCCTTGCATGTGTGGAGCTTGTTGAAAGTGTTGTGGTGGAGGAGGGGCAACATGCGAAGGAGGGTTCATTGCGGCATGTTATTGCCCATAGCTAAAACCGGGATGATTTTTCCAAGAAGGGTTATATGAATTCCCGTGCGGGGCACCAAAATTGCCCTTAAAACCTCTTACACCACTAACTTGCTCTTGCAGCATTGCTTTGTAGGCGGGTATCGTCGGACATTCCTCAGTTGAATGTCCCGCCTCACAAATAGCACACACCTTTACGACTGGGTTTGTAATGGGTCCAGCTGTTCCTTTTCCATATATCTCGCACAGATCTCAAAATCCTATCTCAAGAGTCTCTAATCGTCTATCCGTCATAGAATTCTTATCTACATGGAATAGACCGGATGCTGACGGAGTAGTGGTCGCTTGTCTATTTTGATTTTGAGTGTTGGGATCAGAAGTGTCCCAGGATTGGGTAGTCTCGGCGACATACCTCAAGTGAACCTCAACATCCTGGGCATCTAAATCGATAAACGGACCACTTCCCATTATTTCAACAAGTTTTTTGGAGTTAAGATTCAACCCATTATAGATAAAAGAGATGACTTGCGCTGAATCAAATCCATGATGGGGGCATGAAGCAACTAACTCGTTGAATCATTCATAACATCGATGGAATGGCTCATTTTCATGTTGCCTGAACGCTTGAATTTGATCCTTTATAGAGATTATTCTATGTGGTGGGAAGAATTTCTTGAGAAATTTCGACTGTAGCTCATTCCAGGATGGAATCGAGCTTGGAGGTAGAGACCATAACCAGGCTTTAGCTTTATCTTTGAGCGAGAAGGGGAAAATTTTGAGGCGAATTACTTCTTGTGTGCAGGTTTGACCGTTGAGAGTATCGCACACGTCCTCAAATTCCCTAATATGGAGGTATGGCTTTTCAGAATCCATACCGTGGTAATGCGGTAGCATCTGGATCATCCCATTTTTGAAACGGAATTGCCCGGCATTATACGGGAGTATAATGCATCCCGAAGTGACAGTACGCTCGGGATATAAGAATTCTCTAATCGGACGGTATGGGGGCTCTTCCTTACCAGTGGGTACACTGCTGTGTTGAGACATCTCTCCCTCACTTACTGACTCGGTGTTCTCACTGGGTGTGCTCGAAGTGTGTCCTAAGAAGGGAAAGGGAGTGTTATCGGAGACTGAGTGCGACGGTGTGGGAGGTGGGATCCAAAACTGTGGGGCGTTTGGAGTGTGGGGACTATTAGGATTATACTCAACAAGTGGATTTTCGTGAATACTGGTTGGAGTATTATGGGGTGTGGGAGTGGTTTCAGAATTTTGCATTAAAGCTTAAGAGAGATGATGGTGAATCTTTTTGTGTTTTTTTTTTTTTTTTTATGTTTTTGGATTTTTGAAATTTTTTGTCAAAGCTTTGGATTGACTCAATCTAATCCTAAGTCTACCTAATTCCCCGGAAACGGCGCCATTTTGATCGTGTGGAAAACCGAGCGTCCGTGTAATACGCTAGTCGTTGTTATTGGCTTCCAACCACAATACAAAAACCTAAACTATAACTACACTCTTGTGGAGTATAGTGTCTAGTCTGGGTATCGAATCCTCAGGGAACTAGGACGAGTGAACGTAACGACGTTGGATAGACAGAGAAATCCTAACTTTGACTCTAAAGAAAAAGAAAATTTTATTTGGTTTTGAGATTGATTAAGCTAAATGCGATAATGAAAATGAGAAACGATGCAACTAAATTAATATAACTAAATGGAGAATGATTGATGATTTCAAAAAAAAAACTTTTTATTTTAAATGATGAGAGAAACAGGTCGGGAATACAATCCCCCAACCCTAGTGTAGTGCGGTGATAATATTAATAGTAAATTTATCTGATTGATCTGACCCGGAATTTAGTACTCCCAAGCATTATGTATACGAGGTTCAAGCCCGCGTCATACCTAATCTGAGGATGAGTAAATCGGTATCGCGATAGTGACACTCAAATTGTACTCTAAATCATCACGAGTACCCAAAGGTAAACGAGATATAAAGATCCACAATTATTATGTAACTATGCAATACGATCATAATCAATCACTAAATTCATCGGATTAATTTTATACACATGCACTAACACATTAGGTTGGGTTCATGTATCCCGGCCTTTTAAACCTAGCCGGACATATTAAACTGAAGGATGCATGAAATAATAACGTTGCATGCGAAAGAACTCATGATAACACTAGATCGAAATACGTGGCTAAGCATTAGAAACGCATAAATTTATTCAAATCACGCAGAAAAATTACCATGCAAGAATAATGATCATAAAAATAAAACTTAGATTACAACTTGAAAACAAACCCGGAAGTGTATGGATCTTGCAGCAATTAATTGAAGTTATGTTCCTAGATGTTCTCCTCACTTTTTCTCTATCAAAAACTACCTAAAACTATTCAGAACGGCTGTTCCTAAGTTACTACCTACGTATCCCACTCTTTTTGGAGAGTTTTAACCTAAAAGGAAACCTTAGAGCCAATCAGAATAAAGGAGGCAAATTCGCGCATCAGGACCCCCGAACCGGTTCGCATGTACCCCGAACCGGTTCGCCCCCAAACCGGTTCGCCCCTGGGTTCGCGAATGTTTGCTGGTCTGGGGTGCTTTTTCTTCCATTCAACACTTAGAATTTTTTTCTTGTTTTCTTTCCTTTCTTCCTTGGATTTTTCTTTAACTTCAACGGGTCATAACTCATCAACCGTAGCTCGAATTTGGGTGCCGTTTCTTTCAGTGTTCTCGTTGTTCCGAGCTCTTCAACTTTCCAGTTGATTCCTCCTTCGGGATCTGGCTACAGAATTACCAAAATTCCCTTGAACTTGCCTTCTTAGCTTTTCTTTCATTGTCTCGCTTTCTCTTTTGCGCTGCTTGCATAATTAACCCGTAAAACCAATAAGAGAAGCACGAAACACGAAATACTTGCCAACGAAGATTAGTAGCATAAATGTGCGTAAAATCCATATAGGTTACATCACTCGGGTTCACAAATGCACTGAAATTAGGGGAATAAATATACAAATTTATGTCCAATCAAGTTTTATCCTCGGAGGATGAAGCGTGTTTTATGTGACACGGGCGAGTCAGTTTATTTTATTTTTATTTATTGCCAGATTCTCATGTGAGAAGAATTTAGTGCGTATATCTATAGCGTTATTATAATGTATATGTTTCCTGGGTAAAGTGAGATTGTCTTTAATGTTCTCCGCGGAGGACAAATGAGTGCATTGTTAGTGATTTATATCCTTTATTGATAATTCTACTATTAGTAATGTGATATGCGAGTACGCTATTATACTAATTATGGTTTATAAAAAATGGTTAAAACAGTAGTGGGCAATAATTTCAAGGCTATCGGAGTGGTTTCCATAGGGAAGCATGTTTGGTTCTGGTAAGGCCTCACCTACGAGAGGGCTAAACTCGCACTTATATTATCTATTTTAGAGATTCAAAGGAATAGTGGCCTTGAGATATTCGATTCCGGTGTGTGTAGGGACTTTGTTGTTATGATTCAGTATGTACTAGGTCTACTATTGAGCGAAAAGATTTAACTCATTATTATGTTTGGCACTCAGGACTTAGTGTTAGGAAGAGCGCATTGATATATCTATCCTTTAGAGATGTGAGAGATAAGAGTTATACCCATATGTTTGGGGACAGGATTTCGAGGACCCCGATTGTACGTAGTTGAGGTTAATGGGATATGATTACCACCAATAATGAACGATTGTAAAATTGGCGAAATGTTATTTGTTAAGTGTAATTACGGAAGGAGATGTAAATTTTCTGTCAAGAAATAGAATTAAGGGTTACATGCTATGGACGGAGGGCCTAACGGATTTCGATAACTGACAATGCTAGGTAGTAGTGTATGGGGGGTTACGTATTTCTCTTGGCGAGGCATCCCACGCATGAAACTTAGCGTAGGGTTGGAAGTGGGAAGGTGTTTGGTCATTAGTCTATGAGTTTGGTACCTCGGTCGTAGTAGTAACAAGTAATTATAACTGTAAGTTGGAAGTTGAATTGCGATTAAGGAAGAGCCAGTGGTTTGGTAAGGAGACATTGTAAGTTTTGTCTTATCACCACGAGTTAAGGGGTGGAACGATGATAAGGAGGATTTAAAATTTCGATTTCTAGGGTGATTGAGAGTATCTAAGTGTGGTAATCACGGTGTGAGCACAAGGAAAATAAGGAATTGGGTGCTATAAGTGGAGCGTATGTGATGCTTATGTTAGTATACACGGTTTATAGGGTGTGTGGGCATCTTGGTTAGCTGATGTCAAAATCGTCTGAGTTAAAGGGACGTGGAAATAGACGTGTGGAATAAATGTTTGAGAGATTGACATAACGAAATGGAAGTGGTAGAGTGGATTGGGCGTCGTGTGAAAGACGATAAATCCCTATATTTGTATTCAAATTAGCACACCGAATCTGGTTGGAAGGTTGTGGGAAGCCATTTATAATGGGGTATTCCTTGAGAATGGTAGAATTCAATTATTATGGAGAACACTCGATGGAGTTTTAATTAGTCAAATGTTGAGAGAGACTAATGCGTACAAAGAATGAAGATGTTAGTATGGTATAACAGGTCCGGAAGTGCACATCGTGGAGAAAAGTTCATGGGTTGGAACTTTCAGTATACACAAAGGAAAGAAGGGGAGTATTAAGTGTCACTTAATGTGAGACATTACAAGTAAAAGTCGGTGTCGAGCGGGACATAGTGGGTAGTCTCCGGGGGCACTACTCATAAATAGAAATCGTTTAGAACAAGAGGGCCAACCAGAGAATTTTGTGGCTACCGATGATTCCGGTAAGGGAAGAGGCCAGTGAAGTTGGTAAAGTTTCCTTGATGGGTTGCTAACCTCAAGGCAAGATCAAGGGTTCATTCGAACATGTGGAGCAAGTCGCCCAAGAAGGAAGTGATCGCTATTCCTTTGGGGTGATTTACCATATTAACTAGTGTTCCCCAGTCTTCCTTTGAAAGGAAGAATCGCGTCGGTACATGATCTCTCTCCTTAGGGTGAGACTTTCAAATCCCACTTTCAATATGGAATTTTGGTAAGCAGCGAGGATAACACTTCGTGTTGAGCGGGTTGTATCACCCATAGTCCGGAGAGTAGGCGGGCGATAATTAACCATTAGTGGAGCCTTGTGAAAGTAATTTTGGATTCATTGTGATCGTTTCATTTCCACAACGGTTATTGATAGCAAGTGGAGTATAGTACAATAATTGGGGAAGGATATTACCTAATGGTAGGGTTCTGTGGGAGCACTCGTACCTGTTTATTGTAAACAGATGCTTATTGAGGATTTGGTATGGGGAAAAACCTTAATTTTTCTTATTTTGAATGTTAAGAGATGGGCGGATAATTAGAATTTTGGATTGGGTGAGTTAGAGTCTGACGACTATAGTGGAATTCCATAACTTTTTTAGGCGAACAAAAGTGGTCAGATGCTCGTATGGTTTATCTCAGAATGGGAGTTTTGTGTTTAGATAAATCCGAGTGGTTCTTAGGTAGTGAGGTGCGGCCTCCCAATGATAATGAAATAATGGGAATTAATAATGTATAGGTGTGTCTTATGCGGACGTTGTTGGATAGGAACTCTATGTGAAGTGTCTTTGATGAGAGTGTTAAGCAAGTTTGTTGTGAGGCGGGGGCTATAATGATTGAGCGACTTACTATGTAGATAGTTTGCGTACTATTAGGCCTTATTTTTCAAATTTCAGGACAAAATTCCGTTATTAGGGGGGAAGTATGTAATACCCCGTATTTTTATGACTTTCAAAATTTGGGAATTTATTAAATTTAAATTGAGTTATTAATTTAATATTAATCCGGAAATTTACTTTAAATATTTACTAGCGTGACGAGAGTTAGTAATTATTGGAAATTTGTCGAATATTACTAAATGAGTAAAGTAATACATAAGATTGATTATATAAAAAAATTGTCACGAGTGAATAAAATAGCAATTATGAAAATTTAAGTCGGGACGCGCCCGTGTTGTGTCAGGACTAAATTATTATTATTAAAAGTGAATGAATTATAAGTCACCTGTATGATCGTTTCGAGTGCGCCAATGGGTCCGTAAGGGTCGATATAGTCAAAATAATATACCCGGGGATTTAGTTTGGGTCGCGGGGCATTTTTAGGCCTAATTGACATCCCGGGAGGGTATTACAGATATTTCGTATTTTTTGGCAATTAAACCCACGAATTTCCCAAGGTTATATCATCCTTTAGGAGTTGTCGTCTAGGGTTAGCAAGAGCAAAATCAAAGGACGACCATTAGAGAAGAGGTGGGAAAGCTTCCCAAGCAATTTAATGCCGAAAACTCAACCGTTTGCACCGCCACCACCACCGAGTCGTAGATCGTGAGACGGGGAACGCAACCATACTACTTTCTTTCACAAATCAAAAACTCAATTTCCAGACAAGTATTTATCTTACTTCTCTTGTATTTAATGTCTCACCATGTTAGATTAGGATGGTTAAACCTACGTTTCATGGACGAATGTAATGATTTAGAGAACCCAATCACATGTTATAGAGAAAATAAATAAATTCTGGAATCTAAATCATATGTAGAGGATTACCCACGAAATTGGAATAATTTAGAAGTTATAAATCTGGAAAAAGAATTAGAACAATGGAAGTTTAGTGAAAAACTAGGGTTCTTTATAATTAAGACAAATTAGCCCTTTAATTCAATCCCGTTGATGAATTTGTACATGTTGCATGTAGGAAATCATGCATATATGTATAAATAACTACTAGTAATGTTATTTCGAAGTTTGGGAATCGATAATGATGTTTTGGAGAAATTTGAAAGATGAAACTCGTAGGTTTAAATTGCAGTTTCTGGGCAAGAACAGCTTGATCGATCGACCGACCCAAGAACATCGATCGATCGATCGACCCCTCCTAGAAAACTGCATATTTTTCTTCTGTTGGTTCAATCTGATTAAAATGCGTAGTAACCCTTGATTATTATTATTGTGGGAGGATAATGGGAGTAGGGGCTAGGTAAACTCCGTTGAGTAAGAATTTAATATAAGATGAAATTAAGGGTTAACGGGGAGTTATTCACACATATGAAATTATGCGTACGTTTGATAAAAGGTCGAGACTTGTAAGGAAGCGAGACTAGAATGTAAGTGAGAGTGCCTACTGAAAATATACTTAGGGAGTTAGAATACTTCAAGAGGCGAGAAGTAGGTGTGGAGTAACTTATATATATGAGAATAAAAGTGACAAATTCATTACGCGAGATAAGAGCAGATAATTATAATTATGGGTTGTGGGCGCACCTAATTTAAAAATGTGAATATTTATATATATGACTGTATGACTGTGCATATTATATATCTGTGTAAAAATCATACCCTGGCTACTTGCTATCACGGGGGTTTCTACGCCGGGGCAGTCTTATCTCGATTGGACCTTTATGGGGGATATTGACTCGTGCCGTAGACGATAGTATCCTCGATACAGGCTATCCGAAAATGATAGTCAGATGTTCTAAGAGACGCGAGGGTATGTGCTGACCTCTTAGGACCTGGAACTATACTTCGCCTCCATTTGTTTGTGTATTGTGTTAATACAGTCCGAGAGTGATTCCGAACTAGTATTTCCCTTAGTTTGTGTGATACGGGGACTTGATAGCAGAGTATACAAGCACCATAGGTTTTATGTGGGGTGTCGTTAGTATATATATTATATGTGTGACTAATATATATACGTATATCTATATGAGAACTTTCTACTATGCGTATAACTAGATAAGTAATGAATAAATGCTTCAATTTTATTATAAGCATTCGGGAACTTTATAAGGGAAATGAGCTGTTTTAAATAATGTAGAAATCTCTAAGAGAATGATTTTCTAAAGTAAATATCATAACCTCGCTTGTCACCTGATAAAATCTTATGGAATAAGTTAGAGAAACTTACGAGATTTATTAGTACGGTAGGCGTGCACACTAGAATGAGAAGTGAGAATTCTCAAGAGAGTGTCGCATACTAACATGGTTGTTGCATTAGCCGGTAGGCATTTTAAATACTTGCTAAACTAATTTTAAACTATTTTACACTCAGGCTCTGACCCGTTTCCTGTTATTTCTTCTCTCTTGTATATATATATAATACAGTTGCCCAGCCACAGGGGCGTCATGCTTAGGTTCTTTGGACCAGACGCGTTGCAGCTTATGTGGGAGTTGCAGGCCATTGCTTAGACGATCTCATTGTTGACTCCAGTCCTACTTTTAGTTCTTATTAGTTAGGGCATGTGTCTCCCATTTCTCTATTCAGTTTGGATCTTTTTTCTAGAGATTTACATTCCTTTATATTTCCATTTGTTGGTACTCTTTGGGATTTAATTACTATCAGGATGGTTTTATTTATAGTTTAAACTGGTTTGGTTTATATGGATGAATCTAATTCTTGTGTGTTATTATCCATCTTTAGTATGTCAGAGTTCTTAAATTATTGGTTATTTAAAAAGGTTTTCATATTTGGATTTAATAAAATGGAAATATGGTTTTAAAATTGTTCGACACTTAGCTTAATTATTTAAGGTGTTTAAAATTGGAAATTTTATTTTGCGACAGTGATGCTAAGAATGAACCAACCGTTCACCTTGATTTTAATTTAATAAAGGACTGATCACCCGATATTTAATTAGGCGAGGTGTCACGCTATTAACTACTTAAATGGATTAATAATGTAAAGAAGCATATAGTGTTCTTTCACATACATGAAATTTGTATTCGTGTTTGAATTGTGTATTGAATCCTCCGGGTCTCTGAAAACTTGGATCTCGACTCATGCTTTCTACTTTGTCATCCAATCACTTCATGTACCTACATAGAAGAATTTCGGCTAAAAAATAATATTCAAGCTTTATATAATATAAAAACTACACATATTATGTGGAAGATGAGCGAAATAATGAAATTGCTCACTATGGAATTTTGTTAAGCACCATGATTTCCAATATTAAGCCTATTTAATCCAAACCAAGATATGAGGAAAGTAACCTACGTTGACAATTATATCCAAAGAAAGATAGGCATTTTGTCAAGCATCTAGGTGATATTTTTCAATAACAATTGCAAATCCATGGAAACACCACCCCATTCAAAAGAAAAGTAAAAATTCCATATATCCACCCAACATAATTCACTTTTAAAATATCCCATTATAATTTAATGAATAGTAAAACAAAATTAATATCTGAATTGTGAACAAAATATATTTGGGCAAATTAAATGATAGGTGTATTTAAGATTAAGATAAGGACATGAAATAAAATGAACTCCGTATAACTAACAAATAAATAATACATTCAAAATTAAATATGAAAAACTGGAAAATCAACACCAAAATAGGCAATCCAATAATTTTATTTGAACCTTGAAAGAATTGAGATATGAGGTTTGACCACAAAATAAACTTTTTATAGCTAACTTTGCTAACTAACATCAAAGGAGCGAACTTCGTCTATAAAACAAAGGATATTTATTTAAAAGAATTAGTAAAACAAAACCAAATTCATTAGCTACAATAAATATTGTAAGACTAAAAAATGTAAAATCAACATCTTAGCATTGATCTACACAGTATTTACAAATCCGACAAAGAGTCCACAAAACGTCGATAAACTTAGTAGAAGCCCCCTACAAAAATAAATGAAATAAAAAGATAAAAATAAAAGCAAAAATCTACAAACCCGAAAATTAGTTACAATAAAATTCTAATGGGCCCTAAAATCAGTTGAAATAAAATTTAAGAATAGTTACAATAAAATTATTATAGAAGGAAATAAGGCCCAAAGCAATAAACCCTACAACTCAAAACTTACACTCACCCCAAATTTCTTTATTTTACAGGTCTGTGAGTAAGAGAGTAACATGGAGAGGAAAATTCGAAGACAATAAAAATTCGAAGACAGTAAAAAATCATATAAAATTGAGTAAGAAAACGAAAGCGAAAAAGAGAGATACCCTGTGGTGGTTGTTCTCTGAGGTGGTTTAACCCATTAAAACTCCAAATCTCCCAAAATCTGAAGAAACGCAGAAAACACACAAATCTCGCAATAAATGCAATTAATCTCCTCCAAAAATTCATAAAATTGAGTGAAAATAAAGTACCCATAACAGATACACGTTATAGTGCTTAGATCTGCAAAAAAAATGTTAGAATGAGTGTGTGATGAATAAATAAGCGTACCTGAGGCAAGAAACCTAAAAAATCATAATAATGAATTAAAATCTGAGTTTGTAATCAATAAAAAAATACATGAGCAAAGAAACCCAGAATCGAAGAAATAAAAAAACCCCAAAAATTCAAAGCCCCCCAAATCGAACCTTGACAGGTGAACGGTTGAGAGTTGAGCGGCTGACAGGTGACCAGGTGCTGAGAGGCTTTGTGAGGGTTTGTGGTTGCGAGGGTTCATGGTGAGTGCGGGGCGTAGAGGAGAGGAGGAAGTGGAGGCGACGGTGTGGAGAGGAGGGGGGAGTTGTTTCGTGAGAGGGAGAGAGAGGGGTAGGGTTCGGGGGAAAGCATGAATGAGAGAGAGAATGAGAAGTCGTGTAGGTTTGGGGGTGTCAGAGAGGGAGGCAGATGAGGTAGGGTTTTGGGTATGTGTTAAAGTGTAAGTTAATCTCACCCTTCTATTTCGTGCTTAGGTGGCACTCATGGCACTCATCCTAACCACAAAGTGTCTTTCCATCTTATGAATAGTAAAAACACCATTGTAACTTATATATATATATATATATATATATATATATATATATATATATCAATGTTATAAAAAATAAATATATGAATAAATACTCTCACTAAAAAATTACAATCTCATCCAAACATGAAAAAAACATATGGGAACAAATAAATGTTTACACTTAAAAGAACAAAAAAAATTGACCTAATTGATGAAAACTTATCCTTAATGAAATTGAAATTATTGACCAATTTATCGTTTTCCTTTAGTTCAGATCTAAACATAAGAAAGAAAGATATATACAATGTTTTATAAGAAAATTTTGACTCCAAAATATGGAAAAAAAATCAATATAATTATATAGTTCAACCATTAAACTCATGATAATATTAAAAATCTATTACTCTATATAAAAGTTCATAAGTTTCTCTCAAGGGGTGACATGTAAGCTTTGAAAAGCCTTAATATTGCTTGAAAAATTTTTGTGAAGAGAGAGAAAATTCACCTAATCACACCCACGTACTCCCTCAAATCTCTCACAACATATCTCAATGCTTCTACCCCCCCCCCCTCTCTCTCTCTCTCTCCTTTCCATCAGTGCCCTTCCCACCCGTCTCTTAATCTTCTCTTCATCCATAAAGATCCGTTCCAAATGACAAAACCTACTAAATTTTTTACTTCAATTCCATTTATTTCTTCTCATTGGGTATACCGTATACATATAACGTTTAGCAACAGCAACAGCAAAATCATAAAGTTATTTTTGTAGATTGGGGAAAACTTTCTTTTAAGAACTTTCCTACCGAGAATTCATTTGCAAACGAAATAAATACATCAAGATAATCTCCTTAAAGGGTTTCACTTTCTACATTCAGATATAGGTGCAATGTTCTCTATACTAATGTATACACATATATTTATACTCATGGGTTACCATATTAAATATATATACATGTGTGTGCAATGTTCTTCTATCTTTATTGCCCCTTTAATTTTAATTTTCTGGACAATGAAAATGGTAACAAGAGGTACACGGAATCGATGTTCTACGAATACTATTGTAAATAATATCAAATATGGGATAACATATTCTTTGTTTAGGGTATATTAGATATTATATGAAGTTTTAATTACATCTTGCCATTTTATTTTCTATGTTTTGCAATTTTTTAATTTTAATTTTTTTTAATTTTATATTTCATCCGTCTCAAATTAAGAGTCATCTATTTTTTTTTTATCGTTCCAAATTAAGAGTTCACTTTCATTTTTTTGACATAATCAATAAACCCAATCCCGTGATGGTGAACAATCGTTGATCTTAGCCATTGATTGATTGTATCATTAATTTATACAAAAAAGAGATATGAACTCTTAATTTAGGACGAATGATATAATTATTTTGTCCAAATGTGAATGAAAGGAGAATTATAATACACTTTAAATCGAATAAAATCTTCTTCAATTGATTTTGCGAAATAAGTTTGTTGTAATGTTCAAATATATAAATATGAGTGGTGCTATGGGTACGAAATAACTCCCCCAAATCTTCCTCAAATAGTATTGATGAGTTGTGTCCTGACGGGACCCATACCATAAGGTATAACACTTAAAGCTATTTGAGGATGATTTGGGAGAGTTGTTTGGGAGACATAGCATTTTCCTATAAATATATATGTGATGCCGTGCGAGTTGCATAGTACTCAAATTAAAAACCAAATGGTATAGAGTTTGAAGAAACCACTCAAACGTCCGTGGGGAATCTCACAAATGTAGTCCAAATATCCATCAAAGAACATCCACGGTCAACGGCTGAAGATGAAACAAAACCGACAACAACAGGGACAAAGCTCCGATAATTTTATCCTATGTGGACACTAACTTTTGTGGCACGCGCTGAATCTTCATATACGTTGTTTAAATTTAGTTTTTCAAACCTCATACTCTCAACCATATAAACCTGCATTAATCATCAAAAACTGTACACCACCAAAAAATACAAAACATTACGACTCAACCTTAAACACAACATATACACACACAAATGCCCACTCAACTCCAAAAGAATTATCAACATAAAAAAGTAGGAAGAAAAGAGGATGCAAAAAATCCAGTCTCAAAGAAAAGCCAAAAAAATGCTCAATGTCCTGCCACGACAGTTAAAATTAAAAGAATAGTATTTAGGGTCGTTTGGTTCCCTATTCAGAAAATTTGATTTAAACACTGTTTTTAAATACAATTTTAAAATTCAGTTTTTTGTGTTTATAATTATTGGTGTGCGTTTGGTAAAGTTATTTTTAAATATAGTTTTTTGAAAATTTGACAAAATTGACAAATATGTATATTTATATCATACATATGTGTGTGTGTGTGTGTGTGTGTCTATATATATATATATATATAATTAAACTCCACAACATACCTCATTAAATATACCTAAAAATTCATGTTATTAAATGTACATGTATATAATTTATGATGTATGTATGTATGTATATGTATACATTCATGTATCATACCTCATTAAATATACCTAAAAATACATGTTATTAAATGTACATGTATATAATTCATGATGTATGTATGTATGTATATGTATACATTCATGTATCATGTATGTATGAAAGTTTTATGTATGTTTATATATATATATATATATATATAATGAATTATATACATGTACATTTAATAACATGTATTTTTAGGTATATTTAATGAGGTGTGATACATAAATAAATATACCTAAAAATACATGTTATTAAATGTACATGATACATGAATGTATACATATATATACATACATACATCATGAATTATATACATGTACATTTAATAACATGTATTTTTAGGTATATTTAATGAGGTATGATACATGAATGTATACATATACATACATACATACATCATGAATTATATACATGTACATTTAATAACATGTATTTTTAGGTATATTTAATGAGGTATGTTAGGGAGTTTAACTCTCTCTCTCTCTCTCTCTATCTATCTATCTATCTATCTATCTATCTATCTATCTATATATATATATATATATATATATATATATATATATATATATAGAGAGAGAGAGAGAGAGAGAGAGAGAGAGAGAGAGGGACTCTCACATGCGGACCCATTTGAATACATACCTCCATACGGACACTTCCAACAATACAATATCACTTACAAACCTTCTCTCTCCTCTCTCTTACTGTGTCAGCCGAATGAGTACACATTCTCTCTCCTCTCTCTTCTGTCTCCAACAGCTACACACAAACCACACGCAACCTTTCCTCAACCACAACTTTAGAGGAACTCCTTTTGTTCTCTCCTAGTTCACCATTCTTAACCAAAAAGAGTCTAAGGCAAATATTGAAGGTCAACAATGGCTTCCACTGATTCAGGTAAGAATCTTGAAGTTTTTGTACGGTGAAATGTTCAGACGTTTAAGTCACTTTATCGTTGGTAAATTTTTGGTAAAAATCTACAAGTTTTTGTAAAAATCGTCACTTAAACGTTTAAGTCATGTTTTATTTTTTGGGGGGGCTTTGATTCATGTTTCAACAGATTATAAAACCTTACTCCTTAAATGACCTGTTAAGACATGTTTCAGAGGTAATTTTTGGGTTCTTTGATGTTTGTTTTATCATCTATAAATGACTTGTTTTATCATCTAAAAATCCATCCGGTTGTTTTTTAATAAACAATCCACCATTGTTTTTAACAGATTTGACCTGTTATATCGTTATAACGGAAATGTTAAATTTTTTTTGGTTTCGGTTGTTTTTTAATAAACAACCCACCATTGTTTTTAACAGATTTGACCTGTTATAAAACGAAAATGTAATTTTTTTTTTAATAAAACAGTTCTGAAAAAAATTACTTTTAGATGATAAAATAATTGGTTGATTTATTGTTAGATGATAAAAATAATTATTATTAGATGATAAAAAGATGTCATGAATGGTATTATTATTAGATGATATTAATTGTTATTAGATGATGAAAATAATTAATTTTAGATGATAAAAATCTATTAAGAAATTATTATTAGATGATAAAAATAATTATTTGTGAAGAATTTATTTGTTCAAAATGTTGTTTAGTTGATTTATGATTTTTTAACGGTGTGAAATAGTTATTTATTTATATTATTTTCTCATCTCAGAAATGAAATCTAGCGTCGCGTCGGAAAAAACGCCATTCTCGTGCTACTGCGGGGACGAAACACTGATCAAGTTGAGTACCACCGCAAAAAATCCAGGAAGGCGTTTCGTTGCATGTCCAAATTACAAAGCGCGGTCCTGTGGCTATTTCAAATGGATTGACCCGGAAACAACAATTTCTGAACGATTCCTAAATCTTCAAAACCAAGTTGATATACTATCAGAACTGAATAATATCGAGAAGGAAAAAAATGAAAAATTTAAAATGTTGATTGCAATTGAAAGAGAGCGGAATGCGCATCTACTTGAATTGCTGATTGAGCAGGAGACGAAAAATGAGAAGTTGAGAGGGATATTGAAGAAGTTGTTTTGTTTTATTGTCGTTGTTAGTGTCATAGGTGTCGCAACCTTTTTATCGTCGTAGTTGTTTGTACTTGTTATTGTTGTATTTGTTGCTACTTTTTATCTATGTTTATAATGTTTATAATGGTAATGTCTATTAATGTTATCTACATTAAAAGTTATATATGTTTATAATGTTTAGAAGGTAATGTTAAAAGTTAAAAGTTAACATTCATAACATAATATAATGTTAACAGGATGTTAAAGGTAATGCATTCTAAAGGTAATGCATTCTAATTGTTAATAGATTGTTTATTAATGTTTAAAGTTATCATTGATCAATTGTTTATTAATTAATGTTAAAAGTGAACATTTATAACATATTATAATGTCAACAGAATGTTAAAGGTCATGCATTCTAAAGGTCATGCATTCTAATTGTTAACAGATTGGTTATTAATGTGGACATTCAAAACGTTGTATGAAATGTTCATTACAGATTAGAAGATGTTACAAAATGTTCATTACAGATTACAAGATGTTATAACATATTGACATTCAAAATGCATTCAAATTGTTAACAGATTACAGTTGACATTCAAAATGTTATAACATCTTCAAATTCCAATATCATCTCTTGAGGCTTCATCCATGGATTCATCTGTCGAATATTCATCATTTTCCAAATTCACGAATGCGTTTCCATCCAGAGTTGTATGTATGCTGCATATAAGACCGAAACATAACTTAATAAGTACAATATAAAATATTTATTATTCAAATGAAGAATTTAATGAAAATAAAAAAGGTAATGCATACCCATTTGCAACGGGACAATTCCTCTTATCGTGCGATTGGCCAATTAAACCACAACCGTTACAACGACGAGATTTGTTTTGTTTTGCCTTTCGAAGTGCCTTTTCCTTTCCTCCTTTAAATCTTTTGCCACAACCCTTTGCTCGTACTTGGTTTGGCTCGTTGTAACTTTCCTCCATCTGTGCATTTGGCCCAACTACCAATCGGTTTGTTCTACGATCACTAACACCACATCCCACGACACCAACTATTTGATTGATTTTATCATTTGCAACATCTAAAGCATCCGTATATGCTCTCATCGTGTCTTCGTTTGTGAGAGCCTTATCAACCAAATTCAAAGCAAGTTGAATCAACCGAGCACGATTTGAGAAATATGATTTCTCATCATTTATAATTATCCCACCCTCGACAACATCCCCAACTTTTACCGTTTTTGTCCATCGCTTCAAAATATAAGAGGCCGGCAATTCTTCAAAGTCATGAAACTTTTGCAAGTACGATAAAATATGTCTACACGGGATACCGGAGCTTTCAAACTTCTGACAAGTACATGTAGCAAAGTTGGACACCTTGTCATATGTAATTGTTCGAGATTTGTACGACTCTATTTTTTTCCGAGTAATCTTGTAAACACATTTAGTGCACTCGTCAACTACTTGTTCAAATTTATAATTTGAAAAGTCTCGCATCTCATCTTGAAATTTATCAAACGCTTGACGTGTATATAAGTCAACCATTTGTAACAACACATCATTTTCCAAAAATAATTTCGGTTTCTCCGTTAGATCTTTGTGGTCCAAAATTTTTTCTTCGTGTCGTTGCCTAAGAAGGCCCCTACCAAAGTGAATTATAAAATCTACTAATGAATTTTTTTTGGACACGTACCCTTTGAAGAATGAATGAGCACTCTCCGCTCGTTGGCTACTCGACATACCGGCGGAGAAAACGTGATTCACATAACATGGAATCCAAGTCGAACGGATGTCAAACATATTGCGTAGCCATTTATTGTCAGTCAAGCCACTCCTCTCAATGAGATCAATCCACTTAATATCAAACTCTTCCTTCAACTCCGTATTCCAAATGCAATCCGAAAACACACTATAGTAAGCATTATATGTCATGGAGTCTATCTTTTCAGAAAACTTTGTCAATATATGCCAACTACAATATCTATGAAACGTAGTAGGTAGGGCGATTGATATTGCTTTTGTCATTGCCGGATCTTGATCAGTGATAATCATTTTCGGGGCTCCTCCAGGCATTGCATCCAGAAAATGATTGAATAACCATATGAATGAATCGACCGTCTCATCACCCAAGAAAGCACAACCAAATACAATAGTCTGACCGTGGTTGTTAACACCCAACAATGGTGCAAATATCAAACCGTACCGATTGGTGTTGTACGTTGTATCAAATATTACAACATCACCATAAAAATTGTATGAGTGTCTTGAAGAAGCATCGGCCCAAAAACAATGTGTTATTTTGTTATCTTCATCGGACTTCATTTTGAATGTGAATGAAGGATTTTTATTTTTCTCGTGCTTCAAATACTCAAAAAACACACTTCCGTCATGCCCTTTCATCTCTCTTCGCAAGTCCCTCTCGTAATTGTACAAATCCTTTTGCGTACATCCAATGTTCTCAAAACATCCCGCCTGCAACCCAAGAAAATTAAATTATTGATGTGTTGGGATGTTAATAGCACTAAGTTGTTGGGCCAAACACTTTTGGGATTCTGAAAGTCTACGGTGCGATCGCAAAAGATGTGTTTTTCCGGGAGTAGACAACGGGTGATTATGGGCCCCAATAAATTGACTGACTATGAATGACCCAGTTGTCCCCTTCACAACAGCAAGTCTAGCACGACAACCTTCTCTAACTACACCTCGCTTTCTTTTAGCACTTGGCTTTGCAATCACCGTACCCTTGCCTTCTTTAAAACATACGTACTCCTTCCGAATAATCTCATCAGTTCCACGTTTTTTCTTCTCGCTCCACTTTCTAACGCTAAAGCCCGCGACTTTGGAATACACATTATAAAAACCGTGGACTTCATCTAGTGATTGAAACTCGTGTCCCAGTTTGGGAGTGATGTCCTCTGGGACTTGAGGATAATATTCTAAAGAAGATGCCGCTAAATTAGAATCAACATGGACGTCTACATCTTCATCCACAAGAGTTATTTCTAAATTATGCCGACTCTCTAGATCAAAATTAATATTCTGACATATACTGCCCGCACCATCATAATCACCCGCCATTTATCTGCAAAAAAATCAACCAATAATATTTTTAATAACAGCTAATATTTTTTTCCAAAGATTAAAAACTGGTTTTCAACAGATTTTAATAACAGCTAATATTTTTTTGAAAAGATTATAAACTGTGTTTTTAACAGATTTTAATAACAGCTAGTATTTTTTTCAAAAGATTAAAAACTGGTTTTTAATAGATTTTAATAACAGCTTATATTTTTTTCCAAAGATTAAAAACTGGTTTTCAACAGATTTTAATAACAGCTAATATTTTTTTGAAAAGATTATAAACTGTGTTTTTAACAGATTTTAATAACAGCTAGTATTTTTTTCAAAAGATTAAAAACTGGTTTTTAATAGTTTTTAATAACAACTTATATTTTTTTCCAAAGATTAAAAACTGGTTTTCAACAGATTTTAATAACAGCTAATATTTTTTTGAAAAGATTATAAACTGTGTTTTTAACAGATTTTAATAACAGCTAGTGTTTTTTTCAAAAGATTAAAAACTATTAATGTTTGACACTAGATAACAATGGTTTTTAACACATTTTAATAACAGCTATCAATACATGTTGCCTAACAGATAATATCAAGTTCATTTAACGTTTTTAATTACAATGAATGCAAATATCTTTAAAGGAAAGGTCTAACAACAAAGGTTTAACAAAGTATATTATACCATTTTGTCATACCTTTAAAGGAGCTTCAAATCTCAACCTCCACAGCTATATAAAATAATGGCATTCAAAAGTTTGTTCTTTTAAGGTTTGTGAATAAACAAGTTTTGTGGTTGAGGAAAGGTTGCGTGTGGTTTGTGTGTTGCTGTTGGAGACAGAAGAGAGAGGAGAGAGAATGTGTACTCATTCGGCTAACACAGTAAGAGAGAGGAGAGAGAAGGTTTGTAAGTGATATTGTGTTCTTGGAAGTGTCCGTATGGAGGTATGTATTCAAATGGGTCCGCATGTGAGAGTCCCTCTATATATATATATATATATATATATATATTTATAATGATGTCGCATATATAATTCACTATAAAATTATATATATACATGAATTGATAATATTTTTTAATACATATGTACTATATGTATATTTTATATTATTCCATACATTAATAATATATGTATAAAACTATATATAAGTATCATGTATCTATTGATAATATTATTTAACTTTATATTATTCCATACGTAATTTTGTGTATATGTACATATATATTTTTTATTTATAAGAATTACACACATTAATGTATTATGTATGTATATTATATATTAAGGTATAATTGCTTTAAAATATTAAGAATGAATAATTCTGAGTTGAAAAATAAAAAAAGCAGATGTTATAAAACACCCAAAATCTATTTTCTGAAAAACTTGATTATAACACAAGAATATTATAATTCCGTGTTTAAAAACGGGTTGTCAAACGAAGATTTTTATCAGAATTGTATTTAAACACAGAAAACAGAATTATAGTTGCAAACCAAACAGACCCTTAATGGTAGAGTGGTTCAATATTTTACTTTGAAAATAAAAATTCATGTTAAAAAGACGATATACCTTTCAGGACACAACCGCATATCCATAATTCGCAGTAGATGTAACTATATGGCGAATTCATCCACGTCTAGGTGCCTATAGTTATAAAATGGACCCTATAGGTCGATGTAATAATTTTCAAGTCACGAATTTTTTTTGGGGGGAACGATCCATATTCATAACTAAAACATATTAGCCAGATCTTCTTTTAGGTAATGCCAAAAACAACCTTTCAAAATTGAAACTATCACTTACTACCTAATTATAGAAGAATTTAGCAGTTACTAAGAAAAATAAGATCAAGAAAAACATTGTATATCATAATATACTATTCAACTTGAAGCTAGAACCAATAGAACATTACACTAGTTTTATTGCTCAGCACGAGACAAACAATTGCAAAATAAAACAAAGTAAATCTCACTTATAAATTTATTCATAAGGAATAAACTCATCCTTTTGAGCTTTAATAAGTACAACCGCAATATAAACTCAAAGAGTTGCATCAACCTGATCCCAAAAGAAAATTTACTATGCATTTTACTTAGCATAAAAAAGCTTATACGAGAAAGAGCTATATTTCTAATTATATAAAAAATTATATAAAAAAATTCTAATAATGGGTGATGTAGTTAGGTAGAAATCAATCCATAATTCATAGTATACATTACCCATTACCAAAACAGTTCCCAAATAAAGAGCCAGGAAGACTAAAAGAGGGTTCTCCTAAAAAACAACCATTAGCATCCTTAAAAAAACAACCATTAGCATACTTGTCCTCTGGACGTGGTTAATTAAAGAATCCACATAACTGTATAGAATGTTGGCTACTTATTATAGTTTATAAACATGCAATTGTCAAAACATATCCACAAATTCCTCTCTTATTTTACGGTAAAAGTAAATTTTGAAAAAAAAATAAAAAATGTAAAGAAATTGGGAAAATTACAACAGCGTTTGTGAAACATGAGACCACTAGAGAAAAGATTTCAAGTTGCCAGTGATAGGGAAACGAATATTAAAAAGACATAATAAGTGTAAGGAATCCATATAAGAGTAATAGAATATTTGAAGAGACATAAGGAAGATGAAACGAATTAAAGCATTCAAAGAGCCAAACAGGAAAAAATCGGAAGGGACACCTCAGTAAAAAAATAAGGGGCATATACCAAATAGTTTCTCAAATTTTTTTTAATACACATTTAGTCAAAGCTTTTAAAAAGTCATTTACCATGTCGCGACTTTTTGTTACAAAATAAAAGGCGTGGACTAAATGTGTATTAAAAAATATTTAAGGAACTTTTTGGTGTTTGATCCAAAAAATAGATTGAATTAACAAGGAAAAGAAACATCTCGAGAGAGAGAGTAGAAGGATAAAATTCCACGTGGATGGGTTGAAAACATCTCAATATCAACATTAAGCATCCCAATCCAAATCAAATAATACAAAACGCACAATCCCAACATTCACCCAGCATTTACAAAGAGATTAAATGTATATCAAGTCAAATAGTACAAAATGTAAAATCCTGAAATGATGCAATGAGAAACAAAACTCAAAATTCCTTCTAGCAATCAAAAGCTAAATAAAATCCCAAGATTGTTTTGGGTTTTAGGGAGTCAAAGCAAGAAAGATGCACTAAAACAAAACCTAGAAAGCCAAAAACCTAAATTTTTCTCCTCTTGTGACATTAAAAAATCCCAAATTTGAACTGGGTATCCAAATCAGAAACCAAAATAATTTCTTGCAAAGAAAAGAATAATTAAAATCCAATTCATCAGTAAAAATTACTTGCACCGGATTCTTGATAATTTCACCAAAACAAAACAAAAAATTATTGTTCTTGCGGGTCCCAACTTTAAAACCATACACTTTTGCCCTTGTGAAAAATCCCACCAGTTGCTTTTGTCAACCTTGAGTCGCCTCCCGAAACCCTTACTAGTTGAGTTAAAATATTGAGGAGTGTAATGGATTTCGGTTGAATGAAGTGAAGCGCAAAAATCGAGAACACCACCAACCATGTTGTTTTGCATATGGGTTTAGCTACTCATCAATGGTTGTTTGTTCTCTCTCAAATAGGAAAAATGATTGGATTAACATTAGTGGGATTTGAATAATTGGGGAGGGAGTTAAATAGGTAAGAGAAGTGATAATGTGAAGAGAAGTGATAACGTCCAAATACAAATGGGATGAAGAACTCAAAAAACGGTGGATTGAAATGGGTTAGATAAATGGTTCGATTGTTTTCGAAAAAAATCAAAAGTTGTTGAGCGAATGAAAAACGTGATGTTAATGTAAATGGAAGGAGTGCCACGTTGATGGATTACAAATGGAGCAATAGTTAAGGGTTGTTGATCATTTTAGAGTATATAATATATGTTGCGCTAAAGCAAGACTATCTCTGGCGACCAAGACGATAAAACTCACTCGGGAATTTTATCAAACACTTGGTGTGCGGAAAACACCCAAGACCTTGTTCCCAAAATGAACTAGTGTGCAAACTCCCAATCAATTCAACCAAGCATCAATGAAGAGACAATAAGAACATACAAGTAATCATCAAAGTAAAACAACAACGATATACCGTGGTTCACCCAAATTTGGGCTACATCCACCAAGGATGATTTCTTCTTTGTATAGATAAATGGAGGAACCCAAAGGTTATACAAACACACAATTTATCTCTCTTAGAAAGTCACTCACAACCTCACAAGAACTCACCCCTCAAATGGGAGCTCTAACACTCTTTAGCTTTGATAACTCACAAAATAGCTCTCAAACTTGTCATATCTCAAAAGCTAGAAATGACACTTGTATTTATAGATTTGAGCCAAAATGGCAAATTTGTAAATAAACAAAAACTGAAAAATAGGAGAGCCAAAATCAACAAACTCCACCTTGGCGATCCTGACGATCCAACCAATCTCTAGAATGCTGAAATTGAACCCGCTTGAAGACTGTCCCACCATCTACCAAGCTAATGCGATTCCCCCAGGCGATCCTCACGATCCAACCGAACTCGGAATGCAAACATCAAATCCGCTCTAAGATCATCCCGACATCTAACAAGCCAATACGCTCCACCCGACGCTAAGCCACCTCAAACTTCAACCATGAAGTGAGATACCGCAAGTCTTCACTCCAAGACTCCAAACGACTCCACCCGTCGAGGAACCAAGTTCTAAACTAAGAACTCCCCTGAATGCTTCCCATGTAACCATACGGTGAAGCTCGCTCCTCATGTAACCCGGTGAGTACACCCCCACACAATACATATAGCATACACCTTCTTTACACGAAACATTCAAACACATCAACACCATCTTCCACCTTGAGAAATAACCACGGATGAGAGGGAAAATTCCTCACCTCTCATACCCTCCAAATCTCACCCTCGAAAGATATACCAAGTCTTTGTCACGAAAAACTCCCGTTTGCCAATGCTCGCAAACAATAACTCATCGGCCTTCCTTGAACTAGCTACACACACCTCGAATCCATCACAGTCCTACACCTCCTCGATTCGAATCGGCCAATGCATGTGTGCAACTAAAGCGGATCAACATCACCCGTTGGCCCTGGAGGGGGACTTCGATCCATCCCCTCCACTAGTAGGTATTCTCCCATCACTACCGTCTACTCTTGGAAAGCTAGCACCCAATGTCTCCGCTTTGTTCACAAACGAGACATGCCTCGAATGTTCGATCACTTGTGCAGACCGCTTCCCTGTCTTCCTCGAAGTTTGATTTAGACGATACAACCCCTCTCTCCCCTCTCCCCTCACTAGGACCATACAACCGCGTGTGACTTTCAAGACTCCACCCGCCACCGACACCCGGCAACCCTTGGAATCCAAACGGCTAATGGATATCAAATTCTTTCGCAACTTTGGGACATAGGCCACACCACCCAAAGTGCGTTCCACCCCATCGAACATCTTGAGTTTCACCGTCCCAACACCCTCAACGGAAACCTTCTCTCCGTTAGCCAAAGACATGGAATCTTTTCCATTTTCAGTGAAAGTCTCAAAATATTCCCTCTTGGAGCAAACGTGATCCGACGATCCCGAATCTAATATCCAATCATCTTGGGAAAGAGAGTTAACCTTGGAGATTGTGAGAAGTTCTCCAAGTTCATCTTCATAATTCGCACTCGCTACCGTTGCCCTCTCGGAATCAACCTTGTCCTTAACCTTGTCGATCCACAAAGGACATTCTCGAATCATATGACCCCATTCCCGGAACTTGTAGCATTTCGACCCTTTACCACCAACACCTCTCGATCTAGACCTACTACCATCATTAAATCCCCGGTTGAAGTTCCTCCCGCCATTTTGCCCACCTCCGTCTCTCGCCATAAGGCCTTCATTATGGGAATACCCGTCACCTCCACCTTCCTTCTTTCTCATCGTGACATGAGATTGAATATCTTGCACAACCTCGTTGCACCGGAGCGTAGACTTCCCAAACATAAGCGTGGTCACAAAATGCTCGTATGAATCGGGTAATGATGCAAGCAACAACAATGCTCGATCCTCCTCAATGAATTGAACGTCTATCCGGTTCAAGTCATTTATCAAGGCATTAAATACGTTGATATGCTTCATCATATCCTCACCCTCCTTCATCTCAAGCTTGAAGAGTTTCTTCTTGAGGAACAATTTATTTGACAACGACTTTCCCAAATAAATCTCTTCAAGCTTATCCCACATGCCTTTAGCCGTGGTCTCCGCTATCACATTATTCAACACATCATCCGTGATAAGCATCTCAATACACGAAGCCTCTCTTTGATCAATGTCAATCCACTCGGCATCGGTCATGCCTACCGGTCGTCCCTCTACCCCCAACAATGCTAATTGCAACCTCTGTTGGACAAGAACGCCTCGCATTCGTCTTTGCCATAACCCGAAATTGATCTTCTCATCAAAAGCCTTCATGTCCGTCTTCATTGAGCCACTTGATCCATAACTCGGATCCCATCTCTTAGAGACTCCGCTCGTAGAGGTTGATTCTCGAGTACTCTCCACATTTTCCGTCATTTGGAACAAAAACAAAAGCTATGCCAAAATTGCCAAAATTGATTCAACCTCGAACCAAAATACCGGGCAAACAATGCAACCAAAGCTCTGATACCACTTGTTGCGCTAAAGCAAGACTATCTGTAGCGACCAAGACGATAAAACTCACTCGGGAATTTTATCAAACACTTGGTGTGCGGAAAACACCCAAGACCTTGTTCCCAAAATGAACTAGTGTGCAAACTCCCAATCAATTCAACCAAGCATCAATGAAGAGACAATAAGAACATACAAGCAATCATCAAAGCAAAACAACAACGATATACCGTGGTTCACCCAAATTTGGGCTACATCCACCAAGGAGGATTTCTTCTTTGTATAGATAAATGGAGGAACCCAAAGGTTATACACACACACAATTTATCTCTCTTAGAAAGTCACTCACAACCTCACAAGAACTCACCCCTCAAATGGGAGCTCTAACACTCTTTAGCTTTGATAACTCACAAAATAGCTCTCAAACTTGTCATATCTCAAAACCTAGAAATGACACTTGTATTTATATATTTGAGCCAAAATGACAAATTTGTAAATAAACAAAAACTGAAAAAATAGGAGAGCCAAAATCAACAATATATGTATCACTTTGAAGAGGTGCGTTAAAGAGAGAGAAACTTTTATTTAAAAACAATAATATTTGGATAAGCAAGCCCATTAATCAATAAGAAGAGACTTTTTCAAAAGAAACCTCCTCTCCTAGTAACATTTCATTGTTATTAAATTTAACTAAAATCATAATAACCAATGGCTTTATTATCCAAACAGGGCAACGTTATGCGGAGAAAATGATGTCAAAGTTTAATTAGGCACAGACACCTGATCAAACGAGTGACATTATATGTTCAGAATAAACACCCTCTCTCTCGAAAAAGAAAGAAAATACATCAACTTATTTCTACAATTACAAATGCTCGAAACACAAACTCTTAAGAATTAACCACATTGCACTTCTTCCTTATCTCTCCTGCATTTCCCGTTAGCACTTGGATGGCACCCATCCTCTTCATTGATTGGCCGAACTCTGTGAAAAATTTCTTCGAGCTAAGCATTTCGTTAACGATATTGCTAGCGCCCTTGTTGGTTAAAAGGGCAGCATCAGATTGGAAAAGTCCTTTTCGTAGCTTTAAGTTGGTAAAGTAATCATTGTCAAACTTTAGAGAACTCCTAGGATCCATCTCCACTGTGGTCGTATTGTCTGAAAGGGTTCGGCATTGTGTTCTCAAGAAGGCAGCATAGGTTGAGTTTAGAGAAGGGTCTGCATCTCCTTTTCCACTAAAATTGTATAGCCGGTTGCTAAAGAAATTGCAGTGTCCAATACCAATGGTATGTGCACCTGACAAATGTCAATATTTCTATTTTTACTTTTTTGGCATACTCGTATTTTGGATTACACTATACATTAGCATTTTGTGTGACACCATTCTTTTTTTGTGTAAAACATTTAACTATTACATCAAAAGCCTTGAATCGATTTATATAAGATCCCACCATCACTTTAATCACTTTCAATTGGTCTTGGGTTCTGAATTCAATATAGTATTAGCGCATTTTATCTTGTGGCTCAATGACCTAAGTACTCTATGTCAACGATTATAATTGGTTCACCTGTTTGACTCACACGACATGTAAGGAAATAATTTTTTTTTTATAAAAGAATATGAGATGCGGGCCCCCTACACCCAACATCTATTGATTTTAAATTGTATGCTCTAAATATAATAAATGTATGCTTCTGCTCTTAATTTAAACTATGCTCTCTTCCTCTGTTTATTTTGATCTTTTTTTTACCCGAACATTTTAAAAAGAGGGAAAGCACGAGTACTTTTTACAACAATGAGAAAATACCTGTAAATATGGTTAATAAGAGGGAGGTTTGTAATATATTGTTACATTTTGTTAAGTAAAAGTCAAGCGTATTTTAATTCAGCTTTTCTCTAATGCAGAATTGGTGATATAAAGACACGTAATGGGTGCTTCATGCATAATGTACATTTGACAATGCATAATTTGCGTTCATTGTTCTTATTTTTGCGGTTGACCGATTTCACACATGTTAGTAAAATGTTTTTTCAGAAGTATTCTGGTAGATGGTTAATGTTACTAATTAAAATATATTGACGTCATTAGTCAAAGTAGAATTGATACAGCATGCAGCTTATTTGATTAGTAGCTTTGTAAAAGAACCTATTGGTATAATCTAAATATGAGTTGACATCATTCTGTATGAAATACAGATTTACCTGATAAAACAACGAGATCATGAACAGTGAGGCCTTTGTTGGCAAAAGATTGCTTGAGGGTGGTGAAGTTGAGGAATGGGGAAGGGATGTTACTAAGAGCCTCTGAAGCACGGGATATACTTCCATCCCTTCTGCCAGTTACCACTTCCCACATCGATCTATTGAACTGCAAGGCTCACCAATGGCACATCGTAAATAAACCACCTTATTTTCTTATTGAAAGTCTGTTTGTTTTTCCTTTTAGTCCTTTTGGTCATAATGTCATATAAAATACGGTCTTACATAAATGCGATTGTTTAACTTAAAAACATACTTGGAAGGAAACCGAGTCTCGGGTTGCTAATGTAACAATGTCTGCACAAGAAACTATTCCAGGGCAGGTGTTCTCCAGTTGGGTCTTTATTTCATCAATCACATCAAATCCTGCAAGAGATAAATTTGGAGGAGACTGTTTCTCAGCCGTATTGTTTGTTGTAGAATCAATCAACACCGACGCATCACAACCCTGAGAAACCAACAAACCAGATTTGCCTTTAGTGTATCGTATCATAAAATATGCACATAATGATGTTTATTATAAAATGATATACATATATTGATAGATATGAGATTTGTCCAAAGAGTAAGCCTCTCAATCCAAAATTTTCCCACACATATAAGGGTCTTTGTGCTAAGAATGAGGGAAAGTTTCAATAATTAATGCGACGTTTGGGTTACACGCATGACATGAGACCATAACGAGTGGAAATATTGCTGCACAATACAATAAAGTAATTTGTATAATTTATATGAAGTTGATTTAATGTATTACCCTAACAAAACAGTCATGGAAATGCATCCTTAAGAACTTAGCAGGCAGTTCCGAATTGTTAGCCACATTTTTCCACGTAATGTCTTGAATAATCTGCTCAGCCTTGGGGCAACTCTTTTTGTAGAAATGCTTCCTCAAGTTGCCTCCATGGCAAATTCCTAACAGTGCAAAAAGTAAAATAGTGATTAGGAAGAAATTAAAGATACCCTTCATCTCTCTCTCTCTCTCTCTCTCTCTCTCTCTCTCTCTCCTGCTGATAGCAATGTAATGCATGTACCCTTATATATAGAGCCAGCATCCTTCTTACCCGTCTTAATATAATTCAGAAGGGGTCCAGGCACATGAAAACAGGTAAGCAACACCTTAAAATAACCGACTTTAACTTGTATGTGCCTGCGAGTGAAAGGGGGAGAGAGAGAATCAAACTGACATTTTCAAGTTATATCTTCTTTAATTTGTATACGCATTGAAACGAGCTGAGCACAAACTAATTAAATGGCTAGGTTCTACTTAGTATAATTCATGTTGCGTTTTCAATTGTAAATGTGTGGAAACTTCATTAGAAATATTATCATTCGTTATGCTTTATTTCATGAATTTTCTTGCCTCCAAAATCATGACTGTATTATGCACTACATTTATATGCCTTCAGCATTTCCTTGCCTTTAGGACTTGCGCATTTGGCTTTGAAATCCATATTACTCCAATGAATTTAACTAACACGAATGTAATAATTCCAATAAACCAACCTTCGAGCATGGACTAGTCAAGTTCTCTTTATTTGATTTCCAAGAATATTTAGAATGGTGCTAATGGCTTCCATGTCCCTTGGGGGTTTATACTAAGAACCTTAAAATATTAAGGACGAGATTCCGTTATATATAGTTAATAGGCACAAAAAATCAATACTGGATGCTCACAATATGTGGCCTTAGAGCATCCACAGTGAGATGCTAAAAGCCAATAAAATTTGTAAGTTCACAAATTCGGACGTTTACACTTGTGGGAAGAAGTTAACAAATTCCATTCCCCGATTTGTAGTGGTTCTTCAAATATACAAATTGCTTACTGAATTTGCAAAGGGTTCCTACGAACTTCTGAAGTTCGTAGGAATTCTTACGAACAAATGAAGTCCGTGGGAAGTATAAATAATTATTTTTATCTTATATTTGGGTTCTTACAAAGAAAAGATGTTCGTATAACTTCCTACGAACTAATGTTGTCCATAGGAAATATATTTATATTTCCTACGAACAACATTAGTTCGTAGGAATAGATTTTACAAATTGTTGATACTCACCACTGTAGAAGCAACTCTGAGAAAAGGCAAAACTCAATTTTCGTTTTGTAAATTTACCTTTCATTTCACTCCACCTCTCCAGATGCTCTTAGGGAGCATGCTATTATTTACTGTAAAGTAATGGCTTTAACTTGTATACAATGGGAACAACTCTTCTTATAACGATTCATCAAATTCAAAGTGTAGTTGAATTCGATGGATCAACCAGGATTGATGTTGATTGAATTAATCATCTACGGAGAGTTTAAATGCTGATATATTTGAACCCTTTCTTTATTTTTATTTTCCTTATTAAGGAGTAACTTTGCTATTTCTTCCCCCGTATATCAAGATTATTTTGTCACAACACATTTGTGACTAATCATATAACAACCCTTAGTTTGATGAAAACACTATTCATAAATGGTTTTGAAGATGTCTTTTTTTTGGCAACTTTGGGCTCAAATAGGAGTTCACCCATTCCGTAATTAGCGGACCATATAGCATTGCGTTTTGCTCCAGGAGAGTAATCTAATATATTGTTTCCTTGAAACATTACAAATGTATGTGAAAAGAGAAGAGTTAATATACTAATATAAATTCATTTGGAAATTGGGCTAGGAAATCGAGTTGGACATTTTTTTCCATTTGTGAAAGGTTCGTATTGCGTTTTTCTAAAATTCGAGATTTGGTAATCGTGACCCACATGGGGGCCACCAAATGTGAGACCCATGTTCTTGAAGTAATAAGTATCCTTACATATATCAAAAGATATTCAAAGATATTGGTTAATACCAACTTATAAGTGATAGGGGACAATTCTTTTTAAAGAGGCATCTTGTATTAACTAGTAAAAATACTAGGTGTCCCTCTTAAGGTGGGACATATGAAATTAAAATCCAAAAATCTCTACACATTTCGACTTTTAAAAATCAGTAAATAAAAAACTTCCCTTCCCATGGAATTGGGAAATTAATGAAACATATACATTTTGTGTTCCTTCTGTATGCTTTGTTTCATTTATTATTTCATATGTTATTTGTTTGGCTTTGTTTCGAAGTTTCATTAGAAGTCGTACGAACGAGATAAGGTACATCATTCGAATGAGGCAGCAGTTCGTTCGAAAGAGTACGCATGTTTTTATTTTTTAAATAAATATGTTCAAATGTTTAATCCTTATCTCTTTGAAAGAAATTTCCATATAAATAGAGATGCAGGATTAATATTTTCCACAAGCATTTTTAGAGTTCTTTTTGTGCTCAAACCCTACCATTTTTTCATCCAAACCCCTTGGATCTTTTAGGATCACTTTTCTAAACTAAGAAGAACACATTCCAAAGTTCTGAACTCTTGTAGAGAAATTCTCTATTGCTAATTTGTGGAGCTAGGATCTACGATTGAAGAAGAATGGAATTGCATATTCTAAAGGATGATCAGTGAATATCGAGGGAATATCTACTTCCCGTAGGTAGTGCATGACTGCATCATTTAATGTTAAAGATTTGAAGATTCTTGTACGTTATACTTAGTGGATCTCTAAGTAGTTTGTAAATCATTACGTTTTTGTCTTATCTATAATAGTGCCGAATTGAAGGTTTTGACCCGAAAAGGATTTTTTGTCTATTTTTTCTTCTTTTTGTTTTAGTTTGGAATTTGTCTTCACATCACTATTGCATGTTCACTTTAATTTAAATTAGGTAAAAAGGTGAATCTTTGTGTGTGTAGCCTAAGATATAGGTGAATCCATATAGCCCCTGTTGCATTCTGAATGCGATAGTGATTGACGACCTAATGTTCGGGATTAAGAAATATGTCAACGTGGAGGATGTCGTCTGTGGATGTGACCTAAGAAGTGACCAACCAAAGTCTTATGGGAATGGTGACAAGCAGTTTACCCTCAATAAATGGGCAAGGAAAAAGAATGATACCTAAAAGAATGCTGATAAAGAGGACTTTACAAAAGCCTATGAGGCAATAAACATAGCCTTCAAATAGATGATCAATGAGATTCTCCCTAAGATCAAGGACAAAGGGTACTTTAAATGGACAAGGAAGATGGTTGACGAGCTAAGAAAGAGGAATTCCTCTCTGAGGTTTTCTTACCATAAGGATCATGGACCTAAGACCCGTAATTGTAAAGTTTTCAAATAAAATATATAGGAACTAGCTCCGACTGTGAATTTATAAGACTATGTTGACAAGAATCAACATAAAGACGAGGTTACGGATGACCAGAGTCTTCATAATGTATTGGGTAATGCGGAATAATGCACAAGTTCACCTTTGATCATAGAGCCTCCAACCCCATTCGAATAAAGGGAAATGTCGTAAGGATGGATTTAAAAAAAGCGCTTTCATTGATAGAAGTTTTTGAAATTGACCCTTATAAACCTAAAATTGGAAAATAGTGCCAACTAAATAAAGTGGGTCACATAAATCATAATATATTCATGAGGAGGATCTAGTGGGGGTGATGAATCCCCACCATAATACATTGGTTATCACTCCCAGAATAGCCAAGTGGGAAATTGATAATATCTTGGTTGATCGAGGGAGTTCGGCTTAGGTCATGGACCTCAAACTCTTCGATAGCTCAACTTACTTATGAAGGACCTTAAGGAGGCCACTATAACATTAATAAAATCTACAGATAAGATTAATATGCCCTTGGGAAAGGTGGTTCTACTCGCCTGAGCAAGAGGGATTTTGAGGCTAATTAAGTTATTGGTCGTAGAACCAATAGAACCAACTCGGGTAATAGGGTGCATACATACAATGACAGTTGTGCTCTCCACTTACCATTAAAATATCAAATGTGTTACCTATTAGGGAGTGATGAAGATCAGGGCCACCATGCTTCTTATTGGTAACGATTTTGATAGTAATGATTTACTAGAAGGATGAGACAAAGAAAAGGGATAGTGTGGATGAAACAATCACATTCGAGATTATCCCCTCAAAATGAAAAATAAATCATGAATGACCCGTAGTGGTGGAAACTAGGGCGCTTTGGCTAATAGGGTAATGGAACCTCTTAAGGAGGTAACATTTGACACCGAACATCAAAAAAATAAATATATCATCATAAAATTCCTCATAATAAAGAAAAATGAGAACTAATGGATTCTTAACAATAAATAAAGATGTGTTTGCATTAAAGTCTTACAACATGTTAGGTATACGCATCAAAGTGATATTACATAATTATATAATGATCTATCCTATATACTAGTCATTGAAAAAGTCTTAGTGAAAAACTTATAAGAAGGATAAAGCAGTTTATGATGAAGTACAAAAACTTCTATATGAATGGTCCATAAAAGAAGTTCAATTCCCGAAATGGCAATTTGGCCTAGTGGTGATAAAGAAGAGCAATAGGAAGTAGGGAGTTTTTTTCAACTTAGTCGACATAAACAAGGCATGTCTAAAGGATAGTTTCCCTTTACAAATATGGATTAGTTGGTCAACACCGTGACAATCCACAAACGGATGAATTTTTTTGAACACTTACTTTGTGTACTGCAAAATTCGTTTGTTCAAACCAGACTACAATAACACACCTTTCGCACTAAACCTAGTTTTAATTGTTATATAGTAATTCCTTTTGGACTAAAGAATTCATAAGCAACCTAACATAGGCTTATGTCCAAGTTGTACATAAAAAAGTTAGGAAATACCATGAAGGCATACATATAAGACATGTTAAGATAAAAAAGAAGTCCGACCACATTTCTCATATGTCAAAAAAATTCGAAATCCTCAATCACTATCATAAATAGCTCAACGCAGACAAATAATTCTTTGGGGTATGATCCAATATATTCCTTAGATACCTGGTCAACTAAAGAGAAAATTTAGGCCAACCCGACCGAATTGAAGCCTTAAGAATAGTTCAACCAACGATTACACTATGAGAAGTTGATAAGCTCACGAGGATGCATAGATCCCTTATTTTTTTAATTCAAAATATTTTGAGAGATAATGGTTGTTAGTCAAAGTGATAGGGTGATAAATGGAGGTTATTTTCATCAAAAAATTCTTAGTGGAATTATAGGCGATGCAAACTTATTTAAGATCTCCTCTTTTCCTCATAATCCATAAACGAGGAGAGGCTATTTCCCTATACATTTTCGCATTGGTCCATGAAGAAGCCAATGGCAAATCCCCAATTAACTACGCCAACAAACTTTGATCGATGCCTAATAATGGTCCCTCTCATGAGACAAGTTATCATACGCACCAATAATTGAATCAAGTAAGTTGAAGTAGTACTTCAGAGGCCACCCCATCATAATGCCCACCTCTTCCATATTTAAGGCTGATCTCTGGAAAGTCGACCTATCGGGATGGAAGTCCATGTGGTCGGTGGAGTTAGGAATATTTGACATCCATTACCAACCTAGAAAGGCAATCAATTGACATATACTGGAGGATTTTGTTACTAAGCTTATGTGAGGGAATCGTATACTAAACCGATCACGGTAAACTATTAAACTAGTGAAAGGTGACCCAGATAACTAAATATGTAGACAATGTTCGTCGATGGGGAGTCCAATTCAATGGTTCAGGAGTAGGTATCATAATTGTTACTCTCGATTTTCTGCTCTCTGAACACGTTATACAGATTGGTTTGGAAGCATCTAGAAATGAGACAAGTATTGGAGGACCAAAAAAGGCCATAATCCTAGGATCCACCCATCTTAAAGTGTTATGCAACTCCATAAGTGGTCTCCAGGAAGATATTAGTAGATTACAACGCAAAGGATGAACACATGTCAGCCTACATTGAAAAAGTGCAGGAATTAGTCTCCCAATTTCAAAATGTACACATTCAGTAATTCACAAGATGAAATAACAATCGTGTAGATATTTTAACCACTTTAGCATCACCATCTGAATCCGACCTAAAGCGAACTATTTAGGTAGATAACTATATCGACCAAGTATTTTGAGGAAAGAGGAGTTCATTCAGGTTGTCCTAATATATAAGGATCCTAGCTGGATGCACCCCATTGTCAATAATTTGAAAGTATGATGTTCTACCAGATGACATGAAGGATGCCTACAAGATCAATGTCAAAATTTAACTATTTTATCTCTCACTAAAGGGAAAGCTATACTACAATTTTTACACATGCATCTATCTATATTATGTGCATACGAGCATCATGGAAGAAGTGTTATATGAATTACATAAGGGATTTTCGGCGGTCATGCTGGAAAAAGTTTGTTAGAATTTTGAGAAACTATAAAAGGTTGTTGGTGGCCCTATATAAAGAGGGACATCATCAAGTATGTCTAGAAGTGTCAAAATTTCTCCCCCTCACTCCATCCCCAATTGACAACTTTAATCCATTAACAAGGCCATAATCATTTACCTAATGGGGTCCTAGACATTGTTTGACCACTACCTATGGCATCTGTAAATTAAAAACTTTTTTTTTGTTGGTAGAGACTATTTCACCAAGTGGATAGAAGCTGAACTGCTAGTAAATATCAGGGACACCGACATTATTGGATTCGTTTAGAGAAGTAACCTTATCAAATTTACAATTCCATGGACTCTCATAATGGACAATGGCGCCCAATTAGAGATTGAACCATTTTAAATATTTTCTAGTGACTACAGAATAAGGCATTACTATAGCTCGATAACATGCTCATAAAGTAATGGGAAAGTTTAAGTAAATTTTAAGCCTTATATCTAACACTATTCATAAAAGAATGGAAAGGAATAAGGTTTCTTGTATGGACACACTACCATTGGGCATGTCGAACAATCACAAGAGGTTAACTGAGGAAACGCCCAATGCCCTAGCCTATGGTATGGAAGTAGTTATCTCTCTAAAAATTGGGCTTCCAACCATGAAGACTTTAATGGACAATCAATGAAATAATCAGATCATAATTGAGCTTCCTTGAAGATAAGAGGAAATAAAAACTCAGCAAACCACTGTTGTATCAGCGGTAGTTTACTAAGAATTAAAAACGTCATGTGAATCCATGGAAGTTAAAATTTAAGTACTCCTTTCTTAGGAAGATAGCTATTAGTGTAGAAAATCCTTATATAGAAATAATGTTTCCAATTTAGAGGGGTTGTGCTACAAGGTCCTAACTAAATGAATCTTAAGACTCAATATTAATTGAGGGAACCGAGATCCATCTTGCCTAGAATGCAACCAATTTGAATATATTTTACTTTTAATATATTTATTCTCCAATGTTTTGTTGGAGATGATTTATTCTCATATGCATTCAGTTTTTTCCATGTTTTCGAGTAGTAAATAATTGTTCGCCTCTGGGAAATGTTATTTAAATAACAAGTTATGAGTCAATATACGCTTAATATTAATTTATTATATGTTTTGTTAGAATTAACACAAAATGGTCGAGTTACCCAACAAGCAATAAAAAAACTACATAGGATTCTTAAGTATTAATAAACTCGATAACCTTGGTCAAACAAATCGTTTGATAGGGGAATGACATCAAACGAGTGTATTTTCACTAAATGTTATTAGACCTAAGGATGCGTGTGACAATGCTAACTAAAAGGTAGGCATAAGACCCAAACATACATATAATGTTAGTGGGATGCTCATACAAAACACATAAATAAAGGAGCCGAAACTTTTCAATTAAAGTTATAGGAATCACACACTCTACTTACGAGAAAGACTTCCTTTACAAGAGAGGTTTGAAAGACATGAAAATACAAATCCTTAGTGAAAAGGAATTGGTTTTAGTGACACCAGGGAAAATAATATATTTCATTGTCATACTTTATCGCGTCATCCCAGATCAACTTCATAGGAGTATAATATGTCGGCACCCATGGGTGTTGATGTCCACGGGGTGGTAAACGATATAAGGACTAGTAAAGTTATATTAGTACCAAAGTTTAAAATCTGTATGTAACTTCAAAAATAAAGGGAGTTTCACTAACCATTTTTGTGAGCTTACGTCTTCACATATTCAATATTATGGGGAGCATTGAGCATGCCATAATCATCCCCGTCCAACCACATTTTGCTAGGACTCTTGTGGAACTACTATTGTAGCCTTTGGAATATTTCATGTAAACCCATTCTTATCTATCGAGGTCAGCATCGGCTTTCCCTATATCTCTTTGAAGGGTAACATTCTCAGTCTCCAGTAATAACCTCCCACCAAGTGTGTCATCGAGATTGAAGAGGTATTTTGGATTACCTTTTGATATGGATGAAATTTAATGAGAAAATATGTTGAAAGGCATTAGAAAATTTAGGAAGGGTGAACTATCTTGATCAGATGATTCTTGATCTGAAATAAATTCTGGATCATCCTCAAGATGCTTGCTAAAGTGAATGTCGATGAACTAGCTTGATCAGTAGAATGGAAAGTATGAAGCAGGAAAAAATAACATCAAGGAAACCACGATCAAGATTAAAAAAATTGCATATTCTTAATTATCATGTTTAAAATTGTTCACGATACTTATAGTTCATCAAAATAACAAAAAAAAATTAAGGAAAAAGTGGGGTCCCTAATAACTAATATGGGGTGTCGGTAGGGTTCACTGTAACATTCACCATTTCCACGACACTCTTTCCCTTGAAAGCATCAAGGAGAGTCCTAAGATAATGATACTCGTGGATGGAAAGAGTGGTATTAACCCCATCTTCTAAAAGGTAAGCATCCCAACATTATTTGAACATGTATATCTATGACCACTCAAGCTATTAGTGGACATTCTTGAAGTTATCATCCTAGCCTTTATTTTAGGACATAATGTTGGCCTCTAACATAGACTTTAAGTTATTATTAGATGTCTCTAAATCAACCTTCACCTTCTTATTTTCCTCGACCAGAGCATCTATGGAAATTTTATGTCCCTTCTCTTTCTTGAGAGGATGAAGCTTCACCTGGTCAAGGTACTTTTGCAAGGAACCAATGGTCTTGTCAAATATAAAGGCCTTATTCCTTTTATTAGAAACCCATTCCACCATTTTAGTGAAATCCATGATGAACTACAAAAACAAATTGGGAACAGTCAATAAATATCAAAGAAAAGTAGAGAAGCAAATGGACAATTAGAAATTCTCTTAAAAGAAAGATCTTGGGTCGTATGTCCATCCAACTACTTTTTATTCAGGTTAGCGATTGTGATCTGGCAGCTTGGCAAATAGACATCCTTCAAAAGTCACATGGGCATCTGTAGTGAGGAGGCAATTGAAGGGTATTTATAAATACATGTTCCTTTCTAAAAAGCATCATCCCCTTTCCTCTAAGCTAGGGTGAGCTCATCGAAACTAGATCGCTTACTATTATTTGAGGCAGGGTCCTCAGGCTTTTTTATATAGGTAATTGTCCATGTTTATTGGGCCAAAAGTACCTATTGTCTCCTTCCTCTTCTGTGGGCATGAGGGAGGAGGATTGATTAAGTATCTTGTCGAGCATTTGGGGTTTACCTGTTTAGGAACCATGTTCTCAGCTTACGGGGATTAATGGTGGTCAATTAAGATTTTCTCAACATCCAATGAATCAAAATATCTATAAGCCTGGATGAGGTGAGTACTATAAATCCCATAAGTAAAAACACCATCAGATAACTTAATGCTATTAAGGATTTGGTCATCGTAACCCTTAGGGATATCGAGCCTCTTGTTAATATGTCTAGCAACGAAAGAATAAAAAGAGGAGGTATAGGCAAGAGTAACAAAAATATCCATAGGGTGATCATCTTCTCGTAGTCTTTTCTTGATCACCCAAATATTTTTTAAGTCAACAAAATTGACGTCATTAGTAAGTGGCTCACATTTTTTTGCGATCAACTATAACAAATAACAACTCAAATAAATTATCAGAAAATTAATTCAAACATTCACAAAAACATAAGATAAAAGGGAAAAAAATGCCTTAAATTCATATAATATATCTTTATTTATTGTTTAGGGCATCTAGGGCCGTCATAAGGAAGTCCACCCTTAGAGATTGCCAAATGTTCCTAATTTTTTTTATAAGAAATCTATGATCCCTATAATCTTTGTTAGAATTAGTTGGATTGATAAATAATGTGTGTTCAACCCTCTTCACCTTCAAGTAATTAATTTTATTAACTATCATAAGCCATTAATAGCAATACCAATGTTCATCAAGGATTAAACCGATACCAGACAGTTGGTTCAGGTGGTGAATGACATTAATGATCTATTGGGGATACATCGAGTTGGAACAATAAAAAATACTCCCAGAAACATTAAAAAAATGGGATATGGAGGAAAGGTAATACAAACTTCAATAATCATGTGGAAAATAAATAATGTCCCTCATCGGGGTCGTAATGATGAATCCCACAATTGGCAACACAACGATGGCCTATTTAGGGGTATACCAACCGTTAAGGTCATTAATATGTAATCGTTAATGACGTACACCATATTTTTAAGAAGAAAAGAAAAATAATAAAAGATAACAACGGAAGTGAAAAAATTAATGACATACACAAAAGTATTATTAGATTTGGATGTGGTTCACTTTTCTTAAGTAGTTTTGGATACAAATGAATGGTCACCAAATCACCTGAGACATGTAGAACTCAAAACGGGTTAGAACGACTCCCAAAGGATTCGATATCATTAAGATTGGTTATCTATAAACTGTTAATATTCTTTCTAAGAACACATATTTTCACCAATAATATTAAATGACCACAAGATCCCTTAACTAGATAAAGGATTTATTACCTCACAGCCATAAAGCCTTTGGAGAAATTATGGGATTTAATATTTGGTAATAACGATATGAATGGGGGGCCAATAGGAATGATACCCACACCCTCATGTAATAATCTGTATATCCTGTATTTCCACTTTATAACATATGCCTCATATAGTTAACCTTCCGCAAGAGTCTTCGCATCAATAACGTATCGCATCAATAACGTATTGCATCGACAACATACTTCAAAAGATTGGAATCCATATAAAATAAACACAAAGACCTTGGGGAACAAAAGGTATTATAGATATCCAAATCAAACCCTGGGAAAAGTTAAAATTACCCTACTTAATCCTCAAATTTAGGAATTTATAATTTTGCCCCTGAAAGTTTCAAAGGCTATGTTTTAACCATATAATTATCCTAAAGACCCAAACCCTACATGAAAACTCAACCATATTCATTATAGTTAACATATTTACAAGAATCCACCCCTTATAATTTTAAGAAACTACACTTTAGACCCCAAAACTTTCTTAAAACTACGTACAAAACCTAAAAATTAAATACCAATGTAACCAAGGAACCAAAAAATATTTCCAAACCTTAAACCCCCCACCCCCCATCAGTCTTAGACCCACTGGAAACTGTGTGAGCACCTTGCACCATGCCAACACATGGAAACCATAAACCAATAAATTCTACAAATCAAAAATCAAATGAAACCTAACTAAAATCCACCAGTTTTTACAATAATTAACTCCCTACCTCAATACTATAGAGACCCTCATTTACAGCAGTAAAATTCACCCATTTACAAAGTTAAAACTCAAAGATTAGTTTGAGAAAAAATTGGTATACTGATATTTTATGTAGTTTTATTGCTTAAAAGCATTTGGTGAAAATTTATGTTGTAGCATATATTAATTTTATGCACTCACATCCAGTTTTCATTGTATTTATAGCACTAAGAAGTCTTGAATATCAAAAAACACCATGCAAGATTAAGCTTCAATGGGGAATTATGTACTCTTAATCTTGATCCAGTTTTAAGGTGGAAGAACTCGAGATATAGGTCTAGGGAACCTAGGTGCAATATGTGATTCCGATTATATTCCTATTTAGCATCTCAATTTGAAGATTTATAGTTTTGGCATAAAAAACTTTTAGAAAGAAAAATCAGAAGTTTTAAAACATAATTGCAGCAAAAACCAATACAGTATGATTCGTTTAACAATATATAACAAAATTATATCAAGGTTGTTTATCAAATTCAACCTTAAACCCTTAAAAATTGTGGTCAAATTTCGTTATTTTTCTTGAAAACTAATATCTTCATATAGTCCGCCTCAATCCTTAAAAATACTTTTGTTTAGTTACTCCCAAAATTTTAGACAAGTTTTATGAAGGAATCGAAGCCAAAGGTGTTATGTATCTCAAGTTATCTATAGTCAAAGTTAAGTCAAATCCTAAGTCAAATTTGGGAGGACAAAGATGAATAGTACCCCACATGTAGTCGCATGAGCCACTATGGGCACATGGTAGGTTTGACTCAACACATATGGAGTGTTGTTAATCTAATGGTCCTGATGTTTTTAGAACTATTATTTTATTTTTCTGCTCAAAATGCTGTATTTCATCAACCTATTTTTTGTCACATAGAAAGTGTTTTTTCATACAAATCTAATGAGAAAGTGGATTTTGAATTTTAAAAATTACACATAAACCCCTCAAGTTTTTACTTTTATATTTTAGACCCAAAACTCAAAACCAATGTATAAAATGAAAATTACAACCTATATCCCTCTCATATGATATCCAAAATTGTTTAAGTTTAAAAATTAATAATCTATGAATAATTATAAATTTCACCCCTATTATTTAAATTCTTACACATTTACCTTTCCATTTTACATACCCAACATTTACATCCATTTTCCAAGCTTTATAATATTTTCCCTCACTCGGTTTAAAGCTCTTTGCACGAAGTTTATTAAACAAAAGATATACTAAAATTAGGTCATTATACTTGAATAATACTTCTTATATATACTTTGTTATACAAAAATTGTTCACATCCCTACGTGATAGCCCCTGAACTCTGTTTATCTTTCTTAATTGTGAAGTTTAAAATATTTTGAACATTTGATTCAATCTTTTGAGAAACCTCTGATTTTTATAACCTTTTTGGAATACATTATAATTTAGGGAATATACTTCCATTTATTCCGAGAAATCTATTTGGCCTTAGAACTTAGGGCATTGAGTGCCTAGTTTTGTTTACCATATGCATGCCTCTCTTTGAAGGTTTTCTCCACAATTGTTACATTATCTCCAAATATTTTAGATTGTGTTATTAAAATTTTATTTCTATGCAATTGATACCTCTATATTCAATAATTATGGGTTATCCGATTAAAAAAATTTGAATCCTTATCTTTATGACTTTATATCACATATATTTGGTTATAATCACCATACTCTCTTTACAATATCAATTGGTTCTTTCATGCCATTGTCTATTACAGTTGATATTTATATTATTTTTAATCTATTTCTATTAACTGGAAATTATCATCATATGTTAATCATCATCTTATATTGTCAAATTCTAAACATCTTATTGTTATAGATTTTGAATTATCTACTTCGAAAAAAAATTTCTTACTCCTTCCTCTTCCAGATGGAAAGTGAGCAAGTATGAGAATGATCGTGAGATGATGTAATAACTAATCAATATTTCTTGAAGTGTCTCCCTAGAAAAAGACCTTATCATCACTCCTCCACTATCCCCTGTTAACTATGGCTCAGCCAAACCCCCCTAAATTCTCACATCTAATCTTTAAGCTCAAACTCTAGAGGGTTCAAAAATGGGAATAACCAAGTGGTTCCCCCCAAATTTTCTGAATCAAAGTGTGAAGGAAACATGCTTTTAAATGGTAAAGGGACGAGGATCCAGGTTATCTTTCATTCTATGTGGTTTGAAAAAATTAGGTTATGGTATACTTAGGATTACTAGGAAGGTCGTGATTAGCATGAAAGCATTTTATGTATTCTTTTAGTTTTTACAGTTCCTCCTTTTTTTTATTATATGATAATAAGAACTATTGTAAAATATTTTGTAACGCCTCGGTCTGGAATTATTGGTTACCCATGGTCAACCGGGTCCTACCTGAGAATTAGGTGTGAAGTGCAATGAAACAACCTATATAATATTGCTAGTCCAGTTTTATTTAATTAGCATTTTACTTGTTTGTCATGTGATGTTCGCTTAAATCAAACTACGTGAGGGACCCGTAGGAAACATCCCTGGAATCTAGGCATGTAGAGCTAGTAACGTAAAATATAAAGATGTTTATATGTACAAAACTCTCAAATTGTGGAACCACACCCAAATTAACATAACAAAGTTGAGTGAATGAGCCGAATGCCCAGTGGAAAAATACAACAGTGCAATACAGAATCGAATGGCAGAAAAGAGACTTTAGCACGTTATATCTAAGTGCACATGCAACTACATTATATATATATATATATATATATATATATATATATATTTTAATGCATGAAAACATTTTTATTCCAAAAAACATTACTTATTCTGATTAATTCACCTTAACCTTATAAAGAATCTCGTCTTGCTTGACTTGAAATTTATTTTCATGATTTAAAACACCCGGTAAAATTCTTTAAGTAAATATCCCTTTGTCTTTAAGGAAAAGCATTTATGTCATTGAGATCATCATTTCTTGTACCAATTTCACCTTAGTGTTTTCATTGAAAATCACCTTTCAACACATGAAAACACCGTGCTAGAAAATACTTATTTTTCCTTGAAAGTATTTCATAAACATATATATGTGATAATTGTGGGTTAAACCACATTAGGTTTATTAACTATCCATTAGGTCAATTCACTTTACCATTCCTTTACTTTATAGGCATTAATAAATTGTCACATTTACTTGTCCGCGTTATTTTTTACCGGAATAATTATTAATTCATTCAAGTTAAGTTATCTTTTTTCTCATATTCACCACACAACCCATTTATTGACATGTTCCACTTTTCATTATATTTTTCTCGAAATCTTCTAATATCCATATACTTTAATCGGTTCCACACCGTCGGCTATGCTACCATATGTTGTGGCCAGTGATTTTGGGTCTTTCACCCTAGGGCTCCGGGCCCTCCTTGTCATCTGAGTCTATATTGATGTGTTTTTAAAATTTCAAATGTCCACATTATCATACTTTCATTTCCCAGCCGATTTCAAAACCCGAGATTTAACCTCATCTTGTGTTACACTTTAAAGTCATCATTTCTTGTCCTTATACACTCACATTAATTTTATCCCAAAAATCATATTCATCTAGGACTATTTTTTGTAACAATATTTTTGAACATTTTTATTTCATGAAAATGTTCCACTTTACATAAAATTATTGTTTTACCCATTTCATTCCAAACTTGCATTTTTCTTTATTTTCAGTGTTATTTCCCAAAACATTACTAAGTCACACATAATAACTTCTCAAGTGTTTTCAACTCATCAACGCTTATTTAATACTTTGGAATAACATACTTATCAACCTGGAAATATCTTTATTTCATTACTTTCTTTATCTAAGAAGTCATTAAACATTTAAAGACTACTTTATAAGAAAAACACCACTTTCCTTTATTAACTCATGTAGTCTTGAAACCATACACTTATCAGATTTTCAACATTCTTTAACACACTTTAAAGGCTGAAATTTCTATTTTTCTTATTTCATGTTTAAACCCAATAAATCGTTATTAAACTTGTTTATATACTCATCATACAAATACTAAAAGTTTATATGTATGAGAAAAAAGATTTTAAGCCCAAAAATCCTATTAAATGGGTCTAACACATGGTTTATTCTAGAAATTTCACAATATTGACATAAACATGTTTTTCAAAGTAAAAGACATTTTTATTTCTTCAAAACTTGATTAAATATCTATTTATATAAGAATTCCAATTTTTCACAAGAAAATTTTAAGACTTTTGTTTATAAAATATTTTCAACAAGAGAAATATCATTTCAAACATTTTATTTCATAAAATGTTTAGGTATCAAGATTTCTTGAAATATATTATTTTTTCTCAAAACTCTTAGGATCTTTCATACATCATCTTTTCTTTAACAAAATCACAAGAAATTATTATTTTTTCTTAAATCATAATGCATTCTACCCTAACAATCTCTAGCTACAAGACTAATAATATGAAAAATAGAGTTCTTAAGATAAGAGTAGAATTTCCCACCTCAAGGAACCTCCAAAAATGGTAGGATGAAGGTAGAAGAAGATAACAACCTCCCACCGCCTAAGGTGGCCTAGCTCCACCAATCTTGCCTCCATGGAAGCTCCAAGAAAAAAAACCATTTTTTTAGCTCCATACTCCCTTCTTCTTCTTTTTCTTCTTCTTCTTCTTCTTCTTCTTCTTCTTCTTCTTCTTCCTCTTCTTCTTCTTCTTCTTCTTCTTCTTCTTCTTCTTATTCTTATCCAAAATCAACAACTCCAAATTTCGTAGCTTTGCTCAACAATGGTGAAAATGGGTTTATAAGGCTTAGATATGGTGGAATATGAGGGAAATATGGTGGAACAAGGTGGAAGGGTGTTAGTGCTAGGGTGGTGTGTGGCGGTTGAAGGGTGGGAGAACCCTCGAGGCTAGCGTGAGAGGGGAAATATGATGGAAATGCCTCAATTGGGCCAACCCCCATATAAATACTTTCAACAACCCTAAGTGGTTAAATCCCCTAAATTTCCATACACCCAACCCTTTATGCCAAAATAAATCTAGTCTTTTTCCCCACATTTTGATCCGGTCCACTAAGAAGTCAACGCGTCACCAAATCTGACGACCCACATCGTGACAACACATTAAAAGGATAAGATTTTCAAATTCAACTCTTGTTGTTCGAACGACCTCTGATTCTTATTCAAACAAGATTTCTCATCGTTTGAATGAACTTACAATGAGATAATCTAATGAGATGTCATCACGCGCGAGGAATGCAGTAGACCTAGGTTATTAGAAGACTTGTTTAAACTAGAATGGGCCTCATTTGAACGACTTCTTCTTTTCTTTAATTAAACATTATGCCACAAAAAAACAAATCTAATCACGTTGGGGCCACTACGCTATCCAAATTTGATTTATGATCGACCTTAACACGTCCAAATCCTAGTTGGTCATACCAAGTCATCAAATCTTACAAGTTCGATAAAAATTCAAGGTAGGTGTTACATTCTTCTCTCCATAGGGAACTTCAACTCGGTACTGTTGATCCATCGATTCCACAAACTCCCAAAATTATCAATCCTTACTCTAAGTCATAGGGACCTTTAAGGGACAAATCAACGAAGTCCTCAATCACTAAAATCCATCATTTGCGCTTGCACAAGGGTTGTCACCAAAAAACTCGACATGCAACATGTTCTGACGCTCACTATCAGGCTAGCCATTAAGCTTACATAATAGTTCTTGAGTCTCTACTTACTCAATGATCAAGTTTAATCAAGTTCCAAGGATTCTTTGCTAACACCCGAGCATACCGATGATCTACTAGGTCAATATCATCTAAAGTTTGACACTCATCCAATAGCAAATGACATGTAACTAACCACCCAATTCATTTTCACAAATTGATTCAATTCGTTGGAACTACCGATCCTGAGTCTCCTCAAATTATCGGGTCTGCCTGACCAAGAAAATTCACTTAGACTCGATATTAACCTCACATCGAAAGTACCTAACCTCGGGGGGGGGGGGGGGGGGGGGAGGAACAAGCCACTAAGTTCCAAGTTATGCGTCCAATCAATACCCTTCTATAAACCTAGGTTTACTCTAGGTATTCTAATAGGGAACACCCGCCTAGGAGATGAACCAATCCACCTATTGTTGCAATAACATTTAGTGTTATGTTTCCTCAAGTTCCAACACTATACGATGTCCTCAAGTTTCCATCTCACTCTTTATAACTAAAGCTGCAACTACCATGCCAACCAATCACAAGGTCCCTAAATCTAAGGCGAATGGACATTATAAGCTAATCGTGAAGCCAAAAGTGCAGCCACCCATACATAGAACTTTGTGCAGCGACAATGATACCTTAGACAAGGGTGCACCTAGTTAATGAGCTACATTGAAAATGCCAGGTCCAATTGCACTCTACTGGGCCAAGCCACTCTATACCATAACATGGTACAAACTCGAGCTACCACAACCGTCGAAACATAATCCTTGATCACTAGAGCCAAAAGGGATGCAAATAATCAAAAAGAATGAAAAACCTTTCATAGAAGATCCCATCCCTATGTAGCAAACTATGGTTTATGAAAAGAAAATCTACGCCACAAACTTTAAAGTCAATGACTCCTCCTAGACATTCTCAGTGGTTCCTAACCTAGCCACACGCTCTGGCTCGAGCCACGGACTGTGATGAATCGAATCACAAACCATCCATTATCATAAGTCAAAAGCGACATATGAGCCTATTGTCCTCTGGGAAGTCAAACATTGGACTTCCTGACAATGCACATGATCTAATGGATTGATTTATATAATTAAATGCCACACACAAATCGATTTTTTACCAAATTTTAATATTTGATTAAATTAGGTTTGCATACAAAATGTGATCCAATCATGATTAATAAACTACTCATGGAATCAACACAGTAAACGAGTAAAAATCCCTTAAAAGGGGCAAAACCTTTTATTCAACACTATCATAAGTTTTGACAGACAATCAACCTACAAAACACTTAGAAACACTAAGTTAAATGCACAGAGTTTTCAAAACTTCTAACAGAATATGACTCAGTCCAGAGTCGTCCAAAGGTTGCAATTTACCCTCAGTATCCGCCGATTAACCTTCTTCTTTTTCTTCAGTAATGAACCCTCAGTTCACAAGTCAATCATAGAGAATGATCTCCACACAGTTTTATGAAAAGTATTTGAATATAGTGTTTCATAAATTTCATAAATCACATATGGGGATGAATGTTTTGTGAAAGTAAAAGTTCTTTTGAAAAAACAAAAGTGGAAAACTTTAAAATAGGTATGGAAAATTCATTTTCGCTAAGGTCCTACTAAAAATCTGAGCAAAATGGGATTTATAGCAAAGACACAAATTTTGAGGAAGTGGGGTCGTGTGAACGAAATCAAATCTCATTCTTACGAAATTGCATTTTCATTCTAATGAAATTAATCTCGTTCTAATGAAAACTCATTTTCGTTCAAGCTGCCTTCTAACAAGCTTCTAACGAGAAGTACTGCAAGATAGTGAAATCTCGTTAGAAGTTCGTTTGAAACTTGTTTAAATAAGAACACATCTCGTTAGAACATACTTTAACGAGATTCTAACGGGAATGTTATCAAGACAAGAAATCTCACATTTAAAGTTCATTTGAGGTTGGTTAAAAAAGGGACTAAAAAACTTTTTCCACTTCAAAATCCTTTTATAAAAATCCTCGACTTAAAATAAAACATCCTAGTATATAATTCATATAAATTCATGAAAAAAACAAGTTTATTCCTCTATAATGTGTATGTGTGTCTTCTAATGTTCTTGGAGATATAGTGTTAGGTTTGAGATGCCGATTTGTAACGGGATACACCATTACTCAAAAAATAAGTATAAGTTATGAGAAATTACAAAACTTGCTCTTACAAATCTCCCCCTTTGTTTATTGCGATACAAAACAAAACGAAGCCCAAATTACAGTAAAATCCCTCTAAGATAATAATTCCTAATGCCCTCCCAAACCATATAAAGGACATAAAAGAAAATTTGTCTTCAAAATCAACTTGGTCATCCTTAGGCAACTTTGTCTTCATCCTATGTAGTCCATGAATTCATCATCAAAGCCGAAGAAACCTACCCACGTGAAACAAAGAGATACCGTGACGCATATGAGTTTTAAATAAAAAATAAAACTCTCCCACAATTTGTTCTCCCCCTTTTATTCGTAATAAACAAAGAAGTCGAAACTAAGCATGAAATAAATGTGTCACTAAAAGAAGTAAGATATCAACACAATTATAATCAAGGAATCTTAGGTGATGATTTTCTCAAAAGGTAATGTATTAACCAATTATTTTTTATCTTTTTCATTTTTCTTTTAAATATTAAGTATAGAATGAACAAATACAACACACCATGGAATAACACTAAAATATCTGAATCATGAATGCAGAATGTTAGCTTGTGAACATTTTCATCGACAAATCGACATAAACTTTCATAACAAGTGTGTATAAAGGTTTGAGATACTTCTAACAAAATATTTCAAAGTCTAGATTAGGTGTAAAAATGGTGAACTCATATAAAATTGACTTAACCTTATAACGTGTCATGAACATAAATGATTCTCACTCCAAGGATGCCAAACTATGTACTGTTTTTCGAGAAATTTTAGTTGGGCAAACCCATTGATCTTTTACTTAAACTTCTCAAAATCTCACATAATGAAGAATAAACTCTCAATTATTTTTAAAGAAATTAATGTTCATCTGTAGCGAAGTATCAATGAATCAAAAATTGTAATGGCACTTATGTTTTTATGTGCCTTTAATCTTTTTAGTATCTTTTATGCGAATGGAAGCTTTTAACGCAAATAACATTTGATCTTTCATAGCTCCTTTCCATTGCTTAACATTGAACAATATTTTCTAGAAAAGAAATAAAATTCGGGTAATGATTATTACATGCATAACTTTATCTCATTTTACATTTGGTTTGTTATAAAGTAAAATTGAGATGAGAACATTTTATTTAACATATGACAAGTAAGTCCAATGTTCAGTCAAGTTTTTGCATGAGTGCATTAAAGGTGACTAGGAGTCTAACATCAAGAAAGTAGTCATCAAAGATCAACGTAATGAATACACACATTATTAAGGACATGAATGAAATAGAGTCATGTCTATAGGAATTCAGAGAAAGTCATGTGGATGGATGAATTGAAGGGGTGATTTGAATATCTTAAATGTTCATACGTATATGGTGGAAAAGAAATACAAAACTCTTTTTTTTTTCTATTTCAAAAATTTATCAAAATAAAATCTTTTTCACTTTTTCATCTTCTTTTAAAAACAAAAACTATTTTTGTATTTTTCAAACTTTTTCCAGAAAAGATAAACAAAACTCTTTTTGGATTTTTCTAAAAATATTTAAAGAAAAAAATATAGATACAATGATAATGTAATATAGTAACAAGGATGTAAGATATGAGCATGAAGATTATCCTATTCTGGAACTAAGTCTCAATCTCAATCATTAGGCCTAAAGAAGTTCTCAAAAGGAGATGACATCCAAAGAAATTCCTCCATTAAATTTTTTAATGTCTTGATTACATACTCTATGGTGATGTGCGGGAGTTTGCGAAGTAACGCATGTGAGAGTGCATGCGAAAACATGTGTAGGAACTCATGTGTAAGCATACCAGGGAACACGTATATGTGAAACTCTCCCTATATTAAAACAAAACTCTCTAAGGTGACCTTTTCATTTGCAATGGGAACAAACATAAATGGGATTGGTTGCACCTTGATAAAAACATCTAGGAGGAGATCACGTGGGTGGGTTAGGCCTCTTAGGTAGGTTAGGACGAGGGCCATAAAGATCCATCAGAAATTCAGGAATCGGATCGGATGTGGATTTAGGAATGGATGCACCATCATAACCTATTTATTGCCTCTCAACCTTTCCTGACGCGGGACTAAGAAGCATCTTCTTAACCTTTTTAGATGTGTCCTCTAAAGTGACCTTGACCTCCCGAGCACGTTCGATATCATTCTCAAGTTAGGATACATGGGCTTTAAGTTTCTCACGAGTCTCCAATAAAGATTGAAGATATTTTTGTAACATTATCCAGGGTGTTGGTTAAATCAGTCTTTTCCCTACCTAAAATAACCAATTGTTCACACAAAGAAATTTTCACCTTCTCGAGTTAACTCATTGACGCCTCACACTCTCTCAAAACTTTCACCTCTTTCTCTAAATCTAACACCTTAATAGACAAATCTTTATCTATCTTTTTCATTTTTAGAGTCTTGATGTAAAGATCACTAAAGGCCTTTTGAATCACCTTCTCCCTTGCTCAAATTTTCATTCTTACTCTCACTCTCTCCAAAATAAATTGAAACATTGTTGAGGAACTCACGTTTAGAAATGTTCTCATCGGCGTGGGACAAACTAAAATTACTAGCGTGACTGGCTATTAACGCAATACACGGTTCATGGGGTGATTCATCCCCTGAATTCACTGACTCGACTTTATTATCACTAAGAGTGGCCTTATTTGCACCTTCCTTTCCCTGTGTCTTAAGCCTAATGGGACACTTGTGTGCCTTGTTACCTTTTCCCTCACATTCAGATAATTTTATCTCATCTTTCTCAAACACCTTCTCGCCCTCATTCTTATTTTTATTTTTCTCAAAAATCTTTTCTTTTGAAGAATTTTCTTTCAAAATTTTGAGAAATTTTATGCAAAAGGGACTCAGTCATACAACTCAAAATCATATTGAGACTTAAACTCACAAACTTTCTCTTTTTTCTTTTCCTTAGTTATAGTTTTCAAATCAATCCCTATTTCCTCTGGTTTAACTATTTTGGGAAACATATCAATTTTAAAAGTTTAAAGGTCTCCTACGATCTCTTCTAACCTAAGAGTATCTAATATCCCCAACAAATTCAGGACGGTGACTTTAGGAATAAAAAGGGTTTGCAAGGATCTGAAAACCTTTTTCACAACTCTCGTTTCATGAATTTTCTCACCTAAATTAAACTAGAATTAACTACGTCCAACAAACGTGCATAAAATTTATCAAAAGACTCAAAATATAGCAAGTTAATAGTCTCAAGCTGTGTGGTGAGGTTCTATAGCTTAGAAGCTTTCATAGCATTGGTTCCCTCGTGAGTGAACTGGAGGGTGTCCGAAGCTTCTTTAGACATGGTGCATGTCATAATGCAACGAAACTCGTCAAGGGTGATGGCTCCATAAATACCACTTAAGTCGCGAGACTTATAAGCACTCCATTTAAATTTATCCTCCGTCCAGAAAGTGATGGGTTTAAGACTTTCAGGATTATCGACTGTCACAGTGGGTGGTGTCCTCCCTCTTTCACAAACTAAACACGTTCATCAATTACTTTTAAAATATCCCTCATTCTTCGTTAGCATAATTTGAACCGTAAAAAATGGGCATTGGATTATATAGATTATTCATTAAATTCGGGATTTTTCAAGATGAACAATATTTTGAAAAAATTGATATAAAAATTTTGCAGAAAAAGATCATATAGCATTTTGTTGTAATCGGCTCTGGTAACAATTTGAGAATGTACGTGATCTGATGGATTAATTTATATAATTAAGTTCCACACAAAAATGAAACTTTTACCAAATTTTAATCTTTGATTAGATTAGGTTTGTATACAAGATGTGTTCCGATCGCAATTAATAAACTACTCATGCAATCAACACACTAAATGAGGAAAATTCCTTTCAAAAGGGAAAAACCTTTTATTCAGCACTATCGTAAGTTTTAACGTACATTCTAATAAAAAAGTTCTTAGCAACACTAAGTTAGATGCGTTGAGTCTTCAAAACTTTCAACAGATTAATACTTAGTCTAGATCCGTCCATGGATAGCGATCTACCCTCAGTATCCACCAATCAACCTTCTTCTTCTTCTTTTTCTTCTACTTCTTCAGCAATGAACCCTCGGTTCATTAGTGAGTTGTATAGAATAATATCCACAAAGTTTTGTGAAAGGTATTTGAAACTAGGGTTTCATAAATTTCACAATTCACATACGGGGACAAATGTTTTATGAAAGAAAAGGTGGTTTTGAAAAACCAAAAGTGAAAAAATTTGGAACAGGTATGGAAAATTCATTTTTGCCAAAGTCTTACTGAAAATTTCAGAAAAATAATTTTTAATAGAAAAAAAATGAATTTCGAGGTGGCACGATCGTTCGAACGAAATCAAATCTCGTTTTAATGAAATTGTAGTTTTGCTCTAACGATATCAATATCGTTCTAACAAAACCTCATTTTCATTTGGACAACCTTCTAACAAGAATATACTACAAGAAAGGGAAATGTCGTTAGAAGTTCATTCGTTTGAAGTTATTTCAAATGAGAACACATCTCGTTAGAACATACTTCTAACGAGAATGTTCTGCCAAGACATAAAATCTCTCGTTTGAAGTTCGTTTGAAGTTGGTTTGAAGAAAGACTAAAAATCTTTTTCCTTTTCAAAATCCTTATATAAAAAGCCTTAATTTAAAATAAAACATTCCAGTATATGATTCATATAAATACATGAAAATAACAAGTTTATACCTTCATAATGTGTCGGTGTGTCTTTGAATGTTCATGGAGATGTAATACTCCGTTTGAAATACCAAAATGGGATACACCAAAACTAAAAAATAAGCCTAATCTATGATAAATTATAAAACTTGCTACTATACTTACCTCTTAGGGGTAAGGCTTCCTCTTTACATCCTTGACATAAGCGAACCACTTCAGTTGGTGAATGCCTAACACCTCGATCAGTACAGACCTTGTCCACCTATTTCGTGATGTTGTTACCAACCAAATAAAAATAGGTCATCGTCGAAATTATCATACCAAGGTCGTATCCTAAACGCTTCCTTAGGAAGTATACCATTAAGAAAAACATTTAGCTTTTTATAACCTCTGCCTACATGAGGTTATCGGTGAGATTATCTCCAAAATCTACCCAAACTGAATTTAAGTGATAACAACCCCGGCCGTCATTAGCATTCTAAAGGTAGTAAGTACCATACAGAACTATATATCCCAATATGTACCGATTTAGCAAGATGTACTAAGAACTAGTCCTGCACTTGCTAGGGTTATTCTAACTTATTCTATCGACACATGCCGATACCCTAATCATGCATCGATATCCCTCTTGGGTTCCATTTTCAAGTCTCTAACATGCCATCATCAATCTAAGTCTCGAATGCATTTCCTACTACTCCTCAAAATCAATTATTTCACTACCTACACTAGTCATCCCATGACACCCTAGCATCATGCCCAATCATGATATAATCTTTCAATATCTCTTAGAAGTTTAAATCACCCATTTGTGCCAATTCGAATTACAGTACCCGGTACATGCACTATTCGACTCCTTTAAACTTTGACCAATAACTTGAAATCCTCACCTGACTCTCAACATCACCATCATTTGAACACTAACATATTATGATACCGAATTTGATTCGTCCCTAAGGAAGCCAAGCATACCCAACGTAAAATATATTAAAACCTGACAAGACCTCATATCCTATGACTCTCTTACTATAGGACACTCTATAAACTTCTCAACATCCACGTTATAACCCTCAAGCACTCGTAAAGACACTAGTCTAAAAGCCTTTACACATGGCACACCCTAACCTTCAAACACCTCAAAGCATAACAACAAGTGGACTATTTCCCTTTTGTTTGAACCACTGACATAGTTCTAACCTACAACTATTTTCTTGAGATCCAACAAACGTTCGAAGACCTTATCCTAGATGGTTGATTCCCTGGACCACGAATCAACCCCGTACTGACACTACTTAAGATTTTAGCAGGATACAAGACGTCATATACAACCTATAAGCCTCTTGGTTTATGTCACCGACATCACTAGGGATCTTCTTCTTTAAAATTACATCATATTTTCAAAAACCTTGTCATAGAAGACTAATTAGAGTTCACTCTCTGGTCACTTTAATAATCATTTTTGCATACTTAACATACTTACCACAATTTACTCGTAACTCTCATCCTATCTTACGAGGTAATACTTTCAATCAACAGCCACGAAGGCACCTATTATAATAATAGTATCTTATCGACTCAGACCGAGTAGACATCCCCATGTGTTGACCAACACGGTTTCTGATGCCTACCTAATTATTAATTATATATGACATGATACGACCTCAAGGATCGAGTTCCCTTAATCACATCATCGGCATTAACTACCCATAAATACCGCACTCAAGAAGTTATTTTATCTTTATCGTAAGTAAACAGCATTTAGGCATGGTGTCTTAGTCACAAAAAATCTATACTTAATTCTACGTAATCCATATCCCAAGCTCAATGGATGTCATATAATTCTATTAACATCTTAATATAACTCTCACATCATCACGAGTTGACACACAAGCACCTCACACTAAACACTACCATGTTGACATTATTGGCTTGCACAAACACTCGCCAATCATTAACATATCTACATTAGAAGCGCGAAAGAGATTAATGACAACTAACTTAGTCGCATGCCACCTGGCACTGAATTACCCATCATGCTCATATCCTTGACTCCGTTGTCGAGAACACAAACTGAGATTGCAACCAAGCTAGCATGATTGGCTCAAAACCAACACCGACGTCGAAAGATCCACTACTGAAATCACCACATTACTCCCAAAAGGAACCTTGAACCTAGAGTTTTGATACCAATTGTAACACCTCATCCGGGATTTATGGGTTACCCGTGATCAACCCTATCCAACCCGAGCATTAGGTGTGAAGTACAATGAAACAACCTATGCAATGTGGCTAGTCCAATTTTTATTTAATTAGCGTTTCACTTGTTTAGCACTCTATTTCTATATAAATCAAACTACGTGAGGGGCCTATGATAAACGTCCCTGCAATCCAAGCATACAAAACTATTAGCATAAAATAAAATGATACTTACCGTTACAATGCTCTCTAAATACAGAACCGCGCCCAACCTACAGTAACAAAGATGAGAGAATGAGCCGAATGCCCAGTGGAAAAATACAACAATGCAATATAAAATACAATGGTAGAAAAGAGACTCTAACAAGTTATATCCACGTGCACATACAACTTCCTTATATATATACACTTTAATTCATGAAACTTTTTTTGTTCCAAAAATGTTACTTGTTCTGGTTAATTCGCCATAACCTTATAAAGAACCCCGTCTATTTAACTTGACATTTATTTTCATGATTTAACACACCTAGTTAAAACCCTTAAACAAATATCCCTTTATTTTTAAAGAAAAGCATTTATGTCACCAAGATCACCCTTTTGCATGTACCAATTTTACCTAGAGTTTTCATTGAAAATCACCTTTCAACACTTGCAAACACCGTGATAGAAAATACTTATTTTTCCTTAAAAGACTTTCATAAACACGATCTTGTGTTAATTATGGGTTAAACCTCTTTAGGTTGCTTAACTACCCATTAGGTCACTTCATTTTACTATTCTTTAGTTTATGGTAATTAATCGATTCTCACATTTACTTATGCACATTCTCCTTTATCGGAATATTTATTAATTCATTCAAGTTAGGTTGTATTTTATCATATTCAGCACACAACCCATTTCTTAACATAAACCACTTTTCATTATCTTTTTCTTGGAATCTTCTAATATTTGCATACTTTAACGGGCTCCACACCGCCCGCTGGCTATACTACCATATGCTCTGGCAAGTGATTTTGGGTCTCTCACACTAGGGCTCCGGGACCTCCTTAATTATTCTCAATTTTATCCCAGTCCATATTAATGTGTTTTTATCATTTTTCGAATTTCCACATTATCTGACTTTCCTTTACCCGCTAAAGTCAAAACTAGGGGCTTCACCCTTACTTGTGTTACACTTTAAAGTCATCATTTGTTGTCCTTATACACTTACATTAATTTTATCCCAAAAATCATATTCATTTTGGACCATTTTGTGTAACACCCTTTTTCAGTACTTTTAGTTCATAAAAATTCTCCACTTTATGTACATTACTGTTTTACCCATTTGTTTCCAAACTTTTCATTTCCTCTATTTTCAGAAGTGTTATTTCTCAAAACATTACTAAGTCACCCATAATAAATTCTCAAGTGTTTTCAACTCATCAACACTTATTTAGTACTTTTGAGTAACATACTTCTCAAGTTGGAAACATCTTTATTTCATTACTTTCTTTATCTAAGAAGTCATTAAACATTTAAAGACTACTTTATAAGAAAAACACCACTTTCCTTTATTAACCCATGTAGTCTTGAAACCTTACACTTATCAGATTTTCAAAACTCTTTAACACACTTTAAAGGCTGACATTTCTATTTATCTTATTTCATGTTTAAACCCAATATACCTTCATTAAATTTGTTTATATACTCGTCATCAAAATACTACAAGTTTATATGTATGAGAAGATGGAATTTAAGTCCAAAAATCCTATTAAATGGGTCTAGCAAATGGTTTATTCTAGAAATTTTACAATATTGGCATAAACATGCTTTTCAAACTAAAAGACATTTTTATTTCTTCAAAACTTGAGTAAATTGGTATTTATTTAAAAATCCCATTTTTTCACAAGAAGGCTATAAGATATTTGTTTATAAAATATTTTCAACAAGAAAAATACCATTTCAAACATTTTATTTCATAAAATGTTTAGGTATAAAGATTTCTTGAAATATATCATTTTTTTCTTAGAACTCTTATAATCTTTCATAAATCATCTTTTCTTTTGTAAAATCACAAGAAATCATTTTTTTTTCTTAAATCATAATGCATTCTACCCTAACAAGCTCTAGCTACAAGACCAATAATATGCAAAATGGAGTTATTAAGATAATAGTAGAATTTTCCACCTCGGGGAAGGTCCAAAAATTTTAGGATGAATGTAGAAGAAGATAACAACACCCCACCGCCTAAGGTGGTCTTACGAAGGTTTCCTAGCTCTATCAATATTGCCTCCATGGAAGCTCCAAGCAAAAACCTATTTTTTAGTTCCATACTCCCTTCTTCTTCTTCTTCTTTTTTTCTCCAAAAACCACCACCAACTCCAAATTTCATAGCTTTTGACAACAATGATGAAAGTGGGTTTATAAGTCTTAGATACGATGGAATATGAGGGAAATATGATGGCATAAGGTGGAGGGGTGGTGGTGCTAGGGTGGTATGTTGTGGTTGAAGGGTTGGAGAACTCTCAAGGCTGGAGAGAGAGGGAAAATATTATGGAAATTCATTAAATGGGACCAACCCCATATAAATACCTCCAATGACCATAAGTGGTTAAATTACCCTAATGTAATTACACCTAACCATCTAAGGCAAGGGCAATCTAGTCTATTGACCCACATTTTGATCTGGGCTGCTAATAAGTTGACACATCATCAAATCTGATGGCCCACGTCATGACGACACATTAAAAAATATATGATTTTCAAATTCTACTCCGATTGTCCGAATGACCAGTAAGACTCATTCGAACAAGATTTCTCATTCATTCGGATGACACTTCCAATGAGATAATCTAATGAGATGTCAGCACATGCAAGGAATGAACCAGGCCTAAGTGATTAGAAGTCTCTTTCGAATGAGAATGACCCTCATTCGAACGACTTTTGTTTTTCTTTAATAAAACTTTAGGCCATAAAAACTCCAGTCCAATCGCATTGGGGCCACAATGTTACCCATATTTGACTTATGATCCACCTAAAGACGTCTAAATACCACTTGGTCATACCAAGTCATCAAATCTTATAAGTGCGATAAAAATATTGGGGTAGGTGTTGCATATTTTGTTACACATATATAAAGTAAATTATGTTATTTACAAATCTCTTTATATATCTAGTTGTACATTATATAGGATGGTAAACGTATGAGAAACTGGATCACATCACCAAGAATAGCATCCAACTGTGCGAATTACACCAATCTATCCTACTACCATGGAAGGTATAATTCAATGCCCGTAAGACTTAACCGTATTAACTTGACTATAACAGAATGTACCACCTCAACACTCGTTAAAAGTTAAAAACACTGAGGAAGTGCGAAGGATGAATGTACTTAAGTAATTCTTATGATTGAGACCGCCATCATTCCATGGGAAACCTAAAGAAAATAAGGTAGAAAATTAGTTACGTCAAACACTTAAGGTACTAAATAGAGTAAGAATAGTACCTAAGCTTAGGATAGTTTTAGCAACTTATTTTTTTAGGGAAAAGGGGATCATTGGTGTCAATCCATTGGTCATATCTAGAATATTAAAGAATTGACTTGGGCATAATTTAAAGAGATATTCTTCAAAAAGTATTTTTCTGAATCAGTAAGGGGTCTATTGATACTTTATTTCTTGGGCCTATAATAATAAAAAATGAATATAGCGCAATATAAAGCTTGATTCACGTAACTTTCTTGTTTCACACAAGAGTATGTTAATAGAGACCTTGATATGTAAGCATATTAATTGAGGATTTAAACCTAGTTTTAATACTTCTCTTATATCATTAAAAATTTGAGATTTTAGTCAGATAATAGAAGTTTCCTCCCTTATCAAATGAAATCTAGCATGTAGAAAATTCACCCAAAACATAATCCTAGTATCAAAGACAAGTTAAGTACCTGAAACTAAAATAATTAAAGGGACCACTCCTTTTCCAAACTAGAGGATGATCGAGTGTTTTCCCAGATTAATCTTAGTAATAACATAGCCATAATACGATGTCATGAGTGTGATCAACCTCGTCACTTGAGGCCTCACTGGTCGAGATTACATGAATCCCATACTACGAATTTTCCTCCTCCATTAGTAAAACCGAATAAACCCACCAAATTTCAAAAAGCCTCATTTTCATTACCAAATGGGAAATTTAAAAATCGCTAGTCATAACAATTCTTGCGTCGAAACAAATGAGAGCAAAGGAATAAGACTCAAGGCTGGACTTTTATAATTATGCCATCTAGGAACCAAAATAACCACGGTGTGGTAGAAGGTAACATGTCCCTTTTATAATTTTTGGAACTTGTACTATTTGACTCTATATCCACGCATTCATTTATTAGCAAAGAATTGTTAACTTTTTTAAAACTATCCACTAGTCCTTTAGATTATCCTCTATCTATAAGAATGTCAACTGAAGACACGATAACAACTGACCAAGTTAACAACAATTGTGCTATAGAAATTAGAATTGGAATTCTTACAATAGACTTAGTAGTTTTGAAGATAAATGGATTTGATATCAGTATTGGAATGGATGCTGTTTCATTAAATTTTGCTCATATTGACTGTCACAAGAAAGTAGTGATTTTCAAAAATCCCCAGAAGGCTATATTTTATTTTCAAGGAAAAATAAACCAAATTTCTTGCTATCCAAATTACATGGAAATAGTCCTCTTCATCCCATGCAATTTTAGATATATATGATGATGTTTTTCCCAAAGAATTACCTGGTATACCCCCACATAGAGAAATATATTTCGTGATAGAACTCCTACACAATATATCCTATAATTATATACCTCATTATCGTATAACACCATTAAAACTATGAGAACTTAGAACCCTATTAGACGAGTTATTGGAGAAAGGTTTCATTCGATTTAGTAAATCCCCTTGGGGAGAACCATTATTATTTGTGAAAAAGAATGATGGAACGTTTGGTTTACATAATGATTACTAAACACTTAATCAAATGACTATCAAAAATAAATATCCTTTACTTAGGATAGGAGATTTATTTGATCAATTACGAGGATCTCTAGTATTTTCAAAATTCGATTTATGATTCGATTATCATCAGCATCAATTTATGCAATAGACATATGAAATACTGATTTTTGAACTCGGTACAATCACATGGAATTTATGTTTATGTTTTTTGGATTAACAAATGCACCTGGAGCCTTTATGGATTTAATGCATTGAGAATTTTGACTCTTTTTAGATCAGTTCTTTATTATATTCATTGACAATATTTTGATATATTGTAAGACTATGGAAGACCATTAAAAGCATTTAGACATGGTACCGGAAAATTTACATCAATACCAACTTTACCCAAAAAGAAGCAAATGCAATATTCTCATTAGAGAAGAGAAATTCCTAAGCCATGTAATTACACAAGCAGGTATGCAAGTACATCCAACAAAAATCATAGTCGCTATGGAATGGCCGTATCCTTAAAATTTTACTAAAATTTGATGTTTCTTTGGACTGTTGGTTATTATTGACACTTTGTAGAAGGATTCTTAACAATTGTGTTACCATTAATGAAATTAACCCAAAAGGATGCACAATTTGAATGAAATAAAGAATGAGAACAATTGGTCCAAACCTTAAAAGAAACATTTACCACTACCCATGTACTTACTTTACCTTCTAGTAATGTCGGTTACGATGTATACATCGATGCTTCAGTGCAAGGTTTAGGGTGTGTACTCATGTAAATAGGAAAGTTGATAGAATTCGGTTTTCGTCAATTAAAAACTCATGAACGTAATTACCCAGCCCATGATTTAGAACTTGTATCGATATTTTTTGCAATAAAAATTTGGAGATGTTATTTGTAAACAGAATAATTTCAAGTATTCTCATATCACAAGAGCTTCAAATACAGACTCACCCAAACTATTTAATTCGTAGATAGAGATGATGGATAGAATTTTATGAAGATTATAAAATTAGACTACAACATCATCTAAGAAAGGGAAATGTAGTTGTAGATGCTTTAAGTTGAAAGTCAAGAGCAAATCTCAATCGAATGTTCATGTACGAGGTCATAAAGACAATAGAAAAATATAATCTACAACAAGAAACTTCATAAGTTCCAATTGTTATTAAAAACATTCTTGCATATCCAACACTTCAGAAAGGGATTTTGGGACAATAATTAAATGATATTTTCCTAAAGAGTTGACAACGATGCTAGGAATATGGAGACAAAAAATAGAATGGTCCTGTAACCAAAAAAGAGGATTTAGATTTAAAAATCCATTATGTGTACCCTTAGATTACTCTTTACGATGGAAAGATAAATTTTTGAATCGAGTCAATTTGTATGTATTGGCTTTATTCTCCGTTTGGACAAGACTTGTTTGAGTCATAGGTTATGATTTTAGTTGTTTGTCCTTCAAGCCTGTGATGTGTTATTAAATACTGTAGCGTATAAGATAAACCAACTTTGAGTACACATCGTGTTTTGAGTCGAGTTCCATCTTCAATATCCGAAGGATCTCAATGAGGTATGAATGCATATTTATGTATAATTTTGGATTTTATTTTTATCTTTATGTTTATAAAAGGATTTTAAAAAAAAATTGCAAGACATTCAAAATATCTAAGGGATATTGTTAGAACCCGGATCCAATGAACTTCAGACGAGGAAAATTTAGCCTACAGTGGTTTTTTGTTGAAAGGTCCAAGGTCCTTAAAAGTTTGGTTCAAATGAGACTTGGTGTGTCCTTCGAACAAGGCTGAATTCGTTTGATTAAGCCAATGTGTTTTTTGAAAAAAATAGAGATTTTTTGTTTAGTTGTTCATCCTTACTACATTTTTTAAAAACTTAGTATAATTAGGTTCACAAAATAGTATTTTTAATTGGCACTTTTTCATGATTTTTAGTTCCTAAACTCTTCCAAAAATCTCTCCGTATTTAAGTGATTTTTTATGATATAGTTTTTCAAACTTAATCCCTAATTACACCCACGTTTGAGATCTAAGAATCATACATCCATATATCCATTCGAGATCCCTTTTGCGTTGCATCAAAGTTATTTTCTCTATCTTTAAAGAATGTTTCATGCAGTGGACATCGTGTTTGTGTTGTGGGGTGGCTGGACTGGTTATGAGACAAGTAAGATCAGTAGGATGCTGAGACATGAGAAAGTACCTGCATTGTGTGGTTGTTGGAAGGCATCCAATAGTTGTTGTGAAGAAGGTTACAAGGATGAAGAAGCAGGTTTAGGGTTGAAGGTGTCGAGTTTGTGAGTAAGTCTAAGTTTTACTTATATATAAACCTATATCACAGTAGACTTGTGTGGTTGTGTCGTTCGAGGCTTTTCCTCTTGTGGGTTTCCTCGTACATCATCGTGTTGTGGTTTACAATTTATTTTATTCTTTCTTACACTCACCTATATGCATGCTTAGGTCAAGGCTAAAAATAGTAAATCGTTTATCACCACACTTGAGGTTTTAAAATAGTGCAAAGTTAATGAAAATCGAGAAAATTAAAATTGCTAGTTTTTTTATATAAATCCTGGGGTACTAGCTTTATAAAATTGGTATTAGAGAGGGTGCACTAAGTTATTGTGTTTATCCGTAGTTTTTTGTTATTTTAGGATTATTTGGGTGTTTTTCTATCTCTTGTTGTTTGTTTATCTCAATGGGTCATCATAGTTATAAGTTGTCCGATGTGTTTAGCGATGACGACAAGTTTGATATTTGAGAGGAGCTTAATGAGCTTCATAATAGTGATGAAAAATTAACTCTTTTAAATTTGAAGTTTGAAAAAAGAGTTATATTTTTTTAAAGAATTTTTTTCTTAAAAGTTGAAATCAAATTTTTGCGAAATTTTCAAACTCAAAGAGATATCCTCCATGATAAGCTCAAGGTTATGAAACGTGATTTTTAGAATTGAAAAGTGCACAAGAAATAGTGTGATGATAGAGTCTGTGTTTCAGAGAAATAATTAGAGGACTCCAAGAGGTTTGAGACTTAGGTGAAACATCTTTCAATAGAAGATAACGAAAAATTGATTAAAGTTTTGAAGGCATGTGAGAAGACTCTTAGGAATGAGTTTTCTTACATTGAGGGGGGTGAGATAACCTTCTAGGTATTATTAAAAATTTAAGAAAGGAGTCCCTAACATTGAAGAGTCTAAATATTTGCTTGAGTCTAGAGTTTTGAAGTTAAAAGATGATTTAAGAGACTCAAGTAGTGATGTAAATGGTTTGATAATTTGAATTATTTCGATTGTAAGGACAAAATTTTATAAATGTCCGGGGTACAATCTAGAAATTTTCTGTTTTTCCCTAGATCACAGTTTGTATGTCTGATACCGGTACATTCGGCACGTCAACACAATCATCCTCAACGGCCTTTATCCAAATCCAATGCATCCATTATCTCCACGTCCATCATGCTACATGCTACTCATCTCATTCCCACTACTCCACTACACTTTATCGGTAAAATGGTTTATTGGATCTTTAATATTTGCATAAATATTTGGGAAATTTTTTGAAAATTATTTTTCAAGTTTGGATTAATTTTTTTATCAAAAGAAGAATTTTTTCTAAGTGTAGAAGCGAAGTGCCTTGAACATCGAGCTCGCTCAAACGACTTTGATTGTCATTCGCACGAGATAGGCATGTCGCGCGATCTCATTCGAACGACATCTGTCCTTTGTTCGAGCGACATGGCTATCTCGTTCAAACGAGCCACCGCCTCGATTTTTGTATAAATATCTGTTCACTTTCTACACATTTTTTAAGTCTTTCTACAATCTCAAAATTCTGCAAAAATAGTCCAGAATAAGACTTCACCTTTTTAAGGTTTTCTAAACCTTTTTGATTCACAAAACCATTACCATATATGTGTGTGAATCTTTAAACCTTCAAGAGGATCATTTACTCATCTGGAGTAATTTGTGAGGAAGTCGTTCTCTTCTTCATTGTTGCCCTATTGGAAAAGGGATAGTTCCAGTCGATGACATTAGAACCGACACCCGAGGGTATTTTTTTGTCACATATTTTCATTATAATCCGTGTAAACCGTTTTCTTATAAAATTATATTGAAAATAAAAGGGTTTTGCCCCGTTGGGGGATTTTTCCTCACTTGTGTGTGTTTGAATGTTCTTACTTGATTTTATCGTCATCAATCACACCTAGTGTCGCAACTATGGCACAACCTTCAATTTTAACAACAATTCCTCCTAAACCACCTGACTCAGTATGGTCTAAGTATTTCGCAAGTATACTCATGAATCACCAACCAAAAAAACTGGAATTGAAGATCCCAACCACGTTTAAGGGAGAACCTGCTATTATCTCCTCCCAAGAAGATATTGAAACCCTAGATGAACCATTTAAACACTCAATTGTGGGGAAATTATCTCATGGAATACCCCCAATCGATCATATTCGAAAAATCTTTCAAACCTTTTCTCTGAAATCTGCATATTCCATTGGTATTCTTGATCCTAAACACATCATTATAAGATTAAAATGTGAGGAGGATTATGTCAGACTTTAGCTTAGAGACCTCTGGTACATTGGGAAGTATCCAATGAGAACTTTTAAGTGGTCAATTAATTTCAAACATGATGAAGAAAGTCCTATTGTTCCAGTGTGGATCAATTTACCCAACCTTCCATTACATTTCTATGCGAAATCTTTTTTATACTCTATTGCCCAAATAGTGGGGAAACCTCTCCAATTGGATGCATCAACATCTTCCATATCTAGACCAAGTTTAGCAAGAATTTGTATGGAAATAAAATTTTGAAAGAAAGAATCAACAGAATTTGAATAGGTTGCGGTAACTCTGGCTTCTGGAAGCCAATTGTATATGAAAATCTTCCCTCATTTTGTGAATTCTGCAAGAAACAAGGTCATTCTGAAAGAAAGTGCATGATCAAATTTCCTCAATTAAAGACAAAGAAAGTATTGCCAAAGAATATAACAAAGAAAGTGGGAAATCAAGAAGAGTCCAATGAAAACAAACAGGTCCCTGAGCAAAATGCCCCTTCTAAAGAATATGCAGCAATTAAATAAGAGGTAACTCTGATTGTTAATGCAGATAAGGTGAATCCTATTCTTGTTGATTTAAGAATGGAAGAATCTAATCCCTCTAGGTTATCCAATAGGTTTGAAATCCTTCAAGATGAAACGGTATCCAATCCTGAAGAGGAGAACCAAGATTATCAAAACATCTCATTAGTTGTTAGAGAGAAACTAATTCAGGAGGGGCTACTGTCCTCTCAATATTTCTCTACAGATGAGACTTTCATTGTTAACCAAATTAATCTATCTCCTAAAGCTTATAAATTACCTACATTAGAGAAACATCCAGCTTATATGAAAGATAACTTATCAGATATTCATTAAAACAGACTCCAATGATTGAAGAGTTACAAAGGTTTGCTAGCTGGTTTGATGAAAAATGGAAGGATATTCAGAAAGCTAAAGAAGAAAAGGAAAAAATCAAGAAATGTCCTGCTATCTCTATAGCTCCTACCAAGACCTCAAAATATGGAATTCCTATAAAACAAGCACCTCATGACCCTCTCTACAGAAGAATCACCAGAGCATTAGGTAAGTCATCTTCCTTAAACTTTGATTCTATAGTTTAATGCTGAATATCATTTGCTGGAATATTAGGGGTGTTGCCAATAAAGAAACTAATAGAAGATTGAAAAATCTTATTAAAAAATACAAGTTACCTTCTATTGCATTATTAGAACCCAAAGTTAGCATTTACAAGATATCAAAATATAAACTAAAGTGGAATTTCTCTTATAGTGCTTCTAATATATCTAATAAAATTTTGTTCTTTTGGAAAAATGACTTAAAAGTTAATCTTACCTATAACACTGATCGATTACTTTGTCTCAAAGTAGATTTAGAGTACTTAAACTCTTTCATTCTTCTGGTATTAATATATGCCAAGTGCACTGCTCTTGAAAGAAGAAGTTTATAGAATGATATTGGTCAGTTAACTTCCCAATACACTGATCTTCCTTGGCTTATCATAGGAGATTTTAATGTTGTTGCGAAAGAGGATGAAAAAATAGGTGGAAATGATATATAGTTTCATTCTATGGAGGATTTTAATGGCATGATAACAACATGCTCTCTGACTGACCTTGGCTACAGTGGTTCTAGGTTTACATGGTCCAATAATAGAATTCATGGTACTATTTTTTGTAGGCTAGATAGAGGCCTTGTCAATATACATTGGCTTAATAAATTTCCATCATCTACCATAGATCACTTACATAAGACATGCTCTGATCATATTCCTCTTCTTCTCTCTATTAAAAGTACTTCTGAAGACCTGCCTAAAGCATTTAAATTCCTATCTATGTGGTGTATTCAATCCAATGTGAAAGATATCATTCAAGAATCTTGGAACTGTGATATTCATGCCCCCACCAATGAATAAATTTTCTATTAAACTCAAAAAGCTTAAAGCTCAACTTAAAGTCTGGAATAAAGAAGTGTTTAAAAATGTTTTTCAATATCTCAGTAATCTAGAAGATGAAGTCATGATTAAGGAACATGCTTTTGAAAATAATCCCTCTGAATCTTCTAGAACTGAATTATTTAAAACTAGAGCCAAATTAAATATCTCTTTACAAAGGGAGGAAAGCTTTTGGTTCCCAAAAAGTAATAAAAAATGGCTCAAAAATGGGGATTTGAATACAAAGATTTTCCATGCTTCTGTAAATACTAATCATAGAAGGTTGAATATAACTAAGATAAAAGATTCCCAAAATAACTGGATTGACAAATTGGAGGAAGTTGAAAGTATGTTTATATCTCACTTTCAAAACATATGGAAATATAATCGTATTAATATTAATAATTCTTTCTTAAGTGTTATTAATAAATCTATTACTGAAGAGATTAATAAAAATCTCACTGATTTCCCATCTGAAGAAGAGATTTTTACTGCTATAAAAAATATGGATCCTTCTAGATCTCCTGGCCCTGATGGCTATGGTGTAGAATTTTATCAAAAATTGTAGGATATAATCAAACATGATTTGAAAAATGCAATTCATTCCTTCTTTGCTGGAGCTAAAATCCCCAAAAGTTGGTCAGCTACTAACATAGTCCTTATCCCCAAAGTAGCTATTCCTTCTACTTTCTTGCAATTCAGACCTATAAGTTTATGTAACTTCTCTAATAAAATTATATCTAAGATTCTTAATGAGAGATTAGCTTTTGTTCTTCCTATTATTATATCTCCTAACCAATCTGGTTTTGTCAAAGGTAGAAGTATTAATGACAACATTTTTTTGGCTCATGAATTAGCTCAAACTTTAGGAAAAAAAGTTCGTGGTCATAATGCTATCATTAAATTAGACATGGATAAGGCGTATGATAAAGTGTACTGGCCTTTTCTATGTCAAGTTTTGAGAAAATTTGGGTTTAATGAAATGTTCATTGATATGATTTGGAGATTAATTTCTAATAATTGGTTCTCTATATCCATAAATGAGCAAAGTAAAGGTTTTTTCCAATCTTTTAGAGGGCTTAGACAAGGAGACTCTCTGTCTCCTAGCTTGCTTATTATAGCTGCCGAATGTTTAAGTAGGAATAGGTATAATTTGTTCATAAATGATAAAGCTACTTCTTTTTCCCATCCTTGGAACTGTAAATTGATATCTCACTTGACTTATGCTGATGATGTTATAATATTTTCCAATGGGAATAAGAAAAGTTTACTAGCTATTAATAAATTGCTTAAAACATATGAAGAAACTTTTGGGCAGACTATAAACATCTCTAAAAGCTCTATTATTATTGATAAAAAACTTCCCCCTTCTATAAGATATAATATTGGAACCAATTCTGGTTTATCTATTAAAACTCTTCCAATGAAATACTTAGGTTGCAATATTAATAAAGGGAGAAATAAGCTATCTCAGCTTTTTGATCTTATGAATAAAATTAGAGAGAAACTCAATTCTTGGTCGTCTAAGTTAATTTCTCAAGCTAGTAGGGCCACTTTGATTAGAAGTGTCCTTTTATCCGTCCCAGTTCACACCATTTCTGTTCTTAGCCCCCCAAAAATTATTATAAAAAGATTGCATAATATTTTTTCTAAATTTTATTGGGGAGGTGTTAATAAAGATAAACCTTATCAATGGTCTAAATGGCATGACATGTGTTTTTCGTTTGAAGAAGGAGGATTAAAATTTAGAAGTTTGGAAGATATTATCAATGCTTCTAGTATGAAATTGTATTGGAAATTTTTACTTAATAAAGGTATTTGGGCTTCTTTTATGAGATCTAAATATCAGAGTAGAATAATTTCTAATACTGGATCTACTACATTTAGATTAATTAAAGCCATATCTAGCATAGCTGATGAACATATTGACTTTGAGAATCAAATATGGATCCCATCTTTCACTATAGGTTTTCTCATTGAAAGAATCTTACCAAATATGTAGAAAGAATAATCCAACTTCTCTCACTTGGAAAATAAATTGGTCTAAGTATTGTCCCATTAAAATTTCTAACTTCATTTGGAAATTATTAAACAATAATGTGCCTTTTGAGACTGAAATTCAAAAAATTGGTATAAGACTTGCTCCTATTTGTAGAGAATGTCTAGCCGAAGAAGATAGCGATAAGCATGTTTTGATTGTCTGTAAAAAAGCTAAAGAAGTTTGGAATTACTTTTGTCAACTTTTCAAAATTATTCCTAACAATATTTCTTGCAGGGATATGCTTTTATCTTGGTGGATGTTTAAAAATAAAAAATATTTTCAAAAGATCCTTTTCTCCATAATTCCTAAAATTATCTTTTGGGAATTATGGAAGGCTAGAAATAGATTGGTTTTTGAAAACTCAAAATCTTCTGTTAATTATATTATTCATCAAATAACTTTCTTAGCATCTTCCATTCTCCAAAATTTAAATCTATATGATACTCCTAGACCTGAAGATTCTCTTCTTAGTAACCATTTCCATGTCAAAGTTGGACCTAAGTTGTGTAGATTATAAAATATTATTGGACTAATCCCCCAAGTGGGGTTTTTAAGTTAAATATTGATGGAGATTATAAAGGTAATCCTGGAAATAGTGGTATTGGAGGGGTGATTAGAGACTCCAACAGGGATTTCATTGCAGGGTTTGAAAAATCTATAGGAATACAATCGTAATTTTTTACAGAAAGTTTGGCTTTAGTTGAAGGATTGAAATTGATATCTCAATTAAATATTCAAAAAGTTATAGTGGAATATGACTGCAAGTTCTTGATAGATGTGGTATTGAAAAAGGCTAAACCTCCTTGGCAAACTAAAAAGATGCTTCAAGATCTCTAATGTTCTGAAGATGTGAAATTCAATCATGTTTGGAGACAATCAAACTCAGTTGATGATCATTTAGCCTCACAGGCTTCTATTAACATCATGGATTCTCTGTATTGGAATTATAGTTCTCTCCCTAGATTGGTTAAAGGATTACTTCAGCTGGATAGAATGCACACTCCTCAAATTAGACATAGAATAAAAAAGATGTAAATGGGGATAAGATAAATCCCCATATTTATTTTCAAGATTATCTCTATGTAATGGGGTTATGATAAAATCCCATATTTATCGCTTTCTTTCTAGAGTATTGGGCCCAACCTCTAGAATTCAAGTTTGTTTGGGTTTGTAAGCTTTGGAGAGCCTTTTTCTCCTTTTTTATTTATAAAATGTGTGGGGGTTCTGTCCCTCTTTGTTAAAAAAAAAATCACACCTAGATGCATGTTTAGGACTTAATTAATAAAAAACCGAGTTTAATTAAATAACTTCCTTATTTGAACACAAGCGCACTCTTCTCAAATTGGTATCAAAGCCAGTTACACAATTTTATCGTGTAATTTTCCGCAAAATTTTTCTAAGCTATCAATTTTCTAAAAAATAGATTTTTTGAAAACGAGTGTGTTCATAATGGAGAAGTTATATAATAAAATGCCAATTTTTGACGAGACAAACTATGCATATTGGAAAGCCCGCATGAGATCTACATTAAAAGCCATTGATGAATGTGTCTGGATTTTGGTTGAAAGAGGGTGGACACCTCCCTCCGTCACTCTTGAAAACGTGACCAATTTAAAAGTTGTTACTACATGGACTGAAGAAGAATTTAAATGGTCATCATTTAATTCTAAGGGTTTAAGTGGTATTTCTGGGTATGTCACAACTGATGATTTCAAACACATAATGACGTGCACCACGTCAAAAGAGGCATGGGATGTTTTTCAACTTACCCATGAAGGAACTAATGCTATGAAAGAGTCTAAACTGCAAAATTTAACAACTCAATTTGAAACAATCACCATACTTGAATCTAAATATTTTGATGAATTTTATGCTAGACTGTTTGATATTGTTAACACTAGCTTTAATCTTGGTGAACACATTCCTAATGCTAGAGTTGTTAAAAGGATTCTTAGATCTCTGCCTAAGCGTTTTATCCCCAAAATCACTGTGTCAAATTCTATGGGTAATTTAAATACGCTTAAATTGGAGGAACTTGTAGGAGACTTGCAAACGTATGAAATTAATATGTTTCCTAAATCTGTCAAGTCTAAAGATAAGGGAATTGCACTTAATGCCCATGAGAGAAAGAGTGAAGGATCGAAAAGAAAGTGGAGAGAGTCATCTAGAAAAAGAGAGACAAATACGTCAGATTCTGAGTGTGATTTTGACTTAGATGATTTGGCCCTATTTGCTAAAAATTTCAAGAGAATTCTCAAATTCAAGAAAACTGGTAATTTTAAAGATAAAAAGAAGTTTGAGAAAAATAAGTTTGAAAAGAAAAATGAAAAATATTTTAAAGATCCTCCTAAGAAAGAAAGTGAGAGATGCTTTGAGTGCGACGGTAGGGGTCATAGAGATTTTGAGTGTGCTACTAGGCTAAACAAAGAAAAGGGCAAAGATGTCCTTAATGCTACCCTTAGTGACGACAGTGAGGTCGAGTCGGTGGATTCTGTAAACGAGTCACCGCATGAGTGTAACTCCACCGCATTCATGGCTAGTCATGTGAGTACATCTAGTTCTCCTCACGACGATGAAACTGCCGCTTCACGAGGACACCTCAATAGTGAGATCGATGTGAGTGAGGGAGAGGATGACACAAGTGAGAGTGAGAGTGATCTTCAACGAGCCTACGCCGAGGTATATTCTAAGTCATTTAAAACAAAAAAGCCTAACAAAGTGTTAGTTCTTAGGATCGCCGCTTTAGAGGAAGATTTAAGAAAAGCGAGAGAGAGAGAGAGTCCTCCACCTGCACTATCTTAAGAGAGAGAGAGTCTGCTTGTGTTGAGAAAGAGAGTTTGTTTAGAGAGAGAGAGAGAGAGTTGTTTTGAGAAAGAGAGAGGGGACTTGACTAAACAAGTGGCTAGTCTTACGAGTGAGCTCCATTCCTCCGTGGAGACTCGGAAGAAACTTGAAGCCCTTGTAGCCCAGCTTACTCATGATCTGGAGAGAGCACGGGAAGTCAAGGTACAAATCGAGGACATATCTTGAAATATGGGAAAGATGCTCCTCGGCCCCGCTTTAGGTTTAGGTGACAGGAAGGGAATAGGTTATGATGGTGCCTCCACGTCCCAAATTACACCTGGACCAGTTCCTGAGTTTACTACGACTCCTTATGGCCATCATCAAAAACCTCGAACAAGAGTTTGACCAAGAAAAGAAAACAAAGGTCCGCCTAAGGTTGTGTTCTTTTGTACGTATTGCAAAAGAAAAGGCCACCTCAGGGAGTTTTTCTATAGTATTGGTTGAGCACGACGCACTACTGCTCCACCAAATCATACTGATGATTTTTCCAGTCAGAGAGAGAGTTGAGTTTTTAGCAGCCACATCACAGTGTCTGATGGAGGAATTTTAATGGATGTCTTTACCGTTAGTGAATGCTTCTCACATTCCGACTAAAACTAACAAAAACAAGGGTAAACAAAAGGTCACCACCTCTTGGGTACCTAAGAAAGATAAAAAGGCCCTTATTGTTCATGTCCCTCTCAAAGAACATAATACCTCACTGATGATGCTGGAAATAGCACCACCCTTCAAGGAGTTTGAGAGCTCAATTCAATGTTAACAATGGCAGCATATGAGTGTATGTATATATAGTAGAAGGAGGTGAGGAGAAGAGGGTTCACACCGGAATATAAGTGGTTCAGCCAATTATGCCTACATCCACTGTTCAAGTGTATGATATGTATCAATGTATGAGGGCTCTAATGGCCATAGATACAATCTCTCAATCTTTCTCTCTCTACTGTGTATTTGAACAGAGTTTCAGCTAGGGTTGCCAATTTTGGATCCTTTGCAAGGTAGAGGATGACCTCTATATATAGTACATGGGGGTGTAATATACTCCCCTGCATGCAATGAGCATGTGTGTGTTGATCTAGCCAATCTGATGAAGACATCTGTCACTATCACAGGTAGAGAATGATGACAAAATATTCCCCCCACGTGTGGGGAATGATTTGTTATAACTGATTTGTATCCACGTGTCCTTATCCACATGTCAATTAGTACTCGGCCTTTCTACTTGGTCGTAACCTCGGCCTAGGAGAAGCCGAGGTTGATAAGAACTAGATGCCCATTCAATCCTAGACGAGCCATGAAGGTCTCGGCTTAAGTGAAGCCGAGGCAAGGTATCAAGGTCGGCTTGGGCCGAGGTTAGGCTGGTATGTGTGGAACATCGGCTGAGCTATTGATTAGGTCGCCCTTAGTAGTAGTATGGTTCTTAGTAACCTCGGCCTACCCCTGGCCGAGGTTGACATTCCCAGGTGAAGTGAAGAGCTGCTGACCCTTATGACACATGTAGTGTCCCTTTAATGAGTTTGGTGGTAGTGTCGGCCAGGGCCGACCCTCTGATAGCCGAGGTCGGTTCTTACGGAACCAAGGCATTCCCAACCTCGGCTATGTCCTCGGACGAGGTTGATGTCTCTAAGACGAGGTGACACGGGGCATATCAATCACCCCCAGACCTTAGTTACATGTGAGAGTAGGTGACTGGGGGATTTCTATACCTCCGAGGTCTTTCTCTTATGTGGCAATGTTCATTTGACACTTGTCCATTGCTGAAGTGTGGCTTGCCTGGCAAGCATGTGTTGTCAGCCGTCCTTTGGGGCTCCCAAGGCAATGATGGGCCTTGGGAAACGTGCCTCCATATTTAAGGTCTTAAACCCTATTTTTCCCTCCTCCTTCCTCATTTCTCTTTCCTGGCATGATTTTCTTCAGCAGCTCTCTCTAGAAAAGCTTTGGTTCGAGGCATTTGGTGGCGATTCCTCGCGTCCTCTTCATTCTTCCTTACCATTCCATCCTCAGGTATCCTCTTCAATTCCTTTTCCTTCATTTTTCCTGCAATCTTCTTACCTTTGCATTTTCTGGCGAGTTTTGGAGTTTTTCAGTGAGATCTCCATACTTTCAGGCGAACTGCATTTGCTCTAGGTTTGGTAGTTTGATCTTTAAATTTCTTTATTTCATTAGCCAATCTTGTTTATCGTTTAGAGGCTCCCTAAGTGTAGTGTCTGCCTCTGATGCTCAGACCCCTCTACCAACTTCTTGAGGAGTTCCCTTCTCTCAGAGAGAGGACTTTAGAAAAAATTAGGCAAATAGAAAGAGCATAGGATGAGGCTCGTAGGTCGCAAGAATTCCCTCTTAGACCTATCTTTCCACCACCCCTGAAGGTGATATACCCTGATCCATTGGAACCATTTAGCCAAGCAGAGATCCCTGCTGAACTCGTACCGATGTCTGAGTCTGAGTCTTCCACCTCAGACCTTATGTCTGTGGATTCCTTCCAAGAGGCCATGGACTACACAACTCAGCAAGATCAGGCCCCTGATCAACCCGAGGTCTCTAGTCGGGCCTCGTCCCATAATAATTCAAGCACCTTGTCCTCTTCCTCAGAGGTTGAGATTGTTGAGTCGAGTGTGGCTATTCCACCCATTCTTGACGCCATTCCCATGTCGACCATCATCGGGGCTGAGTTCGCTCAGAGGTTCCCAAGTAATCCATCAACGTCTGCTCAGGCCGACGTTGAGTTAGACAATGTCTATGATGACGATGTTGAAAGTGATGTCGACATCTCTGAGTCAGCCAAGATCGAGAGTACCGTTACTGAGGTAGACCTTATTTTCTTTAGATATCTGTACTCCATCAGCCCCTCCATAAAGCTTAGGAGACCTCTGAGGGAAGAGAGGGCTTACCATGGCCGATATGGTGAGATCTTCTTGTACGAGCAGATGTTCAAGTTAGGGTTTCATTTTCCCATCCATCCCATTATTAGGTCCATCCTGGCCTACATCAATTTGGCCCCTTCCCAATTGTCCCCTAATGCTTGGAGGGCCATAATGGGGCCATAGTCCTATGGAGGGTTGTTCATCACTCGGACCTTCCAGTCCAGGACTTTGTTGGTTGCTATGTCCCCTCCTCTGCCAAAAATCATCCGAGCTACTATCATTTTGTAGCTCGGAAGCCTGAGAAAAAGATGCTACAGATAACTGAGACTTCCAACCACAACTGGAAGCCTCGATACTTCTTTGCTTTAGGGCCATGGGAATTCGGTCCATGTGTTCCCTCTTCCCTTATAGAGCCAGGGATGCCCCTAAGATGGGGTAAGGTCACAATGTCTGCGAAGGCCGACCCTGGTCTGAGCCTGCAGAAGCTTTAGAAGGTGAAAGACCTTCAAGATCATGGGATGCATGGTCTTCTCATTAAATTTGAACACTTGATGACCCCCACTACCTCTATGAGACTAGTCTAGGTGGAAGTCCTCTTTCTGAGCTTGGTAAGCAGTTTTTATTCCAAGTTGAACCTCTGAGTTTATGCATATCTGATCCTCTAACTTAGACCTTTCAATTTTGCAGAGCGTCCGAAGGATATCTCAGACGAGCTTTGGGAAATGGTTGCACCGAGTTTAATAAACCTCGCAAAGAAGGCAGGTCTTAATGCTCCTCCTCAAACTCCCTCAACCTCGAAGCCTCAAGCCACCAGGAAGAGAGCTTCTACCGAACATGCCCCTAAGGATCAGAGGCAGAAGAAAAAGGGTGGGGATTCTACCATCCCCATCTCCTCTACAGATTCGTTGGTAGATCGTATAGAGCAATTAAAGATCAACGATAGCATCATAGGCCACAGTCTGTAGGCGCTGGATGCCATCGGCTCTGCCATGACCGAGGCAGATAAACGTTTTTGCTGTTCCATGGACACACCTCTGCTAATTGAGTTTGGTCTACACAGGTCCATTTAGGTATGACTTCATATTTCTTTGTAGTTTCCAAGCGTAACCTCTAATTTGGTCCTTAACTCATAAATTATCACACAATCTGCAGGGCCTGGCCGCTATGCACCATCTCTCCAACTGGACTCTGAGAAAGTTGCCCCTCATCCAGAAGGGGCAAGAGGCCGAGAAGGTACAAAGCACACTGAACTCCGAAATAGATCGCTTGAAGTCTGAGGCTAAAGAGTCTGAGAAGAAGGTACAGGGGTTGGATAAGGAGATCTCCAAGCTCAAGAAGGACTATGATGTGGCTCTGAAGGCCAAGGACGATGTTCTGCAACAGAAGGTCAACTCGGTTGTGAAGATAGCTCTTGCAGACGCCTCTAAGGGGATATTGGCTGACTATAAAACCTCTGATGAATTCATTAGCTTTGGCTTTGAGTACCTTAAAAGAGGTATCAAATCTACTATCAAATGGGCAGCTGCCAAAGAGAAGGAGGTAGGGAGTCTGAAGGCCTCTGACTTCGTAGGCCTGGGTTTTGCTGACCCTTAGTTTGCCCAAGAACTTTAGGAGGTTGAAGAGGAGGTTATTGCACCTACAGAGACTGTACCACTAGATGGCACTGAGATAGAAGGAGTTAATCATAGAGAAGACACTACCGAGGTGACCAATGTTGTCCAACAGGATTAGGCCGAGGACACCAGCACTCTTCCCTCTGACCCTTAGGCTAATTGTGAAGCTTTTCGATACTTTTTGTAACCCCTTATTGGATGTAGCCTCTGGGTAGCATGTAAAACTTTAAGGTTTTTGAATTTTTATAATTAGAATGACAACCTCTGAGGAGGGTTTTTATTTCATTTACTTTGTTGAATGCTTGTCATGCGATGTTTTAGCTCTGAAGCTTATGCAATGGTGTCTGCTTGAACCAAATTAGTCGCCTTACCTCAGACCTTGTCACCACAGTGGTGTTTATAAGGTCTGAGGCCATCAACTAGGAGGCCACCTTTATAATTACTCACAAAATTAATGATATTAAGGGTCTGAAGTCATCGAAGTATGGTGTCTGACCTCAGACCTTGTCACCACTGAGTGATGTTATAAGGGTCTGAGGTCATCACCTAAGATGTTATCCTCATAATTAATCTCACCAAATTAATGATGTTAAGTGTCTGAGGTCATCCAAGTATGGTGTCTAACCTCAGACCTTGTCACCACTGAGTGATGTTATAAGGGTCTGAGGGCATCACCGATGATGTTATCCTCATAATTAATCTCACCAAATTAATGATGTTAAGGGTCTGAGGTCATTCAAGTACGGTGTCTGATCTCAGACCTTGTCACCACTGAGTGATGTTATAAGGGTCTGAGGGCATCACCTAAGATGTTATCCTCACAATTAATCTCACCAAATTAATGATGTTAAGGGTCTGAGGTCATCCAAGTATGGTGTCTGACCTCAGACGTTGTCACCACTGAGTGATGTTATAAGGGTCTGAGGGCATCACCAAAGATGTTATCCTCATAATTTTTCTCACCAAATTAATGATGTTAAGGGTCTGAGGTCATCCAAGTATGGTGTCTGACCTCAGACCTTGTCACCACTGAGTGATGTTATAAGGGTCTGAGGGCATCACCGAAGATGTTATCCTCATAATTTTTCTCACCAAATTAAAGATGTTAAGGGTCTGAGGTGATCCAAGTATGGTGTCTGACCTCAGACCTTGTCACCACTGAGTGATGTTATAAGGATCCGAGGGCATCACCGAAGATGTTATCCTCACAATTAATCTCACCAAATTAATGATGTTAAGGGTCTGAGGTCATCCAAGTATGGTGTCAGACCTCAGACCTTGTCACCACTGAGTGATGTTATAAGGGTCTGAGGGCATCATCGAAGATGTTATCCTCATAATTATTCTCACCAAATTAATGATGTTAAGGGTCTGAGGTCATCCAAGTATGGTGTCTGACCTCAGACCTTTCACCAAATCAGATGTTATAAGGTCTGAGGTTATCAACTAAGATGTTATCCTTATAATTTTTTACATTAGAGCACAATGAGACAAGAATCGTCATAGAAACTAATCTTTTATTAATAACCTCTTCATAATAAGATGGTACATTTACATAACTCTTTGCAACATCATATGTAATACTTTTTTAGGTGATCAGCATTCCATGGGTTAGCGAAAGGTTCCCCTTCTAGGTTATCTAGCTTGTAGGTGCCAGACACAACCTCTTCAATCACTTTATAGGGACCATGCCAGTTTGGGTGGAGCTTGTTTGTTTTTTGAAAGCTCTTCTTCAGCACTAGGTCTCCCACGGTGATGGGTCTTGACTTCACCCTCTGATTATTAAATTTCACTGCTCTCTGCTGGTAAGCTGCTTGTCTAATATCTGCGTCTTCTCTTCTCTCTTCAATCAGATCTAGGTCTAGCCTCCTCTCTTCCCCATTTTTATAAGGGTCATAAGCCTGAACCCTGTGAGTAGGGAGTCCCACCTCTGTTGGTATGACGGCCTTTGAGCCATGTTCAAGCATGAGCGAGGTTTCTACTATAGGTGTCCTTCCCATGGGTCTGTAGGCCCATAGCACATCATAAACCTCTTCAATCCATCTTCCATTTGCTTGTTCTAACCTCTTCTTGATTCCATCGAGGATTGTTCTGTTCGTGACCTCGGTCTGATCATTTGCCTGAGGTCGGCCAGGAGATGAGAAGAACTGCTTTATCCTGACTCTTACACAATACTTTTCTAAAGAGGAGTTCTTGAATTGGGTCCCATTGTCCGAGATGAGAGTGTTTGGGAGGAAGTGTCTGCATATGATGTTCCTTCAAATAAATTGGAAGGTCTTCTGCTCTGTGATCGTTATCATCGGCTCTGCCTCCACCCACTTTGAGAAGTAGTCAATGGCAACTATCAGGAACCGATAACTATTGGCAGCTCTTGGTAGAGGTCCCACTAAGTCCATCCCCCATACTGAAAATGGCCATGGAGAGGTGATTGACGTCATAGGTTGATGGGGTTGATGTGGAATAGTGGCAAATCTCTGACATTTATCACACCTCTTTACGTAAGCTGCAGCATCTTTGGACAAGGTTGGCCACCAGTATCCCTGCATAATGATTCTCTTGGCCAAGGGTCTTCCTCCTATGTGGCTGGAGCAAGAACCCTCATGAACTTCCTATAAGACCCGGGTAACTTCGGTGGGATGCACATATATGAGGAGAGGCAATAGAAATCCCTTCTTGTACAAGACGTCTCCTATTATCGAGAACTTGGCATCCCTGTATCTCAATTTCCTCCTCTCTAACTTGGATTTGGGTAGCTCTCCCTCTCTGATATACCTGACGAGGGGGTCCATTCGCGAGTCTCCTACTTTCAAATTGAGACAAGGGTTACATACCTCTTCTTTCTTAATGGTCGCTTTTCCTAAGACCTCGACCGGAACTGTCCTTCTGACGTCTGTCTTTATCATCGAGGCCAACCTTGCCAACACGTGTGCGTGGCTGTTACTTTGTCGAGGTACTCTCTTCAGTTTTGTCTCTTCAAAATATTCTAACATCGTTCTCACCTTCTTTAGATACTTAGCCATGCTTTCATCTTTGGCCTCATAGACTCCCAATACTTGATTGACAACCAACCTTGAGTCGCTATGAAGTAGGAGTCGTTTTACACCCATAGTCTTTGCCAATGAGAGACCTGCTATCATAGCTTCATATTTCGACTCATTTTTATATACCTTGAGGTTGAACCTTAATGCGTATTCGATGTTGGCACCATCTGGAACTGAAAGTATCAACCCTGCACCGCTTCCATTATCACAGGAAGAACCATCAACGAAGAGGTTCCAAATGTCTGTATCCGTTGAGAAGGCCCCTTATGACATGATTCCTTTCTGGAAGAGGTACCGATCCTCCTCGTTCTCCGCTACTTTGTTCCTGATCTTTTTGGACGTGACCCCTTCCTGATCTTAGGAGATGTTCGGTGCCATCTCTTCCTGCTCTCGAAAGACGTTGGGTGTCGTCTCTTCCCGGTCTCGAAAGACACTACTGTTTGACCCTTCAGCACCCTCTAGGTCATTCTTTGCCTCGGCCTCTTCCCAAATAAACTCAGCAATAAAGTCTGTGAGGGCCTTCCCCTTGATGGTTGTCCTAGGTTGGTAGGTAAGGTCATACTCCCCCAACTCAATGGCCCAAGTCATCAGCCTTCCATATTTCTCAGTTTTATGCAGGACCTATCTTAGCGGGGAGTCAGTAAGGACAACCATGGAGTGGTCTTGGAAGTAGGGCTTCATCTTCCTTGAATCATGAATCAGGGAGTAGGCCATCTTTTCCATACGAGGGTAGTTTTTTTCAGACCCTTGAAGGGCTTTACTGTTGAAATACACAGGCCTTTCGATTCCAACGTCTTCCCGCACTATGGCTGCACTGACAGCAGATTCAAAGACTGCTAGATACACATATAATTTCTCTCCCACTATGGGCCGAGATAGTAGCAAGGGAGACCCAATGTAAGACTTGAGTTGGTTAAATGCTTCTTCGCACTCTTCATCCCACTGGAAGGCCTTTCTAAGCACTTTAAAGAATGGAAGACACTTGTCCATTACCCTGGAAACAAATCTGTTAAGTGAAGCCACTCTCCCCGTGAGTCTTTGGACGTATTTGATACTCCTCGGTGTCTTCATATCAAGCAAAGCCTTGATTTTCTCAGGGTTTGCTTCAATTCCTCTTTGATTGACGATGAATCCCAGAAACTTCCCAGCTCCTACCACAAAGACACACTTCGTTGGGTTGAGCTTCATCATGTATAAGTCTATAGTATCGAAAGTCTTTTCAAGGTCTGCCACATGAGTGCAAGCTTTTAAGCTCTTCGTCAGCATATCGTCTATATACACATCCATTGTCTTGCCTATTGGATCTTCGAACATCTTACTCACAAGATGTTGGTATATTGCCCCTGCATTTTTCAGATCGAAGGGCATCACTTTGTAATAGTACGTCCCTTTTTTGGTAATGAAGGTTATCTTCTCTGAGTCTTCTGCATCCATAAAGATCTGGTTGTATCCTGAATACGCGTCCATGAAGCTCATGAGCTCATGTCCTGCAGTAGCATCCACCATCTGATCTATCCGAGGTATGGGATAGCTGTCTTTAGGGCAAGACCTGTTCAGGTCAGTAAAATCAACACAAATTCTCCACTTCCCATTGGCTTTGGGCACGATTACTGCATTCGATAAGCACTCCGGATATATGAGTTCTCTTATAAACTCAGCCTCTTCCAATTTTTTAACCTCTTCCCAAATGACTTCGTACTTCTCCCTGGAGTAAACTCTTCGTCTTTATTTGATAGGCCTGGCATCTTTGGTCACGTTGAGCTTGTGACTCATAACCTCAGGGTTGATGCCGGGCATGTCCGCGTGACTCCAAGCGAAGACACTCTGCCTCTTCCTGAGGAAGTTTATCAGCTCTTCCTTGATTTCTGTCTTTAGGGCTTTGCCGACCTGGATGGTTTTTTCCGGCTCGTCCTCATTGAGGATGATGTATTCTACCTCTTCCACGGCCTCTCCCTTCTTCAACTTTGTTTCATCTCTTGGGTCCAATATATCAATGCTATAGGTGGTGGTTGCCCTCTTATAAGCCTCTCTCTCTTCGGCCGAGTTAAAGTAATATTCTCGTGCTACGGTCTAGTCACCTTGCACTTCCCCTACCCCATAGGGGGTCGGGAATTTCAACATCTGGTGGACCGTCGATGGCACAACTTCAAATTCCTTAAGGACCACTCTTCCTATGATGAGTTTGTAGGCCGAGAAGACGTTTTCGTCCATCACGAAAAAATTTATCTTCCGGGTCAGCCTCTTAGGACACTCGTCACCCATCCGAACGTCCATCTCATACATGCCCAATGGGTGGACCTTTTTGCTGCTGAAGCCCATCAAATGATGTTGATAGGGTACCAGCCTAGCTCTGCTAAGACCTAGGCTCTTGAAGAAAGGACAAAACATCACGTCTGCTGAACTCCCCCCGTCCATGAGGATCCTCTGCACCTCGCACCCATGCACCCTTGTTATTACCAAAGGGTCATCATGGGGGGCTAAGATACCTTTGAAGTCGAGTCGGGAGAACCCAACTATAAGGGTGTCCATGTCCACCTTCTTTCTCTTCTACACTACATTGGAAGACGTTAGATTGACAACCTCATGTTTGGCCATTGACTTGGCCTCTGCCACATGACCTTTCCTGTCGGCCACTTCAGAGCCACCTCCTGCAAGTCCTCCGCATATGGTGTCAACACCAAAGGAGATCATGCCAACCCTCTTCACCGGGGTGTTGTCATCTTTCAGCGGGAGGTCCGGATCGTCTTCGTCATCACCTTTTGAATCATTATCTCTTCTAGCTGGGACATCGTCACGACATCTGTCGTTTTGTCTCTTCCTTGGATCATCTCTCCCTCCTTTAGGTGTCTTACCATCAACATACTTCCTCAACTTTCCGGAATTTAACATCTTTTCAATCTCATCTTTCAAGGCGAAGCATCTATCTGTGACATGGCCATGGTCCTGGTGGAACTCTTTTTGTGACATTTATGTGGCGGAGCCTTCAATTTTTTGGCCACCTCAGAGTCCTGTCATTCTTGATCTCGTTGATAATATGCTCACAGCTCACAGTCAGAGGAGCATAGTGAGCGAACTTGTCATTGGCTGACCTCTTCTTTCCATCTTTCTTTCTCTGGGACTTGCCGCTACTACCGCGATTCTCATCCTCATACTTGGCGGCCATTGCCTCTTTGGCATTCATGACTTTCCCCACAGTTGCCAGTAGCTCGGCCATGGACCTGGGAGGGTCTTTCGCAAGTTTCCACAATAACTTTCCTTTCTGAAGTCCTCTTATGAGGGCGGTCATGTCTATATTCTCTTCATAGTCTTCAACCTCAAGTTTCTCTTTATTGAACCCGACGATGTAGTCTCTTAGGCTCTCGCCCTTGCCTTGCTTGACATACAGTAGGTGAGTGGTCTTATTTTGAGGTCTTACCCCAAAGCAGAAGTTATGAATGAATCGTTCGGCCAAGCCCTTGAGGTTCTCAATTGAATTCTTCGTAAGAGAAGTAAACCAACTGTGTGTTGCTCCTGTCAAAGTACCAGAGAAGGCCTGACACTTCATCTCATCAGGTATTGAGTAGATGTATGCTGCTGACTGATACATCTCAATGTGATGTACATGGTTGGTGCTACCATCATACTTGGGAGACACCACGGGAGGTTTGAACTTAGCAGGAGTCGGGAAGCTCACTATCTTAGCCACAAATGGAGAGCCCTATGAGTAGCCCCTTTGCAACGGGTCCCTAATTTGATGACGTCTCATATCTTCTCCTCAAGACGTTGGATAGAGTCATTCCATGGTCTCCTGCCATCGGACTGGACGAGGTTGTCCCCAACCACCTCCAAGGGATGGACTGAGGGTTCCCCTACCGCAGCACAACGTCGACTATTGACCTCTTCCTGGTCTCTGCCCGTTCTATCACGGGGTCAGCCTTGGTTAGGCCAACATGATCTGTCCCCTCTTTGCGAGCCGGTATCACTTCTTGACCTGGATAACCTTTGTCTCAGGTCATTTACTGAGCCCCACCTCTCAAAGGCTGACCCTCAGCTCAATCGATCAAAAGATGATCCTCGTTGTTGGGTCTCTTCACCTCTTCGGTCGACACATCCTCGGCTCTACTGAAGAGGACGTACCGTATTATTCGAAACCTCATACGTCTCCCAATAATCTTCCGGAACCTCTTCCGCCTCTAGATCGTCATACCTGTCCTCTGGGCAAGGGTTTCTTTGCCTCCCCAGGCGTAAGCGCCTAGGGTCAGCAACGTCCCTCCTCCGCTGGGGTGCAGGCTGGTCCTTTATTAGTGCCTGTGGTGGTCCCCTAGCGTAAGGATGAGGCTGGATAGCCGTTGGAGTGATCATCTCTGATGAGACTCCAGGTGGCCTCGTCATAGTTTGGCTGAGCTGTGCAAACTGCTCCTGCATAGCTTGTTGTATTGCATCCAAAGACCTCAAGGCTGCAGCTACCTCCGCCATTTCGGACTGAGGTAGTGCCTGGCCGGAGCTTGGCCCTCCCCCACTGGCGGCGGAAGAGGTGGTGGTAATTTCGGTGCCATGTGTTAATTAATAAAGAGCTTAAGTAGCAGATCAACTTAATACCTTACAGGACCTCTTTCAATGGTGAAATAGCTCCGCACAAAGGGGGAGGCTTGGTTCACCACCAGAGTTTCTGGTGAGGTTGAGAGAATAAAGAGGAAGAGATAACTTCTCTCTTCCCACAGACGGTGCCAAAATGATGATGCTGGAAATAGCACCACCCTTAAAGGTGTTTGAGAGCTCAATTCAATGTTAACAATATCAGCATATGCGTGTATGTATATATAGTAGAAGGAGGTGAGGAGAAGAGGGTTCACACAGGAATATAAGTGATTCAGCCAATTAGGCCTACATACACTGTGCAAGTGTATGATATGTATCAATGTATGAGGGCTCTAATGGCCATAGATACAATCTCTCAAGCTTTCTCTCTCTACTGTGTATTTGAACAGAGTTTCAGCTAGGGTTGCCAATTTTGGATCTTTGAAAGGTAGAGGATGACCTCTATATATAGTACATGGGGGTGTAATATACTCCCCTGCATGCAATGAGCATGTGTGTGTTGATCTAGCCAATCTGATGAAGACATCTGTCACTATCACAGGTAGAGAATGATGACAAAATATTCCCCCCACCTGTGGGGAATGATTTGTTATAACTGATTTGTATCCATGTGTCCTTATCCACATGTCAATTAGTACTCGGCCTTTCTACTTGGTCGTAACCTTGGCCTGGGAGAAGCCGACGTTGATAAGAACTAGCTGCCCATTCAATCCGAGACGAGCCATGAAGGTCTCGGCTTAAGTGAAGCCGAGGCAAGGTATCAAGGTCGGCTTGGGCCGAGGTTAGGCTGGTATGTGTGGAACATCAGCTGAGCTATTGATTAGGTCACCCTTGGTAGTAGTATGGTTCCTAGTAACCTCGGCCTACCCCTGGCCGAGGTTGACATTCCCAGGTGAACTGAAGAGCTGCTGACCCTTATGACACATGTAGTGTCACTTTGATGAGTTTAGTGGTAGTGTCGTCCAGAGCCGACCCTCTGATAGTCGAGGTCTATTCTTACGGAACCAAGGCATTCCCAACCTCGACTATGTCCTCGACCGAGGTTAATGTCTCTGAGCCGAGGTGACACGGGGCATATCACTCACAGTGGTATTTTGATAGTGGGTGCTCCAGACATATGACAGGTGATGCCTTATTTTTTACCTACCTTTAAGATTATAAGGATGGTAGAGTCACCTTTGGAGATAGGATCAAGTCTAGCATTATAGGACGAGGTATTGCAGAGTTACCAGGATTTCCTAAGCTACAAAATGTTTTGTACGTCAAAGGTTTGAAAGCAAACCTTCTCAGCATTAGCCAGTTATGCGGCGCTGACTTTACCATAAAGTTTGACTGGGATGCATGTAATGTCTATAATCAAGCCAATAAACTTTTAGTGCGAGGGGCTAGGACAAAGGATAATTGCTATGGGACTGAGCCCACATCCTCACTTGTCTGCAACAGAACCTTGATTACTCCTATTGATCTATGGCATCAACGTCTAGGTCATGTGAACATTAGAGATCTAACTCATTTATCTAAAAAGGACCTTGTACGTGGCTTACCCTCACTTGGAAAGCAAACTTCTACGGTTTGTGAACCCTGTCACTTGGGAAAGCAAATACGTAGCCCCCATAGGAAGTTGCATTCCATTACCACCTCTCGTGTTCTTGAGCTTATTCACATAGATCTTATGGGTCCTACTCGTACTAAGAGTCTGGGTGGTAGGAGGTATATCCTCGTAATGGTGGATGATTTCTCCAGATACTCGATTGTAGGTTTTCTGAGGGAGAAATACGATGCTATAGAGTTTTTAACGACCAAGTGCCGTGTCCTAAAAAATCAACACGGAGTCACTATTAACAGGATACGTAGTGACAATGAAATTGAATTTAAGGAAGCAAAGGTAGATCTTTATTGTGATAGCCTTGGGATCAAACATGAGTTTTTCGCTGTGAATACTCCTCAGCAAAATGGGATTGTAGAGAGAAAGAATAGGACGATCCAGGAAATGGCTAGATCTATGCTTTTAGTTCGTAAGGTTTCTAGGAGATTTTGGACAGAGGCAGTGTCTACTGCATGCCACACGGTGAATAAGGTTTACCTGAATCCACACACACTTAAGACTCCTTATGAATTGTGGACTGGCAAGAAACCCAACCTTGCATATTTCTGTGTTTTGGGGAGTAAATGCTACATCCTACGGGATAGAGAGCAATTAGGAAAGTTTGACTCCCGAAGTGACGAGGGAATACTATTAGGATATTCATCGAATAGTAGAGCGTACCGGGTGTTTAACCTGAAGATCTCTAAGGTTATGGAGTCAATAAACGTCACCTTGCAAGATGAAGAACGTTCGACGTTTATTGATTCTAGCCTTCAGTGTGAGGATGAGGATGTTTCTGGCAGTAATTTAATTGTACCTCACCCACACTCTGTGGACCCTACTCCTGTGTTAGGAGACACACCTGCTTGGGTTCGCAAGAGTCATAATCCTTCTTCCATTGTTGGTGATCCCACTCTAGGGGTCAAGACTAGTGCTCACCTAGAGAACGTTGTCAGCCATTTTTGCTACACGTCCAAAGTCGAGCCTAAGAATCACAAAGAAGCACTCGAGGATGAACACTGGATATCTACTATACAGGATGAGTTGCTTCAGTTTAAAAAGAATAATGTCTGGGAAATTATCCCCCGACCTAATGAGACTAATGTGATAGGTACCAGATGGATTTTCAAGAATAAAATGGATGAAAATGGTACCATAATCAGAAATAAGGCTAGGTTGGTCTCTCAAGGTTACACACAGATAGAAGGTGTAGACTTTGGGGAGACATTTTCTCCTGTTGCGAGGCTTGACTTTGTCCTCTTATTACTCGCCATCGCATGTCATCTGCGCTTCAAGTTATATCAGATAGATGTCAAGAGTGTCTTTCTGAATGGCATTATACATGAGGAGTTTTATGTGGAACAACCGAAAGGGTTTGAAGACCTTAAGCACTCGAAGCACGTCTACTATCTGAGGAAAGCCTTGTATGGTTTGAAGCAAGCACCCCGTGCTTGGTAAGAGAGGCTTACTTCCTATCTCTTATCCCGTGGCTTCAAGAGAGGGGGAGTTGATATGACGTTATTCGTCAGGAGAGATGACGGTGCTATTTTGGTTGCCCAGGTCTATGTGGACGACATAGTCTTTGGCTCCACGTGCTTCAACATGCTCATCACTTTGAGGTGGAGATGAAAAGTGAGTTTGAGATGAGAATGATTGGTGAGCTTCCTTTTTTCCTTGGTCTCCAGGTTCGTCAGCTAGAGGATGGGATGTTCATCTCCCAGTCCAAGTATGCTAGAGACCTAGTGAAGAAATTTGGTTTAGACTTCGCTAAACATGCACGTACACCTATGAGTACCACTACCAATCTTAGTAAGGACATTTCAGGCAAGGACGTAGAGCAAACCTTGTATCGGAGTATGATTGGTAGTCTTCTCTACTTAACTTCTAGTCGTCCTGACATAGACTTTAGTGTTGAAGTTTGTGCACGATATCAAGCATCCCCGAAAGAGTCACACTTACTTGCTCTAAAACGTATTATCAAATACATGAGTGGCACTCTATCATACGATATTTGGTATTCCTTTGATACCGATGACCGTTTGTCCTCCTATTCAGATGCCGACTGGGCCGGGGATGTAGATGGTTATAGGAGCACTTATGGTGGGTGTTTCTATTTTGGTTTTGCTCTTGTCTCCTGGATGGTCAAGAAGAAAAATTCCATCTCTTTATCCACCGTGGAGGTTGAGTACATCACTGCCGGGAGTTGTTGCACGCAACTTTTGTGGATGAAGCAAATGTTGGAGGATTATGGGATTTCATAGGACACCAGACTATTTCCTGTGATAACACGAGTGCGATACACATATCCCGCAATTCAGTCCAACATTCACGCACAAAGCACATCAGGATACGCGAGCACTTTATACGTCAGTTAGTTGAGGAGAAAGTCGTATCCCTGAGTTTTGTACCCACCGACTGTCAGTTAGCCGATATTTTCACAAAACCTTTAGATGCCCTTAGATTTGAGAGTCTTACGAAGTCTTTGGGGATTTGCACATTTGACTGAGGGGTTGGTCCGTGTCTAGGATATGATTCTTTTTCATGTTCATATCATATGCTTCCTATTGCTAGTTTGTTTTATATGTATTATTACTTCGTTGTACAGATATATATTTTTCTTTAAAAAAATCCAAAAAGATTTTCTTTTTATAAAAATTTTAGAAAAGCACAAAAAGAGTTTTGTATTTTATTTACACCTTTTATGGATGAGCATTTAAGATAGTCGAGTCACAAGTTCATTTCATTTTTCCATGTGACTGTTTGATAGAGATTTGAGACGCTACATCATTTTATCCATGTGCTTTACATTGTTTGGAGTCTTTGAGATGTGATTAGTGATAACTTTCTTCATGTTTGACTCATATCTCCTTTATTGCACACATGCACGACTTTATTTTATTATTATACTTGTCTATCACATATTGGCTTGAGTGTTTCCATCTCAATTCTGTCTATACAACTAACAATATGCGATAAAACTTGACAAGATTGGAATGCATGTAAAAAACCATTTTGATGAGACTGCTTGTTTATTTAAAAACGGGGAAGGTCTGCGAAAGGTTCATTTAGCCTTTGAGATTCTAAGCCACCGTTAAAAAGGATCTTAAAAATGGAGGAATTTTATTATCTGGGGTCCAAAGAGGTTAAAAGAGCCAAATAAAATAAAATTAAAGACAATAAAAAGCAATATATGCCAAACATGGGCCATTAGGTTTCACAATCAATTCTCCAAAGTTTGAGAATTTAGAAATCCTCTATTCAAAATATATATCTGAGGGAGTTTGGTTGGATAATACAAACGGGTTTGCACTTCCTTGAAAGTCCTGAAAAAGCATGAAATAGTTTTGGACGTTATTGGTGTGGAAATCACTTTGAGCTTTGATTTGTTGATTTGATTGAGTCAATTCTCATATCACCGCCTTTTTACACCAAAGGAAGATTTTGAGTTCATTCGTTAGGAGTATCCGATATTCATCGTGCACATATGTCATGTTTTTATGCATTGATTTTCCTATCGAATTTGATCACACCCCCTCATTTACACTTTCATCGACTTGGTTGTTTTTGTGTTCTTTCATGGTGTGATTCTTTGTTGTATATTATGTGTGAAAAATTTTGAAAAATTCAAAAATAGCAGTTTAATCCCGTGTGTCATTCTCCATGTACATTCATTTATGCTTCTCATATCTGTCTATTTGGGGACATCATAAAAAGGGGGAGAAGAATTATGGGGGATAATTGTTTTTATGTTTGGTTGATGTATGAATGATTTGCTTAAGCTTAATTGATCATCAATTTTTTGCATATCATTATATTTCAATCTGTTGCTTGTCATGGGTATTTGCTTTATCTCATGTGTGTAGGTACAACATTGCTCGTTATTTGATTACACACCTTGATGGGAAAAGATTTGGAAGGTTCTGGAGAGCTGAAGATTTGGAAGACATGTCATTTAGTATTCTCAGTTTGAGGGTTTAATGGGGATATTATCTTGTATGTCATTTGATTGCATAATTCGGATTTTTTATGTCTGTACCGACATAGACATAAGGGGGATATTTGTAAGGACATAATTTTAAAAATGTCTGGGGTAGAATCTAGGAATTTTCTATTTTTTCCTAGGTCATAGTTTGTATGTCTGATACCGCTACATTCGGGACGCCAACATGATCATCATCGAAGGCCTTATCCGAATTCAATGCATCCATTATCTTCATGTGCATCATGCTACATGTAACGTGCTACTCATCTCATTTCCACTACTCCACTACACTTTAGCGGTAAAATGGTTTATTGGAGCTTTAATATTTGCATAAATATTTGGGAAATTTTTTGAAATTTATTTTTCAAGTCTGGATTAATTTTTTATCAAAAGAAGAATTTTTTCTAAGTGTAGAAGCGAAGTGCCTTGAACGTCGAGCTCGCTCAAACGACTTTGATTGTTTTTCGCGCAAGATAGGCATGTCGCGCGATCTCGTTCGAATGACATATGTCCTTCATTCGAGCGATATGGCTATCTCGTTCGAATGAGCCACCGCCTCCATTTTTGTATAAATACCTGTTCACCTTCTACATGATTTTTAAGTATTTCTGCAATCTCAAAATTCTGCGAAAACAGTCCAGAATAAGACTTCCTCTTTTTAAGGTTTTCTAAACCTTTTTGATTCACAAAACCATTCACATATATGTGTGTGAATATTTAAACCTTCAAGAGGATCATTTACTCATCTGGAGTAATTTGTGTGGAAGCCGTTATCTTCTTCATTGTTGCCCTACTGGAAAGGGATAGTTCCAGCCGACGACATCAGAATCGACACCCGAGGGCAATTCTGTGTCACATATTTTCATTGAAATCCGTGTAAGCCGTTTTCTTACAAAATTATAGTGAAAATAAAAGGTTTTACCCCGTTGGGGTATTTTTCCTCACTTTTGTGTTTTTTAATGTTCTTACTTGATTTTATCATCATCAATCACACCTAGATGCATGTTTAGGACTTAATTAATAAAAACCGAGTTTAATTAAATAACTTTCTTATTTGAACACAAGCGCACTCTTCTCATCGATGCTAAAGCCAAGACCAACATGTGTTTAAGAGTATCAACTGTTGCCCATGAAGTTAGAAAGGGTCAACCCAAAGGTCATTTTTCTCGTGTTTACACATGTTCCCATTGTGGTGGGAAAGGTCACCTTAGTATATATTGGTATGATCTTAGAAGAGGTCCCAGGAAGTCTAGTTCTCGTTTCACCATGGTACCCAAAACTCTCGGCCTTAAATTTCCATTTATTTTGGTTATGAAATCAATTTTAAGGATATTAATTGATATACTATTGATTCTTGCATGCTTTTACACGATTCATCACAAGTTATATTTTATGAGTGATTCATTGAATGGTTTTATACACTAGATTATGAGCTTCATGATATATGCTTTGTCTAGTTGTATGCTTTTTTTTATCTTTTGTATTTTGATTTTCCTTTTATTGGGTCTTTAAGACAAAAATACAAAACAAATTATTATTTTGTTTTGAGTCATTTTATTTCTTGAAAATTTTAATAAACTTAAAAATATTTTTAGTTTTGTGAACTTTGGTTTTACAGATTATGTGTGGCATATCGATGTGTTTGAATCCCACTCAATGCATGTTTCCATGTGTCTAGAACTTTTGATTATGATTCTGTGACAACCCGCTCACCAAAATAAGGGGTGGCCAGCCCAATACTCCAATATAACAGGAATCATAGATGGAATCATTCTCAGCATCACAATAAAATAAGAGAGTATCCAGGATAACCATCCAAAATTCCCGAAAACGGGTTGCCACAAATTTTTTTTTAAAGTTAAAGAAAGAATTTAAACAACCCAAATCCTGAAAAGATAGGGGAAACCCCAAGACATATATATAATTAATACAACAAGAATACAATAAAGGGACCGAATGTGCATCCGGTCAACAAACTATATAACAGTATTTAAACAATCTCGATAATTTATACAATACATTTCATTAGACATTTACAAAAGCTTGGGACTCTCGCCCCAGTAAAGAGACCCGATCATAGCTAGAATACAAAAATGAAAACGTCTATGCCAAATGTGTCTCGTAATACCCGCAATGCATCACGGCTCGTCGAAGACATCGGAACAGGAATTCAAATCAGGCATCCTTGTGGTGGAGTACCTCAGCGGAGACAAGATGCATATGCAACAAGAAATATAAACGGGTCAGGGACCGGTTCTATATGATTACCAGATAAATAAAAAGTGTGACGGTTATGAATAAGATCATGCTAGAAAAGATAAAAACTTATCTACAATGTTTTAGGAATAAGCTAAGACAATTTAAAGAAAAGCATGAATTAAATTTAATTCTTCATGAGAAGAGGAAAGATTAATATAATTTAAAAACTTCCATCCTATATACCGATTCATTTCATAGTTTATTCCTCAACAGGAAAAATAACTATATGGCTTTTATGGCTTTTATTTAATTCTGCATGAGAAGAGGAAAGCTCTTTATGGCTTTTATTTCAATTACATGCCCATCCTGGCATTACCATTCCTTAGCAGGAATATCATTATCAACAAATGCTCTTTGTGGCATTTCATTGTGCTCTTTATGGCACTTCATCATGCTCTTTATGGAATATCTCATACATCATGTCCCACTTGATTATGAATAGTTATATTTATATACATATAACGTTTCTAGGACCGCCCCTCCAAGTTTCCCCACTGGGCGCGCCCCTAAATGACCATCATCTTCCAAGGCCATATGCCTGCGGGAGAGTCAAGACCACACCCGGAATCTCCTCACCAGCGCAGAAAACATAACATATCGCTCATATGGCCTATGGACTATATCCACCCTACATTCATTATCCAGGGGGCATCACCAAGCGTACGAACTTCCCTTATGATGTCATTTAGAGAGGTGTGTATCAAGTAAATTAGCATTTACCATATTCATGATTAAGTAAATTATCATTTACCATCATCATGACCATTTCCATGTATATGTTTCATTTTATCCGAAACCATTACCATTTACTTTTTGTAAATAATATAACTTATTATCCGGAGCCATACGATAAATTATATCGCCCTTAACAAACCCTCGTTATTACGGCATCCCAAAATGGACTCGGACTAAGGTCGTCTATATCGATCTCAGTCTACATTCTTAGTGCTCAAGCATAGCACCAAATCATTCCTCATGAACCATCAATCCTAAAGTCTGACAACGGAAGGAGATATCCACACAACTCGGTACAAACCGCTTTACACCCTAATTTGCTTCACATTCCTTCTCGAGGATACTCACCCCAATACTAAATGTTTTAAGCCCAACACTACTCCACTTTCCCTTCGCATAGACGTATCCCATCAAGGCGTATGGCACAAAAGAAAAATCTTTAAAGAAATGTCCCGAGACCACTCCAAGTCCAAGGAACATAATACCCTTTGGTTCCATCCAACGAGTATGCGAATTACTCAACCGGCTACACTAGGCCACTCACGGTGCCATGCCTTAGGGAATGATCCATAAGGCCATCTAAATAGTCCAATTATTGTAAGGGAATTTCCATCCATACAAACTACTTCTCCATCGATTATGTACCCTAAGGCGCACATTCAATATACGTCTTTCGGAATTAAGTTAACTTCCTCCATCTATCCATCCACTTCAGGGTAGAAAGATACACTCCATCTCCATACAATTCCTATTTCCTTCATGGAAACTTTACTAGACCTTCGATATGGATATCTAGTCTCAGCCCATCATCTGAGATAGGCACCTCATACGGTTCCACCACTCTTTCATATAGAGCAGGGTGCACTCTTCTACCCATAATCCACCCAAAAAGGCCGAAAAAGCCACGTTTTGGTCGAACGATCAACAATTTTCTCAATTTAGATCACGACCAGTTTGGTGCCGGTAATTCAAAGAAAATATCTATGAATATTCCCTTCTCCGTTTCACCATTACTCTCTTTTGCACGAGTAGGTGAAATGGTCAAGTATAGACATAAATACTTTTGCTACAAAGTCTTCCGAGTTATGCATGTTCAAATTGGATTTCATGCCTTCACAAATTTCCAATTGGTTTTCTACTTGACGTATCTACTATCCCAATCGCATTCCCTTAGCGAAAGGAAATTTCCAATCGATAGTCCTTTATAAACTTTATACACCAACTCTATTCCTCCTACTACACATTGCAACAGCTTGTCACTCGCGAGGAAGACCAGATTTCCTGCCCAAGAAGTAGTGCCTTATTTCTTTAAGGCGATCTCTACTGCAATGAATCTCAATTCAAGCATGGAGTAATACCTCCCACAAAATTTAAGCTTGCGAGACGCATAGACAACGGGTCCATGCTCCAGTACTATTAATCCGCAACCTGGAAGAAACTTATTCATTAAACCCACTCTCGATCTCACTATCATGGGCTCAGGAGTGAAGGTCAGCCCGTCCATTAACTCCCTGTAAGTGAAGTCGCCACGTAACACCATCTCTAAGAGAGGCCTCGTCTCCTTCATCCTAAACTACCAAACCTCTCAAGACCCCATAAATCTCATTCCTAGGGATCTAATCCCTCATAGAGTTAACCCACAACTTATTCGTGGTCAACTCCTTACCGCCTTCTTAAATCAACATTACCTGCCCTAAGGGCCTTACATTCTAATAAACCTAAGGTCGATCTACATATATATATCCTATCTAAGTCATATACATATGATACAAAATATATCCCTAGTGCCTAAGACCAATCTCGACTTCCTACATTCGCTTGGTTTCATGCGTGGGACGTCTCGCCGGGGAGAAATCCAGACAAGGAACCCTCCCGTTACACTACTACCTCTCTTTATCGGTCATCGAGATATGACGGTCTAAGACACATAATCGGGACCGGAAAATAAAATGTTAATTCACAACTCTACTAATAAGATTTTACTTCTATACTTTACCATTCAATAATTGAGGATTTCAACTAACAAAACGTCTACTTTCTGTAAAGTCTTGCAACCATTTATACCACAACAACACACACACACACACACACACACACACACACACACACATATATATATGTATATATATCTTTTTAAATAGCCTTCTTATCAAGGCACAATCCAGAAGTCTCAATTCGACTTCATATCACAGTCTCCCTCACATCGATCTATATATATATATATATATATATATATATATATATATATATGTATATATATCTTTTTAAATAGCCTTCTTATCAAGGCACAATCCAGAAGTCTCAATTCGACTTCATATCACAGTCTCCCTCACATCGATCAAAGGAGAGAACTATATACATTGCTTCTATCTCGCACTTTAATAGCCCTTAATCACTCTTCTACGTGATTCTCGGCTAAACCTTTCAACCCACTTCTAACAACAAAAATAAAATGAAAGAAAGAGAAAAAAAATAGCGCCTCTCCACTCAAAACATCGTTAAGTGTTCATGCGGCGGAGTGTCTCGTCGAAGCGAAATCCAAACAAGGAACCCCTCCGACGTATGCCTACTTAACTTGTTGATTATGTAGATAAAGCGTAACAAACATAAACAAGGCAAATAAACAATCAAACACTCACACAAGATAACTAAACAATTAACGAAAATCTCCTACCTACCTCGATCCACCTCTATAAAGCCTCAACCTCTATCCAGGAGAGAAACTATAGAATAACTAGTTCCATTCTGAAACTAGAAGTGAGATAGCCTTGCAATTTATCTGCCTGCTATCACCCCAACCAAGCCAAAATATCTTTACTCGCATATTATACATAAAATAAGGGAAAGGAAAAGTGGCATCTCTCCATTCGCAACATCGTTAAGGTTCACGCGTGGAGCGTCCCGCAAAAGCGGAATCCAAACAAGGAACCCCTCCTATGCATTACTACTTAACTTTGTTGGTCATGGAGATAAGTCATAACATCCACATATAATGCAAACAAGCAATAGAGCACTCAACCAAAGGACACATAATGCAATTAACACATATTACACATATACATTTAATATATCATCACTCTCTTCATAACGAGTGAAGAAATCATAAAACTTCCCTACCACGGAATTCACATAATTTCTCTTCTAGAATTGCGTAAATACTACTACAAGCTCAATTTACACACCCAAATCTACAGTAGATACAATACTACTCTATCTTATTGTGGGGGATGCACCACCCACAACAAAGGTGGAATTCCCACCCATTCTTGCTAATCACTCCGGGTTAGTTACTAATGGTTCTCAGACACCGTATTCGAGTCTTATCCGAATCAATATTACTTCCATCCATTCCCGACTAGGCAATCTATCATTGCCCTAGTCATCCAATCAACACAATCGAAATGAGTGGTTCTCCACTCTACGTTATAGCCATTGTTCCGACCCTGGTTGACAATAATTTAACATGCAGTCCCTTTTTCCTCCTCAACGAAGAGAATACGCTACCGGTCTCCCCTTTTCGTATAACTCCTTATTCACTGTCGGCCTCTGACCGAACCTCAACCTAATGTTTGAGAATCTACCTTTTCATCAGGCCCGTAATCCCATAGAAACTCGCTGTTGCAAGGTACCCCCGGACTTCTCCATGGGCTAAAATTCCTTCATACTTGGCCCTCCTCGTGGCTCCTTTCCACATCAATTTAACATCGCTTGGATTCCCAAGCTTAGTACCACTCTCTCTTCTAGTGGTACTAAGAAAACTACATCCACTGTAATTGGTAGTCGCAGTAGAAAAATAAGAAAACACCACAACAAGAAAGCGACCACCCTGGCAGTCCTCATCACTGACCCTAAATTACAGTTTTTCGTAACCCCATCTCATGACGCCTTCACAATGAACTTGCTTGGCATCCCTCTTCAATTGACCTACGAATCTCACACGAATGCATAAAAGATTCTATGGGTCCTACCTTATGGCAGAAAATAAAATCTGACAAGAGAGTTCAATGACCTTAATCCTACGGCTCTATGTCAAATCACAAGCAACGCTGACTTAAGGTGTCTACACAGATTCCTAAGGACTCTAGACCTGATGCTCTGATACCATCTGTGACAACCCTGTCACCAAAATAAGGGGTGGCCAGCCCAATACTCCAATATAACAGGAATCATAGATGGAATCATTCTCAGCATCGCAATAAAATAAGAGAGTATCCAGGATAACCACCCGAAATTCCAGAAAACGGGTTGCCAAAAATTTTATTTTAAAGATAAAGAAAGAATTTAAACAACCCAAATCCTGAAAAGATAGGGGAAACCCCAAGACATATATATAATTAATACAACAAGAATACAATAAAGGGACCGAATGTGCAGCCGGTCAACAAACTATATAACAGTATTTAAACAATCTCGATAATTTATACAATACATTTCATTAGACATTTACAAAAGCTTGGGCCTCTCTCCCGAGTAAAGAGACCCGATCATATCTAGAATACAAAAATGAAAACGTCTATACCAAATGTGTCCCGTAATACCCGCAATGCATCACGGCTCATCGAGGACATCGGAACAGGAATTCAAATCAGGCATCCTTATGGCGAAGTACCTGAGCGGAGACAAGATGGATATGCAACAAGAAATATAAACGGGTCAGGGCCCTATTCTATATGATTACCAGATAAATAAAAAGTGTGACGGTTATGAATAAGATCATGCTAGAAAAGATAAAAACTTATCTACACATTTTTAGGAATAAGCTAAGACAATTTAAAGAAAAGCATGAATTAAATTTAATTCTGCATGAGAAGAGGAAAGATTAACATAATTTAAAAACGTCCATCCTGTATACCGATTCATTTCATAGTTTATTCCTTAACAGGAAAAATAACTATACTTATAAGCTCTTTATGGCTTTAATTTCAATTACATGCCCATCCTGGCATTACCATTCCTTAGCAGGAATTTCATTATCAACAAATGCTCTTTGTGGCATTTCATTGTGCTCTTTATGTCACTTCATCATGCTCTTTATGGCATATCTCATACATCAAGTCCCACTTGATTATGAATAGTTATATTTATATACATATAACGTTTCTAGGACTGCCCCTCCGAGTTTCCCCACTGGGCGCGCCCCTAAATGACCATCATCTTCCAGGGCCTATCTATACAAGACAACCTTGGCACCTATAACGAAAAATGTCGGGAAGCGGCCATATGCCTGCGGGAGAGTCAAGACCACACCCGAAATCTCCTCACCAGCGCAGAAAACATAACATATCGCTCATATGGCCTATGGAATATATCCACCCTACATTCATTATCCAGGGGGCATCACCAAGCGTGAGAACTTCCCTTATGATGTCATTTAGATAGGTGTGTATCAAGTAAATTAGCATTTACCATATTCATGATTAAGTAAATTATCATTTACCATCATCATTACCATTTCCATGTATATGTTTCATTTTATCCGAAACCATTACCATTTACTTTTTGTAAATAATATAACTTATTATCCGGAGCCATACGATAAATTATATCGTTACTACAACCTCAAAGGATTAGGTAAACTCTTAATAACCTCCAACATTTCAGGGTATTACTTTACCACCCCAAGACTAGCATACCTCAAGGGAACGAACAACTTTCAATTTTATTCTCCCAACATTCATTTATGTTATATTATAAACCATCAAGGTTGAAATAGCTCCATCGAGCTTCTATATTCTCTCAAACATAACACTATAACTCCTAGTTTCATAAAAATCAACTAGAAGAAAGAATGCCCTAACATCAATTTGCATATCCCCAGAAAAGTCCCCACATATCCTATTTCTAATGTAGGGTGGGTAACTAATTCATCTAGGACTCTAAAACTCTAAATTTACTTCATTCAAGAATGTTCCTAGTCCATATTGAAGAAAGTAAATCTAGGAAACAAAATAAATTTTAAGGATGAAAAACAGGGGACCAGTCGAACTGTCTTGAGACCGAGGTCGACCGCGTCTCCAGATTTTACCTACAAGGAAAAATAGAAAGCTCAGAATGGAGGGGACGGTCGACCGATCAGTGTATCGCGTTCGACCGCGCCCAGGATTTATGCCTTTATAGGAAAGCAGTAAGCCCTCCCGCGAAGGCCCGGTCGATCGGTCCTGAGATCGCGGTCGACTGGTGATAGCAGACCTAGGGTTCTTCCTTCTTCCAAAATTAAACCCAAGTGAAAATTTCACTTTTCCCAAATCCCAAATCTCTTCTATTTTGAACCCAACCAACAACCTTTATCTACCCAAAGATTATTCTACATGATTTATAACCATTATAATTCACAATTTTATCATCAAAACCAAATATAGGTTTAAATACCATAATTTCCATTTTTGATCTCCAAATATATATATATATACATAAATATCACACAATTTATTCATCTTAAAAGATATATTAGCAAGTAGAAAACTTGCCTTAGAGTTGAAATCTCAGATTTCTTTGTGTAGGAGCAACAATCCATCTTCAATCTTCATTTTTCTATTATTTCTCCTCTTTTCTCCCGAGCTTTCTTCCTCTCTCTTTTCTCTCTATGTTTAAGACATAAAATAGGGAAATTGGGGGATTTAGAAAACTAAATCGGGGCTTAACATAAGTCTCCCCACTTAAGTGGTTAATACCACATTAAAATGACTCGCAAATACACGTTTCAGCTAAAACCAGGTAAAAGTGCGCAAAATACCAAAATACAATGTGGCACTTATTTTGACTGTCTCGCACATTCCGGGACTAACTCCGCCCTCTAAAATGGCATCCGGTAATTTTATAAACCATTTTAAATTCCGGTTTCAATTAAACCATAATGTCATTTAAAACACATGACACCATAAAACACACAACCGAATGATATTTACTTTCTCATGCAGTAAATATGCAATAACCCAGCAAATATTAACTTTCATTTCATAATATTAATATTTACTCCAATTCCAACATTTTATATAATTACCTTATATGGTAAATTAATATAAAATCAGCCTCCTAAAAGCGAGGGTTGTTACATCTCAAAGCTTAGATTGTTCTTAATCATTCTTGGATTAGTAGTTTCAAATTAAGTTTCATGATGGAATTACTTTGTATATGCTTCTGCACACACTTTGCACGAGCTCTTTTGGATTTTAACTTTATATGTCACATAAGCTAAGTGATGAGTTCTCCTATCAATCTAGTTATATACATAATTATTTTTACTATGGGGGAGTTGTGCATATAAAATCCATTGTCTGTGAGTTTGTAGTTTTATTGAAAAATATGAGTACGCACGGGAAAGGGATATGGAAGGAGAAATCTCATTTACATGAAAGGCCACCGTTAGCAAGAGCCTAAAATAAAAGAGAGGCAAAAGAAAAGATTATGTTGCCAAGGCCAAATTTTTTACATTGATGATTCAAAAATAGATATATTCAAAATAAAATGAGAGAAAAAGATATATGTTTATTTTTTAGGGTGTTTAGTTAAGGGTCAATGTGTCTGCACGATGAGTTTGAATTGAGATAATTGTTTTGACACTATTATTTCGAGAATCGTCAAAATTTAGGCTAGTGTGCATTTTGTTTGATTGTCCATTTTGAGTTCAATATATTATATGTGAGGCTAATTCGAACATTGATAAATTATTAAGGTCAAATAGAACAACTTGGACATTTATTAGTGACTCGGTCATTTTCTGTTATTACTAGTTTATGCCCTTTCACTCCCTACCACTATTATTTAGCCATGTTGGCATTATGCGAGTGTGTAAAGCTTTTTGTTTGTGTCTTTTGTAGTCATTTATACCTATATATATTTATGTTCTTCCTTGGTATATGTGCGGTTATATATATATATATATATATAGGGTATGTTTTGTGTTTTGGGTCTTTACATTTTAATTTAATCCATGATTGCCTTATGCTTACTCTTTAACTCAACTTGACATATGTTGTTATCATCTTCGTATCCCATACTTCAATGTTTGTATCATAATTAGTATCATTTTTTCACAGTTTTCATTATTTGTGCTTATGGTGCCGAAGTTTTATCGTTGCAAGCTTGCTTTACACCATTGCATGATATAATTTATTTCCTTACATTTACATGTTTTCACATTATGGTGGAGAATTGGTTTATTACTATGCACCTTATTCTTTGTTTATTCTAAACAAAAAAGGGGAGAAATGAGGTATGTGATACCTTGCTTTTTTCAGTAATGGGTGATCAGTCTGTATAACCCCGTATTTTTTAGGTATTTTATTTTAATTATGGACTTAGGATGAATTAAATTAAATAGAGAAAAAATATTTATAATTAATCCGAATTTAAATATAATAATTACTAGCATGATGAGAGTTAGTATTTATTTATGATAATTATGTTGAGTATTACGTAGAGAGTAAAGTAATATATGGTTACGAAAATATTATTATGGCAGGGAGTGAAAAATACGGCAGTTGCAATATACTTAGTTGGGACGCGCATGTGAGTCGTGTCTGTATTACTTTATTGGATTGAAAAGATAATTTATTTTTAAGTAACTTGTATGACCATTTCGAGTGGGCCAATGAGTCCGAAAAGGCTAAGATAGTCAGAAAACTCTACTCGGGTGTTTTATTTGGGTTTCGGGACAGTTTAGGCCAAACCGACACCCCAGAGGGGTATTTTAGTCTTTTCAGGTTTTTAGGAATTAAAATGGACGAAAATAGAAAATTAAAAATGAAGAGTATGTGGGTAATAGTCTATCTGTGAGTTTCCAAACCTACGTGAGAGAGAGAACCAAAAAGGAAGAGGAAGAACTCCGTAGGAGCCTAAGGATAAAGACTCAAGCTCTCACACCAAAAATTACACCAACGCGTAGATCATGAAGAGAGGATCACCCCTATACCAATTTCATCCAGTGAATCATAACTTCACAAAAATTCAAGTGGTTATCTTGCTGGATTTTTAGAGCATATATGATTCATGTTAATTTAGTTGATGGATTAATCATAATATCATGTAATTGGGACTGAAATTGGGAATTTATTCATGATTGTGGTATAGGAATTGCATGTAGTTGAATAGAAATTGTTTTGGGGATTAAAAACCTAAGTGATATATTGAAACCATGAAATTTTATCTGAGTTTAATGGGTCATTAATGGTGATTATATGAAATTAGGGCCTATTGAGGATTTAGGAAATTTATCAAAATTCATGTTGAAATTTTAGGGAATTGATGTTAAAAATGGATGGGAAAGTGTTCTAAAACTAGGGGATATAGTTTAGAGTTGTTGAATTTGAATTAGGATGGGTTTTTGGGTGATTTTGCTATTGAGTGAATTGGGAAAAACGTAACTTTTGGAAGTCAGGGACGAACCCCGAATTGTCGTTCGAATGACCTTATTCGAATGAGACTTCCAACAAAAATTCCAACGAGATTACTAAAGAGATTTTAGAGTTCGTTCGAAGTAAGAATGTCATTCGAACGCCCTCGTTCGAATGATAATCCCCGGGTTCTAACAAGATTTCAGAAACTCCAATTTTGCCCAAATGAGTTAAGTGAGCAAATAGGACCTACACTATTCTAGACTAACTTCTTTTCATAATTTAGTAGTGAGAGGGAATTGTAACTACTAAAGGAATGGGTTGGAACGAGACAACCTTAAAGATTACATATGATAGAGAGGTAATCATACAGTTAAAGTATTGTGGGTAGTAGAGACGAATATGCTAGATATCAATTTGGGAACTTAGGATGAGTGAATACCTAATGAATAAAGTAAGTTGATATTTATTGATTCAACTATTACATGTACGACATAACTACGCTGCTTGCTATCAAGCCGAGGTTGCATGTTGTGGACAATCATGCCTTGAGGAGCCTTTGGATGAGATTTTGATTTATATCACTATAGCATAAAACCCAGGTACGGGCTATCTGTGAGAATGACAGTAATGACAGTCATATGGGTGCATTGGTATATGCGTATCCCATCGGCTTGGAACTATATTTGCCTCCAATATATTTGTGTTTGTTTTCATGGTTCGCGAGAGATTGAACCTTTAGTCCTTTATGTAATGAGAGATGCACCAGGATATGGTAGCAGAGTATGCATGCATCGCATCTGTGTCTCGAGGTGCAGTGTTGAATATATATATATATATATATATATATATATATATATATATATATATATATATATATATATATATATATATATATATAATTGAGCGTATGAACATATATATATACTTGTGATACTATCTACCTTGTGAATTACGTAGACTTGTATAATAATGAAATATGGAATGAACTAAGTTGATGGATATTTTACCTATATTAAATTGAAAGGGAGCTTATCCATGTTAAAGATAAGTTTATTATAGGTGTTATGTATATTGCAAAGGAAAAACATGGGAACGATATTGGGCTAGGATTAGATATTAGACGGGAAAGAACTAGTTATCATGGGAATAGAAACTATTAAGGTTTGATGGTACATTAGGCGTGCACATTATATGGGACGTGAGCATCTCAAGTGAGTATGATAATCTAACATTATTAATATATGTGCTATAAACTCATTTTAAGCACTTGCTGATTTTTGAACTGTTTTCAACTCGGGCTCTGACCCGTTTTCTACAAATCTCTTTATTTTCTTGTCAAATTATTTTAAGTGCCCAGCCACAGGGACACCGAGCATAGGAGTTCCATTCACTCGACGAGCTATAATTGTTGTGGAGGTTACAGGACCTTGGTAGTAGATGACTCTATGTCTATCATTTCTTCCTTCTGAGTTATTTCATCAATTTGGGCATGTTGCCCCTTTTCTATTAGATATTCAGAGATTTGTGGATTTAGTTATTTGCTTCATCATATATTGGTTTATTTCTGTTGGAATATTGTAATTGGTACTTAGACTGGAAGTGTTTACTTCAGTTAATTTTATTATTGCAGTTATTTCCTATCATATAAGATTGATGTGAATGGTGAATGTTTCATTATTTCGTTAACCTAGTTTTATATTAATAAAAAATAAAAATTTTGACATCAACCTTTTTAAATATTAGGTGGTTAGTATTTAATAATAAAGTTTTCATAGTGATGCAGAATCTGAACCAAACGAATATTATGATTTAATTTAATAAAGGACTGATCACCCGGTATTTAATTAGGCGGGGTGTCACAGGTGGTATTAGAGACAGGTTCTAGAGTCCTTAGGGTTTGTGTGGCTTATTATGATTTTCGCGTAGCTTTCTTTGATATAGAGCCCTATATTTAGGACTGTTGTATTCATTAATTGCGCATTCTACGTCTTCATCTATTTGAGATAATTACTGTGCACTTATTAAGCTTCTCTCTTATTTTAGATGCCTCCCAGACGTGCACAACGAGCTAATAGCGATGCCCAACCCAAGCCACAGACAGACCCGGCCCAGGGCACAATGAATACTGTGGAAGTTGTCGCTATTGTGGCATAGGCGATGAATACAACATTAGTCGTGGTACAGCAGGCCCCACCACAGGCACCAACAGTGGCTCCAACACCAGTCCACGCCTTCCCTTCTGCTCGAGAACGCATCAGATATGCCTTACAGAAGGCACATCCTCTAAAGTTCCCAAGAAGTTCAGATGTGGTGAAGGCGAGCGAATGGAGGAAGGATATACAGAGACACCTGAGGATGTATGAGTGCATGGAGGTGAAAAAGAAGATTTTAGCCACCTTTAAGTTGGTATTGGTAGCGCTATAGTGGTGGGACTCCACTAACACTGCGGAGGAGAAAGACAGCTTGACTATTCGATAGTCTTGGGTGCGGTTTGATCGTAAGTACTTCCCTTCCACCATGCAGACCGAGATGAGGTGGAAGCTATTGAACCTCAAATAGGAAAAGAAGATAGTTGCTGAGTATGAGGAAGAGTTTATTGATCTTCTGAATTTAGTTCCAGATGAAATACCGACGAAGGAGAAGAAAATCTAGAGGGTTTTGGATGGATTGACTTGGATGATTCGCCAGCATCTGTTAGGGAATCTTTCATTGGGAACTTATTCGGATACGGTTAATGTTGCCTTAATACATTGTCAGGACAATGACTTTCATCAGTAGGGAAGCAAACGAGTCTAGCCAACAGGGCCGGACAGGAGGTAGTAGTGTCAGTGGGGCACCCGCAGCTCAGGGACAGGTTTGTCAAGACTAGAAGAGTTACCATCAGTGGGAACGTGCTAAGCGATTCCATTCTAGAGATTTTAGACAGGGGCAGGGAGGTTTTAGGCAGGGCCAGCCTAGTCAGCAGGTCCAGCAGAGGCAACAACGATTTCAGTAGGGCCAGTAAGGCCAAGGGAGGGGTGGAAACGACCATCAGGGTCGAGGACAGCAGGGGGAGAGGGGAAGACACTTCCCAGGGAGGTGATGTACTAGTGGAAACACTTGTCAAAAATTCCAGGATTGTCCTCAGAGGGGTATAGACCCGCACTAGTAGCAAAAGGGCGCTAGCCAAGAGCCCCAATGAACATTTTTTCTAGCCCCCCTCCTAGCACCACCCTAGGTACCAGCTTTGCCATCCATTCCAGCAGCTCCGATGCAGCAGGGACAGTTGCAGTATGGGCATGTCTACAACGTCGATCAAGTCGCGGCTCAATAGGCCCCACCCGCATTCGAGGGTATGTTTTCTATTTAAGGGACTATGTATAGTTACTAGTGTAGACTCACCGATGGGTTATGGGTCTTTGATATTCTTTATATATCAGGGAGTAGGCATAGAGATTGGGAGATTGATTTTCTCAATCGACATGCTTGTCTTAGAGATGCACGAGTATGACGTTATTATTAGGATGGATTGGCTAGTTACGTATAGGGCTATGATTGATTGCTATAGTCATAGTATTGTGTTTTCCATACCGGGTTAGGAGATGGAGAAGAGGTTCGTCGACCCATTTATATTATATAGAGGAGGATACGTCTAAGGGAGTGGTGATTCCTCTTTATTCAATTTTGATTGTTTGTGCATTCATTGATATATTTCAGGACATACTGGGACTACTTCCCAGCAGGAAGATAGAGTTTGTGATAGATTTGGTGTCAAGCACTCGGCGGATAGCCCGTGCACTTTACCGTATGGCCTCGATAGGGATGAGAGAGATATGGGATCAGATCAAGAAGTTATTGGGTCAGGGTTTCATCCTTAGGAGTCCCTTGCCTTGGGGGTACTCCCGTGCTGTTCATAAAGAAGATATAGAAATCATTACGGTTATTTGTTGATTACCGAGAGTTGAATAAGGTCATGATACAGAATAAATATATGTTTCCCCAAATCGATGACCTATTCGACTAGTTGAGGGGAGATTCTTATTTTTCAAAGATAGACTTGAGGTCGAGGTACCTTTAGTTACGTATTAGGGAGCAGGATGTCCCTAAGACTACTTTTCTGATGAGGTATGGATCTTATAAGTTCAAGGTTATGCCATTTGGGCTTAGAAATGCACTGACAGTCTTCATAGACTTAAGGAACAGGGTGTTCAGAGAGTTCATAGATCAGTTTTTCATCGTCTTCATTGATGACATTTTGATTTATTCCCGGACTGACGATGAGCATGCTGAGCATCTGAAGATGGTTTTATAGACTTTACGTGAGCACGAGTTATATGCCAAATATGAGAAATGTGGGTTCTGGCTGAGAGAGGTTCAGTTCTTAGGGCACATCATTTTTATGGAAGGGATATCGATAGATCCAGGTAAGGTGTTAGCTTTGAGGGAGTGGGGACAACCCACTATGCTGATTGAAATACATAGTTTCTTTTGGATGGCAGGATACTACATGCAGTTTATTCGAGGATTCATAAAGATAGAGGGTCCATTGATAAACTTGACTCATAAGGGGGTGGTATTTATATGGGATGATGCCTGTCCATTGCCTTTTAACGAGCAAAAGGATAAGCTGACTTGAGCACCAGTTCTAGCCCTACCCGGGCTAGGGATGGAATACCTGGTTTACACTGATTCATCCTTACTAGGACTTGGGGGTTTGCTTCAGCAGGAGGAAAAGGAGATTGCTTATGCTTCTCGCAAGATAAAGACTCACAAAGGAGTTACCTCATCCATGACTTGGAGTTAGCAGAAGTCATGTTTGCATTGCGGATATGGAGACATTATCTCTTGTGGGAGAAATTTCACGTGTTCACGGATCATAAGTCACTGCAGTATTTGTTCATGCAACGAGAGCCAAATATACATCAACGGAGGTGGCTTGAATTTGTGAAAGACTACTAGTTCGAAATCCATTACCACTCGAGGAAGGCTAACGTGGTAGCAGACGCGTTGAGTCATAGGCCAGTAGGTGAGGTGGTCGAGGTGTGGAAGGCGAAATGGAATTAACTCAGGCATCAAGATGCATTTACCTGCTCATTTATGGTGGTGATGACAATTACACCGGAGATAGGTACTAGGGTGATACAGGCTCAGGGAGCGGATCCCTTTTGTCAGGATCAGATTCTCCAGCTTCGAGTCGAGGGAGCGGAGTCTTTCTTCGTGAGATCCAATATGGGCTTACACTTTAACGGCAGATTAGTAGTGAGTTACGACATGCAGTGATGGTAGAGTGGCACAGTTCACGGTTTGTGATACATCCCAGAGGGGATAATATGTACCAGGATATGAGGCGACAGTATTGGTAGAGTGGCATGGAGACGGATATCGCCGAGTTTGTTTCGAAGTGTGCCACTTATCATCTAGTGAAGACAGACCATTAAAGATTGGGAGGATTACTACATCCATTAGAGATCCCTATGTGCAAATGGGAGATCATTTCCATGGATTTCATCACAGGGTTGCTTACATCATAAAGGGGTCACAATTCCATATGGGTGATTGTGGATCGATTGACCAAGTTAGCTAACTTTCTGCCAGTCCAAACCGATTATACTACGGGGCAGTATGCTCAGATCTTCATTGTTGAGGTCTTGAGACTCAACGAGGTGCCCCTTGATATTGTGTCCGACCGAGATAAGATTTTTGTGTCCAAATTTCAGGAGAGTTTCTAGTAGGCCCTGGGTACGAAGTTATGATTAAGTTTGGCCTATCATCCATAAACAGATGGTCATACAGAGTGGATGAATCAAATGTTGGAAGATATATTGCGGATGTGTATCCTTGATATTGGAGGGGGATGGGAGGAGTACCTTCCAATGGTGGAGTTTGCTTATAATAACTCCTACCAGTTTACGATTTTCATGGCTCCATTTGAGGCGTTATACGGTAAACCTTATTGTTCCCCAACATGTTGGATTGTGGTGGGGTACAACAAGATACTTGGGCCGGAGGTAATTCAGGAGACCACGGCTAAGATTGAGTTGATATGGAGTTGTATTCGGGATGCTCAGGATAGGTAGAAGAGTTATGCCAATGCCAATGCCAAGAGGTTCTTCAAGGAGTTCAGTGTGGGGGATCAGGTGTTGTTGAGAGTATCTCCTATGAAGGGGGTACTACGGTTTGGAAAGAAAGGGAAGTTGGCGTAGATATATTACTGAGCGGATTGGGTCAATAGCTTACAGACATGGGCTATCGGAGCACCTACATAGGATTCATAATGTGTTCCATATGTCCTCGCTGAGGAGTTATCTTCGGGATGACTTGGCCACACTCATATTGCCTTAGAGGAGATTGATCTACAACCCGATAATTCTTACGAGGAAGGTCCAATTGCAATTCTAGACCGTAGTGAAAGAAAACTGAGGTCAAAGATAGTGCCATTAGTACGAGTGCAGTGGCGACATCATAATGTATAAGAGTCTACCTGGGAGCGCGAGGATGACATGAGGGATAAACATCCAGAGTTATTCCTACCAGGTACACCATAATTATCTTCTTTTCTGAATTTTGGGATGAAATTCCATTATTAGGGTGGAAGTATGTAATACCTCGTATTTTTTAGGGATTTTATTTTAATTATGGCATTAGGATTAATTAAATTGAATGGAGAAAAGTTATTTATAATTAATCCAGATTTAAATGTAATAATTACTAGCGTGATGAGATTTAGTTTTTATTGATGATAATTATGTTGAGTATTACTTAGCGAGTAAAGTAATATATGATTACAAAAATATTATTATGGCCGGGAGTGAAAAATACGACAGTTGCACTATACTTAGTTGGGAGGCGCATGTGAGTCGTGTCGGTATTAGTTTATTGGGTTAAAAAGATAATTTATCTTTAAATAACTCGTATGACCATTTCGAGTGCGACGATGAGTCTGGAAGGGTCAAGATAGTCAGAAAACTCTACTCGGGTGTTTTATTTGGGTTTCGGGACAATTTATGCCAAACTAACACCCCGGAGGGGTATTTTAGTCTTTTGAGATTTTTGAGAATTAAAATGGACGAAAATAGAAAACTAAAAAGGAAGACTACATGGGTAATAGTCTATCTGTGAGTTTCCAAACCTACGTGAGAGGGAGAGAGAGTGAACCAAAGAGGAAGAATAAGAACTCCATAGGAGCCCAAGGATAAAGACTCGAGCTCTCACACCAAAAATTACACCAACGCGTAGATCGTGCAGAGAGGATCAACCCTATACCAATTTCATCTAGAGAATTAGAACTTCACAAAAATCCAATTGTTTATCTTGATCGATTTTTAGAGCATATATGATTTATGTTAATTTAGTTGATGGATTAATCAAAATATCATGTAATTAGGGCTGAAATTGGGAATTTATTCATGATTGTGGTATATGAATTGCATGTTGTGGAATAGCTATTATTTTGGGGAATAAAAACCCAAGTGATATATTGAAACCAAGAAATTTTATCTGAGTTTAATGGGTCAGTAATGGTGATTATATGAAATTAGGGCATGTTGAGGATTTAAGAAATTTATCGAAATTATGTTGAAATTTTAGGGATTTGATGTTAAAAATGGATGGGAAAGTGTTCTAATACCAGGGGATATAGTTTAGAGTTGTTGACTTTGAATTAGAATGAGTTTTGGCTGATTTTTTTGTAGAATGAATTAGAAAAAAGGTAACTTTTGGAAGTTAGGGACAAACCCTAAATTCTCGTTCGAAGACCTACCCAGGTCGTTCGAATGAGACTTCCCATGAGAATTCCAACAAGATTACTAATGAGATTTTAGAGTTCGTTCGAAGTAAGAATATCGTTCAAACCTTGTTCGAATGAGAATCCCCAGGTTCTAACGAGATTTCAGAAACTCCAATTTTTACCAAAATGAGTTAAAAACCCTTCTAGGTTCCTTTAGGTTAGAAAATAGGACCTACACTATTCTAGAGTAACTTCTTTTCATAATTTAGTAGTGAGAGGAAATTGTGTAACTACTAAGGGAATCGGTTCGAACGAGAGAAGCTTAAAGGGTATATACAATAGAGAGGTAATCGTACAATTAAAGTATTGTGGGTAGTAGAGACGCATATACTACATATCACTTTGGGAACATAGGTTGCGTGAATACCTAATGAATAAAATAAGTTGTGTGTATACTTACTGATTGAACTATTACGTGTACGACCTACGTACGCTACTTGCTATCGAGCGTAGGCTGCTTATTGTGGACAATCATGCCTTGAGGAGCCTTCGAGTGGGATTTTGATTTGTACCACTAGAGCTTAGAACCTAGTTACAGGTTATCTGTGAGAATGATAGTGATGCTGATCGTATGGGTTCGTAAGTATTTGCGTAGCCCATCGGTTTGGAACTATGTTCGCCTCCAATATGTGTGCTTATTTTAATTGTTCGCGAGAGATTGAACCTTTAGTCCTTTATGCAATGAGCGATGCACCAGGACATGATATCAGAGTATGCATGCACCGCAGCTGTGTGTCAGGGTGTAGTGTTAAATATATATATAATTAAGGGTATGAACATATATACGTGTGATACTATCTATTGTGTGAATTAAGTCGACTTGTATAATAATGAAATATGAAATGAACTAAGTTGGTGAATACCTTACCTATATTAAATTTAATGGGCGCTTATCCATGTTTAAGAGAAGTTGATTATAGGTGTTATGTATATTGTGAGGGAAATACATGGGAACGATATTGGGCTAGGATTCGATGTTAGACGGGAAAGAACTAGTTAGCATGGGAATAGAAACTAGTAAGGTTCAATGGTACGTTAGGCATGAACATTAGATGAGAGGTGAGAATTTCAAGTGAGTACGATAATCTAACATGATTAATATATGTGCTATAAACTCATTTTAAGCACTTGTTGATTTTTAAACTATTTTCAACTCGGACTCTGACCCATTTTCTGCAAATCTATATTTCTTTCTTGTCAAATTATTTTAGGTTCCCATCCATAGGGATACCAAGCATAGGAGTTCCATTCACTCGACGAGCTGTAGCTGCTATGGAGGTTACAGGACCTTGGTAGTAGATGCCTCTATGTCTATCATTTCTTCCTTCTGAGTTATTCCATCAGTTTGGGCATGCTGCCCCTTTTTTATTCAGATATTCAGAGATTTGTGGATTTAGATATTTGCTTCATCAGATATTATTTTATTACTGTTGGAATATTGTAATTGGTACTTAGATTGGAAGTGTTTACTTAAGTTAATTTTATTATTGCAGTTATTTCCTATCATGTGAGTTTGATGTGAATGGTGAATGTTTCATTATTTCATAAACCTAGTTTTATATTAATTAAAAGATAAAATTTTGACATCAATAATAAAATTTTCGACAGTGATGCACAAAATGAACCAATCGGATATTTAATAATAAAGAAAGGATCAATCACCCGATATTTCATTAGGCGGGGTGTCACACAGTCCTCTACTAAAATAAAGTAGGAATCTCATCTAGTTCATTCTTAGCATCACTGTTGAAAACATTTTATTTACTAACCACCTTGTATTTATACAAGATGGTGCTAAATTTTATCTTTCATTAATTACTGAAAAGTAAACCATTCACCACAAACCATTAAACGTATTCAAATTAAAATTAAACCATCACTATAATAATGTCTAAAGGTAGAATAAATTAAAAATCCAAATACCGAATACACCTTCGGTTACAAACCAATCCCATACAATCCACAGTAGATGAATTAAAGAAAAACTGAATATAAAGAGTCTGATAAAAGCGCGACATGCTCAATGATAAGCACCCAAAAGTGTACATTTTATATATATTATTTATTTTTAGAGGATTTATTTTTTATGTTTTATTTTAATGTGTCGAGTATTTTTTTTCCTTTATTTTTGTTTTTAGTTTTTAGTCAGTTTATTATTATTTTTTGTTTTATTTTATTTTATTTTATTAGTTTTTATTTGGGTCATGTTTAGTTTTTAGAGTTTGTATTGTGTGTCATGTTATTTTTATTTTTTAGTTTTTTAGTGAGTTTTATTTTGAGTTGATTTTTATTTTTATTTTTAATTTAGTTTAGTTTTTATTTTTATTTTATTAGATTTATTTTTATTATTTTATTATTTTCTTTTTAGATTAGGTAGAAATTAAATGCACACACACCACACTCACCAACACCCAAACTAAACCCCTCATTCACACCTTAATACCATATACCACACACACCCCACAAATCCTACACAAACACCCAACTATCCTATACCCTCACCACACACAAACATCCCCCGCTCATCTTCTTCCCCAACAAACCCATTTCTCTCTCTTCCCCCCATAACCAAAAACACACCCAAATCCATAACTAACATCACTCCAATAAATCAAACCCGGACCCACCATCTCGTTGGAACCAACTCGAAATCGAGTTCACCTCCCCCATCTTTTTCCCTACCTGCGACCCCATCACCGGTCCAACCCCAAACTCAAAACCAATCCATACCCGAGTTACCCTACCAGACACACGAACTCAACTTGAAAATTCATAGCCGTCGGCGTAGACCACGAACCTTTAACTCGCCACCTAGCTCGATCCGAAGACTCGAGACCTGCTCGACCTCTTAACCCGCGACTTCAACCCGGTTTCACTCCCCAACCCGACGTGACTCATCTGCCTAGCCGAATGCAACCACATCCGATCCAAGTCCCACCCACTACCACCTTTAACCCATGACCTTCCAAGCCATACATGATACATAATCTGCTACGTTCCTTTTAGTTCCAAATATGACCAAACATAAAAGCCCCACATGTGTTAAATTTTCTTTTAACCACTAGTTCCTAAAATACCCCCATTATCCTCCACACTCTTCTTACCTCACCCAACACACATGCACTTGTGTGTCACTTCCCAAAAATTCCCTTACCTCTCCCACATTCACTTATGTGCAACTTCCCAATTTACCCCTTACCTTATTCACCTATAAATTGAAAATTTGGTGCCATTTTCAAAATCTCTCCAAATTAGTTTTTAAACTTTGTGTGATAAAATTATCTCCATCCCTCTATAGAGAGTAATTACATTTTTAGCAATTATCTCAATATAGAGGTGTGTAGTGGAATTTATCTTTAGGATGAATTGTACTCCACCCCCCTATAGTGGGTGTTTGCATTTTTAACAACTATTTCAAAATTGATTGTTGTGGTTGAATTCATACCTTATGGGAGGTAAATTATAATCCATTCCTTTATGTTGAGTATTTGCATTTTTAGCAAATATCTCAACATAAAGTGATGATGTATAATTTATTTCCTTAGGTGAGTTCTAATGTACAATTTTATAATATTACGATTTGCATTTTTAGCAAATCTCTTTTATTATTTAAGTGTCCATTATGAATTCATCAATTATCTTGTAATTAGTTTATTTTTATTTTTATTTTTGTAGTCTGTTTTTAGATTCAATAAATATATTAGTGAGTGATTGTAATTGAGAGATTGTTGATGTAATTGAAGATTCCATTCCAATTCAAGTCTTAAATGGGTTTGATCTATTCCTCTCTTATTACTTTTATTTAATCATCACATGCTTTCATTTTTTTTATCTTATATTTTTGGATGATGATTATTGAGGACTAATCTCCCATTCATGGGATGTATATTGAATCCCTCATGAGTCCAATTTAGTGAGTTTACTTGTTAGCACAATTTTGTTATCTCAATTTTCTTAAATTATCTTTTACATATTAGTAGTGCTTTAAAAATTAGTATAGTTAGTTAATTAATAATCCCCTGAAAAATCCATAAAAAATAGAAAAATCATAAAATGTTATAATATGCAAATGAATTACACATGTCTTCATATATTTTGTGTTTCATACTTAGAGTTGGATTGATACTCCCTTACTTACCCTATACATATTTTGAGTTTATTTCTAGGTTCAGGGGAATTTTGATAGAAAAGGAATTGCACAACAACGACAAAAATACATTAGAGACGCAATTTTTTTGTCTATAACCCAACTAAAAGATGAAATGGAACCTAATTAGAATACCAAAGATAGAGTCGACAATTCCAAAACCTGCAAGCGTCCAGATCTACTGCAGTGCCGTAAATCCTAGAAAAAGTGATCACTCTCAGTGTCCGTGTGGATTAACATCTAAAAGTTTTGAAAATATTTGATATCGGTTTGTAATACCCCGTAGTTTTATATTTATATTTACTTCGATTAAATATTTAAATTATGCATGTGACACATAATTTAATTTAATCGAGAAATAATGAGAAAATAAATAAATATTAATTTAGAGTAGAAGGAATTAATATTTATGTGATTATATATTTACCAGTGTGGTCATCGAGGGAAAATCTTAGAGGGGAAAGGGTGGAGGATCCCTCGAAGGATAGCGGTCCCGCGCCGTTTTTCGGGGAGCTTCGATCGTCGTCGCTGTGAGCTTAGTAAAAAGATGGAGTCGCCAGCCTTTTTAGCACAAGATTGGCAAAAGAACATGTTGCCACTTCGAGAGAGCAGCATCAAGGACAAACTGAAGCATACGAAACCAATAAATCGAAGGTTCGGGGGCTAAGTTAGGCAATGTTAAGGTGTTAGGCACCAATCCATGCCCTTCGGTCTCTCATGGGCTAGTGTTATTGTTTTCCTTTATTTCTTTGTGAAATGTGTGCGTGTGTATATATAATGGAGATTGGAATTGTTCAACTCATACCATGGGAAAGGTAGAGTGAGGTCATCAATAGGAATGTTCCCAAAATAATATATATATATATATATATATATATATATATATATATATATATATATATATATATATATATATATATAATACGATTTGTGCATTTATCGCGATATTAATCATTATTATGAAATGATAATACATGTTGGATGAAAAGCAAACGAGCATACTATGTAATACAAGAATATGATAAACATGGAAATGGAAGGTTTCAGGAAAATTGAGGAATTTGTGAAATTGAGAAAATTTGAAAATTGGAAAGCGGGACTCGAGTCTCGGGTTTTAATTCGAGATGCCTACATAGCTTATAAAGTCATCAAAGTCAACATAGTTTGAATGTGACATGGGGGTGAGGTTTATCCCATAAATCCGAATGAAATTTTATTATAGATGTGTGTGTCTTGAAAATGTGTTTTTGGTTTTGAAAAAGTGTGATAGATAATTCCGTTCGGAATTTATGGGCGTAATCCCCTTTTTATTTGTTTCAGATTTTTTTTATAGAAAATAAAATATGTGCAATATACTAATAAAAATCTAGATATTAAAGTGTATGAACTAAAGTAGGAACTAGATTATGAATCTAATGAAATTTATGCAAAAACAAGGAATTTAAAGAAAGAGGGAAGAAATTGGACATTCTTTAAAGCTTTATATTTGATCTTGGATGAACTCCCTTGAATGTGAGATGAGTGTTGGATGAGAGAGAATATGATTTTGTCGAATTGGGTATGAAAAGGATGGGATGTAAGATTGAATGGAACTTAACATGGGGAACTTCCATAATTTCGAGCAAATGTTGCTGAGATCAGTGATACCGATGGATCTGAGGTCTTCCTACTGATGTGAGGTCATGACCTACTTTTATAGGGTCAGGGGGTATTCGATCAGCACTACCCTCATCCTGGATTTCGACAAGTGATCCTAGGCACACTGTCGATAGGCAGGGTCTGGGACCTGCAAATTAGTAGTCTCGTGAAGATTTTTCTGGAAAAATGGTCATAGGACATAATCCGTTGATTCAAATCATCCATGGGGCATACTTTTAGAAAGGTAATTTTGAGAGCTATAAAAGTCCTTTGGATCGCTCCCGGGTCTGAGAGTTGACTTTAAGTCAAATGTGGCTCTGGAGGGCACGTTGGTCCTTTGAACGGGAGATCACCGGACAGAAATGAATCATTCGTTCGTATGGTAAGTCATAATTGTGCACGGGGTATACCATTTTAAAGTTTAAGAGATGTAATTCAACATTCCAAAGAGTTTCTCTCATATTAAATAGTTGACATTGGTCAACTAGGGCTTGGAAGCGCCCGTTGACCTCTCGGAGTAAAACGAATCATTCGTTTGTACCGTAGGTCAAAATCCTAAATGGGACAGACTGTTAGAAAGGGGATTACGTTACCTTTAGATATTCATTCAGTCTCATTTTATCTAAAGAGTTGACCTTGGCCAAATTAAGCCCAAGATCTCCCGGTGGCCTCTGGATCAATTTTTTGGGGGAAACTGATTGTTCATATGAATGATTATGCCATTTTACGCATGGGGTGGAACATTGGAAAGGGGTTTCAGTTCCCTTCAAAGATTCAAAGAGCTCTCGCTCTGACGGTGAGGTTGATTGGGGTCCAATTGGTGCCCGAGAGCGCCTGGTGGCTTCCGATTTGATTTTAGATGGTAAAATGGTCCGTTTATCCGAACCGTTATGCCAATTTATGCACGGTGCAAAATGTTAGAAATGGAATTCAGTGACCTTCAATGATTCAATGATATTTCACTCTAAAGATGGGGTTGACCAGAGTCAAGAGAGGCACGAGAGCGCCCGATGGCCTCTAGATCAGTACTCAGAGTGCGACCTAGGGATTATAGTGAAATGGGTAGGTGTTAAGGACCTAAGGAGAGACTTAGGGGGTCCTAGAATGTGGTGTACACAAAGACCCTCGACGGATGAGCTTGGGACGAGTGAAAGCCATCGAATAGACACCACATAATAGAGGTCAGTTCTTTGAACTTAAGGAACGAGGATGACTAGTTCAGACGATCGAGGTCGATTCTGAGGACCTAAGGGGATGTTGGGGATGGATGATTATGAGGACCTGAGAGTAGATGATGACTGAGGTCAAAGGTAAGGAGTGACCAATATGGCGACTAATTCTATGGATCGAAGCCAATTCTGCGGGCTTAAGATAGGGGTGACCAATTCTGTGAGTCAAAGCCAATTCTGAGGGCTTAACAAAAAGCGACGAATTCTGCGGGTTGAATATAATTTTGCGGGATTAAAATAGGAGTGACCAATTCTGCGGGTTAAAGATAATTCTGAGGGATTAAGATAGAGGTGACCAATTATGCGGGTCAAAGATAATTCTACGGGCTTAAGTAGGGGCGACCAATTTTGCGGGTCCAAGATAATTCTGAGGGCTTAAGATAGGGTGACCAATTCAGCGGGTCAAAGCCAATTATGTGGGCTTAAGTAGGGGCAACCAATTCTACCAGTTGAAGCCAATTCTACAGGCTTAAGTATGGGTGACCAATTCTACCGGTCGAAGCCAATTCTATGGGCTTAAGAAGGGATGACCAATTCTGCGGGTCGAAGCTAATTTTACGGGCTTAAGTAGGGGTGACCAATTTTGCGAATCTTAAGTAGAATCAACCAATTATGTGGGTTGAAGCCAGTTTTGAGGGCTTAATATAGGGGTGACCAATTTTGTTGGTCAAAGCCAATTTTGCAAGCTTAAGTAGGGGTGATCGATTCTGAGGGTCAAAGCCAATTCTGCGGTCTTAAAATAGGGGTGACCAATTCTGTGGGTCAAAGCCAATTCTGAGGGCTTAAGATAGGGGCAACTAATTCTTCGCGTTTATGTAGGGGTGACCAATTCTACGAGTAAAAGCCAATTCTGTAGGCTTATGTAGAAGTGACCAACTCTGCGGGTCGAAGACAATTATGCAGGTTTAAGTAGGGGTGACTAATTCTACGGTTTAAAGACAATTATTTAGGATTAAGTAGGAGTGACCAATTTTGTGGGTCAAAGACAATTTTATGGGCTTAAGTAGGGGTGACTAATTATGCAGGTCAATGCCATTTCTTTGGGCTTAAGTAGAAGCGACCAATTCTTCGAGTCAAAGTCGATTTTGTGAGCTTAAGATAGGGGTGATCAATTTTGCGGTCTTAAGTAGAAGAAACCAATTCTGCAGGTCAAAGCCATTTCTACATGCTTAAGTAGGGGTGACCAATTCTATGGGCTTAAGTAGAAGGGTCCAATTCTGTGGATCGAAGCCAATTCTATGGGCTTAAGTAGAAGCGATCAATTCTATGAGCTTAAAATAAGAGTGATCGATTCTACGGGTCAAAGCCAATTATTTAGGCTTAAGTAGAAACGACCAATTCTGCGGGTCAAAGTCAATTCTGCGGGCTTAAGTAAGGGTGACCAATTTTGCGGATCGAAGCCAATTTTGTGTGCTTAAGTAGAAGCGACCAATTCTACGGGTCGAATCCAATTCTGCGGGCTTAAGTAGAAGCGACCAGCTATGTGGGTCGAAGCCAATTATGCGGGCTTAAGTAAAAATGACCAATTCTACGAGTCGAAGCCAATTATGCGGGATTAAGTTTCCTCGGGAAATTTTGGGACTCCACTAGGGATATGTATCTTGTAGTTCTACTAGGGATTTCTGGAAGAATTTTATTTTAGGTTCCTCTAGGGAATATGGAATAATCTGAGAGTTGGACGTTTCTCAGTCGGGGGATTTTTAAATTTTGTGGTGTCCTTCGAAGACATTGCTGGGGAGACACGAAATTTATTTTGAGCATTTCACTAGGGTGTGAGGGTTCTTTAAGGGAAATGAGTGTGGTAAAAAATGTTTTTGTTCGTGGACACGGTTCTCAAATCCATTTGGGAATTTTTTGGGGATTTTTCTGGAATTTCTAGCATTTTTGGGACTTTTTGTACGAAATTTCAAAGGGGGTGCTCACCGAAATAGATAAGGTGTGTCAAATGGTAGTGGCACGGTCTTTTGGGGTACCTTGAGCAGGTGAAGGGACAGTATTGATCGGTAGGTGACAGGGAGATGCCGATCGGCATGCCCCTTAGCCTCTTATAAAAAGGGGGCAGGTTCTCCTCATCTTTTAGAGCTTTTTGTCTTTCCTTCTTCTGTAATTATATTCTGCAGATCGTTCTGAAGTTCCAAAGTCAAGAGATGTTTGAGTTCTCAAGTAGCACAACACACATGGCGTGGCCTAATGCTGACGAGTGGACAGGTTTGGAATTAAGGGCCAGGGTACCCCTTGCTTTGGGCAGCGAAAACTCTTTTGACTCATTCGAGCCAGTGGTGGATGATCACACTATCTTGTGAGAGCCTTTGCGTCATCGCTCTTCTAGGGTGGTGAATCCTAGAAGCTATGTAAGTATTGATGACTTTTGGTATTCTCTTCGCTCTTTCCTTGGCGAGATTTACTTATTTCTTGAACTGAACAAAGGTTTTTCTTTTTCTTTTCACTTTAGACAGTCTGATGTTTTTATGTCGACTATGTATGCTCGACGGATGATGGGGCTTAAGGATGTTTGGGAGAGCCTTCCATCTATGATGCATTGAACAATGTCATTAGCCGATTTTGGAAGATAGGTGATAAGCACCCAAAAGTGTACATTTTATACCCGGAATAGACGTATTTTAGTTCTTAATTCTCGAAAATTTGGGTCTTATGCGCTTTATTGTCTATTTTGTAGGTCGAATGCACGTTGTGGCGTTCAAACGCGCATTTCAAGGCAATTGTGCGAATTATGGACCTAACTACCCTTCTATCGTTGTTGATGTAAAAAACTAGATCACTCTAATAATTTAATCACAGATAAATAAATGAGACAGAATATTTTAAAGTGGTTCAGCCTTATATGAATGGCCTACGTCCACTGTTATGTTATTGCTGAGTGTTTGGGAATTCTCGATTACAAGTGCTATCCAGAAATTCCGGTCCCTTTGAATGAGGGTGATACAAGGTATTTATAGCCCTTAGGCTGTACATGAAAGGGTGTTACATTAAATGATACACATATGAAAGGGTAATTCATTTAATGCTCTTCAAACGTGTGCGTCAAGGTGATAAGCATTCAATGAATAGTTGAACTGTTGATTATCTGGAAATCAATGTTGCGGTCGAGATGCAGCTCGAACCGCCTTAGTTTCTCGTCGTTCAAGAGTTCCTCGGAGCGCTGGAGTTCCTCGGAGCGCTGGAGTTCCTCGGAGAGCTGGAGTTCCTCGGAGTATACTTGTTGCTCGGAGTGAGTCTAACTTGGTCGGGGGAATGAACTTCCTCGTTGCTATTGTGCCACGTAGATTGACACGTGTCTTCTTATTATTCGTCCACATCAGCATACTAATTTTGGTATCAACAATCGTATTCTAGGCTACTCTAAACCTACCCAAACCTTTCCCGAACCATGTGTGTTTAGTTTGTCCCATTTTATTGTACTTGTGTCATTTTATTTTTAGGGTTTATTTTATTGAGTCATGTATATATTTCGAGGATTTTTATATTTTAATTTTTAGCGCGTCGTGTATTAGTTATTATATTTTCTTAGTTTTTAGTTAGTTTATTAATATTTCATTTTGTTTTTTATTTTTCAGTTTTTATTTTAGTCGTGTTTAGTTTTTTTAGAGTTTGTATAGTGTGTCATGTCGTGTCATTTTTTTTATTTTTAGTTTATTTTTTTAATTTGAGTCTTTGTTTTATTTTTATTTTTATTTTTATTTTTATTTTTATTTTTATTTTTTTAGAATAGGATTTTATTTCTTAGATTTTGTTTTATTAATTTTATTTTTTTAGTTAGTCAGTATTATTTTTAGGTGTCTAAGTACTCACACACACCTAAACCAACTCACTCACACACACCTAATTACCCCACAACTCACCACACGCAACCATCCCCAACCCATCATCTTCCCCACACCACATTCTCTCTCCTCACACTCACCTCCATTAATTCATCCTCCATACACATTCCATAACAAAACCTATCAAACCTCCTTATAACTCCATACCCGATAAACCCCCATCAACCCGTAGCCCCCTAAAATTCAACATCCAGCAACCTCTCCTTACCCCCTGTCCAAACCCACGATACCTACCTCCAGTCGGACCTCCCCCAAAACCGAACCCGAATCTCTCTCTCTCCGACCCATGACCATCCAAATTCCACCTAAATCCAAACATGTTTTGTCACCTGTAAAAATAAAACCAAATAAAGACCAAAAACCCATTTACCCCACATGCCCTATTACCCATTTAAACCTCTTTTAACCCCAATTCCAAAAATGCCCCTAAACACTGTTTTAACCAAATATGATTTTATTCCCTCACCCCTCATCCACATGACCTGACACAACCCATGCACATTTTTGCATTTCCCTATTTTAACCCCAACTTATCATCACACCCCTCATGCCCATTTAATCCCTACCCAAATTACCCTTAGCTCCATGTCTTCTATTTAAATAAGAAGAAGACCCATTTAATAACGATCTCAAATTTAGTTTTTTTTAACTCTTGTGTGATAAATTTCTCTACACTCCTCTTTAGAGAGTATTTGCATTTTTAGCAAATATCTCAATAAAGAGGTGTGTAGTGAAATTTATCTCTAGGATGAATTCCACCCCACCCATCTATAATGATTTTTTGCATTTTTATCAATTAATTCATGACAGATTGATGTAGTTGAATTCATCTATTATCATGTAAATAGAGAGAAAATTCTAGAGAGAGTTAGAGATAGTGTAGTGTAGAAAATAAATTAGGGAAATATTTTGTAAATAATTTTTATTTTTATTTTTAGAGATTTGTGAGAATAATTGTTATTAATTCAATTGAGTATTATATTGTTGGATGCTCATATTGGATGGATGATGCTTGATTTTAAGGAAATAAGAGTTCAATTTCACTTCAAAAAATTGGGTTTGATTGTTCTCTTCTCTTCTATTTTATTTTATTAGACTTTGATTATCATGTTTAGTATGATGTTTGGATAAATCCCCTTTCAAGGGGCGGGGTGAACCCTTATTTTATATTATTTTGACTTAATTATTTTGATTAATCGAAAATTCCCTTTGAATGTTAGTTTTGATCCCTCACCCTTAAATTTACGCCTCGAGAGAGGGTAAATGATTTTCGAGAGAAAATCAAAATTCTAGTTATAATACTCATTTTAGATTCGAACTAGAGATAGTGATTTCTTAAGTGGGGTATTATTACTTGAATTTTAACTCTATTTTCATTTTCTAAGATGTACATAAATTTTAATCGATCGATCCTAGCGGGTGATTAATTAAAAGGAGTGTAGATCAATTTTCTACAGTTGGGGGGGGTTAAACTTAATTTTTTAAAAGATTACTATTATAATTACACTTGCAACGAGAGATGGTTTGTAACTTTGATATTAAATTGGGAGAATTCAAATAATTAAATTAATTAGTTACAATAGCTCAAATTTGTGGTGTAATCCCATTCCTTGATTATTCTCACATTTGCTTCCTCACTCGTTCTCTTATATTAGTGTTAGACTTAGTTCATTATTTTTAGTCACTTTTTAGTTAATTGTTTAATCTTTTATTTAGTTTGGTGTTATTTCACCATCACTCCTAAAAATTATTTTAATATTTGAAAAGCTTAAAAAATTAGAAAAAGAAAAATTAAAAAAAAAAATTAACTACGATTGAGTTTGTCACTAACTTACCCCCTTGATGTGGATTGATACCCTTACTTACCTCTAAACTTGAGTTTGTTATATATTTGTAGGTATTTTGAGGATTTTGATTAGAGAAGCTTTTCAAGCAACGACGAAAAGTACATCGAAAAGTCATTTTTATCACAGGCGTCTGCTCTGGATGAGACGCCCCGTTCTACATCTATTGTTTCTGCTTTGGGGGAGAGGTGGTGGGACACCACCCACACCATTCATTTTGGATTTGGGGAGATGACAGTGACTCCTATAGATGTCTAGCAGCTGTTAGCACTGGATTGCAAGGGTACGTAGAATGAGGTGGACATGACACTAAGGGTGACGCCGGAGGCAGTGATGACGGCGTTGGGTGATGTGGAGAGGGTGGTTTTCAAGGACTCCCTTCATTTGTCTTTTTGATGGAGTTTTTGCTGAGGAGTAGGATTGATGAGAGCGATAAGTGGGTGGTATGTCAGATGGCTCATCTATTCATTTTGCTAGTGATGGGAGGTTTCCTGGTGGCGACGAGTGGAGACGTCGTGCACTTGTGGTTTTTGCCATTTTTAAGGGTGTTTTTTCAGACATCTGTCTTTATGACTAGGGGAGCCTGATCTTGGTTACCCTTTATTATTCTCTTGATGCATTCAGTCGGTGCTATCGGCAAAATTTTACTGGAGCCACATATATTCTTGAGGTATTCTTCATTTTTTGCATTTTCTTTTATGCATTCGCATTTTTCTTCATGCGTTTTATTCTTGATTTCATAAATGTTGGAGGACTTAAAAAATTCTAGGGTTCCCATTTGGGCTGTCAAGGATAAATAATTAATCGATGATTTTACGATACGTGAAGAGACTCTTTGGGATAAGTTTGTTTTAATTGAGGGTGAGCGCGATAAACTGTTAAGTTTAATTGATAATTTGAAAAATAAATCCCTAACTTTTTAAGAGTCTAATTCTTTGCTTGAGTCTAAAATTTTGAAGTTGAAAAATGATTTGAAAGACTCGAGTAGTTTGTTTAGTGATGGTAATGGCTCGTCTTTTTCTAATGCTTTCTTTGCTAAAGCCAAGACCATTATTTGTTTTAGAGGGTCAATTATTCCCAAGGACGTTAGAAAAGGTCAACCCATAGGTGTCATTCCACCCGTTTACATTTGTTCACATTGTGGTAGGAAAGGGCACCTTAGGCGTTTCTGTTTTGATCTTCGAAGAGGTCCTTGGAATTTTAAGTCTAGTTTTCCCGTGATTCCCAAAACCCCCGCATGATGTTTCACATCTATTTTGGGTCAGGAAATCACTTTTAGAGGCACTAGATTTTAGACGTGTTGATTCCAGTTTTCTTGTACATGATTCTTCTCTTTCCATATCATATAGATGATTGTGTTTTCATGATTTTCATACGCTAGTTGTGCTTCTTGATACATTCTTTCTAGTGTTATGACATGTGTACTTTTTGTATTAGTTTTTCATTTCTTTTAAAAAAATTGGAAAAATATAAAAAGATTTTATTCTGCTAAAATTTGAAAAATACAAAAATATTTTTGTATTTTGTTTAGAACTATATATGAATTGACATTTTGGATGACCGAGTCACTACTTCATTCCATTTATCCATGTGACTATTTGATAGTGTTTTAAGACAATAAGTCATGTCATTCATGTGCTTTATAGTGTTTGGAGTCATTAAGATGTAATTAACTGTCATTACCTACATGATTGACTCATTATTTCCTTTTATGCACACGAGCATGAATTTGTTTGAATATTGGTTTTGTCAAATCACATGTTGGTTACGTGTTTTCATCTTAATTATGTCTATTAAAATAGACCTAATGCGATAAAACAAGATAATAAAAGGTGTACATGTTTTAAACTGTTTGCCGTGAGTTTATGTGAATTTTAAAAATGGTGAAGGGCTATGAAAGGTACACATATATCCTTTGCGGTTAAGATACCATTTAATTGGACCTAAAAATTTGAGGTATTTTACTTATTCGGGGACCAAAGAGGTTTAAAAGAGCCTGAACAAAATTTAAAGGCAATAAAAATAAATTTATGCCAAAAGGGGCCATTAGGTTTATTCACCAATTCTCCAATGTTTGATAATTTAGATCACCTTAAAAAGAAAATATATATGAGGGAGTTTGGTTGGAGAATTAAATCATCTTTGCACATCCTTAAAAAGTCTTGAAAAAGCATTAAAAAGTTTTTAGACGTTATTGGAAAGAAAATCATGTAGACTTTGATTTGTTGATTTTGATTTAAGAGGATGTCATCTAAATTCAACACTTTTATACCTAAGGATGATTTTTATTCTCATTCATTAGGAATACACAATATGCATCGTGCACATATGACGTGATTGAGTTTTATTTCCTATCGAATCCGTTCACACCCTTTCATACCGTTTCCACGATTTGGTCATCTTAGTATGAATTCATGGTGTGTGTTTGTAACACTTTTGAATAAAAAAAATTGAAAAATCAAAAATAGTTTGTGAAGTTTATTGAGCATATCCTACACTAAGCACATTTGTCATATTTGTTTGCATTGTTTACTTTGACACCCCGATTTGATTTATTTAGTTTATTCGTTTCCTTGTCTATTTCGGACAAATAAAAAGGGGAAGAACGAATTATGATATTATGGGGGAGTTTAAGTATGGGGGAGATTTGATTATGCTTATATGCTTTTGTTTATATCATTTCAAACTCGATACATCACTAGGTTTTTGCTTCATCTCATATGTGCAGGTACAATTGGAGAAGATTATGTCACACACCCTGATGAGAAAAGCTTGGAGTTTTTGAAGAGTTTATTGTTGAAGCATTGTTGGAAAAATTTGAAGACTTGTTCATTTATCTTTCCAGGTTTGATTTTTTGGGAGGGTAGATTTATATAGGTCACTTTAGGTTTAATAATTCAGATATTTTTATTTTGTACCGACATAGACATAGGTGGAGATTTTAAAGGACATTGTCCATCACAATTTAGTATGTCGTATACCGCTTTGAGAATCTTACACCTACAAGGGATGAATTTGAATTTCAAGAAGACTTCAACATTCAAGCCCAACAAGGATGAATTTGGTAAAATGTGCTTAAGTTCCATTTACATTTTAAATTAAAAGAGTTGGGATATTTTTATGAAAGTTTAAATGATTTGTGAAATGATTTTAAATGGTTTTTAATTTTTTTCAAAATCATAAAAGTTTTGGATAAATATCTCCTGATCCCATGAACAGTTTTAAGATTTGAGGATTCCAAGTTATTTAAAACTTTAACAGTTTTTAAGTGGATCAGTGATTGTCATTCAAACGACATCACATCTCGTTCGAATGAGATGGAGGTTCGCTCGAACGACGTCGCATGTGGTTCAAACGAGAGAAGTTTTTGCTGACACATCACCACCTTGATTTTTATTATAAATAAGGGTGTCGGGCTTCTGATATTCATGAGGAGAAACACTGGTTTTAAACATAATACGGTTTTGAGTGTTTTGGTTTATTCTCCAACATTTTTTACAGTTCAATTTTTGTTTTACAATTCGAAAATCCCAATATCTTTTGTGTGAGTTGTTTTGTGGAACCCAAAGCATACTTTGCTGTAGTTCAACATCTTTGGAGAAGGTATCTCCATATCTGATCGGTGGATACCAAGCGTTGTTATTGTGCTTGTGGACGAACAAAAGATGAAGAATCGACACCTAGAGAGTATTCCGTTGTCTCTCATAGCTTTGAAGGTTTAACAAAGACACCGTGCATTACGCTTGTGGGAGATTATGAGGTTGTATATAAGTCAATGGTCTTGTAAACATTTCAAAGTGTTGAATTTTTTTTTTACCCGAAAGGGTTTTTTCCGGAATTTTTCGTCTTTGTTTCACGCACATGGTTTGAATGATTTATGACACTTAGATGCATGTTTAGGGGCTGATCTAAAATTGAATTTGGTTTGATAAAATTTAGTCACCTAATCAAATAAGTGTTGTAATAAATAATTTAATTGGTATCACACAACACTTTTTATAGGCATGTCATCATACGACCATGCAAAGACATCCATAAATTCTTTTAGTAATTCCTCGAGTTGCATGCGCTCATGCTCATTAAGGGTGGACCATGTCCTAATCTCACACAGTTGGCTACTGGAACCGAGATTAATAACAACAGTCTCATCTTCATTAACTTGAATGCGCTTATGTTGTTTGTTATTAACCTTATTTAGATCAGTTAAGAATTGTTCATTTGCAAAATCATCATCATCAATAGTTTGATTAGAATCAAGACAATTAATGTAAGGCACAAAAACATACTCAAAATCTTCGTTTATTTAATTTCTAGGAAAAACGACATTGAGGACCTCATCAGAGGAGGTCTTTATTACATCAGAGTAAGGAGGAACAACTGGGGTAGAAAAAAGGGGATAAACATTAGCGTTAGGTTGAATGTTAGCAGGTGGCACTAGTACAACATGCCAGTTGAGGAGAGGTGCATCAAAAGCTTTGATCATACAGGATGGATCCGATGAGGTAGCGCCTAACTAGACCATGCAGAGTGCTATCCCTAGTGTCTGTAAATTGAAAGAATCCTCGAAGTTAAATTCCTCAGAATCTCAGGTATCCTCAGTGAGTAGTTGTACGCTACTGGGAACTCTCGATCCATGGGTAATTTTCTTGAAAGTAGATCCGCATTCCTTATTTTTTCTCTTCGTCTGAATCATCTAATTCGTCCCCCTCCCCCACCACCCAGTGGAAATGATATTATTTTTCCATGTACAGTTCATACATTCCACGACTTAAATGGGCTCTTCATATATGTCCTCCCATTTGACGGGGAGATGTGAAAGTGAAGGGACTAGACTCCCTTATTATTTCAAAGCATCGAGTAACTCGGGCATACTACAAATATCACCAGTCTATTGGAATAAACACAATGTGATCTGGACCATATCATTTAAACTTGCTTCATCAGTAGGTACCACCCATTTCTCTTACTCTGAGGCCCCATTTTTGAGCTTCTAAGAACAACATACTGAATCTCCGACAATCGACGATCATCTGGTGAGGGGAGAAATTTCATCCCAAACTCTAGGAGTTGGTTCAACACTTATGATAGTTCCACATCTTTACCTCCAGACGGGTGCAGACGGTGATGCATGCTCTAGTGAGGAGTGATAAGACCTGATCGACAATCCTAGTAGGGTGTAAGATAAAATATGGACATATTTGGAGAGGTGTGGGAGAGTAAGTGGGTATGACTAGTGATTTACTTGGTATGATCTAGGTAGATGGGTCAAATTTTGGGTTTTCTTCTAAGCCATTGGCATTTGTATGATTCGGGAGTGGGTTATGGGTAGTTTTTGGTTTAGGATTTTTTAGTGGGGCGAAGATACCCCGATCAATCAGGCCTTCGATTACATTTCAGAGGTGAAAACATTGGTCGATGGTATGGCCGACAGTTTGATGGAAGTCACAATGGGCATTTAGCTTGAAATTTTTGGGAAGTGGGTTTGGTAATGGACGAGGGTCCAAGGGCTTGATAAGATCTTAGCTGAAGAGGGGCTGGTAAACTTTGGAGAGGGGAGCGTGAAGCTTGGTGTATTCCTTTTGAATGGGTTAGAGTGGATTTTTGGTGCCAATGAAGTGGCAGGCTGAGAGATGTTAATGATGGTGGCAACTGCGGTATTGGCAATTTTTTCAAACTTTATAAGATTGAACTGTCCAGATGTTTTCTTTGGTTTGATCTCTATCTTGTCCATACCTTCTTTGATCTACCATCCTGTTTCTCAGAGGGCTTGAAAATGAGGGTAATATTGTCCTCCCGTAGTTTGTTAGACTTGGGGTAAGAAGTTATTTTTCACGATACTGACATGTTCCTCTTTGAAAGGACGATTGGTCATGGTGGTTGCTTTATCTCTCCACCTTGCTATGAAGTTACTGACTGACTCCCCAGGATTCTTCTTGAGCAACTCTAAATCACGGTAGGTAACCTCTAACTCTTCGTTGTACTTGTACCATGATATGAACTCGAGGGCAACATCTTCCCAACTGCAGATTTTAGACTCTTCGAGAGATAAGAACTAACGGAGGGCGCTATCCTTCAAGGTATGTTGGAACATTTGGGCCATTATTTCCTTAGAGGATCCTAGGAGATTCATGTCTTGGTGATAACTGCGTAGATGAACAATTGGAGGTCCACTACCCCCGAATTTCTCGATGTTGGTCATCTTGAACTTTTCTAGTAACCTGGCTTTAGGATGTGGAGACATGTGAGTGTAGTCCATGTGTAGAGGGGGCCTGAAGGTAATCCTGGGATTAGGGATAATCCACCAATTAGCAACAGTGTTCTGAGGATAAGCTCAGCGAGGCAGCTCAAGCGAAGTAGCTCAGCGAGGCAGCTCAGCGTGGAAGCTTGGCGTGGCAACTCGTACTTTAGCTTATTGTTACTTTGTCATATTATAGCTTTGTTTATATTGACTACGAGTTGTGACGACTGTAATGTTGTAACGAGAATAATGAATGGGTGTAAGGTCGAACGGTAATCGTGAGAGACCAGGCTTGGCATGGTCTGGGAGAGCTTTCATGCTCTATCGAACAACCTCACCGTGGGAAGTTTAAAGGGACTTGGTTTGGAGGATTGAGAAGTGGGGCACCGTTGGGGCTTGTCCTAACCGTATTAGATACACCTGGTAAAAAACCGAAAGATCTTCACCGTGGAACCTAGAGCAAAGTAGCTTCGAGTTCCATCAGGAGCTTTGCTGTGAACCAAACAGCCCTCTACTTTATGTCCCATCTACTGTAGGTGATGTCACTAGCCAGCTACACAACGTCAAGTCTGCACTTGAGTAAACCACCGTGGTGTTTGGGGCTATCAGACAGTTGGTAAGCAACCTCTGTGGCAACAGCCCCCTGACACACAGTGGTTAGGCAAAAGGCATGTCTTGGCATTTAATGTTTATGACGTAAAGACAACTAGTGCATCAGGTATTTAATGCTGGTGACATAAGGTATGAGGGAGGTCTTTCATAGGAATTAATGACTTAGCTGCCTCGGGGGTGGTGTGGGGGCTATTTAAAGCCTCAACCACCTACAAGGAAGGGCATCGATCAAAGAGTTGTAAAAAGGAGTTCTTTTGGGAGATATTCTTCTAGGATTTTGAGAAGCTATTACTAGAGAAAGAGTTATTGGAAAACCGAAGAGTTCTTCCACCCACCGTCTGTCATTTATTAGGGAGCATTAATAACTTGACAGAAATCCTTGAAGAAGACCTTTTTGGTGTGTGTTTTTCTTACCCGCCTACTAAGGTATATCTAGGATGCTTACTTCTCTCTCCCTCTAGCTAAGTTATTTCTGAGTTCTTTATTATATTATGAGTTATACGCGAGAGGTTTGTGAGTTTAGGCTGGGTTTCATACATTCCAAACTATTCTTTGTGTCTTGTGGCTAAATCACTAGTGTTTACTGACTAACCTTGTCATCACCATACTCAAAAGGGGTTACGCCTCCATCGTATCTAAACTACCCTCTTACATTTGGCGACTCTGCTGGGGAGGCATTCTTCTAAGGAAGGAGAATGGCGCGAAATAACATTAATCGAAGGCTCAACTTTGATGATATCCAACACAGTGAAGAGAAAGCAGCGGTAGAATTGGAGGCTTTAAGGAGCGGAGCTCCTCGAATAGATTGCCCCGAGTTCAGACAACAACAGGCGCTCCAGGAGTGACGCAGGCTTCCACGAGCGTTGGGCTGGGACCTGCCCAAATGACCCTCCTCATGAGCAAGTTCTATGAGTTTTTGCAAACTCCTGCAGCTTCAACGGTGCTGGGAGGACTCGAAGCCAATTCCTTCGTAACACCAGGGGAAGCTCCAACGGTTCCACCAGGCGCAGGTACAACGGGAGCAGCCCCGGCAAGCATACCCTCCGTTGTGAATTCGGCGGTGGGAATCTCTGGAGTATCAACGGCGCCAGCTGTAACGATGGCTCCAACTATAACGGTCATTCAGCAAACACCCCCATTGGTCGTTCCCCCATCGCCCATGGAGGAAATGAGGAGATAAATGAAAAAGGAGATGTTAAAATTTGTGCAGGCTTCCTCACAGTCTATAGACGAGGTAGCTTCAGTCTATGATGACTTTAGGACACCTTATCCTCAGGAATACAACGATGAGCCTTACCCAAGGGATTATATTCCCCCCATCTTTGAAAAATACATAGGGAAGGGTGGGAATCCGAAAGAGCACATTAAACGTTTTATTGAGCACCTGGGGGCGCATTGCAACAACAAGAAGCTCAGGTTGAGGGAGTTTTCCAAATCCCTAACCGATAAAACATACACGTGGTATTCTCATTTGGCCCCTAAAAGTGTTTCCACGTGGGAAGAGATGCATGTGCTGTTTTGTCCAAAAGTTCTTTCTAGCAGAGGATGAATTCACTCTGACCCAACTAGGGAGAGAGAAGCAACGACCAGGAGAAGACGTGGTGTCATACGTTCGGAGGTTCAGGGAAAGGTCTCTGGATGTGAAAGAGGAGGCCAAGGAGTCCAAACTATTACAAATCTGTGCCGAAGGACTACTCCCGGAGTACATCTGCCATCTTCTCAATGAGACGCGCGAGGGAACTTTTTCGACGTTCTTAAAATCTGTAAGGAACATCTCATTGGTCGTACGACCAAACCCGATGGCGGTGCCTATGATATTCAGGCAGCCGATACAACCTGGGGGATGAAGGCCTCAACCCCCACGAGTGGGATACACCGAATGAACAGATGGGGGTAAGGCGGTGAAGAAGGACAACAAAAGGAAGTTCGGAAGGGATAGAGAAGACCCACCACCATTACCATGCACGATAGAAGAGGCGGTGAGTTGTTACAACGCCATGGTCTAAGGTGGAACGGTCTACCTACCAAAAGGAGTTCCTTCGAAAGAACCCGATGACGCAACGAAGGCAGATCCTAGGTATTGTCAGGTTCATCGAAAGATCCAGCACCCGACAGAGAGCTGCTTTACACTGAGAAGAATCATTGACAAGTACATGAAGGTAGGGACGCTGCAGATCCCCCCACAGAACGTTAACAATAACCCACTTCCAGCGCATGGGGCCAACTTGGTGATGGCCTACGACGATGGGGCAGAAAGAGAAGGAGGAAGGTCAACAATAAAGCAAAGGTAATTCGAAGAAACTCTGGAACATTGTACCACAGGAATGGATAACGTAGTTTTAGCCTACGATGAAGCAAGCACTAAAGACATGGAAGACGTATACAGTGTTGAGGGCGGGGAAATGGAGGCAGTCGTTGAATACAGCGCAGTTTCAAAATCCCCAAAAATTCGCTTGGTTCTTCGATCAAGCGGGGATACCAAAAGAGAGCGGGCTGGAAATAACTCAAGCAATCCTAGACATCGCGAAGAAGGACGCCGTTCCCTCGTTGAAATGTAGGGGACCCATGGCGAGGCTGGTGAAAAAGTTCCTATCAGAGGTGACCTTCAGTGATGCAGATAGAGCTATAAGGTTCCCTCATAACAGGCCCTTGTATGTGACGACCAGTATCAATGGGGTTAGTTTTGCATGAACGCTTTCCATCAACATTATGCCGATCAACTCCTTCCACGCAGCTGATATCCCAGAAGAAAGGTTGGTCCCCATGCCTCTGGTAATCTCAGGGTATGACAACCAATCTTCCAAATCCATTGGGTATGTGAATGTGGGAATTGTAATGGGAAATCTGAGTTCCCACATCAAGTTCCATGTAATAGAAAGTGCAACTTCCTATCATTTACTAATAGGAAGAGTGTGGATGCACAATCAAGGTTTAGTTCCTTCAACATATCATCAATTCGCCAAGGCGAATGTCAAAGGAACAAAAGTGACCATTAGGGCTACAAAAAGGCCTTTTGCTATCGAGGAAGCTCACTTTGTAGATGCGGCCTTTTATACGGAGTTGGAGAAGGATGCTCGAATCCTAACGAGAAGAATGGAGGGAGCATGGGTTCCCTCGATCAAAGATAGAATGGGGCCCCTAAACGAGCAAAGTAAAGAAGCCGTGGGTAATAAAGGGGTAAGGGCCAAAGAAACCCATCAGGTGATCCTCGACCTCAAAGTACCACAAAGCAGCTCAAAAACAAGGTAAGGCTTAGAGTGGATCCTATGGAGCATGAGGTCCAAAGGCAAAGCATGCTAAGTCGCTTTTTAGGGGGAAGGATCGCTGAGGCTTCGAGAGAAAGGAAGAGGAAGGCCGTGGCAACAGCTGCCAATAGGCAATGGAAGAAGGTGATCACCGAAGAGGGGATGGTGATATACCGTTTATAACAATGTGAGCGGGTGGCCGAAGAGACCGAGGATGGGGCTGACCCGTTATATGAGTGTTTCTTGGTGGATCAGCAGGGACAGTGTATGGTGATAGACAACTCCAACATACAGGAGTTTATGGAGGAGGTCGCCGAAGAACCAGACTACATGGCAAATGAACCAAGGCCCCAAGCACAAGAGTTGGAGAAGTTGAGCCTGGCAGGAGAAGGGGAGGACCCAAGGCCCATCTTCATCGCGAAGGATCTCGGTAAGGGGAAACGAGAAGCCTTAGTTGGGCTAATCCGGGAGTTCATAGATATCTTTGCATGGAAGTATATCGAAATGGAAGGGCTAGATGAGGAAGTGAGCTACCACAAGCTAAACATGATGCCTTCAGCCATCCCGGTGAAGCAGGCAACAAGGACTTATAAACCTGAGTTGGACTTGAAGATTAAGGAAGAGGTTCAGCGTTTGTTGGCAGCAGGATTCATCAAGCCAATACAGCATCCCCTTTGGCTATCTAGCATTGTGCCAGTAGGGAAGAAGGACAAGAGTCAAATAAGGATCTGTGTGGATTTTAGAGATTCGAATAGGGCTTGCCCCAAAGATGAGTTCCCTCTACCCTCCATTGATAGCTTGATAGATGCCACAGCTGGGCATGAGATGTATAGCTTCATGGATGGGTACGTAGGGTACAACCAGATCAAGATGGACCCCGCGGACTCAGAGAAAACAGCATTCAGAACCCCGTTGGGCAATTTCATGTACAAAGTAATGCCATTTGGACTTAAGAATGCGGGAGCTACTTATCAAAGACTAATGATGGCCATTTTTCACGATTTCTTCCACGAATTTGTAGAATTCTATGTGGATGATTTGGTCATCAAATCAAAGAAGGAGGAGTCCCACCTAAACGACTTAAAGAAGGTGTTTACTCGATGTAGGAAGTATAAATTAAGGATGAACCCATTGAAGTGCGTCTTTGGAGTAACAAGCGGGAGGTTTCTAGGCTTTGTGGTTGATCGACAAGGGGTGCAGATGGACCAGGATAAACAACGCGCGATCTTAGAAATGCCGTGCCCAAGAACGGCGAAGGAGCTAAAAAGTTTCCTAGATAAAGTCTCCTACCTCGGAAGATTTGTACCGGGATTGGCCGAGGTAACACACCCGTTGATGCAACTGCTGCGAAAGAACACAAAGTTCAGGTGGGAAAAGGACCACCAGGAGTCTCTCGATGAGTTAAAGAAGCTGCTCGTTTCACCACAAATCATGGTTCCTCCACAGGCAGGAGTACCGTTGCAGCTGTACCTCACCTCAACTACAAGGTCCGTTGGAGCTTTACTGGCATAAGAGATTGACGGGAAAGAACGGCCAGTGTATTACCTCAGCAGGATCATACATGGGCCAGAGATTAGATATAGAAGCCTAGAAAGGCATTGTTTGGCCTTAGTCTTTGTAGCACAAAAACTTAGACATTATATGCTGTCTTTTACAATTCATATTGTAACTAGATGTGATCCTATTAAGTATTTGTTGGCTATAACTATCTTGATTGGCAGGGCAGCTAGGTGGTTCCTTATTCTCTCCGAATATGATTTAAAGTGTGTGGTTCCTCGTGCTATCAAGAGCCAGGCATATGCAGATCTGTTGGCAATCTTTCCATCAGGAACGTTTGAACCACCTAAAGAAGACATTCCGGGAGACGATTTGCAAGCCAACTATCTGGATGCAACCGATGAGGAATGGACGATGCAGTTTGATGGGTCTTCTGCAGAGAAAAAAGGAGGGGCAGGGGTCATCCTTTCAAAAGGGACGGAGGAGATTTGCCTTTCCTACAAACTAGATTTCCCTTGCTCCAATAACGAAGCAGAATATGAAGCGTTGGTACTAGGGTTGCTGGAGGCTCTTCGAAGGGGAATTCGTTCACTCTGCATCAAGGGTGACTCGAACTTGGTAATTCAGCAAGTTAACGGAGAATATGCGTTGAAGCACATGAGTTTGGCACCATACAGAACGATCATTCAAAGGCTCCTCAGCCAGTTCCATCGGACCAAAATCAGAAGATATCCCAGAACGATGAACCGTCATCCAGACGCTTATGCCACTATTGCTCAAAAGATGGTCATGAGGAGCGATACGACTATCGTTACGATCCTACGAAGAACATCTCCTTCGGTGGTGCAGTCAATACTACCGATGGAGGGAGATGCGGATTGGAGAGGAGAGATCAGGAAGAAATTGGAGTCTGGAGAAGGAGCTATGGGACTCAGAGTTAGCCCAATACTTTACAAGCCAGGGAAATCTTTACTTCAGAAATACAGGGGGATGGTTATCGAGATGCATTGGGCCAGAGGAAGCAGAGCGGAGGTTGAAGAAAACACATGAGGAGCACTGCGAAACAACTGAGATACCTCTTTATAGGAGAATTCAAAGAGGGGGATATTTTTGGCCTAGGATGAAACAGGATGCGGCAGAACTACAACGGAATTGCGATAAGTGTCAACTATTTTTTGAAGCAGCTGAGTGCCATTTCATAGAAGCCCAAACGGACTGGAGGCAACCCTATATCGACTTTATTCAAGATAGAATTATCCCAAAGGAGAAAATGGATGCGATGGGACTGAAGCGAAGGGCCCCAAGGTTCTATATCCATGAGGGGCAGCTTTAACGGAGGGGGTACTTCAATAGGCCATTACGTTGCATCACAAATGAAGAAGAAACTGAGGTCCTCAAACAAGCCCATGACCCAGCTCACATAGGAGGGGCCAAGTTATACGATCAGCTGATGATGCTGGGGTATTATTGGCCAATGGTGGAGAAAGACTCTGCCAAATTCGTTCGAAAATGCAAAGCTTGCCAACTTTATGGAAATATGATCCATGCCCCATCGGTGGACTTACACTCTCTGGAAACGCCTTATACTTTCCACACTTGGGGGTTCGACCTTGTGGGGGCGATACATCCTTCGTCGAGGGGCAAGATATGGATACTGGTAGCAACAGAGTGCTTTACAAAATGGGCTGAAGCAATACCACTCAGAAGGGCAACGGCTGGGGTAGTGAGTAACTTCATCAGAGAGTATATCATTTGCCGTTTTGGGATCCCAAAGGTTATTCTCTCAGATAATGGGACTCCCTTCGTCAACTCAGAAGTAACGATGCTCATAGACAAGTACTCCATTGTTCATCACACTTCAACGGTGGCATACCCGAAGGGGAACGGTCAGGCTGAAGTAACTAACAAAACTCTGGTTAACATCTTGGCTAAAATGATGGAGGACTTCCCAGGATCGTGGGATGATAAGATACCAGCAGTGTTGTGGGCCTATCGAATGACGAAGAGGAAGCCCACAGGGTACACTCCGTTCTCCCTTGTCTACGGGGCTGAGGCAATCCTTCCAGTGGAGTTGGAAGTTCCCTCTGCTCGATACGCCTTGCGAAGTAGCATGCTTCCTCAGAATAGGCATGTGCAGTTGGAGGCATTGGATGAACACAGAGACAACGCGATGCAACATTTTCAAATGTATACAAAGCAGATCTCTAGGGCATATGACAACCTGGTAAGACCAAGGAGGTCCGTGGAGGGAGATCTCGTTTTGAAAGCAGCGGTGAAACACATTAGGGGACTTCCTCTGCCAAAATTCGCAGCCAATTGGGAGGGACCTTTCGTCGTGAAGGAAGCTCATGATTCAGGTTATTGCTTAATTTCTAAGTTGGAGGAAGATAAGCCATTCAAAATTAACAATAAATGGTTGAAAGTCAATCATGTGTAAACAATTAAGTTTGTGCCATCGATGTATCTAGTCTTTGATTATGAATATACAAGTTTTATTGATGACGTGAAGTGTAGACATTTGATATGAAAGCAGTCATAACTCAAAGATAAAACTGGAAAATATACATTCTTTCATTCATTAAACAAGAGAGCATTACAAAAAATTGGGAACTATTGCCCAAGAATTACATAAATGGACGAAGAAAGAAAATATATACAGGAGTTTACTACCCTAAGAGGAACTATAGGTCCGGGGAAGAGAAAAATCCCCAGGAAGGCCCGAAGAAGCTGACGCAAAGGAGCTTTGAGCGTTGATAGCAACCTCTAGCCTGGTTTGCACCTGTGCGCGTTCAATAAGAAGTCTCTCCCATTTTAGCTTGGTCAAACGCAGAGCCTCTTCGGCATTCTTTATTTCTTCATCCGCCGATTCCAAAAGAGGTTCCAGCTCAGCTAACTTAACCTCCTCAGCCCATTGGTCCTCCTGGTGCTTTCTCAGTAGTTCCCTCTGGCCGATCAGCTGCTGAATCTTCAAAGTTTTCAAATACATTATAAGCCAGTCGAAACGAAAACCGTCACGACCCAAATCCTTCAGAAAACCCAGAAACTGATTAATGAGGGCTCGGGTGACACTAGAAGTGGGAGTATTTTCAATCTCAGCAACAACGATCGCCATGCCTTGAAGTCGATGACTCATCACCGGAATGTTGGACCGTAGGCAGTCCACGGTGAAGGTCTCGGGGTGATGGTTCACCAACTGCTCAATCAGCAAGCGATGGCTCACAGGCATTTGGGGAGAATTGTGAAGCACCATTAGGCAAAAGGCAGGAGGAGTTAAGTCAGGAAGAAGCAATTCGCACCCAGATTCACTTTCTGCCTCAACATTAGTCGTGGAACCTTGGTCAGCATGATTAGATTCTTCCGAAACAACAGGTTCCTGACGAGGTGTGCCCATAAGAGAAAGAGCTGGTGAGGAATCCTCCCGAGCAACCCGAGAAGAGATATAAGGAACAGTGAGATTACATAAAAAATCTTAACAAGCGTTTTCATTGTTAAGTCACCGTTATAAGGTGGAGATTATATAAAAATCTTAACAAGAGTTTTCGTTGTTAAGTCACCATTATAAGGTGGAGATTATATAAAAATCTTAACAAGCGTTTTCGTTGTTAAGTCACCGTTATAAGGTGGAGATTATATAAAAATCTTAACAAGCGTTTTCGTTGTTAAGTCACCGTTATAAGGTGGAGATTATATAAAAAATCTTAACAAGCGTTTTCGTTGTTAAGTCACCGTTATAAGGTGGAGATTACATAAAAATCTTAACAAGCGTTTTCATTGTTAAGTCACCGTTATAAGGTGGAGATTATATAAAAATCTTAACAAGCGTTTTCATTGTTAAGTCACCGTTATAAGGTGGAGATTATATAAAAATCTTAACAAGTGTTTTCGTTGTTAAGTCACCGTTATAAGACGGAGTTATGCAAAAAAAAAACACAACCCTAAAATACGGTGGAGTTTATGCAAAGAATTAAGAAAGTATCTGAATCACAACAGGGGCAGGAATGGGAGTCCTCACAGAGGTTAAAGGGGCAGGAACCGTTGGGAGGGGACTTGTTACCTCATTAGCCTCAACGGGGTCTCTGGCCGCAGACACCTCAACTATCGGCAGAGTTCCCTCACCCACATAAGGTACCAAAGCAAGCGTAAGGGGCTCATTGGGAATAGATGAGGGTGGTGAAAGATCAGGGGAAAGCTGTAATATAAAAGCCAATGTTAGTAAAGAGGAACAAGTACAGAAAAAGAGCGAAATGTATCCAAGTATTACTTACCTCAGTCGGAACATTGAAAAGGGGCACTGTGGTCAGAGGTCTCGCCAGCACCGTTGGGCGAAGAATGTTTGCTAGCAGCGAGGACACTTCGATCTAGAGCAACCAACATCCCAAATTCAGCACACAGAATGGGGTAAAAGAGAAGGAATGCCAGATCAGACAAATTAAGTATGAAATCATTACCTCAGGGTCACTTGCAGCAGCCCGAACAATGGGGAGAGCAACCTCAGAGGAAGCCAGTGAGCCAGAGGGGACTGAGGTAGTTGTCTCGGATTGTGTTGTCTCTGGTGGCGAAGAGACATCCATGGGCTCTATAACCTCACCCTCCACAGCTGCCTCCCTCGCCCGTCGTGAGATTGAACGACGGGTGTAAGTAAGCCCGGTCATTGGCGAACGGGGTGGGGTAGTATCGGATGAGAGGGCCCCACAGCGACCACCCACGAAATGGCTTATGGGGGGACTTGGGGGACTAGGAGAATGAGGCCGCGTTTCTTTAAGTCCCTGCACCAAAGTAATTAAGAACAAAATATATAAGCAAATGCAGCTTGGTCTAACTAAAGAGGAAAAGAGAACAAGATAAGTGTACATACCTCAGATCGGGAAGAAGAATGAGAAGCTTGCACCGTGGGAGCTTGCTTCCTCTGGGACTTGGTGCCTAAAATCTTCCTCCTTGACCTTGTCACATCACTGCCAATAGCTTGAGGAACCTTAGAACTTTTCCTCCTCCTTACAGCTGGCTCAGTGGGATCGACGACGATTGTAGTGAAAGAAACCGAAGGAGGAACGACGACAGCGCGCCGTTGAAACTCTGCATTTACCCGATCTACCTCAGCCTGCGCCTCCCTCCTTAACCTCTCGGCCCTTTCAGGAGACATGGGAGGAGGAAAGGAGGCTATGGGAAGGGCTGCCACAGGAGTTTGGGATTTGGACTTTGATTTTTTTGTGGAAGCCACCCCAATCTTGGCCTTCTTGGTCGATGGCTGCGAAGACCCTTCATCAGCAGTGGCTCCAGTCGAAGGAGCAGTCTTCCTGGATACCCCAGCACTTTTCGCTTTGGGTATGGAAGTAGGAGTCATGGGGCATAACGGAGGAAGCTCTTTGGTAGGCCTCTTAGGGGTTTTGCTTAGAGGGAACTCAATCCCCAGAACGGAGTTGCCTTTAAGTCCCAGCTCCAACGTAGAAAATGACTGAACTGGAGGGTACACGGGCTCGCCATCTATGAACTCAGCAATGTTAGCCAGTTGTTTCGGCCAGAACTTCGTGGCAAATAGATCGGTCACACTCCCTTGCCTTTTGTTGGAGGGAATGGTGACTTGCCCAGCCATTGATTCACTTATCCCCCACGCAGCAGTGGAGGAAAATAAGGAACATGCCTCGCTAAAGCTAACCTTTGGGTTTGAAGATTGGAAAACTGAGCGAGGAGCCCCCTGATCAAACCCAAATTGACGACTGCTCTGATTGGGGTTATAATGTTCGTTGGAATATCCCCACTCGATGTAGGACGACAGATACCCCGGAGAAAGGAGAAGCACTACGGCTAACTGAGGATCTTCAATGTCTACCCCCACCTGAACCACCCTGGATTCATGCTGGAAGAAATCACAAGTATGAACAAAGACGTTATCTCCGTAAGGCCTCATAACAAAGTCCTCAAAACGGTCAATTGAGGCGATCAGCTCTTTTCGGCTCTGCCTCTTGTGATAAATATAAGAGCATGGGGGCAGAATGGTTTCCCTAGAAGGAGGTCGGTTGGCCTTGGCCACTACAACAGGAAAGCACACGTAAAGAAAGCCGGTTAGAAGGACCTTGTTGGCAAAATTGCCCAGGTTATAACGGCCAAGAGATCGTTCCATGTCGAACAATGTTCTGTCGAGCCAGGTGTAGAGGGACCCTAAGGCAATTGCATCCAAAGGAAGTTTGATGCCCCGGGCCAAACGAAGGGATATGTTGATAAGGTCCCTTTGGGGCTGATCATTTGGTTTTCCCGTCAAAAGAAAATGGGAAAGAATCACAAGGATGTAAGCAGGGAGCTCTAACGAAGTACCTTGACCAGGGGCATCCATTGAAGTTGAAGAACTACCTTCACTAGAACCCTTGAAGAAGTAGTTAATCAGCGGAGTGAAGGTAGCTTTGTTTGAAGAACCGATGCAACTTCGGCATATTCGGTCCAACGCCAAACGGTCAGCAATCTCTTGGGCGTCGAGAGGCTCATAGGTATAAGACTCATAATCTGTTGCTTCGAGCCCCAGGAGCTCGCAGGCATCTTCTAGGGTTATCGTAAACTCGCCCCACGCAGCGATGAATGTGTGAGTCGTCACGTTCCAACGAGAAACAAGAATGGGGAGAGCAGCATTATTTTTGGAGAGAGTAAACTCACCAAACCATTTGGCCCGTGAAGGCCAATCTAACTCAGAATATCACCATGGGAACTCACCATGTGAGAGTTCCAAGAAGCAAAATGGGCAGGAGAACCCCCTGGTGCTTCGAAATCAATTTGGGACCATTGGAAGTCCCCTCGCTCCAGACGAAACCTGAGAGTCCCCTCTGGAGGAAGAAAGCCCCACTTCGAGGGTTCTTCATCCTCATCACCCAGCATTAAGGTCTCAAACTTGCATTCAAAGTTGACCGTCTTGTAGGCAGCAGCAAAGCTGTCATCCTCGCCAAAAATGGGAGAGCGATGATAAAACCTTAACTGTTCACGACGGACAGCGTCCAAAGTGGTAGCAACAGCGGTAGCAGGCGGCGCACTGGTTGAAGAAATGGTGGGGTAACTTGGAGAAGCCATGGAAAAGTGTTAGAGCAAACAAAAAAAAGAAGCCTTAAGTAAGCGGAGCTTGAGCACGACAATGGAGGAGAGCAACCACAGGAGGTGGCGTAGAAGATGAGAGCAAGAAAAGGAAGGCACAAGCTTGAACAGCAATGGAGGTTTCAGATGCTCAACAACGGAAGCTCTCTCTTTCTCTCTCTAAAAAGAGAAGGAAATTTGAAGAAGGTAGTGGCAAAGTAAGAGAAAGAAAGTTTTAAGTGTTTGGGGGATTTAGCCGTTTAATTTTTAAGTTCTTGGTTTAAGTTTCCCACCATTGCACGTGCGAGGCCGCCTGCAATCATTTCAAATGTACACGTGACGCTTCGGGAAGTGTTCTGACAATGGAAAAGGCAACGCTACGTCATTAATGAAGTGACACCTAGGGGACCGCCATCATTAATGAAGTGGCACCTAGGGAATAACCATCGTTACCTTCCTAAGCAAGATTGAGTTTTGGGCGCCAAGATTTTCTCTGACATATCCAATAAACCCCCCACGAGGAAAATGTCCCAATGGTTCAACGAAGCCACGATGTCCCCTCGTCAGAAGCTCAAACGTTGTTTAGTTATGACTCAGTTACATTGGGAGAATTTTTTGCTTTTTTGAACATTACTGGGAGAATATTAGCAGGTCCTTCAGAAGAATTTCAGATATTCAAGCTAGAACGGTTGAGGCTCGGCATTAGGAAAAAGTAGCAGGCCAGACAGAGAAGGTTCATCGGATTGAGAAGTTTTTGTGGAGGCACTTCTTATTCCCACAACAAATCCCTCCATGAAGGGGCAAATGTAGAGGGGGCCTGAAGGTAATCTTGGGATTAGGGATAATCCACCAATTAGCAACAGTGTTCTGAGGATAAGCTCAGCGAGGCAGCTCAAGCGAAGTAGCTCAGCGAGGCAGCTCAGCGTGGAAGCTTGGCGTGGCAACTCGTACTTTAGCTTATTGTTACTTTGTCATATTATAGCTTTGTTTATATTGACTACGAGTTGTAACGACTGTAATGTTGTAACGAGAATAATGAATGGATGTAAGGTCGAACGGTACTCACGAGAGACCAGGCTTGGCAGGGCCTGGGAGAGCTTTCATGCTCTATCGAACAACCTCACCGTGGGAAGTTTAGAGGGACTTGGTTTGGAGGATTGAGAAGTGGGGCACCGTTGGGGTTTTTCCTAACCATCTTAGATACACCTGGTAAAACACCGAAAGATCTTCACCGTGGAACCTAGAGCAAAGTAGCTTCGAGTTCCATCGGGAGCTTTGTTGTGAACCAAATAGCCCTCTACTTTATGTCCCATCTACTGTAGGTGATGTCACTAGCCAGCTAGACAACGTCAAGTCTGCACTTGAGTAAACCACCATGGTGTTTGGGGCTGTCAGACGGTTGGTAAGCAACCTCTGTGGCAACAACCCCCTGACACACAGTGGTTAGGCAAAAGGCATGTCTTGGCATTTAATGTTTATGACGTAAAGACAACTAGTGCATCAGGTATTTAATGTTGGTGACATAAGGTATGAGGGAGGTTTTTCACAGGCATTAATGACTTAGCTGCCTCGGGGGTGGTGTGGGGGCTATTTAAATCCTCAACCACCTCCAAGGAAGGGCATCGATCAAAGAGTTCTAAAAAGGAGTTCTTTTGGGTGATATTCTTCTAGGATTTTGAGAAGTTATTACTAGAGAAAGAGTTATTGGAAAACCGAAGAGTTCTTCCACCCACCGTCTGTCATTTATTAGGGAGCTTTAATAACTTGACAGAAATCCTTGAAGAAGACCTTTTCGGTGTGTGTGTTTCTTACCTGCCTACTAAGGTGTATCTAGGATGCTTACTTCTCTCTCCCTCTAGCTAAGTTATTTCTGAGTTCTTTATTATATTGTGAGTTATACACGAGCGGTTTGTGAGTTTAGGATGGGTTTCATATGTTCCAAACTATTCTTTGTGTCTTGTGGCTAAATCACTAGTGTTTACTGACTAACCTTGTCATCACCATACTCAAAAGGGGTTACGCCTCCATCTTATATAAACTACCCTCTTACACCATGTAATTCCCAAAGAGTCTAAGTTGGTCGAATTTATTAGTCAACATCTTAAGTTCTTCCTTGAATTTTGTTCAAATATTCCTCCTTTGGATCAATAGTCATGGGTAAGTTAGCCCCTTGCTGGGCAAGATTTAACATAAGGAGCTGGGTTGGCAGTGGCCCATTAGTAGGAGGAGTATGTGGAGAATGGTGGTATTCCTTGAGAATACAAATAGGCTCGAGTAAAGGCAAACCCATAGCGCGAGGGAATAGGACACCGGTCTCTCCGGGAAAAGGGACTCGATTTCGTTGCATCTCATGAACTTCGATGTGAAGGTTATCACAATTGGAAGTCAGTTGATCTAGAACTGTTAACAAGTCCAGGTATACATTCGGTACTTGATTTGTGTTCTCCATGGAAAGTGTATGAATCTCGAACTATGAGGAAGTAAGGGGACTGACAGAGCTTCGGCGTGGTTTGACTTAAGATTGAAGCCAATAGGGATCCAGGACAAGGGGATGGGATCGACCTGAGAAGGAGAAAGAATTAGGATTTTAGTTTTAGAAAAGAGGAAAGACACATTTTTGACATTTTTTTAAAAGGTGAGGACAAAATGTTTTTTTTACACTTTGGAAAAGGAAAGAAGGAAAAGAGAGAGATGGGTCTCAGCATGTTCATTATTTTGTTCTCACTTGTTATGTTTACCTAAATGCAAAAAGAGAAATGTCGGACGTGACATTAGCTTGGAAGAAAAATGGGTTTGAAGAGTATGTAAAAACTATGGTTTGAATTGTTACCAGGATCGTGGGTAGGGTCCCATTTTAAAAATGCACAAAAATTTGGGCAGCATGCCGACCTGAAATTTCGACAGAGTTTTGGTTAAAATTGGCAAAACTAAATATGTGTGTCCTAGGTTTTACACCTATATGCGGGTATGTAGTTGTTGGGTTAACTGGAAGGGTTCCCCCCTTTGGCATGACTTCCATGATATACATCTATGCTTTTGAGGGAAATCAGCATGTATGGACAAGCCATTTGATATACCTGTGTATACGTGAATTGCCTCCCTATATTCCTCGTGGGGGTAGTACGTGTGAGAGTGAATTCGATATAACCGACGTACGTGAACAAGTTCCCCACGGTATACCTCCCATCATGACTTCGGTCAAGCAGTACGATGCGGGGGAACCGTTCAATATACGTCGTAGGTACTAGGCCACTGCAAGGTGAGAATCATATCGCTTAGGCTAACTGTGACCTGCTGAACCATCGCCCATCACGAAGTGACCCCCCAGTTACGGGACAAAATTTGGTCAATAATGATGCTCTTTGGTGATATTGTGCATCTCATGCATGATTCTTGATTAGTATCTTGTGGGGAGAGTATCTTTATTAATGAGTATCACGCCAAGCAGGGGGATGATGTATAAGAAATAAATCAATACTAAGCATGGATATGTGAGAGTGAATGGTGTGTGACTATTTACAAGTGAATGTGTTGTAGTGAACCTAAGCATGGATCAACCACAAGTGATGTGTGATGAGTGTAAGTGATCATGGATATATACAAATGGAGGTGTGTGTTAGTGACACCTAAGCATGGATTTTTAAGTGGTGTATGTGACCCTAGGTTCACACGGTGTGAAGTGTACATGGAGAATTCCTACAAGTGTGTGAGTAGTGGAATAAGCATGAGGTGTGTATGTACAGGAACTAAGGAGAAAAAAGGGTAACATTCAAATGGGGGTTTATGCACATAAGAAAACAAAAACGCCCATGTAAACAGAATCTAGCCCTCTTCTGTAAAATAGTCCCCATCAGAGTCACCATTGTGGCTATCCTGGGAAAATATTCGAGGGTAAGGGGGGTAGAGGATCCCTCGAAGGATAGAGGTCTCATGCCCTTTTTCAGGGAACTTCGACCATAGTCGATGTTGGGTTAATAAAGAGATGGAGCCGCTAGCCTTTTTTGCATAAAACAGGCAAAAGAACATGTTGCCACTTTGAGAGAGCAGCATCAAGGACAAACTGGTGCATATGAAACCAATAGATTTAAGGTTCGGGGGCTAAGTTACGGAATGGGGAGGTATTTGGCACCCATCCCGCCCTTTTAGTCTCTCATGGGCTAGTGTTATTATTTTCCTTTTTTAATTCATGAACTATGTGCGTGTGTATATATAATGGAGATTGGGATCGTTGAACTCAGACCATGGGAAAGGTTGTGTGAGGCCATCCACAGGAATGTTCCAAAAATAATATATATATATATATAACACGATTTGTGCGTTTATCGCCATATTAATCATTATTCTGAAATGATAATACATGTTGGATGAAACATAAACAAGTATACTACGTCATAAAATCATATGATAAACATGGAAATGGGAGGTTGTAAGGACAATTTGTCCATCATTTATTAGTTATGTCATACGCCGTCACATCGTTGAAGAATATTCAAGCCCGAATCTACGTCAACCGATCCGAATATCAAAAAGAAAAAGGAATCAAATTTCTACAGAGTCGGATCGGTCCGCCCTAGAAAAAGAACCGATCCGCCTGCGAACCGGTCCACCTCAGACCCGGACCGGTCCTCTTGTTGAAATCCAGTATACCCCGGATCGATAGAGAACCGAAAATGCCAAATAAAAAATGAACCGATCCGCCCCCCTCGGACCGATCCGCCTCAGACCCGGACCGGTCCGCCTGGGATAATCTTCAGTAGATTGTTGTCGGATTTTCTAGGCTAAACATTTCCTTTATAAACCTACTACGGGAAGTGGTTTTCCAAGACTTCCATACATGATTTTCAAAGTATAAAAAAATCTAAGTCTTCACCTATTGAGTACCAAGACTCTAGGTTTTTTATTCACACAAATTTCCAAACACTTGTGAATCACTTTGCAACCCCGGAACGCACTTTTGTTGGTCATACCATTGTGGAGAAGATCGTTCTTCTTCTTCATTGCAGCCCTACTGGAAAGGGATAACTCCATCCGCAGACTACAAAATCCGATACCTGAGGGTAATTCTTAGTCACCTATATTTTTCATTGTAATCCGAATTTGTATGTTACAAAGTTATAATGAAAATAAATGGTTTTGCCCCTTTGGGGGATTTTTCCTCACAAGCATGTGTTTGAATGTTCTTGCTTAGTTCATATTGTTTCAATCACACCTAGTTGCATGTTTAGGGTTTGTTTGAGTTAAAAGGTGTTTAATATATAATTTTCTCATTTGAACGCAAGCGCATACTCTCTCAGAGGTTTTAGGAAAAAAAGGGAATTTATGAAATTGAGAAAATTAGAAAATGGGACTCGAGTCTCAGGTTTTAATCCGTGATGCGTACATAGCTTATAAAGTCATCAAAGTCCACATAGTTGGAATGCGGCATGGGGGTGGGGTTTATCCTATAAATCCGAACGAAAATTTATTATAAATGTGTGTGTAGAAATGGGTTTTTGGTTTTGAAAAAGTGTGATGGATAATTCCTAAAGTCTGAGTTTGAATGATTTGATAATTTTTATGCCCGTTTGTCAGACATCGTTAACACAAGTTTCAATTTGGGTGAAGTGATTTATAACACGCGTGTCGTTAAAAATATTTTGAGATCTTTCCCAAAATGCTTTATTCCTAAAGTCACTGTTTTGAACTCTTTGGGAAATTTGAAATCACTTAAATTGGAAGAACTTGTAGGAGATCTTCAGACCTATGAGATTGACATGTTTTCCAAAACCATTAAGGCTAAGGATAATGGCATTTCTTTAAAGACTCATTTTAAGAAAAAGAAAGAAATTTTTTTTGAGTCCGATTCTGAGTGTGATTTGGACTTAGATGACTTGGCCCTGTTTGCAAAAAAATTCAAAAGAATTCTAAAATTCAAGAAAACTGGAAATTTCAATGATAAAAGGAATTTTGAGAAAAATAATGAAAAATATTTTTCTAAGACAGACAGTGAGAGATGCTTTGAATGCGATGGTAGGGGTCATAGCGCCTTTGAGTGTGCCACTCGTCCGAATAGAGAGAAAGGGAAAGCTGTCCTAAATGCTACCCTTAGTGACGACAGTGAGGTTGAGTCGGTGGACTGTGGAGATGAGTCACCGCATGAGCATAACATCACTGCACTCATGGCAAGTCATGTGAGTACCTCCAATGCTTCTCACGATGATGAGGATGCTACGTCACAAGGACACCTCGACAGTGAGAGCGATGAGAGTGAGGGGGAGGATGAGGATGAGGCAAGAGAGAGCGAGTGTGATCTCCCACGTGCTTACGCCGAGTTATATTATGAGTCTTTTGAAACCATGAAGCGTTATAAAGCGTTAGCTCTTAGGATCACCGCTTTAGAGAGAGATTTAAGATTCTTTGGAGAAAGAGAGAGTTGTGATGAGAGTGGAAAAGAAAGAAAGAAAGAATTTGAGAAGATAAGATGTTTTGAGTGCGGTGGTATAGGGCACAAGAAAATTTGAGTGTCCCACTAAGCTTAGGAGAGAGCGTAAGAAAGATGCAATGCCCACCTCTCTAAGTGATCGTGAGGATGAGGATGGTGATGAAAGTGTGATCCAAAAAGCATTTAGAAAGTTATTTATCGAGACCATGGAAACAAAAAGGTCACATAGAATTCTAGGTCTTCGGATTCGTGAGTTGAAGGAAGAGAATGATGAGCTAAAAAGGGAAAAAGGTGACTTGACCAACACAGTGTCTAGTCTGACGACACGTGTTTCCCATCTCTAGGATGATCTCAAACAAGCACGAGAGGTCCAAGTCACATTAGAGAATTCATCTGAGAAGGTTGATAAGATGGTTCCCTATCCCATTTTGAATGTTGTTGGAAAAGGTAATGACGGTACATTCACTAATTTTAATGCACCCGAGCCTATATCCACCTTGGTGAGTGAGTCCCATGGGAGCCCGTCTAGGAATGTTCATCCCAAAATTGTTGACAAATTACTTCCTAGACCGGTTTATGTTTCCTCCCACTGCAAGAAGCGAGGACATCTTAGGGAGTTTTGTTCCAAGTTGGGTTTTGTTCCATATCATGCCACTTCACACATTTATGCACATACACCCACTCATGACACTTTGCCTGCACATTATGATAGAGAGTTTACACATATTCGTGAGAAAATGAAATTTTTTATCAAAACAACACATGATTTAGTGGAGTTTGTTAAAAAGATGTCACCATCTTTGGAAAACTCCACCGTTACTCCCGGTTGAGACCTTGTCTTGGTTGCTAGCATAGGTTGATTTTCATGCTGTTTCTTTTGCCTATTGTTAGCATGTACCATTAGTTTGTTTTATTTTTGTTCATTTATTATTTCGTTAACACACAAAAAAAATCAAAAAGATTTTTTTTTTGTTTGTATATGAAAATTTCAGAAAAGCCTAAAAAGATTTTTGTTGTTTTTATGCACCTTTTTATGGATGAACATTTAAGATAGCCAAGTCTCAACTTCATTCCATATATCCATGTGAATGTTTGATAGAGATTTGAGAGGCTACATCATTTCATCCATGTTCTTTACATAGTATGGAGTCTTTGAGATGTAATTAGTGATATTTTCTTACATGTTTGACTCCTATCTCCTTTATTGCACACATGCACGACTATATTTGATTATTGCACTTATCTATCACATATTGGCTTGAGTGTTTCCATCTCAATTCTGTCTATACAACTTACAATATGCGATAAAGTTGATAAGATTGGAATGCATGTAAAAACCGTTTTGGTGAGACTGTGTGTTTTTGTATAACGGGGAGGTGCTGTGAAAGGTAATCATCTATCCTTTGCGCAAAAGCCATCGTTAAAAAGGACCTAAAAATGGAGGATTTTTAATATCCGAGGTCCAAAGAGGTTAAAAGAGCCCGAAAAAATTTAAAGGCAATAACAAGCAATTCATGCCAAATATGGGCCACTTAGGTTTCACCATCAATTCTCCAAAGTTTGAGAATTTAGAAAGCCTCTATTCCAAATTATATCTGAGGGTGTTTGGTTGGAGAATATAAATGGGTTTGCACTTCCTTGAAAGTCCTGAAAAAGCATAAAAAATTTTGGACGTTATTGGTGTGAAAATCACTTTGAGCTTTGATTTGTTGATATGATTGAGTCAATATCACTTATTACCATTCTTTTATACCAAAGGAAGCATTTGAGTTCATTCATTAGGAGTATCCGATATTCATCGTGCACATATGTCATGTTTGTTTGCTTTGATTTTCCTATCCAGTCTGATCACACCCATTCATTAACGCTATCATCGAATAGGTTGCTTTGTGTTCATTCATGGTGTGATTTTATCCTAGTGACACCCTGCACTTTCTTATTTGATTTATTTCTCTCATTTGTCTATTTGGGGACATCATAAAAAGGGGGAGAATGAATTATCTTATTATGGGGGAGTTTTTGGACTTTTGAGTTTTCTCATAAATTGCTATTTATTTTTATCTCGTTTCAAACTCGATACGTCACTTGGTATTTGCTTTGTCTCATGTGTGTAGGTACTACATTGATGATCAGTGAAATTCACACCCTGATGATAAAAGCGTTGAAGATTCCTGAGGAATTGAAGAACAAACGATGAAGTCTTATTCAATTTTGTACCATTTCAGTTTTGGGTTCATGGAAGGGTAGATTTGTATAGGCAATGTTTTACTTGATAATTCGGATGTTTTTATGTTTGTACCGGCATAGACATTGGGGGAGATTATAAGGACAATTTGTCCATCGTTTATTACCTATGTCATACGCCGTCACATTGTTGAAGAATATTTAAGCCCGAATCTACGTCAACGGATCCGAATATCAAAAAGAAGAAGGAATCATATTTTTGCAGAGCCGGACCGGTCCGCCCTGGAAAAAGAACCGATCCGCCTGCGAACTGGTCCGCCTCAGACCCAGACCGGTCCTCTTGTTGAAAGCCAATATACCCCGGATCGATAGAGAACCGAAAATGCCAATTAAAAAACAAACCGATCTGCCCCCTCGGACCGATCTGCCTCAGACCCGGATCGGTCCACCTGGGATAATCTTCAGCAGATCATGGTCAGATTTTCTAGGCTAAACGTTTCCTTTATAAACCCACTACGGGAAGTGGTTTTCCAAGACTTCCATACATCATTTTCAGACTTCCATACACGATTTCCAAGACTTGTCATTTGAACACAAGCGCATACTCTCTCAGAGGTTTTAGGAAAAAAGGGGAATTTATGAAATTGAGAAAATTAGAAAATTAGAAAACGGGACTCGAGTCTCAGGTTTTAATCCGTGATGCGTACATAGCTTATAAAGTCATCAAAGTCCACATAGTTGGAATGCGGCATGGGGGTGGGGTTTATCCTATAAATCCGAACGAAAATTTATTATAAATGTGTGTGTAGAAAATGGGTTTTTGGTTTTGAAAAAGTGTGATGGATAATTCCATTCGGAATTTATGGGCATAGCTCTCTTTTTGTTTGTTTTGTTTTTTTTTATGAAAAATAAAATAAGTGCAATATACTAATAAAAATGTAGATATTAATGTGTATGAACTAAAGTAGGAACTAAATTATGAATCTAATGAAATTTATGCATAAACGGGGAATTTAAAGAGAGAGGAAAGAAATTAGACCTTCTTTGAAGCTTGATTTTTTATCTTTGATGAACTCCCTTGAATGTGAGATGAGTGTTAGATGAGAGAGAATATGATTTTTCCAAATTGAGTATGAAAAGGATGGGATGTAAGCTTGAATGGAACTTCACATGGGGAACTTCGTTGATTTTGAAAGAATGTTGTTGAGATCAATGATGCTAATGGATTTGAGGTCTTCCTCCTGGTGTGAGGTCATGACCTCCTTTTATAGGGTCAGGGATTTCTGATCAGAACTTCCCTCGTCTTACCTATCGGCAAGTGATCATAGTCACAATGTCGATACGCAGGGTCTGGGACCTGTCAATTGGTAGTCTCGTGCAGATTTTCCTGGAAAAATGGTCGTAGAATGTAATCCATTGATCTGAATAGTGTATGGGTCATACCATTATAAAGTTAGTTTAGAGACCTTTAAGATTCATTGGATTGCTCTCGGGTTCGGGAGTTGACTTTGGATCAAATGTGGCTCGAGAGCGCACATCGGTCCTTTGGATGGGAGATCGCCGAACAAAAATGGATCGTTCATCCGTATGGTAAGTTAGAATCGCACACGGGGCAGACCATTGAAAATTTTAATAGATGTACTTCAACATTACAAAGAGTTTTGCTCGGTTTGGACAGTTGACCTAGGTCAACTGGGGTTTGGAATCGCCCGGTGACCTCTAAGAGTAAAACGGATCGTTCGTCCGTACCGTATGTCAGAATCGTACATAGGGAAGATCGTTAGAAAGCCTATTCAGTTACTTGAGAGATTCATTTATTATCTTTTGAGATGGAGAATTGACCTTGGTCAAACGTAGCATGAGAGCGCCCGGTGGCCTCCGAATCAATTTTCGGGATGAAACTGACCGTTCATCCGAATGGTTATGCCATTTTCCACATGAGGTTGACAATTAGAAAGGGTTTTTAGTGCCCTTCGAAGATTCAAATAACTTTCACTTTGACAGTGAGGTTTATTGGGGTCAAATTAGGGCCCGAGAGCGTCCGGTGGCCTCCAATTTGATTTTCGATGGTAAAGCTGTCTGTTGGTCCGCACCGTTTTGCCAATTTACGCACAAGGCAGACTATTGGAAAGGAGATTCAGTGACCTTAAATTATTCAAAGTTCTTTCACTCTTACAATAGGGTTGACCAGAGTCAAACGAGGTTCGGGAGCCCCCGATGGCCTCTAGATCAGTACTCGGAGTGCCTCCTAGGGATTATTGTGAAATGGGAAGGTATTAGGGACCTAAGGAGAGACTTAGGGGTCCTAGAATGTGGTGTCTACAACTAGTGTGCTACAATAAATATAATTAAATTAAGTCATAAGTGAGTAAACACGATGAAATTTACTATTATCTCAATCGGGACATGTTTGAGTAAATTTTTATAGGTTGAGATGGAAAAATATTGTTAAGTGACCCAGGTGGCAATTTCGAGTGCACAGGTCTCTGGAATTGGTCAACATAGTCAAATTTAAGTAACTGGGGTTTGTGTTTGGATCTTGGGGACTTTTAGATTAACTGAGTCTAATTTAAGTGACTTCTGGACTTCTTAATGGTATATATAAAGTCAAAAACGGGATTAGACTTATATAATGAAGGGTTTGGGTTTAAGAAAAGGTCATTTCACAAGTCCAAAGGTTTAGAGTAGTTTTATAGAGAGTTTCAGAGAAAGTGAAGAGAATTGAGAAGAAAATAATTCAAGAGTCCAAGTGAGATTGAACAAGAACTCAAGAGTACTCTAGGATTGAAGGATTGGAAGGAAATTCTTGAAATATTATCAACATCTTCACCAAATTCTAACTTTACATACATTAAGGGAAGTAATTAACTTCCTACTTCAATTGTGTGTTCAATTTCAGTCATATCATAATTGGAAAAACGTATTTTTGGGGTGGTTTCACATATAAACTATGGAATTTTTGAGAAATTATTTATATTTGGGAAATGATACAAAATATGGAATTAATATTGATTGAGAATTCTGAGATTTAAAAATTGATAGTTATAGGAACAATGTGATACTATAATCATTATATGATTTAGTTATTGGAATAATGAAATTCTTGATTATAATTATGAATCCCATGAATTTGATGTTAAAATGAGAATTATCGTTTAAAAGTGATTAGGAGCATGTATAGGACTCTTATCAATAGTTATAAAGGAACAAGAGTGGCTATATGTATTGGAAAAATTATGGAATTTAATGAAAATTCATTTATTCCTCAAAACTGGTATTTTATCCAGAATATAATCGATTCGGCCCTCTTGGCGAATCGATTCGGTCCAGGAAGACAAATCGATTCGGACCTGCTGGAAAATTGAGATGGGCGTATATTTTTATTTAGAGATAAATTGAATTTTGAGTGATATTAGAAAACCCAAAATTTGATGCTACGAATAACTAAAAATTCTATATGGTGTTGTTAGGGTATTGGATTGAATAGGTATTTATTCAGGGTGAGATGTGAAAATTAGAATAATTGGGAATAATATTTTCTTTTGAATAAATTGGATGAAAATTAGAAAAATTGGGATATGAGCTGAGTGATGTTAATTACGTGTCCAGAAATTGTATCTGGATATAAATTAACTAATTAAGCGAATAATTAATTAATTGAATATATAGAATGGAGCTTTGAAACCATATTGTATTTGTTCCATTAGTGAGAGGCATGATTAATTAAAATATATACATGTGTGGAAATTATGTGTGTGTGTGTGTGTATATATATCGGTGTGTAAGATATAATTATATGAATATAATAACATACCCCTCTAGGGATATCATGGGAGGTTTCACAATGTGGGTGATCTTTCTTGGTGAGTGAAAGCGGGGTAAATATAGTCTCTAGGTCATAGCACCACGCATGTGCCTTTGTGAGGTTGAAGTTCGAAGTCAGGTACTTATGGGTATGGTTATGGCTCACTATCGAGGAACCTATGACCGCCTCTATCGTTTTTATTTTCCTATCATAGTTTGGTGTGATATCTCGATGTTGTAGCTAGGATGATGTGAGTATTCCCTCGATTATGATAGCAATGTAGAGACCCGCATCCGATAAAATATTATTATTGTTATAAGGGATGGAGGTTATATATATATATATATATATATATATATATATATATATATATATATGTGTGTGTGTGTGTGTGTGTGTGTGTGTGTGTGTGTGTGCAGAGAAATATATACGGGCGTGATGAAGTAAAAGGTGAATATTAATAACTAGGGAAAGTTATAAGGAATGAGATAACAAATTGTAATTGAAAATTATAATGGTTAGCGGATGTGAGAGCTAAAATATACACTATACGAAAGATGAGATAGCCTATGGAATTTAAGGATACTTGAAAACTAGTTGGGTGGGCAGCATAACTAGGTGATTAAAATGCATATGTTAGGTGCGAGCTTTAGATGAGAGGTGAGTAGTTTCTCATGAGGGAGTTCGATACAAATTTGAATTTGATTGAATCGACATACATTTATTTATGCATTGTAATTACTTGCAAAATATTTTCAAAAGGATTTGGGCTCTTACCCGTATCAAATTTATTTTCAAAACCTTTTAGGTGTCCAACCATAGAGACATCAATCGTGATTATTCATTCCAAGCATCTGAGCTGCGACAATTGTGGGACGTTGCGGGATTTGATGTACTCGCTTCTATTCTCACATTCTAGACATGATTTTTTTTCTTATTAGGGTATGTTGCCCATACCAATCAGATTTATTTTATTTTGTCTTATTATTGGGATCTATTTTATGAATGTAACACTGATGGTTTATTCGATTAAGTTTTGCATGTAATGGATTTCTTTTTCCAATTTAATATGTGATTGTAGATTATTATTATTGTCAAAATAAATTATGGTTTGATTATAGTATTATTGTGTTATGTTAATAAAGATTAAAATTGACACATGGATTAATTTAATAATAGGTGGTTAGTAATTATTTAGTTTCGACAGTTATACTATGAATGAGCCAATGATATTCCTATTTTATTTTAGTATAGGGATGGCCGCCCATTATTTTAATAAGTGGGGTGTCACATATGGTAACAGTGCATCGGGTTCTAGAGTCCTTAGGATATGTGGAGACTTATTACGTTTTTTAACGCAACGTTCTTTGATATAGAGCCCTATGCTTAGTACTATTTATTCATATTGCGATGTACATTCTCCTGCAATTACGTATAATGGAAGTGAATCTTAGACAAGATCGGTTGAGTTTCAAAAAATGAATAGGGGAAGGACAGCCAACGAGTATTACGTATAGGGACCATTTAAACAACCAGAGACATTGAAAATTGAAAGTATAATTTTATCCATGGGAATATGGGATAGGTTTGATGTGAAACAGGCTTAGTAGATTGAAAGTATAATTGAAAGTCACATTATTTGGGTTAGCACTAGGTTACGCGTGAAACAGGCTTAGTAGATGTATCGTTAGTATCACTTTTGAGTATATGTATTTACCATTGGGTAACGGGATTCGTTTTAGTTCCATCTGCATGGAAGCGGGTGTGAATACTAGGAGGATATATTTTTAGATATTTTCTCATTTTATATAAATATTATGCGAGTATGATGTTATCCTGGGTATGGGGTATTTAGCAATGGTGAGTCAGGGTGGACTATTATAGTAAGTCTATCGTGTTAGCTGTTCCAAGGTAGGATGTGTTGTTTTTGCAATAGTTCACCTGAATGAGGGTCAAGTCATGTATATATTATATTGAAATGGAGACTTTGAATAATATAGTTTACTCGTTATATTCGATACTGGTGTGTAAGGACTATATTGTTGTGATTTAGGGAATATCGAGTTTAAGTCTGAGCGAAGATATTTAGCTCATTATTAATTTAGCGCTGGAGACTTAGTTGTAGTGCGAGAGCAGTGTTATATGACTCCTTTAGAGATGGGGGAGTTGAGGATTAGACATATACATCTGGGGATAGGATTTTGAGTCTCCCGATTCTTGTTATTTAGGTCAAAGGACCTCGATAAGCATTAATGCCATGTGATAGGGCCTTTGGAAAGTTCCTTGGTTGAATTTCAATTGTGATATATTCCATACACGAACCTTATTAATTGTCAAAAGTTTGGAGATGTTGGTGGATGCAATAGTATCGAGTTTTAACGGTGATAATTATATGTGTGTAGAAAATAATTTGAGTTGCGAGATATTATACGATATAATTCTAGTGGATATATATAGTGTTATGTAAGAAACATTTGTAGAATTGTACACCACCACTGGATGGGTGGGATAATCTTGAGGATAATTAATTCACAATTATTGGGGTGATCGAGAATACCCTTACTCTATAGTCATGCCTACATTCGGGACTGAATTTTATATAAAAAATGTTACGTATGTAAGTTTATGCAAATATGCACGGGATAGAGGGTGTATGGGCCCCTTAGTTAGTTTAATTTTCATAATCGTTCGGGATAAGGGGCGTTGTAATAAATGTGTTGAACCATATGCCCGTGGGGCAATAAAGAATAATTGGAAGGGGAAGATGAGATAAACATCGGAATGAGGAAGGAGAGAGTCCATATATATGTATAGAACAAGGTGAGCTATCACCCCGAGATGGGTTGAACGACTATGGAGACATAGGTGAGGGATCTCTCTAAAAGGGAGGATCCAACAGCTTAGAGAGTTAAGAAGAGTCATATGCACTCGGATACTGAGGGTGTCTTTCCCATAAATAGGATGTGATTTTTACCATGTGAAAAGGACCCGAGATGTGAAGATGCATGGGTCATGATTCTTGGAGTACCCCATGAAGGAGAGTGAGATGTACCATGTGACATGCGATATTGATCTTGTGTATCGATGTGGAGTGAGACATAGTGAAGTTTTCTCTAGGTGTACTAATAGTTGATGGGAAAAGATTGGTCTGAGGTGATCCACTAGAATTTTTCAATAATTGATGATTCCAGTGACGAAATGGATAGGCGGACTGATGAAGTTCATTTTTGTGTTACCAACATTGTGAATACGTCAAGATTTAATTTGGGTTTATGAGATTGATTGACCAAGGAAGAATATTTATTGCTAATTTGGGCAAGTAAGACTATCGGGTAAAGTAGCCAACATTTCATTAGAGAGAGGAAATGAACCAACACAAGAGATCGCCCAACAATTATTGTGATTCGGGATGAGAACCTTAAGTCCCACCTCCGATTAGGAGTATTAGGATGCGGTGGGGAAAAAGTGCATTTTGAATGAGACATATTATCCGTAGATCGAGGAGTAAACGAGAAAAATTACTAGGATGTTGAAGGATGAGAGAGATGCATACTCTAAACTTTAAGGTAATTCGTACTAGCTATTATTAGAAAGACGCCTTTTGAGACTTGAGAGGGGAGGAATTTACGTCTACCCTGTGGTTTGGTGGTCAATTTTGTAGGTCGTACATGATTTAGAGTTGGCCGACAGGGATTAAGATAATCAAAGTTATTTTCGTATAGCCAGGAACGTCTTAAGAGTAACATCATCACCAACCGACAAGTTTAAGGCAAAGTGGGTCGTCAAAAATTGTTGTGGGTGTCTCCTAGGAAGGGAGTTATGTGATTTGGGTAAGAAAAGAAGTTGGGAACTTAGGGAAGTGCTAGAGACTTAGGGAAGTGGGTCCATTTCCAATATTAAAATGATAGAGCCGATGGAGCGTAGGCTTGTCTTATTGGAGAATTGTTAGTGGATTCACGATAATTTCTCATATTATTGTATAGGTAAGACCTTGTGAATGATAAAATATAACAATATGAAATGATTTGAATAGACTTGTCGTTAATCTTGGACCATAACGAGTAGGGCTTTAGACCGGATGATACCACTAGTGGGTGAATAATGGAGACACCAAAATATTATCACAACATGATTATGAGTACATTCAGATGGCATGGGTGTGAGGATTTGAAAGTTTTAGTATGAGGCATATCCGAATTTTGAGTATTAAATTCCTTTTCAAGGGGGAAAGTAAGTAATATCCCCTAGTTTTTTATTTATATTTACTAGTGTTTGATATTTAAATTATGCGTGTGACACATAATATAATGTAATCGAGAAATAATGAGAAAATAAATTAATATTAATTTAGAGTGGAAGGAATTAATATTTGTGTGATTATGTATTTACTAGTGAGCTACAATAAATAAAATTGAATTAAGTCGTAAGTGTGTAAACACGACGAAATTTACTATTATCTCAACTGAGACATGTTTGAGTAAATTATTACAGGTTAAGATGGTAAAATATTGTTAAGGACTTGAGTGACGATTTTGAGTGCATGGGTGATCCGGAATGAGTCAAAATAGGAAAATTTAAGTACCCAGGGGTTGTGTTTGGGTCTCTGGGATTTCTCAAATTATTCGAACTAGTTTAAGTGACTTTTGGACTTCTTAATGGTATATGTAAAGTCAAAAAAGGGATTAGGCTATATAATGAAGGGTTAGGGTATAAGAAAATCTCATTTAACAAATACAAAGGTTTGAAAGAGTTATATAAAGAGTTTGAGAGAAAGTGAAGAGAACTGAGAAGAAAACAATTCAAAATTCCAAGTGAGAGATTGAAGAACAACTCAACAATACTCTATAATTGAAGGATTAACATATTCACCAGATTCAGACACTAAAAACATTCAAGCAAGTAATTAACTTGCTACTTAAATTGTGTGTTCAATTTCAGTCATATCATAGTTGGGAAAACATATTCACTACACCAAAAATAGGATTCTGGCACGGTTTAAAACTGTGCCAGATCAATTCTAGCACGGTTTTGAACTGTGCCAGAATCAGGTGTTCCAAAATGGCAATTTTTTTTTGGCATGGCTCAAAAGTGTGCCAGATTCAGCCAAACAGGAACACTTCTGGCTCACTTTTAAACCGTGCCAGAATTTGATATTTCTGACACACTTTTGGCACAGTTTTTAACTGTGCCAGATTCAGCCAAACAAGAACACTTCTGGCACACTTTTAAACCGTGCCAGAATTTGATATTTCTGGCACACTTTTGGCACATTTTTTAACTGTGCCAGATTCAGCCAAACAGGAACACTTCTGGCACACTTTTAAACCGTGCCAAAATTTGATATTTCTGGCACACTTTTGGCACAGTTTTTAACTGTGCCAGATTCAGCACAGTTTTAAAAAATTTGGCACAGTTCAAAACCGTGCCAAAATATAATACACTTTTGCCACGGTTTTGAACTGTGCCAAATTTTTATATAAAAAAAATATTTGAAAGCACAAAATTCACAAATTAATAATATATTCCGCGTTGTTAATAAACTGATGTACATACAAACTTCAAATTATTACAAGTCTTTAATAGCTCACAGGCCCAAAAAAAATTGGGCAGAGTTTCCTCTATTTTCAGGACATTCCAAAACCTGTTAATACAAAACCTGCCTAAAATAAACGCCGTACGACCACAAAATATAACAATTAACTTACAAAAGCCCGCACGACCATAAAAGTCAACAATAAAACAACAAAAGACCGTAAGGCCATGACACAAAAAATGGAATCATTAATAAACCCCTTGTTGTAAACCATTGAGTTCTTCGTGTGTTCCATGTGAATAAAAGCCAACGATAAACAGTTATCCTGCAAAAAAATAGGATACAAAAAAGATACGATATTAGTAACCCAATAATTTACACAAAAAAAATACTCAAACAAAAAAATTACTTATATGAGTGGAAATTATCGTCATACTCTCAAACCAAGAGACCCAGGACTACACGGTCAGTTCCTACAAGTTACATTGGTCCCGTGCGAGGTGTTCATGCCTCCTATGGGGTCGTTTGGGGGACGGTTTAGGTTTTCACCCTTTAACGGCATGTTTTTAACTCTAAGTGTGATTTTCGCAAATTATTGCCATACTCTCAAACCGGAAGACCCGGGACTACGCGGTCAGTTCCTACAAGTTACATTGGTCTCGTGTGAGGTGTTCGTGCCTCCTACGGGGTCGTTTGGGGGCTGGTTTGGATTTTCACACTTTAACGCCATGCTTTTAAGAAGTGTTGATTTTTGCAGAATATCATCATACTCTCAAACTGGGAGACTCAGGACTACGCGGTCAGTTCCTACAAGTTACATTGGTCCCGTGCTAGGTGTCCGTGCCTCCTATGGGGTCGTTTGGGGGTTGGTTTGGCTTTTCACCCTTTAACGGCATGTTTTTAAGTCTAAGTGTTGATTTTGGCAAACTATCATCATACTCTCAAACCAGGAGACCCGGGACTATGCGGTTAGTTCCTACAAGTTACTTGGTCCCGTGCAAAGTGTTCGTGCCTCCAACGAGGTCGTTTGGGGACTGGTTTGGGTTTTCACCCTTTAACGGCATGTTTTTAACTCTAAGTGTGATTTTTGTAAATTATCATCATACTCTCAAACCGGGAGACTCGGGACTACGCGGTCAGTTCCTACGAGTTACATGGGTCACGTGCGAGGTGTCCGTGCCTTCTACGGAGTCGTTTGGGGGCTGGTTTGGGTTTTCACCCTTTAACGGGATGTTTTTAACTCTAAGGATTGATTTTGGGAAATTATCATCATACTCTAAAACTGGGAGACCCGAGACTAAGCGGTCATTTCCTACAAGTTACATTGGTCTCGTACGAGGTGTTCGTGCCTCCTACGGGGTCGTTTGGGGGCTGGTTTGGGTTTTCACCCTTTAACGGCTGGTTTTTAAGTATAAGTGTCATTTTTGCAAATTCTCATCATACTCTAAAACCGGGAGACCCGGGACTACGCGGTCAGTTCCTATAAGTTACATTGGTCCCGTGCGAAGTGTTCGTGCCTCCTACGAGGTCGTTTGGGGGCTGGTTTGGGTTTTCACCCTTTACTGGCATGTTTTTAACTCTAAGTGTGATTTTTGTAAATTATCATCATACTCTCAAACCGGGAGACCCGGGACTACACAGTCAGTTCCTACAAGTTACATGGGTCCCGTGCGAGGTGTTCGTGCCTCCTACGGGGTCGTTTGGGGCTTTGGTTTGGGTTTCCACCTTTTAACGGCATGTTTGAAAGTGTAAGTGTTGATTTTTGCAAATTATTATCATACTGTCAAACCGGGAGACCTGGGACTACGCGGTCAGTTCCTACAAGTTACATTGGTCTCGTACGAGGTGTTCGTCCCTCCTACAGGGTCGTTTGGGGGCTGGTTTGGGTTTCTACCCTTTCACGGCTTGTTTTTAAGTCTAAGTGTTATTTTTGCAAATTATCATCATACTCTCAAAACAGGAGACCCAGGACTACGCGGTCAGTTCCTACAAGTTACATTGTTCCTGTGCGAACCGTTCGTGCCTCCTACGAGGTCGTTTGGGGGCTTGTTTGGGTTTTCACCCTTTATAGGCATGTTTTTAACTCTATGTGTGATTTTTGTATATTATCGTCGTACTCCCAAATCGGGAGACCCGGGACTACACGGTCAGTTCCTACAAGTTACATGGGTCGCGTGCGAGGTGTTCGTGCCTCCTATGGGGTCGTTTGTGGCTTGGTTTGGGTTTCCACCCTTTAACGGCATGTTAGAAAGTGTAAGTGTTAATTTTTGCAAATTATTGTCAAACTGTCAAACCGGGAGACTGGGGACTACGCGGTGAGTTCCTACAAGTTACATTGGTCCCGTGCGAGGTGTTCGTGCCTCCTACGGGGTCGTTTAGGGGCTAGTTTGGATTTTCACCCTTTAACGGCATGCTTTTAAGAAGTGTTGATTTTTGCCAATTATCATCATACTCTCAAACCGAGAGACTCGGGACTACGTGGTCAGTTCCTACAAGTTACATTGGTCCCGTGCGAGGTATGCGTGCCTCCTACGGGGTCGTTTGGGGGCTGGTTTGGGCTTTCACCCTTTAACGGCTTGTTTTTAAGTCTAAGTATGATTTTTGCAAATTATCGTCATACTCTTAAAACGGGAGACCCGGGACTATGCGGTCAGTTCCTACAAGTTACATTGTTCCCGTGCGAAGTGTTCGTGCCTCCTACGAGGTCATTGGGTGCTGGTTTGGGTTTTCACCCCTTACTGGCATGTTTTTAACTCTAAGTGTTGATTTTGGCAAATTATCATCATATTGTCAAATCGAGAGACCCGGGACTACACGGACAGTTCCTACAAGTTACATGGGTCCCGTGTGAGGTGTTCGTGCCTCCTACGGGGTCGTTTGGGGGCTAGTTTGGATTTCCAACCTTTAACGGCTTGTTTTTAAGTCTAAGTGTGATTTTTACAAATTATCGTCATACTCTCAAACCGGGTGACCCGGGACTACGCTGTCAGTTCCTACAAGTTACATTGGTCCCGTACGAGGTGTATGTCCCTCCTACGGGGTCGTTTGGGGGTTGGTTTGGGTTTCCACCCTTTAACGGCTTATTTTTAAGTCTAAGTGTGATTTTTGCAAATTATCATCATACCCTTAAAACGGGAGACCCGGGACTACGCGGTCAGTTCCAACAAGTTACATTGTTCCCGTGCGAAGTGTTCGTGTGTCCTACGAGGTCGTTGGGGGATAGTTTGGGTATTCACCCCTTACTGGCATGTTTTTAACTTTAAGTGTTGATTTTGGCAAATTATCATCATATTGTCAAATCGAGAGACCCGGGACTACACGGTCAGTTCCTATAAGTTACATGGGTCCCGTACGAGGTGTTCGTGCCTCCTACGGGGTCATTTGGGGGCTGGTTTGGGTTTCCACCCTTTAACGGCTTGTTTTTAATAAGTGTGATTTTGGCCAATTATCGTCATACTCTCAAACCGGGAGACTCGGGACTACGCGGTCAGTTCCTATGAGTTACATGGGTCCCGTGCAAGGTGTTCGTGCCTCCTACGGGGTCGTTTGGGGGATGGTTTGGGTTTTCACCCTTTAACGGGATGTTTTTAACTCTAAGGATTGATTTTGGCAAATTATCGTCATACGCTAAAACTGGGAGACCCGAGACTACGCGGTCATTTCCTACAAGTTACATTGGTCTCGTACGAGGTGTTCGTGCCTCCTACGGGGTTGTTTGGGGGCTGGTTTGGGTTTTCACCCTTTAACGGCTGGTTTTTAAGTCTAAGTGTGATTTTTGCAAATTATCGTCATACTCTCAAACCAAGAGACTCGGGACTACACGGTCAGTTCCTACAAGTTACATTGGTCCCGTGCGAGGTGTTCGTTCCTCCTATGGGGTCGTTTGGGGGACGATTTAGGTTTTCACCCTTTAACTGCATGTTTTTAACTCTAAGTGTGATTTTGGAAAATTATCGCCATACTCTCAAATCGGAAGACCCGGGACTATGCGGTTAGTTCCTACAAGTTACATTGGTCTCGTGCGAGGTGTTCGTGCCTCCTACGGGGTCGTTTGGGGGATGGTTTGGATTTTCACCCTTTAACGACATGTTTCAAAGTGTAAGTGTTGATTTTTGCAAATTATTGTCATAGTGTCAAACCGGGAGATCCGGGACTACGCGGTCAGTTCCTACAATTTACATTGGTCCCGTACGAGGTGTTCGTCCCTCCTACGGGGTCGTTTGGGGGCTGGTTTGGGTTTCCACCCTTTCATTGCTTGTTTTTAAGTCTAAGTGTGATTATTGCAAATTATTGTCATACTCTCAAAACGCGAGACCCGGGACTACGCGGTCAGTTCCTACAAGTTACATTGTTCCCGTGCGAACTGTTCGTGCCTCCTACGAGGTTGTTTGGGCGCTGGTTTGGGTTTTCACCCATTACTGGCATGTTTTTAACTCTAAGTGTGATTTTTTGTAAATTATCGTCATACTCTCAAATTGGGAGACCCGTGACTACACGGTCAGTTCCTACAAGTTACATGGGTCCCGTGCGAGGTGTCCGTGCCTCCCAGGGGGTCGTTTGTGGCTTGGTTTGGGTTTCCACCCTTTAACGGCATGTTTGAAAGTGAAAGTGTTGATTTTTGCCAATTATTGTCATACTGTCCAACCGAGAGACCCGGGACTACGCGGTCAGTTCCTAAAAGTTACATTGGTCCCGTACAAGGTGTTCGTCCCTCCTACGGGGTCGTTTGGGGATTGGTTTGGATTTTCACCCTTTAACGACTTGTTTTTAAGTCTAAGTGTGATTTTGGCAAATTATCGTCATACTCTTAAAATGGGAGACCCGGGACTACGCGGTCAGTTCCTACAAGTTACATTGTTCCCGTGCGAAGTGTTCGTGCCTCCTACGAGGTCGTTGGGGGCTGGTTTGGGTTTTCACCCCTTACTGGCATGTTTTTAACTCTAAGTGTTGATTTTGGAAAATTATCATTATATGGTCAAACCGAGAGACCCGGGACTACACGATCAGTTCTTACAAGTTACATGGGTCACGTGCGAGGTGTTCGTTCCTCCTACGGGGTCGTTTGGGGGCTGGTTTGGATTTCCACCCTTTAACGGCTTGTTTTTATGTCCAACTGTGATTTTTACAAATTATCATCATACTCTCAAACCGGGAGACCCGGGACTACGGGGTCAGTTCCTACAAGTTACATTCGTCCCGTACGAGGTGTTCGTCCCTCCTACGGGGTCGTTTGGGGGCTGGTTTGGGTTTCCTCCCTTTAACGGCTTGTTTTTAACTCTAAGTGTGATTTTTGCAAATTATCGTCATACTCTTAAAACGAGAGACCCGGGACTACGCGGTCAGTTCCTACAAGTTACATTGTTCCCGTGTGAAGTGTTCGTGCCTCCTACAAGGTCGTTGGGGGCTGGTTTGGGTTTTCACCCCTTACTGGCATGTTTTTAACTCTAAGTGTTGATTTTGGCAAATTATCATTATATAGTCAAACCGAGAGACCCGGGACTACACGATCAGTTCTTACAAGTTACATGGGTCACGTGCGAGGTGTTCGTTCCTCCTACGGGGTCGTTTGGGGGCTGGTTTGGATTTCCACCCTTTAACGGCTTGTTTTTATGTCCAACTGTGATTTTTACAAATTATCATCATACTCTCAAACCGGGAGACCCGGGACTACGGGGTCAGTTCCTACAAGTTACATTCGTCCCGTACGAGGTGTTCGTCCCTCCTACGGGGTCGTTTGGGGGCTGGTTTGGGTTTCCTCCCTTTAACGGCTTGTTTTTAACTCTAAGTGTGATTTTTGCAAATTATCGTCATACTCTTAAAACGAGAGACCCGGGACTACGCGGTCAGTTCCTACAAGTTACATTGTTCCCGTGCGAAGTGTTCGTGCCTCCTACAAGGTCGTTGGGGGCTGGTTTGGGTTTTCACCCCTTACTGGCATGTTTTTAACTCTAAGTGTTGATTTTGGCAAATTATCATTATATAGTCAAACCGAGAGACCCGGGACTACACGATCAGTTCTTACACGTTAAATGGGTCACGTGCGAGGTGCTCGTTCCTCCTACGGGGTCGTTTGGAGGCTGGTTTGGATTTCCACCCTTTAACGGCTTGTTTTTATGTCCAACTGTGATTTTTACAAATTATCATCATACTCTCAAACCGGGAGACCCGGGACTACGGGGTCAGTTCCTACAAGTTACATTCGTCCCGTACGAGGTGTTCATCCCTCCTACGGGGTCGTTTGGGGGCTGGTTTGGGTTTCCTCCCTTTAACGGCTTGTTTTTAACTCTAAGTGTGATTTTTGCAAATTATCGTCATACTCTTAAAACGAGAGACCCGGGACTACGCGGTCAGTTCCTACAAGTTACATTGTTCCCGTGCGAAGTGTTCGTGCCTCCTACAAGGTCGTTGGGGGCTGGTTTGGGTTTTCACCCCTTACTGGCATGTTTTTAACTCTAAGTGTTGATTTTGGCAAATTATCGTCATATTGTCAAACCGAGAGACTCGGGACTACACGGTCAGTTCCTACAAGTTACATGGGTCTCGTATGAGGTGTTCGTGCCTCCTACGAGGTCATTTGGGGGCTGGTTTGGGTTTCCACCCTTTAACGGCTTATTTTTATTAAGTGTGATTTTGGCCAATTATCGTCATACTCTCAAACCGGGAGACTCGGGACTACGCGGTCAGTTCCTACGAGTTACATGGGTCCCGTGCGAGGTGTTCAGGCCTCCTACAGGGTCGTTTGGAGGCTGGTTTGGGTTTTCACCCTTTAACGGAATGTTTTTAACTCTAAGGATTCATTTTGGCAAATTATTGTCATACTCTAAAACCGGGAGACCCAAGACGACGCGGTCATTTCCTATAAGTTACATTGGTCTCGTACGAGGTGTTCGTGCCTCCTACGGGGTCGTTTGGGGGCTAGTTTGGGTTTTCACCCATTAACGGCTGGTTTTTAAGTCTAAGTGTCATTTTTGCAAATTATCGTCATACCCTAAAATCGGGAGACCCGGGACTACGCAGTCAGTTCCTACAAGTTACATTGGTCCCGTGCGAAGTGTTCGTACCACCTACGAGATCGTTTGGGGGCTGGTTTGGGTTTTCACCCTTTACTGGCATGCTTTTAACTCTAAGTGTGATTTTTGTAAATTATCCTCATACTCAAAAAGCGGGAGACCCGGAACTACACAGTCAGTTCCTACAAGTTACATGGGTCCCGTGCGAGGTGTTTGTGCCACCTACGGGGTCGTTTGGGGCTTGGTTTGTGTTTCCACCCTTTAACGGCATGTTTAAAAGTGTAAGTGTGGTTTTTTTCAAATTATTGTCAAACTGTCAAACCGGGAGACCCGGGACTACGCGGTCAGTTCCTAGAAGTTATATTGGTCCCGTACGAGGTGTTCGTCCCTCCTTCGGGGTCGTTTGGGGGCTGGTTTGGGTTTCCACCCTTTAACGGCTTATTTTTAAGTCTAAGTGTGATTTTATGAAATTATCATCATACTCTCAAAACGGGAGGCCTGGGACTACGCGGTCAGTTCCTACAAGTTACATTATTCCCGTGCGAAGTGTTCGTGCCTCCTACAAGGTCGTTTGGGGCCTGGTTTGGGTTTTCACCCATTACTGGCATGTTTTTAACTCTAAGTGTAATATTTGTAAATTATCATCATACTCTCAAACCGGAAGACCCGGAACTACGCGGTCAGTTCCTACAAGTTACATTCGTCCCGTACGAGGTGTTCGTCCCTCCTACGGGGTCGTTTGGGGGCTGGTTTGGGTTTCCACCCTTTAACGGCTTGTTTTTATGTCCAAGTGTGATTTTTACAAATTATCGTCATACTCTCAAACCGAGAGACCCGGGACTACGGGGTCAGTTCCTACAAGTTACATCCGTCCCGTACGAGGTGTTCGTCCCTCCTACTGGGTCGTTTGAGGGCTGGTTTGGGTTTCCACCCTTTAACGGCTTGTTTTTAAGTCTAAGTATGATTTTTGCAAATTATCATCATACTCTTAAAACGGGAGACCCGAGACTACGCGGTCAGTTCCTACAAGTTACATTGTTCCCGTGCGAAGTGTTCGTGCCTCCTACGAGGTCGTTGGGTGCTGGTTTGGGTTTTCACCCCTTACTCGCATGTTTTTAAGTCTAAGTGTTGATTTTGGCAAATTATCATCATATTGTCAAACCGAGAGACTCGGGACTACACGGTCAGTTCCTACAAGTTACATGGGTCCCGTATGAGGTGTTCGTGCCTCCTACGAGGTCATTTGGGGGCTGGTTTGGGTTTCCACCCTTTAACGGCTTATTTTTATTAAGTGTGATTTTGGCCAATTATCGTCATACTCTCAAACCGGGAGACTCGGGACTACGCGGTCAGTTCCTACGAGTTACATGGGTCCCGTGCGAGGTGTTCAGGCCTCCTACAGGGTCGTTTGGAGGCTGGTTTGGGTTTTCACCCTTTAACGGAATGTTTTTAACTCTAAGGATTCATTTTGGCAAATTATTGTCATACTCTAAAACCGGGAGACCCAAGACGACGCGGTCATTTCCTATAAGTTACATGGGTCTCGTACGAGGTGTTCGTGCCTCCTACGGGGTCGTTTGGGGGCTAGTTTGGGTTTTCACCCATTAACGGCTGGTTTTTAAGTCTAAGTGTCATTTTTGCAAATTATCGTCATACCCTAAAATCGGGAGACCCGGGACTACGCAGTCAGTTCCTACAAGTTACATTGGTCCCGTGCGAAGTGTTCGTACCACCTACGAGATCGTTTGGGGGCTGGTTTGGGTTTTCACCCTTTACTGGCATGCTTTTAACTCTAAGTGTGATTTTTGTAAATTATCCTCATACTCAAAAAGCGGGAGACCCGGAACTACACAGTCAGTTCCTACAAGTTACATGGGTCCCGTGCGAGGTGTTTGTGCCACCTACGGGGTCGTTTGGGGCTTGGTTTGTGTTTCCACCCTTTAACGGCATGTTTAAAAGTGTAAGTGTGGTTTTTTTCAAATTATTGTCAAACTGTCAAACCGGGAGACCCGGGACTACGCGGTCAGTTCCTAGAAGTTATATTGGTCCCGTACGAGGTGTTCGTCCCTCCTTCGGGGTCGTTTGGGGGCTGGTTTGGGTTTCCACCCTTTAACTGCTTATTTTTAAGTCTAAGTGTGATTTTATGAAATTATCATCATACTCTCAAAACGGGAGGCCTGGGACTACGCTGTCAGTTCCTACAAGTTACATTATTCCCGTGCGAAGTGTTCGTGCCTCCTACAAGGTCGTTTGGGGCCTGGTTTGGGTTTTCACCCATTACTGGCATGTTTTTAACTCTAAGTGTAATATTTGTAAATTATCATCATACTCTCAAACCGGAAGACCCGGAACTACGCGGTCAGTTCCTACAAGTTACATTCGTCCCGTACGAGGTGTTCGTCCCTCCTACGGGGTCGTTTGGGGGCTGGTTTGGGTTTCCACCCTTTAACGGCTTGTTTTTATGTCCAAGTGTGATTTTTACAAATTATCGTCATACTCTCAAACCGAGAGACCCGGGACTACGGGGTCAGTTCCTACAAGTTACATCCGTCCCGTACGAGGTGTTCGTCCCTCCTACTGGGTCGTTTGAGGGCTGGTTTGGGTTTCCACCCTTTAAAGGCTTGTTTTTAAGTCTAAGTATGATTTTTGCAAATTATCATCATACTCTTAAAACGGGAGACCCGAGACTACGCGGTCAGTTCCTACAAGTTACATTGTTCCCGTGCGAAGTGTTCGTGCCTCCTACGAGGTCGTTGGGTGCTGGTTTGGGTTTTCACCCCTTACTCGCATATTTTTAAGTCTAAGTGTTGATTTTGGTAAACTATCGTCATATTGTCAAACCGAGAGACCCGGGACTACACGGTCAGTTCCTACAAGTTACATGGGTCCCGTACGTGGTGTTCGTGCCTCCTACGGGGTCGTTTGGGGGCTGGTTTGGGTTTCCACCCTTTAACGGCTTATTTTTAAGTCTAAGTGTGATTTTTACAAATTATCGTCATACTCTCAAATTGGGAGACCCGGAACTACACGGTCAGTTCCTACAAGTTACATTCGTCCCGTACGAGGTGTTCGTCCCTCCTACGGGGTCGTTTGTGTGCTGGTTTGGGTTTCCACCCTTTAACGGCTTATTTTTATGTCCAAGTGTGATTTTTACAAATTATCGTCATACACTCAAACCGGGAGACCCGGGACTACGGGGTCAGTTCTTATAAGTTACATTCGTCCCGTACGAGGTGTCCGTCCCTCCTACGGGGTCGTTTGGGGGCTGGTTTGGGTTTCCTCCCTTTAACGGCTTGTTTTTAACTCTAAGTGTGATTTTTGCAAATTATCGTCATACTCTTAAAACGAGAGACCGGGACTACGCGGTCAGTTCCTACAAGTTACATTATTCCTATGCGAAGTGTCCGTGCCACCTACAAGGTTGTTGGGGGCTGGTTTGGGTTTTCACCCCTTACTGGCATGTTTTTAACTCTAAGTGTTGATTTTGGCAAATTATCATCATATTGTCAAACCGAGAGACTCGGGACTACACGGTCAGTTCCTACAAGTTACATGGGTCCCGTATGAGGTGTTCGTGCCTCCTACGGGGTCATTTGGGGGCTGGTTTGGGTTTCCACCCTTTAACGGCTTGTTTTTAATAAACGTGATTTTGGCCAATTATCGTCATAGTCTCAAACCGGGAGACTCGGGACTACGCGGTCAGTTCCTACGTGTTACATGGGTCCCGTGCGAGGTGTTCAGGCCTCCTATAGGGTCGTTTGGAGGCTGGTTTGGATTTTCACCCTTTAACGGGATGTTTTTAACTCTAAGGATTTATTTTGGCAAATTATTATCATACTCTAAAACCGGGAGACCCGAGACTACGCGGTCATTTCCTACAAGTTACATTGGTCTCGTACGAGGTGTTCGTGCCTCCTACGGGGTCGTTAAGGGGCCGGTTTGGGTTTTCACCCTTTAACGGCTGGTTTTTAAGTCTAAGTGTCATTTTTGCAAATTATCGTCATACCCTAAAATCGGGAGACCCGAGACTACGCGGTCAGTTCCTACAAGTTACATTGGTCTCGTGCGAAGTGTTCGTACCACCTACGAGATCGTTTGGGGGCTGGTTTGGGTTTTCACCCTTTACTGGCATGCTTTTAACTCTAAGTGTGATTTTTGTAAATTATCCTCATACTCTCAAATCGGGAGACCCAGGACTACACAGTCAGTTCCTACAAGTTACATGGGTCACGTACGAGGTGTTCGTGCCTCCTACGGGGTCGTTTGGGGCTTGGTTTGTGTTTCCACCCTTTAACGGCATGTTTGAAAGTGTAAGTGGGGATTTTTTCAAATTATTGTCATACTGTCAAACCGAGAGACCCGGGACTACCCGGTCAGTTCCTAGAAGTTATATTAGTCCCATACGAGGTGTTCGTCCCTCCTTCGGGGTTGTTTGGGGGCTAGTTTGGGTTTCCACCCTTTAACGGCTTATTTTTAAGTCTAATTGTGATTTTTTCAAATTATCGTCATACTCTCAAAACGGGAGGCCTGGGACTACGCGGTCAGTTCCTACAAGTTACATTGTTCCCGTGCGAAGTGTTCGTGCCTCCTACAAGGTCGTTTGGGGGCTGGTTTGGGTTTTCACCCATTACTGGCATGTTCTTAACTCTAAGTGTGATTTTTGTAAATTATCATCATACTCTCAAACTGGGAGACCTGGGACTACACGGTCAGTTCCTACAAGTAACATTGGTCCCATGCGAGGTGTTCGTGTCTCCTTTGGGGTCGTTTGTGGCTTGGTTGGGGTTTCCACCCTTTAACGGCATGTTTGAAAGTGTAAGTGTTGATTTTTACAAATTATTGTTATACTGTCAAACCGGGAGACCCGGGACTATGTGGTCAGTTCCTACAAGTTACATTCTTCCCGTACGAGGTGTTCGTCCCTCCGACGGGGTCGTTTTAGGGCTGGTTTGGGTTTCCACCCTTTAACGGCTTGTTTTTAAGTCTAAGTGTGATTTTTGCAAATTATCGTCATACTCTTAAAACGGGAGACCCGAGACTACGCGGTCAGTTCCTACAAGTTACATTGTTCCCGTGCGAAGTGTTCGTGCCTCCTACGAGGTCGTTGGGTGCTGGTTTGGGTTTTCACCCCTTACTCGCATGTTTTTAAGTCTAAGTGTTGATTTTGGCAAACTATCATCATATTGTCAAACCGAGAGACCCGGGACCACACGATCAGTTCCTACAAGTTACATGGGTCCCGTACGAGGTGTTCGTGCCTCCTACGGGGTCGTTTGGGGGCTGGTTTGGGTTTCCACCCTTTAACGGCTTGTTTTTAAGTCTAAGTCTGATTTTTACAAATTATCGTCATACTCTCAAACCGGGAGACCCGGAACTACGCGGTCAGTTCCTACAAGTTACATTCGTCCCGTACGAGGTGTTCGTCCCTCCTACAGGGTCGTTTGGAGGCTGGTTTGGGTTTCCACCCTTTAACGGCTTATTTTCGAGTCGAAGTGTGATTTTTACAAATTATCGTCATACTCTTAAAACGGGAGACCCGGGACTATGCGGTCAGTTCCTACAAGTTACATTGTTCCCGTGCGAAGTGTTCGTCCCCCCTACGAGGTAGTTGGGGGCTGGTTTGGGTTTTCACCCCTTACTGGCATGTTTTAAACTCTAAGTGTTGATTTTGGCGAATTATTGTCATATTGTCAAACCGAGAGACCCGGGACTACACGGTCAGTTCCTACAAGTTACATGGGTCCCATACAAGGTGTTCGTGCCTCCTACGGGGTCGTTTGGGGGTTGGTTTGGATTTCCACCCTTTAACGGCTTGTTTTTAATAAGTGTGATTTTGGCCAATTATAGTCATACTCTCAAACCGGGAGACTCGGGACTACGCGGTCAGTTCCTACGAGTTACATGGGTCACGTGCGAGGTGTCCGTGCCTTCTACGGAGTCGTTTGGGGGCTGGTTTGGGTTTTCACCCTTTAACGGGATGTTTTTAACTCTAAGGATTGATTTTGGGAAATTATCATCATACTCTAAAACCGGGAGACCCGAGACTAAGCGGTCATTTCCTACAAGTTACATTGGTCTCGTACGAGGTGTTCGTGCCTCCTACGGGGTCGTTTGGGGGCTGGTTTGGGTTTTCACCCTTTAACGGCTGGTTTTTAAGTCTAAGTGTCATTTTTGCAAATTCTCCTCATACTCTAAAACCGGGAGACCCGGGACTACGCGGTCAGTTCCTACAAGTTACATTGGTCCCGTGCGAAGTGTTCGTGCCTCCTATGAGGTCGTTTGGGGGCTGGTTTGGGTTTTCACCCTTTACTGGCATGTCTTTAACTCTAAGTGTGATTTTTGTAAATTATCGTCATACTCTCAAACCGGGAGACCCGGGACTACACAGTCAGTTCCTACAAGTTACACGGGTCCCGTGCGAGGTGTTCGTGCCTCCTACAGGGTCGTTTGGGGGTTGGTTTGGGTTTCCACACTTTAACGGCATGTTTGAAAGTGTAAGTGTTTATTTTTGCAAATTATTGTCATACTGTCAAACTGGGAGACCCGGGACTACGCGGTCAGTTCCTACAAATTAGATTGGTCCTGTACGAGGGTTTCGACCCTCCTACGGGGTCGTTTGGGCGCTGGTTTGGGTTTCCACCCTTTAACGACTTGTTTTTAAGTCTAAGTGTGATTTTTGCATATTATTGTCATACTCCCAAAACGGGAGAGCCGGGACTCGCGGTCAGTTCCTACAAGTTACGTTGTTCCCGTGCGAAGTGTTCGTGCCTCCTACGAGGTCGTTTGGGGGCTGGTTTTGATTTTCACCCTTTACTCGCATGTTTTTAACTCTAAGTGTGATTTTTGTAAATTATCGTCATACTCTAAAACCGGGAGACCTGGGACTACACGGTCAGTTCCTACAGGTTACATGGGTCCCGTGCGTGGTGTTCGTGCCTCCTACGGGGTCGTTTGTGGCTTGGTTTTGGTTTCCAACCTTTAACGGCATGTTTGAAAGTGTAACTGTTGATTTTTGCAAATTATTGTCATACTGTCAAACCGGGAGACCCGGGACTACGCGGTCACTTCCTACAAGTTACATTGGTCCCGTACGAGGTGTTTGTCCCTCCTACGGGGTCGTTTGGGGGCTGGTTTGGGTTTCCACCCTTTAACGGCCTGCTTTTAACTCTAAGTGTGATTTTTACAAATTATCGTCATACTCTTAAAATGGGAGACCCGGGACTACGCGGTCAGTTCCTACAAGTTACATTATTCCCGTGCGAAGTGTTCGTGCCTCCTACGAGGTCGTTGGGTGCTGGTTTGGGTTTTCACCCCTTACTGACATGTTTTTAACTCCAAGTGCTGATTTTGGCAAATTATCATCATATTGTCAAACCGAGAGACCCGGGACTACACGGTCAGTTCCTACAAGTTACATCGGTCCCGTACGAGGTGTTCGTGCCTCCTATGGCGTCGCTTGAGGGCTGGTTTGGGTTTCCACCCTTTAACGGCTTGTTTTTAAGTTTAAGTGTGATTTTTACAAATTTTCGTCATACTCTAAAAACAGAGAGACCCGGGACTACGCGGTCAGTTCCTACAAGTTACATTGTTCCCGTGCGAAGTGTTCGTGCCCCCTAAGAGGTCTTTGGGGGCTGTTTTGGGTTTTCACCCCTTACTGGCATGTTTTTAACTCTTGTTATTTTTTTAAATTATCGTCATACTCTCAAACCGGGAGACCCGGGACTACATGGCTAGTTCCTACAAGTTACATGGGTCCCGTGCGAGGTGTTCGTGCCTCCTACGGGGTCGTTTGGGGGTTGGTTTGGGTTTTCACCCTTTAACTGCATGTTTTAAAGTCTAAGTGTTGATTTTTGCAAATTATTGTCATACTGTCAAACTGGGAGACCCGGTACTACGCGATCAGTTCCTACAAGTTACATTGGTCCCGTACGAGGTGTTCGTCCCTCCTACAGGGTCGTTTGGGGGATGGTTTGGGTTTTCACCCTTTAACGGCCTGTTTTTAAGTCTAAGTGTGATTTTTGCAAATTATCGTCATACTCTCAAACCAAGAGAACCGGGACTACACAGTCAGTTCCTACAAGTTACATGGGTCCCGTGCGAGGTGTTCGTGCCTCCTACGGGGTCGTTTGGGGTTTGGTTTGGGTTTCCACCCTTTACTGGCACGTTTTTAATTCTTGTTATTTTTTTAAATTATCGTCATACTCTCAAACCGGGAGACCCGGGACTACATGGCGAGTTCCTACAAGTTACATGGATCCCGTGCGAGGTGTCCGTGCCTCCTACGGGGTCGTTTGGGGATTGGTTTGGGTTTCCACCCTTTAACGGCATGTTTTAAAGTCTAAGTGTTGATTTTTGCAAATTATTGTCATACTGTCAAATCGGGAGACCCGGTACTACGCGGTCAGTTCCTACAAGTTACATTGGTCCCGTACGAGGTGTTCGTCCCTCCTACGGGGTCGTTTGGGGGCTGGTTTGGGTTTTCATCCTTTAACGGCTTGTTTTTAAGTCTAAGTGTGATTTTTGCAAATTATCGTCATACTCTCAAACCAAGAGACCCGGGACTACACGGTTAATTCCTACAAGTTACATTGGTCTCGTGCGAGGTGTTCGTTCCTCCTATGGGGTCGTTTGGGGGACGATTTAGGTTTTCACCCTTTAACTACATGTTTTTAACTCTAAGTGTGATTTTGGAAAATTATCGCCATACTCTCAAATCGGAAGACCCGGGACTATGCGGTCAGTTCCTACAAGTTACATTGGTCTCGTGCGAGGTGTTCGTGCCTCCTACGGGGTCGTTTGGGGGCTGATTTGGGTTTTCACCCTTTAACGGCATGCTTTTAAGAAGTGTTGATTTTTGCCAATTATCATCATACTCTCAAACCGAGAGACTCGGGACTACGTGGTTAGTTCCTACAAGTTACATTGGTCCCGTGCGAGGTATTTGTGCCTCCTACGGGGTCGTTTGGGGCCTGGTTTGAGTTTTCATCCTTTAGCGGCATGTTTTTAACTCTAACTGTGATTTTTGCAAATTATTGTCATACTCTCAAATCAGGAGTCCCGGGACTACGCGGTCAGTTCCTACGAGTTACATTGGTCCCGTGCGAGGTGTTTATGCCTCCTACTGGATCGTTTGGGGGCTAGTTTGGGTTTTCATCCTCTAACGGTATGTTTTTAATTATAAGTGTGATTTGGGAAAATTATCGTCAAACTCTAAAACCGGGAGACCCGGGATTACGCGGTCATTTCCTACAAGTTACATTGGTCCCGTACGAGGTGTTCGTGCCTCCTACGGGGTCGTTTGGGGGCTGATTTGGGTTTTCACACTTTAACGGCTTGTTTTTAAGTCTACGTGTGATTTTTGCAAATTATCGTCGTACTCTCAAAACGGGAGACCCGGGACTACGCGGTCAGTTCCTACAAGTTACATTGGTACCGTGCGAAGTGTTCGTGCCTCCTACGAGGTCGTTTGGGGGCTGGTTTGGGTTTTCACCCTTTACTGGCATATTTTTAACTCTAAGTGTGATTTTTGTAAATTATCGTCATACTCCCAAATCGGGAGACCCGGGAATACGCGATTAGTTCCTACAAGTTACATTGGTCCCGTGCGAAGTGTTTGTGCCTCGTACGATGTCTTTTGGGGGATGGTTTGGGTTTTCACCCTTTACTGGCATATTTTTAACTCTAAGTGTGATTTTTGTAAATTATCATCATACTCTCAAACCGGGAGACCCGGGATTACGCTATTAGTTTCTACGAGTTACATGGGTCCCGTGCGAGGTGTTCATGCCTCCTACAGGGTCGTTTGGGGGCTTATTTGGGTTTTCACCCTTTAGTAACATGTTTTTAACTCTAAGTGTGATTTTGGAAAATTAACGTCATATTCTCAAACCGGGAGACCCGGGACTACGCGGTCAGTTCCTACAAGTTACATGGGTCCCGTGCGAGGTGTCCGTGCCTCCTACGGGGTCTTTTGGGGGCTGGTTTGGATTTTCACCCTTTACCGGCATATTTTTAACTCTAAGTGTTATTTTGACAAATTAACGTCGTATTCTCAAACCGGGAGACCCGGGACTACGCGGTCAGTTTCTACAAGTTACATTGGTCCCGTGCGGGGTGTCGTGCCTCCCACGGGGTCGATTGGGGGTTAGTTTGGGTGTTCACCCTTTAAAGGCATGTTTTTAACTCTAAGTGTTTATTTTGGCAAATTAACGTCGTATTCTCAAACCGGGAGACCCGGGACTACGCGGTCAGTTCGTACAAGTTATATTGGTCTAGTGCGAGGTGTTCGTTCCTCCTACTGGGTCGTTTGTGGGCTGGTTTGGGTTATCACCCTTTAACGACGTGTTTTTAAGAGTGTTGATTTTTGCAAATTAACGTCGTATTCTCAAACCGTGAGACTCGGGACTACGCGGTCAGTTCGTACAAGTTACATTGGTCTCGTGCGAGGTGTTCGTGCCTCCTAAGGGGTCGTTTGGGAGCTGGTTTGGGTTTTCATCCTCTAACGGTATGTTTTTAATCAATTTATAACGTTTATTGATTTTAGAAATTTTTGACATAGTTTCATTTGTTTATTCGTTAAATCCAACGTGTTTTAACATTTAAAATAAACTCAACATCAACAACAAATTCCAAAACCAAACCACCAACAATCCCTTCCACCAATTTAACTAAATAAGCTCTAAAGTAAGCCATGAAGTGATTTTTAAAGTTTAAAAGGAATTATCAGATATAGAATGAAAAAGAAATAATATAAATGCTGAGTAGAAATAATTCATTACATTTTAAAAGGTTACTAAATGGGTACTAAATAATAGTTACCTGTAGTAACTTGAATAAGATTGGATGGAACTGGCCTGAGTTGAACCTTTGTAAAGTAAAACTAAACAAATCACTGGCAACCTTTGCTGGCCTTTTGATCTCCAAACCTCCCCAATACCTGCATTCAATTCCCACCTAGCACTGGATCAAACTCTTTAATATTACAGTACCCATATATGATTATACACTCACGTGTGTGAAATTGATAACATGTCCCTTTTATTAAAAAAAATGGACCAAAAATTCTAAACCCCAATTTAATACTGAACTCATCAAGAATTCATGGTTGGAACAAATATCAAATAATTTTTTTTACACATAGCTCGAACTAGAACTATTGTTATCCTACTCGAATTACTTTAGAGACATTTTCATGAGAATCTGAAAAACTATCAAAGATGCAAACATGGAGTAAAATACACTAAGACTTGTCGTCTCATTAGCAAGCCAATAGAGGAACAAGTTTCTACACCAATGGATAAAAAAACTCCCATAATAAAAAATAAACCGCATCTTAAAAAATCACATGAGAATCAGAAATAACTAAAGATAAACAAACTCACCTTGCCAAACAATTAATCTCGAAGAAATCTTTCAAAAAAGTATCAAAACAATCCTTAACAATCAATACCCCAATGACACATCCTCCGACCCCCCAAGAACACTGAAACAAAGATAAAATCAACCACACATCTCCCAATTAGCCTTTAAACGAAGAAATCAATCATTAAACCAAAACAAACCACATCAGAAGTCACAAATCCCACCAAAAGATAAGCAGGGCGAGAGAGGGATCATTGAAATCTAAAATCATAGCTCGAATTTAATGAATTCGAGAGAATTCTGTGTGTAAAAATCCAAGCAAAAGCAATGTCCCACTCTAGAAATTAATAATTTGATATCTCGTTCGCAAGAGACGAATTTCTTAAAAATTGCACTGAGCAACATATCAACAAAATACATCTTAGATTTTAACCGTAAATTATTTGGTGTAAATCGTTTGACTAGAAACAATTTGACAGACCACCTTGGAGGCCTAGATAAAAAAGAACAAGAAAAGTCAAAAGAGATGTTGCAAGTGTGAGGTAATGTGGCAAAACAAAAAGACATTCACAAGAGATCTTGGAAACGATTTCCACGAAGACTTGAAATTCAGGGTCCGTTTGGCAACCGAATCCCAAACCATAAAAATGGAATTGAAAGACCAATTTTAATTCCACGGACTTGAAATAGGCCTTTCAATTCCAATCCCTAGAATTGAGTTACCAAACGAGTCCTCATTGGCATCAAACTTCTGAACTCTAAGCCATTTGACAAAAGTAGACACTGCCAACACACTCGCACATTTCTTTGAAACTTTTAGTTAATTGTGTGTCTTTCATTAGCTCGTAACTTATTTTGACAATCTCAAAAAGCTTAGAAACAGATAAAGAAAATTGAATTAATAACCTCAAGCATTCTGCAAGGCATTGCGGACATTAAAAATAACTGCATATAGTGTACTAGGGCTTTGAATTAAATATACATGCCCTGTCATGTTTGGGATACAACCTTTTCAGCAAAGTATAAACGAAACAGCAAAGTTAGTTACATTTCATAAACTAAGTATTCACCCAAACCAAACCAAAACCCATTGTGTTGGTTTGGTGAAAATACATCTCAGATTATAGAGTTTTGGTTTGGTTCTGAGAAATCGTTTGATCGAAAACGATTTGATCTATCAGTTCTTACGAGTGTTGCGCCGGAGAGGTCTGAATGGCGGCGGGGAGGTTTGAACGGCGTAGAGAGAGAGCTGCGCAGAGAGCGAGTGGCGTAGAGAGAGAGAGAGCGCAGAGAGAGCGAGCGAGCGATGACGGGGAGGACTGATCGGCGACGGCGAGGTATGAACGACGACGGGGAGGACTGAATGGCGGAGAGAGCGAGCGACGTAGAGAGAATGACGACGGGGAGGACTGAATCGTTTTTTTCTTTCAAAGAAAGAATGAGGATTAGGTGAAAAGAGGGAGGGGGAATTGGGTGAAGAGTGAGCGGGAGAGTGAGCTGAATGAAAAGTTTTTTATTTTAGTATTTTATTTAATTTTTTTTTTAATTTGGAACGATTTTGGCACATTTTAAAACCATGCCAGATTTTGGCACAGTTTAAAACTGTGCCAGAATTTTAAGAAACCGTGCCAAATTTTGGCACAGTTTAAAACCGTGCCAGATTCTCCTTGTCCACGTGTGCCAGATTGACAGTTTTGGTGTAGTGATTTTTGGGTTAGTTTCAGATATAGACTATGGGATTTTGGGGATATGATTTATATTTGGGAAATAATATAAAATCTGGAATTAATATTGATTAAGAATTGATATTTATAGGAAGAATGGGATATTAGAATGATTATATAATTTGGTTATGAGAATAGTGAAATTCTTGATTATAATTATGAATCCCATGAATTTGATATTAGAAATGTGTATTATTGTTTAAAAGTGATTTGGACCATGATTAGGATTGCTATAAAGGAATTAGAGTTGCTATATGAATTGAAAAATGTAACACCTCGTAATTTCTGGGTTATTATCTTTTAATTAATTAATTTGGTAATTAGTAATTGCGAAACCCCGCCTAATTAACCCCGGGTGATCAGTCCTAAATTAAATTAGAACAGATTTCTCATTTGGTTCATTCTTAGCATCACTGTCGCCTTTTGAATTACTAACCACCTAAGTGAGAAAATTAGACTGGTGCCAATTTTATCTTTCATTAACTTAAATGAAATACTCATACGAAAACAAAATAATAAGACAATCACAATTAACTGAATTCAACCATTCACAATTAAATAAATGACCAACCAAACCATGGGTTCAAAATTCAACAGAAGTAAAGACACGCAATTAAATCACAACAAGTCTGAGATAAGTACTGAATAAAACAGTGAGCAAGATGCTCGAATAACTGATAGGATGTCTCTACACTAAGAATGAAAAGAACGAGGTGCCAATCAAACTCCCGCAACATCCACACATGCTGCAGCAACGGATCCCTAAAATGAGTTAAGCCTGGCGTCCATGTGGATGGACAGCTAAAATATTTTTAAAAGTTTTTATAGCAAGGGTTAGTACGAAAACATTTGGAAAATATTTGGCAAATGATTAACTTGTAGTAATAAATATATATGCATGCTCTTCATATTTTAGTTAGTGATGCACTCTCTTGAGAACATCCTCACCCCTTCTCTAATGTGCACTACTAACGCCTTAATTAATTTACCTAGTTATTTATCCCATGACTAGATAACTATTATAACCCCTTGCAACCACCCCACTCTAACCGAGTGTGCCAAAAGTATGATTTCTAAGTTATTATTAGCATTAACTTAATTAATCATTTCCCTTTTTAAAATCATATAACTTTCACACCCATTATATGTATAATACAATTCATGACCTGTATTAATTTATCAGTATATAATTATTCACCTCATTATATACGTATAGTTATATTACAACATTCACAGACATGCTGGAATAATAATTAATATTGAACATCCTCCTGAGTAATAACTCACCGGATATAAATTCTCTAAAGCGTTATCCCACTAGGCATATTCACATAACCTAGTTACCCCAAGTCAGAATTGCTCACTAACTTGGATAATACGTAAAAATTGGAGGCAGTCATATTCCTTCCCTCAAAGTGAGATGCCCTTCACCCATATAACGGACGCTATGACCTGGGAATATACTCGCCCTACTCCTCAATCTAGGGGATTCACCCACTACGCGCAACATCCCCCTATAACACTAGAGTATATGTAATAATCATATCTAGCCACTGATATTAATGCACACACCATATATATATATATATATATATATACTATTGCACACCGTATATACATATATAATTAAAATAAACTATCTCGGCTATCCCATGTACTAAGTCCATAACACAAGCCTATTCAAATTATTATGAGTTTATTGTCCAACTCTAACAATTAATTAATTCGCACATTAATTAATTAAATTACTATTGGTGTCGCTCCAACCAATATATTCGGACTTACTCTCATGGACCGAATAAAAAAATACCCGAGTCTAAATTCCCGACTCCAAATAATTTAGTCTTCACTTTAAATAAAGTTAACGTCTTGGTATCGCTCAACAAATAACCCCGGACTTTCCCACTCAATCCGTATTTAAATATTTTGAAATATTATTCCCAAAATTTGACCATAGTGTGTCACACAAAAATTTCCACCAAATCCCAATTAATTTTAATCATGGTGTGACACACGTAATTTCCTTCAAATCCTAATTAATTTTACTCATAATTAATTAGCTTGAAAATCCTATATTTTTCTCATTAAATAAGGCATGGAAGAAATTTAAGTTTAATTTCCCTTATATACATAAACTGGCCGAACTGCCAGAAGTTTCTTCCACCGATTGATCCCCAACCCTCGATCGATCGAACAGGTCATCGTCTTCTTCCCCCTTCTATTTTAGCCATGGATGAAAAGTTCCAAATCCTAAATTCTTCTACAGCAAAACCCAAGTTCTCCCATCAATAATACATAACAAAATCCTCATAAGGGACCCCCCATAAATACCACAAACACCATTTAATCTACGTTCTCTACTGTTTTCATAAATTGGGGGAAAAATCCGATTTAGTTTTTAACCCATTTAAACAACAAATTCTTATCTCAAATTCGTTTCTAATTCATCCGGGTTACACATCATACCAGATATATATGCTAATCTCATATTATACATGAATTTCTACACAATTTAGAAATTAGAATAATGGTTTAAAAAAAACCTTGTTTATACCCTTTAAATCCCAAAACCAATTTCTTTGACTAATCACATCACATGAATATGAATCGAAATACAATTTAAATGCTACAACAAGTTAACCACTTGCCTTATGATTCGTAGTGTCTGATTTGGATTTGTGAATTCCTAAGGTTAAAGATGAACTCCTTTGTTTTGGCTCTTTCCTTTGTCCTCCAAATTTGCCTTTAACTGCTTCTTAGGGTTTCCTAACCCACTAAGTATTTTCTAAATGAAATTCAGTCGTTCTCCTTTTTCTTATAATTGTTTAATTAGGCTAAATCCCGTTTTTTGTCTAATGGGCCAAACCCGAGTGACCCAAATGCCCCTATGTGGGCCCGACTGTGCCTAAAAACGTCCTGTGACCCGTTTACTACCCCCAAGTACACTTTTTCGACTATCTCGGCCCATCCGGACTCAACTGTACACTCAGAATTGGAATCCGAATTAATTTATAAAAATCCTTATCTCACACCCAAATTAGTCTATACCGACTCTCGATTGAGATAAGTACATACCCCGTCATTAATACCCGAAATAACGTAAATAAATTATTACTATTAACTTAGTAAATACATTTTCCGTAAATATTAACCATTAACTCCCCGATTATTACTTAAATATATTTTTCCATACTTAATTCAATTAAAATTATGACACACAAGTAATTTTAAATTCCCGAATTAATTAAATATTAAATGCACAAAAATACGGTGTTTTACATACTTCCCCTTACAAAGGAATTTCGTCCCCGAAATTAGTTCGTACCTGTGGTGAATAGCTCTGGATATTTTTCCCGCATATCCTACTCCCGCTCCCAGGTAGAATTGTCAATGTTGTGATGACCCCACTGTACTCTAACTAGTGGAACAACCTTGGATCGAAACTTTTGCTCATTACGGTCCAAAATAGCCACCGATCTCTCCTCATATGAGATGTTTGGCTATAAATCAATTTCCTCGAGTGGAATGTGCCAGAAGGCTCTCTCTCTCTCCTTCGATATTTCTTCAGTAATGCCATGTGGAACACGTTGTGTATTCGCTGAAGATGCTCCGGCAATCCCAGTCTATACGCTACCTGCCCCACCCTCTCAATAATAGGGAAAGGTCCCACGTAACTCGTTGCTAACTTACCCTTTTTGTAGAACCTCATTACACATTTCATAGGGGACACCCGGACTAATACCTGGTCCCCAACTTCTAACTCCACATATCTCCATGAAGCATCAGCATAACTCTTCTGCCTATCCTGAACTATCTGAATCCTCCCTCGAATCACCTCTATCTTGGCAGAAGTCCCCCGGATAATCTTCGTCCCAATAGCTTGTTGTCCCCCACCTCTAACCAACAAGCGGGGTGAACGACAAGGTCTCCCATACAGTGCCTCGAACGGTGCCATTCCAGTCTTGAATTGGTAAGAGTTGTTATATGCGAACTCTCCCAATGGAAGATATCTCTCCCATCCTCCCCCAAATTCTACAATGCACATCCTGAGCATGTCTTCCAGCACTTGATTGACTCTCTCAGTCTGCCCATCGGTCTGTGGGTGATTGGAACTTCGTGCCCATGGCCTCCTGAAAGCTCTGCCAAAAGTGGGCCATAAAATTTTTGTCTTTGTCAGACACAATATTTATTGGCACCCTGTGCAGCTTAACCATCTCCGCTATGAATAGATGTGCATAACACATCATCTCAAAATCCATGAGAATCGACATGAAGTGGGCCACCTTGGTCAACCGATCCACAATGACCCATATGGAATCGTAACCCCTCTGTGATGCAGGTAACCCTGTAATGAACTCCATTGAGATGATCTCCCACTTCTACATGGGAATCTCTAGTGGCTGTAGCATCCCTGATGGTCTTTGATGGTCAGCTTTCACAAGCTGACATGTGGCACATTTTGAAACAAACTCTGCTATGTCCCGTTTCATTCCTGCCCACCAATACTGCCTCCTCATATCCTGGTACATTTTATCCCCATCGGGATGTACTGAAAATCTCGAACCATGGGAATTTATCATAACAATATGCCTCAACTCCTCATCCCCTGTCATAATTAGCCTCCCATTAAGGTGTAGGCCTCCTTCCGAGCTGATCAAGTAACACTATGCTCCCTCAGCTAACAACTAGCTCACCCTATCTCGGAAGATCTGATCATCTTCCTGAGCCCTCAAAACTCGCATAATGATCTTAGGTGTGATGGATAATGATGACATGCATGCCTTGGCTACATCATCCTCATATCAAAGCTCTCTCCATTTTGCTTTCCAGACTTCTGATATTTCCCTAGTCGGTCTCCATATCAATGCGTCTGCTACCACATTAGCCTTTCTAGGATGATACTGAATATCAAACTGGTAGTCTTTCATGAAATCTATCCATCGCCTCTGCCTCATATTCAGATCCTTCTGTGTGAAGAGATACTGAAGTGACTTGTGATCCATGAATAAAGTGAACTTGTCTCCTAGAAGATAATGTCTCCATATACTCAAAGCAAAGACGATCGCTGCTAGCTCCAGGTCATGAGTGGGGTAATTCCTCTCGTGGGGGATTTATCTTTCTGGACGCATAAGCTATAGCCCTTTCCTCCTGCTGAAGCACACCCCCAAGTCCCTGTAGGGATGCGTCAGTGTAAACCAAATACTCTAGTCCTCCCTTCGGAAAAGCAAGTACAGGTGAAGATGTCAACTTTTCCTTTATCTCGTCGAAAGCTAATTGACAATGATCACTCCAAGTGAAAGGCATCCCTTTTCGAGTCAGATTCGTCAAAGGGACTGTAATCTTTGAGAATCTGTTAATGAACCGCCTGTAATACCCAGCCAATCCTAGAAAACTGTCAGTCGATGTCATGGGAACCTTACTTGGATCCACCATAACACCCCGGTCTGACACCATATGGCCAAGAAACTATACCTCCCACAGCCAAAATCCACACTTATCGAATTTGGCGTAGAGCTGATGATGCTGTAGTGTCTGTAGAACCATACACAGATGCTCCGCGTGCTCCTCCTCAGTGTGCGAGTAGATCAGGATGTCATCAATGAACACGATTACAAATTGATCGATATACTACCTGAAAACCCTGTTCATAAGGTCTATGAACACTGCTGGTGCATTGGTGAGCCCAAATGGAATCACCCTGAACTCGTAAGATCCATACCACTATAGGAAAGTATCCTTAGAAACATCATCCTCTCAGATGCATAGCTGATGATATCTTGACCTCAAATCGATCTTGGAGAAGTAAGACGCCCCTCTCAATTGGTCAAAAAGATCATTAATCCTAGGTAACAGATACTTATTCCGTATGGTCACCTTATTCAACTCCCTGTAGTCCATGCACAATCGAAGTTAACCATCCCGCTTATTTACAAACAACACCGGTGCACCCCATGGCGATGTAATCCGCCGAATGAAACCTTGACCCAGGATCTGCTGAATCTGCTCTCTCAACTCACGCATCTATGAAGGGGCCAAAAGGTAAGGTGTTCAAGCAATCGGCCTCGTCCCCAGTTCTAAATCGATTACAAATTTGATTTCCCTGCTGGGTGGCAACCCTGGTATTTCCTGGAACACATCCTCAAAATCCCTCACTAATGGGATTGAGTCCAATAGAACCACCACCTCCTGTGAGGTTTCCTCCTCGATGTAATACAAGTGGGTGCGCAACCCTCCCTCCGGTAGCGGCGTCGCTATTAGGAACATCTCGTGTCTCAGAATGGAGAACACGATTGTCCTCTCATAATAATCCACAGTTACTCAATAACCTGCCAACCAATCCATTCCCAGGATGACATCGTACCCCTCCATATCTAACACTAAGAGGTCTACTGCTAAACTAAGCCTCGCAATTAAAATTTCCACTCCCTAAAAAATCGAGTGAATTAAAGCCCCGATGCCTACTGGCGACTCTACGCACATACGAAGACTACCCACAGTCTCTAGTAACCCGACCCGTTTAGTAAAATTTGATTTAATGAATGAATGCGATCCTCTCGTGTCAAAAAGTATACTACCCTCATGACCATGAATGAGAAACATACCCTCAACTGCTGGTGGCGCCTGCTGTACTGGAGGATTGGGAACATCTCGAACGTTATACACACGCCCGTAGTGCATTTGCCCCTGCTACTGTGGGGTGGGTGGAGCTAGTGCTACTTGAGGCATATGCCCCTATTGGGCACCCTGCTGATGACCTATGCCCCTCTGCGGGCACTCCATCTTGAAGTGTCCTGGATGGCCACTGATAAAATAGCTTTTCTGACCGTCCCCCTATCGTTGGCCCTGATGTGGTTGGCCCTGCTGGCCTCCCTCATTGTTCCTTTGGCCCTGACGGCCCTGAGGAACCTGCTTCTGCAAATTTGGGCCTGGTTTGCCTTCCCTGAACCCCTGTCCTCCCGATCAGAACCCACCAGGCCTAAATTTCTTAGCCTGATTCCCCTGCTGACTGCTAGTCTACTGCTGAGTACCACTCGTGTCACCACCAGTAACTGCCTTGCCCTGCTGGTTCGACTTTCTACTCTTTTGCTCCCCTTCGCATGGAAGCGATGATCCTGACAATGTACGGGGCGGCATTAATAACGTCTATATAAGTCACTAATGATGGATTCCTTATAAAATTATGCCTGATCCTCCAGGCCAAGCCATCCATGAACCTCGAATTCTTTCGCTCCTCATCGCTCACATCATTTGGCACAAAGTTTGCCAAACGGGTGAACTCTTCCTCATAGTATGCCACTGATCGGTCACCCTGCACTAACTCACTGAACTTCTTCCTCATCTCAGCATTTATCGCTGGTGGGAAGTATTTGCGGTCACCCAAAACTCGGATATCGTCATCAAATCCCTCTCCTCAGCGGTGGTAACTGACTCCCACCACTATAAGGCTGCCCCCGATAGACGAAAGGTAGCAAGCATCTGTTTTTGTACATCAGTACACTCCAGCATGCGCAGATGGCGCTGAATATTCTTCTTCAGTCACAAGCCTCTACCACATCGATGCTACCCCAAAACTCGGGTGGGTGACCCTTCTGAAAGATCTCCTTAACTCTCTGCCAAGACGGTGGCCCCACTGGAGCCTGAACTGCTGGTGCCATGGGAGGTGGTGCCTAGGGCTGAGGAAAATGGGTTTCCATAATCCTCATTGCTGTCTCAACTGCCTGGGCCGCTATCACGGCCACCTGAGTAGTGGAGATCAACTCGGGTGGGGGTGGTGGTGGCGGTACCAGTGGCTCCTGATGAGCCTCCCTTAACTCATCCCTAGCCTCAGCCCTCTCCGCTCTGTGCCTCTTCGGTGGCATCTGAAAATAGATTGAATCGTATAAGTACCCAGTTTATACAAAAATATCTAACAACAGAAATACGATAACTCAAAAGAGGAAAATGAATCAACATTCCTAATAATAGGGCTCTATATCAACCGAATGCTACGCTGAAACGTAGTAAGCCGCACCTATCCTAAGGACACTAGAACCTGATGCTCTGATATCATCTGTGACACCCCGCCTAATTAACCCCGGATGATCAGTCTTAAATTAAATTAGAACAAGTTTCTCATTTGGTTCATTCTTAACATCACTATCACCTTTTTAATTACTAACCACCTAAGTGAGAAAATTAGACTGGTGCCAATTTTATCTTTCATTAACTTAAATGAAATACTCATACGGAAAAAAAATATTATGCCAATCACAATTAACTGAATTCAACCATTCACAATTAAATAACTGGCCGAATAAACCATCGGTTCAAAATCCAACAGAAGTAAAGACAATCAATTAAATCTCAACAAGTCTGACATAAGTACTGAATAAAACAGTGAGCAACATTCTCGAATAACTGATAGGAAGTCTCTACACTAAGAATGAAAAGAACGAGGTGCCTATCAAACTCCCGCAACATCCACACATGCTGTAGTAATGGATCCCTGGAATGAGTCAAGCCTAGCGTCCCTGTGGCTGGACACCTAAAACGTTTTTAAAATTTTTTATAGTAAGGGTTAGTACCCAAAACATTTGGAAAACATTTAGCAAATGATTAACTTGCAGTAATAAATATATATGCATGCTCTTCATATTTTAGTTAGTGTCGCACTCTCTTGAGAACATCCTCACCCCTTCTCTAATGTGCATTACTAATGCCTTAATTAATTTACCTAGTTATTTATCCCATGACTAGATAACTAATATAACCCGTTGCAACCACTCCACTCTAATCGAGTGTGCCAAAATTATGATTTCTAAGTTATTATTAACATTAACTTAATTAATCATCTCCCTTTTAAAATCATATAACTTTAACACCCATTATATGTATAATACAATTCACGGCCTGTATTAATTTATCCGTATATAATTATTTACCTCATTATATACGTATAGTTATATTACAACATTCACAAACATGCTGGAATAATAATTAATATTGAACATCCTCCCGAGTAATAACTCACTGGATATAAATTCTCTAAAGTGCTATCCCTAGGTACACTTTTTCGACTATCTCAATCCATCTGGACTCAACCGTACACTCAGAATTGGCATCTGAATTAATGTATAAAAATCCTTATCTCACAACCAAATTAGTCTATATTGACTCCGGGCTGAGATAAGTACATACCCCATCATTAATACCCGAAATGACGTAAATAAATTATTACTATTAACTTACTAAATACATTTTCCCTAAATATTAACCATTCACTCCCCGATTAATATTTAAATATATTTTTCCATACTTAATTCAATTAAAATTACGACACATAAGTAATTTTAAATTCCCAAAATAATTAAATATTAAATGCACAAAAATACGGGGTGTTACAGTAATTCACCGTGTCGTAAATTAATGAGAGTTAATTAATGGTATTTTTAAAAGTGAATATATTTAAATAAGTTAACAGGTGAGAGTTGATTTTAGAAATTTATTCCGGATCATGATTTTAAGCACGTGGTTGAGTCCGGTAGGGTTGAAATTGCCCGAAATGATTAGGTATATGCATATATTGGGTGTGGAGAATAATTTGACATATTTGAGCTCCATATAGTGAGTATGGACCCTTTTTATAAGTCTCGTAGGGCCAAAAACGTGAATAGGGTTTTTAAACCCAAATGTGTATGGGTTAGGCAAAATTAAATCAAATTAGAAGACTAAAAGGGGAAAAAATCTTATGGGTAGAGCCAAAGAGAAGAGGAACTTGGGAATCTTGGAGGGATGGATTCAATTGCAATTTAACACCTTCATTCAAAGCCTTGGATATTCATTTTGAGGCAAGTGGCTTAAATTGTTTTTATTAAATTGCATTTATCTTTTCATATTAAAAGAGGTGTAATTTAATTAAATTCTAGGGTTTGTTATTGAGCGAATTGGGGTTTTTGTTTTAGTGGTAGTTATACATCTGTGAGGGTTTTGAGAATTGATGAAATTGATGATTTAATTGATGCAATTGTTAGGGCTAGATTTGTGATAACAAAAGAATGGATTTAGGATGAATCTGGGGATATTTTAATGCAGAAATTTGTTCAGAATAGAGGTTGAAAACTTTTTAATGATGGACTGGGTTTTTAGTAGAAGAGAGAGAGAGGAGAAATATCAGGGTCGCTCGAATGACCTGGTATTTCATTCGAATGAGATCCACTATTGTTCGAATGATAGGGATATTCGTTCGAACCATCTCTGAAGTTTACCAAATTTCTGCAATTCTCCTGATTTAGACCTATTGGGTTGGAAATTTCCAGTTCGTGCCCTCACTTAATTATGAAATTCAGTATTGAATTAGGGTTAATTTGGGAATTCCTAACCTTGAAATTCATTATAGGACTAATAAAATTTAAGATGTAAGTTCATGATTTAGGATATTGTAATCTTGTTGTTTAAGTGATTAGACTTGATTGCATGAAATTGAAGGGTGGATAAGAAATATTTAATTTTGGGCCGAGAGATAGAAAGTCCGGGTATACGTGAAAGGGTTAAACCAAAAATGATGAGAATTAATTAGTGGGTAATTAATCAAAATGAAGTCGGATCATAGAATTAAACGTTTTAGGCTTGGGTATGGGCATAATACTCCGGTGGCCTGGATTTCTATATATATGTTGATGTGTAGTACATATATATTTGTTATATATATATTTTTGTGTGAATAATATATATAGTAAAGCCATACCAATATTAATGGTGTCATTGGAGGTTGCGCGATGTGGGTAAGTCCCCTGACTAGCGAATGCAGGGTGAGTATATTCCCTAGGCCATAGCGTATGTATATTAGGGGTGGAACCGTTATGGTATGGAGAGAACAATTTCAAGGGGAACTATGGTTGCCTCCTATGCGTTCAGTGATAGCATTTATATTCGACATGTGTGTGAATGTTGAGATATGATACATATATATTGTGCGGAATTATATACGGGAATTTATATATATACATGGTGTTAAATGTATAGATGATATAACTTGTGAAATGGTTATATGGGATCAAGTTGGATATGGATATAAATAAGTTAGTGTGAAATATAACTTATAACTCGTATAGATGGTGTGAATTGTATAATGATATAACTCGTGAGAATGTTGTATGGCATTAAAGGGGAAACGATTTAAACAAGTTATTGTGATTAATAACCTATAAAATGTATACTATACTCACTCGGGTTGAAATAGTGGAAATAGTGAGATATATGAGGTAAGACTAGTTACGGAGGATTAGCTAGAAGGGTCATATATAGTTTCGTTAGGCGTGCACATTAGTTGAGGGGTGAGGTATACTCAAGGGAGTGTACGGCACTAATTTAAATGCGAAGAGCATTTGCATTTTGTATCTTGCATTTAAATAAACTTTATAAATATTTTCAAATGTTTTGGGTTCTAACCCTTGCCAAAAAATATTTTTCCAAAAACCTTTTAGGTGTCGTACCACAGGGGCGCCAAGCCTGATCGTTCTTACCGGGTGCACAGCTGCAGCTTATGTGGATTGCTGCGGGATCTTTGTTTAGACGCTTGTTTCATTCTATCTTTAGATATGGACTTTCTCGATTGCACTATTGGGCTTGTACTTTTATATTCATTCTTGGCATGTATTATTTTATACTTGCACTTTGTGGATTGCTTGTAGTCGATGTTGCTCGGCAAACTCTTGTACTTATTATGTGGCATGTTTAGTTTCCTTCTTGTATTAATTATTTTGGTTTCCTAATGCGTTGGTTAGGTTTGATTTAATTCATAAGATAAAATTTGACATTAGCTTAATTTAAGACTAGGTGATCAGTAATTAAAAAAAAATCGATTGATTCCTGTTTGATTTGGTATAGGACTGATCACCCGGTATTTTATTACGTGGGATGTCACAAAAAAAATATGAAATTTGATGAAAAATCGTTTATTGCTCAAAACTGAGATTCTGCCCAGAATCAAATCGATTCGGCCCTCTTGGAGAATCGATTCGGGCAGCGAATTGATTTGGTCCGGGAAGCCGAATCGATTCGGACCTGCTAGAAAATTAAGGTGGGCTTATATTTTTATTTGGAGATAAAAGTGAATATTGTGTGATATTAGAAAACCTAAAATTTGAATTTATGAATTACAGAAAATTCTATATAGTACTATTAGGACCTTTGATTGGATGGGTATTTATTCAGGGGGTACGAATTAGTATATTTGGGAATGATATTTACTTTTGAATAACTGGGATGAAAATTTAGAAAATTTGGACATGAGCTGAGTGATGTTAATAACATGTTCGAAAATTGTATTTAAATATAAAATAATTAATTAAGTGAATAATTAATTAATTGAATATATAGAATGGATCTTTGAAACCATATTGTATTTATGCCATTAGTGGGAGGCGTGATTAATTAAAATATATACATGTATGGATAATGTGTATGTATACATATATTTATATCGGTGTATAAGATATAATTATATGATTATAATAACACACCCCTCTAGTGCTATTATTGGAGGTTTCGCAATGTGGGTGATCTTCCCTGGAAAGAGAAAGCAGGGTAAGTATAGTCTCTAGGTCATAGCACTACGCATGTGCCCTTGTGGCATTGAAGTTGGAGGTGAGGTAATTATGGGTATGGTTATGGCTCTATATCGAGGAACCTATGACCTCCTCCAATGTTATTATTTTTCTATCATTATTCGATGTGAGATCCCGATGCGATAGTAAGGATGATGTGGGTATTCTCCGGATTATGATAGCATTGTAGAGACCCAAATCCGATAAAATATTATTATTGTTATAAGGGATGGCCGTTAGACATAAATAGTGAGTGATATATATGTATGCATGATCTGATAATAAAATAGGTATATATATGTGTAGAGAAATATACACGGGAATGATGAATTAAAAGGTGAATGTTAATAACTAGTGAAAGTTATTAGAAATGAGACAACAAATTATAATTGAAAATTATAATGGTTAGCGGATGTGAATGCTAAAATATATAATATACGCAAGATGAAATTGCATATATAATTTAAGGATACTTGGGAACTAGTTAGGTGGGAAGTATAACTAGTTGATTAAAATGCATACGTTAGGTGCGCGCTTTAGATGAGAAGTGAGTAGTATCTCATAAGAGAGTGTGGTACCAATTTAAATATGATTGAATGGGCATACATTTATTTATGCATTTTAATTATGTGTAAATTATTTTCAAAAGGATTTGGGCTCTAACACGTATCAAATTTGTTTTCAAAACCTTTTAGATTTCCAGCCACAGGGACACCAAGCGTGATTATTCATTCTAAGCATCGAAGCTACGACAATTGTGGGAAGTTGCAGGATGTGATGTAGTCATTTTTTGGATGGTATTCTTTTCATATTTGGGCATGTTTCCCATGTCAGTCAGATTTATATTATTTTATCTTGTTTTTGTGATTTATTGTATGAATGTAACACCAATGGTTTATTCGGTTACGTTTTGCATGTAATGGATTTATGTTTCCGGCTTAATATATGATTGTGAATTTTTATTATTATCATAATAAATTGAGGTTTGATTATAGTATTATTGTGTCGCGTTAATAAATATAAAATTGACACATGGATTAATTTAGTAATAAGTGGTTAGTAATTAATTTGTTTTGGCAGTGATGCATAGAATGAGCCAATGAGATTCCTATTTTATTTTAGTAAATGGATGGCCACCTGTTATTTTAATGAGCAGAATGTCACAGGATCAGAGCATAAAATATTTTTAAAACATTTAGCAAGTGAATAAAATGCATTAATGAAAATTTACGATATTTGTCCATATTTAAACCGGTGTCACACTCCAATGAGATACCCCTCGCCATTCATCTATAGTTCACACGTAACGCATGTATTTTTAATACCCTAGTTACATTACCTAGCCTAACTAGTACCTCTACTCATCTTAATCCCTTAAGTTACCTCAGGCCCCACGTATACTTTTATTTACTCGGAATTCATATTAAGCTTTCGCCTCTACTTATTTATCATAAATCTCATTTATAATTTTACTAATTCATTTCAGATAACTTTCACTAGTTATTAATTCAATATTCTCCAAATAGTGTCAAGAGCATGTATATATATATTTTTGTCACACTTATATATGTATTTACACATAGGATTCTTGAGTTGTCCTCCCAAATTCAAACAATTTATTGTTCGTGATATTCTTTAGTTTGTTTGTATATATATTTTTCACCCATATATATGTAAAAATATACCAATCACATCAAGTATAAATATTATATATCTCTCGCTCTATAAGTATAACCATCATCTCTCGGAGTAATATCTCACTAGATGTGGGTCTCTACAATGCTATCATGCACCAGGGCATGCACACATTATCTTGGACTCCCGAGTCGAAATCTCACACCAAACTCGATAAATCATAAACGTACTCGAGGCGGTCATAGTCCTGAGCCAGTGATTCATGACCGTACCAAAAATCACTTCAATATGGTTCCAACCTCACATAGGGTGGGCATGCATGGCGCTATGACCTGGGGTTAATACTAAGCCTGATGATTTTTTCAGGGAAGAACACCCACATCGCACAACCTCCGATGATAGCACCAGTGTGGTATGTTTCACGTAAATATCATACACACAGATGTTATTATTCATATATACGTTGTTAAATATATATATATATAACTCAGCTAATCCATGCCAAAATTGCAAATATTGTACCACAAATAAATTTTTAATGAAATATCTTCTCAACTTGGATAACCTACCACATACTCGCCTGAGTTCATAAAAATCACCCGGACGTTTCTCCAGTCCTAACCTATCCCAAACCTAAAAGGGTTGTTCGAGCAGAACTATAACTTAATTTCATCAACTATGAATTCATATCAATCAAGAGGATACATCAACAAGGTGTTACAATCAATCTAAACACAATTGTGCCTAAAACAAAGTCCATCACGTAATTACTAACTAAAGATTTTGGTCTTGGACACCCTTTCGTAGAAAATTCATAACTAATTCAAAAAAATTAGAAAAATATGAAACTTATGGCCACGCATTCGTAACAAAAAGGTCTAGCTTCATGGCTTGGGCTAAGTAGGGACCCGAACCGGTTCGTCCAGAAGGTGGACTGACTTGCATTTGTATGAAACTCAGGTCGGGCCTGTGATGTTCTTTACGAGATCTACCTAGATTTTCACCCCCCAAAAGTCCCAATCTTCATCCCAATGCATAATATCATTACTCTATTAGCTGTTAATATAAAGAAACACGTATGATGTTCTTAATTCATCAAAAATCAAACTTAATATTAGGATTTAATCATCATTTTTTTCCAGAATTAATCCACCCTTAATTATAATAAAGTGCCTGAGTCCATAATGCAAGATCACATCTTTTAATTTTTCAATCTCAGATTTTTAAATTCAAGAACTCGATATAACTTTCTCATTCTTAGGTTTCTCAATCAAGAACCTACTTTTCATATGATATTTAATCATCAAGATCATATGGAATCATCATAATTTTTATTCTTTCTTAAAAAAAACACCTTTTACATATTTATCCCACCCCAAAATTGGTTTCAATTCTAGCAATTATGATATGACATAAATAACTACACAAATAAAATTATCAACTAATTCACTTGCCTTAGGTAAGAAGAAGACTCTGAATCCTCCTTGTATATTGAGTGAGGCCTAGAAAATCTTCAAATATCCTCTCTTATTTGGCCTCCCTCTATTCTTCTTGTGTTTCCTCCTCTTTTCTCCCCAATTCCGTTCACATAAGATGTTTTATTATGTAAGTGGCTGCCCACAAGACTCTAATCTCTTATTTAAATACCTTAATTCCGAAATTAGATTAACTAGTAACATTAAAATGACCTGAATACCCCCGTACAGATCATTTATAGCTTAAAAAGTCCCTGGAACCCGATTACAACCCTCGGGTACCTAATTCTGACTACCTCGACCCATTTCAGGTCATTTGTACATTCGAAATCACCATTTGAGTCACCTATCATCAATTCAGCATCTTATTCCTAAGACGACTCTACACGCACGTTCCGAACAAGATCCTGTCAACCCATTACTTTTATCTGCATACGACATAATATAAAATAATAAAACTTCATTTAATTTTGACACAAGTAAATATCATAACATATAAATATTAGCTCAATATTTGCTAATTAATATTTATTCAATTCATTTAATTTCTCAAACTAATTAAATTTCTATGAAATGTAAAAATTAGATGTTTACAAAAATACGGGGTGTTGCATACGTCCCCCCTTACAAAGAAATTTAGTTCTCGAAATTAGGATAAGCATGGTGCTAAGAACACCGGATACTTATTCACACTGCACCCTCACATTCCTAAAGTTACATCCTAAAGACATTTCAGTGTCCCTACTATGCACTAACTAATGGTACTCTTTAGCCCGAAGGCCTATACACTACAGTTCAAAACTAGTGACCAACCTATTTTAGTCAATTTCCATTGATATGATACATCATCCTTCTTGACATCTCATCTTGGTGACTATACACCACAAATTACAGTCCTACCAAAATACTTCAATACAATGAGCCTATACACCACCGACTATATCATTTCAAAACGGACTAAAGGTCCAATCACTTCTAGATGCTAACTCTCCATTTTTTCCAATGAACAAAATGATACTCATGTGAGTCATTTACACTTAGCACTTCACCATAATTTTCGAACTTTAAAAACTTCAGTTCTTGACGATGCAACTCTTACGATGCAACTCTTACGATGTTTCTCTTTTATACAAAATAACCCCTTATTTACTCAATCCTTGTCGACGAAGTTTGAATCGCATTAGGCCTGAGAAGTTTGTCATTATCACCCTATAACCAACCAAAGGTAGATGAGCAGGTTTCCTGCACAAAGCCTCAAAATGTGCCTCTCCAATAATAGGTTCGTATGAGTTATTACACGCATCTCCACCAACAAAAATTTCTCCTATCAATTACCTTAGAGTCTAGAATTTGCATCTCTAGTATGTCCTCTAACATGTTAGTCATCCCTACCGTCTACCCATCGGTCTACGGGTGATACACCTTACTCAAACACATTTCGTCCCCACTACATTCTGATAACTCAACCATAGGTAGGACACAAGGATCTTCTGCTAATCCACAATAATGTTGGGCAGCACCTTGTGCCAGTGCATTCCTTCTTTGCAATGAAATGTTGGGAACACTTTTCAATAGTGTAACTCACCCATAGTAGCAATAATTATTCCATCTCGGTGAATACATTCCACAAACCTGAAGGTAATCTTAACATTTTTATGATGTTAGTAACCCAACCATGAACCCTATTAGCCTGCCTATCCATTCCATCACTGGAATCACCAATTTATTATAAAAATTATGATTGATCATCTCAGACCATCCTTTTCCATCTAGGAGTGGTGCACCCATAGACAACTTAACTATGTTTCTCTCAACACTGATCCATATGCTTAATATTCCAAATTACTTGGTACATCTTACTCACCTTTTCTTGGGGTATACAAAAATCGTGGCCCATGTGTTTTCTCTAAAACTGTGCACTTCCCGAGCTCTTTTTTGTCTTGTAGAAATCGACATCCTATCTATGCACAATCCACCCTCATCATTTGATTGATTAAGACTCCTCTCTTATTCCTAAAATTTTGGGTCCATCCCTCATCAAGGGATGTCTTTTACATATGTCTCCACCGTCTTTCAACCCATCTCAAGGTGATACCTCTTCTTGTTATATATAATCGGACTATCTTTTTCCTCGAATGAAGTTTATCCATCTTAATTTTCCAATTCCACTTCTAATTGCCCTATGGGAATATGGTTCAACACATGTATTACCACGTCCCTTTATCCCGGACGATTCTAAAAGTCAATCTAACTAGGGTGCCCATACACCCTATACCCCGTGCATGTCTGTACAGTTATAACAAACGTAACATCTTGATATCATCTTGGCCCCGCATGTCCAAGGTGGACATATAGTAAGGGTATACTCGATTACCCTACTACTAATCATAACCCAAATATTCTCGAGGTTTCCCCAACTATCAACTAGTGATTAAAAGTTACCCAATGCTCCCCACACCTCACTACTCACTGGCCTTAAATAAAAAAATTATCTATTAGCTCAAAGTTTTGTATACATACACGTGAAATAACTAAAGTACTAAACACGTGCCCTAGTGCCCAACATGTCTCCCAACTCTCGACACTCGTAACTAGGTCATCGAAATATCTTATTTCGAGACGTGTGAGTCTAATCGTTCACTTCCACATCTCTAAAGGAGTCATAGAATGCATCGTTCTCACTATCACCAAGTCCTCGATGGTAAATTAATAACGAGCTCAGTCTCTCTAGTCGATGGTAAACCCGATATCCCCTAAATCTGATCAGTAAAGTCCCTACGCACTGGGATCATTACAAGAAAAATTGGCTTTAGCGACACTTTCTAAACATCGGCAACAAATCTAAAAATGTCAGGAACAGAAATCACGACATTTGGACAATGTTTTTAGAAAACGTCTGTGTATCTATGTGTCACCCCGCTTAAAATAATAACGGGTGGCCAACCCAATAGTAAATTAAAAAAGGAATCTCAAGTGGGTCATTCTTAGCATCTACTGTCGATACTAAAATAAAAGATTCTAACTACCAAAAACCATAATAAGCGGATGTCAAACAATTTAATACCCCACGTTGAATTAACAAAACCACAATATAGTATCTACTGAACAAGGTAAGATGTAAACGCACACAATAATAAAATAATTATCGAGTAAAAAAAATGCACTCACGTACAACTATAAAAGGATGTACTCATATAAAATGTAACAAGTACAATAAAAGAAATATACCCGAATATGCTGTCGGGTAATAGATAATACAACAATCCAGAGGAGAGAAGTATAAAAATGCTAAAATTAACTCTTGGGTATAAACCCAATACACTAAAATGAATCTTATCTAGATTTAAAACTGGTAGGAGGCGACTATAACAAAATCATGCAACATTCCGCATCTGCTACGTCTCCCAAGATACTGGATAGAATAACATCATCGGTATCCTTGCGATGGGACACCTATAGTACACAATATACACACACACACACACATATATATACATAAGAGAAAAAAATATACGGGTCAGAGCCCAAGGTGTAAAAACATTTATAGCAAGTGTATAATATGCATAATAATTAATAAATGCTCAATTTCATAAATAAAGTGGAGTCTCACTCTCGTGGAACCCCCAAACTCACCCCTCAACTAAAGCGTGCACCTAAACGTACGCACAATAACCAAAGTTTATCTACCCGACATCTTCTAAGGATAACCCAAAAATCCTCTCATCCCATCATACCCTAAGTTTACTCCCAAACTTATATAGATAAAATAATCATATAAGCACACACATGTACCTTACTAGAGTCCATCCGATGCTAATTATAGCTTAAATAAGTCCTTAACGAAATAATAGGCACACATTAATTCTTATTCTTATAAAACATTCTATCACTAAACAACATACACCTGAGTACTAAGGACTAAACTTCTCCCCACTCTCAACTTTGCTCTACGTTTCGTGCGTGGGACATCTCGTAAAGAGAAATACAAATAAGGAACCCCCCCGATACACTACTCTTTGACAATGTTGATCGCCGGGATCCATTATGCCCTCCACACATATCCTATAACCTCAACTACTTATTTTTAGTACCATATCTAGTACCCAAGTAAGACCTCTATTTAAATCCTTAGAGGTCAATATATTAGCAATTGTCTCTAAGTGTGATCATTCGACCCTAATAAGCTAGTACACCAAAATCACACAAGATGTACATCTTAGAAAACTCATATCTCCTTCAGCTATAGGATATATATTTACTCTAAATATATAATACAATCATTCAATCCTATAACCATGTATACATACCGCACATAATGCACACTTTGAAATACTCATAACATATACGGTTATATGATACAAATATACTGCACAATGTTATCATCTTCCAGGAATTACTCACTTTATACCGGGTTACCATACACCGGACTATTATCACACCACCATGGTAATAAGACAAAATACAACATATGGGAAACGATCATAGTTCCTAACCGGAAAGTGAGAAAGAATAATACCCATGACTTCTCACCACCAAAATAAAATCACATAAACAATAATGGACGACTATGACCTGGGGACTATACGCACCCTGCTCCTCAAGCCAGGTACCTCACCCACATCGCGCAACCTCCCATGATAGCATGTGTCGGGTATGCTCACACAATAAGTACATATATATGTATATCATTCACACTACATATCTATACACGTAATCGCATCATATGTATAAATCAGCACACAAGAAATATACATTCGTGCCATATAACCACACACACACACACACACACACACACATATATATAAGCAATGCATTTTCCTTACGCGGTTCCCCACTTGAAACATATACATCCAAATCACCTATGATATAAATAGTCTCCCATTATATCCAACATTAAGGACACTATCTCAAAATCAAACGTATGTATCAATCCCTATACACACACCATCTACCTCCGGATGCCCACCGATATATAATAATTATCCCGTCTATAGGTACACCCAACTAATAGTCGGTATTCTATTTAATCCTTTCGAACTAAGATCTCGGTTCGTTTACTCAAGTAAACCCTTAACAATAACGCATTTTCAATTTAATCCCTAAATTCATCGTCACTAAGGATATTTGACCTCTCTCTCATTGGTCTACCCGTAATATCTAAATAAAAATTCCTATCGCTAGAAGGATTCGACACAAAGGTCGGAATAACAATCTCTCGCCATATCATCAGAACTTCCTCAAAAATCCATAACCTTACATCCTATGTTAACTTACCTTTTTTAAACTCTAAATGGGACTCCCATCCCTAATGAAATTCTCCACTATTTCGATGCGACGAGCTCCAATACATATGTATGTTCTCAAACCATTTCGATACATCCCCACGATCATGTCGTGTGAGAAACCCTCAATAAACCCCCAAAACATAACTCTCACATCATATATAAAAGTTCCAAATTGATACATCCAACCAAAATGGAGTAAAACTTACTCTAGGAAAAATTACACAAAACTGCCCTATTTCCGAATTGATTCGGCTCAGCGAATCGATTCGCCCCTAATGCGAATTGATTCAGTCCCAATGAGCTGGGAGTCTGACTTAGGTTGAATCAATTCGGCTTGGGGTCCGAATCGATTTGGTCACTCAGACATGGAAACTTGTAACTTTTCGAATCAATTCGGGAAGGGGGCCGAATCGATTCAGCCTGTTTAGCAAGCCACGAAATGGGTTAATTTCGCCAAAACCCAAAATTTCTAAAATACAATTTATACAAATTCCAACCATTAATCATTAACCTCAGCATGTTTCCAACATCAAAATTCATCCTATATCAAATCCTTTCAAGTTATATACCTTTAAACCGATATATAAACATCAAATGCAAGGTTTAACACCCAAAATCTAGGTTTTGATATAAATACCCAAAAATCCATGTTTTTCCCCACAATTCATGAAATCAAATACACATATGAATTATTTATCAAGATTAAACACTTGCCTCAAAATTGTAGAAGTTGAATCATCCTCGAGGGCGCGTATTGGCCGGAAATCTCCAAGCTTTCTCCTCTCTCTCTTCTCCCTTCTCTCTCTCTCTCTCTCTCTCTCTCTCTCTCTCTCTCTCTCTCTCTCTCACAAATGAGATTGGCTTATTTCGTAAGCCTCCTAAACCTTTAATTCCTAAATCCCAATCTTAAATGATGATACTCACTTTAAATGACTCGTTTACTCCAATTCGAGTCAAACTAACTTAAAAATATTCTGGAACCAAAATACATCCCAAGGACATTCATTTTGACTATCACGACCCATCCGGAATCAACCGCACACTCAAAATTGTCATCCGGAATACTTTATAACATCCTCAATTTTTTACCTCAATAGCCAAATTTTAAAAATTCTCCAATTTAAATAAATTCAATTTCTCCCCAAAATTTAATTTCTCAGTCCCAAAATCGTGGGTTATTACAGTCTACAGTCGGGAAATATTCGACGTTTGTTAAAAAATTCGAATACAGATTTCTCGACGCTTTCTTCTAGTTTATTAACCGTCAAAAATTGTCTCTGTCTTGTGATATAGAGGCGATTTTTTTTTAAAACGTCGGGTTTTGTCTCAATGTTTTCCCCAAAGTGTCGGGAATATTAATTATTAACACAAAATGTAATCATTTACTTGAAAACGTCACAATGTTAACTAACTTCTCCCATATTATATTCTAACATTTATCTGTAAAGCGTAAATATTTTAAGTGCCATATAATATCCAAGTAAACATCATTATTATTATAATAGGTCCCTCAAAGAAATTCTAAATCAACCACAATAATATATAATCATCCCAAAACAAAATGAAGAAAGTGTATCTTCAAACATCCCAAAGTTGTTTACTAATAAGCCAAAAATTTGTACCCAAATATTTCAAACAAAATATGAAACATAGATTATCATCAAAACAATACTAGAGTAATGTTCAAAACAATCAATATGATATATCCGTCACCATGGGCATGATATAACCACCTGTAAAAAGAAAGAAAATAAGTATTAAAATGTAAATAAGTTAATGTAAAAGTGATGCTCAAAAGAAAAATGAAAGGTGGTTAGGGACTTACTTCCCAATTCAAACTTTTCAATTAGTTGGTACTTTTTGCCTTCTTGATCCGCTCATAAAATTTGAACAAGTAATTAGTTGGAAGAAGGATAGTTATTAGCTTCAATGTCTTCAAACCAACAACTTAGATAGTAATAATGAAAACTTATAACAACTTGTACGAGCAAACTGTAAAATGGTGATGTATATAACATTAAAATATATTTTCAAATATAAAAGAACCAAAAAATTTAATATGTTAATAAATAATATACCGATGTAGTTTATGAAGTTTGCGACCCGATCCAAATAAAAACCGTAAGCCAAATAATCTAGGTCAGGTAACATTTTTTATGTTCAAGTTAAAAAATTAATTTCCAAAAGGGATCTCTAAAGCTTTAACATTTTTATGACAAATTGTGGTCAATGGATTATTATGGGATTTATAAAAATATACATAATATTTTGACAAATTGTGGTCAGTGCATTATTATAAGATTTATAAAAATAGACGTAAAATGTTGTAAATTACTCTTTTTCTTTGTTGGCTACTACAATATATATTTTGTTCATGCATTCGAATAAGTGAAGTGATAAAAACATGTGGATTTGGATAAAGTAAATAGTTATATAGTAGCAAAACATGTTTAACACGCTTATTATTTTCAAAACAAATTGGCAGAGATTCCTTTGTTTATTCATGAAAACCAACTTATTTTGACATTTAAAATTAAATCATCAATAGCAACAACTACCAAATTAAACCACAAATAAATCCATTCAACCAATTCAACATATACAACCTCATAAATTAGTTCCATCAACACATGTTCAACGAATTGCGATTGGAACGAGTATAACTATCATATATATAACGGATCTTATATGCATCAAACGATGAAAATATTAACGCTCTTGCATTAAAATGTTCCATGAATAATTTTGGATACAAAAATACTAACCCCACAATAGTTACGAAGTTGAGTTCGCGATATGATTTGTAGTGGTGCCTTCATTGAGGATTGCGATCGACGTTACGATTGATCCTCGGATGTTAACGGTTGCAGCTGTGGTGATGTTATAGGACCAACATTGGCATTGACAGATGTCACACCCCGCCAAATTAAATATCAGGTGATCAGTCCTTTATGAAATTTAAAATTGAATATTCGGTTGGTTCATTCTTAGCATCACTATCGAAAAACATTTTTCTTTATTAATCACCTATAATAAATTAAGCTAGTGTTAAAACATTTTACCCAATAATTAATATCAATTAATTTAAACCATTTAACACATTCACAATTCTATCGAATAAACATCATCTAACTGAACAAGATTAAACTGGAATAATCATTCCAGTTAAACACAATCAAAACCATCAATCGTAATACTACCAAATTCAACTGAAATTGAAATACTGAAATGAAATGAGTACAATGTCTCTTGGACATAAATAAAATGAGGATGGGAGATACATGCCCTAACTGAGAAGATTAAATCAAATAACTGAAATCATAGATCTGGAGGCATCTAAATATGAGGACCTGTAACTCCCATAATATTTACAACACGTCAAAAGATCCACCAGTCTAAGTTTGGCACCCATGTGGAGGGACATCTAAAAATAATTTCACAAGAAAAATAGATTTTGCAAGAGATGGATCAGAGCCCGAGTGTAAACTATTTTAGAACAGTTTATCAAGTATTTAAAATTCAGTAAAGAAAATAGAATACACATATTAGCTTTTCGAACACTCACTTGAGCTCCTTACCTCTCAACTATTGTGCACACCTAACTTACCTCTAAACCATCCTAATTATCATCATCACTTAAATATAACGTAGACATCCACTTTCTAACTATCACTTGTAATAGTAACCCGTATTTCCGACAAACTATTATTATTAAATGTCCTTGCATTTATTATTCCGAATAAAAGTTTCACAACAAGTTAAAGTATTACCATACTTAAGTTACTTAAGAATTTATCACCTTCCTTATCTACAAATTTCACACAATTAGATAATATCACAAGCATATATACATATTCGGACCCATATATTATATATACTAATATGGTACTCCTAGACTTATCTGAGGTGCATGCATACTATACTATCTATTCCCGGTACATATCGTACTAAATAAGGACTAACAATTCCAAATCACTCACGAACCGTATAATACAAATCAAACATATTGGAGGCGAACAAAGTTCCAAGACTATGGGATACGCACATAACTACGCACCCATATTACCGCTGACTTATTAACTCACTGATAAGTCGTTCCTAGGTTATATGTCCTGAGGCACCAATCTAAAATCCCCCCCCCCCCAGTGGCCTCATCAGGATGAGGTTGTCCCCTTTTAAAACCTCCCGCAATAGTAAGCAGCGTAGGTATGTCATACACATAATAAATCAATCATATAATAGGTTTCATCTCACCTTTATATATTCGTAACACAAATATAGGTATATCAAATCCTAGTTCATAAGTCTCATACATAGTCTCTCATTATCCTGAATATCGTACCTTTAATTTCATGACTAATTCACTTCTTTATCATACGCTCTTGAGTATTACTCAGCACTCAAAGTGTACCCTTTATTCTACCCATAAATCAGTAGGTGACTAACTATATCCTACTGGTCTAAATTACCATTGTCCTCAAATTCCTATAAATCAAATTAATTTCCTAATCAGGTAATCCTCTCACATTAACCGAATTAAGTTTCTCCCTAAATACGCCAATATGAGATCAAGCCTAATACCCACCTAGGCCTATTGGTCTTCAAACATAAGCCGAAGTATAATAAAACAAATCCCACGAAAAAATTCCAAAGTATTTTCTAACCATAATAAACAAAAGGAGAAAACTAGGTAGCCTAATCGATTCGGCCTGGTCCGAATCGATTTTCCTAGGACTGAATCTATTCACTCGTACAGGTATAGAAAATTCTCCATATGTGTTCTTATAGGTTTCTCTAATTTTCAACCCCAAATCCTCATTTTAATCATCCCAAACACCAATTGAAAAATTCTAAATGTTATACTAACATAATTAAACAAGTTCTAATATTCAAGAACTACAAAATCTTCGAAGGGAATCAATTAACTGGGTTTATTTCAAGGATAATCATTAATAACCCTAGTTTGTCATCTTCTTCAAGAACTAGCTTAAAATCCTTGAATTATTCATCAATATTAATCCAATTTCATGGCTTATCATATATATATCACGGGGGATGAAACCTATATCCATTTCAATTCCAAGTTATGATCCAAATCCTTTAGTTTTATCCAAATCATATACAACACATGTTCAATTTCAACCTACACTAACATGGGCAACATTATTGCTCAAAGTTAGAAAGATTAAACACTTGCCTCTCGAAGGAAGGTCTAATGTACTGGTGTATTTGTTAGGGTTGTGTTCCTCATTCTTCGATCTACACGGTGGGGGTCTCGGTGGTGGAAGATGGTGTCTCTTGACCTTAGCCTCCTAAAATTGACTCTTCTACTTCATTTGTGACTCTCCCTTGGATTTTGTGAATCAAAACTATAACTTCCCTAATGTATCAGATATATTCCCTCACCTAATTTCGTTGGTAATTAAAGCCCAAAAATATAAATCACCAAATGCCCTCCCGGGATGCCGGTTTGCCCTAAAATTGCTCCGAGACCCAAACTAAACCCCCAGATAAAATTTTCTGACTATCTCAATCCTTTCAGACACATTGGCGCACTCGAAATGACCATTTGGATTAATTAAGAATAATTTAATTTTTATTCCCTTAATTTAGTCCCGACACGACTGACGCTTGCATCCTGACTTAATTACCGTAATTATCAATTGTTTTATTTCTCAATTGCGATAATTCTCATAAATTCATAATCATATATTACTTTATTCACTCAGTAATATTCAATATAATTCTCACTAATAAATTCTAACTCTTATCTCACTAGTTAATATTTAATCTGATCCGAATTAATTATCAATTAATTTCCCATATTTAATTTAATTAATCCAATATTAAAAAATCATTAAAAATACGAGGTGTTACATACTTCCCCCCTTACAATGAAATTTCATCCCGAAATTCAGAAAGTAATAGTATACCTGGTAAAATAAACTCTGGATATTTTTTATGCATCTCATCATCCCGCTCCCAAGTAGACTTCTCGACATTATGTTGCCACCACTGAACACGTAGTAAAGGTACCACCTTCATCCTTAGTTTCCACTCGATACGATCTAGGATAGCAATTTTCCCCTCCTCATAAGAACTATCAGGCTGTAGATCAATCTCCTTTAAAGAAATATGAGTGTGATCCAACTTATCTCGAAGATAGCTCATCAGTGAAGAAATGTGGAATACGTCATGAATCATATGCAAGTGCTCGGGTAATCCAAGTCTGTAAGTGACTGCCCCAATTCACTTAATAATAGGGAATGTCCCTACATACCTTAATGCTAACTTCCCTTTCTTCCCAAATTGCATTATCCCCTTCATAGGAGATACTCGTAGCATTACCTGGTCCCCCACACTGAAATCACTGAAGAACCTCTTATAATTGGCTTAGCTCTTCTGTCTATCATGAACAACCCGTATGCGACTCCTAATCATCTCAATCCTGGATGATGTATCATGAATCACCTCAGGCCCGAGTAGCTTGTTAACCCCCACCTCTAACCAACAAGCAGGAGAACGATAAGGTCTACCGTACAACACCTTAAATGGGGCCATGCCAATAGTAAACTGATAAGAGTTGTTGTACGCAAACTCCACCAGTGGAAGGCACATCTCCCAACCTCCCCCAAAATCTAGAATACACTTACGTAACATATCCTCAAGCATCTAATTAGTCCACTCGATCTGCCTATCCGTCTATGAGTGGTAGGTCATACTCAAACGCAACTCAGTACCCATGGCCTCCAGGAAGATCTCCCAAAAATGAGACACAAAAATCTTATCCCGATCGTACACGATATTTCGGGGCACCCTGTGTAATATCACTATCTCCGTAATAAAAATCGGGGCATACTATGTCGTAGTATAGTCAGTCCGAACTGGAAAAAAGTGGTCTACCTTAGTCAACCGATCCACAATCACCCATATAAAATCATGACCCCTTTGAGAAGTAGGCAACCCTATGATGGAATCCAAGGAAATGTTATCCCATTTCTACATAATAATCTTTAGCGGCTGAAGAAACCCTGTCAGTTTCTGGTGGTCCACCTTAACTAGCTGAGAGGTGTCACACTTTGAAACGAACTCAGAAATTTCTCTCTTCATGCCATTTTACCAATACTTCTGCTTCATATCCTGGTACATCTTATCCCCACTAGGATGTACCTCAAATCGATATCCAAGCGACTCTATCATCATCGCATGTCGTAGATCCTCCCCCTCTAGAATAACCAGAGGTCCATTGAAGCCCAAGCCTCCCTCGAAACTCACTAAGTAAGACTCGATCCCCTCTGCTTGAAGATGTCAAATCCTCTCCTGACAAAATGAATCTGTTGTCTGGGCCTATATAACCCTCATCACTATCTGGGGCGTAAATGTCATAACTAAGATGAATGATTGGGCAACTGCATCCTATTATCCCAACTCCTTCCATTTTGACTTCCTCACCTCTTCCACCTCACCTACTGGCCTACGGTTCAACACATAAGCTACTATGTTAGCCTTCCCCGGGTGATACTGGATCTCAAACTAATAGTCCTTCATAGCCACCTACATTGACGCATATTCAACTCTCTCTGAGTGAACAAGTACTGCTGTGACTTGTGATCTATGAACAGGTAAAATTTCTCCCCCTAGAGATAATGTCTCCAAATTCGAAGTGTAAACATGACAGCTGGTAACTCTAAGTCATCATGGGTTAATTGTTCTCATGAGGCTTAAGATTGTGGGAAGCATAAGTTATAGCCTGATCCTCTTAATGTAACACTTCACCAAGTTCCTATAGGGATGCATCAGTATAGACTAAATACTCCACTCCCAGCCTCGGTAGTGCTAGCACTAGTGCTGAAGTCATATTTTCCTTCATCTATTCAAATGCCAACTGACATGCATCATCCCAAAAAAATGGTACACCCTTACGGGTCAAATTATTCATCAGGTCCGCAATCTTCAAAAAACCCCGGATGAATCGTCTATAATAATCAGCTAACCCTAAGAAGCTACGCACCATCGTCAGTGTCGTTGGCTATCCCCACTCCCTCACTGCTGACACTTTGCTCGGGTCCACTGATATCCCCAACTCAAAAATGATATGCCCCAAAAATTGAACCTCCTTCATCCAAAACCCATATTTCTCATACTTAGCATACAACTGATGCGCACGTAGTGTCTATAGACCCCGACACAGATGCTTGGCATGATCCTCCTCGATCTGGAAATAAATAGGAATGTCATCTATGAAGACAATGATAAATTGATCTAATAACTCTCTGAACACCTTGTTCATTAAATCCATGAACACGGTCGATGTGTTGGTTAGCCCAAATGGCATAGCTTGGAACTCGTAGGACCCATATCTCATTAGAAAAGTATTCTCCCACACGTACTTCTCCCTGATACGTAGTTGATGGTACCCCGACTTCAAGTCTATCTTCGAGAAGTAAGCAAATCCTCTCAACTGGTCGAATAAGTCATTGATTCCGTGCAAGGGATATTTATTCCGTATTGTGATTTTATTCAACTCTCTGTAATCAACACAAAATCGTAATAACCCATCTCTCTTCTTTACAAATAGCACGGGAGCACCCCAAGGCGAGGTACTCCTACGAATGAAGACATGTCCCAATAGCTACTTAATTTGATTTCATGACTCCTTTATCTTCGTCGGAGCCATACGATAAGGCGCACGAGCTATTGACTGAGTGCTTGACGTCAAATGTATCTCTCTACTTAGCGATAGTCCTGGTATATCCTGAAATACATCGGCGTACTCACGAGCAACAGGAATCGAATTAAGGGGAATCACACCTCCTGTAGAGATCTCCTCCTTTATATAAAATAAGTGAGTGGACGATCCTCCCTCGAGAAGAGGCATCGCTACTATAAACATCTCTTGACCAGGAATGGAGAAAACAATACTCCTACTAAAGCAATTGACACAACTAGAAAATCCATCCCAATAATAGCGTTGTATTAGGTCATGTCTAAAATGAGCATATCGGCTAGCAAAATAAGACTCCCAATCACTATACCCACACCCCAGCATATAAAGAAAATCATCGACCCATTACCCAATGACAAGTCTACAAAAGTCATTGTACCATCATCCGTGTCTAACAATCCTATGGCCCATGTAAATCTAGTGGCTATGAAAGAGTGTGAGGCCCCGTGTCTAACAAAATACATCCCATAGACCCGTGGATAGAAAACATACCCTCAAATGTGGGTGGATCCTGTGGAGTTGCTGCCTAGTGGACATTGTAAACACGCCCATATTGTAGATGTCCCTGCTGAATTGGGGTTGCTGGGATGGCAGGAAAATCTAGAACTGGCGTTGGTGCTAGGAGAGCGGATGGGAAGATCGATTCCTAAGGCTTTTGGTGAGCACCCTGCTACTGAGGAAACTTTCCCTTGTCGAGGAAATCAAATCATTTGTTGCCAGTCTTTCCACATGTAAATAATTTACTAAAAATATTTCCCCCTTTCTACCCCTATGGGCCTTAACCCTATTGGTTGTTGCCACCCATCCCTTGGCCCTTATGGCCCTGCTGGAACTTTTGTTGGATCGAGTAGCCCTATTTTCCCTATTTTCACTGATGGCCCTACTGACCCTGATGGCCATACCTGAAACCTCCCTGTCCATGATGAAAGCCCACTAATCTAAACCTCTTAGCAGAATCCCATTTATGGAAACCCTGCTCACTATACCTCTACTGACTCTGAGTTTCTTGTGCCAAGCTGGCACTACCTCCACATGTCCTACCCTGCTGGTTGAACTCACCTCCTCACTTTCTCCCCTTAACATGGAAGCGGTGATCTTGGAAGTGTAGTAATGCAGTATTGAGTACATCAGTATAAGACAACAAGGAGAGGTTACCCAAAACATTCTATTGAATCCTCCAGGTCAGGCCATCTACAAACATTTGAATCTTATTTTCTTTAGTAGGCACCTCAGCTAGTACCAGGTTTACTAATCTAGTAAACTCCTCATCATACTCTTCTACAGTCTTCCCCTCCTAGGTGAGTTCCAGTAGTTTTTGCCTCATCTCAGTCTGAATGGAGAAAGTAAAATATTTGAGGTCAAACCGCACACAGAAGTCCTGATCCGTCAAAATGTCATGCTCCTCTTCAGTATTAGTGGACTCTTACCACTGCAACGGTGCTCCAACTATCTTGAAAGTAACTAGTATCTTCCCTTGTACCTCTGTGCACTCATACATCCTCAAATGCCGCTAGATATCCTTCTTCCATTGTCTCTCCATAACAACATCAGAACTCCCCTGGAACTATGGGGGATGCGCCTTTGGAAGGCATATCTGACTCGCTTCCAAGCAGAAGGGAATGCATGTACTCGTCCTGGCGCCACTGCCGGTGCCGATGGTGGGGCCCACTAAACTACGGCTAGTGCTGCTTAACTGCCTAAGCAATGATGACAGCAACCTCGGTATCATTCATTGTACCCTGGGTATAGGCTGGCTACGACTCCGGTTGGGAATTTTTTTCCCTCGGTGCACGTTTGGGAGGCATCTAAAATGAGAAGGAATTTATAAATCCACAGTTATTAAATATCAAATAGCTGAAGACGTAATCATGTAATCAAGAATACAACAACCCAAATAATAGGGCTCTATATCAAAGAAAGATCAACTGAGAGCATAATAAGTCGTACATATCTTATAAGACTCTTGAACCTAATGCTCTGATACCACCTGTGACACCCCGCCAAATCAAATATCGGGTGATCAGTCCTTTATGAAATTTAAAATAAAATATTTGGTTGGTTCATTCTTAGCATCACTGTCAAAAAATATTTTTCTTTATTAATCACTTGATAATTAATTAAGCTAGTGTCAAAATATTTTACCCAATAATTAATTTCAGTTGATTTATACCATCTAACACATTCACCATTCTATTGAATAAAAAAATAATGAATAAAACATCATCTAACTGAATATGATAAAACTGGAATAATCTTCCCAGTTAAATAAAATCCAAACAATCAATCGTAATAATACCAAATCCAACTAAAATTGAAATACTGAAATGAAATGAGTACAAAGTCTCATGGACATAAATAAAATGAGGATGGGCGACACATGCCCTAACTGAGAAGCCTAAATTAAATAACTGAAATCATAGATGCGGAGACGTCTAAATACGAGGACCTACAACTCCCATAATAGCTACAACACGTCAAAAGATATATCAGTTTAAGTTTGGCGCCCCTGTGGCTGGACACCTAAAAATAATTTCACAAGAAAAACAGATTTTGCAAGAGATGGATCAGAGCCCGACTATAAAATATTTTAAAACGGTTTAGCAAGTATTTAAAATGCAGTCAAGAAAATATAATACACATATTAGCTTTCCGAACACTCACTTCAGATTCTCACCTCTCAACTATTGTGCACACTTAACGTTCCTCTAAACCATCCTACTTATCGTCATCACTAAACTATAACATAGACATCCACTTTCTAACTATCAGTCGTAGTAATAACCCTTATTTCCCACAAACTATTATTATTAAATATCCTTGCATTAATTATTCCAAATAAAAGTTTCACAACAAGTTTAAGTGTTACCATACTTAAGTTACTTAAGAATTTATCACCTTCCTTATCTAAAAATTTCACACAATAGATAATATCACAAGCATATATAAATATTCAACACCATATATTATATATACAAATATAGCTCCCCTAGACACAGCTGCAGTGCATTCATACTCTGCTATCTAGTCCCGGCGCATCTCGTACTAAATAAGAGTTACCGATTCGGAATCACTCACGAACCGTATAATACAAATCACACATATTGGAGGCGAACATAGTTCTAAGCCTATGGTACACATATATACCTATGCACCCAAAAGACCGCTGAATTATCAACTCACTGATAAGTCGTTCCTAGGTTATATATCCTGAGGCACCAATCTAAAATCCCCCCAGTGGGCTCATCAACATGAGACTCTCCCCTTTTAAAACCTCCTGCGATAGCAAGCAGAGTAGGTATGTCAAACACATAATAAATCAATCATGTAATAGGTATTCATCTCACCTTTATATATTCAAAACACAAATATAGATATACTCACGTCCAATATCATAAGTCTCATATGTAATATGTCATTATCCTGAATATCGTACGTTTAATTGAACGACAGATTCACTTCTTTATCGTACGCTCTCGAGTATTACTCAACACTCAAAATGTACCCTTTATTCTACCCATAAAATCAGTAGGTGACTCACTATATCCTATTGGTCTAAGTTATCATTGTCCTAAAATTCCTGTAACTCGAATTATTTTCCAAATTAGGTAATCCTCTCACAGTAACCTAATTACATTTCTCCAAAAATACGCCATTATGAGATGAAGCCTAATACCCAACTATGCCTATTGGTCTTCTAACATAAGTCCAAGTATATTAAAATAAATCCCAAGATAAAATTCCAAATGATTTTCTAACCATACACTACACCAAAAATGATAATCTGGCACGTTGAGGCAACGAGATTCTGTCACGGTTTAAAAGTGTGCCAGAATCTGGCGCGGTTTAAGCATAATCTGGCCTAGGTTAAAACCGCGCCAAAATTTCGCACGGGTTAAAAACGTGCCAAATATGGGTACGTTTCATTAGAAAAACAACACCCCAAAATTTCAAGCGGTGACCAAAATTTCAAGAGGGACCAAATCATTCTAACCTAAGTTTCTTTCTCTCTCTCTCTCTTACCCCACACTACTTGGCCTCCTCCACGATCCACACTACCCTCGATTCATCATCGCTGCCTATCGACTCCTCCAAGAGTCCACACTCTCCGGCGCCTTCATCATCCACGAGCTGTCATCATCCACAGACCTCTATCCATAAACCTCTATCCACGAACGGCTATCATCCACCATCCACCACCGGCGGTGTGACACCTCCACACCTCCACCGTCTCACACCTCACTCGCAAACTCTAGGCGGCTACTGCTGCTGCTAGACAACGACGACCACACAACCACAAGTCCACCTTTGTTTCTTCCTTTTGAGTTACTGAGTATGTTTTTTTTCCCCAATAAATTTCATTAGTTGTTATTATTTCATTAAATCAGAATAGTTCATAATTTTAAAGTTTAATAGTTTTTATTTGTTATTTTTGCTGTAATTATTGCTGAATTTTTTAGTAATTATTGCTGAAATGAGTTGTTGTAATTGCCATTGTTGCTGAAATTAGTTGTTAATTTTTAGTTGTTAAATGTTGCTCAAATTGTTGCTGAAATAAAATTATTAGTTATTTTTTTGAGTATGCTAAAATTAGTTATTGAATGAAATTATTGTAATTTGAGTATACTGAAATTATTGTCTGTTTGTAACATCTCTTATGTCTGGTGCATACAAAATGATAGTATAACTGATAAATGATATAACAGTTATAACTGATCTAACATGTTATAACTGATATAGCCTTGTATGTTGGGTCTCTCATGGTATGTTGTTTTTACTGCTACCTTATGGATGATTCAAAAATCTATAAATGTATTTTGTTTTAACATAATTAACTCCAATCATCAGATGATTGCATAAAAAAGCACAAATTATGCTAAAGAAATAGTCCAAGCTTATGGGGCAACAAACAACCAGGTGAGGCATGTGGAGAACACACTTATTAATTGGAAATCCCCTTGCGCATGTCAAATAAAGATCATTAGATATGGGAGCTCAAATGGAAACTTGGGACTAGTAACTTTGGGGGTCTTGCTCGAAATGGCTTTTATTTCATTGACTACTTACCACTTAATATCCTTTTCAGTTCCTCATGCTCTGACAATACTGTGAAAATGTTTTGTTATACTGGTCTTTTTGAATCAGAAATGGGAGGCCCCGCCTGGTGAGAAGACATAACTTGTGAAAACTCACCTACATAATATGATTATTGTAGCCAAGATGATTGGAAGCATGGTTGGTGTTTACAATGACAAAACTTTCAAACAGATTGAAATCAAGCCTGCGATGATTGGGAACTATTTGGCTGAGTTTTCGATATCGTATAAGCCAGTCAAGCATGGACGCCCTGGTATTGGTACCACCCACTCGTCGAGGTTCATTCCTCTCAAGAGAAAACTTCTACTGGAAATCTGGATACAAAAGTCATTTTGTTTTCAAGGACTGTCTACTTATGTAATGTGAGTATTAAGAATCGTTTATCAGATTATCTTGTTATTATGTATGTTTATGCTTTGATTTTTTTATATTTATGTTGAAATTAAATAACTTATATAGTTTAAATTGTAATAACTTCCTTGTGTTGACGTAGGGAAGTGATCTTCAAGTTTGCACAAGTCCTATGGGACACTTGCCAAGGGAACCAGATAAAGATCGATTGTAACGGAAATATTTTAATGCATTTGTTCAACCGAGTGTACAATGTGGAATGGACTCCAATGTTTTCACCGATATTTTATGCACCCAAACATCTTTTATCTCATTGAAAACACAAAAATAGTGTTCAACCACAAGGAATATCTATCGAGTATGAAAAAGTGTGGGAGGTGAGTAATTCCACTTGTGACAAACAATATCTATCGGTTGTGCTTTTCTCCTTGGATAGTATAGTTACATTTGATTGATTTAGTAGATACTATTGGTATGTTATTTTGGTGCTCATGTTGAATTTTCTAATCATTTTGCAGAGGGGGAACTTCAACTAGTTGGAAATTCAGTCCCAGATTTTGAGGCATAGGTTATATTTAATTAAGAATTCATCAAGGTAACGTACAACATAATTATGAAACATTAATTTCCATGTCCTAAGCATATAAACACTACTTTTTATTTAGTTAAATAATGGTTTTGCACTTGGGGACCTAGTTATCATAGTAGGCCCAGTAAGAGGCACGGACACCACGCACGGGAACAATGGAACTTGTAGGAGCTGACCGCGAAGTCCCGGGTCTCCCGGTTTTAGAATACGATGATAATTTGTAAAAATCAACACTTAGACATAAAAACAGGCCGTTAAAGGGTGAAAACACAAACCAGCCTCAAACGACCCCATAGGAGGCACGAACACCTCGCACGGGACCAATGTAACTTTTAGGAACTGACCGCGTACTCCCGGGTCTCCCGGTTTGAGAGTATGACGATAATTTACAAAAAACACACTTAGACTTAAAAACAGGCCGTTAAAGGGTGAAAACCCAAACTAGCCCCCAAACGACCCCATAGGAGGCACGAACACCTCGCACGGGACCAATGTAACTTGTAGGAACTGACCGCGTAGTCCCGGGTCTCCCGGTTTGAGAGTATGATGATAATTTGTAAAAATAACACTTTGACTTAAAAACAGGCCGATAAAGGGTGAAAATCCAAACCAGCCCCCAAACGACCCCGTAGGAGGCACGAACACCTCGCACGGGACCAATGTAACTTGTAGCAACTGACCGCGTAGTCCTGGGTCTCCCAGTTTGAGAGTATCATGATATTTTGCAAAAAACACACTTAGACTTAAAAATAGGTCGTTAAAGAGTAAAAACCCAAACCAGCCCCCAAACGACCCCGTAGGAGGCACGAACACCTCGTACGGGACCAATGTAACTTGAAGGAATAGATTGCGTAGTCCCGGGTCTCCCAATTTGAGAGTATGACGATAATTTGCAAAAAACACACTTAGAATTAAAAACAGTCCGTTAAAGGGTGAAAACCCAAACCATCCCCCAAACGATCCCGTATGAGGCACGAACACATCGCACTGGACCAATTTAACTTGTAGGAACTGACCGCGTAGTCCCGGGTCTCTCTGTTTGAGAGTATGATGATAATTTTCAAAAAAATAACACTTAGACTTAAACAGGCCGTTAAAGGGTGAAAACCCAAACCAGCCCCCAAACGGCCCTGTAGGGGGCACAAACACCTCGCACGGGACCAATGTAACTTGTAGGAACTAACCGTGTAGTCCCGGATCTCCCGATTTGAGAGTATGACGATAATTTGCAAAAATAACACTCAGACTTAAAAACAGGTCGTTAAAGGGTGAAAACCCAAACTAGCCCCCAAACAACCCCGTAGGAGGCACGAACACCTCGTACGGGACCAATGTAACTTATAGGAACTGACCGCGTAGTCCCGGGTGTCCTGGTTTGAGAGTATGACAATAATTTGCAAAAATAACACTTTGACTTAAAAAACAGGCCGTTAAAGGGTGAAAACCCAAACTAGCCCCCAAACGACCCCGTAGGAGGCACGGACACCTCGCACGGGACCAATGTAACTTGTAGGAGCTGACTGGGTAGTCTAGGGTCTCCCAGTTTGAAAGTATAATGATAATTTTCAAAAATGACACTTAGACTTAAAAACAGACCGTTAAAGGGTGAAAGCTCACATTATCCCCAAACGACCCGGTTGGAGGCACGAACACCTCGCACGGGACCAATGTAATATGTAGGTACTGACCGGGTAGTACCGGGTCTACCGGTTTGAGAGTATGAAGATAATTTGCAAAAATGACACCTAGACTTAAAAACAGGCCATTAAAGGGTGAAAACCCAAACTAGCCCCAAACGACCCCGTAGGAGGCACGAACACCTCGCACGGGACCAGTGTAACTTGTAGGAACTGACCGCGTATTCCCGGGTCTCCCGGTTTGAGAGTATGACGATAATTTGTAAAAAACACACTTAGACTTAAAAACAGGTCGTTAAAGGGTGAAAACCCAAACCAGCCCCGAAACGACCCCGTAGGAGGCATGAACACCTCGCACGAGACCAATGTAACTTGTTGGAAATGACCGCGTAGTCTCGAGTCTCCCAGTTTGAGAGTATGGCGATAATTTGCGAAAATAACACTTTGACTTAAAAACAGGCCGATAAAGGGTGAAAAACAAAATCATCCCCCAAACGACCCCGTAGGAGGCACGAACACCTCGCACTGGACCAATGTAACTTGTAGGAACTGACCGCGTAGTCCTGGGTCTCCCAGTTTGAGAGTATGATGTAATTTGCAAAAAACACACTTAGACTTAAAAACAGGTCGTTAAACGGTGAAAATCCAAACCATCCCCCAAACGACCCCGTAGGAGGCACGAACACCTCGCATGGGACAAATGGAACTTTTAGGAACTGACTGGTAGTCCAGGGTCTCCAGATTTGAGAGTATGACGGTAATTTGCAAAAAACACACTTAGACTTAAAAACATGCCGTTAAAGGGTGAAAACCCAAACCAGCCCCCAAACGATCCCGTTGGAGGCACGAACACCTCGCACCGGACCGATATAACTTTTAGGAACTGACCGCATAGTCCCGGGTCTCCCGATTTGAGAGTATGACAATGATTTGTAAAAATAACACTTACACTTAAAAACAGGTCGTTAAAGGTGATAAGCACCCAAAACTGTACAATTTATACCCCAAATAGATGTATTTTAGTTGCTAATTCTTGACAATATGGGTCTTATGTGCTTAAATGTTTATTATGCACGCTTAATGCACGTTGCGGTGTTCAAACGCGTATTTCAAGGCAATTGTGGTATTACGGAGCTAAATACCAAATTCCCTGACCCTAACCTAACCCATCCTAGCCTAAACTTATCCCTAAACTTACCCCGAGCATGTGTGTGTTTTAGTTGTGCCCTTTTATTATTTTTTAGATTTTTAGTTTGAGTCATTTTAATTTTAGGATTATTTCAGAATTTTTTAGATTTTATTTCCTATTTTTATATTTTATTTCTATTTTTATTAATATAATTTTATTTTATTTTATTAAGTTTTTAGTTTTAGTTTTTATCTTATTTTATTTTATTTTATTAGGATTAGTTTTTAGGAATTTAGTTTTATTAGATTTTATTTTTTTATTAGGACTTTAGTTTTAAGTTTAATAGATTTACATTTTTCTTTTCATTTCTTTTTAGTTTTAATTTTTTATTTTGAGTCTTTATTTTATAGGAATTTAATTTTTAGATTTTTAGTTTTTATAGTTTTTATTAGTTAGATTTTATTTTTATTTTTAGTCTTATTATTTTTTGGTACAAATTTTACAACACACACACACCTAAACTAACACCCTCACCCTCACCCTTATCCCATACACACTCACACACTCTATCACCCTCACCCCCTTCTTCTTCCCCCATCACCCACCTCTTTCTCTCTCCTCTCTTTAAACAACCACCTCCATTAACAACCAACTTAAACCAATCTCTCTCCTCAAAACCAACCACCATTCTTCCACACCCCATAGCAACCCACCTAACTCAGTCCATGAACTCCGGCGAGCTCAACTCCTACCGCCGGCAGCCCCTCTCACTCTCTCTCCCTGCGATACCCGGCCACCCGCGACCTCAGCCATGCCGCCGCGACAACCCCCTCCTGTCGGCGATCCCACGGCTGTCCCCAAGCTGCCAGCGACCCTCCTGACCTGTCGCCGGACCCACCTGAAAACCTGCCAGCGCTGACACCCTCCGATCGGACCATCCCTCTTCCGGTGCCAACCCGATTCAAATGCAACCCAACAGTTCCAAACCCGGTTTAATACAACCCAAAATCCATCCCCAATACCCATATTCCATTTGATCCCATCTTCTATACCCATTTCCCTTATCACCCATTTCCATTTCCCCAAGCCACGACCTGCCAACAAACAAGCTTAAACCAAACAATTACCCCATGTGCCAAAAAACCCCTTTTACCCATTTAAGTCCCAATACCCATTATACCCCCCAACTAACCAACTTAACCCCAAAACCCAAAATACCCCTCAAGCTAAATCTGATTTCATCCTCACCCACTTGACCTCACCCTTTCCATGCTCACTCAAGCCCATTTACCAATTTGCCCCTTAGACCCATGCTCCATGCATACAATATAAAAGCAAAGAGAAGGCTCATTTGAAGGGAGATTTTTAGGAGGATCAACTAGAGAGCTTTTGGAGAGAAGAATAGAGAGAGAATTAGATAGAAAACACATTTTAATTTTTCTAGTAGTTTAGTATTTTTTTTTAGTGTTGTAATTAAGTAAGATGATTGATGAATTGAAGAATTTAAGCAATTGAAGGCTATTTGGTTTGATTACTCCTCTCTAATTTTCATTGTATGCTCTTATTTGATTCTAATTTCTATTGGATGATGATTATGGAGGGCTAATCACCTCATTCAAGGGGTGATTGAAACCCTCATGAATCCAAGTCAAATTAGTTTGTAATTTTAATTTTGATAATTTCCTTTGAGTTGTACATTTGATTCCCACTTTATTTTCACATTGAGAAATGGAAAATCAACCTTGAAAAAGGTATGAAAAGTTAATTAATATTTGATCAAGTGGTTTAAGTTAGAGATAGACATACCATTTGATTTTAATATTAATTTAATTTTCATCTACTCTTGATTTCATTAACTTCTTTCAATTTAAAATTAGTTGGACACATTATTCCTAGGGGATGATTTGTTTGGTTAATTTTAATTCAATTAGAGTAGTGCTTGTGGGAATTAAATTTGCTTTTCTAAAAGAGTATTTAATTAATCCACTAGATTAATGAGAATTAGCTTTTGAATTAATTAAATGTTTTGGAAATTAACGAAATTAAAATAATACAAGCTTAGTTGATTTGGGGAATTGAGGGTGGATTTCTCTTCCCTTGAATATTTTTATCTCATTTAGTTACACTCTCACTAATTTCCATCACTCACTAGTATTTTTGTCACACTTTATTTTAGTTTGATTACTCTTACTTTTGTTATTAGCCTTAGTCATATTCACTCATCCTCAAAACTTGTTTTAATATTGAAAAAGCATACAAAAAAATATAGAAAAATATAAAACAAAAAAAAAAGGTAATTAGAAAAAGTGACTTGCACAAATTTTTCTCTTATGTGCTTCATCCTTGAAGTTGGTTCGATAATCCCTTACTTACCTCTATATTGTTAGTATTTTATATTTGTTGTAGGTATTTGAGGATTTTGATTAGCTTGGTTCCATCAACAACATACATAAACAAATTCAAGTTATCAAATGGCGTCGTTGCCGCTTTGAGGACTTTGAGGCACTCGAGAAGGAATTGTGCTTGCCATCCATTTAGTTCATATTTTTCATTTTTTAGTACTACTTTTTATTTTTCTAGAAGTTGTGTATTAGGACCTTATTATATATTGGCTTGTATTGCGGTGCTTAGAGACACCATTTATTTTCCAATTAAAATTGTAATAAAAGAAGATAAGCATGATAGGGAAACCGGACAAGGTAGAGAGAGGGCGTCCATTGGCGAGGATTTATAAGCCTCTCTACTTTGGGTCGGTAGGACTCCCGGGGCCGACTGAGATTGGTGTATTCTCCCCCCGGTCGACTCAACATATTCTGCACCCCACGGCCTAAAAACCGTGGGAGGTACATTTCTTAAACCCTCGCGCCCTCTTGTTAGCGAGTTCATATTTTGTGTGCTCCTCCATGCTCTTGTGTGAATTTAATTCTTGCATTTAATTTTGAATGGAATGATGAATTAAATTGACTAAGACCTACACCCGGTCACTAACGAGAAGGGATTTCATCACCCAACTCAATCACTTATCCTTTGTGTGCTACCCTAGCCATCATTAATTTAAAATCAATCAACTAGATAGCCCCATAGGATACGGTGTTTGTAGGACCCTTTTTGATCATTTTGACTTGTAGGATAACCCGTAGAGTCCTCTCCACCGGGCAAACCCTCGAACGGTTCGCTTTGCGGCACGGAAGTGTCCAGGGAAACTGGGTTTTAAGTGCGGCCGCCCAGTAAAACGGGTTTGTGCTGTCCCCAGCATTGTACCGGCCGATCGTTTCGTCGTAGTAGCTTTGTGGAGAATCTCTGTGGCAAGCCTCTTGGCATCTTGTGATTAAAGTAGGAACACACATTTTGCAAAAGGTGATCACTCATATAAATTCCGTGATTTTTATTGCCCGCGGATTTCATTAAAATTTGACTACCCCTCTCATTAAATTTCAAGATAAAAAATTGGTTATGTGCTAGTAGGGATTTTTCCTTTACTTGTGTGTGTCCAATTCCTTTTTCGGTAGTCCATTTTAGTGAATTCGTCCAAATTCTTCGAGTCCAAAATTTCCCCCCACCTTGTTTTTCCACAAAAATCCAAAAATATTTTCTTTTCTTATTTTTATATAAAAAAAACACTCAAAAATATTTTCTTCTTCTTTTCCTCCTATAAACAAAACTCCAAAAAAATATTTTCTTTCTTTCCAATACCAAAGCAAAAATCCAAAAATATTTTTTCTTTTTTTCCAAAAAAAAAAAAAAAAAATCCAAAAAACCAAAAAGAATCCATCTTTGCATGCCCACGTGGAACCGAGTTAATCGTCGATTAATTCGTTCACGTAGTCTCTCTCTCGTCTCATCCACCTTAGGAGAACCAAGTGTTCCCCTTACTTCTTCCATTCCACCGATCACTTTGAGTTGTCCCCGAGTCGACATCTCTAATCCCATCATTCATCCACCCACCATGGCTGAAGAGCGTGCCTTAAGGGACTATTTTGACCCGATAACGGCCACCCCACCATCTTGCATAGTTCTTCCACCCACCCCGGCGGAACAATTCGAAATTAGCCCGGCAACCATTTCCATGTTTCCCAATTTCCATGGTCTTGAGCGTGAATCTCCATACACTCACTTGCGGAAATTTCTCACGATTTGCGCTACTTTCAAAAATCAAAATTTAGATGAAGAAAATGTTCGTCTTCGCTTGTTTCCATTTTCTCTCCATGATAAAGCATCCATGTGGCTACATTCCTTGTCACCGGATTCTATCCATACATGGGAACAACTTGTGAAGAAGTTCATGTCTAAGTTTTATCCCATAAGTAAAACCAATGAGGTTCGCCAAGCCATTCAAGATTTTCGTCAAAAGCCCACCGAGCAATTTTGTGAAGCATGGGGACGTTTTCAAGATTATATCAATAGTTGCCCACATCATGGTCTCGAGAAGAGTCGCCTTTTCCATAGTTTTTACAATGGTCTCATTCCTTCCACTCGCACCATGATTGAGTCCATGCACAAAGGCAAATTCATGCACTTAACTCCCACTGCCGCCTACAATTTTCTCCTTGAATTAGGCGATGACTCCCAAGATTGGGAGGGCACCAATGAATTTTCGAGATCCGAGCCACCACGAGTAGGTGGCACTTATGAGGTTAAAAATGATCCCGATTTTAAATCCTCGCTCCATGGCTTGAACACTTTGACTAAGACTGTTGATGCTCTCAGTTGCTCTCTTTCTAAACAAGTGATGAATGTCAATGAGTCTAGTCCTTCTTGCCATGTCTGTTTAAGTCATAATCATTTATCTCATTTGTGCCCCCTTATTCACGATGATCCTGAACCCACTCTTGCCCAAGCATGTGCCTTTGATACCACTCGAAAACCCGCACCACCGTCGTTTACTTATAATCCGAATAATAGGAACCATCCCTATTTTTCTTATAAGTACGACACTCACCTTGCTCCATCACAACCACAACAACATGTTGGTGGTCCACCCGAGTTTCATCAAAACCCACAAAGGCAACATCGCCCTCCTATCCAGAATCACCATGCTCCTTACCACCAACAAAACCATCCATCATCCTTTGTCCCCCAAGGAGGACCGTCCCACCCCAATCATCAAATTGTCCCTGTCCCACCTTCGTCCTACGAGTATTCTCCGCCGCTTAGTTCTAACCGAGAGTTGGTCCCCCAACCCCCTTATGACCCTCCACCTCCATCATCCACCTCATCTATTGAGAATCTCCTCACTCAATTCATCACGACTCAACAACAAACCACCCAAGTGCAGACTCAAGCCATCCAACGGCTTGAGAAATGTCTTAATCAGTTTGAGTCTAAGCGAGAGAAAGGTCATTTTCTGAGTCAACACATTCCTAACCCTAAGGGGAATGGAAAGGAGTCGGCTTATGAGGTTGGATCCCCTTCCACTCCACCCACATACCAAGCGAACATAAAAGCGGTGAGTACTCTACGATCCGGTAAACAGGTTGACAATGGTGTTGATGCTCCCTGTGATGTTCCCATCCCACCCACCCAGATTTGCCCATTAGAACCACTCCCTAAGATCCCACCTTCCCATAAAGCCACCGACAAGAATGCTTCCACACCTACTGAGGCCACCACTACTTTTGTCCCTCGAGCCCCTTTCCCTCATAGGTTGACCCCAACGAAGAAAGCTCAACAATTTGATGAAATCAAGCAAGTTTTTCAGAATGTTCACATAAACATTCCATTTCTCACCGCCATCCAACAAGTTCCTTCTTATGAAAAATTCTTAAAGGACATGTGCACTATCAAGCGACGGACGAATGTGCCCCGTGATGCCTTTGTCACTGAGCAAGCCACATCCCTCATCCACGAGAATGGTGTTGTGAAATATAAAGACCCTGGTCGTCCCACTGTCTCGGTAATGATAGGAGATCAATTCTCTACTAGGGCCTTGCTTGATCTTGGAGCGAGTGTAAATTTGCTACCTTACTCTCTCTACCTCGAGTTAGGTTTACAAAACATGAAACCTACACGGGTAACTCTTCAACTTGCGGACCGATCTGTGAAAGTGCCTAAAGGAATTGTTGAAGATGTTTTGGTGAAAGTGTCTGACTTTTACTACCCTGTGGATTTCATCATCTTAGACACTCCTGCTCCCGACCCAACCAATATTCCTATCATTTTGGGTCGCCCATTTTTGGCAACTGCCAATGCCATCATCAATTGTCGAGATGGGTCAATGAATCTTTCTTTCGGTAATATGACCGTCGAAGTCAATATTTTCCACCTTATGCAACAATCGGCCGATGTTGATTCCATTGATGAGGTATGCCTGATTGACTCCTTAGTCCAAGAGATGTTGGATACCACCTACTCAGAAGATCCTATCCACCAATGTTTGGCTCACTTTGGGTCCGACTTTGATATTAATTCTTCCATCTCCGAGGTCAATGCCTTGTTAGACTCTACACCACTGTTGGACACTTCCACTTGGGTTCCTCCATTTGAGCCTCTTCTTCTCGATACTCTTCTTTCTGTGGATAACCCAGTCAACTCGTGTCCCGATATTCTCCCGGACTCTATTTCTGCATCTGAGTCTGATGCCTCTCCTGCGCCACCACCTAGTTTGGAGCTTAAGCCATTACCTACTGAGCTGAAGTATACCTTCTTAGGCCCAAACCAACATCACCCCGTCATTATTGCTTCTGACTTGACACCGTATCAAGAAGAGCAATTGGTCCACACTCTCACTCAGCATAGCACAGCTTTAGGGTGGACCATTTCTGACATTCAAGGTGTCAGTCCCAATGTCTGTAGCCACCGCATTCATTTAGAAGAGAATGCCAAGACCTCTCGTGAGCCACAATGCCGACTCAATCCGGCAATGAAAGAGGTCATTCGAGATGAAATTCTAAAGTTGCTTGATGCTAGTATTATCTACCCCATTTTAGATAGCCAATGGGTCAGTCCCATTCATGTGGTGCCTAAAAATTCTGGCGTCACCGTTGTCAAAAATAGTGACAATGAGCTTGTGCCTACCCGCATACAAACCGGCTGGCGTGTTTGTATTGATTATAGAAAGCTCAATGCTGTCACTCGCAAAGACCACTTCCCTCTCCCATACATTGACCAGATGCTTGAATGCTTAGCTGGCCATGCTTACTACTGCTTCCTTGATGGATATTCAGGGTACAACCAAATACCTATTACCCCAGAAGATCAAGAAAAAACTACCTTTACCTGTCCATTTGGCACATTTGCGTACTCTCGTATGCCCTTTGGCCTTTGTAATGCACCTGCGACTTTTCAAAGGTGTATGACTAGTATTTTCAGTGACATGGTAGAGCAATTTCTCGAAGTCTTTATGGATGATTTTTCTATGTTTGGTTCATCCTTTGAACAATGCCTATCCCATCTCACTATGGTCCTTCAGCGTTTTCAAGAAAAGAAGTTGGTTCTCAATTGGGAGAAATGCCATTTCATGGTAAAAAAGGGTATTGTTTTAGGTCATGTTGTCTCCAGCTCCGGTATTGAGGTCGATAAAGCAAAAGTCGACTTGATTTCCTCACTCCCCATTCCTAAGTCTGTTAAGGACATTCGCTCCTTCTTAGGACATGCGGGCTTCTATCGGCGCTTCATTAAGGACTTTTCTACAATCGCGCGACCTTTGACAACCCTTTTATCCAAGGATATCCCTTTTGTCTTTGATGAAGCATGTGTTGCTTCTTTTGAGCGCCTAAAAGCTAACCTCACTTTCGCTCCTATCATGCAACCTCCTAATTGGTCTCTCCCCTTTGAGATCATGTGTGATGCTTCTGATTTTTCATTTGGTGCCGTTCTTGGCCAGAAAGTTGACAAGCGACCACATGTCATCTCTTATGCTAGAAAAACCCTGCATGATGCTCAACTTAATTACACAACCACCGAAAAGGAGTTGTTAGCTGTTGTGTTTGCTCTTGATAAATTCCACTCATATTTCATAGGTTCCCCTATCATCGTGTATACTGATCATGCTGCTCTTAAGCACCTTCTTCATAAGAAGGATTCAAAACCACGATTGATACGGTGGATTCTCTTACTCCAAGAGTTTAACCTTGAAATTTGCGACAAGAAAGGTTGTGAAAATGTTGTTGCTGACCACCTCTCTCGCATCACTGTCACTTCTGACTGTGATCATATCCCCATTTCTGAGTCATTCCCCGATGAACAACTATTTTCCCTCTCCATTTCACCTTGGTATGCTAATATTGTCAATTTTCTTGTTACCGATCAACTTCCTAGTCATTGGTCAAAACAGGATCGCTCCAAATTCATGGCGAATGTGAAGTTCTACTCTTGGGATGACCCGTTTCTCTACAAGTATTTCCCCGATCAAGTCATTCGTCGCTGTGTTCCCGAATGTGAACAACTCAGTATTCTGTCCTCTTGCCACAATAGTGCTTGTGGAGGCCACTTTGGCTCAAAGAAAACTGCTGCCAAAATTTTGCAAAGTGGTTTTTATTGGCCTACTCTTTTTCGCGATGCCCATCAATATTGCCAGGCTTGTTCCAATTGCCAACACTCTGGGCATCTCTCTCATCGTCATATGATGCCTCTCACACCCATCCTCATTGTTGAAATTTTTTATGTGTGGGGTATCGATTTCATGGGACCATTTCCCTCCTCTAATGGTTTTCAGTATATTCTTGTTGCTGTTGACTATGTTTCCAAATGGATGGAAGCCATTGCCTGCCGCACCAATGACCATAGAGTTGTGGTCCAATTTCTCAAAGAGCATGTCTTCACGCGTTTTGGAACCCCCAAAGCTATCATTAGTGATGAGGGTAAACATTTTTGTAATCGAGTCTTTGAAAACCTTGTCAAAAAGTATGGTGTTACCCACAAGGTTGGTCTCTCTTACCACCCACAGACTAGTGGTCAAGTTGAGGTCTCTAACCGTGAGATCAAGCAAATTCTCAAAAAAACCGTCAATCCTAATAGGAAAGATTGGTCCTTAAGCTTGAACGATGCATTGTGGGCATATCTTACTGCTTACAAGACTCCAATTGGCATGTCTCCTTATCGCTTAGTTTTCGGCAAGCCTTGTCACCTTCCTGTCGAGCTTGAACATCATGCTTATTGGGCCGTCAAAAGCCTTAATTTCGACATTGATGAGGCGGGTGTGCATCGAAAGCTGCAACTTAATGAATTGGAGGAAATAAGAAATGTTGCCTATGATTTGTCCAAAAAGTATAAGGACAAGATGAAGTGGATCCATGACCAAAGTATCATACGCAAAGAATTCCACCCTGGTCAAAAAGTTCTGTTGTATAATTCTCGGTTGCATCTCTTTCCCGGGAAATTGAAAACCAGGTGGTCTGGACCCTTCATTGTTCAGTCAGTTACCCCTTATGGTGCCATCACTGTGCAAAATCCCAAGGATGGTAGCCTCTTTCAAGTCAATGGTCAACGCTTGAAGCCCTTCTTGGAGCTAGGCTCCACTCACATAGAATCTATTGACCTTGTTGACCCCATTTATGAAGACTGACCATTCAGTTTTGTTTGGGGGTGATTCTTATCCCCCGAATTTTCTGCCACCCTGTTCTATCCTCGGTTATCTTTTTTTTTGGGTGAGTTCCCATCGGTCTGGCTGAAGACATTAAACTTAGCACTACCGGGAGGCAACCCGCGATTCTTGTACTTGTCTCATCTTGTTTGGGGGTGGTGTTTCACATCACCCTATGCTTTCTCATGCTTATAGAGTTGTACATCTTTTACTCAAGTTTATTATTGGCTACATCTGTCCACTTCATTAGCGGTTCATTCTGGTAATCTCTTTCCTACCTTATGCTCTCAATTTTAAAAATCATTTTACATAACATCGAGGACGATGTTCCTTTTTGTTTGGGGGTGGGGAATTTTATCAAAATCGTGCCTCTTTTGAAAAATTTTGATTTTTGAACCTGAATTTTAAAATTTCGTGCAGTTTCTTTCATCTCACTCGTTGATGTGAATTTTCAATCATCCATCTTTCAAAAATCTAGGAATCAAGCTAGAGAATATTTTTTCTAAATAGCTTATGTAATACATAACAAGGCACTTTGCACTATGAATTCCTAGACTCAACAAAAATTTGCGCACTTATCATGTCACTACGATTTAGAGTTGAAGAGTACTACAATTCTCAAGAGAACCTTAAGGATCACTAGTAGAGACTTTAGCCCGTGAGATTGGTGCCTTTCACCCTTTTAGAGTGTTTTACGCAATCTCCGAGTCACAAGTTGATTCAACTTCTTTTGGGTCCGCACTTTAATTGTTGTATGATCTCATTTTCTTTCTTAAAATTTTGGTTGATCACTGAGAATGACATCTTTTTCGAGTTGTAAGAAACACGTGTCTTGATATTTGTCCCGATCACTAGGATTTTCATCCATATACCTACCAATTTCCCCCCATATCACATTTACATTCACTTCACCCATTATATTCCCATATCTCATATATATTCCCCTCACCATCCATATATTTCCCCACACATCCACCTATCACCTCCATTTATATCATCCATTGTCTTGAGAAAAAGAGTGTGATTTCAAAATATAAATGTCTTCAGTGTTAGTTTGAAAAGTGAGAGAAAAACAAAAAAAAAAGAGAAAAAAGAAAAAAAAAAGAAAAAAAGAGAGAAATAGAAAAAATAGAAAAAAAAGAAAAATCGAAAAAAAAGAGAGAAAAGAAAAGAAAAGAAAGAGAGTGTGTAGTTAGTAGTTAGTTTTGAAATAAAGACATTTGTGCCTAATGTGTATACACTCTTCTTTCGCATCCATTTTTCATCCATTTCACATCGCATATCCACCATCCATCCATCATACCATCAACCCATCCTATCCTACCTCATCGCATCCCACATATCCCATTTCATTTACCCCCTCAGCCATATACATACATATTCCCCTTAGTGTTCGGGCGAATGAAAGTCAACGTGGTGAATAACTCGACATTCTCACTATAGTGGTTAGCATTCCTTTCATGAGATCAATTTTCTTTCTAATTGTTCGTTCTTTCTTATACGTGTGTGAGACATTTGAACTTGCTTACATTTACTCATCTCCTCACACACAAGAGCGATACACTTACCAATATCTCGAGAATTCGTTTGAGAGAGATATATACGTGAGATTTGAAGTTGAAGCGTTGATTCCGACAAGGCAATCTAGCAATTACTCTTATGATGCTCGACCCGTTTTGACTGATTCACACTACACACGTTGAGTTCTAGGAAGGATGTGCCTTTAGTATTTACTTAGCTAAACTTTTTACAAATTCTATCTTGTATTTCTCAAATCATTTTCTCATGTGATGGATTGTGCGATTATTCTACATCTAATAAGAGATTGAGTGCCTTTCAATAAATTTTTTGCAAATAAGAATTTTATGGGTATATTCCCTGCAAACCCTCACGAGACACAACTCGTCCTGTAGGGCAACCTAAGGTTTAAAGGCTTGTTGCACATGCTAAGTGCAATCGCAAGTTCCCGTGAAAGTGGTACACTTTTAGTTTCTTATCCGTCTCTTTCTCTCCATCTTATTGCTCGAGGACTAGCAACGCTCTGTTTGGCGGTGGTGTGATAAGCACCCAAAACTGTACAATTTATACCCCAAATAGATGTATTTTAGTTGCTAATTCTCGACAATATGGGTCTTATGTGCTTAAATGTTTATTATGCAGGCTTAATGCACGTTGCGGTGTTCAAACGCGTATTTCAAGGCAATTGTGCATTTTACGGAGCTAAATACCAAATTCCCTGACCCTAACCTAACCCATCCTAGCCTAAACTTATCCCTAAACTTACCCCGAGCCTGTGTGTGTTTTAGTTGTGCCCTTTTATTATTTTTTAGATTTTTAGTTTGAGTCATTTTAATTTTAGGATTATTTTAGAATTTTTTAGATTTTATTTCCTATTTTTTTTTATTTTATTTCTATTTTTATTAATATAATTTTATTTTATTTTATTGAGTTTTTAGTTTTAGTTTTTATCTTATTTTATTTTATTTTATTAGGATTAGTTTTTAGGAATTTAGTTTTATTAGATTTTATTTTTTTATTAGGACTTTAGTTTTAAGTTTAATAGATTTACATTTTTCTTTTCATTTCTTTTTAGTTTTAATTTTTTATTTTGATTCTTTATTTTATAGGAATTTAATTTTTAGATTTTTAGTTTTTATAGTTTTTATTAGTTAGATTTTATTTTTATTTTTAGTCTTATTATTTTTTGGTACAAATTTAACAACACACACACACCTAAACTAACACCCTCACCCTCACCCTTATCCCATACACACTCACACACTCTATCACCCTCACCCCCTTCTTCTTCCCCCATCACCCACCTCTTTCTCTCTCCTCTCTTTAAACAACCACCTCCATTACAACCAACTTAAACCAATCTCTCTCCTCAAAACCAACCACCATTCTTCCACACCCCATAGCAACCCACCTAACTCAGTCCATGAGCTCCGGCGAGCTCAACTCCTACTGCCGGCAGCCCCTCTCACTCTCTCTCCCTGTGATACCCGGCCACCCGCGACCTCAGCCATGCCTCCGCGACAACCCCCTCCTGTCGGCGATCCCACGGCTGTCCCCAAGCTGCCAGCGACCCTCCTGACTTGTCGCCGGACCCACCTGAAAACCTGCCGGCGCTGACACCCTCCGATCGGACCATCCCTCTTCCGGTGCCAACCCGATTCAAATGCAGCCCAACAGTTCCAAACCCGGTTTAATACAACCCAAAATCCATCCCCAATACCCATATTCCATTTGATCCCATCTTCTATACCCATTTCCCTTATCACCCATTTCCATTTCCCCAAGCCACGACCTGCCAACAAACAAGCTAAAACCAAACAATTACCCCATGTGCCAAAAAACCCCTTTTACCCATTTAAGTCCCAATACCCATTATACCCCCCAACTAACCAACTTAACCCCAAAACCCAAAATACCCCTCAAGCTAAATCTGATTTCATCCTCACCCACTTGACCTCACCCTTTCCATGCTCACTCAAGCCCATTTACCAATTTGCCCCTTAGACCCATGCTCCACGCATACAATATAAAAGCAAAGAGAAGGCTCATTTGAAGGTAGATTTTTAGGAGGATCAACTAGAGAGCTTTTGGAGAGAAGAATAGAGAGAGAATTAGATAGAAAAATACATTTTAATTTTTCTAGTAGTTTAGTATTTTTTTTAGTGTTGTAATTAAGTAAGATGATTGATGAATTGAAGAATTTAAGCAATTGAAGGCTATTTGGTTTGATTACTCCTCTCTAATTTTCATTGTATGCTCTTATTTGATTCTAATTTCTATTGGATGATGATTATGGAGGGCTAATCACCTCATTCAAGGGGTGATTGAAACCCTCATGAATCCAAGTCAAATTAGTTTGTAATTTTAATTTTGATAATTTCCTTTGAGTTGTACATTTGATTCCCACTTTATTTTCACATTGAGAAATGGAAAATCAACCTTGAAAAAGGTATGAAAAGTTAATTAATATTTGATCAAGTGGTTTAAGCTAGAGATAGACATACCATTTGATTTTAATTTTAATCTAATTTTCATCTACTCTTGATTTCATTAACTTCTTTCAATTTAAAATTAGTTGGACACATTCTTCCTAGGGGATGATTTGTTTGGTTAATTTTAATTCAATTAGAGTAATGCTTGTGGGAATTAAATTTTCTTTTCTAAAAGAGTATTTAATTAATTCACTAGTTTAATGAGAATTAGCTTTTGAATTAATTAAATGTTTTGGAAATTAACGAAATTAAAATAATACAAGCTTAGTTGATTTGGAGAATTGAGGGTGCATTTCTCTTCCCTTGAATATTTTTATCTCATTTAGTTACACTCTCACTAATTTCCATCACTCACTAGTATTTTTGTCACACTTTATTTTAGTTTGATTACTCTTACTTTTGTTATTAGCCTTAGTCATATTCACTCATCCTCAAAACTTGTTTTAATATTGAAAAAGCATACAAAAAAATATTAAAAAATATAAAACAAAAAAAAGGTAATTAGAAAAAGTGACTTGCACAAATTTTTCTCTTATGTGCTTCATCCTTGAAGTTGGTTCGATAATCCCTTACTTACCTCTATATTGTTAGTATTTTATATTTGTTGTAGGTATTTGAGGATTTTGATTAGCTTGGTTCCATCAACGACATACATAAACAAATTCAAGTTATCAAAAGGGATCAAACCCAAACCAGCCCCGAAACGATCCCGTAGGAGGAATGAACACCTCGCACGGGACCAATGTAACTTGTAAGAACTGACCGCGTAGTCTTGGGTCTCCCTGTTTGAGATTATGATGATAATTCGAAAAAATAACACTTTGACTTAAAAACAAGTCGTTAAAGGGTGAAAAAGCCCAAACCAGCCACCAAACGATCCCGTAGGAGGCACGAACACCTCGCACGGGATCAATGTAACTTGTAGGAACTGATCGTGTAGTCCTGGGTCTCCCGGTTTGAGAGTATGACGATAATTTGCAAAAATGACACATAGACTTAAAAACAGACCGTTAAAGGGTGAAAAATCCAAACTAGCCCCAAACGACCCCGTAAGAGGCACGAACACCTCGCACGGGACCAATGTAACTTGTAGGAACTGACCGCGTAGTCTTGGGTCTCCCGGTTTGAGAGTATGATGATAATTTGCAAAAATGACACTTAGATTTAAAAATAGGCCGTTCAAGGGTTAAAACCCAAACTATCCCCCAAACGACCCCGTAGGAGGCACGGACACCTCGCACGGAACCAATGTAACTTGTCGGAACTGACCGGGTAGTCCCGGGTCTCCCATTTTGAGAGTATGATGATAATTTGCAAAAATGACACATAGACTTAAAAATAGGCCGTTAAAGGGTGCACACCCAAAATAGTCCCAAACGACCCCGTAGGAGGCACGAACACCTCGCACGGGACCAATGTAACTTGTATGAACTGACTGTGTTGTCTCAGGTCTCCCGGTTTGAGAGTATGACAGTAATTTGTAAAAAACACACTTAGACTTAAAAACAGACCGTTAAATGGTTAAAACCCAAACTAGCCTCCAAACGACCCCTTAGGAGGTACGAACACCTCGCACGTGACCAATGTAACTTGTAGGAACTGACCGCGAAGTCCCGGCTCTCCCGGTTTGAGAGTATGACGATAATTTGCAAAAATAACACTTAGACTTAAAAACAGGCCGTTTGTGGATGAAAACCCAAACCAGCTCCCAAATGACCCCGTAGGTGGCACGAACACCCCGCACGTGACCAATGTAACTTGCACGAACTGACCGCGTAGTCCTGGGTCTTCCGGTTTGAGAGTATGACGATAATATGCAAAAATAACACTTAGACTTAAAGCACAGGCCGTTAAAGGGTGAAAACCCAAACCAACCCCCAAACGACCCCGTAGGAGGCACAAACACCTCGTACGGGACAAATGTAACTTGTAGGAACTGACCGTGTAGTCCCGGGGCTCTCGGTTTGAGAGTATGATGATAATTTGCAAAAATAACACTTAGACTTAAAAACAGGTCGTGAAAGGGTGAAAACCCAAACTAGCCCCCAAACGACCCCGTAGGAGGCACGAACACCTTGTACGGGACCAATGTAACTTGTAGGAACTGACCGCATAGTCCCGGATCTCCCAGTTTGAGAGTATGGCGATAATTTGCAAAAATAACACTTAAAAACATGCCGTTTGTGGGTGAAAATCCAAACCATCTCCCAAACTGTCCCGTAAGAGGCACGAACACCTCCCACGGGACCAATGTAACTTGTACGAACTAATCGCCTAGTCGTATATGTAATTTTTCTGCTTGTATATGCAATTTTTCTACTTGAATATGAATTTTTTAAAAATGACTTGGTTACTAATATTGTATCTTTTTTGTGTCTTGTTTTTTTTTTGTAGGATGGCATTCAATCGTTAGCTTTTATCCACTTGGAATGCATGAAGAAGTCAATGCTTTACAACAGGGGGATTGTTTATTTAGTGTCGTTAATATTCAGGATTCTATTTTTTGTGTTATGGCTGAGCAGGCTTCAGTAGTTTTATGGTTTAATTTTATGGCCGTGCTGGCTGTAGTAGTTTTATTGTTGACTTTTATGGCCGTGCAGGCTTTATATGGGTAGATTTTATGTTAGCAGGTTTTGGAATGCTAAAAAAATAGAGGAAACTTTGCCCAATTTTTTTTTTATATGGGAACTATTAATTCTTTTAATTTTTTGAAGTTATTGTCGACTTTTATGGTCATGTGCGGCTTTATATTGGTATTAACTCTTGTAATTTTTTGAAGTTTGAATGCACATTAGTTTATCAACAACCTGCGATATTCATAATTTGTGAATTTTCTTGATTTTTTTTGCAAATAATAAATATTTTTCCTACCGGATTTGGAATTTACAGATTTTCCAGATTTGTTTCCTATTATTATTTTTTTTAATCAACCAAAAAATCTGGCACGGTTTTAAACCGTGCCAAAACTGTGCCAATGTATAAAAATGAGAATGCTTATAAAACAATCTGGCACGCTTTATAACCGTGCCCAAAACATGCCAGAAAATAGACAATTTGGCACTGTTTCAGAGTGTGCCAAAAGCGTTCCAGATTTAACATCTAGCACGGTTTAAAAGCGTGTCAAAAGCGTGCCAGATAAAAGAACTGACACAGTTTAAAATCATGCCAAAAGCGTGCCAGTTTGGGAAAACTGGCACGGTTTTAAACCGCGCCAGAAAATCTGGCACGCCTGATTCTGGCACGGTTTTGAACCGTGCCAGATTGCGTCTGGCACTGTTTTAAACCGTGCCAGTTTCCTATTTTTGGTGTAGTGATAATAAACAAAAAGAGAAAACTGGGCAGCCGAATCGATTCATCCTGGTCCGAATCGATTCAAATTTGTCGAATCGATTCTCCTAGGACCGAATTGCTTCTCTCGTACAAGTATGGAAAATTTTGTATATGTGTTCTTACGGGTTTCTCCACTTTTCAACCCCAAATACTTATTTTAATCATCCCAGACACCAATTCAAATATACTAAATGTTATGCTAAAATAATTAAACAAGTTCTAATTTTTCTTTACACCAAATCCTGCATATGGTCACTCCTAGGGGGTCACGACCCAAAGTCATGACCACATCAACTTTGGGGTGACCATATCCATGACCCACTTTGATCATGGATGCTCGTGGAAGTGGTCACAACCCAAATCCCTAATCTGTGTGGGCCATGGCCAGGTCGTGACCATCATGGCGCTAATTCCGCGCCAAAGTTCCCTCCGAGTTTTGCCACTAATGGGTCACGGCCTATGTCCGTGACTAATTCTACAATGCACACAACATGGGTAAAGACTTTGGTTCATGACTATCTCAATCTTTTCACGGGCATGGGTGGCGACTTAGGGTTGTGACCACATGGTTGACTATGCGTTGATGTGGGAAAATTTTAAGGTTCGTGGCAGTGGGTTACGGCTCTAGGTCGTGACCAATGTCCATATACTAATACCATTTTCCCTCGTTTTCATTTCTTACTACATTAATCTCTCTCTCTCTCTCTCTCAAACCCTAATTTCCCCCCCTATCTCTCTCAATCTCAAAGGTAAAGCCTAGTTTTTATGTTTCTGATTTAAACCCTAGTTTGTATATGTGTGTGAAAATGTGTGTATTTATGTGTATGTGTGTGTTTGTATCTGTATGTGTGTGTACGTGTGTATATATATGTGTTTGTGTGTGTATATTTGTGTGTATGTGTGTGTGCATCTGTATATGTGTGTGTATATCTGAGTATGTGTGTGTATCCCCAGTTTATGTGTGTGTATATCTCTATATGTGTGCGTATGAGTGTATATTTTTTTCAAGAAAAGGGTTGTTAAATTTAGGAGTTGAAATTTATTGCATTATTTATTGGGTATTGTAAACATTGATTGGAAATTGTTATTTAGAGGTTGAAATTAACTGCAGTATTTAATGGTATTTATTGGGTATTGTTAGTACTGGCTGAATGTGGTTACTTAGAGATTAAAATAAATTGTCAAATTTATGGGTATTATCATTTAGGGCTTGAAATTTATTAAGAGTTTGAAATTAATTGAGTATTTTAGTTTCCGCACTCCAATCAAACTAATATACTCAAAATCCTTTATTTATTATCAAAACCTTAAACAAACTAATATACCCTAATATACACACCGTCATATATTTTTCTCAGGAAAAATGAGCCATGATGATAATCACTGGAAACAAGAGTTGGAGTGGTTGAAATTTGACTGCACACGTAACTCTTTTATTATTAAGCGTCGTATATAGGGTACTCCAATTTATAGGTATGGGAATAAAAAGATTGAACAATTTAACTACCTTACCTATTCGATCGTATTCTATTTTTCCTATTATAAAACTAGGATGATGTTATACAAAGTATATTTCACATGCACAATCCAAATGTAGCCCTGACCTTGGTTACGTTGTTGGAGAAGGTGAAAAAAATCCACATGTTATGTATACAACTGCGTACAGAGAGTGTTGACATGGACTGTGATGTATCGCTCCATATGGAAGCTAAATTGAATCTTGCTAACAAGTTGAAAATGAAGGGATTCTGAGTTCATGACATGTATATCTACACATCACTCATAGTTACCCTTCCTCCTGGTTGGTCACGTGCAAAAATTAATAGGTTCTTAAGAACTAACACCGAATGGATGGGGATTTGTCACATTGAACTTATTCTAAAGTCTTACTTTAAAAATTTATATATATAGTCGTATGCTTGATTAATTAATTGTAATTTCTTATTATAAATTTTTAGTAACTCATGGTTTTTAATTTTGTAGATAATGTTGGAAGGAAACAATCCAAGGGAACAGAGTGCCAAGGGAACACCGCAACAAGGTTCACCATCTCATGCAGAACCCGAATTCTCAGCACCAATTGGTGACCAATACACAACTCCACCAATGGTTTCCTCCTCACCAAGTCCAACTGATTTGACACTCTCATCCACCACTCCCATTTCTCTACCACCCCCATCCAACGTTGTCAATGCCTCACACTCAACCCAAAAGAATCCCATTGGGTTCTCCCTTCTCAAGAATAACCCGATGGGTGATAGGAATGACGTGCTAAACTTTAAATCTCAGTGTTTGGGTTTGGGAAAAATGAACGTGGGGGTTGGTGGACCTAAAAACTGGAACTAGGTTGATCAAGCTGTCAAGGATGATATATATAATCAAATCTCCAAGTATTTATCCTTTCCCGATCATTCCAAGAATAAGGTTCTATCTTGTGTTGATGAATCATTGAGGACATATAGGAGAAACCTTAGAAAGAAAATTCTCCCGAAGGAGGAAGCGAGCTATGATATTTTAACTTTTAAAGAGAGAGTGCCTCTAAATATTGAAATTTCGGTGGAGTAGTGGAATAAGTTTTTGGAGAATGAGGTAACGGAAAAAAATTTGGTCCAAAGGGAGGAAAACAAAAAAATAGGGAACAAAAAACTAATATCCACATATTTGGATCCAAATACTATGAGGATGTGAAGAATGAATGGGATAGTAGGACAAAGAATGGTCATATGCGGGTAAAACACCTAATCGGTCCAACATTTTCGTTCATGCTCGATGGGGTAAAGATAATACACTCCTTTCGCACTTAGCTGAGACACTAAAATAAATAGAGTCTATTAGCAATCAGTCAAGTTCGATCCCTACTAATGACTTTGATCTTGATAATGATGCCTTGACCCAGACCTTTGGAAAGGACAAAGGGGGGACGAGAGGTCTAGGCTCATAAATGCCAAAAATGAAAAGTCAACAGATCGTACCTCATGTGGATGAGTTCTCTTCGATCAATAATCAATTTTTGTCCAATGAAGAATGGCATGCCAAGACCGATGAGGATGTCTAGGAAATCAAAAATACCCGGGAAATGTTAAAAGAACAAATTGGACAACTTGTGTCCCTTTTCCTAAATTATGTGGCCATAATTCGGCCTCCTCCTCCTCAAGGTTTTACCTATCCTCCCCCATCAAGTTTTCGTTCCAAAATGATTCCTATCCACCATTCAACTCCCAAATGCCTCCTCATCCAACATTCCCCTCCCAAATGTCTCCACATCCAACATTCCCTCCCAAATGTCGCCTGTCACGGGACTTGGATCATCATTAACAACTCATGGTGATTATGGCAAAAATTACTATTTCAAATATCTGAGTAATAAGAGGTTTGTTGGGATATGAACACTCATCTCCAAGGTTATTGGAACTAAAGTACACAACCGACCATTGGAGACGGGTGAGGATCAAATACTGGTCAATGAAATATAGAACGGCTGCGGTGATGTAACTGTGTTCGCTGCAGGCGAGGATGGGCTGGAATTAAGGAATTATGAAAACTCTTTTCTTGCTTGGCCAATTTATCTGTCGGAAAAGATCGAATAATATTTTGTTTTGTTTCAATTGTAATAATTATTTTTGTTTCAGTTGTAAGAATTTTGGTTTTGTTTCATTTCAAGAATATTGGTTTTGTTTCCGTTTAAGAATGTTGGTTTTGTTTTAGTTTTAATAATATTTTTTTATTGCTTTAGTTGTAGATTATTACATTTATTATTACATAGATTTTAGTTTTAACCTATATTCACATGACTGGAATTTGTAGATTATTACATGGATTTCCCACTATACAAAGACTGGATGGGAGAGACTGATCGAATATCAAATAATTATGTAAAGGGTGTTAAGGAATTTGTTAAATACGCTTTTAAAATTCTTTAAAATGACAAGATTTCGTGTCTGTGCACCCATTGTGAGAACAAAAAATATAAGTCATTGGAATACGTTGAGTTGCATTTTATACAGTGGAGAATCTATCAAGACTATAAAATATGGACATATCATGGTGAAAAAAATATACCTTATGTTTCAAAAAAAATTATCGGTGCCCGACCTCATAATGGAACCCCAACGGGTGAAAGTGATACACGATTCACCAACACATCATCCATTGACCGGTTTATTGATGATGCTTATGAACTCCACAACTGTCAAAACCACCAATTTATGGATACGGATAATGCGCACTGTGGCCACCTAAATGAAAATTCCGATGTTAAACTTCCAGGAGATTGGGGATACATGTGGTTGAAAGTCGATGCAGCTAGACCGTTATATAAATATTGCAATGAAGATAACTTAGTCTTATATGCAATGATTGGTTTGCATAATTTGAAGAGTCAATTTAGTTTGTTTGGGAACAGCGTAACCGAAATTCTTAAGTGGGTTAAAGATATTCTCCCAAACGGGAACACATTACCAGAAAATTATCCTACCATGAAGAAGAGCTTAAAGGCTTTGGTTTGAAATAAAAAGTTATTCCTGCATGAAACTATGATTGCATAATGTAATGCAACGAGAACAAAAGGAAGGATGAACAAAAGGAAAAATTTCACGACAATTGATTTTAGGTCATGGGTATCAAATGAGGTAAATTTCACATCTTATGTGTGGGGTTATTTATTCGTGTGTGATAAAAATATTCCCTGATATGAATTCATTAATAAATGCATCTTCTAAAAAGAAGTTATGTCCCTTCTAGGCTTGCACGCCTACCAAAAGGCCCTAGTCTTTGTATGAAAGAGTTTAAAAAATTTTGCACCAACGGTTTTGATTTCATTTCATATCCATATGAGGAAAAGATTTTGACACAAAATAGTGGAATATCAATTTCTGCCTCAACCATTTGTATCACTAGTAAAAGTGATAAAAATCCAAAGAATACTGTGACACCCCGCCTAATAAAATACCGAGCGATCACTCCTATATCAAATTAAAACAGGAGTCTCATATGGATCATTCTTAGCATCACTGTCGAAAATCCATTTAATTACTAATAACCTATTAGGTTGGCGTCAAATTTTACTTAACAACTTGTTTTAAACAACTACCGAATTAAAACATCCACACAGTTTGTGTAAATGAAACTGAAATGAAATAAAATAACCGAACACTCGATCAAATTATACAACCATATCGAATGTCGTACTAAAAGAATAAACAAATGCAATTGGGATGTTAACCCAAATGTTTATACAGTGCTTCCTATCTAGAGTACAAGGATAAAAGCGTCTATAGAAAACCTGCACGCATCCACACCTGCTGCAACCGACATCTGACTCGAAAGATGTGCCATCCAGGTGTCCCTGCGCCCACGCGACCGTATCGAAAAGATCTACAGTTTTAATTTTTTGACCAAGAGCCGAATCGATTCTCCCTGGCCGAATCGATTCGGTTAACACGCAGGTCACTATACACCTTCATAAAAAAAATTCAAACATCCATTATTCTCCATTTTTGTTGTTTCTAAGCTCATCTAACTACTCAATAAACATCTAATCTATGTTTTACAACTAACACATCAATTTATTTGGGGTATTAAACCATTTCTCTTAGATTTCAACCCTAAAATCATAAAATCCCCAACTTATAATTTTAACCCATTTCAATCCATTTCTTCACTCCATTTACATGGACTTAACATTAGAAATCATTAATAGTTTACATTACATCAATATGTAAACTCATATTCAAATTTTACCAAATTTATTTTAAGGGTTCTAACCCAAAATCATATGGTTTACCAACTATAATATGAAATAAATGCACAAAACGAAATAAAGTAAGTATCCACTTGCCTGGAGGATGAAATCCGACGACCTCGAGCCGAATCCGACGGAGTTTGGCCCGAAATCTCCATTTTCTCCTCTTTTCCTCTCCTCCTCTCTCGCTTCTCTCTTTTCCATCTCTTTTCTTTCTATTCTTTCCCTCTCTCCCTCCTTATATAAGGAGAAAGGGTTTTAACCCTTAAAACCCAAAAATGACTCGTTTACTCAATTACGAGCCCGTTTAACTCCAAAATTCCCCAAAACTCAATTTCAATAATCATACACTCTTTTCTAACTATCTCGGTCATTCCGAGACTCACGGCGCAGTTGAAATTCCCATCCGAGGTACTTGACCGCAAATCACTATTTTAACCCAAAATAAATAAAAGCGGCATTCCCAATAAAATCTTACCTCGTGTCGCTTTACTCAATAGCGACATATAATTAAAATTCTTCGACATATTTAATCCCAAAAGTAGTTACAAATTCCATCGAAAATCATCTAATCCTCAAAAATCCCAAAAATCATAAAAATCACTATTCCGAGAAATTCTCCAAATTCCCAATTTATACCCAATTATGGAATTTAATTGTCTCCAAAAAGGATGGGTTGTTACATAATCCCCCCCTTACAACGGAATTTCATCCTCGAAATTCGGATTCAACCTACATCACCAAACTAGGATCACAAATCCCACCACATCTTAGTACCCCCAAAATCAAAAGGTGCTAACACGATAGTCGTTTACCATATTCCACCTACCTCAAGGTGTACTCCAAAGTTCTAGCTTCACCATAAGCTCATGTAAATCTCTACCCATAATGCACAACAATGACGCGTTACTCCGATGGCTTATCTTACTCCCAATAAGAGAAATGAGTTTATAACTACCGCTTTACATCTCGCAAAGCTTCAACTTTATATACTACGTCCCTTCTATTTCAGGCGGTATATAAACCAACTCACTAAGGTGCCCATACACCTTTTTAACCCGTGCACATCTGCACATCCATTGTGAACGTTCGGCACATAACACTCTCTCCAAATAAGGGTCTTCTTTCCTCAGTGTAATACTCACACATGGGTCCTCCCAACCCGCAAAATTTCATTTCCCTAACCTCGGCGCCACTAGCTCTTCAAACTTACATCTTAATAATGCTACGGTCTAAGCATTACCCTACCTAAGTGAAACGAGTATAATCCTAAGTATATCCCTAATGCCCAAGGCCTCTCTCAACTTCCGACATTTCCTTGGTTTCATGCGTGGGACGTCTCGCAAAAGCGAAATCCGAACAAGGAACCCTCCCATTACACTACTCCCTCGCCTTATCGGTCATTGAGATATAGAGACCTAAGGCACACCAGCGGGATGTCCAAATTCCTACCTCATTAACCTACGAATGCATTTCTACTATTCTATCCTCCCACCTATATGAAAAGGAAATCTAACTAATCGAAGTGCCAACTCTCTGTAAAAGCACTACGAACATCATACCCAAAACATACTTCCTCAAAATTTGCCTTTTCATTAAGGCCTGACTATAATCCTCAAATCAATTTCTCTAAGTCCTACTTCACCCACCCATTTGTGGTGAGAGGACCACTTTAGTGCTTTTCCATAGCACAATATTTCCCTAAACATACCATCATCACATGGCTCATGGTATATAGTGCTTCATCCACACTATAAGACTTATGAAGAAAACCCACATCCTTGCATCCTATAACATCTCTCCACTCCCGACGTCGTTAAGGTTCACGCGTGGAGCGTCTAGCATAGTGAAATCCAAATAAGGAACCCCTCTAATTACACTACTACTTAACTTTGTCGGTCGTGGAGGTCCGTCAACTTCAAATATGCAATCGGGATACCCTATCTCCTCTCTCAATAAAATGTGGTTTGAACTCCTAACTCTATCTAGGAGCCACACCACTAAGCTCATCGCACTACACTCAGTCTCTGTGTAATCAATAATGAGCTTAAACTCACAGCTCAACAATCAGCCCTACATACCTTAAATCACATCTATAAGGTCGCCACATACTCAAATTGCGATAATGAAACCTCTGCTCATCGAAGTCCCATCTATGCACATAATAAGGGCGAACTCAACCTGTATTCAGGTGAGATATAGCAACAACAACCCGTTACACCCTGGAACTGCAGACATGATAGTCTTTCCATCATTAGCCTGTTATCTCTTCGATCAACCAATAACATATTATGCTCACCATATTACCATACTCGTATAATACATATAAAACGAGCATCACAAGCTATATATATTCAAAATATCAACACCCGCCTTTATGGAGAATGAAGAAAAATAAAACTCCGCTATCGCGGAAAACATATAGGCATACATGATATAATGTTATCGATACCGCCACAACTCAAATTACACACACGAGTCTAGGACTAACGAACACCATGACTTTATCTAGCCATGCCACTTATACTTCTTCATATCACTCTTTATCCACTGTCGGCCTCTGACCGATCCTTATGTGAATAATCCCAAAACAGCATTCTTTTCATTCCTACTGAATCATGGGGACTCACGGTTAAAACTCTCCGTAAGATCCCTTTCGAACCCTTACTTCACTGAGAAATTCAACTTTAGTATCACTCTCTACTACAGCAGTACTGCGATACTTATAACTACTATTCTTTAGTAGTCGCCACTAATATCCTTAGCAAACACTACAAAGGAAGTGACCTCTGCTACACTCCTAATTCCCGACTTCTACCAGCTGCTCTAGCTAAGCCTCACCTCTTGCTGCCATCCAAGACCCGCACACGAATCTCGAACGAGCCCGCAAAAGATTTCTATAATCTTATAATATGGTAGGAGAACGAAATCTCACAAGAGAAATCAACAATCCTAATCCTGAGGCTCAATATCAAATTGAGAGCAACGCTGAAAGTGTAGTACGTCCGTACAGATTCCTAAGGACACTAGAACCTGATGCTCTGATACGATCTGTGACACCCCGCCTAATAAAATACCAGGCGATCACTCCTATATCAAATTAAAATAGTAGTCTCATATGGATCATTCTTATCATCACTGTCGAAAATCCATTTAATTACTAATAACCTATTAGGCTGGTGTCAAATTTTATTTAACTACTCTTTTAAAACGACTACCGAATTAAAACATCCACACAATTTGCATAAATGAAACTGAAATGAAATAAAATAACCGAACACTCGATCAAAATATACAACCATATCGAATGTCGTACTAAAAGAATAAATAAATGCAATTGGGTTGTTAAACCGAATGTTTATACAATACCTCCTATCTAGAGTACAAGGATAGAAGCGTCTATCGAAAACTTGCATGCATCCACAGTTGTTGCAACCGACGTCTGACTCGAAAGATGTGTCATCCAGGCATCCCTATTTCTGAACACCAATATATATATATATATAGCAAGAGAGGAAAAGTAGATAAACGGGTTAGAGCCCGAGTTTGAAAATATTTTGCAAGTGAATAAATGATTTATTTTAAAAATATGTTTTATCTCATATTTGAATTGGTATCGTACTCCCATGAGATACCCCTCACCTCTCTTCTAATAGTGCACACCTAGAGCATCCTAACAAAATACCCTAGTCAAGCTACCCCTGCCTAACTGGTACGTTAATCCATCTTCTAACAACCCAAGTACCAAGGGCTAAACTTCTCTCCATTCTCAACACTGCGCTAAATTCGTGCGTGGGGTGTCTCGCGAAGAGAAATCCAAACAAGGAACCCCCCCGATACACTACTACTTGGCAGGCTTAATGGTAGAGAACCATTAGGCCCGTAGTACAAAACCAATATATAAACACATACTCATATATTAATATACATATCATATTCACTCTTGTATACATCTTACAATATACATCCGGATAATAACTTTCAGACTGAGGTTTCATTTACAAAATGTTTACTATTTCCATTTCATTTCAAAACTTTCTATTTCCCTTCTTCTATCCAGGAAATATATTTAAAGCAAGTTTTATTATCATAAAAATGCTTTTCCATTTTATAACATCCCATTTCCCTTCTTACATCCAGGAAATGTATTTAAAAGCCATTTTTATTATCATAAAAATGCTTTTAACAAATCATATAACGCGTTCTAAGACCGCCCGTCGGAGTTTCCTCACTGTGTGCGCCCCTAAATGGCTATCATCTTCCAGGGCCTATCATCAAGATAATATGGGATCCTACAACGCAAGACATCAAGAAGTGCCCATATGCCTGTGAGAGAGTCATATCCACACCCAAAATTACCTCACCAGCACAGAAAACATACAATAATCGCTCATATGGCCTAGGACCATATCCACCCTGCATTCATTAGCCAGGGCGCGTCACCATATGCACGTAACTTCCCTTATGATAGCAATTTAGAGAGGTGTGTATACATAAATTATCATTTATGAAAATCATTTCTTTTCCATTTGAAAACATTCATTTTGTTCATTTTCAAAAGTTATTTATATCATATCATATATATACTTTAATCACATAGTATATATATACCATATATTCCTCATCGAATATATATATATATATATATATATATATATATATATATATATAGCCATAATTGCCAATCACGTAATAATATTTAAGTATTCTCTCTCTTAAATATTCTCACACCTAGATCGCTATTTAAGGACTTGTGCATAAACCCAAATGTACCAATTTATACTAATAATAGCATTTAAGTAATCGCATTCTCACAATACTTAACCCAAAAGAATTTACAAGCATTCATTAAATTCATACCCCAGATCGTACACTAAATTAATCTGAGGTTCCTTCTTTCATCCCAGGGTTTACTCACCATCAATACCATTATCTAGTAGTCCTAATATCATATCTAGAATCCCCGATAATAATCTCCAAAACCATAGTTTAAATCTCTTTAAACTTTAAAAGGAGAAAACCTCAAAAGTCTGCCAGTACCGAATCGATTCGCAGGGTACCGAATCGATTCGGCCTGTCTGAATCAATTTGAAATGGTTCTACTTTCAAACTGTCTCTTACCGAATCGATTCGGCTGGTCCTAAATTCCCAAATCTGCTTAGGGTTTTATATATAATCCAAAAACTCAAAAATTAATCCAACCACCATTTAAGTGATAACTCGGATTTATTCCTACAAACCCAAGGTTTTCATATCTCCTAAAGTCCTTTAGAGGTCCTAACATTCTTTTTGGCAACCCCTAATATTTATCTCCAAATAATTCTAGCGTTAATTTATGACTAACTATTTCGATCTCGGACATCTTTCCGTAGAAAAATCACTGTAAATAAAAAAAAATCAAAAAAATACACGGTCGGCGCCCACACGACCGTATCGAAAAAATCTACAATTTTTAATTTTTTGACTAAGAGCCGAATTGATTCTCCCTGGCCGAATCGATTCGGTTAAGATGCAGGTCACTATTCACCTTCATTAAAAAAAATCCAAACCTCCATTATTCTCCATTTTTTTTGTTTCTAAGCTCATCCAACAACTCAATAAACATCTAATCTATGTTTTACAACTAACACATCAATTTATTTGGGGTTTTAAACCATTTATCTTAGATTTCAACCCTAAAACCATAAAAGCCCCAACTTATGGTTTTAACCCATTCAATCCATTTCTTCACTCCATTTACATGGATTTAACACTAGAAATCATTAAGAGTTTACATTACATCAATATGTAAACTCATATTCAAATTTTAGCAAATTTATTTTAAGGGTTCTAACCCAAAATCATATGGTTTACCAATTATAATATGAAACAAATGCACAAAACGAAATAAAGAAAGTATACACTTGCCTGGAGGATGAAATTCGACGACCTCGAGTCGAATTCGGCGGAGTTTGGCCCAAAATCTCCATTTTCTCCTCCTTTCCTCTCCTCCTCTCTCTCTTCTCTCTTTTCCATCTCTTTTCTTTCTATGCTTTCCCTCTCTCCCTCCTTATATAAGGAGAAAGGGTTTTAACCCTTAAAATCCAAAAACGACTCGTTTACTCAATTACGAGCCCTTTTAACTCCAAAATTCCCCGAAACTCAATTTCGATAATTAGACACTCTTTTTCGACTATCTCGGCCATTCCGAGCCTCACGGCACAGTCAAAATTCCTATCCGAGGTACTTGACCGCAAATCACTATTTCAACCCAAAATAAATAAAAGAAGTATTCCTAAGAAAATCTTACCTCGTGTCGCTTTACTCAACAACGACATATAATTAAAATACTTAGACATATTTAATCCTAAAAGTAATTACAACTTCCATCAAAAATCATCTAATCCTCAAAAATCCCAAAAATCATAAAAATCATTATTCCGAGAAATTCTCCAAGTTCCCAATTTATACCCAATTATGGAATTTAATTGTCTCCAAAAAGGATGGGTTGTTACAAATACAGTGCTAACCTATTATGGTATAATCCAACTAATCCTATAACTTGATTACTTCGATTTGACAAAAATCGTATTATATTGTGATTAGGAAAAGGTGGAGGATACAACGAATGCTTGCGAAGTTAATACTGACTCCAAACTTATTATGGTAGATTTATCAAAGCAGAAGAGTAAAGATCGCATAGTCGAGGAGCCGAGCCTTTTATTTGTTCCTTTCAGAATGTAAAAAAGGTATTCTACTCGAAGTGCATAAAAGATGGCAATTGGTCTATTGTTTTGCATGCACCAAAGGGTATGACTACTGAAGTTGATGCATTAAAGGCTCCAAAAGAGTTCTAGTCAGCTCTTGATGACAACCTTAATTTGAAGGATCTTTTCGTTGATTTAGAGGAAGCTTGAGTATCAAAATATTATGTTAACCTTATCAATCTTATTCGTATCCTATTTTGATATTGACATTTTATTAGCGCTTTACATTGATGTATGAATGTTTAGTTACTTTTACGAATATCTTATATGGTTTATGTAAGTTAAATTTTGATAATATGATATGCTCAGTCGAATATTTAGTTACTTTCACAAGACGCTCGGTTTGAGAATAGAGACATTTGAGTTTGTGATTGGATCAAATTGACCCAGCTCAATTTCCACGTGTTCCTATACATAAACATTTGTTGATCAGTTTCATTGATGCAGTGTTCATAAAATGAAGTTAAATTAGCTTGATTTTATGAAGATTGTATTAAAGAAACTAGTCGACAAATGTACATGTAAAAGAATATGTTGGGGGCTCTAGGATCAATTTGGCCCAATCACACATTAAGAAAACTCTATTTAATGGCCTTCTTGGATCGTAGGAATTAGGTACTTTTTATTTTAACTGAAGTAGTTATATAATTGATATGCATTTATATTTCAAATTTTTTAGATGATAGAAGGAGTACGGGATAATTATTAGTTTTTTTTGGTTTGGCTGTTGGATAATTATTGGTTGTTGTCTTGTTTTTGAATAGTATGCTAGAAAGAGTACGAAATAATTATCGGTTGTTGACTTGTTGTTGGTTTCTGGATGTTGGATAATCAAGGGACCCCCGATTTGAGAACACGATGTTAATTTCAAAATATCTTGACGTAGGCTTAAAAACATGTCGTTACGGGGCGAAACCTCGAAACACCCCCCAAACGGCCCCGTAAGAGGCACCAACACCTCGTACTAACTCCTCTCACGGGGCCGTTTGGGGGGGTGCTTTGGGTTTTTGTCCTTTAATGGCACGTTTTGTAAACCTAATTATAGATATTTCTAAATTATCATCATATTCTTAAACCGAGGGTCCCGTGACCATGCAATCAGTTCCTACTAGTTACATTGGTCTTGTGGGTGGTGATCACTCCCCTAAAGGGGCCGCTTAGGGGGCGCTAAGGGGTTTCACCCTCTAACGGCAAGTTTTCAAGCATAAGTGTGGATTTTCTCAAATTATATTCATATTCTCAAATCGGGGGTCCCATAACCACGCGATCGGTTCCTTCGAGTTACATTGGTCCTATGCAAGGTGTTTGCACCTCTCACGGGACCATTTGGGAGATGCTTTGGGTCTTCACCCTCAAAAGGCATATTTGGCAAGAAAATCTACCTTTTCCGGCCTTTCCAAATGCATCATGTTGTAAAGCTCATTAAAATTGTTCTAGAAAGGAGTCCCAAATAATATGATATGTTTTCCCATTTGGAGTTTGATAGAGTATTACAAATACGACTCCTCTCACTACGGGGAGTGTGGCCTTTATCAAGAACCACCAATATAGAACACTTCAGGGAACTCAAGGTGGCCTCACAGGGAACTCAACTTATGCTCCGGAGTCGAAGGATGGGGAAGCAGTTTCTGCTGAGATGGCTAGGCAATTGCCCCAACATTTTGAACAATTTGTAGTAGAAGTCCGACCCCACCGTTATGAAAAAAAGAGGTGGCCTCACAGGAAGATTAAGATCTTGACAACCCTCATTGAGGGTTTTCAAGCTGTTAATCTTCCTGTAAGGCCACCTTGTAATGTTGAGTTCCATGACCCACTAAGATGACCATTAGATGATCAAGGACATGGGTCGTGACCATAGGAAATGGCAACGCTCGATTTGGTCACAAACCAAATTCGTGACCCACAACTTTGGTTAGGTACCAAATTTGTGACCAATCGCCCATTTTGGTGTAGTGTTCAAGAACTACAATTTCATCGAAGGGCATCAATTAATTGGGTTTATTTCAAGGATAAGCATTAAGAACCCTAGTTTGTCATCTTCTTTAAGAACTACCTTAAAATCCAAGAATTATTCATCAATATTAATTCAATTTCGTGGGTTATCATATATATATCATAGGGAATCAAACCTATATCAATTTCAATTCCAGGTTATGATCCAAACCCTTCAATTTCATCCAAATCATACACAATACATGTTGAGTTTCAACCTACACTAGCATGGGTGATATTATTGCTCAAAGTGCGCAAGATTAAACACTTTCCTCTCAAAGGAAGGTATGATCCACTAGTGTAGGTTGTATGGTTGCGTTCCTCGTTCTCCGAACTACGCAGCGGTGGTCTCGGTGGTGCAAGATGGTGGTTATTGGCCTTGGCCTCCTAGAATTGGCTCTCCTACTTCCTCTACGACTCTCCCTTGGATTTTGTGAATGAAAACCCTAACTTAACTAATGTATCAAATATATTCCCTCTCCTAATTTCATAGGTAATTAAATCCAAAAAATAAAAAGTACCAAAATGCCCCCTCGGGATGCCAATTGGCCTAAAATTGCCCCGAGACCCAAATTAAACCCTCCGGGTAGACTTTTCTAACTATCTCGACCCTTCCAGACACATTGGAGCACTGGAAATGATTATTTGGATTACTTAAAAATAATCTACTTTTTATTCCCTTAAATTAGTCCCGACGCGACTGACACACGCGTCATGACTTAATTACCGTAATTGTCAATTGTCATATTTCTCACTCGCGACAATTCTCATAAATTCACAATAGTATTCACAATCATAAATTACTTTATTCACTCAGTAATATTCAATATAATTCTCACTAATAAATACGGACTCTTATCTCACTAGTTAATATTTATTTTAATCCAGATTAATTATCAATTAATTTCCCATGTTAAATTTAATTAATCCAATATTTAAAAATATTAAAAATACGGGGTGTTACACATGAACCTAGCAATTGGAATATATAAAATATTAGAAGTAATTCATAAATTAAAAAATTGTACTCATACCTCAAATGATTAATAAAAGTTGACATGTTTACCGCTACAAAAACATTTCGCGTAGATTGGATAAAATCGCCCATATAATACATACGAGACTCCATAAAATCCCGTACATGATCTTCCACCCATTCATTCATCTGATATTCAGTAGAAAACATATTTTTTTTGCATCTGAGCTTCCAATTTGTCTTTCATTTCAACTTGCTTCCTCTCATATTTTGCCTCTATATCATGTCATATCCTCGCATGTTCAGCCTCCATCTCATGTCGCATCCTCTATAGCTCTTGTTGATTTTGTGTCTCAAAATCTCTCAACTTAGATTGGGATTGAGTATATGATGGTCCAAATATCATACTCGGAGTGACACTAAGTCCAAATGTGCGTACACACCCATGTCTTTTGAGTCCCATAACTTTCCCTAATATATCACCCCATGCAACAACGGTTTTTGCTGTCTCTAGATGTAGTGATTCTAGATCATCCATCTCTTCCTGAAAAAATGAACCCCAGTTCTTATACAAACTTCAAACTATATCATACATATGTAATAACCCCTATATATATGATTTAAGTTTCCATCAATATGCACATATATAATTCATAATATGGAACAATAAATTTAAATTGAGTTCATAATCATGAAAAACTCAAATTTAAGAATTTTATTATAGTTTGTACCCAAGATAAAAAAAGGAAAAGATGTTGATCATATTAAAAAAACTAATATATCACCAAAGTGAAGTTCTTTGGGCTAACAAGTTCTTATAAATTTCTACCATATTTGAATCCACAAAGTTGGATTCATTAAAACCAATTTTTATTTGAGTTTGTTTCTTAAATAATGAGACTTAATATGAGATGAAATGGGTATATTATATGATATTGACTATGGATGTATCTCTCATTTGCATTGAAATGTAACAATCAAATGACAACACATGTTCTTCTGATATTACTTTCTAGTTGGCCTTCTTCCTAATGGATTCTCTTAAACCTGCTCATATATCCAGATTTCCCTGATTAAACTTGTTGTGGTTTACTAGTGATTAAGAAGGAGAGTTGGTTTTATGGCAGGTCATTGTAATTTTAATATAAACGTCACTATTTATGAAAATTTTAATTATAATTGCTTATAACAGGGGTGTTTGAGTGTGCAATAGGCTCAGAGTATTTTTTTAGGTGCAGGTGTGCAACCACACACGTGCTAGTGTAGCAGCAAATGCTGATGATAGAACGTATAGTATGCATAATGTATAGTATCTAGGTGTGGGGGTGTTTGAGTGTGCGATAGGATGCGAGTATTTTTTTAGGTGTATGTGCGCAGCCATACACGTGCTTGTGTAGCAGCAAAGGCTGCTGATATAATGTATAGTATGTAGAATGTATATTATGAAGGTGTGGGGGTGTTTGAGTGTGTGATAAGGTGTGAGTATTTGTTTAGGTGAAGGTACGTAGCCACACACAGTCTTCATAGAAATTATTTACAAGATACTGTACCGTATCAAGGGCAAATCATTGCTTAGTTAGCCCAGCTCACCGAGTTGACCTAACTTAGAGGGACTCCAGCCTTTAATGTTCCAACAACAAAGAGTAATGATATAGTTATAAAATCTGCTCTACTTTTATTTTTTTCCAAACCATCTCTGCTCCTTGCATTAAATCTCCCAAAGAATTCTAAGATGGAATTGGTGTTAATCCAGAGTTATATTTGGACCATTTAAATTCATGAATAAACCAAGATATGAATTTTGATTGTTCAAGATTCATAACTTAATGGGCTTGAGGTTGAACTGAGATAAAATGTACACTATATTTAGAACTACACAGAGAATTGAAACCATTGGTTAGAAAATATATGTTTTGATGGAACATTATTATTATACTTTAAGAGGAAAATGATTTTAAAGGTAGGCTAAATTTCCCTGTTTTAACCTTAAGGAGTAAAAACATATTAATATGATTAATTATTATAGAGTCAATGTACAATAATGTCTATGGATAATTATCTAATGATGACGAGGATACATTGTTGAAAAAGGTTAAGGTGTATGTGGTGCTCATACCCCATATGATATCTATTGTAGGTACCTTTGATGACAACAAAAAAGTATGTTTAAGGATGAGAGTTCAAAAGAACTAAATGGGGAAAAGGCAAATTGAGAGTTCGAAAGACAATAGAAGGCAAATTACATGTTTGTTTTAACTACAAAAGGTTGTATTTGTCTACAAAATAAGTTTATTAACCGATATGAGGTGATATATTCATTGTTGAGGATATTTCATGATTTTTCAATATTTTGACATGTGAGACAAATATGAAATCATCATGCTTTCAGAATTGAGACATGTAGAAGATGGATATATTAACATGTGGAAAACAATATCTAAAAATTCTTCTTTACGAATTGAACGTGCTTTAGTTTTTTGGGTGAAGAATTACAGTAGGTCAAGCTTTAAGTTAAATATCTAACATTTGTTCGCTTATTCAAGGCTATGGTTAATGAGAAAACATGCTTACATATATTAGTCCAAGTTTACAGTTATAAATTGCTCAAAAGAATCATGTCACTCACGATGCATAGGATCAAATGTGGAAAAAAATATATTCACAATGCAAAGGAACAAATGTATGTGTTTTGTCTTAATAGACCTCTTTAATTATGTTGTTCATTTGAACATGTATGGTTATGAATTAATTAGATGTTATTTTCAGCATTTACTATTATTACTTTATTATTTTTCTTATTTTATCTTAGTGACTTTTAACAAAATTAGTTTCAATCATTAAGTATTCGAGAGTGGTCTTTATGCTGAATTAAGTCCATTAAAACAAAGGATCTTAATTTTCTTTCTACAGCCTTCTTATCTATTTCTATTTTTTCTTCACCTTTTGAGTGGATTATTAACATCCAGAAATAGCACTCATTTTATATATATTTTTTTACACATTGTTACCTCATTTCCTCATATCTTCATCTTAAAAACCAAATACTTAAACCATATGATAGTGGGCTTGTGAAACTATTTAGTCTACTCCGAGTAAACAAACTTCTAATATTAAATTTGGGCGAATATATAAATTTTACAAGTTTTTTGGTAATTCACACATGCAAAATGGGTAGAATGATTTTATATTGTAATCTCAAGATGGATATAAAGAACAAATGTAGTTCAAATCATTATGGATCTCACAGGCTTGATGTTCATAAAAGGTTCCTAGTTTTTTTAATCTAAATAGTTTTAGGGTTAAATAATTCTCTTATCTAAATGTAACATGTTGTCGGCCTGGTTTAAATTTGGTTGTGAAATGTCATGCACTGCACAATGTATAGCAATTCAACATCAACTATTATGTACTATCCCAAGTGGTGAGTGGGGGCAAGCCTAACAACTTTTCAAAAAGTAAATCAACCATTTAACTTTAATCAATGTTTTTTTAGTATAGAAGCCATATGTTGATGGTAATTTTGATAGTTGAAGTGAGAGATGGGATTCAAGAAGGCATGTTTTTACTTATTCATGGAGTTATTGTACTGGTGTTTATCATACAAAGAGGAGATTGCAGTATAATTAGCATCCACAACAGCAACACAAACACAAACATTTGGTTGGATGTTAATATTGAAGATGAACAAGAGTCTTGATGGAGTCTGAGGTGAGAACAAGGGTTTTAGCTAGAAACGTGAAGTATATTACTTATGAAGTTATTCGTCGAAATGTAGTATATCAGGCAAACAGATACATGAACTGCATACAAGACATCAATGGATACTGAAAGAACAATGCATGACCGAGGCAAAAAAGCCATGTATACGGAGATGGGAGTTCACCAGTGTAGACATGAGCAGGAAATGAATAATTAACTGAAGTGAATGAAGGAGTGGATTGAAGAGGATATAATCCATCTTTAAACGGTCCTTGGAAAAGCATCTTACCCTATGCATTTTCCTTGATAAAAAAGTAATTAGGATAGAGTGTCAAGGATCAATTATTATCTTATATTAAACGATGAACATAAATCAAATTCTTTGAAATATGGGGAACGTGAAGGACATCATTCAGTTTAAAAGTGGAAGACGGTTTAGAAACAATAAAAGAGCCTAAGTTTTTGATTGACAAACCTTGTCCATCTCCCACCATGAATTTGTCAGGTCCATGATATTCAATGTGGAGATCAAGATTATTAAGATCTGAAGTAACATAATTGGAAGCCATAGTGTCAACGAAGCTATAAGGATGACCAAAAGAGCATTCAACCTGACAGTTGTGACTTGAATGACTTGACAAAACTTACCTTCCTTCATTAGGTAAGGAATATTATTTTAACTCCTACTACCAATACAATACTATTTAGTATTAAGTCTACATAAAATAAATAACATTATTTTTCCATGAACCGTAGTCACTAGGAAACATAAGTTCTCCAACGATTTAAGTATTGGGATGCATTTTTTGAAATATGATTCATAACATTAAAATAGTGATCCCAAAAATATATTCCTATTTCATCCTTTAATTTTATTTTTATGAAAGAAATCTATAAGGAATTTATTAGGTTCTACATCTAATAACAAATATGAAGGGATTTGGAGAGCAAATATATGAAACATAGTAGAAATAAAGCCTAGAGTTTGATTATCCCATGTGTTTAAAAAACTCTCATATATGAGATTCCAAAATTAATTTTAAGAAGTTAATTAATCAAAGGATTGAATCTTCTTTTAAACTCCCAATAACAATTCCCTTCTTTAATGGAACTAACGTTCTTATCTTATTGCAGATGGGTTGATACGGGAGATGCGTAGTTAAAGACCAGTACATATAGAACATGTTTACTTGGTTTTGGTTAAATGAAAACTATAACACAAGAGGGACTTCAAATTTCCTAATAGAGGATGTTATGATGCAACCACCTAATCGCATAGAGAGTTAAAAGCAGCTATAATTATGGAATTCCTTAATTGAGGGCTAATGTGTATTCCTAACTTTAACATGGGTTAAGTTATATAAAAACCATTAACGAAGTGGTTATATATAGTTATCTAAAAATATCACAACACTAAAGATACATACAATCTTTCGGCATCTGCGTCATTAACAAGCCCCTTCCCTTTCGTTGCGTGTGTCTCCTTGTACATCATCCTACGAGTTGGTTTGAATCCCATCACTTTAGTCATCTACAAGCACAATATATTAAGTGTCAAAGACTAACATAATAATACAATAATAACAATGAATTAGTAATTACAAAATTTTACCGCATGTCTAACTTGAGCATGAGTTTTTCTACCAGATGTGTGCAGTGTTTGCAAAAGCGCACGGATGGATTTGTTCTCGTACTTTTGGCCTAATACAATGGAAATACAGCTGATCATATAAAAAATTTTGATTAAATACTAATATTAATCTTTTTAATAAATTAATTCATTTCATGATGTTCTTTATAGGCGAGATAAGCAGAGTGTGCACACATAATTCATGACTAGACTCAAAAACTAGTATATACAAGTGCTCGAGCAGAGTCCCAGTTATAGATGAGCGTTTTTCATTGATTTTTCTCAACTTGCTGGGGACAATTTGCCAAGCGTTCCTCATTAGTTCTATACTTATTATAACCGTGGAGCTTTGTCGTGGCCTTCCACTTTCTTTCGACAAATTGCATCATAAATTTTCTCATCTCTTCTGTGGCATTCGTATTCTCCTACATTACATCAACGTGTTAGAGAGACAAACTGGAAAATATATATTCACGCATTAAAATAAGGAACCCTATTTTCATTTTATTAATAGTGTACCTTGATATGAATCCAAATCATATTCTTGTCCTCTACGAGTACTTGTCTCCAATCAAAGTAGTCAATGGTGCTAGTTGGCCATTGCGTGCTAGAACCCCAAAATTTGAAGTAAGTCTAGACGTGGGTTCTTCAATGGGTTGGCCAAGCTCATTCACCTCAATTTCTAAAATTCCACAATCTTTACCCCATTCCCTATGCATTAAAGTGGGACCTCAAACTAGTCTCTGCTCCTCTAGCTCATCCTCTTGGTCGGAGCTCGGATCTGTGTTGTAGGATTGATAAAAAAATCCATCAATGAATTACTTACATGTCAAGAATAATACTTTTCATTAATTACAAGTATAAATAAGTCAACTAAAAACCATGCATTCAACTTTCTCTTCTTGTTGTTAATTGTTTCTCGATAACGGAAGGACCAATGGTGTAATAGGTGGCTAATTCGATGGAAGTTTATGCATGGCAGGGTTGGCTCCTACATGCTCATGTTGTTGCTCTGGGGTTTGCATAGATCCTCTAATGTGTTGGGTTTGAGATCTATTGATCGTCATGGTACTGAATGAAACAATATGAGAAAAAATTAGATTATCAAAGGGAACCACAAAGTCTAGAATTCATATATTCGATAAATGTCTACCACATAAATATGCACCTTTCCATTTTATTTCTACCATGGTTAAACTAGGAAACTATGTGCTACCCTACTAAAAAACTAGTTTGAACATAAGGCTTACTGATGTTATTGCAGCTGGGAGTTTAAGACTCCACTAGAATCCAAAATCAAATAAAGGTCTTTAGTCCTCATTCATGCATTGGACGTAGAAATCCAAAATCATTAATGGAAAGTATGGGTATCACACCAATAAATGAATCAAAGAAGTTCATAATATTGTTGAAGAAAATATAACTTTAATCAATGGTTCTTTGGTATAGAATCTATATGTTGATGGTAATTTTGATATCTCAGAAAAACTACAGACCTATCTCTAGTCTTTCAAATTTATTTATCATAAGAACCAACCCTTTAAAATATCCATTCTTGTTTGGAAAATACTTCATAGATCCATTCCTCTTGATAAGTAGATTCAGAGAATTGGAATTAGCATTACCTCAAGGTGTAGGTGTTGTTTCAATCAAGAAGAATCAATCGAGCATACTTTAAAAAAAAACATATTTTAGACTTGTTTTATGCATACAAATTATAATTTTTCATCTCAAAAGGCCAAAAAATAATGTAAACAAACAGAAAGTATCTCAAATGATGAGATAAAAAAGGGATCAAAATTGTTTGAAATGAGATCTTCCTGTCAGAAACAAACAACAATGTTAAAAATGTTCATCGCTAGTTTGGCGGCATATCTACTGCAAATAGAAGTTTGGTAGTGGGTCCCACTAGTGAACTAGAATCACTAAACTACTCTCCTCACTATAAGAAAACTTTCATTACCTGTGATTTCAGTGTAGAGAACCATTCTACACTAAAGAAATCGACAAGTTTCGTGGTGAGATGTCTCTCACTTTTTTGGTTTCCATATAAATGAGAAATGGATAAGAACATGTCATATTCAAGACTATTGATACCATATAAAATAGTTGAAATGAAACATAACACAAGTAAAAATGATGTGCAATGCAACAAAAAATAACATTCACACAAGTTCTCTCAATTTTTTTCAACTCAAAAGTGATTTAAAGAGTTTACAAGCCTCATTTAAATAGGACAATTTAATAGAGTCCTAGATCAAATAAAAGCTATAAAGATACTTTAAGAAATATTACCTAAAAGATAATTTCATTCCTTAAAAAAGTCCTAAAATCTATCATAAACAACCCTAAAGGACAGTTGTCCCAGTCTTCTCTCAATAATAAAAATTAAATTAAATTCCTAATAACACATAATACAAAATAATTCTTCCCTATTAGAAATTCATAAATCTTCCAAAAAGACCCACATCATCTGCTACCTTTCCCATCTCTGCCCCTCTATGGAAAATCTCGTCCATGAGCTTTCAAGGAATATAAAAAAAAAAACAAGTTGGTATGTTGGACTTTATGGTCTCTCGTAGCGTTAAAACTCTCGTGAAGACAAAAATTAAAACTCATGTACACTTATGAAAGATATAGGTTGTAGGACTAAGATATGCTCTATAAATAAAAATCCAACTGATTTTAGCATACAAAGTGAAGGAAATAAATTCATGATAGGAAGTGGAGATTTAAACAATGAAACAAAGTTTTGAATGAGGGAAAACATAGTCCCACCAATGCATATGATGAGAAAATAATGAGGACTATTAGGTACCATATAATAACAACAATGTTATATATGCAACAAAAGTTTTTTTGGTGGACTTAATTCTGCAATTTCCTGAGACTATCTTAACTGTACATATTATTAATAATTTATATTTTAAGAAAATACAAATTATAATTTATATTGTAACTGTCATGGACCTAATAACATTGACACCACAATTATGTGATAAAGTCCTTATAATTGCCTCAAATGCTTTTGCAACAACTTCGGAAAACCACTTTGCAATCTCTTCTGCTTCAGTGTAGCAGAGATAATTCTATTTCACTGCCACGAGGAACAAGTTTTGGATTCTTTATAATGTTCCTAGCTACAGACATAGCATCCTGAAAATTCAATTTGCGTCACTTATGAACATGATTTTTATTTTAAAGAGTATGAAAATTGAGCAAGCTTTTGATTTTGGCACAAGACCTGAAAATTGAGGATCCGCGGTTTAACTTACATAAAAGGGGATAATGAAGAAAATAAAAACTTAATATTATAATATCATAACATAATCATAGTATAATGTTTATAGTGACATGTCATACTTTAATCGTGAAATCATAATATGAATATATTTTATCTAATCGTATGTCATCAATGATATATCTTGAGTTGTGCTTAAAAAATTAATATCAGTGCGCACTGTATATATGTTTTAATAACCGCAGATCGCAAACCGAATGGTAACATCCCGAAATCAGCATGTTACGATCCCCATTTCATTAGGGGAGACGGTAATGTGTTCTACTTCTATGGTAAAATAAACTAATATTTCAGCCTTGTGTCCGATCATCACATTTGAAGTATGTAACAACGATGATATTAGTCACCTTCAAAAGTGCATTTATTCCATCGGTGTGTATCCAGATATTCCCACATTAGTCACCTTCAGTCATTAAGATTAGTTTACATAAATCCATAATTAACAATATAAATGTAAAGGCATAAGCTCTTCACGCAACAAGAATGTTACACACTTCAAGAATATGAGGATGCAAAGCTTAAATAAATATTGAACACAACAAATCATAAAACCAAGTTACCATTATATGCAACCTGTGTAAAAAATTTCAAAATAATAAAATGAACTAAAGAACATAAATCCATGCATCTTCATGCATATGCCCTTTGGTTTCCTTGTCAACTAATGCTCCAGACACACCTTGTCAAACCCAGTTGACATTATCATCACGTGTCAATGTTGTATCGTCCAAATATTAATCAGTCTGTGCCTCTGTTTCATCATTTATAGTGTTCTCGGTTGTTAATTGTTTCCCAAACACATCAAAAAATCTTGAGCCTTTGTTTTAACAAAAATATTCCAGTCTTTCTCCACTAGATCATGTACATAAAATACTTGCATTGCCTAAGATGCTAGTATGAATGGTTCATCGTCTTTTTGATGCCTAGTATACAACAAATGATTGAAGTTTACAAACACGAATCCATAATCATCTTGCTCAATGAGACCTCTACTATTTTCAACCCAGTCACACTTGAACAACACGAACTTATTATCTTTCAAATAATGTAGCTCAATGATATCTGTCAAAACTCCATAAAAATTGACATCTCCAGATACATGATTTATGCCTCTTCCACTTGCGTATCTTTTAGTCGTTGCATTTAACATGACTCCACTATTTTTCATGGCTCTTCTCCTCTCATGAGACTTAGTGTGATATGTAACTCCATTGGTAATATATCCAATGAATCTTTTTCCCTTTTCTAGGGTCCCATAGCTAAAATCTGAATTTCTTGTGATATATCTGTGTTCTTTGCTCGAACTAACTTACTAACGTATTTTATTACAAAACATTGCATTACAAGCCATAGTTATGTAATAATACATTTAAATATAAAATGTTGTTTTCAATATGCATTTTACTTACATCATCCTTAAACCACAAATGAAATGTTTCGTTATGAATGCGGTCCACATCATGTGGTCTGAGACGAGAATCACTCCTAATTTACGCACGATGAGTACTGCATTAAATGGAATCATTACGTTATTCTTTTCATTGCTAAAAAATGAAGGAATTTTATTCAAGAAGATACCTACTCTCGAAATGGAGCAATTGAATTTGTGTTGACAAGCACATATCAATGTGCTTGTACATATGTAATGTCATCAAGCACAAATCCCTCCGCTTTTCCTAATTTATGACCACAAAATTGATTAAAATAACTACCATCATCATTCCTTATTGGGAGATTAGACTTCTTCTCAAAACCATCATGTAGATACCTTGATCAAAATGTCAAGCATTCTTCTACCCATTATCCTTGTAAAATTTAACCCTCTGGATGACTGCGGGTCTTCACATAATTCTTCAATGTGAACAGGTATCTATGGTGAGGGAAATTTCAGTTAGTAAGAAAAAACTATCGTGAAACATAACTGTAAAGAAATAAAAAATGTATCAACCAATACCACACCTCATAGTATACACCAATCAGTATTGCAGTGGTCCTCCAATATTCGTCTCTTCTGCTAAATGAATAACCAAATGCTCCATGACATCCAAAAATAAAGGTGGAAAGATCCTTTCAAGTTGGCATAACATGAGCTCAATGTGAGATTGAACACGATCTAAATCGGTTACATTCATCACTTTCGAGTACATATTCCTAAAGAAGTTACTTAGCTCAACTAATGGTCCAAGCACATTCTTAGGTAACACATTTCTTAAGGAAATGGGAAGTAGTTCTTGCATTAAGATATGGTTGTCATGACTCTTGAGTCCCGATATTATATATTGTTTAAGGTTAACACAACGCGATATGTTCGAAGCATAACCATCTGGGACTTTCACCTCTATCAACATTTTACGAACTATGTCTTTACCCTTAGTGTCCAAGGTGAAACATGCAGGTGGCAAATAATATTTGTTGTCCGCTCGTTTATGAGGATGCAACGACTGACGAATACCCATATCTTTCAAGTCATGATGGGACTTTAAGTTATCCTTCCCATTTCCATCAACATTTAATAATGTCCAAAGCAATTATCACACACATTCTTCTCAATATGCATTCTATCAAGATTTTGGCATGACAAATTGTCCTTCCAATAATCTAACTCAAAAAAATATACTTTTTTCTTCCAATTATGTGTTATGTTTCATCTCTCTCATCAACCCTTTTCCTCTTACCTCCTACCTCTGGATCCTTCCCAAAATTATTATTGAATTTTTTACCTCGTCATATGCTTTAGCTCCTGAATAATCGGGTGGGCTTTGTATCCAACTCAACTATACCATCAAATGAGTTTTTATCTGTTCTAAATTTATGCCCTTCAGGAAACCATCGACGATGACCTAAGTAGCATTGCTTACCTCCATTAAAGTACCAACGGGATTGAGTGTACTTATGACAACAGGGACATGCCAATCTAGCTTTTTTGCTCCACAACGATAAATTTGCATAAGCCAAAAAATCACTAATTGTCCCTAACTATGATGCATGAATTTTAAACATATGATTACTGGTTGCATCATATATGTTTACCCGAACCCGTAATTCCTTTCATTCATTAATTAAAAGGCGCAAATAAACATCAATGTCATTTTTAGGGCTCTGAGGACCATTAATAATTATTGGTAATGTCATATATGGTTGTTTCATACACAACCATGGAAAAAAGTTATATATTATTACAATTACGTGCTACGTGCTACGTGCTACGTGCTACGGACAATACTCATGCTCCTGAATGGGTTGAACCCATTATTGGATAATCCAAGACCAACATTTCGCATTTCTAGTGAAAAATCTGGATTAATATCATAAAATGTTTTCCATGCAAGAGAACCAGCTGTATGCCTTACATTTTCATCATCAACACTCTCATCGGTATGCCATCTCATTTGTGACGTTGTCTTTGAAGACATAAAGAGCCTTTGAAGTATTGGTATCAAAGGGAAGTATCGTACCACTTTCATAGGATTTTTTTAAATTTATAATGGCATCAACATCTGATTGACCATTTACTTGTTTGTACCTAGGGGTAAGACACTTTAGGCATTCAGTCTCTCATGCTTTCTCTTTCCAATAGAGCATGCAATCGTTAAGACATGCATGTACTTTCTTATACTCTAGCCCTAAGTTTGCAATCAACGTTCTCGCTTAGGAAAAAGACTTTGGCAATGTTTCACCATCAGGAAATGAATCTTTAAATAATTAAATTAACATTGTGAATGTATTGTCACTCCACCCACAAAGGCACTTTAAATGCAATAATTTAATAAGAAACGAGAGAGTTCTATACTTCTTACAATCTGGGTACAACTCTCTTTCAGATTATTTTATCAAATTGAAGAATTTCTTGGTTTCTTTATCCATGCCATCCATATGTTCATGCGCATCACCACTACCCACAAACTTAAGTGAAATTGTAGGAGGAATTCCAAAAGCATCATGTATCATCTCTCACATTTTATCACCAATAACCGATTCAAAAGAAGGAACTAAAGATGAGGAAAATTCCCCTTGATAAGTCCAACATGTGTCGCTATATAAAAAGCGATTTTGAAATATATGTTCTACAACATCATCTTTCTTCACATATAGAAAATTGTGGCATTTCTTACATGGACACAATATTCTTTTAGCATTAGGTTTATTATCAGAGGCAAACTTAACGAATTTTTTGGCTCCTTTATCATACGAAGGATGACCTCTATATGTTATATTAATCCAACTCTTATCCATCAGTATAATTAACCTAGTGAAATGAACAACATTACAAAAAAAAATCATTTAGTAAGTTTAAAATAAAGATAACAAAAAAGTACCATGCAACATGACTTTTATTTCTTAACAAGCATCATGGTCTAAGATTTCCATATATAAAAAATAGAGAGAAAAAAAAAAGGTGGTCGACTTGATATTCTTTTCATTTTTTTAAACAACATCATAAGATGCAAAAAGAAAAGATTAAATATCTTGTCAAATGAAACAAAAATATATAAAATCCACTACTGAGATGAAATTTATAAAATCGGACACGACTTACGACAATAATATTCTCTATCAAAACTTCACTTCGTCCCCACAATAAGCATAACTCAACAGTACAATCTAATCCAAGCATCACAAAGTAAAAATGACACATCTACAAATCTAGGTCACACATTGTAGTGAGAAGCAAATGCATAAATGTGTAAATCACTTGATTAAGCCTTTATTTCAAGACGGAATTATGAGATTACAAAACAAGAAATACGAATTTGATTCTAATGAACGAAATAAAAACGACAAAACGTATCAATAGTATATCTCAGTTTCTCATTTGAATGCATAACTTTAATTTACGCGACTATTCAACTATACCCTAATCAGTTTCTCGTTGCAATAATTTTTTCGAGATGACCTTAAAAATAAGAATAACCAAGAAGGGTGAGGAAGAGACTTACTAATATAATACAATACTAAAAATTATAACACTGGAAGATATATGTCAACAAAATTAAATTCATTGTAGTAATATATTGCATATATTTACATTAAGATTTGTTATATAAAGATATAAGCAAAAGAGGAGAGAAATTGAACAGTTAGACATTTTGGGGAGTCCAAATCATTACAATGCCATGGACAAACAAAATACAATGATATCACAAATCTTTTGAAGTTGAATTCATCAAGCCACCTTACATAATAAAGGGGAATGAGGAGAAAACCATGTTGATCAGTGAGGAATCTATATAAAGCAATCTAAATGTCATCACAATTAACATTGAAGTAAAATTTTAAAACATTCCCCACAGTAATCTATGAGTATAACACATCGAACACAAAGTCAAAAGTTTATAACATATAATATTTATTATGTAAATGGCACACATTCTCGAGGCATGATAATTATATTAAATTTGTGTGGTTGGAACATTGAAACACGATACATCAAACTAAAATTTGTTAGAGTTTTATGGGGAAAAGTACATAATACATTGAAAACTAGGATATGATAGTCATGGCAATAGGTATATTTTAGAGAGTTTCTAACACAAAATGAAATTAAAATTGGTAGTAAGAGAAACGAGGTTTTACAATCCACCGTCTTAATCAAATAACCAAAAAGAAAAACAAGCACAATAATAACAGTGATGGGTATGAAATTCCTTGATTTCACTTTTGCAATGGTTGAAATTCAAACATTACACAGGGTATTGACATTAACAATGAAAGACCCTTTTAATCACCCATTCTATATTCTGCACATTATTTGACAACGTGATTGGTATGGAAAAATAGGGAGATGGGTCTAAAGTATTTCTTATTCTATGTCTTTTCCCTCAATGAGATCACCTAAACTTTGGCAAGTATGTTCAAAAAGTGAATGATAATATAGTTGTTAGATTTAAACAGAATGGGTGAATGAATGAGTAAAGTTTGGAGTTACCATTGAATTTGAACATGGATTGTTGTAACTCAAAATAAATGGAGCATGGTCTAGTTTCATACATATTAGTTTCAATAGGACGGAGAAGAGCAGTATGTATCCAGTTTAGTTATTTATGAATTAGTGAATGAAGGTATGTAGAATTTAGTTCAATAGTGTATATACACCGCTATGCTTCTGGATTTTGCAACTTGTGTTCTAAGATGCTATATGAATATTCACACCAAATGGACACCTTTGAATTGACACTCCATTCGTATGTCTGGAAAATTTCTTAGTAAGAAATAATGAAAAATAATGATTTTCCAATTTAATTTATGATTTGGTGAAAAAAACGAATCAAAAAAAGATATTACTACCTATATAGTGTACACTATAACAATTTGTGTAGGTCTTAGCCAAATTTTCTCTCAACCCTAATAAAATATTCATATTTAGGGCAAACTAAATTAATGTGTGAAACTATCATCACAATTCACATAATAGAAGATAAACAGGGGCTAGAAATGGCTTATTAGTTGCAACGCACTGGCAATTAAAAAACCATCACATGGGTATTGATTTTCACATCAATTAATTTGGTTTAATCATCAAAAATTGAACTTCCATTGTAAATTATTATTTTTTACTTAACCCCTTGAGATATGCAAATAATTATTTAAATAATTCATTTATACATTTAAAAAAAATGTATACATGTTGAATTAATTTCTAGAGAGTGTGAATTAGCCTCAGTAACATACAATCCAACCGATCTTTAAAAAATGGATAATAATAAATAGGTAAACAAATGAAACAAATGAAGCCAAGAAGGACAAGATATAGTTTAATTAAATAATACATTGGACACAACTTTTCAAATCACGAAATACTCTAAGCCATTTATAATCCAAAAACCATTTCATAATAGGTGATGTTCTCCCCTTGTTATCTTTAAAAATATTATATATATATATATATATATATATATATTTCCCTTTCCCATTACAACCATGTGGTTGCTAACTGAAACTAAAAAAAAAGTGAAAATAGGTTTTGTAGGATGTCTTTGCTTTCTTGCATGTTATGACCAAAGAAAAATAGGTCTTTGTAACAGGTCTACCATTCCCAAAAGAGTAGGTCTTGTCTTAAAGAATTATAACAGATTTTTAAAAGTAAAACTAGAACAACACAAGCAGTCCAAAAATGAAAGATGAACCAACATGTGTTTACCTGTTAATCGGTGGGAATGAGGTCAGCGAGAGCAAGAAATCGGTGCCTGAAATCAAGAGCAGATGGAGGGATTACTGAAATAAAAAAATCGGCCCAGTAATCAAAAGGTTTCAGATGGAATGGGGAACTAAGATATGGAGGTATTGTTGATTTATACATTTTTGCGTATTGTAATCAAACCCACAACGAATGGAAAACCGAGATATGGAGGGATTATTGATTTTTAGGAATGGATATTAGGGAAGTGGAGATATGGAGATATGAAGGGGTTGCTTATTTTCAGGAGGTTACCAAAAAAAAATTGGAGGGAGGGTGCCAAATACCCGACGTTTCTATTAAAAATGACGAAAAATATCCCACATTTTTTAATAAACATTATTAATATCAGACATTTAATCCAAACGTAGTAAAATAACCATTGTTTTAGATAAAACATCGGTATATCCTCTCTATCCCGACGTTTTTATAAGCGTCGCCCAAAAAACATCGCCAAAACCAAGTTCTCTTATAATGGATGGAATATAACGAGACAACTATACTCTCCGAAGTCTCCCCTACAATATAATATATAAGCAGGATCGACCCTCTCTCATCATGAGACATTGCAAACATAATATATCCGGCCCTGTAATAGTGAATACGATAGCCTTATTGTAATAGTCCATTATCGCTCAAACCGTTGCTAATTAGTCCATACTTAGGATAACATTATAATCGAATAACGTATCTCTCTAAAAGGAGAAAATCCACTAAACCATATCTTCTTAGTGTTCACACCCGCTCCCACACGGATGAATCCAAAGAGAGACCTACTATCCAACGGTAACTATATACATAGTCGTACCAAAAATAATACATCAACTAAACCCATCTCACGCGCGAATCTAGTGCTAACAAAATACTAAGATGCACTCTCATCACATAAAACTTACCCCATTTTTCTAAGGATAAATATTGTACCTTCAACTTCCAATGGCACTAGCTGCTCAACTTGGTCCTGGATGTAATATTCCGGTCTGAATTGTCATAAGAACTACTATAATTGTTGCCCCTACTGCGTACCTTACCCTTGTCCCTTATCTCACTGTAGGCATAAATTACACATGTAATCTTTCTTTCCACATATAAAACACCTCCCTATGAAGACCCCTGCCTCTGTCCCTAGTGGCCATATCGAGGATGCCTTACTCTATGGACTTGGTAGCCTCAACCCTGATGGCTAACCTAGTTGTTCCACTGGCTCTGTTGGCCCTATGGAATAGAGTTATAGACCTAATGGCCCTATTGGAATCCACATACCTATGTGGTGTCCCACTAACACCAATATGTCTAATCTTGTTTTGCTGGCTTGACTCTCCAATTCTCTTGCTCCCTTCGCATGGAAGCATTGATATTGACCTCGTAAAAGTATGACGTTGAAGACATCAACGCGAGTTATCCATGTAGAATTTCCCCATTAATGTTGGTACCCATAATCCCGTCATTAATTAAGGACCCTTTTACTCCTTCGTATCCATATCGTCGGATACGAAGTTTGCTAAACATGCACATTCTTCCTCATATTCGGCCACTAACCGACTCTCCTATAATAAATACTGAAATTTACTTTTAATATCTAATTAAATAGTATATTAAAGGATTTTCGGTCAAACCGCACCCTAAATTCCTCGATATTCATGGTATCTCTCCTCAAAAATGGTGATTAACTCCGATCACTATAACACTGCTCATATAAGCTTAAAAATTTCCCGAAATTAAATCCTAAGTGTCACTGCACTCCACTGTATGAAATTTCCTTGGGATGTTCTCCTTTCATTGGCAAGCTAACACACATCCGCACTTTCTCCAAACTCTTACGGTTGGCCCTTCTAAAAAGCCCCATTGACTCTCTCCCATACCAACCACACTGAGTGAGTTTGAACGGGTGCCACGGTCTGCTATGGAAGTATTTGGGGAAACCAATGCACCCTAATGGTAATCACAACATTAACTGCCTAAAAAATAATAGTGGTAACTTCTACTGCGGTCACCATTCCCAATATACTATGTGGTTTCGATTGAGCCTCTCCTCCTGCAGTCCTCCTAACGGCCCTCATTGGTCATCCTATATTGTTCGGTAAATAAAGACCAACTTAACTCGTATATGATTATATTCAACTATACACAATAGCAGGATAACATAATCACATTATGAATCCATAGTCATAAGCATACGGCTCTACATCAAAGAGAAAGCAATGCAGAAAATATAGTAAGTCGGCATAAATCCTAAGGACATTAGAACCTGATGCTCTGATACCATTTGTGAGACCCCGCCTATTTTAATAATGGGTGATCAGTCCTTTACTAAAGTTAAATAGGAATCTCATCTGGTTCATTCTTGGCATCACTGTCGAAAATAATTTAATTACTAACTATCTATAATTTAAATAAGTTGGTGTCAAATCTTATCTTTCATTAATTACCGAAAAGTAAACCATTCACTACAAACCATTCACGTAACCAAATTAAAAATAAACCATCACTATAATGAAGTCTAAAGGCGGAATAAATTTAGAATCCAAATACCGAATAGACCATTGGTTACAAATCCATCCCATATAATATACACTAGCTAAATTAAATAAAAAGTGAATGTAAAGAGTCTAATAAAAGGGGAAACATGCCCAACTAATAAATAAATGGAACCTAACTATAATACCAAAGATAGAATCGACTACTCCAAAACATGCAGGCCTCCACATCTGCTGCAGCTCTGTAAATCCTGGAAAGAGTGATCACGCTTGGCGTCCCTGTGGTTGGACACCTAAAAATTTTAAAAATATTTTATACGGTTCTAAGCCCAAAACCTTTTGAAAAAATTTAGAAAGTGAATAAAATGCCTTAATGAAAATGTATAGTATTTTTCCATATTTGAACGGTGTCTCACTCCCATGAGATACCCCTCGCCCCTCATCTATAATGCACACATAACACATGTATTTTAAACACCCTGAATATGCTATCCAGCCTAACTAGTACCTCTACCCATCTTATTCCCTTATGCTACCTTATGGTCCCATGTATAATTTTATTTTTTTGGAATTCTTATTAAGATTTTGCCTATGCTTATTTATTATAAATCTCATTTATAATTTTACTAATTCATTTCAAATAACTTTCACTAGTTACTAATTCAATATTCACCTATTATTGTCAAGAACCCGTATATATTGTTGTCACACTTATATACGTATTTAGCATTCTTGAGTTATCGTCCCGAATGCAAATAATTTATTGTTCATGATACTCTTTAATTTGCCCGTATATGTATTTTTCACCCACATATATATACAAATATACCAATCACATCAAGTATACATACTTATATATATCTCGTTATATAAGTATAACTTTAATCCCTTAGAATAATATCTCACTAGATGTGGGTCTCTATAATGCTATCATGCACCAGGGTATACGCACATCATCTTGGGATCCTAATTTAGAATCTCACATCGAACACGATAAATCATAAATATACTGTAAGCGGTCATAGTGCTGAGCCAGTGAGTTATGACCATACCAAAAACTCATCTTACTACGGCTCCAACCTCACATAAAGTTGACATGCATGGCATTATGACCTGGATCGATACTTAGCCTATTGATATTCTCCAGGAAAGATCACACACATTGCACAACCTCCGATGATAGCACTAGAGTGGTATGTTTCACATAAATATCATACACACATATATTATTATTCATATATATAAATTATCCCTATACCCATATATATATATATATTCACATAACCCAACTAATTTGTACCTAAATTAATAACATAGGCTAAAATTCATTTTTTAATATATATCTTCTTAACTTGGATAACCTCCCACATACTCGCCTAAGTTCATAAAAATCTCTCAGACATTTTCCCAGTCCTAACCTGACCCAAACCTAAAAGGGTTGTTCGAGTGAAACCGTAGCTCAATTTCATCAACTAAGAATACATATTAATCGAGAGGATACATCAACAAGGTGTTACAATCAAGCTAAACACAATTGTTTTTAAAATAAAGGCCATCCCAAAATTACTAACTAAAGGTTTTGGTATTGGACACCCTTCCATAGAAAATTCATAACAAATTGAAAAAAAATAACAAAAATACGAAACTGGAGGCCACGCATTCATAACGAAAAGATTTATCTTCATGACCTGGGCGGGCTAAGCTGGGGACCCAACCTAATTCGTCCAGAGGGTGAATCTGTTCTCCCTTATACGCAACTTAGGTCGGGCCTATTATGTTCTTTACAAGAGTTACCCATTTTGTCACCCCTAAAAGTGACCCAATCTTCATCCCAATGCATAATAGCATCACTCTATCAATTTTTAAATAAATAAACTTATTTGATGATCTCAATTCATCAATAATCAAACTTTAGGATTTAATCATTATTTTTTCCCAGAATTAATCTGCCTTTAATTCTAATAAAGTGCGTTCATAATTCAAGATCACATCTTTTAATTGTGCAATATCAGATTTTAAATTCAAGAAAACAATATTACTTTCTCATTCTTAGCTTTCTCTATTAAGAACCTACTTTTTACACGGGATTTAATAATCAAGATCATATGGAATCATCATAATTTTCAGTCTTTCTCAAAAATCCCTTTAGCATATTAATCCCATCCCAAAATTAGTTTTAATTCTACGAATTATGATACGGCATAAATAACGACATAAATAATATTAAGCAAGTCATTCACTTGCCTTAGGTATGAATAAGACTTTGAATCCTCCTTATATATTGAGTGAGTATTAGAAATTCTTCAAAAATCCTCTCCAATTTGGCCTCCTTTAGTTCTTCTTGTGTTTCCTCCTCTTTGCTACCCAATTCCTTTCATAGAAGATGTTTGATTATGTAAAGTGGCTACCCACAAGCCTCTAATCTCTTATTTAAATTCTCTAATTCCGAAATTAGGTTAACTAGTAACATCAAAATGACCAGAATACCCCTATATGGGTCCCATATAGCTTATAAAGTCCATGAATCCTAATTACAACCCTCAAAATCATAATTCTAACTATCTCGATCCATTTCGGATCATTCGTGAACTCAAAATCACCATTCAAGTCACCTGTAACCAGTTTACCACCTTATTCCTTACACGACTCTATGGGCGTATTCCGAACAAGATTAGGTCAACCCGTCGCTTTTACCCGCATACGACATAATATAAAAATAGTAAAACTTCATTTACTTATTACATACACATAAATATTAGCTCAATATTTGCGAATTAATATTTATTTAATTCGTTTTATTTCTCAAATTAGTTAAATATTTACAAAAATACGGGGTGTTACATTATCTAACTCTTTACATGTGGGGGAGAAATCTTTAACTTAGGGCGAGATGTCCTATCTCAGGTAGAGATGGTTAAACAAATAGGGAGGGTTTTTCATATGCAATTTATATCAGGTTACATTTGAAAGATGTGATTAAGTGTGTTGGTTAGCAGCAATGCGGAAAAGGGTTATACAAGAGAAAAGCTACTCAAGTTTGTATCGGTCAAGCATCTGTACTTTTTCTTTTTGGAGTTGGAGATTGGGTAATAGTGAGCTTAAACGACTTTTAGGTTTTTATTCTAAGTTTTGTCCCGGAATATCCAAAGGAGAAGATTTGCAAGGACAAATTTTTGAATAGAGTGAATTTGTATGTATTATCTTTATTTTGTTTTTAGAAAAACTTTATTTGAGTCATAGTTTAGTATTTGAGTTATTTTTTCTTCAAGCTTGTGCCGTGTCATTAAAGACCGTAGCAGACGAGATAAAGAAAAATAGAGTACACATCGTGTTTCGAGTAGAGTTTAGTCTTTAACAACCGAGGGATATCAATGAAGTATGAATGCATATTTATGTTTGACCCATGGATTTTGTTTTGCGTGTTATTTTTATAAAATGGTTTAAAATGATTTTAGAAAAAAAAAATTCAAGTTGTTCTAATGACGTTAGCTATGTCATTCGAACGAGCTAAGGAAGCTCCTTAGAATTAGGATCCAATGAACTTCAAACAAGGCAAATTTAGCCTAGATTGGTTTTTTGTTAGAAAGGTCGTTAGAAGTTTGGTTCAGATAAGACTTGGTGCATTGTTCGAATGATCCTGACTTCGCTCATGTTTTTCAAAAAATAGAGATTTTTATTTAGTTGTTCATCCTTATCTCATTTTTTGAAAACCCAATATAAATAGGGTTGCAAATCAGCAGTTTTAATTGAGACCTTTTAATGTTTATTGAGTTCCCAAATTCATCTAAAAAGATCATCGCGTTTTAGTGATCTTTTATGATCAAGTTTTTCAAAACCCAGGCCCTTGTTTACACCTAGGTTCATGAGCCAAGAATTATACATCCATATATTTATTTGAGATCTATTTTATGCTGCATCAAAGTGGTTTGGTCTTTATTTGAAGAGGGTTTCTAGTCGTTGACATCGTGTTTTTGTTATACGGTAGATGGACTGGGTACGACCAGTAAGATCAGTGGGATATTGAGATATGGGAAAGAACCTATGTTGTGTGGCTATTGGAAGGCATCCAAAAGTGGCTATGAAGAAGGTGTTAAGGGATGGAGAAGCACGTTAAGGCTTGAAGATGGTGAGTCTGTGTGTCAGTCTAACTTGTCCTTATATATAGACCTATATCGTAATGGATTTGTGTGGTTGGTCCGTTCAAGGTATTTTGATGTGGATTTTCCTCATACATCGTTGTGTTGTGCTTTGCTATTAATTTTATTCTTTTTTATACTCACCTAGATGCTTGCGTAGATTAAAATTCATAATGGTAAACTATTTAACACAACACTTGTCGTTTTAAATCATGGTAAAAAGATTTTTCATATGGAATGAAGATTAAAATTAGTGATGTTTTCATGTGAAAATTAAAATTGGTGATGTTTTCATACAAACCCTAAGGTTCTAGATTTCTCATATGGAATGAAGTTTTGGGAGAAGCTCATAATTCGAGCGTTATCATTTATCCAAGATATATGAAGATGTATCACGATGCCAAAAGGCATTATTGGTGGTAGGGAATGAAATGATATGTAACCGATTTTGTGGATAAATGTGTGACGTGTCAATAAGTAAAAATTGAACATGAACTTCCTATAGGATTACTACAACGCCTTCCATTCCGAAATGGAAATGGGGCCATATTACAATAGATTTTTCTAGTGGATTATACAAAACACCCCAAGGTTGCAACTCAATATTGGTAATTATTGATTGACTCATTAAATCTGCACATTTTATGAGAGTAAGAACTATCGATACTTTCCAAAGACTTGGTGAACTTTATATTCGAAAAATTATTAGATTACAAGTAGTACCTTTAGAAATTTTATTTCATCATGGCCCTCTATTTGTTGGAAGAATTTAGTAAGACTTACAAAGTGTAATAGGAAACAAACTTGTTTTAAGTACGACCTTTCACCTTCAGAAAAATGGCCAGTTAGAAAGAGTAATTCAAACAATCCTAGATATGTTGAGATCTTATACTTTAGATTTATCTAAAAATTGGAGTAATCATTTATCATTAATTGAATTATGCGACAATAATAGCTATCAAACCAGCATTAAGGAAGACCCTTATGAAGATTTATATGGAAGATCATGTCATTCACCATTATGATGGAATGAGCCAATATAAAATTGCATCTTTGGGCCAGTTATTATAGAAGAAACAGCAAAAAAGATACTATTATAAAATAAAAGTTACCTACATCTCCAAGTTAACAAAAGAGTTATTCCAATAATAGAAGAAAAACTTTGTAATTATAGGTAAATGATATAATCTTTTTAAAGATATCCCCACGAAAAGGAATAGTGTGATTTGGAAGAAAAGTGAAGTTAACACCTTGATGCATAGACCTTTTGAAATTAAAGAAAGTGTAGGACCAGTAACTTATCATTTAAAACTACCCTCGGAGATATCTATTGTACACGATGTTTTCCATGTATCACATTTATAAAAGTAAACACCTGACCCTAACCATATTATTACCCAAAAAGGAATATATGTATAATCAAACCATGATTTCAAGGAAAACCTATCAATATTCATTATTTACACAATAAAGTTCTTCACCATAAAGTCATTCCTTTAGTGAAGATTATTTGGCAACACCATGGAGAAGAAGAATCAACATGGGAAACTGAAGTAGCTATCATAAAATGCTACCCAGAACTCTTCAAAGGTAATCTCGAGGATGAAATTTTTTTAAGTAGGTAGAATGTAATAACCCGTATATCCTGTATGCCCTTTATATTTGACCTGCGATAAGAATCTTTGCATCAATATTGTATCGCATCAGTAATGAATTGCATCGATAACGTACTTCAAAAGATTGGAAACCATATCAAACAAACACAGAGGCCTTAGGGAACAAAATGTACTATAAATATAATAATGAAACCCTTGTAAAACTAAAAATTACTGATAATGCTAAGATTCAGCACCACCAGATAAGAGGTGAGAGATCAAATAGTGATAACAATAGCAGCCATAGAGATATATGTGTGTATAAGTGTATAGAAAGGGGTGAGTATAATAGGAATAAGACAATGATGTAGAGTGGTTCAGCCAATCAGGCCTACATCCATTGTGAGTGTGTGATCCACTAAATATGGGCACTAATGGCCAAGGATACAACGCACATGAGTTCAATCTCTCTACTATGTGTACAAGCAGAGTTTAGGTAGGGTTACAATTATCGATCCCCTTACAGAGTTGTAGGTGACAAGTATATATAGGGCTTGGGGGGAGTAGTGTACCCCCCCAAACATGCATGGTGCATGTGAATGATGATCTAGCTAATCCCCTGCTGACACCTGGATGTGCCCCTTGTGATAAATAATGACATAATATTCCCTCACATGAGGGGATGTTATTGTTATAACGGTCTAGTCCAGACGCTATATGAGTCCCACGCGCACTGTTTCACGCGTCTCCCAAATCATGCACTGTGATGATGTCACCCTCGGCCTATGATGCCAGGTCGAGGCTAAAGTGGATGCTGACGTTGGTTCTGCTGGATGTGGGCCTCGTATTGTCGTCCCCTCATAGGTTTATCGAGCCCATAATGAGGGGTCGGCCCCTTATAGGGTTGTTTGGTTCATGATGAGGAGTAGGCCCATAACAGGGTCGTTTGTGTCATAATGAGGGGTCAGCCCCTCATAGAGTTGTCTGGCTAATGAGGGGTCGGCCCCTTGAAGGGTCATCTTGACCTTGATGAGGGGTTGGCCTCTTGAAGGGTCATTTGGGCCATAATGAGGGGACGACCCCCTTAAGGGTCATATCTTCCTGGGCCTGAGCCCTCATCTGGATGGAGGACACCCTCAGCTTGGCCGAGGGTATATATGGGTATATCAATTACCCCCTAGCCCTTAGCCATCGATGTTTGTTGAGATGTCTGAGGGGTAATGTTACCTCGGAATGCCGTGTGGTTAGTTTGATGAGTGACATTTGTCAAGTTGCATATTATCAGGTATCCATCATCGTTCCAGTTTCCCAGATGTGGCGGCTGCACACAACTTGGGACTTTGTGCCCTAATGATGCCTCTCCACGTGGGATGTGTCTTGCATTCATTATTAGGCCCACTAATAATAATGTATTTAAAGGATTTTTGTTATAATCATTTTCTTCTTCTTCTTCGTGCACAAGCTTTCTCTCTCCAGCCCTACCAGTTTACACTACCATTTCTATAATTTCTTATGTATCAAGCTTCGCTCAGCCATCATCTTCATCTTCAGGTAACTCTTCTGCCATTGATTCCTTTTTATGTCTTTAATTTCTATTTCGTTTCTTGCATTTGGGTTTCTTTCCCAGCTTTTCTTAGCTTTGTATTTTTTCGGCGTGAAATCGCCTTACTGTGGGGGTTATAGGGTTGAACCTTAGGTTTTTGGTTACTTAAAATTACTCCTCCACCATTTTGTGGTGGTTCAGTGCCCCTTTACGGTTCTTCTTAGGTTCTTCGGCGATCTTCTTCGGTGGACCAGTTCCCACCTGTTCTTGGGTGTTCCTGATCAAAACCCTTTATTTCTTTGGTTTTAATCCAAAAGTCAAACTTAGTCAACTGTGAACTTATTTGTAGCTAGCTTAAACAAATTCCTTTAAGTGTAGGGTCTTCCTCTTAATTCCTCGAAGACTTTATGATTTATCTGAGGAATTCCCAACCTTGAGGGAGAAGTTCTTTGTTGAGATTAGATGAATAGAGGAGGAGGAGGAGGATGAGTGAAGACGAGGGGCTGACCCTAACTGGGTATGACCCATCTTCCCCATTCCTTTATCATCAATTTTACCATCTGAGTCAATGTGGGTCTTCCTGTCATCCAGCCAAGAGTCAGTCAAATGAGGGGGAAATTAATAAGAGAGCATCATCACCGATGGGTGCTGGTCCTTCTGGGAGGAGAGAGACACCAACTTTTAGCCCAGGCCGACAGGCAGAGGGGACAGATCATATAGAGGTTATCCCTCTGATAGCCCTATCCCCTCTTACTTTTCAAGTAGCCTTTTAAGATGGCACTCTGATAGGCGACGAGGTTGAGGGATCCAGGGACGATAATGAGAGTTCTGATGATGATGGTCGATTTGACACTTCTAGTGCCTCGGCTTACGTATCATCAGTTAAGGATCACGACCTCTTATTATGGAGGCATCTCTTTGGTATACAGTCCAATATAAGTGTGAGGCTCCCAACTGAAGATGAGAGGGTCTTCCAGGGGGATGAGGGAGAGATTGTTGTTTACGAGTAGATGCTAAGGTAGGTGTTAGGTTCCCTCTACACCCTGCTATATTCGACATAGTATCTCCCCTTGGGGTTGCTCCCTCTCAACTTCCTTCCAATTCATGGAGGACTATCCTCGGCTATGTGTCCCTATGGAAGAATACTGTCACCGATGAGCCCTCAACCAATTTGTTCATAGCCTGTTATAATATCACCTAATAGTCCAAGTAGCCTAGGGATTTTCATTTGGGGGCTAAGAAGTACGACAAGAAACTCCTTCACGTAGATCAAAATTCCAATCATGACTGGAAGAAAAGGTTTTTCTTTATCTCTAGGGATTGATAATTCCCCGTCGGGGATGATCCCGTGGAAGACTGTCCGAGGGTCCTAAGGGCATGGTCCAACCCCTCAATTAAAGCAAGGTCAGACCCCGAACTCAGCTTGGAGGAGAGGGTCATTATTGACTACCTGAGAGAATGAGGGAAGGAGGGTAAACTTCATAAATTTAAAGATTTGATGACCCCTCGCTTCCTCAAAGAAGTCGGTCTGAGCATCGGTGACACGACTCAGAATGTGTCTCCAAAGTGCGTACTCTCTAGGCTCAAGTAATAATCCAACAAGTCGGGTATCGATCCTCAGGGAAAAAGGACAACGGAATTGTGACGACGGGACAAGACGGAGGAATCCTAACTTCGACTCTAAGAATAAAAGGAAAAATTGATTTGGTTTTGGGGATTGACTAAACTAACTGCTCTTATGAAATTATGATGAAAAATGCAACTAACTAAAGTACCTAAATTATGAATGAAGAATTGAATCAAAACTTTTTAAACTTAAATGATGAGAAAACAGGACGGGAATGCAATCCCCCAATCCTAGTGTAGTGCAGTAACAACGTCAATCATAAATTTATCCGATTAATCAGACCCGGAAATTAGGACTCCCAAGCATAATGTATACGAGGTTCAAGCCCGCGTAATACCTAATCTGAGGATGAGTAAATCGGTATCGCGGTAATTGCACTCAAATTGTACTCTAAATCATCATGAGTACCCAAAGGTAAACGAGATATAAAGATCCACAATTATTATGTAATTACGCGATACGATCAAAATCAATCGTTAAATTCATCGGATGAACGTTATGCACATGCACTAACACATCAGGTTGGGTTCATGCATCCCAACCTTTAAACCCTAGCCGGACATGTTAAACTGACTAACGCGTGAAATAGTAACGTTACATGTGGAAGAATTCATGATGAAACTAGATTGAAGCATGTAAATACGTCTTATGAACGCAGTAATAAGTTGAATCGAATACAGAAAATAAACATGCAAGAATAATGACAAGAATTCTGAACTTTGAATTAAAACTTGAAAAACAAACCCGTAATGATTAAATCTTGAAGAAATTAATTCCCTTGATAGATGTTCTTCTCTTTTTCTCTCTATCAAAAACTGACTAAAACTATCCCAAATGGCTGCCCCTAGATTGTTGCCTACGTTCCCTACTATTTTTTAGAGTTTTAACCTAAAAGGAGACTTGGGAACCAATCAGATTTGGGGAGAAAATTTGCGCATCCGGGACCCCTAATCGGTTCGCATGTACCCCGAACCGGTTCTCCCCCCAAACCGGTTCGGCATGGGTTCGCGAATGTGTGCTGGCCTGGAGTGTTACACTTAGATTTTTTTCTTGCTTTCTTTTCTTCCTTTCTTGGATTTTTCTTCAACTTCAACTGGGCATAGCTCATCAACCGTAGCTTGGATTTGGGTGTCGTTTCTTCCAGTGTTCTCGTTGTTCCGAGATCTTCAACTTTCCAGTTGACTTCTCATTCCGGATTGGGCTGCAAAATTACTAAATTTCCCTTGAACTTGCCTTCTTAGCTTTTCTAACATTGTCTTGCTTCCTCTTTTTCACTATTTGCATAATTAACCTTTAAAACCAATAAGAGAAGCACGAAACATGAAATACTCCCCAACTAAGGTTAGTAGCATAATTGTGCATCAAATCTGTATATGTTACATCACTCGGGTTCACAAATATACTGAAATTAGGGGACTAAATATACAATATTTATGCCCAATCAAACCCCCCTAACTTAGAACTTTGCGCGTCCTGAGCAATGTAAAAGAATGAAAGTATGAGTTAAGGATCCTTCAAAGACTTTATTGGGATAGAATACCTCTTTCGCGGGCAAGCGATTGCATTTAGCGCATGCAACAAGCCTTTAAACCCCTAGGTCACCCTAGTAGGACGAGTTGTGTCTCGTGAGGGTTTGCAGAGAATATACCCACAAAATTCGACTCAAATAAATTTCAAAATATGCAAAAATTGTGTAATTCAAAATTTCCAGAAAATAGTCATCATCAAGTCATATTTACGAGTCTCAAACCGTAGTGTGTGTGCGAAGCCAGAAATATAACCGCCAATTTCCACCGATTGATCATTACGTTACTTATCCGAAAATTCATTTTGATTTCAATTTCTCACGGAACGCTCTCACAAACGAATCTCTCGGATTATGGCTATTCTCTCGACATGCGTGATATAAAGAGTAAATGTAATGGAAGCAAATTCACGCATGCAATTAGAAAAACGGAAATTTTTTTGGTGAAAGGATCTCATCAACGGATTACGATTTTAAAAACGGGAACATTGCCTCTATTTCGCGCACTTAACCTCTTATATTATCTTTTGGTGTCTTAAATCTCCACGCGGTAATCAATTTTCGCAATTTGGGCTCGGTTAGGACTTTTTCGAGTTAAAGGGTGCCTTGGGTGAAATGAAGGAGGAATGGAAGGTTGGAATTGGAAAAGTCATTAATGATGTCCATTTGTGCTTTTTCCGGGCTATTGCTCATTTTTTCTTCTTTTTCTATTTTTTTTCTATTTTTTTCACACTTTTCTTTTCTTGCTAACTTTTGTTGAGCATTCTTCTATTTTTGTTTCTTGCCCCTTTATATGCACTTTTTGGACTTAAATTCTGAATTTTCTCATTTTTCACAATTCCGGCTATTTTGAGTTTTTCGGGTTGTCAAACGAAAGGGAAAATTATTTGGCTCAATTTGAGTTGCAAAGGGTGATTTTTCGCTATTTTTTCGGGCTAAACCTTTGGGTGACAAACGAGGGCCTACTTCATTGTCCAAAATTCCAATTGCATTACCATATGCGTTTCGAGGTGAATTTAAGTTTAGAGACTAATTTGGCACATTTTTCAAGGCAATATTGCACACATTTTTATTTTTTTAAAACCGATCAAAATGAAAGGATTGAGATCCTTGACAACTTATTAGGCGCTAAAAAGAACTTTGAGTTAACAATTAACTCGTATTGATTTAAAAACTCGTAAAACGTGATAGGCTCGAATCTCACCGGGTTTATAAATCTCCACATTTATTCGTTAAGTCGTCAATTTTCGCTCAATTTCCATCTTTGGTCAATTTTGGCTTTGTGTATGTTGGATGTTTACAATTTGAGACTCCAGTTTGACTTTTAATGATATTTTTGAAAAATTTGAATTCCAATTTTTATTTATTTTGAACAAAAAATATTTTTGGATTTTTCAAAATTTTATGATTTTTTTGGAAGTTTTGGGCATTTTGAAGATTTACGAAGTTTTAGAAATACGCACTTCTGACCCCCCCTAACTTAGACTTTTGCATTGTCCTCAAGCAAAAAGGACAAAAATCTAACTCAAAGCGAATAATAAGTGCGAAAAAATAAACAAACAAACATGAAAAAATGCAAGCTTGTATAATAACAATGAGAAGCCTGTGTTACATAAGAAATGGGAGAGCAACTGTGAGCAATGCGAAATTCCTACAACAACTGACATCCACACCAGAATATAAAAACAATCATAGGTCATGGTGGAGGTGGGTGGGAGGTGCCGGGTGCATTTGGATCATACGGGTCATAAAAGAAGGGGGGTGGAGGACCGCCGAAGTTGAGTTGGTGAAGGTGGACTTGGAGTTGGTACATCATCCGGGTGTCCCTTCGGTAAGCCGCTTGATCTTGATTGTATTGGTTGATGAACCCGTCGAGACAAGATTCAACCGCCGAAAGGCGACTCTCGAAGTTTTCCCCCGGGGGTTCGAAATCGGAATCCTCCCCGTCATCCTCAAACTTGTCCTCATCGACGTCCATCATTGGGGCATCATGAGCTTCCTCGTCCACATCCTCGTTGAGAATGGGATGGTCGGGGTGAGCTACGCACATTTGGAGTTTGCTTCGAGTGGTAGACGTGCCGCCAATGGGGCGAGGAAGTCAAATTTATTGCCCGGGGTCATCCACTCCAGCTTCCATCAATAGCTCCGTGATGAAACGGGCGTAAGGTAGGGCAGTTTTGCCCCATTCGTCGTAGGCGACATTGAGGATATCCGCGTAGAAGAGCTGGGCAAGGTTGATGGTTCTCTCGGGGTCCAAAAAGTAATAGAGGAAATTAGCGTGACGTAACCGGACCACCGAACCATTAGTGGTTTGGTGGATGGCCCCACAAGTAATGAGGTGCGTGAAGCGCACCGTAAAGGCCAAACCACCAATAGTAAAGGATTCGCGCACCCATTCCACCCCGGGTGCCATGCGTTCAATGCATTCTTCTTTGGTGTGGGGGGTACCATTGTTGGGGTATTGGAAGGGCACGGGGAGGATCACCCCTTTGGCACGCATTTTGCGTGCGATGATGGCCGTCGAGAAGGGAATAGTGATACCGTCAAGGTATGCCTCATGAAGCGTGGAGGATTTGCGAACCAAGGTCGCATAAAACTGGCGAATGGCGGCGTCAAACACGTTAGTGCTCGTTGGGGCGAGGAAAGAGCACCCCCTGCGACGGTCGAATAGGGCGGTGACATCGCCTGGAAGTTGGCCCTAATCAACGAAGCGTTCGATGTGAATGGGGCGCGTAGCCGAGAAGTATTGCTCGGACCAATGACGTTTTTGGACACTTTGAAAGACCCACTTACCCACGTCATGAAGGACGGTGGTATCATCATATTTCTTGGGGTGGAGATTGGTGCGGCGAGGGCGCGGCATTTTGAAGGAAAGAGAGAGAGAGAGGGAGAGGGAAAAGGATATGGGAGAGAAGAGAGTGAGGGATATTGTTTTGGTGTGAGAAATGAAGGGGTGGGGGTATTTATAGGTGTGAAGGGGTGAGGTTTTGGTGGGAAATGGGAATGGGTGGGAAGGAGAGGAGGGAGGGAGTGAATTGGGATGAATTTGGGAAGGAGGGAAGTATTTGGAGGGAGGAAAAACGAAGGGGGAAGAAGGGGGAAAAGAATGGAGGGAAGGGGATGAATTTGGAATTAAGGGGGGAAGAACCTGCCAGGTACCCCGAACCGGTTCGGGGTGTACCGCAAACCGGTTCTCCCCCCGAACCGGTTCTGGATGGGGTTCGGGGTGACATGCTGGTCCGAACGCTAGAATTCACTCTTCTCTCCACTTCAAGGTGGTCTCTCATCCTCTAACTCGTGCATAAGGCCCCTAAAAACTTTCTAGGCCCTGGGGCTCCCTAAAACTTCCTCGAATTCAACGTCGTATTGCGTACTAGCTCCCTCAAAGTGCGTGCTAACCGATCTCTTTTGTAACTCAGGATCCTGACTCCTAACTAACCTATTCACACACGACTACTATACACACAAACTCACCCCATACGCGTCGGGGGTTCGACGACCTTACGTTCTCAGCTCAATTGACCCCGTAAACGGGGTCCGACAACCAAATTGTGTCAACCTCATACTCACACGCCTCTAGATATGGCTTTATGCGTTGTCCATTTACTTTGAACATGTTTTCCCCTTTTAAATCATCAAGTTCAACAGCTCCATGGGGAAAAACGTTCTTCACGACGAACGGGCCAGACCATCGTGACCGGAACTTGCCCGGAAAGAGATGAACCCGAGAGTTGTAGCGAAGAACTTTTTTCCCGGGATGAAACTCTTTTCGTCGAATGATGCTATCATGAGCGAGTTTCATTCTTTCTTTTGAAATTTTGGCATTCTCATACGCATCATTGCGTAGTTCTTCTAGCTCATTCAATTGAAGCTTACAGGCTTCATCGGCTTTGTCCAATGCATAGTTCAATTGCTTAATTGCCCAATACGCTTTGTGCTCGAGCTCAACAGGAAGATGGCAAGGTTTTCCATACACAAAACGGAATGGAGACATGCCAAGTTGATTCTTAAATGCGGTACGATAGGCCCATAGTGCATCGGTCAATCTAAGGGACAAATCTATCTGGGTAGGATTGACGGTCTTTTCAATAATGTTCTTGATCTCACGATTCGCTAGCTCGGCCTGCCCATTCGTTTGCGGGTGATATGTCGTCCCAACCTTGTGGACGACACCATACTTTCTCATGAGCTTATCGAATGGCCTATTGCAAAAGTACGTGCCATTATTGCTAATTATTGCCTTCGGTGCACCGAAGCGAGAAAGTATGTGTTCCTGTAGGAACTTTATCACCACTTTGTTGTCATTGGTCTTGGTAGCTATAGCTTCCACCCATTTAGAAACGTAGTCTACCGCGACTAGGATGTATAGGAAACCAAAGGACGGTGGAAAAGGACCCATGAAGTCAATACCCCAACAGTCGAATATCTCAATGATGAGTATAGGGGTAAGAGGCATCATGTCTCGTCGAGTGATGGCTCCCATCCGTTGACACCTGTTGCATGACTTGCAAGCATCATTCGCATCCCGAAAGATTGTGGGCCAATAGAGGCCGCATTGCAGAATCTTAGCAGCCGTCTTTTTCGTCGAGAAGTGGCCTCCGCACGCTTCCAAATGAAAAAACTGGACGACTTTCTGGATCTCTTCATTCGGTACACATCTTCGGATGATTTGGTCGGCGTAATATTTAAAAAGGAAAGGATCATCGTAAAAGAACATGCGCGACCAATTAAGAAACCTCTTCTTATCTTGCGGTGTCCAATCGGGAGGGACGGCTCCCGTGACAAGATAGTTCGCTATGTCCGCAAACCAGGGATACGAAGAGGTAGCAAATAGTTACTCATTCGGAAAGTGATCGTCTATGGGTACGGGATCACTAGGTACGTCAGACGAAAGCCGAGATAAATGGTCGGCAACGACGTTTTCTACTCCTTTCTTGTCTTTGATAGAGAGATTGAACTCTTGTAGGAGTAGGATCCACCTTATGAGGCAAGTCTTGGCGTCTTTCTTCGCAAGTAGATACTTTAAAGCTGCGTGGTTGGTGAAAACAGTAATAGGAGAACCAATGAGATAGGAACAAAACTTATCGAGGGCAAAGACTATCGCTAGCAGCTCTTTGTCCATGGTAGAGTAGTTGAGTTGAGGTCCGGTAAGAGTCCGACTAGCGTAGTAGATGACATGAGCTTGCTTATCTTTACGTTGGCCCAAAATAGCCCCGATCGCATAATCGCTTGCGTCACACATAAGTTCGAATGGTAAGGACCAGTTCGAAACTTGCATGATGGGAGCGGACACGAGCATGTTCTTCAACTTATCAAAGGAGCTTTAGCATGCCTATGTCCACTCAAACGGGTTGTCCTTCATGAGTAGGTTGCTTAAGGGTCTAGCGATGGCGCTAAAGTCCTTAATGAACCGTCGATAAAACCCCGCGTGGCCCAAGAAAGAGCGCACGTCTTTCAGCGATTTCGGTGGGGGAAGATCAGCTATGACATCTATCTTAGCCCTATCAACCTCTATTCCGTTGGATGAAATAATGTGGCCAAGAAATATTCCCTCAGTGACCATAAAATGGCACTTTTCCCAATTCAACACTAAGTTCTTTTCCACGCATCGGGTGAGTACTTTTTCCAGCTTGTCTAAACAATGATCGAAAGAGGTGCCAAAAACGCTGAAATCGTCCATGAACATTTCGAGTCCTCTCTCGACCATGTCGCTAAATAAGCTCAACATGCACCTTTGAAAAGTCGCGGGTGCATTACACAAGCCAAATGGCATACGTTTGTAGGCAAACGTACCAAAAGGGCAAGTGAACGTCGTCTTATCTTGATCAAGTTCATCTACCTCAATTTGGTTATATCCGGAATAACCATCAAGGAAGAAATAATAAGGGTGGCCCGCAACTCTCTCAAGCATTTGATCAATTAAAGGTAAGGGAAAATGATCTTTCCTAGTTCCTGCATTGAGTTTCCGGTAGTCAATGCAAATGCGCCATCCGGTGTTGGTGCATTGAGGAACAAGCTCTCCCTTATCATTCTCAATCACAGTCATACCCGACTTCTCCGGGACGACTTGAATAGGGATCACCCATTTGCTATCCGAGATTGGGTAGATAATCCTGGCATCCAATAATTTGATGATCTCGGTTCTCACAACTTCTTTCATGTTGGGGTTCAGTCTTCTTTGCATTTCTCTAGAGGGCTTGACATCCTCTTCGAGATGGATCTTGTAAGTGAAAATTAAAGGACTTATCCCCTTCAAATCAGCGATGCACCAACCAAAGGCACCTTGGTGCTTCCTCAAAATTTCCAATAATTTGACCTCCTGCCCTTCATCTAGGCTATAGGAGATAACAACAGGAAATGTCTCATCCTCTCCTAGATATGCATATTTAATATGGGAGGGGAGTTTCTTTAATTCGAGGGTTAGAAATTTTTCACTGCAGGGAGCCATGTGTGTATCCCTCGGAGGTAATTCCTCGAATCTAGAAACCCAATTAACCTCTTTCACTTCCTCGTCCGACGTACTCTCATCGAGCAATTCTCTCAATTCTTCAACCTCCCTCTCGAAGGCGGTGTACGTCCCCTCACACTCATATCTCATCGCTAAACAAGACTCTAAAGCATCGCCACAGAAAATTTTCCTCAAAGTATTCTTCTACTACCTCGCCGATGAGGTTCACCGCGTGAAGATCATCTTCCTCCCCTGCATTTTGGGCTATGTGGAAGATCTTAGTATCCAAGGTCATGTTTCCAAAAGTGAGTTGCATTCGCCCATTCCTTGTATTGATGATTGCATTAGCTGTAGCCAAGAAAGGGCGCCCAAGGATGATGGGAACATGATTGCTCGAGTTGAAGGAGGGCCCCGTGTCCCAAATGACAAAATCTATCGGGAAGTAGAAAGTGTCAACTTGGACAACCACGTCCTCGACTATGCCTCGTGGAATCTGCACTGATCAATTCGCTAATTAGAGAGTGACCTTTGTGAGCTTGAGGTCGCCCAAATCAAGTTGCCTATAAATGGAGTAAGGGAGTATGTTTACACTTTCCCCCAAGTCAAGTAAGGCTTTCTCAATTCTATTTTCTCCAATGATGCAGGATATAGTGGGTGTATCGGGATCTTTGAATTTAGGCGGGAGATCATTTAGTAGAATGGAGCTCACGTTCTGGGCTAGAAAGACATTCTTTTTTACCTTCATCTTCCTTTTTACCGTCAACAAATCTTTGATAACTTTGCCATAAGCTGGAATTTGTTTGATGGCATCAAGAAAGGGTAAATTCAACTTTAATTGCTTAAGTACTTCTAGCACTTCATCACGTGGATTCCCCTTTTGAGCGGGAATCAATCTTCGAGGAAATGGTGCTACAGAGGGTCATTTCACTACCACCTCTGGCTCACTAGCGTCTTCTTTGTCACTCTCGTTCAAGGGGACATCTTCGGCCTCTTTCGTGCTGGGCGAAATCTCCTTGTCTTTTGTTGTATCGTGTGGAGGAGGTGATAAATCAACGACTCTCCCACTACGAAGAGTGGTCACGGCTTGACATTGCTCCTGCTGTTCAGTGGAGGTGGAGCTAACACTAGTTTGACCTTGGGGAGGTCGTTGGCCTTGGGCAGGAAATTTACTTTTCTCTTGAACACTCAACGAGGATTGTATTTTTGACAGATTCGCATTTATGTCGCCAATCAGACGATCATATTTGGCATTGGTTGCGGTCTGGCTTACGATGAATTGATTCATGGTATCCTCGAGAGTTATCCACTGTGGCGGGATATAATTTACGTGAGGTGGTGGTGCTTGCACATGTCCTTGCATGTGTGGAGCTTGTTGAAATTGTTGTGGTGGAAGAGGGGCAATATGCGAAGGAGGGTTCATTGCGGCATATTATTGCCCGTAGCTAAAATCGGGATGATTTTTCCACGAAGGGTTGTATGAATTCCCGTGCGGGGCACCAAAATTACCCTTAAAGCCTCCTATACCACTAACTTGCTCCTGCAACATTACCTTGTAGGCGGGTATCATCGGGCATTCCTCAATTGAATGTCCCGCCTCATAAATCGCACACACCTTGACGACAGGGTTCGGAATGGGTCCAGCTGGTCCTTTTCCATATATCTCGCATAGGTCTCGAAATCCTATCTCAAGAGTCTCCAATCGGCTATCCGTCATAGAATTCTTATCTACATGGAATAGGCAGGATGCTGATGGAGTTGTGGTCGCTTGTCGATTTCGATTTTGAGCATTTGGGTCGGAGGTATCCCAGGATTGGGTAGTCTCGGCGACATACCTCACGTGAAGATCAACACCGTGGGCATCTAGGTCGACAAACGGACCACTTCCCATAGTTTCAACAAGTTGTTTGGAGTTAAGATTCAACCCATTTAGATAAAGGAGATGATTTGCGATGGATCAAATCCATGATGGGGACATGAAGCAACTAACTCGTTGAAACATTCATAACATCGATGGAACGGCTCATTTTCGTGTTGCCTGAATGCTTGGATTTAAGCCTTTATGGAGATTGTTCGATGTGGTGGGAAGAATTTCATGAGAAATTTCGACTGTAGCTCAATCCAGGATGGAATCGAGCTTGGAGGTAAAGACCATAGCCAGGTTTTAGCTTTATCTTTGAGCGAGAAAGGGAAGAGTTTGAGACGGATTACCTCTTGTGTGTAGGTTTGATCGTTTAGAGTATCACAGACGTCCTCAAATTCCCTAATATTGAGGTATGGATTTTCAGAATCCATACCGTGGTAATGCGGTAGCATCTGTATCATGTCATTTTTGAAACTGAATTGACCGGCATTATACGGGAGTATAATGCATCCCGGAGTGACAGTGCGCTCGGGATATAAGAATTCTCTCAACGGGCGATACGGAGGCTCTTCCTCACCGGCGGGTGCACTGCCGTGTTGTGACATCTCTCCTTCACTTATTGACTCAGTGTTCTCACTGGGCGTGCTCGAAGTGTGTCCTAAGAAAGGAAAGGGAGTGTTATCGGAGATTGAGTGCGACGGTGTGGGAGGTGGGGTCCAGAACTGTGGGCCGTTTGGAGTTTGGGGACTATTAGGATTATACTCAACAAGTGGATTTTCGTGAATACTGGTTGGAGTATTATGGGGTGTGGGAGTGGTTTCAGAATTTTGCATTAACGCTTAGGAGAGAGGATGGTGAATTTTTTATTTTTTTTATGTTTTTTTGGATTTTTTTAGATTTTTGGTCAAAGCTTTGGATTGACTCACTCTAATAATAAATCTACCTAATTCTCCGGCAACGGCGCCAAAAACTTGACACGACTCAGAATGAGTCTCTAAAGTGCGTACTCTCTAGGCTCAAGTGCAAGCCTGTCGCTCAAGTAATAATCCGACAAGTCGGGTATCGATCCTCAGGGAAAAAGGACAACGGAGTTGTGACGACGGGACAAGACGGAGGAATCCTAACTTCGACTCTAAGAAGAAAAGGAAAAATTGATTTGGTTTTTGGGATTGACGAAGCTAACTGCAATTATGAAATTATGATGAAAAATGCAACTAACTAAAGTACCTAAATTATGAATGAAGAATTGAATCAAAACTTTTTAAACTTAAATGATGAGAAAACAGGACGGGAATGCAATCCCCCAACCCTAGTGTAGTGCAGTAACAGCGTCAATCATAAATTTATCCGATTAATCAGACCCGGAATTTAGGACTCCCAAGCATTATGTATACGAGGTTCAAGCTCGCGTCATACCTAATCTGAGGATGAGTAAATCGGTATCGCGATAATTGTACTCAAATTGTACTCTAAATCATCACGAGTACCTAAAGGTAAACGAGATATAAAGATCCACAATTATTATGTAATTACGCGATATGATCAAAATCAATCGTTAAATTCATCGGATGAACGTTATGCACATGCACTAACACATCAGGTTGGGTTCATGCATCCCAACCTTTAAACCCTAGCCGGACATGTTAAACTGACTAACGCATGAAATAGTAACGTTGCATGTGGAAGAATTCATGATGAAACTAGATTGAAGCATGTAAATACGTCTTATGAACGCAGCAATAAGTTGAATCGAATACAGAAAATAAACATGCAAGAATAATGACAAGAATTCTCAACTTTGAATTAAAACTTGAAAAACAAACCCGTAATGATTAAATCTTGAAGAAATTAATTCCCTTGATGTTCCTAGATGTTCTTCTCTTTTTCTCTCTATCAAAAAATGACTAAAACTATCCCTAATGGTTGCCCCTAGGTTGTTGCCTACGTTCCCTACTATTTTTTAGAGTTTTAACCTAAAAGGAGACTTGGAAACCAATCAGATTTGGGGAGCAAATTCGCGCATCAGGGACCCCAAACCGGTTCGCATGTACCCCGAACCGATTCTCCCCCCAAACCGGTTCGGCCTGGGTTCGCGAATGTGTGCTAGCCTGGAGTGTTACACTTAGATCTTTTTCTTGCTTTCTTTTCTTCCTTTCTTGGATTTTCTTTAACTTCAACTGGGCATAAATCATCAACCGTAGCTCGGATTTGGGTGTTGTTTCTTCCAGTGTTCTCGTTGTTCCGAGCTCTTAAACTTTCCAGTTGACTTCTCCTTCCGGATCGGGCTGCAAAATTACTAAATTGCCCTTGAACTTGCCTTCTTAGCTTTTCAAGCATTGTCTTGCTTCCTCTTTTGCACTGTTTGCATAATTAACCTGTAAAACCAATAAGAGAAGCACAAAACACAAAATACTCACCAACGAAGGTTAGTAGCATAATTGTGCATCAAATATATATATGTTACATCACTCGGGTTCACAAATATACTGAAATTAGGGGACTAAATATACAATATTTATGCCCAATCAATCGGCCCCCTGACAGAATTATGTGAGTAGATTTTTGCTCAATTTTTTTTTTCTCCAAGTGTTTCATCTTTGCCACTGTATCTTTCTGATATATCGTCCCCTTTTCAGGTCGTCCTGCAAATATATCTGATCAACTCTGGGAGATGACTACCCCAAGTTTAATGTCTAGCTTTGGGAAAAAGAAAGGCAAAGAGCCTCAGTAGGCTCAGAAGAAGACAAAAGCCATGAGGCCAACGGAAGTGGAGCCAACCTTTGACAGTTGCAAAAGGAAGGATCCCAAAGTTCCTGAGGGCTCCCGGCCTAACTCACGAATGAGGGAGATAGTAAAGGTGTCTCAAGCACACACTGAGGGGACTAGATCCTCTTCTAGCATGGGTGCCTATTGATCTCAGAATCTTGCTTTTCTCAAGGCTGAACCCTTGTCCCTCATAGCCAACTTGAGGGCAGACAAAGCCTCAATGTTTTTTGCACCCTCAACCGCAGATTATGAATTCTTATCAAAGATGCCCCCAGCCAAGGTCTATGATTACGGTCTACACACTTTGGCTTAAGTACCTCTTTCGACTTCATTCTTTTTTATTTATCATTTCATGAATTGTTCCCTCTGCCCATTTTAACATGTGTTTGTCTATGCAGTCTGTCTGCGCCTTCACCTCAGCTACCAAGTGGATGGCTGAGAATCAACAGAAGTTCCATAAGGCCGAGATAGCTATTCAGCATGAGGCCGATCGGAAGACCGAACCGGACACTGGGAGGTCATAGTTGGAGAGTGCAAGAACCGAGCATGTCAAGGTCCTAGATGAGCTGGCGAAGCAGCACGAGGCCGACCTGAATGTGAAGGACACCCTTATCAAAGAAAAGGAAGAAGCCTTGACCAACCACGGGGACCAATTCAAGGATGAACTTGTTGAGGAAGTTACTAAAGATGAGACCGATGTAGTGGAGCCTTACAAGCCCTCCGATGAGTTCCAGGGTTGTGGCCTTGAGTACCTGGAGAGGGGAATCAGGGCGGACTGTCGGTGGGTCGTCCTGAAGTTTATTGATACTGTATCGTCTGTTCGCCCCTCTCTGGAAGCGGTGGAGTTGGACGACCCACTTATTGCTGAGGCTCTGGCCCATGTGGAGTCACAAGTGAACGTTTAAGGCATCGGCACCTCTAAGGATCGGCCTATTCTGGTCACTGAAGAAGCTCCTGTGATTGACGTTGAAACCTTGCCTACTGATATTACCCAATAGGGTGGCTGTCTGTAGCCCATACCGTCCTCATGTAACAAATATTTTTGTACTCCATTTTTGTTTGGACAAGCAATTTTAACACCTGGTTTATAATATAATGTCTCTTCCTGTCTTCTATGCTTCTCTTGCGTGATTTATCTTAGCTCATGATATTTTGAATTAACCATCTCATTAACTCCCCCTCGTCTTTCTTGAGGGTAAATGGGGGGCCGTCCCCACCCTTTTCCCTCATCATAGCCGAGGGTGGTTTCCACCAACTAAATGATTTTTTCAATTAATTCAAGCCCCCCTCGTCTTTTTTTAGGGTAAATGGAGGTCGTCCCCATCATTTTCCCTCATCATAGCCGAGGGTGGTTACCACTAAGTTAATGATGTTTTAAATTTCAAGTCCCCCCTCGTATTTCTTGAGGATAAATGGGGGATCGTCCCCACCATTTTCCCTCATCATAGCCGGGGGTGGTTACCACCAAGTTCATGATGTTTTAAATTTCAAGTCCCCCTCATCTTTCTTGAGGGTAAATGGGGGGTCGTCCCCACCATTTGCCCTTATCATAGCCGAGGGTGGTTTCCACCAACTAAATGATGTTTTCAATTAATTCAAGTCCCCCCTCGTCTTTCTTGAGGGTAAATGGGGGGTCGTCCTCACCATTTTCCCTCATCATAGCCGAGGGTGGTTTCCACCAACTAAATGATGTTTTAAATTTCAAGTCCCCCCTCGTCTTTCTTGAGGGTAAATGGGGGGTCGTCCCCACCATTTGCCCTCATCATAGCCGAGGGTGGTTACCACTAAGTTAATGATGTTTTAAATTTCAAGTCCCCCCTCGTCTTTCTTGACGATAAATGGGGGATCGTCCCCACCATTTTCCCTCATCATAGCCGAGGGTGGTTTCCACCAACTAAATGATGTTTTCAATTAATTCGAGTCCCCTCTCGTCTTTCTTGAGGCTAAATGGGGGGTCGTCGTCACCATTTTCCCCCATCATAGCCGAGGGTGGTTTCCACAAACTAAATGATGTTTTAAATTTCAAGTCCCCCCTCATCTTTCTTGAGGGTAAATGGGGGGTCATCCCCACCATTTTACCTCATCATAGCCGAGGTTGGTTACCACCAAGTTAGTGATGTTTTAAATTTCAAGTCCCCCTTGTCTTTCTTGAGGATAAATGGGGGATCGTCCCCACCATTTTCCCTCATCATAGACGAGGGTGGTTTCCACCAACTAAATGATGTTTTCAATTAATTCAAGTCCCCCTCGTCTTTCTTGAGGGTAAATGGGTGGTCGTCCCAACCATTTTCCCTCATCATAGACGAGGGTGGTTTCCACCAACTAAATGATGTTTTCAATTTCAAGTCCCCCCTCGTCTTTTTTGAGGGTAAATGGGGGGAGTCCCCGCCATTTTCCCTCATCATAGTCGAGGGTGTTTACCACCAAGTTAATGATGTTTTAAATTTCAACTCCCCTTTGTCTTTCTTGAGGATAAATGGGGGATCGTCCCCACCATTTTCCCTCATCATAGCCGAGGGTGGTTTCCACCAACTAAATGATGTTTTCAATTAATTCGAGTCCCCCCCCCCCCCCCCCCGTTTTTCTTGAGGGTAAATGGATGGTCGTCCCAACCATTTTCCCTCATCATAGACGAGGGTGGTTTCCACCAACTAAATGATGTTTTCAATTTCAAGTCCCCCCTCGTCTTTCTTGAGTGTAAATGGGGGGGGGGGGCGTCCCCACCATTTTCCCTCATCATAGCCGAGGGTGGTTACCACCAAGTTAATGATGTTTTAAATTTCAACTCCCCCTTGTCTTTCTTGAGGGTAATGGGTGGTCGTCCCCACCATTTTCCCTCATCATAGCCGAGAGTGGTTTGCACCAACTAGATGATGTTTTCAATTAATTCAAGTCCCCCCCCCCCTCGTTTTTCTTGAGGGTAAATGGGGGGTCGTCCCAACCATTTTCCCTCATCATAGCTGAGGGTGGTTTAACAAAATCCTAATCATGCTATCATTAACAAACACAGGGTGAAGAGATAATATAATATTCTCATTGACATTCCAAGTGTTCTATTGAAGGAACACATTCATTACAACTGTGGTCCGATAGGACATTACATTATTGATAGTACTTCTTCAAATGATATGCACTCCAGGGGTTGGAAAAGGGTTCCCCTTCTTGGTTTTCTAGTCTATAGGTTCCAGGGACAACTTCATCAATGACCCTACATGGGCCATGCCAATTTGGATGGAGTTTGTTAGGATTTTTCCAAGTCTTTTTGAGGACTACGTCCCCCACAGTGATTTGCTTTTGCTTCACCCTCTGGTTGTAAAACCTGGCAGTCATCTGTTGGTAGGCATCTTGCCTTATCTCAGTGTATTCTCTTCTCTCCTTGACCAAGTCTAGATCAAGTCTACTTTCTTCCATATTTCTCCGGGGGTCATACATTTGGACTCTGTGAGTAGGAAACCCAATCTCGGAGGGGATGACGGCTTCTGAGCCATATGCTAGCATGAACGGGGTTTCCCCGATAGGAGTCTTTTCCATCATCATGTAGGCCCACAGTACAGCGTACAACTCCTCGAACCATCTTCCTTTTTCCTCCTCGAGTTTTTTCTTAATCCCATCTAGAACTGTTATGCTTGTAACTTCAGTTTTCCCATTAGCTTGAGGTCGGCCTGGGGTTGCGAAGAATTGTTTGACTCCGACCCTTTAGTAGTATTTCTCTAGAGATGCATTATTGAATTGAGTCCCGTTATCTGAGATGAGGGTGTTAGGGAGGCCATATCTGCATATAGTGTTTTTTCAGATAAACTGGAAGGCCTTCTGCTTGGTGATCGTCACCATCGGCTCCGCCTCCACCCATTTTGAAAAATAGTCAATTGTTACGATCAAGTATCGATAGTTACTGACGACCCTAGGAAAGGGTCCTACTAGATCGATTCCTCACACTACGAATGGACATGGGGATGTGATAGAGATAAGAGGCTGATGGGGCTGGTGAGGGATGGTGGCAAACCTTTGACATTTATCGCACTTTTTTACGTATGCCGCGGCGTCTTTCCCCAGGGTCGGCCACCAGTATCCCTGGGTTACTATCCTCTTTGCTAATGACCTTCCTCCAATATTGCTTGAACATGACCCCTCGTGCACATCTTGCAAGATGTGTGGGACTTCAGATGGGTGAACACATTTGAGCATGGGGAGAAAGAATCCCTTTTTGTACAAGGTGTCTCCAATGACAGTAAATTTTGCATCTCTCTATCTCAACTTCTTCCTTTCTTGATTTTATTTTGGCATCTCCCCCTCTTTAATGCATCTGATTAGAGGGTCCATACATTAAGCTTACCTATTGATATTTAAGCAAGATCCAAGTGTTCCCTCTTCCTCTTCAATCATTGGTCGAAGCAAAATTTCCCCTGGGATCGTCCTCCTGATATTTGTCCTAGTTGCTAAGGCCAGCCTAGCAAGTGCATTGGCTCGACCATTATCAAGCCTAGGTATCATCTTCAACTTTAATTATCTGAAGCTCTTCAATAGTTCCTTTACCCTTTCAAGATATTTGTCCATTCTCTTATCCTTAGCCTCGTAGGCTCCTAGTATCTGATTCACTCCTAGTCTTGAATCACTATGGACCAAGATCTGACCCACACTAAAAGACTTAGCCAAGGAGAGGCCTGCTATCAGGGCCTCATATTCAGACTTGTTATTGGAGGCTTTGAAGTTGAACCTCAGGGCGTACTCGACGTCTGTGCCGTAGGGTGTCGATAAAATTAATCCAGCCCCACTTCCACTCTCGCAAGAGGACCCGTCAGCGAAGAGGTTCCATACAGCATGTTCCTCTGAGAAATTTCCCTCACTGAGGGATCCCTGTCTAAAGAGATATCTTCCCTCCTCATTTTCGACAATTTTTTCTCTAGCAGTGCTTATCTCAGCCTTATCCGTGGATGGGTCAACAATTCTGCCTTACAGGGTATCTATCTTCTAGAGGCTCTCGTCTTTAGCCTCATCATCTTCCCAAGTAAACTCATCCATCAAATTATCTAATGCTTTCCCCTTAATGTCCACCCTTGGTTGATATACAATGTCAAACTCTCCTAGGTCTATAGCCCAAGCCATTACCCTTCCTGATGTTTTTGGCCAATGCAAGACCTGTCTGAGAGGAGAGTCAGTGAGGATGATCATGGTATGGGACTGGAAGTATGGCTTTATTTTTCTTAATGCATGGATCAATTCATAGCCTAAATTCTCCATCCTTGGGTATCTTTTCTCTGCCCCCTGGAGTGCCTTACTATTGAAATACACTGGCTTCTGTACTCTGTCCTCTTTCCTCACAATGGCTGCATTAATGGTTAATTCTGATATGACTAGGTACATATATAGTCGTTCGCCCTGCACTGGCCATGACAACAACAAGGAAGACCCTAAGTATGACTTTATCTCCTTGAAAGCCTGGTCGCACTCTTCGTTCCATTTAAAGGCTTTTCTAAAAATTTTGAAGAATGGTAAACACATGTCTGTGGCTCTGGACACAAACGTATTCCAATTAGCCACTCGCCCTATGAGCCTCTGAACGTATTTGATGGTCTTGGGAGTCTTAATTTCTATGAGGGATTTTATCTTCTCAGGATTGGCCTCAATGCCTCTTCGATTGACAATGAACCCCAAAAACTTCCCTGCTCTGACCCCGAAGACACATTTGGTCGGGTTGAGCTTCATCCGATACTTGTCCATTATGTTAAAGGTCCTCTCAAGGTCGTCCACATGATCCTCAGCCTTCAAACTCTTTGTCAACATGTCATCTACATATACTTCCATATTCTTCCCAATTTGGTCCTCAAATATTTTATTCACAAGGCACTGATACGTTGCCCCCGTATTTTTTAGGCCAAAGGTCATGACCCTATAACAGTATGTCCCCTTTGTCAGTAATGAAAGAGATTTTTTCCGAGTCTTCAGGATCTAATTAATGCGGGGGAGAGGGAAGCAGGCTTTGGGACAATATTTATTAAGGACTGTGAAGTCTACACACATCCTCCATTTCCCATTGGCTTTGGGGACTATGACCGCATTAGACAGCCATTCAGGATAGATGACCTCCCTGATAAACTCTGCAACTTCTAGATTATTGACCTCATCCCTAATGACCTCATACTTTTCTCGAGAATAAATCCTGCTCTTCTGCTTCACTGGCTTTGTGCCCTCTACCAGGTTGAGCTTATGGCTCATGATTTCAGGGTCAATCCCCGGCATGCCTGCATGACTCCATGCAAAGATATTTTATATCCTCCTTAGCAGCTTGATGAGGTCTTCTTTTATGTCTGTCTTTAGAGCTTTGCCTATTTGGACAGTTTTTTCTGGCTCATCCTCGTTAAGGATGATGGATTATACCTCTTCTGCAGCCTCTCTTTTCTTCAGTTTGGTCTCGTCCCTGGGGTCGAGGGTATCAATATTATAGGTGGTTGTTGCTTTCTTATGTGCTTTTCTTTCTTTTGCGGAATTGAAGTAGCATTCTCGTGCCGTCATCTGGTCTCCCAGAACTTCCCCTACCCTGTAAGGGGTCAGGAATTTTATCATCTGATGAACCGTGGATGGCATGGACTCAAATTCCTTGAGGGCCACTCTCCCCAGTATAATGTTGTAGGCCGAGAAGACTTTTTTATCCATCACAAAAAAGTTGACCTTCTTGGTAAGCCATCTCGACCACTCGTCTCCCATTCTAACATCAGCCTCATACACTCCTAGGGGATGAACTTTTTCCCAATTAAAACCAATAAAGGGGTGATGGTGTTGGATGAGCCTGGCGTGGCTGAGACTGAAGGCTTTAAAGCACAGCCAGAACATCACATCTGCATAACTACCCCTATCTACCAGGATCCTCAGCAACTCGCACCTATGTACCCTAGTAGTGATGATGAGAGGGTCATCATGCGGGGCTAAGAGGCCTTGAAAATCCATTCTTTATAATTCCACTATCAGAGTATCCATATCAACTTTCTTCCTCTTTTCTGACTTTTCTTCTATATAGGTTGAATGCACAGCTTTTGTTACTTCCTTGGCTTCAGTTACATGGGCCTTCCTGTCTACGACCTCTGAACCTCCTCCTTTTAGTCCCCCGAAGATCATCCCCACACCGAGTGAGATCATATTAAGCCTCTTTATGGGGCCGTGGTCATCTCTCGGTGGGAGGTCAGGGTTATCCTCATCGTCCGAGGGGTCTTCCCTTCTGTTTGGAGGATCTTCTCTACATGCTTTGCTTCTCTTATTCCTTGGGTCGTCCCCTCGGACCATCTTGAAGGCACTCTTATCAACGTATTTCCTTAACTTCCCTTCTTTTAACATTTTTTTGATTTCATCTTTTAGAGCAGAGAACTTGTCAGTCACATGGCCATGGTCTTGGTGAAATTCACACCATAGGTTTTGTTCCTCTTGTGAGGGGTTGCCCTTAACTTCTCGGGGCATTTTAAGGATCGGTCACTCTTTATCTCATTCAGAATATGTTCATAGCTGACTGTCATAGGGGTGTAATCAGTAAATTTATCGTCTGCGAACCTCTTCTTCCCCTCTTTGCTCTTTTTTTGGTACTTGCCCCCGCTAGTACCTCCTTTTTCATCTTCGTATTTTGCATCCATCGCCTTTTCAGCATTCATCACTTTTCCTGCTATTGACAGCAATTCAGCCATCATCTTTGGAGGGTCTTCATTAAGCTTCCATAAAAGCTTCCCCTTCTGGAGTCCTCCAATGAGGGTTGTCATGGCTATACTTTCCTCATAGTCTTTGACATCTAACTTCTCTTTGTTAAATCTGGCTATGTAGTCTCTTAGGCTCTCATTTTTCCCCTGTTTAATGTAGAGAAGGTGTGTGGTCTTCTTCTGTGGCCTCACTCCAAAGCAAAAGTTATGGATGAATCGGTCCACTAACTACTTGAAACTTTCAATGGAGTTCTTTGGAAGAGACATGTACCAGACATGTGCATCCCCGGTCAGAGTGCCTAAAAAGGCACGACACCTCATCTCATCTGAGATAGAGTATATGCCTACCGTTGATTGGTACATCTCAATATGACGGACAGGGTTGGTACTCCCATCATACCTTGGGGTGACCACGGGTGGCATAAACTTGGATGGTGTTGGGAAGTTTACTATCTTCTCCACAAAGGGTGAGCCTATGCAGTATCCTCTCTAAATAGGGTCCCAGTTCTTCAGGATATCACCAATTTTATCCTCCAGCCTTTGGATCGAGTCATTTTAGGGCCTCGTAGGGTCGGCTTGGCCGATGTTATCCCCTGCCGTCTCTTTGAGGTGGACGGAGGGTTCTGCTGCGGCAGGTCTTTGTCGGTTGTTTACTTCCCCCTGGCCATCATCCCTTCTATGGAGTCAGCCCCGTGGGGTCCACCATCTATTGCCTCCCTCCTGGACCTTGTAACACTTCTTGATCGGGATAATTTTTCCTGCAAGTCATTTATTGGGCCTAGCCTCTCATAGGTCGACCCCCTGCTCAAACGATCAAAAGAAGATCCTCTTGGGCGATCATCGGGATTTTGCCTGCCACACTTCCCTCTGCTCTCCTGGATAGATCGCATAGTATTATTAGAGACCTCATATGACTCCCCGCACTCTATGGGGGCCTCTTCCACTTCCAGATCATCATATATGTCTTTCGGGCAAGGGTTTCCTTACTTCCCCAGGCGTAGACGCTGGGGGTCAGCAATATCCCTCCGCCATTGTGGAGGTGGAAAGTCTTTGCATGGTGCCTGGAGTGGTCCCCTGGCCTCATGATGCCCTGGAGCTACTACCGGAGTAATCATCTCTGGTGAGACTCCTGGAGGTCTCAGTATGTTTTGGCTAAGAGCTGTAAATTGCTCCTGCATAATCCGCTAGCTTGCTGCTAAAGACGTCAGGGAGGCTGCCACATCAGCCATCTCAGACTGAGGTGGTTCCTGACTGGAACTAGGTCCTACTCCACTATCCGTTGGAGGAGGTGGTGGTAGTAGCATCTTCGGTGCCATATGTTTGAGCTGTGAAGAGCTAAATGATCAAAAGACTAGTGAACTTGAGAACCTCAATGGGTCTCTTTCAATGGTGAAATCGCTCCACACGAAGGGGGGGAGAACTGGTTCACCACCAGAGTTCTTGATGAGGTCAAGATGTATAAGGAAGAGGTGTCTTCTCGTTCCCACAGAGGGTGCCAAATCGATGATGCTAAGATTCAGCACCACCAAATAAGAGGTGAGAGCTCAAACAGTGATAACAATGGCAGCCATAGAGATATATGTATGTATAAGTGTATAGAAGGGGATGAGTACAAGAGGAATAAGACAACGATGTAGAGTGGTTCAGCCAATCAGGCCTACATCCACTGTGAGTGTGTGATTCACTAAAATGGGCACTAATGGCCTTGGATATAATGCACATGAGTTCACTCTCTCTCTACTGTGTGTACAAGCAGAGTTTAGGTAGGGTTACAATAATCGATCCCCTTACAGGGTTGTAGGTGACAAGTATATATAGGGCTTGGGGGGAGTAGTGTACCTCCCCCCCCCCCCCCAAGCATGCATGGTGCATGTGAATGATGATCTAGCCAATCCCCTGCTAACACCTGGGTGTGCCCCTTATGATAAAGGATGGCATAATATTCCCTCACGTGAGGGGATGATATTATTATAACGGTCTAGTCCACGCGCTATATGAGTCTATGTCTCCCCCAAATCACGCATTATGATGACATCACCCTCGACCTACGATGCCAGGCCAAGGCTACAATGGATACTGACGTTGGTCCTGCTAGATGTGGGCCTCGTACTGTCGTCCCCTCATAGGGTCTTCCGACCATGATGAGGGGTTGGCCCCTTTTAGGGTCGTCTAGGCCATGAGGAGGGGTCAGCCTCTTGAAGGGTCGTCTGGGCCATGATGAGGGGTCGACCCCTAACAGGGTCGTCTGGGCCATAATGAGGGGTTGTCCCCTCATAGGGTCGTCTGGATAATGAGGGGTCGGCCCCTTATAGGTCGTCTGGACCGTGATGAGGGGTTGGCCCCTTGAAAGGTCGTCTGGGCCATAATGAGGGGTCAGCCCCTTGAAGGGTTGTCTCGTCCTAGGCCTAAGCCCTCGTCTGGATGGAGGACACCCTCGACTTGGCCGAGGGTATATATGGGTATATCAATTACCCAACTAAATCCTCAAATTGAGGAATTTCGAATTTTGCACCTAAAAGTTACAAAAGTTATTTTTTAGCCCTCTAACTATCCTAAAGACCCAAACCCTACATAAAAACTGAACCATATTCATTATAGTTATCATATCTACAAGAATCCACATGTACAAGTTTAAGAAATTACACTTTACACCCCTAAACTTTCTTAAATTTATGTAAAAAAATCTTTTAAATACAAAATTAACAAAGGACCCAAAACTAATTTCCAAACACAAACACCCCTCAAGCAGTCTTGGACGTACTGGCAGCCATGTGAGTGGCCTAAACACATGCCAACAAATTAAAACCATAAACCAACACAACTCTCCAAACCAAGAAAACAAATGAAGCCTAGATGAAATCCACCATTTTTACAACAATTAACTCCCTCATATATACAGTAAAAATTCAAAGCTTAGCTTCAGAAAAAATTGGTATACTAACATTTTATGTATTCTTGCTTTTAAGCATGAGGTTGAATTGCGGCAGTAGCATAACTTCATTTTATGTATTTACATCAAGTATTTTAAGCATTAGGTTGAATTAAGGCAGTAGCATAGCTTCATTTTATGTATTTACATCAAGTTTTCATTGTATTATTAGCACTAAAAAGGCTTGAATATTATCAAACACAGTTAAATCTCAAGCTTCAATGGTAAATTATATATTCTTGATCTTGAACTATTTTTATGGTAGGATAACTCAATATCTGGGTCTAAAGAACCTACATGTAATATTTGATTCCAGTTATATTCTCATTTAGTAGCTCAAACTAAATATTCAAGGTTTAGGCATAAAAAAATTTAGAAAGAAAAATAAAAAATTTAGAACATAATTAAAGCAAAAACCAGTGCAGTCTGATTCATTTAACATCATAGAACAAAATTATATCAAAGTCATTGTTAAAATTCAACATCAAACCCTCAAAAAATGTGGTCAAATTTCATCATTTTTCTTGAAAACCAATAGATCGATATAGCCCACCTCAATCCTTAAAAATACTTTTGTCAGATTACTCTCAAAACTTTAGACAAGTTTCATGAAGGAATTGAAGCCAAAGCTGTTACGTAGCTCTATTTATATACATTAAAAGTTAAGGCAAACCCTATGTGAAAGTCGAGATGTTGAAGTTGAATATAACCACACACGTAGGCGCGTGAGGTAGTATGGGCTCGTGATAGGTTTGACTTAGCATATGAGGGCACGTGGTTTATCCAATAGTCCTGATATTTTTCCAAAAATTGTATTTTATTTTTTGGGTCAAAATGGTATATTATGTCACTCTTTTGGGTCACCCAAAAAGTGTTTTTCGTAGAAACCTATGAGAAAGTGGATTTTAAATTTTTAAAATTACGCATAAACACCTCAAGTATTTGACTTTTGTAGTTCAGTACAAAAATCAAAACCAAGGTGTAGAATGAAATTTACAACCTATATCCCACTTACATACTATCCAAAAAAGTTTAAGTTTAAATATATACAAATAATTAAACTTTTATTTATTATAAATTTCACCCCTCTTATAATTTACATTTAAATTCATACACATTTACCCTTCTATTTTACGTACCCAACATATACATCCATTTCCCAAGCTTTACAATATTTTTCCATATTTCAGAAATCCCCCATTCAAATCCCTTTACACGAGGTTCAATTAAACCAAAGCTATCATAAAGTAGGTCATTCTACTTTAATATTATTTTTTATAGATGCTTTCTTATACAACAATTGTTCATATCACTATGTGATAGCCCCTGAACTCTGTATGTCTTTCTTAATTGTGAAGTTCACAATATTTGAACATTTTATTCAATATTTTAATAAATCTAATATTTTTATAACCTTTGTGGTATACATTATAATTTAGGGAATAGACAATCATTTACCTCGAGAAATATATATAGCCTTAAGACTCTGGGTATTGAGTGTATAGTTTCACTTACAATATAGATGCCCCTCTTCGGAGTTATGCTCAGCTATTGTTACTTTATCTCCAAATATTTTGGGTTGATTGATTATAATTGTATTGCATGCAGTTGAGGCCTCTATAACTGATAATTATGGATTATCCTCTTTCAGAAAAATATGAGCCCTTATATTTATGACTTGGTATCATGTAAATCTGGTTATAATCACCATAGTCTCTTTATAATATCAATTGATTCTTTTATGATATTGTATATTACAGTTTATATTTATATTATTTTCATTCCATTTTTATTATCTTCAAATTATCATAATTTGTTAATCATCATCTTATAGTATTAAATTTCAGACTTTTAATTGTAATAGATTTAGAATTATCTACCTGGAAAAAATTCTTATTTTTCCCCCCTTCTAGATGCAAAGTGAGATAAAGGAAGGAGACCCCCCCCCCCCCCCCCTGGCCCCATGGATTTTCTATCTCCTATGTCAATGAGTTTCTCTTGTGTATGTATGGGGAGTGTTAGGCAAGGATGGTGACACATTATGGAATATATTTACTACTACTTATTTGTTTATGTAGTTATAGTTTAAGTTTCCCTTTTAATTTTGTAGTATGAGACAAATATGAACAAAGTTTTCATTCTTCCACGAAAAACTTTGTATTTATTAGTTATCTTGAAATTATCATCTCATACTATGCAAATAACATCAGGTGTTACACCTCAACTGATAATCATACTTATAAATATATCCAAAAATACTCAAAGATATTAGTTGGTAACAAAATTATACGTGATAGGGAAAAGTCCATTTTAAAGAGGTATCTTCTATTCACTAGTATAAATATGAATTGTCAACCTTAAGGTGGCACATGTGAGATTAAGAGACTAGATCGTATCCAAAATTTTACTTTTGAACATCAATAAAGAATGATTTCCCCTCCCTGTGGCCATTGTCAATTTTCTAAAGCACATAAATCATGTGATTCTTTTTGTGTATGGTTTTATTTATTCTTTTATATGTTATTTGTTGGGACTTTGTGGTTAAATATTCACCATCTGTGAGTTTTAAGAACTTACGATTCTTATAATAGATAGCTCCTCTTAGACCTTAAAATAATATTTTCTATGTAAACAATTAACTTCTATTTATAAATATAGATGATACATTTTGTTTTTAATAGAATTTTTTTGTATTTTTTCTAAAAAAGAAAATTCTACTCATACAATAAAAATTTCAGAAAAGAGTTTTTGACCTCTAGCCAAAGGAACTATGGCTTTCAGTTTTCGAATCTTAGATTAATAGGTTGTGGGTCCCAATAATATAAAGGGAGTAAAATTACTACCACTTAATTGAGTATACCACCACCTTCCCACCACCATATTCCTTCAAACTTTCAGGCACTCATTCACCCTGTTGATGTAAAAAATTAGATTTGACCTAATTATTTTAATCACAGATAAAAATGAATAAAGAAATAATAGACAATAGATTTTTAAAGTGGTTCAGCCTTATAAGAATGGCCTACATCCACTGTTTTTGTATTGCTGACTGTTTGCTTGGAATTCTCGAGGAATGGTTTTCTCAAGAAATTTCAGTCCCTCTCTAGTGAGGAGGTTACAATGTATTTATAGCCTTGAGGCTGTACAAATGAAAGGACGATGCGCTGTTATCTAGTAGACATGTACATCTGTATGACAATAATGAGCATTTAATGCGCAGTCGTCAACTTAATTATCCTGATTGGAGTGTTATATAGCTTGGACCGCCTCAGTTTCTCAGACCGCTTAAGTTTCTCGGCATAATGAAGTTCCTCGGATAGCATGGGTTGCTTGGGACCCCTGAGTTGGTCGGGGAGTTTAACCTCCTCAGAGTCAGTGTATTTTTCATTGAAAGTGTTTGTAGGGGACATATAAGTCGACACGTGTCTCCAGAGAATTGATCCACATCAGCAGGCTAAATTTGATACCAACAGAAGGCCCCAATGTTTCATAGTTTGATGTGGAAGAAAAGTGTGGGACATTATTCTTGAAAATTGCATAGATTATCAGTTTGTATGATTTTTAGGGAAATGTTGTATATAACTTGTTTCTTGAATGCATAGTATCGGGCCTCATAAATATTTTAAATGTTCATGACCGCTTCGATTTTTGGGCCCCTTTTCTTCTTTTTAGCTGTCGCATACGCAAACGTCCGCCCTGGTAATCATTGCTTTTCTCTATTCCAGAGGTAAATTATTTAAACGCGGCAGAAATCCTATCGTCTTTCACTTTTCAAATCTGTGTCTTCGAACTTTTCATTTCTTCTCTATCTTGTGCGTTCGTTTCTTCCATTGTTCGTTGTCAAGTGGTTCACTCTTTTCCTATAAGATTTTCTTCCTTCTCTTTTATTTATTTTGTTCATCATGGTTTACCTTATTGAATCTCTTGACAAATTTCGTTATGAATTTTCAATTCCTTCATGGGTCATATTGGAAGAACTTTCTGAACCTTCTGACTATTTTTCTTTGGCTGAGGGACATTGGTTCCCAAGTCTCTTTGTGGCCGAATATGGCTTTTCTTTTCCTCCAAATCCTTTATGTTTGGAGTTCAGTCAATATTTTGACGTTGTGCCTGCAAAAATAGCGCCAAACATCTGGAGAATAGTTAATGGAGTTCATAGGTTGAACCAACTTCATGGAACCCGTTTAGGGATTCCAGAGATTATGTACTGCTGCAGATGGGTTGTCAGCGATAGTACTTTTTATTTAAAAACTACGTTTTTGAATAGGTCATTAGTTGTCAATCTTCCTGACGCCAATAGGTATTATTTTTAACATGGAGTGGTAATGAAAAATTGGCAACATCCTCCATTAAATGCAGATGATGTATTCCAAGGTCCTAGATGTCCTCCTTATGGCAATGGGATAGGTTATTTTTATTTTTTGAAATCTTGTTCTCTTTGTGTTTGATAAAATGTATCATTGACATTTAATTTTTGATTATTTGCAGTTGACGGCAAAAGAAAGTGTCCTAAAGAAACTGAAGTTAATTTAAAGCATTTGAAACTTATCTGGAGTTTGCACCAATCTGTGGCCGAGGAACACATTAGGTCAGCTTCTTATTTTCTGCAGTACAAGAGCTATACTTCATCTTTTACTGCTCGTCCAGTGGTGGTTGACATTGACCAAATACCAGCTTCTGAAACTAATTTGGAAGGTTCTTCTTCTGAGTCAATTGCTCCCACCAGTAATCTGATGAAGAAAAGAAGATCTCCTGCCTTCTTTGATAAATTTGCCTCTACCAATGTGGAGGCAAAGAAAAGCAAACCAACTGTCCCAGAAGAAGGGATGAAAGTTATTGGTGCACCTCCTTCTACTGCCACCGAGAAAGTTGTTAAGAAGCCCCCTGTGGCTCCAAGAAAGATTGTTGCCATTACTCCTCCTAGTGAGGTTATTGTCATATCACCAGCTAAGACAACATCCTTAGATGAGAATGTTCCTGTTCCTCCAAGGAGGTTAAAGAAAAATCTTTCTGAGAGACTTGCTGAACCAATCTCTCAACCATCAGCTGTTGAAGGTGGTGTTTCAACCTTTATTCCCCCGAGCTCCACTGTGGGCTTAGTAAAATCTTGGACTATCCCAGAGGTCCATGATATTGCAAATACTCTCACTCGTGAGAGATTTACTGCTCTAGATGCTCAACACATTGCCTCAGTAAGTATTATTGATCTCAGCCTTCTACTTTTTAATACTATGTTCGTACATTGACTTAGAGTTATTTCTTTTCTCAGCTGGTAACGTGTTTCAACAACATTGTAAAAAGAGATGAAGCCATTAGGGCCTCCAGTTGCTCGGATGGAGTGGAAAAGGCTTTTACTGGATTAACCCAGTCTTTGAAAGACTCTCATCAGAAGTATGAGGAAAATAAATTTTCATGGGAGAACCAGGTTAAGTCCGTTGAACAAGAGAGAGATAGAGTTGTGGAGGCCTCCAAGGATTTGGAGAAGAAATTGAAAGAGTTTGAGAAGAACAATAAAGAGCTTGAGGAGAAACTCAAGAATGCTGAAGAGCTTGAGAATAAGCTCAAAACTACTGAAGAGGAAGTTGTTAGACTTCATGATGTTGATCGCCAGAAATAGGAGGTGGAAGGGAAATTGAAGGCTGCCGAGGAACTTCCCATTAAGAGGTCTTCCTCGGAGAAGGCAAAAAGAAGAAATGATGTTAAAAAGTCTTTCAGCGCTGGTTGGGATAAAGGCTGGAACAAAGTCCTGGCTGCCATGTCCTCTCAAATGGAGTTTTCAGGCCTTAAATATTTCAGGGATGGATGGGTTGCAGCCCTGCATGAGCTAAAAATCGCTGAGAATTTTGAACTGTTCCAGCGACACACTCATGGCCCTCCTCCCTCTCCTGGAGAAGAAGAAGAGGACGAAGCTGCCTCACAAGAATCTTCCATGATAATTGGGGACCAGGTCCTTGCTATTGAACCTTGCTCCGAGCATCCCCAACCAGTAAACATTTATGTCGAGCAGCTTTCCTTGCCCTCCGAGCAACCAACCTCTTCGTCCAAGCCTTCCGAGGAAGTTTTAGGAAGCAAGGAGAAGGTGTAGAGTTGTTCAGATCTTTCTTTTTCTTTTTTGTTGAATATAATTTTGGGCTATGTACTTCTTCTTGTGATGAAATAAAATTTGAGCTTTGGTTGTTCGTCTTGACTTTCCCTTGTTATTACTCTGTTTGTATCATCATTGATTCTTTTTATTTCTTTCTCTTTGCTAGTTTATGGTCAGGATGGAGTTCCTATCGGCTCATGACACAGAATTAATGAAAAATGAAATGATTATTTTAATGCTGGTCATACAGCTCTTAGTGAAGCTCAGATAATTGACATCCTTAGATCAGGTGCTTCTGACCAAGCATTTTAAGCTTACCAGTACCTGAAGTTTTTACTTGATCGCTCTGTGGCTAACAATGCGGCCTATTACGAAATGATTGAGGATCTCCAAGGAACTATAGAGGAACTCCAGCAGCATTATAAAGAGTCCTCCACACTTTTGCACCAAGGGTACGAGAAGAAATATCAACAGTTAAGCGCTGAAAAATGATATGATAAATTCATCTCTACTTACGAGAAGAAAGAGAGCGTTCTAAAGCTTGAAGTTGAAGAGCATAGGCATATCGCCAAGTTGCTGGAGCAAGAGAACATTTCCTTGCAAGAAGAGGTAAAATAACTCAAGTCTACTGCATCTTCCTCGGGAGCCTTGGTCCCTGTCAATGATGAAGGTTTCTCTTTCTTGGAGGTCAAAAATGCCAACTTAAGAGATGAATTGGAAACTTTAAAAAGAGTTGGACCTTCCACCTCTGCTCGCGGATGAGCAAGATCTTCTTCTCGTGGATGAGAAAGGGTTGCTCGGGTTACTGTTGAAGAAGCGAGAACTCAAGCGGCCTTGGAGAATCAAGCCTTTCAGCGAGCAACTTTCTACACAAAGCTTTGCCTTGGAAAATAAAGAACTTCTGGTAAAGAATCTTCACGACCAACTAGAGACGTTAACCTACCAATTCCATAAATGGCCGAGAGAGTTTTGGATGGCTGGTTACAATGAAGAACTTTCTCATCTTGATGCTCGTTTAGAACAGTCGAACAACGAAGGGTATAAACAGGGCTGGTTGAATGCTCTTTGTGTTTTAAAATTGGAGAGAGGTCATTTCCTGTGGGATTACTATAATCCTGGAGTTCTTGATTTACCCGTGCCTCCTTTCAAGCTTAACCTTAGTTGGATCTAGCCCGGGACATTCCTCCCGTTCTGATCTCTAAGTATCTTGATGATTATAGTTTTCATTCAGATTTTAAAATATCTCACCCAGAACACCTGCTTGATCGTCCATCTATAATGAATGTCGGAATGCGGCAAGATCTGAACTTCATAAATTCCCCTTATATTCTTGATGACCCTCCAGCTAGGGTAGACCCTGTATCAAAGGCAGAGGGAAAGAAACCCATAGAGTAGAATTTATTCAATTGATATCACATGCGATCTGTAATTTATGTAATTTGTTCTGGTTTTAATGAAGAAATTTTTAGTTTTCTTTGCAATTTAATTGTCATTAGTTTGGAAATATTTTATAGAATATCTCTTTTTTTACTGATGAATATGTATGTATATCTGTAGAAAGACAAAAATGTCTTGTTTGGTTTTTAGATTGCCGACCAACCTGGGTTGGTGGTAATTTGCTTCCCAACCAACTGAAGTTGGTGGTAATTGAATTGCCGATCAATCGGAGTTGATCGTGTTTGTTTCCTGACCAACCTGAGTTGGTGGTGATTTGCTTCCCGACCAACCGGAGTTGGTGGTAATTGAATTGTCGATCAATCGGAGTTGGTCGTGTTTGTTTTCCGACCAACCTGAGTTGGTGGTGATTTGTTTCCCGACCAACTGGAGTTGGTGGTAATTGAATTGCCGATCAATTGGAGTTGGTCGTGTTTATTTCCCGACCAACCTGAGTTGGTGGTAAATTTCTTCCCGACCAACCGGAGTTGGTGGTAATTGAATTGCCGATCAACCGGAGTTGGTTGTGTTTGTTTCTCGACCAACCTGAGTTGGTGGTGACTTGTTTCCCGACCAACTAGAGTTGGTGGTAATTGAATTGCCGATCAACCGGAGTTGGTCGTGTTTGTTTCCCGACCAACCAGAGTTGGTGGTGATTTGCTTCCCGACCAATTGGAGTTGGTGGTAATTGAATTGCTAATCAACTGGAGTTGGTCATGTTTGTTTCCCGACCAACCTAAGTTGGTGGTGATTTGCTTCCTGACCAACCAGAGTTGGTGGTAATTTGCTTGTATAGTGTGTATCACTAATATTTCAAAAAAAATTTAACGAATAAAGAGAAATATTGGAAACATCACTCTATTCATATTGAATTAATTGTATTACATAGAGGTTTCAACTACTAATATTACTTTCGTAGATGCTCTGCATTCCATGAATTCTTGAATTCTTCTCCCTCCAAGGTTTCAATTCTGTACGTCCCCGGACGAATAACTTCTGTTACTCTGTAGGGTCCATGCTAGTTTGCTTCCATCTTATTATGCTTTTGGATAACTTTTTTCATCACATAATCCTCTTCTTTCAGATCACACTTCTTCAATCTTTTGTTACAGAACAAAGCTGTTCATTGTTGATAGGCTACATTCCTGATTGTTGCTTCTTCCCTGACTTCCTCGACCATATCCAGGTCTAATCTTCTCATCAGATCGCCGATAGGGGAGTTGAAATTAAGTACTCTGTGCGTGGGTAGTCCCAATTCAGCAGGTATCACATCCTCACTCCCAAATGCCAGCATGTATGGAGACTCTCCAGTTGCTGTTCGCGGTGTAGTACGATAAGCCCACAATACAGAGTGTAGTTCATTAATCGAATTTGTTTTTGCACTATCTAGTCTTTTTTTCAATCCATTTAGTAGCGATCAATTTGTCACCTTAGTTTGTCCATTGCTTTGTGGGTGACCTGGTGCAGAATGAGTTTTCAAAATATTGGATTGATGACAGTATGCAGCGAACTCCTCGTTGTCAAACTGGGTTTCATAGTCAGTAATGAATGCATGTAGGAGACCATATCTGCAAATAATGTTTTTCCAAATGAATTGATAGACTTTGTCGTATGTCATATCAATAAGGGGCTCAGGTTCCACCCATTTGGTAAAGTTATCCACGGCGACTACGAGGCACTTGAATCTTCCCTTGGTCGTTGGGAGTGGCCCGACCAAGTCTATTCCCCACATGGAAAATGTCCAAGGGTATGTTATGGGTGTTAGGAATGCCTGAGGAGTTGTTTGGATGGATGAGAAGCGTTAGCATTTATCGTACTTCTTAGCATAGGCTGCGCAATGACCTCTCGTCGTCGGCCAGTAGTACCCCTATGTGGTTATTCTTCGTAAGAGCGTCCGACCAGCTATATGGGCTCCACAAGACCCTTCATGAACCTCTTTGATCAAATCTTTCACTTAAAAAGTATGTACGCATCTTTGTAGCCCTTCTATCACTCCTCGTCTATACAAAATGCCATTGGTCAACACATAACGAGCAGCTTTAAACTTTAGTTTCTTGGCTGCAAGTTTATAAATCGGTAAAGTCCCATCTTCAATATAGGCTCTGATTGGATACATCCAGGATGGTCCAAAGTCAAGAGCAATGAAATTTATCATTATATCTTCATCTATGCTCCGACCAATTAGAATCTCTATTGGGATTGCTCTTCGTAGCTCGGTGCGGGTGGCTGATGCTAGTCGGGCTAGGGCATCTGCTCTTGCATTCTCTAATCTCGGTATTCTAACCAGCAGAATAGCAATTAAACTTGATACCAACTCCATTTCTTTTGCATGGTACTTAATCATTAACTCTCCCTTTGCTGCATATATTCTAAGAATTTGATTTACGATTAACTGCGAATCGCTGAATACAACAATCTGCTCTACCTTCATAGTTCTTGCTAGACTTAAACCTACAATCATTTCTTCATATTCAGCCTCATTATTAGAAGCTTTAAATTGAAAGCGCAGATCATACTCCACATCAATCTCATCTGGACTTTTCAAAACAATCCCCACTCCACTGCCTGCAGTGCACATAGATCCATCCACATACAAATTCCATATGGGTAACTTATTATTGAAATTTTGATGAGAAAGAGTTCCTCGGTGCAATATCTGGTACTTCCTCTTCTCCTCTTTCAGTACCTCTCGCTGCTTGCCAGTCATCTTTTCTTGCTCGTCCACCGACTTAAGTTAGTCGGGGTTTAAATTTGATGATCCTGTAACATCCACAGGCTGGTCGATATTCAATTTCTGCTCTTTGGAGGTATCAGGGTAAGTGAACTCTGAGATAAAATCTGCCACTGCCTGCCCTTTAAGCGACGATCTAGGCTCATAAACTATATCATATTCACCGAGATCCACTTCCCAGTACATCAATCTTCCCAATTTCTCCGGCTTATGCAGAGCTTGCCTTAATGGCATATCAGTATACACAACTATAGTATGGGCTTGGAAGTATGGTCTCATTCTTCTGCTGGCTTCAATTAGCGCTAATGCCAACTTCTCCAACCTTGGATATCTGATTTTTGCTCCTCGGAAAGCTTTGCTAGTGTAGTAGACGAGTTTCTGCACTCCACCTTCCATTCTTATCAACGCCGAGCTAACTGCGTTATCTGAAACTGCCAGATATAAGTATAATATCGCTCCCATCACTGGTCTAGATAGCAAGGGAGGTGTTTCTAGGTACTTCTTTAGTTCTTGAAAGGCCTCCTCACATTCACCATTCCACTCAAATGTTTTTTAGAGTGCTTTGAAGAAGGGGAGACATCTATCTGTTGCTCGTGACACAAATCTATTGAGTGCTGCTACTCGCCCTGTGAGACTTTGCACCTCCTTTTTATGGTTGGAGATCTTAGCTCTAATAAGGCCTTGATCTTCTCAGGATTTGCTTCAATTCCACATTGATTGATAATATATCCGAGGAACATTCCTTCTCGTACTCCGAATATGCACTTAGTGGGATTCAACTTCATTTGATGTTTTTCTAGTTGATCAAAGGTCTGACCTAGGTCAATTAGATGATCAGCAGCTTTCTTGCACTTTGTTAGCATATCGTCAATATACACCTCCATATTATGACCTATCTTTTCTGCAAACAACTTATTCATCAGCCTCTAATACGTCGCACCTGCATTTTTAAGACCGAAAGGCATAACATTATAGTAATAAGTTCCCCTTAGGGTGATAAAAGAGGTACTCTCCCTATCTTCATGTTTCATTTTAATCTGGTTGTAACCAGAATAAGCATCCATGAAACTCAACAATTCGTGTCTCGAGATAGCATCCACCAATTGATCGATTCGAGGCAGAGGGAAATGATCCTTTGGGCAAGCTTTATTAAGATCAGTGAAGTCCACACACATCCTCCACTAATTTTTTTTTCTTCTTCACCATCACCACATTAGCTAGCCAATCAGGATATTTGACATCCTCAATAAAATAGGCTTTTTAAAGCTTCTCGACCTCTTCCTGTATATCTTGGTTCTTTTCGGGGCTGAACACTCTTCTTCTTTGCTTTACTGGCTTGATTTCCTTGTTCACATTAAGATCATGACATAGGAAGGTTGGGTCTATCCCTGGCATGTTTTCATGGCTCCATGCAAAAGTTTGTTTTCTTTTTCTTAGGAAAACTATCAATTCCTGTTTTAGTGAAGCGTCCAATGACGCATCGATTTGAGTTGTTCGTTCTGGGTGTTCATCGTCCAGAATGACACTTTCAGTTGCTTCCACCATCTGACCTTTTACAAGCTGCGACTCATCTCTAGGATCTAAAGTCTCAATCTCCGCATCTTCTATCTCATCTACCTGATAATTAGTAGTCTTATTCATGGATTCTTCACACTCTTCTTGCTCGGTAGATGAATAGTAACATTCCCAAGCAACTTTTTGGTCGCACTTCACCACTCCTACTCTAAAGTTGGTTGGGAATTTTAAACATCGATGTACAATAGATGGTACTGCTTCGAACTTTTAAAAACCTACTCTTCCCATGATGATATTGTAAGCTGATTGAACATTTTTATTCATCACAAAAAAGCGTACTCTTTTTGTTCAACAAGTAGGCCATGTACCGATGAACATATCCAACTTGATCGTCCCAAGTGGAAAAACTTTCTCGCCAGTAAAACTAAGGAGGGGCCTATGATATGGTTCTAACTGGGATAGCTTTAGATTCAAACTATCAAAACATGGGTAGAACATGATATCTGTCGAGCTACCATTATCCACTAATACTCGTGAAATCATTACTTCCTTCATTCTCATTTTGATCATCAATGGGTCATCATGAGGATATAGCACACCTACGAGGTCATTTTTAGAGAAATTGATAACCAGTTTGTCCTTGTTCACCTTCCTCGGATGATCATCTTTAGCCAAATTTATTCGTTGTAGTATGAGCAAGCTTGAGCCTCATTAAGGTAATATTTTCTTTCTGTAGTAAGATATCCTCCTCCTGCATCACCACCTGTAATGACATTACATTCAAATGATCAAAATGGATTGAAAATACCTCACATTCTGGCTATCTTGGTCTTTTGGGGAGATCGGGATCATCTTCTCGATCCTCTTTATAATCTCTTTTTTGTCATCTTCTGTCCGAAAAGGAGATTTAGACCTTTTCCTTCCTCATTCGCTGGTTCGACCACCGCTTTGACGATCAACATACTTGGTCAATTTTCCTCTTCTAATGAGTGCTTCAATTTCATTCTGAAGAGCTATGCAACGCTTGGTTGTGTGATCGTGATCTTTATGGAATTCATAATATTTGGACTTGTCTCTCTTATCAGGATCTTCCTTCATCTTTGCTGGCCAGGCTAGCTCCTCGCTACTCTTGATCTCTTCTAGAATGTGATTTATATCCACCTTCAAGGGAGTATAATTTTCGTATTTCTTCATCTATTCAAATGCTTGCTTACCCTTTGATTGCCTGTTACCACCATTCTCCTTTTGATCCTTCTTTTTGGTTTTTCTATCTTCCACCTTGGTCTGCTTAGTGTCTGCGTTCTTCTTCGCAGCTATGGCTTCCTCGGCATTCATGATTTTGGATGCTTTTGCCATTAATTTTGCCATGGTCCTGGGCGGATCTTTGGCTAAAGTGTAGTATAATTTATTGGGTAACAGTCCACTCATCAAAGCAGTAATTTCAGTTTTCTCCTCATAATCAATTACTTCCAGTTTCTCATTATTGAAATGAGTAATATAATCCCTGGTGCTTTCACCTGTCTTTTGTCTAACACTTAGTAAATGTGCTACTTGTTTGACTGGCTTTGCTCCAAAACAGAAATTTCCAATAAAGAGTTCTGCTAGCTGAAAGAAGGTCACAATTTTCCCCCGGGGAAGGTTATTCTATGACATCTGAGTAGATCCGGTAAGAGTTCCTGAAAATGCCCTGCATCGTATCTCGTCTGGAACAGCATAGATATCAGCAACTGCTTGGTATTATTCTATATGGAGAACAAGATCTGTTTTTCCATCGTATTTTGGTGTTACTACCGGGGCTTTGAATTTTGACGGTGTGGGAAAGTCCACAATCTCTTGTATGAATGGTGTTCCTCGGACAAAAGTCCTTTGTAGAGGATTTTTGGTTTTATCCGTCTCCCCTAATCTATCCTCGAACCTTTGAATTGAGCCCTTCCATGCATCATTTCCTTCCTCGATCCTATTGGTTCGAGCAACTGATCGTGTTGAATTAGCCTCTTGGTATCTTTCATGACGAGCAGCTAGTCGTGATTGGGCATAGCCTTCCCTTAAATCAAATGGTCGTTGATATTTCCTTAACACAATCCTAGGGGGACTTCTATTCCTCCTAGGACCCAGTAGATCAAAAGGAGAGACTCTACTCAACCTTTCAAGAGCACTTGTCCTCTCTGGAGATAGAGTGATGTTTTGTTGAGTGTCTGTAGCTCGAACCGAGGAAGTCCATCCAGGATGATAAGAAGGATCATTAGATCTCTCAGTACGATATGAATCGCTAGTTTGCGAAGAGAGTAAACAAATATTTTTTTGAACGCTTTGCTGTCCTGATTGGGCTGGCACTCCGCCTTGAACGGTTTGTATGAATTGACGCATGGTTTCTTGCATGGCCGTTTGCCCTTGGGCCAAATTAGCCATTATACCAGCAAGATCTAAAAATTTTGGGGGAGCCGAAGGATTCGAGGGAATCCCAGTGTTTCGATTACTGGATTCCGAATTATCAGCCATTGATGATGAGTTGTTTTGGTAAAAAAAACGCTAATTACAGTCGTTTCCCACAGACGGCGCCAATCTGTTGATGTAAAAAATTAGATTTGACCTAATTATTTTAATCACTGATAAAAATTAATAAAGAAATAATAGACAATAGATTTTTAAAGTGGTTCAGCCTTATAAGAATGGCCTACATCCACTGTTTTTGTATTGCTGACTGTTTGCTTGGAATTCTCAAGGAATGGTTTTCTCAAGAAATTTCGGTCCCTCTCTAATGACGAGGTTACAATGTATTTATAGCCTTGAGGCTGTACAAATAAAAGGAAGATGCGCTATTATCTAGTAGACATGTACATCTGTATGACAATAATGAACATTTGATGCCCAGTCATCTCCTTAATTATCCTGATTGGAGTGTTATGTAGCTCGGACCGCCTAAGTTGCTCGGACCGCTTAAGTTGCTCGGCACAATGAAGTTCCTCGGATAGCATGGGTTGCTCGGGACGCCTGAGTTGGTCGGGGAGTTTAACCTCCTCGGAGTCAGTGTATTGTTCATTAAAAGTGTTTGTAGGTGACATATAAGTCGACATGTGTCTCCACAGAATTGATCCATGTCAGCAGACTAAATTTGATACCAACACACCCACTAACCTCTATTTTAATCCCTTTTCCTCTTCCTTCTCGCCCTCACCAATCTCTCTCTCTCTCTCTTTCTCTCTACGTCTCTATTATCCTATTTAACTCCAACTTCCTAAATGGACATCAAAAGGTATGACAATAATTCCTAATCTCCCCAACACAAAAAATGTCAAAAAATATTGAGATTTCAATGATGTTCACTTCATTAACAATAATATCAGGAATAAGATAACTTGTTATTCAAGCAATAAACCTTAATCAACCATAATACTTTCAACTGAATACTATTATCTTAAACGAATGAAACAAATATTTTAAGAAAGTCTTGATATCATTTATCTCCATTGTTGATGTAAAAAATTAGATCGTATCTAATTATTCAATCACAGATAAAATAAATGAAACAAAGAGTTTTTAAAGTGGTTCAGCCTTATAAGAATGGCCTACGTCCACTGTTATGTTATTGCTGATTATTTGGGAATTCTCGATTACAAGTTCAATCAAGAATTTCCGGTCCTTTTACAATGAGGACTGTACAACGTATTTATAGCCCTGAGGCTGTAATGTGAAAGGGTAATACATTAAATGATGTACATATGAAAGGGTAATACATTCAATGCCCCTTAAGCGTGTGCGTCTGAATGATAAGCATTTATTGAACAGTCAAACTGTTGGTTATCCTGTTATTAATGCTTTGTTCGAGGTGCAGTTCAGACCGCCTGAGTTGCTCGGACCGCCTAAGCTTCTCGGTACTCAAGAGTTCCTCGGAGAGTTCTTATTCCTAGGAGCATATGAGTTCCTCGGGGAAGCATTGTTCCTCGTTGTAGTATGGTTCCTCGGAGCGTGTGAGTTCCTCAGAAGTGTTTGTTGTTGCCACGTAGATTTCCATGTGTCTTCACTCAATTGAGCCATGTCAGCATATTAAATTTGGTATCAACAGAAGCCCCTAATGTTTCATAGTTCGAAATTTGAGGAGTATGGAACATTCTTTCTCGGAATATGGCAGTTTTAAATGGTCATCCTAAAATTTAGGAGTCTTTTGTATTTATTTCTCCTTCCAAATTCGTAGAATCATGCTTTTTTGAATTTTTTTATAACCGCTTCGATCTCCGAGTACTTTTTGTCCTTTTAGCCGTCGGTAGCGTAATCGTTTCTTTTTGCAATCATTACTTTTTCCTTTTCCCAAGGCAGAGTATTTAAGCATCACAGACAATCCCATCGTCTTCTACTTTTTCAAATTTGTATCTTCGAATTTTCTATTGTCTTACTCTCTTGTGCGTTCATCCTTTTCATCGTTCGTTGTCAACAGATCCACTCTTTTTCTGTAAGATCTCGTTCCTTCTTCTTCATTTCCTTTATTCATCATGTTTTACCCTATTGAATCTCTTGATAAGTTTCGCTCTGATTTTTCTATTCCCTCCTGGGTTGTTCTGGAAGAGCTTTCTGAGCCTTCTGACTATTTTCGTTTGACTGAGGGACATTGGTTCCCCAGTCTCTTTGTTGCTGAGTGTGGATTTTCTTTTCCGCCCAATCCTCTATGTCTGGAATTTTGTCAATATTTTGACATTGTTCCTACAAGAATAGCCCCCAATACATGGAGAATAGTTAATGGGGTTCATAGGTTAAATCAAATTCACGGAACTCGCATAGGAATTCCAAAAATAATGTTTTGTTATAGATGGGCAGTGGGTGATAACACTTTTTATTTAAAAACTAGATTTTTAAATAGGGCTTTAGTGGTTAATCTCCCGGATGCCAATAGGGACTATTTTGAGCACGGGGTTGTCCTAAAAAATTAGCAACATGCTCCTTTATCTAGAGATGAAGTGTATCAGGGTCCCAGATGCCCTCCCTATGGCAATGGGATAGGTTATTTTTATTTCATTTTATTTATTTTGAAATTATGCTTCCTCTGTGTTTGACAAAATGTGCCACTGATATTTTAATGTTTATTTATTTGCAGTTGACAGTAAAAGAAAGTGTCCAAAGGAGGCAGATGTTAATATAAGGCACTTAAAACTTATCTAGAGTCTGCATCAAACTGTTACTGACGAGCACATTAGGTCATCTTCATATCTGCTGCAGTACAGGAGTTACACTACCTCTTTTACTGATCGTCCGGTAATAAGTGAAGTAGAACTAGTACCAGCTTCTACCAGTTCTTCACCTGAGTCACATATTCCTTTAAGTGAAAGGATGAAGAAAAGAAAACTTCCCACCCTTTTCGAGAAACCTGCCTCTGGTGCTGGAGAGGCAAAAAGAAGTAAGGTTGATGTCCCAGGAGAAGGGACAAAGAAAATTGATGCACCTTCCTCGGTTGCTCCTGTGAAGGTTGTAGAGAAGCCCCCAGTGGCCCCGAGCAAGGCTGCTGCTCCAGGCGAGGTGATTGTAATATCACTAACCAAGAGTTCTTCCTTGGTTGAATCTATTCCTGCTCCCCCAAGGAAGCTGAAGAAGATCACCTCGATCAATTTGGCTGAAACCATCTCCCAGCCCCCAACTACTGGAACTAGTGTTCCTACTTTTGTTCCCCCGAGCTCTGCCATGAGCTCGGTGAAGACTTGGATCATTCCCGAGATCCAAGGTATTAAAGAGAATATTTCTCGGGACATGGTTACATCATTGGCTGCTCGCCATATTGCTTCTGTAAGTCTTGTTGCTTTGAACTTTTCATCTTTCCCTTGCTATATCTATCTCTGACTTGCTTTTATTTTCTTTTCACAGTTGGTGAGCTGTTTCAATACAATTTTGAAGAAAGATGAAGCCATTAAAGCTTCAAGCTCCTCGTCAGGTGTAGAGGAGGCTCTGATGGGCATGAGGCAGTCTTTGGAAGATTCTCGTCAGAAGTACGATGCTGATAAATCTGTTTAGGAGAAGAAACTTACCTCCACCGAGCAGGAGAAAGCTCAGGTTGTTGAAGTCTCCAAGGGGTTGGAGAAAAAAGTGAATGCTTTGGAGAAGAAGAATAAAGAGCTTGAAGGAAAGCTCAAGAATTCTGAGGAGTTTGAAGATAAACTTAAGGTTGCTGAGGAAGAATTAATCCAACTTCGAGAAGTCAGTCGACAGAAGGAGGAGGTTGAGAATAAATTGAAGACTGCTGAAAACCTTCTGTCCGAGAAGCTTTCCTCGGAGAAGTTAAAGAGAAAATTGGCTGTAAAGAAGTCTTTCAGCGCTGGCTGGGACAAGGGGTGGAACAAAGGCTTGGCTTCCATGATGTCGCAAGTCAAATATGGCAGCCTAAAATATTTTAGAGATGGGTGGGTCGCATCTCTTCAGGATATGAAGGTTGATGAAACTTCTGAGCTCTTCCAGCGACACATCCCTGGTCCCCCTCCAAATCCTGAAGATGAAGAAGAGGATGAAGCTGCCTCCGAATAGTCTTCTATGGTGATGGGAGATCATCCCCCAGCCATCCATCTTGTTACTGAGGAACTTCAGCAGCTCCCTACTTCCTCCGAGCAACCTCCAGCACTTCCCCAGCTACTATCTACTCCATCCGAGCAACCTACCTCCTCGTCCCAGCCTCCTGAGAAAGTTTTGGGAGACAAGGAAAAGGTGTAGAGTTTTTCGGACTTCTATATATTTTATCTTTCTTTGACAAATGTAATCCTGAACCATGTAACTCTGAAACTTGTGATGTAATAAAACTTGAACTTTTGTTTTTGCATACTGTTGTCTCTTCTTCATGCTCTGTTTTGATTATTGATTACTTCTTTTTCTTCCTCTACTAGTTTCTGACCAGGATGGAACTATTATCTGCTCATGATACAAAGTTGTTGAGGTAGTGCAATGATTATTTTAAGGCTGGTCACACAGATCTGAGTACAGCACAAATCGTCGACATCCTCGACCAAGATGCTTCGGAACAAGCAGTTGAAGCTTACCAATATTTGAAGTGTCTGCTTGATCGTGTGGTGGCCAATAATGTGGCTTATTATGATATGATCGAGGATCTCCAAGGCACTCTTGAAGACCTTCAGCAACAATACAAAGAATCCACTTCCCTCTTGGACGAGGGGTATGAGAAGAAGTACCAGCAGATTATTGCCGATAAGGGATACGACAAAATTTTTATTAGCTACGATGTGAGGGAGAGAACTCTGAGGGGTGAGGTCGAGGAGTGCAGACAAATAGCTGAATTATTAGAGAAAGATAATAACAACCTGCAAAGAGAGTTATCACAGTTGAAGTCTTCAGCTTCCACTTCAAAAGCCTTGATCCTAGTGACTGATGAGGGATTCTCGTTCTTGGAGGTCGAGAACGCCAACTTGAGGGATGAGTTGGAAACCTTGAAAAGGTCTGGCCCTTCTTCTTCTGCTGCTGCTCGTGGACGAGAAAGAACTCCTCGGGGACGAGCAAGAGCTACTCGAATTCCTGTCGAGGAACAGCGGACTCAATCTGCCTTAGAAAACCAGGCCTTCCAGCTGATGGCGAAGAAACAAGCGTTGACTGAAATGTCAAAGAAGATCAGGGACCTGGAAGATCAGCTTTCTGCGCAGAAGTCTGTATTGGAGAATAAAGAACTCTTCATCAAAAATCTCCACGAGCAGCTGGAAAGATTGACCTATCAATTCCACAAACAGCCCAGGGAGTTCTGGATGGCTGGGTACAATGAGGCTCTCTATCACTTGGACGATCGTATCCAGAATGCCAATAATGAGGGCTACAAGCAAGGCTGGTTGAATGCCTTAGGTGTGCTGCAACTCGAACAGGGTCATTACCTATGGGACTACCACGATCCTGGGCTACTCGACCTACCCGTGCCACCATTCAAACTGGATATGAGTTGGATCCCTGCTCGTGCCATTCCTCGATGCTTGATTTCCAAATATCTCGACGACTACAATCTCCATTCAAATGTCAAAATATCTCGTCCCGAGCACCTCCTAGATCGACCATCCGTGATGAATATCAGGATGTTAAAAGATCTCAACTTTATAAATTCTCCACTTGCTTTAAATGATCCGCCTGCTGGCGAGGAACCTGTTTCAAAAGCAGAGGGGAAGAAACAAATAGAGTAGGAATTTTGATGTAATAGTTAGTATATATTTCATTCCCAATGTAATTTGTTTTTTATTTTAATGAAAGACTTTTTTGCTCGCAATCTTAATTGCTATTGTTTTGTAATTATAAAACACTTTACATCTATGCATGTGTATCTGTTAAAAAGATAATAATATTGTGTTGTTTGTCGGTCAACTTATTATCGACTAGCTTGAATTTGTGGTAGTCATTTGGCAAAAATGAAGTTTTGTTTCTCGACCAACTTAATAATAATTAAAAAGTTACGAGTATCAAAAATGTTGCTCGATCACTTTCTCGTTTTCATAAAATGTTTCCGACCAACCAAGATCGGTAAATTTTCCTTTTCGACCAACTACAGTTAGTGGGTTTTTATCCCCGACCAACCGTAGTGGATTTTTTCTTAACGAGCAACTTTGGCACTTTTTTAAATAATTTTACCTCCCGACCAACTTAAGTTGGCATTTTCGAGAATATATTTACTTCCTAACCGACATAAGTTGGCATTTTTAGGAATACTTTTACTTCCCGAGGAACATATAGTTTTACTTCCCGTAGGAATACAACTTTTACTTCCCGGAGGAATACAAGTAGCTTTACTTCCCGGAGGAATACAAGTAGCTTTACTTCCCGGAGAAATATAGGTAGCTTTACTTCCCGGAGGAATATAGGTAGCTTTACTTCCCAGAGGAATATAGGTTTCTCGACCAACCTTAGTTGGTGTTTTCGAGAATAAATTTGAGTAGTCCGAGTTTTGCCGAGTAGTGTGTAGCACTAGTATTCCCCGAAAAACTTTCAATAAAAGGAGAGAATATCCATTACTGATAATACTTGTGCAGGTGCTCTGCATTCCATGCATTCTTAAACTCCTCCCCTTCTAAAGTTTCTATTCGGTAAGTTCATGGTCAAACAACTTCTGTAACTCGGTATAGTCCATGCTAGTTTGCCTCCAGTTTATTGTGCTTTTGAATTACTTTCTTCAACACATAGTCTCCTTCTTTCAGGTCACACTTCTTCACCCTCTTATTGTAGAACAAAGTTGTTCGCTGCTGGTAAGCAGCATTTCTAATGGCTGCTTCTTCTCTAACTTCCTCGAGCATGTTTAAATCCAATCTTCTCATTAAGTCGCTGACAGGGGAATTGAAATTCAGTACCCTGTGTGTTGGGAGGCCCAACTCGGCAGGTATAATAGCTTCACTTCCAAACGCCAGCATATATGGTGATTCTCCGGTTACTGCTCAGGGAGTAGTACGATAAGCCCACGGTACTGACTGTAACTCGTTGATCCAATTTTCTTTCGCATCGTCCAGTCATTTCTTCAAGCCATTCAGCAGCGTTCTGTTTGTCACTTCAGTTTGTCCATTGCTTTGAGGATGGCCTGGTGCTGAGTGGATCTTCAAAATGTTTGACTGATGACAATAGGCAGTGAACTCCTCGTTGTCAAATTGTGTTCCATGGTCTGTGATGAAGGCATGAGGAAGACCATATCGACGAATGATGTTCTTCCAAATAAATTGGTACACCTTATCGTATATCATATCAATGAGAGGCTCAGCTTCTACCCACTTAGTAAAATAATCCACTGCGATGACGAGGTATTTGAATCTTCCTCTGGTCGTTGGTAGTGGCCCGACCAAATCTATTCCCCAAATGGCAAATGGCCAAAGGGAAGTTATGGGTGTCAACAATGCTTGTGGAGTTCTTCAAATGGAGGAAAAGCGTTGGCACTTGTCACATTTCTTGGCATAGGCTATACAATCAGCCCTCATCGTCGGCCAGTAGTATCCCTGCGTCATCACCCTTTGCAAAAGCATCCGACCTGCTATATGGGCTCCACAAGACCCTTCATGGACCTCTTCAATCAATTCTTTCACCTCGAAGGGATGTACACATCTTTGTAAACCTGCCATAATTCCTCGTTTATACAGAATACCGTTAGTTAATACATACCGAGCATCTTTAAACTTTAATTTCTTGGCTGCGAGCTAGTCAATTGGTAATTCCCCTTTCTCAATATATGCCCTGATGGGATCCATCCAAGATGGTCCTAAATCAAAGGTGATAAAGTTCATCATCAAATCGTCATCTATACTCCGACTAGCTAAAACTTCAATTGGGATTGTTCTTCGTAGCTCGGTACGAGTAGCTGATGCTAATCGAGCTAGGGTGTCTGCTCTCGCATTCTCCATTCTTGGTATTCTGACCAGCTGAATAGCAGCAAATTCCGACACCATCTTCTTTGCCTTTGCATGATATCTGATCATTAATTCTCCTTTGGCTGCATATATTCCCAACATTTAATTTACGATCAATTGAGAATCGTTAAAGACAATAAGTTGTTGCGCCTCCATAATTTTTGCCAAATTAAGACCTGCAATCATGGCCTCATACTCAGCCTCATTATTGGAAGCTTTGAATTGGAAACGTAGGGCGTATTCCATATCGACGTCGTTCGGGCTGTTCAAAACGATCCCCGCACCACATCCTGTAGTGCAAGATGAGACATATACATATAGCCACCATATAGGTAACTCGTCTTCAAATTTCTGATCTGTCAGAGTTCCTCGGTGAAATATTTGTTGCTTCCTTTCATCCCCCCTGATATTTCTTGCTCTTCGTCGGTCATCTTTTCTTTTCCTTTTACCAACCGGAGTTGGTCTGAGCTCGAATTTGATGATCCTGTAACATCCACTTGCCCTTTTACCAACCTAAGTTAGTCTGAGCTTGTGTTTGATGATCCTGTAACATCCACAGGTTGATCAGCGAGCAACTTTTTCTCCTCGGGGGTATCAGGATAGGTGAACTCTGCTATAAAATCCGCTACAGCTTGCCCTTTAAGCAATGATATGGCTTCATAGACTATATCATATTCACCGAGCTCTGTTGCCCAGTACATCAATCTCCCTGATTTTTCTAATTTATGAAGGGCTTGCCTCAATGGCATATCAGTATATACTACTATGGTATGAGCCTGGAAGTATGGCCTCACTCTCCTACTCGCCTCAATCAGCGCCAGTGCTAACTTTTCCAACCTTGGATATCTGATCTCTCCTCCTCGGAAGGCCTTACTCGTATAATAAATTGGTTTTTGCACTCCATTCTCCACTCTTATCAACGCCGAGCTAACTGCATTCTCCGATAATGCTAGATACAAGTATAATTTTTCTCCCATCATCGGTCTGGACAGCAGTGGAGGTGTTCCAAAATATTTCTTAAAGTCTTGAAAAGCCTTCTCACATTCATCATTACACTCAAAAGTCTTTCGGAGTGTCTTGAAGAATGGGAGACATCTATCAGTTGCTCGTGATACAAATCTTTTGAGTGCTGCTACTCGTCTTGTAAGACTTTGTACCTCTTTCTTCATCGTTGGAGATCGCAGCCCTAGCAGAGCTTTGATCTTTTCAGGATTCGCCTCAATGCCTCGTTGATTGACAATGTACCGGAGGAACATGCCTTCTCATACTCCAAATGTGCACTTCGTCGGGTTCAGCTTCATTTGATATTTATCCAGTTGACCAAAAGTCTGACTTAATTTAACTAGATGATCGGCAGCTTTCTTGCTCTTTGTCAGCATATCGTCAACATAGACTTCCATATTGCAACTTATTTGTTCAGCAAAGACCTTGTTCATCATCTGCTGATATGTCGCACCTGCATTTTTTAAACCAAAAGGCATAACATTATAACAATAAGTTCCCCTAGGGGTAATAAAAGAATTACTTTCCCTGTCTTCAGGTTTCATTTTAATCTGATTGTAGCCAGAATAAGCATCCATGAAGCTCAGCAGCTCATGTCCCGAGGTAGCTTCGACTAGTTGATCAATTCGGGGCAATGGAAAGTGATCCTTTGGGCATGCTTTGTTAAGGTCGGTGAAGTCTACACACATCCTCCACTTGTTGTTTTTCTTCTTTACCATCACCACATTGGCTAACCAATCTGGATATTTAATATCTTCAATGAAGCAAGCTTTCTGGAGCTTCTCGACTTCCTCCTGTATAGCTTGATTCTTCTCGGGACTGAATACTCTTCTTCTCTGCTTCACAGGCTTGATCTCCTTATTCACATTGAGCTCGTGACATAAGAAATTTGGGTCTATCCCAGGCATATCTTCATGACTCCACGCAAAAGTTTGCTTTCTGCTTCTAAGGAAAGTTATAAATTCTTATTTTAGTGAGGCTTCCAACGACGAACCTACTTGAGTAGTACGTTCAGGGTGCGCGTAGCCCAGAATGATGTTTTCAGTAGCTTCCACAACTTGGCCCTTCACGAGTTGCGACTCATCTCTAGGATCCAATGTTTCAATTTCTGCACCTTCATCCACTTTATAGGTAGTAGTCTTTCTCCTTGATTCTTCCAGTTACTCTTGCTCGGTGGATGAATAATAGCATTCTCGGGCTACTTTCTGATCAACTTTCACAACTCCTACTCCGAAATTTATTGGAAATTTTAGGCATTGATGTACTGTAGATGGTACAGCCTCGAACTTCTTCAACCCTACTCTTCCCATGATGATATTGTATGATGATTGAACATTCTTATCCATCACGAAGAAGCGTATTCTTTATGTTCGATAAGCAGGCCACGTACCAATGAATATATCCAATTTGATCGTCCCAAGTGGAAATACTTTCTCGCCAGCAAAACCAAGGAGGGTCCTATGATAAGGCTCCAATTGAGATAGCTTTAGATTTAAACTATCGAAGCACGAGTAGAATATGATGTCTGTCGAGCTACCATATCCATCAGTACTCTTGAAATTATTACTTCCTTTATCCTCATTTTGATCACCAATGGGTCATTATGAGGATACAAAACTCCTGCGAGGTCATTCTTTGAAAAGCCAATGACCAATTTCTCTTTGTTCACCTTTCTCGGGCGATCCTCCTCAGCTAGATTTATTCGTTGAATGTACAAGCAAGCTTGAGCCTCACAGAGGTAAGCTTTTTTCTCTGCAGTAAGGTCTCCTCCTCCTGCATCTCCCCCTGTTATAATATTGCAGTCAAATGACCCAAAGCGTATTGAAAATACCTCTCGTTTTGGCTGCCTTGGTCTCTTAGGAAGATCGGGGTCATCTTCTGGATCAACTTCATTATTTCTTTTCTTGTTCTCCTCTGCTCGACGAGGAGATCTAGACCTCTCTCTTACTCGGTCGTTGTTTCTTCTTTCGCTTCCATGATCAACATACTTTGCCAGCTTTCCTCATCTGATGAGTGTTTCAATCTCAATTTGAAGATCTATGTAATTTTTGGTCATATGTCCATGTTCTTTATGAAACTCGCAATACTTCGCCTTATTCCTCTTGTCAGGGTCTGCCTTCATTTTCTCTGGCCAGTTTAATTCCTCGTTGTTCTTGATTTCCTCTAGAACATGGTTGATATCCTTCTTCAAAGGAGTATAATTATCAAATTTCTTCATTACATCCCATACCGACCTAGTTTTTGAATGTTTGTCATTACCATTATTCTTATGCTCTTTCTTCTTAGCTTTATCACTTTCCACCTTATTTTCTTTGGCATCCATGTTCTTCTTCGCAGCCATAGCCTCCTCGGCATTCATAATCTTAGATGCTTTTCCCATCAGGTCTGACATGGTTCTAGGTGGATCTTTGTCCAAAGTGTAGTACAACTTATTCGGCAGTAGTCCACTCATCAAGGCAGTAATTGTTGTCTTCTCTTCATAATCAATGACTTCAAGTTTCTCGTTATTAAAACGAGTTATATAATCTCTGATACTTTCGCCAGCTTTTTGTCTAACACTTAACAAATGTGCTACTCGTTTAACTGGCTTTGCCCCAAAACAAAAATTCCCAATGAATAACTCGGCCAGTTGAAGAAAAGTTGAGATCTTACCCCGAGGAAGATTATTATACCATATTTGAGTAGATTCGGTAAGAGTTCCCGAGAATGCTCTGCATCTCATCTCATCTGGAACAGCATAGATATAGGCTGCAGCTTGGTATTATTCTATATAAAGGATAGGGTCAGTCTTTCCATCATATTTGGGAGTCACAATAGGTGCTTTGAACTTTGATGGTGTTGGAAAATCTATAATGGCCTGGATAAAAGGTGTTCCTCGAACAAAAGTTCATTGTAGAGGATTCTTGGCTTTAGCCATTTCCCCTAATCTATCCTCCAGCCTCTGAATAGATCCTTTCCAGGCATCATTTCCTTCCTCGGGCCTGTTGATTCGAGCAACTGATCACATTGATGTGGCTTCCTGGGATCTATCTTGACAAGCAGTTGGTCGCGAGTGGGCAGATCCTTCCCTTAAATCTGATGGTCGTCGAAACTCCTCGATGGGGCTCTAGGAGGACTTTTACTCCTTCTAGGTCCAAATCGATTAAAAGGTGATACCCTGCTTAATCTTTCTAGCTCACTGGTCCTTTCTGGGGAGAGAGTGATACGTTGTTCAGTATCTGTGGCTCGCACTGACGAAGTTCGTCCAGGTTGATAAGAAAAATCTTCAGACTCCTCATTGCGATATGAATCGGTACGCCTAGTACGCGAAGATGGTGCATGGGTGTTTCTTTGAATACTCTGCGGTCCTGAATGAGTTGGTGCACCGCCATGGAGGGTTTGTATGAGTTGTCGCATAGTTTCTTGCATGACAGTCTGGCCCTGAGCCAGATTTGCCATTATTCCATCCAGATCTGGAATATTTGACGGAGCAGATGGATTTGGAGGGCTTCCAACATTTCGATTGCTGGATTCTGGAATATCAGCCATTTGTGATGAATTATTTTTGATGAAAAACGATGTTACCAGTCGTTTCCCACAGACGGCGCCAATCTGTTGATGTAAAAAATTAGATCGTATCTAATTATTCAATCACAGATAAAATAAATGAAACAAATAGTTTTTAAAGTGGGTCAGCCTTATAAGAATGGCCTACGTCCACTGTTATGTTATTGCTGATTGTTTGAGAATTCTCGATTACAAGTTCAATCAAGAATTTCCGGTCCTTTTACAATGAGGGTTGTACAACGTATTTATAGCCCTGAGGCTGTAATGTGAAAGGGTAATACATTAAATGATGTACATATGAAAGGGTAATACATTCAATGCCCCTTAAGTGTGTCCGTCTGAATGATAAGCATTTAATGAACAGTCCAACTGTTGGTTATCCTGCTATTAATGCTTTGTTCGAGGTGCAGTTCGGACCGCCTGAGTTGCTCGGACCGCCTAAGCTTCTCGGTAATCAAGAATCCCTCGGAGAGTTCTTGTTCCTCGGAGCATATGAGTTCCTCGGGGAAGCAGTGTTCCTCGTTGTAATATGGTTCCTCGGAGCGTGTGAGTTCCTCGGAAGTGTTTGTTGTTGCCACGTAGATTTCCATGTGTCTTCACTCAATTGAGCCATGTCAGCAGACTAAATTTGGTATAAACATCCATCTTCAATCATGCTTATTCCTCACTCATTCGTATATTATATGAAAAACTTAAATGCTCAGACCCTGAAGTGAAAGGTCAACTTAAAACTTACATGTATAGGAAAAGGCTATGAATGAGGTCTTCCACTCCCACAGTTAACCCATGGAGGGATATCCATTACCTATAATCCACACCGAAGGCCCCTCAACTCTCTAACTAAATGTTAACCAACAATTGTGTATCATCAATATTGTGAATTTTAACTAATTAGTTACCACAATATCATTATATGTTACATCATACCTTATGCGAAAAACAAACAGATGCCAACTTATTTGCGTTATTTCTAAATTAAAAATACCATCGTACTTCAATTTCTTTTACAATTGTATCAACATTCGTAACAATTTCAATATGACTCGATTCTCCTTTGGTAGACTTCCTTGGAATGGACCTCACTAACCTCTTTCATAAGTTGGGTTTCCTCTTAACTTACAAGTGATTGTTTACACAAATATCTTCTCTGACTCCTAATATGAGCACACTCGTTGGATCGTGGGTCTTAAATTTTCCAGCCATAGATGAGTACAAAAATAAAATGTCATTGAAATAATTATAGCCAAGGAAATTCAATGCAAGTGGAAGGTGAGATTCGTTAACATGGGGATGCACCCCAAAAAATAATGAAACGAACATGCAAATTCTCAAAGAAATGAATTTATGCTACAACGATCAACTTGATAAGCTTTTTACTGATTGAAGAACAATAGAAAAGCACTTAAAAAATCAGTATGAAGGTGCAGAGTTCCATTTATAGGAGTAATAAAAGTTTCCCTTTTTTGGTAATTAATGGAGATCAAACACAATTATCGGCGACAGGAAATTGTGTTGGTATTAGGGGTTGGTGATGGTTGTTTTTATTTATGAAGATTTATGAAAAGTTAGTTATAACTATCCATTTTAATAGTATCAATTAAATATTACTCAATTAATGCAAAATTCTCCATATGTGGATTATGAAAAATGATGAAAGTGTGTGCAAGAATTATCACAATAAAGATCCAAGAAACAATCACAGAAATAAAATGTTAAGATTACACACACAGCAATGATATACGTGGTTCGATAACTTGCCTACGTCCATGAAGAGGTTACTATTTTATTATAATGCCTCTCATTGCTCGATAATACATCCCTTTGCCCCGGGTCAGGGTTTTAATTTATAGATGCATAAAAGTAAGAGATTGAGTTATGCAAGGAACTCAATTGACACATGGATAATTCGTGGCATCCCTTAATATCTCCTTCTAGATTATTGGTAACCAATTTGAATGTATCCACAAGTGTTTGAGAGTGAATCAAACACACATGAGTTAATTAAATATCTAATTTGGGTCGGGTTGTGCTTTACGCTGACCGGGCTTGTCAGCTACTCTCATGGACCATAATAAATGGTGCCCCTTAACATTTTTGGCCTTGTGAATTTTGGGCCATTAATATTTAACTGGATTAAAGTCCTATAACTTGAAATTTTCATTCTTGTAACCGAAGTGGCATTTTTTTAGTTCTGATGAACTTGTAGGGGTACACTCGTCTTGAGCTAAATACTATGGAATATTTGTAACTTTTTTGAATGAATGAGGGTAACATCGTTCGAGCAGCTAGATAAAGAGCCTAAAATCATCCTAGGATATCGTGTTCATCATTGGTGTTGGATTTCAAACCATAGATACACCTCCTTTGTTAGCTCAGTTCACACTTCTCTCTTCGTCGCTATGATTTCTAAAGCCCTTATTTTCAGTGTTCTCTTTCTCTTCAGAGCTTCATTAATTCTTATAATTCTAGCTCATCTTTTCTTAGTTTTCTTCTTCTTTGAATTATTTTGTAATTGTAGCAAGGTTCTTTTTCTGTAAGAGTGTTCATGGCAAAGCTAGAAAACAAACCAATAAATAAATTTAGGAAAGCATATAACATTCTAGACTGGGTATAAATTGACTCCCCCGCCCCCCCTCCCAAGAGATGTTCATGACATCGAAGGAGGGCAATGGATTCACACCCTTCTGATAACACGGGGGGGGGGGGGGGGGGACATTTTCCCCACTCTATGTATCCGTGTTCAGTGTGCCCCTAATGTCTGGAAAATAGTTAATGGGGTACATAGGATAAACACCCCGTATGGAACAAAAGTACGTCTTACTGAGATCTGGTACTGCTATGTATGGTCAAGAACAAATGATGGAATTATGTAATTGAAGTCCAGGAAGACTGATAGGGTCCTGGTGGTAAACCTCCCAGACTCCCACAAGGATTACTGGGTATATGGTTTCATTGCCAAAAACTGACAACGTTCTCTTGCTCATGAGGGTGATAGATAATGGGGCCATTAATTTCAAATTCTGGAGAGGATCACATAGCTCGCTTTTTGTTTTATTCAATTTACTTTTTTTTTTTTTCTGATTCCTGACCCCTGCCTAGTATTTTTCTTCCTTCATTTTACAGCTCATTCTAGAAATCAAGAGCCTGATATAAGAGAGATTAATGTTCCTAAACTTCTGAAGGCTTGGAATATCAAAGAGAGGATTTCTAACAGCGAGCATCCAAGGTCGACAGCCTACTTGCTCGAGTGTAAAAATATGACAAATAGCTTCATTACACTGCCAGTCAATAAGGTCCCAAATTTAAAAGCTCCAAAAATTGGTCCCTCTGATCCAATTGTGCTTGAAGAAGAAGAAGAAGAAGAAGAAGAAGAAGAAGAAGAAGAAGAAGAAGAAGAAGAAGAAGAAGAAGAAGAAGAAGAAGAAGAAGAAGAACAAGAACAAGAACAAGAACAAGAATAAGAACAAGAACAAGAAAAGTATATGGCTCCCATATTAAGAGGAGAAAATTGAGGCTTAATGATGATGATGATCAGACAACCCTGTCTGATTGGCTCAAGTCTTTAAAGACATGTGAGATTGATTCCCCCAGATCTAGTAGTTTAAGACCCATAAGCAAGGTGAAAGAAAAGGAGAAAAGAAGAAGAGAGAAGATGAAGGGAGGAGAAGAAGAGAGAGGGGATAGAGAGAGAGAGAGAGAGAGAGAGAGGGAGATAGAAAGAAAATAGGAGAGAGGAATAGAGGAATAAGGACAAGAGGAAGTTAGTCTTTAAGGCTTCTACAGTCCCCTCATATGTTACTGATACTGAGGGGGCTAGCATGGGTGATATCCCTTACCTTGCCCCTAATCTTCTAAGGGGGACGTGCTCGTTGTTGATCGCAAGCTCTCTCCGATATTGGGGTTATCCTAGCTTGCCTTCAAATTTTCTTAGGGAATTTCTCTGGTAAGTCTCTTTATTATTTCCTTGAATTGTTACTCTTCTGCACTTTTCCCACTTTGTAGTAACTTGTTGTCCTTTCTTTCTTTGTAGTTTTTGTCTGACTTCATAACCCTTTTTGATGATCACACCGATCAGTCCAGAAGAAACTAAGAGCTGAAAGATGCTCTCAAGCATAAAAGAAAGACCTTTACTGATGCTCTCCTGGCATGGTAGAAGTAGAGGGAGAAGTTATACAAGGCCTATACTGACCTTAAGGCATCCTGGAAGGAGGTGGTCTCAGAGAAGGAAAATCTAGCCAAGGAAAATTAGGGTCTATCTGAAAAAGTTCTAAAGCTGGAGGAGGATCTCCCTCGAGAGAAGGATGACACCTACCTCGAGGGATTTAACAAAGTGTAAGATGATGTCACTCTTTATATCGCTTATGGAAGGAAGTTGGCCTTTATGAAATGCTAGGACCAGACATTGAAAGATGTGGGGACCCCTACTCTGACTCTGACCTTTTTGGCCTTCATTTTCTTATGCCTGACCCCTTTGAAAAGGAAGATCGGGATGGTGGTTAGCCCATCGATTGGACTGAAGATATGCCACTGAGGTCGGAGTGGACGCTAGTCAAGAGCATAGGGTAGCTAATAAGGAGAAAACAGTGATTAAAGTTGAGTAGGTGAAAGAATAGGGCTTCTAGATTAGGACTTACATTTTTGGATAACCTTTTGAAGCCTTGTAACTTTCCTTATCTATCTTGTATATAATGGCCTTTGGCCCCCTTATGAATGAAATGAAAAAGAAATTTTATTTATCGTGCTAATTTTCTCTTCTCCATGTATACTGATATTTTCTTTTGATTTTACTTGTGTTACTTGTAGTCTGATGAGGACTACATACCCCCCAATTCATGGTTGGTGATGATCCTTGGTCCCAATATTAGTGTAAAAGCTCACAAGGCATTCGTGAAGATCTATAAGCCTCTAAGGATGAGGATAGAGTCATACAAAAATCAGTATAAGTTGGTCGCCAAGCTAAAGGACGGTCTTCAAGCCATGAAGGAGATCCGAGCTTCAGTCAAGTATAAGGAGAATTCTCTAAGGGCCAAGCTCATGGAGACCGCTAAAGTAGTCCAAGTGGTTGAATTTCTTCAGATCGAGAATGAAGCTTTGAGGAAGGAGGTCACCGAGCTGAAAGCAGTTGTAAATGGGCTCTAGGAGGATGTCAAAAGGCTGAGGCATTCATTCAAAATGTGATCTCGAGAATCCTGGGCAAAGGGTTATAATGCGGGTTGGGAAGATGGCCGAGCAAGGCTTAAGAAGGCCGACGAAGTTGCCTTTACTCGCGGGTGACTAAGTGCCCTTAGGGAGGTGAAGACGCCTAAGGAGTCCAAACTATGGTACAAATACCATGTTGAGTGTGTGACCCACCACCATAATCCTTTATCGAAGGATAATAAGTGGATCCCGACTGATGCTATCCCTACCTAACTCTTGGAACAAGACCTTGATGATGACGTGGAGGAGCTCGCCCATAAACCAGATGATGGTAAAACAGAGCTCATTACAAAATACTTTGCCAGCCATCCTGGGCCATCTTAGGTCCTTGTGTATTTTGGTCTTGATATACTTGTTCAAGTTTTTATTAATACAAAGATTAATTTATTAACTTTTTCCATATTTTGAGCATGTGCTGACTAAACGTGAGTTAATAATTATTGCTTATACTTGAACTGGAAAGAGGTGTTTCTCGTTAGTTACTTAAAATCTTTGTTGACCAAGCAATAATGTTTGACCATCTTAGGACTTTTGCTATTTCAATGGACTAGTACTTAGGTTTGATCATTTTGGTTTCTTTAGTCGACTAAATGATATTAAGAACAAGTATTAGCCATGTGTTACTACGTGCTTGAATATTCTCCCAGTCTAATATGCCTTAGCAATATCATTCCATCTACTTTACCTTTTAGGATTTGTCATCACACTCCCTTTAACCTAAGTGAGGTGATGGAGAAAATGTACTTAGTTGATGAGCCATCCACTCGAGCAGGCTTTTGATGACCAACAAAGTTGGATACCAGCCTGAGTTGGCTTTGTTTCCTAAGGATCCCCTTAGGGATTTTGTTGTTATCGGGGAAACTCATGACGTCTATTGTTTTTGTAATAAAGACCTGAGGGTTGTAGTAATCGAAACACTTAATTACTACTAACCTTACTCGGCACAAGAGATTCCTTGATTGAAACAAGTTGAACAACTTGTTGTAATCCCAAGGAGATCTTCTATGCATGAGGGAGTTATCGTTTAGAAAGGGTGCGTTATACTGAGAATCGATCAAGAAATTTAAAGCAACCAATATATGATATCAAAGTGTGAGGGACAACTGGCCTTTATACATTGAATAATAACTTGCAAGCGACATAAGTTTGAAAATAAAAATTTGTTTAAGCTAAATGTCCTAACAAAAGATAAATAAGACTAAAAGTAAAACTTCTTAAGATTGTCTATGTTCCACGCTTTATGTATCTCCCTGCCCTCCAGCGTTTCCAAGTTATATGATCCTTGAAGTCATACCTTATCACCCTAAAGGGTCCATCCCAGTTTGGTCCCAACTTTCCATCTAATAGTTTAATGGCATTGCCGAGGACTTTCCTTACAACATAGTCCTCTACCAGAAGCCTCCTCAGATTGGCTTACTTGTTGTATTGCTTGGCTAGTTGTTGTTGATAGCAATCTAACTTGACCATGGCCAGTTCTCTTCGCCCATATCCCAAGTCAAGTTCAGTGCGTAATGCATCATAATTAAGGACTTGGTCGACCTAGTTATCATAGTAGGGACACCTGGTTCTAAAGGAATGATATCTTCCATTCTATAAGCGAGCACAAAGGGTGTTTCCCCAGTTGGTCACCTACGAGTGGTAAGGTAAGCCCATAGAACAAAAGGGAGTTCGTCCACCCTGGCACCCTTGTCTCTTTACAACCTTTTTTTTCCATTGAGCATAGTTTTATGGGAAGCTTATGCCTTATCGTTACTTTGGGGATATGCAACAGAACTGACGTGGTGCTTGATGTCATGCTCATCATAAAAACTTGAAAGAAACTACTTTTAAATTTCATTTCGTTGTCGGGATGACAGTCCTTGGTATCCCAAAGCGTGTTATAATGCTCTTCCAGATGAACCTAGTCATATCAACGTCACGAATGTTCTCCAGTTCTTCTTCCTCTACCATTTGGTGAAGTCTATGTCGACCAGTAGATACTTGCAATTTCCAAATATGGCAAGTAGTGCTCCCATAATATCTGGTCCTATTACTCGGATGGCCATGGACTCGTCAGAGATTTTAGGTCACTAGTTGGCCAGTGGACCATCGGAGAGTGCTTCTGGCATTTTTCACACCTACGAACACAAGTGTCTACATCCTTTTACATGTGAGGCCACCAGTAACCCTTCTTAATTTCTCGAAAGGCCAATGGTCTCCCACCTGCATCACTCCTTCAAATACCCTCATAAAGCTCGCTAAGTACTTGATCAATGTCATATGGGTGAACGCACTGGAGGTAAGGTCCTGTGAATGACTTCTTGTAGAACTTACTTCCTGGGATGAGGTAAAAATAGGTAGCCTTAACCCTTACCTGATTGTCCAATCTCTTGTCGTCGAGCAGTATATCGCTCTATAGATAGGTGGCGATGGGATCTATCTAACTGGGTGCCTTCTTTATGAGGAGTATTTGCTCAGCTACGACTTTATGGTGAAGGCTGGGCTGGGAGAGAAACTTTATCTGGATGGTGATTCTTAGATCGGAGTCCACTACTGAGCTCGGGACCGCTAAGGCATCTGCATGACTATTTTTCCCTCAGGGGAACTGTTGAATGTCCACCTTATCAAATCCTACCATAAGTCCTTTTACCTTCATTCTATCATCTTTTGCGTTGAAGTCCCCACTCACTTTCTTGGAGACCATTTTGGAGTTACCGAACATGTGAAGGCACTTTTCCCCTAATAGTTGGGCCTTGCCCAAGCCAGCGATCAGTTCTTCGTATTGAGCTTTGTTGTTTGAGGCCTCAAATCCCAGTATAATTCCTTGCTCATTGGCAGTGTCATTCAGAGTGATAAGGATGATTCCTACTCCTGCCCCTTAGAATTGGAGGCTCCATCAATGTATAGGATCTAGTCCTTAGACTATGCTTCCTCGTTTCTTGTCTGCTCCGCTCCCTGTTAGTCGATTGGGTGGTCCCCCATGAATTTAGTGACATTATTATCCTTGGTTGGAAGTGGATATCGAATATGTCGATCTCCACCGACCATTTTGAGAGTCATATAGAGAGGTCATCTTGTCGAAGAATAACTTTTAGGAGGTAGGAAGTTATCATCTTTAATGAGTGAGATTTAAAGTAATGTTTCAGCTTTCTTGAGGCGAACACCAGTGCATAGGTAATGTTTTCCATGGGTAAGTAGCATTTTTTTGCGTCCATAAGTGTCTTGCTAGCATAATAAATAAGGTGATGTCCTCCCTCTTTCTCACACATCAGAGCGGAGCTTACAGTGTGGTTTGATACCGCAAGGTAAAGATGCAATAGAACTTTATCTTCTGGAATCACCAGCATAGGCAGTTTTCTAAGGTATGATTTCATTTCATCAAAAAAACTTGAACAACCATCATTCCACATCAATTTTTTGTCCTTTTTTAGGAGCTGGAAGAATAATTGGTAGTGTTCCGAAGACTTGGGGATGAAGTGATTAAGCGTCGTGAGTATACCAGTGAGATTTTAAATATCTCGCAACTTTTGTGGAGATTGGACCCTGGTGATCACGTCGACCTGATCTGGATTAGTCTCAATTCCTATTTTACTTACCAAATAGCCTAAGAAATTTCCTGACTGGACACCGAATGAACACTTACTTGGATTAAGTTTCATCTGGTATATCCTGAGGATATTAAAAGTTTTGTCTTAATTCGTGAGGTGGTTGACCTTGTTCTTGATCTTGAGTAACATACCATCGATGTAGACCTCCATTGTGTCTCCCATATGTTTCTTGAACATCTTGGTGACCAACCTGTGATAAGTTTTCATGCATTCTTTAGGCCAAACGACATGACCTTGTAATAGTATATGAAGGACATTTTCTCCTGATCGGGGCCAAATAATGGAATTTGATGGTACCTTGAATGGGCATAGAGAAAAGTCATCATTTCAGGTGTTTGATAGAATCAACCAACTGATCAATTTTAGGCAGTGGGAAGTTGTCTTTGGGACATGCTCTATTGAGGTCTGTGAAATCAATACAGGCCCTCCAACTATCATTACCCTTTCGTACGACTACTGGGTGGATAGTTATTTGGGGAACTGAAGTTCCCTAATGGATCATGCATCCATAAGCTTCCCCACTTTATTCTTTGCCTCTTTAGCCTTCTCGGGGGTTGTTTAGTGAGCCTTTTGAGTGATTGTCTTGAAGGCCAGATCAACGTTCAGTTCATGGCAAGCTATGTCAGGATTAAGCCCTAGCAAATCGTATGGTTCCCAAGAAAAACATCTTGATTGCCTATGAATAAGGCAATCAATTCTTTCTTTTCATGATCAACAAGTGTGGTTTTGGTAAAAAAAATTCTCTCTCGTAAGTTATCATCGGCTCCAATTTTCTCTAGGATTTCAACGACCCTATCTGTGGGGTGTACCCTAGTCTCCTCCACCCTAGGTTATCCGCACCTTAGTTTCTATTTAGGATATGTAAACCCCTCTTATTATTCCTTGTGAGAATCCTTTAGTGAATTTTTCATCTCTTTCCTAGAGAGAATGGTTACGATGAAGCACTTTCTGGCAATGGCCTGGTCACCACAAATTTTGACCATGTTCTGATAGGTGGTACACTTAAGTTTTTAGTGGTAGGTAGATGGTATATCTCTCATGGCATGCATCCATCCTCTACCCAAAATGGCATGATATGGGGACTCTTTGTCCACCACTAAGAACTCAATTAGCTTTGAGATATTGCCTGCTCTCACTGACAGGACCATCTTCCCAGCGGGGCTGTGATTTTCCCTACGAAGCCAACCAATGAAATTATGGCCTCCTTAAGGCCAATAATTGATCTTCACCTTATAGAATAACTCTAGGTACATTACTTCTAATGAATTTCCCTGGACCACGAACATCTTATCGATGTCCCAATTTGTAAACCTGAGGGTAATCACCAGTGATTTGTGATGTTGAGTCATCACTCCGACCAAATCTTCTTCAGTGAAGACGATGTGCTTGGTATAATCGACGTATCGTGACCCCAATGCTTACCAGTCTGGGTTTTATCAATGTCAATCTGAAATGCCTCCATGATCGTAGTGACTTTTTCAGATCCATCTTCCCTTGAATATGATTTAGGTCAAATGCCCCATGGATAATCGCAAAATCTTGTCCTATGTCGTTATCAGGGACCTTAACTATCTTCTGGTCTCCATTATCTATGGCCTTATCTATTTTCTTCTCTATGTACTCATTGAGGTGTTCGGCTTGGGCCAACTCTTCGAACTGTGACTTCAGAGCCGTGCAAGATTCAGTCCTCGTGCCGCCCTCCTTATGGAATGTGCATCTCATCGCATTATTTCTTTTCGTTAGGTCACCACCCATTTTCTTAGGCCACTTGATGAATAGTTAGTCCTTGAAGACTGTGTTAATAACTTGGAATGCCTTGAAAGGATTAGCCTTGTTCCCATTCTTGGAGCCATTTTTGCCCCCATTCTTGTTCCCCTTCTTTGGAGTACCACTATTTTCTCCCCCTTTGGTTACCTTTTCTTGACCATTATCCCCTACATTAGATTAACCCAAATCTTAAACTTTAGTGTATTTCTGAATACGAGCCATGAGATCATCAATAGTGTTGGATTCCTTCTTAGTTAGGGACTGGTGCAGTAAAGACGTGGTCGACAGACCAATTTTTAATGATGAAATGACAACTTTCTTAGCCAATCCTCCATTTTATTGAAGACTTACCAATACCTCTTGCCATAATCATGAAGGCTCTCTTATGAATTTTTCTTCATCGTGAGAAGTGCATCCATTCGCTTGGGATGGGAGTTTCAAGTTATGAAGAGAGCGGTTAAAGCCTCTGCTAGGGCCTTGAAGTTTTTGATCAACCTATAAGGCAGCTTATGGAACCACTTTTGTGATACGTCATATAGGCTTGAAGGAAAAATTTGGCGCATCAGTGCATCGTTGTGACTCCATAAGGTCATCGCTTGTTTGTACTTTTGAACGTGGTCTATGGGATAAGTCTTCCCATCACAAATTTTGAATCTGGGAATGATGAACTTCTTTAGGGGTTCCTCTTCTTCAATTTCCCTTGAAAAGGGGGATTTCATTTAAGTACAGAGAGCTCTCCTGGATCGCTCCCATGTAGACCTGGCACCTCGATGGGCTGGATGTTGGCCCATCCCTCTATGAACTAGAATCCTGCATATCCTCATTGCGTCAATCATTTATCCTTTGGTGCCTCTCTTATTTGCCACGCTCTGATCGACCATGCTTTGATCTGCCACGTTCAGTCCTATCTTGGTCGCGCCTGGAGCTCCTCCCTCGGTTGCGAGTATTACTCACCTGAGGACTAGAAGTCTTATCATGATGTTTCCTTGTACCTAAATGGAGATATCCATCTATCCTTTCAAGTTGCCTAGGAAGGTGAGCATTTTCTTCTACTAGGAGGTGTGGGTCCTCCTTTTATTCTTGAAGCCTGGCTTCATAAGCGTCAACCAACCTAGAGATCTACGTAGACCTAGGCGGTCCATATCTTTCTTTAAAAGGTTGCCTTTCTTGAAGCAACCTGTGATTTGTGTGTTGGTGAATCTCTGACCTGACCCTAAGTGGGGCTGGATCTTCTTGCACATTTCCAACCTAAGGAATGTTGTTGCTATGCTGAGACATAACAGGATTTTTGTTATTGAATGTTTTCATAGGAATAGAAATGGATTCCCATAGATGACGCCAATTATGAGTGAAAGAATTACCACAATAAAGATTCTCAAAATAATCACAGAAACATAATATAAAAATACACACACAACAATATATGTGGTTTGACAACTTGCCTACGTTCACGGAGAGGTTACTGTTTTATTATAGTGTCTCTAAATGCTCGAGATTACATCCTTTTACCCCGGTTCAGGTTTTACAATTTATAGATACATAAAAGTAAGATATTGAGTTGTATAAGGAACTCAATTAACACATGAATAATTCGTGGTGTCCCTGAATACCTCCTCCGAGATTGTAAGTAACCAATTTGAATGTATCCATAAGTGTTTCAGCGTGTATCAAATGCATGCGAGTTAATTAAATATCTAATTTGGGTCGGGCAGCACTTTAGCCAGACTAGGTTGTTGGCTACTCTTATTGACCATAATAAATGGGTCCCCACAATGAATATCTCTTTGGTCAACTAAACTCATTATGAACAGTAATGGGCAAGACAACTTGTTATTTATTTTTACTAAAAAAATGTTAATGATTTTTCTTCCTATTAAATGGTCATTATATATAGATTACTTTACATTATTAAATGATCAATTTTGCACATTTATGCCAACAAATAATTAAAATTGTACTATCCTAACGTTTGTTAGAATGAAGTTTACATGGATAAGCTTGATCGTAACATAACTATACTTGACACAAAAGTCAACTTGAATGAAGATGTATAGTTGTGTTTGTTGGCTTAAAATATTTTATTTGTCATGTGTATAGGAGTTTAATTTTTTTCCGAGAACATATCCTTGGCATTTTTTATGTGTCTATATGTTTGAGTTTTGTATATGCATATTCGTGTCCGAGTCGGCTCACATTACATCGTTTCATTGACTCAAAGACTTCAGTGGATTTTCAAAACTTTTTGAATATAGTATATGACCAATGATGCACTTTAGGATACTCTCCTCCCCCTCCCCCCCCCCCCCCCCCCCCCAACACACACATTTTTCCTATACATTATGCACTTTTTATCATCAAATGGTTATATTTTTCAAACATGTACAAAATGATCTGTTCGAAATTATTTTCTTTGAAAAATTATTCAAATGGAATTTTGGTAATTTTGTGCGCTATCAGTCGTGGGCACGAGGCAAATTTGCCTTATGCAAATGGATGTTTTTTTCGTGCGCATGAATTTTAGTAGAATCATCATTTTTGGTTATTTTTTATGACTGCACGCATGGCAAAAGGCCTTCGTGCACACGAACTTCGTTGTAGGCGGGAAATTAATTTTTTACACCTTAAAAAGGCAGTTCGTCTCCATTTTCAAATTATAATTATTACTTCCCTAAACCATTTTTCATATCTAAGGGCATCTCTTTGTCTCCCTAGAAACCCTAGATGAGATATGATTTTACCCTACTTTTATTGAAATATTTTGTGAGAAAATTTTGTGTGATTCATCAAAACAGCCTATAATATCCCGTAGTTTTATATACATATGTAATTAGATATTTAAATTATTTGGGTAACACATAATTTAATTTACAAAATAATGGAAAATTAAATAAATGTTAATTTAGAGCGGAATGAATTAATATTTATGGGACTTTGTATTTACTAGTTTGTTATAGTAAATAAAATTGAATTAAGTCATAAGTGAGTAAACGCGGTGGAATTTAATATTATCTCAACATGGACATGTTCGATTAAATTATTATAGATTGAAATGGAAAAATATTGTGAAGTGACTCTGGTGACGATTTCGAGTGCACGGTTGATCCGGAATGGGTCAAAACCGTGAAATTAGGTATCCGGGGGCTTTTTAGACTTGTTTGGATTAAAATAAGATTAATTGAGTCATTTTAATGCGAAGTGAGTCAAAAACGGGATTGAGGTTATATAATGAAGGGTTAAGGTTAGATGGATTGTCATTTCACAATTCTAAAGTCTTAGTGAGTTACACCAAAGGTTAGAGAAGAAGTAAAGAGAATTTAGAAGAAAAGCCTAAGAGTTCAAGAGGAAAGTGAAGAGACAAAAGAAGAAAAACTCAAGAACGTAAGAGTATTGAAGAATTTGGAAAGGATTTTGAATATTTTTCATTAGCTTCAATCGATTTCGGACTCTACGAACCTAAAGGCAAGTGATTATCTTGCTATTTATTTATGTGTTCAATTTAAATTCATATCATCATTGAGAATTGATTTTTGGGTGGGATTCATATACAATTAGCATTTTTGACAAATAATTTCAGAAAAATATATGTGTGATTATTTAAGATTGAAATTTGGAATTTGAGTCCCATATTGGTAGATGATTACAAACTGGAATATTGAAATTCATAAATTATTATAAGATAGGGTGACTTTTGACATATGTAAAGATTTCTACCGAAATCCATGAAATGATCATATGTAGGGATATTTAAGATCAAAATAAATATAATTCATCTTTAGAATTGTTGGACATTGAATTTTTTTGAAGAATTATATGTTAGGATTTATGAATTTGGGGTTGAAACTTAGTGAAAAACGAAATTCAAAGAGGCAAAAATGAGAGGAGTGAGAAGAGTTATTTTGGAGAGTTTTAGATCTTCTTTTTGAGTGCTTTCAGAAGATATTTGAGATAAACTCAAAACACATAACGGACTCAATTTTTCGTGTAGAATCCAAATTTGGAGTCGAATTGGTGATTCGAATAAATTTTAGATTTGATTTTCTATTTTTTAAAACAAGCCTAGAATTGGGATTTTATTCGAGATGAAATTTAGACTGTATGACATGAATTATACTCGGGGATTTATTAATGAATATGTAAAGGAAAATTTAGTAAAATAGGTACATGGGATGATAGCCACGTGTCTAGTATTGTAGTTTGAATATCAATTAATTAATTAAGGGAATAATTAACTAATTGAGAATATAATTGAGCATTGAGTGATAATGCATTTTGTGTCATTTGTGATAGGCACAATTAAATAAATTATTAATGAACATATACATGGGTGAAAATTATATATATATATTGGTGTGAAAGATATAGCTATGTATATAATGACATATCCCTCTATCATGAGAGGTTGCGCAAGTGAGTGATCTTCCCTGGCTAGCAAATGAAGGGTAAGTCACAGGTCATAGTCTCCACGCACATGGCTATTAAGGTTGAGTTCGAGGTGAGGTAATTGTGGGTATGATTATTTCTCACTATCGAGGAACCTGCGACTACCTCCAATGTTGTTGTTGGTTTTCGATCGTAGTTCGGCGTGAAATACTGATGCGGTAGCAATAGAGACCCGCATCCAGTAAATTATTATTGTTATTAAGGATGGCGGTTATACATATATAGTGAGTGATATATATATGTATGCATGATGTGATAATTAAATACGTATATATATATATGTGTGTGTGTGTGTGTGTGTGTGTGTGTGTGTGTGTGTGTGTGTGTGTGTGTGTGTGCAGAGAAATATATTTGGGGTTGATGACTTAAAATGTGAATATAAATAACTAGCGAAAGTTATTAAAAATGAGACAATAAATTATAATTGAAAATGATAATAGTTAACTGATGTGAAAGCTAATTATATAAAATACGCAATATGGGATAGTGTATGGAATTAAGAATACTTGGGGACTAGTTAGGCTGGCAGCATTACTAGGTGATTAACATGTATACGTTAGGTGCGCACTCTAGATGAGGGGTGAGCATTGTCAAATGAGAGTGAGGTACCAATTTAAATATGGAAGAATTGAAACATAATTAAATATGCATTTTAATTGCGTGCAAAATATTTTCAAAAGGATTTGGGCTCTGACCTGTATCAAATTTATTTTCAGTATTTTTTAAGTGTCCAGCCATAGGGACGCCAAGCATGATTATTCTTCCGGTCATCGGAGCTGCGATAATTGTGGGACATTGCAAGATTTGATGTAGTCGCTTCCATTCTCACATTCTAGATAGGATTCTAGATAGGTTTATTTAGTTATGTTTGCATGCAATGGATTTATGTTTTAGACTTAATGTGTGATTGTATTGTCAGGAGAAATTATCGTTTGGTTATAATGTTGTGGGGTCGCATTGATAAATATTAAAATTGATACACGACTTAATTTAATAATAGGTGGTTAGCAATTAATTGGTTTCGAAGATGATGTTAAGAATGAGACAATGAGATTCTTGTTTTATTTTTGTAGAGGGATGTCCATCCGTTATTTTAATAAGCGGGGTGTCACACATCCCTAGAAAACATTCCTTCATCATTAACCATGAAAGATTAAGAAGAACCGAGGAGTTGGAGTGTAATTATCCAAAGTGGATGTGTGGAAGCTAATTAGAAGTGGATTTTTATCTCTCTACAAGCTTTGGACAAGCTTGGTTAAGATTCACTAGATCGGGAGGAGTTTAGAGAATTAGAGGATTTCAACAGCTTGTAAATAGGAACCCAAGAGTGTCCCGAGATTTTTTCCCTAGGTAGGGTTTTTCCTCATAAATCTCAATGTTTCTCTTATTCTCTCATTTACGTCTATTCACAATATGCAACCTCATATAATCTAAGACATACAATTGGTTTAAGTTCCTAGATATTTAGATCTCACATAATTGCAATTGAATTGAAGTAGTGTGCCTTGGTCTCAACTAATCTGAAATTAACTTGAATTTGGACCTAGTTGAATCTAGGTACATATTTCTCATCTTGTTTAATTACAATTGAACTCAAATGATTTTAATTTTAATTTAAATTGATCTCATAGCACTTTTATTGCACTTAAAACAAGATATAATAGTTCTAAGATTAAGTGTTTGATAAATTACGTAAGTTAGTGTGAGTTTAAATTTCATTTTCTAAATCAATTGTTGTTGTTGTTTTTAAAATAAGAGAATTTTTAATTGGAATTTTTTCAAGTATATCCTCTTTACCCCACTTCTAGGACATTAGCACGTCGAGTTTCTGCATTTATAATTGATATCAGAGCATGATTGCTCTTTTTGGGCATAACATCACGAGGTAGATCTTTGTATGCTATTTTGTGATTATGTTACTTACCTACATCTTACTTGCGCTAATTTTGCCTATGTGGATTGTTGATCATATTTTGTAGTTACTTGATGGATCATATCATGTGTTATTATATTTTGAGAGGATTTTTTTCTCGTTTGTCTAGACCTACACATGATATGACTTTTGTGATGAATGATAAATCTAAATGCTTGACTTTAAGAATTGATAAGAATCGTAGTTCTTCTTCTCATCAGAACTCATGTGTTAACGTATAAATTCTTATGTGAATGATAATTATTGTGATGATGAATATGGTAAAAAAAATTAGTCCGTAATATCACAAGATCATGAAAAAGGTGTTTGAATTTGTAAAAGAAGAAGATGAATTGGATACTTACCTCAAGTTACTTGAAAATGAAAAGGCTTCCTTAATTGAAAAACTTGGTGATTCTAGCCAACTTTTCATTCAAAGAGATGAATTAAGAGAAAAGGTGAAACATCTTGGAAAAGAAAAACTTAAGTTATTGGACTTGAATTGTGTTATAAAGAAATAGATGAACACTTTAAAAGAGAAAAGTGAATCCTTGAAGGATTTAAAAATTCAAAGTGAGAGTGTTTTTAAGAAGTTTGAGTTGATATAAAAAGAAAAGAATGACTTGGTTTTGACACTTAAAAATGTGAAAATGTAATTTTAAGAGTGTGAAGTGTCCAAAAGTGATTTTGAGAAGAAAATTGATTCACTTGAAAATGAATTAGTCGTGTTAAAGAAGGTTATATTTGATCTTAAAGATCATTCAAAGAAACCTGACAAAATGCTTTTAGAAATGACTCAAGTTAAAAATGGCAAGTGTGGTATAGACTTTGATAAATTTGTGCCTTGTTCTTCTCAATTTAGTAAAACTTTTGTGAAAGTGTTTCAACACATGAACCAATACGAATGGTTCAATCTTCTTTGAATGTGAATAAGAAAAATAAAGTTTTGAAGAAATATGTTCTTGTTGCTCAAAGTGTTTTGAACAAAAAGGGAAATGAACAAAATGATTTCAAGGGTCATTGTTCTCAAAAAGATCAAAAAAATTTGAAAATACCTTCCCAACCCTACACTCGCACATTTTGTCATTGTTATCTTTAAGCCCCTCCTACAATCATAACAAGGGTCATTTGAGTAAATTTTAGTACAATTTTTTTAGTAATCAACACAAATCGAGAATTGTTTCTAAATCCCATCCTAATGTGGTTCATCGTGAATCTTATGTGTGCACTTATTGTCATATAACCGGAAACCTCAGAGATTTTTATTTCATGCTTAGGAATCCTCAAATTGGTTCACTTTCACATGATTTCGATCCCTTTAATTACTTTGATTATTTAGAATATGATTTGAATTTGCTTATGACCAAAGTTAAATATTTGACTAAGGATTGCAGAAGTGATTTTGGAAAGAACAATATTTTTGGGAGAAGCATGAATTTTAGACCACATGAATTTGGTCTCCGAAGAAACTTGCCTTGTGTTCCTCCTGACAAACACGGTAATGGATATTTTGTGAGGGGTGTATTTTTTGTGGAAAAGGGACAGTTTTCAAAATGTAGGTAATGTAAAACTTATGCCTCAAGTTATTTCAATGGTTCTCACTAAAATCAAGGATACCATTTTCAGGGATGTTTGGAAGAAGAAAAGTAATTTGGTTGATGGAATGTGTGTTTTCACTTCTAAGGGTGTGTTTTACTCAAGCGTTCCTCCACCTCTCATTCATACCTCAGAGGTTCCTCCTCCTCCCACTTGAGTTATTGTATGCTTGTCTTAAGTAGGATATTCTTGTCTTAAGTTCCACATCTTATCCTATGCTAGGTTTTGTGAAGTGATTATCTTGAGAGAATTTGGTTTATGTTTCTTGTGTTTGTACTCATTTATGAGGGTTATTATTCCTAGTTTGGCTAAGTGTTTTATTTATTTTTTCAGGATTTGTTGTGTGCGATGTTGCATTCATTTTGTATATACATGCATTTTGTATCTCTTATTTTCTTCTTGCCTCTTTATTTTAGAAAGATAAAAAATGATTTTGAGTTTATTTGTTTTCTTATGGGAGTGTGTTGTTATCCATGTGTCATTTACTTCTATCATACTTTTGCATTTATATGTTTTCGTACATACATGAAAAATTCAAAAATATTTTTGATTAGTTGATTTTTTATGTGTGCTTAAATATAATAGATGTCAATGGATGAATCTTATTATGCAAAGAGAATTGGATAGTTTTATTTCCATATGTTTATGTGCTTCATGTAAACATTTTCTTAAAAATACCATGAAAACCAATTTTTTCAAGTGTATTATGGACTCTCAGCTTGTATACCACTTACACCACACTATCATGCTTGTTTTAGTAGGTTATTAAGACTTATCATCTATAACTAGAGTGATAACACTCAGCTTGAATTTGAGTATCATTGGATAGGTTTCATCTAAGTGTTTGAAAAGATAACCAATGACAAAAGCCAATATGTTGACAAGAGCCACAAGACAAGAGCTTAAATCAACAATAAAAATAGAATATGGTTGTAGCTTTAAATTCAAAATTAATTGGGTATGTTAGTTTGGATATCAAATTATTCAAACAACATTTGATTGAGGGAATTTCTAAGTGGATCGAAACTTATTGCCTAGACCATAATATGATTTTGTAGTTCTCTCATGATTTGAATCAATGCTATTTAAAATACTTGTGATATATTTTGTTCTCATGCACGTACAAGATAATATGTCGAACATCACATGTTAACTTGACTTTTTATGTGAATTAAGATAATTGCCATATGTACTTGTATGAATTGTGAATGTGTAATCAACTTGATAATTCTTAATGCTAATGGATATTAAAAGTTAAAATTTATTTTTTAGTGAGGACAAATCTTGTATTTTTGTACATACCCCCTATATGTTTTACCTTTACCTAGAATGATATCTTATGTTCATATCTAGTGTTTTTGAATGTTTTAATTGGATCAAATGATTTAACTTCTCTATTTTATTTTGATTCCATCTTGATTATCAAGCATATGAGAGTTTTGAGTTATTTTTTAGAGTTTGAGTGAGCCTTTGCCCATTTTTTTTTTGTTTTGGATATTTTTTGCTCTTAATAATGTCTCTTTATCATCCTTTTGCTTCTTCTCTAGTAACCTCACTTGATTTTATGGATACTTATGTAATCCTTTGAATTGTTATTATCTACCATTTTCGTGCTCAATATGCTCTTGGTAGTTCAACTTTGTAATGTGAGTTTGATCATATCCTTGTGTACTTGGATTGAGAATTGTACATTTTGACTCTCTTCTAGGTTTTGATTGGATATATATGTGATTCGATTGGGTTAGTTGTGTTTGTGCTTACCATGATAGTATCTTGCTACTTTCTACCTTAGACACTTCTTTGCTCCTAGTAGTCTTTATGTCCCTAGTGACGTATTTGTGTTTATGTTGACTAGTGCTTGATACTTTATCTTGTTGAATACTTTTTATGAGCCTGTGTGATTTGAGATAAGTGATCTTCATCAATATCATATGATTCTTTCCATGATACTTTGAACATATGCGGTTCTTGTCATAGACTGTCATGTGCGTTTATAAGCTCCATAGTAATGTTCATATGTATTTGACACATCTCTTCATGATACTCCTACTACCATCATGTATAATTGTATTTCTTGACTTATTTTGTCTCAAAATATATTATTTGTCAGACGTACAAGAGTTTTACTTAGTTTGGGAACATATCCTTGGCATCTTTTGTTTGTCTAGATGCTTGAGTTCCATGCATTCATCTATTCATGTCCGAGGTGGCTTACATTCCATCGCTTCATTGACTCAAAGACTCCGGTGGATTTTTGGACCTTTATATGACCTATAATGAATTTTAGGATACCCAAACATATTTTTTCACACACTTTATTCTCTTATTTTTATCATGAAAATGTTACAGTTTTCACACAAGTGCAAAACAAGCAATTTAAAATCATTTACTTTCAAATATCCATCAAAATGGCATTTTGGTAATTTCCCTCACTATTAGGCGTGCGACAGGAACCTTGCATAATCTCAAATCTACAATTCATTTAGGTTACTAGATATTTAGATCTCACATAATTGCAATTGAATCGAACTAATTTGACTAAATCTCACCTAATCTCAAAATAACTTAAATTTGAATCTAATTGAATCTAGTGTAGATTTCTCATCTTGTTTAATTGCAATTGTACTCAAAAGATTTTGATTTGAATTTGAATTGATCTCATAACACTTTCCTTGAACTTTAAATCCAATCTAATAATTTTAGGATTAAGTGTTTGATAAATTTCCTAAGTGAGTGAAAATTTGAATTTTATTTTTCAAATCAATTGTTGTTGTTCTTTTTACAATTAGAAAATTTTTAATTGGTAGTGTTTTTCGAGAAGGTCCCACTCAATCTCACCCCCCCCCCCCCCCCCACACACACACACAGGACATTGGTACACTAAATTTCTGCTTTCTCATTATAAGTTTAATCTTTACAATTGTTATATAACTTACCATAACTCTATGGCTCATACCTTGACACTTATCATGTCAAGCACATGGATGGTAATAAATATATCTACACCCCAATCCTCATTTATAATGACATGTGGGGAGAGAAATGTACAATGTTATGGTGTTTTTCACCTTATATATTATTTGTGATTTTTTTGTTTGTATGATTAAACCTTATACCTTGTATCAAATCACTATTATAAGTCACATAGAAAAGGGGTTATTGGTATATCTATCTAATATTTTATTTACATTTTCCCTTTTCTATCTTGGCGCCTCAATGGATTGCCATCATCATAAATAAGAAGATTGTGAACCTAAATAGTCTGGCGAAGAGCATTTAAGATGTCTTGATACTCAAAATGCGTTACTATTTGTATTACTAATATGTAAATTAAGTGCCTATGTGTCTTACAGTTTAAAGATCAATTAAATAAGTTAAATCATAATCAAGACTTAAAGGGAAATAAAAGTCAAACTCAAATAATCAGCTACATCAAGAAATTAATCAAAGCACAAGAAAATGCTAATGACTCTATATACAATTTCTCAAGAGCAATCCATTCACCAAAGATTATGAATCCTATCAAGAATCACAAGCATGAAAAAATATTTAAAGATTAAATAAATCAAGATAATGGAATAGCTGTCGTTAGAGACATATTCCAAGAATTAAGCATACCTTTATCAAAATAAAGTTAAAAAAGATAATTTAAAGATTTAAAGAGTGGAAGATTTATGTAAACTAGGTCAAAGTTGTCTTATATACATTTTGACTTTATAAATTGTTTCATAAGAACGCATTTCATTGTACACTTTCATACAAGGTAAAGTTCTGATTTCACTTACACAAATATGTTATCATGAAAATATGTTAAAAATATGGTGCTATCATGAATAATATTTTATCAACTCTATTAGGAATTTTATTAATTATTTTATCCAAACTAAAGTTCTTTGGAAATAAAAATATCAAATAAAATCATATCTCTTTGAATTAGGGGCCTAATGAACATTGTTAGTAGACTAAATCATTTTAATGATTTTTTTATTTTACCTCTTAAGTCTTTTAGGCACTTATTGCCCATGTCTAAGAGTCTAATACATCAACGGCCTCGTAACTCCTAGAATTACGTGCATAATCAATTAAAATTTTGGTAGTTTCTCAATGACTAATTTTGATAAATAAACTTTAAATGTTTTATTTTTCATCTTATTTCAACTTTACTTTTACAAAAATCTCGATACACATTCAAAGTGACTTGAAATCTCGATACACATCATTGATTATATTCATACATAAAGAAACATTCAAAAATATCAATAATTTATCATCAATCATTTGAAGTAACTTATTGAGATACCTAAGATTTTTTTTACTCTTTCTTCTTCATTATAGTTAAAGACATTCTTGAGAATATATGACTCCTCATTTTTGTTATATATCCTACATATTTTAAGTGAGTGTTTCTACATAATTGAACATTCATTTTTTGAAAAAAAATTGTTATTAAAATTGTCTGTTGGGAAAAATTCAGGATAAGATTTAATTTATAGTCTTATTAGAGATTGTAATGATAGGATTCTAAATCTATTCAACTTTGTTAAAAAAAATCCCATAGAAGGGGTGTATAAGTGATTTTTTATGTGAGAGATCACTTATACAAGTGTGTTGTGTACTTTCAAGTTTTTACATCCAAAGTGATGATGCTGGTTGTGGAAGTGTGATCCTCATTCTACCATAGAAAGGATATTTCTTAGAGAAATTTATCGGTTGTCATACCAGGACTTTGATGTAGGGGAGAGGTGTGGAATAATGTTGAACTTGGGTTTGCAAATCTCTTTAACTCTCATATTCTCATTATTTCATTATTTTTTCTTTTGATCCATTCAATATATTTGTATAGATTTCTTTATAGAGTTTAACTTTTAATTTGGCATAAACATTTCAAAAAAGTAGTTGTCAGCAACCAAAAATACTACAAAAGAAAAAAAAATAATAGGTTTAAGTCACTTCGTTTGTAAATCTATATTTATTATTACTGCTAAATATTATATCACCTCCATAACAAGTCTACATAATGGATAAAATCCACATTACCTCAATTCATTACTATGAAGAGTTTTGTTACCTTTGGTTTCACCATGTAAAAACATAGTTTCGTTGGCCTATTCCGGTTTGATAAAACATACATCTATGTATGTGTGTCGTATTGATATTGATTGATTAATAGTTTTAGACATGCACCTATATTATTTATCTTATGGATCCAAACTTTATTCATATTCACACATTTTAAATGTTTTGGTAAGTTTTAGCAATAACTTCTTTTCTTTTAGGAATAATAGGTTGACATGATTACATTTTTTAGAGAAAAAATATTTTTCACTTAAATGTATAGAATTTTTTTTAAATAAAATATTTTTTTCGTTCCTTTTTCAAACAAGACTTTACATGAGAAGTCTCTCATTCTCACAAGATAACTCACAAGGCTTCATAAGTGCCATTTTTCTTTTTTAGGTTAAACTAGAAACCCTCGGGTGATTTACTTAGCAGTTAATTCTGCACGACCTTGAATTGAGCATCCTTAGGTTTGGAAGGAAGGTTTCGTGCATAGATTCTAAGAATTTGAATTTTGAATGAGAAGTGGTTATAGAGTATTAATATTAAAAAAATCATGCCGAAAAACTTTGTATGATCATGCATTAGAAAGAATAATAAAATAACGAGATCTAAGGCATAAAACTAGGGAGCGAATCACCATACCTTTGAGGATCTTATAGGTGATACAATATGGAGGATAATACATTAAGAAGATGTACATCTAGCTTCGGTCTTCCAGTATATGATCCTACAAAGTAAGAATAGTGTGTGGTCACAACTTAAGACTAGGATATTGAAGCTCGTGAGAAGGAACTTCTCTTTCTTCTCTCTTTCTCTCTAAATACTTTTCTCCCTCCCTCTCCCCCCCCCCCCCCCATCACTTTACCTTTTGTCATCTTTTTGTGCGTGCGTGCACGTGTGTGTGTGTGTGTGCGCGCGCTATTGAGAAAAGTGATTTCCTCTAATTCGTTACTTGGGAAAACATGCCCTAGAAATTATTCATATTTATCAACATAAACCCCCCAAGTAAAACGTATTTTCCCAGAAAGGTCCCTAGTTCGAATAAGAATTTTCTCATTGGAATACCTTATGAGAAATTTAAAATTTATTGAGGGCCTCTGTGTGGAACGAGACATGGAAATCTCAAATTACAGCCCTGTAATATATTTCCTTTTCATTTATTTGTAATTAATTCAATTAAATCATTACGATTGGTTTCCAACTTAATTATCTCAGAATTCTCTCAATAAAGAGGGCTTGTTTGCAAAGTTAGATCGTGAATAATTTGATTTCCCGCATAAAGCATAAAATATCCTCTTGGAGAAATTGAATTCTCGGTTAAATTATTTTAAGGAAAATCTTATTTATTCGTTAATCTCTAAATTAACTTATTGATATTCTAGTGGATTGAACTATAATCCAATGATCAATTTTACTGGTAAAATCAAAACGTATAATTTATCATAGGGGTATCACAATTCAGGATATCTCCCAGACTAGAATTCCTTTAGAGTATGGTCTCATACATGTCCACATAATGATTGCTCACATTTGTGAAGATTTATACCCAACAAAATGAATCACACCCATAACAGTAAAACCAATAATTGTGAGTACATTAAAATTGTCATAATCCTCAAATTAAGAATCTATGTGCCTTTTGCAAATTCTATAAGAGTGTGAAAGTCTAATATATTCATCACCTAGACTTGAATCTCATTCTTGGTCATATTTAACATATTCCCGATGCACAGGTATGATACTCTTTGAACTATCACACAAATTCTCGAACTATCAGACAAGTTCTTGCAGCTAAGATAAAATACTAAAACCATGCCCACAGCTATACTGGTAGGATGTTAAATCCCTATCTAGGTTATAAAATTTTCAATTGAACTAGAACTCGAATTTTGATCTTTTTTTATCAAGACGGACCTTAACTCACCAGAATTCATATTAAGTTTAATCTATGGACATTATACAATATATTAAAAATAAATATAAGGTATTATTTCAAACATCATTCTCATTTCAAAATGAACCTGACATTCGGTTATTAATAAATAAACATTATACATGGTTTTAAGAATATATTCCTTTATAGACAGTGGGATTTCTATTAAAAACCTCTCTCCCACTTAATATTTTGAACTAGAGGGTATTATGAAAAATAATTATTTAATTCTAAATCCCTAAATTGAATCACTGGTAATTTTCCAATTTCTTATACAAATTAAATTATCGAGTCTCACTATTTTAATTTTCCAAAAATAAAACCATTTTTAATTAAAATAAAACGTGGAGACCATAATTTGATTTATAACTTAAATTAATTACTTGATTAAATTTAATTTTAGAATATAATAAATAATTTTTTTTCAAGAAAAACCATGGTCTAGTTTGGTCCCATAAATAAATCCATGTTGTCTAAACAATGTGGGTTCCAAATTAAATTCATAATCAGTTCACAAAAATTAAACAACAATTAAATATGTGGTGATAGGGATATAGTCAATCATAAACATATGCAAATTTATATCGTAAAATAATAAAGTTCATTTCCATCATGACCAATACTTTCTCCTACAGTAAAGTTTTTGTGGATCAATAACTCCTTAAAAAATAGTTCATTACGTTTCTGTTGGGTGGAGAGAAGAATTAGAAATCCACCAAAAATCCTCCTCCCGCTTTAAAAAACCTTGAGGCATGCTCGAGTCTTCATCATGACCTCGTTCGAACGAGGGAACCCTCATTTGAACAATAGTTCAATACACAAAACTTGACTAGCATGCTTGTTTTCTAATGAAAAGCATCCACGGAGGCCAGAACAACCCATATTGTCGGAAATAATTATTAAATCCCTCATAAACTCCTTCATATACATCAATATATTCAATAACTAAAAAACTAGTCATTAGGACCAAATCGAATCTAGGAAAAATTGTTATGGATAAACCACTGTAGGATCCATTCACATAATAAAATATGTGACCATGATGGAGGGAGTAATAAGAATCCTACAAAACCATGTTAGTACAAAAGATATACATTCATTTATAACATGAAAACATAAGGTTTCAATGGTCGATAACATGGACCTTTCTAAAACTTTACCAATTTATAACTGGGGCTCTCATACCAAATTGTTGGGGATTGAAGTAAAATAAATTCTTCCCAAAAACTCATATACGCCACCTATTTTCCATGCATTGGGTGTCCAAACCTCAACTCCTAAGATAGGTAATATCAAACAATTTATATCCATCTAAGTATTAATGAATAAATAAGTTAAATTAAAACCATCCATAAGAGTATGTAAAAGATGTGAATATAACAGTATATAGATTTAAGTCTCTAATATTTGAATAAAAAAATAATGATAAAGTAAATATCCGTAATATATATTTTGAATAAGAATCCACAATACAAATGTGTCTAAGAAATAAAAAATAAATGTACAAGTCTCAACTATATCATAAATACGGTGAGAAAGAACTCCACTTCTCCTACTATAATAACTTGATAAGGATGATCATGTAATTGATACGCTCACCCATGCTCCTTCAACTGTTGAATACCTAAAACATAATTTTTTTAGGAAATAATGTGGGTTAGATCCCATAAATAAGAAAGAAATATCTTACCTTATATAACTGTATTAAATGCGACTCATTTATATCATATGACATCCTACCCGCTCTCACATCAAAATAACTCACCCCACCTATTATAAGTTAGTCATGTCCATAATTTCCCACCAAACAAATTCAGAACATGCACATACAAAATAATGTGTCCATTCCTACATATTCACACCATCATGTAGTCACATACCAATCCATCTAACGGATCAATTCATACACGTCTACCTTTATGAGATGGTGACCAACTGAACGTACGATCAAAATTTCAACCTCCACATATCATGCTCATCACCCATGAGCGTGACATCCAGTCCCACAATCCATTAAAATGCATAACCCCCAGCTTTAGATTCCCTAAAAACAAATACATGCATATGGTATGTTCACAATCAGCACACAAATCATATATATCACTCATACATATATACAAATATGGTGTATCCCTATAAATTTGTAAATGGATACATTATTCCATCCTAAAAGTATATAACATATTATAAATTTTCCACATACTAAATATCGATGCCATAAATATGATCTGAATGAAAACAATTATGATTAGAATCCCTAATCAATACCTTCTAGAAAAGAAAAGGTTCTAACAAAAAATACATGTTATCAACATTTGACCTGAATTCGTGCACATAAAGTTATTTTACAGTCATGCACATGGGGCCCTATCCTAAAACCTTCTTCTAACATCCATGCACATGAGGGTATTTTATATTCATGCGCATGGGACCTTTTCAAATTCCAGTAAACTAAAAACAAGGTTAAACCCTTAAAACTCGCCCAACACCTATCCAACTCAGCTTTCTTCACACTAAATTGTCTCCAAACATTATCCTAACCCTAAAACAGTTCCAAAACACCTTAAACATGATCCTTGACTATTTCTAATTAGGTTTCTAATAATATACGATCATTACGTAGATCAAAATACTAAACTAAAGCTTAAATCATAACTTTTGATGTGTAAGTAATTAGAGTTCAATTTAATTTCAATTTAGATAAATAAAGTGAGTCTTTAATAATCAAAATATATATTAAATACATAATCCACCAATCCCAATCAAATTTATAGAAAATTTAGAAAATTTCTAAGAATATAATCATCATAAAAACCAAGGTACGACTCATAAATACATTAGTTTCAATCCGAGCATGTGTTTAATCCCAAAGTAGATGAATAATTCAATTAATCGTAAATAAGTTACACAATATATGTAGTAAAGAAGGTTATTTTTTCATGAATATAGAGGAATAAAGTCTCTTGATTGATTCCCATGGTGCTTCCTCTAGTTCTCCTGAATATCTCCTTATTTTGATCTCCCTAAGGGTCCTTTGTTTCATAGGGTTTGTGTTATGCATATAGTGAGTGTTTAATGAGGGATAAGTTTATTTTACACCCTAAATATCATAGGTCTCCTATGGGCCTAGTTTTACACATTTAAATAAGCCAAAAATGCTATCAAAACACTCCCAAAACATAATCTGAAGGGGTACACACCCCTGGGACCCAAACCAACATACTAACAACACCTCTTCGGGCCTCTATACTCCCCATAGCTCAGTCCAAAGATATTAACTCGCACCATGAAAATAAATCAACACATTATTATTGATTTATGAGTCATCCACATATTATTCAGTTTTAATAAAGTATAACATGAAATATAATAATTTTGAAAAATTACACGACAAGCAACTTTAAAATAATTATTAAATAACCATTTATTTAATTGCTTAAAATAGGAGATATTACACTTTGATTTATCTGCATCAAAAAGAAGAAGAAAATAACTATATCGAAGGCATAGATAGGGTTCGAATCACCATAACTTTGGGGATGTTATAGGTGCCCAATACGGAGGCTAATATGTTTAGAAGATGTATAGGTAGCTCAGATCTTCAAGTATATGATGTTACGAAGTAAGAACATTGTGTGGTCACCAATTAAGACTAGTATCTTGAAGATCTTGAGAAATAATTTCTTTTTCTTCTCTAATTTATTATAAGTGTTTAACTCTCTCTATATCCTTACCTTTCCTTTTGTCACTCGTTTTTCTTTCTCTCTGTGTAAGAGATTAAGTCATTACTTCTAATTATTTACCTTGGAAAACACGTCTAGGAAGTTATTTACACTTATCAACATAAAGCACCCCCAGTAAAACATGTTTCCCCATAAAAGGGACCTCGTTCAAATGAGAAAGGCCCAACTTTGAATGAGAACTTCTCACCAAGAGAACTCGTGAAAAATTTGACATCTATTGATGTCCTCTGCCTAGAATGGAGCTTCTTCGTTTAATACAATTTCAAACAAGAAAAGCCCTCATTTTAAATGAGGTCCCGATTCCAAGAAATCCTAGCACAATGTCAAGAACAAAAATTGACTTAATGCGGATAGAGTAATGAGAGAATTGAAGAATTTATTTTTTACTAAGGACTATACTCAAGACCCAAGACTAAATAAGTATATTGGCTTCCAAAAAATATGGAAATCCCAAATCATAGCATCATAATTTATTTATTTCCATTAAGTGGTAATTAATTCCACTAAATAACTACAACTACACTCCAATTTAAATATCTCATAATTTGTCTATTAAAGAGACATTGTTTACAAAGTAAGATAGTGCATACAATACCCACTTTGTGAAATTCAATTCGCAACTAATATATTTTCACCAGCATCTTATTTATTCCTTTATCTCAAACATGACTTATTTGATACTTTACCTGAGTACAAAATAACCCACTGATTAGGTTTATTATTATAATCAAAACTTATAAGTTTATCAAGGGGTGTCACAATTTAAGATATCTCCCAAACGTGGATTCCTCTATAATATGATATCAAATATATCCAAATAATGGTTACCCAACTTGCGGGTATATATACCCAATATATAATTTAATTGTACCCATAACAATGAAAGGAATAATTGTGTGTACATTCCAATCCTCATAATCCTCAGGATCGATAATCTTTGAACCCTTTGTGAACGTTGTAGGATTATGAAAGTCTTATCTAGTCAGTAACTAAACTTTGAATCTTCTCATGGTCCTACTCAATACATTAATGATGTATTCGTATGATCCTCTTTGATTTATCAAACAAGTTCTCAAACCATCAAATAGGTTCCCTCAATTAAGATAAACTACTAAGATCATGCACGCATCTTTACTGATAGGATTTCAACTCCATATCTAGGCTATAAACTGTTCATTTGAACTAGAACTAAAATTTTTATCTTATATGATCAGGCCGAACCCAACTCACCAAAATTCTTACAAAGTTCATTTGACCGAAATCATGCAATATATTCAAACTAAATATAAGGCTTTATCACAAACATTATACTCATTTCAAAACAAACTTGATACTGCTTTATTAATAAATAAATGTCATACATGGTTTTAATAATAAAACCCTAAGAGTGGTCTTGTTTGCAAGAGATGATATCATTCTTATAAGAGCTTGATTATGAATACTCATTTTTAATTCCAATTGTCTTTCCTAAAAAGTATATAAAGTTGTTTTAATATTAATCAACACTACGGCTTTTAATATTTCAAAACCTGAGAGATATTTTTTAGTGTTTTGGTGAGATCTTTTATACGCCATGTCAAACCTTTGATCCCATGAGCACTAAAAAAATTCCCACATTTTTAATGTTATTTGGATTATGCATGATTTATTTTGTATGCTTGATTGTGCCTCCAATAAAGACCAGTGGTTACCAAGACAAGGAATACTGTGTAGCAATATAGTTGAGAGAAACTGAGGTTGATGCAAAGGTTACAAATCAAAACGCGTAGGGTAGATTAATATAATGTTGAATTCTCATTATTATGACTTTTGTAACTCCTTATATGTCATTAGAGAACTTGTTTGGGATTCTAGCATTGTGGTTTTCTTGAAAGGGTTCCATATTGGATCTGGTGTAATAAGATTGGTTTTGATTTTTTTATCATTATTGCAAATCGCTACATGAAATTAAATCAGAATAATTTTGTTGGATAAATCTAAAAAATTTAAATGCTCAACTATCATTAAATTGTACTGGGTTGTTGGACCATAAAATTCTCGTATGAAATTTAACACAAAGGACTTAATTCAATAATCATATACAATAATAAAATTCACATGAAACATGTATTTATGTGCTTTTGGATACAAAAATTCACGTGAGAATAAAGGAATGAGTAAACTAATTTTTCCCATACAAACCCTCAATTGAAGTTCGAATTTGCTAAGAATGGGGACACTAGTTTTAGGGGGTTTGAGATCATGTGAATATTAAAAGGTTAACATATTATTGAAAGAGTAAAAATAGAATGTGGGAGACATGTCATTATTATAATAATTATAATCAACATTTCTTCTTAAAATTATCCCTTTGAGTTTAGTATATTTACTACTTAAATTACTTTTGTGGAAAATTATTTTAATTGTTATCAAGGGTTTCCTTTAATTGTTTTTTAGTCCCTATTTTCATATATATCAAAAGGTGGGTTTTCTTAAATTTTGACAATGAAAATTGTGTCAACTATATTATTTGTAATTTTCAATAAACACTCTTTGTGGAAGAATTTTCCCGTTATCTGGCGGTAATTTGATATCAAAACTCAATTTTTTTAGGTGCATATATGGTTGTTATTATATCAATTATAATGTAAACTTACAAGAACATTAATACGTAAGACAAAATTAATTATATTTAAACTATATTGTACAATCACTTTAAGGATTATCATGCCGCAAACACTATCTTCAAGGCATTAGAGCATTTTTTTTTCCCTTCAGAATGCTCCAGTGCAATTCACCCCCCCTCCCCACCCCCAAACTCAAACTTTTCTCCAAGGCTTTCCAAAAGTGCAGCCTTACCTAGGAGACAATAGTTTTGCATGGTCTAGGTTCACGTGGCAATCTAATTGTCGTGGAACCAATAACCATGAGCTAATTATTACAAATTGTATAAACACCCATTAAATTTAACATTTTTCACCACAAATTCCATCCACAATGTTTTTTTAAACCTTGCATACACTTTCAACCTCTTATCTTATCGAATTTCAATGGATAACTTTACTTCCCACCTATTTGAAAATATTGAACTCCAAGAATCTGATTGACAAACATTTAAGGGGAGCCATCGCGAGATACATTTTTAAGAGGATGAAGATGCCCTACCTTGTAGAAGTTATCAGCTACATTCGAGGACTCCACTTATGGAGAAAATAAAAAATAAGATTGTGGTAGAATGTAGCTTATATTTTCTAAAATGAGAACCATCACACCGAGTAAACATCTCTAGGCTAGCTCAACACATGATTTGGTGCCATTATCTTGTGACACCCCATACATTTTAATAACTAAGTTGATCAAGTATAGTTACTAAATCTATAAAAGTTGTTTAAATCAATTAAATACCATCCTTAGCATGAATAGGAAACAGTGAATAATGATAGTCAAAATGAATTGCTACATGAATAACCTCAATATTCATAAATAAGAAAATAGGAGTCAATCATCACCACTAATACATAAATACTCATAACGTTTGACGAGATAATCTCAACGTAAATGCATCCCAACTACTGCCTATACCATCTCATAACATAATCCAAAATATGAGTGAAAGGACTAAAGAGATAAATGTAAATCTCATTTCACTCAAAGAAATAAGAAACATAAAAGTAAGGTCCAATACCTACGTCTTTGAAGAACTGGTGATGACCGAGACGAATGACTGGGTGCTCGAGAGACAAAGCTAAGTGTGACGAACTTGAGTACCTCGAACAATACGATGGATTAGGACCACCGCAATAACATAAAACCTACGCAACTCAAAGGATAAAACTGAGACTCATGTGTATAAATAATAAATCCACATTTGTCAATTTAACTGTTTAAAACTTTACCCCACCATTACTGGTGTTAGTGTTTCATAATGTATATTTTGCGAACGCTTATAAAGTCTTACTATTTCCAAAAAATGGCAAGATCACTGGTATTCCCAATACCTATAATAATATAACCAAGGTCATCCTGAAATAACTAGGTATCAATAATGCATCATAAAAAGAAAAAAATGAGAATACCCCCACTAGCCATGGGGTCCTAGTACACCAAATATTTTGTGACTAACCCCCTCTAACTATGGGGTCACTAGCACGTAAGTCCGCCATTTTTTAGTTGGAGCGGATAAAATAAATCGACATCGCCCTCGCCCACATCTATCATATAAATAACCCGTCATAACATAACCATGACTTTAACTTGATCCATGCCAATAATATAAACATCCATACCGAACCCATTTTATTGTATTAGTCGAATGGATTATTAGTTCTTTTCTTCAGTCTTGAATATTAAAATTCATCTTTTTATCCATATATATATTCACATCATGTGTAAGGGAAACAAAAACTATAATCGTTATCACAACACTAAGCCCAAGTGTCTAATTTATAATTTAGCATCGTGTGTGTTATGCTTTATGGGGAGAATGTCCAACATGGGAGATAACATAAGAATACCCAATTCAAAAGTAATAGTCTAACACTAATCCCATTGTTCTAATCAAATTACAACCTACTTACTTTATTCAAGGATTTTCGTTATAATTATGCTAATTTGTATGAGAGTTCATTCTTTTAAAATTCCAAATTATGGAGAAGATGTAATATAATGTCTTTAATTATATTTCCAACAAAAAGAGTGGATCACATTATACTTTTCATACTTGACCAACAAGTATATGAATTCAAGTCCAATTTTAATTATATAAAGGAGAATCAAATTATTATTTGAATCCAATTATTTCAGTAATAGTTGTCCAAATCTCCAATTCAATCTCAAGAGGTAAAGAAAGCGCATTAACTCCAAAAAATTCTTACTACATTTAAAACCATATTTATCATTTCAATTTTAATACTGAATTATGTTAAATTAATAATATGCCTACTTGAAATTTCCTGAATTGAATTTACATATATATAATTATATGAATTGCAGTTTCTATAATTCATATAGCATTTGATACTTTAAAGAATGATTATAGAATGTTTATGCCTACTTTTCCTCTAATCAAATTTTACAATTTAGAACATATATTTAGTTGGAAATTACTATTTATAGTCATAAGAGGAGAGGGTAGTTTTATCTTGCCAGGATTTACAAATTAAAAGTGTGAATTGACGATGATGATAGCTTCAAAGGTTGTTAAATACTTTTTTATATTCTTGCTCCAATTTTTCCTTCTTCTTAAGTTCATTCATATTTCATCTTCCTTTAATCTTTGTAATCATTGAAATTGAGTTGTAATGGTGTTGAAATTATGTTTAGGCTTATGAAATGATTATGTTTTTTATGTGTAAAGAGTGGGTATAATTAGGGTTTAAGAGAGGTGATATTAGGGGTTGAAATGAGGGAAAAAATGAGGGCTAAAGCCCTTTTAAATAGGTCATGCTAGTCTAGCCCGCGATCATGGCCAAAGATGGTGCAGGCATGGCTCTAGCGCCCTTTCTCCCTTTTATTTTCTTTTCCCTTTATTTTAATCCTACGAAATTCATAAAACATTCCTTAATTATTTCTAACTCATATCTTCTTAGCGTGCTCTTAGTTTTCCCTTCTTGTTACCCATTACCAAATTGCTTACATAACCTTGGGTCCAAATGTGTATTACTAACCTAACCAAAATCCATTACCTCAAAATAAAGAATTCAATCACAATATTGATATGGACAAAACCAACAACTAATAAGTCCAATTTACTTAATAAAATAAGTCCAATGTATTTAAATTAATTCAATTCCAATCAATTTAATTTAATTTAAGTCTGTGATACGACACAAATATTGCGTATTTCATCCCTCGAACCTACACATTTTAGCTCCCTCGGGTGCCTTAATCTCTATATTTAAGACCGTTAACCTGAAAAGCTCGGTTTATATTGTTAACATTCTATATGAGGTATAATTGGGCTTTTGTAGGTATTTAGGTAGTAAGTATGAAGTTCGGACGCATTCTGCTCAAATTCCGTATGTAGTCGCAAGTTCAAGGGCATTTTAGTCTTTCCACATTTTGGGTACCTGGACCAACATCTTCACGAAAGTTGTATACCTCCTCGCAAGATTCGCGTGGCCATGAACGGTGCGTGATTCTGATCCTTAACGAAGAAGTTACGGTGTTTCTGGCGGAAGGGAAAACCAAGCCAACCAAAACAGGAGGAATAAGTGCAGACCTGTAGCCATCGATCGATCGATCGATCCTTCAATTTTTTCCCTCAAGATGAGACAGTGGGCTAAGTTTTTTACCATCGATCGATCGATCCTTTTGATCGATCGATTGATCCCCTGTTTTCAACTGATATTTTGACTTTTCTTTTCTTTTTTCCTTTTCTTTTCTAATTTAATTCCTTTTACTATATAAAGGAATTTTGTTGTAAAAAATAGATATAATTCGTTTTAGATAGTTCAGGTTAGGGTTTGAGGGCATTTGAGAGCTCTTCTTCTTGCTCCCTTGGTTTGACACCCTTTAGGGTTTGTAATTGGTACTTTCATCTTCCCTCTACATATATATAGTTTGTATTTCCTTAATTCTTACTTTCTAATTTAGTTTACATGCGTTATTTACATGCTTTCATCTAGTTGCTTTCTAGTGTAGATTTATCGCGTTTATTTACAACATTTTTAACATGCTTTCTAGTTAGTTTAGTCTAGGTTGTGCCGGATTCAACTCATTCCGGGATGACATGTTTCTTTGCTTTGGTGATGGAGTTTACAGGTCTATTTCGGGTGCGTTGTCGAAGTTATTACGCTTAGGAGATTTGACGGGGTATATCATGTATGTTCCATGCTTACGACCTTCCGTGTGTAATTTTTGGGGTATTTGTTGACGCCAAAATCGTATTAGACTATTATGCGGATTTAGGGGCGTGACAACCCTTGGTTCAAGTAACTGTCAAAATGAGACGCATTTGTAATAACTCGTCGACCCATGTAACCATTTTATACTAATCAACTCGGGTGAGGGATATTCGACGCAACCTATAGTTTTACTCGCTTTGTTAATCTAGTTTCAATACACTTCCCTAGATTAATATTTCCCTTTTATTCATCTTTTCCCTTTTTGTATATAATCATCTTTTACACTTTTATTTAGGAGTATTAAATCTCATAAATTCTAGCAACTCTTCTATGTGGATTTTTGATACCCGGACTTGGCCGCTATACTCACCCGTTGAGTGTAGTCATAAGTTTATATTTTTTTATAGTTCAGTTGAGCCGAATTCAAAATGACCGGTGCGTAGGTGACTCTCGCGCCGCGGTAAAACCCTGCCTATCAAAATGGCATCGTTGTCAGGGATTAGTTTGTTTTAGACTTTATTTGATTTAGTATTTCATAGTATTTTCTTTCTATTTTATTTTTTGCCTAACATTTTTATTGGATTTCTACATTTGAGCGCCAAGAAACTCTTGAATTTCTCACGTGCATCTACTTTGTGGAATTCGCAACTTCGAGCCATTTTGGGGGTAAGCATGTCTTATTCCAATTCTTTCGGTAATCATTATGATAATTCTCAAAATTCTCGCAAACCTTTGACTTTTGGTCAATACTTAGAATCCCAAAAAATTACAAATTCAAAAATGACTTTGCGCGAGTATAACGAAAGTCAAAACTTGGGTTATTGGAATTTTGATGATGATGATAATGATTTTGGGCCTTTACCTCCTTATAATAGGAACTTTGAAACGAATTGCAATAGTTTTCAAAATTCCTATAATAATGAGTTTAAGCTTAAGTCCGATGGCAATTTTGAAGTATCTGCAACTCGACCTATGACATTCAGTGAGGGCTTGCATATGCGTGAAAATGAGAAAATTGAAAATTGTTATCGGGAAGAAAATCGTTTATGGGAACATGAATTGGATTTATTATTTGAATCCGACGATGATTTTTCTTCCGAGACTTTTGTAGTCGAGGAATGTTTTGAACCAAATGAGGACTTTGTGCCTACTTTGGAACAAATCATTGTCGACTTTGCCCATTGCGTAAGAGATATTGAAAGTGAGGATGAAAATGATGTAATATCTATTTGCAGTGAAATGATTTCTTCTTTGGCCCCCAAAGAAGAACATTTCATTGAAAATGATCTTATTTCCTTCGAAAGTCAATCTTCAAGCGATGATGAATCATCTCTTGAGTTTGAATTTCTTTCCTCCCCATTTTTATTTTATGTTATCACACCGTCACAAGTACCCGATGATTCGGTTTCAAACTTTAATGTTTTAAACCTTTTCGCCGATGAGGAGCACTTGCTCATGTTGCCTTCCACGATCGCATCTTTGCCTTCGTCTGCGCCACCTCCCATTCCAATTTTAAAATCCTTGGGGGGATATTATACTTTTCTCAGTCCCCACATGTTTTTTTCACCCGTTTAATCCAAATCCCCCATCGTCCCTCAAAAACTGTTAATTGACGATGGTTCCTTTCTTACGCCTTACACATGCCTTCCGTTGTTCAGACGGAGTTCATATTTTTTGGAAGGCATGCTCAAGAGTGAGGTTACACCGGTTATCCTCAAAAGTCAAATCATTTTTGCGGTGGACCCTCAACTATTTAGACTTCTAGTGTACAGTTAGTGTGAAGCCTAAATAGTAGGTTGTATATAGTTAACTTTTTATTCTTTCTTTTTATTTTTTCTTTCCTTTTTAATTTAGTCTAATGAAGTTAGTTAACTTTTTTTTATTTGTTTTTCCTATGCTCGGTACTAACTTGTTTTGTAGATTCTTTGGACTTGTTCTTATGGGGATCGCTCAAATTTTGGGTAATATCTCTCTTTTCCTCTCTTTAATTAGTTCTTAATTCACATTGAGGACAATGTCAAGTTTTAAGTTAGGGGGTGTGGGATATTCTATCCATTTCTTTATTTAGTCCATGTTTTTGCTCACATGTTAGTTACTTCGTATGCTTTTCTTAGAAAAATTTTAAAAAAGTCAAAAATATTCTTTCTTTTTTCTCCTTTGTTGGTCATTTTGCCTTTGTTGCCGATGATAAATTTTAATAAATGCCCGATCCAATAGACAACTCAATGATGCATGTTCTCAATTTTCGAAGTTATTAGACTTTAGTCCTAATTATTGATATTATGAATAACTTCATGAATTAAACTTTAATCCCTTGAGCACATGAACTTTTATCATTTTATTGATTTGGTTTAAGATTTTTATAACTCGGTAATCTTTTGTTGCATTGTATATACTTACACCGAGTAAGCTTTGTATCTTTCGTCATTTGTGAGTGTTATACACTATTCTTTCCTCTTTAAAAATTTTGAATTCATTAGTAATCTCTCTATTCTTTCGTTGATCGTTCATTAATTGAGTTCATTTATGAAATGTGTTACTTGAGCATGATTTTCATATATTGTTTTGACTCGAGAATTGCGTAAACTTTGTGAAATGATCATAGTCCATCTTTGTTATATCACTTATATTAGCCTTGACTTCACCGTATATGTCTACCTTAGTCAACCCCTTTGAGCCTAAATATTAGCCTTTCATTTCATACCCCACATTCCCATAACCAACTCCACATTGGAGTTATAAGCCATACATACACCTTACATACCTTTGTTTGGAATTACTACACCAAAATGGGTAAATTGTCATCCTTCCAGCACTTAGCCTTGTCACGATCAATGACCGTGACACAAAACACGCGTTTTGTGTCACGGTCAATGACCGTGACAAGGTCGTGACAAATATTGTCACGGTCAAGGGCCGTGACAAATGTCGCAGTAAAAAACCCTTTCCCCTTCTTTTTTTCCCGCCGTTTCTTCACTCCTTTTTTCTCTCTCTCTCTCTACGCTGCTACTGCTCTCTCTCTCTACTTTCAGCATACTATCTCTCTCTCATTTATATATATATATATATATATATATGTGTGTGTGTGTGTGTGTGTGTGTGTGTGTGTGTGTGTGGGTGTGGGTGTGTATATATGTGCATGTGTGTGTGAGTGTGTATGTGTGTGTGTGGTGGGTGGGGGTGGGGAGGGGGAGGGGTGGGGTATGGTGGGGCGGTTGTGCGTGTGTGTGTGTGCGTGTGCGGTGGGTGTGGAGTGGGGAGGGGGTTGGGGCAGGGTGGGGGTAGGGGTGGGATTATTATTATTATTATTATTATTATTATTATTATTATTATTATTATTATTATTATTATTATTATTATTATTATTATTATTATTATTGTTGTTGTTGTTGTTGTTGTTGTTGTTGTTGTTGTTGTTGTTGTTGTTAATTAATTGTAAATATGAATTTGAAATTTGAAAAAATCTCTATTTTAATTGTAATAAAATTAAAATATGAAGAAATGTCATTAAAATTACATTAGATAGTGATTTATGTAAAACTGTACCCTAATCTTAATTAGGTTCCTAACGTGAATGACATGTGCCAAGTTCATTAGAGGAGTTAATTTTATGTTAAAATTTGGACAAAATTAAAACAATATGATAATTTGAGGGCTCGATTGGGAAAATTAAAACATATGGGACCCACCACCAAACTTAAGGGACACATATTTTATTAACCCTAAAAATAAAGATTTCTTTTGCATAACTTTACATACACTCTTAAGAATTTCAATTATGGTGCTAACTCATGTAAGATGTTAATTGTGGAGAAAATATACTATGCTCTATATTATCATGAGACATGTATACATTGTGCATCAATAAGTACAAGAATAATATGAAATAAGTGACATGTTAGTCTTAATAATAACCAATAATGATTCACTATTACTTCACATTACTTTGGTGGTGTATTGTTGGGTTTAACCACCACACATGTTACCTTGCATTCTTTACATAAAATTAATTCTGCATATGCTTGCAATATATGAGGTATATTTCTATAATATTGAGTATCTTGTTGTAAGAATTAGGGGGGTGGGGAGGGGGTGGGGTAGGGGTGGGGCAGGGTGGACGGGGCTATGCATGTGTGTGTATGTGTATGCGTGTGTGTGCGTGTGTGGTGGGGGAGGGTGTGGTGGGGGAGGGTGGGGGAGGGGTGGGGCAGGGTGGGGGGAGGGGGCAGGGATGGGTGGGGTGGGGCAGGGGGGTTGTGTGTGTGTGTGTGTGTGTGTGTGTGTGTGTGTGTGTGTGTGTGTGTGTGTGCGTATGTGTGTGTGTGCATGTGTGGTGGGTGGGGGTGGGGTGGGGGGGTGGGGAGGGGGAGGGGGCAGGGAGGCGTGGCTGGGGGGGGGGGGGGGGGGAGGTGTTTAATAGTAACAATTCATTTTTATTTGTAGTAATTGTACATATTTGCATCTCTTTTTTTAATTCATTTTGATATGTGCTAATAACATTTTTTACAGCAAATGTCTCCTTCAGGTATTAAGGCGAGTAGGATGATGTTAGTTATGATGATGTCGTCTGGGCTCGGTGGTAGCTGAGGCGACGAGGGCTCCTCGGTCCCTAGTCTCCCCAAATATGGCAAATTAGGCATGCCCATCGAGAACAAGTCGGGGCTATTAGCGAGATCCCTCGAGCTGGTAAAAACGATCATCGGCCTGGGGTACATTAGTTGGAAAGAGGTGTCATATGAGCTCAAGTTAGCTATTTGGGTGGCACTACAGGTAATATATTTATATGAATATGAATATTTCAATTTCAATTTCGATCTCAATTTCATTTTATATTTATATTTATATTTATTTGCAACTAATATTGTATTTGTTGGACACGAACAATTCAACCTGGATCCAAAGCTACGCGTTTCCGTCTTGGAGCAGTTGAGGGAGCAACACAAGACGTGGAAGAAAAATATGAGGACCCAGTACTTTGTAAAGACACGAGAGTCCATTATCCAATGGCGTGAATTCGTCCCGCCGAATGAGTCGATCTCATTGGCACAATGGCAAAGGTTCATTGTCAATGAGATCGGGCAGCGACAATTGGCATATCACCAATCGGAAAGGGAAAACCAGGCAAAAATACGGACATGCACTACTCCGGCCGGACGTCTTATGCCGAGGTGGAACATAGGATGATGGTAAGATTTAATTTTTCTATAACTACATAAAATATATTATTCTGCATTATTTTACTTTGCGAGGTCGATACTAATTTTACTTTATTTTATTTCAGGGGACAGGGAGTGGCCTGTGGGTAGGCCACATAGGCTCGATACTTATGTGGATCTTCGAACGAAGAAGGGGAAGTACAAGGAGGTGTCCCCAAGCGTCGCGGACACGATTGTAAGTAATCCGAAAGTTTACTTTTTATTAATTATGTTATAATTTTTTAATTTACTTATTTTACTAATCATGTGCTTTTTGTCGTTTCAGGCAAAGCTTAATAAATTGCTTGAGTCGCAGTCTGATGCCGACAAGGCATCTTTGTCCACAGACGCACTCAGCCAAGTGCTTGGCTCTGAGGACAAGGGGGTGAGCTCGTGGGTGGCCAAATCTAGGATGATCGAATTGGAGATGAGCGACATCGGGTTGGCTCGAACGGTGGATTCACATAACACGAAGTTATCCCATTTGGAGGTGACGGTCCAGGATATGTACTCATTCGTTAAGCGTTCGTTGGGTGAAAATTGTAAGGGTAAAGGGAAGGAGAAGGCGATGTGAAAGGAGGTGCGGGAGGATGAGGTGTGGGAGGAAAAGGACGAGGATGTAGACCTCCCTACTTCATCGCCGACACGTGCGAACTTTGATGATCCACTTCCCTATTTGGCTCCCTTCAACAGACCGATGTCGACACTTGGTTGGCTGAGCGTATTTATAATGGACATATTTGATGGACAGCGGATAGGGCGGGGGTTGAGGGACCCGAATATCGTCCAGGGTGCACTAGTTCATAGACGTGAGCTTCAAGACATCGAGTCCAGGGTGCTCGTCACGCATGTGATGCCCGGGAAGGAGAACTCCCAATTGTGGTTGCGCGAACAATGCTTCACGACGTATATTAGTTGATGTGTTAATTCGTATATCGTGTGGCCTACTCACCTCCTCAGCGTTAACCACACCTCAGACATTTAGTGACATTGATTTAAGTTTGAATTTAATTGTTTTAAATTATTACATTTGAATTATATTTGGATTATATGGTGATGCATATTCTCTCTATTTTGAATGTATATTTGTACTATCTCTATTTTATCTGGATATATAATGTTTGAACAGATACAACGTTGCTATAACAGGTACAAATATACTGCTGGGCAGTGGCAGTGGCAGTGGCCAAACTACCCGACAGATTTTTTTTCAATTTTGCCCAGAATTGTCACTGTCATTGACCGTGACAAGTCCGTGACAAAGGATTGTTGTCACAGACTTGTCACGGTCAATGAACGTGACTATTTTTTAAACATTTTCACGAGTTTGTCACGGTCCTGAACCGTGACAAAACTTGTCAAGGTCAAGGATCGTGACATGACCGTGACAAGTCTAACGAACTTGTCATGGTCATTGACCGTGACAAGTTAATGACAAAAAAATTTATCACCCCTAGAATTATCATGGTCATTGACCTTGACAAGTATAACTTATCAATGTCAATGACCGTAACAACTCGACAGATTTGGTGTAGTGAATGTTGCTTGGGATTGAATGATGTTGTTGTGTTGCGGTTACAATTTAGGCATGCGAGAGTGTGAAAAGTAAAGAAAAAGAAGAAAGATGAGAAAAAGTGAAAAAAAAAAGCAAAAAAACAAAAGAAAACATTAGAAATAAAAGAAAAGAAAGAGAAAGTTGCAAATGTTGTATAAAGTTCAATAAGCTTTGATTACTCTCCCCGATGATATATCTAATGCTTGTTTGGTTGTTATCTTTCTAATTTTGTTATTGCCCGCATATTCCCATTGTTCCAAGTTTTCATTCCGAACGCTTTGAATCCGTATATACATTCCTTTATTTCGTACCTTAGCCTAGCCTACATTACAACCCTATTAAAGTCCTATGTGATCTTAAGTAGATGTAATTCAAAGGTTTAAATACTTTTGATAATCTGTGAAAATACATTTCGCCTCTTTTAATGGGTGGTATCTTTCATTGAGATTAAAATTTTTCATTTTCTATATAGTTTTCTTCATTTGTGACATGTGTGCGGCCTAGTTTCCATTTACATTTACTCTTTATGCCCGCATGTTTCGTGTGTTACCTCCCTGTTTCGAGTGAATTCACTTGATGAGTGTAATGCCCGTGAGGATTGAATGTATGCCTGCTTTAATGTTTATCCGGTTTATATAAGTTTTTGCCAAATCACACTTTGTATGTGCTCGTTCCCCTCCCACATTTTAAGGTTTTAATTCTATGAGATGCATTCTATAATGTTAATGATTTCATACTTTTGTTTGAATTCGTTCATTATGCTAATAATGCGTATGAAATCTTTTTCGCTATTATTGGGCTTGTCGCATGTTGGTTTGGGCATATTTTGAAGAAACCATCTGATGTTTATGGGTATCATCCCTGAAAATCCTCAAGAGACGACACTCATCCACTAGGGTAACCTAGGGGTTTAATGGCTTATTGCATATGCTAAATGCAATCGAATCGCCCGCGAAAGTGGCCTTATGATTTTATACCATACTTTTGTACTATCTCCTATTTTTGGTTTGATTGTAGTTCTTGTTGTATCCTATTTAATTGCTAGTGACTAGCAATGTGTAAGTTAGGGAGTGTGATACGACGCAAATATTGCGTATTTCATCCCTCGAACCTATGCATTTTAGCCCCCTCGGGTGGCTTAATCTCTATATTTAAGCCCGTTAACCAGACAACCTCGGTTTATATTGTTAACATGCAATATGAGGTATAATTGGGCTTTTGTAGGTATTTAGGTACTAAGTATGAAGTTCGGACGCATTCCGCTCAAATTTCGTACGCGGTCGCAAGTTCAAAGGCATTTTAGTCTTTCCATATTTTGGGCACCTGGCCCAACATCTTCACGGAAGTTGTAGCCATCCTCACAAGCTTCGCGTGGCCGTAAATGGTGTGCGATTCCGATCCATAATGAAGATGTTATGGAATTTCTAGCGGAAAGGAAAACTAAGCCAACTAAAACAGGAGGAATCAGTGCAGACCTGTAGCCATCGATCGATCGATCGATCCTTCAGTTTTTTCCCTCGAGCTGAGATAGTGGGCTATGATTTTTACCATCGATCGATCAATCTTTTTGATCGATCGATCGATCCCCTGTTTTCAGCTAATATTTTGGCTTTTCTTTTCTTTTTCCTTTTCTTTTCTAATTTAATTCCTTTAACTATATAAAGGATTTTTTTTGTAAAAAACAAATATAATTTGTTTTAGATAGTTTAGGTTAAAATTTGAGGGGATTTGAGAGCTATTCTTCTTCCTCTCTTGGTTTGACACCCTTTAGGGTTTGTAATTGGTACTTTCATCTTCCCTCTCCATTTATATAGTTTGTATTTCCTTAATTCTTGCTTTCTAATTTAGTTTACATGCTTTATTTACATGTTTTCATTTAGTTTCCTTCTAGTGTAGATTTATCGCGTTTATTTATCGCGTTTTTAACATGCTTTCTAGCTAATTTAGTCTAGGTTGTCCCGGATTGAACTCATTCCGGATTGACATGCTGCTTTGCTTTGGTGATGGAGTTTACGGGTCTATTTCAGGTGCGTTGTCCTAGTTATTACGCCTAGGAGATTTGACTGGGCATATCATGTATGTTCCGTGCTTACGACCTTGCGTGCGTAATTTTCGGGGAATTTGTTGACGCCAAAATCGTATTAGGCTTTTATGCGGATTTAGGGGCGTGACAACCCTTGGTTCAAGTCACTGTCGAAACGAGACGCATTTGTAATAACTCATCGACCCATATAACCATTTTATACTAATCAACTCGGGTGAGGCATATTCGAAGCAACCTATAGTTTTACTCACTTTGTTAATCTAGTTTCAATACACTTGCCTAGATTAATATTTTCCTTTTATGCATCTTTTCCCTATTGTGTATAATCATCTTTTACACTTTTATTTAGGAGTATTAAATCCCATAAATTCTAGCAACTCGTCTCTGTGAATTTTCGATACCCGGACTTGGCCTCTATACTCACCCGTTGAGTGTAGTCATAAGTTTAGGTTTTTTTATAGTTCGGGTGAGCCGAATTCAAAACGATCGGCGCGTAGGTGACTCTCGTGCCGCGGCAAAACCCTGCCTATCAGTCTGCTTTTAAATCATTTTTCCCTTAAATTAATTGTGTAATAAAATACTTAAAATATGGGGTATTAAACAACAGTGAGTAAAATTTATTCCATCGCTGGATGGGGTGAGCGAGGGTTGCCCAATAGCTGCACCACAGCAATAAGGTGGACACGAAGGAGGATTTTAGGCTAAAGAAATTATATATTTCTCTCATGGACACTTCCAATATAACCACGAGTTACAAGTGTAGTGAAAGCCAAGGAATAAGGACATGACTGCCTCCATATCGGGCGAAAGTGTGTCCAACACTTCCGAGCCTAGTCTATCTTATGTGCCGACCAAGGAACCTTATGTGTCATCAATGAATGAGTCACTCGATCGAAAATGCATGGCCCATCGTTAGAGAAGCCATGAAGAGAATACAGAAGTCGAGAGTAGTTATTCCAATGCCACTATTATTATTTTTGTGTATTTTAGTTTAGAGTAATGTGAAATTAACCTTTAATTTTTTTTTGTTGCTAATTTATCTTTAAATTTTCGTTGTTATCCTGATGCGCAACAAAGTTAAATTAACGTAACTCATTTAATTAAAATAATAAATTTACTCAACAGATTTCATTAATATTTCATCATTATATTGAACAAAAGTGAAAACAAAACAGCGTACAAATAATTGTCATGCTTTAAGGGCTTCTTAAGGTTGTAGTAGTAATTGTGTTGAACAAGAGTGGGAAACACTGTCCATGGGCACTTGCATTTCAGACTTGACTTCACCTCGGAAATCTCTCGTTCATGCTCCAAGACTTTGTCTAGTTTTGAAACCATGTTTGGTTTCGTCACTAGATAGGCATCTTAGGAGGGAGTTGACTACGACATGGATTTGTCTCTCCTTGAAGTAGTAATAGTATATGGGGTCAATTCAATGTTGGAACGCTTCCATTGGTCGACAAATCTCACATACATTGAGGACGCTTCCTCATACATATTAAATTTCAGTTATGCCAATTGTTGTACCATTCGTCTGTCAAATAGCGTCGTGGACATGTTTATAAATTTCGGATCAAACGCCCATGAAAACAACGTAAAACCCCAAAGCACCCGTTGTTTAATATAAAAATATTAATGGTTTGGTGCCCAAAACTATTTGTGGGGGAACTTATTAATTTTTGGGGCTGTATTAGTAGGTTGGATAAATTTTTGGAATTGTTGGTGGCTTAGCATTCCAACCACCGCGAGTGTTGTTCCTATAGCTATTGGTTTGTTGTGCCAATGTGATCATTGTCCTTCGGGACAACTTTATTAGTTTGATTCATGCTCTAAAAATCAAAAAATGGTGGAGAAAATCTTAGGGTATTTTTATTAGAGTTACTTGAAGAAACTCCAAGGAAAAATATTTATGGATTTTTTTTCATGGCAGAATATGTTTAAAATATGCATTAGGCATAGAAAATTTAGAAAATCAAACACATCAAAAGTTTTAAAATATATAAACATTTTATCTACTCTAACAACTTTATTGCTTACCCTTCAAATTGTTAGAAATGATAGTGGTCCGGATCAAGGTTTATTTTGGTACAAAGAACTTGTGAAATGCTTTGCCAACCGGTTCACATCCACCGTCCCTAGTGAATTCATGCATGCGATGTTCATCATCAAATTAATATGATTAATAATCTGGTAACAATAATAGCAATAGCAATTTTATATTTAATAACAATAGATTAAGGTTGAAAAGTCAATATCAATATTCAAATTGATTTATTAACATCTTATCGATCCATCTCATGACCATGATCTGTGCACAACGATTCTTTTTGCACATGCCCATAGGTAGGACTGGCTTACTCTTCTTTTCTCCTCCATTTGCGTGATGCAAGACCCCCCCCCTTTTTTTTAAATATTCACGGTGCCTTTCTATATAAATTGTACTTAAAAGTTATTAAATTTAAGACAAACAAATACTTAGACACAATAATTTATGCATTGTATATTGGAATAGATATTGAATAATTAAGAGCACTAGATTTTAGTCTCGCATTATGTGTTGACAGTTTTTAAAATGTCTTGTAAGGTATTTTGTATTTTATATTGTTGTAAAATTAACGTAATACATATGTAGATATATGATATCTACATAAATAAAACTTTGTTTAAGAATGTTTATTCCTTTTGAAGAGGGAACACTGCTTTAGTAATACTCATTTGAAAAGAATAAACACAAAATATTGCAAAAGCAAAATTATGTATATGTCAGGGAACGAGACCATCCACTTATATAATCAAATTACAGGGATTAATTTAATTTTCTTTAATAAAAAAAATACCACTCTGTATTGTCTCACAACTCCAAAAACTTCTAGATTTACACCCATGTTAATACGTACAACCAAAAGAACAAAAGAATGGAATGCTTAAAAAATTATTAATAGTTACAGATATACAAATCAAAATCATTTCAAAACAACAATGACTATACCAACCAGAAGTTCTTGTTGCTCCATTCCTCCCCTCGTCCCTTCATTCCATCACGTAAAAAAAATCAATAATCAGCTTCTAAAATTAGCAATGAGATGTAAGGAACTTATTCAAACACCAAATAAACGAATTGTCGAGAATTGTAAAACCCAGAGCCAATACGAAATATATCATAAAAGGGTAAAAATCTGTGCATCATCTTTTACCCTTAACAAATAATATATCTTAGATCATTCTTTTATCATAGCTAAAAAGTTCTATAGTTGTATTTGTAGCATCCTTCAAACCCTTTTCAAAACTCTAATTAAACTTGTAAGAACCTAAATCTAATAAGGGACATATACCAAATAGTCCTTCGAACATTTTTTAATACTCATTTAATCCAAGCTTTTTTATTTTGCCTCAAAAAGTCATTTGCCACATATTTTGAAGAGGGAGTGCCGCTGGCGCGGACCTCTAAAAATAAAAGAATATTGAGTGCTTGAGGGACTAAATGGGTTAAATTAAAAATATGTGTCCTTTTTAAAAAATATACATTTATAGTAGGGACTATTCAATAATTGACCCATCTAATATCCCATATTTGAACAAAACCTCAACCTCGAGAAATTCGAACTCTTAAAAACAGCCCTAACAACAAATTCCAACTTTTAAAAACAACCCTAACTAATGCATAATCAATGTTTGGAATTGACACATGAGTGTTGCAAAAATAAAAAAAAATTAACCGCAATAGATACCATTCTTAAAATCCTAATTAAAAAAAATGTAATTTTCAACATACATGCACAGAGGAAATATACCATAAAGATGTGGGAGGAATGCAAATCGAGAGAGATCTGGGGGTGATGGCCCCAATATCATACCTACTCCAAATCTAATTAGAACATAAAAGACCAATAAAGAAGCAAAAAGTAGGAAGTTCTATTAAGAGCTGGAACTGATGTTGTTTTTCACTCAAGTAAAAAAGATAATAAAAAAAAAAGATTACAAATTTTTAATCTTATTTTTTTTAATATATGTGTGTTTAATTTCATATTATTATTTTTTTTGTTGGTTCTATATTTTTACACTTGTCATTTTTTACAAAAGAGACATGAGCAGTTAGAAAAGATTATATAAAAGTTGAGGAAAGTTTTAGACAATTATAAAACTTAGTGGCGGAGCCACATAGGGGGGAAGGGGGGCGGTGGCCCCGGTTGAATTTTTCAAAAAAAAATATAGGTTTTTTTGGTAAAATTTAAAACTTCAATATATAACTCTAATTATTTACAAAACTGAGGGTGAATTTATATATTTTTTGTATGTGGTAGAAATTTTATGTATGTGGAGTTGTGTAGTTTAGTTTTTTGTATGTGGAATTGTTCAATTTAATTTTTTGTATGCATGTATAGTTTAATTTGAAGTTGTTTAATGTTCAATTTAAATATGTGGTGATATAACCAACTCTCTTCGTCCAGTGGTACAAATGCCACTGAGACAGTCTTGAGAGTGGATTGAGTTTAGTCCTCAGTTCGATCTCTAGCACTGTCAAAACAATGTTTGGCCAACGGAAGCCACGAATCGCGAACGAGGATTAGTCGATGTGCGCGTAAGCTGGTCCGAACACCTCATAGTTGTCACCCAAAAAAAAATATGTGGTGATATATGTAGTCTGAAATATGTGATATTTTTTAAATAGAAAGTCATGGAGAAATTAATTAGATATTGTTAATAATGATTGAGAGTAATTGTTTAAGCATTATAAAGTTATAATTTGTTTAAAATTAGAAATAATCCAAAAAATATCGCCTCGGGAGCTCGCAGCCCCGAACCCCTGGCAACACTCGAAACTTTCGCATATATTATTTTGAACTGATTTCGTCTCGGTTAGACTGCAATTCTGAATTCACCACTAATGAAACTTAAAACAATTTACAAAATACATGGGATGGGAGACTGACAAAACTTTAGAAATCAGATTAAAACAAAAAAAAAAAAACTAATAAGAAAATGGAAATGAGGAGGAGTAAGAGAAAAGAAGATAGAAGGGGGAAGAGATATATACTTCGTATAAAAGAGGGAGATCGAAAAATGAACCGACGTGAAGAGAGCGGAGAGCCGGATGAATAAAAGTGGTCTAAATAATGTTTTCCTTTCTAGCATGAGATCCGGAACAGGGGTCTCTCTCTCTCTCTCTCTCTCTCTCTCTCTCTATATATATATATATATATATATATATATATATTGACTTTCAATTTTGAGCTCTATATCCGGAACAGGGGAGTACATGCAAATAACAAACCAGTAAATGACAGTACCCAAAGGGAATAATCTTAATAATAATAATAATAATAATAATAATAATGATAGTCCTCTAAGTCTAATCATGGCTAGGAGAGCAATATTTTAAGCATTCATGGATGCATCACGAGGTTGAATTCACCAAACACAACACAACCCTAAAGGAGGGGACGCGCATCACACGATGGTGAAAGATCTTGACCAATAAAGCAATAAGAAAACAAGGGTTAATTGCAAAAAAAAAATATTTAGCAAATTGCAAAAATCTTCGTAATGTATTACTTTTGCAATAAAACTCTATTAATATATTACATTTTACCAAAAAAAAAACTTTCTTAACTATACTCTCTCTTATCGTTTTCTTTTAAAAAGACCCTTTTATGAATGTTTTTGAAAAAAAAAATTAGGCTAGTGGAACTCAAGTTTAAGTACGAAGTAATTTGATTACTGTTTATTTGTGTTGAGGGCATTTCTCATATGGATGTTATATTCTCATCTCAAAATAATATTTAAAATATCACTTATTTCAAAAGAGCACCAAAATATACTTTACATTTCTTTAACACCATAAAAATCTAACACTGCAATTCCAAACTCCTTTATATAAACTCAAATTAAAAAAACGTTTCATCCCCCCCCCCCCCCCATCCTTTCTCTCTCTCTACCATTTTCTCTATACTACTTTCTCTCTCTTTACTTTTGTTATTCAAAATCGAACCCTTACCCCTACTTCAAAACCCACAAACATAACTTGGTATATATATCAAATCTATCTACTTGTGTATTTATGTTCATGCCTAATCTATACATGCATAAATCTGAATAATATCAAACCCATTCGAACTAGAAAAACCCATTCGAATCCTAACGTGAAAAAAAAACCCTTAATTTCGTTGAATATGAACCCTTATTTGTGTTGAAACTGTACCATAAAAAGTAAAAATCTTGCAATGGCTGCTACGACCTCCCGTAACCGTAGGAAGTGACTACGCATGGCCAATCCAAACTATGTATTCCATACTTACGGTTATAGTAGACCGTCAAATTTGTAATATCAACGGCCTAAGGTGGACTTGGTTTTCATACATTTCACGGTTAATTATTGTCGTGTCTAAGGTTTACAGAGTCTAGAGTGGTCGTGGTTAGCCATCTCATGGTTTGCCCAAACCGTTGAATTTATCTATCTAGTTTAATTTGTTCATTTTAAATGCATATTCCCAAATTTGTTCATTTCTCTATCCAGTTTAATTTTTTTATTTCAAACAAGTATTCTCATTTTAAAATCGTATTCCCATACTTTGTTGCAGATCATAAATGAGGAGAGAGAGTAGACCACCTATGACTGATTCGAAAAGAAAACGAAAACAGGAAAGAATTACATGTAAAGATGTAGAGGATGAACTAGTAGATAATGAGGTCGTAGGTTCTGAGGTTGTTGGTGATGAGGTGGTAGGGGATGAGGTGGTTGGTGAGCGTGCGTTAGGTGATGATGTGTTTGTTGATAAGGATCTGGTTCATAATGAGGTAGTAGAAGGTGAGACTGTTGTGGTTGGTGAGGGGACTGTTGGTGATGAGGTGGTTGGTGAGGGAGCAGTGGGTGATGTTGGGACGAGTGATGGAGGTAATATGGTTGAGAGGGTAAATGCGCGTGCTAGGGGGAGAGTAGCTCTAGCCAATCAATTGGTTCATCTACATCATCATCTTAAATTTGAAGTGAAGTGTTCGTAAGTCCGATTATACGAGTGTTGATCCCCGAATTTGTACGTGGAAGGCGCAAATGGTATCAAGTGAATCGAAAGAGAAATTTCTTACTTTGAAGGAAACTTTGGATGACTTCAAAGTTCACGATTTGAGTATCACTACTATTTTTTTACTTACACGATATGTTTTAGTTAACTTTATTATTTTTAATCATGTGATAGTTTAAAATGCAGGTTGTATCGGATCCATACAAGGAAAATATTGAGGCTTATCCTCTCTAGGAGATATCGTGATACATCAGTGTTCTCATATGCTATGAGATGGCCGAGCCATACTCTCCTAAGAGTGTGCTTCATCAAGCCGACCGAGCCCAAATGATTCCATGACTTCCCATGTGACCGATAAAAGAAGAGAGGGGTAGGACACAATCGAGGTACAAGGTAGCGTATGACAATGAGAAATGGTACCAGAATAATTGGGTTGACCATGTCCTAAATGCTATTAGAATATCTACTCAAATACACTACTATTGTAATACCCCGGCCCAAATTTATGGGTCACCCGTGGTCAATCCGGTTTGATTCGAGTGTTAGGTGTGAAGTGCAATGAAACAACTTAAATAATATTGCTAGTCCACTTTTATTTAATTATCATTTCACTTGTTTAACATGTGATTCCCATTTAAAATCAAGCTACGTGAGGGACCCGTGGAAACGTCATTGGAGTCCAAGCATACAGAGCTATTAACGTAAAATAAAAGAATACTTACTTGTATAACGCTCTCAAAATACAGAATTGCACCTAACCTTCCATAATAAAGACGAGGGTGTGAGCTGAATGCTCAGTGAAAAATATACAAAATTCAGTATAGAATCGAACGTATATGAAACTATCATATATGTGTGTGTGTGTGTGTGTGTGTGTGTGTGTGTGAGGCCGTTTTTATTCCAAAAATCTTATTTACCCTGATAATTCACCTTAATCCCGTAAAGACATTCCCTTTTACTTGAATTGAAATTTATTCCTTAAGTTAACACACCGAGTCAAATACTTAAAACAAATACACTTTGTTTAAGAATAACCATTTCTTCCATCCCAATTATCCACTTTACTTGTTCCAGTCCACGTTAGTATTTTTTTAAGAAAATTACCCTTTCAACACACGCAAATGTCGTGTTAGAAAATATTTATTTTTCCTTTGAAAGACTTTCATGAACACACTCTTTTATTACTTATGGGTTAAACCTCTTTAGGTTGCTTAACCACCCATTTAATCACTTATCTTTACCATTTCTTTACCTTATGGACATTTATCAATTTTTGCATTACTTGTCCACTTTATCCTTTGCTAAAACATTTCTTAATTCATTCAAGTTAGATTGTATTTTCACATATTCACCACACAACCCATTTCTTGACATGTTCCATTTTTATTATCTTTCTCTCGGAATCTTTCAATAATCGCATATGTTAACGGGCTCCACACCGTCGATTATGTGCACCATATGCTCTGGCCAGTGATTTTGGATCTTTCACCACAGGGATCCGGGCCCTCCTTAATTTTTCCGGTGTCATCCGAATCATTATTAATGCGTTTTAACATTTTACAAGTGTTCACAGTATTCCACTTTTCTTTTTACCCGGTCGAAGTCAAAATTCGGGGTTCCACCACAACTTGTGTTACACTTTAAAATAATCTTTTCTTGTCCTTTATACTTTAGCATTGATTTTATTCCAAAATCATGTTCATTTAGGACCATCTTGTGTAACAGTCTTTCTCAACATTTTTATTTCATAAAAACACTCCACTTTACGTAAAATCACCTTTTTACTCATTTGTTTCCGAACTTATATTTTCCCTCCATTTTCACAAGTGTTAATTTCTCAAACACCATTATGTTATCCACACTAGCTTATTTAGTGCTTTTAACACATTAAGACTTTTTTAACATTTTGGAGAATTCTGTTTCTCAAGTTGGAAATCTTTTCATCTTATTACTTTCCCTTTCATTAATATCCAATAATAACTTTATAAGAAAATTACCATTTTCTTTATTACTAAATGTAGTCTTAAACCCTTACATTTATCACATTTCCAATTTAGTGTGGGTAACTTAATAATGGAATACTAGTAGAGAGGTTGCCTAACTCCACCAAGCTTGCTCCATGAATGCTCCATTAAAAGTCATCTTCAAAACTCCACAAAGCTCCTCCACCTTCATCTCCCCCCTCCCCTCCCCCCCCCCCCCCCCCCCCCTCCAGCAACACCTTCAAAATTCGTAGCTTTGTTCATCCATGGAGGAAATGGGTATATATGGTTCAAATGTGGTGGAATACTAGTATAATATAGTTGTACACGTTGGATATATGGTGGCTCAAGGTGGTTTATGGTGGTGGGAGAGAGAAAGGGTGCTTAAAATGGTGGAGGAAGACCCCCCCCCCCCCCCCATTCTCTCTCCCCTTAAAACTTTAAATCCTAATAAATAAATCCACAAACCCTTATAAAAACACCCCTAAACCTCAAAATACCATTTTTTTCCCCATCTGGATTCACCAGAGCTCGACACCTCATCAATCCAATGGCCCAAAATGTGGTAGTACACAAGGGCAATCCGATTTAAAATTTATAGACGACCTCGTTCGAATAAGAATGGTCTCTCGTTCGAACAAGAATGGCTTTTCATTCGAACTATGCTTTGAACGACCTTTGAACAAGACTGACATGTTACACAGAAGGATCTCATTCGATCCTCGTTTAATCCCCACTTTAAATGACTTGGTATTCTCATTCGAACGACCTTAAAATCGTTCGAACGACTTTTTCCTAAATGCTCTCCAAATTTCCAAATTTTAACCCATAAACTTCCAATAATTATCATCAAGATTCCAAAATTGTCAAATACAGATATAAACTCAATAATAATGATCCAAATTCCCAAGGTTTCATATGCTTGTAATTTATGCCAGAAAAATAATAAAATATTGGGCATGGGTATTACGTTATTCCCTCCTTAGGAACTTTCATCCCTGAAATTATCGATTCGTCAAATCCATGGGTGTTTACTAACTCTCATTCTAAGTAAAAAAAAACCTCCAAGGAAAAATCATCGAAGTCCTTAATAGATAAGGTCATGTTACACGCCCTTACACCGGAGTTGTCACCAAAGGCCTAACATGTGACACGCTCTAACGCTCACCATCACGTCAACCATCAACATTGCATAACCGTCCTTGAGTCTCCACTAACTTGACCATGCTCAATCCAGTCCTAGGACCACCTTTACTAATACTGGAAGCATACCGACGCCTCTACCAAACGACCTTCTCTAGTGATCGATACTCACCCAAGAATGAACCGTAATGCAACCAATCATCAAATTCATCATCAAGAGCCATTCCTAATCTTAGAGCTACATATCATGTGTCCCCAAGAATATTCGAGTTACCCTGGCTACACAATCTCTCCCGATCTTGATAATAACCTTATATCACTAATTACTCACTCTAAGGAGTGATAAATTGACTAAGTAATCATCGCACACTCAGCTGACACCATTTGTTGCATCATTTTGATGACCCTAGTATTACTCTATCCGTCTCACTTTAGATCACTCACTTAAGCATCACACTAATCCACTCACCACAGTAAAGTATCATTGTGTGCTAAATTTCCTCGAGTTCTAACACTATAATATCTCCTCAAGTCACCATCCTACCCTTTACAACCAGAACCACTGATTTCCATGACAGTCAATCCTAAGGTTTCTAATTTTAAAGAAAGCAAATACTATAAGCAAATCGTGCGATAAAAAATACAGCCACCCATACACAGAACTCGTGTAATAGAAAGAATACCTCAGATAGGGGCGCATTTAGTTACTGAGTTGCATTGAACATATCAAGTCCACCCACACTTTACTAGGCCTAACCACGTCGTACTTTAACATGGTACAAATTCGAGCTACCATAGTTGTGGGGATATCAATCCTTGATTACCGGAATCGAAAGGGATAAACACACCCAAGGATCAAAGGACCAAACATACATTTCGAGAAAATCCCATCCATATGCATCAAACTATGGTTTACAAAAAGTAAACCTACGCCACCTGTCAGAATTCTTACAACTTCTCAAAGTCGTTATTACTGATTACTAATCTAGCTACAAACCCTGGGTCAAGTCACCAACCGTGACAAATCGAATCACAACCATTCATCATGGCAATACAAAAGAAACATATGAACATGTTATTCTCTGGGAAGTCAAACGCTAGACTTACCTCCTTCGGAGTAAGGCTCTCCCCCTTACATCCTCGACACACATGAACCACTCTGGTTGGCGAATGCCTAATGCCCTTATTTACACTGATCTTGTCTATCTTATCGGTGATGATGTCACCAACCTACTACACCTAGGTAACTGTATGCCTTATCATATCATGGTCGCAACCCAAAAGTCTCCTTAGGTAGTACCCCATTTATAATAGACATTTACCTCATTATAACACATAACTATGCGAGATTGTCCCTAAACTTATTCCCACGTTCTACCCAAACTGAACTCATGTAATGGACACATCGATATCCATTGGCATTTTAAGGGTAATAAGTACCACACACGGCTACATCTTCTATTCCGCACGGGTTTGCCTAGACGTGAAAAGAACCAGTACTTACCTTGCCAGGGCTACCCTAACTTATACCATCAACACATGCTAACATTCTAATCATGATTAAATATTTCCCCTTTTTTGGTGCCATTTTTAAGTCTCCCTATGGCATTATCAACCTGAGTCTCGAATATATTTCCTAGTACTCCTCAAAATTAAGTGCCACACCGCCTATACTAGTCTTTCTATGACACCCGAGCATCGCGCCCGCTTACAATACAAGTTTTTAATTTCCCTTAGAAGCTTACATTACCCACCTGTGCCAATTTGGATGACAGCACCCAACACGTACACTATTCGAATCTTTTTAACCTTGACCAGCAACCTGAGATCATCACATGACCCTCAACACAATCATTACTACAACTCTAACACTTATTCATGCTAGACTTAACCAGTTCCCTTAAGGACACCAAATATACTCCACGTAAAAGTCATGAAGATCCATGCCTTTATTATTGTAGGTGCACTCTACAAACCTTACAATACCCTCATCGTGATTACTTGGTGCTGGCAAGGACACTAGTCTTTAATCCTCTACATATGGAGCACCATTGAATACCTTAAGACGTCATAACAAGTCAATTTTTATTCCCCAATTATGCCACACATAATTAGTCCTTCATACACTCCAGGATGACCTTAAACCACACTCACACTAGGATTTCCTCACATCTAGCCATCATTTAGTCCACTAAAATGAGCCTTGACACTTAGATAATAATCGTATCTCTCTTCCAAGCAGTGTGACCATAAGCCACGTACCAAACCACAATTAACACTACTAAGTATTCTTGTGGGATACATGACGTCGCTTAAAACCTATAAACTATAGGTTTGCATCATCGACATCACCAAAGTTCCTATTCCTCTAAGTTGCATTATATTTTCTAAAACCCAGACATAGAAGACCATCTAGAGTTCACTTTTAAGTCTCCTCAACCACGATTTTTACATACGTAACATACTTACCATAATTTTCCCTTAAATCTCATTATACCCTATGAGGTAAAACTTTCAATCAAGACACTCACTTACAGCCATATTATCTTACCGACTATTATCGGGTACACATCCCCAAGTGTTGACCAACACGATTTATCATGTCCATTGAATCATAAATTGTTTACAATATGACACTACCCCAGCGATCGAGTTCGCCTAATCCCATCATCGATGCTAACTACCCGAAGGCACCTACTCAAGGAACTTATGCATTCTTATCACAAATTAATACTATTAGGCATGATGAACTAATAACCTAATTTCCACGATTGACTTTACACTAGTCATGTTCTAATTCAATAGACGTCATTTACCACTTTTAACATCTTAATTGGCCTCTCACATCATCACGGATTGACACACTAGCATCGGATAATAAAACTCATGGTGTCATCATTATCGGCTTGCACGGACACTCGCAACTTACTAACATGTTTAATCAAAAGCATAAAAGTGATTAACAGTAACTAACATGGTCGCACGCCACTTAGCAATGAATGACCCTTTATACACATCTCTTTGACTTTACCATCAAGATTACAGATTGAAACTGTCACCAATCTACCGTGACCGACCTAAAACTAACACTAATGTCCAAAGATTATCTCACCGCATCACTCTCGAAAGGAACCATGAACCTAGAGCTCCAATACCATTTTTAATGCCTCGACCCAGATTTATGGGTCTCCTGTGGTTAACCCGGTCTGACCCGAGCGTTAGGTGTGAAGTTCAATGAAATAACCTAAATAATGTTGCTAGTCTGGTTTTATTTAATTACCATTTCACTTTTTTAGCAAGAGATTCCCATTTAAAATCAAGCAACGTAAGGAACCCGTGGGAAGCGTCCCTAGAATCCAAGCATACAGAGGTACTAACGTAAAATAAAAGAATACTTACCTGTATAGCGCTCTTAAAATACGAACATGCACCCAACTTGTCGTAACAAAGATGAGGGTGTGAGTCGAATGCTCAGTGAGATATATACAAAATGTAGTATAGAATCGAACGGCAGAAGAAAGAATCTAACACATATATCTACGTGGACATGTAACTACCGAACACACACACACATATATAAACGTACATGCATGAAAAAAAATTATTCTAAAAATAATATTTACCCCGATGAATTCACCTTAATTCCATAAAGACATTCTATTTTACTTTACTTGACATTTATTCCTTGATTTAACACACCCAGTCAAATACTTAAAACAAATACACTTTGTTTAAGAAAAATCATTTCTTTCACCAAAATTACCCCACGTTAATATTTTCTTTAAAAACCACCATTTCAACACACAAATGTCGTGTTAGGAAATGCTTATTTTTCCTTTGAAAGCCTTTCATGAACACACTGTTCTATTACTTATGGGTTAAACCTCTTTATGTTGCTTAACCACCCATTTAATCACTTCACTTTACCATTTCTTTACCTTAGGTGCATTAATCAGTTTTCACATTACTTGTCCATTTTATCCTTTGTCGGAATATTTATTAATTCATTCAAGTTAGGTTATATTTTCTTATATTCACCACACAACCCATTTCTTGAGATGTTCCATTTTCGTTATCTTTTTATTGAAATCTTTTAATAACCACATATTTTAATGGGCTCCACACCGTCGATTATGCACACCATATGCTCTGACCAGTGATTTTGGGTCTTTCACCCTAGGCCTGCGGGCCCTCCTTAATTTTTTCGGTTTCATCCGAGTTATTATTAATGTGTTTTAACGTTTTTAAATGTCCATATTATTTCACTTTTCCTTTTATCCAACCGAAGAAAAAATTCGAGTTTCCACCCCAACTAGTGTTACACTTTAAAATCATATTTTCTTGTCCTTTACTCTTTAGCATTGATTTTATTCCAAAATCGTGTTCATTTAGGACCATCTTGTGTAACGCCCTATTTAAACATTTTCATTTCATAAAAATCTTCTACTTTACGTAAAATCACCCTTTTACTCATTTGTTTCCAAACTTATCTTTTCCACCATTTTCACAAGTGTTAATTTCTCAAACACGATTAAGTTATCCACACTAACTTATTTAGTGATTTTAACACATTAACACTTTTTTTAACATTTTGGAGTATTATGCTTCTCAATTGAAAATCTTTTCATTTAATTACTTTTTCTTTTATTAATATCCATATACCACTTTATAATAAAATCACCATTTTCTTTATTACTATATTAAGTCTTAAACCCTTACATTTATCACAATTCTAATCTTTTTCACACACTTTGAGGACTGAAATTTTTCTTTTTCTTTATTTCATGTTTAAACCCAATAGAACCTTCATTAAACTTGTTTATATGGTCATCTTCAAAATACTATAATTTAAACACATATGAAGATGGATTTAACTCCAAAAATCCTATTAAATCTATTAAACATACAATTTATTCGAGAAATTCATAATACTTGCAAAATATACCTTTCAAGACTAAAGGACATTTTTATTTCTTTAAAATTAAAAAAATACACAAATTTTATAAAATATTCCCTTTTGCAAGATAATAATCATTTTCAAAACATTTTATTTCATAAAATATTTAGCATCAACTTCTAAAAATGCACCATTACCATAAAATCCCAAACTTTATTTTCAAAACAATTTGAAATATTTATTCATATTTTACCCTAATCAAAATAGCATTTTGCAATATTTTTATTCCATTAAAATGTTAAACACCAAATTACTTTAAACTCATCATTTTTATTCAAACGCATCCTACTCTTATAATCTAACAATAAGATTACTAATATGCAAATAAAGTCTTAATACTAAGAGTAGAGTTTTCCCATCTCAAATGTAGCTCCAATAATTGTAGGTTGAAATGTATAAGAAGATAACAACCTTCCACCTCCTATGGTGGCATAGAGAAATTGTCTAACTCCACCAAGTTTGCTCCATAAAGGCTACATCAAAAGATATCTTTAAAACTCTACGAAGCTCCTCCACATTCATCTCCAAAAAAAAAAAACCTCCAAAATTCGTAGCTTTGTTCATCCATTGAGGAAATGGGTATATATGGTTAAAATGTGGTGGAATACTAGTATAATATGGTTGTACAATGTGGATCTATGGTGGTTCAAGGTGGTTTGTGGTGGTGGGAGAGAGAAAGTATTTCAAACTTTAAATCCACACAAATAAAACCACAAACCCTTATAAAAACACCCCCAATCCTCAAAACCACATTAATTCCCATTTGGGTTCAACACCTCATCAATTCAATGGCCCAAAATGTGACAGTACACAAGAGCAGCACGATTTAAAATTTATGGATGACCTCGTTCGAACGAGAATGTCCTCTCGTTCGAACAAGAATGGCTTCTCATTCAAACTGTGCTTCGAACAAGACTGACATGTTATGTAGAAGGGTATCGTTCGATCCTCATTTAATCCCTCTTTGAATGACTTGGTATTCTCATTCGAACGACCTTAAACTCATTCGAATGACTCTTTCCTAAATGATCTCCAAATTTCCGAATTTTAACCCATAAGCTTCCAATAATTATTATCAAGATTCCAAAATTATAAAATACAGTTATAACCTGAATAATAATTATCTAAATTCCCAAGGTTTCATATGCCTATAATTTATGCCGAAAAAATAGTAAAATATTGGAAACGGATATTTACAACTCCCCTTGGGAATGTGTTGAAGGATACATGGCGTGATATAACAAGCGCTCCCATCCCTTAGTTTGCAATCCTATTCATATAAAGGCAAACCCAAAAGCAGATGGTAGAGAAAAACTAGTATGATACCTCAATTCAACATTTAAGGTTTGGTAACATGTATTTGTAATTTTAATTAGATTTGTTGTGGCAACATCGATAGGAGTCAGATGTTAACATAGCAATTCAAATCATGGAAGAGGCGCTTAAATATCCATCTGACGATCCTTTCACTAAAGATTATCATACTCACTTTGATGCTTCTTGGGCAACATGTGATGCCCTCTTAAAGGCTAAAGGTGCTCATACTAGAAAATAAATGTGGAAGGAGAAGGACAAATCGGACCCAAAGCAATGAACAAAACGTCGCTTCTACCCTAACAAGAGATGTACCCATATAACTTCAAGGAAAATACCGAAAAAAAGACAACAAAGGAAGAAATAGAATAACCCTTGTTTCTTTATATCTTTAATTACTTTACATTGTGGTTGATTGGTCGTAGTCAACATCCTGGTTGTTTGTACTAAACATTTTGATTGTTAAAAAATGTGATTGTTTGTTAAACATTTATCCTGATTCTTATGTACGTTTTATTACTAAACATTGTTTCATTATTTAATTATTAAGGATTATATGATAAACATCATGAGAATCTTGGTGTTGCAACCCTTGTATTTTATGGCAAAATTTATTGGATAAATCCCACGACCAACTCAGACCGGGGTGATGCTCCCACGTCCAACCTAAACCGTTGTATACATTACACAAACATGGAACACCGTGGTATATCCTTATATTTTATAGCCAGATTCACTAGATAAATTCCACAACTAACTCAGGCTGTGATTAGTCTCCCATGGCCAACCTAAATCATGGTATGTATTCCCACGACCATAGTAGATCGTACGAAACTCTTAAAATTTTGGGCAAATCACTGGGTGAATTTTACGACTAACTTAGACCGTGGTGAGTCTCCCAAAGTCAACCTAGATCACAGAATGCATTAACACAGCCATAGCAGACTGTAGAAAACCCTTGTATTTTTGGGCAAATCACTGCATCGATTTCACGACTAACTCGGACCGTGGTGATGCTCCTATGGCCAACCTAAACCATGGTACGCATTACCAAGGCAATGGAAGACTATAGAAAACCCTTGGAAATTTTGACAAATCACTGCATGAATTTCATAACTAACTCAGACCGTGGTGAGTCTCCCAGGGACAACCTAAATCGTGGTGTGCATTACCAAGACCATGGCACACCGTGGGAGATCATTACATTTTATGGCAAAATTTACTGGATAAATTACATGAATAACTCAGGCTGTGGTGATGCTCCCATGGCCATCCTAAATTGTGGTAGGTGTGGAGTCAATTGTTGTGCGACACAAATAAATATGAAAGAGGTAATGACCAATAAAGAACAAACAAAATGTCAATCACACAACAAAAGGTGTACGTGGTTCAGCAAAGATGTGCCTACGTCCACGGTGGTGCAGTCAGTATTATTTCTCTATATTCTGAAGAGTAAGTACAGAGAATACAACTTGTCCTTTGCCCCGGACCTAGGGTTTAATTTATACATGTGTATGATAGTTAGTGGAGATGATGGGTTCCTTTATATTAGCCATCTTCCCTATCCCTTCCCTTCATGGGATTGTGCTCCCCTATAACTTCTCTTCATGGGATCGTGGGGAGAGACCGGACCAATATGAAAGATAGAGGGCTTGGACATTGGGCCGCCAGAACTGGGCTACTCGTCCAGGCCCATGGTTCTCAATTATGGGTACCTACAATTGCCCCTAAATTTGTTGGGCCATGTTTATGGGTCCAATGAATTTAAATGATCAGCCATTACGGCTGATTTGTGATTCTTTGAAAACTGTGAAGTTGCTTTGGCGGCACCCGCTTCGCTATCCGTGCACTATGATTAGAATTGAAGGCTTGTTGGGATAGCCACTTTTTCATTCGTCGTTTCAGCCTTTCCAATACTCTTCCTTATTCTGAGAACTCTAGCGCCTCGTACCTTCCTCTCTGAATTCCCATTCCCATTGCTTCTTAGTCGTCTTGAGCTCGTGCTTCTTCATCACTTGAAACGATCTTCTGTTTTGTAAGTTTCTTGTGACCTTTCTTTGCACTTTCTCTTTGGTTTGTAGGATTTGATTTTTTCAATGGCAAAGATTGGAAATAGGTCAATCTCTGAGTTTAGGAAGTTCTACAATATCCCTGAGTGGGTAGATATTGAATGTTGTGCCTCCCCGCCTAGGAACGTTAGGGATATAGAGGATGCTCACTGGATCCATGTTTTGTTGCTCTCCCGGGGGGGGGGGGGGGGGCTTACTTTTCCCCCTAATGATCTATTTCTGTATTTTTTTGGTTATTTTGATATTGTTCCCACACAGTGCTCGCCCAATGTGTGGAAGATAATAAATGACGTCCATAGAATAAACCAGTTGTATGGTACTAGGTTAGGACTTGCTGAGATCTGTTTCTGCTATTCCTTCTCTCGAACTAGCTCAGGTGTTTTATACCTCAAAGCTAGGAGTCCTGATAGGGTATTGGTAGTAAACCTACCTGATTCCCATAAGGACTACTGGCAAGAGGGTTTCCTCGTTAGGAATTGGCAGTTCCCTCCCCAGTTTGAAGGTTCGAGGTCTGAGAGGTTCACTGTCCCTTTTTATGGGGAAGAATATATAGGTAGACATTGTACTGTTATTTCAACCTTTGCTGGATTGTGATTTTTCTAACCTCTTTGCTTTTTCTTTCACAGTGAGGACAAAGAACTTGGAGCCTGCTCTCAGCGAGGTTTGCATCTCGGAGTTGGTGAAAGCTTGGAATATTAGGGAGCCTCTGGGTGACGGCGAGCATCCCAGGTCTGCTACCTTTTTGCTTGAGTACAAGAACACAGGCTCTAGTTTCATAGCATGACCTGTGGAAAGTGTGCCAGAGTTTGATTTTTTAGGAGAGACTACTGCTGAGCCGATACCGTTGGACGAAGAAGAGAGCAGCTCTGAAAGTGAGCCTGCTAGTAATCTTGGTGAAGGGAGTTCTGACAGTAGCAGCTCTTCTGATTTTGAGAAGGCTTCTAAGGCTCGAGGATCGTCGAGTACTTTCAGCAGTTCTGGTGAAGATATGCCTCTAAGAAAGAACCTGATCAAAGATGATGATATTGATGACTCTGTGCTTCTTGCACAAAGGTCAAAGAAACAGAAGACTGTATCTGGGGTTGTGGCTATAGGTTCTCGACCTTCCTCTCAGGAGCAAGAGAGGAAGAGGAGAGAAGAAGAGCAGGTGAAAGAGAGGGAGAGAAAGAAAGAGGAGGAGAAGAAGAAGGTGGAAGAAAGGAAAAGGGTCGAGGAGAGGAGAAAAAGAGAGAGTGAGAGGGAGGAGGAGAAGAGGAGAGCTGAGGCAAGGACGAAGGCCGGGCAGGCCTTAGTTCCAGTGTCTGCCCTGCCAGAGGGAGCTTCCATGGCAATCTCCCCTCAGCTAGCTCCGGCCCTGCTTGAGAAAGCTGTCCTCCCGGCTGATCGCCAAAGGGCAATAGGTTCAGAGCATTTGGCCCTTCAGGCTAGTCAGAGGCTTACTCTGGTAAGGTTTCTTTTCCTCTCGTGTTTTGCTGACTTCCCTTACTTTCCTTTTCTTATCTCTCTTTCTTTTTCGTAGTTCGTTACCGACTTCGCTGTGCTGTATCGCTCATGCGACGAGCTGGTGAAGAAGAATAGTGAACTGGAGCAAGAAAACTCTGCCTTGAAGCTGAAGGGTAAGGAGCTCGAGGCCAGTTTCAAGGCTGTTGATGCTGCTAGGATCTCGTCTGATTTGGCCCTTGCTACTTCTGCTCGCGAGAGAGATGATGCGGTTAGGGAGCTGGGTAAGCTGAGGAAGGCTTATGATTTGGTATGTACGAGCAAGCTGGACCTTGCAGAGAAGAGCAGAGTGCTGTCCGAGCAACTGGAGGCAGAGAAAGCCCAGGCAACCACCATGAAGGAGGACTCATACAACTCTGGGTGGGCTACTGCTTATGATGATGCTGAGGCTAAGATTGGCTACATCAGCAGTCTGAATTTCAAGAAGGGCTGGAACAAAGCTCTTCTAGCTGCTGGTGTGGATGCTGAGTCTCCCTTGTTTTACGAGCACGACCCGGGTCCCAAGCCAACTGTGGATGAAGAAGCTCCTGCTCCAATTATCGAGGGTGCTGATCTTCCCTCGGATACAGTTCCTGCTGAGGGGGACTCTTCTGCTGCAGCTGATAAGGGGAAGCAGCCAGACACCACTGGGCAGTCTGAGGTTGCCAGTTAATCTGTTTTTAGGATTTTCTTTTATTCTTTTTGCTTGTAATCTCCCAAGCTTTTTTTTCTGCTCGATGTACTTGGCCTTTATTAATGAATGATAAGATTCTCCATTTTGTTTACGCTGATCCCTTTTTCTCTTTTATCTTTCTTTTATCTGTAGTTGGTTGATGTGGATGACTATATTCCTGTTACCTCCCAACTGGGTAGGACTCTTGGTCCTAATGCAAGCCCTGCAGTTCGCCAGGCCTTTGCTAGACTTTGTAGGTTTGCTAAGTCAAGGAACCAAAAATATAAGGATCAGTCCGAGCTGGTGGCCAAGTTGAAGGACAGGCTCCAGGAGATGGAAGAAATCGGTGCTTCGGTGCAAGAAGAAGTCAGTGCACTGAGAGCAAGGTTGCTGTAGGCCACCGAGATTAACCAGGTCGGGGAGTTCTTGCAGCAGGAGAATAAAGATTTGAGGAGGGAAGTCTTAAGTCTTAAGGAGCATTCGCCGAGCATCGTTCTTGCAGTCCTACAAGGCTCTTCTTCGTCTCGAGCTGCTCGGCCTTCCCTCCCGCGTGCTGTTAGGAGTGCCAGGGGTAGGAACAGGGAAGGCGAGGAACAGCGTGAGAGGGAGGTGGAGGAGCTGCGCGGTGATGTTCGGCGAGCTTATGTGACTGCTGCTGGGCTCCAGAGGGACGTCACCCGATTACGGCATTTGTTCAAGAACGGTCCTCGACAAGTGTGGTCCGATGGCTACGATCAATGCTGGCTGGATGCTCCGGTGAGACTATCAGAGTTCGAGGAGCTCTCCTTCATCAGAGGGTGGTTGAGTGCCCTCAAAGAGCTGCAGGTCCTGAGGAACTCGTCGTTGTGGTATCGACACGAGATGTCCTCCTCCACTCTGATGCCCAATCCATTCAGGTTGTATGATCGATGGATCCCCATTGATGCTATTCCCCGACAACTATTGGAATTGGACGCAAATGAGGTCATGGAGGAGCTCGCCCCTGCTCCTGATGATGGAAGGAGAGTTAAAGTTGTTGATTATCTTGCTCATAGGCTTCCACCTCCTTGAGATTTTGTTACTCTTTTTCTTTTTGATAATTGTAAATGCTTTGGGCGAGCTTCACCGACTAAACATGTATTATCATTGTTTGTAAATAGAAAAGATTAATGAAAAGTTCGAGTTTTGGGCGATTTTTCCGACTAAACGTGTTCATTCAATCCTTTTATATTTTTGTTGCTTCACAATCCTTTTTATTTTGTCATGTGAGTATCCGCCCAGTACAGTATAAGAATACCATTGTGCCCCCACTTTACCTTTTAGGTTGTGTCATCACACTCCCTTAGGCCTAAGTAGGGCAATTAGCGAGGACACACCTGGTATTGGATGTCTTCATCCGATCAGGATTTTGTTCAACCAAAGTAGGTTTCATGCCTAAGAATACTCTGTAGGGCTTCATATATTGCCAGGGGCAATGCTAATAGGTCTGTCGTGCTTCATGATGATGACCTGAGGAGGGGTGTTCCCCTGCTATGTCGACCATTATGCCTGTGATTTGGAAGGGATGTGTGATAAAATATGGCCGTTACTAATTAGAGAGTGATTAACTGAGAGATTTTCATTAGTGAAATGAGAAATGAACTGTCACATAACGAATACAATAAAAGATTTAATAATAAAGTTCCTAAAAATAGAATTTCTTGAGATTAGCCGCGTTCCATGCTCGTGGTATCTCCCTGCCCTCCATCGCTTCCAAATGATAGGCACCTTGTAGGTCGTCTCTAATTATCTTATAAGGTCTTTCCCAGTTTGGGACCAGTTTGTCGTCTGATGGCTTCACTATGTTGCCCAGAACCTTTCTTAGAACGTGGTCCCCAACTTTGAATTTCCTCGGATTGACCCTTTTGCTGTAGTGCTTCGTGAGCTGTTGCTGATAGCTCGCTAGTTTCACTAGGGAAAGATCCCTGCGTTCGTCGGTCAGGTCGAGTTCAGCGAGCAAAGCCTCATCATTCTGGCCTTGTTTGACAAGATCGGATCTCATTATCGGCAATCCCGCTTCTAGTGGGATGATCGCCTCCATACCATATGTTAGTGAGTATGGTGTTTCTCCTGTTGCTCGCCTAGGGTTCGTTCTGTATGCCCATAGGATATGCGGTAGTTCGGTTTCCCATGCGCCTTTGGCTCGTTCTAACCGCTTCTTTAATCCAACGATCACTATTTTGTTGGAGGCTTCAGCTTGTCCGTTGCTTTGAGGGTAGGCCACCGAGCTGAAGTGGTGCCTGATCCCGTGTTCGTTGCAGAAGTCCTGGAAAGGGCCACTCTCGAATTATGTCCCATTGTCAGTGATGATGATTCTGGGGATTCCGAATCGAGTGATTATATTTCTCCATACGAACCTTATCATGTCAGCATCTCGGATGTTCGCTAGTGGTTCTGCCTCGATCCACTTGGTAAAGTAATCAGTTGCGATCAACAGGTGCTTGCGATTGCCGGCAGCGGTGGACAGTGGTCCCACGATGTCCATTCCCCACTAGGCGAAGGGCCAGGGACTGGTCAGGGATTTTAATTCGCTGGCGGGCTGGTGGACCATGGGAGCGTGAAGTTGGCATTTTAGGCATTTGCGGACATATACTGCGGAGTCCTTTTGCATGTATGGCCACCAATAACCTTCCTTTATTTCTCGGAAGGCTAGATACCTTCCTCCGATATGACTTCCACAGATTCCTTTGTGAAGCTCGTGAAGCACTGCCTTGACATCGCCTGGGTGGACGCATCTAAGGTAGGGGCCAGAGAAAGATCTTTTATACAAGTCGCCTCCTGTGGATAAGTGAAAGCGAGCAGCTTTGACTCTTATCTGGTGGGCAGTTCTCTTGTCCTCTGGAAGCATTCCGTTCTTTAAATAGTCCTTCAAGGGATCCATCCAGCTGGGGGCTGATTCTAATTGGAGTATTGGTTTTGCTTTTGTCAGCTCGCAGTTGGGGTAAATGCTTGGGAAATTGAGGAAATCGATAGGGATGACCCTTTTTAAGGTTAGAATCAACTGCCGAGATCAGGGCTGCTAAGGCATCAGCGTGGCTGTTTTGCACCCTGGGAAACTGTTGGATGTTGATCTCTTCAAAGCTCGTCATTAAGTTTTTTACCAAGGAGAGGTAGGCTGCCATTCTCTCATCCTTTGCGTTATAGTCTCCACTTATCTGATTGGAAACTAGTTGCGAATCATCGAATACCTGCAAATGCTTTGCTCCCAGAGTTTATGCCTTTTGGAGACCTGCTATTAGGGCTTCGTATTCTGCTTCGTTGTTGGAGGCTGTAAATCCCAGCCTGATTCCTTGCTCAAGGACTGTGTTTTTTGGAGTGATGAGAATAATTCCTACCCCTGCCCCTTTTGAGTTGGAGGCTCTATCAACGAATAGTTTCCAGCTTTCCACTGTAGCTTGGTTATTTTGTTCTGTTGGCTTAGGCTTGTCGAAGGGTTCTTCGCCTGTGAATTCAGCTATGAAATCAGTAAGGATTTGAGCCTTGATAGCTGTCCTTGGTTGAAATTGGATGTCAAATCGGACGAGCTCGACTGACCATTTAGACAGTCTGCGCGACAAATCCGCCTTCCTTAGGACAGCCTTGAGGGGGTGTGATGTGAGGACGATGATCGTATGAGCCTCGAAGTAATGCTTTAGTTTCCTCGAGGCCATTACTAGGGCGAATGCAAGCTTTTCCAATGGTAGGTAGCGCTGCTCGGCATCTAATAAGGTTTTGCTCGCGTAATATACTGGATGTTGGATTCCTGTAACTTCACACATTAGCACTGAGCTGACTGTATGACTGGATACAGAGAGGTAGAGGTACAAAGAGTCCATTTGCTGTGGTATGACAAGCAATGGTGGAGAGCTTAGGTAGGACTTGAGCTCGTCTAATGCTCGCGAGCAATCTGGGGTCCATTCTACTGTCTTGCTGCCTTTTAAGAGTTGAAAGAAAGGCTTGCATCTCTCGGAGGATTTAGAAATGAAACGATTTAGAGCAGCGAGCATTCCAGTGAGCTTCTGTACATCTCGGACTGTGCGAGGAGGTTGCACTCTGTTGATTGCATCAATCTGGTCCGGATTAGCCTCTATGCCTCGCTTGCTGACCAAATACCCAAGAAACTTTCCTGACTGGACACTGAAGGAACACTTACTCGCATTGAGTTTCATTCGGTACTTCCTGAGGATTTCGAAGGTACTTGACAGGTCCGAGAGGTGATTCTTCTTCTCCTTGCTCTTGACGAGCATGTCGTCTATGTAGACCTCCATTGTGTCTCCCATTTGATTCTTGAATATTTTAGTAACTAGCCGCTGATAGGTTGCCCCTGCATTTTTTAGCCCAAAAGGCATGACCTTGTAACAGTATAAACCAACTGTCGTGATAAACGTCATTTTGTCCTGATCTGGGGCATACAGGGGAATCTTGTGATATCCTGAGTACGTGTCCAGGAAACTCATTCGTTCGTGGGCTGCGGTGGAGTCTACTAGTTGGTCTATTTTCGGAAGAGGGAAGCTATCCTTGGGGCAGGCTTTGTTGAGATCAGTGAAGTCTATGCAAACTCTCCACTTCCCGTTGCTTTTCGGAACTACCACTGGGTTGGATAACCATTTTGGTAATTGCACTTCCCGTATGGATCCTGCATCCAGCAGTTTTTTGACTTCTTTTTCTATTGCTCTGGCTTTCTCGGGAGCAGTTTACCGTGCCTTCTGCGCTATCGGCTTGAATGTGGGATCGACGTGCAACTGATGGCAAACCATATTGGGATCGATTCCTGGCAGCTCATAGGGTTCCCAAGCGAAAACATCTATGTTGCTTCTGAGTAAGGTTGACAAATCCTTTTGCTCTTGGTCAGTGAGTGACGCTCCGATCAGGAAGATCCTGTTGTTGTCGCCTTCTTTAGCCGTCACTTCTACCAGGTCCTCGACGACATGCTCGGAGGGGAGGAGCCTGGTCTCTTCTAATCCAGGCCTTCCATATTTTAATTGCTATTTGGAAGGGATTGCCCCTTCCTCCACTTTCTCGCTGGGTTGAACGGCTTTTTTCTCTGGCTTCGGTCGGATGGCCGCTATGAAGCACTTCCTTGCCATCGCCTGGTCGCCATGTATCTCCATTACTCCCCGCTCGGTGACATATTTGAGTTTCTGGTGGTAGGTCGAGGAGACTACCTTCATTGCATGAAGCCATCCCCTGCCGAGGATGGCCTGATACGGTGAATCGATGTCGACCACAAAGAATTCGATCATCTTGGAAACATTTTCAGCGAGTACTGGCAGTACTATTTTGCCCATAGGCATGGTCATTTTTCCAGCGAAGCCGACCAGAGGGACGGTGGTTCCCTTTAGGTCGGCGATGTTCAACTTAAATTTCCAGAACAGGTCGATGTACATTACTTCGGATGAGATTCCTTGATCGAAGAGCAGCCTGTCGATGTCAAAGTTGGCTATCCTGAGTGTAATGACTAAGGCATCATGATGTGGGGTCCTTACTCCCACAAGATCTTCATCCGTGAAGATAATATGCTTGTTGTAGTTGATGTCCTCTGCTCGCCGACGTTTTCCTGACTGTGATTTTGCTGGGTCAATCTGAAAAGCTTGCATTACCACTGTATGTTTCTTTACCTCCATTCGAGCTGAGTTACCTTGGATTTGCTTAACGTCAGATATTCCGTGGATTACTGCGAATTCGTGTCCGGCGTCATCTTCTAATACGTTGTTGGTTTTTGCCTCTTTGTGGGCAGCCACTTTCTCTGCCTTCTTTTCCACAAATTCATTCAAATGTCCGGACTGGGCCAACTCCTCGAGGTGGGACTTAAGAGCCTTGCAGTGCTCGGTCTTATGCCCTCCCTCTTTGTGGAAAGTGCATCTTAATGCATTGTTTCTTTTCGAGGGGTCTCCTCCCATTTTCCGGGGCCATTTGATGAACGGCTCATCCTTGATCTTTGCGAGAATTGTGTAAATCGGCTCTTTGAAGATGGTGTTGACCGCCTGGAACGATTTTGTTACGTCAGGGTTCCCTCCGCTTTTGGATCCATTCTTGCCCCCACTCTTTCCTCCTTTCTTCTGGTTTTCAACTTTCTCACTTCCCTTGATAGTGAGCTTGGCTTGACCGTTCTCTCCTACATTAAAGCGGGTGACGTCTTCCACCTTTGCGTATTTCTCAATTCGGTCCATCAGGTCGTCAATGGTCATAGCTTCCTTCTTCGTCAAGGACTGGTAGAGGAGGGAAGAGCTAGGTAATCCGATTTTGAAGGAAGCCACTGCCACCTCTTCCGCGCAGTCCTCAATCTCATTGAATAACTCCCAGTACCTCTTCGCATAGTCTCGGAGTGTTTCTTGAGGCGTTTTCTTCATGGTTAATAGAGCATCCATCCTTTTGGGATGGGAGCTGCTGGTGATGAACCGGGCCGTAAAGAGCTCGGTCAGGGATTTGAAATTTCTGATGGATCGGTGAGGAAGTTTTTCTAACCATTTCTGAGCCACGTCATGGAGGCTCGAGGGGAAAATACAGCACATCAGTGCATCCCGGTGATTCCAGAGGGTCATGGCCTGCCGGTACTTCCTGACATGATCAATGGGATCAGTCTTCCCGTCGTAAATCTTGAACCTCGGAATGGCAAATTTCTTGGGAGCCTCTTCCTCTTCAATTTCCTTCATGAAGGGTGACTTCATCTGGGTCTTGAGAGCTCTCCTGGCGAGTTCTCTAGTCGACCTGGTACCGCGATGAGCTGGATGCTGGTCCATTTCTCTACAGACCAGGTTCCATATGTTTTCTTCGCTGCGAGCAGGGCTCTGGTAGCTGCGAGCTTTTCTTAGTTGTTCGCGGAGGTCGTCATCTGAGTCGCCACCTTCTACCCCTTGATATTCCCCCTAGGGATCCTTCCTCGGCTGCGATATTTTCTCGCCTGAGGGCTAGGAGTGCGATAGGGGTGTCTCCTGGTATCAGGACGTAGTTCCTTCTCCAGTCTTTCCAGTCTCCTTTTCAAGCGAGCATTCTCAACCTCGTATCTGCGAGAAGACTCCCTTTGCTCATGGAGCCTTGCCTCGTATGCATTAATTAATCTGAATATCTGCGTGGACCTGGTCGGTCCTTGACTCTCTTCTGAGGCTGGCCTTTCTAAACGAGCCCCATGATCTGAGCGTCGGACCTCAGACCTAATCCTGCGAGGAGCAGGTGGCTCTTGAATGTCTCCTACTTGAGGAGCGTTGCTGCTGTGACCAGACATCTTAGATTATTTTCTTGGCATGGGCTCTTCTCAGGGAAAGATGAACGTTTCCCACAGACGGCGCCAATTGTGGAGTCAATTGTTGTGCAACACAAATAAATATGAAATAGGTAATGACCAAGAAAGAACAAATAAAACGCCAATCACACAACAACAGGTGTACGTGGTTCAGCAAAGATGTGCCTACGTCCACGGTGGTGCAGTCAGTATTATTTCTCTATATTCTGAAGAGTAAGTACAGAGAATACAACTTGTCCTTTGCCCCGGACCTAGGGTTTAATTTATACATGTGTATGCTAGTTAGTGGAGATGATCGGTTCCTTTATATTAGCCATCTTCCCTATCCCTTCCCTTCATGGGATTGTGCTCCCCTATAACTTCTCTTCATGGGATCGTGGGGAGAGACCGGATCAATATGAAAGATAGAGGGCCTGGACATTGGGCCCCAGAACTGGGCTACTCGTCTAGGCCCATGGTTCTCAATTCTGGGTACCTACAGTATGCATTACCGTGGCCATGGCAAAGCCTAGGAAACCCTTGTATTTTCATTACAATTCTCTGCCACATCCAACAACAAATATACAACATTATTAAAAATATTAAACATAGTTATATCCAACACTCATATCAAATATTCATATCCAAAATGATTATTCAACATTCATATCCAATATGATTAAAAGTGTTAAATATAGTATATCCAACATTTAAATAAAAACATTCATTTGACTTTTTAACATTTTATATACAACATGATTGTTTGTCATAATCATTCATAAAAAATACAATTGCCAACCCACTAATTAATTTACATATTATGTTACAAAAGTTACAATTACACACTGATCAATCATGATTTGGTCAAAACAACTTCGGCATTCAATTCAATTAAAATCGGTTCATCCCTTGTTAGTTCCTCTTTCGGAAAAATTTCCTTGAATATAAACAGGCGTTGTTTGAATAGAACTTCCCACCCTAGTTCATCGATTGATGCCTTTGACTTCTAATTTGATACAATTGGGGGTATGGGATAAAATCGGGTGCACTTCATGGTCACCCAATGACAATTATATATGTTCAATAAGTAAACTATTGTGTTATCTTCTTGAATAGGTTTTGGACCCTTATCAAAGTTAGGCATTGAGGCTTCGATATTAACACTACCATTACTTTCAGAGCATTCACCTCTAGATATCCAAACTCAGGCATTATGAACCAATGATCTCTCATGATGGAATGCTTTAAAATATTCAATCTACTTTCATACTCGTCGATGGTATATTATGTCATGATAGAAGAATATAATTCCTAGTCCTGACGTAGCTCAGTCAACATTTGACTACACATAGGATGAGAGTGACTAAGTGATTCTTCAATACCCACCCCCCGCGTTAAGATGGTGAATCCACAATTACCATCTGAACTTACCTCATATACGTCCTCAACAAATGATTGGAAGAAATACAGTACATGCTTCATATATAGCTTTGTGTAAGTAGACCACAAATTCGATTTCTTAGTTATATAAGGTGCCCTCGCCTCTAACTTCTTGCCACGAATCTCACTCATATTTGGAGGATCCTTTTCCCATGAACATGGGAATCTCTTGTTAGATGTATTTTTTTTCAAGACCTTTGGTCTCCCCCTTGACTTAATTGAAGTGGACTCCATCAACGATCAACGGTGTGCAAGATGGTTGAGTAATCTCCATTAGTTTAGCTCACATCACTTGTTGTTCGGCATCCCCCGCTTTATTCCACCTCTTCGTTAATAAAATCATCTCGGGTGTATGATCAAGATCCCAAAACTTATAACATAGGGGACTATAATAAGCTTATTCCCATTATTTTATAACGCCCATGTTGGAATGACATCACCCATGTTATCGCATTTGGCCAATTCACAAGTGCACGAAAGGCCATAGATTGTACGGTTTTTGTGCCCTCGTGCTATTTTTGTTAATTGAGTGTTAGTTGTAAATTCAAATAAAACCATCCTCATACAATGTATCTCCCCTAGTATTAAATCTAGAGTAAGTTTGGAGGCTCATCCACGTATCTCTCATAGAAATGGTTCCATGTAAGTGTGCTTTATTGATTGTAAAGACTTTCAAAATTCCAATTTAATTTGAGTCGCTTGAAATTCAAGTAGTGCATCCATCTCTATCCATACTGTGGAAAATGTCCACTTATAACTACGCAAATACTTTTTCAACTGTGCATGGGTTTCCTCGGCCTTATTAGTTGTGCGTTTCTAGTGATGTTGAATCTTATTCATCCATGGATGGGCATGCATAAAATGGTACGGGAACTAACTATTTTCAGAGTATGAAATCATATAAGGACATTGTTTCTTCCAAGTTGAAAGAAAGCATGACCATGCTCTATCATATTCCACATGAGTTTCGGACTTGATCACACCAATCCATCCAGACATAAAGGAATTTTTATCCTAGTATTTTAATCCATATTTTATATAAGTCGATTCAATATTCTTCTGCACAAGGAATAAACATAATTAAATCTTGTCTCTCGAAAATATTTGTCTCGCGACATTCATGCATGATATTTGTCTATCAGACATGAGACCCCGGGAAAAGCTTCTGGCTCATAGACAGATCTCAAATGTTTCAATTCTTATTAAAAAGTATCCTCCTTCTCACACTTCAAAAATACAAATACAATAGAGTATGATTTACCAGTAAAGGTAACCCCGACCATCTCGAAGAAAGGAGTGAAATTAATCATAAGAATAGAAGGGAAGCACTCGTAAAGTAATACGAATGTTTCATGTGCAAAACATATGTCTTCAATGGTGTCATTTTTCTCATCATGTCGATGCCAATGTATGTAATGTTTTTCAAAAAGTAAATGCATGAGTTGTTGCATAACGTTCCGCCTGGCATGCTCTCGTACTTTCATCTTGTGTTTTTCATTGTACACGATTCTTACCGAGGAGCAATTGAAAGGATTCCTTTATTTCATTGTGTGTAGCACCTCCTTCAGACGAATATTATTATAACCCCATCTCCCTTGTGATATTACATTATTCCTCATTTAATCGTCTGGCCTATGGGGATCCAACTAAAGAATAAGAGACCTTGTGATTATATAGACCGCTCATAACTTTCACACCCCACTTACCATCTTCTATCGAGACACCTTTAAATTTAAATAGACAACCACACTTGCGGGTGCCAATATTATGTTTTCTCATCTTTTTTATTTCCTCATCCTTATCCCGTTTGTGAAAAGAGCTTTTTTCACATGCAAGAATTATATGAGGTTTTCTTCTCGATTTCTCCTTCTCGAATTTGATTATAATCAGGATAACATTCATTTTTAGCCCAATCATCTTTCATTATTCTACCATTTTACTTCGATTAATGAATATATGTAAAGATTGAAAATAAACAATTAGTCAATGTGGTCTAGATGACTAAACTCTCAAACTCATTAATGAATAAGGAAAAAACCAACCTCTTCGGTGGTGAATTCGGTGGTATGATCTTGACAAATGGCACATTGAGAGGTTCCCTTATCCATACATACATAAGACATTGAAGAAAATATTTAATATTTATAACACATTGTGCAATATTCACTGGTTATCTTATGTCTTTCGTGGAAAATTACTGTGGATATTGTCAAGTCTGAAAATTCATCCCACAAGCAATAATAGGTTGTGTTACGTCCTTCATAGTAGATTGCTCGCGTGTGGGTTCTTGACCTGCGAACTCCTAAAGTGGTGTGGTGCCAAATGATGATCTATCAATCCGTGTTGCACTAGAACTTGGTATGACAAGTTATCAATCTCCTCCCAATCAATTGAGTTTAATATTTAGTCATCGAGCTGTAATTGTAGATAAATATAAACAATTAATATTTATAAATTAAGTGAACCGTTATAAGGTTACCACGACCAAGTTGAACCATGAAATCTTTGTATTCACGGCCAAGATAAATCGTAATAAGGTTACCACGGCCAAGGTAAGGTGTGAGAACCATGGCCAAAGTTATTCGCGTATTGTAATGTCCCATAGCCAAGGTAAACCGTGATATACCATATTTTGTGGTTACGGGGGACTATGGGAAGCAATAACACCTATTTTTTTTTCTTTTTTTGGGCTTGTTTTCTTACATTTCTTGATTTATAATGATTAAATATCACATGTGTAAATATTTAGTACCTCAAATGACTCCAATGTGAGAGTGTAATCTAAACATTAAACATCCTTTATGTCTTTGGATTTTTTATTATCCATTGTCATTCTTGTTATTGTTAAGCTGTAAAAAATGAAGAAAACAACCACACAAACATTGCCAAACACAATGTATTGTGTATAAACAAGGTTGGATTGAAAAACAAAAGTTTTGTTTTTGAGGGTTTGAGCCGTGGACAATGTTTTTTCATGGTTGCGAGATGGAGGGATTTGTTTGGGGTTTTGAAATTTTGGGTATTGGAAGGTTCAAATTTTTGTTATTATGTGAAAGGGAATTATAGACTTTTTAATAAAATTATAAGTGTTAAATTTGTGGTGTTTGATGGTGGAAAATTTGTTTTTTTAATTTTGTTGTGTCTTGGAGATTATTTTGGGGTGGGAATATCACCACACTTTTCGTATACAATATTTAAAATCCTTCAACTATTTTCCAACCTCGTTTGTTGAGCGTATACCACTAGCCTGGTGTTCATTTATCCGATACACTTAGCCCTCTCCATGATGACATTTTATTTTTGTGTATGACCCACATGTTTGTTAATTAATAATCTGACTGACGAAGAAAATTTTAAGTTGTGTAGTTCATTTATTATTACGAGGCAAAAAAAAATTAATAATAAATTTGACTAATTTTTGTAATCTTGAATGGGTACTTTCCTAGTCGTAAGGTCTTAACAACAACGCTCCACGTATTATTTTGCACATATGAATTTATTATTTGTGCCTCCATCACTAATTATATATCCCTCTAAATATTTATTCTGGAAACACATGAATGGAACTGTGTCCTTTTTTATTCTAAACCCGAATTTTCACTGATTATCCACCCTATTAATAGTCAATATTATGTTATGCCTAAATTTAAGCTTCAATTCAAACATCATATGTTAATATATGCGTATTTGTCAACTCCGCTAAATCTCAGTCCAACAAAATGTCAATAGAGTTCTATGAAATCCATAGACATGTATAAAGTCCATAGCTTAAGTGCACCAGACCTAAAAGTCCATAGAGATACTATTGGTACCAAATAGGCTCCTTGACATAGATTGTTATCTCTCGGTCATCATTTAGATCAATTAAACACTAGTGACTTGGAAACTTTCCCAAAGTATGTTATTTATTTCAAATCTATAAGGAGGAATAAAACATAATGTTTTAACTATCCAGATTAGGGAGTGTTCACAGGCATAGATTCTTAGATATTGGAGACCATTTAAGCAGAAGAGTTCAACATTTCTATGTAAGTCATCGGAGAAGGTGAGCATTAATGACTCCCAACTAGAAAAATTAACACATTTTTCTAGCCTAAGCTCAAACAAGCTCACTTTATTAACTATAAATGCCAACACATCATTTATGGTAGCCAAGTTGATAGTTGAGTTGTATTTATTACACACTTGTATTCTCTCTCTCTCTCTCTCTCTCTCTCTCTCTATCTATCTATCTATCTATCTATCTATCCATCTCTATCTCTCTCTTATAATCCTTTGCCTCCCAAAATTTATTGTATTTGTCCTCCGAGAAATTTTAACGTAGTCTCGGGGCATTTGTAACTTGGTTTTTGGCCCACATTTAATATGAAAGAGAAAAACTTTTTAAGTCCGTGGACATAGGCCTAACTCTTTGTATTGAACCTTGTTAAACACTTGTGTCAAATTCATTTATTTATTTTCATTATCCAAGTCCAACTCACACACTTCATATTAGGTGAAGTCCAAGGTCTTCCATATTTTGGCTTCCTAAGGCTTGGCATCATCGATGATTGACTATTGGGTTGAACTTCTTTAGTCCGCGGATCCATCAACAATGTTAGAGAGCGTGGATTAAATGTTTAACAACTAAGAATCCTTGCAAGCCCAGTTAGCAAAGGTATTGGCTCTTCCTAGTCCCATGGACCTCCATCAAAAGGAAATCAAGATAAGAGAATTGTAGAAGTTAGTGGACCTTATACATGATCACTGCTTACAATTTATGACCTTGATGACCTAGTGGTAAAATAATTTTGTACTTTTATCATATTCCTTTAATTAATGAAATGTCTTTGTGTTACAAAATAAATATATTTCCTCAAGAAACTATCAATTAAAGATAATGTTTGAGATAATATGAAAGGTCGAAAGATTAAGGATATCAACATTAGTGTAGCTACACGAGTCTACTTGGAATCAGTCGATTCATAAGCCATTTGTTATTCCCTATCGGTTGAACTGTTAAATCTGCTAGATCAAGTAAAACAACCTAAAGTGAATGAACTTATGAACCATATATTTTTACTGAATTGTACACCTTTGAGTTTGGCTATGAATATGGATGTGCATGAAGATTGGATAGGGAATATTTCTCCTTTTTGGGGGTGAGATGAGAAAGGAATGAAGCTGCAGCGACACCTCACTAACTTTTTACTAAGGAATTAAGTGGATCCTTTGACAAGAAGGGTATGCGATTCTCATGACGTCGTGTGTTGTAAAGGAAGCCCTTTGGGTGGGTTCACAATAGAGAGATGGGACATATATTTAAATTAAAAGTAAGGAAGAAGAGGCCTTTTTTTCTCACTTTTCAAGGTCAATTTCTTCCTACATGTATCATTGCCTAAGTAAGTAGTGCTATAGCTTAATTATCCATTTAAGTTCTTTGATATTTTTAAATAGATATTGTGTTGGTTAATAGTTATAAACTATTAAGTAAATCCTATAGCAATGTGGCAAATCCGAACAAATTCTATGACCCACGGTCCAAGTGACCAAACAAAGGTTATGGCCCATACTCAAAGTGAACAAACTAAGGTTATAAATCACGATACAATAACCAAATAATGGTCATGGAACATGGTTTAAATGACAAAACAAATTCTATGGCCCATGGTCTAAGTGACCAAATAACGGCCACGGCTCATAATTCAAGTGACCAAAGAAAGTCTACGACTCACAGTCCAAGTGACCAAAAAAAGGATATGTCCCTCGATCTCCAAGATAGAACTAAGGCTACGGTACTTTTTGCCAAACTTAGTCTATCACTCATAGTCCTCCTAACCAAATTAAGCCTGTCGACATGGTCTAAGTAACCAAACAAAGGCAACGACCTTTGGTCTCAGTGATCAAACCAAGGCTATTTCCCACAATGTAAGTGATCAAACTAAGGTTATAGACTTTGTTCCAAGTGACCAAACCAAGGCTATAACGGACAAGGCTAAGGTGATGGACCTTGGTCCAAGTGACCAAAGTAAGGTCATGTCCCTTAGTTCAAATGACCAAACTAAGACTACGCTCTCTATCCAAGCAACCAAAACAAACAAGGCTAGGGCCCTCCACGTACGAGGCTATGGCCTAAGCTTTGGCTAAGGTTGATGAGTTTAAAATTAGTATCAATTCAAAAAAATGTGCTTATGATAAAAGCAAATCCCACAACTTGTTGCCAAACATATATTATTAAAAAAACCATTAAATATCTCCCTCTAGGCCTCCAAACCGTAGACAATACCTGAGGAGTAAAAATCATGGAAACACCCTCTTACAAGGGACATATAGGCTCATAAGGACAGAGGCTCCAAAAATGTCAAACCTCGGGATGAAAAAATACATAAACCCTTAAGCTGTGTTTATTTATGAGGAAAGGAAAGGAAAAGTGAAAGAAAATAGCTTTCCTATACTTTTTGTTGTGTTTGGTTAGCAGGAAAGTTGTGGAAAATGATTCTAAAATTTTCCAGTAGGAAAAAATTTCCCACAAAACACATCTTATTACAGACCTACGATTTTGTAAGAAAGTTCTAGGAGAGTTAATATATTATCATGTAAATTATTATTATTATTATTATTATTATTATTATTATTATTATTATTATTATTATTATTATTGTTATTATTATTATTATTATTATTATTATTATTATTATTATTATTATTATTATTATTATTATTATTATTATTATTATTACTACTACTTTTATTATTATTATTGTTCTTACAACTGGTACTAAAATATTTACCAATAACTATTCATTATAATACGCTATATTTTGATATTTTTACTAATTAAATGTTCATATTTTTTTATTCATATATACTAATGTTTGAGTTAAATGGATGTTTATTACACAGATCATATTTTCTGGTGGTTAAAATAAGGAATATAATATATATATATATATATATATATATATATATATATATATATATATATATATATATATATATATATATATAATTTTTTATTTTTTTTGTTTATAATTTTCTTACAGTTTTGCTCGTGTTAACCAAACACACGCAAGAAAATAATTTTCCTTTTCCTTTACTTCACTTCACTTCACTTTTCTCGGGAATCATTTTTTTGCTTACCTTTATCGAAAAACAAATGTAGCCTCAAATATCTAGTATATATATATATATATAGTTAGTTAGTTAGAGTCTCATGTACATACCAAACGGTACATACCAACGGTGCATACTAATTTTTTAAAAGAGTAAAAAAAATATTTTTCTGCTGATTTTTTTATATGATGTTTAAACATTTCAATAAATCCATATAACAAAATCAACTCAAAATAATATTTTTTAAAATAGCAAAAAACGTTTTTTTGTCCTGATTTTTTTAGATGGCTCTCCCAAAATGTTTAAATACGACATAAAAAAACTCAACTCAAAATCATCTATAAAATGGGCCCGTGTTAGCGGTATGTACCAGAGCCTGACTCTCTCTCTCTCTGTATATATACATCACTGACAGTCAAAGGAAGAATAAACACAGTCATATAGGTGGACCGGTATGTAAATCATTAATGTTTTGTCAGTAAAACTGGTGTGTTGGATATTAGTAGATAAATAATTTTAATTAGAATGTAAAATTATAATTAAAATTGTGTTTATAAAATTTTAAATAGGAAAATGGTGTGTGAAAAGTTATGCCCTTACATGAAAGGTCATACCAGTTTGCAAAGGTATTGACAATTTATGAAGGGTCGAGGCCATTCAGAAAAGATGACTATTCATGAAAAGGTGTCTATATTTATACAAATAGACCTATCCTTCTTCATTTTTAATAACTAATTTTAAGAGGCATGTCATGTACTGTTCTTTCTCCTTGAGTTAATACATGGAAAAGTACATCATATAGTTTGGATCCATTAGATATATATATAGTTTGAAGTTTTTCTTCTATAAAGATGAAAATCTCATTCTATCATGAGAGAAAGACATTCAACTAACATTGGACACCGATGAGGGGAAATATTTGTCTAAAAGAAATTGTATGGGATAGGGAATCTAAGTTAAAAATGAATTCATTTGCAGACAAGGAATCGTATTTTGAAATACATTCCCTCTTAATTCACCCATCAAGGTATTATGAATTTTTAGCATAATGTTTAGACATTTTCATCAATTGTTCACAAGGACACAATTTGATCCACATAAAAATGTTTCATTTAATAAATGCACGACTAAATCAATGAATATGTCAAGGAATAAAAAGAGGAATGTATTATATCCATTTGGGTCAGATTCCTCCAACGCAAGCTTGCCTCAAAATTGGAGGGGTGAGAAAAGCAAATAAATCCCTCTCTCCGTGCGTGCGGTGCCACTCGTGCTAATCTTCGCAGGCTGCTATGGATATAAATCGACCATTATCAAAGGGGAGAAATATGTAGAAATGAATTCACCAGCCTATTTTTCTCAAAACAGGCAATAGAATGTACTCGTCCCGAGAGAACGACATCACAAGACATAATAATGCACATGAAACCAAATGAGTCGAGGGTCCAGGAACTAAGTTAGAAATAAGAAGGTGTTAGGAACCCATTCCACCCTTTCAGTCTCTCATGGGATATAATAATATTCTCCGTTTCTCTAAAATCTGATACGTGTGTACATGGGAAAGACGGAATCATCCTAAGGAATGTACAAAAGAATAATATAAAATTACAATGCGAGTGTTTGTCAAATAAAAAATCAATATGAAGAATTGAGTGTGTATATCAAACGGGACACGAATATGTAGGAATACGCATATTTTCCATACTACTAATTGCAAGAAAACATAAAGTGACTAAATGAGAAAATAGGAATTGAATCCCATGATTGGCTCGGGATGCCTACATATCCCAAAAGGCATCAACATCCACGAAGTTCGATAACACGCAAGGGTGGGGTTTAACCTATAAATCCTAAATTAGAACTTTCTTCGAGTTTTTTTTGGGAAATGTGCACAATTGTAAGGAGTGTGGATTATAAGGAAATTCGAGTTTAGGATTTATTGGAAAACCCTCTTTTTGGCTTTTTTAGATTTTATGAAAATAAGATATATGTGTACTAAATAATAAAAATGGAGATTAGTTTTGAAGCGAAGAAAGGAAACAAAGATATAAGAAAAGTGGATAGAAGAGTAAATAACTAATATTAATTGAATGAGTTGTAAATGGATAAGAGTAGACCTTTAGGAGGAATTTAATTCTATTTTTGTAGTAGCAGTGGCTGATTTTTTATGTGGTTGGATGGTGGTGAGGTAAAAGTAAAAATTGTGGTGAAAGATGGATAAGCGTGATGTAAGAAATTGAAGAGAACGTTTGGAAAAATTAAATTCTGGCGCACTGATTTCGAGGATAATGTTCAGGAAAAGGGGGTCCTTGAGAATAAGGTCATGGTCCCCTTAAATAGTAAAAAATTGGCGTTTCAAGGGGTTTTGATATCCATGGCACTTGGCCTGCCTATCTGAACACCCTTGCCTTACTCGTGAAGAAAAGTACACCCTGCCGATATGCAAGGAGTCTGGGGTGCCAATAGGCAGTCTGGAACGAACTTTTTGGAAAATCAAGCTTAAAATGCAAAACGTAAGTCCAAATCGTGAACGGATGGGACCATTAGAAAGGGAATTCATAGACCTATAAGAATCCATTGATCCATTCCCGAGTTCGAGAGTTTATCAAAGTCAAACATGGTTCGAAAGCGCCCGATGGTCTCTAGACGGGTTCTTAAAGTAAAATGGCAAGTACGCGTGAATCGCGAGGCTGATTCCTGCACAATATGGAACGTTGGAAAGAGGGTTCAGATACCTATGAGGTTTCAATGAGATTTTCTTGATTTAAAGGGTTGATTGAGGTCAAACGGGGCTTAGGAGCACCCGGTGGCTTTTAGATCAGGGTTCGAAGTACAATGGTGAGTATGTGCAAGTCATGAGGCCAACATGCGCAAATCATGAGGCCAATTCACGCACAATATAGATCTTTGGAAAGGGTATTTATATCCCTATGATATTATAATAATCTTCACTCATATTAGAGGGTTGACGTAGGTTAAACGGGGCTCAGGAATGCTCGACGACTTCTTGATCACGGCTCGAAGTAAAAAGGTGGGTGCATGAAAATCGTGAGGCTGATTCACCCACACTATGGACCATTGGAAATGAGATTCAGATCCCTATAAGAGTCAAATGAGCTTCGCTCTAGTTGGAGGTCTGGTTAAGGTAAAATGGGGATTAGGAGTGACAGTGTCATTTGGACCAGGGTTAAAAGTAAAAAGGTTGGTATGCGCGAACCGTTAAGCCAATTCGCGCCTGGTATGGACTATTTGAAAGGGGATTCATAGCCTTATGATATCCCAGTGATCTTATCTCAGTCTGGAGGCTTAATCAAGGTTAAACGGGTCTCAGGAGCACCCGGTGGCTTATGGATCGAGGTTCAAAATAAAAAGGTGGGGACACGCGCATCGTGGGGCCGATCTGCACACAATATGGGCTGTTCAGATGGAGTTTAGAGCCCTATAAGATCCCAATGATCTTCACTCAGGTTAGAGGGTTGACCGATGTCAAATGGGTATTAGGTGCACTCGATGGCTTGTGGACCAGTCTCGGGAGTGAAAAAAGTGGTTACGTACGAAATATGAGGCCTATTCATGCACGGTATCGACCTTTGGAAAGGAAATTCAAAACCCTATAAGATTCCAATGATCTGTGCTCTGGGTAGAGGGTTGACTGAGGATAAATGGGGACCAGGAATGCCAGGTGGCTTTTGGACCAGGGTTCAAAGTAAAAATGTGGGTACGTACAAACTACGAGGCCGATTTGAGCACGGTATGGACCGTTAGAAAGGGGATTCAGAGCCCTATGAGAGTCCAATGAGATTTTCTCAGGTTGGAGGGTTGACTAAGGTCAAACTAGTCTCTAGAGCATCCAGTGGCCTCTAAACCAAGGTTTGGATTAGGACCTAGGGTCTTATGATGGGAGTATGAGTGTTAGGGACCTAAGGAGGCATTTAGGGGGTACCAATATGGGGTGTCTATAGAGACCCATGATGAGCAATCTTGGAACAAGAAGAGGTCATTGATATATGGACACCTCATTGATGTTTAAGGGTTGAGGACCCTATTGGATATTTTAAGATGGTCGATTAAATGGTTGAGGTCAATTCTGCGAACCTAAAAGTTAAGGTGATCAATTCAGAGAGTTGAGGTCGATTTTATGGACCTAGGTCAATTATGGATACCTAAAGAGTTTAGATGAACAATTCAAAGGGTTGAGGTCAATTATTTAAACCTAGGTCTATTCTGTGGACCTAAAGGGTTGAAATGACTGATTCAGAGGGTCGATGTCGATTTTGCAAACCTAAGGAGTTTAAATGACCGATTAGAGGGTCGAGGTTGGTTCCACAGACCTATGTCTATTATATGGACCTAAATGATTGAAATTTTCGATTAAAAGAGTTGAGATCTATTCTATGAACCTAAGGAGTTAAAATGACCGATTCAGAGGGTCGAGGTTGATGCTAAGTCCTAACGAGTTGAGATAACCAATTCACAAGGTTGAGGTTAATTTAGCGAACCTAGGACTATTTTGTGGAGATAAAGGGTTGAAATGACTAATTCAGAGGGTCAAGGTCGATTCTAGGAACCTAAAGAGTTGAGATGACCCATTCAGAGGGTCGAGGTTGGTTATAAAGACCTAAAAAGTTAAGACGACCAATTCAGTGCGTCGAGGTGAATTCTACTAATCTAGGTCTATTATGTGGACCTAAAGGGTTGATAATGAAGAGTGTTCTTCAATTCTAACTTTGCTACAAAGTTTATTGGTATTATGAGTGCTGGCACACTTATATTTTGGGTTCCAATAGGGAGTATAATTTTCTATGTGTTAATGGATTCCGATTCTGATCTTGTTGGGTATTGTGCTTGTGATGAGAGTTATTCAAGTGGTTCGGTGCTTCTTAATGAGTTTTCTCGAAGCTATGACACATTCAACCTTGCGAGGACTTTTTGCGAATTTTTTCATGAATTATTTGGGCAATTTTTGGATTTTTTAAGAATTTTTGTAATGAAATTTTTAGCAAACTTCCTATAAGCATATTCAGGGGAAGCCTATCAGCATATGGCACGGACACCTGAGCTTTGAGGGGGAGGTTAAAGATCACTACCAATAGGAAGGTCCAGAGGACTGTCGATCGGTATACCATTTAGTTCCTTATAAAAGGGGGCGACCCTCCTCATTTTTTCACACCTTTATTCGAGTGAATGTCTTACTTTCTCCCTCTAGCAATCAATTTTGAGTCTATTTTCACAAAAGAACTCATGGAGGGCACTTCAGACAATAACTGGATGGAAATATGTGATTAGGAGGGCTTGAAATGATGTGTTGTGATGTCATTGGTACTTGGGAATGAGAACGTTTATGACAACTTCGAGCCTGTTCTTAATAAGAGGGTTCTACTATAGGAGCCAGCATATCATCATTATGCGAGGGTGAAGAACCCTAATAGCTATGTAAGAGTTCGCTCATTGTTATATTTTCTTTTTTTTCTTTTTATCCTTGGATGTTTAAGTTTTTTTTTTGTTTTTATGCAGGTTGACATAGCTTCATCGAGCATTCTCTCTCGTGGGTCGACTAGGATGAAGGAATTGTAGGAATACCTTCCTGCAACTGTTTGATTGATGGTAAAGGATATCTAATTTGGCCTATTAGCTGAGACTTTAGATGAGACACTGCATTCCACGGTGATGTTGTGTGACTTAGGCAAGAGGTGGTGGGACATGATGCACACATTCCATTTGGGTGTTGGGGAGATAACGGTCACACCCTTGGATGTTCACCGATTGATGGGGATGGAGTGTGAGGGTTGTGCATCTCTGAGGTTGTAGTTTAGGCTACCTTAGGAGATATGGATAGGATCATGTCGGGGAATTATGTTCACATATCGGTGTTGAAGCAAACCTTATTATCTAGGCGGATTGATGAGATCGATGGGGGACAAGTGAGGCAGGCATCCCACATACTTATATTGATTATGTTGGGATGGTTTATGGTGGAAACAAGAGGCGATATCATCCGCCTGTTGTTTATTCAATTCTTGAGTATCATCTCGAAGATCAACCTATACGAATGGAGGAGTTTTACCCTGGCATTCCTCTATGCTTCTTTAGATGCTTTCGGTCAAAGTTACCGATAAAATTTCACGGGTCCCATGTATATTTTTAAGGTAATATTTAAATTCAATTTACTCTTATTTTATTGTTATCTTTCCATATTCATTATTTTTTACATATGTATTGCCTTCTGTAGACGTGGTTTTATAAATGATCGGATATAATGTTAGGTTAATATCCCTGAAGGAGAGCGATTCGAGGAATTTATCCAAGATGTATAAGTGGAGGAAGTAGAATAGGAGATCAAACCAATCCATGTCTATGAAGTATGTGCAGGCAACAGTGAATGGCCTGATGAGCAATCAGGTTAGGCTTCTACTTCTGTGGTTTTAATACTTTATTTATCACTTGGTATATTACTGACTCTTTCTAGAGAAATAGTTTACCTTCTACCCTTGGCATTTGTCTTCGAGGGCCATATGGATTACGGGCATGCATGAACAGATGATGAGGCTGCTTGAGCGTGAGTTTAGGTACATATGGTACCTAAGATAGAGGGTTGTGAGCCCACTATTGGTGCCCCAGAGTATATGAGGCGGGTGAAGGAGATGTCCGAAGAGATGAGGGTTGAAGCAATGGAGGTTGAGCCTTATATTTACTATTCTGATATGATGGATGGCTATGACTACCTGGACTTCACAACCAGCTGGTTGATGTTTCCATGTATCTATGAGATGGAGATATGACTTCACCTGCAGCGGGTACTGGGAGGGTTACCAGTAGCGGCGGCCCATAGCTCGAGGTAGGTACAGCAGTGGAAATGGAGGAGGTTCATTTCCACCATATTTACACCCTTTTCTCATCGTATTCAGGTGCGCAGTGAGGAGGTGGTCTCGGTGCCCGATCTCCCTAGACGGCTTCATAGTCTCCCTAAGGAATCTCTCCGAAGAGATGTATGATTATTTTCTTCTTTTATATTTTTGCTTTCTAATTTTCTTCTTTTCATTATTAATTTTCTTGTCTTTGGTGTTTTAATTCTTTTAAAGACTATCCACATGTCAACGACCTAGCTGCGGGACATTTGGAACTAAATGGCATTAGTGTTCGACTAGGTGAGGAAGTCGGCCAACTCCTGCAAGGTTCCATCGGCTACATCTGAGGAAATATCTGGTTCTGAGAGTATGGGGTATGTTTCATATCGTTGGGGGAAGCGTGTTCATTGGGGAGCCTGATGTGAAGGTATTATTGGGTTTTGGAGGGTTCAGGTTGCATCCCTTTTCATTTTTTTTTCTTTTTTTTTCATGTGCCTCAAGAAATAATGTAATTGTTTTTAACAAGCTAATATATAAGATGCATTTTTTTGTTTGATTTTCTTGATTTAGTAGCTTACTCTAAATGCACTTTATTTTTCTGTTGAGGTTTTATTTTGAGAAAAGTTAGGAAAATATGTTTTTGGCATATTTGAATAGAGGAAGGCCTTGGAGGCTTGGTTGGAAAATAAATTCCCTTTTAAGGAACTTTTTTTGAAGTTGAAAGGGTTAGAAGAGAAAAGTGAAGGTTTCCCAAAATAAGGTGTGAACGACATATTCCTGGTCTGTTTTTCAGCTTTTTAGTTGAGAAACATTGATTTTTAACCTTTTGTGGCACCCTTCCTTCATTTTTGATGTTCAAAATTTTCAAGTACCATTGTTGGTTTAGTTGGTCTATAGATGAGGAGATAGAAATCTTAATGTCAAGTGGAGCTAGTAGACTTTGTTTCATTGTGTGGAATCCGGTGTGTCAAAGTGACTGTACTGATAATGGCTTCGCTATTGCCATAGCCCTAGGATTGATTGTCCGTCATCTTTTGGTGACAGGAGACATAACAATTGACCTTCAGTAGCCACGACAGTGTTGTCTATGTCTTTCCACTCTAGTCGAGTTATTGTTAAACTGGTAGAGACACTTAATAGACTAAATTCCCGAAAGGAAGGTTTCTCTAATTTCTTACGAGGGAGCCCTGTTATGTTGTTAATGTGTGTGGCCATCTCGAGAAATCTTAGAGGGGAAGGGGGTGGAGGATCCATCGAAAGTTAGCTGTCGCGCACCCTTTTCTAGTGCGATTAGACCGTCATCGGCGTGGGGTGAATATAAAGAGATGGAGTCGCTAGCCTATTTCGCATAAAAAAGGAAAAAGAACATGTTGCCACTTCGAGAGAGCAACATCAAGAACAAACTGATGCATACGAAACCAATAGATCGAAGGTTCGGTGCTAAATTACGGAATGGGAAGGTGTTAGGTACCCATCCCGCCCATTCGGTCTCTCTTGGGCTAGTGTTACTATTTTCCCTTATTTCTCCATGAAGTGTGTGCGTGTGTATATATAATGGAGATCGGAATCATTCAACTCATACCATGGGAAAGGTAGAGTGAAGTCATCCATATGAATGTTCCCAAAATAATATATATATAAAATACAGTTTGCGCATTTATCACGATATTAATCGTTATTATGAAACGATAATACGTGTTGGATGAAACACAAACAAGCATACTATGTAACGCAAGAATATGATAAATGAGGAGATGGGAGATTTTAGGAAAATTGCAAATTTTATGGAATTGAGAAAATTAGAAAATTAGAATTTGGGAAGTTGAAAAATTCAAAAATTGGACTCGAGTCTCGGACCTTAGTCTAAAATGCCTATGTAGCCTATAAAGGCATCAAAGTCCATGTAGTTCGAAAGCGACATGGGGGAGGAGTTTATCCCATAGATCCGAATAAAATTTTATTATAGATGTGTGTGTGTGTAGAAAATGTGTTTTTGGTTTTGAAAAAGTGCGATGGATAATTTCGTTCGAAATTTATGGGTGTGACCCTCTTTTTATTTTTATTTTTTTTTATTGAAAATAAATTATGTGCAAGATGCTAATAAAAATGTAGGTATTAATGTGTATGAACTAATGTAGGAACTAGATTATGAATCTAATGAAATTTATGCAAAAATAAGGAATTTAAAGAGAGAGGGAAGGAATTGGACCTTCTTTGAAGCTTAATCTTTGATCTCGGATGAACTCCCTAGAATGTGAGATGAGCATTGGATGAGAGAGAATATAATTTTTCCAAATTGGCTATGAAAAAATATGGGAATGTAATCATGAATGGAACTTCACATGGGGAACTTCGCTAATTTTGAAAGAATGTTGCTGAGATCACTGATGCTGATGTATCCCTAGTGTTGGTCCCTAGTAGTGAGGTCATGCCCTAATTTTATAGGGTCAGGGGGTTGCCAATCGGCACTGCCCTTGTCCTGACTATCGACAAGTGACCCCAAACACACTGCCAATAGGCAGTCTCGTACTGATTTTCCTAGATAAATGGTCATAAAACGTAATCCATTCATTCAAATAACACATGGGACATACCGTTAGAAAGTTACTTCAGAGATATTCAAGAGTCCTTTAGACCACTCACGGGTCCTGAGTTGAATTTCGGTCAATTGTGGCTCGAAAACACACGTCGATCTTTTGGACGAGATATCGTCGGACAGAAACGGATCGTTCGTCTGTATAGTAAGTCTAAATCACACATGGTAAGGACCGTTGGAATGGTTAGTATATGTAATTCAACATTCCAAAGAGTTTTTCTTGGTTCGAAAAGTTGACCTTGGTCAATCGGGGCTCGAAAGCGGCCGGTGACCTCTCAGAGTAAAACGGATTGTTCATCCGTACTGTAGGCCAGAATCGTGCATGGCGCAGATCATGAGAAAGGGTATTTAGTGCCCTTCGAAGATTAACTCATTATCATTAGATCAAAAGGGTTGACCTTGGTCAAACGAAGTCGGGATCGCCCGATGGCCTCCGGATCGACTTTTGGGGGAAAATTGATCGTTCTTCCGAACGGTTATGCCTTTTTATGCACGGGGTGGATCGTTAGAAAGGGGTTTCAGTGCCCTTCAAAGTTTCAAAGATCTTCCACTCTGATGATGAAGCCTATTGGGATCCATTCGGGGCATGGGAGTGCCCGATGGCCTCCAGATCGGTACTCGGAGTGCGACCTATGATTTATAATGAAATGGGTAGGTGCTACGGACATAAGGATAGACTTAGGGGGTACTATAATGTGGTGTATACAGAGCCCCTCGACGGTTGATCTTGGAATAAGCTAAAGCCATCGATTCGACACCATATAATAGAGGTCGGTTCTGCGAAAATAGGAACGAGGATGATCGGTTCACAGGGTCGAGGTTAATTCTGAGGACCTAAGGGGATGCTAGGGATGGTCTATTTTGAGGACCTAAGAGGGGGTGATGACTGAGGTCAAAGTCAGGTAATGACCAATTCTGGGGGTTAAATTCAATTCTGAGGGATTAAGTAGGGGTGACCAATTCTGCGGGTGAAAGCCAATTCTGCTGGCCAAAGCCAATTCTGAGGGCTTAAGTAGAAGCGACCAGTTATTTGGGTCAAATCCAATTCTCCGATCTTAAGTAGAAGCGAGCAATTTTGCGGGTCGAAACCAGTTCTGCAAGCTTAAGTAGAAGCGACCAATTCTGTGGGTAATAGCCAATTCTGCGCACTTAAGTAAAAGCGACCAATTATGTGGGTCAAAATAAATTCTGAGGGCTTAAGATAGGTTTGACCAATTCTGCGGGTGAAAGCCAATTCTGTGGGCTTAAGTAGAGGTGACCAATTCCACGGGTCAAAGACAATTATAAGGGCTTAAGTAGAAGCGACCAATTCTGCGGGTCGAAGCCAATTCTGAGGGATTAAGTAGAAGGATCAATTTCATGGGTCGAATCCAATTCTGTGAGCTTAAGTAGAGACCACCAATTATGATGGTCAAAGCCAATTATGTGGTCTTAAGTAGAGGTGATCAATTTTGCAGGTCAAAACTAATTCTGAGGGATTAAGTAGAAGCGACCAATTCTTTGGGCTTAAGTAGAGGTAACCAATTATACGGGTCAAATCCAATTACGAGGGCTTAAGGAGAATCGACCAATTATGCGGGTCAAAGCTAATTATGTGGACTTAAGTTGAAGCGACCAATTCTGCGGGTTGAAGCCAATTCTATGGGCTTAAGTAGAAGTGACCAATTCTCTGGGTTGAAGCCAATTCTGAGGGCTTAAATAGAAGCGACCAATTCTGCGGGTCAAAACCAATTCTAAGGGCTAAAGGTAGGTTTGACCAATTCAGTGGGTCAAAGACAATTCTGCGAGCTTAAGTAGAGGTGACCAATTATGCGGGTCAAAGACAATTCTGAGGGCTTAAGTAGAAGTGACCAATTCGGCGGGTTGAAGCCAATTCTGAGGGATTAAATAGAAGAGACCAATTCTGTGGGCTTAAGTAGAAGTTACCAATTCTTTGGGCCAAAGCCAATTCTGCGGGCTTAAGTAGAGGTGACCAATTATGTGGGTCAAATTCAAAATTCTAAGGGCTTAAATAGAAGCGACCAATTCTACGGATCGAAGCCAAATTTGCGAGTTTAAGTAGAGGTAACCAATTCTGTGGGTCAAAGCCAATTCTGCGGGCTTAAGTAGAGGTGACCAATTATGTGAGTCAAAGACAATTATAAGGGCTTAAGTAGAAGCGACCAGTTTTATAGGTTGAAGCCAAATCTATGAGCTTAAGTAGAAGGGTCCAATTCTGCGGGTCGAAGCCAATTCTGAGCACTTAAGTAGAAGTGACCAATTTTGTGGGTCGAAGCCAATTCTGAGGGATTAAGTATTAGCGACCAATTTTCTGGGTCCAAACCAATTCTGAGGGCTTGAGATAGGTTTCACCAATTCTGCGAGTCAAAGGCAATTATGAGGGCTTAAGTAGAGGTGAACAATTCTTCGGGTTGAAGCCAATTCTGAGGGATTAAGTAGAAGCAACCAATTCTGCGGGTCGAAGCCAATTATAACGGCTTAAGTAGAAGCGACTAATTCTGCAGGTCGAAGCCAATTCTATAGGCTTAAGTAGAGGTGACCAATTCTATGGGTCAAAGCCAATTTTGCAGGCTTAATTAGAGGTGACCAATTCTATGGGTCAAAGAAAATTATGAGGGCTTAAGTAGAAGCGACCAATTTTACGATGTTAATTCTAAGGGCTTAAGTAGAGGTGACCAATTCTACGGGTCAAAGCCAATTCTAAGGGCTTGAGTTTCTAGAGGAAATTTGGATACTCCACTAGGGATATGTATCTTATAGTCCTTTTATGGATTTGGGGAATCATTTGATTTTAGGTTCTGCTAAGCAAGAGGGAATGATCTGAGGGTTGGACGTTTCTCGACCGGGGAAGTCTTGAATTTTGTAGTGTCCTTTGGGACGTTGCTGGGGAGACATGAAATTAATTTCGAGAATTTTTCTAGGGGAGACAAGAGTTCTGATGGGGAAATAAGTGTGGTAAAAATATTTTTCTTAGGGGACAAGGTTCTCAAATCCATTTGGTAATTTTAGGAATTTTTCGAGGATTTTGTGGGATTTTCTGGCATTTTTTATTCTTTTTGTATGAAATTTAAAAAGGGGTGTCGATCGGCATTGATATAGGGGTGCCAAACGGCGTGGCATGGTCTTTTGGGGTATCGCGAGCAGGTGGAGGTACAGTGACGATCGGTGGTGGAAGGGAGATATCGATCGGCATGCCCCTTAGCCTCCTATAAAAAGGGTGCAGGTTCTCCTCATTTTTCATAACTTTTTGACTTGCCTTCTTTTGTAATTACCTTATGTAAATTGTTCCATCATTCCAAATTCAAGATATGGCTGAGTTATCAAGTAGCGTAACACATATGGCGTGGCTTAATGCTGAAGACTGGACAGTCTCGGAATGGAAGGCTAGGGTGCCACTTGCTTTGGCAACGAAAACTCTTTTGACCCATTTGAGCCACTGGAGGATGATCGGACTCTCTTATGCGAGCCTTCGCATCATTTCTCTTCTAGGGTGGTGAACCTTGGTGACTATGTAAGTATTGATGACTTTTGGTATTCTCTTCCCTTTTTTTCTTGGTGAGATTTCTTATTTCTTGAACTTGACAAAGGTTTTTCTTTTGCTTTTCTCATTTGACAGTCTGATGTTTCTCTGTCGACTATGTGTGATCTAGGGATGACGGGGATTAAGGATATTTGGTAGAATCTTCCATCTATGGTGCGTTGGATGGTGTCATCAATCGGTTTTGGGAGACTGGAAGCTGCTCTGGATGAGACGCCCCATTCTATGACTGTTCTTTGTGCTTTACCGGAAAGGTGGTGAGACACCACCCACACTTTTCATTTTGGCTTGGGGACAATGACGGTGACTCCTATAGATGAGAAGAAACTGCTAAGGATGGATTGCGAGGGTATGCAAATTGATTTGGAGAGGACACTGAGGGTGACTCCGGAGGCGGTGACGATGGCGTTGGGTTATGTGGAGAGGGTGGTTTTCAAGGACTCTCTTTGTTTGTTTCTTTTGAGAGAGTTGTTGCTGAGGAGGCGGATTGATGAGAAAGACGGGTGATAGGAGCATCAGATGGCTCATATGTTCATTTAGCTAGTGCTGGGAGGTTTTTTGGTGGAAATGAGTGGCGACTTCATGCACTTATGGTTTTTACCATTTGTTAGGGCATTTTTGGACATCTGTCTTTACGATTGGGGGAGCCTAACATTGGTGAACCTTTATTATTCTCTTGATGCATTCAGTCGGTGCTATCGACAAAATTTTACTGGAGCCACGTATCTTCTTGAGGTATTCTTCATTTTTTGCATTTGCATTTTCCTTCATGCATTTTATTCTTGATTTCATAATTTTTTAACCTTCTTCCTTTGCAGATGTAGTTTTAAGAGGTAATTGGGTTTAACACCCAATTGATAGCTTTGAAGAATGAGTCTATTAGGGACTTCTGTCGGATGTATCAGTGGTGGAAGTCCAATTGGCAATCGAAGAAATCCCTCTCTCTAGAGACGGTATATTAGGTATTGAATGGCCTAACGAGTGAGCAAGTAAGTCCCCCTCTTTTCTTTGAGATTGTCTTTCCCTTAATAATCTTTTGTTGATATTGATACTTTTTTTCTTTGGCTGGGGGATTTGCAGGTTACCTTTTATCCATGGGGGATGGATATCTAGCATACAGGGGTGACTAGGGGGCCTGCGTAGATGCGACGTCTACTGGTGCATGAGTTTGGATATTCTTGGTACCTCGGGGTGAGATTAGTTCGACATATTGGGGAGGATAAGGTCACGGTGCCACCACTGAAGCCCCCAATGTTCATTAGGCGAGTGTGGGAGATGTCGGACGACGCTCGGTTGGCATTAATGTAGGTGAGCCTTACTCATTATATACCGACTCAGTGGTGATGTATGATTATATGTACTTTGTATCGAGCTAGTTTATGCCACCCATCATATATTATTTCTTAGATATCGTACCGTTGCAATCCTGTGGCAGTGATATTGGCGGAGACTTTGAATGATCCGAATGCCTGGAGGGAATGTCATTTCTACTTTTTGAGGGGTAGCTCTGTAATACTATTCATTTGGCTATCAGAGAGGTTCCGTATGGCGGTCCCACCTGAGTATCCTTTACCGTAGGTGCCAAACTTCTTCTGGTGTTATTTCATTAGTGTGGGCTTGGACATCGAAAGCTGGAAAAATTGGTCCATGGAGCACGGGGCTCGAGGCTTGCACTGTTTAGTGACTTGGTGGGGGGAACTGCTACCCATTTTGAAACTCATGGAGTACTAATATGTTCAATTAATAGGCCTCATGAAGACCTTTTTCTTCTTATCTTGGCGTCTTCTGCGCCAATTTTGTTGGGAACAAATTGTGCCACCGCGAACACTAAACTTATTTCTTGTGGATGACCTGACAGAGCATATGCGCATGCGGCTTGGTTCTCTATGGTAGAATCTTCAACTGTTGACACATCCCTCCCAATCTATTGGTAGAGTCTGTCACATCTCAGGGGACTAAATGAAGTGGTTATGGAAGAAGGTAGTGGCCAAGATGCTGGCTGTTGAGATCGGGCAACTGTGGTTTACCATATCTAACACCATTTAGGGAGGCATTGTGGTTTTCCCCAAGATAGTCTGGGCTTATCACTCTATGGAGCATCTATGACACTCCACTCAGGCAGGGGAAGTTTGGGGACCCCAGGATATGGGTGATGATGGGGTTGGTTCCTCTGGCAGCTGCGGGTAGAATTTTGTGAAGCTTTCGGTTCTGTGTTTGAAAATAATTTGAGGGTTATTTTGGTAGTAGTGGGGCTTATTTTTATTTTGATTTTAGGAAGGTAGGAGTAGGCTTGACAAGGCAAGTCCTTTAACTCCTATGCCGATGTAATCGTATCAAAATTTTAAAAATAATGAAATAAAGGAGTTTTTGATCATCTAGTTGTGCCTCTTAACGAGCTTTGCATTTTTAGTTATCTATACCGATCCCTGAGGCATACATAATCCTTTTATTCATGTATATGTTAAGATGAACTATCGTTCTTGGGGATAAGAAAAGAATAGAATTTTATGAAAAAAGAAGGGGGCGTGCTCATGTAAGGCAGATGAGCTACCTACGCACCTCTGAGGTTTTTGAAACTTTTTTGAAATTCATTTTTTGAAAGCAAAAAGGTTTTTAGAGGATCAGGCCCCACGTAGTTCTGAGTAGAAGGAAATGAAAACTTTTTTTAGAATAGAAGGAAGATGAGAAGAGTCGTAGCACGCCGAGATTTCGGACTAGGGGTAGAATTTCTTGAGATGATCCAGGTTAACTGGATGCACCATTTCTTCTCCATCAAGGTCGGTGAGCACAGCGGTGTCGCCGGAGAGGATCTTCTTCATAATGAGGGGCCGCTCCAATTGGACTTGAATTTCCCTTTGGGTCCCAGATGGGATCTACTATTTCTTTGAGGTCTAAGTTTCCTGCTCGTACACCGTGGTCCTTGACTCTTATATTGAATTGCGCTATACGGCAATGGAACCTTTGTATGTGATATAGAGCTTTCAGCCTCCTTTCATCCAAGTGGGACAGCTCGTCGAGGCGTCTTTGGTGCCAGTCTTTCTCACTGACTATGATTTTAAGCATGACGCATAGCGAAGGTATTTCTAGCTCCATGGGTAGGTCTGCTTCCATGCCATGGACTAGAGAGTAAGTGGTAGCCCAAATAGAGGTTTGAACTGAAGTGCGGTATCCCCAGAGGGCATAAGGGATCGAGTCGACCTAATTTTGATAACTCTCGATCATTTTACTGATGATGGCTTGGAGGGTCTTATTGGTTGCTTCGACTACTCTATTGGTTTGGGGTTGATTTGGAGAAGATTTTTGTCTCCAAATTCCATATTCGTTGACCACCTCTATAACTACTGCCTCAAAGTGTAAATCATTGTTTGATACTATCTCGTGCGGTACCCCATATCGGTAAATGATGTTTTTCTTGATGAACTTGGACACTTTAGTGAAGTAATCAATGGCAACTAGGATGAACTCATGTCCATTGGACAATTTTGGTGTAATTTTCCTATGATGTCGATGCCCCATGTGGATAACGTCCAGCGAGAAGTCATGTTGTACAATTCCTTCGGGGGTAAATATTGTAGGTTGGAAAACTGCTAGCATTTGAGGCATATTCGAACAAAGGTTGTGCAATCCTAAACTATGTTAGTCCTATAGTACTCTTGTCAAATGATCTTCTTAGTGACCATATGGCCATTCATATGGGGTCTGCATTCCTCGCTATAAATTTTTTTCATCATTTCTTCAATGTCAGCCCCTGCGATGCAGTGCAAATGGGTTCCATCGAAGTTTCTCTTAAATAGTGATTTATTGTAGATAATGTACTGGGCATCCAGTCTGTGGAGGGTTTCTCGATCTTTATTATCAGAACCTTGGGTATACCTATCATGTTTAAGGAGGCATCAAATATCATAGTACTAGCAGGTGGTTATCTCAAGATCTTCCTCTGTGATTATCTCAATGTGGTAGTAGTGGGCTAGTTTATCTTGATTTTGGACAAGGAAAAGGGCCATGGTTATTCTTTCAGGTAAGTCAATCATGGAGGCTAAGGTAGCAAGGGCATCGGTTAGGTTATTCTTTGCTCAAGGTAGGTAGTGGAAGGTGATTTCTTAGAATTAGGAAGCAAACCGTTCGAGGTGGTCATGGAAGGGTAAGAGTTTCTCGTCCTTGACTTTCCATTTTTTGAGTACTTGATCAATGATGAGGGATGAATCCTCATAGATATCGAGGTATAAAATACCTTTCTTGAGGGAAACTTTGAGTCCTACTGTGCATGCCTCATATTCAGTCATGTTATTAGTGCAGAGAAAATCCAATTTGATAGCAATGGGAGTGTGAGAGTCATCAGGGGAAATTAGGAGTATCCCAATACCATACCTTTCTTATTGGCAGCACCATCGAAGGTCTTCTTAGGAGGTACAGAGGATATTCGCATCTAGGAACTCTGAGATCCAAACATCATCTTCTTCCATGGGGTAGTCAGCAAAGTAGTCAGAGATGGCTCTTCCTTTCATGGCTTTTTATGTGACATAGGTAATATCAAATTCAGCTAGAGGCATCAACCAACAGGACATTCGGCTGGACGGGGAAGGCTTTTTGAGTAGGTATTTGATTGGATCCATTCGAAATATTAGTTTGATGGGAAAGGAGAGCATGTAGTGTCATATCTTTTGGGTATCCCAAACAAAATCAATACATGCTTTCTCTAAGGTGGTGTAGTTAACTTCGTAACTTGGCAACTTACGACTGGCACAGTAGATGGCTCTCTCTTTGAAGGTTTCTTCAAGGTATTGGGCTACTAAAGCCCATGGTTAGGTATAGCAATAAGGTAAGACTAAGCTACGATGGCATGAGTACCGGAGGTTGGGTTAGGTATTGCTTGATTCTATTAAAGGCTTCTTGGCAAGCTTCGTTCCAGACCTTGGTTGAATCCTTTGGAATGGGTTTTAAGATGGGTTCACAAATGGAAGTCAACTGAATGATGAACCGACTAATGTACTATAATTTCCTGAGGAATCCTTGGACTTGCTACTCTATTTGGGGTGGTGGCATCTTAAATATGGCTTTAAGATTGGCAGGATCTGCTTCTATCACTTTCTCACTAACCATGAATTCTAAGAGTTTTCCTTTGGTAATGTCGAAAACACATTTTTGTAGGTTAAGTCGCATCTGGTACTGTCGTAATCGTAGGTCTTTCAAAGAGCGGGAGCATGACCCTACCTAATATTGGACTTGATAATCATGTCATCTACGCAGACCTCAACTTACCAGTATATCAGATCATGCAAAATGGTTGCGCCAACCCTCTGGTAGGTAGCCCTTGCATTTTTTAGATCAAATGGCATGACAGTGCAGTAAAAGGTTCCCCAAGGGGTAATGAATGCAGTTTTCTCTTGGTGATCAAGGTGCATCTTGATCTGGTTATATCTGACAAACCCATCAATGAATGACTTGAGAGCCTGACTAGCCGTATTGTACACAATCATGTCGATATTGGGTAGTGGGTAATCATCCTTTGGAGAGGCCTTGTTCAAGTCTCGGTAGTTGACACACATGCGAACCTTCCCTCCTGACTTTGTCATGGGTACGATATTAGTTAGCCATGTGGGATATTCAATCACACGAATGAAGCCCGCGTTCATTTGTTTGACTACTTCTTCTTTAACTTTGAGTGACCATTCGATATGGAGCTTTCGTAATTTTTGTTTAATCGGTTTGCATTTAGGGAGAGTTGGAATCTTATGTTGATTTATCTCAGGGTCGATACCGGGTATGTCATCGTAGGACCATGCGAAGATATCCACAAATTCCTTTAGTAATTCCTCGAGTTGCATGCGCTCATGCTCATTGAGGGTGGGCCCTATCCTAATCTCGCGCAGTTGGCTACTAGAATCGATATTAATAAACAATAGTTTCATTTTCATTAACTTGCACGCTGTTATCTTTTTTGTTATTAACCTTATTTAGATCAGTTAAGAATTGTTCATTTGCAAAATTAGCATCATCAAGAGTTTGATTAAAATCAAGATAATTAATTTAAGACATATCAAGATACTCAAAATTTTCGTCTATTTTATTGATAGGAAAATTAGCATTGAGAACCTCATCAAAGGAGGTTTTGATTACATCAGAGTTAGGAGGAACAACCAAAGAAGGGGAAATGAGATAATCATCAGGGTTAGATTGAATATTAACAGGTGGCACTAGTACAGCATGCCAGTTGAGGAGAGGTGCATTAACAGCTTTGATCAGATGAGATGGATATGATAAGGTTGCCCCTGAGTGGATCATGCAGAGTGTTAGCCCCAGTGTCTGTAAATCAAAAGAATCCTCGGAGTCACTTTCCTCAGAATCTTCAGTATCCTCAGTGAGCAATTGTACATAGTGTTGGGAACTCTCGGCCCTTGGGTATCTATCTTGAAAGAAGATCTCCATTCCTGGTTTCATCTTTTTATTTGCATGGTCATATCATGGTTCAGGGAATACGTAGAAGGGTAAATCTTCACCCTCTATGATGAATCTTCCGTTTAGGGAATCTTTCGAGATAGTTTTTGCACATTCTAAACTACTCTTCAGTCAAGCCTGGTGGATAATTCAGAGTTCTTCTTCTGAAGGTTGATAGCACAAGCCACGGGGAGGAAAGGCCTTTTTCAACACAATAGGTTAAAGTGTACCTTGTTGTCTTTTTCCTAGCCCTAGTCCGGTCATGAAGTGCATGTTCTTGAACATCTAGATTACATTGAAGTTTCTATAGGGGTCATGTTCTGGACGAACCTTATCTTTGAAATCATCCCCTACTGGGAGTAGAAGTGGTTTAACTCAAAATCCTGATAGCAGCACATTGTTCACCCCATGTTGTATCTCAAGTACCGAATTACTGGTGCTTGCATTCTCGGTGTTATTGTTGTCGCCCAAGATGGTGATGACCTACCTTTTGGCGAAGAACTTCAATATCTGATGAAGTGAAATAGACACATTTTTTATGCTTTGGAGCCACGGTCGTCTGAGCAATAGATTAAAACAGGCTAGGATGTCAATGACTTGGAATTCCATAATAGGATTTATAGGGCTAGCCCCTATAGCAAGTTTATAGATCCCATTACCTCTCGGTGGGTATTATCATAGGCATGTACGGTGGCAGAGGTTGGAGCAAGGTTGCTCACTTTCAATCATAAACAATTGAGGGTCCTCAACGGGTAAACATTAAGAGATGATCCATTATCGATAAGAGAGAGTGGGATAGTTTTCCCCATGACTTCAATGGAGATGTTGAGAGCATAATTGTGGTTTGTTCCCAAATTGAGGATTTCTTCTTTGAAGAAGGAGATCATTCTAGTAGAAGTCAAGGATCCGATTAGATTCACTGCTTCTTCTGGCGTGGTTGAGGGAGGAATTGTGGGTCCTATGAGTAGGTTGATATGGTCATTTTAGTGTAGATGGGAAGACATAAAAAGTCCCCATAGAGTGATATTGGCGTGAGTTTTCTTTAACTAATCGGGGATCTTGCTTTCCTCGAGGGTCATTTACGGCATAGGAAAATTCTTGACACCCTTGCCTTTATCGTTCGATGATGGTTGTAGGCTTGGGATTTGGTAATGTCTTCCTGGCGTGGTCATGTGGTTCACAAAAGGAGGGAAAAATAGAAATCATGTTTCTTCATAAATATAGGGTTGTTCATCCACCCTGTTGATCTCTCCTAGCAACTCCTCAAATGATATCATCCCACACATGCTGACTATCAGAATAGTCTTTTTTTAACTCTGCTATTCCTCTGAATCATTGAATTTGTCCCCCCACCCGGTGGCAACGATATTATTTTTCCATGAAAAGTTGATACATTCCATGACTTCAACGGCCTCTTCATATAAGTCCTCCCATTTTGGCAGGGATATGTAAAAGTGAAGGGACTCGATGCCCTTATAGTTTCAAAGCATTGAGTAGCCTGGATATACTACAAATATCACCTGTCTGTCGGAATAAATCCATCATGATCTAGACCATATCATCTAAACTGACTTCATAGGTCGGTACCACCCAATTTTCTTATTCTCGGGCCCATTTTCTAGCTTCTAAGAAAAACACACTAAATCTCTAATAGTCAACGGTCATCTGGGGGGAGGCGATTTCAGCTCGAACTCTAGGAGTTGGTTTAACACTTCTGACAGTTCCAAGTCTTTACCTCGAAAACGAGAGCAAACAGCGATCCATGCACTGATGAAGAGTGATAAGGCATGATTGGCAAAGCTAGAAGGGTGTAAGAGAAAGTATGGTCTTGTTTGTAGAGGTGTGGGAGAGTATATGGGTATGATTGGTGATTTACTTGGTATGGTCTGGGTAAATAGGTCAAATTCTCAGTTTTCTTCTAGGAATATGGAATTTGTATGATTATTGGGGGGATTATGGGTAGTGTTTAGTTTAGGATTGGCTGGTGGGGCAATGATACCCCGGTAAATCAAGCCTTGGATCATATTATAGAGGTGAAAACATTAGTCGGTGGTATGGTCGGTAATTTGATGGAAGTTACAATGGGCATCTGGCTTGAAATTTCTGGGGACTGGGTTTTGTAATAGATGAGGGTCTAAGGGCTTGATAAAATTTAGGCTCAAGAAGGCCTAGTAAACTTCGAATATGGGAGCGTTAAGCTCGGTGTATACCTTTTGGACTGGGTTAAAGCGACTTTCTGGTGCCCATGAAGTGGCAGGCTGAGAGATGTTGTTGATGGTGGGAACTTTGGTATTAGCAAATTTTTCAGACTTTCTAGGAGTGAACTGTCCATATGTTTTCTTCGATTCAACTTTTGTCCTGGAAATACCTTCTTTGATCTCGAATCCTACTTCTCGGAGGGCTAAGAAATGAGTGTAATACTATCCTCCCATCGTTGCTCGAACATGAGGTAAGAAGTTCTTTTTCGCGATACTGACCTGTTCCTCTTCGGAAGGCCGATTGTTCATGCCAGTTGTTTCCTCTCTCCGCCTTGCTATGAAATTAATGAATGAAACCCCAGGATTCTATTTGAGAAACTCTAAATCATGATGGGTAACCTCTAGCTCCTTGTTGTACTTGTACTGTGAGATGAACTCGTGGGCGACATCTTCCTAGCTGCGAATTCTGGACTCTTCGAGAGATAAAAACCAACAGAGAGCAGTATCCTTCAAGGTCTGTTGGAACATTTGGGATATTATTTCCTTGTCGTCCCCTAAGAGAGTCATGGCTCGGTGATTACGGCGGAGATGAACAATTTGAGGTACACTACCCTCAAATTTCTCGATGTTGGGCATCTTAAACTTTTTTGGTAACCTGGCTTTAGGATATGGAGACATGTGGGTGTAGTCCTTGTAAATTTCAGAGAGTCTGACTTAGTTAAATTTCTTGGTCAACATCTTGAGGTCTTCCTTGACTTTGTTCAATTCCTCCTACTTCGAATTCACGAGTAAGTTAGCCCCTAGCTGGGCAAGATTCGACATAGGAATCTGGGTTGTTGGCAACCCGTTAACAGGAGGAGCACGTGGAGCATGCTGGTATTCCTCGAGAACCCAAATAGGCTAGGGTGAAGGTAAAACCATAGCGCAAGGGAAGAAGATCTCTAGATCTTCGAGAAAAGGGACCCAGTTTTGTTGCATCTAATAAACTTCGATTTAAACGTTGTCAATCTTAGAAGTAAGTTGATCCAGAACTGTTCACAAATCTGGCTGCACATTCGATACTTGATTTGTGTTCTCCATGAAAAGTGGATGAATCTCGCACTCGGAGGAAGTAAGGGGACTGATGGAGCTTCGGGGTGGTTTGACCAAAGACCGAAACCAATAGGAAGCCATGCCAAGGGTATGCGATCGACCGGAGAAGGAGAAAGAATTGAGATTTATTTTTGGAAAAGAAAAAAGAATATTTTTGGCATTTTTGGAAAAGATGAGGACAAAATGTTTTTTTCTTGTAAAGGGAAGGAAATATTTTTTGTATTTTTGGTAAAAGAGTAAAAATGTTTTTGGACTCTTTTTGGAAAAAGAAAGAAGGGGAAGCGAGAGACATGCCTCAGCATGTTTATTATTAATCATTTAAGTTCTCACTTATTAGGTTCACCTAAATGCAAGAAGAGAAATTTCGAAAAGGACCTGAGACTGGAAAAAATTGGGTTTGATGAATATGTAAAAATTATGGTTGGACTTGTTACCAGGCTTGTGGGCAGGGTCCCGTTTTAAAATACATGCAAAAATTTCGACGGCATGACGACCCAAAATTTCGATAGAGTTTTGGATTGAAACTGGAAAACTAAATATATGTGTCCTAGGTTTGACACCTATATGCGTGTATGAAGTTGTTGGGTTAATTGTATGGGTTCCCCCCTTTGGCATGACTTCCATGATATACGACTCACTTTTGGGGGCAATCGGTACGTGTGGAGAAGACATTTTATATACCTGATGTACGTGAATTGCCTCACTGTATACCTCATGGGGACAATACGTGTGAGAGAGAATTTGATATACTCGACGTACGTGAACGAGTTCCCTGCGATATGCCTCCAGTCATGACTTCGATCAAGCGGTACGATGCGAGAGAACCGTTTGATATACGTCGAAGGTACTTGGCAAATGGAATGTGAGAATCATATCTCTTAGGCTAACTGTGACCTGCCAGACCAGCGCCCATCACGAAGTGATCCCTAGTTACAGGACAAAATTTGGTCCATAGCAATGCGCTTTGGCGATATTTTGTGTATTATACATGATTCTTGATTAGTATCTTATGGAGAGAGTATCTATATTTATGAGCATCACACCATGCAGGGGATGATGTATAAGAAATAAATCAATACTAAGCATGGATATGTGAGAGTGAGTGGTGTGTGATCATCAGCAAGTGAGTGTGTGGTAGTGAACCTAATCAAGGATCAACTACATGTGTTGTGTAATAAGTTTAAGTGAGCATGGATATATACAAGTGGAGGTGTGTGTTAGTGACACCTAAGCATGAATTTCTAAATGGTGCATGTGCCCCTATGTGCAGATGGTGTGAGGTGTACATGGAAAATTTTTGTAAGTGTGTGAGTAGTGGCATAAGCATGAGGTGTGTATGTATAGGAAATAAAGAGAAAAAAATGGGGACATGCAAATGAGGGTATACGCACACAAGAAAAAAAAAACACGCATGTAAATCGATTCTATCCCTCTTATGAAAAATCGTCCTCAGCGGAGTTGGCACTATGTCCATCCCAGGAAATCTTCAAGGGGAAGGGGGTGAAGGATCCCTCGAAAAATAACGGTCTCATGCCCTTTTTTGGGGCGCTTCGTCTGTCGTCGGTGTGGGGTAAATATAAAGAGATGGATTCGCCACCTTATTTTTCATAAAATAGGCAAAAGAAAATGTTACCACTTCGAGAGAGTGGCATTAAGGACAAACTGATGCATACGAAATCAATAGATCGAAGATTCAGGGGTTAGTTACGGAATGGGAAGGTGTTAGGCACCCATCCATCCCTTTCGGTCTCTCATAGGCTAGTGTTATTGTTTTCCCTTATTTCTTCATGAAGTGTGTGCGTGTGTATATATAATCGAGATCGGAATCGTTCAACTCATACCATGGGCAAGGTAGAGTGAGGTCATCCATAAGAATGTTCCCAAAATAATATATAAAAAATACAATTTGCACGTTTATCGCGATAATAATCGTTATTATTGAATGATAATACGTGTTGGATAAAATGCAAACAAGCATACTATGTAATGCAAGAATATGATAAATGTGGAGATGGGAGATTTTAGGAAAATTGGGGAATTTGTGGAATTGAGAAAATTAGAAAATTAGAATTTGGAAAGTTAAAAAATTAGAAAATTAAAAAATTGAACTCGAGCCTCGAGATTTAGTCCGAAACGCCTATGTAGCCTATAAAGGCATCAAAGTCCACGTAGTTAGAATGCGGCATGTGGGTAGGGTTTATCCCATAGATCCGAACGAACTTTTATTATAGATGTGCGTGTGTAGAAAATGTGTTTTTGGTTTTGAAAAATTCTTATGGATAATTTCGTTCGGAATTTATGGGCGTGGACCTCTTTTTGATTGTTTTAGGTTTTTTTATAGAAAAAACGTATGTGTATGAACTAAAGTAGTAACTAGATTATGAATCTAATGAAATTTATGCAAAAATAAGGAATTTAAAGAGAGATGGAAGGAGTTGGACCTTCTTTGAAGCTTGATCTTTGATCTTGGATGAACTCCCTTGAATGTGAGATGAGCATTGGATGAGTGAGAATATGATTTTGCCAAATTGGTTACGAAAGGATGAGAATGTAAGTTTGAATGGAACTTCACATGGGGAACTTCGTTAATTTTGAGAGAATATTGTTGAGATCATTGATGCTGATGGATCCTGGTGTTGGTCCCTGGTAGTGAGGTCATGTCCTCCTTTTATAGGGTCAGAGGGTTGCCTATTGTCACTACCCTTGTCCTGCTAATCGGCATGTGACCCTAAATACATTGTCGATAGCCAGGGAACTGGACCTGCCAATTGGAAGTCTCGTGCAAATTTTCCTAGAAAAATGGTCGTAGAACGTAATTTGTTGATGAGAATTATGCACGGGTCATACCGTTATAAAGTTACTTCAGAGATCTTCAAGAGTCCTTGGACTTCCCTAGGTTCAAGGAGTTAAATTTGGGTCAAATGTGACTCAGAAGCGCATATCTATTTTTTGGATAGGAGATCGTCAAACGTAAATGAATCGTTCGTCCGCAGGTAAGTCAGAATTGGCATGGGGAAGACCGTTGGAAAGTTTAGGAGATGTAATTAAACATTTTAAAGAGTTTTTCTTGGTTAGAAAAGTTGACCTTGGTCAATCGGGGCTCAGGCCCGATGACCTCTTAGAGTAAAATGGATCATTCGTCCATATCGTAGGTTAGAATCATACATTGGACAGACCGTTAGAAAGGTTATTCAGTGCTCTTCGGATATTGTTTCAGTATTATTTTATCTGAAGGGTTAGCCTTGGTCAAACGGGGTCCGGTAGCACTCGATGGCCTTCGAATCTACTTTCGGGAGAAAAATGATCATTCGTCCGAATGATTATGACGTTTTATACGCGGGGTAGACCGTTGGAAAGGGGTTTCAGTGAGCTTCAAGGTTTCAAAGAGCTTTCACTCTGATGATGAATTCAATTGGGGTCAAATCGGGGCCTGGGAGTGCCCAGTGGCCTCTAGAGCGATACTTGGAGTGCAACCTAGGGTTTATAATTAAATGGGTAGGTGCTAGGGACTTAAGGATAGACTTAGGGGGTCCTAGAATTTGGTTTCTACAATGTGATTATCAGATAGACTATGCCTAGCGGCCCTTCCTGTGTATCCTCTGTTAGGCGTTCCCAACTTCTTTTCTTGGTCTTCCTTCAGCTTTAGCCCGACGACGAATAACTTGGTGAATTATTTTATAGAGCATGGGTATAAGGGACTTCATTAGTCTATATCATTGTAGGTAAATCTGCAACATGTCTTACAAGTGATTACTGGTATGTGCGGTTTGTGGGCCTTTGTCAAACTTCTTTCTATATTTTATGAAGGTTTTTATACCAATTGGAATGGGAAAAAAATCTTTCCTCTATGTATAACCAACTTCTTTCTCGTGGAGGAGTTAATCGAGTTACTGAGAATGATATTGGGGACTTTATGGAAGTACCATTGATCGTCCACTCATCCATTTTAATTAGTTCTAGAGGTTATATTTGTATTCAGGGATCATCTAAAGTGGCTATAAAAGCGGGTGGTTGCAAAAATTCTTACTGAAGAAACTAGTCTGAGATGACTCATGATGTTCGACACTTTGGATGAAGGTGTTATAGTTTCATCCAAGATGATTAAGGCTTATCGCCGCACAGATCAGATTCGAAGTCACAACCAGGATTGGGATTCTTAGGGACCTACAGGGACATGCAACAATAAAGTAGGGTCTTCCGACAACTAAAGACAGGATTTAGGTATGAAGGGGGTGGTGTGGTAATATGAATCTTGTGATAAGGTTATGTAGGTTTTAGAATGTTTGTAAGAAGTTTGTTTAGGTTTTGAGATGTTTTGGTCTTTGTGAAGCTTGAAATGATGTGAGTTGTTTAGGTTTTGATATTTTTGTGAGGGTTGCAAGGGAGTGGGTTATTTTTCATTCCCATTACTAAGATCTCATGTAATATTTGTACCCTTTTTTTATAAAGATAAATGATTTCAACGTATTATATTGTGTCTTTGATGAATTCTGTTGCTTGAACTATCTATACTGATCATTAGGGCATACATAATTCTTTTGTTTGTTTAAATAATGAGGGAGACCATTATTCTCTAAGGGTGAAAATAATATCTTTTTGTGAGAGAGAAAGGATTATGCCCATGTGTGTCTTATGGGTTGCCTATGTACCTCTTTGGGGTTTGAAAATTGTGATCTTTTCTATTTTGAACATGAAGGATTTCTAAGAGAATCAAGTCTTACGTAGTTCTGAGTAAAGAGTGGAAGAATTTTGTTAAGAATAAAAGGGGGTGAGAAGAGTCATAGCACGACAAGAGTTCGGACTAGGGGTAAAATTTCTTGAAGTTAACTGGATGCGCCATTTCTTCTCCATCAAGGTCTACAAGCATTGAAGCACCACCAGATATGATTTTCTTTGTGATGTAGGTGCCACTCCATATGGGCTTGAATTTTCCTCTTGCATCCCAAACAGGTTTTAGGATTTCCTTGAGGGTAGGATCTCCTTCTTGGACACTGTAGTCCTTGAGCTTTTTATTGAATGGTCGTGTAATACGGTGATGGTACCCTTGTATATAATATAGGGATTTTAGTCCCCTTTTGTCTAAGAGCATAAGTTTATCGTAGCATTTTTATGCATTTACTTAACTTTCGATCATAACCCTTTGATAAGGTACTTCAAATTCGACAGGGAGAACCGCCTCCATAGCGTATACCAATGAATAGGGAGTATCCCCAGTGGCTATTCTGATAGAGGAGCGGTTCCTTCAAAGGACATATGGTATTTGGTCGGCCCAATCTTTATAGCTTTCAGTCATCTTATGAATGATGGTATTGAGTCTTTTGTGGGCATCTTTAACAATGCCATTGCTTTATGAACAATAAGAAGAGGACTTATGCCTCTGGATTATGTACTCATCAACTAGTTATGTGACCTTATCTTCAAAATGGAGTCCGTTATATGACACCAATTCGTAGGGAACTCCGTAGTAACAGATGATGTTCTTTATGAAAAACTTTTTTACTTTCTTTACATTCAATGCCACGTATGACTCGGCTTTGACCCATTTCATGAAGTAGTTAATGGCAATCAAAATGAATTCATGCCCATTTAAAGCCTTAGGAGTTATTTTCCTGATGATGTCTATGCCCCAGGTTGAGAAAAGCTAAGGATAAGTCATGTTGTATAGCTCCCAAGGAGGTAAGTGTTGAAGGTTAACAAACTTCTAGCATTTGAAGCATCTTCGAACGTAAGTAGCAAAATCTTGAACTATGGTGGTCCAGTAATATCCTTAACGGATGATATTCTTGGCGAGCATGTGATCGTTCATGTGAGTTCCACATTCCCCACTATGGATCTTCTCTATCATATCTTCTATCCCAATCCCTGCTATGCAATACAAGTGGGTTCCATTAAAATTCCTTTTATATAGTGCCTTGTTGTAGATAATGTACTGAGAAGATAGATTAATAAGGGTTGCCAGCATCTCGAGGATACGTACCATGTCTGAGGAGGGACCAATTATCATAATATCACAATCCTTACATGTCCAAATCTTCTTTTATAACGAGCTCAATGTGGTAGAAGTGAGTGGGTGCATCCTTTTTTTGGACTAGAAAGGGCGTCATTGTTATCCCCTCAAGCATGTCGACTACAGAGGCTATGATCTCCAGTGCATCAGAAAGGCTATTCCTCAAGTTAGGAAGGTAATGGAAGGTGACATCATTGAATCGGTAGGCGATCTCTTCTAAGTGAGCTTGAAAGGTTATGAGTTTCTCGCCTTTAACTTTCCATTTCCTAAGGATCTGCCGCCATGATGAGGGCTGAGTCTCCATAGACACCATTCATTTAACTCATTTCTCAAGGCCAATCTTAAGCCCTACAGTAATGCCTTGTTCTCTATCATGTTATTAGTGCAAGGTAAATCCAGTTTGATGGCAATAGGGGTGTAATAATTATCATAGAAGATCATGAATATCCCAGTACCATCCCCTTTCTAGTTTCCATCTCTATCTAAGAATATCTACCACCTGAGGTCCTTGTGAGAGGTGCAAAGGATGTTTTCATCTAGGAATTTAGAAATCCAAAGATTGATTACCATCATGGGATTGTTGGCATGGTAATCATATATGGATCTCCCTATCATAGCCTTCTGTGTGACATAAGTGATATAAAATTCAACTAGCAACATCATCCGGTAGGTCAGGAGGCTAGACAAGGCAGGATTTTCCAACTGGTATTTTATTAGATCCATTCAAGACACCAGTTTCATAGGAAATGTGAGCATATAGTGTTGGAGCATTTGTATGACCCAGACTAAGGCAACACGCGCCTTTTCTAATGCGGTATAGTTTACCTTATACCCGAATATCTTTTTACTAGTGTAGTATATTTCTCTCTCCTTATGAGATTCCTCAACATATTGGGTATTTCCCCTAATACAGTGTCAGTAATAGTCAAGTATTGGAGGTGGGGAGACCTTGCAGCAAAGGCATGAGCACCGGAGGTCGGTGAGGTATCGTTTGATATGATTGAAGGCTTCCTGACATGCCTCACTCCAAAGTTTATTTGAGTCCTTTCGAGGAAGCTTGAAGATGGGCTCGCAGATAAAGATTAGTTGGAAAATGAATCGATTGATATATTGGATCTTACCCAGGAAGCCACACACTTCTTACTCCATTCCGGGTAGTGGAATCTTGAGTATTACTTTTAGTTTGGTAGGATCTGCCTCAATACTTTTTTCGTTAACCATGAATGTGAGGAGTTTTCCCTTTGTGACATCGAAGATGCATTTCTATGGGTTGAGTCACATCTAGTACCGTCATAGACGCTCGAATAATTTCCTTAGGGTGGGAATGTGACCTTCCCGAGTCTTGGACTTGATGATCATATCGTCGACGTCCTTGTGGATAATATTGTGCAAGATGGTTATAGCGGACCTTTAATAGGTAGCCACGGCAATCTTGAGATCGAACAACAAGACTATGTAGAAAAACTTTCCCCATGGGATGATGAAGGAGGTCTTTTCCTCATGGTCGGATGCATATTAATCTGGTTATACCCGATAAAACCATCAAAAATTATTTGAGGGTGTGACTGGTAGTGTTATCTATAATCATGTCAATGTTAGGTAGAGAATAATCATCCTTTGAGAATACCTTATTCAGATCTCAATAGTCGACGCACATGCAGACTTTTCCTCCTAATTTCGATAAGGGGACGATGTATGTAATCCACGTGGGATATTCAACCACACGAATGAATTCTACGTTTAGCTATTTCACCACTTCGTCTTTGACGACCACTATGTTCGGAGTTTTCTCAATTTATCCTTGACAGGTCTACTTTTTGGGAAGGTGGGGATTTCATGTTGTGTTACTTCCTAGTTAATTTCAGGCATATTGTTATGGGACCATGCAAAGCTGTCCACGAACTCTTTTAGAAGCTCTTCAAATTGTGACTGCTTATATTCGTCAAGGATAGACCATATCCTAATCTCGTGCGGATAGCCACTAGAATCGAGATTAATAATAATAGTCTCGTCATTATTAGTTTGAACACGATTATGTTGTTTAACTTTTTCCTTATTGAGATCAGTTAAGAATTGTTCATTTATGGAATTATCTTCATCAATAGTTTGATTAGAATCAAGAAAATTAATGTAAGGAATGATAAGGTACTCAAAATCATCATTTATTTCATTAAAAATGTTTACAAGGAATATAGCGGTGAGGACCTCATCAAAGTAGGCCTCGTTAACAATTACATCAGAAATATGAGGAAAAATAGTAGAGTCGGGTATTTCTTAGAGTGTATAAACAATGAAGTTTAGGTTCACTAGTGCAGGTTAGACAGGATGGCATGCCTATTGAGAAAGGGTGTATTGGTAGTAGTGATTTTCTCAAATGGGTTAGACAGTTCAGCTTTCGGGTGAATCATGCAGAGATCTAGCCCCAATATATGTAGGTCGAATGACTCATCAGTGTCACTGCCCCCAAAGTTTTTGTTTCATTCCACGGCTTTGGCTATTGGAGGCTCTACCTAATGTTTTTGTCATTTATCCCAAGCGACTTCATCTTTAAAGAAGATCTCCAGCCTCGATTTCATCTTTTCACAAAAGGGTCATACCACGGTTTGGGGAATCTATAAAAGGAGAAATCCTCACCGTCCTTGACAAACCTCCCATAAAGGGAGTCTCTTGAGATGGTCTTCTTTCTTTCTAAGCAGATTTTTTAATATGGACAACTGAGTGACTTGAGTTCAGTCGATGATAGTTAGTAGCCCAAGCCGCATTAGGAAGATGATTCCTTTAGGACTATTGGCTTGTGAAATTCCTGTTAGCGTCGATCCAGCCCTGTTCCGAGTGTGAAGTGCATGTTTTTTAACATCTGAATTACACATACATTCCCACGAGGGTTATTCTTTTAACACAATTGGTCTTTGAAATTATCCCTATCTGGGACAGGAAGTGTGTCAATCTTGAAATAGGAGAAAAATATGTCATTGGCCATGTGCTAACTCTTCAGTCTTGAGTTATTGGTGCTGGTACCATCTGAATTGTTATCATCCTCAAGAATTGTGATGACTTAACCATTGTCAAATAAATTCAATTTTTGGCAGAGAGAAGAAGATACCTTTGTATATTATGGAACCATGGGCAATCAAAGAGCGGGTTTAAGAAAGTGGGTATGTTGATGACTTGAAATTATATTTGAGGGCAGATAGAACCATCCCCTAGTGTAAGCTTTATGGATCCCATAACTTCTTGGTAAATACTACCTAAAAACGCACAGAGGAGGATATTGGAGTGATATAACTGACTTTTATCCCCAAGAAATTAAGGATTCTGAGTGGGCAGACCCATTATCTACAAGTGCCAATGGAATTGTCTTCCCCGTGACTTCAACGGAGATGTTCAGGGTGTATTTGTGATCAAGGCCGATCTTTAAAATATCCTATTTAAAAAAAGAGAGGAGTCTGGAAGTACTCAGGGATTCGACCATATGCACTGCTTCTTTAGGAGTAATATTAGGTGGAACTGTGGGTCCTATAAAGAGATTTATCAAGGCATTTATGTGCAACTGGGAGGACATAAAGATCCCCCATAGGGTGATGTTGTTAAGAGTCTTTTTTAGCTGGTCAAGGACCAATTGTCATCTCTGGTACTGGGAGTTCCTCAATGACTCCTTTTCCCTTATCTGTTTCAACTGACAAAGAAATTGGATGTTTATAATGTCGCCCAGATCGGGTCACGTGGTTAACGAAGGCAGGTAAGAACAATAACCTTGTATCTTCATCTACTTCGATAGATATGGATACCTCATTAACCCCCTTGCAATTCTTTGAAGAAGATCATCACACATAAGGAAGTGATTCTTTGAAAAAGATCATCGCACATAAGGAAGTGACTGAGTTGGCTTACCTAAAGTTTTATTCATCATCTAAACTATCAAAACGAGCCCTTGAAGTTTCAGGATCATGAGAAATTCGGAGGCAGTGCATATATATCCCTTATGTAGGAACATATTTGACATAACTTGCACAATGTCGTCTATGCTGAAATCTTATATGGGAATAACCCACTCCTCGGATCCTTAATCCCTCCTTTGGGATTCTATAAATAGGTCACTGATCTTTTCACCGTCAATGATCATCTCTAAGGGAAATTTCAACCCGAACTTTCAACGCTGATCTAGAACCGTAGGTAGTTTCGTGTCTCCCTCTTCTAAGCGAGTATGAATGGCAATACATGCTCGGGTAAGTAGTGATAGATCTTAATCATCAGGGTTTATAGGATGCAGGATAATTCAAGGACATATTTTAAGGAGTTGAGGAAGATCGTAGATAGATTGGGTGTTTCAATGGCCTTAATGCTGGTCGGGGTCGAATTATGGATCTTATTCTATAAGGATGACATTCACCCTAGTTATGTGTGCTGGGAGAGGATTATGGGTGGTATTAGGTTTAGGATTGGATAGTGGGAAATTATACCCCTTCCTGTGAGACTCTGGATAACTTTCTTGAGATGGAAGCATTGATCAGTAATCTGCCCAGCGACTTGGTGCAAGTTGTAATGGGCGTCATGTTTGAAGTTTCTGGGAAGAGGATCGGATAATAGTCGGGGTTCCAAAGGCTTAATAAGAATATAAGAAAGATGGGCTTAATGGATTTTTGACAGGGGAGGATAATTTTCAAAATACTCATTTTTGCAGGGTTAGGATGACTTTTAGGTGTCCAAGAAGTGGTGGGTTAGGATATGTTATTGATGGTGAGACTGAGCTACTGGCTAACTGGTTATACTTTCATAGTGTGAACTGCTCGGTCATCCTTTTCAGTATAGGCTCTGTTTTATGACTTGTGACCTCTTCTTTAATTTCTACCTTGACCTTTCAGAGGACTCTGAAGTGAAAGCAGTACTGACCTCCCATTGAAGCTCGAATATGGGGAAAAAAGTTCTTCTTCACTATGCTTTCCTGTTCTTCTTCCGAGTGCCAGTTTGTCATGGTAGCCGCTTTCTCTAACCACCTTTCAAAGAAGCTACTGACTGATTTATCTTGGTTCTATTTGAGTAGTTTTAAGTCTCTACGTGTGACTTCCAACTCTTCATTATACTTATATCGTGTCATGAACTCTCTGGCTCCATTTTCCCAACTGTAGACTTTGCACTCTTTGGAGAATAGGAACCACCTGAGGGCACCTTCCTTGAGGGGTTGCTGGAACATTTGGGACATTACCTCCTCAGATGCCCTAATCAAAGTTATGATATGATGACAATTGCGTATGTGCACAATTGGAGGCCCGCTGCCTCCGAACTTCTTAATGTTTGGTATTTTGAATTTCTCCAGTAATTGGCCTTAGGATAGGGAGACATATGAGTGTAGTCCATGTAGTTTCTTGAGATCTTAACCATATTAAATCTCTTAGACAGCAGCCTAAGTTCTTTCTTGACATTGTTTAATTCCTCCTTCTTAGGATCAACTCGTCGATTAACCCCTGATTGGGCAAGATTCAATTTTGGTATCTTGGTTGGTGGCTGCCCATTAGCAGATATGGAATGTGAGGAATGATAAGAACCCAAAAGTGTATATTTTATACCCTGAATAGATGTATTTTAGTTGCTAATTCTAGGCAAATGGGGTCTTATATGCTTATTTGTTTATTTAGTAGGTCAAATGCATGTTGCAGTGTTTAAATGCTCAAATCAAGAAAATTGCAACAAAAATGGAGCTAAGCATGTATACCCTATCTCATAAGCCTAACCAAGCCTAAGAATATCCCGAGCCGTATGTGTTTGGTTTGTCCCCTTTTATTTTATTTTCTTAGATTTTTATTGTGTCGTTTATGATTTTTAGAATTTATTTTATATTATATATTTTTGAGTCATGTATATATTTTTAGGATTTATTTTTATACTTTATTTTTGTGTGTCACGTGTGTTTTTATTATTTTTATATTTTTAAAGGTGTGCATTTTATTTTTATTTATGTTTATTTTTATTTGATTTTTAGTTTTTAGTATTAGTTTTGTTTTGGTATTTCTTATTTTATTAAGTTAGGTTTATTAGTATTATTTTATTTTTTTATTCTTTTTATTTTTAGAGTAGAATTTTATTTTTTAATATTTTGTTAGCTTTATTTTTTTTAGTTGGGTACAAACTATTACACACACACAAATCCTACAACACACATATCCCCAATTACCACATACATAACATACACACAAACACCTCACTCATCCACACCCTATACTCCAACACCTCACCAAAACAAGACCCCCAGCCAACTACTATTCACCTTCTTCTTCCAACCACAACCCCACTTCTCTATCTTTCCTCCATTAACACTCACTCACCACCACATTAACCAACCCCACCTCCATAACCACAAACCTTATACCTCCTATTCAAAAACCGGACCAACCCCACCTGCAATACCCGGACTCCGACGACGACCCCAACTCCGGCGAGACCAACCCGACCCAAAACATCACAAACTCGAGCTACCCAAACCCCAAAATTCGGAATCCAACCCGAGTTAACCCGAGCGACACGGCGAGACCAACTCAACCTGCTCAATTCCAACCGACCTTTAACCCGAGAACTCCCCCTGTCGCGACCCAACTCCTACCCAGCTACAACCATTCCACAACCCAAATACCCTATTCCCCAATCCGACCCTTATCCATCCAAACCCACCAAACCCAAATGCCAAAATTGATTTTTACCTTCTGTCAAATTTCAAAGCCAAACCAAATAACTAAAACTCACATGTCTTTTAAACCACCCTTTTTACCCCTTTTACCCAAAATACCCCCACATGTGTTTTTACAGCCTCACCTCATTCTTTCATTGCACTTGTGTGTCACATTCCTAAAATAACCCCCTCACACCTCTCACCCCTCATGCACAATTACCTTACCCAATTGGCCATTAGCTCCATGTTTGCCATGTATAAATTGAAGATTTGGTGCCATTTTAGGGGGACCTTCATTTAGTTTTTAAACATATTGTGATAAATTTCTCTATACTCCTATATAGAGAGTATTTGAATTTTGATCAAATATCTCAATATATAGGTGTGTAGTGAAATTTATCTCTAGGATGAATTCCACTCCACCCCTCTATAGTGTATTTTTGAATTTTTAGCAACTATTTCAAAATATATTGATGTGGTTGAATAAATTCTAATATATTCCTTTATGTTGAGTATTTGTATTTTTAGCAAATATCTCAACATAAAGCGATGATATAGAATTTATTTCCTTGGATGAGTTCTAATGTACAATTTTATAATATTAGGATTTGCATTTTTAGAAAATATCTTTTATTATTTATGTGTCCATTATGAATTCATCCATTATCTTGTAATTAGTTTATTTTTATTTTTATAGTTTTTATTTTAGATTCAATAAATATATTAGTGAGTGGTTGTAATTGAGAGAGTGTTGATGTAATTGAAGATTCCATTCCAATTCAAGGCTTAAATGGGTTTGATCTATTCCTCTTTAATTACTCTAATCCTCACATGCTTTCATTTGTTTACTTTTATTTTTATTTTTGGATGATAATTATTGAGGGCTAATCTCGCATTCATGTGATGTATTTTGAAGCCCTCATGAGTCCAATTTAATTAGTTTACTTTTTAGCACAATTTTGTTTACCTCATTTTTTTTATTAGCTTTTACATCTTATTTAGTACTTTAAAAATTAGTATATAGTTAGTTAATTAATAATCCCTTGTAAAATCCATAAAAAAATAGAAAAAGCAAAAATAGAAAAATCATAATTACATGCAAATGAATTACACATGTCTTCACATATTTTGTGTTTCATCCTTACAGTTGGATTGATACTCTCTTAGTTACCCTATGCATATTTTGAATTTATTCGTAGGCTCGATGGAATTTTGATGGAAAAGGAACTGCACAATGACAAATACACATTAGAAAAGAAATTTTTTTCCTATCAAGTCATGTTGATACTTTTCTGGAACCCGTACTAGTTCAAGAGTAGGTGGACCCATGGAATGGGGAAAGAGGATTTCGGGGTCGAAAACCTTGGGAGTCTGAACCCGATGTCGTTTCATTTCTAGACTTCTTCCAAGAGGTTCTCAATCTTAGCGTTGAGAAGGCTAATGTTGGTCAATATTTTCCATGAATAAATTTTGGAGGGACAAATCAAACTTTTTAGAAGCATTAGAGGAAGAAGTAAACCTTTAGGGTGGTTTCACGGAAGACCGAAGCAAATAGGGAGCTAAGCCAAAAATCAGAGTATGTGATCAGACCTGAGAGGAAAAAATTATTTTTGGGTTTATTTTGAGGAAAAGAGGAATATTTTTAGTTTTTACGTTTTTCTTTTTGAAAGGGGGAAAATATTTTTGGTATTTTTTTCTAAAGTGGATAAAGGAAAATCCTCAACATTATTATTATTATTATTAGGTTCCACTTATATTATATTCTGCCCAGGACGTAAGAAAAAGTTATATAGGACCCGCGTTTGGGGAAAAGATAGGGTACATTATGCAAGTCATGGTTGGACTTGTTTCCAGACTCATAGAAAGGGTGTGGTTTTAAAAAATGGGCGAAATAACATGAAAATTTGGGGTGTAAGTCAACCAAGAAGTTTGGCAGAGTTTCGCATTAGAACTAAAAAACTAGGTATGAGTCTCTTAGGATAGACGCTTATATAAAGTTGATGCAATTAGTGGGTTTATGGAAAGGTTTCCCCCTTTTGCATGAGTTCCACGATATACCTTTGCCTATAAGGAAAATCATTCATCAGTACGTGTAGATAAGCCATTTGATATACCTGAGTGTATGTGAATTGCCTCATGATATACCTCGTGGAGACGGTATGTGTGAGTGAATTCGATATACTCGACGTATGTGAATGAGTTCCCTTCTATATACCTCCCGTCGTGAGTTCGATCAGGCGATACAATGTGAGGGGAATCGTTCGATATACGTCGAAGGTACTAGGACAATGGAAGATGGGAATCATATATCTCTTAGGTTAACCGTGCCCCGCAGGACTGTCACCCATCGGGAAGTGACTCTCGAGTACGGGAGAAAATTTTGGTCAATATTGCAATGCTCAAGTATTGTAGTGTGTAAGAATGCATGAGTTTTAATTAAGAATGCATGAGTCTTAATTAGTATTTTATGGAAAGTTCTATGTATGCTAAATAAAAGAAATACAACCACTATGAGGGAAAGCATAAAATATACAAGTATAATGGGATAAGGGGGTAAACATGGAGAATGAAACTAGTAAATGTGTACATAAAGCATAGAGACTATACAAAAGCATGGTGATAGATACAAAATGTGAAGTATTTGAATATACAAAAAATGAGTGAGAAATATATGCAATGTGGGAGAGTGAAATGTGAGTATGTGTGAGTGAAGAAAGTATGTGGATATATATAAGTGAGAGAAATGTGGAAATGCGTGCTAATGTGACTAACATGGACATCTACAAGTGGTGTGTGAAATGTATGAGTGAGCGTGGAGCTATATATGAGTGAAAAGAATGTGAGAGTGTGTGCTACTGTAACTAAACATGTAACTAAGAGTGTGAGTAAAGGATCAAACATGGTGAAAATATACAAGTGAGTAAAAGGTGAAACATATGATAAGAAAATGATATATACATGTCATGAGAAAAGATCATGGTAAAGAGAAATATATTAACATCATGATATGAATAAGGCATATATACAACATGTAAGTATGAGAATAAGAATAACATACAAGTGGAGGCGTATGTACAAATGTAGAAAAGTCAAGAGAGGATCAAAGGAAACAAAACTCATGTGAAATGGCCATTTGGGTCGAATTCCTTCGGCGCGAGCCAGTCTCAAAATTGGGGGTGGAAAATCAAAGAAATCCATCTCTCCATGCGTGTGAGGATTTGAGCATAAAGTGCCACCCACGCTGATCTTCATGGGCTACATAGATATAAATCGGTCGTCATCAAAGTGTAGAAAATTTTAGAAATGGAGTCGCCTGCCTATTTTGCTGAAAACTTGTAAAATAATATAGTCGTCCTATGAGAACAACATCACAAGACAGACTGATGCATAAAAAATCAAATAAGTCGAGGGTCCATAGAATCTAAGTTATGGAATGGGAAGGTGTTAGGCACCCATTCCTCCCATTCGGTATCTCATGGGATATTTAGTAACGTTCTCATTTTCTCTAAAATGTGATACATGTGAACATATGTGCGGAGTGAACAAAGGGACAAGCGCATAATGGGAAAGACGGAGCAAAATCATCCTAAGGAGTTTACAAAAGAATAATATAAAAATATAATGCGAGTATCCGTCAAATCACAAATCACTATGAATAAGTAAGTGTGTATATCGAGTGGGATGTGAATATGGAGGAGTAAACATATTCATAATACTACTAAACGTAAGAAAAAATATAGTGACTAAATGAGAAAATAGGACTCGAATCCCAAGATTGGCTCTGAATAACTACGTAGCCCAAAATTCATTAAAGTACACTGATGATGCTGGAAACAACAACACCAGATAAGATATGAACAAGATCAAGTAAGTACAACAATGGTCGCGAGAATATATGTATGTATAGTAGGAGAAGGAGATGAGGATAAGAGGATGAACACTTATGTATAAGTGGTTAATCCAATTTGGCCTACATCCATTGTGAGTGTGTGTGAGTAATATCACTGAATGAAGGCACTAATGGCGATGGACACAATCTCTCAAGCTTTCTCTCTCTAGTGTATAAAACTGTCAGAGTTTCAACTAGGGTTATAAATTATCGATCCATTACAATGTTGGTGTTGCCGACCCTTTCCATGTCTGAGATAATTATATGATGACATTGGCTGGGATACCTGCCAAGGTTAGATGTCTGGAACGTCGGTCAGGGCCGATGTTGTCTTGACACTTGATGCTGAGCCTACGAGGCTTTACTGATCTTAGGTGAAACTTGTAATGTCGACCAGGGCCGATGTTGATGTTGATGTTGATGCTGATGGATGACCCATGTCCATACTTACCTCGGGTGATGTACAGCCGAGTTTAATGTAGGGGTTGAAGCGATATCGGCTGAGGACGACCTTCTGAGTGACAACCCTGATCGTGGATGATAGGCTTTTATCACCTTAGCTATAAGATTGGCCGAGGTTATCAGCTCTGACTAAGGGGGTGAACTTGGGGCATATCAATCACCCCTAACCCTTAGTTACCTATGTGAGTAGGTGATTGAGGGATAATACAAGGCCGAGGCCAAGTTCTCTTCTGTGCCAACCTTTCTTTTGACATGTGTCAATTTTTGAAGGGGATAGCGTGCCTGATAATATATGATGATGTTGATTGTCTTTTGGGCTCCCAAGGTAATAATGGGCCTTTGGATGTGTCCAACATGATTTGAGGGTTTAAAACCCTTTTCTTCTCCTTATTCATTCTTTCCCATTTTTCCCGCCTATGTTCTCTGCAATTTTTCTCTCTTCAAGAGCTAAATTGATGTTATTATTTGAGGATTTATTTGTTCTCAATCCTCTTATTCTTTATTTCGTACTCCATTAGGTATCGTTTTAACCTTGCCTTTCCATTTTTAGTCTTATATTTCCATTTCTGCTTTTTTCGATTAGCAGTTAGGCTTTCTAGTGAGGGTTTTAGGGTTTTTTTGTGATACTTTGCATTTTTTTATTAGCCTGTTCTTGAGTGTTCTTGAGTGTTAACAGTTATAGTCTTGAGTGTAGGGTCATCTGTCTTATGCTCAGGCCTTTGTATAAGCTTATAGAGGAGTTCCCTTCATTTAGAGAGAAGACCTTTGAAAAAATTAGGCGAATAGAGCTAGCCCAAGGGGAAGCTCATAGGGCTGAGGCTTTCCACCTCAGACCTATCTTCCCTCCACCTCTGAAGGTGATATACCCTGAGCCGGCAGAGGATCCAATAGACCCCACTCCTATGTCTGAGTTTGAGTCGTCTACCTCATACCCTATGTCTATAGACTCTTTCCAAGAGGCTATGGATTATTCCATTAGGCAAGATCAGTTCCCTGATCAGGACGAGGTCTAAAGTCATGCCTCATCCCACAATGGTGCTAGTACCTCACAGACTTCTTCTAATGTCAAGATTATGGGGCCGAGTGTGGATATTCCTCCACCTATTGATGCTATCCCCCTGTCGGTCGCCACCGGGGCTGAGTTCACTCAAAGGTTTCCCGATGGTATCCCTTCACCTGCCCAGGCTGACGTTACCAGGGACGAAGATGATGGTTATGAGAGAAAAATTGATACCTCAGAGGCAGCCGAGATAGAAATTTATGTCACTGAGTATGACCTCTTAGCCTCTAGGCACATCTATTAAATATGTCCCTCCATTAATCTTAGGAGACCTCTAAGAGGTGAAAGGGCCTTTGATGGCCGAGATGGGGAGATCTATGTGTACGAGCAGATGTTTAAGTTTGGATTCCGTCTCCCCATCCATCCTTTGATTAGAGCCATATTGTCCCATATCAACCTAGACCCTTCACAATTACCCCCCAATGCTTGGAGGGTGATGATTGGGGCCATTGTCCTTTGGAAGGTAGTCCAGCGCTCATACCTTCCTGTTAGAGATTTCACGGGTTGCTACATCCCATCCTCTACCAAAAATCACCCCAGCTACTACCACTTCCTAGATAGGAAGTCAGATAAAAAGATGTTGTTGGTAACCCAGACTTCAAATCACAACTGGAAACCACCATATTTCTTTACCTCAGGAGCATGGGAATTTGGTCCTTGTGCCACCTCTTCATTTTTGGAGTTGAGGACACCTCTGAGGTGGGGAAAGGTGTCCCTGGATGCTAAAGCTGACCCTGGGCTTAGCTAAGATAACCTTCAGAAGGTTAAGAATCTTCAAGAGCAAGGGGAACAGGGTTGGCTAGTAAAATACGAACATCTGATGACCCCCTATTACCTCTGATTGAGCTTCGTAAGTATAATTTTCACATAAGTTGTACCTCTGACTTTTAATACCTCTGATTTACTAACTCAGATACTTCATTTTGCAGAACTCCCAGATGGCAACTCTGACGAGCTCTGGGAGATGTCTTCCCCAAGCCTTATTAAGTTGATGAAGAAAGCAGGGCATAATGTAGCCCCTCCTCCACCCAAGAGGAACGTCAGCACATCCAAGGCTGACGCTACAAAGAAGAGGAAGACAACCATTGACTCATAGGATCATAGGTCGAGCAAAAACCAAAAGGGATATCATGCCATCCCTATCTTAACAGATGATGCTCTAACTGCTCGTCTGGCCCAGTTGAAGATCAGTGATAGTCTGATAAGCCATGGTCTGAAGGTAATGGATGCCATCGGCTCTGTAATGACTGATGCAGACAAGCATTTCCTACGCTCTCTAGATACTCCCTTGCTAGCAAAGTTTAGCCTTCATAGGTCAATTCAGGTACCAACTTCTGATTTTTTTCTCTTCCAAGTGTTACCTCGGCCTAGATGTAGGTTAAAACTTAAACTCATACAACTAACTTTTCATTGCATGGTATTCTGTCCATGCACCAATGTTTTTAGTGGACCTTGAGGAAGTTACCCCTTATTGAGAAGGGAAGAGAAGCCCTGAAGGTCCATGCCTCATTAAATGTGAAGTTGAGTGTCTGAAGGAGGAACTCAAAGAGGCTGACAAGCTGATCAAGCAGACATAGCCGCCCTCAAAAAGGACCCAGAAATAGCCCTTTAGGCCAAAGATGATGCCCATTAGGCCAAAGTGGATGCTGCAGTTAGAGCCTCACTGGAGGATTCCTCAGAGAAGATCCTTGCAGACTACAAGGTCTCTGATGAGTTCATCAGTTTTGGCTTTGAATACCTTGAAAGAGGTATTAAAGAAACTGAGAAGTGGGAAGCTTCTAAGGAACAGGAGTCAGGGAGCTTATTTGCCTCAAACTTTACCCGTCTAGGCTTTGGCGACCCCCATTTTGCTCAGGCCTTGCAAGAGGTTGAGGAGGAAGGTGTTGCTTTGGTAGAGACTACTCCCTTGGAGGTTACTGAAACTGAAGAGGCCATTCATCAGGACGACGCTGCAGAGGTGACCAACGTCGGTCAAGAGGACACCATTCCAGCTGCAGATACTTAGGCCTTTCTATGTGAAGATTTTAATTTATAACTTCTGAACTTTGATGGATCTTCAGCACATTTGATTTGTAAATCTGACTACTTAAATATAATATCATCTTCTTCAGAGGATTTTTCTTCTTTCAATGAATGCCTTCTCTTGCATGTTGCCATGGTCGTACGATGATGTTTACCTTAAGGTCGGAGGTCATCATAGTGTGATGATGTTTTTTCCTCATAATTTTTTACCAACTTAATAATGTTTAGGGTCTGAGGTCCCCAAAATATAATGTTTCACCTCATATTTTATCACCAACTTAATGATGTTTAAGGTCTAAGGTCACCATAATATGATGTTCTACGTCATATTTTATCACCAAATTAATGATGTTTAAGTTATGAGGTCACCAAAATATGATGTTTCACCTCATAATTTATCACCAAATTAATGATGTTTAAGGTCTGAGGTCATCATAATATGCTATTTCACCCACATAATTTCACCAAATTAATGATATTTAAGGTCTGAGGTCACCATAGTATGATGTTTACCCTCATAATTTTCACCAAACTAATGATGCTTGAGGTCTGAGGTCACCATATAATGATGTTCACCCTCATAACTTCACCAAATTAATGATGTTTAAGGTATGAGGTCACCATAATATGTTCACCCTCATATTTTTCACCAAATTAATGATGTTTAAGGTTTAAGGTCATCATAATATGATGTTCACCCTCATAATTTTCACCAAATTAATGATGTTTAAGGTCTGAGGTCATCATAGTATGATGTTTCACCTCATATTTTTCACCGAAATAATTATGTTTAAGGTCTGAGGTCATCAAAATATGATGTTTACCCTCATAATTTTCACCAAACTAATGTTGTTTAAGGTCTGAGGTCACCATGTAATGATGTTCCACCTCATATTTTATCACCGGATTAATTATGTTTAAGGTCTGAGGTCATCAAAATATGATATTTACCCTCACAATTTTCACCAAACTAATGATGTTTAGGGTCTGAGGTCACCATAATATGATGTTCACCATCAAAATTTTCACCAAGTTAATGATGTTTAAGATCTGAGGTCATTATAGTATGATGTTCCACCTCATATTTTACCACCAAATTAATGATGTTTAAGGTCTGAGGTCATCAAAATATGATGTTTCAACTCATATTTTTCACCAAATTAATGATGTTTAAGGTCTGAGGTCATCAAAATATGATGTTCACCCTCATAATTTTCACCAAACTAATGAAGTTTAAGGTCTGAGGTCACCATATAATGATGTTCCACCTCATATTTTATCACCAAACTAATGTTGTTTAAGGTCTAAGGTCACAATATATTGATTTTCCACCTCATATTTTATCACCAGATTAATGATGTTTAAGGTCTGAGGTCATCAAAATATGATGTTTACCCTCATAATTTTCACCAAAATAATGATGTTTAAGGTCTGAGGTCACCATATAATGATGTTCCACCTCATAATTTTCACTAAACTAATGATGTTTAGGGTCTGAGGTCACCATAATATGATTATTGAAGACACTAAAATGACGCCAATCTGTTGATGTAAAAAATTAGATCACTCTAATTATTCAATCACAGATAAATAAATGAGACAAAGAATTTTAAAGTGGTTCAGCCTTATAAGAATGGCCTACGTCCACTGTTGTTTTATTGCTGAGTGTTTTGGAATTATCGATTTATGGTTCTACCCAGAAATTTTGGTCTGGATTCGGGGTCCCCTACAATGAGGATTGTACAATGTATTTATAGCTCTGAGGCTGTAATGTGAAAGGGTAATACATTAAATGAGGTACATATGAAAGGGTAATACATTTAATGCCCCTTAAGCATGTGCGTCTGAATGATAAGCATTTAATGAATCAGTTGAACTGTTGGTTATCCAGCTACTAATGCTCGGTTCGAGGTGCAGCTCGGACCGCCTAAGCTTCTCGGTATTTAAGAGTTACTCAGAGCGTATGAGTTCCTCGGGGAAGCAGTGTTCCTCGGGGAAATAGTCTTCCTCGTTGTAGTCTTGTTTCTCGGAGCGTGTGAGTTCCTCGGAAGTGTTTGTTATTGCCATGTAGATTTCCACGTGTCTTTATTCAATTGGGCCATGTCAGCAGATTAAATTTGGTATCAACAGAAGCCCCCAATGTTTCATAGTTTGAAATTTGAGGAGTATGAAACATTCTTTCTCGGAATATGGTAGCTTTAAATTGTCTTCCTGATTTTTAGGAGCGTTTCCCTTGTATTTATTTCTCCTTCCAAATTCGTAGAACCTGACCGCCTCGATTTTCGCATACTTTTTGTCCTTTTAGACGCCGGTAGTGTAATCGTTTATTTTTGCTTCGATTGCCGCGCCCTTTTTATTTCTCTAGCCGCCGGTAGCGTAATTGTTTCTTTTTGTAATCATTACTTTACCATTTCCCAAGGTAGAGTATTTAAATGCTGCAGAAAATCCCATCGTCTTCTACTTTTCCAAATTTATTTTTTCGAGTTTTCCATAGTCTCTTTCTCTCCTGTGTGTTCATCTTCTTCCATCGTTCGTTGTCAACAACTCCACTCTTTTTCTGTAAGATCTTATTCCTTCTTCTTCATTTCCTTTATTCACCATGGTTTACCCTGTTGAATCTCTTGATAAATTTCGCTCAGATTTTTCCATTCCCTCTTGGGTTGTTTTGGAAGAGCTTTCTGAGCCTTCTGATTATTTCCGTTTGGCTGAGGGACATTGGTTCCCCAGCTTCTTTATTGCTGAGTGTGGATTTTCTTTTCCACCAAATCCCTTGTGTCTGGAATTCTGTCATTACTTTGACGTTGTTCCTGCAAGAATAGCCCCCAACACATGGAAAATAGTTAATGGGGTTCATAAATTAAATCAAGTCCATGGAACTCGCATAGGAATTCCAGAAATAATGTACTGCTATATATGGGCAGTTAATGATAACATTTTTTATTTAAAAACTAGATTTTTAAATAGACACCTAGTAGTCAATCTCCCTGATGCCAATAGGGATTATTTTGAACACGGGGTTGTCATAAAATATTGGCAACACCCTCCATTAACTGGAGATGAGGTTTACCAGGATCCCAGATGCCCTCCTTATGGAAATGGGATAGGTTACTTTTATTTCATTTTACTTATTTTAAAATCATGCTTCTTTTGTGTTTGATAAAATGTGTCACTGATGGTAATATTTATTTATTTGCAGTTGAAAGTAAAAGAAAGTGTCCAAAGGAAGCAGACGTGAATATAAGACATCTGAAACTTATCTGGAGTCTGCATCAATCTGTTGCCGACGAGCATATCAGTTCGACTTCATATCTACTGCAATACAAGAGCTACACCACTTTTTTCACTGCTCGTCCAGTGATAAGTGAATCAGAGCTAGTACCAGCTTCCACCAGCTCCTCGCCCACGTCCCTTTAAGAGAAAGGATGAAGAGAAGAAGACCTCCCACTTTGTTCAAGAAACCTTCCTCTGGTTCTGGAGAGGCAAAAAGAAACAAAGTTGATGTCCCAGGGGAGGGGACAAAGAAGAATGATGCACCTTCCTCGGTTGTTGTCGTGAAGGTTGTAGAGAAGCCCGCAGTGGCTCCGAGCAGGTCTGCTGCTCCTGGAGAGGTGATTGTAATATCACCAACCAAGGGTTCTTCCTTGGTTGAATCTATTCCTGTTCCCCCGAGGAGGCTGAAGAAGAGCTCCTCGGTCAATTTGGTTGACACCATCACTCAGCCCACAACTGCTGGGACAGAGGTTCCCACTTTTGTTCCTCCGAGCTCTGCCATGAGCTCGGTAAAGTCCTGGATCATTCCCGAGGTCTAAGGTACTGAAGAAAACCTTACTCGAGACATGGTCACTTCATTAGTTTCTCGTCACCTTGCTTCTGTAAGTCTTCTTACTTTGAACTTTTCATATTTCCTTTGTTATTTCTGTTTCTGACTTGCTTTTTTTTACTTTCACAGTTGACGAGCTGCTTTAATATAATCTTGAAGAAGGATGAAGCAATTAAAGCTTCATTCTCCTCGTCCAGTGTGGAGGGAGCTCTGGCAGAAGCTATCAAGTCTTTGGATGATTCTCGCCAGACATATGCTACTGGCAAGGCTGTCTGGGAGAAAAATCTTGCCTCCATCGAGCAAGAGAAAGCTCGAGCTGTTGATGCCTCCAAGGAGTTGGAAAAGAGAATAAATGCCCTGGATAAGGCAAATAAGGAGCTCGAAGAGAATCTCAAAACTGCTGGGGAGCTTGAAGATAAGCTCAAGGCTGCTGAGGAGGAGCTGGCTCAACTTAGGGAAGTAGGTCGGCAGAAGGAGGAGATTGAAAACAAATTGAAAGGTGCCGATAACCTGCTGTCCGAGAAGCTCTCCTCGGAGAAATTGAAGAGGAAGATGGCTGTGAAGAATTCCTTCAGCGTTGGTTGGGACAAGGGGTGGAACAAGGGGTTGGCTACCATAGTGTCGCAAGTGAACTATGGCAGCCTCAAATACTTTAGGGATGGCTGGGTTGCTGCTCTCCAGGAAATGAAAGTTGATGAATCTTCTGAGCTTTTCCAGCAACACATTCCTAGCCCCTTCTAACCCCAGAAGATCTTGAAGAGGACGAATCTGCCTCAGAAGAGTCTTCTATGGTGATGGTAGATCATCCCCCATCTATTCAGCCTGTTGCCGAGGAACTTCAGCAGATCGTCATTTCCTCCGAGCAATTGTCGGTGCTTCCCGAGCAACTATCCATTCCCTCCAAGAAACCTACTTCCTCGTCCCAGCCTCCCGAGAAGGTTTTGGGAGACAAGGAAAAGGTGTAGAGTTGTTCGGGTTTATCTTTATCTTTTTCTTTTATCAAATGTAACCCAGAATTTGTAACTCTGAACTTTATGATCTAATAAAACTTGGACTTTTGTATACTGTTGTCTATCTTCATACTCTGTCTTGATTCTTATTGATTATTGCTTTTTCTTTCTCTTCTAGTTTCTGGCCAGGATGGAATTATTATCTGCCCATGATACAAAGCTGCTGCGACAATGTAACGAATACCTTAAGGCCGGTCACACAGACCTGATTACAGCACAAGTTATAGACATCCTCAGCCAAGATGCTTCAGAACAGGCAGTGGAAGCATATCAATATCTGAAGTGTCTTCTTGATCGAGCGGTGGCCAATAATGTGGCCTATTATGATATGATCGAGGATCTCCAAGGCACCCTCGAAGACCTTCAGCTTCAATACAAAGAATCCACTGCCCTGTTGCACGAGGGGTATGAGAAGAAGTACAAGCTAATCATTGCCGACAAGGGCTACGAGAAGCTTTTTGCTGGGTATGATGTAAGAGAGAGAACTCTGAAAGGTGAGGTCGAGGAGTGCAGACAAATTGCCGAGCTGCTAGAGCAAGAGAACAACAACTTGCAGAAAGAGCTATCACAGTTGAAGTCTGCAGCCTCTTCCTCAAAATCCTTAATCCCAGTGACCGATGAGGGATTTTCGTTCCTAGAGGTCGAGAACGCCAACTTGAGGGACGAGTTAGAAACCTTAAAGAGAGATGGCCCCTCTAAATCAACTCGTGGACGAGCAAGAGCTCCTCGGGGACGAGCAAGAGCAGCTCAGATTCCTATCGAGGAACAGAGGACTGAGTCTGCCTTAGAGAACCAGGCCTTCCAGCTAACGGCGAAGAACCAGGCTTTGGCTGAAATGTCAAAGAAAATCAGAGACCTGGAAGAGCAGCTCTCCACGCAGAAGTCTACCTTGGAGAATAATGAGATTTTCATCAAAAATCTCCAGGAGCGGCTAGACAGGCTAACATATCAGTTCCACAAACAGCCCAAGGAGTTCTGGATGGCTGGATACAACGAAGCGCTCTACCACTTGGACGATCGTATCCAGAATGCCAACAATGAGGGCTACAAGCAAGGTTGGTTGAATGCCTTAGGTGTGCTGCAGCTCGAACAGGGTCATTACCTGTGGGACTACCACAATCCCGGGTTGTTTGACTTACTTGTTCCACCATACAAATTGGATATGAGTTGGATCCCTGCACGGGCCATTCCTCGGAGCTTTATTTCAAAGTATCTCGGTGACTACAATCTACATTCACAAACCGAGATTTCTCGTCCTGAGCATCTCTTAGATCGACCATCCGTGATGAATGTCAGGATATTGAAGGATCTCAATTTTATAAATTCTCCTCTGGCTTTAAATGATCCGCCTTCTGACGAGGAACCTGTGTCAAAAGCAAAGGGGAAAAAACCAGTAGAATAGGAATTTTTGATGTAATAGTTAGTATACATATCAATATCAATGTAACTTTCATCTCATTATCAATGTAATTTATTTTGAATTCAATGAAAGACTTTCATTTTTGTTTGCAAATCTTAATTGCTATTGTCTTGTAATTATCAAACACTTTTTATTTGTGCATGCATATCTGTTAAAAAGATAACAATATTGTGTGGTTTGTCGACCAACTCAGTAATAATTAAAAAGTTACAAGTATCAATAATGTAGCTCGATCACTTGATAATAAAGTTTTGTTTCTCAACCAACTTAGCAATAAAGTAACGAGTATAAAAAATGTTGCTCGATCACTTAATAATAAAGTCACGAGTATAAAAAAATGTTTAAAATGTTTCCAACCAACCAAGGTCGTCAGATTCTCCATATCGACCAACTATAGTTAATGGGTTTTTATCCCCGACCCGCCATAGTTAGTCTTTTTGGAATAATTTTACCCATAAAATGTTTTCGACCAACCAAAGTCGGTAAATTTTTCTTGTCGACCAACTACAGTTGGTGGCCTTTTATCCCCGACCAGCCATAGTTAGTAGATTTTTCCTCTAAACGAGCAACTTTGGCGCTTTCTGAAATAATCTTACCTCCCGACCAACATAAGTTGGCATTTTCGAGAATATACGTACTTCCTAACCAATATAAGTTGGCATTTTTAAGAATATTTTGTTTCCTAACCAAACAGGTTGGAATTTTTAGGAATATTTTGTTTCCTAACCAAACAGGTTGGAATTTTTAGGAATATTTTGTTTCCTAACCATCCGAGGTTGGCATTTTTAGGAATATTTTGTTTTCTAGACAAACAGGTTGGCATTTTTAGGAATATTTTGTTTCCTAACCAAACAGGCATTTTTAAGAATATTTTATTTCCTAACCAACCGAGGTGGGCATTTTTAGGAATATTTTGTTTCCTAGCCAAACAGGTTGGCATTTTTAGGAATATTTTGTTTCCTAACCAAACAGGCTGGCATTTTTAGGAATATTTTGTTTCCTAACCAACCGAGGTTGGTATTTTTAGGAATATTTTGTTTCCTAGCCAAACAGGTTGGCATTTTTAGGAATATTTTTGCTGAGTAGTCTGAGCTTTGCCGATTTTTGCCGAGTAGTGTGTAGCACTAGTATTTCCCAAAAAAATTCAATAAAAAGAGAGACTTGCAGAATATCTTCATTTCATTCATACTGATGGAACTGCGTTACATATACATCACTGATAATACTTGCGCAGGTGCTCTACGTTCCATGCATTCTTAAACTCATCCCCCTTTAGAGTTGCTATTCGGTGAGTTCCTGGTCGAACAACTTCTGTAACTCGGTATGGTCCATGCCAGTTTGCCTCCAGTTTATTGTGCTTTTGAATTACTTTATTCAGCACATAGTCTCCTTCTTTCAGGTCGCATTTCTTCACCCTCTTATTATAGAATAGAGTTTTTCGTTGTTGATATGCAGCATTTCTGATGGTTGCTTCTTCTCTAACTTCCTCGAGCATGTCTAAATCCAATCTTCTCATCAAGTCACTGAAAGGGGAATTGAAATTCAGTACCCTGTGTGTTGGGAGGCCCAACTCGGTAGGTATAACGGCTTCACTTCCAAATGCCAGCATATATGGTGATTCTCCAGTTGCTACTCGGGGAGTAGTTCGGTAAGCCCAGAGTACTGATTGTAGCTCGTTGATCCAATTCAATTTTGCATCATCCAGTCTTTTCTTCAAGCCATTTAGAAGCGTTTTGTTTATCACTTCAGTTTGTCCATTGCTTTGAGGATGGCCTGGTGCTGAGTGGACCTTCAAAATATTTGACTGATGACAATAGGCAGCGAATTCCTCGTTATCAAATTGTGTTCCATGGTCTGTGATGAAGGCATGAGGAAGACCATATCGACAAATGATGTTCTTCCAAACAAATTGGTACACCTTCTCGTACGTCATATCAATGAGTGGCTCGGCATCTACCCACTTAATAAAATAATCCACTGCGACGACGAGGTATTTTAACCTTCCTCGGGTTGTTGGCAGTGGCCCAACCAAATCAATTCCCCACATGGCGAACGGCCAAGGGGAAGTTATAGGTGTTAACAATGCTTGTGGAGTTCTTCGAATGGAGGAAAAACGTTGGCACTTGTCACATTTCTTTGCATAGTCTATACAATCAGCCATCATCGTCGGCCAGTAGTATCCCTGCATCATCACCCTTTGTAAAAGCGTCCGACCTGCTACATGGGCTCCACAGGACCCTTCATGGATCTCTTCAATCAAATCTTTCACCTCGGAGGGATGTACACATCTCTGCAAACCTACCATAATTCCTCGTCTATATAAAACATCATTAGTTAATACATACCGAGCAACTTTAAACTTTAATTTCTTGGCTGCGAGCTTGTCAATTGGTAATTCTCCCTCCTCAATATATGCCCTGATGGGATCCATCCAAGATGGTCCTAAATCAAGGGTAATAAAGTTTATCGTCGGATCTTCATCTATACTCCGACCAGCCAACACTTCAATTGGGATTGTTCATCGTAGCTCGGTACGAGTAGCTGATGCTAGTCGAGCTAGGGCGTCTACTCTCACATTCTCCATTCTTGGTATTCTGACCAGCTGAATTGCGGCAAATTCTGACACCAGCTCCTTTGCCTTTGCATGATATCTAATCATTAATTCTCCTCTAACTGCATACACTCCCAACATTTGAATTACAATTAATTGAGAATGACTGAAAACAATAACCTGTTGTGCCTCCATAATTTTCGCTAAATTAAGTCTTGCAATCATGGCCTCATACTCAGCCTCATTATTGGAAGCTTTGAATTGGAAACGCAAGGCGTATTCCATGTCGACTTCGTCTGGAGTGCTCAAAACTATCCCCGCGCCACATCCTACAGTGCAAGACGAGCCATCTACATATAGCCTCCATATAGGTAACTCGTCTTCAAATTTCTGCACTGTCAGAGTTCCTCGATGAAATATTTGTTGCTTCCTTTCATTCTCCCCGGATATTTCTTGCTCTTCGTCGATCATCTTTTCTTGCCCTTTTATCAATCGGAATTGGTCTGAGCTCGAATTTGATGATCCTGTAACATCCACTTTCCCTTTTACCAATCGGAGTTGGTCTGAGCTTGTGTTTGTTGATCCTGTAACATCCACAGGTTGATCAGCGAGCCACTTTTGCTCCTCGGGGGCATCAGGATAGGTGAACTCTGCTATAAAATCTGTAACAGCATGCCCTTTTAGCGATGAACTGGGTTCATAGACTATATCATATTCACCGAGCTCTATTGCCCAGTACATCAATCTCCCTGATTTTTCTGGTTTATGAAGGGCTTGCCTCAATGGCATATCGGTATATACGACTATAGTATGATCCTGAAAGTATGGCCTCATTCTCCTACTCGCCTCAATCAGCGCCAGTGCCAATTTTTCTAGCCTTGGATATCGGATCTCTGCTCCTCGAAAGGCCTTACTTGTGTAATAAATTGGCTTTTTCACTCCATTCTCCACTCTGATCAATGCCGAGCTAACTGCATTCTCCGACACTGTAAGATATAAGTATAATATTTCTCCCATCATCGGCCTGGACAACAGTGGAGGTGCTCCCAAATATTTCTTCAAGTCTTGAAAAGCCTTCTCACATTCATCATTCCACTCAAAAGTCTTTATGAGTGTCTTGAAGAATGGGAGACATCTATCAGTTGCTCGCGATACAAATCTGTTGAGTGCAGCTACTCGTCCTGTAAGACTTTGCACTTCTTTCTTCGTCATTGGAGATCGCAGCCCTTATAAAGCTTTGATCTTTTCAGGATTTGCCTCAATTCCTCGTTGATTGACAATGTATCCGAGAAATATGCCTTCTCGTACTCCAAATATGCACTTCATCGGGTTCAGCTTCATTTGGTATTTATCTAGTTGATCAAAAGTCTGATTTAAGTCAACTAGATGATCAGCAGCTTTTTTGCTCTTCGTCAGCATATCGTCAACATAGACTTCCATATTGCAACTGATTTGTTCAGCAAAGACTTTGTTCATCAGGCGTTGATATGTCGCACCTGCATTTTTCAAACCAAAAGGCATAACATTATAACAATAAGTTCCCTTAGGGGTAATGAAAAAAGTACTCTCCCTGTCTTCAGGTTTCATTTCAATCTGATTGTAGCCAGAATAAGCATCCATGAAGCTCAGCAGCTCGTGTCCCGAGGTAGCATCCACTAATTGATCAATTCGAGGCAATGGAAAGTGATCCTTTGGGCATGCTTTGTTGAGGTCGGTGAAGTCTACACACATCCTCCATTTGTTGTTTTTCTTCTTTACCATCACCACATTGGCTAACCAGTCTGGATATTTAACATCTTCAATGAAATAAGCTTTCTGGAGCTTCTCGACTTCCTCCTGTATAGCTTGATTCTTCTCGGGGCTGAACACTCTTCTTCTCTACTTCACAGGCTTGATCTCCTTATTCACATTGAGCTCGTGACATAATAAATTTGGATCTATCCCAGTCATATCTTCATGACTCCACGCAAAAGTTTGTTTTCTGCTTCTAAGGAAAGTTACTAATTCCTGTTTTAATGAGGCTTCCAACGATGAACCTATTTGAGTAGTTCGCTCAAGGTGCTCGTCGTCCAGAATGATGTTTTCAGTAGCTTCCACCACTTGACCCTTTACGAGTTGAGATTCATCTCTAGGATCCAAGGTTTTAATTTCTGCACCTTCATCCACTTGATAGGTAGTAGTCTTTCTCTTTGATTATTCCAATTCTTCTTGCTCGGCGGATGAATAATAGCATTCCCGAGCTACTTTTGGATCACCTTTCACAACTCCTACTCCAAAATTTGTTGGAAATTTTAGGCACTGATGCACTGTAGATGGTACAGCCTCGAACTTCTTCAATCCTACTCTTCCCATGATGATATTGTGTGATGATTAAACATTCTTATCCATCACAAAGAAGCGTATTCTTTCTATTCGACAAGCAGGCCATGTACCAATGAATATATCCAACTTGATCGTCCCAAGTGGAAAAACTGTCTCGCCAGTAAAACCGAGGAGGGGTCTATGATAAGGTTCCATTTGAGATAGCTTTAGATTCAAACTGTCGAAGCACGAGTAGAACATGATGTCTGTCGAGCTACCATTGTCTACCAGTACTCTTGAAATCATTACCTCCTTCATTCTCATCTTGATCACCAGTGGGTCACCATGAGGATATAGAACACCTGCCATGTCATTCTTCGAGAAACCGATTACTAATTTCTCTTTGTTCACCTTTCTCGGGCGATCCTCCTCAGCTAAATTTATTCGTTGAATGTACGAGCAAGCTTGAGCCTCACAGATGTAAGCTTTTCTTTCTGCATTAAGGTCTCCTCCTCCTGCATCTCCACCTGTTATAACATTACAATGAAATGACCCAAAGCGTATGGAAAATACTTCTCGTTCTGGCTGCCTTGGTCTCTTGGGAAGATCGGGGTCGTCTTATGGATCAACTTCATTGTTTCTTTTCTTACTTTCCTCCGCTCGTTGAGGAGATCTAGACCTCTCTTTTGCTCAGTCGTTGTTTCTTATTTCGTTTCCACGATCAACATACTTTGACAGCTTTCCTCATCGGATGAGTGTTTCAATCTCATTCTGAAGAGCTATGCAATTTTTGGTCATATGGCCATGATCTTTGTGAAACTCGTAATATGTTTCTCTATTCCTCGTGTCAGGGTCTGCCTTCATTTTCTTTATCCAGTTTAACTCCTCGTTGTTCTTGATTTCTTCCAGGACGGGGTTGATATCTACCTTCAAAGGAGTATAATTATCAAATTTCCTCAAGACCTCCCATGACGACCTATTTTTGGATTGTTTGTCACCACCATTGTTCTTATTCTCTTTCTTATTGGTTTTGTCGACTTCCACCTTGGTTTCTTTATCCATATTCTTCTTCGCAGCCATAGCCTCCTCGACATTCATGATTTTGGCCGCTTTCTCCATCAATTCTGGCATAGTTGTGGGTGGATCTTTGGCCAAAGTGTAATACAACTTATTAGGCAACAGCCCACTCATCAAGGCAGTGATCGCTGTCTTCTCCTCATAATCAATGACTTCAAGTTTCTCGTTATTAAAACGAGTTATATAATCTCTGGTACTTTCACCAGCTTTTTGTCTAACACTTAACAAATGTGCTACTCGTTTAACTGGATTTGCCCCAAAGCAGAAATTTCCAATGAATAATTCGGCCAGTTGAAAGAAAGTTGAGATCTTACCCCAAGGAATATTATTATACCATATTTGAGCAGATCCGGTAAGAGTTCCCGAGAATGCCCTGCATCTCATCTCGTCTGGGACATCATAGATGTCGGCAGCAGCTTGATATTGATCTATATGAAGAACAGGGTCAGTCTTTCCATCATATTTGGGGGTCACAACAGGTGCTTTGAACTTTGATGGTGTTGGAAAATCTACAATAGCCTGGACAAAAGGTGTTCCTCGAACAAAGGTTCGTTGTAAAGGGTTCTTGGTTTTAACCATTTCCCCTAATCTATCCTCCAGCCTTTGAATAGAACCTTTACATGCATCATTTCCTTCTTCGGGCCTATTGGTTCGAGCAGCTGATCGCGTTGAAGTGGTTTCCTGGGATCTATCGTGACGAGTAGCTGGTGGCGACTGGGCAGATCCTTCCCTTAAGGCTGTTGATCGTTGAAAGCTCCTCGACGCTGCATTAAGAGGACTTTTATTCCTCCTAGGGGATAATCGGTCGAAAGGAGAAACCCTACTTAATCTCTCCAATGCGCTGGTCCTTTCTGGAGAGAGAGAGTGACACGTTGTTCAGTATCTGTGGCTCGCACTGAAGAAGTTCGTTCAGGTTGATAAGAAAAATCTTCAGATTCTTCATTGCGATACGAATTAGTACGCCTAGTACGTGAGGATGGCGCACGGGTGTTTCTTTGAATACTTCGTGGTCCTGAATGGGTTGACGCACCGCCATGGAGAGTTTGGATGAGTTGTCTCATTGTTTCTTGCATGACGGTCTGGCCCTGGGCCAGATTTGTCATTATTCAAGCCAGATCTGGAATATTTGGCGGAGCAGATGAATTTGGAGGGGTTCCAGCGTTTCGATTGCTGGATTCTGGAATATCAGCCATTAGTGATGAATTGTTTTTTATGGAAAACGATATTACCAGTCGTTCCCACAGACGGCGCCAATCTGATGATGTAAAAAATTAAATCACTCTAATTATTCAATCACAGATAAATAAATGAGACAAAGAATTTTAAAGTCGTTCAGCCTTATAAGAATGGCCTACGTCCACTGTTGTTTTATTGCTGAGTGTTTTGGAATTCTCGATTTGTGGTTCTATCTAGAAATTTCGGTCTGGATTCGGGGTCCCCTACAATGAGGATTGTACAATGTATTTATAACCCTGAGGCTGTAATGTGAAAGGGTAATACATTAAATGAGGTACATATGAAAGGGTAATACATTTAATGCCCCTTAAGCGTATGCGTCTGAATGATAAGCATTTAATGAATCAGTTGAACTGTTGGTTATCCAGCTATTAATGCTCGGTTCGAGGTGCAGCTCAGACCGCCTAAGCTTCTCGATATTTAAGAGTTCCTCGAAGCGTATGAGTTCCTCGGGGAAGTAGTGTTCCTCGGGGAAATAGTCTTCCTCGTTATAGTCTTGTTCCTCGGAAGTGTTTGTTACTGCCATGTAGATTGCCACGTGTCTTTATTCAATTGGGACATGTCAGCAGATTAAATTTGGTATCAACAGATGCAGATAAATGATGAGGATGAGATTGAAGATGAAGATAAACATTCACATCAAACATATAAGAGACAAAGGTTGTTAAAGTGGTTGGGCTATGAATAAAGCCTACGTCCACTATTATTTTATTCCCAAGGGTTTACAATAGCACCATAAGGTGTAGAGAGAGAAAGGATGTGTATCTTGTGTATGGTGTTTCTAGGTTCTCCCGTATCTCCTCCCTTTTGGCTAAGGGAATACATGTATTTATAGTGATGGGAGATAAAGAGATACAATGTCTTTATACATTCAGACATTTATGTCTACATACAATGAATCTAATTGTTGGCCTTCTATGATGGTTGGTCTTCTTTGAATTTCTTGGTATGCTATGTGTTGTCATCTATTAATACAGTAGAAATGTACATTAAGGCTCATTAAATGCGTTGTCATCTACATTTAATGCACATTAAATGCATAGTTATCCTTTGATCTTCCTGGTTGGTATGCCGACCAACTCTCCTCGGGTGTCGACTATCTCTCCTCGGGTGCCGACCAACTCTCCTCGGGTGTCGATCAACTCTCCTCGGGTGCCAAATATTGCCACGTAGAATGACATGCGTCCTATTTTGATTGGTCCTCATAGATGGAGAATTTTTGCGTCAACAGAATCCCCCAATGCTCCATGCTCGATGGTTTACTGAAAGGATGGAGTATTTATTTGGCAGTGTTACTCGGTGCTCGTGAAATTCTTGATCTACCTTCTTGATTTGTTCAACATAAAGTGCACTATCACCTGGATGACATATGATGCAGGCTGATCGATGGTTGCTAATATCTCTTTTGAGGAACTCCGTTTGTCAAGTGAACGTGTGCTATGTATCACCCCTGGGAATTTGGATGCAGCCATGCCATAGTATGCAGCTTGTAGCTTGTCATAATCTTCAAGTATGTTGATTGGTTTGCTAGCCGACCAACTGCCTCCTGTGCCGAGAAACTGAGTGCTAACTTCACGTGCTTGATTTTTCTGTTTTATGCTCCTCTAAATACTTTGTCGAGTAACATTCTAGCTTTTGAACCCAATTCTTCAATGTACCAAGCTAGTGGTGGACTTCGAAACATTTTCATACAACTTCTTCTTCATTATTGGTCGAGACAGTAGTAGTAAATATCTCAGTGCTGTAGATGCTGAATTTGACTCCTGAACTTCAATAGCATGTGCATAATAGCTCCTGAATATGCCTCCTGAACTTCTGAATACACCTCCTGAACTTCTGGATTTTATTATTTAACTCAGTTCAAGTGTTTAAGAATAATATATGTTGACATTTCAATTATGAATTTCTACATTTCTTCCCACATTTGACACTTGTCGGTTTTTGAAGAATCTGTTTGAATTCCAAATTGGGAATTTCTACATGTGTTCTTTAGCTCAGTACGAGTGTTTGAGGAATAGATGTTTGAATCCATAATTAGAAAGGCCTACATGTATCTCTTCTCTTAACTCGATTAAGTCAAGTATGAAGCTCTATGCCCAGGATTGGGGCATGTATGAAATGAATCTGACGATGCCGACCGAATAATTATTGATCGGACAAGTTTAAAAGCTATTCAGATAACTGTTGAAGTTGCTCAAGGAATTATTATTTGTAGTCTTGCTGCTATGCAGTGTGAAGTCTAATTACGTTGTTCTTGTTCGGTATTGACCTTTTAAGGTCTTTATGTGTTGTTGATGAGCATCCAAGAATTGTACTGGCCAGATAATTTGCCTGAGCACCTGCTGAGACTAGATCAAATAATTGTTGTCATGATAATAATTATTTAGCCAAAGAATATGTGATGGTGTATCAGCATAAGGCAATAAAAATTTCAAAATATGAAATAGTATGTTTTGTGCCAAGTGTGTGTGAGATGGACAAATTGCCATAAATAAGACGTAGAGTTTTTTGTAAAGTTATTTAATCTCCAACAACTAATCAGGTATAAGTTGATGTTTGAAAATTATTTATCACTTGGTTTTAAAAATATTTCTTGGGTGATCACAAGTTTTAAAAAAAAACTTAATCCCCCTGTTTACCCCCAAGCAGAACTCGTGTTTAAAGAAATATCTGGGGTGCTCTGTTTTTTTTAGTATCATAAGATTCTACTGTTGCCGACCAACTGCATGGGTGTTGCCAACCAAAATTTGGGGATGTCTTAGGTTATAGAATATATGGTGCCGACCAAGAAGCAAATGGTCCCCGACCAGTAGAGCGATTTCGTCGATCAACAAAAATGGTGCATTAATATTGTCGACCAGTTGTTGGATGGTCACCGAACAACATTATATGTTGTCGACCAAGAAGTGGATGGTTGGATAGTTTCAATTGATTCCACTGAGCTACAATATGGGTCTCCGACCAACAATACGATACCTCATAGTTGGATAAAATTATTTCAACATTCTGATGGATCTTCGCATCTTATCTCTGACAAATAAAAGTGGCCTGGTTAAGCTTCCCTTTAATAAAAGATGGCCCAAGATGATGCCGACCAACAATATGGATGGTTGACCAGAATATCTCGAATCCAAATCTATATCAAAATCAATCAATGATATTTTATTAACCTGAATGGCATGCGAACCAAATTAAATATATTGATCATAAAATGAATGCAAAGAGACTCAAACTTTAAGAGAGAGAAAATAGATCTCGGTCAAGATTTCCATGAGAAAACTTTTTATTGTCTTTAACCTTTCCCATTCTGATTAAAAATGTGATGGGAATTTGAATAGACATCAAAGATCTTACAAAATTTATAATGAAAATTATCAAATCATACCATCTTCCTATATATTGGTATATGTAATCATTTAAAATATTTATTCCATGATATAAAATTGAAACTTGAGAATCAAGAAAAAAGTTATGATTTATGACATCCACTATTTTTCAGATTTCTAAATAAGAATTATTCTAACAGTTGTGATTTTAAAATCATGATATGCAATATTTTGCAGATAAAAAGTGGACAATTAATTTATGTATATAAACATAAAAATCATGATTGAATCAAAAGATGCATGTATAATATATAATTGATTATACATAGAGAAAATAAAAAACTTAGCTTTTGATGGAGAACAATGCTTGTAACACGTTCCCACAAACGGCGCCAATCAGTTGAAGACAGAAAATGGCCACTGTCATTTTAGTGGCGTCACTAGCAGATAAATGATGAGGATGAGATTGAAGATGAAGATAAACATTCACATCAAACATGTAAGAGACAAAGGTTTTTAAAGTGGTTCGGCTATGAATAAAGCCTACGTCCACTGTTATTTTATTCCCAGGGGTTTATAATAGCACCATAAGGTGTAGAGAGAGAAAGGATGTGTATCTTGTGTATGGTGTTTCTAGGTTCTCCCGTATCTCCTCCCTTTTGGCTATGGGAATACATGTATTTATAGTGATGGGAGATAAAGAGATACAATGTCTATATACATTCAGACATTTATGTCTACATACAATGAATCTAATTGTTGGCCTTCTATGATGGTTGGTCTTCCTTGAATTGTTTGGTATTCTATGTGTTGTCATCTATTAATACAGTAGAAATGTACATTAAGGCTCATTAAATGCGTTGTCATCTGCATTTAATGCATAGTTATCCTTTGATCTTCCTGGTTGGTATGCCGACCAACTCTCCTCGGGTGCCGACTATCTCTCCTCGGGTGTCGATCAACTCTCCTCGGGTGCCAAATATTACCACGTAGAATGACATATGTCCTTTTTTGATTGGTCCTCGTAGATGGAGAATTTTTGCGTCAACAATGATGTTCACCCTCATAATTTTCACCAAATTAATGATGTTTAAGGTATGAGGTCATCATAGTATGATGTTCCACCTCATATTTTATCACCAGATTAATGATGTTTAAGGTCTGAGGTCATCAAAATATAATGTTTCACCTCATATTTTTCACCAAATTAATGATGTTTAAGGTCTGAGGTCATCAAAATATGATGTTTACCCTCATAATTTTCACCAAACTAATGATGTTTAAGGTTTGAGGTCACCATATAATGATGTTCCACCTCATATTTTATCACCAAACTAATGATGTTTAAGGTCTGAGGTCATCAAAATATGATGTTTCACATCATATGTTTCACCAAATTAATGATGTTTAAGCTCTGAGGTCATCAAAATATGATGTTTACCCTCATAATTTTCACCAAACTAATGATGTTTAAGGTCTGAGGTCACCATATAATGATGTTCCACCTCATATTTTATCACCAAATTAATGATGTTTAGGGTTTGAGGTCACCATATAATGATGTTCACCCTCATAATTTCACCAAATTAATGATGTTTAAGCAAAATGAAATAGTATTGACACGGGAACTGCTCTTTTCATTAATATCCTCTTTATAAAATAATACATGCATTACAAAGAAATAACTGCAACATCATATGTAATATCTCTTCAAGTGGTCATCATTCCAAGGGTTGGAAAAAGGTTCCCCTTTGAGATTTTCTAGCCGGTAAGTATCAGGCACAGCCTCATTGACCACTCCATAAGGACCATGCCAGTTTGGGTGGAGCTTGTTTGCCTTCTACAACATCTTCTTCAGCACTAGGTCTCCCACAGCTATAGGTCTTGATTTCACCCTTTGATTGTAGAACTTTTTTGTTCTCTGCTGGTATGCTGCTTGTCTGATCTCATCATCTTCCCTTCTCTCTTTAACTAGATCCAAGTCAAGTCTTCTTTCTTCCCCATTCCTCTGAGGATCATAGGTCTGAACTCTGTAGGTGGGGAGTCCTACTTCTATAGGTATGAAGGCTTCTGAGCCATGGGACAACATAATTGGGTCTCCCCCATTGGTGTCCTTGTCGTTGTTCTGTAGGCCCATAACACTACATAAACCTCTTATGTTCATCTCCCTTTGGCTTGTTTAAACCTATTCTTAATCCCATCAAGGATTGTTCAGTTTGTGACTTCAGTCTGACCATTTGCCTAAGGTCGGCCAGGAGAAGAGAAGAACTGCTTGATCCCGACTCTCTCGTAATATTTCTCCAAGGAAGCATTCTCGAACTGCGTTCTGTTATCTGAGATGAGGGTGTTTGGGAGACCATATCTGCTTATGATGTTCTTCTAGATGAAGTGGAAGGTCTTCTCCTTGGTGATAGTGATCATGGCCTCAGCTTCTACCCAGAGAAATCGATACTTGTTCGCAGCTCTCGTCAATGGTCCCACCAAGTCAATCACCCATACTGCAAATGGCCAAGGTGAGCTAATTGACGTCATAGGATGATGATGTTGGTGAGGGATGGTGGAGAATCTTTGACACTTATCGCATCTCTTCACGTAAGCAGCTGCATCTTTCGCCAAGGTCGGCCACCAGAACCCTTGAGTAATTATGCTCTTAGCTAGAGGCCTCCCCCTATGTGACTTGAACAAGAGCCCTCATGTATATCTTTCAAGACCTGAGGAACCTCTGAAGGGTGCACATATCTAAGGAGAGGGAGTAGGAACCCCTTCTTATACAAGACGTCCCCTATAATTGAGAGCTTAGCGGCCCTGAACCTCAGCTTTCTCCTTTCCAATTTTGATTCTGGTAGCTCTCCCTATCTTATGTACATGATGAGTGGGTCCATCCATGAGGCTTACATGTTCAGATTGAGGAAAATTTTGGCAACCTCTTCTTCTTCGATGGTTGGCTGGGGCAGGATTTGAACAGGTACCATTCTTCTTATATATGTCCTTGTTGTAGAGGCCAACGTGGATAGCGCATCAGCTTGACTGTTGTCTTGTCGAGGTACCATCTTCATCTTCACCTCTTTGAAGCCTTCTAGCATCGTTCCTACCCTCTTCAGGTATTTGGCCATCCTTTCATCCTTGGCCTAATATATTCCAAGTACTTGGTTGATAACTAACCTCGAGTCACTCTGAAGTAGGAGTCGGCCAACTCTAAGGGCTTTTTCCAAGGAGAGCCCCGATATTATCACCTCATACTCAGACTCGTTGTTTGAAGCCTTGAAGTTGAACCTCAACGCATATTCAACATCGGTACCATCCGGAGCTGACAGTATCATCCCTGCACTGCTTCCACTTTCGCAAGAAGACCCATCAATGAAAAGGTTCTAGACATCTTTAGTTGAAGAGAAATTCCCCTCTGACAGGATCCCTTGCTTGAAGAGGTATTTGTCTTCCTCATTCTCAACTACTCCTTTTCTGGCTCTACTGGACACAATCTCCTCTGGATTTTGGAAGATGTTACTATCTGATTCATCTGCAATCTCTAGACTATTCTCAATCTCAGCCTCTTCCCATGTAAACTCAGCAACAAATTTTGCGAGCGTCTTCCCTTTGATGGACACCCTAGGTTAATAAACAATGCCATACTCCCTTAACTCGATGACCCAGGTCATCAATTTGCCCGACTTCTCGGGCTTGTGGAAGACTTGTCTTAGTGGGGAGTCAGTGAGGATGACCATAGAGGGGGGTTGGAAATAGGGCTTCATCTTCCTAGAAGAGTGTATCAAGGCGTATGCTAACTTCTTCATCCAAGGATAGTTCTGTTCAAACCCTTAAAGAGCCTTACTATTGAAGTACACCGACCTCTTCACTCCATCGTCTTCTCTTACTATGGCTACACTAATAGCTGATTCTGAGACGGCTAGATACACATATAACTTCTCCCCCAAGATGGGCCAAGATAGGATCAAAGGAGATCCGAGGTAGGACTTTAGCTCTTTGAAAGCCTTGTCGCATTCCTCATCCCATTTAAAGTCCTTTCTAAGAACTTTAAAAAAAGGAAGACACTTGTCCGTAGCCCTGGAGACCAACCTGTTCAGCGCAGTAACTCTTCCGGCTAGCCTCTGAACGTATTTGATGGTCCTGGGTGTCTTAATTTCAAGCAGAGCCCTATTTTTGGGGGATTGGACTATATTCCCCTTTGATTAACGATGAATCCAATAAACTTTACTGCTCCTACCCCAAAGACACACTTGGAAGGATTGAGCTTCATCCTGTATAAATTCATGGCGTCAAAAGTCCTCTTCAGGTCGGCTACGTGAGTGTTGGCCTTCAAGCTTTTCATCAACATGTCATCCACATATACCTCCATGGTCTTGCCAATCTGGCCCTTAAACATCTTATTTACAAGACATTGGTAAGTATCCCCTGCATTCTTCAATCCGAAGGGCATGACCTTATAACAATAGGTCCCCTTGTTAGTTATGAATGTTGTCTTCTCTTAGACAAAGTCCTCTGGGTCCATAAAAATATAATTATACCCAGAATAGGCATCCATAAAGCTCATAAGTTCATGTCCTGCTGTGGAATCTACCATCTAATTAATTTGAGGCAAGGGGAAGCTGTCTTTTGCGCAAGACTTATTCAAATCAGTGAAGTCCACGCGCATCCTCTATTTACCATTAGCTTTGGGCACAATAACGACGTTAGATAACCACTCAGGGTATATGACCTCTCTGATGAACCTGGCCTCTTCCAGCTTTCTGATCTCTTCCCTGATGACATCATACTTTTCCCTGTAGTAAACTCTTTGTCTTTGCTTAATTGGCTTGGCTTCTTCTGCCACATTGAGTTTGCATAATCTCAGGGTAAATGTCAGGCATATATGCATGGCTCTAAGCGAAGACACTTTTCCTCTTATTCAAAAGTTTTACCAGCTCTTCCTTAATCTCGGGTCTTAGGGCCTTGCCAATTTGGATGGTTTTTTTTGTTCCTCCTCATTGAGGATGATGGATTCTACCTCTTTCACGGCCTCTCCCTTCTTCAATTTTGTTTCATCCCTAGGATCGAGTGTATCAATGTTATATGTGGTTGTTGCCCTCTTATGGGCCTCTCTCTCTTTCGCCGAGTTGAAGTAGCATTATCGTGCCGTTGTCTGGTCACCTTGCACTTCCCCTACCCCATAGGAGGTCGGGAATTTTAGTATTTGGTGGACCGTCGACGGCACGGCCTCAAATTCCTTGAGGGCTACTCATTCTATGATGAGGTTGTAGGCCGAGAAGACGTTTTCATCCATTATAAAAAAATTGATCTTTCGGGTCAATCTCTTAGTCCACTTGTCTCCTATTCGAACGTGCATCTCGTATATACCCAACGGATGTACCCTTTCACCGTTGAAGCTAATTAACGATTGATGGTATGGTACAAGCCTAGCTCTCCTGAGGCCTAGGCTCTTAAAATATGGCCAAAACATCACGTCAGCTGAACTTCCCCCATAGACTAGGATTCTCTGCACCTCACATCCATGCACCCTTGTTGTAATTACTAACGGGTCATCATGTGGAGATAGGATACCTTTGAAGTCAAGTCGGGAGAATCCAACTATAAAAGTATCCATATCTACCTTCTTTCTCTTCTGCTTAGCCTTTTAAGACGCCAGATTCACAACCTCTACTTTGGTCATTGACTTAGCCTCTGCCACATGAGCTTTACGATCGGCTACTTTAGATCCACCCCTACTAGTCATCCACATTTGGTGTTAACACCAAAGGAGATAATACCAACCCTCTTCGCAGGGGCATTATCATCTTTCGGTGGGAGGTCAGGATCGTCCTCATCATCACCATCTGAGTCATCATCTTTTCTTGCTAGGGAATCTTCTTGACATCTATCGGTTCTCTTCTTTTTAGGGTCATCTCTTCCCCTCTTAGTAGCTTTACTGTCGACATACTTCCTAAGCTTTTCGGACTTCAACATCTTCTCAATCTCATCCTTCAAGAAGAAGCACTTATCAGTTAAATGACCGTGGTCTTTGTGGAACTCGCACCATAGATTCGTGTTCCTCTTATGTGGAGGAGCCTTCAGCTTCTCCAGCCATCTTAGGGACCGGTCATTTTTTATTTCATTGAGGATGTGTTCGCAGCTCACAGTTAGAGGAGTATAGTGTCCAAACTTGTCGTCTACGAACCTCTTTTTTTGTCTTTCTTCCTTTGGAATTTCCCACTGCTACTTCCATTCTCTTCCTCATACTTTCCAGCCATTACCTCTTCAGCGTTCATGACCCTTCCTGCAGTTTCTAATATCTCTACCATGGACTTGGGAGGGTCTTCATCAAGCTTCCACAGTAACTTCCCCTTCTGGAGTCCTCCGATGAGGGTTGTCATAGCTATATTCTCTTCGTAATCTTCAACCTCTAATTTTTTTGTTGAATCTAGAAATGTAGATTCTTAGGCTCTCATTCTTGCCTTGCTTAACATATAACAGATGAATGGTCTTCTTCTTAGGTCTTACCCCAAAATATAAATTATGAATAAATCGTTCAGCCAAGCCCTTAAAGTTCTCAATAGAGTTCTTCGGAAGAGAGGTAAACCAAATATGTGCAGATCCCGTTAAAGTCGCAGATAAGGCCTGGAACCTCATCTCATCTGGGATCAAATAAATGTCTTCCACAGACTGGTACATTTCAATATGATGCACAAGGTTGGTACTACCATCATACTTGGGAGACACTGTAGGTGGTTTGAACTTGGAAGGGGTTGGGAAGTTCACTATCCTTTCCATAAATGGGGAGCCCTCTGAGAACCCTCTTTGTAGTGGGTCTCAACTTTTGATGAGGTCCCCTATCTTCTCTTCAAGATGTTGAATGGAATCATTCCAGGGCTTTGCAACATCGTCTTGGCCGAGGCTGTCCCCTGCCACCTTCAAGGGGTGAACTGAGGGTTCCCCATTCGCTGCGCAGCGTCGGCTATTTACCTCCTCTTGATACCTATCTCGGCCATGTTGGGGTCATCCATGTTGAGGCCGATGTTCCCCATCTTCCCTATATGAGCATGCTACACTTCCAGACCTGGATAACCTCTGCCTTAGGTCATTAACTGGGTTGAGCCTTTCAAACGCTGACCCTCTGCTCACGGGATCAAAAGCTGATCCTCTTTATTGGGCACCCCCATCTCTTCTACCCCCACAACCTCTTCTCTACTGGTTAGGATGCACCGTGTTATTCAAAACCTCATATGGATCCCAGCAGTTTTATGGAGCATCCTCTGCCTCCATTTAGTCATACCTATCCTCAAGGAAAGGGTTTCATTGCCACCCCAGATGTAAACTCCTAGGGTTAGTAACGTCCCTCCTCCATTGAGGGGTAGGTTGGTCTTTTTGCAGTGCCTATGGTAGTCCCCTGACTTCAGGATGAGGTTGAATAGCTACCGGAGTAATCATCTCCGGTGAAACCCCAGGTGGCCTCATCATATTTTGACTGAGGTGTGAAAATTTCTCCTTCATTTCTTGTTGTGTTGCAGCCAAGGACCTCAAGGTTTCCGCCACCTCAGCTATTTTTGACTGGGGTGGTGCCTGGTTGGAACTGGGTCCTTAAACACCAGATAGTGGAGGAGGTGGTGGTAAATCCGATGCCATATGTTGAGGCTAAAGAGATTGTGATGAGAATAAGAGATCTTAAATACCTTAAAGGATATCTTTCAATGGTGAAACAGCTTCACACGAATGGTGAGGCCTGGTTCACCACCGGAGTCTCCGGTGAGGTTAAGCTAGGAAAGGAAGAAATATATCTTTTCGTTCCCACAGACGGTGCCAAAATGATGATGCTGGAAATAGCACCACTAGATACAACAATGGCCGCGAGAATATATGTATGTATAGTAGGAGAAGAAGATGAGGAGAAGAGGATGAACACTTATGTATAAGTGATTCAGCCAATCTGGCCTACGTCCACTGTGAGTGTGTGTGAGTAATATCACTGAATGAAGTCACTAATGGCAATGGATACAATCTCTCAAGATTTCTCTCTCTACTGCATAAAAATGTCAGAGTTTCATCTAGGGTTGCAAATTATCGATCCATTACAATGTTGAGGATGACCTCTATATATAGTGCTTGGGTGGTGCAATGTACCCGCCAAGCATGCAATGTGCATGTGCATGGATATCCAACCAGTGTAAGTATGGCACCTGGATGAACTTAACTAAATAATGATGACCTCAATATTCCCTCACGTGGAGGGAATGATTCAGTTACAACAAATTTGTCCATGTGTTCTAAGCCAAACATATGCGTGTAAAGGCTCGGCTATCTTCGATTGGTACCAACCTCGGCCTAGATGAGTATGAGGTTGGTGTTCCCTTTCCATGTTTAAGATAATTATATGATGACCTTGGCTGGGATACCTACCGAGGTTAGATTTCTAGAATGTCGGCCAGGGCCGATGTTGTCTTGACACTTGATGCTGAACCTACGAGGCTTTGTTGATCTTAGGTGAAAATTGTAATGTCGACCATGGCCGATGTTGGTGTTAATGCTGATGGATAACCCCTGTCCATACTTACCTCGGCTGATGTCCAGTCGAGTTTGATGTAGGGGTTGAAGCGATGTCGGCTGAGGCCGACCTTCTGAGTGATGGACCTGATCATGGATGACAGGCTTTTGTCACCTCGGCTATAAGACTGGCCAAGGTTATCAGCTCTGACTAAGAGGGTTCACTTGGGGCATATCATACACATAGTTCGATAACATGTAAGGGTGGGACTTAACCCATAAATCCAAAATTATAACTTCCTTTAGTTTGTTTTAGGAAAATTTGCACAAGTGTAAGGAGTGTGGAATATGAGGAAATTCGATTTAGAATTTATAGGAAAACCCTCTTTGTGGCTTTTTTTAGATTTTATGAAAATAAGATTTGTGTGTACTAAATAATAAAAATGGACATTAGTTTTTAAGTGAAGAAATGAAACAAGGATATATCAAAAATAGAAAGAAAAGAAAATAACTAATACCAGTTGAATAAGTTGTAAATGGATAAGAGTAGACCTTCTAGAGTACTTTCATTCTGATTTTGTAGTGGTAATGGTTGATTTTTTAGGTGGTTGGGTGGTGGTGAGGTAAGACTAAAAAATGTGGTGAAATGTGGATGAGAGTGATGTAAGAAATTGGGGAGAATGTTTGGAAAATGGTATTTTACGCATTGATTGCGAGGATAATGTTCTGACTTCAAAAAGGGGCCCCTTAGAAATAAGGTCATGGACCCCTTAAATAGTAAAAAAATAGTGTTTCAGGGGGTGACAATCGGCACGGCCCCTAGCTTGCCTATCGGCACACCCCTGCCTTACTGGCAAAGAAAAGTAAACCTTACCGATAGGCTGGGGGTCTAAGTTGCCTATAGGCAATTTGAAATGGAGACTTTCTTGGAGAATGAGCTTAAAATACAAATTAAAAGTCCGAATAAAGCATGGGCAAACCATAGAAAAGAGTATTCAAAGTCCTAAAACAATCCATGAGCCATTCCCAAGTTCAAGAGTTGACCTAAGTCGAACGGGGCTCGGACGAGGGGTTCTCACAGTAAAAAGGCAAGTACGCATGAACCGTGAGGCTAATTAGCACACGGTATGAACCTTTGGAATGGGAATTCAGATCCCTATGAGGTTTTAATGAGCTTCTACGAGTTTGGAAGGTTAACTGAGGTCAAACGAGGCTTGAGAGAGCTTGATGGCCTCTAGATTAGGGTTCAGAGTAGAAAGGTGAGGCGTGAGAATCGTGAGGCCGATTCACGCATAGTATGGAACGTTGGAAAAGGGATTTAGAGTCATGTGAGATTTAAATGATATTCGCTCAGGTTCGGGGGCTAACCGAGGTCAAACGGGGATCGAGAGCATCCAGTGGCTTCTGGAATAGGGTTCGAAGTAGAAAGGTTGGAACATGCAATTCGTGAGGTCGATTCGTGCATGGTATGGACCGTTGAAAAGGGTATTCAGATCCCCACAAGATTCCAATGAGCTTAACTCAGGTTGGAGGGATGATTGAGGTCAAATGGGGCTTAGGAACTCTGGGTGACTTTTAGACTAGGCTTCAGAGTAAAAAGGTGGGTACGTGCGAACTGTGAGGCCTATGAGATTCCAATGAGCTTCACTCAGATTGGATGGTGGATCGGGGTCAAACTGGACACATGATATCTCGATGACATATGGACATGGGCTTGGATTAGGACCTAGAGCCTTATGATAAGAGGAGGAGTGTTCGGTACCTAAGGAGGTATATAAGGGGTAACAGCATGGGATGTCTACAGGTATTTTTCAAAACCATAAGTTATATGGGAAAGAGATAATTTTGCAACCATTATGTTCTTAATATGAATAATGTTTCCATAAAGTATGGTAAAGCATATGCTTATCTGCACATTAGTCCTCCAAATATCCTTGTGTTTGGTAAATATTGTTCAACCAATATAGAGACCAATTTAAGAATGGCAACAGGGTTCTACCCATAACTCATTTTAGTAAACCCTCATTTAATATTTGTTTTGTAAATATTTTATTTTATGATAATTTTTAAAAGAAGATTTATTATATGTAATAGAAAAATTTATAATTGCTAATTTTATTTTTGTTTGGCTTATCCCAGTACACACCACTGTACCTTCATGACCGTTCTCAAGTCTTCTAAGAGAAGAAATGTTAGTGACATTTGGGAGATTGAAGATTGTTCGACACAACTTTATCTCAAGAAGAGTTATCAGGCTGTCTAGTAAAGCTTTAAATATCCAAGGGTTACTTTTAAAAGAGTTTGCATTTAGAATTTTTCAAAAAGTTTTTAAATGAATTTTTAAAGAATTTTTGAAAAACTCGCCAGCTCGTTAGAATTATTTGGCATGTTGTTCAAATGAGATTGGATAAGTCCTTAAAATAAGGTTCCCAAATTAGAATGAGATCTAGAACATTGCCTTTGGGGTTCTCTCTGGAATGTCTTTCGAAGTTTTGTTAGAAACCGTTCGAACAAGATAGGGTACATCGTTCAAATGAGGTGGCAGTTCATTTGAAGGAGTACGCGTGTTATTATTTTACATTATATCTTTTCCAAATCTTTAATTCCTATATCTTTGCAATAACTTTCCCTGTAAATATAAATATGGGATTAGACGTTTCAACAAGATTTTTTCAAATTCTTTTTATGATCAAACTCTACAATTTTTTCATCCAAACTCTTTGGATCTTTAAGGATCATTTTCCAAACCAAGAAGAACACATTCAAAAGTTCTAAACCCTTGTGGAGAAATTCTCTATTGTTGATTTATGGAGACGAGACTCTATAGTTGAAGAAGAAAGGAATTGAGATTCTTGAGGATAATCGGTGGATGCCGAAACAAGATCTTCTTGTTGTGGGTAGTGCTGGACTGCATCATTTTATATTGAATTTTGAACATATCACCGCATTATATTTAGTGGACCTCTAAGTAGTCTGTAAGTTCTTAAGTGTTTGTCTTATCTTAAAGAGTTTTGAATTAAAGGTTTTTCCCGGAAGGAATTATTTCTCTATTTTCTTTCCATTATGTTTGGTTTGGAATTCATCTTTACAATTTATCAGGCATGTTCACTTTAAATTAAATCAAAATTAAATTTGGTAAAATATGAATTTATGTCTTTGGCCTAAGATACGAGTAAATCCGTATAACCCTTATACTTTCTTAAATGGGTATCAGAGTGGTATATACTATTTATTGTGTGATCTTTAAATTTAGGGTTGGATAATATGTGTAATAGTCACCTATTTTTAACGGGTCAAATTATGCGTATTAGAAAGTTCGAATAAGATCGGCACTAAAGTCAATTAATGAGAAAGTCTTGGTTTTTTTGTGAAAGATGGTGGAAGCCATCCACTGTGACTAACAACAATGTCAAAAGTCTCAAACTATAACTATCTCGACAAAGGATGATTTTAAGTGGAGAAATTTTAACTCTCGTGGCTTTAGTTCAATTTGCCATCAACCCTCATGAGTTCCATCGCATCATGACGTGCATGACGTCTAAGGAAGAGTGGGATACTTTATAACTCACTCACGAGGGTACTAGCATTGTGAAATCTTTTAAGCTACAAAATCTCACCACATAGTGAAACTATCATTATGCTAAAATTTTAGACTATCATAGCAATGTAGTATCACCACATAGTGAAACTATCATAGCTTCTTTGGGAATTTTAGATACTTTGAGGTTAAAAGAACTCATAGGAGTCGTTCAAACTTATTATATATATATATATATATATATATATATATATATATATATATATTCCCCAAAACTAAAAAGAAAGAGGCAATAGGGATTGCTTTGAAAGCCCAGTCTAACAAAAAGGAAATGGTTTTTGACTCTAACTCTGAGTTTGATTTCGTGCTTGATGATTTAGCCCTATTTACAAAAAAAATCAAAAAAAATCTCAAATTTAACAATGAAAATTCTTTTAAAGAAAATAAAAGTTTTAATAAAAATAAAAGATCAATGAGGTCAAGAACGAATCCAAGAATGATCGAGTGAGACATTTTAAATGTGAGAGAAAAGGATATAAGCCCATGAGTGCCCCACTAGGCTAAAGAGATAAGGAAAAGGCGAAGCTGCATACAAAGCCACTTTTAGCGATTGTGATGTCGAGTTGGTGGATTCCAGGGATTAATCATCACATGAACCTTGTCTTATGTTCATGTCTAGTCACATTAGTACTACAAGTTCATCCCACATGGGTGAGGACCTTTTTAAATGTGATATTCTTGACAATTTATCAAGCCATTATAGAGAGAGTGAAAGTGGTGATGAGTTTTAAGTGACGAAGAAGGGGGACTTTAATGCGCCTACAGATAACTTTATAGAGATCTTTGAGAACCAAAAAGTAAAATATAATTTTGACTCTTAGAGTGGTTGATTTAAAGAAGGGGTGAAAGTTTTGAGGGAGTGTGAGGCATCGATGAGTCAACTTAAGAAGTTGAAAGTTTCTTTATGTGATCAATTGATTATGGTTGGAAGGGAAAAGATCGATTTGACCAACTTTATGGATATTCTTATAAGAGATCTTCAAGAGTCATTAGAGACTCGTGAGAACCTTAAAACCTGTGTGTCCCAACTTAAGAAAGGTCTCGAACATACTCGAGAGGTCAAAGTATCTGTAGAGGATAAATCGAAGAAAGTGGGAATGATGTTCCTCGGTCCGGCGTAATATTTTAACGAGAGGCAAGGCATAGGTTACGACGGTGCATCCACTTCCAATACCGCACCCCAACTGGTCCCCTATTTTGTGATGGATTCTTATGAGCCGCAACATAAACCACTAAGGAGAACTCATCCTAGGGGTTTTAACCAAGGTAGACCCAAACCTGTTTATGTTTGTTTCCATTACAAATAAAAAGGTCACCTTAAGGAGTTTTCTTTTAAGCTAGAAAGAGTTTCCCACACGCATGTTCCTCGGTAAGCTCTCACATGCACTCCCAAACGAGGTTCCACATATGCTTCCATACACAATCATTGAGATTTTGAGAGTTTTCTTGAGTAAGCAAAACTTTTAGTCAAAACTTCTCAAAGTTTGATTGAGGAATTTTAAAGTATGTCTATACCTTTTGAGAACTCCTCTTGGACTAATGATTGAGGTTATGAATTTAATCTAGTATAGGGTGATTACCATGTTCATATCATTTTCCCTATTGCTAAATTATATTTATATGTTTATATATGTTTTATTTTGGAAAAATCTTGAAAAATCCAAACGGATTTTTTATTTTAAAGATAATTTTGAAAATTCCAAAAATATTTTTTTTTGATAAACTTTTTGAAAAAGACAAAAAGGTTTTTTTTTCCACCATGTGGATGTGCATTTAAAATGTTCGAATCACAATTACATTCCATCTATTCATGTGACTTTTTCATAGTGTTTTGAGACATGGCTTCGTTTCTTTAGTGTGCTTAATAACGCGTGGATATCATTTTGTTGTTCATTGATGATTACTTCTTTATGATAGACTTTTTATCACCTTTATTGTATATTTGCACGGACTTATTGAATATTGTACTTTTTTCTTATGTGTCAAATACAGTGTTCTCATCTCAATAGTGTATAATAACAAACTAAATGTTACAAAGATAAGTTGTGATTGTAAGAACCATTGTCCAAATTTTGTTTCTTGGAAAATTTATTTTATGTTAAGTAATGGAAAAGGGCTGAGAAAGAGGATTATTCCCTTTGCTTTAAAAGACACCATTTGCAAAAAAAAGATCCAAAAAGATTAATTTTACACAAAAATAGATGTGCCAAAGCAATTTTATTTCATTAATGCCCCACAATATGCCTCGTGGGGAGGAGAATTCGATATACTCCACGTACATAAAAATGTTCCATATTGTATACCTCCTGTTGTGAGTTTGGTCAGGTATTACGATGCGGGGGGAACCATTAGATATACGTCAAAGGTATGAGGCCAATTGAAGGTGAGAGTCATATCTTTTAGGCTAACTGCGACCCGCAGAACCAGCGCCCATCACAAAGTGACCCCCAATATGAGACAAAATTTTGGTCAATATTGCCATGTTCTTGGTGATGTAGTGTGCAAAAATGCGTGAGTCTTAATTAATATATTATGGAGAGAGAGTATTTTTATCATTTTTATTGGCATGATGAATAAAGGTAATACTACATTAATAGGGGAGCATATACAAGTATTATGACAAGTAAATCTTGCATAAGGACTATACTACGCATGGATATATGTGAGTGAGTAGGTGACACTAGAATATATACAAGTGAGTGTATATGGTAGTGATCATATACATGGAGGGGGTTCTGCTATCAGAGAGAATAACCTTTGGAATCCCAAAATGGAAAATGATGTATTCTTTGATGAAATTTCTCACCACCCTTGTTGTTTCCCTTCTTAGTGGTATCGCTTTAGCCCGCTTTATAAAGCACTCAGCTGCCACTAGTATCCAGATGTTCCCCCTCGAAGAAGGATGTATTTCCCCCACTAGGTCAAATGCCGAAGTGTGAAAAGGATAAGGCGTTTCCAGGGAGTGTAGATCCACTGATGGGGCATGGATCATATTTCCATGTAGTTAGCAAGCCTTACATTTCGAATAAACTCAGCAGAGTCCTTCTATATTATTAGCTAATAATACCCCAACGTCATCAGCTGGTCATATAACTTGGCTCCTCCTATGTGAGCTGGATCGTGAGCTTGTTTGAGGACTTCGGATGCTTCTTCCTTTGTGATGCAACGCAATGGCCTATTGAAGTTGCCCCTTCGATAAAGTTTCCCCTCCTGAACGTAGAACCTAGGGGCCCTTCACTTGAGCCCCATCTCATCAATCTTCTCTATTGGGACAATTCCATCTTTAATGAAGTCAAAATAAGGCTGCCTCCAGTCTGATTGAGCTTCAATGAAATAGCATTCAGCCACATCGAAGAACAGTTGGCACTTATCATATCTCCATTGTAGCTCCACTGCGTCCTGCTTCATTCTAGTCCAGAAGTACCCCTCCTTTTGAATTCTTCTGTAAAAAGATATATCAGTTGTTTTGCAATTCTTTTTATGTGTCTTCTTTAACCTCCTCTCTACTTCTTCTGGGCTGGTGCATCTTGACACCCATCCTCCTGCATTTCTGAAATAATAGTTTCCCTGATTTGTAAAGTATTGGGATAATTCCCTCAACACCATCTCTCCTTCCCCAGAATCCAGTTGTTTTCTAATCTCTCCCTTCCAATCATAGTCATCCTCAATTGGCATAATTGACTATACCATCGAGGGAGTTGTTCTTCGTTGAATCATGACTATAGTTGTATCATCCTTCATGATCATCTTCTGAGCGATAGTGGCATAAGCGTCTGAATGGAGGTTCATCATTCGGGTATGTCTCTTGATCTTGGTTCGATGGAACTGGTTGAGAAGCCTCTGAATGATTGTTCTCTATGGTTCCAGACTGAGGTGTTTCAACGCATATTCACCATTCACTTACTGGATAACCAAGTTTGAATCCCCTTTGATGTAAAGTGAATGAATCCCCCTTCGAAGGGCCTCTAGTAACCCCAGTACCAACGCCTCATATTCTTCTTCATTATTGGAACAAGGGAAGTCTAATTTGTAAGAAAAACAAATTTCTTCCATTCCTCTTGAACAAATAACCCCTGCTCCTCCTTTCTTTTCCACTGAAGATCCATCGAACTGCATCATCCATTCTTCATTGCTTACGCCTAAGTGGTTGACCTACAAATCATCTCTCGGAATGCTCTCTTGTGGTGGCTCAGATATCCCAAATGGGAAGATTGCCAAGAGATCTGCCTATGCCTGGCTCTTGATTGCGCGAGGGACCACACATTTCAAGTCATATTCTGAGAGAATGAGGAACCACCTAGCTTCCCTACCAATCAATATAGTCCTTGCCAATAAAAACTTAATAGGATCACATCTTTTTACAATATGGATTAAAAGATAACATATAATGCCTAAGTTTTTGTGCTACAAAGACTAGGGCTAAACAATGCCTTTCCAAGCTACTATACCTGACCTCTGGCCCATATATGATTATACTAAGGTAGTAGAGTGATCGTTCTTATCCATCGACCTCCTGTGCTAAAATAGTTCCAACAGATCTTGTGGTGGACGTGAGGTATAGCTGCAACGGTACTCCTTCTCTCGACGAGACCATGGTCTGAGGAGAAATGAGTAGCTTCTTCAGCGTGGTGAGAGATTATTGGTGGACTTCCTCCCACTTAAACTTTGGGTTCTTTTACAAAAACTGCATCAACGGGTGTGTTATTTCGGCTAATCCAGGCACAAATCTCCTAAGGTAGGAAACTTTGTCAAGGAAACTCTTGAACTCCTTCGCCATTCTTGGACCTGGCGTCTCTAAGATTGCTCGTTATTTGTCCTGGTCCATTTGCACCCCCTGTCGATCAACCACAAAACCTATAAACTTTCCAGTAGTTACCCCGAAGATTCATTTCAAGGGGTTCATCTTCAGCTTATACTTCCTGCATCGGGCAAACACATTCTTCAAATTGCTCAGATGGGACTTCTCCTTCCTCGATTTGATGACCAAATCATCTACATAAAATTCCACAAATTTATGAAAGAAGTTATGGAAAATTGCCATTATTGTTCTTTGATAAGTAGCCCCAGCACTCTTAAGTCCAAAAGGCATCACTTTGTATATGAAATTGCCCAACGGGGTTCTAAACGTCGTCTTCTCTGCATCTATGGGGTCCATCTTGATCTGGTTGTATCCTACATACCCATTTATGAAGCTATATATCTCATGACCAACCATTGCATCTATCAAGCTATCGATGGAGGTGACCGAGCGGAAAAAGTGTGTTCGTGTGAGGACACAATCGTTGTGTGTTTCGCCGCCGCGATACAAAAAACCTAAGCTGCTACTACACTTGACAAGCAAGCACAGCGGTAAGTCGGGTATCGTAAGAAATCCACAGGGAGTGATTGAATTTTAGATTTTAATTGTTTAATTACTTCTGGAATAAAAGTGTAAAATAAATAAATGAAAAGGTGATGGTTGGGAATGGTGACAAAAGAAAAAGAATAAGTTACGCTACGCAAAAGTAAAGCGAGGATCAGGATCGCATTCTACCAAACGGATCGAAACAACTACTAATTAGAGTATCGGTTCGAAAACATTTAATCGAGCATTTTTAATTAATCATAAACATCACACAATAAGGAATTTAACCCAAAGTTGCGAGATTAAACATTTAATCAAAAATGGATACACGCGGATTAAATTCGGATAATCACTATAAACACTAACGTTGCGTGACAAAGAAAGTTAAACGCATAATAATTCGACTTTAATATGCGAGGTTTCAATTAAATGCAATTTTACCCAAAACCTAACTTTCGGAGCTCGACGCCTATTAATGGCGGAAACGCAATCCCAACCCGTAAAATTACTCACTACACATGATTAAACTAAGTAAAATAACTAATTACCAAAGAAAACAAGAATTGAACTACCAACAACTAATAAATCAAAGCAATAAATCAAGAGAACAAAGCTTAAACAAAGAATAGCAAATAATATAAATGGAGGGGAAGATGAATAGTAACTTACACAACCCAAATGGTGTCAACCCTAGGAGAGATAAGCCAAACCCATAAATCCCCTCCTCTCTAACCTAAAAATGAATTTTTCTAGTCTAAAATTGATCCCCCAACTTAATACAATGTTTTTCACCCTTATACCCAACCAAAAACCAACTTAAAAATAAAGATTTTCAGACTTTTACTGTAGCCGAATCGATTTGGAAACAGGGGAAGCAAATATCTGGCATTCTGGTGCAAATCGAATCGATTTGGTTTTTGGCCAAATCGATTCGCAAGCAACAGGTCTGAATCTGCAGCTTTGTCCTGTTTTACGGAAAATGCCGTCATTTCTTCGTTATAGCTCAGAATGAGGCACGGTCGGAGGCTACGCGAAGATAACTCAGAGGACTACGAAATCCAAGAAGACATTAGGCTAAAAAACCAAATATGAAATGACTAAAATGCCCTTGAATGTGACCTTGAGTGTACTTTTACAGTAAAAACCATCCTAAAAATGCCATAACTCCATCGATACAACTCAGAATCATGCACCGTCGGCGGCCACGCGAAGAGAAATCAAAGAGCTTCAACTTTCGTGAAGAGCTCGGGGTTCAAACCCAAATGCTAGAATTACTAAAATGCCCCCGAAGCTGCAAAAGTCGACGAAATATTTTCGGAAAGCATCTGAACTTCATACTAAGCATCCAAATACCTACAAAAGCTCAATTAACCCCTGAAAAACATGTTAACATAGAAATCCAAGGTTGTCTGGTTAACGAGCATAAGTATAAGGATTAAGATACCCAAGGGGGCTAATAAGGCGTAGGTTAACGGGTGAAATACACAATATTTGCGTCGTATCACACCCCCTAACTTACACATTGCTAGTCCCTAGCAAAGAAATAAGAAACTACAAGAACTACAAGCAGACCGAGCGGAAAAAGTGTGACCGAGCGGAAAAAGTGTGTTCGTGTGAGGACGCAATCGTTGTGCATTTCGCCGCCGCGATACAAAAAACCTAAGCTACTACTACACTTGACAAGCAAGCACAGCGGTAAGTCGGGTATCGTAAGAAATCCACAGGGAGTGATTGAATTTTAGATTTTAATTGTTTAATTACTTCTGGAATAAAAGTGTAAAATAAATAAATGAAAAGGTGATGGTTGGGAATGGTGACAAAAGAAAAAGAATAAGTTACGTTACGCAAAGCAAAGCGAGGATCGGGATCGCATTCTACCAAACGGATCGAAACAACTACTAATTAGAGTTTTGGTTCGAAAACATTTAATCGAGCATTTTTAATTAATCATAAACATCACACAATAAGGAATTTAACCCGAAGTTGCGAGATTAAACATTTAATCAAAGATGGTCACACGCGGATTAAATTCGGATAATCGCTATAAACACTAACGTTGCGTGACAAAGAAAGTTAAACGCATAATAATTCGACTTTAATACGCGAGGTTTCAATTAAATGCAATTTTACCAAAAACCTAATTTTCGGATCTCGACGTCCATTAATGGCGGAAACGCAATCCCAACCCGTAAAACTACTCACTACACATGATTAAACTAAGTAAAATAACTAATTACCAAAGAAAACAAGAATTGAACTACCAACAACTAATAAATCAAAGCAATAAATCAAGAGAACAAAGCTTAAACAAAGAATAGCAAATAATATAAATGGAGGGGAAGATGAATAGTAACTTACACAACCCAAATGGTGTCAACCCTAGGAGAGATAAGCCAAACCCATAAATCCCCTCCTCTCTAACCTAAAAATGAATTTTTCTAGTCTAAAATTGATCCCCCAACTTAATACAATGTTTTTCACCCTTATACCCAACCAAAAACCAACTTAAAAATAAAGATTTTCAGACTTTTACTGTAGCCGAATCGATTCTGGAAAGGACCGAATCGATTTGGAAACAGGGGAAGCAAATATATGGCATTCTGGTGCAAACCGAATCGATTCGGTTTTTGGTCGAATGGATTCGCAAGCAACAGGTCTGAATCTGCAGCTTTGTCCTGTTTTACGGAAAATATCGCCATTTCTTCGTTATAGATCGGAATGAGGCACGGTCGGAGGCTACGCGAAGATAACTCAGAGGACTACCACATCCAAGAATACATTAGGCTAAAAACCCAAAATATGAAATGACGAAAATGCTCTTGAATGTGACCTTGAGTGTACTTTTACAGTAAAAACCATCCTAAAAATGCCATAACTCCATCGATACAACTCGGAATCATGCACCGTCGGCGGCCACGCGAAGAGAAATCAAAGGGCTTCAACTTTCGTGAAGAGCTCGGGATTCAAACCCGAATGCTGGAATTACTAAAATGCCCCCGAAGATGCAAAAGTCGACGAAACATTTCCGGAAAGCATCCGAACTTCATACTAAGCATCCAAATACCTACAAAAGCTAAATTAACCCTTGAAAAACATGTTAACATAGAAAGCCGAGGTTGTCTGGTTAACGAGCATAAGTATAGGGATTAAGATACCCAAGGGGGCTAATAAGGCGTAGGTTAACGGGTGAAATACGCAATATTTGCGTCGCATCACACCCCCTAACTTACACATTGCTAGTCCCTAGCAAAGAAATAAGAAACTACAAGAACTACAAGCAGACCGAGCGGAAAAAGTGTGACCGAGCGGAAAAAGTGTGTTCGTGTGAGGACGCAATCGTTGTGCATGCGATACAAAAAACCTAAGCTACTACTACACTTGACAAGCAAGCACAGCGGTAAGTCGGGTATCGTAAGAAATCCATAGGGAATGATTGAATTTTAGATTTTAATTGTTTAATTACTTCTGGAATAAAAGTGTAAAATAAATAAATGAAAAGGTGATGGTTGGGAATGGTGACAAAAGAAAAAGAATAAGTTACGCTACGCAAAAGTAAAGCGAGGATCGGGATCGCATTCTACCAAACGGATCGAAACAACTACTAATTAGAGTTTCGGTTCGAATACATTTATTCAGGCATTTTTAATTAATCATAAACATCACACAATAAGGAATTTAACCCAAAGTTGCGAGATTAAACATTTAATCAAAAATGGTCACACGCGGATTAAATTTGGATAATCGCTATAAACACTAACGTTGCGTGACAAAGAAAGTTAAACGCATAATAATTCGACTTTAATACGCGAGGTTTCAATTAAATGCAATTTTACCAAAAACCTAATTTTCGGATCTCGACGTCCATTAATGGCGGAAACGCAATCCCAACCCGTAAAACTACTCACTACACATGATTAAACTAAGTAAAATAACTAATTACCAAAGAAAACAAGAATTGAACTACCAACAACTAATAAATCAAAGCAATAAATCAAGAGAACAAAGCTTAAACAAAGAATAGCAAATAATATAAATGGAGGGGAAGATGAATAGTAACTTACACAACCCAAATGGTGTCAACCCTAGGAGAGATAAGCCAAACCCATAAATCCCCTCCTCTCTAACCTAAAAATGAATTTTTCTAGTCTAAAATTGATCCCCCAACTTAATACAATATTTTTCACCCTTATACCCAACCAAAAACCAACTTAAAAATAAAGATTTTCGGACTTTTACTGTAGCCGAATCGATTCTGGAAAGGACCGAATCGATTTGGAAACAGGGGAAGCAAATATCTGGCATTCTGGTGCAAATCGAATCGATTTGGTTTTTGGCCTAATCGATTCGCATGCAACAGGTCTGAATCTGCAGCTTTGTCCTATTTTACAAAAAATGCCGCCATTTCTTCATTATAGCTCGGAATGAGTCACGGTCGGAGGCTACGCGAAGATAACTCAGAGGAATACAACATCCAAGAAGACATTAGGCTAAAAAATCAAAATATGAAATGACTAAAATGCCCTTGAATGTGACCTTGAGTGTACTTTTACAGTAAAAACCATCCTAAAAATGCCATAACTCCATCGATACAACTTGGAATCATGCACCGTCAGCGGCCACGCGAAGAGAAATCAAAGGGCTTCAACTTTCGTGAAGATCTCGAGATTCAAACCCGAATGCTGAAATTACTAAAATGCCCCGAAGCTGCAAAAGTCGACGAAACATTTCCAGAAAGCGTCCGAACTTCATACTAAGCATCCAAATACCTACAAAAGATCAATTAACCCATGAAAAACATGTTAACATAGAAATCCGAGGTTGTCTGGTTAATGAGCATAAGTATAGGGATTAAGATACCCAAGGGGGCTAATAAGGCATAGGTTAACGGATGAAATACGCAATATATGCGTCGTCTCAGGAGGGTATAGGGAACTCATCTTTGGGGCGGGCCCTATTCAAGTATCCGATATCCACATAGATCCTTATTTGATTTTTGTCTTTCTTTCCCACTGGGATAATGCTGGACAACCAGAGCAGGTGATGTATCAGTTTGATCAACCCTACTGCTAACAAGCATTGGACCTCTTCCTTAATCTCCAAGTCTAGGTCAGGCTTGTAAGTCCTCGTTGCTTGCTTCACTGGAATGGCTGAAGGCATCACGTTTAACTTGTGGAAGCTCACTTCTTCATCCAACCTTTCCATCTCCGTGTACTTCCACGCAAAAATATCCACAAACTCCCAAATCAACTCAACCAAGGCCTCTCGTTTCTCTTTACTGAGATATTTTAATATGAAAATAGGCCTTGGATCCTCCCCTTCTTTTTCCAGGTTCAAATGCTCTAACTCTTGTGCTTGTGGCTTCCGTTGATCTGTCATGTAGTCGGGTTATTCAGCGATATCCTTCGTGAACTCTTGTATGCTGGAATTATCTATCACCATACATTATCCCCGTTAATCCACCAGAAAGCACTCATATATCGGGTCAGCCTCCTTATTAGTTTCTATCGTAGCTTCTTTGGCTACCCGTTCACACCATTATAACCGATAAACCACCTTTCTTTCTTCGACAACCTTCTTTCACTATCTGCTGGCCATTGTAACTGCCTTCCTCTTCTTCTCTCTAAAAGCCTCAGTAAATCTTTCTCTTGAAAATCAAATCAACACACTTTATCGTTGGTTCTTATGCTCCGTTGGATCCATTCTAGTCCTCATCTTGTCTTTGAGCTACTTCGAGATGTTTTGGGGATGAGGGACCACCTGGTGGGATTCTTTTGCCATCACTCCTTTGTTGTTTTCAACTTCGTTATTCTTCCCATTCATAGGCCCCATCCTTTCTCTGATCGAGGGAACCCACGCTCCCTCCATTACTCTTATTAGGACTCTGACTTCCTCCTCTAATTTCATATAAAACATTACATCCACTAAGTGAGCTTTTTTAATAGTGAAGGGCCTCTTCGTTGCTCTTATACTAATCTCAGTTCCTTTAATATTTGCCTTTTCACATTGGTGGTACGTTGAGGGAACTAATTCTTAGTTGTGAGTTCACACTCTTCCTATTAACATATGGTAGGAAGTTATACTCTCTATCACATGGAACTTGATGTGGGAACTCAGATTTCCCATTACAATCCCAACATTCACATAACCAATGGATTTGTTAGAATGGTTGTCATAACCTGAAATCACCAAAGGCATGGGGTCAATATTTCTTTTGGAATGTGGCTGTGTGGAAGGAACTGACTGGCATGATGTTGATGGATGCTCCCTCATCCATAAGGGCTCTTGCGAAGCTAACTCCGTTGATACTGGCTGTCACATATAACGGTCGATTATGAGGAAATCTCACGGCCCTATTTGCATCGCTGAATAATATTTCTGACCAAAATTTCCTCACCATCCTGGCCATGGTTCTCTTCCATCTCAGCGAAGGGACTGCGTTCTTTCTCGTAATATCCATGATCACTTGGGTTACCTCTAACCTTCTCTCTTTTGGCATCCCACCTGGTCGAAGAACCAGGCGAACTTTAGACACTGTAAAACTGCGCAGTACTCCAAGCCTCGATCCATTTCCTCACCTTTAATGTTGTATATGTCCTCCATGTCTCTGGCACTGGCTTCCTTGTGGGCTAACACCACATTAGCCATTTCTCTAGTACATTACTCCAAGGCCTCTTTGAACTCCCCCCGCTTGTTATCAGCTCATTCGCTTCTCTTTCTGCCTTATCATCACAGGCCACCACCAGATTGGCCCCATGTGCTGGGATTGGGTTGTCCTTAACATTTTGCAGAAACATCTGCAGTGTCCCTGCCTTTACATGTTTATCGATGATTCTCCTCACGTGAAATAGCTTTCTGTCGGATATTGGATCTTACGATGGATCTGGCAGTACTTGGGATCCACTCTGGTCTTCATATCTGGTTCTACGGTGGGGATGCCCTTAGGTTCATACACTATTCCTCCTTAAACCATGGTGTTGTAACAAATGATAGCCTCCTCTACAATACAATGTAACGGTGGTGGATCATCCCTATCTCTCCCAAACTTTCTCTTGTTATCCCTCTTCGTTACTTTGCCACCATTTTCTCCTTCGGTATATCCCACCTGTAGGGACTGAGACCTCCCTCCCACAGGTTGTATTGGCTACCTAAACATCATGGGCATCACCACTGGGTTTGATCGTACCACTAATGAGATATTCCTTGCTACTTTTAAGAATACCGAAAAATTCCCCTCACGTGTATCATTAATAAGAAGGCAGATGTACTCAGGAAGCAGTCCTTTCGCATAGATTTGAAGTAGTTTGGAATCTTTGGCTTCCTCTCTCACATCGAGGGACCTTTCCCTGAACCTTCAGACGTACGCCACCACATCTTCCCCTAGTCGTTGCTTCTCTCTCCCCAGTTGGGTCAAGTTGAACTCATCTTCTGCCAAAAAGAACTTCTGGACAAATAAAACATGCATCTCCTCCCATGTGGAAACACTCTTAAGAGATGGGTAAGAATACCAGGTATATGCCTTATCGGTTAAGGATTTGGAAAACTCCCTCAACTTGAGTTTTTTATTATTGTAGTGCACCCCCAAATGCTCAACGAAGCGTTTAATGTGCTCTTTCGGGTTTCATGTGCACTTTTCAAAGATAGCAGGAATATAATCTTTTGAATAAATCTCATCATTATATTCTTAAGGGTAAGGTGTCCGAAAATTTTCTTAAACCGAAGATACCTCAGCATCAGACTACGAGGAAGCTTGCGTGAACTTCAGCATCTCCTTTTGCATCTCTTTTCTCATTTCCTCCATGGCTGATACTGTTGCAGGAATAGCCAGAGGGATAATGGGTGGGATGCCCGTTGCACCCGGGATAACCACCATAGTTAGAACACCCCTGGGGTTACCACTACTGGAATCACAATAGGGGGGATGCTTGTCAAGGAAGTTCCCATTGGAACTGCGCTTAGTGGGGCCGTTGGGGCTACCCCTGGTGTTACGTAGGAATTGGCGTCAAATCCCCCCAGCACCGTTAAACCTACAGGAGTTTGTAAAAACTCATAAAATTTATTCATGAGAAATGTCACTTGAGATGGTCCCAACCTGGCAATCGTGGAAGCTTGTGTCACTCCTAGAACGCCTATCACCGTTTGAACTGGAGGTACATCCACTCGAGAGGCTCCATCTCTAGAAGCCTCCAGCTCCCTCGCCGCTTTTTCTTCATTGTGTTGAATATCATCAAATTTGAGTCTTCGATTAATATTATCCAGCATCATACCCTTTGCTTAGAAGAATACCTCCCCAACAGAGTCGCCAAATGTAAGAGGGTAGTTTAGATAAGAGGAGTAACCCCTTTTGAGTATAGTAATGGCAAGTGATCGAGCGGAAAAAGTGTGTTCGTGTGAGGACACAGTCGTTGTGTGTTTCGCCGCCGCGATACAAAAGAACCTAAGCTACTACTACACTTGACAAGCAAGTAAAGCGGTAAGTCGGGTATCGTAAGAAATCCACAGGGAGTGATTGAATTTTAGATGTTAATTGTTTAATTACTTCTGGAATAAAAGTGTAAAATAAATAAGAAAAGGTGATGGGTGGTTATGGTGGACTAAAGAAAAGAGAAGTTAACGCTAAATTAAAGGAAAGCGAGGATCGGGATCGCATACACACATTCACGGCTAAACAACTACTAATTAGAATTTCGATTCGAAAATATTTAATCGATCATTTTCAATTAAGCATAAACATCACGCAATAAGGAATTTAAGCCAAAGTTGCGAGATTAAACATTTAATCAAAAATGGTCACACGCGGATTAAATTCGGATTATCGCTATAAACACTAAAGTTGCGTGACAAATAAAGTTAAACGCATAACAATCCAACTTTAATACACGCGGTTTCAATTAAATGCAATTTTACACGAAACCCTAACTTTCGAGGTCCAAACCCGTAAATGGCGGAACGAAATCCCGACCCTATTTATCTAAGGGCACGACATGGAAATAAACTAAATTAAACTAAGAAAGCAAGAATTAAAGCAAGTAAACTAATTAACAAAGCATGTAAACCTAATTATCAAAGCAAGAATGAATGAAATACAAGTTATATTAATGATGAGGATGATGAATAGTCAACTTACACAACAAATGGGGTGTCAATCCAAGAAGAAATGAAGAAGAACCAAGCAAATCACCCAAACCCTAACTAAAAACTAACCTAAAATCGTGTATTTGCAGGTCTCCTCCCTCTCAAATGAGAGAGAATTGGTTTTATACCAAATATCCCATGGCAAACTTGTAATAAAAGGGAAGAAAACCCAAAATCTGGAGGGCCGAATCGATTCGGAAATGGTCCGAATCGATTCGGAAACAGGGGAAGTTCGAATATGCAATTCTGCAGAATTCCGAATCGATTCGGTTTTGGGCCGAATCGATTCGCAACCTACAGGTCTGAATTCTGCAGCTTTGTCCTGTTTTACGGAAAATGCCGCCATTTCTTCGTTATAGCTCGGAATGAGGCACGGTCGGAGGCTACACGAAGATAACTCAGAGGACTACAACATCCAAGAAGACATTAGGCTAAAAAACCAAAATATGAAATGACTAAAATGCCCTTGAATGTGACCTTGAGTGTACTTTTCATGTAAAAATCATCCTAAAAATGCCATAACTCCATCGATACAACTCGGAATCATACACCGTCGGCGGCCACGCGAAGAGAAATCAAAGGGATTCAACTTCCGTGAAGATCTCGGGATTCAAACCCGAATGCTGAAATTACTAAAATGCCCCCGAAGCTGCAAAAGTCGACGAAACATTTCCGGAAAGCGTCCGAACTTCATACTAAGCATCCAAATACCTACAAAAGCTCAATTAACCCCTGCAAAACATGTTAACATAGAAATCCGAGGTTGTCTGGTTAACGAGCATAAGTATAGGGATTAAGATACCCAAGGGGGCTAATAAGGCGTAGGTTAACGGGTGAAATACGCAATATTTGCGTCGTATCACACCCCCTAACTTACACATTGCTAGTCCCTAGCAATGAAATAGGGAACAACAAGAACAACAAGCAGACCAAAAGCAGGAGATAGTACGAAAGTATGGTATAAAAGCATAAGGCCACTTTCGCGGGCGATTCGATTGCATTTAGCGTATGCAATAAGCCGTTAAACCCCTAGGTTACCCTAGTGGACGAGTGTCGTCTCGTGAGGGTTTTCAGTGATGGAACCCACAAACATCATAAAGTTTCCTCAAAATATGCCCAATCAAGTAAGACAAACTCATCAGTGCGAACAAGATTTCAACATGTTATTAGCATAGCAAACGAATTCGCATGAGAAGTCCGTAGTTATTAACATTATCGAATGCACCTCAATGAATTGAAACTCTAACATGTGGGAGGGAAGTGAGCATATGCAAAGTATGATTTGGCGAAAAACTTAAATAATTCGGATACTAAACATCAAAGCATGCATACATTCAATCCTCACGGGCATTACGCTCAACAAATGAATTCACTCGAAACAGGGAGGTAACACACGGTACATGCGGGCATAAAGAGTAAATGTAAATGGAAACTAGGCCGCGCACATGTCACAGATGAAGAACGCTATATATAACTGAAAAACTGTAATCTCAATGAAAGGACACCGCACATTAAAAGAAGCGAAATGCATTTTCACAGATTATCACAACTATTACGACTTTTAAATTAAATGCACCCTAAGATCACATAGGACTTGTAATAGGGTTGTAATGTAGGATAGGCTAGGGTACGAAATGAAGGAATGTATGTACGGATTCAAAGTGTTCGGGATGAAAACTCGGGATAATGGGAGAATGCGTGCAATAACAAAATTGGAAAAACAAGTTCCAAAACGGCATTAGATATATCATCGGGGAGAGTAATCAAAGCTTATTGAACACTATACACAACATATACAAACTTCTCTTTCTTTTCTTTTCTTCTTTTTCTATTGTTTTCTTTTGCTTTTTGCTTTCTCTTTTTCTTCACTTTTTTTTTACTTTCTTTTCTTTACTTTTCAAACTCTCATATGCCTAAATTGCAACCAACATCATAACAACAACATTCAATCCCAAGTAACATTCCAAACAAAGGTATGGAAAGTGTATGTATGGGCTAAAACTCCAATTTGGAGTTGGTTATGGGAATTGGGTTATGAAAAGAAATGCTATATTTAGGCTCAAAGGGGTTAACGAGGGTAAACATATAAGGGTGAGGTCAAGGCTAATATGGGTGATATAACAAAGAATGCCTATGATAATTTCATAAAGTTTACGCAATTCTCAAGTCAAAACAATATATGAAAATCATGATCAAGTAACACATTTCAAGTATGAACTCAATCAATGAACGGTCAAATGAAAGATTAGTGAGATTACCAACGAATTCAACGTTTTCAATGAGAAAAGAATAGTGTATAACACTCACAAACGACGAAAGGTACAAAGCTTACTCGGTGTAAGTATATACAATGCAACAAAAGATTACCGAGTTATAAAAATCTTAAACCAAATCAATATGACAAGGAAAGTGCATATGCTCATGGGATAAAGTTTAATTCATGAAGTTATTCACAATATCAATGATTTGAGGACTAAAGTCTAATAACTTCTAAAATCGAGAACATGCATCGTTGACTTGTCTATCGGATCGGGCAATTATTGAAATTGATCATCGAAAACAAGGAAAAATGCCCAACAAAGGAGAAAAAAGAAAGAAAATATTTTTGAAAATTTTTAAATTTTTCACAAAAAGGCATACTTAGTAACTAAATGTGAGCAAATCCATGGACTACACATGAAATGGATAGAATATCCTACACCCCCTAACTTAAATGTTGCATTGTCCTCAATGCGCATTAAGAACACAACACAAAGAGAGGAAAAGAACGATATTACCCAAAATTGGAGTGATCTCCATAAGCGCGAGTCCAAAGGAATCTACAAAACGAGTTAGTACCGAGAACAGCAAAAACAAATAACAAAAAGTTAACTAATTACACTAGACTAAATTAAAAGGAAAGAAAAATAGGAAAGAAAGAAAATTAAAAAGCTAACTATTTACAACCTACTATTTAGGCTTCACACTAACTATACACTAGAAGTCTAAATAGTTGAGGGTCCACCCAAAAAGGTATTTGACTTTGAAAGATCAACGGTGGACCCTCCAAAGCGAACATGCCTCCCGAAAGATATGAATTCCGTTTGAACAACGGAAGGCATGTGGGTGGTGAAAAATGTGAACCATCGCCAATTTGAAATTTTGGGCGGACGATGGGGGATTTGGATATCAAGGGGGAAAGGTACACTAGAGATCCAAGAAAAATCGATTCATCTCCCAAAGGTTTTTCAAATAGAATGGGAGATGGTGCACACATGAGGATAACATCCATCAAAAACAAGTCCGGTAAAGAGTCCTCATCGGCAAAAAGTGTAGAAATTTTAATTTCTACCGACTCACAGGAATCAACCGGTAATTGTAATGGTTCGATCACGGAAAACGAATATGGTGATGAAACAAATTCAATGTCAATCGACTCATTGTCGGAAGGAGATTGAATTTCGGGGGAGAAAGATGCACACTCGATCAGAAATTCTCTGAAAAATTGAGGTGAAACACAAGTTTCCACCTCCTCGTTGTTTTGTGCATAAGAATTCATCTCATCGCAAAGTGCACCAAGTCTCATTCCAGCATCATTTAGGCTTTCCAAACCTTGGGAGTAAAGAAGCAAAGTCTCTTCCAAAGTAGGCTTCCTCGGCTCAAGAGCCTCGGACTCCTCATTTGGTTGAAACTCGTCTTCGAAAGTAATGAAATAAGAATCGTCATTGGATTCGAATAATGAATCCAACTCAATCTCCCAATAACGATTTTCATTCCGATAAATGTTTTCAAGTCTTTCATTTTCAAGAAAATCTTGAAAATGAAAAACTTGAAAACTATCCCCAAAGTATGAATCATTAGAATAACCGTAATAACTATAATAATAGGACATGATTACCTCGTTGTTGAAAGATGGAGAATCCAAGAAATAAAGTGAGCAACCACGAATCAAAGTTTCTTAGCGCTCAAAGTATGCAAATCCTGCAAAAAAGGTTAAAACAAAGAATACAAATACAAAAGGAAAAATACTACGAAAAAATAAAGCAATTACAATCTAAAACACACTCCCCGGCAACGGCGCCATTTTGTGATCGAGCGGAAAAAGTGTGTTCGTGTGAGGACACAGTCGTCGCGTGTTTCGCCGCCGCGATACAAAAGAACCTAAGCTACTACTACACTTGACAAGCAAGTAAAGCGGTAAGTCGGGTATCGTAAGAAATCCACAGGGAGTGATTGAATTTTAGATGTTAATTGTTTAATTACTTCTGGAATAAAAGTGTAAAATAAATAAGAAAAGGTGATGGGTGGTTATGGTGGACTAAAGAAAAGAGAAGTTAACGCTAAATTAAAGGAAAGCGAGGATCGGGATCGCATACACACATTCACGGCTAAACAACTACTAATTAGAATTTTGATTCGAAAATATTTAATCGATCATTTTCAATTAAGCATAAACATCACGCAATAAGGAATTTAAGCCAAAGTTGCGAGATTAAACATTTAATCAAAAATGGTCACACGCGGATTAAATTCGGATTATCGCTATAAACACTAAAGTTGCGTGACAAATAAAGTTAAACGCATAACAATCCAACTTTAATACACGCGGTTTCAATTAAATGCAATTTTACACGAAACCCTAACTTTCGAGGTCCAAACCCGTAAATGGCGGAACGAAATCCCGACCCTATTTATCTAAGGGCACGACATGGAAATAAACTAAATTAAACTAAGAAAGCAAGAATTAAAGCAAGTAAACTAATTAACAAAGCATGTAAACCTAATTATCAAAGCAAGAATGAATGAAATACAAGTTATATTAATGATGAGGATGATGAATAGTCAACTTACACAACAAATGGGGTGTCAATCCAAGAAGAAATGAAGAAGAACCAAGCAAATCACCCAAACCCTAACTAAAAACTAACCTAAAATCGTGTATTTGCAGGTCTCCTCCCTCTCAAATGAGAGAGAATTGGTTTTATACCAAATATCCCATGGCAAACTTGTAATAAAAGGGAAGAAAACCCAAAATCTGGAGGGCCGAATCGATTCGGAAATGGTCCGAATCGATTTGGAAACAGGGGAAGTTCGAATCTGCAATTCTGCAGAATTCCGAATCGATTCGGTTTTGGGCCGAATCGATTCGCAACCTACAGGTCTGAATTCTGCAGCTTTGTCCTGTTTTACGAAAAATGCCGCCATTTCTTCGTTATAGCTCGGAATGAGGCACGGTCGGAGGCTACGCGAAGATAACTCAGAGGAATACAATATCCAAGAAGACATTAGGCTAAAAAACCAAAATATGAAATGACTAAAATGCCCTTGAATGTGACCTTGAGTGTACTTTTCATGTAAAAATCATCCTAAAAATGCCATAACTCCATCGATACAACTCGGAATCATACACCGTTGGCGGCCACGCGAAGAGAAATCAAAGGGCTTCAACTTCCGTGAAGATCTCGGGATTCAAACCCGAATGCTGAAATTACTAAAATGCCCCCGAAGCTGCAAAAGTCGACGAAACATTTTCGGAAAGCGTCCGAACTTCATACTAAGCATCCGAATACCTACAAAAGCTCAATTAACCCCTGCAAAACATGTTAACATAGAAATCCGAGGTTGTATGGTTAACGAGCATAAGTATAGGGATTAAGATACCCAAGGGGGCTAATAAGGCGTAGGTTAACGGGTGAAATACGCAATATTTGCGTCGTATCAGCAAGTTAATCAAGAAACACCTTTGACCAAGTAAAACCTATAATCACAAATCTATAGACATAAACTCAGTTTGAACTTGAAAGAACTCTTGTGTATAACTCAAGAAAAATAATAAAGAAACTCAGAAGTAACTCGTTTGGAGAGAGAGAAAAGTGAGCACTCTAGACACACCTTAGCAGGCATCCAAACACCCCCCCCCCAACCACCCTCAATTATCTCTGTCAAGTATTAAAAGCTTCTTGATTTACTGAGGCGGGGAAGAACAAGAACCACGTATCTTCGAAGGATATCATTTCGTATATAGCGGCTACTAGACTGGCTTCTTTTATGACTGGGTTCATCATTTGAACTATCAAAGTCATCCCCCCATTCGGTGGCAATTATGTCCTTTTTCCAAGAGAAATCAATACATTCAATAACCTTTATAGCTTCATCGTACAAATATTCCCACTCGGTGGGGAGGTGTAGGAGTGAAGGGACAAACCGTCCCTGAAGCTTCAAAGTGGTGAGTAACTCATCAATGTTGTAAATTTCACTTATCTGTTGAAATGCATCGGCCATTATTTGTACTACATTATTTGTACTGACTTCTTCAATAGGTTTCACCCATTCATCTGATTCTTAAGCCCATTTCCAGGCTTCTATGAACAAGCCACTGAACTTGTGACAATCAATAGTCATCTCGGCGGGCAAGTTTAGCCTAAACTCCAAGATTTGGTCCAACATGGTTGGTAACTCTATGTCTTTCACTTTAGATCGAGTACGGACGACAATGCAGACCCTTGTGACAAAGTATGATCGGTGAAGCAGGTAGGGTGCAGGAGAATATAGGGGGAAATCTTAGTGGTTTAGGTGAGATTATAGGTATGATGAGTTTTTTTATGGGCACGATTTAATTAGATGGGTTAAATTCTGGATCACTTCTAGAAAGATGGCATTTGTATGGGTTGGAAGTGCGTTATGAGTGGTATTGGGTTTAGGATTGGCTGGTGGGGTCTCACACCCTAGTTTTTGGTGTGAATGCACAAGAGAGTATATATAAATTAATGAATTAAAGTTAAGATAAAAAACAGAACTTTATACATTATAAAAATAGTACACATAGTGTATTACCACCGCAAGGGTGAATTACATTCTATTTGTCAACACGAACTAGACTAAGAAAATTGAAAAGCGTCACACCTTGCTCCCATATAGCGTAGTCTCTGCCCACATAGTCACGTATGCAAACAGGTGACTAGTATTTGTCTCTAAAGGGGAAGAGATATTATCCTCTTTTTCCTGGGACATCTGGAGGAAAAAGTAATTAACACAAATATGATAAGCATGCTTTACCAATTCTATAACAAATATCTGTATAGATGAGAGGCAGAGTGTGTATAAAATTCAATGTTTATATAGTAAGGCTAAAGAATTAAAGTTGATAATACGATGCTTATCAATTTATTAAGGGTTACATAAAGAAAATTTAGGATTTTGAAGTGATAATCCCATACTTACCAGCTCACTAAGGGTGGTATAAAAAGAAATAAGCCAACGGTGAAATCAAATCATAAATAATCCAAAATATTTGGGTAATAACTGGCCCACATAATTAAAATGACACTCATATGTATGTAGAAATAAATTCGGTTCTCAACATCGGAGACCATAGGCCAAGTAGAAAATTTCCATAGGATAACACAACAGTCTACTCCTAGTTAATACTGATGCTTTTTGAATAAGAATAATGCACAAAAGTGCAAGGTAAACTGAATCGTTACAACAAATTGTTATGATATCAGTTATTAGGTGAGAAGGCTTAAATTTGATCTGAATGATCATAATTGAAACAATCAGTTGATATAATAACATATGAGTATAGTAATTTTTACACATACTTGGAATCAAATTTGGCTATCATTGAATGATATCAATAGCAGTTATCAAATACACAAAAGTTATTATTAAAGAGGTAAAAGAAACCTACTTGCTCGGTATTTCTAACTGCTTATGGATCAAAAGAGGATATCAGAAGGAGCTGGAACTCAATTTTCTGTATGCAATGTTTGGGTACATAAGCAATGGTTGGAATGGGGTTTGGGTTGGTCAGTTTATACAAAAAACTATATCTTTTAAAGTTTCGAGGGTTTAATTATTAATAACTTGGGACTTTAAAATCTTGGACTTAAGGTTATATTTGAACTTTGGTAAGGCTTTTTTACTTAAAACATTTTGAAGTACTTATAGGCAAAGTTTGAGGTTCAAATTCATAAGTTGAAAAAGTCATAGGCATCAAATTGTAACTTAGAAAAAATATTTCAAACTTAAAATCTCATTTTTCCATAACTTAGTCTAGGCTTGACCAAATAAGGCCTTACCTTATACCATTTTGACCAGAAAAATAAATTAAAAAATTAGAAAATTTTGATTGGCCACACGCCCTCACGCGCGTAGTTAATGCTTCTGGTCAAAAAGTTCATCTTAAACCTCTCGATTTTTTACTTTAGGGTTTTAGATTTTTTACCTTGAATATCTCCTTCATTTTGGCACCATTTAAGATGATTTCTAAACAAATTCAGCCTAAAATTTAATAAGGAATCCAAATATATAGGCTTTATAGACTGAGATGTAGTATATTGTAAGTTCCATAACTATGTGTTTTGTCTAAATTTTGACTTCTCATTCGTGGCTTTCAAGAATATGGCAGGGATTCTTATGAACATAGATTGATTTCAGCTATATTGAGGAGTAGTTTGGTTTTGATTTCAAGGTTTGAAATGGATTATACAAGAAGAATTTAAGGTTATCAGTTATGTGGTTAAAAAATACTTTTGATGAATTTAAGCTTGTTGTGCAAATTCATGGGTTTTGATCATTGCACTAGAGTTCCTAATGTTCTAATGAAGGTATTCATAGCTTCAAATTAGAGTTTTAAGATTTATATCAAAGTTCACCACTAAAGCACAAGCTTTTATAGAGTAAATTCATGTAATGCATAAAATCATAGTGTGCCTATTTGGAGTGAATTTTCCAATCTTTGAACATGCTTATGGTGTGTGTTTTAACTAGATGAAATTGTAGGGTATCTACAATACTTATTTAGGGAATTCGATTGGTTGTTGGTGGGGGAGTATTTCAGGCAAAAATTCAAAGGATTTCAAAGTTAGTTTAGATATTTCACATGTTTGCATAATGTTAACATGTGTTATTCTTGTCTTTTAATGTTGATGTGTTGCATATGTATCCAGGTGGTTATATGAAAATAGTTAAACTTTGGTATTTGGTCCTTGTTTGGTCAAATATTAAGGTATATTGTCCTAAAAGTATATTTTAAAGAAAATTAAGGGATAATTTTGTAATTTCAAAAAGATAAAACGATGAAATTATAATTTTATTTTAGTTGAAATCTAGAGGATTACTTTGATATAAAGTTAAGGTTTGGGGGTTAAGTATAAGTCAAGTTATGTTTGTTTGAAATATTCAGGGGCTCATTTGCAATTATTGAAACTTCAGGTTAGGTATAAATCACAACGGGCGTCGACTTTGTAGTTTTTAAGGAGTGTATTTGGTAATGGATAGGGGTTTACGGGTTTGATGAGGTTTCGGCACTACGGGGCCTGATAGACTTTAGATAGGGGAGTATGGAGCTCAGTGTATTCTTTCTTGGTAGGATTAAAGCGACTTTCTGGTGCCCATGAGGTAGCAGGTTGGGAAATGTTATTGATGATTACGGTTGTAGCACTGGCGGGCTTCTCATACTTCATGACATTAAATTATCATGTCACTTTCTTTAGATCAGACTTGACTTTGGTAACGCCCTCCCCAATTTCTACACCATACTCTTGAAAGTGTGGGTAATAATATCCTCCCATGGACGCTCAAATATGAGATAAGAGGTTGTTCTTCATAATACTAACGTGTTCCTCCTCTGAGGGTCTGTTGGTCATGGTCGCATCTTTCTCTCTCCACCTTCCTATGAAGCTACTGCATGTTTCCATTGGGTTATACTTAAGAAGCTCTAGATTTCGGCGCGTAACCTCTAGCTCCTCATAATAATCGTATTGAGACATGAAGTCTCGTGCGACATCCTCCCAATTATGAATTCTAGATTCTCAATGGACAGAAACTATCGGGGGAACTTTCTTTCAAGGTTTGCTGAAACATTTGGTCCATTATCTCTTCGGAGGCACTAAGGAGGGTCATGGCTCGAAGATAGATTCAAAGGTGAACAATTGGGGTTCCGCTTCCTCTAAACAACTCAATGTCTGGCATTTTGAACTTCTCTGGCAGTTTGGCTTTAGGATAGGGAGACATATTATTGTAGTCCATGTAGTTATCAAATATCTTGACTTGGTTGAACTTCTTCGACAGCAGATTGAGGTCTTTCTTGAACTTGTTCAGTTCCTCCTCCTTAGGATCCATGGGTACGGGTAGGTGAGACCCTGGTTGGGCAAGATTTGGAATAGGGAGTTCAGATGGTGGTGGTTCATTGGCAGGTAGGGCATGCGAAACATGCTGATACTCTTCTGAGACCCAGACAGGCTTGGTAGTAGGTGGACCTATGGCACTAAGAAATAGAACCTCGTGTTCTTTGAGAATCTATCCAGGTGACACTACATCTCATGGACCTCTATTTGAAGGATGTCAATCTTAGAACTGAGCTAGGCTAAGATGGTCATCAGATCGGGTTGCATATTCAGTGCTTGGCGAGCTCGTGAATGTAAATCCCAAACTTGGATGAAGTAGAAGAACAGGTGGAACTTCGGGGGGGTTGAATAAAAATCGAGGCCAAATGGGAGCCAGACCAAAATTGGGTATGCGATCGACCAGAGAGGGAAAATGATTTGAATTTATATTTGAAAAAAGGAGGGAGAAAATTTTTGGTATTTCAGAAGGATGAGAAAAAATGTTTTTGGTATTTTTTAAAAAAGAAGGAAAAAAGAGAGGAATCTCTGCATGATTACTATTAATGTTATTATTAAGTTCTCACTTGTATTAGGTTTGCCTAAATGCAGAAAAAATGTCGGGCGGGAGAAAAGCCTGGGAAAAATAGGGTTTAAAAATACGTAAGACACGATTTGGCTTGTTTCCAGGCTCACGGATAGGGTCCTATTTTGAAAAAAAGGCTAAATAGCATGAAAAATTCGGGCAGTATGCCGACCCAAAATTTCGACAGAGTTACGCATGGTAACCAGCAAACTAAATATGACTGTCCAAGGTTTGAAACCTATATGAGGTTTATGCAATTTTTGGGTTAGTGTAAGGGTTCCCCCTTTGGCATGACTTCCACGATATACCTCTTACCTATAAGGGTAATCATTTATCGGTACGTGTGGACAAGCCATTTTATATACCTGAGTGTACATGAATTGCCTCACTATATACCATGTGGGGACAGTACCTGTGAGAGAGAATTTGATATACTCGATATACGTGAACAAGTTACCTACTATATACCTTCTGTCATGAGTTCGATCAAGCGGTACGATGATACGGGAACCGTTCGATATACATCGAAGGTATGAGGCCAATGGAAGGTGAGAGTCATATCGCATGGGCTAACTACGACCCACAAGACCAGCACCTATCACAAAGTGACCACCAGTACGGGGACAAAATTTTGGTTATGCTGTTGGTGATGTATTGTGCAAAAATGCATAAGTCTTAATTAACATATTATGGAGAGAGATTATTTTTTATCATTTTTATTGCCATGATGAGTAAAGGGAATATTACATTAATGGGGGAGCATAAACAAGTATTATGATAAGTAAATCTAGCATGAAGACTATACTATGCATGGATATATGTTAATGAGTAGGTGACATCGGAATATATGCAAATGAGTGTATGTGGTAGTGAGCCTATTCATGGATCAACTGCAAGTGGTTTGATATGTGTAAGTAAGCATATATACCAGTGTGGGTGTGTACTAGTTAAGTCTAAACATGGATATTCTAAGTGGTGTGAGGCATGTGAGTATAAAGTGAAGCTAAGTTCAAGTGTGTGAAGTGTACATGGAGAGGGTATAAAAGTGTGTGAAGTATATAAATGAGTGGAAAGGTAAATAGATGGGAAAATGGAACACACGGGTAGGTGCATACGCACACATGTGGAAAATAATAACACCCATGCAGAAATAGAGTCTATTCCTTTTAAAATATCACCATCAGAGTTGCCACTATGGCCATCCCAGGGTCGGTGTCGAGGGGTCTCCCGAGGAGGATCCCTCTTCCTTCCCTCCTTTCCTTCCCTCCTTTCCTTCCCTTACGGCGTGCGCGTAGGACTACGCCCTTTCTAGGGGATCTTGGCCATCTTTGATGTGGGGTGATATGTATAAATAGAGTCATCGGCCTATTTTACGCAAAACGGGCATAAGAAATATTGCCGACTCAAGAGAATGGCATCCATTGAAATACCGATGCTTGCAAAACCAAGTACTTCAAGGGTCCAAGGACTATATTACGGAGGGCACTCATCCCGTCATTTAGGTCTCTCATGGACAAGTGTTAATCTTCTCCTCTTGAACTCTGTGATGTGTGTACTTATGTACGTAATTTAAATGGAGAATGGAATCACACAACTGGCGTCATGGACAAATGCGGAATGAGTTCATCCTTAGGAGTGTTCCCAAAATAGTAATTCAAAGTATATTGATTCACAGGTCGGGATAGAAGAATGTGTGACACAAGGAAGCAAGCATATAAAATATATTAAGAATATATAATAAGAACAAGATAATAAACGTATATAGGAGGACTCGAGTCTAAGGATTTACCCAAGATGCCTACATAGCCCGGGAGCATCAAAGTCCACGTAGTTCAAAGACAATACTAGGTGGGGTTTAACCCATAAATCTAATTGTGGATTTTTCATATATATGTATGTGTAGAAAAAGGTGTTTTAATGTGAGAAAATGTGATAAGAATTCCCCGCTTGGAATTTATAAGTAAACCTTATTTTTCTTTTTTTGAGTTTTTCCTTATGAAAATAAAGTATGTGAAAATACTAGTAATAAAGGTTTGGAACTAAGGTGTATAATATAATGAAATAAAGTAATAAAGTGAAAATAAAGTGATTAATGCAAAAATAAGAGAATTTAAACACAAGGGTGGAGAATTGGACCTCCTTATGAATACTTGGAGTGAATCTTGATGATAGATGCGCTGATCTCATGATGAAATAATGGTGGTATGAGGAGATAGGCGAAAATTTTCCAAAAGTATGAAAAAGATGGAGGGAATGTGGGAAATGGGCTTTTTAAGAATGGAATAACTCTGAATTGGTGAGAGGAATGCTTAGGGGTAACGAGGTGTGTCCTTCAAAGTGAGGTCACGTCCTCTATTTATAGGGCCAAGGGGGTGCCGATCGGCATGGTTTTGGACCTGCCTATCGACATAGAACCCTAGACACACTGCTAATAGGCAGGGTCCTGGGGGTTCCATTTGACAGTTTGAGGTAGATTTTATGGGGAAATGGTCATAAAACGTGAACCATAGGTCAGAATTGCGCACGGGGTAAATCATTGGAAAGTGTATTCAGAGCCCTTTAAGAATCCATTAATCCACTTTTGGTTCGGAAGACAATTGATGTCAAACGAGATCTGAAAGCGCCCATTGGTCACTAGACAGGAAATTCGTGAAAGGAAACGAATCGGATGTCCAAATCATAAGGCTAATTCACACACGAGATGGGCCATTAGAAAGGGTATTTAGTTCCTTTCAAAATTCCATTCAGCATCATTTGGTTCGGAGAGTTGACCTAGGTCAATGGGGCCCGAACGCACCCGGTGAGGTAAAATGGGTTGTTTATCCATACCGTAAGGCCAATTCATGCACAGGGTGGACCGTTTAAAAGGTTATTTATATCTCTTCAAAGATCCATTTAGCTTCGTTCAATATGAAGAGTTGATCGGGATCAAATGGTTCCTAGGAGCGCTCGGTGGCCTCCAGATCAGCTTTTGATAGTAAAACAAACCATTCATCTGAACCGTAAGGCCAATTCGTGTACGAGGTGTACCGTTGGAAAGGGGATTCAGATTCCTTCAAAGATTCATTGAGATTTTTTTTAGGCGAGGAAGTTAATCGTAGTCAAATGGTGCTCGAGAGCATCGTAGTCAATTTTTGATAGTATAACGGATTGTTCGTCTAAACCGTAAGGCTGATTCGCACATGGGGCAGACCGTTGGAAAGGGTATTCAGAGACCTTTGAAGACTCATTGAGCATTTTCTCATGCGATAAAGTTGACCGGAGTCAAACGGGGCCACGAGCACTCTGTAGACTCCACATTGGTACTCGAGGTATGACCTAGGGTTTGCAATGCATGAGTGAGTGCTTAGGACCTAAGGAGGTTTTTAGGGGTCCTAGGCTGGCCTGTTTACAATGAGGTTTCCCCATTCGAACTTGATCTGTAAAATCTCCTTTTGGATTTTCTCTCGAATGTCGTTTGAAGTTTAATTGGAAACCGTTCGAACAAGATAGGGTACATCATTCAAATGAGGTGGCATTCATTCGAACGATTATGCGTGTTTTTTATTTTTCATTAAATCTTTTCCAAATCTTTAATCCATATATATTTGTAATAACTTTACCTATAAATAAAGATGCGGGATTAGACTTTTCAACAAGATTTTTTAGAGTTCTTATTGTGATAAAACTCTACAATTTTCTCATTCAAACCCTTTGGATCTTTGAGGATCACTTTTCCAAACAAATAAGAACACATTCAAACATTCTAAACCCTTGTAGATAAATTATCAACTGTTGATTTATGGAGTCGAGGATCTAAGGTTGAAGAAGATACGAATTGCGATTCTTGAGGCTGATCGATGTATACCGAGGCAAGATCTGCTTACTGTGGACGGTGCTGGACTACATCATTTTCTATTGAAGATTTGAAGACATAACCACATTATACTTAGTGGATCTCTAAGTAGTCTGTAAGTTGATAAGGGTTAGTATTATATTTTTAAACAGTGTTGAATTAAAAGCTTTTCATTAAAAAAAAATCCTCTATCTTCTTCCCATTCTGTTTAGTTTGGAATTTTTCTTCACTATTTGTCTTGCTTGTTCACTTTAAATTAATTCAAGGTAAAATTTGGTAAAAATTTAATTTATGTATTTGGCCTAAGATACAAGAAAATTTGTATAACCCTTACAATTTCTCAATATAAATATGAAATAAAATAATGTAACATATAAGAGATAAACTTTAAGTATCACAAAAATGATCAAAAGAATTCTAATGAAATTAAAAATAATAATCTTAATAATTATAATACTTCAACATGATGCAGTACATAGGAAGTGGTTACCAATTGTGTAATACTCCTTATTTTTGAGTAATTATTTTTAGATAAATTTTCCATGTGGGGTAATTATATAAAATAATGGAAGTTGGAGTAAATATTATTTTAGGTGATTTAATAGATAGTATTAACTAAGTTTTAGATATTTACTCTTAAGTGAATGTAAATAGCATCATATTATGTTTTATTGCTTCGTTGTGCTTTAAGCGACAGTTATGGTTTAAAATGATGTTGGAACATGAAATGATTTATGTTATCCCGGAAGGCCAATTTAGAGGGTGTGGTTTGTCCTAAAATGATTGAGATAGTCAAAATAAGTGTCATGTTGTATTTTTGGGTTCCGGGCACTTTTGACTGGTTATGACTTAAATATGTAGTTACGAGTCATTTTAATGGTGTAGTAACCATTAAAGATAAAAGTTAGTGTTGACGGGCATTTAAGTCTTCCAACCACATTTATTTTCATTTATATCTTCTAAACCTAGAGAGAAAGAGAGAGAAAGAGAATTTGGGAGAAAAGAAGAGTAAAAAGGAAGAGAATTGAAGATTAGAGCTTTAAATTGTTGTTAACGGAAGAAAATTCGAGACTACAACTCCAAGGCAAGTTTCTAACTTGCAAGTTTATGATTTAATGTGGATAAATTGTAGTGATAGTTGTGTATTTTAAATAATTGGACAAATTGTGGTTTTTGATGAACTTTAGTGTTTAACCCTTAGATTTTGATGTTTGTATGAATTGAGTTGGATATATTGGTTTATCGTTAGGTAGAAATGTTGTGGTGTTGTTATTAGTTGACGAAATTGAGAGAAGTGGAGGAGGAGAGAGTGAATGATTTGAGTTTAGTTTGGTTGAAATAGGGTTTGGCTATGGGATCTGGTAAGCACGGTCGATCGCGGTTCAAAGCCCGGTCGACCGGGCCTAAAGAGAAAAGCCTACTTCTTTTCTCGATAGGCATATTTTAAAAGCATGATTGATCGCGATCTAATGACCGGTCAACCGGGCCTTTAGAATTGGGAATACTGCATTTCTTAGTAGACAAAACCTTAGAGGCACGGTCGATCGGGGGCTAGGGGCCGGTCGACCGGTCCCCTGTTTCTCACCCGAAATCTTTAGTTTTATTTAGCCATTTTCTTTTAAGGTTTAGATCTATAAACCTTCTTGAACAAAGTAAAACTAGAGTATTAGAATCTAGTATTAAGGGAACCAAGAACCTAGATTAGAAAATGAGAGTTTGGGCTTAGACTGGGAATTAATTTAAGTAGTTGTTAGAAGAAAGTAAGGGTCCTTTTTACATAGTGAGCTAGTCTAGGTCTAGGGGAAATAGGGCTATATAATTGTGAACTTTTAGAAAGGGGGTTGAAGTAATATGATACATAATGGATTATAGGTTTGTCACTAAATTCTTGGAGACTATTATGGAAATAAATTAAACGTTGTGTTTTATAAATTGTGACATGAAACGCGTATGGTTCCAGATAAAATGTAATGTACATTTTAAATTGGCCTATCTTGTGAATATTAATTTTCATATACATACCTATCCAAATACCATCATAAGGAAAGTTATGCGAATGAGGTGAAGTCCCCTGGCTAGTGGATGCAGGGTGAATATAGTCCTCGGCCATATGACCGATTATTATATATATTGTGATGTTATTTTATTCGAAGTGAGGAAATTCCAGGTATGGTTATGACGCACTGTCGAAGGTATATGGCCACTTCCCACGCGACGCGACTTAGGATGCCCAGGTTGTATTCGTGATAGTCCCTAGAAGATGATAGCTATTTAGGGGTGTATCCAGTGGGGTGACTCCCAGAAGGATGGTCTTAGAAACGTTATATACTGTGATTATAACTACTCCCCCGAATGTAACATTTTATAAATGGCTATAGCATTGTATAAATCAACTATTTTAATTGAGTTTCCTACTAAGAAAATGGACTCATGAAATCATATTGAACTAAACTGTATTGTAAGCTTATTAAGTTGAGATTGAGTTATTCCTCTTGCATTTATGCATAGTTAACACCACACATGATTTTGCGTTAGGTTGTGTATTTTAGTTGAGAGGTGAGGTTATCCTTAATATGAAGAGCGAAATAGGTTTGTTCATGTTTATATATCTTCATAATTGTCTTACATTTTATTCACATGTATATCATATCAAATCGGGCCCTGGCCCGTTTCTATCTCTTTATTTGTGTGGATTCTAATTACGTTCAGGTGCTCCGCCACAAGGACGCCCGTGTTGACCCTTCCATCCAATTGTCCAGGAGCTATAACATTTTTGCGGATGTTGTAGGATATTTGTTATAGACAGTTGTATCTCTTGTGCATTTTAGTTAAGATCAGTTTAAAAATCCGAGACGTTACCTAAGTTTTGTACATGCTTGCATACTGTGATATTTATTTTTAATACCCGGTGTAACTGCTTGTAATGGTCTGTTAACCGACAGCTTATTTGGTTATTTTATTGTGTATGATTGTCCTACAGTTGATTGTTTGTATATATAACCACCTTCTTTTCTAATTGGATTCTCTAAATGGTTTTCTTTAAACTTATAAAATAATTTTTGACATCCGTTTTCTAAAATAATTGGTGGTTATCTCGTATTATATTTTGTCACGACAGTAATGATAAGAATGGACCACCTATGATTTCTGCAATTATTGGAGTATTGGGTTGGCCACCTCTTATTTTAATAAGAGGGGTGTCACAAATTGCTCCCATTTACTAGGCATATTGTCAAATAGGCCCTACAATTTTTGTAACAACCCTCGCTTATGAGAACCTATTTTATATTTACTTTCTATGAGAAGTTATTATATATAAAATGTTGGAATACGGAGTAAGTATTAATTTAATGAAGAAAACTTAATATTTACTAACTTGTTGTATATTTACTGTATGAGTATGTAAATATCCTCATGTTGAGTTTTATAGTGTCATAAGATTTAAAATGACCCTATGGTTTAAAATGGAACCGGCACTTAAAATGAGTTATAAATTATCCAAATGATAATTTGGAGGCCCTAGTTGGTTTCGGAACGTGCGAGATAGTCAAAATATATGTCATGTTGTATTTTGAGGTTTTGGGCACTTTTGACTGGTTTAACATATATGTGTAGTTGCGAACCATTTAATGTGGTATTTACCACTTAAGATGTAAATTGTAGACTAAAGTCACAATTTATGTCTCGTTAAGTCTTCTATTTTCCCCTAATTGTATTCCTAAACCTAGAGAGAAAGATAGAGGAAGATAAAGAGTAGAGAAAGGAGAAGAGATTGAAGATTGAGATTGGATTCTTGCTACTACACAAGGAAATTCTGCATTTGCAAGATTGAGGCAAGTTTTCTACTTGCTATATGTTGTTTAAGATAAATGATTAGCTATGATAATTGTGTATTAATCATGGTTTAACCATTTTAGGATTTTTATGGATTTGAGGGTCTTTAATCATTAAAGAATGATTTGGATGATTATTGATGGTTATGGTAGTAGTTAGTGGTATTTATGATGTATTGGTGACAATAAATGAGTTTGGTCTGAATGGATTTGAGTTGGGGAAAATTTGGAGTCCAAGACTCCATAGCCAAAATTGGCACAGTTTTCAGGTCTAGGTGAACCGAATCGATTTAGCTAGTCTGAATCGATTCAGCATTTATGCATAAACCCAATTTTTCCTGACCGAATCGATTCGGGTGGTCCGAATCGATTCGGCAATTATGCAAAATCCCATATTTTTTGGCCGAATCGATTCGAAAATCCTGCATTTTTAAATTGTTTTTCTTTTCCAATTTTAACCCTTTTTCGCTAGACTTAGGACTTAGGAACCTTCTTGTATGAAGTCAACTTAGAGTCCTAGAGTTCTAGGTGAGTTAGTTTACTACCCTAGATTAGAATTGGTAGATTTGGGGATTTATTTCGAGGGTGCGTGAAGTGATGTTTAGGCATTACTCTCCTTTTATAATTAGTAGGAGTCTAGGAGATTACTAAGATAGTTTTGGAGACTTTAGAAGTTAATTTGAGGTACGATGGTCTATCATAAAGCCCAAAATGAGACTTGGGAAAATAATTTGGGAGTTTAAATATTCATGGAAGTTATTATGATGATGCAAAGCATGTATAGTTCCGGATAACCTTAATGCATTTGATAAAATGTAAATGGATAAAGTAAATGATAATTTACTAAATCATGTGATGATAATTAATAAAATGGTTGGAACACACCCTCTCTAAATACCATCTTAAGGGAAGTCCGTGCGTAAGGTGAAGCCCCCTGGCTAATGAATGCAGGGTGGATATAGTCCTAGGCCATATGAACGATGTTGTATATTTTATGCGATGGGTAGGTAATTTCGGGTGTGGTTATGACTACCCCGCAGGCATATGGCCACTTCCCGACGTTTCGATAGGATCCCAGGTTGTCTTGATGATAGGCCCTGGAAGATGATGGTTATTTAGGGGCGCGCACAGTGGGGAAACCCGTACGGGCGGTCCTAGAATCGTTATACATATATACTTATAACTATTCTAACATCAAGTGGGACTTGATGGAGATTAATGCCATAAAGAGCATAACGAAATGCCATAGAGAGCATAGTACATGCCACAAAGAGCATACAATTGAGATACGTGCCACAAAGAGCACATGATAAAACTTGTATTCCTGATAAGGAATGGAAAGATAAAAAAAAAAGGTGAATAATGATAAAGATTCTAGATTAATGATAATTATACATATCCTCTTGCATAATTGAATCTTGCTTTATAATCATTCAATTGTCTTAGTTTATTACATGATGTTACCATGCTAGAATATCATCTTTATCATCCATGATTAACTGTTCATAATTGTCATACTATTTGTTTATCTGGTGATCACATAAAATCGGGCCCTGACCCATTCTTCTTTCTCGTTGTGCATATATATTGTAACCGCTCAGGTGCTCCACCACAAGGACGCCCGTAATGACCTCCCCATTCCAGTGTCTTTTGAGGAGCCATGACATTTTGCGGAGATCACAGGATATTTTGTGCAGACGCCTTCATTGTTGTTTTCTAGTTATGTTCGGGTCTTTATTCGGGCGTGTTGGCCAAACTGTTGTAAATGTATAATGGATGTAATATGTAATTTATTGAACTTGTTGTATCTTATATGAGATTCTATTGATCGACATTATATCCGGTCCTTTTATTGTATAATTGTTATTGTTGTTATTTATATATACTTTTGGGGTTTCCACCTTCTTTTCTATTATGGGTTGTTGACAATGCTTTCTTTAAATTACAAAACAACATTTTTGACAACCCGTTTTCTGAAATATCGTGTGGTTATCCCGTATACTCTTTATGTTGTCATGATGCTGAGAATGATTCCATCCATGATTCCTGTATTATTGGAGTATCGGGCTGGCCACCCCTTATTTTGGATACCGGGTTGTCACATTTTTTTCCAACTGGTGCTATGAAAAAATATTTTTACTCTCGGTAGGTTCTATTAGAAAACATGTAGTGAATATTTACTACATGTATGAACAGGACCTATTGAGGAAAATTTGATTCGATAGGACCAACGAGGAAATGTCTTATGTAAACATTATTCATTTGTCAAACAACCTAATCTTATCACCCCATACCCGCCTCCTTCAAGGTGATGAGGAGGGTGATATGGGTTATCCTGCCTCATTTACATCACTATACCAATTGCACAATTACATGTCAATCATGTGAATTACATTGTTTCAATTTATGTGTTGAATAACTAACCTTGCGAAAACTAAAGGAGAAATATGGCATTAGCTTCAACCTATACAATGTATACTCCATTCCCCGCTCCATTGCTCCAAATAAAAGTTTTGACCAGAATTTGTTTGTTAATTTTAGGATGTTTTCCTATCCATATGCCATTTTTAACCTTCAACTTGTGAAGATCATCATACGCCTTCTCTTTATCCTTGGAATAAGTCGTAACTAAGCATTTTCCTGTAACACCTCGTAATTTTGAGTAATTTATTTTAGTGATTGCATTGCATGTGTGACGTAATTTAATTTAAGTGGGAAATAATATGAAATTAGTAAATATTAATTTATGAAAATAAGATTAATAAATATGTGGTAAATTTACTAGCGTATTTAATTAAATTTAATATATTCAATTATAGTGCGTCGTATGTGAGTAGAAACTACGAGACTTGACGGTATCGCAATAGAGACATTCGTGCGGTCTATTTTTGGGATGAAATAAAATAATTAGGTTTAGTGATTCGAATGGTGATTTTGAGTGCACGGCTGATCCAGAATAGATCAAAATAGTCGAAATTATATTCCCGGGGTAGTAATTGGATTTCGGGGGCTTTTAGACTAGCCCGGGCTCACGTGGGGGTATTTGGGTCATTTTGATGTAGGCTAATAACCTAATTTCGGGATTAGTGAATTAAAATATAAGGATTAGAGATGTGAGTAAGCCATAACATTTATTCTAAACCATAAGAGATAAGGGAGAGAGGAGGGAGAAGAGAAATCAAAGGAGAAAGCTAGAAAAGGCTAATTTGGAAGGAGATTTAAGAATCCTAACATCAAATCAACACACATTAGAGAGAGGTCAGACCCTGTGAACAATCCATAGCAAGTAATTAACTTTATTTAAATCAAATTGACATGTATTCATGTTCATATCATGGTAGATGTAGAACAAAAGAAATTTTGTGAAAGGTTCTCACATGTAAAAAGGGGGTTTTGATGAAATTGATATCATGTGTAGTTTAAATGATCAATTGTTGAAGTAAAACCATTTATGATTGCTGAAATTAGATTATATTTCAAAATTTGATTTTTAAGACACATAAACATAGGATCGCATTGGGTTCTTCGTTGAAAAACATGAATCTTAAATAACTTAGGGTTTAATTGATGAAGATATGATAACAATCTGCCATAATTTTTTACTTTACTTTAAACTTATTCCATTTTAATTGTACTTAAAATTAGATTGAGTGCTATATATTTATAGAAATTTATAGGTCTTATCTTTCCAATGAGCTTTGAATTAGGTCATTTGGAGTTCGGTAGAGGGAGAAAGCGTAATTTTCCTACTAGGTGTTTAATCTGCCGGCATATCGATCTGCCAGAATTTTTTAATAAAATTGTGACATTTTAATTGTACTTAGAATTAGATTTAGTTTCATACTTGTGTGTAAGGGTCTAGTTCTTATCTTTCCAATGAGCTTTGAATGAGGTCATTTGGAGTTCTGTAGATGGAGAAATTTCAATTTTACTAAAAAGTGTTTAATTTGTCAAAAAATTTATGACCCGATTCGGTTGCTTAGAAAGTGGCAATTTCGTTAATTTAGGTGTAAAACTTGGAATAAATTATTGGAACCATAACTTGAGTAGTTTGGGATTGTCGATTAATCGATGAAATCTTATTTTTGGAGAACTTTGTGGTTTGATTATTGGGTAAATGCATGGAAGTTCCAAATGAAATTTATAAGCCCTAAAGGTCAGAGAGAGTTTAGTGGAGTGATTTAAAAAGATTTTATTGCCTAGGGTGAGTGGTTAATTAAATTCGAATTATAAATCATGAGAGAGATAATTGACAATAAAGATTAAATATTGAATTGACAAGTTAAATTCGAGAATAAATGAACGGGCTGGTTGTGTGAGTCCGAGTATATAATTTGAGTGATGTTACTTAATAAATATGAATGATTTATATGACAAGTTGTTTAGGTAAGTTCGGGATTTTAGCAGGCTGACGCTATTTTATTTAATTAATGGATGAGAACTTAATTAAGTAAGAGTCGTGAGATAGACTTAAGATTTGTAGGCTAGTGCTTTAACCGATAAGCACGGGAAAGTCGGGTTAATTTGTATACACAGGTACAGAAAATGTGTATATATATACGATTAAGAATAATATATGTGTGTATGATATTTATATGAAACATACTTATCCTATCCGTAATGCTATCAGGGACGTTGCGCGCCGTAGGAGGTCACTCTGGCGAATCCCAGTTGAGGTAGTATTGTTCCCCAAGGTCATAGGTGTCGTGCACGCCCGTGTAATATAGGGTTGGAGTACCGTGGAGGTTATGATCACGGACTTAAGGCCATGACCGCCTCTAATGTTTATTGTGATTTTTGGGTCTAGTGGTGAGATCCCGGCCTATTTTTCTAAAATGTGGTGGACATTCCTAAAACACGATAGCATGCTAGTAAGCTCTCTTTCAGAATATGGAGGACATTCAGAAATGCTATTGCATATATTACGAGTGATATATATGTATATAGTGTCTTGGTGTGACATGTCTTATAAATTTATATAGTGGTGAAATAAATTAGATATGGGCCTAATACGTTAATAATGAACGTGAATAAATAATTGAGTAAAGTTATAAACTGATTAATGATTTACTAAGCTAATGAGAAACATTGTTAATCAAGAAATGAAAGTTAATCAATATTCGAGTTTGGATAGTGTGATAGTGAGTTTAGTAATAAGACTAGTTCGGTAGGGTAATGTAACTGGGTGGCTAAGACATAGGCATTAGGTGTGCTCACTAGTTGAGAAGTGACGGTAATCTCATGAGAGTGCGACACCCGCTTAAATATGGAAAGTATAACTTCTTATTTATTTAATGCATCTTAATTACTTTCTAAATAATTTTAAAAGTTTTTCGGCTCTGACCCATTTCAAATCTATTTCAAAACTTTTAGTTGCCTACCCACAGGGACGCCAATGATGATTGATTCGTTCCAAGTACATGTAGCTGCACATGATGTGGAAGCTTGCAAGATTATTGAGTAGTCGATTTCATTATTGATATTGTAGATTGGGTTCTCTATTCTAGTATTATTGGGCATGTTTCCCCTTTTATTCAGACTTATATTTTCAGACTTTTCTTAGTCTGTTTGATTTATTGTATTAGATTCTTACCTGATGATTAATTTGGGAACCTTAAATGTTTATCTCAACTTTAAACTTTATCTAGTGTTTTATTTATATTGTCACAGTGTATGAATTTATTGGGCATTAGTTAATCTTGTTATATGTTAATTAAAGATAAAATTTGACACTGCTTGTTAAATTAATTAGGTTGTTAGTAATTAATTATATTTCTATAGTGACGCTAAGAATGAGCCATAAGAGGCCAACGTTTTATTTTGGTAGAGGGCTAGCCACTCATTATTTTAATAGGCGGGGTGTCACATTTCCTACATGATTATTGATTGTATATTTCGTCACATGCATAATATCTATCACATATCATACTTAATTGTAACACCCCATACTTTACACGTTCTAGTTTATCAGGATGGCACACCGAAGATAGGGCATGTTATGCAATTTATACCATCTTTAGTATCATAAAAAAATGACAACAAATTAAAACCCCCCACTACATAAAAGTAATGGATAATATAAATAATTGAGATAGAATAATATAAAAGAGTCTCCAAACCAAAATTTAATCCATCAACTAATATAAAACTCCACAGTGTTGAATAATCTCAAACTGAAAAATAAACAAACTTGAAACCACCATGGCCCATGAATAAAAACTTTGAATAAGAAATAACGGGAATGTCAACTCAAATGAAAAGGCAATCATACTCTAAGGATATATAATTAGGCAACCCACAAATGTAAGCCTGACTACTCAGTCCTATTTCTCCTCCCTAATAATACTTAGAAAATATTTTAAAAGACAAATATGTTAGAACCCGAAAGTTGCAATAAATAGCTATATTACTTAATATTATTAAATGCAACCCACTTATGCCTCATGTTGTACCCCGACGACACTCATTGTTGAAACACGAGGCCCCCAATTTTAAATTTTAAACAAAAATTAATTTCAATTTCCTTTAAAAGATGCGAAAGCGAGATGGTTCAATGTAAACAATTACATAAACACCAAATTTTAATTTCTTTCAAATTAAAATTAAACCAAGTGAAATTAGATTAATCAACAAATACGTATTTCACTTAAACAACTTAATTCAATCCAAGTATAAGAAATTTTCCTAAGTCATATTTTTAATATTACCAAATTATACCAAACCAAATTCAACAAATTAAATGATGAATTGAATTAAATTAACATATACCCAAATTTATTTTAGCACCAAATTAAACAAGTAGTGATTTAAACCAATTTTATCTTTTTACATAAGCATGCATCTAAGGTGAGTTTTTCAAAAGATAAAATAAACAAGTGACCACTACGCCGCGATGTACGAGGAAAAACCCACAACGGGAAAAAACCTCGGACGGCCCTAGCCTTAAGTCCACTAAGTATGGAATTTACAATTACAAGCAAGATGACTTACAACACTCGACTCGACTCCTTCAAGCCCCGACGCGTCTTCTTGTAACTACCTCTACCTAGCCGACAATCCCGAAACTCCATCGGAACCTTGGAATCCACCAATGAGACTTTAGGAACACCTTCACCCACACATAGTGCCTTTCACCATGTGAGAATGCCGCAGCAAAACAACGAGACTTCTTCTTTGAGGGATGTAGAAGTAAACCCAAACTTCTCTTCTTCAAGGTGTAGAGATAAACCGGTGCCAAACACTCCAAACAAGATATTTATATGGAAACTTGGAATAAACAAACTATCAATGTAAGAAAGTGTTTTTCAAATAATGTTCTTGAACTAAAAACACTTAAACATGAACTTTTGAACTTAGTAATTTTTCTCTAAAAATGTTCTCTCTAAAAGGTGTTTAGAAAATGTCAAAAGTTAGTTTTTTCAAACTTGGTTCCCGCACATATAACGTCTGCCAAAAGTTAGTGGGTAAAGGTAAGTGGAAACATGGGAAAAACTGCCAGAAAAACTTCCTACCTGAAATCTCATTCGAACGATACTTCTAACGAAGTTCCAGAGGCAGGTCGTCGACAAACCTCATCCGAACGTAAAACTCGTTCGAACGATAATATCGAACGACTTTCCAGAATGTTTAAAAATTCAATTTTAGCCCAGAAACTATATTTTAAAGTTTTAAAGAAAATTTCTGAAAATAAACAACAGTTTAAACAAAACTTACACCAGATTAAAATTGTTCCAAGCTCCTATATAAATATGAAATGCATTTAATACCTTAGGGGTAAACGGAACACATGTTGTTGACGTGGAAATGAGGCACAATAAACTCGGCATTTGATGAAGCTTTAATCTTGGCCGCTACGTCTTCAACTTTAGTATGTCATAGGCTTGAAGGATGGTCAAGAACTCTATTTTATGACTCAACCATTTTTATCCGGAATTGAGCCAAAACAACAAAGGACTCAATTGGAAATTTGTGTCCTTACAAATCTCCCCCTCTGGCTATTCCGGGACAAAAGCCAAAATAAAATCCTAAAGGGCCATCAAGCTCACTAAACTCAAAAACACCCCACCCAAAATAAAGAGTACAATGCTTGACTCAAAGAACCCAAGGATCAATATCTTTGCCGATGATGAAAGTTGCCACATAGAAAAATTCCTGCACACTTAAGCAAACTATCAAACGCATAAGGAATATCAAACTATTAAATGCAATTAAAATAATTACTCCCTCTAAATTAATTCTCCCCTTTATCAACTATAATCTATCTATGAAGGTCGCGACTCCCCCTAAGTTAAATCTCCCAAACTAAGATATGATTACAATAGGATTAGATACCATTTCTCCCCTATCATTCTCCCCTTTTTTGTTCATGAATAGACAAAGGATAAAAGTAATTTAAACATGATGCTTAGAGTGATAAGAGCATGAAAGAATATAGGCAACAAAAGCATAACTAATCCAATAAATAATACCGAATAACAACTAAGATGTAAGAAAATGATACCAATGTGATACATAAAGTATTAAGCATGTGATATCAACAAAGAATGCAACAAGATGGATACCAATCATGAAGTAGAATCATAGATGGACTAGAAAGCAAGAAAAGACAAATAAAATACCTCGTACATGAGAACATAATAAATGTCATTAACGCACACGCACATATAATAGTTATAAATACCACACATGACACAAAATACAATAAGCTTTTCACACTCGTATGGCGAAAATGTGTCATATGGAAACGGAAGTGTTGGGGTGTGAACTAGTAACAATTAAATTTAGACCCAATCACTTAAAACATGTTCACGGAGTTCTCAATTGATTGTAAACTTCATCACATTTGAATATAACCTCATGTGACAATATAAATTGAACTCAATGAACAAACATACACAATGCATACAAGCCTAGACTTTTGATGATTCTACAAACCAATAGAGTCATGAAATTGGAAGTATAACTAGGATAAATGGGCATTGTGCAAACCATTGATATACCATCCAATTTCACTCAATAAGCATATATATTTTTTATTGAATATATCAATTAAATATAGGCCTTGGGAATGATTTATCTTTTCAATGCCATATTTTATTTTAGGCCTTTGGACCACGTATTTCTTTTAGGTCCAAACAAACGGTGGCTTACTCGCAAAGGATGATTATTCCTTACGGAGCCCTTCCCCGTGCACATTTATATATATTATTTTTATATCTCACACAAATCTCACGTGCAACGAATTTTGACATGCACTAGTCCTCCTAGGTCATATAATATATAGATGACTAGATTGGTAGGAGAACACCTCACAAAGCTCAAATATACATATGAAGTTAAAATTTCAAGTGAGCTCGTTCATGTGTGAATTGAGGCATATAAAAATAGAATCCATCATAACAACACAAAATCCAACTACTCCATGTAAGCATGGTAAAGAACATAATAAGGATTGACAATCTAAACCAAAAGATCTAGCCACATGGAAGCGAAAAAGAAGGGATTCTAAAACAAGTGTAGGCCACATAGTGTGTGTCAAACTAAAATACACAAAAAAAAATTATTTTTGATTTTTAGATAATTTTTAACCAAAAATAGAAATATTTACTCAAAAGACACACAAAAATCATTTGTATTTTTCATTTATCTTAAATTACTAAAAAGATAAAACAAAAATCTTTTTGTAATTTTCATTTAATGCAAACTAAAAAGAAAGAAGAATAATACAAAAGATAAACAACAATCATTATTCTAGAATGTGATTAAGCATGGAGCATAGACTAGAAATGATTAAGAAGCATACAATTAGCATGATAATATAGCATGTAGTACTAAAGCTAAAGTATGCAAATAAAACTAACACATTCAACCTTTAGATTTTGCAAGGGAGGAAGCATGTGAAAGTAAATGAGAATCAAAAATCCTATCTTGTAAAGCTACCAAGTCGGATATCCTAACCCAAATTAATGACGAATGACGATCTCGGGGTGTAGGAATCTTGGCTACCTCGGTTGCCTTACATTGGGATTTTCTAGGACCTTGTTTAAGATCAAACAAAATTTCCTAAGATGACATTTTCGTCCACAATGTGAGCACCTAAAGATTCGGCGAAAAGACTTACCTAAGGAATGATCTCTAAAGGCTTTCCTAGGGGATTCTCCTAAAAGATTGGTTTTGGCTTTATGAGTTTATTCATTACAAGTATCGAAGCCTAAACCATAAGTGTCATTTTTAATTTGTACCGTTCCTAATATTTTATCTAATTTCTCCGAACGACACTCCAAATCAAATTTGACTTTACTAGAGTCTTTTAATTTATTTTCTAATTCTAAAATGTTAGACTCTAATAAAACATTTCGCTCTTCAAACGCAAAAAGATCATTTTTTAAGGATTCCATTAAACCTTTAAGGCTATCTCTCTCGTCTTATACATATTCAATCTTCTCACGAAGAGCTTTCTCACATGTCCTAAGGTCTTCAACTAACACACTATCATCAACGAACTTGACACGCTCTCTTAAACTAGCTTCTAACTTCAAATTTTCTCTTTTTAATTTAATAGATTCTTCATATAGTTCTTGAAAATCATTTTGAAGTTCACTCACATCAACCTCATTTATACTTTCACTCTTTCTTCCTTCTCCACTCTCACTAGCATCATCTTTTATAGCTTCACTAACAAAGGCCTCGGAAGTGTTATGTATTAAGATGTCATCATTGGATGATTCCTCACTATCACTTACATAACTAGCAATGAACGCGGTAAAGTTGTACTCAATGAGGGAATTGGTTCCCTCTTCCTTATTACTATCACTAAGGGTGGCATTATAGGAAATTGGTTTCTTACCCTCTCTCCTTAGTTTAGTGGGGCACTCAAAATCCCTATGTCTATACCCTTCACAACCAAAACACTTATCTGACTCGTCCCTATTTACATTTTCATTAGAAGTTTTAGGGATCTTCTCGGCTTTGTCGTGCTTAGATTTTTCAAATTTCTTAAAATCATTTTTAAATTTATCTTTGTTAAATTTAAGAAATTTTTGAAACTTTCGAGCAAACATAGCCTTATTTTCTGAGTCATTATCACTTTGAGTCTCTATTATTTATTTTTCCTCCTTTCGGGCTTTCAAAGCAACGCCCTTATCTATTTTCTTTTCAGTTTTAGAGGAAAACATGTCTAGTTCATAGGTTTGTAAATCGCCTACGAGCTCTTCTAATTTCGTAGAGGCTAAAGTGGGTAAAGAATTTAACATGGTCACCTTAGGAATAAATTTATCGGGTAGGGACCTTAAAATTTTCTTTACTACTCGGTTGTTGGGTATTTTCTCTCCCAAATTAAAAGATGAATTAACTATATCGGAACGTCTAGCATAAAATTCATCAAAAATTTCTTTTTCATTCATTTTGATGGTTTCAAATTGAATGGTAAGGTTTTGGAGTTTTGAAGCATTAACGACACTAGTTCCTTCATGAGTGAATTATAAAATATCCCAAGCTTCTTTAGCGGTTTCACACATCATAATGCGATGGAATTCATCCGGTGTGATCGTGCTAAATAAGGCATTTAAACCTCGGGAATTAAAATTAGATAGTTTAAATTCATTCTCACTCCATCTATCGGCGGGTTTGGGAACACGCTCATTATCTACTAAATGTGTAGGTGGGGACCACCCGTTAACGACAGATAACCAAACTCTCTTATCGATAGATTTTAGTGCCGATTTCATCCACGCTTTCCAATACATGTAGTTAGAACCATCGAAAATAGAAAATGGGGAAAATTCCATTTTAGCCAAAAATATTTAAAGGATCTTAAACGCAATAATTTAGCGATCCTGCTCTGATATCACTTGTTGAAACACGAGGCCCCCAATTTTAAATTTTACACAAAAGTTAATTTCAATTTCCTTTTAAAGATGCGAAAGCGAGAGATGGTTCAATGTAAATAATTACATAAACACCAAATTTTAATTTCTTTCATATTAAAATTAAACCAAGTGAAATTACATTAATCAACAAATACATATTTCACTTAAACAACTTAATTCAATCCAAGTCCTAGAAATTTTCCTAAGTCATATTTTTAATATTACCAAATTAGGCCAAACCAAATTCAACAAATTAAATGATGACTGGAATTAAATTAACATATACCCAAAATTATTTTAGTACCAAATTAAACAAGTAGTGATTTAAACCAATTTTATCTTTTTACCTAAGCATGCATCTAAGATGAGTTTTGCAAAAGATAAAATAAACAAGTAACCACTACGCCGCGATGTACGAGAAAAACCCCACAACGGCAAAAACCTCGGACGGCCCTAGCCTTAAGTCTACTAAGTACGGAATTTATAATTACAAGCAAGATGACTTACAACACTCGACTCGACTCCTTCGAGCCCCGACCCATATTTTTGTAACTACCTCTACCTAGTCGATAATCACGGAACTCCACCGGAACCTTGAAATCTACCAATGAGACTTTAGGAACACCATCAACCACACATGGTGCCTTTCGCCATGTGAGAATGCCACAGAAAAATAATGAGACTTCTTCTTTAGGGATGTAGAAGTAAACCCAAACTTCTCTTCTTCAAGGTGTAGAGATAAATTGGTGCCAAACACTCCAAGCAAGATATTTATATGGAAACTTGAAATAAACAAACTATGGATGTAAGAAAGTGTTTTTCAAACAATGTTCTTGAACTACAAACACTTAAACATGAACTTTTGAACTTAGGAATTTTTCTCTCAAAAATGTTCTCTCTAAAAGGTGTTTAGAAAATGTCAACAGTTAGTTTTTTAAAACTTGGTTCTCGCACATATAACTTCTGCTAAAAGTTAGTGGGTAAAGGTAAGTGGAAACATGGGAAAAACTGCTCAAAACTGCCAGAAAAATTTCTCTCCTGAAATCTTGTTCGAACGATACTTCTAACGAAGTTCCAGAGGCAGGTCGTTGGAAAACCTCGCTCGAACAATATTCTCTTTCAAACAAAAAACTCGTTCGAACGACAATATCGAATGACTTTCCAGAATGTTTAAAAATTCAATTTTAGCCCAGAAACTATATTTTAAAGTTTTAAAGAAACTTTCTGAAAATAAACAACAGTTTAAAGAAAACTTACTCCCAATTAAAATTGTTCCAATCTCCTATATAAATATGAAATGCATTTCATACATTAGGAGTAAACTGAGCACATGTTGTTGACGTAGAAACAAGGCACAACAAACTCGGCATTTGATGAAGCTTTAACATGGACCGCTACGTCTTTAACTTTAGTATGTCATAGGCTTGAAGGATTGTCAATAAATCTATCCTATGACTCAACCATTTTTATCCAGAATTGAGCCAAAACAACAAAGGACTCAATTGGAAATTTGTGTCCTTTCACTCATAGCAATACCTCACCACTCATCTAACTTGGAACACTTCTAACTATTTGTTTCAATCCTTGATTTAAGTTACTAAAGCTGTAATCCCGTGTATAATAACTTCTCATGAAATAACCAAAAGTAGAAAGTATAATAATACAACGAAACCATTACTACGTTATCAGACTACCATTTTGTGACCCAGTACATCGTACCCATAAGCTATATACAAATACTAACATCCCAAGAATCTACCACTAGATGCTTACTAAGAGTCTCGTACCCAATATCTCCTAACTCCTGACTAAGCTAAACTTCGTGTGTAGGATGTCTCATAATTGAAATCCAAACAAGGAACCCTCAGATACATCTCTATCTAGCTGAATCATGATCAAAATCAATAGTATGAGACACCCTAAATAAATCCCAATAATAATAACCTACCATATACATAACCTTTATCGTACAGCACTAACACATATCATATATACACATTAGTTACCAAAGAGTATTAACCTATATCATATATACATACAAGGACCAAACTAAATAACCAAACCATCATACACAGAGAAATTAACTAGCTCCAAAACCACCTTATGTTATACAGTATACCAAACACTAGAATCTTTAGATCGGTTCAGATAAATCAACCAACCATGAACCGTCCTATCCAAAGTATTCAACCAACCTTTAACATTCTAACGAATGAACATATAAATGAAATATTACTCTAAGACCATACAAGGACTATAGCTATTCAAAACCAAACCACTATTGAGTAAAAAAAACATAAACAAACATATTAAATCCTCATTAATGTATTAAGAGTAACTTGCCACATGTATGTATTAACATTTTTAACTTATCATTTAAACATCCTAATTAACTTTAACGTAGACAAATAATCATGTGATAATCACAACTAATTCTCAAACCCCGTGTATACCGATACAGGTACACATTTAAAACATACCAATATAACCATATTCGTCAGACACATACATTTGAATTAGAAAAACTAGAAAATATATATATATATATATATATATATATAGAGAGAGAGAGAGAGGGAGGGAGGGAGAGGGATAGATAGACTCAAACTGTTATTACGTGTAATACGATAAAACAATCCAGCATCCAAACACCTTCCTAAAATATCCTTAAAACAAACTTAAACCCTTACTAAAAAACCATATCACCAACCAAACATACACCATTTCTACCCGTAACCGTGTACATGTATATATATATATATATATATAAAATTTTTTAGACTCAAACTGTTATTACGCATAATACGGTAAAACAATCAAGCATCCAAACACCTTCCTAAACTATCCTTAACCAAACTTAAACCCTTACTAAGAACCCCTATCACCAACCAAACATACACCATTTCTACCCGTAAGCATGTACATCAGCCCGTTTTGTGGTCGAGCATACGACATTCCTTTTTGGTACTTTCAGCCCATATTTTTGCATATTGTTGTGTTTTTATGGCCGTGTATACGGCATTGCATAGAACCCTAGGGAACCCAAAATGGGGTTGTATTTTTTTCTTCTTCCCAATCCCCAAAGTTACGATTTTTGAAACCCAAACCCACTATTAAAGATCATTACAAATCTCCCACCACCTCCAGAACACCCTATTACGATCTCTAATCACTTTTAATTCAAAACTCGACCTTATAATGATTATTATCTATGGTTAACTCTGTAAATAAAGGGAAAAAACATTAAATCAAGATGTTTTTCATTTAGCTCATCCAAAAATCCAAAACTCAGTTAATTAACAATGATACCATCCCTAAAACATGTGAATAAGAATTAATCAACAATTCTAGTTATGAAACTAATCAAATAAACAACCATTTAAGATTCTAAACAGATTATTCATGGTTTTCCTCATCAAAATTAACATAATTCTAAGTCAAACATAATATGTTTACATAAACATGAGTTATTCATCTAATTAATTCAAATCTACAATAAACATGTTAGCAAATAAGATTTACGTCATCAATCAGATTTAACTCTAGAGTATGTTTCTCATGATTGATTCATATTTAGTAATGAAAATTATAAACAAGTTACAAGTAATATGATAAGCAAGATAGTATTTCTTGCCTTAATAAATATTAAACTTTGATTAAGCCATCTTGTTTTCTGCCTATCATCCCCAAAATTTGTCTCTGTTACTATGTTCTGCTACTAGGTTATAAAATATGATGTGTTATGATGACTAATGAGGTTTAATTATCTATTTATAACCCTAATCTCGAAGGACTATATGGGCCCACCTTTGGACCTCCCAAATAAGCCCAAAACACTAACCAGATGCTCTAAAAATTAGTCCCAAAGGGATATGTACCCTTGGGGCCCAATTCTACATGTTAAAAACACCACTTAGGCATCAGTATTCCCCCAGAGCTCGGTCCAACCATATTAACCTGTAACATACAAATTTATTGCAATCGTAATAATAAATTAATGAGTAATTCACATATAATTTAAATTCCCGCTTTAAATTATTTTTAATGATTCAAACCACATAATTTCAATAAATTACACATTAAATCATTTGAGTAAATATTAACTAATTAATAAATAATCATTTATTTAATTCATACAAAATACGAGGTATTACATTAATGTTCCTTCCTATCTATCATCAAGTACTATGTTACCTGTTGCCACGCCTTTAACATGTTCAGCATCCATGGCATAGACTTTATATTGAGTTTGCGGATTAGCGACAACCTTCTTTTGGGGTAGTTTTAAATCTCTTCCCGTGTGATTGGGTTGTCACAATTGTAATAAATCATTCATACGGGGTCGGAAGCTCCAAAATGTATTTTTTCCCTCTGTAATTTTAGCAAGTGATGATCCCGGTGTCTTTCATCTATGTGTCATATTTGTTATCTATTGACTTATTCTCTATATGCGCTCTCTAGACTTGATATTGTGGCGTGTCTTCTTTCTTAGCATCCCCATCCTTTCCCTTTTCGGCCTTCACCTTCAAGTTATCATTATAGTCTTGCTCAATTTAAATACGTGTCCTAGGGTGGTCTGAGTACGGTTATTTAATTAATTTTACAAATTAACTACGTCCTCAAAATAACTCATAATCAAAAATCATTTGAATATTAATTCATTATGAAACAAAACAACTTAATTGATACCAAAAATTAATTTAACCTAAAAAATTTATGTTCGTCCAATTTTCCATTCCAAATTCAAATTATTAATTAATTATATCCAATTAATCTAATTAAAGTCAACTACAGTACCTAAATAATTAATTGGATTTATTTTTATGTATGGTGATTATAAACTAATTATAGTATAAAATAGATATCAAGCACACACAAATTAACACTAGTATCTTAGAGTGGAAACACTTGTGGGAAAAATCACTTTTACGCCCCAGCCTAATGAAGTCCACTAATACAAATAAAGTTTTACAAGACTCACATAAAATAAACATGACTTCCATAAGAATTAATGCACACCAATAAGTATTTCCCTTTACGTTCTGATTTGAGGCCTCTACCCGTACTAATAATTACATTCTCTCATCGGCAATAACTTTGATAACTTGTAGATCTTTGTATCCACCAATCTCTATTAGGAGCCAAATTTTCCCACCCAAATCTTTATGTTAATCAACTCACACAATCACCCATGTTGATATCTTCAGATGAAGAGTGAAAGGAATTTGTAAACCAAAAGTTGATTTTGGCGTATAGTATTGACATAAACAACATTCTCATAAAACATCTCTTAAAACCAAAAGTAGGGTTTTGTAAATTAGGGTTGTGCATCGAGAATTGTTTTTTATGAAGTTATGTATACACTTTTGCATAAAGAAAACCTCTAAAACATTGTAAGAATATTTTATACTCATGTGCCCCAACAATTGGATTTTCATATTTCATTTTACAAAATATACTTTGAGTCTCTTGTCCTTGAGGTCGTTCCGACCGAGCATCACGTAAAATCACATTTTCCAAAATAATTCATCAAAACTAACCAGGTATCGTACATGATCACACTTGATGGAATGCTACTTAGTTTGAGATAAACGACCTTAATAGGTTTGCACTTTTGTCATACACAAAATTAAGTTTTTCCAATTGGAAAATCATATTGTGTGTGTTTTATTATGTGTTTGCTATTTATAATCTAAGTGTGTAACTACATGTTCATAAAAATCTTTTCAAAAGGAACATTGTGTAAATATATCATGTGTATTTTTTTATTAAGGTTCAAAAATTACATAGATTTTTTCCCTTGTCAAATATCCTTTGTAGCGGGTTTGTAGTAGTGAAGGTTTCTTTCACGAGAGCGACATTGTTGGCAGTCCGCAAACTGTTTGAAAGTGGATATTTTTAAATAGATCATTCACTTTAAGGGGGATTCGTGCAAGACCTTCTTGCATCTATGTCTTCCCTTGTTTAAACACTTGAGTGTGAGATTTTGGTGATAAGGTTACCCTCCCCAAATATGTTTCTTTTGGTTCACCGCACGTGGAGAAACTGCATACATATGGAGAGAGTTACCTCATTCTTATCAATTTTGTCAAAAACTCTATAGATCAAAAATATTGAAAGATTTTCTTAGAGTGAAAAAGAGATTTAAGCCAAAGTATTTTTAAAAGAGAGAAGTTTTTATGTTTAAATATTCTAGAGACTAAAACCGTATTTTTATTTTTTACTTCTCTCACTTTGAATTTTTTAGATGTTTGTTTTCACACTTTAATCATAAGTCCTATTGAAGCTTAAAACTCTTCTAACTTTTATTCTTGCACAAATATATTTATATTTGTGTTCTTGAGAAACTTCTATGAATATCTCAAAAATACATTATGGGGTATTAGCAAGCCAAAGTAGTTTTCAAAACCTCTATGAAAACTCACATCCTAGAAAGTGGTATCCAAGCATTTGGTAAATTCTCACCAAATTTAATCTTCAACTGTGTAGCATTTTTCAGCTATTGGCGCATTCTACAAGATATATAGTGAGAAAGAGTGGAGAGTCAATTTGAACTTCATGTGATTGTAAGTAAATAGATTTCATTTGTAAAACTCTATCATAGTGTATTTGTCATTCATTTTAACCCAAGATTTTTTTTGGGGGGGAGGGGGTGGGTTTTTTCCTCGTACGACTTGTGTTGTGTGATTGTTCTACTTATTTCGCATTTATATTAATCTCCTAATATTCAAGACAAAGTGTAGTGTAATCTAATTTGTAAAAAAAAATTATCATATAGACCGAGGTTGTCTTATTTGTGCCCAAAAGGAATTAAATGGAATATATTGTCTTTATAACAACAATAATTTTAATTTGTGTACCCTTGCTCCATCTTTGATTCGAGTACATACACTCTCAAACACATTTTCCAAAAAGTGACCTACATTCGAACAAACGTCATATAATATATTCTTGTATAAAGTTGGCTTTTTATGTGGACTTTTGTGAAGCTCCAAGGATCCTCATATGAAGACTGACTATGTTTGAGGTTCGTACCAAAATAAACTTCGTACGATGTATTCTGAAAAATGACTCTCGTATGGAAAGTACTACGTACGACAATAGCCTTGTATGAATGAGACTTCCTAGATACTTTTAAAAAGGCTCATAAGAATTTTAAAGTCAAAATTTAGATAATTATTTTCCAAAATTGATTTTGTCCTTTTAATTATTAACTCCAAATTAACTTAAGGAATTACAAGATCAAAAATGTTTACCAAACCTCCAATCTCATGAAAGTGTTTTATTCGGTAACACTATAACTCATTACTTTTTCTTTGTCTTCAAATTCTTAATATTACAACTCAAGACTCAAAAAGATACGTAGACTTAGTTTTATTAAGTTTCAAAATAAATCTTAAGACAGAATTTTGGATACAAAATATGTCCTTACAAGCACTTTAGGCCACCTACACAGTCTCTAAAAATAGTTATAGCCTTAAGACCACCAACCTACTACACAAACTGGTTTCAAGCCTCTCTCAAATTTCATCTCCCTCTTATCCTTAGTGTCAATCAGATAATGAGAAAAGTGAGAAAGCTCCATTAACTTAGCCTCATACTTAACCACATACATGGTTCCTTATGACAGCTAAATTACATCTACTTCTTTCTAGTTTGTGACCGCTACTGAAAACTACTTCTTATAAAAGCTTAAATAGCGTCACGTAAATAGTCGTTGACTCATCTCCAAATTGGATCCTCGCCACCATTCGTCGCTAGTGGTTTGACCTCACCCTCAAACATAAGTGGGGCAAAGGCCACCTTCTTCTCTTTAAAACACCTCAAGACTCTGAGAATTCTTCAGTCTTATTTAACTAAGCCTCAACCTCAAGAGGGTCAAGCTCCCCTTTAAAGGGTTGTGGGCCCAAATTTTTTATACCCCATATTTTTAAAGGAATTTGAATATGATTTAACTAATATATAAAAAACAGAATTTCAATTTCAATATGGAAAATTTGATTGGTTAATAATTGTATGTTAAATTGTAATTTAATTGGATAATTTGAAGTTATGGAATTTAATTGATAACTTATTAAAGTAATATACACTTTGGTTTAAATTAGAGTAATTGAGATTGGAATTTTCTTGTTTGAGCTACAGCACTTTATAAGGGATAGATGTGACACCCCGCCTAATAAAATACCAGGTGATCAGTCCTATATCAAATTAAACAGTAATCTCAAATGGTTTCATTCTCAGCATAACTGTCGAAAACCATTTAATTACTAATAACCTATTAGGCATGGCGTCAGATTTTAAACTTTTTAATCTTTTTAACTTAAACGCACAAGTAAAACCATCCACATAAAGATATGAACAACAACTGAAATGAATAAATAATAACCGATAAATTTCGGTAAAACATTTTATTACAACCAAATCGAAAAGGCGTAAATGAAAACGCAACGAGTAAAATAAATGACAACAATTAGGGAACATGCCCGAATATAACTCACAATATATCCTATCTAGATCAGTAGGTAGAGAAGAATCTATACAATTTCCTACCAAGAACGTCTGAAACGAAAGAATAATCATCCAGGAATCCCTGTGTCTGGACACCTAAAAAGTATAACAAAGGAGAAGTAAAAAAAATAGATACGGGTCAGAGCCCGGGTTTTGAAATATTTTTAGCAAGTTCTTAACATACTTTAATATTTAAAATATGATATTCTCCATATTTAAACTGGTGTCTCACTCACATGAGATACCCCCCACCTTTCATCTAACAGTTCACACCTAATGCATGTATTTTAAACATACTAGTTACGCTACCCCGCCTAACTAGAAACTCGCAAAACTTCCAAGTCACCATACGCTATCTCGTACCCCGTGTAATATAAATATTCTAAGATATCGCCCAAGCTTATACGTTATAATCTCTCACTTATAATTTATCCTTACATTCTAAATAACTTTCACTAGTTATTTACATTATTCACACTTTAGTGTTAATTATCTCGTATATAATATTCTCATCTTTATATACGTATATCACATCACTTACTCTGGATCTTTATACTCACGGATGATCGAAAAATTATTTCACATTTCATTCTTTGTTTTGTCTGTGTATATATATATATTATACACATCAAGCATATCCATACTTATATATCACACACTATATAAGTATAATAACCATTCCTCAGAGCTATAACTCAATGGATGTAGTCTCTCAATTCTATCATCTTCCTGGGAATTACTCACATACCATCCTAGGTTACCAGCGGTCGGACTCTCACACAGACTTGGTAAAAAACAAATCACAACGTATGGGAAGCGGTCATAGTTCCTCACCGAAAATGAGAACGAAACATACCAACCACGTCTCACCCTTGATAAAAATCACACAACATAAATAATGGACGCTATGACCTGGAGACTATACATTCCCTGCTCCTCAAGCCATGGGCCTCACCCACATCGCGCAACTTCCCATGATATCACTAAAGGGGTATGCTTCACATAAACATATCATTCACACATAGATATATTCATAATCGTACATATATATATATATATATATATATATATATATATATATATATATATCATCAAATCCAGCTATTAATGCCTATCTCTAATGGCATTAGCCTGCAATCCCAAATATACCAATTTATATTAATCAATAAGTATACACACAACTTATTTTAATCCCATAAGTATTCACTCACTTATAATATAATTCTCACATTCATTATTTCTGAATAGTAGCTTATCACGTCTGTTAATATTCTTAAATCATCCTATTCGCTTCTTCGGATATTATTCATATCAATATATTCAGCGCATATATATATATATATATATATATATATATATATATATATATATATATAACTGACATATATTTCTACACTCATAAATATATATGTACGAACCCGCCGAATAATTCCTTGAATGTTGTTCGTCCCAAATATTCCTAAAATTTATACCCCGAATTTATTTCCACTAATCCAAGGTTCAAATATCACTCAATTGGTCCTCACAATCTATTTAGGATCCCCTACTATTCGTCTCCAAAAGGAATTTAACTCCAATCCTTTTAGTCCAAGAAAACCTTTCAATTTTTTTTATTGTAACTGAACCGAGCCCATGGCCCTAAAAATGAACCGATCCGGTTCTGAAATAATGAATCGAACCAATGACAAAAAAACGTACCGGTCCAGTGACCCAAAAACAAACCGAACTGATGGATAACAAACGAACCGATTCGACGATCTGATCAGTTCTGGAGTTCATCTTCTTCTCAAACTCCAAAATATATGGTTTTACCCTCACCAACCATTACTATAAACATCTATACACATAGATATACCCAACACACCAATTTACTCTTGGGATTCCTCAAGTTAATTAATATTTAAACCCTATCTTAATTAAACCCTAGTTTTTATACAACTCTTCCAATTTCTCACCAAAAATTCCACCATTTACATGGATTTAAACTCAGATTTCATATGGAGTTGTTAACACATCAATTCCAAAAAAACCCATTTTTGTGCAAGAATCCCAAACCCAAAATATTATAGTTTTCACACCAACTATAATATGAATAATAAACACACTTAAATCATTAAAGCAAGTTAAAGACCTGCCTCGTTGGATAAATCCGACGACCTCATGCCGGAATTCGTGAGAGCTTATCCAAAAATCTCTTCTTCTTCCTTTGTTCTTACTTCTTTCTCTTATTTCTTCTTTTCTTTTCTTTCTTTATTTATTTCTCTCTTGACCTTATAAAAGAGAAATAACGGTTATCCCCTTAATAAACCAAAAAATTGGCTCGTATACACAAATGTGAATCCCTACTAGTCCAAAAAGTCCTCGGTACCCAAACACTACCCCCGAGTACTCTATCCTGACTATCTCAGCACTTCCGAGACCAACCGTGCACTCAAAATTCCCATATGAGTCACTTATCAAAATTAACGTCTTAAACCCAACACATCTCCACACGTGTTTTTCGATTAGAATAATATCACTTGTTGTTTCTATTCACCTGCGACATGAAATATAAATAGTCCATCTCATTTACTTATTCCCGTAAGTAAATATAACCCATGTAAATATTAATCTGTCACTTTCAAATTAATATTTACTATTTTCTATAAATTCTCAATTTATTAAATTACACCCACTCGTGTAATTTAATTATCCATAAATGTATGGGGTATTACAATAGATAGGGTAATAGAGTGACACTTCAGGGTTAGTTTAGTCTTTAATGTATTTCTTGGGGGAAAATATTAGGATTTGAGGGTTTAATTCAAGTGGGAGGATATGAAATTTGAAATAATTAGGGTTTCCACTTCTCAGGAGCAACCGCATCTTTTTGGGCCGCAACCGCGGGGGTGCTATTGAGACCGCAAGCTAAACACCCCCGCGATCGTGAGTATGTTAAGTCGCGGCCCTCTCACAGCTAGGTCGCGGGGCATTCTGGTAGGGAGCTTATTTTAGATTTTTCAAAACATGGAATTACATTTTTATGTTTCTCAAAAACACTCTCTCCCTCTCTAAACAAAAATCATATTCCTCTGCACCTCTTCAACCAATTCAACTAAGAACTCCGTTAACAAATCACTAAAGTTTCATCACAATATTGGGAAGATAATTAAAGCTTAAAGATTGGAATAATTCAAGTGATTCAAGGGGGATTTTGAAAAACTCAAGGTTGTTTTTAAACAGTGTCCATCAATCAACTGCTCACTAGCTATTCTTCAATTAAAAGGCAAATTATCATTCAACTTTTCTATTTTTATCTCTATTACTTGAAAAGCTTCAATTTCACTCATGGTAGTCATTTGACCATTTTACCCTCCTACTCCTCTAAATTTCCATAACTGCCAACCATTAGTTACTAACCATCATTGATCACGATTTCACTAATTTTAAAAATCGTTAAATTGCCTCTCTCTAAACATTCATACCTCTTTCTCACTCCTTAATGGGTTATCCCAGTCGTCAATCTTCCTCAAGACATTATGTTTCAACCCCTTCTTTTTCCATACGATAAACAAAAGCCAAGTAAATTCTAATAGCAACTAGAATAGTCGTTATGAATAAGAATGGTAAAACAGTGATTACATAGAGAGAGGAAGAGAAAAGGGTATAAAGGTATGAAAATATGACATTGGTCGTCTGAGTAGCAAAGTGGGATTGATTAGGCGATGAGGGTGAGTAAATCACAATGGCGCTAAGGAAGGAAAATTTTGAGGTGGAGGTAACTACTTCTCAGGTGGTGTATGAATAAGAGGGGTGTGTGTGTGTGTGTGTGTGTGTGTGTGTGTATATATATATATATATATATATATATATATATATATATAGAGAGAGAGAGAGAGAGAGAAAAGAACATGACACCATTCTTTTAGTCTTTTTCTCCCCTATTTCAAAGCTAAGTTATAATTTTTGGGTGTTAGATTTGGTTAGGGGAAAAAAAACCCAAATACTTTTAATTGTTATTTATTTGATATACCATGTTATGTTAATGGCTTATGTGTATTTTAAGGGTGTTAGTTGTTTACAAGTACATGTTAGATATTAAATTTTTTTCAAAATCATTTTATTATATTACTCACTCTATTCTTCATTAACATTTTAATTTGTGGCACATATTGATTTCAAGGGTTATAAATTATAATACGAATTTTTTTAACACAGCCCATCAATTAAATTGATACACTCTAATATGTTTTTTCAGTAAATTCATAACATTCAAATGTTATTTGTTAATAAATAATTTTTTTATTTCCTTCATTCAAATTAAGCGTTACTTTCTTTTTTCGGGGGGTTCTAATTAAAGAGTTTTTCATGAAATTAATTAACTAAATTTCACAAGCATGAACAAATTTAAATCTTGGTCATGGATTATATTTTAAAAAACTTCTTTTTAAATTGTAACTTATATGGAGTATTTTTTTAGGGGTGACAAAACCAACACATCCCGAGGTTTAGTTATACATAACTATCTAAATTTTATGGTCATACAAATTAGTTAATATTAAATTTTGATTAGTTTATTTATAAAACAGTACCCCAATCATGTTTTAATTTTCTTCCATTGATAATTGCATCTCAAATTTCTAATTTATTTAGTATCATTTAGTATAGCCACATAAACTGAGTGGATTCAAAAGGTTTGATTACCCTATACTTTATAAATATATATATATATGTATATTCACCCTAGACGCTTTTATGGTATTGAATTCAAAATTTGAAATGATGTTCTATAATTCATGTGTTTGTATATGTAAAAATTATATTATATTGTATATTAAATTTTTATTTAAAATGCAAAAATCCTAAACTATGTGCTTTGTTGAGGAAAATACCCTACCATTAGTCCAAAGTTACTTATAGTTTAATAAAGATAATATCATTAACTTCCAGCAATCAAAGCCCATATCTATATATTAGACTTAATTATGTATTTGAAATAAATTCATTTGAAGTGTGTTTTGTAAAGAATGTGTCACCCGAAATCATATAAAATCAAAGTGTGAGTTCATACATTAGTCACACGTGTAATGCACATGTGCATCAACTAGTATATATGAATGCTAGATACACTTAAACTAAAGTTTTAGGCTTGAATTTACTAGAAATATGAAATATGATTTACAAGCCTAAATCTATCATTGGAGTTTAATTGATAAAATTACTAGTTGAATTAGATTAATTTTTAGTAATTTTCATATTTAGGTTTTGGTAAATGGAAATTGGCTTAATAAGGGATTGGACATGTAAATTGTTAAGTATCCCCTTGCTTTGTTGGAAGTTTATCAATTGTTGTGTTACACTTGTACATCTAGTATCCTATGTGGTACCTTTAAGTAGAAGTGCCTAAATAATGGAGACTAATTCGTTAGTATTAGTTCACCTTTACTCTATATGTATAAGCATAAATGGTGATTACCCCATGATTTGAAAACTTACTATTTAACTCTCTTACATGATAATTAATTAGGATTTGGGTTTGGGACTTATGAATACCCTTGCTAATGTTATTAAAATTCTAATTAGATATATTTAGATTAAGATCTCAACTCTTCCCTCGTGAATTGTGAAAATTCCATTGGTAAGTAGTTGGTGTTGGGAATGTAGCAATAGCTCACGTGGTTGGTTAATAATTGTTGGCTTGGTTATTGAAATTCATAATTGTTAAACTCTACTATTACACCATAGAAATTATATGTATTTATTTTAGAGTCTCAACAACTACCTAATCTAGACACAAGTATATCGAGGGCTCCTTGTTTGGATTTCATTTATGAGACGTTTCATGCATGGAGTCTAAAAAAGGTTAGGAGTTGGGATCTTAGGAGACGTGAAAATAGGATTTCCCCTTAGTAAGAGATTTAATTGTTGACAACGTCATGCTATTTAAGTCTACATGTGAAATTTTTATGGTTCCCATTATAAGATAATTGGTTAATATAAGTGATAATTGGAAATTAAATTGGTATTACATGACGGGCGGGGTAAATGAATATGTTGATATTATAACTTGAATAATAAATAAATCGTGGTGTGTGGAATGATATATTTGTAATAATGGTAATGTTTAATTGAGAATAATATACTCGAATGATTATATGGATGTGTGCCCAGAGAGTACACAGTATTTGTATGTGCCTGTGAGGTAGTTTTATTAGACAGGATGAAGCACTATTTATACCTGAGCAGTAGGCCCATGCTAGTGAATAGCGGGTTTGGATATAAGGGTGGTTTTATTTGTGCGTCACTTATGTTTGGTAGCCAACACTGGTACCTAGATGATGTGTTGTAATTATGTGTTGCATATCACATGATGGATAGGCAGGGAGAAGTGGTTGGATATGGTTACGATTGGATTAATTAAGAGAATAATTAATTATTGAAAATTAAAGTGTAATTAAAATGGATTGTGAGGTTTCATTTTATATGTGCGGATATTATAAAAAGTTAGATAACCTGTGGAGATATCATTTATATACATAACTACTTTTGAGTTGCGTAGCTTTGGTAACTTGTTGGATCTGACTCATTTATATCGTCGAAACATTTCAGGTGCCAGGGTTGGCTCGAGAGAGTAGATCATACTCTAGCTAGCACAAACTCTCTCTCCTTTCCATCTCAAATTCAACCCCATGCTAACATAGGTTTACTTATTATCTGCGTAGTTACTTTTTTGATGATGTGTGTTGAGTTATACTTTTACTTTAGTTATCTTGTATGACATGACACATTATTAGCATCTATTTTTTATTCAGTTTTATGTTGATGGTTTTAGACTTATTTGTTTTTTAGGTTTATGGGTTGGTTTTATTATTGTGGACAATGAGACACTTTTACATTTCCTTGGTAGTTGTAGTGATGATTCAATTTTGCTATTTGAAGTTTATCATATCGCATCTCTATATATTGGCATATCTATATCTATTGAGTTTTTGTATGTTGAGGATGATATTTATAGCAATTTGTATAGTTTAGTATTAGGACCTGATCAACCCTAATATCATAATATATCATAATATGGGTTATTACAAGCTTCTTAAATTGTTCAATAGTGCACCATCTCTCTTCGCTCGTGGTTGGCCTTGCAGTTATTGCCCTCATAAGGGCCTCTAGAAATCCCACAATCATCCAGGGCATTTTCTCCCTCTCATCTCCTACTCCAATAAGGTAATTGATGCCTCATTCAGCTCTGGTTTAGTTGCGACTACTGGTCTTATCAACACTCTATTTGCCCTACCATTGTTCACCTAATAGGGATCTAAGTTTAGGCTGTAAGTCCTAGTTCAATTTTCATTATCTTGGTTTAAACCAACTAGGTCATGCACACCCTTGTCCCAAACCAATTTGAAGTAATACTAGAAGGAAAAGAGAAAACCAATCTTCGACCCTAAAATCGTGAATGAGATAATTGATCACGACTAACCACGATAGATAAAGTCAAGTATAAGCTGTTACATGAAAAGTTAAAATTGCGACTAACCACGATGCATACATTTAAGCATAAGTTGTTACATGAAAAGTTAAAATTCACAAAACATACAAAAATAATAAAGAATAATAAATAATAACAAACAACTATAACAAGTTACTTTGAAGAGGGGTCGGACTAGAATGTCACCACATATTCACAATTATTGGGAGAGGCAAATGACACTTTTGGAGTCATGGATAGAAGCTGGCAACGATGGATACACAAGGAGGTAACTTTGAAGAAAGTATAACCGAGCTCCATAGTGTGTTCGATTCATTTTTTTAATTAGAATGTATGAGCATCTCCATTGTCATCCAAAACTTTAAAACCTTAACATTACCTTTAATTATTTAAAAGGAGGGGTGTTGTGCGGCCATCCCTTTTTGCACGGCGTTCATTCCAGGGAGGGAAGAAGGAAGGAGGATCCCCCCGAGGAAGAACTGCATTGCGGTCCCGCACCCTTCTCTTCGAAAAGGGGGCTTCGGTCATCGTCGGTGTGGGGTGAATGTAAAGAGATAGAGTCGTCAGCCTATTTTGTTCAAAACAGGCAAAAGAATATGTTTCCACTTCGAGAGAGCGGCATCAAGGACAAACTGATGCATGTGAAACCAATAGATCGAAGGTCCGAGGGCTAAGTTATGGAATGGGAAGGTGTTAGGCACCCATCCCGCCCTTTCGGTCTCTCATGGGAAAATGTTAATATTTTCCTTTATCCACATGAAGTGTGTTCATGTGTCTATATAATGGAGATTGGAATCGTTCGACCCATACCATGAAAAAGATAGGGTGAGGTCATCCATAGGAATATACCCAAAATAATAACAAATGTAGAAGATAGAATATGAGCATTCATCGAGATATTGATCGTTATTCGGAAAAGATAATATATGTGGGATGAGACGCGAACAAGCATGGTATATGTATATGTATATGTATATGTATGATAAAAATGAAGGATTTTGAGAGACTTGGAAAACAAAAGAAATTGGAAAATTGGACTTGAGCCGCAGATTTTAATCTGAGATGCCTACATAGCCTATAAAGGTATCAAAGTCAACATAGTTCTAATATAGAATAGGGGAGGGGTTTATCCCATAGATTCGAATGGAATTTTATTAGGTGTGTGTGCCTGTGGAAAATGTGTTTCTAGTTTTGGAAAAAGTGTGGTGGATAATCTCGTTCGAAATTTACGGGTGTAATCCTATTTTATTTATTTTTAGGTTTTTTATGAAAAATAAAGTATGTGCAATATACTAATAAAAGCGTAGATGTTAATATGTATGGGCTAGATTATGAATCTAAAGTAACTTATGCAAAAATAAGAGATTTAAAAGAGAGGGGGAAGGAATTGGACCTTATTTGGAGCTTTGAGCTTGGATCTTGGATGAATTCTTTTGAATGTTGATGGATGTTGCTAAGAAATAAGGATATTTGCTAAATTGGGTGTGAAAAGGATGGGTATTTAGGCTTGAATGGAACTTCGCTGACTTCGAGAGGAGGTTGTTGAGATCACTGATGCTGATGGGTTTGCTGTTCCTTGGGGGTGAGGTCATGGAACTTATTTATAGGGAAAATGGGGTGCCGATCGGCCTAGCCCGGGGGGTGCCAATCGGAAGGTCACCCTTGACACTGTGCGGATAAGCAGGGTTCAGGACCTGCCAATTGGCAGTCCCGTGCAAACTTTTCTGGAAAAATGACTTTAGAGCACAAACCGTTGATCATAATGGTTAACGGGGCATACCATTACAAACGTATTTCAGAGGCCTTCAAGAGTCCTTTGGACCGCTCCCGGGTCCTAGAGTTGACTTTGGGTCAAATGTGGCTCAGAATCGCACGTCGATACTTTGGACAAGAGATCGTCGGATGCAAACAGATCGTTCATACGTATGGTAAGTTAGAATCACGCATTGGGTAGACTTTTGGAAAGGTTAGGATATGTACTTCGAGATTCCAAAGTGTTTTGCTTGATTCAGAAAGTTAACCTTGGTCAACCGAGGTCCGAAAATATCTGGTGACCTCTCGGTGTAAAACGGATCATTCGTCCGCACCGCATGTTAGAATCATGCACAGGGTGAATCGTTGGAAAGGATATTCAGTGCCCTTTAGAGATTCATTCAATCTGAAGAGTTGACTTTGGTCAAATAGAGTCTGGGAGCACCCGGTGGCCTCCTGATCGATTTTTAGGAGAAAACTAATCGTTCGTTCGAACGGTTACATTATTTCCTTCATGGGGTGGACCATTAGAAAGGGGTTTTAGTGCCCTTAGAATATTAAAAGAACTTTCACTCTGACGAAAGAGTTGACCGGAGTTAAATGGGACCCGGGGGGTGTCCGTTGGTCTCTAGATCAGTACTGGGAGTGCGACCAAGGTTGGCAGTGGAAGGGAGAAATGCTAAGAGTCTAAGGGGAGAATTTGGGAGTCCTAGAATGTGGTGTCTACAGATCCCCTCGACGAGTGAGCTTAGAATAAGTGATGCCCGTCGAATAAACACCACATAATGGAAGGAGGTCGGTTCTACTAACCTAAAGGATGTGGATGACCGATTCAGAGGGTCGAGGTCAAATCTGACCTAAAAGAGGTAATGATCAAGTATTGAGGTCAATATTAACCTAAGAGAGGTGAAAACCGAGGATCGGGTTCAATTCTGACCTAACTAAGATGACGATCCAAGACCGATATCAATTATGACCTAAGAGAGGTGAGGACCGAGGACTGAGGTCAATACTGACCTAACTAAGGTGACGATCCAAGACCGAGGTTAATTTTGACATAAAAGAGGTGACGGATGAGGACCGAGGTCAATTCTGACCTAACTAATGTGACGATCCAAGACTAAGGTCAATTATGACCTAAGAAAGGTGAAGATCGAGGACCGAGGTCAATTCTGACCTAACTAAGGTAACGATCTAAAACCAAGGTCAATTCTGACCTAAGAGAGGTGACAATCAAGGACCAAGGTCAATTCTGACCTAACTAAGGTGATGATCCAAGACCGAGGTCAATTATGACCTAAGAGAGATGACGACCGAGGACCGGGGTAAATTCTGACCTAACTAAGGTGATGATCCAAGATCGTAGTCAATTATAACCTAAGAAAGGTGATGACAGAGTACTGAGGTCAATTTTGACCTAATTAAGGTGACGATCCAAGATCGAGATCAAATCTGACCTAATAGAGGTGACGACCAAGGACCAAGGTCAATTCTGACCTAACTAAGGTGATGATCCAAGACTGAGGTCAATTCTAACCTAAAAGACATGACAATCAACGACCGAGGTCAATTCTTACCTAACTAAGGTGACGATCCAAGACCGAGTTCAATTCTGACCTAAGAGAGGTGTACTTTCCTTTGAGAAATTTGGGGATTGCACTGGGGATGAAGATTGGATTTTAGGTTCTGCTGGGGAATAGTGAATGCTCCGAGGATTTTACAGTTGGGAAACATTTGGAGTGTCCTTTGGAGACGTTGTTGAGGAGAATGATTCTCTGGAATTCCTCTAGGGGTGTAAAAAAAGTTTTCCTTGGTGAACAAGGTGCTAGAATGGATTTGGCATTTTTAGGAATTATTTGAGAATTGTTCGGGACTTTCTAGTATTTTTTTGAACTTTTTGTACAAAATTTTAAGGGGTATGCCAACCGTCATGGATGGAGATGTGATAATCGGCATTGGCACAAACTTTTGGGGTGCCTAGAGCAGGTGAAAGTCCAAGTGCAGATCGGTGGGTGGAGGGTACTACCGATCGGCATGCTCCTTAGCCTCCTAAAAAAAGGGGGCGGGTTCTCCTCATTTTCCACAACTTTCTAACTTCTTTCTTCTACTATAAACCTTAGCAAATCTTCCTAACATTAAAAATGGTTGACTTCTCAAGCAGTACGACCCATATGGTGTGGCTCAATGTCGATGACTGGGCATGGTTAGAGTGGAGGGCTAGGGTGCCCCTCGCATTGGATTGCGAGAATTCTTTCGACTCATTTGAGACTGTGGTGGATGATCAGACTCTTCTGCGCGAGCCATCACGTCATCACTCTTCAAGGGTGGTGAACCCGGGTGGCTATGTAAGTATTGCATAACTCTTGGTATTCCTTTCTTCTTTTCTTGACGAGATTGCTTTATTTCCTGAATCTAACAAGGGTTTTCTTTATTTCTTGACTGTTTGACGTCTCCATGTTGACTATTCGTTCCCGCGGTACGATGGGGCTTAAGGATGTTTGGGATAATCTTCTTGATGTGGTGCGCTGGATGGTGTCCTCTGCGGGTTTTGGGAGGCTAGCGTCAGCTTTGGATGAGATGCCCTGCTTCACTGCGGTTCTATGTGCTTTGGGAGAAAGTTGGTGGGACACTACCCACACCTTCCATTTTGGTTTCGGGGAGATGACTGTGACTCCCATTTACTTTCAGTAGTTGCTAGGCATGGATTGTGAGGGTGCCCAGATTGAGGTGGACAGGACGCTGAAGGTGACGCCGGAAGCGGTGACAGCGGTTATTCGTGATGTGGAGAGGGTGGTTTCTAGAGATTCCCTCTACTTGTCATCTTTGAGGGAGCCTTTTCTAAGGAGGAGGATTGACGAGAGCGACTAGCAACAGGTGCATCAGATCGCCCATTTTTTTATCTTGCTGGTGTTAGGGGGTTTTTTGGTGGCAACGAGTGGCGATGTCATTCATTTGTGGTTTTTGCCATTTCTGAGGGTGTTTTCGAACATCCACTTCTATGACTGGGGGATCCTGACTTTGGCGACCCTTTACAATTCTTTGGATGCATTCATCCGGTGCTGCCGGCCGACTTTTACTGGGGCGACATATCTTCTCGAGGTATTTCTTTACTTTACGCTTTTTCTTTTATGCATTCACATTTTCCATTCATGCACTTCTTTTTTATTTCTTACATGCTGATCCTTGTTCTTTGCAGACGTGGTTTTATGATGTGATTGGGTTGAACACCCAATTGATTTCTTTGAAGGATGACTCCATTGGGGACTTTTGTCGGATATTTCGGTGGCGGAGGTCCAATCGACAGTCGAAGAAGAATCTCTCTCTAGAGGCAATGCGTCAGGTCTTGAATGGCCTGATGAGCGAGCGGGTAAGCATTCTTTTGTCCTTGAGACTATTTTTTTACTTTGATACCATTTTATTGATATTGATCCTTCGCTTTGGCTGGGGATTTACAGGTGACCTTTTATCCCTGGGGGACATCTATTCAGCACACTAGGGTGACTGGGGGACATGCACAAATGTGGTTCCTATTGGCGCACGAGTTTGGAAACTCCTGGTATCTTGGGGAGAGGGTGGTCCAGAAGATTGCGGAGGACGAGGTTGTGGTATCGCCGGTGAGGCCCGCTATGTTCATGAGGCGCGTGCAGGAGATGTCCGATGATGCCCGGGTGGCTACGATGTTGGGAGAGCCATACTCCCTGTACACTGACATAGAGGTGATGTATGATTATCTGGACTTCATCACGAGTTGGATGATGCCCCTATCATTTATGATGTGATTCCTCTCTCCAGAACGGGCTCGAGTCGGCAGGTGGAGTCTTCTCATAGCGCAGGCAATGAGGCTACGTCAGCGGTAGCGACTGATATGCCCAAGTACGACCTCGGCCTAGAGGAGCATACCTCGGCCGAGATGAGAGCTGAGACGTTAGCCGACCCACCGGTGCAGGGGGGCCCACGATATCATCCCTCGGCCAAGGCTACCTCGGCCCAGGCCGACACTACAACATGCACTTCCCCCGGAACACTTCTCATATCACAGATAACATCAACTCCAGGTGCCAAGGAATAGTAACCCCGGTCAACAGTAGGCCAAGATAACAAGAAGCTCAACACACCTTCAACATGAACCCTACCTCGTAAGAGGCCGAGGTTACCAGGGATCGCTTATCATCAGCACGCCAATGGCTCGTCCCAGGCCGACATAGGTGTATACCTCGGCTGACATAAAGCCGAGACAGCGCATGACACATCACGAATTGATCGGACGACCTACCCTTATAGCTCGGCCTCTCTTAGGACGAGGCCATTCACCAGCATGACTGCCAAAGTATCCGTAAACATTTGGATAAGGACACCTGGGCCAAGATCAGTTACAACAAGATTATTCCCCACATGTGGGGGGAATATTTCATCATCATTACTTACATGTGGACCTGACAGCTGGCACACCCTCATTGGTGAGGAAACTACACACATGCACATTACATGCATAGGGGGTACATTACACCCCCTAGGCATTATATAAAGGGATCATCCCCTACCTTGCAAAAGGATCCAGATGTTGAAACCCTAGCTGAAATTCTGTCTAAGTTTACACTGTAGAGGGAGAAAGAGCTTGAGAGGTTGTATCCATGGCCATTAGTGCCTTCTTTCAGTGATATTATTCACACACACTCACAGTGGACGTAGGCCGGTTTGGCTGAACCACTTATATTCCTGTATTCATTCCTCTTCTCCTCACCTTATTCATACAACTGTGCTGCCATTGTTACACCTGTATTGAGCTTGAAAACTCCTCACCTGGTGGTGCTGATTTTCGGCATCATCATTTTGGCGCCGTCTGTGGGAATCTAGAGGCTATCTCATCCTCTTTTTCTGCTTTACCTCACCGGAGACTCTGGTGGTGAACCAGAGTCCACCCCTTGTGTGGAGCTGTTTCACCATTGAAAGAGATCCTTTCAGGTATTAAGCTCACCTGCAACTAAGGCTCTATACAGTTTAACACATGGCACCAGACATGCCGCCACCTCTTCCGCCGCCCGGAGGTGGGGGAGCTAGCTCCAGTCAGGCTCCCCCCCAGTCCGAAATGGCGGAGGTGGCAGCTGCCTTGAAATCTTTGGCTGCAACACAACAAGCGATGAAGGAGCAATTTGCACAGCTCAGCCAAACCATGATGATGAGACCACCTGGAGTCTCACCGGACATGATCACCCCGGCGGCAGTTCAACCCCAACCGGGTGCCAGGGGACCACCCCAGGCACCGATGAAGGACCAACCTGCACCCCAGCGGAGAAGGGACGTTGCTGACCCTAGGCGTTTGCGCCTGGGGAGGCAAGGAAACCCTTGCCCGGAGGACAGGTACGATGACATAGGAGTAGAAGAGGCCCCAGAAGACTGCTGGGAGCCATATGAGGTGTCCGATAATACCGTACGACCTCTTCGGCAAAGCCAAGGATGTGTCGGCCGAAGAAGAGATGAGGCCCAGCAGAGAGGGTCGGCCTTCAACAGGTTGAGCAGAGGCTCGTCCTTCGAGAGGCTGGGACCAGTTAATGACCTAAGACACAGGCTATCGAGGTCAAGGAGTGCAGCAGGCTCCCAAAGAGGGGCTCGGCCAGATCAAGGCCGACCCATGGAGGGAAGAGCAAGGGAACAGGAAGAGGTCAACAGTCAGAGGGTCGTGGCTGGGGAACCCTCTGTCCACCGCAGAGAGGTGGCAGGGGACAACCTCGGCCAAGTTGACGAGAGAAGACCATGGAATGACTCGATCCAACGTCTCGAGGAGAAGATAGGGGACCTCATAAAGAGCAGGGACCCCTTACAGAGGGGCTACACGGAGGGCTCACCATTCGTGGCTAGGATAGTGGGGTTCCCAACCCCCGCTAAGTTCAAGCCTCCTACGGTGACTCCTAAATATGATGGCAGCACTAATCCAGTGCACCATATCGAGATGTATCAGTCAGCCGCGGATATTTACTCGATATCTGATGAGATGAAGTGCAGGGCCTTTTCAGGGACCCTAACGGGGGCCGCGCATAGCTGGTTCACCTCTCTTCCAAAGAATTCAATCAAAAACTTTAAGGGATTCGCCGAGCAGTTCATACATAACTTCTGCTTTGGGGTAAGACCTCAGAAGAAGACTACCTACCTCCTATATGTCAAACAGGCTAAGGGTGAAAGCCTGAGAGACTACATAGCAAGATTCAATAAGGAGAAGTTAGAGGTGGAGGACTATGAAGAGAGCATAGCCATGACCGCCCTTATAGGAGGTCTCCAGAAGGGAAAGCTACTATGGAAGCTGGCGGAGGACCCCCCCAAGTCTATGGCGGAGCTGTTATCCACTGCAGGGAAAGTAATGAATGCGGAGGAGGCGATGGCCGCCAAATACGAGGAGGAGAACCGCGGTAGTGTCGGGAGGTCCCAGGGCAAGAAGGAAGGGAAGAAGCGGTCAGCAGATGACAAGTTCGCCCGTTACACTCCTCTGACCGTGAGCTGTGAACAAATTCTTAATGAGATCAAGAGTGACCGGGCTCTGAGATGGCCAGAGAAGTTGAAGGCTCCGCCACATAAGAGGAATAAAAACCTCTGGTGTGAGTTTCATCAGGACCACGGCCATGTCACAGACAGATGCTTTGCCCTGAAGGACGAGATTGAGAAGATGCTGAAATCCGGGCAGCTAAGAAAGTATGTGGATGGCAAGGCCCCAAAGGGCGGCAGAGAAGACCCTAGGAAGAGAAGAGACGACAAGTGCCGTGGTGATGTCCCGACTGAAAGGCATGACGATTCAGATGGTGATGATGGAGATGACCCGGATCTCCCACCTAGAGATGACAACACCCCGGTGAAGAGGGTAGGAATGGTCTCCTTTGGTATTAACACCATATGTGGGGGATTCGCAGGGGGTGGATCTGAGGTAGCCGATAGAAAGGCTCATGTAGCGGAGGCCAAATCGGTGGTCAAGCCAGAGGTTGTGAACCTGACGTCTTCTGACGCTGTGCAGAAGAGAACAAAGGTGGACATGGACACCCTGGTGGTGGGTTTCTCCCGGCTCGACTTCAAGGGCATCCTGGCCCCCCATGATGACCCCTTGGTCATAACGACAAGGGTGCATGGGTGCGACGTAGGGAGAATCCTCATAGATGGGGGAAGCTCAGCAGATGTAATGTTCTGGCCTTGCTTCAAGAGCTTGGGTCTTAGCAGATCAAGATTAGTGCCATACCACCATCCCTTGATAGGATTTAGTGGTGAGAAAGTGCACCCGTTAGGCATGTATGAGATGGATGTGCGTATGGGGGATAGGTGGCCTAAGAGGCTGACTAAGAAGATAAACTTTTTTGTGATGGATGAGAATGTCTACTCGGCCTACAACCTCATCATTGGAAGAGTAGCCCTCAAGGAGTTTGAAGCCGTGCCGTCAAAGGTCCATCAAATGCTAAAATTCCCGACCCCTTACGGGGTAGGGGAAGTGCAGGGGGATCAGACCACGGCACGGGAGTGTTACTTTAACTCAGCTGAAGAGAGGGAGGCCCATAAGAGAGAAACCGCCACCTACAGTATAGACACTCTTGATCCGAGAGATGAAACAAAGCTGAAGAAGGGCGAGGCCGCGGAAGAGGTAGAATCCATCGTCCTCAATGAGGACGAGCCGAAAAAAACCATCCAGGTCGGCAAGGCCCTAGAAACAAAGATTAAGGAAGAGCTGGTAAGCCTTCTCAGGAAGAGGCAGAGTGTCTTTGCCTGGAGCCACACCGACATGCCTGGTATAGACCCCGAGGTCATGACCCACAAACTCAACGTGAACAGGGATGCCAGACCAATCAAGCAGAGGAGGAGAATTTACTCCAGAGAGAAGTATGAGGTCATTCGGGAAGAGGTGAAGAAGTTGGAAGAGGCCGAGTTCATACGAGAGGTCACCTACCCAGAGTGGCTCTCAAATGCAGTGATCGTGCCTAAGGCCAATAGAAAGTGGCGGATGTGTGTAGATTTCACAGACCTGAATAGGTCTTGCCCAAAGGACAGCTACCCCCTACCTAGGATAGACCAGATGGTGGACGCAACAGCAGGGCACGATCTCATGAGCTTCATGGATGCTTATTCGGGTTATAATCAAATCTTCATGGACGCCGAAGACTCTGAGAAGACAGCCTTCATCACTGACAAGGGGACATACTGTTACAAGGTAATACCCTTTGGTCTAAAAAATGCGGGGGCAACATATCAGCGTCTCGTCAATAGGATGTTTGAGGATCAGATAGGTAAGACCATGGAGGTGTACGTGGACGATATGCTAACGAAGAGCCTGAAGGCATGTACTCACGTGGCAGACCTTGAGAAGTCCTTTGATGTCATGGACTCGTACAGAATGAAGCTCAACCCGGCCAAATGTGTCTTCGGGGTAGGAGCTGGGAAGTTCTTGGGGTTCATCGTTAATCAAAGGGGGATTGAGGCAAATCCAGAGAAGATCAAGGCCTCGCTCGACATGAAGACCCCTAGGAGTATCAAGGATGTCCAAAGACTCACGGGAAGAGTGGCAGCCCTGAACAGGTTTGTTTCCAGAGCAACCGATAAGTGTCTTCCATTCTTCAAGGTCCTAAGGAAGGCCTTCCAATGGGATGAAGAGTGTGAAAAAGCTTTTGATCAGCTCAAGTCCTACTTGGGGTCTCCCCTGCTGCTGTCCCGGCCCATTACGGGAGAAAGGTTGTTTGTATATCTAGCAGTCTCTGAGTCGGCCATTAGCGCGGCCATCATACGAGAAGAGGGTGGAGTTCAGAAACCAGTGTACTTTAACAGTAAGGCCCTACAAGGGTCTGAACAGAACTATCCCCGGATGGAGAAGTTGGCTTATGCTCTTATCCATGCTTCAAGGAAAATGAAACCCTACTTTCAAGCTCACTCTATAACAGTCCTCACGGACTCCCCGCTAAGACAGGTCCTGCACAAGCCTGAGAAGTCCGAAAGATTGATGGCCTGGGCCATTGAACTAGGAGAGTATGATCTTACTTACCAGCCCAGGACAGCCATTAAGGGGCAGGCCCTTGCTGACTTTGTCGCAGAGTTCACTTGGGAAGAGACTGAGTCAGAGAAGAGCTTGGAAGGCGGCAAAGAGAAGGGCAGAGGCATCCCCCGAGATTCGAAAGAGATGGACCCAAACGTCTTCGGAGGCCGAGAAGAGGTAGTCCCAGGCAATGCTCGGAGGAGAACAGAAGAAAACAAAGAAGATCGATACCTCTTCGAAAAAGGAGTGATGAAAGAAGGGGTTTTCTCTTCAGATGAAGACGTATGGAGCCTCTTCGTGGATGGATCCTCTTGTGACGGTGGAAGCGGCGCGGGGCTAGTACTCTCAGCTCCAGATGACGCCAACATTGAGTATGCCTTAAGATTCAACTTCCAAGCCTCAAACAACGAGTCTAAGTATGAGGCCATGATAGCGGGCCTCTTATTGGCAACAACTCTGCGGGTAAAGCGGCTTCTACTCCATAGCGACTCAAGGTTGGTTGTCAACCAGGTGTTGGGAGCGTACGAGGCCAAGGATGAGAGGATGGCCAGATACCTAAAAAAGGTGAGAGGTTTGCTCGAATTTTTTGAAGAGGCCAAACTGAAGAGAGTGCCGAGATTGAGCAACAATCACGCCGACGCATTGGCAAGGCTGGCCTCGGCAATGAAGACAGACTTGGGAAGAACCATCCCAATTGAAATCCTGGGAAGGGCAAGCATCGAGGAGGACGAGGTATGCAGCCCTTGTCACAACGTGAACCTAGGAGGCTCTTGGATCGACCCGCTCGTCAAATACTTAAGAGAGGGGGAGCTACCTGAGTCCAAGCTGGAAGGAAGAAAGTTGAGGTACAGAGCTGCCAAGTTCTCTTTGATAGGGGATGTCTTGTCTAAAAAGGGGTTCCTCTTGCCCCTCCTCAGATGTGTGCATCCCATGGAGGTAACCCGGGTCCTGCGGGAGGTTCATTAGGGCTCTTGCTCTAGCCATATAGGAGTAAGACCCCTAGCCAAGAGGATCATCACTCAGGGATATTGGTGGCCAACCTTGTCGAGGGACGCCGCTGACTATGTGAAGAGGTGCGACAAATGCCAGAGGTTCGCCACTATCCCTCACCAACCCCATCAGCCTATGACATCAATCTCTTCTCCATGGCCGTTCGCGGTATGGGGAATCGACTTGGTAGGACCTTTTCCAAGAGCAGTCAACAACTATAGATTCTTAATAGTTGCCATTGATTACTTTTCAAAATGGGTAGAAGCCGAACCCATGATAACAATTACGGAGCAGAAGACCTTTCAGTTCATCTGGAAGAACATCATATGTAGGTATGGCCTCCCAAACACGCTCATCTCAGATAATGGGACCCAGTTCAAGAACGCCTCCTTAGAGAAGTATTGCCAAAGTGTGGGGATTAAACAGTTCTTCTCATCTCCTGGACGACCCCAAGCTAATGGCCAGACTGAAGTCACAAATAGGACAATCTTGGATGGAATCAAGAAGAGGTTAGAAGACGCGAAAGGGAGATGGATGGAAGAGGTTTACGCTGTGCTATGGGCTTACAGGACCACAGCAAGGACACCCACAGGAGAAACCCCATTCATGCTAGCACACGGTTTAGAGGCCGTCATACCAACGGAGATAGGTTTACCAACTCATCGGATTCAGACCTATGATCCGGACAGCAATGGGGAAAGGAGGAGGTTAGACTTGGACCTCATTGAAGAAAGAAGGGAAGACGCGGAGGTCAGGAAAGCAGCCTACCAGCAGAGGGCAGCAAAGTTCTACAATCAAAGGGTGAAGACAAGACCCATTGCGGTAGGAGACCTAGTGCTTAAGAAAACCCTACAGAAAATAAACAAACTGCACCCGAACTGGCATGGCCCCTACAGAGTAACGGAAGAGGTTGTGCCGGGCACGTATAGGCTAGAGAACCTAGAGGGAGAACCCTTTACCAACCCGTGGAATGCCGACCACCTAAAGAGATATTATGTATAACGTTGCATCTATTTTGTCAATTAAGAATGTACCATCTTGTTGAGAAGAGGTTATGAATAAAGATCAGTTTCCATGGCAAATTCTTGTTTTATTTTAACATCATTCATTTGGTGATTTATTATGAGGATAACCTCTTAGGTGAGGACCTCAGACCTTAAACATCATTAATTTGGTGACATTATGAGTTACCTCGGCCTAGGTGATGACCTCAGACCCTCATAACATCACTTGGTGGTGACGAGGTTTGAGCTCGGACACCTCGGCTAGAGGACCTCAAACCCTTAACATCATTCATTTGGTGATTTATTATGAGGATAACCTCTTAGGTGAGGACCTCAGACCTTAAACATCATTAATTTGGTGACATTATGAGTTACCTCGGCCTAGGTGATGACCTCAGACCCTTATAACATCACTTGGTGGTGACGAGGTCTGAGCTCGGACACCTCGGCTAGAGGACCTCAGACCCTTAACATCATTCATTTGGTGATTTATTATGAGGATAACCTCTTAGGTGAGGACCTCAGACCTTAAACATCATTAATTTGGTGACATTATGAGTTACCTCGGCCTAGGTGATGACCTCAAACCCTCATAACATCACTTGGTGGTGACGAGGTCTGAGCTCGGACACCTCGGCTAGAGGACCTCAGACCCTTAACATCATAAATTTGGTGATTTATTATGAGGATAACCTCTTAGGTGAGGACCTCAGACCTTAAACATCATTAATTTGGTGACATTATGAGTTACCTCGGCCTAGGTGATGACCTCAGACCCTTATAACATCACTTGGTGGTGACGAGGTCTGAGCTCGGACACCTCGGCTAGAGGACCTCAGACCCTTAAGTGAGGACCTCAGACTCTTAAGTGTTGGTTATGGCATCACATTCAATAATGACTTCAGAGAGCGCATAGCATTCATATACATTCACAAATAAAGATGGACATTTGCATTCAACAAAAGAAAGAAATTGCATAATATTTACGTGTTTGAGAAATTACATACGAGATTACAAGTAAAAAAAAAATAAAAAAAAAATGCAAAATATAAAAGATTACAAGTCAAACATCTGAAGGAGGAATGTTTGATGGCTCGTCTGGGTCGGCCTGCTCGGTATTGGTCACTTGAGCTACCTCATTTGCAGGGTCAGTATCTCCGAGGTCAGTCCCTTCCAGAGTAACCGTTTGACCAGGGGCAGCAGCTTCATCCTCTATCTCCTGCAAGGCCTGGGCAAACTGGGCATCGGCAAGGCCGAGGCCCACAAAATCTGAGGCCTTATTGATGCCAACCTCGGCCTCCCTTACCTCGGCCCATTTGGAGGTAGCCTTGATACCCCTTTCAAGGTACTCCAGGCCAAAACCTACAAACTCCTCGGAGACCTTATAGTCAGCAATTATTGTCTCCGAGGCGTCTGCAAGAGAAGCCTTCACCGCAGCATCAACCTTACTCTGCAAAGCATCGTCCTTGTCCTTTAGGGCCTTGGTATGGCTCTGAACAAGTGCAGAGATGTCCTTCTCTAGGGATTGGACCTTATTCTCAGAGGTCTGAGCCTTGGTCTCAGCCTCCTGCAGCTCGGTCCTCAGACGAGCAACCTCGGCCTTCAGGGTGCCCTCAACTTTTTCAGCCTCCTGCCCCTTCTGGATGAGAGGCAATTTCCTCAGAGCCCAGTTGGATAGCTGGTACATGGCAGCCGCACCCTGCACAGTAAATGAAGAAGTTAGATGAGAACAACATCAGACGTTATACTTCGGATAAAGAAATGAGTTATACCTGGACTACTCGGTGAAGGCCGAATTCAACCATCATGGGGGTCTCCATGGACCTAAAGAAGCGCTTGTCGGCATCGGTCATCATGTTGTTCAGAGCGTCCATGGCCTGTCGGCTGTGGCCGACCACGCTATCAGAGAGTTTTAACTGGTCCAGACGGGCAGATAACGTGTCGGCCGTGATAGGGATAGCAGTGTCTGAGGCCCTCTTTGTCCTGGAGCTCGGCCTCTGACCCTCAGGAGGATGGACATCGGGTGCCCTCTTCTTAGACTTGGATGTGGAGGGAGCAGGTGGAGGAGCATTCATGCCAGTCTTCTTGACAAGTCTGGACAAGCTTGGAGCCGCCATCTCCCACAACTCGTCCGAAACGTCTGGTGGTTTCTCTGCAAAAGTAAAAAGATACGAGTCAGAAATAAAGTACGTATGATAAGAGGCTACACGGTTAAAATAAAAATCCTTACCAAAGTCAGCTAAGGGACTTCCGCCAAGGCCCGTCCCCGAGAGATACTGGGGGGTCAGCAGATGCTCAAATTTGACAAACATCCCATGGGACCCTTGGTCCTGCAGGGCCTTCACCTTTTTGCCATGTTGCACACTAAGTCCAGGGTCGGCCCTAGCAGCCATGGTAACTTTTCCCCATTTCCGGGGTATTCTCGGCTCGAAGATGGACGAGGGAATGGAAGAACCAAATTCCCAAGGCCCTGAGACAAAAAAGTACCTGGGTTTCCAATTATGGTTGGAGGTCTGAGTGACCAGGAGCATCTTTTTCTCAGGCCTCCGAGCCACAAAGTGGTAATAGCTCGGATGGTTCTTGGCCGAGGTAGGGACGTAACAACCAGCAAAGACCTGCACTGGGAGGTCAGAGTGGTGAACCGCCCTCCACAAGATGATGGCCCCTATAATAACCCTCCAGGCATTGGGAGAGAGCTGCGAGGGGGCCAAATTGGTGAATGATAGAATGGTCCTAATGACGGGGTGGATGGGAAGACGAAAACCTAACTTGAACATCTGCTCGTACAGGTAGATTTCCCCATCCCTGCAGTGCTAGGCCCTCTCTTCTCTCAGAGGTCTCCTTAAGTGGATAGAGGGGCTAATGGAATATAAGTACCTGAAGTGCAGTAAATCCACCTCAGTAATGGTACTCTCGTACTCGTCTGCCTCAGAGGTGTCAACTTCACTTTCGGCATCCTCATCATCGTCAGACTCAACGTCGGTTGGAGCAGACGTAGACGGGTTACCGGGGAACCTCTGAGCAAACTCGGCCTCGGTTACGGCCGACAGAGGAATAGCATTTAGGATGCCAGGCACGGCCACACTTGGCTCTACAAGTTCAACCTCTGAAGAAGAACTAGAGGTGCTTGTGCCATTCTGGGATGAGGCACGACTAGAGACCTCGGCATGGTCAGGGTTCTGGTCAGCCTGAGTAGTGAAGTCCATGGCCTCTTGGAAAGAGTCCACTGACATTGGATCAGAGGTAGAAGACTCAGACTCGGACATCGGCAAATTGTTGGCAGAGGCGTCTGTCTGGTAAAAATTTTCAGGAGGACGAGGGTACACCACCTTGAGAGGAGGAGGAAAGAGGGGTCTGATGGGGGACTCTTGTGACCTACGAGCTTCTTCCTGAGCTCTCTCTATTTGTCTAATTTTATCCAAGGTCTTCTCCTTTAGAGATGGAAAGTCTTCAAGAAGTTGGTACAAGGGTCTGAGCATCTGGGGACGACCCAAGGATTTTGCAGACCTTAAACTTGGGAATATCCTAAAAACTACAAACAAAGATGGCTTGAAAAGTTAAGGGAATTTTAGATCAAACTAAAGAACCTATGCAGGAAGCCTGGCCCACCGGAAAACTCAAGATCTAATCGGAAACCCCAAGATCTCACCGGGAAACTCAAGAACTAACCGGAAAGTTCAAAATTAAAAATATCAAAAACGAAGGAGATGGAGAGGGAGGATACCTGAAGGTGAGATTGGTGAATAAGGTGGAGAGTATCGCGCAGGAAATGAGGTATCCATCGGCGGAACAATCGCTGGAGCAGAGGCTAGCTTCGGAGAGAAAAATTCGCAGAAAACAGGGGAGCAATCGCTTGAACAGGAGAGAAATGAGGAAGAAGAAGAAAAAGGAAGGTTTTAGCCTTTAAATACTTGGGCACGATTCCCAAGGCTCATCATTGCCTTGGGAAGCCCAAGGGACAATTGACAGCATGTGCCAACCAAGTGGGCACGCCTTGGCAATGGACAAGTGTCATGCGGGTATTGACTTTGGGGTGAATAGACCTCGGAGGCAAGAACCCCTTAGCCACCACTCTCGCAAATGACTAAGGGTTGGGGGGTGATTGATATGCCCAAGTACGACCTCGGCCTAGAGGAGCATACCTCGGCCGAGATGAGAGCCGAGACGTTAGCCGACCCACCGGTGCAGGGGGGCCCACGATATCATCCCTCGGCCAAGGCTACCTCGGCCCAGGCCGACACTACAACATGTACTTCCCCCGGAACACTTCTCATATCACAGATAACATCAACTCCAGGTGCCAAGGAATAGTAACCCCGGTCAACAGTAGGCCAAGATGACAAGAAGCTCAACACACCTTCAACATGAACCCTACCTCGTAGGAGGCCGAGGTTACCAGGGACCGCTTATCATCAGCACGCCAATGGCTCGTCCCAGGCCGACATAGGTGTATACCTCGGCTGACATAAAGCCGAGACAGCGCATGACACATCACGAATTGATCGGACGACCTACCCTTATAGCTCGGCCTCTCCTAGGCCGAGGCCATTCACCAGCATGACTGCCAAAGTATCCGTAAACATTTGGATAAGGACACCTGGGCCAAGATCAGTTACAACAAGATTATTCCCCACGTGTGGGGGGAATATTTCATCATCATTACTTACATGTGGACCTGACAGCTGGCACACCCTCATTGGTGAGGAAACTACACACATGCACATTACATGCATAGGGGGTACATTACACCCCCTAGGCATTATATAAAGGGATCATCCCCTACCTTGCAAAAGGATCCAGATATTGAAACCCTAGCTGAAATTCTGTCTATGTTTACACTGTAGAGGGAGAAAGAGCTTGAGAGGTTGTATCCATGGCCATTAGTGCCTTCTTTCAGTGATATTATTCACACACACTCACAGTGGACGTAGGCCGGTTTGGCTGAACCACTTATATTCATGTATTCATTCCTCTTCTCCTCACCTCATTCTTGCCTTATTCATACAACTGTGCTGCCATTGTTACACCTGTATTGAGCTTGAAAACTCCTCACCTGGTGGTGCTGATTTTCGGCATCATCAGCGACGACGACTTCAGGGCCTTCTTTTGTGCGGCTGTACTCTCCCAACTACAACCTTCGATGAGCTGATGGGGAATCTGTGCGTCTACAGCATCGCCCTCACGTGATCGACCCGGAGGAGTTGGGTCTGACAGAGGAGGTCCTCTGACCTGCGGTATGTTCTTATTTGATTTCCTTGATTTCTTTCTTTTTCCTCATGCTTGACTGATTTGATCTTTTTTATTCTTCCTCACACCATATCAGTGTTTCGACCACCTGGCTGAAGGACATCAGGGACTGGATATCCTAGGCGACTGCTCATATTTCGTGAAGCGGTTCTAGTTGCTTCTGGATTAGTGCCATCTGCCTCATTCGAGGAAGGGTTGAGATCTAGAAGTGGGGGCACGTCGTCTCGCCGTAGGGGGAAAGGCACGACGTAGGGATGGGGGATCCTAGAGAGAGAGAGAGAGATTGGGTTCGGGCTGAGTCCCATTAATTTTTTTTTTTCTTGCAAAATGTTAATGTAACACAGCAAAATATATGCAAAAGAAGAAATGAAATTTTTTTTTTTTCTTGTTTAGTGATTAATGCAGATGATCTTTTTACTTTGCTGCTGAGACCGTAAAAAGAATTTGAAAATTGATAAGTATAAAGGAAATTCGAAATTCCATTCAGAGAAAAATGAGTTTTTTTTATTCTAACAAAAGAGGAAAAAAGGGAATTTTTCCAAAATAAGGGTTGCCGATCGGCATGACCCCTGTTCTGCCTATCGGCATGTCAGTCCAGTCCAATCAATCCAAGCCTTTGATTGCACTTTCTTCAATTTCTAAGTACTTTGTGGGGCAAGCTTTTCTCTTATTTCTGCAAGGTTCCTTGTCTTGGCTTAAGAGTTCCCAAGTATATAAAGGGGTGTGGATTGGTTTTTCCTCCTCACACTTTCACTTTCTTTAGTTTCCACATTCTTACTTGCTTACATATTTCTTAGTCTTGTAAGATGGCTCTCCCTGGTAGCATTGAGTTCGCTAACTACCTCGAAGCCTTGGAAGTAATGTGTTCTTACAATGTTGGTAATGGAACCTTTCACATACGGTGAGTCTATTTTTGGCACAATCGGCCCATTGAGTGGAACATACTGATGGAAGCTATCGAGTTTTGGTATCCCGAGGATCATGTCTTCCACTTAGGGTTGGATGAGATCTGTCCTACCTACAAAGAATTTTCTACCATGCTAGGGATAAATCCCAGTGTTGCTGTGGCTTTTCTCGAGTTTTCCCGTTCTCATAGGGAATTACTGGCTGGACTCCTTCATATTTCGCCTTCGGCATCCAGGCCATTGGTTACAAGGGGAATGATTTCCCTTCCAGCGGTGTTTCAATTCGTGCATTCGCAGGACGTGGGTGATGCTGTCTATGTCGTATCTAGGGTCGTCATCCTAGGCCTTGTTTCAAAAGTTATGTTGGTGACCGGGGAGACGTTGGTGGACTCCCAACATGCTGCTATCATTTCTTGGATGTTGTACCGTCGCAACCCTGCGACAGTGATATTGGCTAAGACCCTTAATGGCCTAGATGCCTGGCGGGAGGTTCGTTCTGACTTTCTCAAGGGTAGCTCGGTAATGTTATTTATGTGGGTGTCAGAGAGGTTTCGTGTGGCAATCCCACCTGAGTATCCCTTACCGACGGTTCCAAACTTCTTCTCGTGCTATTTTATTAGAGTAGGCCTGGACATTGAGAGCTGGGGGAATCGGTTTGCAGAGCATGGGGCTCGAGGCCTACGCAAATCTGTGCCTTGGTGGGGGGAGTTATTTCCCATTCTGGAACTCGAGGAATACCAGTATGTCAGACTGGTTGGCCTTAGGCAGACCTCTTTCTACTTTCCTTGGTGATTATTATGCCAATATGGTTGGGAGAAAATCATGCCACCGCGGAAACCAAAATTCTTTCCTATGGAAGATCTGATAGAGAGTGTACGCATGCGGCTTGTTCTCTGTGGGAAAATCATCGACCGTCGACCTGTCCTTCTCAGTCTAGTGGGTGAGTACGGCATGTCTCTAGGGACTACATGAAGTGGTTGTGGAAGAAAGTAGCGGCTAGGATGCTGGCTGTTCAGACTGGTCAAAGGTGGTTTGCCATATCTGACACCATGGAGGGAGGCGTTGTGGTCTACCCCAATATGGTCTGGGCATATCGCTCCATAGAGTGTCTGCGATACTCCATCCAGGTAGGGAAGGTTTGGAGAGTCCAGGATGTAGGTGATGATGGTGTTGGTTCCTCTGGAAACTGCGGGAAGGTCTAGGTTTTGTGTTTTGTGGGAATAATTGGGGTGATGTTTAGGAGTAGTGGGCCTTGCTATTAACTCTGGGGGTTAGTAGGTGTAGTGCTGGAAAGGGAAGTCGTTTGACTCTTTACGCCGATGTAATCGTACAAAAATTTCAGATAATGAAATAAATAAGTTTTTGATCACCTAGTTGTGACCTTTGATGACTTTTTGCATTTTTAATTATCCATACCAATAGCTAAGGCATACATAATCCTTTTATTCATGCATTTGTTAAAATGAATTATCATTCTCGGGGATAAGAAAAGAATAGCATTTCGTGAAAAAGAAAGGGGGTCGCGCTCATGTGAAGCGAATGAGCTGCCTGTGTACCTCTCAGGGTTTTGAAGAATTTTGAAATTTATTTTGGAATGTTTTTAGAGTATCAGGTCCACGTAATTATGGGTAGGGTAAAAAGAAGAGAGCTTTTTTTTAGAATAGAATGGAGATGAGAAGAGTCGTAGTGCGCCGAGGTTTCGAACTAGGGGTAGAATTTCTTGAGATGGTCTAGGTTGGCCGGACGTGCCATTTCTTCCCCATCGAGGTCAGTGAGCATCGCGGCACCATCCGACAGGATTTTCTTCACAATGTAGGGGCTGCTCCAATTAGGCTTGAATTTCCCTCTGGGTCCCAAATAGGATCTATTATTTCTTTGAGGGCTAAGTCCCCCTCTCGAACACCGCAGTCATTGACTATCTTATTGAATGATCGTGATATACGGCGATGATACCCCTGTATGTGATATAGAGCTTTCAATCTCCTTTCATCTAAGAGGTACAGCTCGTCAAGACGGCTTTGGTACCAGTCTTCTTCGCTGACTTGGCTTTCAAGCATGATGTGCAGCAAGGGTATTTTCAACTCCAAGGGTAGGACTGATTCCATGCCGTAGACTAGTGAGTAAGGGATAGCCCCGGTAGAGGTTCGAACTGAAGTGTGGTGGCCCCAGAGGGCACAAAGGATCCTGTGAACCCAATCACAACAACTATCGATCATCTTACTGATGATGGCTTTGAGATTCTTATTGGCTACTTCAACTGCTCCGTTGGTTTGATATCGGTATGAAGAGGATTTATGTATTTCAATCCCATACTCGTCGACTACTTCTATAACCTTCGCCTCGAAATGTAACCCATTGTCTGAAACCATCTCGTGTGGGACCCCATATCAGCAGATGATGTTTTTTCTTGATGAATTCGGCCACTTTCTTGGCATTCAGAACGGCGTATGACTCAGCTTCGACCCATTTAGTGAAGTATTCAATAGAGACTAGGATGAACTCATGCCCATTGGATGCCTTCGGTGTAACTTTCCCTATGATGTCGATGCCCCATGTGGAAAATGTCTAGGGAGAAGTCATGTTGTACAGTTTTAGCGAAGGCAGATGCTGTAAGTTGGAGAAATGTTGGCATTTAAGACATCTTCGCACGTAGGCTTTGCAGTCATGAACCATGGTAGTCCAGTAGTATCCCTGTCGAATGATCTTTTTGGCAAGCATGTGGTCGTTCATGTGGGGTCTTCATTCCCTATTGTGGATTTTCTTCATCATTTCATCAATGTCAGCCCCTGCGATGCAGCGTAGATGGGTTCCATCGAAGTTTCTCTTAAACAGTGGTTTATCACAGACAATGTACTGGGTGGGCAGTCTACGGAGAGTTGCTTGGTCTTTCTTGTCATCCCCTTGGGTATTCCTACCGTGTTTGAGGAGTTGCCAAATATCATATTACTAGTTGTCGGCTATTGCAAGTTCTTCCTTCGTGCAAATCTCGATGTGGAAGCAGTGGGTTGGTTTGTCTTATTTCTGGATAAGGAAGGGAGCCAAGGTTATTCCTCCGGGCATGTAAATCATGGAGGATAAGGTTGAAAGAGAATCATCTAGGTTGTTTTTTTCTCGGGGTAGGTAGTGGAAGGTGATTTCTTGGAATTGGGAAGCTAGTTCTTCAAGGTGGGCATAGAGGGTAAGAGTTTCTCATCCTTGACTTTACATTTCCTGAGTACTTGACCGATGATGAGGGTTGAATCCCCGTAGACATTGAGGTATCAAATTCCTTTCTTGAGGGAAACTTTGAGGCCAACTTTGCATGCCTCGTATTCATTCATGTTGTTAGTGCAGGGGAAATCCAATTTGATGGAAATGGGAGTGTGGGAGTTCCAATCCCGTATCTTTTTTGTTAGTAGCACTATCAAAGAACATTTTCCATCGAAGATCTTCATGGGATACACAAAGGATATTCTCATCTGGGAATTCAAAAGTTTATACATCGGTCTCTTCCATAGGGTAGTCAGTAAGGTAGTCAGAGATGGCTCTTCCTTTCATGGATTTTTGTGTGACATAGGTGATATCAAACTCGGCAAGAAGCATCTACCAACAGGCCATTCGACTGGATAGGGCAGGATTCTCGAGTAGGTACTTGATGGGATCCATTAGAGATATTAGTTTGATGGGGAGGGAGAGCACATAGTGTCGTAACTTTGGGGTGACCGAGACAATAGTGACACATGCTTTTTCCAAGGCGGTGTAGTTAGCTTCGTAACCGTCCAATTTCCGACTAGCATAGTAGATGGCTTTCTCTTTTCGAGTTTATTCAAGGTATTGAGCTAGCCAAGCCCCGGCTACAGTGTAGGTCACAATTAAGTATAGGAGTGAATGAAGACCAGGTTGCGGTGGCAAGCGCATAGGAGGTCGGGTTAGGTATTGCTCAATTCAGTCAAAGGCTTCTTGGCAAGTGATAACTTTGCTTTTTTTTTTATCTCCCCGACAACGGCGCCATTTGATAACTTGGTTTTTTTATGTCGTTGTTTGAAAGCCAAGTTAGTCAAAAACCTTAACATACCTACAAAATATAATAAACTCAAGTGTAGAGGTAAGTAAAGGTATCAATCCACTTCCCAGGGGGTAAGCTAGAGACAAATTCAATTGTAATTCACTTTTTATTTTCTTTTTGTTCTTTTTCACTTTTCTACTTTTTTTTTGCTTTTTCGAATATTAAAACAATTGGGTGAGGTGATGATTTAAACTAAACTAAACTAAATGTGATATGATAATAACTAACTAGAAATTGACTAAAATGGAAAATAAAGTCTAACACTAAAATAAGAGATAGTGAGAACAATCAAGGAATGGGATTAGACCACAAATTTTAGCTATTCTAATTAATTAATTTAATTATTTGAATTCTCCCAAATTAATATCAAAATTACAAACCAACTCTCGTTGCAAGTATAATTATAATAGTAATATTTTAGAAAATTAAGTTTAACACCCCACAACTCTAGAAAAATAGATCTACACTCCTTTTAATTAATCACCCGCTAGGATCGATCAATTAAAATTTATGTAAATCATAGAAAACAAAGTTAGAGTTGAAATTAAAGTTATAATACCCCACTTAAGAAACCCCTATCTCTAGTTCGAATCTAAAATGGGTATTATAACTAGAACTTCGATTTTCTCTCGAAAATCATTTACCCTCTCTCGAGGCGTAAATCTACGGGTGAGGGATCAAAACATTCAAAGGGAAATTTCAAGTAATCAAACTAATTAAACTAAAATAACATCAAATAAGGGTTTCCCCCCACCCCTTGAAAGGGGATTTAGCCTAACATGGTATGAAATATGACAAATTAATAATCAAAGGCATAAAATAAATGAGAAGAGAAAAGAACAATCAAACCCCAATCTCTTGATGCTTAATTGATCTTCAATTCATGAGTTGAAATTCACATCTCTTAATTTGAATGATTTAAACACAATTACATCAAGAATCTCACTCAATTTAATCCTCACAACAATTTATTTTCTCCTCACTATCTAAACAAAATAAAAAAATTCTAATCTAAAAACCTATGCTAAAATATTATTTCTCTCTCTAACACCCTAAATGGGTTTTCTAGAATTAAAAACTTCTTCTTCAAATGGGGTCTTCATCTTCATTTATAGTAGGCACATGGAGCATATTGGATAATTGACATGAGTGTGCATGGAAATGGTGAGAGGAGCATGTGGGTTGAGAGGATATAAAAATCTGATATGGTTAAAGGGGTAGTTTTGGAAATTGGGCTAAGTAGGTAGTTGGGGGTAAAATTGGGACAAAGGGTTAAAAGGGATAATTAGGCACATGGGGGCATTAAGTGACTTATTCTTTGGCAGGTCGTGGCTTTTTATTTGAAGAAAAGGATTTTGGTTTAAGGTGGGTCAATTGGGTTTTGCAAATGGGTTTAGACATGGGTCTTGAGGTTAGATTGGGTGTCGGGTTAATGGGTTCATGGGTAGTTGGGTGAGCTCACGCCGGACTTGGTGGGGTGGCCGGAGTCGCGCCAGACTTGGTGGGAACATCGGCGGGTTGAGGGAGAGTTTGGTCACCGGCGATGGGGGCATTGGGTTTGGACATTGCCGGCCAGCTGGGGTTAGGGGGCGTCAGAGGGCGCGCGATCGGGATGCCGGAGGAAGGCAGCGCCGACAGCAAGGTCGGGGGGGATAGCGGTTTGGGGTTGGCTCTGGCGGCGGGGTCGCGGGGTTTTGGTTTCAAGCCACCATCAGTAGGTGGTGGTATTTTTTGGTTGGGTTTGATGTTATGGAGGTATAAGGTGGTGTGGAAATGGTGATATGGAGGATAGAGGAGAGAGAAAGGGTATTGGCTTGTTGGAGAAGATGTAGTGGGGAGTGATAGGGTGTATGGGGTGTAGGGTAAAAAGGTGGGTGTGAGGGAGGATAAGTGGGGTGTAGGATATTTAGTGTGTGAGTGTTTAATTTGGACCCTTAAAATAATAAAGACTCAACGAAAATTAATAACACTAAAAATAACAAATAAAATCTAACTAAAAATAAAATAAACTAAAAACAAATAAAAATATTAAAACTAAAAAATTAAAATCCTAAGCTTATATAAAAACTAAAATAAAACAAAAGAAATAAAAATTTAAAATCTAAATGAAAATTAAAGTCCTAAAAATATAAAATATAATAAAGTAAAAATAAACTCCTAAAAACTAATCCTAATAAAATAAGACTACACTAAAACTAATAAAAATCAAAATAAAATAAAATTATACTAATAAAATAAAATAAAACCTAGAAAATACTAAATAAATCCTAAAAATAATACTGACTCAAAACTAAAAATCTAAAAAATAGTAAAAGGGCACAAACTAACACACAAGGGCTTCGGGGTAGGTTTAGGCTAGGTTTAAGGTAGGCTAGGATACAGGGGATTGGATATTTAGTTCCATAAAATGCGCATTTGCCTCGATATATAGCTTTTGACACCGCAAGGGACGTTTGACCTACAAGATAAACATTTAAGCACATAAGACCCATATTGTCGAGAATTAGCAACTAAAGTACGTCTATTTGGGGTATAAATTGTACAGTTTTGGGTGCTTATCGGCAAGCTTCATTCCATACCTTGGTTGAATCCTTTTGGAGGAGTTTGAATATGGTTTCACAGATGGAAGTCAATTGGCTGATGAATTGACCAATGTACTATAATTTCCCAAGGAATTCTCGGACTTCTTTCTCCGTTTGGGGAGGTGGCATCTCAAGTATGGCTTTCAGCTTGACAGAATCTACTTTTATCCCTTTCTTATTGACCATGAATCCTAAGAGTTTCCCTTTAGTGACACTGAAGACACATTTATGTGGGTTAAGCCGCATTTGGTACTGTCGCAGTCGTTCAAAGAATTTCTGGAGAGCGGGAACATGACCCTTTCTAGTCTTGGACTTGATAATCATATCATCTACATAGACCTCGAATTCCTTGTGTATCAGATCATGCAGAATGGTTGTGGTAGCCCTTTGGTAGGTAGCCCCTGCGTTCTTGACACCAAATGGCATAATAGTGTAGCAAAAGGTTCCCTAAGGGGTGATAAATGCAGTTTTCTCCTGATGATCAGGGTGCATCTTGATCTGATTATATCCAATAAACCTGTCGATGAATGACTTGAGAGCGTGACTGACTGTGTTGTCCACAATTTATCAATATTGGGTAGTGGGTAATCATCCTTCGGAGAGGCCTTGTTCAAGTCTCGGTAGTCGACACACATGCGGACCTTCCCTCCTGATTTCGGGATGGGTACGATATTGGCTAGCCATGTGGGATATTCAATTACACGAATGATGCCCATGTTCAGTTGTTTGGCTACTTCTTCTTTAACCTTGAGTGACCATTCAGTGTAGAGCTTTCGCGGCTTCTGTTTGACTGGTTTACATTTCGAGAGAGTTGGAATCTCATGCTGTGCTATCTCAGGGTCAACGCCGGGTATATCATCATAGGACCATGTGAAGACATCTATGAATTCCTTTAGTATCTCTTCGAGTTACGTGCGATCCTGCTCATCAAGGGTAGCCCCTATCCTAATCTCACGCATTTGACTACTATAACTGAGATTAATAATGAAAGTTTCATCTTTATAAACTTGAACGTGGCTATGCTATTTGTTATTAACCTTATTTAGATCAGTTAAGAATTATTTATTTGCAAAGTCATCATCATCATCAAGAGTTTGATTTGAATCAAGACAATTAATGTAAGGCACAGCAAGATACTCAAAATCTTCGTTTATTTCATTGATAGGAAAAACAGCGTTAATTACCTCATTAAAGGAGGTCTCGATTACATTAGAGTGAGAGGAAACAACTAAAGGGGAAAGGGGATAAACATCAGGATTATGTTAAATATCAACAGGTGGCACAGGTGCAGCATGCCAGCTGAGAAGAGGTGCATCAGCATCTTTGATGAGGTAGGATGGATTGGGTGATGTAGTGTAATACCCCGTATTTTCATGGCTTTTAAATTTAAGGACTTATTAAATTTAATTCAGATAAATTAATTTAATTTTAATCCGAAATGTTGTTTTAAATATTTACTAGCGTGACAAGAGTTAGTAATTATTGGGAATATATTATTTATTGCATATTACTGGATGAGTATAGTTATATATGAGATTTATTTTTATAATATTGTCACGTGTGAATAAAATGATAATTGTGGAAATTTTAGTCGGGACACGACTGTGTCGTGTCGGGACTAAATGTGGATTAATAAAAGTGAATATTTTATAGGTTGTTCGTATGGTCGTTTTGAGTGCTCCAACGCGTCCGGAAGGGTCGAGATAGTCAGAAAAGTATACCCGGGGGTTTGATTTGGGTCTCAGGGCGTTTTTACGCCTAATTAGTACCTCGGGAGGGCATTTTAGTCATTTTGTATTTTTGGGTAATTAAACCCACGAAAATTAAAGGGGTTATATCAGATGTTTAGGTTATCTCCTAGGGTTAGATAACTCAAAACACTAGAACGGCCATTGGAGAGGAGAGGAGAGAGCTCTCAAGGCATTCCAAGGCTCAAAACTCATCCGTTTACACCGCCGCCACCGTCAACGCGTAGATCGCGAGACGGGGAACGCAACCACACCAAATTCAACACCAAACCAGATTTTTGAAAATCCCAGGCAAGTGTTTATCTTGCTTATTTCGTTGATGCATCTTTCATATTGGTTTAGGAATGATTAGGATGAATTGTATGGAAGAAAAACCCAATTTGAGATAGGAAATTGCATGTAGTGAGGATCTATATGATATTCTGGAAACCCTTTGTCATGTAAAGGATTAAGAGTTTGATTAATAAAATAGTTCTAATCAGATACAAACACTAAAAAAAATTATTTCGGATGATCGGACCATTGGAATCGCTTGAAATTTTAGGAAGTTGTAGCGAACGGCGAGACAGGACTGCTGACAAAAATTCAGCTTGATCAGACGGTCGGATTTCTAAAACTATTATTTTTACTATAAAGTTTTATGTTTTGAGGACTCTTAGAGAGTTTATATTTTGAGGACTCTTCTAAGTAATAAAAAAAATTCAATTAAAACATCATTTTAATTCCGATTTCGAAACCGTTTGAAATTCTCATCTTTGAAAATAAAATTCAAAATCCTTTAATGTAAGGCGAAATCTATATTTTTGGGATATTTTGTATAAGGGATAATGTAAGTATATATTAAAGGGGAGAGACACGTAAGAGAGAGTTACGTTGGAACATAAATGGATATCTACTGAATTGTACATTTGGAAGAATAGAGTCCATGAGGGTTACATAGTAAGTTGGAAAAACCCTTCGAATTAAAGTTAGAAACGAACCATTATACTTCGAATTAAAGTTAGAAACAAACCATTGTACTTGATAAATAATAATGGGAAAATAAGGCTAAATGTTGTGAATGTGGGTTATTGGATAAACCTAAATTGATATAATAAAAGTGGTATATTTATATGATTGTGTATGCATATATTATATACTTGTGAAAATCATGCCCGCGCTTCTTGCTATCCCTGAGGTTACCGCGCTGGGACGATCTTATCTCGTGTGCCTTATGGGGGATATTGACTCGTACCCTAGAAGATAGGAATCTTAGGTACAGGCTATCGAATCGGTAGTCACGGTCCTAAGAGACGTGAGGGTATGTACTGACCTCTTGGACTTGGAAACTATGCTTCGCCTCAATATTGTTTGTGTATGTATTTATACAGTTCGAGAGTGATTCCGAACTTGTATTCCCTTTAGTACGATTGATACGGGGATTGGATAGCAGAGTATGCCCGCACCATAGTTTTTATGTGGGGTGTTGTTATGATATATATATTACACGAGTAGTTAATATATATATAAAATTCTGAAATCTGGAACTGCCTACTGTGATTTGATATGTAGGACATGGTTGATGACTCAAATTATAAATAATTGTTTTGAGAAAGTATAATATGACACTGGAAAACTTAATTGATTAATAAAGTTAAAAGGAGAGCCTTGGATACAAATTGAAATCTTACGTTTTAAATACTTGTGTTGTTCAGTTGTAAATCCTGCGAATAACCTAAGATAAGTTAAACCATTGGGGAAAGATAGTGTGGTATATGACGAGATAGACCATTGGGAAGGTTAGTGCGATAGGTGTGCACATTAGAAGAGAGGTGAGAATTTTTCAAGAGAACGTCGCACTAATATGTTGTTGCATTATCCTGTAATCAATTTAAATACTTGCTAAACGAATTTTTAAATCATATACACTATCGGGCTCTGTCCCGTTTCTATTTCCTTTTCTCTCTTGTATATATATGTATGTATTACAGGTGCCCAGCCACAGGGGCGTCTTACTTAGGATCCTTTGGAAGCGGCATGTGTCGCCCTCTTTCTATTATTTAGTTGCAGGCCTATTGTTTAGACGACTTCATCCATTTGATTCTACTCCTAGTTCAGTTTTATATAGCAGGGGCATGTGTCGCCCTCTTTCTATTATTTAGTTGGTATTGTCATAGATTGAAATTTTTACTTTCAGTACCTTTATTTCGGGATTTATTACTGTCAGGATGTTTTCCTTTAGTGTTGTAAATGTTGGGATTTATTATTGATGATTAAATTCGTATATGTTCAATTCTTTTTTATTCTTAATGTGTGACTCTTTAGATGTTAATGGTTTAGTGTTTTATAACCGGATTTAATAAAATGAGAATAAGGTTTTAAATGGTTTTGACACTTAGCTTAATTATTTAGGGTGTTTAAATTGGAAAAGTATTTTTACGACAGTGATGCTAAGAATGAACCAACTGTTCACCTTGATTTTAATTTAATAAAGGAGTGATCGCCCGGTATTTAATTAGGCGGGGTGTCACATGTAGTCCCTAAGTGGATCATGCAGAGTGCCATCCCCAGTATCTATAAGCTGAAAGATTCCTCAAAGTTGTTGTCCTTAGAATCCCCGATATCAGCTATGGTCTTCTCAGTGAGTGATTGTACACAGTGTTGGGAACTCTCAGCCCCCGGGTAGCTATCTTGAAAAAAAGATCTTCATTACTGGTTTCATCCTCTTGTCTATAGGGTTATACCAAGGCTCGGGGAAGTTGTAGAAAGGGAAATCTTCACCCTCTTTGATGAATCTTTCATTTAGGGAATCTCCTGGAATAGTCCTGGGACATTCTAAATTTTTCTTCTGTCAAGGCTGACGAATTAGTTTGAGTTCTTCTTCTGATGGTTGATTTCCCAAGCCACAGGGAGGAAAGGCCTCCTTCAACACAATAGGTTCAGTTATCCCTTGTTATCTATGCCTTAGCCTCAGTCCGGGCATGAAGTGCATATTCTTGAACATTTGGATTACATTGACATTTCCATAAGGATCGTATTATGGACAAACCCTATCTTCGAAGTCTTCCCCTGCTGGGAGTAGGAGTGGTTAGACCTAAAAGCCTGGTAGAAGCATATCGTTCACCCCGTTTTGGATCTCGAGTACCGAGTTACCGGTGCTTGCATTCTCGGTGTTATCATTATCTCCAAAGATGGTGATAACTTGTTCATTGGCAAAGAATTTTAATTTTTAGTGAAAGTAAAAAAACACCCCTTTGATGTTGTGGAGCCACGATCTTTCGAGTAACAAATTGATATAGGTTGGGATGTCGATGACTTGGAATTGAACAACAGGACTTATAGGGCCAACCCCTATTGCAAGCTTGATATATCCCATTACTTCTCGATGGGTGTTGTCATAGGCATGTACGGTGGCAGAGGTTGGAGCAAGGTCGCTCACTTTCAATCCCAGACAGTTGAGGGTTCTTAGTGGGCACACATTCAGAGTTGATTCGTTGTTGACAAGTGAGAGGGGGACAGTTTTCCCCATAACTTCAACAGAAATATTGAGAGCATGATTATGGTTGGGACCAGTCTTAGGGATTTCCCCTTCACAGAAGGAGAGCATTCGGGTAGAGGTCAAGGATCCTACTAGGTTCACTTCTTCTTCTGGTGTGGTTGAGGGAGGAACTGTGGGTCCTGTGAGTAATTTGTTTAGGGCGTTTCGGAGCAGTTGGGAAGACATAAAAAGTACCCATAGAGTGATGTTTTCTTAGGTCTTCTTCAGTTGATAAAGGACCTTAATTTTTTCAAGAGTCATTTCTGGCATAGAGAGGTTCTCAACACCTTTCCCTTTATCACTTGCTGATGGTTGTAAGCTCGGATTCTGGTAATGTCTCCTGGACCTGGTTATGTGGTTCACGAAAGAGAGGAAAAATAGGAACCCTATTTTTTCATCGATATTGGGTTGCTCAGCTACCTAGTTGATCTCTCCTAGCAGCTCCTCGAATGATATCACTCCACATAGGTTGGCTATTAGACTAGTCTTTCTAAAATAGGGCTCTTCATCTGAGTATTCGAAATCATCCCCCCCATCCGATGGTAATGATAGTGTCTTTCCATGCAAAGTCAATACACTCTATAACTTCTATGGACTCTTCGTATAATTCCTCCCATTCGACAAGGAAATGCAAGACTGAGGGGGCTAGGTGCCCTTGTAATTTCAGAGCATTGAACATCTCGAATATACTACAAATATCACCAGTCTATTGAAATAAATCTGCAATGATATAGACCAGGTCATCTAGACTGACTTCGTCGGGAGGCACTACCTAGTTGTCTGACTCTCGGGCCTATTTTTGAGCTTCTAAGAACATCCCACTGAATCTCTGATAGTCGATGGCAATCTAGGAGGGAAATTTCATCCCGAACTCTAGGAGTTGGTTCAGTATTTCTGATAATTCCATAACTTTACCTCCAGAATGGGTACGGACAGCGATGCAGGCTCTGGTGAGGAGTTATAATGTTTGATCGGCAAGGTTGGTAGGGTGTAAGAGGAAATATGGTCATGTTAGGAGAGGTTTAGGAGAGTATATGGGTATGACTGGAGATTTACTTCGCATGATTTGGGAGATGGGTCGAGTTCTGAGTAATCTTCTAGGAATATGGTGTTTTTATGATTTGGGAGTGGTTATGGGTAGTGTTTGGTTTAGGATTAGATAATGGGGCGATGATAACCCATTTAATTAGGATTTGTATTGTGTTTCAGAGATCGAAACATTAGTCGGTGGCATGGCCAGCAGTTTGGTGATAATCACAATGGGCATCAGGTTTGAAATTCATTGGAAGTGGATTTGGTAACGGACGAGGGTTCAAGGGTTTGATCAGGTTTTGGTTCAAAAGAGCCTCGTAGACTTTGGATAGAGGAGCATGAATCTCGGTGTATTCTTTTCGGATTGGGTTTGGGCGACTTTATGGCACCCACGAAGCGGCAGGCTGAGAAAAGTTGTTGATAGTAGAGACTGTGGTACTAACAGGCTTTTCAAACTTTCTAGGAGAGAATTGTCCAGAGATTTTCTTTGGTTTAAATTCAATCTTGGCAAGACCTTCTTCAATTTCTACTCTAGCTTCTCAGAGGGCTCGAAAGTGTGAGGTAGGAAGTTCTTCTTCACAATGCTGACTTGTTCTTCTTTATAATGCTGACTTGTTCTTCTTCGGAGGGATGATTAGTCATGGTAGCAGCTTTTTATCTCCATTTTTCTATAAAGTTACTGACTGATTCCCCAGGATTCTGATTAAGTAGCTCTAATTCATAGCGGGTGACCTCTAGCTCCTCGTTGTACTTATACTATGAAATGAACTCATGGGCAATGTCTTCCCAACTGCAGATTCTAGATTCTTCAATGGATAAGAACCAATGGAGTGCGCTATCTTTCAAAGTCTTCTAGAACATCTAAGCCATTATTTATTCAAAATCCCCAATGAGAGTCATGGCTCGGTAATAGCTACGAAGATGAATGATCGGGGGTCCACTGCCTCCAAACTTCTCGATATTGGGCATCTTGAATTTCTCTGGTAACCTGGCTTTAGGATAGGGAGACATGTGGGTGTAGCACATGTAGTTCCCGGAGATTCTAACTTGGTTGAATTTCTTGGTTTCCATCTTGAGGTCTTCCTTGACCTTCTTCAGATCTTTCTCTTTCGGATCAATAATTACGGGTAAATTAGCCCCGGTCTGAGCAAGGTTTGGCATTAGCATGACGAGCCCGAGGAGCATTATGATATTTTTCAGGAACCTAGATAGGCTCGGGTGCAGGCAGACCCATGGCGCGAGGGAAAATGACCTTAGGATCTTCGGGGATAGGGACCCAATTTTTTTGCATCTCGTGAACCTCGATTTGAAGGTTGTCAATTTTGGCAGTGAGCCGAGCCAGAATCATCAACAAATTCGGCTGTACATTCGACACATGATTCGTATTCTCCATGGAAGGTGGGTGAGTCTCGAACTCGGAGGAAATAAAAGGACTGACAAAACTTTAGGGCTGTTTGACTGAAGATCGAAGCCAATAGGGAGCCAGGCCAAGGGGATGTGATAGACCTGAGAAGTAGAAAATTTGGAATTTATTTTTGAAAAAGAAAAAAATGGGAAATTCGTAATTTTTTGAAAAAAGGAGGAAAATATTTTTGACATTTTTAGAAAAGATGAGAACGAAAAATGTTTTTGGTATTTTTGATAAAAGAGGAAAAACATTTTTGGAAACTTTTTGGGAAAAAAAGAGAGGAAGAAATTAGAGACGGGTCTCAGCATGATTATTATGTCTATTAGGTTCCCACCTGTATTAAATTTTCTTAAATGCAAAATGAAATGCCGGACGGGACCCGATCCTGGAAAACTTGGGTTTGAAACATATGTAAAGCTATGATTGGACTTGTAACCAGGCTCATGGGCAGGGTACCGTTTTAAAAATTGTGCGAAAAATTGAGCGGCAGGCCAACTCGGAATTTCGGTAGAGTTTCGGGTCAAAATCGAAAATCGAACATGTGTGTCCTAGGCTTGACACCTATATGCGGGTATGAAATTTGGTTGGGTGAGTTGGAAAGGGTTCCCCCCTTTGGTGTGACTTCCACGATATACGTCTTGCTGTTTGAGGGCAATCGGTACGTGTGGATAAGACATTTGATATACCTGAGTGTAGGTGAATTAACTCACTATATACCTTATGGGGATGGTACGCGTGAGAGAGAATTCGATATACTCGACGTACATGAACATGTTCCCTATGATATACCTCCCGTCGTGACTTCAATCATGCGGTATGATGTGGGGGAACCATTCGATATACGTCGAAGTTACTTAGCCAATGGAAGGTGAGAGTCATATCGCTTAGGCTAATTATGACCTCCCGAACCAGCGCCCATCACGAAGTGACTCTCTAGTTAGTGGACAAAATTTGATCAATAACAATGCTCTTTGGTGATGTCGTGTGAATCATGCATGATTCTCTTATTAATATCTTATGGTGAGAGTATCTTTTCTTTATAATGCCAAACAAGGAGCAAAGTACAAGCACGAATAGTAAAGTCGTACCAAGCATGGATAAGGGATGTGTGAGTGATGTGTAACTATTTACAAGTGAGTGTGTGATGAGTGAGCATGGATACATACAAGTGGAGGTGTGTGCTAGTGACACCTAAGCATGGATTTCTATGTGATGTGTACAACATGTGGATATGCGTGATCCTAGATGCACATGATGTGAAGTGTACATGGAGAGTCTTCTATAAGTGTGTGAATAGTAGCATAAGCATGCGGTACACATAATAAAGGGGAAACATGCAAATAGGGGGATATACAAGAAAATAAAACACCCATGTAAATAGAGTCTAGCCCTCATAAAATCATCCCCAGCAGAGTCTCCACTTTGATCATCCCGATCAGCGTGACGTTCATTCCAAGGAAAGAAGGAGGAAGGAGTATCCCCCCGAGGAAGAACTGCATCACAGTCTTGTACCCGTCTCTTTGAAAAGGGCGCTTCGGTCGTCGTCAATTTGGGGTGAATGTAAAGAGATAGAATCGCCAGCCTATTTTGCTCAAAACAGGCAAAAGAATATGTTACCACTTCGAGAGAGCGACATCAAGGACAAACTGATGCATGTGAAACCAATAGATCGAACGTCATGGGGCTAAGTTACGGAATGGGAAGGTGTTAGGCACCCATCCCGCCCTTTTGGTCTCTCATGGGAAAATGTTAATATTTTCCTTTATCCACGTGAAGTGTATGCATGTGTCTATATAATGGAGATTGTAATCGTTCGACCCATACCATGTAAAAGATAGGGTGAGGTCATCCATAGGAATATACCCAAAATAAAAACAAATTTAGAATATAGAATATGAGCGTTCATTGAGATATTGATCGTTATTGGGCAATGATAATGTATGTGGGATGAGACGTGAACAAGCATGGTATATCTATATGTATGATAAAAATAAGGGATTTTGAGAGACTTGGAAAACAAAAGAAATTGGAAAATTGGACTTGAGCCTCGGATTTTAATTCGAGACGCCTACATAGACTATAAAGGCATCAAAGTCAACATAGTTCTAATATAGAATACGGGGAGAATAGGGGTGGGGTTTATCCCATAAATTCGAACGGAATTTTATTACGTGTGTGTGCGTGTAGAAAATGTGTTTTTAGTTTTGGAAAAAGTGTGGTGGTTAATCCCGTTCGGAATTTACGGGTGTAACCCTCTTTTATTTATTTTTGGGTTTTTTATGAAAAATAAAGTGTGTGCAATATACTAATAAAAGCGTAGATGTTAATATGTATGGGCTAGATTATGAATCTAAAGTAACTTATGTAAAAATAAGAGATTTAAAAGAGAGGGAGAAGGAATTGGACCTTCTTTGGAGCTTTGATCTTGGATCTTGGATGAACTCCTTTGAAAATGGATGGATGTTGCTGAGAGAGACGGATATTTGCCAAATTGGGTGTGAAAAGGATGGGTATTTAGGCTTGAATGGAACTTCGCTGACTTCGAGGGGAGGTTGCTAATATCACTGATGCTGATGAGTTTGAAATCCATTGGGGGTGAGGACATGGACCTTATTTATAGGAAATGGGGGGTTCCGATCGGCCTAGCCCGGGGGGTGACGATCGAAAGGTCACCCTTGACACTGTGCCGATAGGCAGGGTTCAGGACCTACCAATTGGCAGTCCCGTTCGAACTTTTCTGGAAAAATGGTTATAGAGCACAAACCATTGATCTTAATCGTGCACGAGGAATACCGTTAGAAAGGTATTTCAGATACCTTCAAGAGTCCTTGGACCGATCCCGGGTTCGGGAGTTCACTTTGGGTCAAATGGGGCTCAGAAGCACACGTCGATCCTTTGGACACGAGATCGTCGAATGCAAACAGATCGTTCGTCCGCATGGTAAGTTAGAATCACGCACGGAGTGGACTGTTGGAAAGGTTAGGAGATTTACTTCGACATTCCAAAGTATTTTGCTCAATTCGGAAAGTTGACCTTGGTCAACCGGGGCCCAAAAGCTCCTGGTGACCTCTCGGAATAAAACGGATCGTTCGTCCACACCGTAGGTCAGAATCGCGCACGGGGCGAATCATTGGAAATTTTATTCAGTTCCCTTTGGAGATTCATTCAATCTCATTTGATCTAAAGAGTTAACTTTGGTCAAACTGATCCTGGGAGAACCCGGTGGCCTCGTGATCGATTTTTGTGAGAAAACTGATCGTTCGTCCGAACGGTTATGGTATTTCCTGCATGGGTTGGACCGTTAGAAAGGAGTTTCAGTGCCCTTCGAAGATTTAAAGAGCTTTCACTCTGACGGAAGAGTTGACCGGAGTCAAATGGGGCCCGAGGGAGCCTATTGTTCTCTAGATCGTCACTCGGAGTGCGACCAAGGTTGGAGTGGAAGGGAGAACTACTAGGAGTCTAAGGGGAGACTTAAGGGGTCCTAGAATGTGGTGTCTACATAGCCCCTCGACCAGTGAGCTTGGAACAAGTGATGGCCGTCGAATAAACACCACATGATGGAGGGAGGTCGGTTCTACGAACCTAAAGGTTGTGGATAACCGATTTAGAGGGCTAAGGACAAATCTGACCTAAAAGAGGTGATGACCGAGGATTGATGTCAATTTTTACCTAAGAGAGGTGAAGACCGAGGATCGAGGTCAATTCTGACCTAACTAATGTGAAGACCGAGGATCGAGATCAATTATGACCAAACTAAAGTTGACCTTGGTCAACCGGGACCAAGAAGCGCCTGGTGACCTCTCGGAGTAAAATGGATCGTTCGTCTGCACCGTAAGTCAGAATTGCATACGAGGCGGATCATTAGAAATATTATTCAGTGCCCTTCGGAGATTCATTTAGTCTCGTTCGATCTTAAGAGTTGACTTTGGTCAAACGAAGTCTAGGAGCGCCCGGTGGCCTTCGGATCGATTTTCAGGGGAAAACTGATTATTCGTCCGAACGGTTATGTTGTTTTGCGCACGGGTTGGACCATTAGAAAGGGGTTTTCGTGCCCTTCAAAGATTTAAAGAGCTTTCTCTCTTACAGAAGAGTTGACCAGAGTGAAATGGGGCCCGAGGGCTCCCGATAGTCTCTAGATCGGTACTCGGAGTGCAAACTAAGTTGGCGGTGGAAGGGAGAAGTGCTAGCAGTCTAAGGGGAGACTTAGCCGGTCCTATAATGTGGTTTCTACATGCTGAAATATGAGCAATTTAAATGGAAGACAATCATTCATTTGGAATTATTAAAAAAATGTTTACCACATAAATAAATAAATTTCAAATGCAAACCATTTTGTGTCTGGAAATTTGAGTCTACAACAAGCTAATTTAAAGAGGGGTCTGACTAGAATGTCACCACATATTCGCAATTATTGGGAGAGGAAAATGATAATTTTGGAGTGACGGATAGAAGCTGGTGGCGATGGCAACATAAGGAGGCAACTCTGAAGAAAGTAGAACCGAGCTCCATAGTGTGTCCAATTCATTTTTTTTAATTAGAATGTAAGAGCATCTCCACTTTCATCCAAAACTTAATAACCTTAACACTATCATTAGTTATCTAAAGGGGGAGTATTGCAATATGGGAAATTTAAACGAAAAACAATCATTCATTTGGAATTATTAAAAAAATGTTTACCAAATAACCGGGTGGAATAACTTTTTTAAAAATATAACAAAATCTTGACAAAAAATAAGTTTGCATATGACTTTTATTTATTTATTAAAAATACATAAATTTAGACATAAACTATTTTGCATGTGGAAATTTCAGACAAAAAACAGGTATGCATCTGGATCATCTCTCTCTAATTTAACCTAGCCTTTGCAAGGGCTATCGAAGATTGTCTCCTCCCCAATTTACCTATATTTAAGCTTTGTTGAAGGTTTTGAAGCCTAAATCTTAAATTTAGGATGCCATTGTAACCATTTGTGTAGCACACTGTAGGTTCTCTAATATTTTTTATATTAATGCAATAGTTAATTAGTATAATTTTAGCATGCAATGTTCTCAATATATAAATTATGCAATATTTAAAATCAAATTATTAACACTTTGTCCTTATATTTTTTTATTCACAATTGAATCGTACAAATGCGTCTCAGCCAACTGAATCCCTGAGACAGCAGAAGCCTTGTTGCCTAAATGCCATTTATACTCTAACTCTAGGTCTTAACTGTATGAATTTAGAAATGTGGTCTTGACTGAAGAGTTGGGACCTAGGTTTATAGATTGGTTTTACATCTTTTGGCAAATGGAATAGATTGGTTTTGTATTGGAACAAGACAATCTGGATCACTTACCCAAAAACATAAGACAGAGAAATATTCTTAAGCAAATACAACTGAAATTGGGCAAAGGATAACCAAGATCAATTTAAACTCAAAATCTGCGATACTCGTTGCACCTCTTTGGTCAATATGGTTTGATTACACTGGTCAACTGATTCCGAAAATGGGTCAATATGGTCATTTAAAGGAACAAAACCCCTCGGCAGCAGAGCAAGTTCTTGGGCCATAAAACTGTGAGTATTCCAAACTTGAAGCAAGCACGGTGTTGCAGAGAAGGCACTTAGGCCATCCATAATGGTATACCTGAAATATATGGTATTAAGCTGTGAAAACTGGTGTTGGTTCACAATGGGATTCGTGATATTAACGGGAAAATGTGGGAATCCTGGGACGTTTGGGTTTGGAGGAGTTATAAACGTATAAATTTTGGACTTTTGAAGTTACAAATGTGGAACAAATCAACGTTTGGAGTGTCCAAATGGGCAACTATTCCACGTCTGGGAGAGACGTGGAACAGTTCCATGTTTGTCCTCCAAACGTGCAAATCATCTACATTTTCAACCATGTCCCCTCCTCTAACCAATCCATTATCCTTCCCACAAATTTACGAGAGGGTTAACAAATTCCCTCCCTCATATATCGGTTATTGTTCCCATCATGACTCAACTAAAGGATCCACAATAGATTTATGGTACCCGTTGTGGATGGCATTATGCAAAATCACTTTTTAATTGAACGACCCTACCCACCTTTGTTGCTCTATATAATGCATACACACAACACACGCATACAATCCAGCACCCAAAAAACATATACTTGGACAATGTCCATTCAATAATATATTCTACATACATTGAGCTGAGAATTCCTATAGGGCCATCATCGCAATTCCAAGAAACACGCACTTTTATTTGGCAAGAAAATAGAAGCTAATCAGTCCTCATCATCATCAATAAATTTCTCCTGTGGGTTAAAATAATTGGAAAAACAATTAATAAAGATAGTCTTATTTTGGAGAGACTCATCCCCCCTCCCCCAGCCTTCTTTGTTTTATAAAAGAAAATGGTGCAAGTTTTTATAGAAGAATTATTGTAAAATTCACTTGCATTGGTTCATTTCTTCTGCCCAAATTCGGATTTGGGCCAGCGCCCTTAGAGGGGTATTATTTACGATTAGTCTATAATGGAGAAATGATATGCAAATTGGCGATCTGGAAAAAGAAGTGTCTATATATATATATATATATATATATATATGCAGCACATGCATTCAAACTATAACCTCTCTTTTTTTTCTTTTTTTTAAACATCCCAAAGAGGATTTGATTAATGTGACTAGCATAACAAGAAAAAGAATAGTCTAACTGTCACATCCCGATTTTGTCGAGGGTGAGGGTTAACCTGATAATTGCTAAATCATAAATAAATCTGAATACTGAAATAACTGAGGCATTTATTAATTCTTAAATGTGTTACAACTAAAATCTAGGATCAATACAAAAGTATTTATCCTGCTAACTATGCTCATTTTCTTCTAATATGACATTTCTTTGTCTCTATGTACCAGCTGAACTCTGAACTATTCATCATGGCCAATTGGTACATGTGTAAAATAACTGAAAAAGAAGGAATAAGCAAAACTTTGCCCAGTAGATAATTCCAGTTCTAAAACAATGTAAATATAGGAATAGCATAACTGGGTTTGATATGCTCGAAATATAAAATAGTGTACAGTAATCTGAAGCAAAATGGAATATCAACATAACTAAACAGGGGTATACTGAAGCCTACGATATATATGAAAGAATTGTATGGTGATTATAACAAGATATGGTGTTTATCGAGTTATAAATAAGGTTCAGACTATAATACGATAACCCATAAATTATCGTTCATAGGGGCTACAAATGTGTAGATATATCGTTATAATATCGCTCAAGGCATAAAATGCACTTGAACAGGCAATCTCAAATAATTTGGGAATAATAAATAGGCACACTTAGATAAAGTAGTACTCATGCGTAGAGAAAATATAACAACAAGGAACTCAACATCTGAGTCCTTCAGGCCAATTAGATTTACCGGGGGTTTACCAGGTCTAATCCCTGGATTATACGGTATGCTACTAAAGGTTTCATTGATAATAGTTATAAAATGGCAGACTATTCTGCAAATCAGATAATTGAAACCAAAGTTTAATAACATGCAGGATATACTACAATATGGTAAAACAGTTTAAATCGGTGTTCAATGGGATACAGTGGTGTACCGCAATCCGGATAATTAAATAGGTTGTCAGGATTAGATTGGCTTAAGTTTAATCAGATAAAAGATTGAACCAATATTCACGGTACAGTTAAACTATCAAAACGTTCATAAATGGGAATAAGAGTTCAATGCTATCACATAGTGATATAACAAGCAGTAATGTCAAAGACATAAGTTCAAGGTATAATAGTGAAATAGAACCACCTACCGGAGTTTACGAGCTTTTCGTTATTATTCACTGATCTTTTATTGTTGCATTCCAGTTCCAATAGCTATTTGGCTCGAGGGTCTAAATGAAAGTGGTTATATCGGTGTTTGGAAAAAATGGTTCGGGTTTAGGATATTTGATGTTGTTCGGTAAATACAAATAAAGCTTATACTATGATAAGCACAAATCTATGAATTTTGTATATAATTCTAAATCACGCTTTTCAATTCGTTGACAAAATAAGTAATATTTGGAATTTAGAAAATATGTTTATATGGCACTCAATATTTGAATAATATAATTTTTGGGAAAAATATTATTTATATGGAATCAAAGGATTCGATTTGTTTGAATAAGCAATGATTTTATATTTTATGAAAATATTAACGGAGTCAAATATACTATTTGACTATTTGAAAAAAATTCACAATTTTATACGAACAAAAAGATGTTTTTTCGAGTATTGTCCCGATAGATAATTTCAAAAATATTAATTTTCACTGTTGGTCCGGAGATTAATTATTTAATTAAATCGATTAAAATATTAGTTTCAATCCGATATCATGCTAATGTTTATTATTCCTCGTTGACCATATTTTATATTATCTGAGTGTCAATATTGTTACAGTGAGCATAAAATTAATGTTCGTAGCACAATAAAATTAAATTAAAGTCGAAAACCACCCTTCCTTATTTGGACAATAAACCCTCGGTTATATCACTTCCAATATTAGTCAACACAACACAACAATTTGTCAATCAACTGCATAATCACATTTTTAATAAAAATGGCTCGTAATAGCGTCTCAAATCATAACGACGTAATTTCGAATCGTTTGGTGTGGTAACTTGTTTTAAACATATTTTGAAAAGAAAAGTGACAATTTTATTAGAAAAATGACGACTAGTCCAAATATATTCAAAAAATGTACGATTACTCGTACGAGTCGGGATTTCGTGTTTACGACCATTTATATACGTAAATGAGTATAAATTATAAATAGGTATTGTTAGGATTAAAAAAAATCACAGTAGCAAATAACAAATTGATGTTACACTACCCGAACATCCAAACTGAAATGAAATGGAATTCAAACAAAAGAAAACAACAATAACAATAATATCATATCCATATATGTATACACACACACACACACACACATATATATATATATATATATATATATATATATATATATATATATATATATATATGCATTTTATACTTAAAGAAAAAATTTTAAAAAAATGAAAACAGTAGAAACCCAAATGGGGTTTGGTAGTCGTCGGCCACCACCAAGGAAAGGGTGGGGTCAGCCGCTCAAATCACACACACACATCTATACATAGAGACATACATTTATATAAATATATATATTAAATCTTAAAATTTATCGCCGAAATAACAAAACAAAAAGAAATTAGATGAAGAAGAAGGAGGTCGCCGGTGGAACAAGGGAGGTCGGGGCGTGGCTTGGGGAGAGGTAGGGTGATGGAGGCTCGGGGAAATGACGGCTCGAGGGAAGAGGGAGAGATCGGAATTGGTTTATGGGTTTGGGGATTTTCTCTCAGAGAGAATTCATAAGTTTGGATTTTGAAACCAACCAAACTAAAAAACAAGGTTTGGCTTATATATATAGTAAGGATAAGGGTCATAGTTTGGATATTTAAATTTTAACCACAAAAATATTTGTAAGTTTAATTTTTGAACTGAGTCTCTTAATAAACTATTAAATAACTACTCCAACTTTTTATTCGAGTCTTACCGATGATGTCGTGTTGGGATTTTGACTAAAAATAATTAAAGTGTTAAATAATTTAGTAATACCTACACATAAAAATTATGGAAATTGTTGCTTGGCTTAAAATTAATTATTCGAGTAATATAAACTCATTTAATTAATAAAATATATTTTGGGATATTACAATCTATCCACCTTAAAAAAAATCATCCTCGAAATTACGATATCATGAAGTTTTAAATCTCATTGTACGTATATCGTCTAGGTATGTAGCATATGTGGAAGGATAGTTCATGAGTTTATAATTTCCCAAGGTCGGTCTTCGCACGATTATTGAGATATTACAACCATATAAGAAATAACGACATAATCAGCAATATACTAAGAAATTTGATTCAATAGTTGAAGTGAATGATGATACTGCTCAACAAGTAGAAATATCAGGATGGTTTCAAAATAAATAGCCCATACTATCTGTTTATAGGCTTTAGGGTAATAGTAATTATATACAACAACGTCAATCCAATAAAATTGGAGACAATCGATCCAGGTAACTGGAGATAACAGTAACCGAAAAGGGTTTTCAGATAATTAATAGGCATTTTGATAAGCTTTTGCAAGTATCGTATATCGAAATAGGGTTTTTGGTAACATGGTTCGTATATGGTCTCTTGGTTTGAGGTTCGTTTCAGATAAGGCATTTCATCATGCTATACTAATAGTTACGGGTAAGAGAATATGATAGGTCGAATCAAGGGTTTTATAATAACAATATTGTATAGTTGTTTGCATAATAGGTGTTTGCATGTAAAGGTCGACATTCGGCAGTTTATACTCGAAGGTTTTAGAGGTTGGTTTTTCCAAAGTTAATCCACACGAAGTTGTTGTTAACTAAACCGTAAATTATGTGTTTCAGGATTCTCATAATTAATCGAAAGAAATTTCGCATTCTAGGCTAAGAGTATATATTTTAAATAGTCACTTGATCAACCTTTCGATAGTTGATATATAATAAATGTTCTCATCTTCGTTTTCATAATCAAAATTGATGATCTTTAAGGTTAAATAAAGACTTTCTCGGCTAATTCGTCAAGTTTGGTTCAAAGTTTACTAATTATGTTAAAGGTGAGCAAACTTCGATGATAAAATGTTGATTATGATCACTAGATCAAATATCTTGTTCCATCTAAATACGATGGCTATTATAAGAATTTTAATCCATATTCTAGTGATGCCATACTTTACGTTTATTTTTTCTGCTAGCATTTCTATTGATATAGAACATGTTAAGGAAGTACTAAATTGTTTTACTATGTTTATGAAATCACTTGCCGGTTCATTTAAAAGTTTTCATACTAAGGAAGAACGTATCTTGAGATCTTAACATAATGTGTACTTAACTTTTTGAACATCAAATTAACGTATTTGTAAAGTTTGATTCCTATGAAATCACTAATTGAGGTATAAGGTAGTGTATGATAAAGGTTGGATAATTTAAGTAGGTTTCTTGATTTGACTGGTTCTGGGGTTTACATGAATTTACTAAAAGTTACTATATGTATGACATCTAATAGTGCAACATTATCCTTCAAAGATTTTCCATACTTATATCAGACAAAAGGATTCTCTAATTTATATCGGTGCTATGTTAGATATATCCTATAAATTTGAAAACTTTGGATCTCTTAGATGAATGGGGTTTACGTAATCCAAGGTGTAATACTGAAATAAAAATAGTTCTTTTAAACATAGTTCATATAATAATGGAAATCAAGTTACAAACATCTATATCATTTAATAGAAAGATACTACTAGGGAGAATATTTATAAGGGTGTATTGCTCTCAATTAATATATATACTGATGTATTCAAAGCTAAAGACACTAATGCTTGGGCTTTCTAGCATTGGGTTGTATAATAAAGGGGTAAGATACTATCAAATTATGATGAGGTTTCGTCTAAGCTCATTCACTTGGGTGATAGGTATAATCTAAAAAAGCATATTCGTATTCCAACATTCAGGGTTATCTAGTATTCTAGGTACGTCTATTTTTTTTTCTACGCAATGACTATAGGCTTGTTCACATTAATCATATTACTATAAATTCCTCTACCGGGAATTGAAAATAATCAATAGCTTGTATAGGGATAAAAGGGCAAATTTGGTGAGTCAGTATACTATCATACATACTGAATTGTATCCTTTTTAAAGTCCATTCGGCGTTTCTGCTTCCAACTCGAATTCTATTGGGTGAAGACGCATTTCAAACCTAGGTGGCCTAACGTTACTTGGAATTTCTCATCCTCCACTAAAAGATTAGGGTCTCCTATATTTATCCAAAGGCAACACAAATATAAAAGTTAGAGAGTACTCTTAAATGAGGCTAACCAGATATCTGAAGTACTGGTAATAGGGTGAACGTAAGTAGATATAACGTGGTCTAAATCTATGATTCTATTAATTTGGGCGGTTACGGTATACAAATGATAACGAGACGTGTAGAAATTTTAGATGCTAAAGGGTTCCATTGATGTTTAATCCTAATCCGTCAGTGCTTTTGAGTTCTAAAAGATCATAAGGGTACGATGTTGAATAATCATTCCGGGATACCTGCTAAATATTCATAGGGAAGAATTCTCAAATTAGATGGGTCACTAATTCAATTATTTAAAGGATCTTACATACGTTGCAAGTAATTAAACTATACCAAATAAAGAGTCGGTTAATCTAAAGTTTATCGTAACGCATTAGGAATACATGTTGTCGAACGTAATTTATCGGATGTGGTCATGGGATGTTGTATAATTAAAACATAAGGTTCCGGTACATGTCTATAGATTTGTTTTCTACAAATATGTAATTATTTCTGTTAATTCACACTAACTTAATAACAAAGGGAACGTGTAAGTTGGGACTAAGGATTTTAGAAAATGAAAAACTCTAGCTGATTAAAGTAAACAACTATTAATCCATGCAAAGTTTAGGTCATTTTGGTCATAAATGACAAAGTCATTAACATGGATGGTTAACATTCACATGGTTTATTCATATTTCTTCCTACGTAAAAGGATAAGGGAAACTATTTGTATTCTTATTTACCTGTCAGAATGGAAAAGTCATATTATCTAATAGCTCGATTATTTGATTTCCATATTAGGGTTCCTTTATGAAAATGGGTTATAAAAAAGATACATTTAGGATATCCCAGTCATGGAGAGGTATGAGGTAAGCTTTCATGTAATTACAAACTAGGCTCGTTGTTTAGGATAAGAATTATATATGTCGACGGAGTCCATAATATTTTTGGTGATAAGATTTTCAATAACATTCTAAGTCACGATAAGTTGGGGAAATAATTTAACGTTGGTTACAAGATTATGGTATTGATTAAATAATCGAAATTCGTAATCAAGTTCATGTAAAATTCGGGAAAATTATAATCATGGAATAGGATCCAGTAAGTAATACCGTTACGTTCTAAAGAGTAAAACGATTAATCGTAATATTTCTAATACCTTCAAACTTTCTTTTAAAGAACTCCTAATATCTATTAACAATTCTCTTTGAATAGTTGCTTATCTACTCCTGAACAAGTACCATTTTAACATAAGTAATTCTTTTCGTAATCTAACTGGAATAGGATACAGTATACTAAGAATGCAATGCGGAAGATGATAATAAAAGGTCAACAGAGAAGTGAAATAACTTCCAAGAATGAAAGATTTTAGAATTCCAAATGAAGTAAATCATTTTCAAGGGGAGAATCAATTGAATAATATAGACAAAAGAACAGAGTTTTACATACATACTTATGGAGTATAGTGTACACATTCCCGTCCTAAGATAATTTTCTTAATATATTTCTAAATTGTCAATCACATCGTTAACAATCACAAAAATTTTAATGATTTGTTCAATCACGTACCATCTCAAAACGAAACAAATCACATATCTCCAAATCGTTGTTCAAGAACTTATTCTCGCAATCCCTAAATACATAGCGTAGGAATGTCCATTATTATTTATATCCTCCAGAACCTTTTTCTAACTAAGAACCTTTTTCTAACTAAGATCCTGGAATTTCACATATAATGTCAAGATCGATTTCCTTACTCAAGTCTAAACATCATACTCTCACTATCCTTACTGTATAAATCACTCACGTGATACAAATGCTCAACTTACGTCCCGCATAGGCTACCTAACATGGTTGAGCTTTGATACCAACTGTCACATCCCGGTTTTGCTGAGGGTGAGGGTTAACCTGATAATTGCTAAATCATAAATATATCTGAATACTGAAATAACTGAAGAATTTATTAATTCTTAAATGTGTTACCACTGAAATCTAGGATCAATACAAAAAAATTTCTCCTCCTAACTATGCTCCTTTTCTTCTAATATGACATTTATTTTTCTCTATGTACCAACTGATCTCTAAACTATTCATCATGGCCTATTGGTACCTGTGTAAAATAACTGAAAAGGAAGGAATAAGAAAAAATTTTGCCCAGTAGATAATTCTAGTTCTATAACAATATAAATATGGGAATATCATAACTGGATTTGAAATGCTCGAAATATAAAACAGTGTACAGTAATCTGAAGTAAAATGAAATATCAATACAACTAAACAATGGTATACTAAAGTCAGCGATATATATAAAAGAATTGTATGTGATTATAACAAGATATCGTGTTTATCGAGTTATAAATGAGGTTTAGACTATAATATAATAACCCATAAATTATTGTTCATACGGTCTGCAAATGTGTAGAAATGATGTTACAATATCGCTCAAGGCATAAAATGCACTTGAATATGCAATCCCAACTAATTAGGGAATAATAAATAGGCACACTTGGCTAAAGAGGAACTCGTACGTAGAGCAAATATAACAACAAAGCACTCAAGATCTGAGTTCTTCAAATCAATTAGATTTACCGGGGGTTTACCGGGACTAATTCCAAGACTATACGGTATGCTACTAAAGATTTCATTGATAATAGCTATAAAATGGCAGACTATGCTGCAAATTAGATAATTGAAACCAAAGTTTAATAACATGCAGGGTATACTGTGTGACACCCCGCCTAATTAAATACCGGGTGATCAGTCCTCTATTAAATTATATTAGAATATCCAGTTGGTTCAGATTATGCATCACTGTCGAAAACCTTATTATTAAATACTAACCACCTAATATCTAAAAAAGTTGATGTCAAAATTTTATCTTTTAATTTATATAAAACTAGGTTACGAATAATAAAAACACTCAGCATTCACATCAATCTCATATGATAAGAAATAACCGCAATAATAAATGAAACAGGAGGAAAAGCATTTACAGTCTAAGTCCCAAATACAATAATCCAACAGAAATAAACTCAACAACTGAATACAGTAAATAACTAAATTCAAAATCTCTGAATATCTGAATAGAAAAGGGGGGAACATGCCATAACTGATGCCATAACTCAAAAGGGAAGAAACAATAGACATAGAAGTGTCTACTACTAAGGTCTTGTAACTTGCACATCAGCTACAGGTCGTCAAGTGAATGGAACTCCTATGCTTGGTGTCCCTATGGCTGAGCACCTAATATAATTTGACAAGAAAAGAGATTTGCACAAAAGGTGTCAGAACCCGAGTTGAAAACAGTTTAAAAATCAACAAGTCCTTAAAATGAGTCTATAGCACATATATTAATCATGTTAGGTTATCGAACTCACTTGAGATGCTCACCTCTCATCTAATGTGCACGCCTAATTTACCATCGAACCTTATTAGTTTCTATTCCCATGCCAACTAGTTCTTTCTCGTCTCATATCTACTCATAGCCCAATAACGTTCCCATGTATTTCCCTCGCTATATGCATAATACCTATAATTAGCTTCTCTTTAACATGGATAAGAGCTCTTTCAATTTAATATAGGTAAAGTGTTCATCAAATTAGTTCATTTCATATTTCAGTTTTATTTATGTCTACTTAATTCACACAGTGGATAGTATCACAAGAATATATATACATACACTTTATTATATACATATATAATATTGCACCCCGAGACACAGCTGCGGTGCATGCATGCTATCATTAATTGGTGCATTGCTTATTGCATAAAAGATTAAAGGTTCAATCTCTTGCAAACCATCGAAACAACACACATTGGAGGCGAACATAGTTCCAAGTCGATGGGCTACGCACATACCTACGCACCCATACGAACGTCATCATTATCATTCTCACATATAGCACGTACCTAGGTTCTATGCTCTAGTGGTACAAATCAAAATCCCACCTGAAGGCTCCTTAAGGCATAATTGTCCACAACGCACAACCTCCGATCGATAGCAAGCAGTGTTGGTATGTCGTACACATAATAGTTCAATCAATAAGTATAGACACAACTTATTATATTCATCAAGTGTTCACGCAACCTAAGTTCCCGAATTTATATGTAGTATATTCGTCCCTACTACCCACAATACTTCAATTGTATGACTACCTCTCTATTGTATACTCTTTAAGGTTCTTTCGTTCCAACCCATTCCCTTAGTAGTTACACAATTCCTCTCACTACTAAATTATGAAAAGAAGCCACTCTATAATAGCGTAGGTCATATTCTCTCACTTAAAGGAGCCTAGAAGGATTTTGGTAAAAATTGGAGTTTCTGAAATCTTGTTAGAACCTGGGGATTCTCGTTCAAATGAGGTCGTTCGAACGATATTCTCACATCGAACGAACTCCAAAATCTCGTTAGTAACCTCCATTAACAACAATTTAATCCCAAATTTAATTTCGTGGAAATCAATATATAAAACCCAGGATTATCATACCCAGAACATGGTTATTCAACTACATGCAAACCTATACCCCCAATTAAAGATTATACCCAAATTCATAATATCAAGGTTATTTCATCAACTACATTAACATGAGTCATATATGCTCTAAAAATTTTGCAAGATAAACACTTGCCTTTTGTGAACTTCTAATTCGCTAGATGAAATTGGTATAGGGGTGATCCTCTCTTCATGATCTACGCGTTGGTGAAATTTTTGGGTGTGAGAGCTTGAGTCTTTACCCTTGGGCTCCTATGGAGTTCTTCTTCTTCCTCTTTGGTTATCTTTCTCTCTCACATAGGTTTGGAAACTCACAGATAAACTATTACCCACATACTCTTCCCTTTTAATTTTCTATTTTCGTCCATTTTAATTCCAAAAAACCTCAAAAGACTAAAATACCCCTCTGGGTGTCGGTTTGGCCTAAATTGCCCCGAAACCCAAATAAAACACTCGAATAGAATTTTCTGACTATTTCGACCCTTCCGGACTCATCAACGCACTCGAAATGGTAATACAAGTTACTTAAAAATAAATTATCTTTTTAACCCAATAAAGTAATACCGACATGACTCGCATGCGCGTCCCAACTAAATGTGTTGCAACTGTCGTATTTTTTACTCTCGGACATAATAATATTTTCGTAATCATATATTACTTTACTCGCTAAGTAATACTCAAAATAATTATCATCAACAAATACTAACTCTCGTCATGCTAGTAGTTATTACATTTAAATTCGGATTAATTATAAATAAATTTTCACCATTTAATTTAATTAATCCTAATTACATAGTTAAAATAAAATCCCTCAAAAATATGGGGTATTACATACTTCCCCCTAATAACGGAATTTCATCCCAAAATTCGGAAAAGGACAAAAAAAGTATACCTGGTAGGAATAACTCTGGATATTTATCCCGCATGTCATCCTCGTGCTCCCAAGTAGACTCCTCTACATTATGATGCCGCCACTGCACTCGTGCTAACGACACTATCTTTGACCGCAGTTTCCTCTCACTACGATCTAGAATCGCAACTGGACCTTTCTCGTAGAAACGATCGGGCTATAGATCAATCTCCTCTAAGACAATATGGGTGTGGGCCAAGTCATCCCGAAGATATCTCCTCAGCGGGCAAATATGGAACATATCATGAATCCTATGTAGGTGCTCCGGTAACCCAAGTTTGTAAGCTACTGGCCCAATCCGCTCAATAATAGGGAATGGCCCAACATATCTAGGCGCCAACTTCCCTTTCTTCCCAAACCGCATTACCCCTTCATAGGAGATACTTGCAACAACACCTGATCCGCCACACTGAACTCCTTGAAGAACCTCTTGGCATCGGCGTAACTCTTCTGCCTATCCTGAGCAACCCGAATGCGACTCCGTATCAACTCAATCTTAATCGAGCTCTCCTGAATTACCTACAGTCCAAGTATCTTGTTGTCCCCCACCTCAAGCCAACACGTTGGGGAACGATAAGGTCTAGCATATAACGCCTCGGACGAAGCCATGCCAATAGTAAACTAGTAGGAGTTATTATAAGAAAACTCCACCAGGGAAAGATACTTCTCCCATCCCCCTCCAAAGTCAAGGATACGCCTCCGCAACATATCCTCCAACATCTGATTCGTCAGCTCTGTCTTCCCGTCCGTCTGCGGATGATAGGCCGAACTTAATCGTAACTCCGTACCCATGGCCTGCTAGAAACTCTCCCAAAATATGGACACAAAAATCTTGTCCCGGTCGAACACGATGTCAAGGGGCACCCTATGGAGTCTCACGATCTCGGCAATGAAGATCTGAGCATACTGCCCTGTAGTATAATCGGCCCGAACTGACAGAAAGTGAGCTACCTTGGTCAACCGATCCACAATCACTCATATGGAATCGTGACCCCTCTGTGATGTCGGCAGCCTTATGATGAAATCCATGGAAATTCTCTCTCATTTCCACATAGGGATTTCTAATGGTTGTAGTAATCCTCCCGGTCTCTGATGGTCTGTATTCACCAGCTGACAAGTGACACACTTCAGCACAAACTCGGCGATGTCTTTATTCATGCCACTCCACCAATACTATCACCCCATATCCTAGTACATTTTATCCCCTCCAGGATGTACCGCAAATCGTGAACCGTGTGACTCAGCCATCACTGCATGTCGTAGCTCTTCCCCCTCTGGAACTACTAGTCTGCCATTAAAGCGTAAGCCCCCATCCGAACTCATGGAGGAGGACTCTTCTCCTCGGTTAGAAGATGGATAATTCGATCCTGACAGAAGGAATTCAGTTCCTGAGCCTGTATCACCCTAGTAACTATCTCTGGTGTAATCGTCATCACCGACATGAATGAGCGGGCAACTGTATCCTGATGCTCGAGTTCTTTCCATTTCGCCTTCCACACCTCAGCTCAACGCGTCTTCTACCATGCTAGCCTTCCCCAGGTGGTAATGGATTTCGAACTGGTAGTCCTTCACAAATTCAAGCCGCCTCCGATGATGCATATTCAGCTCCCGTTGCATGAACATATACTGTAGGGACTTATGATCCATGAACCGGCGAAATTTCTCCCCCCATAGATAATGTATCCATATCCGCAATGCAAACACGACTGCCGCTAACTCCAAGTCATGGGTGGGGTAACTCCTCTCGTGAGGCTTAAACTTACGGGAAGCATAAGCAATCGCCTTATCCTCCTGCTGAAGCACACCCCCAAGTCCTAGTAAGGACGCATCAGTGTAAACCAGGTATTCCACCCCCGGCCTGGGTAGGGCTAGAACTAGTGTTGAAGTCAGCTTGCCCTTCATCTCGTCAAAAGCTAACTGGCAGGCATCATCCCATATAAATGGCATCCCCTTACGAGTCAAGTTTGTCAACGGACCCGTTATCTTCGAGAACCCCCAAATAAACCGCCTATAGTATCCTGCCAGCCCCAAGAAACTACGTATCTCAGTCGGCGTCGTGGTCTATCCCCACTCCATCAACGCTGACACCTTCCCTGGATCTACTGGTATCCCTTCCGCAGAAACGATGTGCCCCAAGAACTGAACCTCTCTCAGCGAAAACCCACATTTCTCATATTTCGCATATAACTCGTGCTCACGTAGAGTTTGTAAAACCATCCTCAGACGCTCAGCATGATCCTCCTCAGTTCGGGAATAAATCAGAATGTCATCAATGAAGACAATAACAAACTAATCTAAAAACTCTCTAAACACCCCGTTCATCAAGTCCATGAAGACTGTCGGCGCGTTGGTTAGCTCAAATGGCATAACCTTGAACTCGTAAGATCCATACTTCATCAGAAAAGTAGTCTTAGGGACATCCTGCTCCCTAATACGTAACTGATGGTACCCCGACCTCAAGCCTATCTTCGAAAAATAAGAATCTCCCCTCAACTGGTCGAATAGGTCATCGATTTATCGTGACCTTATTCAACTCCATCTATCTTCTTTACAAACAGCACGAGAGCACCCCAAGGTGAGGTACTCCTACAAATGAAACCTTAACCCAGTAACTGTTCGATCTGATCATGTAGCTCCCTCATCTCTACCGGAGCCATACGATAAGGTGCACAGGCTATCGGCCGAGTGACTGGCGCCAAATTTATCACAAACTTTATCTCCCTGTTGGGCGGTAATCCCGGTATGTCCTGAAATACATCAGCGAACTCACGAACAACCGAAATCAAATCATGCGGTATCACCACTCCCTTAGAGGTTTCCTCCTCTATATAATATAAATGGGTCGACAAACCTCCCTCAGGACGAAGCATCGCCACCAAAAACATCTCCTAACCCGGTATAGCAAATAAAATACTACGGCTATAGAAATCAATTATAGCCCTAAATGTAACTAGCCAATCTATCCCGATAATAGCATCATACTCGTGCATCTCTAAGACAAGCATATCGGCCGGTAAAATCAATCTCCCAATCTCTATGCCTACTCCCCGACATATAAAGAATATCAAAGACCCATAACCCATCGGTGAGTATACACTAGTAACTGTGCTATTTGTCGTGTCTAATAACCCCGTGACACGTGCAAAACTAGTGGCAATAAAACTATGTGATACCCCCATGTCAAAAAATATCCACCCCATAGTCCCCTGAATTGAACATACCCTCGACTGCGGGCGGGGCTTGATAAACCGTGGTCTAATGGACGTTGTTGACACGCCCATACTTCCATTGTCCCTGCTACACCGGAGCTGCTGGAATGGCTGGCAAAGATGGTACCTGGGGAGGTGCTGGGAGGGCGACTGGAAATAGCAGTCGCTGAGGCTCCTGACGAGCGCCCTGCTGCTGCTGCTGCTGGGCTCTACCCCTCTGAGGACAATCCTGGCATTTCTGGCCAGTGTTGCCATAAGTAAAGCACCTCCCTGAAAATTTTCCTCCCCTCTGGCCCTACTGTCCTCGGCCCTGGTGGTCGTTACCACCCCTCCCCTAGCCCTGCTGCCACTACTGAAAACGTTATTGGCCAGGTTGGGCCTGATGGCCTTGTCTAAAGCCTCCCTGCCCCTGTCTGAAGTCTCTAGAACAAAATCGCTTAGCAGGGTCCCCCTGATGGGAACTCTGCTCATCTTGTCGAACCTGTCCTTGAGCTGCAGGTGCCCCACTGTCACTACTACCTCCTGTCCGGCCCTGCTGGCTAGACTCCCCAACTCGTTTGCTTCCCTGTTGATGGAAGTGGTGGTCCTGACAATGTAGTAGGGTAGCATTAACCACATCAGAATAAGTGGCCAGTGAAATATTCCCTAACAGATGCTGGCAAATCCTCCAAGTCAATCCATCCATAAACCTCTGGATCTTTTTCTCCTCCGTCGGTATCTCATCTGGCACTATATTCAGAAGGTCAGTAAACTCTTCCTCATACTCAGCAACTGTCCTCCCTTCCTATTTGAGGTTCAACAACTTCCGCCTCATCTAATTCTGCACGGCGGAAGGGAAGAACTTGTGGTCAAACCGCACCCAAAACTCTTGAATAGTCAAGTTGTCTTTCTCATCCGCAATGGTAGTGGACTCCCACCACTGTTGCATTGCCCCCACCAACTTAAAGGTAGCCAAAACCTGCTTTTGCATCTCTGTGCACTCATGCATCAGCAGGTGTGTTTGTATATCCTTCTTCTATTGGCTCGCCTTTACTACATCGGAACTCCCCGCGAACTCTGGAGGATGTGCCTTCTGGAAGGCATCTCTGACGCGTTCCCAAGCAGAAGGAAAAGTGTGGACTGGTGCTGGAGCCACTGTCGGTGCCTGTAGTGGGGCCTACTATACCACGGCTATTGTTTCACTCACCGCTTGTGCAACAATAGCGGTAACTTCCGCAGCATTCATCATGCCCTGGGCCGGAGCTGGTTGAGGCTCGGGCTAGGCATCCCTACTGGCTCGCTGTGTAGGTCTATGAGGCATCTGAAATAAGAGAGAAGTTTTATAAGTCCACAATAATTATCTCAAATTGATGAAGACGTACAATGCGCAATTAATGAATACAACGGTCCTAAATATAGGGCTCTATATCAAAGAAAGCTACGCGAATAGCATAATAAGCCGAATAGATCCTAATGACTCTAGAACATGATGCTCTGATACCACCTGTGACACCCCCCCTAATTAAATACCGGATGATCAGTCCTTTATTAAATTAAATTAGAATATCCAGTGGGTTCAGATTATGCATCATTGTCGAAAATCTTACTATTAAATACTAACCACCTAATATCTAAAACGGTTGATGTCAAAATTTTATCTTCTAATTTATATAAAACTAGGTTACGAATAATTAAAACATTCACCATTCACATCAATCTCATATGATAAGAGATAACCGCAATAATAAATGAAACTGGAGAAAAACATTTCCAGTCTAAGTCTCAAATACAATAATCCAACATAAATAAACTCAACAGCTGAATGCAGTAAATAACTAAATCCAAAATCTTTGAATATCTTAATAGAAAAGGGGGCAACATGCCCTAACTAATGAAATAAATCAAAAGGGAAGAAATGATAGACATAGAGGCGTCTATTACCAAGGTCCTGTAACTTCCACAGCAGCTACAACTCGTCGAGTGAATGGAACTCCTATGCTTGGTGGCCCTGTGGCTAGGCACCTAAAATAATTTGACAAGAAAAGAGATTTGCAGAAAACGGGTCAGAGCCCGAGTTGAAAATAGTTTAAAAATCAGCAAGTGCTTAAAATGAATTTATAGTACATATATTAATCATGTTAGGTTATCGAACTCACTTGAGATGCTCACCTCTCATCTAATGTGCACGTCTAACGTACCATCGAACCTTACTAGTTTTTATTCCCATGCTAATTAGTTCTTTCCCGTCTCACATCTACTCATAACCCAATATCGTTCCCATGTATTTCCCTCGCAATATGCATAATACCTATAATTAGCCTCTCTTTAACATGGATAAGCACTCTTTCAATTTAATATAGGTAAAGTGTTCACCAACTTAGTTCATTTCATATTTTATTTTTATACATGTCTACTTAATTCACACAGTAGATAGTATCACAAGAATATATATACATACACTCAATTATATACATATACAATACTGCACCCCGAGACACAGCTGCGGTGCATGCATACTCTACTATCATGTCCTGGTTTATCGCTTATTGCATAAAGGACTAAAGGTTCAATCTCTTGCGAACCATCAAAATAAACACACATATTGGAGGCGAACATAGTTCCAAGCCGATGGGCTACTGATTAGGCATAAATTCTTTCAAATTCTCCCCTTAATTTAGAGGCTTTTATTACCACGGACAGTGTAAAACGAGTTAATTTATCTCATATCATTGCTAATGGTTTCGTCTAACAAGTATCCCGAGTTTCGTGTATTTCTTATTGATTTTGTAGGTATTTAATAAATGAAAGAAAGAAAGAAACCGGAAGAAGCCAGAGAGAAGAAAGAAGACGAATCAAAAGGGCAAAAGTGTAATTTCAACCAGGAATCTGGTCAAGGACCCAAAATAAAAATCGAAGATCTCGAGCCTACGAGTGCGTAGGAAGAAACGGCGTTCCAATCCAAGTTCCGGAGTAGAAGTTATGAAGACCCAAAGATTTGAGATAATCATGAGAAATTGAAGAAAAAATGAAGAGAAATTAAGAAGGAAATTCGGATCGACCCAGATGGCCTAAAAAATGATCAATCCAAACACTACAAGCCAATGAATAAGGATACATTTATCGGTTCGATCCGGTCTTCATAAAAAAGGGATTGATCCAGCCCCCAAAATTCATTGCATCAGGCATATTTAGAGGATCCATCCGGTTGAAATAAAAAAAGGATTGATCCGGTCATCAGGCAGATCGATCCGGGGTTCGAAATTTGTAAGTATCTTGTTCAAGCTAGAGTCTTGCATGACTCCAACTCTTATATTTTCGTAGTGTATATATTTCAATGTCCTACCAAACATTGGGAGGCTTCTAATCAGTTTTTAGAGGATCTTTTTACTTAGTTTGAAGAGAGAACAACAAAAACAACCTAGTTTTCATTTAAAGAGTTTGCTGTAAGGATTTGATTCAAGCTTTTGCAATTCGAGTAAATTCATTCCATTCTTTCTTTCATAATTGCTTTAGTTAATTGATTATTTAACAATTTCATTCTTCTTAATTCTAAGTTAGTAGTTAAGATGTCTTATTTTATTAAAATCATGATTTCTTCTTGTTTTACTATGTCTGGCTAATTTTCTACGGGTTGGGATGCATGAATCTAACCTGATGTTCTTGATGAATGCGTAAAATTTAATTTTGAATTAAATAACTGAGTTAATCGTGTTGTATGGTGATCACAAACGTCGTAAGACTTTTGATCTCGTTTGCCCTAGGTAATCGGGATGCTTAAGAGTGCAACGCGCGTGTAACCACGACGACACTGCTTTACTCGTCTCTTGATCATGTATGATGCGGGCTACGATCTCTCATATATGTAATGCTTGGGAGTACTAAAGACTGGTTTACTCAGATATTTCAATTCCGAATTAAGTTTTAACATTGATAAATGAACTAGGCTTGGAGGAGTATATCCTGACTCGTTTTTCTCACTTGCACTCTTCACTACAGTTTTTAATTTTCTTACGTAGGTCAAAAAGATTTTAATTTATTTTTAAATTCGGTAGGTAATTTTCTTATTATTTCTACTTGTAGTTAGTCCATCTCCCATAATCAACTTTTTGTTCTTTTTAGAGTCAAGTTAGGGTTCTCAATCTTTCCAACGTCGTTACGACTTCGTTCATCCTTTTTCCCTGTGGAGACGATCCCGACTTACTGGGTTTATTACTAACGCGACAGGCTTGCACTTGAGCCTATATCAACACGAACACTAGATATATATTTGTGGTCGCGTCAAGTTTTTGGCGTCGTTGCCGGAGATTTAGGTAGACTTAGGTTAGATCGAGTGAATCTAAAGCGTAGACCAAAAATTCAAAAAAAAATAATAGTAAAAAAAAATCATTTCTCAAAAGCCTTTAATGCAAATTCCTGAACAAACTCAAACTCCTCAAAATACTCCAACCCGAATTCACGAAAATCCAATTGTTGAGTATAACTCTGATAGTTCCCACACACCTCGCGTTCCATAATTTTAAGTTCCACCTCCTACCCCTAAGCACTCTATTGCTAGTTACACCCTGAGTCAATCCTTGAGTCACACATCTAGGACATCGAGTGAGTATTCCGAGTCACTTGAAGAGGGCGATCTCGGGCGCGGCTAGTTTCGGCACTGGAGAGGGACATCCACCTTATCGTCCCGTGAAAGACTTACTCTTTCCAGAACAAACTATCACCCCTGGTTTCATTTTACTCCCATATAATGTCTATCAGTTCCACTTCCGCAATGGGATGATACAGATTCTCCCTACTTTCCATGGCATGGATTTGGAGAAACCATACCTTCACATAAGAGAATTCGAAAAGGCGTGCGACACATTTAGTGACCAAGATTACACGCAGGATGTCATTCGCCTAAAGCGTTTTCCTTCTTCCTTAAAGGATAAAGCCAAGACCTGGCTATGGTCTCTACCCCCAAACTCTGTTATTTCCTGGAGGTATATGCAATCCAAATTTATCTCCAAATTCTACCCACCGCACAAGACCAACTCTGTCAAGACTCAAATCCAAGCTTTCCGACAATAAGATAATGAACCTTTTGACAAATGTTGGGAACGATTTTAAGAGTTGGTAAGCACATGCCCGCATCATGGTTTTGAAACACACCACTTGATCTCTTTCTTCCATAATGGGCTGCAAGTGACTTCCAAACAACTTGTGCAAACTATGTCTGAAAGATCTTTTTGGGAATTAGACACTAGTGATGCTGAGGCCCATCTTAAGTATGTTATAGAGACTACTCAAGCATGGAAAACATCTGATCCTAATGCCCAAATCTAGCCTAGACAAGCATCTATCGCTCCAACTGCATCCGGTCTATACCGTCTGGATATTAATACCTTAATGGACCATCGATTCGATCAGTTTCAGAGAGATATGAAAGATTTGCTTGATAGCCGGTTGAGAGATATCTCCGGATCCAGTCGTGTCGCGAAAGAAAAGGTGTGTGCTATCTATGAGGCTGGTCATTCCACAAAGGCATGCCCGACAATTTCCGCCTATAAAGCCATGCACACCGAACATGTGGATGCTATAGGAAGGTTGAAGGGAAATTTTAACGCCCCGCATGGGAACTCGTACAACCCTTCATGGAGAAACCATCCTGGTTTTAACTACGGACAACCACAAGCTGCGATGAACCCACATTCACAGGTTGTCCCACCTCCACCCCCCCCCCCCCCCCCCTCAATTCTAGCAAGCACCACCTCCTCCAGCTCCATATATTACTCCACCGCAAAGGAACCTCGAGGATACAATAAACCAGTTTATCAACTCCCAGAGTGCAACCAATGCTATATATGATCGCATGTTCACTGACATGAATGTGAACATCTCCAAGTTGCAATCAGCGTTAAGTATCCAAAAGAAAGGTAAGTTCCCGTCCCAAGGGTGACGTGACCACAAATGTGTCTAGTGTGCATGCTATGTAGGATCAAGTGCAAGCCCGTCGCTCAAGTAATAATCCCGGTAAGTCGGATATTGATCCTCATGGAAAGAGGACGAATGGAGTCGTAATGACGTTGGAAAGATGAGGGTAACCTAGCTTTGACTCTAAAAAGAAGGAAAAGGTGATTTCGATTACGAAATAACTACAACTAAGTGCAAATTTGAGAATGATTAACTATCAAAACTAGAATGAATCAAATGCAACTACACTAGTTAACCGAAAAACTGATGACGATTGGACTGAAAAACTTAACTACGAAATGAGAACAAATAGGTCGGGTTACAATTCCCCACACCCTAGTAATTCACCTTGTAGGATACTAGATTCAGAATTAGAATTTTAAATGAACTCGGTCTTTAGTACTCCTAAGTATTACACATTTGAGGGATCGTATCCCGTACAGTATGTAAGCAAAGGACGAGTAAAGCGGTGTCACATTAGCTACAACTCACATCGCATTCTTAAGCATCCCGGTTACCTAGGGCAAACGAGATCAAAAGTCCTACGACAGTTGCACCAGTTATGCAACACGATTCATCTAATATTTTAATTCAAAATTCTATTTCCATGTTGATGAATTACATCGGGTGGGGTTCATACACCCCAACCCTTGGAAACTTAGCCAGGCATAACTAAATTAAAAGAAAACATCGATTGAGAATAAGAAAACATCATAAGTAACAAAAACTAGATAAAAAGAGAAGTGCAGAATCAAACCAGCAATTAAACTAATTAACCATTGCAAATTTCAAGGAAGAACATTACTTGTATTGAAGAAAATTAATTGCACTCCTTACAGCTGCACTTCTTATTGAAAAACTAGGGTATTTTCTACAAAACCCTCTGTTCCTACTTAGCTAACCTAAAAATCGAACTCCCTATATTAGGGAACTAATCTGAATAAATAGCCACGAAATTTACAAGAGTTTGATTCCATGCCAACTCTAAGAAAGAATAGAGAAATTCGTATAAATCCAATTCGGTCCGGATCGGTCGGGGTAGGCGGTCTGGATTGGCCCCTTATTTGAACCAGTGTTCCATAGCTTGAGGCGGTCCGGATCCTTTTTGGGAAAAAGGTCCGGATCGCCCTCCTTTTTTAGACGGAGAATTCTTCCAAGGCGGTCCGGATCCTTTTGGGGGAAAAAGGTCCGGATCGCCCCATATTTTAGGACAGAGTGTTTCTTATGATGCGGTCCGGATCCTTTTCCAATAAATGGTCTGAATCGCTCTCCTTTTTCATCCAGGGGTCTTTTCCTTCTGAACTTCAAATCTTCGTAACTCGATCACCGGAGCTCGGATTGACTTGTCATTTCTTCCAAAGTTCTTGAAATTGAATTCTCTTCAACTTTCTAATTAACTTCAACTCCGGACGACAGTTACAAATTTACGAAATTACCCTTTGACTTTCCTTCTTTGACTTTGCTCATTGCTTACCCAGTTTCTGTCTTCCTCAATGCTTCAAATACTTGCAAAACTTAGGAGAAATACACGAAACTAGATGTACTTGATAGAAGGAGTTAGTGTCATGGATAATTACACTCATTATACATTATTCGAGATGGTAAAGGTCTCTAAATTAAGGGACTAAATTCGAAAGAATTTGAGCCTAATCAAACCCTCCTAACTTATAACTTTGCGCGTCCCGAGCAATGTAAAAGAATGTAATTACGGGTCAACTCTCAAAAATTTCATTTTATTTGGATAGAATAGCACTTTCGCGGCCAAGCGATTGCATTGAGCATACTCAACAAGTCTTTAAACCCCTAGGTCACCCTAGTAGGATGAGTTGTGTCTCGTGAGGGTTTGCAGTGAATATACCCACAAAATTCGACTCAAAGAAACTCAAAATAATCAAAAATTGTATAATTCAAACTTTTTCAGAAAATAGTCATCATCTATTCATGTTCAATAGTCTCAAATCATAGTGCTTGTGTGCGAAGCTTGAAATTTAACCGCGAATTTCCACCGGTTGACCATTACGTTACTTATCCAAAAATTCGTTTTGATTCAAATTCTCACGGAGTTCTCTCACAAACGAATCTCTCGAAAAGGTGGTTATTTCTCTCGATGTGCGTGATATAAAGAGTAAATGCATTGGAACCAAGTTCACACACACAAATAGAACGATGAAATTCTATGGTAAATGGATCTCATCATCGGATTACGGTTATAGGGAAACGGGGACATCACCTCTAATTCACATATTTAATCTCTTTTATTATCTTTTTGTGTTTTAGCTCTCCACGCGGTAACCACTTTCGCAATTTTGGACTCAGTGAGGACTTTTTCGGGTTTTTAAGGTGTAATGGGTACAAGGAAATGGGTTTGAGAAATTTGGAATTGGAAACTATTCTTAAGATGTCCATGAGTGCTTTTTTGGGTTTTTGCTCATTTTTTTCTTATTTTTCTATTTTTTCTATTTTTCACGCTTTTCTTTTCTTGCTGCTTTTGTTGAGCATTTCTATTCTTTTCTTGCCCCTTTTTATTCACTTTTCAGACTTAATTTCTGAGATTATCAACTTTCACAATTCCGGGCCAGTTGGAGTTTTTCGGTTTATCTAATGAAAGGGAAAAATATATATTTGGCTCAAATTGGGTTGCAAAAAGGGCTATTTTTTCACGACTTTTTCTGGCCAACATTTTTGGGTGACAAACGAGGGCCTACTTCATTGTCCAAATTACTAATTGCGTTATCATATGCATTTCGAGATTGTTTTAAGTTTAGAGACATCTCAGTGCATTTTTTGAGGCAACATCCCACACATTTCCCGTAACCGATTAAAACAAGGGTATTGAGATAGCGGCGACTTTTTAGACGCTGAATTAGAACTTTGAGTTAGCCATTAACTCGGATTGATTTACACACTCAAAAAAATGATAGGTTCGAATCTCACCGGGTTGGTTAATCTCCACATTTATTCGTCAAGTCGTCTATGTTCGATCAATTTCCATCTTTAGTCAATTTCGGCTTTGTGTACTATGTTTTTACAATTTGAGACTTTATATTGAATTTTAATGATATTTTTGAAAATTTTGAATTCTTAGTTTTTGTTTATTTTGAAAAGAAAAAAAAATGATTTTTCTGAGTTTTTCAATTTTTTTGGAAATTTTGAAGTTTTCTAATTTTTTTTTTTTGGCATTTTGAAAATTTGTGAAGTTTTAGAAATACTCACTCATCACCCTCCCCCCCCCCCCCCCAACTTAGACTTTTGCATTGTCCCTAATGAAAAGGACTCAAATCTAAATAAGGCAAAATAAGAAGTGTGATAAATAAAACAAGCAAATATTTAAAATGCAGATATTTATTTATAAGGATTGTGGTACATAAAAAGGAAAAGCATACAAGCCGTCAAGCAAACCAACAATATTACACCGACACAAATACCCAATACAAGATTCACTGGGGTGGGGATTAGAGCTTCCAGGTGCGCTTGGGTCGTACGGATCATAAAAGAAGCTTGGAGGCGGTCCACTAAAGTTGAGTTCGTACATGTGAGCTTGAAGCCTATGCATCATGCTCGTGTTCCTTTGGTATTTCGAGATGAACCCATCAACTTTGCCCTCCAAAGTTGTTAGGCGTGCATCCGTATCATTCTCGGGTAGCTCGAAATCATAATTGTCTTCTTCCTCATCGGTCCCCACCTCTTGGTCCCCCATTTCGACATCGACCGCTGCTTCCTCCTCCTCGCTACGCTCATCCTCATCGGACTCTTCAGCTTCTCGGGCTCTTAGAATGGCCCTTTGTTTCTCGCTTTTAGTCCGGGTGGCCTTCCCAAAAGGGTTTGGGTGACGAAGAGTCCCAACATGATGACCGAAGAGATGATCAACTAGAATGGAGGTAATGAAATGGGGATAGGGAAGAGGAGTGGTGCCCTTTTCATCCGTCGCCGCAAAAAGGACATCGCGGTATATGATATGCGCTAAGTTGATGGACGAGGTACGGTCAAATATGTGGTACAGAAGTGTTGAATGCTGCGGGCGCATACCGGAGTCATTGGAATTCTGGAGGATGTTTGCGCACACAATTTGAAAAGTGAGGCGCGCTTTTTCGCTCATCCGGTCGACCCGAACGACACCCATTCCCCAAACTTCCCCAGGCGTGATACGCTCAATGAGGACATCTTTTTCGAGTGGTTGGGAGTTGTTGGGGTAGACAAAAGCGGCAAGATTGGGGACGTCTTTTTTAGCAAGCTTTTCGGCGATTGTCAACAACGAGAATGGGATGCGTTGCCCCCGAATTCGCGCTTCAGCCACGAACTCACCGGTGCGTACAAGGGTACCATAAAATTCTCGGACCTCCGCAGCCCAAACGACATTGTGAGGATCGTTCAAGAAGCGGCACAAACCCTTAGGACGAAACAAGTTAGTGACAGAATTGGGTAGTTTGTCCCAAAGAATGGCCCGTTCTACTTGGAAGTTTTGCGTTTGGCCAAAATATTCCCTACACCACCGCATTTCTTAGTCGGAGCGATAGTCAGCGGGGTTACTATCGATGATAGCAGCAGAATTGTATTTGGTGGGTCGGTCTTGGGCAGCCATGGAGTGAGAGTGGGTGGGAAAAAGTGTTTGAGAGATGCAGAAGGGAAAATGTTTGAGAAAGATTGGTGTGGGAGAGATGGGAGGGGTTAGGGCTTGTATTTATAGGTGAGTTTGGAGGTGGGAAGGAATGGGTTTGGAGGGAAAGGTGAAGGAGGGAAAAGGGGGGAGTATTTTGGGAGGGAAATGGTGGGGGGAACGATTTGGAGGGAAGTGAAGGGGTTGGGGGAGAGGGGTTGCACCTAGGGAATTGTTTGGAGAAAACCAGAAAGCGGTTCGGATCGGATGCACAGGGCGGTTCAGATCGCTATGCGTATTTTTATTTTCAATTCTCCTAAAGCGGTCCAGACCGGGTGTCCAGGGGCATTCCGGACCAGGTGCCTTTTTGTGACAGACTCTGCGCTGCTCCATATCTCACCCTCTTTCGTACTCGAAATGCATTCCCCTTTACTTTCAACTCAATTATGACCCTGAATTATGCTCGGCCTTCATTTTCGAATCTCAACGTGGTCTCAACGTGTATGCTTCCTACCTACGAATGTACGTGACACCCATATAGTGAACCTACCTATCCTATCCTAATTGACACCTAACTACTGTACACAAGAATCATCCCATATGCGTCGGGGTGCGACGACCTATCAAGTTCAGCTCACTCTGCCTCGTAGACGGGGTTCGACAACCAAATGGTGTCGACATCCTCTACGCACGCCTCTAGATAGGGCTTTAGGTGTTGGACATTGACTTTGAACGTTTTCCCCCTTTTGGATCATCCAATTCCACAGCTCCATGGGGAAACACAGTCTTAACAATGAATGGGTTTGTCCAACGGGACCGCAATTTACCCGGAAATAGATAAAGTCGGGAGTTATAGAGGAGTACCTTTTGTCCAGGTTGAAACTCTTTCCGTCTAATAATCCTATCGTGCGCGAGTTTCATCCTTTCTTTTGAAATCTTGGCATTCTAATACGCATCATTGCGTATCTCCTCCAACTCGTTCAGTTGAAGCTTGCGAGCTTCAACGGCTTTATCCATATCATAATTTAACCGCTTAATGGCCCAATACGCTTTGTGCTCCAACTCAACAGGAAGATGGCAAGGTTTTCCATACACAAAACGGAACGGGGACATTCCGAGTGGGTTTTGTACGCGGTGCGATAGGCCCAGAGGGAATCGTTCAATCTAAGGGACCAATCTTTCCGGTTAGGATCGATGGTTTTCTCGAGGATGTTTTTTATCTCACGATTCGCCAACTCGGCCTACTCATTCGTTTGTGGGTGATATGTCGTTCCAACCTTGTGAACGACACCATACTTTTTCATGACTTTCTCAAACGGCTTGTTGCAAAAGTGCGTGTCGTTATCACTGATTATCGCTTTCGGTGCACCGAAGCGAGAAAGTATGTGTTCCTGAAGGAACTTTATCACCACTTTATTGTCATTGGTCTTAGTAGCTATAGCTTCCACCCATTTAGAAACATAGTTTACCGCGACTAGGGTGTATAGATAGCCAAAGGAAGGAGAAAAAGGGCCCATGAAGTCAATACCCCAGCAATCGAAAACCTCAATGATGAGAATCGGGGTTAATGGCACCATGTCTCGTCGGGTGATCGCCCCCATCCGTTGACACCTGTTGCAAGATTTGCAACAATTGTTTACATCCCGGAACATTGTGGGCCAGTACAAACCGCTTTGGAGAATTTTAGCGGTTGTCTTTTTCATGGAAAAGTTGCCTCCACGTGCTTCCGAATGACAGAATTGGATGACTTTAGGAATTTCGTCACCCGGTACGCATCGTCGAATGATTTGATCGGCGCAATATTTAAAAAGGAATGGATCATCATAGAAAAACATGCGCGACCAAGTGATGAACCTCTTCTTATCTTGCGGTGTCCAATCGGGAGGGACGGCTCTCGTGACAAGATAGTTCACTATATCCACAAACCAGGGAACAAAGAGGTGGCAAAGAGTTGCTCATCCGGAAAATACTCGTCTATGGGTGTAGGATCACAAGGTACGTCAGACGAAAGCCGTGATAAGTGATCGGTAACGACGTTTTCTACTCCTTTTTTATCTTTAATGGACATATTGAACTCTTGTAGGAGTAGGATCCACCTTATGAGGTGCGGCTTTGCGTCTTTCTTTGCAAGGAAATATTTTAAAGTCGCGTGGTCAGTGAAGCAAGTTATGGGGGAACCGATAAGATAGGATCGAAACTTGTCAAGAGCGAAGACTACCGCTAGCAATTCCTTTTCCGTGGTGGAGTAGTTAAGTTGTGGTCCGGTAAGAGTCCGGCTAGCATAGTAGATGACATGATCATGTTTGTCTTTTCTTTGGCACAAAACAGCCTCTATCGCATAATCGCTAGCATCACACATGAGCTCGAATGGTAAGGAACAATTTGGGGCTTGCATGATGGGAGCGAAAACAAGCATGCTCTTCAATTTTTCAAAAGCACTTTGGCATGCCTCATTCCACTTGAATGGGGTGTCCTTCATAAGAAGGTTGCTTAAGGGTCTAGAGATGGCGCTAAAGTCCTTAATGAACCTTCTATAAAACCCCGTGTGGCCCAAGAAAGAGCACACGTCCTTAAGCGATTTTGGTGGGGGTAGGTTGGCTATGACATCTATTTTTGCTTGATCAACCTCGATCCCTTTGGATAACACGATGTGGCCAAGAACTATACCCTCAGTTACCATGAACTGGCATTTCTCCCAATTCAGCACTAAGTTCTTTTCCACACATCGGGCTAGTACTTTTTCAAGATTGGCTAGACATAGATCGAAGGAGGTGCCAAAAACACTAAAGTCGTCCATGAACACCTCTAGCCCTCTCTCAACCATGTCACTGAATAAGCTCAACATGCACCTTTGAAAGGTCGCCGGTGCATTACACAAGCCGAATGGCATACGTTTGTAGGCAAACATTCCAAAAGGACAAGTGAAGGTTGTCTTCTCTTGATCAAGTACATCTACCTCAATCTGGTTATATCCGGAATAACCATCTAGGAAGCAATAGTAAGGGTGTCCCGCTACTGTTTCAAGCATTTGATCGATAAATGGCAAGGGGAAATGGTCTTTCCTAGTTTCCGTATTGAGTTTCCGGTAATCAATGCAAACGCGCCACCCGATGGTGGTACGTTGGGGAACTAACTCTCCCTTGGCATTTTCAATCACAGTCATGCCCGACTTTTTCGGGACGACTTGAATGGGGCTCACCCACTTGCTATCCGAGATTGGGTAGATAATCTCTGCATCCAACAGCTTTATGATTTCAGCTCTCACCGCATCTTTTATTATGGGGTTTAGCCTTCTTTACATTTCTCTCGAGGACTTAACATCCTCTTCTAGGTGAATATTATGGGTGCAAATCAGTGTCCCCTTTAAATCAGCTATACACCAACCAAAAGCACTTTGGTTCTTCCTCAAAATCTTTATAAGCTTACCCTCCTGCTCTTCATCTAAGCTAGAGGAGACAATAACAGGAAATGTCTCACTTTCACCTAGGAAAGCATATTTAACGTTGGAGGGTAGTTTCTTTAACTCGAGAGTTGGGAATGAATCGCTAGAGGGCACCAAGCGTGCCTCCCTTGGCGGTAACTCTTCGAATCGAGAAACCCAACTATCATCTCTCGCGTCCTTGTCTGACGCTCTCTCATCGAGTAAGCCTCTCAACTCCTCAATCTCTCTCTCAAACTCGGTGTAAGCTCCCTCGCTCTCGTGACTAGACACTAGGCAAGCTTCTAAGGCATCTCCACAATAATTTTCCTCAAAATGCTCTTCTACGATCTCGTCAATTAAGCTCATTGCGTGAAGATCATCTTCTTCCCCTGCTTGTTGGGCTATGTTGAAGATGTTTGTTTCTAAAGTCATATTCCCAAAAGTGAGTTGCATCTGCCCATTTCGAGTATTGATCAGTGCGTTAGCCGTAGCTAAGAATGGGCGCCCGAGGATGATGGGAATATGATTTTTCGAAGCGAATGAGGGTTCCGTGTCCCAAATGACAAAATCTACCTGGAAGTAGAAAGTGTCCACTGGGACTATCACGTCCTCAACTATATCTCTCGGTATCTTCACGATTCGATCCGCTAATTAGAGAGTGATCCTTGTGGGCTTAAGGTCTCCCAAATCAAGCTGCCTATAAATTGAATGGGGAAGGATATTAACACCTGCCCCCAAGTCGAGTAAGACTCTTTCAATTTTATTCTCTCCATTGGTGCAGGAAATGGTGGGTGCACCGAGATCCTTATATTTAGGTGGGAGATCGTTAAGAAGAACTGAGCTCACGTTATGTGCTAGGAACACATTTTTCTTTACCTTCATCCTCCTCTTGACTGTCAATAAGTCTTTTATGGTTTTTGCATAGGCTGGAATTTGCCTTATTGCATCGAGGAAAGGTAAGTTCAATTTCATGGTTTTAAGCACCTCTAGCACTTCATCACTTATGGTCCCTTTATGGGAATGAACCAATCTTTGAGAAAATGGCGCAGCAGAAGGTGGCTTTACAACTACCTCGGGCTCACTAGTATCTTCCTTTTCACTCTCGTTCAAGAAAATATCTTCGGCCTCTTTCGTGTCGAGCGAATTCTCCTTGTCTTTTGATATGTCGTGTGGGGGAGGTGATAAATAAACAACTCTCTCACTACGAAGAGTGGTTACAGCTTGACACTGCTCCTAATGTTCGGTGGATGTGGAGCTAACATTAGTTTGACCTTGTGGAGGTCTTTGGCCCTGGGCAGGAAACTTGTCCTTTCTCTTGGATACTCAATGAGGATTGCAACTTGGAGATGTCCACATTAATGTCGGTGAGCATGCGTTCATATCTAGCATTTGTTGCAGTTTGAGAATTTATAAACTGATTTATGGTATCCTCGAGATCCCTCCGTGGTGGAGTAATGTACGGAGATGGAGGAGGTGGTGCTTGCTGAAATTGAGGAGGCGGTGGAGGTGGATTCTATTTTTATATGCCTCTTTTCACACATGCACGAGCTCATTTGAAATTTTAACTTCATATGTATATTTGAGCTTTGTGAGATGTTCTCCTACCAATCTTGTCATCTACATATTTGTGACCTAGGACGCTTAGTGCATGTCAAAATTCGTTGCACGTGAGATTTGTGAGAAATAAAAATGATAAATATAAATCTGCACGGGGAAGGGCTCCGAAAGGATTTATTATCCTTTGCAAATATTAAGCCACCGCTTGATTGGACCTAAAAGAAATACGTGGTCCAAAGGCCTAAAAAATGAAAATATGGCATTAAAAAGAAAGATAATTGCCAAGGGCTATGTTTGATTGATATATTCATTCAAAATTAATATATGCTTATTGAGGGAGATTGGATGGTATATCAACGGTTTGCAATGTCCGTTTATCCTAGTTGCGTTTTCAATGTCATGACTCTATTGGTTTGTAGAATCATCAATATGCTAGGCTTGTATGCATTGTGTATGTTTGTTCATTGAATTCAATTTATATTGTCACATGAGGTTATATTCAAATGTCATGAAGTTTGCAATCAATTGAGAACTCCGTGAACATGTTTTAAGTGATTGGGTCTAAATTTAATTGTTGTTAGTTCACACCCCAACACTTATGTTTCCATATGACACATTTTTGCCATACGAGTGAGAAAAGCTTATCCTATTTTGTATCATTTGTGTGTTTATATCTATATATGTGTACTTCAGTCTATTAAGTATATATTATGTATACATATATTTGATATTTTTGTTTAGTCTTTGCCTTGCTTTCTAATCCATATATGTTTTAATTCATAATTGGTATCCATCTTATTGCATTCTTTGTTGATATCACATGCTTAATACTTATGTATCATATTGGTATTTGGTTTCTTGCATCTTAGTTGGTATCCATTATTATTTGTTGGATTAGTTATGCTTTTGTTGCCCATGTGCTTTAACGTTCTAATCACTGTATGCACAATTACATGTTTTACCTTGTTATCCCATTCTATTTATCCCTTGCATACTTTAGATAAGTTATTTGGGTGTATATGTTTTATTTGGGGGAGATAAGTTAATTTTTTATTCTTTAGCCTTTGTCTATTCCTGAACAAAAGGGGGGAGAAATGGTATCTAATCCTATTGTAATCTGTATCTCATAAAGGGGAGAATTAATTTAGGGGGAGTACTTATTTTAATTGCATTAAATATTTTGATATTCCCTATGCGTGTAATGTGTTTGCATAAGTGTGCAGGAATTATATTAAGTGGCAACTTTCACCGACAAAGTGATCCTTGGGTTGTTTGAGTCGAGCATTGTATTTTTATTTTGGGTGAAACTTTTTGTCAGTCTAGTAGAGCTTGACGGCCCTTTAGGATTTTTGTTTAGTTTTTGTCCCGAAATAGCCGAAGGGGGAGATTTGTAAGGACACAAATTTCCAATTGAGTCCTTTGTAGTTTGGCTCAATTCCGGACAAAAACGCTTGAGTCATAGGATAGAGTTAATTGATCATCCTTCAAGCCTATAACGTGTTAGTTAAAGACGTAGCGGCCAAGAGTATAAAGCTTCATCAAAATGCCGAGTTTAAGTGCCTCGTTTCTACGTCATCAACATAGGTTCCATGCTCCCAAGGTATGAATGCATTAATTATATATATATATATATATATATATACAGAAAGGATCTCATGCATACCCAGTTTGCATACCCTCCGTGCGGACCATTTTTTTAAAATAGTAAAAAAAATAATTTCGAGCTGATTTTTTTTTTTTAGTTTCTAAACATTTCAATAGGACCATAAAAAAAAATTCAACTCAAAATGAATTTTTTTGCTATTTTAAAAAAATAGGTCAAACTTTGTCAGTTTTTAAGTTGTTAAAAACTGACAAAGTTTGACTGATTTTTTTAAAATAGCAAAAAAATTCATTTTGAGTTGAATTTTTTTTTATGGTCCTATTGAAATGTTTAGAAACTATAAAAAAAAAATTACATCAAAAATATTTTTTTTACTATTTTATCAAAATTGGTCCGCGCCAGCGGTATGCAAACTGGGGTATGCATGAGAACCTCTCTCTCTCTCTCTTTCTCTCTCTCTCTCTCTCTCTCTCTATATATATATATATATATATATATATATATATATATATATATATATATATATATATATATATATATATATATATATATATAGGAGCTTGGAACATTTAATATTGGGTGTTGTTCATTTTAAAACTGTTGTTTAATTTCAGAAAGATTTTATTAAAACTTTAAAATCAAGTTTATAAAGTTTCTAGGCTAAAGATCGAATTTTTCAACTTTCTGGAAGTTCATTCGAAATGTCATTCGAACGAGTTTGTTGTTCAAACCACATTGTCGTTCGAACGAGTTTGCCAACGAGTTCCCATATTGGCCACTGGAACTTCGTTCGAAATGTCGTTCGAACGAGATGGTTGTTCGAACGAGATTTCCAACGAGTTCACACTGGAACTTCGTCAGAAGCCTCGTTCGAACGAAAATGTCGTTCGAACGAGTTTTGACGAGAACAGTTAAATGGCAGTTTTGACCCACCTTCCCACTTGTTTTTCCCACTAACTTTTTGGCAGATTCAATATGTGCGAAAATGAACCTTTCTAACTTAACTTTTCATTCCATTCAAACTTCTAGAGAGACTTTTTGAGAGCAAATTCTTCCAAGAAAAGTTCATGGTTTTGAGTGTTCATCTTTCAAAGAAAAATTCATTTGACACTCTAGTTTACACCCAATTATTTATTTAATTCAAGTTCCATATATATATATATACTTCGCTTGGAGTTTTGGCACCGGTTTTTCATCTCTACCGTTTTGAAGAGACGTTTGTGTTTGCTTCTAAATTCCACAAAGAATAAGAGGTTTGCGTTGATTTACCCACTTGGAGAAAGGCTCCTAGTTCGGGTGACGGTGACCAATATAAAGTCCGATCGGTGGATTTCGAGATCGCGGTGGAGCTCCGTGGTTATTCGCTAGGCAGAGGTTGATACAAGAAGACGCATCGGAGCTTGAGAGGGATCGTTTCGAGTGTTGTAAGTCATCTTCCTTGTATTTGTAAATTTCGTAATTTGAGGCTAGGGTCTTTCGAGATTTTTCCCGTTGTGAATTTTTCCTCATACATCGCGGCGTAGTGGTTTCATTGTTTATTTTATCTTGCTATACTCACCTAGAACGCATGCTTAAGTAATTCAAGATAAAATTTGATTTTAATCACTACATGTTTAATTTGGTGCGAAATTAATTATTGGGTAATGTTTAGTTAATTTAATTCAAGTCATTTATTTTAATTTGTTAAAATTGATTTGGCCTAATTTAGTAATATTGAGAAATATGACTCGGGCAAATTTTCTTGGACTTGGGTTAATTGAATTGGTTTAAGTGAAATCAACATATGTGTGTGTTTTAATCTTATTTCACTTCGTTTAATTTTAATTTTGAAATGTAAATTAAAATTTGGTATTTTGTTGAACCATCTTACGCTTCCGCATATCTCAACAAGGAAATTGTTTTTAAAATTTTAAAATTGGGGGTCGCCTCCTTTCATCATCTTTTCTTTGAGTTTGAAAAATTGAAGTTATCTTTTTGGGGACTAGCCAACTTTTTTTCTGCAACAAGTCAACTGAAAAATGGCATGAAAATTAGATGTATATGGACACAAATGCATTTAAGGAATGTCTAAAGCGACGAGAAGAACTTATCTTGTTAAGAAATTCTCAATCTGAGCGGGGAAGAACCATCAGTAAGTGAATTGTCATTTACCATTAATTAGTAGAGTTGGTGACGTAATACATCACATGAAAAAATTGAGAACGAACATGGCAATGATTGCCATTCCAACAGACGGCGCTAACTATGTTGATGCAAACATGTGATTCGCACGCACAACATAATAAAGAAATAATAAATGAATCAAGCACACACAAGAGACCGAATTTTTACTTGGTTCGGCCGTGAAGTGATCATCCCACTCGTCACTATAATCTTTAGTGTTTACAATGGAGCTCTTGTGAGGGGGGAGCTTGGTTCCTTTTACAACGGTTACATGCCTTTATATTGGCCAAATACAACATTAGACTTCCCACCTAAATAGGACGTGTGCTTATACAATTTGAATGAGTCCAAACAATTTGATGACGAGGCCAAACACACATGTAACACGTGACTAAAATAATTTGTCAGGACGTTTGGCCTTTGGGGTCCTCATTTTCTAAATGATCGGTCTGAGTATTGATTCTTTAAGTGCAGATGCATCTTACCTTATAACAAAAAGAACCTTTTTCTGAGTATTGATTCCTTAAGTGCAGATGCATCTTCCCGGTTGTTGCTACTTTTATCTTATTATGTTTCTCAATTTTGTACCTTTGCTCATTATATCATATGCATGTTCTGAGGAATGCTGGTCATCCAGCTATGGTACTTTATTCTCATGAATTAAATCATGTGTTACTGATCGAAAAAAAGTGTTATCAATCAGCGGTATTTGTTTGGAGGTTGCTGAAGAGGAAATTCTAGCCAGCTATGACGAGGCTTGACAATGTTGTTTCGAGTATTGCTCCTCCCACAAGCAACCTCCAAACAAATACCGTCGATTGATCACACTTTTTTTCGATCGGAAACACAAAAGATTTAATTCCAAAAAAGTTGAGGTAGAATGGTGACTTACAAGTCATAAATACAAACATAGTATGTGACAACTTCAATCAACTGTAAACTACACAAGTATATAAATTATGCCATGAAACACCAATGCAATGGCTAACCTAATAACAATCAAGCATGTGCACTCAAAACTACAATAAATCACGTCAAATGTAGGTCAGGGGCTTATTGCTACAAAGCCAACCAAACAATGGCTTTCTTTATCTAACCAATTGGTGATAACACCATGTAAGCCATCTACACTTCTGAAAACTATATTTATTTTTATCTAGTCCATTTTTAAAAAATAAAACTATATTTAAATTGAAATAATGGCATTCTCGATGGGATATCCCTGAAAAGCAGTTAACAACACCATTTAAGAGATGAACTATGAACAGTGAACCTTCAAAATGGCTAAGATTTTTTTGCAGGCTCGTCTTGATTTCTCCAAGGATTGAGAGCCTCTCTCATAGCCTGAGCTTGAGGGGAATTCTCCCAAGCCTTCTTCTCAGACTCCAGAATAGTTACTTTGTCATCTGCATAATACAGAATTGTAAGGTATATAAGAAATTGAACTAGAGTTATTTCATAGATAATATAATTAAACAAGCTCAAGCAAATCAATGGCCACACCTCAAACAGATAAGTGGCAAAAGAGGAAAAGATTACAAAAAAAAATACATGTGAAGCTAATTCTGACACCACCAGTTAAAATACGATGAATGTCATCCACAATATGGTCATTGCATTACTAACGATGGTACCACAATGATGTCTTGTGTCAAACAGACAATGTCTATTTTTATAATGAATGAATGACTCAACATAATGCATGAAAGATGGGCACCTGGCATTCCATTGGCTGGAAAATTGAGGAGGTTGAATTTTCCAATGTTCAAAAGCATTCCAGAAGTCGAAGTTTTTTAAGTGTTCAAGGTCTATGGTTTTATAGACCACTGTAATCAGACATAAAACTATTGTAATGTGTAGCTTTTATCCATTTATGCCACCAACTTAAAAACCTTACATTAACATTCAAAGCCATTGTTTTAATGTGATAATAGATTACAGGATATAATGGAAATCATGCAAAGAAAAAACAAACTAAATCTTGGATGAGTAACATATAAAATTATTAACCGAAAACAGCACAAGATTACAAGGTTTAAAAGGAAAATGGTGTAGACCCAGAAGATAAATTTAAGGAGATGGAACAAAGAGATCAGGAGCAGAAAGAAGAACAGAGTTATAAACCATTGTTACCAATAAGGAGTGACACTATAAGAACAACAGGAAGGCCATAAAGATTGCGGGGTACAAATCATGAAATCGTTGATTTACTGAAACAAGTTGCCTTGATAGCTAGAGCACACTTGGAGATACAGAAATGAAGTGCACGATATCCATCCATGTGCATCTAAGCAATATATCCTGACTTTAAATATCCCCAAAATGTAAACGTGTGGCACAAATTTCTCTTAATATATGTAACTATTGGCCTTATTTTCCGTTATGAAATGGCCAACAAGAATTCTTTTTGATCAGGCCAGACAATAACTGCTTTGCACTTCGTCAACAACAATTTTTTAGAACTTCAAATCTTTATTACAGTACAAATAGAACTGATTTGAGTTTCTGTAAATATAGTTCTAACCCAGATTTCCACACCAATAAACTGGTTCTCATGTTAGTCATGGGCATGAAAGTTCTCTTATGAAAATAAGATAAGCGGAAGCAATTCAACAAAACGATGCAAGAAAGGCAAAAAGAAAAAGAACTATATTAATCAATGAATGAAAAATTATAAGGGGGAGGCTTAGGCTCATACCTGAAGTCCTATTACAATTGAAAGTAATCAAGATAATTCAAATAAACAAAGAAAGATAACTACAAGATAACACTACTTTTAAATGAAAACAAACTCCTCCCCCGCCCTTTCTCTTCCTAAAACCGGCCGCCTCTCTCTCTCTCTCTCTCTCTCTCTCTCTCTCTCTCTCCTCCACATCAATTCTCCCCATTGTAAAAAGCTTGTCCTCGAGCTTAAAGAGCTACTCCATTAGTTTTCAGCAAACCAATTGATGTAAATTTTCAAATGCAGAAGCGTTACTCTTATACTACACATCTATTAACTACACAACAACAACAATAAATAAACTAAACTAATGAAATGGGTTTCTTTCTTTCTCTCTCTATTCTCAATTCTCAATATTCAAGGTTAAGTACATATGAGGGTCAAAATGCCTATTTATTGGAAAAGTTAGCTTGCTAGCCAAGATAATACCCAAAAAGACCAAAAAGGACAACTAATTACTAAAAATGACTCATTAGCCCCAAACATGCTTGGAGACTAATTAAAACACTAAAAATAAAAGAAAATGACAATAAACCCTAAACTAAAAATTGAAAATAAAATATAGTCTTCTCCCGGAGGCACAACCACGCGCCACGTGTCACTATAAATCTCATACACATCATTCTTCCGGTCTTCGAAAAAGCTCGTCCTCGAGCTTGAAGGGTGTGACTCATCAACGCCAAATGTACACTAGTCGCTACAAGTGTTAGCTTCCAAAGTAAAACCCAAATACATTCAACACTCAAATGGACCGGCCGAACTTCTGTCAGACCCATATAAACCTTCAACAATTGGACCTAATATACCCGAATCTCAACGATGCCCCCCTACGGAATCCGAGCAACAAAAACTGACGACCATATCCGCCTTCTCAATGCCACAAGTACATGGTTGCAACTTGGCTTGGTGAACTCTTGAATCTGACCGGATGGTAAGTCCGGCGACCGCACCTTTGTGAGTACGATGGCGAAATAAGTGGACTGAAGACGGCGACATCCCGGAAAGTCGGGCCTCAAAACGGCAAATAGTCGGAAAATGGATCCCAAGTGGGTACATTTCTCATGAAAGTCATGTGTTGTGTCAATAATTGACCGGATTAGAGGTCAATAGGGAGGGTGAGATCGGCTCAAAGTAGGGCAGGCCCGTTTTGGGTCAGATTTGCTTGTGGTTGGGCGTTAATGAGTGGGAAAAGGGTAAAAATAGGGTTAATTTTGGGGTAGGGCTGCTTTGGATTTAAAGGTTTGGTATTTGGGGTATAATTGGGGGAGGAGTAGATCAGGGTTTGAAAAGGTGGAGAGGGGTGATTTTTTTAACGCATATCTGGGAGGGGGGAGGGGTGTTTGAGGCAAAAACCTAGTCCATCTGACCCAGAAAAGGGGTCGTCAGCGACCTGGATGGTGGTTCGACGCTGGCAGAAGGTATAAGGAAATCGGCCGAAGTGCTTTGCAACGGAACTGGGCCAGAATCAATGGCAGGGGACCCGTCGGCCACTTGGATGGTGGTCCGACCCAGGCAGGGGCTGTTTTGGCTGTTGGGGGCTGTTTCGGGAGGCTGGGGGGTTTTGTCGGCGCCAGATTTGAGTCTAGGGGCTGGCCAGTGGTCGGCAGTGGCTAGGGCAGCCTATATGGCTGGCCGACTCATGTCGGCAGCTTCTGGTGATGCAGGGCAGATCTGGTGGTTTTTTCGGCTTGGATTTGGGTGGGTTTGGAGCTGGCGGCATCGCCATTGGGTTAGGTTCTTAGAATTTTTAGGGTTAGAGTTTATTGGGTTGTAGGTTGGGGTTTGTAAGTTCTTGAGTTCTTGAGGGTCAGGGTTTCAATTTTGATTTGGTGGGTTTCTAAGGTTAGGGTTTGGGTAAAAAAATAAAGACGGAGACTCGTGTAAACGGGGTGGTGGTGGTTGTGTGGTAATAGGAGGTGGAGGTGGAGGAGACTAAAAGGGTTGGTCCCCCTTTTAGCGGTGATGGAATTTAGGGTTTTCATCCACCCAATTCCCATTTGGAAATTTATCCATCTTTCGATTGAAGGGTTGCCAGAGTTGGAATCACAACTCATGACCCGCTTCACGCACCCTGACGAACACCAAGAACAAACCTCACTCCGATACCAATTTGAAGTAAATCTTCAAATGCGGAAGCGTTATTCTTACACTACACAACTATTTACTACGCAACAACAACAACAAATAAAATAAATAAATAAACCAAACTAATGAAATGAGTTTATTTATTTCTCTCTCTATTCTCAATTCTCAATATTCAAGGTTAAGTACAAATGAGGGCCAAAATGACTATTTATAGGAAGAGTTGGCTTGCTAGCCAAAAGCTAATATCCAAAAAGACCAAAAAGGACAACTAATTACTAAAAATGACTCATTAGCCCCAAACATGCTTGAAGACTAATTAAAACACTAATAATAAAAGAAACTAACAACAAACCCCCCTTAACTAAAAATAGAAAATAAAATATAGTCTTCTCCCAGAGGCACAACCACGGGCCACGTGTCGCTATAAATCTCATACACATCACCAATACTTGCCCTTCCTCTACTTCACTCCAGACACGTTCCACCAATACGCAATAATTTTGTCACGCTTGCCGTCACCATGAACAAAATGTCATTAAGTAAGTTTTGGAATGCATGAGCCCGTCGTCTTAATCAAAATGTCTAAAGGCTAGTGGAGGGTTAAGGTGGTGGTGTTGGATCCAATCTTTAGCTAATTAGATCTATGACTTTCGCTGCTTGCACCCTTTCATTTCTCGTCACGGGGGTGGAGTAGATGGATAACTGGTCCAAGGGTGGATGAGCAATGGGGTGAGTGGCAAGTGCTCGAAAGTGACGCGGCAAACGATCGAAGAAGTGTTGGACATCTCAATAAGTCCCCTAGCGAGAGGAGTGGAGTGAGGGTAGACAAGCCACTTACAGACAGTTTTCTCCCCGAGTTCATGAAGGGCGATGGGGACCGCCTTAGCAGGGGTGGGTTTCTCTGCCGCAGGGATGGTGTAGGCCTTTAGCAGTGGGCACTTCATTGCGACGTGGATGGGGTGGTGTTCCTGGCCGAGGGAGTTGCTGGTATAATATGATGGAAATCGATATTATTAACTCTAAGTCGCATATTTCGTTTTTTTCTTATTTTTCTCATTTATGTCTTTTTACCATTACATATTATGCTTCCGCTAACCAAAGTATTCCCATTGTCCTCAAAATTTAGCAACAAACCTATTCATGGAACTCCAGAAGATAAAATATAGATTTACAACACACTAAAGTCAGATGAAAGTGAACAACTTGGTATAAATTGCTTGTGTAGCTTCGTAGAGGCAAAAACACTTTTTCATCAATGACCTTGCCAAAGTTCAGAGGTCGTACCTTGGTGCGATGGCAAGTGCCCTCGTCCAAGTTACGCCCGGTCTCGGTTCAAAACATGGGAGCGCCTCCCCATATAAGGGGGTAAGGGCAGCCGACATTCGCCTCTCCCAGACCCTGAAGTTAAGTGAGAGCCTTGTGCATTAGGTACGACCTTTTTTTTACCTTGCCAAAGTACAATATAGGTGTTTCGGAGAATAAAATAACAAATATAAAATATATCATGTTATTCTTTAATTTTTTGTATAGACAATACGTTAACTTTTACAAACGGTTCCCTATTAGAAAATTAAATATAAAGTTTACGTTTTTTATATCCAATATAATTACATTGAAATCCAAGTAAACTAGGTAAAAAAACTACTAGACAGGCTCCAACTTAAAACTAATGCCAAGTTCAACAGTAAAAGAATGGACCATAACCAAAATCTAACACTGTTGTCCAGAGTTTCATAATCCACATTCGTGACAGTAAAAGTATCGTGCGCCAACAGTGCTTTGTCATTTTGGAGAATAGCTTATTGATGATGATTTTAACAAACTACTTGTAATACCCCGTATTTTTATGACTTTTAATTTTGGGGATTTATTAAATTTAATTAGAGATATTAATTTAATATTAATCCGGAAAATTATTTAAATACTTACTAGCGTGATGAGAGTTGGTAATTATTGAAATTTTGTTGTAAGTTACTTTATGGGTAAAGTAAGTGGTGTAATTGAATTAAGTAAAATTATCACGAGAATCTAATTTGATAATTTTAAATTTATCGGGACGCGCTGGTGTCGTGTCGGAATTTAATTTGAATTATTAAAAGTGAATAAATTATAAGTCACCCGTATGGTCATTTTGAGTGCGTCAATGTGTCCGGAAGGGTCGAGATAGTCAAAATAATATACCCGGGGGTTTAGTTTGGGTCTCGGGGCGTTTTTAGGCCTAATTAACATCCCGGGAGGGCGTTTTAGACATTTTATATTTTTGGGCATGGAAACCCACGATTTTTTTAAGGATATATCAGATGGTAGGAGTCATCTTCTAGGGTTAGAATAACCATAAACTAAAGACGGCCATTGGAGAGGAAGAGAAGCTTTCCAAGGAGTTCTAGGCCAAGAACTCCACCGTTTGCATCGCCGTCGCCGCCAAACTTTAGATCGCGCAACGAGGATCACAACCACACCAATTTTCTCCACAAATCTGAGCCAAATATTTCCAGGCAAGTATCTATCTTGCTCTATTTCAGTTAATGCTTCAATGATATTAGTCTAGGGTTGATTAGGACTTGTTTTTGTGAAAGAAAAACCTATTTTGGAGACTCGAATTTGCATGGTGTATAGGTAAAAGACATATTCTGGAAATCAAATTCACATGCAGAGGTTGAACCACGAATTTGCATTAAGTTAGGAGTATAAAATCTGGGAAAGGAATGTGAAGAAACTAAACAAAGAAAATATTAGGTGTGGGTACCCGAAATTAGAATGATGGGGCTGGACGAGTAGCCCAATTGTGGCGGCCCAAAGTCTAGACCCTCCATATTTTAACCGATTATGATTCAGTCTCCTCCCATGTTCTCATTAAGAGAGGTTCTAGGCAGAGATGGAAAGCGTGGGGGAGTCCAACAACCCCACTTACTAAAATGAACATGTATATAATAAACCCTAGGTCCGGGGCAAAGGACACACTGTATTCTCTGTAATCACTCTCCGGAGTATATAGAAATAATACTGACTGCACCATCGTGGACGTAGGCGCCTTTGCTGAACCACGTACATCTTTTGTTGTGTGATTGGCATTTTATATTCCTTATTCTTGCTTGGTGATTGTGCTTCTATTATCTATTTGTGTTGAGTAATAATTGTCACCATAATTGGTGTCGTCTGTGGGAACGTTTATCTTCCCTGAGAAAGCCCACACCAAAAAAGGAGTTCGAAATGTCTGGTCGCAGTAGTAATGCTCCCCAGGCAGGAGATATTCAAGAACCTCCTGCTCCTCGCAGGATTAGGTTTGAAGTTCGGCGTTCAAATCAGAGGGCTCGCCCAGAAAGGCCAGCCTCAGAAGAAAGCCAAGGACCAGCGAGATCCACGCAGATATCCGGACTGATTGATGCATACGAGGCGAGGCTCCAAGAGCAGAGGGAGTCTTCTCACAGGCACGAAGCTGAGAAAGCTCGCCTCAAAAGAAGATTGGAAAGAATGGAGAGAGAGCTACATCGTAGTACCAAGAAATGTCTGTACCACACTCCTAGCCCTCAGGCGAGCAAGTCTCGCAGCCGAGGAAGGAGCCCCAGGTGCGGATCCCAGAGAGCTGAGGGAAACGCGTCAGAAGACGACCTGCTCGAGCAACTGCGACTAGCTCGCAATCACAGAAGCCCAGATCGCAGCAACGAGAACATACGAAGTCTGGTCCGAAGGGAGATGGACCAACACCCTGCCCATCACGGTACCAGATCGACCCGAGAACTCGCTAGGCGAACTCTCAAAACTCAGATGAAATCACCTTTCTCGAGGAAAATCGAAGAAGAAGAAGAAGAAGAAGAAGAAGAAGAAGAAGAAGCCCCCAAGAAGTTTGCTATTCCAAGGTTCAAAATTTATAACGGTAAGACTGATCCCATTGATCACGTCAGACAGTACCGGCAGGCCATGACCCTCTGGAACCATCGAGACGCACTAATGTGCTGAATTTTCCCCTCAAACCTGCATGACGTGGCGCAGAAATGGTTCGAAAGGCTCCCCCACCGGTCCATCAGGAGTTTCAAATCCCTGGCCGAGCTCTTTACGGCCCGATTCATCACTAGCAGCTCCCATCCCAAAAGGATGGATGCTCTGCTGACAATGAAAAAGACGCCCCAAGAGACCCTCCGAGACTACGCGAAGAGGTACTGGGAATTGTTCAACGAGGTCGAGGACTGTTCAGAGCAAGTGGCAGTGGCTTCTTTCAAAATTGGGCTACCCAGCTCTTCCCTTGACGAAGAAAGAGGCCATGACCATCGACGACCTAATGGCCCACATCGAGAAGTATGCCACGGTGGAAGATGTGACCCGCCTCAGCACAGGGGAAAACGGTCGAACTAAGCTCGTTGCCAAGGGCAGTGACAAGATTGAGAACCAGAAGAAAGGAGGAAAGAATGGGGGCAAAAATGGCTCCAAAAACGGAGGCAACAATGATGTGTCGAAAGCATTTCAGGCGGTCAACACCGTCTTCAAAGAACCAATTTACAAAATTCTCGCAAAAATCAAAGACGAGCCATTCATCAAGTGGCCAAGGATGATGGGAGGAGATCCCTCGAAGAGGAGCAATGCGCTGAGATGCGCTTTTCACAAAGAGGGAGGACATAAGACTGAGCATTGCAAAGCTCTTAAGTCCCACCTCGAAGAGCTGGCCCAGTCCGGGCACCTGAACGAATTCGTGGAGAAAAAGGCAGAGAAAGTTACTGCCCATAGAGAAGCAAGGCCTAACAACGTACTCGAAGATGATGCCGGCCATGAATTCGCAGTAATTCATGGGGCATCCGTTGCGAAACGGATTCAGGGCAATTCAGCTCGCATGGAGGTAAAAAAGCTTACAGCAGTGATGCAAGCTTTTCATATTGATCCAGCGAAAACACAGTCAGGAAAGCGTCGGCGAGCAGATGACGACGACTATAGTAAGCATATCGTATTTACAGATGAAGACCTAGTGGGAGTAAGAACCCCACATCACGATGCTTTGATCATTACTCTAAGAATAGCGAACTATGACGTCGACAAATTGCTCGTCGACCAAGGAAGCTCATCCGTGGTGATGTATCTCGACCTATTCAGAAAATTGAAATTAAGCATCGCCGACCTAAAGGAAGCTACCGTCCCTTTGGTTGGCTTCGCTGGAAAGATGACTATGCCCTTGGGAAAGATCGTGCTGCCAGTAAGTGCAGGAAATGTTTCTAAAATGATCGAATTTCTGGTGGTCGACATTGACTCGCCATACCAGGCTATCCTCGGCCGAGGATGGCTACATGCAATGAAGGCAGTTTCCTCGACCTACCACCAGAAGCTCAAGTATGTGACCGAGCGAGGAGTAATGGAGATCCGTGGCGACCAAGCGATGGCAAGAAGATGCTTCATAGCGGCCATCCGCCCAAAACCAGTAAAGAAGGCCGACAAGCCCGGCGAAAGAGTTGAAGAACAAGAAGGTCTGATACCTTCGAAATAGCAATTAAAGTACGGAAGACCCGGAGTAGAGGAGACCAGGCTCATCCCCTCCGAACGGGCCGTCGAGGACCTGGAGGAAGTCGCAGCTGGAGATAGCGACGATAGCAGAATTTTCTTAATTGGAGCTTCTCTCACGGATCAAGAGAAGAAGGAATTGACGGCCTTGCTAAGGAACAATATAGACGTCTTCACATGGGAACCATACGAGCTGCCTGGAATTGATCCTAGTATGGTTTGTCATCACTTGCACGTCGATCCCACCTTCAAACCAATCGCGCAGAAGGCCTGGCGAACTGCACCCGAGAAGGCAAAAGCCGTTGAAAAACTGTTGGATGCAGGATCCATACGGGAAGTACAATTTCCCAAGTGGTTATCCAACCCAGTAGTAGTTCCAAAAAGCAACGGGAAGTGGAGAGTTTGCATCGACTTCACTGACCTCAACATAGCGTGCCCTAAAAACAGTTTCCCCCTCCCAAAAATTGATCAACTGGTAGACGCCACTGCAGCGCACGAGAGAATGAGTTTTCTGGACGCATACACAGGGTATCATTAGATCCCTCTGTATACCCCAAACCAAGACAAAACAGCATTCATCACCACAGTTGGGTTACACTGCTACAAGGTCATGCCCTTCGGGCTCAAAAACGCAGGGGCAACCTACCAGCGGCTGGTCACCAAGATGTTCAAGGACCAGATGGGAGACACCATGGAGGTCTACATCGATGACATGCTCGTCAAAAGCAAGAAGAAAGAAGACCACCTCTCAGACCTATCAAGCACCTTCGAAATCCTCAGGAAGTACCGAATGAAACTTAACGCGAGAAAGTGTTCTTTCGGTGTCCAGTCAGGAAAGTTTCTTGGGTACTTGGTCAGTAAGAGAGGCATCGAGGTTAACCCAGACCAGATCGATGCAATAAACAGGGTACAACCTCCTCGAACGATCCGAGACGTACAAAAGCTCACCGGTATGCTCGCAGCCTTAAACCGCTTTATCTCTAAGTCCTCCGAGAAGTGTAAGCCATTCTTCCAGCTTCTAAAGGGAAATAAGACAGTAGAATGGAACCCAGATTGCTCGCAGGCATTAAATGAGCTCAAGGCTTACCTTAGCTCCCCACCTCTGCTCGTCATTCCACAGCAAACAGATCCTTTGTACTTATACCTCTCTGTTTCCAACCACACTGTCAGTTCCGCATTAGTGTGCGAAATCACAGGGATGCAACACCCCGTTTACTGCGCGAGCAAGACTTTACTGAACGCCGAGCAGAGGTACCTACCACTGGAGAAGCTCGCTTTTGCACTAGTAGTGGCTTCAAGAAAGCTGAAGCACTACTTCGAAGCCCACACTATCATCGTCCTTACATCGCAGCCCCTTAAAGCAATCCTAAGGAAGGCGGATTTGTCGGGCAGACTATCTAAATGGTCAATCGAGCTCAGACGATTTGATATCCAATTTCAACCAAGGAACGCAATCAAGGGGCAGGTTCTTGCCGAATTCACAGGCAAACATCCCCTCGACCAACCTCAACCAGGGAAGCAAGGACAGAACTACGCAACGGAGGGAGTGGAAATTATTTGTTGATGGAGCCTCCAACTCAAAGGGGGCAGGAGTAGGCATTGTCCTCATCACCCCAGAGAATACAATCCTCGAACAGGGTATCAGGCTTGGATTTGCAGCCTCCAACAACGAAGCAGAATACGAAGCCTTAATTGCCGACCTCCAGAAGGCGCACACTTTGGGAGCAAAGCATTTACAGGTGTTCGGTGATTCTCAATTAGTCTTCAATCAGGTAAGTGGAGATTACAATGCAAAAGATGAAAGAATGGCAGCGTACCTCGCCTTAGTAAAAAGACTAATGGTGAGCTTCGAAGAGATCTATGTCCAGCAGTTTCCCAGAGGGCAGAACAGCCATGCTGACGCCCTAGCAGCCCTGAGTTCAGCAGTTGATTCCGACTTAAAAAGAACAATCCCCATCGATTTCCTCGCTCATCCGAGCATTAACCGTAACAACAAGTCGTCAGGTGCGGAACAGGTGCTCCAGGTAGGATCAGCTCCCAACTGGATGGACCCTTTAAAGAACTATTTGAAGGATGGCACGCTCCCAGATGACAAGAAGACCGTCCACCAGATAAGAGTCAAAGCTGCTCGCTTTCACTTATCTCCAGAGGGCAACCTATACAAGAGATCATTTTCCGGTCCCTACCTTCAATGCGTTCACCCAAGGAATGTCGAGCAAGTTCTACATGAGCTTCACGAAGGAATCTGTGGAAGCCATATCGGAGGAAGATCTCTAGCTTTTCGAACAATGAAGGAAGGCTATTGGTGGCCGTATATGCAAAGGGACTCTGCGGAGTATGTTCGCAAGTGCCTGAAATGCCAACTTCACGCCCCTATGGTCCACCAACCTGCTAGCGACCTAAAATCACTATCCAGCCCATGGCCATTCGCCCAATGGGGAATGGACATCGTAGGACCACTTCCTACCGCCACCGGCAATCGCAAATATTTGTTGGTCGCAACTGACTACTTCACCAAATGGATCGAGGCGGAACCCCTAGCTAACATCCGAGACGCATATATGATAAGGTTCATATGGAGAAACATAATCACCGTTTCGGCATCCCCAGAACCATCATCACTGACAATGGAACGCAGTTCGAGAACGGCTCCTTTCAGAGTTTCTGCGACGAGCATGGAATCAGACACCATTTTAGCTCGGTGGCCTATCCTCGGAGCAATGGCCAAGCCGAGGCTTCCAACAAGACAGTGATCGACGGATTAAAGATTAGAGCGAGCCAAAGGCGCATGGGTAAATGAATTACCACATATTCTATGGGCCTACCGAACCACTCCACGACGAGCAACGGGGGAAACCCCATTTTCGCTAACATATGGAATGGAAGCAGTCATCCCATTAGAAGCAGGCTTGCCAACAATGAGGTCCAGCCTTGTCTACCAGGGCCATAATGATGCAGCATTGCTCGCTGAGCTCAACCTAGCCGACGAGCGCCGAGAGCTAGCCCTAGTAAAGCTAGCGAGCTATCAGCAACAGCTCGCAAGGCATTATAACAAAAGGGTCAACCCAAGGGCATTCCAAGTTAAGGACTATGTCCTAAGGAAAGTCCTGGGCAGCGCAGTAAAACCATCAGACGGCAAGCTAGGGCCAAACTGGGAAAGACCATTCAAGATAACTAGAGACGACCTGCAGGGAGCCTATCACTTGGAAACAATGGAAGGCAGAGAGATACCCCGAGCGTGGAATGCAGCCAACCTTAAGAAATTCTATTTCTAGATTCTTCTTTTCATCTTTGATTGTGAAACTGGAAGTTCATTCCCTTATCACTAATAAAAAGTCGTTTGGCAATTGCATTCTACGAAGTATCAGTCAACTTATTTGCATTTTTCGAGCTATCAATGAATAAACTTTATAACCCACACACCTTTTCCAAGTAAAGGCACATTGATCATTACATCATAGCAGGGAAATAACCCTCCTCAGGTTTTCGTTATGAAACACGAATGACCTCTCTTAGCATTTCCCCTGGCAATATATGAAGCCCTACAGGAGATCCTTAGGCAATATGACCAAGTCAAAATTGGTCACCAAACAATGTTTGGTTGAATAAAATCTTGATCGGATAAAACATCCAACACCGGGTGTGTCCTCGCCAATTGCCACACTTAGGCCTAAGGGAGTGTGACGACACAACCTAGAAGGTAAAGTGGGGCAGAATGGTATCTCGTTAGCATACTGGACTGGAAGGACACTTACTTGATAATGCAAACATGCAAATCTAGTCAACCAAGAGAGGCTCAAGATTATCGAACAAAGATGAGAAAAATATAATACACTTGTTTAGTCGGCAAATTCGCCCAAAACATAAATTTTATATTAATTCATCATATTTACAACAATTGCAATACATGTTTAGTCGGCGAGCTCGCCCAAAACATTCACATTACATCACCTCAATATAAAATATACAAAGTCACTACTGGCAAAAACTTAATGAGGATGAGGCCTCTGAGCAAGGTAATCAGCCACTTGAGCTCTTCGGCCGTCATCGGGATGGGGAACCAGCTCCTCATCAACTTCATTCGCATCCGACTCCAATAACTGCCGAGGGATGGTGTCGATGGGGATCCATTGATCATCTCTCCAGAAGGGGTTAGGCATAGGGTGGAAGGAGAAATCTCATGACGGTACCAGAGCATCGAGTTCCTCGGGACTTGCAGCTCCCTCAAGGCACTCAACCACCCCCAAATGAAGGCGAGCTCTTCAAACTCTATCAACCTCGTTGGAGCATCTAGCCAACCCTGATTGTAACCATCGGCCCATACTCGTCAAGGTCCTTTCTTAAACAAATGTCTCAACCGGGTAACGTCCCTCTGGAGCCCAGCAGCAATCACATACGCTCGCTGGACATCACCACGAAGCTCTTCCATTTCCCTAGCTGAACCCCTGGTGTTCCTGCCAGCTCGCGGAACGGTTGGAGGAGTAGGGCCTTGCAGCATAAGAGGAACATCGCCCGGACCAGTTCTAGCTCGCGATGAGGAGGACCCTCGTAATACTGCAGGAGCATTGCTCGGCGCATGCTCCCTAAGTCGCGAGACCTCTCTCCTCAAAGCTTCGTTCTCCTGCTGAAGAACCTCCCCAACCTGGTTGATCTCGGAAGCATCTAGAAGCTTCGCCCTTAATGTATTCACCTCCTCTTGGACTGAAGCACCAACTTCTTCCATCTCCTGGAGCCTGTCCTTCAGCTTAACGACGAGCTCAGTTTGCTCTATAAAGCGCTTGTTCCTCAATCGCAGAGATTTGCAAATCCTCACAAAAGTATGACGAACTTCAGAGCTTACATCAGGCCCAAGCATTCTTCCCAATTGAGAAGTGGCGGGTATATAATCATCAACATCAATCGACTACAGGAAATAAAAGAGCAATGAAGAACAAAATCATTCAGTACACTAAGGGAGTGAAAAACCTTCTCATTTCATTAAAGCGAAGAGAGTCAGAATACATCGAAGAGTCAAAAGGAAAAATTACAAACAAAAATAGCAAAGATACAAGGTAATCCTAGAAGAAAAAATTAACTAGCAACCTCAGGCTGCCCAGAAGTAGATTGCTGCTTTCCTTTATCAGCATCAGCAGGAGCACCCCTCTCAGCAGGGATAACCTTTGTCGCCAGAACAGGGTGAACATCAGCAGAAGTTGTCTGGGAGACAGGGTCAGCACCTTCGATGGCTGGGGCAGGGACTTCATCCACAACTGGCCTCGGGCCTGGGTCGTGCTCATCGAACAGAGGACATGCAACATCCACTCCGGCAGCTAAGAGGGCCTTGTTCCAGCCCTTCTTGAAATTCAGACGGCTAATGTAGCCTATCTGAACCCCGACATCCTCGTATGCGGCAGCCCAACCAGAATTATATGAGTCTTCCCTGGAAGTGACTGCCTCACACTCCTTCAGCTCCTCGGATAGCACTCTGTTCTCTTCCACAACAGCCAGCTTGCTCGAGCAAGCCAGGTCGTAGGCTTATCGCAGCTCGTTCAATTCTTTAACTGCTGCGTCCCTCTCCCGATTGGCAGTAGCAAGGGCCAGATCGGATGATATCCGAGCAGCATCAACAGCCTTGAGACCTGCCTCGAGCTCTGTATCCCTTAATCTCAAGGCAGCATTTTGCTGCTCCAGCTCGCCATTTCTCTTCACAAGCTCATCGCGAGAACGATAAAGCACGGCGAAGTCGGTCACAAACTGCAAGAAGAAGAAAACATCAAGGGAAGGAAATAGCTAACACTAAATAAAGCATTGGAGGAAAGAAAAAGGTCTTACCAAAGCTAGCCTCTGGCTAGCGTGTAGGGCCAATTGATCAGACCCCAGCTCCCTTTGGCGATCAGCAGGAAGAACTGCCCTCTCGAGCAGCGCGGGGGCCAACTGAGGAGAAATAGCAACAGAGGCCCCCTCGGGTAGTTCGGACACAGCAACCAAGGCCTACCCAGCCTTCGTCCTCGACTCCATCTTTCTCCTCTCCTCTTTCTCTTTCTCTATTCTTTTCTTCTCCTCCATCCTCTTCTTCTCCTCCGTCTTCTTTCTCTCCTCTTCTTTTTTTCTCTCTCTTACTTGTTCTTCTTCTTTCCTCTTCTTCTCCTGCTCCTGAGCAGAAGACCGAGAGCCAGTAGCTACAGCCCCAGAGCTGGACTTCTGCTTCTTCAACCTCTGAGCGAGGAGCACATGATCATCATCATCATCGTCCCGAATTAGATTTTTACTTGGAGGAACCATCTCCTCGCTTGAACTGCTGGACGTGCTTCAAGGGCCTCGGGCTTCAGAAGCCTCTTCCGAATCAGAAGAGCTACCACCACTGGAGCTCCCCTCACCAAAATTGCCTTCAATACCACCTACGATATCACTCTCTGAGCTACTCCCCTCCTCGTCCAACTGAATAGGAACAGCAGCAGTCTCTTCAGAGGTATCAAATTCAGGGATACTGTCTACCGGCCTCGCTATAAAGCTAGAACCAACATTTTTGTATTCGAGCAAGAAAGCAGCAGACCGGGGATGCTCGCCGTCGGCTAAAGGCTCCCTGATATTCCAGGCCATGACCAGTTCAGAAAGGCGAACCTCGCTGAGAGCAGGTTCCAAGTTCTTCAACCTCGCTAGAGAAAAAACAGGAAAAGTCAGAAAGATCACAAATCAGTAAAGAAATTAAAGAGATAGAGCAAAGTCTACCTATGTATTCTTCCCCATAAAAGGGAGTCGAGAACCTATCAGACCATCCATATCTTAACCGATTGTGGCGGCCCAAAGTCTAGACCATCCATATCTTAACCGATTATGATTCAGTCTCCTCCCATGTTCCCATTAAGAGAGGTTCTAGGGAGAGATGGAAAACGTGGGGGAGGCCAACACCCCCACTTACTAAAATGAACATGTATATAATAAACCCTAGGTCCGGGACAAAGGGCACACTGTATTCTCTGTAATCACTCTCCAGAGTATATAGAAATAATACTGACTGCACCACCGTGGACGTAGGCACCTTTGCTGAACCACGTACATCTTTTATTGTGTGATTGGCCTTTTATATTCCTTATTCTTGCTTGGTGATTGTGCTTCTCTTAACTATTTGTGTTAAGTAATAATTGTCCCCACATTAGGGTTCTTGATATTTTTATGGATTGTGGCCCTTGTAATTCGTTATACTTGATGAAAATTCGCATGCCTTACGTAGAATATCGATTAATTGAGGATATAACACTTGTAGTATAAATTGTTGGGAGTTTGGAAGTCAAATATGTTGGTTTGGATGATTTTGGAAGAAGATTCTCGTAACTGGTACTTCTGCAGTTTCGCCATAACTGCTTGATCGATCGATCGACCTAAGAGCATCGATCGATCGATCGAGCCCCTGCCATAGATCGATCGACCCCTCCTGGCAGACTCATACTTCCCTTTTTAAATGGTTGATTTCAATTTAAATGAGTAGTAATCTTTAGACATTCTTATTAAAACATTTTGGGAGATAAAGAGAACCAGTAGGACTTTATAAAAATGGAGCATTTCATGTAAGACTAAATTAGGGTTAACGGGGAGTAAATTACACTTAAGAAATAGTGGGTACATATGTTTTAAGGGTGAGACTCGTAAAGAAGTTACGTCGTTAAAATAAAAGAGTACCTACTGAAATTACACTTATGAAGATAGGATTTCACGGGTGTTACGAAATAAGTTGGAATATGCCCATAAATAAGAAATAAAGAGACAAACCGTTATACGGGATAATCTAGTAATGTGCAATAAGAATAAATATCATATGTATGGGTCGTGGGTGTACCTAAATTAAAATTGGGAATAGTAGTATACATATATGACTGTGATTGTGCATATACTATATACGTGTAAAAATCATGCCCGCGCTACTTGCTATCACTGAGGTTACCGCGCTGGGACAATCTTATCTCGATGGGACTTTTATGGGGGATATTGACTTGTACAATCCTTGGTACAGGCTATCAGATCGATAATCAGACGGTCCTAAGAGACGTGAGGGTATGTGCTGACCTCTTAGTGACTTGGAACTATGCTTCGTCTCAATTTGTATGTGTTTTGTGTTAATACAGTTCGAAAGTGATTCCGAACTAGTATTTCCCTTAGTACGAGTGATACGGGGACTTGATAGCAGAGTATGCCAGCACCATAAATTTTATGTGAGGTGCCGATAGTATATATATATTATATGAGTGATTCATATATATATATATAAACTTGAAACTTGGGAACTATCTACTGTGACTAAAGGTAGGTTAGTAATGAATAATTATTTCAACTTCGATATAAGTGTTTGAAAAGTTTGAGGCAATACTGAGAAACTTTATAATCAAATGAGGCTTATGTGAGAACTTTGCTTTTTAAAAATTTATTTCCTTAACACTAGAAATTGTCGGCTTGAAACCTTGTGAGTAACTTAAGCTAAACTGTTGGGATTAGTAGTGCGGTAGGTGTGCACAGTAGAAGAGAGGTGAGAATTTCTCAAGAGAGTGCCGCACACTAATATGATTGTTGCATTAGCCGGTAAGCATTTTAAATACTTGCTAAACTAAATTTTAAAATGTTTTACAATCGGACTCTGACCCGTTTCCTATTTTCTCTTCTCTCTTGTATATATATATGTATATATTACATGTGCCCAGCCACACCTTTTTCTTAGACGACCTCATTATTGATTCCACTTCTAGTTCTATTTCATCCAGTTGGGCATGTGTCGCCCTATTTCCATTATTCAGTTAGTTTTACCAGAGATTGTGATTCGTTTATTTCCAGTATTTATACTTTGGGATTGTTACTGTCAGGATGTTTTTCCTTTAAAGTTTTAAATGTTGGAATTATTTAGTTGAATGCTTAAATTGCTTGAATTATATTTTCCAGTCTAATTGTTGTGTGATTTTTAAACCATGGATTATGAAAGGTTTTTAATATTGGGTTTTAAATTAAATTTGGAATTGATGTCTAAAAAAAAATGGTTTTGTCACTTAGCTTAATTAATTAGGGTGTTTAATTTAAAAAGTTATTTTTGCGACAGTGATGCTAAGAATGAACCAACCGTTCACCTTGGTTATAATAATTTAATAAAGGACTGATCACCCGGTATTTAATTAGGCGGGGTGTCACAGGTGGTATCAGAGCATCAGGTTCTAGGTTCTAGTGTCCTTTAGGATCTGTACGGCTTATTTCGCTTTCAGCTTAGCGTTCTTGCTATAGAGCCCTATTTTTAGGATTGTTGTATTCTTGCTTTTACGATTACGTCTCCAGCTATTTGAGATTTGATAATAATTGTAGACTAATAAAATTTATTAAAGTTTCAGATGCCTCCGAGACGCGCACCCAAGGATAGGCGTGCCCAAGCCGAGCAGCCAGCAGCTCCGGCTCAAGGAACGATGAACGCAACCAAGGTAGCCGCTATCGTTGCTCAGGCGGTGAATGCCGCGCTAGCGGTAGTGCAGCAGGCTCCACCCCAGGTTCAGGCAGTAGCGCCAGTACCGGCACAGCTTCCTTCTGCATGGGAGTGAGTTAGGGATGCCTTCCAGAAGGCGCATCCCCCAGAGTTTGCGGGTAGTTCGGATATCATTGTAGCCAGCTAATGGAAGAAAGATATCCAGAGGCATCTGCGCATGTACGAGTGCACTGACGTGCAGAAACAGCTATTGGCTTCCTTCAAGCTAGTGGGAGCCGCTTTGCATTGGTGGGAATCCACCACCACCTTGGAGGAGAGGGATATTATCACTATCCAGTCATTTTGGGCGCGGTTTGACAGCAAATACTTTACATCCGCCGTGCAGACCGAGATGAGGCGGAAGTTACAGAGTCTGAAACACAGGGGAATTCGACTGTTGCTGAGTACGAAGGGGAGTTCACGAGACTTCTCACTATAATGCCAGATGAGGCACCCACTGAGGGGAAGAAAATACTGTTGTTTGTGGACGGGTTGGCTTGGAGGATCCGTCAGCACCTCATAGGCAATCTGTCACTGAGTACCTACACGGACGTACTCAATGCTGCTTTGTTACACTGCCAGGATCACCGCTTCCACCTGCAAGGAAGCAAGCAAGCAGGGGAGTCCAACCAGCAGGGCAGGACAGGGGGTAGTGGTGCTAGTGGAGCACCGATCCCGGATGAGGGAACCCTAGGAGAGCCGCCGACTCCAACTACCGTCCATGTACGATCCATACTAGATCTGACCAACTGCCCATCCTACCTCCTCTACATTCTTGACGTTCTTGACAGACCATCTTTGTCTCAGTAGAGTCTTTCAGTGGCATGTTTCGGTCCTCTTCCCCATTACTTAGAAAAAGTGAGCCACCGGTTCAGGTACAAGATACTATCATTACCGCCTGGACAATTAAACATCCAACCCGTAATCGCAACGACCCAATTGCAAGAGCGGAGCTCTACCAACTGAGCTATATGTTCCGGGGCCCCAACGGATTATCAATATGCTAGAAAGAGTTCAAAGACCCTTTTCAAAGACAAAGGAAACTCAGGGGCAGACTCGTCAGCATGAGCAGAGTTCCCATCAGGGGGACCCTGCCAAGCGGTTCCGATCAGGTGACTCCAGGCAGGGATTTGGGGGATTCAGGCAGGGCCAGTCTAATCAGCAGGGCCAGCAGGGCGAACATCGTCAGCCGCAAGGTCAGCAGCAAGGCCATCAGGGCCAACAACGTTTTCAGCAGGGCCAACAGGGCCAATGACGGGGTGGTAACGGCCAGCAGGGCCGTAATCAGTAGGGACAGAGGGGAGGGAATTTCAGGAGCCGATGCTTCGGGTGTGGTAAAAATGGCCACAGGCGCCATGATTGTCCAGAGGGAGATAGGGCCCCACAGCAGCAGGGTGCCCGTAATGAGCCACAGAGGCCACTTTTTCCAGCCGCCCTCCCAACACCAGCTCAGGCACCAGCCATTCCAGCAGCTCCAGTGCAGCAGGGGCAGTTACAGTACGGATGTGTCTATAACGTCCACCAGGCAGCAGCTCCCCAGGCGCCACCCGCGATTGAGGGTACATTTCCTATCCATGGTACTATGGGCCGGGTTTTATTTGATACTGGAGCGACACACTGTTTCATAGCTACTCACTTTGCGAAGGCCTTAGGGTTATTAGCCACAGTAGAGAGCACTGTGACATGCGTAGACTCACCACTGGGAAATGGATTGTTAATTTTCTTTATATGTCAAGGTATGGGAGTAGAGATTGGTAGCTTAATCTTACCAGCAGACATGTTAGTCTTAGATATGCATGAGCACGACGTTATTATTGGTATGGATTGGCTCGCAGCGTACAGAGCCATGATAGATTGTTTCGGTGGGAGTATTGTCTTTGCCATTCCGGGGCAGGAGATGTTTGTAGTGGCAATGCCTCGCCCAGAGGGAGGCTCAACCGCTCATTTGTATTACATAGAGGAGGATACCTCTAAGGAGGTTGTGATTCCCTTAGACTCGATCCCAGTCGTTCGTGAGTATTCTGATGTATTTCAGGAGATACCAGGCCTACCCCCCAGTCGAGAAATAGATTTTGTCATAGATTTGTTACCGGATACTCGACCGATAGCACACGCTCCATACCGTATGGCTCCGGCGGAAATGCGAGAGTTACGAGATCAGATAGAGCAGCTGTTAGGTCAGGGCTTCATTCATAGGAGTACCTCACCTTGGGGCGCTCCAGTTTTGTTTGTGAAGAAGAGAGATGGTTCACTGAGGCTATGTGTGGACTACCGGGAGCTGAACAAGGTCACGATACGGTACAAATATCCGTTGCCTCGAATCGATGATCTGTTCGACCAATTGAGGGGAGCAACTTTCTTTTCGAAGATAGATTTGAGGTCAGGATACCATCAGCTACGTATTAGGGAGCAGGATGTTTCGAAGACTGCTTTCTTGACAAGATATGGATCCTATGAGTTCAGAGTGATGCCATTTGGACTCACAAATGCTCCAGCCGTATTCATGGACTTGATGAACCGAGTATTCGGAGAGTTCTTGGATCAGTTTGTTATCGTCTTCATAGATGACATCCTGATATATTCACACACTGAAGAAGAGCATGCTGAGCACTTGAGGCAGGTTCTTCAAACTCTACAAGAGCATCAGTTGTATGCTAAGTACGATAAGTGCGGATTCTGGTTACGGGAAGTGCAATTCTTGGGACATGTTTCTGAACTGGGGATAGCGGTTGACCCGAGTAAAGTGTCAGTAGTGAGGGAGTGGGGACAGCCCACGACACCGACGGAAGTGCGTAGTTTCTTGGGGTTAGCCGGGTACAACAGGAGATTCATTCGAGGGTTCTCCAAGATAGCGGGTCCATTGACGAACCTGACTCGCAAGGGGGTACCATATGTTTGGGACGATACTTGTCAATTGACTTTCGATGAGCTGAAAGACAAGCTGACTTCGGCACCAGTCCTTGCTTTACCCAAGCCGGGTGTGGAGTATCTGGTTTACACCGACGCCTCCTTACGGGGACTCGGGGAGTACTTCAGCAGGAAGAGAAGGCTACAGCTTTTGCCTCCCGCAAGCTTAAGCCGCACGAGAGGAATTACCCCACTCATGACCTAGAGCGATCGTCTTTGCAATGAGGATATGGAGACACTATTTATTGGGGGAGAAATTCCGCTTGTTCACAGACCACAAGTCACTGCGGTACCTGTTCACTCAGCGAGAACTGAATATGCGTCAGCGCAGATGGTTAGAGTTTGTGAAAGACTATCAGTTCGACATACAGTACCATCCGGGGAAGGCCAACGTAGTTGCTAATGCGTTGAGCCGTAGACCGGTAGACGATGTAGCGGACGTCTGGAAAGCAAAGTGGAAAGAGTTGGGTCATCAGGATGCGGTAGCCCGTTTCTTCATATCTGTCGTGACAGCGACACCCGAGATTGTTACAAGGGTAATACAGGCACAGACAGCAGACTCATTTTGCCAGGAGCAAATTATACGGCTTTTAGCCGAGGGTGCTGAGTCCTATTCAATTAGTTCCGATGGAGGTTTGAGGTTTAATGGGAGATTGGTGGTCCCAGAAGGAGCAGACTTACGTCATGCAGTGATGACCCAGTCTCACGGGTCCCGATTTGCGGTGCATCCCGGGGGAGATAAGATGTACTAGGATATGAGACGGCAATACTGGTGGAGTGGGATGAAGGACATTGCTGAGTTCGTGTCCAAGTTATCTACTTGCCAGATGATAAAGGTGGACCACCAGAAACCGTCGGGGTTGCTTCAGTCGTTGGAAATACCCACGTGGAAGTGAGAGAGTATTTCCATGAATTTTATTACTGGGTTGCCTACATCACAGCGGGGCCATGACTCCATCTAGGTGATTGTGGACCGTTTGACCAAGGTGGCTCATTTTCTGCCAGTGCGGACAGACTATACCACGGGCCAGTATGCTCAGTTGTTCATTGCTGAGATTGTTAGACTACATGGGGTGCCCCTGGATATTGTGTCAGATAGAGACAAGATTTTCGTGTCGCGTTTTTAGGAGAGTTTTCAAGAGGCCGTGGGTACAGAGTTGAGGTTGAGTTCATCTTATCACCCACAGACAGATGGACAAACAGAGCGTACCAACCAGATTTTGGAAGATATGCTACGCATGTGTGTCATTGGTTTTGGAGGGGGTTGGGAGCCACATCTTCCACTAGTGGGGTTTGCTTATAATAACTCTTATCAGTTCACGATTGGCATGGCTCCATTTGAGGCATTGTATGGCAGACCTTGTCGTTCCCCAACTTGTTGGCTAGAGGTGGGGGACAAGAAGTTGCTCGGACCAGAGATGATTCAGGAAACCTCCGCTAGGATTGAGATGAGATTATCAGGAATCGTATTCGGATAGCACAGGAAATGCAGAAAAGCTACGCCGATGCAAAACGGTTCTTTCGAGAATTTAATGTGGGGGACCAAGTATTACTACGTGTATCTCCTACGAAAGGAGCGATGAGGTTTGGGAAGAAAGGGAAACTGGCCCCGAGGTACGTGGGACCATTTCCCATTTCCCATTATCGAGAGGATTGGGCCGGTAGCATACAGACTGGGACTGCCAGAGCACTTACACCGCATTCACGATGTATTCCACATCTCGTCGTTGAGACGATACCTTCGGAATGACATGGCCCACACCCACATCGCAATTGAGGAGATTGACTTACAGCCTGATAGCTCTTACGAGGAGAGGCCAGTGGCTATTCTAGACCATAGCGAGAGGAGATTGAGATCGAAAGTAGTACCACTTGTACGGGTCCAGTGGGAGCATCATAATGCGGAGGAATCCACTTGTGAGCGTGAGGTTGACATGCGTGAGAAGTACCCAGAGTTATTCTTACCAGGTACACCTTACTTTTCGAATTTCGGGACGAAATTCCATTATTAGGGGGGAAGTATGTAATACCCCGTATTTTTATGACTTTTAATTTTGGGGATTTATTAAATTTAATTAGAGATATTAATTTAATATTAATCCGAAAAATTATTTAAATACTTACTAGCGTGATGAGAGTTAGTAATTATTGGAATTTTGTTGTAAGTTACTTTATGGGTAAAGTAAGTGGTGTAATTGAATTAAGTAAAATTATCACGAGAATCTAATTTGATAATTTTAAATTTATCGGGACGCGCTGGTGTCGTGTCGGGATTTAATTTGAATTATTAAAAGTGAATAAATTATAAGTCACCCGTATGGTCATTTTGAGTGCGTCAATGTGTCCGGAAGGGTCGATATAGTCAAAATAAAACCACTGCTCAACAAAACCACTGCTCTGCTCTCTCTTTCACCTCTCAACAAGCATCGCTGTCCACCGCTGCCCTCAACACCACCGGCCGACCTCAGGTCATTCCTCCATTGTTGATTTGTGTAATGTAAGGACTCCTTCCTCCATTTTCTGTTTACATTTGCTGTTTTCAGGGATTTGCAATTTTAATGGGATAGTTAAAAATCTTTGTTGTTTACATTTTGAGGTCTAATATTTATTTGTTATCATTTGTTTGTTTTTAGGGACTTATAATTTTATTTAAACTTGAAATTTGTATTTTTTTTGTTATAATTTAATATTTGGTGAGCTAAAATAATTTAATATTTAAACTTGCAATTTCAATTATGGAAAAGTATTATAAAAGAACTCACGAAATTGTGATGCCACCAACGGAAAAAATTGATGTCCAAAAGGAACCTACTCCAAAAATATAAATTATCAATTAAATATTTGTAAAAATGTAAAAATAAGCCTAATTTTTTTTTTCGTGGCTACCACCCCGTGCACCCCCGACAATTGAATTGTGCCCCATCCAGGCTAAACTCGACTCCGCCACTGCACATACCACAGCACTACTACTTGATTCATGGATTGAGATTAAAATTAAAATATTTGTTACCTTTTGTTTAAAAAAATTAAAATTTAATTCACAATACCAAACCCCTAATCCATATTTCTTCCTAGTGAATCTAACCCTGTATCAAATTAAGTTGAATGTACATTACTCCCATCTAATCGGACACAAATGTATTTTCTAACCAAATTCCAATATGCCATCCTTTATCAAAAACAAGGAAAATATTCGCATTAGGGCTAAATTAAAGATACATTGACATCATTTAGAAGTAGATAATTGATTTGAATAAAGATAGATATATATATAGAAAGGAGAGTTCTCACACAGAAACCGGTTTTAATCATGAAGAATTCCATGGAACCCCCAATCATGGCCGACATGATACCTATCTTCACGTACCAATCCAGGAATTTCATGTATTCTGTTTTCTCTAACAAAAACAAAACACAGTTGGGAGAGTTTAATAAATTAGAGCAGTTTTGAGTTAAAACAAATAATAGCGCGGCCCATACATAGATAGATAGATAAAGAGAAAAGCTCTCATGCGGTACCAATTAGCGGTATCAGTATACTCAAAAAGCATGTGAAAAGGGAGAACAAGTTCATACTAATTTGAAAAATAACACATATATAATTGCAGTCAAAAAAAAAAAGATTAACGATATTCATAATAAACAGTAACAATCCATGAATCAAACTATTGGGTTTGACCTTAATATAAACAAGCAACTTTAAGATCTAAATTATTGGGTTGAACAGCTTGAACCCAATTAATGAATTGAGAAGTACATTAAAATTTAACAAATGAACAATAGATCGAAAGAATCTTACCTGAACAGACTAAAATGTTTATTGAGAAATGAAATAAAATAAATGTTTGGTAAGAAAGAGATGTAACATTATTTATAAGCCAAAAAAGATGCTGGAGTACAAACGGCAGTGGTGAAATTATGGGAAGAAAGAGAGCAGCAAGGTTTTAGTGGTGACAGGCCAGGCGGGTATGAGTTTGGGGGTGGGGGCAGTGGCGGACCCAGAATATTTGTTCAATGGGTGCGAAAGTCTCGAGTGGTGTCGGGGGTTCGGGAGCGGGAGCCCCCGAGGCGAATTTTTTTAGGATTATTTTGAGTTTTATGCATCTTTTTTGGCCTAAATATGTATTAACTAATTGATAAATATATATTCAAGTTGTATTATAAATAATTATACATTTTAAGTTGTTCACCAATTTAAGAACAATATTAAAATTGCAAACAATAAATATTTCAACCAATATATATTAAATCAATAATTAAATATAGCAAGGGACCAACAATATATTCATATTCACCAAATAAATAAGCAACATTCAATAATTAGCAAAATAATATTTTCATCCCATTTTCAACAAATAAAATAAATGAAGTTTCACTTAATACATAGCAATAACAATATTCAATAGAGAGTCTGGAGAGTCTGGGCTGGTAAATCAAGTTTCATTTATGGGTCCACATCGAAAGGAAAAAACACAATAGAAGAAAGAAACTAAAAGCGAAACTTACCAGTTGGCAAGTTGTTTGCTCCTCAAAGCTGCCTGATAGAGATTCCGGGTCTGGTCTTTCGACGGTGGTGGTCCGGCGTAGGAGATAGAGAGAACTCCGGACGGGGAGAGGGTCGGCTCAAGGGAGAGGGGCGGGATTGGCGGTTTGGTGTTTCCGAGAGGTCTGGGATTCCTAGGGTTTTGTTTGGGGGAAAACAAAAAGAAGTCGGCTGGCAGCACCAGCCTAGTCTACATGGGATGCTATTTTGAGATTTCAAAAATTACGTTTTCTGCCCCTCCATGTTTGAAAAGCCTATATTTAGTTTCCTTTTACTTTGGGAACTTACACATATGGATCACAATTATTTTTTTTACAATATATACACATAAAAAATCTTAGAAGTCTATGGGTGCGACCGCCCCCCTTCGGGATGGGGTAGGTCCGCCCCTGGGTGGGGGTTTCAACGGCAGCTTTTTGCGTTTTCTCAAGTTTCTTACCAAAACGACTTGCTTGAGATTCGTTTTACCTCTTCTCAGCTTTTTCTTTGACCTTGTATTGTTACCGAGCCAATGTGTTAAGAGTGAAGCATCCTTCCCTTTTCCTTGGTCCGAATTTAATTTCCTTGCCTTTCTACCGTCTCAATTTAGTTTCTAACTTTTCAAATTAATTCAATTTCATCTTTTATTTAATAATCATTCAAATATATTCACGATAAAAACTATTTTAAAGGGCAATTAAAATATTTTATATATTAATTCACTCATCTCTCCTCAAACCTCCATTTTAACAAAAGAAAAAAAAAAAATAGACTACTATATAATACATTCAATGCAACATTTTAGTCCATAAAAAATAATAGAAAAAAATGAAAAAAAATGTAAGAAACAAAACAAAATAGTCGCATATCAAAATAAAGTGATTCTTTACAGACACATATATTAGACAAATTGACTTGGCCCAAAATTGTACTAAAAAATATACTACATTTAAAAAAAAAATTATACTACGTTCATAAAAAAATAGACTGTTTTTTAATAATAAAAACTGAAAAAAAATTGTTAACTAATTTTGCAAAACAGTTAAAAAATAGTTGAAATTTTATTTTTTTTCAAGAAAAAAGATTTTTTTTATTTCTTAAAAGCAGTTTCTTATCAAAAAATTGTATTTTTTAATTAAAAGTATGAAAAACTGTTTCTTAAAAGCTAGCGTAGATCCACATCATTGCGATTATTTAGTGCCACTGACACGGACCCATATCATTTAACAAATGTGTGTCCACACCAGCAAACTGCTTTTATATAAAAAAAAAAAATTATTACAAAAAAACTCTACATTATTATTCTAATAAGGTAAAGTTTTTTGTAATAAAAAACGCTACATTATTATTTATTACAAAAAAACTCTACATTGTTAGATTAATAATCCACAAAAAAAGACAATTAGATTAAAAAAAAATATTACAAAAAAACTCTACATTATTATTTTTTATTACAAAAAGCTCTACATTATTAGATTAATAATGTACAGTTTTTTTTGTAATAAAAAATAATTTTTTTTATATAAAAGCAGTTTGCTGGTGTGGACTCACATTCCTTAAATGATATGGGTCCGTGCCAATGGCACTAAATAATCGCAATGATGAGGATCTACGCTAGCTTTTAAGCAATAGTTTTTCATACTTTTAATTAAAAAAGAGAATTTTTTTATAAGAAATTGTTTTTAAGAAATAAAAAAACTTTTTCCTTGAAAAAAAATAAGATTTCAACTATATTTTTAACTGTTTTAAAAAATTGGTTAACAATTTTTTTTCAGTTTTTATTTTTAGAAAATGTTTTTTTTTTATGAATGTAGTATAATTTTTTTAAAATGTAGTTTAATTTTTTTAACAAAATCTTAGGTCAAGTCAATGTGTCTAATTTATATGTCCATGTAGAACCACTTTATTTTTATATCTGACTATTTTGTTTTGTTTCTTACATCCCCCCCCCCCCCTTCCATTTTTTGTTATTTTTCATGGACTAAAAGGTTGCATTGGATGTGTTATATAGCAGTTTAAGTTTTTTTATGCCAAAGTGGAGTGTTGAGGAGAGAGGAATGAATTAATACATAAAATACCTCAAATGCCCTTTAAAATAGTCTTTGTCATTAGTATATTTGGATGGCTGTTAACTAAGTATTTGGATGGCTGTTAACTAAGAAATGAAATTGAATCAGTTTGAAAGGTGAGGGACTCAATTGAAACAATAGAAAGGTAAGGGACTAAATTGAGATCAAGAAAAAGGTAAGGGACTGATGTGATACTTTACTCAAGTGTTAAATAGACATTGAGTGTATTTATAATGGATCGCATCTAATCTATTATCTATTATCTAATATATAATATTAAAAATGGTGTCTCTTTCAGATACTATGACACGTGGCAAAGGAGTATTCCCTATTTTTTCTTCCTATTACGCACTGTTTACTCTACACTTCAATTATTGCTGCCAGGTGAGTTGTATTATCTCTTGGAAAGTTGCAATAAATTTTAAAATACATGTGTATAAGAATTTGTAACCTTTATCTCTTTGTAATTAATTCACTCCATCTTTTTCTCCTATATCCCTTCAATTCCCCAATCCCAATATATTCTCACCAATGGTTAGTGGATGCCATCACAAAATTTATTAGATACCAACGTCCCTTTAAAAAGTCATTACATCTTCTTTCTCTCATATCTTATCCCAGTCACAACTCCAACTCTACTGACCGGTCAAACAAAGCTCCGAAAACCCACCTTCACTAAATTTTATTTTGGTACTTTAAAAAGATCAAGGATCAAGGATTGTCAACCCCATCATAGCTATGTTCTTACGACAGTGTCTCTCACACACAAATTTTTAGGTAATGTTTGTTTAATGGAGTTGGCTGCTATTGGGTTGCACAAGTGGAGGTTGGCATTTGAAATGCTACATAGTTTGGCTATGATTTGTGCACTTCTCTTAATAATGGACTATCAATATATACTTTCATTTATGACCAAAACATTTTTAATGATTATTTTGTTGCTTTTGGAAATAAAATAATTTTTCTTCATTATGGTATGTGTGAACATTTGCACACTCATTCCATAGAGAGGTAGATATTCATAAAGGTAAGAGTCATAAGACGAGATATGGATACATAAAAATTGAAAAAGAGGGCCTTTAGTCATAAGCCCCTAACAATGCCTAATATTTTTTTAGTTTTAGGTTGACGTCTTAAAATTCAGGACTTTTTTTACTTTAACCTCCGAGATAATGCCATATTTTATTGTATAAAAATGTATATATGTAATTTTAGAAAATACATTTGTTGTATTAGACTACAATACATGTTCATATTATATACTTTGCATGTCATATTAGCAGTCAATGACCGCACACAAACACGTCGCTCACAAAGATACCCCCTCACCCACGGGATTTAGATAAGTTCTCTCATTAAAAAACATAATTGAACATGATATTTTACGGAAGAGGTTGATGATTCCACCAATTGGGTTGAGGCCACTACCACTAAAAATAATTCACCTTAAATTACTTTGTAGAATCGGATGTGATTGCTAGTGTAATAAGATTGTTGTAAGTGTTTACATGACATTTAAAGTTATAGTTTTCGTAAGTTATTTTCTACATATTATGTTAATTGCACTCAACAATTTATTACCTACACAAGAATGTGTATGATTAAGGGTATTTAATTTTTACATATTACATCAATTAAACTCATTTCTTCCTAACATTTCTTTACAATTAATATTCAATGCATAATATTTTACACCAATAATGATCCCAAAACCTATTAATCAGGAGATCTCCTTAATTGCAATATTATGTGCATGGTTAAGGGTACTTGATTTTTACGTAATACGTTAATTAAACTTATTTTTTCTTAACATTTCTTTATAATTAATATTTGTCACACAATATACGTTTATTGGTGAATTATTCTTCATTTTTAGGTGATTTCAACAAGCCCTAAAAAGAGTCCGCGCATCGCGCGAGGCTTAAATCTAGTATACTCTAAAATGCAATACACCCTCTTAATTCTCCATCTCATTGATGTTGCCACGTGGCACTATCCTTTTTTTATTTCTTTTCTCACGCCATTTTCACTATGTCATTTTATTTACCTCTCTTTGTCGTTCCCTCTCCCTAACCCTCCATTACCCAGTTGTAATAACCCTTACTCTTGAGTAATTTATTTTATATTAATTTTCCATGTGAGGTAATTATAAAATATTGAATGATGGGGTAAATATTATTTTATGAGAGTTAAAAGATAATATTTACTAGATTTTTGCATATATATTGTTATGTGAATGTAAATAGCATTATGTCGCGATTCATGGTGTCGTTGTGCTTTAAACGACATTTATGGTATAGATGAAGTTGGAAATTTAAAATGATTTACATTATTTCGGATGCCAATTTAGAGGGCGCGGTTAGTCCCGAAATGGTCAAGATAGTCAAAATAAGGGTCATATTGTATTTTTGGGTTCCGGGCATTTTTAACAGGTTATGACTTAATTATGTAGTTACGAGTCATTTTAATGGTGTATTAACATTTTAAAGATGGGAATTCATAATTAGGGCACGATTTAAGCCTTACAACCCTTTTATCCCTCTTATATGTTCCTAAACCTAGAGAGATAGAGAGAGAAAGAGGATTGGGGGAAAAGAAGAGAAGGAAGAAGAAAAGGAAGAGAATTGAATATTGAAGCTTGGATTTGTTGCTACCGAAAGCAAATCCAAGACTACAATCCTAAGGAAAGTTTTTGCTTGCAAACATATGATTTCTTGTGGATAAATTGTAATGATAGTGTATATTTGGAAGAATTGAGAAAATAGTAGGGTTTGTTAAATATTGATGTGTAACCCTTGGATCTTGTTGTTATATGATTTAAGTTGGTCATATGAGTTATTATGGTGTAGAGATGTTGTGGTTGAGTTGGTAGTTGATGAGAATGAAATAAATTTAAGGATAAGTGGTTTAGTTTTTGGATTTAACATTTTGGATGAAGAGAAAAATCGTAGGTCTGATAGGCGCGGTCGATCGCGGTCCCCAAACCGGTCGACCGACCCTTAAGGGGTAGGCTTACTGCTTTCCTCAATAAGTATAAATTCTAAGCACGGTCGATCGCGATCCCAGGACCGGTCAACAGGGCCCTCCGAAATGAGCTTTTTAAATTTCTTCCTAGGCTAAATCCATGAGACGCGGTCGACCGCGGTCCCATGACCGGTCGATCGGTCCCCTATTTTTCACTCTTAAAATCCTATTTCTTTTTACCTTATTTCTTTTAAGACAGGGACTTAGGAACCTTCTTAATTGAAGTAAAACTAGAGTATTAGAGTCTAGCAATGGTGTATTTAGAAACCTAAGTTAGAATGAGAGTTGGGATTTAAATGAGGGATAATTTGGTTAGTTAAGTTAGAGGAAGATGATTAATTCTCTTATAAAATGAAATAGTTTAGCCTAGGGAGAATTAGAATAAGTTAATGTGGACTACTAGAATTGGAGGGAAGAATATCATTTCATAATGGGTTATAAAAGGTATGTTAATTCATAGAGATTTGTATTGGAGATGATTAAACATTGAGGTTTATAATGATGATATCAATCGCGTATGGCTCCGGATAAAATGTAAGATATATTTTAAAATGAGATCAAATTGTGAATGATAAAATTGTATATACAAACCTCTTTAAATGCTATCATAGGGGAAGTTACGCGCATGAGGTGAAGTACCCTAGCTAGTGAATGCATGGTGAATATAGTCCTCGGCCATAGGATCGGTTATTATATATATTGTGTGATTATTGTTCGAAGTGAGGTAATTTCGGGTGTGGTTATGACTCACTATCGAAGGTATATGGCCGCTTACCGACGTCACGCGATATAGGATGCCCAGGTTGTCATGTGTGATAGGCCCTGGAAGATGATAGCTATTTAGGGGCACGTCTAGTGGAAAAACTCGGAAGGACGGTCTTAGAATCGTTATATATTGAGAAATATAACTATTCATAATAAAGTGGGGTATAATTGATGGCAAAGCACTCTATGAAATAAATTTCTTTGAATATGTTTCCTAATGAGAAAAAGGAACGGCGAAATGAATTGTGTATAAAATGAAATGGAATCTCACTAAGTATTATATTATCAATTTTCTCCTGCCTAAATTGAATTATGATCATTGTCATTATAATTGCGTTAGGTTATGCTTTTAAATTGAGAAATTAAATTCTTTATCTTTATTCATAATGATTGTAATTAGCTCGTTCACGATAAGTAAGTTTCCCATACTATCATGCATTTTATTCACATGGTGATTATATCAAACCGGGCCCTGACCCGTTTATATCTCTTTGTTTTTTATGAATCTTATATTCACCCAGGTGCTCTGTCGCAAGGACGCCCGTATTGACTTTTCCATTATAGTGTCTTGGAGCTGTAACACCTTGCGGATGTTACGGGATATTTTGATATAGACGCTTCTATCTTTTGTATTCTAGTTATGATCGGTTACACATTAGGGCATGTTTCCCACGTCTTGTAGTTGTGTTATATTATGTGACATTGTACCGTAATACTTTATATACATCTGATGTATATGTCTGTTAACCGATAACTTATTCGGTTATTTTGTTGGATATGGTTGCTGATTCATTTTTATTCTTACGTTTATCCACCTCCTTTCCAAGTGGATTGTTTAAATGTTTTTCCTTAACTTACAAAATAAATTTTTGACAATCTGTTTTCTAAAATATTGGGTGGTCATCTCGTATACTTATTACCTTATGTTGATGCTAAGAATGGACTATCTATGATTCCTGTAATTATTGGAGTATCAGGCTGGCCACCTCTTATTTTAAATAAGCGGGGTGTCACAGATGGTATCAGAGCATCAGGTTCTAGAGTGCTTAGGATCTATGCGGATTATCATGTTCTACCGTAGCGTTATTTGAAATAGAGCCTTATTGTTAGGACTGTTTTGTTTGTCTTTAATTGCAATCTTCTGCAAAGATAAATTGTTCTATATAGTATTATAATTTAGTTGTTTCTTCGTCTCAGATGCCGCCTAAGAGAGGTCTCCCTGCGATAAGAAATAGAGTTGCAGAAGATGATGTAGGTCCTCCACCGCCACAACAAGGGACTATAAATGCCGTTGAGGTAGCCAATATTGTGGCCCAGACGGTCAATGCTGCGATGACTGCCGTGGTTCAGTAATTTCCCCAAGCCCAACAGCCGAGGGTTTAGGAGGTGCAAGCCCCCGCGGGACCTTCTCCATGGGAAAGAGTCAGAGAATCTTTCTTAAAGGGTCATCCTCCAGAATTTCAAGGTGGTTCCGACATGATAATAGCTAGCCAATGGAAAAAGGATATGCAATGCCATCTTCGCATGGTGGAATGTAGTGAGGAATGGAAGAAATTCCTTACTACTTTTAAGCTAGTTGGATCAGCCTTACATTGGTGGGAGTCGATGACCACGTCAGAGCAGAGAGATACTATGACTATCACTCACTTTTGGGTTTTGTTTAACCGAAAGTATTTTCCTCCCGCAGTTCAAAGGGAAGTGAGGATAAAGCTTTAAGATGTAGTTTAAGGTGAACATTCGGTGGCAGAGTAAGAGGAGGAATTCACTCGTTTGGCCAGCTTTGTGCCGGATGAGGTAACTCCAGAGGAGAGGAAAATATCAAAGCTTATTTGAGGCTTACATTGTAGGATACGACAACATTTGTTGGGTAATCCAGCTTTACAAACTTTTGGGGATGTGATGAACGTCGCATTACTCCATTGTCAAGATCATTAGTTGCATGTACAAGGAAGTAAGAAAGTTTCAGTTGTCGGGCAAGCAAATAAGCCAGGAGGCAATAGTGTCGGATGAGGAGCACTACCCTCGTCCCAATTATCAGGAGGTAAGCAAAAGGAAAGGGACACCCAACAAGGGGATTTGTCCAAAAGACAGCGTTTCAGTGGATTTAATTTCGGTAGTGGTGGCTTCAGGCACGGTCAAGGTGCCCTGCAACAACAGCAGGCAGGTCGGGGTAACAATGGGGGTCGAGGCCAATCGGGCCAAGGCTTTGGGCAGTTCAGAAATAATAGGGGCCGTAATCAGGACAATATGGTGGCCGTTGCTTTCAATGTGGGGAGTCGGGTCATTATCGAGAGGCGTGTCCGCAGTTGATTGGGGGACAGTTTCCTAGAGTTCCACAGCATTAGAAGGCACAACTACCGCCACTAGTTCCTAATCCAGTCTCCCCTCCACAATAGGGACAACTACAGTATGAGCGTGTTTACCACATACAGGATGCTATGCTTCCTCCAACCTCGCCAGCGCCGCCAGCTATTGAGGGTAAGTTTCCCATTCATGGTTACATGGGTCGTGCATTATTTGATACGGGTGCGACACACTCATTTATTTTTAGAAGTTTTGTTCAGTCTACGGAGCTAATTAAAGCTGCAGAAAGTACTTTCACTAGTGTTGAATCTTCTATGGGTGACGGTTCACTTATTTTCTTTATTTGTAAACGAGTAGAAATAGATATTGGTAATTTATGTTTTGAGGCCGATTTGCTCGTCCTTGATATGGTCGGGTATGATGTAATTTTGGGTATGGATTGGCTAGTGAAGTACCGTGCGATAGTAAATTGTTATGGGAAGAGTATAGTTTTTGCCATTCTGTGGCAAGAGATGTTTTTAGTAATTATGCCTCGATTAGAGGGAGGTTCTAGCACTTATTTGTATTGTATTGCAGAGGAGACTTCTCGGGATGTAGTCGTTTCCTTAGATTCAATTTTGGTTATTAAAGACTTCGAAGATGTTTTTCGAGAAATACCGGGTTTACCTCCAAGTAGGGAGATTGAGTTCGTGATTAATTTAGCACCAGGAACGCGACCGATTGCTAAAGCTCCGTACCGTATGGCTCCTGTTGAGATGAGGGAGTTAAGAGATCAAATTCAGTAGTTGTTAGAACATGGGTTTATTAGGCGTAGTACGTCTGATAGAGTGCGAAAAGTAGTGCGTGTAAAGACGTTAATCGTAGTTTTTGTTTTGCCTACTCAATAAAAACAAACCTAAGTTACTACTACACTCAACTGGTGAGTATAGCGGTAAGTCGGATATCGAAAATCCACAGGGACAAGATGCTAGAATTTAAGTGATTTAGTGTTCCGAAATAAAAAGGGAAAAAGGTGATTACAAACTAAAAAGTAAAAGTTGCATGAAAGGTAAATGTTAATCTAGGCAAGGGTATTGAAACTAGATTAAGAAAGCGCGTAAAACTATAGATTGCATCGAATATCCCTCACCCAGGCTAATTTGTATAAAATGGTTACATGGGTCGACGAGTTATTTCGAATGCGTCTCGTTTCGACAGTTAATTGAACCAAGGACTGTCACGCCCCTAAATACGCATAAAAACCTAATATGATTTTAGCGTCAACAAATATCCCGGAAATTGTGCACGAAAGGTCGTAATCACAGGACATACATGATATGCCCCGTCAAATCTCCTAGGCGCAATAACTAGGACAACGCACCTGAAATAAACCCATAAATACTATCACCAAGCAAATCAACGCGTTAACCTGAGTGAGTTCCATTCAAACACAACCTAATTTAAATTACTTAGAAAGCATGTTAAAAACGCAGTAAATAAACGAAATAAATAAATGCGATAAAACTACACTAGAAAGCAAGGAAATAAAGCATGTAAACCTAAATTAGAAAGCATGCAAATTACACTAGAAAGCAAGAAATGAAGAAATACAACTATATTAAATGGTAGGGGAGATGAATAGTCAACTTACAATCAAAATGGGGTGTCAAACCAAAGAGAAATGAAGAAGAACTTAGCAAAACCCCCAAAACCCTAAGCTAAACTAACCTAAAATCGTGTATCCTACTTAATTACAACCAAACTTGCTTTATATAGTAAGTTGGAATTAAATTAGAAAAGAAAAGAGAAAAGAAAAGAAATGGCAAAATATCTCCTGAAAACAAGGGATCGATTGATCGACAAAAAGGGTCGATCGATCGATCAAGGCAAAGTTTGGACTGTACAGAAGGATTGACCGATCGACCAAAAGGGTCGATTAATCGATCAAGAAGGGGTGAGCTAAGCAGCAGCACGCTGCATTCTTTTCTTCTCTTTTCTCCTCCTCTTTTGATTTCATTATTTTTTATTTCGCTGAAATCATCGTAACTTCTTCATACGGACTCGGAATCGTGCACCGTTCATGGCCATGCGAAGCTAGCTATGAGGGATAGAACTTCTGTAAAATGTTGGGCCAGGTAACCAAGCTATGAAAAGACTAAAATGCCCTTGAATGTGCGATTGCGTACGGAACTTCTTCGGAATGCGTTCGAACTTCATACTTATCATCCAATTACCTATAAAAGCTCAATTAACCCCTGTAAAACATGTTAATGTAGAAATACGAGGTTGTCTAGTTAACGAGCATAAATATAGGGAATAAGATACCCGAGGGGGCTAAAATACGTTCGTTCAGAGGATGAAATACGCAATATTTGTGTATCATCAATGTCGTCATGGGGAGCTCCTGTATTGTTTATGAAGAAAAGAGATGGTTCTCTCCGATTATGTGTTGATTATCGAGATTTGAATAAAGTTACCATCAGGAACAAATACCCACTACCTCGGATTGATGATTTATTTGATCAACTTAGGGGAGCATCGTACTTCTCTAAAAGAGATTTGAGGACTGGATATCACCAACTGCGGATATGAGAACAGGATGTGTCCAAAACTGTGTTCCTAACTAGATATGGGTCCTATGAATTCTTGGTTATGCCTTTTGGACTAACCAATGCTCCTGCAGTGTTTATGGACCCTATGAATAGAGTGTTTAGAGACTTTCTGGACCAGTTTGTTATTGTGTTTATTGATGACATCCTTGTTTACTCTCAATCAGAAGCTGATCATGCTACGCATTTACTATTGGTACTGCAGACATTGAGGGATCATCAGTTATATGCCAAATTTGAGAAGTGTGGCTTTTGGCTGCAGGAAGTACAGTTTTTGGGCCACATTGTTACCGTTGAGGGTATTTTGGTAGACCTAAGTAAAGTTGTTATGGTGAGGGAATGGGGTCAGCCCATGACACCTACCGAGATTCATAGTTTTCTGGGTTTGGTTGGCTATTATCGCAGATTTATCAAGGGTTTTTCCAAGATTGCTAACCATTTGATCAATTTAACTCGAAAGGGAGTGAGGTTTATTTAGGATGATTCTTGTCAGCTAGCTTTTGATGAGATGAAAGATAAGTTGACTTTTGCTCCGGTACTTGTGTTACCGAGGCCGGCGCTAGAATATTTAGTTTTTATGGACGCATCTCTGCAAGGGTTGGGAGGTGTGTTACAACAAGAGCATCAGGCCATTGCTTATGCTTATCGTAAGCTAAAGCCCCATGAAAAGAATTATCCAGTTTATGATTTGGAACTTGAGGCAGTGGTTTTTACCTTGAAGATTTGGAGACATTACCTACTGGGGAGAAATTTAGTCTTTTCACGGACCACAAATCGTTGTAATATTTATTTTCACAGAAGGATTTGAATATGCGGCAACATCGATGGTTAGAGTTTGTGAAGGACTACTAATTTAATATTCATTGATATGCCCCAAGTGTGACCTCGGACCAGAGACACCAACCTCGGCCAAGAATATGGCCGACGTTGGACATGTCTTGGACACACGATATCAGCCCTCGGCCATAGCAAGGTCGGCCCAGGCCGACACTACCTTGAGCCTCTCCAAGGGACATCACAAGGATCAGCAGCATTCTCGTATACCTTGGAATGGCAACCTCGGCCAGACATAGGCCGAGCTCGCAGGAAGTCACCAACAACCTCATCAAGACATTAGTCGATACTCCAAACACTCCAGCTCAACCTCATCTCAGGCCGACCTTGTCCATTGTCTCGGCTGGGATTAGGCCGAGACCTCCATGGAATACTCGGACTGAACGAGTACCTAGACTTACCAACCTCGGCCTCTCCCAGGCCGAGGTCATACACCAGGCGCGATAGCCGAGCATCTCCTGACATTTGGATAAGGACACGTGGACACAAATCAGTTATAACAAGATTATTTCCCACACGTAAGGAGAATATTGCATCATCATTCTCTACATGTGACAATGACAGATGGCTTTCCTTTATTGGTGAGGTAATCACACATATGCACATTACATGCATGGGGGGTACATTACACCCCCCAGGTACTATATATAGAGGTCATCCCCTACCTTACAAGGGATTCAGATATACAACCCTAGCTGAAACTCTGTCTAGATACACAGTAGAGAGAGAAAGCTTGAGAGATTGTATCCATGGCCATTAGTGCGTTATTACAGTGAGGTTATTCACACACACAGTGGACGTAGGCCAATTTAGGCTGAACCACTTATGTCCTGGTGCTCTCTCCTCTTCTCCTCATCTCATTCTCTTAGCTTTTACATAACTATGCTACCATTGTTGTTCTTAGATTGAGCTTGAAAACACCTTATCTGGTGGTGCTAATTCTAGCATCATCATTTTGGCGCCGTCTGTGGGAAGAGAAAAGAAGCTCTCTTCCTCTTCATCAGCTTAACCTCACCGGAGACTCTGGTGGTGAACCAGGCACTGCCCCTTGCGTGGAGCTACTTCACCATTGAAAGAGGTCCTTTGAGGTACTAAGCTCATCTGCTACTCAAGCTCTATAGTGTTAACATATGGCACCAGAATTACCACCGCCTCTTCCGCCGCCTGGGGGTGGAGGGCCTAGTTCCAGTCAGGCGCCCCCCAGTCCGAAATGGCGGAGGTAGCTGCAGCCTTGAGATCTTTAGCTGTAACACAACAGGCTATGCAGGAGCAATTTGTACAGCTCAGCCTAACTATGATGAGGCCACCTGGAGTCTCACCGGATATGATCACTTCGACGGCAGTTCAGCCTTATCCTGACGCCAGGGGACCACCCCAGGCACCAATGAAGGACCAGCCTGCACCCCAGCGGAGAAGGGACGTTACTGACCCTAGGCGCTTGCGCCTGGGGAGGCAGGGAAACCCTTGCCCAGAGGACAGGTATGATGATCTAGAGGCGGAAGAAGCCTCGAAAGACTGCTGGGAGCCGTATGAGGTGTCAAATAACATTGTACGACCTCTTAGGCAAAGTCAAGGTTGTGTCAGCTGAAGAGGTGAAGAGGCCCAACAAAGAGGGTCAGCCTTTGATAGGTTGAGCAGAGGGTCGGCCTTTGAGAGATTGGGCCCGATGAATGACCTAAGACAGAGACTGTCGAGATCAAGGAGCGCAGTAGGCTCTCAGAGAGGGAACAGGCAGGGTCGGCCAGATCAGGGCCGACACTGTGAAAGAAGAGGCAGGGAATAGGAAGAGGTCAACATTCGACGTATCGCGACAGGGGAACCCTCGGTCCATCCCATGGAGGTGGCAGGGGATAACCTCGGCCAAGTCGATGGCAGAAGACCATGGAATGACTCTATCCAGCGCCTTGAGGAGAAGATAGGAGACCTCATCAAAAGCAGGGACCCATTGCAAAGGGGTTACTCAGAGGGTTCCCCATTTGTGGCTAGGATAGTGGGTTTCCCGATCCCAGCTAAGTTCAAGCCTCCTACGGTGTCTCCCAAGTATAATGACAGCACTAACCCTGTACATCATATCGAGATGTACCAGTCGGCAGCAGACATCTACTCGATACCCGATGAGATGAAGTGTAGGGCCTTATTTGGGACCTTAACGGGGGCAGCACACAGTTGGTTCACCTCCCTTCCGAAAAATTCAATTGAGAACTTCAAAGGCTTGGCTGAACGATTCATCCACAACTTCTGCTTTGGGGTGAGGCCACAAAAGAAGACTACCCACTTGCTGTATGTCAAGCAGGCCAAGGATGAGAGCCTAAGAGACTACATAGCGAGATTCAACAAAGAGAAGTTGGAGGTCGAAGATTATGAAGAGGACATAGCCATGATCGCCCTTATAGGAGGTCTCCATAAGGGGAAGCTGTTGTGGAAACTTGCGAAAGACCCCATAGGTCTATGGCGGAGCTGCTGGAAACCGCAGGGAAAGTAATGAATGCGGAAGAGGTAATGGCCGCCAAGTATGAGGATGAGAACCGCGGTGGCAGTGGAAAGTCCCAAAGAAAGAAATATGGGAAGAAGAGGTTGGGTGATGATAAGTTCGCTCACTATACACCTCTGACTATAAGCTGCGAGCACATCCTCAATGAGATCAAGACTGACAGGACTCTGAGATGGCCAGAGAAACTGAATCCCCCACCACATAAGAGGAACAAAAACCTATGGTGCGAGTTCCACCAGGATCATGGCCATGTCACGGACAGATGCTTCGCCCTGAAGGATGAGATTGAAAAGATGCTAAAATCTGCAAAGTTGAGAAAGTATGTGGACGGTAAAACTCCTAAGGGTGGAAGAGATGATCCTAAGAAAAGGAGAAATGACAGATGCCGTGACAATGTCCCGGCCAGAAGAGATGATGATTCAGAAGGAGATGATGAAGACGATCCGGATCTTCCGTCGAAGGATGACAACACCCCGATGAAGAGGGTCGGTACGATCTCCTTTGGTGTTGACACCATATGTGGAGGATTTGCAAGAGGTGGCTCTGAAGTAGCTGATAGGAAGGCTCACGTAGCAGAGGCCAGGTCGGTGGCCAAGCTTGAAGTTATGAATCTAATGTCTTTCGATACAGTGCAGAAGAGGAAGAAAGTAGACACGGACACCCTCGTAGTTGTGTTCTCCAGACTCGACTTCAAGGATATCTTAGCCCCCCATGATGACCCTCTAGTCATAATAACAATGGTGTATGGGTGCGAGGTGCAGAGGATCCTCATAGACGGGGGGAGCTCGGCGGACGTGATGTTCTGGCCTTGCTTCAAGAGCCTAGGTCTTAGCAGAGCAAGGCTGGTGCCCTATCATCACCCATTGATAGGCTTCAGTGGCGAAAAGGTCCACCCCTTGGGCATGTATGAGATGGACGTACGGATGGGTGATGAATGGCCTAAGAGGCTGACCAAGAAGATAAATTTTTTCGTCATGGACAAGAACGTGTTCTCGGCCTATAACCTCATCATAGGAAGGGTGGACCTTAAAGAGTTTGAAGCTGTGCCGTCGACAGTCCATCAGATGCTAAAATTCCCGACTCCTTATGGGGTAGGGGAAGTGCAAGGCGACCAGACCACAGCGCTAGAATATTACTTCAACTCGTCCGAAGAGAGAGAAGCCCATAAGAGGGCAACCACCACTTATAACATTGATACGCTTGACCCAAGAGATGAAATAAAGTTGAAGAAGGGAGAGACCGCGAAAGAGGTAGAATCCATCGTCCTCAATGAGGACGAGCCGGAAAAAACCGTCCAGGTCGGTAAAGCCCTAGAGGCATGAATTAAGGAAGAGCTGATAAACTTCCTCAGGAGGAGACAGAGTGTCTTCGCATGGAGTCATGCAGACATGCCCGGCATCGACCCTGAAGTTATGAGTCACAGGCTCAACGTGACCAAAGATGCCAGGACAATCAAAGAGAGACGAAGAGTCTATTCCAGGGAGAAATACGACGTCATCCGAGAAGAGGTCAAAAAGTTAGAAGAGGCTGAGTTTATAAGAGAAGTTACCTATCCGGAGTGGCTTTCAAATGCAGTCATCGTGCCCAAGGCTAATGGGAAGTGGAGAATGTGTGTTGATTTCACCGACCTGAACAAATCTTGCCCAAAATACAGCTATCCCTTACCTCGGATAGATCAGATGGTGGATGCCACGGCAGGACACCAGCTCATGAGCTTTATGGACGCGTATTCAGGCTATAACCAAATCTTCATGGATGCTGAAGACTCAGAGAAGACAACCTTCATTACCGACAAAGGGACGTACTACTACATAGTGATGCCCTTCGGTCTGAAAAATGCAGGGGCAACATACCAACGTCTTGTCAATAAGATGTTCGAAGAGCAAATAGGTAAGACTATTGATAAGCACCCAAAACTGTACAATTTATACCCCAAATAGATGTATTTTAGTTGCTAATTCTCGACAATATGGGTCTTATGCGCTTAATTGTTTATTATTCAGGTCTAATGTACGTTGCGGTGTTCAAACGCGTATTTCAAGGTAATTGTGCATTTTATGGAGCTAATACCCTTGTCTCGTACCCTTTCCTACCCTAAACTTATCCCTAAACCGTCACCCAAGCCCGTGTGTGTTGGTTTGATCCCTTTTTATTTTATTTTAATTTTTTTAGATTTTTATTTAGTGTCGTTTTATTTTTTAGATTTTATTTTAGAATTATTTAGAATTTGTAGGTTTTATTTACTATTTTTATATTTTATTTTTATTAGTTTTATTTTATTTGAATTAGTTTTCTTTAGGATTTCATTTATTTTTAGATTTCATTTTTTTAGGCTTTTAGTTTTTAGTCTTATAGATTTCTATTTCTATTTTTATTTCTTTTTAGATTTATCTTTTTATTTTTTGTGTCTTTTATTCTATAGGATTTTATATTTTTTGTAGTTATTAATTAATTTTTTTAGTTATTAGTTTTTATTCTTAGCTTTTATTTTAGTTGTGTTTAGTTTTTTTTAGAGTTTGTTTAGTGTGTTGTGTCGTGTCTATTTTATTTTTAGTTTAATTTATTTTAGATTACTTTTAATTTTAGTTTTTGTTTTATTTTTTTTAAGGGGTTCAAATTAATACACGCACCCTCACCCTATACCCACTAAGCCTACATCCTACTCCCACCTAACTCCCACCTAACTCCCCTACACCCTCAAACACACTAACCCCACACACATCATCTTCAACCTCACTCTCACCCAACACTCTCTCTCCTCTTTCCAAACTCCATAACCCACTTCTCTCTCTCCACTCCACTCTACTCACCACTCTCCTCACAATCCCAAGCCGTCGCCGGTGCCTTAACCCGCGACCTACCGCTGCCGGCCAGCTCCCCCTTCGCCCCTCACTCCAGCCGGCGACCAACTCCGGCGCTGCCCTACCCGCGCCCTGCCGGCAACCTCCGACCCTCTCTCTTTACTCACCCCCTACTCGCCATCACGCCGCCGGCAACCACTGGCTTGAACCCAGCCCCCTCACCAACTCGCCGGCGACCCTCGTCCCCGCCTGCACCGCATCCTGCTCCGGCAGCGACCCATTTCACGAAACCCACGCGACCTCCCCTCTGCCCCAGCGTCCAAACCAACGCAGCTCTCTATCCCTCTCGACCTGCCATCTCACCAACTCTCCCAAAATCCGGACAGAAAACCGACCTCTCTCTCAACCCGATCTACCTCCACACCCGGATCCATACCCCATACCCATTTCAACCCATGTATCCAAACCTCACCCATTTCACCTTGCACGACTAACCACCTGCCAAATAACAAACCAATTGCCAACAGAATAAACCCACTTATCCTCTTTTTACCCAAAATACCCCAATATACCCCCAACAACCACTTCTACCCCAATTACCCAAATACCCCATGTGCACACAAATCAGATTTTTTCTCACCCACATGACCTCACACCCCCATGCTCTATGCCTACAATATAAAAGCAAAGAGAAGACTCCAAAAAAAAGAAAATTCTAAATTAGAGAGCTTTAGATAGGAAATTAGAGAGAGAGAATTGTAGAGAAAATTTCCCTTGTAAATAGTTTTTCATTTTTTTATTTTTAGATTATTGTGAGTTTAAATATTGTTAGAGAATTAATTGAGTGGATAGTTAATTTCATATCATTTGGAAGATCAATTAAGAGGTGTATGCTTCAATTTCAAGGATTGGAGTTCAACATAATCAAAGAGATTTGGTTTGATTGTTCTCTTCCCTTCTTTTATTATTTTATGCCTTTGAATATTAATTTGTCATATTTTATACCATGTTAGGCTAAAACCCCTTTCAAGGGGTGGGGTGAAACCCTTATTTGATATTATTTTAGTTTAATTAGTTTGCTTACTTGAAATATCCCTTTGAATGTTAATTTTGATCCCTCACCCTTAGATTTACGCCTCGAGAGAGGGTAAATGATTTTCGAGAGAAAATCGAAATTCTAGTGATATTACCCATTTTAGATTCGAACTAGAGATAGGGGTTTCTTAAGTGGGGTATTATCATTTGAATTTCAACTCTAAATTTAATTTCTAAGATTGACATAAATTCTAATTGATCGATCCTAGCGGGTGATTAATTAAAAGGAGTGTTGATCTAATTTTCTAGAGCTGTGGGGTGTTAAACTTAACTTTCTAAAAGATTACTATTCTAATTACACTTGCAACGAGAGTTGATTTGTAATTTTAATATTAATTTGGGAGAATTCAAATAATTAAATTAATTAATTAGAATAACTAAAATTTGTGGTGTAATCCCACTCCTTGATTGTTCTCACAATTATTTGCCTCACTTTATCTTTTATTTTAGTGTTAGACTTTATTTTCATTTTAGTTACTTTCTAGTTAGTTATTATCATTTTACATTTAGTTTATTTTAGTTTAGATCTCACCTCACCCTTTTGTTTTAATATTGAAAAAGCTAAAAAAAATAGAAAAGTGAAAAAGCACAAAAAGAAAATAAAAAGTGAATTACAATTGAATTTGTCTCTAGTTTACTCCCTTGAAAGAGGATTGATACCCTTACTTACCGCTACACTTGAGTTTATTATATTTGTAGGTATGTGAGGTTTTGACTAACTTGGCTTTCAACAACAACGACAATACACCCAAAAATCAAGTTATCAAATGGCGTCGTTGCCATTCTTGGGATTGTGAAGCTCGGAGCGGATTCAATTTTGTATTTCATTTATTTTTTGCACTTTGTTATTTTTAGTACCATTTTTTTATTTTAGAAGGATTGTATTAGGACTTTCTTATTATCTTGGCTTGTATTGCGGTGCATAGGACACCATTAAATTTTCATTTAAATTTGTAATAATTAAAGACAAGCGTGATAGGGAAACCGGACAAGGTAGAGAGAGGGCGCCCATTGGCGAGGATTTAGAAGCCTCTCTACCTTGGGTCGGTAGGACTCTCGGGGACGACTGAGATAGGCGTGATCTCCCCCCGGTCGACTCAAAATTTTCGGCACCCCACGGCGTAAAAACCGTGGGAGGTATATTTCTAAACCCTCGCGCCTCTCCTGTTAGCGAGTCATTTATTGTGTGTGATTTGTGTGCTCTTATGTGATTTTATTCTCGCATGTATTTTCGAATGGTGTGATGAATTAATTGACTAAGACCTACACCCGGTCACTCACGAGAAGGGATTTCATCACCCGACTCACTCGCTTATCATTGTGTGCTACCCTAGCCATCACTAAATTTAAAATCAATCAAATAGGTAGCCCACTAGGAGAACATTTTGCAAAGGCGATCACTCATAGAATTTCCGTGATTTTTATCGCCCACGGACTTAATTAAAATTTGACTACCCTCTCACTAAATTTGAAGATAAAAATTGGCTATGTGCTAGTTAGGATTTCTCCTTGACTTGTGTGTGTGTCCAATTTATTTTTCGGTAGTCGATTTTAGTTAGTCCGTCTAATTCAAAGAGTCCATATTTTTTTCCCCACCTTTTCTTCCAAAAAAATATATATATATATATATATATATATATCCAAAAATCCAAAAACATTTTTCTTCCTTTATTTTTTACAAAAAAATCCAAAAATATTTTCTTTCTTTTATTTTTATAAAAAATCCAAAAATATTTTCTTTCTTTCCTTTTTAGAAAAAAATCAAAAAATATTTTATTTCTTTCCTTTTTAGAAAAAATTCAAAAAATCAAAAAAATATTTCTCCCCTCATGGCCGAAGAACGTCCTTTACGGGACTACTTTGGTCATTTTCCATTGACACGTGACACGTGTGAGAGTGGTCCCGAGCGATCTCTTTATGATATTCTTCATGATTTCACCTCTCTCACGAGTACCGTTGGTACTCTTGACCCATCTATGCACGCACCACCTATTCCATCACCCTCGGTGTCAAGTGTCACTGTGCCTCCTCCCTTGTTGTGCACCCACTGTTCTTATGCCGATCACATGTCCCATGAGTGCCCATACTCTTCATATCCCTACGCACCCATCATGGAACATGTGTATCCATATGACACTGTTTCGGAATCCACCTCGGCCTACTACCCTGCTATACCTAATCCCGAGTTGTGTGAGTACCCCAGTTATTCGTGGAGGCCTGATCACCCTTCCATGCAATACGTATCCCAACCCGATGTTGTGGATCCTCACACGTTCCAACAGTCGTCATGGCAAACTTGTGCACCCAGTCACGATCAGTTTCCTCACTACGCACCCCATGAGTATCAACCATCTGTCCATCACGAGAGCAATCCTTTCGTGTATGATGCACTTGGCCCCACCCCACACACTTCCTTTGAGTATTCTCCATACACTCCCGATTATAGCGCGTTGTGTCCACTTCACCCACCACCACCACCCATCATTCCACCAACACCTTCATCCACATCCACTCTCGAAAACCTCTTGCAAAAGTTCATTCTCGAGCAAGAGCAAGCCACTCAACTTCAAAATGACGCCCTCCAACGGCTTGAACAAAGATTAAATGAAATTGAGTGTGAGCGAGAGTCGGACATTCCCATGTATCCACCCATTGTTGCACCCGCGTGTGCTGATGATGTGTCCTCTTGCGACACAGAATTTGAGTGTGACCAACCCCACCACCCCGAGAATCTTGAAGTTGAGACCATTCCATGGTCCGGGTCCCAAGTCGACAATTGTGTTGACTTACCTTTCGATAGTGAGCCTGATCAAACCCCACCCTGTCCTTATGAACCCATCATTGCGATTCCCATTCACCTTTCCACTCCCGTAACATCCAAAAACATGCCCGAGTCTATACCTATTGAGCTTCACCATTGTGTTCCCGAGGAACCAATTTATCCTAGGTTAGCTCCGGCTACGAGTGCTCACCATTTTCCCGAGATAGAATTCGTGATAGTTCCTAACTATCCGGATATGGATGATATCCCACCATGCATGGCTCCCATTGAGCCTGATATTTCTAGCGATTCCTCTATCTCTGATCTTGGTGCCTCGTTTGATCCACCCACCCTATTTACCGATGCTATTATTATGGAGAAGTTGATCACTCCATCTTTAGAAACCACACTCCCTTGTGAGTATTCCTTTACTCCTCCCAATGAGTGTGTGTCTCCCACGCTTGAGTTGGATCATCTTCCTCCACCATTTATCCCATCCGATACACCATTTATCCCACCCGATACACCGATTATCCCACCCGACCCACCCATTATCCTTTCCACCTCGCCACCTGGTTTGGATCTTGATTTTACACATTTAATATTTCCATCTACATTTTTAGATCCTCACCTAAAACCATCCACCACCCATGAGAGTATTTTTGCTGCTACTCTCTACCGTGACACCGAGTTTGTTCTTCCATGCACACCACTTCCTTGTGGTGTTGACTTTTTTTCTCAACAACTCCCTGGCGTGTCACGGCGCGACCATTATCATCGTCCATTCATAGAACGGTCGTGTGAGTTTTATGAGGCTCACCCCATTCCTATGTCCAAACCATATTTCCTCCCTCACCAACTTGAGCACCATGCTTATAGGGCCCTCGTCGCCCTCACCTTTACGCTCAACAAGGCTCGAGACCGATGCCTCTTCACCTTTACCTTAATACCCACCCTCCCATGGTCCACCGATGCTTTGCATCGCGTGATGCATTTTGCCATACAAGTGCATTGACCACTTTAGCCTGTTTCCAGCAAGACTGACGCTTCAGTCTTGTTTGGGGGTGATTTTCATCACCCATTCTTCTGCCACCCCGTGCTTTCATAGATCTTATCTTTAGGGTGAGATTCCATCGGTCTGGCTGAAGACGTTAAACTTAGCGCTACCGGGAGGCAGCCCGATTTTCTTGTACTAGTCTCATCCTGTTTGGGGGTGGTGTTTCACATCACCCTATGCTTTCTCATGCTTATAGACTTGTACATCTTTTACTCAGGTTTATTATTGGCTACATCTGTCCACTTCATTAGCGGTTCATTCTGGTAATCTCTTTCCTACCTCATGCTCTCAATTTTAAAAATCATTTTACCTAACATCGAGGACGATGTTCCTTTTTGTTTGGGGGTGGGAAATTTTATCAAAATCGTACCTCTTTTGAAAATTTTTGATTGTTGAACCTGATTTTTTAAAATTTCGTGCAGTTTCTTTCATCTCAATCATTGATGTGAATTTTCAATCATCCATCTTTTCAAGTCTAGGAATCAAGCTAGAGAATATTTTTTCTAATAGCTTATGTAATACATATCAAGGCATTTTGCACCGTGAATTTCTAGACTCAACAAAATTTGCGCACTTATCACGTCATTACGTTTAGAGTTGAAGAGTACTACAATTCTAAAGAGAACCTTAAGGATCACTAGTAGAGACTTTAGCTTGTGAGATTTGTGCCTTTCACCCTTTTTGAGTATTTTACGCAATCGCCGAGTCACAAGTTGATTCAACTTTCTTTTGGGTCCGCACTTAAATTGTTGTATGATCTCATTATCTTTCATCAAAATTTGGCTTGATCACTGAGAATGACATCTTTTTCGAGTTGTAAGAAACACGTGTCTTGAAATTTGTCCCGAACACTAGATTTTCATCCATACACCTACCACTTTCCCCCCATATCACATTTCCATTCACTTCACCCATTATATTCCCATATCTCATATATATTCCCCTCACTATCCATATATTTCCCCACACATCCACCTATCACCTCCATTTATATCTTCCATCATTTCAAATAAAAGAGTGTTGATTCCAAATATTAAATGTCTTCGTTATTAGATTGAAGTGAGAGAAAAAAAAAGAATAAAGAAATAGAAAAATAGCAAAAATAGAAAAAAAGAGAAAAAGGAGAAAAGAAAAAGAAAAAGAAAAAAAAAGAGAGAAAAGAAAAGAAAGAGAGTTGTAGTTAATTTTTATGTGATAAAGACATTTTGTTCTTCAAGTATAAAACACTCTTCTATCATATCCATTCATATATCATCATTCGTATCACCATTATAACCTACATCACATATCCACCATCCATCATATCATCATCCCATCCTATCTCACTATCACCATCCATATTATCCCACGTCATCATATCTTTCCCATCTCATTTCCCCTCACCCATATACATTCATGTCCCCCTAGGTGTTCGGGCAAATGATAGTCAACGTGGTGAATAACTCGACATTCTCACTATAGTGATTAGCATTCTTTCATGAGATCAATTTGCTTTCTAATTGTTCGTTCTTTCTTACACGTGTGTGAGACGTTTGAACTTGCTTACATTTACTCACCTCCTCACACACAAGAGCGATACACTAACCCTAATCTCGAGAGGTCGTTTGAGAGAGATATATCCGTGAGATTTGAAGTTGAAGCGTTGATTCCGAAAAGGAAATCTAGGAATTACTCTTGTGATACTCGACCCGTTTTGACTGATTCACACTACACACGTTGAGTTCTAGGAAGGATGTGCCTTGGGTATTTACTTAGCTTAAACCTTTTATGCATTCTAGCTTGTATTTCTCAAATTTTTCTCATGTGATGGATTGTGCGATTATTCTATAGATTGACTGCCTTTCAATAAATCTTTTGCAAATAAGAATTTTGTGGGTATATTCCCTGCAAACCCTCACGAGACACAACTCGTCCTGTAGGGCAACCTATAGGTTTAAAGGCTTGTTGCACATGCTAAGTGCAATCGCAAGTGCCCGCGAAAGTGGTACACTTTTGGTTACTTATCTTTCTCTTTCTCTTTATCTTATTGCTCGAGGACTAGCAACGCTCTGTTTGGGGGTGGTGTGATAAGCACCCAAAACTGTACAATTTATACCCCAAATAGATGTATTTTAGTTGCTAATTCTCGACAATATGGGTCTTATGCGCTTAATTGTTTATTATGCAGGTCTAATGTACGTTGCGGTGTTCAAATGCGTATTTCAAGGCAATTGTGCATTTTATGGAGCTAATACCCTTGTCTCGTACCCTTTCCTACCCTAAACTTATCCCTAAACCGTCACCCAAGCCCGTGTGTGTTGGTTTGATCCCTTTTTATTTTATTTTAATTTTTTTAGATTTTTATTTAGTGTCGTTTTATTTTTTAGATTTTATTTTAGAATTATTTAGAATTTGTAGGCTTTATTTACTATTTTTATATTTTATTTTATTTGAATTAGTTTTCTTTAGGATTTCATTTATTTTTAGATTTCATTTTTTTAGGCTTTTAGTTTTTAGTCTTATAGATTTCTATTTCTATTTTTATTTCTTTTTAGATTTATCTTTTTATTTTTTGTGTCTTTTATTCTATAGGATTTTATATTTTTTGTAGTTATTAATTAATTTTTTTAGTTATTAGTTTTTATTCTTAGCTTTTATTTTAGTTGTGTTTAGTTTTTTTTAGAGTTTGTTTAGTGTGTTGTGTCGTGTCTATTTTATTTTTAGTTTAATTTATTTTAGATTACTTTTAATTTTAGTTTTTGTTTTATTTTTTTTAAGGGGTTCAAATTAATACACACACACCCACCCTATACCCACTAAGCCTACATCCTACTCCCACCTAACTCCCACCTAACTCCCCTACACCCTCAAACACACTAACCCCACACACATCATCTTCAACCTCACTCTCACCCAACACTCTCTCTCCTCTTTCCAAACTCCATAACCCACTTCTCTCTCTCCACTCCACTCTACTCACCACTCTCCTCACAATCCCAAGCCGTCGTCGGTGCCCTATCCCGCGACCTACCGCTGCCGGCCAGCTCCCCCTTCGCCCCTCACTCCAGCCGGCGACCAACTCCGGCGCTGCCCTACCCGCGCCCTGCCGGCAGCCTCCGACCCTCTCTCTTTACTCACCCCCTACTCGCCATCACGCCGCCGGCAACCACTGGCTTGAACCCAGCCCCCTCACCAACTCGCCGGCGACCCTCGTCCCCACCTGCACCGCGTCCTGCTCCGGCAGCGACCCATTTCACGAAACCCACGCGACCTCCCCTCTGCCCCAGCGTCCAAACCAACGCAGCTCTCTATCCCTCTCGACCTGCCATCTCACCAACTCTCCCAAACTCCGGACAAAAAACCGACCTCTCTCTCAACCCGATCTACCTCCACACCCGGATCCATACCCCATACCCATTTCAACCCATGATGTTGCATAGAGTTTTATGTAAATGTACCATCTTATTATGAAGAGGTTATTAATAAAGATCAGTTCCCATGACAGTTCTCGCTTCATTCTTAGGTCAGAGATTAATTATGGGGATAACATCTTAGGTGATGACCTCAGACCTTCATAACACCATTCAGTGGTGACGAGGTCTGAGCTCAGACACCATAATGGGATGGCCTCAGACCCTTAACAACATTAATTTGGTGAGATTAATTATGGGGATAACATCTTAGGTGATGACCTCAGACCCTCATAACACCATTCAGTGGTGACGAGGTCTGAGCTCAGACACCATAATGGGATGATCTCAGACCCTTAACATCATTAATTTGGTGAGATTAATTATGAGGATAACATCTTAGGTGATGACCTCAGACCCTCATAACACCATTCAGTGGTGACGAGGTCTGAGCTCAGACACCATAATGGGATGACCTCAGACCCTTAACATCATTAATTTGGTGAGATTAATTATGAGGATAACATCTTAGGTGATGACCTCAGACCTTCATAACACCATTCAGTGGTGACGAGGTCTGAGCTCAGACACCATAATGGGATGACCTCAGACCCTTAACATCATTAATTTGGTGAGATTCATTAATGGGGATAATGCCTTAGGTGATGACCTCAGACCCTCATAACACCATTCAGTGGTGACGAGGTCTGAGCTCAGACACCATAATGGGATGACCTCAGACCCTTAACATCATTAATATGTCGAGATTCATTAATGGGGATAATGCCTTAGGTGATGACCTCAGACCCTCATAACACCATTCAGTGGTGACGAGGTCTCAGTTCAGACACTATAATGGGATGACCTCAGACCCTTAACATCATTAATTTAGTGAGATTAATTATGGGGATAACATCTTAGGTGATGACCTCAGACCCTCATAACACCATTCAGTGGTGACGAGGTCTGAGCTCAGACACCATAATGGGATGACCTTAGACCCTTAACATCATTAATTTGGTGAGATTAATTATGAGGATAACATCTTAGGTGATGACCTCAGACCCTCATAACACCATTCAGTGGTGACGAGGTCTGAGCTCAGACACCATAATGGGATGACCTCAGACCTTTAACATCATTAATTTGGTGAGATTAATTATGAGGATAACATCTTAGGTGATGACCTCAGACCTTCATAAAACCATTCAGTGGTGACGAGGTCTGAGATCAGACACTATACGGGATAAACTCAGACCCTTAACATCATTAATTTGGTGAGATTAATTATGGGGATAACATCTGAGGTCAGACCATTGATTAAGTTTAAACAAGATATCATTGCAACAAGACTAAGAGCGAAAACATCACATGACATTCAATAAAAGTAAGTGAGGATGATCCTCCTCAGAGGTTGATACATTCAGAAATAATAGATGATCAAGGATTACAGAACAAGTTTCAAAATGTTATGGGTTATAAACAATGTTAAAAAATTATCTAAGGGTTTGAGGGGGGAATGTTGATATCCTCGACTTCGTTAGGCTGGACAACATTGGTCACCTCGGCCACGTCATCATGATGGTCTACCCCTTCAACCTCAGTACCCTCCAATGTGGCAGTCTCGGCAGGCACGGCAGCCTCCTCCTCCACCTCCTGAAGGGCCTGGGAAAACTGGGGATCGACAAAGTCGAGGCCTACGAAATCTGAGGCTTTCAAAGTACCAGCCTCCCTATCCTTGACATCAGCCCACTTAATAGTGGCTTTGATACCTCTTTCAAGGTATTCAAAGCCGAAGCTCATAAACTCGTTAGAGGACTTGTAGTCAGAGATTATCTTCTCAGAGGCATCATCGAGGGCTTCCCTAACAGATGAGTTGACCTTCTGCTGCAGAACATCATCCTTAGCCTTCAGAGCTGCAGTATGATCCTTACCAAACTGAGAGACGTCCTTCTCCATCCCCCTCACCTTCTTCTCAGAATCCTTCAGCTCAGATTTGAGGCGGTCAATCTCTGCTTTCAGAGTGCTCTAGACCTTCTCGGCCTCTTGACCCTTTTGGATGAGGGGTAATTTCCTCAGAGTCCAGTTGGATAAGTGGTGCATAGCTGCCAGACCCTGCATATTTTATGATCATGAATGAGCTGAAGAACAATCAGATGTTGCACTTGGGGTGAAGAACAATCAGAAAGATCAAGTCATACCTGAATGGATCTGTAAATGCCGAACTCAACCAGCAATGGGGTGTCCAGTGACCTGAAGAAGGGTTTGTCAGCCTCGGTCATTGCAGAGCCGAAGGCATCTAGGGCCTGAAGACTGTGGCCGATTATGCTGTCAGTTATTTTCAACTGATCTAAACGAGCCGACAGGGCGTCAGCTGAAGAGATGGAGATGGCAGTGTCAGCATTCTTCTTCTTCGGCCTCTGATCCTCAGGGGCATGACCTTCTGGAGCCCTCTTCTTTGTGGCTTGGGGATTAGAGGTAGAGGGAGCTGGGGGAGGAGCGTTAAGGCCTGCTTTCTTGGCAAGTCTCGTCAAGCTGGGTGCAGCCATTTCCCAAAGTTCGTCCGAAATATCTTGTGGTCACTCTGCAAAAAGTTAATAGATCTGAGTTAGATAATCAGACATGAATAAACTCAGATGTTCAACTTGAAACAAAAATGCTTACCAAGCTCGGCAAGGGGACTTCCACCTAGACTTGTCCCAGAGAGGTAGTGGGGAGTCATCAAGTGTTCGAACTTAACAAACAGACCGTGTGCCCCCTATCTTGAAGGGCTTTCACCTTCTGGAGGTTTTGTAGACTCAGGCCAGGGTCGGCCCTCACAGACATTGTGACTTTACCCCACCTCAGGGTCATCCTCGGCTCTAGAATTGATGAGGGAACACTTGGGCCAAATTCCCATGGCCCAGAAGCAAAGAAATACCGAGGCTTCCAGTTATGGTTGGAAGTCTGAGTTATTTGAAGCATTTTCTTCTCAGGCTTCCGAGCTACAAAATGGTAGTAGCTCGGATGATTTTTGGCCGAGGAAGGGACATAGCAACCTACGAAGACTTGAACTGGAAGGTCTGAGTGGTGAACAGCCTTCCATAAGACTATGGCCCCTATTATGACTCTCCAGGCATTAGGGGATAGTTGAGAGGGAGCCAAATTGATATAGGAAAGGATGGATTTGATAATGGGGTGAATGGGCAGACGAAACCCCAACTTGAACATCTGCTCGTACAGGCAAATCTCGTCGTCTTGGCCATGATAAGCCCTCTCCTCCCTCAGAGCTCTATGAAGCTTTATTGAGGGACTGATAGAATACAGATATCTGAAGCAGAGAAGGTCTACCTCAGTAATAGTACTCTCGATCTCGACCGCCTCAGAGACGTCGACATCGCTCTCAACCTCATCATCATCATCCAACTCAACGTCGACCGGAGCAGATGTTGATGGGTTACTCGGGAACCTCTGAGCGAACTCTGCCCCGGTGACGACCGACAGAGGGATGGCGTTAAGTATGGGTGGTATAGCCACACTTGGCTCAACAATTTCAGCCTCTGAGGAAGAGGCCGAGGTGCTTGAGCTATTATGGGATGAGGCTCGGCTGGAGACCTCGGCCTGATCAGGGGCCTGATCAGGCTGAAGTGTGAAGTCCATGGCCTCCTGAAAGGAATCCACAGACATGGGGTCTGAGGTAGAAGATTCAGACTCAGACATCGGTATGGGATCAGCAAGAACCTCTGTCTGAGTGAAAAACTCTGGGGGTCAGGATTAGACCTGTCAAAATACAGATAACCCGTTAACACGACACGACCCGACACGAAATCATAAGTTAATGGGTTTACCCTTATTGGGTTTGGGTCATTAACGGGTTGACACGGTAGACCCGTTAACACTAACGGTTCGGGTTTGAAAATTTACTTGTACCCGTTAACACTAACGGGTACTATAGGGTCACCCAACCCGTACCCAATAACAATAACCATTAAAACCCATTATTTCTAAATCTTTAAAGACTAACGGGTGCTATAGGGTCACCCAATCTATACCTAATAAAAATTACAATTAAAACCCATTATTATTAAAGTATTAAAGACTAACGGGTATTATAGGGTCACCCAACCCGTTACCCATTTCGACCCAAAATTATTCGTTAATATTAACGGGTGTTAACGGTTTGGGTCGTGTACCCGTTAATATTAACGGGTCGTGTTTGGGTATTGTTATTAGACCCGTTAGGCTTAACGGGTCGTGTATGGGTTAGGCTGTTTTGACCTGTAACCCGTACATGACCCAAACCGACCCGTTGACAGGTTTAGTCAGGATATATCACCTTCAGAGGTGGTGGAAAGATGGGTCTAATGGTAAATTCTTGTGACCTACGAGCCTCCTCCTGTGCTCTTTCTATTTGTCTAATCTTTTCTAAAGTCTTCTCTCTAAGGGAGGGGAACTCCTCAAGGAGCTGATATAAGGGTCTGTGCATCAGGGGCTGACACTACACTTCGGAGACTTCCTAAAAACTACAAACAAGATTGGCTAGTGAAGTAAAGCAGTAAAATATCAAACTACCTAAATATGGCAAGAATTGTTCGCCTGAAATAATGGTGGTCTCACCGAAAAACTCATAAACTCGCCAAAAAATGCGAAAATAAGGAGACTTGCAGGAAAAATAAAGGAAAAAGTATGGCGAAGGTTACCTGAGGATGAAATAGTAAGGAGGAGACGAGAAGACGCGAGAAACCACCTTCCAAAAACCTCAGCAAAGATCTTTCTAGAGAGAGAAGGCTGCAAGAACGAGTTTGGCTGGAAACAAGAGAAGTGAAGAAGAAAGAATGGAAATAGGGTTCAAAACCCTTAAATACACAGGCACAATTCCTAAGGCCCATCATTGCCTTGGGAGCCCCAAAGGGCGGCTAACAGCACACGCCCACCAAGCAAGCATATACTTCAGCATTGGACAAGTGTCAAACAAATATTGGCTCGTAATAGACAGGCCTCGGAGGTGTGATAATCCCCTAGTCACCTGCTCCCACATATGACTAAGGGCTGGGGGGTGATTGATATGCCCCAAGTGTGACCTCGGTCCAGAGACACTAACCTCGGCCGAGATTATGGCCGACGTTGGACATGTCTTGGACACGCGATATCAGCCCTCGGCCATAGCAAGGTCGGCCCAGGCCGACACTACCATGAGCCTCTCCAAGGGACATCACAAGGATCAGCAGCATTCTCGTATACCTTGGAATGGAAACCTCGGCCAGACATAGGCCAAGCTCGTAGGAAGCCACCAGCAACCTCATCAAGACATTAGTCGATACTCCAAACACTCCAGCTCAACCTCGTCTCAGGCCGACCTTGTCCATTGTCTCGGCTGGGATTAGGCTGAGACCTCCATGGAATACTCGGACTGAACGAGTACCTAGACTTACCAACCTCGACCTCTCCCAGGCCGAGGTCATACACCAGGCGGGATAACCGAGCATCTGCTGACATTTGGATAAGGACACGTGAATACAAATTAGTTATAATAAGATTATTCCCCACACGTAGGGAGAATATTGCATCATCATTCTCTACATGTGACAGTGATGGCTTTCCTTTATTGGTGAGGCAATCACACACATGCACATTACATGCATGGGGGGTACATTACACCCCCCATGTACTATATATAGAGGTCATCCCCTACCTTACAAGGGATTCAGATATACAACCCTAGCTGAAACTCTGTCTAGATACACAGTAGAGAGAGAAAGCTTGAGAGATTGTATCCATGGCCATTAGTGCCTTATTACAGTGAGGTTATTCACACACACAGTGGACGTAGGCCAATTTAGGCTGAACCACTTATGTCCTGGTGCTCTCTCCTTTTCTCCTCATCTCATTCTCTTACCTTTTACATAACTATGGTGCCATTGTTGTTCTTAGATTGAGCTTGAAAACACCTTATCTGGTGGTGCTAATTCTAGCATCATCATTCATTATCACACAGGTAAGGCTAATGTAGTGGCGGATGCGTTGAGTCAAAAATTCGAGGGGGAGTTAGCCACGGTATGGAAGGCTAAATGGAAGCAGCTCAGCCAAGAGGACGCAGTTGCTAGGGTGTTTATATCGGTGTTGACCGTTACGCCTACTATAGTGGGAAGGGTTATGGAAGCTCAAGGAAGGGACAAAAGTTATCAGGACCACATACACCAATTGTTAACCGAGGGAGCGAAATCCTACTCTATAAGCTCTGAGGGTTGGCTACGTTTCCATGGGAGACTTGTTGTCCCGGACGAAGGGGATTTAAGACGAGCTGTAATGGCAGAATCTCATGGGTCCAAATTTGCAGTACATCCTGGTGGGGACAAAATGTACCAAGATATGCGCCGTCAATATTGGTGGGAGGGTATGAAATGGGACATTTCTAAATTTATTTCCCAATGTACCACTTGTCAACTGGTGAAAGTAGATCATCAATGACCAACGAGATTGTTACAACCCTTAGAAATACCGATATGGAAGTGGGAAAGCATCTCAATGGATTTTATCACGGGGTTGCCAATGTCACAAGGCGGTCATGATTCCATTTGGGTTATCGTCGATCGCTTAACTAAGTCAGCACATTTCTTACCGATATGTATATATTACAATACTGCTCGTTATGCCCGGCTATTTATTGCGGAGATTGTTAGACTCCACAGGGTGCCCATTAATATAGTCTTCGATCGAGACAAAAATTTTATTTCCTATTTTTGGCGAAGTTTCCAAGAAGCGATGGGAACCGAGTTAAAGTTGAGTACCTCCTATCACCCTCAAACAGATGGCAAGCAGAAAGAGTTAACTAAATGTTGAGGATATGCTCAGAATGTGTGTGCTTGATTTCAAAGGAGGATGGGAACAATACCTTCCCTTGGTCGAATTTGCTTATAATAATTCATATCAATTCACTATTGGGATGACACCCTATGAAGCATTATATGGGCGACCTTGTAGATCACCTACTTGTTGGTTGTAAGTAGGATATAATAAGTTTCTTATACCTGAAATGATCTAGGATACTTCTTCGAAGATCGAACTTATTCGCAATCGCATCCGAATAGCTCAAGATCGTCAAAAGAGTTATGTCGATGCTAATAGAAGGCATGTGGATTTAGAGGTTGGAAAGCAAGTTTTGGTGCGAGTATCTCCGATGAAAGGTATATGGCGATTTGGGAAGAAAGGAAAGCTTGCGCCGCGTTACGTAGGCCCTTTTCCTATTATTACTAAAGTAGGCCCAGTTGCTTATCAACTTGCCTTACCGGAGCACTTATAACAGATTCATGATGTGTTTCGTGTTTCATCCTTGAAAAAGTACAAGAGGTGTGAAGGAGCTCACTAGCACATTCATTTGGATGATATCAAATTATAGCCTGATATTTCATACGAGGAACAACCAGTTGCAATCGTAAATCACGGGGAGCGTAGGCTAAGATCTCGATTGGTACCCTTGGTTCGGGTCCAATGGGGGCATCATAATGCCGAGGAGTCAACACGGGAGCGTGAGGACGATATGCGAGAAAAGTATCCGCATCTCTTTTTGCAAGGTACGCCTAATTTTAAGGGCAAAATTCCCTTACAAGGGGGGGGGGGGGGGGGGAGTATGTAATAACCCTTACTTTTGAGTAATTTATTTTATATTAATTTGCCATGTGAGGTAATTATATAAAATATTGAATGATGGAGTAAATATTATTTTATGAGAGTTAAAAGATAATATTTACTAGATTTTTTCATATATACTGTTATGTGAATGTAAATATCATTATGTTGCGATTCATGGTGTCGTTGTGCTTTAAACGGCATTTATGGTATAAATGAAGTTGGAAATTTGAAATGATTTACATTATTTCGGATGCCAATTTAGAGGGCACGATTAGTCCCGAAATGGTCAAGATAGTCAATAAGGTCCATATTGTATTTTTGGGTTCCGGACATTTTTAACAGGTTATGACTTAATTATGTAGTTACGAGTCATTTTAATGGTGTATTAACATTTTAAAGATGGGAATTCATAATTAGGGCACGATTTAAGCCTTGCAACCCTTTTATCCCTCTTATATATTTAAACCTAGAGAGATAGAGAGAGAAAGAGAATTGGGGGAAAAGAAGAGAAAGAAGAATAAAAGGAAGAGAATTAACTATTGAAGTTTGGATTTGTTGCTACCGGAATGAAATCCGAGACTACAATCCTAAGGCAAGTTTTTACTTGCAAACATATGATTTCTTGTGGATAAATTTTAATAATAATGTGTATTTGGGAGAATTGAGAAAATAGTAGGTTTTGTTAAATATTGATATGTAACCCTTGGATCTTGTTGTTATATGATTTAAGTTGGTCATATGAGTTATTATGGTGTAGAGATGTTGTGGTTGAGTTGGTAGTTGATGAGAATGAAAGAAATGTAAGGATAAGTGGTTTAGGTTTTAGATTTAACATTTTAGATGAAGAGAAAAATCGTAGGTCTGATAGGCGCGGTTGACCGCGGTCCCTAGACCGGTCGACCGGCCCTTAAGGGGGAGTATTACTACTTCCCTCAATGAGTATAAATTCTAAGCGCGGTCAATCGTGGTCCCAGGACCGATCGACCGGGCCCTTCGGAATGAGCTTTCTGCATTTCTTCCTAGGCTAAATCCATGAGACGCGGTCGACCGCGATCCCATGACCGATCGATCGGTCCCCTATTTTTCACTCTTAAAATCCTACCTTCTTTCTTTTAAGATAGGGACTTAGGACCCTTCTTAATTGGAGTAAAATTAGAGTATTGGAGTCTATCAATGGTGTATTTAGAAACCTAAGTTAGAATGAGAGTTGGGGTTTAAGTTGGGGATAATTTTGTTAGTTAAGTTAGAGGAAGATGATTAATTCTCTTATAGAATGAAATAGTTTAGACCTAGGGAGAATTAGAATAAGTTACTGTGGACTACTAGAATTGGAGGGAAGAATATCATTTCATAATGGGTTATAGAAGGTATGTTAATTCATAGAGATTTTTATTAGAGATGATTAAACATTGAGGTTTATAATGATGATATTAATCACGTATGGATCCAGATAAAATGTAAGATATATTTTAAAATGAGATCAAATTGTGAATGATAAAATTGTATATACACACCTCTCTAAATGCTATCATATGGGAAGTTACGTGCATAAGGTGAAGTCCCCTGGCTAGTGAATGTAGGGTGAATATAGTCCTCGGCCATAGGACCGGTTGTTATATATATTGTGTGATTATTGTTCGAAGTGAGGTAATTTCGGATGTGATTATGACTCACTGTCGAAGGTATATGGCTGCTTCCTAACGTTACGCGATATAGGATGCCCAGGTTGTCTTGTGTGATAGGCCCTGGAAGATGATAGCTATTTAGGGGCGCGTCTAGTGGGGAAACTCAGAAAGACGGTCTTAGAATCGTTATATATTGAGAAATATAACTATTCATAATAAAGTGGGATATTATTGATGGCAAAGCACTCTATGAAATAAATTTCTTTGAATATGTTTCATAATGAGAAAAAGGAACGGCAAAATAAATTGTGTATAAAATGAAATGGAATCTCACTAAGTATTATATTATCAATTTTCTCCTGCCTAAATTGAATTGTGATCATTGTCATTATAATTGCGTTAGCTTATGCTTTTAAATTGAGAAATTAGATTCTTTATCTTTATTCACGATGACTGTAATTAGCTCATTCACGATACGCAAGTTGCCCATACTATCATGCATTTTATTCACATGGTGATTATATCAAACCGGGCCCTGACCCGTTTATATCTCTTTGTTTTGTATGAATCTTATATTCGCCCAGGTGCGCCGCCGCAAGGATGCCCGTATTGATTTTTCCATTCCAGTCTCTTGGAGTTGTAACACCTTGCGGATGTTACGGGATATTTTGATATAGACGCTTCCATATTTTGTATTCTAGTTATGATCGGTTACACATTCGAGCGTGTTGCCCACGTCTTGTACTTGTGTTATATTATGTGATATTGTACCGTAATACTTTGTGTAACTCTGATGTATATGTCTGTTAACCGACAGCTTATTCGGTTATTTTGTTGGATATGGTTGCTGATTCATTTCTATTCTTACATTTATCCACCTCCTTTCCAAGTGGACTATTTAAATGTTTTTCCTTAACTTACAAAATAAATTTTTGACAGTCCATTTTCTAAAATATTGGGTGGTCATCTCGTATCCTTATTATCTTATGTTGATGCTAAGATGGACCATTTATGATTCCTGTAATTATTGGAGTATCGAACTGACCACCTCTTATTATCACCTCACCGTGCCTTTCTTCTCATTCCCTCTCCCTAACCCTCCACCACTAATACTAATATATACACATACTTTACGCTGTAAAAAAAAATTGGCAGCTATCAACACAATTTCAATGCTCGAATATAACTCAGACATTGATAAGCTCACCTATGAAATATTTTCTATCCAAATATCTCTTCTTCACCCTAAAAGAATAATATTTCATTTCAAGATATACAATCCACCAAACGCGAAATCGAAAAGTGATAATTCCTTCAATAGACTGGGGTGGATCAACAAACGGTATTCTACCCGTCAAATCGCCGTCTGTCGTCGAATCCAGTAACCAGAATCAACAAACGGTATAACTGTTGAAGATGTGTAGATCCAATTTTGGTGGATTGGGTGATTGAAATCGGGTTTGGGAATATTGGGTATGATTGGATAATGGGTAACAATCGATCGAGTCTAGGTTTGGAGGACAGCAGGTCCGGTGCTAGGGTTTACCTGGTTTGGGTCTGGTGTAGGTTAGTATGGCCGGAGGTAGGAAGGTTAGGGGCAGGACCACCGTCGGGTCTGCCTGATGGGCATGTCATCGAAAATGTGTTAGGGAGTAGGGATGATTGGTGTGTAGGTGGCGGTTCCGGCGGGTTGAGGAGGTGGTCTCTGGACGTGGCCGGAGTTGAACATAAGTTAGGCAGCGGGTTCGTGGATGGGCTATGGCCGAAAATGGGCTAGGGAGTAATGGTCACTGGATTTTGATGGGTTTGATTGCAATTTTTTTAAGTTTGATCAAAGTACAATATGATAATACAAAGCTAGGATATTTTCCATGAAAATAAATTTATAATTGTTGATGGGTTTGATTCTAAATAATGCATGTTTTGGATATTTTCCAATGTAAATTTTTTTTGGAAGGTATTATTTAATCAAATGCATCCTTAATGCAAGATCGATGTAACTAATGTTGTTGTTTTTATTTTATTTTATTTTTTGTTCTTTGTGTAGAAAAAGGAGAAAAGAAGATTGTTTTTCCGGAAATAAGCCTCGCCGAAGGTGACCACCTCTACCGCCGGTGGTGGCGCTCCGGCGGTGGTGAGTGTTAATGTCGAAACCTTTACTGAGCAAATACACGTATCTCTTTCAAATTTATCATGTACAATAATGTATATGCACTTTTGTTGACATGGTGTTTGCTAAAATATCTAAATGGCTGGATTCTCTATTTTATACTTTTTTTTAACACCTTTATACTTTAAACAAATATAGTTATATAGTTTCTAAGAAAAACAAATCCAGGTTATATAATTAAACAATATTTGCCAATTGAAGTATGAGGTGGGTTATATTGTTATTGGAGGATTTTTCGAAAATTATATCTCTCAGTTATTTTTTTTTATATTAAGTGGTTGGTTTTTAATGTAGCAAGAAATTTCAAGTTCCCCTAAATGTATAAACTATGTTTTCATGAGTTACTAATTTATTTACATATTAAGGGTTAATCATTCTTGGGTTTTGATATTTATTAAAAAAAAATTACTTATCGAAAATGGACCGGGTTAAGCATTGGGCTCCTATATTTGCAAAGAAATGATGGACTTTTTCTTTGTTTAAGAGGTAGTGGTAATTTTAATGTATTCATTATAGCAATATGGTTTTAGTATTTTGGAAGAGTCAAATTTTGGGTTTAGTGATTGTCATTATCATATTGGGTAATGTCTTTCATGTAACTTTGGTTTTGTTACGTAGCATTATTTTTTTTAATGGTAATCCATTATGTTTTAGAAAGTGTTTTGTCAGAACAAGTTACAATTACATAGAGACTAGATGATATCTAAACCAAGTCATTTTTTGTCTTCTTCATAATGTTCATGTATTGTTTGAACAAATGTCTCAAAGATGATGGTAAAAAATATTTATCTAAATTTTTATCCATATTTTTCTTCATATGTTCTGCGCATTGCATTTCGCTCACGCACATCGCACGGGTTTACACTTGGTATTATATATATATATATATATATATATATATATGCTATAAAATGCTATACAAAGAGTTAAAGCCCCTCTTTGTTTAGACTGTCCACGTGGAGTCTCTAAAGCTTCTCTCTTTGGCGTAAGTCCCTGTTTGATCTACACATATTAGGGCATTTATTTTTTATATTCCTCTCCCTATTTATCACTGACATCTCTTCCAATACCTTTTTCTTTATTTCATGTATTGGGCTCTTTCGGATTCCTAAAGGATCGCCTCTCTACCTCCCATTTCGTAAATATATAAACCTCAAGATTTTGTAATCCTTATCCATTTGATCTTTGATGGTCTTGCATTTCTCACCCTAACAGCTAGCATATATACACATCCCCCTAAATCCATTTGATGGGATAGTGAAACTACTAACTTAAAAGTTTAGGTATAGTTTTGGAAGGTATTTGAATTCGTTTAACTTGTTCAGTATATGTTGAAAATTTTAGAATAACTATTGGGTTGTTCAATATGTTATTATTGTGTTATTTGTTTTACTTTTTGTTGAGAAAACTTTTATGGTATTGATGAGTTTTTAATTTCTTGATCTTTAACTACTTTTTGTAATCCTTTGTTGTTCTTGTTTCTGGCTGATGGAGATATAATTAATATTAATGGGGATACCCATTATAATTTTCATGGTATGGTATGTTTGTGTCTTCAAATGGTAAATATTGGACGAATTTCACCTTAACTACTATGATGGTAAGTTGAATTAATAACCATGTAGTATAAAAGCCTTTAACAGTAGTGTTGAAATTCCTTCCAAATACACAATTTTTCTATACATTTCTTTTGAACATACAATTTGAGTCTTTTACATTTTCGTGTATATAGGTCCATTTTTCTTAAATAAACCCCAAAAACAACCATAGATAGGTTTAAGGTTCTTAAACTTGCGTTGACTTCTTTTTAGTATTTAAGGAATATATAACCTTTATATTATTTGATTATTGAAAAAATCATAAAATGATCATGCCGTGGGTGTGGTATGTTGTAGGTAGAAATAAATCAAGAATAAATTTAATTCATATGAATAATGAGTTAAGATACCAGATTGAATAAACGTCGCTAACCTTAAGGACTTCGATTTAAGTTGTAGTTGTTAATCTTTATTAGAGTAAATGTTAGTTCGTATTGAGCTTTGATCTTTCACTTTTGTATTTTGTAATGAATAAAGTATTGTTGCTTTAGCTTGATAAAATTGAGTCATTGTTATGACTATTTTGTTTAGTTGTAGCCAAGGTTCTAAAAAACGCGGGGCGTGATCGAGGCGTGGAGGCCAAGCCTTAAGCCTTAGAAGCCTAAGCGGGCCTTGGCGTAAAAAGGCGTGAAAAGGCGTTTAGGTCTTTTTAATATAATTTAATATTTTTTAACCATAACAAGGCTATTAAAATACTAAAATTGTACATATCATAAAAATATGTCTGAATATTTGCAAATAAAAATACTACTTGATTATTTTGGATGAGATGATGGTCCGGTTTGCAAAAAAATCTTTAAAAGGCGATATCGTTTCACTAAAGCATTGTTGTTTTTAGAGAAAAAGTATGCTTTAAGAGTTTTACCAAGCATAAGGCGTCAAAATCTTAAGGCGGGGCGTTTCTCTCAAGCCTCAAGCCTAGGCGGAGCCTAGGCGGAGCCTAGGCGGGTTTTTTAGAACAGTGGTTGTAGCTGTATCGAACTATCATAACGATTATGTTGATCGATAAAACAATATAACTCGAAATATAACTTTTAAATACAAATAATTTTTTAATTTAGTAAAATGGCTAAATGTCTTTTGCGTTATTCTTTTATATTATATTTGGTTTTGCAAATAAACTTTGTACCGATTAACTGTTGACAATTATAAAATCAAATTGTATATGTTTTAATTTGTCTGCATATACATTACCCCTGCACATCGTGCGGGTTTACAACTAATATAATTATAATATGGAAGCCTACAATTAATAATTCTCAACCTTTAGAGTGTCCACGTGTACAATGAATTGAAAGGAAGTGAAGAGGATATTAGGTGTGCTCTTCTCTCTCCACCTATTGACTATTCACATCCATTTTAATGGTTTGAAAACTCAAAAATCCCAAGCAATATTTCTCTCCAATACCCCTATAAAAAATCCCACCCACTACCAAAAATTAACTTTGCTTAACCTCCGCGCACACACAAATACACACACTCATCCTCAAAGCCTCCCACTTCCACCCATTAAAGCCACAAAGATCCTTTCTTTTCTACAAGACTACTAATTTTTTATGGAATAGAAGATTTGTTCCTATAACTAGGGTGATTGTGGATGTTGGGATTTTAAAGAATTTTGTCGGCAGAAACCCACACCACGCTGACTTCTTCTTCTCTAATTCTGAAGAGTGTTTTTTATTTAGAGATTAATGGGTTTTGAACATTTTTTTTTTGTGATTGGGTTGTTGGGCTTTGATTAATTCCATGTGCCCTTTTCACTAAAGTATTTGGATATTTAACTGTTGATTAATTGTATGTTTTGGTGTTTAGATGTTGATGAATTTTGTATGTATTTATGAATGGGATTTGGGGTTTTTATACATTTTGGTGTTTAGAGGATGATGGGTTTTATATGGTTGATAATCTTTAAATTTTTTACATACATTAGCTTTTCGAGGACATTACAATGATATCATAAATTTTCAGGTTTTCAAAAAAAATCTGACGATCCTATTTCTATTTATAATAGGTTAAATGCTAAAGTTTTATGCACTGCAATAATATTGTGTAATATAAAGCGTGGAATTAAAAGAGTTGAGTGGCAATTACGAACTCGTTGGTATCTCAACATTTAATTCCACCATTTTGTAATTTTATTTTTCTTATTTCTTTTTAGTATGATCAAATTTGATGTGTAAATTGTATTATTAGTCAAATTCGTACAAATTGATGTTAAATATAATAAGAACACGAAAACACGACATAAAATGAACTATAATTTAAACATGAACATTATTGATCGTACTACACTAAATGAAAAAGAACATGATTTATCGTATTATGTTCGGGTCAAGTTCATATCAATTTAGTCATGATCATGCGAGTTTTAAAATTACCACCCCCAATATCACTTCGTGATTGACCACATGTTGGTATCGAAGTATGGAAGGAAAAAAATTATATGCACTCGCGCATCGCGCAGGTTGTATGCTAGTGTGTGTGTGTGTATAAATATATATATATATATATATATATATATATATATATATATATATATATATATATATATATATATATATATATATATAATAGTGTCTCTAAAATTAACTTTACCACGTAACTTCAAAATCTAGCTGCAATTAAGATAAACCCCTTTTCACCAAAAGTCCATTATATTTTCTGACTTTTACGCCTCTTCTCCATTCTTCTATTGTATTTTTTATGCGAGTAGAAGTAAGTCACTTGCTTTTCTCGAGTATTGGTACAACATTAATTATGAAGTTAAAAAGGTTCTAAATTATTTGTCGCTTTCTCTCTCCTTGGATTAGATTTCTTAAACTTTTGAGGTTTTTTGGTAATACATACAAACTGAATATGAAAAATCATCCCAGAAATGGTGGGCACCCTTTTTAAATACCCCATGTCCATATATACTATAAATTATTTTGTTTTTCTCTTGGAAAAATTCATCAAATCTTGAACATGATGACATATATCATGAGATTGAAAATCAAGAGGAACTATGATAATGGAAATAATCTAACAATTTTAGGTATGCGCGTTAGCTTGAAATGTTTCATGAAATGTAAGTTTCAGTCCAACAAGCATGGCAAATCATTTTGAGAATTGTTGGTGGAAGGCTTTTAATATTATCCACAAAACATAATATCTCTTTTTTGTTTTTGGTCATAACCATGGGAACTCAAAGCTTCAAAGAAGTTGTATATTTGGAACGAGTTATCATCAACATCATTCTAACATATTTAATTCTTATTTTCATATGTCATCTATTATTTTAAATGAAAGATACAAAAAACTCTTTCTTAGATCTTTTCAATCTTTTCCTTTTTTTAACTTTCTTTATATCAAGATTTAAGCCTGCCATCTATAGTTACTCTATAATTTTCTACTAGCACATTACAAGTATGTTCAAGACAATTTATACAAATATATGTTGGGTTGTACTGTGTTTTTTTTATATTTTTTTTTGTCATTTCTTTTTCTAACTCTTGATGTGTGTGTGTGTATATAATTTATTTCAAGAAATAAAATATATGTATGTATGTATGTATGTATGTATGTATGTATGTATGTATGTATGTATGTATGTATGTATTATATATGTATTTGTTTGCGTGTTTCTTACATAATCTGATTTTATTTAAATTATACTATCTTACTATGTTCAAGAATTGTCATATATACATAGATACTTATATCAAGTATCAAAAGGGATGATTTTCTCTTCATTCTCCATTCGAAATTCCTAACCTTGGCCCTCTTATTTAATATATTTTTCTTAGAATTATGATCCATATTCTCTATACTCATCTTAACAATATCCATTATCACTAACAATTATTATATCATATGCTTATATAGTAGTCATTTTAAAATACATGTTCACAAATTTATGGGGGTTTCACTTTTTGTTTTTGGAACTTATTATTGTTATTGTAGAAGAAGAAATATGTGTAGATTTCAAAATGCAACGTATATTTGTTTACTAGTTGTTCATATATGATGGAGTTATAGATGAGTTGTATTATGGTACATTATAAAATTGTCTAACTAAAGTTGTTCTTTCTTTCTTATGTAGTGATATTTTCTTTTAATTTATTTGTTAGTTCTACAATTTTATTTTGTAACATTATGTTTTAACTTTTACTTTGTTCATGTGGTGGCCACTAATTGAATTTATTGTTTGAAACAAGACAATAATTATATGCTATCTTGTCTACAAATTATTGGAAGAGAAGCTCAATTTTAACATGAGAAAGTAATATATTGTATTTCAAATAACACATAAATTTGAGGTTACAGTTGCTCTTCCTACATGTGTTTATATGCACAAATAGCTAAATATGCTTACGAATTAAATCTAAGATGGTGAGTTTTTATGAAGGGAGCATATTTTTTATAAATTTAAAAAATTACATTTTTTATTACAGGTATAAATTAGCATATAAAATAGTTTATTGTATAATATTGCCGAAAAATTTACTAGGAAATGGAAAAGGCCAATATATAATTTTTTTTTTGTATTAATCTTTGAATTAAATTTTTTATTTTTATCTTTTGTAAATCATATGCATGTTACAATGTTTGTTTTCATGATCCTGGATATATTATTAGAAATTAATGAACTGGATACTTATTAATAATGATCAGAGTAATAATAATGTGTTATTGAAGAACATCTAATATTTTTGTATATATCAAATAAATACTTATTATTTATTTGAATAACAAATAAACACTTCGAACCAACATTCTTTACACGAAGAAGAAAATAAAGCTCTATAACGCATAAATAGATGCAATATATTTCGCACAAGAGCTACAAAGCGTCCGCGCATCGCGCGGAGTCGAAATCTAGTAAATTATAAATAGTAGTCAATCGGGTAATAAAAAATAATTACATAAAATGGTAAACGCAGTATTACTCTTTCTTGATAGATAGAAAGATAGGGATATATATGCAAGAAATATCATGGATTCACCATGCGAGATTTTTTTTAATTCAAAAAAAAATTATGTGGTGTTTAGTTGTAAAAAAAATCTAACTCAAAATTATTATTTTTTTGTTATTTAAAGAAAGAGTAAATTACCTTTTTAGTCCCTGAACTATCTCTAAAATTTTTAAATGACCCCTTTACTTTTGTTTGACTCGTGTTAGTCCCTCAACTATTTTACTTATTCCAAGGATTTCGTCATTTTCGCCGTTATAATTTGACAACGAAACCTCAAGTTTCATTTCTACCCTCATTTAACACCTTTATTAGCCCATCAACACATTTTCCTACCATTACTCACCATTTTGGTGCCAAAATTATCTCTTTCACTCCATTCTCTTGAAGACACAATGCCTCGAAAAAGAAAATGGTAGTTTATTGCTATAGTGGTCGTTTGGTCAAAAGACGTACATCGTGGACGTAACAAAATCCCGGCATAACCTTTTTAGCTTGTCCTAGCAGCACTGAACAAGGTGTTTGTGGATTTTTCATTTGGGAAGGCATACTCAACTAGGTTATCAAAGTTGAAAGAGTTCTTAAGAGAGAGAAGCTGTTATGGATTTTCTTGGTGTTGTTTGTTATTGTAATTTGGGTTTTGTTTTCTGGGAATGAGGTTAGAGAATGTAAGTGTGAAGTGAAGTGATGAAAATGTATGTGCCATTGTAATTTATTTGAATCAATTAATGAAATGCAAACTTTGTTTGAATCAATGTGTGTTATTGTAATTTTTTGCAATCAATGAATGAAAATGTAGCAACTGTTAAATCATAATTAATATAATTTGCAACATCAAAAACACTTACATCCAGTCATTAATAAGAGTTCTAAATATGGAACATTACACCAAAAAACATCCAAAATAGTTGCATATAAAATATTTACAAGCATCACTACTTCATTAGCAAAAAAAATCCAAACACTTCCATATAAAAATCAGTTACATTCACAACAGTTGCATAGAAAAATTAGTTAAATATGACACACTATAGCTTCAGCTAAAAAATCCAAATCTTCACTTCAAACTTTTAATGTGGGATTGTTGACTCTGATTTTGTTTCTCCTTCGTCACCTGTATTTATAACAATTCATTGAGGATACAATCTCAAAATTTAATGATAATAGTTCACATAAATGAATTTTGGATGTGAGACTTACTATGGATTTCTTTTTTGGGACATCCTTGGTCTAACTCTTTTTGCTCTCACTTTTCTTTGGTAAGCTCCTTATATTTTGGCCAAAATAAGTACACCTACTATATTTCATCTTAATCCCAATTTTGCCAAACTTAGTTATAATTGTATGAGCTTCACCTTCTTATTTGTAGAGGTAGGCCATAAGTCTTTGCCATTTAATGGCATGAGGATGTTGGCATATGCTTGGAGATATTTTGCTTTGGTATAGCACTTATCCACATAAGTCTCTGGCTTATCCCCTTGGCTTATCCCCTTAAATCAATAATAACTTGAATAAATGGACCTTTAACTTGGAACTAAGATCCTCCATTCCATTTACATATGAACTGTACAATATCTTTAAGTATGTGGTTAAGCTTTTCCTTAATTCGTGGACAAATTACACCAGGATACTTGATCATCGTATCTCTATTCATTTGAATTCTTCTCATTATCAATTCCCTAATTGTTTTCATCATTGAGTTAATAGGCTTATCCCTTGCATCAGATATCAATTCCCTAATTATTTCCATTAATTCCCTAATTATTCTCTATTCACTTGAATTCTTCTCGTTCTCATTATCAATTCCCTACTCCAGTTCTTAGGTGGCAGCATTGTATCTATCCATATGAATCATTTTTTAGAAACCTACTTCACTTTTTCCATGCATCTGCTGAAATATTATGGCATACTTGCTTTGGCAGATTTTCAAAACAAATATTTAAATTATTTTCCCCTAAACTCCTTCTTGAAATTGTTACGGTGGTGCCTAACACAAAATCTCAGCTCACATTGAGGGACAACAAGTAGAAGAGCTAGTACCATACCCTACAAACATAATGAATATGAGTAATTTTGAAAAGACTTAAAAATGTTGAAATATGTTTGCATGAAAGAAAAATTGAATATGAGTATTACCTTCTCTTGATCACACATGAAAGTAATTTTTTCTTCATTTTCCATGCTTACATCATCACACAACAACTCCAAAAACCACATCTAAGAACTTTTACATTCTTTCTCCACAATAGCATAAGAAAATGGCCAAATTCCATTGTTTTCATCTATACCAACAACTGATAGAAGTTGACCAGGGTAGGTACCCTTTAGAAAGCAGCCATCAATTCCAATAATAGGTCTACAAGCTTCAAGAAATCCTTTTTTGAGTGACCCCAAAGCACAATACATTCTCTGAAATTTGGGGTTCTCATCTTCAATGCTAACCCCATTGACATGGATTTTAATAGTGGACTCAGGCATAGCTCTTTTCACTTTAACACAATACCCCCACAAGTTTGTATATTGGTCTTTGGAGCTTCCATCAATTCAAATTTGAGCCTTTTTCTTTTCCCTATATGCTTGAATTCTTGACACCTGTTGTCAATTTATAAAATACTGCAAGTGCACGGGCTATTATAGAATATCGAGTGTAAGTACGGGTCGAACCCACAGAGATTTGTCAATTTTAACTTTTAAAAGAATTGCAACTGTCAAACTAGATATAATGGGGTAGAGAATAATTATGAACTACACTAAATAAAAAAAACTACGATAAATGAGAGTAACATACGAGATTTGTAAACAATATGAAACAATTAGGATTCGGGGTCCATTTATCACGTAACTAATATTGCACACTAATTTAATGTTGTCATTCCCTTTTTATAACTCAAATTAAACCAACTCTCGCAGCGTTTAATTCGAAAAATAAAACGTTTAAGTTAAAATATTTTTAATGTCTCTAATAGATAGCTAAAATCCATATTCCCTTAGAACATACAAGTTTTAAAGTTCGCAATTGTATTTAAGCATGGGCTATCAAAACAATCAAAGTGTAAGCATAATCTATCGAAAATTACTATTTTTAAATTTTAAAACTTGATTGACAAAATAATTTTGAAGATTTTTAAAACACACTCTCGTGTCATTTTAAAATGAATAATGAATCTTTGATAAGCATTAAAACATGTATGGAATAAACACCAATCAAATTAACGTGACAATATTAGATAATCATGTTAAACTTCACCCTAATCCTAATAGAAGAATCAAGCTACCATAATTAAAGAGAAATTACAAGAATGAGTAGAGATTTTCATTGATAAATCAAACTTACAATTAGTTCTCTCACAATAATCTTCAATACTCTAAAAAAATCATAAGAACTTGGCCCTCAAATTGAATACAATCTCTAAAAAATTGTTCTCTCTCAAATTCTTCCTAAAATTGTGAGCCCAATGGTCCTTTTTATAGGACAAGGGGTGAGGTATTTGAGTTGTGGTGGGATTCTCCCTGATTGATCGAACAGTGTTGGTAGCTATCTCTCCACCTCTTTAATCTTTGGATCGGGATAAGGGGTTGAATTTGCCCCCACTAGAAAACTCTTATCTTTTCTTGTTGAAGAGGCATGCCGAATGTCATCCAAATCAGAGAATAATAGTTCCCGACTTTTTTATGATTAAGTGTAAAAACAACTTTTTTTGAACGATCGTAAAAATCAGCCTTTTCGCACCTTTTTCGAGTTGGTCATCAATTTGCACCAAATTTCACCATTACCTGCAAAATTTTCACTAGGCAACTTTTTCACAAATTAGCGCAAGAATATTATAAAATTATCCCTTTTGAATATGAATTCAATCATTCTTGCATTTTTTTCCCTTTTTAATAAAATGATCCTAAGAACTTATTAAATGAAATAAAATGGGACTAACACGGTATAAATTTGGGTATAAAATATACAAAATAATTCATTCATCAACACCCTAACTCTAAGGTCTGTTTTCATAGTTTCCTTGATTACCATCAGAGGTATACTTAGGTTGGACTTGAATATGTCCATGTACCTATTTGATAACCATTTTGATGTCACAAACCTATTGAAGTAGGTTACCTTATAATTCTTGTGCACATTTTGTAGAGTTTTCACTTGAAACGTTTATTCACCAGTGATTTTTAAAGCATAGATCCTCCATTGACATGGTGCAACACAATTAGCTATAATCCTTCTTGTATCATTCTTTGTGAAACTAATGTCCTTTTGGTTGTGAATTGGATACTCTCTGACTGCTTGTCTAAACACATGAGAGCAAACTTCTGACCAAGTTCAAATTGAGGGTTTGACATATATATTTTCTCCTATATCTTCTTCACATTCAGACATAAGACCTTCATTTTCAAATTGTTCTACTTCTATTTCATCAAAATCAAGCACTGATTCACTAGGATCAAATCACAAATCATCTTGAGGCATTTCCATGTACACATCAGCTATCCTACATATAGGAACCCACTTACACATTTCCAAAAAATCATTGTCTATTTTGTGCAAACCAATCTTTAAACCTAAATCTGGATCATTGTACCACAATTGGTTGGGACTATGACATCATAATTCTCTAAGCATTTGAAATAAGTCTTGTAAGGACAATCTACATGGATCACAAAAATAAAAATAGTTTACAAGTCGACCTACATTTGATTTCTCTGGTTTATCTTGAAAGCAGCCACCTTGGTGTAAAGCAACAATGAAATAAGGTTCACTTTCATTTGTAATAAAATGTTCATAATGGAAAAAAGGGTAAAAATACATATTTATGAGACATGCAACATATTCAACATGAGAAAAAGGGATTATTGCTAAATACCCTAATGATCAATAACAATGTGCTGATAATAGATTTCGTAGGTCAAAAAATACAAAAAAAATCAGGGTTTTTGCTGTATGAGCTAATGATCAACATCAATGTCAAGCTAAATAAGAAAATAAAAACAACCAAAATTAACTCCTAGCTAAACACATGAAAATTTCACATGCCATATAACGTATTAGGGTTGATTATCGATTCTTCAGCATCAATACGTCGTAACTCCCAGTCCATTTTGTCCAAGATTGAATGAAACATTGGGTTGAACAAGATAGTTAGGGTTTTTGTATGAAGTATGAGGAAGAATGCCAAAAATTTGAAATGAAAGGGTAAATAAGGTTTTACCCTTACAATATTGACATGCGAGGAGCACATGATATTTTTCTATCAAATTATAATGACCAAAATGACGGAATCCTCTTTTTGGAATAAATGAAATAGTTGAGGTACTAACATGAGTCAAACAAAAGAAAAGGGACTATTTAAAAACTTTAGAGACAGTTCAGGAACTAAAAATATAATTTACTGTTAAAGAAAATGGTTGATATTTGACACTATTTTTAAAGACTTCACAATATTGCTCCATTTTTTTTAAAACAACACAAGCCCCTTCAAATGTTTAAATACCATGCAATAAAATAAAATAAATAAATAATGGATTTAAAAAAAAATCCCGCATGGGGAGTCTGCATACTAGTCCCGCAAATGAGTGAAACTCGGGATATATATTTGTATAGATAATTAATTACACTTTACACACTAACTAACCTCAACTCTGTATCGACTTCGATCGAAAGAGAAAGAGCTAAATATTATTATGTTATTTTGTAGAATGAGCTCGAGACGGTCTAGTTAAAGAAACAAATTTTCTTCATGCACAAAAAGTTGTTATTCATCTCAATTTTTTATTAGCCCATTAGTTAGTAAATCCCTTGAAAGTTTTTTTTATATATGATCAATACAAGTGATAATTTTTTTGGTATTTTAAACCTATAAAATTTTCAATTAATTAACGATACAGTTACATTTATTAATGTAGATACAGTTACACTTATTAACGTAAATTCAGTTACAATTATAATTATATTCATTATCGTAACTCTATCTATAATAATAAGTATAATTGTATCACATTAATAATTGTAATTGTATATATATTCATCATTGTAGTTGTATCTACATTAATAAGTGTAACAAACATGGACTTAATGAAAAGTCTAAAAAAATGTGTTTTTTTAACGTTGATTACGATATTTTTCATCATCTTCCCATTTTTTATATTAATTTTTATAATTTACTGGCTCGAAGAAAATGTTAAAAAGGTTAAAAAAATTACTAAGGTTGTTTTTTTAACTCTTAAGTCAGTATCTAAACCATTCGGATGTATTAAATAGTTTTTTTGAAGGCTAACGGATATAATTGTCTCTGAATGATTAAAAGGTAAAATTACTTTTGATCTAAACATAAAATGTGAAATTTGACTAAATACATCCATTCAGAGGTTCATTCAGACATAAAACCAAACATATTTTTCAGATTCAGATTCAAATTTCAAACTTCAGATTCAGATTTAGACTTTAGATTCATACTTCAGATTCAGGTTCCAAAATGAGACTTCAGACAAAAACAAAACGCAGCCTAAAGTTAAGGAGTGTAGGTTGAACACAAATGTTTGAGGTCATTTAGTCTTTTGGACCCATTAATTATGTCGTATATCACTTGGTGGAAAAATTTCATAACGAGAAAAAATCCCGCGTCGAACAAATAACAAGTGAAGTATGGTAGAACTTAAAGAGTTAGAACTACATCTTACAACACTAATGCATAAATACCATTAATTCACTGTTTATAAAAAAACTACCACTGATTGACTTTTCACACCATATCTCCTACTACGGGAAGGTTCTAACAGTTTGAGAAAACTTTACCACCACATCGATTTTGGTCGCAACCAACGTCTTCATTTTTCCAAGAATATAAAATCCTCCTTTTGAAGTAAATGGAGAAATTTTTATTCCAAAGCGATAAAACAAGATGAGAATCCCCTAAAATTTTATTATCACTTTTAAAGGGTGAGAATCCTAAAGGTTTGAGAGTGTATAAGTTTGGCTTGTTAAAAAACTCACAATATATTTTTGAGATAATAAAGATCTAAACCACATAAGAACAAATTAAAAAGGAATTTATTTAAGGTTTTAAAAGTTGAAAAAAAACCTTACTCCAGTGAGATTTTAGATTGAAGTAAAATCGTCAAAAGTATCTAAAAAATATAAGGAAAAAAAGAAGAAAGGCAAAATATATTTCTCTTAAAATATTTTCTCTCTTAAAGACCTGCAACTCTTCTTTTTCTATCATATGGCTTTAATTCACTTGGCATCTCTTTTATGGAGAAGAAAAAAAACTTACCAAAGTGTACACACAAGCTTACAAAAGAAGCTACGGAGGATGCAAAGGTAAGAATAGAAAATAAAGAATATATAACACTTAAGTCATAATGACATGGCTGAAGTTTTGGTTTTGCACGGACTCCCATTAAAGATTAGCAAGGTCTAGTAAAAAGGTACCTTTTTGTACAAATATATTCGTATAGAGAATTTTTTTATCTTCTAGTGAGGCCAAAGCGATTGAAGTCATGGAAAAGACACCCAAAACACTCTAGGTAACTCTACAGGCCGCGAAGAACTGTCGCGTAGCTTTGCAGCAATAAAGCCACTAAGAGTTCGACAGAATTCCTATAAATTAACTTTGAATATTATAATACAATTTTAATTTATATCATATACTTTATGTAGTGTATATCAAAAAATGCCTTACCGACCTGGGCCCCGTTTCCTTACTTAGAAGTCTTTCTGCATTTTGGGAGCAGAGCATGAAGAAAAATCGAGCAATGGATCTTTGAAGAATTCCACTTGAAATTGGATGACTTTTTCTATTTTATCCTAGCAATTGAGTTGTCTCCCTTCTTTTTCAATCAATACACTTGACGCATATAGCTTTAGTGGTCGCTTCTTGAGATACTTGATTGGAACAGAGGAAGAACGATATTATTAAACCACTTTGCTTGAAGAACAATTTGGTATAATCGCTAGGTTTTCAATCAAGATGAAATCGGGTAGTTTGAATGCCTGAAAAAACACTTTACAAGTGGTCATATATAAGAAAGAAGAAAAGGTAGACTCCATGTCATAAAAATCGAATACATCGAAATCAGAATGTAATACCCCATAATTTTTATGAATAATTCAATAAATAAAAATATTTTTTTCTGCATAAATTATATTATTATTTAAGAATTTAATTTGTGGATTAGAAATTAATTATGTTGGATATTATGAAGTTTAGTGGAACTATTTAAATAATATAGGGATTATATAAATCAATTATAAAATAAACTTATATATCCATGTTTTAATTAATAAAAATTATGTGGAGATTTATTGGATTTTTATTTGACTAGTTTCTAAATTAAGTAGTAGGTGACTTGTTAGAACAGTTGCACATTTTAATTTTTTTAATACATTTTTGGGAATGGCAATTATACAGTAAAAATGTTTGAAATAATAAGATTTATTTTAAAATATAAGAAGAAAAAATAATTTAAATGAATACTAGTTGTTTAGTTATTAATAAGGGTTACTAGTGTGCTTAATTTGATCTTAATTATGGTTTTGAGAGAGATTAAGCGAGAGAGATAAAGTGAGACACCCTGTAAAATTTAATAGTAGATTTATCAGGCCTAATACAAACCTACGGGAATCGAACAATTGAATATCATTCTAAGCACGAGTGAAATAAAAACTAAATGCATAAAATAAATAACTGAAACATGCCATAGATGAACCACATAACTCTAATACCAAACTAGGGATGGCAATTTAACCCGAACCGTAGGAGTCCCGCCCCGCCCCGCCCCTAATGGGGCGGGTTTTAAAACCCGATTAATGAATTAGGAGCGGGTATGGGTTTAAGAAAAAAACCCGTTTATTAAATGGGGCGGGTTAGGAGTTAGCTGAAATAAAACCGCCCCGCCCCGCCCCGTTTAACTTATGCTTATATAAATATCCTTTATATGTATGTTAATTATAATTAAATTATATATATATATATATACACACACTCACACACTAAAAAAAATCTTTATATGTATGTTAATTTTGTAAAAGATTTAAGTGAAAATATGAATTGACAATTGGGGGATTGTCTCACTTATTAAAATACGAGCCATTGTATACCTCTAAGACTATAATGTAATATTTTTAATTTTACTATTTTTAAAATTAACGCCACCCGTAGGAGCCCCGACCCGCCCCGTTTATTAAATGGGGCGGGTTAGGAGTTAATTTTCAAAAATCCTAACCCGCCCCGCCCCGCCCCGTTTATTAAATGGGGCGGGTTAGGATTTTTTAAAACCCGCCCCAAACCCGCCCCGTTGCCATCCCTATACCAAACCAACCAACAATACTAGTACAATAGCATAACTACAATTGTATCAACATAAACCAAAATGGAGAAATAATCTCAAGGCATAAGCGACACAGTTGCATATATCCTAAAAAGCAAAGTCAACACTGATATTAAGAGCAAGTCTACAAAGTATAAAAATATAATGGAGTTTGAGTTACAATAAAGTACGCATATTCTTCTCATATTTTAGTTGCTTTTAAGTTATCCCAATCCGAAACAACCCTAAATATCACATGTATCTAATCCCAACCCCCTATTTTCTAATGATTAAATCTTTTTAATCTTAATGGTCTTATGTTTACCAATTCTGGTTTTAATCATTATAAACATCTCAATTGTATAATATCTTAAGAGAATTATTCGTTATATCTATATCCACATAATACGTGTACGGTCAAACATCTTATACGTCACAAGTGGATAATATCACAATATAAGTATTCAATACATCTACATCCACATAATCCAGGTATGTCCCAACAATCGTACTTCATACAAGGGCCCTTCTCAAGATCGCAAATAACGAAGGCATAACCTATCGCCTTCGAAGATCGCTTGCGCGTACTAGGTACAGTTATAGGTTGTCCCACACTTGTAACCATTAATTCATCTCCAAAAGGATAATCACCACGCCTTCACATCAGTCATATAACCCCATACACAAAGTTATATGAAAGGATCAGCCTGAGCATCTTACTCTAGATTCGATGGGAATTTCAGCACCTAGTGTTCGGGATAATCATAACTAAAGTAAATCCATCTCATTGCATTAAATACTAATATAATCATCACCATTCAATTAAGGTAAACTGGTATTTCGCATCAGGGTACTGACATAATCATCATTGCTCATGCCCCATACGGATATCCCCTCCAGTACGTATCCCACGAGTACACAAGCTTGGTATGCCACATATAATACACAAAATAAGTAACCCTATTTCAAACAACGGTTATAAGTTTATCATCAAGATATTAACTTACTTACCTCCAAGTTAAGTAATTAGACCCACATAATTAAAGTTCTTATATCAGTATCTTACTATAGTTTAAGTTCCAAAATTTATCCCAGCTCCCTGTTTCATTAAATTTGGCTCGCACGGCTCGTGCGAACATACCACAATTGTGTCCGTTCGTACAAATAAATGATGAAACCTTTAATAATTATGTTTTTCTTTAATCTACATCCCTTGTCACAGTTCCTATGTGAAGAACTACTAGTTTCGGTCTATCATAAGGTCCTAGCACCTCCAATATACCATAAATTGTCATTTTAACTCTACAAAATTCAATCATCTACTAACCTTATCCATTTTAGTTTATTTATATAACAATTAGAGTTATACATCAGTCCTAAAGGATCAGAACCCTAGAATTCGATTTCATTCCTAAATTCTCAATTTTCAAAATATTTCATGAAATACCAGAGGGCCTTTCCTCAGTTATATTCATATATCATTAATCAAATATCATTTTATCCATACAAATAATTTTATATCGAATTTCATCAATTATTATAGAAACTTGGAGTTTAACCTAAATATTCTAATTTAATAATTCATAAAGTCATAATTTTAACACCTAACTCACATTATACTAAATTTTTGTTTTGAATACAATGAATACGGATATTATAACATAAAATTAATTATATATTTGTACAAAGTAAACTTTCGTTGAACAATGATGAATCTCATCGAAATTAGCCAAATTCCTTACTATCCAAGTCCACTAGCCCCCAATTTCTTGTTCTCCAAGCAGTCTGCTCTTTTTAGCCTCTTTTAGACTTAAGGTTTTCTCATTAGTGTTAAGAATGAACTAAGCTAACCTTAATACCCTTTTTATCTTTGTTAACCACAAAACTAGGGTTGGGTTCCTTATTAACTTTAACCCATTAAGCCCAAAATCATCTCTAAATAGTCTAAAACCTAACCGAAGTTATATACTAACCCATCAGGCTTAAAACCAATTATTTTAAATCTTAATCAAATATTTATATGTCCAAACATCATTCCAAAGTACCCAACTAATATGCCTAACTAATATCCCAAATCTTTTAACCGGTACGAGTCTAAGATTAATAATACTCAAATTATTTATTAATTTATTATCGTGTATTAAGTCCAATTTTAATTTCAAATAATATATATATATATAAATATAAATAGTGACATCACATGTCACTATAGGCACATATAATCATAAATAATAAATTTTACCATTTAGTTAATGCTAAAATTACGAGGTATTATATAAAAAGGTTGATATGTGGAAGCATTTTAAGTGTTTATACTGATGAGAAATAATAATAATAATAATGGAATTAGGAAGAATATTAGTTGTTAAATAATGAACATGTTAGTTGTTAAATAATGAACATGGGAGTTAAGGGGCATATAGTAAGGAATTTATGAGGAGATTTGAAGAGTTAAATGGTAAAATGAAGGGAGAAAGAGTAGGGAACAAGGCATAACGTATTTTAATAGGTTTTAGGGTTATTTTAAACCTACCTAGTGATATATAAAAATGTGTTAGGGTTTGTGGCTTTTAGGCACCTTTTAGTGATAGAATTATAGAAAAGTGAGAGAGAAAATATGAAATAAATTAGATTAACTTGAGAACTTTATAAATTAAAGGAAGAAGTAGGATATATGATATTAAATAAGAAAATGCAACATAAGATAAAATAAGGATAAGGAAACCTTCATGAGTTCATGCTATTCAGAAGAACAAGATTAAAGAAAAGAAGAAGAATGAAGAAGAAAATATACTTTTAACATAGTTTTAAGAAAGGCATCATCATCATTTTTGAACTATAAAGAAAGTATACTTATACTATTCCACTTAACTATTCCATGTGTTCAGTATTGCCTAAATTTTATATGAATTGAAATTAAAAAGGATTATAAACCTAATTATGAGAAGAAGAATCCAATTATTTGTATTTATGTTATCGAATGAAATTGATGAAGTTGAAATTAAGATTGAGAATGAAATTTCTAAGTTGGAATCAAAACGAAAATGGGTGAATTTGGGCTTAGGATTAGAAATTGGAATTGTTTACTGGAATTGTGATGATAAACTTTGGAATTTATTTGACTAAATGAAATTCGATGAAAGTTGACTTAGATTTAGAAATTAAAATGGTTAATTTGGAAGTTTGATGGCAATGGTTAGAATTTAATGGATATTCTTGAACAAAAATTTGATATGAAATTATCTTTGATATGACACCACTTGAATGTCAGTATTGATTGGGATTAGATTAAGTTTGGGGGAAGTGCATATTTTCAGAACATTTATAAGAATGTTAGACTTATGCAACTTAGTTGGGAAATAATATTAATAAGAGGTATTGTCGAATACAAACTTAGTGTTATTCAATTTATGGAAATAAAAAGACTTATAGTAAACGAGTAGATACATTAGGTTAAAATAAAGAAATGATGGTTAATATAATATGAAATTTTAGGTATCATTCAGATGGGTTTAGTGTTATTCAGGACATTGGATTTCTGTAGATTTAAGGAGGAGGATATTATTGGTTTTAAGACGATATAAACTTATGATATAAAATAAGTAGATTATATGTTAATTTAGTATATGGGTGATAAACAAATTCTAATATAGGCTTAGGAGACTAAACTATGATCGAAATAAAAAGGCGCATGGATGTCTAATAAAAAATGAAAGTTAAATTATTCTGAAAGTCTTAATAGAATATATTATTCATGAATATTTTGGTGGCTCACATAAAATGAGATAAGTATATTTGATTATTTGTGACTTGCAGATGATCGTAGATCATACAAATCCCACAATACTAAAATAAGTGTTTATATAAATGGAAAAGTTTTTAATAATGACGTATGTGGTAGAGAAGTAGTAGTTCACAAGTATATAATAAATAATGAGATCTAAGTCAATAGGGCAGATTAAAGTGATAACTGAATATCTTATCATGGGAATCTTTAAGATATTGAATGTCTCTAAAAAATTAGGGGAGACGATATGTAACAACCCCCATTTTCTCACGTAAAGCCTGGCCAAACTCAGTATGCCGAAGATAGGACTTATCAACAATTTATACCATCCTCAGCACTTAAGAAAATAAAAGTTTCTTTATTCTATGTCAAAATCCACAATAAAAAAAAATTTGAATAAAACTGATTTAATGCATGAATAATAAACATTGAATCATCATACAATGCCATAATGTAGAACTACGTATAACTACTATAAATAAACTCTTGGACTTATGCCCATACAAATCTCAATATGAAATAAAATGACCAAATGTTGAAGTACAACCTATGCTAAAATCAATGGAGTGAAATCAACTACGTCCAATGCAACTGCAAGTCTGATCCATCGTCAGTCCTGTTATCCCTGTCATTAAAAATACTTGGAGGGAATTTTTTTTATAATTTGGGTAAGAGCCCTATAGTTGTAAGGATTCTTCACCAGTAAATATGCAAAATGTTACTAACTCATACTTCATGTCTCTCCATCGATGCTCACATGTAACAAGTACCTCACCTCTCATTTAGAAGAAGTCCTACTTGCATCCTCAAATAATAACAATTGTAACTTCCATTGTTTAATCTGACATGTAAAGAATAAGCCATCTAATTATGTGTTAACTAAAAGTGGGGTTTTATGCTTATCACTCTAGCCCCTGAATGGATTTCATAATGTGGCTACTCATTTTGATATAACTCAGAGTTTATTTTTAGCTCGTATAATATTCCATAACCTTAGTGTATCTCTTCAGATTATTTGATATTTAATTCATACTTCTTATAGTTTACCCCATTAGATTATAGGTTTCATTCTCTTAGACTATCAAATTATTAATATCATTAATAATTGTTTTCCATATTATTCATTATCTTTAATTACTGTTTATATTCTTAGACTACCCTATTATTATTCACATTAGTAATTGTCTACCCCTTTATTCATTAGGAGTCACTTTCGTCCTCAATTAACCACATCATTATATTAGGCCTAACTTGTTATCATTACGAATTATCTATGTCTATAGACTAAGAGGGCACATTCCCATACAAGGCACACCACAATGTGTAAATGGAGAAATATATATATGTCCGTATATATCTCTATATATGTGACACACGAAGACATCTATCTTCGGCGTCCTGTTCGTGCTCTATCGGTAATACCCGGAGGAGTCTCTTATCCTAAACGGTCAACAAAACACAAGAAAGTGGGGTGGTAACTAAGCAAAACATCAGTTCACGGTCCATACGCATTGGTGACAAAGGATCCAGCATTAACACCTACCATCTAGTAAGTGGCACTGCATATGTAGTACTTAAATGACCTTCTTATCGTCTAGGCCACCTGTGCCGACATGTGCTACGCACTCCAAATGAACGGAACCCCAACCGATAGGACGGTCCACGAACCCAGGTATGTTCACACAAATAATATAATACATATTATTATCCAATATGTATAAGCAGTTACTCTATAACTACTTTAATCCCAAGAGACCCCATCCATATAAATAAATAGCCCTTCCAACTTAACCATGACATTTTAGCCCGTTCTTACATAACACATTTTAAGTCGATATCTTACGACTATGACGTGACTTTAAAAGTGTCTCTAGTGCGTAATAATATCAACTCAACTATAAGTCGGTCGCTCAAGTAATAAACTGGTAAACCAGGTATCAAACATAGGGACTAAGATGAAGAATCATAATGACGAATAGGGAAGACGACTAACCTAAAGGATTGACTCACGAAAATAAGAAGAAAAGGTGATTGTGATGAGATTATGAATTTCTACTAAATAAGCAAGAAAAACTTAACTAAATTAACTACGCATGTAAGACTTAACAAAACATAGATTAATTAATATGAATGAGAGATAAGGTCGGAATACAATCCCCCAACCCCTAATGAGCTCACCGGTTACGAAACCAGTCTAGAATTAAATATTTAATTTGAAACAACGACGTTATTTAACTCAAGCATTACTCATATGAGGGAATGCACCCGCATCATACCTAATCAAGAATATAAACAAAGTACGAGGTTAATTAGTTAGCACATACATCGCATTCTTAAATACCTCGGTCACCTAGGGCAAACGAGGTTAAAAGTCCTACGATGTTTGTAATAACAAACTGACACGTCCCAATTAATTGTTTAACTCAAGAACCGATTTTTATATACATGCGAACTATTTAGGGTTGGGTTCATGCATCCCAACCTTTAAAAATATAGCCAGACATGACGCGATTAATAGAAAGCATGTTATCTACATTACATGTAATCAAAACCATGAAGAAACTATAACTAAACATATACAAAGATCTTGGAATGCCAGAAAATAACCAAATCATGCAAAGCATATAAACTTTTATAATGATGAAGAAGAATACAAACTTTATTGAAGAAAACCTTGAGAATTAATCCATGAAAGTATAATCTCTATGAAGAAATTGAAAGCTATGGTTATTGGGTCTTCCTCACTCGAATTCTCTATGAAAAACTGATCAAAACTAAGTCTAGTGTCTTGCCATAAGGTTACATTCACGTTTTTGCAATAAACCTAATCAAATCCAACTCTTAGAACCAATCAGAAAATAAACAGATTTTGCACATCAGATCCCCTGAACCAGTTCTGGGGTACATGCGAACCGGTTTGACCTCAAACCGGTTCGATTAGTGGTTCGTGGTTTTTCTTCGCCTTGGCTTCTCTTTTCTTCTTCCAAACCTAGATTTTTTCCTTATTTTTCTTCTCGGTCTTTAAAATTGCATAACTTTTTTAACGAGGCTCGGATTGGGGTGATGCTTTTCCAGTATTCTTGTAACATCGTCTTCTTCGACTTCCAGTTGGCCCCACATCCGGATTAAGGCTGTAAAATTATGAAAATTCCCTTTTATCTCCCTTTTTCTTGGTTTCTTTCACTGTTTCGAGTTCTCTTTCGCACTAACTTGCATGGAATACCTGTAAAACACATGAAAAATATACAAAACACAAAATAATTTCCAATTAGAATTAGTAGAATAAATATGACATAAATCCAAGTTAATTATAATGCACGGGATCATATTAAGACCGAAATTAAGGGGATAAATATGAAATATTTATGCCTCATCAAATCCCCCTAACTTAGAACTTTGTGCGTCCCGAGCAATGTAAAAGAATAAGAGTGTGGGTGATGGACTTTTTAAAAACTTTATTGGGATAAAAAGCTTTTTTTGCAGACAAGCGATTACATTTAGCATATGTAACAAGCTGTTAAATTCGTAGGCTATCCTAGTAGGACGAGTGGTGTCTCGTGAGGGTTTGTAGTGAATATACTCCAAAATTCGTTTTCAACTCATCGAAAGTTCAAAATACTTAAAAACTGTACAATTTAAACTCCCCAAAAATAGTCATCGTAAATTCATATTCATGAGTCTCAAATCATAGCATGGTGTGCGAAGTCGAAAATCGAATCGCTAGTTTCCACCGATTGATCATTATGTTACTTTTTAAAAATTCGTTTGGATTCAATTTCTCACGGGATACTCTCACAAACGAATCTCTCGGAATGTGTCTAGTTCGCTTGGTGTGCGTGATTTATAAGAGTAAATATAATAAAACATGAATTCACGCACACAACTTGAAAGACAAAAAATTTATTGTATAAAGATTTCATCATCGGATTACGGTCATTGAAAAATGAGAAACATCGCCGCTTAGTCACACCAATTAATATCTCTTATTATCTTTTCGTGTCTTATCTCTCCACGCATTAATTAATTTTGAATTTGGACTCAATTATGACTTTTTCGGGTTATAAAGTGTAATAGGTCAAATTGGAAATCGTTGGGAATTTCAAAATTGGAAAATCTTCTTATGATGTCCGTTAGTACTTTTTCGGGCTTTTGCTCATTTTTCTCTTTTTTTTCCTACTTTTTTTCACCTTTTTTCTTGCTATTTTTGTTGACAATTTTCTTTTTTTTTTCTTGCCCTTTTTATGCATTTTTTTTACGTACTTGATGAACATTTAATTTTCACAATTTTGGGCCGATTGGGTTTTTTGGGTTATCAAACGAAAAGAAAACATTTTATTAGGCTCAAATTGGGTTGCAAAGGGATATTTTTTTTCATAACTTTTTATGGCTAATACTTTTAGGTAACAAACGAGGGCCTAACTTCCTTATCCGAATCACTAATTATTGTACCATATGCGTCTCAAGAATAATTTAGTTTAGAGATAGTTTAGCACATTTTTCAAAATGACATCTTGCTCGTTTCCCGTAACCAATCAAACAAAGGAATTGAGATCTTCAACGACTTATTTTAAAGCAAAATCAAACTTTGAGTCAAGTTTAACTCGGATTAATTTAATAACTCGCAAAGATGATAGGCTCAAAATCTCACTAGATTAATTAATTTCCACACTTATTCGCAAAGTCATCAATTTCGTTCAATTTTCATCTTTGGTCAATTTGAATTTATACAATTTGAGACTTTAAACAAATTTTTCTGACATTTTTGAAAATTTTAAATTCCAATTTTTTGGAGAAAAATATTTTTGGCTTTTTCAAAAAGTTTCAATTTTTGGAAATTTTCTAATTTTTTTTGGGCATTTTAAAAATTTGTGAAATTTTTAAAAGACGCACTTGTCCCCCCCCCCCCCCCTAACTTAGACTTTTGCATTGTCCTCAATCAAAAGAAGAAAAAATAATAAGGGCAACAAATAAAACAAGTAGATTATTAAAATGCAAAAAGGCACTATATAACACCAACACATGACTCAAAAATATATAAAAAAATCACCTCATACGCGTCGGGGGTGTGACGACCTATCTCTCTCTCTCTCTCTCTCCTTAAAGCTCATCGGACCCCCTGTACGGGGTCCGATACTCTCCTCGTCTCCCCCATCCTCACATCGTAAACCAATAATCGAAACAAGTTGGGACTAACCCCATAGATAAGGGGGATACCTTGAGGCTCGTGATGACTGAAGTGAGTGAGATCCTCGTGGTGCCCAATCGAATTGCAGCATACTTGTTCTGACTTGGAGAGAACATCTCGATCGAAATTGGAGAGACATGTTAAGCCTAGATCTCTCTTAACTTTCGGAATGCGTGGGTTGGGCTCTAAGTAGGAGGAAACTCAAGTCCTCTCCTCAATCGCATCCGAGGGCACAAGTGGCACATGTGGATGTTCATAAAGAAGAACCTCATTTATATTGTTTTTCCTTTCACTCTCTTAGATATGACTACATGAGTCCAATAGTGATTGGATATCAATAGTGAGGCTCTCATCCACCGATCTGATTTTTTTCTTAAATTTTTTTAGGTTCATATCTCCTACCTGGATCTCTTGCTTACTTTCTATGTTCTCTCTCACTCACTCGATCTGGCACTCCTCTCTCTCAAACTCAATAACGTGATCTCTACCACTCTCCACATCTACTCTCTCTCTCTCTCTCTCTCTCTCTCTCTCTCTCTCTCTCTCTCTCTCTCTCTCTCTCTCTCTCTCTCTCTCTCTCTCTCTCTCGCAATAGAGGTCACTAAATGTGCCACCCTCTCCTCTCGATCAATGTTAGGAGTGTCGCTCTCACTTGATGTAGTAAGACGTACCCCTACCGGATCTCTCATTTGATTCCTCTCGGGCTCATATACTGTACCCTCAGGCTTGGTGATGTTGAAGATATTTGTTTAAAGAGTCATGTTCCCGAACATGAGTTGCATTTTCCCATTTCGAGTGTGGATTAAGGCGTTAGCCGTAGCTAAGAATGGGCTGTGACACCCCGCCTAATTAAACCTTGGGTGATCAAACCTTAATTTAATTTAAACAGGTTTCTTAAATGGTTCATTCTTAGCATCACTACCGAAAGCCTTTTAAGTTACTAACCACCTACGTGAAATTAAGCTAGTGCCAAATTTGATCTTCCTTAAGCAGAATAAACAACCCATACAAAAATGATTCAATTTCATTAATAATAAAACAATTCGCATAAATAACTGAATGCAGATAAAGACTTGCCGAAAACCACGGCCAATAAAAATCAACTCAAAATCCAGAATCAGAATAACTGTAAAAGTAAAGATTGGACAACATGTCCCAACTAAGAATACTAAAACTGAGATCCTGCACTAGAAGTGAAAAAGAGGAAACGTCTAAACAAACCCTGCAACATCCACATGTGATGCAGCTCCCAAATCCCTGGAATGAAATCATATTGGGTGTCCCTGTGGCTGGGCACCTAAAAGGTTTTTAAAAATTTTACATAGCAAGAGTTAGTACTCAAAACATTTGAAAATATTTTGCAAGCAACTATCACAATTGAGTTATTGATTACACATTTTAAGGTTTCGCACACTCCCTTGAACTTCCTCACCTCTCTTCTATAGTGCATGTCTAACGAGGATACTTAGTTCACCTAGTTATACTACCCCAGATAACTAGATTAGAATACCCACTGTATGTACCCCCTCACTAAGTTCCCATGACCTACTCACCGTAGTTTAATAATCCATATTTCATGTACTATAAGCGTAGATAACTTATTTACTGCTTGTTATCCTTATTCTTGTAATAATTACATCACACTATTTAATTATTACAAAGATATTTACAATTCATCTCATTATCTACTATTCTAAGTCTATAGATTATGCACATATAATACATTTTATCACACAATCATGTATTGAATATCATTTATCACTAACATATCCTTTTACCACACATAAAGGACTCTTGGTTCGGAATGATTCATTGACCCTAAGTGAGAGTTGGTTCGGAATGATCCATCGACCCCAACTATTTATATATATATATATATATACACACATATTCTGGTTCGGGACTCTTTCATCGCGACACCAGTTTAAGGTTTGGTTCGGCATTTACATCTACCCTAAACGCATAATAACTTTATGTTAGTTCGGAATGCCTCATCAACCCTAACATAATTAATTTAGGTAAAATTCTCATAACCCAAAATTTTATATAATTTAGTAGGTACACACCCGACCTATCAAATCATGCCCGTACGTAATATATTTTACTTATACTCACCGTACTCATTAATTTATAATTTATTTCACTATTGCATTTATTCGAGTATCCACGCAACTCTAAGGGTCCTAGTTACCCCTCCCTTAATTCAGTAGTTAAGTTATCTTTAACCTGCTGGTATTTTTCCGGAAATTTACTCTCATTCTTTCCATAACTAAATTCTCACAATCCCGACACACGGCTCAATCGATTATCTTCCCGTCGGTCCATTTCTCTGAAAATTCCCACTCAATCATTTATGAAGAAATCTAACGGTACACCTACTGGTATTTATGAAGTCTCCTCATAGGTAAAATATCATCACTAAGGTTGCCATTAAGCGTCGGTAATTAAAAGGAAATTTATCCACAAAATTTTCTAAAGTACAGCCAGGGTTGATCGATCGATGGGATATGTTCGATCGATCGACTGCTCGATCGATCGACATTCAAGGGTCGATCGATCGATCAAGCAGTGATAGACCCAGATCGTCTTCTTCATGCGGGTTTCACCATTTTTGTTTATCTATCTTCCATGATAATCCACCATATTTACAACCAACAATTCCTAATCATTCCTACATGTTCTGGGATGATTACTAACGATTTAAAATGACAAAATCATTATAAATCTTGATCAAATTAACTAAAAACCTTCCTATTTTTCAAGAACCCTAAAAATACAATCTTTCCATCTTTCATCATAATTCCATATTTTTAGTTCGATTTAATCATCTAGTCTTCTAGGATATCATAATATGTGGAGATCCAAAAACGTTCTACATGAAATCTCTATCAATCATGGATCATAATCAAGTGTCTTACTCCCAAAAATCTCATAAAAACCATGTTCTTCATAAAGCTTAAATATGGGTATTATAACTCAATTTATTTTGCAAATAAACACTTGCCTTATGATTTGTAGGGCCTGATTTTGTGGTTGTTGTTGATGATTGATGATTTTTATCCTTCAATCCTTCTTCCCAACAAGTTGGTGGTGAAATCTCCTTAGAATTCTTCCTCCTTCCTTTCTTGCCTTAGGAATTTGTTTCTCTCTTCTCTCTAATGGCCATGGTGTATTTTCTTTCTTTATAACCCTAGATTCTAACTCTTATAATCTGATTTAGGGTTTCAAAAGTCGTAGGTTTCCTTACCCATAAATTTAAAGAGACCAAAATTCCCTCGAATGGTCCCGGTTTAGCCCGAAAATGACCCGACACTCAACTGGTACCCCCGAGTACACTATTTTGACTAATTCGACCCTTTCGGAATCATCTATGGACTCTAAATTATCTTTTGAGTCTCTTAAAATATTTTTCTCATCTCATCTTCAATTTTTATCTACGCGCGACACTCGGTTGAGATAACTCGGGTACGCCCATATAAATCGCTAGGCCATACATATCAACATTCAAAATTTACTACTCACATTTACTAAATTTTTAATCGTCATATTACTTTATTAACATTACATCACATTAAATTACTCTACTCACGTAATTTAATTTAAAACGTATTTTTATCACATTAAATTACTCTGCTCACGTAATTTAATTTAAAACGTATTTTTATCACATTAAATTACTCTAATCACGTAATTTAAATAAAAATGTATTTTCCTAACTATGCAGAATTATGGGTATTACATACTTCCCCTCTTACAAAAGGAATTTCATCCTCAAAATTTAGAAAATACATGCGGTGAATAATTCGGGATATTGTTCTTGCATATCCTCCTCCCGTTCCCAAGTAGACTCATCCATATTGTGATGTCCCCACTGTACTCGCACTAAGGGTACCACTTTGGATCATAGTTTATGCTCACTATAATTCAGAATAGCCACGGGTCTTTCTTCATACGAGACATCTGGCTGTAAATTGATCTCCTTCAGTGGAATGTGCCAGAAGGCTCTCTCACTCCTCTTGTATTTCTCGAGCGATGCTACATGGAATACATCGTGTATTCACTGAAGATGCTCAGGGAACCCCAATCTGTAAGCTACCAATCCCACCCTCTCAATGATAGGAAACGACCCCACATATCTCGGTGCTAACTTTCCTTTCTTGCCTAACCTCATAATCCCTTTCATAGGAGAAACTCGAATTAGTACCTGGTCACCCACATCTAGTTCCACGTGTCTCCTACCGGCGTCAGCATAACTCTTCTGCCTATCCTGAGCTATTCTAATACGTCCTCGAATCAACTCTATTTTAGAGGAAGTATCCTGTATCATCTATGGACCCAATAACTTGTTATCCCCCACCTCTAACCAACAGGCGGGCAAAGGACAAGGCCTCTCGTAAAGTGCCTCGAATGGAGCTATGCCGATAGTGAATTGGTAAGAGTTATTATATGCAAACTCCACCAAAGGAAGGTATGGCTCCCAACCTCCCCCAAAATCTAGGATGCACATCCTCAGCATATCCTCCAACATCTGGTTTACCCTTTCAGTCTGACCGTCCGTCTGTGGGTGATACGCCGTACTCAACCGTAAGTCGGTGCCCATGGCCTTCTGAAAGCTCTGCCAGAAATGTGACATAAATATTTATCTCGGTTCGACACAATATTAATAGGAACTCCGTACAGCTTAACTATCTCTGAAATTAATAGCTGTGCGTACCGCCTCGTATCATAATCCGTATGAACCGGTAATAAATGAGCCACTTTAGTCAGCCGATCCACTATTACCCATATAGAATCGTGACCCTTCTGTGATGTTGGTAACCCAGTGATAAAATCCATTGAGATGCTCTCCCACTTCCACACGAGAATTTGTAGTGGTTGTAGCATCCCTGAAGGTCTTTGATGGTCAACTTTTACAAGCTGACATGTAACACACTTTGAGACAAATTCTGCAATGTCTCGTTTCATACCTGACCATCAATATAATCGTCGCATATCCTGGTACATTTGTACCCACCTGGATGTATTGAAAACTTTGATCCGTGCAACTCCGTCATTACGGCATGCCTCAAATCATCATCTTCGGGTACTATCAACCTACCATTAAACCGTAGTCCGCCCTCTGAGCTGATGGAGTCGGACTCTGCCCCCTCGGCCAGTAGCTGTCGTACTCTGTCCTGACAAAATGGGTCCTTGTCCTGTGCCCTCACTACTCGCATAATACTCTCGGCAGTGATAGCTAAAACTGCTATGCATGCTCTAGCTATCTCATCCTCGTGTCGAAGTTCACTCCACTTTGCCTTCCAGATTTCTGCCAACTCCCCGGTAGGTCTTCTGCTTAACGCATCTGCCACCACGTTAGCCTTACCAGGGTGATACTGTATATCAAACTGGTAGTCCTTCACGAATTCAAGCCACCTACTCTGCCTCATATTCAGATCCTTCGGAGTGAAAAGATACTGAAGTGACTTATGATCCATGAATAAAGTGAACTGCTCGCCCAGAAGATAGTGTCTCCATATCCCCAATGCAAAAACAACCGCTGCCAACTCGAGGTCATGGGTGGGGTAATTCTTCTCATGTGGCTTAAGCTTTCGGGATGCATAAGCTATAGCTTTCTCTTCCTGCTGTAACACACCCCCAACCCCTTGTAAGGATGCATCAGTAAAGACATGGTACTCCACTTCGCTCCTAGGCAAGGCAAGAACGGGTGCTGATGTCAACTTATCCTTTAATTCATCAAATGCTAACTGATAACTGTCACTCCATACGAAGGGCACTCCCTTCTGAGTCAAGTTCATCAAAGGTTCGGCAATTTTTCAGAACCCCTTGATGAAGCGACGATAATAATCGACCAACCCCAAGAAACTGCGAATTTCGGTCGGTGTCGTGGGTTGTCCACACTCCCTCACCGCCGATACCTTACTCGGGTCAACAACAATGCCTCTGCTTGATACAACGTGGCCTAGTAACTGAACCTCTCGAAGCCAAAATCCACACTTCTCAAATTTGGCGTACAACTGATGGTCCCGCAATGTCTGTAGAACCATTCGTAAATGTTCAGTGTGTTCCTCCTCCGTGCGAGAGTAAATCAGAATGTCGTCTATGAATACAATCACAAACTGATCCAAAAATTCTCAGAATACCCTTTTCATGAGATCCATGAATACTACAGGCGCATTAGTTAGCCCAAACGGCATTACTCTGAACTCGTATGATCCGTACCGCGACAGGAAAGCGGTCTTAGGTACATCCTCTTCACGAATGCGCAATTGGTGGTAACCTGACCTCAAATCGATCTTTGAGAAGTATGCAACCCCTCTCAACTGATTAAACAAGTCATCAATCCTTGGCAACGGATACTTATTACATATCGTCACTTTGTTCAGCTCTCTGTAATCTACACACAGACGAAGTGAACCATCCATTTTCTTTACAAATAACACCGGCGCACCCTATGGCGATGTACTCCGTCGAATGAAACCCTGTACTAAAGCTGTTGAATCTGTTCTCTCAGCTCTCGCATTTCCGAAGGAGCCATGCGATACAGTGCTCTGGCAATCGGTCTCGTCCCCGGTGCTAGGTCAATAACGAACTCTATCTCCCTGTTGGGTGGTAACCCTGGTATTTCCTGGAAGACATCCTTAAAATCCCTCACAACTGGGATTGAGTATAGAGAAACGACAACCCCCTGTGAGGTCTCCTCCTCAATATAATATAAATGAGTTTGCGATCCTCCCTCGGGGAGTGGCATTGCCACAAGGAACATCTCTTATCCCGGGATGGAGAATACGATAGTCCTCTCATAACAATCTACCATTGCCCTATAATGCGCCAACCAATCCATGCCTAGGATGATGTCATATCCCTCCATATCCAGCACTAGGAGGTCCTCCACTAGACTCAATCTCCCGACCATAATGTCCACACCCTTACAAATCGAGTGTATAAGGGACCCACTACCCATTGGTGACTCCACGCTCATAAGATGAGTGTCAGCTGTCGCTAATAGGCCGGCTGCCTGTGAAAAACTAGTGGTAAAAAATGATTGCGTCGCCCCCGTGTTAAACAAAATACTACCCTCAAGTCCATAAATAGGAAACATACCCACGACTGTCGGCGGTGCTGGCTAAATTGGAATATCACGGACGTTGAACACACGTCCGTACTGCATCTGTCCTAGCTGTTGGGCTTGTGCTGTTGATAGGGCTAATGGATCCTGCTGCTCCTGTTGGGCACCCTGTTTCTATGCCCTGTCTTGCTGTGGATAATTTCTACTCTTGTGACCTTGCTGGCCACAAGTGAAACACTGACCCTGAAACTGCCTCTGACCTTGGCCCTGTTGGCCCTGACGTTGGCCCTGTCGACCTTGGCCTTGCTGTCCTCCATTTTGATTCCCTTGGTCCTGTCGTCCCTGAGGAACTGGTTGTTGGGGACCCTGCTGGCCCTGTCTGTTAAAGCGATGCCTCCCGTGCGTAAACTTCTTGGTAGAGTTCACCTGTCGGGAATCCTGCCCTAACTGGCTCACTGTTTGCTGCTGTGGTGTGCTCCTGTCGCTACTTCCACTTACATTGCCCGGTTGGCTAGGCTCACCTCTCTTGTTTCCCCTCGCATGAAAGATGTGGTCCTGACAGTGTAGTAGAGCGGCATTGACGACATCTGTATAAGTCACTAATGCCGGATTTCCAATCAAGTGCTGTCTGATTCTCCAGGTCAAGCCATTCAAAAATTTTGACTTCTTCCTCTCCTCATCGCTCACCTCATTTGGCACAAAGTTAGCCAAGCGGGTAAAATCCTCCTCATAATCAGCAATTGAGCGATCACCCTGAACCATTTCGCTGAATTTCTTCCTCATCTCTGACTCTACTGCTGGAGAGAAATACTTGCGGTCAAACCGTACCTAAAACTCAGAGATTTCCATAGTGTCCCTTTCCTCAGTGGTGGTAACTGACTCCCACCACTGTAAGGCCGCTCCCGACAGACAGGAAGTGGCTAGCATTTGTTTCTGTACCTCGGTGCACTCTAGCATGCGCAAGTGGCGCTGTATATTTTTCTTCCAGTTGCTCGCCTCCACTACATCGGTACTACCCTGAAACTCGGGTGGGTGCCCTTTTTGAAATGTCTCTCTGACTCGCTGCCAAGTAAATGGTCCTGCTGGGGCCTGAACTATCGGTGCCACGAGATGAGGTACTTGGGGCTGAGGAAAATGGGCTGCTATGGCCCTCATCGCTGTCTCGACTGCCTGAGCCACTATCACTGCAACCTGAGTAGTGGAAATTAACTCGGGTGGGGGTAGAGGTATCGGCACCTGTGGCTCCTGATGAGCCTCGCTCACCTCATCTCTGGCTTCAACCCTCTCCGCTCGCTATCTCCTCGGTGGCATCTGAAATAAGATCAAATTCTATAAGTACACATTTTATACAAAATCTAAGAGCAGATGTACGATAACGCAAAAGCGGATATTGAATCAACAGTCCTCATAGTAGGGCTCTAATATAACCAAAACGTTACGCTGAAAAGCAGTAAGCCGTACAGATCCTTTGGATACTAGAACCTGATGCTCTGATACCATCTGTGACACCCCGCCTAATTAAACCTTGGGTGATCAAGCCTTAATTTAATTTAAATAGGTTTCTTAAATGGTTCATTCTTAGCATCACTGCCGAAAGCTTTTTAAGTTACTAACCACCTACGTGAAATTAAGCCAGTGCCAAATTTTATCTTCCTTAAGCAGAATAAACAATCCATACAAAAACGATACAATTTCAGTAATAATAAAACAATTCGCATAAATAACTGAATGCAGATAAAGTCTTGTCGAAAACCACGGCCAATAAAAATCAACTCAAAATCCAGAATAAGAATAACTGTAAAAGTAAAGATTGGACAACATGTCCCAACTAAGAATACTAAAACTGAGATCCTGCACTAGAAGTGAAAAAGAGGAAACGTCTAAACAATCCCTGCAACATCCACATGTGCTGCAGCTCCCAAATCCCTGGAATGAAATCATGCTGGGTGTCCCTGTGGTTGGGCACCTAAAAGGTTTTTAAAATTTTTACATAGCAAGAGTTAGTACTCAAAACATTTGATAATATTTTGCAAGCAGTTATCACAATTAAGTTATTGATTACACATTTTAAGGTTTCACACACTCCCTTGAACTTCCTCACCTCTCTTCTATAGTGCATGTCTAACGAGGATACTTAGTTCACCTAGTTATACTACCCCAGATAACTAGATTAGAATACCCACTGTATGTACCCCCTCACTAAGTTCCCATGACCTACTCACCGTAGTTTAATAATCCATATTTCATGTACTATAAGCGTAGATAACTTATTTACTGCTTGTTATCCTTATTCTTGTAATAATTACATCACGCTATTTAATTATTACAAAGATATTTACAATTCATATCATTATCTACTATTCTAAGTCTATAGATTATGCACATAGAATACATTTTATCACACAATCATGTATTGAATATCATTTATCACTAACATATCCTTTTACCACACATAAAGGACTCTTGGTTCGGAATGATTCATCGACCCCAAGTGAGAGTTGATTCGAAATGATCCATCGACCCCAACTATTTATATATATATATATATATATATATATATATATATATATATATATATATATATATACACACACATATTCTGGTTAAGGACTCTTTCATCACGACACCAACTTAAGGTTTGGTTCGGCATTTTACATCGACCCCAAACGTATAATAACTTTATGTTAGTTCGGAATGTCTCATCGACCCTAACATAATTAATTTAGGTAAAATTATCTTAACCCAAAATTTTATATAATTTAGTAGGTACACACCCGACTTATCAAATCATGCCCGTACGTAATATATTTTACTTATATTCACCATACTCATTAATTTACAATTTATTTCACTATTGCATTTTTTCGAGTATTCGCGCAACTCTAAGGGTCCTAGTTACCCCTCCCTTAATTCAGTAGTTAAGTTATCTTTAACCTACTAGTATTTTTCCGGAAATTTACTCTCATTCTTTCCATAACTAAATTCTCACAATCCCGACATACGGTGAGAAACGTGTGTGCTCGCGTTCAAATGATCAAACCATATATAAAACCCTTTTAACACAAACAAACCCTAAACATGCAGCAGTATGTGATTGAATAAATAGATAATCTACGCAAGAACATTCAAACACATGCAATTAAGGAAAAATCCCCCTCAGGGGCAAAACCATTTATTTTCACTATAATTTGTAAGAAAACGGCTTACAATCGGATTACAATGAAAATACAAGTTGACTAAGAATTACCCTCGGGTATCGGATTCTGTAGTCGCGGCTGGAATTATCCCTTTCCAGTAGGGCTGCAATGAAGAAGAAGAACGGTCTCCTCCACAAGGGTTGAACAAACCAAAGTTGTGTTCTTGGGTTGCAAAAGGATTCACAAAGGTTTGGCAATGATGTGTGAATCAAAACATGAGTCTTGGGACTCAAAAATATGAAGACTAGATGTATTTGGACTCTCAAATTCATCTCCTAAAGTCTTGCAAAACAACTCCCCCGAAGTTGGTATTTATAGGAAAAAATATGAAGAGTCCCACGTTCTTAAAACTCTAAAATTCTATCCAGCGTACAAAAAAAACAGCATTCTTTAAGGAATTTTCTCTATCTTCAAAAGGTCATAACTCCTTCACCGTAGCTCGGATTGAGGTGCCGTTTTTTCCAGTATCTTCGTTGCGGCGAGCTCTTCAACTTTCTAGTTGACCAGACCTCCGAACTATGGATGTGAAATTACGAAAATTCCCTTGAACTCTCCTATTGTGCCTTTTTTCACTGTTTTGACTTCCCTTGCGTACCACTTGCATTAAGTCCCTAAAATCTTGGAACGTGAAGTCATTGAGGCAGATGTGGGACATATTAGTGGAGATAATGCATGCTTGATTCCCAAAATTCGGATAGAGGCCGTCATGTGAGATCGTGAGGAGACGTGCCAAATGTAGCGGCGTACGACATAAATAAATGAAACATTTCGGACATGTGAAAAATGTCCTTACAAATCTCCCCCTATGTCTATGCCGGTACATACATAAAAAATCCGAATTATCAAATATGAAATTGCCTATACAAATCTACCCTCCCATGAACCCAAAACTGGAAAAGGTACAAATGAATAGTCTTCATCGTTTGTTCTTTAATTCTTCAGGAATCTCAAAACTTTTCTCATCAGGGTGTGCAACATATAGATCTGCAATCTTCATACCTACACACATGAGATAAATCAAATACCACGTGACATATCGAGTTTGAAATGAGATAACATGGATATCAATATATGATAAAAACATAAGCAACATCTCAAAAACTCCCCCAGAATTCAAACTCCCCCATAATATGATAATTCTTTCTCCCCCTTTTTATGATGTCCCCAAATGGACAAATTAGAGAAATAAATCAAATAAGCAAGTGTGGGGTGTCACTAGGATAAAAACACACCATGAATAAACAGAAAGCAACCAAGTCAATGATGGCGTAAATGAAGTGGTGTGATCAAATTCGATAGGAGAATCAATGCATACAAACATGACATATGTGCACGATGAATATTGGATATTCCTAGCGAATGAACTCAAATGCTTCCTTTGGTGTAAAAGAGTGACAGTATAAGATATTGACTCAATCAAATCAACAAATCAAAGCTCAAAATGATTTTCACACCAATAACGTCCAAAATGATTTTATGCTTTTTCAAGACTTTCAAGGAAGTGCAAACCCGTTTAGATTCTCCAACCAAACTCCCTCAGATATTGTATTGAATAGAGGCATTCTAAATTCTCAAACTTTGGAGAATTGATGGTGAAACCTAAGTGGCCCATATTTGGCATGAATTGCTTTTTATTGCCTTTAAATTTTTTCGGGCTCTTTTAACCTCTTTGGACATCGGATATTAAAATTCCTCCATTTTTTAGGTCCTTTTTAACGGTGGCTTTTGCACAAAGGATAGATGATTACCTTTCGCAGCCCCTCCCCGTTATACAAAAACACACAGTCTCACCAAAACGGTTTTTACATGCATTCCAATCTTGTCAAGTTTTATAGCATATTGTACATTGTATAGACATGATTGAGATGAAAACACGCAAGCCAACATGAGATAGACAAGTGCAATAATCAAATATAGCCGTGCATGTGTGCAATAAAGGATATAGGAGTCAAACATGTAGGAAGATATCACTAATTACATCTCAAAGACTCCAATCAATGTAAAGCACATGGATGAAATGATGTAGCCTCTCAAATCTCTATCAAACAGTCACATGGATAAATGGAATGAAGTTGTGACTTGGCTATCTTACATGCTCATCCATAAAAGAAGCAAAATTCAAAAATCTTTTTGGATTTTTTTTCAAAAATTTGGAAAAAAAAGAAATAAAATCTTTTTGTGCTTTTCTCAAAATTTTTCTTAAAGGAAAATCTTTTTGTATTTTTTTCAAAAGAAATATAAAAAGAAAAAGGAATAAAACAAAGCTGTACAACAAAGTAATGGTACATATAAAACAGACTAGCAATAGGAAGCATATGATATGAACACGAAGAAGCATCCTATTCTAGACATAGACCAACCCCTCAGTCAACTGTGCAAATCCCTAAAGATTTCCTAAGACTCTCAAATCTAAGGGCATCTAAAGGTTTCGTGAAAATATCGGCTAACTGACGGTCGGTAGGAACAAAACTCAGGGATACGACTTTCTCTTCAACTAACTGACGAATAAAGTGCTCACGTATCCTGATGTGTTTTGTGCGCGAATTCTGAACTGGATTGCGGGATATGTGTATCGCGCTCGTGTTATCACAGGAAATGGTCATGGTGTCCTGTGATATCCCATAATCCTCCAGCATTTGCTTCATCCACAAGAGTTGTGTGCAACAACTCCCGGCGGCTTCAACCTCCGCAGTGGACAAAGAAATGGAATTTTGCTTCTTGCTGAGCCAGGATACAAGAGAACCAAAATAGAAACACCCACCAGAAGTGCTCCTACATCCATCTACATCCCCAGCCCAATCGGCATCCGAGTAGGCGGACAGACGGTCATCGGTATCAAAGGAATACCAAATCCCGTATGAGAGAGTCCCACTTACGTATTTAATAATACGTTTTAGAGCAAGTAAATGTGACTCTTTTGGGGATGCCTGATAACGCGCACAGACTCTAACACTAAAGGCGATGTCGAGACGACTGGCAGTCAAGTAGAGGAGACTACCTATCATACTCCGATATAAGGTTTGATCTATGTCCTTACCTGAAGTGTCCTTACTAAGCTTGGTAGTGGTACTCATAGGTGTACGTGCATGCTTAGCGGAGTCTAAACCAAATTTCTTCACTAGGTCTCTAGCATACTTGGATTGGGAGATGAACATCCCATCCTCTAGCTGACGAACCTGGAGACCAAGGAAGAATGTAAGCTCACCAACCATGCTCATCTCAAACTCACTTTTCATCTCCTCCTCAAAGTGGTGAGCATGCTGGGAGCATGTGGATCCAAAGACTATGTCATCCACATAGACCTGGGCAACCAAAATAGCACCGTCATCTCTCCTGACAAACAACGTCATATCTACTCCCCCTCTCTTGAAGCCACGAGCTAAGAGATAGGAAGTAAGCCTCTCGTACCAAGCACGGGGTGCTTGCTTCAAACCATACAAGGCTTTCCTCAGATAGTAGACGTGCTCAGGGTGCTGAGGGTCTTCAAACCCTTTTGGTTGTTCCACATAAACCTCCTCCTGTAGAATGCCATTCAAAAAGGCACTCTTGACATCCATCTGATACACCTTGAAGCGCAGATGACATGCGATGGCGAGCAGAAGACGGACAGACTCAAGCCTCGCAACAGGAGAAAATGTCTCCCCAAAGTATACACCCTCTATCTGTGTGTAGCCTTGAGCGACCAACCTAGCCTTATTTCGGATTATGGTACCATTTTCATCCATTTTATTCTTAAAAATCCACCGGGTACCTATCACATTAATCTCACTAAGTCGGGGGACAAGTTCCCAGACATCATTCTTTTTAAACTGAAGCAACTCATCCTGCATAGCAGATATCCAGTGTTCATCCTTGAGTGCTTCTTTATGGTTCTTGGGCTCGACTTTGGACGTGTAGCAAAGATGGCTAACAACGTTCTCTAGCTGAGCACGAGTCTTGAACCCTAGAGTGGGATCACCAACAATGGCAGAAGGGTCATGACTCTTGCGAACCCAAGCAGGTGTGTCCCCTAACACAGGAGTAGGGTCCACAGAGTGTGAGAGAGGAACAGGTAAATCACTGTCAGAACAATCCTCATCCTCACACTGAAGGTTAGGATCAATAACCGTCGGAGGTTCGTCATCTTGCACGGTGACGTTTATTGATTCCATAATCTTAGAGCTCTTTAGGTTAAAAACCCGGTACGCTCTGCTATTCGATGAATATCCTAGAAATATTCCCTCGTCGCTTCGGGAGTCAAACTTTACTAATTGCTCTTTATCCCGTAGGATGTAGCATTTACTCCCAAAGACACGGAAATATGCCAGGTTGGGCTTCTTGCCAGTCCACAACTCATAAGGAGTGTGAAGTGTGTGTGGACGCAGATACACCCTATTCACCGTGTGGCATGCAGTAGACACTGCCTCTGCCCAAAATCTCCTAGAAACTGTACGACCTAGAAGCATAGATCTAGCCATCTCTTGGATCGTTCTATTCTTTCTCTCAACAATCCCATTTTGCTGAGGAGTTCTCACAGCAGAAAACTCATGTTTGATCCCAAGGCTATCACAGTACAAATCAACCTTTGCTTCCTTGAATTCAGTGCCGTTGTCACTACGTATTCTGTTAATAGTGACACCGTGTTGATTTTGCAGGACACGGCACTTGGTCGTTAAGAAATCTACAGCATCGGATTTCTCTCTCAAAAAACCTACAATGGAGTATCTGGAGAAATCATCTACCATCACGAGGATGTACCTCTTACCACCTAGACTCTCAGTACGAGTGGGACCCATAAGATCCATGTGAATCAACTCCAGAATACGAGAGGTGGTAATGGAATGTAACTTCCTATGAGGACTACGAATTTGTTTTCCCAACTGACAGGGTCCACAAACGGTCGAAGTTGACTTTCCAAGAGATGGTAAGCCACGTACTAGGTCCTTTTTAGATAAACGATTGAGATCTCTAACGTTCACGTGACCTAGACGTTGGTGCCACAGATCCATAGGAGTGATCGTGGCGCTGTTGCAGACAAGTGAGGATGTGGGATTAGTCCCATAGCAATTATCCTCGGTCCTCACCCCTTGCATCAAAAGTTTACCGGCTTGATTGTAGACTTTACACGCGTCCCGGTCAAACTTTACTGCAAAGTTAGTGTCGCACAGCTGGCTAATGCTGATAAGGTTTGCTTTCAAACCTTTGACGTACAAAACATTTTCTAGCTTAGGAAAACCAGGTAACTCGATAGTACCTCGTCCTATAATGCTAGACTTACTCCCATCTCCAAAGGTGACTCTGCCATCTTGATAATCCTCAAGAGTAGTAAAAAATGAGGCATCACCTGTCATGTGTCTAGAGCACCCACTATCAAAATACCACTGTGAGGTATTATGTGCTTTTAGAGCAACATGAACAACAAAGGCCTTTTTATCTTTCTTAGGCACCCAAGCAGAGATGACCTTTTGTTTGCCTTTGTTGGTTTTAGCTGGAATGTAAGAAGCATTCACTAACGGCGAAGACATCCGTCGGAATTCTTTCATCAAACTCTGAGTCGTGGCAGCTAAGAACTCAACTCGCTCTCTCAGACTAAAAAACTCATCAGTATGTCGTGGTGGAGCAGTAGTACGTCGTGTCCGACCCATGCTATAGCAAGTTTCCCTAAGGTGGCCTTTTCTTTTGCAATAAGTACAAAAGAGCTCAGTCAAAGGCGGACCTTGGTTTGCTTTTTTTGGTCGAACTCTCCTTCGAGGTTTTTTACGGTGACCATAAGGAGTTGTAGTAAACTCAGGAACTAGTCCAGGTGCAATTTGGGACGTGGAGGCACCATCATATCCAATTCCTTGACGATCACCAAAACCTAAAGCGGGGCCAAGGAGCATCTTTCCCATCTTCCCAGATCCGTCCTCGATTTGTTCCTTAACTTCCCGTGCTTTCTCAAGATCATGAGTCAGCTGGGCAACAAGGGCTTCAAGTTTCTTCCGAGTTTCCACGGAGGAATGGAGCTGACTCGTAAGACTAGCCACTTACTTGATCAAGTCCCCTCTCTCTTTCTCTAGAGTACTCTCTCTCTCTCTAAACAAATTCTCATTCTCGACACAGGTAGATTCTCTCTCTCTCAGGGCGGTGCAGGTGGAGAACTCTCTTTCTCTCTCTTTCCTTAAATCTTCCTCTAGGCAAGTGATCTTAAGAACTAACGCTTTGTTACGCTTTTTAGTTTTAAAAGACTCAGAATATAACTCAACGTAGGCACGTTGTATATCACTCTCGCTCTCACTTGTGTCATCCTCCCCCTCACTCACATCGATCTCACTGTCGAGGTGTGCCTGTGAAGCATTATCCTCATCGTCGTGAGGAGAACTAGGAGTGCTCACTTGGATGGCCATGAATGCGGTGAAGTTACACTCATGCGGTGACTCATCTCCAGAATCCACCGTCTCGACCTCACTGTCGTCACTAAGGGTAGCATTAAGGACATCTTTCCCTTTCTCTCTATTCAGACGATTGGCACACTCAAAAGCTCTATGACCCCTACCATCACACTCAAAACATCTCTCACTTTCTTTCAGAGAAGGATTTTTGGAAACTTTTTCATTTTTCTTTTCAAACTTATTTTTCTCAAATTTCTTTTTATCTTTAAAATTGCCATTTTTCTTAAATTTGAGAATCCTCTTGAAATTTTTTGCGAAAAGAGCCAAATCATCTAAGTCAAAATCGCACTCAGAATCTGACGTGTCAGTCTCTCTCTTTCTAGATGACTCTACCCTCTTTCTAGCTGACCCCTCACTCCTTCTCTCTTGGGCTTTAAGAGCAATTCCCTTATCTTTAGATTTAGCATTTTTAGGGAACATATCAATTTCATAAGTTTGCAAATCTCCTACAAGTTCTTCCAATTTTAGCGTATTTAAATTACCCATAGAATTTAACATAGTGACTTTAGGGATAAAACGCTTAGGCAAAGAACGAAGAATCTTTTTAACAACTCTAGCATTCGGAATATGTTCACCAAGATTAAAACTAGTATTCACAATGTCAGAAAGTCTAGCATAAAATTCATCAAAGCATTCAGAATCATGCATGGTGATTGTTTCAAATTGAGTTGTCACGTTTTGCAACTTAGACTCTTTCACAACATTAGTTCCTTCATGGGTGAGTTGTAAAACATCCCATGCCTCTTTTGACGTGGTACACGTCATTATGCGTTTGAACTCATCAGGTGTGACATACCCATAAATAGCACTTAGACCCTTAGAATTAAAAGATGACCATTTAATTTCTTCATCAGACCAAGAAATGTCAGGTTTCAAGTTGGTCACATTATCAACAGTCACGGTGGGAGGAGTCCACCCTCGTTCAACCAAAATCCAGACACGTTCATCAATGGCTTTTAAAGCCGACCTCATACGGGCTTTCCAATAAGCATAATTTGTCTCGTCAAAAACAGGCATTTTATAATATGACTTCTCCATTTGAACACGCACTTTTTCAAAAATCAATTTTTTCAGAAAATTGATATTTTAGAAAAATTTTGCGGAAAAAAAGGAATACGCGATAGATTAGCGTAACCTGCTCTGATACCAATTTGAGAAACGTGTGTGCTCGCGTTCAAAGGATCAAACCATATATAAAACCCTTTTAACACAAACAAACCCTAAACATGCAGCAGTATGTGATTGAATAAATAGATAATCTACGCAAGAACATTCAAACACATGCAATTAAGGAAAAATCCCCCTCAGGGGCAAAACCATTTATTTTCACTATAATTTGTAAGAAAACGGCTTACAATCGGATTACAATGAAAATACAAGTTGACTAAGAATTACCCACGGGTATCGGATTCTGTAGTCGCGGATGGAATTATCCCTTTCCAGTAGGGCTTCAATGAAGAAGAAGAACGGTCTCCTCCACAAGGGTTGAACAAACCAAAGTTGTGTTCTTGGGTTGCAAAAGGATTCACAAAGGTTTGGCAATGATGTGTGAATCAAAACATGAGTCTTGGGACTCAAAAATATGAAGAGTAGATGTATTTGGACTCTCAAATTTGTCTCCTAAAGTCTTGCAAAACAACTCCCCCAAAGTTGGTATTTATAGGAAAAAATATAAAGAGTCCCACGTTCTTAAAACTCTAAAATTCTATCCAGCGTACAAAAAAAAACAGCATTCTTTAAGGAATTTTCTCTATCTTCAAAAGGTCATAACTCCTTCACCGTAGCTCGGATTGAGGTTCCGTTTTTTCCAGTATCTTCGTTGCGGCGAGCTCTTAAACTTTCTAGTTGACCAGACCTCCGAAATATGGATGTGAAATTACGAAAATGTCCTTGAACTCTCCTATTGTGCCTTTTTTTCACTGTTTTGACTTCCCTTGCGTACCACTTGCATTAAGTCCCTAAAATCTTGGAACGTGAAGTCATTGAGGCAGATGTGGGACATATTAGTGGAGATAATGCATGCTTGATTCCCAAAATTCGGATAGAGGCCGTCATGTGAGATCGTGAGGAGACGTGCCAAATGTAGCGGCGTACGACATAAATAAATGAAACATTTCGGACATGTGAAAAATGTCCTTACATACGGCTCAATCGATTATCTTCCCGTCGGTCCATTTCTCCAAAAATTCCCACTCAATCATTTATGAAGAAATCTAACGGTACACCTACTGGTATTTATGAAGTCTCCTCATAGGTAAAATATCATCACTAAGGTTCCCATTAAGCATCGGTAATTAAAAGGAAATTTATCCACAAAATTTTTTAAAGTACAGCCAGGGTCGATCGATCGATGGGACATGTTCGATCGATCGACTGCTCGATCGATCGACATTCAAGGGTCGATCGATCGATCAAGCAGTGACAGACCCAGATCGTCGTCTTCATGCGGGTTTCACCATTTTTGTTTATCTATCTTCCATGATAATCCATCATATTTACAACCAACAATTCCTAATCATTCCTACATGTTCTGGGATGATTACTAACGATTTAAAATGACAAAATCATTATAACTCTTGATCAAATTAACTAAAAACCTTCATATTTTTCAAGAACCCTAAAATTACAATCTTTCCATCTTTCATCATAATTCCATATTTTTAGTTCGATTTAATCATCTTGTCTTCTAGGATATCAGAATATTTGGAGATCCAAAAATGTTCTACATGAAATCTCTATCAATCATGGATCATAATCAAGTGTCTTACTCCCAAAAATATCATAAAAACCATGTTCTTCATAAAGCTTAAATATGGGTATTATAACTCAATTTATTTTGCAAATAACCACTTGCCTTATGATTTGTAGGGTCTGATTTCGTGGTTGTTGTTGATGATTGATGATTTTTATGCTTCAATCCTTCTTCCCAACAAGTTGGTTGTGAAATCTCCTTAGAATTCTTCCTCCTTCCTTCTCTTGCCTTAGGAATTTGTTTCTCTCTCCTGTGTATTTTCTTTCTTTCTAACCCTAGTTTCTAACTCTTATAATCTGATTTAGGGTTTCAAAATTCGTAGGTCTCCTTACCCATAAATGTAAAAGAGACCAAAATGCCCTCGAATGGTCCCGGTTTAGCCCGAAAATGACCCGACACTCAACTAGTACCCCCGTGTACACTATTTCGACTAATTCGACCCTTTCAGAATCATATGTGGACTCTAAATTATCTTTTGAGTCTCTTAAAATATTTTTCTCATCTCATCTTTAATTTTTGTCTACGTGCGACACTCGGTTGAGATAACTCGGGTACGCCCATATAAATCGCTAGGCCGTACATATCAACATTCAAAATTTACTAATCACATTTAGTAAATTTTTAATCGCCATATTACTTTATTAACATTACATCACATTAAATTACTCTACTCACGTAATTTAATTTAAAATGTATTTTTATCACATTGAATTACTCTACTCACGTAATTTAATTTAAAACGTATTTTTATCACATTAAATTACTCTACTCACGTAATTTAAACAAAAATGTATTTTCCTAACTATGCAGAATTACGGGGTATTACATGGGCAGCCAAGGATGACGGGAACATGATTATTCAGTAAAGCTGAGGGCTCCTTATCCTAAATGACAAAATCAAATGGGAAGTAGAAAGTGTCAACTTGGATGATCATGTCCTCAACAACCCCCCGTGGTATCTTCACTAAATGATTTGTGAGTTGGAGAGTCATCGTTGTGGGCTTAAGGTCCCCCAAGTCTTGTTGCTTATAGATGGAATAGGGGAGAATGTTCTCACTCTCCCCTAAATATATTATCGCTCTCTCAATTCAATTCCTCCCCATGATACATGAAATGGTCGGTGCACCCGGATCTTTAAATTTTGGTGGACGGTCATTTAGCAGTACGAAACTGACATTCTGTGTTAAATACACATTTTTCTTTACCTTTAGCCTACGTTTCACCGTGAGTAAATTCTTAAGGGCTTTAGCGTAGGGGAGAATTTGCTTAATGGCATCGAGGAAAGGTAAATTAATCTTTACTTGCTTAATAACGTCTAAAACATCATCGCGGGAGGTCCCTTTTTGAGGTGGAACCAACCGTTGAGGGAATGGCGCAGCCGTGGGTGGTTTCATAACTACCTCGGGCCTGACTGTATCATAATTATCACTCTTTCTTAAGGGGAAATCTTCGACCTCTTTCGTGCGGGTGAACTCTCCTTGTAATTTTGCTCGTCGTACGGAAGAGGTGACAAGTCAATAACTCTTCCACTACGTATAATGGTAATTGCACTACATTTCTCTTAATGGTCATTGACTGTAGAGCTAACACTAGATTGACCTTGGGCCGAAAACTTACCCTTTTCTTGGATACTCCAAGATGCTTGCAACTTTGAAATGTTAGCGTTTATCTCAGCAAACATTCGGGTATTTTGAGCATTCGTTACTTGTTGGTCTTGCATGAATTGATTGACATTATCGGGTGCTTGCATGTGTGGAACTTATTGAAAGTAAGGAGGTGGTGGTGTAGGAGGGACAACGTGTGAATTGGGATTCAATAGAGCATGTTGTTGTCCGTAACTAAACCCAGGATGGTTCCTCTACAAAGGGTTATAAGAATTCCCGTGAGGGCATTAAAATTATCCTTAAGATTTCCTATCGCTCTCACTTGCTCTTGAAGCATACCTTTTCAAGCGGGTATCGTCAGACATTCCTCTGTTGAATGACCCGCCTCATAAATGACACACACCTTCTCTTTTGATTGAGTGGATTCGGGTGTTTCTCTTGCCCGTAATTCGACTACATCTTTCAATTATTTAGCAAGTTAGTTTATTTAAAGTTACAACTCAGCTTGTTTGTCCAAATGATAGAGTCTGGACGCAGAAGAAGCAGTGTACGAATGTTGAACCCTGTTTTAGGTATTAGGATCGGATGTGTCCCATGCTTTAGTAGTCTGGGCGACAATCTTGAGATGGGCCTCAGCATCCTTCGCATCTAACTCCTAAAATGGTCTCTCGCACATCGTTTCAACGAGTTATTTAGATGCTATAATTATCCCTTGGTGGAAGAAAGAGATAAGGCAATACTTATCAAAATCATGATGTGGCATATGCTAATCAACTCTTGGAAATGCTCCCAACATCGATCAAATGGCTCATTGTCTTGTCGTCTAAAAGTTTGTATTTGAGCCTTGATAGATTTTGTTCTATGTCGGGGGAAGAATTTCAAAAGAAACTTAGTTTGCATCTCTCTCCATGACCCAATTGAGTTCGGTGATATAGACCAAAGCCAGTTCTTAGTTTTATCCTTTAAGGATAAAGGAAAAAGTTTTAGGCCAACGACGTCTTGAGTGCAAGCTTGATCGCTAAACATGTCCCACACCTCTTCGAATTCACGACTATGGAGGTATGGTTTCTACGAATCCAAGCCGTGAAATGTGGGAAGATTTTATATCACCCCATTACCAAAATGGAACAATCCCGCATTGTACGGAAGTAGAATGCATCCCGAAGTGACAGTTCGCTCGGGATATAAAATCTCTCTCATGGGACGATATGGTATATCTTCCTCACTCGTACCAAAGCTAGCGTTATCCGATATGACTCTCTCACCAAATGACTCGAAATCCTCACTTGATGCCTTAGAAGGGTGACTCGTAATGGAATTTAGCGGTGTAGGAGGTGGAACCCAAAATTGAGGTACGTTACGAGTGTGTGGGCTATCAGGGTCATACTCAACTGTGGAATTTTCGTGAATGCAGGTGGGAGTTGATTGAGGATTTTGTTGCGAATTTTGTATAAAAGGACTTTGAGAGATGTTAAAAAAAAACTATTTTTTTTTACTTTTCTGAATTTTTTTAATGGATTTTTGATTTTTTTGGCTTTTTAAGAATTAGAGTCAAATTTGGGATTAAATCAACCTAACTTAAAAGTCTACCTACTCCCCGTCAACGTCGCCAAAAACTTGACGCAACTTTAAAAGTGTCTGTACTGCGTACTAATATCGACTCAAGTGTAAGCTCGTCGCTCAAGTAATAAATTGGTAAACCAAGTATCGAACATAGGGACTAAGACGAAGAATCGTGATGAAGAATAGGGAAGACGACAAACCTAAAGGATTGACTAACGAAAATAAGAAAAAAAGGTGATGGTGATGAGATTATTAATTTCTACTAAATAAGCAAGAACAACTTAACTAAATTAACTACGCATGCAAGACTTAACAAAACATAGATTAATTAATATGAATGAGAGATAAGGTAAGAATACAATCCCCCAACCCCTAATGAGTTCACCAGTTACGAAACTAGTCTAGAATTAAATATTAAATTTGAAATGACGACGTTATTTAACTCAAGCATTACATATATGAAGGAATGAACCCGCATCATACATGATCAAGAATATAAATAAAGTACGAGGTCAATTAGTTAGCACGCACATCGCATTCTTAAACAACCGGGTTACTTAGGGCAAATGAGGTTAAAATTCCTACATTGTTTGTAGTAAAGAACTGGCACGTACCCATTAATTATTTAATTCAAGAACCTATTTTTATATCCATGCGAACCATTTAGAGTTGGGTTCATGCATTCCCACCTTTAAAATCTAGCCAGGCATGACGCGATCAATAGAAAGCATGTTATCAACATTGCATGTAATCAAAACCATGAAGAAACTATAACTAAACATACACCAAGATCTTGAATGCCAGAAAATAACCAAATCATGCAAAGAATATAAACATTTAGAAAAGGAAGAAGAATACGAACTTTATTGAAGAAAACCTTGATAATTAATCCCTGAAAGTATAATCTCTATAAAGAAATTGAAAGCTATGGTTCTTGGGTCTTCCTCACTCTAATTCTCTATGAAAAACTAATAAAAACTAAGTCCAATGTCTTGCCATAAGGTCACATTCACGTTTTTGCAAGTCCTAATCAAATCCAACTCTTAAAACCAATCAGTAAATAAACAAATTTTGCACATCAGACCCCCCGAATCGATTCTGGGGTACATGCGAACCGGTTTGACCCAAACCGGTTCGATTCGTGGTCCGTGGTTTTTCTCTGCCTTGGCTTCTCTTTTCTTTCTTATTTTTATTCTCAATCTTCAAAATCGCATAAGTTTTTCACCGAGGCTTGGATTGGGGTGTCATTTTTTCTAGTATTCTTGTAACGTCGTCTTCTTCGACTTTATAGTTGGCCCCACATCCGGACTAAGGCTGTAAATTTACAAAAATGCCCTTTAATTCCTTTTTTCTTGGTTTCTTTCATTGTTTCGAGTTCTCTTCCGCACTAACTTGCATGGAATACCGTGAAAAACACATGAGAAATATACAAAACACAAAATACTTGCCAAGTAGAGTTAGTAGCATAAATACGAGACAAATTCAAGTTAATTACAATGCAAGGGATCATATTAAGATCGAAATTAAAGGGATAAATATGAAATATGTATGCCTAATCAGACTTGTTCCTGATTAACTATTAAGTCTCATACATTTCCTTTGGGACTTAAATCACATTTGATTCATCATTTATTTCCCCTAAAATATATATGTACAGTTATTTTCAAACTAACCTTATAGACAAAATCATAGGCATAGTTATTCCCAAACTAACCTTATCAATACAATTATACGTATAGTTATCCCCAACTAACCTTACCAATATAATTACTGATTTTAGCATATTGTCCTCTTCACTTAGACTTAAATTATTCCCAATTATCACTAGTTATTCGTTTCTTCTTACCTTTTTAATAAGGCTTATATGTACATATATAAGGAGTCAACTACGGTGAATACGGGTTATACTTACATATATAAGAAATCCTCTAATATGGATACGTAGCCTCACTCAACTTACTATCATAACCGGTGTTAACCATCTATACTTAGACCCTAGGCTTAGGATACATTCCTACTTAATATCGTTGTACTACAATCATTTGGGGGAATTATTTATTAATTTTAACCTCATGCATTCGACTTATCTCAAATAAGATTTTCTTTTTATTTTAATTTACCTCAAATTAGTCATAATATTATTACCGTATCTCTTAGGGTCTTATCCTCTATGTACCCCCACCAAAATTACCCAAATCATCTAGGTATATTTCCATCTAACCCACATATTTCATATGTCTTTATTCACGAATTTTATGTAAATTATCTTATTCTTGTAGTTAACTTGTATCTTAAGTCATCACGCATGCACCCCTATATCATGAACCCATCCCAGTTAAATACGTACATAGTTCCAAAATAAAACTCTTAATATGTTTTAATAACCATTGCCCTTCACTTAGATGAATGGCCAAAGCTTAAAACATAAAAAATAAGCAAAACTGGATTTATGGGCAAAACTGAATCGATTTGACTTTCTGCCAAATCAATTTTCTTAGCAGCCGAATTGATTTTCCTGGGAGGCCAAATCGATTTGCTTATGAGAAGAAGCCCGGGTCTACTACAAAAATCTATGCATGAAAATATCATTCTTGAAATCTCTTCCACCAAAGATCATTACAACGATTTACTACTTGAAACATAGTACGAATATAGATCCTAAAACATTATAGGTTTATTATAAACATGATCAAACCTCAAATCCAACCTTAGATTATCATCAAATCATCAAGAATTTCTCAAGAACTCATGAACATGAAATTTTTAGATTTCTTCTTACATTACCCCATAAATCTCCTGATTTGTTGAAAGGTTTCTACAATATGTTTTCTAAATAATTCCTCAATTTAAATCACATGAATAAAGATTCAATAAAAAGGATTATGTATCTATGCATGGATCATGTGATAATCATCAAACTTTGCACTAATATAAAGATCTCTAATTATGCAGTCTCAAAACATGATTCAACCTTAAATTTAAGCATGATGTTAACATTAATATAAGAATAACACAAATTGAATAAAAATGGCAAGAGAATCCTTGCCTGAGATTGGGTAGAGGGGCCACTCTTCCTCCTCCTAGGTTCAATACACCAAAACTGCCAACTTGTCACGGTAAAAAACCTTGACAAGTTTGGGGGTGATAACTGACCTTAGCACGGTCAAAAATAAAAAATTATCACGAACTTTGACCGTGATAAGTTCTTTATCACAGACTTGTCACGGTCAAAGTTTGTAATAAGTCTGGGAAGAATTTAAAAAAAAATTACTGGGGTATGACCACTGCCATAACCCAACAGTATATTTGTACCTATTATAGCAAAATTGTACTTGCCCAAACATCATATTGTAACAAACCGCGTAATTTTGGGCTATTTTAATTAATTTCTGGAAAATGGAGGAAAATAAAGTTTTTGATAAAATTATTTTTATTGCTCAAATATGTTGGTTATTATTTTTAAAGGCGAGAATTTCAAACGGTTTCGAAAACAGAGTTAAAACGGATTTTAAAATATTTTTAACTCTTGGAGTTGTTTTGACTTCCAACTCTTCATTTGTTTACCTTATTTAAAGGAGTCTTTTGGATTCCAACTCTTCATTTCTTTGCATTATAAAAGGAAGTCGTGGGCAACCCTTTTAACCTACTTTTGGCACAAATTTTGCCAGCAAATATATTTTATATTCCTCTTCTTTTTATATACACATTGGCCCTTGAGATTTGTGAGTTCCAACCTTAGATTAGAGGTGTTCTTGGGGTTATGTTTGAGGAGGTTCTTAGAGGAGATTTTGTAGATCTTTTGTGTTGATCTTGAGGATGTGATCATTGGTTTCTCATCATGATTTGAGGTATGGGGTTTCACACAATATGCTCCTTAAATCTCGCGAGTGTCATTCTCTTTGAATTCTTGTTTAATTGAACTCATATTTGAATTGATAAATTCATTGAGATCTGGAAAATAATTGTTGAAATTATTTTGATTCATGTGGTATCATTATATTGTTGATGAGCACGTTGTCATGAGATTTTGATATGGCACGGATGTTGGGCACCTGCCAAAATTCTTGTTTCCCGGGCTATGGCTTGATAAAGCATATACGGATGTGGTGAGGCCTGGTGACCCGGTTAAAGTGTTATTGAGAAATTAAATTGATAAATGATTTGAGATTTGCATTTTGATTTGAATATTCGTACTCGTGTTGTTACGCTTTGTTCATCGTTAATATAATTGTTGAGCATCTTTCTTGTCGTATTGTGTACTTCCCCATATTTTCTTTTAGTGGCAGGTTAGCGCGGATTTTGGGGCGCTATGGAGATTGATTTTAGCGAGGATTGTTTGGGAAAGATTTGTTTTATTTTGATGTATAGAGCTTTGGATATTAGTATTTTTATTCGAGTTAGATAGTTATAATTTTAATTCGAGAGACTTGTTGTAATTGAAGAGATTGAGATTAGTGGATTTATATTATTGTGGGTTTATTTAGATTCTCTATACCTTGTCACTTGTGTATTTGGATTTATTTTATCGCATTAGCGCTCCGTTCGCTCTCCCCGGGCGGGCGGGGTGTTACAAATGATATCAGAGCTTAGGTATACGACAATCCTCGGGGCTTGGGTTTTGGGTTCATTGCGTGGTTAGCAATTTTTGGAGATAGAAAATTTTAGGTGATATTCGTGATAGGCATCTAGATTAGATGTGAGGAATTTATTTTTGGAGAAGAAATTATTTTTGGAGATTGTTAGCCTGATTTTTTGAGAGTTAGGCATTCGGCGAATTTCGAGGGCGAAATTCCATTGTTAGTGGGGAAGTGTAACAACCCGCGTAATTTTGGGATATTTTAATTAATTTCTGGAAAATGGAGGAAAATAAAGTTTTTGATAAAATTATTTTTATTTCTCAAATATGTTGGTTATTATTTTTAAAGGCGAGAATTTCAAACGGTTTCGAAAACGGATTTTAAAATGATTTTAAATGTTTTTAACTCTTGGAGTTGTTTTGACTTCCAACTCTTCATTTCTTTACCTTATTTAAAGGAGTCTTTTGGATTCCAACTCTTCATTTCTTTGCATTATAAAAGGAAGTCGTGGGCAACCCTTTTGACCTACATTTGGCATAAATTTTGCCAGCAAATATATTTTATATTCCTCTTCTTTTTATATACACATTGGCACTTGAGATTTGTGAGTTCCAACCTTAGATTAGAGGTGTTCTTGGAGCTATGTTTGAGGAGGTTCTTGGAGGAGATTTTGTAGATGTTTTGTGTTGATCTTGAGGATGTGATCATTGGTTTCTCATCATGGTTTGAGGTATGGGGTTTTACACAATATGCTCCTTAAATCTCGCGAGTGTCATTCTCTTTGAATTCTTGTTTAATTGAACTCATATTTGAATTGATAAATTCATTGAAATCTGGAAAATAATTGTTAAAATTATTTTGATTCATGTGGTATCATTATATTGTTGATGAGCACGTTGTCATGAGATTTTAATATGGCACAGATGTTGGGCACCCGCCAAAATTCCTGTTTCCCGGGCTATGGCTTGATAAAGCATATACGGATGTGGTGAGGCCTGGTGACCCGGTTAAAGTGTTGTTGAGAAATGCTTTGAGATTTGCATTTTGATTTGAATATTTGTACTTGTGTTGTTATGCTTTGTTCATCGTTAATATAATTGTTGAGCATCTTTCTTGTCGTATTGTGTACTTCCCCATATTTTCTTTTAGTGGCAGGTTAGCGTGGATTTTGGGGCGCTATGGAGATTGATTTTAGCGAGGATTGTTTGGGAAAGATTTGTATTATTTTGACGTATAGAGCTTTGGAGATTTGTGTTTTTATTCGAGTTAGATAGTTGTAATTTTAATTCGAGAGACTTGTTGTAATTGAAGAGATTGATATTAGTGGATTTATATTATTGTGGGTTTATTTAGATGCTCTATACCTTGTCACTTGTGGATTTGGATTTATTTATCGCATTAGCACTCCGTTCGCTCTCCCCGGGCGGGCGGGGTATTATAAATATATATAGAGCAACCAAATCAAAATATAAATATCCATGACCAACATTGTAAGGACACAAATTTCCAATTGAGTCCTTTATAGTTTTGCCTCAATTACGGACAAAAACTTTTGAGACATAAGATAGAGTTATTGACCATCCTTTAAGCCTATGATATACTAAAGTTGAAGACGTAGCGGCCAAGAGGATAAAGCTTCATCAAACGCCGTGTGTATTGTGCCTCGTTTCTACGTCATCAATATGGTTCCATTGCTCCTAAGGTATGAATGAATTTTAATATATATATATATATAGGGGCTTGGAACAATATTTATATGGGTGTACTTTGTTTTTAAACTGTTGTTTATTTTCAAAAAGTATCTTTAAAACTTTAAACTAAAGTTTCTGCGCTAAAAATAGAATTTTTATACTTTCTGATTTTTCGTTCGATATTGTCGTTCAAACGAGTTTGTCGTTCGAACGAGAATATCGTTCGAACGAGTTTGCCAACGAGTTCCCACATTGGCCACTGGAATGTCGTTCGAAGTGTCATTCGAATGAGAATGATGTTCGAACGAGATTTCCAATGAGATTTCTAACGAGTTCACACTGGAACTTCGTTAGAAGGCTCGTTCGAATGAGACTTCGTTCGAACGAAAATCTCTTTGGAATGAGTTTTGGCGGGAACAGTTAATTGACAGTTTTTTGAGCAGTTTTCCCACTTTCCCACTTCTTTTCCCACTAACTTTTTACCTGATTAATTATGTGCGAAAACCAACTTTTTCTTTTTAACTTTTTCATATCCTGCAACCTCCAAGAGAGAGTTTGAGAGCAAAATTCCAAAATGAAAAAGTTCATGTATAAGTGTTTATTTTTCAAAGAAAAATCTTTAAAACACTTCTGTTTTACACCCATAGTTTGTTTATCCAAGTTCCTTTATATATATACATTGCTTGGAGTTTTGGCACCGGTTTACTCTACCTATTGAAGAGTTCGTTTGGGTTTTCTTCTAAATCCCTTAAATAAGAAGAGGTTTGTTTTGTTGTAGCATTCTCACATGGTGAAGGGCACCAAGTGTGGTTGACGGTGTACCTATGTCTCATTTTTGAAGTCCAAGGTTCCGGTGGAGCTCCAGGGTTGTCGACTAGGGGGAGGTGTTTAGAAGAAGACGCATCAAGGTTTGAAAGGGGTCGATTCGAGGAAGTAAGTCATCTGTCTTGTAATTGTAAAACCATACTTAGTGGACTTAAGGCTAGGTCCGTTCGAGGTTTTTTCCCATTGTGGGTTTTTGCTCGTACATCGCGGCGTAGTGATTCATTGTTTATTTTTATCTTTTGCAAAATTAACCTAGAACGAATGCTTAAGTAAAAAGATAAAATTGATTTAAATCATAACTCATCTTTAATTTGGTGCTAACTAATTATTTGGGTAAATGTTAATTTAATTCAAGTCATCACCTAATTTGATGAAATTGGTTTGGCCTAACTTGAAAATATTGAAAATATGACTAGGCAAATTTCTAGGATTTGGGTTAAATTGGTTTAAGTGAAAAATGTATTAATTGTTTTACTTTAGTTTCACTTGGTTTAATTTTAATTTGATAAAAAATTAAAATTAGTTAATTTGTTTAAATTTGAACCATCTCGCTTTCGCATATATTTAAAAGGAAATTACTTTGTAATATTAAGAAGATTACGCCTTTTCAAATTGGTATCAGAGCCGGAGCGCTAATTTATCGCGTCAAAGATTCGTTTTTCGGCTTCTACATTTTTTTTGTGCTCCTTATATTTTTGGTGGTTCATTTTTTACTCACTCTCGTTTTTTTGTGTATCTTTGGATGGGACGTCTTAATGATAATTTATCATTTTCTAATGATAATGAAGTTTTTGCTATTCGAGAGGAATTTAATGGGCTTAATAAGTGTAATGAAAAAGTAAGAGAATTAAATTTGTGATTTGCAAAAAGATTTAAATTTCTTGAAGATGAAAATTCTTATTTTGAAGCTAAAGTTGAATTTTTGCAAACCTCACTATCTCAAAAAGATATTTTTCATGAAAAGCTCATGGACATATTTTAGAAATGTCTAAGAAAGAGATTGATTATCGAGAAAAGACTCTTAGGGACAAGTTTTCTCACATTGAGGGGGAGCGTGATAACCTTCTAGGAGTTATAGAAAATTTAAAGAAGGAGTCTCGTGAGCGTGATAACCTTCTAGGAGTTATAGAAAATTTAAAGAAGGAGTCTCGTAAATTTGAGGAGTCTAATTTATTACTTGAGTCCGGTATTTTAAAAATGAAAAATGATTTACTTGACTCGAGTAGTAGTTGTAATGGTTCTAGCTCATCATGTTCAAATACTTCTGTTGCTAAAGCTAAGACCATTGTTTGTTTTAGAGGGCCGACTTTATCCAAGGACTTTAGAAAAGGTCACACCGTTGGTATCATTCCTCGTGTTTTCACATGCTTGCATAGTGGTAGGAAAGGTCACCTTAGGTCATTTTGTTTTGATCTTAAAAGAAGTCCAAGGAAGTCTATGTCTAGCATTTCATTAGTTCCCAAATCCCATCATTTTAAATATACATCTATATGGGTTAGGAAATCATTTTTAGACGCGCTAGATATTAGATTTGTTGATTCTCATTTGGTTTCACATGAAACCTCCCTTGCTAAATCTAAAGGTTGAATGTGTTAGTTTTGTTTGCATACTCTAGCTTTTTGTGCTTCATATTATATATCATTTCTAGGTGTATGCATGTTTAATCATGTTCTAGTCTATTCTCCAAGCTTAATCACATGCTAGAATAATGATTTTTTGTTTATCTTTTGTATTATATTTCCTTCATTTTTGTTTGCATTAAATGAAAAATACAAAAAGATTTTTGTTTATCATTTGTGTTTTACCCTTTTCCTAATTTATGCTTAATGAAAAATACAAATGATTTTTGTGTGTCTTTTGAGTAAATATTTCTATTTTTGGGTAAAAATTTGAAAAACTCAAAAAGATTTTTTTTTCTGTATTTTAGTTTGACACACTCTATGTGGCATACACTTGTGTTTGAATCCCATCTTTTTCGCTCCCATGTGGCTAGAACTTTTGGTTTAGATTGTCAAAAGCTTATCTTATTTTGTGTCATTTGTGTGTTTATATCTACATATGTGTACTTGAGTCTATTGGGTATATATTATGTATACATATATTTTTATATATTTTTTATTTAGTCTCTGCCTTGCTTTCTAGTCCATTTATTCTTTAATTCATAATTGGTATCTATCTCATTGCATTCTTTGTTGATATCACATGCTTAATAGTTATGTATCATATTGGTATCATTTTCTTGCATCTTAGTTAGTATCCGTTATTATTTGCATGGATTATATTGTGATTTTGTTGCCTATATGCTTTCATGTTCTTATCACTTTATGCATCTTGTTTAAATTAGTTTTATCATTTGTCTATTCCTGAACAAAAAGGGGGAGAATGATAGGGGGAGAAATGGTATCTAATCCTATTGTACTCATATCTTAGTTTAAGGGCGATTTAACTTAGGGGGAGTCGCGACCTTCTTAGGTTGATCATTGTTGATAAATGGGTGAATTAATTTATGGGGAGTAATTATTTTAATTGCATTTAATATCTTGATATTCCCTATGCGTTTGATAGTTTGCTTAAGTGTGCATGAATTCTTCTAAATGGAAGCTTTCATCGTCGACAAAGATATTGATCCTTGGGTTATTTTGAGTCAAGCTATTGTAATTTTATTTTGGGTGGGACATTTTTATTAGTCTAGTATAGCTTGACGGCCCTTTAGGATTTTTATTGGTTTTTGTCCTGGAATAGCCAAAGGGGGAGATTTGTAAGGACACAAATTTCCAATTGAGTCCTTTGTAGTTTTGGCTCAATTCCGAACAAAAACGTTTGAGTTATAGGATAGAGTTATTGACCATCCTTCAAGCTTATGACATACTAAAGTTGAAGATATAGCGGCCAAGAGTATAAAGCTTCATCAAACGCCGTGTGTATTGTTCCTCGTTTCTACATCATCAACATGGTTCCATTGCTCCTAAGGTATGAATGAATTTTAATATATATATAGGAGCTTGGAACAATATTTATATGGGTGTACTTTGTTTTTAAACTGCTGTTTATTTTCAGAAAGTATCTTTAAAACTTTAAACTAAAGTTTCTGGGCTAAAAATAGAATTTTTATACTTTCTGGTTTTTCGTTCGATATTGTCGTTCGAACGAGTTTGTCGTTCAAACGAGAATGTCATTCGAACGAGTTTGCCAACGAGTTCCCACATTGGCCATTGGAATTTCGTTCGAAGTGTCGTTCGAACGAGAATGATGTTCGAAGGAGATTTCCAACGAGATTTCTAACGAGTTCACTCTGGAACTTCGTTAGAAGGCTCGTTCGAACGAGACTTCGTTCGAATGAAAATCTCGTTCGAACGAGTTTTGGCAGAAACAGTTAATTGGCAATTTTTTGAGCAGTTTTCCACTTTTCCACTTCTTTTCCCACTAACTTTTTACCTGATTAATTATGTGCGAAAACCAACTTTTTCTTTTCAACCTTTTCATATCCTACAACCTCCAAGAGAGAGTTTGAGAGAAAAATGCCAAAAAGAAAAAGTTCATGTTTAAGTGTTTATTTTTCAAAGAAAAATCTTTAAAACACTTCTGTTTTACACCCATAGTTTTTTTATCCAAGTTCCTTTATATATATATATATATATATATATATATATATATATATATATATATATATATATATATATATATATATATATATATACATTTCTTGGAGTTTTGGCACCGGTTTACTCTACCTAGTGAAGAGTTCGTTTTTTTTTTTTTCTAAATCCCTCAAAGAAGAAGAAGTTTGTTTTGCTGCGGCATTCTCACATGGTGAAAGGCACCATGTGTGGTTGACGGTGTACCTATGTCTCATTGGTGTAGTCCAAGGTTCCGGTGGAGCTCTAGGGTTATCGACTTGGGGGAGGTGTTTACAAGAAGATGCGTCAAGGCTTGAAAGGGGTCGAGTCGAGGAAGTAAGTCATCTGTCTTGTAATTGTAAAACCATACTTAGTGGACTTAAGGCTAGGGCCGTCCGAGATTTTTTTCCGTTGTGGGTTTTTCCTCGTACATCGCGGCGTAGTGATTCATTATTTATTTTTATCTTTTGCAAAATTCACCTAGAACGCATGCTTAGGTAAAAAGATAAAATTGGTTTAAATCACTACTCATCTTTAATTTGGTGCTAACTAATTATTTGGGTAAATGTTAATTTAATTCCATTCATCACTTAATTTGATAAAATTGGTTTGGCCTAATTTGGAAGTATTGGAAATATGACTTAGGCAAGTTTCTAGGACTTGGTTTAAATTGGTTTAAGTGAAAAATGTATTAATTAGTTTACTTTAATTTCACTTGGTTTAATTTTAATTTGATAAGAAATTAAAATTAGTTAATTTGTTTAAATTTGAACCATCTCGCTTCCGCATATATTTAAAAGGAAATTACTTTGTAATAGTAAGAATATTACTCCTTTTCAAACATGTAAATATCAATAACCAAATACAAATATCCATATCCAAACCAACATGTACCAAATTAAAAATATACAAATAGAATCCAATATCCAAATAAAATAAATAGAAATAATGTCATGGCATAGGGTCTTGAGTAGGTTGGAGGAGGAAGGAAGGCCAGACGACATATGCATTGTCACACCCCTCAATTATTTTAACACCGCATTGTTCACGCAACTCCAAAGGTGAGTTCTCCTTTCTGGCCAAAATATGCGTGATGAGCACCCTTGCCTCAATATCTTAGAGGGGACGTCCATGAACCACCATACCCGGGAGGAAGTCTGGGTCCTTCAACCCCCTCTCTATTGGCTCCCCACCATATATGTCGAGTAAAAACACGCTCTGCCAACCGATTGCTGACATATGCCATTCGACGGGGGTTAAGATGGGAAATGGATCATATGGAGGCCTGTCCGTGCATATAAGAAATGACGCAGTGACATCCTCATCTACCTCTACCTCCTTCTCCTTTCCCTTCCCCTTCCCCTTGCCCTTACCGTCGGAGGTGGATCCCCACTGACACTTCATGAAGGCGTATATATCTAGGATCATCGCATCCAACCTTGATATCTTATCGTCATGGGTGTCCACCTTATGAGCCAACCCAATGTTGCTCGTATCCATTCCAATGATCCTCGAGTTTCCCACCCGCGAGCTCACCTCCTAGTCCTCCTCTTGTGATCCACCCTGAGCACTTGGCTGAGTGCGTCCGTAGCCAAAGATGCTTTATCGACATCATACCGCGACTCATGAACCTCCTTAAGCTTTGCCTGAAATGAAAAAGGTACACGATTAGTTAATTAAGTAAATAAAAAATTATAACGTAATTAAAAAAATCAAAATTTTACAACTTACAATCGTGGTTGCGACGCTTGGGGACACCTCCTTGTCCTTGACCTTCTTCGTCTAAATTGCCATATAGGCATCGAGCCTATGTGGCCTACCCCTAGGGACACTACTTGTCTCCCGAAATAAAATAATGCAGAATTAGTGAGTAACACAAAGTAATGCTAAATTAGAATAATATAAAACTAAATTAAAGAAAAATAAGAACTTACCATCCTGTGCTCCACCTCGGCGTAAGACGTTCGCCCGGAGTAGTGAACGTCCAACTTTTTAGCCTGATTTTCCCTCCCCGATTGACGAGATGCCAATTGCTGCTCATCGATCTCATTGTAGACAAACTTTTGCCACTGTGCCAATGAGATCGGCTCCTTCTAAGGGACGGTATCACATACTCTCAGAGTGGACTCCCGGGTCTTCCCAAACTATCATGCCCGCATATTTTTCTTCCACGTCTTATATTGATCCCTCAACTGTTCCAACGTGGAGTCGCGGGCATGTGGGGGCAGACCGAATTAATCCTGTCAAACAAAAAGAAACTAAGTGTTAGTTGCTTATAAATATAAATATAATTATAAATATAAATAAAAATAAAAATATAAATACACTACCTATGGTTCCCTCAAATGCCCATCTTGAGCTCATTAGGCACGACCCTTCAATCAGTGTACCCCGGGCCGACGATCGCCTTCAACAACTCTAGGAATCTAGCCAATAATGTTGTCTTATTCTCGACGATGGACCCCAATTTACCCCATTTTGGGGGTCTAGTGGCTGAGGATCTCTCACCGCCTCTGCTATTGCGATGGGATGAAGACATTTTCTGCAAAAATTGTTATTATTAGTAAAAAGATGTATATGGACTTTGAATTAATACTCAAATCCGATAATAACAAAGCACTAGAAGAAAACAAGTTAACGACATTATAAATTGTTTCAATATCGGGTCGTGTCACGGACTTTGAATTAATGCTTAAATTGATAAAAATCCTAATTAACATATTCACTTACCATAAAATCAATTTTGATTCAAATCTGATAATAACAAAGCACTAGAAGAATACAAGTTAACGACATTATAAATCTAAATATTGTTTCAATATCGGGTCATGTCATGATTTTGAATTAATGCTTAAATTGATTAAAATTCTAATTAACATATTCACTAACAATAAAACCAATTTTGATTCAAATCCGATAAAAACAAAGTACTAGAAGAATACAAGTTAACGACATTATAAATTAAAATATTGTTTCAATATCGAGTCATGTCATGGACTTTGAATTAATGCTTAAATTGATTAATACCAATTAACATATTCACTAACCATAAAACCAATTTCGATTAAAATCCGATAATAGCAAAGCACTAGAAGAATACAAGTTAACGACATTATAAATCTAAATATTGTTTCAATATCGAGTCATGTCATGGACTTTGAATTAATGCTTAAATTGATTAAAATCCTAATTAACATATTCACTAACTATAAAACCAATTTTGATTCAAATCCGATAATAACAAATCACTATAGAATACACCCACTGGTTATTATATGCATTAAACTGATCAAGTTCAAATGAATAAAAAACATTAAATTGTCGTCCGATAATAATAAAGCACTACAATAATACAACCACTGGTCATTACAAATAATTGGAATACTTATTACAAATCTAAAAATTATTTCAAATTCAGGTTATCGTAAAAAATGAATTGATATTTGGTAGGAGAAGCCAAGTCATCCACACTACTATTTAGACGCTTTGGTGCATGTAGGACAATTGACCACAAATCGTTGTTGATATACTCCGAGTAAAACACTTGCATGACCTTTTGAAAAGCACAAACAAATGGCTCATTTCTCATATGTTCGTTGCTTTTCAACTTGGACAAGTCAACCATGATCTAATTGGTGCTAGGATCAACTTTACAAGAATTTTTATCCTCAACTCTTACCTAATCACAGTAAAATACAACCTCTTTGAAGCTTACACATAGTCCAATTCAAATATATTTTGAATTACACCATAGTAAGTCATTTCAGCTTCAACGAGGTTTTTATCTTTAGCACTCGCTCGAAAATAAGTAAGAGCCTTGTATGAAATTATCGAGTTCTGTACATTTGTATTTTCCTCGTACATCCTTGCACTAAATACGTCACCGTTCAATCAATAATTTTTGTACTCTTGTGCCCTGAACAAGGGCCTAGTGGCTAGATGAGTAAGCATTGATGTCGCATCACCCGTCTTTAAGAGTTGAGAATATATATAAATTAATTAGGTTAGTTGTAAAGCTTTCTTGTAAAGTGACATTTAATAACAACCATTTTCATTATAATTACCTCGTGTGACAACCACAACCTAAATTCGTTGTCTGATTGTGCCATTGTTTTCATCTTTTAACGTTTTCACAGGCTTCATATTTTGTGCATAGATCGTGACGAACGTATTACAAAATTAATTATGTATAAAAATTAAAATAATATAAAGGTTAAAATAATTTGAACTTACTTTTTCCATTCTTCGACATCTTTATGTGTGTCAAATAGATAACGAGCTACTTGTTCATGTTGCAAACTCGTTAATATCACTCATTTGCCCATCACATGACCACCCTCATTGACGAACTCATTAATATCCTCCGTCTTGGTCAAGTCAGGCATATATTCATGAGTGTAGATTGATTACTCCACGGTGATGTATTCCTCTGCAATTGATCCTTCAAGATAGCTTCTTGGGTAGCAAGCCCTTCTTCCAATTTAAAATTCCTATCATGCTATTACTAGACAAACCATATAGGGTATTCAAATTATATAAACTAGCCATGGCATGCAAAGTTATTTGATATTTTTCATAGCCAAAGTATAACGACTGGGTCGCCTTAAATTTTAAACTTTGGTAGTCACCGTCAAGGTTTATCCCGATATCTTCAAGAGCACCTGAACCCTGTACATCGTCAGTGACCTCATTCTCTTTCACTTCATGAACTCCATACGTGTCATAAACTAAATCCTCTATCATATTATGTTCTACATTGTCATCCTCCCCTTGTACATCTATCCTACTTGTTGAAGGTTGTTGTGAAGGTTTCTCGGGGATAAAAAGAACTTTCAATTCCCCGTGAAAAATCCAAAATTGATAATTATATTGCACACCCAATCTTAATAAATGTAGTTCAACTGTTTTCCACTAAAACACCTTACCATTCTTACACTTAGCACACAGACACGAGAACTTTTCATCAGTATGACATCTCTTTGCGTATTTCATAAATTCATTAGCACCTCTGCGAAACACATCCCCTAATCTATTTTTCTCACCCATACACTCTTTGTATTTAGGATATCCCATCACAACTACTACAAACAATCACCTATTATGGGTAAGAAGCGTATATTCATGGATTAGAATAAACAAAAATATGAACATTTAGTTCCCATTAAATAATTTACTACAAGATTGAAATCTCATCTTTTAGTGTTATATTATTAAAAAAAATATAATTTCTATTTTCTCCATCTCCTTTAAAGGGTGAGTGGCCCTATCCCATTCAAGATTGCATATTTCTATTATATACTTAATAGCTCATGCACATTGTTCCAATTTGAGGAAAATTCGGCAGAATATACCCATAGTTCTCTAAGTACACGACATAGATTCTCAAGTGTAAGTGTTATTTCAATTTATCAATTGAAATAACACTTAACATTGCATCATCTAGTATATACCTAGAGAATATTCAGATACAGTATCAGGACTTCCTCCCAAAGTAACAAGTTTAAGCCACTAAAAATATTATTATATAGAAATTATGTAATCCCAAACTATCCAAATGGGATAATTCGAGAGATCTCATTACATGGGTAATGACTCTCGAATGGGTCTAAGGGCTACTGAATACATATGCATAAGGACTAGGAAACTAGTATCTATGCGCACTATATGTAATTTAAATTAGTTATAAATGTTAAATATTCGTTATGCCATGCATTCAAATGACAAATACATGAAAGCATGCACCCCTGAAGCAAGTGTTATATAAGAAGTTGACTTAATACAAATTTACACATGGGCTATCAATTACAGTTCCTATTATTACCTTTTATCCTCATTACTTGTTATATAACACTTGCTATGCGGGCTACATGCATGCATGTATTCTCATGTGAATGCATGATTGCTTATTACTTGTTGTATACAATTTATAGTATGTTTCATTTAATTATGTCTTATTTATATTCGATTTTTACATTGTTATGTTTCATTTCTCATCACAACCCTAAATGTTAGAGAATGTCCGGGGCCAACCAACTCAATGGCCATTTAAGTGTTCAAATCCACTAGTCAACAACAATTCAAGAATTCAAAACAACATTTCAAATAATAATGTCTTTTATTAGAAATTCCTAGGGCCAACCAACTCAATGGCCATCTAAATGTTCAAATGCACCAATCAACAACAATTCAAAAATCCCTATGTGTGTGTGTGTGTGTGTGTATATATATATATATATACAGAGAGAGAGAGAGAGAGAGAGAGAGAGAGATGGCGGTCGCTGCTGCAATTAGAGAGAGAAACCAAATTTCAATTTCAGAATTGAATACATTGGCACTATATCAAAAACCAAATACCAATTTCAATTTCTAATACTAATTTGAATTTTAAATACCAATTTCAATTTATAATACTAATTCCTATTTCCTCCATATCCTCTAAAGGGTGAGTGGTCCTATCCCATTCAAGATCGCATATTTCTGTAATATACTTAACATCTCATGCACATTGTTCCAATTTCAAGGAAAATTCGGAAGCATATCCCCTTAGTTCTCTAAGTACACAACATAGATTCGTAAGTGTAAGTATTATTTCAATTTATCAATTGAAATAAAACTTAGCATCGCATCATCTAGCATGTACTCGGAGAACGTTAAGATACGATAGCATAACTTCCCCCCCAAGTAACAAGTTTAAGCCACTAAGAATATTATTATACAGAAACTATACAGTCCCAAACTATCCAAATGGGAAAATTCGAGAGATCTCATTACAGTGGTAACGACTCTCGAGCGGGTCTAAGGGCTATTAAATGCGTACGCATAAGAACTAGAAGGCTAATATCTATGCACATTTATGTAAGGCCTATAGTATGTTTCATTTAATTATGTCTTATTTATAGTCAATAATAATGTTTATACTGATGATTTATACATAGTGATGTTTCATTTCGCATTACCCAATTTCAGATTTTAACAACACTATACTCAATTTTTATTTTATACCCAATTTCAATTTTAATTTCACATTTACACAACAATAGGCCCAATTTCAGATTTATAACCAATTTCAATTTCATATTTACACAACAAAAGGGGTCCAATTTCAGATTTACACAACAATATACCCAATTTTCATTTATACCCAATTTCAATTTTAATTTCACATTTACACAACAATATGCCAATTTTAGATGTCCAACCAATTTTCATTTCATATTTACACAACAAAGGAGTCCAATATTTACACAACAAAGGGGTCCAATTCAGATTTATATCAAACTAATCACACATACACACCCATACACCCACACACATATATACACAGAAAAAACAACACACAAAAATGTTGTTTTCCCTCTCTCTCTCTCTCTCTCTCTATATATATATATATATATATATATACACACACACACACACACACATACACACACACAGAGCAGTCGCGCAGAGAGAGAGAGAGAGAGAAAAAGGAGGGAAATGAAACGGGGAAAAAAAAGAGGCGGTAGGATTTTTCAGTTAACAGAGTTGTCACGGACTTGTCAAAGTCCTTGACCGTGATAAGTTCGTGACAACTATACTTGTAACGGTCAATAACCGTGACAAGTTCGTGACAAATCGTTATCACAGACTTGCCACGGTCATTATTTTTTTTGTCACGATCAATGACCGTGACAAAGGTCGGTCGGCTCAAAGGTGACAATTTAGCCTTTTTAGTGTAGTGGGTGTCCTTCCTCCTCCTCTTGGGTTGTTATGTTTAGGGTTCTTGGATGTATCTCCCAAATGAGTGGGTTAAGTCTAATTGAATAATGTTAGTATTCAATTCTCGAGTTGGGCTTTAGACCCCAACTTTGTACCCCAAATGAGCCCAAATAAATAATCTAATTAGCCCGATAACTACCCAACTCATATATATATATATATATATATATATATATATATATATACCTTGAGACCATTCCTAAGGGTATTAAATGCCCGAACGAATCCGTAATACCTTTCAAAGTGTGTCTTGAATATTTTTATCCAAAAATATATTTTAAATTGTGACGTGACACACGTAAATACTATTTACTCAAAATAAAATACCCTTTTGATATATTCCAAATCATTAAAGTCCAACTCTAAAGTTTATAAATAATACAGAGTCTAATTACTCACAACCTTGATTAATTAATTTCACCGAATTAAATTAATCCCTATTAAATTTTATTCCAAAAATATACGGGGTATTACATGATATAATATGATTAAGTTGTAAAAATGTTGTCTGGGGCATCAGAATACGATTAATATACATATATCTACGTTACACTAGAATGCCTATAGAGATCGATAATGGCAACTAATAGAATATTACGATTATACACTTTGTTGAAAGGTTTACTTAATGTATGGATAAGATTAAATGTACGATATTATGTTGAAGTTAGCAACATAGTTATAGGAATTAACACGTAATTATTCTTTAAAGAAAAGTGATAAGATGATAGTACTACAATAATGAAATATTTAATAAGCGTACGTATAATGGATTGTTTGAGTTAGTGGTTATAGGGGCCTGGGACTTTTGAGACTCATTAGATCCGCATGACAAACTAGACTATACATAAGTGTATCGGGGGGCTCCTTATTTGGATTTCATTTATAAGACGTCCCATCATGAAGCCTAGTTTGGTTAGGAGTTGGAAATAATGGGAGTTGTGCAACAAACTTTTATATGATGGGAAATGATGTTTTACAAAGATTAATTTATTAATCTCGTGAAAAGATAAAGTTGGAGATGAAATATATTTAATCTGTGATTCTGATATTAAACTATGAATGTGAAAAAAGAAAATCATTTGAGTAGTTGTCCTGATTATGGGACTTGTGGTTATTTATCAATGTGATATAGTGTTAATATATGGAATTTAGTAAGGATGCCTAAGGGTAATAAAGTCTAAAAGTGACTAATATGAAAGTCTAGTTTAAATTACCTATTCTTGTTAAAAGTGGTAAACTCGACACTATTGATAATTCCTAAACAAATGAATTGGGAATAAATATTAGTGAGTAGTACTATACTATGTCATTTTTGTGTGACAAGAGGGAACATTTTATTACACTTGTAGTTCTCATTTACTTATGCTGGATGGCTTTGCTTGCCGTGTGGCTAGTTACCTCAGTAGGGAATGGGTGACTAGACACGCTCATGGTATTAGGGCATCTATGGTGGAGGTTGGACTTTTATGTGATGATGTGATGGAGTGTCTATGGTGGAGGTGGGATTTTGTTATGATGCGTTGCATGTTGTAGGGTAGTTACCTCGAGGGGGAGTGAGAGAATAAACACGATCACCGTCTTGGGGTGTCTATGGTGGAGCCTTCTCGTGGGCTTGGTGATCCTAATAAGGACTAGGGGCCAAACACGGTTACAATGATTATGGAGATGTTTGGGGTGTCTATGGTGGATGTTGGACTTTATTATGCGTAGCGTGTGACTAGTTACCTCAAGGGGAAGTGGGGGACTAGACATGTACACGGTCTTTAATAATGCTATAGAAATGAATTAATAGAAATTATAATTGCTAATTGATTTACAACAAGGAACGTTTATATGATACTAGTATGGTAGATTATTTCTTGTCTTTTATTCGTAGAAATTCATTCTGGCCTTATAAATATGTATTTTGTTTTTAATTAAAAGACACTACCGTGATATTTAGTACATCTAGTAACTACATTTGGGTTCTTGTACCCTATTTGGGATCACGTAGCTGGTATACTACCCACTCTTCGTTGACTTGAATTTAAGTTTTAACTTAGAGTTGGATTGAAATGATGGAGAAAATATTGGATTTAAGCCACATGATCCGCACTTATCGATATACTTGGGACATTTAGGATTTTTTTACCTATATTATTAAATTTTCCTTTTCATTCGTTGTATATAAGACACAATTTTATGGTTTGGTTCCTTTGTATTATTTGGAAATTAAACTGAATATAAATAGAGTATTTCAATAAATAGAAATTTTTTATTTATGGATTATAAATGTTGTTTATAATTTATTAATCTTATTAAGAAAAGTTTTAAATTATCTCATAATTATGTCACGCGCTGAGAATGATATTGAAATTTGTTTCACTTTCGAGTATTTATTAATTAAGCTTGGACACCTAAATTAATATTATTCAGGGTATTACACATAACCATATTAGTCATTTTCAAGATCTCATGAGACCCACCCAGTATTACAACGAAAAAATCCATGTCCCTTTCCTTCGCTACTAGGAGACTAAGGGTTGCATGTGGTCTATTAAGATCGGACATGTTTAGTATAAAATCAATTATTTTGCATAAAATATAGCATTACTCCAAAAGCCATAAAAGAGAGACAAACACATAATTTTTTTTATTTTGTAATTAAGAATAATTAATTATCTGTGATAAAAAGGTGTAAAGAGTGTAGTGAGTCCATTTTAGTCATTTTTACCTTTTTTAAAAGTTTCAAAAAGGATACAATGTCAGAGAGATGTAATGAAGCCTTCCGTTGAATGATTTGTACGACGCTTTGCGGGAACGACCTCAAGGAATAGGACTCAAAGTATATTTTGGAAATGGATTAAAACAATTTAACTAAGTGAGGGGAACAATGAGAATATGCATACTCTTACAATCTCCCCATATATCTATTTTGTGACAAAACATATTGAAAAAATGATTACATGCATTATAAGTGGACTTAACGGCCTATGACACATGACACAACCTGGACAAAGGCAAAATATATACCTATACTACTAGAAACCGACAACAAGAACTCAACACACCCAATAGTGAGCACGTGTACTTGTTAATCTATCATACACTAACAAAGAGGATAAAAATACCAATGTATATAGGATGTAAAACGATGAATAAAAGATGTAGACTAAGAGATTCAATTCATCAAATCACAAAAGGTAAATTTAATCTTAACATATTCTAAGATATATGAAATGGTGATTTGTACTCAATTCCTTGTATATATATAGTCCTTCCACTTTATTTTCAGATGAAAGTTCTCATAACGTTTACTTAATAAAACTCCTCCTTAATTTAACCTTTCCACTTTTTTTTATGGAATCAAGAAAGTAAAGAACATTAAGTTAAGCACGACACGTTCACTTAAAAATACAACAATGAATTTAATTTGAAATTACTTAAGGATATATATTTCAAGAAACGTAGTGCAACTCATCATTACATGCGTAAAGTGATATATAACTAGCTAAAAAATGATATAAGAGACTATAAGGATATAAGTCATCAAAAATAAATAAATGAAGTTAATAGTGCTCATAATATCACAATAATTAAAATAAAATAGAAATAAAAAATCACATCTATATTATACCTCTAATACAATAGTATTAAAGGTATAAATTCTCATTAATGATCCAGAGTTTTCAATTCATCCTCTTCATTGTAGTTATCATTTTGAGAATAGCAAGGGTTTTATTTGTGTCTCATTTTAAACCCTTTTATATTCTTTTCATTTATGTAAGGGCTTTCTCAATCCGGCCGTTCTCATTTTTGACTGTTCTCTCTCCTGTTTAAAACCCCAACACCCTTCACTCATCTTTTCTCCATTCACTCTTTTTCTCTGAACCTATCAGAAGCTCACGGTCTCTCTCTCGCTCTCTTCATTCATTTGATGAATGTATTGGGTTTGATTTTTGATAAAATGTGTAGGATATTTTTTTTCACAGATATAATCTGATTAGTAAAATTATCTACTGAGCTTCCTCTTATATAGAAGGTTAATTTAAGGGAAATCCTGCTGACATACATTCTAAGCACTAATTAGTGTACATTGACTATTTAAAAATTATTTAGTAATAGAGTGACATTATACACCACCCAAAATTGTATAAAAGGAAAAACATTCAGGTTTGAGAATGAGTTAATCAAGCACATAGAGTCGAGAAGAAATGTCTTGAACCAACCAATCCAATCCATCGAGCAACCCCTTCCCAGTTTATTCACTACAACCCACACCAATGCCTGCTTCAATCCAAGGCTTCCACGTTGATCACCTTAGGGATTTCATCTGGGGACAAAGCACCTTGTATGTTCTACTTAGTTTATTTGGGTATGTAGTTGTTTTTAATGCTCTGGTAAGTATTTTTAAATTTGTTTGATAAAGCATAAAATGTTATTTCAGTTTTATTGTGTTTTATCTATTCTCATTTATATATATATATATGGTCGACTATTTTGAAGGTAATTATGGTCGTTTTCCTCCTGTTTGTTTGATTAATTGTTTAGTTCATTTGATTTGGTTCCAGTTGGGTACTATTTGATTGTTTATTTTTGCAATGGCTGGTGAGAGAGATGATTCGTTGCAATCAATTAGTGTCGGATTAAATGGAGAAAATTATGCATATTGGAGTTATGTTATGAAGAATTTTTTGAAAGGGAAGAAGCTTTGCGGTTACATTAATGGCAATTTGAGTAAGCCTAACAATAAGATGAACGTTGAAAAATTTGCAGAGTTTTTGGATGTTTGGGAGGTAAACAATTCGAAAATCATCACTTGGATCAACAAATCCGTTGCACCTTTTATAAGTATGCAGTTGGCTAAGTATGATTATGTAAAGGATGTTTGGGATCATTTGGGAAGATTGTATACACAATCTAATTTCGCAAAAAAGTACCAATTAGAGTGCGATATTCGGGCTCTTGAGCACAAAAAATTTAGTATCCAGGAGTTCTATTCTGCTATGATGGATCTATAGGATCAGTTGGCTCTCATAAAGTCAGCTTAATTGTGAGCCATTACACCATATATTCCCAATAGGATGGAACAACACATGGTTTAGTTTATGATGGCATTGTGTGATGATTTTGAGGGTCTTCGTGGGTCTATTATTCATCGTATTCCACTTCTAACTGTTGATTATTTTGTTCACGAGTTGTTAGCCGAGGAGATTCGTCTCAAGACTCAGTTAGGGAAGGTAATTTCTTTGGGCCCTAATCCATCTGTCTTCGCAGCCTCCTCTCGACCAAATTCTAGTAATCATAACAATCCATATTTAAGAGTTGCTAGTGATGAATGTAGCTACTATAAGGAGAAGGGTCATTGGAAGTCTCAGTGACCTAAGTTGCGAGCACTGCAATAACAACAACAATAATCAAATAGTCGACCACCTCAGCAACAGTTTTCTACATGGAAATCCAACAACCAATCTCACCAGCGTTCGTATAGGCCTTCATAGCCTAATACTGCAGGAGTTCTACTGCCATCAGACTCATTTACATCAGGTTCTTCATCATTAACTCCATCTACGTCTTCTCTTGCTGAGAAGTTTCAAAAGTTTCTTGCCACACAGCCATACGCCATGTCTATCTCTTCACCAGGTAGGTCCTCAGGTATTTGGATTCTAGACTCCCACGCTTCTAATCACATGTCATCGAATTTTTACCCTTTTGGCTCTTTTTGTCCCACTTCTTCATTGCCCATTATGACTGGTGATGGTACTCCCTTGCCCTCAATAGGTGTTGGGACTGTTTACTCACCTAACTTCTCTCTCTAATGTTTACCACATTCCTAAGCATATAATGAATCTTCTTTCTGTTGGTGAACTATGAGATGCCGGTTACTCAGTTTCCTTTTCTTCTACCTTTTGTCATGTGCAGGATCCACTATCTCAGAAGGTGATTGGGACAGACAGTAGACATGGGGGATTATATATCGTGGAAAAACTCAAAGTACTAATGGTTGCAGCTTCCAGTGTTGACTTGTCATCCTTTCTTTTGAGTTCAGATTCTTCTAGCTTTTATTTATGGCACTCTCGTTTTGGTCATGTCCCAGGGTCACGATTAAAATATTTAGCTTTTACAGGTATATTAGGAGATTTTCACTATCATGATATCTCTTATTGTAGGGATTGTAAACTTGCAAAAATTTTCACTTTACCGTTTATTAAAAGTATTTCCTCCACCTTTTCACCCTTTGATCTCATTCATTCTGATGTGTGGGGACCCTCTCCTATTATTACAAAAGGAGGGTCTCTATATTATGTCTCCTTTATTGATGATTATACGCGTTACTATTGGGTTTTTCTCATGAAACGACGTTCAGATTTTTTTGATATTTATAATAAGTTTCGTGCCTTTGTCAAAACTCAACATTCTACTATTATCAAATGTTTTAGATGCGATTTGGGTGGGGAATATACTTCTCAAAAATTCGGTGAGTTGTTTGATTCAGATGGAACTATTCACCAATCATCTTGTACTTACACTCCTGAGCAAAATGGTGTTGCTGAAAGGAAACATAGGCACATTGTTGGAATTGCTCACTCTCTTTTATTAACCGCATATGTCCCTCGTGAGTTTTGGGGAGAGGTTGTCCTTACTGCTGTCAATTTGATTAATAAGATTCTGACCTCTTATTATTCAGGTTTGTCACCTTTTGAAAAGTTGTATAGGTCTGCCCTGATTATTCTTCCTTAAAGGTGTTTGGTTGTACTTGTTTTGTTCTTCCACCTCATGTGGAATGTACCAAATTATCTCCAAAGTCAGCTATTTGTGTCTTTCTTGGTTACGATGAGGGTCAAAAGGGATATTGTTATTATGATCCAGTTATAAAAAAATTATATGTCTCTCGCCATGTTGTGTTTCTTGAGCATATACCTTTCTTTTCTATTCATGATAATCCTCATGAACTCACTAAATATGATCTTTTCAATATTGATTCGTTCTCTGATAATGATGAGAGTGTGCCATCTCAAGCACTTTGCACCACCGACAGTATGCCACCCCATGTTCCTCCTGTTCCTATTATTTCTATTGATGCAGGTACTTTGCCATCCGATGTTCCTGATGCTCCCCCTTCTTGTGTGGCCACCCAAGCATCTGCTGAAATGGTGGAACCTCCTTCTCGCTATCCAAAATGTCCACGTAAGTCCACTAAGTCACCAGATTTTGTTTATTCTTATTATTCAGATTCCTTTACTTCATTTTTATCCTCTGTTCACTGCCTCTTCGAGCCTTTATCTTATAAAGAGGAAACTCTTAATCCTCTTTGGCAGTAGGCTATGGGTGAGGAAATCTCTGCTTTGCATAAGACAGATACTTGGAGTTTGGTCCCCTTACTTGCTGGTAAGCGGGCAATTAGATCTCATTGGGTATATAAAATCAAAACCAGGTCAGATGGGTCAATCGAACGGTACAAAGCAAGATTGGTTTCTCAGAGTTTTTCTCAGCAATATGGTATGGATTATGACGAGACCTTTGCTCCTGTTGCGAAATTGACTACTATTCGTACTCTTATTGCTGTTGCATCTATCCGTCAGTGGCATATATCACAAATGGATGTTAAAAATGCATTCTTGAACGACGATCTTCATGAGAAGGTTTATATGACTCCTCCTCCGGGTGTTCCACATAGTCCTGGTGAAGTTTATAGGCTTAAGAAGGTCTTTTATGGTCTCAAACAGGCACCACAGGCTTGGTTTGAGAAGTTTTCTATCATGATTACCTCTCTTGGGTTCATTCCAAGCGAGTATGATTCAGCTCTCTTTATCAAGTGAACCTCGGGTGGTCTTATTCTAGTCTTTTTATATGTTGATGATATGATTATTACTGGGGATGATATTGGTGAAATTACAAGGTTGAAGTCTAAATTATCTCGTTGTTTTGAGATGAAGGATTTGAGGCCCCTACATTACTTTTTGGGTATTGAGGTAGCTCATTCTCCTAAGGGTTATCTTATCTCACAATCTAAGTACATCGGGGACATTCTTGAGCCTGCTCACCTCACTGATAATAAGATTTTTGATACCCTTCTGGAGATTAATGTTCATCTTTCCCCGTATGATGGTGTTCTTTTGCTTGATCCTACCTTATATCGTACTATTGTGGAAAGATTGGTTTATCTTACTATAATCGTCCAGATATAGCTCATGTGGTCCATGTTGTTAGTCATTTTGTTACTGTTCCTACTACGATTCATTGGGAAGCTGTTCATCGTATATTGTGATACTTGAGAGGCACTCAATTTCAGAGTATTTTACTTCCTTCATCTTCTTCTTTAGAGCTACGTGCATACTCTGATGATGATTGGGCCGGTGATCCTACAGATCGCAAGTTAGTTACTAGATTTTGTGTATTTCTCGATGATTCTCTTGTTTCTTGGCAGAGCAAGAAGCAAGCTGTTGTTTTTGTGTCTTCCACGGAAGCCAAGTATCGTGCTATGGCTTCAACCACTCGCGAGGTTATTTGGTTATGTCGATTACTTGCAGATATGGGTGTTTCTCTTTCTTAGCCCACTCCTATGTACTGTGATAATAAGAGTGTTATTCATATTGTTCACAATTCAGTTTTTCATGAGAGGACTAAGGACATCGAGATTGATTGTCATATCACTCGCCATCATCTTACGCATGGCACCGTCACTTTGCCTTTTAATTTCTTCTTCCGCACAGATAGCTGATTTATTTACGAAGTCTCATCCAGTTTAGCATTTTAGTTTTTTGGTTGGCAAACTCTTAATGCTTCTCCCTGCAGCATCGTGAGTTTGAGGGGGATATTAGAGTTTTATTTAACATTAAGGGTACTTTAGTATTTTCCCTTTTATTTTATTATTAGCTGGTTGTAGTAGGACATATATTCTCTTTTCTTCTTTTCATGGGATTTTATTCTAGTTTAAGTTAATATAAAACCCTATACCCTCTTTTTCTCTTTTTTATTCGATTATAGATCTTTGATATGTTATTAGATACAACGTAGATGCGTGAGTATTGTACTCCCCCAATTTATGGTGCTTTCTTAATAAATGGAACGCTTCTTAAAGGTTTTATCGTAGTACTGCTGAGCTTTGTGGGAATAAAATGCACGAAAGGAGTCATGGATGCATCGGAGAGGCGAAGTTTGGAAAATCCTTCCATTATAATTAAAAAGACAATTGTAAGAAAGACACAAAGAATAACAATCAAGTATAAATCCAAAATAATACTAAAAGAAAGAATAATAAGACTAGACATTGTGTTTGAGTCTCAATCCCAGGTGTAGCATGCCAAGAATATTAGGGACTCAATAAAAAATGCTATTTAAACTAGATTTTTGGCATGCAAAAGGGTATCACCATGGGATTTTACCAAATAACATGAACAAAGAATAAACATAATAAATATCAATAAAAGATGATAAATACAACTCTATTTTGAACATAAAGTATGAACAATCCTCAAATCCATAAGTGAATGCAAAATCTACTCGAATCTCATGAAAAACTTAGAGAGGAGTGAAAAACTTACTAACAACTTAAAATATAAGGTAGAGGATGGATGTAAACAACTTCAATAAGCTCTAAGGTTCACAATGGTGAAAATCGTGACATGATATATAGAGAGAAGCTAGAGCAAAAAGAAAAAGAGAAAAGGAAAGTGACAACTAACCTTTTAAAGGCCTTAGTTAATTATAGTGAACAACTTCACGGGCCGCAGCCTGTCGCTATACTGAAACCTTCCTTCACTAGATGCACCTCTTCGTTGGAGTGATGATAACCTTCGCTGGGAGCGGGCATACCCCAAAAGTCTTCAAATCAAAAGAAAAACTAAAGAATCAATGTGACCATTTTCATAAGGTCCACTGTCTCAAAATGATTTCATTACTCATATCAAAATCATCGTCTTAATATCATAATCGAGGTATAGAGTTATTCTAAACCTTCAGTGCAAAGAATGAACTAGCATCTAAAGTGTTTTCAGACCGATATAAAAAAAAGCACAGAGATAATAACTCATGTGGTAGAAAAGTGTAAAAAATGAGCATTTGGCCAATAAAATCAAAATAAAGATCAAAGAGAAGCCTTACTTAGTAGAATCAAACTTTTAATATTTTTATTTGAAGAAGTCTTTTTTTCTTAAAATTGTAAAATAGTTGGCTACCATTTTTTCTTCCTCAATAGCGATTTCGGTTAAAAACTTTTAATTTCACATCCTTGATATTACTCATTTTTTAGATGGATATAAATATTTGGAACATAGCTTAAAAATTATTTTGAATATGGCAGATTTTGCTCTTTACAAAGGGAAAGGACTATTTCCGACAAAGGTAATTTTCACTTCCCAAAGTTGCAGCGCTAGCCACAATATCTCTCATGAATTTTCAAAATATATAAAATTTGTTTTTCAACTCCAATCATGGACAAAATCTTACTTGCACAAAGGCAAAAATGACAATCTTTTTCATGTCACGTACATTTTGAAAAACCATGAAGCATAACTCAAATAGTTATGTTTATTCATTCATAAGGATAATGATCAAAATGTAGCGCAACCTAAGTGAAACGAATTATGATATATACTTTAGATACATCAAGCTTGAAAGATAAATTTTTTTTAGTGATTTTAAATTCTAGGTAAATAATTCAGTCTTAAAATACAATCAAGATACAATATCATGTGCAAGAGTACATGTTTTAATTTAGTAATCTGAACCAACTAACTAATTAAGTGCACAATCACCAAAAGTTTCCCAAAAAAATATGAAAGGCATAGTAAATTGACAAAGGAATAAGATGAGTTAGGGAATATAATAAACGTTTCTAAAGAGTAATAGGTGCTTTGAGAAACCACTATACTACTATATTAAGGGACTTAAAGAGGGATCCCGTTTGCTCTCCACATCTATATTATGAAACTTATCATTCCTAATCCACACTTGACTCACATGAGGCATGTTCATCTTATGTTGAACTTTAGGATATGAAACTTCTTTGACCTTGTTGCTTTGAACATATTGAACACATTATCCTTTCCTTCCTTTAAGATTGTACCTAGCAAAGATATTACTCTCCCTAACATTATAAAAGTATGTGGTAAAATTAAGAAAATAATAAAATCCTCTTAAATGCCCAAAACTATGACAATGATCGCATTTATACTGCAAAAGGGGTATATGCTATGACACCACTTACAAGAGTTGAAGGCTTTGACACCACTTAAGAATGCGGAAATAAATGTGCTCGATAAGGATGATCACAAACAAAAATTATATTTAGGTATTTTTTTATGAATTTAATAGACCAAGCATACAAAATCTAATTTTAAACAAATTTTAATCTTTGATTAAATTAGTTATAAAGTAAAATATGTGTTCAAAACAATATAAATATGCTACGCATTCAAGAACACAATGATTGAGGAAAAATCCCTTATGGACAGAACCTTTATTCTGCACTTTAAAAATAATACAAGACACTCGACTTACAAACTACTTGATACTAGCCGCAAGTATAACGTGATTGTCTTTGCAAGATCTCTAAAAAATACCACTTGTCTATTAGCAGTCCACAAGCGACAAATTTTCTCTCATTGATCATCCTCAACCTTCTTCTTCTTCAGCCGTGATCCCTCTGGGTTCACAAGTCAGTCATGGAGTACCTCTCTACAAGGTGTATGAAAGGATACTAAACTTTCTAGGGTTTAAAGTGATTCACAAAACTATTTGGGGATGTAAAGTGTGAATAAAAAATGTTTGGTAAACACACTTTGAAATTTTTTTGAATAGATATTCAGAACGAGTTCCTTTAAAAGTCTTAGAAATATTAAATACGAAACTTGTATTTATAAGGCGAATACAAATTTCAAGGCGGTGACTCGTTCGAGCGAAATTTCTATCTCATTTGAATAGGCTTCAAACGACCTTCAAATGACGCCAAATAGTATGTCCTCGTTAGATGCTCAATAGATGAAGATATCGAATGACCCTTTTAATGACTTGACATCTTGTTCGATCGAGAATCTCTTCTCGTTTTAACGAGGCAGGCGTACTTAGAAAAATATAATTTTAAAATAAAAATGCCTTGATTTGTAAAACAAAAAAAAAATCATGTTTTAGTTTCAATAAATAATACATCCCAAAATAAATTTCATGAATAAATTTAAATTCCTAAAATTATTCATACCTTTATGGGATGTAGGTATTCTTGAATCTTGGAGATGCTCGAGTTCGGTTCGTTGTGATGGTGCATGCGCGAAACTATCCTAAAATAATACAAGGCCTATGCTATGAACAATATTAGAAAAATTGTTCTTACATATACATTTTCGGTCTAGGCGATTGAGACTTTTTTTAGGAGCAACTTTATCAAAATGGTGAAATTTTTTCAACTTGAAGAAAAATCCTTATGGTTGCCTTTATTGTGACTATAGGAATATACATTATCATTTATATATTTCTTTTTATGATAAGTTTAATTTTTGTTTAATAAAATATGAGTAACAACATTCTTCTCATTTAAATGATTCTTCTTACCGTGTTCCCTCTATTTATGAAAAAATTAGGGAAACATGTGTAAAATATATGAGTCATATTATGATGAAGATTTAATCTGAATATTTTGTCCTACAGGAACATCATATTGTTAGAATTTAAGTCCTTTCCAATATCTTCAATTTTTTAAAGTTTGGCATTAAATTCTATATAATTTTGAATTTCCTCTTTCATAATGTGCATAAAGATGGTAAAGTCATATATTTCCTTATTCAAGGTGGACATACATTCATCATTCACCAAAGGTAACTCCTTATCTTTTGCAATATCATCAAGAAATTGTAAGAAACCATTAAAGTCTAAATCTAGTTATTTAATCTTAGGGAAAAAGGAATGTCCACGAGATTTTTATAGATTAAAAGAATTCATTTTAATTCTTAACAAGTATTATCTCATATAAAACTTTTCATTTTTGATTTTCAAGGGTGTTAATTTTCACATGAAGAATAACCATATCAATACATAACCGAAAAGAGTTTCGGTCTTCGTTTAATTTTATAGATTTTTTTTCAAATGTTTTACTTTTTTGAAAAGAAGAACATTATGTTTTAATTATTTCTTGTTCTTAAAAATAAAAGCATCTAGATAGGAACCTAGATTATCTTCTTCATTATCACTAACACTAATGATAACAAAAACCTTTACATTTTTAGTATTAAAGTGATTTAATAAATTGAACTACATAAAAAGTTCGGTGTATGCATGACCAATGCTATATCTAATCAAATCTTAAATTTGGTCAAACATGTTAACGTCCATGTCACACACTCAACATCTTCCTGAAGGTGATTAAACCTATAAAAATGAGGTTTAACTCTAATACCAGATGAGAGTGCATGTGCTCGAAACCAAGATGGACGTAGGAAACCCAAATTTAAATAAATTATTTAAAAAGAGATAAAGTTTTCTTTTAATTCCTTTTAGGGAACAAGAAAATCATCCTAGTTCTATGTGACAAAATATTTACCAATTAGATTACACTAAAGTTTATCTTCAACAGTAGATGATTTAATCTAAATGTGAAAAGAGTACATAATTCACATAACACCAAAGCATACGAGGAAAGCCCCATAATGAAAAAAACCTCGGGAATCTAAATATGGTAGGACTTAGAGAGATGGAACTTTACAACACTAATGAAATTTGTGATTAATTCCTCATGCTAGCTTCATGTTTCCTCCACAATGGAGGAAATTAATCACATATCACGTTATTTTTAAATTACGGTGATTCTCTAAATTAAATGTAAGTATGTTCAGTCCCCTAATAGGGATGCTCTATTTTTACATGTTTAATTTTAAAGAATGGAAATGTGGGAATTTATATACACCGATGTTAATTGACTATGCTCAAATAAGAATCATGTTCTTAAGATGGTTTACATTTTGTGTAAACAAAGGACTCTTTTGATTAGAAATTAATCAAAAACCCCGGTTCTATTTCGTAATTCAGTAGTGAGCATCATTGGAAGCCAACGCATGATGTTAGTTGTTGAGAAACAATCGACCTCTCTCAATAGAAAGGAAGAAGGAGAATGATAAGTCTCAAGATCAATGGTATGGGGTTAATAAAGTAAATATTCCTCGGGGAGTAGTGAAAAATATGAAAGGTCGGTGCTTTCACTACTAGTAGTTAAAATACTTATAACAAAGATTTCTGATTTTCCTTGCACTATAAGTAAAATGACAAGGTAATAGTTCTTTATCTTAAAATTATACGAATGATTTTTGGTCTGGTCTACAAACACTGGTGTGTAGATTCGAAAAACATAAATCTAGTCTGCAACTCTTTGTAAAGGTTCCACATAGCCGACAACTACATCAAAGAGAAATATTCCTTATAATAGGCAATAAGAATAAGGCAACACTATTAGTGGTGGGAAATCTATTTTAGATTTTAGTGGAGACAAAAAGATAATGTTAGGAAATTGTTTTTATGTACTTGTTTTTAAAAGAAAACTTACTTTTTATTTATAAGTTGACTCTATATAGATATTCGATTATATTAATAAAATATTTTTTATCAAAACTGAGAAATCCTTTATTTGTTTTGGTACATTGGGAAATATTTTATATAATATATAGTATGTCTCACCAATATGCTAAACACTAAAATGAATAATATTAATGGAAAATTATTAAAGAAAAAGTTTCCTTCTAAGTAGAACCAAACACAATTTTGACATATATGATTAGATTATTTTAATCTAAAATAGATTAAAAAAGACTGGTATGAAATGGACAATTGGATTCATTGGAACTGGAAACAGTTCCAGTTTGTGAATCTTGGTTAAGATGTAAAATGACTAACATGCCATTCACGGCCAAAAGTTATATAGAGCTAATGATGTATTGGAATGGGTTCATTTTGATTAGTATGGTCCTATAACTATCCATTCAAGAGGTGGTTATGAGTAATTCATCGATGTTGATAATTACTCATGTATGGATACGTTTACCTTATGCACCATGAGGCTTTTTATTAATTCAAAGTGTACAAGGATAAGTTGAAGAATAGTTGAGGTAAAATAGTCCTAAACCTAGATTTGATCATGGGAGTGTGTCCGTCTTGGTAGATTTTAGGAATCATTTATCAGAGGTGGAAATTATATCCCAATTGTTTGTACAAAGTGCTCTATTACAGAATGATGTAGCAGAAAACAGGAAGGCTCTTTTATATATGGTAAGGTCCCTAGTTAATTATTAAGGATTGCGACAATATTATTGGGGTTTTACCTTAGGAATGTAGACATTCTAAATTTATTTCCATTTAAATTGGTCTCTTCAACTCCCATGGAACTATGGAATGAACACAAGCCCATTTTAGGACATGTTTAAATCTAGAGGTTCCCGACACCTGTGTTTTGGAAGGAATAAAGGATGTTGGAATAAAAGAATGAAGTATGTCTCTTTATTGGTTATCCCAGATGTTATAAAGGTGGTTTGTGTCATATTGTAGCACAAGAAGGTCATTGATGGTATCAATGTCCATTTTTTTAAAGAGGATTATTCAATAAACCACGTGCCTAGGAGTAAGCTAGTATTATAAGAGAACAAGGAATATTAAATTATCAATGTTGCTAGACCACCCGTACAGGAAGAAATTCAACTTGATATCAATAATAGATTACCTAAAGGTAGTGGGAGTATTACCAATGATCATGTAACATGCCTTACTTATACTGAATCATAAGTAGTGTCACGTCACAATGAGAGTATCATGATACACTTGATATGTTGGTGTTTTGTGTGAGGATTTTGGTGAGATCCCAAGAGAACACGAATCGGATCCCCAGGATTACAATGGATCATTTCAAGACATGGAATTTTATATTTGACTTAAGGCTACGAATAGAATTATGGATTCAATACATTTGAATAATTTTTTTGGAGCTTGTGTAATTATTGATGGGGGATAACCCATCGAGTTCAAGTATACCTACAAAATCTTAAAAGATCGATAAATGGGAAAGTGGAAACATTCAATGGAATGCTTATTCATAAACGGTTTACTTAGAAAGAAATGGATTGTTCATGATCAAACCTTGTCGTTAGTAGTCGTGCTAAAGTCTGTCGGGATTCTTTTAATCTCTAGACTACGATCCTGAATGATTGTCTTGACGAGTGCATCTTTATGAAGAAACCCAAAGGGTTCATAATAAAAAAGTTAGGAAAGAAAATTTTATGATATTAAAAGGTCCATTTATGTAGTTAATCTAACATCAAGGTCTTGGAACATTCAATTTGATCAAGTAATCAATTTTTTTAATTTGATAAAAACCTGAATAATACTTGTTTGTATGAGAAGCATGCTAAAAATTTGGTGGTGTTTCTAGCACATCTTGTGGTTGATATTATCTTAATCGGGGTTGAGGTGGGTCTATTATCTTACATAAGAGTGTGGTTGTCCAAGTACCTAGATATGAAAAACTTTTGATAAGCCAAGAACATCCTTGGGATCAAGCTTTGGCTAGATCAGATAAAAAAGACGTTGAGCTTATCCCAATCCACTTGTATAGATGGTGTGCTCACAAGTTTAACTTGCGAAATTATAAGAGAGTATTTGTTCCTTTGAGGCATGGAATCACTCTATCTAAAGACCTGGGTTTAAACACTTAATCAGATAGAGAGGATGGGGAATATACCCCAGGTTTTGGCGATAGGAATCCTCATGCCTATTATGCTATGTATAAGATAGAAGATCTTCTCGACTGTTGGCATCGTCAATATATTTCAATCTATCCCAAGTGGAAAGCACTGGACTATAGCAAAACGTGTTCTCGAGTACCTGAAAAAGGACTAGAGAATATGTGTGGTTTACTCATATAATCTTATAATGTTTAAGTACAAAGACTTAGTTTTTAGTCAACCTCATGTATGCTATGATGTGTACTAGACTGGATATTTTTTATCGTCATTAATGTGAGAAGATTCGAGTCTACCCCTAATAAGTAGCACTAGACTACAGTAAGGCATAATCAAGTACTTAAAAAGAGATTAGTGATTATGTGTTAGTTTACTTATTGAATAGTTTTATACCTTTTAGGTACAAAGACTCGATTTTTCTGTCAGACAATGATTCTATGATTTCTTCCTTAGAATATGTGTTTACCCTAGGAGGTGGAGTTTTTAGTTAGAGGAGTGTAAATAAATAATTTATTGCTAACTCAACTAAGGAGGTTGAAGTTTTTATCACTTTAGAGGAAATTAAAGAGTTTATATGAATCATAAACTTCCTAAGTGACTTGGGTGAGGTTCCTTTAATGTGAATGACTCTTAAGTTATATTGTGTTAATGGAGGAATGATTGCAAGTTAGAAAGATCCCAGAATCCATAAAAGTATCTAAGCACATTGAGCGTAAGTATCATCTAGTTAGAAAATCAAACAAGGGAGGTGATAAGTTTATCACCACGAATGCATAAAATAATAAATAGTTAGGTGTTAGATACATATGCATGTGCTTTAAGACTAATAGGGAGAATGCTGGGGTTTTATTCTTAAAATCATGTATGACGTTTATTTTCTAATTAAGGTGTGCGAGGTTCATTTTGAAATAAGAATCATGTTTATGAGAATGTCTTATATTTATCTTTAATATATTGTATACAAATTGATCAATTGTACATAGTGGGATTTCTAGTGAGTTGGGTTCGGCCTCATCATAGAAGATCATAACTCCGATTCTAGTTCGATTGAATTTTTCTTAGCCTAGATAGGGAGTTAACATCATACCAATAAAGTTTTGAGTACGATCTTATAAGTTTATCTTAACTAAAAGAACATGTCTGATGGTTTATGAACTTATCTGATAGTTCAAAAAAGGATCGTACTAGCACTTCAAGAAAGTATTCAACACGACCAGTGGCTAGGTTCAAGTTTGGTTTTTGGTTAGATTAGGCTTGGAAAATATCACAATGTCTGTAAAAGGTGCATAGATTCTTAATTCTTATGATAATGAGGACTAAAATACTTACACAATCATTACTTTGCTTATTATGGGTTTGATTCAATCTATTAGATGCAAATATCTGCAAGTTAGGAAATCATTATATGGATATGTCTAAAATCATATTCCAGATGAATCCATTTTTAAGAGATATCCTGAATTGTGATACCCTCTTAATAAACTTATAAGTTTTGTAATTACCGTAAACCCAACCGATGGATTTTATAATCGGGTAGAGTAATAAAAAAGTTAAGTTTTAGATCAAAGAATACATAAAATAATGAAAATTACGTAGCATCAGATTGAATTTCACCAACCGCTTATTGTATGCTTTACGCGGGGAATGACACTATCCACTATCTAACATTACAAAAATTATCCATTATTCGAGTAATTATGAGAGAACTAAATTGGAGTGCAGTTATAATTATTAAGTGTAATTAATTACAATTAAATTGAAAATAAAATATATTATAAGTTGCAATATGGGATTTTTATATTTTTGTATGGAAGCTAAGTGAATTATTTGTAAAGTCCCTACTGTATACCATTTACCAACTAGCAAGCCCAAAACTCTATGAAAACCCTTATTGGCCCAAACCCACTTTATGTACCTATATATATTGGCCAAAGGAAGGAGTTTAAGAAACATGAGACATTTTCAAGGATTAGAGAGGGAGAGGAAAAACATCTTTCCTATTTTTGTGAATGGGTGTTGAGAGAGAAAGTAGTTTCTATCATATTTCACCAAGATTTCACCTCCAAAAGTGCCCACACACATGACTTGCTTTGGGTGGATTGTATGCTACAAGGTCTAAGGCCTACAACACATCTAAGGAGGATTTGGAGCATGAAGAAATTCAGCAACATCATCTTCTTCATCAAGTTATTCTCTTATATTGGATCACTTACAAGATCCGCAAAGGTATAGTGATCCGAACCTAGATTCATTCTTTGAATCTAGTTAGCGAAAAGGTTTTTATATGTTAATCTCCATCATTAAGGACATTTATCACATTTTTCTGAATGACAACTTCCATTCGTTAAAATTTAACAGCTTTTTGTGATGAAACTGGCAGTGACAAAATTTTATGTACGATTTATCGCCCAAAATATTTTCTCACTTTGCAGTAGTCACAAATTTTATCATGGGCATAGTTTATAAAAAAATAACACAACATTTCTGGTCTTTAAAAATTTATCACATTTTTTACTATTAGAAATGTATATTTTTCACCCCCCGAATAAAATCCTTGGATCCATCATCGCTTTGCCCAATGTAGTGCGCTCTAGACAAAAAGAAAAGGCATGTTCCGCCATCTGTCCCTAGTCGGCACCGTAATGGTGTAGTCAATGGGCTTATTTTGTCTGGCTCGACTCGACCTAAGATATTGCTGGAAAACTGTATTGCTTCCACTTTTTCTCTGGCTTTTGAGAGACTACTAGCTAGCTTACATTTGCCCTAGAAGACATATTGAATTGTAACTTCAATACTTTTAAGTAAAGTTCATACTAGAAAAGAAATAGGATGCTTGCTATTACAATTCAAGCACACTAGATATCTATTCAAAGCACGTGGTAAAAATCAAGAGTATTTCCCATTTAATTTTGTAAACAAGTAACTGTTTGAAAAAAATAAGAATTTAATTTTGATAAGATTACTAGTTTAGGGTAATAAAAATAGTAACTATAAAAGTACAATATTTTTGCGTAAAGCAGTGATAAACTGATCTATGGAATTAGCCAATGAATAATAGTGACAATTGGCTTTTCCAGATTGATGAAAATTCTAGTATGTAGTTACTATAATACATCTTTCAATGAATGATTTGGGTATTTTGAGTCTCGTGAGAGAGTATGCAGGTCTAATGATTATTTTAGGGTGTTTTTATACTCACCCATCTTTTCTTTTAACACACCCATTATTATTAACCCCACACATATAGGCTTTTAACCATTTAACCCACCCCACCATTGGGTTTTTTATAAAAATATCCACAAAAACTCGATCCCATTTTGAATCTCCAACAAATCTTAAACTTTCGTCTCGAAAACTCCAACAAAAACTCCATCTCTCATTTTCGTCAAAGGCATTTCTCATACAAACAACATTCGCAATTGAGCTGGTCAGTAGAGGGCATTTTATTGCATATTTAACTTTCCTTTTGTTGATTTATTTATCTTGGTATAATACCAGTACGAGTTGCGACATTTGTTTGCGTTACCAGCGGCGACATGCCAAATCAGGTTTTGAAATGAGCCCTATACATGATACAATATGCTTCACTTTTTAATGTGAATTTGATTTCAATTGTTTGAGAAATGGTTAAAGAAATATTTGTTCTGATTATAATTTTTTTACAAAAGGAGCAATGTTTCAATTAAAGATATAATTCAAATAAATAGAGTTGTTTGATGAAATGTGTGCCTCATCATATTCCTTACCACATGTTTATCAGGCTCTGTTTTAATGAATAATTCCATTATTTTATCGGAATTGAACATCCCTGTAGATGGGACAGTGATATTTCAATTGAACGGAGTTTCATAAGGACTGGGTATCATATTCAATTTCCCATTCTTTCTTCTTTATGCAAGGAAGTCCACTTCAAAGACGATATAATCATTAAGTTCAATAGTTATATTAATTATAAATTATTAATTATAATATATGATTTTACACAGAATGGCAAGAACTCAGATAAAAAGATAAGGTCATTGATTGATTAAGATGAACATGGACTGGTAGGATAATGAGCAATAAAAGTGCAAAAAAGAAGATAAGAAAGAGATCAACCCATAGAATTTAGAATGGTCGGCCAGTTAGCCTACATTCACTGCAGTGTAACCTATTCTTCATTAGTTTAATAGTGTTCTACAAGTTACAACTGTACTTTCTCTCACTAAAAAGTATTTTGACAAATTTTTGGTGTGTTTTTATAATATAATAACTTATGTAACAAGTAACAGGGTACAAGATATATATAGGTGGCTTGGGGTGTAATGTTCACCCCAAGTCATATGATGCATGTTGAATGTCATTATCCTCATAGACACAACCACTTGTTCTTTTGGAAACTGTGTTAAATGCATAAACATTCCCCCACATGCTATGCAAACTTGTGTCCACATTTATGTAGATTGAGATGTCCAAAATATCATTTCAAGTGAAATATATGTGATTTAACTTTTTGGTGAAAATTATTCGAGGGTACGAGGCTTCCCTTTAAGGCCGAAGTTTTAAAATATTCATAATTTACAGATGATATCATTTCTTAGATCATGAATTACCCCCTAGGATTCAATCTTATGAATTATTCCAACTGTGATAGGAGGTTAGAGGCTATGAGCTGATCCTTTAGGAGCTGAAGGAGTTGAGGTCCTTTAAATCTAAAAGTTGAACCTTTATTGGACGAAGGAGTTAAGGGCTCTTAATAGGCCAAATTTCACGAGGGTCCTTGAAATGTAAGAAACAAAGGAGACGAGGGTTTATAAAATTTTGGAGTTGACCCTTCATATGCCGAAGGAGCTGAGGGTCCTTAAAATATAGGAGTTGTCCCTCCATTGGATGAAGGAGTTGAGGTTCCATAAAATATAGGAGCTAACCCTATATAAACCAAAGGAGCCAAGGGTCCTTCAAATGTAGGAGCTGTCCTTCGATAGACTTAAAGAGATAAGGGTCCTTGAAATGTAGGAGTCGACCCTTTATAGGTCGAAGGAGTTGAGAGTCCTTAAAATGCTAGAGCCAAAGGATCTGAGGGTCCTTAAAATATTAGAGAAGGAGAATCTGAGGGTCCTTGAAATATTGGATCGAACCTCCATAGGCCAAAGGAGTTGAGGGTCCTTGGAATGTAAGAGATGACACTCTATGGGGCAAAGGATCTGAGGGTCCTTGAATGTAAGAATCGACCCTCCATAGGCTGAAAGAGCTGAGAGCCATTAAAATAATAGAGTTGAAGGAGTCGAGGGTCCTTGATATATTGGAACTGACCCTCCATAGATCAAAGGAGAAGAGGGTCCTTGAAACGTATAAGTAGACCCTTTATAAGTCGAAGGAGATGAGACTCCTTGAAATGCTAGAGCCGAAGGGGGTGAGGGTCCTTAAGATATAGGACTCGACCCTCCATAGGTCGCATTAACTAGTCCATAACTCTTTCAATTCTTGGCCGAGGTTAAGTTAAGCAAAAAATATATTGGAGATTATCAAACTATCTTTCCATTGAAATACCTCTTGTCGATTACACCTCCCAAAGCTTGGCTTAGCATGTGAGACCCAACACATTACCCCTATATATTGGTGTTGGCTCTCATTTATATCATGTCATTCCAAAATTCTCTCAATGAAATATTTTTCAATCGATGATTGTTACGAGTCTCCAGTTGTTCTTAGAGTCCTTCATTTTTGGTAAGGTTTATCCTACTTAAATATTTTTTTTGACAACATTTACAGTATATAACAATTTATTAATTGTCGTTAAAATCATTATCTAAAATTAGGGAATATATTTTAATTCTTCTTGTGTAGGTTTGTAAACTTTTATTCTATTTTATCTTTAATCTCATAACATAAATTGTGTTCATAAGTTTATGGATCCCCAACCCCTTTAAGGATTTTTATAGGGATTTAAATAGGTGTATATCTTAAGAAACTCTTTATCCTGAGAGAGTAGTTGGAGATATTACAAGACGATAACTTTATCGGTTGTTTACCCTTAGAAACCTCACGTCGAGAGTTCCCCTTTCCCTCATAGTCCAGAGGCTTCTAATTCAACGATTAGGTTTAGTTTGACCATTCCTCGCAATCCTAGTGATTGCTATATCTATTGTAATACCATGAGTTCAGATGAGGACTCTTTTACGGCTACAATGGAAAATATTCATTATGATGTGACAATCTGCTATTAAGCTATGACTGCTACCCTATATTCTTCTTTTAGGACTGTCACTAGGGTATATAACTTAGTTTCACCCTCTACTTCTTCCTCATTTGCATTTTCTCAATCTTTGACCTTTGCCTTTAGGTCATCTTTGTCCTATGACTATAAGCTACCGCTTCGGAGAGAGATCAAAACTGATGCTCAAGAAGCTATAGATCTTGATAAGTATGATGGGGAGTTAGAGAATACCTAATTATTAGAGCATACCTCATTATTAGAACTTGGTACTGGGTTTCCACCTCTGAATCACGACATCGCTGAGGGGATTATTGATGATGAGCTTTATACACTTGACCTATCCCTAGCCTGCCTTTATAAAAGTACCATTAACAGGATAAAAGCTTATAGGCTTCAACATCTCAACGATAGAAAGTTACTCATTATTGTGAGAGCTCCAGAGGTGAATATGAGAATATATGATGTAAAAATAACTTCGAGATTGCACTATACGATAATATGTTCCACTTAGGAGTTTTGGCTTTCCTTTTATACTTGGATACTAGATATACGTTGTCATTCTGGGGATGCACCTATGATTAGGCATAAATTCTTCCTAATTTATCCCTTGATTTAGTTACTTTTAGCACCTCGAACAACATAATTAAGTTGGATTTATCTCATAACTGTGCTACTGACTGATCCTAATGAGTACACCGAGTTTCTGGTATTTTGTAGTGATTTTACAGGTATTTGATGTCAAGAAACGAAAGAAAGAAATCGGTAGAATCAAGAAAGAAAGAAGGAAAAGTCTCAAGGGCAAAAGCGTAATTTCTACACGGAATTCGGATGAGGTACCTAAAGAGAAGTTAAAGACATCTCCTTCACGAGCACAAAGGAAGAAACGACACCCCAATCGGAATCCCGGAACAAAAGTTATGAGCAGTCAAAGATGAGCCAGAAAGTCAAATATCCGGACCGGTCCGCCTTGCCAAACTCCAAAAGACCCCGGATCGCATGCAAACCAAAGGAGACCAAAATAAAAAGAACCGGTCCGCCCCAAAATAAAAAGAACCGATCCGCCTTGGGGGCAGATCGGTCCGCCTAAGACCCGGACCGGTCCGGTCCTCGAGATCTGGAAATCTTCTCTCTTCCTAAAAAGGCTCCTAGTGCGGTTGACTTCCGATATTATTGTAGGGTATTTAAGACCCGATTTATTGTTGTTATTAGCATCGAGAATTATTAGGGTTTCCTGCTTCTTTTCCAAAAACCCTAGTTTAGCTAAGAATTGTTGCTTTATTTCAAGAATTGAAGATTGATCCAGTAAATTTTGTGAGTATTGGTTTCATTCATTGTTGCACTTATTGTTTGGATAATTTTAGTGAGTAATTTTTATTTCTAATCCGTTTCTACATCTGATTATCATTCTTCTTAGATTAATCATGAATTCCTACACTTCAATTAATGTTTTCATTGAATTCAACATGTTAGGCTAGATTTACATGGGTCGGGGTACATGAACCCAACCTGAGGTGTTAGTGTATGTGTGTAAAATTAATCCGATGAATTTATTGATTGACTATGATCGTTTAGCATTATGACACAATAATTGTAGATCTTTATATCACGTTTGCCTCTGGGTACTCGTGATGATTTAGAGTGCAATTTGAGTGTCACTATCGTGATACTGATTTACTCATCCTAAGATTAGGTATGACGCGGGCTTGACCCTCGTATACATAATGCTTAGGAGTACTAAATTCCGGGTCGGATCAATCAGATAAATTTATGATGAATATTACCACTGCACTACACTAGGGTTGGGGGATTGTATTCCCGTCCTCATTTTTCCCATCACTTTGTCAAAAGTTTCAAAACCAATTTTTATTCATATTTTAGGTAACTTATTGTAGTTGCATTTTTTTCATAATTTCATCTTTGCACTTAGCTGTAATCATTCCCAAAATCAAATAATTTTCCCTTTATTTTTAGAGTCAAGGTTAGGATTCCTCCGTCTTTTCTGTCCTCAAAACTTCGTTGTCCTTTTTCCCTGAGGATCGATACCCGACTTGTCGGATTATTACTTAAGCGACAAGCTTACACTTGAGCCTAGAGTGAACGCATTTATGAGACACATTCAACATATCGTCGGAAGGAGATTGAATTTCAGGGGAGAAATATTCACATCCGATGAGAAATTCTTTGAAAATTTGAGGTGAAACACAAGTTTCCACCTCCTCGTTGTTTAGCGCCAAAGAATTCATCTCATTAGAGGATCATACTCGGCTTCATATTATCCTGGAGGGAGATATTTTTAAGTGTTTACACCGTTGTATCTATGAAGCACTTCCCCAAATACTATTACATGTGCCCTTTTAATTAAAAACATAAACTGGTTAAGGTATCACAAACTGCTAATCACCATTGGAAGACCGAATTCTTTTATGTTAGTGAACACTGTGAGTTTCTAGAATGAGAGGCATAGGAAGGAGTTGTGAGGGTTCATTATGATTGAGGAAATCATCCTCTGAGCATAATTTATTCCTCCCTTTAATTTATTCTCCTTATTGTAGCATTAAAAACCTATACTCTCGATGTTTACATTTATTTTCTTTTTCTTTGCTTTGTAGATAGAGTTACTGTGACACCTGTGCCCGAAATTTTAACCCTTCTCGAGTAATTTGCAATTATGGATAACCCTATGGACTTGAAGTATTAATAAATGGGTTATTTTTAATATTTGAATGTTCTTATGACCTCTGAGAAATTAGTTGGGAATTGAATGTCCAAATTAAAAATAAAAATTTAATTAAGTCATTTGAACGAGATCGTTATCTCGTTCGAACGAGATTCACTGGTTCGAACGAAGCCTCTTCCTCATTTGAATGGACATCCAACGAGCATCGAAAGACCGTTGAACTACCTAGATTTCCCACCTCGTTATATAATTGTTCGAATGAGATCCGTATTCGTGTTCTAATGAGATGTAGTTTCGTTCAAACAACTTGCTCAGGAATATTTAATTTCAACCTTTTCTTTTGTACTGTCAATATATGGGCCCTTGGATTTTTGAGCTATCATGCTCTGGAGGCAACATATCATAAAAAAGGATTGGGCAAGTGGGTATCCATTGGGTAAAGGACTTTTTTTAGGGGGTGGGGTTATGGGTTGTTTAAAATAGAGATGGGTTGGGGTTCATTCTCACCCATTTTTAATCAAATAAAATCTCTCTCTCTCTCTCTCTCTCTCTCTCTCTCTCTCTCTCTCTATTCAAGACATCTTCTTCCTCCTTAAGCCATATTCCTCCATAGTTACACCTTATTCCACCGTTTTTACCCATCTTCAAGCTTTATTCTTCAACTAAAAACGTTGTTCAAGGTAGAAGTTAGGTTGAGTGGATAAAGTAGGAGCATTCAGCTACTTTTGAAGAGCTTTTGGAGCATTATTGGAGTCTAGAGCTTGTCTCATCATCTTCTTCCTTGTTCTCCTCTTCAAACCTTAAGGTAGGTTTTCCTCTTTAAGCTTTTAAGGTTTAAAGCCATTAATACATATAGGATGCTTGTTAGAACATGATTTAATATTGTAAATGAAAATATTTCCTAGTATGTTTGATTCCTGCAAAAATGGAGTTTTAACAAAACAAGACCCAAATGGGGTTTTAAAGAACAAATAGTATTTTTAAGCATGAAATATGAAGAGTAAGAGCATAAAATGTAAACTCATATTAATATCTTATTTAGATTCATATTTTAGGGTTTTTAAGATTGAAATCCTCCAAAACATGAGTGGAAACATGTAGTATGTTAGTACGTGACATCTAGATTTGGTAAATGATGGTTAAAATGGGTTTTATGAGAAATTAAGAAGGTTTGGAAAATCAATCCTTAAATGTGTTATAAATATTGTTAAGAATAAAGAAAGACAACGTTTGAGACTACATATGATAATAGGGCAAAGTAGTGGACCTTTTGCTAAAATGGCCTTCAAAATATTAAATGTATTTTATGTAGTTTGGACATAAAACGGTGGAACACGACTTTGAACATAAAATTATAAAAATGGTTTTTAGAGAAAAAATGGCAATTTCTAATGCCATAATAAATGACATATATTTTTCATAAGGTTGCGATGAATAAAAGGGTAAAATGGTAATTTTAATAAAATTGAGGGTCCTAGTGGTTGGACTTCCTCGTTAGACCTTATCGATCAATTTTTGTGAAAAATGGATGAAGTAGATAAAATGGCATGTAGACGATACGAAATGATGAAACGAACCATAAAAGTGATTAAAAATGGTGAAATGACAAAATAATGTGAACATTTGCAAAAATGTTAAAACACATTAATAAGGACTCGGATGACACCGAAAATAATTAAGAAGGGCCCAGAGTCTTGGGGTGAAAGACCAAAAATCATTGGCCAGAGCATATGGTAGCATGGCCGACAATATGGAGCCCATTAAAGTATGCGGATATTTGCTAGATTTTGAGAAAAGATAATGCAAATGAAATGAATATGGTTGTGCTTAAAGAGTATAAATGAGACAACCTGTTCAAGCTGCCAGCTATCAAACCAAAGTAAGATAGGATCATGAACCCTATTCATCATGTAGAAATGTACCAGTCGGTAGTCGACATTTATTCGGTCTCCGATGAGATGAGATGTCGGGCATTCTCAAACACCCTTACCGGTGCTGCAAATGTATGGTACACCTCTCTCCCCAGGAATTCCATTGAGAATTTTAAATAGTTGGCCGAGAGGTTCATCCATGATTTCTTCTTTGGAGTGAAACCTCGAAAGAAGACAACACCTCTGCTATACGTCAAGAAAGGGAAAAATGAATCTCCGAGAGACTATATAACCCGTTTTAATAAGGAAAATCTAGAAGAAGAAGACTACGAGGAAAGCATCACAATGACTTCCCTCATGAGTGGACTGCAGAAGGGAAAAATCCTATAGAAGCTGGCCGAAGATCCTCCAAAAACCATAGCAGAACTCCTAGCCATGGCCAGGAGAGTCATGAATGCGGAGGAGGACATGGATGCCAAAGGAGAGGATGATAAAGAAAAAAGCGGGAGTAAGTTCCAGAAATTCAAATAAAAGGAAGGTAAGAAGAGGTCGGTGGATGACAAGTTTGCTGACTACACTTCACTAACGATCAATCCAGATATGATATTGAACGAGATCAAAGATGGTCGATCTCTGGGATGGCCAGAAAAACTGAGAGATCCTTCTCACAAGAGGGATAAGAGCAACTGGTGTGAGATCCACAGGATCACGACCACACTACTTATAAGTGTTTTGCACTTGAAGATAAAATCAAAAAAATATTGAAGTAGGGAAAGCTTAGAAAATATGTTGATAAAAGCGGTGCCAGAGGCGACAGAGATGACCTAAGGAAGAGATGAGACAACAAGCCTAAACAGGATGTCCAAGAAAATAGAAACGATGATGTCTCTGATGATGATGATTAGGCCGATCTTAGCCTTCTGCCAAAGGTACGTGCACCCAAAGTTTGGTTAAATATGATCTATATAGGAGTGAAGATGATATGTGATGGTTCAGCAGGTGGTGGCAAAGTTGTGGCTGACGGGAAGGCCCATGTCGCATAAGCTTAAGTAGTCTCAAAAGTGAAGTGGTAAACTCAACATAAGTTGACCACAAGCCGAGTAAGAGTAAGAAGGTGGATATGAACACCCTAGAGATAGGTTTCTCAAGATTAGACTTCAAGGGGATCCTCACTTTTTATGATGACCCACTAGTGATTACTACAAGGGTGCATGGATATGACATTCCTAGAATACTTATCGACGAAGGAAGTTCAGCTGACGTGATGTTTTGGGAATGCTTCAAGGGTTTGGGTCTTAGCAAGAAAAGACTTATCCTATACCATAGGGATTTGATCGGCTTCAGTGGTGAAAAGGTCCATCCCCTACGGGTATATAAGATGGATGCTTGTTTGGGGACCTAGCCAAGGTGCCTTGCCAAAAAGATAAACTTCTTTGTAATGGATGAGAATGTCTATTTAGATTATAATATCATCATGGGAAGGGTATCCCTCAAGGAAGTTGAGGCAGTGCCCTCTATTGTACCCCAAATGATAAAATTCTTAACTCCCTATGGAGTAGGGGAAGTTCAGGGTGATCAAGTAGAGGCACGTGAATGCTACTATAACTCGATCGAAGAGAGAAAAGCTTATAAAAAAGCCACAACCACATACAACATTGATACTATTGACCTAAGGGACGAGATAAAGTTGAAGAAAGGTGAAGCCACTGAGGAGGTAGAATCCATCATCCTCAATGACGACGAGCCAAAAAAAATGTCCAAATTGGAAAAGCCTTGAAGAAATAAATAAATGATGAACTGGTCGAGTTACTGAGAAAGAGACAGACTATTTTTTCCTAGAGTCATGAAGACATGCCAAGAATAGACCCAAAAGTTCTCTGCCATAAGCTGAATGTGGATGAAGGAATGAAACCACTTAGATAGAGGCGACGAATATACTCTAGAGAAAAGTATGACGTGATAAGAGATGGAGTTAAAAAGTAAGAAAAGGCAGAGTTCATCTGATAAGTGGTCTACCTAGAGTGGTTGTCTAATGCACTCATCCTACCAAAGACAAATGATAAGTGAAGGATGTGTGTAGACTTTATCGACCTGAATAAAGCTTATCTAAAAGATAGATTCTCTCTCCTAAGGATCGATCATATGGTAGATGCCACGGCTAGGCACGAGTTGATGAGCTTCATGGATGCCTATTCAGGCTAGAACTAAATCTTTATGGACCGAGATGAGGCTGAGAAAACCTCCTTCATCACAGATAAAGGAACTTATTACTACAAAGTCATGACCTTCAGCCTAAAAAATATCGGGTAAATATATCAAATACTGGTGAACACGATGTATAGGAATAAATTGGCAAAACCATGGAAGTGTAAGTGTATGGCACGTTAACAAAAATCCTCAAGGATGAGACACATGTGGACGAAATTGAGCGCACCTTTAACACCATAGATGAATACTTGATGAATTTTAACCGTATTAAGTGTGTGTTGGAGGAAGGAGCGAGAAAATTCTTGGGATTTATTGTTAACCAGCGGGGAATAAGTCAAATCCTGAAAAGATCAAAGCCTTGATTGAGATAAAGACCCTGAAGATCATTAAGGATGTATAGAGGCTGACATGATGAGACACTGCACTGAACAGGTTCATATTAAGGGCCACGGAAAAGTGTCATCCCTTCTTTAAAATATCAAGGAAAGCCTATGAATGGGATGAAGAATGTGAAAGAGCCTTCAAAAAGCTTAACACTTATTAGGGCTGAATAATGCAGTTGTGCCAGCCAGTTCAAGGAGAGAATCTTTATTTATACTTAACTGTATCTAGGTCGGCCATTAGTGCAACGATCATACAAAATGATGATGGGGTATATAAGCCGATATATTTTAATAGTAAGGCCCTTCAATAGGTACCCTAAGATAGAGAAGTTGGTGTATTCCCTAATTCACGCTTTGAGTAAGATGAAACCTTATTTTCAATCCCATACGATGATCATCCTCACTGACTCCCCTCTAAGGCAGGTCATCCATAAACCCAAGAAATCGGGTAGGTGGATGGCTTGGTCCATTAAGTTGGGAGAACTTGATATTGTATACTAGTCGAGAACAATAATTAAAGATCAAGATTTGTACGATTTCGTAGCTGAGTTCACTTGGGATGAGGCCGATATTGAAGAGTTTTTCGTACCGACAACTAAGTAAAAAAAAGCAAATGGAAGCTCGGCTAAGGCCGCGACAAGTTCAATAAGGCCTATCATGGCCGACACTGAAGAAGAATTTTTTTTGTTTACAAATAGAGTCCTGGGTCAAAGGGACTTATTAGAAAGAGGCACAATTTGTGGCTTGTTTATAGACGGCTCCCCATCTGAAACAGGAAGTGGAGCCGGGTTGATAGTATTAGCCCCAGATGGAACTGACATAGAGTACGCCCTGAGGTTCAGCTTCAAATTAGCTAATAATGAGTCGGAGTATAAAGCGCTTTTGGCATGACTCTCCCTTGCCAAAGCATTAAATATTGGCCAAATTTTGGTTCACAGTGACTCCTAGTTAATGGTAAATTAGATCTTAGGAGGATATGAGGCGAAAGATAAAAGGACGGCCAAATACTTAGCACGAGTTAAGAAAGTGCTGATAAAATTTAAAGAGGTAAAGGTCAAAAGAATCCCTCAGCTAGAGAATAGCCAAGCTGATGCTGTAGAAAGGTTAACATCTGCAATGAGAACTGAGATAAGACAATCAGTGCCAGTAGAGATCCTGTATAGGTCGACCATTGAAGAGGATGACAATCCAGTTGAGTTTTATTTAAACATAAACCTAGGAGCATCATGGATGTATCCCCTCATCCGACACATCATAGAAAGTTCACTACCAGAATTAAAAGTTGAGAGGAAGAAGTTGAGATATAAGGCAACAAAGTTTTCAATAATAGAAGATGTCTTGTACAAAAAAGGGTTCCTCCTCCCTTTACTACAATGCGTTCATCCCACTGAGGCGGAGTATGTATTGAAAGATATGCATGAGGGTTCCTGCTCAAGACATTTCGGAGGAAGGTCTTTGGCAAAAAGAATAGTTACTCAGGGTTACTGGTGGCTAACCTTGTCCAAAGACGCAGCCGAATCTGTGAAGAGGTGCGATAAATTTCAAAGATATGCCTGCATCCCTCATCAACCCCTGTCATCTATCACTTCCCCTTGGCCATTTGCAGCTTGGGGAATTAACCTGGTGGACCCCTGCCTAGGGATATAGGCAACTATAGATACCTAATAGTGGAGATTGACTATTTATCAAAATATATAGAGGCCGAGGCTATGATCCTTATAACCGAGACGAAGACCTTTAAATTTATTTGGAGGAATATCATCTATAAGTATGGTTTGCCAAATAATTTGATTTCCAACAACGGTAAAAAATTTATGAACTAGTATCTAGAGGCATATTATAAGAAGGTCGATATCAAATAGTTCTATTTAGCATGAGGCCGACCTCACAAAAATGGTTAGACAAAGGTGACCAACATGACTATCGTAGATGTGATAAAAAAGAAGCTTGAAGACGCCAAGGGTTTGTGGACATAAGAAGTACATGCCATTTTGTGGTCCTACAGGACGACAGAGAGAACACCAATCGGGGAGAACCCTTTAATGCTTCCCTATGTCTTAGAGGCCATGATACCCATTGAGATCGACCTACTTAGTCATAGAGTCTAAACATTCAGCTTGAAGGAAAATATAGACTGGACTTGGATCGAGAGATGAGAAGTTGCAAAGGTCAGATAGGCTGATTATTAACAGAGGACAACAAAGTTTTACAATAAGAGTATTAAGGCCAGGCCGATAATAGTTGGGTATCAGATTTTGAAGAAGACCTTGTAGAAGCCTAACAAGCTCCAGCAAATTGGCATGGCCCATACAAAGTCACTGAAGAAGTCATTCCAGGCACCTATAGACTTGAGAATTTAAAGGGAGAGCCATTCTCAAGCCCATGGAATGCTGACCATTTGAATAAATACTATCACTAGAATTTTTTATAAATTTCATTTTACCATTGTATTAATAATATTCCAGAGTAATGAATGAAAAAGTTTCAAGTGTTCTCTAATTTTTTCTTATACAAAGTGTTCAAATGCTTGATTCAACTTGTCCTAAGCTTAAAAACATCATTCATATGGTGAATTAGCATTAAGTTACTCTCGATGACACGAGAAACCAGATGAGACTTATCTCGTCCATTGATTCTTAATGACATTGAGAGGGGGGAACAGTGTGATAACATCACTAAGATGGTGAAAAACACAAAGAACCTTTGAAAATCATTTAATTATGGTTTATTTAAACATCATAACGTGGTGGTATCAGAGTCAGACTTTCTTGACGAGACGACAGTACAGGATGGGACAACACTCATCCATACACTTTAAAAATGATTAAAGAGGATTTGTAGTTAGACATCATTAATTTAGTGATTCAAATTTTAAAATCATTTAATTATGGTTTATTTAAACATCACAAAGGGGTGGTATTAGAGTCAAACTCTCTTGGTAAGATGACAGTGCAGGACGAGACGACACTCATCCATACACTCTTAAAAATGACAAGAGGGGACTTGTAGTTAGACATCATTAATTTGGCTATTCAAATCTAAAAACATTTAATTATGGTTTATTTAAACATCACAATGTGGTGATCTCTAATTTAAAAAATCATTAAGTTGGTTGAATTACTTCTCGGCTAAGGATGAGATTATATCCACAATCAAAAGGTCGTAAGGTTACTTAACAGTAATTATGCTAAAACCAAATAGACACAACATAATTAGAAGAGTTGGCAAAATTAAGAGATACAAATATTTGCATTCAATAGCATTTAGCAAAGTTTGAAGACGAGAGCAATTGAAACGAGGATACATATGGATTTTTCAAATAAAAGTTATACCATTAGAACTCAAAAATTAGAAGCTGTTCAAATTTTACACAAGTAAAGGGCATCAGGCCATATATGGACGCCCTAACAAAAAATTGAAGGTTCAAGTTATTTGATTCCCCTCAGTCTCCACCTACGCCAACATATCAATGGAATAATTCTTCTCGACCTCAATAGTTGCATCCTTCTCAGCCTCATCTTGGCTCTAGATGGTCTCAGCCTCGTCCTCTCTCGGTCCGTTGTCGTCACCCTTATCATTGACTGTTTGGATAGTCAGTTCAGGTTGTGCAGACCCCTCAATCTCGATCAAAGTTATCATGTCCAGTGGGTCAGAGAAATCAAAGGACTCGAATTGTTAAGCCAAGTATGAGACGTTAGGGAATTTTAATGTGGCCCATCAGTAAGCAATCTTAGCACATCTCTCAAGGTACTGGAGACTGTACTGTAAGAATTCCTCATATGACTTAAATATTCAATTGCCTTTTGTTTAGCTTCATCAAGAGCCTTCTCAACAACCATTTTCACTTTCTCTTTCTCCTCGATCGCCTGCTTGTCGACCAAGTCCCTAGTTGCGGTATCATGATCAGTGTTTAGCTTGTTAATGGCCTCAACATGTTGGCTCTTGAGGGTATCTATTGCCCTCTTATGGTTATTCTACTTAGTCAAGATCTGTTTCTTCAAATTATTCTCATTTTTTATGGCCTCTCGGGCCAGTCGAATCTTAGGAAGCCTCTATTGGGACCACTGGTGGACCTTTTTAAGAGACAAGTTGGACTACAAAAAATATGAGATATTTGTACGAGACGATGCTACACACTAAAGACATATATGAAATAAAGGTATACGAGTTATTATGAAGATAAGACTTGAACGGTCCTATGGAGACAGAAGTCACTCAGAAGAGAGACATCCATAGATTCCAAAAAATAATCATCAATCTCCGGTATTATGGAGGCCAGCACGTCAAAGTTCCTCCCCTTATTTCCTATGAGGGAGTCTGAGATGATTTTCAAATTGGCCAGGTGGGTCAAGAGGGCATCCTCATAAGAGATTAGTATTGCTCGTGTCGACATTATTCTGGATGAGTTTTCCTTAAGCTTCTTTTGTTGTTGGTGGGCATGGATGTCCTTAGGGACATCCTTCCTTTTCTTTATTCCATCGTCCTTGTCGAGGCAGCTAGTGGTGGATTTCTTTATCCATGGAGGGGGTGTAGACTTCTTCCCCACTTGTTTCATCAGACTGGCAAGGATGGGAGCAACCATCTTCCAAACAGGCTCAGATGTGTTCGGTGGACGATCTGTAAAGTAAAGACGAGGTTAGTAACAAATACAACAAAGGTATGCCATAACAGTTGCAAGAAAAATACTTACATAACTCAGTTAGGGGGTCCACCCCCAAACCTGTTTACTACAAAAAGTAGGGGGTCATCAATTGTTCAAACTCTACATGACCACCCTCTTTACCCTATTTCCTAATCTTCGCCACCTTCTTGCTAGCATCAACACACATACCTGAGTCTAATTGGGACGACATAGATGCTTTAGCCCATTTTTCAGGCACCCTAGGCTCTGAGGCGCTGCAGGCAACATCTGGGCTGCACTTTTAAGCTCCAGATTTGAAAAAATAACAGGGCTTCCAGTTGTGGTTAGATGTTTGATTCACAGTCAAGACTTTATTTGTCAGTTTACTAGCTACGAGATGATAATAGTCAGGTTGGGTTTTTGGAGACGACACATTATAACATCCCCTGAAAATGCTAACTGGAAGGTCAGTGTGATGAATCAACTTCCAGATCGACACAAAGCTAAGGATCATCTTCCAGTCATTGGGTGAGAGTTGAGAGGGGGAGAGACCTAAACCATCCAAAATAGCTCGTATAGTGGGGAGAATGGGCAACCTGAAGCCGACCCTAAACATCTACTTGTAGAGCGAAATCTCACCATCTTGGCTGTGAAGTGCTCTCTCATCCTTAAAAGGAACCCTCATGTTGATAGAGGGTCCTATACCATAAATATACCTCCAAGTCAAAAGATCGACCTCTGTAATTGTGCTGGAAAAGGATTAGGTGTAAGATGTATCAAGTGTATCCTCGGCCGAACAAGATTCATCGTCGGGGTTATCAGTCAGGACACCAACTAGTAATCGACAATTTACCACCTGGAAAGGACGACAGTGGGGCAACCATTGAAGGAGGCAAAACTGCAACCTTCACCCTCGACTGGTCTGGGTCTAAGATCTCTTGAATCGAGGAGTCTATACGGTTTAAAGACTCAACATTCTTACAGGACAAGGCTCATAAATGGACCCTTCTGAAGAGGATTTTAAAAGTCTCATATCTTTCTCGTAAGAATACCCACTCTCGACTGTGTGGGAGACAAAAGGATTATCATTCGTATCTGCAGACGATTCAGACATTGAGTCACTAAGTTCAACAATGGGAGGGCATACGAAAGCTAATAACTCTGGATGGATTATAAGTGTAGGATCGGCCTCGACCCTACGCTTAGCAGCGGCCTTAACTTCTATGCTTCATATCTCCCTAAAATACCTCTCCTTAAGAGTTGGATACTGTTCGCCTAACTCGTATAAATTTTTAACATCCAAAAAAGTTTTGGGTTGACCATAAGATCAAAGAAGGGGAACTTAACCATTTTAAGAAGGTAAGAACAAGAACACTGGTTAGGGTTTTTACCCGAGGAGGTGATCGATGAATCACCAGAATATCTAAATCCAGATGGAAATGTATTGAAAACCCAAAAAATTTCCCTAGTGACACCTATTACTACCTAAAACATCCAAGAATACTAAAAGCTAAGCCTTAAAACCAACCAACCCATTGCCGAAAAATAAAGAGCTCTTCTAAAAATGGAAAAAAAGAAAACCAAGCAAATAAAAACTTAAAACAGAGAGAAATCGATGGATACAAGTTACGTGGTTGAAGAAAAGTTCTTAAAAGGAAGGATATAGCACAAAAGGAGTCTCGAATAGCAAGAATCGAAGGAGAAAATAGTGGGAATGTTAATAGAAGTTTCATTTTGATAGGCACACGAACGCGACGTCGGTCAGGATGCCGGTCGTTGTTGTTCATTTCGCCGCGTCTATGAAAAAACCCAAGTTACGACTACACTTACGATACAAGTATAGCGGTAAGTCGGGTATCGAATCCACAGGGAGTGTTAGTATATCTCGTAATCGATTTATTAATTTAGGAATAAAAGTGTAAAAGGTGATGTGTACTTGTAAATAAAAGAAAAGAGAGAAGTTAAGTCTAAATAAAAGTAAAGTGAGGATCGGGATAACGTCAAACCATACGGATCGAAATAACTAGTAATCAAAATTTCGGCTCGAGAGCAATTTAATCGAGCATCCTCAATTAATCGTAAACTTCACGCAATAAGGAATTTAAGTCAAAGTTGAGTGAATAAGCATTAATCAAAAATTGGTCCCACACAGATTAAATTTGGATTATCACTATAAACACTAACGTTGCATGACAGAGAAAGTTAAATGCATAATAATACGACTTTAATTCGCACGGGTTTAATTAAACGCACTTTTGTACAAAACCTAATTTTCGGAGCTCGGGGCCCGGTAATGGCGGAATGAAATCCCGACCCTATTTATCTAAGAGTAATACATGAATTAAACTAAATTAAACCCATTAAATAAGAAAACAAGAAATAAACACAATTAAACTAATTACAAAGTAGGGAAACTAATTATCTGGGAAAGGAAAATAAAGAACAAAACTATATTAAAGGAGATGATAATGAATAATTCAATCTTACAAAACCAAATGGATGTCACCCCAAGAAGAGAAGAAGATGAGCTCTCAAAACCAAACCCTAACCTAAAATATCTTCTCAAAATTAAGTATTTCTGATAATACAACAAAAGTCCCTTATATAGTAAGTTGGGAGAAAAGAAAAGAAGAAAGAAAAGAAAAGGAAAAGTGGAAATAAATATCTGGTATACGTGATCGATCAATCGTAGGGGCGCGGTCGACCGCACCTTAAAGTTAAAGCCCACTATCTCCTTTCCATGGAAAAAGTTCAAACCGCGGTCGACCGGTACTCTATTTTTGGCAGCTATTCCTCCTGTTTTGGTTGGATTTTTTTTCTCTTCAGCTGAAATTGCCATAACTTCTTCGTTACGGATCAGATTCACGCACTGTTCACGGCCACGCGAAGATTGAGAGGAAGGCTACAAATTTCGTGTTGGGATAAGTGCCCAAACTGTGAAAAGACTAAAATGCCCTTGAACGTGCGATCGCGTACGGAAATTAGACGGAATGCGTCCGAACTTCACACTTAGCATTAAAATACCTATAAAAGCTTAATTAACCCCTACAAAACATGTTAACATAGAAATTCGAGGTTGTCTGGTTAACGAGCATAAATATAGGGAATAAGATACCCGAGGGGGCTAAAATGCGTAGGTTCGAGGGATGAAATACACAATATTTGCGTATTATCACACCCCCTAACTTACACACTGCTAGTCCCTAGCAATGAAATAAGATGAAACAAGAACTACAAGTAGACCAAAGATAAGAGAAAGTACAAAAATGGAAAAAATAGATAATGCCACTTTCGCAGGCAATTCGATTGCGTTTAGCGTATACAATAAGCCATTAAACGCCTAGGTTACCATAGTGGACGAGTGTCGTCTAGTGAGGGTTTTCAGGGATGAAACCCACAAACATTAAATTTCCTCAAAATGTATGGCCAAATAACCAATAAGCCAAACTCAACAACAATTAGATATTTCAACATATTATTAACAAAGCAAAAGAGAAGTTTGCCCATCAATCCGCAACTATTAACATTAAAAGAATAACTACATGGAATTGAAACCTCAAATCTGAGTGGGGTGTATGCACATGCGAAAAGCTTTGATTCGGTAAAAATGCCTATAGCCCGGATAATAATTAAAGCAAGCTTCCACTCAATCCTCTTCGGATATCACACTCAACAAATAGAAGCACTCGGAAAAGGGTGTAACACACGGGACATGCGGGCATAAAGAGTAATTGTAAAAGAAAATAAGGCCGTGCACATGTCATTGATGAATAACGCAATATAAAGTGAAAAATACAATCTCATGAAAGGATATCGCATATTAAACAATGTGAAATCCACTTAAACAAATTATCGCTAATGTTCGACCTTTGAATCACGTTACCCTAAAATCAAATAGGACTTCATTGGTTGTAATGTAGGTTAGGTTGGGGGTATGAAATGAAAGGATGTATTTACGGATTCAAAAGATGTTCGGAGATGAAAAACTTGGGATAATGGAAAATAGCGAGCAATTTCAAAAGTTGAAAATGTTTTCCAAACAAACATTAAATATATCAATCGAGAGAGTAACAAGGTTTATTGAATCACTATAAAAAATATATACAAATTTCTTTATTTCTTTTTCTTTTCTTCTTTTTTTCACTTTTTTCTTTTATTTTCTCTTGTTTTTTATTTCTCGTTTTCTTTTCTTTTTCACTACACTTTTTCTTCTTTTCTCACTCTTTTCATATGCTTAAATTGCAACCACACTACACAACATCATTCAATCCCAAATATCATTCCAAACATAGGTAAGAAAGGTAATAAGTATGGTTTAAAACTCCAATGTGGAGTTGGTTAGGGGATTTGGGACGAAAAGAATGGTCATAATAGGGATCAACGGGGTTGACTAGGGACATGTATAAGGGTAAGGGTAAGTTCGTATGGGTTAAAAAACAAAGAGGGCCTATTATCCTTTCCTAAAGTTTCAAGTTATTCTCTATACTTAACACCGTTGAAAATCATGCTCAAGTGATAATTCAATTAATATGCAATCAATGAAAAGAAAATGAGATCGCCAACAAGATACGTTATTCAAGAAAGAGAAAGAGTAATGTATAAGCACTCGGAAACGAAGAAAATCATGAAGCTCGCTAGGTTTTTATTGTACACATAGCAACAAAAAGATACCAAGCTATAATTGTCATACCGAATGATTTTAGAAAATATGATCAAGTGCTCATGGGTTTTCAAGGTTTAATTCATGAATTTATTCTCAATATTGAGTAATTTGAGGATTAAAGTTTAATAACATGAATTTTTTTAGAAAATACATCATTGAGCTAGCAATTGGATTGGGAAATTATTAAATTTATCTTAAGAAATTAAGGCAAAAAGCCCAAGAAAGGAGAAAACAGAAAGAAAGTCTTTTTGAAGTTTTTTTAATTTTTACAAGAAAAGCATGCTTGAAAATAACATATAATCAAAATCATGGACACTACCAATGAATGGATAGAATATCCCACTCCGCCTAACTTAAAACCCGACATTGCCTTTAATGTTAATTAAGAACCAAGTTAAAGAAGGAAAATAACGATATTGCCCAAAATGGAGTGATCTCCGGAAAGTACAAGTCCAATGGTTCTATAAAACATGTTAGTACCAAGGCATAACAAAAAAGAAGAAATAAAACTTTAACTAATTACACTAGACTAAACTAAAAGGAAAGAAAAACTAAAAAGAAAGAAAGAATAAAAAGCTAACTATGTACAACCTATCATTTAGACTCCTAACTAACTATACACTAGAAGCCTAAATTTTTGAGGGTCCACCCAAAATACAATTTGACTTTGGAGGATCAACGGTGGACCCTCCCTTTCATGCATGCCTCCTGGAATATAGGAATGCCGTTCAAACAGCGGAAGGCATGTGGGTGGTGGAAAAGGTGAATCATCCCCAATTGAAAATTTGGGAGTGAGGATGTGGGGCTTGGATACGACGGGTGACAAATACACAAGGGGACAAAAAAAAACTGAATTTTCTCCAGAATATTTTTCAATTGGAATGGGAGGGGACGCACATGGAGGCAAAGATGCCTTCATGGAGAGCAACTCGAGCAATTACTCCTCGTCGGTGAAAAGGTTAAACATTTTAAAGTTCGGCACCGATTCATCGGGTACTTGAGACGGTGTGATAATGGAGAATGAAAAGGGGGGAGGAAAGAAATTCAAACTCAAGAGATGAGTTATCATCACTCAAAGTTGGAATGTCGAAAGAGTTAGGATCATTTTCAATGAAACTTTCTTCTTTGGGATCCAAAGAAGAAATCAATTCATTGCAAATCGATACTACATCCATTTCATCCTCACTTTCATTATCTATTAAACCATAGGACAACTCAAGAATGGTTTGTTCCAAAGTAGGAAAAAAATCCTCATTTGGTTCAAAACATTCCTCGACTTCAAAGGAGTACGGGGATTTTGAGAATTATCATAATGGTTACCGAAAGGATTAGAGTAAGACATGCTAACTCCAATAAAGGCTCGAGATGGCTATTTCCACAAGGATGATGTGCGCACGGCAAAATTCAAGATTTTTAGGCGCTCAAATGTAGCAGTCCTGCAAAAAAGGTTAAAACAAAGAATACAAATACAAAAGAAAAAATACTACGAAATAATAAGACAATTACAATCTATAACAAAACATTCTCCGACAACGGTCAGGACGCCGATCGTTGTTGTTCGTTTCGCTGCATATATGTAAAAACTTAAGTTACGACTACACTTGCGATACAAGTATAGCGGTAAGTCGGGTATCGAATCCACAGGGAGTGTTAGTATATCTCGTAAATGGTTTATTAATTCAGGAATAAAAGTGTAAAAGGTGATGTGTACTTGTAAATAAAAGAAAAGAGAGAAGTTAAGTATAAATAAAAGTAAAGCGAGGATCGGGATAACGTCAAACCATACGGATCGAAACAACTATTAATCAAAATTCCGGATTGAGAGCAATTTAGTCGAGCATCCTTAATTAATCATAAACTTCACGCAATAAGGAATTTAAGACAAAGTTGCATGAATAAACATTTAATCGAATATTGGTCGCACGCGGATTAAATTCGAATTATCACTATTAACACTAACGTTGCATGATAGAGAAAGTTAAACGCATAATAATCCGACTTTAATTTGCGCGGGTTCAATTAAACGCACTTTTGCACAAAACCTAATTTTGCGGAGCTCGGGGCTCGCTAATGGTGGAACGAAATCCCGACCCTATTTATCTAAGGGTAATACATGAATTAAACTAAATTAAACCAATTAACTAAGAAAGAAAGAAATAAACACAATTAAAATAATTACAAAGCATGTAAACTATTTATATAGGCAAGGAAAATAAAGGACAAAACTATATTAAAGGAGATGATAATGAATAATTCAATGTTACAAAACCAAATGGAGGTCACCGTAAGAAGAGAAGAAGATGAGCTCTCAAAACCAAACGCTAACCTAAAATATCTTCTAAAAACTAAGTATATCTGATATTACAACAAAAGTCCCTTATATAGTAAGTTGGGAGAAAAGAAAAGAAGAAAGAAAAGAAAAGGAAAAGAGGCAACAAATATCTGGTATATGCCGTCGACCGGTTGCAGGGGCGCGATCGATCGTACCTTCAAGTTAAAGCCCACTATCTCATTTCCAAGGAAAAAGTTCAAGCCACGGTCGACCGGTCCTAAAACCGCGGTCGACCGGTACTCTATTTTTGGCAGCAATTCCTCATGTTTTGGTTGGATTATTTTACTCTTCCGCCAAAATCGCTGTAACTTCTTCGTTAGGGATCAGATTTGTGGACCGTTTGTGGCCACGTGAAGCTTGTGAGGAGGGATATAACTTTCGTGGATTGTTGGGTCAGGTTCCCAAACTATGAAAATACTAAAATGCCCTTGAACGTGCGATCGCGTACGAAAATTATCCGGAATGCGTCCGAACTTCACACTTAGCATCCAAATACCCATAAAGGCTTAATTAACCCTGACAAAACATGTTAACATAAAAATTGGATCTTGTCTGATTAATGAGCATAAATATAGGGAATAAGATACCCGAGAGAGCTAAAATGCGTAGGTTCGAGGGATGAAATACGCAATATTTGCATATTATCAGTTTGCACAAGGACTCAAAGTGGGAATACGTTTGAAATGAAGAGAGAGAAAGCCATTAAATGTGGTGTTTAAACCACCAAATCATTGTTCACAGGTCCTAAGAGAGCCATCATGAGGGCACCAAACCCTAAGCGACCTGCAACCGCCTATACTTGTGTGATCCACTAACCTATGAGAACATTGACATGTGTCATCTCTAATATATCGAGCTACAGACCAACAACCAAGTGTCACTTCAATAGCCATCACCAACTCAGATTTAGCATTGAAAGGATAGATCAACCATCAGTGAGAAATGTCTCATCGACCCTTTACCCCCAGAACCCTCAACCTCCTACTCACATTGAGGGCTAAGGGCAAGGGGGTGATTGATATACCCAAGTGTCATCTCCAAAATTCATCATCCACATATGTTATGAATGTTTGATATGATTAGCCTATCGCATTTGTTCACACCCATTCATCCCATTTACACAATTTGCTTATCTTAGTGTAAATTCATGGTGTGTGTTATTTTTGTAAAATTATTTTTTCTTAAAAAATATTTGAAAAATCAAAAATATATTTTGGAAGCCTTTTGAGTTTATCCTTGAATGAGCTTATTAGATATATATTTGTGATGATTTGTTATGCTTGCCGTGGCACTTCGTATTTATTATGATTTATTCTTTTTCTTTTCTATTTCGGATAAATAAAAAAGGGGAGAACGAATTAAGAATTACGGGGAAGTGAGAGCTGTAATTATGGGGATACTTGATTTGATTTGATATTTGATTTATGTATATTTATCTCATTTCAAACTCTGTACGTCACGAAGGTATTTACTTTGTGTATTGTGCGTAGGACTTTGATGAGGATTTGGAAAGCACACAAAAAGAAAAGCAAGTAAAGCAAAGAGATTTGAGGATTTAAAAGTTGAAGATTTTTTGAAGACTTGCATATTTAGTATCTTTCCACTTTTGGGTTCATGGGAGGGTATTAGATTTGTATAGGATATTTTATTGATAATTCGGATGTTTTTATTTTGTACCGGAATAGACATAGGGGGATATTTGTAAGGACATATTTTCCATAGTCCCTAGTTTACATTTAATATGTCGTATCCTGTTACAACCGTCAAGGATGTTCACATTCACACGTTCAAGAAGACATATCCGAATATCATGCATCTTCAACATCTACGTGACATGAGGTATACTTTGGTATAGTTTTTTTTGAGTTGCTTAGATTTTTTACTAAGTATTGGGATACTTTTTATGAAATGTTTTTTTTTATCAAATCAGGCATTTTTCGAACTTAAAATATTTTTTAAAAGACCTATAGACGGAGTTTTAAGAAATAAATTTTTTTCTCTTATCGTTCAAACGACAAGGACATGTCGATCAAAGGTCACGAGATGCCTCGTTTCTTCCGTGCATCAAATGACCACGTACTGTTTTATTTTTTATTAAGTCATTTATTGAGTAGTTCAAAAGACTTCTCACTATCGTTCAAATGACATGCTGAAGTCGTTCAAACGGCGTTCTCCGCCTCAAAATATTTTTTTAGCCTATAAATACCTATTTCGTGAAGCTTTGAAATTAATATTTTTACTTTACGCAATCTGCAGAACTACTGCAAATAAGTCTTAACTTTTTAGGGATAAAAACCATTTTGATTCACACAAACACATCCCAATTACTTTTGTGAATCATCTTTGGAACCCAAACACTTCTTTGTTGAAGTTTATTCATGTGGAGTGTTGTCTCTACTGATGACTTAGTGATACTTGAGGTTAGTCACTACTAAAGGAGGAGTTGCGATTCTTGAGGGAGTCATTACTAATCTGAAGGGAGAGATCTTTATAGATTTCTGCGGAAATTTATTGTAGTGTTTCACTTGTAAGTTTTAATGTTATTATTCACATTTTATTAGTGAAATAAAAGGTTTTGCCCTGCGATGATTTTTCCTGAAATTATTTATTTGCATGCTTGTTGATTTAATGATTTCAATCACATAGATGCATGTTTAAGGTTTATTAAAATTGGAATTTGATTTGTTTGATATTGACATTTAATTAAAAAAATTAATCAATTGAAAATTTATGAAATCTCAAATTGGTATCACATCCCTCTTTCTCATCAAGTTCCTTGGCCATATGTTTTTCGACAAGGGAATTTTCGTTGACCCTTCCAAGGTGGAGGCTGTTCTGGGATGGGATAGGCCACGGATAGTCGTAGAAGTACATAGTTTATTGGGTTTGGATGGTTACTACCACAGGTTTGTGTAAGATTTCTTGAGGGCTGCATTACCCCTCACCACGTTGACTCAGAAAGAGTTACACTTTGAGTGGTCCGAGAATTATGAGGCGTCCTTTGAAGAAATGACGGTTAGGTTGACTTTTCATGCCCGTTCTTATTCTTTCAGAGAATGGAAAGGGTTACACCATGAATTATGACACTTACGGACCAGGTCTAAGTGCGGTATTAATGCAAAACAGTCAGGTAGTCTTTTATGCATCCCGTCAGCTAAAGTTGTATAAAAGGAACTATCCCACTCATAATTTATAGTTAGTTTTTGGGGTGTTCGCACTTAAGATCTGGAGGTATTATTTTTACGGAGAATGTTTTGAGGTGTTTTCTAATCATAAAATCCTTTAACATATTTTTCACACAGCGTGACCTCAATCTTCGTTAGAGAAGATGGATGGAATTGATGAAAGACTACGACTTCTCCTCAGAGTATCATTCGGTAAAGGATAATGGGTTGGTCGATGATCTTAGTCGAAAGTCTAGCCTTACTCTGGAAGCGTTGAAGTGTCACCGGACCAAGATTTTTAGTGAACTCTAAAAGTTCGATTCGCATATCCAATGGGGTTATGATAGGGTGTACCTTTGGGGTGTGGTGGCTAGGCCACTCATTCAACTGAAAGTTCTAGTTGCCCTGTCCTGTGATCCCGAATTCGCATAATACCATGACCGTATTCAAAGTGGTGAAGTGTTAGACACCCTTACGATGGATAAGGATGATAATGTGCGATACAAGGGTCGGTTGATTGTTCTGATTATTGATGAGCTTCAAGACGAGGTGATGTGGAGGCCCATCAGTTAAGCTTAACTATACATACCAGTACTACAAACATGTATAAAGACTTATGAAGATATTTCTGCTCGTCCGATATGAAGAGGGATATGGCGACATATGTGGCCAAATGCTACACTTGTCAGTAGGTGAAGGCTGAGCATAAGAAGCCAGCAGGGCTATTGCAACCATTACCCATGGATGAGTAAAAATAGGAGCATATCATGATGGGTTTGTCACAACCTCACCACAGTATGAGCATGGTCATGATGTAGTGTGGGTTATAGTGGATCGACTCACGAAATTCGTACACTTTCTACTAATTAAAGTCACGGACAACGTGGCTAAGTTGGCAAACTTATATATCCGAGAGATAGTCAGACTTCATGGTGTTTCGCTCTCAATTATTTTGGATAGGGATCGTCAATTCGTATCCTTGCTATGGAATACCTTTCAGTAAGAATTAGGTACTGAGTTGAGTATGAGTATATCGTACCACCCTGAGACCGACGGACAGTAAAAATGAGCCATCTAGATCTTGAAGATATGTTCAGAGCCTGCGCGCTCAATTTTTAGGGTAATTGGGTAAGCATAGAAATGGATCCCTATGAAGCTATTTATGGGAGGCCATATCGTTCTCCCATTTTCAAGGCAGATGTGGGTGAGAAGCATCTCACCAATTCGGATCTGATTAGAGAAATGATCGATAACATTCAGGTAATTTGACAAAGGCTCATGATGGCTTAAAGCCGATAAAAGAATGCCAATAATCGAGGAACACCTCTGGAGTTTGGAGTGGGTGACCATATACTGTTGAAAGTTAGAGCGAGAATTGGCAATCGACGGTTCAGGCATATGGGGAAGCTGACCCCTCAGTATATCGATCCCTTTGAGATCTTGGAACGGATTGGGGACTTATCGTATCGCTTGGAAATACCTCCACAGTTGTCCTAAGCTCATAATGTGTTCCACATTTCTATATTTAAGAAGTATCTTCACGATCCTCGATACATCATCGACTGAAGCCACATTGAGTTAGAGGTAGACATCACATTTTCGACATGACCTGTGTCCATTTTGGATCATGAGGATAGAGTCTTATGCAATAACATCATTCTGTTAGTGAAGGTTCTCTGGGAGTTCTAAGGTATCTAGGGTAAGATATGGGAGTGCGAGTTGAAGATGCGGGAGAAGCACCTAGAACTCTTTCCCAAGTTTGGTTGTTCTAATTTTGATGATGAAATCTCCCGAGGAGGGGAGAATGTAACACCTGTGATCGATATTATATCCATTCTCATGTAATTTGCAATTATGGATAACCCTCTGGGCCTTGAACTATTAATAAATAGGTTATTGTTTATATTTGAATGTTCTTGTGACCTTTACGAAATTAATTGGGAATTGGATGGACAAATTTAAAATAGAAAATTAATTCAGTCATTTGAATGAGAATTAGATTCATCCAAACAAGATCATTATGTTGTTTGAACGAGATTCATTGGTTTGAATGAAGCCCCTTCCTTATTTGAATGGACATCCAACAAGAATCGAATAACCCTTGCTCTGCCTAGATTTCCCACCTTTTTATATAGTCATTCGAACGCCATTCGTATTCTTGTTTGAATGAGATGCAGTTTCATTCAAACGACCTGTTCAAATTTTTTTTAATTTCAACTTTTCTTGTGTGCCGTTAACATATGGGTAATTGGATCTCTGAGCTATCAAACTTTGGAGGAAGCAGATCATAAAAAAAGGTTGGCCAAGTGGGTATCCATTGGGCAAAGGATTTTTGGTAGTTTTATAGGATCTTTAAGAGATAGATGGGTTGGGGTTCATTTCACTCATTTTTAATCCGCCAAATCTCTCTTTCTCTCTCTCTCTCTCTCTCCCCCTTTCTCTCTCTCTCCAACTCTCTCTTTTCAAGACATCTTCTTCCTACCTAAGCCATATTCCTCCATAGTTAAACCTTATTCTACCACTTTTACCTATGTACAAGATTTACTCTTCCACTATAAGCCTTGTTGAAGGTAGAAGTTCGGTTTAGTGGAGAAAGTAGGAACATTCAAGCTAGTTTTGAAGGGCTTTTGGAGCATTCTTGGAGTTTAGAGTTTGCCTCTTCATCTTCTTCCTTATGCTCATCTTCAAACCTTAAAGTAGGGTTTTCCTCTTTGAGTTTTCAAGGTTTAAAGCTATGAATACATATAGGATGCATGCTAAAACATGATTTAATATTATACATGAAAATATTTCCTTGTATGTTTAATTCTTGCTAAAATGGAGTTTTAAGAAAACAAGACCCAAATGAATTTTTGAAGAACAAGTAATATTTTTTACCTTAAAATATGAAGAGTAAGAGCATAAAATGTAAACTCATGTTATATCTAGTTTGGATTCATATTTGAGGGGTTCAAGGCTTGAAATCCTCAAAACATGTGTGGAGACATGTGGTATGTTAGTAGGTGACATCTAGACTTGATAAATTATGGTTAAAATGGATTGTATGAAAAAGTAAGAAGATTTAGAAAATTAGCCCTTAAATCATCATCATCATCCTTGCCTTAATCCCATCATAAGGGGTCAGTGCTTAAATGTGTTATAAATATTATTAAGAATGAATAAAGACAATGTTGGAGACTACATATGATATTAGGGAAAAGTTGTGGACCTTTGGCTAAAATGGTCTTCCAAAGATTAAATGTATTTTATGTATTTCGGACATAAAATGATGGAACACGATTTTGAAGATAAAATCATAAAAATGGTTTTTGGAGGAAAAATGATGATTTCTAATGCCATAATGAACTACATATGTTTTTCAGAAGGTTGTAATGAATAAAAGGGTAAAACGGTAATTTTGATAACATTGAGGGTCCTAGTGGCCAGACTTCCTCGTTAGACCTTATTGGTTATTTTTTTTTGAAACACGGATGAAGTATATAAAATGGCATGTAGAGGATATGAAATGGTGAATAGAACCGTAGAAATGATTAAAAATGGTGAAATGACGAAACAATGTAAACATTTTGCAAAAATGTTAAAACACATTAATAAGGACTCGGATGACACCGAAAATAATTAAGAAGGGCCCGAATCTCTGGGGTTAAAGACCTAAAATCACTGGTCAGAGCACATGGTAGCATAGTCGGCAGTGCAGAGCCTGTTAAAGTATGCAGATATTAGGGAGATTCCGAGAAAAGATATTGGAAATGAAATGAATATGGTTTTTCTTAAAGAGTATACATGATACAACCTAATAAAAAGGATAAAGAGGAGACTAAGGAATAGATTTTTATTAATTAGTCTCTAGACCTGGTAGAAGGTGGTATGATATGGCTAAGTGTGAGCATGAGGACATCGCTTGAGTGCGTTGCGTGATAGTTACATTAATACTAGCTAAATTGTCAAAAAAAAATTAGAGTTATTAAAATACATGTTATATGTATAGCTTAGTATTGCCCACCCTGTTGAGCATTCATTCACCCATGCTTTTTATATAAAAACACTACCCCATCCCAGATACATCGAGTAGAGACGTTGGAAAGGATGCCGGTAAGGCCCCTGAGGGCAGTCAACGTCAGGAGAGGCTCTGTCATTTTATTTAAACTGTCTTTGAAAAATAGGAATTGGGGCATTTAAATAATTTTATATGGGCCTTTCGCCACGTGATGTAATAATATAGTGATAACTATGATTTACCTCTTATTTGATATATCCAATTATAACCTCATCCCAGCCTGGGACTCGCGTGGTCCAAGACGACCTCATAAAGATAATTTTTTATAAGAGTCCCAAGTCAGCAGTCTCGACCTTGTCTACAGTCTTAGGCTGAGACCCTTCAACAGACTTATCCACCCAATAGTCTCATCTCGTTTACACTCTTAGCAGTCGAGACCTCGATTGGTCAACTAGCCCAACTCAAACTTGGCTCTACCGACCATCCGATCAACCGAGACTGTACTCCAGTATTCTCCATCAAATGGTCGAACAGACACCGGGGTTTCATACTCGTTCGGGCCGAGCCCCCCTCTACAATATGTCACCGTATGCGACATAGGACTTTAGAATGGTCAGTCCATGTGGGCAGGAAGTTATAACTGAATCACATGTGAACGTGGAGGAATATTTGCATCATCATTACTTATACATTCTAAAGTATAGTTGTCAAGATACTATTTGTGACTCCATCAAGGGCATTCACCTTGCATTTTGGGGGTTCATTGTGCACTCCAGGCACTATTTAAACCCATCTTCTTCCCCAGAAGAAAGGGTCCCAAAATTAAAAACCCTAGCCCAAGCTTTGCTCCTATTACTTTAGAGAGAGAAAGTAGTGAGAATTGTATCACTTAGGCCATTTGTGCACATTTTTATAGTGAAATTCATACTCACCTGCACAGTGGAGTAGGCCAATGGCTGAACCACTTATATGCTAGTGTTTATTCCTCTTCTCTTTATCTCCTTCTTCATTGCACCTCCAAAGCTATTCTTGATTGAGCTCATATAAGTTTACTTGTTGTTACTAAATTGGGTATCATCATTATTTATTTATTATTATTAGATTGAACTAATTTTCATAAATAAACCTTATTAATTGACTTAATTACTTAAAACGGTAATTTGTTTTCTCGAATTAAAACCAGTAATTTAATCCTCGACAAATGGTTAAATTAAAGGGTTTTTTAAATTATACAATTTGACTTTCCCCTTCCCCCTTTAACTCCTTGATTCGGTCCGGGTTGACCCAATTGTGACCCAAACCCTGATTGGGGCATTATAGTTACTCCATGTCGGAGTGATACTAACTGGAAGCTAGTAGACGACATTGTTAACTCTACTATTAAGACCTATGGGGAGTTGTCCCCTTTGGAAAAGCTTGCGGAGTTTGGGATTTTTTTTTACCCTCATCCTTTCAAACATCTTCGTAAGTTCTTTTACCTCGTACCTTATTTGTTTTTCGTCCTCACAGTATAATCATTTAATTATGATTTACGTTTGGTGCAATAAACCCTCTGACCTCACTGAAGAAGAGTGGGATATGTTGATCCCTAAGCCCATACGTGACCATGTAACTAACGTGGAGGGGATTTCAATGAGTCCACTGAAAAGATTAAGATAAAGGGTAAAGAACCAACCAGAAGCAATAATTTAAAAGGCAGAGGAATGACATTGGTCCTGTTGGATGATTTTAATATTAATGGGTATTAATGGTTAGAGAAAATGAAAGGTTAAAACCATCAATTAATTGGAATAAGAAAAGACAAAGGGAAGTGGGAAAACCAAAGTCCCACATTGGAAAAGTGTGAAAAAGTTAGTGGGTTAATAAATGCTTTTGTGTCATAAGAGATTACTTGTGTGCATTGAAGTGTATGCTACTAGTGTACACCTTAGGTCCAAGGATGGTGCTTTGCACCATCCGCACACGCGCGCGCGTGCGAAAGTGCGATTGGGCGTTTAGGGCGCTTTAGAGGCGCACTTTGCACTTCGCACGTACGCATCGTCGCGAGGAGCAGCAGGAGCCTTTGATTTTTGACAACGTCAAAAGATCAAACGGTCCAGATTAAATCCATAATAAATGACACATAATTATGGCGCGAGTGGATCTGAACCGTCGGATTTTGGCGCCACTTCGTTAAGTATTAATCCGTACAGTCGCATCTTTTTAGTTCAAATCTGGAACGTTAAAAAATATAGTTATATATCCAAGGGCCGTGATTAAATGACCTTTGGATGTGGTGTCTCTTCATGAACAGACACCACAAGAGGCTATATATAGAAGGCAAAATCCTGTCATAATGAATTCCGAAAATTCTCTTTCTCTCTATTATTTCTTCTTACCAATTTCATAGAGTGTTCTGTGGGTTATTATTCAAGTTTGCTACTTGAATAAACCCGTGGATTTGTTGTATCTTGGAGGTAATTTGCCTAGACCCGTTAGCAAACTCTGTACGAGTGGGGGCAAATAACACCTTAAGGACAGTAGTCTATTACGCCTCAAATCCAAACATCTGTTCATATTTTCTGCATAATTAAAAAATTCTTCAACAATCTTAAGGTGTTATTATGGAGGCAGAAAAGAATATGAATATGTTTCTGAATCCCAATGTGCATTTGGACCGCTTTGATGGAATAAATTTCACTCGCTGGAAAGGAAAATTATTCTTCCTTCTCACAGTTTTGAAAATAGCATATGTTCTGGATCCTAAACTAGAAGCAATTCCGGAACCAAAAGAAGACGATAATGAAACTGTCAAAGAACAAAGGAAGAAACGTGAAGAAGACGAATTGGTGTGTCGTGGGCATATTCTGAATACACTGTCTGATCGATTATATGATCTTTACAACTCTATGCAGTCTTCGCGGGAAATCAGGAATGCTCTTGAATATAAATACAAAACAGAGAAAGAAGGTACGGATAAATTCTTAATTCTAAAATATTTCGAATTCAAAATAAGTGATAACCAAACTGTTTTAGACCAAGTACATGAGTTGCAAATCCTTGTCACAAAGCTTCGTGAATTAAAGGTGGAAATTTCTGAGTCGTTTCAAGTTGGTGCAATTATTGCAAAATTACCACCAAGTTGGAATGATTGTCGTAAGAAACTCCTACATAGGAAAGATGATATAAGTTTGGAGGAGTTACAGAAACATTTAAGAATTGAAGAAGAAACCAGATCCCGTGATCAAACAAATGTTTCTCATAATTCCACCAAAGTAAACTTTGTTGAAGGAAAGAAATATCATAAGAACTTCAAACCTAATGGTAAGAAGTTCAAGAAAAATAATTCCAATAAGAAACAGTCCAATGGGGCTTGTTTCAATTCTGGCAAAAATGGCCACTATGCCCGTGATTGCAGAAACAAGAAACGAAAGATAGATGCTACTGAATCCAATAATACAAACAATGCAAATATGGTGGAAAATAAGATCGAGGATCTTGTCGCAATGGTATCGGACATGCAAATTGGTATGATTACCGAACTAAACATGGCGGCAATAACGAAGTCTTCTGACTGGTGGCTCGATTCTGGGGCTACCATACATGTCTGCAATGATAAATCATTGTATTCCGCATATGAAAAAGCAGAGGACGATCAAGAGGTTCTAATGGGGAATCATAATTCTGCCAAAGTTCTAGGAAAAGGAAACGTTGAACTACAATTCACATCTGGAAAGAAGTTGACGTTGACAAATGTTCTGCATGTACCAGAAATTCGAAAAAATCTAGTGTCTGCAAGTTTTATTTGTAAAAGCGGCATTAAAGCCGTCTTTGAGTCTGATAAGTTAATTCTGTCTAAGAATGGGGCATTTGTTGGGAAAGGGTATTCTTGTGATGGAATGTTCAAACTCAGTATTTTGATTAATAATATGAATAATTCTGCTTATATTGTTGAGTCTTTTGATGTTTGGCATGCTAGATTAGCGCATTTAAATTTTAGATCATTGAAATACATGTCTAAACATAAATTAATAACTTGTGATAGTACTTCTCATGAAAAATGTGAAATCTGTATTCAAGCAAAATTAACAAAAAGACCTTTTCCTAAAGTCGAACGAAGTGCTGAATTATTAGAATTAGTTCATTCTGATATATGTGAATATAATGGTATTTTAACTAGAGGCGGAAAAAGATATTTTATTACATTCATTGATGATTGCTCAAAATTCACATATGTATATTTGATAAGACATAAGGATGAAGCTTTTTCTATGTTTAAACGTTATAAAGCAGAAGTTGAAAACCAAAAGGAAAAGAAAATTAAAATTCTTCGTAGTGATAGAGGGGGAGAGTATTTTCCAAATGAATTTGACTCATTTTGTGAAGAACATGGAATAATACATCAAAGAACTGCCCCTTATACTCCCCAACAAAATGGTTTGGCTGAAAGAAAGAATATGACTCTTACTAATATGATCAATTCTATGTTGATTAATTCAAACTTACCAAACAATTTGTGGGGAGAAGCTTTACTCGCCGCTTGTCATTTACACAACAGAATTCCATCAATGAAAACACATGTTTCTCCATACGAGGTATGGAAGAATCGAAAACCAAATCTGGACTACCTAAGGGTCTGGGGTTGTTTGGCTTTCTATAGAATTCATGACCCTAAAAGTTCAAAGTTGGGTGCAAGAGGAATTAAAAGTGTTTTCATAGGATACGCGGAAAATTCTAAGGCATATAGGTTGTTGGACTTAAATTCTAATGTTGTAATTGAATCAAGGGATGTTGAATTTATTGAAAATAAATTTTATAAAGATTCATGTGTCGAATTAGATGCCAATCATGATACATACACTAGGTTGATTCCTAGACCATCAATTAATAATAAGAGGAATGAACCCGAAACAGAAATAGAACCTAGAAGAAGTCAGCGTGCTAGAAAAGAAAAATCTTTTGGCCCTGATTTTATTTCATCTCAAGCCTTAGCCTTTTTGGTTGAAGGAGATAGAGATAATATTCTAAATAAAATGCCTATTTTACTTAACGTAGAAGAAGATCCTAAAACCTTTAACGAAGCAATGACTTCAAGAGATGCTTCTTTTTGGAAAGAAGCTATTAATGATGAGATGGATTCAATTCTATCAAATCAGACATGGGTTTTAGTGGACTTGCCACAAGGATCACAACCTATTAGTAGTAAATGGGTATTTAGAAGAAAATACAATACCGATGGTTCTATTCAAACCTTTAAGGCTAGATTGGTAGCAAAAGGTTTTAAACAAAGAAAAGGGATTGACTATTTCGATACTTATGCACCTGTTGCTAGAATTACATCCATACGTGTTTTAATGGCAATTGCATCTATTTATAATCTATTTGTGCATCAAATGGATGTTAAAACAGCATTTTTGAATGGTGACCTAGATGAAGGGGTATATATGGAACAACCCGAAGGGTTTGTTTTGCCCGGAAATGAACATAAAGTTTGTAAATTAATTAAGTCACTTTATGGGTTGAAACAAGCACCAAAGCAGTGGCATGAAAAGTTTGATACAATCATTCTTTCTAATGGTTTCAAACATAACAACGCTGATAAGTGCATTTATTCTGAATTCACCGATGACTATGGTGTAATTATTTGTCTATATGTTGATGACTTATTAATTTTTGGTACAAACATGAGAGGTGTATATGAAACTAAGAAGTATCTTAGTTCACAATTTAAGATGAAAGATCTTAATGAAGTGGATACCATCTTGGGTATTAAGGTTAAGAAACATAGTGGGGGTTATGCATTATGCCAATCTCATTACATTGACAAAGTTATTCACAAATTTAATCACTTGAAAATAAAAGAAGCAAATACCCCATATGATTCTAGTATAAAATTATTAGAAAATTCTGGCAGAGCAGTTGCACAACTTGAATATGCTAGTGCAATTGGAAGTTTAATGTATGCGATGCATTGTACAAGGCCAGATATTGCATTTGCAGTAGGTAAAATGTCAAGATACACTAATAATCCATGTGTGGATCATTGGAAAGCAATTGGGAGGATTTTTGGTTACCTCAAGAAGACCAAAGAATTAGGTCTATTTTATTATGACTTTCCTGCAGTTCTTGAAGGATACTCTGATGCTAGTTGGATAACTAGTGCAAGTGATAATAAATCCACATCTGGATGGATATTCACCTTAGCGGGTGGGGCGGTATCTTGGGCATCCAAGAAACAAACTTGCATTACACATTCAACAATGGAATCTGAGTTTATAGCACTGGCAGCAGCCGGAAAAGAAGCAGAGTGGCTAAGAAATTTATTATTGGACATAAAGTTATGGCCAAAACCAATGCCATCTCTTTCTTTATATTGTGATAGTGAAGCTACATTGTCTAGAGCGTATAACAAAGTATATAATGGAAAATCTAGACACATAAGTTTAAGGCATGAATATGTCAAACAATTAATAACTTATGGAGTTATTAATATTATATATGTTCGAACAAATAAGAATCTAGCTGACCCTCTTACCAAAGGACTTTCGAGAGATTTGGTAAAGGACACATCTAGTGGAATGGGACTAAAACCATTTTTTCAATAGTCACCGGTAATGGTAACCCAACTATGTAATAGCATTACCACTATTCCAAAGTTTAATGGGTAATAACAAGTTACTGATAAGTGATTAGTTTTGCACTGAAATTTATTCAATTTCATGTCCCTTCTAGGATGTTCAGTGCATATTGCTACGTCAAGAGGATGAGTTTAACTCTTAATGAAGTTCGTTGTCTAAAGTAGCAAAGACATGCAAGAGAACTTCACCTATATGAATATAGGAAGTGGTGCCGCTTCTAGCAAGATTTTGGGTTTATTCTTGTTAATATTCATGAAGCCAAGATAGTGCACATGGCCATAATAGTGCTAAAAACATATTGAACATCTCGTAGAAATTGGGATATCTCATGTGTGATATATATCCGGTTCTAAATAATAAGACAAGGTTTAATGCATGGCACACCATTGTCTTATTAGAACTTTGATATGTATTCATTAACTGAAGGTTTAAATCGAAAGATACCTTCTTGTATGCATGAGCATATCACAAGAAGAAATTGCATTAATATTAAAATCTAGTGGGGGATTGTTGGATGATTTTAATATTAATGGGTATTAATGGTTAGAGAAAATGAAAGGTTAAAACCATCAATTAATTGGAATAAGAAAAGACAAAGGGAAGTGGGAAAACCAAAGTCCCACATTGGAAAAGTGTGAAAAAGTTAGTGGGTTAATAAATGCTTTTGTGTCATAAGAGATTACTTGTGTGCATTGAAGTGTATGCTATTAGTGTACACCTTAGGTCCAAGGATGGTGCTTTGCACCATCCGCACACGCACACGCACACGCGCGCGCGCGCGCGTGTGCGAAAGTGCGATTGGGCGTTTAGGGCGCTTTAGAGGCGCACTTTGCACTTCGCGAGGAGCAGCAGGAGCCTTTGATTTTTGACAACGTCAAAAGATCAAACGGTCCAGATTAAATCCATAATAAATGACACATAATTATGGCGCGAGTGGATCTGAACCGTCGGATTTTGGCGCCACTTCGTTAAGTATTAATCCGTACAGTCGCATCTTTTTAGTTCAAATCTGGAACGTTAAAAAATATAGTTATATATCCAAGGGCCGTGATTAAATGACCTTTGGATGTGGTGTCTCTTCATGAACAAACACCACAAGAGGCTATATATAGAAGGCAAAATCCTGTCATAATGAATTCCAAAAATTCTCTTTCTCTCTATTATTTCTTCTTACCAATTTCATAGAGTGTTCTGTGGGTTATTATTCAAGTTTGCTACTTGAATAAACCCGTGGATTTGTTGTATCTTGGAGGTAATTTGCCTAGACCCGTTAGCAAACTCTGTACGAGTGGGAGCAAATAACACCTTAAGGACAGTAGTCTATTACGCCTCAAATCCAAACATCTGTTCATATTTTCTGCATAATTAAAAAATTCTTCAACAGGTCCTTACAAAAAAATAAGGCCACTCTGTGTCTGACCAGGCCAATAAAGAAGAAAAATCTTACCTCATCTGGGGAGATTTACTAGGCTCTCCAAGACGATCCTAAGACCTTCTATACCAAATCTGTGAGGGCTCATGACTTCTTGGTTAAGAGCATGGCAGACTATGAGCATTACAACATAAAGAGGGGTAAGAAGGTTCACCTTAAAAAGATAAAGTTTTCCAAGTCTGCGCCTATGCCAATTTGTTCATTTTCCTTTAAGTATTGCTTGGATATTAATACCCTCATATCTTTTCTAGTTATATCATCTAATGTTGATGGTCGACCTTCAATAGTCGATAAAAAAATTTATGCCCTAGTGGAGGCCAATGATAACAATAAGACCTTGGAGCATTACAAGGTAAGTTTGAGGCCCTTAAAAGCAAAAGGGATTTTCATCTTGAGGCCGATAAAAAGGGGAAGTCCACATAAATCATGACCCTTACAAAAGAAAAGGATGATATCAAGCTTACTCTTTAGACAATCGAGTCTGATTTTAAGAAGAAGATTGATGCAGCCATTGCGGGTGCGGGTACAGTGGATAAGGACGAAAAAGATTCCATCATTGAGTACCATTCCTCCGCTGAATTTCAAGGCCTCGACCCTTGCTACATACATCGAGGATACGAGGATATGAATGAGAGGTCTAGCCATGATTATCCCGATATTGTTGATGAGGTCATCTCTTGGAAGATTAATGATGTCGAAAGGAAGTATATTTTGTGGAGTTCGATGCTCAAGAGGACGTTCAATCTACAGCAATGGTCAATGCCAATATTATAGCTTAGAGTCCTTTAAACATTATTAACACTCCTAATGGTTATGACATGATATATGTTTATGCCCCCATCATTGTTGGAACTCTAGAAGATGATGCCTCTTAGAACATCTTAGGACTTCCTTTTTAAATATTATTTCGGCACTACGTGGCTTATGATTAATTTTTGTTAAACATTTGGGCTGTAATCTTAACATTTCCCCCCTTTGATGGGCATTACATTTAACTCATTGGAGTTTAATTTTGCAAGTTTATGATTTTTATTATTCCATATTTATTGTCTTGATGCACTGTGGTGCCTAACTTGAGTATTTTACTTCAGCATATTATTTTGCAAGTTTCCCAGTTGGTATCCCCCTTACGCATGACTTTATTACTTAATCCTTTTTATATCTGAGGTCGACTCTTGGCAGGCTGACAATGACATTTCTTTAGTGCGTTAGTTAACTTTTCCTTGAACCAGCTTTTCTTAAATTTGCTGAATAAATGACAAAGGATATGCTAATGTGTCCTTAGACTATTTTTTATCAAACTGGACGAACTAATTAAAAAAAATTCTCCACATAAAACTCGGAGTTTACTTATCCATCTTATGAATATTCTATGTCATGACCAAACTTTACACTGGCATGAAGGTGACTTGTAAGGGCATATTTTCATAGGTCCGTTATCAATTTATTATGTCATATACTGCTACACCGTCTAAGAGCATTCAAGAGACATCTACATCAAAGACGGATCCGAATTACTTAAGTTCTTCATCATTCAAGACTCCGCGAAGTGTAATTTGATAAGGATATGTTTTTAATTCCTTAACTTTTCATTCGAGCGACATAGCATGTCGTTCACGCGAGATGGCATATCGCACGATCTCGTTCGAACGACAGTTGTCCTTCATTCGAGCGACATGATTATCTCGTTTGAACGAGCTCTATTTTCGAGGCGGCACATTTTTCTATAAATACTCATTATTTGGTAACATTTTCATTAAGAAGTCACAGCGTTTTGACGAACAGAAACTGCGAAAACAGAATTCTTTGAGGCTTCTTCTTTTAGGGTTTAATCCCTTTTTGGTTTTCAATTCACAAAACTCCCATATGCTTTAGTGAATTGAATTGGTTTTCAAGAACACTTTGCTATTGTTCATCTTTCGTGGAGTGCGTCTCTACACCGTATGGCTGCGTGTCATTGAGGATCTTGCTGCGTGAAGATTTTTGCTGAAGATTGGACTGCGAGTCCTTGGAGGGTGCTGCGTGTATTCTCTTGTTGAGTTCAAGATTGCGTGTCTTTATGGGTTGGCTGCGCGTTGATCCAGTGAAGATTTCTCTATGTAATTGTAAGTTGCGATTTATTAATTCATAGTGAAATAAAGGTTTTACCCAAAAGTTTTTTTTTTCTGAAATCTGTGTCTCAGCATATATATTGTGTCTCATGCTTTATATTTATTTATGGGTTGACACACAAACTTTAGATGCTTGTTTAAGGGATGAATTAATTTGGTTTAAAATAGACTCTAATTAAATAAGGTTTGATTGGAAACTTGCGAATTAATTTGAATAAATTATCACACGTTTCTCATGACTTGGAAAGACTTTTTATTAATCCTTGACTCATCACTTGAGTTATGATTTCTAACTTTTACTAGTGGTAAGTATGCTATCCCTTTTCATAATTTTTTGTACCATCAATGTAAGGACAAATTTCCAATCAAGTCAATTTTTATGTAATTGGCTTAATTTCGAAAAAAAATTGATTCATAGGTTTGACTTTGTGTTGTTTATTACATAAGCCTATGATGTCTTTTTACTATTTAAGGTGTGTTGGACTAAGATTTTTCAAGAAGATTTGGCGAAGAACTTTTTTCTATCTATTTACCAAAGTTACAAAACCTTGATTTCACCCTTTGAGTTTAAAGATCCAAGTTCTTCATATACATATATTTGAGATCTTTAGTTTGGGAACCAAGGTTTGATTCTCTACATCTGAAAAGAAACTTTTTCGTGCGGTGGATTTCATACATGTTGTTTACACACGGTGGAGTCTGTGTTTGTGGTGTTACGATGAAGAAGCGATGGATTCCATTTTCCTATCCATAGACGGTTGCTGAGCCCCATCAGTAGATACCAAGGCATGCATGGACTCGTGCATTATGTCAGGTTTCTTGAGTGAACTCTTACGTTGCATTATGGAGAAGCGATTGAATATTGAAGAGCATCAAGGCTTGTGGAGATTGAGTTGTTGAGTAAGTCTACTCTCAACTTTTGTAATTACGTATCATAGTGATCTGTTTGTGTAAAATGCGATGGTGTGATACTTGATTAAATTCGCAAATATCCAATTAAACCTTATTTAATTAGGGTCTACTTTTAAATCAAATAAATTCAGCCCTTAAACATGCATCTAAATCAACCCATCAAATATAAAGCATGCGACATAGTAAATATGCTGAGGCACAAATTTCAGAAAAAAACCCCTTTCAGGTAAAACCTTTATTTCATTATGAATTTATAAATCGCAACTTACAATTACATTGAGAAATCGGCAATGGATCAATGCGCAGCCAACCCACAAAGACATGCAGTTTTGAACTCAGTTAGAGAATACACGCAGCACCCTCTAAGGACTCGTATCCCAATCTTCAGCAAAGAATCTTTGCGTAGCAAGATCCCCAATAACACGCAACCATATGTTGTAGAGACGCACAAAAATAAAGTGTTCTTGGGTTCCAAAAGATTGACAAGAGTATATGAGAATTTTATGTGAATCAAAACATGAGTTTTTTTGGGACTAAAAAATATGAAGACTTGAGCTAATAGAACTTTAAAAAATGTCTCTCCAAGTCTTACAAAACAACTCCCCCGAAGTTGGCCTTTATAAGGAAACCAAAAAGAGTTTTAAAAATCTGGAACTCTATCCAGCGTCAGGTACCCCAAACCGGTTTGGGTGTATCACGAACCGGTTCTCCCCTCGAACCGATTTGGCCTTTAGTTCGCGAAACTTCGCTGGTTTGGGGCTAAAAATGGACAGCATTCTTCCAAGGCTTTTCTCGAAATTTTCTCAAATTTCAAAGGGCCATAACTTCTTCATCGTAGCTCCGATTGAGGTTTCGTTTCTTCCAGTATTTTCTTGACATTGATCTCTTTAACTTTCCAGTTGACCAATCCTCCAGAAGGTGGCTGTAAAATTACCAAAATTCCCTTGAACTTTGTTATCTTGCCTTCTTTCATTGTTTTGACTTCTCTTGCGTACCACTTGCATAAAGTCCCTAAATTCGTGGAACGTGAAGTCGTTGAGGGAGATGTGGGACACACGATGGATATAATGAATGCATGATTCCCGGAATTCAGATTGAGGCCGTCGTGTGAGATCGTGAAGAGACGTGCCTTTTGTAGCGGCTTACGACATATACACATGTAAGATAACGGACATGAGAAATATGTTCTTAAAAATCTCCCCCTATGTCTATGTCGATACATACATAAAAAATCTGAATTATCAAATGACAAATTATCTATACAAATCTACCCCCGCATGAACCCAAAATTGGGAAGATACAAATGAATAAGACTTCATCGTTTGTTCTTCAAATCTTTAGGAATCTCAAATCTTTTCTCATCAGGGTGTGCAACTCAGTGATCTTCAATGTAATACCTACACACATGAGATAAAGCAAATACCACGTGACGTATCGAGTTTGAAATGAGATAAACATAGATACCAATTTATGATGAAAGCATAAGTCATATCTAAAAAAAAAAATTCAAACTCCCCCATAACATGATAATTCATTCTCCCCCTTTTTTATTATGTCCCTAAATAGACAGATGAGAATAATAAATCAAATAAATAAAGTTGGGGTGTCACGGTATTCAAAACAAGTGATCAATCAATATGGCAAACGTGCTCTTGTAAGGAGATACTCAAAAAAATCTTCAAAAACTATTTTTGATTTTTTAAAATTTTTTTCATACAAAATTTAGATACCAATTTGAAAAAATATGATACAAAAATCACACCATGGAATTAAACTTAAACAACCAAGTCATGGAAACATAATGTATGGGTGTGAACACATTCGATAGGTAAATCAACTCAATCAATCATATGGGAACGATGCATATGTGTACCCCTAACGAATGAACATCAAAAGTATCCTTAGGTGGAAAAATTGTTGAATTTAGATGACATTGTCTTATGCAAATCAACAAATCTAAGTCAAAGTGATTTCCACCCCAACAACGTCCAAAACTATGTAGCGCATTTTCAAAAATTTCAAGGACGTGCAAACCCGTTTTAAAACCCCAACCAAACTCCCTCATATATAATTTCTTTTAGAGGTAATCTAAATTCTCAAACATTGGAGAATTGGTGCAAAAACCTAATTGGCCCATTATTGGAATGAATTTCCTTTTATTGGCTTAATTTTTTTTCGAGCTCATTTAAACCTCTTTGGACCCCGGATAATAAAATTCCTCCATTTTTTAGGTCCAATTTAATGATGGCTTAGTATTCGCAAAGGCAAAAAGAACCTTTCACAGCCCTTCTCGATTTTCAAATAAAGCACACAAACTCACAAAACGGTTCTCATATATGCACAATTTCCTTATTAAAATTTATTGCGCTTGGTTCGTTTTAAAGGACAGGATTGAAGTGAAAACACCCAACCAACATGTGATAAGACAAGCACAATAATCAAACAAATCCGTGCATGTGTGAAATAAAGGAAATTATGAGTCAAACATGTAGGAAGTAACACTTAATTATATCTTAATGACTCCACACATTATAAACCACAAGGATGAATTGACCTATTGTCTCAAAACACTATCAAGTAGTCACATGAAAATAATGGAATGATGTTGTGACTCGGTCATCCTAAGTGTCCATCCATAAACGGTGCAAACAAAATACAAAAATATTTTTGGATTTTCTCAAAATAAAATCTTTTTGTATTTTTCATTTAAAAAAATAAAATTTAGTACATACAAACATGATACATACTAGAAATAGGCAAATAATATCATCATGAAAAACATCCTATGCTAGTAAACAAGTCAAACCTCAATCGTTAGGTGCGGAGGGGTTTTCCAAACGTGGTGACAACTTATGAAAAACCTCCATCAATTCTTGTGAAGTTTTGACTAAAAACTTAACTTGCTCACCTAAATGTGCAAACTCTCTCACAGTCTTAGGGAGCATGTAAAGTATCATGTGTGGGTGCATGTGTGCCAGAAACACGTGTAGAAGCAAAACGTGACACATAACCCAACTTAAAATAAAATTCCCCAAGGTGCCCTCTCCTCGTGCAATGTGAGAAAACGTAAATAGGCCTAGGAACACCTCTCTCAAAAACTCTAGGACGCGCTCTCCTAATAGGAATGGGACGCCTAGGTGGGTTAGGGTGAGACTCACATGAATTAAACACTAAAGTGGGAACTAGTTAGGGTGCTAATTGGAAAGTAGAAACACCGTCATGACTTACTCCTACCTTTTCACCTTTACCCTTATGAACCACCTTTTCAACCTTATTAGGTGCGTTCATAAAATTGACTTTGAGCTCCCTGGCACATTCGAGATCATTCTCAAGTTGGGATACATGTGTCGTCAGACTAGACAACGTGTTGGTCAAATCATACTTCTCCTTTCTTAAAGCCTCCTTCTCTCTCTCCAAATCTAAAACCCGATGACCTAAATCCCTATTATACTTCTTTGTTTTCAAGGTCTCGGTGTACATATCTTTAAACTCTTTTTGGAGATCACTTTCATCTCCACTCTCCTTCTCGCTTTCTCCCTCACTAGAAGAACACAAATCACTATCATGGCTCTCGTGTGCACTCTCGTGAGACAAAATGGGTGTGCTCACATGACTAGAAAAAGTGACAACCATCCCATGTGCTAAACCTGTATCGGACTCATCTCCCTCATCTCCCTCACTATCACTAAGTATGTCAGGCATGGATACTTTCTTCCCTTTCTTCGTAAGCCACATAGGACACTCAGATGACCTATGCCCCTTACCCCCACATTCAAAACAAGTCACGTTCTCAAAATCTTCCTCACACTCCTCATCGGAGTCATTCTCTTTTTCCCTCTCACCGCTTTCTTTGGCCTTTCCTTTCTTTTTATTTTTCTCAAAAAATATCTTTTTATGGGAAGTATTATTTTTGTTCATGTTGAGAATTTTTTTAAATTTTTTCGCAAATAAGGCCACATCATTAAAATCAAAGTCTTTCTCAGAATCGGACTCACAAAATTTTTCTTTATTTTTCTTACAATGAGTCTTTAAAGCAATGCCATTATCCTTAGCCTTAATGGTTTTGGGAAACATGTCAATCTCATAGGTTTGAAGATATCCTACAAGTTCTTCCAACTTAAGTGATTTCAAATTTCCCAAAGAGTTCAAAACAGTGAGTTTAGTAATAAAGCGCTTTGGGAGAGATCTCAAAATCTTTTTAACGACACGCGTGTTATCAATCACCTCACCTAAATTAAAACATGTGCTAACAATGTTCGATAAATGTGCATAAAAATCATTAAAGCATTCGGACTCAGACATGGTGATAGTCTCAAATTGGGTGGCCAAATTTTGTAATTTTGATTCTTTAACCGCATTCGTACCCTCATGTGTCAATTTCAAAACATCCCAAGCCTCTTTAGATGCGGTGCACGTCATAATTCGGTGGAACTCGTCAGGAATGCAGCTCCAGAAATATCACTCAGACCTCGGGAATTAAAATTAGACATTTTATAATCATCTTCGATCCAGGATGACACGGGTTTTAAACAGGTGACATTATTAACGGTGACCGTGGGATGAGTCCACCCATTTTCACAAAGCAACCAAACACGTTTGTCAATAGCTTTTAAACTAGATTTCATGCGAGCCTTCCAATAGGCATAATTATTCCCATAAAATATATTCACCTTATTAAATGAACGTTCCATTGAAAAAATTGTGATTTTTCACAAACTTGATTTAAAAAAAATCAATATCACATGGTTTTGCAGAAAATAGGAATACGCGATAAATTAGCGCAACGTAATCTGATACCAATTTGTAAAATGCAACAGTGTGATACTTGATTAAATTCGCAAATATCCAATTAAACCTTATTTAATTAGGGTCTACTTTTAAATCAAATAAATTCAGCCCTTAAACATGTATCTAAATCAACCCATCAAATATAAAGCATGCGACATAGTAAATATGTTGAGGCACAGATTTCAGGGAAAAACCCCTTTTGGGTAAAACCTTTATTTCATTATGAATTTATAAATCGCAACTTACAATTACATTGAGAAATCGGCAATGGATCAATGCGCAGCCAACCCACAAAGACATGCAGTTTTGAACTCAGGAATACACGCAGCACCCTCCAAGGACTCGTAGCCCAATCTTCAGTAAAGAATCTTTGCGTAGCAAGATCCCCAATAACACGCAGCCATATGTTGTAGAGACGCGCTCCACGAAAGATGAACAAAAACAAAGTGTTCTTGGGTTCCAAAAGATTCACAAAAGTATATGAGAATTTTATGTGAATCAAAACATGAGTTTTTTTGGGACTAAAAAATATGAAGACTTGCGTTAATAGAACTCTAAAAAATGTCTCTCCAAGTCTTACAAAATAACTCCCCCGAAGTATGCTTTTATAAGGAAACCAAAAAGAGTTTTAAAAATCTGGAACTCTATCCAGCGTCAGGTACCCCGAACCGATTCTAGTGTACCACGAACCAGTTCGCCCCCCAAACTGGTTTGGCCTTCGGTTCGCAAAACTTCGCTGGTTTGGGGCTAAAAATGCACAACATTCTTCCAAGGCTTTTCTCGGAATTTTCTCCAATTTCAAAGGGCCATAACTTCTTCACCGTAGCTCGGATTGAGGTGCCGTTTCTTTCAGTATCTTCGTGGCATTGAGCTCTTCAACTTTACAGTTAATTGATCCTCTAGAAGGTGGCTGTAAAATTACCAAAATACCCTTGAACTTTTCTATCTTTCCTTCTTTCACTGTTTTGACTTCTCTTGCGTACCACTTGCATAAAATCCCTAAAATCGTGGAACGTGAAGTCGTTGAGGCCGATGTGGGACACATAATGGAGATAATGAATGCATGATTTCCATAATTCGGATTGAGGCCGTCGTGTGAGATCGTGAAGAGACGTGCCTTTTGTAGCGGCGTACGACATATACACATGTAAGATAACGGACATGAGAAATATGTCCTTATAGTTTGGTTGGACCATCTGTGGTTTTTCCCTTTGTAGTTTTCCTCATACATAGGCATGTTATGTTTGGATTTATTTATTTTATCTTCCTGTAACCTAGTGTAATACCCCGTGTTTTCGAAATAAAATATTATGACAGAAATTAATTTAATAATTTGAAGTAAATTAAATCGTTGGGATTTAAATTAAATGGGTAAAATTTAAATTATAAAAATAATTGCTTATTCTTGATTACATAATTATTGGAATCAATTGGGCATCATGGGTTAACTCGTAGAAAATAAAATCATATAGTAATTTACTTATGGTTACGTGTTTTTTAAACATAATAAAAATGGGTATGTCGAGCAAAAATAATTCGGGTGTATTTCTAGATGTTTTGGAAACTCATTAGGTGTTTTAGACCTTTAAAAATGGTCCCAGGGTATAGGTATATTAGTTGGGAGGCTATTGGGCCATCACACACACACACACACACACACACACACACACACACATATATATATACACTAGCTTATGCCTGTGCCTGAAGGCACGTTTCCAAAAATTTCCAAAGTGCGTAATCGCGAAACGAAAAAAATTTCAAAGTGCATAGTTACAAAATGGCGAAAATTTCTTTCCTCGACAAAAAAAAGTGTAATTTAAAAAAAATGGTCGTGATATCCGTTATTTATAGGACTATCCTGCAAAACGGTAGTGTTCGTGATTGGTAATAAAATCTCATGTTGTGTCGTGCTTATTTTGGTCAAATTCATTTTTGGTTAAAAAAATATTGGTTCGTGTTCGAGATAGGTAAACATTAATATTTCATATCGTGTCGTGTATATTTTGGCCGTGGTCATTTTTAGTTTGTAATTTTTTTTATATCGTCTATAACTTGTCAACACTATAACTTATTTTATTTACAACACAACCTTGTTAAACACGACCCGGTTAAACGCAACAAAACATTATGCCAAAATAATAATGTTTTTACACTATGCCAATTTTCGGGCATCCCCTAGCACAATATTTATATTTAAGCTTACACCACAAAAAATCAATATAAAATATCGCATTTGATAAAAAAACTAGAATTCGTATTGCCACATGCTGCTTTTATTTGTGTAAAGCATGTTTGGTAAAAAAATATGAGTAAAGCTAGGACGGCACAGGCAGCGACACAGTGAGGTGTCAAAATGAATATTTCAAAGTATGTAATCGCGAATTGACGAAATTTTTTCAAAGTACGATAAAAATTTCGTTCCCTAACAAAATAGTGTGAACATAATATTAGAAAACCAATTGCCACAAATTCCTTAATGTGATACCAATATGTGCACACTAACCAAACCAAATGTTATAATCACTTACAATACAAAGAATGAATGTACAAATGTTTCCATGAGAGTAGTTGAGCACTGACAAAGTATTGGGCACTTAGTGTATAATAAAACTTTGCTCAAATTTCATTCATAATACGAATATTTTACAAAAAATGGGAAGAATTTCCCTTGTTTATATGACTATCCACGCTGTTTAGACAATAAAAAATACCATAGCAACAATAATAATAATAGTCCAATCCTGGACCTCGCATATATCACCAACTATTCAACTAAAAAAACCATGTACCATAATAGACAATTTCATGTACACCCGGTCATAATGCCGAAATTGCACATAAAGACGACTAACAATCTCATTACAACAACATATTTCCAAAGGTGTTCACAATTACACCATGCTGCTTATATCTCCCACGTCATGCTTGTCACATTCATATAATTGACACGTTATCCTCGTATTTGTCATAATCTGAAATTAAATAATAAAAAACAGACATGATTAACTCAAACATTGTAGATGAGAAGCAAATGTTATGATCAACTACTAAAGTGTAATGCATAATCAGCTATAATCATATTAATGCATAATAAAAAATGTAATGCATTACAATTATAAAGAGTAGCAGATTATAGATGATCATAGCAAATGTAATGCATAATCATAGCAAATGTAATGATTATAGCTGATACCTGACCCATCCATGGCCTCTTTGCGAGTGAATGTCACACACAGGCTGCAACAGCCTCAATCATTCTAAGGATTTCACTGTCAACGTAATTCTTTTCTAGACTTGGATCTGCTAACCCTTCAAATTCCTCGGTATCAAGTGAATTAAAAAGCAAAGGTCGAGCCTGAAATATGAGTTTTTTTATTAAGAAAATGCAGAGTTTGAAAATTTTATTGATGTCTAGATAATATTATATCAAACTTGCATATGAGTATTTTTCATTTCGAACTCTATTAATCCAATAAGATCAAGTTAAGAAGCTCTTGGAGTCCCCTGATCCGGTGATCAACTCCCCGGATCACCCAATAAGAGTCAAATTCGCATTTATAGCGCCTGCGCTATCTCCAAGTTGTTGATAAAATGACCCTTATTCGGGCATCCTATGCATGTTAAAAGTACAATCTCCAATCAAGCTTGATAGCAATACCTAGAAAATTCTAGAGAGGGCGTTGTTAATGAATATAATTAATTGACACCAACGGTAGTTTTGGGAAACACAAATTACATGATTTGAAATTTGAGTACCATGATTTACATCTCAAGATACATAAACATATGATACTGACATCTATATAAGTTTCTTAATTGCTTAAAGCACGAAATTAATACATCCCTCCACGATTGGACTCTATGGAACTTTATTTTAATTAAGTTATAAATAAAATGAATACATTCAAGGGTTTTTACCTCAATCCGGTGATCAAGTCCCCTGCTCCTCCATTTGCATTTGTAGCGCCTGCACTATCTGCAAGTTATATAGCTATATAACTGCCATATAGCAACTTATACTAGCTATAGCAGGTATATAAATGCTATATAGCAACTACAGCAGCTATAGCAACTATATAACAACTATAGCTGGTATATAGCAGCTATATGCTTGCTCCTGAAGTTTGACTGGGGGGGGGGGGGCTGGTAGGAAACTTCAAAAAATCACCATCACATGCCTAAAAAGTCACAAAAAAGTAGTAAGGAAAACAAAGAAAATGCACATAAAGGTGACACTATAGCATTAAAGAATAGAAAAGCATCATTGAGAGGTAAAAAAATATGGCAGGCGTGTTAGAAATATAATAGAACCAACCAAAGCCAAAAATTCAGTAAACACACACACACACACACCAAGAGGAATTTTCAAACACGTATAATGAAACTCTCAAGACTTCAAAGCTTAATGTCGATCTAACAACATAAATCCAAACTTCAAACCTATATCAATTATTATGTCTCAATCCTCCATATCGATGTCAATAGAAGTGAATCGAATGATCTATATCTTTATGCAGTGATAAGTGTGAGGTATAAATGGACAATGAGCATAACATGTTGACTGAAATATGCAAAGAAATGTTGACAAATATGTGTTCATATATAGATTAACAACTGACCTCTTGAAATTTAGAAAACTTCCATCATTTTAGCACCCGTACTCATTTGAGCAATATGAGCCTACATGTACTCATTGTTGATTGTGTCAACATCATACCCGTATCTTCATATAATCACAACTTTATACCCAAAACTTTGTACTTATGAACCTGGAAAGCGAATAATAACTGAAGCTACTCTTAGACATGCGTGGTACCACAAAGTTCCTTTTCCAAAATCCAAAGACTTAATGTGTATATTTCCTGCCCAACATGCTCAAGACACACATATGAGAAGAAGAGTGAAGAGTCCAGATCCATTAGAAGAGCAGCTCCGAAAGGCGAATTATGGTCAGCTTTGGGACATGTTAAAAAAAAAATATATAATGAGATCCAAAACCCACGTGAGAGAGAGGGACATGTTTTAAGTATTAAACCTGTAAGACAAACATATAAAAATGAATTAAATCGAGGGAAAATCTGCACACTACAACAAATATGTATATGAAGACCAAATACTGAAAAAATATTGTTTCTCAAGTAATCGGGTGGGATTTCACAATTTGAATTTTGAACAACAGTTGCTACTTTTTAGTACTTAGTCAGCGAGTATTTTTACCATTTCAGTTGCTACTAAATTTTATCAAAAACAAAATGATACCCAACAGAAGTAAAATTAAATCAATACAATGCAATTCTAGTGGTCAAACGGTATGTTCTACTCGTAATATATTTATGAAAAAAAGGAAGATATGCCATTTTATACCCACAATCATAATAACAGTGTTTGACTATTATAAGAATGATCATAATACAATTATTAAAAAGTACGTGGACAGAAACTCAACATGTTAAGTTTATTTTTCTAAGATATGCCATTTTGGCATGAAGAAATAAGGAGCATTTGTGATAAACTCTCTCTTCGGTGTAAAGAACATTTGGGCCATATATTTCCATTGAACAAAAATCACACATATGGATGAAAAATTATTACATGGGTATTGTAAAAATGATCCAATTGTCCAAATCATTTCTCAAGTCTTTAGTTCCATAACCATGGATTAGTAACTTGAAAACTCCAAAAGTGGTAAAAACAATTATTTGTAAAACATTTAACCATATTGCATAAATAAAGCTCAAAATTTTAAATACTAAAATTATAAATTCTCATACCTTCAAGAAGTATAGAAAACTCCAAGAAATAGAGAACTTAAAAACTATTCACAGATGAGGAAACAATTAGCAATGGAAAATGAGATTAAGTCTATAAAAACTACTTGAACTACTAAGTCCAGTATACTATAATAAAAAGTTCAAACAGACGAAAGATTGCACACATTTTCTACAAGGAGAAATAATCTAATACCGTATGGGGATTTTCTTAAACATGATGGATGCAATAATTTCATTAGGTATGAGTAACATTTGGGGTAGATTTCCTAGCATTTACTCTAAACTCAAAAGGCACTGAATTTATTTATCCAGGCCATTTTTTCTCCTCTTTGTTCTTTTTAGATAGCATGGATACTATGGAAAGGGAATTAATTACCAAACCCAAACTCATCACAATTTGGTTATTATAGTCAAAACGATCAAACCCGATCTTGATCCAGTGCGTGGGTAAAGAATTTTAGTGCCTTTCCATCTTATGGCGGCACTGGGCGGAGCTTTTGGGCGAGAATGCCGAAATTGTTGGTCTGGGAAAAACCTTCCTTTGAACTGGGAAAAATTTAAAGACTTCACTGAGACTCAATATAATTAAATTTTGGGTTTAGAAATAAATTCAATCAAAACAAAACGTGGTCATTTATGTGTTGAAATAACCTCCAAACCAACAAATTCAAAAAACAAAGTTAAAACTTTCATACCCACATTAATCCAAAATAGTAGCATTTATGATCACAAAGCAGACTTGGCAATTAATATACCTGCTTAGATAATGTGGTATGGAAACTATATATTTATCTAATCAGGTATGAATCAATTATCGTATTAGTTATCTAAGCATGTATGCGACACGACTGACCGGCTGGGTGCGACACAACATTGTTATAGCTTTAGGCAGGTATAAGGACTTTTCCAAGCTTATTTTCATGATGCTAAATAAAACAATGGCAAGGAATAATCTCACATTTGTTGTAAATAATGAAAAAGTCTGTTGAAAATGGCAAGGAAGCAATAATATAATATATTTTGAAACAATTCAATTGGATAGTGACATTAGAAAAAGCATATCCGGGTTTAGAAACTCTATAACAAGAGAAGCTGAATGAGGGAATTTAAAAAAAAAAATAAAACACCCCCGAAAGAAAAACGAAATATCATACGAAAAGAATTAAAAATGAAATATCATACTAAATGCACCCCGAAAAACAACCGAGAGTTCAAGAGTGAGTTTACCACCCCCGAAAAACAACAAATCATAATAAATGAAAAAAATATATTCCTTTTCAAACAAACCCCAAGGCACCTCAACTCCACAACAATCCAAATACTCATCCAAATGAATATTATAAGATAATATATGACAGTTCCTGTGTGTGAATGCAAGTAAAACAATTCCATATTCTCGCATTTCTATTAATTTAGTCCCCACGTGTGTATGTACTATATGCCAAAAAAACAACGAACAACAACCTATTCTTCTCAGGACCAATGTTGAGGTTTAAGATGAAGACCCACCTTTTCCTATTCTTCTCATTACAATTTCCGTGTCATAATTTCAAGAGAAGGTTCACGTTAAAATAGAAATGAAGAGAGTAAAAAATGAAACAAACCGAAAATATCATGTATGAATTCAAAAAGGTAGAAGAATAGGAATACATATAAATCACCATTAAAAGGAAAAAAATGTAAAAGTTGGGATGACCTTCCTACGGAGACGAGGATTTCCCTTTTTGACGGCTGAAAATGAGGAATTCCAAATTTACTATATGAAGGCTGCCGTGTACCTCTGTTTACTGTATGAAGTTGGCATGACCTTCCTAAGACTCTGTGAACCTCTGTTTATTGTATAAATGAAGGGAGTTCATCTCAACCCTTCAATAACAATATTTATTAGTTTCTACACAATAACAAGCCCCAAACAATATGTATACTACAAAACCCATCACAACAAAATCAAAGAATCATATAATCAAACAAACTAAAGTAAGAGAAGGTCTATTTTGCAAATTCACCTTCTACAACTGTTTTGTTCATTTATTAAACCAATTCATTTGCAAAGTCACCTTCTCTAAATTCACCTTCTGCAAAAAAAAAATATTGATTTCAACACAAAAAAACATTAAGCTCCTGAACACACAACTCTTTAAGAAAAAAAACATTCAACCTCAATTTTGGGGCTATGGTTTCAACACATAGTTTCTGCACAATAACAAACCCCAAATAATATGTATACTGAAAAAACCCATCACAACAAAATCAAAGAATCATATAATCAAACAAACTAAAGTAAGAGATGGACTGTTTTGCAAATTCACCTTCTGCAACTATTTTGTCCATTTATTAAACAAATTCATTTGCAAAGTCACCTTCTGCAAAAAAAAAAAAAAATATTGATTTCAACACAAAAAAACATTAAACTCTAGAATACACGACTCTTGAACAAAAAAACATTCAACCTCAATTTTGGGGCTTTGGTTTCAACACAAAAAAAACAACCGAGCACAAATAATGTAACATCCGAATCAAAATCCCAACAAACAATCATAGCCCTAAAATCAAAAATATGAAATCGAATATTGATTTCAGATTATAGATCTGCGTGTGTGTATGCGAGTAACACAAAATAAACAACCGAGAACAAACAATGTAACATCCGAATCAAAATCCAAAAAAAAATCATAGCCCTAAAATAAAAAATCTGAAATCGAATATTGAGTTCAGAATATAGATCTGCGTGTGTGTGTGCGAGCAAAACAAAATAAACAACCGAGAAAAAATAATGCAACATCCGAATCAAAATCCCAAAAAAATAATCATAGCCCTAAAATCAAATAATTTCAGATTATAGATCTGCGTGTGTGTGTGTGCGAGCGTGAGTGTGAGTGTGCATGTGAGGCATAGCTTCATAGGCAGAGATGTGTGTGTGTTTGTGTGAGAGAGAGAGAGAGAGAGAGGGAGAGACTACATGAATGGGCGGTGGAGGGCGACGAAGGGCAGCAGAGAGCAGCGGAGGGTAGTGGTCGTCAACGACGTCTATGGCTTGGAGTGAGATAATGAGGGAGAGAGGTGAGGACGACGGGGGTGGGTTTGGGGGGTTTGGAGCGAGAGAATGAGGGAGAGAGGTGAGGGTGTGCGTGTGTTAGAGTGTGAGGGAGAGAGGGTTACTAAAGTGCCCTTATTTTTGAATTAAAGTGTAATCTTTATGAGTAAAAAAAAGGGGGAAATAAAAAAATTGAGGGGTAGATTTGTAAAAAGGAAAGGGATGTGATCTAACATTAAAATGTGTAAAAATATGTAAGGAGGTGGCACACTTCTAGACCGTTAAAATATGTAGACAATTAAAAAACCAAGCTACTTTATATATATATATATATATATATATATATATATATATATATATATATATATATATATATATATATATATATATATATATATATATATGAGGTGGCACACATCTAGACCGTTAAAATGTAGACAATTCAAAAACCAAGATCCACCTAGACCGTTAAAATATGTAGACAATTCAAAAACCAAGATAATTTATATATATATATATATATATATATAGATAGATAGATAGATAGATAAAGAGAGAGAGAGAGAGAGAGACCCTCTCATGTAAGGACTCCTTATGGTGCATTACATACCATTTTTTAAAATAGTAAAAAAATGAATTTTTTGTTGAAACTTCATGAATATGATCTCCATGTTGGGAATATCATCTCCAATTTTTTCCATAAAAAAATTCAAGATAAAAACCGTTGAGATGAGGTGATGTGTAAAAAAATGGTATAAATATGCATTTTTGATCGTTGAAATGTTGGCGATCATCTCACCCACTTTTTGATTGAATGTTTTGATGAAACTTCGTGGATATGATCTTGATAGTGAGAAGATCATATCCATGAAGTTTCATAAAAAAAATCAATCAATAAGGCGGCTGACGGCGACCCAACATTTCAACGGTTGAAAATGCATATTTATACTATTTTTTTACATATCACCTCATCTCAACGGGTTTTTTTAATTGAATTTTTTGATGAAAAAAATTGAAGATGATCTTCTCAACGTGGAGATCATATCCATAAAGTTTCATAAAAAAATTCACTTTTTTGCTATTTTAAAAAAATGGTATGTACCGGGGTCTGTACCATACGGAGTCGTTACACGAGACTTTATGTGTGTATATATATATATATATATATATATATATATAGGATTCGGTCTCATTTGGAGGCCCAAAACTGAGGGTAAAAGTATAACTTGGGATTAGGGGGTCTATAAGTTAATTAAGAAAATCAATAAACTCATTTTATACAACTAAGAAAACCTAGCAGCCCCACCGATAGAGAGGAAATACCAAGGTCAAAAAGGAGGAGGAGATTTGGAGATTCAAGCAGAGGAACTTCCACCTTCATCCTAAGGTAAGAATTTTCTTACTTAAATCGATTTCCAAATTATTTCTTAGTTTATTTGTGTAGGCTCCCATGTAGATTTCTAATTTTAATTTATAATTGAATATATGGAATAAGTTTCAATATATGCATGTAGAGGATCTCACCTTGATGATTACAAAATCGTAGGATTAAGAGGTTGATAAGAGAATCTAGGAAATACTGATAATATTGGTTTAAAGATGGATCTTGTGATATTAGAGTGTAATAATGTAGATCTAATATATATCCCTGAGAAAGATTATTTCTTGTCACAAATTTATGAAAAAATATATGGATATTGAACACCCTCTTTATAATTCTGGAGAAAATTGTATTTTTATGATTATGAATTAGGTGTTATTCTCATGTAGAATTTATTGATGGATGATATAAAACCAGTTAACAATCATATATGATGTATGGGTAATTTTAGTATGATGAACGATGGGTGGTTTATGAAGAAAACTGTGTAAATTCTTCCCTCAATAGCAGCAACCCCGATTTCAAAAGCCCAGGGGCGAACCGGTTCGGCCTTGGAGGCAAACCCGTTCGGATGCCCTGCTCACCCCAGGTTGGTTCTTTTTTTATTTTACGCTAGTCGTACGGGGTCCAGTTAAGTTTAGGTGTTATATAATGATAAATTAACACTTCAGGAAAATTGGTAGGATTAGGATGTATCCTTTGGGTTAGACGTGAATTTTTGAAAAAATAGGGAGGATAATATATATTCGTTGGGTTAGCTGAAAATAGGACCCAAGGTATGTAACATGAGAGTTTATGGTACAATTGAGAATGGTTAGTGATTACCTAATTAAATCACAAAAATTCAGTAATGTTGAATGACTATTTAAAATGGAGAAACCTTTAATTAACAGGTTGGTTAATTAAATGGGGAATTATTAATGGGCAAATAAATAATATATTGTGGGGATAATTCTAGAGTAATTACCTATACATATTATATGATAAAATATGTAATTATTTATTTGTATAGAACATACTTGTGTTTTTGGACGGTCCTATTGGTTGGGATTACGCACATTAGGGGATGTAGCACACGTCACTTATGAGAGATTGGTGTAGATGCTGGGATCCATTGTTATCGCTGGGTATGGTTCGTGCAATGGTGTACTACGTAGGGACCGCCACATTTATGTGTGTTTTGCAATATCTTATTTGGATAAGAGACTCCTTCGAACTTACTGATAGAATGTAGTGTCCCCCCCACATATATATATAACCCTATGAATTAAATGAAGATAATTATCTAAGTCTAATGATGTGGACAATTTATTTTAGACCCAATACTATATAGTAACCATGTGGGATGGTTATGACACTATTGTAAGTGATATGACTAGAGTACTCGGGAAATGGTGACAAGGGTGTAGACAATGAAATGCCCAATACATGATTTGTGCTAAATGCATCACATGTTTAATAACGATCTTGTTAATTATGTTGCATTTGGGTTGTGGGGATAGGAAATGATTAGTATTTCACCTAGTTGAGAGGTGAGAATTATTGCATGTGAGTGACAATGGGAGAGACCTATTTAAATTAACTGTAATCTTGCATTTCAATTTCAGTAAGCTAATTCTTCACACTCTATGGTGCTAACCCAAATTATAAATGTTTCCCCCCCCAAGGTTTGCCTAGACAGGGATAACGAGACTGAAGGAATATCAGACTTACTATCACATTTTGCTTCTCGGAGATCGATTTAGGTTGCTCCTTTAACCTGTCTTCATTTCTTTTGGATTATTGTATGCCCATAAACCCAGAGTCATCTGATTTTATTAGTCGAGACATTTATGTTCATGTTGGATTTTATTTTTTGACGAGGGTGTTGGATTTATTATTATCTCTTGTCATGTAATTCAATTCAGTTTTCAATTTGAATGTGGTTTAAAAATATGAATGTTTATTACGGTCGATGATAAGAATGATATAAATTGACAAGCACTCCCCATCTTCGGTGTATCGTGTTTGGCCAACCTTTACGTGAGAAAATGGGGTTGTTACACCTATATGCATGTTTTTTTGTTAAAAAGATAAAATTGGATAAATTGAATTTTCAAAACGATTTTAATTAGTGCACAATTTTTACAAGGGTTAATTTGTTGAAAGTTTCAATCTTTAAAAATTTGAAAGATAATAAAAATAGAAGTTTTATTTATTTGGACCATCATTGCCTAAGCACACACTATAATAGGGGTGCTCTCAAAGTGGTATCTGATCTAGAACACTAAGTTATGTTGTTTAGATCCCGTATCTTTAAGAATGAATTTTGGAGGATTTGATCGTATTAGAACCTCGATTTTGTATGGGTCAAACTACGTATACTGAAAAATGTGTATGAATCAGAACTTAAGGCTTTAGATGAGAGGGTTTAGTTAGAAATTGTCAAATGTTAATATCCACCATCACTAGAGATGGATAAACAATTCGTTTAAAATCCATTGAGTCATGGAGTGAGGCTGAGCATAGGTTAGCGCATTTTAATTCTCAAGGTTTAAATGCTATGTTTTTTTCTCTCACCCCGGAGGAGTTCTAGCATATAATGACTTATGAGACATCTAAAGAGGCTTGGGACATACTCTAACTCACCCATAAAGGAACTAGTGTTTTTAAGGCTTCCAAACGCTAAAACCTCACCAATCAGTTTGAAACTATTACGATGTCGAACAGTGAGTCATTTGATGATTTCCATACTAGATTGTTCGACATATATAGTTAACTCATCTATTAACTTGGGAGAGAAGATACCTAACAACTGAGTAATCGATTAAATCTTAAGGTCGTTTCCTAAAAGATTTAATCCAAAAGTGACCGTTTTAAATTTTTTGGGTACTCTTTACTCTACAAAACTTGAAGAGCTTGTAGGTAACTTACAAAGTTTGGAGTTTGACATTTTTATCAACAAGAATGTGATGAAGAAAGAAAACAACGTTGCTTTGAAAGTCTAGAAGGAGGAAAAGCCTATTTTGGATGATGAGTGTGATAGCGAGTTCAGGGATTTGTCTTTGATGGCTAAGAAATTCAAGAAATTTCTCAAATTCTAAAAGCAATTGAAAGATGTGAAAAGGATATGCACAACAAGGCCGATCACTTCCCTAAGCATCATATTGATAATTTTAAGAGGGATGAGTTATAGAGATGTTATGGTTGTTAGGGTTGTGTCTATAGGGTAGCTGAGTGCCGCACTAAAATAAGGAAGGAGGATAAGAAATCGATAGCATTTAATGCCACCCTTAGTGATAGTGATCCGAAAGAGGAATCTAATTCCCTCATTGAGAGAAACTTTACTACGTTCATGTCTAGTCATGTAATCTATGATGAGAAATATTCCCATGATGATATACCTTTACACGAAAATTTTGAGGGCATAGTTTGTGGATCCCAAGTGAGTGGTGGTCGAGTGAGTAGAAACGAGAGTGAGAATGAAGAAGAGGAGGAGTAGAGTGAACTCCAAATATCCTTCCGTGAATTATATGTGAAAACTTTAAAGATGAAGAAGGCTAACTTGAAGTTAGAAGCTAAGTTGAAAGAATGTACCATAGTGAATGATGATAGTGTTTTGAGTGATGATCTTAGGACATATGAGACGACACTTCGAGAGAAGCTAGGGTATGTTGATGGTGAAAGAGATAGTCTTCATAGTTTAATGGAGGCTATGAAGAAAGATCTTCTAGAATTTGAGGAGTCTAGCTGTTTACTCGAGTCGAGGATAATTAAGCTAGAGGAGAGATTGAGAGATTCGAGTCGTGCCAAATTTGATTTGGAATCAAGGTAAAAAAAGTTGGATAAAATGTTAGGCACTGTCCAAATCAAAGATGACAAGTGTGGAATTAGCTTCAATGATCATAATGCTTTCGCTACTAAAGCGAAGATCATACGTTTGAGTGAGTCGACTAGGAACGTTAGGAAAGGTCAATCCTTAGGTAACACCCCTCGTCATGTTTTCACTTGCATTCATTATGGTAAGAAATGTCACCTTTTGAGGTTTTGTTTTGATCTTAGAAATGGACCTAGAAAGTCTAAGAATAGATCCACTAGTTACCAAAGCCCTTAAGCGTCATGTTACACCAACTTGTGTTAGGAAATCCGATTTGGAGGCTTTACATATTGGACTTATTGATTGTCGTTTGCTTGCAAAATGTACTTCCCATGCTATATCTAATGGTTGATTGTGTTAGCTTGTTTGTTATACTCTAGTTTGTGCTTCATGATATATGTTTACTAGTGTTATGATATGTGTATCTTTTGTATTTTTATTTTTCTTTTATTGAGTCATATTGAAAAATAGAAAAAGATTTTGTTTAACTTTTAATTTAGAGTTTGTTTTAAAAAATTGATATTTTATTTTTGGTGTGGCATACAGGTGCGCTTGAATCCAATTTATTTCATGCTATCTATGTGACTAGGACATTTGATTAAGATTATTGATACTTCGATTATTCTTAATCATGATTGCATGGAGTTGTTTTGAACTTGATTTGCTTAATGGATTTGACTTTGCAAATGCCTCACACACATGCACGAGCTATTTGAACGTTAACTTCACATGTATATTTCAGCTATGTGAGATGTTTTGTCATCAATCTTGTTGTAAGGAAATATTTTATAAGTCCGTTATCAATTTATTATGTTGTGTACCATTACAACCGTCGAAGAAATTCAAGAGCAATCTACATCAAGACGGATCCAAATATATCAAGGTTCTTCATCAAAAATATTCTGCGAAGTTTACGTTGGTAAGGTTATGTTTTTAATATCTTAACTTTCCACTTAGAGCTTTTGGGATATTTTTACAAAATATTTTCTAAGTGTTGGAGCAGACTTTTTCGTCAAATTTGAGAATGAGTATTTTTTTTAAGTGTTGAAGCGGATATTAAAATATTATTTCCTGATGTTCCAGTCGTTCAAACGACTTTGCTCTGTCGTTCGAATGACATTGCATTGTCGCGCGATGTCGTTCAAATGACACGCGTATCTCATTCATGCGAGATCTCTTTCTCGTTCAAATGAGCTCGACAATCGAGGCTACGTATTTTTATATAAATACTCATTCAATGGTTTCGTTTTCATTAAGAAGTCCTAGCATTTTGAAAGACAGAAAACTACGAAACTGCAGAATCCTTTTGACTTCTTATTTTAGGGTTTAATCCCTTTTTGTTTTCAATTCACAAAAATCCCATATGCTTTGGTGAATTGTTTTGGTGTTCAAGAACACACTTTTCTTCTTCTGTTCAACCTTTGTGGAGAAGGCATCTCCATATTTGATTGGTGGATACTAAGCGTAGTCATTTTGCATGTGGATGAGCCCAAGACAATGAACCGACACCTGGAGGGTATTTCGCTGTCTCTCGTATCTTTGAAGGTTTGCTGAAGGAACCGTGCATTATACACTTGTGGGCGATTATCAGGTTGTATGTAAGTCAAAGGTCTTGTGAATTCTTCAAAGTATTATAAAAGGTTTTACCAGAATTTTTTTTCCTGAATCGATCTTCTTTATTTTTTATGCATGGCTTGAATGATTTATGACATTTAGATGCATGTTTAGGGGCTGAATTAATTTTGTTTAAAAATAGGCTCTAGTTAAATAAGGTTTACTTGGAAACTTACGAATTAATTTAAATCGGTATCACACACCGCATTTATTCGTTTACACTTGTCATCTACATATTTTGTGACTATGGAGCATTTGCGCACGTAAGAATCGATGATCGTGAGATTATTTTATTATTATTGAAAAATATATGAGGGTGCATGGGAAAGGGCTAAGAAAGGAGCAATTCTCTTTTGCAGGAAAGCCACCATTGGTAATAGCCGAACAAAAAAATTAATGGAAATAAAAATAGAAAAATTGTCCAAAGACCAACATGTTTAGTTTGTTTGATTTTCAATAATGATAGCTTCAAAAGAATTGAGAAAAGAAAAGAGAATATGTTATCTTTTGAGGGTGTTTAGTTGAAGATCAAAGGGTTTGTATAATGAATCCTAATTATGCTTATTTTTTCATAACGCTAATTGTAAGAGGGTAGTGTAACTGAGGTCTATGAAGAACTGGATCTGGTGAGGCGTGACTTGCCTTCAATGAATATTGATGGAATAATATGGCGTAAATCTTCTTTGGTATAGCATTCAACAATAATAATAGAAGATATTTAATCTCCATTAAAGAACCTTTGAAACCTTTGGAGATGAGGGTGAGAGAATAAGCACTCTAAAATAAGAGAGATGGTATCAGGGTGTAAAAGCACCGAGTGTGTTTGTGAAATGAATGCTATGGAATCTACCATTAATGATATAAATCTGGTGTGAAATAATATGATTATGAAGCTCAAACTTCAAGGTTCGTTGATTTTTTTCTTGAGACTAAGAGCCTCCATATATGCAGAGTACTCTTGATCCTTTTCACATTGTCGTTTTCTAGTGAGGGATAAGCCTTCTATTTATAATAGGTGTTGGTGAATTAGGGTTTCACCAAAATGTGACTTGTGTCCTCATTAAAATAATATAAAAGTACTTAATTTTATCGTTTAAATAATATAATGAAACTTGTGGGACACAAAAATGATGTAGCCAAGGATAAACTCCGCGCTTGACCCAAATATAGTTATTTTATAAAATATATGCGTGTCAAGTCCCTTTTTCTGTGGGATTAAAATAAATAAGTAAATATTAAACTTTCATTTAAAAATGATATTTTTCTGGATTGCGTGGCATTTATGCGGTGATGATTAAATTGTCGAGAGACCGTGAGCCTGCTCGACTAGTTGCTAATTTAATTATGACTTATTGAGGGATATGAACCCTCTCAAATGATTATAAGTAAAACATACTATTTGAGGGGCGTGAGGCCTCCTCGAGTGAATATTTATGAAAACAACTTGTCGAGGGTCCTTGAGCCCCCTCGACTAACTGTAATGTAAATGACCTCTAGAGTGACCTTAAGGTCCCACGAGGGTAGTGTGACTTTCTCGAGTAGCCATGAGTTAATCAAGACTTTTGGTGATTTTCTTTATTATATTATAATGGTTGAGAAGTTTACCTCACTCAACGAACCTTACTCTCTAGCCTCTAAGCTAGCTAAAATTCTCAAAGATCCCACTGCCTACTTTAGTGGGCCCCTAGCCCCTCGTGCGCTACTAACTCAAACCACTGACTAGACCAAAGTACCATTTAGTAACCTGTAATATAAATTACAGTTAGTAGTAAAATAAATGAACAATTAATATAAATTTTGATTAGTACTAAAAGGCTCTGGAACCCCTCTACATTAGGCCCCTCGTACAAAAGTTTCTTGCTCTGTGAGACAGTTGTGTACGCATAATTTAATTATCATGAAAGTTTTCATACCATTTACCCTTGTTGGGAATAGCAATCTCAACATGCTTGCGCTTTCATCTTTACGCTAGGTTCCCAAATGTCCATATGTTGTTTTAGGGACAAACTCACAATTTATATTTTGTTGTTTGGGGATCCCGCTACATTAGCCCCCTCGTGCAGAAGTGTCTTGTAGTGTCAAGAGACTTGTGCATGAAATATCAACTATTTTATCATTAGCATAATCAACATTACACTCTTTGTTCAGTTGCTCGAGGACTTCTCAACATTATCCCCCTTGTGCAAAATACATGTGCACAAATCAATATAAAAGATAGTGGGTAACAGTGTTACTAGGGGTTAACACTACCCTTTTTTTTTCATATTCCATATACTGTAGGTCTATCTTCTCGCAAAACTTTGTACAAAAACATTTTGCAAATAAATACTGATATTTTTTTATTTACATTTCCCATAGGCTGCGAGACTATCTACTCGCCAAACTTTTGTATGTAAAATCTTTGCGAGTAAATATTATACTATTGACTATCCCGTATACCGTGGGACTATCTGTTAAAAAAACATTTTTAGATTAAGTGTTGATGCACTTTTATTGCTTTTCCCGTATACCGTGAAATTTAACAATTCGCAAGACATCGTGTTATGTAAATTACATATATTGCAAGTGAGTATGAATAATATGATATATTTTCCCTTGTACTGTGGGAAGAAGTTTCTATGCTCGTCATGTTTTATTTTTGAGCAAAAAGATTATAACTATGCAAGTATATCCCCTCTAAATATTGTCAGCAGAGATCAACTTAATAAGTAAAGAAAATGAATTTCCTTTCATGCTTTGGAAAATTTATAGTTTCCTTGCTCGTTATATTTTATGTTTGGACATTGACCTGAAAGTATGCCCCTTAAAATTTAATGAGCAAACAAAGTAAATTTGCTGTAGGCTTATGTCTTGGGTACTCGAATATTTATGGAGTCCCAAGTACGATATTAACTCAAAGCCTATCTTGTATTTTGAATTTTAATACTGCCTTGCATTAATCAACCTTTTTATTGGGTCAACGTTAATGCTACATGATGATGCTGTGATTCAGCACCACCGGATAAGTGATAGTGGGCTCAAGCAGTAGCAGCCATGGCAGCCATGGAGATGAATAAGTATATAGAAGGGGATGAGTATAAGAGGAAATAAGACAATGATGTATAGTGGTTCAACCAATTTGGCCTACATCCACTGTGAGTGTGTGATCCACTAAGTATGGGCACTAATGGCCTTGGATACAATGCACATCAGCTCTCTCTCTCCTGTGTGTACAAGCAGAGTTTTAGCTAGGGTTGCAATAATCTGATCCCTCTGTAGGGTTGTAGGTGACAAGTATATATATAGGTCTTGGGGGGTGTAGTGTACCCCCAAGTATGCATGGTGCATGTGAATGATGATCCAGCCAACCCCCTGTTGACACCTGTAGATGCCAAATGATGACTTAATATTCCCTCACGTGAGGGTGTGATTTTGTTATAACAGTCTGCCACGTGCCATGTGAGCCTCACACGCACTGTTCCACGCGTCTCCCAAACCACGCGCTGTGATGATGTCACCCTCGGCCTATGAGACGAGGCCGAGGGCAAAGTTCCTTCCGGTAGTGTCTGGCTTAATTCTGGCCTCGTACTGTCGTACCCTCGTAGTGTCGGCCGGAGCCTGGGGAAGGGTCGGCCCCTCGTAGGGTCGTCTGGAGCCTGGTGGAGGGTCGGCCCCTCGTAGGGTCGTCTGGAGCCTGGTGGAGGGTCGGCCCCTCATAGGGTCATCTGGGCCTGGTGGGGGCCAGCTGGATCCTGGTGAAGGGTAGGCCCCTCGTAGGGTCGTCTGTTTGGGAGATAATCTTCAGCCAGGCCAAGGATATAAACGGGTATATCAATCACCCCCCAGCCTTTAGCCATAGGTGCTATTGAGATGGCTGAGGGATATTATTGAAATTGGGATGCGTGTATGATCAGTTAGGTGAGTGACACATGGGCAGGTACTCATTGCTATTCAAGTTTCCAAGGCACGGCGGCTGCACACTTACATGGGGCTTTGTGCCCTAATTATACACTTCTTGGCAAATGTGCCCATTTATTGCCAGGGTATTTAAGATTTTTTTAAACTCTCTCTCTCCAGCTTCTTCTTCTTCGCGCCCAAGTCTATTCTCTCTCTAGAACCAGTAAGCTTTGCCACTTGCAGCCTTCATTTCATCAGGTCTCAGCAGCGTTACTCACCCTCGTTATCAGGTATTCTCCTTCATTAAGAGCTTTCCTTTGTCTTCAATTCTGTTTGTTTTTTAGGGCCATAGGGTTGCATTTTCTTCGAGTTCCCCATAGCTTTTTTCGGTGGCTTCTCCGGTTAAAGGTTCTTGAACGTTCTTGATGAAAACCTTTGAGTTCTTTTGTTTAATCCAAAAGTCAAACCTGGTCAATTCCCCACTTGTTTGTAGCTGAATTAGCCAAGTCTAGTGTAATTTCTCTAAGTGTAGAGTCTTCCCCCTAATGCTTAGGAGGCTTTACAACTTAGTATCTGAATTCCCGTCCTTGAGAGAGAAGCTCTTTACCGAAATCAGACGAATAGAGGAAGAGGAAGAGAGAAGACGAGGGGCCGACCCTAATTGGGTACAACCCATCTTTCCCATTCCTCTTTCCACCATAAGACCATCTGAACCTTCTGAGTCTTGTGGGTCGTCACCTCGTCCTGCCGAGACACCCAACCCAAGTGAGATGGACGAGAGAGTCTCCTCACCAACTGGTGCTGGAACTTCTGGTAGAAGGGACACACCTGACCTTAGCCCAGGCCGAGAGGCCGAGGGTACGGCCCCCTCTGAGGCTGTCCCTGTGACAACCTTGTCCCCCAATGCCTTCCAAATGGCTTTTCCTCAGGGTCCTCCTGCAGGTGATGAGGGGGAGAGATCTGAGGACGAGGACGATGATACAGATGATGAGGTTGATACCTCCCACACCTCGTCCTTTATCTCCTCTGTTAGGGATCGAGATCTCCTGATATGGAGGCATATTTATGGAGTGCCCTCCGGGGTGACTATGAGGGTTCCCTTTGAGACTGAGAGGGGTTTTGATTGCCAAGAGGGAGAGGTTACAGTCTACGAACAGATGTTCAAGGTTGGAGTCAGGCTCCCTCTGCACCCTGCCATTGCAGATATTCTGGTTACCTTCGGCGTTTCCCCCTCTCAACTTCCTCCCAACTCTTGGAGGACGATCTTGGGCTGTATTTCCTTGTGGAAGAATGCCTTTACCGACGAGCCCTCGACTGACCTATTTCTGGGCTGCTACAACATCACCTCCTCGTCCAAGCAACCTGGATATTATCACCTGGGGGCAAGGAGGTCTGAGAAGAAACTCCTCCATGTGGCACAAACTTCCAACCATGATTGGAAGAAGAGGTTTTTCTTTATCTCCGGGGAGTGGGAGCCCGTTGCCGACAGTCCGAGGGTCCCCAGGAAGTGGTCTAACCCCTCCATGAAGGCTAGGTCAGACCCTGGACTTAGTCTGGAGGAGAAGGATATAGTAGACTATCTGAGAGGACGAGGGCGAGAGGGTGAGCTTGCAAAATTCGAAGACTTGATGACCCCTCGATTCCTTAAAGAAGCTGGTCTGAGGGTCGGCCCTCTGACAGAACTATGTGAGTTATACTGAACATTTTCCCTTCTTTACTTATTTTTGAAGTGTTCTCTCTTTATCTCTGAACTTTTCTGACATGTCGTCCTCTTATCAGATCGTCCTGCAGGTACACCAGACTATCTTTGGGAAATGACAGCTCCCAGCTTACTGTCTGGATTGGCCAAGAAGAAGGGGAAGGAGCCTCAGCAGGCTCCGAGGAAGACAAAGGCCGCTGGGCCGACAGTGGTGGAGCCGACCACTGACAGTAACAAAAGGAAGGAGCCTGAGGGCCCAGTTGAGCCTCGTCCTGATTCTCGGACGAGGGCCAGAGTCGACGCCTCTGAGGGGATGACCTCTTCGTCCAGCATGGGGGCCTTCTGGTCTCAAAATCTGGCCCATCTGAGGGCTGACCCCTCATCACTGATCATGAACTTGCGGGATGCTAAGGCCTCGATGTTCTCTGCTCCGTCGGCCTCTAACTTCGAGTTCTTAGCAAAGATGCCTCCTGCTAAAGTGTACGACTATGGTCTGCATTCCCTTGCTCAGGTATTGGTCTTGACCCACCTCCTTAATTTCATTCTTTCGCTAACTGTTCCCTCGGCCCCTATTGATATCTGTTCATTTTTTGTGCAGTCTGTTTGTGCCCTCACCTCAGCCACCAAATGGATGGCCGAGAATCAGATGAAGTTCCATGAGGCCGGAAGGGCTATCCAGCATGAGGCTGAGTTGCAGACATAGCTTGATACTGCGAATACTGAGCTTAATACTGCAAGGGATGAGCTTGAGAGTGCTAGGACCGAGCATGCTAGGGTCCTAGATGAGCTGATGAGGCAGAACGATGCCGACCTGCAAGCCAAGGACTTGATCATCAAGGATAGGGATGAGGCTTTACTGAACATGGAAGTCAAGCACAAGACTGATCTGGAAGCAGCCATCAAGAAAGCTGAGGCCGATGCTGTTGAGGCTTATAAGACTTCAGATGAATTTCAGGGCTTCGGCCTTGAGTATCTGGAAAGGGGGATCAGGACGGCCTGCCGATGGGTCGTCCTCAAATTCGGCGATGTCGTCTCCTCTGTTCGTCCTTCACTGGAGGGTGTTCAACTGGACGACCCCCTAATTGCCGAGGCCCTCAACCAAGTGGAGTCCCAAGTCCAAATCGAGGGGGTCGGTACATCTGAAGATCATCCAGTGCTGGTAACTGAGGAGACCACTCCCATAGATGTTGAGGCCCTGCCCTCTGATGTCGTCCCATAGGGTGGCTGCCTGTAGCCCATACCCTTCAAGTGTATTTTTGTTTAATGGCCTTGTAAAACACTTGATATTTTATGTTTTATTAATACCATTGTCTCTTTCCTTCCATAATTGCTGTCTTCCATATTTAATTCTTTTATGGTTTGCTCCTTGTTGATTTGCTCTGTTGATGCTACTAATCCCTCACTCGTCTTTTTTGAGGACCAATGTGGGGTCGTCCCCTCATATGGTCTCATCATAGTCGAGGATCATAATAACCCAAATGGTTTTTAAATAAAGTCCACCCTCGTCTTTTTTGAGAACAGTGGTGGGGTCGTCCCCTCCACTGGTCCTCATTATAGTCGAGGGTTCAAGTTACCTAATTTAATCTACCCTCGTCTTTTTTGAGAACAGTGGTGGGGTCGTCACCTCCACTGGTCCTCATTATAGCCGAGGGTTCCAGTAACCAAATTAATGGTTTTAAATAAAGTCTACCCTCGTCTTTTTTGAGAACAGTGGTGGGGTCGTCCCCTCCACTGGTCCTTATTATAGCCGAGGGTTCAACTTACCAACTTAATGGTTTAAAATTAAGTCTACCCTCGTCTTTCTTGAGAACAGTGGTGGGGTCGTCCCCTCCACTGGTCCTCATTATAGCCGAGGGTTCAACTTACCAACTTAATGGTTTTAAATAAAGTCTACCCTCGTCTTTTTTGAGAACAGTGGTGGGGTCGTCCCCTCCACTGGTCCTCATTATAGCCGAGGGTTCAACTTACCAACTTAATGGTTTTAAAATGAAGTCTACCCTCATCTTTTTTGAGAACAGTGGTGGGGTCGTCCCCTCCACTGGTCCTCATTATAGCCGAAGGTTCAACTTACCAACTTAATGGTTTTAAATAAAGTCTACCCTCGTCTTTCTTGAGAACAGTGGTGGGGTTGTCCCCTCCACTGGTCCTCATTATAGCCGAGGGTTTAAGTAACCAAATTAATGATTTTAAATAAAGTCTACCCTCGTCTTTCTTGAGAACAGTGGTGGGGTCGTCCCCTCCACTGGTCCTCATTATAGCCGAGGGTTCAAGTAGCCAAATTAATGGTTTTTTGTAGATGTTTACATGCATACTGGAACTGATAACTGTAGGGTGAGGCCAATCATATTTTTCATTAATTTTCCAAAGTGTCCTGTTGGAGCAACTCCTATTACAACTATGGTCTATCAAGACCTTACAACACTATTGGTAGTATTTCTTCAAATGATCTGCGTTCCAGGGGTTGGAAAAAGGTTCCCCTTCTAGGTTTTCTAGTCTATAGGTCCCAGGGACAACTTCGTCGGTGACCCTATAGGGGCCGTGCCAATTAGGATGGAGTTTATTGGGTTTTTTCCAAGTCTTTTTGAGAACCAAGTCTCCTACTGCGATAGGCCTCTGTTTCACCCTCTGATTGTAAAACCTTGCGGTCCTCTGCTGGTAGGAAGCCTGCCTTATCTCAGCATCCTCCCTTCTTTCCTCAATTAAGTCCAAGTCAAGTCTCCTCTCTTCCGTATTTGCCTGGGGGTCGTACATTTGGACCCTATGAGTGGGAAACTCGACTTCGGTGGGGATGACTGCTTCTGATCCATAAGCTAACATGAATGGGGTCTCCCTAGTAGAGGTCCTTACTGTCGTCCTGTACGCCCACAACACTGCATATAACTCCTCGACCCATCTTCCTTTTGCCTCCTCAAGCCTCTTCTTAATCCCATCTAGGATTGTCCTGTTCGTAACTTCGGTTTGCCCATTGGCCTGAGGTCGGCCTGGGGTGGAGAAAAATTGTTTGATACTTACCCTCTCACAGTACTTCTGCAGAGAGGCATTCTTGAACTGGGTCCCGTTATCTGAGATGAGGGTGTTGGGTAGACCGTATCTGCATATCACATTCTTCCAGATGAACTGAAAGGTCTTCTGCTCTGTAATCGTGACCATTGGTTCGACCTCTACCCACTTTGAAAAGTAGTCAATTGCTACTATGAGGAACCGATAGTTATTAACTGCCCTCGGTAAGGGTCCTACCAGGTCAATCCCCCATACTGCGAATGGCCACGGGGATGTAATGGAGGTAAGAGGTTGATGGGGCTAGTGAGGGATGGTAGCAAATCTTTGGCATTTATCACACTTTTTTACATATGCTGCGGCGTCTTTCCCCAAGGTCGGCCACCAGTAGCCTTGGGTGATCACCCTCTTCGCTAAGGATCTGCCCTCGATATGGCTTGAGCACGATTCTTCGTGCACATCTTGCAAAATGGAAGGGACTTCTGAGGGGTGCACACACCTAAGTAAGGGGAGAAAAAACCCCTTTTTGTACAAGGTGTCTCCGATGACAGTGAATTTTGCAGCCCTGTACCTCAGCTTCTTCCTTTCCTGCCTTGCTTCTGGCATCTCACCCTCTTTAATGTATTTGATCAGGGGGTCCATCCACGAAGCTTCTTGAGAGACATTTAGGCAATTGCCAAGTGTTCCCTCAGCGTCCTCAATAGTTGGCTGAAGCAAAATTTCCACTGGGACCGTCCTCCTGATGTCTGTCCTAGTTGCCGAGGCCAATCTCGCAAGGGCATCGCACGGCCGTTGTCTAGCCTGGGTATCCTCTTTAATTTTACTTCTCTAAAGCCTTTTAGTAGTGACCTCACCTTCTCGAGGTATCTAGCCATTCTCTCGTCCTTAGCCTCGTAGGCCCCTAGTATCTGATTCACCACTAGCCTTGAATCACTATGGACCAGAATCGGGCCGACACTAAGAGACTTGGCCAAGGAGAGGCCTGCTACTAAGGCCTCATATTCGGCCTCGTTGTTGGAGGATTTGAAGTTGAACCTCAGGGCGTATTCGACGTCTGTGCCATCGGGTGCTGACAGTATCAGTCCAGCCCCACTTCCGCTGTCACAGGAGGACCCGTCAACGAAGAGGCTCCACAGAGTCTTTCCTTCTGAAAAATTTCCCTCAGAGAGGGACCCCTGTCTAAAGATGTACCTTCCCTCTTCGTTTTCAGTTGCTTTCCTTCTAGCGGTGCTTGTCTCAGCCCTATCTGCGGGTGTGTCAGCGGGTCTATCTTCTGTATCCGTCTTCCCGAGAGTCTCACCCTCGGCCTTATCATCTTCCCAAGTGAACTCAGCCACGAAGTCTGCCAATGCCTGCCCCTTAATGGCCGTCCTAGGCTGATACATAATGTCAAACTCCCCCAGCTCTATAGCCCAGGCCATCAACCTACCTGATTTTTCTGGCTTGTGTAGGACCTGCCTAAGAGGAGAGTCGGTGAGGATGACCATTGTATGGGACTGGAAGTACGGCTTCATCTTCCTCGAGGCATGGATCAAGGCGTAGGCCAACTTCTCCATCCTCGGGTATCTTTGCTCTGCCCCCTGGAGTGCCTTGCTGTTAAAATACACAGGCTTCTGTATTCCATCTTCGTCTCTCACAATGGCTGCGCTGATGGCCGACTCAGAGACGACGAGGTACACGTAAAGTCGTTCACCCTGCACGGGTCGTGACAGTAGCAAGGGAGACCCTAAGTATGATTTTAGCTCCTTGAAGGCCTCATCACACTCCTCACTCCATTCGAAGGCCTTCCTGAGGATCTTGAAGAATGGTAAACACCTGTCTGTGGCCCTTGACATAAATCTGTTCAGGGCAGCCACTCTCCCTGTGAGCCTCTGAACGTCTTTGATGGACTTGGGGGTCTTCATCTCAACAAGGGCCTTTATCTTTTCAGGGTTGGCCTCGATGCCTCTTTGGTTGACAATGAACCCCAGTAACTTCCCTACTCCGACCCCGAAGACACATTTGGCCGGGTTAAGCTTCATCTGGTACTTGTCCATCGTATTAAAGGTCTTCTCCAGGTCTGCCACATGATCTTCTGCCTTCAGACTCTTAGTCAGCATGTCGTCTACGTAGACCTCCATAGACTTCCCAATTTGGTCTTCGAACATATTTTTACGAGGCGCTGGTATATTGCCCCCGCATTTTTTAGACCAAAGGGCATGACCCTATAACAGTATGTCCCCTTGTCAGTGATGAAGGCTGTCCTCTTCGAGTCTTCAGGGTTCATGAAGATCTGGTTGTACCCTGAATAGGCATCCATAAAACTCATGAGCTCATGGCCTGCGGTAGCGTCTACCATCTGGTCGATGTGGGGGAGAGGGAAGCTGTCTTTGGGGCAGTGCTTGTTAAGGTTTGTGAAGTCCACACACATTCGCCACTCCCCGTTGGCCTTTGGGACAATGACTGCGTTGGACAGCCATTCAGGGTAGATGACCTCCCTGATAAACTCAGCATCTTGTAATTTTTTAACCTCATCCCTGATGGCCTCGTACTTCTCTCTAGAGTAAATCCTCCTCTTCTGCTTTACCGGATTCACTCCCTCTTCCACATTGAGTTTGTGGCACATGATTTCAGGGTCGATCCCTGGCATATCTACATGACTCCATGCGAAGACGCTTCGTCTTCTCCTCAACAGTTTGATGAGGTCTTCCTTGATACTGGGCTTCAGAGACTTGCCAACTTGGACGGTTTTTCCCGGGTCATCCTCATCGAGGATGATGGGTTCTACCTCCTCAGCGGCCTCTCCTTTTTTGAGCTTCGTCTCATCCCTGGGGTCTAGGGTATCAATGTTGTAAGTGGCTGTAGCCCTCTTGTGTGCCTCCCTTTCTTCAGCGGAGTTGTAGTAGCACTCTCTCGCTGTCGTCTGGTCTCCCTGAACTTCCCCCACCCCGTAAGGGGTAGGTAACTTAACCATCTGGTGGACTGTGGACGGTACAACTTCAAACCCCTTGAGGGCCACACGTCCCAGTATGATGTTGTATGCCGAAAACACATGCTCATCCAGCACAAAGAAATTGACCTTCTTGGTGAGCCATCTCGGCCATTCGTTCCCCATCCTGACATCAGCCTCATATATTCCCAGGGGGTGAACCTTCTCCCCACTGAACCCAATCAATGGATGATGGTATGGGACAAGTCTGGCACGACTGAGGCCCAAGGACTTGAAGCATGGCCAAAACATCACATCTGCGGATGAGCCCCCATCTACCAGGATCCTCGGCACTTCGCACCCGTGTACCCTGGTAGTGATGACGAGAGGGTCATCATGCGGGGCCAAGAGGCCTCTGAAGTCCATTCTTGAAAATCCCACTATCAAAGTGTCCATATCAACCTTCTTCCTTTTTTCTGACTTGCCCTCCAGAGAAGTCGCGTGTACCGTCTTCGTCACTGCCTTGGCCTCAGCCACATGGGCCTTCCTGTCGGCGACCTCAGACCCTCCTCCTGCAAGACCCCCGGAGATCATTCCCACTCCGAGCAAGATCATATTAAGCCTCTTAACAGGGCCGTGGTCATCTCTCGGCGGGAGGTCAGGGTCATCCTCATCATCAGAAGGGTCGTCCCCTCTTTTTTGAGGACCTTCTCTTCATGCGTCGCCTCGCTTCTTTCAGGGGTCGTCCCCTCGGCCCCTCTTGAAGGCGCCTTTGTCGACGTACTTTCTGAGCTTCCCTTCCTTTAGCATCTTCTCAATCTCATCTTTCAGAGCAAAGCATTTGTCCGTTACGTGGCCGTGGTCTTGGTGAAACTCACACCATAGGTTCTTATTCCTCTTCTTGGGGGCTGCCCTCAGCTTCTCGGGCCACTTCAGGGATCGGTCACTCTTAATCTCATTGAGAATCTGTTCACAGATGACCGTCAGAGGGGTGTACCCCGCGAACTTGTCATCCGAGGACCTCTTCTTCCCCTCTTTGTTCTTCTTGGGGTATTTACTCCCACTTGCACCTCCTCTTTCGTCCTCATATTTTGCAGCCATCGCCTCTTCGGCGTTCATCACCTTTCCTGCTGTCGATAACAGCTCGGCCATCGTCCTCGGAGGGTCTTCAGTAAGCTTCCATAACAGCTTCCCCTTTTGGAGTCCTCCAATCAGGGCTGTCATAGCTATGCTCTCCTCATAGTCTTCCACCTCCAGCTTCTCTTTATTGAATCTGGCTATATAGTCCCTCAGACTCTCACTCTTCCCCTGCTTAACATAGAGCAGGTGGGTGGTCTTCTTCTGTGGCCTCATCCCAAAGCAGAAATTATAAATGAACAGGTCAGCCATCTGCTTAAAGTTTTCAATGGAATTTTTTGGAAGAGACGTGTACCAGACATGCGCAGCCCCTGTCAAGGTACCAGAGAAGGCACGACACCTCATCTCATCTGAGATAGAGTATAAGTCTGCCGCCGACTGATACATCTCCACATGGTGGACGGGGTTGGTACTCCCGTCATACCTTGGGGTGACCATAGGTGGCTTGAATTTTGATGGCGTGGGGAAATTGACTATCTTTGCCACAAAGGGTGAGCATATGGTGTATCCCCTCTGAAGAGGGTCTCGGCTCTTCAATATATCACCAATCTTATCCTCTAGCCGCTGGATTGAGTCATTCCAGGGCCTCACAGGGTCGGCCTGGCCGATGTTATCCCCTGCTGCCTCTCCGAGGTGGACGGAGGGTTCTACTGCAGCAGGCCCGTGTCAGCTATTTACTTCCCTTTGGCCATCATCTCGTCCTCGGGGTCGGCGATCTGCTGCCTCCCTCCTGGATCTCGCAGCGCTTCTTGGTCTGGACAACTGTTCCCGCAGGTCATTTACTGGGCCTAGCCTCTCAAAGCCCGACCCCCTGCTCAAGCGATCAAAAGCGGAGCCTCTTGGACGATCATCAGGGTTTGGTCTCCCACACTTCCCTCTACTGTCCTGGAGGGGTCGTACAGTATTTTTGGAGACCTCATAGGGTTCCCAGCATTCTATTGGGGCTTCCTCTCCCTCCAGATCGTCATACCTGTCCTCAGGGAAAGGGTTTCCTTGCCTCCCCAGGCGTAAACGCCGGGGGTCAGCCACATCCCTACACCGCTGAGGGGGTGGTAGGTCTTTGCGTGGTGCCTGGGGTGGTCCCCTGGCCTCATGCTGCCATGGAGCTGCTGCCGGAGTAATCATCTCAGGTGAAACCCCTGGTGCTCTCAGTATGTTCTGGCTTAGAGCTGTGAACTGCTCCTGCTTCATCCGCTGGCTTGCTGCCAAAGACTTTAGGGCTGCCGCCACATCAGCCATCTCAGACTGGGGTGGCGGTTGACTGGAACTGGGTCTTCCCCCCTCATTCGGCGGGGGAAGTAGTGGCGGTGGCATCTCAGGTGCCATGTGCTTGAGCTATGAAAAGTTGAAGTGAAGAAAATACTGGTGAGCTTGAGAACCTTAGTGGGTCTCTTTCAATGGTGAAACACCTCCTCTCAGGGGGAGTGTTGGTTCACCACCAGAGTGCCCAGTGAGGTCAAGCTGTCGAAGGAAGAGATGTCTTCTCATTCCCACAGACGGCGCCAAACTGATGATGCTGTGATTCAGCACCACCGGATAAGTGATAGTGGGCTCAAGCAGTAGCAGCCATGGCAGCCATGGAGATGAATAAGTATATAGAAGGGGATGAGTATAAGAGGAAATAAGACAATGATGTATAGTGGTTCAGCCAATTTGGCCTACATCCACTGTGAGTGTGTGATCCACTATGTATGGGCACTAATGGCCTTGGATACAATGCACATCAGCTCTCTCTCTCCTGTGTGTACAAGCAGAGTTTTAGCTAGGGTTGCAATAATCTGATCCCTCTGTAGGGTTGTAGGTGACAAGTATATATATAGGTCTTGGGGGGTGTAGTGTACCCCCAAGTATGCATGGTGCATGTGAATGATGATCCAGCTAACCCCCTGTTGACACCTGTAGATGCCAAATGATGACTTAATATTCCCTCACGTGAGGGTGTGATTTTGTTATAAGGGTCTGCCACGTGCCATGTGAGCCTCACGCGCACTGTTCCACGCGTCTCCCAAACCACGCGCTGTGATGATGTCACCCTCAGCCTATGAGACGAGGCCGAGGGCAAAGTTCCTTCCGGTAGTGTCTGGCTTAATTCTGGCCTCGTACTGTCGTACCCTCGTAGTGTCGGCCGGAGACTGGGGAAGGGTCGGCCCCTCGTAGGGTCGTCTGGAGCCTGGTGGAGGGTCGGCCCCTCGTAGGGTCGTCTGGAGCCTGGTGGAGGGTCGGCCCCTCATAGGGTCGTCTGGGCCTGGTGGGGGCCAGCTGGAGCCTGGTGAAGGGTCGGCCCCTCGTAGGGTCGTCTGTTTGGGAGATAATCTTCAGCCAGGCCAAGGATATAAATGGGTATATCACTATAGTTTATATCCTTAGTACTCACGCTCTTGTGGAATCCTGGGTACATCACATACTAGCATTCGTACTTTGTGATTTTAATTTGGTCACATTTCTTAACCCATTTCCTTAATTTCATATTGAAGCGAATGCTGAAACTTTTGTCGTGGGTACTCGCATGTATTTGGAGTTCCTGGTACAATATTTACTTACACTTACTGCGTGCTGCACGCATAATTTGCAATTTTTTTTTATGTGATCAGTATTTTCGTTTTTACTTTACCAATATATAGAATCCTACTTGCGTGTAGCCTCAAGCACTAGACTGTTGTATCTTTTTGTTTTTCGTCATATATTTTGTAAATACTTGCTCGACTTGTCAACCTTTTTCTTTAGTTTTAGGTGAGCCCCTACGAGCGTTCCTACACTCGTGGATACGTGACACTTACTCGTCTGCATAACCAATTTCTTTATTTTTAGGTTAATATTACGAGCGCTCGGGTTCCCTCAGAATCTCGGGTACTAAATTATAGTACCTTTTTATTAATTTTTGGCATTTGGTCATCTACTTAGCCTATTTCCCTTTTCAGGTTAACATTAAGAGCGATTTGATGCCCTTGGAGTCTTAGGTACTAAGATATCATACATTTTTTACTAATTCTTGACATTTTCTCGTATACTTAACCTGTTTATTTATTTTTAGGTTAATGCTATGAACGCTCTTATGCCCGTAGAGCCTGAGGTACTAAACTTTCTTACCTTTTATTTTTATGACACTTGCTTGTTTGCACAACCCGATTCTTTATTTTCAAGTTAATACTATGAGTATTCCTATTCCATTAGAGCCCGAGGTACTAAATTGTCGTACCTTTTATTTATACTTGGCACTTGCTCGTTTTCATAACCTATGTATTTGTTTGTAGGTTAATATTACAAGCGCTCCAGTGCCATTGGAGACTCAGGTACTAAACTATCATACCCTTTTTCATTCTTGGCATTTGCTAATTTATTTGACTTGTTTTTTTATTTTCAGGTTAATACTGTGAGCGCTCATATGCCCTTGGTGCCTGAGGTACTAAATTGTTGTACCTTTTATTTATACTTGACATTCGCTCGTCTACTTAACCTGTTTCTTTATTTTCTAGTTAATATTGTGAGTGCTCCTATACCCTTGGAGCCTGAGGTACTAAACTGTCGTACCTTTTATTTATACTTGGGACTTGCTCGTTTGCATAACTTGATTCTTCGTTTTTCAGGTTAATACTTAATCTCCCGGTGCCTTTAGAGCCTTAGGTACTAAACTGTCATACCTTTTTACCATTTGTTTCTTTGTTCTCGAGTTGATACTATGAGCGCTCTGGTGCCCTTGGAGCCTTAGGTACTAAACTGACGTACCTTTTATGTTCTTGTATTTATACTTTTTCAAATACTTTTTTTTTTGTGTTCTCACACCTATTGTGTTATTTTATTGGGAGAAAAAATAATAACAAGTAAAAAAATGCATTAAGAGGCACCATGGCATATATAGAATAACTTGACGTTTCATAAGCATTAAACTTTGCAAATAAGGTATAGTTGATACCTCATACTTTCTGCTATTTAATTTTATCTTTCAAACTGAGTAAGAATGTTCATGAAGCATGTTGGAGTCGAGCATACTTCAACAAAGTCAATATAAAACTTGAACTTATCAAATCTCCACATATCTACTTGCTAGCCCCACTGCTCGAATCCAAGCATTCGAGAGAATAAAGTTTCCATTAAAGCAACTATAATCTTTTAGCTGCACAACATAACTTTTTTTTAGATATATATAAATAGTGAACATCTTCAAACAATTAATATGATTAAAAATAATGCCCGCGTTATAGTTATAGAGGGGGCTTGAAGGTAATCTTGAGATTAGGAACAAATCCCTAATTGGCAATAGTGTTTGAGATTAAGCAACCGAGGCAGCTCAAGCGTGGCAACTAAGCACGACAGCTTGGCGTGGCAACTCATATTTTAGCTTGTTGCATTAGTCATATTGTATTTTTATTTATGTTGACTGTAAGCTATAACGGATGTAATGACGTAACGATAATAATAAATGAGTTTATGTGAGGTCAAACGGAACTTGGGAGAGACCAGGCTTGGCAGGGCCTGGGAGAGCTTTCATGCTCTATCGAATGACCTCACCGTGGGAACTTTAGAGGGACTTGGTTTAGAGGATTGAGGAGTGAGGCACCGTTGGGGTTTGTCCTGACCATCTTAGATACACCTGGTAAAACACTGAAGGACCTTAACCGTGGAACCTCGGGCGGAGCAACTTGGAGTTCCATCGGGCGTTAGGCTGTGAACCAAACAATCCTCTACTCAATGTCACATCTACTGTAGGTGATGCCACTAGCCAGCTAAACAATGTCAGACATGCACTTGAGTAAACCACCGTGGTATTTGGGTCTGTCAGGTAGTTGGTGAGCCACCTCTGCGACAACATCCCCCTCCCCAGACACACAATGGTCAGGCAAAAGGCATGTCTTGGGATTTAATATTTATGACGTGGAGAGAACTAGTGCATCAGGCATTTAATGTTGTGACATAAATTATGAGGGATGTCTTTCATAGTTTTAATGACTGAGTTGCCTCGGGGATGGTGTGGGGGGCTATTTAAGGACCCCAACCACCCCTGAGGAGAGGGGTGATATTTTTGGAGAACTCTGGAGTTATTACTAGAGATACACATCAAAGAGAGAGTTATTGCAAATCAGAGGGTTTATCCACTCACTATTGTTATTTATTGCGAAGCTTTTAATAATTGACAGAGATTATTGAGGGTGTATGGTGTGTTTCTACCTGCCTACCAAGGTGTATCTAGGGTGATTACTTCTCTCTCCCTCTACCTAAGTTACTTCTAAAAGTTCATTACTATCTCTTGAGTTATACACGAGAGACTTATGAGTTTAAACTGAGTTCGTCTTCGTTGGGTTTATGTTTGTGTGTTCTATCATTAATCCAAGGTCTTAGGCTAATTAACTTATCATTACCATACTCATAAGGGGTTATGCCTCCATCTATAATCTAAAGTACTGTCTTACATTTGGCGACTCTACTAGGGAGGCATTCTTCTAAGCAAGGAGTATGTCGGAAGATAACGTTAATCGAAGGCTCAACTTTGATGACATTCAACATAGTGAAGAGTAAGCAACAAAAGAACTGGAGGCTCTAAGGGACGTGGCTCCTCGAATAGAAGTACCTTCAGTTTAGACAGCAACAGGCACTCCAGGGGTAACGCAAGCTTCCACGAGTGTTGGGCTGGGACCTACTCAGGTGGCCCTCCTCATGAGTAAGTTTTATGAATTTTTACAGACCCCCGTAGCTTCCACGGTGCTGAGAGGATTCGAAGTCAATTCCTTCGTCACACCAAGAGCAGCCCCAACGGCCCCACCAGGTACAAGAACAACAGGAACAACCCCAGCAAGCATACTCTCCGTCATGAATCCGGCGGTGGGAACCTCTGGAGTATCAATGGCGCCAGCATTAATGATGGCTCCTGCTGTAGCGGGCATTTTTCCTGTGACCCCATTAGTCGTTGCCCCATCGCCCATGGAAGAAATGAGAAGGGAGATGCAAAAGGAGATACTGAAGTTCATGCAGGCTTCCTCACAATCTGTGGGCGAGGTAGCTTCGGTCTACGACGACTTTCGAACACCTTATCCTCAGGAATACAACGACGAGCCTTATCTAAAGGATTATGTTCCTCCTATCTTTGAAAAATACACATGAAAGGGGGGAAAACACTTGGGGGCGCATTGCAACAATAAGAAGCTTAGGTTGAGGGAGTTATCCAAATCCATAACTGATAAAGCATATACTTGGTACTCCCACTTGGCCCCCAAGAGTATTTCTATGTGGGAAGAGATGCATGTGTTATTCGTCCAGAAGTTCTTTCTGGCAGAGGATGAGTTTACGCTGACCCAATTAGGGAGAGAGAGACAACGACCGGGAGAAGACGTGGTGTCGTACGTTCGAAGGTTCAGGGAAAGGTCCCTCGATGTAATAGAGGAGGCCAAGGAATCTAAACTATTACAGATCTGTGCGGAAGTGATGCTCCCTGAGTACATATGCCACCTGATCAACGGGACGCGCGAGGGAACTTTTTCAGCGTTCCTAAAATCCGCAAGTAACATCTCACTGGTTGTACGAGCAAACCCGATGGTGGTACCTATGATGTTCAGGCAGCCGATGCAACCTGGGGGAGGAAGGCCTCAGCCTCCACGGGTGGGGTACACCGACGGAAGGGATGGGGGCAAGGCAACGAAGAACGACAACAAGAGAAAGTTTGGAAGGGACAAAGAAGACCCGCCACCGTTGCCTTGTACGATAGAAGAGGCTGTGAGTTGTTATAATGAAATGGTCCAAGGTGGAATGATTTATGAACCAAAGGGCCTTCCAGCGGAAGAACCCGATGCTGCGATGAGATCGGATCCTAAATACTGTCAGGTTCATCAAAAGATCTAGCATCCAACAGAGAGCTGCTTCACACTGAGAAGAATTATTGACAAGTGCATGAAGGCGGGGACATTACAAATCCCCCCGCAGAATATTAACAACAACCCACTTACAGCGCACGGGGCCAATCTAGTGACGGCCTATGATGAGGAGGCAGAAAGAGAAGGAGGAGGGTTAATGATGAAGCAGAAGGATCTCGAAGAAGATCTAGAACATTTCACCATGGGAATGGCTAACGTAGTTTTAGCCTACGATGAAGCAAGCACTAAGGACGTGGAAGACGTGTACAACGTTGAAGGTGAGGAAACAAACCCGGTCATAGAGTATAGTGCAGTTTCAAAATCGCCAAAGTTCACTTGGTTCTTCGATCAAGTGGGGATCCCGAAGAAGAGCAGAATGGAGATAACTCAGGCAATTTTGGACATTACAAGGAGGAACGCTGTCCCCTTTTTAAGGTGGAGGGGACCATGGCTAGGATGGTGAAGAAGTTTCTGTCAGAAGTAACCTTCAGCGATGCAGATAGAGCTGTAAGGTTCCCTCATAACATGCCTCTGTATGTAACTGCTAGCGTCAATGGGGTTAGCTTTGCAAGGACTCTTATGGATGGGGGTGCTTCCATCGATATTATGCCGATCAACTCCTTCCACGCAGATAATATTCTGGAAGAAAGGTTAGTTCCCATGCCTTTGGTAATTTTGGGGTATGACAACCAATCTTCTAAGTCCATCGGGTATGTGAATGTTGGGATTGTGATGGAAAATATGGGTTCCCACATCAAGTTCCATGTAATAGAAAGTGCAACTTCTTATCATTTACTAATAGGGAGAGTGCGGATGCACAACTAAGGGTTAGTACCTTCAACCTATCATTAATGCGCCAAGGCAAATATCAAGGGAACAGAAGTGACCATTAGGGCTAGGAAGAGGCCTTTCGCTATCGAAGAGCACACTTGGTGGATGCGGAATTTTATAAAGAGCTGGAGGAGGATGTGCGGGTCCTGATAAGGAGAATGGAGGGAGCATGGGTTCCCTCGATTAGAGAGATAATGGGGCCCTTGAATGAGCAAAGTAAAGAGGGTGCAAGTAGCCAAGGGGTGAGGGGCGAAAAAGCCCATCAGGTGATCCCTCGACCCCAAAATATCTCGAAGAAACTCAAAGACAGGATGAGGCCTAAAACAGACCCGGTGGAGCATGAGGTCCAACGGCAAAGCGTGTTGAGTTGCTTTTCAGGGGAAAGAATTACTGAGGCTTCCAGAGAGAAGAAGAAGAAGGCCATAGCAATAGCTACCAACATGAAATGCAAGAAAATTGTCACTGATGAGGGAAAAGTGGTGTACTGCTTATAATGGTGTGAACGGGTGACCGAAGAGACTAAGGATGAGGTTGACCCGATATATGAGTGTTTTTTGGTGGATCAACTGGGGCAGTGTATGGTGATAGACAACTCTAACATACAGGATTTCGTAGAAGATGTCGCCGAAGAACCAGACTACATGGCAGATCAACCGAAGCCCTAGGTACAAGAGTTGGAGTAGCTGAACCTAGCAAGAGAAGGGGAAGATCCAAGGCCTATTTTTATCTCGAAAGATCTCGGTAAGAAGAAACGAGAAGCCTTGGTTGAGCTAATTTGGGAATTTATAGACGTCTTCACATGGAAATACATTGAAATGGAAGGGCTGGATGACGAAGTGAGCTGCCACAAACTGAACGTGATGCCTTCAGCTATTCCGGTGAAGCAGGCAACGAGGACTTACAAACCTAAAATAGAATTGAAGATTAAGGAAGAGGTCCAAAGTTTGTTGGGAGAAGGATTCATCAAGACAATACAACATCCCCTTTGGCTATCTAGCATTGTGCCATTGGGGAAGAAAGACAAAAACCAAATAAGGATCTGTGTGGACTTCAGAGATTTGAATAGGGCTTGCCCTAAGGATGAGTTTCCCTTACCCTCCATCTACAGTTTGATAGATGCCACGGTTAGTCATGATATGTATAGCTTCATGGATGGGTACGTAGGGTACAACCAGATCAAGATGGACCCCACAGACGCAGAGAAAATGACATTCAGAACTCCGTTGGGCAACTTCATGTACAAAGTGATGCCGTTTGGACTCAAGAACGCTGGGGCTACTTGCCAGAGGATAATGATGGCCATTTTTCACGACTTCTTCCACAAATTTGTAGAGTTCTACGTGGACGACTTGGTCATCAAATCGAAGAAGGAGGAGTCCCATCTGAATGATTTAAGGAAGGTGTTTATTCGATGCAGGAGGTATAAATTGAGGATGAACCCGTTAAAGTGTGTCTTTAGAGTAACGAGCGGGAAGTTTCTAGGCTTCGTGGTTGATCGACAAGGGGTGCAGATGGACCAGGATAAACAGCGGGAGATCTTGGAGATGCCATGTCCAAGAACGACGAAGGAGCTGAAGATTTTTCTCGGTAAAGTCTCCTACCTTAGAAGATTTGTGCCTGGATTGGACGAAATAACACACCCACTGATGTAGCTATTACGAAAGAACACGAAATTCAGGTGGGAGGAGGTTCACCAGGAGTCTCTTATTGAGATTAAGAAACTGCTCGTTTCACCATAAATTATGGTTCCTCCACAGACAGGAGTACTGTTGCAGCTATACCTTACGTCTACTACGAGGTCCGTTGGAGATCTGCTGGCACAAGAAGTGGACGAGCAAGAACGGTCGGTTTACTACCTCAGGAAAATCATACATGGGCCAGAGATTAGATATAGTAGCTTAGAAAGGCATTGTTTAACCTTAGTCTTTGTAGCACAAAAGCTCAGACATTATATGCTGTCTTTTATAATTCATATTGTAACTAGATGTGATTCTATTAAGTATTTATTGGCAAGGACTATATTGATTGGCAGGGCAGCCAGATGGTTCCTCATCCTCTCAGAATATGACTTGAAGTGTGTGGTTCCTCGTGAGATCAAGAGCCAGGCGTATGCCGATCTATTGGCAATCTTTCCATCAGGAATGTTTGAACCTCCTAAAGAAGACATTCCAGGAGATGACTTACATGCTAATTATCTAGATATAACTGATGAGGAATAGACGATGCCGTTCGATGGAACTTAGGCGGAAAAGAAGGGAGGAGCAGGGGTTATTCTTTCAAAAGGGATGGAGGAGATTTGCCTTTCCTACAAGATATATTTCCCTTATTCTAATAACGAATCAGAGTACGAGGCATTGGTACTGGGGCTGCTGGAGGATCTTTGAAGGGGAATTCATTCACTCTGTATTAAGGGTGACTCGAACTTAGTGATTCAGCAGGTAAACGAAGAATATGCGTTGAAGCACATGAGCCTGGCGCCGTACAGACCAATAATTCAGAGGCTTCTCAACTAGTTCCATCGGACCAAGATCAGAAGACATCCCAGAACGATGAACCGCCATCCAGACGCCTATGCCACTATCGCCCAGAAAATGGTCATGAGGAACGATAAGACTATCGTTGTGATCTAACGAAGGATAACTCCTTCGGTGGTACAGTCAATACTACCAATGGAGGAGGACGCGAACTGGAGGGGAGAGATTAGGAAGAAACTGGAGTCTAGCGAAGGAGTTATGGGACTAAGAGAGTTATCCCAATACTTTACGAACCAGGAAAATCTTTACTACAGAAATGATGGGGGATGGTTGTCAAGATGTATCAGCCTAGAGGAAGCAGAGCGAAGGTTGAAGAAAATACATGAGGAGCACTGTGAAATGACTGAGATACTTCTATATAGGAGAATTCAAAGGGAGGGATTTTTCTGGCCTAGAATGAAACAAGATGCGGCAGAACTGCAACGAAAGTGCGATAAGTGTCAGCTATTCTTCGAAGCAGCTGAGTGCCATTTATTGAAACTCAAATAGATTGGAGGCATCCCTATATCGACTTGATTCAGGATGGAGTTGTCCCAATGAAGAAAATGGTTGCGATGGGTCTGAGGCGAAGGGCCCCAAGGTTCTATGTTTAGGAGGGGCAGCTTTATCGAAGGGGGTACTTCAACAGGCCATTGCGTTACATCACGAAGGAAGAAGCAACTAAGGTCCTCAAACAAGCGCACGATCCAGCCCACATAGGAGGGGCCAAGTTATATGATCAGCTAATGACGTTGGGGTATTATTGGCCAACAATGGAGAAAGACTCTGCTGATTTCGTCCGAAAATGCAAAGCTTGCCAACTTTATGGGAATATGATCCATGCACCATCGGTAGACTTACACTCATTGGAAACACCCTATCCATTTCACACTTAGGCATTCGACTTGGTAGGGGCAGTACATCCTTCTTCGAGGGGTAAGATATGGATAATGGTAGCAATGAAGTGTTTTACAAAATGGGTCGAAGCGATACCACTCAGAAGAGCAACGACTGGGGTGGTGAGCAACTTCATCAGAGAATACATTATTTGCCGTTTTAGAATCCCAATGGTTATTCTTTCAGATAATGGGACTCCCTTCGTCAATTCAGAAGTAACAATGCTCACAGACAAGTACTCCATTGTTCATCACACTTCAACGGTGGCATACCCAAAGGGAAATGGTCAAGCCAAAGCGACTAACAAAACCTTTATTAAAATTTTGGCTAAGATGATGGAGGAATTTCCAGGGTCGTGGGATGATAAGATACCAGCTGTATTGTGGGACTGTCGAACAACCAAGCAGAAACCCACAGGATACACTCCGTTCTCTCTTGTTTATGGGGCTGAGGCAATCCTTCTAGTTGAGTTGGAAGTTCCCTCTGCTCGATATGCTTTGCGAAGTAGAATGCTCCCTCAGAATAGACATGTGTAGTTGGAAGCGTTGGATGAACACAAAGATAATGCGATGCAACACTTTCAAATTTATACGAAACAACTCTTCAGGGCATACGATAACTTGGTGAGACCAAGGAAGTTCGTGGAGGGAGACCTCATTTTGAAAGCAACAGTGAAGCACATAAGGGGGCTTCCTCTACCAAAGTTTGCAGCCAACTGGGAGGGACCTTTTATTGTAAAGGAAGCTCATGATTCAGGTTATTGTTTAATTTCGAAGTTGGAGGAAGATAAGCCATTTAAGATTAACAATAAATGGCTGAAGGTTTATCATGTGTAAATAATCAAGTTTGAACCATTGTTGTAACTAGCTGTTGTTACGAATATAAAAATTCTAGTTATGACTTGAACACAATGAAAGAATTATAGAAATGTAGAAATTTATAACATACAAAAGCAGTCACAACACATGGAAGAATTGGAAAATATACATTCTTCATTCATAAATAATGGAGCATTACAAAATTGGGAGCTATCTCCCAAGAATTACATAGATAAAAGCAGATGGAGGATATATATGAAAAGCCATTAGCCTAAGTGAAACCATAGATCCGAAGAGGAGAAAAAATCTCCAGGAAGGCCCGAAAAAGCTGCTGTGAAAGACCGTTAAGCGTTGATAGAAACCTCCAGCCTCGTTTGCACTTGTGTACATTCGATGAGGAGTCTCTCTCATTTCAGCTTGACCATAAGCAAAGCTTCTTCGGCATCCTTTACCTCTTTATCCACTGCTTCTAAAAGGGCTGCTAATGCGGCCAACTTAGCTTCCTCAGCCCGCTGGTCCTCCTGATGCTTTAACAATACTTCCCTCTAGCTGATCAGTTGCTGGTTCTTCAAAGTCTTTAAATGTGTTATAAGCCAATCGAAACGAAAACCATCACGACCCAACTCCCTCAGAAAACCCAAAAATTGGTTAAGGAGGGATCTGGTAATGCTTGCAGTAGGAGTACTGGCAATTTCGGCAACAACGATAGCCATGCCTTAAAGTTTGTGACTCATCACATGAATATTGTAACGTAGGCAATCCACTGTGAAGGTCTCAGGGTGATGATTCACCAGTTATTAAATCACCAAGCGATGGTTGATAGGCATTTGAGGAGAATGTTGAAGCACCATCAGGAAGAAATCCTGAAGAGCCAAGTTAGGAAGAGGAAGCTCGCACCCAGATTCGCTCTCTGTTGCAGCACCGGTCGTGGAAACTTGATCATCATGGCCAGAGTTTTTCGAAACAACAGGTTCCCGATGGGGTGAGCCCATTGGCGAAAGAACTGGGGGAGAATTTTCCTGAGCAACCTGAGAAGAGATAGATGGCATAATAAGTTTATGAAAAATCTTAAATAAGTGTTTTCGTTGTTAAGTCACCGTTACAAGGTGGAGTTTATGAAAAATCTTAAAAAGCATTTTCGTTGTTAAATCATAGTTATAGGTGGAGTTTATGGAAAATCTTAATAAGCGTTTTCGTTGGTAAGTCACCGTTATAAGGTGGAGTTTATGAAAAATCTTAACAAGCATTTTCGTTGTTAAGTCACTGTTATAAGGTGGAGTTTATGAAAAATCTTAACAAGCATTTTCGTTGTTAAGTCACCGTTATAGGTGGAGTTTATGAAAAATCTTAACAAGCGTTTTCGTTGTTAAGTCACCGTTATAGGTGGAGTTTATGGAAAATCTTAACAAGTGTTTTCGTTGTTAAGTCACCGTTATAAAGTGGAGTTTATGGAAAATCTTAACAAGCGTTTTCGTTGTTAAGTCACCGTTATAAGGTGGAGTTTATGAGAAGTAACAAAAATATCTCAGTCACAGCAGGGGAAAGAACGGGAGTCATCGTGGTAGCCGTAGGGACATGAACCGTTGGGTGCGGGCTCATTACCTCATAAGCCACAACGGAGTCCCTGGTTGTAGAGGCCTCAACGGTCGGCAAAACTCCCTCACTATCATAAGGCACCAAGGCCAGCATAGGAGTTTCATCGGGAGAAGATAATGGACTCCCAAATGAAGCCCCAACACGAAGGGGTGCAGAAGAGCCACTATGCTGGGCAGAAGCACCAACCTTGGCCTTGTGTGCATGAAGACCACCAAGAGAAGTAGGTGGTACAATATCAGGAGAAAGCTGCAACATGAAGACAAGTGTTAGAAAAGAGGAATAAGTACAGAAAAAGGGAGAAGTATCTCTAGGTGTTACTTACCTCAATTAGGGCACTGAAAAGGGGAATTGCGGCCAAAGGTCGAGTTAACATCGTTGGAAGAAGAATGTTAGCTAACAACGAGGGCACTTCAACCTGGGGCACCCAAACCCTCAAGGTTCAGTATGATAAATAAATAAAGGGATGAGACTGAAAGGACGTTATACTAAATAAATTATAGAGGAAATCATACCTCGGGCTCATTTTCTTCAGCCAGAACAATGGGCAGAAGAATCTCGGATGGAGGGGATAAACTAGAAGGTATAGGGAGAGTTGTCTCTGATTGCGAAGAGACGCCCACAGATTCAACATCATCACCCATAAAAACTTCCCTCGTATGTTGGGATGTTGGTCGACGAGAATAAGTCATCCCCGTCATGAGGGAACGGGGAGGATTCACATCGGTTCGAGAAATACCAAAACGTCCCCCCACAAAAGGGCTCACGGGAGGACTAGGGGGATTGGGTCTTTCCTCTTCAACCCCCTGCACCACAGTTTTCAAGAAAAAATAAGCAAATGCAGCTTGCCTTAAGCAAAGAGTGAATGAGTAAAACAAGTATACATACCTCAGATTCGGAGGGAGAACGAGAAGGTATAACCATGGGCGAAGAAGGAGGGGAGTTAGCAACAGAAGGGGCAGGAGAGAGATGAACCTCAGGAGTTTGCTTCCTCTGAGACTTGGTACCCAGATTCTTTTTCCTTGTTCCCATTGCATCAGTGCCAACAGCTCGAAGAACCCTTGAACTCTTTCTCCTCCTTGTCGTTGGCTCCGTGGGATCAACCACGACCGTGGGAAAAGAAATCGAGGGAGGAACAACGACAGCGTGCCATTGATACTCAGTATTTATCCGAGCTATCTCCGCCTGGGCTTCCTTTCTTAACCGCTCAGCCACTTCGGCAGACATGGGAGAAGGAACGGAGGCTATGGGGAAGGCTGCTACGGGAGTCTGGGACTTTGATTTTGACTTTAACACCCCACTTTTGTCCGTTTTTTCCTTTTTGGTAGGTGGTTGAGAAGGCCCCTCGCCGGTAGCAACTTCAGTTGAGGGGGCAGGTTTCTTCAGGGCTGCAGCGGTTTTGGATTTGGGCGTGGCAACGGGGATCATGGAAAAGAGTGGTGGAAGCTCACTAGGAGGTGCCTCGGGGGTCGTACTTAGAGGGAATTCAATCCCAAGAACGAAGTTGCCTTTTAACCCCAACTCTAAGGCAGAAAATAAAGAAATGGGAGGATACACTGGATCTCCCTCGATGAACTCAGTAATTTCAGCCAGTTGTTTTGGCCAGTATTTTGTTGCAAACGGAGGGGTCACGTCCCCTTTCCTAGTGATGATGGGAATGGTGACTCGCCCAACCATTGTAGAACTTATTCCCCACGCAGCGGTTGAAGAAAATAGAGAACACGCCTTGCTAAAGGAAACCTTGGGGTTTGACGATTGAAACACTGGTCGAGGAGGCCCCTGGTCAAACCCAAACTGGTGGCTGCATCGGTTGGGATTATAGTACTCACTAGTATATCCCCATTCAGTGTAAGAAGGCAGATATCCTGGGGAGAACAAAAGGACCACAGCCAGCGAGGGATCTTCAATATCCACGGTAGGGACCTGTACCACCCTCGCTTCATGTTGAAAAAATCCACAAGTATGGAAGAAGATATCCTCCTGGTAGGGCCTCATCACGAAGTTCTCAAAGCGATTAATCACAAATATTAACTCCTTTTGGCTTTGTCTCTTATGATAAATAAAGGACCGTGGAGGCAGAATTATTTCCCCCGAAGGAGGGCGATTGGTTTTGGCTGCTACAGCAGGGAAACGAAAGTAAAGGATGCCAGTTAGAAGGACGCAGTTGGTAAAATTGGCCAAGTTATAACGGCTAAGCGATCGTTCCATATTGAGCAAAGTCATATCGAGCCAGGTGTAGAGGGATCCCAAGGTAATTGCAGCCAGGGAAAGTTTGATGCCCCAGGCCAAACGAAGGGATATATTGATAAGGTCCTTTCGGGGCTGGTCATTGGGTTTTCCCGTCAAAAGGAAATGGGAGAGAATCACAAGAATATAGGCAGGAAGTTCCAACGGTGTACCTTGAACAGGAGCATCTGTTGAAGAACTGCCTCCACCAGAACCCTTGAAGAAATAATTAATCAGAGGAGAGAAAGTAGCCTTGTTGGTCGAACCGATGCAGCTTCGGCATATACGATTCAAGTCCAAATGGTCGGCAGCCTCTTGGGCATTTAGAGACTCATCAGTATAAGGCTCATGACCTGTTGCATCGAGGCCCAGGAGCTCGCATACATCTTCCAAAGTTATAGTGAAGTCGCCCCACGCAGCGATGAACGTATGAGTAGTAACGTTCCATCGAGAGACCAGGATATGAATGGCAGGATTATTCTTCGAGAGAGTGAACTCACCAAACCATTTAGCCCATTACAACCCAAGCTTGGTGAGAATATCAGCATGGGAACTTTTCATATGGGAGTTCCAAGCAGTAAAGTGGGCAGGAGATCCCCCGGGTGCTTCAAAATCAATATGGGACCATGGGAAGTCCCCTCGCTCCATGCGAAATCGAAGAGTCCCCTCTGGAGGAAGAAATCACCACTCAGAAGAATCTTCGTCTTCGTCACCCAACAATAAGACATCAAACTTAAAAGAAAAATGGACAGTCTTGTAGGCAACAACAAAATCATCTCCTTCTCCAAAAATAGGTGATCGACGATAAAACCTTAGTTGTTCCCGGCGAGCAGCATCCAGGGTGGGGGAAATAGTAGAGGTAGTGGGCGGAGCACTGGAAGCAGACGCGGTGGGGTTGCTTGAGGACGCAATGGAAAATAACGATAAAGTAACAGGAAAGCTTCGAGCAAGAAGGGTTTGAAGAACGAGAATGGAAGATCACAACCACAGGCGGTGGTTTAGAAGATGAGAGGGGAAGAAGGTAAGAAAGAGCTTAACAACAATGGAGTTCTCACAGACTTTCTCTCTCTAAAGAAAATGGAAGTTTGAAGAAGACGGTGACAAAGTAAGAAAAAAAGGGTTTAAGTTCTTGGGTATAACCGTTTGAAATTTTGGAGTTTGTCGTTTAAGTTTCCCACCATCGCACGTGCAAGGCCGCCTAGAATCATTTCAAATGAGCACGTGGAACTTCGGGAAGTGTTTTGACAGTTGAAAAGACAGCGCCACGTCATTAATGAAGTGACACCTGGGTAACACAAATCGTTGCCTTCCTAAGCAAGATTGAGTTTTGGCGCCAAATTTTTTTGTTAGACATATCCAATAAACTCTTAAGGAAGAAGATGTCCCAACGGTTCCAAAAAGCTACGATGTTCCCTCGTTATAAGTTAAAACGTTGTTTAGTTATGACTCGGCTACATTGGGGAGAATTTTCGCTTTTTCGAACATGATGAAACGTTTTAAGCGAGAATTTCACAAGTCACAATGGTATTTGCAGTCCCAACGAAATTTGAGAATATTAGCAGGTCTTTCGGGAGAATTTTATTTTTCCTAGAGACTCTCACGCTCTGGTTCTGAATAAAGGAGAGGAGGCATGAATCTTTTCACACAGAGAAAGGTCCATTGATTTGAGACGTTTCGTGCAGACATTTCTTGTTCCAAAAAATTTCTCCATGAGGGGGAAAATGTATAGGGGGCTTGAAGGTAATCTTGAGATTAGGAACAAATCCCTAATTGGCAATAGTGTTTGAGATTAAGCAACCGAGGCATCTCAAGCGTGGCAACTAAGTGAGGCTGCTTGGCGCGGCAACTCATATTTTAGCTTGTTGTATTTGTCATATTGTATTTTTATTTATATTGACTGTAAGCTATGACGGTTGTAATGACGTAACGATAATAATAAATGAGTTTATGTGAGGTCAAACGGTACTTGCGAGAGACCAGACTTGGCAGGGCCTGGGAGAGCTTTCATGCTCTATCGAACGACCTCACCGTGGGAACTCTAGAGGGACTTAGTTTGGAGGATTGAGGAGTGAGGCACCGTTGGGGTTTGTCCTGACCATCTTAGATACACCTGGTAAAACACCGAAGGACCTTAATCGTGGAACCTCGGGCGGAGCAACTTGGAGTTCCATCGGGCGTTAGACTGTGAACCAAACAATCCTCTACTTAATGTCACATCTACTGTAGGTGATGTCACTAGCCAGCTAAACAATGTCAGACATTCACTTGAGTAAACCACCGTGGTATTTGGGGCTGTCAGGCAGTTGGTGAACCACCTCTGTGACAACAGCCCCCTCCCCTAACACACAGTGGTCAGGCAAAAGGCATGTCTTGGCATTTAATGTTTATGACGTGGATCCAACTAGTGCATCAGGCATTTAATATTGTGACATAAAGTATGAGGGATGTCTTTCATAGTTTTAATGATGAGTTGCCTCGGGGATGGTGTGGGGGGATATCTAAGGACCCCAACCACCCCTGAGGAGAGGGGTGATCTTTTTGGAGAACTCTGGAGTTATTACTAGAGATACACATCAGAGAGAGAGTTATTGCAAACCATAGGGTTTATCCACTCACCATTGTTATTTATTGCGAAGCTTTTAATACTTGACAGAGATTCTTGAGGGTGTATGGTGTGTTTCTACCTGCCTACCAAGGTATATCTAGGGTGATTACTTCTCTCTCCCTCTAACTAAGTTACTTCTAAAAGTTCATTACTATCTCCTGAGTTATACATGAGAGACTTGTGAGTTTAAACTGAGCTCATCTTCATTGGGTTTGTGTTTGTGTGTTCTATCATTAATCCAAGGTCTTGGTCTAATTAACTTATCATTACCATACTCAGAAGGGGTTACGCCTCCATCTATAATCTAAAGTACTCTCTTACAATAGTAATAAATACTTTCAAAGTCATTTATTCTTTGAACAAATAAGGAAAATGTAAGGCCCTAAAACACGATTAGTAAGGTTAATTATACGATTAAGTATAAGTTATGAGTTATAAGTTATAAATTGGTTATGTGGTTAAATGCATCATGAAAATATGTTTCTAAATGCATCATTATGTTTATAAAAATTAAGCTAGAGTGTTGGTGCGAAAGTGGCGATGTTTGGTCGCCAAATGTGAAAGTTATGAAATTCTGAGTAAATAATTACTCTTCTGTTCGAGCCCAAATTAGGTGTACTAGTTTTATGATTTTGGGAAAACACAAAACATGAAAGTTGTATATGTTTAAGTTATATACTCATAGACACAAAGTGAGAGTAAATCGGGGCCCGAAATAGTGAGTTATGGTGATTTTACGAGGCAGGACAAATCTGTCATTAACGGAATTGTCCTATTGGACCCCTTGCCCAACGAATTGCGTAATACCACCTTAAAGTGGTCACATAGCCACGTTTTTAAGCTTATAAGGCAGAAGTTATCATCCTTTTCATTTCCTATTATAATCTTGAGAAAAATATGCTTATGGAGAGAGAAAAACAAAGTTAAGGAAGAATTTCTCTGAAAATTCACCATAAATCGAGGAATTTTCGTGAGGTAATTACATCTTTATTAAAGTTTGTCACATGGATGAGTTATATACTTGGCATGTTTTTATTTCTGATTTGGATATATATTTTAATGATACCCATATTGCAGAACTGTGTTGGAACAAGGATGGGTTAAGAACATAGGTTAGAACCAGAGCTAGGATCGTAAATGCATACTTTAAAGTCCTAAATTTACATCATCTTTTCGTAAAGCATTTTGATTTGGAAAATCCATGATTATGATGTATATTTCAGCTAAAACATGTTTATTATATGTTTCCATGAATTTACTCAAGGTCAAGGTTATGTATGCTTAAAATTGTTAAGTTATGCCTTAATGTTGTATTTTGACCTAGTTATGCTAAAAATGGTATAAATCATGGAATACTTATTGGAATTGAGTGATTCAAGTTGGAGAGTAAAATAAACTCATACATGTATAACATATCCGAAAATTGGGTAAAAATACCAAGGAATGTACCCTTGGTGATAGTTTGAAGTCGTGGTTTAAAATCTCCCCTAAAGGAGCAAGAATGCATACCAAGTGTTTGGCGTTTTGCTCGACATAGAAAATGAGCCCTAGAAATTATGAAACATTAAATTTGTATTATTCAATTTGTTTAATGATATTGGGTGGAATATCATGAAAAGTTATGTTGTACAAAAATTATGAGAATTCCAGGAAGTTGAAGTTGTGTTGTTGTTTTTCTTGAGAAACGATTTGGAAAAGACTGTAATAAATTGGGCATAACTTTGTCTAGCAAATTCGTAATTTAATTCTGTAAATTGTGTTAGAACCCTAATTAATTGGGTGTTATATAAATGTGAAGTTTCATATGTAATTACTCCTTAGTTAGTTCTGATTGACCAAATTATGTGATGTGTTATTGGGTTTGATGTTAATCGGTGTATTCAAATACTAACGACATTGACTTGTTAGGTGGGGAAGCAGCTAATACTACCATACCAAGGAAGTAGTTGGTTTTAATATTAACACTAAATCCAAGGTGAGTGACCTTCCTTATGAAATGTAAATTATTATAATTTCATATGGAAATGTGTAGTTAAACACATGTGTGAAAATGTTTATGGGAGTAATGTTGTATTTATGAAACATATGCATATGATTAAAAAAATGTTAAGCGATGTTATATGATGATATGGACTAGTGAGTCCTTTATCTAATGTTAAGGACTGTGGTGGGTCCTACGGGATGTGTTGGTCCTGTTAATCCAACTTAAAGGTTTGTGTACTCGGGCCTAATAAAGGGATGTGGTGGTCCCTAATTACTGTGGTGGAGTAATTGGAATGTGGCGGGTCCAGGCTTGTGAGAGTTTCACAATTCCTGTTGGGTTATAGCATTAGAACAAAATAAAAATGGTTATTCAAACTAGTTATATGTGTGGTATGTGGTCATTCACTAAGCCTTTATAGCTTACACTCCTGTAATGTTTTGTTTCAGGTATGCTTATAAATTGGAGTTCACTGCCAAGTTAGGACCTTAAAACGGGGGAGTGACGGATATTTAGTATGGTTTAAATATCAAGATTCCTTTTGTGTAATTATTAAACTAAGGATCTTGGTTATGTAAAGTTATGTAGTACTTATAAGTTATAAGTAAAGGCAGTTATGTTTTCATCTACACATACTTTTGGAAAAAAAAATCTTATGCTATTTTCCTCAGAGATTTAAATTAAAACATTGTTTAAGGCCCAGTTTGGTTGCGCAAATTGTTTGATTATGTAAATTGTTTCATTGTGAATTAGTGAATTATAAATGAGTGAATTTTAAATGAGTTAAATCCAATTTTACACAATGTTTGGTAATTTGAAATTGATGTTAAGGTTCTATGGAAAAAATATAAAAACAAATCAAGAGAGAGAGGGGGAGGGAAAGAGAGAGGGAGAGGGGGAGGGAAAGAGGATGGGGGAGAGGGGACATGCACCTAATGTGACTCCTATTTCAAATGGATTCATTTCACATTTTTTGTGAAATGATCCAATTTCAGATTTTGCGCATGAGTTAAAATGGGACAATTAATGAATCATTTTATTAATGAAACCAAACACAATTAATGAATCAATTTGTAAATGGGACAATTTATTAATGATTCAATTTATAATTTTGGGACAACCAAACAGGGCCTAAGGCAATTTATCTCTAAATTAAAGGATGAGTTTAACAAAATTAATTCGGGGCGTGACAATTTGGTATCAGAGCATGGTCATTAGGTTCTGGATAGGGTGTGAGGGTCTAGATTGGCAGTGGACACTAGAGAGTGACTTTGTTATGCATCTGGATTTTGACTAACAATGTTAATATTAAACTGCTGCTATTATATTTTGTTTAAGTTAATTATATTGCAGTGAGTGATGGATCCACACGAGCCGCATGATAGAGCAGAGGGTGAGGCATCCTATGTACCTAATAGTCAGCAAGGACATAGACCTATTGAAGTGGATGAACCAGAGGTGCAACAACAACCTATTGATGATGTGGGAAGAATATTACGTCCTGTGGCACAACTTATGGAGCAAGCAAGAGGTGGAGAACATGGTGGGAATAGGGATAAATTACATGAGAGGTTCATGAAGTTAAATCCGCCTGCATTTACTGGGACCACGGATCCGTTAGTGGCAGCGGGGTGGGTTAGAAAGATGGAAACAATATTCAAGGTGATGGAAGTGAGAGATGAACAAAAGGTTTTATTAGCAACCTTTAGGTTAGAGGCTGATGTAAAGTTATGGTGGGATGCAACAGAAAGGTTACTTACTACAATGGGAGGAGTGGTGCCAATAAATCCTCCACGAATTACATGGGAGAGGCTTGTGAAAGTGTTCTTTGAAAAATATTTCCCAAGGCTTTATAGGAAGGAGAAAGAGGAAGAATTTATCACGTTGAAACAGGGGAATCGAACAGTGGCTGAGTATGAAGCTTTATTTATATCCTTATCTAGATTTGCACCTGACTTGGTGAGGATGGAAGAAAGTAAATGTGATCGGTTTCAAACCGGGTTGAGTGTAGATATAAAAAGCATGGTTGCTAATATGAAGATAACGGATTATGTGGACTTGGTGGATAGGGCCATGGTGTCAGAAAAGTCAATAAAAGAAATGCAAGTTGAACACTCGAAGAAAGCTAGACATGATAGTATAAGATCATATGGATGGGAGGCGGGAACCTCAACTCAGAGTGTAGCACGAGGAGTGCCTAAGGGCCAAGAGTTTAAAAATAATAGAAATGCACGTGGAAGATTTCAAGCTCGAGGTGGAAGGACTGGGATGAATCGATCAGAAAATGCATCTGTGATGGGATCGAGGGCCATATTTTGTTATAGATATGGTGGTCAAGGGCACATGTCTCGGGAGTGTACAATAGCTGAGACGACACCTTTATGTTTCCATTGTCATCAACCGGGGCACTTACGAAAGAATTGTCCAGCGATGGTAACTACAACTTCAGTTGGGAGTGTGACAGTAGGAGATAGGATTTCTACACCAAAAGTACTCAGGGGAGGTAGAGGAGGCGTGTCTCAAAACCAAGGCCAAGGCAGAGTGTTTGCACTGACGCAACAAGATGCACAAGCTATGCCTAACGTAGTGACAGGTACACTTCCTATTGGTGATAAAGATGCTTATGTGTTGATAGATCCTGGTTCTACACATTCTTTTGTGTCTTTGGTTTATCTGTTGCATCTTAATAAACCATTATCATCATTAGATTCTGGTTTAGCTATTGTTACTCCAGTGGGGGGGTTGGTTTTTATTGAGAGGGTATATAGGGAGTGTGTGGTACGAGTGGGTGAAAAAGAATTACTAGTTGACTTATTACCTCTAGATATGCGTGACTTTGATGTGATACTGGGTATGGATTGGTTAGACTCATATCATGTATGTTTAGATTGCTTTAAAAAGGAGGCAGTGTTTTAGTTATCACGTGAACCTGAATTTAAATTTATTGGGGAACGAAATGTCACTCCAACTTGTTTTATTTATGCTACAAAATGTTATGAACTGCTAAGGAAAGGATGTGAGGGTTATCTTGCCCATGTGGTGGACATACGACAAGAGGATGGAAAATTATCAGATATACCAGTCGTTAATGAGTTTGCAGATGTCTTCCCAGAAGAACTCCCAGGGTTAGCACCAAACCGTGAGGTGGAATTTTCGATTGAGTTGGTACCAGGAACTGCACCAATATCTATTGCACCATATCGTATGGCCCCTGCAGAATTAAAAGAACTAAAGATACAGTTGCAAGATTTGTTAGATAGTGGTTTTATAAGGCCTAGTGTATCACCGTGGGGAGCCCCAATATTGTTTGTGAAGAAGAAAGATGGAACCATGAGGCTGTGCATTGATTATCGTCAATTGAATAAAGTGACTATCCGTAACAAATACCCACTACCCCGCATTGATGACTTGTTCGATCAGTTGCAAGGAGCCAAAGTGTTTTCTAAGATTGATCTCAGATCCGGATATCATCAATTGAAAGTAAGAGCTTGTGACATTTCTAAAACTTCTTTTCGTTCCAGGTATGGACATTATGAATTTCTTGTCATGCCATTTGGGTTAACAAATGCACCGGCCGTATTCATGGATTTGATGAACCGTATATTTCACCCATATGTGGATTCTTTTGTTATTGTCTTCATCGATGATATTTTGATATATTCTCGTAGTAGGGATGAGCATGAATGCCACCTGCGTATTATTTTACAGACCTTGCGAAAGAAGCAGTTGTATGCTAAATTTTCTAAATGTGAATTTTGGGTAGACAAGGTAGTATTTTTGGGGCATGTTATTTCTGCTGATGGTATTTGTGTAGATCCCAAAAAGGTTGAAGCAGTAATGAATTGGTAAAGACCAACTAGTGTGACAGAGGTGCGTAGCTTTTTGGGATTGGCGGGCTATTACAGGAGGTTTATACCGGGGTTTTTTTCTATTGCATTGCCATTAACTAAGCTTACCAGAAAGGAGAACAAGTTTGTGTGGAGTGGCGATTGTGATAAAAGCTTTGAAATTTTAAAGGGTAAGTTGACATCAGCTCCAGTATTGACTATCCCAACGGGTACAGAAGGTTTAGTTATTTATAGTGATGCCTCGTATCAAGGACTCAGTTGTGTGTTAATGCAGCATGGAAAGTTAATTGCTTTTTCTTCTCAACAGTTAAAGATACATGAACGCAACTACCCTACACACGATCTTGAGTTGGCTGCAGTAGTTTTTGCATTAAAAATATGGAGACACTACTTATATGGTGTTAGTTGTGAAATTTTTACTGACCATCAAAGCTTAAAATACTTGTTTACACAAAAAGACTTGAACTTGAGGCAAAGAAGGTGGATGGAACTTATAAAAGATTATAATTGCACGATACATCACCAGCCGGGTAAAGCTAATGTTGTTGCTGATGCTTTGAGTAGAAAATCTCTAGGCATAGTATCTTATATTTATTGTATTCGAGTTGACCTGCTGAGAGAGTTAGCTTTAATGGGGGTGGAATTAACTTTGAATGAGTCTTATGGAATAGTGGCACATTTAAATGTTAGACCCACGTTGATAGACTGGATAAAACAAGCACATGAAGGAGATGCAGAATTGGAGAAAGTTAGAGATAATATGAAAAAGGGTAAAGCAAATGAATTTTCTATTCGGGATGATGACATTGTTATGTACGGAGACCGTTTGTGTGTACCTAATGTGCCTGATTTAAGAAGAACAATTTTAGAGGAAGCGCATTGTTCTTTATATTCTATGCATCCAGGGATCACGAAACTGTATAGAGATTTGAAACAATGTTATTGGTGGCCGGGAATGAAACACGACATTGCAGAATTTGTTGCTAGATGTCTAGTTTGCCAACAGGTGAAGGTGGAGCATCAGAAGCCAAATGGTTTACTACAACCCTTACCTATTCCTGAGTGGAAATGGGAGCATGTTACTACAGATTTTGTTATAGGTTTACCAAAATCATCACGAGGGTTTGATTCTATTTGGGTTGTCGTTGATAGGTTGACTAAGTCTGCACATTTTCTTCCTGTTAAAACTACTTACTCCATGGATAGATATGCCAAATTATATGTGGATGAGATAATCTTATTGCATGGTGCACCTGTTTCTATTATTTCTGATCGAGATCCTAAATTTACTTCTCACTTTTGGCCTAATTTACAAGAAGCTTTGGGGACTAAATTGAAATTTAGTACAACTTTTCATCCTCAAACTGATGGGAAGTCAGAAAGAACGATCCAAACACTTGAAGACATGTTACAAATCTGTGTGTTGGAGTTCAAGGGGAGTTGGGATGAACACTTGCCACTAATAGAGTTTGCTTATAATAATAGCTATCATTCGAGTATTGAGATGGCTCCTTATGAAGGTTTGTATGGGAGAAAATGCAGAACTCCAGTGTGTTGGATTGAAGTAGGAGAACGAAAACTACTTGGGCCAGAAATCGTACAGCAGACTACTGAAAAGATAAATCTTATCCATAATCACTTGAAGGTGGCGCAAAGCAGACAGAAAAGTTATGCAGACAATCGAAGGAAAGAATTGAAATTTGAGGAAGGTGATCGAGTATTCCTACGTGTTTCTCCTTGGAGAGGGGTTATGAGATTCGGGAAGAAGGGAAAGTTAAGTCCCAGGTACATTGGCCCTTATGAGATAATGAAATGGGTTGGAGCTGTAGCTTATAAATTGGCGTTACCACCAGAATTTTCCCGGATACACGATGTTTTTCATATATCAATGTTACGTAAGTATGTGTCTGATCCTTCACATGTATTTACTTCACAACCGATAGAGCTTCAAGAGGACCTAACCTATGTGGAGAACCAATTGCTATTGTAGATCGAAAGGAGCAAGTGTTACGTAGTAAAACCATTTCACTAGTTAAGGTGATGTGGAGAAGTAAGAATGCGGAGTATGCCACCTGGGATGGGGAGGATAACATGAAGAAGCAATATCCTAAATTGTTTGGTAAGTTTCTTATGCGTTAAATTTCGAGGACGGAATTTTTATAAAAGGGGTAGAATTGTAAGGCCCTAAAACACGATTAGTAAGGTTAATTAAACGATTACGTATAAATTATGAGTTATAAGTTATAAATTGGTTATGTGGTTAAATTCCTCATGAAAATATGTTTCTAAATGCATCATTATGTTTATAAAAATTAAGCTAGAGTGTTGGTGCGAAAGTGGCGATGTTTGGTCGCCGAATGTGAAAGTTATGAAATTCTGAGTAAATAATTACTCTTCTGTTCGAGCCCAAATTAGGTGTACTAGTTTTATGATTTTGGGAAAACACAAAACATGAAAGTTGTATATGTTTAAGTTATATACTCATAGACACAAAGTGAGAGTAAATCGGGGCCCGAAATAGTGAGTTATGGTGATTTTACGAGGCAGGACAAATCTGTCATTAACGGAATTGTCCTATTGGACCCCTTGCCCAACGAATTGCGTAATACCACCTTAAAGTGGTCACATAGCCACGTTTTTAAGCTTATAAGTCAGAACTTATCATCCTTTTCATTTCCTATTACAATCTTGAGAAAAATATGCTTATGGAGAGAGAAAAACAAAGTTAAGGAAGAATTTCTTTGAAAATTCACTATAAATCGAGGAATTCTCGTGAGGTAATTACATCTTTATTAAAGTTTGTCACATGGATGAGTTATATACTTGGCATGTTTTTATTTCTGATTTGGATATATATTTTAATGATACCCATATTGCGGAATTGCGTTGGAACAAGGATGGGTTAAGAACATAGGTTAGAACCAGAGCTAGGATCGTAAATGCATAATTTAAAGTCCTAAATTTACATCATCTTTTCGTAAAGCATTTTGATTTAGAAAATCCATGATTATGATGTATATTTCTGCTAAAACATGTTTATTATATGTTTCCATGAATTATACTCAAGGTCAAGGTTATGTATGCTTAAAATTGTTAAGTTATGCCTTAATGTTGTATTTTGACCTAGTTATGCTAAAAATGGTATAAATCATGGAATACTTATTGGAATTGAGTGATTCAAGTTGTAGAGTAAAATACACTCGTACATGTATAACATATCCGGAAATTGGGTAAAAATACCAAGGAATGAACCCTTGGTGATAGTTTGAAGTCGTATTTTAAAATCTCCCCTAAAGGAGCAAGAATGCATACCAAGTGTTTGACGTTTTGCTCGACAGAGAAAATGAGCCCTAGAAATTATGAAACATTAAATTTGTATTATTCAATGTGTTTACTAATATTGGGTGGAATATCATGAAAAGTTATGTTGTACAAAAATTATGAGAATTCCAGGAAGTTGAAGTTGTGTTGTTGTTTTTCTTGAGAAACGATTTGGAAAAGGCTGTAATAAAATGGGCATAACTTTGTCTAGCAAATTCGTAATTTAATTCTGTAAATTGTGTTAGAACCCTAATTAATTGGGTGTTATATAAATGTGAAGTGTCATATGTAATTACTCCTTAGTTAGTTCTGATTGACCAAATTATGTGATGTGTTACTGGGTTTGATGTTAATCGGTGTATTCAAATACTAACGACATTGACTTGTTAGGTGGGGAAGCAACTAATACTACCATACCAAGGAAGTAGTTGGTATTAATCTTAGCACTAAATCCAAGGTGAGTGACCTTCCTTATGAAATGTAAATTCTTATAATTTCATATGGAAATGCGTAGTTAAACACATGTGTGAAAATGTTTATGGGAGTAATGTTGTATTTATGAAACATATGCATATGATTAAAAAATGTTAAGCGATGTTATATGATGATATGGACTAGTGAGTCCTTTATCTAATGTTAAGGACTGTGGTGGGTCCTACGGGATGTGGTGGTCCTGTTAATCCAACTTAAAGGTTTGTGTACTCGGGCCTAATAAAGGGATGTGGTGGTCCCTAATTACTGTGGTGGGTTAATTGGACTGTGGCGGGTCCAGGCTTGTGAGAGTTTCACAATTCCTGTTGGGTTATAGCATTAGAACAAAATAAAAATGGTTATTCAAACTAGTTATATGTGTGGTATGTGGTCATTCACTAAGCCTTTATAGCTTACACTCCTGTAATATTTTGTTTCAGGTATGCTTATAAATTGGAGTTCACTGCCAAGTTAGGACCTTAAAACGGGGGAGTGACGGATATTTAGTATGGTTTAAATATCAAGATTCCTTTTGTGTAATTATAAACTAAGGATCTTGGTTATGTAAAGTTATGTAGTACTTATAAGTTATAAGTAAAGGCAGTTATGTTTTCATCTACACATACTTTTGGAAAAAAAAAATCTTAATGCTATTTTCCCTAGAGATTTAAATTAAAGCATTGTTTAAGGCAATTTATCTCTAAATTAAAGGATGAGTTTAACAAAATTAATTCGGGACGCGACAGAAAACTTGTTTGAGTGAAGGATTGAGAGATCTTCTATTTCTTGTCATAATCGATTACTCTATTTCAAAATATATAACATTAAAATGAAGGTGAAGTTAATCACACATTCTGAGCAAACAAATATGGGGATCTTAAGATTATCAATCGATTTACTTTTGTATTCCTTAAACAAACTTTGTTAAAACACGTAAATATGCGAGTTATGAATTCGGGCAATAATATTCTTGTGCACTCAATTATTCAAACTTGGGTTGTAAATTCGAGCAACCCCTGGTCTTTTTTTTTCTATTTTAGCAAAAGGCCTTGTCTTAAAATAAAAGCATTTTAAAAAATATAAGTATATTTATATGTATGCGGCAATGTACTACACTATGTTACTTAGACTGTGTGAATTCGAGCAAATCAAACGGTCTCAAGAATTACTTGAGTAAGTACTCCTTTTCTTCTTTTCGAGGGACCCGTTTAAGGCATTTGATATCCTAGTTTATATAGAATAATCAATAAGTTTGTAACCAACAATATAATGTCGTGTTTTGAAATAAAATCATTTTCTTTTAAACAAGCAATAACTCAAAACTAACTTGTACCACTATTTGACATGATGAATTTTTTTATTTTAGAGCAAGTGCCTTTGAACCAAGCCCCTTGGCCGAGTGGTATAAGGCTTCGACTGGAACAACCTTGGGGGTGGATTGGGTTTGGTCCCTAGTTCGATCCCAGCACTGTCAAAATAATGCTTGGTCAGCGGAAGCCACGAACCGCAAACATGAATTAGTTGAGGTGTGCTTAAAGTTGACCTGAAGACCACCAAAAAACAAGAGCAAGTGCCTTTGTACTATTTTAATGCATATAAAAGGAAGGTGTGACTCAGCCAAAAATCAATTAAAAAAATATTAATATGCTAAATAAAACACGGGATCATGCCTAACTTTATTAATTCACTTGTGTATTTGAAAAAAATACATGTCACAGACTGTCTTTCTGTACGAGAAACTAGGTGCGTCTTTATAACCTAACTAATCATTTTTCTTATTTTTTTTTTCATTTTGGGTTCCTCGCACGCTAACCTTTTAAACCCCTATTATTTATTTTTTCTTGTTTTTCAAAGGACTTGCGAGGAGATAACATTTTTGATAGAGTAAAAGACTGCAAACTCCTCATTTTCTTTCATTCTTTTGGATTTCAGGCCTCAAATGTCTGATGAAGCTCCAACAAAGAACTCGACTCTCTTGCAAGCCAAATTTTATTCAAGTAAGTCATAGATCGTCCTGGTTTGAGGAGTTTAAAAGGTAGGCTAATTATAGAAATTTGTCTACTAACATGTTTGAAAGGATTCTCTCTCTGTCCCTCCCTCTCTTTTCCATAGTGGTTGTTCAAGTTATTGTTGTTGGATAAATTTCAACATTTAATATAGTATAATATTTAGTTGTTAATTTTATTATGTTTATTGATGTTTTATTTTTAAACTTAGTTTGGGTTTTATTTTAGAAGGAAGAAACGTGAGAAAATGGGCGTGAAAGATAGTGGAGTGCTCAAGTCCCACATTGGAAGAATACCACAAAAACATTGGAAGAATACAACAAAAAGTGGTGGTATATCAACTAAAGGACAACTCAAATTCTTAGTTGAATACTCAAATAAAAGTCTATGATCCCACGCATTATGGTGGTGCTTAAGCACCACCAATCGCACCACGTGATGCACGTAATTATGACATGTGGTGCGCAAAAGGGCGATTAGGCGACTTAGGGTGCATTGTGCACTTTGACGCGCACTTGGCACTTCATAAGTGCGCATCGTCGCTTGGAGCGTGGGAGTCTAAAGTTTTGACAAAGTAAAACAGATCAATGATTGTGATTGAATGATCTGATCAAAAGGTTTAAAATTCAAAACGACTTGGTTTGAGCTGTTAGATGAACTTGTAGCGTTTCGTATAAGGGGGTGTCCATTCGCTTCTGATGAGATGCCTAATCTGAACCATTAGATAGAATCTATCCCTAATAGACACGATCTAACGGATGTTGGGTCGCTACATGAAGAGCTATGACTGTTGAAGAACAGTCACATAAATGGATATAAAAAAAGTTCTAGGACTTTGTTTTGGATACCAAAAATTTCTAATTTCTCCTCTCTCCGTCCTCTATACTTTGGCATTATCAGATTACAAATTGAATGTGTTCTTAGTTTGATCGAACAATACATAGTTTTAATCAAACAACAGTTCATACACTGCATTGTATCCTGAAGACAGATTTAATAAATCCCATAGTGTACTTGCGGTTCTTTCTAAACCAGATTGGGAGAAATTTTTCCTAAAAGATAGCGTTCCCAAAACGTGCCTTGTAGAAATTAATTAATTTTTTTCTTTCGATATAATATTTTCAATAGTTTTAGGCAAAATTTTACTTCACTTAAATGGAAGGAACAATGGCACAATCTATCCAAGTCATGAGTCAAGACTTAATACGACTCGATCGGTTTGATGGCAAAAATTTCACCCATTGGCAAGAGAAAGTTATGTTCTTCCTCACATCACTTAAACTTTCATACATGCTAGATGATAACCTTGAGAAAATTCCTGAGCCCACACCCGAAGACACCGAAGAAATAACGAAAAAGCGCGTGAAGAGGAAAGAAGATGAATTTATGTGTCGTGTACACATTCTTAATGCTTTGTCTCAAACTGTTTATAGCACTCATCGAATGATTCCATGGGCAAAGAAATTATGGAAGGCATTGGAGAATGTATGAATTTTAGAATGAGTAATGATAAATATGTCGTTGCACAAGCACATGAACTCCAACAGATTGATGGTGACTTTAAAGCCGCTGGAGTTAATCTTCAAGATGAATTTCAAGTAGGGGTGATTGTTTCAAAACTTCCATCCTCTTGGAACGACTTTAAGAAGAAAATTAATCATGATGAAAATACTTACACATTGGAATTCCTTCTTCACTGCCTTCGAATTGAAGATAATTCTTGTATTCGAGAAAAGAAGGATGAAAAAAGTGAGGGTCATTTAAACGCCAATATGGTTGAGGTTGAAAATTCCAAAATACCAAAGACTCAAAATTGAAAGCAAAGAATGATTCAAAATTCTAGAACCAAGGTGCAAACAAGAAAAAGAAGGGAAAATGTTTCTTCTGTGATTAGGGGTGGGCACGGTCCGGTCCGGTCCGGGTTTTGCCTATTTTTTGGACCGGACCGAATATTCGGTCCTCAAATTTTTTGGACCGAGACCGGACCGATTAATTCGGTTAACCTACTAATTCGGTCCAGACTTTTTTCGGTCCGGTCCGGGGTAAATTTCGGTCCTAACCCTATTTTATATATATGTACATTTTATGAATTTTTTTTATCTATTTTTCTCACAAATATATATACGAAAAAATAATACTCGAAACTCCAAGTGATATTTATATGGGTTTTTTTAAGCCGATTAAAAAAATGTCTATACATGTATAAAATGTTCCAAATTAAATTCATAAGTTATATACATTAATTCAAAAACTATACATAAGAAACACAATAACATTATTTTTATTATATATATATCGGAATCGGTCCGGTCCGGTCCAAATCGGTCTTTTAATATAGTGGACCGCGGACCGGACCGGTTTAATCGGTTTTTAGGTTTTGTGAACCGATTTTTGGACCGGTTTCAAAATAGCCTTAATTTTCGGTTCGGTCCAATCGGTCTATTCGGGTCGGTCTTTTTTTTGTCCACCCGAATCTGTGATAAACCGGGCCATTATTCTCGAGAATATCATCATGACAAGAAGCCATTTAAGTAAAGGCAAGGGTCGAAGGAAATCAGTAATATTGAAGATATTATTCCTACTGTATGTGAAGCAAATTCAATTGAAAATGAAAGTGGATGGTGGCTGGATACCGGCGCAAAGGTTTACATATGCAAATAACGATCTTCATTCAAAACATATCAAGAAATTGATGGAAAATAAGTGAAGATGATACATAATATTCACACCAATGTAGTTGGAAAAATCATAGTGGAATTGAAATTAACTTCTGGAAAGACTCTTACCCTAATTGATGTACTTCATGTACCTGATATGTGTAAAAATCTTTTTTCTGAGGACCTTCTCAATAAGAGAGGTTTCAAACTTGTGTATGAGTCTGGTAAGTTTTTTTTTATCCAAGAATGACCAATTTATTAGCAAAAGGTACTCTTGTAACAACATGATCAAAATTAATGTAATCAATGATATTAGTTATGCTTTTATGGTTGAGTCTATTTCTTTATGGTATAGTAGATTAGGTTATGTAAATTATAAAAGTATTAAAAATATGACTAATCTCGGTTTGATCTCGGATTGTAAATTTGATAACTTTGCTAATTGTGAAATTTGTGCTCAGTCGGAGGTAACAAGAAAGTCATTTAAATCTGTTGAGAGGACATCCGAAATGCTTGATATTATCCATAGTGATATATGTGATATGAAGAGTAATATGACTCGTGGTGGAAATAAATATTTCTTAACTTTTATTGATGATTACTCTAAATATGCATATACATATTTGCTTAAAAGTAAAGATGAAGTTTTTGAGAAATTTCATATTTTTAAACCAGAAGTTGAAACTCAACAAAATCAAAAAATTAAATTCCTACTATCCGATAGGGGTGGTGAATATTACTTGAGTGAATTTATACAATTTTGTAATACTCATGGAATAATCCATCAAGTTATGGCGCCTTATACACCACAAAAAATGGAACGACAAAAAGAAAAAATAGAACTTTAGTTAAAATGGTAAACGCAATGTTAATAAGTTCTGGTTTACCTTTGTCTATGTGGGGAGAAGTGGTTTTATCCACATGCTATATTTTAGATAGAGTTCCATTGAAAAACAAGGATATTACACCATACGAATTATGGTTTAATCGTAAGCCTAATCTTAGATGTCTTAAAGTTTGGGGATGTCTTGCTTATGTAAGAAAACCCGAACCTAAAATACCTAAACTAGGAAATAGGACTTACAAATGTGTTTTTATTCGATACTCTAATAATAGTACGACTTATGGATTTTTAAATCTTGAAACTCAAGAAATCATTGAGTCGGTAGATGTGCAATTCTTTGAACATCTAACAAAGTTTAGTACTTTTAATCAAGGTTTAGAAAATAATAATTCGACTGTTGACTCCTCACTTTGAGAAAAAATTTCACAACCTATATATTCTTCAAAGACAACGGATGACGTTGAACCGCGAAGGAATAAAAGACAAAGAACCGAAAAAACATATGGACCCGACTTTATTATTTATTTAGTTGAAGGGGATTTAAATGAAACTAAGAATAAAACTAAATTTGTTCTTAATATAAAAGATGAACCGATAACATTTCATGAAACGGTAACATCTAGGGATGCTGTCTTTTGGAAAGAAGCAATCAATGATGAAATGAACTCAATTTTGTCAAATTAAACTTGGGTTATTTCTGATCTTCCCCCTGGACCTAAACCTATTGGGTGCAGATGGATATTTAAAAGGAAATTAAATCCGTACGGTTCTATAAATAAATTTAAGGCAAGATTGGTTGCTAAAGGCAATAAGCAAAAATAAGGTATTGATTATTTTGATACATATTCTTATGTTGCTCTAATCACTTCCATTAGGATATTAATATCTCTTGCTTCTATTCATAATTTAGTAACTCATTAAATGGATGTCAAAACTGCATTTCTAAATAGTGATTTAGAAGAAGAGATTTATATGGAACAACCCGAAGGGTTTGTTTTTACCGACCAAAAAAAGAAAGTGCGTAAACTGGTTAAATCTCTTTTTAGCCTTAAACAAACTCTTATGAAATGGCATGAGAAGTTTGAAAATATTGTAATATCCCATGGATATAAAGTTAATGATTTCGACAAATGTATATATAGTAAATTTGAAAACAGGTTTTGTGTTACTATTTGCTTATATGTGGATGACATGTTAATATTTGGGTTTAGTCGCAAATATGTTGAAGAAATTAAAAGGTTTATATCATCAAAATTTGATATGAAAGATCTTGGAGAAGCTGATGTTATTTTAGGAATAAAAATTGTGAGAAAGGATAATTCTTTAGTATTATCTCAATCTCATTATATAGAAAAAGTTTTTAAAAGATAAAATCATTTTGAACTTAACCCAGTTGCTAGACTAGTGGATCCTAGTATCAAATTAATGAAAAATAATGGGCGTGCTATGGACCAACTTCAAAGGCTAGTATTATTGAAAGTCTAATGTATGCCATGCATTGCACTAGACCAGACATTACTTATGCAGTGAGTGTATTGTGTAGATTTACAAGTAATCCAGGATAAGAGCACTGGAATGCAATTTCTTGGGTGCTTAGATACCTGGAGAGGACTTTAGATTATGGCTTATATTATGTAGGATATCCATCTATTTTAGAAGGATATAGTGATTCAAGTTGGAATAATCTTGAATGAAATTCCAAGTCAACTACAGGTTGGGTTTTTACGCTAGGAGGATCCGTTGTCTCTTAGGGATCCAAGAAACAAATATGTGTGTCAGATTCAATAATGAAATCTGAATTTATAGCCGAAGCAGATTCATGTAAAGAAGCAGAATGGCTTAGAAATTTGTTATATGATATTCGTTTATGGAAAAATCCATCTCCTCCTGTTATGATAATTTATGACAACTAAGCCACAATTTATAAAGTTTCGAACAAAGCCTAAAATGGAAAATCTAGATACATTAGTTTAAGGCATCAAATTATAAGATGATTACTCAAGGAAGGAGTGATTACAGTCGATTATATTAAAACGAACAATAATTTAGAAGTTCCTCTGACTAAAGGTCTTGTTAGGGATATGACCTATATCACCTCAAAAGGAATGGGACTAAGGTCTGTAAAATAACAAAATTATATTTCATGGGAACCCAACTCATACCTTGAAAATAAAGATAGAGTTCAATATGGTGCAAAGAAATTAAATTATAGTTATGGAACAATAGGAATTTTTTATGCAAAAGTTCCATGCCTATGTGCCTAGTGTTAGTTTTCTGCGTGTTAGAGGGTGAAGGTTACTTCTTAATAAATCATATAAGTGTGACTTGAGGAATCACTAAAGTTGATTTACCTAAATGAGTGTCAAAAGTGTGGTCGCTTTCTATGGAATCAAGACTGATCCTAAAGCACTCGTGAAATCAAGATTAGCACAACGCTATAAATGTCCATGCTAAAAGAACGCTTTTAAACTCATAAATCGATATGTGTGATAGTTTCGTCTCATCTCAAAGGGTCATTGGTTCAAGATACGTTCACCTCAGCACCTTGATGAAGCTTTGAATTGTTTACACTATATGGAAGTTCAAGTCCGGAAAACACTTCTCATTTATGTACTAAATTTCTGTGATAATGCCAGTAGTTTTCTATTATTGTTTTTGTAATCGATCCTTTGTATCATCTCTTGTGTATATTGAAATTGGTGGGGGAATGTTGGATAAATTTGAACATTTAATATAATATAATATTTAGTTGTTAATTTTATTATGTTTATTGATGTTTTATTTTTAAACTCAGTTTGGGTTTTAGTTTAGAAGGAAGAAACATGAACAAATGAGTGTGAAAGATAGTGGAGTGCTCAAGTCCCACATTGGAAGAATATCACAAAAACATTGGAAGAATACCACAAAAAAGTGGTGGTATATCAACTAAAGGACAACTAAGATTCTTAGTTGAATAATTAAATAAAATGCTATGATCCCACGCAGTGCGGTGGTGCTTAAGCACCACCAATCGCGATATGCGACTCCCGTAAGCGTGACACACAACCCGCAAAAGGGTGATTGGGAGACTTAGGGTGCATTGTACGCTTTGACGCGCACTTGACATTTTGCACATGCGCATCATCGCTTGGAGCGTGGGAGACTAAAGTTTTGACAAAGTAAAACAAATCAATGACTGTGATTGAACGATCTGATCATAAGGTTTAAAATCCAAAATGACTTGATCTGAGTTATTATATCAACTTGTAGCGTTTCGTGTAAGGGGGTGTCCACATATTTAGCTTTTTTTGGTTCTTACGGTTTGTTTTTGTTTAGAGCAAAGAGGTTTTGGTTCTTTTGTTAGTGTATGAGCTTGGAGGTGTTAGATGAACTTGGATTTGTTAGTTTATGAACTTGGACCAAAAGCTTAGAGCAAGTCACTAAATATTTTATACACTGAGTAATGTTAGGGAGACCTCTTTTGTGACCCCTTTTGTTACCCCTAGATTTAAAGTGTTGTACCTTGCTTTGTCTTTACTTGTATGGGTCCTGCAAGGGCATGAAAGACAAAGCAAGGTACAACACTTTAAAGCTAGAGGTAACAAAAGGGGTCACAAAAAAGGTCTCCCTATCAACACTCGTTATACACTACTACCGCTTGGAGCTGTTAGATGAAGTTGTAGAAGTTTTGGTTCTTGCGGTTTGTTTTTTATGAGGAATTGTGGGTGGAAGACTCACTTCGATTATTTACGTTGTTTTTGTTGCGAGGAACCAACCTCGTTTAGTTGTCGAGCAGTCTAAAATTATATGCACCGGTACTTTTTCTTCAAATTTTCTGTATGAGTCAAATGACTCGAGCAAAGTAAGCAATGACATAATTTGGCCCGAAAAAGTAATGAAGGAATATATCTAAGAAAAATATATCTTAGTGGATGTTCTGAGAATAATTAGTCGAGCATTTGGCATCAAAAAGTCTAAGAAAAAAAAGATGAAAATCATAAATGAGCATCCGAGGGAGCAATGAGAATAATGAGTCATTGGTCTGCTGGTATGAGTAGTGTCGAGCGAAGAGTGAGTCACAACTGGTACAACAATCCATTGACTGGTGTCAGAATGAAAAGATATGACTAGATCGCATAAAATCAGGATGCAGTGTAATGTGATCACTACTAAGAGCATCCACAATGGTGGATGCTCTCAAGAGGCCAAGTTACTAATTTCTTACCTTTCGTTACTTCATGTTTTCACAATGGTGATAACTAGGCAGGGTAAAGGGACTTTAATGAAGAGTTGCTATGGACAATTTTATTCATTGGAAGTAAAGATATCTTTCTTACGAACAACATTTGTTCGTAGGAAATGTTCCGAACAAATGTTGTTTGTAGGAACCCACAATTATAATAAAAATAATTATTTATATTTCTTACGAACTTTATTTATTTACCGTGTCAGTCTTCGTCATCAACGAAAATGGGGGTACTAGTACCATCAATGGAAATGGGGGTACTAGTGTACCTGGTCGGTCTCCATCATCGAAAGCAGAACTCTTTAAGAAGGAAGAAGAGGACATTCGCATCCACAGTAAAAAGAAACACAAGGAACACCATATTGAACTCATGAAAGTTGAACACCATTTGGGTGTTGCAATGGACTGTGATGACGTGAATCTCTCCCATTTGAGGGAGGAGTAAAACATCAACACACGCTCAAGACCTGATATCTCATCATTGAAAACATCGCTAAAGCCAAAAATACGAGATCATACAAAGATACAGTTGGGAATAAGAAAAGCCATAACACTGATATATACGTTGAAGACTCAACTGGGTCTTGGTCAGATGACGATATGGACCAAAACATGCACGGAGAACTTGATATAAACCATAACCGAGAGGAAGAGTATGACCCCCCTATGTCCGATTGTTTTAATCCCATAAAAACATGTGGACAAACTCAGGGAAATGTGCGAAGAAAGTGTGATCATAAGTCTCCTAGGAAGAAATATAGGGTTCAAGATGCTTGTCAACAACAAGGTCCCATCTATCTGGAATTTCCAAGGGGATTATGAAATTATATACTTGGAAGAAGGACAATATCTCTTCAACCACGTTCTTATGGGAGGTATGGACATTACCTCATTGTGAGAAACCAAACACCAAACTTCAATCCCACGGACACCAATAAAGTCACCACAGCTATGTGGACAAGACTATCACGTCTACCCATTGAGTGGTTCAACAAAAAAATTCTCTTCCACATTGGTAGTAAGCTGTGCAGACCAATAAAAATTAACTTTAACTTGGTATCATCTTTTAGGGGAAAACATGCACGAATATGCATTAAGGTTGATATTTCAAAACCATTTATACCCTGCTTCAAGTTATATAGGAGGAAATACCGAGTGGAGTATGAATTTTTACCATATATTTGCTTCACTTGTGGTAAAATTAAACATAAGAGTGAGATCTACCCTCTAAACCCGACCATCTAGAACTCCAACCAGACTCCAAACAACATAAACCAACCGTCGATGGATGGCATGACACAACCAGGTAATAGCAACATCACAAAACCAAATAACGGTAACATTCTAGAGGTAGTGGGAAGAGAAGACACGGTGGTGTCTGCCAGGGGAGAAAATCCAGTGGACACCCACTTTTGCTTGTGGATTTGATGAAAAGCAATCAGCAGACATACAAACCTTAGGCAAGAATATATGGGAGTACGACCAAAACAAAGGCAATACTCATAATATATTTGTTGGGATGGGGAATCACGCCTATGATGTTGGAAGAAGCAAAACACAGACACCAACAAGTCAAAATCGTACGAAACAACTCACAATATAAGAGCAACCCTTACAACAGTGTAAAAATACACATTATTAGTGCAACAATACCTCGTAAAAATTATGAAAAATGCTGCGGGTAAGGCCAAATATGCCCTATATACATCCTTTATGACGTCATAGAAAAAAAATTGCGGAACATGATTTTTCGTTTTAGGAATGCACAATTAAGGCCTTGGCGGAACGTCTTGTCCCGTTTAAGCTTTTTGCTTATTTCTTCAATTCCCACTTTCTTCCCATAAATTCTTTCATAATTATATAATGATCCATATTTATTTCCCCACCCACTTATACCAACCATCCAACAAAAAAAAATATAGTTTTTAACAAAATATAACTGTTGCCAAAAAAAATAGTTGTTGCTAAAAAAAAAGTCGTTGCCAATAAACATATGGGGTAAAAATATAAATAATACAAGTTGGGTTAAATGCTTAGGCGGAACATCATGTTCTGTTTTAAGCTTTTAACTTCTTTTTTTTTTTTTTAATGTTAGGCGGAACATCATGTTCCGTTTTAGCCGGGTCCCACAAAGAAACCAACTAGTCAAATTCTATATTTGTTATTTTTTACCCTACCAACGTCTAAATACACCCTTTTACCCTATCCACAACATACATATATACCGCAAATATACTCATTTACCCTGCGCATAAGGGTTGCTCTAATACAATTACTCTAACTCAGAGAAAAGGCGCCAATCAACAGTTGTCTTAGGGGACTTTATAAAAGGGACTGCTCACTCTACGAAACACGCTACTACGATGATTAAGTATGTGATAGAAGGGACGAGTACTGAGTATACAACCAGGACGAGCAACATAAAAAATAATAATGATTTCACAAAATCCACAGTGCATGGGACCCAACCGAATATTAAGGAACTGATGCATATCAGCCTAGCCATATCTAAGGACTCAATATAGGTAATTGAAGAAACATGTAACATCACGCGAGTTATTGCAAAGTTACACAAAAACCTTAATGCCCCCAACTACGTTTCTAATATATTAAAAGCTAATGTTGTTACACGCTATAATAAACTACAACCCCCTACAAATATCCATTCTCCCGTATGTGTTTCCTCCCACTGTGAACCCCACAACCCCACTACAGTTATTAACGATCACCCTCGTGACTTGAATTTCGTTCCCCATGGAAGACCACCCATTACTCATTTAATTCTAGGCAACCTTCCACTAAAACACTTATGCCTGTCAGAGGGGAGGGAGGAGTTCACTATAAACCTAGGGATAGAAATGGCAATCATCACAAGAATAATGTGGAGTGTCGTACAAACACTAATTGTGATCTGAACCCTACAAAAAACCAAGGAGGAAGATATGTTAATGCAAGTGAGGTTGATAAAAATGTCGTCGACACAAGACTCCATTACCAGGATTAAAAAGGTCCTCTCGTGGCTATCTACTGAGGAGCTTCGTACACCTAAAAACCTTATTTCTTTGTCTGTGCTTACTTGGAATTGTAGAGGAGCCGGAAAACCCTTATTTAAAACCACCTTCGCCGAACTATGTAATAATTTCAAATCGAGAGTTGTCATTTTTATTAAAACTCAAACTGCCTTTGCCAACTTTTCTATCTAATTTGAGAGAATGGGATTCACTAACTGGGAGGTCTCTGAAGCTCGTGGCCGATCGGGGGGAATTTTGGTCTTCTGGAATCAAAGATTCATCCAACTACGCTCTATCAATGTCTCCGACCAAGCAATCCACCTCCTTGTCACCCCTAAGGGCCACAATAACTGGCCCCTTTTCGCTATCTATGCTAGCCTTAACTACACCATTCACCAAACACTCTGGCATACTCTGAAAAACCTTGCGTAAGATCTCGATACCTCGTGGTTGGCCACATGCGATTTCAACGACCACTTCGAATCCTCGTAGAAAAGAAGCTACTCTAGTCATAACAAATAGACTAGATGCATAAAGTTTATGCAGAATGTGAATAACTGTAACCTTATGGACCTCGGTAGCACAGGCCTGTGCCTCACCTGGACGAACAACAGAGGAGGGTTTGCCAATACCCTTGTCAGACTTGATCGGTCTTTGGCCAACCCTGCATGATGCATGCTGTTCCTTGAATCAATTATGGAAAATATTCCTCGCACTGCGTCTGACCACTGGCCCATGCTCATTAATATCGAAGGTAAAAACTCCAACACTTTCATAACCATCCATTTAGATTACTTGGGTGTTGGTTTGAACGTACAGATTTTTGGGATATTATTTTGAATAACTAGAATAGGAACCTTAATTTTCTTCATAACTTAGGAATACGTGTATTACAGTTATTAAGAACTGGAACCATTCTGTGTATGGCCACATCAATATAAATAAAAAAATGCATTCTTCGTAGACTTAATGGTATATAAATAGCTTAAGAGGCCCACTTCTCCCACAACCTTGATACTATGGAAAAACAATTTAAAATGAGTATAACGACATCCTTCACCATAAAGAGCTACTATGCAAATAGAAATCTCATATTAAGTGGCTTGGTGAGGGAGACAAAAACACAAAGTTTTTCCATACTACCACTTTAATTAGAAGATGTCGTAATAAGATTGATAGAATAAAAATTAATGGGGAATGGATGGACGACAGTAAGAGAATTACTCTCCACACGAACAACTATTTTATTTCACTTTTCTCAAAGACCTACAACCCCGCACAATATCAAGTTCATCAACTTTGAACACCCCCGCTTTAAGGATATTGATAATAAGATTTTGGATCACCCCTATCACTTGATGAGGTCAAGCGGGCGGTTTTTAGAATAAATGGGCTCAAAGCCTCGGGCCCGGATGGCATCCAACCCATTTTCTACCATAATTTTTAAGAGACTACCAATATTATCTTATTTAAGTTCTTAGAGGAATGTTTTAACTCTCGTAATTTTCTTGAGAATGCTAACTCTAGCCATGTCACCGTGATCCACAAAATCGATAACCCTGAGAACATCACTCAATTTAGGCCTATCACCCTCTGTAATGTGTCGCAAAAAATCACGGTGAAAGTTATTATTAATAGGCTCTGACCCATTCTTTGTAGACTTATTATCCCTAACCAAGCTAGCTTCCTGCCTAGGCGTCAGACCTCGGATAACACTATTATTACTGGGGAAACATTCCACTCGCTTAACAAAAAGAAAGGTAAATAATGGGGTGCAATTTTTAAAATCGATCTCGAGAAAGCTTACGATAAGATTAGTTGGGAATTTCTAGATCACGTGCTCACCTAGTTCAATATCAATCCAAAATGTATACATCCCATTCGTAGTTGCATCACTAGTGCCTCCACCTTTGTCTTGTGGAATGGGGACCCTCCCCCTAGTTCAAAACTTCTAGAGGGCTCAGACAGGAAGATCCCCTTTCCCCATACTTTTTTACCATGTGTATGGAGTATTGATTAAGCGTAAAAAGTAGCGTCGCGTCAAAACGCTAATCGTTGTACTCGTTTCACCGCTTTAATACAAAAAACCTAAATTACGACTGCACTTGCGATACAAGTATAGCGGTAAGTCGGGTATCAAATCCACAGGGAGCGTTCGACAGATTTTAATCGATTTATTATTTCAAGAATAAAAATGTAAAAGGTGATGTTTGGTTGTAAATAAAAGGAAAAAAAATAAGAAGTTATGTCTAAACAATAATTAATAAAACGAGGGTCGGGATCGCGTACCCACCATGGGCTAAACACACGGAATTAGAATTTTGGTTCAAAAACATTTAATCGAGCATTTTTAATTAACCATAAACATCACACATGAAGGGATTTAAGCCAAAGATGCGAGATTAAATATTTAATAAAAAATGGTGGCACGCGTCTTAAAATTGGATTATTGCTTTAAAAACTAACGTTGCGTGACAATGAAAGTTAAACGCATAATAATCCCATTTTAATTCGCAAGGTTTCAATTACATATAATTTTACAAGAAACCTAATTTTCGGAGCTCGCTGCCCATTAATGGCGGACAGACGACCCAAACCCTATTTAACTACTCAACACACATGATTAAACTAATTAATAATTAAAGCAAGAATTAATCAACCTGCACTAATTTTCTAGGCAAGAAATAATTAAATACAAAGCAAGAACAATGAACAAAGCTTAAATAGAAGAAGAAGAAGAAGAAGAAGAAGAAGAAGAAGAAAAAGAAGAAGAAGAAGAAAATAAACTTATATTAATGGTGGAAATACCCAAATTGGTAGAGAGGGGAGGTCTCCAATAAATAATCGCCAATATTTCTAAACCTTAGAACTAAAATGAAAATAAAATGAAGAGAATGAGATACCACTACAAATAAAGCAAGTATCCCCTTTTATCGTAAGTTATAATTACTAATAAAAGAAAAAGAAAAAAGAAAATAAAAAATGAATAGTTATAAATACTAATAAAAGAAAAAGAAAAAGAAAATAAAAAAGAAAGGAAAGTATGAGGAAACAAGCAAAGTCATTCAAAACAGGGGACCGGTCGACCGGGGGTGGTGGTCGGTCGACCGGTGAGAGGAAACCAAGCCTACTATCTCACGCACAAGCCAAAAACCAAAAATTCGGTCGATCGCGGGTTGTCCGCCGGTCGACCGGCCGCGCCCACTTCACAAAACTTGCTAGTAATGCCGTGACCTTTCCATCAATGGCCAACATCAAATCCCCATGCCTCCAAAATCAATTTAGACGGGCTGTTGCCATGTAAGAACCGAGACCCACATGTGCGTTGCCTTGGACTCGCTACAATCGGCTATACATTAAGCCCCAGCTGCAAAAGTGAACACCGCCTTGAACGATGTTGGCCATGTGAGAACAAACGAGACCCAAAACCATGTCAAAAAACAAAACCTACCTCCTGTGACACCCCGACTAATTAAATACCGGGTAGCTACTCCTTTATTAAATTAATTCAAAATGCCAAGTTGGTCCAGTTAATAGCATCACTGTCGAAAACATTTTAATTTTACTAACCACCTAGTATTTAAAAAGTAAGTGCCAAATTTTAATTAAAGTCCGATTAACATGCAACAAGTGTAATAAAGAATAAATACACCATTCACCATACTGAAGTAAAACTAATAACCATCACATAGTGTAAATAAAGTCTGGAGGAAAACTCCTCACTACAATCCCATACTGAAATAAATAACCGAATGCTAAAACAATACAAATCAAAGTCTGAAAACTGTAATGTAAAAGATGTCTCTAATATAAATGGGCAACATGCCCTACAACTGATAGATAGTGACTCTGGAATCCAAAAGATAGAAGCGTCTACAAGCAAATCCCTGTAGCTTCCACAAACAGCTACAACTCGTCACCTAAATGAGAATCCTATGCTTGGTATCCCTGTGGCTGGGCACCTAAAATGGTTTTACAAGAAAAAGATTTGAAAAGCAAACGGGTCAGAGCCCGAATGTGGAGTTATATTTTAAAAACCTGCAAGTGCTTTAAAAACATTTAAAACATTAAATGCAAAGTACATGTTAGGACGTGCACTCACATGATATTCTCACCTCTCGTCTAACTGTGCACTCCTAACGTAAGTACCCATCTATAACGACGCAAACCACTAGCTAAGTGACATCATCTCTAGCTAGACTATCATAGGTCCTACCCATATTACTCGGTTCTATTAACATTATAACGCTCGTAATTACGTAGGGGTTTAACGTAAACTCATATGCTCAATATGCAATATATATAACTATCAGTTAACTCGTTATATTTCTCGATACAATACCGTAATTATATTCACATCATTAACATGAAGGTTCTCATTAATTAAGTGTATATTATTCACATCATAAATATACAATACAAGCACCCCGAGAACTAAGCTGTGGTGCACACATACTCTGCTATCCATCCCGGTACATCACGTACGTAAGGATCACGTATTCCGAATCTCTCAGGAATAGTTCAGATAACACAAATCACAAATAGTGGAGGCGAACATAATTCAACATATCCATGGTCACGCACATACCTACGCTCCATAGTCAGCTGACTCAATAACTCACAATTAAGTCATTCTCTTGAATTATGTCCTCTAGGTACCAATCTAAATCCGGGCACACAAGGATTAGAAGGTCCTAAGCGAACGTAAACCTCCCGTGATAGCAAGTATGGTAGGTATGTCATACACACAAGTCATATATCAATACTAAGTAAACACACATCCTAGTAATCACCGTAGTTTAATTGCAGTACTTTTCTCAGTCTAGTACCAATATCAAATATATATACTATTTATGCGATTCCGGTTTAAAATCATACGCGCCATAATTTATTCTCACTTCCTAACAGACACTCACGTCTCAACCCAAACCGTCCTTCTAATTTAACTCACTTGTATATAATTTCCTTCTCATAAATACTCAAATGTCCCAAACCTATCGCTATATCATCATCGAAATGTTATCTATATCCTCGAACGAGTTTACGGGACTCCCAAAAATCAAAACAGTTCAAAATGGCCCAAACTGCCAGCTCGTTAGAAGTCTCGTTCGAACGAGAGTATTCGAACGAGATTCCTCTATCAACTCGTTAGAAGTCTCGTTCGAACGAGGCTGTTCGAACGAGATTCCAGTTCGTTCAACCGAACTGTACCTTCTAACGATATCTTGTTCGAACGAGATATCGAACGAAATCCCTTCTCGTTGGCAGCTACTGGTCAACTCGTTAGAAGCTCGTTCGAACGAGTTCGTTCGAACGACCTGGGGATTGCTTCTAACGACTGACCAGTTTCGGCCCAGATTTTTCCCCAATTCGTTTTCATCCATTTTTATCACTTCTAATCTCTTCCAAAGTTCATCCTAAATACGTTTTAGGGTCTCTAATTCATCCTAAACATATTCAAGTCATCTCCTAACATGTTTTCAAGGATTGAATTTCTCTAACATCAATCAAAATATAAATCTCTACACTTTTTCCCCCAATTATTTCAAGAACATGAACCCTAACTTTTTGAATCATGAATTAACCCAATAAAATCTGTTTTAAATTTCACCCAATCATAAATATCATCAGTAGGAACATCTACCTATCATTCTACATGCAAATCCTCCTCAAGATTTCAAGTTCTAAGTTCAATTAACATGGGTTTTCATTATCTTTCAAGAACAATTGATATTCTTCAATGTCTAACATGGAAAAGACATTCTCTGAAATTAAATGGAATAAAGTCACTTGCCTTGGTTCGATTTCTGATTTTGGTGTAGGTTTGATGGAGTTTTTCTGCAGAATTTCCTCTCTTCCAAGCTCCTTCTTCAATGGTGGCTTAAGGTGGCTAGGGTTTGTTTTGGGGAACTTGGAAACCTAATTGATAACCTCCGTAGCTTAAAGGGTTAAAGTGGGTTGGATAGTGGGTTTAGTGGGTCAATAATCAATCAGATTAAGACTCCTAATTTTCGTCACTTTTAACTCCTCAAAATGTAAAATTACCAAAATACCCTTTAAGTTGCCGGTATGGCCTAAAAATACCCCGGAATCCAAACTACACCCCCGGGTAGTGTTTTCTGACTATCTCGACCCTTCCGGACGCGTTGGCGCACTCAAAACGACCATACGGTTTATAGATTTTAAATTCACTTTTATAATTAAAATAGTATACCATGACGTGGCGGTCACACGCGTCTCAACAAAATTCCCAAATTGCCGTATATAATCTCACGACAAATTTCATAATTCCAAATTCATATCAAAACATATATGCACATAATCAAATACCAACTCGCATCTCGTTAGTATTTTAACCCGGATTAATTTCCAATTAATACGCATTTAATTAATTAATCCCAAAAATAAATATAGTCAAAAGTATGGGGTATTACATACTTCCCCCCTAATAACTGAATTTCGTCCCGAAATTCGAAACTAGAAAGTACTTGCTAAAAACAACTCTGGATAACGTTCGCGCATCTCATCCTCGCGCTCCCATGTGGACTCCTCGACATTGTGATGTCGCCACTGAACACGCACTAACGGGACTATCTTTGACCGCAGTTTCCTCTCGCTTCGATCCAAAATAGCAATCGGCCCCTCCTCGTAGGAGCTATCCGGATGGAGATCGATGTCCTCCACAACAATGTGAGAATGAGCCAAATTATCTCTAAGGTATTTCCTCAACGAGGAAATATGGAATACATCGTGAATCCGATGCAAATGCTCCGGTAGTCCAAGTTTATACGCAACCGGTCCGATCCGCTCAATAATAGGAAACGGCCCCACATACCTCGGTGCCAACTTCCCCTTCTTCCCGAAACGCATAATCCCCTTCATAGGAGATACTCTGAGCAAAACCTGGTCCCCCACTTGGAACTCCCTGAAAAATCTCTTCGCATCAGCGTAACTCTTCTGCTTGTCTTGAGCTACCCGAATGCGACTCCGAATCAACTCAATCCTTGCCGAAGTATCCTGAATCACTTCCGGTCCAAGCAGTTTGTTGTCCCCCACCTCTAACCAACATGCTGGGGAACGACAAGGCCTACCGTACAATGCCTCAAACGGATCCATGCCAATCGTGAACTGATAGGAGTTGTTGTAAGCAAACTCCACCAGTGGAAGGTACTGCTCCCATCCACCCCCAAAGTCAATAAAGCACATGCGTAGCATGTCCTCCAACATCTGATTTGTGCGCTCTGTCTGCCCATCGGTCTGCGGATGATAAGCCGTACTCAACCGCAATTCCGTGCCCATGGCCTCCTGGAAATTCTCCCAAAACCTCGAAACAAATATCTTGTCTCTGTCAGACACGATATTTAGGGGCACACCGTGAAGTCTCACAATCTCTGAAATGAAGAGCTGGGCATACTGTCCCGTAGTGTAGTCAGTCCTAACGGGTAAAAAGTGAGCGACCTTGGACAACCTGATCACAATTACCCAAACGGAGTCATGACCCCTCTGCGACATAGGCAACCCCGTGATAAAGTCCATGGATATGCTCTCCCACATCCACACCGGAATCTCCAATGGCTGTAACAGTCCTGCCGGTTTCTGATGATCCACTTTTACAAGCTGACAAGTGGTGCATTTCGAAACGAACTCAGCGATATCTCTCTTCATACCGCTCCACCAATACTGCCGTCTCATGTCCTAATACATTTTATCCCCCTCCGGGATGTACCACGAACCGTGAGCCGTGCGACTCCGCCATCACCTCGTGTCGCAATTCTTCCCCTTCCGGAACTACCAATCTCCCATTGAAGCGTAATCCCCCGTCTGAGCTAACGGTTTAGGACTCGGCTCCCTCTGCTAGTAACCGAACTATCTGCTCCTGACAGAACGAGTCATTAGCCTGTGCCTGTACTACCTTCGTGACAATCTGTGGTGTAACGGTCATCACAGACATGAAAGATCGGGCCACTGCATCCTGGTGTTCCAAATTCCTTCCACTTAGCCTTCCACACCTCTGCCACCTCATCTGCTGGCCTACGGCTCAACGCATCTGCTACCACGTTAGCCTTACCTGGGTGATACTGGATGTCGAACTGGTAGTCCTTCACAAACTCAAGCCACCTACGCTGCCGCATATTTAATTCCTTCTGCGTGAATAGGTACTGTAGGGACTTGTGGTCCGTGAACAGTTGGAACTTCTCCCCCAAAAGATAGTGTCTCCAAATCCGTAGGGCAAATACCACTGCCGCCAACTCCAAATCATGCGTGGGGTAATTCTTCTCATGAGGCTTAAGCTTACGGGAAGCATAAGCTATGGCCTGTCTCTCCTGCTGCAATACACCTCCCAGTCCTTGCAAAGACGCATCGGTGTAAACCAAATACTCAACTCCCGGTCTCGACAATGCTAACACAGGTGCTGAGGTCAATTTGTCCTTCAATTCATCGAATGCCAACTGACAGGCATCACTCCAGATGTAGGGCACACCCTTACGAGTCAGATGTGTCAAAGGACCTGCTATCTCTGAGAAGCCCCGAATAAACCTCCTGTAGTATCCTGCTAGACCCAAGAAAACGATCTCAGTCGGTGTCGTGGGCTGTCCCCACTCCCTCACCGCTGATACTTTCCCCGGATCAACAGATATTCCCCGGTCGGAAATAATATGCCCCAAAAACTGGACTTCCTTCAGCCAAAACCCGCACTTCTCATATTTTGCATACAACTCGTTCTGACTAAGTGTCTGCAAAACCTGCCTCAAATGCTCGGCGTGCTCCTCCTCTATCTGGGAGTAAACCAGAATATCATCAATGAAGACAATGACAAACTGGTCTAGGAAATCACTGAACATTCTGTTCATCAAGTCCATAAACACAGCTGGAGCGTTGGTCAAACCGAAAGGCATAACCCGAAACTCGTAAGAACCATATCTCGACAAGAACGCGGTCTACGAGACATCCTCCTCCCTGATACGCAACTGATGGTATCCCGATCTCAAATCAATCTTCGAGAAGAAAGAAGCTCCCCTCAACTGGTCGAATAAGTCATCGATTCGAGGCAGCGGATACTTATTCCGTATCATGATCTTATTCAACTCTCGGTAGTCCACACACAATCTCAGTGAACCGTCCCTCTTCTTCACAAACAAAACCGGAGCGCCCCAAGGTGAGGTACTCCTGTGAATAAAGCCCTGACCTAACAGCTTCTCTATCTGATCCCGTAACTCCCTCATCTCAGCTGGAGCCATACGGTACGGTGCGCGTCCTATAGGTCTCGTACCCGGTAGCAAATCTATAACAAAGTCTATCTCTCGACTGGGTGGTAAGCCTGGTATCTCCTGAAACACATCCGAATACTCCCTGACTACTGGGATAGAATCTAAAGGAATCACTACCTCCTTAGAGGTATCCTCCTCAATGTAATACAGATGAGTGGTCGATCCTCCCTCTAGGCGAGGCATCGCCACTATAAACATATCTTGCCCCGGAATGGCAAAAATAATGCTCCCGCTGAAGCAATCAATCATAGCCCGATAAGCTACGAGCCAATCCATACCGATAATCACATCGTGAACATGCATGTCTAACACTAACATGTCTGCAGGTAATACCAAACCACCAATCTCTACCCCCACTCCCCGGTATATAAAGAAAATAAGTGACCCACTCCCCAATGGTGAGTCGACACACGTCACTGTGCTCTCTGCCGTAGTTAACAATCCTAAAGCTTTCGCGAAGTGTGTAGCTATAAAACAGTGTGCAGCACCCGTATTAAATAATACCCGACCCATAGTGCCATGGATAGGAAACGTACCCTCAATCGAGGGCAGTGCCTGTGGAACTGCTGCCTGGTGAATGTTATAGACCCGTCCATACTGTAATTGTCCCTGCTGCACAGGAACTGCTAGAATAGCTGGTAATACTGGCACCTGGGCTGGAGTTGGAAGAGCAGGTGGGAAGGGCGGCCTCTGTGGCTCATGTCGGGCACCCTGCTGCTGCTGCGGTGGTACTCCGCTCTTATCAGGACAATCCTGACGTTTATGGCCAATCTTATCACATTTGAAACACTTCCCTTGGAAGTTTCTTCCTCGCTGTCCATGCTGACCACGGCCCCGGTGAGCGTTATCATTTCTGCCCTGGCATTGCTAGCCCTGTTGAAACTGTTGTTGACCATTCTGCCCCTGTTGCACTGGAGCTACTGGGAAGGTTGGTAGGGCTAGTACCTGAGCTGGTGCTGGGAGAGCGATTGTAAACAGTGGCCCCGGTGGATCATTACGGGCACCCTGCTGCTGGGGAGCTCTAACACCCTCTGGGCAATCCTGGCGTCTATGGCCGTGCGTGCCACACACAAAACATCGGCCTCTGAAGTTACTCCCCCTTTGACTCTGCTGTTGATGATGTCGTCCTTGCAGACTTGGAACCTTTTTCCCCTTTCGAAAATGCTTCATTGTACCACGTTGTTGATTAGAACCGACTCGGTCTTGGGCAATCTGTAGTTGCATTTTCGGGGTCCTCGTACATTTGTCAGCCTTATTCACATGCACTTGGCTAACCTCTCTAGGTCTTTTGCCTCCTTCTAGTTGTATGTTGCGTTCTTGGTATTGTAAAACTGCAGTGGTAACTGCTTGTGCCACGATACCCGCTAACTCGGCGGTTGGTATTCTCTCTAGGGATACCCGAGGTGTGAGTCGATCTTGCCCGTTGATTCCCTCAACCGTTCTAGCTAGTTCTTCTTGATGATCCATCTAAAAATTTAAGTAAATTTGGATGAGTTCATCATTCAAATATACAAACCGCGGAAGTACGAATTCCCAAAGTACAGAGATGAATACAACATTCCAAATATTTAGGGCTCTATATCAAAGAAAGCTCAGCATAAAACATATTAAGCCGTACAGATCCTAAAGGACACTAGAACCTGATGCTCTGATACCACCTGTGACACCCCGACTAATTAAATACCGGGTAGCTACTCCTTTATTAAATTAATTCAAAATGCCAAGTTGGTCCAGTTAATAGCATCACTGTCGAAAACATTTTAATTTTACTAACCACCTAGTATTTAAAAAGTAAGTGCCAAATTTTAATTAAAGTCCGATTAACAAGCAACAAGTGTAATAAAGAATAAATACACCATTCACCATACTGAAGTAAAACTAATAACCATCACATAGTGTAAATAAAGTCTGGAGGAAAACTCCTCACTACAATCCCATACTGAAATAAATAACCGAATGCTAAAACAGTACAAATCAAAGTCTGAAAACTGTAATGTAAAAGATGTCTCTAATAGAAATGGGCAACATGCCCTACAACTGATAGATAGTGACTCTGGAATCCAGAAGATAGAAGTGTCTACAAGAAAATCCCTGTAGCTTCCACAAACAGCTACAGCTCGTCACCTAAATGAGAATCCTATGCTTGGTGTCCCTGTGGTTGGGCACCAAAAATGGTTTTACAAGAAAAAGATTTGAAAAGCAAACGGGTCAGAGCCCGAATGTGGAGTTATATTTTAAAAACCTGCAAGTGCTTTAAAAACATTTAAAACATTAAATGCAAAGTACATGTTAGGACGTGCACTCACATGATATTATCACCTCTCGTCTAACTGTGCACTCCTAACGTAAGTACCCATCTATAACGACGCAAACCACTAGCTAAGTGACATCATCTCTAGCTAGACTATCATAGGTCCTGCCCATATTACTCGGTTCTATTAACATTATAACGCTCGTAATTACGTAGGGGTTTAACGTAAACTCATATGCTCAATATGCAATATATATAACTATCAGTTAACTCGTTATATTTCTCGAAACAATACCGTAATTATATTCACATCATTAACATGAAGGTTCTCATTAATTAAGTGTATATTATTCACATCATAAATATACAATACAAGCACCCCGAGAACTAAGCTGTGGTGCACACATACTCTGCTATCCATCCCGGTACATCACGTACGTAAGGATCACGTATTCCGAATCTCTCAGGAATAGTTCAGATAACACAAATCACAAATAGTGGAGGCGAACATAATTCAACATATCCATGGTCACGCACATACCTACGCTCCATAGTCAGTTGACTCAATAACTCACAATTTAGTCATTCTCTTGAATTATGTCCTCTAGGTACCAATCTAAATCCGGGCACACAAGGATTAGAAGGTCCTAAGCGAGCGTAAACCTCCCGTGATAGCAAGTATGGTAGGTATGTCATACACACAAGTCATATATCAATACTAAGTAAACACACATCCTAGTAATCACCGTAGTTTAATTGCAGTACTTTTCTCAGTCTAGTACCAATATCAAATATATATACAATTTATGCGATTCCGGTTTAAAATCATACGCGCCATAATTTATTCTCACTTCGTAACAGACACTCACGTCTCAACCCAAACCGTCCTTCTAATTTAACTCACTTGTATATAATTTCCTTCTCATAAATACTCAAATGTCCCAAACCTATCGCTATATCATCATTGAAATGCTATCTATATCCTCGAACGAGTTTACGGGACTCCCAAAAATCAAAACAGTTCAAAATGGCCCAAACTGCCAGCTCGTTAGAAGTCTCGTTCGAACGAGACTGTTCGAACGAGATTCCTCTGTCAACTCGTTAGAAGCCTCGTTCGAACGAGGCTGTTCGAACGAGATTCCAGTTCGTTCGAACGAACTGTACCTTCTAACGATATCTCGTTCGAACGAGATATCGAACGAAATCCCTTCTCGTTGGCAGCGGCTGGTCAACTCGTTAGAAGCTCGTTCGAACGAGTTCGTTTCGAACGACCTGGGGATTGCTTCTAACGACTGACCAGTTTCGGCCCAGATTTTTCCCCAATTAGTTTTCATCCATATTTATCACTTCTAATCTCTTCCAAAGTTCATCCTAAATACGTTTTAGGGTCTCTAATTCATCCTAAAAATATTCAAGTCATCTCCTAACATGTTTTCAAGGATTAAATCTCTCTAACATCAATCAAAATATAAATCTCTACACTTTTTCCCCCAATTATTTCAAGAACATGAACCCTAACTTTTTGAATCATGAATTAACCCAATAAAATCCGTTTTAAATTTCACCCAATCATAAATATAATCAGTAGGAACATCTACCTATCATTCTACATGCAAATCCTCCTCAAGATTTCAAGTTCTAAGTTCAATTAACATGGGTTTTCATTATCTTTCAAGAACAATTGATATTCTTCAATGTCTAACATGGAAAAGACATTCTCTGAAATTAAATGGAATAAAGCCACTTGCCTTGGTTCGATTTCTGATTTTGGTGTAGGTTTGATGGAGTTTTTCTGCAGAATTTCCTCTCTTCCAAGCTCCTTCTTCAATGGTGGCTTAAGGTGGCTAGGGTTTGTTTTGGGGAACTTGGAAACCTAATTGATAACCTCCGTAGCTTAAAGGGTTAAAGTGGGTTGGATAGTGGGTTTAGTGGGTCAATAATCAATCAGATTAAGACTCCTAATTTTCGTCACTTTTAACTCCTCAAAATGTAAAATTTCCAAAATACCCTTTAAATTGCCGGTATGGCCTAAAAATACCCCGGAATCCAAACTACACCCCCGGGTAGTGTTTTCTGACTATCTCGACCCTTCCGGACGCGTTGGCGCACTCAAAACGACCATACGGTTTATAGATTTTAAATTCACTTTTATAATTAAAATAGTATACCATTACGCGGCGGTCACACGCGTCTCAACAAAATTCCCAAATTGCCGTATATAATCTCACGACAAATTTCATAATTTCAAATTCATATCAAAACATATATGCACATAATCAAATACCAACTCGCATCTCGTTAGTATTTTAACCCGGATTAATTTCCAATTAATACGCATTTAATTAATTAATCCCAAAAATAAATATAGTCAAAAGTACGGGGTATTACACCTCGTCCACCAAACATGGCCAAAGCCATGGCAATACCAAAATGGGTATTCCAAAAACCCGAGCAAAACGACCCACAACTAGTTCCATACGCAACCCAAGCTTCAATTTCGGACGACAAGCACCAATTTTGGGCGAACCCAAAATTCGAGCACAACCCGAGCCAAAGCCAAAAATCGCCCATGGAGCCTGCAAATTGAAAGTGAAAGGGACATGGAGGTAATTAAATGAATTATTAAAATATTAATATAATAATAAATTAAATCCTTATAATTCTTCCCCGATTAAAGGCATGTGTTTCCTTCGTTCGGACTATAATTTGAGCATAGTTTACGGCCACGCGAAGCTTGGCCTAAGGTCTACAACTTCCGTGAAGACTTAGGGAAAAAATACCAAAGCATAAAATTACCAAAATGCCCCCGAACGTGCGAATCACGACGAAACTTAGTCGGAACGTGTCCAAACTTCATACTAAGCACTTTAATACCTATAATAGCTCAATTATACCTAAAATAACATTTTAGCGAATGAAACGGAGGTTGTCTGCGAGAATAATTATAGGCATTAAAGTACCCAAGGGGGCTAAAAAGCCTAAGTTCGAGGGTAATTAAATGCATAATTCGATACGAATCACATCCCCTAACTTACACATTGCTAGTCCCTACTAATGAAATTCAACTCAAGAAGAATTATAAGAAAATAAAAACATGTATATATGCATCGAAATATAAATGCCACTTTCTTAGGGAACACGATTGCATTTAGCGTATGCAATAAGCCGTTAAACCCCTAGGTTACCCTAGTGGACGAGTGTCGTCTCGTGAGGGTTTTTAGGGATGAAACCCACAAACATCAAATTTTCTCAACATGTATGGCCAAACAACCAATATGACAAACTCAACAACAATTAGATATTTCAACATATTATTAACAAACCAAAAGAGAAGTTTGCCCAATAATCCAAAACTGTCAGCATTAAAAGAATAACTACATTGAATTGAAACCTCAAATGTGAGTGGGGTGTATGCACATGCGAAAAGCTTTGATTCAATAAAAATTTCTATTGCCCGAATAACAATTAAAGCATGCTTCCACTCAATCCTCTCTGGATATTACACTCAACAAATAGAAGCACTCGGAATAAGGTGTAACACACGGGACATGCGATCATAATGAGTCATTGTAAAAGAAAACAAGGCCGCACACATGTCATTAATGAAGAACGAAATATAAAAGTGCAAAATACAATCTCATAAAAGGATATCGCATATTAACGGATATGAAAAGCACTTAAATTGATTACCACTTATGTTCGACCTTTGAATCACCTTACCCTAGGATCAAATAGGACTTTATTGCGTTGTAATATAGGTTTGGGGTTAGGGGAATGAAATTAAAGGATGTATTTATGGATACAAAAGATGTTCGGAGATGAAAAACTTGGGATAATGGAAAATAGCGAGAAATTTAAAAATTGGAACATGATTTCCAAACGAGCATTAAATATATCAATCGAGAGAGTAACAAGGATTATTGAATCACTATAAACAATATATACAAATTTATCTTTCTTTTTCTTTTCTTATTTTTCTCACTAGTTTCTTTTGTTTTCAACTTTCTCTTTTTTTTTTCTCTTTTTCACTACACTTTCTCCTTTTCTCACTATTTTCATGCTTAAATTCAAACCACACTACACAACATCATTCAATCCCAAATATCATTCCAAACATTGGTAATAAAGGTAAAATGTATGGTGTAAAACTCCAATGCCGAGTTGGTTAGGGGATTTGGGACAAAAAGAAAGGTCATAATAGGGCTCAACGGGGTTGACTAGGGACATGTATAAGGGTAAGGGTAAGGTCGTATGGGTTAAACAGGAAAGAGGGCCTATGATACTTTCCTAAAGTTTCAGGTGATTATCGAGACTCAACACCGTTGAAAATCATGCTCAAATGATAATTCAATTAATATGCAATCAATGAAAAGAAAATGAGATCACCAACAAGATACGTTATTCAAGAAAGAGAAAGAGTAATGTAAAAGCACTCGGAAATGAAGAAAATCATGAAGCTCGCTAGGTTTTTAGTGTACACATGGCAACAAAAAGATACCAAGCTATAATTGTCATACCGAATGATTTTAGAAAATATGCTCAAATGCTCTTGGGTTTTCAAGGTTTAATTCATGCATTTATTCTCAGTATTGAGTAATTTGAGGATTAAAGTTTAATAACATGAAAAAAAATAGAAAATTCATCATTGAGTTAGCAATTAGATTGGGCAATTATTAAATTTATCATAGGAAATTAAGGCAAAAAGCCCAAGAAAGGAGAAAAAAGAAAGAAAATGTTTCTGATTTTTTTTTTAAAAAATTTTTACAAGAAAAGCATGCTTGAAAATAACATATAATCAAAATCATGGACATGGACACTACCAATGAATGGATATAATATCCCACACCCCCTAACTTAAAACCTGACATTGTCCTCAATGTTAATTAAGAACCAAGTTAAAGAAGGAAAAGAACGATATTACCCAAAATGGAGCGATCTCCAAAAAGTACAAGTCCAATGATTCTAAAAAATAAGTTAGTACCAAGGCATAACAAAAAGAAATAACAAAATTTTTTAACTAAATACACTAGATTAAACTAATCGGAAAGAAAAACTAAAAAGAAAAAAAAGAGTAAAAAGCTAACTATATACAACCTACCATTTAGACTCCTAACTAACTATACACTAGAAGTTGAAATTTTTGAGGATCCACCCAAAATACAATTTAACTTTGGAGGATCAACGATGGACCCTCCCTTTCATGCATGCCTCCCGGAATATAGAAATTCCGTTCAAACAACAGAAGGCATGAGGGTGGCGGTAAAAGTGAATCATCCCCAATTACAAATTCGGGAGGGGGATGGGGGATTTGGATAGGACGGGTGACAAATACACATGTGGGCCAAGAAAAATTGAATCATCTCCCAAGTATTTTAAAATTGGAATGGGAGCGGGCGCACATGGAGGCAAAGATGCCTTCATGGAAAGCAACTCGAGCAAGTACTCCTCGTCGGTGAAAATGTTAAGCATTTTAAAGTTCGGCACCGATTCATCGGGTACTTGAGATGGTGTGATAACGGAGAATGAAAAGGGGGAGGAAAGAAATTCAAACTCAAGAGATGAATTATCATCACTCAAAGTTGGAATGTCGAAAGAGATAGGATCATTTTCAATGAAACTTTCTTCTTTGGGATCCAAAGACGAAATCATTTCATTGCAAATGGATATTGCATCCATTTCATCCTCACTTTCATTATCTATTAAACCACGGGCCAAGTCAAGAATGGTTTGTTCCAAAGTAGGCAAAAAATCCTCATTTGGTTCAAAACATTCCTTGACTTCAAAAGTTTCGAAAGAAAAATCGTCGTCGGATTCAAATAATAAATCCAATTCATGTTCCCACAGACTATTTTCTTCCCGGTAACGGTCTTCATGCCTCTCATTCTCAAACATGAGCAAACCCTCGTCGAAAGTCATAGGCCGAGCTGCGGATTCTTGGAAATGAGAAGTTCAAAAATTATTATCGGGACTATACTCAAACTCATTATTATAAGAATTTTGAAAGCTATAGCTTTTAGTTTTAACATTCTTATTATAAGGAATTAGAAGCCCAAAATCGTTATCCTACTCCTCAAAATACACGCACTCCAAAGCTTGACTTTTGTAATACTCGCCCAAAGTCATTTTTGAATTTGCAATTTTTTGGGACTCTAAGTATTGACCAAAAGTCATAGGAGTACGGGGATTTTGAGAATTATCATAATGATTACCGAAAGGATTGGAATAAGACATGCTTACCCAAATAAGGCTCGAGATGTCTATTTCCACAAAGATGATGTGCGCACGGCAAAGTTCAAGAGTTTCTATTCGCTCAAATGTAGAAATCCAACAAAAAAGGTTAAAACCAAGAATACAAATACAAAAGAAACAATACTTTGAAATAATAAGACAATTACAATCTATAACAAAATACTCCTCGATAACGGCACCATTTTGATTAAGCATGAAAAGTAGCGTCGTGTCAAAACGCTAATCATTGTACTCGTTTCACCGCGTTAATACAAAAAACCTAAATTACGATTGCACTTGCGATACAAGTATAGCGGTAAGTCGGGTATCAAATCCACAGGGAGCGTTCGATAGATTTTAATCGATTTATTATTTCTAGAATAAAAATGTAAAAGGTGATGGGTGGTTGTAAATAAAAGGAAAAAAATAAGAAGTTAAGTCTAAACAATAATTAATAAAACGAGGGTCGGGATCGCGTACCCGACATGGGATAAACACGCGAAATTAGAATTTTGGTTCGAAAACATTTAATCGAGCATTTTTAATTAACCATAAACATCATACATGAAGGAATTTAAGCCAAACGATGCGAGATTAAATATTTAATAAAAAATGGCGACACACATCTTAAAATTGGATTATTGCTTTAAAAACTAACGTTGCGTGACAATGAAAGTTAAACGCATAATAATCCCATTTTAATTCGCAAGGTTTCAATTAAATATAATTTTACACGAAACCTAATTTTCGAAGATCGACGCCCATTAATGGCGGACACACGACCCAAACCTATTCAACTACTCAACACACATGATTAAACCAATTAAAAATTAAAGCAGGAATTAATCAAACTACACTAATATTCTAAGCAAGAAAAAATTAAATACAAAGCAAGAACAACGAACAAATATTAAACAAGAAGAAGAAGAAGAGGAAGAAGAAGAAGAAGAAGAAGAAAATAAACTTACATTAATGGTGGAAATACCCAAATTGGTAGAGAGGGGAGGTCTCCAATAAATAATCCCCAATAGTTCTAAACCCTAGAACTAAAATGAAAATAAAATGAAGAGAATGAGATACCACTACAAATAAAACAAGTCTCCCCTTTTATAGTAAGTTATAATTACTAATAAAAGAAAAAGAAAAAAGAAAATTAAAAATGAATAGTTATAAATACTAATAAAAGAAAAAGAAAAAGAAAATAAAAAAGAAAGGAAAGTATGAGGAAACAGGTAAAGTCATCCAAAACAGGGGACCGGTCGACCGGGGGTGGTGGCCGGTCAATCGGTGAGAGGAAACCAAGCCTACTGTCTCACGCACAAGCCAAAAACCAAAAATCCGGTCGACCACGGGTTGTTCGCCGGTCGACCGGCCGCGCCCACTTCGCAGCACTTGCTGCTAATGCCGAGACCTTGCCATGTAAGAATCGAAACCCACATGTGCGTTGTCATGGACCTGCTACAATCGGCTATACATCAAGCCCCAACTGCAAAAGTGAACACCGCCATGAACGATGTTCGCCATGTGAGAACAAACGATACCCAAAACCATGTCAAAAACCAAAACCCACCTCCTCCACCAAACATGGCCAAAGCCATGGCAATACCAAAATGGGTATCAAAAAACCCGAGCCAAACAACCCACAACTAGTTCCGTACGCAACCCAAGCTTTAATTTTGAACAAAAATCACCAATTTTGGGTGAACCCAAAACCTGAGCACAACCCGAGCCAAAGCCAAAAATCGCCCAAGAGAAAGGGACATGGAGGTAATTAAATGAATTGTTAAAATATTAATATAATAATAATAAATTAAATCCTTATAATTCTTTCCCGATTAAAGGTCTGTGTTTCCTTTGTTCGGACTCCGATTTGAGCACCATTCGCGGCTACACAAATCTTGGCCCAAGGGATACGACTTCCGTGAAGACTTCGGGAAAAATCCCGAAGTATAAAATTACCAAAATTCCCCCGAACGTGCGAATCGAGACGAAACTTAGCCGGAACGTGTCCAAACTTCATATGAAGCACTTTAATACCTATAATAGCTCAATTATACACCAAATAACATTTTAGCATCTAAAACGGAGGTTGTCTGATTTACAAGCATAATTATAAGCATTAAAGTACACGAGGGGATAAAAAGCCTAAGTTCGAGGGTAATTGAATGCATAATTTGATACGAATCAAGTATGCGGGTGCTGTAATCAACTAATAGGTGGACTAAGGGAAGTGGAAAGGCCTCAAGACCTCCCCTAATGACCCTATTATCTCACATCTATTTTTTATGAATGACCTCATCCTCTTCACCGAGGCAACACAAGCTAGCTGCGATGTCGTCAAGTGTTCCTTAAAGCAGTTCTATGATATTTTTGGGCAAACCCTTAGACTGTCAAAATAAAAAATTTACATCTCTTCAAATATATCGAGACAAAGTGCTTGTGATATTGGCAGAAGTTGTGGGATAAGCATCACCAAAGATCTTGGTATTTATCTTGGTACTAACCTCATTCATGGGAGAATCATTAACAATTGTTGACATGGTCCAAAAAAGACTTTTGGGATGGAAAGCCAAAATCCTCTCCCTTGCTGGGAGAACAACCCTTATCCAAGCCGTAACCTCTACCATTCTTGTCTACAATATGAAAACAACATTTTTCCCTCATAAGATTAATGAGAAACTCGATAAACTCAATAGGGATTTCCTTTGGGGGGACTCGAAAGACAATAAGAAAATACGCCTGATAAACTGGAACACTATCTGCCACCCCAAAGAATTCGGGGGGTTAGGACTTAGAACCAGCAATGAGAATAATCGTGCCATTATTTTGAAAATTGGTTGGAAGATGATGAACGACATAAACGCGTTATGGGTTCGGTCCGTGTGCTAAATGCAAAGTATAAAACGCATAAGAATCCGAGGAACTGGACACGAAAAGCATAGGCTTCTTATGTTTAGAGGGGAATATTTAAATGAAAATAGGACATTGTGAAAAACACTAAATGGGTTATTAGTGATGGAAAGTCTACAGGCATATTCAATGACTAGTGGATGGGTAACTCCCCCATATCTAGGATTCACACTAATCACCACATCTCGATTATTAGTGATTTGATCAAGGATGGGGTCTTGAATGAACAACTCATCAAGGACACATTTAACAATGATACTACCAACACAATTTTGCGAACATCTTTTCCACACACTACAGGGAAAATTGATAGCCCCAGTTGGGGCCCCACCGCCAATGGCAAATTCTCTATAAAATATTGCTATGACTCTCTCGTCAAGATCGACCTTAACACCTCCTCATTTATAAATTGGAAACCCATTTGGAGAATAAATATCCCATAGAAATTAAAATTATTCCTTGGGCTCATTTTTCATAAGAAGATTATCACTAATTGCTAGAGATTTAATAGACGACTATCTAGATTAAAAAAATGCGAATTTTGTGCGTTTGATGAAGATATTGAACATGTATTTAGGAATTGTCATCTTCCCACTGATGTGTGTAAAACTATCTATACCCCACGTGTGTGGGACACTCATAATAATACCATTTTTAATGGATTAAAAACAAAATTTGGGATAACCCAATGCCTAATGGCAAACTCATATTTATTTCCACTTTATGGCATATTTGGACTACGCATAATAAATGCATTTTTTATAAGAAAAATATCACCCCGGACATGGTTTGCACTAATTCTAGTGCCTTGGCTAAGGAATTGGCATGTATTTCAAAACCCAATTTTAAAACAAACCATATCCCGAGTAATATTCTTGACATCTATTTGAGTGCTTGCTATCTTTGAGGTTACGAGATATTCATTGATGGAAGCTATGACCCATTCAGTAAGATGTGTGGTTTTGGTGGAATGGTTAGCAGTAATGAGCAGCGGTGGATCTTTGGATTCAATGGAAAGATCATAAGGGATAGCATCTTATTAAAAGCAAAGTTCATTAGCATTCTACATGGGTTGAATTTTTCCATAATCAAGTGATGGATTGGTTGCACAATACGTAGTGATTGCCTCGATACAATACAAATTCTTAGTAGACAGGACCACCAGAATCACCCCCTGACCAACATTATTGAAGAATGCATGGTTATCATGGGAGAGATAAAGATTAGAGTCAACCACATCAGGTGCACTAAAAATATGTGGGCCGATGGTCTTGTCCGACTAGGGAGTTAGCAAGAGCATGATTACATTGAGTATGAAGAGATCCCGAAGGCCCTCCTCTTCCTACTTGAGCATGAGGACCCGAAGAACACGATTGTTTCTCTCTAGGCTTTCATTGACCATGTCTATCTCATACCCACCTTTGGGGGATAGCCCTGGACGATAAGGGGCAGTGGAAGGGTGGTTTTTATGAATGACTCATGGGTACCCCCCTCTCTCCTACGTGCCTTGATGAAAGTACTCTGCCATAACCTGAATAAGGCTATGATGTGTGGCTAGAAGGATAATTGTAACAACCCAAGGTCTTGGAGACGATAATTTTTTTTTTTATTTTGAGAGAAATAAATATTATTTTATTTGGAGAATAATTGAATTGACAATTGAGGTCAAAATTTGAAGTTGTTAGAAAGTGCTTCGAATGGTAATTCTGAGGGTATAGTTGTGTCCGAAAGGGTCGAGAAAGTCAAAATGACTGTACTTGGGGTCTATTTAGGTTCCGAAATATTTTAAGTTCGTTTGTCTCGAATTAAAGTTACCGAGTCATTTAAAGTGTGTATTATCATTTAAAGATGTGTACATTGGGAAATAAGGCTAATTAAGCCTACGGGAGATCAAATATCGTTAGAGAGAAAGAGAAATAGAAAGAAAGAAGAGAAGAAGAAGAGAAAGAGAGAGAAAGTAGAGATTTTCGGCCAATACGCGATCTCGAGGACGGATCAGACCCTACGAACTTGAGGCAAGTGATTAAACTTGATAAATAATTGTTGTGTACATTTATTTCATGATTTGTGGATTAAATCTTTGGGTTTTAGGTTTAGTTTATCAAAACCTAACTTTTGGGTAAAATCTTAGATTTGATATGTAGATCTTGGATTTGATGATAGAAATTAGTTTATATGTGCTCTTGGATGAATATTAATGTTATATATGTGATTAGGTTAAAGAAAAATGAAGAGAAGATGATTAAAATGAATTTTGGGATTTTTGGCTTACTAAAAAGTAGCCATTTTCGAGAGTTCTGCGGGGCTGAATCGATTCAGTTCCCTTACCGAATCGATTCGGAAATATGCAGGCGCCCAGGTCTGAGTGACCGAATCGATTTGGACCCCAGCCGAATCGATTCGGCCCGAGACAGAGTCCCAGGTCTGATGACTCGAATCGATTCTACTTGGAGGCTGAATCGATTTGCAGGGCCGAATCGATTCGGAATTGGCCCGAATCGATTCGAAAATAGGGCTTTTTGAGGGATGTTTTTCTAGGGAGAATTTCATTTCATTTTGTTCGAGGGTATCAATCGGGAATCTCTATAGGAGTTATTTGGAGTATGGTTTGGAGACTTTTAGAGAGTTTCCCTTATAAGAAATTATTGGAGTCGTATAGACTTAAATTGAGGAATTCCGATTAGAGAGTTTGGTATATTCTAAGTGGGGAAGCCCACCTTGATTTGGATATTCTATTTGGAGATGATAATTAAATTTATATACAAGAAGGAGAATCAACTTAGAGATATTGTATTTTAGAATCCAATCCCAAATGGGATAACTTTAAAGGTTCATAAAATAAATTGAACCCTATTATGGATGGAGAATTATAAATGCTAATTGATGTGAATCCGGATATAGAAATATCCTTACTGACGATTGATTTGGGAGATGTCTCACACGATGAGAAATGCTAAATGAAGTGCATTAGGATAAAGAATATCCTTAACATAAATAGAATTGAGAGAAAATTCATAAATAGAAGCGACATGTGAGCTTCAAGCGAGAAATAGTATAGTGTATACTAAGTGGGGAAGATGTGTGAGAATTGACGATTAGTATATCAAGAGGGAAATATACTAAACAATGACATTAATTCTATTGCACCTAAGAGCGTATTATTAAATATGAAAACAATGTGACAGGTATACCTTATATGATGGTATATCTTTATATGATGTGATGATGTATGTATACCTTATGTGATGGTATATATATATATATATATATATAGTGAAGCATACCCTCTCCTTGCTATCAGTGGGAAGTTGCACGATGAGGGTGAGCACCCTGGCTCGATGAGCAGTGTGTGGATATTCCCCAAGTCATAGTCGTCCATTGTGTTGCTATATGATTTGCATTATATTTTTGGGGGTGAGAAGTCAGGAGTATGTGACGTTCTCACTTGACCGGTTAGGAACTATGACCGCTTCCCGGATGTTGGTTGTGTGAGTTGATCACGAGGTGGGTGTCGTTGAACCCCACCAAGTGGTCCCCGGTTTGCTACATGAATGGGCAACTGGAAGATGATAGCATTGTGAGCCTGCGTCCTCGAGTTATAGCTCGGTTGGATGGTTGTTATATGATGGTTGTGATTGGTTACTTGGGTATCAAGGGAATAATGGACATCAACGACCAACATTGCCAGGATTAGTGTATCGGGGGGTTCCTTGTTTGCCTTTCGCTTATGCGAGATGTCCCACGCACGAACCGCAGTGTAACGTTGGAAATTGGGGAGAAGTTAGTCCTTAATGCTCATATTTAAATGTGTATATATATATATATATCACATATCCCGACGATCGACAGTGCCAGGAGTAGTGTAACGGGGGGTTCCTTGTTTGGATTTCACTTCAACGAGACGTCCCACGCATGAAACGCCATGTACTATTGAGAATTGGGAATAATAATTAATTAAAATGGTGTAATAAGAATTTGGGTTACATGCATCATGCATTGAGGGAATAATGAACCTCGAAGATCAATACTGCTAGGAGTAGTGTAACGGGGGGTTCCTTGTTTGGATTTCTCTTCGACGAGACGTCCCACACACGAAATGCAGTACAATATTGAGAATCGGGAGAAGTTTAGTCCTTACCACTTAGATGCTAATAACTCATATATATATGATTACATGCCAAATGAGGGCATAACTAGAATATGAGAAATTCTAGTAAGAGAATGTTGATGTATTATGATTATGTTAATATGTGGATGGTTATGCAACTTTATATGTTCAATAAGTGAACAAATATAAATAGAACTATAACATTAAATGTAAATTAATGTTTTAGATGGAATTTAGTTAAGTGTAGAATGCGAGACAAGTTAGATGATCTTAATCAAATATTTATTATGGGATCTAGTTAGATTTATTTGCCTAATTAGATTTGGGCATTTATTTAGCGATCGTGTGCATACTTTTAGTTGCGCGCTCTAGTTCAGAAGTGAGTCAGATTATTATGGAGAGGGCGACTCCATTAAATCATGTCATAATGCATTTACATTTATTATGCATTTTAATGCACTTGCTATAAAATGTTTTCAACTCTGGCTCTGATCGTTTATATTTTCTCCCTCCATGTATATATATTGTATTACTTTAGGTGTTCCTCCGCAAGTATACCATTGATGCTTATCCATCCAGTGTATTCGTGGAACTGTGGCAGTAGCGGACCGTTGCGGCATCTTGTTTAGACGATTCGTATCTTTGATGTATCTAGATTATGATTCAGTTTGTATATCGGGTTTATACCCAAGTGTCATAGAATCGCACTCTTATATCTTCTTCCTCAGATTATTTGTATTGTCTGTGACCCGACAGCTTATTCGGGTATTTCATTGTTGAGATTTTGTTGTACACTGTATTGTACTCTTTATTTTATTGGAGTTTGCACGTATCTCTCATCATAGTTAGATGTAGTATTGTTGGTTATTTATGGCATGGTTGGTTTTTATTGGTGTTAAATAAAAGTTTTAAAAATTTTGGCATCCGCCTTTAATAATCTCGGGTAGTTAGCCTTATATTATTTAGTATTGTCAGTTGATATTAAGATTGTGCCATCTGAGATACCTGATTTAATGTAGTATAGGGCTGGCCACCCGTTATTATTTTGAGCGGGTTGTCATAGATGGTATCAGAGCATCAGGTTCTAGTGTCTTTAGGATCTGTACGGGTTACTACGATATTCCGTAAGCGTTCTTGATGTAGAGCCTTATTGTTAGGACGGTTGCATTTATACGTCCATATTTCTTCTGTGATGTGAAAATATTTAAAAGGCGTTCTGATACAATTGTTTTTGTTTTAGATGCGATCGAAGGGAGGTCGTTCAGTCAGGGCAAACAAAGGGGCTGAGAATGTGCAACCCCAAATGCCTCAAAGGAACATGACTATAGATGAAGTTGCCAATATTGTGGCACAAGCAGTAACTGCTGCCATTTCTATGATGGCGCAATAATCTTTTGTTCAAGGAGCCCAAACCCATTTAGGATTGTCTTTATTGGAAATAGTATAAGAAGATTTCAGTAAGGGGCATCCTCCCGAGTTTGCAGGGGAAGTTGATGCAATGGCTGTAAGTCGATGGAAGAATAGTATGCAGAGGCACCTCCGTATGGTTGAGTGTAGTGAGGTGCAGAAGCAATTTTTAGCCACCTTTAGGTTATCAGGTGCAGCTCTCCAATGGTGGGAGTCTGTCACCACACTAGAACAGAGAGATACTTTACCTACAATAGGATTTTGGGAACTCTTTTATCGAAGGTATTTTCCTTCCCCGACTCGGAATATGAAGATTTTTCAAGGCAATAGAACGGTGGAAGAATATGAGGAAGATTTTCCTAGATGGGCGAAATTAGTACCTGATGAGTTAAATACGAAAGAGAAACTTATATCAAAGTTTGTTTGAGGTTTAGATTGGAGAATTCGAAAACATTTGTTAGAGAGTCCTACATTAGTGACTTTCGTCGAGGTAGTGAATGCGACACTACTAAAGTGTCATGAATATCATCTTCGTTCGCAAGAGGGTAAGAAATTTGGAGATTCGAGTTCATCAAGTAGGTTTGGCGAAGAGAATGCTAGCAATACTAGTGGGTATAAGTCGGACTATAGAGAGTCACAACGACGTTTTGTTCCTCAAGGTGGGCCGAGAGGAATTTCGGGTAGATGTTTCTTTTGTAATGAAATAGGTCACAAAAAGAGAAATTGTCCCAAAAGAGGAAAAGGACCATGTTTTGATGAAGTTTTGGAAGTGCAACCCCTACAACAGATTCGAGGTCATTCTAGACCGGGAGATTTTGTTTGGGAGCCCATTGATGAGGAAGGGCAATCGGACTAGAGATGGATGATGTAAGTTATTTTCCTTTATGAATAGGATAATTGCTATATGAAGTTTTGGGAATATCGTATGGGATATATTGACGAGAGGGTAGTGCTATAACCCTATTATGTATGTGATAACCCTAAGGGTAATTTTGAGCAAGTTAGGCTCTTATGTTATTATCTTGTGAAAGAATAGATAATTTTGTAATGATCTCAAAGAGAGTTATAAACCTTGTGGTGAATGTAAGAATTGTTGTTGCGTGTTAAGTAGTAATGATAAAGCTACTTATTTTTTTATATAGTCATGTTAGACTTATATAATTGTTGTATTCTAGATAGGGATGAGCCAAATAAATGGCAATATATTAATATGATGTAAGATGTTATTTATGAAAAGAGTTTGAAGGTTGTGGATTGTTGGGACGCAGGAAAGTTTAGCTCATAATTATGCTAATTTTTGTGAGCTACATATTGTTATATGTATGATGATTGTTAAGACCTTGTGTTGGACATAAGGCACTTTATATAAATATTGTATGACATAAACTGTTTTTCAAATAAACTGTTTTCAAAATAAAACTTTTTATCGGCCTTTGGGCCATTTCAAAATGATTTTTTCACCAGAATATTTTCAAACTCTAGTCCGGATTTAACAAACTCTCAATCCCCGACGTCGCTACATAGTAGTGTATTGGGAGGGTTCCTTTTTTGGATTTTGCTTTTGGGAGACGTCCCCCGCACGAAAGTGGCGAATGTCAGGAATTGAGAGGAGTTATTTCTTTGGACCATTCCAAATTTTTACAATATCAATATGCTGGTATAATTTATATATTTATGGAATTGTGGAACTTTGGAGGCAAATGAAACCTCATTATGATTGGTGCGAGCAAAAATCTCGAATATAAAGGGTGTATGGGCGCCCTAGTGGTTAATGGATTGATTTTATACAACTTAAAATAAAATAAATTCATCGTGGGAGGTGAGAGAATTGAACATAGGATTAGTGAGGATGAGTGTGGTAGGAACTAGTTGAGCTTCGGAGAATTAGGCTTAGCTAAATTTCGAGGATGAAATTTTTGTAAGTGGGGAAGTTTGTAACTACCTGAGGTCTTGGAAACGATGATTTTATTTTATTTTGGGAGAAATAAATATTATTTTATTTGGAGAATAATTGAATTGACAATTAAGGTCAAAATTTGAAATTGTTAGAAAGTTCTTTGAATGGTAATTCTGAGGGTATAGTTGTGTCCGAAAGGGTTGAGAAAGTCGAAACGACTGTACTTGGGGTCTATTTAGGTTCTGAAATATTTTAAGTTCGTTTGGCTCGAATTAAAGTTATTGAGTCATTTAAAGTGTGTATTATCATTTAAAGATGTGTACATTGGGAAATAAGGCTTATTAAAACTACGGGAGATCAAATCTCCTTAGAGAGAAAGAGAAATAGAAAGAAAGAAGAGAAGAAGAAGAAGATAAATAGAGAGAAAGTAGAGATTTCCGGCCAATACGTGATCTCGAGGACAAATCAGACCCTGCGAACTTGAGGCAAGTGATTAAACTTGCTAAATAATTGTTGTGTACATTTATTTCATGATTTGTGGATTAAATCTTTGGGTTTTAGGTTTAGTTTATCAAAACCTAACTTTTGGGTAAAATCTTAGATTTGATATGTAGATCTTGGATTTGATGATAGAAATTAGTTTATATGTGCTCTTGGGTGAATATTAATGTTATATATGTGATTAGGTTGAAGAAAAATGAAAAGATGATGATTAAAATAAATTTTGGGATTTTTGGCTTATTAAAAAGTAGCCATTTTTTAGAGTTCTGCAGGGACGAATCGATTGGGTCCCCTTACCGAATCGATTAGGAAATATGCACGTGCCCAAGTTTAAGTGACCGAATCGATTTGGACCCAGCCGAATCGATTCGGCCTGAGACAGAGTCCCAGGTCTGATGACCCGAATCGATTCGCCTTGGAGGCTGAATCGATTAGTAGGGCCGAATCGATTCGGAATTGGCCCGAATCGATTCGAAAATAAGGCTTTTTAAGGGATGTTTTTCGAGGGAGAATTTCATTCCGTTTTGTTCGAGGTTATCAATCGAGAATCTCTATAGGAGTTATTTGGAGTATGTTTTGGAGACTTTTAGAGAGTTTCCCTTATAAGAAATTATGGGAGTCGTATAGACTTAAATTGAGGAATACCGATTAGAGAGTTTGGTATATTCTAAGTAGGGAGGCCCACCTTGAATTGGAGATTCTATTTGGAGATGATAATTAAATTTATATACAAGAATGAGAATGAACTTAGAGATATTGGATTTTAGAATCCAATCCCAAATGGGATAACTTAAAGGTTCATAAAATAAATTGAACCCTATTATGGATGGAGAATTATAAATGCTAATTGATGTGCATCCGGATATAGAAATATCCTTACTGATGATTGATTTGGGAGATGTCTCACACAATGAGAAATGCTAAATGAAGTGCATTAGGATAAAGAATATCCTCAGCATAAATAGAATTAAGAGACAATTCATAAATAGAAGCGACATGTGAGCTTCAAGCGAGAAATAGTATAGTGTATACTAAGTGGGGAAGATGTGTGAGAATTGACGATTAGTATATCAAGAGGGAAATATACTAAACAATGACATTAATTCTATTGCGCCTAAGAGCGTATTATTAAATATGAAAACAATGTGACAGGTATACCTTATATGATGGTATATCTTTATATGATGTGATGATGTATGTATACCTTATGTGATGGTATATATATATATATATATATATATATATATATATATATATATATATATATATATATATATATATATATATATATATATATATATATATATATATATATATATATATATATATATATATATATAGTGAAGCATACCCTCTCCTTGCTATCAGTGGGAAGTTACGCGATGAGGGTGAGCACCCTGGCTCGATGAGCAGTGTGTGGATATTCCCCAGGTCATAGTCATCCATTGTGTTGCTATATGATTTGCATTATATTTTTGGGGGTGAGAAGTTGGGGGTATGTGACGTTTTCACTTGACCGGTTAGTAACTATGACCGCTTCCCAGACGTTGGTTGTGTGAGTTGATCACAAGGTGGGTGTTGTTGAACCCCACCAGGTGGTCCCCGGCTGGCTACGTGAATGGGCAACTGGAAGACGATAGCATTGTGAGCCTGCGTCCTCGAGTTATAGCTCGGTTGTATGGTTGTTATATGATGGTTGTGATTGGTTACTTGGGTATCAAGGGCATAATGGACATCAACGACCAACATTGCCAGGATTAGTGTATCGGGGGGGTTCCTTGTTTGGATTTCACTTAGGCGAGATGTCCCACCCACGAACTGTAGTGTAACGTTGGAAATTAGGGAGAAGTTGGTACTTAATGCTCATATATATGTATATATATATATATATATATATATATATCACCTATCCCGACGATCGACAGTGCCAGGAGTAGTGTAACGGGCGGGTTCCTTGTTTGGATTTCGCTTCGACGAGACGTCCCATGCATGAAACGCCGTGTACTGTTGAGAATTGGGAATAATAATTAATTAAAATGGAGTAATAAGAATTTGGGTTACATGCATCATGCATTGAGGGAATAATGAACCTTTAAGATCAATACTTCCATGAGTCGTGTAACAGGGGGGTTCCTTGTTTGGATTTCTCTTCGGCGAGACGTCCCACGCACGAAACGCAATACAATATTGAGAATCGGGATAAGTTTTGTCCTTAACACTTAAATGCTAATAACTCATATATATATATGATTACATGCCAAATGAGGGCATAACTAGAATTTGAGAAATTCTAGTAAGAGAATGTTGATGTATTATGATTATGTTAATATGTGGATGGTTATGCAACTTTATATGTTCAATAAATGAACAAATATAAAGATAACTATAACATTAAATGTAAAGTAATGTTTTAGATGGAATTTTGTTAAGTGTAGAATGAGAGATAAGTTAGATGATCTAAATCGAATATTTATTTTGGGATCTAGTTAGATTTATTTGCCTAATTAGTTTTGGGCATTTATTTGGAGATCACGTGCATACGTTTAGTTGCGCACTCTAGTTGAGAGGTGATTCGGATTATTATGGAGAGGGCGACTCCATTAAATCATGTCGTAATGCATTTACAATTATTATGCATTTTAATGCACTTGCTATAAAATGTTTTCAACTCGGGCTCTGACCGGTTTATATTTTCTCCCTCCATGTAGATATATTATATTACTTTAGGTGTTCCTCCGCTAGGACGCCATTGATGCTTATCCACCCAGTGTATTCGTGGAGCTGTGGCAGTAGCGGACTGTTGCGGCATCTTGTTTAGACGATTCCTATCTTTGATGTATCTAGATTAGGATTCAGTTTGTATATCGGGTTTATACCCAAGTGTCATAGAATCGCACTCTTATATCTTCTTCCTCAGATTATTTGTATTGTATGTGACCCGATAGCTTATTCGGGTATATCATTATTGAGATTTTGTTGTACACTATATTGTACTCTTTATATTATTGGAGTTTGAATGTATCACTCATCATAGTTAGATGTAGTATTGTTGGTTATTTATGGCATGGTTGGTTTTTATTGGTGTTAAATAAAAGTTTTAAAAATTTTGGCATCCGCTTTTAATAATCTCGGGTAGTTAGCCTTATATTATTTAGTATTGTCAGTTGATGATAAGACTGTGCCATCTGAGATACCTGATTTAATGTAGTATAGGGCTGGCCACTCGTTATTATTTTGAGCGGGTTGTCACAATAATATGGTGGAAATCAACACTCAAAGGGGTTTAGTAGCTTGAAACTAACTTTGAGAACATCAGGATCGACTGCTCTGGTCAAATGAGGATTGTGTTAGCCAACTTCATCTATGCTCATCCTAATAGGATTCGTGGCGCCGATTGGTTGGCACATGAAGCTAAGATGTAGGACGAGGCATTCGTGGAAATCGATGAAGTTCCCAATGCTATGTGGTGGATACTTGAAAACCCTATGATGTAACCTACTTATGCTTTTGTTTGACTTTTAGTTATTTGTTTCTTGTGTTATTTCTTGATTTGCCTCGATGGCCTATGTATCTGTATGATGTAAATCCCCAGTAACCATTTCTAATTCACTGTTTACCCCCCAAAAAGTGGAATCTAAACTTTGGCCCTTTTATCTTTTTTATTAATAAATAAGAAATGGATATTATTTTTAGACACTTCAACTTCATAAAATTTCAATCTGTCATAAGAGAGACATAAATGGTAGTCATGAAAACTATTCAATAGTCCTTATATAAAGATACGAATATTATTACTGTATAAATGTGATAAATAATTTTTGAAAATCGATTGACATGATGGCTCGTATAACTTTCTCTGGGAAGTCTAGTAAAGATGGGTAGATTCTACAGATTGACATTTTTAAACATTGTATTTGAAAGATATAAACATTTATTTTTTTATAAGCATAGACTTACAGGCTTCTTTATCAAGATATCATAAATGGACGTGTGGTCGAGTCTATTTTCTCATATTAAGAGAAGAAATTATTTCATATAACAATAAAGTAGTTTCGGTACCAAATGATCATAAAGTAGATAGAATAGAATAGTTCACTTTCCTGGTTAGTTGAGTGAGAACAAAAGCTCTATCCGTATTCATATCCAACAAGTATACCTTCCCAACGGAGTCGCCAAATGTAAGAGAATACTGTAACTGGGGCCTATGAAGAACTGGATCTCGTGAGGTGTGACTTGCCTTCAATGAATACTGATGGAGTAATCTACTGTAAATCTTTTCTGGTGTGGCATTCAAAAGTAATAATAACACATATTTAATCTCCATGAAAGAACCTTTGAAAGCTTTGGAGAGAAGGGTGAGAATAAGCACTCTAAAATAAGAGAGAGTAACTCTAGTGTAAATTACTATAACTATGAAGATAAAATTTCAAGCTTCAATGATTTTTTTTCTTGAGACTAAGAGCCTCCATATATCCAGAATACTCTTGCCTCCTTTTCACGTTGTCATTTTCTAATGAGGGATAAGCATTATATTTATAATAGGTGTGGGTGAAGTAAGGATTCGCCAAAATGTGACATGTGCCCTCATTAAAATAATATAAATAAACTTGCCATTATCATTTAAATAATATAATGAAACTTGTGGGACACGAAAATGACGTATCCAAGGACAAACTCTCCGCTTGACCCAAAAATAATTATTTTATAAAATATACGCGTGTCAAGTCCCTTTTTCTGTGGGACTAAAATAGATAAGTAAATATTAAACTGTTATTTAAAAATGATATTTTTCTGGATTGCGTGGCATTTATGCAGTGATGATTAAATTATCGAAAGGCCGTGAGCCTACTCGACTGACTGTTAATTTAATTATGACTTCTTGAGGGATATGAACCCTCTCAAATGACTATAAGTAAAATATACTGTTTGAGGGGCATGAAGCCTCCTTGAGTGACTATTTATGAAAATGACTTGTCGAGAGGCCTTAAACCCCCTCGACTAACTATAATGTAAATGACTTCTTGAGTGACCTTAAGGTCCCACGAGGGTAGTGTGACTTTCTCAAGTAGATGTGAGTTACTCAAGACTTTTGGTGCTTTTCTCTCTTATATTAGAATAGTTGAGCATTTTACCTCACTCAACGAACCTTGTTGTCCAGCCTTCAAGCCAAAAACCTCAAGATCCCACTGGCTACTTTGGTGGACTCGTAGGCCCTTTGAGCTCTGCTAACTCGAACCACTAACTAGACGAAAGTACCCTTCTTGGTAACTTGTAATATATATTACTATTAGTACTAAAATAAATGCATAATTCATATAATTTGTAATTAGTACTAAGAAGCTCTGGGACCCCTCTACACTAATGATTTATAAAATCATCAATATTTTAGGCTTGTGTGTATTATGCTTTTTTGTTCATAAAGTTCACTTTATATTATCACTTGAGGATAAATCTTAGTTTGATAAAGTTTTGAGGTAAATTAGAACTTCTTGAACATATTTGAGTGCTTAGATCATAATTCATCTATATCTAGTTCATGTCCATTCATTCCATCAACTTGTTTAGACACATCGATACTATGCTAGAGTGAAAAGATTATATGTCTTATGTCGAGTTGTGCAGTTGTTTATATCCATATATATGTGACGGGTTTTCATTGGTATTTTTTTATGTTTTATATGGTATCATGTTTTGAGTCTTTGCGGTTTACCTTGAGTCCATGTTTGCCATATGATTTATCTTTGGATTTTGTTTGGCATGCAATATGATCATATTGATATCTCTCATTGTGTGCATTGAAATTTATTTTCTCAAAATTGGTGATTTCAAAATTGATATTATATTTCATTACTTATTTATATTGGCATCTTTTTACATATATATTGATATTGTTTGATCATAGTTTGGATTATTTGTGCCTGAGTTGGCATGTTGTATGTTTTCTACATCATACACCATCGCATGCTTTATTCCCTTCTCTCTATGTTTAAAATTGGTATCTTATGATCTCATATTTAGGGGGATATTTGTCTTTTAGGGGGATTAATTGTTTATGTTATCTTTCTTTGTCTAGACTTGAACAAAAAGGAGGAGAAATGGTATCTTTCCTTCCATGATCAGGATAATTTTATCCTAAGGGGAGACATTTTACCTAGGTTGGGATTATTTTAGACATTGTTAGGTGTTTATTCATTTGCCAATGTATACTTGTTATATTCTCTTTGTATTTGAAGGTGTGTTTTAAGTGTGTCAGTTTACAGGTTTATAACATGCGGTAAAGTTTTCAAGCAAGCAAAGCTACTCAAGTTTGTGTGTCTGTTGAGCATCTCTACTCCTTATCCTTTTGGGAGTCAAGGAATGAGTACTTTTAGAGAGATTGATGGCCCATAGGATTTTTATTTTGGTTTTGTCTCAAAATATCCAAAGAGAGAGATTTGTAAGGATAAATTTCCAATTGAGTCAATTTGTATGTAATTAGATTAATTTCGGACAAAATATTTGAGTAATAGGTTAGGATTTATTTTATTGATCCCATAAGCCTATGACATGTTTGATGAAGACATAGTGTCCAAGTTTCAAAGTTAGATACATCGTGACAAGCTTATCATTTCAAGTTTGCCTTCTCGTTTATCGAGGATCTCGCGGGTATGAATGCATATTGAATATATATCCTTAGATATTTTTAAGGGTGTTTATTTTTTTAACTTAAAATTGTTTGGAACTATTTTTCATGTTTTTTTAAAGTAAAATATTTTTGGTTTTAATCTCATTAGAACGAAATTTAAGTCTTGTTTAAATGAAAATATTCGTTAGAATGGCCTTTGTCTTATTAGAATGACATTAAGATCTCGTTGGAACGAGCTTCGAATGCCATCAAATGAGAATCCCCTGTTAAGTAGGACCAAAGTCGTTGGAAGGTCGTTAGAAGCTGGTTCGAACGAGAGTGGGTTGTCGTACGAATAAGATTTGAAGTGATTAAAACAAAAAAAAAATCATTCAAATGAGTTTCCCTCCTTGAAATTCGTGTTTTACTATTTAAGGCGTGTTAAAATCATATTTTTCAAGAACTTTTAGAGAAAAACATTTTCTTATTAGTTTACCAAAGTTCCAAAACCCTTGTTTCAGCCATTGAGCTTAAAGATCCAAGTTCGTCATATACATATATTTTGAGATCTTTAGTTTAGGCACTAAGGTTTGATTATCTACATCTAAATAAAACCTCTTTCATGCAATGGATTATGTACTATCTGTTTACACCCAGTGGACTCTGTGTTTGTGGTGTTGTGGTAAAGAAGTGGTGGATTCTATGTCCCTATTTGTAAACAGTTGTTTTGCCTCATTGGTTGATACCGAAGCATGAGTGGGCTCGCGCATTGTGATATCTTGCATGGTTGGACTCCTAGGTTACACTATAGAGGAGCGGTCAAAGATGAAGAGCGTCAAGGCTTATGGGGATCGAGTTGTAATTCCTTATCATAGTGATCTAATTTTTTGGGCCATCTAAGGTTTTTCCCTTTGTGGTTTTCCTCATACATCGACGTTTTGTGTTTGTAAGGGTCATGCTAGTTGTATAAAGTTTTTTCTTCTTCTGAATCACTTTCTTAAGGACGTAGTCCCCACCCCTTAATGGTCGACTCTTCACTCTTTTATTGTAGTACCGAGTGACCCTTTGCTGCTATGCTTCTTGGTGTACTTGTGAATCCTTTTTTTTATCTCTTACAGTAGGTCTAATTCTATCCCTCTCTCTTCCTTATTATTTTTCTCATTGAAATGTTACATCCTGTGGTTCGGCAATCCAATTTCAATTGACACAACCACTTTCGACCCAAATGCTAGCATAAATTGGGTTTACCCCATTGTAGTTTTATATGCCCATAAAACACTGTAGAGATCTTCCATACACTTTCCCTTAGCCTCTTCCATTATGTCCTTAATACTAAAAAGCAGAGTCCAGTTTGTCACCTCATTTGACCATTAGTCTGCAGCCGAGCCGAAGACAAGTAAAAATGATTGATTCCTTATTTTTCACAATAAACTTCAAGTGATTCATTATCAAACTACGCCTCGTGATCAATGACGAAGGCCTAAGGTACTCCATACATACATATAATATTCCTCCACATGAATTGGAATCACTTACGTTGTTTAACTTTAATCATAAGTTTAGCTTCGACACACTTTGTAAAATAATCAACAGAACTATCAGGTATCATAATCATCCTGGTGCAGGGGGAAGAGGGACGAAAATGTTCATTCCTCATTGGGAAAATAGACATGATGTTATTATGGGAGTGAAAAGTTCATTTGACTAATGGATTATATTTGCATATCTCTAGCACGAGTCACATTTCTTTGCATAAACATGAGCATCCTTGTCCAATTTTGGCCAATAATATCCTTAAATAACTATTCATTGTTCTAGGGATATTCCTTCTATGTGGCTTCCACAAGATCCTTTATGTACCCCATTCAAGACATATTCCTCCTTCGTGGTATGAACACATCTTAAGAGGAGTAGGAGCAAGACTCTTTTATATAACATTTCATTAAAAATATCAAATTTGGCTACCCATAATCTGATATTTTTAGCTTCTATTTTTGCTTATGGGAGCTTCCCATATAATAGGTAGTCTATAATTGGAACCATCCATGAAAGGACGGGATTAAAATTGAAGATTTCAATCTCTGGGTCTTTTCTTTTTATGCTCAGCTCAACTAAGATTTCTATTGGTACAATCCTTATGAGCTCAGTTCTAATAGCTAAAGCTAATCTTAGCATTATATATTCTTGTAACTCTTTACATTTTTACCCTCACAAATTAGGATATGAATGTCTTCAATTTTGTCAAGTATTTTGGCCATTTTCTCATCTTTGGCCTCGTACTCTCCTGATATTTTCCTCCCTAGTAACTGCGAGTCACTGTAAGAATGGATTTACTTCAATCCAATTGACAATGCAAGGTTGAATCCTACTATCAAATCTTCATAATCTGCCTCATTTTTGGAGGCCAAGAAGTTGAACCTAAGAGCATATTCAATGTATGTTTCATCTGGAGCCGCGAGGATGACACCTGTCTACTTCCTGTTGCATAAGAGGAACTATCTACATATAATTTTGAAACTAGAATCTCTAAGCAAAAGGGTTCATGGTCCTCTTCATATTGGGCGATTGATGCCATTTCGACGTCTCTATATCCTTCTTCAGTAATTATTTTCCCTTTTTCCTAGTCTGAACCCATAGCAACTAGGGGTTGAGTTGGAGCTAAAATTGAGGCCAGAAAAGAATGCGCCATTATTAGAGTCGAGGCTTGAGAAGGAGACCTCAATATTGGAGCCGAAGGCTGAGCAAGAGCCTCCTCTATGGGCTAAAGATTGAGAGGGAACCTTAAATGTAAGATCCAAAGCTACAATCAAAGATCCTGATCCAAAAGATTAGTTATCCTTAAGTAAACTTGGGCTTTCCCAAGTGAATTATGCTACAGAATCTTCCAGTGCTTGGCCCTTGATTATAGTACGAGGCTGGAAATATATTTCATAGGCTCCTAGTTAAATGGATTATATTAATGGCCAATAAAAAAATTATGGTTTATGTATGATTTTCCTAAGAGGCTGATCTGTTAGCACTTATATTGCAAAATTTGGAAGTACGATTCCATCTACCTTGTCACCTGGATAAGTGCAAATGCTAATTTCTCCATCTTAGGGTACCAACTCTATGTCCTTTGAAAATATTTTCTTATATAGTAGATGAATATTTGAACCCCTTGATCTATCTGAACCATTATTTCTCTAACTATCGATTCTCAGACAACCATATACAAGTACAACTTTTTACCGAATAAAGGTCTTGATAATAAAGGAGCATATCCTAAATAGACTTTTAACTCTTAAAAATATTTTCACATTCTTGATTCCATTTGAAGGATTTTCACAGTGCTTTAAAAAATGGTAAGGATTTGTCAGTGGCTCTTGTAACAACCATGTTTAAGGATTCTACACAAAATGTGAGTTTTTTAACTTCTTTTTGGTTTCTTAATGACTTCATATCGATCAGGGACTTGATTTTTATTGGATTGGCTTCTATCCCTCTCTGGTTTACTACGAAGTCTAAGGATTTTCTTGATCCGACCCCAAAAACATATTTGGTTGGGTTTACTTCATCCAATATTTTTCCATTCTATCAAATGTATTGGCCAAGTCTTTCACGTGGTCTTCAACCTTAAGGCACTTATTTAAGATGTGGTCCACATAAATTTCCTTAGTCTCTCCTATCTAATTTTTGAATATTTTCTTCACTACATGTTGGCACATGGCTCAAGTATTCTTCAACCCAAAAGGCATCATCTTATAGCAGCATGTGCCTTTGTTAGTTATGAGCAAGGTTTTGTCTATATTATCCTCTTCCATTGAGATCTGGTATACCCGTTATAGGCATCCATGAAGATCATCAATATATGACATGTCATAACATCTACCATCTGATATATCCTTAGCAAAGGAAAATAATCCTTAGGGAATGCCTTGTTTAGGTTAGTGAAGTCTACATACATTCATCACTTACCATTTTTCTTTGTTACTAGCATAACATTTGAGAACTAAGATGGATACTTAACTTCTTCAATGAAGCCTGTGTCCAACAATTGCTTCAACTTTTCTTGAATGATCTGCTGTTGATCTGGGATAAAATTCCTCCTATTTTGCTTGACTTCTTTTGTCTAAGGGTCTAAATCTAGGTGATGGCATATTGGGTCAGGGTCTCTCCTCGGTATTTCCTTATGCGACCATGCGAAGATGTCCTTTCGCTCTTTCAAGCGCTTAACCAAGTTAACTTTCTCAGCTACCTCACCGTTTTTAAGGACGAGATCATTTGCAAAAAACAAAATTGGGATCCGCTTCATCAAGAGCCACCGATTATACTTTCTCGGCTACCTCACCCTTTTTTATCTTGTCCTCGTCTCTGAGGTCAAGAGTGTCGATGTTGTACGAAGTCGTCATTTTCTTGTAAGCTTACTTATACTCAACATACATGAAGTGACATTCTCTTTCTTAGACGTGATCTCCTAAGACCCCCCACCCCACCCCACCCACTCTAAAGTGAGTAGGAAATCTCATCATCTAATGAATAACTTCAAATTGTTTCGGATAAGTGTAAGTGAAAATAAATCACAATTAAAAGGATTTTAGAAAGGAATTAAATAATGAATACAGGATGCCAATCACACAACACAAGAATATATGTGGTTCAAAAAATTGCCTACGTCCACGGAGAGGCTACTATATTTTATTAACTTCGCTCAAAGTTTTAAAATTACACCCCCCTTAGCCCTGGGGCATTGGTTGGTATTAAATTGGTATAAAACTGTAGCGGTTGAGTTATTTAATGAACTCTCCCATCTTGGCTTGCATGGTGATTCCTGAATATTTCGTCCGAGATTGTAGGTAACCAACTAAGCCTATCAATATTGATGTGGTAAATTTTCGTATATATCCACGCGATAAATTCTTGTGCTGATTTCTTTGAAGAGTTGGGTCGGGCGTGCCCCACATGTTGCTGGGATTGGTCGACCGATCTTCAGTTGGGCCTAATTAATAATTTGGGTTCGCACAATTGTCCCTAAAACCTCTAGGCTAAGGTTTGTTGGGCCATTAGGTTTTACCATTGCCTTGGGCACAAACGATTTTGATTCGTTCTTATGAATTTGAATTGACAGGGCAGACATGTGATTATGCATAAGTTCCATGGCTTCACTCGTCCGAGCAGGAAGTGAAGCGCTAAAATTTCCTTGGGTATTGCCCCTTATGATTGTGCACAAGTTTCAAACTGGGTTGCATCAACACCAAATCGTCACTTTGCTTCCAGTCTTCTCCTATCAAAACTCTAGTGCTTTTACCTTCACATTTATTCACCTTTGTAAGTTTCCATCTATATCTATGGCTTTCGCAGCTTTCTTCTTCTTCTTCTTCTTCTTCTTCTTCTTCTTCTTCTTCTTCTTCTTCTTCTTCTTCTTCTTATTCTTCTTATTCTTCTTCTTCCTATATCTATTGCTTTCGCAGCTTTCTTCTTCTTCTTCTTCTTCTTCTTCATTCTATTTGTCTTCAGTAGTGATAATATATTCTTCTAAAAATGTCAACCATCCATGGAAAACATTTTGATGAATTCAGGAAGACCTACTTCATTCCTTCTTGGGTTGACATCAACTGTGCCCTCGAGCCTATAGATGTGAGGGACATAAAAGGGGGAACTGGATTCACACCTTGGTTGTGGTCCAAGAGTGGTTGATAGTTCCCCCAAATTCTTTATTTTTGGAATTCTTTGACTTCTTTGGGGTGGTCTCTCCTCATTGTGCCCCCAATACTTAGCGAATAGTCAACGGGGTTAATCGTATAAATGAGATCTATGGGACGAACCTAGGCATCCCAGAGATCAGGTATTATTAAAGATGAGACTCTGATGGCCTCCTCTAATTGTAGGCATGGAAGGTCGACAAGGTGTTGGTCATAAACCTCCCTGATTATAATAAAGGATGTTGGGATCAGGGGTTCATAGCAAGAAATTGGCAACATCCACGGCTCCCCGAGAGCTAAGAATACATAGAGTTTTTGTTTCCTGAGTAACAGGATGATCATATAGGTTAACACTTGTTTTTTTAATTTCTTATATTTTGTTTATCATTTACTATTTCTAATAAATCTCTTCTTTTGTCTTTGAACAACTCGAAAGAAAAATAAGGAGCCCTCCCTTCAAATATCAGCAGTGCCAATCTGCTAAAGGCTTGCAGGGTGAGAGAGTACCTTCCTGATGGTGAGAACCCAAGGACGATAGATTTTTTTCTTAAGTACACCAATACTATTGGCATCTTTATTGCTCGCCTGATAGAAGACATACCAAATCTTCATCTTCCTAACGAGGAAACTTCTTCTTTTGTTGAACCATTGGACGTTGGTTCAATACAATTAGAGGATGAAGATTCAATGCCCCCCACCAAAAATAGAGTTCTTCTTCTTGATGATGATGATGATGATGATAATAATGGTGATAATGATGTTCTTCTCTCTGCTCGGGCCAAGTCCCCAAAGAAGGTCGAGGGTGAATCCTCTAAGGCTAGTGACTCAAGTGTGGTCACCAAGGAGAAGAAAAAAGAGGAGGAAAATGAAAGTAAGATGAGGGAGAAGGAGAAGAAAAAGGAGGAGGAAAAGAAGAAAAAAACTTCTGGCCCCTCCGAAGAAGAAGAAGATCAATGTTCGCTCCTCTCTCTACAACACCTTTCAGACCCAATCTATGGCTCGTAATCCATCTCTTGTCCAGGCTTATTGAGGGGGCGATGCTCGTAAGCGATCGCGAATGATTAAAGATGTTGGGACCTAACCAACTTTCTATCCGATCTTCCCAAACTTTGTCCTTGGTAAGGGTCTTCTTTTTTGTTTTTGTATTTGATATGCTCGGCTGAGATTTATCGAATCTTCTAATACTTGATTGTTTTCTTGTTGTGCAATTTGTGATATAGTTTACTAGTCTTCTGGATGGTTGCGCCAACCCGACCAGATTAAATGATGAACTAACTGATGCCCTCTGAAAGTCTGAGGCCATGGATAAGCCCAAGGAGACCCATGAGAAAGAGAAAAATAACACCATCATGGTCGTGACCTCGCTGAAGACCGAGAATAATCTACTGAAGGTGTAGAAAACTCACCTATCAAATGAGAATTATCAATTTACTAAGGAGGTGGCTCTGATTCCTCTCCCCAGGGACACTAGCTTCGATCAAGTCTGGGATAAGTCGTATCCAGATGCCAAGATCTCGATTGCCTACGATCCAAAATTAAGCTTCACAAAGGGATGGGATCAGTCCTTAGCAAAAGCTGGAGTCGCCACTGAGTCTGAGCTATTTGGTCAGCACCATCCAGGTCCCCCTCCTGTAGCTGATGAAGAGACTTCCACCAACCGTCATGCCGACCAAGCAAAGGAGGTGGCATCTAAGGATAAGGAAGTGGCACCTAAGGGGAATGAGGCTGAGACATAAGACAAGGTAAATAAGTGAAGACCATAATTCTAGGATTTTTTCTTTTTTTCCTCATGTATTGTAATCTTTTTCTTTCCTTGAAATTTAATGGCTCTGCCTACCACTCATTTTGTTAATGAAAATAATATTTTCATTTTCTTAAGTGTGTTATTTAAGCATTTTCTGATAAACTATTTCATGTTCTACCTTGATATTATAGCATGTTTTCGAGAAAATCCCTTCTTCCAGTAACTTAGACAACATGCTCGGGAGAGATGTTAGTGCGCAACCTTGCCGAGCATTTACAAGTGCTTGTAAGGATTTATGAAAGAGGACTGAGGCCTTCAAGAACCAGTCCACCTTGGTTACCAAGCTGAAGGACGACCTCAAAGACTTGGAAGATGTGAGTGCTTACATGCAAAAATAAATAGATGACTTGAAGGCCTAGTTAATCAAAGGGGAGCATCCGATTACATAAGTGCTCCATCGGAAAAATTGTAATGTTTCACAAAACTAGTTTTTCAAAAAAAAAATTAATATCACACGATTTTGCAGAAAATAGGAATACGCAATAATTTAGCGCAACTTGCTCTGATACCAATTTGTAAACCGTATGATGGTGTGATAATTGATTAAATTCACAAATTTTTAGTTTGGCACACTTATTTAATTAGAGTCTATTTTTAAACCAAATTAATTCAGCCCCTAAACATGCAACTACGTGTGTACGTGTGTCAACCCATAAATAAATAAAGCATGTGACACAAATTTCAGGAAAAATCCCCCAAAGGGGCAAAACCTTTTATTTTTACTATAATTTGTAAAGAACGGTTTACACGGATTATACTGAAAACATGAGTGACATACGAAATACCCGCAGGTGTCAGTTCTGATGCCGTCGGCTGCAATCTCCCACAAGAACTCCAGATGGTTAGCAATGGAAAAAAACGGCTTCTCCACTAGAGTGAACTTTATAAGGACTCCCTCCACAATAGCACGCAGTTGTCTGTTGTATAGTTCTCCCCACAAATAATGAACAAAAGCAAAATATGTTCTTGAACACCAAAACAATTCACCAAAGCATATGGGATTTTTTTGTATTGAAAATAAAAAGGGATTAAACCCTAAAAGAAGAAGTCAAAAGGATTTTGCGGTTTTGCAGTTTTCTGTCTTTCAAAACGCTGGGACTTCTTAATGAAAACAAAACCATTTAATGAGTATTTATAGAAAAACGCTTCGCCTCAGTTGCTCGAACGAAATAGGTATCTCGCGCGAACGATGTACACGTGTCGTTTGAATGACATCGTGCGACATCACATGTCATTCGAACGAGATGACATCTTGCTTGAATGACTTGGTGTAAAAAACGAGGTACGCTACAGGACTTAGAAAAATTACTCATTCTCAAATTTTGATGAAAAATTCCGCTCCAACACTTAGAAAATATTTTGTAAAAATATCCCAAAGCTCTAAGTGAAAAGTTAAGGTATTTAAAACATAACCTTACCAAAGTAAACTTTGCGGAGTCTTTTCTATGAAGAAACTTGATATATTCGGATCCGTCTTGATGTAGATTGCTCTTGAACTTCTTCAATAGTTGTAACGGTATACGACATAATTAATTGATAACGGACTTATAAAATATGTCCTTACACCGGTAAACCCATCAACGAAAAGTGTGTGACTGGCCATGTTGTCCACGATCATGTTGATATTGGGCAATGGGTAATCATCTTTCGGAGAGGCTTTGTTCAAATCTCAGTAATCAATGCACATGCGAACCTTTCTTTTCTATTCTGGTATGGGTACAATATTGGCTAGACATATGGGATATTCGATCACCCAGATGAAGCTTACATCTAACTGTTTGACCACATCATCTTTAACCTTGAGCGACCATTCGGTGTGAAGCTTTCGTAGTTTTTGTTTGAACTAATTGCATTCTAGAAGTTTTGGAATCTCATGCTTAGCGATCTCGGGATCGATGTCGGGCATGTCATCATAAGACCATGCAAATATGTCCAGAAATTCCTTTAACATCTCATTGAGTTGAACGCACTCATGCTCGTCAAGGGTGGACCCTATCCTAATCTCACGTAGTTGGCTACTAGAATCGATGTTGATAACAATTTTTTTTATCTTCATTAAGTTGAACTCGGTTATATTATTTGTTATTGACCTTATTAAGATCAGTTAATAATTATTCATTTGCAAAATCATCATCATCAAAAGTTTGATTAGAATCAAATAATTAATGCAAGGCACATCAAGATACTCAAAATCTTCATTTATTTCATTCTTGGGAAAAACAATGTTGAGAACCTCATCGAAGGAGGTCTCAATTACATTGTTATTAGAAAAGGGAGGAACAACAAAAGAGGAAGAAATAGGATAAACATTTGGGTAATGTTTCATTTCAACAAATGGAACTGGTATAGCATTCCAATTGAGGAGTGGTGCATCAGCAGTTTTAATCAAGATGGCTGGATTCAATGATGTAGTACTTGAATGGATCATGAAGAGTGTCTACCCAAGTGACTTCAAATTGAATGAATCCTAGAAGTCACTTACTTCGAAAACCTCGATAATAGCTGTAGCTTTCTCAATGAGCGGTTGCACATGATGCTGGGAGTCTTTAACTCGGGAGTAACTATATTGGAATAAGAGATTCATCCCTAGCTTCATCTTCTTATCCACGTGATCATACCATGGTTCGGGAAAGACACAAAAGGGAAAATATTCACCCTTTTTGATGAATCTCCCATTCAAGTAATCTCTTGAAACAGGCTTGGCACTTTTAACCTTCTCTTCAATCGAGGTTAGCAGAGCATTCTGAGTTCCTCTGATGATGGTTGATAACCCAGGCCACATGGAGGAAAGGCCTTGTTCAGGACTATGGGTTCTAGTATCCCCCATTGTCGTTATCCTAGCCCCAGTCTGGGGATGAATTGAATATTCTTGAACAACTATATCACGTTGACATTACTATGAAGGCATGATCTAGACAGTCTCTATCTTTGAAATTATCCCCTATTGGAGCGCAAGTGGTTCGGCTCGAAATGTAGACAGAAGCATGTTATTTACCTCATGTTGTATCTCCATTACCGGGTTACTAGTGCTTGCATTCTTGGTATTGTCATCGTCACCCAAGATGGTGATTACCTTCCCTTTGACGAAGAACTTCAGTTTCTAATGGAGAGAGGAAGATACCCCTGGATGTTGTGAAGCTATGGTCGGCCGCGCAGTAGATTGAAACAGGCAAGTATGTCGATAACTTGAAACTTGGTAATGGGATTGATAGGGTCAGTCCCTATTTTAAGCTTTATGGATCCCATCACCTCTCAATGAGTGTTTTCATAAGCATGCACTGCGATGAAAGTTGGAGAGAGGTCACTTACTTTCAAACCCATGCCCTTGAAGGTTCTTAACGGGTAAACATTGAGTGTTGATTCATTGTTAATGAGTGAGAGTGAGATTATCTTCCCCATTACCTCAACGAAGATGTTAAGAGAATAGTTATGATTAGGACCAAACTTTGGGATTTCTTCTTCCTTCGAATCGATAGGAATATGTAGGTTAGCCCCTGGTTGGGCAAGATTCGATATAGGTAGATGAGTGGGTGGTGGCCCATTAGCAAGAGGGGCACGTGGAGCATGCTGATATTCTTTTGAGACCCAAATAGGTTCAGCTGTAGGTGGACCCATAATGTGAGCGAAGAGGACCTCAGGCTCTTCAAGAATAGGGACCCAATTTTGTTGCATCTCATGAGCATCGGTTTTAAGGTTGCCAATTTTAGCGGTAAGTTGGACTAGGATCGTCATAAAATCAAGATGCACATTCGGTACTTGGTCTACGTTCTCCAGAGAGAGTGGGTGAAGGTGGATTCCAGACTCGAAGGAAATAGTGGGAGAACTAACGGCGCTTCGGGGAAATTTGATGGAAGACTGAAGCCAATAGGGATTCCGGCCAAGGGTCGGGTATGCGATCGACCTAAGAAGGAAAAATGATTTGAATTTATTTTTGAAAGATAAAAGGGATAATCTTTTATTGGAAAAGAAGAAAATGTTTTTGACATTTTCTGGAAAAAGGGGGGACAAATTTTTTTTGTATTTTGATAAAAGAGGGAGACAAATGTTTTTTGGTATTTTAATAAAAGAGGAGTCAAAATGTTTTTGACACTTTTGGTAAGGAAGGAGGAAAAACGAGAGAAAAGTCTCAGCATGATTATTATTATGTTTTATGTTTTCACTTGTATTAGGTTTTCCTAAATGCAAAAGAAATGCTAGACGGGATTCGAGCCTAGGAAAAATTGGGTTGGAAAAATATGTAAAACATAGTTTGACTTGTTGCCAGGCTCATGGACAGAGTTATTAGAAAAAGACAAAATTGCGCAAAAATTTGGGCGGTATGCCGACCCTGCATTTCGATAGAGTTTTAGGTAGTAACCGGCAAACTAAATATTAATTCCCTAGCTTTGACGCATATATGAGGGTATGTAGTTATTGGATTAGTGGAAAGGTTCCCCCCTTTGGCATGACTTCCACGATATACGTCTTTCTTCTGAGGGCAATCGATACGTGTGGACAAGCCATTTGATATACCTGAGTGTACGTGAATTGTCTCACTATATACCTCATGGGGACAGTATGTGTGAGAGAGAATTCGATATACTCGACATACATGAACGAGTTCCCTGGTATATACTTCCCATCAGGACTTTTGTTAAGCGGTACAATTCGGTAGGAACCGTTCGATATACATCGAAGGTACTTGGCCAATAGAAGGTGAGAGTCATATTCCTTAGGCTAACTGTGACCTGCCGGACCAGCACCCATCACAAAATGACCCCCTGGTACGGGATAATATTTTGGTTAATAGCCATGATCTTGGATATGTAATGTGAAAAATGCATGATTATTTATTGGTATATTATGGAGAGAGTACTTTATTTGGCATGATGAGTATTATACTAATAAGGAAGAATGTAAAAGTATCATGAAAAGTAAATCTAGCATAGAGCATGAAGATTACATTAAGAATGGATACGTGAGAGTGAGTGATGTGTGAATATATATAAGTGAGTGTGTGGTAGTGAATCTAAACATGGATCAACTACCAGTGGTGTGTGATAAGTATAAGTGATCATGGATATATAAGAGTTTGATAAGTGGAGGTGTGTGCTAGTGGTACCTAAGCATGGATATTCTAAGTAGTGTGTACAACATGTGGATATAAGTGAACCTATATACAAGTGTAAGTAGTATGAGGTGTACATGGAGATTATTTACAATTGTGTGAAGTGAAAAGTGAGTGAGAGTTGATATAAACATGAGGTAGATATGTCATGACCCCGTCCCAAAATAGTAGTGGGGAACGAATGTCTTGACATACCACCAAGGCAACAAGTATTCTGACTTAAATTATTTTCTTAATTAAATGCAATGGAAATACAATTACATGGTTATGAATCGTAAAATACTGAAATTAAAGGAATTATGTCATTAGATCTTTCTAAAAGGAAACTTCATTTATATTACAAGTAACAACGAGTTATAACTTAAGACTAAATTTAAAACTTATTACAAGAGAGCCAAACATGCTCTATATGATATAACAAAATTTTTACTTAAAATAACAAAAAGAGCTCTAAAAGATGAATCTTCCATATAGTCCTTTTATGTTCTCTCCAAGCCTACTTATTTCCTAAAAAATGGTTAGTTATACAATATCAGCTAAAAGCCGAGTGAGGTTCAATCTCCAGACATTCCAAGGTTTTGTTCAGAAAATTAGTACCTATTCAAATCCAAAGAGTAGACATATACATATATGAATAGGAATTTTCTGTATAAAATTTGAGATGAAAGTACATAGAAATGAATAGCATAGAATAAAACATATATGACAAATCAATTGCAACATCTTTTTCTTTCAGTCATATCATTTTAATGGCCAATTACCCTCTAATATCGTATTTTTCTACCGTATTATTCCCCGGTAGTTGAGGGTCAATCGAACTTGTTCGTCACAACGCCTTATTTAGGCCACACCAATGATAACCCAGCTGGGAAGGTCAGTCACTATGAGAAGTCCCTTAGGCCGAATCTTATTTCCAATATTGAATATCATTTTCAAAACTCTTTTTAATCAGTATGTCTATATGGACAAATATAAATATATCACAAGGAATCAATCATCGGTATAAGATAAATTTTGGGAATAAAAGCATTTCACAATATATATATATACACATATATATATAGATATATATATATATATATATATATATATATATATATAGAGAGAGATATATTGAATAATATCATATAATTCAAATGCACAAGGAATTTCAGAGTACTCACCTAGAAGAGAAGTCCGAAGTTACAGATATCGAGTCTTGAATCACTAAGACGAAACATCTTCTTTAATTTTCTCATACTTTCTCTCACTATTTCTTTGTAAGATTTTGGTATAATATTGTGTAATGGCTGATCCAAAGTCTTTATTTATTGTTTTTTCAAAGGTATTTAGGTGCTGACACGTGTCTGGGTGATAAGGCTTTCATTTTGATGAGTCGGCATTCACGTGTCGCGTAACCGAGCAGCCTTGCAGTCTTAGTTCACTGAAGTGCGACACATGTTTTAGCTTTTCCATATGCATGACATGTGTTTTAATTTTTATTTCTATGGATGACACATGTACGGTGGAGGTGTCCAAAAGCAAGCATGAGGTGGAAAGTTATTAAGGGTATAAGGGTCATTTTACACATGAGGGGTATTTTAGTAATTTTACACCATACATTTTTAATATTTCTTCGAGGTACTTGAAAATATTTTATTTACAAAATGGTCCTATATATATTTTCATTTTAGTCCTTCAAACTTTCTTCATTTAAAATTAAGTCCTTAAAGTTTCATAAAATTATATTTTCTACCCCAAAACTTATCATTTAGCTTAGGATATGTTATAAAACTTTGATTTGATCCATTTTGCTAAAGAAAAAGGTCATTTCAAGGTGTTTAAGTCGGCTGAACTAGCTTCTCCTTCCAACCAATCAAAACATAACACATGGTGTGCTAATAAGACAAAATACGACTTAAAGGATGGACAGATTTGCCCTTATTTCGTAATTTCGGTATAACTTCTTGCTCGGACCTCTGTTTAACACACCGTTTGGTATGTTACAAACCTAATTCATATATATACAAGTTTTTAGTTTTTACCTCAATTCAATTGTTATATTATAATGGTCAAAACTAGTCTCTAATAGGAACATTCCTATCGAAAACTTTAAAATTTTATGTTTGTAACTAATTTGATATTTCATGATTTATGAAGGGAGGATTAGACTAAAAATAATAAATTAACATTATCCATAATAACCCATTATCCATATCTCATATGTAATAATAAAAGATTTAAAACAAACTATATATGAACATATAAAACTGGGGTCATTACATCCTACCCTCCGTATAAAAAGTTTGGTCCCCAAACTTGACTTACATTAATTTCCAAACAAGTAGGGATATTTATCCTTTATTTCATCATCTCACTCCCATGTTGATTTTTCAATGGAATGGTTACGCCATAACACTTTGACCAACGGAATTACCTTGGTTCGTAATATTTTATCTTTATGGTCCAAAATTTCTATCGGATGCTCAATGTATGACAAGTCTCCTCTAACGTAAAGAGGTTCGGGACTTAGGATATGTGTTGGATCTGGGACTTACATCTTCATCATTGACACGTGGAACACATTATGCATACTGGAGAGTTCAGGGGTAAGGCTATTTTGTATGCAACAACTCCTATCCTTTCAAGGATTTCAAAAGGTCCTTTGTATCTTAGACTCTATTTCCCTTTCTTTCCAAATTGGATTACTCCCTTTGCTGGTGATACTCAAAAGAACACATGATCTCGTTTTTGGAATTCTAGTTGGCGGTGTCGATTGTCAATGTAACTCTTTTGACGGCTTTGAGCGATTCAAAGTCGGTATTGTATCAATTTTACCTTCTCTGTTGTGATCTGGATCAATTCCCAATAATTTTCTTTCTCCAACTTCTACCCAACATGCAGGCGAACGAAACCTTCTACCATAAAGTGCCTCATACGAAGCCATTTGAATACTGTCTTGATAACTATTATTATATGCAAATTACACTAACGGTAAATGATCATCCCAATTCCCTTTCAAATCAAGCACACATGCTCTAAGCATATCCTCTAAGGTTTGAATGGTTCTCTCAGATTGTCCATTCGTTTGAGGATGAAAAGTAGTGCTAAAATTCAATTTTGTTCCCATGGCTGCTTGTAGGATTTTCCTGAAGAGAGACACGAATCTAGGGTCACGATTGGAAACAATTAAAACTGGGGTTCCATGAAGCCTAATAATTTCTCGCACGTACAGCTTAGCTAACTTTTCTAAAGAATGGGTAATATTAATGGAAAGAAAACGAGTGGATTTATTTAACCTATCAATAATTACCCAAATCGAATCATTACCATTTGAAATCCGTGGTAAACCTGTCACAAAATCCATAGTAATATGTTCCCATTTCTACTCAGGGATAGGTAGGGGTTGCAGTAATCCTGATGGTTTTTGATATTCAGCTTTACTTGTTGACAAACCAAACACTGAGATATAAATTCTTCTATCTCCCTTTTCATATTATTCCACCAAAACACTTCTCGAAGACCTTTATACATCTTGGTATTTCCGGGATGAAACGTAAATCTTAAGCAATGACTTTCCTCCAAAATTTGTTTCTTTAGTTGGGCATCACATGGCACACACTCTATTTCCAAACCTCAATAGATTATCTCGTATTGAAAATTCAGTTCTCTTACCCTCGATGACTTCTTCTCTAATCTTCTTCAGTTGTGGGTCATTTACTTGTGCAATTTTGGTCCTTTCCATCAATATGGGTTGGACTTGTAAGTTTGCGAGTATTCCTCCTTTGCTATAAATACGTACATCTATTTCCATAATTCTCAAATCCCTTAACAAAGGTTCCTGATTTGTAATGAGACATGTTAAATTTGTTATAGACTTCCTACTTAAAGCGCCGACTACTATATTAACTTTCCCTGGGTGATAATGAATATTTAAATCATAGTCCTTCATTAATTCTAACCACCTCCTTTGTCTCATATTCAATTATTTTTGGGTAAAGATATATTTCAAACTTTTATGATCGTTATAAATATCACAAGTCTCACCATATAAATAATGTCTCCAAATCTTAAGAGCAAAAATTACAGCTGCTAATTCAAGGTCATAGGTTGGATAATTCTGCTCATGTGTTTTTAACTGTGTTGAGGCATAAGCTACTACTTTTCCATTTTGCATAAGTACACATCCTAAAACATTTTTAGAAGCATCACTATAAATCACAAATCCCCCTGTCCCGAAAGGATTAGTCAAAATTGGGGCAGTTACTAATCGATTCTTAAGTTCTCGAAAACTATTCTTAACTTCCTCAGACCATTCATATTTCACATTATTTTGTGTTAACCTAGATAGAGGTTTGGAAATAATGGAAAATCCTTTAACAAATATTCTATAATAATCAATTAATCCAAGGAAACTACGAATTTCCATCACATTAGTTGGTCTAGGCCAATCAAGTATAGCCTTGATCTTTTGAGGGTCAACCGACACTTCCTCCTTAGAAATGACATGTCCTAGAAAAGAGACACTAGGCAACCAAAACTCACACTTTTTAATTTCGCATATAATTTCTCCTTCCTAAGGATTTGCAACACTATTTCTAAATGCTTTTCGTGTTCTTCAATACTCTTGGAATAAATAAGGATGTCATCAATGAAAAAAACCACACACTGATCCAAATATTTCCTAAACACTCTATTCATCATATCCATAAAAGCGGCTGGTGAATTAGTTAGTCCAAATGACATCACAAGAAATTCATAGTGACCATATCTAGTACGAAAAGCTGATTTCAAAATATCACCTTCCTTAATCTTCAATTGGTAATAGCCTAATCTAAGGTCAATCTTAGAAAATACTTGCGCACCTTGAAGTTGGTCAAACAAATCATCTATACGAGGTAAGGGGTATTTATTATTAATGGTTACCTTATTTAGTTCACGATAATTTATACTCATATGCCATATATGTACCCAACTACTCAGAGATGTAAACCTCAGCCAGGGAGATGGCCGAGGTTAGAAGGGACCTAGAATGACAACCAGCGGCCTCGTCTCCAGCAAGGTCGACCATGGCCGACATTACTAGTTTCCTCATAGACATGCAACAGTTGAGGCCAACATGAACCATAATGGCAGTTATTCATCAGGCCATCCAGGTTGACAACCTCGACTGAGTGAGAGCCGAGGTTACAGAAGTTACACCATCATCATAACCAACCTCAGTAGAGAATCAACCGATGTTCCTTGGCTACTCCTCCATAACCTCGGCTCAGGCCGGAATTATGCCTCAACTCATCCTACCTCGGCCTCATAGGAGCCGAGACTACCCTGATTAACCTCGGATAGGTCAAAAACCAGACTTCACCAACCTCATCCTCTTTTAGGCCGAGGTTAGAACCAATCAAGGACAGCCAAGATCCTGCACGTTCTTGTATAACTTGGAACACGTGGACAAATCTGTTATAATCGAATTATTCCCTCACGTGGGGGAATATTGAGATCATCATTATCTACATAAGATCAACCAGGTGTCATTCTCATACCGGTTCGATCCTCATACACATGTTCATTGCATGCATAGGGGATGCATGACACCCCCCTCATACTTTATATAATTGTCTTCTCCTTCTTGGAGAGGGATCCGAAATGAGCAACCCTAGCAAAAACTTTGTCCTGATATACAGTAGAGAGAGAGCTTGAGCTCATCTACTACACCAGTTCTTTAGTTTTAACTCATGGAACTGGAGTTACTACCACCTCCTCCACCACATGGTGTTGGAGGGCCTAGTTCCCGTCAGGCACCACCCCAATCCAAAATGGCAGAGGTGGCTACAACCCTGAAGTCCTTAATAACAAGGCAGTAAGCGATGCAAGAGCAATTTGCACAACTCAGTCAAAACATGATGAGGCCACCGGGGGTCTTACCGGAGATGATTACTCTGGCGAATGTTCAGCCCCATCCTAATGCCAGGGTACCACCCCAGGAACCGCGAAAAGACCAACCTATGCCTTAGAAGAGGAGGGATATTGCTGACCCTAGGCATTTACGCCTGGGGAGGCAAAGACACCCTTGCCCTGAGGATAGGTACGCTGATCTAGAGGTGAAAGATTCCCTGAAGATTATTGGGAGCCATACGAGGTTTCGAATAACATAGTTCATCCTATCCAACGGAGCCAAGGTTGTGAAGTAAGAAGAGGTGGAGTAGCTCAACAACGAGGATCATCTTTTGATCGATTAAGCAGAGGGTCGGCCTTTGAAAGACTCGGCCCCGTAAATGACCTAAGACAGAGGTTGTCAAGGTCGAGAAGTACAGCTGGCTCACTAAGGGAAGAGAGGCAGCATCGGCCTCATCAGGGATGAGGAAGAGACCAAGAAGAGGTCAACAGCCGACGTTGTGTCGCAGCTGGGGAACCTTCAGTCCACCCTTTGGAGGTGGTTTGGGACAACCTCGGCCAAGCCGACGTTGTAAAGCCATGGAACGACTCAATCGAACGTCTTGAGAACAAGATAGGAGACCTCATCAAAAGTCGAGATCCACTGCAAAAAGGTTTCACAGAAGGCTCTCCGTTTATGGCTAAGATAGTAAGCTTCCCTACCCCATCCAAGTTCAAGCCACCTACAGTGACTCCCAAGTATGACGGTAGCACCAATACATCATATTGAGATATACTAGTCTGTGGCAGACATTTACTCAATACCAAATGAGATGAAGTGACGGGCCTTCTCCGGGACTTTGACGGGATATGCACACATCTGGTTTACCTCACTCCCGAAGAACTCGATAGAGAACTTTAAGGGTTTGGCTGAACGGTGCATTCACAACTTCTGTTTTGGGGTAAGACCTCAAAAGAAGATTACCCATTTGTTGTATGTCAAACAAGGTAAGAACGAGAGCCTAAGAGACTACATTGCCAGATTCAACAAAGAGAAAATTGAGGTTGAAGACTATGAAGAGAATATCGCCATGACCGCCCTCATAGGGGGTCTGCAGAAAGGGAAGTTATTGTGGAAACTTACGAAAGTCCCTCCCAAGTCCATGGCAGAGCTATTGGCAACTGCGGGCAGGGTCATGAACGCTGAAGAGTCCATGGCTACAAAATACGAGGATGAGAATGGCGGTAGCAGCGAGAAGTTCCAAAGAAAGAAGGATGGAAAGAAGAGGTCAGTTGATGAAAAGTTTGCACGTTATACCCGTCTTACTGTAAGCTGTGAACACATCCTCAATGAGATCAACAATGACCGGTCCCTAAGATGGCCAGAGAAGCTGAAGGCTCCTCCACATAAGAGGAACCAGAACTTATGGTGCCAATTCCACCAAGACCATGGACATGTAATAGATAAGTGCTTCGCCTTAAAGGATGAGATCAAAAAAATGTTAAAATCAGGAAAATTGAGAAAGTACGTTGATAGCAAGGCTCCTAAAAGGGGAAGAGATGACACTAAAAAGAGGAGAAACGACATATGTTGTGATGATACCCCAGTAAAAAGGGGCGATGACTCGGATGACTCGGATGACGATGATCCGAACCTTCCACCAAAAGATTACAACACCCCAGTGAAGAGGGTTGGTATGATCTCCTTTGGTGTCAACACCATATGCGGAGGACTTGAAGAAGATGGTTCTGAAGTGGCTGATGGTAAATCTCATGTGGCAGAGGCCAAGTCAGTAGCCAAACTTGAAGCAATAAATTTGATGTCTTCCGAGACAACGGAGAAGAGAAATAAGGTGGACATGGACACTCTTGTAGTTGGATTCTCCCAACTCGACTTCAAGGGCATCCTAACTCCACATGATGACCCTTTGGTGATCACAACAAGGGTTCATGGATCACTACACCAAAAATGCTAATCTGGCACGCTGTGGCAAGGAGATTCTGGCACGGTTTTAAGCCGTGCCAGAATTTGGCACGGTTTTAGCATAAACTGGCACGGTTTAAATGAGTGCCAAATTCTGGCACGGTGTAAAACCGTGCCAAATATGGGTACAATTCATTAAAAAAATAATATCCTAAAATTTTAATCGGGGACCAAAACTTTGGGGCGGGACATCAACCTGATCTCGTCTCCTCTCTAAGTCTCTCTCTCTCTCTCTCTCCACGCAACCAGGCAATCTGCCTCTACCCTCCGCCTCCATCATCCACACTACCAGGCGACCTGCCTCTACCCTCCGCCTCCATCATCCACACTACCCGCCGCCTACCATCCGCCTCCATCAACCCTGCCACTCTGCTTCGTCCACGAACAACCATCCGCCTACCCTCCGCCTCCATCTTCGTCTACTTCGTCTACTACCAGGCGACCCCATCATCTACTTCATCCACGAACAACCATTGGAGTTAGGTCAGTCCACCCTCTGCTTCGTCCATGAACTGCCATCACCCTCTGCCATCCACGAACTGCCATCGGAGTTAGGTCAGACCAACCTCCGAAGGTTTGGTTGAATATTTGGTTTGGTCATCTCCAAAAGCTTCGAGACATAGGTAATTTATGCATTCCATCTAATAAGAAATTTTAGATTGAAGATTTGGTCAATCTGCTTGAGTCTCACGATCCAACTTCAGATCCAACTCTACATCCAGACATGGTTCAATAATTTTTCTTGTTTGATTTCATGAATATTGGTTGAAATTTAGTTTACCTACTATTTTTTTATTGATAGTATCATTTTTTGTAGAGAATAATAAGTGGTTGCCATGGAGGTGTTTATCACATTGTTGTTGGTAGATTTCATGGAGGTAATGCCTTGCTTAGTGATGTTAAGAGCCTTGCATAAGATCAACACTAATCCCTTAATTACTAGCATGAAGTGTTGAATAAAATCAGGATTTCCATAGCTGTTTCAGGCTTGTTGAAATTTTTTATAGATTCAGTTGACTATTAAAAGTTTTTCTTCTTGAGCATCATGGTCAGGGGCTTACTGATAAGGACATATATCTTCTCAAAAAAATTCTATAAAAAAACGCTAATCCAAAGCATAACCTTAGAGCCTTAACTATCTTAGGCAAGGAGTAGTTCGTCATGGCATCAATTTTACTTTTGTCTTAGGCAAGGACCAGTTCCATATTTTCTTTCTAAATAGATGAATTAATGTATTTGTCGAGTACTTCGATGAAACATATCTTCACTTTTTACAAATTTCATTGTTACGTAGGCTTTTCAATTGTGTATTAGATTTAGAAATTATTTAGTTGATATATTTGTTGAATTCATACTCTAGTGAAGTATATCTGAAATGAAACATTGATTCTTATTCACTGTATTATATATTCTCATGCCTAATTTTGCGATTTATTTTTGTCTTAGGATAGTATTGTGTATAATTCAAGGTGGTCATAATACGACAAGGGAGAAGATGACTGAGAGCCCGTGGTTTCTGCTCCGATGGATTTTGGTTCGTGTTTCCTTTATGTCTCCATAATAAATTTCTTTTACATACTAGATATTTTTGTATGTTACAATCTATTGAAAATGTCGTACGTTACATGTTTGATAAAATGCTAAAGAGAGATTACCTTGGTGCAATGTCCTGTTTGAGTTCTAGAATTATGTTTTGATTGAAGCTATTTGGCCTAGTTTGCGTCTCGTGTTCCTCCCCTTTTGAAAATTGCTCTTCTTGTTCTATGTCTACAGCTAGCCACTAGGTTAATGCCCAAGCCTCTCGACAACTCCCACTGAGACTGCCCTCAGTTGAAAGTGGTGCATGGAGCACGTGCCCAGCAGCTAGCCTAACGATGTGAACTTCAAGCCACAAACAAGGCCCAGAGGTGACAGCAACTTCAAAATCTCTTAGTTTCATTTAATATCCTAAGTTATTTTTTATGTTTTTTATTTTCTTTTTCAAGTGAATCAGTTTTTAAGAAATAATATGACGGTAGTTTGGCGACTTTTGGGGGTCATACAATTTTTAGTTATTGCAAGGAAGATAATGTTTTGAAAATTACGTGCCATTTTTCATTAAACTCTTTGGGATGATGAACTTTCTTCAACAATGAGGAATCCAAAATGGGTAAAAGAACTCCAACTAATTGTGATAAAAACAGGGGTAAAAAGAAGAAATAAAAGTTTAGTAGTAGATAATGAGGTATTTTTCTATTAATGAGGAATTGAATCGGGGGAAATGGAATTTTCTCTTATACGGATAAGAATATAGAAAAAGAAAATAAGCACACAAGTCTTATGGTAGTAATTTAAGAATGTATTGTATTAAAGTTTTAGAGTTCTTAGTCTCTTTTCGGTGTAAACTCCAGAAGTTTTAGAGTTCTTAGTCTCGGTTTGAGAGTATGACGATAATTTGCAAAAATAACACTTAGACTTGAAAACAAGCGGTTAAAGGGTGAAAACCCAAACCAGTCCCTAAACGACCCCGTAGGAGGTACGAACACCTCGTACGGGACCACTGTAACTTGTAGGAACTAACCGCGTAGTCCCGGGTCTCCCGGTTTGAGAGTGTGACGATAATTTGTAAAAATCACACTTAGACTTGAAAACAGGCCGTTAAAGGGTGAAAACCCAAACCAACCCCCAAACGACCCCGTAGGAGGCACGAACACCTCGTACAGGACCAATGTTACTTGTAGGAACTGACCGCGTAGTCTCGGGACTCCCGGTTTAAGAGTATGACGATAATTGGCAAAAATCACACTTAGACTTGAAAACAGGCCGTTAAGGGGTGAAAAACCCAACCAGCCCCCAAACGATCCCGTAGGAGGCACGAACACCTCGTAGAGCACCAATGTAACTTGTAGGAACTGACCGCTTAGTCCCGGGACTCTCGGTTTGAGAGTATGACGATAATTCAGAAAAATCACACTTAGACTTGAAAACAGGCCGTTAAGGGGTGAAAACTCGAACCAGCCCCGAAACGACCCCGTGGGAGGCACGAACACCTCGCACGGGACCAATGTAACTTGTAGGAACTGACCGCGTAGTCCCGGGTCTCCCGGTTCGAGAGTATGGCGATAATTTGCAAAAATCACACTTAGACTTGAAAACGGACCGTTAAGGGGTGAAAACTCGAACCAGCACCCAAACGACCACGTAGGAGGCACGAACACCTCGCACGGGACCAATGTAACTTGTAGGAACTGACCGCGTAGTCTCGGGTCTCCCGATTTAAGAGAATGAAGATAATTTGCAAAAATCACACTTAGACTTGAAAACAGGTCGTTAAGGGGTGAAAACCCGAACCAGCACCCAAACGACCCCGTAGGAGGCACAAACACCTCGCACGGGACCAATGTAACTTGTAGGAACTGACCGCGTAGTCCCGGGTCTCCCGGTTTGAGAGTATGATGATAATTTGCAAAAATCACACTTAGACTTGAAAACAGGCCGTTAAGGGGTGAAAACCCAAACCAACTCCCAAACGACCCCGTAGGAGGCACAAACACCTCGTAGGGGACCAATGTAACTTGTAGGAACTGACCACGTAGTCCCGAGACTCCTGGTATGAGAGTATGACGATAATTTGCAAAAATCACACTTAGACTTGAAAACAGGCCGTTAAGGGGTGAAAACCCGAACCAGCCCCCAAACGATCCCGTAGGAGGCACGAACATCTAGCACGGGACCAATGTTACTTGTAGGAACTGACCGCATAGTCCCGGGACTCCCGTTTTGAGAGTATGATGATAATTTGCAAAAATCACACTTAGACTTGAAAACAGGACGTTAAGGGGTGAAAACCCGAACCAGCACCCAAACGACCCCGTAGGAGGCACGAACACCTCGCACGGGACCAATGTAACTTGTAGCAACTGACCGCATAGTCCCGATACTCCCGGTTTGAGAGTATGACCCGAATTTGCAAAAATCACACTTAGACTTGAAAATAGGCCGTTAAGGGGTGAAAACCCGAACCAACTCCCAAACGACCCCGTAGGAGGCACAAACACCTCGTAGGGGACCAATGTAACTTGTAGGAACTGACCACGTAGTCCCGGGACTCCCGGTATGAGAGTATGACGATAATTTGCAAAAATCACACTTAGACTTGAAAACAGGCCGTTAAGGGGTGAAAACCCGAACCAGCCCCCAAACGATCCCGTAGGAGGCACGAACATCTAGCACGGGACCAATGTTACTCGTAGGAACTGACTGCGTAGTCCCGGGACTCCCGTTTTGAGAGTATGATGATAATTTGCAAAAATCACACTTAGACAAGAAAACAGGACGTTAAGGGGTGAAAACCCGAACCATCCCCCAAACGACCCCGTAGGAGGCACGAACACCTCGCACGGGAATAATGTAACTTGTAGCAACTGACCGCGTAGTCCCGATACTCCCGGTTTGAGAGTATGACCCGAATTTGCAAAAATCACACTTGGACTTGAAAACATGCGGTTAAGGGGTGAAAACCCGAACCAGCCCCCAAACGACCCCGTAGGAGGCACGAACACCTCGCACGGGACCAATGTAACTTGTAGGAACTGACCGCGTAGTCCCGGGACTCCCGATTTAAGAGTATGACGATAATTGGCAAAAATCACACTTAGACTTGAAAACAGGCCGTTAAGGGGTGAAAACCCGAACCAACCCCCAACCAGCCCCCAAATGATCCCGTAAGAGGCACGAACACCTCGTAGAGGACCAATGTAACTTGTAGGAACTGACCGCTTAGTCCCGGGACTCCCGGTTTGAGAGTATGACGATAATTCACAAAAATCACACTTAGACTTGAAAACAGGCCGTTAAGGGGTGAAAACTCGAACTAGCCCTGAAACGACCCCGTGGGAGGCACGAACACCTCGCACGGGACCAATGTAACTTGTAGGAACTAACCGCGTAGTCCCGGGTCTCCCGGTTTGAGAGTATGGCGATAATTTGCAAAAATCACACTTAGACTTGAAAACAGGCCGTTAAGGGGTGAAAACTCGAACCAGCACCCAAACGACCACGTAGGAGGCACGAACACCTCGCACGGGACCAATATAACTTGTAGGAACTGACCGCGTAGTCTCGGGTCTCCCGATTTAAGAGTATGAAGATAATTTGCAAAAATCACACTTAGACTTGAAAACAGGCCGTTAAGGGGTGAAAACCCGAACCAGCACCCAAACGACCCCGTAGGAGGCACGAACACCTCGTACGGGACCAATGTAACTTGTAGGAACTGACCGCGTAGTCCCGGGTCTCCCGGTTTGAGAGTATGACGATAATTTGCAAAAATCACATTTAAACTTGAAAACAGGCCGTTAAGGGGTGAAAACCCCCAACCAGCACCCAAACGACCCCGTAGGAGGCACGGACACCTCGTACGGGACCAATGTAACTTGTAGGGACTGACTGAGTAGTCCTGGGACTCCCGGTTTGAGAATATGACGATAATTTGCAAAAATCACACTTAGACTTGAAAACAGGCCGTTAAGGGGTGAAAACCCAAACCAACTGCCAAACGACCCCGTAGGAGGCACAAACACCTCGTAGGGGACCAATGTAACTTGTAGGAACTGACCACGTAGTCTCGGGACTCCCGGTATGAGAGTATGACGATAATTTGCAAAAATCACACTTAGACTTGAAAACAGGCCGTTAAGGGGTGAAAACCCGAACCAGCCCCCAAACGACCCCGTAGGAGGCACAAACACCTCGTAGGAGACCAATGTAACTCGTAGGAACTGACCGCGTAGTCCCGGGACTCCCGTTTTGAGAGTATGATGATAATTTGCAAAAATCACACTTAGACTTGAAAACAGGACGTTAAGGGGTGAAAACCCGAACCATCCCCCAAACGACCCCGTAGGAGGCACGAACACCTCGTACGGGACCAATGTAACTTGTAGGAACTGACCGCGTAGTCTCGAGACTCCCGGTTTAAGAGTATGAAGATAATTGGCAAAAATCACACTTAGACTTGATAACAGGCCGTTAAGGGGTGAAAACCCCAACCAGCCCCCAAACGATCCCGTAGGAGGCACGAACACCTCGTAGAGGACCAATGTAACTTGTAGGAACTCACCGCTTAGTCCCGGGACTCCCGGTTTGAGAGTATGACGATAATTCACAAAAATCACACTTAGACTTGAAAACAGGCTGTTAAGGGGTGAAAACTCGAACCAGCCCCGAAACGACCCCGTGGGAGGCACGAACACCTCGCACGGGACCAATGTAACTTGTAGGAACTGACCGCGTAGTCCCGGGTCTCCCGGTTTGAGAGTATGGCGATAATTTGCAAAAATCACACTTAGACTTGAAAACAGGCCGTTAAGGGGTGAAAACTCGAACCAGCACCCAAATGACCACGTAGGAGGCACGAACACCTCGCACGGGACCAATGTAACTCGTAGGAACTGACCGCGTAGTCCCGGGACTCTCGGTTTGAGAGTATGACCCGAATTTGCAAAAATCACACTTAGACTTGAAAATAGGCCGTTAAGGGGTGAAAACCCGAACTATCCCCCAAACGACCCCGTAGGAGGCACGAACACCTCGCACGAGACCAATGTAACTTGTAGGAACTGACAGCGTAGTCCCGGGTCTCCCGGTTTGAGAGTATGACGATAATTTGCAAAAATCACATTTAAACTTGAAAACAGGCCGTTAAGGGGTGAAAACCCCCAACCAGCACCCAAACGACCCCGTAGGAGGCACGGACACCTCGCACGGGACCAATGTAACTTGTAGGGACTGACTGAGTAGTCCTGGGACTCCCGGTTTGAGAATATGACGATAATTTGCAAAAATCACACTTAGACTTGAAAACAGGCCGTTAAGGGGTGAAAACCCAAACCAACTCCCAAACGACCCCGTAGGAGGCACAAACACCTCGTAGGGGACCAATGTAACTTGTAGGAACTGACCACGTAGTCTCGGGACTCCCGGTATGAGAGTATGACGATAATTTGCAAAAATCACACTTAGACTCGAAAACAGGTCGTTAAGGGGTGAAAACCCGAACCAGCCCCCAAACTATGCCGTAGGAGGCACGAACATCTAGCACGGGACCAATGTTACTCGTAGGAACTGACCGCATAGTCCCGGGACTTCCGTTTTGAGAGTATGATGATAATTTGCAAAAATCACACTTAGACTTGAAAACAGGACGTTAAGGGGTGAAAACCCGAACCATCCCCCAAACGACCCCGTAGGAGGCACGAACACCTCGCACAGGACCAATGTAACTTGTAGCAACTGACCGCGTAGTCCCGATACTCCCGGTTTGAGAGTATGACTCGAATTTGCAAAAAACACACTTAGACTTGAAAATAGGCCGTTAAGGGGTGAAAACCCGAACTAGCCCCCAAACGACCCCGTAGGAGGCATGAACACCTCGCACGAGACCAACGTAACTTGTAGGAACTGACCGCGTAGTCCCGGGACTCCCGGTATGAGAGTATGACGATAATTTGTAAGAATCACACTTAGACTTGAAAAGAGGCCGTTAAGGGGTGAAAACCAAAACCAGTCCCCAAACGACCCCGTAGGAGGCACGAACACCTCGCACGGGACCAATGTAACTTGTAGGAACTGACCGCGTAGTCCTGGGACTCCCGGTATGAGAGTATGACGATAATTTGCAAAAATCACACTTAGACTTGAAAACAAGCCGTTAAGGGGTGAAAACCCAAACCAACTCCCAAACGACCCCGTAGGAGGCACAAACACCTCGTAGGGGACCAATGTAACTCGTAGGAACTGACCGCGTAGTCCCGGGACTCCCGGTTTGAGAATATGACGATAATTTGCAAAAATCACACCTAGACTTGAAAACAGGCCGTTAAGGGGTGAACACCCAAACCAACTCCCAAACGACCCCTTAGGAGGCACAAACACCTCGTAGGGGACCAATGTAACTCGTAGGAACTGACCGCGTAGTCCCGGGACTCTCGGTATGAGAGTATGACGATAATTTGCAAAAATCACACTTAGACTTGAAAACAGGCCGTTAAGGGGTGAAAACCTGAACCAGCCCCCAAACGATCCTGTAGGAGGCACGAACATCTAGCACGGGACCAATGTAACTCGTAGAAACTGACCGCGTAGTCCCGGGAGTTCCGGTTTAAGAGTATGACGATAATTTGCAAAAATCACACTTAGACTTGAAAACATGCCGTTAAGGGGTGAAAACCCGAACCAGCCCCCAAACGACCCCGTAGGAGGCACGAACACCTCGCACGGGACCAATGTAACTCGTAGGAACTGACCGCGTAGTCCCGGGACTCTCGGTTTGAGAGTATGACCCGAATTTGCAAAAATCACACTTAGACTTGAAAATAGGCCGTTAAGGGGTGAAAACCCGAACTATCCCCCAAACGACCCCGTAGGAGGCACGAACACCTCGCACGAGACCAACGTAACTTGTAGGAACTGACCGCGTAGTCCCGGGACTCCCGGTATGAGAGTATGCCGATAATTTTTAAAAATCACACTTAGACTTGAAAAGAGGCCATTAAGGGGTGAAAACCAAAACCAGTCCCGAAACGACCCCATAGGAGGCACGAACACCTCGCACGGGACCAATGTAACTTGTAGGAACTGACCGCGTAGTCCTGGGACTCCCGGTATGAGAGTATGACGATAATTTGCAAAAATCACACTTAGACTTGAAAACAAGCCGTTAAGGGGTGAAAACCCAAACCAACTCCCAAACGACCCCATAGGAGGCACAAACACCTCGTATGGGACCAATGTAACTCGTAGGAACTGACCGCGTAGTCCCGGGACTCCCGGTTTGAGAATATGACGATAATTTGCAAAAATCACACTTAGACTTGAAAACAGGCCGTTAAGGGGTGAAAACCCAAACCAACTCCCAAACGACCCCGTAGGAGGCACAAATACCTCATAGGGGACCAATGTAACTCGTAGGAACTGACCGCGTAGTCCCGGGACTCCCGGTATGAGAGTATGACGATAATTTGCAAAAATCACACTTAGACTTGAAAACAGGCCGTTAAGGGGTGAAAACCCGAACCAGCCCCCAAACGATCCTGTAGGAGGCACGAACATCTAGCACGGGACCAATGTAACTCGTAGAAACTGACCGCGTAGTCCCGGGAGTTTCGGTTTAAGAGTATGACGATAATTTGCAAAAATCACACTTAGACTTGAAAACAGGCCGTTAAGGGGTGAAAACCCGAACCAGCCCCCAAACGACCCCGTAGGAGGCACGAACACCTCGCACGAGACCAATGTAACTCGTAGGAACTGACCGCGTAGTCCCGGGACTCCCGGTTTGAGAGTATGACCCGAATTTGCAAAAATCACACTTAGACTTGAAAATAGGCCGTTAAGGGGTGAAAACCCGAACAAGCCCCCAAACGACCCCGTAGGAGGCACGAACACCTCGCACGAGACCAACGTAACTTGTAGGAATTGACCGCGTAGCCCCGGGACTCCCGGTATGAGAGTATGACGATAATTTGTAAAAATCACACTTGGACTTGAAAAGAGGCCGTTAAGGGGTGAAAACCAAAACCAGTCCCCAAACGACCCCGTAGGAGGCACGAACACCTCGCACGGGACCAATGTAACTTGTAGGAACTGACCGCGTAGTCCCGGGACTCCCGGTATGAGAGTATGACGATAATTTGCAAAAATCACACTTAGACTTGAAAACAGGCCGTTAAGGGGTGAAAACCCAAACCAACCCCCAAACGACCCCGTAGGAGGCACAAACACCTCGCAGGGGATCGATGTAACTTGTAGGAACTGACCGCGTAATCGTATATGCAATTTTTCTTCTTGTATATGCAATTTTTTTGCTTGAATATTTTTTTAAAAATGACTTGGTTACTAATATTGTATCTTTTTTGTGTCTTATTTTTTTTGTAGGATGACATTCAATCGTTAGCTTTTATGCACTTGGAATGCACGAAGAAGTCAATGCTTTACAATAGGGGGATTTTTGTATTTAGTGTCGTTAATATTCAGGATTCTATTTTTTGTGTTATGGCCGAGCAGGCTTCTGTAGTTTTATGGTTTATTTTTATGGTCGTGCTGGCTATAGAAGTTTTATTGTTGACTTTTATGGCCGTGCGGGCTTTATATGGGCAGATTTTATGTTAGCAGGTTTTGGAATGCTCAAAAAATAGAGGAAAATCTGCCTAATTTTTTTTAGATATGTGAACTATTAACTTGTAATTTTTTGAAGTTATTGTCGACTTTTATGGTCATGTGTTGGTTTATATTGGTATTATCTCTTGTAATTTTTTGAAGTTTGTATGCACATTAGTTTATCAACAAACTGCGATATTCATAATTTGTGAATTTTCTTGATTTTGTTTTTGCAAATAATAAATATTTGTCCTACCGAATTTGGAATTTGCAGATTTTCCAGATTTGGTTCCTATTATTATTTTTTTTAATCAACTGAAAAATCTGGCACGGTTTTAAACCGTGCCAATGCTTAAAAATGAGAACGCTTATAAAACAATCTGGCACGCTTTATAACCGTGCCAAAAGTGTTCCAGAAAATAGATAATTTGGCACGATTTTGGCGTGTGCCAAAAGCGTGCCAGATTTAACATCTGGCACTGTTTAAAAGCGTGCCAAAAGTGTGCCAGATTAAAAAACTGGCACAGTTTAAAAGCGTGCCAAAAGCGTGCCAGATTGGAAAATCTGGCACGGTTTTAAACCGCGCCAGAAAATCTGGCACGCCTGATTCTGGCACGGTTTTGAACCGTGCCAGATTGCGTCTGGCACGGTTTTAAACCGTGCCAGTTTCCTGTTTTTGGTGTAGTGGATGTGAGGTACACATAATTCTTGTAGATGGAGGAAGTTCAACAGATGTGATGTTCTGGCCCTGCTTCAAAAGCCTAGGCCTTAGCAGAGCTAGGCTGATACCCTATCATCATCCGTTAATGGGCTTTAGCAGAGAAAAGGTCCATCCATTGGGCATGTATAAGATGGACGTGCGAATGGGCGATGAGTGGCCTAAGAGGTTAACCCGAAAGATCAATTTTTTCGTTATGGATGAAAACGTGTTCTCGGCCTATAACCTCATCATAGGAAGAGTATACCTTAAGGAGTTTGAGGTCATGCCGTCGACGATCCACCAGATGCTAAAATTCCCGACCCCTATGGGGTAGGGGAAGTGCAGGGTGACCAGACCATAGCACAAGAATGTTACTTCCACTCGATCTAAGAGAGAGAGAGAGGCCCATAAGAGAGCAACTACCACTTATAACATTGATACACTTGACCCTAGAGATAAAACAAAGTTGAAGAGAGGAGAGGCCGTGGAAGAGGTAGAATCCATCATCCTCAATAAGGACGAACCGGAAAAAACCATTCAGGTCGGAAAAGCCTTAAATGTGGAGATCAAGGAAGAGCTGATTAACTTCCTGAGGAAGAGGCAGGGTGTCTTCTCTTGGAGTTACGCGGACATGCCTGGCATCGACCCTGAGGTTATGTTCCATAAACTCAACGTGACTAAGGATGCTAAGCTAAACAAACAAATACGGAGAGTTTACTCTAGAGAGAAGTACGACGTCATCCGGGAAGAAGTCAAAAAGTTGGAAGAGGCTGAATTTATCAGGCAAGTCATATATCCGGAGTGGCTATCGAATGCAGTCATTGTGCCCAAAGCCAATAAAAAATGGAGGATGTGCGTAGACTTCACCGTCCTGAACAAGTCTTGCCCAAAAGATAACTATCCCTTGCCTCGGATCGACCAAATGGTAGATGAAATTGCAGGACATGAGCTCATGAGTTTCATGGACGCATACTCAGGCTATAACAAGATCTTCATGGATGCCGAAGACTCGGAGAAAATAGCCTTCATCACGGACAAAGGTACATATTTCTACAAGGTTATGCCCTTCGGTTTACAAAATGCGGGGGCAACATATCAACGCCATTAAATAAGATGTTTGAAGAACAAATAGGCCAGACTATGGAGGTGTATGTAGACGATTTGTTGATGAAGAGCTTAAAGGCCTGCACTCATATGGCATACCTAGAGAAGACCTTCGACACCATGGACTTGTACATGATGAAGCTCAACCTCGCGAAGTGTGTCTTTGGGGTAGGAGCTGGGAAATTTTTGGGATTCATTGTCAATTAGAGGGGAATAGAGGCCAACCCTGAGAAAATTAAATCTCTGCTAGACATGAAGACACCAAGAAGTATCAAGGACGTTCAGAGACTAACTAGAAGAGTAGCTGCACTCAAAAGATTTATTTCAAGTGCGACGGACAAGTGTCTTCCGTTCTTTAAGGTGCTTATAAAGGCCTTCGAGTGGGATAAAGAGTGTGAAGAGGCTTTTAATCAACTCAAGTCCTACCTCGGATCTCCCTTGCTTTATCTCGGCCCATAGTAGGAGAGAAGTTGTATGTTTATCTAGAAGTCTCTGAATCAGCTATAAGTGCAGCCATAGTATGGGAAGACGTTGGTATTCAAAGGCCCGTATACTTAAACAGTAAGGACCTTCAAGGGGATGAATAGAACTATCCTCGGATGGAAAAATTGGCTTGCGCCTTGATATATGCTTCTAGGAAGATGAAGCCTTACTTTCAAGCCCATTTCATGGTCATCCTCACCGCCTCCCCGCTAAGATAAGTTCTCCACAAGCCTGAGAAGTCGGGTAGATTGATGGCTTGGGCCATTGAGTTGGGGGAGTATGACCTTACTTATCATCCCAGGGTGGACATCAAAGGGCAAGCACTTACAGATTTTGTCACTGAGTTCACATGGGAAGAGGCCGAGGTTGAGAATGACCTAGAGACTGCAGAGCGATCAAATAACAACGTCTTTCGAGATCCCGAAGAGGTTGTATCCAAGAGAACTAGAAACAGTATAACCCAGAATGAGGAAGATCAGTACCTTTTCAGTCATGGAGTCGTGTCAGAATGGAGTTTCTCATATGATAATGACATCTGGAACCTCTTTGTTGACGGGTCTTCTTGCGACAGTGGAAGTGGTGCAGGGATAATACTTTCATCTTCGGATGGCACCAATATTGAATATGCCTTGAGGTTTAACTTCAGGGCATCAAACAATGAGTCAGAATATGAAGCCATGATCGCTGGCCTTTCCTTGGTAAGAACTCTGGGGGTAATACAACTCCTACTTCATAGTGACTCAAAGTTAGTTGTCAATCAAGTGTTGGGGGTTTATGAGGCCAAGGATGAAAGGATGGCCAAATACATGAAGAGGGTGAGATCGACATTAGAAGGTTTCGAAGAGGTAAAGATGAAGATAATACCTCGACAAAACATTATCCACGCAGATGCACTAGCAAGGTTAGCTTCGACGATAAGGACAGACATCAGAAGAACAGTCCCAGTGGAGATCTTATCCAAAGCGACCATTGAAGAAGAAGAGGTCAGTAACCCTTGCCTCAATTTGAACCTAAGGGACTCATGGATGGATCCCTTTATCAGATATATCAAAGAGGTTGAGCTACCGAAATCAAAGTTAGAAAGGAGGAAAGTGAGGTACAGAGATGCAAAGTTCTCAATAGTAGGAGATGTCCTATATAAGAAGGGATTCATATTACCTCTCCTCAGATGCGTTCATCCCATAGAAGTTCCCTGCATCCTATAGGAGGTACACGAGGGTTTCTACTCCAGTCACATAGGAGGAAGACCTTTGATGAAGAGGATTATTACGCAAGGATATTGGTGGCCGACCTTGGCCAAGGATACTGCAGCCTACGTAAAGAGGTGCGATAAATGTCAGAGATTCTCCACTATCCCCCATCAACCTCATCAATCTATAACGTCAATCATTTCCCCTTGGCCATTCGCAGTATGGGGAATTGACTTGGTGGGTCCCCTACCAAGGGCTACAAACAACTATCGATTTCTGATAGTCTCCATTGATTACTTCTCCAAATGGGTAGGGGATGAACCAATGATCACGATTACAGATCAAAAGACCTTCCAATTTATTTGGAAAAAATCATATGTAGACACGGCCTCCCAAACACCCTCATTTCGGACAACGGAACCCAGTTCAAGAACTCTTCCTTGGAAAAATACTGCGAAAGAGTTGGGATAAAGAAATTTTTCTCTTCTCCTGGACGACCTCAGGAAAACTGTCAGACCGAAGTTACTAACAGAATGATCTTGGACGGGATCAAGAAGAGGTTAGAAGAATCTAAGGGAAGATGGACTTAAGAGGTTTATGTTGTGCTATGGGGCTATAGAATAACGGCTAGGACACCAACGGGGGAGACCCCATTTATGTTAGCGCATGGCTTGGAAGCCATCATACCGATAGAAGTAGCGCTTCCTACTCACAGGGTTCAGACCTATGACCCTGAGAGGAATGGTGAAGAGAGAAGACTTGACCTCGATTTGATCAAAGAGAGAAGGGAAGACGCAGAAATTAGGTAGTCAGCTTACCAGCAGAGAATAACAAAATTCTATAATCAAAGGGTAAAATCAAGACCCATAGCTGTAGGAGACCTGGTGTTGAAGAAGACGTTGCAGAAGATGAATAAACTTCACCCAAATTGGAATGGCCCTTACAAAGTGGTGGAGGAGGTTGTGCCCGGGAGTTATAGGCTAGAAAACCTCGAAGGGGAACTTTTTCCCAATCCTTGGCATGCTGATCATCTAAAAAAGTATTACATATGATGTTGCAATATCTTTCATGTAAATGTATCATCTTATGAAGAGATTATTAATGAGAAGATCAACTCCTGCGTCAGTTCTTGGTTCATTATGCTCGAGTGGTAGAATTTGATAAGGATAATATCTTAGTGGTGACCTCAGACCTTAAACACCATAATTTGGTGACAAGGTCTGAGGTAAGACATCATACTTGGATGACCTCAGACCCTTAACATCATTAATTTTGTGAATATTTTATGGGGATAACATCTTAGTGATGACCTCAGACCTTAAACATCATAATTTGGTGACAAGGTCTGAGGTAAGACATCATACTTGAATGACCTCAGACCCTTAACATCATTAATTTGGTGAATATTTTATGGGGATAACATCTTAGTGATGACCTCAGACCTTAAACATCATTAATTTGGTGACAAGGTCTGAGGTAAGACATCATACTTGGATGGCCTCGGACCATTAACATCATTAATTTAGTGAATATTTTATGGGGATAACATCTTAGTGATGACCTCAAACCTTAAAATCATTAATTTGGTGACAAGGTCTGAGGTAAGACATCATATTTGGATGGCCTCGGACCCTTAACATCATTAATTTAGTGAATATTTTATGGGGATAACATCTTAGTGATGACCTCAAACCTTAAACATCATTAATTTGGTGAGTATACATTTTATGGGGATAACATCTTAGTGATGACCTCAGACCTTAAACATCATTAATTTAGTGAGTATACATTTTATGGGGATGACATCTTAGTGATGGCCTCAGGCCTTAAACATCATAATTTGGTGACAAGGTCTGAGGTAAGACAACATACTTGGATGACCTCAGTCCCTTAACATCATTAATTTGGTGAATATTTTATGAGGATAACATCTTATTGATGACCTCAGGCCTTAAACATCATAACTTGGTGACAAGGTCTGAGGTGAGACATTATACCTAGATGACCTCAGACCTTAGATACCATTAATTTGGCAAAAAATTATTTATGGGGACAACATCTTAGTTGATGACCTCAGATCTGAACACACATTGCATAACAAAGAAAATCATTCAAAGAACATCCATCAAATAAAGAAATAAATCGCTCCTCAGAGGTTGGTATAGACAGAGTTACAAGTTACAAGGTAACTAAGTTTGCAATCAGAGGTGACAGTTTGAAATGCATAATAAAAAGTTATAAAAAGATTCACAAAAATTTCCTAAAGGTTTATAGCTACATTATGGGCATCCTCGGCCTGGCCGATGTTGGTCACCTCGGCCCCATCATCTTGGAGATTGGCACCTTCAGTCTCTGTAACATCCAAAGGCGCAGTCTCTGCAGGAGCATCATCTTCCTCTTCAACCTCTTGAAGAGCCTAGGCAAATTGAGGGTTGGCAAAACCCATACCAATGAAGTCAGAGGCCTTCAGGCTCCCTGACTCCTTCTCCTTAGCGGCCGCCCATTTGCCAGTTTCCTTAATACCTCTTTCGAGGTATTCAAAGCCAAAGATGATGAATTAATCAGAGACTTTGTAATCAGCCAGAATCCCCTCAGAAGCATCCTCAAGGGCTGCCTTCACTGCAGCATCAACCTTCTTCTGGAGAGCGTCGTCCTTGGCCTTCAGAGCAGAGGTGTGTTCATTTTTAAACTTGGAGATCTCTTTCTCTAACTGCTTAACCTTCTTGTCAGACCCCTCAAAGGCAGACTTCAGACGATATACCTCGACGTTCAGAGAGTCCTGCACCTTCTCGACCTCTTGGCCTTTCTCGATGAGGGGCAGCCTCTTTAAAGTCCAGTTGGCAAAATGATGCATAGCCACGATGCCCTGCAAATCAAGAGTCATATGTATAAGTTTAAATTCAAAGAAGAGGTTACACTTCAGAATAAAATTGAAATTCAAGTCTTACCTAGATAGTCCTGTGAAGACCAAACTCAACTAGCAGGGGAGTATCCATGGAGCGACAGAAGCATTTGTCAGCATCGGTCATAGAAGAGCCAACAACATCTAACGCCTGCATGCTATGTCCTATAATACTATCATTAATTTTCAGCTGCTCCACACGAGAAGCCAATGCATCTTTAGAGGATATGGGAATGGGCTTTTGGGCCTTACCTTTCCTCTGATCCTCAGGGGAAGTGGTTATAGTTTTCCTCTTTCTTGTAGCGTTGGCCTTGGATGTGCCGACACACTTCTTCGATGGGGGAGGAGGGGGTGCATTCAGGCCTTCCTTCTCTACCAGCTTCGTGAGACTTGGGGCAGATATCTCCCATATATCGTCTGAGATGCCTTCAGGGCATTCTGCAAATGGAAAGGTCTGAGTCAAAAGGTCAGAGACATAAAAAAATCAAAGGTTTAACTTGTTTAAATAATAAAATAAGCACTTACGGAGCTCGGTCAGAGGACTCCCCCCAAGGCCAGTCTCAGAGAGATAGTAGGGGGTCATCATATGTTCGAACTTGACCAACAGACCATGATCCCCCTGATCCTGAAGGTCCTTTACCTTTTGAAGATTATTTTGTCTTAGCCCAGGGTCAGCCCTAGCAGCCATTAACACCTTGCCCCACCTCAAGGATATCCTCGGCTTTAAGTTCGAGGAGGAGACACAGGGGCCAAATTCCCATGCCCCTGAGGCGAATAAATATCGCGGTTTCCAATTATGATTTGAAGTTTGGGTAAACTGCAACATCTTCTTAGTTGACTTATGAGCTAAGAAATGGTAATAGCTCGGATTATTCCTAGCAGAGGAAGGGATGTAGCATCTGGTGAAGACCTGGACAGGAAGGTCTGAATGGTGGATTGGCTTCTATAAAACTATAGCTCTAATGATGGGTTAATTGGGAAGGAGATAAGTTAATGTAGGAAAGTGTAGCCCTAATGATGGGATGAATGGGTAGATAAAATCCTAACTTGAACATCTGCTCATACAAGCAGATCTCACCATCTCGGTCGCCGAAAGCCCTCTCTTCCCTCCGAGGTCTCCTAAGTTTTATGGAGGGACTTATGGAGTACCAATGTCTAAAGGCAAGAAGGTCGAGTTCGCTAACAGCTCTCTCTATCTCGGCTATCTCCAAGGTGTTAACATCGCTCCCGCTATCATCATCCTCGTCTCGGTCAACGTCGGTTGGGGAAGATGAGGGATTACCATCGGGGAACCTCCGAGCAAACTCGACCCCTGTAGCAGCCGATAGGGGACAACATTAATAGGAGGAGGCAAGGCAATGCTTAGCTCGATAAATTCAATGTCTGAAGAAGTTCGAGATGTGCTAGACTCGTTATGGGATGAGACACGGCTCAAAACCTCGACCTGGTCAGGGACCTGATCCTGCCTAATGGAAAAGTACATGGCCTCTTGAAAAGAGTCCACGAACATAGGGTCTGAGGTGGATGACTCAAACATAGGAGTAGGTTCAACTGAGATCTCTGCTTGGGTGACTGGCCCGACTTGATCAGGGTATATGACCTTCATAGGGGGTGGAAAGATAGGTTTGAGGGGGAAGGCCTCAACCCTACGAGCTTCCTCTTGGGCTTTCTCTTCCAAAGTCTTCTCCCTAAGAGAGGGGAATTCTTCTAAAAGTTGACAAAGAGGTCTGATCATGTAGGGACTACCTAACACTTGAGATATTAAACCATGAACAAACAACTTGACTCGACTTGACTAAGGATAAAACTGGGTTTTAAAGAAGAATAGTTAAGAACAAAGGCAACCAAAAAATGTAAAGCAGTCACCGAAAAACTCTTACACTTGTCAAAAAATGCAAGAAATAATAATTGAAGGCTGGAAAATGGAGAAGAAGAAGTGATAAGACGATACCTGATGGAATGCAAAGGATAAGGAGGGAAACGTTGGCAAGAACTCCACCAAATGAGCAATTGACCAAGCTCTTGTAGAGAGAGAGAAAATAGGAAAAGCTCAGGCAAAGAAAATGAAGAAGTGAGGAAGAAATAGAGGAAATGAGGGTTTAACCCTTAAACAGCCCCACACACTTCCTAAGGCCCATCATTGCCTTGGGAGCCCAAAATCCAGCAATCATTACACTTGCCAGGCACGCTAGCTACTCCAATAGTTGACACTTGTCAAAAAGGTATCAACACCGAAGAAAGTCCAACCTCGGACAAACTTACCCCTTAGGCACCTGGTCATATAGGTAACTAAGGGTTAGGGGTGATTGATATGCCATATATGTACCCAACTACTCAGAGATGTAAACCTCATCCAGGGAGATGGCCAAGGTCAGAAGGGACCTAGAACGACAACCAGCGGCCTCGTCTCCAGTAAGGTCGTCCATGGCCGACGTTACTAGTTTCCTCAATGCCATGCAACAGTTAAGGCCAACATGACCCATGATGGTAGTTATTCATTAGGCCATCCAGGTTAACAACCTCGGCTGAGTGAGAGCCGAGGTTACAGAAGTTACACCATCATCACAACAAACCTCGGTAGAGAATCAACCAATGTTCCTTAGCTACTCCTCCATAACCTCGGCTCAGGCTGGCATTATACCTCAACTCATCTTACCTCAGCCTCGTAGGAGCCGAGACTACCCTGATTAACCTCGGATAGGGCAACAACCAGACTTCACCAACCTCGTCCTCTTCCAGGCCGAGGTTGGCACCAATCAAGGACAACCGAGCTCCTGCACGTTCTTGTATAACTTGGAACACATGGATAAATCTGTTATAACCAATTTATTCCCACACATGGTGGAATATTGAGGTCATCATTATCTACATAAGATCATCCACGTGTCATTCTCATACTGGTTCGATCCTCATACACATGCTCATTGCATGCATAGGGGATGCATGACACCCCCCTCATACTATATATACTTGTCTTATGCTTCTTGGAGAGGGATATGAAATTAGAAACCCTAGAAAAAACTCCTTCCCGATATACAGTAGAGAGAGAGCTTGAGAGATTGTATCTATGGCCATTAAAGCCCTCATACAGTGATATTAGTCACACTTGCAAAGTGGACGTAGGCCTAATTGGCTGAACCACTTACATGATTGTGTTCATCCTCTTCTCCTCACCTCTATCTTCTGTATAACCATACCCATGTACTGCCATTGTTAACACTGAATTGAGCTTATAAACACCTTGAAGGGTGGTGCTACTTTCCAGCATCATCATATACATAACCTCATCGTCCCATCCTTAATAAATAATACGGGAGCACCCCAAGGGGATACACTTGGTATAATAAAACACTTGTCTAACAGATATTGTAATTGAACTTTTAACTCCCTTAGTTCTAAAGGTGCCATGCGATAAGGTGGTTTTTCAGATTGGTATAGTTTTGGGAATAAGGTCAATCGTAAACTGTATTTCTCTACTAGGAGGAAGACTGGATAAATCATCTGGAAAAACATTTGGAAAATGTTTAGCTATAGGAATATCTTCTAACCTAGGCTCTTTTGTTTGCAAATTAATAACACTTACAAGGAATCCTTGTCATTCCTTCTTATGAAAACTATAAGCTTACATTGCAGAGATAATATGTATGGGAGATAGGATGCCAGTTTCTTCAAAACTAAATTATATGGTTAGGAATTTGAAAAGTAACTCTCTTCTCAAAACAATCTACCTTAGCTTGGTACGATGCCAACCAATCCATCCCCAAAATGACTTCAAAATCCCTCATGTCTAAAATTATCAAATCGACAAATAGTTTATGACTACTAGCATCTATAGGGCAAGACTTATATACTAATATTCCCGTCAATAACTCACCCGAAGGAGTAGAAACTTGTATGCTATGATTCAAGGATTCATAAATATTAGGAAAAAGATTAACAAAATGTACAGACACAAATGAGTGGGTAGAACCAGGATCAATTAAAAATTAAAAATGTTGTGCACATATAGAAAGTGTACCTGACACTACTGCATTAGAAGCCTTTGCATAAAAAAGATTAAAAACTCTACCTTGTCTTCCGTGATCCTTGTTGTCATTAAAGGTCTTTCTTGGCGGCTTCCCTTTGTTAGGGAAATCTTTCATTTTATGTCCCTTTTGGCCACACCCAAAGCAACTTCCCATCTCTAAGTAACATGGTTTCCCTCTATGAATATTATCACATCGTTGGCATCTATCAACATTAAAGGGTTTGTTTACTAAAGGTTTTCCAATATTAGGTATAGTCCTAAAGGGTTTGTTATTGGGGTTCCTTCCTCTTTGTTCTCCAAACTTCCTCGTCAGCTCTTTAACTTGATTATATTCTTCACTATCCTTGTCAGCTATTGTTGCCCTAGTCACCACATCATTATATGATGTCAACTTCAAGATGGAAATTCGACTACGAATATTCAACCTTAACCCACGTTCAAACTTCTTAGCTTTTAAAACATCGGTTATCATAACATGAGATGCAAAATGGGATAACTCAGTAAACTTTGCTTCATATTGACTAACTATCATATTTCCTTGAACCAGACTCATGAAGTCAACTGCTTTTTAGCCTTGCACCATTTCGGGAAAGTATTTCTCGTAGAAGATCACCAAGAAGTTATTCCAACCTATGGGATTATTCCTTTCCCCGTGTATTCTCTTAGTCATTCTCCATTAATGTTTGGCTTCACCTTCTAACATGAATGTTCCAAATGAAACCCGTTGTTCATCTGTACACTTAAGAACATCAAAAATCTTTTCCATTTGCATCACCCAATTTTCTGCTTCAATGAGGTTAGGAGTACCTTTAAAAGATGGCAGGTTCAACTTCTTGAACTGTTCAATAGTACAACTACTTGGTTCAAGATTCCTTGGTGCTCCATTATTCACCTGATGCTCCATAATTCTTGCTAAACTTTCAATTGCCTTGTATGCACCTTCCAGTCCTTCCATATTTAAACCACTAGTTCCCGCAGTTGATCTCGTCTTGGTCATTTTATATAGTCATGGCCAAACATAAAACGTATTATACTATCTCAAGATTGCAATTTAGAAGAATAATTATATATAAACAATATATGTAGACTGTAAGACATATGGTGGATTATCATATAAGTCAGATATTTAATCCTATATCCTATATATGGAAACTTAAAATCGATAACATTCGAAACTTATGTTCAATAGTATATGGGTTCATAACCTATGATCTAACACCACCTCTGTCATGACCCTGCCCTAAAATAGTAGTGGGGAATGAGTGTCTTAACATGCCACTAAGGCAACAAATATTGTGACTTAAATTGTTTCCCTAATTAAATGCAACGAAAATACAATTACATGGTTATGAATCGTAAAATACTGAAATTAAAGGAATCACATCATCAGAGCTTTCTAAAAGGAAACTTCATTTATATTACAAGTAACAACGAGTTACAACTTAAGATGAAATTTAAAACTTATTACAAGAGAGACAAACATGCTCTATATGATATAAAAAACTTTTTACTTAAAATAACAAAAAGATCTCTAAAAGTTGAATCTTTCATATAGTCCTTTTATGTTCCCTCCAAGCCTACTTATTTCCTGAAAAATGGTTAGTTATACAACATCAGCTAAAAGCCCAGTGAGGTTCAATCTCCATACATTCCAAAGTTTTGTTCAGAAAAATGATACATGTTCAAATCCAAAGAGTAGGCATATACATATATGGATAGGAATTTGTTGTATAAAATTTGAGATGATAGTATATAGAAATGAATAGCACAGAATAAAACATATAAGACAAATCAATTGCAACATCTTTTTCTTTCAATCATATCATTTTAATGGCCAAGTACCCTCTAATACCGTATTCTTCTACCATATTATTCCCCGTTAGTTGAGAGTCAATCGAACTTGTTTGACATAATGCCTTATTTAGGCTACATTAGCGATAACCCGGCTGGGAAGGTCAGTCAGTAAGAGAGGTCCCTTAGGCCGAATCTTATTTCCAATATTGAATATCATTTTCAAAAGTCTTTTTAATCGGTGTGTCTATATGGACAAATATAAATATATCACAAGGAATCAATCATCGGTATCAGATGAATTTTAGGAATAAAAGCAGTTCACAAAATATATCTATATTTTTGCATAATATCATATAATTAAAACGCACAAGGAATGTCAGAGTACTCACCTAGAACAGAAGTTCGAAGTTACATATATCGAGTCTTGGATCACTAAGACGAAACTTCTTCTTAAATTTTCTCGTACTTTCTCTCACTATTACTTTGTAAGCTTTTGGTTTAATTTCGTGTAATGGCTGATCCAAAGGCTTTATTTATATTTTTTTTCAAAGTTATTTAGGTGCTGATGCGTGTTTGGGTGATAAGGCTTTCATTTTGGTGAGTCGGCGCTCACGTGTCGCGTAACGGAGCAACCTTGTAGTCTTAGTTCACCGAACTGCGACACGTGTTTTAGCTTTTCCATATGCATGACATGTGTTTTAAGCTTTATTTCTATGGACGAAACATGTACGGTAGAGGTGTCCAAAAGCAAGCACGAGGTGGAATGTTATTAAGGGTGTAAGGATCATTTTACACATGAGGGGTATTTTAGTAATTTTACACCATACATTTTTAATATTTCTTAGAGGTCCTTAAAAATATTTTATTTACAAAATGGTCCTTTATATATTTTCATTTTAGTCCTTGAAACTTTCTTTATTTAAAATTAAGTCCTTAAAGTTTCATAAAATTACATTTTTTACCCCAAAACTTATCATTTAGCTAAGGATATGTTATAAGACTTTGATTTGATCCATTTTGCTGAAGAAAAAGGTCATTTCAAGGTGTTTAAGTCGGCCGAACTAGCTTCCACTTCTAACCAATCAAAACATAACACATGGTGTGCTAATAAGACAAAATACGACTTAAAGGATGGACTGATTTGCCCTTATTTCATAATTTAGGTATATCTCATATGTAATAATAAAAGATTTAAAACAAACTATATATGAGCATATAAAACTGGGGTCATTACAAGATATATACAAGGAGTAGTGGAGGAGAATTACTATTTTCCTTAATTTCTCTGTGAAGTGTGTTTGCTTGTATATATAAGTAGAGATCGAAATCGTTCGACTCGCATCATAAAAAAATGGAGCGAGGTCATCCATAGGAATGTTCCTAAAATAATAATTAGAAAATATGATGTGTGCACTTATCGAGATATTAATCGTTATGATGGAATGATAATATGTGTTAGATAAGACACAAGTACGAATCACAAGTATGATATATATGAATAATATCACAAGTATGATATATACGAATCACAAGATGAAAAATTGAAAATAAGACTCAAGTCCCGAGTTTTAGCCCAAGACAACTATGTAGCCTAGAAAGGCATCAAAGTCCATGTAGTTCGCTTGCGGCAAAAGGGTGGGGTTTATCCCAGAGATTCGAACAGGAATCTATTATATGTGTGTGTGTAGAAAAGATATTTTTAGTTTTGAGAAAGTGTGATGAATAATCCCGTCGAAATTTATAGGTATAACCCCATTTTTCTTTGTTTTTTTTTATAGAAAATATATTATGTTCAATATAACTAATAAAGGATGAAGTATTAATGTGTGTGATCTAAAGTAAAAGCTAAATTGAGAATTTATATAACTTATGCAAAAATAAAGAAATCTAAAGAGAGAATGATGTTTGGGCCTTCTTTGGAGACTTGAAGCTTGATCTCCATTGTTGATGAACTTTATTGCAAGTTAGGATGAATGTAGGATGATAGAGAAGGAGATTATTTCTAAATTGGGTATGAAAGTGATGGGAATAAAATTTGGAGAATAATTTCACACAAGGAAAGACCGTTGATTGCAGAAGAATGTTGTTGAGATCACTAATATTGACCGATTTGGGTTCCCTTTCGAAGTGAGATCATGATATCCTTATATAGGGTAGGGATTTTATTTATTGACATTGTCCTTGTCATGTCTATTGGTAGCTAACCCTGGACACATTATCGATAGGCAGGGAAATGGACATGCCAATTGGAAGTCTCGTGCAGATTTTTTTTTAAAAATGGTCGTAAATGCAATTCATAAGTCCAAATCTCACATGGAGCATACCGTTAAAAAGGTAATTCAAAGAATTTTGAGAATCCTTGGGATGAGTCGGGGTTCGGGAGTTGACTTTAGGTCAAATGGGGCTAGAAAGCGCCCGTCGGTCCTTTGAATGAAAGATCGTCAGACGACGATGGATCATTCGTCCAAATTGTAAGTCCAAATTGCGTATGGGGTGGACCGTTGGAAAGTTTTTGTGAGGTACCTCAACTTTACAAAGAGTTTCTCTTAGTTTAAAGAGTTCACCTTAGTCAGATGGGACCCGGAAGCACCTGGTGACCTTTTAAAGTAAATTGAATCGTTTGTCCATACCCTAAGGCTGATTTGCGCACGGGGGTGGACCATTGGAAAGGGTGCTTAGTTCCCTTCGAAGATTCATTCAGTATCATTCGAGCTGAAGAGTTAACTTTGATCAAATGGAGCTCGGGAGTGTCCGATGACCTCTGAATTAGTTTTGAGGAAAAATGAATCGTTCATCTGAACCATTATGCCATTTTATGCACGGGGAGGATAGTTGGAAAGGGGATTCAGTGCCTTTCAAAGATTCATTGAGATTTCACTCTGACGATGAAGTTGATTGGGGTCAAATTGGGGCCCCGGAGCATTCGTTGGCCTTAGATCGATTTTTTATAGTAAAAAAGTATGTTTGTCCGAACTGATATGCCAATTCGTACATAGGGTGGACCATTAGAAAGGGGATTTAGATCCCTTCAAATATTCATGAGTTTTTCTCTGATAAGAAAGTTGATCAGAGTCAAATGGGGCCCAAGAGTTCCCGGTGGCCTCTAGATCGGTACTCGGGGTATGACCTAGGGTATGTAGTGAATTGGAGAGATTCTAGGTACCTAAGGAGAGACTTAGGGGGGCCTAAAATGTGTTGTCTACATAGACCCTTGATGGGTGAGCTTGGGTCAAGTGAAAGTCGTCGAATAGACACCACACGATATTTTGGGAAATAGGTCAATTCTGTGGACCAAAGTGATGAGGATGACCATTTCAGAGGTTCGAGGTCGATTCTGAGGAACTAAGGTAATGGTGGGGATAGCTGATTGTGGGATCGACCAATTCTGAGGGTCGAGGTCAATTCTGATGACTTAAGTGGAAGCGACCAATTCTGAGGGTCGAGATCAATTATGAGGACCTTAAGTAGGGAGCGACCAATTCTGAGGGTCGAGGTCAATTCTGATGACTTAAGTGGAAGCGACCAATTCTGAGGACCTTAAGTGGGAGCGATCAATTCTGAGGGTCGAGGTCAATTTCGAGGACCTTAAGTCGGAGCGACCAATTCTAAGGGTAGAGGTCAATTCTGAGGAACTTAAGTAGGGGTGACCAATTTTGAGGGTCGAGATCAATTCTGAGGACCTTAAATAGGAGTGACAAATTCTGAGGGTCGAGGTCAATTCTGAGGACCTTAAGTTGGAGCGACCAATTCTGAGGGTCGAGGTCAATTCTGAGGACCTTAAGTAGTAGCGACCTATTCTAAGGGTCAAAGGTCAATTCTGAGGACCTTAATTAGGAGGGACCATTAGGTCAATTTTGAGTACTTAAGTAGGAGAGAGGAGCTTTAGTTGGGGCGACCAACTTTGAGGGTCGAGGTCAATTATGAAGACTTTAAGTTGGACCGACCAATTCTGAGGGTCGAGAAACAATTTGAGGACCTTAAGTAGGATTGACCAATTTTGAGGGTCGAAGGTCAATCATGAGGTCCTTAAATAGGAGAGAGCAATTTTGAGGGTCGAGTTCAATTTCACGGACCTTAAGTTGGAGCGACCAATTCTGAGGGTCGAGGTCAATTCCGAGGACCTTAAGTGGAGGGGTGGGGAATATCTCTCCTGGAGAATTTTAAATTTACCTTTTTTGAGATTTTACTAGGGAAGAGATATCTGTCTGGGGATTATGTATTTTGAGAAAAGTTGAAAATCTTAGTCTAAAAATTTCATTTGGGGAGACAGTTGATAATTTAAGGTTTTGGGTTCCGTTGGGGAATGTATTTCAAGGGAGAAATGTTCAGTTAGGGCTTCTAGCTCTGCTTGGGAGAAAATGGAATTTTTCTAGGAAAAATTTTAATTTGGGAATTTCTGCTAGGGAAATGGGTAGAATATTACGTCGCCCTGCTGAGGAAGCATTTGATTTCTGATTGGGATGAGGTTTTTGGAATTTCGCTAGGGATTTGTAGTCCAGTTGGGGATTTGGGACCTTAAAAAATGGTTTTCCCGATGAAGAAATGTTCTAATATTCATTTGGAAATTTTGGGAAATTTTCCAAGAAATTTTTTGGCATTTTCTGGGATTTTTTGTACTAAATTTCAGGGGTACTACCGATCGAAGGGTGGCAAGGATTGTGAATCGATAGTGGCGCATTATTTTGGGCTTCCTTGTGAAGGGTAATAGGCAGGTGTCGATCAGTATGGGGTTCAGTAGCTGCTGGGGATTTATTACGAGGGTTTGCAGATAGAGGTGGATCGTATGTTGAGGACGACATCCCTGAAATAGTGGGGTGACGGGTCAGCATGCGCAGATACGGCGATTGATTGCACGTGAGTTTGGGTACGTCTGATAGAGGGTTGTGAGATGACATCCAATTCTAGTTATTTTCCTTCAGGATTTTCTTATAGGTTAATCGTTGACTATGGGAACTTGGTGTTGACCATATTGCATGCTTGATGTAGCGGTATTGTACCTGAAAAATGACTCAAAGAAGGCAAAAAAAGATGCATATTTTGATTATCTTAATTTAGTGGCTTACTCTACATGCACTTTAATTTGCTGCTAAGCTTTTATTTGGAGAAAAAGTAGGAGAATGTGTTTTTGGAATAAAGAAAGGCCTTGGAGGCATAGTGGCAGAGGGATTAATTTTGGGAAAAAGTAGGAAAAATGTCTTTTTTAGAATTCTGGAGTAAAGGAAGGCCTTGGAGGCTCAATTGATATATGGATGAGGAGATAAGAAACTTAGTTATAAAGTGGGGCTTATTTCCTTCATTTGATTATGCTGAATTTGGTGTGTTGGACAGACTGTAATGATGGCTTTGCTGGATTGTTACCTTGGGCCTAACTTTAAAGCGACTACTGGTGCCGGGAACACCTGATGCTGGACCCTCAATGGGCTGCCATTACAGTGTTGATGTCATATCATCAAAATCCTGTGGCAGTGATACCGGCAGAGACCTTGAATGGTCTCGTTGCTTAGAGGAAAAGCCATTCTAATTTTCTGAGGGGTAGCCTAGTTATACTATTAATTTGGCTGTTTGAGAGATTTCGTTTGGCGTTCCCTCATGAATATCACTTGGCAGCTGTGCCGAATTTCTTCACTCATTATTTCATCAGCTTTAGCCCAACCATAGAGAACTGGGTAAAATAGTTTATGGATCATGGAGTTGGATGTCTTTGCTAATCAGTGACCTAGTGGGGGAGTTGCAGCTTATTCTGGAGTTGGGGAATATTGGTTCTTTCAGATAGTTGGCCTCCGATAGAACTCCTTCTATTTCCCCTGATGGATCCTGCATCAAGTCGAATGGGAGCAAATTGTGCCTTCCCGTACCCTGGATTTCTTTCCTATAGAGGATTTGACTGAAGGCATGCGCATGCAGTTAGGCTCTACGTGGGAGAGTCGTTAGCCGAAAACTCGTCCTTCCCAAGCTGTTGGTAGGGTTTGGCATGTTTTTGGAGACTATATGAAATGGTTGTGGAAGAGTGTAGTGGCCAAAATCTTGGCAGAGGATACCAGGCAGAGATGGTTTCCTATGACTGACACTATGGAGGGAGTGTAATGGTTTTCTCAAGGATGGTTCGGGCTTATCGTTCCATGGAGCGCCTTTGATATACCACCTAGTCAGGGGAAGTTTGGGGTCCTTAAGGAGCAGATGATGATGGGGATGGGTCTTTCGACAGCTGTGGATAGGGTCTTTTGTGAAGTTGGTGTTTATCTATGAAGCTTTTGTGATGGTTGTATGTTTCATTGTGTTTATTATTGTTTTTTTTAAATTTGTGAAGGTTTGGTTATTTGGTGTATGAGTAGCTTGGTTTTATTTGTTTTAAGATAGTCAACTTGGCGGGGGTAGTTATTTGACTCCTTACGCTGATATTTTGTGTAATTGTACTGAATTTTCCCTTTTACAGAATAAAAAAGGATTTTAATTATATTTTTGTGCCTCTTGATGAGTTTTACATATGAATGATCTCTACAAAATTCTAAGGCATACATAATCCTTTTGTTCATCTAAATGATGAAACAAATTATTGTTCTGGAAGGTAATAAAAAAATAGCATTTTGTGAAAAAGAAGGGGATCGTGCCCATGAAAATGTATGAGCTGCCTACGTACCCCTAGGGGTTTTGAAAAAATTTTGAGTTTCATTTTTGAAAGCAAAAAGTTTTTGGAGTATCAGGCCCTGTGAAGTTATGAGTAGAGGGAAATAAAGATTTTTTTTATAGAATAGAAGGTGGATGAGAGGAGTCGTAGCGCACCGAGATTTTGGACTAAGGGTAAAATTTCTTGAGATGGTCCAGGTTGACTGGACGATCCATCTCTTCTCCGTCAAGGTCTGTGAGCATAGCGGCGCCACCGAACATGATCTTCCTCATAATGTAGGGGCCACTACAGTTTGGCTTGAATTTCCCCTAGGGTCCATATGGGTTCTATGATTTCTTTGAGGGCTAGGTCCCCTTCTCGAAACACCACAGTCCTTGAATCTCTTGTTGAAAGGTTGCACTATTAGGTGATGGTATCCCTATATATGATATAGAGCCTTTAGCCTCCTTTAGTCTAAGAGCAATAATTCGTCGAGACAGCTATGATACTAGTCTTCCTCAATGACTTTGCTATCAAGCATTATGCTTATCACTACACCAAAAATAACAATCTGGCATGGTTTAAAACCACTCCAGATCAAATTTGGCACGCTTTTGAATTGTGCCAGAATCAGGTGTTCCAAAATGACCATTTTTTCTGGCACGGTTTAAAAGTGTTCCAGATTTGACCAAATAGGAACACTTCTGGCACACTTTAAAACCGTGCCAGAATTTGATATTTTTGGCACACTTTTAGCACACTTTATAACTGTGCCAGATTAAGTACATTTTGGTACACTTTTGGAATGGTTTTGAACTGTGCCAAAAAATTTGGATCAAAGAAAAAAAATAAATTATTTGAAAATAAGAAAATTCACAAATTGCAAATCTCACAAGTTGTTGATAAACTAATGTACATACAAACTTCAAAATATTACAAGTCTCAATACTTCACAGCCCAAAAGAATTGGGCAGAATTTCCTCTATTTTCTTGGCATTCTAAAACTTACTAATATAAAACCTACGTAATGTAAAGCCCGTATGGCCATAAGTTATAACAATAAAATTACAAAAGCCCGCACGGCCATAAAAGCTAACAATAAAATTACAAAAGCCCGCACAGCCATAACACAAAAAAATGAATCCATGAATATTAACTACATTAAACAAATAGTCCCCTTGTTGTAAACCATTGACTTCGTGTGCTCCATGTGGATAAAAGCTAACGACAAAATGTTATCCTGCAAAAAAATAGGATACAAAAAAGAGATGATATTAGTAACCAAGTAATCTTAAAAAAATATTATTCAAGATGAAAATATGCATATACGAGTTACAATTATTATTTTATTCTCAAATCGGAAGTCTTATGACTGTGTGGTCAGCTCCTACGAGTTACATTACTCCCATGCGAGGTGTTAGTGCCTTTTACGGGGCCGTTTGAGGACTGGTTTGAGTTTTCACCCTCAAACGACATGTTTTTAATAATAATCTAAATATTTTTAAATTATCATCATATTCTTAAACCGAAAAACCCGTGATTATACGGTCAGTTCCTACAAGTTACATTGGTCCCCTGAGAGGTGTTCATTCCTCTTACGGGCCGTTTGGGGGTTGGTTTGGATTTTCACCCTTTAACGTCTTGTTTTTAAGCCTAATCTAGATATTTTCAAATTATCATCATATTCTCAAACCGAGAGACCCGTGACTACACACACAATTCCTACGAGTTACATTAGTCCCGTGTGAGGTGTTCGTGCCTCTTACGGGGCTATTTGGACGCTAGTTTAGGTTTTCACCCACTAACGGCATGTTTTTAAGCCAAAGTCTAGATATTTTCAAATTATCATCATATTCTCAAACCATATGTCCTGTGACTACGCGATCAATTCCTACGAATTACAGTGGCTCGGTACGAGGTGTTAGTACCTCTTTTGGGCCCGTTTAAGGATTGGTTTGAGTTTTCACCCTCAAGCGACATGTTTTTAAGAATAATCTAAATATTTTTAAATTGTCATCATATCCTGAAACCGGGAGACCCATGACTACACGATCAGTTCCTACAAGTTACATTGGTCCCGTACGAGGTTTTCATGCCTCTTACGGGGCCGTTTCGGGTTGGTTTGGGTTTTCACCCTTTAACGGCTTGTTTTTAAGCCTAATCTAGAAATTTTCAAAATATCATCATATTCTCAAGCCAAGAGATCCACGACTACGCGATCAATCCTACGAGTTACATTGCACCTGTGCGAGGTGTTCGTGCCTCTTACGGGGCATTTGGGGACTAGTTTAGGTTTTCACTCACTAACGACATGTTTTTAAGACAAAGTCTAAATATTTTTAAATTACCATCGTATTATCAAGACATTTGTCTTGTGACTACGCGGTCAGTTTCTACGAGTTACATTGACCCCGTGCGAGGTGATAGTGCCTCTTACGGGGCCATTTAAGGACTGGTTTGAGTTTTCACCCTCAAACGGCATGTTTTTAAGAATAATCTAAATATTTTTAAATTATCATCAATTTCTCAAATCGGGAGACCTGTGACTACACGTTCAGTTCCTACACGTTACATTGGTACCGTACGAGGTGTTCATGCCTCTTACAGGGCCATTTCGGGCTGGTTTGGGTTTTCACCCTTTAACGGCTTGTTTTTAAGCCTAATCTAGAAATTTTCAAAATATCATCATATTCTCAAGCCAAGAGATCCACGACTACGCGATCAATCCAACGAGTTACGTTGCACCTATGCGAGGTGTTCATGCCTCTTACGGGGCCATTTGGGGACTAGTTTAGGTTCACGTCAATTCCTATTAGCATTTTCATTTGTCTAAAAGGAAATGATTTTTTTTATTAAACATGTATGTTTTCTAATATTTATAGCTCCTTTAATCAGACAACTATAACCACAAGATGAATCAATCGAACATGAACATAAAGAAATTTACAAACCTGCAGAACCGGTGAGTCGATTTCAACAATGCCTACAAATTCCATCATCTTGCGTATCTTCGATAAAATCTACATAAGGAAAACATAGATCGACAAACTAAGCTCACTGTTATTTAAACTTTCATTTTACACCCTCACTTATATAATAATTTGAGATACACTCACAAAAGCATCGCTAAAACTCACATAATGTAATACAAGGCTCTCAAAAGGACAGTTAGATAGATTTACCAATACTTTGGGAAATATATCTCAAACTTACAAAAGAGGGGTTATAAAAAATAAAAACTTAAGGTGAAAATTAATATGGCCCTACAATCATTACATGGATACTCAAGTAGCTATGAGGGTAACCACTTCCAAACAAAGTCAAAAGATTTTAACATGATATGATAATAGCAAAAAAAATGGAATTCGAGTTGAAAGTTTTAGAATTCAAAATTTTGGATTGTTTGATCATTAATTACTCATACAACATACCTGAACCATTTTACTGATGAATTTTAACCACTATATCCAGTAAGCGAACCCTCAAGAAGATAGCCAACAATAACCTACCAAAAATAGTGATAAGGAAACAATGCTTGCAGAACATGATCAGAATAACCATATTAGCACAAGTGAGATGATAGAAAAAAAACTAATGTAGGAACAGAACAAATGTTAGATTCGACACAAATCATAAATGCAAGCTCTCAAAGTGAAAAGTGGCCCCAACTAGGTTAGTCACACTCCCAACTTTAAGAAGAAAAAGAAGAAAAGTGTTTTTTTTAAATGTTGAACATATGAATACAATCATAAACTCTAGCAAGATAAGCATAGATGCAAACATAAGCCCAAGTGAATAACATCATGTGAGGAAATCCATGTCTATCAATAGTCTTCAACTCAGGTCTGATCAAAGTCTAAATGCCCAAACAAAACAAAACACTACAATGGAAGGTCCAAGACTTGGTGATCATAAGAAACAACTCTATGGCATATGTGTAGAAACCATAACCTTGAAAAAGAGAAACAAAGTTGGATGCAGTAGCATATACCAAAGTACAGAGGTGACTGATATGGGAAATATAAAATAAACCATATAACCAAGTTACTAAAATTAAAGGCATAACTTTGACAACAAAAATATCACCTATCATTTGCACTGAAGAAACTCATAATTCCAAAAGAAATAGAGCATCACTAGAGAGTTAGAGCAGGTTCTCTCAATCATATGTTGTAGCATAACATTAGCACAGAATGTCTTAACTATCATTTGCTTGGGACTAGTCATATCACCATTGTGATCCCTAAACTAATCACAATGGTCATCATGAGAACTATGAAATTGAAAATTATCATCAAGCTGGAGACCTATTACTCTTACTCTTACATTGTTCTCATCAATGTGCAATTCTTCTTCACAGTCACTATATATGCGAGGCGGAATCAATGGGAAGGTGAAATTAAAAAATTAAATGAGATATCAATAAATCAGTATGAGTGCAAATAGTTATGAAGAGGAGAAGCAAGATTAAGAGCACATAGCATTTTAAGAGTATTCAAAATCAAGATATCGGACACACAAAAGTGATTGAGGTTGATGAAGGTGATTTGTCTCCCAGTGCTACTCATATACCTGATCAAGAATATAATGCAACTACTGAACACCTATATGTTATAGACCTATTACCCTGTTATATAATTGTTATATAAATAGTTAGATAAGTGTTTATATAACTGTTATATAACAATTATATAACAGTTATATAAATGTTATATAAACATGATGATGTCTTATATGTGTACCTCATAAGAAATAAAATTAAAAATTATATGCTGATGTCGTATATAAATAGTTATATAACTGTTATCCCACTCTAAAATGTCTGCATCAGTGATTTCTTTCCCATGTGAATGGAATCTCAAATTTTTTAGAAGCTAAAGCATGTTGTATCGCATTAATTGCCATAAATAAGATGAAAACGAAGTCCAACAATTCCACTCAGATATATATTATGAAAATCTTCTTAACAGAAATAGATGAAAACATTATGAATATCACTTCAACACAACAGGAATTTGTCCTCATTTCACACAATATGAATGCAACTAATATGATAGAAAACTTACCCAGGATTAATTTCTTATTTCCCAGTACAATGTCATTTCTAGCAATTTTAACTAGGGAAATTTTCAATTGTTTCCCAATCTTAACCACCTGGTTGCAATTTTCTACCTTTCTAAGCGACAACTTAATTGGAGGCTTAGTTCCAGCCTTCCAATTAACAACACCTGGTGATACCCTGTCAAGGATTTCTAAAAGCAACCACCTGTAGAGGAACATAAATTTTGATGTAAGGAATGAAAACAATAGATAAAAATCAAGGTGTCTATTAAGAATCATCAATGATCAAAAAATATATTAAACATCATCACTTATATTCGAAAAGTTTCCAAAATTAGCTTCAGCTAGTTACGAAATTCTAACTTAGTGTTTCCAAATTGTCACGGTAACTTGACATTAAAACCTCAAATTTCAACCCACAAATGGATAACAGAGCAAAATCGAAATGCTATCTCTTTTCTAGAGATTTGGGTGTCATTTGGCAAAAATTCAAGAAAGGATATCTGTTTTTCTTGGATTGAGAGCCCATTTTTGCAAGTAAAAATACATAGTTAGCACATACATATGTACGGAAATAGTTCTTAAAAGGATAGGTTACCGTCTATATATAAATCAAATAACTCCCAAATGAATGACTTCCATTTAGTTAGTTGATCCTCATATATGTGCCATATTTTCATCTATTGACATTTGAGTAGTCAACACGACTACCTCTCAAAATCTAGAGAAGACAGTCGTATATGTGTCGTTACAATAGGGATATAGCAACACACATGAACAAAATTAAAGTATTAATAGTTAAACCATAAAGTAAAATATAGTAAATTTATCAACCATAAGGCATCATAAAATTGGCTTGTACTAATTGTCATAAAAGATGAGGTGAACTTTTCTAGAAAATAATTCTTCAAAGTTACACAAAATTTCTGGTAAACTTCTAGAAACTGAATATTTACTTTATTTTTGCTTGAACTTGGTATTTATTTTATTACCCTATTATTCAAAACATATTATGCTTTAAAAACTCAGTAAACAGAACTCGGGGTATATGCATTATATCGGGCATCAAGAGTAAAAATTTGGACTCAAAGAGGCCGTAATTTAATAGTGATCAAGAAGATTGTGTATGGTTTTTCATTTTCTTTGTAAATGGAAGTTTAATCATTGTTTAGATGTTAAAAATGATATGCAAAAGGTTACATCTGATGTTAGCTTAAATTCAAGTGTGAAACATTAATATTGAATACAAGCAGATTTGTTCCGTTATAAAGTCATTAACAACATTTCCAGTTCATATTGTGTAAAAATGATTATTTTAAACCTTCTTACATCTTACAAGTGAATGGATGATACTTACACCTGGAAAATCTACCATTCATACAAATTCTGACTAAAGGAATACCAAATTGAATGATTCTTTTATATGATAAAGAAAATATCTGTTATCCTTACTACCAGTTTCAATGCTTGTTTGCAATATAAGAAAATGGAGATAAAATTAAAAATTAATCACTCAATGTTAATATAGATCTTAACGTCCAACATAAATTAAACTAAACATTCTTTAAGTGATCCATAATCAAGTCCCAAATGATCATTTTACTGAAGCTATAATCATCATCCATGATAGTAATAAATGTCAGACCAACTAATGGGAGGAATGGTATAAATCATTCCTATCTCCACTTTCCTCTTGAATCTAGGAGGTAAATCCTTCAAAACTCAAACCTCGTCTCTCAAAGATGTGATGAAATGATAAACATCAAAAATGTATTGGAACTAACTGACAAATCAAAGTATGAATATCTAATTGAACCTTATGCGCCTTCCCATTATCCATAACAAAATCACTCTCAATGTACTGCTTCAAAAATGCTCCATCATCCATATACCATTTCACCTCCCCCGACATCCCCGAAACCGTCATCGGATCCATCTCCCATGCAATCCAACTCCGTAATGCCTCAATCCTATCCTCAAACAACTTCATCGTATTCGCAACAATAAGCACCTCGTATAATCAAATACAATAGACAAACACCCTAAATTCAACATCCTTAAACAAGCACTATACAATCCAACCGGCCCCGAATAGCACCAAAAAAATGAAAACTTTTTTTGCGTACATGGCATTGCAACAAAACAAAACTCTTCATCTCAAATGCACACCAAAGGTGTCTATAAAACAATATGAAACCAAAAAAAATGAGTACATGACACAAAAAAACATTCAAAATCTAATTATTAAATTAAATGAAACCTTAAGATCGTAAAAGAAAGAGGTGTGAAGATTCATCAACTGAGATTGATCAATTGGTGAGGTAGACTCAAATTTATAACTGAGACTGTTCAGCATGAAGTAGTTATAAAGAGTAAATATTCAAAGAAAAGTAATTTTGTGTTTAGCTTTTAAAATCAGACGCTTGTAAATAGTCATTTGTAAGTCAACCATTCAGTGAAAATTTCAAATCATAATATACATGTATTCCTATTAACGATAAATTGCCTTTGAAAAAATGATTGGATTCACATAATCAACAGGCTATTGCACTTCCAGCTAATGTATCCAATTTATAAGAGACATAATACACCTATCTATAAAACTCAAAATCCACAACAAACAAGACATATCAAGTTGAAGCTATTTTTACTATAAAGGAGCGAAAGACATAAATGGATTGAGGCAATCCTGTGTAAATATGATATGTTTCTCGCATAAGTCTACATTTCAATTTTACATTAAACATGTTATAGAGTTACATTCCACATACTCAATTTGAGTATCTACTATTTTGTGCAATGTTTTTAACTTAAATCCTACGTAGGTATCAAATGTATATGATTAATTTACCTCAATCAATCTAATCCCTAAATTTATCAATTCTCACACGCCAATAATCTATACATATGGAAGGCAAAAATAATTGATCATATAAAAGAGACAATGTGTACACAAAATTCTTACCTCGGGGTTAATGCGAGTTAAAACTATGTTCTTCTCCAGCCTCACAACCCCCTCCCGACCATCCAATTCTTTAGTAACCTCCTGCAATTGAACCTTATACACCTTCCCATTATCCACAACACAATCACTCTCAATGTACTGCTTCAACAATGCTCCATCATCCATATAATGAAAGTTTCATAAGAAATCATTATCTATAAATAATGAAATAGTTTTTTATTTATAAGAAAAAATTTAAAGGAACCCATGTTATGAAAAGAAGCATGGGGTACTAGACCATACACCACGCCACTATCTAGCATTGAGGTAGTGAACGAACATAAACATATAACCTTAACTCTAAATGTCACACTAAATATTCATCAAAATCATTTCAATAATATACATACACCCAAAATTACAACCCGATAACTTTTTCCAAACTCTGTTTCTAAATTGCCTTATACTTTTGACCTCAACCCCACGCACCATATTGGGTCTTTCACAAGATTTAGTGCAATGCATCACGAATTCACAAATCCTAACTCCCTCCATGCAACAATATGTAAAAACTCAAAATGCATTGACATCATCCAACAAAGACGTAATAAGAGGGTGTTGGTTTTCACCTCTTAATGTTAAATTGAGGCCCGTTTAGCATCAGGGATCTAACGTTTTTTGTTTGCTTTAGCCCATTAATGTTCAATGTTAGAATGCTAAATTATTTTAATGGAATTTAATTACAATTTTACTGCTATCACTTTAACTAAATGACACTATCGTAACACAATTTAATAAAGGGGATTTGTAAATTTAAGTACTATTGTAATATGTATTCTAGAAATAGGATAACAAACATTTCATTTATAATTTTAGTCCTTATTTTTTAATGAAGCCGCTGGCATGGACCCATATCTATAAAACGTCAACCAATCACAGCATGCCACATCAGCGGATAATTTGAAAATAGGGACTAAAATGGAAACCAAATGTTTATTGTCCTATATCCATAACCAATATTATTTTAAGTTCTAAAAGTGCATAATCTATTTAATAAAAGGACTAATAATGATAAAATAGTAAAAAAAATATGTATTCAAATTTGAGGGGTTAAAAAAGGATCTAATGTAACATGAAGTCTAATTAAACCCTAGATTGCAAATAACATTTCTACCCATGTACCCGCAACTGATGAAACCCCAAGTGTTAAAGAAACAAATAATATTAAGAAGATGATGGGGCTTAACGTTAACAAAAAAAGACATCATAGAAAACAACAAAGGAATCAGATAGAGATAGAGCATAGTTAATTACCAAGACCTCTGCTTCAGTTTCTTGACGGAGACTTCTTCTTTTCCATGGCTTCAATCGTTTTTCAGGTATATACCAAACAACTTGGCCCGTCTCTTGGGTATTCGCCTCGGATCTAGTGGAGTAGCAACCAAACCCATTGAGGAGTTGGGGTTTATACACAGGGTTGGATGTGAGAGAGAGAGAGGGAGAGAGAGAGAGAGAGAGAGAGAGAGAGAGAGGGAGGGAGGGAGAGTATGAGACTTGAATGAGAGAGGAAAGTGAGTGGGAGAGCAAAAAACTTAGGAGGATTATTATTTTTTTAGGGTATTTATATTTTAGTTAAATGTGCTTAATTTTGGTACACTTTAAAACAATGCCAAATTTTGGCACGGTTTTAAAGTGTGCCAGATTATTGTTAAACCGTGCTAGAATTTGGCACAGTTTTAAGCTATGCCAGATTTTTAATATCAAGGTGTGCCAAATTTCTATTTTTAGTGTAGTGTTAATGAAGGTATTTCTAGTTCAACGAGTAGGATTGCTTCCATGTCGTATACCAGAGAGTAAGGGTAACCCCGATAGATGCCCGCACTGAAGTACGGTAGCCCTAAAGGGAGTAAGGGATCCGATCGGCCCAATCTCGACAACTCTCAGTCATCTTGTTGATGATTGCTTTGAGGTTTTTATTATTGGCTTCAACTGCACTGTTAGTTCGTGGTCAGTAGGTAGAAGATTTTTGTCTTTGAATCCCATACTCATCGACCAACTCTGTGACTTATCCCTTGAAATGTAACTCGTTATCTGACACTAGCTCATACAGAACCCCATATCGACAGATGATGTTCTTCTGAATGAATTTGGCTACCTTTTTGGCATTCAGCACTGCGTATGACTCAGCTTCAACCCATTTAGTGAAGTAATTAATGGAAACCAAGATGAACTTGTGCCCATTGGAGTCTTTGGGTGTGACTTTCCCTATGAAATAGATGCCATGTGTGGAAAACGACCAGGGAAAAGTCATGTTGTATAATTACCATGGAGGCAAGTGCTGGAGATTGAAAAACTGTTAGAACTTAAGGCAACTCCAAAAATAGGTGGTACAATCCTGAACCATGGTGGTCCAATAGTAACCCTGTCGGATAATCTTCTTGGTGATCATATGGCCATTTATGTGGGGTTCGCATTCCCCGTTGTGGATTTACTGCATCATTTCTTCAATACCATCCCCTATGATGCAGTGTAAGTGGATTCCACTAAAGTTTCTCTTAAACCGTGCTTTCTCGCAAATAATGTACTGGGCAACCAGTTTTTGAAGGGTTTCACGGTCTTTCTTGTTATCATATTGGGTGTACCTTCTGTGCTTGGGGAGGTTCCAAATGTCGTAATACCATCATTCGTCCATATCGGAGTCTTCTTCTGTGACGAGCTCAATATGGTAGTAGTGGGTCAGTTTAGCTTAGTTTCGGACTATTAAGGGGGCCATCGTTATTCCCTCGAGCATATCGACCATGGATGCTAAGGTAGCAAGGGCATCGGCCAAGCTATACCTTGCTCGGGGCAAGTAATGGAAGGTGATATCTCAGAACTAGAAGGACAGATCTTTTAGGTGGGTATGGAGAGTTAAGAGCTTTTTGTTTTTGAATTTCCATCTTCTAAGGACCTAGCCTATGATGAGGGAAGAATCCTCGTAGAAATTTAGGTACTACATTCCTTTCTTGAGAGCAACTTTGAGGCCTATGGTGCATGCCTCGTATTCAATCATGTTTTTAGTGCAGGGAAAATCTATCTTGATGGCAATAGGAGTGTGAGAGTCATCATGGGCGATTAGGAGTATCCCAATGGCTTATTTGTTCTTGTTAGCAGCATCGTCAAAGAATATTTTTCATCAGAGGTCTTTTTGAGAGGTGCAAGGATATTTTCACTCAGGAATTCAGATATCCAAACGACAACTTCTTCTATGGGGTAATTAACAAGGTTTTCAGAGATGGATCTTCCCTTCATGGTTTTCTACGTGACATACATAATATCGAACTCGACTAGCAGCATTAACCATCGAACCATTTTTCTAGACAGGGCAAGTTTCCCGAGCAGGTATTTGGTAGGATCCATTTCAAAGACAAGTCTAATGGGAAAAGTGAGCATATAGTGTCGTAAATTTTGGGTGACACTGATAAGGGCGACACATTCTTTCTCCGAGATAGTATAGTTGACTTTGTACCCAGCCAATTTTCATCTGGCATAGTAGATGTCCCTTTCTTTACGGAATTCTTCAACGTATTGGGCTAGAAAATCCCCAGTTGCGGTATCTATTACCGTCAAGTATAGGAGTAGAGGGAAACCAAGTTGCGGTGGCATGAGTATCAGAGGTCAGGTAAGATATTTCTTGATTCTATCAAAGCTTCATTCTAGACTTTAGTTGAATCCTTTCGGAGGAGTTTGAAGACGAGTTACTAATATACTGTAACTTTACCAAGAATCCCCGGATTTCCTTCTCCATTCAGGGCGATGGAATTTTGAGTATGTCTTTCAGTTCGACAGGATCTACTTTTATACCTTTTTCTCTAACCTTGAATCACAAAAGCTTTCCTTTGGTGATGTCAAAGATACATTTCAATGGGTTAAGTCGCATCTGATATTATCGCAACCATTCAAAGAACTTTCGAAGAGTAGGAACATGACCTTCCTAAGTCTTAGACTTGATGCTCATATCATCCACGTATACGCCGACCTCTTTATGTATCAGATCATAAAAATGGTTATGGGAGACCTTTAGTAGGTAGCCCCTGTATTTTTAGATCGATTGGCATAATTGTGTAACCGAAGATTCCTTAAGGGGTGATGAATGCGGTTTTTTCTTAATGATCAGGGTGCGTCTTGATCTGATTATATTCGGCTATAAAACGTATGACGGTGTGATAATTGATTAAATTCGCAAATTTCTAATTTGGCACACTTATTTAATTATAGTCTATTTTTAAACCAAATTAATTCAGCCCCTAAACATGCAACTATGTGTGTGCGTGTGTCAACCCATAAATAAATAAAGCATGCGACACAAATTTCAGGAAAAATCACCCAAAGGGGCAAAACCTTTTATTTTCACTATAATTTGTAAAGAACGGTTTACACGGATTATACTGAAAACATGAGTGGCATACGAAATACCCGTAGGTGTCGGTTCTAATGTCGTCGGCTGGAATCTCCCGTAAGAACTCCAGATGGTCAGCAATGGAAAAGAAACGGCTTCTCCATAAGAGTGAACTTCATAAGGACTCCCTCCACAATAGCACGCAGTTGTCTGTTGTAGAGTTATCCCCACAAAGAATGAACAAAAGCAAAATATGTTCTTGAACACCAAAACAATTCACCAAAGCATATGGGATTTTTGTGTATTGAAAACAAAAAGGGATTAAACCCTAAAAGAAGAAGTCAAAAGGATACTGCAGTTTCGCAGTTTTCAGTCTTTCAAAACGCTGGGACTTCTTAATGAAAACGAAACCATTTAATGAGTATTTATAGAAAAATGCGTCACCTCAATCGCTCGAATGAAATAGATATCTCGCATGAAGGTAGTACACGTGTTATTTGAATGACATCACGCGACATCACAGTCCCTCGAACGAGATGACATCTCGCTTGAACAACTTGGCATCAAACACGAGGTAAGCTACAGGAATTAGAAAAATTACTCATTCTCAAATTTTGACGAAAAAGTCCGCTCCAACACTTAGAAAATATTTTGTAAAAATATCCCAAAGCTCTAAGTGCAAAGTTAAGGTATCTAAAACATAACCTTACCAAAGTAAACTTTGCGGAGTCTTTTTGCTGAAGAGCCTTGATATATTCTAATCCCTCTTAATGTAGATTGCTCTTGAACTTCTTCGACGGTTGTAACGGTATACGACATAATTAATTGATGACGGACTTATAAAATATGTCCTTACAAATCTCACCTATGTCTATGACGGTACAGACATAAAAACATCCAAATTATCAAATACCAAATTTCTTATACAAATCTACCCTCCCATGAATAAATTTGCAAGATCTCAAACTGTTCTTCAAAAATCTTCATCAAATCTCAAAGCTATTCTCATCAGGGTGTGCAACATAATGATCTTCAATCTTTGTAGCTACACACATGAGATAAAGCAAAAACCTTTATGACGCATCGAGTTTGAAATGATATAAGAATAAATCAATCAATATAATCAAATCTCCCCCATAATGCAAAAAATCCCCCATAACATGATAATTCTTTCTCCCCCTTTTCATGATGTCCCCAAATAGACCGATAAGAAGAAACAATCAAAACATGGAGTGTCACGACAAAATGCATAGCAAATATGAATCAAACTACGCGCATACAAAGGAGTATCTCAAAAACTTTCACAAACTATTTTTGATTTTTCAAATTTTTCAAAGCAAAAATAATGATACAAACATCACACCAGGGATTTATACTAAAACAACCAAGTCATGGAAATGGAATGTATGGGTGTGAACACATTTGATAGGTAAATAAACTCAATCAATCATATGTGCACGATGAATACGTGTACCCCTAACGAATGAACATCAAAAATATCCTTAGGTATGAAATTGTTGAATTAAATGACATCGTCTTAATCAAATCAACAAATCAAAGTCAAAGTGATTTCCACACCAATAACGTCCAAAACTATGTAGCACTTTTTCAAGACTTTCAAGGACGTGCAAACCCATTTTAAATTCCATTCAAACTCCCTCATGCATATTTTCTTTTAGAGGTAATCTAAATTCTCAAACTTTGGAGAATTGGTGCAAAAACTTAATGGCCCCTTTTTGGCATGAATTTCTTTTTATTGCCTTTAAATTTTTTTGGGCTCTTTTAAACCTCTTTGGACCCCGAATAATAAAATTTCTCATTTTTTTAGGTCCGATATAACGATGACTTAGTATTCACAAAGGTCAAATGTGAACCTTTCGCAGCCCTTCCCTATTTTCAAATAAAGCACACAAACTCACAAACGGATTTTACATGCACAACTTTCTTATCAAGTTTTATCGCGCTTGGTTCTTTTTAAAGATGGGATTAAAGTAAAAACACCCAACCAACATGTGATAAGATAAGCACAATAATTAAACAAATTCATGCACATGTGTAATAAAGGAAATCATGAGTCAAACATGTAGGAAGTAACACTTAATTACATCTCAATGACTCCAAACATTATAAAGCACATGGATGAATTGACATATTGTCTCAAAACACTATCAAATAGTCACATGAAAAAATGGAATGATGTTGTGACTCAATCATCCTAAGTGTTCATCCATAAACGGTGTAAACAAAATAGAAAAATCTTTTTGGATTTTTCAACATTTTATCAAAATAAAATCTTTTTGTATTTTTCAAAAAATTTCAAAAACAAAAATCTAATGCACAAAGTACATGTCACAACGCTAGCAAACATAAATATCATGAAACAAAAAACTAGCGTATGAAAAACATGCGAACACAGTCATCTATATGATATGGCAAGAGAAGAGTCATGCGCAAGCAAACAAGAATCAACTTGTCTAAAATCTAGTGCCTCTAAAAGTGATTTCCTAACCCAAATAGATGTGAAACGTCAAACGGGGTTTTGGATACCAACAAAACACTAGACTTCGACTTTCTAGGACTTCTTTTAAGATCAAAACAAAATCTCCTAAGGTGACCTTTCCTATCACAATTTGAACATGTGTAAACACGAGGAATGTTACGTAAAGTGTGATCTTTTCTAACGTCCTTGGGATTAATTGACCCTCTAAAATAAATAATGGTTTTGGCTTTATCACTAGAAGCATGAGAACAAGATGAGCCATTACCATCACTATCAAACCTACTTGAATCATTTAAATCAATTTACAACTTCAAAATATTTGATTCAAGCAACAAATTATACTCTTCCAAAGACAGGGATTTATTTTTAAATTTTTCAACAATTCCTAAAAGGGTACCTCCCTCCCCCTCAATTAAAGCAAACGTTTCCCTAAGAGTCTCTTCACGTGCCACAAACTCATTGATTAAAATATTTTTGTCCTCTTTGGCACAAACACAAACCATCGAATTTTTAAGGTCCTCTAATTATTCTTCTAAAAATAGGACCCTATCATCACTCTCCTTCTTGGAAAATTTTAAAGCAACAAAGTCATGGTCCAAAGAAACAAATTTTTCACGATAAAAATTTCTTTGATTTTGAACCGTTTGCAAAATATTCATCACGGATTTAAAACGAGAATTTTCTTTTTCCAAAAAATCAATTCTTTTAGCAAACATCAAATTCAAATGGTTTATATCATCAGAACTCTGACTCGTGTCATCAAAGGGGAGCATCTGATTACATAAGTGCTCCATCGGAAAAATTGTAATTTTTCACAAAACTAGTTTTTCAAAAAAAAATCAAAATCACACGATTTTGCAGAAAATAGGAATACGCGATAATTTAGCGCAACTTGATCTGATACCAATTTGTAAAACGTATGATGGTGTGATAATTGATTAAATTCGCAAATTTTTAGTTTGGCACACTTATTTAATTAGAGTCTATTTTTAAACCAAATTAATTCAGCCCCTAAACATGCAACTACGTGTGTACGTGTGTCAACCCATAAATAAATAAAGCATGTGACACAAATTTCAGGAAAAATCCCCTAAAGGGGAAAAACCTTTTATTTTTACTATAATTTGTAAAGAACGGTTTACATGGATTATACTGAAAACATGAGTGACATACGAAATACCCGCAGGTGTCAGTTCTGATGCCGTCGGCTGCAATCTCCCGCAAGAAATCCAGATGGTTAGCAATGGAAAAAAATGGCTTCTCCACTAGAGTGAACTTTATAAGGACTCCCTCCACAATAGCACGCAGTTGTCTGTTGTATAGTTCTCCCCACAAATAATGAACAAAAGCAAAATATGTTCTTGAACACCAAAACAATTCACCAAAGCATATGGGATTTTTTTGTATTGAAAATAAAAAGGGATTAAACCCTAAAAGAAGAAGTCAAAAGGATTCTGCGGTTTTGCAGTTTTCTGTCTTTCAAAACGCTGAGACTTCTTAATGAAAACAAAACCATTTAATGAGTATTTATAGAAAAACGCTTCGCCTCAGTTGCTCGAACGAAATAGGTATCTCGCGCGAACGATGTACACGTGTCGTTTGAATGACATCGTGCGACATCACATGTCATTCGAACGAGATGACATCTTGCTTGAATGACTTGGTGTAAAAAACGAGGTACGCTACAGGACTTAGAAAAATTACTCATTCTCAAATTTTGATGAAAAATTCCGCTCCAACACTTAGAAAATATTTTGTAAAAATATCCCAAAGCTCTAAGTGAAAAGTTAAGGTATTTAAAACATAACCTTACCAAAGTAAACTTTGCGGAGTGTTTTTGATGAAGAAACTTGATATATTCGGATCCGTCTTAATGTAGATTGCTCTTGAACTTCTTCAATAGTTGTAACGGTATACGACATAATTAATTGATAACGGACTTATAAAATATGTCCTTACACCGGTAAACCCATCAACGAAAAGTGTGTGACTGGCCATGTTGTCCACGATCATGTTGATATTGGGCAATGGGTAATCATCTTTCGGAGAGGCTTTGTTCAAATCTCAGTAATCAATGCACATGCGAACCTTTCTTTTCTATTCTGGTATGGGTACAATATTGGCTAGACATATGGGATATTCGATCACCCAGATGAAGCTTACATCTAACTGTTTGACCACATCATCTTTAACCTTGAGTGACCATTCGGTGTGAAGCTTTCGTAGTTTTTATTTGAACTAATTGCATTCTAGAAGTTTTGGAATCTCATGCTTAGCGATCTCGGGATCGATGGCGGGCATGTCATCATAAGACCATGCAAAAATGTCCAGAAATTCCTTTAACATCTCATTGAGTTGAACGCGCTCATGCTCGTCAAGGGTGGACCCTATCCTAATCTCACGTAGTTGGCTACTAGAATCGATGTTGATAATATTTTTTTTATCTTCATTAAGTTGAACTCGGTTATATTATTTGTTATTGACCTTATTAAGATCAGTTAATAATTATTCATTTGCAAAATCATCATCATCAAATGTTTGATTAGAATCAAATAATTGATGCAAGGCACATCAAGATACTCAAAATCTTCATTTACTTCATTCTTGGGAAAAACAATGTTGAGAACCTCATCGAAGGAGGTCTCAATTACATTGTTATTAGAAAAGGGAGGAACAACAAAAAAGGAAGAAATAGGATAAACATTTGGGTTATGTTTCATTTCAACAAATGGAACTGGTATAGAATTCCAATTGAGGAGTGGTGCATCAGCAGTTTTAATCAAGATGGATGGATTCGATGATGTAGTACTTGAATGGATCATGAAGAGTGTCTACCCAAGTGACTTCAAATTGAATGAATCCTAGAAGTCACTTACTTCGAAAACCTCGATAATAGCTGTAGCTTTCTCAATGAGCGGTTGCACATGATGCTGGGAGTCTTTAACTCGGGAGTAACTATATTGGAAGAAGATATCCATCCCTAGCTTCATCTTCTTATCCACGTGATCATACCATGGTTCGGGAAAGACACAAAAGGGAAAATATTCACCCTTTTTGATGAATCTCCCATTCAAGTAATCTCTTGAAACAGGCTTGGCACTTTTAACCTTCTCTTCAATCGAGGTTAGCGGAGCATTCTGAGTTCCTCTGATGATGGTTGATAACCCAGGCCACATGGAGGAAAGGCCTTGTTCAGGACTATGGGTTCTAGTATCCCCCATTGTCGTTATCCTAGCCCCAGTCTGGTGATGAATTGAATATTCTTGAACAACTATATCACGTTGACATTACTATGAAGGCATGCTCTAGACAGGCTCTATCTTTGAAATTATCCCCTATTGGAGCGCAAGTGGTTCGGCTCGAAATGTAGACGAAAGCATGTTATTTACCTCATGTTGTATCTCCATTACCGGGTTACTAGTGCTTGCATTCTTGGTATTATCATCGTCACCCAAGATGGTGATTACCTTCCCTTTGACGAAGAACTTCAGTTTCTAATGGAGAGAGGAAGATACCCCTGGATGATGTGAAGCCATGGTCGTCCGCGTAGTAGATTGAAACAGGCAAGTATGTCGATAACTTGAAACTTGGTAATGGGATTGATAGGGTCAGTCCCTATTTTAAGATTTATGGATCCCATCACCTCTCAATGAGTGTTTTCATATGCATGCACTGCGATGAAAGTTGGAGAGAGGTCACTTACTTTCAAACCCATGCCCTTGAAGGTTCTTAACGGGTAAACATTGAGTGTTGATTCATTGTTAATGAGTGAGAGTGAGATTGTCTTCCCCATTACCTCAACGGAGATGTTAAGAGAATAGTTATGATTAGGACCAAACTTTGGGATTTCTTCTTCCTTCGGATCGATGGGCATATGTAGGTTAGCCCCTGGTTAGGCAAGATTCGATATAGGTAGATGAGTGGGTGGTGGCCCATTATCAAGAGGGGCACGTGGAGCATGCTGATATTCTTTTGAGACTTAAATAGGTTCAGCTGTAGGTGGACCCATAATGTGAGCGAAGAGGACCTCAGGCTCTTCAAGAATAGGGACCCAATTTTATTGCATCTCATGAGCCTCAGTTTTAAGGTTGCCAATTTTAGCGGTAAGTTGGACAAGGATCGTCATAAAATCAAGATGCACATTCGGTACTTGGTCTACGTTCTCCAGAGAGAGTGGGTGAAGGTGGATTCCAGACTCAAAGGAAATAGTGGGAGAACTAATGGCACTTCGGGTAAATTCGATGGAAGACTGAAGCCAATAGGGATTTCGGCCAAGGGTCGGGTATGCGATCGACCTAAGAAGGAAAAATGATTTGAATTTATTTTTGAAAGATAAAAGGGATAATCTTTTATTGGAAAAGAAGAAATTTTTTTTGACATTTTCTGGAAAAAGGGGGGACAAAATGTTTTTGTATTTTGATAAAAGAGGGAGACAAATGTTTTTTGGTATTTTAATAAAAGAGGAGGCAAAATGTTTTTGACACTTTTGGTAAGGAAGGAGGAAAGACGAGAGAAAAGTCTGAGCATGATTATTATTATGTTTTATGCTTTCACTTGTATTAGGTTTTCCTAAATGCAAAATAAATGCTAGACGGGATTCGAGCCTAGGAAAAATTGGGTTGGAAAAATATGTAAAACATGGTTTGACTTGTTGCCAGGCTCATAGACAGAGTTATTTGAAAAAGATAAAATTGCGCAAAAATTTGGGCGGTATGACGACCCTGCATTTCGATAGAGTTTTAGGTAGTAACCGGCAAACTAAATATTAATTCCCTAGGTTTGACGCATATATGAGGGTATGTAGTTATTGGATTAGTGGAAAGGTTCCCCCCTTTGTCATGACTTCCACGATATACGTCTTTCTTCTGAGGGCAATCGGTACGTGTGGAGAAGCCATTTGATATACCTGAGTGTACGTGAATTGCCTCACTATATACCTCATGGGGACAGTATGTGTGAGAGCGAATTCGATATACTCGACATACATGAACGAGTTCCATGGTATATACTTCCCATCATGACTTTTGTTAAGCGGTACAATTCGGTAGGAACCGTTCGATATACATCGAAGGTACTTGGCCAATAGAAGGTGACAGTCATATTCCTTAGGCTAACTGTGACCTGCCGGACCAGCACCCATCACAAAATGACCCCCTGGTACAGAATAATATTTTGGTTAATAGCCATGATCTTGGATATGTAATGTGAAAAATGCATGATTCTTTATTGGTATATTATGGAGAGAGTACTTTATTTGGCATGATGAGTATTATACTAAAAAGGAAGAATGTAAAAGTATCATGAAAAGTAAATCTAGCATAGAGCATGAAGATTACACTAAGAATGGATACGTGAGAGTGAGTGATGTGTGAATATATATAAGTGAGTGTGTGGTAGTGAATCTAAACATGGATCAACTACCAGTGGTGTGATATATATATATATATATATATATATATATATATATATATATATATATATATATATATGTGTGTGTGTGTGTGTGTGTGTGTGTGTGTGTGTGTGTGTGTGGATAAAATAGAATAAAGATGAAAATAGGACTCGAGTCTCGGGCTTTAGCCCAAGACACCTACGTAGCCTATAAAGGCATCAAAGTCCACGTAGTTTGCATGTTGCATAATGGTGGGGTTTATCCCATAGATTCTAATGGGAATTTATTATATATGTGTGTAGAAAAGATATCTTAGTTTTGAGAAAGTGTGATGAAAAATACCGTCAGAATTTATAGGTATAACCCAATTTTTCTTTGGTTTGGATTTTTTTATAAAAAATAAATTATGTGCAATATATATAATAAAGGATGAGGTATTAATGTGTATGATCTAAAGTAAAAGATAAATTGAGAATTAATATAACTAATGCAAAAATAAAGAAATTTAAAGAGAGAGGGATGTTTGAACCTTCTTTGGAGACTTGAAGCTTGATTTGGATTATTGATGAACTTCCTCGCAAGTTGGGATGAATGTAGGATGAGAGAGAGGGAGATTTTTTCTAAATTGGGTATGAAAGTGATGGTAATGAAAGGTGGAGAAGAATTTCACAAAAGGAAACTTCGCTGATTGCAAAAGAATGTTGCTGAGATCCTTGATATTGATGGATCTGGGGTCCCTTTCGGAGTAAGCTCATGCTCTCCTTATATAAGTTAGAGCAAATGTTGATCGGCATTGTCCTTGTCCTACCTATCAATAGGTAACCCTTGACACACTGCCGATAGGCAGGGAAATGAATCTGCCAATTGGAAGTCTTGTGCAATTTTTTTGTAAAAACAGTCGTATATAAGTCCAAATCGCACACGAAGCATACCATTACAAAGGTAATTCAAATACCTTTGAGAATACTTAGTCTCCTCCAGGGTTCAGGATTTGACTTTAGGCCAAACGGGGCTCGAAAGAGCCCATCGGTCCTTTGGACGGAAGATCATTGGACGATGATGGATCGTTCGTCCAAACCATAATTCCGAATCACACGAGGGATTGGCCGTTTGAAAGGTTGTGTAAGGTAACTCGATGTTATAAAGACCTTCGCTCAGTTCGAAGAGTTGACCTTGGTCAAATGGGGCTCGAAAGAGCCAGATTACCTTTCGAAGTAAAATGGACCGTTCGTATGCACCGTAAGGATGATTCGCTCATAAGGCAGACCGTTGAAAGAGTATTCAGTGACCTTAGAAGATTCTTTCAGTCTTGTTTGAGCTGAAGTGTTGACTTTAGTCAAACGGAGCTCGAAAGTGTCTGGTGGCCTTCGAATCAATTTTTATAGAAAATGGATCGTTCGTTTGAACTATTCTGTCGTTTCACGTATGGGACGGACCATTGAAAAGGGGATTTAGTGCCCTTCAAATATTCATGAGCTTTTGCTCTGATGATGAAGTTGATAGGGGTCAAATCGAGGCCTGGGGGCACCGGGTGGCCGTCAGATTAATTTGTGATAGTAAAAATGTTTATTCATTCGAACCGTAATGTCGATTCTTACATGGGGAAAACCATTGGAAAGGGGATTCCGATCCCTTAGAAGATTCATTGAGTTTTCACTATGATAATGTAGTTAAACTGGGCCCAGGAGCACCCGATAGCCTCTAGATCAGTACTCGGGGTATAACCTAGGGTTTGTAGTGAATTGGGAAAATGCTAGGGACCTAAGAAGAGACTTAAGGGGTTCTAAAATGTGGTGTCTATAGCCAAACTTGTCCCATGGTCGGGAGGCCTGCTTCAAGTGGTATGATAGCTTTCATTCCATATATGAGCGCAAAGGGTGTTTCCCCAGTTAGTCTTATGGGTATTGTACGATATGCCCAAAGACCATGGGGAAGCTCGTCCACCCAGGCACCTTTAGCTCTTTTCAACCTCTTATTTGGGCCATCGAGCATTATTTTGTTGGAGGCCTCTACATGAACGTTGCTTTGGGGATACACCACGAAAATGAAGCAGTATTTCACTTAATGTTCTTCGTAGAAAGGTTGAAAAGGTCCACTCTCAAAATTCTTGCCATTAACATTTATGATGGTCCTAGGTACCCCAAAGCGTGTTATGATATTTCTCAAGATGAACACTATCATGTCAGCATCTCTAATATTAGCCAGTGATTCTGCCTCAACCTAAAAAAACCTCACTATGTTATTTTAACAACTGCTAAAAAGATTTAATGAGTTTCGAACTACTTTTTGAAGAAACCCTTATAAAAATCTTAACCAGTACACAAGATGTGTTAAATGAGTTAATGTGAAAAAATTATTCAAAAATCTTGGAAATAGGTTTTTAGTTTAAACCTAAGTCTATACAGCAAATTTTAATAATGGAAAAGTAAAAAGAACACACATGAGACAGGTATTTTTTTATGTGGTAAAACCCCATTTAAATTAGGGAAACATCCATGGAGGTTTCTACACCTCAAAACAAATAATCCACTAAAATAGTTTAAGATTGCAAGCATTCAACAGATTATACAATTAGAACCTATTCTAAGACCAGAGATATACATACACTCCTTGGTATTAAGTCTGACTTCTTTAAGGCTTCCGAACATGTCCTTTCTCTATTCTTTAGTTCTGCTACCTTACTCCTTTAGCTTTACCTCGACTCAAAAGTCAGAACCCCTCAACCACCAACACTTTTGAGATGATGAGTGAATGTGTCATGAGTGTTGTGACTAAATTCCCATGCATGCACTCACACACACTTAATTATAAACAAATCCTACAAATATACAACAGATCTAAGAATGAGATTTACTTTTCACAACTCTGAAGTATAGACTTAAGTCTTTTCTCAAAACTATTTTAAAATATGATTTCTTAGACTGGTCTTTAAAAATAGAGATCCTAAGAATTTGTATATATAGACAAATTTATAAAAATGAAAAATTATTAAAACTAAACTATGTCATTACTTCAGTTTTGTCAAAAATAATAGATGTTGGATAAAAATAGTACAAACATAGTATAAAAAGTATCCAATACGAGAGACTGATTTCTAACTAAAAGAAATCAGAAAACCTATAAATCTAAGTGAGTAAATGTCACTGATTTTAGATCTACAAGTTTCTAATAAGAAACAAGATCCAAAAATGTGAGATTGTTGTTAGAGAGGTTTAAACAAAGAGGATATAAGAACTCAGAAACTGCATCTCTCAAAATTTATTTTCTAGGAAAAATTTGAAAGATTTTTTGTACGAAAAACTATTTTTCTCTCTTCTTTTTATTCTCTCTTCTCTTTCTTCTCTCGTCTCTCTCTTATTTTTTCTCTCAAACTCTCAGACTTCCTAAACTTGTAAATGGTTGAGATGAAGGCTCCTTATATAGGAAGGTAGGAAGGATCTGGAAGTCTTTGGCAAATTTGGGGCTGAAATTAAAACGTTTGTTCGAAGACTTAATCTAAGGGATAAGAAGGAGCTTCACTAAAACTAATTCTGATTGGTCCTTTCTATAGTCACAAGGATTGTTCAAGTAAACACGCAGGCCCTAGATTGATTTAGATCGAATGGCTGAGGTGCAATGCATATGTTGTGAGTTTGAAGAAACACAAAGTTAGCCAATAAAGTGCAACCACATGCCAGCCTTAGACTTTCTCTCAAACACGTGTTTTTAAACTTTTAAAAAATCCCACTTTGACCCACAATATTATGTGTCAATTTTGGATTCTACCCAAGACAAATTTTAGGAATTTTCAAATTATGAATTTAGTCCCCAAATAATTTAAAACACTAACATTAATTCTTTCAAAAAATAGATTTCAAATGTTTTAGAATTCTTAAAAATGTTTTAAAACCCCCCATAGATTCCTAATAAGTGTAGAAAATAATTTAATTGCAAATTAACACACACCAACCAACTATGTAATGAAATGCAATCCTATGAGTGATTTGTGTGTTGGTTTTCTACCTGATTTGACTTTGATCTTTGATTATGATGATGTAATTAAAGCAGCAATGAAGTATGAAGGAGGGACTCAATTTTATCTATCTTTACAAACTATTTGAGGCTCCTATATAATATAGACTCAAGTGAGTCAACTATATAATGTGCTTCAATCTTCCCCTTTGAAAATGAGAGACAAGATCCCCTTTGAGTCATCTAGGACTCAAAGGGATACAAAAAAAAATAAGAAAACCTTATTCCTATACAAAATGTTTTATATACATTATTTCCTAGAAAACAAAAAAAGTATATAACTCAACTATGAACAAACTAGTGCCCTAAATATATATGATGGTACTGATTCATGTAAAATAAGACAACAACTTATAGTAAAGATCAAGAATCAGTCAATTTTTTTACAAGAATTGTCCTGATGGACTTAAATACCTCTCCCACATTTTGTCTCAAATGGACAAAGGGATAAATACATAAACAAGAATGTAAACATCAATCTATCAACCTAAAACATACAACGGGTCACCTCAAGGGTCTTTCCTACATAAACTAGAGCTAGGAGGCGTCTTTTGTCATTTACCAAACAACTGTGCCTTATATCCTCAAAGACCAATTATAAGCATGAGATCAACCGGAGGATATTATAGGTTAGAGATATATTCAATCATAATCATACCAATGAATTTTTGTAATGATTCAAAACGTAAATTATCCAAAGGTTTAGTGAATAAGTCACCCAGTTGATGTTTAGTGAATAAATAATTAATCTCTAATTCTTTAGACTCAACAAGTTCACAAATGAAATGATGTTTTATCTTAATATGTTTAGTACGCGAATGTTGAGAAGGATTCTTAGAGATATTTATCGCACTTTAGTTATCGTAAAATATATTTAAATTGTCTTCATTAATGACATAGTCACTAAGCATTTGCTTAATCCACAGTAATTGAGCGCAACAACTTCCTGCTACTATATATTCTAATTCTACTGTGGAGAGGGATATGAAGTTTTGCTTTTTACCTGTCCACCCTACTAATTTATTACCTATATAATAATAAGAACCTGAAGTGCTTTTATTGTCGTCGAAACATCCAACCCAATCGGCATCGGTGTATCCTACAATTGTGTTAGTGGTGTCTTTGGTGTAACATATACCTAGGTTTATCGTTCCTTTAACATATTTGATTATTATTTTAACACATAAAAGGTGACTTTCCTTAGGTGTACTTTGGTAACGAGCGCAAACACGCATAGCATACATTATATTGGGACAAGAAGAAGTTAGGTATAATAGAATGCCTATCATAATTCTATAAAGTGTAAGATCTACGAGTTTCCCTATCTCATCTTTGGATAGCTTCGTAGAGGTACTCATGGGTGTCCTAAAAACTTTGGCATTATCTAAACCAAATTTGTTCACTAACTCTATTGCGTGTTTAGACTATGATATGAATAACCCATCATCTTTTTGCTTAACTTGAAGTCCTAAGAAATATTGAAGTTCCCCCATAAGTGACATTTGAAATTCCCCATGCATAATTTTAGAAAACTCTTTAACCCTAGGAAGTAGAACCAAATATAATGTCGTCTACATAAACTTGAGCTATTAAGACCTATTTGTTAGATGTTTAACAAATAATGTCTGGTCATTATTACCACATCAAAAACTCTTATTGATTAAAAAGGTCGGCATGCATTTGTACTAGGCCCGAGGGGTTTCTTTAAATCGTATAATGCCTTTTTCAATCAATACACATGGTTTGTTTACCATTTTGAAAAGAGGTTTGTCCATTTATTGGACTTTGATCTTATGTCTAACTACAACAGGTTCAAATAATGAATCTCCTTGCCTAATAGGGGCAAATATACTTATCCTTAGATTTAACAGTTGGCTTAGGATAGTTTGTCATCAAAATGTATAGCCCTTTTTGCTTATTATCAAAATATTTCTTTAAGGCTTGAAAATCGGGACATAGGTCATCTAGTCTTTTTCTACAAGAGATAAATTGCACATGTTAAAAAAAATTCATTTGTGCCTTAGTTTTTTTATCAAAGCCTATACCCATTTTGTCTTCAGAATTGGTTTCGCTAGAAGCAACACAAACTTTAAAACAATTAGAATTGTTTTCAAATTTGGATTTTTTTTTTAAGACTGTTGAAACTTTTTCTTTAGATTCTTCCAATTCTATCAAAGTTGCCATATATTTATTTTTCAAAACTTCATTTGACTCAGAAAGTTCTTTAATTTTTTCAACAAAAGATTTAGTTTTGGTTTCATAGGCCAAACACTGATTAGTATAGTCCTCCGCGTTCTGTTTCACCATTAGGCTTGAGGCTTCTATCTTCTCAGTTAGGTCTTTGAGTATCTTCTCTAGTTTGGTGTTCCTTATAAGAGTCTTGGTGTAGAGTGTGTGAATGTCAGAGAGATCATCATTATCAGACTCATTAAGTGCAGTGTGTGAGTTGTATCCTTACGCTTCATTTGTCGTACTCACACACACATTCAATCTGTCATTGATACGTTCACTTTCACTCCCACACATCGTCGAAGATCTACTACTAGAAATATCAATAATATTAATATTATCTAATCAAAGAGCAGATAAACCAAAAGTATGCAAGACATCATAGGACATAACAGAACTAGGAATGATAGCATAATATTCAGCATTACTTGCAAACATATCATCAAAATAGATAATGTTTGCCAAAAAGGACATGCAAGGGTCAAAAGTCTTGGAAGATTGAGGCTTATCTTCTTCAGAATTACTTGAATCATCCCAAGTCTTACTGATATGTGCTTTAGCAGTGTTATTCAATTTAACCCTACAATTAGTAGCTAAGTGATCTATTTTACCATATCTTAAACACTGAGTGTTTTTAAGAACTCTTTGATGTCTATGATTGGTCTCAGTATTATTTTGTTCATAATTCCTCTGATAAGGCTTGTTATTGGAGTGGTTAGGATATCCAGTTTTCCCTTGTTTAGAGGCAGCATTGTTTCTAAGCTTCAAAATTTTCTTAAATTGTTTTGACATAACGTCTATCTGGTTATCCAATGTATCCAAATCACATTCCTTATTAGAATCAAGCTCAATATTAGGCATAATTAACTGAGGTGAGTTCACTTTAGACTGAAATACAACATTGGAACTAGACTGTCCTTTTTTATTATTGGAAAGATGATTTTTAAATTGAAGTTCCATTTTTACAGTCCTAAGTTTTCTACTGAGGAGTTGAGGGGTTAAATATGGCTCATCTATCTCCTCAATTTCATACCTTTTGTTATCAACCTTAGGGGGAACTGACCTTAGAATTTTTTAAACAATTTATTTCCTATTATACATTATACCAATTGCATGCAATTTTGTAATAATGTCAATTAACCTAATACAGAATTCATCAAAGGTCTCAGTCTCATGCATAAGAACTGTATTGTACTATTGTATTTACATCTGTGTTTTGGCTGTCTTAACACGTTCATCACGTTCATGGGCAGTGACTAATGTGTCTCGGGCTTCCTTAGACGTAGAGCAGATAGAAATACGTTTGAATTCGTGTTCATTAACAAGCATGAATATTGTATTTTTCCCCTTATTTTTACTAAAGGAGACATGCTGCTCTTCTTTAGTAAACTCACATAGGAGCTTTTTAATCCTTTCAGTACTACCTTTTGCAATAGGCTTAGTTGGATGAGAATATCCATTTTCAAATACTTTTGAGACATCATCTTCCAATGTCCCTTGGATGAAAGCAATCATCCTTACTATCCAGAAAGGAAAATTGGTTCCATCAAAGAGGGGAGGTCTGGACAGATTTCCAAGACGCTCAAACTTTTCATTCATAAAAGATTTTTAGAAGAGTCTCAAAGTACAGGATCAAAAGTTTTTGAAAAATTACTCAACTCTAATATCAAATAAAAAAAACCCTCACTATGTTATTTTAATAGATGTTAAAAAGATTTAATGAGTTTCGAATAACTTTTTGAAGAAACTTGATTAGGCATAAATTCTTCGTGTTTATCCCCGTAATTTAGATTCTTTTAACATTATGTTCGATGTAATTCGATTTGATTTATCTCATATTATTTCTACTGACATTTTCTAATGAGTACTCTGAGTTTCGTGTATTTTTCATAGATTTTGCAGGTATTTAGTGCATGAGAAGAAAGAAAGAAACCGAAAGAAAGAAAGAAGAGACAAGAAGAAAAGTCAAAGGGAAAAAGAGTAATTTTCATCTGGAATTTGAATGAGAAGCCTAAAGAAGAGTTGAAGACCTCAAGTTTACAATCTCGTAGGATGAAATAGCATCCGAATTTGAGTCCTGGAGCACGAGTTATGAAGATTCAAAGTTGAGAGAAAAATCACAAAGGAGGGGAAATAACTTTAAAATCCATACCGAACCCATGGCTATTCAGATGCTGGATAAACTTTCTGTGAAGATGGAATCGAACTGATAGAGATAAAAACTAATTGGCCCGATAGTGAAGAAACTTTCTGTAATAGGAGAACCAAACCGATGTCTTTGATCCGGATCACTTCGGCTGTCGATTTTCATCATTATCCTTTCCAAAATTAGAGTTGTGCATGGTTGAAACTCTTGTAAAAATGTATTTTTTTTATTCTAACATATTTCCAGACTTAAAGGAGTTCTTAGGAAGTTTATTTTATCATAGTTTTAGAGAGAGAAGGTAGTCAAGAACCCTAGGAGCTCAAAGTTACAAGTTTGTGATTCTTAATTCAACTTTCTTTAGTAAAGTTTGTTTCTTCTTCTTCTTTATTGTTTGAATTTATTAATAAGTGCATGTTTTATTTGTTTCCAATATTTCATAGATTATCTGTTTCTTCTAAGCTTAATTTCATCATGGTTTTGATTTCTTTCACAGTAGAAAACATAATTATAGTTAATTGCACCATGTTAAGCTAGATTTCTCAGGGTTATGATGCATGAACCCAACCCGATGTAGTTTTCCCGAATAGAAAATTAGTTTTTTGAATTAAATAATAATTGAATCGTGTTGACCGTCTTAGATCTTTTAACCTCGTTTACCCTAGGTAATCGGGGTGTTTAATAATGCGACGGGCGTGTTAGCTATTGCAGCACCACTTTATTCTTGCTCTTAATTACGTATGTTGCAGGCTAATACCCTCATATATTTAATGCTTGAGATTAATAAAGATCGGGTTTAATCAATTATTTAATTCAAAAGCTAGTTTTATATCTGGTAAACACACTAGGGTTGTGGGGAGTGTATTCCAACCTATCTTTATTATTCATATTTAATCAATTCTAGTAGTAGTAATTATGCTCACCCAGTTTAGTTAGTAGTTTAACTTTAGTTGCATTTACTTGCTAGAAATCACATTCCAAAATTAATCACCTTTTCGTTTCTTTTCTAGAGTCAGATTAGGGTTAGTCACCTTTCATATCATCGTCGCGAGCATTCGTCCTATTTTCCTAAGGATTCGATCCCGTCTTATCGAGTTTTTTACTTATGTGACCGGTTTGTACTTGAACCGTAATAGCACGCACTAGAGACATATTTTCAATCGCGTCAAGTTTTTGGCGGCGTTGTCGGGGAATTAGGTGGACTATTAGGTTAGGTCGATTTGATCTAAAATTTGACTCCAAAACTTAAAAAGTCAAAAAAATCGAAAAATTAAAAATCCAAAAAAAAATTTAAAAATTGAAAAGCAAAAAAAAATACAACATGTCTCATAGCCCTTTCATGAAAAATCATAACAAACTCCTCAATATACTCCCACACGCATTCAAGAGAATCCAATAGTTGAGTACGACCCCAATAGCCAACACACTCCTAACTTAGAGCAGTTTTGGGTTCCAGCACCTACACCGGCTAACTCTATCCCAAGTTATACATCGAGTCACACTTCTAGGACACCGAGTGAGGATTTCGAATCACTAGGAGAGAGAGATACATGTCTAATAACGCTAGTTTTGGTATGGGTGAGGGAGACCTACCGTATCGTCCCATGAAAGAACTCCTATATCCTAAGCAAACGGTCACCCTTAGATGAATTCTACTTTTGTACAATGCTAGACAGTTCCATTTTTATAACGGGTTGATACAAATTCTCTCCACTTTCTATGGCATGGATTTGGAGAAACCATATTTCCACATACGTGAGTTCGAAGAGGCCTGCGACACGTTTAATGATCAAGCTTGCACGCAAGACGTCGTTCGCCTAAAACTTTTTCCTTTTTTCTTTTTCCTTTTTCCTTAAAGTATTAAGCTAAGACCTATCTGTGGTCTTTATTGTCGAACTCAATTACATCTTGGAAGGATATACAATCCAAGTTTCTTTTGAAGTTCTTTCCCCAACATAGAACCAACTCCGTCAAGGCTCAAATTCAAGCTTTTCAACAATAAGATAATGAGTCATTTGATCGGTGTTGGGAATGATTCCAAGAATTAGTTAACGCTTTCCAACATCGTGGATTCGAAAAGCATCATCTCATCTTTTTCTTCCATCATGGGCTAACTATAGCGTCTAAGCAACTCGTTCAAACTATGTGTGAAAGATCGTTTTGGGAGATAGATACTAACGATGTTGATGTTCATCTTAAGTATGTCATTGAGACTACTCAATCATGGGACACATCTGAACCCAATGCTAAAAATCAGGTTCGACAAACGTCCACTACTCCTTCCGCGTCCAGAATTTACAATTTGGACAAGGATGTTGAGTGGGATTATAGGTTTAATCAAGTTGCTAAGAAAATAGAGGATGTTCGTGGATTCCACTCAAGAGAAACTATCGAATCCACCTGAGCCGTGAAAGAGAAGGTGTGTGCTATTTGTTAGGTGGGCCATTCAATAACGGAATGTTCGATGATACCCACCTACAAAGTCATGCTTAATGAGAAAGTGGAAGAGATTATGGGATTTAAGGGAAATTTTAATGCCCCGCATAGGAACTCATATTACCCTTCGTGGAGGAAGTATCCTGGTTTTAGCTATGGGAAACAACAAGTTGCGTTGAATCCTAATTCACATATTGCCCCTCCTCCACGTCCACATTTCCAACACGCTCCATAAATGAAAATACATATGCAAGCACCACCTCACGCACCATACATCACCCAATCATGGAGGACTCTCGAGGATAGTTTAAATCAATTCATCAAATCTCAAAATGCAACCAGCGCTAAGCATGAGCGAATGTTCACTGAGATCAACTATAGTATCTCTAGTTTGCAAAACGTTTTAAATATCCAAGAGAAGGGCAAGTTTCCAGCCCAAGTCCAAAGACCTCCTCAAGGTCAAGTTAATGTTAGCTCTACCTCCCATGATCAGCAAAAGTAATGTCAAGCCGTCACCACTCTACAAAGTGGGTGAGTCATTGATTTATCACCTCCCCCACACGACACACCTAAAGACAAGGAGGTTTTTTCCAGCACGAAATAGGCCGAAGATGCCCCCTTGAATAAGATTGACAATGATGACACTATCGAATCGAAAGTCGTAGTGAAACCGCTGACCGCTGCCCCATTCCCTCAATGATTGGCTCCACCCCAAAAGGGAGCCTCCCATGCAGATGTGCCAGATGTCCTTAAGCAAGTAAATTTGAATTTGATGTTTCTCGATGCCATCCAGCCAACTCCTGCCTATGCCAAAGTCATTAAAGATTTATTGATAGTGAAAAGAAGGCTAAAGGTGAAAAAGAATGTCTTTATAGCACAAAATGTGAGCTCCGTTCTACTTAACAACCTCCCACCAAAGTTTAAGGATTCGGGTGCACCTATGATTTCGAGAATTATTAGAGAAAATCGAATAGAAAAAGCCTTGCTTGATTTAGGGGCGAGTGTCAACATTCTTCCCTACTCCATATATAGGCAGCTCAATTTGGGTGACCTTAAGCCCACATGAATCAGTCTCCAACTAGCGGATCACACAGTGAAGATACCTCGAGGAATTTTCGAGGACGTGATAGTCCAAGTGGACACATTCTACTTCTCAGTAGACTTTGTCATTTGGGACATGGATCCCTCCATCCATTCTAACAATCATGTTACCATTATTCTAGGCCGCCCATTCTTAGCCACGGCTAACGCTTTAATCAATACACACAATGGGAAAATGTAACTCACTTTCGGGAACATGACTCTCGAGATGAACATTTTCAATATTACTAACTAAGTGTGTGAAGAAGATTAAATTAATGCAATCAATCTTATAGAGGAGATAGCAGAGGAGAACATTGAGAGAACCACTAGTGGGGACGCCTTAGAAACATTCTTGGTGAGAAGTGAGGAGAGCGAGGTTTCGCATACCGAGTTTGAGTGATAGGTAGAGGGGTTAAAAGAGCTATTAGACGAGGGACCATCAATTGAGGACTTCAGAGATATTAACGGGTTTCTAAATTCGAGGAGCTACCCCAGAGGGAGTCATCCATGATCCCCTCCAAAGAAAAATTTTCCACCCTCGAATTAAAGAAACTACCCTCTAATGTAAAATATGCTTATTTAGGAGAGGATTAGACACTTCATGTTATTGTCTCCTCTAGCCTAGATAAAGAGCAAGAGGGTAAGTTGTTAGAAATTTGAGGAAGCACATAAGTACTTTTGGTTGGAGCGTAGCAGATTTGAAAGGTATAAGTCCCTTGATTTGTACCCATAAAATCCACCTTGGGGAGGACGTGAAGCCCTCGAGGTAAATGCAAAGAAGACTGAACCCAATAATGAAAGAGGTAGTGCGAGCTGAAATTATTAAGTTATTGGATGTCGTGATCATCTACCCAATCTCGGATAGCAAATGGATAAGTCCCATTCAAATCGTCCTGAAGAATTCGATAATGAATGTGGCCGAGAATGCCAAGGGTGAGTTAATTCCCCAACGTACCATCCCCGGGTGGCGCATTTTCATTGATTACCAGAAACTCTGTGCGGGCACAAGAAAATATCATTTCCCCTTTCCATTCATCGATTAAATGCTAGAGCGTGTAGAGGGAAACCCGTATTATTGCTTCCTAGATGGTTATTTAGGATATAACCAAATATAGGTAGATGGCTTAGACCAAGAGAAGACGACTTTCACATGTCCATTTGGCACGTTTGACTACAAACGGATGAGTTTTGGTTTGTACAATGCACCTGCAACTTTTTAAAGGTGTATGCTTAGTCTCTTTAGCGACATGGTTGAAAGAGGTTTGGAAGTTTTCATGGATGATTTTAGCATTTTTTGCCCTTCTTTCGACCTTTGCCTTGCGAATCTTGAGAAAGTTCTAGCTCGGTGTGTGTAAAAGAACTGGTGTTTAATTGGTAAAAATTCCATTTCATGGTAACGAAAGGAATAGTTCTTGGCCACATAGTGTCGTCCAAGGGAATTGAAGTAGATAGGGCCAAAATAGATGTCATAGTTGAGCTACACCCACCTAAATCACTAAAGGATGTGCACTCCTTCTTGGGCCATGCGGGGTTTTATAGAAGGTTTATCAAGGATTTTAGTGCCATCGCTAGGCCCTTGAGTAACCTCCTTATGAAGCATTCCCCCTTTGAGTGGAATGAATCATGCCAAGGTGCTTTCAAAAAATTGAAAAGCATGCTCATTTCCTCTCCCATCATGCAAGCTTCGGATTGGTCTCTACCATTCGAGCTCATGTGTGATGTGAGGGATTACACAATTGGGGCTATTTTAGGCCAAAGAAAGGATAACAAAGCTCATGTCATCTGCTATACTATTCAGACTTTAACCGGACCGCAACTCAATTACTCCACCACAGAGAAAGAATTGTTAACGGTATTGTTTTCCCTTAACAAATTTTGCTTGTACCTCATTTTTCCACCCATCACCTTCTTTACCTACCACGCGGCGCTAAAATATCTCCTTACTAAGAAAGATGCTAATCCGCGCCTCATAAGGTGGATCCTACTCCTAGAAGAGTTTAATCTATCAATTAAAGACAAATAAGGGGTAGAAAATGTCATTACCTATAATTTGTCATGGATCTCATCTGATGTGCCTAGTGATCCCATACCCATAGATGAGTATTTCCTAGATGAGCAACTATTTGCCACCTCTTCTCTTTCCTAGTTTGTGGACATATTTAACTATCTTGACAAGGGAGCCATCCGTCCAAATTGGATACCACAGGAAAAGAAGAGGTTCATTAATTGGTTCCTTATATTTTTCTATGATGATCCATTTCTATTATAATATTGTGTGGACCAAATCATCTGACGTTGTGTACTGGATGACGAGACTCATAGCCTCATTCATTTCTATCATACGCAAGCGTGTGGAGTCCACTTTTCCATGAATAAGACGATCACTAAGATTTTTCAAAGTGGCCTCTATTGGCCCACAATATTCCGAGATATGAACTCTTATTGTAAATCTTGCGATAGGTCTTTAAGGATGAAAGATATTACTCGATGAGACATGATGCCATTAACCCCTGTACCCATCATCAAGATATTTGATTGTTGGGATATTGACTTCTTGGGCCCTTTACCTCCGTCCTTTGGCTTCCTATACATCCTCATTGTGGTATATTACGTGTCTAAATGGGTAGAGTCCAGAGCTACCAAAATGAATGACAATAAAGTGGTGATTAAGTTCTTTCAAGAACACATACTCTCTCGCTTCGGTTCTCCGAAGGAAATAATTAGTGATAACGGTAAGCATTTTTTCAATAGGCCATTTCAAAAGATTATGAGGAAGTATGGAGTTGTTCACAAGGTTGGAACAACTTATCACTCTCAAACGAGTGGCCAAGTCGAGCTAGCGAATCATGAAATCAAAAACATTCTTAAAAAACCATCGATCCTAATCGAAAAGATTGGTCCCTTAGATTGAACGATGCGTTTTGGGCTTATAGGACCTGTGGTGACAATTATTCAACACATATAAATGAGAGAAGCGCAATCACCAAGGAAAATAAAATAAGATAAAATGCCAATCACACAACACAATATGTACATGATTCAGCAAGAATTCCTACGTCCACGGTGGTGCAGTCAGTATTATTTTGATATACTCAGGGGAGAGTTTATAGAGAATACAGTGCGTGCCCTTTTGCCCCAGGCTTAGGGTTTATTATATACATGTCTGTTCTTGAGGAGTGGGGGTGTTGGACTCCCCCACATTTACCATTTTCTCCTGGAACATCTCTATACAAGAACCTAGAGGAGACTAAGTCGTAGTTCTAATTGGTTAAGGCGAGGGGTCCGAATTTTGGGCCGATTTTATTAGGCTACTCGTCCGGGTCCATAATGCTAACTTCGGGTACCTACAATTGCCCCTAAAGTTATTGGGCCACAAGTTGGGCTCAATAAATTTAAATGATTTATCATAATGACACTTTTGTTAATCGTGTAACTCTTCCCAAAGTCGATAACTGATTTAGGCGGTAGTTGCATCGTGTCCTGTGCGCGATGATTGGGAACGTTTAAAAGCTATTTGGAGCAGCGTTCCACAGTTGTCGTTTCAAATTTTTGAGCATTCATTCACCTTCTGCGAGTTTTAGCGGTTGTGTATTCTTCTCTGAACCTTCATTTTCTTCGCTGTCACTCTCTCTCGTCATCTGGGCTTGTTATCTTTCATCTCGTAAGTCCTCTTTGCTCTTTCTTTGTGCTTCTTTTGTTGAGTTTTCTCTGAATTTTCTATTTTTAGGGTTTACAAATGTCAAAGATAGGTAATAGGTCATTGTCTGAGTTTAGGAAGTTCTATAATATCCCAGAGTGGGTAGAGATTGAGTGCGCCTCTCTCCCTAAGAATGTTAGAGAGATAGAGGGCGCTCATTGGATTCCTGTCTTGTTGCTTTCTCAAGGGGGCTTACTTTTCCTCCAAATAATTTGTTCCTTCATTTCTTTGGTTATTTCAACATTGTCCCTGCATAGTGTTCGCCCAATGTATGGAAGATAGTTAATGGTGTCCATAGAATAAATCAACTTTATGGCACTAAACTAGGGCTCGTCAAAGTTTGCTTTTGTTATTCCTTCTCTCGAACCAACTCTGGTCTTCTTTACCTCAAGGCCAGGAGTCCTAACAGGGTATTGGTAGTAAATTTACCTGATTCCCACAAGGACTACTGGTAAGATGGCTTTCTTGCTAGGAATTGGTAGTTCTCCCCCCATACTGAGGGGTCGAGGTCTGATAGATTCACTGTCCCCTTTTATGGGGAAGAGTACATAGGTAGTCTTTGCTCTGCCCTTTTTATTTCTTCGTTAATGTGTGATTTTTCTGACACTTTCCTATTTTCTTTTCAGCATGGACAAAGAACCTGGATCCTGCCCTCAGCGAGGTTCAAACTTCCGAGCTGATTAAAGTTTCGAATATCAGGGAACCCTTCGCTGACGTTGAACATCCCCGGTTTGCTGCTTTCCTTCTCGAGTACAAGAACATTGGGTCCAGTTTTATTGTAAGGCCCATGGATAGCGTCCCTGAGTTTGATACTTCTGAAGAAGTTACTACTGATCCCATTCAATTGGACGAGGAAGAGAGAAGTTCTGAGAGTGATATTGGAGGAGGTGCTGAAGGTGGTTTCAGCGAGGAGAGTTCCAACAGTGACAGTTCTTCTAGCTCAGAAGAGGTTTCTGAAGCCCAAGATCCTTCAAGTACATCCAGCAGCTCTAGTGAGGAAATGGTTCCCCAAAGAAAAAATTTGATCCATGATGATGATGATGATGTGCTCCTCGCTCAAAGGTCGAAGAAGTAGAAGTCCATCAGTGGGACTGTTACTACTGGTTCTCGGCCTGCTGCTCAGGACCAGGAGAAGAAGAGAAAGGAAGAAGAGCAGGTGAGAGAGAGAGAGGAAGAAGGAAGAAGAGAAGAAGAAGGTTGAGGAGAAAAAGAAGGTTGAGGAAAAGAAGAGGGTTGACGAGAAAAAGAGGGTAGAGAAGGAAAGGGAGGAGGAGAGGAGAAAAATGGAAGCGAGGACGAAGACTGGGCAGGCCATAGTGCCTATCTCCGCATTACCAGAGGTGGCCTCGGTTGCCAGTTCTCCTCAACTGGCCCCTGCACTGCTTGAGAGAGAAGTCCTTCCTGCTAATCACCAAAGGGCGATGGGGACTGACCAGTTAGCCTTGCAAGCGAGTCAGAGGCTAGGCTTGGTAAGTCTGTTTCTTTTTTTCTAATGCTCGTCAGATTATGTCCGATTCTTTCTTATAATATCTTCTTTCACTTGCAGTTTGTGACTGATTTTCCTGTGCTCTATCGCTCTCGCGATGAGCTGATCAATAAGAATGTCGAGCTAGATAAGAAGAATGTTTCTTTGAAAGTGAAGAGTGACGAGCTCGACAATAGCTTGAAGGCTACTAATGATTCTCGGACATCTTCTGATATGACACTTGGTAAAGCCAATCTAGAGAGGGAGGCGGCGGTCAAAGAATTGAATGAATTGTGGTAGGCCTATGACTTGGTCTGCTCAAGCAAGCTGGCGGTGGTGGAGGAGAATAAAGTGGTAACCGAGAAGCAGAGGGAGAAGGAGTCTGAGGCTTCCACTATTAAGGAGGACTCGTATAACTCTGGGTGGGCTGCCGCATATGAAGAATTTGAGGTTCAGATAGGCTACATCAGCTGTTTGAACTTCAAGAAGGGCTGGAATAAGGCCCTCTTAGTTGTCGGGGTGGATGTTGCCTCTCCCTTATTCGATGAGCACGATCCAGGCCCAAAACCTACTGTGGATGAAGCTCCTTCCCCAGCCATCGAAGGTGCTGATCCTGCTTCCCAATCAGTTCTTGTCGATTCCCTTCCTGCTCGGGCGACAGAAGTTATCCCTACTGAGGGAGGTTCCCCTACTGCTGCTGATAAGGGGAAGCACCCAGCTTCTTTTGAACAACCAGAGGTCGCCAGCAGATTTCTCCTTAGAGTTCTTTTTGTATTTTTATTTGTAATGTTCCTTTATGTTTCTCGATGTACTCTGATCCTTTTAAGTATTAATGAAATGAGAAGGTTTCTTCCCTCAGTGTACTGATTCATTTTATCCTTTACTGCTCTTTTATGACCTGTAGTTGATTGACGTAGATGACTATATACCATCCACTTCTCAATTGGGAAGAATGCTTGGTCATGATGTGAGTCATGAGGTTCATCATACCTAAGTGAGAATTTGCAAATCGCTGTGATTGAGGAACAAGCGTTTTATAGAGCAGACTGAACTCATTGTTAAACTGAAAGATAGGCTCCAGGAGATGGAAGAGGTTGGAGCTTCTGTTCAAAAGGAGGTGAATACTCTGAGAGCAAGACTCCTCTATGCTACCGAGATTAACCAAGTTGGAGAAATTCTACAACAGGAGAATGAGTCTTTGAGGAGGGAAGTGTTGCTCCTCAGGGAGCACGCGCCGAGCACGACGCCTTGCATTTTAAGGGGTTCCTCCTCATTGTGAGATGGCGCAGGACCGAGTGACATTCCTCTGGTAATACGAGGCTCTACCCCATCGACTGTTCTGCGAACTGGTACAAATGCAAAAAGCCCAGCTAGGGAAACGGATGAGCTTCGTGAAGATGTTCGTCGGGCTTACGTTATTGCTGCTGGGCTTCAAACGGATGTCACACGGCTAAGGCATCTGTTTAAGAGAGGACCTCGGTGAGTATGGGCTTATGGTTACAATGAAGGTTGGGTGGATGCTCCAACGAGGCTGACAGAGTTTAAAGAGCTCGCCTTTATCAGGGGGTGGTTGAGTTCCCTAAAGGAGCTACAAGTTCCAAGGAACTCAATACTCTGGTACCGTCATGAGATCTCCCCTTCCACTTTAAGGCATAATCCCTTCAGGAGGGATGATCAGTGGATCCCCATCGATGCCATCCCTCGATAGCTGTTGGAGTCAGATACGAATGAGGTTGAGGAGGGACTAGCTCCTCATCCGAATGACGATCAAAGAGCACAAGTTGCTGATTATCTTGTACAGAGGCCTCAGCCTCATTAATATTTTCCCAGTTGTAACTCTGTACACATATGTAATGAAGCAATGTAGTATTGATGCTTTGGGCGGTTTCGCCGATTATACATGGGTTGATTATTTTGTTGTGACGAAGTAATATAAAATTTATGTTTTGGGCGAACTTGTCGACTAAACAAGTGTTGTATATTTCTTGCATCATTTATTCTTTGCTTAATAATCTTGGGCCTCTCTTGGCCGACTAGATTGGTAGGTTTGCATTGTCGAGTAAGTGTCCCTCCAGTCCAGTATGCTTATGGGATACCATTATGCCTTACTTTACCTTTTAGGTCATGTCATCACATTCCCTTAGGCCTACGTGTGGCATTTGGCGAGGACACACCTGGTGTTGCATGTTCTATCCGATCAGGGTTTTACTGACCAGTCATTGTTTGGAGACCAGTTTGACTTGGCCAAATTGCCTAAGGATCTCCTGTAGGCCTTCATATATTACCAGGGGAAATGCTAAGAGGTTATTCTTGTTTCATAATGAAAACCTGAGGAGGGTGTTTTCCCTGCTATAGCGTACTGAGTAGTGTTCCTGTTACTTGGAAAGGGTGTGCAAGTTAGAAAGTTCACTTATTAGTTAGCTAACACCTCATAGAATGCAACTGCCAAACAACTTTTATTAATCGTAAGTAAATGAGCTGCCAAAATCTGGTAAAAAATCGAAAGAAAAAAAAAAACTAGAAATAGAATTTCTTAAGATTTACTACATTTCATGCTCAAGGGTATTTCTCTGCCCTCCAGCGTTTCTAAGTGATAGGCTCCTTGCATGTCATCTCTTCTTATCTTGAATGGTCCTTCCCAGTTTGGCCCTAACTTGCCATCTGATGGTTTCACTGCGCTACCAAGGACTTTCCTTAGGACATAGTCACCAATTTGGAATGCCCTTGGATTGACCTTCATGTTATAGTGCTTTGCGAACTGTTGATGGTAGCTCGCCAATTTTACCAAGGCAAGTTCTCTGCGCTCATCTGTTAGGTTGAGTTCAGCGAGCAATGCTACATCATTCTGGCCTTGGTTGACAAGGGTGGACCTCGTAGTTGGTAGGCCTTATTCTAATGGGATGATCGCTTCCATTCCATTGTTTAGTGAGAATGGGGTTTACCCCATTGCCCGTCATGGGGTAATGTGGTAGGCCCACAGAATATGTGGCAGTTCATTCACCCATGCACCTTTGGATTGCTTTAATCGTTTCTTTATCCCATCCATCACTGTTTTGTTGGAAGCTTCAGCTTGACCATTGCTCTGAGGATACGCCACCAAGCTTAAATAGTGCCTGATCCCGTGCTCATTGTAGAAACTCTGGAAAGGGCCACTTTTGAACTGTGTCCCGTTATCAGTAATGATGGTTTTGGGGATTCCAAAACGGGTAATTATGTTTTTCCATATGAATCTCATTATATTTGCATCTCGAATGTTTGTCAGTGGCTCTGCCTCGATCCATTTGGTGAAGTAATTCGTTGTGACCAACAGAGGTTGCCTGAGGCGGTCGGAAGTGGTCCTACGATATCCATTCCCCATTGGATGAAGGGCCAGGGGTTGGTGAGTGATCTTAGGTTGTTGGCAGGTTGGTGAACCATAGGGGCGTGTAGTTGACATTTCTTGCACTTGCGAGCGTACACTGCTAAATCTTTTTGCATATATGGCCACCAGTAGCCTTCCTTCATAGCTCAAAAAGATAGTGATCTTCCTCCTATATGGCTCACAAAAATTCCTTTGTGGAGCTCGTGTAGAATCCGCTCGACATTCCTCGGGTGAACACATTGTAGGTAAGGGCCGGAGAACGATCTTTTATACAGCTTTCCCTCAGGAGATAAGTGAAAGCGAGCAACTTTGACTCTTATCTGATGATTGGTCTTTCTATCACTTGGAAGTGTGACATCCTTCAAATATTCCTTTAAAGGGTCCATCCAACTGGGTGCTGATTCAATCTGGAGCATATGTTACGTGCCCGGTAGCTCGTTGCTTTGGTTGATGCTCGGGTGAGTGAGGAAGTTGATGGGGATCGTTCCTTTTAAGTCGTAATTGATCGACAAACTCAGGGCTGTTAGGGCGTCAGCATGGATGTTCTGTCCTCTGGGAAATTACTGAAAACTGACTTCCTCGAAGCTGGCCATCAATCTCTTGGCCATGGCGAGCCATTCTTTCATCTCTTACGTTGTAGTCCCCACTTATCTGATTGGAGACTAATTGTGAGTCGTTGAACACCTGTAACTACTTCGTTCCCAAAGTATGTGCCTTCTGGATGCCGGCTATCAAAGCTTCATATTCTGCCTCATTGTTGGAGGCTTCAAATCCAAGCCTAATTCCTTGTTTGAGGATTGTATCTTCTGGAGTAATAAATACAATGCCCACTCCTTCCCCCTTTGAATTGGAGGCTCCATCAATAAATAATTTCCAAATCCACTCCGTTTTGTGGTTCCTTCCTTGCTTCATGGGTTGAGGTTGGTCTAGGGGATGCTCTCCTGTGAATTCAGCTATAAAATCAGCAAGGACTTGTCCCTTGATTGCATTCCTTAGTTGAAATTGGATGTCAAATCCTCTGAGCTCGACTGACCATTTAGTCAGTCTACCTGACAGATCCTCTTTCCTCAAGATTTCTTTAAGGGGGTGCGATGTAAGAACAATGATGGTTTGAGCTTCAAAATAGTGCTTCAATTTCCTTGAATCTACTACGAGTATGAAGGCGAGCTTCTCTAGTGGTAGGTATCGCTGCTCAGCCTCTAATAGAGTCTTTCTCATGTAATAAACGGGGTGTTGAATTCCCGCTTTCTCACACACCAACGCAGAACTCACGGCATGGTTGGAAACGGCAAGGTATAAGTATAAGGAATCACTTTCTTGAGGTATGACGAGCAGGGGTGGTGAGATAAGGTAGTCCTTGAGCTCGTTCAATGCTTGCGAGCAATCTTGATTCCATCCTATGGTCTTGTTTCCCTTCAAGAGCTGGAAGAATGGTTTGCACTTCTCGGAGGATTTCGAGATAAAATGGTTTAAGGCAGTGAGCATGCCAGTGAGCTTCTGTACGTCTCATACTGTGCGAGGGGGCTGTACCCTATTGATTGCGTTAATATGATCCGGGTTATCCTCGATGCCTCTCTTACTGACCAAGTAACCAAGAAATTTTCCTAACTGGACACCGAAAGAACACTTGCTCGCGTTGAGATTCATTCGGTATTTCCTGAGGATCTCAAAGGTTCTCGACAGGTCTGAGAGGTGGTCTTCTTTACTTATATTTTTAACGATCATATCGTCGATATAGACCTCCATGGTGTCTCCCATTTGGTCTTTAAACATGTTGGTGACAAACTGCTGGTAGGTTGCCCCTGCATTTTTGAGCTCGAAGGGCATAACTTTGTAATAGTGTAACTTGACGGTGGTGATGAATGATGTCTTGTCCTGGTCAGGTGCATACAGAGGTATCTGATAATACCCTGAGTATGCATCCAGAAAACTCATTCTTTTGTGAGCTGCTGTAACATCCACCAATTGGTCATTTTTTTAAGGGGGAAACTATCCTTAGGGCAAGCCCTGTTAAGCTCAGTGAAGTCGATGCAGACTCTCCATTTCCCGTTATTCTTTAAAACTACTACTGGGTTGGATAACCATTTAGGGAATTGAACCTCCCGTATAAATCCTGCATCTAGCAATTTCTCAACTTCTTTCTATATGGCTTTTGCCTTCTCGGGCGCAGTTCGCAGTGCCTTCTGAGTGATAGGTTTGAAAGTTGGGTCGACATGCAACCGATGACAAATCACTCTGGGACCAATTCCAGGCAGCTCGTATGGTTCCCATGCAAAAACGTCTATGTTGCTTCTCAACAAAATCGTTAATTCCTTTTTTTCTTGATCTGTGAGAGAAGCTCCAATCAAGAATACCCTGTCCTTCTCATTACCACCGGCTGTAACTTCCTCCAAGTTTTCCACGACTCGCTCAGAGGGGAGGATCCTGGTCTCCTCCACTCCGGGTCTTCTATACCTTAAGTGTTATTTTTAAGGTATCATACCTTCATGATCCTCGACCTGCTCATTGGGATTCCCGGCCTTCTTCTCTGGTCTAGGGAGGATAGACGCTATGAAGCACCTTCTTGCCATTTCTTGATCGCCATGGATCTCCATTACTCCTTGCTCGGTGACATACTTGAGTTTTTGATGGTAAGTCAAGGGGACTACCTTCATCGCATGTAGCCATCCTCTACCAAGGATAGCTTGGTATGGTGAGTCAATGTCGACTACCAGAAACTCAATCATCTTGGAGATACTTCCTGCCCTTACCTGTAGCACAATCTTCCCCAGTGGGATAGTCACTTTTCCAGCGAAGCCAACTAGAGGGACAGTGGCCTCCTTCAGGCCGGTGATGCTCAACTTCAATTTTCTGAACAGATCGAGATACATTACTTAGGATGAGCTTCCTTGTTCGATGAGCAACTTATCGATGTCATAGTTGGCGATCCTGAGCGTAATGATCAAGGCGTCATGGTGTGGGGTTCTTACTCCCACCAGATCTTCATCTATAAACACGATATGCTTGCTATAGTCGACTTCATCTGCTCGTCGATGTTTTCCTAATTGGGTCTTCGCTAGATCGATCTGAAAAGCTTGCATTACTGTTGTAAGCTTTTTTACCTCCATCCGAGATAAATTCCCCTAAATTTGCTTCATATCAGATGCCCCATGGATTACTTCGAATTCATAGCCAGCATCGTCTTCGAGTACATTGTCAGGTCTTGCTTATCCATTGGCAGCAACTTTCTCTGCTTTCTTTTCCACAAACTTGTTCAGATGCCCAGACTGGGCCAGTTCTTCGAGGTGGGACTTAAGAGCTTTGCAATGCTCAGTCTTATGTCCTCCTTTTTTATGAAAAGCGCATTGTTTCTCTTTGAGGGATCCCCTCCCATCTTTTTGGGCCACTTAATAAATGGCTCATCTTTGATCTTTGTGAGAATCTTGTAAATTGGTTCTCTGAAGACAGTGTTGACTGCCTGGAATACTTTTGACACATTATTCTTACCTCCGTTCTTGGATCCATTCTTACCCCCATTCTTTCCCCCTTTATTCTGGTTCTCAGCTTTATCGTTACCTTTGGCATTGAGCTTAGTTCGATCATTCTCCCCCGTGCTGAAGCGGGTCACAACCTCCACCTTAGCGTATTTCTCAATACGAGTCATCTGGTCATCGATGGTCATGGCCTCTTTCTTCGTCAGGGACTGGTATAGAAGGGAAGAGCTGGGTAGCCCAATTTTGAAGGAGGCTACTGCTACCTACTTCGAGCAGTCCTCAATCTCGTTGAATAACTCCCGGTACCTCTTCGCGTAGTCTCGAAGGGTCTCTTGAGATGTCTTTTTCATTGTTAGCAAAGCATCCATCCTTTTAGGATGGGAGCTACTAGTAATGAAGCGGGCCGTAAAGAGCTCAGCCAGGGACTTAAAGCTCCTGATAGACCTGTGAAGGAGCCTTTCGAACCATTTATATGCCACGTCATGCAGGCTTGAGGGAAAAATTCAACACATCAGTGCATCTCGGTGATTCTAGAGGGTCATGGCTTGCTTGTACTGCCTAACGTGATCAATGGGATCAATTTTTCCATCATAAATCTTGAATCTTGGAATAATGACTTTCTTGGGGGATTCCTCTTCTTCTAGTTCCCTCGAGAAAGGGGATTTCATCTGGGTCTTGAGAGCTCGTCTAGCAAGCTCCATGGTCGATCTTGCACCGCTATGTGCTCGGTGTTGGTCCATCTCCCTTCGGAGTAAATTTCGTATGTTCTCATTACTGTGAGCTGGGCTCCTATAACGAAGAGTCGGTCGCTGGTCCTCGAGTGAGTTGCTGCCTGACTCGTGCCTTTCACTCTTTTAGGATTCACGCCTAGGGCTCCTTCCTCGGCTGTGAGACTTGCTCGCCTGAGATCTAGGAGTGCGGTACGGACATTGCCTAGTGCTGTAATGGACCTCTTTCTCCATCTTCTCTAATTTCCTTTTGAGGCGAGCATTCTCAGCCTCCTGCTTGCGAGAGGACTCCCTTTGCTCTTGGAGCCTTGCCTTATAGGAATCAATCAACCTTGAGATTTGCATGGACCTCGCTGGTCCTTGGCTTTCTTCTGAGGCTGGCCTCTCTGGGGGAGCCCTTTGATCTTAACACCAAACTTCAGATCTGATCCTACGAGGAGCAGGTTATTCTTGGATATCTCCTGCCTGAGGAGCATTACTGCTATGACCAGACATTTCGAACTCCTTTGTTGGTGTGGGATTTCTCAGGGAAGACAAATGTTCCCACAAATGACGCTAATTATGGTGACAATTATTCAACATAAATAAATGAGAGAAGCGCAATCACCAAGGAAAATAAAAGAAGATAAAATGTGAATCACACAACACAGTATGTACGTGGTTCAGCAAGAATGCCTACATCCATGGTGGTGCAGTCAATATTATTTCTATATACTCTGGGGTGTATTTATAGAGAATACAGTGTGTGACCTTTTTCCCCAGGCTTAGGGCTTATTATATACATGTCTGTCCTTGAGGAGTGGGGATGTTGGACTCCCCCACGTTTACCATTTTCTCCTGGAACATCTCTATACGAGAACCTGGAGGAGACTAAGTCGTAGTTCTATTTGGTTAAGGCGAGGGGTCCGGATTTTGGGTCAATTTTATTAGGCTACTCGTCCGGGCCCATAATGCTAACTTCGGGTACCTACAGGACCGCATACAAGAATTCCCTCAGGATGTCCCCATTTCGCTTTGTCTATGTCAAGCCATGCCATCTCCCCGTGGAGTGAGAGTATAAAGCTTATTGAGCGATCAAGAGGTTGAACTACAGTTTGGATAAAGCCAGTGAAACATGCAATATTCAATTTAATGAGTTGGAAGAGATGCGCAATGATGCGTATGAAAACGCTAAGATTTCCAAATAACAGATGAAACTTGCACATGATAAGATGATCCGACGTAAGGAGTTTCATTCTGAAAAAAAAAGTTCCTATCTATAACTTTAGTCTATATTTGTTTCCTGGAAAATTGTGATCAAGATGGACGGGCCCATTCGTTGTAAAAAATGTATTCCCCCATGGAGAAGTAGAATTGGAAGATCCAAAGGGGGGAGATACATTCAAAGTTAATGGACAGCGCCTAAAGCCATATCTAGAGGCGTATTTGGAAGAAGTCGACACGATCTGGTTATTGAACCCCGTTTACGGGGTTGAGTGAGCTATAACACAGAGGTCGTCTCACCCCCGGCGTGCATGGGATTACTCTTGTGTACACTAGTTAGAATTAGGTTAGGGTAGTTAGGAGTCCGTAAGTGTAAGTCATGAGAGTGTAGGAGTTAAAACATGCGTTTCGTGAGGGGATGGAAAGTTTCGAGGGAATTCATGCGTTGGAATAATTGGGAGAGTGTTCGATACTTTGAGAGTGAAAGAATTCAGGCTTAAAAGAGGAGAAAAGAGTTTATGTTCCCAACGAACCGTACTGATGCCACTGGACCGGATCGGTTCGGTTTGGGAAAATTTGAAATAAAAAAGAGGGGAACCAGACCGGTTCGCCCCTGGAACCTGGACCGGTTCGACCTCTGCAGAATTTTTGCCCCTTCCCAAGATGCTTCCCCCAATCTCTTCACTTCCCTCCTAATTCGATTTTTCCCTCAATTCTTCCCCCATTTTCCCTCTATTCCTCCCCCTTTTTCTCCCTCCAGATACTTCCCACCCACACCACCTATAAAATCCCACCTCTCCTATGCTTTTCTCCCCACTCTAGAAAATTCCCTCCCATACATACATACTCTCTCTCTCTCTCTCTCTCTCTCTCTCTCTCTCTCTCTCTCTCTCTCTATATATCTATCTATCTATCTATCTATCTATTTGTCTATCTATCTATCTCTCATTTTCCAGCAACACAAAATTTTCACATGGCCAACCGAGCTCCACCCGTCAAATACACCTCCACCGAAGTCCTCCCAGATGGTAACGGGGACTACCATTCTCGTATAGAACGCATATGGTGCGAGCAGTTTTTCACCTCATCCCGTAAACTCCATATTGACCTCCTAGTTTAATGGCAGGAACTACCCCCCACCATCACTAACCTTTTCAGCCCTAGGGGGTGGTTCCAATTCTTCAACAAACCCCACGAGGTGGTATGGGGGAGGAGGAGGTCCAATATTTCTATGGTTCCCTCATCCTCATAGGCGAGTTCGAGGCCCAAGCATTTGTTGACGGTCGGCCCATCCCCTTCTCTTTGGACATTTTGTCCCAGAAGCTTACGGCCAAGGGGTTTTCGATCTCGAAAAGATTTGACTACCCAAGTGATGCTGCACCCGTGCCCAAAAGTACCTGCATAGCCCGACTTGCACCGGGTGAAAATTGGGTTAAAAAAACTTTTTCGATGGGCGCTTAAATGATAAAGTCCATATCACCTTCCACATTATTTGCGCCAACCTCTTCCAAACATCCAATGATTCAGCGATGCTCCCTCGCCAAGCTATACTCGTCTACCACCTTTTTAATCCCAACACTACCACTCACCTTGGCCTCACATTCTACGTCGACGTCCACTATGCGGCCTTGGATAAAAACGGCACGGCTCCTCTCCCATATCCCCGCCACATCACCTATATACTCGCCGATGCCGACATAGCGCCACCCCGGGAGTTTCCCCGCATCCCAAAGCCCATTGGGCAGGAATCACGCAATCGAAGTGCAAAACAATGGGAGATTATAAGAGCAACAGTGGTCGAGGTTGATGATTCTGATGAGGAAGAGGCGGACTCCGATTACGAGAAGCATGAAGAAGCAGAGGACATAGAGATGACCGAGAACGCTGAGGAAGAGTATGATGAAACGGTCGATTCTGACTATGAGTCAGAGGGAACGAACCTTGATCAGCGGATTTTCGCATTGGAAACACGCTTTGACGATTTCATTAATGAATACCGTACCGACCACCAAGCGGACTGTCGAGCGTACCAGCGCGATACAAGTATGATGCATCGCCTTCAAGCTGAGCTTTATCGACTACATATGGGTGTTCCACCCCTGCCCTATTTTTATGAACCATATGAACCAAATGCTCCCGGAACATCCCACCCACCACCTCAGTAGCCAGTTGTTGGTTTGGTTATTTGTATTTTGTAATGGAGAACTATGAACTTCCTATCTTTTCATTTCATATACTTTCTTGTGATTATTGTTGCATTTTGTCCTTTGTTTATTTTTCTATGCATTCTCTCTTTAATTTTGATTTTAGTCCTTTTGCATAAAGACTTTGCAAAAGTCTAAGTTAGGAAGGGTACGCACGCGCTTCAAAATTTCACAAAGTTCAAAATGCCCAATAACCAAAAAAATTAGAAAATTTCAAAAATTTCCAAAAAAAATTAAAAAAGTCTAAAAGCCAAAAATATTTTCTTTCAAATAAATAAAAATTGGAATTTAAATTTTTCAAAAATGTCACTAAAATTTTGTTTGAAGTCTCAATTTTTAAAAAACTAAATGCACAAAGCCGAAATTGATCAAAGATGGAAATTGAGCGAAAATTGACGACTTAATGAACAAGTGTGGAGATTAATTAACCCGGTGAGATTTCGAGCGTTTCATCTTTGTGAGTTTTTAAATCAATCCGAGTTAATCGTTTAACTCAAAGTTCAATTCAACGTTTAAAATAAGTCGTTAAGGATCTCAATTCCTTTGTTTTGATCGGTTACGGGAAATGTGTGAGATGTTATCTTGAAAAGCGCGCTAAAATATCTCCAAACTAATTTATTCTCGAGATACATATGGTAAAATAATTACCAATTTGGACAATGAAGTAGGCTATCCTTTGTTACTCAAAAATATTAGTCATAAAAAGTTGTGAAAAAAATTCCCTTTGCAACCCAACTTGAGCCTAATATTTTTTTTCCTTTTCGTTTGGTAACCTGAACAACCCATTTAGCTCGGAATTATGAAAATTTGAAAATTTCAGAAATTAAGTCCAAATGGTGCAATAAAAAAGTTCTAGAAAAAAATTAAGAAGAGAATGCTGAACAAAAATAGCAAGAAAAGAAAAATGTGAGAAATAAAAAAAATAGAAAAAGAAGAGAAAAATGACCAAAAGCACTAACGGACATCATAAAGAAAATTTTCCAACTCCAAAATTCCTAACCATTTTCATTTTACCCAAATATACCTTAAACCCGAAAAAGTTCTAACTGAGTTCGAATTTTAAAATTGATTATCGCGTGCAGAGCCTAAGAATCAAAAAGATAAAAAGATAGATCAATTGGTGTGATTAAGAGGCGATGTTTCCTATTTCCAATGACCGTCTTAACACGTTCATCACGTTCATGGGAAGTAATTAATGTGTCCTAGGCTTCCTTTAATGTAGAGCAGATAGAAATGCGTTTGAATTCGTGCTCATTAACAGACATGAATATTGTATTTTTTCCCTTTATTGTTACCTAAGGAGACATGTTGCTCTTCTTTAGTAAACTCACTGAGGAGATTTTTAATCCTTTCAGTACTACCATTTTCAATAGGCTTAGTTAGATGAGAATATCCATTTTTAAATACTTCCCAGACATCATCTCCCAATGTCCCTTGGATGAAAGCAATCATCCTTAATTTCCAGTAAGGAAAATTAGTTACATCAAAGAGGGGAGGTCTGGACAGGTTTCCAAGACGCTCAAACTTTTCATCCATAACAGATTTTTGGAAGAGTCTGAAAGTACAGGATCAAAAGTTTTTGAAAAATTACTCAGCTCTGATACCAATTAAAAACCCTTACTATGTTATTTTAACAAATGTTAAAAAGATTTAATGAGTTCCGAACTACTTTTTGAAGAAACTTGATTAGGCATAAATTCTTCGTATTTATCCTTGTAATTTACAGTCTTTTAACATTTTGTGCGATGTAATTCGAGTTGATTTATCTCATATTATTGCTACTGAAGTTTTCTAATGAGTACGCCGAGTTTCCTGTATTTCTCATATATTTTGCAGGCATTTAGTGCATGAGAAGAAAGAAAGAAATCGAAAGAAACAAAGAAGAGAAAAGAAGAAAGGGTAAAGGGAAAAAGAGTAAGTTGCATCTCAAATTCGGACTAGAAGCCCAAAGAAGATTTTAAGATCTCAAGTCTACGAGCATAAAGGAAGAAACAGAATCCAAATCCGAGTCCCAGAGCATGACTTACGAAGATTCAAAGTTGAGAGAAAAACCACAAGGAAGGGGAAACCATTGTAAAAGCCAAACCGAACCCATGGAGGATAAAAAGAACCGATCCGGATGCTGGCTAAACTTTATGTGAAGATAGAACCGAACCAGTAGAGATAAAAACTAACAGGTCTGGTAGTGAAGAAACTTTCTATAATAGGAAAACCGAACCGATGTCTCTGACCCGGATCTATTCAGCTGGAATTTCATTATTATCCTTTACAAAATGAGAGTTGTGCGTGGTTGAAACTCTTATAAAAATGTATTCTTTTTATTCCAACGTATTTCTAGACTTAAAGGAGTTCTTAGGGAGTTTATTTTCTCATAGTTTTGTAGAGAGGAGGCAGTCAAGAACCCTAAGAGCTCAAAGTTACAAATTTGTGATTCTTAATTCAGCTTTCTTTAGTAAAGTTTGTTTCTTCTTCTTCTTATTTATTATTTGAATTTATTAATCATTGCATGGTTTATTTGTTTCTAATAGTTCATAGATTATATGTTTCTTCTAAGCTTAATTTCATCATGGTTTTGATTTCTTGAACAATAGAAAACATAATTCTAGTTAATTACAGCATGCTAGGCTAGATTTCTCAGGGTTGGGATGCATGAACCCAACCCGATATGGTTTGCACGAATAGAAAATTAGTTCTTTTAATTAAATCATTACTTAATCGTGTTGTGTAGTGATCAAAACCATCGTAGGTTTTTTAACCTCGTTTTCCCTAGGCAACTCGGGTGTTTAAGAGTGCGACGCACGTGTTAGCTATTACAACACCGCTTTATTCTTGCTCTTGATTACGTATGATGAGGGATAGTACCCTCATATATGTAATGCTTGAGATTAATAAAGACCGGGTTTAATTAATTATCTAATTCAGAATCTAGTTTTATATCCGGTAAACATACTAGGGTTCGAGGGAGTGTATTCCAACCTATCTTTAATATTCATATTTAATCAATTCCAATAGTATTAATTATGATGACGTATTTTAGTCAGTAGTTTAACTTTAGTTGCATTTACTTGTTAGAAATCACATTCCAAAATTAATCACCTTTTCGTTTCTTTTCAAGAGTCAGATTAGGGTTAGTCACCTTTCCTATCGTTGTCACGAGCATTCATCCTATTTTCCTGAGGATTCGATCCCGTCTTACCGGGTTTATTACTTATGCGACCGTTTTGCACTTGACCATAATAACACGCACTAGAGACACATTTTCAGTCACGCCAAAACTCTTGTAAAAATCATAATCGGTACACAGGATGTGTTAAATAATTTTATGCGAACATATTATTCAAGAATCTTGGAAATAGGTTTTTAGTTTAAACCTAAGTCTATGCAGCAGATTGTAGTAATGAAAAACTAAAAAGAACACATGTGAGAAAAGTATTTTTTTTTACGTGGTAAAACCCCACCCAAATTGGGGAAACATCCACGGAGGTCTCTACACCTCAAAACAAAAAATACACTAAAATAGTTTAAGGTTACGAGAATTCAACAGATCAGACAATCAATACCTATTCTAAGACCAGAGATATACCTACACTCCTCAGTATTAAGTCTGACTTTTTAAGGCTTCTAAACTTGTCCTTTCTCCGTTCTTTAGCTCTACTTCCTCACTCCTTTATTTTTATGTCGACTCAAAAGTCAGAACCTCTCAACCAACACCACTTTTGTGATGGTTAGTGAATGTGTTGTGAGTGTTGTGCCTAAAGGCCCATGCATGTATTCACACACACACACTTAATTATAAACAAATCCTACAAATATACAACAGATCTAAGAATGAGATTTGCTTTTCACAACTCTGAAGTATAGACTTAAATCTTTTCTCAAAACAGTTTCAAGATCTGATTTCTTAGACTGGTCTTTAAAAATAGAGATCCTAAGAATTTATTTATACAGACAAATTTTTCGAAATGAAAAATTATCAAATCTAAACTAAACTAAGTCATTACTTCAGTTTTGTCAAAAATAAGGGGTGTTTGATAAAAATAGTATAAACATGATATATTCATTATCCAACACGAGAGAATGATTTCTAACTAAAAGAAATCAAACAACCTATAAATCTAAGTGAGTATATGTCACTGATTTTAGATCTACAAGTTTCTAATAAGAAAAAGATCTAAAAATGTGAGATTGTTGTAAGAGAGGTTTAGACAAAGAGGATATAAGAACTCAAAAACCTATCTCTTAAAACATATTTTTTGGGAAAAATTGCAAAGAGTTTTTGTACGAAAAACTATTTTTCTCTCTTCTTTCTTCTCTTTCTCTCTCTTATTTTTTCTCTCAAACTCTCAGGCTTCCTAAACTTCTAAATGGTTGAGATGAAGCCTCCTTATATAGGAAGGTTGAAGGATTTGGAAGTCTTTGGAAAATGTAGGGTTGAGATTAAAATGTTTGTTCGAAGACTTAATCTAAGGGCTGAGAAAGAACTGCACTAAAATAAATTCTGATTGGTCCCTTCTATCGTTATAAGGATTGTTCAGGTAAACATGCAAGACCTACACTGATTTAGATCGAACAGCTGAGGTGCAATGCATATTTCGTGAGTATGAAGAAACACAAAGATAGCCAATAAAGTGCAATCATGTTCCAGCCTTAGACTTTCTCTCAAACACGTGTTTTTGAACTTTTAAAAAATCCCAGTTTGACCCAAAATATTATGTGCCGATTTTGGATTCTACCCAAGACAAATTTTAGAAACCTTCAAAATATGAATTTAATCCCCAAACAATTTAAAACCCTAATTTTAATTATTTTAAAAATAGATTTTAAACGTTTTTAAATCCCCATAGATTCCTAATCAGTGTAGAAAAGTAATTTTAATGCAAATTAACATACACCAACCAACTATGTAATGAAATGTAATCCTATGAGTGATTTGTGTGTTGGTTTTCTACCTGATTTAACTTTGATCTTTGTTGGTGATGATGTACTTGAAGTAGCAATAAAGTATGAAGGAGGGACTCAATTTTGTCTATATTTCCAAACTAGTTGAGGCTCCTATATAATATAGACTCAAGTGAGCCAATTATATAGTGTGCTTCACTACCTATTTGGTGAAACAGTTTGTGTCGACCAGTAAGTACTTACGATTCCCAAGTGCAGTAGGTAGTGGTCCTACGATTTCCAAGCCCCATTGTACAAATGGTTATGGGTTGGATAAGGGCCTCGGTTCATTGGCCGATTAATGGACCAAGGGAGAGAATCTTTGGCAGTTTTCACACTTTTGAACATAAACACTTACATCTCTCTACATGTACGACCACCATTAGCCTTCTTTGATTGCTCGAAATTCCATGGATCTTCCTCTTGCATGGATTCTGCATATTCCATCATATAGTTCAGAAAGAACTTAACCGATATCATTTGGGATCACACACTGGAGGTATGGAACTGTGAAGGATTTCTTGTACAGCTTGCCCCCATTGTCCAAGAAAAAATGTGCATCTTTCACCCTAACCTGATGGGCCAATTTCTTATCGACCATCAGTGTTTTATTCTATAAATATGTTATAATGTTGTCCATTTAACTGGTACATTTGTCAATGGAGAGGAAGTGCTCGGTGTTTGTTATTTTGTCAATACTGGACTTAGAGAGGAATTCCACTTCGATGGTTCTCCTGAGACCTGAGTCCAATTTTGAGCTTAGTACTGCTAGAGCATCGACATGACTGTTTTGCCCCCGAGATAACTATTGAAAGTGACCTTCCTCGAATTTCGTAACTAGCTCACATACGACTACGAGGTAGGCTACCATACTATCATCTTTGGAATTAAAATCCCCATTGACTTGATTGGACACCAATTTAAGAGTCACAATAAATGTTGATTCTTCTTATCCCAAGCAAATGTTCATTGCGAAGTTCGACGATGAGCGCCTCACACTTAGCCTCATTATTGGAGGCATTAAATCCCAGTTTTATCCCTTACTCAATCATAGCATTCTTTGGAGTCACAAGATCAATGCCCACGCTCGACCCCTTTGAATTGGAGCACCATAAATATACAACGTCCAATTTTCACCTTGGGCTTATTCGTGCATCTCTGATTGATTGGCCAGTTTCTAGTCAGTGGGACTTTTTCCAGTAAATTCTGTGATGAAGTTGGACAAAACCTGCCCTTTGATTATTGTCCTTGGTTGGAAGTGAATATCAAACCTCCAAAACTCTACCAACCACTTTGACATCCATCCAGAAAGGTCAGCATTGTGAAGGATAACTTTAAAGGGGGAAGGAAGTAATCACATTGATGGAATGGGCTTCAAAATAATGTTTTGGCTTTTGTGAAGTGATCACCAATGCATAAATCGGCTTATTCTAGGGAAAGTAGCATTGCTCAGCATCCAAGAGCATCTTGCTGGTGTATTAAATAGGAAATTGATTTGCCTCTCTTTCGAAGACCAAGGTTGAGCTAACAGCATGGCTTGATACTATGAGATAAAGGTAAAGAGGATCCACCTGATCAGGAATCGCCAGTCGTAGAGGTTTTCTGAGGTAGGATTTGATCTCCTCTTGGGACTTGGATCACTCATCATTCCAGGTGAGTCCCTTCTCCATCTTAAGCAGTTAGAAAAATAATCGACAGCACTTAAATGACTTTGAAATAAAACGGTTGAGTGTTACGAGCATTCTAGTGAGGTTTTGGACCTTGCGTAATGTATTTGGTGGCTAGACCATACTGATAATTCTATTTTATCTGTGTTAGACTCAATCACCTTCTTGCTGACCAAATAACCCAGAAAGTTTCCTAACTGGACCAAAATTAACACTTGTTGGCATTAAGTTTCATTCGATAGCGCTTGAGGATTTCGAAGGTGTTAGCCAGGATGTGGAGGTGGTCGTTCTTGTTATCGCGTGAATGAGAAAATCATTGATGTACACTTCCTTGGTCTTGCCCATCTGGTGTTGGAACATCTTCGTGACTAACCTCTCATATGGCCAAACGACATTACCTTGTAGCAATACAGATCAACTGGCGCTATGAATGAAGTCTTATCTTGGTCGGGGATGATCAGAGGGATCTGATGATTCCTCGATATGGAATTTCCATGATCAAATATTATTTCATTTGGGTTGTTGCCACCAAGTCTCTTTCTCCTATTAATCCCAACGTTAGTAGAAGTGGGTAGCGGCACTGGGTGGACGATATATCCGCCCTTAAGTGGTATTACCAGCCATTCTGGAGGAGTTTTTAATTCAATAATTTATAGTCCTCCTCTATCTGGTGTTTCATCCATTTTAGGTTCTATCAATTTTATAACAATTGTCTTTAATATGTGTGGACCTGGAATGACTATGCATAAACCACCCCTATTTGTGTGGTGCTTTATACGTGATGTGATTGAATGTTGGATGCACGTGGGTCCGATGATAGGTGACTGCGGGATCGATTCCTGACATATCATATGGTTCCCATACGAATACATCCAAGCTCCATTTTAGGAAGGCGATCAACTCCTCACTTTTAAGGTCAGTCATGCTTGTCTTGATAAAAAATTTCCTCTCCGTCTTAGCATTATTAAAAATAATCTCCTCCAAGTCTTCGATGACCCTATCAATGGGGTGGATCTTGGTCTCTTTTACCTTTGGTTAGTCATGCCATAGTTTCTATTTGGATGGAGTAGCCCCATTCTGGGTTGCCTCCAAAATTACTTTTTTCTCTTTCTTCTTTTCCTTTTTACGCTAATGGTGTTGATGAAGCACTTATGAGCAACTCTGATATCCATTATCCCTTTATTCGTGATGCATTTGAGCTTTTGTTGGTATATGGAAGGGACAAACCTCATGGCGTGAAGCCACCCCCTTCTTAAAATGGTGTGGTAAGGTGAATCAACGTCAACCACCAAAAACTCTATGAGTTTTGAAATATTTCCTGCCCTTAGTGGCATGACCACTTTCCCTAACGGCATCGTCATCTTCCTCGCAAAGTCGACTAGAGTAATAGTCTCCTCCTTAAGGTCTGACATCTTAATTTTGAGTTTGTGAAAGAGCTCCAGGTACATCACCTCCAAAAAACTACCCTGGTCCACTAGTAGCTTATCCACGTCCTAGTTCGCGATTCTAAGAGTGATTACTAGAACATTGTGGTTTGCGGTTCATACCCCAACCAAGTCCTCCTCCGTGAACATGATGTGCTTGTTATAATCAACATCCTCTGGTTTACGGTGCTTTCTAGCCTAGCTTTTAGTGGGATAAATTCGTATTACAGCTGTAACTTTCTTGAGTTCCATCCGAACAGCATTCCCTTGGATCTTCTTAAGGGTAGACTCTTCGTGTATGATGATGAACTCTTGCCCCATGTCATTATCTAGGACATTGTCTGGTTTTTAGTCACCGTCACCTATGGCCTGGTCAGACTTCTTGTCAATAAACTCATTTAGATACCTAGCTTGGGTTAATTCCTCCGAATAAACTTTGAGCGCTTTACAGTTTTTGGTCATGTGGCTGCCTTATTTATGGAATGCGCATCAGAGAATGTTGTTCCTCTTGTTCGGATCACCTCCCATCTTCTTTGGCCACTTGATGAAATTCTGATCTTTGATTTTTGCCAGGATCATATAGATTCGCTCCTTGAAAATTATGTTGACGGCTTGAAAAGCCTTAGAAGAATCAGTTCTTCCCTTGTGCTTCTTATTTCCTTCTTGAGGGTGTTCTCCTTGTCTCCCTTTGTTTGCCTTGGTGCGACCAGTCTCAGCTTGACCAGTGTGGACCACGTCCTCCACTTTGGCATATTTCTCAATGTGTGATATGAGATCCTCAATAGTTTTATCTTCTTTCTTGGCAAGGGATTGATACAGCATTGACGTGGGGGGTAGACCTATTTTGAAGGATGCTACGACAACTTGCTCCGAGCAATCTTCTACATCATTAAAGAAATCCCTGTAGCATTTGGCAAATTTTTACAGAGACTCCTGTGGCTTCTTTTTTATCGTGATCAGTGATTCCATTCTTTTGGGATGAGAGATACTAGTGATGAAATGAGTAGTGAAGGATTCAACGAGCACCTTAAAACTCTTAATGGACCGGTGAGATACCCTCTCAAATCATTTATATACAACGTTGCCCAAGCTGGAAGGAAAAATATGACACATCATTGCGTCGTTATGACTCCACAAAGTCATAGCCTGCCTGTATTGCCGAACATTATCAATATGATGAGTCTTTACATCATAGATCTTAAGCCTGAGGGTTTCAAAGTTCTTAGGGGGTTCCTTCTCTTTGATGGTTTTTGAGAAGGGAGATTTCATATGCGTGATGAGGGCTCTCCTCGCTATCTCCTTGGTTGACCTAGCCCCCCTATGAGCGGGGTGTTGGTCCATTTTCCTTCTAACCAAATTCCTTATGTCATATTTGTGGTGCTCGTCATCATTATGAAACCTACCTTGTTAACTTCTATGCCCTGAACGCTCTTGGTCGCGCCTTTTGCTCCTTCCTCGACTGTGAGTCTTGCTCAATTGAGGACTAAGAGTCCGAGGTCAGCTCTTTCGGTTCTATCGGAGTTCTTTATCCATCTCTTCTAGTCGATGTTGGAGGTGAAAATTCTCTTTAACTTGGAAGCGAGCTGTATCCTCATGTTATTGAAGCATTATTTTGCAGGCGTCATCCAGGCGTGAGATCTGAGTAGACCTAAGTTACCCATGACTTTCCTCTGAAGGTGGTCATTCTAGTTGAAACCTTGGGTTCCCATCGTGACGAACCTCGGTCTTGATTCTCAGTGAAGCCGAATCAGCTCGCACATCTCCGAGTTGGGGTACACTATTTAGTTGGTGAGACATTATAGTTGTTCTTTGTGAAGATTGCTTTCGTGGAAAGGAAAATCATTCTCACAGATGGCGCAAATTATGAGTGCAAATCAATCACAATTAAAAGGATTCCAGAATACAGTTAAAGAATGAATATAAGATGCCAATTACAGAACACAAGAATATACGTTGTTCGGCACGACAAATTACCTACGTCCATAGAGAGGTTACTGTATTTTATTAAGTTCTCCCAAAATTTCTAAATTACATCCCCCTTGGCCCTGGTGTGTAGGTTGTATATATAGTGGTGTAAAACTGTAGTGGTTGAGGTGTTTAAGGAACTCTCACAGCTTGTTGTTGGCTCACATGGTGATTCCTGAATATCTCGTCCGAGATTGTAGGTAACCAACTAAGCCTATCAATATTGACGTGATAAATGTTTATATTTATCCACACGATAAATGTTTGTGTTAATTTTGTTGAGGAGTTGGGTTGGGCATGCCCCACGTGCTGCTGGACTTGGTCGGTCGGCCTTGAATTGGCCCTAATTAATAATTTGGGTTCCCACAAAAACTCATCCTAAAATAATGTTGTGTGTCGATATTACATGTTGATCCATGATAACAAAGTTTACTCTCTTTGTCACACTAGTTGGCCATTTTCCCATATATACATCCAGCTCCACTATCCCTAGTGGAAAAATATTCTCCCAACTAAAAACGATGAGAGGTTGATGGTAGGATTTGAGTTTCTTGATATTTAGTTTAAGACGTTTAAAATAATCCCAAAAAATTACATTTGTTGAGCTTCCTCCATCAATAAGGATATGAGAAACATTGTATTGGCGGACCATGAGGTTAACAACTAATAGGTCATCATGCGAGTAAATAATATTCTTAAATTTGACCTGAAAAGGCCAATGATCAGATAGTCAATTTTCACCTTCCTAGGATGGATTTATTCTTCATTTTCCCTAGTATGATTTATATTCATTCTTCGACAACCCGCTCTTATTTCTCCTACATAAGTTTTTCTGCCAGTTGGTTCAACTCCGCCACCATTGACTCCTCTTGAAATCATGTGCATGCCTAACGAGATCAAGTGTAAATCTCCCATGGGATCCTTAGGCTTCTTAAGTATCTCTCGCTCTTCATCAGAGTCATTCTCTGAATCTCCATCCTTTAACATTCTTACCTTCATTTTGTTCGCTTTATCCCAAACATGAGTCCTTTTCTCTTAAGGATGCCCATTATGACACACAAATCTTTTCATGCAACCCATCCTTCTTGATGAGTTTTCAAATATCATACTTAAGAGCATAACAATCATCGGTATCATTATCATGGTCTTTATGAAAATCACAGTATTTGTTCCTCTTTCTCATGTTCAGTGAGATTTTAGTTTAGCTGGATATTTAATATCTTCTCCATCCATAATTTTATTTAACATACAATGCACTTGCATGGTGATGGTTGTGTAACTGGAGAACTTATGTTTTGACTTCTCCTGAGACTTTTTACCCCCTTTGTCTTTGTCCTTTGCTTTAAGAAGTTTTATTGGAACCATCTTTCTTAAGTTATCCCTTCATAGATCCATTACTTCTTCTGTTGCCTAAACCTCCCCGGCCTCTAACAAAATATCATTCATTGGGGTAGGGGGTCTTTCAAAAGGGACCATTATAGTTGTCCATGTAAGGAGGCGGATCACCCTCCTAGCTGGTTTTAAGCCAAAGCAAAATTTGTATATGTAGACACCCTATTCTGTTACCCCTAACTCTCCTTAGGTCCCTAGTACCTCCCTTCATCATCGTAAACCCAGGTCATGTCCCAAGTACTGACCTGGAGACCATCAGGCACTCCCCGGCTCAGTTTGACCCAAAAGTCAAACTCTTCATCTCGACCAAGACTGAATGAATCTCCAAAGGGAACTGAATACCTTTTCCAACGGTCTCCCCCATGCGCGATTCCGACTTACAATGCGGACGAATGATCCGTTTGCATCCAAAACTTGGCCCAGAGGCCACCGGGTGCTCCTGGGCTCTGTTTGACCTATGTTAACTCTTCATCTCAACCGAGGCAGAATGAATCTTCAAAGGGCACTGAATACCCTTTCCAATGGTCCATCCCGTGCGCGATTCTGACTTTCCATGCGAACGAACGATCCGTTTGACTCCGGGAGGTCACCGAATGCTTCTCGGGGCCCGATTGACTAAAGTCAACTCCCCAAACCTGGTCAAACACTTTGGAATGTCAAAGTAAATCTCCTAACCTTTCCAACGGTCCACCCCGTGCGCGATTCGGACTTACCATGCGGACGAATGATCCGTTTGCGTTCGATTGATTCCCCGTCCAATGGACCGATAAATGCTTTCGAGCCATATTTGACCCAAAGTCAACTCCCGAACCTAGGAGAGGTCCAAGTACTTTCAAAGGCCTCTGAATTACCTTTCCAGCGGTATGCCCCGTGCACGATTTTGAGCAATGGTTTGCCCTCGGCGGCCGATTTTTCGAAAAAGCTTGAAGCGCACTGCCAAATGACAGGTTCTAGACCCTGCCTATCGGCACCTGCCGATAGGCAGGAACAGGTCTATGCCGATCGGCACTCACCTGGGCCTATAAAAGGAGGCCTTCACCTCATTTGCAAAAGGATCCCAGATCTGATAAAATTCTCTTTGAACGAATCCCAGAAACCTCTCTCGAAGGCAGCGTGATTTCCATATCCAAATCCCCTTTTTACTTCCACTTTTCATCATCCTTTTCATCAAACTTGGTGAATTAGCCACTCTCCATCATCATCCAAGTGCAAGGGATGCTCTCCAACATTCAAGATCAAGCTCAAGATCTTCAAGAAGGTCCAACTTTCTCAAACTCTCTCTTAAATTCTCAATAACTTGTCTTCTTATTTAGCACTTTTATTATCTCATCTCACACATCCTAATATACTTTTTATTTAGTATTATTGCACATCTCCTATGTTCATATAAATAAAACCCAAAAAACAAGAAAAGGAGGGTTTGCTCATAAATTCCAAGTAGGGATTCTCACACTTTTCTCACAATCTAAAACCCTTTTTCTACACACACACACACACTCACAAATAAGAGATTCCCCATTTGGATTTATGGGATAAACCCCACCCCTCATTTTGTATGCGAACTACATGGACTTTGATGCCTTTATAGGCAACGTAGGCGTCTCGGGGTAAAACCCGAGACTCGAATCCTTTTTCCCACTTTTTCTCTCATCTTTCTATCTACTCTAATCTTCTTATATTCTATATACTTGCCCTTAGTGATGTATTACCCCACATGCGTTATCGTTCCACTATAACGTTCAACGTAGGGGTAATCGATTAAATCTTATTTTTCTAATATTATTCTTATATCTTCCTACGGATGACTCGTTTTATCTTTTCCATGACACAAGTCGAGGATTCCTACCTCCATTCTATACATACACATGCAAACATATCAAGGGGGAAACAAAAGGAAAATAGCAAATATTCATGAGAGACCGAAAGGGCGGAATGGGTGCCTAACACCTTCCCATTTCGTAACTAAGCCTCTGAACCCTTCTCGAATCGTCTTGGTTTCGCTCGCACCAGTATATTTGCATGTTCCCCTTTATCATATGTATCCCATTCTTATGCTTATGTTCACACACTTGTAGAAATTTCTCCATGTACACTTCACACCACATGCACCTAGGATCACATATACAACCCCATGTTGCACACATCACCCATCCATACTTGGTGTACCTTTTGGGGTACTTGTACTTTACTCCCTGTTTGGCATAATCAAGAAAGACATTCTCATCATAAGATACTAATAAGAGAATCATTCATGATTCACACGATATCACCAAAGAGCATTGATATTGACCAAATTTTACCCAGTAACTGGAGGGTCACTTCGTGATGGGCGCTGGTCCGATAGGTCGCAGTTAGCCTAAGAGATATGACTCTTACCTTTCATTGTCCAAGTACCTTCCACGTATATCGAACGGTTCCCTGACATCGTACCTATTGATCGAAGTCATAACGGGAGGTATATCGTAGGGAATTCGTTCACGTACGTTGCGTATATCGAATTCGCTCTCACAGGTACCGTCCCCATGAGGTATATGGTGAGGCAATTCACGTACACTCAGGTATATCAAATGGCTTATCCAACCATACCGATTTCCCGCAAGAGCAAGACGTATATCGTGAAAGTCACGCCAAAGGGGGGAACCCCTGCCGATTCACCCAACCAACTGCATACCCGCATATAGGTGTCAAACCTAGGACACGCACTTTAGATTGCCAGTTTCAACCCGAAACTCTGCCAAAATTCCGGGTCGATCTGACGCCCAATTTTTGCGCATTTTTAAAATGGGACCCTGTCCGTGAGCCTGGTTACGAGTCCAAACCGTAGCTTTGCATATATTAAGACCCCCACTTCTCTAGGCTCGGGCATTGCATTTAGGAGAATTAAATACAAGTGAAAACATAATAATCATAATAATCATGCTGAGTTCCGTCTCCCAAAAGCATTTTTCCCTTCTTTATCGAAAATCCAAAAACATTTCTCCCTTCTTTATCAAAAATCCAAAAACATTTCTCCCTTCTTTATCAAAAATCCAAAAATAATTCTTCCCTTTTTAAAAAAATCTCATCCTACGCCTTCTCAGGTCGATCGCAAGCCCTTGGCCTGGCTTCCTATTGACTTCGGTCTTCAGTCAAATCATCCCGGAGTTTCATCCGTTCCTCTATTACTTCTTTCGAGTTCGGAATCCATCCATTTTCCATGGAGAATACAGAATAAACACCAGTCATACAGCCGTATCTGACGACAGTCCTAGCTCAGCTCGTGTCCAAGATTGACAACCTCTAAACAGAGGTTCGAGAGATGCAACGAAACCAAGTTCCTATTCTTTAAGAGCCGGAGGCCCTATTCCCTCATGCTATGGGTCCACCCGAGCCTATCTGGGTTTCGGAAGAATATCAGCACGCTCCACGTGCCCCTCCTGCTAAATGGGCCGCCGCCTGCCCAGTTTCCAATGCCAAACATTTCCCAGCCTATGGCTAGCCTGCCTGTGGTCACTGATCCAAAGGAAGAGGAGTTGAATAAAGTCAAAGAGGATCTCAAGATGCTCACCAAGAAGTTTGACCAAGTCAGGATCTCTAGGAATTACATGGACTACACCCACATGTCTCCTTATCCTAAAGCGAGGTTACCCGAGAAGTTCAAGATGCCAAATATCGATAAGTTCAGAGAGAGTGGACCCCCAATTGTTCATCTTTGCAGTTATCATCGTTCCATGACTCTACTAGGGGCTTATGAAGAAGTGATGGCCCAATTGTTTCAGCAAACTTTGAAGGATAGTGCCCTCCGATGGTTTTTATCTCTTGAGGAATTTAGAATCTGTAGCTGGGAGGATGTATCCCGAGAATTCATGTCACAGTACAAATAAAATAAAGAGCTTGAGGTCACCCGTCGTGATTTAGAGATGCTCAAACAGAATCCAAGAGAATCATCCAGTAACTTCATAACTCGGTGGATAGAGCGAGCAGCTACTATGACCAATCGGCCATCTGAAGAAGAACATGTCAACGTAGTGAAGAAAAACTTCTTACCCCATGTTCGAGCGACGATGGGAGGAAAATACTATCCCCACTTTCGAGCTCTTAGAGAGGCTGGAGTGGAAATTTAGGAGAGCCTCGTTAAAACAGAGGTTGAACCAAAGAAGGAGTCCGGACAGTTCACCCCTAGAAAGTATGACAAGCCTGCCAGTGCTACCGTTTCGACCATCAACAACATCTCTTAACCAACCACATCATGGGCACCAAAAATCCGCCCTGCCCCCATCCGAAAGGAATATATTGAGCTCCATGCTCCCCTTTCCAAAGTTTACCAAGCCCTGTTAAGCCGAAACCTCATCAAACCCTTGGATCCCTGTCCATTGCCAAATCCACTCCCAAGAAACTTCAAGGTCGATGCTCATTGCTCCTTTCACCAAACTGTTGTCCATACCACCGGCCAATGCTTTCGCCTTCGGAACGTAATCCAATATCTCATTGACCGGGGTACCATCGCCCCACCATCCAATCCTAAGCCAAAGACTACTCACAATCCACTTTCTAATTATGCCAATGCCATCTTCTTGGAAGAAAACCCAGATTTCGATCCCTCAACTCAAATCACACCCATATACTCTCCTAAACCTCTTCAAACTTGCCCATACTTCCTCCTACAGCCTACTATCCTCGCAGATCAGGCATTGTCACTCCTTACCAGAGCATGCATAGCTGTCCGTACCCATTCTGAAAATGGAAGTATGGAATTTTCAGAGGTGTTAAACTAACTCCTAGAGTTCGGGATGAAATTTCCCTCACATATGGTCATCGATTGCCAGAAGTTCATCACACTGTTCTTGGAGGCACGAAAGTGGGATCGAGATTCAGACAAGCGGGTGGTACCAACCGACGAAGTCAGCCTAGATGATGTTGTCCAGACTATGGCAGAATTATTTGAGAAAACCAACAGCATTTGCAGTATCACCAGGTTACTTGGCACTTTGAAGCTATAAGGGTGCTTTGTCCCTTCAATCACACATATCCCCACGGAATGGGAGAACTTGTATGAAGAAGCCGTTGAAGTTGTGGAATGCATCAACTTTACATGGAAAAATAGAGTTTCCACTATCGGATGGGGGGAAGAATTCGAAGACTCGAGTGAAGAACAAGCTTCAGGAAGAGCTGGCCCAGTAGCCGATATATATGGGATGATATCATTTGAATAACTCCTCGGAGAAATAAACAGGGTGGCAGAACCACCTGAGATTGATGAGGAAATGGGATTCATGTTCTTCCCTTCTTTAGTAAATCACATGACCAGATCAGGGAGACATTACCAGGCTCCAAGCTCACTACCAGAAAATGACAAAGGGAAGGGCGTTGAAAACCTTCCTATGCCATAGATGACCATCGAGGGGAGAAATATCCTTGATCAACTGAAGAAAACCCAAGATAACATCAATTTATGGAGGCTTTTCATGTCTTTCCAGCTGCACAGAAATCCTTTAATCAAGCTGCTCACTAGACCCATAGTTCCTCCATCTACCACACCAGAAGAAGCGATAAATCTGGTCGGATCCTTAACCTCTACCCGAATGCTATCATTTTCTGAAGAAGAAATCCCCAGAATTGGGACAAATCACAATCATGCACTCAATATCTCCGTCGAAGTTATGGGGAAGGTTGTGCCACTCTCCCTTGTCGATAACGGATCCGCCTTGAATGTTTGCCCATTGAGAACCTTCAAGTGTTTAGGCCTGAAAGAAAGAGACCTCGCTCTAACCTTCTCCACTATGCGTGCTTACGATAATACCCATCGTGAGGTGATGGGGTCCATAAAACTTGCAATAGGGGTTGTCCCTATAAACCCCGTCATTGAATTCTATGTCATAGACATCCCAGCCTGTTTCAACCTGTTGCTCGGACGCCCCTGGTTCCACAGTATCAAGGGTGTGTCTTCCTCACTCCATCAAAAATTGAAGTTCTTCGTCGACGGGCGAGTCATCACCATTTTGGGCGACAACGAAAATGCCAAGGGGGCAAGCACTAGTAGTCCAATTCTTGATATACAGCACGGGTCAAATGATATGCTCGTATCAGGATTCCGAGTTGAGCCACTCCTACTCCTGGCAGGGGACGATTTTAACGAAAGGGTTTGTCTAGAATATGACCCTCATGGCAATGTCAATGTGATTTAAATGTTCAGAAACATGCACTTCATGCCCGGACTGGGGTTAGGGCAAAGGCAACAGGGGATACTTGAGCCCATAGAACTGAAGAAAGATTTCCCTCCTTGTGGCTTGAGGTATCAACCATCGGAACAAGAGCTCAGAATGATCCACCAATCTCGACCAAAGAGAAGATCAGACTATATCCGAACTATCTCAGGAGACTCCTTAAATGGACGATTCATCAAAGAAGGCGAGGACTTCCCCTTTTGCAGTTTTCCAAAACCATGGTATGACCACACAGACAAGAATATGAGGCCGAGAATGGAGATCTTTTTCCAAGATATCTACCCATGGGCCGAAATTTTCCCACACCAAGTACAACCGCTCATCAAAGATGTCGAAGAGACTGAGGAAGGCGATTCCGGAGATTGCTTTAACTTACAGACACTGGGGCTGGCACTCTGCATGGTTCATTCAGGCACTACATCAATGGACCCATCCCGTTTGATTAAAGATGCTGATACACCTCTCCCCAACTAGCATGTTGCGCCAGTTCTACCTCGTGAAATCTCCCCTGACCCCAATGTTTACCCTATTTCTTCTTCTGTTGTCTATCCTTGCTCAAATGTAATCGAGACCTCTTTTGATGAGGTTCTCAATGCTGTTTTTCCTATCAATGAAACAAATGAAGATTTTGAGTATCTTGTTGTGCCCTACATTAACTGCTTGAATTCTAGTCAAACTTTTGATGATGATGATTTTGCAAATGAACAATTCTTAACTGATCTAAATAAGGTTAATAATAAACAACATAACCGCGTTCAGGTTAATGAAGAAGAGACTGTTGTTATTAATCTTGGTTCTAGTAGCCAACTGCGTGAGATTAGGATAGGGGACACCCTTGACGAGCATGAGTGTGCACAACTCGAAGAATTGCTGAAGGAGTTCGTAGATGTCTTTGCATGGTCCTATGATGATATGCCTGGCATTGATCCTGAAATAGATCAACACGAGATCCCCACACTCCCAGATTACAAGTCGGTTAAACAAAAAATTGAGAAAACTGTAACACCCCGCCTAATTAAATACCGAGTGGCCAGTCCCATACCAAATTAAAACAGAATATACAGTTGGCTCATTGATAGCACCACTGTCAAAAACTTTTACAACTCACCCAAAACCCAATTAAGCAGGTGTTAAAAACTTTCCAAATTTTAATTCAACAAAATCCATTTTTAGTTTAAGAATAACACAACACATTTTATTCTACAACACTTATAACTGAGCATATAACACAAAAGAATTTAAATGTAATTGGAATAAACATTCCCACATAATAGTCCAATACAATAATCCCAATAATATTAAATGTATTAAAACAACGCGACTACAAGAGTATCTGACTCCGATAGAAAGTGATAACTGAAATCCTTTAGGCAACATGCCCTAACTATAAGAATACTGTGAATCAAATGAAGATAGGCATCTAAGAAAAACTCCATAGCTCCATAGCTCGTCATAATCCTCTAAGGTTGGCGTCCCTGCTGCTAGACACCTAATATAGAAGATACAATAGAAAAGAAAATATGCAAGGAAACGGGTCAGAGCCCGAATGTGAAAATGATTTTGAAAACAGCAAGTATTTAACAAGTGCAATAAAGAATTTATTATATACATGTTAGTGTCCAACTCTCACTTGCTATTCTCACCTCTCAACTAGAGTGCACAGTTAACGTTTCCTATTAACCTCCTAGTTAATGATTCCTCATTACTGATTTCCATAATATGATTTCATCCCAGATTATAACCTCCTATGTCCCATACCATACGTCGTATAATCATTCATTTACATTCTATATAAATCATTTACCATTAACCTGAATCATTTCTCATTAATATGAATTAATCTCTTCAATAACAATTCATTAACTTACTTCAATTTTTTTCTCAATTCACTGTTATCTGCAATTATAATACAGTAGATTATTTAACCACAAAATATATCCATTCATTCATTTAATTCATTATATATATATATATACATATATAATACGGCACCCCGAGTCACTGCTGCGGTGCAATGCATTACTCTGTTATCATATCCCATCATCGCTGGTTGCCGAATAGGAGACTAAAGGTTCGGTAAGGATTCCTCGAACCACAAACAACAACATACAAATTGGAGGCGAACATAGTTCTCGTATCCATGGGTTATGCACATACCTACGTACCCACAGTCAGTGGACTTATCAACTCCTCGATAAGTCTTTCATAGACCTATGTTCTTGAGCGACAAATCAAAGATCCCATGGATTCATCTGGATATGACTGCCCTCAGGCGCAAACCTCCCGTCGATAGCAAGTAAGCTAGGTATGTCATACACATAATCATCAATCAATCAAATATGCATTATCATACCTATAATATACTATCAACAAGGTACTCATATTACCCTTAGATGATTCCCATACGTAGCATTATATCTCTTTAAATCCCACGTATTAAAATATCATAACTTTACTTCTTAATTTAATTAACCCCCGAGCCTCACTCAATACTCATGGTTCAAATAGGTTTTTCCTCAACACATATTCAGTAAGAAGTCACTAATATCCTACTGGTCCATATCGTCATCTTTCCCGAAGTACTACGAATTAAACTCTCCCTTTAATTAGGGTTAAAAGTGATAGTTTCAAATCTCTTATAAACACATCTTCTTTCACTTAGGATTAAACCCTCTTGTAAACTTAAGGATACCCAGGTGTTATATTCAATCACCCCTATTGTTCCTATCTTAAATCCTCATTCATAATAATTAGAATCCAACAAATGAATCTAGTAACCGAAATTCCTTTAATTTAATTATCATTATTCTAATCAATTAAATCCCAATCAAATTAATTCAAATCTTATCTAGGGCTTACTGATCTTCTCTAAGTCCCATAATATCCAATTAAAAATCACTAAAGATCTACAAAAGGTTTGGGATAAGAATCAACATTAAAAAGAAACAACTTTAACAATCCTGGGGAGGTCGATCGATCGAAGGCAGGGGGTCGATCGATCGATCGCCAAGGTATTAGTCCAGTTTTTCTGCATTTCTGCAACTACGGGTTTAGCCATTTTTGATCATTCAAACCTTCATATTAACAACCCAAATGACTTATAATCCTTACCACATGATATATCAACATATATGAATGATTTCTAATGCTCTAAACATCCTAGAATCATCAAGAGATTGAATCAAAATCATGTTTATATCCATTTTTTCCAGAAAACTATCAACATATTATCTTCAAGAACACATCAATGGTTTTCAAAATCTCTTCAACAGATACATGATTATTTCATGGATTACTAACTACCTACAACATGAGTTTGATTCCTATATATTTTCAGTTTCCAGAAATCCATGTAACAACTCCATTATTTCTTCCAAACATGAAAAATCATCTCTTTTAATAATTATTCTAACATGGACAATATACAAACTTAGATTGCCATTATCAAACACTTGCCTCTAATGAAGGTCTGATCCTTTGGTGTAGTATATCTCAGGTGGTTCTCCCTTCTCCGGTCAACCTCTGGTGGTGGTTGGTGGTGGTGACCCTTGGTTCTTAGTTCTTCTCCTTCCCAAGTAAACTCTTCTCTTCCCAAGCAACCTTTTACTCTCTCTAGGAAGATGACTTCTCTATTTTGTGTAGATGAGATGAATAACCCGCGTATGCTTAATCTTCAAATACTTATAATAGGACTAATCCGAAATCACTATTCATCCCCTATAAAAATGACCAAAATGCCCTTTTGGGTTGTCTATTCATTTCCAAATGACCCGAGACCCACAACCAACATCCAAGTAGACTTTTCTGACTATTTCAAACATTTCGGATGCAACGACGTAGTCGAAATGACTATAAGGTTGATCGAAAATAAATTTCCTTTTTAATTTAACAAATTAGTCCCGATACGTCCCATACCGCGTCTGACTAAAATTTCAAATTGCCGAATTTATATCTCACAGCAATTATCAGTAATCATCACAATCATATATTACCTAAATACCTTTAAGTAATATTCAGAATCATACATTTTAATATCCACCATTCGGTTAAAACCCAAATGAATTAATTAATTATAAAAATCCAATTAATCCATTAATTTAAAATATAACCCATTTTAAAATCATTAGAAATCACGGGGTATTACATACTTCCCCACTTATAACAGAATTTCGTCTCGAAATTCAGGAATATAAATCATACTGGTAAGGTCATCTTCGAGTATAAATCTCACATCGCAAGAAACCTAAGACGTACCGCCCATACAGTACATTATCAAAAATCCCTATTGATGTTATACGTCCAACCTCACCATATAGTTTCAAGTGAATCGAATTTAATCTTTCCTGTGCTACCGCGGTTCTCCTCTTCATACTTGGCGGCCATGGCCTCTTTCATATTCATCACTTTCCCTGCGGTTGACAGCAGCTCCGCCATGGACCTAGGGGGATCTTCTGCCAGTTTCCACAGCAGCTTCCCCTTCTGGAGGCCTCCTATAAGGGCGATCATGGCTATGCTCTCTTCATAATTTTCCACCTACAGCTTCTCTTTGTTGAATCTTGCTATGTAGTCTCTTAGGCTCTCACCCTTGGCCTGTTTGACATACAGCAGGTGGTTAGTCTTCTTTTGAGGTCTTACCCCAAAGCATAAGTTGTGGATGAACCGCTCAGCCAGGCCTTTGAAGTTCTCAATTGAGTTCTTCGGAAGGGAGGTGAACCAACTATGAGCTGCCCCTGTCAAGGTCCCTGAGAAGGCCCTACACTTCATCTCATCGGGTATCGAGTAAATGTCTGTTACCGACTGATACATCTCGATATGGTGTCCAGGGTTAGTGTTGCCATCATACTTGGGAGTCACTGTAGGAGGCTTGAACTTGGCTGGGGTTGGGAACCCCACTATCCTAGCCACAAATGGGGAGCCCTCTGAGTAACCCCTTTGTATTGGGTCCCTGCTTTTAATGAGGTCTCATATCTTCTCCTCAAGGCGTTGGATAGAATCATTCCAGGGTCTTCTGTCATCAACTTGGCCGAGGTTATCCCCTGCCACCTCTCTTCGGTGGATAAAGGGTTCCCCAGCTACAACACGTTGACTGTTGACCTCTTCTTGTTCCATGGCTCTTCCTCCACAGGGTCGGCCTTGGTCTGGCCGACCTTGCCTACCCCCTCTCTGAGAGCCTGCTGCGCTCCTCGACCTTGATAGTCTGTGTCTTAGGTCATTCACTGGGCCCAGCCTCTCGAAGGCCGACCCTCTGCTCAACCTGTCAAAGGCCGACCCTCTTTGTTGGGCCTCTTCTCTTCTTCAGCTGACACATCCTTGACTCTGCCTAAGAGGTCGTATAGTGTCATTTGACACCTCATACGGCTCCCAGCAGTCTTCTGGGGCTTCTTCAGCTTCTATGTCATCATACCTGTCCTCTGGGCAAGGGTTTCCCTACCTCCCCAGGTGCAAGCGCCTAGGGTCAGCAACGTCCCTCCTCCGCTGGGGCGCAGGCTGGTCCTTCATTGGCGCTTGGGGTGGTCCCATGGCGTCAGGATGAGGCTGAACTGCCATCGGAGTGATCATATCCGGTGAGACTCCAGGTGGCCTCATCATAGTTTGACTGAGCTGAGCAAATTGCTCCTTCATGGCTTGTTGTGTTGCAGCCAAAGATTTAAAGGCCGCTGCTACCTCCGCCATTTCGGACTGGGGGGCGCCTGACTGGAGCTAGGCCCTCCACCTCCGGGCGGCGGAAGAGGCGGTGGTAATTCTGATGCCATTTGTTAACAATAAAGTGCTTGAGCAGCAAGTGAGCTTAATACCTTAAAGGACCTCTTTCAATGGTGAAACAGCTCCACGCAAGGGGCGGTTCCTGGTTCACCACCAGAGTCTCTGGTGAGGTTAAGCTGAAGAAAGAGGAAGAGATAGCTTCTCGTTCCCACAGACGGCGCCAAAAATGATGATGATGGAATTAGCACCACAAGGTAAGGTGTTTCCAAGCTCAATATAAGAATAACAATGGCAGCACAGTTATATAAAAAGAAGAGAATGAGATGAGGATAAGGGGAATCAACACCAGAATATAAGTGGTTCAGCCAATTTGGCCTACGTCCACTGTGAGTGTGTGTGAGTAATATCACTGAATGAAGGAACTAATGGCCATGGATACAGTCACTCAAGCTTTCTCTCTCTATTGTGTATCTAGACAAAGCTTCAGCTAGGGTTTAATCTCTTGGATCCTTTTGCAAGGTAGGGGATGATCCCTATATATAGTATCTAGGGGGTGTAATGTACCCCCCTGCATGCAATGAGCATGTATTGTGGTAACCTCACCAGTAGGGGGACGTCACCTGTCACTGTCACATGTAAGGAATGTTGATGAAATATTCTCCCCACGTGTGGAGAATAATCTTGTTACAACTTATTTGTGCCCAGGTGTCCTTTATCCAAATGTCAACAGGTGCTCGGCCGCCATATTGGTGGATGACCTCGGCCTGGGAGAAGCCGAGTTGTAAAGGCTTGATGTTCGTTTAATCCGAGAAGTGTCATAGGGAGTCTCGGCCTGATCTCAGCCGAGACATTATGTTAGGGTCGGCCTCAGCCGAGGTTGGACTGGTTCCATGCTGATGATTACTAAGGCTCCTTGTCACCTCGGCCCAAGCCGAGGTTGGGCTGGTTCAATGTTAAGGTTATCAAGGCTTCTTGTCACCTCGGCCTAAACTCGGTCGAGGATGCCATACCCAGGTATATGAGAATGTTGTTGATGCCTGTGATGCGCGTAGTGTCCATTGAAATGTAGATGTTAGTGTCGGCCTGGGCCGACCCTGGTCTGGCCGAGGGATGATATCGTGGGCCCATGGCTTATCTAGGGTTGATCAATATCTCGACCATCATCTCGGACGAGGTTGGTGTCTCTGGGTTGAGGTTACACTTGGGGCATATCAGGTGTCCCCAACCCCTCGGTGAGTCTACATAAATAATAATTCTATAGTCTAAGTTTAGCAACCCTTTTGCCCACACAATATTAATTGCTACAAAAATCAATATACGCCTCATAAGTCCTTAGATAGAAAACATACCCTCATTCGCGGGTGGTGGTTGTTGATTCACTGCCTGATGGACGTTATATACACCCGCGTACTGACCCTGCTGTGCGGTTGCTGCTGGAATGGGAGGTAGTGCTAGCACCGGAGCTGGAGCTAGAAGAGCAGCTGGTGGAAACACTAGTACCTGTGGCTCCTGTCGAGCATTTTGTTGCCGAGGGAATTTATCTTTATCAGGACAATCTTATCGTTTATGGCCATACTTGTCGCACACGAAACATTTTTCCTCAAACTTTCCACCACTTTGCCCCTGTTGGCCCCGTCCCTACTGGCCATTACCTCCTTTCCCTTGGCCCTGATGATCCTGTCTTTGGCCCTGATGGCCCTGTTGTCCTTGCCCATTACCTCTATCCTCAAATCCAGAATCTCCAGATCGCAAACGCTTAGCATAATCCCCTGTCTGGGAACCCTGCTCACCCTGACGCTAATGACACTGCCCTGGATGAGTTCCACTAAAACTACCCCCAGTAGTCTTGCCTTGCAGGTTTGATCCAAACCCCCGCTTAACACCCTGAGCATGAAAGAGGTTATCCTGGCAGTGAAGCATTACAGCATTAAGTACATCTGCATATGTACGTAGTGAAAGATTCCCCAATAAATGCTAGCGAATCTTATAGTTCAACCCATCAGTGAACATTAGAATTCTCCTTTCCTTAGTGGGTACCTCTGCTGGTACCAAATTAGTTAATCTCATAAATTTTTCCTCGTATTTCGCCACCGTCTTCTCTCCCTTCTTCAAATCAAGTAATTTCTGCCTCATCTCTGTATGTATGGCGGAAGGAAAATACTTCCCATCAAATCGTATCCAAAAGTCTTGGATAGTCATTGTGTCTCTCTCCTCTATAGTGGTCGTAGCTTCCCACCATTGCAAAACTGCCCCTACTAGCTTGAATGTGGTTAGTATTTTACGTTGAACCTCAGTGCATTCGAGCATTCTCAAGTGTCGTTGGATATTTTTTTCCATTGGCTAGCAGTCACAAAATCTGATCCTCCCAGAAACTCAGGTGGGTGCGCCTTCTGAAAGGCATCCCTTGCTCATTCCCATGCAGTGGGAAACACTTGTCCTTGCGCGGGTGGCACAACTGGTGCCTGTGCTGGAGCCTGTTGAACAGCAGCTAGAGCTGCATTGACTGCCTATGCGACAATTACAACAACTTCGGCCGCAGTCATCATACCCTGAGCTGGGGCGGGCTGAGGTGCACGTCAAGGAGGCATCTGAAATGAGAGAACACTATCAGTATTTGATATATCAAAATAGCTGAAGAATATAGGCATAAATAGAAAAGCAATAATCCTACTCATAGGGCTCTACATCAAAGAACGCTAAGCTGAAAACACAACAAGTCGTACAGACCCTAAAGGACACTAGAACCTGATGCTCTGATACCAACTGTAACACCCCGCCTAATTAAATACTGGGTGGACAGTCCCATACCAAATTAAAATAGAATATACAGTTGGCTCATTCATAGCATCACTGTCAAAAACATTTACAACTCACCCAAAACCCAATTAAGCAGGTGTTAAAAACTTTCAAAATATATATTTTTAACAAAATCCATTTTTAGTTTAAGAATAACACAACACATTTTATTCTACAACACTTATAACTGAACATATAACACAAAAGAATTTAAATGTAATTGGAATAAACATTCCCACATAATAGTCCAATACAATAATCCCAACAATATTAAATGTATTAAAACAACACGACTACAAGAGGATATAACTCCGATAGAAAGTGATAACAGAAATCCTTTGGGAGACATGCCCTAACTATAAGAATACTGTGAATCAAATGAAGATAGTCATCTAAGCAAAACTCCATAGCTCCATAGCTTGTAATAATCCGCTAAGGTTGGTGTCCCTGCTGCTGGACACCTGATATAGAAGATACAATAGAAAAGAAAATATGAAAGGAAACAGGTCAGAGCCCAATTGTGAAAATGATTTTGAAAACAACAAGTATTTAACAAATGCAATAAAGCATTTATTATGTACATGTTAGTATCCAACTCTCACTTGCTATTCTCACCTCTCAACTAGAGTGCACACTTAACGCTTCTTATTAACCTCCTAGTTAATGATTCCTCATTACTGATTTCCATAATATGATTTCATCCCAGATTATAACCCCGTATGTCCCATACCACACGTCGTATAATCATTCATTTACATTCTATATAAATCATTTCCCGTTAATTTGAATCATTTCTCATTAATATGAATTAATCTCTTCAATAACTATTCATTAACTTACTTCAATTATTTTCTCAATTCACCGTTATCTGCAATTATCATACAGTAGATTATTTAACCACAAAATATATCCATTCATTCATTTAATTCATTATATATATATACATATATAATACGGCACCCCGAGTCACTGCTGCGGTGCAATGCATTACTCTGCTATCATATCCCATCATCGTTGATCGCCGAATAGGGGACTAAAGGTTCGGTAAGGATTCCTCGAACCACAAACAACAACATACAAATTGGAGGCGAACATAGTTCTCGTATCCATGGGTCACGCACATACCTACATACCCACAGTCAGCGAACTTATCGACTCCTCGATAAGTCTCTCATAGACCTATGTTCTTGAGCGAGAAATCAAAGATCCCATGGATTCATCAGGATATGACTACCCTCACGCGCAAACCTCCCATCGATAACAAGTAAGCTAGGTATGTCATACACATAATCATCAATCAATCAAATATGCATTATCATACCTATAATATACTATCAAAAAAGTACGCATATTACCCTTAAATGATTCCCATACGTAGCATTATATCCCTTTAAATCCCACGTATTAAAATATCATAACTTTACTTCTTAATTTAATTAACCCCTGAGCCTCACTCAATACTCAAGGTTCAAATAGTTTTTTCCTCAACATATATTCAGTAAGAAGTCACTAATACCCTTCTGGTCCATATCGTCATCTTTCTCGAAGTACTACGAATTAAACTCTACCTTTAATTAGGGTTAAAACCGATAGTTTCAAATCTCTTATAAACACATCTTAAAGATACCCAGGTGTTATATTCAATCACCCCTACTGGTCCTATCTTAAATCCTCATTCATACCAATTAGAATCCAACAAATGAATCTAGTAACCGAAATTCCTTTAATTTAATTATCATTATTCTAATCAATTAAATCCCAATCAAATTAATCCAAATCTTATCTAGGGCTTACTGATGTTTTCTAAGTCCCATAATATCCAATTAACAATCACCAAAGATCTACAAAAGGTTTGGGATAAGAATCAACATTAAAAAGAAACATCTTTAACAATCCTGGGGAGGTCGATCGATCGAAGGCAGGGGGTCGATCGATCGATCGCCCAGGTATCAGTCCAGTTTTTCTACATTTCTGCAACTACGAGTTTAGCCATTTTTCATCATTCAAACCTTCATATTAACAATCCAAATCACTTATAATCCTTACTACATGATATATCAAGATATATGAATGATTTCTAATGCTGTAAACATCCTAGAATCATCAAGAGATTGAATTAAAATCATGTTTATATCCACTTTTTCCAGAAAACTATCAACATATTATCTTCAAGAACACATCAATGGTTTTCAGAATTTCTTCAACAGATACATGATTATTTCGTGGATTACTAACTACCTACAACATGAGTTTGATTCCTATATATTTTCAGTTTCCAGAAATCCATTTAACAACTCCATTATTTCTTCCAAACATGAAAAATCATCTCTTTTAATAACTATTCTAACATGGACAATATACAAACTTAGATTGCCCTTATCAAACACTTGCCTCTAATGAAGGTCTGATCCTTTGGTGTAGTATATCTCAGGTGGTGGTTGGTGGTGGTGACCCTTGGTTCTTAGTTCTTCTCCTTCCCAATTAAACTCTTCTCTTCCCAAGCAACCTTTTACTCTCTCTAGGAAGATGACTTCTATATTTTATGTAGATGAGATGAATAACCCGCGTACGCTTAATCTTCAAATACTTATAATATGACAAAATCTAAAATCACTATTCATCCCCATATAAAAATGACCAAAATGCCCTTTTGGGTTGTCTATTCATTTCCAAATGACCCGAGACCCACAACCAACATCCAAGTAGACTTTTCTGACTATTTCAAACATTTCGGATGCAACGACGCAGTCGAAATGATTATAAGGTTGATAGAAAATAAATTTCCTTTTTAATTTAACAAATTAGTCCCAACACGTCCCATACCGCGTCTGACTAAAATTTAAAATTACCGAATTTATATCTCACAGCAATTATCAATAATCATCACATTTATATATTACCTAATTATATTTAAGTAATATTCAGAATCATACATTTTAATATCCACCATTCGGATAAAACACAAATGAATTAATTAGTTATAAAAATCAAATTAATCCATTAATTTAAAATATAACCCATTTTAAAATCATTAGAAATCACGGGGTATTTCAAAAACTCCGCACCGAATGGTCGCTCAAGGTCAAAGAAGAGGTGGTCAAAGAGTTGAACATGGGTTTCATTCGGGTGATCGAATATCCCACATGGCTAGCCAACATTGTACCTGTACGAAAATCCGGAGGGAAGGTTCGAATGTGTGTAGATTATCGAGATTTAAACAAAGCTTCTCCAAAGGATGATTATCCGCTACCCAATATCGACATGATTGTGGACAACACAGCTAGTCATGCTCTCAAGTCTTTTATCGACGGGTTTACTGGATACAACCAAATCAAGATGCACCCCGACCACCAAGAAAAAACCGCATTCATCACCCCATGGGGAACCTTTTGCTACACCGTTATGCCATTCGTTCTCAAGAATGTTGGGGCTACCTACCAAAGGGCTGCCACAACCATCCTGCACGATCTGATTCATAAAGAGGTCGAGGTTTATGTGGATGATATTATTATCAAGTCCAAAACTAGAGAGGGTCATGTTCTCGCTCTCCGGAAGTTCTTCGAACGACTGCGACGGTATCACATGTGACTTAATCCACAAAAGTGTATCTTCGGTGTTACAAAGAGAAAACTCTTGGGATTCATGGTCAGTAAAAAGGGGATAGAAGCAGATCCTGCAAAGTTGAAGGCCATACTTGAGATGCCACCACGCTGAACAGAGAAGGAAGTTCGAGGTTTTCTTGGGAAATTACAATATATCATTCGGTTCATGAGCCAGCTAACCTCCATCTGTGAACCGATCTTTAAGCTTCTCCGAAAAGATTCAACTAAGGTTTGGAACGAGGCCTGCCAAGAAGCTTTTGACCGAATCAAACAATACCTAACCCAACCTCCAATGCTCATGCCACCACAGTCTGGTCTCCCTTTGCTCCTATACCTAACCATAACCGACACTGAAGCTAGGGCTTTGCTAGCCTAATATCTTGAAGACTCCAGCAAAGAAAGAGCCATATATTACGCCAGTCACAAATTGGTCGGGTACGAGGTCAACTACACTGCCTTGGAAAAATCATGTGTCGCACTTGTCTGTGTCACCCAAAAGTTGCGACACTACATGCTCTCCTTCCCCATCAAACTTGTATCCCGAATGGATCCCATCAAATACCCGCTTGACAAACCCACCTTATCTAACCGAATAGCCCTATGGTTGATGTTCCTAACCGAGTTCGATATCGTTTACGTCACACAAAAAGCTATTAAAGGAAGATCCATCTCTGACTACCTCTTCGATTATCCCATAGACGAAGCGAATGTTCGAATTTTCGAATTCCCAGATGAAAATATCCTCTGCACCACTCAAGACCGCCTTCGATGGAAAATGTTCTTTGACGGCGCTGCCAATAAAAAGGGATATGGAATTGGGATACTCCTGATAGCCCCAGATGACTCCCACACTCCCATCGCCATAAAATTGGATTTCCCTTGCACCAACAACATGACGGAATATGAGGCATGAACAGTGGGCCTCAAAGTTGCTCTCAAGAAAGGTATTCAATACCTTAATGTCTACGGGGATTCTGCCCTTATCATCGGTCAAGTGCTCAGAAAGTGGAAAGTCAAGGATGAAAATCTCCAAACCTTTCATGCCCAATTAGAAGAGTTAGCCTCCCGGTTTCGAGATATCACCTTCCATTACCTACCCCGAGTAAAGAATAACCTAGCCAATGCTCTTGCCACCTTTGCCTCCATGGTCGACATGCCCGAAGGAATAACCATGACCCCCTTACTTGTTCAAAAGCAAGACAAATCGACCCATTGCTACCATATTGAGCTTGTCTCCACTGAAGATCCCGAACTAGATGATTGCTGGTATTATGATATCTGGTGCCTCCTCAAACATGGTAGGTATCCCAAGGGCTCCAACAAGAAATATCAAATAACCCTTTGAAGACTGGTCTCCCAGTACATCATCTGTCATAAAGCTCTACTCAAGAGGAACTTCGATGGAACTCATCTACACTGCATCGTAGGGGCTGAGATTGAGAAAATAATACAAAAAATCCACAGCGGGGAATGCGAACCCCACATGAATGGTCACATGCTCGCCAAGAATATCATCCGACAGGGCTACTACTAGACCACCATGATCCAAGATTGCACTGCCTATGTCCGAAGGTGCCTCAAATGCCAACAATTCTCCAATCTTCAACACTTGACTCCGCGAGAATTATACAACATGACCTCTCCTTGGTCGTTCTCCACCTGGGGTATCGACATCATAGGGAAGGTTACACCAAAGGCTTCAAACGGACATGGGTTCATCCTGGTTGCCATCGATTATTTCACCAAATGGGTCGAGGCTGAGTCATACGCAGTATTGAATGCCAAAAAAGTGGCCAAATTCCTCAAGAAAAATATCATATGTCGATATGGGGTCCCGCACGAGCCGGTATCAGATAACGGGTTGCATTTTGAAGCAGAAGTCACAGAAGTAGTCAACGAGTACGGGATTCAGAGACATAAATCTTCTCCCTACCGACCTCAGACTAATGGTGCAGTAGAAGCTGCCAATAAAAACCTCAAAGCCATCATCAGCAAGATGACTGAAAGTTGTAGGGATTGGGCCGACCGAATCCCATACGCCCTCTGGGGCTATCGAACCTCATCTGAACCTCTACTGGGGATACCCCTTACTCCCTGGTCTACGGCATGGAATCAGTCCTACCTGTGGAGCTAGAAATACCCTCGCTACACATCATGCTCGAAGGAAAGGTTAGTGAAGAAGACTGGTGCCAAAGCCGTCTTGATGAGCTAGCCCTCCTAGATGAAAGAAGATTAAAAGCTCTTTACCACATACAAGGGCACCATCGCCAAATAGCGCGATCATTCAATAAAAAAGTCAAGGACTGCGGTGCGTAGGCCTGATCCTCTACAAAAGCTATTTTAAAACATTTTCAAAAAACCCCAGAGGTACGTAGGCAACTCATGCACCTCACATGAGTGAGGCCCCTTTCTTTTTCACATAATACTGTTCTTTTCTTACCTCCGAGAACGGTGGTTCATTCTAAAATTATTTGAACAAAAGGATTATGTATGCCTTAGTGATCAGTATAGATAATACAAAATACAAAATTCATCAAAAGGCACAGCTGGATGATCAGAAACTTATTTATTTCATTAATAAGAAATTACAGTACGGATTACATAAGAAAAAGGAACGAATAAATCCCTTCCCCACTACCATAAAAATCCAAATAAAATCTCCACACCTATCACACAAATAAACTCCCCAGGAGTCCTACCCACAGCTACCAGAGGAGCCTGCACCCTCATCATCTACGTCCTAAGGACCCCAAGTTTCCCCTGCCTGAATAGAGTGCCGTAAACATTCCATGGATCGATGAGCCTTAACCATCTTCGAAAAAAACACAACGCCCCCTTCCATGGAGTCAGATAAAACAAACCATCTTTGTCCAGTCTCCACTGCCAACATCTTGCTGACTACTTTCCTCCACAACCACTTCATATAATCTTTGGGGACATGGCAAACCTTCCCGACAGACTGAGAGGGACGGGTCGACGGACGCCGATTTTCCCATAGAGACCCAAGCAACACACGCAGGAGCTCAGTCAAATCTTCTACCGAAAAGAAGTTTGAGGTCCAAGGGGGCATGACCTGCGCCCAGCCGAATTGGCGCAAAAGCCGCCAAGGGAAATAAAAAGAGGTATGTCTGAGACCAACCAGCTGCACATATGAATACTCTCCCAGCTCCAAAATAGGCTGCAACTCTCCCCACCAAGGCACTGACCAATACAGACCACAAGCCCGATGCTCCATAATCCAATTCTCCCAGTTCTCAACATACAGGCCAACGCGGATGAAGTAGCGTGAAAAGAAGTTGGGTACGGCCGACAAGGGATATTCTGGAGGAGTCGACAAGCGGAATCGTTCAGACAACCACATGAACAGCATCACAGGGCTACCCCTCAAAAAGTCAGAACGACCTTCTCTCCAAGAATCCAGGCCATTCAGAGTCTCCGCCAATATCACCGTCGTGGGATTACGACGGTATGATATCCATGAAGTAATGGCTGCAAGTTGTGGGTCCACTTGTAATTCCCCAGTCACCAGCAACAATTTTAAAACCAGACCCAGAACAACAGCTCCAACGTATCCAGCATCACCTACTTCCTGTAAATGCACGAATTGCAGCACCGTCGGAAGGGAGATCATTCTTCCAGCAACTAATGATCTAGTCACCGAAGGCAAAATATGAAGAAGCCCGACCAACAAATCCCTAAAAGAATGGGAAAATTCGGGCAAAGCCGCAGCAACACTGGGATTTACACCCAGTATGGCAGAAAATTCCTCGTAGGTAGGACAAACTTCTTCCAACCCAAAGCGGAATACATGGTCTTCGGGGTACCAGAATTTTACCGCCGCCATCAGCATATTCCACTCAATAGGTCGATTTCGCCATAAGGAGACTCGACGCATGTTGAAAGCATCGTAGTCGACATTATAAGAGCATATAGCTTCCAAGGCTTCGAGGTATTTGGCAAACTCGGTGCTACCAGGGAGAGCCATCTTGCAAGGCTAAGAGATGGTGTATAGCAAGTAGGTAAGAATGCAAAGGTGTGATGACAACGCTCCACCCTTACCCCTTTTTATACTTGAAGATCCTCACAAGAGACACAATCCCTACAGAAATCAAAGGGAACCCTACCCCACAAGGTACCAAAAGCTGAAAATGGTACCATTCAAAGCTTTGAATTGATGGGACTAGACTGAAGTGTCGATAGGCATGTCAGGATGCTTGCCAATCAGCAACCCCCCCATTTTTAGAAATTTCCTTTTTTTCCCCTTTTGTCAAATCAGAAAACTCAATAAAAATAAATTGATATTCTCAACAGAAGTTCAAAATCCCTTTAATTCTCCCTTTTTAATTAAAAACTTTACTTCAAAAAATTCCACAAATATTTCCTTTTTACGATCTCAGCAGCAAAGTAAAAAGCGCATATGCATACATTCATCATTAAATAAAAGATAATCAAAAAAACTGCATTGCATTGCATATATCTATTTTCTGTGTTACATCATCTTTGCAGGAAATAAAAAGAAAAAAACAAAAACAACGAGACTCAGCCCAAACCCGCATTCTTTCTCTCTCTCTCTCAAGAGCTTCCACCCCTGCGGCGTGCTCTCTTCCCCCTACGGCGAGACGATGCTCCACCACTACCCGAGCCCGACCCCGAGTCCTCTTTGAACGAGGCAGACGGCACCAAGCAAGAAGGGATAGGAATCGCGTCCCGAATGTGGGCAGTCACCGAAGATATCTAGTCTCTGATGTCCCTCAGCCAAGTGGTCGACACCCGGACTTGTTGAAAGAAAAGGTGAAATCAGTATCAAAGCGGAAATGACCAAAACAGAAAAGAAAGTAAGAGAAGAACAGAAAGGTATACCGCAGGTCGAAGGACCTCCTCTGTCCAACCCAACTCCTTCGAATCCATCGCATGAGGACGGTGCATCATAGGCGCCATCCCTCCATCAGCCCGCCGAATGTTGTATGAAGGAGTGTGCAACCGTACGAAAGGGACCTCCGAGGTCGTCGCCACCGTAGATGCCGACGGACCACCATCGCTGTAAGAAGATCCCACCGCCCGACTCGAACCCGTCGGAGGGAAGGGAAGTGCATCATATATGCTGGGTGCCATCAACCAGCTCGTCATAAAATCCATATAGTCATACGGCGCAGCCGTATCGGTGTATAGCAAGTAGGAATCGCCGATCATCATCGTGATCCTCTCATCCTCCAACATCAGTCGCTCCCGCCTCATAGACGTAGGAGGCTGAACAGGTGGCACCACCATCTCCTCCTCGACAATCTGGCTAACCACCCTCTCCCCAAGGTACCAGGAATGGCCGAACTCATGCGCCAGCAAATGCCTCATTCGCGCGTTCACCTCAGTCGCCCCCGTATCCTAAATGGTTGTCCCCACGGGTAAAAGGTCACCTAAAAATCTCCGAGCAAGCATAAATCAATACAAGACCATAAGGAACAAAAACCAAGACTGAAATGGAAAGAGTCTTACCCTACCACTGGTCAGGTCATTCAAGACCTGACACACCGCCTCCAGGGAAAGAGATCCCTTCGAATGCCGATTGGCCTTACGCCATCGATACAATCGACAGAAGTCCCCAACAGTGTCGTCCTTCAAAGTAATCAGCGGGGTATTACACCCAATCACCTCATTAAACCACGTCTGAATTCATAAGCAAAAAGAGACGCATTAGAAAAATGCGAATGCATGAAAGGAAAATGCGAATGCATGAAAAGAAATGCACAGACGGAAGAATACCTCAAGAAGGTGCGTGGCCCCAATAAAGGTCTCTCAGCAACACCAGATGAATGAGAAAAGTAAAGGGTCGCCAAGGTTAGACTCCCCCAATCATAAAAGGGGATGTTTGAAAACATCCTCAAGTATGGCAGAAACCATAAACGGACGATGTCGCCACTCGATGCCACTATGAAACCTCCCAAAACCAGTATAATGAATAACTGGGACATCTGCCTCACTTGCAGTCCGTCCTCCACATAGACCTCCCTACCCAGCAGAACATCTTTTAGTAGGGACAGACGGATAAAATCCCCAGAGACTATCCTCCCTACATCCCCAAGTGTCGCACGCACTGCCTCCGGTCTCACCCGTAAAGAGTGATCCACCTCTATCTTATCTCCATCACAATCCAGCCCCAACAGTTGTTGAACGTCTATAGGAGTCACCGTCATCTCCCCGAATCCAAAATGAAAGGTGTGGGTAGTGTCCCACCACCTCTCTCCCAAAGCGCACAAGATCGCTATCGAACGAGGCGTCTCATCCAGCGCCGAGGCCAACCGGCCGAAACCCGCTGATGAGACCACCCAGCGCACCACAGGTGGGAGATGCTCCCAGACATCCTTGATCCCCGTTGTCCCGCGGGCACGCATGTTCTTCAAAGAAATATCAGACTGGCAAAAAGAAAAGTCTCATCAAAGGTCAAGAAAGAAAAAATCACCATAAAGAGAAAAAAAGCCAAAGGTCGGGTTACTTACATAATCGTCGGGGATCACTCTCGAAGAGCAATGATGCGATGGCTCCCACAGCAAGGTCTGCTCATCCGCAACAGGCTCAAACGCATCAAAGGAGTTCTCACTCCCCAAAGTAAGAGGCGCCCTAGCCCTCCACTCCACATTTGCCCAATCATCAATGGTCAACCACTCCCGGTGGACTGTAGTGCTCACGAAGGCGGCCATTTCTTAAAGATCGGAATGATAGAACGATTTGCAAAAGATTCACAAAGAGAGAGAGAAAGCAAAGGAAGTTGTGAAAAAATTAGGGGATTCGCCCCCTTTATATAGGATGCCGATCGGCATCTCCCCCTACCATACCGATCAGCACTGTCCCCTTTCCTTCCCGAGGTAGCCCAAAAGTCCGTGCCACTCTCAAATAGCACCCCTCATACCATGCCGACCGGTACCCCCCTAAATTTCGTACAGAAAATACCAGAAAGCCTCGAAAAATCCCTGGAAAATTCCCAAAAATCCCAGGAGGGATTTAAATCCTCTTTACCAAGAAAATTTTGCATTCCCCCAAGCAGAACCCCTCTTCCCCGACGGAATCCTCTAAAACCAACTGAAAACTCCTCCCGGGAAAGCTCCGGAGGATCCCTAAGGATCGCCTGATCACTTCCCCAGCAGAATTCTCTTACAGCACCCAAAATAGGTTATTCCCCCCTGCGAGGTCTCCTAAAAGCTTCCCCAGCTATCAGATCCCCAGCTCATATCAAAATCACAAAGCTCTTTCTCCAGCAGAATCAAAATCCAATCTTCATTCACTCTTTAGGTCAGAATTGACCTCGGCCTTAGATCATCAGCTGAGTTGGGTCAGAATTGACCCCGGTCCTCGATCGTCACCACTCTTGGGTTAAAATTGGCCCCGATCTTGGATTGTCACCTGAGTTAGGTCAGAATTGACCTCGGTCCTCGGTCGTCACCACTCTTGGGTCAGAATTGGCACCGATTTTGGATCGTCACCTGAGTTAGGTCAGAATTGACCTTGGTACTCGGTCGTCACCACTCTTGGGTCAGAATTGGCCTCGATCTTGGATCGTCACCTAAATTAGGTCATAATTGACCTCGATCCTCGGTCCTCACCACTCTTGGGTCAAAATTGGCCCCGATCTTGGACCGTCACCGGAGTAAGGTCAAAATTGACCTCGGTCCTCGGTCGTCACACTCTTGGGTCAGAATTAGCCCCGGTCTTGGATCATCACCTGAGTTAGGTCATAATTGACCTCGGTCCTCGGTCGTCACCACTCTTGGGTCAGAATTGGCCCCGATCTTGGATCTTCATCTGAGTTAGGTTAGAATTGACCTCGGTCCTCGATTGTCACCACTCTTGGGCCAGAATTGGCCCCGGTCTTGGATCGTCACCTGAGTTAGGTCATAATTGACCTCAGTCCTCGATCGTCACCACTCTTGAGTCAAAATTGGCCCCAGTCTTGGATCGTCACCTGAGTTAGGTCAGAATTGACCTCGGTCCTCAGTCGTCACCACTTTTGGGTCAAAATTGACCCCGGTCTTGGATCGTCACCTGAGTTAGGTCAGAATTGACCTCGATCCACGGTCGTCACCACTCTTGGGTCAAAATTGGCCCCGATCTTAGATCAACACCTAAGCTAGGTCAAAATTGACCTCGGTCCTCGGTCGTCACCACTCTTGGGTCAGAATTGGCCCCGGTCTTGGATCGTCACCTGAGTTAGGTCAAAATTTACCTCGATCCTTGGTCGTCACCACTCTTAGGTCAGAATTGGCCCCGGTCTTGGATCGTCACCTGAGTTAGGTCAGAATTGATCTCGGTCCTCGGTTGTCACCACTCTTAGGTCAGAATTGTCCCCGGTCTTGGATCGTCGCCTGAGTTAGGTCAGAATTGACCTCAATTCTCGGTCGTCACCACTCTTGGGTCAGAATTGGCCCCGGTCTTGGATCGTCACCTGAGTTAGGTCAGAATTGACCTCGGTCCTCGATCGTCACCACTCTTTAGGTCAGAATTGACCTTGGTTATTAGACCTTTACCTAAGCCCGCAGATTTGGCTTTGACCCGCATAATTGGTCACCCTCCCCAAACACACTTCAGGTCCTCAGAATCGACCTAAACCTTCGATCATTATTCATCCCCATCACGCTCCTTAGGTCCATAGAATCGTCCTCGACCCTCTGAATCGACCATACTCCCTCAAAAGCATCATACGGTGTTTATTCGATGGTCATCATTTGTTCCAAACTCCCCCGTCGAGGGGATCTGTAGACACCCCATTCTGTTACCCCCTAACTCTCCTTAGGTCCCTAGTACCTCCCTTCATCACCATAAACCCAGGTCGTGTCTCGAGTACTGATCGGGAGGCCATCGGGAACTCCCCGACTCAGTTTGACCCAAAATTTAAACTCTTAGTCTCGACCAAGACTAAATGAATCTTTAAAGGGAACAGAATAAACTTTCTAATGGTTCACCCCGTGCGCGATTCTGACTTATCATGTGGACGAACGATCCGTTTGCGTCCAAAACTTGACCCAGAGGCCACCAGGCGCTCTCGGGCTTTGTTTGACCTATGTCAACTCTTCAGCTTGACCAAGGCTGAATGAATCTTCAAAGGGAACTAAATACCCTTTCCAACGGTCCACCCCGTGCGCGATTCTGACTTTCCATACGGACGAATGATCCGTTTTACTCCGGGAGGTCACTGAATGCTTCTCGGGCTCGGTTGACCAAAGTCAACTCCCCAAACCGGGTCAAACTCTTTGGAATGTCAAAGTACATCTCCTAATCTTTCCAACGGTCCACCTCGTATGCGATTCGGACTTAGCATGCGGACGAACGATCCGTTTGCGTTCGAGTAATTCCCCGTCCAATGGACCGATAAATGATTCCGAGCCATATTTGACCCAAATTAAACTCCCGAACCCGAGAGAGGTCCAAAGTACTTTTGAAGGTATCTGAATTACCTTTCCAACGGTATGCCCCATGCACAATTTTGACCAACGGTTTTCCCTCGGCGGTTGATTTTCTGAAAAAGCTAAAGCGCACTGCCAAATGGCAGGTTCTAGACCCTGCTTATCGGCACCTGCTGATAGGCAGGAACAGGTCTATGCCGATCATCACTCACTGGGCCTATAAAAGGAGGCCTTCACCTCATTTGTAAAGGGATCCCAGATCTGATAAAAATCTCTCTGAACGAATCCCAGATGCCTCTCTCGAAGGCAGCGTGATTTCCACATCCAAATCCTTTTTTTTACTTCCACTTTTCATCATCCTTTTCACTCTCCATCATCATCCAAGTGCAAGGGCTGCTCTCCAACATTCAAGATCAAGCTCAAGATCTTCAAGAAGGTCCAACTTTCTCAAACTCTCTCTTAAATTCTCAATAACTTGTCTTCTTATTTAGCACTTTTATTATCTCATCTCACACATCCTAATATACTTTTTATTTAGTATTATTGCACATCTCCTATGTTCATATAAATAAAACCTAAAAAATAAGAAAAAGAGCGTTTGCTCATAAATTCCAAGTAGGGATTCTCACACTTCTTCCATACTTTTCTCACAATCTAAAACCCTTTTTCTACACACACACACTCACAAATAAGAGATTCCCCATTTGGATTTATGGGATAAACCCCACCCCTCATTTTATATGCGAACTACGTGGACTTTGATGCCTTTATAGGCTACGTAGGCGTCTCGGGGTAAAACCCGAGACTCGAGTCCTTTTTCCCACTTTTTCTCTCATCTTTCTATCTACTCTAATCTTCTTATATTCTATATACTTGCCCTTAGTGACGTATTATCCCACATGCGTTATCATTCCATTATAACGATCAACGTAGGGGTAATCGATTAAATCTTATTTTTCTAATATTATTCTTATATCTTCCTACGGATGACTCGCTTTATCTTTTCCATGATACAAGTCGAGGATTCCTACCTCCATTCTATACATACACATGCACACATATCACGGGGGGAAACAAAAGGAAAATAGCAAATATTCATGAGAGACCGAAAGGGCGGAATGGGTGCCTAACACCTTCCTATTTCGTAACTAAGCCTCCGAACCCTTCTCGAGTCGTCTTGGTTTCGCACGCACCAGTATGTCTTTGGTGCCATCCTTCGGGGTGGCTTCCCCTTTTTCTTTTGTCTGTTTTGAGTAAAATAGACTGGCGACTCTAAAATCTCTCTACATTTTTACATTTCCACATCTCAAATGACGTCGGCCGAAGCGCTCCCGAGAGGGACGCGCGGGACCCGAAGGATTATTTCCTCCATGCTACCCGCCCGCGCGGCGAGGATAGGGGATGGCCACAGTATATGATTTTTCTATCTATTTCTTTGAAGCTTTTGATCTGCCCTTTTGACAAGATTATGTACCATGCATGACATATCCCAGTAAGAGTGCTTGAGAATGCTCGACATCTCATTTCATACGGCACGGAGTAGATATCAACATTCGCCTGATATATTTCTGCATGATGAATCTGATTTGATTTTATGTGACCACATAGGGTTTAAACTTTAAAGTAGTAGGATAGTTAATAATGTGTGGGACAAAGGATGACCCTTACATGTATCCCCTCTCTAATGGATCATTACTCTTCATCATATCGCCCAACTTCTTTTCCAACCTTTGAATGGAACTTTGTATCTGGATCTCTCTTTCCTCGATTCCCCTCTACTCCTGTTAGTCAAAGTATAAGATAGATCCCGAGGTCCCTTATAGGTTGCACCCCTTGGGGTCAATATTCCCCTATGTTCTTCAATATACTAGCTCATGTCACATTGTCTATGAGAAGTATGTAGGGCACAACACCTGGGTCCTAGTCTATCAAAGGTTGATGGCTATATGAGCTTGGTGAAGGTACTCACACTATGCTACGATGTATACTTTGTCCATATTGCTCGTATTGTTTTTTTGGATAAAAGAGGTTTATTTTGGGTAATGAAAGACTCTTATTACAAATGAATTTTCATTTCGAAAAATTCTTTTCTATTTCTAGAAAGCACTTCATTTCTTGATGTAAAAATAGAATATATTATGGTATATAATGAAGGATCTACGCTCTTTTTTCATTTTTTCCAAAAAATGATCTTAGAGATTGTGTAATGCTTACTCTCAAACTTTTCGTTTACACATTGGTGATATTCTTTATTTCTCTCTTCATAGAATTACAATATAATAATTTTTTTTTTCATTTTTATTATATATTATATTATAGTTTTCTCATATTATAGTTATAGATTTTCAAATTATAGATTCTAAAAGTAGAAAATTAATAAAAAGTTTGATACATAAGAAAAATACAACAAAAGATATGAAGAAATGCGCTCACCCCCTACAGATTTGATACCCTCTCCCACAAAGAAACTCATAATACCAACTCCACTCATAATTCCATCAATTATTCGTCTATCAAAAAAATGATTTCATTCAGCCAATCCTTAAGATTGGTCTCGAATTCTTGGTTGTGATTCAACCTCTTTTCCTCCTCTTTAACTGCTAGAATTTTATCACTTAGATTATCTTCCTTGTATCCTAGTTCAAGTTGATGGGATCCTTCAATATTTATATGTCTTATACCCGATGGCCTAACTTTTCTCGGTACGTGGAGCAATTCTTCTGGGGGATTTCGTTTACTCCTAACCGCCAAAGTATGACGGTTCGCAACCCCTTACGATAGCCTTCTTACCAACGTTCGGGTAAGAGCCAACATCTGTGATCTCATGTTCTCTTGATTGGCTAAAATCATTCTTAGGGATTCGATGAGCTCAGCCATATGTGAAGGTGGTGCGCTAATAAATTTATGCATTCTACCTGGAGGTAGTGGCGATGGTAGGTCTAATGACATTTTTCGACCAATTAATTTTTGTTTCTCATAAGGAATTCTACCCAAGAAACACTAAATAAGAAGATGAATAGTGAACACTAAATCTACACTTCGATGTTGACGTTTAACCCGACATTTTTAAATCTAATGAACAAACAGAAATATAGAGGAGCTCATAGTGATTTTAGGATCAAACGATCAGAAATTCGATGGTGAATAGTGATTTAACCTAGAATTTCACTCAAATTGAGATCAACTTCATACAATTGTAATACCCCGTATTTCTGCGTATTTAACATTTACTTAATTTGCTAGATTATTCGTTTATTTTAAATTACGCAAGTGAAGTAATTTAATGGTATTAAATAAAAAATGTGGTTATTAAATATTAATCAAGATGAAGAAATAATGATTAATATTATGTGTTAAAAAAATTTACTAAGTGAATAGTAAATGATTTATGGATGTTATTACACGTCATAACGGGTGAAATTGGTGAAATTGAATTTATCGCAATCGGGAGTCGTGTATAGAGTACATTGAGGTTAAGATACGAAAATTATGTAGAGTGAGTCGGATGATGAATTCGAGGTCAAGGATGACTCCGAAAGGGTCGAAATAGTTAGAGAAGTATACTCGAGGGGTGTCGGTTGGGTCATGGAGCAATTTTAAACTAAATCGGCACCATATATGGGAATTTTAGTTATTTGGAAAATGAGGGTTAGGAGACCAATGGATTTCTAACTCCTATATCATCATATAGAGGTTAGAGTCTGTAACAACCCGTGACTTTGGGACTGAGAAATTAAATTTTTGGGGAGATATAAAATTTATTTAAATCGAAGAATTTTAAAATTTGAGAATTGAAGTCCAAAAATTGAGGACGTTTGAAAGTATTCCGAATGATAATTCTGAATGCTCCATTCATTTCGGATAGGTCGAGATAGTTGAAATGAGTGTCATTGGGTTTTATTTCGGTTTCGAAATATTTTTAAGTTAGTTTGACTCAAATTGGAGTAAACGAGTCATTTAAAGTGTGTATTAACATCTAAACTGGGACTTATGTTTTAAGGGATTTAAGGGCTTACTATTTCAGCCCTTCTCATTTGTGAGAAGAGAGAAATAGAAAGAAGAGAGAAAGAAGAATACAGGAAGAGAGAGAGAAGGAAAAACTTGGAGATTTCCGGCCCAACCGTGATCACGAGGACGATTCAACCTCTACGAATTCGAGGCAAGAGTTTAATCTTGATAAATATTTCATTTGTGTATTTCATTTCATAATTTTTGGATAAAAGAATTGAATTTTGGGTATTAATAGCAAAATGATACGGCGGAAATATTGCATATTTCACCCGTTAACCTACGCGTTATTAGCCCCCTCGGGTATCTTATTCCCTATATTTATGCTCGTTAACCAGACAACCCTCGGATTTCTATGTTAACATGTTTTGCAGGGGTTAATTGAGCTTTTGTAGGTATTTGGATGCTAAGTGTGAAGTCCGGATGCGTTTCGCTCGATTTCCGTACAATATCGCACGCGCAAGGGCATTTTAGTCTTTTGACAGCTTGGGCACCTGGCCCGACATCTACACGGAAGTTGTATCTCTCTTCGCTAGCTTCGCGTGGCCGTGAACGGTGCGCGATTCCGATGCATAACGACAAAGTTACGGCGATTTGAGCGACGTTGGATTGTATGCCAAAACAGGGAGAATTGCAGGCTTCCCCTGCTTGATCGATCGATCAACCCTGGGGGTCGATCGATCGAGCCTTATTATTTTTGCCACGAATTACATTGTCGATCGATCGACCACAGGGGTTGATCGATCGATCCCCTGTTTTTCCCCTGCAGATATTTTCCTTTATTTCTTTCTTCTTTTCTTTTATTACAACTTACTATATAAGTTGGTTTTTGTTGTAATAATAGAGAGACCAGATATACTTAGAGATATTCTGAATTAGATAGTTTAGTTAGGATTTGGTGTGGATATTTCCTTTCTTCTTCTTCTTGGATTGACAAATCATGGGTTTGTAAGATTGAACTATTCACTTCCTCTCCATTAATCTAGTTTGTTCTTCTTCTTCTCTTGCCTTGTAATTTAGTTTCAATGCTTTCTAACTAGTTTACATGTTTTAATTCTTTCTTTCTTAGTCTAATTAGCATAATTTAGTGTAACTCACCATGCACCCTTAGATAAATAGGGTCGGGATTTCATTGCCGCCATTTTCGGGCTCCGAGCTCCGAAAACTAGGTTTAGTGCAAAATCGCGTTTAATTGAAACCGCGTGTATTAAAGTTGGATTGTTAAGCGATTAACTTTATTTGTCACGCAACTTTAGTGTTTATAGCGATAATCCGAGTTTAATCCGCGTGTGACCATTTTTCAGTTAAATGTTTTATCTCGCAACTTTGGGTTAAATTCCTTCTTGCGCGATGTTTATGCTTAATTGTAAATGCTCGATTAAATTGCTTTCGAGCCTCAATTCTAATTAGTAGTTGTTTCGATCCGTTTGGTTGGATGCGATCCCGATCCTCTCTTTACTTTATTTAGCGTTAACTTATTCTTTTCTTTATTCACGATAACCACCCTTTCACCTTTTCGTTTATTTATTTTACACCCTTTTATTCCTGAAGTAACTAAAACAATGAACATCTAAACTTCAATTACTCCCTGTGGATTCTCGATATCCGACTTACCGCTTTGCTTGCTTGTCAAGTGTAGCTGTAGTTTAGGTTTATTCTTTTGCATGTCGAGCGGGAACCGAAATCAACGATAGTGTCCCTACACGAACACTCGGTTTCCCTCGCATCAAAAATGGCGCCGTTGCCGGGGAGTGTGTTTTAGATAGTAATTATTTTATTATTTCGTAGTATTTTTCCTTTTGTATTTGTATTCTTTGTTTTAACCTTTTTTGCAGGATTGCATACTTTGAGCGCTAAGAAACTTTGATTCGCGGTTGCTCACTTTATTTCTTGGATTCTCCATCTTTCAAACAACGAGGTAATCATGTCCTACTATTATAGTTATTACGGTTATTCTAATGATTCATACTTTGGGGATAGTTTTCAAGTTTTCCATTTTCAAGATTTTCTTGAAAATGAAAGACTTGAAAACATTTATCGGAATGAAAATAGTTATTGGGAGCTTGAGTTGGATTCATTATTCGAATCCAATGACGACTCTTATTTCATTACTTTCAAAGATGAGTTTCAACCAAATGAGGAGTCCGAGGCTCTTGAGCCGAGGAAGCCTACTTTGGAAGAGACTTTGCTTCTTTACTTCAAGGTTTGGAAAGCCTAAACGATGATGTAATGAGACTTGGTTCACTTTGCGATGAGATGAATTCTTATGCACAAAGCAACGAGGAGGTGGAAACTTGTGTTTCACCTCAATTTTTCAGAGAATTTCTCATCGAATGTGAATCTTTCTCCCCCGAAATTCAATATCCTTCCGACGATGAGTCGATTGAGATTGAATTTGTTTCATCACCATATTCGTTTTCCGTCATTGAACCATTAGAATTACCGGTTGATTCCTATGAGTCGGTAGAAACTTTTAAAACTTCTACACTTTTTGCCGATGAGGACTCTTTACCGGACTTGTTTTCGATGGATGTTATCCTCATGTGTGCACCGTCTCCCATTCCATTTGAAAAACCTTTGGGAGATGAATCGATTTTTCTTGGATCTCTAGTGTACCTTTCCCCCTTGATATCCAAATCCCCCATCGTCCGCCCAAAATTTCAAATTGGCGATGGTTCACATTTTTCACCACCCACATGCCTTCCGTTGTTCAAACGGAATTCATATCTTTCGGGAGGCATGTTCACTTTGGAGGGTCCACCGTTGATATTTCAAAGTCAAATCCCTTTTTGGGTGGACCCTCAACTATTTAGACTTCTAGTGTATAGTTAGTGTGAAGCCTAAATAGCAGGTTGTAAATAGTTAGCTTTTTAATTTTCTTTCTTTCCTATTTTCCTTTCCTTTTAATTTAGTCTAGTGTAATTAGTTAACTTTTTGTTATTTGTTTTTGCTATGCTCGGTACTAACTTGTTTTGTATATTCCTTTGGACTCGCGCTTATGGAGATTGCTCCAATTTTGGGTAATATCGTTCTTTCCTCTCTTTGTGTTGTGTTCTTAATGCGCATTGAGTACAATTCAACATTTAAGTTAGGGGGTGTAGGATATTCTATCCATTTCATGTGTAGTCCATTGATTTGCTCACATTTAGTTACTTAGTATGCCTTTTTGTGAAAAATTTAAAATTTTCAAAAATATTTTCTTTCTTTTTTCTCATTTTGTTGGGCATTTTGCCTTGTTTCCAGTGATAAATTCAATAATTGCCCGATCCAATAGACAAATCAATAATGCATGTTCTCGATTGTAGAAGTTATTAGACTTTAGTCCTTAAATCATTAATATTGTGAATAACTTCATGAATTAAACTTTATCCCATGAGCATATGCACTTTCCTGGTTCTATTGATTTGGTTTAAGATTTTTATAACTCGGGAATCTTTTGTTGCATTGTATATACTTACACTGAGTAAGCTTTGTACCTTTCGTCGTTTGTGAGTGTTATACACTATTCTTTTCTCATTGAAAACGTTGAATTCGTTGGTAATCTCACTATTCTTTCATTGATCGTTCATTAATTGAGTTCATTCTTGAAATGTGTTACTTGATCATGATTTTCATATATTGTTTTGACTTGAGAATTGCGTAAACTTTGTGAAATGATCATAGGTCATCTGTGTTATATCACCCATATTAGCCTTGACATCACCCTTATATGTTTACCCTCGTTAACTCCTTGAGCCTAAATATAGCCTTTCGTTTCATAACCCCAATCCCATAACCAACTCCAAATTGGAGTTTTAGCCCATACATACACTTTCCATACCTTTGTTTGGAATGTTACTTGGGATTGAATGTTGTTGTTATGATGTCAGTTGCAATTTAGGAATATGAGAGTTTGATAAGCAAAGAAGAAAGAGATGTGAAAAAAGTGAAGAAAAAGAGAAAGCAAAAGAAAACAAAAGAAAACATGAGAAAAAGAAGAAAAGAAAAGAAAGAAAAGAGAAAGTTGTATATGTTGTGTATATAGTTCAATAAGCTTTGATTACTCTCCAGTTGTTATATCTATGCTCGTTTGGACATCTTTGTCCAACTTTTGATATTGCCCACTTTTTCACATTATTCTGAGTTTCATCCCCAAACACTTTGAATCCGTATATACATCCCTTTCATTTCGTACTTTAACCTATCCATACATTACAACCCTATTACAAGTCCTATGTGATCTTAGGTTGATGTAATTTAAAAGTCATAATAGTTTTGATAATCTGTGAAAATGCATTTCGCCTCTTTTAGTGTGTGGTATCCTTTCATTGAGATTACAAGTTTTTCATTTGCTATATAGCGTTCTTCATTAGTGACATGTGTGCGGCCTAGTTTCCATTTACATTTACTCTTTATGCCCACATGTTCCGTGTGTTACCTCCCTGTTTTGAGTGAATTCGCTTGATGAGCGTAATGCCCGTGAGGATTGAATATAAGCTTGCCTTTATGTTTATCTGGTTTATTTAAGTTTTTACCAAATCATATTTTGCATTTGCTCACTCCCCTCCCACATTTTAAGGTTTCAATTCTATGAGGTGCATTCTATAATGTTAATGATTTGGACTTTTGTGTGAATTCATTCACTTTGCTAATAATGCGTATGAAATCCTTTTCTCCATTGTTGAGTTTGTCTTACTTGATTGGGCATATTTTGAGGAAACTTTATGATGTTTGTGGGTACCATCTCTGAAAACCCTCACGAGACGACACTCGTCCACTAGGGTAACCTAGGGGTTTAACGGCTTATTGCATACGCTAAATGCAATCGAATCGCCCGCGAAAGTGGCCTTTTCTTTTTTATTGCTTTTATACCATACTTTTGTACTCTCTCCTGTGTTGGTTTACTAGTTCTTCTTGTTGCATCATATTTCATTGCTAGGGACTAGCAATGTGTAAGTTAGGGGGTGTGATACGACAGAAATATTGCGTATTTCACCCGTTAACCTACACGTTATTAGCCCCCTCGGGTATCTTATTCCCTATATTTATGCTCGTTAACCAGACAACCCTCGGATTTCTATGTTAACATGTTTTGCAGAGGTTAATTGAGCTTTTGTTGGTATTTGGATGCTAAGTGTGAAGTCCGGATGCGTTTCGCTCGATTTCCGTACAATATCGCACGCGCAAGGGCATTTTAGTCTTTTGACAGCTTGGGCACCTGGCCCGACATCTACACGGAAGTTGTAGCTCTCTTCGCTAGCTTCGCGTGTCCGTGAACGGTGCGCGATTCCGATGCATAACGACAAAGTTGCGGCGATTTGAGCGACGTTGGATTGTATGCCAAAACAGGGAGAATTGCAGGCTTCCCCTGCTTGATCGATCAATCAACCCTGGGGGTCGATCGATCGAGCCTTATTATTTTTGCCACGAATTACATTGTCGATCGATCGACCACAGGGGTCGATCGATCGATCCCCTGTTTTTCCCCTGCAGATATTTTCCTTTATTTCTTTCTTCTTTTCTTTTATTACAACTTACTATATAAGTTGGTTTTTGTTGTAATAATAGAGAGACCAGATATACTTAGAGATATTCTGAATTAGATAGTTTAGTTAGGGTTTGGTGTGGATATTTCCTTTCTTCTTCTTCTTGGATTGACAAATCATGGGTTTGTAAGATTGAACTATTCACTTCCTCTCCATTAATCTAGTTTGTTCTTCTTCTTCTCTTGCCTTATAATTTAGTTTCAATGCTTACTAACTAGTTTACATGTTTTAATTCTTGCTTTCTTAGTCTAATTAGCATAATTTAGTGTAACTCACCATGCACCCTTAGATAAATAGGGTCGGGATTTCATTTCCGCCATTTTCGGGCTCCGAGCTCCGAAAACTAGGTTTAGTGCAAAATCGCGTTTAATTGAAACCGCGTGTATTAAAGTTGGATTGTTAAGCATTTAACTTTATTTGTCACGCAACTTTAGTGTTTATAGCGACAATCCGAGTTTAATCCGCGTGTGACCATTTTTCAGTTAAATGTTTTATCTCGCAACTTTGGGTTAAATTCCTTCTTGCGCGATGTTTATGCTTAATTGTAAATGCTCGATTAAATTGCTTTCGAGCCTCAATTCTAATTAGTAGTTGTTTCGATCCATTTGGTTGGATGCGATCCCGATCCTCTCTTTACTTTATTTAGCGTTAACTTATTCTTTTCTTTATTCACGATAACCACCCTTTCACCTTTTCGTTTATTTATTTTACACCCTTTTATTCCTGAAGTAACTAAAACAATTAAAGTCTAAAATTCAATCACTCCCTGTGGATTTACGATACCCGACTTACCGCTCTACTTGCTTGTCAAGTGTAGCTGTAGCTTAGGTTCTTTTGTATGTCGAGCGGGAGCCGAAATCAACGATAGTGTCCCTACACGAACACTCGGTTTTCCTCGCATCACAAAACCTAGATTTTGTAGATAAAATCTTGAAATTGATGTTTGTATATGGGTTTGATGGTGTAGAATTGGTTGGGATCCACTTTGGGTTGATTTATTGGCTTAGAATCATTATATGATGAAGGTTTAGGCGTTAGAAGTGAAATTTTAGGGTTTAGAATTCGTGGGTTTTTGTGAAGAAGAAGAGACCTTCAAGGTTCTGCAGACCCGAATCGATTCTCCCCTTAAGCGAATCGATTCGGCTTAGGCAAAAGTGGCAGGTCTGCATGACCGAATCAATTCGGACCCAAGGTGAATCGATTTGGCTTGAGACAGAGTCCCAGGTCCTTTGGACCGAATCAATTTGCAGTTGGAGCGAATCGATTCGCCCTTGAGACCGAATCGATTCAGGCCAGGCCGAATCGATTCGAAAACAGGGTTGTTTTGTGAATTTTCTCTAGAATGATTTCTAACCGTTTTTGGTTGGGTTTATTGATTTGGGACGTGATTATATGATGTAAGAAAGATGTTTTGGATATTTATTAGAAGTTTCTCGCATTATGGGACCGCGTGTACGTATCGAGTTATCTTGGGAACTTATATCCATATATATTGGAGAGGGTCATATCGATATAGTGGGGAATCTCATTGAGAATGGGAGTGCTATTTAGGGGTCATAAATGAGCCTAGTTATGACGTACGGTTAAGGTCCCTTGAAAGAGTTGTGAGGGCATGGCAAGGAATAGTAGGCCGATAATTGTGTCGAATCCTTATAGGGATAGGATTATACTTAAAAAAAATTGATTGGGGACCGACGAGAGAGAGTGGTCGCGTATCCTTAGTAATGTTTAACTTAAGGAATAGATTGTAAATGCAATAAGATTTAGGGGTTCATAGGAGTAATTGAACCGTAGTCGGGATAGTGATTATATATCAGTGTGGTATTTCCCTAAGTGATGGGATCATGAGATGAATTTAAGATTGAGCTTGAGGTTTATAGACTATTAGGTATGCGTATACCAATGGTCAAATTATTACTAGAGATATCGATGTTCTTTCGAATATAGATGTGATGTGTAGTGATTGTTACCTACACTAAACTTTAGGTGATAACCTTAATGTTGGAGATATATCTATATTGGAAGATTATTTATATCATAAGGGAAATGGATGAATATGCGTCAAGTGAGGGATCGTATTCATATAACGAGGTAAGCTAATGAGTTTGGGACGACGACTAGTATATTGAGGATTATGTATGTTTATAGCCGAGTTTATGAATCTTATACATATGAACGAGAGATAGTGTGGATATATATATATATATATATATATATATATATATATATATATATATATATATATATATATATATATATGGATATGTGAATATATATCAGTAGAGTTATAACTATAAGTATATACTCATGTTGTGAATATCTAAACCGTATGTGATGGTTTAATTATATGATGGGATCAAATGGTTGTATATATATTGTGTATGTGAATGATATATATACTTGTATTGTGAAGCATACCCCGCACATGCTATCATTGAGAAGTTGTGCGATGAGGGTGAGCACCCTGGCTCGAGGAGCAGAGTGTGGATATTCCCCAGGTCATAGTCGTCCATTGTGTTATTATGTGATATATATTTTTTTGGGATGAGACGTGGTGGGTATGTTTCGTCTCATTACCGATTAAGAACTATTACCGCTTTTCGGACGTCGTGTGTGTGTGTTGGCCATGAAGTGGGTGATATTTAGTCCCACCTGTGGTCCCCAGGATGGAATATGAGTAATGCCCTGGAAGATGATAGCATGGTGTTATATATTGGCATTCTATAGCCGGTTATATTATGAGTATGGAAATTGTACATTATATGTGTTATGTACACGTGGCTATGAGAATGAATAGTTGTATATATATATATATATATACTATATCCTTTAGGTGAAAAGGATATGAAACTTCTATGATGTACATCTTGGGTGATTATGGTGTACTAGATTGTTGGGGGTCGATGTATCGCACTTAAGGAAAAAAAAATCGGTTATATCAACCTAAGGATTTAATAGTTGTAGTAGTAGAATTGTGTGGATGACATAATGGATCCCTACGATCGACATTGTCAAGGAGTAGTGTATCGGGGGGGTTCCTTGTTTGGATTTCGCTTTGCGAGACACCCCACACATGAAACGCAGTGCAATGTTGAGAGTAGAGAGAAGTTTTGTCTTTATTAAAGTGTGCATGTTATTTAGAGAATAAACTCTTAATTTGAAGTTTAATGTTAATATGTGAAGTAATAAAATTGATAACTGATTAAGTTAAATTGGAATCAATAAAGCCTAGTATGGCTTAATTGTGTATACATATATTTAAGTGAGATTAGAATGGGATGGATTCTTAGGTTATGTTAGGATGGCAGGTCTTGTGGGTATAGGCCATGCCTATGGTAAGGTAGGTTGTCCTTACAGGAGGGGTAACTTAATTAAGATTCCAGGATACGAATAGGTGCACATTGTTAGATGAGAGGTGAGTTGGGGTTTCACGATAGTGCGACTCCACTTTAATTATGAAATAATGCATTTATATTTATTATGCACGGTTAATAAAATTGCTAAATATTTTTACACCTCGGGATCTGACCCGTTTATATTTCTCTCCTGCCATATATATATATATATATATATATATACAGGTGTCCTACCGCATGGATATCGGATACTTTTCTATCCCAAGTCATGGGAGCCGTAACAGGTGCGGACTGTTGCGGGATTTAGATTGTAGTCGCTTCCTACTTCTTGTAAATCTAGGTAGGATTCACGTTGTATATCGGGTTTATACCAAAGAGTCATTTTTAGTTGTTTATACTTTATATTTCGATTGTTGTACTGTCTGTGACCCAACATCTTATTCGGGTTTATTGTCTTTTGTGTACTCGTTTTATTTTAAATTCGAGCATTTTATTTCTTCATGGTACTTGTATGTACTCATTTCATGTTATACTAGCACTTTCTTTCATCATCATACTTGTGCATTCTACCTTTGTTAGTAGCTGTACATAGTTGGTTTGATTTCCAGTGTATGTTTTATTTAATTTGGCGTCCGCTTTTAATAGTTTCGGGTAGTTAGCCTTATTTATTTTAGTACTGTCAGTTGATGTTGAGACTGAGCCATCTGAGATTCCTATTTTAATGTAGTATAGGGTTGGCCACCCGTTATTATTTTATGAGGGTGTCACAGATTCTAGGGTTAGAAAGATAAAAAACCTAAAGAGGCCATTGGAGAAGGAGGATGGTCCATTCTTGAAGCTTAAGAGAGAGTCCTTGAAGAATTGAACCTTGTTCTTGCATCCTTATCATCCTAGGAGTGTGGATTGGAAGGGAAGGAAACCTTTAGCAACTCAAATCATGAAATCAGACCTTACTGATCAAAGGCAATTATTTGTTTGCAATTCTTTTGAGGTTATAATACCCATGTTGTTAGGGTTTCAATGTATAATGATTTAAATTAATATTTTTGGAAGAAAAGAATGATTTGAATGCATGTTTGGGTAAGAATGGCATGTAGTATGATTTAAGATCAGTAGAGGATAAGAAATCAGAGGTTATGTGTTAATGATCACGAATTTAATATGGGTGTTGTATGAATATTAATGAAGAATATTGAAACCTAGGAAATTTTTTGAGTAGATGACTCAATTTGTTTTTAAAGGGAAATCTTAATGTTTTGAGATCAAATTTTCTTTAGAAACCATCCTAATTCATGTAGAAAAGGTTTGGGACAATTGGTTTCAAGTTTGGTGGAGAAATATGAGAGTTGTGTAAATGACAATTGTGAAAAATGCACTTGTGTGGGGGAAAAAGATGATCTGATATAAAACGAATCGATTCAGCCCAAGGGTGAATCGATTCTGTGAGGCGAATCGATTCGATTTGCCCAGAATTGCTTATTTTGCCTATTCAAGCCTTTAAACTTTGTGTGAATGATTAGGTGACCTTTAGGGCATATTTAAACCATTATGAGACACTTATGGGATTACAGTAGGTCCTTGGTAGGAGCAGGTAGTAGTCTTATTGAGGGAGATTTAAGGCTAAATTTATTTGGGCTTAAATAGTAAAGTAATTAATTCGTGAGAATGAGAATAAATTACAGATGTTTCAAACAAACTTGTGAAGTAGACCAGCACTATAAGATTGAGGTAGCTACTAAATTCATAGAAATGATAACTGGGACCCTTAGAGTAAAGAATAAAACTTAATTCATTACGATAGTGAGAGTATTAGTAACATGATAGTACGATGAGTATTCGAGGGATAAATACTATGTACGAAATACGATAATGGGGTTGTGTGTATACCTACTGAATTGGAATATATATATACACTAGGATGTACCCGTGTCGTTGGCACGGCGATAAATTTGTTCTCGTGATAATCTGTACCCGTATCAATCACACGATGAGAAATTTTATCACGTTATAGACACTTACTAAATGCCAAAAAAACTTAGGAGTTGTTCCCTCATCGCTAAAATTTTACTTGCTTTAAAAAAAATGTTTTTAAGAAAAAAAAATGTTTTTGTGAAAAAATGTTTTCAACAATTTTAAATTGTTTTAAAAATGTTTAAATATTTTTCCTAATTTTTTTTTATAGGCTATAAATAAAAATTAGGAAAAATGAACACTTTTTAAAACACTTCTAAAAATTATTGAAAACATTTTTTCAAGAAATTAACTTTTTGATTTCTTAAGGGCGGCAAGTTTGTCTTTTAAGGGTTTGTGTCTACTTCCCACATCTTCTTTGTGTGTTGCAGTAGCCATTGAATGGGCATTTGACCATTTTGAAAAATAAGACCTGCTAACATGAATTATGTTTAGAAAATCGAGATCCTATTTAAACTCGTACCTGACACTGTATTCAAAGCCCTTTTAGCTTGTTTTATTTTTTAACCGAACTGAGATCTTTTCATTAAAAGCCATCCACAAATTTCCCCCAAATTAAAAGACACAACCATCCATAACAGAAGTGAGATCTTTTGATTAAATTAAAACTTTCTATATGACACGGTGTAAACATCACAACTAAATTTACTTAGAAAATTGATAAAAATAAAATAAAAAACAAAACTGAACGAAGGTGCATTTGCTGGAAGGGAAAATGAAAAAAAAAAAGAAAAAGAGAAATCAAACTAAAAAGAAAAAGTTCAAAACTATGGGGACTTTTGGTAAAGCCATAATCTCTTTCCCTCATTATTTCTTTTTGTACCTCGGCACCTTTTTCTTCCTTTATTCTTAAATGAACGACACTAAAAAAATTAAAGCTACCCACTATAATGACGTTGTGAACCAAATTCTCATTTGGAAATAAAGAATCTAATTTATTCTCAGTCACTCGCCACGGACTTGATCGTTTGGTTGCTTATACCACACCAAATATTAGTGTTCCTGCTATAACAAATGAAAAAACAAAACCCAAAGAAGAACCCGATGTATTAATTATTGAAACCAAATAAAAGTAAGTTTTTTATATGGTTTGAAACATATTGAAAACCTAAAGTATTAAACAAATAAAAATAAGGATTTCAAAGCTTATATCTAAACAAACATGGTTGATACCTTAACACCCAGTTTTCAAAAGGTTTAAACCATAAAACAGATATGTTGTTAACCCACCAAGTCGAGTTCTTGATCCCACCCACCAGGATTGACATAATTAACAGATCTACTGGTAACCCACAATGGAAGCAAAAAAAATGGATATTTTGAAAACTCTCCCTTCTTCTTGCACGACATTGTAACCCATAATCGAAGCAACAAATATACTGATAACCCACAATCAAATATGTGATGATAACCCACAACAAATCTCCCTTCTTCTTACTTGGCGATGTCACACTCTATGGCCTTCCTCCGTCTTATCGTTATCATGGCCTTCGTCGTCTGAAACTCAAAGACTTTTTAGAACCAAAATATACGCACAGTGAGTATACTTGAGTATGGTTTATAAGATTTAATAGACGAACAACAAAATTAAAATAAAAAATTAACATAAAACAAAAACTAAATCGTTCAACACCTAAACTTTAATGAAACCAAAATTTATTTCCCTCTTTCAACAATATGAAGAAAGAACCCTACACAATACCACGATTACCATTAGCGTCTGTGATGATGTAGGTGGTTACAAAGTGCAATTTTTGGGTCAGAGAGAGAAGGGAGTGAAATATTAAGGGTTACTACAAAATAAGTGAATCTTTAATCTATTCAAAGATTCAGAAAGACACGAACCCATTTAAGCTCAACCAAAATCGGCCTGTTCGTGTGGAAAATTGACACCCATATAAATAATAGAGTGTTGTATTATAATTACACTGAGTGTTGTACCATATCAACTGCATTCAAAGCATATGTTGACACCCATATAAATCATTTTTCATATTTAAGGCATAACTTTACCCGTTCAGGTCTGCTAATATTCAAAGCATATTACCTGCATTCGCAAGGGCTGATATCCTTTCCTCTCTTATTTTTTTTCATATTCAAGGCATTGAACACGCTGATCCTTTGGCTCCAGCCATTTATGGGTGGTTCACCTCAGAATCGATCACCTTGTCCATGAGATGGGCCCTGGTTGCGCTGTTGAACCTTCCCGTGAACAGCGAGTTCGAAACATTCGAAACATACTGCTCCTCTGCCTTTGTGGCGACAGAATATAAAAACTAAGCTTAGAATATTTCAAGCGAGAGAGACGACCACCTAGATAGAGAAAGGGGCAACCGACTGATAGAGGACTGATGGAGAGAAATAAGGGGCTTAACTCTCTCCTCTTTTCAATTCAAAAGACCTGTCAAATGAAATATCTCTTTGGTTTCATCGAGCCTTGTGCTCCTTTTTTGAATCTTTATCCTTGTGCTCTTGTTTTAATCTCGAGCTTTGTACTTCTTTTTTAAACCCCATAATGAGTTACACGTGGTCTCATGTGAAACCTTTAGATTGAAACTCCCGAGTGGATGCTCATATATGTTAAAGTTCCCTTACCAAAAGTAATACTTACCTTTCGTCATCAGTAAAGGCTACAGTGGTGGAGAGGAAATAATTGTCAAACACTTCCTACGAACTAATGTTGTTCATAGGAAGTATTTTGATATTTCCTACGAACAACATTAGTTCGTAGGAAGTGTTTACGGACAACTGAAGTTCGTAAGAACCTAAATATATAATAAAAAATAATTATTTATATCTGATACGAGTTCCTATGAACTTCATTTGTTTGTAGGAATTACAACGAACAAATGAAGTTCGTAAGAACCATTTGCAAATTCACTAGTCGTCCAGCAAAGTTACAAATCCACTACTTTTTCTCTTACAAAATTTGTTGGTTTCACTCCACCATTGGAGCGGTCTGAGTTTGGAAGTTTACAAATTTTAGTGTTCGTTTCCTCCACCACTACGGATTCTCTTAGAGTTAATTTTAGGCATCAGTTGACATAGGATCGAGGTGGTTCTTTTTTCCTGAGCTTTTTAGAGTGGGTTAGATATTGAGAGGCTCGAGATATTGAATGGCTTGAGGTACAGTAAGTAGATATATTAAACGTGGGGTCATGATAAATAGGTGTATGTGTGCATCATCTCATATCCTTACCCATATTAAATCTTAGACATCAGTTGATAAACACCAAACCTTTATTATATATATATATATATATATATATATATATATATATTGTGACACCCCGACTAATTAAATACCGGGTAGCTACTCCTTTATTAAATTAATACAAAATGCCAAGTTGGTTCAGTTCATAGCATCACTGTCGAAAATGTTTTATCAATTACTAACCACCTAATATTTAAAACGTGAGTTGTCAATTTTAATAAATTCCGATTAACATGAAATAATTAAATTATGAAATGCTAACATAACCACCACAACATAATGACAATGGAATAACCATAAAATAGTAATGAGTCTGGAGGGATGCTCCTCACAACAATCCAAATACAAGAATAAACAAATACTTAGTCTGCATCACTAAATTAATTACAACCCAAAAATCTGATATAACTGGATAAATAAAGTGTCTAAAAGAAATGGGGCGACATGCCCAACAGATGAGGAAAATCTGGTAACATAGAGTCAAGATCGAAAGTGGAGGCGTATACTGTCAAAGTTCTGTAACTTCCACGGCAGCTACAGTCCGTCACCTGAATGGAACTCCTATGCATGGTGTCCTTGTGGCTGGGGGCCTAAAAGGTTTTTACAAAAGATATATTTGAAAGCAAACGGGTCAGAGCCCGATTGTGGAAAACAGTTTAAAATATAGCAAGTGTTTTAATAACATAAAACAATGAATGCAAAATACATGTTAGGACGTAATCTCACGTGAAATACTCACCTCTCGACTATCTGTGCACTCCTAACATATCCGTAATCTAATCTAGTTATGCCCGTATCTAACTGGTTCAATATAAAATCTAACGTTACTATACGATTCACGATTTAATTCCCGACATCTTATTATAAACAGAGTGTTTTACTCTTCTACACAGTTTCCCATTTTAGTACTACTAGTCAATAGAGATCTTCCATTTTATCCTTTACAATACGTTGATATTATAGATACTCACATTTATACATTACAGTTCATTTTAATTAACAGTATATTATTCTCATCATAAATATACAATACTAGCACCCCGAGACTAAGTTGCGGTGCACACTTACTCTGCTATCCAATCCCGGTACATCACGTACATAAGGACCACGCATTCCGAATCTCTCAGGAATCGTTCTCAATTAACAACAATCACACAAAATGGAGGCGAACATAGTTCAAATCACATGGGTCACGCACATACCTACGCTCCCATGATCAGCAGACTTATTAACTCCTCAATAAGTCCTTCTCTGACCTATGTCCTCGAGGTACCAATCTAAATCCCCCCTTAGGTACACAAAGATTAGTTGGCCCTAATCGAACGCAGACCTCCCGTGATAGCAAGTATGGTAGGTATGTTTTACACATAAAACCACATATACTAAGCATTCTCACATCTTAGATATCCCGAATTATAAATATAGGTATGCTTATCGTTCTTATACCATCATTTAATGTTATACGTTTACAAGTCCCCAATTCATGTATATTAACGTTGTCAACTCTTCTCACGTCGTAATTAGGTATTCGTTTCCTATTCCACAAATGTCATCCGGATTACTATAAGGTTCTAAGTTCTACTCCTCAACGTACCCCAATTCTCACAATTATACCCACTAGTCAATAAGGGAAGGTTAATTCTCAATTACTTAAGTCTACGGGACATTTGAAATAAAATCAGGCCAAAAAGGCCATTCTGTCAACTCGTTAGAAGTCTCGTTCGAACGAGGTCGTTCAAACGACACTCGTTCGAACGAAAGGCTTCAAACGAACTACCAACTCTTTAGAAGGGATACTGTCATCTCGTTAGAAGCTCGTTCGAACGACCTGGGCAGGTCTTCTAACGAGATGGCAGACTGCGCCCAGAATTTCCCCTAATTCATTTTTCTTCAAATTTCTCTCCTCTAAATCCCCACTAAGATCATCCCAATTAAGATTTAATGTTTTTAAACTACTCTTAGTCCTCCTAAGTCATCCTCTAACATATATTTGGGGTCAATGCTTCCTAAATTAACATGTAATCATCATAATTCCCAAACATTATCCCAAACCATATAAACATGAAGCCAGAATTGTAACGTCTACAATTTCTCCTTATAAATCCGTTTTTAAATCATCAAAAGATACATTTTGGATATGAAATTCATTCATTACCATTCTACATGCAATCCCTATGTAAGATTATGAGTTTTATCTCCAATTTCATGGGGTTTTCATCAAACTTTCAACATAAGGCATATATTCAATTCTAAGCATGGAAGAAACATTCACTTGAAATTATGTAATTAAACCACTGGCCTTAGATTTGCTGATTCGATGTTGAAGGATGAAGGCTGGTTCTCCTCTCTCTCTACAGATTTCTCCCAAAGATGGTGATGGTGGCTAGGGGTTTCTTTTGGAACCTCTTAAGACTCTCCCTATAACTCCCGTTGGCCACTACTTGTTAAATGCTGATATTGGACTTAGTGGGTTTATTTTTAATATAAAATTAACCTCTAAAATTCATGGGTTTTAATTCTCCTATTTTAAAAATTACCAAAATACCCTTCTAGGTTGCCGGTATGGCTCAAAAATGCCCCGGGACCCAAACTAAACCCCCGGCTAGTGTTTTTCTGACTATTTCGATCTTTCCGGACACGTTGGCACACTCAAAATGACCATTCGGTTGATAAAAATATATTTCACTTTTTAATTCCAATACTTACATTCTTGACGCAACTGACACGCGCGTCCCAATTAAATTTCCAAATTGTCGTATTTCTGTCTCGCTACAATTTTAACATTTTCAATACATGAAATTTTCAATTTTAACATCATAATCAAATACCAACTCACATTTCGCTAGTATTTGTACCCGGATTAATTCCCAATTAATTCTCATTTAATTTAATTAATCCCTTAAATAAAAATCAATAAAATTACGGGGTATTATATATATATACACACACACATACACACACACACACACACAGGCTCCTGTACATACTAAGTTTGCACATCATTTTTTTTAAATAGTAAAAAAAAATTGAGTTGATTTTTTTTGTGTGTGTGATATTTAAACATTTCAAGGGACCCATATAAAAAAATCAGCTCAAAATAACTTTTTTTGCTATTTTTAAAAAATCAATCAAACTTTGAGTGTTTTTAAGCACTTTAAAAGCTACGAAAGTTTGACCGATTTTTTAAAAATAGCAAAAAAAGTTTTTTTTAGCTGAGTTTTTTTATATGGATCCGTTGAAATGTTTAAATATCACACACACAAAAAAAATCAACTCAATTTTTTTTTACTATTTTAAAAAAATGATGTGCAAACTTAGTGTGCACGGGAGCCTGTCTCTCTCTGTGTGTGTGTGTGTGTGTGTGTGTGTGTGTGTGTATATATATATATATATATAGGTTGTGTGTGTGCCTATTATATGATTGGTGATTGTACGTGAACATACCTACGCTGTTTGCTATCACGGAGACTCCGCGCAGTGGGCGATCCCACCTTACCGTTTCTAGGGAGGTCTGGATTTGTGCTCCAGGACATGGAACTTATGGAGGCTCACTATGTGTCGTGTATTAGTTAGACTGGCGAGTCATTTGGGTATGTTAGGTATGTAGTCCAAAGGCTTAGAACTATGTCCGACTCCAGTGCTTCTTATTTAATTTGGGTTCGAGGAGGCATACCGAACTAATAGTCCCTATTTTAGTATCAGAGGTACATGGACTGATAGTAGAGTATGCCTATTTATACGGTGGTCTTTTTGAGAGACATCGTAACTATATATATTAGTGAGATAAATATATATAACCATTTGAATAATTCTACTTACGTGTGATAGTAGATGAATTGATAGTGTGCATATAAATAATGAATTAAGTCATGAAACTTAATTAAATGAGTAAATGACCAAGGAAGGAGAATGGTACTTATGATATCAATAACATACGAGAGATGTTAATTCGAATAGCGTACTGTATGGGCAGTACGGGGGACTTATAGGTGTCGTTAATCCAATTAGATACTTATGTGTAGTTAGCTTGGGTAGTATGGCTAGGTGGGCTAAATAAAAACATTAGGCGTGCACAATAGATGAGAGGTGAGGAAACTCAAGGGAGTGTACATGAACCTAACATGTATAATCAATAACTGATTTTTAAATTGTGATAAATACTTGCAAAATATTTTCAAAATATTTTTGGTCCTAACCCTTGCTATAAATCTTTTTCAAAACCTTTTAGGGGTCCAGCCACAGGGACGCCAGACTTAACGTTCCATTCCAGGGACGATTAGCTGCAGCACTGTGGAGGCTTACAGGACTTACTTAGACGCTTCCATCATTCATTCTTAGTGTAGGCTTTCATTCCAGTATCTCAGTTGCGCATGTTGCCCCAATTAGACTTTATTTATTATTTGTTATTCATTTCAGACTTTAGTGGAATTTATTTTCATATTTGTTGGATTATTATTTGGATTGGATTTTAGCCAATATTTGGCAAGAAATTATTCATTTATTTATTTCATTGCGATGGTTGAGACTATATTAATGGTGTGAATATTTTAACTTTGTTTCAGCATATTATTATCAATTGTTTAATGAAAGATAAAATTTTGACACCGGCTTAATTAACTAATAGGTGATTAGTAATTAATATGGTTTTCGACAGTGATGCAGAGAATGAACCAAATGATAAACGTCTTTTAATTAATAAATGACTAACCACCCGGTATTTAATTAGGCGGGTGTCACAACAATATCTAAAAAATGAGTTGCAGATGATAGAAGGGAAAACCCTCAACACAATTCTTCAAATTATAGATCCAGATATGAGATAAGTCATATATGTACCTATAATTAGGTTATAACCGAGTTCATCCGTGAGAAACAACTGAATTTACAATCGTTCCCGCAAACAGTGCCAATCTGATGTTATATAGAAATGTAACAATCCAGATAAAAAGATGAACTCAGTGAGTTAAGATGAACATGGACTTGGTGTGATAATGAATACTAGAAGTGCAATAAATAAGATAAAAAAAAGTGATTAACACATAAAATTTAGAGTGATTAAGCCAATTGGCCTACATCCACTGCGATGTAACCCATTCGTCACTAGCTGAATAGTGTTCTACATGTTATAATTATACTTTCTCTCACTAGTAAGTATTTTGATAATGTTTTGATGTGTTCTTATAATAGAATGACTTATGGAACAGGTGGCTTGGGGTGTAATGTGCAACATAAGTCACATGGTGCATGCTTAGGGGTGCAACCGGTATGGATTTTTACCGTACAGTACTGTTTTGGTCCAAAAAAAATGGTTTTGGTTTCATATTTTGAAATACCGAAAATCGATTTTACTGAAACCGAAAATACCGTAAAAAATTTGGTTGGTTTTGTTTTTTGATATAAAATCGATTAACCGAATTTATCGTACCGATTTATTGTATCGAATTTACGGTACCGAAATACCATACCAACTTGTTGTTACACACACACACACACACACACACACACACACACATATATATATATATATATATATATATATATATATATATATATATATATATATATATATTATTTACTAACTTGTTGTCAGCCTAATATATATACACATTTTTTTTACCCACAGTATACACCAACACGCACGCACGTTCTTCTTATACTTACATAAGTTACAACCCTAATATAACATCTCTTCTTCTCTCTTTCTCTCTATAGTCGTCGGCCGACATCAACAACAACACCCACTAAGCCTAAACATATCTTCTCCATCTCCTCTCTACGACCGACATCAACAACACCCAACACCCCCTGTCATGATCTTCGGTCCAGACCCGACGGCCTAAACCCCCACCCGCCAGCTTAAACTCCACTGAACCAATCTTAAGGACAAGTAAGTTTTTTTTTTATTCATCCAGATAAAAAAATATGTTGTTTGTAAATGCTGAAATATGTTTATCCAATTTGATATGCCTGGCTTGGTTCTTGATTTTTCATTTCCTTAATCTGGTGCTTTTTTCATTGTATATTTTTACGAAGAAATAGTCTTTGTTGGATAAACTAAGGAATGAGAAATAGTAAAACATGTGAATTTATTTTTTGCTCTGTTTTTTTTTTTGTGTACGTGTATCAATTCCCTGTTAAAAAAATTTGAAGGTATCAAAAAAAATCCGAAATTCTGGTATTTACGGGAAAAAAACAGAATTAAAACTGAAATTATCGAAACCAAAAAACTCGAAAATATCGAGAAACTGATCGGTTTGATTTTTGTTTTTGTTTTGATGTACCGGCCGATAAATTGGTATGGTACGGTTTTACCATTTAGATTGTGGTTTTAGTATTGGTAAGGGGTCATTACCGACCATACCATACCGATTGCACCCCTATGCATGCTGAATCAGGGGCGGATCCAGCCCGGGCCGAAGCGGGGCGGCCGCCCCAATTCATTTTTCAAAAAAAAAAAAAAACTTTTTTTTTTTTTGGTAAAAAATTAAACCTGGAGGTGACTTGTAATTATATTAAAAGTTCAGGGAAAAATCTGTAATAAACAAAAAAAAAACATAACTTAAAATGGTGCGCTCTCTCCTCTCGTACCAAAGTAACAGAAAAACCCTATTTTCTAAAGAGTACGCCGCTCTCTCCACCACCGCCCTGCTACTCTCCACTCGCTGCCTTGCTGCTTTCCACCCGCTGCCCTGCTCTCCATAAAAATTTTGCATCTATGTGTGTTGAAACCCTATTTCATCATTTATTTATTTTGTGTATATTTGTTTATATGTGTCTGTTTATATGTGAAATTATATTTATACTACTGAAATTATACTAAAATTATTTATACTAAAATGAAATTAAATTTATAATGTGAATTTATAAATTTATTTTGTGTATTGTTTATATGTGTCTGTTTATTTATTTTTGTGTAAATTTATATGAAATTAAATTTATATGTGAAATTAAATTAAATTTGTAAATATTGGGAATCAATAGAGAAATTTTTTAAACGAAAAAGAGAAGACAATGCACCAACCGTATCTGAAGCTGAGGTTCAACCATCTCCCACTTCAATCAGTGTTGAAAATGAATATAATGCCCAAAAAAGTAAAAACAGCCCAAAAAATGCTCGAAAAAAATCGACCCCCCCCCCCCAAAAAAAAAATCGCCTGGGGGCTCCCACCCTTGAACCCCCGGCAACTATTGAAACTTTCGCCCCAGTTCACACAAAATCCTGGATCCGCCACTGTGCTGAATACCATTCTCCTATTAGACAATGACACCTGTCCTTCTAGAAGTTGTGTTGAATGCATGAACATTCCCCCACATGCAATGCAAACTCGTGCTCACATTTATGCAGGCTTGAGATGTCCAAAATACCCTTTCTAGTAAATTCTATAGGATTTTAGCATTTGGGTGCAACTTGGCCGAGGGTATGGGGACGACCCTTTGAGGCCGAAGGTCCAAAATATTCATAATTTAGACATGAAATCTTTTCTTGGATCATCAATAAGTTCTGGTATTTGATCCTTTATAGTTCACCCCATTTAACACAAGTTAAAGTCGGCGACTGATGAATTTAATTGAAACAGGGTGGTTTAAATAGGGCATGCTTGTCTTTTTGTAAACTTGAAAGTTTTAAGTTTGCTAAGTAATTGACAAGGTTTGTTAAAAGAAAATTTGGTTGGGAATAAAAACATTCTTATTTTAGAATCATGGTAGAAGTTGAAGTGCGTAATTTGTTTCATAAAAGGAAATAAAAACTCTTTGATATTGACAAAGAACGAATTTCAAATACGTTTTAAGAAAAATCGTCACACACGCCATAAGTTATACATGAGAGAGTGATATAGTAGTTAATTTACATCTGCTAATTCGGAACAAAAAAATTAAATGTTTCTCTAATAATTTAGCCTTTCATGTGTTTTCTTAATTTTCATTTCATTTTCTACAAAGTAATTTCTTTTAGAACAAGTGGCATTCTTCATTGGGGAAAAAATCAATCAACATAAAAAAATAAAAATAAAGTGAATTTGATCTATTGAGTAGATGCTTTGAAGTTGACTATGTATTTAGGCTTTGGATTGCAAAACAAGCGAGATGTCACTTAAGATGCGTAAATAAATCATTCAAAAATGCTTCTCCTACGCAAACACGGACAAAAATTATAGGTATGAATTGACAAGGAACAACATTGTGTGTCGAGATTGTCTTATTTGTTGAGTCCTCTCTCTCACACGTGTGAAACTGAAAATAATTATTCAATACAACTATAGATGTCTCTTTGATTCCACATGGCAAAGAAATTAGTGCATAGACATTTACTCCCTCCATCTCGAATTAAGAATCCACTAATTTTTTGGGAAATCCGAAATTAAGAGTCTCCCTTTCTTTGTACTTGCACATCAATGGACCAAATATCACAATACTAATTTGTCTTCATTTTGGCTATTGATATGCAAAAGTCAAATAGGAACTCTTAAATTGGGAAAAAGTGAATACATTATAGAATATTTCTTTGATAAAGATGTGAAATGTTTTTAACTAGAAAGGTTTTGGGTTTCTTACTTTAATACATTACTATTTTTTTTACTTTAATACAAAATAATCAATTTATTAGACTTTCGTACATTTTTCATCGATAAATGTGAAAATTTCGCCATTAAAAGTGATCTTTGGTGACATTTAGCCATGAAAAATGTATTAAAGCCTAATAAACTGATTAATTTGTATTGAAGTCTAAAAAATAGTAATGTATTTAAGTCAAAACCCCCAAATTTTTTGTATCGGGACAATGTGTATGGATTTTCTTTTCACATAAGAACCACATTTTCAGGTGGACACAAATAAATAGATGTTTGTACTGGGGATAGAGATGTTCTAAGTTGGAACAAAACATTTTTCTCCTGGACTCGAATACTGTTGGTCATTAACTAGTATCTAGACCCACTCAAATCGACTCTTGAGATAAATGAGCCCAACTCAAACTTCATTATAACCTCTATAGATTTTTATAGATGAGCTTCAATAATCTATTACCCGCTCGATAAACCCCTATTTAGTAAAAAAAAAAAGTTTATGCACACTATTTTGGGAAAACCATAAAGAAAAACATTTGATTTGTCCTACATGGCATAACTTTAACGGTTATATATGGTCTAACCTAAAGAGAACTTGAGAGCAGGTCACTAATAAAAACCAAAATACTGTGGATGACACAATCAAGATTTGCCACAAGTTTGTTAGCCATCAACCAATGATTGAACTTTTCAAGAATTGCACTCCCAATTGAAACGAAACCAAATAGAAGTTTAGTAGTGTCCTTTATTTCCCCTTCTTTACCTCCCGTTGTCTTTCAGGTGTTAATCTGATCACGTGATATATATATATATATATATATATTATAGAGAATTAAGGTAAAGATCATTTTCCTTCCTATATTTGAATTTTTATGACAATATTTTTCAAGTTTATAAATCTAATCCTTGTAGTACAATAGAATTTATTTGTGTGGTCCCTTTAGAGTTAGGAGTTCATTTTTTTGGTCTGCGCTAGCGGTACCATTTTTCATGGTGTTTTTAGTAGAGGGACTAGATTTATAAAATTATTTGGAGTGTCCTATTTTTATACACTTTGAGAATTATGAGGACCTTTCCCCAAAACCCCCTATTTTTTAAACGATTCATTAGTAGAAAAAGGAAAGGCAATAAAGGAAAGAACTCTTGCTTAAGAAGTTGAGAAAAGAAGGAAGTCGCTTGATACAGTCACACGGATATTTATTCTCTTCTTCATTATTATTAATACATATATTCTTATACTAGATAATTTTTCAACAAGATTGATTTCCTTTCCATCCATTTGTTCCCATTTTTGGTATAATAAAACAAAACAAAATTAATGTTTACAAGGATTAAGTAAGCTCTTCAATTCCCTCCCATTTCCATCTCTGTGTTAATCCTTTCATCTCCTTTCCTTTCAATCATATGGAAGTGCTAAGAATCTAACTTAGAAAAGGCTTTATATTTAATATATAACATAGCCAAAACTAAAAAAGATCAGCGCAGGAAAAAAGACTAATATTAAACCAGCAAAGGAAAAAATAGTACAACATTAAACCAGCCCATCTTTCTATCTGATACAACCATATGGAAAACAAAACCATCCGATGCAGAAAACTAACATCATTGCCAGTCAGGCAAATATATACCCTAACAACTAAAGATAAATGCCAAGCTAATGAATTAAATTAAAGCTGCATTGGCTAAGGTATCTGGATACACTTGCAGTGATTAGTCTACCAAATCACCCCATTGTTAATACAAAGCACTATTGTGCAGAAGCTCCTTTCTTCTGAGGCATTGAAAAGATATGGGGAATATAAAACTTACAACAGAGATAAAACTCCTCATCCTGCATGATCAACTTGAACAACTGCTTTCTTCTCCTGTCAGCTGAAATGTGGGAATCTGAAGGGAGAATCTAAGCAACTCAACGGCTAAATCTGAGAAAGCTTCGCTGTTACAGTCGATTGTCATATTCACAGGTTACGAGTTCGCGTTTACAGGAACAGCAACCCCTTATATATTCGCAGGAAGAGAAGCAGGGTCAAGTTCAAAAGATCCTTTAGGAACATCTTCGCTCTCCTCCCCAGTCATTTTAAAAGAAGGAACCCTGTGGGAGAATCTAAATATTTCCTTTGGGGGTATTATTCGAACCAACTCCACTCCTCCCTCCATTGTTCGACTAAAAAGACATACAAAACCCTTCACCTTACTTAAGTACGCAACACATAAACCAACACCATCATCATAGTCTGACAAGACTTCAACAAACTCATATTCATACTCCCTATTGTTGTTTGGATCGGAAGGCCACTTCATATCCCAGTTTTTGAAGACGGCCCAAGTTTCTCCCTTTCTTGGATATATATTAAAAGTGTCCCTCAAACTTCCTTTTTCGCAATAAACTAAATGTGAAAACATTGGATGATCTTCAGTATTCTCGGTCCTTCCATGTGTGAAAGTGCCACAAGAAACTGGCAAATCCTCAGAGACCCAGTCGATTTCATCGTCATCAGATGGGATTAAATCTAACCATGTTATCCTAAGCTTAAACCAATTAGAGAGAGCATTCTTAAACCCAGGAGAGAATACTTTCCTAATCCGAGCATAGAATCTAGGCATGGCATCCCGGGTATCATAAACAGCCCATATTTGCCCAGCAGAAAAACACTGTGATTTTCTATCTTTATCAAAGTCGCTGAAATCTGGGTCAGGATATTCATAAGTTTCTGGTTGTGTTGACTTTGATGAAGACGCAAAATTACCTTCTTCACTTACCTCTTCATCCTCAGTTACTGTTCCTGTTTCAAATGCCATTTCTTTTTTCTTCCCTCCATTTTGCAAGCTCTCTTCAACGAAGGAACGTTCTTTCTGTTTCCCCCCTATCTCGTCATCTTCCATATCAACGCTAACAGCATCTGGTTTGCTCATATTGGACAGCTCCTCTTTTGGTGAAGGATCTTGAGCTTCCTGTTCAGTGGGCTTTGCCTTTTTTGAAGGAGCCATCACATCCTCATCATCACTTAAATTTTCATTATAAGAAACATTACGTTTAGCTCGACTAGATCTCCGAGGGTAACGTTCAGCAAAACCCCCAACATTCTCTCCAGCTCGATGCTCACCGCCTTTATCAATAACTATATCGTCGTCAGAATCTGCGCTGCTTTCACTGGAATCTGCATCATCCTCTGAATCAGAATCTTCAACATCCTCAGAATCTGTGCTGCTTCCACTAGTGCTACTCTCACTGGATTCTTCTACCTTTTTCCTCTTGCCACTTTTCACAGTGGTGCTTTTTTTCTTTTCACTGCCAACATTTCCCTGAGATCCTACTTTAAAAGTGTTCATAGAAGTACTTTCTGGGCCCACTTTAGAAGGACCCTGATTCTGAACCTCTTTCTGTTGGTGAAACACAGGCCGACTCAAGTTGGGTCCCGGTGTCACACCTTGACCATTCATCTCGTAGCCTGTGAAGGACTTTTTGCAACTTTGACATAACAGAAGTTTATTGAGAACCTCTTTATAAAACTGGTACTTTACAGAACAAAATGGGCAAACAGTCCAGAAAGTGGGCCTGTTGCTATTAAAATTGTTTTGAACCCAGGGCGGATTCCTAACGTTTGATTGACTGCTTGCCTGCTGTGGGGCCCTATTTGGTGCTTTAGATCTACCAACAGATTTACACTTGATATCATGTAACATGCGTTTTTCACGGTCTAAAAGCACCCTTTGAGCTTCCCCAATCAGCTTAAAGGCATCCGCTGCACCTGCAAACCTGTTCTTATCAGGATGAAGTACGAGGGCAAATTTCCGGTATTGCTTTTTAATTGACGCCTCATCAGCTGTCGGCTCAATTTTGAGAATACCATACCAGTCCTTCTCATTCCCATAGGCCTTGTTCTCAGCAGAGCAATGTACATCACAAACCATAATCATTTGGGAAATGTTATCCAGTTCAGGGTAGAGTCGTTGAGCCTTGAGTGCAAATTTACGAGCCGTAACAAAATCCTTCTTCTCCATATTCTTCTCTGCAATCTCATGAGCCTTGATGGCGTCTTCTTTGTTGCAATCCATCCGTGATGCAGATTTTTAAGAAAAAGACTCAAATTGCGGCCATTGAGTGGATTAAAGGAAAAGCAATAAATTTATACCTCCTGCTTGAGATGATATGTGAAAATAGCCAATTCAAAATGCAGCACTTGAATGGACCCTCCATATTTTCCCATCCAGCATGCTAAGAATCAACTCCCCATCCAAATGCCTGCGAATTCGCATCAATTAACAAAATTGATGCAAACCTATTATTCACAAAAAAGAATAAATTAGAAAGCTGAGATGCAGGGTTTTCCCGCTTTTGTATGTCCCGTGTACTTCAGAGAGATATGGGGATTAGAGGGAAGAAACAATCCAAATCGTAAGGGGGATATAACGAGTCTTCATGGCTTCTTTATAAAAAAATAAAAAACATAAGACTGTCACAAACTATATGGAAATGGGGTGGCAAATGCTTGAAAATGAGACTTATATATGCTTGATACCTACAAAGCACCAGCATTGGTAGATTAAGTACTTTAGCCATCAGCCTGAGGACTGATTTTAGGTGTTTGGAGTGTGATGTTGAGATTGAGGGATGTTTGGAGGGTACTACTTCACCAACCCATGGACAATTGTTAGGAAAGGCAGATTTACATTTTGTTTTGGTTACCAATGATAAGATTAAAGAATTTGGGTCAAAGACTAAAGACACGTGGCTTTTAAAATTGTATTTGAGAAGGCACACGGCAACACCGATTAGATTTTTCTCTCATGTTGGATAAGAAAGATTTGGAGAAAGGTACGGCAAGTACATAGTTGTTAAAATCGTCCGATTCGGGAGTCGAATCATCCGATTCGATTCATAGGTAAAATGATTCGAATCTGTAAGAGAATCGAAACGGGTTAAAGAGTCGTCCGATTCGGTTTAGAATCGTCCGATTCGGGTGAGAATCGTCCGATTCGAGTTTGAATCGGGAATCGGTATCAAAAACGATTCAGGAATTGGGTTTTAAAACTCACGTGCTTCTGTTTTAAAACGATACAAGAAATGGGTTTTTGTAACTTACGAAGTGCCGTTTAGCAAAAACAAAACCCTAAAATACTTACGAACTGCAAATCGAAGGCCGGAACTGCAAATCGAAGGCCGTTTTTAAAAATTGAAGGCCGAAACTGCAAATAGAAGGCCGCTCAGTCCTGTTCTTGCTGTTCGAACATCTGTTTGAAGGCCGGAACTGCAATACGGTATGTTCTTTTGCTGTTTCTTTTTTTTTGTTGTTATAAAACCTTTTTTATTTGTTATAAAACCTTTTTTTGTTATATTTTGCTGTTTGTTATAAAAACCTTTTTATTGTTTGTTATAAAACCTTTTTATTTGTTACTGATTAATTTAAGGCTGTTTTTGTTATAAAACCTTTTGTTGTTTTAAATCAATATATTTTACTGTTTTAAATCAATATATTTTAATATTTGTAAACTGTTTTAATTTAACTGTTTTAAATTAATATATTTGTTTTATTGTTTGAGTTGTTTATTAAATAAATTATTTTTTGTTTTATTGTTTATTTGTTACTAATATATGCTAATCATATTGTTTATTTTTACATTTTTAAGCTTAAAACGAATGAGAACTTGTGCTACGTTAAATTTTTGTGATATATTTTGGTATATTACCACGTGCTATGATTAGTTTTTTGTCATATTATGATTAATTACCAATTCTAAAGTGTTAAAACCCATTTACGTATGTTTTACTACTTTTGATCATTTGATTCCGATTCGATTCACGATTCGCGATTCGTAGGGTAAACGATTCACGATATGATTCGCGATTTGATAACTATGAGCTATGAAGCACGAATGCGGGTGCGGGGAGTGGATGTGATTGAGTGCGGGTGCGGCGATTCGAAATTTTTTAAAAAAAATAGGGCACGGGTGCAGCAAGAAAAATAAATTAATATAATATATAAATTATTATTCTTTATTATATATATCAATTTTTAGAGTTAGAAAACATGCACCATAATAAAATCAACAACTAAATATGAACAATAATTAAATTATAATTGAAAAGTAAACTAGAGGGAGTATCAACTAGCAGGAACAATAATTAAATTATAATTGAAAAATTATAATCTGATCGTATGTCTTTTTTTTGTTTGATTCGTTGTCTCATGTGGGTTAGTTCCTATTTTTTTAGAAGTTTGGCTACTTAACTTTTTTTATTTATTTCGAAAACAGACCCAAAACTTTTACACAACTTACTTTTTATTAAAAAACGAATCCAGAAACGAATCCTTGCCGAATTCAAAACGAATCGGGAAAAAAAATATTTTTTCCCATTGATTGTTCTTGGGTGCGAATCGGGGCCTCACCCGCACCTCAGAAGAATCAGATTCGGATTCGAGGCAATTTTTGAAGAATCGGTGCTTCATAGACTATGAGTGAGTAGATGAGAGGATGTATTAGTTTGTCTAATTTTCGATGATTATCAATGGAAAGTGATGTTACACAAAAATGTAACAATCAAGTTTGTGTAACAATCAAGTAAACATTTGAACTCAGTGCGTGATTAAGATGAACATTGTCTGGGTATGAGAATAAATAAAAAAAACACAGAAAATAAGAAGAGAATACAGATCGACACAGATTTTAGTGGTTCAACTACATGACCTACATCCACTTTAAGGTAACTTCATTCTTCACTATCAATGGAGTGTTATAGAAGTTATCATTTAGCACTTTCTATCCCTAGAGTGTATTTTTGCAAAGGTTCAGTAAGCTTTACAATAATAGCTAACTTAGAATTTTAGTAAGTTGTTTAAAGAACGGTTTATATAGGGAGCTTGGGGTGTGATATGCACCCCAAGTCGTATGGTGTATGCTGAATGATATCAGCCTCTTAGGTGCTATCACCTGTCTTCGTAGAAGTTGTGTAGAATGCATGATTATTTCTTCACATGCAAAGTTGATTTGTGCACACGCTCATGTAGGTTGAAAATGCCTGAAATGCTCTTTCTGATGAATTCTGTATTTTCTTAGCTTTCTCTCACAATTAGGCCACCCTTCTAAGGCCGACCTTAAGAGGCCGAAACTCATAAATACCTTGATCGTATATGAGGCTACTTCTAGTATCATTATATATGAGGCTGTAATTAGTAAGTTCACAAAAATTTCAAGGTGTAGTATAGGAAGGATTGTAGACTGACAGAGTGTTCCTTCATAATTGGATTTGATATTGATAGAAACAGGGCAGGGGTTTCTCACCACCAAACGATCATTTTTGTCTCTGGTGTTGTATTAGCAATCTTATTAATGTAATAGAATTGTTTGATTAGTGACTACGTTAAGGACTCATATGGTTAAAAGTTTATATTTGGGCATTGATGTTGAATACAGTTCTTTAGTGTCTTTGGTAAGGGTTGCAAAGTGGAGGGGAATGCCTTTGACTCATCTCGACCTTCTTCTCAGCGGGAACCTTGTGGGTTAGATTTGGTAACTGAAAGTGGAAAATATTAAGGATAAAGTGGTGGGAAAAGGATTGTTTGTCGAAAGGAATAGAGTGACTTTTACATAGTCGATTTGAGTAGTATCCCTATTTATTATTTTTCTTTTCTTTAGAATTTTGGTGTATCTAAATTTACCTAAGAAGTTGCACGGGCCATAGAAATTTATGAATGATGCGAGATTTCTTTGAAGGAGGGTTGTGATGAAGGCAAGAAGGATCATTTGATATGTTAAAAGAGAATGGACAAATCGAAAAGAATAGCCTTAGGGAAATTGTTGTACAGAGAGTGGAGGTAGTTTGCACTTGATATAGTCAATTTTGAGTAGAATACCTTTTTATAATTTGTCGGTTTTTATGTGTTTGAACTTTTGTTTATATATTATTTTTACCTGATAATTTTTCTATGGTCTTGTAAGAGATCTCTTTCTGTGAGTGTCGCAATAAAGGCAAGAAGGACCATTTGATACCTTGGGAGTTGGTGCCAAAATTAAAGTGGATTCTAGGGCGAGCCTGAAATTGTTGTAAAAATAGAACTTTACAAGGTAAATGGTCCTCCTTGAGCAGCATTTGCTGTTGTTCAGCTACTAGGAGTAAGTACAAAGTGCTGGGGAGTGGCTGGTATTTCCATGTGGTTGAGAGTCGCTTAGCTGTCATTGAAATTTTATTTCCCAATGTCTATTTTTTCTAGATATATCTGATTATGTGCCCCATCTCCTTTGTTTCTACTGTGATGCAATGCTTTGACTTTTCAATGTAGGATATTATGCGCTCAAAATCTATATAATATGGTTCAGCGGGCCTTTATGGTTCACTCATCTATACTACCTATAAAGGTCGCTAAAACAGAATGTGTCATTTTTGACATATTTACTCTTTTAATACTCAAAATTTACCATCCTACCATTACTAAGCTCTATCTAACTCTCTTTAATGATCCATTGGGTCTCTCTCTTTGCCTTTCTCTTCTCATCACTGCCCCCAACTCTTCAACTGACATACCCCTCTTTCCCACCCCATTATTACAATAATCCGCTGCCCACGTAGATAAAAGCCACCATTTTCCGCAACCGTTTCTTCGTTCACAAAATCACTCTTGAGACGCTACCAATTCCCCACCCCAAGCCTCTTCCGCCTCAACACAATCGATCGCACAACCACTACTCACAGTACCCTTCAGATCTTTCATTTTGACGCCTTGAGGGTTTTGCAAACTTGGTACTTTAGCAATTGTGTTTCAGATATTAGGTTTATTAGGCTGTTAAAAATGTTTTTTTTTAAATCTAGCTATTTTTTATTAGTATAAATCTATGATATGGATTTAGGTTTTATGATGAACCCAATTTCAGTTATAGATCAAGGTCTCCGTAAGCGATCTTTTTGTAGGTGGTCTCTGTGGCTGGGTAAGTTCTTTTTAAGTTTTTACATTTCCTTGATTGCTTGAAAGGTGTTTGAAAGAATTGTTTGTTTTACCTTGCCAGTGAATTTTTTTGTTTAGGTTGGCGCGCCTCAAGTGGGGTATTACCTCGCTTTGCCTACTCTTTCCACGTAATGCACATTTGATCATTTTGTTTGAGCACCAAAATTGCAGTGCACATTTGATTTGATTCTATTTATGCAACGGATGGAGCTTGCTTCAAATCTTTTATTCACTAAAGGCTTGATTTTGAGATTATCCGTTACATAAAAAGAGGAATATCAGATCAAAGTTTTCTTATTCTAATTTTTTAAGTGTTTTTCTTATTAAAAGCAGCTCAATGGAAGCATCAGTCAGTTGGGCTCTAGATCCGGCTTCACAAATTTCAATCCGGCTTCCTAGACAACACATCTCAAATAGAGGATGATCTCCAATCGTATTCCCACAAAAGGAATGTTAAAGTTGAAAAAACATTTAATCTTTCGAATCCTTGTTGCGAAGTCGTTAAACTATATGCCCTCTGGTTGAATCGTAACGATTTACTTCAATTTTGACTCTATCATCTAGTAATTATGTCCGATCTTTCCCAAAACATAGCCTAAAAATAGAATCATCTCTCTCTCTCCCTGTGTGTGTGTGTGTATCATTCCCCGCTGTGAGTTACTTTATATCTTTTTGTTGTTTAAGTTGCTATGATTTAAATTTATGCATATGTTTTCAATTAATTATATCTTTATTTTTTTCATTTTTGGGGGTGGGGGGTGGGGGTGGGGGCTAGAATGTGGTATAAAATTTAGGGATTTAGTTTTAGTGTTGATCCAGATAATTTGATTTTTAATTTACTTACTGTTTTTATACATCTATGTAACGTAATCTACAAAATTGGTGGTCAATTTTTACATATATTTCTACAAAACAAATTTTGAACAAACAAACTGTTGTATTTTGATGCTTCAGTAATTTATAGGTAGGGGTGTGTGAGACTTTGTTTAATGTATCCTCCATGGCGAAGATCTCTCTAAAAAGCATTTATTTCATGAATCTCAGAAATGTGGTTATTTTACCCGCACACGAGTCCAACGGAGGTTTCATTATGATCTAAGTGACGACAAATCTAATGGGGTAAGTCCTTTCCTTATTTTCTAAACTTAAGTATTTCTCTTAGCTTAAATCGATGAGATGTATACATTTTCATTTGGCCACATTTTTATTTATGAAATATTGATTAGGGTGTTCGTTTTTTACTACCGGTTCCTGATGCAAGCATGATGGGGGGATACATACATGTTTTGGTTAGCCTTAAACACATGGTTTGCATCAAGATATAATAGTTCAGGGATGAATATATTTCAGAATAACAGTTCATGTAGGTGTTTTGCATCAGGTGCTATTTTTATTTAGTTGAATATAATCAACTTATGTCTTGTTTAGTATGTTTAATCTAAGGTAACATACACCTTTGACCATTTTTCCTTGAATTGTAGAATTATTTGATTTTCAGCATATGACAAAATTAACATGATTTGGTTTTATATTGCAGACTACTTTATTTGTTTTTTTGTTTAGTCCAGAGGAAGATCATCATGAAGGGAAATCAATAGCAATGATGCCTTAGATATTAAGCATGGTGGATCAAGTGAAAGGGGTCAAGACAATGTATAGATACCTAGTACCGACGATGACGGTGATGATGACTAAGATGAACAACTTAAGATCCATTCAAGTAATGGGTTCTATGTATTTTGGTCTTAGATTTGTGGAAGTAATGAGATTCAAATTTTTCAGTTTTCTATTTTTCCTCAACTCCATAGCTAAATTGTTGCTCATAGAAGATTGTGAACTTCACATGGGTCAGTTTGATTAAGACTTAAATCTTTTCATGCGGTTTTTATATTTCATTACTTCAAGATTGTGTCCTATTCAATTTTGAGATGATGTCTTATAATTTGATATCGTTTTAAAATGTAGATTCATTAAAATTGATTATACGTGCAATGCACGTGTGCACAACTAGTAAAAAGTAAAAGGCAGATCCATATTAATCCAGTGAAACAACAACGAAACCATGAGATGGCTACAACTCCCACTTTCACTTTAATTTGAAACCCCACTCATTTTACTATTTTACACAGTTAACATCGTCTACATCTCTTTGACACTTCAAATCTCCTCTCTCTCTCTCTCTCTCTCTCTCTCTCTCTGAGATGCACCGAAGTGAACTTGAAGTCGCCGTGGATGACGGTAGTCATTGACAATGTACCTTTTTTGCTTGCATCATTTATCGTCAATACCTTCTCTCTTGTGCACCACCGCATTTAATCTAGCCAGTTGACATATGAAAGAGGTGCGCACCAGTTCTTAAGGTACCTCTCTCTCTTTCCCAAAATGTTTTTTTTTTGGGGTAATTTAATTTTCTGTGTTTTTGGACTGATTGTATTAATTTTCTTTTCTTCTTTTGTCACGTGTATGTCTTCTCTCTAACCATCTTGTTTTGGCTGTTGTCAGGTTTATCTCATGCATAATGTTATTTGGGATCTTAAGCATCCATAACCCAGAAGCTTTCTAGGTTTATCATATGCATGATTATATTTGCTATTTTGGATATCAGAGTGATGAAATTGGGATGCTTTACCTCTAAACAATCAACTTGATGTTTTTTTCATCCAAGTCTCTGTGCGCTTTATTTCCTAAATAAAATTTAAATGGCGATAGTCAATTTCTTCTCAAAAGTTAATTCAGGTTTGATATTTTTTTATGGATGTACGCTATATTTTACCGTTTACGAATTTACATTTACCTCTAATAGATTATTTCATTGATATCCCTGTAATTTTTTAAATATAATGCATTATTATTGCTTCGTACGTATTCCAATGTTCTCACATTGAGTTTGTGGTTCTTCCATGCAGGAAACTAATTCCAAGTTTGTCTTGTGGAAGAGGGTTTGGTAATGTCCACATTTTTCTTCCTGAGGTAAATAGATAATGGAAGTCCTGCATGATTTTATCATTCATTTTTTTTGCTACTTATCAATTCTTTCATTTTTCTTAGCAATATCTAGATTCTTTTTGTGACAACCTTTAGAGGCTTCCTTTTGTAACTTCTATGAAATTCAAGATGACGCCATTTCTGGCATTCCTATTATTGATGTTGCTTTATGTTATTACTTGTCTTCTAGAGGTCTTAATGTTGGAGTAAAACTGGAGATGTCATCAGTGTCCTTTATGTTGACCGGAAACATTTCCCCCATTTGTCTCTTCATTATATCTTGCGTTGGTAAAAAATTAATAACCTAAATTGAAAACACAAAAAAGGAATTTGTTTTGAAAGTACTTCTTTCCATTTAGATATCAAGGACTTTAGTTGGGATTAAGTTTTAGATTATAGTACATTTCGCAAGGAATATTGACCTGTGGTTTTTTGTTCGCTCTTCTGTGCATATAGATTTCTCAACATTGTACCTCTCCAAATTGTCTGGATGAATAATTAATTCCATTAATTTTTAGTGCAAATGAGGTATAATGCCACACAAAGCTTGGAGATGGAGGATGTCCTGTACAGTAATAGCTTAGTGCTTCTATGTATTCCTTTTTTAGCGAAATACAAATTCAATCTATTATCAACCAACCACAAAACTAATAATTATTATGTGATAAATACTTAATAATAAAAATAACCTTTTTGACGTGTTAATTTTGAAAAAGGAAAGAATTTCTTTGTTTTTGAGTGATGGAATTCCCCTTGCTATTTGGTGTTAAACACCTCTTTACGGGCCACTTTGTCGACCCTTTGTAGACGAAATACCTTTTGTTTGGTGTTTTTAAGTACACCTTTTGGTGCCATTTATATGGTCTTTGTTGATTGGGTGTAGAGGGGAAAAGGGGGGGCTAGAATATTTATGTGGTATAAAATTTAGAGATTTAATTTTGGTGTCGATCAAGATAATTTGATTTTTAATATATTTACTGTTTTTATACATCTATGTAGCGTAATCTGCAAAGTGGGTGTTCCAAGTTGGGCATGTTTCTTCAACTTGCTCCATAAAGACTATAATGTTTATTGTTATTTTTGAGTTATATGTAGTGAGGTCATTAATGTGAAGTGTGGGGATTAGTGATGTAATTTGGCATATGATGTAAACCCTACTTTAATTCTATAAATATGAGATGGTATACCACTCTTTATCTTTTGTGCCTATCTCCATTTTTTCTCGATTTCACCATCTTAAATTCTAACTCGGTATAACCCAAAATATGAACTATTAAGACCCTAAAATAAAACATCAAATTTAGAGAATGGACTTATTCGATCAAGTACAAAAACGTTAGGGTTTGTGACTTGGAAAAGAGACTAGAGGGTGCGACGCCAAGAAGAGACAAGGCTGAAGGGTGGGACGCCGGGACAGTGAGACGCTGGGATAGTGTGAGGGTGCGATCTCTTTTCTCTTATCTCTCAGTTGTTATTTAAGGTATTTAGTGTTTTACCCAATTAGAGACTAGGGATTTATAGATGTTCTCTTGTTCCTAGTTTTAAGTTTCAAGTATCACACTTTTTCCCCCTTTTTTTGTAAATTTGAAAATTAGCCCCCAGCGTGTCCCCTTGTGTCCCAGCCTGTCAGATATTTAAAAAATAAAAACTGGACACTTTTTTGCATGCCCAACGCGTGTCAGTAGCGTGTCACAGTCTCAGTCTGACACACATCCAACTCTGACTCCGGAGCCTCGGGGGAGTGTCAGTGCTTCATAGTCAAGTGTAATTATAAATTATCAGCCGCCTCAGCATCTTTTTACACAATAAACACCATTTAACAAAACACTGGCCTCTAGTTAGGATAACTCCTCTAACTGCAATCCAAAAAAACATGCCACCTTTGTTGGTGCTCTCGTTCACCAAACAGCCTTTGCATGAAAATCCCAAGAAGCAGCAAGAGGGAATAATACGATCTAACAGAGAAAGTTGTGTCACCCCTACCAGTTCAACACAGACCATCTTCCCCTTCAGAGCCGGTCCTTGCCTTGTCCAACCTGCTAAGGAACACCTCCATAACCCAATCCTGAATATGACTCCTAGACTTCAAATTCCGTACCACCTTGCCTCCGAAATAATCCATATAGTCCACCGAATCCTAACACTTGAAATGATATGACACAACGTGGGGCATCTACTCGCCAAAGAAGTATCACCACATCACAAATACTATCGAAACCGCACAATACTACCATCACCAATTATAAAGGTAATACATTCGCTAAAGTTCTTCTAACGTCCCGCATTATGCTTTCACAAGCCCACTCCATAAGGATAACAAAAGAGGAACACCAATCATTCTGACTCCCGACAAATCTAGCTGCAATGACTCATTTCCACAATCTACCTGGGAGAGCTCTATTAAACAAGGCTTACAAACTTCCTTCCAAGTGAACATGTTTTATTTAAACTCTTTTGTCATGCCCTTCTAACAAAAAATCCGTCACACACTTCTCAAGCCTATTCCTTACTACCATTATCTCGACTAGCAGATGTAAAATGGATAGGAAATAAGTGTATTGATTAGTTAAAGCGCTCTTTATTAAGGCCAGACGCCCGCCACTCAATAGGCTCGACCTCCTCCGTCCCTATAACCACCTTCCAACATGCTCAATTACTATCCCACGTGCCTTTAGACTTACAACTCACCACAGGAAGCAAGCCCAAATGAGTTCAAATTGCTTTTTTCGCGAATGAATATGGCTAGTTTTTTCTTTTTATGTTTTAGGATCAATGCTTCAAGTTATTAAATATTTTACATCATTTTTTAGTTTTCAAAGTACTGAAAAAGTACCCCAGCGTGTCAGCGTATCCTAACATATCCTCGGTGTGTACCCGGTGTGTCCGGCGTAAAAATAAATAAAATAAAAATAGGCTACTCTAGGACAGGCGTGTCCCTAGTGTGTCCGATGCATGTCCCGTGTCCAATGCGTGTCAAATTGAATTCGCTACCTTTGGGAGTAGGGCTGTCAATGGACCGGATCTGGACCCGGACCCGATCCGAACCCGACCTAAATTAACGGATCTGAGCAAATTTTATAGACCCGATTATCCGATTACCCGATTAGTTAATGGATCGGATCTGGATATACATGACTCCGATCCGATAAGGACCCGAATGTGTATATATATATAATATAATAAATATATATTTATATATAATATTATATATATATATAGTCTTACATATAGTTACTAAATATATATATAACTAATATATGTATGTAAATATGTATGTAATATATAACTTATATATATAACTTATATATATATATATATATATAAAAAAAAACATGTAAATATGTATGTAATATATAACTTATATATACATAAAAAAAAACATGTAAATATGTATGTAATATATAACTTATATATACATATAAGTTATATATATATAAGTTATATATAAAAAAAAAACAGTATATATATACATATAAGTTATATATAAAAAAAAAACAGTATATATATATATAAGTTATATATAAAAAAAGAGTTAGTTTTATATTATAAAAACAGTATATATATATCCATATAATAAAGGAGCATGGTTTTTGAAAATTTTGCCAAAATATCTTCACTTTTTTTATGCATGACATTTTTCTCTTTCATGCCCATACATGAAATGTCATGCTAAAAGTTATTTCTTTTTCTTTTTTTTTGTGTTATATATATACTATTATTAATACTATTATACTATTATAAATACATGTATTTTTTTAAATACGTGTAAATTTATATTTTTTTATTAAATATTTTTACCATTTTTTAAAACTATTTTTTATTAATTTTTTAAATATTTTTTTCTTTTTTAAATTTATATTTTTTATTTATTTTTTTATTTTTTCTCAAATTTTTTTTATTTTTTCTCAATTTTTTTTTTAACTATTTTTATTTTTAATTTTTTTTTCTCAAATTTTTTTTTATCACGGGGGCAAATTTATCGCCGTGCCCTCGGGCACGGGTATCCACTAGTATTTATAATAGTATATATATAACACAAAAAAAAAGAAAAAAAAATAACTTTTAGCATGACATTTCATGTATGGACATGAAAGAGAAAAATGTCATGCATAAAAAAAGTGAAGATATTTTGGCAAAATTTTCAAAAACCATGATCCTTTATTATATATTATATGGATATAAGTTATATATAAAAAAAACAGTTAGTTTTATATTATAAAAACAGTTTACATACATAATATAAATTATATTATAAAAACAGTTTATATATATATAAGTTATATTATAAAAACAGTTAGTTTTATATAAAAAAAAACAGTATATATATATATAAGTTATATATAAAAAAACAGTTAGTTTTATATTATAAAAACAGTATATAACTTATATATATATAAGTTATATATAAATAAAAAATAGTTTTATAAAAACAGTTTTATATATATATATTCGGGTCGGGTCTCCGGGTCCTTAACGGATCCGGGTCTGGATCCATTTTCTGAGACCCGTCGGGTAATCGGGTAAGACCCGATCCGCTAAAAATATACCCGGATCGGATCTGGATATACCCAGACCCGATCCAGACCCGATCCGTTTACACCCCTATTTGGGAGTGCCTGTGCTTCACAGACCTTCATTCAAACCCACAGCAAGTGACAGCGATGCATCCTTCAGCTCCGCATCCTAAACGGGGTTCCTCCATTACCATTACCCACCCCCACCCCATCTTAAATCAACACCTCATACCTCCAATCCCTGCCCTAATCGACACTTTGGTGCGAGTATTTCTCAACCACCATACTCAGATCCTGGTATAATGAAGATGAACCTGGTTCTCTGCATCATCATGTACCTCTATAAATGCTCCACACTTGTCCCCTAGTGCTCGGAATAACTCATTGACCTAAAGAGCAGCAGTTAAGCTGTTGCTGACAATTCCAATCTCACATATTAAAATCAACAATATCCTAGGCAAGTGGACATGATATTATCACACGGAGAAATGTAAAACTCAGAGAAATAACACTGGGGAGAAACAAGCCAAACACTCTCAAATAACCTCTTCAACATGCAGCTTACATCCTTAACTTTCCATACAGCCCATGGATTCTTTTCCAAGTATTTATGTAAATCATCTTTACTTATTCTGAAAAACACCCATCTTTGGCTGACATAAATATGCATTCATATAAAGCCAATAGTTTGAAGCAAAATCCTGTAAGACCATCCTAACCATTTTGGGCATATTGCCATGCTGTATAGGCAAAATTTAGGTTAAGATCAATTGGAAACAAGCTGCACTCCAGTGGTCGCTACAAATCTGCTGGTGGTGCGGTAGGAAAAATATCGCGCCAATTTTATCGGGTGGCGCTTCTTTTACCAGCGTATATGAGCTAAATGTTGAGGTCTTTTTCACACATTCTCTACTCTTAACTCTCAAACCCTCTCTTGAAATTTTATATTCTCAAGATCAAATCCAATTTTTTTTTACCTATTTTCATCTAATGGGAGCCGTCGAGGTCTGATATTTTTCTAGGAAGCAAGAGGACAAGCAGGGTGTCATCTTCGCATGTCGTGGATGATTGGGATGTGCCCGTGGGGAATTACAGATTCCATCTCAAGTTATGTTGGATTCGTTATACACTTCTCTGCGACGAGTTAATGCATTTCTCACAGATGGCAAGGAAAAATGAAGCAAGTTATGTTATTTCATTCTAAATGAGCAATTTTTATTTATTGTATTTGCTATATTTAATTGCTAGTGTTATGTTCAATGTATATTTTAGTTGTTATATTTAAATTATTTAGGTTTTGGTACCCCATTCAAAAAACTGATGCATTGGCCCCAAATTTTTGACGTGGTCGTTGATTGACCAAGTTTGACCCCTTTTGTCTGTTAAAGTTAAATTACTGAATTACCCTTAAAACAGAAAAAATAAAGAAAATCAAATGCCAAAAAATCCTGCAGCTTCTCCCTCCACCGCCCTTCACTAAACCCTGCAGCTTCTCCCTACTCCATTTCACCCACTTCCACATTTTTAATAAAAACAAAATCCCAAAAAAACCAATTTCATCTCTCTCCCAACTAATTCATTTATTCTCAGACTGGATCTCGTATTCCGCCATTGGATCTTCAATGTGAAACCTCTCAAAATCAACTGTTCACAAACTCAAAACCTCCTCACACTTCTCCTGCTCCTACTTCAAAGGCATCTAACACCTCTGCTCTGACAATTATACTGAAACCGACCCAAATAAAAAACCCTCCATCTTCCTTCCCCACATCAATAACATCTTCCGTGACCGCGCCTTCTCAACTTGCTCTATACCTGTATCTAAATTTGATGCAAACACTACCAATGGGATCCAAGAAGAGAAAAAAATACAAGAACAAATCTGAAATTGTATTAGAAAGTCAAAGAATGAGTCATCTTCTCATTACAGCATACCTATTTATACTAAAAGTATTGCTTGGGCACCAAGTAAAGTGACAAAATGACCAAAAAGGCCTTTACTAAACCTATAATATTTCCTAAAGAGAACTGAAACCCTTTTCTTACATTCATTACTATTAACCCTACTATATACTCAACACAAAACAAAGACTCAATCAGAACTAAACATAGAAAATCTGAAAATTAGCAAATGGACCCGTATATACATCACTCTCCCCTTCTAATAAAAGAGTTCAAATAAGATCTTCAAAAGATAAAATTGGAGAAGAACGGGCAGCACAAACAAGCTAAAAATCTTGAGCACAATAATTCTTTTTTCTTTTTTTAAGACAGACATAACATAGAAACCATTTAGTTTCTTGGACCCAAAATTATATTTCCAGCTCAAGAAGGAAAATGCAGCTTCAGAAAATTATTAAGGAAGTATGTCCATATACTTGCAATGGACCAGTCAATTTCTTCTTCACCAGCCAATTTCTTCTTAGCCAGTGGACAGCCCAGATGTTTCTTAAGGGCCCAAACCATGTCTAGCATGGTAAAAGAACACTATGGGCTACTAAGGCCATAACCCTCAAGTCCCAGCCAAAAAGAAACTCCAAGTATGGCCCCTGTGAGAACATAACCATCACGATGAACCGCTAACCCCTAGAGCTCAGCCTCACACCTCCGATACTGCTGGAAAGGTTATACCGATACGCCGTTGAAGTCCTCTCTCATCTCCCCCGATATCAACTAAGACCACTACCTTCTAAATCGAATGCTCCCCTCGTGCTGAAAACCCCTAGATCTAACCCTCTACTACCATCACCGACTTGATTCGCCATCATCAAGACTAGCCGGAGCAATAGAAGAACTACCAAAGACAAATTGCAAGTGAGGTAGGTCGATCGAACCCCCTTCTTATTCAATTGCATCTTATTTCTCTTCTCTCTCTCCAATATTGTACTAGGGACAAAATGGGGTTGCGACTTGGAGGGCTTCATTCCTCTCTTCTTGTTCCTCTTTATCGCAACCCTAGGGCTACTAGTTCCTTTTCTTTACAGTTTGAGGGGTTTTGTCGGTTTGGGCAGCAAAATGTTCACTTTGTGGGGTTGCGATGGGGCAGTAACAGTTCAGGCGAGGGGATTGGTGGTACCGTGGTGCTGGTTTGGAGGTGGATGGACATGGTAAGCTGCGGAGTTCAGCCAACACAAGACATAGCGCACCTTACAATCATAAGCTTCTCCATTTCAGACGCTTGTGTATTCTTGGCTTTAATGTTGATGCAATAGGTGGACACACATCCACAAACGGAAAAGGGTTGTCAAGCTCTTGAACTAATTGATCCAAACACCATCGATGGGATCCAAAAAGAGAAAACACGAGCGCAAATCTGAAAATATATTCGAAAGCCAAAAAACGAGGAGTCCTCTCATTCCATCATGCCTATTTTACTTATAAAGTATTATTTTGGCACCAAGTGAGGCCTATTTATATTCCAGCCTCCAATGCCTTATCTTGCTAGGGAAAGGGTTGAGGCAAGAGGAGCGTGCTCCTCTTTTCCTACAAATCTTATAAAAGAATATAATATGGGGCTATTTCACCTTTACTAAACTTATTATTTCCTAAAGAGGACTAAACCCCTTTTATAACATTCAATGCTATTAACTCTATTAAATACTCAAAACAAAACGAAGACTCAATCATAACCAAGCATTTAAAATATGCAAATTAACTCTTATCTACACCAATAGCATTGAGCAGCTTAGGATCATTGAGCATCTTAGATCAACTTGAGACCCTATACCTTTCCCACAATCTAAGGGACTCGATTTGAACAACGATTTCTCTGGTTCCCTCCCAATTTGCATCAACCTACCTTCAATTCAAAAATGAAAGAGGTCGGTGGGAGAGACGAAGAGAGGGACTATAGAGGAAGAGAAACAAATAGACGTGAGAGTGTGGTTAAGTAGACAAGAGAGGGTTTTCTCTCTTTTACTTTTGTATTTTTCATTTTTTACTGTAAAGGAAGAAAAGAAAGGGGTTCATGAGAGGAAGAAAAGAAAGACTTCACAATCAAAAACTACAAATAATTAGTGTATAAGTTTCTATTGTTTACTTATTTGTGGCATTTAAAAAAAACATACTCTCATTATAATTTATCTTAATATTTATAGATAAAGGAAAAGCTATAGAAACCTAATTGGTTAATGAAGAAGCAGAGTGGGAGGATCTTAAAACCGATGATGAGTATGATAGAGAGAATAAATATGATGATTGTTCCATGGATGGCCCTTCCAGTGACGATGATGATGGGCCCGATGAGACTTCCTATCCATTTGATACTAATGATATTTTATTAATTTAGCTTAACGATATTATCATCATTATTGTATTGATAATGAAACATTCACTTTTTGGTATGGCTTGTGATGAAACTTTATTACTTTTGTTATGATTTGGGGTGGAGATAAACGTTTTATGTAGTAACAACTTTCATTATGAATCTTTTTGTGATGTATGTGATAATATTTTTTTTGTTGTGGTTTTATTAGTATTCTTTTTCAATTAATTTTTTTTTTAGGCCGCGGCCTCAAGACAATCGCCTCGCCTTGTTCCGGAAAAGCACCTTGAGGTCACAATTAGCTTTTTCGAACATTGCTTATTACACAGTTCTAGTGTTCGAGCGTGTAGGATCACTTCAGCCTTGATTATCGACCAGGACGGGGAGCCGTGGCGTGGTAGCAGGCACTTGGATATGTCAAATGTTGGGCCATTCACAACGACTCGTTATTCCATCAACTCCGGATTGCACCATATGGTACTTAGGAAACCAAGCCTCTGATTTTCCTATTTTCCCATATATTTGTCCCAGTCCACGTAACGTGCATGCCTCGATAAGATCGATGTAGATGTCCATGCCAACTATGATGTTTATTGAAGACATGTGGAAAGAAGACCTCCAATGGCAGTCATGTAAACAGTGGTACACTTCAATGTTGTCAGTCGTCAGCAAGAAAGCGCGGATAAGTATTCACATATCATATCTTATACGATAAAAACACAAGGATAGAACAAAAGTACAAAAATGAATAAGATACGAGTGCTATACACGAAAAACTATTTATGCAGTATACTTTACATGTATATATATTTATAAACCTAACTACTCTATGAACAATGTGACTATAAAAAATATTTTAAGCCAATAACAATTGTATAAAGTTCAAAAATAACAATTCAATATTCACCATAAATGTTTAAACATTGTTTGCTTATATGTAGAGCACAAATCAGTTGAGAGAGAGAGACAAGTTGTGTTAGTTTTTGACTTTCTGATTTATTTTGTAGTGTGATAAATGACTAATTTATGAAAAATAATATTATATATTAGATTAGTTTCTTAAAATTACAAAATGGTCTCGTTAAGATTGTAGAAGTGTCCACATCTTATCTCCCAATATCCTCTCACGCATTTTTAACGTATCCAAAAAATAAAAATAAAAATAAAAAAATTAAGATATACGGATACATACAGGATACGTGTATCCTCATTTATTTCTTATTTTTCAGATACAACTCGGAAATGTATCACGTTATATCCATGTATCCACCTTTCTGATACCGATACAAAGACCTTAAATAGTATTTGTACTTCGTAGGTTGCTACGAAGCACGAACAGGGATACGGGTGTCGTGTCCAACACGACACGGACGCGCCGACACGGAAAATTTTTAAAAAATTGGACACGGCATGCCGGTGATACGAGTACACATAAATATATTTTTAATAAAATTCCATGTATACTTCGATCTATTTGTCCTTAAAAAAAGTAGTAGCCAAACTAATTTTTAAAAATCTAAAATAACATGATCAAATATGTTATAAAAACATGTAAATCATAAGTCAATAATTATATATCCGCATAAAGTCTTGTATTACAACTAACTCCATTACTAGCAAAGTAACAAGTAACAATCAATATACAAAAAGAACCCACTCTAAACAAAACAATTAATAATTTCACTGGGCTAAGTAAGTGTTTTAATGTTCCTCATTTATCACTATATCCGGCTAGACAAAAACTTCATCATTTCTCCCATAAGTGTCCTAGAAGTATCTGTGAAGTGTCACAGAAGTGTCCGACGTTTTTAAAATGCCAAATCAGTTCGACACGCCACGTGGCGTGTCGGAGGAGTGTCGTACGGGTGTCATGTCCGCGAGAGTGTCCGACACGAGTACATCACCTCCGACGAAGTGTCCGTGCTTCATAGGTAGGTTGTCAGGTATACGGGTTGACTTAAATCCCTCATACAGCGCTGCTTGTGTCCAATATGAGTACATTGTGGATGAGGATGACATCTAGGGACTAGACGTATACTTGACCCTGATGTGCTGAAACTCGTGCCACATTTGACGGAGCTTGTTGTGGGACGTTTAACTATGCTTTTATGTTATTTTCATTTAACATATATATTCGACATTAATATGGTTTTGAATGAATATGTAGCGCCAATGCATGGGACATGGTCGTAATACCACACTCTACCATTGTCGATATCATCCCCAATTTAACCACCAATCACAGCGGCACGGGGTTTTATTCCGGCTCATATCTAAAAACCGGTGCCAACGAGGTTTGAACTCCTGACATGTGACACAAAACACTTACCTTACTAGTGGAGTTGAAAAGGCGTTGGTGACCTCGGAGTTAGAAGAGTATAAATCTACACGTGTGAACAATTATTTTCCCTCGCTAACTGCCACATCAACCATGGCACCAATATGTTTTACAATGGTAGTAATGACAAATGCATTCCCATTATCGCTAGCAATGTTTTAAATCGCGTTCGCGCAAGGTGTCGCGTTTTGGTCCCGGGTGCGCGCCGCGTAAATCGCGTCGTGCATCGCGCAAGCAATTCGAGCATTTCAATTTTATAATTAAAAATACAAATAAATAACTTCAAAAAAGTATTCCAAATCAAATACATCACTTGAAAGTCATAAATTCATAAATTACCACATAATTCAAAACCACAACATCACATCGTCTCAAATAAAGTAAACTAATCCATACAACCAACACATGAAATCCTAAAAAGAAACCGACAAACAAATGATACGTCAAAAGTAGTCTGCATCAGAGAGAAAATTACAATACTTGCAAAATACTCGTGTCAAATGAATTATACCTCCATTTGATTTATGATTACAATACTTGCAAAATATACCCTTTCCCATCTTTTACAAAACCGTATTTCCAGTAAAAAAAAATTCTTGACATTATAAACTGAAAATTAAATCCAACAAAAGGAAACTAAGACAGACTTAAAAAGATCAGTTGTGATGGGTTTTGAAGTTAAAAAAGAAAAAAAATAAGATTAAGAGTTACAAAAATATACCTCTTCTGCGCCGACGGGATTTTTTCTAGGGATTTTTCAAGTCGCAGGGCTTTTTCCAGTCGGTAAAGGCTGTTTTCCGGCAGCTATGGGTAACTTTCCGGTCGCGACGGGTGATTTCTTAGTCGCGATGGGTTGTTTTGCATAAGGGAAGGGTTTTTGTCTTGAGACAGGTTGGTTTCTCTTGGACGGGTAGGGTTTGTGTTAAGTTGAAAGTACAAAATTAATAAGTGAACTGAAAGTTTTAAGTCTAATGGTTTCTAACGTTTAAAAAAAATGAAAATAATATCAAAATTACGTAGTTTTGATAAGTTTGTGTCAAATAAACTAAGTACACAAATAGCATTTAAATAGCACCCAAATAGCGTGCCACGTCATCAATAGCGCACGCTATTTATGACCCGCGTAAACTGGATGAGCTACGTCATGTTTTCGCCCAAAATCGCGCTATCGAGCGCTTTTTAAAACATGATCACTAGATGCAGTAGAATGCGATGACAGTGCACAAACGAACATGACCGAGTTCATTTGCTACATGTGATTGTGGATGGCCTTCAAGCGGAAAAAAATTTGATGTATTTGAGACATAAAATTTTTGATATCTTCCAATCACAAGTGATCTAGTTGGCAAGTAATAAAAGCTAACTAAAAAAGTCTAAATATCATCTCTCTCCTATTAATTACATCAAATAATGATGCAATTATCTTTCCACCTACATACATGCATTTATCTCTTCAACACTTTATATGCATTTCTCTCTCTACCAACATGTACGTAATTTACAAACTAAAAGATGCATTTCTCTTTCCACCTACAACATACATGCATTTATCTCTTCAATATTCAATTTCTCTTTCCACTTACAACATACATGCATTTATCTCTTCAATATTCAAGTATATAAATGGTAAAGTACTACCTACAAAATAATACCCACACAAAATACTAACTATCTCACTGTAGAAAAGAGGTTCATTTCAAGTAAGTTCAGTGCAAAATTTGCTATTACTTTTTTTAATCTTCTTTTGCTGTTACTTTTTTTTTACACTTTAACTATAATTTTTATAACTGTTAATTTTTTGGATGAAAGATAGTTTGCTGTCACTTTTTTTCACTCTTCTTTTGCTATTATTTTTTTTTACACTTTAAATGATGCATTTTTTTAATTGTTAATATTTTGGATGTAATATATTTTGTAGGATGGATGTTGAAAATCAAGAGGAAGACAACTATGTTGAACTTATACCTAAAGTTGGGATGATTTTTCAATCCAAAAAACATGGTTACGACTTCTACAATTTGTACGCTCGCTCAACTGGCTTTAGTATACGACAATCATCTTCAACGGTAAATATATTTAAAAAGGTGACAAGAAGAGTGTTATGCTGTTCTAAAGAAGGTACTTATCATAAGCACCGAAGAGGATCTCTGTTAAATCCTCGATTTAAATCAAGGACACAATGTGAAGCACGTCTTGTTATTAAAAATATCGGAGACTCTTTTCACGTGATTGAATTTAACGAAATTCATAATCACGAGCTCGCACCACCTAGTGTAGTACATCATTTATGGTCCCAACGAAAGATTATTGATTCCCAAGCTAGAGTGATGAGAAATTTGCATTATGCAGGTATTGGGACGTCGGATATTTATTCATACATGAGTGCGGAGGTTGGAAGGTCTCAGAATTTGAATTTTACTCAAATTGATTGTGCTAATGAAATTCAAAAAATAAGGCGCAGTGACATATTAGAAAAGGGTGACCCACAATTACTATTTGAGTATTTCTCATCAATGAAAAAAGCAAATCCGTATTTTTTTTATTTCATTCAAATGGATGGAGAAAACCAATTGTGTGGTCGTTTTGGAGCCGATGTAAATTCTTTGGTTGATCTTGATTATTGTTATTTTGGGGATGTAGTATGTTTTGATACAACATTTAATACAAATAGCTATGATAAACCATTTGCACCATTTGTTGGGGTAAATAATCATGGGCAAACAATATTTTTTGGGTGTGCACTTTTGTTAGATGAGACAACAAACTCATTTGTTTGGTTGTTTAAAACATTTCTAAAAGCAATGAATGGGAAGGCGTCCAAATGCCTATTTACGGACCAAGATAAGGCCATTGCCAATGCCATCGAAGAGGTTTTTCCTTACACCCGTCATTACCTATGTTTATGGCCGTGTTCTAAAAGGCCCGTCTAGGCTTGAGGCTTGAGAGAAACGCATCGCCTACGCCTTATTACGCCTTATTCTTGGTAAAAGGTTTAAGGCACACTTTTTTTTTAAAAAACAAAGGATTAGTTGAGAAATATTGGTTATGGAGCATGGATATGAGAAAGATGGCTACCAAACATATGGATATATTTTCAAAATTCAAGGTATGTATTATTTTATTATATTACTAGCCTTAGAATAATTAAAATAATAAAAAAAGGAAAAACGCCTTTTTAGGCGTCCTAAGGCTTGAGGCTTGACCTCTACGCCTCGACCACGCCTCGCGCCTTCTAGAACCTTGGTTTATGGCATATTTATCAAAATGCGGCAAAACATATTTCTCATGTATTTGATAAATCTAAGGGTTTCACAAAAGATTTTAAGAATTGCATTTATGAGACCGAGTTCGAAGAAGATTTTCAATCATCTTGGGACGAGATATTAGTAACTAAAATCTGAAAACGCATGGTTATGTGGGTTATATAAACTGCGAGAAAAATGGGCACAATTTTATGTTCGACAACATTTTTGTGCTGGGATGACCACTACACAAAGAAGTGAAGGCATGAATAGATTTTTAAAAAAATACTTGAAGAGAACATTGTCACTACGAGAGTTTGTATCACAGTACGAAAAAGCGATTGTAAGTTGACATGAGAAAGAAAAAATGCAAGATTTTATTTCCAAACAAAAGAAACCAAATTTGCGTACAAATTGGCCAAGGGAATCAAAGGCAATGAAGAAGAATGCACCAAAGATTTTTATTAAATTTCAAGATGAGTACGTTCATACATTGGATATGTTTATTGAGATTGCTCATGAGAATGAGAAGATTATCGCTTACACGGTATCTTCCTTCGAAGGTAGATCACGTACTTTGACATTTGATTCTTCAAGTAACACAGTCAATTGTAGTTGTAAAATGTTTGAATTTATGGGGATACTTTGTTCACATTCATTATAAGTGATCCACCACATGCGGTTGCTAGAAATTCCATCTCAATACTATTTGAAAAGATGGACAAAATATGCGAAAGATGGCATTTTTATGGACAGGTAAGGAGCCTCGTTGCAAAGTAACTTCCAAGCATCCGACGTTGCAGGATATAGTGAGTTGGCCCACCTTGCGTTGAAATTGGCGGTGAAATGTAGCAACACAAAAAATTCGATTTCATTTACTAAAGAACTTTTGGATACGTCACTCGAAAAATTGGATGAATTTTTAAAAAATGAGATGGATGCTTATCAAAATTCGGAAAATCAAATCAAAATAAAGTGAGTGAAGGCTATTTGGATAAAGCGAACACAAACATAACCATTCGAGATCCACCACGAAGAAAAGAAAAGAAAAGATCAAAGGGAAGAATTAAAGGGGTGATTGAAAAGGGGAAAAAGAAGAAGACTAACAAAAAAAATTATCCAGGTTAACGCAATTATTTTTTTATATTAATTTATATTTATGTTTGTATCTTTTTTTTTGTTATCCTATTCTTTTTCTATTATTTTATATTTATGTTTTTATCAATTGCAGATTGCGAGCAACTGTCTCGATCAGTTGGACCGTAAAGTGTGCCTAAAAACATACAAATATGTTTCACTTTTTTTTAATTATTACATTTATTATTTTACTTGTATTTGCTCATAATAAATAATATTTTGAAACAGGAATCTATTGGTCAAGAGCAAAATATCAACACAAGTACCGGGTTACAACTTGATTTAAGCGTGCCGGCGATAAGAGAATTTATCAATTTGGGTGAAAAATGATGTTATTCTGTTTGTTTTTTTCAGTGTTGTTATTGTTATATTTGGTTAACAGTGTAATGTTTTTTTAACAGGTGTAATGTTTTTGTTATTGTTATATTTGGTTAACAGTGTAAAAAAAACATTACAGTGTTGTTATGCATGAACCTACTTGCCATATATATATATATATATATATATGGATGGTGAAACAAATTCTAATCTAAGTTACATAGAAGCTGAATTTGGTTATTTCAACAACCAAATATGAAAAGAGCATGTCATTTCTTTGCTTATTTTCTAAGACGAGCAGGTCATTTGTAGGAAAAAAAATTGATGATCATTACGTACATATATGTTGGTTGAGAGAGAAATGCATTTAATGTTGAAGAGATAAATGCATGTATGTAAGTGGAAAGAGAAATGCATCATTATTTGATGTAATTAATAGGAGAGAGATGGTACTTAAGACTTTTTTGGTTAGTTTTCATTAACTGCCAACTAGATCACTTGTGATTGGAAGACATCAAAAATTTGATGTCTCAGAGACATCAAATTTTTTTCCCCTTCGAGCCCAGTTGGAGATTGCAAAATCGTCCCAACATGGTAAAGAGAGTAGGATGCGCACTACTAGGCGTAGTAGTCAAGATAGTGTAACCTAAATTTGTGCATGTATTAAAATTTTAACGGATTTATTAAATATAAATTATTTTAAAAAATATTCTTATCTTATGTTTATTTGATGCATTTAAATTTCAAGTATGAAATCTATTCAAAATTCTGTTATAAAAATTATATTTGGACAATTACTTTCTAAACAAGCTTAGTGTCGCACCAAATTTACCCAAAAAATGGTTTTAATCCATTTTGCAAGATGGGTTTGAGAGGTTCAAACCTAAGTTCAACTTGCAAATTGGGTTAAAACCAATTTTCCCTTATGGATTGGAGACAAACTAGACAATAAATGTACATCATTTACTGTCAAAATACACAGAACAACCACAAGCAAACTAAAAATCGTTTCTTTAGAACAGCAGACCAAACCAAAAACTGACAACTAACCCACATGCCATAACCATCAAAAAACTTGTGACATAAAGTAACAAAATGATGGAAGGGGCCAAACACTAAAAAAAAATTCAACCTTGTATGATTTCCATAAATGAACAAACTTCATAACCATATGAATTGTACAAAAAAATTATACCAACTATAATAATCTTAATAAATAAATAAACTGCCCACCAAGTCAAAATTTCCCCAAAGAAGGAAAAAAAAATGGCAATCAGAAACCCTAGAAAAAAGATGGATCAAAAAGTTAGAAAATTGAGAAAAAGATCGATTAGATGGAATAAGATGATATAAAACAAATTAAATAAGCAATAAGCAATTGAGTAAAAGGAAACTTACTTGTTCTTTCAAACACAAGCTGACTTTTTGAAATGAAGAGAAGTTGAGAGACACTTCATAGGAGTGGTACCACCCAAATTGTGTTGTCAGCGTGTACCAGAATAGAGGCGAATTGGGAGAGATAGGAACACTATAACAACAAACAAGGTCTCAACTTTTGTCTTAACTGCCTCTATACTCCTTTTAATATTCAGTTTGAAAGCCTCTTCCACCTGTAATTATGGTCATCATCATATGGGGTTTATAGTAAATTCAGATAAATGAAGATTCTTATATCAGTTTAGTCCTTAAGATGTTGAAAAATAACAATTTAGCCCCTGAGATGTTTTCTTATTTCTAATTTAACTCCCTAGACTATTTGCTGGAATAAGGACATATATAATGGGATGGTTGCGTAAATTGTTTATGGATTTTTTTATACTTAACCTCCACTTTTAATGTCTTATTTGACTTAATCCTCACTTTCTTAATCTTTTTCATATAACCCCCAAAATTTTGACACCGTTACAACTCTATTAAAATTCTTAATTTCTAATTAGAATTAGCCCTTAAATCAGATTTTTGACCAAAGTATCCTTATATTTAACTTTAAAAAATGCTCCCTTATCACTTTATTTTCTTCCCCGGATCAAAAACCAAATGTTTCTTAAACCCTAAAACGTTTTCCTCGTCCTCCTCCACAACCACCTCTTATATTTGTTATCCACATAACTCCTCTCCGCTATATTACAACAGCTTGGACGATGTTCTTCTCCAACCCTTTTGATTCACCAAACCCAGTTCAACTTTGACCATGAATTTTAAGTCAGTTATTACCCGGAAAATAAATTAACCTAGCGAGTATAACCTTTGAAGTTAAATATTTGTTGTGGGCAATCGTGACATGTCGAGGACGGTAGCCATTTAGGGGTATGAAAATACTCGCCAATTTTATCATTAGCAAGCTTGTGGCCATCTCAAGCAAATGGTTGAACAACGCTACTTAAAAAATTAGCCTATTTACCAAGACAAGCATTTTTAACAGGTCTTATTTGGTGGATTTTGTTGTAATACCACATGAGAATGGAGGTTTTTAGTGTTATAAATAATGGGTTGAAATGGAAGGTAGACATGACTCAGCGGGTATCCTTTTTATCTTGCTTCCATAAATAAAGGGGATGAGTGATGGATATATAAGAGGTGATTGTGGAGGAGGGGGGAGGAAGTTTGAGGGTTTATGAAAATTAGGCTGATTTGAGGAAGAATGTGAAGAGAGAGGGGGCATTTTTTTTTTAAGTTAAATATAATGGTATTTTGGTCAAAAATATGATTTGGGGGTTTAGTCTAATTAGAAAATGAGGATCTTTTAACAAAGTTGTAATGGTGTTAAAATTTTGGAAGTTATGTCAAAGAGATCAAGAAAGTAAGAGTTATGTTAAATAAGGCATTAAGAATTGTGGTTTATGTAAAAAAGGAAAAATAAAACATTATTTAATCATATGAATTTGTCAATTTGGAATTAATAGACTAGGAATGTATCATGCTACTTAAAAAGCATGAAAACTTTATGAATCATGTATATGACCATTTTGCCCATAAATTTCCTAATAATATCATTCCTACCACCTGTTTTATCAATTAAAATGATAACGAATTCCATTATAATTTATGTCTATTGATGTCTCATAAACATCTCAATTTATAACTCTTCCATAATGACGCCCTATCGTAGGTTCTTCTCTCTCTCTCAAATTACAAAACAAGTTCTCTAGGCACACTTCAAATTACTCCTAACAAAGACGCACTCCATAAAAAAACACGCAGATCGACAGATGTTCAGTCTTAACCACCCACCAGCGATTGTCAGCATCTTAGCGTACCACCATCGTCCTAGGTTAGTTTATATAAATTTCAAACTCCTCTTATTGCGTAGATAGACTATGCCTTTTGTCAAATATTGCGCTTTTGAAAACAAGTTTAAGCCTTAGTTTATGGTTGTTGAAGACCACTATCATTTCCCCCCTAAATTTTTATGAATTGCATTTTAAGGTTATTGGTACTTTAGGGGCTTAGATTTCCCTTTTTTCTAAGTATGTTCTCGGTGGTTTTAAAATGAAGTTTGAAATCATTGTTATTTTCTTATTTGTTTCAAATTTAGTTTGATGGGTCTACTTTAGTGGAACAATTGTTTTTATTGTAAATGTTAGGAGAAGACTTATGAACTAACTTGCTTAAAGACACTTATATTAAAATAATAAAATTTCACTATAAAAAGCCTAAAAATTTACAATCGTTATCTTTTGAATATGAAATTTCATTTATTTTTATTCAAAATATTTATATATGTAGAGCAAGGTATGGATAATGACAATGAAACTTTGCTTCTTGAATTGTGGGTGACAGAAAAACTTTATATTTACGAACTCTGGATTATAAACTATACGATAATAAGTTATACAATGATGATTTCTTAATACGAATCTCTTGATTTAAGATAGTTTCCATATTTGTAAATGTATAGATGTGAGAGACTGTCATAGGTTGTTTAATTTAATTATTTTATGTTGAATAGATACCACTGTATTTTAATATGTCGGATTTTATCTTGAGGTTTCAACACCACCACTCTTAAGATTTATTTTTTGATTTTGTGATTTCAACTTTAAAATCATTGTTAGTTTTTTACAAATCTGTGTTGTGGTTCTAAATCATTATTTATACATATTTCATAGTAAAAATAAACAAATATATATGTAAAAATTATATATAGAAATGTTAATAGAAATATAATTCAAAATTCACATAATTTTCATCCTTATCATTATTTAGTTTAGTTTTGTTTGATTTTACTTCACTTTAGTAGGAAATAGGGAAGCGTCTGTAATACCCCGTATTTCTGAATATTCCAAATATTCTATTTAATTAAATTGAAGAATTAAATGAGAAAATACGGCTTAATTTAAATTACGTAAGAGTAGTGATTTAATGAGTTTTATTTAAAAAGTGTAATTATGGAATATTAATCGAGAGGTAGATACCGATTTATATCGCCTCATTATATTTACTTAGTGCGAATGGTAAATAATTATGTAACGTGTGTAAACCATGTTGGGGTGAGAACGAGTAATATTTTTAAGTGACTCAAATGATAATTTGGAGGTCACAGAAGAGTCTGGAAGGGTCAAATTAGTCAAAATGGTATACCCGAGGGTACTAGTTGAGTCTCGGGGTAATTTTGGACTAAACCGAGACCGTTTGGGGGCGTTTTGGTCTTTTAACATGAGAGGGTATGGAGACTTACGAATTTGAGAGCTTTTTATCAGCCGTATGAAAGAGGGATTAGGGTTAGAAAACTCATGTAAACACCAATACCATTAGAGAGAAGAAGAACACCATTCTCAAGGCTTATAAGATGCTTTTGAGGAGGGTGGGATTGAATCTTGCACCCTAGGAGCCAAAGGAGGATGGATTGAAGAAGAGAAGCATCAATCCATCATCAACTCCACGAAATTAGACCCTACCGATCATAAGGCAAGTTGTTTATTGCAAAAATTATAAAGTTATAATACACATGTGTAGGGTTTTTGAGTAGTTTTGTTAAATCAATATCTTGATAGGAGAATAATGGTATTTATACATGTTGGGATACGAATCGCATGTAGAATGATTTAACATATGTAGAGGATTAATATTCAGAGTAGACTTTATGATTTTTCGGAATAAAATCTGGGTTTTGAATGCATATATGGGAAGAACACCATAACTAGGGTTTTAAGAAATTCTGGGTTTAATTCATTATTTCTTTAAAGGAATTTGGGGGTTTAATGTATTTGATACGTTAGAAATTATCCTAGTATATGTGGAAACATGTTAGGATCATTGGGTCGAAGTTCGGTGGACTCTAATGGAGTTTGGAGATTTGTAAATGGAGGAAAAAGGCTAACGAAGAAGATGAACTGCGTCTGTCCCTGTTCGATCGATAGATCGATCTCGAACTATCGATCGATCAACTAGGTCGATCGATTGAACCCAGCAGTCGATCGATCGACGCAAGTTGTTTTTCCAGAATTTTTCGTGTTTAAGTCTTCGTTGATTTTCGGGAATGATTGAGTATCCTAGGATTTATATTATACTTATATGGGAGTGAGAATAAGACCAGTAGGTATATTGTTAAGGTCCGATAAGGCCATTGGGTGTAGGGCTTGGATTATGGACCGACGAAAATATTCCGATTTAGTAGAGTATCGGAGAATTCTGAATTGAGTTACGAAGTGAGGTAAATTCAATTTAAGTAATAGACCAGTAGGGTAAGTAATAACTACTGAAATTACATGAAAGGGGTAACTAGGACCCTTAGAGTTGTGTGAATACTCAAATAAATGCGATTAATGAGATAAATCGTAAAGCGAAAATTGTACGGTAAATATAAGAGATTAAAATATTACATACATATATAATTAATAGGTCGGGCGTGTACCTACTGAATTATATGATCATTTAGGTCGAGAGAATTAAACCTAAATTAACTATGTTAGGGTCGATGTGACATTCCGAACTAACATAGGGTTATTATATGTTTGGGGTCGATGTAAAATGTCGAACCAAACCTTTGAACTGGCGGCGTGATGAAAGAGTCCGAGCTAGAATTTGTGTATATAAATAATTGGGGTCGATGTATCATTCCGAACCAATTCTCACTTGGGGTCGATGAATCATTCCGAACCAAGAGATCTTTATTTGTGTGTATAAATAATTAGGGTCGATGTATCATTTCGAACCAATTCTTACTTAGGGTCGATGAATCATTCCGAACCAAGGGTCCTTTACGTGTACAAAAAGGGCAAAATAGTAATGACTGATAATTAGTATATATTGTGTGTGAAACATATACTTGATGATATTCTACTTCTGTGCATTAGTAGATTGATATATATTATGTATGTAAAGATACTTACTGAACTGGTAAGTTAAGTAGTGAAACTTAATTACGAAGTGTAACGTTAGATAGAGAATATCTAATTAGTAACTTAAGTAGTGAAACTTAATTTTAAAAGTGAGAAGATAGAAATTGTGATGATTGTCAAAATTTAGTAGTGAAACTAAAGGATAAGCTTTGAAACATAACATAGAGGAAATGTTACTTGTGTATTAATTAACCTTCGTGAGATGTTAATGAAATGGATGTACGGTGTGGGAAATATGAGAACTTAAGTATAGATAAGTTCAGATGAGTGCTTAGTCCTAGATAGCTTGGAAGATATGGCTAGGTAGGCTAAGTGTAGAACGTTAGGTGTGCACAAAAGATGAGGGGTGAGTAAGCTCAAGAGAGTGTACGAGAACCTAACATGTGTAATCAATAACCGCATTTTATATTGTGATAAACGCTTGCTAAATATTTTTAAAATGTTTTGAGTACTAACTCTTGCAATAAAATATTTTCAAAACCTTTTAGGTGTGCAGCCACAGGAACGCCATGTATGATGATTTCCTTCCAGGGACTCGAAGCTGTAGCACAGTGGATGCTTACAGGATTTTGATTAGACGATATCTCTCATTCAGATCTAGTGCAGGATCTCACACTATTCTTTGTATGGACTTGTGGTCCAGTATTAGTCTCAGATGTTCAGTTTCAGACTAGTAGTTGTTCTATTGTGTTTGGGATTTTTAGCCGATGGTTTATTCGGTAATACTCTTGTTATGTTGTACTTATACTTTGTTGATTGGGTTTTAGTATGTGGTGTTTGTTTTACTTTATTCCGTATGATTGATTTATTTATTTTAAGAAAGTTAAAATTTGGCACCGGTCTATTTTTTTACTTAGGTGATTAGTAATTAAAAAGTTTTCGACAGTGATGCTAAGAATGAACCATTTGAGAAACCTGTTTTAATTCAATAAAGGCCTGATCACCCGATGTTTAATTAGGCGGGGTCCACAGCGTCATAATTTTCATAGCAATAGATTTTTTTTTCCAAAGAAAATAGATCACCTTTATGGAAGATTTGATACAAATTTTGTAACAACTTATGTATTATAATAACTAAGTTGATCAAGTCCAGATATTAAAATATACAAATTGTTGTTATTAAAATATCGTTCTCGGCGTGTGACAAAAATAAGAGAAAATCTGAAACTTTTTCCAATAATAATTTGATATGAGATATATTCCAGTAATTAAATCCATCGATTATAAGAATCAGTGAGGAATTAATCTCTAATATAAAATATCACCATCAACAATAGTCTCCAATAAAACTCCAAACAATTATAGAATAAAAAAGACCCACCAATCCAAATAATTATCTCAAAAATAAAACAATGGAATGGAAAACTAAAACAATCCATAAAAGTAAAACTCTAGTTGCAGTCATATTACTCCAACCAAAGCAGCTACAACAACCCTAACCTGAAATGTTAATCCACAGCGATGGATCAAGCCCACCGCAAGAATACCAGTTACATAATCCCATATAGGGTTACATGAACCCAATAAAAATTGTTAGATGAAATAAATATCATAATGAAGTATATTAATATACTGTAAACATTTATATTAGAGAATAAATATTTCTTTCCACATTCATGACTAGTCATACTAGGTATCTCAAAATTACATCATTATAGTTGATGTTTGTCGGTGTCCCATATGACCCTGCACATATCATGGTGTACAACCTACATCATCATATAAATACTAGCATCCACATTATTGTATTCAAACAGTCCATAACGTAACCGTGGAAATACAGTGATGCACCCAAATAATTTTCTTATCATTATAGCTAGACAGTGTAAACCTCGCACGCACACTCGCTGAAGCAATCCAATGATAAACCCGCACATACCACGACGATTGCATAAATTCCCGTTACCATACCTTGATAGCCGAGGTCTCGTACATACAAACTTATCGTATCCAGCCAACATTAGACTCGTACGTACAATAACGACCACACAAATTATCGTCAAGAAAGTGAGACAGTATAGATCCTGCATATATGAATATACTATAGCTAGGGGATATTACACTTCGCACATATAATGACACCACATAACTAACAAGATTTAATACCTATTATTTATTAGGTATCATTTTTTTTTTTGATAAGTAAATGATATTATAAAACATAATTAAGGGAGTGAACCCGTATACAGAAAGTATATAAAAAAAATAAAAAACTTCTATAAGAAAGCAAAGTTAAAAAAACCCCGACAACCCGAAACCCAATCTAAAAATTCGTGTGAAGCTCCTCGACGAACTCAAGAAATTCCTGGGTCGTGACTGCAAGGCTCTCCTTATACCAACTAAGCAGAGTGCTCAAAATCAAATAATGGAGTCTAGAAGGCACCGTCTCGATGTCCTGAAAGCATCTCGCACTCCTCTCCTTCCAAACCGTCCAAAAATGCAATGAGGAACTAAACGCCACACACGCCTGTCACCCATCCACCCCTACGGTGGTCTCCACTCCTCTAAGAGCGCCCTCACATACTCTGGCATAACCCAAGAGGTCTTAGTGAGAGCAAGTAAAATCTCCCACAAGCCTCTCATCACCTTATAATAAAGGAGAAAGTGATTGGTCTTCTCCTCATCCTCCTTACATAACCAACAATGATTATCCAGACGAAAATCTCTCTTCTGTAGACCCTCGAGCGTCATAATGGCCTGTCTAGTTGTTGTTCACACAAAGAATCTGACCTTCGGCGGCACTTTAACCTTCCAAATAATATTTTAAGGAAAATGGGCTCTGTAATTCCCACTCCCACTCAAAAGCGAATAGTATCCTATGACTGAGGGACCCACCCCCTTCCACCATACGGAATCATCCATAACTGTGGGGTAGGGGGTCGAACCCAACCACTCATAGAACATGTTCACCTCTTGAAGCTCCCAGTCCTAGACCCTTCTTCTGAACTGAGGATTCCAACTCATAACATCCCCACTAAGAGTCATATGGTCAGCCACCAATCCATCCTGATCCCCTCCTATGTTGAACATCCCGGGAAAGAGCTCCTGAATGGATCCTTGACCACCCCACCTATCCTTCCAGAATCTCGTCCTATCGCCTCTCCCCAAAATAAACTCAGTGTGCTTGGAAAAATCTATCCACTCCCTAGCTATATGCTTCCACAAACCCATGCCATGCACAAAAGACCGGCCCCCAACCCCACTGAATGCTACCCCCTTTGGCTCGTAAAACTCTTCTCCACAACCTATGCTCCTCCCGAGGGAACCTCCACAACCAATTCCCTAACAAAGCTCTATTAAAATAAGCCAAGTTTCTTAGACTCTCTTCCTTAATTGGTTTACAAACCTCCTCCCATCCAACAAGACAGTACTTAAAACTTTCCTCAGTGCCTCTACATAGAAAGTCTCTCATGAGTTTATCCATCTTCTTATGAACCACAACAGGCAAAAGCATAATGGACATGAATTAAGTAGGTAGGCTAGATAATGTGCTATTGATGAGAGTTAGTCTTTCCCCTTTCAAAAGAAACCCGTTCTTCCACCCTGCCAGTCTCCTACGCATATGCTCTAAAATCAGGTCCCAACATGAACTAGACTTATACTTAGCCCCAAGAGACAGGACAAGATAAGTATTAGGCAAATACCCAATGCCCCCACCCAAAATGTCGGTTAGCTCATCCACAATGCCCTCATCCCCAATCGGAATTAACTCTCACTTCCCTGCATTGATCCGTAGACCGGATACCGCCTCGAAGCACATAAGGAGAAATTTCAGAGCACGAACTTGCCTCCAATCAGCGTCACAGAATACAATCGCATCGTCCTCAAACAGAAGGTGAGAAATCGTAACCAAATTAGGGTCTGATGTCCCAAAAGAGAAACCCCTGATCCACCCAATATCGACCACCCTCCCCATTATTCGACTGAACGCCTCTATGACCAAAATGAATAGAAAAGGGGATAACGGGTCTCCCTGACGGAGGCCACGAGAACATGGGAAAAAACCTTTAGACACCCCATTAATCAAAACAGAGAACAGTGCCATCGAAACACGCCTCCTAATCCACCGACACCACCGCTCCCCAAAACCCATTCTCCTCAAAAGGTAGAGAAGGAAATTCCAATTTACACGATCATACGCCTTTTCGATGTCGAGTCTACACGCCAAACTGGGAGACCCGCTCTTCAAACTAGCTTCCACGCATTCATTAGCCACCAAGACAGCATCTAGGATATGTCTGCGTCTAACAAAAGCATTTTGAGACTCAAAAATCAGATAATCAATTACCTTCTTGAGCCTGACCAATAAGACCTTCGCGAGGAGCTTGTACATGCTACCAATCAAACTGATGGCCTGAAATCTCTGATATTATAATAACCACCCTTCTTAGAAAATCAAGGTAATAAAAGTCTCATTCAACCTAAGCACAAAATAGCCCCTATCATGGAAATCAACAAAGAAATCCATCACATCACTCCTGACAATAGACCAACAAATCTAGAAAAATGTCATCGAGAATCCATCAGGCCCAGGCGCTTTATCACCACTCATCGACATAAGAGACTGCACCACCTCCTCCTCGATAAATATGCCCTCTATACCTTCTGCCTCGAAAGAAGAAATGCTCCCCAGATCGGTCCCATCAAGAGAAGGTAGCCACTCATCCTCTTCCCTAAAAGAATGCTCATAAAAGTGAGCAATTGCCCCCCTCACCTCTCTACCATGCCTATGAGAGTTGGCAACCAAGTGGAAGAACTTGGTATTCAAATCACCCTCTCTCAACCATAACGCCCTAGATTTATGTCGCCAACTGATCTCTTCCTGAATGAGCCTAACCCTGATCTCCCCTCTCTTAATCTCCCTACCTTTATTTTCCCCTTTCGAGAGTCCGACTCTCCTTTCATTTTCATCTAGCCTCCTAACCTCCTCCATGTAACTAGTCATAACCTGACGAACGTTCCCAAACACCTATTTATTCCACCGTTTGATATATTCCTTAAGAAGGCCCAATTTTGCGACAAACCTAAAACTGACATTCCCTTCCACATCGTAGCTAGATAACTAAACACCCACTTTATCCACAACGTTTGGCTCCTTGAGCTGCATATTCTCAAATCTAAAAGGGTAAAAGCCATCCATACAGCCCCCGCACTCTAATAGAATAGGGCAATGATCTGAGGTTACCCTAGGTAAGCAAGATTGCACCACCCCAGGAAAGTGCTCAACCCACCCCTTTGATATAAGAAAGCGATCCAGACAAGACATGGACGACCTATCTCGAAAGATGGACCAAGTAAACAGTCCTCCCTCCAACGAAAGATCCATCAACTCCATCTTGTTAATGAAATTCGAAAAATCTCTCATATACCTATCAATTCTACCTCCACTACTTTTCTCCACTGCAAAACGCACCACATTGAAGTCTTCCCCATACAGACTGGAACATCCCACACCCTACTAACTCCATCTAGCTCTTCCCACAACTCCCATCTACTATAATCCTCCACAGGCCCGTAAATCCCCGAAAAACTCCACGTAAACCCATCTTCCCTATTTCTGAATAAACAGGAAATGGACCCTCTACCCTTCAAGCTCCCAATCAATTCAACCATTGTAGAGTTCCACAAAATCGCCACCCCTTCTGAAGCACCCTCAGCATCCAAACTCACCCATTTAATCCCTCGACCATCCCAAATAGATCTAATACAACAGTCATCAATGTTCCCCATCTTAGTCTCCCGTAAACATAAAATGTCAGGCTTCCACCTAGCAATAGCCTCCCAACTAACCCTCTTTTGGCAAAATCGTTCAACCCTCTAACGTTCCACGAAATAATACATAAGTTCATAAGATAAGTAAACTTTAAACCACCTCTCCCTTTCCCTCCTGATCCCCACCCCTATTCCTCCCACCTCTGTCAATTTTCTCGAACAAACCCTAAGCCTCTATCTCGAACCCATTGAAATCGACCCCTAAATCTTTATTTATAGCTTCTAACATATCCTCCCCTCAACCCACTGGGTCTTTATCCCACCCTCCTTCCTTGCTCCCCTTAACACTGTCTTCTTGATTCGAGATCACGATATCTACCCAAAGCCTAGAGTTATTCAACGTCTCGAAATTCAAACCACCTCCCCCAGCTAACCCGCAAAGACGCACGTCGGAATCACTATACGAGTAACACCCCTCACTACTTGAGGAGGTCATTTCACTCGCCACAATGATAACCTTACAACTGTCTTTCGGCACCATAGTCAATCCCCTACCTGTATTACCCTCCACCTTACGGACATGTCTCGTATCGCCACTACTCTTCCCCAAATCGTTAACTTTGTTATAATTTTTTCTCGAATTTCTGAATGTTTTCAAGTTTTTAAGACCTAACATAACATTTCCAAGAAAAATGTCTTTTTCGTTCTTCAATTTAGCATTCGTAAATTCGGGTCCCACCCGACTATTAGACCCCCGCCTATGAGGAGCCAAATTGTTTAATTCAATTGATAAGGAATCTTTCTTGGGCAAGGACGTCAACTTACCCCCATTCTTACGTACTGTGGAGCCCAAAATATTATCCCTTTTTTTAGGCATAGCCTACTAAGAACAAGCTCAGATTCCCCATTCTCCATATCCTTTGACACTGCCCCAATCTCCACAGAATTCTCTCCACAAATTCCATCTCCAATCCCATAAAAAAATACTGTCCCCTCATTGCCTTGGACAAAGACACTCCCAGATACAGCCTGGACACTCTTTTCTTTGACAGACGAGATATTAGAATTAACCTCCCTGGCACAACGACCCTTAACACAATGAAAATCGTTATTTGACTTAGTCTTGGGACAATTGGCTACAGTACAAGACCCACCAAACCCTTCCTCAAACATGTCTCCGCCTGACACTTGCTTGTCCTTCTCAAGAGAAGCCCCAGAATTTTCTACAACAAGACTACTGGATGGGACAAAACTTCCTACAGTAGTAAGAGCAACCCTTATGGGTATGTTAAAAGAGTAAAAATGCAGTTTGGATGTATGTTGTGGGTACCGCATATGTTCATATATACCATTTGCTAGTGTAAGAAAATATAGAAATGCAATAGTTGGTTTTAAGTGGGCTCATCTCTAAAACGGAAAATGTAGTTCCGCGGAAGGAAAAAAAAAAAGCCCTAAAATGGAACATCATGTTCCGCTTAGGCATTTTTCAACTTTTACAAAACTCCACTTTCTACCCCTAAATGTTTAGTTCCTAGAAACAGATAAGAAGTTGTGTTATTTTTATTTTTTTCGACGGCTAAATTTCTCAACGGTTATTTTTTTTATAAATACATGTTGTCTCTTCTACTATTTTTTTATAACTATTTATCATTTACTAATTAACATTTACTTCATATACTTAAACATTTACTAATTAACAAAAATTTAGGGGGCTAAACATAATAAGATAAGAATTTTGGGAAGAAAAATTAAATTTGGGACATCCCTTGAGAGGAACATGATGTTCCGCCCAAGGCTGTCATTCCATTAACCTATACACTGTCGTTTTGATGCAAATATGGTATCTTTGGCTGGTTTTGTTTTACCCACGGCATTTTCCTCACTTAGTCTAGTGTATATTCTGACTAATATAGTTCAATTATACACTGTGCATAAGGGATTCTCTAAGACTCTCCTTAATATTCACGCATAAAACCTTAAAATTGTTTCCGCATTTAATTATTCTTCTATCCCTACATGACCCCAGTACGTCCTTTCCACCATCTACTACCGGCTTCCCAGACACCACCTCAAAACATGCTTCCTTCCCGTTGTTAACAAACGGAGTGGAACTAACAAAACACCTTGTCATTGTATATAATCATCAAAAATGCTATTTGGACTGAATTCTTGACATAACAATTCTAGACACATTGAGGTGTGAAGTTATTATTGATTAGTTTTGGGGCTCCATGTCACTGGAACCCAAAAATCAACCAATATGAGACTGCCACGTCATTCGGTCTCCAAAAATTCGGTCCATTGTTCGGTTACAATATAAGTGTTCTATGATCATAGGATTTATGTATTTTCCTTACCCAATTAACTCTAGGCATAACACACTAACCACTTTTAGTCCCATACCTAAGATCACTAAAACAACGTGTATACCTTAGTCCTATTATCCTATACTTGGGAAATACCTAACAACAACATGCGAAAACCAACTCAAGCCTTATGTATATTCCAATAACCATGTGTGAAACCTAACCACATATAGTTCATGGTCAAATTTCATATGTTGATAATAAATAAGTCCTACAATATATAAATATCTACATCCTGGTCATCTTCTTTTATTTTATATTAAATTGTGCCAATTTCTTGTGAATTACATGGATCTCATAATTCATCTCACAAGTCCAAAATATTATATTTCATCGATTTAATTTAATTTACGATTCTAGTTCATACGATATTTCATGAATCTAAAGCATATATCAAGGTAATCATGCAATTAGCAATTTTAAATAACATGTTTGATTCTTTAACCAAAATTTATACTGTAATACCCTGTATTTTATTGCATTTATTTAATTATTTAAATAATTATTTATTGCCTATTAATTAGACATTCCTTATGCCATTCGATATGTCATTTAATAGATTTAAATGTTGTTTATGTAGGGTTACATAATTCAATAGTGTGTTGCTCCGATTTACGTCATTATAGAAATTGGCAAACTTATGTGAATTCATTAAGTCAAATATTTAAGTGACTTAGTGTTATGGGCGGCTAAGGAACGGTCAGGGGCTTAGTGTCCAGATTTTCCTTGCTTGGATTATTTCTTCGACATTAGATCCAACTAAGAGGGAAATATGTTCTTATAATATCAAGTCATAATTAATTAATTACTAATTAAGATTTAAACTTCAACTATGAATACTAACTAATTAATAAAATTTAATAAATAATTGACTCGTTAAATATGTACACTTTCGGGTTGGTTCGTGGTAATACCCCTGAAGACGTGTGTGCTCGCGTTCAAATGATCAAGTTATATATTAAACACCTTTTAACCCAAATAAACCCTAAACATGCAACTAGGTGTGGTTGAAACAATATGAAATCATGCAAGAGTTATTCAAACACACATAATTAAGGAAAAATCCCCCACAGGGGCAAAACCATTTATTTTCACTATAATTTGTGAGAAAACGGTTTACAATCGGATTACAATGAAAATACAAGTTGACTAAGAATTACCCAAGGGTATCGGATTCTGTAGTCGCGGCTGGAATTATCCCTTTCCAGTAGGGCTGCAATGGAGAAGAAGAACGGTCTCCTCCACAAGGGTTGAACTGCAAAAGCTGCGTTCCTGGGTTACCAAAAGGATTCACAAATGTATGGAATTTGTGTGAATCAAAATACCTAGAGTATTGATACTCAATAGGTGAAAAATTAGGGCTTTCTCTGCTATGAAAATCGTGTGTGGAGGTCTTGGAAAAACCACTTCCCGTAGTGGGATTAAGTAGGAGAACTTGAGCCCTAAAATTCGGAACATGATCTGAACACGATCTGTTTGAAATTATCCTCGTCGGATCGGTCCGGTCTCTTTAGGCGGATCGGTCCGGTGATATCGGATCGGTTCATTTTTTAAGACGGATCCATCCGGTTGGCATCGGATCGGTTCGGCATTTTGGCTTCATCGGTTCGCTATGGATCCGGGGTACACTGGCCTCACCTCAGCAGGCGGATCGGTCCGGTCTCTTTAGGCAGATCGGTCCGATGATATCGGATCGGTTCTTTTATCTGGGCCGGATCGGTCCGGTCTGTTCCCTGATTCCTTTTCTGCTTTTGATATTCGGATTCCGTTGATGAGCGTATGATTCTTGAATTTTCTCAACGGTGTAACGGCGTACGACATATAAAATGCTAATGGACAAAAATGTCCGTACAAATCTCCCCCTAGGTCTATGCCGGTATATACATAAAAACAAACATCCGAATTATCAAGTAAAAGTGCCTATACAAATCTACCCTTCCATGAACCCAAAACTCAAAGAGTACAAGTGAATAAGACTGCATCGTTTGATCTTCAAATCTTCAGGAATCTCAACGCTTTTCTCATCAGGGTGTGCAATTTACCTACACACATGAGACAAAGCAAAATACCAAGTGACATATCGAGTTTGAAATGAGATAAACATATATACCAATTTATGAACAAAACTCAAAATTTTAAATCTCCCCCATAATAAGATAATTCTTTCTCCCCCCTTTTTATGATGTCTCCAAATAGACAAATGAGAGAAATAAATCAAATAAGCAAGTGTGGGATGTCACAAGGATAATATCACACCATGAATGAACACACAACAACCAAGTCGATGATAGCGTAAATGAAGAGGTGTGATCAAATTCGATAGGAAAATCAATGCATACAAACATGACATATGTGCACGATGAATATTGGATATTCCTAGCGAATGAACTCAAATGCTTCCTTTGGTGTAAAAGAATGACAATATAAGATATTGACTCAATCAAATCAACAAATCAAAGCTCAAAATGATTTTCACACCAATAACGTCCAAAATGATTTTATGCTTTTTTAGGACTTTCAAGGAAGTGCAAACCCGTTTAAAGATTCTCCAACCAAACTCCCTCAGATATTATATTGAGTAGAGGCATTCTAAATTCTCAAACTTTGGAGAATTGATGGTGAAACCTAAGAGGCCCATATTTGGCATGAATTGCTTTTTATTGCCTTTAAATTTTTCGAGCTCTTTTAACCTCTTTGGACCTCGGATATTAAAATTCCTCCATTTTTTAGGTCCTTTTTAACGATGGCTTTTGCGCAAAGGATAAATGATTACCTTTCGCAGCCCCTCCCCGTTATACAAAAACACACAGTCTCACCAAAAATGGTTTTTACATGCATTCCAATCTTGTTAAGTTTTATCGCATTTTGTACATTGTATAGACAGGATTGAGATGGAAACACTCAAGACAACATGAGATTGACAAGTGCAATAAGCAAATATAGCCGTGCATGTGTGCAATAAAGGATATAGGAGTCAAACATGTAGGAAGATATCACTAATTACATCTCAAAGACTCCGACCAATGTAAAGCACATGAATGAAATGATGTAGCCTCTCAAATCTCTATCAAACAGTCACATGGATATATGGAATGAAGTTGTGACTTGGCTAACTTAAATGCTCATCCATAAAAGGTGCTGAAAAGAGAAGAAATCTTTTTGGATTTTTTTTTCATAAATTTGGTCAGAATAAAATCTTTTTGTGCTTTTCTTAAAATTTTCTTAAAAAAAATCTTTTTGTATTTTTTCAAAAGAAATATAAAAAGCGACAAGAATAACACAAAGCTGTACAACTAAGCAATGGTACATATAAAACAGACTAGAAATAGGAAGCATATGATATGAACATGAAGAAGCATCCTATTCTAGACAAATACCAACCCCTCAGTCAACTGTGCAAATCCCTAAAGATTTCCTAAGACTCTCAAATCTAAGGGCATCTAAAGGTTTCGTGAAGATATCGGCTAACTGACGGTCGGTAGGAACAAAACTCAGGGATACGACTTTCTCTTCAACTAACTGACGTATAAAGTGCTCACGTATCCTGATGTGTTTTGTGCGCGAATGCTGAACTGGATTGCGGGATATGTGTATCGCGCTCGTGTTATCACAGGAAATGGTCATGGTGTCCTGTGATATCCCATAATCCTCCAGCATTTGCTTCATCCACAAGAGTTGTGTGCAACAACTCCCGGCGGCTATGTACTCAGCCTCCGCAGTGGACAAAGAGATGGAATTTTGCTTCTTGCTCAGCCAGGAGACAAGAGCAGAACCAAAATAGAAACACCCATCAGAAGTGCTCCTACATCCATCTACATCCCCAGCCCAATCGGCATCCGAATAGGCGGACAGACGGTCATCGGTATCAAAGGAATACCAAATCCCGTATGAGAGAGTCCCACTCACGTATTTAATAATACGTTTTAGAGCAAGTAAATGTGACTCTTTTGGGGATGCCTGATATCGCGCACAGACTTCAACACTAAAGGCAATGTCGGGACGACTGACAGTCAAGTAGAGAAGACTACCTATCATACTTCGATATAAGGTTTGCTCTACGTCCTTGCCTGAAGTGTCCTTACTAAGCTTGGTAGTGGTACTCATAGGTGTACGTGCATGCTTAGCGGAGTCTAAACCAAATTTCTTCACTAGGTCTCTAGCATACTTGGATTGGGAGATGAACATCCCATCCTCTAGCTGACGAACCTGGAGACCAAGGAAGAATGTAAGCTCACCAACCATGCTCATCTCAAACTCACTTTTTATCTCCTCCTCAAAGTGATGAGCATGCTGGGAGCAAGTGGATCCAAAGACTATGTCGTCCACATAGACCTGGGCAACCAAAATAGCACTGCCATTTCTCCTGACGAACAACGTCATATCTACTCCCCCTCTCTTGAAGCCACGAGCTAAGAGATAGGAAGTAAGCCTCTCGTACCAAGCACGGGGTGCTTACTTCAAACCATACAAGGCTTTCCTCAGATAGTAGACGTGCTCAGGGTGCTGAGGGTCTTCAAACCCTTTTGGTTGTTCCACATAAACCTCCTCCTGTAGAATGCCATTTAAAAAGGCACTCTTGACATCCATCTGATACACCTTGAAGCGCAGATGACATGCGATGGCGAGCAGAAGACGGACGGACTCAAGCCTCGCAACAGGAGCAAATGTCTCCCCAAAGTCTACACCCTCTATCTGTGTGTAGCCTTGAGCGACCAACCTAGCCTTATTTCTGATTATGGTACCATATTCATCCATTTTGTTCTTGAAAATCCACCGGGTACCTATCACATTAGTCTCACTAGGTCGCGGGACTAATTCCCAGACATTATTCTTTTTAAACTGAAGCAACTCATCCTGCATAGCAGATATCCAGTGTTCATCCTTGGGTGCTTCTTTATGGTTCTTGGGCTCGACTTTGGACGTGTAGCAAAGATGGTTAACAACGTTTTCTAGCTGAGCACGATTCTTGACCCCTAGAGTGGGATCACCAACAATGGAAGAGGGGTCATGACTTTTGCGAACCCAAGCAGGTGTGTCCCCTAACACAGGAGTAGGGTCCACAGAGTGTGAGAGAGGAATAAGTAAATCATTGTCAGAACACTCCTCATCCTCACACTGAAGGTTAGGATCAATAACCGTCGAAGGTTCGTCATCTTGCACGGTAACGTTTATTGATTCCATAACCCTAGAGCTCTTTAGGTTAAATACCCGGTACGCTCTACTATTCAATGAATATCCTAAAAATATTCCCTCGTCGCTCCGGGAGTCGAACTTTCCTAATTGCTCTCTATCCCGTAGGATGTAGCATTTACTCCCCAAAACACGGAAATATGCCAGGTTGGGCTTCTTGCCAGTCCACAAGTCATAAGGAGTGTGAAGTGTGTGTGGACGCAGATACACCCTATTCACCGTGTGGCATGCAGTAGACACTGCCTCTGCCCAAAATCTCCTAGAAACTTTACGACCTAGAAGCATAGATCTAGCCATATCTTGGATCGTTCTATTCTTTCTCTCAACAATCCCATTTTGCTGAGGAGTTATCACAACAGAAAACTCATGTTTGATCCCAAGGCTATCACAGTACAAATCCACATTTGCTTCCTTAAATTCAGTGCCGTTGTCACTATGTATTCTGTTAATAGTGACACCGTGTTGATTTTGCAGGACACGGCACTTGGTCGTTAAAAATTCTACAGCATCGGATTTTTCTCTCAGAAAACCTACAATGGAGTACCTGGAGAAATCATCTACCATCACGAGGATGTACCTCTTACCACATAGACTCTCAGTACGAGTGGGACCCATAAGATCCATGTGAATCAACTCTAGAATACGAGAGGTGGTAATGGAATGCAACTTCCTATGAGGACTACAAATTTGTTTTCCCAACTGACAGGGTCCAAAAACGGTCGAAGTTGACTTTCCAAGAGATGGTAAGCCACGTACTAGGTCCTTTTTAGCTAAACGATTAAGATCTCTAACGTTCATGTGACCTAGACGTTGGTGCCACAGATCCATAGGAGTGATCGTGGCACTGTTGCAGACAAGTGAGGATGTGGGCTCAGTCCCATAACAATTATCCTCAGTCCTCACCCCTTGCATCAAAAGTTTACCGGCTTGATTGTAGACTTTACACGCGTCCCGGTCAAACTTTACTGCAAAGTCAGTGTCGCACAGCTGGCTAATGCTGAGAAGGTTTGCTTTCAAACCTTTGACGTACAAAACATTTTCTAGCTTAGGAAAACCAGGTAACTCGATAGTACCTCATCCTATAATGCTAGACTTACTCCCATCTCCAAAGGTGACTCTGCCATCTTGATAATCCTCAAGAGTAGTAAAAAATGAGGCATCAGCTGTCATGTGTCTGGAGCACCCACTATCAAAATACCACTGAGAGGTATTATGTGCTTTGAGAGCAACATGAACAACAAAAGCCTTTTTATCTTTCTTAGGAACCCAAGTCGAGGTGACCTTTTGTTTGCCTTTGTTGTTGTTGATTTTAGCTGGAATGTGAGAAGTATTCACTAACGGCAAAGACATCCGTCGGAATTCTTCCATTAAACTCTGAGTCGTGGCAGCTAAGAACTCAACTCGCTCTCTTAGACTAGAAAACTCATCAGTATGACGTGGCTGAGCAGTAGTACGTCGTGTCCGACCCATGCTATAGCAAGTTTCCCAAAGGTGGCCTTTTCTTTTGCAATAAGTGCAAAAGAGCACTGTCAAAGGCGGACCTCGGTTTGCTTTTCTAGGTCGAACTCTCCTTTGAGGTTTTTTACGGTGACCATAAGGAGTTGTAGTAAACTCAGGAACTGGTCCAGGTGCAATTTGGGACGTGGAGGCACCATCGTATCCAATTCCTTGACGATCACCAAAACCTAAAGCGGGGCCGAGGAGCATTTTTCCCATCTTCCCAGATCTGTCCTCGATTTGTACCTTGACTTCCCGTGCTATCTCAAGATCATGAGTCAGCTGGGCAACAAGGGCTTCAATTTTCTTCCGAGTCTCCACGGAGGAATGGAGTTGACTCGTAAGACTAGCCACTTGCTTGATCAAGTCCCCTCTCTCTTTCTCTAGAGTACTCTCTCTCTCTAAACAAATTTTCATTCTCGACACATGTAGACTCTCTCTCTCTCAGGGCGGTGCAGGTGGAGAACTCTCTTTCTCTCGCTTTCTTTAAATCTTCCTCTAGGCACGTGATCTTAAGAACTAACGCTTTGTTACGCTTTTTAGTTTTAAAAGACTCAGAATATAACTCAGCGTAGGTGCGTTGTATATCACTCTCGCTCTCACTTGTGTCATCCTCCCCCTCACTCACATCGATCTCACTGTCGAGGTGTCCCTGTGAAGCATCATCCTCAACGTCGTGAGGAGAACTAGGAGTGCTCACTTGGCTGGCCATGAATGCGGTGAAGTTACACTCATGCGGTGACTCATCTCCAGAATCCACCGTCTCGACCTCACTGTCGTCACTAAGGGTAGCATTAAGGACAGCTTTCCCTTTCTCTCTATTTAGACGATTGGCACACTCAAAAGCTCTATGACCCCTACCATCACACTCAAAACATCTCTCACTTTCTTTCAGAGGAGGATTTTTGGAAACTTTTTCATTTTTCTTTTCAAACTTATTTTTCTCAAATTTCTTTTTATCTTTAAAATTGCCATTTTTCTTAAATTTGAGAATCCTCTTGAAATTTTTTGCGAAAAGAGCCAAATCATCTAAGTCAAAATCGCACTCAGAATCTGACGTGTCAGTCTCTCTCTTTCTAGATGACTCTATCCTCTTTCTAGCTGACCCCTCACTCCTTCTCTCTTGGGATTTAAGTGCAATTCCCTTATCTTTAGATTTAGCATTTTTAGGGAACATATCAATTTCATAAGTTTGCAAATCTCCTACAAGTTCTTCCAATTTTAGCGTATTTAAATTACCCATATAATTTAGCACAGTGACTTTAGGGATAAAATGCTTAGGTAAAGAACGAAGAATCTTTTTAACAACTCTAGCATTAGGAATATGTTCCCCAAGATTAAAACTAGTATTCACAATGTTAGAAAGTCTAGCATAAAATTCATCAAAGCATTCAGATTCATGCATGGTGATGGTTTCAAATTGAGTTGTCAAGTTTTGCAACTTAGACTCTTTCACAACATTAGTTCCTTCATGGGTGAGTTGTAAAACATCCCATGCCTCTTTTGACGTGGTACACGTCATTATACGTTTGAACTCATCAGGTGTGACAGACCCAGAAATAGCACTTAGACCCTTAGAATTAAAAGATGACCATTTAATTTCTTCATCAGACCAAGAAATGTCAGGTTTCAAGTTGGTCACATTATCAACAGTCACAGTGGGAGGAGTCCATCCTCGCTCAACCAAAATCCAGACACGTTCATCAATGGTTTTTAAAGCCGACCTCATACGGGCTTTCCAATAAGAATAATTTGTCCCGTAAAAAACAGGCATTTTATAATATGACTTCTCCATTTGAACACGCACTTTTTCAAAAATCAATCTTTTTAGAAAATTGATATCTTAGAAAAATTTTGCGGAAAAAGGAATACGCGATAGATTAGCGTAACCTGCTCTGATACCAATTTGAAGACGTGTGTGCTCGCGTTCAAATGATCAAGTTATATATTAAACACCTTTTAACCCAAACAAACCCTAAACATGCAACTAGGTGTGGTTGAAACAATATGAAATCATGCAAGAGTTATTCAAACACACATAATTAAGGAAAAATCCCCCACAGGGGCAAAACCATTTATTTTCACTATAATTTGTAAGAAAACGGCTTACAATCGGATTACAATGAAAATACAAGTTGACTAAGAATTACCCTCGGGTATCGGATTCTGTAGTCGCGGCTGGAATTATCCCTTTCCAGTAGGGTTGCAATGGAGAAGAAGAACGGTCTCCTCCACGAGGGTTGAACTGCAAAAGCTGCGTTCCTGGGTTACCAAAAGGATTCACAAATGTATGGAATTTGTGTGAATCAAAATACCTAGAGTATTGATACTCAATAGGTGAAGACTTAGGGTTTTCTCTGCTATGAAAATCGTGTGTGGAAGTCTTGGAAAAACCACTTCTCGTAGTGGGATTAAGTAGGAGAACTTGAGCCCTAAAATTCGGAACATGATCTGAACACGATCTGTTTGAAATTATCCTCGTCGGATCGGTCCGGTCTCTTTAGGCGGATCGGTCCGATGATATCGGATCGGTTCATTTTTTAAGACGGATCCATCCGGTTGGCATCGGATCGGTTCGGCATTTTGGCTTCATCGTGTTCGCTATGGATCCGGGGTACACTGGCCTCACCTCAGCAGGCGGATCGGTCCGGTATCTTTAGGCGGATCGGTCCGGTGATATCGGATCGGTTCTTTTATCTGGGCCGGATCGGTCCGGTCTGTTCCCTGATTCCTTTTCTGCTTTTGATACTCGAATTCCGTTGATGAGCGTATGAATCTTGAATTTTCTCAACGGTGTAACGGCGTACGACATATAAAATGCTAATGGACAAAAATGTCCTTACAACCCCAAATTTTTAAGTGATTAATTAAATGGTTTAATAATGACTTATTATTAATCAGGAATTTAAGAATTGGGTTGATTATGATGGAAGAAATTTAATTGAATAATGAATTTTAAATTTATAGAATTTTCATTAATTTAGTGCAAATTAATTTATTAAATGTGACTTTTTATTTGTTGAATTATAAGTTAGAAACTCAGGGGCAAAGGGTTTTTTGGGATTGTTTTGGTTGCTAAGTTAGGGTTTGTATGAGCCTCACTTTCGTGTATGTTAGTATATGATTGTTGGGTGTGAATAGATAAGAAAAAATGAGAAAGTTAGGCGGCTATCAAGGGTGGAACTCATAATCGCATTTTACCCTACCACTGCTAAAGGCCCGCGATCGTAGGTAGTGTAGGGTGCGACAACAGCCTTGTGGACTGCGGCCCAGCCGTCATACAAGGTGTGGGTCAAATTGGGAGGCCTTATTTGTTTCACTTTGAATGAAAATTTCATTTGGTATTTTCATTTTCCTCTCAAACCAAAACCCTCAACACTATTTTCTCTTCATCCTTAACCTTTAAAACCCCAAACCCCATTAAAATACAACATTCAAACCTCCATTTGAGGGCCTTAAGCTAAAAATTTGGGAGCATTTCAAGAGATAAAGTTTCTCAGATTTTTTAGGAGATCAAGGAACTCAAGTCAGATTTCAAAAATAGTAAATATACAAGAATACTCTACTTTTCCCTTTTAGTGCTTTATGACTTAGATATTACCTAAACAATGTTTCTTATTAGTTATAAGTTACTGGAGGTTTAATTTGGGCATGATAAACCTAACTTATTTCCTATTATTGTTAATTGATATTTATGTTGAAATTGGTGAAACACCTTTATAATGAGAATGCTTGGAAATACTTATGTGAATCAAATAATGTAATTATTATAAAGATGGGGTAACTAATATGATAAATGGTAAAGAGTTGAGTTATATACCTTATGAACTTTGAGCATTAAAATTTGAGATATGTGTATACTTATCTCGTGCTATTTTTAATTATTGAAAAATATTGTGAGCCCCACTTGAAATGTGTATGAATCATTGATGTATGAATATGTAATCGTACCCTTGGAAATCGAGGTAATTCGCATGAAAACTAGAAATAATAAACAGTGTGAATAAAAGAAGATATTATTTAAGGTTATGAATTGTATGTGTTTATCTAGAGGACTATTTTTTCAACCCTACGGTATTGGTGTTGGAACTTAGATGTTGATTAGTTGTTATTGTAATAAAATATATGTTGTGAGTTATTGGCTTTTCTTGCAAGGGTTGTAATTATTAGCAATTTGATGTATTTGAGTATTAAAGAGGTATTAGTTGCATTATTGTGGAAATTGGGATATTGGTATTGTTTAATAGAGGGTTTTTGTTGATGGTAGATTATTCTAAGTTACTGATGGGACTTAGGTTTGTTAGGTGTTATATGTAGTTGGTGAGATTCTGATCGTTGGATAATGGTGGTTATGGATATAGTTTTTATTGTTAATTATACGTTTTCAAATAGGTGATAGATGATGTTGTCTTACGATATTTGTCTTTGTGAGTTATGACACCTAGGGTTATATATTATTGAATTTGGGTTTATAATGTATGGGATATGTACATATAAGGTTTGAAATAAATGAAGGGGATGATGCTCAAGGATACTTGTTTTAACATAAAGTGTTGACTTGAGAATTCAATGTAGAAAAATCCATAAGAATTCTTAGTATAAATGATGTTGAGGGAAATTTAAGGTTGTGGTGAGCGTGGATTTAAGAGTAATTAGCATTCTTGGGAGTATGATGACTTTTATGAGGTTAGGACATGTAATGAGGTCCATTAGTAATCATAAAGTGAGTTATGTGTTTCATATGAGTTACGCGTATCTAATTAAATGGAGTTAAGGTAGTGGGTATAGAATCTTAGGTTTTGAGTCTGTTCACTCTCAACAACTACCTAATTTAGACGGAAACATATTGGGATGTTCATGTAACACCCCGCCTAATTAAATACCGGGTGATCAGTTCTTTATTAAATTAACATCAAGGTGAACGGTTGGTTCATTCTCAGCATCACTGTCGTAAAATAATATTTCCAATTTGAACACCCTAAATAATTAAGCTAAGTGTCAAAACAATTTAAAGTCTTATTTTCATTTTATTAAATTCCAATATAAAAACTTTTTTTAATACCCAACAGTTTAAGAATCACATACAAACTAAGGATGGAAATAAACACACAAGAATTACACCATCTAGATAAACCAAACCAGGTTTAAGAACTATAAATGAAATCATTCTGACAATAGTTAACTCCCAAGGAGTACCGAATAGGGGAAAAAATAAATGAACATAAATCTCTAACAAAATCCAAACGGAATAGGAAATCGGGGTTGACACATGCCCTAACTAAGCAGATCTAAAGTAAGAACATAATCAACGACGAGGTCGTCTAAAGCAAAGGCCTGCAACTTCCACATAAGCTACAGCCTACAGCACGTCCAATCCAAAGAATCAAAGCATGACTCCCCTATAGCTAGGTACTTGTAATACATAAATATATATACAAGAGAGAAAGAAATGACAGAAAACGGGTCAGAGCCCGAGTGTAAAATAGTTTTAAAAATAGTTTAGCAAGTGTTTAAAATGCTTACTGGCTAATATAACCACCATGTTAGTGCGCGACACTCTCTTGAGAATTCTCACCTTTCATCTAGTGTGCGCGCCTACCGTACTACTGATCACATAAGTTTATCTAACTTATCCTCCCATAAAGTTCTGTCTCGAGAAGTACTAAAGCCATAATATTTAGTTTTAGAAAATCATTCTCTTCCATATTCTTACGTTACTTAGAACCACTTAGTTGCCGTTACAATATTTAGGAACACTTGTTATAAAAATGAAGCATTTATTCATTACTTAACTACTTATACACACAGTATAAAGTTTCCATATATATATATATATATATATATATATATATATATATATATATGTATATATATATATATATATATGTATATATATATATATATATATGTATATATATATATATATATATGTATATATATATCAATCAATCAATCACTCATATAATATATATATAAACTATCGGCACCCCACATAAATCTATGGTGCTGTCATACTCTGCTATCAAGTCCCCGTTTCACTCATACCAAGGGAAATACTAGTTCAGAATCACTCTCGAACTGTATTAACACAATACACATACAAATGGAGGCGAAACATAGTTTAGAATCCTAAGAGGTCAACACATACCCTCACGTCTCTTAGAACATCTGACTATCATTTTCAGATAGCCTGTATCTGGAATACTATCTTCTAGGGTACGAGTCAATATCCCCCATAAAGGTCCAATCGAGATAAGACCGTTCCAGCGTGGAAACCTCCGTGATAGCAAGTAGCCCGGGTATGATTTTTATACATATACATAATATTTGCACAGTCAAACAGTCATATATATAGATATTCACATTTTCCAAATTAGGTTCACCCACGACCCATAATTATTATCATTCGTTCTTAGCACATATTTTACTCAATTACCTTGCATAACAGATTCGTCTATTTTATTCTCATTTATAATTTACTTCATACTTACTTCTCATCTCTCTAAGTATTCTCTCTCACTAAGTATAAATTTCAGTAGGTATACCCTCACTTACCTTCTAATCTAAATCTTTCATGAGTCTCAATCTTTTAGTAAAGGTACGCATAATTTCCAAGGTATGAATAACTCCCCGTCAATCCACAATTTCATCTCATATTAATTCACTCAACGGAGTCTACTTAGACCCTATTGGTCCTCTTCATAACCCATTATACTCCATAAATAATAATCAAGGGTTCCTACGTGTCTTAACTTAATTAAACAAAATGCAGAAAAATATGCACTTTTCTAGGAGGGATCGATCGATCGAGGAATGGGGTCGATCGATAGATCAAGCAGTTCTTGCCCAGTTTGCTGCAAATTTCAACCTACGGGTTCAACCATTCTAACCCCTACAAACCTCTATAATTTCATCCCAAACACCCAACCAAGTTATCCAAATGTATAAGCAATGTATATAAACAAGTTCTAACGTAACAACATCAATAAATCCTCAACGAATCAATCAAAAAGGGGTTTAATCTCAGATTTATATATATAACCAAAATTTGCATGAATACTCACAAACCTCTATTTTAATCCATATTTTCTTCCCAAATATCATAATAAATTCGTGGGTAATCCTCTACATATGATCACAATTTCAGACTATATGGATTCTCCCTACAACACATATAAATTCTCTTCTAAAACATATAATTCTTCAATTAAAACATATGATTTTCATTCCTAGACTAACATGGAAAGAATACCAACTAAAAATCAGCAAGATGGATACTTGCCTGGGATTCAAGGCTCTTATTTGTTGATGAAAAAGATATGGTTGCATTCCTCGTCGTGCGATCTACGTTTTGGTGGTGGAGGTTGTGCAATCGAGTGAGTTCTAGGCCTTGGATTGCTTGGAAAACTCTTCACCTTCTTCTCTAATGGTTGTTCTCATGTTCTATGATTGATAACCCTAAAAGATAACTCCTAATGGCTGATATAACTTAGGAAATTTCGTGGGTATAATTACCCAAAAATACAAAATGTCTATAATACCCTCCTGGGATGTCAATTAGGCCTAAAAATGCTCCGAGACCCAAACTAAACCCCCGGGCACATTTTTCTTACTATCTCGACCCTTCCGGACACTTTGGAGCACTCGAAATGACAATACGAGCAACTTATAACTTATTCACTTTTATAATAATAATTTAGTTTCAACACGACACAAGTGTGTCCCGACTTAAATTTCCATAATTGTCATATTATTCACTCGTGACAATATTAATAAAACCAATCCCATATATTACTTTACTCATCCAGTAATATTCAACAAATTCCCAATAATTACTAACTCTCGTCACGCTAGTAAATATTTAAAATGAAATTACGGATTAATATAAAATTATTATCTCAAATAAATTTAATAAATTCCCAATTTTAAAAGCCATAAAAATACGGGGTATTACAGTTCATTCTTTAAATTTTACTTATGAGTCGTTACACGCACCGGAGTCTAGGTAATGTAGGAGTTAGGATTTTAGGTTTAATGAGTGTAACGACCCAACCCGAATTTATGGGTTACCTGTGATTCAACCAGGTCTCGCCCAAGAATTAGGTGTGAAGTGCATTGAAACAACCTATATAATATTGCTAGTCTAGTTTTATTTTAATTAACATTTCACTTATTTAGCATGCGATTCCAATATCAAGGTAAACTACATGAGGAACCCATGAATAGCACCCCGAGTCCAAGTAAACAGAGTTACTAACGTAAAATAAATAAAGTACTGTTACTTGTACAACGCCCTCAAAGTACGAACCCGCACTTGACTTGCTATAACAGAGCGAGGGTGTGAGCCTATGTCAAGTGGGAATATACAAGCAGTATAGAAACGAATGACATAAAAGAGTACTCACACACTACAATCACATGCATGCGAATATATATATATATATATATATATATATATATATCAAGGTTCTAAAAAACGCGGGGCGTGATCGAGGCATGGAGGCCAAGCCTTAAGCCTTAGAAGCCTAGGTGGGCCTTAGGAGTAAAAAGGCATGAAAATGCGTTTAGGCCTTTTTAATATAATTTAATATTTTTTTTACCATAACAAGGCTACTAAAATACTAAAATTGTACATATCATAAAAATATGTCTGAATATTTGCAAATTAAAATACTATTTGATTATTTTGGATGATATAATGGTCCGGTTTGTAAAAAAATCTTTTAAATGCGATATCGTTTCACTAAAGCATTGTTGTTTTTAGAGAAAAAGTGTGCCTTAAGGGATTTACCAAGTAAAAGGCGTCAAAAGCTTAAGGCGAGGCGTTTCTCCCAAGCCTCAAGCCTAGGCGTGCCTAAGCGGGTTTTTTAGAACAGTGATATATATATATATATATATACACCCCTTGAAAAATACATATTCAAATTCATTAACCGTTTTACTTTCGAAAATGTTACTCGTCCAGATTAAATTACCTTAATCTTGTAAAGACTCTGCCTTATTCATACGTAGCGTCTCTCACTTTGTTTAACTCACCCGGTTCTACACTTAACACCACTACGCTTGACTTATTCCAAACCATTCCTTTACCGGAATCACCCCTTTTTTATTTATTAGAATACACTTTAGTATTTTCATTGAAGGGTGCCATTTCAACACTCGCATTCGCCATGTTAAAATATACTTGTTTGTCATTTGAAAACCCTTTCATTTCATACTTGTGCAAGTTATGGGTTTAATAACTTAGGTTACTTAACCACCCATTTGTCGACTTTACTTTACCCTTATCCTTAACTTATGAACGTTAGTAGATTTACACATTTATATGTCCATTTCATCTTTACTGGAACATTTAGTACATTCATCCAAGTTAGGTTGTATTAACACATTTTACCACACAAATAATTTCTTGACATTTCCCTTATTCCTTTTATCTTTTCTCGGAATCTTTCATTACCATATACTTATACAGGCTCCACACCGACGGCTAGGCGCACCATATGCTCTGACAGGGATTTAGGGCATTTCACCCAAGGGCTTCGGGCCCTTCTTGCTTATTCCCTGTTGCATCCAAGTCCTTATTAATGTGTTTAATATTTTACACGTCTATATTATTCCATTTCCTTAATTTTACCCGACCGAAGTCAAAACCCGTACTTAACCGTTCGTTTTTCCATTAACACTTGGAAACTTGTTTCTTTTCTTCTTCAAGTTCTTTATCCACACACACGTGATTTATTCTAAAATCAGTCATGCTTTAGGACTTAATTCATTTTCACACATGTTAGTGTAAATATATTCTTTAACATTATCATTCCATAAAAATGTTTCACTTTAAGTAAATTACCAATTTACCCTATGGTTTCCAAACTTGCAATTTAGTCCTTTTACCAAGTGTCATTTCTCAACATGGTTATTAAGCTTTTAACTTAATATTTTAAACACTTAGTTATCTTAACACTTGTTTAATGTCACACTTTTGTTAACTTTAACAATTGTCACTTTAACACCTAATATATATAAAATAGCACCTTTACATATTAAGCTCCCATTTTCACATATTCTTTAAAGACTAAAATTTTCATTTCTTTTATTTCAAGTTTAAACCCAATAAGTCTCCCTTTAAACTTGCGCATATATTTATATACAAAATACAACAAGTTTATATGCATGTGAAAGTGGACTTTAAAATCCTAAAATCCCATTAAATGGGTTAAATATACATTCCATTATAGAAACTTGGAAATACTTATTTTCATAAATATTTTGACAAGACTAATGTCATTCCATATTTTATTCCATAAAATATCTATTATTTCCTTTTACTACGAATACACCAAAATGACATTTATTTCTTTTTGCTAGAAATACACCAAATTGATATTTTCTTACATTTTTATTCCCTAAAAATGCTTATCATTTCTTTTGACTAGAAATACACCAAAATGACATTTTCTTACATTTTTATTTCTTAAAAATATTTGTCATTTATTTTTGTTAGAAATACACCAAAATGACATTTTCTTACATTTTTATTCCATAAAAATGTTTATCATTTCTTTTATTAGAAAACTACCCAATAATATTTGGCTACATACTTTCATACCCAAATGGTCTAACATAGTATTCTGAAATTATATTCAGTCATAAACCTTCATTAAACATTTGTCTAGAACCCATGAAGCCATATAAATCAACCAACCACTCTATTGATGCAAACTTATCACAAACCTACATATATTTAGCCTAATGTATGCCAATAACAAACTAAAATTTAATAAACCTAAACCAAAGTTATTTAATCCCACCTCAAATGACTCCAAAGTGGTAGTGGTGGTGGTGGTGAAGATGGGTGAAACCCCCACCTCCAAAGGTGACCCTAAAGGGAGTCACAAAATCTCCACCAAGCAAGTTCCAAATTCTCCAAGTAAACTCCATCAAAACCTTCTTCCATACCTCACATCAAACACATTCATCTTCTTTAATACTCCCAACAGAATCAATGACGAGGTCGTCTAAAGCAGATCTAAAGTAAGAACATAATCAATGACGAGGTCGTCTAAAGCAAAGGCCTGCAACTTCCACATAAGCTACAACTCCTGTGGCTGGGCACATGTAATACATACATATATATAAAAGAGAGAAATAAATGACATAAAACGGGTCAGGACATGAGTGCAAAATAGTTTTAAAAATAGTTTAGCAAGTATTTAAAATGCTTACTGGCTAATATAACCACCATGTTAGTGCGCGACACTCTCTTGAGAATTCTCACCTCTCATCTAGTGTGCACGCCTACCGTACTACTGATCACATAAGTCTATCTAACTTATCCTCCCATAAAGTTCTATCCCGAGAAGTACTAAGGCCATAATATTTAGTTTTAGAAAATCATTCTCTTCCATATTCTTACGTTGCTTAGAACCACTTAGTTATCGTTACAAAATTTAGGAACACTTGTTATAAAGATGAAGCATTTATTCATTACTTAACTACTTATACACACAGTATAAAGTTTCCATATATATATATATATATATACTATCGGCACCCCACATAAATCTATGGTGATGTCATACTCTGCTATCAAGTCCCCGTTACACTCATACCAAGGGAAATACTAGTTCAGAATCACTCTCGAACTGTATTAACACAATACACATACAAATGGAGGCGAAGCATAATTTCGAATACTAAGAGGTCAACACATACCCTCACGTCTCTTAGAACATCTGACTATCATTTTCAGATAGCCTATGTCTGAAATACTATCTTCCAGGGTACGAGTCAATATTCCCCATAAAGGTCCAATCGAGATAAGATCGTCCCAGCGCGAAAACCTCCGTGATAGCATGTAGCTCGGGTATGATTTTTACACAGATACATAATATTTGCACAGTCACATAGTCATATATATAGATATTCACATTTTCCAAATTAGGTTCACCCAAGACCCAAAATTATTATCATCTGTTCTTAGCACATATTTTACTAAATTACCTCGCATAACGGATTCGTCTCTTTTATTCTCATTTATAATTTACTTCATACTTACTTCTCATCTCTCGAAGGATTATCTCTCACTAAGTATATATTTCAGTAGGTATACCCTCACTTACCTTCTAGTCAAAATATTTCACGAGTCTCAATCTTTTAGTAAACGTACGCATAATTTCCAAGGTATGAATAACTCCCCATTAACCCACAATTTCTTCTAATATTAATTTCTCTCAACGGAGTCTACTTAGACCCTATTGGTCCTCTTTATAACCCATTATACTCCATAAATAATAATCAAGGGTTCCTACGTGTCTTAACTGGATTAAACAAAAAGGAGAAAAATATGCACTTTTCCAAGAGGGATCGATCGATCGAGGAAAGGGGTCGACCGATCGATGCTCTTGATTGATCGATCGATCAAGCAGTTCTTGCCTAGTTTGCTAAAAATTTCAACCTATGGGTTCAACCATTCTAACCCATCAAAACCTCTATAATTTCATCCCAAACTCCCAACCAAGTTATCCAAATGTATAAGCAATGTATATAAACAAGTTCTAACGTAACACCATCAATAAATCCTCAACAAATCAATCAAAAAGGGGTTTAATCTCAGATTTATTTATCAAACCAAATTTTGCATGTATACTCACAAACTTCTATTTTAATCTAGATTTTCTTTCTAAATATCATAATAAATTCGTGGGTAATCCTCTACATATGATCACAATTTCAGACTATATGGATTCTCCCTACAACACATATAAATTCTCTTCCAAAACATATAATTCTTCAATTAAAACATATGATTTTCATTCCTAGACTAACATAAAAGGAATACCAACTAGAAATCAGCAAGATAGATACTTGCATGGGATTCAAGGGTCTGATTTGTTGATGAAAAAGATATGGTTGCATTCCTCGTCGTGCGATCTACGTTTTGGTGTTGGTGGCGGTGTAATTGAGTGAGTTCTAGGCCTTGGATTGCTTGGAAAACTCTTTACCTTCTTCTCTTCCAATTTTTGGCGCACACTTGGGTGATTTTCATTCCTTGTCGCATTTTGACAACTTTTATCGCAATGTTGAATTTTTTCCCCTCGGTTTTGCGCACGTGCATCATTTCAACTTGTACACTAACTAACCATTAATTGTGCTTACAATTTTTTTTGTATTGCTTAATTATTATTTTGTAGGTTGAAATGGCCGCTATCAAGAAATACAAATACACTAGGTGCATGCCCAATGGGGGCGTCGAGGGGTTTCGCTGTGAACAGGAGCGAGATTGGTACGAGGCCTATTTTCAGACATCCGAGAGCCATTTGGGTTATCATTTTGCCTGGAACCTTGATCACATACCGCAGGCGGCGCGGGATATGTTGCTCTGACAGGGATGGGAGCCTTTTCTCGCTACCAATGGGTGCATCAATGAAGAGCTTGTCCGGATGTTTTATGAGACATTGGTAGAGGTGAGGGGGCATGGCCCTACTACTTATGAGGCCATGGTCCGTGGGGTGCGGATACCTCTCCGCCGTTCTGATTTGGAAGCTTTTATGGATGTGCCAGACCCCGCGGATCCTATCAGTTTCATGGATAACGATCATTTCGGGCATGCGACGTTGATAGAGGCCCTTGCGCCAGGTGAGGTTTGGTAAAAAGGGGCTTTCCGTTCGGCGACAATGGCAGACTTATCGAGACTTCTACACTACATCAACGTCTACTCATTTATGGTGACGAACAACCGATCAGAGGTTCATCACAAGCACGCAACATTCATCCACACCATGCTTCATGATTTGGGCAATATCCGTTTGCCCAAAATATTTTTGGAGGCGATGCTCGTGACAACAAAGGAGACTGCCTGGAGATTTTCACTTCCTTTTCATGCCCTCATCACGAGGATATGCACTTCCCATGGTTTCCCAGAGTATGATGTTGATCGCAAGCATGAGTCACTAGGGCTTCTCACGAAGGACAATATCTCGAAGGTGTTGACTCATGCTTGGGGGGAGCCGGGGAATAAGAGACGGATGGTAGATGTGACCGACAGGACAGAGGCGACTGACATGGCAGGGGAGGAGGATGAGATTAGGGGGATGGAGTAGGGTGAGGGTTCTCACGTGCTACACCCAGATTACGATGCCCGCTTTGAGGCATTTCAGGCCGTGCAGGACCAGCGCTGGGAGGAGACCCAACTCAGGTGGGTTACCTGGGAGTCCCGCCTGGATCAGCAGCAGGCCGAGCAGTGGTAGGAGCGGGCCGAGCAGAGGCAGGCTAGAGCGCAACACATGCATGAGTACCGGATGATGCAGAGAATGATGAGAGATTTTTATTTGCAGAGGCATGATTCGGACACAGCGCTACCTCCTCATTTTCAGGACCCTTATGATCCTAGTGGTTTCGGCCACTAGGCTACTGTTGTATTGGGTCATATTTTTCTATTCTGGGGTCGGATATTATATTATATTGTATTTTTATTTCTTTCTTTTTACTAGTTGTAATGTATTAAGTGATTTTGTATTGAACTTATGAAATGGGAAATGAGAATGTAGTTTGTGGTTGTTTATTGGATATTGATGTGTGTCACCTTCCATTTTATAAAATCAAAAAGTTCACTATCAATTTATCTAGTATTTTCACTTCAGCCCCTCTATATTATTGTGACTTGTGACATAGATTCTTTTAACTTAATACATCGGTACATATTCTCCCTTTGCTTTGTACTAACTTGTCTTGCAGATTCATTTGGACTTGTACTTATGGAGATCTCTCCAAATGTGGGTAATATCATTCTTTCCCTATCTTTGTGTTGTGTTCTTTAATGGACGCACTGGGGACAATGCAAAATTTATGTTAGGGGGTGTGGGATATTCTATCCATTTCATGTTTAGTCCTTGAATTTGGCTACAATTAGTCACAAAGCATGTTTTTGTTAAAAAATTAAAAAAATTCAAAAATATTTTCTTTCTTTTTTCTCCTTTGTTGGGCATTTTCCCCTTGTTTCCAATGATAAATTTTAATAATTGCCGATCCATTTGACAATTCAACGATGCATGCTCTCGATTTTAGAAGTTATTAGACTTTAGTCCTTAAATCATTAATATTATGAATAATTTTATGAATTAAACTTTATCCCTTAAGCACATGCATTTTTCTTGTTATATTGATTTGGTTTAAGATTTTTATAACTCGATAATCTTTTGTTGCATTGTATATACTTACACCGAGTGAGATTAGAGACTTATCTTCATTTGTGAGTGTATACACTTTTCTTTCCTCTTTGAAAACGTTACAGTCGTTGGCAATCTCTTTATTCTTTCATTGACCGTTCATTAATTGAGTTCATACCTGAAATGTATTACTTGAGCATGATTTTCATATATTGTTTTGACTCAAGAATTGCATAAACTTTTTGAAATGATCATAGGCCATCTTTGCATATCACCCATATGACCTTGACCTCACCTTTTATACGTTCCCTAGTCAACCCACTTGAGCCTAAATACTAGCCTTTCGTTTCATTACCCAAAATCCCATAACCAACTCCAAATTGGAGTTATATACCATACATATCACCTTACATACCCTTGTTTGGATTGTTATTTGGAATTGAATGCTATTGTTGTATTTTGTGGTTGCAATTTGAGCATGAAAAGAGTGAGAAAAGAATAAAGTGTAGTGAAAAAGAGAAGAAAAAGAGAAAGTTGAAAACAGAAGAAAACAAAAGAAAAAATGAGAAAAAGAAGAAAAGAAAAAGACAGAGAAAGTTGTATATATTGTTTGTAGTGGTTCAATAATATTTAAATACTCTTGATTGTTATATTTTAATGCTTGTTTGGAAATCATTTGTCCAATTTTGAAATTGCCCACTTTTTCCCATTGTTCCGAGTTTCATCCCAAACACTTTTGAATCCGTATATACATCCCTGTCATTTCGTACCCTATCCTAGCCTACATTAAAACCCTAATGAAGTCCTATGTGATCTTAAGTACATGTAATTCAAAGGTTTAAATAGTTTTGATAATCTGTGAAAATGCATTTCGCCTCTTTTTTATGTACGGTATCCTTTCACTAAGATTACAGTTTTTATTTCCTATATAGCGTTCTTCTATTGTGACATGTGCGCGGCCTAGTTTCCCTTTATATTTACTCCTTATGCTCGCATGTCCCATGTGTTACCTCCCTGTTTTAAGTGAATTCATTTGATGAGTGTAATGCTCGTGAGGATTGACTTTTATACATGCTTTGATATTTAGTATCCGAGTTATTTAAGTTTTTGCCAAATAATATTTTGCATGTGCTCACTCCCCTCCCACATGTTAAAGTTTCAATTCATTGAGGTGCATTCGATAATGTTAATAACTGTGGACTTTTCACGCGAATTCGTTTGCTATGCTAATAGCATGTTGAAATCTTGTTCGTATTGTTGAGTTTGTCGCATGTGATTGGACATATTTTGAGGAAACTTTATGATGTTTGTGGGTATCATCACTGAAAACCCTCACGAGACGACACTCGTTCACTAGGGTAACCTAGGGGTTTAATGGCTTATTGCATACGCTAAATGCAATCGTTCGCCTGCGAAAGTGGCCTTATCTTTTTATTGCTTTTATACCATGTTCTTGTACTTATCCTGCTTTTGTTTTACTTGTTCTTCTTGTTGCATCCTATATCATTACTAGGGACTAGCAATGTGTAAGTTAGGGGGTGTGATAATACGCGAATATTGCGTATTTTATCTCTCGAACCTACGCATTTTAGCCCCCTCGGGTGCCTTAATCTCTATATTTAAGCCGTTAACCAGCCAACCTCGGTTTATATTGTTAACATGCTATATGAGGTATAATTGGGCTTTTGTAGGTATTTAGGTACTAAGAATGGAGTTCAGATGCATTCCGGTGAAGTTCCATACGCATTCGCACGTTCAAGGGCAATCCGGTCATTTCACATCTTGGGCACCTGGCCCGACATCTTCACGAAAGTTATATCCCTCCTCGCTAGCTTTGCATGGCCGCTAACGGTGCACGATTCCGAGTCTGTATGAAGAAGTTACGGCGATTTCAGCGGGGGGAAAAACAATGAACCAAAAGAGGAGGAGGAAAAGGCAAGAAAAAGAATGCAAAAGCTGCTGCTCGGATGTGACCTGCTTGATCGATCGATCGACCCTTTTGGTCGATCGATCGATCCTTCTGTTCAGTCAAAATTTTGCCTTGGTTGATCGATCGACCAAATGGGTCGATCGATCGATCCCTTGTTTTCTGCAGATATTTTGCTTTCTTTTCTTTCTTCTTTTCTTTTTTTCCAACTTACTATATAAGCCAATTTTGTTGTAATATCAGACATACTTAGTTTTAGAAGACATTTTAGGTTAGGGTTTGGTTTTAAGAGCTCATCTTCTTCTCTTCTTGGGATGACATCCATGTAGTTTTGTAAGATTGGACTATTCATTATCATCTCCCTTAATATAGTTTTGTTATTCATTTTTCCTTGCTTTGTAAATTAGTTTCATGCTTTGTTAAATAGTTTACTTTCTTTAATTCTTACTTTCCTAGTTTAATTAATATAATTTAGTTTCATTCATGTATTGTCCCTAGATAAATAGGGTCGGGATTTCCTTCCCCCATTTTTGGGCCCCGAGCTCCGAAAATTAGGTTTTGTGCAAAATTGCGTTTAATTGAACCCGCGTGAATTAAAGTCGGATTATTACGCATTTAACTCTCTTTGTCATGCAACGTTAGTGTTTAAAGCGATAATCTGAGTTTAATCCGCGGATGACCAATTTTCGGTTAAGTGTTTATTCTCGCAACTTTGGCTTAAATTCCTTATTATGTGAAGTTTATGTATAACTTATAATGATCGATTAAATTGCTTTCGAGCCGAAATCTTGATTAGTAGTTGTTTCGATCCGTATGGTTGGATGATATCCCGATCCTCGCTTTTACTTTATTTAGACTTAAATTCTTTTTTTCTTTTATTTCCATTCACACATCACCTTTTTTTACTTTTATTCCTGAATTAATAATCCAATTAGGATCTATCAAACACTCTCTGTGGATTCGATACCCGACTTACCACTATACTCGTATCGCAAGTGTAGTCGTAACTTAGGTTTGTTTGTATTGAGGCGGTGTAACTAAAACAACGATCGGCGTTTGACACGCGTCGCTTTTCAACCTTGATCAGTCGCACCTCACCATGTAACGATTACTCGTATTTTTTTTAAAACACAAAACTCCCTTTTTGAGAGAAACCATGCGAACATTTTACCACTCTTTTCAGTTCTTCGAATCTCGATTCTAGGCGACGTAACTCTTACGACATTCAAAAGTCACCTAAAATAGCCGTGGTAATTCCACCACAGTCATTAGACTCTAACTCGACCGATCAAAAATCCTTATTATCCACTAACCTGTAAACAACCAGAGGGAAAATAAGTAAGGTTTTTCCACACAAAACTTCAATAAGCAGTTTGTCCACAATAAACAGGTACAAGTGCTTCCACGAAACTCTACTGTACTAAACGTCACTTGCTATATACATCCGATGTGGAAATGAAATGATCACCATTAACTCAAAATTACTTTCACGTGGTTCCACTAATCTTTAATCACCTCGCCTACTCCCCGGATAAGGGTGATACAACCTACTCAAAACGAAACGTTATCCCTACTGCTTTCTGAGATCTTGGTTTGAAAGTGGGGTTTAATGATCCCAATCTAGTTCAGAATAATACCGGGAATAACCTCTTATCAACGAGATTCTTACTTTCAAAGAAAGGTTGGGGCACACTGTCTAATAGTGTATACCACCCAAAAGAATAATAATCACTTTGTTGTAGGTCAACTTGTTCCACACATTCTAAGGGACTCATGACCTTACCTTGAAGTTGGCACCCCATCCAAGAAATTTCACACAATTGCTTTCTTCGATTTTAGGAATCATAAGTTTGCTACAAAATTCTCTGATTGATCCTCTCGTTCTAACCGATTTCCATATACGGGTGGTGCCTGCGGTGACTACCCACTATGTCCCGCCCAATATTGACTTCTACTTTTAATGACTCACATTAAGTGACACTTAACACTCCCCTTCTTTCCTTAGCGTATACCGAACGTTCCGATCCGTGCACTTTTCTCCACGATGTGCACTGCTGAACCTTTATACCTTACTAACATCATCATTTAACCTACGCCCAAGTCGCTGTCCACACTTGACTAGGTAAAACTCCGTTTAGAGGGTTTCTCATAATAGTTAAGTTTTATCCTTCTCAAGGAATACCCTTAAATGGCTTCCCATAGCCTTCTAACTAAATTCGTGTTTGCTACTCTGATCGTACATGTATATATGGATTATCGTCCTTCGCACCACGATTAATCCACTCTACCAGTTCCACTTTGTTATATCGTTCTCACAAACATACATTCCACGCGTCTATTCTCATGTCAATTCGTCTTGAACGATTCAAGCAACTGCTAACTAGGAGGCCCACACATCCTATAAACCGTGCATACTGGTGCAAGCATCATCTATGCTTCACACGTAACACCCAATTCTTTATTTCCCCGGTGACACAACGTGGTTACACCACTTGGGTACTCCTAAACCTCCTTATCATCTTTCCACCCTTCGATTGGGTGCTAAAACAAAACTTCCAATGTTTCCTTACCACACAACTGGCTCCACTGGCCTTAAATCGCCACTTAACTTTAACTTACAATCAATATTATCGGCTCCTATGACAACCGAGGTATTAGACTCATTGACTAGTGACCAACCATCTCTCTAATTCCAACCTTACGCTAAGTTTTATGCGTGGGATGTCTCGCAAAGCAAATCTCAAATAAGGAACCTCCCCGATACACTACTACCTAGCATAGTCGATTATCGAAATCCGTGGGGTCCTCCGTCCATAACCTATACTCTTCTGTTCCGTCTCTTAACAAAAAATTTACATCTCTTCCCGTTATATTTGTTAAAATAAGGAACTTTTCAATAATTTCACTATAGCTCAGTATTGGTGGTAATCACCTTCCATATACCTTGAACGTATACAATCGGGACTCTCAAAATCCCATTCTCAAACATATGAATATAAGTCTTAACTTTCACATTCCAAAAGTATAAATATAACAATGCGCTACTCCTACCACTAAGTCCTGAACGTTACATATAATAATGAGTGAAATGTTTTCGCTTAACGTTAAACCCGATACACACTGAATCATAATAACAAAGTCCCTAAACACCCTGGGATTAAATTTTTTGTACCATTATACCCTTCGAAGTCTCTATACATATATAAAATGAGTACGAGCCCGACCCTCTTGCAGGTGAGGTTTTGTCAGAACAAAACGTATTGCACTAAGGCAGCATCCCCAATAGCCTTGCAATCACTGTCCACTATTGTTTTAACCATTTTTATAAAACCATAATTAGTATAATATCGTACTCGCATATCACATCACTAAAACGATTTGTTTCTCAATAAAGTATATCCGCGGAGAACACTAAAGACAATCCCACTATACCAGGGAAAACATACACATAATAATAACGCTATAGATATACGCACTAAATTCTTCTCACATGTGAATTTAGCAATAAACAAAAATGTAATAACTCGCTCGCATTATATAAAACACGCCTCATCCTCCGAGGATAAAACTCATACTTCTACTTTGCCAATTGCCTTGGCTACTTAATGGTCTTCCGGACATAACGCGTCTGCCTGAACCAAATAAAAAATTACATTAACCATTTCCCTTGCAAGCACCATACCCTTGTCTTTTTTCTCGCTTTGGAAAAATATTAACTCGAGTGATTTCTACTCTCAACAAAATACCTCAACACATAACCCACTTATCTCATGTCATATTGACCTTATTAGGGTTGTCCTTCTCTCGGACTTAAATAGTCTCGATCCTGATGGCTACTCCTGTCGTTCCCTTAGCTTTGTTGGCCCTAAGGAACTTGCTACTAGCTTCACTAACCCTTACTTAATTCACCATCGCTTGGTAATAATTTAGCTATCCAAATCATTTAAATGATCCCCCTGATGGGTCTCCCCCTTGCGGTGTGTTGCTAACTGCGTTTCACCTAGTCTCACTCTCCAATAAATCTTTCGATTACTTTAGCTCCCTTCACATAAGAGCGTTAACATCTCTACGGACAATGCGTGACATTATCACCATATGGATCGACTGTCCAACAGAATTCTCTTTAAGTGTTGTCAACTTTCCTCACGAGTTGATCTCCCATTTGAAATCTTCTCTACCATTGGTATCCACTTCCGCTGATACAAGATTGGCTAAAAGTCTAAATTCATTTACAAATGGACCCCTGTCACGCCTTTTCGTGATGGGTTCCAAACAACGTTCACATCTTAATCTGAACAACTGATGAAGGAGCATGCGGTTAAACTGTACTTAAGGTCCTTCCATTTACGCAACATTTTAGTATTAAATGTGGTGGTTAACTCCCACTATTATAACTTTGCTCCGACGAGCCAAGAAAAAATTTACTCCAAATTTTCTACTTCCAGTTAACCACACTCCTCCATATGCCCAATCCTTTAAATATATTACTCTCGTTGGGTAACACACACAATTCCCGCATTTTTAGAATTTTCGCTGACGACTCTCCTTAATTTGCCATTTGACCCTCTCCCAAGCTTACTACGTTGGGTGAGTCTAATTCGGCTTCTCTTTCGACAATAGCAGCACTTGGAATTTTTAGGCTGCGTCTTAGCCGTCTTTACAGTCCTGGCCTCTCGTGCCATAATAGGGGTGACCTCGACTACAGTCATCATCCTCAAATATACTTCATGACCTCACTAAGCGCTGCCGCCCGCCACTCGCCCAACGGCCCTCATCTTCCATACTTCATTGTTCGAACACGCCCGAACATAAATAAGATTCACTTATATATACATGATAGAAGGAGAACAAAATCTCACTAAAGAAATCAACAATCCTAAACATAGGGATCTACATCAAAGAAAGCTACGCTGGAAGCATAATAAGCCACACAGATCCTAAAAGACACTAGAACCTGATGCTCTGATACCACCTGTAAAACCCCGTCTAATTAAATACCGGGTGATCAGTTCTTTATTAAATTAACATCAAGGTGAACGGTTGGTTCATTCTCAGCATCACCGTCGTAAAATAATATTTTCAATTTGAACACCCTAAATAATTAAGTTAAGTGTCAAAACAATTTAAAGTCATATTTTCATTTTATTAAATTCCAATATAAAAACCTTTTTTTAATACCCAATAGTTTAGGAATCACATACAAACTAAGGATTGCAATAAACACACAAGAATTACACCATCTAGATAAACCAAACCAGGATTAAGAACTATAAATGAAATCATTCTGACAATAGTTAACTCCCAAGAAGTACTGAATACCGAAAAAATAAATGAACATAAATATCTGACAAAATCCAAACAGAATAGGAAATCGGGGTTGACACATGCCCTAACTAAGCAGATCTAAAGTAAGAACATAATCAATGACGAGGTCGTCTAAAGCAAAGGCCTGCAACTTCCACATAAGCTACAACATGTCCAATCCAAAGAATCGAAGCATGACGCCCCTGTGGCTAGGTACTTGTAATACATAAATATATATACAAGAGAGAAAGAAATGACAGAAAACGGGTCAGAGCCCGAGTGTAAAATAGTTTTAAAAATAGTTTAGAAAGTGTTTAAAATGCTTACTGGCTAATATAACCACCATGTTAGTGCGCGACACTCTCTTGAGAATTCTCACCTTTCATCTAGTGTGCGCGCCTACCGTACTACTGATCACATAACTTTATCCAACTTATCTTCCCATAAAGTTCTGTCCCGAGAAGTACTAAGGCCATAATATTTAGTTTTAGAAAATCATTCTCTTCCATACTCTTACGTTGCTTAGAACCACTTAGTTACCGTTACAAAATTTAGGAACACTTGTTATAAAGATGAAGCATTTATTCATTACTTAACTACTTATACACACAGTATAAAGTTTCCATATATATATATATATCAATCAATCACTCATATAATATATATAAACTATCGGCACCCCACATAAATCTATGGTGCTGTCATACTCTTCTATCAAGTCCCCGTTTCACTCATACCAAGGGAAATACTAGTTCAGAATCACTCTCGAACTGTATCAATACAATACACATACAAATGGAGGTGAAGCATAGTTTCGAATCCTAAGAGGTCAACACATACCCTCACGTCTCTTAGAACATCTGACTATCATTTTCAGGTAGCCTGTATCTGGAATACTATCTTCTAGGAGACGAGTCAATATCCCCCATAAAGGTCCAATCGAGATAAGACCGTTCCGGTGTGGAAACCTCCGTGATAGAAAGTAGCCCGGGTATGATTTTTACACCGATACATAATATTTGCACAGTCACACAGTCATATATATAGATATTCACATTTTCCAAATTAGGTTCACCCACGACCCATAATTATTATCATCCGTTCATAGCACATATTTTACTCAATTACCTTGCATAACAGATTCGTCTATTTTATTCTCAATTATAATTTACTCCATACTTACTTCTCATCTCTCAAAGTATTCTCTCTCACTAAGTATAAATTTCAGTAGGTATACCCTCACTTACCTTTTAATCTAAATCTTTCATGAGTCTTAATCTTTTAGTAAACGTACGCACAATTTCCAAGGTATGAATAACTCCCCGTTAATCCACAATTTCATCTCATATTAATTTCACTCAACGGAGTCTACTTAGACCCTATTGGTCCTCTTCATAACCCATTATACTCCATAAATAATAATCAAGGGTTCCTACGTGTCTTAACCGGATTAAACAAAATGGAGAAAAATATGCACTTTTCTAGGAGGGATCGATCGATCGAGGAATGGGGTCGATCGATCGATCAAGCAGTTCTTGCCCAGTTTGCTGCAAATTTCAACCTACGGGTTCAACCATTCTAACCCCTACAAACCTCTATAATTTCATCCCAACCAACCAACCAAGTTATCCAAATGTATAAGCAATGTATATAAACAAGTTCTAACGTAACAACATCAATAAATCCTCAACGAATCAATAAAAAAGGGGTTTAATCTCAGATTTATATATATAACCAAAATTTGCCTGAATACTCACAAACCTCTATTTTAATCTAGATCTTCTTCCCAAATATCATAATAAATTCGTGGGTAATCCTCTACATATGATCACAATTTCAGACTATATGGATTCTCCCTACAACACATATAAATTCTCTTGCAAAACATATAATTCTTCAATTAAAATATATGATTTTCATTCCTAGACTAACATGGAAAGAATACCAACTAAAAATCTGCAAGATGGATACTTGCCTGGGATTCAAGGGTCTTATTTGTTGATGAAAAAGATATGGTTGCATTCCTTGTCGTGCGATCTACGTTTTGGTGGTGGTGGATGTGCAATCGAGTGAGTTTTAGGCCTTGGATTGCTTGGAAAACTCTTCATCTTCTTCTCTAATCTCTTCACCTTCTTCTCTAATGGTTGTTCTCATGTTATATGATTGATAACCCTAAAAGACAACTCCTAATGGCTGATACAACTTAGGAAATTTCGTGGGTATAATTACCCAAAAATACAAAATGTCTATAATACCCTCCTGGGATGTCAATTAGGCTTAATAATGCTCCGAGACCCAAACTAAACCCCCGGGCACACTTTTCTGACTATCTCGACCCTTCCGGACACTTTGGAGCACTCGAAATGACAATACGAGCAACTTATAACTTATTAACTTTTATAATAATAATTTAGTTTCGACACGACACAAGCGTGTCCCGACTTAAATTTCCATAATTGTCATTTTATTCACTCGTGACAATATTAATAAAACCAATCCCATATATGACTTTACTCATCCAGTAATATTCAACAAATTCCCAATAATTACTAACTCTCGTCACGCTAGTAAATATTTAAAATGAAATTTCGGATTAATATAAAATTAATATCTCAAATAAATTTAATAAATCCCTAATTTTAAAAGCCTTAAAAATACGGGGTATTACAGTTCTTTCTTTAAATTTTACTTATGATTCGTTACACGCACCGGAGTCTAGGTAATGTAGGACTTAGGATTTTAGGTTTAATGAGTGTAACGACCCAACCCGAATTTGTGGGTTACCTGTGAGTCAACCAGGTCCCGCCCAAGAATTAGGTGTGAAGTGCAATGAAACAACCTATATAATATTGCTAGTCTAGTTTTATTTTAATTAACATTTCTCTTATTTATCATGCGATTCCAATATCAAGGTAAACTACATGAGGAACCCATGAATAGCACCCCGACTCCAAGTAAACAGAGCTACTAACGTAAAATAAATAAAGTACAGTTACTTGTACAACGCCCTCAAAGTACGAACCCGCACTTGACTTGCTATAACAAAGCGAGGGTGTGAGCCTATGTCAAGTGGGAGTATACAAGCAGTATAGAAACGAACGACAAAAAATAGTACTCACACACTACAATCACATGCATGCGAATATATATATATATATATATATATATATATATATATATATATATATATAGAGAGAGAGAGAGAGAGAGAGAGAGAGAGAGAGAGAGAGAGAGGCAGGCTCCTGTGCACACTAAGTTTGCACACTATGTTTGCACATTACCTTTTATATATAGTAAAAAAAATATTTTTGAGTTGATTTTTTTTGTGTGATATTTAAACATTTCAAGGAACCCATATAAAAAAAAAATCAGCTCAAAAAAACTTTTTTTGCTATTTTTAAAAAATCGGTCAAACTTTCGCAGTTTTTACGCCCTTTAAAAACTGCGAAAGTTTGACCGATTTTTTAAAAATAGCAAAAAAAGTTTTTTTGAGCTAATTTTTTTTATGTGAGTCCGTTGAAATGTTATAATATCATATAAAAAAATTGGTGTGCGCCAGCACTAAGTTTGCACACTTTTAAAAGGTAATGTGCAAACTTAGTGTGCAAACTTAGTGTGCATAGGAGCCTGCCCCTCTCTCTCTCTCTATATATATATATATCAAGGTTTTAAAAAACGCGGGACGTGATCGAGGCATGGAGTCCAAGCCTTAAGCCTTAGAAACCTAGGCGGGCCTTAGGAGTAAAAAGGCATGAAAATGCGTTTAGGCCTTTTTAATATAATTTAATATTTTTTTTACCATAACAAGGCTATTAAAATACTAAAATTGTACATATCATAAAAATATGTCTGAATATTTGCAAATTAAAATACTATTTGATTATTTTGGATGATATAATGGTCCCATTTGTAAAAAAATCTTTAAAATGCGATATCGTTTCACTAAAGCATTGTTGTTTTTAGAGAAAAAGTGTGCCTTAAGGGATTTACCAAGCAAAAGGCGTCAAAAGCTTAAGGCGAGGCGTTTCTCCCAAGCCTCAAGCCTAGGCGGGTTTTTTAGAACAGTGATATATATATATATACACCCCTTGAAAAATACATATTCAAATTCAATAACCGTTTTACTTTCGAAAATGTTACTCGTCCAGATTAAATTACCTTAATCTTGTAAAGACTCTGCCTTATTCATACGTAGCGTCTCTCACTTTGTTTAACTCACCCGGTTATACACTTAACACCACTACACTTGACTTATTCCAAACCATTCCTTTACCGGAATCACCTTTTTTTTATTTATTAGAATACACTTTAGTATTTTCATTGAAAGGTGCCATTTCAACACTCGCATTCGCCATGATAGAAGATACTTGTTTGTCATTTGAAAACCCTTTCATTTCATACTTGTGCAAGTTATGGGTTTAATAACTTAGGTTACTTAACCACCCATTTGTCGACTTTACTTTACCCTTATCCTTAACTTATGAACGTTAATAGATTTACACATTTATATGTCCATTTCATCTTTACCGGAACATTTAGTACATTCATCCAAGTTAGGTTGTATTAACACATTTTACCACACAAATCATTTCTTGACATTTTCCTTATTCCTTTTATCTTTTCTCGGAATCTTCCATTACCATATACTTACACAGGCTCCATACCGACGGCTAGGCGCACCATATGCTCTGGCAGGGATTTAGGGCATTTCACCCAAGGGCTTCGGGCCCTTCTTGCTTATTCCCTATTGCATCCAAGTCCTTATTAATGTGTTTAATATTTTACACGTCTATATTATTCCATTTCCTTACTTTTACCCGACCGAAGTCAAAACCCGTACTTAACCGTTCGTTTTTCCATTAACACTTGGAAAATTGTTTCTTTTCTTCTTCAAGTTCTTTATCCACACACACGTGATTTATACAAAAATCAGTCACGCTTTAGGACTTAATTCATTTTCACACATGTTAGTGTAAAGATATTCTTTAACATTATCATTCCATAAAAATGTTTCACTTTAAGTAAATTACCAATTTACCCTATGGTTTCCAAACTTGCAATTTAGTCCTTTTACCAAGTGTCATTTCTCAAAATGGTTATTAAGCTTCCAACTTAATATTTTAAACACTCAGTTATCTTAACACTTGTTTAATGTCACACTTTTGTTAACTTTAACAATTGTCACTTTAACACCTAATATCTATAAAATAGCACCTTTACATATTAAGCTCCCATTTTCACATATTCTTCAAAGACTTAAATTTTCATTTGTTTTATTTCAAGTTTAAACCCAATAAGTCTCTCTTTAAACTTGCGCATATATTTATATACAAAATACAACAAGTTTATATGCATGAGAAAGTGGACTTTAAAATCCTAAAATCCCATTAAATGGGTTAAATATACATTCCATTATAGAAACTTGGAAATACTTATTTTCATAAATATTTTGACAAGACTAATGTCATTCCATATTTTATTCCATAAAATATCTATTATTTCCTTTTACTACGAATACACCAAAATGACATTTTCTCACATTTTTATTCCATAAAAATGTTTATTTCTTTTTGCTATAAATACACCAAATTGATATTTTCTTACATTTTTATTCCCTAAAAATGCTTATCATTTCTTTTGACTAGAAACACACCAAAATGACATTTTCTTACATTTTTATTTCTTAAAAATATTTGTCATTTCTTTTTATTATAAGTACACCAAAATGACATTTTCTTACATTTTTATTCCATAAAAATGTTTATCATTTCTTTTATTAGAAAACTACACAATAATATTTGGCTACATACTTTCATACCCAAATGGTCTAACATAGTATTCTGAAATTATATTCAGTCATAAACCTTCATTAAACATTTGTCTAAAACCCATGAATCCATATAAATCAACCAACCACTCTATTGATGCAAACTTATCACAAACCTACATATATTTAGCCTAATGTATGCCAATAACATACTAAAATTTAATAAACCTAAACCAGAGTTATTGAATCCCACCTCAAATGACTCCAAAGTGGTGGTGGTGGTGGTGAAGATGGGTGAAACCCCCACCTCCAAAGGTGACCCTAAAGGGAGTCACAAAATCTCCACCAAGCAAGCTCCAAATACTCAAAGAAAACCCCATCAAAACCTTCTTCCATACCTCACATCAAACACATTCATCTTCTTTAATACTCCCAACAAATAACTCTATATTTTGTACCTTAACATTAACAATGGGGAATAACAGAATACTTAATGGTGCAGTATAGTTCTATATTGAAGAAAACATTGGGAGCAATCCAAGGGAGTGCAACACCCCGTAATTTTGAGGACTTAATATTTAATTATTTTTGGGAGTTATAAAAATATTTAAATTGGAGAAACTTAAATTCATGAGTTGGAGAATTTAATTGAGTGAGCCGAATTATTTATAATTGACGACTTTTAAGTTTAATGGTTCAAAATCTCGTGTGTCGCATTTGAGGTCGAAATTTGAAAATGTCAAAAAGTATTTCGGATGACAATTTCGAGTGCGCGGTTGCGTCCGGATGGGTCCAGATAGTCAAAAAAGAGTACCCGGGGTTAGTAATTGGGTCTCGGGGTATTTTTGGGTATAGCCGCGCCCACACGGGGTGAGTTGGGCCATTTTAATTAGGCCTAGATGGCCAAAAACGGGATTTAGTGTTTTTAACCAAATTGAGAGATTTGGGAACGGCAGTCAACACACCTCTAAACATAGGGTTTGAGAGGAAAGTTGGGAAAAAGAAAATCAAGAGCCAATTTGGAGATTTTGGAGCCAAATTAAGGGACTACACCAACGGATCACACACTACGAACAATTCCAAGCAAGTGGTTAACTGTTGTGATTTCTAAATTGATGATAATCAATTCATATCATAGTGATGTGTAAATTAAAATTTCGTTTTGGGTGTATAACCAAAATTTAAATTGGGTTTTTGCAAATTGATATACCTTAATGGGATTTAGGGTGAGATTGATTGTGTTCATGATCCTAGAATGTAGAGGAATGAATCATATGTTAAAACCAGTAAGAGTAAATGGTTAATTGCTGTTAATATGAATGAAATTCGTATTGGAGATTTGAAACCCGGATAATACCCAAATCGGGAAAATGTTGGAATAAATGGATATTAATGATGAATTAAGGTCTGTGGGATGTTTAAACCCTTTTCCTATATGGAGGATATGCTATTTGTATTTGGGTAAGGGTTTAGATTGAGTATCAAAACTTTAAGTTTCGTCCTGACTGACAGTGGACTAAAGAGGACGAACACTGGAACGATCGATCGACCCAGGGGGTTCGATCGATCGATGATGCCAAAATCTGAGCAGTTCGGCCAGTTTGTTATATAAAGGGAAATTTATTTGAAAGTTAAGTTTCATACGTTAATAAGTGGTAAATAATTATGAAACAAATATTCCTAACAATTATGGGAGAAAGTAATTGGGACTAGGATGAATTTATGTGGGGCACTTTATGGATGGATTTGAGAAATTTTATTCCAAAATAGTGAGATACGGATCAAGTGAGCGAGTCCGGGTATGTTGATAATTATAGGTAAATATAATTGGAGAATTTATGGAGATGAATGTGTTACACATTGTGGGCGAAAATGTGGGATTGAAATTATGAGATGTAAAATGGACCAAGTGAGTGAGTCCGGGTATGTTGGTTAAGTGACACCAAAGTATTGAATTAATTATTGAGAGAGTAATTAATGTAGAGTCGGAACATAGACTCGGGAAATATTAAGTTGTGGGCAAAGTGAGAGAGTTCGGGTAGGATGGTTGGGCGATGCCAAGTAATCAAATTAATTGAGGTGTTAATTAATTTAATTAGAGTCAGATTGTAGACTCGTGTAGATATTAAATTAATGGGTGTAATAATTTATTTAATTAGAGTCGGATTGTAGACTCGGGTAGATATTAAATTAATGGGTGTAATAATTAATTTAATTAGAGTCGAATTGTAGACTGGGGTAGATATTAAATTAATGGGTGTAATAATTAATTTAATTAGAGTCGGATTGTAGACTCGGGTATATATTAAATTAATAGGTGTGATAATTAATTTGATTAGAGTCGGATTGTAGACTCGGGGAGGTATTAAATTAATAAGTGTGGTAATTAATTTAATTAGAGTCGGACGATAGACTCGGGGAGTTATTAAATTAATAAGTGTGTTAATTAATTTAATTAGAGTCAGACGATAGACTCGACAAGGTATTAAATTAAAAAGTGTGTTAATTAATTTAATTAGAGTCGGACGATAGACTCGGGAAGGTATTAATAAGTGTGTTAATTAATTTAATTAGAGTCGGACCATAGACTCGGGGAAAATAGTATATTAATTGAGGTGTGAATTAATTATATTAGAGTCGGACCACAGACTCGGATTGGTGTAAATTTAATTAATGTGTAAATTAATTAAATAGAGTTGACTTATAGACTCGGGCAAATTTCATATAAATTATGATGTAGAGTATTATTATTTAGAGTCGGACCACAGAATCGGGAAGATGATAAATTATTAAGTGAGAAAAGTAATTAAGTTGAGTCGGGCCTTAGACTCAGGAAATTATCGGCTAGTGTACGGGATTTTGAGTACACGGTAAAGCCGGGGTTTATATTATATATATACGTTGTAGTGATAGTATATATATACTTGTATACATTGAGTGTGATATTAAATATCAGTGACTAGATATTTATTTAATTTATATACTCTAGTGCTATCAAGGGAGGTTGCGCGGTGTGGGTGAATCCCCTAGCTTGAGGAGTAGGGTGAGTATATCCCCAGGTCATAGCATCCGATATATATGAGTGAGGTATTTATCTCACTTTCAGGGAAGGAATATGACCGCCTCCACTACGTTTATATTTTGGGCCAAGTTGGTGAGCGATTCCAACTTGGGGAACTAGGTTTTGTGAGCACACCTAGTGAGATATCATTTTAGAGGGAATCATCCGGCGAGGGTATACTCGAATGGATGGATATACGTATGTTATATGTGTGGATGTTGTGGTAAAGGTACATATATAATGGTAGTAATTATTATATGCGGGTAATAATACAGTGTGTGATGTATCTACTTTATATAGCTTGTGACACGGTTATATGCTACTATTTAAGAAGGAATTAATTAAGTTAATTGTGAGATAACTTATAATATTCAAGAATCATTATACTTGGGTTAGAGTAGTATGGCAAGGGAAGGTTATACCAGGACTAGTTGGACGGGGTAGTACAACTGAATGGGGTTAAGGTAACTGTTAGGTGTGCACATTAGTGGAGGGGTGAGAATGTCCACAAGGCAGTGCGGCACTAACTTAATTATGAAGCGCATTCATGCATTTTAAATTACTACAGTTAATTCACTTGCTAAATATTTTCAAAATGTTTTGGGTTCTAACCCTTGCTATAAAACTATTTTCAAAACCTTTTAGGTGTCCAGCCACAGGGACGCCAGGATTGATATTCTATTCCAGGGACACGGAGCTGCGGCATATGTGGATGCTAAAAGGAGTTTGGATTAGACACATCGTTCATTGATTCCTAGAGTAGGAATAATTTATCAGTCTCGAGAGTTTTGGCAGTGGGGGTTCCCAAACCCATGCCTCTCTTCCTCTTATAATCCAACATCGGATAAGTTTACCAAATTAGGAACTTTATCACCTCTTATTTCCCCCCAATCAAGTTCAAGGATACCCTAAAATTGACCGCACATCGTCCTAAATTGATCCAAGGGCCATCACGAAGACAACACATAATTAGTGGCAGAGTTAATCTGACTTCCACGTTGTTCGAGTGACCTCTGACGTCGTTCGAGCGACACCCTTCATCGTTCAAGCGACGGAGATCGGATCAGGACTCCTAAGTTTCTAGGTTTCTCAGAGCCGCTTCTAAATCTTACGAGAGGGTCTATGTAATTTATAACCAAAGATTTCATACTCCTTATATAATTAATATTAATCCATAATCCTATAAATTCTCTATATAATCCAATTTTCTACTCACAAGTCCCTATAATTATGATTAGTTCACCCTTATATAAAATTCACATATAATTTAATTAATTTATCGGGCAGGATATTACAAACTTCCCTCCTTAGGGAATTTCGTCCTCGAAATTCTTGGCTCATCACAAACTATACTTCAGTTACCTATGACTGTCTTCAAATCCTAGGTATCCTCAACACTATGGTCTAAACCCAAAGGTTTTACTTTAATCACTCACTATCGTTAACCCAATCGCGACGAACCCCAAGGTCTTTTTGCAAAAATCTTAAGAATGCCCAACATGTATATCAACCAAAACCTCAAGATGATTGATACTCATCAAATACCGCAACATCAACATTGTACTCGTTAATATTGATGGTTCCTACATTCGGATTCACAACCGACCTTTTCTCAAAATAATCTTGGATCATGCCTAGCCTAGACTGATACAATTTCAACACTCCTCGATACACATATCAAAGACAATCACCTTATAACATAGGTCTACCCGACTAATATCTCCTATGAGATCCCTATGCTGACCTAAGGTCACCTTGGGTATCACAACACGAATCATACACAAGCGATCATCTCGTGAATTCCCAGAATTCTGAACCAAGTGCGACACTACCTTTTAACATTTTACCAGATTCCAATGTTTATAATATCCTTGACTCACAACCTTGGGACACACGATCGAGTCGCAACTAGTTATACCGATGAACTAACAAACGTGTTAACCTAAGGTAATCAAGTAACACATGCAACCAATTGCAATAACGTGAGACCACGTGCACACACAGACTGACGTAGAATAAAGGTGCATCCAAAGAAGAGGGCACTCACGTACCGTGATGCATCAGTCGCAACAGGCCTAACCCTCATCACTACTGAGTTCTTATAGTGCCACACCCTATAATTATGATTAGTTCCTGCTTATATAAAATTCACATATAATTTAATTAATTTATCGGGGCCGGATATTACAGTGAGTCTTGTAGGTGATTATAGTGTTTAGAGTATTAGTAATGAGTAAATTATTATTGAGATGTTTGGGTAGTAAGTAGTTATTATTTGTGAGAAACGAGATATCAAAAGAACCTATGAAGTGACTCGATATAAATGAGGGGAAATAATTATGAAGTAAATCTATAATGGTTATAGTATAGTAGATGATTAATGATTTGAGTAAGGTGGCTGAGTATATAGAATGTTGGGTTGATAATTCTTTGCTCTTGTTAATTTACCCAATATAGACATTTGTGTATCAGGGGGTTCCTTGTTTGAATTTTATTTATGAGACGTCTAATACATGGAGTCTAGATAAGTTCATGAGCTAGTATCTTTGGTATAAATAAATGTTTCATAACTAATTCGTGTTAAAAGTGTAAAGGGTGTGTGCCGAGATAGTATGCCCCTATGCGTGCATACTTAAGGAGTACAATTTGATATGGGATTTTGGTGCGTCACACGGTGTTGTTGTCTTTTATCACTGTGTAACAGGTGATTCTGGGTGTTTCGAAACTTTTATATGGGCTGACACTACGTAGCAGGTGGCAACAGGTGTTCCAGCATTGCGTAGTAGTAGGCAACATGTATGTGTGATGGTTTTTATATGGGCGTATCGCATGTCTATTGAGATGGAAAATATAAGGGGTACATGTCGGCCACATTATATTTAATTAGGAGGTTAATTGATTATTGAAACTAATGAGTTAATTTAATGAATGTGAAGTTCTGTGACACATGGCTAGATGTTGTGTCGGGTTATTATGCGATGGTATGTTTGGGGCCCTGAGAAAGGACGATAAATAATAATAAAGTTAACGAGATAAAGATGACATATATAAGAAATAGGCAATTGGTTAATGTGAACATAACCTTGATTATTGAAAATTCGATTGTCCGGGATAAGGATGAATTATGAAATGATGTAGTTGAGTGAAATAACGTAATTTCCTAAACATGAAAATGAAAAGTGGTTAAAAGGTTTATTATTGATATTAAGGTTCGAAGATTATGTGATAGTTTATATCGGTTGATAAACCGATAGTTGTTAAGACCCACATTTACAAAGAGATGTTATTAATATTAATTAATGAGTAGATAGCTATGACAGACCTAATATCATATGCTTATTTGTTACGATGTTGAGAAACTGGACAACTCTTTATACTCTTGATATTATGATACATTATTAAACCCTATTGTTATTTAAATAGATGGTTATGTTATATTATTTGGAGAAGATTAAATAAGATTCCAAGTTCAAATATTTTTGTTATATAAAAGACTCTACTATGATATTTATTTAATTTGGTACTTCTGGTTGGGTTATGTTACCCTAATTGGGAAACATAGCTAGTATTATTGAAGTGGGCCCTGATTCGACACATTGACTAACATCTCAAGTTAGGTTTGAGCATTTAGGAGAAAATTGGATCTTAAAGGGTACACTGGACTTTGGAGATTTACTTTATGTACGGTTTAGTTTCCTTTCTATCGTGTATATCATATGAGACAACTTTTGGAGTTTTGAGTCACTTGTGACTCCACGGTTATATTTAGGACATTGACTAAGACTTTTGTATATTATTGGATTATTAAAGGATGTTATAGTTGGACTTTATATTTGGTGATCATTGTTATTGGTATCTCTCATATCTCTTCCTGTTAGAAAAAGTTTTAAATATCTTATATTTCTATCACATGCTAAGAATGATATTTTGAATTATAACAATTTTTATAGTCTAATATTTAAGCTTGATCATCCCTAATAATAATATTATAATATGTGGGTTGTTACGGTTTAGTAAGTCTGGTTTGGGTATAAAATAGAGGAATATTGGTCCATTGAGCTATTATATGGATTGGGCCAAGTTTTAGGCCATTTGGGACTTGTTTTGGGCCGTTTTGGTTGAGGCTATTTTGGGAGGTAAGCCTAATTTCAATTTTGGTTAATATATTTGCTAATTAACTTAACCTAATTCACATAACATAACTTATAGAAGCCTTATAGGCTAAGAGAGAAGATGAGGTAACCCTAGCTTGGAGACTTGGGGATTTGGGGATCGGTTTCATACAACCATTCTAAGGAAAGTTTGCACTATATAAAAATATTATTAAGTTTGTGTTATAATAGTAATAATATGTTCGAATTTATTAGTATGATCTTATAATCTAATAATATATTTAAAATATAAATATATAGCATTCTCACAACACACAATTCTTATTTCAAAATGAATAAGACATCATTTCTTAACTAAAATAAATTGTCTTTACATGGTTTTAAGAATAAAACTCAACAAAATAAAACATCTAATCGCTTTAAACCAAATATTAAAAAAATCATATAACCATCCGTCATCAACCATTAATGTCAACCAACTAACCGAGAACAATCCACCCCATAATGAACAATCCAAACCCGAAATATCCCAAAAAATCTAACCCAAACCACCAAAAAACCATAACATATAGTCAAACAACCCAATCGAATCCCATGAATATTATGATACAAGGAGAACCCAATAATAACCCACCTTCTACTCAAACGACAAATCCACATTCTTCTCAAACTTCAAATCAAAACCCTAACACCAAACCACCACTGATTCACAACTCAAAACACTAAAACGCGCACTAATAATTTTGGTTTCGCGAATTATACTGATTTATCATACAAATTTCTAGATCGTGATTGTAGGTGTGACTAAGGCCACTTTTACTATGTATATTATTATGAATCCTTTTACATTAGCAGGATAGGACAATAACTTAAATGTCTCACCATTTTTATATTTTTTATATGCAAATTTTAATTATTGTGGCATTACTTTTAGTGATTGTGGAATCTAACTTACTGGTTTTAGAGAAGAGATGGAAAAAAAACTAACTACATACAAATGAGAGAGGGATGTGAGTGTGTATGCGTGTTTTAATGAAAAGTATTTTGCATTTTGTCAATGTGGTAAACACTTCTCGATCAATACCCCTTGCATTCACCTACAAAATGTTAGAAACAATATGTATATTGAAAAATACAATGTCAATCAAAATTCATATATGAGGAATATGATGTAAAAATTCAGTGGAGATATAAAAAATTATTTAAATCGATTTTCAAGGGATGATTTACAATTAACAACTAAAAAAATGATTTAAACTAAAAGGGAAATAACAATACTAAACTGAGAGAAATTATGGAAAACCAAGCTGTGAGAAAATTCAACGGTTAAGAATCCACCCGTAGGCATGTTTTATTTTAATTAATAAGTTTTATAATTTTAAAGACTCCTAAGATAAATTTATATAGACATTAGAATGTGTCAAATACACATTTTACTAGGGAATGTCGGTGTGTTAATTGAAAAATCTTCAAGAAAAATATGAATTCGTGCGTTGGGTAACAAAATAATAGTGTACATATGATATATTATATCTTAATTTTTATAGCAATAGTGCAAGTACATTAATTTTATACAAAAAATTACGTTCATTAATCTCCAACATAAGTGGAATTGAATATAGCAAAAAAATAACACAAGTGTAAATTATAATATCATCCATGAAAACACCCATATCAATACCCACTTTAATCACCCATATCGTAAAATCTAGCCACGTTTAACAAAATTCTTAACACCACTTCATGCGAACCATCACTTGAGGCCAGAAGATATTTAAAATTGATTTGCGTGCATAACTATCAAGAGCTTCAACATACACATCATTAACATCAATAATGTAGAAATACAATCATTAAATTTATATCATCTTAACATGCATGTCCAAATCAAGCCATAGTATTTTTCCTCGTACCTTAACCTTGACTTGTATGATTACAATTGATCCTTATTAGCTTTCAATCATAGGAGTCTTTATGAATTTTAAAAGTATCCAAGAATATATTTTAGTTAATATTAAATTTAAAATTGGATTTTTGGCGGGAGTAAATCGTCGAGAGCGATTGGGTGCTTAGACCATAATATCATTTTATTTATATCATATGTAATTGAAAGGGTATAATAGTTTTTAAATATCATTTTACTTTACTCCTCATCTTTCTTTCTACTAGGTGTGCCCTGTGCGATCGAATACATGTATTCAATTTTAGCATTAAAAGTAGGGAATAAGGCATTATAAGTATAAAGATCCTTAGAATTCCATACCAATGTTATCTTTTATTAGTAAAGACGTTAAAATTATTTTAAGCCAAATAAATTCATGTGCAGCTGAATAGAAATACCGTTTGAACATGATTTAAGTCCAAACATTAGCAAAAATTAAGTCTTAAAGAACCAAGAACGCAGAACATGAACAAAATGCAGAATTTTAAAACGGCTCAAAGTGTAGGTGAATGAAGATATCATTTTTTTATTTTGACGTTTATTAGCCTTGTTTGTTTCAGGGACTTCTAATTTTTGTGCAATAAAACGTTCAAGCTTACGATCAGAATCTCTTAATGATTTGAATTTGATATAGAACTTGAACAACTTTTCGATGCACGTATATAGCCTTTGAATGCAAAATACCCTGTGGTTGAATTTATCATTTACGAATAATAAGAATATGAAAGTAATAAATTATAAAGTAAAATACACTTATAGTCCCTAAGCTACTCCTTGAGTTTCAAAATAGTCCCTAAACTAAAAATCGTGTCAATTTAATCCCTGAACTACTATTTTACTCCCTTTACTGTACATGTTTCAACTTAGTCCCTAAATTATAATAAGTGTTTCAACTCAGTCCCTCAAAAAATTTTAAAAATATAACCATGTAATTACATGTGATTTTTTATAAAATTTGTTCGAGGGATTGAGTTGAAACATTTACTATAATTTATGGACTAAGTTGAAACATTTTTAGTAAGGGACTAAAATAGTAGTTTAGGGACTAAATTGACACGATTTTTAATTTGAGGACTATTTTGAAACTTGATCGGAAGTTTAGGGACTATTAATGTATTTTACTCTCAATTATAAATAAAAGTTATCTAAACCAAATTAAATTTTGAGTATGAATAGTCGCATATCTTCTTTCGAATCGATAAAAGTTTGAAGTGATCACCCTATAAAAGATTATGCTTCGTAAAAAATTGTGAGAATTGCACCCTATTAAATTTTGTTTTGTTGAGGTATAAGTCTAAAGATGTTAACATATACAGTAAATTAATCTTTTAGGCAAAAGTTGAAAATGTATGAGTTTACCTTTTGGTGTATTTTGCATCGGAGCAAGCACAATTTGGATGTGAATAACTCATAATAAACCTCAGGGACATATGTTTTCTCAAGGGATATCTGACCTTTTTAGCATCAAAGTGTGGGTGGTTCATGATGAAATATTTGGGCATTACAGTGACGACAATTGGGCCTACTTTCAAGTTTGAGAAATGGATAACAAAAGGGTTCATAAAGGGGTTCTCCTATTATGAGAGAGAAATTGTAATATTTAATACAAAGTTGATGATTCGTTCTTGATTTAATTATTCATTAACTCATAATGGATTTATATTTAGCTAACCTTAGTATGGGTACGAATTTAATTGAGTTTGAAGTAACCAAGGAAATCTTTGTCTTTTCCTTGGATTGACTTTAGTAGTAGCAGTTTGGGATATCAAAATGGACGAAATGTGTAACAAGTTGAGAAAGTACATGTTTGAAAAAATATGCAGTGCACTTAATAATGTCACAAACATGACCAAAAATTCAAAACATATAAATGTCATAAAAAAAAGTAATTGAAACAAATTTGAGAATCAATAATATAAACATGTGATACTAAATGAAAAACTTTTGACGGGGGTGCTACACATACAACTTTTTAATGCATAAGATGGAATTTATATTATTTTATACAATATAAATGTTAAAAACATGTGAAAGTAGAATTCCTATGTAAACTTACAATAAATCAAATATATGCACATTAACACTCGAACAATTAAAAAACCCATATTAGCATTTTAGGTATGGGATTTTCCATAGAATATTATCACACAAAACAAACTTATAGATTATAAGTAGATAAATAACAGTAACATATATGAAAATATGAACCGGGGGGGGGGGGGTACAATAGAGTGCTTTAAAGTAGCAAATCGAAAGATAAACCTGAGGGGAAAAAACTTACCAATTGAAACACTTAAAAATTTACAGTTATTTTGAAGAACACACCCATGAACATAAACATACAACTGAAAAATCTCACAAAAAACATTTTTATCCTTTTAATTTAACATGGTGGAAAATACTTATAACATTAAAGAAGAAAAATTATACTATTTTATTTATCAACAATAAAAAAAACATAGTATCGTTAATGTAAAATATTCTCAAGTCATACATTATTATCTTAAATTGGTTTAGGGATATTGTGTCTTATTTAAGGATTTAACAAAAACCAACAACAACAATTAATTATCAGGGTAATAAAAGGAAAGAGAGAATGAAGGTGGGAGAAAAATAGAGAAGACAACATTTATGTGGTTCGACCCAAAATGGTACCAACATCCACAAGTGCAATGATGGTTGAATTATTAGTTTCTGAGAATGGATACTGGGTCTGAATTATACTCTTTCTCTCGAGGGCTCAGGAGGGGATGACGATTTCCGTCCCTTATCTTCCTAGGAACCTATGCTATTTATAATTAGTTATCGGAGAATATTAAGGGACAAGTGGAGTGCCTTTATAGGTCAGGTAGTTACACCTTTTACACATGATGGGACAAATAAGGACGAGTTTGCTACAGGACAAATGAAGTGGGAAGTTGCTTGAATTTATCACGTGCACAAGTGTCATCACCGTGATCCAAGAGCTTCTCTTGCATGTATAGGCAGATACGGGAGTAATATTGATTGAGTCAGCTAGCTATGTTAAATAACACTATGAGACAACTATCAAAACAAGAGATGGAGGGGGGATGAACACAAGAATACCTGAGTCGAACTTATTTCCTCTTATCTGAGCATAATTGAATACCGAGGATGATCTATCTCTACCCTTAGAGAGGTTACGTGTCATAATATGAAGATTACACGTGGTGTATATCATTTATGGTATAAAAAAAGCCCCCAAGATTTCATCCATAAGTGAAGTTTTGTAGAGCTTCTCTGGACTGGTGTTGCTCCTGAGTGGTTGTTATATGGAATGAATGGATAAAGTGTTAATTCTGGTTGGTGAGAGAAGATTTGGTTATCCCACTTTCTCGTTGGCCCGAGCCGAGCAGGTGGACTTGTGTGCTTTAGTTTTTAAGGAGGACATGTTCTAGACAATTAGAAATGATGCATAGGTAATGATTACACACGTGCATAGGTGTAGAGGGCCTGTACCGCTGGTTGGATTTTCAGTACCTACTTCACTTAATGATGTAACTTTTTATCCCCATAACCAAAGTATTTAAAGGGTTTTGTACCTTCATTTTTCAATCATCTTCATTCAAACTCCCCAAGCGTCCTGCCTAGAGAGAGAAACTCAGTTGCAAAAAAAAGCTTCGATCCTTCATAGCTTGAGCGCCCATCATCTTCTCTGTTTCGTTCTTTTCTAGTGTAGTCCCTAGCTCTCACTTTCAACTTCCTTTTTCCAATTAGCAGGTATACGTCCCTTTACTTTATAAAGTTTTTTTAGGGTTGCTGTTGGGTTTAGTTTGCTGAATATTTGGTTGAAGATTCAAACTTTTAGACGGCCATTGAGTTGGTTGGCCTAGGATTGAGACATTTTCAAGTTTTCTCTTTATTTTTACTAACTTTACTCCTTCCTTTTAGCCCCCCTTTTTTTATTATAAAAAGACATGTTTGTTGTCTTTATGAGCTACCCTCACCATGTCCAAAGTTTATTTGAAATATTAGCCGAGTTAGAGCCCACCTGCCTAGGTATCACTACCAGGAGGTTTCCACAACCTCTGCAAATGGTCCGTCCAGAGGACGAATTAGGACATCCTAAAATACACCCCCCAAACAACATCCTCTAGTGATTTAACTTCGTTGCCCACTGAACCTCCCTCTGCTACCCCCAATTTTAACGACCAGGGTGTAGGTAGTTCAGTGCCGCCCCAAGTGGATGTGGATTTAGAGAACAAAGAGCCAATATCTGCCATAAATCTAAAATCCTCATTTGAAGAGGTGAGGTCTGACCGAGATGATGATGTTAGCCTTGAAACCATGGGACCATTCCCCTCTTTCACCCTTGTAGACGAGCCTCTTGATGTGTGTACATATGACGAGGAACATGATACTGCTGATTCCTCAGATTCCTTTGATCCTTCCACCACTAACGTAAGATGGTATACTAGCGACATTCTTGAGGATGATATAGATCACCTTAGGGAGAAATACAGTATTGTCATTAGTATCCAGACTAGTCTCCCAACTAGCGAAGAGAGAGTATATGACAATTCAAACTCTGATGAAATATGTTTTCCTCTTTGGGCCCTCCAAGTGGGACTCAGGCTGCCACTCCACGCCGTCATCAGGTCTATCCTCAGTGGATATGGTGTTACATTAACCTAACTTCCTCTAAATGCCTATAGGATTATTCTGGGAGTGATGATGTTTTGGAAAATAGTGACAAGGTTTGATCTTACGGGCGGCATTTTTAGGTATGTTCATGGGCTAAAGAATAATGCCAAACCCCTAGTTATATCTATTTTTCTCCTAGGAAGTCCCATCTAAGGATGGTGAAGTTTGTTTAACCAATAAATCACAAATGGAAGGGTCAATATGTGTTCGCTAAAGGTTAATGGGAGTTTAGAGTCATGAGATGGATATGTCGTGTAGGATTCCTCAAGAATATAATGGGACGAATAGAATAGGTAAAACTTTAAGTTGTTACACAATCTTATCTTATCTGTCTATGTTATATTCTGATGCTAGTCCCTTTATTTTTCAGTTAATAAGGCACCAAGGTTACCTACTACCGTGAAGGATTTAATATAATCATACTGTGTGAAAAAGCCCCCCCAAATTTGAAGACTTATTCTCCGTGGAGAAGTTTATTTCTGCTGAATACCACACTCCTCCATGTGGAGTTCCCCCAATGGAAGTAGTTGTTCCCCTAGAAGAGTACTTATTATTTGAGACCAACTTAGGAACTACAGTTGACTTAGAGGTTGAGGCCGACGTCGATACAAGTACCAATGCCTTCTATTTTTGGTCAGTGCTTATATTCTTTTTCTGGGATCTTTAATTATTATCGCTCGTCCATGTCTATCACCAGCTACCTCCTAGCATCCCTCTGAATCTACTTTTAGAATGGATCCCAGACACATTGACCGAAAATTCATGAAGCTTGCTCACGAAGAAAGATAGAGGTAGAGAAAAATAGGTCAGATGCTGAGAAAAAGAGGGAAGAAGAGGCTGAAGAAGAGAAGAACTAGTCGAGCAGACTGCTCAAAAGAAAACTGATGAGGCAACTTCTACCTTGGCAAAGTCTAAGGGAAAAGGCCCCATGTATTCTCAGGTTCCTGGTGTGGGTGATTAACGTCCTCTTAATCCCCCAGTTGGCCAAAATATCCCAAAGGTGCCAAGGATAATAGAATCTAGAACTCTTTACAGTCTGGTGCGAGGTCAGAGATCTTATCCCCATTATGGCGAGGCCAAAGAATTCAAGTTTGACCCTGCACATAGTATTTCTTATGATGATCTAAGGGCTGATCCTGAGTCCATTTTCCATTTTCTAATAATTCCACGAATCTCTTGGGTATCATGGATATAGTAATGTGATTGGGCCTAAATTCTTCGTATTTATCCTCGTAATTTAGAGTTTTTTTAACCTTCCGTGCGATGTAACTCGAGTTGATTTATCTCATATCATTGCTAATGATACTTTCTAACAAGTATGCTAAGTTTCGTGTATTTCTCATAGATTTTGCAGGTATTAAGTGCATGAGAAGAAATAAAGAAATCGGAAGAAAGAAGGAACAAAAAGGAAGAAAGGTCAAAGGGCAAAAGAGTAATTTGCATCCGGAATTCGGACGAGAAGCTCAAAGAAGAGTTGAAGACCTTAAGACTACGAGCGTATAGGAAGAAATGGCATCCAAATTTGAGTCCCGAAGTACGAGTTACGAAGCTTCAAAGTTAAGAGAAAAGTCACATGGAAAGGGAAATTTTTGAAAAAACCAAACCGAACCCATAAAGGATAAAATGAACCGATCCGGACACTGGATAAACTTTCTGTGAAGATCCAACCAAACCGATAGAGAGAAAAATGAATCGGTCCGGTATTGAAGAAACTTTCTTTAATAGGAGAACCAAATCGATGGATCTGACCAGATCGGTTCGACTGTCTAATTTCATCATTATCCTCTTCCAAAATTAGAGTTGTGCATGGTTGAAACTCTTGTAAAAATGTATTCTTTTTATTCCAACGTATTTCCAAACTTAGAGGAGTTCCTTTTCACAGTTTTTTTAGCATAATTTTAGAGAAAGAAATGAGTGAAGAACCCTAGGAGCTCAAAGTTACAAATTTGTGATTCCCAATTCAGATTTCTTTAGTTAAGTTTATTTATTGTTTAAGTTCATTAATTATTGCATGGTTTAATTATTTCTAATAGTTAATAGATTATCTGTTTCTTCTAAGCTTAAATTTCATCATGGTTTTGATTTCCTTCACAGTAGAAATCATAATTTTAGTTAATTGCACCATGCTAGGCCAGATTTCTCTAGGTTGAGATGCATGAACCCAACCCAATATAGTTTGCAAGAATATAAAATTAGTGCTATGAGTTAAATAATAATTGAATCGTGTTGTGTAGTGATCACAACTGTCATAGGTCTTTTAACCTCGTTTGCCCTAGGTAATCGAGGTGTTTAAGAATGCGATGTGGGTGTTAGCTATTGTAGCGCTGCTTTATTCTTGCGCTTGATTACATATGATGCAGGCTTGTATCCTCATATATGTAATTCTTGAGATTAATAAAGATCGGGTTTAATCACTTATTCAGAAACTAGTTTTGTATCCAGTAAACATACTAGGGTTTAGAGGATTGTATTTCAACCAACTTTTATCATTCATATTTATTCAATTTCATTAGTTTTAATTCTTCTCACGTAATTTAGTTAGTAAGTTTAATTTAGTTTGCATTTAGTTAATAGAAAGCAATATCCAAATTAATCACCTTTTCGTTTCTTTCTTAGAGTCAGTTTAGGGTTAGTCACCTTTCCTACATCGTCACGAGCATTCGTCCTATTTCCTTGAGGATTCGACCCTGTCTTATCGGGTTATTACTTTCGTGACCGGTTTGCACTTGAACCGATGTAAGAACGCGCTAGACACAAATTTGTAGTCGCGTCATAAGGATTTTGAGTTCTTGAGAGCTTATGATATTGACTCGCTATGGAAGTTAATTCAACATAGACTTTCTGTGGTAAGTTTTTTCTTACTGCTCTTCTATTTTATACTCTTTATTTGTTAAATCCTTGACCTATTTTTTTTATTGGTAGACTGTTACTGCATCTACCATACTGAGAGAGAAGGTTATGTGTAATAATTATGCTTACGAGGAGTTGTCAGACGAGCTTAAGAATTTAAAGGCGAAATTGGAGAAGACTTTCGAGGACCTTAAGAAGGGAGGTAAAGAACTGAATGAGCGTGATGACCAACTGATAGCCAACATAGTGGCCTTTAGCTCGGTTGAAGATGCGAATACCAAACTTCATGATATGGCTACCACTGATGATGTTAAGTTGAAGATCATGGAGGAAGCTTTGAATAAAGCTAAGAAATACCTATCTATATCAAATCGGGTTTTGGAAGCAGCTATCCAGATAAATTCTCAGCTATCACAAGATCTTGAAAAGGCCAAATAATCTTTGTCTACCACTGAAGAAGTGGGTGTGGCCAAGTACAAATCCTCGATTGACTACAATGTGGACTGTGTTGGCTTCTTCATGAATGGGTACAAGGAGCTAAAAAAGAGAGTAATGACCCACTACCCTGACATCGTTGAGGTGGTGAGATCATGGAAAGGTGATATCAATGAGGCTACTTCCCTAGTAGCAAAGCATATGATGGTCTTAGATTGGCCTGCTGGCGAGGACGTGCTCATGTCTCCTGATTTGAACCCTCCTTCTCGTGGCAATAATTGAGAAGACTTTTGCAAACGAATCCCCTTATGAAGCTTTTGCTGTTTGGTTGTTTTGACTTTAGATGTAACACAAAACTTTTTATTTACTTTGTATATGCTCCTTTCTGCAATGTCTTTATTATTAATGGCATAATCATTTATATTTTCTTTCTCACGCATTGGTCTTATATTTTATTTCATTATCTATTCAAATAAAGATAGCTCGTTTGTGCACTATGATCATTTTCTTGTTGACTCTTAATGATTCTGAATGTGTACTAATTAGAGTTGTTTGGACCTGGGTTCTACTAGTGTTTAGGTCAACTTATTAAAGAAATTATGTATCAAGACCGGTTACCTTAGCCGGTTCTAAAGTTTTAAAAGTGGTTATCCTTGTGTCAAATTATGGTCGGATCTCAGTCGTCCATGAAGCAGGGAATCATTTTACTTTGGTAGGGGTACTTCTTATTCGCGGTCTATCGTAGGACGAGATCGTATATGACGTATAACTTCTTGTTCCTGACTTTTTTGTTCAACGAAGTCTTACAGGAAGTTTGACCTCTTATTCTTAACTTGTTTATTCAATGAAGCCATACATGAGGTTAATATTATTATCTCTCTTTCACAATCTCTTGTATCCAGATTGTACATGATTTTTATCGTCAAATGTTGATATGTACATATTTTATGCCTGTAAAAATAAAACTGACAAGAACAATAGGATAACTGAAAATTTTATTCATAGAAAATAGGAATACACGATAATGAAAAACGGATAACTCTTATCATTACATTACTGATAATATTGACTCAATTGTTCGACGTTTCATGAATTTTTGAATTGCTCGCCTTCTAGAGTCTGAATGCGGTAGGTTCATGGTCTAACAACACTGGAGATATGGTAAGGACTATGCTAGTTGTGTTTCAATTTATTCCCTTTCTGGATGACCTTTTTAACACATAATCACCTTCCTTCAAGCTGCTCGGCCTCACCTTCTGATTGTAGAACCGGGTTGTACTCTACTGGTAAGAAGCAACCCTTAGTGTTTCATTTTCCTTTACTTTTTATATGGGATCAAGATCTAGCCTTCTCATTAGTTCACTCCGTGGCAAATTGAAATTGAGTACACGACGATTGGGAAGGCCGATCTCGGTTGGAACTACTCTCTTTGTGCCAAAGGAAAACATATAGGGAGTTTCACCCGTGCCAATTCTGGGTGTGGCCCTGTAAGCCAATAGGATACTTTTCAGTTCATTAAATCAGTTTCCCTTTGCGTTATCCAACATTTTTTTAATTTCGTCTGATAACGTTTTGTTGGTGACCTCCGTTTGGCCATTGCATCAGGAATGTCCTGAGGCATAATGTAGCTTTTGAATCTTCGAGCGGATGCAGTAGTCCTCAAACTCTTAATTATCAAAATGTGTGCCACGATCAGTAACGAAAGTATAAGGCATACCATTATGAAAAATGATGTTCTTCTAAATGAATTTAAAGACTCTTTCATATGGTATCTCTATTAAGGGCTTTGCCTCCACCCACTTGGTGAAATAATCCACAGCAACCACCAAGTACATGAACCTACCTCTCGTCTTAGGTAAAAGGCCATCCAGATCAATTACCTAGATTACAAAAGTCCATGGGGATGTGATCAGTGTGAGAGATACTCTCAAAGGGTGATGGATCTTGGCGTACTTTTGACATTTCTTGCACTTTCTGGCATAGTCGGCGCAATCTTCTTTCATGGTAGGCTAGTAATAGCCGTGTGTAACAATACGCTTTACTAATGATCTTCTAGTTGAATGCGCCCCATAGCTCCCTTCATATACCTCTTTGATCAGATAGTTCCCTTCGGTGGGGGTGAATGCACCACAATAATGAAATAATGTACCTTCTCTTGTATAAGACTCCTGCTTTCAACGCTTAACTAACTGCCTTGTAGCATAGCTTTCTTGCTTCTTTTGGGTCATATGGCATATCGTCGATCTTAATGTAATCCCTTATTGGGTCCATCCATGATGGGATGAGGTTTACTTCTATGATGTTGATCATTTCCTTATCTATACTACGATGTGTAAGTATTTTAATTGGGACGGTTCTGCACAATTCTGTGCAAGTAGCTGAGGATAATCTTGCCAGTGCGGCTGCTCGAGCATTCCTCGTTCTAATATTCTCAGTATCCTAAACCATAGAAATCTGGTCAACCACTATTTTGTCTTAGCCAGGTACTTAATCCTTCTCTAGCTTTATAAAGTCTGAGTAATTGGTTGACGACTATTTGAGAGTCATTATGGGCTAAAATCTGTTTGGCTCTAAGTGACGAGGCTAATCCAAAGCCATTTATTAGTGCTTCATACTCAGTCTCATTATTAAATGCCTCAAACTAAAATAGATGCACGTATTCCACGTCTATCTCATCTAGCGTGGTGATGATAAGACCTACTTCACTACTTGTTGCACAAGATGATCCATCCACGAATAATTTTCAGACTGGGATTTCTCGGCCCAAATCTCCTACTATCAATTCTCCATATTTTAATAACTTTATTAACTTCTCATGGCCATGCACAAAATCTTCTCGGCTAGTTGAAGATTATGGAATATCCTTCCTGGGTTTTGATGTTGGCATAGTTGGGTTATTTCCCGGGGTGGTCTGTTCGTTCCTGTTTATAGGTGAACTCTCTTTTGTAGAAGTCTGCTCGATTTCCTTCATAACTGAGCTCTTTTTCTGAGAAGTCTACTTTGCCATAAGTGTTAAGCTCTCTTCCAAAGGATTCTTCTTAGAAGGTTTCTCTTCGTATGTGAATCCAACGATAAAGTCTTCCACGGCTTGGCCTTTGATAGCTGTTCTAGGTTCGTACTAGATGTCGTATTCTCCCAGTTCTACTGTTCAGACTATCAATCGTCCTGATTTCTTAGGTTTATGAAGAATTTTTTTGTAAAGGCAGATCGGTATAGACGATAATAATATGGGCTTAATAATACGGCTTCATCCTTCACGAGGCTTCGATTAGCGTAAAGGCTAATTTTTCCAGTCTGGGGTACCGGATTTTACTCCTTTATACGCTTTGCTAGTATAATATACTGGCTTTTGTATCCCTTCCTCCTGTCTCAACTGAGCCGAGCTAACAACAGATTCTGATACGGCTAAGTGCAGGTAGAGTTTTTCATTGAATATTAGTATTATTGAGAAAAGGTAGGACCTCAAATATTTCTTTATCTCTAGGAACGCAGTTTCACATTCGTCGTTCCATTCAAAAGTTTTACTTAAGACTTTAAATAAAGGTAGACATTTGTCAGTGGCTCTAGAGACGAACCTATTGAGCACAACAACATGTTATGTCAATCTCTACACCTCTTTTTTCGTCGCCAGTGACTGCATGTTAATCAAGGCCTGGATTTTTCTGGGATTAGCTTCGATCCTTTTCTGATTGAAAATAAGGCCCAAAAATAATCCCTCTTTCACCCTGAACATGCACTTGGTCGGATTAAGCTTCATCTGATGCTTCTGCAATCGGTTAGGGTTCGTGAGGGGATGATGATCTCCATCCTTTATCTCCCTGGGATCCTGTACTATTTATAGTTAGTTATTGGAGAATATTAAGAGACATGTGGAATGATTTTATAGGTCAGGAAATTACATATTTTACACGTGGTGGGACAGATAAGGATGAGTTTCTTATAGCACAAACAAAGTGGACATGTGCTTAAATTCATCACGTCCATAAGTGTCATCAGCGTGGCCCAAGAGCTTCTCTTACATGTATAGACAAACACAAGAGTAGTATTAACTGAATCTGCTAACTAGGTTAATTAACACTATGAGACATCTGTCAAGACAAGAGGTGGAGAGCATATATGAGTCGAACACATTTCTTCTTGGCTGATCATAATTGAATACTGAGGATGATCTCTCTCTTTCTCTACCCTTAGAAAGGGTACGTGTCATATTATGAAGGTTCCACGTGGTGTATTTCATTAATGGTAAAATAATTAATAAATATAAATTCATCTAGTCAATCAAATCCTTTCTTTATAAATGAAGTTGAAACTCTATTTATAACTAAAACTACTTCAAAGTACTAAATGATTATCATTTGAAAAATAAAACAACCCCGTGTGCTTTAAAATGAAAATATAGTTCCTAAAGAAATCTGACTTAAAGTCAACAAATGTTCAATTTAGCTTTAGAAGCAGAAGTAATCCAATAAATTATTAAAGCTAAATTGGTTTGATATAAAATTACAAAAGGAAAAAAGATAAATAAATAAAAGTACAAATGCATCCTATATGGTTTGATAGGATAAACCCACATCTACCACCTGAATTTCATAAAAACCAACTCAATGACAAAAGGTTATAAATCTAAACAATTATACTACGTGACACTACCAAATAATAGTACACGTATTATGCCTACTAAGGGAGTCACATTTGTTTCGTACTATTTTGGTGAAATTAAATTCAAAGTTAAATTTCTATATATAATGAAAAGAGGAAGCGTGAAGTGAAAATCTAAACAACGCGGAACAAGCCAGATTATACGAATTTGATTAAGTTAAAAAATAGAAACAAGTGCATATTAGATGAACAAATGTTTCATGATCTCTTCTTGAACTGTCTATCGATTAAAAATTTGGGTTTATAATGTTGCCAAGGCCTGAATAGTCTTCTTCTGGTTTCAATTTAATATCAACCTGAGAATATTTGCCTAAATATAAATAAACATGAAACAGGACGACTGGAGGATAATATTGAAGTCCAAGCACCTAATATTCACAGTTTTTTTTGTTATGAAGGGTAATTCCGGGCCAGCTTATGCGCACCTCAGACAAATCCCTCCACCCCGAACAAGGCTTTCAAAATAGGTGTTTAATTCCTGCAGTCCGTGACCCTAAGACGCAGTTGCCAAGGTTCGAACCTGAGTGCCTGGGTTTACAGCTACACCCGGTTACCACCTTGGACAACCCTTGGGGTTACAGCTTTGAATTGGAGCGATGGCTAACAAAACCATCACAAATAAACTTTGCTACTTCTTCTTCAACAATGTTAAAAGAATTCCAGATAAACAATGCTTCTATTATCCATGAGAAATTTCAAATTCTTAAGCAGTCTGGAGGTTTTAGAAATGTAATGTGTACGCAAATTGTCAAAAATTAAGATTTCGAGTGAGAGGCTCAAGAAACTTATGTTGGATAAGTATGAATTGTTTGTTGTCAATATTTGATACTCCAAATCTGATTTCAATTTTTATCAGGGGTTGTATAAGACCTATTAGTATTATGAACACTTGTACTCTTCTCCAAATCTTTATATACCATAAAATGTTATATAAGAGAGTTAATGACTCCTCTCTCTTAGATTGTCCACGTGGAACCCTCTACCGCTAAAACGAAAGGAAACAATTTATTCTCCCTGCGGCATCCAATTGTATTACACTCCCATCTGTCACATTCTTTGATGCATCTAATATGACTCTCTCTCTACCAAAATTTTCTCTCAACACCTTTAAACAAACGTCTCCATTTATTAGACATCCTGTCTCTTCTCTTCTCATCCCCGTCTCACGCTTTCTCTCCCTCCCTCCCCTTATTTGACTATAACAGTTATCTTCATCCCCACACCCTTCTTAATCGTTTCTATTCCTTCTTTGTTTATTTATTAAATTTGTAAATCTATATGAAGTGTAACACAAATATCTACATCACATAACAGATCTGGGTCTTTTTCTCTCTATTTTTTCCCTTATAGACCGTGGAAGTTTACGTCTGAGTCATCGGTGGGGAGGTCAGCGCAGCGAGTTCCCTCGCCCCCAAGATCGATCCACTACTTGGTCTCTCCACCCAAAAGATCGGACTGGAAGCGTCTCCGCACAGGTGACATTTCGCTTGGCGACATTATTGAGATTGCTAAGGTGATGCAGTCGAGGTCTGTGACTAAGGATCTTACGGGGATCGTACTGTCGGCTGTATTGTTGATGGGAAAAGTCCATGACTGAACTGTTCTTTCTCTGCCTTTGATAATGAGTCTTTTTGTATTTCAGTTTTGGGATATTTTTCGTTTTTCGTTTGAATATAAATCTCTAATTTATGAAGGAAAAAATGGTGACTATTGTTAAAAAAATGTAGAAATCGACAGTGATGATTGTAAAATATAACCATACCTATAGAAAAAGAGTCATAATATGAATTGTCGAATTTGGGTACTCCATTGAGATTTGTATATACATGTGATTTATATTTCTACATAATTTGATTCATATTATGATTGATGCTTCTATATGGTTTGTTTTATTGCTGTTTTCTTTTGTACCTACATGAATATGTGTAGGTTGGACAGGAGACCTTTATGTCCAGGTAAGCTACATTTTTTTGCAGAAAGTATGTTTGTTACAATATCTCAAAGAGTTATAGTGTTTGTCTCGAACAATTCTTATTTGAACTGGTCATGCATCTTTTGACTGGATATCACAGGTTCACCAATTCATTTGATATTCGAGTAGAACTAGAAGGATAATATTAAATCTTATTTTTTGTAGTAAAGATAAGTAGAACCAATAGGGAGTGAGAGTGAAGTCAAATTGAATGTTTGTTCTCCATGTAAATATAGTGAATAATGTATGATTTTTTTTATATAAGTTGATTGACTGATGTTTCCAATCATTAATAAAAATATAGAGAAAGTTTATATGAAGCACCTAGCGACCGCATTCCCTTTTTTATTGTTTCTTTTCTTTTGTTTTTAACAATTAATATAAAAATAGTTTTTTATATTAAAAAAACTGTTTTTCTATTAGTATTCAAAAAATTGATTTTTATTAAATTTAAAGAAATATTTTTAATTTTAATAAAAAAAATTATGTTAATTGACATGACATTGCGATTGATTAGTGGCGTGGACCCACATTCCTGGACCCACATCATTTGTTAAATGTGGGTCCGCGGCAACTGCACTAATTAATCGCGATATTTTATTGACATGATATCACAATTGATTAGTGCCGCTGACGCGAACCCATATTCTCGGACCCACATCATTTGTTGAATGGGGATCCGCGCCAGCAGCACTAATCAATTTCGAATCTTAGACATCCAATTAAACAATTTTTTTTATTAAAATTAAAAAAAAATGTTGTTTTTAATTAAAAATCTGTTTTATAGCTTTTTTTTATAGTAAATATAGTTTTTTTAATTTATGAAAAAAAAAATATTTTTAAATTTTAACAAAAAAAAGGTTTAATTTTAATTAAAAAAACTTTTTTTATATTAATAGATTTTTTTTATATCAATTGTTAAGAACAAACGAATAAGAAACTTAAAAAAAATGAAAAATGCGATCGCCAGGCGGTACCCAGGTGGTTCATCTAGAATTGCTCTTAAATATATATGTATGGTAGGAGGTCTAGACTACTTTTTAATCATTGATTTTTTAGGTATTAGAGCGATAATTGATCTGAATTCTAAGAATCGAACAATATCAATGCTACTCCCGATACTTTATTGATAGATGTTGCAAATAGTCTTCTACTAGCATGGAACCCGCGCGATGCACGGGCGTAATTGTAGAAGACGATAAATCTTTAAAAGGTAGGAAATGAATTGACTCTCTAAACTCGACTATTGAGTTCGGATGCTTTAGCGAAAATTTTAATGTTTGTGGGAAATATTGTGGTGCCCAAAATGTCTGATGACGTTACAAACCCGTTAGTTTGTTTCACGCACTATCTAAGCCGCACTTATAACTTTATAAATGGAGTTGAGTCTAAATACGATTTCTTTATAACTATTTTCCAATACATTTTTTAGATTTTTTTTTAAAAGAAAGTTAAAAGTGGTGTTTTGTTTTAAATAAAAAAGTAATAGTAAAAGTTATAATAAAATTTTTACTATAAATGCGAACTTTTTCATAAATATAAAAAATTGATTTTTTTTTAAATTTTCATTATGAAGTGACTTTTTTATAAATACTTTTTTATTATTATAAAGTTTCTCTTTATAAATAAAAATATTTACGAATTTGACAAATTTCTATGCGATATCCACTTTCTCATTATCTAAAAATAACACAAATGAGGATGTATTAGAATACCAAAACAAACAAAAAAGTTTCCTAACATAAACAAACAAACAAAGTAGACCTGATTAGAATGAAAAAAAACAAAAGAGAAAAAAAATCTATAAGTTCATATGAAAATGAAATTCCTAATAAAAGAAATATTTAATTTCTATATAAAACAAACACTAAATTAAAATGAATCCCCACCCAAAGCAGATTAAAAAAGCTGAAAACCAGAATGGGACCAACCCTCTAATTTGGAACATCCAACACGAATTAGGCCAAACGTCAGGGATCTTGATGCCGTAAGTCCTATTCGGAGGGATTCATCCAGTCAACCTGCTACCAATTCTATAAAACAGGCGAAGACACTGGTGTCTTTTAAGATGCTCGGAGAGAGAGATGGGAGATGAAGAGGTTGGAAGTCATAAAGCATCCAATCTCTTAATCAAATACACAATGCCGACTGAATTGCAAAATAAATGAATCCTCATTAAACTCATTTTCTATTATTTTAGAAGTATAATATAGATGTGTATCAATCCCTTTGCATGGGTCGGGTTTTAGTTCCACACGACCCGATAAAGTATTTATTTGAGGTATCTTCTACTCGATGCTTCTATTTCAATGTCGAAAATATAATAAACTTTTCAATGTGTCTCAGTTGTTTTTATTACCTCTTGCGCATATTATGTCCTCATTACATATATACCAAGATCTTTATGCGTTTTCCTTGATTTATATATTTCACAGATATTGACTTTTGTGTTTTCCTTTTTCTTTTAATTTTTTATTATGTCTTTTGATTTCGCAGCAGTTTTGTTTTTTTTATAATTTTTTGTACACTATAAAGGCAATAACATACATGCCACTAAGAGAAACCCTTATGGGTAGGATAAACCCATATATATGCGGTATATATGTATGTTCTGGGTATGGTAGAACTACAAATATAGCTGTTGGTAAGGTAAAAAATAAAAAGATACAATTGTACTAGTTAGTTTTTTGTGGGATCCACTCTCAAAACGGAACATCTTGTTCCGCGCAAGGAAGGAAAAAAAAGAGGCTAAAGCGAAACATCATGTTTCATTCAAGCTTAAACCCATTTCCCCTATTTCTATTTTGACCCCCAAATTATTCAAACAGTTGAACGGCTATTTATCCAATGGTTATTTTTTTTTTTTTATAAATAGGAGGTTCAAAACACTATCTTCATTTTCATTTATATTTTTATTCTAAACACTCTCTATTTTGATTTATATTTTTATTCAAAACACTCTCTAGTATATTCATTTTAATTATTACGAAAAATAATTTTTTTAGGTGCAATAAATATTATTTATTTACCCAAAAATAATTTTGAAAATTTTATATTGGCTTAAAAAAATTTTGTGATTATTTACAATGGTTCGCGGTCAAAATATGTCTCAATACGACGATGAAGTGTTATGCACCGCTTATGTAAATCGAACAAATGATGGTTTATGAGGAACTAATCGACCTAGCACATTATTTTGGGATGCGGTCACCAAGAATATAATACAACGACGGGTATCACTGGACGTCGGACGGGAGCCAGCCTACAAACCCTCTACAGAAAAATTTCGAGACACGTAATGTTATATGTTTCTAAATTGAAAGATGCATCGATGACAAATCGTGGTAGTGGGACTGTGAACACAGATTGGGTAAAATCACTTATATCTTTTGTAATTTTTTTTAAATATTATTTCTCGTAAATCCGTTGCTAACGAGTTAATAAAATTACATTGTCGTTTTATTTCAGGTTACTGCAGCTAATCTAGTATTCCAGCGAGAGAACAAGGTAAAATCATTTAATTTTGAATCTTGTTACCAAATTTTAAAAGAAATCCACAAATTTCAAATTTCCCAAGCATTTTTAGACTCCCCTCAATTTCATTTTGATTCACCAATGACGGGTACGACAGAAAGTGAAGGAAATCTGAATATTGAGTTTCCCCCAGGAAATTCCAAAGATGGGGCAGAAGTTAATATAGAAAGGCCTTATCCGAGGCCACCTGGAAGGAAAGAGATGAAGGAACGGGATAAGGCAAAGCGAAGGCTACAAACATTGAGGTGAACTGAGAAATACTTAGTAGTTGCTCTTCGTTCAATGAATCATTTGAGCAATCATGTTAGGCTGATCGTGTACGTGACGAAGAGGCCCGTGAGGGGCTTAAACATTCACTGCAACTTAAGGAGCGAAGTTTGGAGCTCAACGAACGCAGTATATTGTCTATGGAGAGGAAAGATATGCGTGAACAAATATTGTTTGATCAAAAAATTCTGAGCACTGGCACCTCAAACATGAATTCATCCCAAAGGAGTACCATGAATACCTCGTGCTTAATATACTCAACAAAGAACGGGGCCAATATGGGCAATCAAACTTTCCAAATTATCCATCACATGGAGGTCATTCTGGATTTTAAAATTTCTATGCTTCTGACTATGTAACTTGTTATTTATTTTTATCATTTGTTCTACTTTGTAATATGATTATAAAAATTGTGAAATGAATTTGCTTCAAATTTCCATACATAAACATTAGTTGGGTACAATATTAACGATACAACATTAATAATAAACATAACAATGTAACAACATTACAAAAGAAACATAAACTGGGTAAAATCACACAGTGTTATTGGCAAACTTTTCCCAAACATGTTCAACGAGATCTGCACGTAGCTGTAAATGCTTCCTCTTGTCGTGCATGTGCATTGTCCTAGACTTGATCGCATAATGTTGCTCGAGAGAGTTTCGAAACATTGGAATCGGGTCAGGCGGGAAGTCGTATTCCTCTCTCCAATCACAATCACGCCTCTCGTCTTCAACAATCATGTTGTGCATTATGATGCACGAATGCATAATAGATGACAATTTATCCTTGCTCCAGAGTTTTTTCGGCGTATGAACGAATGCGAACCTAAGTTGCAGGACACCAAACGCTTGTTCCACATCTTTTCTTGCCCCCTCTTGCACTTGAGCGAAAAGTTTTTCCTTTTTGTTGGTTGGCCTTATAAAAGTTTGCACTAATGATGCGTAAGGCGGATAAATGCCATCCGCTAAAAAATACCCCATATCATAGATGTTGTTATCTATCTAAAAATGGATTGGTGGAGTTTTATCGTGGACAATATCGGAGAAAACACTTGATCGATTCAATACATTAATGTCATTACAACTACCCGACATCCCAAAAAATGACCTCCATATCCAAAGGTCATGTGATGCTACCGCCTCTAGTATAATTGTCGATGACTTTTTATGTCCAGTATATTTCCCATGCCATTCGGTTGGATAATTTTTCCACTCCCAATGCATGCAGTCTATTCTCCCCAACATTACGAGCAATCTACGCGCCACATTTTGTTCGATAAGCCTTTGCACATCGAGAGCCGCAGGCTTCTGTTATACTCTGGGCCAAATATCCCCACAATGTCAAGGGATAATCGAATCAATGCCTTCTGGGTTGTGGATTCCCCTATACACAGGTGCTCTCCCTTGATATCTGCAGAAGACCCATATGCTAACATTCGCAGAGCAGAAATGATTTTTTGATGTGAGGACAGGACAAGACGACCAAGTGCATCTGGTTTTTGTATGAACCAGGAGTCGTAACTACATACAACATCATGAATACGTCCATATAGGGATCGATTCATTCTAAAACGTCGTCGGAAATGGTAGTCTTTGTATACTGATGCTTCACCAAAGTAGTCGGCGATTAGTCTATTATGGCCGATCTATCTGGTGCGACATATCGTCTTCGTAGTTTGATCCTCCTGGGAATTGCATACTATGTTATGAAGGGCCATATTTTGAATTTATTGCATATGGCCCATAACTATTTTCTTTTTCTTTTTTGGCTATATTTGACTGGACGGTTTTCATGGCTTGTATTTCTTCATATTCTTCCATCTCACTGTGGTATGACGTTTGATCAGCAAAGAGAATTTGGTGCTTTTCCATTTTTAATAGGTTGTAATATGTTGATGAACTTAAAGTATCATCTATTTTAGGTTTTATAAGGTTTACGGTGGAAGATCTAGGGCGGAATATTTAGAGCGGAAGATGTAGCTCGGACCACATTAGACGGAATTAAGAAGGCAAAATATATTGAGCGGATAATCTAGGGCGAAAGATCTAGCTCGGATTATACTGGGCAGAAGAACAAGGGCGAAAAATCTAGGACGGTTTATATGGTTAATTATACCGCTATAAATGTGAATGGCCACATTGACTGTTAATGTGCACAATGGCAGGTTGCGAAGATGTGATTGATGAGTTTTTAGCTGAAGCCTTGATAGATTCATTCCCACGTGGTCTTTTTGGTTGTGAGATTAACCAAATTAATGATCTACGAACCCCTTGGCAAATAATTATCGACAAATATCATGAGTTGCTACCTAGGCACGATTATCAGAGCCCACGTAACTTGATGGATTGATGGTTGGAAATTAAAGACGACATTGAGGAATTTGATAACATTTTCAATAGGGTTGAACAAGATATGAAACCATTGGATGAGGACGACGATCCATATGAGGAGGCAGTGAATTCATACATTCGCACGTTTGGTGAGAATTTTGAAGGCCTAATGACATGGTGTGCGTTGAGGAGAAATGCTTATTGGAAGGACTTTTACTAGTTTTTCTTTCATATCCTCTAAATAAATCCAGGGCATCTGCTTTTCATATTAATTTGAATCATTGCATGTTTATTACTATCTTGTTTATCGTTAAATTAAATGTAACGGATATAATGTAATGGAATTATATAGTTACAATTATGCTATAAACAATAAGCTCATTTGGTATTCGACACATTACAATTTATATTTCATAATTATCGAAATTTCAATCTACATCATCCAAATTTACAGCATCAGACATGTCATAATTTTACGTTGATGTACTGGGGTGTCTTGTATATTCTTGGGAACCAATATCATCCATGTGCGGTTGATACACTGTGGTCGTAGGTCGGGGATCTTCTGTGGGGGTGAAAAAGGCCCATAGTGTACCACTAAAAAAATTAGGTGGGGGAGCAGTTCGCTCGTGAGATACACCTAACTCTTAAAGCTTCCTTATAGCTATATCCAACTCATGACTCCAATAGTTATTAAGATGCATGGATGCACCTAATGCGGTGGCTCTAGAGGATTTCCAGTAATCTGAGAATTCCCGACTAGTAAATAAGAGGTCATCATATGCGGGCAATTCTTCGTCGACCGTAATCCTGTCTAGCCGTGGGACCAGAATCAATATGGGTACACCTGCATGACTGCAAAATGGTAGATCTCAAGTCATTTGTGGTTGAGTGGGATGTACCCGACCTGTGGGAGTCTCATAAGCGCCAAGTGCCTGTGAAGGGACAGTCAGTATTTGGATGTGGTATGACAGTGCGTTGGGACTTATGACATCCGTGTTGACTTCTCGGTAGAGGGGTGGCATTACAAGTCCTATGGACACTTGCTTCCAGTAACGGTCATACATGGGTTGAGAAATAATAGATACGCTGGGGTCCATCTCGTCAATAATATTTCCATGCCTATCAGGGTGAAAGGGTATCATCATCATTTGCGTGGGATGGTCATTTAGAATGCAAATTTCACCGGTGATCTGTCGGCGGCATCGATCACCTAAGTAATATATCCCCCCATATTGAGGATCCATAAGAACACATCGTTTCAATGATATGTACTTCCATGTTGAACATAGGCATTCATCTCCATAGTAGACCCTGATTAAGGTAGCCAATTGATTGAACCTGGCGATCGCATTTCAATTTGACTCTGGGCAGTGGGAAAATTATACTGGATTGAGCCCTTTGTCTGCTTATGATTTAACCGATTTTCTTTCTTCCATCGATTAATCCTAGGCCAGCAGTCACTAGTATCTTCCCTCAATAAGGGACACGTCCGTTGTATGTATTCAAACCCGAAAAATTGCAATACAAAAATGAGTATTATTAAACCATAATTTTTTTATTAATTATATATTAAATACATATAATTTCACTTTTTAACACTTACCAAAATGAGTTGTCAAAAACAATTCATAGAGTCTACGCGACATCTTGACAAGAGATGGAGAGAGTATTATATGCGAGCTAGAATTGCCGAACCCCAATCGTATGATCCCACAATCTCCAAATCCTCCAAAGCAGCCAACCAACCAATAGGAACGCTATCTCTTGCGGTCGGAAAAAAAATATATCCCCCACAAAAAATAAAGATGCCCTAGCAGTGTCCTCAGGGCCAACAATGACAGTATTTAACTTTATGGCCTCAAACCACTTATTTAAGCTCGACACTTTCACCCCACAAGAATCACTACAATTTGGTTCAATGCTGAGAAAGTATCAATGTATAATGTCACCCCGGATTTGTGTTTTCCCGTCAAGTACGATCAAGTATTTTCTATCATCCATCGGTACCATAGGACCTCTTTTGATGGGAATACCTGTAAGATGAGAAGGATAACAATCAATTGTAAATTTAATTATTGTACTAATCAATGTTATTACTGAAGTAATTTTGATATACAAAAACTAACCAGTCAAAATCGTAAAATCATAAGGAGTATTGGTCAGCTCCCCGGTAGGTATTTGGAACGTGTTAGTTGTATCCGACGAACGCTCACCGAGCGCTTGTACCAATTCCCAACTTGTCTTGGGAATTTGAGCGTCCAATAATTCTCCCCAACCGCTACGGTGTATAAAATGTATGACCTCGGGAGATGTCTTTAAATATTTGTACGTGGCTCTAAGACTATGCCAATTGCCACGCATTTTTATTGAGTTGCCATTTGTGGCCGTGTCCAGAGAAGGTTTAATGTGATCTCCGTCGTCCACTATACGCCTATAGTTTTCAAAAACTATAGGTCGCTCGGAAGTAGTAATTTCGGGCTCTTGCCTTCCTTCTCCAATTTTTTAGAGACTTTCTAGCCCCAATAGCCCGTCTAATTTTTTTTTTCCAATTTGTTCCATTATCAACACTGCAATGTCAACAAAAAAGTTATTAATTTTCTAGCATATTGGGTAATGAATATATAAATATTATGTAATATTTTATTTGCTAAAAAAATTAAAGTATATTCATTTTTGGCCAATCAATAAATTTTTAGCCCCTTTGGCTATACAATATCACGTCTATATAATTAGAATTTTTCTGTCTAAATATATTGGCTAAAATTTGATTTACATGATAATTACTAATTACCTAATAAATACATCACTTAAAAAAAATAGAACATATAATTATTTTAAAAACATAACAAAACAGATAATTTCTTAAATAATTTCTTATAAACATTCACTAATTTATTATAAACATTCACTTATAGTGGACGACGGAGGGTCCGTTTGGTTGCAAGTGGGCAAAAGAGTGGGCATGGCAAAAATTACCTAGGCAAATTTTGCCTAGGCAAATTTTACCTAGGCAAATTTACATGAGGCTATCAAACAACCATTAGGCGAAATTAAAATCAATCCAATTAATTTATTTAAAAACAGTTTTTACATTATATTCAAAATTGTTAAAAACAGTTTTTACAATATTATTATATTACAGTTTTTTTAAAAAATTGTAAAACATTTTCTTAACAATTTTTTATAATATTAAAATCAGTTTTTAAAATATTACAAAACAATTTTTAAATATTCACAACAGTTTTTTTTAACTATTTAAAATATTTTTTTAATTTTGTTTTTAAACTTTAAAACTGTTTTTATATTATATTCAAAACAGTTTTTAAAATTGTTTTCTAATATTAAAAACAGTTTTTAAAATATTACAAAACAATTTTTAAACATTCACAACAGCTTTTTTAAACTATTTAAAACAGTTTTAAAAAATGTTTTTTAAAACTTTAAAACAGTTTTTATAATATATCCAAAACAGTTTTAAAAAATGTTAAAAACTGTTTTTATAATATTTTTATAATACGGTTTTTAAAAAAATTGTAAAACATTTTCTTAACAATTTTTTCTAATATTAAAAACAGTTTTCAAAACATTAGTTTGTAAAACATTTTCTGAACAATTTTTTCTAATATTAAAAAAAGTTTTCAAAACATTAGAAAATAATTTTTAAATATTTATAACAGTTTTTTTAACTATTTAAAACAGTTTTTAAAATTATTTTTCAAAACACTAAAACTGTTTTTATAATATTTTCACAAAAGTTTTTAAAAATGTTAAAAAACAGTTTTTACAATATTTTGTTAATACGATTTTTAAAAAAATTGCAAAACATTTTCTTAACAATTTTTTATAATATTAAAAACAGTTTTTAAAATATTGTAAAACAGTTTTTAAATATTCATAACAGTTTTTTAATTATTTAAAACAGTTTTTAAATTATTTTTTAAAACATTAAAACCGTTTAAGAAGTTGGCAAATTTGTTGGCAAATATTTCCCACTCAAATAGGTAAGCATAATTTGCCCACAGATTGTGCATAGGAGGTGTTGTACATTGGCAAATAATGCCTAGGCAAATTTTGCAACCAAACAGCCAAAATGTGGACAAATTTTCTTATTTGCCAACTTTTTGGCATTTGCCTAGGCAAAAAAGGGCAACCAAACGGACCCTTAAATACTTTCTTATAAACATAAACGAACAAAAACATAACGGATAATAAAATATTTACTAATTAATTTATTATAAACATTCATTTAAATAATTTCTTATAAACAGAACCGAACAAAAACATAACAGATAATTAAACATTTACTAATTAGTTTTTTTTATAAACATTCACTTAAATAACTTCTTATAAACATAACCAAATAAAAACATAATGGATAATTAAACATTTACTAATTATAATAAGAAATTATTTAAACAAAATAATTGCTGATATTCTGTACATAAGGATTGGTTAACTAAATAAATAAAACATTAAGTAATAAGTAATTAAATAGAACATTAAAATTAACAAATAAATAATTTACAAGAAAACATAAAAGGAGAGGATTTACCTGATTATACTAGCTAGATGTTGTTTTTTTTTTCCAGTGATAAAAATGATTTACGGTGGGATGATTTAAATAAGGTTGTTGAATTTAATTTTGTGGTTGGAATGTAGGTAGGGTAGTTGAGGTAATAAATTTGAGGGAAAACGTAATAGGTTAAATCATTTAGGGTGGAAAATTGAAATTCAAAAAACCTTAAGCGGAAACCTTAAGCGGAACATCATGTTCCGCTCAAGGGTCCAAACCTTTAGCCCAAAACAACAGCATTTACACTATTTTTCCTACCACTATTCTATGTTTGGCCTACCCACAACAAATTCCTTAATTTTTTGTATATGTTTTTGGACTAGTTGACGCTTAATTTGAACTACCCATAAGGGTTGCTCTAAGTGAATGAAATGACTATCACATTTGGTTAACCCGTCCACCGAGCGAGTTTACACTTAGCTCATATTGAATCCTAACGTCAGAGTCACAACATTGAATTGCTTGATGAATCAATAAAGAATTCTTATTCTTTTGAATATTAATACTAAACGAACTAATGTTTGTCTTTTAAAATTATCAAGCGATGGTAGATTCTATAACAACCTAATATGGTAGAAATTTGGTTATAAAACCTACTTCCATCCTATGTAGCACTAGCCGGCTATGGCACCCTATTATTCCTCTTATAATCTCAATTTTCGTGTTGAAATTGCTGAATAACTGACATTGCTTGAGGTGTGTAAAAAGATATTGTGAATTTTCGGGGACTGGACAAGGGATTGAACTAGTGAGATGAAATTCTGTTGTACTTACTCGTAAACCAAAAGATCAAAAAATAAGAAGCTCTTTATACCCATTCAAGAGAAGACCAATTATACAATTTATTACTGCATTTGATTGGTCAAAGCCTAATTATACAGTTGAAATAAAATAAAACATATGAGGATGCCACCTACTTTAACCACAATAGAAAATCCAAACTACTTTAACTGAACACAATAAATCATGACTAATGTCTCAACTAAATCTTATATATTTGTTGACGTCATTTTTTAATCTAGTTTATTTGGAGATGCCAGTTATCAATATGTGCACAAGTGTATGCGAGATTGAAGTTGGCTTACGAAATGAGACATAAATGCATTTCAAGTCTTCCCTTTTATATTAATGTCACAAATCACAAGTATTCACATTATCATAGCCTAATAAGCACAAACCTGTATACTGAATGTCTGATAGAAATATGGGTTTTTACTGCAATACCTTTAGCCCTAGCTGACCATCCTTACAATTCTTTTTTATACACCTTTAATACCAGGGGCGTAACCAGGATTTTATATCTGGGCGGGAGCTCCCGAGCCGAATTTTTTTGAGGTTATTTTTGAGTATTTACTTAAAAATAATAAAAAAATATAGGTGCAAAATAATGCCCAAAATAATGGTTTGTATAGTTTTTTTTTGAAGTGGATCATTGAGGTTTGATTGGTTGGGTGGGTTAGTTTTTTTTTTGTTTGGTGGGCTGTGATGTATTACGCCTTAAAATTTAGACTAATTTTTTTTTAAAACTGACCTGGGCTTGAGCCCGGCCAAGCCCCCCACTTAGCTACGCCCCTGTTTAATACCCATAATAAATGTGAACTTTGCAATTTCACTTTCCTTCAAACTTCTTCTAAGCAAAAAACTCCAAAGTGATAAGAATCATTACTAGATGCCAAGGAAGCTATAGATGCGAAATGGTTCAAAGGTACATGGTATACATGAGGAAACAAATATTACAAATAAGAGCGGGTCACTTATCTGCAAGGCCCGGTCTATAGTTTTCGGGGCCCAAGATGAAAAAACAAAATTAAAACCCTTTTACATAAAAAAATTCAAATTAAAAAAAATGTGTTCTTCTTGCATTTTTCGATGTAAATACAATTTTAATATATTAAAATCGAAATTACGATTTACACCACTTGGTACAACCTAACGTAAATAAAAATCGAACCGTGCGGTTTGCAATAAAATCGATTTTTTTCGATAAATTCCGAAATAACAAGAAATTAAAAAAAATCTTCAAGTAGAAAACTAAACCATGGCCAAAATAATTGAAAGCCAAAATTTTAAAATTAACTTTAGGCCTACTTATAATGTGTTCTTGACATTTTGAGCTGAATTTTTGAACTTTTAACATTCCAGGAAATGTAATACCCACCACCAATATTTTATAATTTTATTATTTTTTCCGCACAAGTTGCAATAATATAAAAAACTTGGGACTTGGGTCATTATGATTAAGTTTATAGTTGCAATTGACCATTTTAGGGTCTTGATGATAATTGTTGGAAGATCGTGAGTAAAAAAATGGAAAATTTAGGAAGATAATCGTTCGAACGAGATTGCAGTCTCGTTTGAATGAAGATATGTCATTTGAAAGAGGAACCCAGATCGTTTGAAGAAGAGATCAAGCGAGGATCGAACGAGACCCAACTTCATACCTGAACAAATTCGTTCGAAGGTCGTTCGAAGGCTAGTTTGAATGAGAAGCCATTCTCGTGCGAACGATAGGCCATTCTCGTTCGAACGAGCGCACCCAAAATTTTAAGTTCGGGTTACCCTTGTGTGATGTCACATTTTGAGCCGTTGGATTGATGAGATATCAAGCTCTAGTGAGCCCAAATTGGGCAAATACGGGATTTAAAAGTTTAGGGATATTTTTATAAGGGTTTTACGGGTTATTTGAATTTATTTGAGTTTGAAGAAGAGAGAGAAAGAGTGGGGAGTGGGTCTCCCCAACATTTCTTCCCATCTCTCCGTCACAAACCACCATCCCACCACTATATACCACCTTAGTTTGCAATTATTCTTCCAAATTTGAGCCATACATACCCATTTCTACCATCGTTGAGTAGAGCTATGAATTTATGGAGTTGTTGATAGGGGTTTTTGGAGAAGATGAAGAGGGAAGATTAATGGAGTTGAAGGGGTTTTACTTTGAGCTTTTATGGCGCATGCTTGTGGCGCTAGGCAACCTCTTTGAGGCCACCTTAGGAGGTGGGAGGTTGTCATCTTCTTATACATTCCATCCAACCATTGTTGGAGTTTTATTTGAGGCGAAAAAACTCTACTCTTAGTACTAAGACTCTATTTGCATATTCGTAGTCTTGTAATTGGATTATAAGAGTAGGATGTATTTAAGTAAAATGACAGATTTCAAGTAAACTTGGTTTTAAAATTTTTTATGAAATATAAATGTTGTAAGAATGCTATTTTATTGAGAGTGAAATTTGAAGAAACATTTCAAAGTTTCCTTGAAATAAAGATTGGGATTTTTATGAAAATGGTGTATTTTAGAGGTTTGATGCTAAATATTTTATGAAATAAAATGTTTTGAAAATGATCTCTATCTTCCTAGAATATTTTGGTGAAATAATGTTCTAAAGTTTCTTACATGATTAAGATTTATAAAAGTTGGACATTTGTTGAGTTTTGAAGAAATAAAAATGTCTTTTTTGTCCTGAAAAGTATATTTTGCAACTATCATGAATTTCTAGAATGAAATATTTGTTTGACCCATTTAATGGGATTTTTGGAATTAAAATCTAATTTCTTATGCATGTAAACTTGTAGTATTTCGATAATGAACACATAAACAAGTTTAGTGAAGGCTTAAGTGGGTTTAAACACGAAAAAAGGAAAATAGAAATTCTGCTCTTTAAGGTGTGTGATAAAGATGTTGAAGGTGTAATAAGTGTAAGGTTGTAAGAATATATGTGTTAATAAAAAAAATGGCATTTTCTTATAAAGTAGTCTTCAAATGTAATTAGATTTCTTTGATAAAGAAAGTGAAGAAATATCTAACTCGGAAAATGATTAGAAAAGGTGTTGAATAAGTGTTAATGGGTTAAAACATTGAGAAGTTGGTGTGTATGACTTAATAATGTCTTGGGAGATTAACACTTATGAAATTGGAAGAAAAATGACAAGTTTGAAAACAAAAAGGGTTAAATGGTAATTTTATGTAAAGTGGAATATTTTTATGATATAAAAATATTGGAAAAGGTGTTATACAAAATGGTTCTAAATGAACATGATTTTGAAATAAAAATCAATGCTAAGTATAAAGGATATGAAATCATGATTTTCACAGTGTAACACAAGTTAGGGTGAAACTCCGGGTTGTGGCTTCGGCCCGATAAAAGGAAAAGTGAAATAATGTGGATATTTGCAAAATGTTAAAACACATTAATAAGGACTCGGATGACATCGGGATAATATTAAGGAGCGCCTGGAGCCCTGGGGTGAAAACCCAAAATCACTGGCCGGAGCATTTGTTGCGCATAGCTGACGATGTGGAGTTTGTTAAAGTATGCGATTATTGAAAGATTCCGAGAAAAAGATAATAAAATTGGAATATGTCAAGAAATGGGTTGTGTGGTGAATATGTGAAAATACAACCTAACTTGAATGAATTAATAAATGTTCCAGTAAAGGTTTAAGTGGACAAGTAATGTGAAAATTGACCAATGCCCATAAAGTATAGGAAATGTAATGTGTATTCGTTAAATGGGTAAGTTTTAATCCGTAATTAACACAAGGGTGCGTTTATGAGAGGTTTTCAAAAAAAAAAAATAAGTATTTTCTAACACGGTGTTGCGTGTGTTGGAAGGATGATTTTCAATGAAGATACTAAAGTGAATTGGTGTAAGTGAAAGGTGTAATTTCGGTAAATCAATCATTTTCGGTTAAAGAAAGTGCATTTGTTTCAAGCATTTAACCGGATGTGTTAAATGAAAGGATAAATGTCGACTTAATTAAAAGGAAGTTCTTTTACGAGATTATGAGTATATATATATGGTAGTTGCTTATGTACGTAGGTATAACGTGTTAGAGTCTTTTTTTTCCCGTTCGATTCTATATTGCATTTTGTAATTTTTCACTGGGCATTCGTTGCATTCCCTTATTTTTATCATGGCAGGTGGGGTGCGGTTTTGTATTTTGAGAGCGTTGCACACGTAAGTATTCTTTTTATATTACGTTAGTAACTCTATATGCTTGGAACCTAGGGATGCTTTCCACGGGTCCTTCATGTAGCTTAATTTTAAATGGGAGTCGCATGATATACAACTCAAATGTCAGTTAAATAAAACTGGATTAGCAAAATTATATAGGTTGCTTCACTGCACTTCACACCTAATGCTTGGGTCGGACCGGGTTGGCCACGGGTAACCCATAAATCAGGGTCAAGGCGTTACAAATGGTATCAGAGCTCTAGATTCGAGGTACCTTTTGGGAGTGACGTGATGAGGTCGGTAGTTGATCTTTCGACGTCAATGTTGGTTTTGGGTCGGTCACGCTAGATTGGTGACGGTTTCAGTTCGTGTTCTCAGTGGTAAATTCAAGGAGACGTGCATGACGGATAAGTGGCATATGATCAATTTAGTTGTTATTAATCGCTTTCGCGCTTCTGATGAAGATATGTTGGTAACATGCAGGTATATGTGTGAGCATACAGTGGCAACACCACGATTTTTAGTGTGGGTGCTTGTGTATCAACTTTTGATGATATTAGAGGTCTGTTGAGGTGTTGATAAAGCTTAATAATGTCCGTTGAATTAGAAACATGAATTTGGTAGAGCCAGCTATGGAGATTTGGTGACTAGAGTGTCATTCCTAGGCAATGTTGGTTGTGATAAGAATGCATTGAGTTTCGGGGTGCGATACTTTTGGATGGATAATAGGATGATATAACTAGGCAAATTTGATCCTTGGGTAGTATCGTGTTGTATGACAGTTGGTGATTCAGTAGAGATGAGGAACCTATTGGTCAAACACTTGGGGATGTGTACTCAGTTTTAGTCGATGAATTATTGTTATTGTGGGTAAGTGTCTTGGCAGTTGTTGATTGAAAGTTGTACCTTGCAAGGTATGATGATGAGAGTTACGAAAAAATTGCAGTAAATATGTTACATGTGCAACGGTGATAGTTAGATAGGCTTAGAAGTGAACTCTAGTCCTCCATGTCAGGGTTTTAGGAGTTATGATGCGATTTTAAGGGATAGGATCTTTAGTGATGTCGACGATGCAGACCTAAGGGTTTATAGGTTATAGACGATGTCGTGTATCCTACTAGAATCCTTAATGGTGTTAGTTTGTGGTTTAGTACGTGGCCTAGGGGTCACAACCATTTATAGAAAGATAAGATTATTATCTAAGTGTAAGGGACATTTTAGTGGCTTAATTAATGGCTAAATGCGAGGTAATCCTAGTGTAAATGTGGTTCAAGATCATCTTGGAGTATCCGTAGGACTAATTGTGTGTGGCATCATTAGGAATAAAAATCGACTTATTGTGACGTCTTAAGGTGTTCAATGGTCAAGGTGTGACATGTGTTGAAGCTCGTAGATGTGGGTATTAAGGAGTTGGTAGAGCGTACCTAAGATGAGAAAGTCATGGATGATGAAATCTTGTTGAGTTGAGGAATATTACATGGAGTATATTTGGTGCCCTTAGGAAACTAGTTCATTCCAGTGTCTTGGAGATAATCGTAGTGAAGGTCAGGTAATGACCACATGCAAGTGGTGTGGCACTTGATTTTGAGGAGTTCCAAGAAATGTATTCGGGATTTAGATTGATGATGTCACATGGAGACTTGAAGGTGGCACCCCAAAAAGGGAGATATCGAAACATGATTAGAATATTGGCATGTGTCGATAATATAAGTTAGGATAACCCAAGCAAGATAGGGACCAGTTCTTGGCACGTCTTTCCAAGTCGGTACGGATAAGAAAATGTAGCCCCCGTATGGTACTCACTACCCTTGATATGACAATAATGATCGGTGTGGCCGTCATTTAAGTTCAGTTTGGGTAGAACTCAAAGATGAGCTCAGTGAAAACCTTGTGTCGTTAAAGGTTAATTATAAGGTGAATGATTCGCTTAATGGGGTTCTTCCTAAGGAGACGTTGGGATGAGATCACGGTATGACAATGACCTTGGTGTGTTAAGTTGGTCACGATGTCACTAGAAATGTGGACAAGGTCGTCTTGACAGAGGCATTAGTATTTGCCAGCCAAAGTGGTTCGTGCGTGTCAAGGATGTGAGGGGAAGAGCCTTACTCCTAAGGAGGGAAGTCTGGCATTTGACTTTCCAGAAAACAATAGGTTTGATCATTGCTTTCGCCTTTCGAGGATTAATTGTTGTGATTCTATTCATTACGGTTAATGACTCAATTCAGGGTGGGTGGCTAGAACGATACCAGCGAGAACATCTGGAAGAAGTTCTAAGACTTTAAACAAGTGGTGTAGGTTCGCTTTTTATAAACCATAGTCTGACGCATACAAATGGGATTTTCTCGAAACGGTTGTTCGTTACTTTGATTCTTATGTGTGTGTCCCCTTTTGGTTTCGATAATCGAGAATTGGTATTCCCGCGAATGTGGCAGCTTGGATTGGTACCATGTCATGGTACGACGCAGTTGGGCCTAGTATACTGCGCATGGACCTGACATCATCAATGCAACTCGATAACTGGGTGCGCCCCTATCTGAGGTATTCTTGCTATTGAACAAAGTCAGTGTAGGGGTGACTGCGCTTTCGGCCACACGATTTGCTCGTAATAGTTGCTCTCGTTAGGATTAATGACCTTACGATTGGCCGACATGGAAGTAAATGGCTCTGGTTGTAAAGAGCGAGATGGAGACTTGAGGACAATGTATAGTGTTAGAACTCGGGGAAACTTAGAACATAATGTTACTTTTCCACGGTGAGTGGATTGGTGCGATACTAAAGTGAGTAATCCAAATAAGATGCCTGTAGTAATACTAGGTGTCGTTAGAGTGGCGTAACGAAAAGTGTTAGACATGTGCAAGATGATGATATGGTTGGTGTATTGCCCCATAGAGCGAGTAACTTGTGATATGAGGTTATGTGGTCATGATGACCCGAGGAAACTCGGAATATGTAATCCTTAGATTCGAGATGGTTCTTGATGATGGGTTGTATTACGTACTGCTCTTGGGTGAGTGTTGATCACTAGAGAGGGTTGCCCGACAGGGGCATCGATATGCTTAGGTATTAGCAAAGATTGTCCTAGGACTTGATTAAGCGTGATCATCAAGTGAGCAGAGACTCGAGATGGTTAGCGTGACACTGAGCGTTAGAGCACGTCGCATGTTCAGCTTTTGGTGACAACTCTGTGTAAGGGCGTGTGATGTGATCTTAGCTATTATGGGCTTTGATGATCTAGTCTTGGAGAATTTCTATGATTTAGAATAAGATTGGTAAGTCCTATGAATTGAGAAATTGACGAACAAATAATTTCGGGGATGAAATTTCCTAAGATGGGAAGAATGTAATACTCACCCCAAATATTTTATTATTTTATTAATTTTCCTGCAAAAGTTGCAATAATATGAAAACCTTGGGACTTGGGCTATTATGATTGAGTTTATAGTTGTAATTGACCATTTTGGGGTCTTGATGATAATTGTTGGAAGATTGCGGGTAAAAAATTGGAAAATTCAAGAAGATAGTTGTTTGAATGAGATTGGAGTTTCGTTCGAATGAAGACATGTCGTTTAAATGAGGAGCCCAGGTCATTGGAAGAAGAGATCGAAAGAGGATCGAATGAGACCTAACTGCATACCTGATCAGGATCATTAGAAGTTCGTTCGAAGGCTAGTTCGAACAAGAAGCCGTTCTCATTCTAACTAGAGTCCATTCTCGTTCAAACAAGCGCACCAGAAATTTTAAGATCGGGTTGCCGTTGTATGTTGTCACATTTTAGGCAGTTGGATTGATGAGGTGTCGAGCTCTGGTTAGCCCAGAATGGGCAAAAATGAGATTTCAAGATTTGGGGGTGTTTTTATAAGGGTTTTATGGGTTATTTGGGTTTATTTGAGTTTGAAGAGACGAGAGAGAGTGGGGGTTTCAACATTTTCCCCTCTTTTCACTACAAATTATCATTCCACCACCATCCCTCCACCTTAATTTCCATTCATTCCTCCATATACGAGCCATACATACCCAATTCTACCATTATTGAGTAGATATACGAATTTATGGAGTTGTTGATGGGAATTTTTAGAGAAGATGAAGAGGGTAGATTAGTGGAGTTGAAGGGGTTTTTACTTGGAGCTTTCATGGATCATGTTTGTGGAGCTAGGCAACCTCCTTGAGGCCACCTTAGGAGGTGGGAGGTTGCCATCTTATTAGACATTCCATCCTACCATTATTGGAGATTTATATGAGGCGAAAAAACTCTATTCTTAGTACTAAGACTCTATTTGCATATTAATAATATTGTTGTTAGATTATAAGAGTAGGATGCATTTAAGTAAAATGAAATATTTCAAGTAAACTTGCTATTAGAAATTTTATGGAATAAAAATATTGGAAGAATGCTATTTTGTTGAGAGTGAAATTTGAATAAATATTTTAAAGTATCTTTAAAATAAAGATTAAGATTTTTCTAAAAATGGTATTACTAAAGGTTTGATGCTAAACATTTTATGAATAAAATGTTTTGAAACTGATCTTTATCTTCTAGAATATTTTGGTGAAATAATTTTCTACATTTTCTTGCAAATTGAAGATTTATAAAAGTTGGACATTTGTTGAGTGTTGAAGAAATACAAATTTCCTTTATGTCTTGAAAAGTATATTTTTCAAGTATTATGAATGTCTAGAACGAAGTGTTTGTTTGACCCATTTACTAGGATTTTTGGAATTAAAATCCATCTTCTTATGCATGTTAACTTGTAGTATTTTGATAATGAACACATAAACAAGTTTAATAAAGGCTTAAGTGGGTTTAAACATAAAATAAGGAAAATAAAAATTCTAATCTTTAAGGCGTGTGATAAAGATGTTGAAGGTGTAATACATGTAAGATTGTAAGACTATATGTGTTAATAAAGAAAAAATGACATTTTCTTATGAAGTAGTCTTTAAATGCAATAATATTTCTTTGATAAAGAAAGTGAAGAAATGTCTAACTTGAAGAATGGTTAGAAAAGGTGTTGAATAAGTGTTAATAGTTTAAAACATTGATAAGTTAGTGTATATGACTTAATAATGTTATGGGAGATTAAAACTTATGAAATTGAAAGAAAAGGACAAGTTTGGAAATAAAAAAAAGGGTAAAATGATAATTTTACGTAAAGTGGAACATTTTTATGAAATATTGAAAAAGGTGTTACAAAATATGGTTCTAAATGAACATGATTTTGGAATAAAAATCAATGCTTTATGTAAAGGACATGAAATGATGATTTTCAAAGTGTAACAAAAGTTAGAGTGAAACCCCGAGTTTTGGCTTCGGCTGGATAAAAGGGAAAGTGGAATAATATGGAAATTTGTAAAATGTTAAAACACATTAATAAGGACTCAGATGACACCGGGATAATTAATGAGAGTCTGGAGCCCTGGGGTGAAAGAACCAAAATCACTGCCCAGAGCATATGGTGCACATAGTTGGCAGTGTGGAGCCCGTTAAAGTATACGATTTTTGAAAAATTCCGAGAAAAATATAATGAAATTGGAATATGTCAATAAATGGATTGTGTGGTGAATATGTGAAAAAACAACCTAACTTGAATGAATTAATAAATATTTCGGTAAAGGATTAGGTCGACAAGTAATGCGAAAATTGACCAATGTCCATAAAGTAAAGGAAATATAATTTATATTGGTTAAATGGGTAAGTTAAGCAATCTAAGAAGGTTTTACCCATAATTAATACGAGGGTGTGTTTATGAAAGGTTTTCAAAAGAAAAACGAGTATTTTCTAATATGGTATTGCATGTGTTGAAAGGGCGATTTTCAATGAAGATACTAAAGTGAATTGGTCTAAATGAAAGGTGTAATTTAGGTAAATAAATGGTTTTCAGTTAAATAAAGTATGTTTGTTTCAAGCATTTAACTAGGTACGTTAAATGAAAGGATAAATGTCGACTTGATTAAAAGGAAGTTCTTTTACGAGATTAAGGTAAATTAATCTGGACAAGTAACGTTTTTTGAAATAAAAACGGTTCAATGCATTAAGTGTGAGTGTATATATATATATATATATATATATATATATATATATATATATATATATATATATATATATATATATATATATATATATATAGGTATAACGTGTTAGAGTCTTCTTTTTGCCATTCGATTCTATATTTCATTTTGTAATTTTTCAGTAGGCATTCGGCTCATTTTCTTGTCTTTGTTACGACATGTTGGGTGTGATTTCGTATTTTGAGAGCATTGCACAGGTAAGTATTGATTTTAAATTATGTCAATAACTCTATATGCTTGGAACCTAGAGACGCTTTTCACCGGTCCCTCACGTAGCTTGATTTTAAATGGAAATCGCATACTAAATAAGTGAAATGTTGATTAAATAAAACTGGATTAGCAACATTATATAGGTTGTTTCACTTCACTTCACAACTAACGCTCGGGTCGGACCGGGTTAGCCATGAGTAACCCATAAATCCGGGTCGGGACGTTACCGAAAATCCTAAAAAAATTTAGCTAAAAATGAACTGTTTTGCTATTTTTTAAAAATGGATAAAAAAGAATGTTAGTTTATAACCCCTTGTAAACTGGCAGTTTTTTTTATCTAATTCAACCTAAACATTATTTTTTGGATTCTTTTTCACCCAATTAATAATAGAAATCAACAAATTTTGTGAGTGAGTGTGTTAAAAGTGGGTTAAGCTTTTTTAGTTTAGTATTATAGTGAGTTTGAAATTTTTTTAGGGCCTTTTTAAAGTGGTAAAAATGTTTAGTATTAGAGTGAGTTTGTTTTTTGGGAGGCCTTTTAAGTGGTAAATTTTGATTTTTTTTATTCATAATTACATTTTTTTAAACAATTGTTTTAAATTTTGGCTCCCGATTAATCGAAGCCTTAGGCGATGGCCTAGTTGGCCTATTCCTAGAGTCGACCCTGCTTATCTAAGATCTCTGGATGCACTAGATTAACCTTTGGATACTGTTAGTAAGAATGGAAAATTGGCCAAATTCACGTCAACCCTAGTCCATTGGCTAAGAACCCATTTTACTCTACAATAACATAATCTGAGAAATCCAAATGTACAGAGGCATATGTTTTTTCAAATTCAATTTTAAAACCCACCATTTATTTTTCATGATACTATACTCCTTCACTACCTCATTCATAACAAGGACTATATCAAAAATTTGTTATCCTAACAAAAGCTCATTGATGCAAAAAAATAATCTCCTTATACACCTATATATGTCTCAATGACAACACATTACGTCATATTTATCAGCCTACACTCGTTAATCCATCCGGATACAAGCCAATGTTTGCCCGTTAAATGTAAATGTTGACTGAAAAAGGTAGTACCAAAGTCTCATAAATGCAATTTCCAAAGTACCCAAGTTAAACAAATCTAAGATTAATCATACTCCTACATTTATTGTCGTCGTTATTAGAATACTTGTATTGTCTTTGTTCTTATGATAGTAGTAATGTTATTCATTCATAGTCAAATTAACTAAAATGGGGTAAGGGAACTAAATTCTTTTCAACAATAATGGTGAAGGGCAACTTTATTGCCAAATCAATAAAGGCTTTGGACAAATCAGTGTATAGTTAGTTATTCATATACATGGTACGCTAACAGAATCATAGCTTCTTTGGCAGAAGCCTTGCAGCCTTGAAAGAATTGTGATGAAAGAAATTCACTTTCAAGTCTCATGACTCTGCATGATTTTAAGCCACCCTTAGGTTTAAGGTGAAATACTTTTCACATGAGTGTAAAATGATGAAAAATAGTTTTAACTCTTGCTCTCAAATTATAAGTCTATATGCTTTAGCCAATAATTATGTATTTTTAGACAAAATAGTGAACACTAAACTCTGAAGGTGAAACAATTTATATTCACCTAGGTGGAAAATTATATCTTTAGGAATCAGATTTCAAACAAAGGAAAATCAAATGATATTGAGAACATAATAGGAAATTTCCATCTTTAAGTAATAAAGCTTCAATATATCAATAATAAGAGCCTAGATCAATCAAGTCAAGGTATATGGCCGGCCATTTATGGTTTACACAATATTACTTCAAACTTCGTTTTTCCTAATTATACTATGAATGTATATGGCCTGAAAATATATTTTAGACCATAGAGCTATATTTACCTTTATTCACGATAAGATATATTTTCCATAAGTAGTCAAAAATTAAATTATTATTTAGTTAGTAGTAATGTCAAGCCAAATATTCTAATTACAAAGCGTATAATAGAAATGACATATCCTAATAAGAAGGGGGATGCCTTATGGACTACCAGGTTGTACAACCAATTATATGAAAATTTACTTCTATAAAATTATTGAATATGATATTTTTATTGGAATATACTTATTGATATATCATAACTAAAAATCATTCCATCGAGTGAACCCGTCAAATGGTAAATTACCATCCAAAGGGAGGGGAGTACAATTGCTTGTATGAACACCATAGGATCTAGTACAAGACTAATATTAATAACCCTAGATATTTCCTTCATGTTATTTCTTAAATTTTAAGGTCCTTTTCATGGCTTGACAACACTGATAGACATTGTTAACTCAGTTTTTAGGATCTTTAGTTTTTTCATTTCATTTTTATTTTAAACTCAATTAGTGACCAATGAACACATAAATATATAACACTAAATTAGTGAAACTCAACAATCTTCAAAAATACTTTAAAATCCAATTAATCAACAAAAATAAATAAACAAAGCCAAAACAAATGGTAAACTGTTTGAAATAGGTTATAACACCTCTTCTGGTATTTTAGAATTTGTATGTACAAATCAAAATGTAACTGTAATATCCCGCGTCAAATTAAATTACAACTATATATGTGGATTATGATTGAAGAATTAATTGTTATTATGGATGAAAAATTGGAGAAAATAAAGGAAAAAGAAAAAAGGGGTCGTTCAAACGAAAAAGAGATGTCGTTCGAACGACAAGTGGATGTCGCGTGAAGGGTTGTTTGAACGAGGGGATTTTATCGTTCCAACGACGATGGTTATCGTTCGAACGACGACCTGACGATTTCGATTCTGCCATTTTCGCTGTCAAGTGGTAAACCGTTGATCAAAGTTGTGTGTCAGCTCTTGGATCCTGACCACTTGGACGAATCTGTGTATGTATATTATTTGGGTTTTAATGGACCTTATTTTTATATATAAGAGAGAGAGGCGCGGGGAGTAAAACCACACTGCCATTACCATATCCTTTGTCTCTCTAAGATGCCAACACTTCTTCCTCTCCCCAAGTATATTTTCCACCTTTCTAAGTTATAGCAAATACACTAACTCCATTAAATAACTAGTTTTTCCCATTGTTGATAATATAGCTACGAAATAAAGAAGTTATTTGTTTGGGGGTGGTGGTGTGATGGGTATTTGAAGGAGATATTCTTGGAAGAAGATGAATATGCTATTAAAGGTTCTGTAGAGGGTTTTAGTGGAGTTTTCTTAGAGGAAAATTTGGTGGAGCTAGACAACCCCTCTTAAACCCACCTTAGGAGGTGGGGGGTTGCCATCTTCCTTGATCTTTCATGCCTTTCACTGTTTGGAGCATCATTTGAGGTGGGATAATTTACTCTTTATATTTAAGACTCTATTTTGTGAATATATTAGTCTAGTTATTGTCAAATGATAAGAGTAAGATTATTATGAGAATTATGATGGGTTCTCTAGTGAAAGAAATAACAAATATTTTTATGGAAGAAAAATGTTGAAAAGTCTGATTTTACTAAAAAGAAGAATGGATAAATATTCCAAGGTTTGAAAGATTGAAGTTGGCACTTTTTGTAAATGATGTGTTTCCTAGAAAATTAATATTGAATATTTTATGGAGTAAAATATTTGAAATTATGGTAATCTTGCCAAAATATTTATGAAATAAATATTTCTAAGCTTCTTGCAACAAATGGAGAATTATGAAAAATAGACATTTGTTAAGTTTAAAGAAATTCAAAATGCTCTTATGACTTAAAATGCATATTTGTTGCAAATGGTATACATTTAATAGGATGTTAGGAATTTAAGTCCACTTTCTCATGCACATAAACTTGTAGTATTTTGATAATAGATATATGAACACGTTTAAATAAAGTCTTGTTGGATTTGAACATGAAATAAGAAAATTTAGAATTCTCGTCTTCAAAGTGTGTGAAATTTCTGACTAAGAGATATGACGGACATGAGATTATAAGACTACATGTGTTGATAAAAGATATAGTATATTATTATGAAAGTAGTCTTAAATGTAAATGAATTTCTTAGATGAAGAAAGTAAAGTAACGTGTCTTGAAAAAATGTTGATAAAAGTGTTCATTAAGTGTTAATGGGTAAACTTGGAAAAGTTAGCGCGTAACATAGTAATATTGTAAAGGATTAACACTTATGGAACTAAATAAGAATTTATGGTATAAGGGAATTTACAATTAAGTAGAATATTACTCCAAGTGTAAAAAGGTGTTAGAGGTTTAAAAGCACTTAAGAAGTTAGTGTGAATGACTTAATTGTCTTTTGAAAAATTAACACTTGTGAAAATGGAGAAAAATATAATTTTGGAAACAAATGGGTAAAATGATAATTTTACTTAAAGTGGAATATTTTTATGGAATAAATATGTTGGAAAGGTGGTCACACTAAGTGGTCCTAAATAAATGAGATTTTTGGAATAAAATCAAGGTTAAAGTGTAAAGGACATGAAATGGTAAATTTTCAAAGTGTAATACAAGATGGGGCAGTAAAGTCCCGGGTTTTGGCTTCGGCCGAATAAAAAGGAAATAGAATAATGTAAAAATTTATAAAATATTAAAACACATAAAAGAAAACTCGGATGGATCCGAGATAAAACAAGAAGGGCCCAGAGCCCTTGGGTGAAAAATCCTAAACCACTGGCCAGAGCATATGATGGCGTCACAGGGGGTGTAGAGCCCGTTAAAGTAAGTGGGTATTGAAAGATTTCGAGAAAAGATAAAGAAAGTTTGGAACATGTTAAGAAATGGAATGTGTGGTACAATGTATTAATACAACCTAACTTGAATGAATGTAATAAATATTCCGGTAAAGGTGAAATGGACAAGTAAATGCGTAAATATATTAATGTGCCTAAGACAAGGAAAAACGGTAAAGTAAGTGGGTAAATGGGCGATTAAGCAACCAAGGTGTTAAAATCATAATTTTCACAAGTATGTATTGAAAAGATTTTCAAATGATAAATAAGTATTTTCTAACACGGTGAATGCATGTGTTGAAATGATACGTTCAATGAAAATACTAAATATATTTGCATGAATAAAATGGGTAATTACTATAAAGGAATGGGTTCGGATAAATCAAACGGAATGGTTTCAAGTGTTGAACCGAATGTGTAAAATAAAGTGAGAAATACTAAGTGTGAGTAAAGGAAGTTTTTACAAGATTAAGGTAAATTAATCTGGATAAGTACAGTTTTTACAAGTAAACGGTTAATGCATTGGAATATGTATTTTTCAAAGGGGTATATATATATATATATATATCTATATATATATATATATATATATATATATATATATATTTCCGCATGCATGTGATTGTAACGTGTGAGTATCCTTTCTGTCGTTCATTTCTATACTGCTTTTTAAATTCCCACTGGGCGGGCATAGGCTCACATCTCTGCTTTGTTACGGCAGGTCGGGAGTGGTATCGTATTTTGAGGGTGTTATATAAGTAAGTATATTTCATTTATCTTTACGTTAGCAGGTCTGTTTACTTGAACTTCGCGGTGCTCCCCATGGGTCCCTAGCGTAGTTTATTTTGAAACTGGAATCGTATGCTAATAAGTGAAATATTAACTAAATAAAGCTGGACCAGGAACATTATGTAGATTGTTTCATTGCACTTCACACCTAATGCTTGGGTTGTACCGGGTTGACTCACAGGCGACCCATAAATCCGGGTCGAGGTGTTACAAATAGTATCAGAGCTCTAGGTTCAAGGTTCATTTCAAGTGTGACGTGGTGAGGTCGGTATTGGATCTTTTGACGTTGGTGCGGTTCGGGCCGATCATGCTAGTTTGATGACGGCTTAGTTCGTGTCCTCGACGGTAAAGTCTAAGAGTTTAGCACGATAAGTAGAACCAGTGCCAAGTAGCACACAATTAAGTTGATAGTTATTAATCGCTTCCGCGTTTCTGAATTAGAATTGTAGTAATTTACGGGTGTCCATGCAAGCTTATAGTAGTGACACCGTGGTTGTTAGTGTGAGGTGCTTATGTTGAAATTTGATGGCATAGATTCATTTGAGATGTCGACAGAATGATATGATGCCTAATGAGCAAGTGGCACGATTTGCATATAGTCAACGGTAGAGGTTGATGGATAGGGTGTCTCTACTAAACACTAATGATTGGTGATTAAATGGCATATATAACACTTAGGTATAGCGTTTATGGGTAGTTAACACCGGTAATGTAATCAGGCAAATTCGATCCTTGGGGTAATATCGCAATTAATAGCATTTTGGTAAACATATGAAGTTGTGTAGACTAATAATGGCAACGCCGTAATCTTTTGTGTGAGAGGTGTCGTGAGATGACTTTAAGGATGAGAATAGACTTGTCAGTGGCAATAGTGAGTGGTGTTTGTGGCGACCTAATGGTAAAGGTTGTGTATCTCATGTGTGGAGACTAAATAGTTGCGTGGCATTAATAAGTGTTGATTTGTGGTGAGAACATATTAGTTCCTTGGTTGAGGACTTAGGTTTAAATTTATTTTTGGGTTGTAATGTGGTATTGAGGAATAGGATCTCGTGCGGTGTTCGTGGTGTGGACCTTGGTATTTGTAGGCAATACCCGACATCCCGTATCCTACCTAGATCTTTATAGTGGTGATAACTTGTAAATTAGGACACTATATAAGGCTGCCTAAAAAGGCAATTTAGTTGACGTGATTGAACATTCATTTGGGGAGTTAACGAAGCGGACCTTAAGGTTTGTCGATCATAGGCAATGTCTCGCAGCATGACAACATCCTTGGTAACATTGATTATGGTTTGTACGTGACTTATGGTCACGACTGTTTGGAAGAAAGGTAAAGTTAGTACCTAAGTTTTGATACTCATTTTAGTTGTCGAGGTAATGGCCGAGTGCGAGGTAATCCTAGTGTATGAGTAATTCGTAGGCACATAGGGGTGGCCCTAGGATAAATTGTGTGTTGCATCATTGAGGACAAATATCTAATGTTGTGATGTCTTTAGATGTTCGAGGATTAAGGTGCACTATGGCTAGAAGCTTGTAGATTAGTGTATTGCGAGCAGTGACTAATATTGATGTGGGTATTGAAAGGTTTGTAGAGTTCACCTATGATGATAAAGGTATGGACAATGACATCTTATCGGGTTTTGGGACTTTGTATGAAATGTGTTTGGTGTTGTAAGAGACCAATTAAGATCGGTAAGAAGAGGCAACACTATTCTAGTAATGATAGTGTTTAGGATTGGATAGTGATTCCAGATTGCCAACCGTATTGTATACGTGTTGGGTATGGCTTTCCAATCGGCATCAGCACAGATGGATGGTGTAATACCTAAGGTAGGACATTTGTAGTGTCGTTATATGAGTGATGCTCGGATGTCATGGAATGGCTAGTATGGGTATGGTGACACTCGGTTTCGATATGTGCTAGGAAATGTATTCGAGACTTAGAGTGATGGCGATATATGGAGACTTGAAAATGGCAATTAAGGTGAAGTAGCGTCAAAACATGATTAGTATGTCGGGGTATCGACTGTATATTCTAGGGTAACCTTAGTAATGGGAGGACTAGTTCTTGGTATGTCTTGCCAAGTTAGTATGAGTTATAAGTAGTAGCTCGGTGCAGTACTTGCTACCCTTAGAATGCCAACGATGACAGGTGTGGTCGTCCCGTAATTTCTCTGTGGGTAGAAACCTAAGGTAAGTTGGGTGGAAATCTCGTGTGGTCAAAAGGGACGCAGTTAATGAATATGGAAGTTTGGGATCTCGATCACAATATGTAAAGAAAATAATAGACTAGTTGCAATAGGTTGGTAATGTCATCACTAGTGATTGGGAAAAATCAATGACTAAGGTGTGAGGTATCCGCTAATCGAAATGATTCATTTACGCCAAGGATGTGAAAGGTAGGGCCTTACTCCCAAGGAGGGAAGTCGAGCATTGACTTCCTAAAGGACTACCGTTTCTTAAATTGCGGTCGTATTTTGAGGATGAATGGTTGGAATTTGATTTATCATGGCTAGTGACCTAGGCCAGGGTATATGGCGAGAAGTGGTGCTCCGTGAGAGTTTTGAGGATGAGTGGCATAATTTCAAGTGCACAACTTGGGTTCGCTTTCATAAGTCAGGGACGGATGCTTATGGGCGAGATTTTTTGGGACAATTGTTTGTTCCTTCTGACTCTCTCTTGTACTCCTTTCGATTTCGATAATTGGGAATCAGTATTCTCACCTATGCGGTGACTCAGATTGGTGCCATGTTATGGTACGACGTGATTGGGCGTGTACCATATTTGATCAATGCAACTCGATAACTGGGTTCGCCCATCTGGGTTATTTTGGATATTGCCTAAAGTTTTACGTACATGTGGCTATGTTTTTGGCCACACGGTTTGCTCGTAGTAGCGATCTTTCTAAGAGCTGGTGGACTTTTGACTGGCCGTCTCGATAATTAGTGGCTCGATTAGCGAAGAGAGGAATGATGACTTGAGGATATGGTATAGTGTTAGAAATAGAAGAAAACTTAGCACGCGATCTTGATTTGCCACGGTGAGTGGATTGGAGTTAGACTCTAGTGAGTACTCAAGGTTGAGATGCCTAGGGTAATGATAGGTTCATCAGCGTGACGCGGCGGAAGGTGTAAACCAGGCGTGTAGTAACGAATTGATGGGATTATTCCTCCTTGGAGTGAGATAATAGCATAGTGTGGTTCTCAGCAAGCTTATGCGAGTTATACAGTTAAAATAGCCTGGCAATTTGTGAAACACAGGATACGGTCCTAAGCTAAAAATTGATTTTTTTTGGTGATGTATACGATGGTTGGTTGTACTATGATTTATTGTAGGTGGGTGTTGATTGCTAGAAAGGATTTACCTGTAGAGACGTCGATATGCCTTAGGTACTAGCATAAGTAGTTCTAAGGCGAGTAGAGACTCGAAATCGATTGTGTGAAGGGATGGTTAACGGGATAGTGAGCATCGAATGTATTGGTTATTGGGTGACCTTAATGTTGTAGATTTCAATGATTTTTGCCTTGGAAGATTATATGGCTTAGAATAGAAGTTGGTGGACCCCATGAGTTTAAGGATTGATGGACCGAGAATTTCGGGGACGAAATTCCCCAAGGAGGGAAGTTTGTAATATCTCGCCTCAAATTAAATTAAAACTATATATGTGGATTATGATTGAAGAATTAATTGTAATTATGGATGAAAAATTAGAGAAAATAAAGGAAAAAGAAAAAAGAGATCGTTCAAACGACAAGGAGATGTCGTTTGAATGACAAGCGGATGTCGCGCGAAGGGTCGTTTGAATGAGGGGCTTTTGTCGTTCGAACGACGATAGTTATCAATCGAACGACGACTTGACGATTTCAGTTTTGCCATTTTCGCTGTCAAGTGGTAAACCGTTGATCAAAGTTGCGTGTCAGCTCTTAGAGCCTGACTACTTGGACGAATCTGTATAGGTCTATTATTTAAGTTTTAAGGGTCCTTATTTTTATATATAAGTGAGAGAGGCGTGGGGTGGAAAACCCCACTGCCATTACTATCTCCTCTGTCTCTCTAATATGCCAACACTTCTTCCTCTCCCCAAGTATATTTTCCACCGTTCTAAGTTATAGCATATACACTCACACCATTAAATAGCTATTTTTTCGCATTGTTGAGAATAGAGATACGAAATAAATAAGTTATTTATTGGGGGGTTTGATGGGTATTTAAAGGGGATATTCCTGGAAGAAGATGAATATGGTATTGGAGGTTCTGTAGAGGGTTTTAATGGAGTTTTCTTATAGGCAAACTTGGTGGAGCTAGGCAAGTACTCTTAAGGCCACCTTAGGAGGTGGGGGGTTGTCATCTTCCTTGATCTTTCATGCTTTTCACTGTTTGGAGCTTCATTTGAGGTGGGATAATTTACTCTCTATATTTAAGACTCTATTTTGTGAATATATTAGTCTAGTTATTGTCAAATGATAAGAGTAAGATTATTATGAGAATTATGATGGGTTTTCTAGTGAAAGAAATAACAAATATTTTTATAGAAGAAAAATATTGAAAAGTGTGATTTTACTAAAAAGAAGAATGGATAAATATTCCAAGGTTTGAAAGATTAAAGTTGGCATTTTTTGAAAATGATGTATATCCTAGAAAATTAATGTTGAATATTTTATGGAATAAAATATTTGAAATGATGGTAATCTTGCCAAAATATTTATGAAATAAATATTTATAAGCTTCTTACAACAAATGGATAATTATGAAAAATGGACATTTGTTAAGTTTAAAGAGATTGAAAATGCCCTTATGACTTAAAATGCATATTTGTTACAAATGGTATAAATTTCTAGAATGAAGTGTATGTTTAAACCATTTAATACGATGTTAGGAATTTAAGTCCACTTTCTCATGTATATATACTTGTAGTATTTTGATAATAAATATATGAACAAGTTTAAAGAAAGTCTTGTTGGATTTGAACATGAAAAAAGAAAAGTTAAAATTCTAGCCTTCAAAGTGTGTAAAATTTGGGACTAAAGGATATAATGAACATGAGATTATAAGACTACATGTGTTGATAAAAGAAATGGTATTTTTCTTATGAAAGTACTCTTAAATTTAAATGACTTTCTTAGATGAAGAAAGCAAAGTAATATGTGTCTTGAAAAAATGTTGATAAAAGTGTTCATTAAGTGTTAATGGGTAAACTTGGAAAAGTTAGTGTGTAACATAGTGATATTGTAAAGGATTAACAATTATGGAATTAAATAAGAATTTATGGTATAAAGGCGTTTCCAATTAAGTAGAATATTACTCCAAGTGTAAAAAGGTGTTATAGGTTTGAAAACACTTAAGAAGTTAGTGTGGATGACTTAATTATCTTTTGAAAAATTAACATTTGTGAAAATTGAGAAAAAAATGATTTTAGAAACAAATGGGTAAAATGGTAATTTTACTTAAAGTGGAACATTTTCATGGAATACAAATATTGGAAAGGGGGTTACACAAAGTGGTTCTAAATAAATGAGATTTTTGAAATGAAATCAAGGTTAAAGTGTAAAGGACATGAAATGGTAAATTTTCAAAGTGTAACACAAGATGGGGCGATAAAGTCCCGAATTTGGCTTCGACTGGGTAAAAAGAAAATTAAAATAATGTGGACATCCTTAAAATGTTAAAACACATAAAAGAAATTCGGATGACACCGCGATAAAGCAAGAAGGGCCCGGAGCCCTTGGGTGAAAAGCCCTAAATCACTAGCCACAGCATATGGTGGCGTCACCGGCGGTGTGGAGCTTGTTAAAGTACGTGGGTTGGAAGATTCCGAGAAAAGATAAAGAAAATTTGGAATATTTCAAGAAATGTGTTGTGTGGTAAAATGTGTTAATACAACCTAAATTGAATGAATGTAATAAATATTTCGATAAAGGTGAAATGGACAAATAAATGCGTAAATATATTAATGTCCATAAGATAAGGAGAAAAGGTAAAGTAAGTGGGTAAATGGACGATTAAGCAACCAAGTTGTTAAACCCATAATTTGCATAAGTATGTATTGAAGAGGTTTTCAAATGACAAATAAGTATTTTCTAACATGGTGAATGCGCGTGTTGAAATGGTATTTTTCAATGAAAATACTAAAATATATTTGCATGAATAAAAAGGGGTAATTCCGGTAACGGAATGGGTTCGGATAAATCAAACGGAATGGTTTCAAGTATTGAACCGGGTGTGTTAAATAAAGTGAGAAATGTTAAGTGTGAGTAAATGAAGTTTTTACATGATTAAGGTAAATTAATTTGGACAATAAAGGTTTTCACAAACAAACGGTTAATGCATTGTATTTTTCAAAGGTATATATATATATATATTCACATGCATGTGATTGTAGTGTGTTAGTATCCTTTATGTCCTTCGTTTCTATACTGCTTTGTAAATTTTCACTGGGCATACGCCCACATTCCCGATTCGTTATAGCAAGTCGAGAGCGGTTTCGTATTTTGAGGGCGTTATACATGTAAGTATATTTCATTTATATTTACGTTAGTAGCTCTGTTTATTTGAACTCACTAAAAGAAAAATATCATTTCGTAGCAATTTTATTAGTGACTAATCATTTATTGCCACTAAAATGTATATTTTGTTGCAAAATTTATGTTTTTCCACTAAATGATAATGCATGAGTTGAACCAAATTAAAATCGCCACTAATTTTGTCACAAAATGTTAAGTGAGAAGAATCAGACATTTAGCTGGAACACAAAAATTTTAATTAGTTGCAAGCTTAAAATATTTTCCACTAATGTATGTTGATTAGTAGCAAATATTCTACTTTGCCACAAAAAATATTTTAGATACACTCCATTTACCCTCCAAAATTGATTTATATAAAAAAAAACATTGAGCATTCCCCCCAAAATACCCAGAAAACGTAACTTCTCCCCATTCATCCTCCCAATCTAAGGAAACTATCCCTGAATACCACGTACCCAAACAAAAAGCCCACAACTTTCTTCTAAGAATTCTCAACCTTAATCTCGTACCCTACCTCTTCTTGGCCTCAGATTTCTTCTCAAACTCCATCGTTGTCACTATAGCTGTCACGAACGGTTTCTCAGACTTGTGGCTTCTTCTAAAAAACCATCGATGTCATCTCAGAATCATGGGTTTTACGATTTGGCGATGTTGAGGTAAGCCTAATATTATGTATTTGTGAAATCGTTGTCATCTCTAATATTATTTATATGTATATACTATGTCCTATTCAAATTTGGATATTTTGAGATTTGGGATTAGGGTTTTGAGAGGAAAAAATTTAGGTTTTGATGCATTTATCCCCACAAGATACATTTCTTTTGAGATTCAATGTTTATACGTTGCACTGCATAATATTTATTTATTTAATTATTTTGTTCAATTATTATTGTCTCTACATGGTATAAACATATTTGATGTTCCTACAGTTTGGTGGTTAATTCATTAATGGCCGCAAGATTTTGGTGGTTGTGTATTGTTTTTGATTCGTTGTGAACACTAAATATATATTTTTCCCCGGGGTAAGCATTTTGAAATTTCAATTTCCCCTGTTTTTCATATGCCTCTACTAATCTTATTAACTATCTGCATTTTTTTATAAACCATGTTGGTGGTGTTTGCTATAAAGGCTAAAAGAGTTGTATTTTTTATTATATCTATGTTTTATACTGTATGTGTATATTCGAATGCATGTTTTTTATAATTACTTCTCCCTCTACTCTAATTATTAGAAAACCTTGGTGTTTTTAATGGATTGTTGCTAGCATCATGATTATTGTTCCATAATTTATTAATTGATCGTACATATATGTTATTTCAAGTTTTTTTCTAATGAAAATAAGTATTTTGGGGATTTCTGACATGTCATGGTCAAATAAAATGATGGAATGTAACAATAGCAGAGCGTAGAAGAGAGCGAAATGAATATGGCGGGGGGGGGGGGGGGGGGGGGGGAGTAAGAATCCCCCATTACTTTTGGCAGTAGGTCTTGATTGGTTCTTCAAAATCTTCAACCATGAAATCTTCTTCAGCTCATCTCGCCCCTAGGTTTCGGGTTTGGGGTACTCTCTCTCTCTCTCTCTCTCTCTCTCTCTCATGCGCGTGTATGTTTCACTTGGTATTAGATTGATTGTAATAGTGTTTCAGATATATGCATTTTTAAGCATTGAATTTCTCTCATACAGATGATAACATATTTGGTATCCCTAAAGGATGTTTGATTGTTTCTTGGAATAGTTAGGATCTTACTGAGTGATTGGGAAAAAAATATTGAAGCTAGCTATATCATTACTTCTTAAAGATTCATAAGACTTAGTTGGAATGTGCATTTCTACATTATTTGGTATGGCCATGTTTGGGCTTTGGATATATTAACATTGGTATTTTGTTTTATTAATTACTTCATCACGAAACGAGTTCGATTACGTCTAGAACTCATCGGTTAATGACTCAATATCTACACTTCCATTTAAAATTGATTTTTATAATTGTGTCTATATTTTGATTTTATTCCCACAAAAGTGTGTTTCCCAATTGTCCTTATTAGTATCACAAATTAATGAAGTTCACCATCAACAATAGGGACTGTAAACGACGATTTTCTGTTATTAACTTGCATATGTTTATTGCTCTTCGACTCCTCTTCTAAATATGTTTAAATGAATATGCATATGCTCTTTGACAACATTCATTCTAAAAAGCATTCGGTATTACATTGAGCCATATGCATAGCCAAATACAAACATGCCTATCTAGTGGTCGAGGAATATTACTGTTGATCTATTTTACTTGCATAAATATAACTTCCTTTATGGTGACTTGCAAGATAACATCTTGCTCATGAAGTGTTGTGCAATGCTGATTAAATAAGAAATCTACACAGGCTCTCTCTATTTCTTTTGTTGCCTGTATATCGGTAATTTGAAAGGAATTCAGCAAAAGCATTCGAAGGTTAGTATGTATTATAACTTTAAGATGATTTGAATCATATTTCCTACTATTCGATTCATCCAAGATTTTTGGCTTTGAAAAACTTTTATAGGTTTACAAAGTATAAAGAATGTTATAGGGTTGGTCCAAGTGAGGATTGGTCCTCCATTGTAGTAGAGGCTAATCCATGCCTAGATACTCTTGAGTCAGGCCTACCCAATATTACCAGACCTTTGTATGACATGTGTTAAGTCTAGTCAAGGTTGAAAATCTGCAACTTTAAGATTTATTCTTTAATGGACTAGAAGTTATTACTTCCACATCCTCACAACAACAGCCACTCTTTGATCTTAAATAACCAAGGAGATGAGACTTAACTACATAAAATGTAGCAGCCTTTAAAAAAATAACTAATTTCAAGATTCTGGAGTAAAGGAAGTTCCATCCACACAGTCCAACTGACAAACAAAAACCATCTCTGTTTCTTTGAACAAGAAGGAATATTCCTCTGTATTTCAATGAAGATTACATCTCAATTCACCACTATATTCCCTGTAGAATGTTTTCCCGATCCAGAGAGCCCCTTTAAGCTAGACCCAAGACAAATTAGAGTTTGTTTCTATAAGACAAATTATAGCATTTGAAGTACTTAATAATTGGTTTTCACTACCTATTATGTTTGTTCATTACCTATTATATCTGTTCAGTATCTATTATGTTTGTTCACTACTTTTTCTTCCATTTTTTTTTTCTGAAGTTCATTGTGTAGGAAAACACACACCCCAAACATTATTCTGTATATTAACATAAGTGCGTCGACGCATATGTTACCATATCATTTTTTCGAGTTTCAGATTTTAATACTAAAGGTGTCGACATTTATCAATAAGGGTGTCGACATTATTCTGTATATTATTCATGAGAATCATGAATAATATTTTCTATGAAACCGTCTATAAGGGCCCCGAACCTTCTTCCTTGTGTCATATGAGAATTTAAGCCCTTGAATAAAGGCCTTTTCACTTTTCTTATACTGTGTTATAAGTGTTAACATGATTACCAATAAGCTTCACATAAAATGAAGCAGGGGTTTAATAAGGAAGTTAATCTATAGCCAACATTTTTTAATTTCTTTTCAAATTTCTTTAGGTTTGAAGTATTATAAAGAAATAAAAATAAAACTGATTATTACTTTTATTTTAATTTGACATGATATGGAGTAATTTGTATGATTCTGTTGGTACTGGAAAGCCTAACATCTATATCATACTTATATGTTTTCCTTGATTGACTTTTATCCCCATTTTCCACCCCAGAGTTTCAAATTAGACTGATATAGAACTTGCATGAGTTACTAAACATAGACTTCACACTTACAGATTTCACAAATTATAGGACAAAAGTTAAATGTTTACACTTTGTTGTTGAATCATATGACCCAAAACCAACTAACAACCGAACCAACTGCATGGCTGACTATTAAGAACAACACCATCACAATACCAACAATTGCAAGGTCAACTTCACATATCTTTACAGGTAGCAATTAAGCTGCTTTATAATGGACTCTTTTATCATTGTGGTTTGTTGTTGATTTTCTATGAATGAGTCACATCATAAATGAGGCAGTACACTACATAAAAAATGAATCCCACATTTTTGAATGTTTTGCATTTACTCTCAAGTCTCCAACGACAATTACAACAATGGTGTTTATAAACTTATTGACTTTGGTCATATATTTACCCTTCTCTGATTTACTTAGACCTATATTGTAATAGACTCGAGGATGAAATTGATGAATTCTTGGTATAATTCAGTGAAGTATTAGGATGAATGAGAATTCGCTGGCAATGGCAAGTAGCTTAGGGAGTGGCAGAGGGGAGCAGAGCGTTGTTGTCACTGATAGCCAATCCATTTATGTTGCGAACTTCATGATCGATAACATGGGGGAGAATACTCGATCTCTTCAAGATTTGTTAAATATGGTAATTCACTTGAGGTCTGTTCCTTTTCATATTGATGTTTTCCTTTTTCGGAATACATTTACATTATATTTTACCATCAACATACATGATTGTGAAACAAATAAATAATAGCTTGGGAGTATGATTAAATAAATAAATAAAGACAAGAGTAGACGCAAGAATTTGTGTTTAGGATGTGTTGAAGCTTATAAAGAATAAGTCGGATTGAGCTTTTCATTCTTATGTTCAAACGGAATTTATTAGTTTATGTGACTTCTTTCTTGATAAAATTTAATCCTATATTTTGTTTCTTTTTACTGCTTTTCCTTTTCAGGCGTTTCAAGTGCAAACGTATTTGCTAGCTATATATATGAGACCAATGAGTACGGGACAACAGCAGAGACCAGTGCCATGGAAGAAAATAGATCCGCTCACCAGAATTGTGATAAGTAAATTCTTATAAATTCATATTTTAATGTGAATCACAAACTCCACCGTTAATATATACACAAGTTAAAAATCGAATGCTTGTCTTTTAGTGACTCGCGATTTTAACTTTCACAGGTATTTTATTGTGAAGTTATGGTCATTGCACATTCAGTAATACCAGACCCTTATTCGATCAATGGTATTCGGGGAGACAAAGTCGCATAATATATTTTTTTGGGTGCGAGGAGCTAAACCAACAATTCTATTGCCCGGGTCCATTTCATCTTTTCGTTGATCCCCACGGTTTAAGGTATCATCGAACTGCCTCTGTATCTGCCTGCTTCTTTGGTGTACGAACTTGGGAACTTCTTCGTTATAACTCGAAGGATTATTCTCATAATCGATTTCACTCTCTAAGACTTCATGTTCCATTCTCTGCATTCATTGAAATATATCTTTAAAAGATTGATTATTCCAAGTTTGTAACTCTTTTTTTAACCTTTACAATTTCAAGGAGAATATCCTGAATGGGTTACCTCTCATGGCCTTTTCCAAAGAGTTTTGAAATATTTCTTTAATATCGTTATGAAAAGTCCACATACTTTGGAATTTTAAGGTCTGGGCACAAAGATCCAGTTGGGTTTTGATAGAGAAAATGATTGGATTATTATGAGAACAAGACCAGTTTAAGTGAGTAATGTGAAAATTACAAAAACATTGAAGCCACTAGGAAGATATTTAACCTCTATCCAGTCTAGCCCAAATTTCCCCTTCTTATCTATTGTCGTGCAAGGTATATTTTGATCTAGAAAAGCCTGCATCAATTTTTTTTCATCAAAATTATACTGCATTTCCTTTCCACTTTTCAAATCAAAGTAAACCAGAAATTTAGTTTTAACAAAATAATTATCTTGAGTTATACAACACCAACAAATTGAATACAACACGTCCACACATTATAAGATCTAAAATCGAGGAACCCCTGGTCCTCTTTCTATTGACTTTTAGTTCCTCAGCTTGAACAAATGCAGATCAATAGATAAATCAAGTGAAGGATCTTGGTCACAGAAGGAAATTTGAACATCCTACTGGGATTAAACTTCTTTTGAAACCTATCATGAATAATAAATGGCAAAACTACACCTCTCTTAAAAGGGGCCAACCTTTTTTTATAATATCGTTGATCTTTCATCTATTTGCTTTTGGATCTTGAGTGGGCATAACTCTGCTATATAACCGTTTAGTCGAGTTGCCAAGCTTGACTTCTCAAGCTCTTCTTCAGGCAAGTTTCCTGAATTGGATAAAATTTTATCCTGAGTGGGATAAAATGCTGTCAACTGTTGAATTTGAGTGGCCATAATGCTGCTCTTTGACCTAGTTTGCTCTCTTTCTTTACTTACAACAACCAATCTGGACTCTTCAGTTCCATTATTAAAGATAATAGATCTATATTGATTACCCACATCAGGACCTTGCCCAAATACTTGGGTAGAATCGTGACTAGACCAGAACACCTCCAAAAGTTGCCAGAAATTAATCAGCCTAGGATCATATTCTATTTGTATAGACTCTGCGTGATTAGCCAAGCTTCGATACTCTGGGTTAATTTTGGATCCACCAACTTAGCCAACGGTGGTTGTAACAACTCCATCTAAACAACCAAAGACGGCCTCCGATCTCCAAAAGCTACCAAGAAAGGAAACAACTGTTTTGAGGGATAAATCCTTGGGGTTGGGGCGATCGGGAAATCTGATGCCTAAGGCTACATCCGACACCGATAACATTATTAACAACAAAATGCTCACAAACATATTTATATTATGAGAGACGTTTTTCTCCCACACCTTCATTTGCCGTCTCTCTAACTCCCCCGTAGAGAATCATCTGAATCAATAACGCTAGCATTAGAGATAAAGTCTTTCATATCTTTCGCTGCATTGACATCAATATCATGGCCTCTTATTCTCTTTACTGTTGGATACTGTATTAAAGTCCCTCATAACCATATAAGGAAATTCTGCAGTAACAGATCATTTCAAACACTCAAACTTCGTCGCAATAGATTCAGTAATGAAGCAATGTCTGCATTCTTGGAAGTGTCGAGGCAACCTAATATGCCCTAAATGAACCTAACAACTCGGAGACACCAACCTCGACCAAGAAGACGGTCGAGGTAACGAGGGATCCAGATTGGCAACCAACGGTCTCGTCCAACATAAGGTTGGCTATGGCCGACGTTACTAGGTACCTCATAGTCAGGCAACAACTGAGGTCTTCGTGATCCATAGGGTCAGTGACACATCAGGTCATCTGAAGCCAACATCACGCCTACTTCATACATCAACCTCGACTGGGTATAAGCCGAGGCAGCAAGGACTATCACCATCATCGTAATCAACATCGGCTGGGTATCAGCCGACGTTCCAACTACTCCTACATAACCCCGACCCAGGCCGATGTCACAACTCCACATGTCTTACCTCGGATTATCTACTGGGTCGAGATCATCATAAATAACCTCAGATAATGCAGCAGTCAGACTACACCAACATCATACTCATCCAAGCCGAGGTTGCACCTATCAGGGACAAAGCCGAGCATTGACAAGCATATGCAAGGAGAGGAATACGTGGACAAAATCAGTTGTAACCGAATCAATCCCCTCACGTGGGGGAATATTTCATTATCATTCTCTACATATGGCAGTGACAGATGTCTTCATTGGATTGGATGGATCAACACACACATGCTCATTGCATGCATGTGGGGTACGTTACACCCCCCACACTATATATACTTGTCTTCTCCTACCTTGAGAAAGGGGGAAAATTAACAAACCTAGCTGAAACTCTGTCCAATTACACAGTAGAGAGAGAAAGCTTGAGAGATTGTATCCATGGCCGTCAGTGCCTTATTCCGGTGACCTTATTCACTTGTACAGTGGACGTAGGCCTAATTGGATGAACCACTTATATATTGGTGTCCATCCTCTTCTCCTCATCTCAATCTCTTATATTTAGTATACTCTTGCGCTGCCATTGTTATTACTGATTCGAGCTTACAAACACCTTGACGGGTGGTGCTGTTTCTAGCATCATCAATTTGGAGCCGTATGAGGTTTCAAATAACACAGTGCGTCCTATCCAGCAGAGCCGAGGTTGTGGAGGCAGAAGAGGTGAAGGTGCCCAATAAAGAGGATCAATTTTTGATCGATTGAGCAAAGGGTCGGCCTTTGAAAGGCCCGACTCAGTAAATGACCTGAGGCAGAGGTTATCCAGGTCATGAAGCGCCGCTGGCTCTCAAAGGGGAGACGGGGAACATCGGCCTCATCATGGCCGACCCCATCAGGGTCGAGACAGGGAACAAGAGGATGTCAACAGCCGACGTTGTGCTGCGGTTGGGGAACCCTCAGTCCACCCCTTAGAGGTGGCTGGGGGCAACCTCGGCCAGGCCGACGTTGCAAGGCCATGGAATGACTCCATCCAACGTTTTGAGGATAAGATATGAGACCTCATCAAAAGCCGGGACCCATTGCAAAGAGGGTTCTCCATTTGTGGCTAAAATGGTGAGCTTCCCAACCACTGCCAAGTTCAAGCCACCTACGGTGTCTCCCAAGTATGATGGTAACACCAATCCTGTACATCATATTGAGATGTACTAGTCTGCGACGGACATTTACTCAATACCAGACGAGATGAAGTGTCGGGCCTTCTCCGAGACTTTGATAGGGGCTGCACACATCTGGTTTACCTCTCTTCCGAAGAACTCAATAGAGAACTTTAAGGCCTTGGCTGAATGTTTCCTCCATAATTTCTGTTTTGGGGTAAGACCTCAAAGGAAGACCACTCATCTGCTATATGTCAAACAAGAGAAGAATGAGAGCCTAAGAGACTACATCGCAATATTCAACAAAGAAAAACTGGAGGTTGAAGATTACGAAGAGGATATAGCTATGACCGCCCTCATAGGAGGTCTCCAGAAAGGGAAGTTGTTGTGGAAACTTGCAGAAGACCCTCCCAAGTCCATGACAGAGCTACTGGCAACTGCGGGGAAGGTCATGAACGCTGAAGAGGCCATGATCGCAAATTATGAGGATGAGAACGGAAGTGGCAGCGGGAAGTTTTAAAGAAAGAAAGACAGAAAAAAGAGGTCTGCAGACGACAAGTTTGCACACTATACTCCTCTAACTGTGAGCTGCAAACACATCCTCAATGAGATCAAGAATGACCGGTCGGTGAGATGGCCAGAGAAGCTGAAGGCTACTCCGCATAAGAGGAACAATAACCTGTGGTGTGAGTTCCACCAAGACCACGACCATGTGACAGACAAGTGTTTTGCTCTGAGGGATGAAATCGAGAAGATGTTGAAAACAGGAAAGCTGAGGAAGTATGTCGATGGTAAGGCTCCTAAAAGGGGAAGAGATGACCCCAAAAAGAAGAGGGGCAACAGATGTCGAGATGACACTCTAGCAAGAAGAGATGATGACTCAAATGGTGATGATGAAGATGATCCAGACCTCCCACCGAAAGATGACAACACCCCGGTGAGGAGGATTGGTATGATCTCCTTCGATGTCAGCACCATATATGGAGGATTCGCGGGGGGTGGCTCTGAAGTAGCTGATCGAAAAACTCATGTTGCACGGGCCAAGTCAGTGGCCAAAGTAGAGGTAGTGAATCTGGCATCTTCAGAGGCCAAGCAAAAGAGAAAGAAGGTGGATATGGACACTCTTATAGTTGGGTTCTCCCGACTCGACTTCAAAGGTATCCTAGCCCCGCATGATGACCCTTTGGTAATTACAACAAGAGTGCATGGATACGAGGTATAGAGAATTCTCGTAGATGGAGGAAGTTCAGCAGATGTGATGTTCTGGTCCTGTTTCAAAAGCCTAGGCCTCAGCAGAGCTAGACTGGTACCATATCATCATCCATTAAAAGGTCCATCCGTTGGGCATATATGAGATGGACGTGCGAATGGGCGATGAGTGGCCTAAGAGGTAGACCCGAAAGATCAATTTTTTCGTTATGGACGAAAATGTCTTCTCAGCCTATAACCTCATCATAGGAAGAGTAGCCCTTAAGGAGTTTGAGGCCGTGCCATCAACGGTCCACCAGATGCTAAAATTCGCGACCCCCTATGGGGTAGGAGAAGTGCAGGGTGACCAGACCATAGCACGAGAATGCTACTTCAACTCAGTCGAAGAGAGAGAGGCCCATAAGAGAGCATCCACCACGTATAACATTGATACACTTGATCCTAGAGATGAAACAAAGTTGAAGAAAAGAGAGGCCGCGGAAGAGGTAGAATCCATCATCCTCAATGAGGACGAACCGAAAAAACCGTCCAAATCAGTAAGGCCTTAAAATTGGAGATCAAGGAAGAGCTGATAAGATTCTTGAAGAAGGGGCAGAGTATCTTCGCTTGGAGCCACGCAGACATGCTTGGCATCGACCCGGAGGTTATGTGCCACAAACTCAACGTGGCAGAAGATGCTAAGCCAATCAAACAAAGACGAAGAATTTACAAGGGAAAAATATGATGTCATAAGAGAAGAGGTCAGAAAATTAAAAGAGGCAGAATTCATCAGGGAGGTTATATACCCAAAGTGGTTATCAAACGCCGTCATTGTGCACAAAGCCAATGGAAAATGGAGGATGTGCGTAGATTTCACCGACCTGAACAAGTTTTGCCCTAAAGACAGTTACCCCTTACCTCAGATCGATCAGATGGTAGATGCCACGGCAGGGCATGAGCTCATGAGCTTCATGGATGTGTATTCAGGCTATAACCAAATCTTCATGGATGCTGAAGACTCAGAGAAGACAACCTTCATCACCGACAAGGGGACATATTGCTATAAGGTTATGCCCTTCGGCTTGAAAAATGCAGTGGCAACGTATCAACGTCTTGTGAATAAGATGTTTGAAAATCAAATTGGCAAGACTATGGAGGTGTATGTAGACGATATGTTGACAAAGAGCTTGAAGGCCTGCACTCACGTGGCAGACCTATAAAAGACCTTCGATACCATGGACCTGTACAGAATGAAACTCAATCCCACGAAATGCGTCTTCGGGGTAGGAGTTGGAAAATTTCTTGGATTCATTATCAATCAGAGGGGAATATAGGCGAACCCTAAGAAGATCAAGGTTCTGCTTGACATGAAGACACCAAGAAATATCAAAGACGTTCAGAGGCTCACTGGAAGAGTAGCTGCACTCAACAGGTTTGTTTTCAGAGTGACGGACAAGTGTCTTCCGTTTTTAAGGTGCTTAGAAAGGCCTTCGAATGGAACAAAGAGTGTGACGAGGCTTTTAATCAGCTCAAGTCCTACCTCGGATCTCCCCTGCTCTTATCTCGACCCATAGTGGGAGAGAAGTCGTATGTTTATCTAAAAGTCTCTGAGTCAGCTATAAGTGCAGCCATAGTACGGGAAGACGTTGGGGTGCAAAGGCCTGTGTACTTCAATAGTAAGGCCCTTCAGGGGTCTGAACAAAACTATCCTCGAATGGAGAAATTGGCCTATGCTTTGATACACGCTTCGAGGAAGATGAAACCCTATTTTCAAGCACACTCTATGGCCATCCTCACTGACTCCCCACTTAGGCAAGTCCTCCATAAGCCTGAGAAGTTAGGCAAATTGATGACCTAGGCCATTGAGTTGGGAGAGTATGACCTTACTTATCAACCCAAAGTGGCCATTAAAGGACAAGCACTTGCAGATTTTGTTGCTGAGTTCACTTGGGAAGAGACTGAAGTTGAGAACAATCCAGTGATCACAGAGGGCTCAAATAGTAACGTCTTTCGAAACTCGGAAGAAGTTGTGTCCAACAGAGCCAGAAACGGAATAGCCGAGAATGAGGAGGACATGTACCTCTTCAAGCAAGGAACCCTGTCGGAGGGGAGCTTCTCTTCGAATGAAGATGATAGGGGGAGAAATGGTATCTTATCTAAGTTTAGGAGATTTAACTTAGGGGGAGTAGCTAACTTCTTGGGTTGATCTTTTTGATAAAGGGGAGAATTAATTTTGGAGGAGTATTTATTTTAATTGCTTTAAATACTTTGATATTCCATATGCATTTGATGTGTTTGCTTAAGTGTGCAGGAATTCTTCTAAAAGCGGCATCTTTCAATGGCAAAGCGTTTGATCCTTGGGTTGAGTCAAGTTTGGGTGGATTATGTTTTGAGTCTAGTGAGATTGACGGCCCTTTAGGATTTTTGTTTGGTTTTTGTCCCGGAATAGCCAAAGGGGGAGATTTGTAAGGACACAAATTTCCAATTGAGTCCATATATAGTTTTTGCTCAATTCCGGCCAAAAACATTTATTCGTAGGATTGTATTTAATTGTAATATTCTCAAGCCTATGAAGAGTTTGTTGAAGACGTAGCGGCAAAGAGTGTAAAGCTTCATAATCATGCCGGTTTCGTGCCTCGTTTATACGTCATCAACTATAGTTCAATGCTCCCAAGGTATGAATGCAATCATATATATATAGGAGCTTGGAGCTTGTTTATTGGGTGTTAGGTTTAATTAACACTGTGTTTTATTTTCAGAGAGGATTAATTAAAACTTTAAAACAAGTTTATAAAGTTTTCTGGGCTAAAATCGAATTTTCCAAACTTTCAGGAAATTCGTTCGATATGTCGTTCGAACCAGATGTCGTTCGAACGAGATTGCCAACGACTTCCCATTAAGGCATACTGGAACTTCGTTCGAAATGTCGTTCGAACGAGATTATCGTTCTAACGAATCTTTAACAAACTATTCATAGGCTTGAGAATATTACAATTAAATACAATCCTACGAATAAATGTTTTTGTCCGGAATTGAGCCAAAACTATATATGGACTCAATTGGAAATTTGTGTCCTTACAGAAGACATATGGAACCTCTTCGTTAATGGGTCTTCTTGCGAAAGTGAAAGCGGTGCAGGGCTGATACTCTCAGCTCCGGATGGTACCAACGTTGAATATGCACTAAGGTTCAAGTTCAAGGCATCAAACAACGAATCAGAATATGAGACCATGATAGCAGGCCTCTCATTGGCAAAGACCCTTAGGGTTGGTCGGTTCCTACTTCATAGCGACTCGAGGTTAGTTGTTAACCAAGTGTTTGGAGTTTATGAGGCCAAGGATGAAAGGATGGCCAAATACCTCAAGAGGGTAAGAATGATGCTAGAAGGCTTTGAAGAGGTGAAGATGGAGAGGGTACCTCGACAAAATAATAGCCACGCAGATGCACTGGCAAGGTTGGCTTCAACAACAAGGACAGACATAAGGAGGACAGCACCAGTCGAGATCCTGCTCAAACCGACCATTGAGGAAGAAGAGGTTGCCAGCTCTTGCCTCAACTTGAACCTAGGGGACTCATGGATGGACCCCCTCATCAGATATATCAGAGAGGGAGAACTGTCGAAATCAAAGTTAGAGAGGAGGAAATTGAGGTACAGAGCTGCAAAGTTCTCAATAATAGGAGATGTCCTATATAAGAAAGGATTTCTGTTACCTCTCCTCAGATGCGTTCATCCCACAAAGGTCCCCCGCGTCCTACGGGAGGTACACGAGAGTTCTTGCTCCAGTCATATAGGAGGAAGACCTTTGGCCAAGAGCATTATCACGCAGGGATACTGGTGGCCGACCTTGACCAAGGATGTTGCAGCCTACGTGAAGAGGTGTGACAAATGCCAAAGATTCTCCACTATCCCCCATCAACCTCATCAGCCTATGACGTCAATCAGTCCCCCTTGGCCATTTGCAGTATGGGGGATTGACTTGGTGGGGCCCTTGCCAAAGGCTGCGAATAATTTTCGATTCCTGATAGTAGCGATTGACTACTTCTCCAAGTGGGTGGAGGCTGAGCCGATGATCACGATCACAGGGCATAAGACCTTCCAATTTATCTGGAAGAGCATCATATGCATACATGGCCTTCCAAACACCCTCATCTCGGACAATGGAATCCAGTTCAAGAATTCTTCCTTAGAGAAGTATTGTGAGAGAGTTGGGATCAAGCAATTTTTTTCTTCTCTTGGCCGACCTCAGGCAAACGGTCAGACTGAGGTCACGAACAGAACCATCCTCGACGGGATCAAGAAGAGGTTAGAAGAAGCTAATGGAAGATAGACTGAAGAGGTTTATGCTGTGTTATGGGCCTATAGAACAACGACTAGGGCACCAACGGGGGAAACCCCATTTATGTTAGCACATGGCTCGGAAGCCGTCATACCAACAGAGGTAGGACTCCCCACTCATAGAGTTCAGACCTATGGCCTCGGGAAGAATGGGGAAAAGAGAAGACTGGACCTAGATCTAATTGAGGAGAGAAGGGAAGACGCCGAGATCAGACAGACAACCTACCAGCAGAGAATAACAAAGTTCTACAATCAAAGTGTGAAATTAAGACCCATAGCTATAGGAGATCTAGTCCTGAAGAAGACGTTGCAGAAGGCAAACATAAATCACCCAAATTGGCATAGCCCTTATAAAGTGATCAAAGAGGTTGTACCCTGGACCTACAGGTTAGAAAACCTTCAAGGGGAACCTTTTTCCAATCCATGGAATGTTGATCATCTGAAAAAATATTATATATGATGTTGCAATGGTTTCTATGTAACTGTATCATCCTAAGAAGAGATTATTAATGAAAAGATCAATTCATGTGTTAATTCTTGGTTCATTATGTCTTAAACATCATTAATTTGGTGAAATTTATGGGGGTAACATCTTAGTTTGATGACCTCAGACCATAAAACATCATAACTTGGTGACAAGGTCTGAGGTGAACATCATATTTGGATGACCTCAGACCTTAAACATCATTAATTTGGTAAAATTTATGTGGGTAACATCTTAGTTTGATGACCTCAGACCTTAAAACATCATAACTTGGTGATAAGGACTGAGGTGAACATCATATTTGGATGACCTCAGACCTTAAACATCATTAATTTGGTGAAACTTATGGGGGAAACATCTTAGTTGGATGACCTCAGACCTTAAAACATCATAACTTGGTGAGAAGGGCTGAGGTGAACATCATATTTGGATGACCTCAGACCTTAAACATCATTAATTTGGTGAAATTTATGGGGCTAACATTTTAGTTGGATGACCTCAAACCTTAAAACATCATAACTTGGTGACAAGGTCTGAGGAGTACATCATATTTGGATGACCTTAGACCTTAAAACATCATAACTTGGTGACAAGGTCTGAGGTGAACATCATATATGGATGACCTCAAACCTTAAACATCATTAATTTAGTGAAATTTATGGGGGTAACATCTTAGTTGGATGACCTCAGACCTTAAAACATCATAACTTGGTGACAAGGTCTGAGGTGAACATCATATTTGGATGACCTCAGACCTTAAACATCATTAATTTGATGAAATTTATGGGGGTAACATCTTAGTTGGATGACCTCAGACCTTAAAACATCATAACTTGATGACAAGGTCTGAGGTGAACATCATATTTAGATGACCTCAGACCTTAAACATCATTAATTTGGTGAAATTTATGGGGGTAACATCTTAGTTGGATGACCTCAGACCTTAAAACATCATAACTTGGTGACAAGGTCTGAGGTGAACATCATATTTAGATGACCTCAAACCTTAAACATCATTAATTTGGTGAAAGTTATGGGGGTAATATCTTAGTTAGATGACCTCAGACCTTAAAACATCATAACTTGGTGACAAGGTCTGAGGTGAACATCATATTTGGATGACCTCAGACCTTAAACATCATTAATTTGGTGATATATTACAAGTGCAAAATCATAGTTCAGTGATGAAGACACTGATGCACGACATGTAAAAGCATTCAAGGCCAAGAGAAGCAAAATTCTCCTCAGAGAATGGTATAGCACAAAGAAGTTAGAATTACAAGTCAAAAGCTAGTAGAAAATATTATCAGAGGTTACAGACCGATATGAATCAGAAACAAAAAATTATAAATAAGAGCTTCACAAAATACGGCCTAAGTGCCTACAATCTCGGGGTTAGTGGCCATGCTCCCACTTCCTTGGCCGATGTTGGTCACTTTTACCCCATCATCTCGAGGATTAACGTCTCCAGTCCTTGTATCTTCTGGTTGAGCAATCTCGGCAGGCGCAACACCTCCTTCCTCCTCGACCTCTTGTAAGGCCTGAGCAAACCGAGGATCAGTATAACCCAGACCAACGAAGTCTGAGGCTGTCAAGCTCCCTGACTCCTTCTCTTTCATTGCAGCCCCTTTCGAGGTATTCAAAGCCAAAGCTGCGAATTCGTCAGAGACCTTGTAGTCCTCCAAGATCTTCTCTGAGGCGTCCTCCACAGCAACTTTGACAACAGTATCCACCTTTCGTTGAAGGGCTTCATCCTTGGCCTTCATAGCAGAGCTATGATCATTCTTAAGTTTGGCAATGTCTTTTTCCAGCTATATAGCCCTAGCTTCAGACCCCTCAAAGGCAGTCTTCAGACGCTCCACTTCGCCATTAAGAGCGGCCTCTGTCTTCTAGGCCTCTCTCCCCTTTTAAATCAGGGGCAGCTTCCTCAGAGTCCAATCGACAAACTGGTGCATGGTGAGGATACCCTGCAAAACATATTCAGACACATAAGTTCAAGAGACAATGAAGTTCAAAGTCGATGTTACACTTCAACAACAACAATAAAATTCTTACTTGGATAGATCGGTGGAGGCAGAACTCGGCCAGCAGAGGGGTGTCCAGAGAACGGTAGAATCATTTGTCGATGTCGGTCATCACGGAGCCGATGGCGTCCAAGGCCTTCATACTTTGGCCAATAAAGTTGTCGCTGATCTTCAGCTGCTCCAGACAAGCAACCAATGCGTCCTCAGAGGAGATGGGGATCGCGCGATCCCCCTTAGAGGTTTTCTTCTTCTACCTTTGATCCTCAGGGGCGGGGTCATTGGATTTCCTTTTTTTTGAGGCATCGGCCCTTGAAGAGGTAGGAGGAGGAGGAGGCGCATTCAGACCTGCTTTCTTAACTAGCTTGGTGAGGCCGGGGGCTGCCATTTCCCAGATATCGTCTGATATTCCTTTCAGACGCTCTGCAAAAAGAAAGGTCTGAGTTAGAAAATCAGAGTCATAGCAAAATCAGAGGTTCAACTTGTTGAAAAAATAAAGTAACTTATGAAGCTCGGTCAGAGGACTCCCCCCAAGGCCAGTTTCAGAGGGGTCATCAAATGTTCGTACTTGACCGACAGACCATGCTCCCCCTGATCTTGAAGGTCTTTGACCTTCTGAAAGTTATTCTGGCTTAATCCAGGGTTGGGCCTGGTTGCCATTGACACCTTCCCCCACCTCAGAGGAAGTCTCGACTCTAAAGATGAAGAGATGGCACAGGGACCAAATTCTTATGCCCCTGAGGCGAAGAAATATCGTGGTTTCCAGTTATGGTTTGAAGTCTGGGTAACCAGCAACATCTTCTTATTGGACTTTCGACCTAAGAAGTGGTAGTAACTCGGATGGTTCCTAGCAGAGGAAGGCATGTAGCACCTTGTGAAGACTTGGACGGGAAGATCTGAATGATGGACTGCCCACCATAAGACGATAGCCCCAATCATTACCCTATAAGCATTGAGGGATAACTGGGAGGTATCCAAGTTAATATGGGACAATATGGCCCTAATTATTGAATGAATGGAAAGACGAAATCATAACTTAAACATCTGCTCATATAAGCAGATCTCACCATCTCGGCCGCCAAAGGCCCTCTCCTCCCTCAGAGGTCTCCCAAGTTTAATAGAAGGACCTATGGAATAAAGGTGCCTAAAGGTCAAGAGGTCGAATTCATTGACAGTACTCTCTATCTCGGCTGCCTCCGAGACATCAACGTCACTCTCGTGATCTTCATCCTCATCCCTGGAAAAATCGGTCTGGGTAGGCGTAGGAGCACCATCAGGGAACCTCTGAGCGAACTCAGCCCCTGTGGCGACCGACAGGGGAATAACATCAAGGATTGGGGGAATAACCACACTCGGCCCCATAACTTCAACATCGAAAGACGTTCGTGAAGTGCTAGCACCGTTGTGGGACGAGACACGACTTTGGACCTCGGCCTGATCGGGGACTTGATCATGCCTAATGAAATAATCCATGACTTCTTGAAAAGAATCCACAGACATAGGGTCTGAGGTGGACGACTCAGACTCAGACATCAGAGTAGGTTCTAGTGGGACCTCTGCTGACTCAGCTGGATCAGGGTATATCACCTTCAAAGGGGGTGGAAAGATAGGTCTGAGGGGTAAGGCCTCAGCCCTACGAGCTTCCTCTTGGGCTCATTCTATTTGCCTAATCTTATCTAAAGTCTTCTCCCCAAGAGAAGGGAATTCCTCTAAGAACTGATAAAGGGGTCTGAGCATAGAAAGATGACCTTACACTTGAGATTCTGAATTAAGAACAAACAACTTGGCCCAACCTAATAAAGGATCTAACTGATATTTTAACGCAAGAACAAGCATGCACATGCAAGAACAGTCACTTGAAAACTCATAAACTCTCACCGAAAAACACAAGCTCTCACCGAAAATTACAGAAATGAAAATTAAAGGCTGAAAATGTTAAAGCAAGGTGGAGAGGATACCTGGATGACCGTGAAATAAGGGGGAAGAAGATGATAACCGAAGAAACCCTCACAATCATAGCAACAAAACTCTTAAAGGGAGAGAGAATTGCTGGGAAAGCTCTAGCGGGAAAAGTGAAGAAGAAGTGAGGAAGAAAGAAGAAAAGAGGGTTTTAAACCCACAATTATTTTGGCGCGTGTCCCAAGGCCCATCATTGCCTTGGGAACCCAAAGGTACAAACCCTAATCACACCACATTAAGCCACACGTCAATCACTTAAGAAAGTGACATGTGTCAAGATAATACTGGCACACAAGAAAAATTTAGCCTCGGCCTTGCAAATACCCCTCAATCACCTACTCATATAGGTAACTAAGGGATGGGGGTGATTGATATGCCCTAAATGTACCTAACAACTCGGAGACACCAACCTCGGCCAAGAAGACGGCCGAGGTAACGAGGGCTCTAGATTGACAACCAACGGTCTCGTCCAACATAAGGTCGGCTATGACCGACGTTACTAGGTACCTCACACTCAGGCAACAACTGAGGTCTTCGTGATCCATAGTGTCAGTGACCTATCAGGTCGTCCGGAGCCGACATCATGCCTACTTCATACATCAACCTCGGCTGGGTATAAGCCGAGGCAGCAAGGACTATCACCATCATCGTAATCAACATCGACTGGGTATCAGCCAACGTTCCAACTACTCCTACGTAACCCCGACCCAAGCCGACGTTACAACTCCACCTGTCGTACCTCGGCTTATCTATTGGGCCGAGATCATCATGAATAACCTCGGATAATGCAGCAGTCAGACTATACCAACCTCGTACTCATCCAGTCCGAGGTTGCACCTATCAGGGACAAAGCCGAGCATTGATAAGCATATGCAAGGAGAGGAATACGTGGACAAAATCAGTTGTAACCGAATGAATCCCCTCATGTGGGGGAATATTTCATCATCATTCTCTACATGTGGCAGTGACAGATGTCTTCATTGAATTGGCTGGATCAACACACACATGCTCATTGCATGCATGGGGGGTACATTACACCCCCCCACACTATATATACTTGTCTTCTCCTACATTGAGAAAGGGGAAAAATTAACAAACCTAGCTGAAACTCTATCCAATTACACAGTAGAGAGAGAAAGCTTGAGAGATTGTATCCATGGTCATCAGTGCCTTATTTCGATGACCTTATTCACTTGTACAGTGGACGTAGGCCTAATTGGCTGAACCACTTATATATTGGTGTTCATCCTCTTCTCCTCATCTCAATCTCTTATATTTAGTATACTCTTGCGCTGCCATTGTTATTACTGATTCGAGCTTACAAACACCTTGACGGGTGGTGTTGTTTCTAGCATCATCACAACCCTTAAAGAAACTTTCACTGAATAATGTTGTGAAGGTTAATCGACGAAACACTTGGATTGACCGTGGACAGCTGCTCGTCTCTTAAGCTACTCAAACTCTTTGGATGTACACAGATAACAAATGTATTTTTGAAAGGGCACTCGAACTCGGTAGTGCAGGTCATTGGATTGAATATGACACATATATTATAACATGTCAAACTCGTTAGTTTGTGTTAATGCAAATCTCGTGCTTTGATGGCTTGTGTTAATATGAACATCTTTATTTGATAGAGCTACAACGAAACAAATTCATTACACTGCCTAAGATGTTTCCTGGTTTTTGTATACTTCCTTCCCTCTCATATGTTTAATTTAATGGATTGCTTCTTGTTATTGGTGATGTTTTATTTAGTTGCGGAGTTGCAGTGACAATTTGTTTTTCACATTTCTCATGTGAACGGTTATGTTTTGATTTTGTATCTAAATTGTGTTTCATAATCATGATCAACATATCAGTCGCATTGTTTTATTTATTTATACTTATATATTTTTAATCTTCCCGTTGTGCAGTACATGAAATTGAGGCCATCCTTGAAAGTGTTTCAAGCAGCCCTTCCAAAAGTCTAATAGCTAAATTCCCGATATAATAATTTCTCACACAATTTTCTGGGGAAGTTCAATTTTGTTGGTAGATGGTTTGTTTCCATTCTCTCATCTCTTTATTTTGGATGAAAGTTGATGTTGTGCATGAAAGAGGATGTTTTTGTCAGAAATAGTACGATAAATTAGTGGTTGTTGTGGTTTAATTGTGATTTTTTGTTGTTGTTGAGTTTATTTTAATATTAAAACATGGTGGATTTCACGAATAAATAAAGTAAACTCTGCCAATTTTTTTTGAAATTAACAAGTGTTCAAAATTGATTAAGTCGAACAGAGACGCATTTGAAAATGGGTATTGGTGCACGAAAACGTAAAACAACTAATAAACATACAAGAAAGAGGCAAAAACACCTCATAAAGGATCAAAGTACTTTATATGAAGAACTCGAATAGTAATGAGACTCATAGATTTATGTTTTCCAATTGTTATTATATTTTAAAATTAGACTTAAAACATTTTTTTGTATCTTATGCAGAATGATGGTGGATTTTGCTTGGAGTTATTATTTTCGTGGTGGCTTGGAGTTGCAGTTTCTTTTTGTGAACTAGAGCCATATTGTCGTCATCCTCATTTTAATTTATCTTGATTGATTTTTTTTACATACTTTGATGTGTTAATGTATCAATATTGATTATGTTATTATTTGAGAGGCATTTCTTTTGTACACTTACACTTAATTGTGATGAAATATTATTTTTGTTTATATTAAAGTCGTGTGGGCTTTTAAATTATTAATGAATACTTGTTTATATTATGGTTGTGCAGGCTTTGTATCATTATTGACATTTTGGTTATGTTATGGCGTGCGAACTTTGTATTATTATATAATTTTTGTATTGCTAAAACATATTTTAAATTAACAGGTTGATAAATGTACGAAAAATAGTGGAAATGTTGGTGTAGTGTATTAAATAAGAAAATTGAATGCATTTAGTATTATTGGTTAATTATTTTATGCACAAATTATGAATATTAAATGTAATAACTATTAGAGGAGGCAATAATTTGCTAAAAAATATTTTTAGTGGCAAATCTGGATTGCCACATAACTATCTTGACCTTAAGCAAAAACTTAGTTTTGGTAGCAAATCTTATATTTGCTACAAAAAAAACCTTTTAGTGGCAAATCTGAATTGTCACAGAACTATCTTAACCTTAAGAAAAAAACTTAGTTTTGGTAGCAAATCATATATTTGCTACAAAAAGAATCTTTTAGTGGCAAATAACATGTTTTCAGTGACAATTTTAATTGTTTATTAAAGCAAATAATTTGCCACTAAAAGTACATCATTTAGTAGCAAAATCTGTTTGCCACTAAATTTGTAACATTTAGTAGCAAATGCCAAAAAATTGCCACTAAAGGTATTAGCAACAGGTCTTTAGTAGCAAAGTTGTGAATTTTTTTTTGCCACTAAATGATTTAGTGACAATTTTTTAATGATTAGTCACAATTTTGTTTTGCAACTAAAAGTCTTTTTCTTGTAGTGACTTCAGGGTGCTCCTCATGGGTCACTCACGTAGTTTGTTTTGAAACTGTAATCGCATGCTAACAAGTGAAGTATTAACTAAATAAAACTGGACTAGCAACATTATGTAGGTTGTTTCATTGCACTTCACACCTAACGCTCGAGTTGAACCGGGTTGACTCACGAGTAACCCATAAATCTGGGTCAGGGCATTACAGTAAAACTAAGCAACAATTACAATAAAAAAAATTCCATAAGAGCAAGGAAATGAAACTCTACTACAAGTATGAGCATCAGTAACACACATATGCACCCACATAATTTGGATACCCAAAAACAGAACAAGGAGATGGAAATGTTAAGAAAAAAATATATAGATGAATATTATCAAACATTTGATATGCAATCGAGTTCTTACCTGCTATGCACTCAATTTTGTAGCACCGCAACTGTCCTCTATACTTTATTCTGAGAAAACTTACAAGGGATACTCATAAACCAGAGAAATATAAAGTGAAGACATTGAATTTGTAAATTCTATAGCAAGAAATTTTGTGCCATACTATTACGGAAAATCCCAACTTTTAAAAAGAAAATATATACCTATAGAAGAGTGTTGCTTACGGGTTTGAGGTGGTAGAATGGATGTTTAGATGATTGCAATGAAGATGGGTTGATAAATTTGGAAGGGTTTTGAAAATAATTTAGGAGGCTCTTCAGGTGGATCAAAACTTGTGGAGTAAATGTGTATATTGGGGTTTTGGTGTTTGCTCTTCCATGTTGACAGCTTCGTGGGGGAGATAGGAGGAGAGAAGCTGATGAAGAGGGTGAAATGGAGGGTATAAGTGGGATTTGATATTATATGAGGTTGTTTTGGTCAAATGACGATGCCAAAAAATATAACCTCTTTTTAGGTAGTAGAGATGAGAAGATGCAATTTGATGGTCTAGAAAGAAAAAGCTTTCTTCCATTAAGACTGGAATGAAAAGTTTTACCATAGTTGTGCTTTTTGGTCATTAAGCCTAAAATTTTACCACGACAATCATCAAACAAATGCACAGCTTCCTGCTAAGGAGTGGATTGCAAAGAAAAGGTGCAAAGGGGGTTAGCTCAGCTACCTAAACATATCATCTTTCCATTTAAGCTATGCAACCCTGGATTTCAAATGCTACACTGTCATTCCATGGTTGCATAACCAGAAGTCTAGGAGAGTTAATATACTCCATCAATCTCAAATTAAGTGAAAACAAAAGTTGACTTTTAAACAATCAGTGGCTGAAACCAAGTCTTATTTAGCAATCATGAAATTTGGTAGAATTTGTGAAATGCAATTCTTAATTTGAGACATCCCACAAAGGAATACAAGATTCTTAATTTGAGATGGAGGGAGTACCATTTCGTGAAGTAAGATGTGTGTTTACTGAACCGAACCAACATGTCTTTTAATCAATTCCATTATTATAAAAAACAGAGCATAAATTCCTCATTTCATATTCAAGAGAGTGTAATTTACTAAGCAACTCTTCCATACATAGATGGGAATGCTTACCTGCCACAAAAACAGTCACCTTATTCCTCACTTCGATCCAACTACAACCAGGCATTTTCTTCACCCCCTGATCCGCCATAGCCTTCCTAACCATCTCAGCTGCCTTCCACTGCCCACTAGCGCAGTACAAGTTTGACAACAACACATAGCTCATCTCGTTTTGTGGCTTTAACATTTTCAACTTGCTCCCCATCTCCTCTCCCATCTCTACATCACCATGTGCAGAACAAGCACCAACAAGTGCTGCACACGAGCTGATATTCAAACTATGTGTTCCCATATATTTACTTGCCAGCTCTCTTGCTTCTTTCAAGTACCCGCCTCGACCAAGCATATCCACCATACACGCGACGTGATCCATTTCAGGAGAAAGCCCATAAACTGAACCCATTGATTTAAAAAGATCTCTGCCTTTATCTATAAGCCCCGAGTGGCTACAAGTCATCAGCAGGCCTATGAATGTCACTTTATCTGGTTTTAACCCTAATGATACCATTTTTTTATACACCTCTAAAGCTTGGCTAGCCCATCCATGTAACCCAAATGAGAGCAGCATTGTGTTCCAAGAGACTAAGTCCTTGTCAAGAATATCATTAAAAACTCGGTTTGAACCTTCTATGTCCCCACACTTTGCATACATGTTAACCAAACCATTACCAACATATGCATAGACATGGAAACCATATCGAATCGCACAACCATGAAACATTTTACCATGTCCAAGTGTTGCCAAGATAGAGCACGTGTGTAAAACAGCTCCAAATGTGAAATTGTCCGGGTGAGTACCACTTCTCATCATATCAACATAGAAGTTTATAGCTTCTTCTACATAGCCATTTCTCGCATACCCGGAAATCATAGATGTCCATGAAACAACATTCCTCTCGGGTGCCTGCTCAAATGCAAGAAAAGCTTTGTGGGTGTCTCCTATCTTCATATGAGCATCTATCATCGCATTCCAAGACACCTGGGTTTGGATTAGACTTCCAGTGGACTCAAACAGCTTAACAACATCATCACAACTACCTAATCTAGCATAGAAACTAAGAATAGCATTATTTGCCTCCACGGCAGAATCCCAACCGCTTTTAACAATAAGAGCCTGCACCATACAACCATAACAAAATTCAAGTGATTCAGTGCAAGCATTCATGAGAGCACTAAATGTCCACTGATCCGGCCCACACAAATCCTCTATCATTTTCTTGAACAAATCAAAACAAAATTCAATTTCGCCACATCGCGCATGACCAGCAATCATAGTGTTCCAAGCAATACCCACCCTTTTCGGCATCTCATCAATCACACCGCGGGCACTGTCAAAATTATTAGCATTTACATATGCAAACAGTAATGAACACCATGACACTTCATTTCTCAACTCCATTTCTTCAAACACTCTATTAGCACTAGCAGCGCTCAAACACTTCCCATACATGTCAATAAGAGAATTGTTCACTGGTAAATAAGAATTATATCCCAAAACAATAACTAATGAGTGAATTTTTTGCCCATAAGGAAGGTCACAAGCCCCTGCACAGGCACTCAAAGTTGAGGTGAATGAAAAGTGATCAGGCCTGGCGGTGGAGATTCTCATGTGGTTGAACAAAGAGAGAGCCTCTTGGTAAAGACCCAGATGAGAATAACTAGTTAACATTGCGTTCCAAGCAGTTGAGTCTCTATGGGGCATTTCATCGAACAGTTTGCGAGCACAAAAGATTCGACCTGATCTTGCAAGAGCTGTAACCTTGGATGTAATGTGAACCAAATACGATTGCATGTAAATATACAACAAATTTCCAAAAAACCCATCAACGAATAACAACCGGAGTAAAGTAAGACAACTTCAGCTTCATAATTAAGAAACCATCAATCATATTTTATATCTGAAAACATGTATCTTAATATTATATTACGAGTTTCTATATTAAAGTTTGTTTTATACTCTCATGTTACATGACAGTCGATGAAAAAGAACCACAAACTGAAGTTCACTTGCTATAATTTATGAATACCTCCATTATAAATTCATATATATCTATGTAAGAATCATTTTTCGCTTTAACCCCCAAATTTTATTGTCTTATTCTATTTATCATTTTCATTATCATTTGGTTTTTCCCTCAGGATAAAATGTTACGTCTAATTTAATATGATAAACAGGGCCCAAAGTCAAATAAATCATTCGATGTAAACCCTTATATTTATGCAATATTTTGAAATAACTCTCACGTGCAAAGATAAAGTGGGTGTTAAGTAAAAAAATCATTTACGCAAAAATAAAGAGTAAGAAGGATAAAATACGTCATATTCTTCGTTGGCTACGTTTTTTTCCCTTTAAAATCTACCTATAGGAGATGTTTCAAAGCGATCCACAACTTATGATCGGTTTGAGAAGTTTGATTTTTCTACAATTGGTTCTCGCTAGAGACACTTGTCCAATATTTTCAAATTGGTCCCAAATTATGGATTGCTTCGAAGATGAATTCTTTTTTATTAAAACATATTTAAAAAGGATTGTTAGCTCCTGAAAAACTTTTGAATTGTATATGTTTTACAAAACCTTTTTGAATTATACTTTAATGTAAAATTCCTTGAACATGTGATTTTTTTTTATTAAATATGCATTTTAATGCAAAAGGAAAGAAAAAAACTGTTATGCATCATTTAAAAAAATGTAGCTAAAGAGGTCTTACATGAGGGTCTCACACAAAACACATTTGCCTTCAGATGGTATAAGGAAATTTTGTAGAAATGATTAAAGGAAATTCACTTTCTCTTTTATATAATTATTGTTACAAAACATAGATATTAGAAAGTTATATGGAAGTTAAAAAGGGAGTAAGGTTGGCTTCCTCCAAATTTGATTAATAAAAAATCAGTATGACCAATGCATTGTCTGGCATATAAATGTGAGTAGTATAATCTAATCATTGTGAGAAAATTATTGTACAAAAAGAAAATAAAAGGAAAGAAACTTTTCATTTCTTAGTGTGGTAATACTCAAGGGGGTCACCCCTGTATCTAATCTAATATCTATTATATACCTCTAATACTCTAGATTAGAGGTGTTAATGCTAATGCCATATAATTATTGTCAAACTCCATTAACAATAAAATTCATATATCCTCCGTGTAAACAATATGTTTGTTCATTTCCCCTTCAATCACCCTCTATCAGTTCACCTTTTCCCCTTCAATTACCCTTTGCCCGTTCATTTCTCTCTCTTGATACTCGGCCATTTCACCTTTTCCCCTTCAATTACCCAATGTCCGTTCATTTCTCTCTCTTGATAATAAAATTGTTCATATATATCCCCTCTCTCTCATAGCAAACGTTTAGCGCAATATTGTATTAATAACATCCTAAGCCAAATCTCCTACAAATATAGATATATAAGAACCAGAATATGGGAGCCTTTCACCGGTGCTAAAGGATGCTCATCTCAGGCGGAAGGGTTGCTCTATACTTGACAAAGTCAAGTATAAATCAGAGTTGTTAAAATTTGACCATCTGGGAGTTGGGTTTCTGGAAGATCTCAAGCTATATATCTCAGCTCCGGTAAGATTCGACGATCGAGGGGTTAATGCACCCAACCCCAGAGATCTTTGACATATTAGATTTTCTCACTGTTACGTGAAGCTTCCCATCGTCACCAATCTTAGCCACCGTTTCAAGAAAATCATGTCTGTGAAGAGAAACTACATTATTAGTGTTACTAAGCAAAACCCCTATGTTATTTCAGCAGTAATTTAAGTGCAAAAATGAAAGGAGCGAAATTACCCAATGACGTGCAGAAAATTGAGACAGAAAGAATAAGAAATCTGATTGGATGAATAGTTTATATAATGGCTGAGTCACGGACAATGTCGCTCTCTTTAAGGTGTTTCGCGACTCTGTCCAAATTGTACCGACGGTCTCAATTGCCTCGCCACTCCAGGATAAAACAGCCTCCAAGAAAAATACAAATTGGTAGCACAGTCCAATCTCGTTCAATCAACACCCAATCAATTATATATATTGCTCGAATCTAAAACTATAATTAATCTGGGGTACGATTAATCATTTATGTGATGTGATAATTATTCAATGGAAGAATAATTATTTCCGTTTCTGTGTGGAGAGGAATTTTTTATAGCAAGAGGTTTTTTTGTATTCTGAGAACTGTGTAACAAACGGAGGTGCTAACCTCCTTTTATTGCAAAAAAATTATTAATGTTAATGGGCAAAAACATGGGTCAAGTGGGAGAGAAAATTTCGGAAAACGTTTTGAGTAGGAGGAATTTTTTAACTGTTAATAACTACATTTTTATTCTAGAAAAAATTATCGTTAATAATTAATTTTAAGCCCAAAAAACCGTCTGTTTATTTGTCCAAAAAATTATTTCTTAATGAGCCCAAGACCCAGGACCCGGACACGGGCACGGGCCGAGCCTGGTCGGGTCAGCCAGACGGCGGCGAAGGCGCGCGCACGTGTGTGACTGGACCCAATAAGTCCCCCGCCCATACACACAAACCATTGAATACCCAAAGGGCTTACTCTTTAGACTAACAAAAAGGGTATATTAACACACCCCATTTTTCCTAACCCACCGATGTGGAACAAGTGCTTAAAAGCACTCTTCAAAATTTGCACTCACACAGGTGTGTTCTAACAATCCCCCACGTGCAAAATTTGAAGACATTTTTATCGAGCAATAATTCATAGTATTGTGCATAAGCAAATGTGTCTTTCGACTTGAACCTTTACATAGTAAAGATGATTCAGAATATACTAGAGTAATCGTAGTTTTGAACTCTCTCTCTGACAACATCCCACACACAACCCTACTTGGGTGTAGTTCTAATAGTCAACACGTTACGACCATGTGCTTCAATCCCAGTATAGTGAATGCTCTAGGAATTTACCCAAAATATCCATAGGAAGTGACCACAGTTCCACACTCACATAAGTGAGTCTATCAAGAGTACTCCTGTAGCGAGGTACTTCACTAAAAAAAGAGCTATATATCTCATTAAGAGTTATAACAACTCATCCTTTACTCGCTTCAGGATATCATGCTCCATAGGGATGGACTCGGAGTAAAACCCCGTTCTATATTAATTAATAATAGCATGATTCAACCCATATCACAAGTGATTTGTTATTACCCTTTGAATATATTTCTTGGGATCTTCAGTCTATATGTTGGGTTACCATCACAAGTGACTCATGTATCCATGGGCTTTAGTCTCATCCCTTTCGAGGTGTTCCACACCTTCTCCCTAGCTAGTCCTTTCGTTAAAGGATCAGCTAAGTTCTGTTCAGACCGTATGTGATCCACCCTCACAGCACCTGTAGAAATAAATTCTCTAACAGTTCTATGTTTACGACGTATTTGTCGTTTCTTACCGTTATAGTAACGGTTCTCAACTTTTGCAATAGCCGCGGTACTATCACAATGAATCAAAACGGCTGGTATCGGTCTTTCCCACAACGGGATATCTGACAGGAGGTTTCTTAACCAACCTGCCTCTTCACTAGTAGTAGCTAACGCTATCATCTCAGAGTCCATAGTGGATTGAGCCAAAATAGTTTATTTCTTAGATTTCCAAGAAACTGCACTACCAGCGATGCTAAATATATATCCACTAGTAGCCTTAGAATCATCAGATAGGGTGTTCCAATCAGCATCACTAAATCCTTCAAGGACAACGGGATGCTTATTATAGTATAATCTGAGGTTTATCGTACTTTTAAGGTACCGTATGACCCTCTTAATAGCATGCCAATGCTCCATACTAGGTCTACTGGTAAATCTACATAGTACTCCCACAGCATAAGCTATGTCAGGTCTAGTGCAATCAATAGCATAGCGTAAGCTACCTATAATGCTTGCATAAACATTTTGATTACACTGTCGCCAGTGTTCTTAAATAACTTTACACTAGGGTCAAATGGAGTACTGACAGGTTTACAGTCAAAGTAATTGTATTTCTTTAGAACTTTCTCAATGTAATGAGATTGATCCAAAGAAAGTCCCTTTTCTGAGCTAGTAATATTAATTCCCAATATTACACTAGCTTCACCCAAATCCTTCATCTCAAAATTGGCACATAATAATGATTTAATATTTTCTACGGCATGAATATTAGAACCAAATATAAGCAAGTCATCAACATAAAGACATATGATAGTGCAAATGTTCTCTACATATTTATAATAAATGCATTTGTCACTTTCATTTATTTTAAACCCATTGGAGATGACTAGGCTATCAAATTTATCATGCCATTGTTTAGGTGCCTATTTGAGTCCATACAGAGATTTATCTAATTTACATACTTTATTTTCTTGACTGTGTACAATAAAACCTTCAGGTTGATCGATATAAATCTCTTCTTCTAATTCTCCATTAAAAAAGCAGTTTTGACATCCATTTGGTGTACAATTAAATCATTTAAGGCAGCTATAGCAAATAGTACACGTATAGACGTTATTCTAGTCACGGGTGAAAATGTATCAAAAAAGTCTACGTTTTCTCTTTGTCTAAAACCTTTGGCAACAAGACGTGTCTTATATTTTTCAACAGTGCCGTCAAGTTTTAATTTCTTTTTAAGAATCCATTTACACCCAGGAGGAAGGTCTACTAAATGCTAAGTTTTATTTGTTTCCAAAGAATCCATTTCATCATTAATAGCCTCTTGCCATAGATCGACATCTAAGGAAGATAAAGCTTATTGAATAGTGTTAGGATCCTCCTCTAAAGTGTAAGCATAAAAGTGGGACCAAAATCTTTTTCCACACGAGCCCTTTTACTTTTTCGGATTTCTAAAATGGATTCATTATTTTCTTTATTTTTATTTAAAGAAATATTAGTGGATGACTCGCCCCCAATATTTCTCAATTTAAAAGGAAATTTATCTTCATAAAAATCGGTGTCATTTGATTCAATAATTACTTGATTTTTCAAGTCATAAAAACGATATGCTTTGCTATTAATTGCATAGACTATAAAGACGCATTCATATGATCTACTCGCCAATTTAGATCTTTTAGGATCGGGTATACGTACATAGGCTAAACACCCCCACGTTCTAAAGTATGACACGTTGGGCTTAATATTTTTCCAAATTTCATAAGGAGATATTTTCATTTTAGTCTTAGAAATTCTATTAAGTACGTGACACACAGTCAAAATAATTTCACCCCACCAATGTGAGGCAGCCCCTGAATTTAATAAAATAGCCGCAACTAATTCAGTTAATGTCCTATTTTTTCTTTCGACTTTACCGTTCATTTCGGGCGAATAAGGGGCAATTTTTTCGTGAATAATACCGTGGATTTTATAAAATTCAATAAATGGTCCAGAATCATATTCGGCGCCTCTATCACTATGTAACCTTTTTATTTTTCGGTTAAATTGATTTTCAATTTCATTTAGGAAAATTTTAAACATGTCAAAAGCTTCACTTTTATTTTTCATTAAATACACAAATGAATAATCAGAACAATCATCAATAAAAGTTATAAAATAACGTTTGTCATTTCTAGTTGTGACACCATCCAATTCACATATATCCGAATGTATTAAATCAAGTGGTTCCGATTCTCTAAAAACAGATTTATGTGGTGTCTTAGTGATTTTTGCTTAACTACACCAACTACACCATTCACATTTTTTAAAATCATTTAATGATAATTCTGAAATTAATCCTAAAATGCTCATATTTTTAACAAGTCGTTTATTAACATGACAAAGCCTAGCATGCCAAACATTAAAAGAACAAGCAATATAAGCAGAAGGAGAAATTTTATTCATAGCATCAACATTCAATTTAAACATCCCATCAGTGGCATAACCCTTGCCTACAAAAATTCTATTTTTGGTCAAAGTAAATAAATCAGCACCAATAGTTTGAGTAAAGCCAGCTTTGTTGAGAAGATAACCCGAAACCAATTTTTTTCTTATCTCGGGAGTGTGAAGAACATCTTTGAGGATAACAGTCTTTCCCGAAGTGAACTTTAATTCCACATTTCCAGTACCAACAACCTTAGTGGAGTGAGAATCACCCAACAACACCTTTTTATATGCAGTCTCAGAATAAGTCTTAAACAGAGTATGATCATAACAGATATGGCTGGAAGCGCCAGTATCCAATCACCATCCTTCGGCACCGCTAACCATGTTGATTTCTAAAATCATAGCACATAAGTCCTCTTCGGTCAAATTCCCTTGTGCTTGTGGCACATTGCGACATTTGCGAGCCATATGGCCAGGCTTGCCACACTTGAAACAGAGAAATTATCCCGAGTTGCTAGACTGTCCATTTCCAGGGTTCTTATTCCTGTTCCGAGTCTGAGTCTGATTTTTAAAATTCTGGTTGTGGCTCTTTTTTTTATTTTTCATATTTTTTCCGTTTGCCTTTAAAACAACTGGAATGTGGTTCTTTTTCTGATTTTTTTTGTTAGACACAACAAGAATTTCATCTTTATAGTCCTATTTTCAAGATTCCTCCTCAATACTCAATTTAGTAATGAGTGACTCTAGTGAAAATTCTTTAGACTTATGCCTCAAAATATTTTTAAACTCTTTAAACAGTGGAGGCAATTTATCAATAATCACAGCCACCTGAAATTGCTCATCTAAAGCCATGACTTCGGAAATAATTTCATGGGCAATCATTTTGTAAATCATGGGTTTGAGCAACAATAGATTTGTCATCCGTCATTTAAAATTTCAAATAACGGCTGACGGCATATTTTTTAGCACCCGTCTGTTTATTTGTTTAAATAAAAATAAAGAAAATAATGAATCCATTTTAGAAATTCGAAAAAGTAAAAGGGCTCGTGTGAAAAAAGATTTTGGTCCCGACTTTTATGCTTACACTTTAGAGGAGGATCCTAATACTATTCAAGAAGCTTTATCTTCCTTAGATGTTGATTTATGGCAAGAGGTGATTAATAATGAAATGGACTCATTGGAAACAAATAAAACTTGACATTTAGTGGACCTTCCTCCTAGGTGTAAAACAATTGGGAATAAATGAATTCTTAAAAGGAAATAAAAACCTGATGGCACTGTTGAAAAATATAAGGCACATCTTGTTGCCAAATATTTTAGACAAAGAGAGAATGTAGACTTTTTTGATACATTTTCACCCGTGACTAGAATAACGTCTATACGTGTACTATTTGCTACAGCTGCCTTGAATGATTTAATTGTACACCAAATGGATGTTAAGACTGCATTTTTAAATGGAGAATTAGAAGAATAGATTTATATGGATCAACCTAAATGTTTTATTGTTCACGGACATGAAAATAAAGTTTGTAAATTAGATAAATCTATTTATGGACTCAAACAGGCACCTAAACAATGGCATGATAAATTTGATAGCCTAGTCATCTCCAATGGGTTTAAAATAAATGAAAGTGACAAATGCATTTATTATAAATATGTAGAGAACATTTGCACTATCATATGTCTTTATGTTGATGACTTGCTTATATTTGGTTCTAATATTCATGCCGTAGAAAATGTTAAATCATTATTGTGTGCCAATTTTGATATGAAGGATTTGGGTGAAGCTAGTGTAATATTGGGAATTAATATTACTAGATTAGAAAAGGGACTTTCTTTGGATCAATCTCATTACATTGAGAGAGTTCTAAAGAAATACAATTACTTTGAGTGTAAACCTTCTAGTACTCCATTTGATCCTAGTGTAAAGTTAATTAAGAACACTGGCGACAATGTAAACTAAAATGCTTATGCAAGCATTATAGTTAGCTTACGTTATGCTACAGATTGCACTAGACCAGACATAGCTTATGCTGTGGGAGTATTATGTAGATTTACCAGTAGACCTAGTATGGAGCATTGTCATGCTATTGAGAGGGTCATGCGGTACCTTAAAAGGATGATGAACCTCGAATTACACTATAATAAGCATCCCGCTGTTCTTGAAGGATTTAGTGATGCTGATTGGAACACCATATCTGATGATTCTAAGGCTACTTGTGGATATATATTTAGCATTGCTAGTGGTGCAGTTTCTTGGAAATCTAAGAAATAAACTATTTTAGCTCAATCCACTATAGAGTCTGAGATGATAGCACTAGCTACCGCTAGTGAAGAGGCAAGGTGGTTAAGAAACCTCCTGTTAGATATCCCATTATGGGAAAGATCGATACTAACCGTTTAGATTCATTGTGATAGTACCGCCACTATTTTAAAAGTTGAGAACCATTACTATAATGGTAAGAGATGACAAATATGTCGTAAACATAGTACTATTAGAGAATTCATCTCTACGGTTGCTGTGAGGGTGGATTATATAAGGTCTAAACAAAACTTAGCTGATCCTTTGACGAAAGGACTAGCTAGGAAGAAGGTGTGGAACACCTCGAAAGGGATGGGACTAAAGCCTATGGATACATGAGTCATTTGTGATGGTAACCCAACATATATATTGGAGATCCCAAAAAAATATGCTTAAAAGGTAATAACAAGTCACAAATGATATGGGTTGAATCATGCTTTTATCAATTAATATTGAACGAGGTTTTACTCTGAGTCCATCCCTATGGAGCATGATATCCTGAAGCGAGTTAAGGATGAGTTATTATAACTACTAATGAGATCTATAGCTCTATTTTGAGTGGGGTACCCAGCTACAGGAGTACTCTTGATAGACTCACCTATGTGAATGTGGAAGTGTGTCCGCTTCTTATGGATATTTTGGGCAAATTCCTAAAGCGTTCACTACATTGGGATAGAATCACATGGTCGTAACGTGCTGGCTATTAGAACTACACCCAAGTAAGGTTGTGTGTGGGATGTTTTCAGAGATAGAGTTCTAAACTACGATTACTCTAGTATATTATGAATCATCTTTACTACGTAAATGTTCAAGTCGAAAGACACCTTTGCTTATGCATAATTCTATAGACTATTGGTCGATAAAAATACTTTCAAATTTTGCAAGTGGGGGATTGTTTGAACAACCTTTTAGCTGGTAAGTGCAAAACTTGTAAAAAAAAGGGAGTCCCACATCGGTGGGATATACAAAATGACAAGAGTTAATATACTCTTTTTTGAGACTAAAGGTTCCGCCCTTTGGGCATTTAATGTTTTGTGGGTATGTGGGGGAGACCCATTGGGCCATGTCACATGCGCACGCCGCCGCTGCTGTTCGTCTGACCCAACCCGTGCCCGTGTCCAGGTCCTGGGTCTTGGGCTTGGGCTCATTAAGAAATAATTTTTTGGACAAATAAATTGATGTTTATTGGGCCTTAAAAATTATATTTTAACGTTTTTTAATTTCAAAAAAAATTAAAACGTGACTTCTTTAACTGTTGAAAAAGTCTTCCACTTGCTCACGTTTTTCCAGTCTTCTCTCCACGTTGTGAGACCATTAACATCATTATTTTTCGCAATAAAATGAGGTTGATACCCCCGTTTTTATACACATTTTCTAGAAAAAAAATCCTACTGCAAACAGTTCTTAGAAATTTTTACACAGAAACAAAAATAATTATTCATCCCTGGATAATTATTATACAACATAAATAATTAATCTTCCTCCAGATTAATTATAATACACAAAATCGAGCAATATATATTTCAAAATGGGTGTTGATTGAATGAATCTGGTTCGTACTACCATTTCATATTTTTGGGGCTGTTTGATCCTAGGGGTGACGAGGCTATTAAGACTGTCATCACACTTTGGGCAAAGCCGCGAAACACCTTAATGAGAGCGACATTGTCTGTGACTCAGCCATCGTTCTAGTCTATCCACTTTTGGATTTCTTATATTTTTTTGTCTCTCTTTATCAACTCCTAATTGGGTAATTTCGTTCCTTATTTAATTCTGCATTTAAATTGCGGCAATAACATTACCTAATCAATATCTTTCTAAGGAAAAATTATGTGGAAAAAAACAAAAGTGAGGAAAAACAATACAACTTTTGTAATTATTGAAACGTTTAATGCTACCTCGTTAAAACGTTTACCAGGAAAATCCAATGAGAAAAACCTAGTCGAAGGAGAAAGAGTACAACACATACGTACCAAAATAGCATGTTCTTCGATTCTCTCCCTTATTAATCCCCACATCTTAGGAGTATGAAATTTCTCTAATGATTTAGACAATGCATTCCAATCTTATACAATTTTTCTTAAATATTGCTTTCAATAGTGACGTGTTGAAAGATTAGATAGTTTGTGACATCAATCTCATTTTTTTTAAGACGACTTTGACGAGACTTTGGCGAAAAGGGGTGAAATGTCACTTTATCGAAATTCAATAAACTTGACTGCATGACTCTTATAAAGTTCATGTATGTAGAAGAACTGAAATGTGATGGTCATATCTCCTTGATGTAACCTATTTGAATTTACAGTATACATATAACATTGTCTTCATAGATAGTGGTAGGAACATATGTTATTGTAGACAAGTCATAAGTGCTTCATATATGTTGAATAAATGCTTTCACCAATACCCATTTGAGTGTAATTTGAGGATTTAGCCATCAATATTTAATTAGTAAATCTCCATAGGATGAAAGCTTTGTTACATGTAGAGAATATTCTACATTTGATTGTTCCTTGTGAGGACTATAGAAATAATCAAGTTGTAATACCCCATTAGTTTTGGATAAAATTATAAATTAATAGTTATTTACATTAATTAACAAAACACGAAATTTAATGTGGAGAAATTAAATTTATTTTTGCGTTACTATATTAACTTAAATTAATGTGATGATCTAAGAAATAAATAGAAGTCTGAGTATAATTTATATGGCTATTGGGATTAATTTATGAGATAATTATATTTACTCCCCATTTGTCGGGTCAACATTCATATAAGTCCTATTGACTTTTCAACAATCTTATAGGTCCTATTCTAACTTTTTAGGGAATTTTTTCACAATTTTACCCTTTTATAACTAATTATCCGTAACTTCCTTTAGGAAGTTACATAAGTGGTTGGACTTTTTTTTAATTTTTAAATGATCATAACTTTTGATTCACAAATCCGTTTTTCGCAAAATTACTATTTTTGAAATCTGCTCGACAAGATCTATCAAACAAGATCCGTGAAGGCTATAAAATTCTAAAGAAAAAAATTTACACAAACAGTAAACGTTACTGTATGCACTAGAATATGAAATAGTTTTATATATGTGACATTTTCACAAACAGACAGTAACATTTACTGTGATAATATTACACAGTATATATATATATATGGTGGATCCAAACTCTTTTTTTTCAAAATTACCTTATATTTAAAGGTTTGCGCTAGCGGCATCCAATCCTTACCACCATTGTTGGAGCTTTAACGACCTTCGTCAGAGCTCCAATTTGGGGTGGGTAAGGGTGACATGTGGTGCCACTGGCGCGGACCTTTGAAAATAAGAGACTTTTGAATAAATGGGTTTTGGATCGACCGGAGTGTCATGGGGTTCCGCTGGCGCGGACCGTTGAAAATAAGATTGGATAAATGGGATCTGGATCCTCTTGAGCACCGGTTTGGGGTGAGTAAGGGTGGCATTAGGTGCCGGTGGTGCAGAGCTATATACATATATATATATATATATATATATATATATATATATATATATATATATATATATATATATATATATATATATATTAAATGCTATTGTTTGTAAAAATGTCATAGATATTAAACTTTATTGTATACAACAGAAAATGAAATAGTTTTATATCTGTGACATTTTCACAAACAATAACACTTACTGTGTTAATATATTTATGAAATAGTTATATATATATATAACATTTTCACAAACAGTAACATTTACTGAGTTAATATTACACAATATATATAGCATTTTCACAAACAGTAACATTTACTGAGTTCATACTACACAATACATATATATATACACACACACAGTAGATCCAAACCTCTTTTTTTTTCAAAATTACCATATTTTTAAAGGTTTACGCTAGCAACATTCAATCCCTACCACTACCCACCCCCATTGTCGGAGCTTCAACGACTTTCATCAGAGCTATGATTTGGGTGGGTAGTAGTGGCATAGGGTGCCGCCGGCGCGGACCTCTGAAATTAAGAGAATTTTAGATAAATAGGGTTTGGATCCACCGGAGCTCCGATTTGGAGTGAGTAGGGGTGGCATTGGGTTAGGTTTATATATATAATATTTTCACAAACATTAACATTTACTGTGTTCTGGTGGATCCAAACCCCATTTATCCAATATTCTCTTATTTCCTAAGGTCCGCTCCAGTGGCACTCCATGTCACCCCAAATCAGAACTCTGATGAAGGTTGTTGGAGCTCCGACAATTGGGATTGGTGGTGGTCGGGATTAGAAACTGCTAGCGCGGGCCGTTAAAAATAAGACAATATAAAAAAAGAGGTTTGGATCCACCGTATATATATATATATATATATATATATATATATATATATACTGTGTTATAACACAGTAAATGTTACCGTTTGTAAAAATGTTATAGATATAAACCTAAACCAATGTCACCCCTACTCACCTCAAATCGGAGCTCCGGTGGATCCAAACTCCATTTATCTAATATTCTCTTAATTTCAGATGTCCGCGCCAGCGGCACCCTATGCCACTACTACCCACCTAAATAATAGCTCTGATGAAAGTCGTTGAACCTCCGACAATGGGGGTGGGTAGTGGTGGGGATTGAATGTCGCTAGCGTAAACTTTTAAAAATATGGTAATTTTGAAAAAAAAAGAGGTTTGGATCTATCGTGTGTATATATATATATATATATATATTTATATATTATGTAATATTAACTCAGTAAATGTTACTGTTTGTGAAAATGTTATATATATATTGTGTAATATTAACTCACTAAATGTTGCTGTTTGTGAAAATGTTATATATATAAAACTATTTCATAAATTTATTAACACAGTAAATGTTATTGTTTGTGAAAATGTCACAGATATAAAACTATTTCATTTTCTGGTGTATACAATAAAGTTTAACATCTATGACATTTTTACAAACAATAGCATTTACTGTTTTATCACATTATATTTATATATCCAATATGCTCCTATTTTTAAAGTTTTGTGCCACCGACACCTAATGCCACTCCTACTCACCCCAAATTGGCGCTCTAGGGGATCCTGATCTCATTTATCCAATCTTATTTTCAAAGGTCCGCGCCAGCGGCACCCCATGATACTCCGGTGGATTCAAAACCCATTTATTCAAAAGTCTCTTATTTTCAAAGGTCCGCGCCAGCGGCACCCCATGCCACCCTTACCCACCCCAAATCGGAGCTCTGACGAAGGTCGTTGAAGCTCCAACAATGGTGGTAAGGATTCAATACCGCTAGCGCGAACCTTTAAATATAAGGTAATTTTGAAAAAAGAGGGTCTGGATCCACCGTATATATATATATATATATATATATATATATATATATATATATATATATATATATATATAGTGTGTAATATTACCACAATAAATGTTTCTGTCTGTTTGTGAAAATGTCACATATATAAAACTATTTCATATTCTAGTGCATACAGTAACGTTTACTGTTTGTGTAAAAAATTTTCTTTGGAATTTTATAGCCTTCACGGATCTTGTTTGATAGATCTCGTCGATAATATCTATTCGCATGAGGTGTCCGGATTAGTTTACGTGCACCTCGATTAATCTCTATTCGCAGTTCATGGCTTTCACTGGCCAAGCATTATTTTGACAGTGCCAGGATTCGAACTGGGGACCAAACCCAATCCACCTCTAAAATTGTCCCAGGGAAAAAATAAATGGTAGGGATTTGTGGGCTTTAATTTTTACGAAAATCAAGGAAAGGACACACTCTCAATTATTAATCACTGGCAATAAATAAACTTCAACCCTTTTATTCTCAATTATTTCAGAAAAACCACCACCAGTATTAAACCATTTCCTAATTTCAACCTCATCCCAAAAGTTCACCCAATTTCACAAATCAAACCCCAAACTCTTAGAATTTTGAGAGCATTTTTTAAGGGACTTTCTAAGGGACTTCTTTATCACTCAAGAATTAATTTTGGGACATATTTTTTAGGCAAGTAACTTTCAACTCTCTTCCTTTTATGTGCGTAGTTAGTAAATTAACCTAAATTAAATTTTTATACTAAAAATTAATTAGTAACCCTTAGGAAGTTGTGTATTCCTAATTTAACCATGAATAGGTGAATTTAGATAATTTGATATACTTGAAATGACTCTTGAGCCTTTTTACTTTGAGAAAATTATTATTTTTTGGGACCGAAAACATGGAAAAATTAATATTTAAGATTTGGACCCCATTTATAGAGTTTGACGATTGAGGTTTGATAGTGTATTATATGGACTTAACTTTAGTGTTAGTGAGTTCAAATTATACATGCTTAGTAGGAATTGTATCTTATGCTTTAAGAGTGTTACTTTTGACATTTATGACCCAAATCGCTGAGATTTACTATGAGGACCTTATTCATTGTTAAAAGAGTTACTAGAAATGCATTATTTATGACTTGGGACACGATATACGTTATGAACCGTTGTGGTATAACACACTTGTAAGTTAATTACGTGTCTCTTTCATGCAAGAAAACATATAAGCCCTTACTTGAGATATTGCTATTGTTGGTATAGATTTTATCATGTGGACGATATAAGGAGTACATGATAATTGGTGGTTGTTGGATAGTGATGTTGGATTAGTTGACTTGGTGGCACATATAGACATTTAAACTCTTGTCATATTCCCTCATAATAAACCCTAAATAAATATGTCTTAAGAACTACCCGATCTAAACGTAAGTGTATCGGAGGGGTTCCTTGTTTGGATTTCACTTTGGTGAGACATCCCACGCACGGAGTTCAGAAACGGGTTGGAATGGCGAATTAAATCATTACTAAAATTTATGTATTTTCGATTTATTACTTTTGGTTACGAGGAATGACTTGTAGGATAATTGCCCTTTTAGTTCCATATAAATGGATTAAAATGTATAATGAATTCTAAATGATACGACCCGGGGTGGGGTAATTGGGGGTTGAGTAAATTGCTCGGATTGAATAAAGATGTGTTAAAATGTCAAATGTTAAATGAACATGTGAAATGAAAATGAATGGGATGGTATTGTGGAGGGACAATTTGATATTGTGATATGTAATTTCCTGGACATGCAAATACCATGTAGCATCAGGATGTAAAACGTGATGTTTATAATATATTGTGATATGTGAATTCCCGACCATACGAATACCAAGTGACATCAGGGCATGAAACACGATGTTTATAATTTATTGTGATATGTGAATTCTCGGCTATGCAAATACTAGGTAGCGTCAGGGCCCGAAATATAATGCTTATGTTCTAACGTGATGTGTTATTCCGACACCGTATAACGGAAAACCGAGATTTATGTGATTGTTTAAAATTTGGCGTATCATATGTTTATAAGATGTCTGGGAGGAAGGGCGCATGTTGGTTTCGTGTTGTTTAATTAATGAAATGTATTAAAATAATTTTAATGCATTGTAACGATTTAAATTTAGCGTACTACATGTTTATTAGATGGCCGAGAGGAAGAGGTGAATGTCATTTGTGTTTTCTTAAATATGGAGAATGAGTAGTTAACTAAATGAATTGGATAAGTCTAATACATTGTGAGACTACGTTTATGGGTTGGGCCACTCATTAAATTATTAAACAATAACTTTATTATCTATTTATATAATTGCTCTGTGTTGCGTAGCTAAGTTACTTGCTAGGGTTTTGACCCATATCTTTATATGGAACTCAGGTGCTAGGGATGGACCTTCCGTATGGCTTCCTTATTCCAACGGGAATTATTATTCATCTCTCTCACCCAGGATATCAGTTTCAAAGACATTGTGGGTCTCTATTTTATTTAGTTATTATTTTTACTTGTTCAGTCTTAGATGATTCTGGAGTATGTAGAGACTTAATTGACTTTTACTATTCAGAGATTCTTTGGGGATTGTATTGAGATATAAGAGACATTATTGTATCTCTTTAATAACTATGGGTATTCCATTTTGGGTTTACATTAAGGATTTTCATATCGTTTCCATATTACTTGTGTTATTATTTGATTTGATCTCTCTATGCTGAGAATGGTATTTGATTTGTTTTAAATATTCCATATAATTTTATATATATACTTGATCAACCTAAATGTTTAATTACACTGGATATTACAGTTGGTATCTGAGCTTAGCCTTAGGCCTCGAGGGTTATAGGTTCACTTAGACTTTTGTGTAGCGTTCTTTGATACATGCCTTTCCTTATACTCTCACCTATATTTCATTTCTGATAGAATGTCCATCTAAAATTTTAGATGCTACTTAGGAGAAAATTTTTGTTTATCCAAAAAAAAACTAGGAGGCCGATTTCGTAGCTCCACACCATAGGCGCTCATTATACTGGGTATTCCAACCCTAATACCCAAGGGTAATATTACCTTGGGGCTTAACAATTTGTCAGAGTTGATCAGCTAGGCGGTCCAAGCACGCTTAATTACACCCAGGCATGAGATATCACCCATAGTACCTTTGTCTGCAGTCCTGATCATTACATGGGGGAGAAAGTTAAGAGAAGGTATTTTAGATCTGGGCAGGAGATTCGCCAACCGTAGAGATAGTAGGGGGAATATACAACCCCATTTGAGGTAGTATGTTTTATATGTGGACGAAGATGAAACAAATTTCGAGTTTGTCCTAGTGTCTAAATTCAGAGGCAACAATATTAGGGCCATCTAGGACAGGAGTATTCCCATTATGGACAGCTTTAGGGGAAGTTTCAATATGTCTTCATGCCCCAATAACAACAGTATTTAGCGATGGAGCCATATTCGATAACAATGCTACCCGCATCAATGATTGCACATTAGTAGCCCTGGGTTCAGTATGGGAGAATTTATTAGATAGCACAACCCCAGCAGGAGGACCAAAGGCATGTCTAGATAGTGGATGATACATTTTATGCTTATAACACTTTAGATTGTGTTTTGTATGACATCAACACCACACACTCATTCATATCACATAGTTTATGGGGAATGTTAGTTTGCTTCCTAGACCTTGTGATGGATCTTTATCGATAACTACTTTGTTAGATGTATGTACCCTTATTTTTGAGATTTGTGATGATGTGGAGGTTTATATTGGTAAATTATTTTTTGAGGCTGATTTGTTAGTTTTAGACACCAACTCTTATGATGTGATCTTGGGTATAGACTGATCTGTGAGGTACATGCTCATATATATTTTAGGAGTCGGACTATCGTTTTAACTATTTCGGGTTAGGAGATGTATTTTATGGCTATGCCTAGGACAAAGGGTGGTGTAATAACACACTTATAATTTATTAATGAAGAGGCATGAGAGGGGACTACCATTTCACTAGGTTCAATTTTGAACGTCAAGGCTTTTATCGACGTATTTAAGGAGGTGGTAAAGTACCCACTAAACCATGAGAGTTATTTTTATGATTAATTTGGATCCTTATATGGCTCAGATTGCTAAACGTCCGTATCGAAGGAATTCCATGCAAATAAGGGAGTTGAGATAGTAAATCCAACAATTACTATAACAGGGGTTCATTTGGTATAGTACGTTGTCGTGGGGAAACTTCAATTCTTTTTATGAAAAAGAGAGATGGGTCACTACGATTGTGTGTTGACTACTGTGAGTTGAACAAGGTTACAACAAGGAACAAGTATCCTTTACCAAGGATTGATGACCTTTTTGATCAACTTCAGGGTGTTTCATTTTTCTCAAAGATTAATTTGCATTCGAGATACCACCAGTTGAGGGTACGTGAGGAGGACGTATAAAAAATTCCTTTGTTCTTACGAGTTTAGGGCATGACGTTTGGATTGACTAATGCCCATGTGATGTTTATGAATTTTATGAACCGAGTGTTTCGACCGTATTTGGATCAGTTTATCATTTTCTTCATTGGTGACATTTTTATTTATTCTTGGATCGAGGAGGAGTATGCCAAGCATTTTAGGGTTGTATAGGTGTGCTTTTAACACTCTTAAGGAGAAGTTGACTTCAGCTACAGTTTTGGCTCTACCTTAATGGGATTGAGTATTTAGTATCCACCAATGCTTCCTTACATAGATTAAGTGGAGTGTTTATGTATGAGGATTGTCCCATTGCCTATAAATTTCGAAAGTTGAAACCCCACGAGGGTAATTATTCAACTCATGATTTAGAACTAGTAGTCGTAGTGTTCGGACTACACGTTTGGAGACATTATTTATGGTGTGAGAAGTTCATGCTCTTTAAAGATCATAAGAGTCTTAAGTATTTATTCACGCAAACGGATTTAACCATGCGACACCGACGGTGGTTTGAGAAAGGACATCCAGTTTACGATTCAACATTGCCCAGGGAAGGCCAATGTGGTGGCAGATGCTTTGAGTCGATGACCTAGTAGCAGTTTGTCTTCACTTCAGTTGATAGATATGGGTTTCATCCAGGTGATTAGCGAGTTAGTCGATGCATTTATGGGGATACTCACCGCGACTCCTGACATTTTTGTACGGGTGGTAAGAGTATATACATATGATGTGTTTTAAAAGGGGAGAGTGGTCTAGATTTTGGCCATCGGTGTACCTCTTTACACCGTTGATTCAGATGGCATATTGCGGTATAATGGGAGGTTAGTTGTGCCGCCAAGAGAAGAGTTGCATTGAGTTGTTACGCATAAGGTCTATTAATCTCAATTTTTGGTGCATCTTAATGGAAATAAGATGTACCAGGATATAAGGAGACAATATTGGTGGTCCCGGATGAAGCGGGATGTTACTACATTTGTGTCCCACATATCACTTGTCAGATGGTGAAGGTGAGTCATAAATGATCGCCAGGGAAACTTTTACTCTTACCCATTGTCGCGTGGAAGTTGGATCGATGGACTTCATCGTTGGGTTGCCTTTGATGCCATGGAAACATGATTCCATTTTGGTTATAGTGGACCATTTGAATAAAGTGGCACTTTTATTACCCATTCGCATGGATTTCATGGCAGAGTAGTATGTAAATTTATACGTGGTGGAGATTGTTTAGTTGCACAGGGTACCATTCTCAATCATCTCAGAGAGATATCTGACTTTTATGTATCACTTTTGGGAAATTTGCAGAACATGGGGACAAAGTTGCACTTGAGTGGGTCGTACCATGAGAAGGCTTCTAAGTGTATGTGCTTAGGCAATGACAAAATTATGAACTTTAACCCGATTTTAATCTTCAACAAGTATTGTGAACCAATTTTATTCTTAACCAAATTTTATCTTTTTAACCCTAAACCCGCATCTAGTGTAATTAAGCAGATAAAGTAAAGTAAAGTAAAGTTCACAACCCCGATGTACGAGGAAACCACTAAGGGAAAAAACTTGGATTGACACAGGCTAGACAATCACTATGATACAGAAAATTATAAAGAAAGAATTTAGTCTTACTCAATGACTCGACTCCACAAGCCTTAATGCTTTTTCTCTTAGATCGCTCCTTTATAATGCAATTCAAGAATCCACCCATGCCAAGTCCTCAACACACGAATCCACAAGTGCCTCGGTATCCACCGATGTAGCCCGAATAATCGTCTTCTCACACGAAGATGTAAGCACGGAATCCACCGTACGAAACTCGTTCTTTTTAGATGAAAGAATCACACGTAGTGTAAACCAAGATCTATAGAACATGTATATTATGAACAATCGGATCTTGAAGAAGTAAAGGATGTGTTTGTGCTTAAGAACTCTTTGCAAACAGATTGCTAAAAACTATTTTTTCTTTTTTGGGTCTAAATGCTTAAGTTTTTCTGAGTTAACGATGCCTTGAATAATAAAACAAAATTTTCGAGGCGACATGTCACTTGAACGAGATTCAGATCTCATTTGAATGAAACTAGCCTCTTGTTTAAATGAGGCTTAGTTTCGTTTGAACAAATAAAATGAAGTTTATTTTTCATATCACTCTAAACTCGATATAACTCAGATAAAACATGATTTAAAACATTTATAAAATAATTTTAAGTAAATACAACATTCTTAAAAATATTCCAAGATCCATAATACATAATGCATCCATACCTGAGAGAATCTCGGATAAAATGTGATCATGTGATCATGCGAAGACTAGAACCTGCACTAAAAATGTGGAATGATGTATTCTCTGAACCGTAACCACTAAATCTTAATCACAACGTCATAGACTTAGTGGAATCTTAACACATAAAAGATTGTCCTATGACTCAAAGTGGTTTTTATTCGGAATACAACCAATACATACAAATTGATACCATTTGGAAATTTGCCCTTTCAAATCTGCCCTTTGGCTATTCTCGGAAAAAACGAAAAAATTGAAATTCTAAGTTGGGTCATCAAGCCGAAAAACCTATGTCCCATCCCATAAACCTAAATATAAAAAGTACGGGACATGAACAATATATGAAGCACCGACAAGCACTGTCTGAATGTGATATAGTAAAAAAATTTGAATCTCTGAACAATAATTACACACAAAAAAAAATACTACAAGTGAAGGATGGAGAATATAACAATATAGAAATCAATGTCAGTCAGATACACAAACTCTCCCTGCATCAAATGTCTCTTCCCCTTTTTGCCTGGAATAAACAAATAATGGGACAGATAAACCGTAAACAACATATATAATAATATAATATGAATGAATTGCATGGATAGATAAATATCACAATAATTGTCGACAAGTAAATGAGATACGATCGACATGATAGTAGTGAACAAAAATATGATGCATTTAATGAATAAAGATAAAAACAAGATACATCAATAGAACTCACATGCCCCAATAAATAATATAACTATATAATGAGAAATCCATAAATATCGATGTCTAACATATAATTGAGATGATATAAATCCAACGGTAACAAAATAATATGTGTGTATCATCAAATACATCAGAACTAAATGAATAATATCCAATTACATTAATAGAAATGGTGTATCTCAGAATACAAAAAGTGAATCATCATCATCATCATCATCAATAGAAGAGCCATTGTCCCTGCATGTCCGAGATGTCCTTGCTCCTCTACTCTGGTCTCGTATCTGCATCTCATCCAAAAGAGCTGAAATCTGAGGCTATTGAATGGTGTGCTGCTGTGCCTCCACATCAAACCTAGCCATAATGTCCTCTGTGATATGACGATGCTCAGCCAGAAAAAGTATACGATGTTTTATCTCCTCCTCATATCTACACTCAGACTCCTCTCTACTAGATCATGTCTAGGTAAACAGTGGTTTAGTGGGAAGGGTGCTAAGTGGCTGTGAAGTGTGGCCTCCCCCTGACGAAGATGATGTAGATGCCGAAAAACCATGATGGGCCGATGGAGGTAAGTGACTCTAGAATGATGCATAGTGTTAGCATCAATAGGAGAGATGCCAAACTACCGTAATACCCCATATTTTTATGGCCTTTAATTATGGGATTAATTAAACTTAATTGGAATAAATTAATTTAATATTAATCCGGATTTTTAAATAAATATTTACTAGCGTGATGAGATTTAGTAATTATTGGTAAGAATAATGTTGAATATTACTAGATGAGTAAAGTAATATATGAGAAATTATCGCGAGTGAATACTACGATAATTATAGAAATTAAGTCGGGACGCGCATGTGTCGTGTCGGGACTAAATTAATGGAATAAAAGTGAATTAATTATAAGTCGCCCGTATGGTCATTTTGAGTGCGTCAATGTGTCAAAAAGGGTCGAGATAGTCAAAAAAGTGTACCGAGGGGTTTAACTTGGGTCTCGGGACATCTTTAGGCCTAATTGGTAACCCGGGAGGGCATTTTGGTAATTAACCATTTTAAACCTTAATCATGGACGAAAATTTGAGTGTTATATCTGATGGGAGTTAGAGTCCTCAAGGGTTAGAAACCTTGGAGTTGCAGAGAGGCTAAGGAAGAGGGAAGAGAGAAGGCTTCTGTAATACCCCGTATTTTTATGGCTTTTAAATTTGGGGATTTATTAAATTTAATTGAGAATTAATATAATATTAATCCGAAAACTTATTTTAAATATTTACTAGCATTACAAGAGTTAGAAATTATTGCGAAACTGTTGAATATTACTAGATGAGTAAAGTAATATATAAGATTGATTTTATTAAAATTTTTATAAGTGAATAAAATAGTAATTATGGAAATTTAAGTCAGGGCGCGCTTGTGTCGTGTTGGGACTAAATTATTATTATAAAAGGGAATAAATCATAAGTCTCCCGTATAGTCTTTTCGAGTGCGCCAAAGTGGCCGAAAGTGTTGAGAGAGTCAGAAAAGTGTACCCGGAGTTTTAGTTTGGGTCTCGGGGCGTTTTTAGGCCTAATTGACATCCCGGGAGAGTATTATAGACATTTTGAATTTTTGGGTAATTAAACCCACGAATTTCCCTAAGATATATCAGCCATTAGGAGTTGTCTTTTAGGGTTAACAAAAACATAACATAATAACGGCCATTAGAGAAGAAGGTAGAGAGCTTTCCAAACAATCCAAGGCCTAGAACTCACTCAATTGCACCGCCACCACCACCAAAACATAGATCGTAAGACGAGGAATGCAGCCACACCCTCTTCATCATCAAATCAGACATTAAAATCCCAGACAAGTATCTATCTTGCTTTATTTTTAGTTAATGTTTCACCCATGTTAGATTAGGATTGTCAAAAACATGTTTTATGGAAGAATTTGATAACTTAGAGAATCTTAATCACATGTTTTAGAGGAAATAGATATATTCTGGACATCTCAATCATATGTAGAGGATTACCCATGAAATTGTATGGATTTAGAAGCAATAAATCTGGAAAAGAATTAGAAGAATGGAACTTTCATTAAAAATTAGGGTTCTTGATAATTATGTTAATTTACCCCAATAATTCAATACCTTTGATGAATTTGTACATGTTTCACGTAAGAAATCATGTATATAGGTATATATGACTGGTAGAAATCTTGTTTGGGAGTTTGGGAATCGTTTATGGAGTTTTGGGTGAGGTTAGACAAGGAAACATGTAGATAACAATTGTAGAATTTAGAATAACTGCTTGATATATCGATCGACGAAGAGCATCGATCGATCGACGATCGATCGATTGACCCCATTCCTCAATTGATTGATCTCTCCTAGAAAAATGCATGTTTTTCCCCTTTTTGTTTAATCCAGATAAAATACGTGGGAACCCCTTGAATATCATTTAAATAGTATAATAGGATATGAAGAGGACCAGTAGGGTCTAAGTAGACTCCGTTGAATGAAATTTGATACGGGATGAAATTATGGGTTAACGGGGGGTTTCGTCACACATTAAAAATTATGCGTACGTTCACTAAAGAATTGAGATTCGTGAAAGACTTAGACGAGAAGGTTAGAGAGGGCGTACCTACTGTAATTATATTTTAGTAATAAGGAATACTTCGAGAGATGAGAAGTAAGTATGAAATAAATTATAAATGAGAATACAAGAGATGAATCCGTTATGCGAGATAATTGAGTAAATTTTTGCTAAGTACGGATAATAATAATTATGGGTCACGAGCGAACCTAATTTGGTAAATGTGAATTTCTATATGTATGACCGTGTGACTATGTACATATATTAGTTATTATGTTTGTGAATAATCATACTCGCACTACTTGCTATCACGGAGGTTGTCGCACCGGGACAGTCTTATCTCGATGGGACCTTTATGGGGGATATTGACTTGTACCCTAGAACATAGGATTACTTGGTACAGGGTATCTGAGAAAGATAGTCAGACGGTCCTAAGAGACGTGAGGGGTATGTGCTGACCTCTTAGTGACTTGAAACTATGCTTTGCCCCCATTTTGTGTGTATTGTGTTAATACAGTTCGAGAGTGATTCGAAACTAATATTTTCCTTAGTACGAGTGATATGGGGACTTAATAGCAGAGTATGCCAACACTATAGATTTTATGTGGGGTGTCGATAATATATATATATTATATGAGTGACTAATATATATATACTTATATATATGGAAACTTTATACTATGTGTATAAGTAGTTAAGTAATGAATAAATGCTCCATCTTTATATCAAGTGTTCGTGAATTTTGTAACGGTACTGAGTGGTTCTAAGTAACACAAGAAAATGGAAGAGATTAATTTTCTAAAACTAAATATCATAGCCTTAGTACTTATCGGGATAAAACTTTATGGAAAATAAGTTAAATAGACTTATGAGATCAGTAGTACGGTAGGCGTGCACACTAGATGAGAGATGAGAATTCTCAAGAGAGTGTCGCACACTAACATGGTTGTCTCATTAGCCAGTAAGCATTTTAAATACTTGCTAAACTATTTTTAAAACTTTTTTACACTCGGGCTCTGACCCGTTTTCTGTCATTTCTCTCTCTCTCTCTCTCTCTCTCTCTCTCTTTTATATATATGTATGTATTACAGGTGCCCATCCATAGGGGCGTCATGCATAGGTTCTTTGGATTGGACGTGTTACAGCTTATGTGTAAGTTACGGGCCCTTGCTTTAGACAACCTCTTCATTGATTCAGTTCCTATTTTAGTTCTTCATAGTTAGGGCATGTGTCACCCGATTTCCTATTCCGTTTGGATTTGTCAAAGATTTATGTTTATTTATATTTCCAGTATTTAGTACTCTTTGAGAGTTAACTATTGTCAGGATGATTTCATTTATGGTTCTTAAACATGGTTTGGTTTATCTAGATGGTTTAAATTCTTGTGTGTTGGTTGCCATCCTTATCATTTATGTGATTCTTAAACTGTTGGTCATTAAAACGGTCTTCATATTGGAATTTAATAAAATGAAAATAAGACTTTAAATTATTTTGACACTTAGCTTAATTATTTAGGGTGTTTAAATTGGAAATAATTATTTTGCGACAGTGATTCTAGGAATGAACCAACCATTCACCTTGATTTTAATTTAATAGAGGACTGATCACCCGATATTTAATTAGGCGGGGTGTCACAACTTTCAAGGAGGAGAGCCACCAACCCTACACCACTCTCATCAATTCCACCACCAACGTGTAGATTGGAATAAGAAAATCGTTCCTATACCATTCTAATTCGTCGGATCAGACCTTCGATTTCCAGACAAGTATCTAACTTGCTGTTCTTTAGTTGAGAACACATATGTTTTCATGAAAGATAAATGAGATTTGGGAGATTTATATTGAAATTCGGAATAGAAGTAATGTTAGGACAACCCTATTGTTACATGTAGATGATTAACCATGAAATTGATGTCCATTAGAGGTTAAAATTTGGAAGAATTAGGAAGATATTGATCATGAGGATAAAAATAGGGTTCTTGATGTATTAATTTGAATTAACCCTTTAATTGATAGCATTTGATGAATCCGTGTATGTTTTACGTTAGAAATCATGTATGTGTAGTATGATACAACTGTTGGATTAATTGTTTGGGATTTTGGGACAAATTAATGGAGGTTTTGAGGATTTATGTTAAGGAAATTCGTAGGTTAAAATTGGGGAAAATTGGGCCAACACCTGCTTGATCGATCGATCGAGTCAAGAATGTCGATTGATCGACTGGATTAATCGATCGACCCCTCCAACCCCTCTTGGAAACTGAAAATTTTCCCCTTTTAATGTTAATTCAATCCCAATGTGTAAGGACCCTTGGACTTAATTTAAATATCATAATGGGAGTTGAGAAGGACCATTAGGGTATAAAGAGGGTCCGGGTAAGACGACTGTAATACCCCGTATTTTTATGGCTTTTAATTATGAGGATAATTAAATGGAATTGCTTTTAATTATGGGATTTATTAAATTAATTTGGGATTTATTAAATTAATTTGGGATAATTAATTAAAATTAATTCAAAACGAGAGTTAGTATTTGGTTATTATTATATTGTTGAATATTACTGATTGAATTATGGTAATATGTGATCAGTAAATTTATTAAAATTGTCGTGAGTTGAAAATACGGCAGTTTCAGTAATTTAGTTGGGACGCGCGTGTCAGGACCCAATTTAAATGATTTAAAAGTATTTTATTTCTGTGTCATCCGTATAAGCTTTTTGAGTGTGCCAACGTGTCCAGAAGGTTCGAGATAGTCAGAAAACACTAGCCGGGGGTTTAGTTTGGGTCCCGGGGCATTTTTAGGCATAATCGATAACCCGGGAGGGTATTTTAGTCATTCCTATTTTTGGGTGAACAGTGACCCACGAATTTTAGAAAGCTTTATCAGCCAATAGGTTAGAGCTTTAGGGTTTTCTTCACCAAGATTCACAGACGGACATTAGAGATGAAGTGGAGGAAGATACCAAAGGAGAACCACCATCTTTGGACTTTTTGCACCACCGTCACCACCATTGAATAGATCGGAAAGCAAGGATCATCCCCATACCATCTACTTCATCGGATCAGAATCGTCATTACCAGACAAGTGATTTAACTTGAAATAGTTTAGCACATATATCATTCATGTTAGGTTAGAATTGAAGATTAACCTTAAATAATAAAAATTGAATGGATTTGAAGAATTTAAATCATAATATGGGTAGGTCTTGCATGTAGTTAAATGTTAGAGATGATAACAGCCACGAAATTATGATTTATGGGTAGAGGATTATGAAATTTTATTGAATTATGTGATTTTCTTGAAGTAAGAGGAGAACTAGGGTTTTTATATGAAAATTGGGTAAATTGATCCAATAAATTGATGTTCTATGTTGATTTGATGATTCTAAAACGTGGGAAATGATGTAAACATGTTGGTATGATAATTAGTATACTTGGTTGAGAGATTTGGATGTTAAAATGAAGATTTAGAGGTGTAAAAAGATGAAAACCCGTAACCGTTTAAGCAATTCTGGGCAAATACCTGCTTGATCGATCGATCGAATGATCGATCGATCGACCCCATTTCTTCGATCGATCGACCCCTTTTGATTTTTGGCAATTATTTATCTTTAAAGTTTGATGAGTATCCCAAAGCCAATGTTGATTCTTAGGGTGGTTAATATAATATTGTGGGACTTAGATAAAGTCAGTAGGGTCTTAGTTATGATCGAAAAATGTTAAAATTTATGGAATTGAATGCTATTGCTTACGAGGGTCTACCGAGTGAGGTACGATTAAAAATCATTCAAATTGAAACTATAATGGAAATTAATGATGATGTAAGGTTAAGGGAAGTAACGGAGGGACTTTAAGTACTGAGATAACGTTAGAAACTAATAAGAGACCTAGTAACCTTTTGAGATAAGTTTAAGTACCCAAGTTGATACGACGAGAGAGTTATCAAGCTGAACATATATATTACATATTATGTTCGGGGTAAACTTTCTACGTACGAGACATTACTAAATGGAATGTGTGAATACTTATATTGTAATATGATTACTTAGGTTGTGTGAATGCTAGTGTATGGATTTCTTATGTGTATGACATACCTACCATACTTGCTATCACGGGAGGTTGGTTTTATTTTGGAAAAGGACCCTCTTATCCTTGTGTGCCTTCGGGGGGGTTTAGAATGGTACCTTGAGGACATAGGACTGTGAATGACTTATTTGTGAGTTGATAAGTCAGTTGACCATAGGAGCGTAGGTATGTGCGTGACCCATGGGTATGTGAACTATGTTTGCCTCCAATATGTGTGATTTGTATTTAGACGGTTCCTGAGTGATTCGGAACAGGTGATCCTTACGTATGCGATGTACATGGATTTAATAGAAGAGTATGAGTGCACCACAGCTTAGCCTAGGGGTGCCATATATTTATTTATGTACTGAGAGTGATATACTTATGTACTTGTGACTAGTTCATTGTTGCTTAGTAGATGTGAATAACTAAGATATTTGAATGGGCTAAGAATAAGAATTAAATAAACACTTGAGATAAGTAATTTAATGAATGTGAACATGAGTTATAAATTTGGCTTATTTGGGTGTTACGAGTAAATACTCCATGTTAAAATGAGAAGGAAGGAGTGGTATAAACTAGTTAGATAGCGGCATAACTAGAATGGGTTAAAGGCATACGTTAGGCGTGCACAGTAATTGAGAGGTAAGAAACTCATGTGCGAGTACGCAACTAACGTGTTTATAATATGTGTTGTTTAATTATAATTTAAACACTTGCTAAACTTTTAAACTATTTTCACAATCGGGCTCTGACCCGTTTTTCTCCAAATCTACTTTTGTTTTGTAAAACATTTTAGGTGCCCAGCCACAGGGACACCAAGCATAGGAGTTCCATTCTGATGACATGCTGTAGCTGCTGTAAAAGTTACAGGATCTTGGTAGTAGACGCTTTCATATTTATCCTTGATTCCTTCAGAGTCATTTGTATCAGTTAAGGCATGTCGTCCATTCTTATTTAGAGTTTGTAGTTACAGACTTTTTATTATTTCGGTTATTGGTTTATTTATTCAGACTCTTGTATTGGGACTTTAAATTACTATATCTTTGTTATTATTGGAGTTTTTACTCCAGACTCATTTGATTTCATCTCGTTGAGCATTTATATGAGATTGTTTATGCGATTGATGGTTTATGAAAATTCTTGTTTATTTGTTAACTTAATTAATAAAAATTTGACATCTCTCTTTTTAAATATTTGGTGGCTAGTAATTAATTAAATTTTTTTCGACAGTGATGCTAAGACTGAACCAACTTGATATTCTGTATTAATTTAATAAAGGAGTAGCTACCGGGTATTTAATTAGACGAGGTGTTACAATGACTTTATATGAGATTTAATCATGGGATTTCGGGGATATAAATTGACTGGGAAATCGTGCGTACGTTAAATTAGACCTTGTGAGAATTAAGAAGGACTTAGACCAATAGGGTAGAGAGTGTACAACTACTGATCTTATGCTTATCAATATGAAACACTTCGAGAGACGAGAAGTAATTAAGAACCGGCAGTAATTGAGAAAACCAAAGAATGATTTAATTATACGTAGGATTCGGGCATTATGTGCCACGTATGGTTAAAATATTATGGGTCGTGGGCGTACCTAGCTGAATAATGTGTGTGTGTATATATATATATATATATATATATATATGTATGTATGTGTGTGTGTGTGTGTAATCATACCCGCGCTACTTGCTATCATGGAGGTTTCGCTCCGGGACAGTCTTATCTCGATGGGACCTTTATGGGGGATATTGACTTGTACCCTAGAACATTGCATCCTTGGTACAGGCTATATGAGAATTATAGTCATATGGTCATAAGAGACATGAGGGTATATGCTGACCTCTTAGTGACTTGGAACTATGTTTCGCTTCTAATATGTGTGTTTTGTGATACTACAGTTCGAGAGTGATTACGAACTAGTATTTCCCTTTGTACGAGAGATACGGGGACTTGATAGCAGAGTATGCCAACACTAATGTGGGGTGCCTTATTATTATATATATTATGAGTGATAAATATATATACCTGTGATTAATCTACTGTGCTTGTAAGTATATACGTATTGAATAATTCATTGTAAATGAAATAAGTGGTTGCAAACTTAAGTCTATATTGAGATGAATATAACTGGCTTATTATATTCATAAGAAAAGGTTATCTGATATAACTATAATCATGCGATTACTTGAAACAAAACATGGTGAGGGGAAATTGAATTAGATTAGTGAATTGGGTTAGCTTTATCCAGATTAGTTCGTTAGTACGTTAGGTGTGCACACTAGTCGAGGGGTGAGAATTCCCAAGTGAGTGTCGTGGCACTAACATGTATGTAATATCAACTAGTAAGCATTTTAAATACTTGCTAAACTATTTTTAAATCTGTTTTACACTCAAGCTTTGAACCGTTTCTTGTTATCTCTTCCTTCTCTCGTATATATATATATATATATATATATATATATATATATATATATATATATATATATATATATATTACAGGTGCCCAGCCATAGGGGCGTCAGGCTTAGATCTTAGGAATACTGATGTGCTGCAGCTAGTGTGGGAGTTACAGGTCCTTACAGTAGACGACTTCATCCTTGTCTTCTCAGTCTTCTATTTAGTCATCATTAGATAGGGCATGTGTTACCCATTTCTAGTTTTATCTAGTTCAGAGAGATTTGTACTCTTGATTTATTTCAGTATTCTGTTTTAGTTGGGATTACTTGTGATTATGACATTGTCCTGCGATTTGGGATATTTTATTTAGATTGATTAATCCAGCATGTTCATTCATTTGGAAGGTTTGGTTTTAATACTATCATTTGCATTCGTGAAAATGGTTTCATAGTTAATAATAACAATCGGACTTAATTTATAAAATTAAATGTTTTGACACTTAGCTTAATTATTAGGTGATTAATAAAGAAAATTATTTTTTGACAGTGATGCTAAGAATGAACGAACCGAACACTTTAAGTTAATTTAATAAAGGACTAATCACCAGATATTTAATTAGGCGAGGTGTCACAACTACTCAACCTCATCTTGAAGAAGAGGTACCTGCACTGCCTCACAGTTGCGGGTCACTAGGATACTGAAAGGAAGTGCAACGCATATAGGAGTGGTACCGGCATTAGGCACAGAAGTCATGACATGCATGAGGATTCTAGGCAAATCAATGCACCAACGCTTATTGACAGCATACGTAAAATAGACGATGTCGAAGGAGATTTTCTTGTGATTAGTTCTAGGGTAGATTGAGGAAAATGTAAACCAATTAAGCACCCGATAGTTAGAGTGGCTATGCTGGTGGTACATAATAGTTGAACGAGGCGGAACTTCCCTAAAGTAGTGATGGATAATGTCTTCGGTATCGGGACTACCAGTGATATTACTGGGGAAAAAATCATCGGTATTTATGGGAATCTATAAGATCTAGCTTATGAGGTCGGGAGTGACTATCACCTGAACACCTCGAACAAATGTCTGAAGACCTGCAGATGTTCAGATGGCCCTAAAGTAGAACTCTCGTACTATGTCAGGATGTATGATGTTGTACATGGAAAATATCTCCTAGCCCATCCCCTGTAACCACGCATGAACGCTATAAGCAGCAAACTCAGCAACCCTAAAAATTCTCTCACATATGATAGCTCGAATGTGAAACCCGAGCATATAGAAATGATCATAATTTACCCTAATCATCCACTGGTGAGGTGTATAGTGTGGGCGATTGGCTTGTGAGACCTATGGGCGAGGGGAGGTATCCTGCTCCTCAACTCGTCTTGAATGGATAGAACGACATTGTCTTCCAACCATGAGAAAAATAGGAATATGATAGGTATAAGGTAAGTGAGAGTGTATGCTAATCTCTTAGGCCAAACAGATAACACAAGCTCTAAATCCTATCTTCGTACACAATCCAACCGAACCACCGGGGTAAACCAAAAATCATAACCCAACAACAGCAAGAGATAACAATATTAGCAGAGATAATGGATAAACCAATAATGCAAATATCCAAAAAAATATATATTTTTCAGTAAAAACTATTTTTTTCCGAATATTTTGGGACTCACATACAACCAAACATGGGGCAAAGACTAACACAACACCAAAAAAATTAACAAAACAGTAACCCCTTCCCCCCAATAACAAAAATGATGTTTTTTGAACCTAAAATCTTATAGACCAATTTTCATACACACAAATGACAAAAAATAATGTATAGAAATGGTAAAAACGTATAGAACTTTGGCACACAATTTTAATTCCAAAACTCTTCAAACCCTAATGAAACAGACGAAATACATAATGAATGCTTGAAAAATGGCACTAGGATGGATGAAATGGCAAGAAAATCCAAAATATCCAAGAAACCTAAGCTTTTCTATGGTAAACACGCTCAACAATGGCAGACTGGAAACATGGAAGCGAGAAGAGAAGGGGTAAAATGACATAAATAACAACAGTTAAAACCTAAAAGTGTTTTTTTAACGTCGTTCGAATGAGAAAGGGATCTCGTTAGAACTAAGGAAATAGTCATTCAAATGATAGCGACATCTCGTTAGAACGAAGGCACTCTCTCTTCAAGTGACATGAAATAGAGGCTTGTTTAAACCTCATCTGAAGAAAACATCTATTGACCTTCTAATGATCCAACACTGTATAGATGAAACCCTCAACCAAAGCTCGTGAGAATTAAAGATCGAATGACAGTCGTATCTCGTTCGAACGAGATATAATACTTGTTCAAACGATTCCTAAAAACTCAAAATCTCTCCTCAAGCCACTGTGACTAGACCCAAAAAGGTAAAAACACGAGAAACGTCCATCTGACCCAAAAATATAAGATATACACGATAATATGGTATCGATGTGCCGAAACATGGAATGGAGTAAATTGGTATGGACTAAAATAAATGAACAATGACCCAAACACCTAGATACGTTTAAGAAGCTCTAATTGACCGTAAAATATTATCAAACTATGGTTTTATCCACATGTGATAATAAATTGAACTTAATGAATAAAACATTCACAGTGCACACAAGTCTAGATTTTTTATGATTCTACCAAACAATAGTGTTATGATATGACTGTTAAACCTAGGACTCATTGATCTTCGATTATACTCCCTCAAAAGATAAAAATATATATTTTTCTATTCTTTTCTAATTCAAGATTTTTTTGAAGTACTATATTTTCTTTTAAGATATCCTAAGTTGGACCTTTGTGGCAATTTTTGCCTTTATTTTTCTTAGGCTATTTTCAATGGTGGCTTTTACGTAATGTCAGCCTCTCTTTCGTAGCCCTTTTCGTGTACACTCATATTTTTCAATAATACACAAATATCCTCATGGGAAACGGTTCTTAGATTCACAACTCTCCCTAAGTCATAAATATGCGTGATGATAAAATTGATAGGAGAAGGTCTCACAAACTCAAATGTACATGAGAAGTTAAACATTCAAAATAGATCGTGCATATGTGTGCGGTGGCATATACACAGTCGAATCCGAAATGCAAGTCAAGTTTGAAATGACTCCACGAAACTCATGGTTAAGATCAACCTAAGTATCTAAAGTCATGACCAAATATCCTAACCACATGGAAGTTGTGAAGTGAAGGGGATTCAAGCACACCAATGTGCCATACCATTAGTATAAACTCATAGACACAGAAATAACGAAAATCTTTTTGAGTTTTTCAAAACAATTTAGACCCCAAAGAAAAATCTTTTTGTATTTTTAAAAATGTATGAAAACAAAATCTTTTTGTATGTATCAGTATGACTTAAGAAAGAAAAAGAAACAAAATAAAAATATATACAAGTCATAACTTAGAAAAGATATATCAATAAGACACAACTGGAGTATGAAAAACACGGATAACACACTCAACCATTAGATCCAACATAGGGAGAATCGCGTGTAGGCACCAATAATGAACAAGACTCATACCTAAATCTTCTAAATACGATTTCCTAACCCATGTAGGTGTGTAACGACAAATAGAGGTTTTAGGAACCGAAATGACTATATTCTTAGACTTCTTAGGAGCGTTCTTAAGATCGTATAAAAAACTTCTAAGGTGACCCTTCATAACATATTAAGTGCAAGTGTAAATACGTCAATAAATGTTACTTGAAGGTTTACCTTTCCTAATGTTCCAAGTCAATTCTCTCATATGCATGGTCTTGGCTTTAAGAATGGGAGCCATACGATCATCGAAGCCAATTCCACACCTATCATCTTTGATTTGGATAGTGCCTAACATCCTATCCAACTTTTCTGACCTAGCCTCTAAATCATATTTGACCCTACTCGAATATCTCAATCTCTCCTTAGGCTCAACTATCCTAGACTCGAGTAAATGCTTAGACTTCTCAAACTCTAGAATCTCCTTCTCCTTCTTCATGGCCTCCATCAAACCACGAAGACTATCTCTCTCACCCTCAATATATTTTAGTTTCTCTCTAAGTGTTTTCCTTTGTTCCCTAATATCATTAATAAATGCACCATTATTATTACTTCATATGACACGTTCTTTCAACTTAGCTTCCAACTTCAAGTTAGCCTTCTTCACCTTAAATGTTTTTATATATAATTGACGGAAGGCAAATTTCAACTTACTCACCTCTACTTCCTCATCCTCACTCACATCTCCTTCACTCACTTAGGCTTCACTAACTATGGCCTCGAAAGTGTCATGCAAAGGAATATCTTCATAGGAAGATTTATCTTTATCGCTCACATGACTAGCCATGAATGTCGTGAAGTTTTTCTCATTGGGGGAATCATCTCCCTATTTTGAATCACTATCACTAAGGGTGACATTAAATGCTATCAATTTATCACCCTCCTTCTTAAGTCTAGTGGGGCACTCAACGACCCTATGGCCGTAACCTTTACAACCATAACATCTATATGACTTATCCCTCTTAATGTTCTCACTTCAGCTCTTTGGGAAGCAATCAACCTTGTTGTTAATATTTTTCTCAAACCTTTTTTCATATTTTGATTGCTTTTGGTATTTATGAAATTTCTTGAACTTCTTTGCTAATATGGACATATTTTCAAACTCGATGTCAGACTCATCATATGAAACTTTTATTTCCTACTTCAGGGCTTTCAAATTTATGCCCTTTTCTTTGTTCATCACTTTCTTGGAGGTAAACATGCCAAGCTCATAAGTTTGTAGGTCACCTACAATCTCTTCAAGTTTCGTCGAGTCAAGCATACCCAAAAAGTTTAAAACAATCACCTTTGGATTAAATTTTCCAGGAAATGGCCTTAAGATTTTCTTTGTCACTCATTTGTTGGGTATATTCTCTCCCAAGTTAAACAACGAGTTGACTATATCGAATAATCCATCATAGAACTCATTAAAAGTCCCACTCTCTAACATCTTAATTATCTCAAATTGGGTGGTGAGGTTTTGGAATTTAGAAGCCTTAACAGCGTTGGTTCCTTCATGTGTGTGCCTGGAGTATATTCTCAAGCCTCTTTAGATGTCTTACACGCCATAATATGGTGGAACTCCTCCAGGGAGACAGGATAGAAAAGTGCATTGAAACCCTTAAAATTATATTGTGCTAATTTGTGCTCAGCATCATCAGTCCATGACTCAACAAGTTTTAAGTTTATTTCCTCTCAATCTCTCGTGACTGGTGGTGTCCACCTCTTAACTACAACTAACCATACCCTCTCATCTATAGCCTTAAGTGCTGACTTCATACACATTTTCCAGTAAGCGTAATTATTGCTCTAGCTCTGATACTAATTTGAGAAGGCCCCTAAGTGTAGGTGCTTTACACAATGACAGAATTATAACTTTAACCCAATTTTAATCTCCAGTAAGTATTGTGAAGAAATTTTATTCTTAACCAAAATTTATTTTTTTAATCCTACACACGCATCTAGTGTGATTAAGCAGAAAAAGTAAAGTAAAGTTCACAACATTGATGTACGAGGAAACCACTAAAAAAAACCTCGGACAACCCATGCCAGACAATCACTATAATATGGAAAATTATTAAAAGAGAATTTAATATTACTCAACGACTCGAATCCATAAGCTTTGACACTTCTTCTCATAGACCGCTCCTCCACAGTGCAACGGGAAAATCTACCCATGCCAAGTCCACATCACACAAATCCATGAGCACCTATGTAGCCTGAATCACCATCTTATGTCACGGAGATGTAAGCACAGAATCCATCGTATGAAACTCGTTCTTTTCAAATGAAAGAATACATGTAGTGAAAAACAAGATCTCTAGAACATGTATATAATGAATAATCGTATCTTGAAATAGTAAAGGATGTGTTCTGTTTGATAAATATTTGCAAACAAATTACAGAAAACTATTTTCTCTTTTTCAGGTCTGAGTTCTTAAGTTTTTCAGAGTAAACGATGCCTTAAACAATAAAACATGATTTTTAAGGTGGCATGTTGTTCGAACAAGATCCAGATCTCTTTTGAATGAAATAAGACTCTCATTTAAATGAGTCTTAGTTTTATTTGAATAAATAAAATGAAGTATATTGTTCATAAGAATCTAAATTTGATCTAACTCAGATAAAACCTGATTTAAAATTTTTTAAAAATCATTTTAAGAAAATATTACATCCTTAAAAATATTCTGAGGTCCATAATACATAGTGCATCTATACCTGAGAGAATCTTGGATAAATGTGATCATGCGAAGACTGAAACATGTACCAAAAATGTGGAATGATGTAATCTCCAAAATGTAGCCGCTAAGTCTTCGTCACAACATTATAGTGGAATATCAACACGTAAAAATGTCTATGAATCAAAGTGGGTTTTGCCTGCAATAATGTCACTACATACATATTGGCACTATTTGGAAATTTGCCCTTATATACCATCCTCAATTAGATAAACAAACATATTGGGTGAACCGAAATTTGGAGGATATGCTTCGGGCATGCGCCTAGGATTTCAAGGATCGTTGAGAAACATGCTTACCTTTGGTGGATTTGCCTACAACAATAATTATCAAAAATCAATTAGTATGGAATCATATGACGCGTTGTATTGACGTCCGTGCAGGTCACCAATATGTTAGTTGGACCCGAGAGAATAACTTGTAGAGACTCGAGTTTGTTTAGGAAACATGAGAGAACGTCAAGATAATTAGTGAGAGAATTAAGACAATTCATAGTAGGCAAAGGAGTTATGTAGATTTGGATTAAGGAGGGCATGGAGTTTCAAGTGGGTGATAAAGTCCTTTGAAGTGAGTGACGCATTTTGGGAAGAAGGGCAAGCTGCGTAACACCCCGTATTTTTAATTATGGGATTAATTAAAAATTAAATAGGGGAAATTAATTGATTATTAATTCAAATTAAAATAAATATTAACTAGAGAGATAAGGGTTAGTATTTATTGGTACGAATTATATTTAATATTACTTAGTGAGTAAATTAATATGTGATTACTAAGTAATTGAAAAATACGACAACTATAATAATTAAGTCGGGATGCGCACTTCAGTCGTGTCGGGACTCAATTTAATGAGATAGAAAGTAATTTATTTTTAAGTCATCCAAATGGTCATTTCGACTGAGCCAAAGTGTTCGGAAGGGTCGATATTGTCAGAAAAGTCTACCCAGGGGTTTAGTTTGGATCTCGGGACAGTTTTAGGCCAAATCGACATCTTGGGAGGGCATTTTGGTCACTTGTATTTTTGCAGAAATAATACCTACGAATTTTCTAAGTGTAATATATTTGATTAGAGAAAGGGGTTAGGGTTAGTTATGTGAGAAACAAAGAGAAGTTACAGAGAAGTCATAGGAGGAAGAGGAGAGGAGTTCCAAAGGCTAGAACCACCGTTCCTACACCTTTCACACCACTGACACTAACGGAGCGTAGATCGGAAAGAGAAGAATATCAAAATAAAAATTTTCTTCAGAGGATCAAACCTTCATATTGAGGCAAGTGTTTAATCTTGCAAAACTATAGTATGCATGATATCCATGTTAGGGTATGATGCATCATATGAGAAATTCGTATACTTTGGATTAAATTGGAAGACTTTAATCATAATCTTATGTTAGAAATTGATATAGGATTAAACCCTCCATGTATATAGCATGAAGCCCACGAAATTACGTTGAATCTTGATGACGAAATCTGAGTTTTAAATTGGTTCTTGAATAAAAGTGTTAATCTAGGGTTTTTTAGAATTTAATTGGGATTAAATTGATGATTGTTGATGAATTCATGATTCTTGTACATTAGAATTCATTCATATATGTTGGTATAATGATTGAAGTAATTGGTTAGGAGTTTGGGAATATTTAGTGAAGGTTTCGATGATCGAAAACGGTAAAACCCGTAGGAAAAACTATAAATAATTAGAGACCTGTAGGTGATGAATCGATTTAGCTCCTCACCGAATTGATTCAGCAAGCGAATTGATTTGGACCAGGACGAATTGATTCGGTTGCCCTATTTTAGCCAATTTCTTCCTTTTGTTTAGTATCTTTGAGGGAACATTCAGGATTCAATCGTGGGACTTATTTTAAACACAACGATAGCTTATTGAGACACCAGTAGGTCTAGGTGGGGTTTCGGGCTTAGTCCTAAGAAGGGAAATTAAGGGGCAAACTTAATTAGGATTTATCGAGAAAAATACGTAATTTGGACAATAATTATTGATGACTTATACCAGTAGGGTATAGGGAGTTTACTTACTGATATTATGTGTAGAATAAAGGATCCCCTTCGAGTGGTGAGAAATACTCGGGAGCATACGGTATTAAGTAAAGTTATAAATTATTAAATATATAGAATGTTCGGGACATATATATGCTACGTACGGGATATATGATATTGAATGTGCGTATGCCTATATGGTTTATATATATATATAGGTGGTGTGAATACCTATTTCTTGATTTATTATATGTAGTACATACGTACGTTGCTTGCTATCGGGAGGAGGTTTCACGTTGTGACCGGTCTTATCCTGACGGGCCCACTTGAGGGATTTTAAACTCGTACCCTAAACATAGGACCTTTGACACGTGCTATCTGAGAGTATGATAGTTTTGACGGTTGAATGGGTACGTAGGTATGTGTGTGACCCATTTGGCTGGGGATTATGTTTGCCTCCTAATATGTGTGATTTGTATTTATGGTTCGAGGGTGACACCGAACCTATTGTCCTTATTTAGTACGTGATGTACTTGGATTTGATAGTAGAGTATGCATGCACCGCAGTTGTGCCTCAGGGTGACATATGAGTGTGTATATATATATATATATATATATATATATAATATTCTACTGTGTAGACTTAGTAGATAAGTAAGATGGTAGAATCTGAAATTATTTAGTATGTGAACACTTAACCATTAATTGAGAAAAGCCTTGTGTGTGATAAGAAAATGAATATATATATTTAATAAATGGATTGCGTGGGAAATGTGGGTGGACATTATGAGTTAGAGTTAGGAGACTTATAATTACCAACTAGTTAGGTGTTGTGACAGTAACTAGGGGAGTTTAGAGGTATGTTAGGCATTCACAGTAGATGAGAGGTGAGAATCTCAAGTGAGAACCCGAAAAGCTAATATGTATATAGTATTTTCTTTACAGCATTTTTAAATACTTTCTAAACCGTTTTAAAATATTTGCACTCGGGATCTAACCCGTTTCTTGCAAATCTATTTTCTTTATGAAACTATTTTAGGTGTCCAGCCACAGGGACACCAGACATAGGTGTCAGTTGATTTGACGTGCTGCAGTTATCGTGGAAGTTGCAAGTCCCCAATATTAGACGCCGACACATCTATCCATTTAGTTTCTGATGTAGTCATTTCAGTTAGGGCACGTTGCCCATTTCTAAGTACCATTCATTTCTAAGATATTATACACTTTTATTTCAGTTGATGGGATTTGGATTTATTATTTGGTTATTTGTATTGAGACATTTAACTCGAACTTTTATTCCAGCATTATTTCTTCAGTCAGATGGTTTCTCAATTATTATTATTTTAATCATGAGAATGGTGAATGTGGTAAATGGTTTAATTGTTGGTTATTAATCTGAAGGATTAAAAGTTTTTGACGCTAGCTTAATTAACTATTAGGTGGTTAAAAAAGTAAATGTTTTCGACAGTGATGCTAAGAATGAACCAACTGGATATTCTGATTTAATTTAATAAAAGACTGATCACCCGGTATTTAATTTAGAGGGGTGTCACAAGTGGTATCAGAGCATCAGGTTCTAGAGTCTTTTTGGATCTGTGCGGCTTATTATGGTTTCAGCGTAGCGTTCTTTGATATAAAGCCCTATTATTAGGATTGTTGTATTTATGATTATGCATTTATGTCTTCAGGTGTTTGAGATTTATTGAACTAAGGACTTATGAAAATTCTTTCTAGTTTTAGATACCTCCCAGACGTGCACGAAGGGCTATCAGAAATGTCCAACCCGAGCCTCAACCAACACTAGTCCAGGGTACTATGAATGCTATAGAGGTTGTCGCGATAGTGGCACAGATGGTGAATGCAGGTTTGGCAGTAGTACCGTAGGCCCCACCCCAGGCACAAGCAGTGGCACCAGCCAGGCATATGTGTTCCTTTCTACTTGGGAGCGAGTTAGAGATGCCTTCCAGAAGGCACATCCCCTGAGTTTCAGGTGAGTTCTGATGTTGTTGTTGCGAGTCAAGAGAAAAAGGACATTCAGAGGCACATGAGGATATACGAGTGAACCGAGGTACATAAACAAATACAAGCTACCTTTAAACTAGTCGGGGAAGCCTTACAGTGGTGGGAGTCCACTACCACAGGTGATGAGAGAGGCAGTATGACTATTCAGGATTTCTGGGTGCGATTTAACATCAAATATTTCCTTTCTGTTGTCCAGACTGAGATGAGGCAGAAATGATTGGACCTCACCCAGGAGGGGAAGACTATTGCTGAATATGAGGAGGAGTTTACGAGGATGACTAATTTGGTACCAGGAGAGGTACATACTGAAGAGAAGAAAATACAGATATTTATGGATGGTCTCACCTGAAGGATCCGACAACACTTTTTGGGTAATCTATCTCTGTAGTCATACAATCATGTGTTAAATGCTGCTTTGTTACATTGCCTCTATGTTAAGGGAAGCAAACAAGTTGGAGAGCCAAGCCAGTAGGGCAGGGTCGGGGGAGGCAGTGCCAGCGGAGCACCCTCAGCTTAGGGTCAGTCGAGGCAGGGTGAGAAGAGTTCCCAGCAGGGGATATTGTTAAGCATTTTAGATAAGATGTTTCCGTCATGGGCAGGGAGGTTTTAGACATGGCCACCGGGGTCAGCATGGTCATCATAGCCAACAGGGCCAACAACAGTTTCAACAAGGCCACCAGGGCTAAGGAAGGGGTGGCAACGGCCAACAGGGTCGAGGCCAGTAGGGATAGAGAGGAGGAAACTTTATAGGACGATGTTTCATATGTGGAAAGACTAGCCATACGAAATAGGATTGCCCCGATAAGGGCAAGTTTCCTCCGCATCAGGGTGCTCATTAGGAGCCAAAGAGACCTATTTTCCCAGCCGCTCTCCCAGCACCAACTCAGATCCCATCTTGTCCTGCCATGCCAGCTATTCCCGCAGCCCCTTCTCAATAGGGGGTAGTTGCAGTACTGGTGTGTTTATAACGTCCACCAAATAAAAGTTCCTCAGGCACTGCCCGCAGTTGAGGGTATGTTTTCTATCCATGGGACGATGTGGCATATTTTATTTGACACGGGGGATTCACACTCATTCATAGCCAACTATATTTGCATGGGACGTAGGGTTGTTAGACACGGCCGACAGTACGGTTACTTGTGTAGACTCGTCGTTGGGTGATGCTGATTTTCTTTATATGCCTGGGTGTGAGTATAAATATTGGGAGTCTTATTTTACCTACTGATATGGTTGTGTTAGATATGTCTAAGTACGACACCATTATAGGCATGGATTGGCTAGTCGCGTATAGGTCTGTGATTGATTACTATAGTAGGAGCATTATTTTTTCTATTCCGAGTTAGGAGATGTTCTAAGTGGCGATGCCTCACCCCGAGGGAGGATCGTCCACCCATTTGTATTACATAGAGGAGGAGTCCTCTCAGGAGGTAGTGATTTCTATAAACTCAATTACGATTATTTGCGAGTTCACCGATGTGTTTCAGGAGATACCGGGATTATCACCTACCAGGGAGATAGAATTTGTGATTGATTTAGCACTGGGCACTCGATCGATGGCCTATGCGCCTTATCGGATGGCTCCTATAGAGATGAGGGAATTGAGGGATCAGATTGATCAGTTATTGGGATAGGATTTCATCCACCGGAGTACCTCACCTTGGGGTGAATCAGTTCTATTTGTCAAGAAAAGGGATGGATCCTTACGACTGTGTGTAGATTATCGGGAGTTTAATAAAGTCACGATACGAAATAAATATTCCTTGCTTCGCATCGATGACTTATTTGAGCAGCTTAGAGGAGAAACCTACTTCGCTAAAATAGATATGAGATTAGGGTATCACCACTTACGTATTAGGGAACAGGATGTGTCTAAGACTGCATTTCTGACGAGTTATGGGTCCTACGACTTTAAGGTTATGCCGTTTGGACTAACCAATGTGTCGGCTGTATTTATGGACTTGATGAATAGGGTGTTCAGAGAGTTCTTAGATTAGTTTGTCATTATTTTCATAGATGACATCCTTATTTATTATCAAACGGAGGAGGTGCATGTCGAGCAATTACGTCGGGTCCTACAAACATTTCGTTGGCATCAATTGTATGCGAAGTATGAGAAATGTGGGTTCTGGATGCGTGAGGTATAACTTTTAGGGCATATCATTTATGAATTAGGATATCAGTGGCCCCGAGCAAGGTACAGCGGTGAGGGAGTGGGGACATCCCATGACACCAATAGAGGTGCGTAGTTTCTTGGGGTTAATCGGGTATTACATACGGTTGATTCAAGGATTTTTGAAAATTGCGGGTCCGATGACTAATCTGACTCGTAAGGATGAACCGTTTGTTTGGGTATGTGCGTCAGTTGGCATTTGATGAGCTGAAGGATAAGTTAACTTCAGCACCCGTACTAGCACTTCACAAGGCAAGTGTGGAGTACCTTATTTATATTGACGCAATCCTACAAGGACTTGGCAGAGTATTACAACAGGAGGATCAGGCTATATCTTATGCTTCCCGTAAGATTAAGCCTCACGAGAGAAATTACCCCATCCATGACTTAGAGTTAGCAACTATTGTGTTTACACTTTGGATTTGGAGGCATTACTTGTTGGGAGAGAAGTTCCGCCTGTTCCACAGATCATAAGTCGTTACAGTACTTGTTCACTCAGAGAGAGCTGAATATACGTTAGCGTAAGTGGCTTGAATTTGTGAAGGATTATCAGTTTAAGATCCAGTACCACCCGGGGAAGGATACCATGGTAGTAGACGCATTGATCCGCAGGCCAACAGGTGAGATGGTCGAGGTGTGGAAGGAAAAATTAAAGGAGCTGGGACATCAGGATGCGATTGCCAGATCGTTCATGTTAGTTATGACCATTACACGCAGATTGTGACAAGGGTAGCATAGGCCCAGGTAGCGAATCCATTCTGTCAAGAGAGGATTCATCAGTTTTTAGCGAAGGGAGAAAAGTCTTACTAAGTGAGTTTCGAGGGAGGCTTGGGCTTCAACGGGAGACCGGTTGTTCTTGAGGGGGATGATTTATGACACGTGGTGATGACAGAGTCACATGGATCCCAATTTATTGTACATCCTAACGGGGATAAAATGTACCAGGATATGAGGCGGCAGTATTAGTGGAGTGGGATGAAGAGAGACATTGTTGAGTTCATCTCAAAGTAGGGTTTCTTCAGCCGCTAGAGATTTTTATATGGAAATGGGAGAGATTTTCCATGGATTTCATCACAGGATTGCGTACTTCTCAGATGGGTCACGATTACAAATGGATGATAGTGGATCGATTGACTAAAGTGTCCCATTTTTGCCACTCCAGAAAGATTATAATACGGAACAGTATGCCAAGATTTTCATTGCTGAGATAGTGAGATTACACGGGGTGCCCCTTGATATTGTGTTCGACCGGGATAATATTTTTGTGTATCATTTTTGGGAGAAATTTTAGGAGGCCATGGGCACCGAGTTGCATTTGAGTACGACCTATCACCCACAAATGGATAGGTAGACTGAGCGGACTAATCATATACTAGAGGATATGTTACGTATGTGTATCCTTAATTTTAGGAGAGGTTAGGAATAGTATTTTCCACTGGTGGAGTTTGCGTACAATAACTCCTATCAGTTTACTATTGGTATGGCTCCATTCGAGGCATTGTACGGTAGGCCTTGTCATTCTTCTACTTGTTGGCTAAATTTGGAAGACAACAGGATACTTGTACCAGAGGTGATTCACGATACGTGGGCCAGGATTTAGATGATTCAAAGTCGCATACGGGTAGCCTAGGATAGATAAAAAACTACACCAATGCTAAGGGGTTCTTCCGGGAGTTTAGTGTGGGGGACCAGGTGCTGCTACCAGTATCTCTTATGAAGGGGGTTATGAGGTTCGGGAATAAAGGGAAATTAGCACCGAGATACGTGGGACCATTTCCTATCATCAAGAGGATTGGATCAGTAGTGTATAGACTTGGGTTGCCAGAGCACTTGCACCGTATTCATGAAGTATTCCATATTTCCTCACTTAGACGGTATCTCCAGGATGAGTTGGCTCACACTCACATTGGCTGGAGGATACTGAATTCCAGCTTGATAGTTCGTATGAGGAGAGACCGATGGCTATCTTAGACCATAGCGAGAGGAGAATGAGGTCAAAGGTAGTTCTGCTTATGCGTGTCCCGTGGGAGCATCATAATGTCGAGGAGTCTACTTGGGAGCGTGAGGATGAGATGCGCGAAAAATATTCAGAGTTATTCTTACCAGGTATACTTTTATTTTTCGAGTTTCGGGACGAAATTCCGTTCTAAGGGGGAAGTATGTAACACCCCGTATTTTTAATTGTGGGATTAATTAAAAATTAAATATGGAAAATTAATTGATAATTAATCCGAATTAAAATAAATATTAACTAGCAAGATAAGGGTTAGTATTTATTGATGTGAATTACATTGAATATTACTTAATGAGTAAAGTAAAATGTGATTACGAAGTTATTAGAATTATCATGAGTGAAAAATATGATAGTAATAATAATTAAGTCGGGATGGTCGCGTCAGTCGTGTAGGGACTCAATTTAATGAGATAGAAAGTAGTTTATTTTTAAGTTATCCAAATGGTCATTTTGAGTGCGCCAAAGTGTCCAGAAAGGTCGAGATAGTCAGAAAAGTCTACCCAGGGGATTAGTTTGGGTCCCGAGACAGTTTTAGGCCAAACTAGCATCCCGGAAGGGCATTTTGGTCATTTAAATATTTGGAGAAATAATACCTACGAATTTTCTAAGTGTAATATATCTGATTAGAGAAAGGGGTTAGGGTTAGTTACATGATAAATAAGGAGAAGTTACAGAGAAGCCATAGGATGAAGAGGAGAGGAGTTCCAAAGGCTAGAACCACCGTTCCTTTTGCATCACTGACACCGACGGAGCGTAGATCGGAAATAGAAGAACTTCAAAATTCCCATTTTCTTCAAAGGATCAGACCTTCATATTAAGTCAAGTGTTTAATCTTGCAAAACTATGGCATGTATGATATCCATGTTAGCGTATGATGCATCATATAAGAAATTCGTATACTTTGGGTTAAATTGCAAGACTTAAATCATAATCTTATGTTGGAAATTGGTATAGGATTGAACCCCCCATGTATGTAGCATGAAACCCACACAATTACATTGAATCTTGATGAAAAAATCTGAGTTTTAAATTGTTTCTTTAATGAAAATGTTAAACTAGGGTTTTTCAGAATTTAATTGGGATTAAATTGATTAATTGATGATTGTTAATGAATTCATGATCCTTGTACGTTATAAATCATTCATATATGTTGGTATAATGATTGAAATAATTGGTTGGGAGTTTGGGAATGTGTGGTGAAGGTTTTGATGATAAAAAATGGTGAAACCCATAGGAAAAACTACCCACAATTCGAGACCTGTAGGTGACGAATTGATTCGGCTCCTGACGGAATCGATTCGGCAAGCGAATTAATTCAGACCAGGGCAAATTGATTCAATTGCCTAGTTTTGGCCAATTTCTTCCTTTGGTTTAATATCTTTTGGGGAACGTTCGGGATTCAATCGTGGGACTTATTTTAAACATAATGGGAATTTATTGAGGCACCAATAGGCCTAGGTGGGGTTTTGGGCATAGTCCTAAGAGGGGGAATTAAGGACTAAACTTAATTAGGCTTTGTTGAGGAAAATACCTAATTTGGACAATAATTCGAGTTTCGTGAATTCGAGGGAAATGACGACTTAGACCAGTAGGGTATAGGGAGTTTACCTACTTATGTGTAGAATAAAGGATACCCTTCGAGTGGTGAGAAATACTTGGGAGCGTACAATAATAAGTAAAGTTATAAATTATTAAATACGTAGAATGTTCGGGACATACATATGCTATGTACGGGATATATGATATAGGACGTGCGTATGCCTATATATATATATATATATATATATATATATATATATATATATACACTAGCGGAATGCCCGTGCCTGAAGGCACAGAAAAACATTCCAAAGTACGTAATCGTAAAACGGCTAAATTTTCTAAGTGCATAATTGTAAAATGGCAAAATAATTCATTCCCCAACAAAACAAATGTAATTTTAAAAAAATGTTCATAATCTTCTTTATTTAAAGGACTATTGAATTGTGTAAATAATTTAAGTAGAGTTTTATTACAACAAAAATGTAAAAACAATTTATTAAATTTGAACAAAGTTTCCTTTATTTATAGCACTATACACCCTATTAAGAAAAAAAATAATCCACAACAATACTATCTATCCTGGACCTGGAATAAATATCATAATGATCACAATTATACCATTATGAAACATCACTATAATACAAAAAAAATTGTTTACGACACAAAGTGTAAATATTGTGACGTATTGCGATATGGCGTTTATAATGACTACAATAAAACCAACAATTAATGTACATTTGTTTCTCTTTTCATATCAAGGAAAGATGGAAATTCATCCACTTTTCATGTATTCAATCCATACCTCAAGTGTCATGTTCAGATAGAATGAAAGTTTGAATATGGGTTTGAGCAGTGTGTATTTGATTCGATGTTCTTGATACTATGACAACACCTTCGGTGGCTACAGGTCTTGGATCATGTACAACTACATTTGCACCGAAGATCTATTTTAAAAAAAATCTTATATTAATAAACACTGTACCACACCATACTCTAGTAAATTTAATAAACTACAAAGAAAACAAAACCAATGAGCTTTAGCACATGCTAGAAACGGCTCACACCCCTTTGAAACAATTATTTACGACACAAAGTGTAAATATTGTGACGTATTGCAATATGGTGTTTACAATGACTACAATAAAACCAACAATTACTGTACATTGGTTTGGATAATTTCATATCAAGGAAAGATGTAAATTCATCTAGTCTTCATGTACTTAATCCATACCTCAAGTGTCATGTTCAGATAGAATGAAAGCTTGAATAAGGCTTTGAGCAGTGTTTGTTTGATTCGGCATTCCTGATACTACGACAACACCTTCGGTGGCTACAGGTCTTGGATCATGTACAACTACATTTGCACCGAAGATCTAAATTAAAAAAATCTTATATTAATAAACATTGTACCACACCATACTCTAGTAAATTTAATAAAGTACAAAGAAAACAAAACCATTGTGAATCTATTATGAAATTATAAAATTTAATATAATATATAGTGTTGTATGAATGGATTAAATTGGAGAAACATATTTATATATGAAATTAGGACTAAATATATAATTTTTTCAATTGGTCCCTTAATTTGATATGTTTTATGGAGTGTTGGGTAAATTCTCAAAGTTCAGCTACTAAAATTAATACTCCAGGGAGAGTTTAGGATTAGTATGAAAATCTTAACATTTTTTGTATAATATGCTGAGACTTTGGTATTATACTATTTATATACAAAAATTGATTATTGAGTTATTATATTTAGTGAATCTTACTAAGATCTAAGATTAGGATAAACCATGATAAAATTACAAAGTTTAAATAGTTGGATTGAGATAGCTTAGTAATTATGGTATTTTCAAGTGCGTAAACTTGAGGAAATGAATGTTAATAACCTGATTTTGGAAAAAGTTTATAGAAAGTGTGTTTACCTTGGGAATAGTATAAAGGAAAATAAAACGAATATTTTTTAAAGTGGAGAATAATGGATATTTAAACAACTAGTAATACAGTGATAAGCCAAATATTTTTGTAAAAATGGCGTCTGGAAAGAAAATGAATGAACTTAATAAAATTGAAAGAGTTATCACAAAGGAACTATCGGGGGTAAATTTAAGCAGGGTCACGAGCCCTAGGGTATGACTTTGAATTAGGCTCAGAAGAACTATCTAGTTAAGCAATTGACTATGATATTTATGGCAGACGATGTAAACCCATGAACATAAATGGGATTTGGTAAACTCTGGGAACAAGGAAATTTATTTATAAATGATTACAAAGTTGGTATGTTGAGTTCAAATAATATGGTCATAAGCCATGTATAATTGTACCTTTGACACCATGGATAGATATAAGATGAAGCTAAATCCGGCCAAATGCATTTTGAGGGTCGGCGCAGGGAAGTTTTTGGGATTTATTGTGAATCATAGGGGAATAGAAGCAAACCCCACAAATATCAAAGCCTTGATTGATATGAAGACACGCAAAACGATTAAAGACGTCCAGAGGCTGACCGAGCGAGTTGCTGCTCTTAACCGTTTTGTCTCTCGGGCTACTAACAAGTGTATGCCCTTTTTTAAGATACTGAAAAAGCCTTCGTCTGGGACGAAGAATGTGAGAAAGCTTTTCAAGAATTAAAAGTGTATATAGGGTCTCCGATGCTAGTGTTTCGGCCAGTCCAAGGAGAAAAGTTGTTTTTATACTTAGCCATTTTAGAATCAGCTATCAGCGTGGAAATTATCCAAGACAGCGATGGATTTCAAAAGTCAGTATATTTGAATAGAAAAACCTTGTATAGGGACGATCTTAACTACCCCAAGATGTAAAATCTATCTTACACATTGATTTATAACTCAATAAAGATGAAGGCGTACTTGTAGTCACATATAATGGTGATTCTAACTGATGATGCTAAGATCTAGCTCCACCAGATAAGAGATGATGAGCTCGAACAGTAATAATAATAATGGCAGCAATAGAGTTATGTATGTGTATAAGTGTATAGAAGGGGATGAGGATAAGAGGAATGAAGATGGTGATGTATAGTGGTTCAACCAATTAGACCTACATCCCCTGTGAGTGTGTGATCCAGTAAGTATGGACACTAATGGCCTTGGATAAAATGCTCATAAGCTCACTCTCTCTTTAATGTGTGTACAAGCAGAGTTTGGCCTATGGTTTATATGATCTATCCTTTGTAAGGTTGAAGATGACAAGTATATATAGGGCTTGGGGGGAGTAGTGTACCACCCAAGCATGCATTGCGCATGTGAATGATGATCTAACCAATCCCCTGTTGACACCTGGCTGTGCCACTTGTGGTTAATGATGACATAATATTCCCTCACGTGAGGGGATTATATTGTTATAACGGTCTGACCCACGTTTTATATGAGTCCCGCGTGCACTGTGCAACGCGTCTCCCAAATCACGCGCCATGGTGATGTCACCTTCGACTTATGATATCAGGTCGATGCTAAGGTTCATACTGGCTCTGGGTCTTGACTACTGGATGTAATCCTCGTGCTGTCGTCCCCTAGTATGGTCATTCGGCATACGGTGAGGGGTCGGCCTATTATAGGGTCGTCCAACCTATAATGAAGGGTCGAACTGTTATAGGGTCGTCCGGCCTATGATGAGGGGTCGACCTATTATAGGTTCATCTGTTCCTGATAAGACCCCCGGTGTTGTAGAGTTGGACCCTTATCCTAGATGAGGATACCCTTGGCCTAGCCGAGGGTGTATTTTCGTATATCAATCACCCCTAGCCCTTGGTCATCGATGCTGTTGAGATGGCTGAGGGGTAATGTTGCCTTTAAATGCCAAATGGGTTTTCAAGTTGATGAGTGATATTTGTCAATTTGATTGATGCCTTGTCAGATGGCAATCATCGTTTGTGTTTCCCGGATATCATGGTTGCATGCTATGCTTGGGGCTTTATACCATAATGATGCTTCTCCTCGTGGGATGTGCATTGCTTTGGTTAATGGGCCCGCTAGTAACAAAGTATTTAAATCATTTTTCAAATAATCATTTCTTTTATTCTTCTTATTCGCGCGTACGCTCTCTCTCTAGCTTCTTAGTAACTCAAATGCCATTTCTGCGATTTTCTGCCTTTCCATCTGTGTTTCAAGCTTTGCTCAGTCTTAGTCTTCATGCTCAGGTAACTTCTCTGTCCTAAATTCCTTTTTATCTTCCATTTTTCTTTGTTTCTTACTTTGGGTGACTTGCACATTTTCTTGGTTGTTTTACAATTTTTCGGTGTGAGAACCCGCCCTCTTGTGGCAGTTATAGGGCTAGATATTAGGCCTTAGTCTTTCCCCAATTCCTCTTCCACCGTCTAGCGGTGGTTCTGCCTTGAGTTTTGGTGCTTTGGGGTTCTCCGGTGAACTGCCGGTTTCCTTCTTCGGTGAACCTTGTTCTTCCTGTTCTTAAGTGTTCATCTACAAAAACCTTTCATTTCTCTAGGTTTGACCCAAAAGTCAACTTGGTCAACTATTTTAATTTGTTTATAGGTTATTTAAGAAAATTCCTTCAAGTGTAGGGTCTCCATCTTAATGATCAAAAGACTTTATGATTTATCTAAGGAGTTTCTGACTTTGAGAGAGAGGTATTTCACAGAGACTAGGCGAATAGAGGAAGAGAACGAGCGTAGACGAGGGGCCGACCCTATTTGGGTATGACTCATCTTCCCAATTCCATTAGCCACACCATTTGAGACCTTTAGGTCTTCCTATCGTCAAGCCTAGTGTCAGACGCCAAAGGGAGAAATGAATGAAAGAGCATTATCTCCAACAGGTGCTGGGCCTTTTAAGTGAAGAGAGGCATCAACATTTAGCCCAAACCGACAGGCCGAGGGGGTAATTCATTCTGAGGTTATCCCTGTGACATCCCTGTCCCCTCTTGCCTTCTAGGATGCATTTCCAGAAGGCCCTCCAATAGACGACGAGGCTGAGAGGTCTGGGGATGAGAGGACTGAGGACGATAGTGGGGATTCTGATAATGATGAAGTTTATACCTTAGGGGACTCAGCTTATGTCTCGTCTGTTAAGGACCGTGACCTCTTACTATGGCGGCACCTTTTTGGCATACATCCCAATGTAAGTATGAGGGTCCCAAATGAAGATGAGATGTTCTTCCATGGGAAATAAGGAGAGGTTATTATTTATGAGCAGATTCTTAGGGTCGGCGTTAGGTTTCCCCTTCACCCTGTGATATTTAACATACTCTCTGCCCTCGGGGTTACTCCTTCCCAACTTCCTCCTAACTCTTAGAGGACCATCCTTAGTTACATCTCTCTCTGAAAGAACACATTCACTGACGAGCCCTCGGCTGACTTGTTCTTGGCTTGCTACAACATAACTTCTTCATCCAAGCAACCTGGATACTTTCATCTAAGGGCTATGAAGTTTGACAAAAAAATTCTCCAGGTAGCACAAACTTCCAACCATGATTGGAAGAGGAGGTTCTTCTTCATCTCTAGGGATTGGGAATTCCCCGCTGGGGTTGAGCCTCAAGAAGATAGTCCGAGGGTCCCAAGAGAATGGTCTAACCCCTCCATGAAAGCAAGGTCAGACCCTGGACTTAGCTTGGATGAAAGGGGTATAGTTGACTACCTGAGGGAACAAGGGAAAGAGGATGGACTATCCAAATTTGAAGATTTAATGGCCCCTCATTTCCTTAAAGAAGCTGGTCTGAGGGTCGGCCCATTGATAGAATTATGTGAGTTGCTTTTTCATTCCATTTCTTTCCAAGTGTTTCCTCATTACTGTTACTTGTTGCTAATGTCGTCTCATTTTTTTAGGTTGGCCTCCCAACATATTCAATCATCTTTGGGAAATGACTGACCCCAGCTTGATGTCAGGCCTAAGCAAGAAGAAAGGTAAGGAGCCTCTGCTGCCCCCAAAAGACAAAGGCCGTGGGGTCGAGCTGATAGTCGATACTCATAAACGTAAGGAGCTAGAAGTCCCTGCTGTCTTTCAGCCTGATTTACGTACAAGGGCGAGGGTAGAGGTCCTTCAGACGAAGACCAAGGGGATTAGTTCTTCTTCATGTATGGGCGCCTATTGGTCGTCCAATCTGACCTTATTAAAGGCTGACCCTTCCTCCCTAATCGCCAATCTGAGAGCTTCCAATGCCTCTATGCTCTCGGCACCATCGGCTACCGACTATGACTTTTTGGCCAAAATTCCCCCAGCTAAGGTTTATGACTATGGTATTCATACTCTAGCTCAAGTATTTCGTTCATGCCTTCAATTTTCATTCACAAATATTGTACAAATTGTTCCCTCTTCCCTTTAATATGAATTTTCTCCCTTCTTTTACAGTCTGTCCGCGCCTTCACATCTTCCATGAAGTGGATGGTTGCAAACTAATAAAAGTTTCATAAGGCTGAGAGAGCTAATCAGAATGAGGCCGACTTGAAGACTGAGTTAGAGACCGTCAAGGTTAAGCTGGAGAATGTGAAGACTGACCATGCAAGGGTTTTGGAAGAGCTTATAAAGGAGCATGCTGCTCAGCTTAAACTGAAGGACAAGCTCATAGTAGCCAAGGATGAGGCTCTGACTAGCCAGAGGGTCTAGTTCAAAAATGAACTTGCTGATGCTGTACGAAGGGCTGAGGCTGATGCTGTGGAGTCTTACAAACTCTCTGATGAATTCCAAGGATTCGGTTTTAAGTACTTGGATAGGGGAATCAAGACGGCCCGTCGATGGGTCATCTTGAAATTTGCTGACGCAGTGTCATCTATTCGCCCCTCCCTTGATGCAGTGGAGCTGGACGACCCATTTATATCTGAGGCTCTAGCCCATGTCAAGTCTCAAGTTCACATCGAAGGCACCAAAACTTCTGAGGATCGGTCTCCTATTGTGGTCACCGAAGGGACTCTTCCTGATGATGTTAATGCTCTGCCTTCTGATGTTGCATATTAGGGTGGCCGTCTGTGGCCTATACCCTTTGCTTGTAAAGTTTTTGTTTTTTGCTTTCTTTTGGGCGTATACGATAACTTTTTATTTTTGTAATGGAAGTGTTCCCCTCTTTTATCTTCTATGTTGCCTCCTTTTATGATTTGTGTCGATGCACTTCGGCTAGGGTGAGAGTGAATGGAGGGTCGTCCCTACCATTAACCATCATCATAGCCGAGGGTTGATATCCACCAAACTAATGATATTTTTCCATTTCAAGTCTACCCTCGTCTTTCTTGAGAGTGAATGGAGGGTCATCCCTACCATTTACCCTCGTCATACCCGAAGGTTGATACCCACCAAATTAATGGTGTTTTTAAATTTCAAGTCAAGGGTTGATAGTCACCAAATTAATGATTTTTTTTTTTAATTTTAAGTCCTCCCTCGTCTTTCTTTAGAGTGAATGGGGGGTCGTCCCCACCATTCACCCTCATCATAGTCGAGGGTTGATAGTCACCAAATTAATGGTGTTTTTCAATTTTAAGTCATCCCTTGTCTTTCTTGAGAGTGAATGGGGGGTCGTCCCCACCATTCACCCTCATTATAGCCGAGGGTTGATACTCACCAAATTAATGGTATTTTTAAATTTTAAGTCCTCCCTCATCTTTCTTGAGAGTTAACGGGGGGTCGTCCCCACCATTCACCCTCATTGTAGCCGAGGGTTGATAGTCACCAAATTAATGATGTTTTTGAATTATAAGTCCTCCTTCGTCTTTCTTGAGAGTGAATGGGGGGTCGTCCCCACCATTCACCCTCATCATAGCCGAGGGTTGATAGTCACCAAATTAATGGTGTTTTTAAATTTTAAGTCCTCCATCGTCTTTCTTGAGAGTGAATGGGGGGTCGTCTCCACCATTCACCCTCAATATAGCCGAGGGTTGATAGTCACCAAATTAATGGTATTTTTCAATTTTAAGTCCTCCCTCGTCTTTCTTGAGAGTGAATGGGGGCTCGTCCCCACCATTCAACCTCATTATAGCCTAGGGTTGATAGTCACCAAATTAATGATGTTTTTGAATTTTAAGTCCTCTCCCGTCTTTCTTGAGAGTGAATGGGGGGTAGTCCCCACCGTTCACCCTCATTATAGCCAAAGGTGGTTAACGAGAATTCCCCCAACATTCTATTAATTGACAAACATAAGATAAAAGGACAATATAATATTCTCATTAACATTACCAAGTGTTCTATTGGAGCAACATATTCATTACAACGGTAGTCTGATAGGGCATTACAACATTATTGATAGTATTTCTTCAAATGATTTGCATTCCAGGGGTTCGAAAAGGGTTCCCCTTCAAGGTTCTCTAGTCTATAGATTCTAGGGACAACTTCATCAATGACCCTATATGGGCCATGCCAATTTGGGTGGAGCTTGTTAGGTTTCTTCCATGTCTTTTTGAGGACTAGGTCCCCCACAGTGATTGGCCTTTGCTTTACCCTCTGATTATAAAACCTGGCAGTCCTCTGCTGGTAGGCTGCTTATCTTATCTCAGCGTCTTCTCTTCTCTCTTCGATCAAGTCTCCTTTCTTCTATATTTCTATGGGGTCATACATCTGGACTCCGTGAATAGGAAACATAATTTTGGTGGGGATGACAGCTTCTGATCCATACGTCAACATGAACGGGGTTTCCCCGGTAGGAGTCTTTGTCATCGTCCTGTAGGACCACAGTACAACGTATACCTCCTCAACCCATCTTCCTTTTTTATCCTCGAGTTTTTTCTTGATTCCGTCTAGGATTGTTCTGTTTGTAACTTCAGTTTTCCCATTTGCCTGAGGTTGTCCTGGGGTAGAGAAGAACTGTTTGATCCCCACTCTTTCGTAGTATTTTTCTAGGGATACATTCTTGAATTGAGTCCCGTTATCTGAGATGAGGGTGTTGGGGAGGCCATATCTGCATATAATGTTTTTCTAGATGAATTGGAAGGTCTTCTGCTTGGTGATCGTGACCATCGGCTCCGTTTCCACCCATTTTGAGAAATAGTCAATTGCTACGATCAAGTATCGATAGTTATTAACAGCCCTAGGCAAGGGTTCTACCAAATCGATTCCGCATAATGCAAATGGCCATGAGGACGTGATGGAGGTAAGAGGATGATGGGGCTGATGGGGGATGGTGGCGAACTTCTGACATTTATCGCACTTCTTTATGTACGCCGTAAAATCCTTCCTCAAGGTCGGCCACCAGTATCCCTTTGTGACTATCCTCTTTGCTAATGACCTGCCCCCAATATGGCTTGAACAAGACCCCTCATGCGCATCTTGCAAGAAGTGCGGAAGTTCAAACCAGTGCACACATCTGAGCAAAGGGAGCAAGAACCCCTTTTTGTACAAGGTGTCTCCGATGACAGTGAATTTCACTGCACTGTATCTCAACTTCTTCCTTTCTTATTTTGCTTTTAGCATCTTCCCGTCCTTAATGTATCTGATTATAGGCTCCATCCATGAATCTTCCATGTTAATATTTAAGCAAGTGCTAAGTGTTCCATCTGCATCTTCAATCGTTGGCCGAAATAAAATTCTCATTGGGACTGTCCTCCTGATATCTGTCTTAGTTGCTGAGGCTAGCCTAGCAAGTGCATCGGCTCGACCATTATCCAGCCTAGGTATCCTCTTTAACTTTACTTATCTGAAGCTATTCAATAATGACTTTACTCTTTCAAGATATTTTTCCATTCTCTCATCTTTAGCCTCGTATGCTCCTAGTATCTGATTCACCACCAGTCTTGAATCACTATGGACCAAGATCTGGCCAACACTAAGAGACTTAGCCAATGAGAGGCCTGCTATCAAGGACTCATATTTAGACTCGTTATTGGAGGCTTTGAAGTTGAATCTCAGGGCGTACTCAATGTCCATGCCTTCAGGTGTTGATACTATTAATCCAGCTCCACTTTCGCTCTCGCAAGAGGACCCGTCAACAAAGAGGTTCCACACAACCTGTTCTTCTGAGAAATTTCCTTATGTGAGGGATCCGTATCTAAAGAGGTATCTTCCTTCCTCATTTTCAACAACTTTTTCTCTAGCGTTACTTTTCTCAGCCTTACCCATGGATGGGTCAATAACTCTGCCTTGCTGAATATCTGTCTTCTCGAGGTTATTATTTTCAGCCTCATCCTCTTCCTAAGTAAATTCAACCATAAAATCTGCCAATGCTTTCCCCTTGATGGCCACCCTAGGTTGGTACAGAATATCGAACTCTCCCAACTCTATATCCCAGGCCATTAGCCTCCCCGCTTTTTCTGGCTTGTGTATGACCTGCCTAAGAGGGGAATCAGTGAGGATAACCATTGTATGGGACTATAAGTAGGGCTTCATCTTCCTTGATGCATGAATCAGGGCATAAGCTAACTTCTCTATCCTAGGGTACCTTTGCTCTACCCCTTGGAGTGCCTTACTGTTGAAATACACAGGCTTCTGCACCCCGTCTTCTTCTCTTACAATGGCTGCACTGATGGCTGACTCTGATATGGATAGGTATACATATAATCTTTCGCCTTGCACTAGCCATGAAAACAACAAGGGCCTAAGTATGACTTTAGTTCTTTGAAAATCTTATCACACTCTTCGTTCCATTCAAAGGCCTTTTGAGAATTTTGAAAAATGGTAGACACTTGTCTGTAGCTTTAGATGCAAACCTATTCAAAGCAGCCACTTGCCCTGTGAGACTGTGAACGTCTTTAATGGTCCTGGGGGTCTTCATTTCTAATAGAGCCTTTATCTTTTCGTGATTGGCTTCGATGCCTCTTTGATTAAAGATAAACCCCAAGAACTTCCCTATTCCGACCCCAAAGACACACTTGGCCGGGTTGAGCTTCATTCAGTATTTGTCCATCGTGTCAAAGGTCATCTCTAGGTCGGCCATATGATCCTCGACCTTCAAGCTCTTGGTTAACATGTCATCTACATAGACCTCCATATACTTCCCAATTTGGTCTTTGAACATTTTATTCATAAGGTGCTGATACGTTGTCCCCATAATTTTTAGGCCAAAGGGCATGACCCTATAACAGTATGTCCCCTTATCAGTAATGAAGGCCATTTTTTTAGTCCTCGTTGTTCATAAAGATCTAGTTATAGCCCGAATACGCACCCATGAATCTCATTAGCTCATGGCCCGCGGTAGCGTCCACCATCTGATTAATGAAGGGAAGAAGGAAACTATTTTTGGGGTAATGTTTATTGCGGTCAGTGAAGTCTACACACATCCTCCATTTCTCGTTAGCTTTGGGACTATGACTGCGTTAGATAGCCATTCGGGATAGATAACCTCCCTGATAAACTCAACATTTTTTAGCTTCTTAACCTTATCCCTTATGACCTCATATTTTTCTCGAGAATAAATTCTCCTCTTCTGCTTTATTGACTTTGCGTTATCTACCACGTTGAGCTTATGGCACATGATTTTGGGGTCGATCCCGGCATGTCTGCATGACTCCATGAAAAGACGTTTTGTCTTCTCCTTAGCAGCTTGATGAGGTCTTCTTTTATATCTGTCTTTAGAGCTTTTCTAACTTGGACAGTTTTTTTTGGCTCATCCTTATTGAGGATAATGGATTCTACCTCTTCCACGGCTTCTCCTTTCTTCAGCTTTGTCTCATCCCTGGGGTCGAGGGTATCAATATTGTAAGTAGTTATTACTTTCTTGTGCTCCTCTTTTTCTTCGGCGGAGTTGAAGTAGCATTCTCGTGCTGTCGTCTGGTCTCCCTAAACTTCCCCTATCCTGTAAGGGATCGGGAATTTTACCATCTGATGAACTGTAGAAGGCACGACCTCAAATTTCGTAAGGGCCACTCGCGCCAATATAATGTTATAGGCTGAGAAGACGTGTTCATCCATCATGAAAAAGTTGACCTTCTTGGTAATCCATCTCGTCCACTCGTCCCCCATTCTAACATCATCCTCATACACTCCTAGGGGATGAACTTTTTACCCACTGAAACCAATCAAGGGGTGATGGTATGGGATGAACCTAGTATGGCTGAGTCCTAAGGACTTAAAGTATGGCAAGGACATCACATCTGCAAAACTACCCCCATCTACCAAGATCATCGGCACCTCGCATCCGTGTACCATGGTAGTGATGATGAGAGGGTCATAATGTGGGGCAAAGAGGTCCTTGAAGTCCATTCTTGAGAAACCCACTATCAGGGTATCCATATCAACTTTCTTCCTCTTTTCTAGCTTTGCTTCGATAAAGGTTGAATGCACATCTTTCGTCACTGCCTTGGCTTCAGCTACATGGGCCTTCCTATCTATGACTTCTGACCCTCCTCCTACTAGGGCCCCAGAAATCATTCCAACACCGAACGAGATCATATTGAGTCTTTTCACAGGGCCGTGGTCATTTCTTAGCGGGAGGTCAGGATCATCATCGTCCTCTGAAGGGTCATCTCTTATATTAGGGGGATCTTCTCTGCATGCATCACTTCTCTTCTTCCTGGGGCCGTATCCTTGGCCCCTCTTGAGGGCCTCCTTGTCCACATATTTTCTTAACTTCCCATATTTTAGCATTTTTTCAATTTCATCTTTCAAGGCCAAACACTTATCGGTCAGATGGCCATGGTTTTGGTGAAATTCACACCACAGGTTTTTATTCCTCTTGTGAGGAGGTACCCTCAACTTATCAAGCCATTTCAAGGATCGATCACGCTTTATCTCATTCAGAATTTGTTCGCAGATGACCGTCAGAGGGGTATAAACAGCGAATTTTTCATCTGCCAGCCTTTTCTTCCCCTCCTTAGTCTTTTTCTAGTACTTGCCCCCACTGATGCCTCCTTTTTCATCTTCATATTTGGCGACCATCGCCTCTTCGACGTTTATTACCTTCCCCATTATGGCCAGTAAATCAACCATTGACTTCGGGGGTCTTCAGCAAGCTTTCGCAGTAGCCTCCCCTTTTGGAGTCCTCCAATGAGGGATGTCATGGCTATAATATCCTCGTAATCTGACCTTTAACTTTTCTTTATTAAACCTGGCTATTTAGTCTCTTAGGCTCTTGTTCTTCCCCTATATAACATAGAGCAGGTGTGTGGTCTTCTTCTGTGGCCTCACTCCAAAGATAAAGTTGTGGATGAACCGGTCTGCTAGCTTCTTAAAGATTTTAATGGAGTTCTTTGGAAGAGAGATATACCAGACATGTGTGGCCCCGGTCAGAGTGTTGGAAAAGGCATGACACGTCATCTCATCTGAGATAGAGTATATGTCTGCTGCTGATTGGTACATCTCAATATGATGGGCAGTGTTGGTACTCCCGTCATACCTTGGGGTGACCACAGGTGTCTTAAACTTGGGTGGCGTTGGGAAGTTAACTATCTTCGACACAAAGGGTGAGCCTATGGAGTACTCTCTTTGAAGAGGGTCCCGATTTTTCAGGATATCACCAATTTTATCCTCCAGCCTTTGGATCGAGTCGTTCCAGGGCCTCATAAGTTCGTCTTGGCCGATGTTATCCCTTGTCGCCTCTTTGGGGTGAACTGAAGGTTCTGCTGTGGTAGGTCTGTGTCGGCTATTCACTTCCCCTTGACCGTCGTCTCGTCCGTGGGGTTGGGGTCGGCCATCTACTACCTCTCTTCTACACCTCGCAACACTCCTCGATTTGGATAATATTTCCCATAGGTCATTTATTGGGCCCAACCTCTCGAAGGCCGACCCGCTGCTCAGACGATCGAAAGTAGAGCCTCTCGAGCGGTCATCGAGATTTTACCTTCCACACTTCCCTCTGCTTTTCTGGATAGGTCGTACAGTATTGTTGGAGACCTCATACATCTCCCAGCATTCTATGGGGGCCTCTTCCAGTTCCACATCGTCGTATCTATCCTCTGGGCAAGGGTTCTCGTGCCTCCCCAGGCGTAGATGCCAGGGGTTAGCAACATCCCTTCGCCGTTATGGAGGGGGAAAGTCTTTGCGTGGCGCCTGGGGTGGTCCCCTGGCGTCATGTTGTCCTGGACCACCTGTCGGAGTAATCATCTCCTGTGAGACTCCGGGGGGTTCAGTATGTTTTGTCTAAGAGCTACAAATTTCTCTTTCATGACATGTTGGTTTGCTGCTAAAGATTTTAGGGTGGAAGCCACCTCAGACTAGGGTGGTACCTGGATGGAACTAGGTCCTACTCCACTAGCCGGTGGAGGAAGAGGTGGTAACTCCGGTGCCATACGTTTGAGCTGTGATGATCAAAAGATCTTGAGAACCTTAATGGGTCTCTTTAAATGGTGAAATAGCTCCACGCGAAGGGGGGGGGGGGAACTTGTTCACCACCAGAGTTTCTGGTGAGGTCAAGCTGTATAAAGGAAGAGATAGCTTCTCGTTCCCACAGACGACGCCAAACTGACGATGCTAAGATTTAGCTCCACCAGATAGGTGATGATGAGCTCAAACAGTAATAACAATGGCAGCAATAGAGTTGTGTATGTGTATAAGTGTATAAAAGGGGATGAGAATAAGAGGAATGAAGATAGTGATGCATAGAGGTTCAGCCAATTAGGCCTACATCTACTGTGAATCTGTGATCCACTAAGTATGGACACTAATGGCTTTGGATACAATGTTCATAAGCTCACTCTCTCTTTACTGTGTGTACAAGCAGAGTTTGCACTAGGGTTTATATGATCGATCCTTTGCAAGATTGAAGATGACAAGTATATATAGGGCTTTGGGGGAGTAGTGTACCCCCCAAGCATGCATTGGGTATGTGAATGATGATCAAACCAATTCCTTATTGACACTTGGCTGTGCCACTTGTGGTTAATGATGCATAATATTCCCTCACATGAGGGGATGATATTGTTATAATGGTCTGGCCCATGTGCTATATGAGTCCCACGCGCACTGTGCCATGCGTCTCCCAAATCACGCGCCATGGTGATGTCACCCTCAGCTTATGATGTCAGGACGAGGCTAAGGTTCATGCTGGCACTAGGTCTTGACTGCTGGAGATAAGCCTCGTACTGTTATCCTCTCGTATGGTCGTTCGATATACGATGAGGGTTCAACCTGTTATAGGGTCGTCTGGCCTATGATGAAGGGTTGTTTGGACTATGATGAGGGGTCGGCCTAATGTAGGGTCGCCTGGTCCCTGATAAGACCCCAGGTGTAGTAGAGTTGGACCCTCATCCTAGACGAGGGTGTATTTTGGTATATCACTAACTGATACCCCTCTAAGGCAGTTCATTCATAAACTTGAGAAATTGGGCAAGTTAATGGATTGGTCAGTAGAGATAGGTGAGGTTGACATCATCTATCAACCTAGAAACACAATCAAGGGGCATCCATTAGCAGATTTTATATCCCAGTATACTTAGGTTGAGAATGATGATTGGTGAAGAAGAAGGAACTTTGATAGCTATCCAAATATAACCAGCGACTGAGAATGTAAAGGCTGATCTTGTAGAGAAGTATGTGTTATTCAAGAACAAAATCTTTGGTGAAGGTCCCTTCTCAGAAGAGGGAACTCTTTGGAGCTTATTTATAGATTTTCTTGTGCGAGGGGAAGTGCGGCTGGATTGATACTATCGGCCCCAGATGGAACAAATATTAAATATGCTTTGATATTAATCTTCAAGGCATTGAATAGAGCACCAAAGTATGAGGTCCTGCTGGCAGACCTCTCCCTCACCAAAGTTTTGAACATCGACCAGATGATATCCTACAGTGATTCACAATTAGTCCTCAATTAGATTTTGGGGATCTACGAGGCTAAGGATAAGAAAATGGCCAAGTACTTGACCAGAATCAGAATAATATTTATGAACTTTATTAAAGTCAAAGTTAAGAGAATTCCAAGGTTAAAAAATAGACGAGCTGATTCTTTGGCTAGGTTAGCCTCGGTAACAACAATCGAGATCAGGCACACAGTGCCTTTCGAGATACTATTAAAGCTGAGCATTGAGGAAGACAAGAGAATCAACATGTTTTGTCTCAATTTGAATTTTTTGGAGTCTTGGATGGATCCATTAACGATCTCCATACGACATGGAGAACTGTCGGAGTCTAAAGACGAAAGAAAAAAAATCACACATCGTGCTGCAAAGTTTACCATCATAGAAGATACTCTCTATAAATGAGAATTTCTTATCCCGTTACTCTAGTGCTTCCACCCCTAAGAGACCAAATATGTCCTATGAGACGTTCACGAAGGGTCTTGTGCAATTTACATTATTGATCGATCTCTAGCTAAGAGGATCGTCACTCTAGGATATTTTTGGTCGACACTTGCTAAGGACGCATCCGAATATGTGAAGAAGTGTGACTAATGTTAGAGGTTCGTGAGTATTTCGCATTAACCCCACCATCCTCTCTCATCCATAATGGCAACTTAGCCATTTTCAGTATAGGTAATAGACCTGGTCGACCCTTTCCCTCGAGAAACGAAAAACTATAGGTATTTTAATTGTGGCGATTGACTACTTTTCAAAATGGGTTGATGCTTAGGAAATAGTAACTATCATGGAAGGGATGACATTCAAGTTTATATGGATAAATATCATTTGTCGATATGGCCTACCCCATACTATGAATCAAACAATGGCAAACAATTCAAAATAACTTATTAGAAGCCTATTGTACCAAAGTCTACATTAAATAACTCTCTTCTCTATGCCTGGCTGACCACAAGACAATGGTCAGACTAAAGTCACCAACAGGACCATACTTGATGGGATCAAGAAGAACCTGGTAGATGCAAAGGGAGAATAGACAGACGAGCTGCATGGGGTCTTATGGTCTTATAGGATTACCGAAGGAACGGTGACAGTAAATACACCATTTATGTTAGCCTACGGGTCTGAGGTGGTTATTCCTACGAAGGTCATACTCCTAAGCCATAGAGTCTAAACTTACGACCCAAAGGCCAACGTGGAAGAAAGGAGTTTGGAGTTAGATCTGATCCAAGAAAGAAGAGATGGTGTTGCGATTAGATAGTTGGACTATCAGCAGAGGGCTACATGGTTTTATAACAAATGATGAAATCTAGGCTGATAGCGGTTAGATATCCATCCTTAAAGAAGGTTTGGAAGAAAACCAATAAGTTGCATCATAATTGGCATGGTCCATAAAGAGTAATAGAGGAGGATGTGACAAGGACATTCATACTTGAAAATCTGAAGGGTGAACCCTTCTCAAATCCGTGGAATGCTGACCATTTGAAAATAATTATCAATTGTTGTTGTTAGTATCCCATTTATAGAAGACTAATGTTTTGCTTTCATCAATGTAATTTGATCCCAATTTTATTGACATGTTACAGACTTATGCTACAGTGGAAATGAAAATTCTAAGTGTTATCCCATACTTATTTTACTTTATCATCATCATCAACTTTTGCATGGTTTGTATGACACCTAAAGAACATCATTTTTATAGTGAAATAGTTTATAACTCACTCTCGATAATACGAGAGTGTATGAGGAGTCTAGTCACTTCCATACTGTCCCAATAATGATGAGAGTCGGAATCAAGCTTATAACATCACTCATAGTGGTGAAGGAAAAATTGAAAATCATTGAACTATGGTTATACAACATCATTTTATGGTGAAATAGTTTATAACTCACTCTTAGCAATACGAGGGTGTATAAGGATTCTCGTCTCCTGCATACTATCCTAATAACAACGAGAGGGGGGATCAACCTTATAACATCACTCATAGTGGTGAAGGCAAAATTAAAAATCATTAAACTATGGTTATAAAACATCATTGTATGGTGAAATAGTTTATAACTCACTCTCAGCAATACAAGAGTGTGAGGAATATCGTCTCCTCCATACTCTCCAATAATTCTGAGAGGGGGGATCAACATTATAACATCACTCATAATGGTGAAATAATGGTGTTAAATAGGCATAGTTGAATATCATACTTAAACATCAATCATTAATGGTAAAAGTAAAAATCAAAGACTAAAGTTCTTAAAACAAAAACAAAGAGTTCTATTCAATTTAAAATTGAATGAACATTCAAGGTATGGAATAAAGTGTTATGTGATAAAAATATGTGTTATGAGATGGAATTACAAGATAGAGGGTCACCGAGAGACGATAAGAGGTCGCCCTTAGAAATGATAAGACAATTTAACTTTTAACATTATTTTTCTCGACCTCAGTCGGGACTTCAGAAGCAATTGGATCAGGAGGAGTGTTGGTGTATACTTCTTGATCATTGGGACCATCGTCCCCTACTGCTACACCCTGTGTTATTGTTGTTATCTCAGCTGTAGCTTCCAGAGCATCAACCTCGGCTTGAACTTATTTCAGGCCAACAATGGCCTCGACATCCCGAGATCAAAAAAATTCAAGGCCCTTCAAGTTGAGGGTCATCTGTGGCAAGATTGGGATGAGTATTCAACACCCAGCGGGAAGCGGCTTTAGCACCCCTGTGTAAGTACTGAATCGTATAATCAACAAACTCATTGAAGGACTTGAAGGATGAGATTGCTTTCTCAGTTACTTTTTTAACCTCGGATTTGTGTTTTTCAGTAATATCATCAATCTTAGCCCTAAGACCCATTCTATGAATTATAAGTACCCCGTGTGATGCTTGCCTAGGTTAGCGAGCTCCTTAATTTTGCCTCTTCAGCATCCACAAGACTCTTTTTCAAGTCTAAATTTTCTTTCATGGTAGACTCAACCTTCTTAATCTTAGGGCCATTATCCTTGACCCACTGATTCACGTGGTCAAGCGCGGACTGTAAAATAGAGAAGATAAATTTAGAATAAGACAAGACAACACTTGGCAAAAATAATGAAAAAGTGACTAGAAATGTTACATGGGTAGCCTAGTGAAGAGATAACTCACTGACCTGAGATGGGTCCTAAGAATGTAAGAATTGGATACCACACTCAGGTACGATTGACCGTAGATCTTCTCAACCCCTTATTTGGCTATCGAGGGATGAGATTGCTTTCTCAATTACTTTTTTAACCTTGGATTTGTGTTTTTCAGTAATATCATCAATCTTATCCCTAAGACCCATTATATGAATTAGAAGTGCCCCGTGTGATTCTTGCCTAGGTTGGCGAGCTCCTTAATTTTGCCTCTTCAGCATCCATAAGACTCTTTTTCAAGTCTAAATTTTCTTTCATGGTAGACTCAACCTTCTTAATCTTAGGGCCATTATCCTTGACCCACTGATTCACGTGGTCAAGCGCGGACTGTAAAATAGAGAAGATAAATTTAGAACAAGACAAGACAACTCATGGCAAAAATAATGAAAAAGTGACTAGAAATGTTACCTGGGTAGCCTAGTGAAGAGATAACTCACTGACCTGAGATGGGTCCTAAGAATTGAAGAATTGGCTACCACACTCAGGTACGATTGACCCTAGATCTTCTCGACCCCTTATTTGGCTATCGAGAAGTGAGTCAGAAGAAACTCTCAGCTGGGCCAAATGAGCAACAATCGTGGTGTCATAAAAAATAGGGAGTGCTAAGTCCTTAGGAATTTTGGATGAGACGTCCTTTGTATTTTTTTGTGTCTGAGATGGGATGAAACCACCGCGATCAGGCATATCCTTACGTATCTTTGAAGAGGGACACCCGATTGTCATCTTATTTGGGGGAGCTGAGGGAGCTGTCTTTTTCCCTGCTAGTCGTGAAAGGACATTAGTAGCTAGTGGATCAGTCATCTCTCAAAGTTGATCTAAAACCTTAATTGGACGACTAGTAAATAAAGAAAATAATCAGTATCAGCAAAATAAAATAAAGGATGACAGTAAAGTTAAAAAAAACATCTCTAGAAAAACTCTCCAACTTACACAGTTCAGTAAGGGGATCAACCATACTAGTCTTAACCAAAAGAGTTGCCTATATCAGTTGCTCAAATATAATAAGCCCCTTTACCTTGCTACAGGTGCGCAAATGGTCAGTTTTCATATGACCATCTAAAATAAGGTCGGGGTATATCTTAGCAAACATGGTTACCTTACCCCACTTTTGGGGGACTTTCGGGTCATTATCACTAGATGAAATGCCATTATCAAACTCCCAAGTGCCATACATAAAGAAATACCGGGGTTTTCAGTCATGGTTCAAAGTCTGTTTGATATGCACAAGTTTCTTATTAGACCGTCGAGCCACAAAATGTTAATAGCATGGCATGGATTTTTGAGTAAAGACTATGTAATAGGCCCTAAAGATGTCAACTGGAAGGTCGACTGTATAAGCTAACTTTCAGAGTTGGATTTATCCAAGCAGGATCCTCCATACTTTTGGAGTCAACTGCATAGGGGAAATCTCGATACTGGAAGTTGATGATGGATCAACTTCAAGTTGTCGATCCTGAACTTCAAGTTGATGATGGTGAAATAGGCCCTAATGTTAGGATGGATCGGTAACTTGAAGTTGATCCTGAACATCTACTCATAGATTAGAAGATCACCTTCAACATGATTGATGAATGATCTCTCATTCTCAGAAGGGACTCTCATCATAATAGAAGACTTTAGCCATAAAGATTCCTCCATTAAATCAAGTCCGCCTCTCAAATATCGCTAGGTATAGTTGAGTCATATGAGGTATCAAGATCCTCCTCATCTTCATCATCATCCTCACTATCCACTGGAGCTTGACCATGGGGGTCTCTATTTGTGAAATCAGCCTTGGTCATGGACGATATAGGAATAGCCATAGGTGGCTGTTGAAACACCACCTCGACTCTTGGGTCGTCATTGTTCGAGACTTCATGAACATCATATTCGATGCTCTTTAAATCATTTTTAGGTGTTTGGGGGTTACCCCAATTTCTAGATTCGACAGCTCCACTATTATCCAAATGAGAGTCTGAAACTTACATTACTTCTCTAGAGGAGTTAGCTCCCTCAAAGTTCGTGGACGAATACTCTATAAGGGAAGGGCTATAGAGATCAGACGAGATTGCAGACTGTGAACCCCTAAAATAGGTAACTAACATGGTGTCGTTACTGATACTTGTGATAACCTTAGGCTCGACTGGAATAAGTTAGGTAAAAAATAGAGGAGGATGAATGATAGCCAAAAGGACTCGGTTTATTAGAAGTCTAGAATCAACCATGGTTTTCCTCTTAGCTTCAACCTCGGCCTTATATATCTCCCTTAGAATACATTCTTTAAGATGGGGGTACTGCTCTCCTAGTTCGTATAGTCTATGGTACATTCAAATAGAAATAACGTTTGATAAATATTGACTTAAATATCTAACAGTGGAAACTCAATCATTTTCATAGTAAACCAGTCAAGAAAAGGTTTTAAGGCTACCGAAGAAGACAACCAAAAAACCCGTTCAAAAAATCTACTTATGGCCAAAAAATGATCTTTACTCCAAAACACTAACCTCTCCACCCTCTGTAACCTGAAAATCGCCTCAGAACCACCAAACAAACCCTAGAGCAAACAAAAACAGTGGCTGAAAAATGCAAATATTCGTTGTAACAAAACACAAAACCACCAGTAGAAATGGAAAATAAAGGTAAAAAGAGGGAAAAGGAAGATTACCAGTGAAGGAGAAATGCTTGGAACGAAAAAAGAGAGAGAAATCACGCCTGGAAAAGGGAAAATGAAGGAGAGAGAAATATAAGCTTTGATTTGTCAGAAACTCTTAGGCGAAAAGAAGTGAAGAAGAAATAGAAAAATGCAATTTTTGAGGTTTTAAAACCTTGTAATGATTAAACATGTTTATCAATGCACATATTAGGTCATAGTTGCCCAAGATACACGCCTGTCGCCACTTCTTGGGCCACATGCCATGCCATTTATACGTTGGTAAGTAACCACTTAAGCAAAAATGTCATGCCTATAAAATTCCCTGAAACGCTGCTCTTAACACCTCTCCAGTCCATTCACATCTTCAAGGTACCTTATGGTATTGAGGGGACATCTCATTGTAGGGGGTCAGACGACTTTACACCTCAGCCTCCCATATACATTGAAGACTAAGGTTTAGGGGTTATTAATATATATATATATATATATATATATATATATATATATATATATATATATATATATATATATATATATATATATATGACCTCATCTGAACGAGACTCAACTTGGCTCCATGACCCCCTCAATGGAAATTAGATTCATCCATGTATGGGCCCACATCTCAGTGGCCCGTGCCAGGCAATATTGGCCTCTGAAACCCAACTAGGAGAACAGTTACAGTTGTATGTGAATGATACTATGCTCAAATAGCCTCAGCCCTACCATGTGTCATCCATATACGACATCTTCAGGTCGAGACTAATAGGAAGGCCCCTTCGACAGTATTGACCAAGCTGAGACCTTAAATAGCCAACATCAGTCTTTCGCATGGAACATGTAATTTAAACATCGATGGGACACGTGGAAAAAAATTTCTATAGAAGATCAACTCATTATGTGGGAGAATATTCTTTCATCATTGAGCCCATGCACACAGGGTGCATGCTTGGAGGTGACATTGCGCCCCCCCAACACTATAAAAGCCCACTTTATCTTCTTTGCAAAGGATCGATGAATTGTAACTCTACAGAAACTCTATTGTATTGAACTTAGAGAGATAAAGCTTGAGCGCGTATATTCATGGCCATTAGAGCCCCATTATAGTGGAAATCACCCTTTACCTTGCACAGTGGAGTAGGCTAAGGCCTAACCACTTACATAATTGTGCCTCCCTCCCTCTCTCTCATTCCTTTTTAGCTATATACATATATATTGTATTATTTTTTATTTTCACCATTGTTAACAGAGTTAGAATTAGAGTTATTTCCAAATTTGAGGTGTTGTTATCTCTGGTATCATCACATAATATAAATCACACGAGGTTGAGTGTTAGGTAAGAGATGGATACAATCATTAGTGTTGAATAAAATAAATTAACATCGACGTGCAGTGGATGGTGTGAATCATTAATTAGCATGTGAAATCGACAACAGAAGAATGTGCGATAAAAAATGCAATTAGTTTTAAAGGCCAAGTGCGGTGCAGGTGAAAAAATTCAAGGTGGAATATCTTAAGTTAGAAAACCATCAATGCAAACAAGAGTGTGGCCTAATATTCTTATGATCGAATATGGGTAAGAACGACTGCAAAATACTTTCAATTTATTGAGTTAATCGGATGCATAAAAAGGTAGGACAATATGGAATTCACTAGATTACCACTTGAAATATTAGAAGCAACAAATATATGTTTAAGAAATTGAATTGCTTACATGAAGGCAAATAATCGTGTGTTGTAGTTCATATTTTGGTACATTTGTAAGATAAATAATCAAATTCTTCCATGTTGTTTATATTAAGAGGTTTATAAAGTTTTATTGGCCACTTTGCGAGATGATACACGTTTAATCATACTTTGAAGCATGACAATGAAAATACTTTTGAGACAACCCTCAGCGCGATAATATTAGAAGGTTTGAATTTTTTCTCTCTCTTACAATTAAGGTGGAGAATGAGATTATTTATCTTAAATATGTTTGTTTTTGTTGCTTTTTCGGGTGATTCACTGATCATGGGACCACAAAGAATCTTAAGGGTTTTTGTAACAACTCGCATGTTCTAATATAAGGGTTGATAAAGTCCAAATATTAGAATATAAAAATTGATATAATTTAAAAATATCAATCTTAGAATGTGACAGAAATATGAGACGTTTAAAACTTTTTCCAAAATAAAATACGAAAAATAATATTGTGAATAATTACCAAGTATAAGGTCTAACTAAAACATCCTTCAATGATTTAATAATATACAATGGTCTCAATATAATAACCCAAGTACAACTGTAGAGTTACATGTTACTCATCAGTCCAAAAGTTATCTTGTATAAAATGCACGACGAAATGGAAACTAAACCATAAAATAAATATCCAATGCCCAAATTGAGCTCCAAGATCAACTCCACTCCTAAAAGCTCAAACCTAACCTGAGATGTTAGTCAACGCAATAGGTCAGAGACCACTATAAGAATACTATCTATGTTTCCTAAATAGGGTAACATAACCGAGGTAGAAGCACATAATGAAATAAATTTCACAATAGATTCTTTTATATACAGTAACATTTAATTATATAATAATTGTCAATGTCAACTAAATAATATAAAATAATTAATTATTTGAATAGCAACGGGGTCTATCAATGTTCCATATAATATCATGAGTATAAGGAACTATCCAGTTACTAACAGGGTTTAATAACAAACCGCTTAGTATAAGAACAATCACAACTATCTACTCATTAACCAGTATTAGTAACATCTATTTATAATGTTGTATCTTATCAACTATAGATTTATCAACCAATACAAATGATTACATGATGTTTAATTCAATTTATCATTATAATACTTTTATTCACTTTCCAGTTTCATGTGATGTTAATAACATCAAGCCATTTTTGTTTAGTTACACCGTTTCATATTTCATTTATATTCCAGCCAATCAGCCTTAAAAGTTATCATGTTAAGCCATGCATTAACAATTATTATGTTAAGCCATGCATTAACCATATTAACTATTTGTTATCTAATTTATGTCAATCTTTATATCATTGACTTCATTATAATTAATCGGTCTCTCTCACGACCATCAAACATAAAATGTTACACCCCACAGTTTTTGTATTACCATAACATTTATAATGAACCAGCCTCTCTCATGGACTAGAACATTATGAAAGTATACTACCTCTGACATTCTACCAAATAACTATAACCACATCTAAGATATATAGCCATACTTATCTCAAAACATAGTCAATTGATCTCACTCATGACCTCCCACATATTCATAAATCAAACCCATTTAGACCTACACTATTATCAGATAGTTTAGATCCCTCACTTATGATATATCTATAGTCAGTTAACACTAGAACTGCACCAATAACAATGCAAACCATTGATAACTATCAAAGTAGTCAGCTAGTATATGTCCTGGACATACGATTTATTTATAGCCAACCGAGACTATGCCCAGTACCTATAGAGACATATAACTTTTAATGTGAATTCAAATATCCTACACTCTTAAATTCTAGCCTATTCTAGACTCCATTCATGGTACATCTCTTAAATGAAATCCAAACAAGGACCCATCTCCTAATACACTCCAGTCTATAATATGCAATCACTGAGAGTAAACAAACTTATTTTCCAATATTCTATACACTAAGGCACCTAAATCTATGCATAAATCACATAAAGTAATAAAAAAACCACAAACGATTCATTCCATAAGTTTCCCCCTTCTTCATTTTCTAAATACTTCTCACATTCCTTTAATGTCTTTTCATTCACCAATAGTATTTTACTCACTAGCCACACATTTCACTAGTCGTTTACTCATCGCAGAAGAATCTAACTAATATAATTATCTCCATGACCTACTAAACCTATACTCATAACTCTTAGATTCTTTATACTCTATACGTGGGGTGTTTCATAAATGAAATCCAAGCAAGGAAACCCTCCTCCCCCCCATTACACTTCTTTATAGATTAAGTAGTTGTAAGGAATGTACAAGTACTAAAAATAACCTTAGAAAGTTCATGACTCACCCAAGCATCCAATTCATTCTTAATTCCCTCCCTTACCACCATTTTACATCTTCTTGAACACCAGTCACCCTAACAATCCTTATAGATAGGAACTACTACATCAAAGTCTTAAAATAATTCTTTATGATAATATAAGTATTATCAAAGACCATTTCCTTAATTCCCAATCCTACATACAATATCCCAAGTTACATAATCCTAATTTCAATCATAAGAAATTCCAAAGGCTCTATCTCCCAAGGACAACATTGTAAAGTTCAACAATTTATACCCTCTCGCCCACAACATATATCCATCAACATAAACCACATCACAATAACCCCTATCTATCACACAATCACACCAACAAGAACTATCATCCAATAACTTAAGTCTCATTGATAATAAACATAATAGATATGTCCCCAAACCATATATTCAACAATTAATCTGATCAACACAATCTTCCCACAATAGCACAATAATTTTTCCATCAACAATAAATGGCATCAAATACCCCAATAATTTTTGTAGAGGGGGCTTGGAGTTAATCCTGAGATTAGAGATAATCCCCCCATTTACAATAGTGTTTGGGATTAAGGTAGCTCAGCGTGGCAGCCCAGAGGGACCTTCCAGCGAAGAAGCTGACAGAGACAACTCGTCCTTTAGTCTTTTTGATTAATTTAGTCTTGTTGTATCTTTTGATTATATTAACTATGAGCTATGACGATTGTAATGATGTAACGAGAATAATGAAATTGTGTGAGGTCGAACGATACTCGCGAAAGACTAGGCTTGGCAGGGCCTAGGAGAGCTTTCATGCTCTATCGAACTACCTCGCCGTGGAAACTTCAGAGGGACTTGGTTTGGAGAATTGAGAAGTGAGGCACCGTTGGGGATTGTCCTGACCATCTTAGATACACTTGGTAAAATACCGAAGGACACTGACCGTGGAACCTCGAGAGGAGCAACCTTGAGTTCCATCGGGCGTTGAGTTATGAGCCAAACAACCCTCTACTTAATGTCACATTCGCTTTATCTGATGTCAGTAACCAGCTAGGAAATGTCAGACCTTCACTTGAGTAAACCACCGTGGTATTTAGGGCTGTCAGACAGTTAGTGAGCCACCTCAGTGACGGCAGCCCCTGACACACAGTGGTTAGGCAAAAGGCATGTCTTAGCATTTGATGCTTATGATGTGAAGATAAATAGTGCATCAGGTATTTAATGCTTGTGACATAAAGTATTAGGGATGTCTTTCATAAGCATTAATGGATGAGTTGCCTTAGGGGTAGTGTGGGGGGATATTTAAGGACCCCAACCACCTTTGAGTAGGGGGGATATTATTATTGAGAGTTCATAAGTTATTACTATAGAGATTTATTACTAACCAGAGAGTCTATTCACCCACCATTGTCATTTATTACGAAGCTTTAATATTTGACAGAGGTTATTGAGGGTGGTATGGGTGTTTTGCTGCCTACCAAGGTGTATCTAGGGTGATAATTTTCTCTCTCCCTCTAAGAAAAGTTGCTTCTAAGTTCATTACTACCTTCTGAGTTATACACGAGAGATTTGTGAGTTTGAACTGAGTCTATCTTTATTGAGTCGTGTTTGTATGTCCTGTGGTTAATCAATAGTGTTGCTATTTAACTTATCATTACCATACTCAAAAATGGTTACGCCTCCATATAATCTAAAGTACCCTCTTACATTTGGCGACTCTACTAGGGAGGCATTACTCTGAGCAAGGAGTATGGCACAAGATAACGTTAATCGAAGGCTTAACTTTTATGACATTCAACATAATGAAGAAAAGGCGGCGATAGTGCTAGAGGTTTCAAGGGATGGGGTTCCTCGGGTAGAGATACCTCCAGTTCAGGTGACAATATGTGTCCCAGGAGCGGCACAGGCTTCAACGAGCGCCGGGTTAGGACCAGCTTAAGTGGCGCTCCTTATGATTAAATTCTATGAGTTTCTACAAACTCTTGTAGCTTCAACGATATTGGGAAGATTTAAAGGCAATTCCTTCTTAACACCAGGGGAAGCCCCAACGGCCCCACCAAGTGCAGTCATAACGAGAATGGTCCCAGTAAGTATACCCTCTATTGTAAATCCAACAACGGGAACCCCAAGAGCATCAACGGATCCGACTATGATGATTTATCTAACTGCAACGGGCACGTAGCCTATAGTCCCGTTGATTGTCGCTTCAATGGCATCGTCTATGGAAGAGATAAGGAAGGAGATGCAGAAAGAGATGCTGGAATTCATGCAAGCCTCCTTGTAATCTGCAGGCGAGGTAGCTTCGACCTATGACAATTTTCATATGCCTTACCCCCATGAATACAATGACGAGCCCTACCTAAAACATTATATTCTTCCTATTTTTGAAAAATACACAGGAAAGGGTGGAAACCCGAAGGAACATATTAAATGCTTCGTTGAACACTTGGGCGGTATTACAATAACAAGAAGCTCAGGTTGAGGGAATTTTCTAAATCCTTGACCGATAAGGCATACACTTGGTATTCTCACTTAGATCCCAAGAGTGCTTCCGCATGGGAGGAGATGCACATTTTGTTCGTCCAGAAGTTCTTTCTGGCGGATGATGAGTTTACTTTGACCCAACTGGGGAGGGAGAAGCAATAACCCGGGGAAGAAGTGGTGGCTTACGTTCGAAGGTTCATGAAAAGGTCCCTCGATGTGAGGGAGGAGGCCAAAGAGTCCAAGTTATTACAGATCTGCGCGGAGAGGCTGGTTCCTAAGTACATCTGCCATCTCATTAATGAGATGCGCGAGGGGACTTTTTCGACATTCCTAAAGCAACAAGAAATATCTCATTGGTGGTGCGACCAAACCCAATAGTGGTACCCATGATGTTTAGGCAGCCGATACAACCTGTGGGGGGGAGGTCTCAGGCCCCATGGGTAGGGTACACCGAGGGAGCAGATGGGGGAAAGGCACCGAAGAAGGACAATGAGAGGAAGTTTGTAAGAGATAGGGAGGACCCACTACCATTACCTTGTACAGTGGAGGAGGCTGTCAGTTGTTACAATGTAATGGTCTAAGGAGTAACGGTCTATGAACCAAAGGGCATTCCCACTAGGGAACCCGATGCGGCAACAAGGGTGGATCCCGATACGAAGGCAGGGACATTGCAAATCCCTCCATAGAATGTAAATAACAACCCACTCCCAGTACATGGGGCCAATCTGGTGGCGGCCTATGATGAGGATGTAGAGAGAGAAGAAAGAGAGCTAACAACGAAGCAGGGGGAGTTTGAAGAAAATTTGGAAGATTGTACTAAGGGAATGGCTAACGTAGTATTAGCCTATGATGAAGCAAGCGCTAAAGACGTGGAGGATGTATACAGCGTTGAAGGTGAGAAAGAAGAACCAGTCATAGAATACTGTGCAATTTCAAAATCCCCAAAGTTCACCTAGTTCTTTGACTAAGTAGGGATACCGAAGGAGAGAAGATTAGAAATAACCTAGGTAATACTTTACATTGCGAGGAAGAAAGCAGTCCCTTCACTGAGATTGAAGGGACCTATCGCCAGGTTGGTAAAGAGGTTTCTATCAGAAGTAACTTTCAGCGATGCAGATAGGGCAGTGAGGTTCCCTCACAACAGGCCATTATATGTGATCTCTAGCGTCAACATAGTTAATTTTGAAAGGACTCTTATAGATGGGGGACCTTTCATCAATATCATACCAATCAACTCTTTCCATACAACCAATATTCCAAAATAAAGGTTAGTCCCCATGCTTTTGGTGATTTTGGGATATGACAACTAGTCTTCCAAGTCCATTGGGTAAGTGAATATTGGGATTGTCAAGGGAAATTTGGGTTCCCATATCAAGTTCCACGTAATAGAGAGTGCAACTTCCTACCATCTGATGATAGGAAGAGTGTGGATGCACAACTAAGGGCTAGTTCCTTCGACATATCACCAATGCGCCAAGGATAATATCAAGGGAACGGAGGTAACCATTAGGGCTACAAAGAGGCCCTTCGCTGTCGAGGAAGCTCACTTGGTAGATGCGACATTTTACACAGAATTGGAGGAGGATGTCCGGGTCCTAATGAGGATAATGGAGAGAGCATGGGTTCCCTCGATCAGAGAAAGGATGGGGAGCTTGAACGGACAGAATAAAGAGGTTGCAAGCAGCACAGGATTAATGGCCAAAGAAGCCCATCAAGTGGTCCCTCAGCCCCAAAATATTTCAAAGTAGCTCAAAGACAGGATGAGGCCTAGAGTGGACCCAATGGAGCATGAGGTTAAACGACAAAGTGTGCTGAGTTGATTTTCAGGAGGAAGAGTTATTGAGGCTTTTAGGGAAAAGAAAAGGAAGGCAGTGGCGACTACCAGTAGTCAGTGCAAAAAGGTAGTTATCGAAGAAGGAAATATGGTTTATCGATTATAATGGTATGAGTGGGGGGCCGAAGGAACTAATAATGAGGCTGACCCGATATATAAATGCTTTTTGGTGGATCAACGGGGATAATATATGGTGATAGACAACTCCAATATACATGAATTTATGGAAGAAGTCACCGAGGAACCAGATTACATGGCAGATCAATCAAAACCACAGGCACAAGAGTTAGAGAAGTTAAACCTGGCGAAAGAAAGGGAGGATCCAAGGCCTATTTTTATCTCAAAAGACCTCAGCGAAGGGAAAAATGAGGCCTTGGTTGAGTTGATTCGGGAGTTCATAGAAATTTTTGCGTGGAAGTACACAGAGATGGAAGGGCTGGATGAGGAAGTGAGTTGCCATAAGTTGAACGTGATGCCTTTATCCATTCCAGTGAAATAAGCAACGAGAATATACAAGTTCGATCTAGACTTGAATATCAAAGAAGAGGTCCAATGCTTACTGACGCCAGGGTTCATTAAATCGATACAACACCCACTTTGGCTATCTAGTATTGTCCCAGTGGGAAAGAAAGACAAGAATCAAATAAGGATCTGCGTGGATTTCAGAGACTTGAATAGGGCTTGCCCCAAGGATGAGTTACCTCTACCCTCCATTGATATCTTGATAAATGCAACGACTGTCCATGAGATGTACAGCTTCATGGATGGGTATATAAGGTACAACCAGATCAAGATGGACCCCATGGATGGATAGAAAATGGCATTTAGAACCCCATTTTGAAGCTTCATGTACAAGGTGATGCCGTTTGGACTCAAGAACGCTGGGGCTACTTACTAGAGAACAATGTTGGACATTTTCCATGACTTCTTTCACAAATTTGTCGAATTTTATATGGATGATTTAGTCATAAAATTAAGGAAGGAGGAGTCCCATCTGAGCGATTTGAGGAAGGTGTTTTCCCGATGTAGGAAGTATAAATTAAATATGAACCCACTAAAGTGCATCTTCGGAGTAACAAGTGGAAAATTTCTAGGCTTCGTGGTTGATCGACAGGGGGTGAAGATGGACCAGGACAAACATCGAGCGATCTTGAAGATGCCAAGTCCTAGAACGATGAAGGAGTTAAAGAGTTTCCTCGGTAAAGTTTCCTATCTTAGGAGATTTGTGCCTAGACTGGCCGAAATGACACACCCATTGATGCAGCTGTTGCAAAAGAACACAAAATTCAAGTGGGAGGGGGTTCACCAGGAGTCTCTCACAGGGCTGAAGAAACTGCTCGTTTCACCACAAACCATGGTTCCCCCAAAGACGAGAATACTGTTGCAGCTATACCTCACATCTACCATGAGTTCTGTTGGAGCTTTACTGGTACAAGATATTAATGGGCAAGAATGACCAGTCTACTACCTGAGCAGAATCATACATGGGTCAGAGGTCAGATATAGTATCTTGGAAAGGCATTATTTAGCCTTAGTATTTGTAGCGCAAAAACTTAGACATTATATGCTATCTTTTATAATTCATATTGTAATTAGATATGATCCTATTAAGTATTTGCTGGCAAGAACTATATTGATTGGCAGCTCAGCTAGGTGGTTCCTCATGAGATTAAGAGCCAGGCATACGCTAGCCTGTTGGCAATCTTCCCCTCTGGAACGTTTGAGCCACCAAAAGAAAGTATTCCAGGAGACGACTTACAGGACAATTACTTGGATACAAGTGATGAAGAATGGACGATGCAGTTTGATGGATCTTCGGCGGAAAAGAAAGGAGGGGTAGGGGTTATTCTTTAAAAAAGAATGGAGGATATTTGTCTTTCCTACAAATTAGATTTCCCTTATTCCAATAATGAAGCAGAGTATGAAACGTTAGTGCTGGGTTGCTTGAGGCCCTTCGAAGGGGGATTCGTTCACTTTGATTCAAAGGTGATTCGAACTTGGTAATTCAATATGTGAATGGAGAATATGCGTTGAAATACCTGAGCCTGGCGTCATACCGAAGAATCATTTAGAGGCTTCTCAGCCAGTTCTATCAAACCAAGATTAAGAGACATCCCTGAATGATGAACTGACATCCAGACACCTATGCCACCTTTGCCTAAAAAATAGTCATGAGGAACAATACAACTACAGTCGTGATTTAATAAAGAATGGCTCCTTTGGTGGTACAGTCAATTCTTCCAATGAAGGAAGATGATAATTGAAGGGGAGAGATTAGAAATCAACTATAGTTTGGAGAAGGAGCGATGGAATTGAGGGAACTAGCCCAATACTTAACAAACTAGGGAAATCTTTACTTCGGAAACATAGGGGGATGGTTATCAAGATGTATCGGCCTAGAAGAAGCAGAACGAAGGTTGAAGAAGACACATGAAGAGCACTGCGAAACAATTGAGATACCTCTTTATAGGAGAATTCAAAGGGAGGGTTATTTCTGGCTTAGAATGAAGTAGGACACAACGGAGGTACAGATGAAGTGCGCTAAGTGCCAGTTATTCTTCGAAGCAGATGAATGTCATTTCGTTCAAACTTTACCGGACTGGAGGCAACCTTATATTGACTTCATTAAATATGTGGTCATACTAATGGAGAAGATTGATGCAATGGGACTTAAGCGAAGGTCCCCGAGGTTCTATGTTCAGGAGGGGAAGCTTTATCGAAGGGGCTACTTTAACAGGCCGTTGCATTGCATCACGAAGGAAGAAGTCAAAATCCTCAAACAGGCGCACGATCCAGCTCACATAGGAGGGGCCAAGTTGTATGACCAATTAATGACGTTGGGGTATTATTGGTCAATAATGGAGAAAGAATATGTTGAGTTCGTTTGAAAGTGCAAGTCTTATCGCCTTCATAGAAATATGATCCATGCCCCCATCGGTGGACCTACACTCCTTGGCAACGCCTTATCCTTTTCATACTTGGGCCTTCGACCTGGTAGGGACAATACATCCTTATTCGAGGGGGAAGATATGGATACTAGTAGCACTGGATTTCTTCACAAAGTGGGCTGAAGCAACACCGCTAAGAAGGGGAACAACGGAGGTAGTGAGCGAACTTCATCAGAGAATACATCATTTACCGTTTTGGAATTCCAAAGGTTATCCTCTCAGATAACGAACCCCCTTTTATCAATTCATAGGTAACAATGCTCACAAACAAGTACTCCAGTGTTCATAATACTTCAACGGTGGCATATCCAAAGGGCAATGGTCAAGCCGAGGCAACTAACAAAACCTTAGTTAATATTTTAGCCAAAACAATGGAGGATTTTCCACGATCATGGGATAAAAAAATACCATCTGTGTTGTGGGCCTATCGAGTAACCAAGAGGAAGCCCACAGGGTATACTCCTTTCTCCATTATTTATGGGGCTAAGGCGATTCTCTCGGTAGAGTTGGAAGTTCCTTCTACTCAATATGCCTTGCGAAGTAGCATTCTCCCTCAGAATAGACATGTGCAGTTGGAAGCATTGGATGAACACATAGATAATGCGATGAAACACTTTCAAATGTACACGAAGCAACTCTCCAGGGCGTATGATAACCTGGTGAGACCAAGAAAATTCATAGAAGGAGGCCTCATTTTGAAGGCAGCAGTGAAGCACATCAGGAGGCTTCCTCTACCTAAGTTTGCAACAAATTAGGAGGGACCTTTCATTGTAAAGGAAGCTCATGACTCGTGATAATACAAATATAGCACCCTGCCGCGGATAGTATTCTACAATACAAATGCTAAGATGTCATGGCCCTAAAGAAATACAGGCCGCGACCCTGTAGGATACAGGGAGCGGCCTACCTCACCAAAGGGCGTGACCTCCATTAAGACACCGCGGATATTGGTGGCACGGGGTGCGGCCCTGTCTATTATAGAGCGCGAAACCTAATAATTATTCCCCAAGAAGCAGCCACGACACTACTCAGTACAGGGCACGGCATCTTTGCCTCCAGCGCCACAGGTTCAACACTGCTTGCCTTGCAGGCGCATCCCCCTCATTCGCAACTACTCCAGACTTGATATACATCATGTGCTCAGGGCACGTGACACGGCACACATACCTCTTATAAATAGAGGACCACACCTCGAGATGAGGAGGTTGGATTGATTCCAGACACGCCCGGGGCAGGTTATATAATACAGATTTTCTCTACACAACCTCAGCATACGCCTTGGAGACCACGAATCTACATCACAGCCACCTCCCCGGCACACCGGAATCCTTAATACTGTCATGTACTCTCCTATATTCTCATACTTGTAAGCCTCTTTAGGCATGATTATATTGTACAATGCAACCATATAATGAGAATGGGGCAACACAGTGGACGTAGGTCTATTTTAAAGGCTGAACCACTCTATATCTTGTCTTCTCTTTATTTACATGCTTGGTTTATTCATTACATATTTTACACTTTGACTTACTGATGTGAGAACGACTTGTGGGTGATATCTCGTATCATCAACTCATGTTATTGCTTAATTTCTAAGATGGAAAAAGATAAACCATTCAAGATTAACAATAAATGGTTGAAAGTCTATGATGTAAAAGCAATTATGTTTGGACCACTGATGTATCTAGCTGTTGTTATGAATATACAAGTTCTTTTTTATTATAACTCGAGTGGAGATGAAAGAATTATAAAACTTCATAATATACGCAAACAATTGTAACAAAAGGAAATGACATAGGAAAACATACATTTTTTTCTTCATTCATAAACTTTGGGTCATTACGAAATTGGGAGATATTGCCCAAGAATTACATAAAAAAGAAAAGGAAAATGTTTATAACAAATCATTGACCTAAGAGGAACCAAAGATCTGGAGCAGAGAAAAAAATCTCCAGGAAGGCCCGAAGAAGCTGCTAGGCAAGACTGTTGAGAATTTATAAAAAAACTCCAATCTCGTTTACGCTTGTGTATGTTCGATGAGGAGTTTCTCTTGTTTTAGCTTCACTAGCCGCAGAGCTTCTTCGACATCTTTTACCTCCTTATTAACAGCTTCAAGCAGAGGTTCTAGCTCAGCAAACTTAGCCTCCTCAGCCCGTTGATCTTCCCGATGTTTCTGCAGTAGCTCCCTCTGACTATCCAGTCGCTGACTCTTCAAAGTTTTTAAGTGTGCAATAATCCAGTCAAAATGGAATCCATCATGACCCAACTCCCTCAGATAGCCCAGGAATTGATTGAGGAGGACTCTAGTAACATTTGAAGTGGGAGTGCTGGCAATTTCAGCAACAACGGTAGCCATACCCTGAAGTCTGTAGCTCATCACGGGGATGTTAGAACGCAGGCAATCCACAGTAAAATCTCAGAATGGTGGCTTGCAAGATGCTCAACTACCAAGCGATGGCTGGCAGGCATTTGAGGGTAATGCTGAAGGACCATGAGGCAAAAGGCATGAGGAGCTAAGTCAGGCAGAGGGAGCTCACAACCAGATTTGCTCTCGGCAGTAGAACCAGTTGTGGAACCTTGATTGTTGTGACTAGAATCTTCTGAGATAACAGTTTCCTGATGGGGTGAAGCGATGGGTGAAAGAACTGGTGGAGAATCCTCCCGAGCAACCTGAGAACAGGTAGAAGAAATAATGAGTTTATGAAAAATCTTAACAAGCATTTTCGTTGTTAAGTCACCGATATAGGTGGAGTTTACGAAAAAATCTTAACAAGCATTTTTACTGTTAAGTCACCGATATAGGTCGAGTTTATAAAAAAATATTAACAAGTGTTTTCGTTGTTAAGTCACCGTTATAGGTGGAGTTTATGAAAAAATCTTAACAAGTGTTTTTATTGTTAAGTCACCGTTATAGGTGGAGTTTATGAAAAAAATCTTAACAAGTGTTTTCGTTGTTAAGTCACTGTTATAGGTGGAGTTTATGAAAAAATCTTAACAAGCGTTTTCGTTGTTAAGTCACCAATATAGGTGGAGTTTATGAAAAAACCTTAACAAGTGTTTTTAGTGTTAAGCCACCATCATAGGTGAAGTTTGAAAGGTTGAGAAATGCAGATAAATTAGCGAAGTACCTCAACAATAGCGAGAGTGAGAATGGGAGTCACCGTGGAGGCCATAACGGTAGGAACCGTTTGGGGCAAGCTTATTTCCTCAGAGGCCTCAACGACGCCCTTAACTGAAGAAGCCTGAACGGTCGACAAAGCTCCCTCGCCAACAAAAGGTACTAAGGCCAATGCAAGAGTTTCTCTAAAAAAAGATGATGAACCTCCAAACGATGCCCCAGCATGGGTAGGCACCGAAGAACCACCACGCTGGGCAGAAGCATCGACCTTGGCCTTGTAAAGAGGAAGAACACTAAGAGAAAAGGGTGGGGTAATACTTAGCAAAGGCTGCAAACATGAAGCTAAGAGTTAAACAGGAGGAGCAAGTACAGAAAAAAGGGATAAATGTATCCAAGCATTACTTACCTCCATTATGGCACCAAAAAGGGGAACCATAGTTATGGGTCTCGTCAGCACGGTGGGAAGCAGAATGTTAACTAACAAAGGTGCCATTTCAACCTAAGGCATCCCAACATATTAAAATTCATCTTGATAAGAAAAGGGATGGCGAAAGATGTGAGACCTGACAAGTAATAGATTATATGTTACCTTGGGAGCACTTCTCGTAACTGGAATGAGGGGCAGAGCAACCTCAAGCGGAGATGATAATTAAGAAGCAGCTAGGGGAGTTATCTCTGGTTGGGAAGAAATGCCTACAGACTCAACAGACTCCCCCCCCCCCCCATGGCATCATCCTTCGCACATTGAGAGGTTGAATGATGGGAGTAGGTAAGCTCGATCATGGGAAAATGAGGAGGAGTTACATCGGTCTGAGAATAGTCAAAACTTCCCCCCACGAAAGGGCTCACGGGGGGGCTAGGTATTTCTTCTCCAACTTCCTGCAGGAGAGTGATTAAGACGTAAACAACTGCAGCTTTCCTTAAAACAAATGTGAATGAAATCAACAACATACATACATACCTCGGATACAGTGGGATGATGGGAGGATATAACCACTAGCGAAGGAGGAGAGGAGGCAACAACAGAGGGAGATAGGGAGAGATGTACCTCGGGAGTTCGTTTACTCTGGGATTTGGTACCCAGAGTTTTCTTCCTCGCAACCACAACACTAGTGCCCTGAGGAGACTTTGAACTCTTCTTCCTCTTTACCCCTGGTTCAGTTGAATCATCAAGGATAGTAGGAAAGGAAGTAGAGGGGGGAATGACAGGAGCGCATAGTTGAAACTCAGCATTTATCGGTTTAACCTCAGCCTGAACCTGCCTTCTCGACTCTTCAGTTACCTCTACAGACATGGGAGGAGGAATAGAGGCGATAGGGAGTGCCTCTAAAGGGGTTTGTTGTTGAGTTTGAGATTTAGATTTTGAGGACTTAAATTTTAAGGAAGTCCCACTCTTGGACTTCCTGGTCCTTTTGGCTGGTGACTGGGAAGGCCCTTCGCTAATGGCTGCTTCGATTGAAGGGGAAGGTTGTTTGGGGGTTGCAACCGTCTTGGGCTTAGGCTTGGGTGTGACGGTAGGGATCATGGGGCAATGTGGAGGAAGCACAGTGGGAGGTACCTTGGGGTTTTTTTCTTAGAGGGAACTTAATCCCAAGAATGAAGTTACCTTTCAGCCCTAGCTCTAGGGAAAAAACAAAAGAACTGGAGGATACACCAAATCCCCCTCGATGAACTCAAAAATTTGTGCCAGCTGTCTCGGCCAGTATTTCATTGCAAATAGAGGGGTCACGTCCCCTTACCTGGCGATGCTTGGAATAGTGACTTGCCCAGCCATAGTAGAACTTACTCCCCACGTAACAATTGATGAGAATAGGGAGCATGCCTCACTAAAAGAGACCTTGGGATAAGATAACTAAAAAACTGGGCGAGGAGCCCCTAAATCGAAACTAAATTGACGGCTGCATCAGTTGGGGTTGTAGCGCTCACTGGTGTATCCCCACTCGGTGTAGGAAGGTAGGTAACTCGGTGAAAATAGAAGGACCACAGCTAGAGGAGGGTCTTCAACAATGAGGTCTAAGGTAGTTGCCTGGACCACCCTTACTTTATGTTTGAAAAAACCCCAAGTGTGGAGGAAGATATCCTCTTCGTAAGGCCTCATCACAAAATTCCCAAATTGATCAATAATAGAGGTGAACTCCTTTATGCTTTGTCTCTTATGATAAACAAAGGAGCATGGGGGCAGAATTGCTTCGCTCGAAGGAGGGCGGTTAGTCTTGGCTACTACGGTGGAGAAACGAACATAAAAGAAGCCTGAGAAGGACACAATCGGCAAAGTTGTCTAGGTTATAATGACCAAGAGATCGCTCTATATCAAAAAGGGTTCTATCAAGCCACGTATAGAGGGATCCTAGAGCAATTGCAGCCAGAGGAAGCTTGATACCCCGGGCCAAACGGAGGGATATGTTGATGAGGTCCCTTCGATATTGGTCGTTGGGTTTCCCCATAAAAAGAAAAATGAGAAAGAATGATAAGGATGTAGGCAGGAAGTTCCAATGATGTGCCTTGACCAGGGGCAGCCTCAGAGGAACTACCTTCAAAAGGATCCTTGAAGAAATAGTTGATAACAGGAGTGACAATGGCTTTATTTGAAGAGCCGATGCACCTTAGGCATATACGATCCAACTCCAGCAGCCTCCTTGGCATCTAGGGCCTCATCAGAATAGGGCTTATGTCCTATTACCTCAAGGCTCAAGAGCTCACACACGTCTTCCAACATTATCGTAAACTCATCCCACATAGTAATGAATGTAAGAGTGGTAACGTTCCAGCGAGATACCAAAACAGGAAGGGAATCATTATTCTTGGATAGAGTAAACACACTAAACCACTTGGCCCAATAAAGCCCAATTTTAGTGAGGGTATCAGTGTGGAAACTCTACATATGAAAGTTCCAAGCAACGAAGTGAGCTGGAGATCCACCAGGCCCTTCGAAGTCAATATGGGACCACGGGAAGTCCCCTTGCTCAAGATGAAATTGGAGAGTCCCCTCTGGGGGTAGAAAGCCCCAGTCAGCAGCACTTTTGTCTTCATCACCAAGCGTCATGGCATCATACTTAGCATTAAAAATGCAAGTTTTGTAAAACCCAGCAAAATCATCACCCTTGCTGAATATAGGGGATCGACGGTAGAAGCGCAGCTGGTCCTGGCAGGCAGCAGTCAAAGAGGTGGCAGTGTAGGTGGTAGCAGCAGGGGTGGCAGACAGAGCATTGGTGGCAGATGTGGTAGGGTTGCTTGAGGAGGCCATTGCAGAGGGCAGTGAAGTACAAGAAAGAGCTTAGAGAAAGCACAAGATAATTAATATTGGAGTGGCTAGAAAGTGAGAATGGTTGCATACGAAAGGAATGAGGAGAAAAAGGTTGGGCAATAATGGATTTTTTGGGCAAAGTTTCTCTCTCTAAAGTAGACAGGAGTTTTGAAGAAGACAAAGGAAAGAGATGGGTTTTGAAAAAAAAAATAGACGTTTGAAACATTTTAAAGAACTCGTCCGTTGAGTTTCCCACCACCACACGTGCAAGGATGCCTATAATCATTTCAAATGGACACGTGGCACTTCGTGAAGTGTCTTGACAATGGAAAAGACAGTGCCACATCATTAATGAAGTGACGCCTGGGGAATGGAAAGGGTTTCCTTCTTAAGCAAGTTTGAGTTTTGGCACCAGTATTTTTGTCAGACATATCCACTAACTCCCAACGAAGTCATTGCCCCAACTATTAAAAAAAGCTATGATATCTCCTTGCCACAAGTCCAAATGTTGTCTAAATGTGACTCAACTATATAGGGGAGAATTTCTACTTTTTTGAACACGGTGAAACGCTACAAGGGAGAATTTCACAAGTCACAATAGTAGGGGCAGTCCTAACGACAAACTCACCGCCTACAACTATAATCCACACCGGCACAAATGGGAGATTTTCACTTACTAAGAGTCAAAATGGGTATCTGAGAAAGTCAGCAGGTGCATCGGGAGAATATTAAATAGTCAGGCTAGAATGGTTGAAGCTCAGTGAACAGAAAAAAGTGGCGATGTCCCTTCGCCAAAGCGCCAATAAGCCGCAGCGTTTTGACTCAGATACATCGGGGAGAATTTTACTTTTTTCTGGAGATGGAAACTGCAGTGGTTGTAATGAAAAAAAGATGCCAGAATTTTTTTACGCGGAGAAGGTTCATCGGATTGAGAAGTTTTCGTGCAGGCATTTCTTGTTCCCACAACAAATATCCACATGAAGGGGCAAATATAGAAGGGGCTTGAAGGTAATCCTGAGATTAGAGATAATCCCCCTATTTATAATACTGTTTGGGATTAAGGTAGCTCAGCGTGGCAACTAAATGTGGCAACCCATAGGGAGCTTCCAGCAAAGAAGCTGACCGAGACAACTCATCCTTTAGTCCCATTGATTAATTTAGTCTTCTTGTATCTTTTGATTATATTGAGTATGAGATATAAAGATTGTAATGATGTAACGAAAATAATGAAATTGTGTGAGGTCGAACGATACTCGCGAGAGACCAGACTTGGTAGGACCTGGGAGAGCTTTCATGCTCCATCGAACGACCTCGTCGTGGGAACTTTAGAGGGACGTTATTTGGAGGATTGAGAAGTGAGGCACCATTAGGGCTTGTCCTGACCATCTTAAATACACCTGGTAAAACACCGAAGGACCCTGACTATGGAACCTCAGGGGGAGCAACCTTGAGTTCCATCAGGTATTGATTTCTGAGCCAAATAACCCTCTACTTAATGTCATATCCTCTTTATCCGATGTCACTAACTAGCTAGGCAATGTCAGACCTGCACTTTAGTAAACCGCCGTGGTATTGGGGGCTATCAGACAGTTGGTGAGCCACCTCTGTGACGACAGCCCCCTGACACACAGTGGTTAGGCAAAAGGCATGTCTTGGCATTTAATGCTTATGACGTGAAGATAACTAGTGCATCAGGTATTTAATGCTTGTGACATAAAGTATTAGCGATGTCTTTCATAAGAATTAATGACTGAGTTGCCTTAGGGGTAGTGTGGGGGGATATTTAAGGACCCCAACCACCTCTGAGTAGGGGGGATATTGTTATTGAGAGTTCAGAAGTTATTACTAGAGAGATTTATTACGAACTAGAGAGTCTACTCACCCAAACAAAGGTTATTGAGGGTGGTAGGGGTGTTTTGATGCCTACCAAGGTGTATCTAGGGTGCTCATTTTCTCTCTCACCCTAAGCAAAGTTGCTTCTAAGTTCATTACTACCTTATGAGTTATACACAAGAGATTTGTGAGTTTAAACCGAGTCTGTCTTCATTGATTCATATTTGTATATCTTGTGGTTAATCAATAGTGTTGCTATTTAACTTATCATTACCATACTCAAAAGGGGTTACGCATCCATCTAATCTAAAGTACCCTCTTACAATTGTAATAATTATGACATAGTCATTGTCTCACAACATAATCTCTCAAGTAGTAACAATTAACGAACATCCAAGTTCCAACACCATAACATATGGCTAGAACAATAATTCCCTCGATAAATCATACAATTATAGTCTAAAAAATATCCTCATGTACTCATAACATTTATTATTTCCAATTCACATGATTATTAGCCCAATTCCTAAGGTTTCAATTATGTTTTCTTAACACGCTATATTATACGTATCAAATGGGGTCCATATGAATTTCCAATATCTAAAAGTGTCCTAAGATAGGCATAAACATTTTATATTAAAAATTTCATGAGACAAGTCATAGTCATAGCTCACATTTCATTTCCCAAAATTCATATGGAACATTTTTCAACCCTTGGCCAAATAACATATTAGTTTTCTCATCTTTACAACATGTACATAATTCAATTCGTGTCATTTTCTTGGGATTATTATTATATAAGGATTTTAAAATTTTCAATATCAATTGTATGGGATTAATTAGGTTTATCTTCCCCTAACTAAACTTCTAATCACTTTTAAATCAATAATAAGAATGTTTAGACAATATATAAGTCACTAAGCACTAAATGGGAAAGGTTGAGTATTATTGCCTTTTAAATGCTTCTGAAATCTAACTTGAGTTTTTTGATCTCCTCTAAAATATGAAAAACTTCGCCTCTAGAAGCACTCCCAAATTCCAAACTTAATGTCCTCAAAAGGCCGTTTAAAGGTTGTATTTTAACAGAGTTTAGTTTTATAGAGGTTAGGGATGAAGAGAAAATAAGGGTGGAGGGTTTTAATTTAATAGAGGAATATAGAAAATAAGGTAATTTCGTTTATATAAAAATAAATTAGGACTCAAACAATGCCCCAAGTCCGCGATTGCACCTAACACCACCCACGATCGCGGTAGGGCTCACCCATGGTAGCGATTCCCCCCCCCCCCCCCTTGGCCAACCGACAATCACTCTCTAACTCTATATTCACATACCAATAAACATACATGAGATACACTCAGTTAGAACTCCTAAAAACTATAAATTGGTCACCAAGATATACTAAATGACCAAACTACCCTCATCCAAAAATGTTGATTCCCACAATGTATTTCAGAAAATAAAAGGTTAATTTATCCAATTAATTGATACTAATTTACCAGAATTTTTGCAAATTCAACATTACTCTTTTAATTAAATTTCTTCCACTATAATCAGCCTAATTTATATATTCTCAATTATTAATTAATAAATATTAAATCAATTAAATAATTAATACAAATTTGGGGTATTATATTCTTTCCACTACAAAAGAAATTATGTCCTCGGAATTCGACAAAACATAATCTTCCACAAGGGTAATATGCCTACGTTTTCAAGAGGGTTTTGTCCACTGGTGGTTCATTAATGGAGAATAGACTTGGAGAGACACCTTATGGTGTTGGATTACAGAGAGGTGCAAAAATAAATGTTGGGGACTACTAAGCTAATGCTTTGTAATGGTGGGAGAGTATGACCATATTCGAGGAGAGGGACTGTTTGACTTATGTGGAATTTATGGAAAAGTGTAATGACAAGTATTTCTCATATGCTATAACATATAAGGATAAGAGGTACTTCCTCACTTTGGAGAAAATTTCACGTAGCGTGTTAGAGTATGAGCAAAAATTCACGGATCAATTTATGTTTGCCCCAGAGGAGGTGGACATTGAGGAAAAAAGAAGAATGACATTATTCACGATTTTACTGGATCAATTAAGAAGGTTGTGGTTGGAACTCCGACTTACACCACTTATGCTCAAGTGGTGAATGTCGCTTTGATGCTTTAGCAGGACTGTATGAACCATTAGAAGAAAATTGGAGAGATTGTAGATTCAAGTGAATATGATGTATCCAAGATTGAGACACGTGATGGTAGGGTTGAGCAAGTGGGTTAGAAGGACACGCATGAACAGCACTAGGGCAAGAACCCCCAAGTGGTGCATGATTAGCATCAGAGTGATATTGACCCACATTTTGCACATGGTAGAGGTCAAGGATCACAATAGGTAGAAAGATTTTCGGTTAGGAATCTAGGCCATGTTAGGTGTGCTTGTTATGAATGTGAAGAGAAATAACACATAGATACAAGATGTCCTAGGGATCAAGGACCTCAGGAGATGATAATTTTAGTTGAGGAGATACTGGGGGTCGTTACATCATTGGTAGTTGAGGTGGGTCAAATTCTTTAGAGCCTAGGCACGATTAGTTGGGTTCATGTCATATGATCCTTTATTTTTTATGTTATGTTTCATATATATGTGTTTTTTCAATTACTTATATATATGTGCATGGTGGATTTTTTTATGTATGGGCACCCAGTTATGGTATACTATTATTATCATATATGATCCCTACTATTATGTTGAGGTAATATATGGGTGTATGTTGGCTAGGGATTTATTTTGTTGAGTAGGTATGAGTGAGCCTTTGGTAATTATACGGTACCCTGACCCATTGAGTTAACTAGCATTTTAAGATGGGTTTGAGCTTTTAGGCACAAAGTGGATCTTGGAGCGCATGTCGGACTTTGGATATTTGATTTGTGGTGTAGTTCCCTTTATGTCGTATATTTAATATGACACAACTTTTGATATGAGTTTCGTGTGACTCCACAATTGTACTTGGGTTTTTATGTTTAGACCTTTTGATATTAATGGATCAATGTAGGATGTTGTAGTTGGACTTTATATTTAGTAATTATTCATATTATTATCTCTAGTATCTTAAGTTAGATTTTTTTAAAAAAATGTATCATATTTCTTTCACATGCTAAGAATGATATTTTTAAATTATAACAATTTGTATATTCTAATATTTGGACTTGATCAACCCCAATATAAGGATATGCGGGTTATTACAAATCTAATATTAGATTCAAAAGGTAATGCTCTTAGGTTTTTTGGAACTGATCAAGAAGGATTATGGCATTAATTAAATTTCGAGGATGAAATTTCCTAAGGAGTGAAGAATTTAATGACCTGAATTTAATTTAGAAAATGAAACTGGATTTATTGGTTATATGAAAATTTTGGAATTAATTTGACCAAAAGTCAAATAGGGATTACATTGGAAACAATAATTACGGAATTAACCACATGTTTATAATATTACTTATTAAGATGTTATAGTGGAGTTTACTATACAAAGTAGGATTACATTTTGCTAATTATTTAGTGATTTATGGAATATTTGCGAATTCATAGGAGATTTAATTGGTTCAGTTGTGTAACACCCCGACCCAAATTTTTGGGTTACTCGTGGTTAACCGGTCCGCCCTGAGTGTTAGATGTGAAGTTCAATGAAACAACCTATACAATGTTGTTAGTCTAATTTTATTTAAGTAACGTTTCACTTGTTAGCATGCGATTCTAATTCAAATCAAACTACATGAGGGACACGTGGAAAGCATTCTCGGGATCCAAGCATACAGAGTTATTAATATAAAATAAAAGATTATCTACCTGTATAATGCTCTCAAAATGCGAAATTGCACCCAACCTGCCGTAACAAATACGAGGGATTGAGCCAATGCCCAGTGAGAAAATACAATTAATACAATATAGAATCGAAAGAAATAAAATAGGCTCTAACACATTATATCTACGTGCATATGCAAGTACTTTATATATATATATATATATATATATATATATATATATATATACCTTGATCTTGAAAATACAATTAATGCATGAAGTCGTTTTTATTCCAAAAACGTTACTCATTCCGATTAGTTTACCTTGATCTTGTAGATAACCTCTTCTTACGTGACTTTGGCATGTATTTCTTGATTTAACACACTTAATTAAATACTTTAAACAAACACCCTTTCTTTAAGTTAAAATTTTCTATCGTCAAAATTACCCTTTTGCTCATACCAAATTTACCTTAGTATTTTTATTGAAGATCACCTTTCAACACACGCAAGAACCGTGTAAGAAAATACTTATTTTTGTTTATGAGCCTTTTGATAAACACACTCTTGCATTAATTATGGGTTAAACCTTATTAAGTTTCTTAATTACCCATTTAATCACTTTACCTTACAATTCCTTCACTTTATGGACATTAATCAATTTCACACTTGACTTGTCCAAATTATCTTTCAACCAAAACATGTATTAATTCCATTGAGGTTAGGTTGTCTTTTACTTTTTCTTGCCACACAATTCATTTCTTTTCATGTTCCACTTTCCATTATATTTTTTAGGAATCTTCCAATATTCACATATTTTAACGGGCTCCACACTACCGACTATGCTACTATATGCCCTAGCTAGTAATTTTGGGTCTTTCTCCCTAGGGCTCTGGGCCCTCCTTAATTATTTTCGGTGTCATTTGAGTACATATTAATGTGTTTTGAACATTTTTCAAATGTCCACATTTTCACACTATCCTTTACCGGCCGAAGCCAAAACTCTGGGTCTCACCCCAACTTGTGTTACACTTTAAAACCATCATTTCTTATCCTTTATTCATTTCCATTGATTTTATCCCGAAATCACATTCATTTAGGACCATTCGATGTAATACCTTTTTCAACATTCTTATTTCATGGAAATGTTTCACTTTACATAAAATTATCATTTTACCCATTTGTTTCCAAACTTATCTTTTCCTCCATTTTCACAAGTATTATTTCCTAAAAATATTACTAAGTTACACACACTAACTTCTTAATTTTTTTAACTCATTAAAACTTATTTAACAATTTGGACTAGTATACATCTTGATGATGCTGTAAACAGCACCACCAGATGAGGTGTTGATAAACTCAAACTAGCAACAACAATGGCAGCACAAGAGTAAATATCTATTAGATGGAGGTGAGGAGAAGGGGATGAACACTAGTATATAAGTGGTTCAGCTGGCCTACGTCCATTGTGAATGTGTGAGTAACTTCACTAGATGAAGGCACTGATGGCTATAGATACAATCTCTCAAGCTTTCTCTCTCTACTGTGTAAACCAACCGAGTTTTATCTAGGGTTGCAATTATCCATCCCTTTACAAGGTAGAGGAAGACCTCTATTTATAGTGCTTGAGAGGTATAATGTACCCCCCAAGCATGCAATGAGCATGTGTATGAGGATCGAACTAGTATCTTGATGACACATGGCTGATCATATGTAGATAATGATGACTGCAATATTCCCTCAAGTGAGGGGAAAGATTTGGTTATAACTGACTTGACCACGTGTTCCAAACCTCACATGTGCTTGCATATGCTCGGACTTGTGTCCCTGACTGATGTAACCTCGGCCTAGAGGAGTACGAGGTTGGTGAAGTCTGACGGTGTTGCTTTGTCTTGTTAACAGCTATGATGACCTCGGTCGGGAAGACTGACCGAGGTTAGGCACAGATGTGAGATGTAACATCGGTGCAAGCAGAGTAGTATGCTGACGATAATCTGTCCCCATATGGCACTGCTAACCTCGACTGCTACAGAGCCGAGGTTGGTAATAGAGAGCCGATCTTGCAGCATACAACCTTTCTAATGGTAGTTGTGAGCTTCTTATCAACTCGGCTGTGAGACAGGTCGAGGTTAGTTACTCCGAGTATGAGGGTGCACTTGGGCATATCACATCTCAAGTTGGGAATCTCTTTATTTAATTACTTTCTTTACTAAGAAAACACATTTTTGCCCTTTAGAGACCACTTCACAAGAAAATACAATTTTCCCTTTATTTTAACCTGTAGTCTTAAATGTCTTTCTATAACATTTTTCACACCTTTTAACACACCTTAAAGGCTGAAATTTCTATTTTCTTTATTTCATGTTTAAACCCACCAAAACCCTCATTAAACTTATTTATATGTTCATCATCAAAATACCATAAGTTATGTACATGAAAAGATGGATTTTAAATCCAAAAATCCTAATAAATGGGTCTAACATATGACTCATGCTAGAAATTTCACAATATTGGCATAAACATGATTTTTATGCTAAAAGACATTTTTATTTCTTCAAAACTCAATCAAATGCCTATTTATATAATGTTGTATGTAAAAATTATATCCCCACATGGATCAATGAAAGATAGACAGCGCGCATCCTAGGTTGCCATGTAGCTATCTTGATCGGCATCAGAAGAACCTAGTTGGCTGGAAGGATGACCAACTCCAAAATTTGAACCATCAGGAGTAGCAAAAGTTACCCGGTTGGAAAGGCGATAAACACTGAAAACCTAGAGTTACATTTATTGTATACAGATGTAAATGCTTGGAAATACAAAGGCATTCCATCTCTAGGGTTTCAAACCCTATTAATAGATAGTCTATCTTAGCTCAAGGGGATTATCCAATCATTCTTAAGAACACCATATTGAGCATTGTAATCAACATAAATAAAACTAATAGTGGATGTAGGTTTTCTTCATAGCCGAACCACTTTAAAAATATATGTTCCTTGTGTTTGATTAGATTTCTCTTACTATTTATCCGTGATCATAAAATTGGATATATTTTTAAACATCAGCATACAAAAATCCCAAATTTCACAAGAAAACCTTAAGACATTTGTTCTTAATATACTTCCAATAGGAAAAATATCATTTCAAACATTTTGTTCCATAAAATGTTTAGATATCAAGATTTCTTGAAATATATCATTTTTCTCAAAACTCTTGGGATATTTCATAAATCATCTTCTTTGTCACAAAACCATAATAAATTCCCTTCTTAAATAATATATTCATTATAATCTAACAAACTCTAGCTGCAAGACCAGTAATATGCAAAAATAGAGTTCTTAAGCTAAAAGTAGAGTTTTCCACATCAAAGGAAGATTCAAGAATGGAGGATGAAGTGTAGAATAATATGGCAACCTCCCACCTCCTAAGGTGGCCTTAAATAGGTTGCCTAGCTCCACTAAGCTTGTATTCTTGAAAGATCCATTAGAACCCCCTTCAAGCTCCATGTTTTCTTCTACCTTCTATTTCAAAACCCCTAACAACACCTCCAAAATTCATAACTTTTCTCAACAATGGCATAGATTGGTTTATAAGACTTATATATGGAAGAACATCATTAAATTATGGTGGTTTTAGGTGGAGGTATGGTGGTGTAGGGTGGTTTGTGGTGGTTTGAGGAGGAAAAGATCTCAAGAGCTAGAGAGAGCGAGATAGAGAGAGGAAATTTGATTTTGGGTCTCCCAAATGAGCCAAACACACATTATATACTTTCAAAACCCTAAGGGTTAAATTCTCTAAATGTCCCCACACTTAACCCTTTAATCCAAGGGCAATTAAGTCTTTTATCCCACATATTGATCTGGGCCATTAAGAACTCAACACATCATCAAATTCGACAACCCACGTCATTATAACACATTAAAAAGGGTAAGAATTTCAAATTTAACTCCGGTAATTTAAACGACCTTAAACCTCATTCGAACGATATTTCTCATACGTTCGAATGAAACTTCTAATGGGATGGCATTATGCACAAGGAATAAATTAAACCCAAGTCATCATCATCCCTATTTGAACTTCAATTGAACATTCTATTCGAATGAGATTTACAACTCGTTTGAACAACCTCTAATTTCTTATGTTCGAACCTCAACGAACGCGAAGGCCATAAAGTTACCCAAATTTGACTTATGGTCCACCTCAACAAGTCCAAAGCTTAATTGGTCATCCCAAGTCATCAAATCGTACAAGCACGATCAAAGTCTCGAGGCGGGTGTTACATTATTCCCTCCTTTTGGAATTTCGTCCTGAAAATTATGAATCCATCGATTCCATGAACTCTCAGGATTATCAATCCTTACTTTAAGTCACAGGGATGTTTCAAGGCTAAGTCATTGAAGTCCTCAATCACCAAAAAGTCATTATATGCCCTTCCACGAGGGGTTGTCACTGAAGAACTCGACATACAATATGTTCTGCTATCAGGTTAGCCATCAAAATATCATAACCATCCTTGAGTCTCCATTTACTCGATGATCATGCTCGACCATATCCCTAGGCTTCTTTTCTTCCACCCGAGCATACCGGCGCATTTACTGGGGCAACACTCTCTAGAGATCAACACTCACACAAGAGAAATTGATAAGTAACTAACCACCCGATTTGTCATCGTATATTGTTTTAATTTTTGAAAATACCTATCTCGCGTCTCCTCAAATTCTTGGGTTCCTTCAGACCAAGAAAATTCACTTGGCCTTGATACTAACCTCACATTGGAAATCCCTCATCTCGGGAGAGACATGCCACTAAGCTCCAAATCATGCATTTAACTAAAATCCCTCCATAGGGCCCTTCTATTGGACCTTTCCATTAACCTCGCGTCATTTTAGGTGTACTACTAGGGAACACTCGCCTAGGCATTAAACCGATCCACCTACCATGGCAAGAAACACTCAGTACTATGTTTCCTAGAGTTCTAACACTATATGATGTCCTCAAGTTATTGTCCTTCTCTTTAAAATCAGAGCCACTAAATGCTATGCCAGATAATCATAAGGTTGATAATTCTAAGGCGAATGCATATTATAAGGAAACTGTGCGACTATAAGCATAACCACCCATACAGATAATTTTATGCGATGTCAAGGATACCTTAAATAAGGGCACACCCAATTACCAAGATGAATTGATAAAACCAGACCCAACCACACTCTACTGGGTCAAACCGCATTATACGATAATATGGTACAAACTCAGGCTATCACAACAGTGGGAACACAATCCTCAATTACCAAAACTTTAAGGAATAGAAAGAATCAGAAAGAATGAATAGTCGTTACAAGAAAATCCCATCCACACGCTATGGCATATGATTTATGAAAGGCAAATGTATGTCACACGCTTTGAATTCTACGACTGCTCCTAAATATTCTCACTTGATACTACCCTAGACACACACCCTAGCTCGAGCCACCAATTGTGATGAATCGAATCACAAACCATTCATCCTCACAAGACGTAAGCAACATATGAATCTATTATCCTCTAGGAAATAAAACACTAGACTTTCCTCCTTAGGGGTAAGGATTCCTTTTTACATCCTTAACATACATGAACCACTCGAGTTGGTGAATGCCTAGTGCTTTTTTCAATAATGACCTTATCCACATCTCTATAGATGTCGTGACCAACCTAATACACCTAAGTCATTATCGACATTATCATACCATGATCGTATCCCAAATGTCTCCTTAGAAAGTATCCCATTAAGCAAAACATCCACCTTATTATAACTTCTAACTACGTAAGGTCGTCACTGAGCTCATGTCCAGGTTCTACCCAAGCTGAATTTGCATGGCGACCACATCAGTCTCCATTAGTATTATAAGGGTAGTAAGTAACACACATGTCTATATCTACTAATCCGTACCGATTTGGCACGATGTACCAAGAACTAGTCCCTTTCTTGCTAGGGCTATTCTAACTGATGTTGCCGACACATGCTGATATCCTAATCATGCCTCGATATCTCTCCCGGGGTGACCTTTTTTTGTCTCTATCATGACATCATCAATCTAGATCTCGAATGCATTTCCTAGTACCCCTCAAAATCAAGTGTTACACTACCTACACTAGTCATCCCATGACACCCGATCATCACACCTAATCATGACACAAACTTCCAATTTATCCTAGAAGGTCACATCGCCCATCGGTGCCAATTCAAATGATACTACCTCATGCGTACACTATTCGACTCTTTTTAAACTTCGATTAATTACCTGAGATCATCACATGACTCTCAACACAACTATTATTGGAACATGAACACTTCATGATACCGAACTTTATTTGTTTCCTAAGGATGCCAAGCATACCCCCACGTAAAAGTCATCAAGACCTGACAAGATCTCATCACCTATGACTCTCTTACTGTAGGTATGCTCCACAATTTTCTTAACATCTACGTTATGACAACTATGTGCCAATAAATATATTAGTCTATAGGGCTTTACACATGGCACACTTAAACCTTTCAACACCTCAAGGCATCACAACAAATAGACTCCTATTCCTTAATGACACCACACGTAATCATGCCCAAGGACACTACAAGGACTTTCTCAAATATTTTCCATAATAAAATCGTCTTGCATTCCGTCATCACTTAGGTCGCTTGGACAGGTTACAACACCTAGACAAGAATCTTATTTCCCTTTTGACCAGGAATCATATAAGTTTAACCTTAGACTCTCTTCTTGAGATCCAGTGAAGATATGAAAACCTTCTTCTAAATGGATGATACCCTAAAATATGCATAAAACCATGGAATAACACCATTAAGGATTAAGGAAGGATACAAGACACCGTATATAACCTACAAACCTACAGGTCCAATCACCGACATCACGGGGGATCCTATTCCTTAAAAATCTCATTACAACCTCTAAAACTCTATCATGGAAAGCTAGCTAAGGTTCATTCCTACGTCACTTCAACCATCATTGTTATACACGTAACATACTTATCACAAATTTCCAGTAACCCTCATTATAGCTAACGAGATGTGATTTTTAATCAACAATTACCAAGGAACTTACATATAATGATAGTATCAAATTAACTACAACCGAGTATGAATCCTCAACTAATGACCAACACCGGTCTACATGCGTACCGAATTGTCAAATGCTTATGACATAAACCATCCCAATGATTGAATTCTCCTAATCACATTATCATTATTAACTACCCAAAAGTACCTAACCAAGGAGTTTAACGCATTCTTATTATAATCAACACTGCATAGTCATGACACTCTAGTCATTTAGTCTCCACGATTGACTTTACACGATCTATGTCCCTAACTAAATGGATGCCATTTAGCTCTATAAACATCTCAATACACCTCTTACCACACCAAGGGTTGACATATAAGGTCCTCACACAAAAAATCATGGTGTCGTCACTATTGGCTCGCACAAACACTCAAAAATCACTAATAAATCTAAATCAAAAGCACGAAAGAGATTAATGACAACTAACTTGACCACATGTCACTTGGTAATAAAATGTCCATCTTACTAATCACCTTGACTCCACTGTTGAGAACACAAACTAAAACCATCACCAATTTGGCATGACTGACCCAAAATCAATGCCGACGTTAAAGATCAACTACCAACCTAACAATGTCACTCCCGAAAATAACCTTGAACCTAGAGCTCTGATACCATTTGTAATGCCTGACCCAAATTTATGGGTTGCCCGTGATCAACCCGATCTAACTCGAGCATTATGTATGAAGTGAAATGAAACAATTTATATAATGTTGCTAGTCTGATTTTATTTAATAAATGTTCCACTTGTTAGCATGCGATTCCAATTCAAATCAAACTACGTGAGGGCCTGATTAGGCGCATATTCTTCATATTTATCCCCTTAATTGCGGTATTTTTATGATCTCGTGCAGTGTATTTAGCTTGGATTTGTCTCTTATTTATGCTACTAACCCTTTTTGGCAAGTATTTCTTGTTTTGTGTATTTCTCATGTGTTTTTATAGGTATTTCATGCAAGTTAGTGCGAAGGAGAACGGAAAACAGTGAAAGAAACCAAGAAATGGAGAGTTGAAGGGCATTTTCGTAATTTTTCAGCCTTAGTTCGGATGTGGGGCCAACTAGAACGTTGAAGAGATATAAATTACAAGAACACTGGAAAAAACGGCACCTCAATCCGAGCTACGGTGAAGAAGTTACGATGTTTTGAAGTTGCGCGATAATGAAGAGTCTGGATGTGCGGATTTCTGTCATTAATTATGCATTTAATGCAGTGCAACTCTTGGAAAACTTGTTCCACAAGCACTATTGGATGTCAATTTTGAGATTTTGTGCTATAAAAGCCCATGACCTACATCATTTGAAGGGGAGTTGCTAGAGAGAGGCTAGGTTAGGAGTAGGTTAGAAGTGCTAGATTGAATTTTAGGGTTAGATTTTGAGAGCAAATTTTCTATTCCTTCAAGAGTTTTCATGAACCCTATTTTGTAAGAATTTCTGAATCCCAATTCCATTCTTGTTGCTGAATTCAAGTAATATCATTTCCATTCTCTTGTTTTATTATTTGCAATTTATTTATAATGTCTTGTAGATCCTTAATGTTGTGTATAAATTTGTTTTTTTTTATCTAATCATGAGTAGCTAAATTCTCAAGGGTTGGGGTACATGAACTCAATCCTAATACAAATTATTTGTATGGAAAATTAGAAAATAAATGAAAATATTGGTTGAATCGTGAATGAAAATCATATATGCATTGTCATATCTTTTAATCTCTCTTGCCCTAGGTACTTGGGATGTTTAAGAATGCTTTGTATGTATAATTTGTCGTTCACCGCCTTATATTGATCTTTGATTTCATATGATGCGGTCTTGAACCTCATATATGTAATTCTTAGTGATGATAAGGACTGGATTTAATCAAGAATTTTGATTTATAATTCTAGTATTCTAAAGGATAATTTGTTAAGGATTGAGGGATTGTACCCTACCCTATTTTCTCCCATTTGTCATATCTAATTTCTTTTGCACTTTTCAATTTGTTTTTCTTAAGTAATTTTTTAATAGAAATTTTCCCAATCATCATCTTTTTCATTTTTATTTTAGAAGTAATAAATCAATTAAATTCTATAAAACATTCCCTGTGGATTCGATACCCAGACTTACTACTATACTCCATAAAAGTGTAGTTAAAAGTTTAGGTTTTTTTTGTATTAAGGTTGGAAGCCGATAACAACGATTAGCGTATTACACGGACGCTCGGTTTTTCCACTCGACCAGGGCCCATGATAATCATTCCATGGATCCAAGCATATAGAGCTACTAATATAAAATAAAAGATTACTTACCAATATGACACTCTCAAAACTGCACCTAACCTGCCATAACAAATACAATGGAATGAGATGAATGCCTAGTGAAAAAATACAATAATGCAATATAGAATCGAACAGCAGAATAGAGACTCTAACACATTATATCTAAAAGCATATGCAACTACTTTATATATATACCTATATACTTTATGCATGGAGCCTTTTTTATTCCAAAAATGTTACTCATTTCGATTAGTTTACCTTAATCTTGTAAAAAACCTCTTTTTACTTGACTTTGGCATTTATTTCTTGATTTAACACACCCGGTTAAATACTTTAACAAACACCCTTTATTTAAGAAAAATATTTCTATCGCTGAAATTATCCTTTGGCTCATACCAAATTTACCTTAGTATTTTCATTGAAGTTCACCTTTTAGCACATGCAAGCACCGTGAAAATACTTATTTTTCTTTGAAAGTCTTTCATAAACACACTCTTGAATTAATTATGGGTTAAAACTCATTAGGTTGCATTGTTATCCATTTTATCACTTTACCTTACCATTCCTTTATTTTATGGACATTAATCAATTTCCACACTTTACTTGACCAAATTATCTTTCAACCGAAAAATGTATTAATTCCATTCAAGTTAGGTTGTCTTTTACTTTTTCTTGCCACACAACCCATTTATTGTCATGTTCCACTTTCCATTATCTTTTCTCGGAATCTTCCAATATTCGCATACTTTAACGGGTCCACACCGCTTGCTATGTTACTATATGCTCTGTCTAGTGATTTTTGGTCATTCACCCTAGGGATCTGGGCCCGCCTTAATTATTCTCAGTGCCATCAGAGTCCATATTGATGTGTTTTTAATATTTTTAAAATTTCCAAATTATCACATTTTAACTCAGAGTCTCATCCCAACTTTTGTTACACTTTAAAATCATCATTTCTTGTCCTTTATTTATTTTCATTGATTTTATTCCAAAATCACTTTCATTTAGGACCATTTAGTGTATCACCTTTTTAATATTTTTATTTCCACTTTACATGAAATTACCATTTTACCCATTTATTTACAAACTTGTCTTTTCCTCCATTTTCACAAGTGTTATTTCCCAAATATATTATTAAGTTACACATATTAACTTCTTAAATGTTTTTAACTCATTAACACTTTGGAGTAACATTCATCTCAAGTTGGAAATCTTTTTATTTCATTTCTTTCTTTTCCAAGAAAATCCCTTTTTGCCTTTTGGAGACTACTTTACAAGAAAATACCATTTTTCATTATATTCACATGTAGTCTTATTTGCCCATTTTCCACATTTTTCACACCTTTTAACACACCTTAAAAGGTAAAATTTCTATTTCTTTATTTCATGGCTAAACCCATTAAAACCCTCTTGAAACTCATTTATATAATCATCATCAAAATGCTACAAGTTTATGTATATGAGAAGATGGATTTTAAGTCAAAAAATCCTAATAAATGGGTCTAACTTATGGTTCATTATAGATATTTTACAATATTGTCATAAACATGCTTTTCAAGCTAAAAGATATTTTTATTTCTTCAAAACATGAGTAAATGCCTATTTAAACAAAAATCCCAATTTTCACAAGAAAACTTTAAGACATTTATTCATAAAATATTTTTAACAAGAGAAATATCATTTCAAACATTTTATTCCATAAAATAATTATATATCAAGATTTCTTGAAATATATCATTTTTCTCAAAACTCTTGGGATCTTTCATAAATCATCTTCTTTTTCACAAAAACATTATAATTTTACCTTCTTAAATCATATATGCATTATACTCTAACAAACTCTAGCTACAAGACTAATAATATGCAAAAATAGAGTTCTTAAGATAATAGTAGAGTTTCCCACCTCAAAGGAAGCTTCAATAATGGAGGATGAAGTGTAGAAGAAGATGGCAACCTTCTATGGTGGCCTCAAAGAGGTTGCCTAGGTCTATTAAGCTTGTCTTCTTGAAAGCTCCACTAAACCCCCCTTCAAACTCCATGATTTCTTCTACTTTCTTCTTAAAAAAACCCTAAAACACCTCCAAAATTTGTAGCTTTGCTAAAAAATGGCATAGATGAGTTTATAAAGCTTATATATGGAAGAACTAGGTTAAACTATGTTGGTTTTGGGTGGAGGGATGGTGGTGTAGGGTTTTTATGGTGGTTAGAGGAGGAGAAAGTGTGTGTGTGTGTGTGTGTGAGAGAGAGAGAGAGAGAGAGGAAATCTGATTTTGGGTCTATGAAATGAGCCAAACACATATTATATACTTTCAAAACCCTAAGGAATATATTCCCCCAATGCCCCCACACTTTACCCTTTAGTCCAAGGGCAATTAAGTATTTTATCCCACGTTTTGATCTGGGCCGCTGAGAACTCGACACGTCATCAAATTTCATGACCCACATCGTGACAACGCATAAAAAAGGATAAGATTTTAAAATTCAACTCCGGTCATTCGAACGAACTTAAACCTCATTCAAATGAGATAAACACTTCCAACGAGATGTCAGTATGCGCGAGGAACAAATATAAACCAAATCATCAGAAGCCTCATTCGAACGAGACTGACCACTCATTCGAACTACCTCTAATTTCCTAGGTTCGAACTTCGCGCCATGAAGATTCAAGTTCGACTAGCACGAAGGCCACGAACTTACCAAATTTTACTTTTAGTCCACCTTAACAAGTCCAAAGCCTAATTGGTCACACCAAGTCATCAAATTATATAAGCATGATCAAAATCTCAGGGCGGGTGTTACAAGTTAAGTCGGGGAAAGTTAATGAAAAATTTGATTAAATATCAATTGAACATGGAAATTGAAAATTAATAATCAAAAGGGTTAATTATTTGTATACACAACGAACTTTATATGTTTTTCCATTTTAGTCACAAAACATTTTTTTGCAGATATAACATTGAACCTTCATTTTTTTGACAAGAGGTTAACACCATGAAATATACAGTAATGGAATGTCATTGTGTCATCCAAATATACTAGTGATGCAAAATTAATGTGATAAAACTTAATAAAATATAATATCTTATGTGATAGCAAAAAAATATTTTTTTTAAAAATAAAAATAAAATATACCACCACCACCGCCGCTTGCTTCCACATCCAACACTCCCTCTGAGTCCACCTCCAACACCATATCCAAAATACCACCTACATCAATTTTATTTCAGTTACATATTTATTTCATTTACAATGTAGTGAAATGGTCAAACCATGATGAGATCTAAGAGGGTTTCCTGGTCGACTTTGACAAAATCAATATTAAAGGTCTTTAGATCAATCTCGGAGACCTTATTATCATATTTTGGGGTTTAGACATGATTTTTGCAGTACTCCATGACCTTGGCCAAAATCTTACTAGTAACATTGGGGAGATGAATGCATGTGTTGGAGCAGCCTTCTTCTATCATATGTTTGATGGTTTGAGAATCAACCACAATAACCTCCTTGACCTCGAAGGTCTCTCCATCAAAGCTTTTCAATACAAAGGTCTTTGATGACAAGATAGTTGTTACTATTTGGTGTTTGAAAAATAAAAGGAATGCCGAAATCCCTAACCGAATTTTATATGTAACCGAAATAGGATTTATGGTGCTGGTGATTTGGAGGTGGTGTTGGAGGTGGAGGTAGGGGATGTTGGAGGTGGAAGGAGGAAGTGGTGGTATATCTTTTTTTTTAAAATAACTAGAGTTTGATGACACATAAGATATTATGTCTTTTTAAGTTTTATCACATTCAATTCACATCACTAGTACCATTTGGATGACATGTCAACACTTGGTTAGTGTATACTTAACGATGTTAACTTCCTGGCAACAAAATGAAAGTTCTGTATTATATCCACCAAAAAAGGTTTTGTGACCAAAATGGAAAATATGTAAAGTTCTTGTGTTTATACGTAATTAACCCTAATGAATTTTTTTTATTGAATTTGTGTTATGACTATTATAACTAATTTCAAGATATTTAGATTATTCAGAGAATTATCAGATATTATTAGACATTGGTTAAAAAGATTTAATAATCATTTATTTGAATTATTTGAGATGTAATGTAATTTTTGGGATGTAAGTAGGATAATTTTTAACATTTATCATAGGTATGGTAATCTTATTAGAATTTAATTGGGGAAAAAAATCTTGTTAAGCTTAAACTAGTTACCGTGTATAACAGAATATATTCAAATTGAACTTACTAAAAATAGAAAAATATGATGAGAACAGATAATAGATTTGTATGTTAGATATAATAGGGGATGGTGGGTGATTGAAATAGTAGAATTACTAATTTTATTTATTTTTGCCGCAAGTCTTTGAAAATATGCCTTTTACGCACATATACAAGCCCATATACACAATACCCCACACACACCCTAATGTTATAATTAAGGGTATTAGACCAAAAAAATATGGATAATGTGACCAAGAGTAGAAAATGAAGAATAAGAGACGGAGAGAAAAAGGCTTAAGAGACTTGTTTGGTTAGGGAGAAAATAAGAGAGTAAGAGAGGAAGTAAAAGCTATATAGTGATCCAAGAATAATAAATAAAGAGGAAGAATATAATATTACAATGGTGGAGACATTTCAACCACTATGATTTCCACCATTGTTAAAGATCCTTTGAGGTGGGAAATTTATCGTACTACATTTACTATTATATTCAAGTCTTTAAAGCATGCTTATTACATATGTAAGATTCAATTATGCTACCATCTTAGTTGAATATAATCGGATTTCATATTTTAGTATGGATTAAAAATTGGGTTGAAAGAAAAGTTACAAAGATGTTTGAAACATTGTTATATGATGTAGAGTAAGGGTTTTCAAGTAAGAGATGTGTTGGGTTTATTCGGGGGTCTTTGAGTAAAATATACATGTTTTGATATGAATATGTGAAAGTTATTTGAATGGTTAGTAAATAAACAAGTTGAATGTGCAATAAATAGGTTTTACACATTATGATACTAATAATTTTAGAATTTATTCTGCATAAATTAATGTTACTTTATGTTAAGAATGGTTAAGAATCATAGTTAAATGTCCCCAAAATAAAAGTTAATAAAAGAGTGTAGAATTTGGCATGATGAAAGTTAATATTTGTGTATAAAATGAGTATAAGTAAAAGAAATGGATGAAACTAGTAACTTTGTAAAATGGACTTTAATATTAGTAAACATAAGGTTTTTGCCCAAATATTAATAAGTATGTTGGCATTTTTAACTAATTAAAGAATATGTTAAAAATGATAAATTTCAAGTGGGAATCTAAGTAAAATAAATGACGGTATTTAAAGTGATATATGTTGTAAAGAAATCACGCTTGAATGATACTATTCCATGAATTTGGTATTACCTTATGTTAGTAAAAAGCTAGTTTAAGACACCAAAGCTGAGAATCTACATGTAAAAATATCACAAAAGTTACATGTTATGATTTTGGACTGACTGGTAATATGTTAAAGTGATGTTTAAGGTGAATTTATTTTGTTAATAATTTCAAGATAAATTTATACTAATCAATGTGACTTTAAGGGTTTTAAGGTAACAAAATGCAATGGTGTGTTAAAAGACTATAGGTTGCATATGCTAAGTTTGGGTTTAAATAGCAAATTTGGAACAAGGTAATATTAAGTTGTTAAGGATTGTCATATTGAAATAATTGCAAAATGAACCCTGAAGTGGTAAAATCATGGTTTTTCTTAAATAGTACATTTTGAGTAAAAATATTAACAATCGTACAGTAATAGTCCTAAAATTGAGAAAGTAAGGTAAAAATTTTGTTCATTAAAATGATAGTTGTAAATTAGTGGACTTGAGTTAAAGGACATAGAAAGTGAAAGATATTTTAACAAAGGTATACCGGGAAATAATTGAGAAAGGTCCAGATCCCTAGGGTTAAAGACCCAAGACAATTGGCCTATAAATCATGGACCGCAACATTTATGGCGGATGGTGAAAGTCCATAAATGTAGATGGGATTATGATTCACTCCAAGATAATAAAAGAACATTTGGAATTGGTTAAAACTCCAGAAATGGCAAGTGAAATCAAATGGATACAGATGTAAATCCGGGTATATTTTTAAGATGGATGAAAAAGGTAATTTAATGCAAATTCAATAAAGTCCATGGAAGGAGTTAATTAGAAGCTTATGGTATGTGGTAAGGTACATGTTAAAAGTGTTCTAAAGTGACATAGACCCAAGCTTGACTCGGTAATGTATTCTTAAAGATGTACTTTAAGGGTGATAAGTTTAGAAAATTTGAATAATTATCTTCAAACATCAGGCATGTGTGTTAAAATGGTAATTGAGTAATTTGGATATTTTTATAAAATAAAAATAAAAGAGAAAAATCGATTTTCTAAGAGGGCAATAAAGAATGCATTTTCCTTAAATTAACCGAGTTTGGTTAATGGAGTTAATAACTGCTTGTGAAAATGTTAATGGAATAGTTGTAAAGGGGTTAATGCAATTAAAGAGAAATAAGGAAATGTTTTTGGATATAAAACAGTGTTTTGCGCATATGGTTACATATATAACATGTCCATACTAGTTATTGCTATGTTATAGCATCCGTTCTTTCCGCCGTTTGTATCTTTATTGAATTTTGTCGAAACCCCCACTGGGCATTGGCTCACACCCTTCATTTATTACGGCGGGATGAATGAAATTTTGTATGTGAGAGCATTTTATAGGTAAGTGTTCCTTACCCTCTTACATTAGTATCTTTAATTACTCGAACTCCGGAGGAACTCTAATGGGTTCTATACTTTTTGTACTATGGTATATTGCTATAACAGAATTTCATGCTTAATATTGAAACTTTAACTAAATAAAAGGGAGTAGAAACATTATCTAGGGTTATTTCACATCACTTCACACTAACACAACCGAACTAGGCGAGTTAACCCACGGGTGCATAAATTCGGGACAAAATTACAGGAATTAAAGCTTTAGGTTTTAGGTTCTTCATACGAGGGATGCAAATTCATGAGGTATGTATTTGCTATTTTGATCGTCAAGGTTCGATTTGGACTAAGTATCATATGGCGAGTGGAAACACCAATTTGTATGCACTTGAGGCAACAACACTGGAGTCAGAAATTACGACAAGTAATAAAAGCTATTTCAATGATAACGCTAGGTTAAGTCTAGTCTTCATACTAAGTCACAACATCCTAAGTTAGGTGTGACAACCCTCCTAATTAAATACCGCGTGATCCTTTATTAAATTTAAAACAAAATATCCAACTGGATCAGTCTTAGCATCACTGTCGAAAACTTTTTATGAATTACTAAATAACTAGTAGAATATTAATTACCAAACACCTACCGAGAATATGATTTAATCCAAAATTGTCTTCTACATACATGAAATTTAATTCTTAATCATATTATACTAACATGGATAATTTATCTAGCTGAATTTAAGCAAGAACAATGCCTTATAACAGTAGGTTTGATCCTTTGATGATGTAGGGTATTCCTTATCTTCCGATAATTGTGAAAGAGATGCAACTATGGGTGGTTTTTGGCTTGGGATCACTTCTCCTTCCTCTTCCAATGACCTCTATTATTTTTGTTTTTGATAAACTTTGAATACCTAACCCTAGAAGCTGATATAGCCTTAGGAAATTCATGGGTTTAATTACTCCAAAAATTAAAATGTCTAAAATACCCTCTCGGGATGCCAGTTGGCTTAAAACTGCCCCGGGACCCAAACTAAACTCCCGGGTAGACTTTTCTGACTATCTCGGCCCTTTCAGACACTTTGGCACACTCAAAATGACCATATGAGTGACTTATAAATAATTTACTTTTATTCCATAAATTTTAGTCCCGACACGGCTGACACGTGCATCCCGACTTAATTTCCCATAATTGCCGTATTATTCACTCGATAATTTGAATAAATTCATAATTTCATATTACTTTACTCACTACGTAATATTCAACATAATTCACATCAATAAATACTAACTCTCGTCACTCTATTAGTTATCTATTTAAATCCGAATTAATTTAAAAATAAATCTCCCATTTTTAAGTCAATTAATCCCCTAATTAAAATCATTAATAATTATGGGGTATTATAAACTTCCCCCTAATAACGGAATTTCGTCCCGAAATTTGGAAAACTAAAGGTATACCTGATAAGAATAACTCTAGATATTTGCCATGCATCCCATCCTCGCTCTCCCAGGTAGACTCCTCGACATTATGATGCCGCCACTGAGCACGTACAAACAACACTACCTTTGACCTCAGTTTCCTCTCGCTGCGGTCTAGGATAGAAATTGGCCCCTCCTCGTAGGAACTATCGGATTGTAAATCAATATCCTATAAAGAAATATGAGTGTGGGCCAACTCATCCCGAAGATATCTCCTCAATGAAGAAATATGGAACACATCATAAATCCTATGCAAGTGCTCCGATAACCCAAGTCTGTAAGCCATTTGCCAATCTGCTCAATAATAGGGAATGCCCCTACATACCTCGGCGCCAACTTTCCCTTTTTCCTAAATTGCATTATCCTCTTCATTGGAGATACTCATAACAACACCTGGTCCCCCACAATGAACTCCCTGAAGAACCTATTGGCATCAGCGTAGCTCTTCTGTCTATCCTGAGCAACCCAAATACGGCTCCGAATCACCTCAATCCTGGCCGAGGTATCCTGAATCACCTCTGGCCCAAGTAGCTTATTGTCCTTCACCTCTAGCCAACATGCTGGATAATAACAAAGCCTACCGTATAATGCCTCGAATGGAGCGATGCCAATAGTAAACTGGTAGGAGTTATTATAAGCAAACTCCACCAGTGGAAGATATTGCCCCCAGCCCCCGCCAAAATCAAGGATGCACATTCATAACATATCCTCTAACATCTAATTCGTTCGTGCGGTTGGCCCATCAGTCTGCGGGTGATAGGCCGAACTCAATCGTAACTCCACACCCATGGCCTCCTGAAAGCTCTCCCAAAATTTAGACACTAAAATTTTGTCCCGGTCGAACACAATATCAAGGGGCACCCCGTGGAGTCTCACTATCTTGGCAATGAAGATCTGAGCCTACTACCCTACAGTATAATCGGTTCGAACTGGTAGAAAATGAGCTAGCTTTGTAAATCGATCCACAATCACCCATATGTGTAACAACCCAGATTTTTTAAATGGAAATTTTTAAATTAATTTTAAAAATTGGAGAAAAATGAAAATTTTGGATTTTATAAATTTTATAATTTAAAATGTTGATTTTTATATTTGAAAAAAAAAATCTCAAACGAAATTGGAATCGGAATTAAAATGGAGTTTTAATTGAATTTTTATTATATAGAAGAGTCCTCAAAATATAAAACTCTTTAAGAGTCCTCAAAACATAAAACTCTCTAGTAAAAATAATATTTTTAGAAAGCCGACCGTCCGATCGAGCTGAATTTTTCATAACAGTCTTGTCTCGCCGTTCGCTACAACATACTAAAATTTCAAGCAATTCTGACGGTCTGATCGTCCGTAATAATTTTTTGAGTATTTATATTTGATTATGACTCTAATTCTTTTTGGTATATAAACATAAAGTGACGAGTTTAGGTCTTTTAAAACACATTTTAACCTTCTAAAATCAGAAACCTCTCATATTCTTCAATTTTTAAACCCTAGCCCCCATTATACATAACTTTCAACTTAAGTTTTGTCAAGATTTATCGAATTTTCTCAAGACGCGTCAAGAACGAATTTTTGTCAAATTCCGGGGTCGACCGCCACCAAAACTAAGCTGGGTGCGAGTAAATTAAATATCATCCTTAGCATGTGACAGATATGAGATATAAAAATTTTAATCCACAAGATAAATTATTTTAATCAAACCCAAATATGGATGACGTCCAACTGATAAAACACCAAAGTGCGATCAAAATTCATCACATGTGATCTCCAAATATCTCAAAAATTAAATAAATAAAATCCAACTGAAATATTAAAATAACTTTGGAATCGAAAGGCCCAATAACCTCAAAAATAGTCTCACAATAAAAACGACGAAATAGGAAAGAGTCTAACTACTAAAATAATAAAATAGCTCCAACTGCACCTCCAAAAATGTCTCCAATAAACTCTATGCAGCTGCTCCAAATATTCCTTAAAAAAGATTAGTCAACGCATGTGTCAGAGCCAAAGCCCCGAGCATAAAAATCGGCTACTCCTGTCAATTAGGGTCCTTTAACCCAAACAATAGTGCTATACATATAGACCATAACAATAGAGTATTTTAATTACAGAGGTTATCAATCCCCAAAAATAATTTCCAACTACCCGCAAAGTTTCTTTAAAATGTGCCACACCAATATTATTTTAATTAACCACCATTCCAACCATATTAAATTTTCATTAAAAGAACCACAATTATAATTTACCAAGATACACGTCCCCTTGTCAAGTCCTCTGTTTGATCCGTTTTTATCCTGCGATCCTCGCGATATGATAAGGTTCCACACACACACACACACATCCCCTTGTCAAGTCCGCCATTTGATCCGTTTTTATCCTGCGATCCTCGCGATATGACAAGGTTCCACACACGACACGACATAAATTGCCCTCTGACCCGTTTAAACTGTCGGCCTTAGACACATTATGTCGTCAATAAATTTTTAATATCCGTTTTAGTCATGCGATATTAATTTCCAAAGTTTCTTATACCCATTAAATCAAATATATTTTCCCACCCTTAAAAGCGATGTGAAAATCCTCAAAATACCCCTTAGTCCTAACTAAGTGTTCCCAAAACACAAATTCATCCTATCCTAAGTAAATGATGATTATAGACTTTCACTTCACCTAGATATCAATCCTAGGCTATTGCAACAATGGTATAATTTAGAAAACCATCCCCCACCCCAATTTATATAACCCACATAGACTGACACTAACTAGTCCCATACCTAATTAGCATAAATCGTAACTAAGTCCCACTTACTAGTCCCATGCCTAACAAGTGTACTATAACAAGCGGTGAAAACCAATTACCTACAATACCTAACGTCCCCGAGATATCAAAATTATCATATTTTCATAAAGTGGCACAATTAACAATTTATATATATGTTCGTAACAATACTAAATTCCCAATTAATTAATTTATATCTAAATAATGGAAATCAAGGACACATAAATATTGTGATTTTAATAATAATAGCTACATGCAAGTCCTATCATAGTCATTATTTTCCAACACAAGTATTTTATTTAATCTAGGGTTCTGACATGAAATATCAAAATTTTCTTTCTAAGGGCTCCTCTACATGAACATGCCCATAATACAACTGACTATGCCGACACAACCCAAGGAACAATAAGGTTATAAGTATTAAGTAACATTAATATTTCATGCAAAACAGTCCCAAAATTTATCTCTTTAATAATTATATTCATAACTTATTTTAGAAAACATGAGTTTAATGGAGTTTACAATCAAGACACCTAACACTAAAGGAAAAGAATAGGGTAAACATGCCTGAATAAAAGTTGGTTTAGAAATTTCATCTTTAATGTGTATTCCTTTAAAATATTTGATAAAGATTCATTCTTGACGCGTCTTGAGAAAATTCAGTTAATCTTGACAAAACTTGAGTTGAAAGTTATGTATAATGGGGCTAGGGTTTGGAGGTTGAAGAAGATGAAGAAGAGGAGAGGTTTCTGATTTTTGAGAAGGCTAAAATGTGTTTTAAAAGACCTAAACTCGTCACTTTATGTTTATATACCAAAAAGAATTAGAGTCCTAATCAAATACAAATACTCGAAAAATCATTACGGACGATCGAACCCTCAAAATTGCTTAAAATTTTAGTATGTTGTAGAGAACGGCAAGACAAGACTACTGTGAAAAATTCAGCTCGATCAGACGGTCGGATTTCTAAAAACATTATTTTTACTAGAGAGTTTTATGTTTTGAGGAATCTTAGAGAGTTTTATATTTTGACGACTCTTCTATATAATAAAAATTTAATTAAAACTCCATTTTAATTCCGATTCCAATTCCTTTTGAGAAATTATTTTTCAAATATAAAAATCAACATTTTAAATTATAAAACTTATAAAATCCAAAATTTTCATTTTTCTCTGATTTTCAAAATTAATATAAAAATTCCCATTTAAAAAATCAGGGTTGTTACAATATGGAATCGTGATCTCTCTGCGATGTAGGCAACCTTGTGATGAAATCTATGGAAATGCTCTCCCATTTCTACATAGGGATCTCTAACAGCTGTAGGAGTCCTGGCGGTCTCTGATGGTCCACTTTTTCCAACTGCCAAGTGGCACATTTCGAAACAAACTTGGCGATGTCCTTCTTCATTCCACTCCACAAGTAATGTCGCCTCATATCCTGGTACATCTTATCCCCTCGAAGATGTACCGCAAATTACGAGCCATGCGACTCCGCCATCACCGCATGTCGTAAATCCTCCGCTTCTGGAACTACTACTCTACCATTGATGCATAAGCCCCCATCTGAACTCACAGAATATGACTCTGCCCCCTCGGCTAGAAGCTATATAATCCGATCCTGACAGAATGAGCCTACTGCCTCAGCCTGTATCACCCTAGTAACGATCTCAGATGTAACCGTCATCACTAACATGAATGAGTGGGAAATTGCATCCTGATATCCCAGTTCCTTCTATTTCTCCTTCCACACCTCGGTCACATCACCTACTGGCCTACGGCTCAACGCGTATGCTACTACGTTAGCCTTTCTTGGGTGATATTGGATATCGAAGTAATAGTCCTTCGTAAATTCAAGCCACCTCCGCTGACATATATTCAACTCCTGCTGTGTGAATAGGTACTACAGTGACTTGTGATTTGTGAATAGGCAAAATTTCTCCCCCGAGAGATAATGCCTCCATATCCGAAGTGCGAATGCCGCTAACTACAAGTTGTGGGTGGGGTAATTCCTCTTATGAGGCTTAAGCTTACGGGAAGCATACGCTATAGCCTTATCCTTTTGCTGAAGCACACCCCGATGTCCTAGTAAGGACGCATCAGTATACACCTGGTATTCCACTCCCGATCTAGATAGTGATAGAACTGGTGCTGAAGTCAGCTTGTCCTTGAGCTCATCAAAAGCCCAGATAAATGACACCCATTTACGAGTCAAATTAGTCAACGGACCCGATATCTTCGAGAATACCCGAATAAATTTCCTGTAGTATCCAGCTTGTCCATTGGCATCGTGGGTTTCCCCCATTCCCTCACCGCTGACACCTTCCCCGAATCTACGGATATCCCTCTTTAAAAAACAATGTGCCCTAAAAACTGAACCTCTCTTAGTCAGAACCCACACTTCTCATATTTCGCATACAACTCTACTTACGTAGTGTTTGCAAAACCTTCCTCAAATGCTCGACATGCTCCTCCTCAGTCTGTAAATAAATCAGGATGTCATCTATAAAGACAATAACAAACTGATCTAAGAACTCTCTGAATACCTTATTCATCAAGCCCATAAATACGACCAGTGCATTGGTTAGCCCAAATGGCATAACCCTGAACTTGTAGGATCTATATCTCGTCAAGAAGGCAGTCTTAGACATGTCCTTCTCTCTGATACGTAACTGATGGTATCCCAACCTCAAGTCTATCTTCGAGAAGTAAACAACACCCCTAAACTGGTCGAATAAGTCATCAATTCGGGGCAACGGATACTTATTCCATATCATGACCTTATTTAACTCTCGGTAGTGAACACACAATCGTAATGAGCCATCTCTTTTCTTTACGAACAGTACGGGAGCACCCCAAGGTGAGGTACTCCTACGGATGAATCCCTATCCCAATAACTGCTCGATTTGATCTCGTAACTCCCTCATCTCTGTTGGAGCCATATAATAAGGTGCACGGGATATCGTCCAAGTGCCTGGCGTCAAGTCTATCATAAACTCTATCTCTCTACTAGGCAGTAGTCCTGGTATGTCCTGAAATACATCAACAAACTCATGAACAATCAAAATCGAATCAAGTGGAATCACTAGCTCCTTAGAGGTATCCTCCTCTATATAATATAAATGGGTGGACGAACCTCCCTCAGGACGAGGCATCGCTACCAAAAACATCTCATGACTCGGTACGATGAACACAATATTATGACCATAGCAATCAATCACGTCCCTATACGTAATTAACAAATCCATCCCAATAATAACATCATACTCGAAAATATCTAATACAAGCATATCGACACGTAAAATAAATCTCCCAATCTCTATACCCACGCCCCGACATATAAAGAATATCAATGACCCATATACCAGCGGTGAATATACACTAGTAATCGTACTATCTGTCATGTCTAACAATCCCGTGGCACATGAAAATCTAGTGGCAATGAAAGATTCTGAAGCCCATATGTCAAATAATACCCGCCCCAAAGTCCTCTGGATAGAAAACATACTCTCAACTATGCGTGGATCCTAGGGAACGACGACGTGGTGGAAGTTGTAAACACGCCCATACTGTAGTTGTCCCTGCTGAAGTGGAGCTGCTGTAATGGATGGTATCGGTGGTGGCGCTGGGAGGGCGACTCGGAAGATAGGTTACTGGGGCTCCTTTCGGGCACCCTATTGCTACTGCGGGGCCCTGCCCTTCTCAGGACACTGCTATTTCTTACGGCCAATCTTTCCACATATAAAGCATTTACCCATAAAGTTTTTACTTCTCTTCCTCTGCTGTCCTCAACCCTGATGGCCGTTACCACCCCTCCTTTGGCCTTGATATCCTCGTTGAAAGCGCTGCTGTCCCAGCTGGCCAGGAAGGCCATGCCTAAAACCTCCCTGTCCCTGCCTGTGGTCACCTAATTTGAACCTCTTATCAGGGCCCCCCGATGGAAACTCTGCTCACCCTGATCTGGTTATGCCCCACTGGCACCATTACCCCCTATCCTGCCTTATTGGCTGGACTCCCCTGCTCGTTTTCTTCCCTTTAGAAGGAAACGGTGATCCTGGCAGTGTAGTAGGGCAGCGTTAAGCACATCGTTATATGTACCCAATGAAAGATTTCCCAAAAGGTGCTGACGAATCCTCCAAGTCAAGCCATCCATAAACATATGAATTTTATTCCCCTCAGTAGGTACCTCTTCTGGCACCATATTAGTCAATCTCGTAAACTCTTCCTCATACTTCGCAACGATTTTCCTTTCCTGGGTGAGGTCCAGTAATTTTTACCTCATCTCAGTCTGAACAGAGAAAGGGAAATATTTACGGTCGAACAGCACCCAAAAGTCCTGAATCGGCATGCCGTCTCTCTCCTCAACACTGGTAATAGACTCCCGCCAATGTAGTGTGTAGCTCCTACTAGCTTAAAAGTAGCTAGTATCTGCATCTGAACCACAGTGCACCCGTACATCCTCAAATGCTACTGGATGTCTTTATTCTATTGGCTTGCTACCACAACATCGGAACTTCCTGCGAACTCCGAAGAATGTTCCTTCTGGAAGACACCTTTGACTCGCTTCCAAGTAGAAGGGAACGCATGAGCTGGTGATGATGCCACCACTTGTGTCTGGGGTGGGGCCTGTTGTACTACGGCTAAAGCTACATTTATCGCTTGTGATACGATAGCGGCAACCTCTGCAACATTCATCTTACCCTGGGCCGGAGCTGGCTGGGGCTCCAGTTTGACACTCCTAGGAGCTCGCTATGGATGTCTGGGAGGCATCTCAGATGAGAGATAATCTTTATAAGTCCACAGTAAATATCTCAAAATAGCTAAAGACGTAAAATGCACAATTAATGAATACAACTGTCCTAAATATAGGTCTCTACATAAAAGAAATCTACGCTGGAAGCATAATAATCCACACATATCCTAAATACTCTAGAACCTGATACTCTTATACCACCTGTGACCCCCCATATAATTAAATACCGGGTGATCAGTCCTTTATTAAATTTAAAACAGAATATCCAACTGGATCAGTCTTAGCATCACTGTCGAAAACTTTTTATTAATTACAAAACACCTAGTACTTAAAAGTCGGATGTCAAATTTTATCTTTTAATATAACATGCAAGTAATCCAATAACAATCTCATAGGAATTTAAAATGACATAATGAAATAAACTGAGTCTGGAGTAAACACTTCTAGTCTAAATCCCAAATACAATAATCTGAAATGAAAAAAATCCCAAAACTAAAATATAATTGAATGCCTAAAACCACAATCTCGAAATAAGAATGGGCCACATGCCCTCACCGGAAAAAATAACTCTGAATGAATCAAGGATAAAAATGGAGGCGTTTAGTACTGAGGTCCTGTAACTTCCACAGCAGTTACAGCATGTCAACTTAATGGAACTCCTATGCTTGGCGTCCCTATGGCTGGGCATCTAAAAATTGCTTGACAAAAAATATATTTGGAAGAAAACGGGCTTGAACCCGAGTTGAAAATAGTTTTTAAATAGTAAGTATTAAAATGCATAAATTCCAGATAATTATATACATGTTAGTCACATTCTCTCACTTTAGATTCTCACCTCTCAACTATTGTGCACACCTAAAGCATAATTATTACCCTTCCTAGTTACACTACCCCACCTAACTAGATTTTAACAGTTCTCCATCTATTCCACCTAACCTATTGTGCCCATTCGTACAATAGAAATATACATTATGTAGTTCCTCATATTTTGTTAATTGATTCCAAGTATCTTATTAATCTATTAAATTCTTACACACTTAATATATATTGGCATCATCATTCTGTTCTACTAAACAACAAAGTAGAATAAACACGGTGTATATATATATAAATCTCACTATTATAATAAAACAAATCACACACAAACTGGAGGTGAACATGGAACACGGTCTAATGGGTCATGCACATACCTACGCACTCATATAACCCAAACTTATCCACTCATAGATAAGTACTCCTTAGATCCTATGCTCTAAGGTACTAATCTATAATCCCCAAGAAGGGTTCCTTAAGACAAGACTATCCCCTTCAATACCTCCCGGAGATAGCAAGTATGGTAGGTATGCCATACACATAAAAATCCATACAATAGTTATTCACACAACCTAAGTATTTATACACTCAATATTGGTATACACACATTCAATATTACAAGTCTCACATGTTGTGATTATAACCCGTATATCATACGTAAATTTAATTAATGCTATAACTCTCGTCGTAAAAATTCAAGTATCTTTCCTTATCCCAAAGGTTTACGAAGTCACCCAATTATTCCTTAGGTTAATTCAGTACTATAGTTTCCACCCTACTATTGGTATCAACCCTAATCATCATTTATCTTAATTAAACCCCAATCCATAAACTTTCCCATCGTAACGCATTCAAAAAACACTCGTAAATCTCCCCATTAAATCACATACATAATGATACTTTCCGGGTCTTAACTATAACCCTACTGACCTTACCTAAGTCCCATTATATTCAATTAGTCAACATTAAGGGTTCTTAAAAGTTGGGGTTGAATCTAAACTAAAGAGGAAAATCAGTCACAAATTTCAGGGGAGTCGATCGATCGAAGAAATGGGTCGATCGATCGACATTCTTAAGTCGATCGATCGATCGAACAGGTATCAACCTGGTTTTTCTGCAAATTAAGGCTACAGGTTTCCTCAACCAAAAATCTCTAAAACCTTCTTAATTCATTCCCAAACTCCAAAACAAAGGTGCTAAACATTAAATTAACACATATTGACAATTTCTAACGTACAAGAATCATTTAAACATCAAGATTCATTAACTTTTCAATTTAATTTTAATTTAACTCTCAAGAACCCTGGTTTATGGATTTTCTTTAAGAACATGATCAAAACTCTCAATCCTTTACATAACTATTCTCAGAATGTATTAAATTTTGTTTTTTTTATCACAATGCTTCAATCCTAATCATGAATCTTACCCAGAATATGATTTAATCCAAAATTGTCCTCTACATGCATGAAATTTAATTCTTAATCATATTATACTAACATGGATAATTTATCTAGTTGAATTTAAGCAATAACAATACTTGTCTTATAACAATAGGTCTGATCCTTTGATGATGTAGGGTATGGCTACGTTCATCATCTTCCGATCTACACTCCGGTGGCGTTAATTGTGAAAGAGGTGCAACTATGGGTGGTTTTTGGCTTGGGATCTCTTCTCCTTACTCTTCTAATGCCTCTAATGTTTTTGTGCTATATAAAATTAGAATACCTAACCCTAGAAGCTGATATAGCCTTAGAAAATTCGTGGGTTTAATTACTCCAAAAATTAAAATGTCTAAAATACCCTCGTGGGATGCCGATTTGGCTTAAAAATGTCCGAGACCCAAACTAAACCCCCGGGTAGACTTTTCTGACTATCTCGACCATTCCGGACACTTTGGTGCACTAAAAATGACCATATGGGTGACTTATAAATAATTTAATTTAATTCCATAAATTTTAGTTTTGACACGCGCGTCCCGACTTAATTTCCCATAACTGCCGTATTATTCAATTGATAATTTGAATAAATTCATAATTACATTTTACATTACTAACTAAGTAAAATTAAACATAATTCACATCAATAAATATTAACTCTCGTAATGTTAGTAATTATCTATTTAAATTCGAATTTATTTAAAAATAAATTTCCCATTTTAAGTCAATTAATCCCCTAATTAAAATCATTAAAAATTACGGGGTATTACGTTAGGATAATAAGTGGTTGCCCGTATTTTCTTAGAAAATGTGTGGTAATATTGGTGTTCTCGATAAATGAGTGGTGTTCCATGGCATATAGCTAAGGGTGTGTAAAAATTATTTAGGATTGAACGAACTGTCTTCATGTTTAATGGTAACATGCCTAGCAAGAATTGTGATAATCGTAGATTGGGCAATCAGAGTAGCGCAACCAAATTATATTTATTATTTTTAGGAGTCACTGGGTTCCTTGGTTAGAAACCCATCCTTGTATAAGAATAATGATGGTAAGTAAGAGAGGCTTTGCATTGAAGTAGTGCCTCATCATAGGTAGCTTCGCAATGTGGTTGGGAAATGGATGCATGTCGGTTATTATATATAAATGAACATCAAGGGTTTGGGAATAGTAGATTGAAAATCACATCTAATGAATGTTCCATAGAGTGAAGGTTATTGAGGAGACATAAAGGGGTGAGTCCTAAGTGGATTTTCCAGTGCGCAGTTGCATAAGTAAAGTTTAGTATTAATGGACATGGGTAGTAATTTTTTCGAAATCTTGAGTGGCTATGTAGTCGTTAGAATAAAAGTGTATTAGGGCAAGTCTCATTTAGATTTGAGGTGGTCACGCATAGTGGTAGTCATTAAATTTTAAGAAGAAAAAAATTATCTCGATAAGAAACATCGACTAAGCCAGTTGTGCATAAGAATACTGTAAACACATCCTTGGGATAAGACAATTTTAGTGTCTATGGCTCATTTGTGGATTGGGAAGCCGTGTGGCTTCACCACTCTAGGAATGAGAAAGCGCTCGCACTGAGGAGAAATATGGAATGGTAAAAGTGAAATCATTAGGGTGATACAGTTGGATGCGGCTAGTCATTGGGTACTAGTAGGCTATATGATCTTATTGATTTTGAAGACTTACATCCAAAGTTTACTTAAATTTCTTATAGATTTATTAAGTTTAACTATGTTCAATTACGCAACATGTTGGTGATGCCTTGGATTTAGTGTCAAGTCTGATATGATTAGTTGGGTGACAAAGCGATTAGTAAGGAGGGAAACATTGTATGAAATTTGATAAAATTTATGGGTAACTGGGGAACTAGGGTTTGATAGTGTTGCATAGGTGTCTTAGAGTAGGAGATGATGATGAGTGGTAGGAATGATTATGCTCTCAATGTATACGTGTTCATGCACTTTTACCAGATCTCGATAAAGGAATTAATGGACTCTTAGCATGACCTTCATGATTAGTACGGGTTGGGTAATATAAAAAATAAGGCATATGTAATCAAGTGATCCCATTTTTAGGGTGCCCACATCAACTGATTAGGTCAATGCAAAATAAGAGTAAGGCATATTACTCGGGAAATCGCAGGTTGCATGATGTAGGTATCATGACAATGATCACAATAGTAGGTGAGGTTCTTGGATGACGGTTGCTTACGTTCTGAAGTTGTTAGGGATCTTAGTGTGTTGATTAGTTGTCTTCAATGATAAGTGTGATCTCGAAGTATGTGGTGTTGTGTTAATCAAAGATTTTAGGTTTGACAGCTGAGGGAGATTTTCAGCATTCATTGGATTATTCGTCAACCTTAACACTCATTCAGAAGAATGAAATAGACAAACTTCATTTCTAAGGAGAGAAGTCTAGTGCAACGATTTCTCATCGACAACATACTCACATTCGTCGTGTGAGGTTGACCGTTTGTAATTTAAATCGTCAAAGGTTAATATTTCGGGCCAAGATATTTATGGACACGCTAAGGCTTTAGCAACTATGGTAAGGATAAATTCAATTGCACTATGTTGGGTCCTTAAATAGTATGAAAATGTTTGATTTATGTCTTTAGGGTTTCCATAGTCTTAAAGTCGAATGACGGTTTGCCTATCGTATTTTGTCATCTTCCTCTCAATCCCGATAATTGGGAGTCATTGCATGGTAATTGATATACCCAAGTAACCTCGTCTCTCAACTAGCCTCAGCTCAGCCAGACCAACCCTTGTCACTCCTCGGGAGAGATAGTAGGGGTCCTCTATAGTGGCCCTTTGTCAATAGTCTCCGCCTCGTACCAATTTAATAGGCCGAGACCTACCAGTTATCTCATTATAAGATTATCAGTCTCGACCTCATAACTATCTTACAGGTTGAGACCTAACCATTGTCCCATTATTCCCTCACCAGTCTCATCTCATATTGGTACCACCCAGATAGCTGAGACCACACTTCAGTCCAACTTGTCAGTTACCTCATAAGACATCAGACATATTAGCCTCGGTTAGTCCCGGCAATATGGGTTCTTAAGGATGAAACCGTCCATAATCCATCCAAAATAATGTGTTCGGGGCCCATTAATTGTGTTTGTGGGTCAAAATGGTTTGAACGATCCAATGAGACGGTTTGTTGGCGGTCATTAGCGGGTCAAAATGGTTTTGGACCCTCACAAAAATAAAACTCAAATTACTAAAAAGTTTAAAGATTTTTTTTATTCAAATATTTACTTGTATATTTTTTTTCAAAATTATTATACCATATTTATTTGTATATGGTATAATAATTATTTTTTCAAAAAAAAGCGGGTCAACCCGACCCGATCCGGGTTTGACCCGACCCGACCCAAATTTAACCCGCCCAAACCCGCCCACATTATTATGTCCAACCCGCTTTTGACCCGCCCAAATTTATCCATATCCATTTTTGACCCGTCCATAACCGCCCATAACCGTCCATTTGCCACTACTAGCCTCGGTCAGGCCGAGACCTCTAAGGACGACATACATCTCATGTGTGACATAGGTTTACAGCACGACCAATCCATGTGGGCAAGCAGTTATAAAAAAATATCAGGAGCACATAAGGGAATATTTAATCATCATTACAACTTATGCCAGGGATAGGTGTCTACACCATATTAGAAGCTTCACCATGCACACGCTTCTTATATGTTTGGGGGTATAATGCACAACTCAAGAACTATATATACTTATCTTCTTTCCCAGTAAAAGGGATCAAAAATTACAAACCCTAGCAAACTCTGTCTAAATTATAATGTATATATATATATATATATATATATATATATATATATAGAGAGAGAGAGAGAGAGATTGAGAATTGTACAACCAAGGCCATTAGAGCCTCATTTTATAGTGAAAACCTCACATCCCTGTACAGTGGAGTGGACTGAAAAGCTGAACCACTTACATTTCAGTGTTCATCCTCTTCACCTCACCTCATTATCTTATTTTAATATCTATTCAATTTGCATATATCCATTGTAGTATCGTGTTTTATCTTGAGTTGCATATACGAATTTAAATGGTGATTTCTTAGCACCATAAAAATTGGCATCGTCTGTGGGAACAAAGGTTCATCTTCTTCCTTTCCTTTTTCAGTTTGTTTCTCACTTGATTCTCTGGTGGTGATCCAGTTCCACCCTTGGTTGGACATGAACCACCATTTAAAGAGATCTTGTTGGGATATTTAAGCTTTTTTCCAGCTCACCGAGTTCTTTTGTTCTTTTGTCGAAGAAAATGGCCTCTGATCTGCCTCAGGGCACTAGACTGAGCTCCATCCAGGCACCACCAACCAAAAATTACCGAGGTGGTAGGGCCCTACACTCGCTAGTATCCAATCAAAAGAAAATACATGAATACTTTACAACCTTTAGCCAGACTATGATGGTCAGACCTTCGGGCTCTACAGCATAGATGATCACTCCGGCCGTCGAAAATGGTGTGGATCCGGTGACAGGGGCACCACCCCCGGTTCCACATAAGAATGCATAATGCCACCAAAGGCAGAGAGATGTCACTGATCCCAGAAGACTCAACCTAGGAAAACAAATACAGGAAGGTCCAAATGACCTTAATTATGATGAGGATGAATGTTAGGAACCATATGAAATCTGTGGCAACATGGTTCGCATAACACCAACTTACAAGAGAAAAAGCATTAGGTCAACCCTAGAAGGCCGACCTAGGGTGTCAAAATTGGACAGACTAAGCAGAGGGTCATCTTTTGACCATCTCGACCTGATAAAAGATTTATGAGATCGACTCTCTCGGTCTCACAGCATAGCAGCCTCCAAGAGGAATGGAGGATGTGCCGATCGTCGGCCCTAATAGGCGTGAGAGGGGGAACAAAGGGAATTAAACAACTGATAAATAAGTGTTGGTGAGAGCCTATGACTAACCCAATTGATGGAATATTTCAATCTAAAGGCTGGAAGATAAGATTGACGACCTTTTGAAAAGTCGACACCCCATCCAAAGAGGGTATGTGGAAGGGTCTCCCTTTGTAGCAAGGATTGTGAGTTATCCCACTCCAACCAAGCTCAAACCTACAACTATCACACCCAAGTATGATGGGAGTAAAAATTCGATACATCACATAAAGATGTATCATTTTGCAGCGACATCTACTCTGTCTCAGACAAGATGAGATGCCAGGCATTTTCCAGTACTCTAACTAGTGCAACTCATATATGGTATACTTCTCTTCCTAAAAATGCCATAGATAACTTTAAATAACTGGCTGAGAAGTTCATCAATAATTTCTGCTTTGTCAATAATCCCCATAATAAGGTTACCCATATCTTGTACGTGAAATAAGGAAGGAAGAAATCACTAAGAGACTATATTACGCAGTTCAATAAGGAGAAGCTTGAGGGGGAGGGTTATGAAGAGAATATTTCAATAATCGCCCTCAATGGTGGACAACAGAAAGGTAAATTACTTTAGAAGATGGACGAAGATCCTCCTAAGTCTTTGGCAAAACTTCTAGCTATGATCGGGAGAGTCATAAATGCAGAGGAGGCCATGGTGGACAAATAAGAGGATGAGAAGGAAGTCAGCCGGAGTAAATCTCAGAAATGAGAGGGAAAAAATGGTAAAAAGTGGTCGGCTAACGACAATTTTTCCAAAAACACTCCATTGACAGTAAGTCCTGGCCTGATTTTAAATGATATTTAAGATGATAGAGCTCTCAGGTGGCCTGAAAAGCTTAAGTCCCCTCCCCACAAGAGGGACAAAAGCAAGTGGTGTGATTTCCACCAAGACCATGGCCACACTACCGATAAGTTTTTTGTGCTTAAAGACGATATAGAGAAAATATTGAAGGAGGGGAAGTTCCGAAAGTATACTGACCAAAGTGGTTTCAAAGATGATACTAGAAATAATCACGATGGGTTAGAAGATGACAAGCCAATGCGACAGGCCAATAAGAAAGATGAAGAGTTAAATGGTGACGATGATGACCCAGATCTCCTTCCTAAGATCCATGAGCCTAAGAGATGTTTATGAATGATCTCATTCGATGTGAAAATTATTAGTGGGGTAATGGTTGGTGATGGGAGAGATCCAAAAAACTGTAAGGCGCACGTCATAGAAGAGAAGTCGATGCCCAAGCGGATGGAAGTAAACTCGACTGCTTCAGAGACAAAGTCAGGGAAGATAAAGAAAGTAGATATGGACACATTAGTTGTGGGCTTCTCATGATTGGACTTCAAGGGCATATTAGCCCCCCATGATGACCCTTTGGTCATTAGCACCATAGTTCATGGGTATGATATGTCTAGAATTCTGGTGGACGGAGCCATCTCAGGCGACATTATGTTTTGGGAATACTTCAAAGAGTTAAAGCTCGATAAAAAGAGGATGGTTCGTTATCATCAACTCTTTGTAGGGTTCAAAAGAGAAAAGGTGCATGCACTTGGGGTGTTCGAGATGGATATTTTCTTGTGCACCTGGCCGAGGTGGCTAATAAATAAAGTTAGCTTTTTTGTGATGGATGAGAATGTGTTTTCGATCTACAACATTATCCTCGACCGAGTGTCCCTCAAAGAGTTTGAAGCAGTGTCCTCCACTTTTCACCAGATGATAAAATTTCTAACTTTTTTAGGGTAGGGGAAGTCCAAGGTGACCAAGTAGAGGCAAGGGAGTGTTATTTAATCTCGATAGAGTAGAAGAAGGCCCACAAGAAACTCACAACCTCTTATAACATTGATACTCTTGACCCTAGGGATGAAAGGAAACTGAAGAAGGGCGAGGCCACAGAGGAGGTAGAATCCATCATCATCAACGAGGATGAGCCAGAAAAAAAAATCCAAATAGGCTCATTGTTGAAAAAGGAGGTGAAGGAAAAATTAATAGAGTTGTCAAGAAAGAGTCAAAGCATCTTCGCATGGATCTATCGGGAAATATCGAGGATTGATCCCAAGGTTATTTGCCTTCGGCTAAACATTAACAAGGATGCTAAGCCCGTGAAGTAAAAGAGAATGACCTATGCAGAGATAGGTACAAAGTCATCCAGAAAGAGGTAAAAAATCTCCAGTTGACTAAGTTTATGCGTAAAGTGCTCTACCCTGATTGGCTATAAAATGTTTTGATTGTGCCAAAAGCCAATGAAACGTGGAGGGTGTGTGTGGACTTCACGAATTTGAACAAAGCTTGCCCAAAAGATAGTATTCCTTTACCTCATATAGATTTGATAGTGGACGCCACAGTTGAGCACGAGACAATGAGTTTTATGGACGCATACTCAGGATACAACCAAATCTTCACGGACGAAGCCAACGTAGAGAAAACTTCCTTTATAACTGACAAAGGAACCTACTACAATAAGGTCATGCCTTTCAGCCTTAAATATACAAGGGCGACCTACAAGAGATTGGCCAATAACATGTTTAAAGAATAAATCGACAAAACTATAGAGGTCTATATTAATGACATGCTAACGAAGAGCCTCAAGACTGAGGATCATATGGCCGACCTTAAAAGGACGTTTAACACAATGGATATGTACAAGATGAAGTTAAATCCGACCAAGTGTGCATTCGGCGTTTGTGAAGGAAATTCCTCGACTTTATAGTCAATCAAAGAGGGATTGGGGTGAATCTAGAGAAAATTAAGGCGTTGATAGAGATGAAGATGCCAAAGACGATAAAAGATGTGCAAAGACTGACAGGAAGAGTCGTTGCTCTCAACAGATTCGTCTCCAGGGCCAGAGATAAGTGTCTAACTTTCTTCAAAATCTTGATAAAATCATTTATTTGGGATGAAGAGTGTGAATTTTTTTTTTAAGAACTTAAATCTTAATTAGGTTCTTCAATGTCCTTATCTCGGCCCACCCAGGGGGAGAAATTTTTCCTATACTTAATAGTGTCAGAATCGTCCATAAGTGCAACTATTGTCAGATGTGATGAAGGGATTCAAAAGCTTTTGTACTTCAACAACAAGGCTCTTCAAGGGGCCGAGCTAAAATACCCAAAGATTGAGAAATTAGCATATGCTTTATCCATACCTAAAAAAATGCAGCCCTATTGTAGCCCCCTTTTTCTTTCTAATGTGTTTTAAGGATGTCAAGACCAACTTTCTTTTTAAAAAACCTTTTTCCAAATTTTAAACCGCACCAAGTGTGTGAACCAATTTTAGTTAAGCCCAATTTTATCTTAATTTATTCTAAACATGCATCTAGGTGATTAAATAAAGTAAATTAAATAAGTTCACAAAGGCGATGTCGGATGTACGAGGAAACCACTAAGGGAAAAAACCTCGAATGACCCAATCCAGACAATCACTATGATACGGTATTACAAAGTACAGATGATAAACTTACTCAACGACTCGATCCCCCATAAGTCTTGATGTTCCTCTGATCCTTTAACCACTCCTCCACAGTGCCCATGCAGAATTCCTTCTATAATGCTCATCCAAAACACACGCATCCACATATGTCTCGGTGTCCACCAATATATCTTTGGTAACGTCTACGATGTTAAACACAAACTCTTTCTCTTCTTCACCATAAAACCTAAATTTCAAAGAGATAAACAACCTCCAATGGTGCAAACCAAGATCTCTATAGCATAAGAGTGTGAAAGCTCGGATCATGAAAATATAAATATGTTTTTAGACTTTTAAAACCTTAGAAAACTTGTGCAGAAAATGTACTGAATGGAAACTAATTTTATGGTTCTACAACTTACAAAATTATGAGAAAAACACACCTTAAATAGAAAGGTTAAGTTTGCGCATCATTTGAAGAGATTAGGATGTCCTTCGAACGAGATAGCAATGTCGTCTGAACGACAAAGCCATGTCATTTGAACGACCTCCACATGTCGTTTGAACAACAATGAATGTTGTTTGAACCATCTAAACAAAAGGGAAGGTTCTATATGACTCTCAATAATCATTATCTCAGAATAAATGAAGTTAAACTCTTTTAAAAATATTTTTTGAGTCCTATAAACATTACGCATTCATACCTGAGAGACCGGAATGCAATGAAGACGTGAAACGTGCACCAAAATAATCTCAACATGATAATTCTTTGAAGCTTGATCGTAAAGTATTCAATAAACTTTATGACATAGACCTTGTGGGATCGTGACAATACAAAATATATCTATGACTAAAAAACCAATGTTTTGTTCTGGGAATAAGTCAAATACTACAATGGACTCAATTGAAAATTTTGTCTTTACAAATCTCCCCCGTTGACTATTCTAGGACAAAACCCTAACAGTGAAGTACGTAAGCCGGCCCATCAATCTGTATCATGCCTAAATCCCATCCTATAAAACCCAAAATAAAAAATTATAGGATAAGACTAGTAGATGTTGGTCCGACAAGCATGAGCTGTTTGAATGTTATGTAAACTTGAAATCTCGAATCCCTTAAGCATACCTACACACATGAAATAAACAAATACCTAGTGAAGTGTGGAGGAACAAATGATATAATCATTATGATAACAATATGAAATATCAATACCAATTTTTAAAATCAACATCAAATCATTTGTTAAACATGTGAGCAAAATATTTCGATACTAATTATGAAAATAAATATCGAAATCAGGATATCAAACTGTGCAAACTAATTAATACCAACATATAAGCATGAAAGCATATGATACTAATTCTTAATGCGACATAAACTTTGTGCTCATCAAACAAACTCTCCCCCTACATCATGTACATCTTTCCCCCTTTTTGTCTCGAATTGAAATCAGTGAAAAAGAAAATTAATTTATCAAAATATCTAGAATAAGAAAATCAATAAAGTATTTTTAGATAAACATGAACCCTATAGCTAAAAATAATCACCATGTACCAACTCGTAGCTAGCAAACAGTAGTCACATGAAGGATATCATCAAAATCAGTTATGATATGGCTAAATAATGTTGTATGAACAAATAAGCATGGATGATAAAAAAGAGCTGCATAAAACTATCCATAAGTACAAAAAACATAAGAATATCATCACATAAATGCAACAGGTACAAAATTAGAAGAATCTAAAATTTCCTCTCAAAGGTCCTCAAACGACAATGCAATATCTTTTGAATGACTTTGCATGTTGCTCGAACCAGAGCATCAACGACATAAACAATTATAAAATAATGTGCTCTCATGCAAAGTAACCTATCTCAGGACCTTCTTGCGACCGTTCAAGAAACCAATATTTGTTGCTTTTTTAGCGCCCTAGAACCTCGCTTGAACAAAACATTGCGCGACAGAGACATGTCGCTCGAATAAAGCCTAGATGTCATTTTAATGACATAGAAAATTCTCAATTCTAGTTCTAAAAATGATTAAGTTTTGTCCAATGAAAAAATTTCTTGAAAAAGTTAACAAGAAAGAAAAAAACAACAACAAAATAGACTCAAAACAGAAAAAATAAAACAAAATAAGTAAAACAGTGTGAGTTTCATGCCAACATAGAATCAATGTGTTCAAAAATGGATATGGAGTGAATGGACATGAACTACAACAAATGAATCACAACTCCAACACATTGAAACGGTTAAGACCCTCTAATTTTTAGCTAAATGTCATCAAACTTAGTTTTAGGCATATGTGACAATTAAAATATTAAGCTAAATGAACTTAACAATTAACATACACACAACTCCAAAATTTTGATGATTACACAACATGATATGATTTTTCAACATAAGGATTCATCGTGCAAACCAGTTTAAATTTTTCCATCCAAACTCCCTCAAATATATATATTCTACTTTCAATCTCTTTTGAGGTCTCTATTCTTCTCAACTTAAAGAAATCTATTGGCCCTATTTTGGCATATGATTCATTTTATTGCCTTAATTTTTTCTTGGGCTCTTTTAAATGGTGTTTTTCATGACGTGGTTATTATTCACTCGCAGTCATTTCCTATAAACACTCATTATTTTTTTTAATTTAAGCATTATTAATCCTCAAGGTAAACGGTTCTTATATGCACACCTCCTCCTAAGTCTACTTACACATAGATAACAAAATTGTGATAAGTACATCTCACCAAACTCAAATATGCATGAGATATCAAACATTCATATAAACTCATGCATGTGTGCAAAGATGGCATATATACAAATTCGAATTCAAATGCACATCAACTTTGAAACAACCCCATTAAGGCAATGGTTAAAATTATCCAACGCATCAATAAATATGACCAAATGTCCTATCCATATAAATAATGAAATGATGGGGGTCCAAGAACATTAATATGACACATCAAACATGAAAAAATCAAGACACAAAAATAGCCGAAAATAATTTTGTATTTTTCAAATTTTTTTATCGAAAACAAAATCTTTTTATATTTTTCAAATAAGACTCAATAAATGAAAAAACAAATACAAAAGATAAACATTTCATAACACTAGCAAGATATAAATCATGATGCAAAGACTAGACAAACATGGCAACATAATCATCCTTTAGATTTAGCATGGGAATAATCAAGTGCAACGAAGCAAGAACCATGAAGTTTAATTCCTAAAGTCTCTAAGTCTGATTTTCTAACCCAAGTAGGTTTAAAATTACGCATGGGGTTTTGGGAATCGAAATGACTTTATTCCTTAACTTTCTAGGAGAAATCCTAAAATCGTAGAAAAAACGTCTTAGGCGACCTTTCCTTACGGAATGAGTGAAAGTGTAAATACGATGGGAATTATTACCAAAATGAAGACCTCTCTTCACGTTCCTAGTGGGTTCTCTCAGACGATTGGTATTGGCATTAGGAATGGGAATAATTCTATCATCATAGCCTATACCAAACCTATCTCCCTTGATTTGGACGGTGCCTAACATCCTATCCAACTTCTCCGATCTAGCCTCCAAATCAAACTTTACCTTACTCGAGTCTTTCAGTTTCTCATCTAACTCACTAATCCTAGAAAAACGCCTAGACTCCTAAAACTCTAGAATTTCCTTCTTCAACGCCTCCATCAAATCACGAAGACTATCTCTCTCTTTCACCACATATTCTAGTTTCTCCCTAAGATTCTTTTCCCATGCCCTAAGATCCCCAATCAAAGCATCATTATTCTTTACAGCACACTAATTCAACTTAGTTTGTAATTTTAAGTTTTCCTTTTCACCTTTACTGCTTTCTCATACAATTCACTAAAGGAAACTTTCAACTATCCTACATCAATCTCCCTATCCTCTTCACTAGCTTCAACCTCAGTCACTTAGGATTCACACTCAACGGCCTCGAAAGTGTCGCACAGATGAGAATCTTCATGGGAAGATTTATCATCGTCGCTCACATGACATGCCATGAACGCTACAAAGTTATGCTCAATAGGGGAGCTATCTCCCTCTTCCGGTTCACTAACATTTAAGGTAGCATTATATGCTATTGGTTTTTTTCACTCATTCTTAAGTCTAATGGGATATTTGGAAACCTTGTGACCATAACCTTCACACCCAAAACATCTATCCGACTCAACCCTTTTAACATTCTCACTCTTATCCTTAGGGGCGAGATCTACCTTATTATTCTTTAATTTCTCAAGTCTTTTGGCATCTTTAGATTATTTTTGGAACTTCAGAAAAAAAGTTTAACTTCTTTGCCAATAAGGCTACATCCTCAAAATCGGAATCAGAATCGTCATCCAAAACTATAGTTTCCTCCTTTCGGGATTTCAAAGTAATGCCCTTTTCTTTCTTTGGAACCTGCTTGGAGGTAAACATATCGAGTTCATAGGTTTGTAAGTCCCCTAAAATCTCTTCATGTTTCGTCGAATCAAGCATACCCAACGAGTTCAAAAAGATCACTTTTGCAACAAACCTACTCGATAACGATCTTAGAATTTTTTTATGACTTGGTTGTCGGGTATTTTCTCTCCTAAGTTAAACGACGAGTTGATAATATTTAACAATCTATCATAAAACTCATCAAACGACTCACTCTCTAGCATCTTAATCGTCTCAAACTATATCGTGATATATTGAATTTTAGACGCCTTAACCGTGATAGATCCCATGTGAGTAATTCCATGTATATCCCAAGCTTCTTTTAACATTTCATAAGTCATGATTTTATTATACTCTTCCAGTGTGACATGTGAGGAAATAACGTGAAGACCTTTAGAGTTGTAAAGTGCAAGTCTATGTTCGACTTCGATCCATGACTCAATGGGTTTTAAAGTAGTAGACTCACCCTCTCGTGTAACCGGTGGAGTCCAACCCTTTTCGATCACTAACCACACACGCTCACCAATTGATTTAAAAGCACTTCTCATTCTCATTTTCCAATAACCATAGTTAGTGCTAACAAAAACAGGAGCTCTAAAACTTTCATAGTTTTTCGAAATTCATCCTTAAAAACACAAGGGGTCAACACAATAAAAAAACATTTCTAGCTCTGATACCAATTTGTAGGCCCCTTTTTTCTTTCGAATGTGTTTTAAGGATGTCAAAACCAACTTTCTTTTTGAAAACCCTTTTTCCAAATTTTAAACTGCACCAAGTGTGTGAACCGATTTTAGTTAAGCCCGATTTTACCTTGATTAATCCAAAACATGCATCTAGGTGATTAAAGCAAGTAAAATAAATAAGTTCACAAAGGCGACATCGGATGTACGAGGAAACCACTAAGGGAAAAAATCTCAGACGAGCCAAATCAGACAATCACTATGATATGGTATTACAAAGTACAGAAGATAGACTTACTCAATGACTCGATCCCTCATAAGTCTTGACGTTCCTCTGATCCTTCAACACTTCCTCCACGGTGCCCATGCAGAAGTCCTTCTATGATGCTCGTCCACAACACATGCATCCATGTATGTCTCGATGTCCATCGATATAGCTTTGGCAATGTCTACGATGTTGAACACGAACTTCTTCACTTATTCATCGCAAAACCCAACATTCAAAGAGAAGAACAACATTCAATGGTGCAAACCAAGATCTCTATATCATGAGAGTATGAAATCTCGAATCTTGAAACTCTAAGGATGTGTTTAGACTTTGAAAATCTTAGAAAACTTGTGCAGAAAATGTACTATATGGAAACTGATTTTCTGGTTTTGTAACTTATGAAATTCTGAGAGAAACACGCCTTAAATAGAAAAGTTAAGTCGGCGCATCGTTTGAACGAGATTAGGTTGTCTTTCGAAAGAGATAGCCACGTCGTTTGAATGACAAATCCATGTCATTTGAATGACCTCCACATTTCATTTGGACGAATGTGAATGTCGTTTGAACCATCAAAACAAAAGGTAAGGTTTCATATCACTCCTAACAATCATTATCTCATAGTAAAGGAAGTTAAACTCTTTTAAAAATATTATTTAATAAAAATAACATCCTAACAATATTTTTCGAGTCCCATAAACATTACGTATTCATACCTGAGAGACCAAAATGCAATGAAGACATGAAATGTACATCAAAATAATCTCGGCATGATAATTCTTTGAAGCTTGGCCACAACGTCTTCTATAAACTTTATGTCATAGATTATGTGGGATCGTGACGATAAAAATATCTATCTATGACTAAAAAAATAATGTTTTGTTCAGGGAATAAGTCAAATATTACAATGGACTCAATTGGAAATTTTAACCTTAAACCTATTTTCAAGCTCATACGATGGTGGTGCTCACTAACACTCCTTTGAGACAAGCCATCCACTAACCCAAGAAATCGGGTAGGCTGATGGCTTGGTCAATTGAGTTAGGGAAGTCTGATATCGTATATGAGCCAAGGACTGCAATCAAAGGGCATGCATTTTCTAATTTTGTAGCTGAGTTTACTTAGGCCGGGGCCGATGTTAAAAAAGATAAAGTTGTAATGTTGCCTAAGAAGATAATTTTAGGTCCGTCCATAATCGATGGTGCCACGGACGAACCTATTAAAAAAGATGTTTTGTTCAAAAATAGGATGGTTAATGAAGGTCCCTTCTCAAACGATAGTCCAGTCTAGAGTTTATTTATGGATGGATCCTCTTATAAAAGTGAGAGTGGGGAAGGACTCATATTATCGTCTCTAGACGGGACCGATATTGAATATACGCCGAGATTCAGTTTTAAGGCCTCAAACAACGAATTTGACTATGAATCTTTATTAACAGAACTATCCTTAGACAAGATGTTGAACATCGGCCATATGATAGTGCATATTGACTCTCAATTAGTGGTAAACTAAATTTTGGGGATCTACGGAGCCAAAGGTGAGATTATGTCCAAGTATTTGTAAAGGGTGAAGAAGATCTTAACCAACTTCAAGGAGGTGAAAGTGAATAGAGTCCATTGGCTTAAGAATAGATGAGCCGACGCATTAGCAAGATTGTCATCTACCATTTAAAAGGAGATCAAGAGGAGGACCATCCCAGTTGAAATCCTCTACAGGCCCAGTATCAATAAGGATGATAGTAGGATTGAATTTTATCTGAATTTGAACCTCGGACCTTCATTGATGGTTCATTTCATCAATTTATAAGAGATGGGGAGATACCAAAAATAAATATTGAGAGAAGAAAATTACGGTATAGAGATGCGAAGTTCACCATTATAGGAGGCATCCTATACAAAAAGGGCTTTTTACTCCCTTTACACCGATGTTTTCACCCTACTAAAGTTGATTATGTCCTACGAGATATCCATGAGGGGTCATGTATAAGAAATATTAGAGGAAGATCTCTCACGAAGAGGATTGTGACACAAGGATATTGGAGGCCGACCTTCGCCAAGGATGTAGTCGACCAAGTGAAAAGATGCGATAAGTGTCAGCGATATGCGATTATTCACCATCAGCCTCACCATCCACTCATATCCATTACTTCCCTATGGTCGTTTGTAATTTTGGGGATTGACCCGGTCGACCCATTTCCAAAGGCACCAGGCGGATATGAGTATTTGATTGTGGCTATTGATTACTTTTTTAAGTGGGTGGAAGTCGATGCCATGATTTTTATAACTGAGATGAAGTCCTTTAAATTTATCTGGAGAAACATCATTTGCAGATATGGTCTACCTCACACCTTAATTTCTGACAATAGGAAGCATTTCAAAAATAAATACTGAGAAGCATATTCAGAAAGAGTGGGAATAAAGCAATTTTATTCTTCACCTGGCCAACCTCAAGCTAATGGCCAAACTGAAGTTACTAACAGAACGATCTTATATGGAATTAAAAAGAAGTTGGAAAATGCTAAAGGACTATGGACGGATGAGTTACATGGAATTCAATGGGCCTACCGAACAATAGAAAGGACTCCTACAAGAGAAACACCCTTCATGTTAGCATATGGGTCAGAGGTCGTAATCCCAACTGAGCTAGGCTTACCCAGTCACAGAGTCCAGACTTACAACCCAGAAACCAACAATGAAGAAAGAAGGTTGGACCTGGATTTGATATAAGAAAGAATGAAAAAGCTAAGGTCAGACAAGTGGCATATTAACAAAGGATGACCAATTTCTATAATAAGAGGGTCAAATAATGGTCGTTAGCTGTGGGGGGATCTGATTTTAAAGAAGGTTTGGCAGAATTCGAACAAGTTGCACCCGACTTAGCATGGCCCATACAGGGGTACTAAAAAGGTTATCCTTGAAACATATCAGCTGTAGAACTTAGAGGGAAAAACTTTCTTCAACGCATGGAATGCAGACAACTTAAAGAAATATTATCAATAGACTTGTATACAGTTTATATCTCATCCTCTTTGTATTTATCCTTTTTATATATTGAATAACTCCAAGTAATGATTAAAAAAAGCACAAGTGTTTCCTCATATCTTTTTGTCCAATTATCCACTGCATAGTTCAATTGTTATAAGGTGAATAACATCATTTATATGGTGAATTGGTCTTACTTCACTCTCAATGATAGGAGAAATCATGATAGACTCATCTCATCCATGAACTCTTAATAACACCGAGAGGGGGGAATTATGTGACAACACAAGTTAGATGGTGAAAAACACAAAAAAAATCTATTTAACATCATTAATTTGGTGGTCTCTGGGATTAAAAATCATTAATTCGGTTATCCTTCTCATCTTGGACGAGAGGGGACTTGGGATTGACATCATTAACTTGGTGGTCTCTAATGACTTGAGAATTAACACCATTAATTTCGTGATCTCTGGGACTAAAAATTATTAATTTGGTTATCTCTCTCAACTAAGACGAGGGTAGAATGAGAGTGAACATCATTAATTTGGTGGTCTCTAATTAAATATCGTTAATTTGGTTATCTCTCTTTTGGCTGAGACGAGAGAAAATTTGAGAGTGAACATCATTAATTTGGTGGTCTCAAATTAAAAATCATTAATTTGGTTAGCTTTATCTCGCCTAAGATGAGAGCATACTTGAGAGTGAACATCATTAATTTGGTTATCTCTCTCTCTCGACTAAGATGAGAGAATACTTGAGAGTTAACATCATTATTGGTGGTCACTAATTAAAAATCATTTCATGGTTGTCTTTCACGGCTGGGAGAGTGTATGAAGAGACGAAACTCGTCCGCACACTTCTAAAAAGCGACAAAAAGGGATAAGAGTTGTACAAAAATCATTTATTGGTTATTACAAGTTCATTAATAGATGTACAGATGCAAAGCAAGTTAACAGTCATACAGATGCAAAGCAAGAAGATCTCCAAATTACGATTATGAGAGAATTTGTATTCCAAAAAGATAATTTCCATTCATCTTACTAAAGTGTTCACATAAAGAGATGACCATAAAACAAAATACTGTTAAAAATTAATGATAGTGTTAAACATCGTAAAGTTAGTTACATGAAAAAGGGAAAAAGGGCATAAAGGCCACATATGGTCGCCTTACAAATTAAATAAGATAAGAGATGTCTTTAGGCATGGCTGTCAGTCTAGTCGGCGGTGGTATCATCAACATCTGGACGAGTCTGGGCATCATCAGTAATTATATTGTCAATGTTCTTGGCCATCGATGGTTCCACAGTGAGAAGCTTAGCTTTGGACTCATTCAGAGCCGTCCCCACTGTCATTCACTTGCTTATTGGTTAGAGGTGGGGGACAACAAGCTTCTTATATCATATATGATTCAGGACACTTCTGCCAAGATCTAGCTAATTCGAGGTTGTATAAAATAGCTCAAGATAGGCAAAAGAGTTACGCAGATACTGATATGAGGCACGTGGAGTTTGAGGTGGTTGACCAGGTATAGTTGCATGTGTACCCTATGAAAGGAGTTATGATCTTTGGGAAGAAGGTAAAGTTGGCACCAAGATATGTAGGGCCTTTCCTGATTATTTGAGGATAGGGCCAATTGCTTATAGACTTGCTCTGCCAAAGAACTTACAGAGGATTCATGATGTCTTTCATATGTCATCATTGCATAAGTACCAGAGGAGTGAGATGGAATATTATCATATTCCGTTGGAGGATATTGATTTACAGCTCAACATAGGAGAGATTGATTTCTATCCTGGATCGAAGCAAGCATAAGCCGCGATAAAAGTAATGCCATTGGTTCATGTTCAGTGGGGGAATCATAATGTCGATGAGTCGACATAGGATGGGAGAATGATATACGAGAAAAATATCTGGAGCTCTTTATGCCAGGTATGTTTGGATTTTGGGGATGAAATTCGGTTGTTAGGGGGGAAGTATGTAAACCCCCGTATTTTTTAGGCATTTTTAAATTACACATGTGCATGTAATTTAACTAAATTGGAAAATTAAGTGAATTAGATAAATATTAATTAGTGAGTAAAAGGATTAATATTTATGTGATTATTATATTTACTTGTGTGATAAATAAACAAAATTATGTTAAATAACATTACAACGTAAGTAAGTACGGGTGTGATAGTATCTCATTCGAGACACACGTGTAGGGTCGTGTTGGGAATGAGATGAAAAGTTTAAGTTAGGTGACTCGAATGGTGATTTCGAGTGCAATAATGATTCAAAATTGGTTGAGATAGTTAGAATTAGGTACCGGGAGTTGCAAATGGGTTGCAGGGACTTTTTATGCTCAATGGGACTCGTATAAGGACGTTCGGGTCATTTTTCACATAGCACTTAGCCTAATTTACGGATTGAGGTTATATCCAAGGAAGGTGGATGGAGTGGGCAACCATTGCACCATCCAAAAGACTTAGGGTTCGAGAGAGAGGAGAAAAGAGAAGGAAAAATCCAAGAAAAAGATAGGAGGATCAATCCGGGAAGAGAATTGGAGTATTTTGGGCCTAGAACCATAACGTAAAAAGGATCTAAAGAGAAGAAATCTGAATTCCCAAAATAAAAAGGCAAGTGTTTATCTTGCTTTGATGGTTCCTGTAGTTTCAATATTTCATCTTGCTTTGATGGTTCATGCAGTTTTAATATTAAATATCAAGATTTGGTGTAAGAACACATATTTTGAGGTGGGATTTACATGTAAAATGGGATTTTGGGGAATGAAATTATAGAGAAATAATTTGAATGTAATCCCATATTAAATCTGAGATGATTTATGTTAAAAATATATGATCTTTAATGACAAATATGAGAATTGATAAAATCTTTAATTAGAATTAAAAAAGAAAATATTTTTTGATAAACTATGGTAAATCCCATTAAATATGTTTTCGGGTGAATCTAGACGTAAAAATGCATGCTATTACATTTAGGATTGATAGGAAGATTTGGTTTGGGGTTTGAATAATGTTGGATATTCATATGACTGATGGGAGGAGGGAGAAACTCATTAAATTTTAGCTCACTACTCATTGAAATCTAATCGTGTAAGGGAAAATAGTTTAGCTTAGTCTTAGAATTTATTTTATTTTCCACTTAGGATAGTTTGGCACATCCTGATACAAACGTTCACGTACCGTCACGACAAGCCGACTCCAAGATTGAAGACTTCATTGCATCCCACAAAGTATAAATCAACTTGTGTTTAAAATTATTCATAAAGTTATTTGGGATGTTTATTTTTTTATAAAAATGAGGTTGGATTTTTCAACTAATTTTTTTTAATCTCGTTCAAACTATATTAGCTTCTCATTCGAACTACCCATTGAATGAATATCTAACGAGGGCGTACTATTGGCATCGTTTGAAGGTCGCTTGAGGTTGGCTCAAACGAGATGGACTTATCGTTCGAACGAACTCTATTTTCATTCAAGTGAACTACCTTTCTCGTTCGAACGAGCCTTATTTTGGTTCGAACGAATCGCCGCCTCAAATTTTGTGTAAGAGCTATAAATATCTGTTTCATTTCCAACTTTCATGGAACATTTGCCAAAACGATTTCTTTACATCTGTTGCAAAGGTTTCACCCCTTTTGGTTTATAAACACTTTTGATTCACAAACACATCCCCAAATATATTTGTGTGAATCCTTTTGAACCTTATTAAGATATACTTTATGGAGAGATCATCTCTATGACTGACTTATGAACCTGGAAGGATTACAGTTAAAGGCTGATCGGTGGATACCGAGAGTGGACAATCACCTGTGGACTGCTCATAATTGAGGAGTATTATTTTGAGTTCTACGAAGACTGTGCATTATGATTGTGGGTTATATCAAGTAGTATTGTAAGTAGAATATCTTGTAAAATTTATTTAGTGCTAAAAATGGTTTTGCCCTGAAAAGGGATTTTTCTTTAGTTTTCATGTGATTGCATGGTGAATTTATCTATCTTATCACTTAGATGAATGTCTTAGGATAATAAGATAAAATTGAATTTGTTTGATTCAACATTTATTTATATGAATCATTCCATTAAGATCGCAAGCGCACTCTCAAACCGGCTCAGTGGGCAGGGGCGAATCGATTCGCCCACTGAACTGTTTCGCGCAGCCATGCAAACTGGTTTGCTAGGCAAGGTTGTCTCAATTTTTTCTTTGTAGTTTTTTTATGCCCTTGAGGGTTCGACCTGGTTTATGAAGTTCAATAGGTGATTTAAGACTTTTGAAAATCCATAGGAGAGACTATAACCTACCTAGGATTAGACGGGAATAAAATTTGGAAACGAGATCAGGGGTGTTTTAGGGTGAATGACACTCTAGACATAATTTATGAAATCGAATTGGGATTTTGAAAAGAGTTAGGCTACGAGCTGGAGTAAAATAACTTAGTGGCTAGAATTATCATATTTCTGAATTTGTAATAAAAGTAAGTGAATACTTGAATATTCAGGAGTCGGGGGTAGACTCAGAAATTGTAGGCTAGGTGCCACAAGTGATTTATACATGCTTAGACGGTTTTATATATATAGTAGGATGCAACTCGCACGATGCATGGGCGTTTGATAAAAAAAACAAAAGAAGTACTTAATATTTATTTAAAAATTATCTCAATTTATATAATTGAGAATAATTGATAACATATCAAAATATATTTTTCTTATATCTTTATGGTGAATTGGGTAAATAAAAGTATCAAAATTAGGTGTTGCAATTTTACAACAAGATAATAATATGATTCAAAATATACCAAAATTAACAGTATATGTCTTGATCGTGTGGTGTTTATATAGGGATTTATTGGCATGAAATTGTGTCATTTTATGTTTATTTAAAAATTTTGACTTGTATTATCGTGTATGTATTATTTGCGTTTGTACTTTTGTTTCGTGCATTAACATATTCAGTTTGGCATAAAAATTATTAATTGTGCTATATGTTTTAAATGGATATTTTTTTGTGTTAAATCAAAAAATTGTGTTGTGTTCATATTCCTGTCATATGCTTTGAGGCCAAACACTAACCATTAATAATACGCTTACAAAAAATAATCATAAATAGAAGAAATTATTAATTTTATATTTTGAAATTATAAAAATATTTTGTGAACTCTCTAATTATACATTCATATTATGCTCATAATGATTATCTTCTACTGAATAGCCAAGCCAAGTTAATTTTTATACACGTTCATCACATATTTATTGTGCTTACGTATAAAAAACGTATATTCGCAACTTTAATATAAAAGAAAAGTTTGAGTACAAGATGTGCATTAATAAGAAATGAATAAAAAGTATAAATACGGTGGAGTTTCAAAACAAAAAGGAAAGGAAAATAATAAGAAGAAAATAAAGGGTAAAGAAAGATAAATGGAATTTTTTGAAGAGACCATACCATTGAAAGATTGAGGTTGTTAAATACATTATAAATTCGCCAAAAAGGTAGAGAAAATTAAACCCAGATGTAATGACATTATTGTCCGTTATCAATTTAGTACGTCGTATACCATTACAAGTTGCTATAAGTCGTCAAAGGATTGGGAAGCTTACATCTACAAATGACGAATCCGAATTACAAGAAGTCTTCAACATTCAAGCCCAACAAAGATGAATTTGGTAAAAAAATTTTAAGTTTCATTTACATTTCACATTAAAAGTGTTGGGATATTTTTTATAAAAGTTAAAATGGTTTTTGAAATTTTTATAAAAGGTTTTTATTTTTCAAAAACATTTTCTTATAAAAGTCTTGGATAAATATCTCCCAATCCCATGAACAGTTTTAAGGTTTGAGGATTCCAAGTTATTTAAAACTTTAATTTTTTTAAGGGGATTAGTGAGTGTAGTTCAAACAACGTAAAACCTCGTTCAAACGATATGGAGGTTCGCTCGAATAACGTCACACTTCGTTCGAACGATATAGGTTTTAGCTCGCATTTCACCGCTTTGATTTTTAATATAGATTGAGTGTCAGACTTCTGAATTTCATGTGGAGAAAAAATGATTTTCATATAATACATTTTTATACTATTCTCCAACCATTTGAGGGTTCATAACTTTTGTTTTACAATTCACAATACCAATTGCTTTTGTGTGAGTTGTTTTATGGAACCCAAAGCATAGTTTGCTATTGTTCATACTTTTTGGGGAAATCTCTACAATCAAGGACTGTCTGCTATTGTGGAGTGAGTCTCGAAGGAGTCTTTTGACTGCGTGCTATTAGGGAATGATGCAGTGTTTCTTGGTTGAAGACTAGACTGCATTTCATGTAGGTTTGCTGCGTGTGGACTTACTTTGTTTTCTGGGTTGACACTTGCACGCATATAGCTATTTGTGTTTAAGGGATGAATTGATTTGATTCATAAATTGACTTTGATCAAATAAGTTTGTGATTGGAATTTTCACAAATATTGAAATCAGTATCACACACAGTCTTCCACCAGAAAATGTTTCTTACAACTCGTCTCTGGCTTACTTTGTTATTTTGCTTAAAAAATGACAACATCTCCTGTTGTCAAAATAAAAAACACCATAAAAAATTAGAACCAATAACCCATTGTGATTCAATCACCATTGAAAAAGAACTCGGATCACATACCCATATTCTCCCTTCACACACCTTCAAAGTAAAAATCTTTCACAACTTCTCTAAGTGGACAACTTATACTCTAAATAAAATTAAGGCTCAAATCCCCAAGCAAACTCACGTGACTCTACAATGTGGAATGATATTTATATTGGTAGTTATTTAGGGTGCCATGTGTCGTGTGAATGAGTAAAAAACCCACGTTCCCAAGGATTTCTACTCAACACCTTTGATGATATTAAATGTCCCAATCTTTCTCAAATACAAACTCTCTATCTAAATATTTACACCATCGGACCCCTCCGTGCACATCTAAAAACCTGGCTCGTCACATAAATGACCTCATCTAACAGCCTATGGGAGGAAGATAGGACCTGCATGATGTGAGTGGATAAACAGCTATCCAAATTTGTGATTTATGTTAGCTTTGGAGTATGGAACTTATGACAAAAGACCATCTTATGGAGTTTTGTTATGGTTTAGTGAATAGTTGAAAAAAATTCTTGTGGGTGTCACAACCGGGTTCTATTGGTGATGAGGTATGGGAGAGTCAAGTTCCGATATAAAATAGAGAATTGAGTGGAAATGGCAAAAAAGCATAAGGTGGAAGGGAATAAGACAGAAGAAAAATAGAGAAAGGTGGGCTAGTCGTTTGGGTAGTCTATTTACTCGATAATTTGTGATTCCTAGGCAGTGATATTTTTTTTATTAAAAGCTCTTTCAATTGTAGTTGTAGTAATGGGCATTAAAACCTATCATACTATCATATTAAAGATATAATATAGATACGTAATGAGAGAGATAGTGTGTGTGTGTGTTTGTGATTGATATATGTGAATATACCTACTCTATGGATGCTATCGTTGGAGGTTGCGTATAGTGGGCGGTCCACCCTAACGTGACCAGCATGTGTTGGGTCATTTACCCCTGGTCATAGGACTATTGCATGACCATTATATGTGAGTTTAGAGTCCAGTAGGGTAATTTAGTATGGTTATGACCCACGGACGTATGTCTTTGACTACCTCTAGTTATGTGTTTGAGATTTAGGTTTGATGGTGAGATTCCCACCCGGTGGCCCAGGAATGGTACGTGATATACCTGGAGCCTGATAGCATGCTAGGGAAGGCATATAGGAGGACAACTCGAGGGTGCTATCTATATACGTATATAAGAGTGTTATATTTATATGTGTGAATTAAATGAATGTGTGAACATTCATATTATAACTAGTGTAAAGTTACGTAAATCGGATAATGATAAGATTATAATTGACAATTATAATGATATAACTTATGTGATAGCTCATTGGGAACCAAAGAAAAGTAAAATATGTGTAGCACAGTTTGGCTAGAAGTTAGGGTGGGGGGATATAATAGTAATGGTACTAGTTAGGTAGGATAGCATAGCTAGGGTTCTAAAATACATGCGTTATGTGCGCAGTATAGATGAGGGATGAGGATTATCTCATGTGATTGAGACACCAGTTTAAATATAAACGATTATGTTGCATATTCATTAATGCATTTTAAACACTTTCAAGATATTTTTAATTGTTTTGGGGGTCTAGTCCATATCAAAATCGTTTTCAAAACCTTTTAGGTACTCAGCCATAGGGATGCCAAGCGTAGCTATCTTTCCATTCTGACGATGATACAACAGTTGTGGATGACTGTAGGCCTTAACTAGATGTTTCTGTCTTTGTCATCTCGATAGTATTTCCTTTTAGTTATTTATTTTGGGCATGTTGCCTATTGCTAGATGTCTTGAGTATTCAGATTCTATTAAGTTATTTTCATTATTAGTTGGATGACTGTATTCGGAGATTATCGAGATTTATTCGATTATTTGTTTTATTTCATCATCAGTATTCGAATTATTATTATGGTGAATTTTCATTTAAATGGTGGCATGGTTAGTTGAATGATTGTATGTTTTAATAAGTTCAATTAATAAGTTTTAAACTTTTTAATACCAGGCCTAATAGGTTATCAGTAATTAAATTGATTTTCGATAGTGATGCTAAAAATGAACCAGATCGAGATTCCTGTTTTATTTTAGTAAAGGACTGATCACTTGTAATTTGAATAGGCGAGGTCTCACAAATACTCACACCGTGCCCATATGTTCTCGACTCTCTAATTACACTTGATTTTCCTATTTTTCCAATTTCAGACTTACCACCCACTATTTCACTTGTTAATACATCATCCGCTAATATTCATCACTTTCCATCTATCTTTGATTCATCTCCTACACCTTCACCCTATATACCATCCACTACAATGTGTCTGTTGCCTATCATCGATCCGAATTGAATTACCCAGGTTGTGGACCTTCTTGTCTCCCCACCTGTTCTGCACCCAATTATCTCAGTCACTCCACTTACCAATGCCCACCCCATAACCACACGGTCTAAATCCAAATCTATAAGTCCTCCTCACATTCTCCTCACTTCTTTTGCACCTGATTTATCTGAACCTACTACTCTACAAGAGGATAACATTAAGCCTTATTGGCTCACAGCTATAACCGAGGAGCTCCATTCTCTTCATTATAATCATATGTGGGGATTGGTCCCTTTTCATTTCGGGATCCATCTTATTGGTTCGAAATGGATTTTTAAAAGTAAAGCATATGGCTCCCTTGATCGACATAAATCCAAACTTGTTGCTAAAGGAAATCGACAAGTCAATTTTATTGATTTTAGGGATATGTTCAGACCTGGAATTAAGCATGCCACCATTCACTTTGTTTTCTCTTTGATCATTTCTTCCAATTGGTCCATTCGCCAATTCGACGTAAAAAATGCCTTCCTTCAAGGTGATCTTGAAGAACTCGTCTGCATAAAACAATCTTGGGTTTTTTCTAATCCCTTTCTTCTTACTCATGTACACTGGGTGAATGGCCTCAAACAGGATCCTTGCGCTTGGTTTCACAAACTTAACTCATATTTGCATCATTTTGGCTTCCAATGCAATAGGGATGACTTTTCATTGTTTACCATTCACTCTACCTCAACCAAACTTTTAGTTCTTATGTAAGTCGATGATATCATCATTATCGATCAAGAATAGCTCATCTCGATAAACTCACGACCCAATTCATCTCTGTTATTTCTCTTAAAGACTTGGGAAACTTGCATTACTAACTTAACATTTCATTCAGTAATTTAATAGTGGTCTCTTTCTCAATCAACATCACTATATTACTAGTTTTGAAAGTGAGTGATTAATTAATGGCGTTAACTTATTAATTTTATATGCGAACCCACACCATTTATTAATTCTTATAGCCCTAAAACATGCAACTATATGATTCAAAACGTAAATCAAGAAAGCATGCAATCAAAACAGAGTTTCAGGAAAAAAAAACTTTTGGGTAAAACCTTTTATTCACTTTATAAAATTTATAAATCACGACTTACAGATTTTATAAATGAATCTACTATGATTATCGCAAGAACCCCAAATATCGCAGTTTTCCTTTAACAGTGACCCTCATAATAATCACAAGAACTGTAGCTCTCCTTGAGTCTCAACCTTCGTCTTCAGTAGTTATCCCTTCGAGTTTCACAAGTCAGCCATGGAGATACCTTCTCCACAAAGGTTGTATATGCAAGGATATAAACTATAGGGTTTAAACTTGATTCACTCAAAGCTATTCTGGAAATGTGATTTGTGAATCAAAAAAAGGTTTTACAAACTCAAAAATTTGAAAACCTTTGTAAAATATGTGCAGAATCGGTTCTGGCAAAAGTCTTAACGAAAACAAATACGAAACATATATTTATAAGACGTTTACAAATTTCGAGTTTGCATCTCATTTGAATGAATTTTAAAGATTATTCCAATAAGAATGGCAATTCGTTTGAACAAAATAAATCTCGTTTAAACCAATCAGCCATTTCGTTGAACGGAGTTTAAATGACCTTCAAACGACCTTAAATAGTATGCCCTCGTTCGATGTTCAATCGAAATAAAATTTAAACGAGATTTCTAAAAAATAGGGTCTCGGTAGAATGAGATTCCCATCTCATTTGAACGAGATACGCGAACTCTGAAAAAAATTAATAAAGAAAAATTCCTCAATTTTTCAAAAAGAAAGCCTTGTTCTAGTTTTAAATAAAATTCACGCATCCCAAAATAAATTCAAGGAATAAATTTAAGCTCTAAATAGTTTTATACGTTCATGATGTGGAGATGCTTGAAAGATAGAGATGTTGGATCTTTGGACTTCGTGTCGGCTTGAATCAAACGGTAGCAGGATATATGCCAAAAACTAAGCTAGCCTAAGTTATGAGCAAATTATACTCTTACAAATCTCCCCCTTTTTTGGCTATTCCAGTACAAACATAAAATTTAAATTCAAATTACATGAAAATCGCCTAAGACAATGAAAATATCCTAATACCCTCCCAAACCCTAAAATGGATAGGTACAAGAATAAAGATATCATTAAAATAAAGTCTTCAAATTTCCATTTCTTCTTTGTTTTCTCTTAGACACTGCGTCTTCATCTAGTGTAATGCAAATATGATCTTCCAAAAGTACCTTCACACATGAAAAAGAAAATACCCCGTAATGCATCGAGTTTTACATATGTAAAATCAAATGCATTAAACATTCTCCCCCATAAATCAAACTCCCCCGTAATTTGTTCTCCCCCTTTTATTTTGTCCGAAATAGAGAAGGAGTAAACATTAATCATGAAATATAGGGAACATCACAAAAAAGAATAAGATATCATCATAAAAATATGAATGAATAATCATGTAATGATAATTTCAAAGGTTCCACAAACTATTTTTGAAACTTTTAAATTTTTTAAGAAAAGATTTTACAAATACAATACAGTATGGAGAAACATAAAGATACCCGAATCATGGAAACGGAATGTAAGGGAGTGTACACATTCTATAGGTTAATCAATATAGACAAACATAATATATATTCACGAAGGAATGAGACACCACTAATGTAAGATCTCAAAGTCTACCTTAAGTGTAAAAATGGTGAACTCAAGTGAAATCTCCTTAACCTATTCAACTAATTAAGATCGTGAGTGATTTTCATACCAATGACGCCCAAAACTATGTAATGCTTTATGAGAATTTTTTTGAATGTGAAAACCCATTAATCTTCGACTTAACTCCCTCAAAACTCACATATTGAATTTTTTCTCTCATTTCTTTTTTAAGAAATCAATGCTCATATGTAGCGAAGCATCAATGTTCTTTGAAATTGGCATGGCACCTTTTTTTTGTTTTTATGTGCATTTAATCTTTTAGTCTCTTTTCTTTTTGCAAATGGTAGCTATTCACGCAAAGTCAACTGTCTTTCGTAGCCTAATTCCATTGGTTAAAATATACTAATTTTACCGAATAAATGATTTTCTATTTTTTTCAATTCGGGCAATGGTTCATACACACACTACTTTTATTATCTCGTTTTTCACATTTGATTCGTTTTAAAGGAAGGATTGAGATGAAAATACTACAAAGGACGCGTAAAAGGTAATGCAATACTCAAATGCATTATAGGTGACAAGGACTCAAACATGTAGCAAGTAGTTATCATATCACATCTTAATGACTCCACACATTATAAAGCACATAAATGAAATAATGTTATGTCTCAAAACAATATAAAATAGTCTCATGGATATGGAACGAATGGGTGACTCGAACATCTTTATTGTTCATCCACATATGGTGTTTAAAAAAAATTCAAAACTCTTTTTGTTTTTTTCAAAAATTTTATCAAAAATACAAACTTTTTGTCACCTTTTTCTTAAAAAGAAACTAAAAGTATTTTTCCAAAAATTTTCAAGAAAAACAAAATCTTTTTGGATTTTTTGAAAAATATATCAAAATGATAAATATAAGTACAATGATAGTACAATCTAGCTATAGGCATGTATAATATGATCATGTAAAATACCGTATTCTAGTAAAAAGTGTCAACCTCAATCATTAGGCCCGAAAGAGTTCTCTAAAGGAGATGACATCCTATTAAAAACATCCATTAATTTTTGTGAAGTCTTGACTAAATACTTTACTTGCTCTCGAAAACTCTCAAAATATCTCCTGTGATGTGCGGGAGCATGCAGAGTATCATGCATGGGAGCACGTACGGGAACACATGTGGTAGTATATCGTGGAAGATGCCTATAAGACATTCTCCCTAACTTAAAATAAAATTCCCTAAGGTGACCTCTTTGCTTGCAATGGTAACACACATAAACGGGCTTAGGTTCACCTCTCTCAAAATGTCTAGGATGAGCTCTCCTAGGTGGATTCACATGCCTAGGTGGGTTAGGTTGAGGTCCATATAGATATAACATAAACTCGGGAACCAGTTCTAGTGCATAATGGGAAGTAGATGCACCATCATAACTGAAGTTGCAGGGTTATATGGTCTTAGTTTAATTCGTAGAATACACACACACACTTAATCCAATTTTATTATTTCTATGAAAGATGTATTCTTCTAACTCAATTTTAAATTTAGTTTAACAAATTTGCAAGAACAAAATTACAATTAAATTCATTTTATCCTAATCATGCATCTAGGTGATATGATAAAATGAAAGTGCGCAAATCCCAACCACAACACGCCGATGTACGAGGAAAACCCAAATGGGAAAAACCTCGGACGGCTGGGCCTAGACAAAATCCACTACAACAAAAGGTTTTACAAGAGACTCAAAAGACTTACAGACATTGACTCACTCAAGACATGCTTATGTCGTCCTCGACCTATGAAGTTGTAGTCCGCGAAACTCCAACACGTTTGCTCAACACTCCTCGTGTTGCAGTATCCACCGAAGCCCAAAACCACCATCTCCTCGAAGCTTGAATGCAGAAATCCACCGCAATCTTGCTTGTTGAATGTGAATTGATGAAGGGGTTTTGTTTTGAAAAATTGATAAAAATGTTGGAGAGATTTTTATCAAAAAGGTTGGAAGTTATGGAAAAAAGTTATCTTTCAAAAATGATCTTCCTTAAGTTATAAAACTGAATTTTCGTCCATTAGAAAATAACTGAAAAAGTAGTGGGCAAAAAACAGTTGTAGAAAAAACTGCATTAAAAAATAAGTTTAAAAAATCAATTCTGGCGAAACTCGTTCGAACGAGTTCGTTCGAACGACATGTCGTTCGAACGACTTATCTAACGGCGTGCCAGTTTAGGATGGTTAGATGTCGTTAGAAATCTCGTTCGAACGACGTTTCTAACGAACTTCTAACGAACTACTAACGAGGCACCACTTCGTTAGAACCAGGTCGTTCGAACGACCTGGGTTAAACTTCGAACGAGAATCTGATTTTTGCCCAAAATTTTTCCAATTTAATTCAAGGACTTTTTCAAAATTAATATAGCTTATATATGAACATTTGCTTATTTGAAATTTCTTGATTAGTCAAAATACTCCAACTTATAAAAATGTATTTAGGTCATATACCTTCGTAGGATATATAGCACGGTATGAATATTGATGATGCGTGAACTTTGAATGCGGTGCTTGAATCCTTGTGTTGAATGATCGTTGATGCAGTATGACCCAAAAATGTTTTGTCCAACGGAATTAAGCCAATATAACAAATGACTCGATTGGAAATTTGTCCTTACAAATCTCCCCCTTTGGCTATTCCGGGACAAAACAAAATAAAAAATAAATAAATAAAAGATTGAATTTGCTAAGCCAGCCGTCAAGCCGTATCTAAGTCCCGTCCCAAAAACCCAAAAAAAATACAGACACAAAGACAAGACTGACGAGCTGCAAAGGAGTAGGAGATGTATCCTACACACATGAAACAACAAATTCATAAACGCATGGGGAAATAGAGAGATGTTATATATAAGACAATGCGATAGAATATTTTGTGCATGGTGCGTAAATGCCTCAATATTCAATATGAACAGTTTAACTCCCCCTTAATTGTGCATAAGGTCAATATTAGAATCAATTTGGAAATTTAATTATAATAACTTAATTCAATTCAATTATTATTAATTGCAATGAATATGAAATGTCAATTAAATTACCCAAATTTATCAAACTCCCCCTAAATATGAAGTCATATTAAGTAAAATTTTCTCCCCCTTTTTGCCCTGAAAAGACAAAGGGATAAGGGGGCCTGCAAAAGAAATGAGAATAAATAACAAGGCAGGAAATAGAAATAATGAAGAATAATAGTGACATACTAAGACTGCATTAAGGAAGGGGAAATGGGAAATAGGTAAGGTTCATACAATGAAAGAACTAAAGTAAATAAAACCAATACAAGAGATAAGAAATCACTCGGCCTCACAAACAAAAATAAATAGGAAATGAGCCAAGGACATCAAGAGGCAGGATCAGCAGGTGGAGTGTCATCGGGAAAAGAGCTGGTACCGGAAGAACCTGCCCCGCGGCGCATCTCCATATGGCGGAGGGCAGAAAGATGCTCTAAGAGGAGAGAGTCCCGACGAGCCTGGGCTTCATCCCGACGTGCCTGGGCTTCCTCCCGGGCGGCTTCTCGACGGGCTTGGGCCTCGCGGTCCTGCTGCATAGTCATAATGAGCTCCTGCATAAGTGTGCGGTCCTGGCGGCGGTCCTCCTGAAATTGTTCCACCTGTGAACGCAAAAACATAAAATCCTCCGACGCAACGGGTGTGGGAAGCTGGGAAGGGGCGGGGTGATGGACAGAGCGGGAGGGAGCTGGACGACTGGGAGCGGGGTGAGATGAGGTGGCGGAGTGGGAGGAGGCGGAGGGGGTGAGGTGAGGAGTATTCGGTGGCAAATGACCACGGGAGCGACTAATGGAGGTGAGGTCAACGGTTTGGTATTTTGGGGTGGGGATATCGGTGGACACACGGGGGCAACCGGCGGCAAGACAAATACGGGTGATAAGGGCTACAAATGGGAGGGCCTGGCGGGAAGAACCCTAACAGACCGGATCACGCTATAAAGATAGGAGGGAAGGTCAATGTGGGCCCTAATGCTTATAGAAAACATGAGATCCACGTGTTGTTTGGTGATTTGGGAGGTGTTGGCACGAGGGAGAAGGCAGGCACAAACGATCCAATTAAGGACCATAAAATCGGGATGTAAATTTTTATGAAAAATAGTAACCGTGCCGGAAGGAAGAATCCTAAAAACGGTGTTAAAAACTAGAGTAGGATCGGGGGTGGTCTCGGATGTCCATGGAAAAGAGGGATTATTTACCCGAGGGAGGGGAAGGATTTGAGCAATCGAGTCGGGAGTGACTAGAATCTCCCGACCTCGCACCCGAGTGTAAAGATGAGTATCCCTATTAATCAGGCTAAAATAAAATTCCCGTACTATGTCGGGAAAAACAACATCGGTGAGGGAGAAGAGTGGGTCCCACCCTAAATTAGATAACCATGAATGCACGTTTGTGCCGTGGAGGGAGGGGAGATTAATCACTTTCTCCCGTACAACAGAACGGGTTGCAAACCCTTGGGTGTGATAGCGGGTATGTTGGGAAAGGGTGCGCCAACGGAGTTTTAGGTCGGGAATACTCCGGGATTCCTCATCCGAGGACGTGGTGCGTTCCTCGGGGGAATCGCTAAGTCGGCGTTGGCGGCGATTACAAGCCATGGAAAAACTGATAAAAACTAGAACCTACCCGAATACAATCCAATCGAACCACCGATTACACCAATAAACGAACAACCAATCAGCAAAAATCCCATACTCCTTGAGAAATAAAAAATAAAGGAAAAATAAAAAATTTGATTAAAATAAATTCCATGAATAGTAACTGAATGTGCATTTTAAAAAATACAATATTCATGGGAGATATTTTAATCAGGGGCAACATATACAAAGATACAAGAAAGGCAGCCCCCAAAAAAATGTGGGATATACACATGCATATATAGACAAGTTGGGAAAAAAAATTGAGAATCGATTGGTGAAAATTGGCCCCAACAGTAGAAATATATATATAAATATAGAGATATATATAGATATATAGATATAGATATATATATATATATATATATAGATATGATATGCGTGTGTATATCAACATTGATATATATAGTAGAAATTTCAGAAGAAAGCGAAATATAGATTATAGAATAGTTATATAATTTATATATATAGATAGATAGAAATATATATATACATATATATATAAGTAGATATATATCGTAAGAGAGTAAAAGAAAAGAAAAAAAAATACCTGGAATGGAAGGAGAAGAAGCAGCACAAATTCGTGGAGGAGGGAATGGGTGAAGAGTTGAGGAAATAGGAAAGAGGGAAATAGAAAGAGAGTGGGAAGAGGGATAAAATCGTGGGAGAGAGAGAGAGAGAAATGTAGAGGGGAAAGTGGAAGAGAAGGGTGAGAAAAATCTGGGAAAGAGGGGAAATGGGGTATTGGAAATCGTGGGTTTGAAAAAATGGGAGAGGTGGCAGGTTTTGGGGGAAGAGGATCTGACCGTTTTAACTGCAGGTCGTTCGAACGAGTAATGTCGTTCGAACGAGAGGTTCGAACGACGAGACAGCCTCGGGTCGTGAGATGCCTCGTTAGAAGGTGGTTCGAACGAAAATTGTCGTTCGAACGATATTTCGAACGACGAGACAGCCTCGGGTCGTTAGATACCTCGTTAGAAGGTGGTTTGAACGAAAATTGTCGTTCGAACGATATTTCGAACGACGAGACAGCCTCGGGTCGTTAGATACCTCGTTAGAAGGTGGTTCAAACGAAAATTGTCGTTCGAACGATATTTCGAACGACGAGACAGTTTGGGGCTAAAAAATGTCGTTAGAAATCTCGTTCGAACGAGAATTTCTAACGAAAATTGAAAATTTTGAAAAAAAATGTGTTATAAAATAGATTGAAAAATACCATAATATCAGGAATTGGGATGGCCAGAACATTTCCAAAAATGTGATTGTATTAATCCTAGCTCGAGCCAACATATCCAAATGGTGGGAGCGGAAATGTAGGGGTGTGAACAATACGCGTGAGAGTCTTTAGCCACAACATTTGTACAAGTGCGTAATGCCAAACAATATATACGAGCAATATTCACTCAGATGAGCCTTGTGTCAAAAATGAAATATTGTTGAACACTGAACCACGAATGTAACAAGCATACAAAATAGATGATTCTCTCGCCAATAAAGTCACAAGAAGAAAGCAATAAATTAATGAAATGTGCATGCCCGTTGATCTTCAACTTATATCTCCCAAAAATATCAAATAGATTGAGACGAATCTTTTGAAGACTCAATCAAGCCTATTATTTTGGCTTTGCATTGTATATATATCATTTTCAATGCTTCTATTTTAGTCACACATCTGAATATGCAAATGGAGGCTTTTCACGCAAAAACTTTGATGTTTTTCGCAGCTCGGTTCCATTGCTAGAAATGGAAATCAACCGGAAGAATATGGTCATTTTGTTTGAATCCGGGCAACGGATGATCATGCACAATTTCGATTGCTTATAATGGATGTGACAGGATTGAGAAGACAACACCAAATCTCACTTTGCAAGTACAATGTGAACAAGATATTCGAAATATTCCGTGTACGGTGTGTGCAAAAGGCAAATATGTGAGGAAATCACAACATTATATATCATAAAACAAAGCATTATTGTGCACAAGATAAACCATGTATGGATTAACTATTCATCGTAGGCCACGTGAACATGGAAAAAGATAGGGATTTGAATACATCGACCACAAAGCCATATGGACAAAAGTTTTGATAGCATTATCTAACCATTCCCGTTTTCCTTGAAAATGAAGAAAATAAAAAATATTTTTGAGTTTTTTGAATAAAATATATACAAAGGAAATCTAGTTCATAGGTAAATAGATATGCAAGAGAAGCAACCTAAACTAGATAAACGGCTTCGATCTCAATCAATGGAGCAAACCCCAATTGAGTTCCTAAGGTTTTCAAACCTAAGGGCATCTAGAGGTTTAGTAAAGATATCGGCCAACTGTTGATTGGTAGGAACGAAGCTTAGAGAAACAATTTTATCTTCAACCAAGTCACGAATGAAATGTTCACGGATCTTAATATGCTTGGTTCTAGAATGTTGAACGGGATTACGGGAAATATGGATTGCACTAGTATTATCACAATATATAGTCATAGTGCCTTGGGAAATGCCGTAATCTTCCAACATTTGTTTCATCCAAATGAGTTGAGTGCAACAACTCCCAGCGGCAATATATTCGGCCTCCGCCGTGGACAAGGAGATAGAATTTTGTTTCTTGCTCATCCATGAGACAAGTGCACTTCCAAAATAGAAACAACCGCCGGATGTACTTTTACATCCATCAACATCTCCTGCCCAATCGGTATCTATCCAGCAGTAGATCCTTTAGATTCAACGTCAACTATGCTACAACCTCGGATCGTTGGTGAGGAACATTATGACACTGCGCAAATGGTTAAGCAAACTTTACAACGTTACAAAGAACTTCAGGACATTATAACTATCCTTGGGTTGGACGAATTATCCGAAGAGGCGTCTAAATATGCCGATAGACAATCATTGGTGTCAAAGGAGTACCAAATGCCAAAAGACAGGGTCCCACTAACATATTTGATGATACGTTTAATAGCAAGTAAGTGAGACTCTTTTGGTGCGGCTTGATAACGAGCACAAACTCCTACACTAAAGGAAATATCTGGACGACTCGCAGTTAGGTAAAGTAAACTACCTATCATACTTCTAAAGAGTGTATGATCTACATCTTTTCCATCGGTGTCTTTACTAAGTTTAATAGAGGAGCTCATGGGAGTACGAGCATGTTTAGCGGATTCCATATTAAATTTCTTAACAAGGTCTTTAGCATACTTAGTTTGGGACAAAAATATTCCATTTTTGAGTTGACGAACTTGAAGACCTAGAAAGAAGGTAAGTTCACCTACCATACTCATTTCAAATTCATTGTGCATTTCTTTGGAAAAAATTTGAGTATGTTTATCACATGTAGACCCAAACACTATGTCGTCGACATAAACTTGAGCAACAAGAATACCTTTTTCATTTCGCCGAACAAAAAGTGTCATATCTACTCCCCCTCTCAAAAAGCCACGAGAAAGGAGATAAGAAGTGAGTCTTTCATACCAAGCACGGGGGGCTTGTTTTAAGCCATATAAAGCTTTCTTTAAAAAGAAGACATGAGTAGGATGAGTTGGGTCCTCAAACCCTTTTGGTTGTTCAACATATACTTCCTCTTGGATAATACCATTTAAAAAAGCACTTTTGACATCCATTTGATATAATTTAAATTGAAGATGACATGCGATGGCAAGTAAGAGACGAACCGATTCTAACCTAGCAACCGGAGCAAACGTTTCTTCAAAGTCAACACCTTCTATTTGAGTATACCCTTGAGCCACTAATCTAGCCTTGTTTCGAACAATGACACCATTTTCATCCATTTTGTTTTTAAAAATCCATTTAGTGCCAATGACATTGGTATTAGAAGGCCTAGGGACTAATTCCCAAACATCATTTTTCTTAAATTGAAACAATTCTTCTTGCATAGCATTAATCCAATGTTCATCTTTTAGGGCTTCTTTATAGTTTTTAGGTTCAATAGTAGAAGTATAACAGAGATAAGTAACTTCATTTTCTAATTGCGCCCTAGTCTTGACACCTACCTCAGGATCTCCTATAATTTGTGAAGTATCATGATTTTTACTCACCTAAGGAGTAACTTCCCTTTTATCGGTAGATGGAACACCCAAATCATTTTGAAAAACAATACTTTCATCATTTGACTCAACATCACACTCACATGATAAAACTTCCTCATTATTAATTTGTGTGGCCGGAGCATCATCTTTTATGACCACATTAATGGATTCCATTACTTTAGAGTTGCTTAAGTTAAAGACTCTAAAAGCTCTACTATTTTGAGAGTATCCTAGGAAAATACCCTCATCACTCCTCGAGTCAAATTTTCCTAGAAGTTCTCTATCTCTAAGAATATAGCATGGACTTTCGAACACTCTAAAATAGGACAAATTGGGTTTCTTACCCGTCCACAATTCATAAGGAGTTTTGTTAGTGTTAGGACGCAAATAAACTCTATTAACCGTGTGACAAGCAGTGTTAACCGCTTCAGCCCAAAACCTACGAGCCACATTTCTTCCAAGGAGCATGGATCTTGCCATTTCTTGGATCGTTCGATTTTTACGTTCAACTATACCATTTTGTTGAGGGGTTCGAACGGCCGAGAATTCATGTTTTATTCCTATTTCATCATATAAGGCATTCACACCGGATTCCTTGAATTCGGTTCCATTATCACTCCTAAAGCGGTTTATAGTAACACCGTGAAGATTTTGAAGAGCTCTACATTTAACAGTAAGAAAGTCAACTGTTTCATATTTCTCTCTCAAAAAGCCTACAATAGAGTATCTAGAGAAATCATCCACCATAACCAAGATGTATCTTTTTCCTCCTATACTCTCGGTACGAGTAGGACCCATAAGGTCCATGTGTATCAATTCTAGGACACGAGATGTTGTTATCGAGTTTATCTTTTTATGAGGACTTTTGGTTTGTTTACCAAATTGACACGGTCCGCAAATGGTGGATGTTGGATTTCCTAGTGGCGGTAAGCCACGAACAAGCTCTTTTCTCACAAGTCTGTCAAGATCTCTAAAGTTAACATGACCTAATCTTTGATGCCAAAGATCGGTAGAAGAGGTTTTTACATTATTGCAGACTAAAGAAGATTTTGGAATGATGCCATAGCAATTGTCACTGGTTCTAACACCATGTAAAATCGGTTCACCTGATTGATCATAAATGATGCACTCCGATTGACTAAATTTCACATCAAGATTATCATCACACAGTTGGCTAATACTTAACAAATTAGCCTTTAGACCCTCAACATAAAGAACATTTTCAAGTTTTGGGAAACCTGAGATTTCAATAGAACCTCTACCAATAATTTGGGACTTGCTACCATCCCCAAAAGTAACTTTACCATCTTTATGGTTTTCGAGAGTAGTAAAAAGATATTTATCGCCCGTCATATGTCTAGAACAACCACTATCAAAGTACCATTGAGAGGTATTTTGGGCCTTAAGAGCAACGTGAGCGACAAAAGCTTTCTTGTTTTGATTTTTCTTAACCCAAGTTTGAGTAGTTTTCTTCCCTTGATTGGCTCTAGTCTTATAATTAGAGTTATTTCTTTTGACATTAGAGAACCTAAGAAACTCTTCCATTAGATTTTTAGAAGTATTGACAAGGTACTCAACTTGACTCTTAAGATTAGCTAAGGAGCTGTAAGGTTGTTTTGAATTTGTGAATTGAGGGTTCTTTCCAAGTTTATAGCAAAAATCTTTAAGGTGACCCTGTTTGTGACAATATGAACATACATAAGGTTGTTTTGGGCCAGCTTTTAAATGTTTCTTAGAGGGATTAACTTTAGGAACATTAGATTTTGTAACAAACTTAGCAACAGGTTCAGTTTTGACTTTTGAAGAATTTCCTTCTTCATATCCTATTCCCTTTCTTTCTTGATACCCTTTCTCCTTATATCCTAAAACAGGACCTAGAAACAGTTTTCCCATTCTTCCTGAATTGTCCTCGAGTGTGACTTTAACTTCACGAGAGGACTTGAGATCTTTTTCAAGTTGGAATATTTTAGTTTCTAGAGATGTTCTAATTTCATGAGACTCATTAAGTTCTTTGTTAGCACTTTCTAAGGAGATAATCAAGTCACATTTTTCTTTGCCAATCACGATAAGTTTTTCAGAAAGATATACTTTAATAGCCTCGAGTTGACTGACTAAGGCCTCCTTCAGGCCTTTCAACTCTTTTTCTAAAGTTAAAACTTTCAAGGTTAATCTTTTGTTGACTTTTTGAATGCGAAGAGATTCATTGTAGAGTTCGGAATAGGCAGTTTGTAGTTCACTCTCATCTATATCACTGTCACTCTCTTTTTCATCACTACTAGTAGAATGAGTAGAAACCACCTCTAGATTATGTTCAGAATTGTCAACATTAAGGTTTGACTCACACGAATTACTAGCAAGGCTCTCCATAAAGGCAGTGAAGTTATTTCTAGGAGAGTTAGAGTCATCAGAGTCTTCAGACTCATTATCACTGTCGCTTAAAGTAGCATTGTAAACGGCCTTTTCTTTGCCTTGTCTTTTAAGTTTTGTGGGACACTCGAAAGCTCTATGACCACGTCCCTCACATTCAAAACATCTTTCCGAATCATCCTTCTTAAAGTTGTCTTTATTGAACTTCTTTGAATCCTGATTAGTGAACTTTTTATTTCCTCCTTTGTTTTTATTCTCAAATTTAGGTTTTTCAAATTTGGAGTTTTGTTTTTTAAATTTGAGAAATTTTTTAAACTTTTTGGCAAATAAGGCTATATCATCAGAATCAAAGTCAGACTCATCAGAATCAGACACATCAACTTTCTTAACTTTTAAAGCTACTCCCTTATCTTTCCCTTTGTTATCTTTAGGAAACATATCAAGTTCATACGTTTGCAGATCACCAACAAGTTCTTCAAGTTTTAAGGTATCTAGGTTTCCTAAAGAATTAAGTACAATGACTTTGGGAATGAAACGCTTAGGAAGACATCTAAGTATTTTCTTAACCACACGATTTTCAGGTATTCTTTCACCTAAGTTAAAGCAAGAGTTGACTATGTCAGATAAACGAGCATAGAACTCATCAAAAGTTTCAGTTTCTTTCATGGTGATAGTTTCAAATTGTGTAGTTAAGTTTTGAAGTTTTGATGCTTTAACAACACTCGTTCCCTCATGAGTAACTTGGAGAATGTTCCAAGATTCCTTTGATGTTTCGCACGTCATTATACGACGAAATTCATCGGGAGACACGGCACCAAATAAGGCATTTAATCCTTTTGAGTTAAAGTTACACCATTTTAAATCTTCCTCGCTCCACTGTTCAACTGGAGTCAAAATACGTTCATCATTAACAACCATTGTAGGAGGGGACCATCCTCTTTCAACAGTGACCCAAACACGTTCATCAATAGATTTAAGAGCGGATCTCATACGTGCTTTCCAATAGGTATAATTTGATCCATCAAATAAAGGTAGTCTATTCGACGAAAAACTATCCATATAACCTCCAGGATTCATCTAAATAACTTATAGAAACAAGCTCTGATACCAATTTGAAGTTGCAGGGTTATATGGTCTTAGTTTAATTCGTAGAATACACACACACATTTAATCCAATTTTATTATTTCTATGAAAGATGTATTCTTCTAACTCAATTTTAAATTTAGTTTAACAAATTTGCAAGAACAAAATTCCAATTAAATTCATTTTATCCTAATCATGCATCTAGGTGATATGATAAAATGAAAGTGCGCAAATCCCAACCACAACACGCCGATGTACGAGGAAAACCCAAATGGGAAAAACCTCGGACGGCTGGGCCTAGACAAAATCCACTACAACAAAAGGTTTTACAAGAGACTCAAAAGACTTACAGCCATTGACTCACTCAAGACATGCTTATGTCGTCCTCGACCTCTGAAGTTGTAGTCCGCGAAACTCCAACGCGTTTGCTCAACACTCCTCGTGTTGCGGTATCCACCGAAGCCCAAAACCACCGTCTCCTCGAAGCTTGAATGCAGAAATCCACCGCAATCTTGCTTGTTGAATGTGAATTGATGAAGGGGTTTTGTTTTGAAAAATTGATAAAAATGTTGGAGAGATTTTTATCAAAAAGGTTGGAAGTTATGGAAAAAAGTTATCTTTCAAAAATGATCTTCCTTAAGTTATAAAACTGAATTTTCGTCCATTAGAAAATAACTGAAAAAGTAGTGGGCAAAAAACAGTTGTAGAAAAAACTGCATTAAAAAATAAGTTTAAAAAATCAATTCTAGCGAAACTCGTTCGAACGAGTTCGTTCGAACGACATGTCGTTCGAACGACTTATCTAACGGCGTGCCAGTTTAGGATGGTTAGATGTCGTTAGAAATCTCGTTCGAACGAGGTCGTTCGAACGACATTTCTAACGAACTTCTAACGAACTACTAACGAGGCACCACTTCGTTAGAACCAGGTCGTTCGAACGACCTGGGTTAAACTTCGAACGAGAATCTGATTTTTGCCCAAAATTTTTCCAATTTAATTCAAGGACTTTTTCAAAATTAATATAGCTTATATATGAACATTTGCTTATTTGAAATTTCTTGATTAGTCAAAATACTCCAACTTATAAAAATGTATTTAGGTCATATACCTTCGTAGGATAAATAGCACGGTATGAATATTGATGATGCGTGAACTTTGAATGCGGTGCTTGAATCCTTGTGTTGAATGATCGTTGATGCAGTATGACCCAAAAATGTTTTGTCCAACGGAATTAAGCCAATATAACAAATGACTCGATTGGAAATTTGTCCTTACAATAACTTATTTCTAGCCTCTCAACATTACCCAAAGCGGGACTAAGGAGCATCTTTGCTACCTTCTTAGATGTGTCCTATAAAGTAACCTTGACCTCTTAGGAACGTTCAAGATCTCTTTCGAATTGGGATACATGGGCTTCAAGTTTCATACGAGTCTCCAATGAAGATTGAAGATCTCTCGTAAGACTAGCCACGGTGTTGGTTAAATCACTCTTTTCCCTACCTAATACGATCAACTATGCACTCAAAAATATCTTCACCTTCTCGAATTGAATCACCGACGCCTCACGCAGCCTCAAAACTTTTACCTATTTCTCCAAATCTAACACCCTCAGAGATAAATATTTGTTCAACTTTTTAGTTTTCAACGTCCTGGTGTACAAATCATTAAAAGCCTTTTGAAGATCCCCTTCTCCCTCACTTGCAATCTCATCCTCACCCTTACTAGAATGGCTCAAGACATCATCTTGGGATTTCACGTTTAAATATGTCCTCCTTGCAACAAACTCGAAGTGGTAATGTGACTAGACATGAACACAACACATGGTTCATGTGTTGATTCTCCCCCTAAATCAACCAACTCGATGTCACTATTTTTAAGAGTGGCTTTATTTGCCATCTCCTTGCCTGTTCTCTTTGTCATAGTGTAACACTTGTATGACTTGTTCCCTTTACCTTCGCACTCAAAATGCCTTATCTCTTCCTTTTTCTCACTAATATCCTTGACCTCATTCTTATTTTTGTTTTCCTCAAAAAACTTTTTATTGAAAGAAGTATTTTTGGAAATTTTGAGAAACTTTTTAAATTTTTGTAAATATGGCTAAGTCATCAACATCAAAATCACCCTCAGATTCAGACTCATATGCTCTCTCGTTTTTCTTTTTCTTAGCTTGAGTCTTTAAAGCTATCCCCATATCCTTAGGTTTAATGGTTTTAGGGAACATATCTATCTCATAAGTTTGAAGGTCTCCTGTGAGTTCTTCTAACCTAAGAGTGTCTAAAATCCCTAAAGAGTTAAGCACGGTGACCTTGGGAATAAAACGGGTAGGGAGTGACCTAAGAATTTTTTTAATGACCCTAATCTCAGGAAATTACTCACCCAAATTAAAACTAGTGATTACGATGTCCGAAAATCTAGCATAAAATTCATCAAAACTCTTGGACTCTAGCAGAGTGATGGTCTCAAATTGGGTGGTCAAATTTTGAAGCTTAGACGCCTTGGCAGTGTTGGTATCCTTATGTTTGAAATGGAAGATATCCCATGCTTCATTAGATGTAGTGCACATAATGATGCATCGGAAGTCATCAGGCATAATGGATTTAGAAATTTCATTGAGGTCGAGGAAGTTGTAAGTGCTCCATTTAAACTCATCATCAGTCCAAGAAGAGAATAGTTTAGGATTTGTGACATTATCAATAATGATCGTGGGAAGAGTCCACCCTCTTTCACAAATAATCCATACTTTTTCATCAATTTCCTTTAAAGTTGATCTCATTCGAGCTTTCCAATAGGCATAGTTCGATCCATCGAAAATTGGCATCCTATTATATAAGTTTTCCATCAAAAAATTTGTGATTTTTCAAAACAATTGATATCACAATTTTTTTTTGCAAAAAATCAGGATCTCATAATAATTTGGTGAAACCTACTCTGATACCAATTTGACAGTGCATAATTATGTAATGGTGTTAACTTATTAAATTCAGACGATAACCCACTGTTAGAAGTTGACTAAAACCATATTTTATGTAATAATTTTAGTTATGGATTTATTATTATAATAAAATTAGTTATTCTTATTTTAATGAGAATCATGTATGGGCATAATTTTTACAATATTTTATATATTGGCGATGTCTTTTATTCTGCCCAGTAGGTGTTCTGGTGTGTAGAGTACGACTTACACACAGAGGATCAGATCACCAGTTTTTATGGAATATAAGTTTTATTGTTCACAGTCTTAGATGGAACTAGACACGTCATCATTAGGACTGTAGTACAATATTTTAGTAGGTCTATCTCAATTACAGGAAACTATATAGTTTCAACTTATTGTGCTAGTACACTTTGTATGTATTAACGAGACCACTTTGAGGTCATTGTTTTTATAGTGATTTTATAAGACAATGTACATCTCGTGATTATTAGTTTTACTTAAGGCTCTTAATTTGGATATGATTGATGGACACAAGCACTAGTTATTTATTACTTTAACTTATCAGGTGAGATTCATTATTGGATCAATAATCTTAGTAAATTGGGTAATAGTGATTACTGTATGGTGAAAGTCTTTTATGGATGGAATCCACGTCTCGGTATAGAGACTGGTGATACCCCCTTGAGAAACTTATAAGTTTTGTATGTATCAAACCCTGCAGGTGGATTATATTAATCTGACACTACAAATAAGTTAAGTTGGACCGCTCAAGGACTTAACGAAGCTAATCAAATAAAATATCAGTAATTTATTTTATTAACGGGTTTCTATAACCTTAATGTGGGGAGAATTAAGTAATTAATAATGAGGAGCTCCTAATATAATTTTGAGTTAAGGAGTGGAGTTGCAATTATAATTATTTAGTGGTATTAATTATAATTAAGGGACTGAGATTAGGATTTGGGAGGGATTAAGTTTTCTTAGGCCCATTAGGAGCCACATCCTTATCTTTCCTTAGGGTCCCTACTGTAGCCTATATATATGCATCTAAGTCTCATTCTTTCTTAACCTAGTCGTCACTCTTGGATACTCAAAAGACCCGAGTTCATACTTGTGAGAAAGAGAGACAGCAGAGAAGAAAGAGGAGATAAGAAGGTGGTCATGAAATAGAAGTCCACCCTCTACTCGCAGCTACCCATATCAGAAATATAGTAGAATATCGTGAGGTGAATCGAGCCATCACATATTCTCTTCGTGATAGAACTAGATCAAATCAAAGAGATCTCGCAGGTAAATCCTAAATCTACCTTGTAGGATTTCACATATGTATAGTTTTTTTTGTAGTTCGATCTATACGCATTTTCAATAGACACTCGAACTTCCTCTCCATCAATTGGTATAAGAGCCTATTAATATTGCATATAGGTTGAATTCAACCATGTTATCCAATTAAAATAATTGTATATGTGCATGGATGTTGGGTAGAATATAGAATTGTGCTAACTTCTTTTTGTAGAGATCTAATCCCACCATTATAGTCACGTATTTATGTTTTTGTTTTATGTGATTGGATCCCACGATGGTTTATTCATAGTTATTCTTTATGCCAGATTAATGTAATATTGATGTAGAATTTGAACGCCTTCATGGAGGCATAAGACATCTATAATTGTTACTGGTTTTTTTATCGTAATTGTCAATGGAGGAGTGTGAAATAAGATCGGTGATCGGAGGCAGTTTTTGGCACAAAAATTAGTTTATACAATATTAAAAAGTTCTTAGAGGCAACATGAAGCATAGTGGTAACATAAAGCATTGGGTTTAAGGATGATTGTTGAGTTCAAGGATTGTCGTTGAGTTCAAGGATGACTGTTAAGAACTCTAATCTACGATAGAGTTATATCTTGACCATAATAGTTGGAAATCCATATTTATCTCAAATTTATTATTTACGTTGATTTATGTCCCTATTATTCATGTTTTAATTGTTGGGTTGTTAATATGTATTAACGGTTCCCTTAGAATTATGGACAACATGGAATACCAACCCGACTTAAATCATGTAGATGCTAAATATGAATAATTCACAATTATTTTGAATTATGGACATTAATATGTATGTTTAGAGAATAAAAAAAAATACTCTAAGCCCCCTCTTGCTCGGGTTTTCATCGATCCACATAAATCAGAATGAACCAATATCAACAATCCTTTTGCTTGATAGCCCTTGGTCGAGAAAGGCCTCTTGGTCATTTTACCTTCTAAACAGGATTCACAGACTGGAAGTGCCTCTACTTCTAGGGAGCTCAATTGCCCGCTTACTACCAGTTTTTAGATTAATATGACCTAGGCGTAAGTGCCAAATATACGTTTGGTTCGCTAAGGAGGGTTCCTTTCTCTTTAAATTTAATCCAATTGAATTATGCAAAATATTAATTTGTTGTGTGGTAGAGATAAGATTAACAATATAAAGATTATCAACTAATGTATTAGAACAAATAAAAGATTTATTTTTCTTAATAACCACGAGTTCATTAAAAGAAATCGATTATCTATAAAAGGATAAACAAGAAACTGAAATCAAATTCCTCCTAATGGAAGGTTCATAAAGATAATCTTTAAAAATTAAACTCCTAGCATTATTAAAGCTTAATGAACATCTCCCACATCAACTACCGCTACTCTCGTAGTATCTCCCATAGTCAGATAAATATCTCCATCACTTAGCCTCCTGGTTTCCTGGAACCCCTACAAAGAATTGCATACATGATTAGTGGGTCCCGTATCTACACACCAGGTACCGGTAGTACGAACAACAAAACATGATTCAACGACAAATGAATGGAATTTACCTTAATTGTTTTGTTTATTGCGGAAAATCAGACAATTATTCTTCCAGTGCCCTGAATTCTTCAGTGGAAACACTTGCCCTTGGGCTTTTTCACACCTCCCTGAGGCCCACGAGTTGCCTAAGGGACCATAACCTGTTTCTGAGCCTTCTTCTTCTTTTTATTCTTTCCCATAGGCTTAGAAACAGAACCTTTCTCAGCAACAAAAACACTTACTGACTTATTGATGAGACCCTCAGCTGCTTGTAGTTCTTTAAGTAGTTTCGCCAAATAGTAAGAAAGTTTGTTCATGTTGTAATTTAGGCAGAACTGGTTAACAGACTCAGGCAGCGACTGCAGGACAATATCGACATGAGTTTCCCCATCGATTTTTTCTCCAAGGATTTCAAGCTCATTGAGAAGAGACATCATCCTTAAAATGTGTTCCCTCACTGGGATCCCTTCAGTCATGTTTGTGTTCATGGGTTCTTTTATGGCAACTTGCCTTACAGCACGATTTTGATCTCCAAACATATCTTTGAGGTTCAGCATCATGCCATAGGCAGTGTCCATCGATTGATGCTGATTTTACAGAACATTTGACACACACACCATTTTTAATTCTTAAATCCCTAGAACATGTAACTATGTAATTCAAAACGTAAATCAAGAAAGCATGCAATTAATACAGATTTTCAAGAAAAAAATCCCTTTCGGATAAAATCTTTTACTCACTTTGTAAAATTTACGAATCGTAACTTACAAATTTTATAAATGAGTCTACTATGATTCTCGCAAGAACAGCAATGATCCTCGCAAGAATCACAAGAACTGTAATCCTCCTTCAGTCTCAACCTTTGTTTTCAGCAGTGATCCCCTCGGGTTTCACAAATCAGCTATGGAGATTCCTTCTCCATAAAGGTTGCTTATGAAAGTATACAAACTATAGGTTTTAAACTTGATTCACTCAAATATATTATAGGAATGTGATTTGTGAATCAAAAAAGGTTTTTCAAACTCACAAAGTTGAAAACTTTTGTAAAATATGTGCAAAAATAATTCTCGAAAAAGTCTTAACGAAAACAAAAACGAAACAGGTATTTATAAGACATTTACAAATTCGAAGTAACGGCTTATTCAAACAAATTTTAAATCTCGTTCAAACGAGAATGGAAACTCATTTGAACGAAATAAATCTCGTTCGAACCAATCAGCCATATCGTTTGAACGAAGTTCAAAAGACCTAAAATAGTACGCCCTCGCTCGATGTCCGATCAAAGTTTCTAATGAAAATAAGGTCTCATTAGAAAGAGATTCCCATCTTGTTTGAAAAAGATACGCGAACTCTGAAAAAAATAGTAAAGAAAAATGCCTCAATTTTTTAAAGAAAAAAATCAATGTTTCAGTTTTAAATAAAATTCAAACCTTCCAAAATAAATTCAAGAAATAAATTTAAACTTTAAATATTATTATACCTTCGTGATGTGCAGACACTTGAAGGATGGAGATGTTGGCCTTCGGACTTTGTATCCACGACAGTGGAATATGCCAAAAATTAAGTTACGAGGAAATAATTCTCTTACCCGTTTACTTCGACGGTTTCATATGCTCAATACCAAAGTTATCTCTGCACATTGTGTTACTAAGAACGACGTGTTATAAGCTATTACCACATCATTATCCCCTATTGATTTTCGTTCTCTTGTTGGCTCTCCAGTATTTTACGCTTACACAGTCGGATCTCCAATATGTTATTAACAATGTCTGCCCATTCATGCATGCTCCAGCACTTGAACACTTTCAATCTCTTAAGTGTATCCTTCGTTATTTTAAGGGGACTTTGCATTTTTGAATTCGCATTCTTGCTTCAGTCATCTCTCTTTTTATATGGGTTATCCTACTATGATTAGGTAGGGTGTCCCCTCACCCGACGTTCTACTTCTATCTACTGTATCTTCCTAGGTGTAAACTATATTTCCTAGGCTTTCAAGAAATAAATGGCCATTGCTCGATTAAGTTGTGAAGCAGTACCGTTCCCTGGATGTCGCCACTACTGAGCTTTTTTGGTTATCCTTTGTTATTCAAGATCTTTGCATTAAACTCAATACTCCTCTTATGTTAATTAGTGATAATCTCAATGCCTTAAACATGATGGTTAACTTAGTTCTCTATACCCGTGTTAGAATTATTTTATATAATTCTCCATTATGTGCTCCATAATTATATTAATTCTAAGAGTCACTTTGGTTAATGAAAGGGTACTCCAAATACCAAGAGTCAAAATGACTTTTGGTCATTTACCTTGATGGACGGTTGATATTAAGTGACTATTGAAGATTTAGGTCATGTCCCTGCCTATAAATAAGTGACTGATTTTCATTACTCAGACACTCTAAAATGATAAAATAATGAAATTATAGGAAAGGGAGATAAATTTAAATGCTCAAGGAGAGTAAATTTTGAAATAGTGTTTTGGTCATACTGGGAGATCTAACCGTTGGAACGCATTGAAATTTGAGTATGTTCTTGCTACATACAAGATGGAGTTGTGTTCCAAAATTCAGCCCGATCAGACATCGTTAAGGTTGACTGCTCTGTCAATATATCTAATTGATACAATTATGGCGGTATGTTATTTTAACACCATTTATGTTCCACATAATGCTTATATGTGATAATCATGAAGATCCAAGATTCTTTTATTAAGAACATTTGTATGTGAAAATTTAATCAAATTAATGTATTATTGATTAATATTATGGTGTTCTTAAAAATGATTTTACATGTTGTATCAGAGCAATGGTTTAAGATATCACGATTTTCCTTTATTGGTGTTTGCCTATAATGTAGTCTAGATTAAATCAATTTTTGTGTGTGCATGAGATTTTTTTGGTGACAATTTTCTTCTGTCGCCTATACTCACTAGTCGGAATTCGAAAGGTCAAAACTTGATTGGAATTTTTTAAAACTACCATGGTCGATTGGAAACGTCGAAATAAACAAAACCCATTGTATACAATGGGCCCTAGCCCAGTTTTGCGTTTTGACGTCGTTTAGACCCCTAAAAATGCGTTTTTGCCAGTTTTGGTAATAACTTCAATGCTAATAACTCTCGGTTAAAAATTGATTTTGCGATTCCGCAAATTGGAGAGTGATCCTGGAGTAATTCTTTACATCCTTGTGGTACTAACTCAAATTTTCTATTTTTGGCAAAAATTACGATTTTTCTTAATATTATGTATATTTCATCATGGGGGATATTTTCTTTGTTCATGTTTTTTCAAATATTCATGTTATGTATTATTTGTATTGGCCAAGAGGTTCAATATAAAATTTTGAATATTAGATGTATGATTATGTGTTTGACAATAACATTTTGGTAAATTAGATTATTGCGCATAATCTATATTTGGTCGCTAAAATGTCCAAATTGATATTTTGACACTAATATTTATATGATATTAGATGAGGAAGAAATTAAAGTGTCTTACTCTATAATTGTAAATATTAGATTATTGTGTATGCATCTATTTTGGACCCATAATTATACATTAAATTTTTTTTAATTCCGCAATTTATTTTTAAATTTTGGAGTAATTATCTACATCCCTATAATGTTAATAATTTTTAATTTTTTCGGGCAAAAGTTACGATTTTTGTCAAATATTATGCGTGTGTCTTCACTATGGGAATTGTTTTGTTTATTCAAGAATTTATGTTTCTGTTGGATTAGAAACCAAACATATGTTATGATCATTTCATGAATATTGAATGTATGAATATATTTTTGAGATTAATATTCTTGTTTTATCTTCATTTAAATGCTAAGCACAAGTCAACATATTTTATATAGTAGGATATTTGACTTGTGTTATTGTTAATATTCATATTTTGATGAGTCTCATGTCAAATACATGCCAACGATTCATATTATTGAATATTGTGTTATTATTAATATTCATATTTTTATGTGTCTCATGCAAAACACATGCCAACGATTCATATTATTGAATATTATGTTTTTTTATTAATATTCATATTTTTTATGAGTCTCGTGCAAAACACATGCAAAACACATGTCAATGATTCATGTTATTGAATATTATGTTATTATTAATATTCATATTTTGACGAGTCTCGTGCCAAACACAGGTCAACGATTCATATTATTCAATATTATGATATTATTAATATTCATATTTTGACGAGTCTCGTGCAAAACATATGCCAATGATTCATATTATTGAATATTATGTTTTTATTAATATTCATATTTTTTATGAGTCTCGTAAAAAACACATGCCAATGATTCATATTATTGAATATTATATTTTTTATTGATATTCATATTTTTTATGAGCCTCGTGCCAAATACAGGCAACGATTCATATTATTGAATATTATGTTATTATTAATATTCGTAATTTAATGAGTCTCGTCCCAAACACAGTCCAATGATTCATATTATTGAATATTATGATATTCGTATTTTAATGAGTCTCGTGCCAAATACAGGCCAATGATTCATGTAGTTGAATATCATAGTTATTATTTATTCTAATACTAGTACTCCCATTAAGTTGAATTAAATGGCAAACCTAGGCCATAATGTATATGTGCGGATACTAGATTTATGATTTCATTGCATGCATGCATATTTGAAAGCATGGCTTGCAATTTTAAGACTCATAAGTAGGTATTCATTCAGTTTAATCAAAGTCCAAATACAAGCCGAGATTACATGTGAAGATAATATACTTGTAGTCATTTCAGATTATACTATTGTTTGTTATAAGATTAAATTGAAGCACAACACATGCTGAAATTTGAATCAAATAAACATTGAAATTTTTGTGAATATTAAATAATTGACATCAAAAGTTATATAGTCATATTCACAGATGCCACTAGTGTAGTAGTTGTGATTATAACCGTATTGTGCATTAGTATGACCATGAATGCTTTTGGTCAATATTTCTGATTTGTTACTCATACATAAGTGATATATAGACAGTAAATGATTCATGTTTTTCATTTACTATTATTCGTGTAATATCTCATATGAACTCATTGTCTATTTGATTTTCACATTAAGTATAGTTTTTTTTGTGAATTTCAAATTATGAAATAGACAATTATATAATTTATTCATGTATTACGGGTATTTTACACATGTACGTTTATCTCTAATATTTATATCATGTAAGGATTGATGTTCATTAAAGTACTCCATTCCATAATAGATAAATATTAGACTAATGCGTTGATGTCATGCATATTTTGGATTTCCTACGGGTCCATGTATGATATTGAATGCTAAGATTTATGATGTTGCATGTATACGAATGTTTATTCAGTTATTGTGACTCGGTCTACATGTCCAATTACAATTATTGAGCAAAAACTAAGTGGTGGTATATATATTTTGGGGAGGCAATAATAGTCATCAAATGTAGATGTCATTATTTCTTTCATCATGATATCACCAATTAAGTGTATGCAACCCAAACATGAATAATTTAGTTCATTGCTCATGCGATATTTAATCAACATAAGTGAAAAATTTATTGACTTGTGTATATAAATCTTTACTTAATGTAATATTCATATTATGAAATATTTGGTAGTCACCACAGCGACCCAATTATAATGAAAATGAACATTAAATGTAAAGATGATATCAATAGTAACCTCTGATGCTTGTAAATATGGAGTATATTAAGTTTAATCATCACAAAAGATTATTCCTCACAAGGAATTGATTCTGGCGGATTGAATGAACTCTACATATCATATACATTATTAATGTATATATCATGTATATTTAGTACTCCAGTATATATAATTTTGTATAATTGATAATCAAGATATTAACGCATGTGTTCACTAAAAAAAATTGTTTCGTGCTACTTTTACTTTTTTAAGTAAATAAAAAAAACGAGTACAACACAAAAACAATCAAATAAAAACGTGATTTGACATGATTTTTTTTTCTTTTTTTACATAACACAAACACAACCCAACTTTTATTTGGAAAAATATATATCTTTCAGTAAAAAAATATTTAAGTAGAAAAACTATTTTTACTCATGTTTTTTTCAATAAAAAGTAAACACAAAATCTTTACTTTTTATTTAACACGAGTGCAATCCATATAAATGCAATACGAAATGACACTTTTTCACAAGAAATATTTTTTTACTAAAGATTTTATTTAAAATAACACGACATGACACCAAATATTATTTGCATTACAAGTGACATGTCAGTGTATCGCAACAGGAAATATTAATTTAAGTGGGACATGTTCGTGTTTGGTAAAAAAAATGAGATTTTATGTTGTGCCATGTCAGTTTTATATGGGTCATGTTCATTTTATGTAAAATAAGATTTTGAGGCATGTCAGACCATGTCATGTTAATTTTATTTGATCGCATTCGTGTTTGGTTTAAAAAATAACATATTTTCTGACGCATCTCTTTTCATTGGGTTGTGTTCGTGTTAGGTAAAAAATAATATTTCGTATCATGTCATGTCACTTTTATTAGGTAAAAATAGGATTATGTGGCATAGCATGTTGTGTTATTTGTACTTTTATCGTGTTTGTGTTCTGTATTAGGTGAGAACTCAATGTGCGTGGTAGCAGCACTCAATGTGTATTGGACATTTAACTTTCAACTTTATATTTCACAGGTGTACAACGACCAAAAAAATATATTAATATTTTGCATTCTTTATTTTTCATTTTTATTATCATTTTTAATTAAATATTAGTGATCATTCTTGATTAAATATTAGTTTTATATTTGTGAATTTAAAACCTCATAACAAGTTTTATTTTTTTTGTCTTTTTAAAAGAGTATCAACATCTCACATTTGATTGAGCTAAAAAAAGTCAATAGAGGAGGTTGGTTTTTTAAAGGGTAATTGTGACATTTGTAAGCAAGAATGGAGTGCTAGCAGAATTTTGGGAGTCCGATTAGCGGCACCCTCTAAACATATATACACACCACTACCATACACCTCACCATATTAAACACACTCGCATCCCATACCACAACTCATAAAATCGTTGGCGACAAGCTGCTGAAATCAACCCGGCGCATCTCCGGCCAAATACTCCATCCAACCCATAAACCCAACCAGCTATAACCTAACCCAAGTTCAACCTCCAGCTACAACCTCTTTAAACCAGGCAGACCCAACAGCAACTCCAGACCCTCTAACCCGAACTCGGATGCCTCTGATTTCCTCTACCATTTCATCCCATTCAAAACCCGAAAACCCATCTTCTTAAACCATTTCAAACCTACCCAAAACCATGGTTGCAACTAATCCGGACCCACCACCCATTATTCCAGCCTGCCATTTTCAAAACCCAGCTGCTACAACTCAAAGACCCAATCCGGTTTAGCACCCTCCAATTTTCGACCCACTTGCCTAGTTGCCTACCTTCGGACACTTAGAGCCCCCAACCTACTCTACCTGACCTCCAGAGCCCTCTGCATATTTATATACTCACAAGGAAAAATAACAATCGGAGTTCAAAGAGGAATAGGTAAATGATGTGGTTAATGAGTGTTTAGGCCATCCACAATTGGTCATTTAATTCCATTGTCGATCCTTTAGTTTGGTGATTTTTGACTCACAGTGAGCGGCATAATCTGTATAATTTGGAGGGGAGCCGCTTAGCATCCCATAAGTGTAGAGGAGGGATAACGGATCCTGTTGATGGCAGAGGCGGGAACCATTTGTCCGCCCCATATCAGAAGGACAACTGTTGTCCGTCCCATGACCAGAAAGACAACAATTGTCCGTCCCACACCATATTTAAATAATTTTTTATGCAATGGCTAACTTGCCACATAGGTCAGGCGCAAGACTCTGGTCCACCTGGCCCAGACGTAAGAATGTTTCTCGCCCCACACCCATTTTTAACGAATTTGCATTGCGCCACTCACCCGTTAACTCATCCCATAAACCCATAAGTTTATGGGATCCCATTGTGGATGGCGTTATAGGAGAAAATGAATTACTGGGAAATGGGGAAATGTGAAGACAAATGGAGGGGGAAAGGACAGGTCGAGAGAAATAATAGAGACAGAAAGATGAATATATAAAGTTTGATTTTAATGGAGGGCGCTGCTTTCGACACTCCAAAAATTCTGGATGCACTCCACTTTTGATTTTTAATTTTTAAAAATGGCAAATAAATCCTTATCTCATTATTTATCATTTATTCCTTCTCTCTTTAAATAAGTGATTTTCCTTTATACCAAAAATAAGTTTACTCATTTTTATTTTTAAATAATAGTTTTAATTAAAATCTTTTAGATAACTTTTATTTATTAATAATAGTTTTAATAAAAAAATCTTTTAGATAACTTTTAGTTTTAATAATAAATAATACTAACATTTCGTATTGTACTTGTGTACTTGTGTCGTAAAAAAAGATTTCGTAAAAAAAAGATTTTGTATTGTAAAAAAAAGAAATCTTTTTTTACGAAACACAAATATGCCCAACTAAAATCGATAAAACATGATTTTTTTTCCAAACACAAATAATAATTTTTTTTACCAAATACAAACACAATTAAAATGCGACACAATACGAAATCTTTTTTTAATCAATATGGCCAAGTAAAAGCAACACAACACAAGTACAATTTTTTGAAGTCACGTACATTGTTTATTAATGTGAGATTATATTAAAAAGTATTTTTTAATATCAAGATGGCTATTTTATTGAACACATCTTTTTATAACGGACATGCATTTTGACATATTTTACTTATTTGAATTTATAATATTCTCACCTTTTAATAGATGTCGATTAAAAAATTTTCATTTTTTATTTTTTTCCATTTTTATTTTTTGGATGGAAAGTTACAACGATTTGGATGGAAAATTAACAGAATGGGAGTTTATTGCAAATTTTTAAAAAAGTGGGGGTACATTGCAAAACTGATCACAAAAGTGAAGGAAAAACTCAAAATAACCCATTGTAAAAATAAAGTGAATTAAACTCACTTTAGTGCTTACTTATTTTTTTTTTACCAAATATGAACACGATCCAGTTAAAATGCGATACAACACGAAATCTTATTTTTTATCTAACAAAAACACAATTCAAATAAAAGTGACACGACACGAAATCTTATTTTTTTTTTATCTTAAACGAATAAAAAATATTTTTTTAATCTAAGACGAACACAATCCAAATCAAAGAGACATGAAATGACACGTAATATTATTTTAATTTATTTACAAAAACGGAAACACGACTGAATAAAAATGCAATACGATACGAAATATTTTTTTTACAAAACACAAATATCGCCAAGTAAAAGCGATACAATAAGATTTTTTTTTCCAAACACAAATAATAATTTTTTTTACCAAACACAAACATAGTTAAAATGCGACACAATACGAAATCTTTTTTTTTTTTTTTTTTATCAATATGGCCAAGTAAAAGCAACACAACATATTTTGTGTTTGTGCTCGGTAAAAAAAATTGTGTTTGTATTTGGTAAAAAAAAATTATTTGTGTTTGAAAAAAAATCATGTTGTGTCGCTTTTAGTTCGCCATATTTGTGTTTCGTAAAAAAAAGATTCCGTATTGTGTCGCATTTTAATTTGGTCGCATTCATGTTAGATAAAAAAAAAAAGATTTCGTGTCATGTCCCGTTCTTGAATCAAGTCATGTCGTGATATAATTGTGTGTGTTCTTGTTAAGTTAACAAAAAATATTTTTCTTTTAGTTACGTTTTTAAACAGAAACACGATCAAATTAAAATCCCACACAATACGACCAAATTAAAATCCCACACAATATAATCAAATCTTTTTTTATTCGGTCGTGTTTCTATTTTTGTAAATAAATTAAAATAATATTTCGTGTCATGTCGTGTTTCTGCTTTTTTTATTTTTTGATATTCTTTTTTACTTTTGTCGCTTTTTTTATTTGCTGGGATCAATTTTTCATATTTTTTTTACTTTTGCTGTTTTTCTATACTTCGTGGAAATATTTAGTTTTATAAATTATTTTTGAAATATTTTTGTTCAACTGTTGATATTTATATAGATTTTTAGTAATATTTGTAGAAATAAAAATAATGGTTGAATTAAGAAGGAGATAGAGGTTTGTATTTTACTTGGAGAGCATTAGAGAGATGAAGGTAGATTTGTAATTATAAAATTTTTTGAAGTGTGAGAAAAAAAGGGTGGAGTGCTAATAACTCTACCCTTTAATGGACTACCACAAAAGATGAAAGGACAATGCTTATTAAATGTATTCAAGTTTGCACTGGGAGATGCGAGTTGAAAACGTTACAGACTAACTTTGGTTAGTTAAATTGTATTAAATGATATTAAATTCTCTAATACTATTTTTAAAAAACTATTTAACTTTATGGTAATGAAAATATAGTAAAAATAATTCAAGAAATGAATATTTAAAAGAATAAGAAATTATAGATTCACAAAGTTCATAAAAAAGGACAACAATTTTTTTAATGAAAAAAACAGATACATGCAGATATTTTCTCTCCTAATCTGCCAAATCAAAATCATAGAAAAATAGGTACAATTAAAATTTATTTTTTTATGTGTTTCTGAGACTATTGAGAATTTTTTTGATGTTTTGAGATGACTACTATAACTACTTGGAATTTTTGAGGGACAATGAAATAAAAATGGAACATTGAACATATGAGAATTTGTGTAACTTTTTTACAATTTTTTTTAAACCGATCTCTTTTTTATTATCATATATATGTAATTGATAATTTATATTTTTAGACAATTATAACTCAAATAAAACAACATGAAATACAATACTAACACACTAGATAAACATATTATAAATCCTTAAAAACAATGGATCCACATACACACCAAGAACCACGCCAAAAGAATTGAAACACAAAATCATTGCAAAGGGAACAACCAAATCGTCCCTTAAACAAAACACTCATAACATAAACTTTGAACCTTAAATGTTGAACCACCAACTTAGCATAGGACTCAAAATCATCTTAAATTAGATCCACATACAAAGCATGAACCACGCTAAAAGAAGCTGACGAATTCATAATAAAAGCACCACCCTCCCGTCGCTTCCCACGGTTGTGCTTGGAACAACTTCCTTTTCCTCATTCGTCATGTTGATGCCAGCATTCAATTACAGATCGAATGTCAATTGAGTTTTGTTATGGACTGGGAAAGCATCGAAGTTAAGGAGGGACTCATTTATGCGAACATCCACTCCTGGGTTAGGTTCCCATTTCTCGATGTTGATGCGAGTATTGGTGATTTCAGAGGTTCTATAATCTCTCTTCTTTGTGGAGCTATCTTTTTTATGAGATGTGAGGGCCAGTTACCTATTTTGTGACAGTGGAGAGAAATCGTCGGGCACGGTTGGTTTAACCAAGTAAATACAGAATAAAGAGACGAAAGAGTGAAAATAAAAAATAAAATTGAAATGTCAACTATGTGACTGCCTTTAATAATTAATGTAGCATTAACCTCTAATACTATTGTTGATGTAAAAAACTAGATCGCTCTAATTTTTTTAATCACAGATAAATAAATAAGACAGAGATTTTTAAAGTGGTTCGGCTAGGAATAAAGCCTACGTCCACTGTTATGTTATTGCTGAGTGTTTGTGGAATTCTTGATTACAAGTTCTCTCAAGAAATTCCCCCCCTCTTGAATGAGGATGATACAAGGTATTTATAGCCTTGAGGCTGTACATGAAAGGTTCGGTACATTAAATGACATACATATGAAAGGGTAATACATTTAATGCAGAATGCGTGCCAAGAATATAAGCATTCAATGAATATCTGAACTGTTGATTATCTGGCAATTAATGATACGACCGAGGTGCAGCTCGGACCGCCATAGCTGTTCGCTGATCAGGAGTTCCTTGGAACATTAGAGTACCTCGGTGCTATAGAGTTCCTCGGTGTGATAGAGTTCCTCGGCGTATTCTCGTTGCTCGGAAAGAAGCATGGTTGGTCGGGGAATGATCTTCCTCGATGCTATTGTGCCACGTAGATTGACACGTGTCTTCGTCTTATTCGTCCACATCAGCATATTAATTTTGGTATCAACAGAAGCCCCCAATGTTTCATATTTTGAACTTTGAAGAGTATGGAACATTCTTTCTCGGTATATGGCAATATTAAATGTCCTTCCCGGGTTTCAGGAACATTGTATTCAAATTTCCTTCTTATTTCGCAGTTTCCGCCTTTTTTATAAGCGCTTTGATATTCGTGCAAATTTTGTCCTCTTAGCCGCCGGAAGTTTAGTAGTTTCTTTTTGGTAATCATTTCTTTCGCCGCTTCCCAATGCAAAGTATTTAAACTTCTTTGGTAACCATACCGTCGTCTACGTTTTTCATTCTCTGCATTCAAGCTTTCTATTCTCTTCTTCTCTTGTGCGTTCATCCTTGTTTCCGTTCGTTGTCAACACATCTCCTTTCTTTCTGTAAGATCTTCTTTCTTTCTTCTGTATCTCTTTTATTCAATATGGTTTATATTGTGGAGTCTATTGAGAAATTCCGTTCTGATTTTTCCATTCCTTCGTGGGTAACTCTAGAGGTTCTTTCTGAGCCTTTAGATTACTTTCGATTGGCTGAGGGACATTGGTTCCTCAGTCTTTTTGTTGCTGAATGCGGTTTTTCCTTTCCACCAAACCCATTATGTCTTGAGTTTTGTCAATATTTTGATCTTGTTCCTGTAAAAATAGCCCCCAATTCGTGGAGAATAATTAACGGGGTGCATAAATTAAATCTAACTCATGGGACTCGTATTGGGATCCCTGAAATTATGTTTTGTTATAAATGGACTGTTCTAGATAATATTTATTATTTAAAAACTAGGTATTTGAATAGGGCTCTTGTAGTTAATCTCCCTGACTCAAATAGGGATTATTTTGAGCATGGGTTGGTCATAAAAAATTGGCAACATGCGCCTTTATCTGGGAATGAAGTATACAACGGTCCCAGATGCCCCCCATACGGCAATGGGATAGGTTTATTTTTCATTTTATTTTACTTATGAAATTATGCTTTCATCATGTTTGACAAAATGTATGACTGATATTCCATTATGTATTTATTTGCAGTTGATAGCAAAAGAAAAACTCCAAAAGAGTCAGAAGTGAATATCAAGCATTTGAAACTTATCTGGAATTTGCATAAGACCATTGCTGACGAGCATATTAGATCTGCTTCATATTTACTACAGTATAAGAGTTACACAACCTCTTATACTGCTCGCCCTGTTGAACCAGCTTCAACACCAGAAAGTTCATCTTCAGATTCTCATATCCCCCTATCTCAGAGAATGGGCAAGAAAAGAGCTCCTCCTGCTCTATTTGGTGAAATTTCTTCTGCTGTTGGAGCCCAGAAAGGCAAAATTGATGTCCCAGAAGGGACTAAAAAAGTAGATGCTGGATCCTCCAAAGCTGCCGAGAAGCCCCCAGTGGCCCCGAGCAAGAAAAATGCTCCTGCCGATGTAATTACAATCTCTCCGACCAAGACTTCTTCCTTGGTTGATGTTGCCGACCGTCCTTTGAAGAGATTGAGGAAATCATCCTCAGTTAATCTTGCTGGAACTGCATCTTCTCTACCCGCTGGTGGTACTAGTGTTTCAAACATCATTCTTCCGAGTTCTTCCAAGAGCTCAGTTATACCCGAGGTTCTCGGGGTTGATGAAAAAATTCCTAGGGATACACTGACATCCCTAGCTGCTCGTCATCTTTCTTCAGTAAATTTCTCACTCCTTTGGTCTTTCTTTCTTTTTCTTGAATTCTTGTATTTGTGTTGACTTTATTGTTTTTCTTATCTTTCAGCTGGTGAACTGCTTCAATACCATCGTGAAGAAAGATCAAGTTATTAAAGCTTCCAGTTCCTCGTCCGATGTTGACGATGCTTTGTTGGGTTTAGCCCAATCTGTGAAGGAATCTCGCCAACAGTACATCGAGGAGAAAACTGTTTGGGAGAAAAAGTTGGCTATGGCTGAGGCTGATAAGATGAGGATGGCTGAGACCTCCAAGAATTTGGAGGAGAAAATTAAGGATTTGGAGGTTAAACATCAGGAATCTGATGATAAGTTGAAGAAGGCAGAAGAAGAATTATCTACTCTGCGAGATATCAAGGTTAAGAAAGAGGAATTGGAGGTGAAGCTCTCCTCGGAGAAGTCGAGGAGAAAAGTTGCAATCAAGAAGCATTTCAGCGTTGGTTGGGAGAAAGGATGGGAGAGAGGGATAGCTGCAATGACATCCCAAGTCCAATATGGGGAGTTGAAATACTTCCATGATGGCTGGGTGGCTGCTCTGCAAGAGCTAAAGGTCCAAAACGATTCTGAACTATTCCAACAGCATCTCCCTGGTCCTCCTCCACCAATTGTGGAAGAAGAAGAAGATGAGCCTGCCTCAGATGAGTCTTCTATGGCTATGGGCGATTAAGTTTCTGCCTCTCAACCCTCTGCCACCGAGGATGTTTCTTCCATGCTTCCTCCTCCCGAGAAGATTCCTACCGATCAAGCTGTTGTTACCTCCGAGCAACCGAGCTCCTCGTCCCAGCCTCCCGAGAAAGTCTTGGGAGACAAGGAAAAGGTGTGAAGTTGTTCGGTAGCATTTCTGTATTTCCTTGTAATCGAACAATGTAACTTTTTGATGATCTAATAAAACATATCTTTGCTCATCTCTGTTGTTGATAACTTGTTTTTGTTGATTGTTGTCTTTTTCTCGTCCTTAGTTTGTTGCTAGAATGGAATTGATCTCTTCACATGATACCGAGCTGATGCAGCAATGTCATCAATACTATAAGGCTGGTCATACAGACCTTAGTACATCGGAAATTACTGATATCCTTGGTCATGATGCTTCAGAGCAGGCTATTGAGGCTTATCGGTACTTGAAAGATTTACTCGACCGAGCTGTGGCCAACAATGTCGCTTATTATGACCTGGTTGAAGAACTGCATTGTTCCTTAGAGGATCTCCAAGGTCAGCACAATGAATCAATGGCTTTGTTACACAAAGATTATGAAAATAGATACCAACAACTTTCTTCTGAAACAGGCCATAAGAAGATCATCGCTGCATATGATATTAGGGAAAGGACCCTAAAAGGTGAAGTTGAAGCCTGCAGACAAATTGCCGAGATCCTGGAACAAGAAAACAATAATTTGCAGAAAAAATTGGCTCAATATGAATCTGCTGCTTCATCTTCTACTGCATTAATACCAGTTACTGATGAAGGCTTCTCGTTCTTAGAGGTCGAAAATGCCAAACTAAGGCAAGAGCTGGAGGACTTAAGAAGATCTGCCATTTCTGGAACTGCTCGGGGACGAGGAAGAGGTTCTCGGGGGCGAGGAAGAATCCTCAGCCAAAATGTTGAAGAGGCTCGCACTCAGTCTACTCTGGAAACTCAAGCATTCCAGTTGAAAGTAAAAGACCGTGCTCTGACTGAAATGTCCAATAAAAATCTGTCTCTGGAAGATCAGCTGGCATCGACGAAATCTGCCTTGCATAACAAGGATCTCTTTGCCAAAAGCCTTCATGAACAATTGGATAGATTAACCTTCCAATTCCATAAACAGCCAAGGGAATTCTGGATGGCAGGATACAATGAAGCCCTTGTTCACCTGGATGCTCGTATTGAACATGCTAACAATGAAGGTTACAAGCAAGGATGGTTAAATGCATTGGGTGTGTTAAAGTTGGAGCAAGGGCATTTTTTATGGGACTATCATGCTCCATCATTATTAGACCTGCCTGTACCACCTTTCAAATTGGATATGGCATGGATCCCAGCTCGTTCCATTCCTCGCAGCCTAATTTCAAAATACCTTGGTGATTATAGCCTTCACTCCCAAGTTGAATTATCTCGTCCTGAGCATCTTTTGGATACACCTTCTGTTATGAACGTCAGAATGCTCAGAGATGTTAATTTCATCAATTCTCCCCTTTGCCTAGAAGACCCTCCTGCCGGCGAGGAACCTGTTTCTAAAGCACAGGGCAAAAAACCAATAGAATAGTAATATCCATGTAACAATTTAGTACCTTCTTGTAACTTGTAATTTATTCTAGATTAATGAAAAGATTTTCATTTTCTGTTTGCCAATTTTGTTAGTCTTGTGTTTATCAAACACCTTTATATTTGTACATATGTATCTATGTATCTGTTAAAAAGATAACAATATTATTGTTCAATAAGCAACTTAATAAAAAGTTACAAGTATTAGTAATGTTTCTCGATCACTTAATAATAAAGTAATGAGTAAAAATGTTCAAACTGTTTCCAACCAACCAAGGTGGGTGAATAATGTTTGTCGACCAATTACAGCTGATGGGTTTTTTATCCTCGACCAGCTATACTTGGTTTAATTATAAAATTGCGTCCGACCAACTAAGATCAATAATTTGTCCTCGCCGACCAACTACAGTTATTGGGTTTTTATCCCCGACCAACTACAGTTATTGGGTTTTTATCCCCGACCAACATAAGTTGTAATATGAGAGTATATTTTTATCTTACCAACCGTAGTTGATCATGCTGGTGTACAGTTTCTGGCTCCTTAAAGCTTTTGGCTCCTTAGAGCATTTTTTGGCTCCTTAGAGCATGTCCTCCTAACCAAAGGAGGTTGGCTACTTATAGCACTTTTGCTCCTTAGAGCATGTCCTCCTAACCAAAGGAGGCTGGCTACTTATAGCACTTTTGCTCCGTAGAGCTGTCCTCCTAACCAAAGGAGGTTGGCTACTTATAGCACTTTTGCTCCGTAGAGCTGAGGTTGGCTACTTATAGCACTTTTGCTCCGTAGAGCTGTGGTTGGCTACTTATAGCACTTTTGCTCCGTAGAGCTGTGGTTGGCTACTTATAGCACTTTTGCTCCGTAGAGCTGTCCTCCTAACCAAAGGAGGTTGGCTCCTTAGAGCACTTTTGTTGTGTAGTGTATTACACTAGTATTCCCCGAAAAATTTTCAACCAGAAAGAAAATGGCGAAACATCCTCGTTTTATTCATAATGAAAGAAATGCTTTACATTTGACATCATTGATAATACTTGCGCAGGTGTTCAGCATTCCATGCGTTCTTAAATTCCTCTCCTTCTAGAGTTTCTATTCTGTAAGTTCCTGGTCGAACAACCTCTGTAACTCGGTAAGGTCCATGCCAGTTTGCTTCCAGTTTATTCTGCTTCTGAATGACCTTCTTTAGCACATAATCCCCCTCTTTTAGATCACATTTCTTTACCCTTTTGTTGTAAAACAGAGCTGTTCGTTGTTGATAAGCAGCATTCCTAATGGCTGCCTCTTCTCTGACTTCCTCGAGCATATCCAAATCCATCATTCTCATCATATCACTGATCGGAGAATTGAAATTTAACACCCTGTGTGTTGGTAGGCCCAACTCGGCAGGTATCACAGCCTCACTTCCAAATGCTAGCATATATGGTGATTCTCCTGTTGCTGCTCGGGGAGTTGTTCGGTAAGCCCACAAAACTGACTGTAGCTCATTTATCCAATTTGCTTTAGCCTCACTTAACCTCTTCTTCAACCCATTTAGTAATGTTCTGTTCGTCACCTCAGTCTGTCCATTGCTTTGGGGATGGCCTGGTGCTGAATGAAACTTCAAGACGTTCGACTGATGACAATAGGCAGCAAATTCTTCATTATCAAATTGCGTTCCATGGTCTGTGATGAAAGCTTGGAGGAGACCATATCGACAAATGATATTCTTCCATATGAACTGATACACCTTCTCGTACGTCATATCAATTAGTGGTTCAGCTTCCAACCACTTAGTAAAATAGTCTACTGCCACGACGAGATACTTGAACCTTCCTCGGGTCATCGGTAGTGGTCCAACCAGATCAATTCCCCACATGGCAAATGGCCAAGGTGACGTTATGGGTGTCAACAATGCCTGTGGAGTTCTTCGGATGGAGGAAAAACGTTGGCATTTGCCACACTTCTTAGCATAGGCTATACAATCAGCCCTCATCGTCGGCCAATAGTATCCCTGTGTCATTACCCTTTGCAAAAGTGTCCGACCTGCTACATGATCTCCACAAGACCCTTCATGAATTTCTTCAATCAATTATTTGACTTCTGATGGATGCACACATCTCTGCAAACCCGCCATAATTCCTCGTCTGTACAAAACACCATTAGTTAACACATACCGAGCAACTTTATATTTCAATTTCTTGGCAGCTAGTTTGTCCTCCGGCAATTCTCCTTCTTCAATGTATGCTCTGATAGGATCCATCCAAGATGGTCCTAAATCAAGGGTAATAATCTTCACTGTCAGATCTTCTTCTATGCTCCGACTTTCTAATACTTCAATTGGTATTGTTCTTCGCAGCTCGGTGCGCGTAGCTGACGCTAGTCGGGCCAATGCGTCTGCTCTAGCATTCTCCATTCTCGGTATCCTTACCAATTGAATAGCATCAAATTCTGTTAATAACTCCATCACTTTTGCATGGTACTTCACCATTAACTCTCCCTTCACTGCATATATTCCCATCATTTGGTTCACAATTAATTGAGAATCACTGAAAACAATTACTTGTCGTGCCTCCATAACTTTCGCCAAATGAAAACCTGCTATCATAGCCTCATATTCAGCCTCATTGTTGGAAGCTTTGAATTGGAATCTCAAGGCATACTCCATGTCAATATCGTCTGGAGAGTTTAAAACAATCCCTGCTCCACAACCAGCCGTGCAAGATGATCCATCTATATATAATCTCCATGTATGTAACTCGTCTTCAAATTTCTTATCTGTTAGAGTTCCTCGGTGAAATATCATCTGCTTTCTTTCATCATTCCCGGGTATCCTTCGTTTCTCGTTGGTCATTTGTTCGCGCCCTTCATCCAACCGGAGTTGGTCGGGGTTTGAATATGATGATTTTTCTACATCCACAAGTCCTTTTACCAACCTTGGTTGGTCTGGATCTGTGTCTGTTGATCCTGTATCGTCCACAGGTAAGTCAGCAAGCACCTTTTGCTCCTCGGGGGTATCAGGGTATGTGAACTCTGCTATAAAATCTGCCACGACTTGCCCCTTCAACGATGATCTGGGTTCATACACAATATCATATTCACCGAGCTCTATTGCCCAGTACATCAATCTTCCTGATTTTTCTGACTTGTGAAGGGCTTGTCTTAACGGCATGTCGGTATACATAATGATGGTATGGGCCTGGAAGTATGGCCTCATTCTTCTACTTGCTTCAATTAATGCCAGTGCCAATTTTTCCAGCTTTGGGTATCTGATTTCCGCACCTCGGAAGGCCTTGCTTGTGTAATAAATTGGCTTCTGGACTCCATTCTCCAATCTGATCAATACCGAGCTAACTGCATTTTCTGATACTGCCAAATACAAGTACAACATCTCTCCAGTTATTGGCCTAGACAACAATGGTGGGGCTCCCAAATACTTCTTCAAATCTTGAAAGGCTTTCTCACATTCATCAGTCCACTCAAAGCTTTTTCGCAGTGTTTTGAAGAATGGGAGGCATTTATCAGTTGCTCGGGATACAAATCTATTGAGTGCTGCAACCCGTCCGGTAAGACTCTGCACTTCTTTCTTCGTCGTCGGAGATCGCAGCCCTAAAAGAGCCTTGATCTTTTCTGGATTTGCCTCAATACCTCGCTGGTTGACAATGTATCCGAGGAACATTCCTTCTCGTACTCCAAAGGTACACTTCGTCGGGTTGAGCTTCATCTGGTATTTATCCAGTTGATCAAAAGTTTGACTCAAGTCAACCAAATGATCTGCAACTTTCTTGCTTTTGGTGAGCATGTCGTCGACATAGACCTCCATATTGCGGCTGATTTGTTCGGTAAAAACCTTGTTCATCAACCGCTGATATGTTGCACCTGCATTTTTTAAACCAAAAGGCATAACATTATAACAATAAGTTCCCCTTGGGGTAATAAAAGAAGTACTTTCCCTGTCTTCAGGTTTCATTTTGATCTGGTTGTAGCCAGAATAAGCATCCATGAAGCTGAGTAGCTCGTGTCCCGAGGTAGCATCCACTAGTTGATCAATTCTGGGCAATGGAAAATGATCTTTTGGACATGCCTTGTTGAGATCAGTAAAATCAACACACATTCTCCATTTGTTGTTCTTCTTCTTTACCATCACCACATTTGCCAACCAATCTGGATATTTCACATCTTCAATGAAGTGGGCTTTCTGGAGTTTCTCGACCTCCTCTTGTATGGCCTGGTTCTTCTCGGGGCTAAACACTCTTCTTCTTTGCTTCACAGGCTTGATCTCCTTATTCACGTTGAGCTCATGACATAAAAAGTTTGGATCTATACCTGGCATGTCTTCATGACTCCAAGCAAAATTATTCTTCCTATTTCTCAAGAAAGTTATCAAATCTTGTTTTATTGAAACATCCAACGACGATCCTATCTGAGTTACTCGTTCAGGATGCTCGTCGTCCAGGATAACAATTTCTGTAGATTCCACAACCTGCCCTTTTACGAGTTGAGATTCATCCCTAGGGTCAAGAGTTTCAATTTCTGTGCTCTCCTCCACTTGATAAGTAGTAGTCTTTTCCTTGATTCTTCAAGTTCTTCTTGCTCGGCAGACGAATAATAGCATTCCCGAGCTACTTTTTGATCACCTTTCATAATTCCTACTCCAAAATTCGTTGGAAATTTCAAACATTGATGTACTGTAGATGGAACTGCTTCGAACTTCTTCAATCCAACTCTTCCCATGATGATGTTGTAGGCGGACTGCACATTCTTATCCATCACAAAGAAGCGTATTCTTTCTGTTCGACAAGCAGGCCAAGTTCCAATGAGTATATCCAACTTGATCGTCCCAAGTGGAAAAACTTTCTCTCCAGCAAAACCCAGAAGGGGTCTGTGATAAGGTTCCAATTGAGATAATTTTAAATTCAAGCTATCAAAGCATGAATAGTACATGATGTCTGCCGAACTACCATTGTCTACTAACACCCTTGAAATGATCACATCCTTCATCCTCATTTTGATTACCAAAGGATCATCATGAGGGTAAAGAACACCTGCCAGGTCGTTTTTTGAAAAACCAATCACTAGCTTCTCTTTGTTTACCTTCCTCGGACGATCATCCTCGGCCAGGTTTATTCGCTGAATGTATGAACAAGCTTGAGCCTCTCCGAGGTAAGCTTTTCTTTCTGCAGTAAGGTCTCCTCCTCCTGCATCTCCTCCTGTAATAACATTACAATCAAGTGATCCAAAACGTATGGAAAATACCTCTCGTTCAGGTTTCCTTGGTTTCTTGGGAAGATCGGGGTCATCATCTGGATCCTCTTCATGGTCCCTCTTCTTTTTATCCTCTGCACGACGAGGAGATCTAGATCTTTCTCTAGTTCTATCATCATTTTTCCTTTCACCTCTGCGATCTACATATTTTGATAATTTTCCTCTTCGGATGAGTGTTTCAATCTCGTTCTGAAGGGCTATACAATTTTTGGTCATATGGCCATGATCTTTGTGAAACTCGCAATATTTGTCTTTATTCCTCAGGTCGGGATTTGTCTTCAGTTTCTCTGGCCACTTGATTTCCTCGTTATTCCTGATTTCTTCCAAAACATGATTAATACCCATTTTCAATGGAGTATAATTATCATACTTCTTTAGGACTTCCAACTTCATCCTGTTATTCCTGGAATGTTTATCACCACCATTACCTTTATGATCTTTCTTCTTAGAATTGTCGACCTCAACTTTAACTTCTTTGTCCATATTCTTCTTCGCAGCCATAGCCTCCTTGGCATTCATGATTTTGGCCGCCTTTGCCATCAACTCCGACATATTTATCATACTTCTTTAGGACTTCCAACTTCATCCTGTTATTCCTGGAATGTTTATCACCACCATTACCTTTCTGATCTTTCTTCTTAGAATTGTCGACCTCAACTTTAACTTCTTTGTCCATATTCTTCTTCGCAGCCATAGCCTCCTCGGCATTCATGATTTTGGCCGCCTTTGCCATCAACTCCGACATATTTTTAGGTGGATCTTTGGCCAAAGTGTAGTACAGCTTGTTAGGCAGCAAACCACTCATCAGAGCAGTGATTGCTGTCTTTTCTTCATAATCTATGACTTCCAACTTCTCGTTATTGAAACGAGTTATGTAATCTCTAGTACTTTCACCTGATTTTTGTCTAACACTTAGCAAGTGTGCTACTCGCTTTACCGGCTTTGCTCCAAAACAAAAATTGCCAATAAACAATTCGGCTAACTGAACAAAGGTTGAAATCTTACCCCGAGGAAGATTATTGTACCATATATGTGTAGATCCGGTAAGAGTTCCTGAGAATGCTCTACACCTCATCTCGTCAGGGACAGCGTAGATATCTGCAGCAACCTGGTATTGTTCTATATGAAGTACGGGATCTGTCTTTCCATCGTACTTGGGGGTCACTACGGGTGCTTTGAATTTTGACGGTGTAGGGAAATCCACAATGGCTTGCACAAAAGGTGTTCCTTGAACAAAAGTTCTCTGTAAGGGGTTCCTTGCCTTAGCCATTTCTCCCAATCTATCTTCCAACCGTTGAATGGAACCTTTCCATGCTTCATTCCCTTCCTCGGGCCGCTTAGTTCGAGCAACTGACTGCTCTGACGTAGCTTCCTGAGATTTATCCCGACGAGTAGTTGGTCGCGATTGTGCAGATCCTTCTCTCAAACCTGGTGGTGGTCGAAAACTTCTTGATGGAGCCCTAGGTGGACTCATGTTCCTCCTTGGTCCTAATCGACTGAAAGGAGACACCCTGCTTAATCTTTCCAAAGCGCTAGTTCTTTCCGGAGAAAGAGTGATACGTTGATCTGTATCCGTAGCCGGTATCGATGAAGTTCGCCCAGGTTGATAAGAAGAATCATTACACTCTTCATTGCGATATGACCCGGTACGTCTAGATTGCGATTGCCTATGATCACTCCTTTGCCCTGAATATGTAGGTGCACCGCCCTGAAGAGTTTGAATGAGTTGCCTCATAGATTCTTGCATGGCGGTTTGTCCTTGAGCCAGATTCGTCATAATTCCAGCCAGATCTGGGGATGCAGATGGATTTGGAAGATTTCCAGTATTTCCAACATTTCGATTACTGGATTCTGGATTATCTGCCATTGGTGATAAATGATTTTTATGAAAAACGATAATAACAGTCGTTTCCCACAGACGGCGCCAATCTGTTGATGTAAAAAACTAGATCGCTCTAATTTTTTTAATCACAGATAAATAAATAAGACAGAGATTTTTAAAGTGGTTCGGCTAGGAATAAAGCCTACGTCCACTGTTATGTTATTGCTGAGTGTTTGTGGAATTCTTGATTACAAGTTCTCTCAAGAAATTCCCCCCCTCTTGAATGAGGATGATACAAGGTATTTATAGCCTTGAGGCTGTACATGAAAGGTTCGGTACATTAAATGACATACATATGAAAGGGTAATACATTTAATGCAGAATGCGTGCCAAGAATATAAGCATTCAATGAATATCTGAACTGTTGATTATCTGACAATTAATGATACGACCGAGGTGCAGCTCGGACCGCCATAGCTGTTCGCTGATCAGGAGTTCCTTGGAACATTAGAGTACCTCGGTGCTATAGAGTTCCTCGGTGTGATAGAGTTCCTCGGCGTATTCTCGTTGCTCGGAAAGAAGCATGGTTGGTCGGGGAATGATCTTCCTCGATGCTATTGTGCCACGTAGATTGACACGTGTCTTCGTCTTATTCGTCCACATCAGCATATTAATTTTGGTATCAACAACTATCATATTAAAATTATAATATAGATATAAATATATTTACTTCATTCTCTGGTGTCACTTAAAATTATGCAAAAAATAGAGCAACGATAGGGGTCCCAAAATATCCCTCAACACATTCCAAAAAATGTACTAAATAATTGTACCATATGTGGAAATCGTTCCATTGTAGATGTACTTTGAGAGAAATTTTTGAAGATATGTTTGAGACATGTGCCTTAAGACACATATTTTGCATTTTAAAATAGTAAGTATGGAAATTCTATATGAATATATATGCTCTATTAAATATAGGTTGAAAGTTTCCTTCATGCTATTTAAAAATTCTTAATATTTGTCTATAGTGCACATGTTATGAACTTTATTATTATTTCAAAAAATATTTGTACAAATTATTTGAACACATACGATTTTCCCAATAACAATCACGCGAGTCCCCATGAGAAATGTTTATTGCATCAGGCTTAAAATATTCTCGAATGCCGAAAACGACAATTATCGAACCATCTTTAGACATGCATTCATGACGCTTCGTATTCGTGGACGGTACACAGAAGCCGAGAAGAACTAGAGAAGCCTTGGTTCCTCTTATAAAACTCTCGTCTTCCTAGCAAAGCCCCTGTATCGCAAAGGTTTTTCATATTATTTTGTCAATCTTTTGAGATGGAGAGGGAGAGCTATTGCTCAAAAGGCAGTCACAGCGTTATGCAAAGGAAAGAAACTGGAGCTACCCAAGTGAAGACAGAGGCTGACAAGGTTAAAACTGAGACGGTGAAGCAAGATGAAGCAAAGAAGATACCACCTCAACTAGTGTTAGGGTTATTTCTTGTGCGAAACGTGTCCTCAAATCTCGTGGTGGTGGCTATTTTGATGATTAAAAGTGTTAGCTGCCTTTTGCTCTCGTCTATGTTTTCTTGAATCACTTTAATTGCTGTTGGTTCCAGTGCAATATATAACTATTATCGTCATTTGTTTCTGGTGATATTGTTATTGTCCTGGGATTCTTTTAGTTTGATCCTGCGGGTTTATTGCAGAGATTAACTTGGGTATTTTCCTTTTTGTACAACGATGATAAATTTAAAAATGTTGTCTATTTAGCATTTCTGGATAATTCTTTCGTTTTAGTTTATTGAAGGAATAAACCAATATCAAAATTTAATTAAAAATCAAAGTTACACTTTCCTCGTACTAAGTGGCATTTTGTTTTTCTAGCCCTGAATGTTGAATATATAATGTTGAATTCTGAATGTCGAAAGTATGTTTGTTTAATTATCTGAACGTATCTTGTTTGTGTAGAATTATTGGATTATGAATGTTGAATATAATTAATTTAACTATTTTCAAATAATAACAATTTACTAATTTGTTCTTGTTATTTAGCAAATAAAACAAGGAAAAAATTGGAATAAATTTTTATTAGAAAATTCAATATTAAGCATTAAACATTCAGAGGGGGGCTTGTCTCTTAATGATTAATGCTGAATTTTAACTATTTTTCAGTATTAAAAGGTAAAAAAAACATAAAATATTATCTTTTAATGCTCACTAAAACTCAATTCAACATTAAAAGGTAAAAATAATACCACCTAAGTATTTTAAGAGGATCTCTAACATTAGTATGAGAAAGAGTTTAGTGTAAAATTTACACTAGGTGTATAAATTTTATTGTCTAACACTATTTTTTTTTTTTTGGCAAACCTTCAAAAGAGCAGTAATTTATTGAAAATAGAAAAAACGTGGTTGAATGTGCTCACCACTAAGGCAGACAAAGAGAAAAGAGAAAGAAATATAAAGCCTATCATGAGCAGTGCAACTGTGCAACACTCAAATTACATTAAAATTAAAAGAAAAGAAATGCAAAAAATAACTACATTTTCCATTTCCTTGTCTTGCGTTGAACGTTGGGGGTCCGAGGAATGTTGAAGCCTTGTTTAATCTTCATAATCTTTACAGTTTTTTCTTTCTGAACTTTTTGAACAAGCATTATGTATTGAAACTTATTTTTGACTTGATTTTGTATCTATTTGTTTAGCTTGAGTAAACCCTCTTCAATTTCTTTCTTACCATCTTCTTAACCTCTTGAATTGCCTCTTTTGATTGACTTTTTTCCTTTATCTTGATGGTTCATTTGAGATTTTTTCTTGTCAAGTTTTATGATAGGGGACCACGGGAGCTTAATGAATAAATGAAGTCTTTTTCATAATATAGGGAATATGAGGTCTAGATAGAGTATTGCAAGAAATGACAGTTTCAACACTTAGATAATTGGCACCCTTTTCTAGTTTCCTCAGAATCATTTTGAAAAGAAATATTTGGATGGCTCAAATGGACAGGACCATGCTCCCCTAACTCACAAGTAAGTTCAACATAAAGTTGAGATTCCAAAACATCTTTCACCCAAACAATAGGATTAACAATGATATTTGGGACATGCTCCTCAAGACCTTGAAGAAAGTCAGTCGACAAGGAATGTCCATCTCGGTTGTCATGTAGAGAAAGTGGTTGGACATCACATGAATTCAACTTCCCATTGTTTAAAGTGGGTATCAAACCCATGTTTTGTTCCACTGTTATTGTCTCAATGTTTTGAGGAGCATTTGTAACCATAGGATGCTCATAAGAACTCAAAAGTGTTTAATTTATGCCCTAAATATGTGCATTTTAATTACTCGTTCTCAATAAAATTGGTCTTATATTCATATTTAATTATGTTGCAAGTCAATCGGCAGTCGCAGAATCGAATTGTGCTAAATCGACATAATTGCCACAAAGTAGCGGTCATAAGCATTGAATGAAGATAATCAAAGTACGGTGAAGTCAGAAGTTCCTTTTTTAGGTTGCCCCGATGACTTCCGATACCCTAAAGCCTTTCTCGCACAAAACCTAAGCCTAAACTGAGCTCAAGTCATTGCCTGAGCCTCATGTGTGTTTAGTTTGTAATTTTATTAATGTTTAGATTTGTATTTGAGTCGTATATAATTTTTAGGATTTTTATATTTTATTTGCATCCATATAGTTGTAATAATCAGGGTCCGTTAGTTTCCGTCAAGTGTTTATATATATATATATATATATATATATATATATATATATATATATATATATTATTACGTTTTCATTTACTTATTTGGTTTTAGTTTCTAGTTTTTTTAATTTAATTTTGTTTTATTTTCTTTTATTTGAGTCTTTTATTTTTAGGTTAGATTTTTTTTTAATTTTAATATATTTTATATTTTTTAATTTTATTTTATATTTATTTTTAATAGACTTGTAAATAGTTATTTTTTATAGGTTAAAACTTTTATTTTTTTAATTTTTAATTTTAGTAGATTTTATTTTTATTTATTTTATATTAGTTAAGTCTTAAATGTTAGGATGATTTTTATTTTATTTTTTAGGTGTACATTAGACCCCCACACACATAACCCATACTATACACTCCACACACTCGATCAATCTTTCCACCATCTCTAACCCTCCCTCTTCTCACCCTTCATCTCTCACCCATCTGTCAAACCCCACGACCAACACCATGCCAGCCCATCCTATCCCGGCCACTTGACCACCTTCCCCCAAATTCCGGCAGAAACCATCGTCGACAAGTTTAAAGCCACTGACCCCTTAAAAATAACCCATTTAACGACTTATTCACTGCCTCCATACCGTGTGACTGCTATAACTAAACTCCAACCCTGCCACTTCCAAACGCCGTCAACTTAACCTTCGACCACGAACCAGACATTTTCGGCGACTACCTTAACCCATGAAAAACCCATGTTGGCCCCGACCTTTAAACCAGCTACCATTCCAAACCGACCACATACAAACCTCCTACCCACCTTCTGTCCAACATCTCCGGTGACTATTCTAGTTAAACTACTGTGAGTGCAGAAAATATCACAATAAAAGATTCTACGAAAATAATCACAAATGGCAGAAAGTATATGAAATCACACGTACAACAATGATTTACGTGGTTCAGCAACTTGCCTAAGTCCATGGAGAGGTTACTTGTTCTTATTAAGTGTCTCTCAAAGGTTCCAGTTTTCAATCCTTTTGCCCCGGGTTAGGGTGTACAATTCATAGATATGTTGTTACAGAGTTTGAGTTATTCAAGGAACCCAAAGTAATGTACGGATTTTCCATGAGGTACTTAAATATCTCATCTGAGATTTTTGGTACCTGATTTGACCATATCCCCTAGTGTCATTATACTACTAAAATACTCGTGTGAAAATTGAGTCAAGATTTGGGCAGGCCAAATGTTTAATTTATCAGGAATTGGTCAGCTACTCTCACGGACTTATAAAAATGGGCTTCCTCAATCGCCCCTAAAATCTTTGGGCCAACGACTTTGGGCCAATAGATTATAATTGAGTTAATAGGCCTAAGGCCTGAAATAGCAAAATGGAACTTTTGGTATTTGTGAGAGCTGGTGAGGATGCGCTTGTCTTTAAGGACAAATTTGAAGAGTTGGGATCTTCTTAGGGAAGCGAAACTCATGATTTGAGATGCTTTGAAAACCGTTCATGTGTAACTTAACCACCAGTTCAGTGTCTTCAGTCATTTTTCGCTCGTACTTCGTCTCTAAGCTTCCTCTCTTTATTTTCTACTTCAAAATCAGAGCTTCCTTTCTTCAGTGATTTCTCAAGGTTTCATTAATAGTTGTATGCTTTATCTCTAACTCTTCTATGGTTTTTGTCTTTTGCAACGTTTTTGTAGCTGAAGCTAGCGTTTTGTTTGAAAATGGCGATGCTTGATAATAAATGCGTTTTCGACTTTAGAAAGTGCTACAATATACCTGATTGGGTGGATATTGAGTGTGTCCCCATTCCTCAGAATGTTCATACCATAGACGACGGTCATTGGATCCATACTTTGTTGGTCTCTCAAGGGGGTTTGACATTTCCCCCAAATCCCCCGTTTTTATATTTCTTCAAATATTTCGACATTGTTCCTGCCCAATATACTCCAAATGTTTGGAAAATTATTAATAGAGTACATAGGATAAAAAATTTGTATGGGAACAAATTAGGGCTTGCAGAAATTTATTTTTGCTATGTATTTTCTCGTACAAAAGGTGGGCTCCTATACTTAAAGGCTAGGAGTGCTGACCGAGTTCTAGTTGTAAACTTGCCTGATTCTCATAAAGATTACTGGAATGAGGGCTTTATTTATAGGAATTGACAATATTCTCCCCAACCAAAGGTCATAAGGTACAGGAGATATCAGATCCCTACCTTTGGGGAGGAGTATATAGGTTTCTAACACTATCTCTCTTTTTTTTTATTCCTTGCTCACTGTTTCCTCTTTGTGCTTTTTCTCACTACACCAAAATGGGTAAATTATCACCCTTCAAGTGTTTAGCCTTGTCAAGGCCAATGACCGTGACAACAAACACGCGTTTTGTGTCACGGCCATTGACCGTGACAAGGTCGTGACAAAGTATTATCACGGTCATTGACCGTGATAAGTTCGTTGTCACAGTCAATGACCGTGATACGACCGTGACAAATGTCGCAGTAAAAAATCCTTTCCCCTTTTTTTTTCCCGCCGTTCTTCCCTCCTTTTTTTCTCGCTCTCTACTTTCAGGTTACTCTCTCTCTCTCTCTCTCTCTCTCTCTCTTCCATTTATATATATATATATATATACATATATATATATATATATGTGTGTGTGTGTGTGTGTGTGTGTGTGTGTGTGTGTGTGTGTGTGTGTGTGTGGTGCATGTGTGGTGTGTGTGTGTGCTTGTGGTGGGTGGGGAGGGGGTGGGGCAGGGTGGGGGTAGGGGGTGGGGCAGGGTGGGGGGCGGTGCATGTGTGTGTGTGTGTGTGTGTGTGTATGTGTGTGTGTGTGTGTGTGTGTGTGTTCGTGTATGGTGGGTGAGGGTGGAGTTGGGTAGGGGGCGGTGGCAAGTGTGTACTAATGAAGATCATGGGGGAGAGAGAGAAAAATTATCTTAATTAATTTAAGAATTTTATCTTAATTAATTTATTATTAATGCAATAAATTATATATATATATATAAGTGGTATCAGAACCTGTTCATCTTTGAATTATCTGTAAGTTATTTTATCTTATTTATGTTTGTCTATCATCATGAATATTAAGGAAGTAACTAGATTCATATATCATCCATCATATAAGAAAGGAGAAAATTTTGAAATTAAGCATAAGACCTTGTATAAAAAATGTCATAATATGTGTTGTGTAAAAATTATCCATTTTATTATCTTCTATAAAAAAGATTAGATATATTATTGTTAACCTTTTCCAGAAAGCAATACTATTAAAATTCTGAAGAAATTTCTGTTCAAATTTCGGCATAATCTCCATAAAATCCATACGCCTGTTTAGGTTGTAAAGCTCATATGTCTTTTGGCCGTTTTGCCCAAAAGAGGCTTTCTAAGGCTATTATTAGACATAGGTTTTAAGCACCATCAGCGAGAAATAGGAGGTCTTAGGTACAATTGGATATTATAATGGAAGAAGAACAAAATTTAAGAGGAGTTTTAAAATGTATAGCTCCATGGATAGAAAAACAAGAATCTATGTTTAATCATAATATGCATATAAATAAGAAATCTGAAACCCAGATTGCTTATATAAGTGCTACTTTAAATACCATAATAGATATGATATTTGGATGGTCTAAAACAGTTGAAGATCATAAAAAATCTAATGAAGAAAAACTTAAGAAAATTCAAGTAGACTTAAACAAAGTCGAAAGAAAATTAGAGAAATATGATAATATGATAAACTTGGATCTAAAACAAGAAACCAAGGAAAAAATAAGTGCTCTAATAAACAAATTAGACACTATAACCATTCCTGAAAACATGGGAATGAATGCTCTAGGTACTAGCGAAAACCCTCGCTTATACTATGGATCTGAAGATATTAAAGTTCTTCATACAGACACAAAACAAAATTATAACTATGAAGAATATATTAATATCAACGAAGTTATTGAATATTGGAGATATCAAAGAAGTTATTGAATATTGGAGGCAGTTATATAAATACCCAAACCTTAATATAACTGAAAGAAACCAGTTAATCCAACAAATTCAGTCAACATATACTGAATATGAAGGACTTTTAACTCACTTCAATTTTGAGTTAAACTATGACTCAGATTATGAAGAAGAACCTCCTTACACTATAATTAGTAGTGAAGGAAAAAGAAAATCCCAAGAACCCCTTGAGGAATACTTTAATTGGGAAGAATACTCCCAAACACATCCTGAAGAAGCAGAAGAGTATTTGAAAAAAGAATCGCATCATGATTATATAAATACATCTACAAGTCAAGCTTCTATCAGTGGTGTTAAGGATGAAGAGCCAACTGTGCACTTCTCCAGAAGAGATGATTTAAATAAATGCAATGTCGTTACTGGCGGTATTTATTTAAATCTCCAAAATGTTCCCTTTAAAGATCAGGAACAAACCATCAATGATTGGGCACAATCAATGCCCATCTTGATAACCAATTATAAAAATACTTGGTCTAAAGAAAAATTCTTAGACTATCTTGCTGCAACACTACAAGGTGACTACCTTATGTGGTTACAACAATGGGAAAAATCTACAGTTGGAAAAGCAGAAAAAGATGCACTTCTAGCTATAGGCTACTCTTTTGACAACATATTACAAGATTTTGCCAATATAATAAAAGAACATCTAATAGGTTTTACAAGTAATCCACGCCTACAAGAAGACGCTAGATACATACTTGCTAAACTAGAGTTGTGTGATATCTGTCGATTTGAAGAATTTGCAAACCTTTATAAAAAATATTATGTTCTGGTAAACCCTCCAGAAAATAAATTTTGGTTAGAGCAATTCTTTCACAAACTCCCACCACCATGGGATGAAGAATCTATAAAAACCTATGATGACTATTTACATAGTATAAATAAAATAGATAATATTGGTCACAGGATAAATTGGGTAATGCGTTGCATAACTAAAAAATGTCTTGATATTAAGGCCAAAAAACAAATCAAAAATGATATATCTCCTAACCGTGCAGGATATCTTTGCTGTAATAAAATACTAAAAGAAGAATGGAAAATTGGATGCAACCCACTTCCAAAAACCCATAAATCGTCAAAGAAAAACAAAAAGAAATTTAAATGGAAACCTTGGCGAAAAAAGAAATTTAATACTTCTAAACATAAAAAATATGTGAAGAAGAAAAATAAGAAATCTCCTAAAAAGGGAGATGTCGCAGCTAAAAAATGCAAATGTTATATTTGCAATGAAGAAGCTCACTATGCGCCTGAATGCCCCAACAAAGGGAAAAGCACAAGAAAAATGATTAAGTTTCTTGAAGAACAAGAACTTGAGATATCATTTGGAGACGAACTATCAGACGTCTCAGATGATGAAATATTGTATGAGATAGAATCTGAATCTGAATCTGAATCAGAGTCAGATGATTTTTGATATTGAAATGATTTTCATGTTTAATACAATGGAAATCAAATCAAGTGATCCGACTGAAACACAGTCCATCACTTTAAAAGATATAGTTGGAGAAGAAATCATTTTTACCAACGAACAATTAATAGAAATAGAAAACCAAAAACAATTGGTTAAAAAAGAAGATGTATATAAATTGTCCAAATTTAATTTTTTGTCTACAAGAATATTTGAACAATTTGCAGGCAACACTATAACAGGATCCACTGATATTGATACTACTGAAATAACAATCTTTGATTTAAACAAAATCAAAAGATGGAAAAAGAAACATCCACATATAAAATATGTGCATGTAGGTTTAATCAAAATCTGCATCACAGCTTTATTTAGACAAGGTATGGACACCCCAATTGCCATACTTGTACTAGATAAAAGATTTAATAATCCCGTTAATGCCATAATTGGAGGAATCCAATCCAATTTAGTAAATGGAATAATTTGGTTTAACATAAAACCAAATTTCTTTATATCTATTGATGACCCCAATATTACAGATACTGTAAAAATTAAAATTCAAACTAAGGGGGTAGGTATGAAAGATACATCACATAATTTGGTTGTTCATTCGAAAACAATCCATGAACTAACCAATCTACCTAAAAAAAATATTCACAATCTTGATAAAAACATTATTGAGATTTTTGAACCAAGACCTTATGAAACGACAATCCAGCCTAGACTCATAAATTGGAGAGATTTGGAGATTCCAAAACAATGGATAATTCCCCAAATCACAGAAAATCCACAAAGGAAAAAACCTGAAGTGGAAATACAAGTATCGGGAAGTAATGTTTATTTTAAACATAAATATACAAACTGGCAAACTAATTTCCCTGAAAATGACTGGGAAAACTTCAAACGCACTAAATCCTAACACGAAGGAAGTAGTAGCAATGAAAGCAAAGCTAACAAGGCTATTTCTATGAAAAATATTCAAGTACCTATTATGCCAGGTACTTCATACCTGAAAATTAATGATGTATCATCTTCAAATCGGTAATGAAGATATCATCTTTTCCCCTAGCCGTGGGAAAAAGAGATATACCTATGTATTAGGATATTTTAATTTTACAGGCTATAAACAATATAGTCTTTGCACTTTAATTGATACTGGAGCCACAGTCTGCTCTTGTAGACCTAATGCTTTGCCTCCAGAAAAATGGATTGCAATGAAAAACCCCAGTGCAGTCACAGGAATTAGTGGCACACAAAGCGTAATTCAATTAAAAGCTAAAAAAGTTGCAATTTGGTTTAATGATAAAAATTCATTATACCTAAAATCTTATGTTTCCATGAGATGCATGGTGATTTTCTTCTAGGTAATAATTTTATCTTAGAATATTTACCACTATCTGTCAATGAAGGAACCATAAGTCTCACATTGAAAAAAGAGGTAGTAGAAATCCCACTACTTCAACAACATAAATATAAATGTGAGAAAAATTTCCATCCTGTTAAAAAGGAAATTAATGTAAAAGTGTTAGCTGAAACCCATTGGCTATACACAATATTAGAAGATAGTTTTAGCGAAAACTCGTTAAAATTATGGGACAAAAGTCCACGATATTGCTCATTAAAACTTTGAAATCCTGATGTAATCATTACAGTACAACCTATGGTTTACACTAGAAAGGATGTTGAAGAATTTGATAAGCAAATAAAAGAATTGTTGGATTTAAAGTTAATCTCAGAAACTTTTAGTCCACATTCTAGTCCAACGTTCATTGTGAACAAACACAGCGAAGTAATAAGAGGAAAAGCCCGAATGGTAATCAACTATAAAAGGCTTAATGAACAAATTGATTTCGATGGATATTTTATTCCTCGAAAAGATGTTTTGATAAATCATACTAAAGGTAAAACCATCTTTAGTAAATTTGATTGCAAGTCAGGATTTTGGTAATTAAAACTAACTGAAGAATCAAAACCATTGACTGCATTCAGTACACCAAAAGGTCACTACCAATGGAATGTAATGCCCTTTGGACTCAATATAGCGCCACAAGTCTTTCAGAGATGGATAGATAATATATTCAGGGATCTCAAAGATTTTTGTATTGTCTATATTGATGATATTTTAGTGTACTCAAAAAACATTGAGGAACACATAAAACATTTTAAAAAATTCAGTGAGAAAGTACTCAAACATGGTATTATTCTCTTTTCAAAGAAAATTAAAACTGAAAAAATAGAAATCAATTTTCTAGGATTAATCCTTACTAAAGAAGGATTACAACTCCAAGATCATATTATAGCCAAAATAAAAGATTTTGATGAAAATATCTTGTATAAAAAATAATTACAAAGCTTTTTGGGAATTTTAAATTATGGAAGGAATTTTATTGCACACTTATCCCAGAAAGAATTACCTCTTCTTGAAAAACTCAAGAAAAACAATTTTTCATGGTCTAAAAAGGACTCTGAAACTGTCCGAAACATTAAAAGTTATGTTCATACTCATTGTCCTAAAGTTTATTTTCCTAACCCAGGAGATAATTTTGTACTTGAAACAAATGCTTCTGACTTATGTTTGGGGTGTGTACTTAAAGCAATACCACAACAATATTGGTCTGAACCACAGTCCAATAATGTAATAGGTATAAGAAGTAGAAAATCTACTATTCCAAAATATGTTGCTAAAAATGAGTTGATTTGTGGTTACAATTCTGGAAAATTTAAGCCTAATGAACTCAATTATATAATTTTTGAAAAAGAATTATTGGCCATCAAATTAGCTATTAAAAAGTTTCATATATTTTTAGCACCAGAAGATTTTATTATCAGAACCGATAATCAAGTTGTCCGCGATTTTTAACCAACAAAAGAAACATTTTAGAAGGACGCAGATTAAAATGGTAGAATTTGTTTTGCTTTTTCAAAGAGACAAATTCGTCTAATTTTGTTAAAAATTTAATCAGAAACATCATTCTGCAGGAGTTCTGCAGTAGATAAAAAGATATTGATTTTTTGTAAAGAAAAATATTCATATTCAAAATTGATATTTTTCAATATTTGAAGGGCTAAAGATTTTAATTGGTCTAGCTCTACTGTTTGTTCAGCAATGCTAGTAGCAAGAAGGCTTAGGTTCAAAAATCTTTTTTCTTGCCTTCTAGATGTGATTTACAGGAATCATTTAATGGTTTGTAGATATGAAAAGGTATTCCTGGATTTATAAAATCAGTTAGTTCAGAGACAATAGTGGTTTCTTTGCTTTGTAATCTTGAAAATTGATAAATCAGATTGGGTGGGTTAAATTTTTTCAAGAACTCTTCCCAGTCTGATATTGCCACTTATCGGAGTGCGCAGATTTTGATCGAAAAACAGGATAGTTTATTATATTTCACAAGATAGGAAAACCTATCAAATTACATTATAAGAGAATATATTACAAGAGAGAGATCTATATTGATCGATGATTCCTATATTACAACTTGAGAACCATTTTATAGGCCTCGGACTCCAAAATTTTTTTGAATTCTAATTGAATAAAAGATAAGATTACAGGAATAAAGATGCACGACAAGATTACTTTTTGTTTTTCAAAAAATAAATAGTAACTCCTTCGTCCTTTTTAAACAAAAAAGTCAAAAGTAGTATAGTATCTGATGATGATGTTTTGTCTTCAACAGATAAACGTCATTGCTTGCGTTATTCGTGTAGAATCTTCCACATCATGTGCTGGATAATTTTGCAGTCGTCCAGGTGGAAAGATCTATACCATTCAAATTGTTATTCTCCCATTGCATTGGCTAGGTTAGCGAATGCAACCTCATCAAAAGCATAATCATTATCTGAATCTCCAAGGTGTGGGTTTAAACTATTTTCCTCATACATTTCAGCACTAGTTAATAATTCATAAAGAACATCCAGATTATTCTTCCTCCTTAGATTATCCAGAAAAGTTTCTACTTCAGCTTTCTGATCATCAGTTAGCTAATAATTAACAGGCAGAGAAGTAACGAACAATCGTTTACCATCCGTTACCATGAACTTAAATTCTTTTTCCGCATACAAACTCTAGGCCTTATTTGTAACAGAAATGAATGATTTAATCCAATATGACTCAATATCCGTATAGGGAATATAAGACATATTATATTGATCTTGCTTCTCCATTTCATCCCAATCCCAAGGTTCAGTATTTCGGAGGTAATAAATTTGGTAAGGAGAATAAAATCTTTCTAGTAGTCTCCATCCTACCCCTCCAGTGATTTCCAGGGTGAAAGTGCGGTTCCAACGCATCACTAAGTCCATTACATGAGTGATCATGATTTTGATCATCATGAGCAAAGCTGTGAATTTAGTTCCCAAATGAACTTGATATATGATTTTGTTGCATAATCCCCAATCAAGAATTTTTGGTTCCCAATCGTCATCAATATGCATATGAAGTTTGGGTATTTCATCAAGAACATTTAGAAATTCACCATGTTTGATCAATAGGATTTTTACCTTCTAACCATGGTTTTCAATTTTTATTAGAATTTCCTCCTTGAAAATAGTATCTGGTAGAATTTGTTTTTGCTTTTTCAAAGAGACAAATTCGTCTAGTTTTGTTAAAAATTTTATCAGAAAAATCATTCTGCAGGAGTTCTGCAGTAGATAAAAAGATATTGATTTTTTGTAAAGAAAAATCTTCATCTACAAAATTGATATTTTTTAATATTTGAAGGGCTAAAGATTTTAATTGGTCTAGCTCTGCTGTTTGTTTAGCAATGCTAGTAGCAAGAAGGCTTAGGTTTTTTCGAAAATCTTTTTTCTTGACTTCTAGATCTGATTTCCAGGAATCATTTAATGGTTTGTAGATATGAAAAGGTATTCATGGATTTATAAAATCAGTTAGTTCAGGGACAATAGTGGTTTCTTTGCTCTGTAATTTTGAAAATTGATAAATCAGATTGGGTGGGTTAAATTTTTTCAAGAACTCTTCCCAGTCTGATATTTCTTCCACTTCATTAGTATATTTTTTGTAACATGCTCCGGGGAAGCCATTTGTTTGTTCTTGGCACTGGTACCAAGAATAGTAAAAGCCTGGTTTTCGATCACAAAATACAACATACACATGACCCTTTTTAGGCTGTGTATTGGATGTTGAGGGAACAGTTGGTTTAGCTATAGCTTCTGGAATTCTTCTTGAACTACTAGCCTTTTTAGCTATTGTAATCCAAGGTCCTTGCTCCTCTCTAGGGATGTTTTGTCCCTTTTGATCTTCCTCCATACCTGAAACTGTTAATATCCTCCTGGTTAGAGTGTATTAACGTCATAGTCCTACTCATATGCTGTTTATACTGAGCAGTCTATTTTAATCCACTGGTTTAGTGGGGTTTTCACAAATTCTCCACTTTTTTTAGTGGGTTTTAACAATTTTTCCTACTTAAAAAGTCTGCAAGGAAATTGTTTGTGCCCTTAAGGTGTTCTACCTCAAAGGTGTAGAGAGCAATCTGATATATATATATATATATATATATATATAAATGGTAATATAATTTTAAATGGTAATGTAACACCTACTTCGCAAATAATTGATATATTACACATCGGTTGTACACATAAAATTGTACTAATTTTTATTAAGTTTTTAACGGAAAGAAACCGCTGGTTAACAACCATTTTAAAAACTTAGGGTTAACATTGTAACTTTTGAAATGTCGAGTCTAAATTGAAATTAACCCAAAACTTCAAGGTTTAATTTGCATGTTTTCATAATAATAATAATAATAATAATAATAATAATAATAATGGTACTTTGTGTTTTTGATTAAGATATAATTAACTTTTTCCCCTTACAAGAGTTGAAAAAAAGCCCATTTGGATTTATGAAAATATGGCTATTTTGGTGTTAATTTTTCAAATTACATATTATTGTGGTACTTGTAGTTTTTTTGCGTGTATGTGTGTGTGTGAATGTGTGATGTGGGGGGGGTGGGGCAGGGTGGGGGGGGGGGAGGGGGCAGGGATGCGTGGGTGGGTGGTGGGATAGGGGTGGGGGGCTGCATGCGTGTGTGTGTGTATGTGCGCGTGTGTGTGTATGTGTGTGTAGTGTGCGTGTTTGTGCGTAATGTCCCTTGTAAACGAATTGATTGATTGTTCCTTATTGTAAATTAGTAAATTAATATATGATTAATTATGAAAGTAGTATTGCACCTCATTGTAAATTAGTAAATTAATAATTGTATACTTTAATTGTTAGTTTAATTGATGAAAATAATTAATTGAGTAGATGTATTAGAAGGAGTACGGGATACACATTTGTTGTTGACATTGCTGTTGGATTATAGTGGATCGATGTTGGGTTGGTTAATTTTAAAAGTGGCATAACTACTGGATTATTGTCCATATGGGGGTGGGATTTTTTAACTTTTTTTGAAAATTACTTTGTTTATATGCTTCGTACCTTTAATATACGCTTCGTACCTTTAAAAGTGGTATGATCACTGGATTATTGTCCATTGAGGTGTTTAACAGTAACAATTCATTTTTATTTGTAGTAATTGTACATATTTGCATGTCTTCTTTTAATTCATTTTGATATGTACTAATAACATTTTTTTACAGCAAATGTCTCCTTCAGGTATTAAGGCGAGGATGATGATGCTAGTTATGATGATGTCGTCTAGACTCGGTGGTAGTGGAGGCGACGAGGGCTCCTCGGCCCCTAGTTTCCCCAAATATGGCAAATTAGGGATGCCCATTGAGAACAAATCGGGGCTATTAGAGAGATCCCTCGAGCTGGTAAAGATGATCATCGGCCCGGGGTACATTAGTTGGAAGGAGGTTCCATATGAGCTCAAGTTAGATGTTTGGGTGGCACTACAGGTAATATATTTATATTTATATTTATATTTATATTTATATTTATATTTATATTTATATTTATATTTATATTTATATTTATATTTATATTTATATTTATATTTATATTTATATTTATATTTATATTTATATTTATATTTATATTTATATTTATATGAATATTTCAATTTGTATTTCAATTTCATTTTATATTTATATTTATTTGCAACTAATATTGTATTTGTTGGACATGAACAATTCAACCTGGATCCTAAGCTATCCGATTACCTCTTGGAGCAGTTGAGGGATAAACACAAGACGTGGAATGAAAATATGCGGACCCGGTACTTTGGGAAGACACGAGAGTCCATTATCCAATGGCGTGAATTCGTCCCGCCGAAGGAGCCGATCTCATTGGTACAATGGCAAAGGTTCATTGACAATGAGATCAGGGAGCGACAATTGGCATCTCACCAATCGGGAAGGAGAAAACGAGCAAAAAAGACGATCGTGCACTACTCCAGTCGGACGTCTTATGCCGAGGTGGAGTATAGGATGATGGTAAGATTTAATTTTTCTATAACTACATAAAATATATTATTCTACATTATTTTACTTTGCGGGGCCGATAATAATTTTACTTTATTTTATTTCAGGGGACAGGGAGTGGACCTGGGGGTAGGCCACATAGGCTCGACACTTATGTCGCTCTTCAGAAGAAGAAGGGAAAGGACAAGGTGGTGTCCCCAAGCGTCGCGGCCACGATTGTAAGCAATTCGACAGTTTACTTTTTGTTAATTACGTTATAATTTTTTAATTTACTTATTTTACTAATCATGTGCTTTTTGTCGTGTCATGCAAAGCTTAAGGAAGTGCATGAGTCGCAGTCTGATGACGACAAGGCATCTTTGTCCACAGACGAACTCAGCCAAGTGTTTGGCTCTGATCGCAAAGGGAGGACAAGGGGGTAAGCTCGCGGGTGGCCAAATCTAGGATCATCGGAGACGAGCGACACTGGGTTGGCTCGAATAGTGGATTCACATGATGCGAAGCTGTCCCGTTTGGAGGCAACGGTCCAGGATATGTACTCATTCGTGAAGCATTCGTTGGACGGAAATCGTAAGGGTAAAGGGAAGGAGAAGCCGGTGCGGGAGGAGGAGGTGTGGGAGGATGAGGACGAGGATATGGACCTCGCTGCTTCATCACGGACACGTGCAGACTTTGATGATCCACTTCCCTATTTGGCTCCCTTCAACAGACCGATGTTGAAACTTGGTTGACCGAGCGTGTTTATAATGGACATATTTGATGGCCAGCGGATAGGGCAGGGGTTGAGGGACCCGAATATGGGTGCACTAGTTCATGGACATGAGCTTCAAGACATCGAGTCCAGGGTTCTCGTCACGCATGTGATGCCCGGGAAGTAGAACTCCCAATTGTGGTTGCGCGAACAATGCGGCACGGTGTATATTAGGGGATGTGTTAATTCATATATCGTGTGGCCTACTCGCCTCCTCAACGTTAACCATACCCCAAACATTTAGTGACATTGATTTAAGGTTGAATTGAATTGTTTTAAATTATTACATTTGAATTATATTTGGATTATATGGTGATGCATATTCTCTTTCTTTTGAATGTATATTTGCACTATCTCTATTTTATCTGGATATATAATGTTTGAACAGGTACAACGTTGTTATAACAGGTACATATATACTGCTGGGCAGTGGCAGTGGCCATACTGCCCAGCAGATTTTTTTTAATTTTGCCCAGAATTGTCACGGTCATTGACCGTGACAAGTCCTTGACAAAGGAAGTTGTCACGGTCATTGACCGTGATAATTTTTTAAACATTGTCACAGTTTGTCACGGTCCTTAACCATTATAAATCTTGTCCCGGTCCTTAACCGTGACAAAGCTTGTCACAGTCAAGGCCCGTGACATGACTGTGATAATTCTAACGAACTTGTCAAGATCAATGATCGTGACAAGTCCGTGGCAAAAAAATTTATCACCCCCAGAATTGTCACGGTCATTGACCTTGACAAGTCCAACTTGTCAAAGTCAATGACCGTGACAATTCGACAGATTTGGTGTAGTGTCTAATGTGTTTTATTTTCTTTATCTGATTGTTTTTACAGATAAGGCAAAGAACCTGGTCCCAATGAGTTTAGGGACTGAACTTCTAAAATCTTGGAAGATTAGAGATACTCTTACCGATGACGAGTGACGCGACTAAAAATGTGTCTCAGAATGCGTTCACTCTAGGCTCAAGTGCAAGCATGTCGCTCAAGTAATAATTCGACAAGTCGGGTATCGATCCTCTGGGAAAAAGGACAGCGAAGTTGTGGCGACGAGAAAAGACAGAGAAAACCTAACTTTAACTCTAAAAAAAAGGAAAAATCGATTTGGTTTTGAGAATGATTACAGCTAAGTGAAATAATGAAATTATGAAAAATGAAACTACACTAATCTACCTAAATTATGAATGAAAGATGATTTGAAACTTTTTGTTTTAAATGATGAGAAGAATAGAGCAGAAATACAATCCCCCAACCCTAGTGAATTGCAGATATAATATTAATCATAAATTTATCTGATTGATTTCACCCGAAATTTAGTACTCCCAAGCATTATGTATACGAGGTTCAAGCCCGCGTCATACCTAATTTGAGGATGAGTAAATCAGTATCGCGATAGTGACACTCGAATTGCACTCTAAATCATCACGAGTACCCAGAGGCAAACGAGATATAAAGATCTACAATTGTTTTGTAACTATGCAATACGGTCGTATTCAATCACTAAATTCAGAGGATTAATGTTATACACGTACAATTAACACATCAGGCTAGGTTCATGTACCCCGGCCTTAGAAAATGTAGCCTAACATGATGAAAGTGATGGAAACAGTGCTTGATGTGCAGAAATTCATAATTAATCTAAAGAAAACTTGTGAATAAATGTAGAATAGAATTGAAAAGAAGAAATTACTCACTAATTTTTACCAAATCAGTAATTGCAGCAATGAATAAAACTGATAATCCAATAAAATCTGAACAAAGCTTCAATCTTGGAATTAAATCTGGAATTTGTATCTAAACTAGGGTTTCTGGAAAAAGAATAGAAAACTATCTAAAATCTCCTTTAATCTACGTGCTAAGAATGATAATAAAATGGGTTTATATACCATACAAGACTCCAAGAGTTTTAGCAGCACTAGGACTCTCTATTAGAGGAAAATTAAAAATTAAAACTGCGACAGCCGGACCGGTCCCCCTCCTCCCCCGGACCGGTCCTAGGGCGGACCGGTTCTTTTATTTTTGGCAGACCGGTCATAGGGCATCTTTTATTTTTGGCGGACCGGTCCCATGGCAGACCGGTTCTTTTATTTTTTCCTTCTTAGGTTTGCTTGTGATCCGGGGTCTTCTGGAGTTTGGCAAAGTGGACCGATCTGGGGTAGGGGCGGACCGGTCCCAGGGCGGACCGGTTCTTTTATTTTTGCCTGACCGATCCCAGGGTTTGACAACTTTTTTTCTTGGATTTTTTTCTCAACTTCAAATTGGCATAAATTCTTCACCGTAGCTCGGATTGAGGTGCCGTTTTTCCAGTGTTCTTGTAATTGAAAGCTCTTCACCTTTCTAGTTGGCCCCACCTCCGGACTAAGGCTGAAAAATTACGAAAATGCCCTTCAACTCCCCGATTCTTGGTTTTTTTCACTATTTTAAGTTCTCTTTTCCATCTTTCTTGCATGAAATACCTGTAAAACACATAAGAGATACACAAAATACGAAATACTTGCCAAAAAGGGTTAGTATCATTGATATGAGACAAATCCAAGCTATTTACACCGCACGGGATCATAAAAATACCGAAATTAAGGGGATAAATGTGAAGAATTTATGCCTAATCAAATCCCCCTAACTTAGAACTTTGCGCGTCCCGAGCAATGTAAAAGAATCCTAGCAAGGCTTAACTCTTGAAAATCACATTTTATTGGGATAGAATACCTTTTTCGCTGGCAAGCGATTGCATTTAGCATATACAACAAGCCTTTATACCCCTAGGTCACCCTAGTAGGACGAGTTGTGTCTTGTGAGGGTTTGCAGAGAATATACCCACAAAGTTCGACTCAAAGAAAATTCAAAATACGCAAAAATTGTGCAATTCAAACTTTTCTAGAAAAATATTCATCATCAAGTCATATTTACAAGTCTCAAATCATCGTGTGTGTGTGTGCGTAGCCGGAAATATAACAACTAATTTCCACCGATTGATCATTACGTTACTTGTCTGAAAATTCGTTTTGATTTCAATTTCTCACGGAATGCTCTCTCAAACGAATCACTCGGAATGTGGCTATTCTCTCGGTATGCGTGATATAAGGAGTAAATGTAATGGACGCAAAATCACGCATACACGTAGAATGACGAAAATTTTAGAATGATAGGATCTCATCAATGGGTTACGGTTTTAAAAACGGGAACATTGCCTCTTTTTCGCGCATTCAATCTCTTATATTATCTTTTGGTGTATTAGCTCTCCACGCGGTAACCAATTTCGCAATTCAGACTCGGTTAGGACTTTTTCAGGTTTTAAGGTATATGGGGTAAAATGACAATTGTCGGGAAGGTTGGAATTGGAAAAGTCATTACTGATGTCCATTTGTGCTTTTTCCAGGCTATTGCTCATTTTTTTTCTTCTTTTTCTCTATTTTTTTTTCTTTTCATTTCTTTTCTTTTCCTTCTATTTTTGTTGAGCATATTTATTTTTTTCTTGCCCCTTTTTATGCACTTTTCGGACTTAAATTCTGAATTTTCTCATTTTTCACAATTCCGACTATTTGGGTTTTTCGGGTTATCAAACGAAAGGGACAATTTGTTTGGCTCAAATTGGGTTACAAAAGGGGTAATTTTTTGCTACTTTTTCTGGCCAATATTTTTAGGTGACAAATGAGGGCCTACTTCATTGCCCAAAATGCCAATTGCGTTACCATATGCGCTTCGAGATGAATTTAAGTTTAGAGATCAATTTGGCACGTTTTTTCAAAGCAATATTACACACATTTTTCAAAACCGATCAAAATGAAAGGATTGAGATCCTTGACAACTTTTTAGGCGCTGAAAAGAACTTTAAGTTAACAATTAACTCGAAATGATTTAAAAACTCGCAAAAAGTGATAGGCTCGAATCTCACCGGGTTTGTTAATCTCCACAGTTATTCGTTAAGTAGTCAATTTTTGCTCAATTTCCATCTTTGGTCAATTTTGACTTTGTGTACATTGAATTTTACAACTTGAGACTTCAATTCGACTTTTAATGATATTTTTGAAAAATTTGAATTCCAATTTTTATTTATTTTGAACAAAAATATTTTTGGGTTTTTCAAAATTTTATGATTTTTTTGGAAATTTCTGGGCATTTTGGAAAATTTGTGAAGTTTTAGAAATACGCACTTGTGACCCCCCCCCCCCTAACTTGGACCTTTGCATTGTCCTTAAGCAAAAAGTACTAAAATCTAGCTCAAAGCGAATGAAAAGTGCGGAAAAATAAAACAAACAAATATTTAAAATGCATGAAGACACTAAATGACCCTAGCACATGACTCAATAATACACTAAAAATCACCCCATATGCGTCGGGGGTGCGACGACCTCTCATTTCTCTACGAACTCACCCGACCCCACTTACGGGGTTCGATGCTCTCCTTGTCACTCCCGTCCTAGGATTATATTCCAACAATCGGAACAAGTTGGGACCTCGCCCATAGATAAAGGATAAATCGGGAGACTCGTCGTGACTACGTAGAAAGGGATCCTCGTGATGCTGACTCAAAGCGTGGTCTGTGTGCGCTGACTCAAAGGGAACACCTAGGTTTCTTTCAATTTTTAAGATGCATGGGTCAGGCTTTAAGTCGTATGGACCACAACTTTTCTCCTCACTCGCCTTCGGGACCTCTAGTGGTATGGGTGGATGGTCACAAAGAAGAAATTCATCGATTTTATCTTTCCATTCGCTTTCTTCTAGGTACCTAAATGAATCCAATAGAGTTTGGACTTCGTCGTTAAGGATCTCATCTAGGCTCTCATCCACCGGACCGAATTCTTTTTCAAATTCTTCCATGCTCATGTCCCCTAGCTCTCTCCCCCGAGTAGTGCCTACGTCCTCTCTTACTTGCTCGATCTCTAACTCCACCATTTTTCTTTCTTTTAACCCCTCTCTCTCTCTCTTTCAATTTTGGTATAAGTTCCCTCGCTCTCATGACTAGACACTAAGGAAGATTCTAAGGAGTCTCCACATAAATTTTCCTCAAAGTACTCCCCTACGATCTCGTCTATGAAGCTCACCGCGTGAAGGTCATATTCTTCCCCCGTATGTTGGGCGACATGGAAGATGTTGGTCTCTAAGGTCATGTTCCCAAAGGTGAGTTGCATTCTCCCATTCCTAGTATTGATGATTGCATTAGCCGTAGCTCAGAATGGGCGCACAATGATGATGGGAACATGGTTGCTCGAGTTAAAGGAGGGCTCCGTATCCCAAATGACAAAGTCTATCGGGAAGTAAAAAGTGTCAACTTGGACGATCACGTCCTCGACTATGCCTCTTGGGATCTTCACGGTTCGATCCACTAATTGGAGAGTGACCTTTGTGGGCTTGAGGTCACCCAAATCAAGTTGCCTATAGATAGAGTAAGGGAGGATATTGACACTTGCTCCCAAATCAAGTAAGGATTTTTCGATTTTGTTTTCTCCAATGATGCAGGAAATAGTGGGTGCACCGGGATCTTTGAATTCAGGCGGGAGATCATTTAGTAGAATGGATCTCACATTCTGTGCTAGAAATACATTTTTCTTTACCTTCATCTTTCTCTTTACCGTCAACAAGTCTTTAATGACTTTTCCATAAGCTGGAATTTTCTTAATGACATCGATGAAAGGTAAATTCAGCTTAAATTGTTTTAGCACGTCTAGCACGTCATCACGTGGGTTTCCTTTATGGGAATGAATTAGCCTTTGAGTAAACGGTGGCGCGGTGGGTGGTGTCACTATGACCTCAGGCTCACTAGTGTCGTCTTTATCACTCTCATTCAAGGGGACATCTTCGGCCTCTTTCGTGCCGGGCGAAATCTCCTTGTCTTTAGATACGTCTCGTAGGGGAGGGGACAAGTCAACTACTCTCCCACTACGTAGAGTGGTAATTGCGGTACTTTGCTCAGGATGGTCATGGGGTGTCGAGCTAACACTAGTTTGATCTTGGAGAGGTCTTTGGCCCTGGGCAGGAAACTTGCGCTTCTCTTGGATACTCCACAATGATTGCAACTGTGAAATGTTCGCATTCATGTCATTCATCATGCGCTCATGCCTAGCATTAGTTGCAGTTTGGGAATTGATAAAGTGGTTGATAGTATCCTCGAGACTTCTCCGCGGTGGCGGGATATAAGATCCTTGAGGTGTTGGTGCTTGCACATGTCCTTGCATGTGTGGGGCTTGTTGAAAGTTTTGTGGTGGAGGAGGGGCAACATAGGAAGTAGGGTTCATCGCAGCGTGTTGTTGCCCATAACTAAAACCAGGGTGGTTTTTCTAAGAAGGGTTGTAAGAATTCCCGTGCGATGCGCCGAAATTACCCTTAAAACCTCTTATACCACTAACTTGCTCTTGAAGCATCACTTTGTAGGCGGGTATGGTCGGGCATTCCTCAGTTGAATGACCCGCCTCACAAATTGCACACACCTTTTCAATGGGGTTTGGTATGGATCCAGTTGGTCCTCTTCCACATATCCCACGTAGGTCTCGCACTTCTTTCTCAAGTATATCAATCCGGCTGTCCGCTGTGGAACTCTTTTCTACATGAAATAGGTCGGACGCTGACGGAGTGGTGGTCACTTGACGATTTTGATTTTGATCATTAGGGTCATATATATCCTAGGATTGGGTAGTCTCGACGACATACCTCAAGTGAAGCTCAACATCGTGGGCGTCTAAGTCGACAAAGGGACCACTTCCCATGGTTTCAACAAGTTTCTTGGAGTTTAGATTCCGCCCATTATAGAGAAAAGAGATGATTTGCTCTGCATCAAATCCATGATGGGGGCATGAAGTAACTAACTCATTGAAACGCTCATAACATCGATGAAATGGCTCATTTTCAGGTTGTCTGAACGCTTGAATTTGAGCCTTTATGGAGATTGTTCGATGTGGTGGGAAGAATTTTTTGAGAAATCTCGATTGTAACTCGTTCTAAGATGGAATCGAGCTGGGAGATAAAGACCATAGACAGGTCTTAGCTTTATCTTTGAGCGAGAAGGGGAAGAGTTTGAGGCGAATCACCTCTTTTGTGCAAGTTTGATCATTGAGAGTATCGCACATATCCTCAAATTCCCTAATGTGGAGATATGGCTTTTCAGAATCCATACCATGATAATGGGATAACATCTGGATCACCCCATTTTTAAAGCAAAATTGCCCATCATTATACGGGAGTATAATGCATCCCGGAGTGATAGTGCACTCGGGATATAAGATTTTTTCTCTCAGCGGGCGGTACAGGGCCTCTTCCTCACCGTCAGGTGCATTACTGTCTTGGGACATCTCTCTCTCACTTAATGACTCGGTGCTCTCACTTGATGTACTCAGAGTGTGCTCTGAAGTGTGTCCTAAGAAGGAAAATGGAGTGTTATTAGAGATTGAGTGTGACGGTGTGGGAGGTGGGATCCAGAACTGTGGGGCGTTTGGAGTGTGAGGGCTATCGGGGTCGTACTCAATGATTGGATTTTCGTGAATGCTGGTTGGAGTATTATGGGGTGTGGGAGTGAGTTCAGAATTTTGCATTAATGGCTTATGAGAGATGATGGTGAATCTTTTTGCGCTTTTTGATTTTTTTATGTTTTTGTTTTCTTTTTTTTTTGTCAAAGCTTTGGATTGACTCGATCTAATCCTAAGTCTACCTAATTCCCCGGCAATGGCGCCAAAAACTTGACGCGACTGAAAATGTGTCTCAGAAATGCGTTCACTCTAGGCTCAAGTGCAATCCTATCGCTCAGGTAATAATCTGACAAGTCGGGTATCGATCCTCACGGAAAAAGGACAACGGAGTTGTGACGACGGGAAAAGACGGAGAAACCCTAACTTTAGCTCTAAAAAGAAAAGGAAAAATCGATTTGGTTTTGAGAATGATTACAGCTAAGTGAAATAATGAAATTATGAAAAATGCAACTACACTAATCTACCTAAATTATGAATGAAAGATGATTTGAAACTTTTTGTTTTAAATGATGAGAAGAATAGGACAGGAATACAATCCCCCAACCCTAGTGAATTGCAGATATAATATTAATCATAAATTTATCTGATTGATTTGACTCAGAATTTAGTACTCCCAAGAATTATGTATACGAGGTTCAAGCCCGCGTCATACCTAATCTGAGGATGAGTAAATCAGTATCGCGATAGTGACACTCGAATTGCACTCTAAATCATCACGAGTACCCAGAGGCAAATGAGATATAAAGATCTACAATTGTTTTGTAACTACACAATACGGTCGTATTCAATCACTAAATTCAGAGGATTAATGTTATACACGTACAATTAACACATCAGGCTAGGTTCATGTACCCCGGCCTTAGAAAATCTAGCCTAACATGATGAAAGTGATGGAAACAGTGCTCGATGTGCAGAAATTCATAATTAATCTAAAGAAAACTTGTGAATAGATATAGAATAGAATTAAAAAGAAGAAATTACTCACTAATTTTTACCAAAACAGTAATTGCAGCAATGAATAAAATTGATAATCCAATAAAATATGAACAAAGCTTCAATCTTGGAATTAAATCTGGAATTTGTATCTAAACTAGGATTTCTGGAAAAAGAATAGAAAACTATCTAAAATCTCCTCTAATCTACGTGCTAAGAATGATAATAAAATGGGTTTATATACCCTACAAGACTCCAAGAGTTTTAGCAGCACTAGGACTCTCTATTAGAGGAAGATTAAAAAATTAAAACTGCAACAGCCGGACCGGTCCCCCTCCTCCCCCGGACCGGTCCCAGGGCGGACCGGTTCTTTTATTTTTGGCGGACCGGTCCCAGGGCGTCTTTTATTTTTAGCGGACCGGTTCTTTTATTTTTGACTTCTTCAGTTTGCTTGTGATCCGGGGTCTTCTGGAGTTTGGAAAAGCGGATCGGCCGGGGTAGGGGCGGACCGGTTCTTTTATTTTTGGCGGACCGGTCCTAGGGTTTGACAACTTTTTTCTTGGATTTTTTTCTCAACTTCAAATTGGCATAACTTCTTCATCGTAGCTCGGATTGAGGTGCCGTTTTTTCCAGTGTTCTTGTAATTGAAATATCTACAACTTTCCAGTTGGCCCCACCTCCGAACTAAGGCTGAAAAATTACGAAAATGCCCTTCAACTCCCCGATTCTTATTTTTTTTTTACTTTTTTGAGTTTTCTTTTCCATCTTTCTTGCATGAAATACCTGTAAAACACATAAGAGATACACAAAATACGAAATACTTGCCAAAAAGGGTTATTATCATAGATATGAGACAAATCCAAGCTATTTACACCGCACGGGATCATAAAAATACCAAAATTAAGGGGATTAATGTGAAGAATTTATGCCTAATCAACGAGCATCCTCGGTCAGCTGCTTATCTGCTCGAGTATAAGAATACTACCTCCAGTTTCATTGCGAGGCTTGTTAACACTATTCCTGATTTGGAGGTTCCAGGGGAAGAGGTTGGTGGACCTTTTGAATCAATTAATCTTGAAGAAGAGAGCGAGGAAGAGGAAATAGGGGAGGTAGGAGGTGAAGAAGGGGGATCAGAAGAAGAAGAAATAATGGACCCACCAAAGAGAAGGTGTATGATCCTTCTTGATGATGACGATGAGATATTGTCTGATTGGATGAAGTCTGTGAAAAGAAAAAATGGGGACTCTCCCAGGACTGGTAACTCCATTTCAGGAACTATGGAGAGCGAGGTGGGGAGGAAGAAGCGAGAAAGAAAGAGAGAGAGAGATAAGAAAAGAGCGTAGGAGAGAAAACAAAGAAGAAAGGAAGATGGCACAGTTCCTAAAGGACTCTACCGCGCCTTCTCCTGTTCTCGTTTCTAGAGGGAAGAGTGTGGCTGAATCCCCCCATCTTACCCTTGCACTGCTGGAGGAGGTTGTACTTGTTGCCGACCGCGAGCGATCGATAAAGATGGGTGGTGATCAGTTAGCCTTAAAATCATCCCAAGGGATTGCTTTGGTACATCACGTTTCTCTGATATTTCCCAATTTTTTCCTTTTCAGTGAATTGATTTGTGTTTCCTTTCTTTTAATAGTTTGTTTCTGATTTTACCATATTGCTCCATAGTCTGGTTGATCAGTTCAAGAAGAAAGTAGAGCAGGGGGAGTTCCTGAGGAGCTCCCAGGAGGCCCTAGATAATGCTAAGGTGACTTTTGACCAAGAGAAGAAAAGGGCTCTGGATGCCCTTAAGGAGAAGTCGGTAAAAGAGCTCGCCAACCTCCAAGAAACTTACGCTTAAGTAGTTTCTAATAAATTGAAGGTGGCAGAGGACAACAAGGATCTATTCTACGAAGGTGGATAAGTTGGAGGGAGAGTTTATTGTTGCCCGGGATAACGCATATAATGAAGGCTAGGAGGCAGCGAACGATGATGTTGAGCACCAAATTTCCTATATTCGGTGCTTAGACTTCAAGAAGGGCTGGGACTAAGATTTGATCACTACTGAAGTTCCAACTGACTCCTCTTTATTTTCTCAACATAAGCCAAGTCAAAACTCGATAGATATTGGGGAGCCTTTAAATGACCAGCCTCCGATTCAAGCTAGGATTGAACCAGTTGGTCCTACTATTGAAGACCTTTCTGCTGACTAAGTTTCAGGTGGTCCTGGTACAATCGTGGTTGTTGGTGATCAATCTGCCTCAGCTGCTGACAAGGGGAAGGGGCCAGTATCTTCTGAGTAGGTGTAGATCTTTATCGTTGCTTTAGGGTATTTGCTTCTTTGTTCTTTATTCGTTGTATTTTGTAGTTTTCAAACTTGTACTTGGCATTTCCCCCACTAATATTTGAATGAAAAGAAACTTCTTGTTGTTGATCTTGTGTTGGTACTGATGTTCATTGAATTTATTATTTGTAGCCCATTAATATAAAATAATATATACTTGTAAACTCTTCATTAGTACAAATTCTTACGACAAATATTGATCAGAAGGTTTCAAGGCCTGTGTAAAAATCTGTAAATCTAAGAGAGCAAGAAATTAGAAGTATAAGAACCAATCCGAGTTAGACACAAAACTGAAAGATAATCTCCAAGTGAAGGAAGAAGTTAGGGCTTCAGTTCAAGAGGAGGTAAATATCATGAATGCCAAACTCCTGGATGTCAGGGAAGTAAATCAAGTGGGCGAGATGATATAGAAGGAGAATCATGATTTGAAGAGGGAGATTGCTCGTTTGAAGGAGAACACCCCATCGGGGTTCTGCTTGGTGCTGCGAGGATCTTCATCATCGTCTAGGGGAATTACTTGTGCTGAGACGCAAACTCTGCAAAGGGAGGTTGCTGAGTTGAAAGGGGATATTCGGTGGGCATATGTAATTGTTGTTGGGCTTCAGAGGGATGTGACGAGGTTGAAACATTTTTTTAAAAGGGGTCCTAGACAGGTCTGGGTAGATAGTTATGACCAGGGTTGGATTGATGGCCCAACGAGACTAAAGGAGACAAAGGACCTTGCATTTTCCCGAGGGTGGCTCCGTGCCTTTAGAGAGATAAAGATGGCTAAGGACTCTCCCTTGTGGCACAAGTATTAGATCGATTTCCTGACCTATCGCCATAATCCCTTTTTCTAGGGATGATCGGTGGATCCTAATTGATTCTATTCCTTCTCAGGTTCTGTAACTTCACTTAAAAGATGCAGGAGAAGAGCTTGTGCGTCGCCCAAATGATGGTCAAAGAGCACGTATAGCAAATTACCTTGCTCGCAATCCTGGGTTATTGATGCCACCACAAATGTGTATCTAGTGTTCGTGCTGATATAGGCTCAAGTGCAAACCTGTCGCGTTAGTAATATACCCAGTAAGTCGGGATCATCTCCACAGGGAAATAGGACGATGAAATCTTGACGACATTGGAAAGATTGAGAACCCTAACTCGACTCTAAAAAGAACGAAAAAGATTATTTGGAACGGAGAATATCTACAACTAAGAGGAACATAAAAATCTATCTACTGAACATGCGATTAACTAATAAAATGCTTCTAAACTACTTATGAAATTAGACTTTTAATTGAGAATATTGCAAAAGAGAAAAATAGGTTAGGATACACTCGTCGAGCCCTAGTTCATTTGCTAATGTTAAAACCAAATCTTGAATTGAAATAATTGATGAAACCCAGTCTTTTTTCAAGGGCAAGAATAAAGCGGTGTTGTTGTAGTTACACGCGCGTTGCACTCTTAAGCATCCCGGTTATCTAGGGCAAATGAGATCAAAAGATCTACAACGATTGTGATCACCACACAACATGATTTAGTCAATTACTTAATTAGAAATTTAATTTTATGAATTTGTAAAGAACATCGGGTTAGATTCATGAATCCTAGCCCTTATAAAATTAGATAGACATGATTAACTTAGAGAAAAGTATGATTTTGAAGAAACAGAACATTTATTCTCAAGGAATTAGATGAATATAGAATTTCAGAATCAAAACAGTAATCAAAGTAATTAGCAATTGAAAACTTAAAGGAAACATGTTACTTGTATTGCAGAAATTCGATTCAAATCCTTACAACAAAACTTCTTAGGGAAAAACTAGGTTTTTTGGCTACAAAAACCCTCTACTCCTCCTTAGAAAACTTAAAAATCGAACTCCTATTATTATGTAACAAACTAGAATAAAACCCCCCGAAATTTGCAAGAATTTGACCCAATTAAAGCTCTGAGAAACAATAGAAAAATCTGTGAAAATCCAATGCGGTCTGGATCCATCGGGCAAGGTGGTCTAGATCCCCCCTTTATTTCAAATAGTAAACCTTAGACAAGGGCGGTCAAGATCCTTTTTGGATAGAAGGTCCGGATCGCACCCCTTTTTCATTCAGGGACTTTTTTTGAAGCTCGGTCCGGATCCTTTTTGAATAAAAGGTTCCGATTACCTTCAATTTTCATACAGAACTTGCTTTGTACCCGGTCCGGATCCTTTTCCAGGGTGGTCCAGATCACCTGCCAAATTCATGTAGCGATCTTTTTCTAGCCTTTTCTCATCTTCAAATGCTCGTAACTTTTACACCGTAGCTCGGATTGAAGTACCGTTTCTTTCAATGTTCCTGTGAGTGAAAAATCTTCAACTCTCCAGTTAGCTTTGACTCCGAACAAAGGCTGAAAAATTACAAAACTGCCCTTTGACTTTTCTTCTTTGATTTCTTTTGATGTTCCAATTCCTTTCTTCCTCAATGCTTTAAATACCTACAAAACTCATGAGAAGTACATGCAACTAGATGTACTTATTGGAAGGAGTCAGTAGCAAGGAAATGAGATAATTCAACTCATTTTGCATTAGTCGAGATGATAAGAGTCCCTAAATTAAATAGATTCAGAAGAATTTGAGCCTAATCCGTCATTGTAAATTCTTTGCATATTCCAATTTTAATTGTAAATGTAACTTTTCATTCTAATGAAAAATTGTTGCTTTTTACTTCTTAGTGTTTATGTTATGAGATCATGCTGACTAAACATTTGGTTTACTATATAATTACTTTAACCAAGCATCTCTTCGCCTCTAACTATATCATTTTGAGCATCACATCTAACTAAATGATATTGAGAGATATTGATGGTTACATGTTGTTTGTGTTTATCTATTCCCCCAGTCCAACAAGACTTATATATGTCATTCCATCTACTCTACCTCTTAGGTCATGTCGTCATACTTCCTTAGGCCTTAGTAAGAAGATGATGAGAATGCACCTTATTGTCAATTTTATCAAATACCGCAAGTGCACGGGCTATTATAGAATAGCGAGTGTAAGTACGGGTCGAACCCATGAGGAACTAAACTAAATTGGTTTGGAGATGAGATTTAGTATTAAACTAAGCAAACACAAAAAGAAATATAACTATGAGAGATATAATCAAATGAGCGTGAAAACTAGAACGTTGGATCCATTTATCATGTTTAACTAACACTATGTAATGATTAAACTGGTCATTCCTGATTTATAACTCAAATTAAATCGACTCTCGTCATATTTAATTTGAAAAATATCACGTTATAAGTCCAAAATAAATTTTAACGTCTTTAAATTTAGACGGATAAAATCCCTATTCCTTTAAAAATTTCATTTGTAAATTTAAAAGTGTAGTCTTTAAGCATGGACTATCATAACAAATGAGTGCAAGCATAATCCATCAAAAAGTACTCACCCTTAGAAATAAAAATATGATTTTTTTTCCAAACAAAATCGAAGGTTTAAAACACACTCTCGTGTCGTTTTAAATGAATATCTTAGAAATAAAAATATGATTTTTTTTCCAAACAAAATCGAAGGTTTAAAACACACTCTCGTGTCGTTTTAAATGAATATCGATTTTTTTTAAAAACCTTTAGCACATATCGGGAACAAAAATGAATTTAAATCACACACAATATCAATCATACATGATAAATTTCACCTAGTCCTAGCAAGGAAATTAAGCTAGCATAATTGTAGAAATAATAAATTTGCAAGAATGAATATTAATATGCATTAAATAAACGAACTTACAAATGGTGTGTCACAAATATTCTTGACATAATTCCTCCTACAAAATAATTATTGGCCCTCAAATATAAATAAAGCACTCAAACCAAAACTACCAACAATTATTCTAAAGTGGCTCTCCACAATTCTCTGTAAAATAAATAAATAATGAATCCAAGGGTCTTATTTATAGGCTTGTGGGTAAGGTATTTAGATGGGTATAAAAGTCCTTTTTAAATGGTAAAAATGAATTTTAAAATTCATAACCAATTTTGAAAATGAGTCTTCACGAAATCTGGTGGAGTTATCTGATTGGAATTTTTAAAACTTGAGAGCAATCCAAAAATATCTGGCATGATAAGTGTGATGACAATTATTATTCAACACAAAGAGATAAGAGAAGCACAATCACCAAGTAGAAAAAGGAATATAAAATTCCAATCACACAATAAAAGATGTATGTGGTTCAGCAAAGGTGCCTACGTCCACGGTGGTGCAGTCAGTATTATTTCTATATACTCCGAAGAGTGATTACAGAGAATATAGTGTGTCCTTTGCCCCGGACCTAGGGTTTATTATATACACGTCCATTTTCAGGGAGTGGGGGGTGTTGGATTCCCCCACGCTTTCCATCTTCTCCTAGAACCCCTCTTAATGGGAACATGGGAGAAGACTAAATCATAACCGATTTAAGATGTGGGGGGTCTGGACTTTGGGCCGCTATAATTGGGCTACTCGTCTAGGCCCATCATTATAATTTTGGGTACCCACAATTGCCCTAAGTTTGTTGGGCCATACTTTGGGCTCAATAAATTTAAATGATTTGTCATAATGGTTCCTTTGTACACCGTGCAACTCTTCCAAAGTTCGAGGACTGAGTTTAGGCGACACTTGCTTCGTGGTCTGTGCATTATGATTAGTAGCACTCAAAAGTTATCTAGAGCATTCATTTCTCAATCTTCGTTTCAAGCTTCTCAGTACTCTTCCCATTTTCTACGAGTTCTAGCGATTCACGTTCTCTTCTCCCGGTCTTCATTCTTATTGTCTTCGATCTTCCTCGTCACTTGGGCTTGTAATTATTCATCGTTTAAGTCGAACTTTCACCTTGTAAGTCCCTTGTGCCTTCTCTTTGTATTTTTTCTTTGAATTTGTAGTTTTTTTAGGGTTTTTCGATGGCAAAGATTGGTAATAGGTCGGTCTCTGAGTTTAGAAAGTTTTACAATATTCCTGAGTGGGTAGAGATTGAGTGCGCCTCTCCCCTATAAATGTTAGAGAGAAAGAGGGTGCCCATTGGATCCATGTCTTGTTGCTTTCCCAAGGGGGACTCACTTTTCCTCCCAACAATTTGTTCTTGCACTTCTTTGGTTACTTCAACATTGTTCCTGCACAGTGTTCGCCCAATATGTGGAAGATAATCAATGGTATTCATAGAATAAATCAATTATATGGTACCAAGTTAGGGCTCGCCGAGGTCTACTTTTGCTATTCTTTTTCTCGAACTAGTTCTGGTGTTCTCTATTTCAAATCCAGGAGTCCTGACAGGGTATTGGTGGTAAACCTACCTGATTCCCATAAGGACTATTGGCAAGATGGTTTCCTTGCTAGAAATTGGCAGTTTTCCCCCCAGACTGAGGGGTTGAGGTCTGATAGGTTCTCTGTTCCCTTTTATGGGGAAGAATATATAGGTAGTCTTTGCTCATGTTCTTTCAACTTCTTTACTGATTTGTGATTTTTCTAACTCTTCCCTATTTTTTCTTCAGCGTGGTCGAAGAACTTGGAACCTGCTCTCAGCGAGGTTTGTCTTTTTGAGTTGATCAAGGCTTGGAATATTAGGGAGCCCCTAGCTGACGGCGAGTATCCCCGGTCTGCTGCCTTCTTGCTTGAATATAAAAATATTGGTTCTAGCTTTATAGCAAAGCTGGTAGATAGCATTCTCGAGTTTGATACCTCTGAAGAGACTGTTGTTGATCCTATCCAGTTGGACGAGGAGGAGAGCAGTTCTGAGAGTGACATTGTAGGCGGTGCTGAAGTCAATTTTGGTGAGGAGAGCTCCAGGGGTTATATTTATTCTGACTCAGAAGAGGCTTCTAAAGCCCGAGGATCTTCGAGTACGTCCAGCAGTTCAATCGAGGAGATGGTTCCTCCAAGGAAAAATTTAATTCGGGACGATGATGATGATCATGTGATCCTTACTTAGAGGTCAAAGAAGCAGAAGTCCAGCTCTGGGGATGTAGCTACTGGCTCTCGGTCTTCAGCTCAGGAGTAGGAGAAGAAGAGGAAAGAAGAAGAACAAATGAGAGAGAAAGAGAGAGAGAAAAAAAGGAAGGGGAAAGAAAGAAGATGGAGGAGAAGAAAAGGATGGAGGAGAAAAGGAGGATGGAAAAAGAGAGAGGAGGAGAGGAGAAAGATGGATTTGAGGACGAAGGCTGGGCAGGACTTAGTCCCGGTGTCCGCATTGCCCAAGGGGGCTTCAGTTGCCATTTCTCCTCAATTGGCCCTTGCGCTGCTCGAGAAGGCAGTTCTTCCTGCAGATCTCCAGAGAGCGCTGGGGTCTGATCAACTAGACCTACAAGCTAGCCAAAGGCTAGCCTTGTTAAGATCTTTTCCTTGCTCTAATGATTTAATAAGTTTTGGTTGTTTCCTTTTCCTAATGTCTTTTTTGTTTTTGTAGTTTGTGACTGACTTCGTCGTGCTCTATCGCTCTCGCGACGAGCTGGTGAGCAGGAACAGCGAGCTGGAGCAGCAGAATCCTTCCTTAAAAGTGAGGGGCACTCAACTGGAGGCTGATCTGAAGACTACTGACGCTGCTCGAGCTTCTTCTGACCTGGCCCTCATCAATTCCAACCGAGAGAGGGATGCGGTGGTTAAAGAGTTGAACGAGCTGAGGCAGGCCTATGACTTAGTCTGCTCGAGCAAGTTGGCCATCACAGAGGAGAATAGGGTACTGACCGAACAACTTTAAGAAAAGAACTCTCAGGCATCCATCATCAAGGAGGATTCATACAACTCCGGGTGGGCTGCTGCATATGAAGATGTCGAGGTTTATATAGGCTACATCAGCCGTCTGAACTTCAAGAAAGGTTGGAACAAGGCCCTTATAGACGATGGTGTCGATGTCGCCTCCCCTCTGTTCGATGAGCATGACCCATGTACAAAGTCGATTGTAGAGGAAGCCCCTGCCCCAACCATCGAAGGCGTTGACCTTGCCTCCCAGACAATTCCTGCTAAGGTTCTCCCTGCTCAGGCGATAGAGGTTAACCCTGCTGAGGGGGGTGCTTCTATTGTCGCTGACAAGGGGAAGCAGCTAGCTACCTCTGGGCAGCCTGAGGTTTCTAGTTAATTAACTTCTAGGGTTACTTTTGTATCTTCTCTTATAATTTTCCTTTTTGCTGCTCCATGTACTTTGAACCTTATTAATGAAATGAAAAGGTTTCTCATTTCCTTAGTGTGCTGAATGATCTTTCCTTGCTCTTTTATGTCTTGTAGTTGATTGATGTAGAAGAGTATATTACTGCCACATCTCAATTGGGCAGGACCCTTGGTCCCAATGCAAGTCCTCAGGTTCGCCAAGCCTTTGTTAAGCTTTGCAAATCTCTTAGGTCAAAGAATCATAAGTATAAGGATCAGTCTGAAATGTGGCTAAGTTGAAGGACATGCTCCAAGAGATGGAAGAAGTTGGTGCTTCAGTCCAAGATGAGGTGAATACATTAAGAGCAAGGCTCCTGGATGCCTTTGAGATCAATCAGGTCGAAGAGATTCTTCAGTGGGAGAATGAAGCTTTGAGGAGGGAAGTCTCACGACTCAGGGAACATGCGTCGAGCACTATTCCTGCGGTATTACGAGGTTCTTCCTCTTCACGAGTTGGAGCAGGATCAAGCGATGTTCCTCCGGTGCTGTAAGGTTCTACCCCTTTAACTGTTCCATGAGCTGGTACAAGTGCTAGGGGCCCAGCTAGGAAAATGGAAGAGCTCCTTGATGAAGTTCGATGAGCATACATGATTGATGTCGGGCGTGAAAGGGACATTACTCGGCTGCGGCACCTGTTTAAAAAAGGACCTCGGTGAGTATGGGCCGATGTTTACGATCAGGGTTGGTTAGATGCTCCAACGAGTTTGATAGAGTTTGAGGAGCTCGCCTTCATCAGGGGGTGGTTGAGTGCCTTGAGGGAGATGCAAGTTCCAAGGAACTCAATGCTCTAGTATCGCCATGAAATATCTCCTTCCACTCGGATGCCTAACCCTTTTCGAAGAGATGATCAGTGGATACCCATTGATGCCATCCCTCGGCAGCTATTGGAGTCGTATGTTAACGAAGTCGAGGAAGAGTTAGTTCCCCCTCCCGATGATGGTCGAAGAGATCAAGTGGATGATTATCTTGCTCAAAGGCCTCACCCTTACTAAGATTTTGCCAGTAGTAACTCTGTATATTTTGTATTGAAGTGATGTAATCTCGATGTTTTGGGCGAGCTCACCGACTAAACATGTATTGTATTTGTTATAAATGTGATGAATTAATATAAAATTTATGCTTTGGGCAAATTTGCCGACTAAACAAGTGTCTTATATTTTCCACATTTTTATTCAAAAATTTTAAGCCTATCTTGGCTGACTAGATTTGTATGTTCGCATTATCAAGTAAGTGTCCTTCCAGTCCAGTATGCCAACGAGATACCATTCTGCCTCACTTTACCTTTTAGGTTGTGTCATCACACTCCCTTAGGCCTAAGTGTGGCAATTGGCGAGGACACACCTGGTGTTGGATGCTCTATTCGATCAGGATTTTATTCAACCAAACATTATTTGGTGACCAATTCTGACTTGGTCATATTGCCTAAGGATCTCCTGTAGGGCTTCATATATTGCCAAGGGCAATGCTTATGAGGTCTTTCATATTTCATAATGAAAACCTGAGGAGGGTCATTTCCCTGCTATAGTGTAATGATCAGTGTGCCTGTTACTTAGAAAGGGTGTGTGGGTTATAAAGTTTGTACATTGACACCTCGTAAAATGCAAAATAGTTAACTGATACTTCGTAGAATGCAATTGCCAAACAACTTTTCATTAATGATAAGGAAATGAACTTTCTATTTCATAATTAGAGATCAAAAGGAGAATCTAGAAATAGAATTTCTTAAGGTTGGCTGTATTCCACGCTCGGGGTATCTCTCTGCCTTCCATCATTTCTAAGTGATAGGCTCCCTGCAGATCCTCTCTAGTTATCTTGAATGGTCCTTCCCAGTTTGGCCCTAGCTTGTCGTCTGATGGTTTTACTGTGCTGCCTAGGACTTTCCTCAGGACATAGTCCACAACTTGGAATGCCCTTGGATTGACCTTCTTGTTGTAATGCCTTGCGAGCTGTTGATAATAGCCCGCTAGTTTCACTAGGTCCAACTCACGGCGTTCATCGGCTAGGTCAAGCTCAGCGAGCAATGCTGCATCATTAGTTCCCTGGTCGACAAGGCTGGACCTCATTGTTGGCAAGCTTACTTCCAAGGGTATGACTACTTCCATTCCGTATGTCAATGAGAATGGGGTTTCTCCTGTCGCTCGTCGTGGAGTAGTGCGGTAGGCCCATAGAATATGTGGTAACTCATTTACCCATGCGCCTTTGGCTCTCTCCAATCGTTTCTTTAATCCGTCGATCACCATTTTATTGGAAGCCTCGCCTTGGCCGTTGCTCTGAGGATAGGCCACCGAGAAGAAATGGTGTCTAATCCCATGCTCGTCACAGATACTCTGAAAGGATCCACTCTCGAACTGCGTTCCATTATCAGTGATGATGGTTCTGGGGATGCCAAAACGGGTGATTATATTTCTCCATATGAATCTTATCACATCTGCATCTCGAATGTTCGCTAGGGGTTCCGCCTCGATCCATTTGGTGAAGTAGTCAGTAGCGACCAACAGATACTTGCGATTATCGGTGGCAGTAGGAAGTGGTCCTATGATGTCCATTCCCCATTGGGCAAATGGCCATGGACTAGAAAGTGATTTTAGGTCGCTGGCAGGTTGGTGGACCATAGGGGTGTGAAGTTGGCATTTTAAGCACATGCGAACATACCCCGCAGAGTCCCTCTGCATATATGGCCACCAATAGCCTTCTTTCATTGCTCGAAAGGCCATAGACCTTCCCCCAATGTGGCTTCCATAGATTCCCTCGTGAAGCTCATGTAGAACTGCTCGACATTCCTTGGGTGAACGCATTAAAGGTATGGACCGAAAAAGGATCTCTTATATAGCTTGCCCTCTGGTGATAAGTGAAAGTGAGCAGCATTGACTCTTGTCTGGTGAGCAATCTTCTTGTCATCTAGGCGCATGCCATCCTTCAAATAGTTCCTTAAAGGGTCCATTAAGCTGGGTGTTGACTCCACTTGGAGCATTTGCTCCATGCCTGGTGGCTCGCTGCTACGGTTAATGCTTGAATGAGCGAGGAAATCGATGGGGATTGTTCTTTTTAAGTTGGAATTTACTGCTAAACTCAGGGCTGCCAGGGCGTCAACATTGTTGTTCTGTCCTCTGGGAAACCGATAAACATTGACTTCTTTGAAGCTAGCCATTTGTCTTTTTACTAAGGCAAGGTAAGCTTCCATTCTTTCATCTTTTGCATTGTAGTCTTCACTTGTCTGATTGGAGACTAATTGTAAATCGCTGAACACCTGTGAATGTTTTGCCCCCAGAACGTGCACCTTCTGGAGGCCGGCTATTAAAGCTTCGTATTCTGCTTCGTTGTTGGAGGCTGCAAATCTAAACCTGATTCCCTATTCAATGATTGTATCCTCTGGTGTAATGAGGACAATGCCTATTCCTACCCCCTTTGAGTTGGAGGCTCCATCAACGAATAATTTCTAGATTCCCTCCGTCGCGTGGTTCCCTCTTTGATGTACTGGTTTAGGTTGGTTGCAAGGCTTCTTGCCTGTGAATTCAGCTATGAAATCAGCAAGGACCTGCCCCTTGATTGCATTCCTTGGTTGAAATTGGATATCAAATCGTCCGAGCTTGACTGATAACTTAGACAGTCTACCCGACAAATTCGCCTTCCTCAGGATTGCTTTAAGGGGGTGCGATATAAGGACGATGATAGTGTGGGCTTCGAAGTAATGCTTCAGCTTTCTCGAAGCCACTACTAGCGCAAAGGCGAGCTTCTCCAGTGGTAGGTAACGCTGATCGGCGTTTAGTAAGGTCTTGCTCGCGTAATAAACTGGGTGCTGGATTCCTGCCTTTTCGCACATTAATGCAGAACTGACAGTGTGGTCAGAAACGGAGAGGTACAAGTACAAGGAATCTGTTTCCTGCGGTATGACGAGCAGTGGTGGGGAGCTTAGTTAAGTCTTGAGCTCATCCAATGCCCGCGAGAAATCTGGGTTCCATTCTATTGTTTTGTTTCCCTTTAGGAGCTGGAAGAAAGGTTTTCACTTCTCGAAGGACTTAGAGATAAAGCGGTTTAAGGCAGCGAGCATTCCGGTGAGCTTTTGTACGTCCCAGATTGTCCGAGGAGGTTGTACCCGGTTTATTGAATCGATATGGTCTGGGTTAGCCTCGATGCCTCTCTTACTGACCAAGTACCCAAGAAATTTTTTTGACTGGACACCGAAAGAACACTTGTTCGCGTTAAGTTTCATTCGGTACTTCCTGAGGATTTCGAAGGTGCTTGATAAGTCTGAGAGGTGGTTTTTGTTTCTTCTTGCTTTTAACGAGCATGTCATCGATGTAGACCTCCATGGTGTCTCCCATCTGGTCCTTGAACATCTTGGTGACTAGCCACTGGTAGGTTGCCTCTGCATTTTTGAACCCGAAGGGCATGACCTTATAGCAGTATAACCCAACTGTGGTGATGAATGCTATTTTGTCTTGGTCTGGGGTATACAGAGGGATCTGATGATACCCTGAGTATGAGTCCAGAAAACTCATTCTCTCATGAGCTGCAGTGGCGTCTACCAGTTGATCAATTTTTGGGAGGGGGAAACTGTCTTTATGACACGCTCTATTGAGGTCAGTGAAGTCGATGCAAACTCGCCACTTCCCGTTGCTTTTTGGAACTACTACTGGGTTGGATAACCATTTGGGGAATTGTACCTCCCTTATGGATCCTGCATCCAACAGTTTTTCCATTTCTTTTTCCATGGCTTTTGCCTTCTCGAGTACAATTCGTCGTACCTTCTACGGGATTGGTTTGAAGGTGGGATCGATGTGCAAATGATGACAGAACATACTAGGATCAATTCCAGGCAGTTCGTATGGCTCCCACGCAAAGACGTATATATTGTTCCTTAGCAGGGTCATCAATTCTTTCTTCTCCTGATCTGTGAGAGAAGCTTCAATCAAGAAGATCCTGCTGTCGTCACTATCTCCAACTGTGACTTCCTCCAGGTCCTCGATGACCCGTTCGGAGGGGAGGATCCTGGTCTCCTGTACTCTGGGTCTTTCGTACTTTAATTGCTATTTCGAAGGTATCAGACCTTCTTGTTCTTCAACTCTTTCGCTAGGCTTATCGGCCTTCTTTTCTGGCTTTGGGTGGATGGCCGCTATGAAGCATCTTCTTGCCATCGCTTGATCGCCACGAATCTCCATTACTCCTCACTCGGTCACATACTTGATCTTTTGGTGGTAGGTTAAAGAAACTGCCTTCATTGCATGTAGCCATCCTCGACCGAGGATAGCCTGGTATCGCGAGTCAATGTCGACCACCAGAAACTCGATCATTTTAGAAACATTTCCTATCCTTACTGGCAGCATAATCTTTCTCAAGGGCATAGTCACCTTTCCAGCGAAGCCAACCAAAGGTACAGTAGCTTCCTTTAGGTCGGCGAAGCTCAATTTCAATCTTCTGAACAAGTCGAGATACATGACCTCGAACAAGCTTCCTTAGTCGACGAGAAACTTATCTACATCATAGTTCGCTATTCTTAGAGTAATGATCAAAACATCATGATGTGGAGTTCTCACTCCCACCAGATCTTCATCTATAAATACGATATGCTTACTATAGTCGATGTCATCTGCTCGCCGACGCTTTCCTGACTGTGTTTTCGCTGGATCGATTTGAAAATCTTGCATCACTGATGTAAGCTTTTTTACCTCCATGCGAGCTGAATTGCCCTGAATTTGTTTTAGGTCGGATGCCCCATGTATTACTGCAAATTCATGGCCGGCATCGTCGTCGAGTACGTTGTCAGGCCTTTCTTCTCTATGGGTAGTAACTTTCTCTGCCTTTTTCTCCACGAATTCCTTCAGGTGCCCGGACTGGGATAGCTTTTTGAGGTGGGACTTAAGGGCTTTACAATGCTCAATCTTATGTCCTCCCTCTTTGTGAAAAGCGCATCTCAACGCATTGTTCCTCTTCGAGGGATCTCCTCCCATCTTCCTGGGCCACTTGAGGAATGGCTCGTCTTTGATTTTTGTGAGAATTTTGTGAATTGGTTCTTTGAAGACGGTGTTGACCGCCTGAAATTCTTTTGACACATCATTGTTGCCTCCGTTCTTGGAGCCATTTTTTACCCCATTCTTTCCTCCTTTCTTTGGGTTCTCAATCTTGTCACTGCCCTTGGCAGCGAGCTTAGTTTGACCATTTTCCCCTGTACTGAGGCCGGTCACATCTTCCACCGTGGCATACTTCTCGATGAGGGCCATTAGGTCATCGATGGTCATGGCCTCTTTCTTTGTCAGGGATTGGTACCAAAGGGAAGAGCTGGGTATCCCTATTTTGAAAGAGGCCATTACCACTTGCTCCAAACAGTCCTCGTCCTCGTTGAACAATTCCTAGTACCTCTTTGCGTAGTCTCGAAGGGTCTCTTGGGGCGTCTTTTTCATTGTCAGCAGAGCATCAATCCTTTTGGGATGGGAGCTACTTATAATGAATCGATTCGTAAAGAGCTCGGCCAGGGATTTGAAACTCTTGATGGATCGGTGGGGGAGCCTTTTGAACCATTTCTGCACCACATCATGCAGGCTCGAGGGGAAAATTCAGCACATTAGTGCATCTCGATGGTTCCAGAAGTCATCTCCTGCCGGTACTGCCTGACGTGATCAATGGGATCAGTCTTACCATCATAAATTTTGAACCTTGGAATAGAAAACTTCTTGGGGTTTTCCTCTTCTTCAATTTCCCTCGAGAAAGGTGATTTCATCTGACTTTTTGAGAGCTCGCCTAGCGAGTTCTCGGGTCGATCTGGTGCCGTGATGTGTAGGGTGTTGGTCCATCTCTCTTCAGACCAAACTTCGTATGTTTTCTTTGCTACGATATGGGCTCCTCTGATTGCGAGCTAGTCGCGGTTTCTCGAGCAGGTCATCCTCTTACTCGTTTTCCTCAGCTTTCTGGGATCTGCGCCTGGGGCTCCTTCCTCGACTGTGAGGCTTGCTCGCCTGAGGGCTAGGAGTGAGGTATGGACGTCTTTTGGATCCATAATGTAGTTCTCTCTCCATTCTTTCTAATTTTCTTTGGAGGCTAGCATTATCGGCTCCATGCTTACGAGAAGACTCCCTCTGCTCATGGAGCCTCGCCTCATATGCATCAATCAGCCTGGATATCTGTGTGGACCTCGTTGGTCCTTGGCTTTCTTCTGAGGCTTACCTTTCTAAGTGAGCCCTATGATCTGAACGCCGAACTTCGGATCTAATCCTGCGAGGATCAGGTGGTTCTTGGATATCTCCTACCAGGGGAGCATTACTACTGTGACTAGACATTTCGAATTCCTTTCTGGGTGTGGGCTTTCTCAGGGAAGATAAACGCTTCCCACAGACGGCGCCAATTGTGGTGACAATTATTATTCAACACAAAGAGATAAGAGAAGCATAATCACCAAGCAGAATAAGGAATATAAAATGCCAATCACACAACAAAAGATGTACGAGAGTGGTTCAGCAAAGGTTCCTACGTCCACGGTGGTGCAGTCAATATTATTTCTATATACTCCGGAGAGTGATTACAGAGAATACAGTGTGTCCTTTGCCCCGGACCTAGGGTTTATTATATACATGTTCATTTTCAGGGAGTGGGGGTGTTGGATTCCCCTACGTTTTCCATTTTCTCCTAGAACCCCTCTTAATGGGAACATGGGAGAAGACTAAATCATAATCGGTTTAAGATATGGGGGGTCTGGACTTTGGGCCCCTACAATTGGGCTACTCCTCTAGGCCCATCATTCTAATTTCGGGTACCCATAATAAGCTTGAGGGGAAATTCCTTGATTTGCTGAACAGCTTTTGGTGCATATGATGTTTGTTGAAAGATGCTAGGTTGGATCTTCATTTGTCAAACATGGCCTAATTAGTTTAGAAGTATTTTTACCAAAAAGATTTAGGGTCCTGGGAATTGAACCCAGGATCAAAGGGTTCCTTACACGCGCGTGTCCAACCACCAGGCTATCTGCCTTTTCATTTTTATAACTGTTGCAATCAATTATAACCAGAACCAATTTCCTAACTTTATTTTTTCATGCTTTCACCCCAAGATTTTCTTCTTCTTTCAATTCTTTCCACAATCTTCATATCTTCATCAAATGACCTCAGATCTTTACCAAACTTCAGAGGTACCTATAACAATATAAAATACCTTATATTAATTTATTTCAGCCCCTTAAAGTTTAGAAAATTATACTTTTACCCTTAATTGCAATTTAGACTCCAAAATTCATAAATTTTCCATTTTTACTTTTCCATTTGGTACCTCTTAAGTCTGAATGGTTCAGATTCAGATTTAACAGGTAAAAACAAATAATACCTTAGTTTATGTTAGATTAATTTTTAGGTTTAATTTCTATTTATTTATTTTTAATCAAGTGCGAATAATTGTGGAAGAAATTGGGACGCGAACAAGAACGCGATTCAAAAGGAGACTTTGTGTATCATATTATTTCTCTTTTATTTTAATGTGTATTGATATTATTGTGATTATACATGCTTAATTAAATATATTCGGCTAATCACCCCGTTCAAGGGGTGGTATGAAACCGCGTAGGTTGTTTATTTAATTAATTAATTGAGTTTATTGTTATATTTCTGGAAAACAAAATTTAATTGTAACAAATTAATTTATGTATCGAGAGATTAATAAATTAATTTATTTTAATATTTAATTTTAGAATCAAACTGGAGATAGGTTTTTCCTAAATTTTTAATATTAATTCGGTCTTGAAATTCAAAGATTCATATAATTTTTAATAAATTAATCTTAGCGGGTAGTTTATTAAAAAGAGTATAAATCTTAGTTTTTTAGAGTGTGACCTTTTTAATTAATAGTCCAAAAAAGATATTATTCAATTTATAATTGTAACGAGAATTAGATTATGAATTTAATAATATCTCAAAATATTTCAATTCAATAAATTAAGAAATTAAAATAATTGATCACGCGGTGTAATGACGTCTCTAATATCTTCTCACAATTATAAACTCGGTTATGTGTCAATTTTAGCCGTTATTAAGTCACGTATGATTTTAGCATTTTTATTCTCCCTTAAAATTGTTTATATATATATATATATATATATATATATATATATATATATATATATATAAGATTTTAATAAAAAAAATTGAAATTGCAAGCACTCACGTTATTTATTTTCTACTTGAAAGTTGGATTGATACCCATACTTACCGCAATACGATTTGTTTAACAAGTTTTGTAGGTATTCAATGAATTTTGAGACTCGACTTTTGAATAAAATGATATACACAAAAAGCCTGTTATCAGCTCACATTGATCCAACAATATAGAAGTCACAGAATTAGATACCAATTTTCGTTTTACTCTTTGTGCTGAGTCAACCTCTTTAGCAGGTTCCTGATTGTTCAGAGAATCTAGATTATTTATAATAACTTGCAACGCAACTTTATTTCCATTATGAGTAAGTCTTCTAATGGGTATCCTAATTTGTATGGTTAACGGGTTGGTATTTCTTTGGTCCGAGTTTTGTTTGAAGCATAGTTGGTGTCCTTATTCTCTGGTATTCATCATATCAACAACTTGAGTAGGAGGAACAATCTTTTTCATATTTTTGCAGTTAGAAACTGAATGACTTATTATCCCACAGTAATCACAAAAATCTGGTGTGTGTTAAAAAATTATTTGAATTAGGACCCTTGTATCATCCAATTCTACTATAACAATTTTTGGTATGGAATATGATAAATCAACCTCCATCAAAATTCTAGCATGCAACCCGTATTTTTATCCAAAGCCGCAACATCAATCCTAATAAGAATCCCCACACCTCGTGTTATCTCTAAAAGAATCCTCGGATGCCAAAACTCATTCGGTAGGTCTAAAAAACGAACCCAAATATGAGCATAAGCAGAAATATAACTTGAAGAACTGAAATTAGAACACCAATGAAATGGTTTTACAAACCCAACTTGCATCGAAGAGGGATAATGATGAGTGCATTATTTTGTATGAATTACTCCCAAACTAGACATTGTTAGACCCTTCATATCATAAATAATGAGTTTTTAGAGTCATTTTCGTAAAATAAAAGAAAAATACAAGTTTGAATTAAAATATAATTTTAGTCATCCGACGGGCTGAAATCGTAATTTTCAAAATTTTATGGGCCTAAAAATAATTTTTTAAATGTTTATGTAGGCAAAATAAGTTCTCTCTCAAATTTGGTTGAATTTCGGATTAAAACGAGCAACATATGAATTTCGGGGTAAAATGTAAAGAGGGGTAATTCTGTAATTTTTTAAATATTTTATGACCCTAGATTTGAATTACTTATTTTTATTTTGTATTTTTACAGATACACTAGAAATTTGGACAACAAAAGTGGTCGATATGCAAAAATTGTCAGGATACGTCGCGACACGATACGATTGACACAGCTATACTAAATATTTTTTCTAAAATCGCTCGCTTGTCCGTTGAGGTTGTGCTATAGTGTTTCGAAAAGGTCTTGATAAGACTCACAACTTTGAAGTTCAGACAAAAATGAGATTGTGAAGTTTTAGGGGTTAAAAATGAGATTAAATCTGGTGTTGTGAATAGTGACGTGAATAGTGCCAAAATTTGAGATAATTACTCTTCCCAAGACTCCATAAGATAATTTCCAACTCAAATACAAACAATCAAATAGAGTTTTATTCTAACTCAAACACCTCACCCTTTGCCCTATAATTAGGATCCTTGAGCTCATTATTTTGAGAGAGAAAAATTAGAGTGCTTGAGAGATAGTTTTTTGTTCTTTTATTTTGAGAATATATTTATATTGAGCGCCAAGAATTATTTTGTGAGGGAAATTCTATCAAGATTAATTGTAAGACTCGATTTTTTTGTAAGTTTGTTTCATTAATGAGAATTAGTATTCATTCTTTCATTTATATTTTATCTTCAATTGTTGCTAGCTTGATTTCCTTACTAGGAGTAGGTGAAGTTTATTATGTTTGATTAATATTGTGTATAGTTTAAATTCGCCTTTATTTCCCAACATATTCTAAAAAATTTTAAATTCGGTATTCATTTAAAATGGCATGAGAGTGTGTTTTAAACCTTCGACTTTGTTTGAAAAAAAAAATATTTTTTATTTTAAATATGAGTCATTTTGATGGGTTATGCTTTTATTAAATTAATTGATAGTCCATGCTTAAAGACTAGACTTTGAGATTTAAAAGTAAACTTTTTAAGGGAATAGGAATTTTAGCGGTCTTTTAGAGATGTTAAATTTTATTTCAAACTTAATTGTGTTGTTTTTTTAAATTAAATATGATGAGAGTTGGTTTAATTTGAGTTATAAAATCGGGAATGACGAGTTTAAATTATTACATAATATTAGTTGAATGTGATAAATGGATTCAACATCCTAGTTTTCACGCTCACTTGATTATATCTTTCGTAGTCACACTTTTCATTTGTATCAACATAGTTTAAATTTACATATTCTCTCTAAACCCATTTCGTCTAGTTGGATAATCACAATTATTTTGAACGAAAAAATTGACAAATTTATGTGGACTTGACCCGCACTTACGCTCGCTATTCTATAATAGTTGTGCACTAGCGATATTTTATAAAATTGACAAACAAGTTTTTGATGTCGTTGCCAGGAATTGCCAATTTAAAAAAAAAATTGGGACTTTCGGACTAGTTTTTTTTACTTTTCGCATTTTTGTCAAACAAAATTATAAAAATATTTTTGAAAATCCGAAATTAAAAAAAAATCAACATTTAATGTTTTTTGTTTTTAGTTAGCAAAAAAATCAGATTTACCTTTTTTTTTAAAGTAGTTTTCGCACTAGCTTCTCAAAAAATACATAAAAATTTCGAAAAAAAAGAATATTTAAAAAAAAAATCCAGGATCATTTTTTTCAGTAATTAGCTGCAAAAAAGATATTTTTTTCTACTAGTAATTTTTTAATTTCCAGAAAATAACAAAATATAACAAATAAATAAATAAATTTGTCATAAGTGTGTTTTGTTATTTTTTTTGTGTTAAATACACCACTAGTGCATGTGTCGTGTTAATTTTCTTCTTCTTCTTTATTTTTTAGTATGATTTTTTTGTGTGTCGTACTTTACTTGTGGTGTAGTTTCTTTTGTGTTTTTCCCCTCAAAATCACATTAAAAAAAGCAAAAAAAAAAAAGAAGAGAAAAAAGGAGGAAAAAGTGAAGAAAAATTCGAAAAAGTATGCAATGGTGACCGAACGTGAAGAAAACTTGTGTGAAGTCTTGTCACGAGCACAATGAACTCGCGAGGACGATTGAAACGTAGGCGGTGTTTCCATCCAATTGACGTCAACTTAATCTTCGGCTTGGCATAAACAAGTCACCGTAAAAAAGTTCACTTCGGAGGTACGTTTTTGTGTGCTCCTACGTGGTTTAAATTCACATTTAATTTTTCGCGTTGCAAAAATTGACTTAAGAGCAAAACCCATGTGTAAGATAAGGTGGGGATTTCGTCACCCTTTATTGGCTCGAAAATCACTACTCAACCTAGCATTTGCATATCCCGATCCATCACATTCAATTTAAAATCAAGTAGACGTTGGCCTTAGGATATCACATAGCTCATAGAAAATTTCTTAATGGGACTACAATTAAAAGTTACTCTAATGCGAACTTGTAAAATCAATTCCGTTTTACCCTGTCTAGGATTGGTGGTTTTTAATGAGTCTTCCTACCGACCACCTACCAACAGGAAAAAGTGGGATTTGAGGCGATAACCGTAGTTGGTCATCTTTTGTACTCTTCCTTATCAAAGAGTAGGAGTTTTTTAATTAGGGAGATTAATTCAAAGACCCCTGTTGTCGCTATTAATCTCGGAAAAACTGGATCGTAAAATTAAAATTCCCCTCACCTAAATTAAATAATTCAATTTTCTTTGTGTTAGCTAGGAATTATGTGGTTTAAGTTAATTATTTTATTTTATAATTTTCTTCACATAAAAAAATATAAAAAAATGAGAGAATAAAATTCGGGTGAGCTCAGTGTATGCGAAGTTGGTTTCGAGATCATATCGGTCGTTTGTCGAGTGTGAAATCTAGCATTCCCAGTACGTACGTATGTAGATTTTCGATATTCACCTAGATGGGAGACGAGTTAGCACCACGTGACCTTAAAGATTACCATTATCCAACTAGATCTAATCAACCTTCGTGTATACGTCCACCCGAGCACAATGTGAAATTTTTTCAATTCCATCCAGGAATAATTCAAATGTTGCCTGTATTTCAAGGTACCGAAAATGAGAATCCCTACCTTCATGTGTGTGAATATGAGGAGATATGTGGGACCATTAAGTTCCAACAACTCACTGACGAGATTGTTAAACTTAAATTTTTCCTGTTCTCATTGAAGGACAAAACCAAGAGTTTGTTTAAGTTGTTAAAACTTGAAACCATTACCACTTGGAACCAAATGGATGTCGAATTCCTGTAAAATTCTTTCCTAACCAAAAGACGGCATCGATACGTCACGCCATTAATACATTCAGCCAAAATAAGGGAGAAGTTTTTTGGATGTACTTGGAACAATTCAAGGACTTGCTACTGCAATATTCGCACTATGGGATTGAGATAGGACGCTAAGTCCAAATTTTTTATGAGGGTTTCGATTATAATACTCGAACTATGCTTGAGTCACTATGTAACGGTGATTTTACTGAGAAAAGTGAGGTTGACACGTGGGTATTCCTAGAAGCCATAGCGAAAAATTTCCAAAGATGGGAACCCAATAGAGAATCTAGGCCCACCACATCCAATAAAGTTTTCACTCACCAAGTCGAATAAAGTTATGATTTAAATGCCAAAGTGGCCACTTTAGCCTGACATTTAGAAGCTTTAGAGATGAGCAAAGAGGGCAGTCGAACCACACCTATGGTCGTACAACATGTAGGTTCCCCTATGTGTAAACTTTGTGATGCATTCGACAACTTAGTTGAGAATTGTCCTTCCCTCACGACCCATAAGTCACTCACCAAGCAAGCCAATGACCTCTACCAAAATAGGCCAAAGTATGACCCATATTCCAATGCATAAAATCCATGGTAGGAGAGACCACCCCAATTTTTCATGGTCTAAGGGTCAATACCAAGAAAATGGAGGTCAATCTTCTAGTAACCCACCTTCGGGTTTCTAAAAGAATACCCCCGAACCAACGCAACCTTCATCCAAAAAGATCTAAGTTTTAGAGGATACAGTGAATCTACTTGATCAAAGTACCCTCCAATTTCGGCAGTCAACTCAAAGTATCCTCCAATCTACCCAACAGAGTTTGTACGCGAACAATCAATCTATAGCCAAACTCAAGGTTCGAGTGAGCCAACTACCGAACGCATTGAGCGAGAGAAATAAAGGAACATTCACGGGTCAATCCGAGCCTAATCCTAAAGGGAACGGGCCTAAAGGTCAATATTTTGTTCAAGATAACATCGGTTCATCACAAACCCAAGAGGATGTCAAAGCCATCATTATGCTTAGGTTCGATAAGGAAGTAGAGAAAAACGTTTCACCATCCACCAAGAGTGAATCTGAGAAACGTAAGGAGAATGGAGATCCACCCATGGATCCAACTTCCCCCCCCCCCCCCCCCCAAACCTTATTTTTTGAACCACCTATAGAGATCTATGTTCCAATCGCTCAATTTTCCCAACATTTGGTGCCCCAAAGTAAAAAGGCACAAGTTGACAAATTGTTAGAAGTATTCAAGTAAGTATAAATCAATATCCCACTACTTAATGCTAATCAACAACTCCCGTCCTACGCTAAATTTTGATGGACCTTTGTACCTTCAAGAGAAGCACCAATGTACCTAAGAAAGATTTTCTCATCAAGCAAGAAAGATTGATCATTTCTTATCGAACTCCCATAAAATATAAAGATCCCGAAACTCCGACGATCTCTGTCAAGATAGGGGAGCACATCATTGAGGAACTTCTAGATTTAGGAGAAAGTATGAACCTTCTGCCATATATCGCATACGAGAAACTAGGTTTGGGAGAGTTGAAGCCGACTCGGATTACCTTATCCTTAGCCGACTGTTCAGTGAAAATTTTAAGAGGTATCGTTGAGGATATTCTAATTAAAGTGGGAGATTTCATATTTCTCGTCAATTTCTTTGTCTTGGACACCCAGCAAGTTCTAAATATTATTGCACATATCCTTATTATTTTGGGGCGTCCTTTCCTCTTCGCATCCAATGTCGTCGTTAGGTGTCGTAGCGGGCCAATGAACCTGTCATTTAGGAACATGACTATGGGCTTTAATGTATTTAATTTAGAGAAGCCATTGTTATCGCCCATGAAAATACCCAAGAGTGGGGTGAATTGGGATTTTACAAACTTTTTGGGTTAATTTAAAATTTTAGAAAATATTTAATTTAAACACTTAATCCAAATTTCAGTTCAATAAATCTTTAATGATTAAAACCAAAAATATCGAATAAATACAACCAATTAATTTTAAACAAGTTAAAATTGCATATTTGAACAGCCCAATAAATATATAATCAATTTTTTCATTTAAATAAAATTAATATTCTAGAATTAATTAATTAATTCAAAAATAATTATTTTAGTCTTACAAAATAAATTTTACTAAATTTCGGATTTAAATAATTTTTAAATATAAGCGCTGAAAATATAAATTCAAGCAAGCAAAAGCAAATAAGTAAATGAAGTGCGAAAAGTAAATGACACTAATATTTAATGTGGTTTGGGCAAAAACCCGCCCTACGTCCACACGCTTAGAGCTTCCGTTTCCTTTGCGCTTCACTACCGTGATGCACTTGCAGGAAGGATCCAACCACCTCTTACAATTGTTTGCAAGCTAACTCCGAGCTTCAAACCCCGTGGCCTGCTTGCAGGTAGGAACCAATCACCGTTTACAACCACCGTAGCTTAAACCGAGCTACTGATTACAACCCAAAGCTTCTAACAATGCTTCAAAAGAATCTGAATTTTATAGTACATTGTTGAATAATGAAACTCTCCAAAAATACAATTTATACTCTTAGTTTCTTCTTCAATGAGACTTCAATAAATGATTCTAATGTAGGCTCAAGTCTTCTCTTTAATAAATGATATTGATGTAGGCTCAAGTCCTCTTCTTCAATAATTGAGCAGAATATAAAATTAATTTCTCCCTTTGAATGATGTAGCCGAATAATAAATTCAAGTGAACTTGAATAAATTCTTTTACTCTATGTCACTAGCTCATAGTCTCATACTCATCAATGCAGCTCTTAAATGCTTGAATAGTAATCTTCAAAAACTAGTTGTTAAACACATTTATGATTTTACTTAGATGAAGATATTCTGAATTTTTGATCTTCTGATATCTCATTTTGCTTCTCAAGAAAATATGGCTGTTGAAGCATAGAAATGACATCCTAAAAAATATAGGTTCCAAAGAGAATCGATGGATATCTCAAAATAATTTTTGTAAAAATATATTAGTCCAACTTGAGAGAGAAATAATCTAATTTAGGAAAAGTGTTAGACGTTTTTTATGTACAAAAGAAAATATCCGCGGTTTAAAAAAAATATCGTAATCAAATGATCTTTCAAGGTATACAATAAAAAAAATCTTTTCAACCGACATTGTACAAGGTTAGATGTGAGTGAACAGAAAAAAATATATTAAGATGATGCTATAAATATATGAACATTGAAAACATATAAACATATTATAATATGTAAACTATGTAACAAATATCTATAAGTATATGAGCATTGAAATCATGTAAATATATTTTAACACGTAAACTATGTAATCTATACCTATAGATATATGAAATCTGAATATTATATATAACATTTTAATATAACATAAATAAACTAATGTGTATACATATAAATTATATTAACTGTTACACAATATATAAATAATTTGTATTAAAAGAATATTAACATAATACGACCCGATTGATGAGGATCTTACTATTGAAGTTCAGTCATTATCGGACTCATTTCATTACTTAGATGAGAGAGAATGGGATGATAGGATAGATCGATTCCATCTCTGTGAGCGAGAACCTTATCCTTTTGTGAATATGTTGATACATGATATCTTATCTATCAGTGACAAGCTAGAGAAAATCATTCGAGCATTTCTTCCTGGTGATGCATGTTTTGTCATACCGTATTATTCTTTTCCACCATGTCCACCTGTGTCTTTCGAGTATTCGTATGAGATCGAGGGCGTGACTAAAGTATCATTCGAATTACAGCCCGAATTATTCATTCTCGAGTTCGAGAGAAACCTAGGCTTAGCATGTCATTCGGAATATTATCACATTAGTCTCTTCGAGTATGATCATTTATGCTATAATGTGACAGCATATCTCGATAATTTCACTCATGGCATTCATTATGTGTCTCCATGTGTATACTTTTTCTATTGGGTTGACTCCAAATTGTTCAAACTTTTGATTTATGATGCAATGCATATGAGATCGATTGAAAGTTGGTAACACAAATAAAATATCACGGGTAATATCGTACTTTTACTTCTGCCCTTTATTTTCTTTGTCCATATTTTCCGTTTGATCATACATTGAGGACAACGTAGAATTTAGTTTTGGGGGTAAGGATGGTACTTTAAAAAAAACAAATTAAAAAAAATAGAAATTTTAAAAATTCCAAAAAGATTTTTAATATAATATAATATCTAATATCTAAAATGGTGTCTCTAATAGAAACTTTCCCACGTGGCTTAAACTCTCAAATTTAATTGATTCTCTCATTAGCATCCGCAATCCCTATCACCAGCTCTTCACCTTTTCCTCTTCCCAAGTGAATTATTAAACCTGAATAGTACTTCATATTCCCATAAGAAACGAAGAGCCCTTCATAATTATTTAAGTAGGGTAATTGGTAACCCATATCCCTTCCCATTTTTTTCCTCTCAAACGATGTGTCTCTCCGTCTATCTCTTTTTTAGAGTTGTAGGAATAATAGCATTTCATGTTTTTTTGCGGTGGATTTCAGGTAACAATTAATAAAGATGCTTTGGAACGTACGAGGGAACCAAATGTGAATATGAAAGGCTTCCTTCAGAGTGTTTATCTACATCCGGTATTTAAAGGTAGCGATTATGATGATGATGATGATGACGATAAAGGGAATGACACGTGGGAGAAGGAGAGTGGGCTGGTCCCCGCAAAAACAATTGCGAAGAAATACGCCAGCTCCCAGCAAAATCAGTGGTTCATCCTCACCACCATCATCTTTCCTCGAGGTTGTGAAACAAAATCCCCATGCTTAAATATTTTTACGCCCTTGCATGGATGGAACACTAGAGAAGGAGGATACTGTAAATGAAAGAGATATTTAGAGTTTGCACTTAATATTTAATAACATTATTTTGGGTTTGCACTCCTTATATGGTTTTTGGCGACACCTAAGGTGGTATTTTGCAAAATCTACACGGTCCCCTTATTTTCTACGCTATGGGGTTATTTGCAATTGAAAATATATATTAGGGTCTTTATTGCATATTAAAATTAAATTTATAGCCTTTAGTTTTAGATTGTAAGATAATCTATTGCGTGTAACAAAAATAGAATGACATAGGTTATTTACATGCCATGCGTGTGTATAACTTACAGATGGTAAATTACAAATATTATCTCATGATCTAGCATAGTAGAACGTGTCTCAAACCAATGGGAAATCTAATAAAATGTAAGCATATATCATCTATCTCAAATTATTTACTTCTTGATATAGCAGATTATTTTAATTGATGACTTTTTGTCTAATATTCAAATTATGACCTAAAATAGTTGTATGTCGTTGGATTAGATTTTGTATAATTTTCTTTTTTGAGTTTTTCCCTTTTTCAATTCCATAATAAACATTAGGCTTGACAAGCCTATGAATGTTTTTCTTCAGTTCACTATTTTTCTCTCTCTAAAAAGTCTTTTGAATATATGTGAAATTCATTTCTGGAGGAAAATTTCAGATGTTTGTGCATAATCAATGGCATAATAGGAAGGTTGCATATACATTTGGTTAGTGTTATTTGATTATGGTGTTTGTCATGAGCAAATTATTGCGTTTTAATCGTGATTCGCCGATTTAGGCTGATTCTTTTCTAAAATACAAATTTAGTTTTTTTTAAGAGAACATAGGCAAACCATTTGCTTAGGTCGTTGTAGTTGATTCTAGCATATAAATTACACCAAATAATTATAAAAAGCTCGTGCATCGTGCGAGGCTAAAACCTAGTTGAGTTTTGAAATGATGTCTTAATATAGAATTAATTTATGGATCTCCTAACTTATGAATTTGTTTTACACATTAGCCGAATAATATGATCAAAAATGGATATCGAGGCGAAAGTTTATATGCTTAACGAATAAATGTGAAGATTTTAACCCGGTGAAATTTTGTGCCATTCATCATTTTTGAGAGATTTAAATCATTCTGAGTTAAAATAACTTAAATTTTGTGCCATTCATCATTTGCTTAACGAAACTATCTGTCTGGTTCCAAATTTCCCCGCGACACAAAGTAATCCCCCATATAGACTTTTTTGACTATTTAAACCCTTTCAGACACTTTGGCACAGTTAAAATGACCATTAGGATGACATAAAAATAAGGTACATTTCATTCCATATAAATATAGCCTCGACACGACTCACACGCGCGTCCCGACTTAATTACCGTAATTATCGTATTCATCACTCGCGATAATTTAATAAGCTCATAATCATATATATTACTTTTAATCACAAGTTATATTCAACATAAATCATATATTACTTTATTCTCGAGTAATATTTAAATCGGGATTAATTTTCAATTATTTCACAATTAATTCTAATTAATCCCATTTTAAAAGTTATTAAAAAATATGAGGGTGTTACATCCTTCTCATAGGCTGACTAGGGGAGCTAGGTCCTCCTGCCGCTACCCTTTGACGGAGGAGTTGAATGTTTATCCAGAGAACCTTATGACCTCTAATCATATGGTACAGAATAAGGACTCCATTTTCCATAATATGGTTAATATAGCGGATGTGTCGACTATAATGGGCACAATCTAGATTTTGAATTCTTTAGGAGTTTTAATACTGAAACTTTATGGAAGGTCGCCCATCACAAGGCCTTTGTGGTAAGCAAATTTTTGGATTTTTATTCTGATAAGATATCTACTATTTATTTACCTTGTTATTTTTTGTCTCAAGGTACGTTAGTTGCCACTATTCTTTGAGAGAAAGTTGCGACTGATGCTCAGGATTACGAGTTCAAGTAAAATGAGAACTAAAAGCTCCGAGATCAGTGCAACGCTTGCAACCAGGATGTGACCAAACATCAAAAATAGGCCATCGAAGTCACTGATGAGATGAGATTGACTTTTAATGACGACTTAGATCGACTGAAGAAGATGTACAATCAACTCATGGATAATACAATGGCACTTAGATCGACTGAAGAAGAGAACAAGAAACTAAAAGAGCACATTATCACTGATGCCACAAAAATTCAAAGCCTGGAGGAAGCATTTGTAAAGGCTAATGAGTCCGCCATTGAGTAGTATAAAGCTTCTATTGATTTCACTCTTGAGACCATAGCCTTTACCTGTAACCAAACGTTTTTAGATTGTGCAAAATATTTTTACGAAGTTAATGTGGTCGGATCTTATCGAACTAATAATATTGGTAGTCTTTTGCTCTTGTGGTTAGATCTTATTAACCCGACGCGACTTTTTAGATCTTTCAAATATGCTTGATAGTAGTTTAGTCTTGTAGTCGAATACTATCAATCTGACCTTACTCACTAATGAAGCACCCTATATCTTTGACTCACTTTAGTCTATATTATATAGGTGCTCATCAAGTTTGGAAATAGTGATAAAATTGAGTCATATCCTAGTTTGACCAAAAAGCCTTTAGACTCTTCATTTTGAATTTCTCAAATTGTTCCTAAAGGGAGAACACCAACACCTCACCTAGGATTGCATTCATGTGTTGCATTATTCATAATATGGGTGTGTGAGTTAAATCCCATTAAAATAATTTTTTCATAATTTTTGGGATATTTTAAATAATTTATAAGATTTTTTAAACAATTTTTAAATTTAAAATCGACTTTTACAAATGTTGTGGGATGTTTTGTAATTAGTAAAAGATGTTAAAACTTGGTTTGGGTAGAAACCGAAAGCGCTAGATAATATTGTTGGTAAAATTTGTATTTCTGTAAGATCAAAAACATGTGTTTTATAAGTCATCTCAGCCTTACACATGTTAGACTTATAACGGTTGGATCTGTGTTTCTTTATACTCATATTCCTGAGAGTGATTGAGAACCCTTGGATCGTTTTAATCTATGGCCTGCATGCATTCTTACCTGATCCTTAGTTTAACATTAAAACCAATCATAGTTTTTATAATTGCGGTGCGTTAGTAGTCATTAGATTTCCTTCGATCAAATCCTGATCGTTCATTTGCCTCAGACATTCCAGATCCCTCTCTTCCTTGTATAAAAGGAGACTTCGTCCTTTTAATTTTAACTTTTGGTTCACCTCATTTTTTAGAGAAAAATGAGAGAAGAGAGAGAGAGAGATATACAAATCCTAACCTAAATCCGGCCAAATCTCACCTGAAAATAGTTCTGAGAGTTGAGTTAGTTCTAGATTTGAGAAGATCCATCCTCTCTTGTTCTTAATCTCTTGACCAACTAATCACGTTTTCCAAATCTTATTTTCTTTCAAAGAAATATGAGATTTGTGAGTCTGTGATACACTTCACGTTTATATTACTGGTTTTGATTTCTTCTTTCGAGAAATCTCAACTTGTTGGTTTAAAACTATTATGTTGCTTTCAAACCCTAAGCCAACAAAATCATTTTTGATTTTAGTTTTTGAGAGTACTCAGACTTAGATCTAGTTAAGATCTTGATTGTGGACTTACACTTTCAATTATTTCACATTTTGTGAAATATTTATAATTATTTTCTAATAACCAAAATGTGTCTAAGATCTCGACTCTTTTGTATAGAAAGATTCCCTCTTGATTTGTGGATAAATTGAAAGGTCCAAAGTCTTGAGCTTCGATCAAACTGATTTTATAAATCTTCATTGCAATTTAAAATTTGTTTGTAATTTGATAATAATTTGGTCTGTAATAAGTGTGTGTGGGTTGCATGCATGTGATTTAGAGCACATTACCACTAACACTTTCACACTACAACACTAAACAGTATTGGTAGAGATATTATGAACATTTGAGTCGACGTAAAGCTAAAGGAGTGAAGTTACACAATCGAGAGAACATCAACAACATCAGAGCCATGGGAGAAGTCAGAAAACGCCAAAAGAGTTGGTATAATTTCTAAACTTAGATTAGGCTTCATTGTGTGTCTTGATTGTTGTATAGTTTGTAACCTGTTACTCTATTTTAGTGGATTTTTTTACTTTTGAGGTGTAGAGACCTCAGTGGATGTTTTCCCAATTGGGTGGGATTTTACCACGTTAAAATTGTACTTGTATACTTCCTCTTCCTCTCATCCTTTTCTTGAGGTTATGTTGATTTGATTTCTTTATAAGTTTTGGTTTTCAAAACTGGTAAACCTATATCTTATATAACTCGTTCATACTGTTTTACACATCTTGTGTTAAGAAATTTGTTTTAAGAAAAGAGTTTCTTTAACAAACTGTTCGGAGCCATTTAGATAGTTTAATCTTGAATTAAATGACTTAAGTGGTACTTTTTCAATTGGTATCAGAGCCGATGTTTTTAAAATTCTTTAGATTTTGAGTTTCTGAAATTGTTTTCTCAAAATAAATTATGGACGATAAATTTGAGAGATAGGTAACCTATCCAGGTCCCCCTCTCTTTGGTGGAACCAATTTTCCTTGTTGGAAGGTAAGGATGGTTGCTTTCATCCAAAGGACATTAGGAGATGATGTCTGGGATGCTGTTGAAAATGGTTATACTTTTCCTACTAAACCAGTCGCTGAAGGAAGTACTGTGAGGATTAGAAAGTTACTAAGTGAATTCACTAAAGAAGAGAAACAAACTTCCCTTAATAATATTAATGTCTATTAATGAACACGAATTTAAGAGGATATCATTATGTTCACCTCTAAGGAAGCATGGGACACCCTAATGAATGCACATGAGGTTAACAACAGAGTTAAAGCTGCTAAAACACAAATGTTTATTCAGCAGTACAACTCATTGATCATGACTGAGACTGATTCATTTGATGACTTATATATTAGATTGACAGACATTGTGATCAAATTGCATGCTAATGGGATTGTATATGATAGAAAGGAAATTTTCTCTAAAATACTCAGATCACTTCCACAGAAATTTGATTATAAGAGATATATGATTGAGGAAATGGGTGATCAAAATCTCACACCTGAACTCGTCAGTAACAAATTGAGAACTGTGGAAATGGAATTAGAATTTAAGAAACAATTAACCCAGTCCCAAAAGAGACAGCATAGCTATAATCTTATTTTTTCATCTAAGTTAACCACACCTGAACTTAGTAAACCTGACATTGAGTTAGATTCTGATGAGGGCTATAATTTAGATAGTCTGGATAATCAACTTGCCTTTATGTCTAAACAATTTAAGAAAATTGTGAACTTTCAAAATAAAATAGCAAAAAGTCAAGGCAAACCTACTTATCCAAACCAATCTAATAATATGCCTAATAAGAGAAGACAAGACAAACACCAGAGTGATAATCATAAGAGACTTGAGAGAGACCTTTAAAATGTTGAATGTTATAGATGTGGAAAGTTAGGACACATAGCTAATGACTGTAGATTTAACTTAGACAAAATTCATAAACATAATAGGGCTCATTTATGCAAAACTTGCGATGACTCAAGTGAATTTGAAAATGATGAACCAGAGTCATCTAACTTTTTTGACCCTTGTATGTCATTCTTTGCTAAGATAATCTACACTGATGATGAGGAATATGATTATGCTATGTTAACTGATACTATGCCTACTGGTTTATCTGCCTTATTTCTTGAGAATGCTGATAATACTTAAAATGTCGTGTGTGTGAGTCAAAGGGAATGCTCTATTGTTGATGTCAATGGGTGTGTGAGTCCTAAAAATGAATCGCTAGGGGACACTACACATAGCATACTTAGTGACTCCGATAACGATGACTTTCCTGACATTCACACTCTATACATAAAAACTCTCAAGAAAAGCACTCGACTTGAAAATATTGTCAAACATCTTACCCAGAAGATAAAAACTCTAAGTCATATGATCAAACAGAATGCTAAAGAGTATACTACTCAATGTCTAACTCATGAGAAGGAAACCAAAAATTTTGAACAAAAATTGAAAGAATTGTCTGACTCAAATGAAATTTTGGGAAAGAAATACAAAGGAATGTTGTTAGAATTGGAACAAACAAAAGAAAAGACATCAACAATCTTCAAAAAATTTGCAAAATTTAAAAATAATTATATCTATTTTGAAGACTATGTTGCTGAAAGTAAGACTAATTCTGGTGACAGAATTGGAATAGGATTTTGACCCAACTCTAAGACCCAAACTAAAAACTTTGAAACAATAAAGTTTGTGTCTAGTTGTAAAAGACCCATTGAAACTTGTCCATAGTTTCAAAGTTTGAAAAATGAGTTTGATATAAAATAACAGAAGTTAGACATTAGTGAGTCAAGAAAATCTAAGCATAATTTTGAATATAAGGTTAAATACGTGTGTCCCCTATTTGATAAGCTGATTCGTCATTTCATCCTATGCCACCTAGGAACAAGACTAGAGCTCAAAACCTAGACAAGCCTTTGAATAACTACTTTCCTAAGGTTATGAGCTCTACGTGCCATCTTTACTGCTCCTATTATGATGTCTATGGACATTCCCTCGATGGTTGCTATTCCAAACATCTATGTAATCTAGTCTATAACTCTCTTATTTACCATAACTTCAAATATTCTAGGAGAAGCCGAAACAACTATGTCCTTCTTAGACAGACAGATAAAAATTCTAACTATTGTAATAAAAAGAGAAGGACTAATACTAAAATACCATCAATAAGAAGGAACCCTAGATTCTTTTCTAAACCAATTTCTCAAACTGTCTATAATACTCATAAACCTGTGAAAAAATCTTTTAAAGAAAAGACAGAAGATCACAAGTTTTATCAAATACAATCAACTAAGCATAAATTGAAAACTAGAGAAATTTGGGTCAGAAAAGATGATCTAGTACCCCAGTTGAAATGCAATATTGTGATTGGTGCTTTTAAAGATGAACACATAGCATATAAATGTTATTTAGACTCTGGATGTTCCAAACACATGACCGGGGATGATTCCAAACTTTCAAACAAAACTAACTTCTCTAGAGGAAAAGTCTTGTTTGGAGATGGTGTATCATACCAAATCATTAGTAAAGGAACACTTCATGAAGAAGGATTACCCATTCTTGAAGGTGTTCTCTTGGTAAAAGGTCTTAAAGCTAATTTGCTAAGTATATCACAATTTTGTGACTCCAGCCGTACTGTCACCTTTTTCAAAGAACAATTGCAAAATTTTAAATAAAAAAGTTAATTGCATTATTACAAGATTCCGTAGTCCAGATAACTATTACACGATCAATCCAAGTAGAGAGGTTTGTAACATTACTAGAATAGATGACAAAGAGATATGGCATAATAGGTCAAGTCACATTAATTACGATAGTCTTAGCAAATTGTGCTCCCAAGAGATAGTTAGAGGTCTTCCTAATATAAAACTAATTTCAAACATCATTTGTGGTTCCTGTCAAGAAGGAAACATTATTAAGGCTCCTCACAAGAAAGTTAAATAAGTTCAAACCACTAAACCTCTAGAAGTCATCCACATGGATCTAATGGGTCCTTCTCGTACTGTTAGTCTTTGTGGAAATAGTTATATCTTAGTTATGGTTGATGACTTCACTCGATTTACCTGGGTTGCCTTTTTAAAACATAAGTCAAAAACTTTTTGTAAGTTTTTGAAAATCTTAGTTCATATAGAAAATGAAAAGGATTCCTAACTAGATAGAATTTGTAGTGATAGAGGAGGCGAATTCATAGATTGAAGTGTCATCGAATATTGTGACTATAATGGTTATAAACACGAATTTAGTTCCCCTAAGACAGCTCAATAAAATGGAATTGTTGAGCGTGAGAATTTCACCCTTTAAGAAATGGCCCTTGTGATGATTCATGCGAAGAACCTGTCTAAATATTTTTAGGTAGAATGCATTCGTACATCCTGTAAATCAATCGAGTTTACTTAAGGAAAAATACCAAACAAACATCCTATGAGCTTTGGTATGGGAAGAAACCTAACCTAAAATGCTTTAGAACCTTTGGTAGCACCTGTTATGTCCGTAAGGACAGAGAACATTTGTCTAAATTCCAAACCAGAGGAGATAAAGATATTTTCTTAGGATATTATCCAAATAGTAGAGTCTACCGTGTCTACAATCTTCGTACCAAAACCATGATGGAATCCATTAATGTGGTTGTAAGTGACACTAACATAGAAAGTAAGATCAAAGAACCAACTATTGTGGATGAGTCAGAAAACATTTTAAATTATGACTCTCCAGAAATAGTTGAATCCTTACCAACTGAGACCCCTGAAGTACCTAACTAAGTTTCCAAAGATCATCCTTTAGATAGTGTAGTTGGTAAATCTACTGATCATGTTCATACAAGATCTCAACTTCGTAACATTGCTCATTTTTCATGCTTTGTGTCTCTTATTGAGCCAATGATTGTAAATGAAGCCTTGAATGACACTTTGTGGATAAGTGTTATGCAGGAGGAACTTTTTCAATTTGTCATTCATGAAGTATGTTATCTTGTACCCAGGCCTGAAAAGAAAAGGGTTATTAGTACACATTGGATTTTTAAAAATAAAGTAGATGAATCTGGGATGATTATTCTGAATAAAGCTAGATTAGTTGCCCAGGGCTACTCTCACATTAAAGGAATAGATTTTGAGGAATCGTTTGCACCCGTCACTCGCCTCGAGTCTATTCGCTTACTTTTTGCAATTGCTTGTCATTTGCATTTCACACTATATCAAATGGATGTTAAATCTTCTTTCCTTAATGGCATCTTGACAGAGGAGATCTACATAGAACAACCCAAAGGGTTTATTGACCCTCATCATCCAAATTATATCTATTGTCTTAAAAAGGCTATTTATGGGTTAAAACAAGCTCCTAGAGCTTTGTATGAATATCTATCCACCTTTCTTTTAGACAACGATTTTAGGAGAGGAGGGAATGACCAAACCTTATTTGTCAAACATTTTGACAAAAATACTATTATAGCCCAAGTTTATGTTGACTATATCATTTTTGGATCCACCTTCCCTTTAGAAGTTGAGACGTTCTCAGACATTATGCACAAACAATTTCAAATGTCACTTATGGGGGAGTTACAATTCTTCTTAGGGCTCCAATTTAAACAAAATTCAAATGGCTTATTTATATCGCAATACAAATACGCTTTAGAGATTGTTAAAAAGTTTGGCCTATAAACAGTAAAAGAAGTTAGGACTCCTATGAGTACTTTTGTTAAACTTTCTAAAGATGAGAATGGTAAATCCATCAACTCTGTCTGTCTGCCTCCCGTCCTGATATTATGTACTATGTATGTCTGTGTACCCAATATCAAAACAATCCTAAAGAGATTCATCTATTATGCCTTAAAAGAATTATCAAAAACATTAAAGGCACTCTAAACTTAGGACTTTGGTACACTAAAGACACCTCTAGTACTATAGTAGGATACACCGATGCTGATTGGGCCGGTTATTCCGATGATAGTAAGAGTACTTGAGGAGCATGTTACTACACTGCCGAATCCGAATATATTTCCACAGGAAGTTATTGTGCTCACTTACTTTGGCTAAACCAAATGTTGAAAGATTACGGTATAACTGAAGATAAATTACATATCTATTGTGACAATCAAATCGCGATTAATATTTCTAAAAATCCAGTTCAGCACTCTCGTACCAAACATATTAAAATCAAATATCATTTCATACGCGAGTTAGTTGAATCTAAGGAGTTAGAAATTAATTACCTACCTACTGAATTGCAATTAGTTGACTTGTTTACTAAACCATTGGACTATCTTCAATTTGAATATTTGCGTAAATCTATTGGTATAGTTATGGCAGAATAATGATTTATCGTTTCATACTTGTTTTCTTTGCCCTTTGTCCAATTGAGACAAAATGGGGGAGAAATTTGAGTCTTCTTGGACGTTATTGTTGTATTCTCAACTAAAAAGCTTGATCTTAGTTATCTCAATTTTAGGTATCAGTACCTTCATTTACAATAGATTTTTGATAGGGTATTGGTCTGTCATTAGTTGAGTTATGTAATTTTCCTTTTCTAGGATATTGGGTAGATAGAATTTTTGTATAGGAATAAGATTGTCTTATTTATTTTGTATCCCTACGAGTCCTCGATTTTTCTTATATTTCTAAAGGGGGAGATTGAAGCACCCTATCGTTGACTCACTTATCTATATTATATAGGTGCTCATCTAGTTTGAAAATAGTGAAAAAATTGAGTCATATCCTAGTTTGACCAAAAAGCCTTCAGACTCTTCATTTTGAATTCCTCAAATTGTTCCGAAAGGGAGAACACCAACACCTCACCTAGGATGGCATTCATGTGTTGCATTATTCATAATATGGATGTGGGTGAGTAAAATCCCATCAAAATAATTTTTCCATAAATTTTGGGATATTTTAAATAATTTCTGAGATTTTTTAAACAATTTTTAAATTTAAAATTAGCTTTTACAAATGTTGTGAATTGTTTTGTAATTAATAAAAGCTATTAAAACTTGGCTTGGGTAGAAACCAAAAGTTCTAGATAATATTGTGGGTAAAATTTGTATTTTTATAAGACCAAAAACACGCATTTTATAAGTCATCTCAGCCTTACACGTGTTGGGCTTATAATGGTTGGATATGTGTTTCTTTATACACACATTCCTGAGAGTGATTGAGAACCCTTGGATTATTTAATATATGGCCTACAAGCGTTCTTACCTGATCCTTGTGTTAACATTTAAACCAATCAGAGTTATTATAATAGCGGTGCGTTAGTAGCCATTAGATGTCCTTAGGTTAAATCTTGATCATTCATTTGCCTCAGATGTTACAGATCCTTCTCTTCCTTATATAAAAGGAGACTTCATCCTTTCAATTTCAACTTTTAGTTCACCTCATTTTTAAGAGAAAAAGGAGAGAAGAGAGAGAGAAAGCGAGAGAGATAATAGAAAATGAGAGAGATATACAAACCCTAACCTAACTCCGACCAAATCTCACCTGAAAACAGTTCTGAGAGTTGAGTTGGTTCTAGATTTGAGAAGATCCATACTCTCTTGTTCTTAATCTCTTGTCCAACCAGTCACGTTTTTCAAATCTTATTTTCTCTCATAGAAATCTGAGATTTGTGAGTCTATGATACACTTCATGTTTATATTACTAGTTTTGATTTCTTCTTTTAAGAAATCTCAACTTGTTGGTTTAAAACTGTTATGTTGCTTTTAAACCCTAAACCAAAAAAATCATTTCTGATTTTAGTTTTTGAGAGTAGTTAGACTTACATCTAGTTAAGATCTTGATTGTGGATTTACACTTTCAATTATTTCACATTTTGTGAATTATTTATAAATATTTTTGAATAACCAAAATGTGTTTAGGATCTTGGCTCTTTTGTATAGAAAGATTCCCTCTTGATCTGTGGATAATTGAAAGGTCCAAAGTCTTGATTTTCGGTCAAACTAATTTTATATTGTAATTTGATAATCATTTGGTCTGTAATAAATGTGTGTGGGTTGCATGCATGTGATTTAGAGCACATCACCACTTATACTTTCACACTACAACACTAAACAGTGTTGGTAGAGAGATTCTGAACATTTGAGTCGACGTAAAGCTAAAAGGAGTGGAGTTACACAGCCGAGAGAACGTCAACAACATCAGAGCCATGGGAGAAGTTAGGAAATGCCAAAGGAGTTGGTATAATTTCTAAACTTAGATTAGGCTTGATTGTGTATCTTGATTGTTATATAGTTTGTAACCTATTACTATATTTTAGTGGATCTTTTGACTTTTGAGGTGTAGAGACCTCCATGGATGTTTCCCTAATTGGGTGGGGTTTACCACGTTAAAATTGTACTTGTATACTTCATATTCCTCTCATCCCTTTCTAGAGGTTGTGCTGATTTGATTTCTTTATAAGTTTTGGTTTTCAAAACTGGTAAACATATACCTTAAATAACTCGTTCATACTGTTTTACACATCTTATGTTAAGAAATTTGTTTTAAGAAAAGAGTTTATTCAATAAACTGTTCAGAGCCATTTAGATAGTTTAATCTTGAATTAAACGACTTAATTGGTACTTTGTCAACTAGCTACCACTTGGACAAACTAGGGTCATTATATGTTAAAAGTTAAGGTTACCCTATCAATTTTAACTTGGGATCTATAAGTGAACTACTCAGGTTGTTGTTCGTATGGAATGATCTTATTATCCTGGACATGTGACATCATTGGTTTTCCAGGTCGGCCAACGTTCTTATCATGACTTATCTAAGATGAGGTCCTTTAATAAGTGTAGTTTGATCGTAGTCCATCTGAGATGTTTTCGTCTTGATCTTCTTACACATCTCTTACACTAACGAATTTTGAAGTAGATAAACGAAAAGATTTAAACAATAATACAATGGATGTGAAACTACTGACTTTTTATTGAGACTTTGAAACTAATTACAAGGAATTGACATTATTTACATAAACATTTTACTTTCAAACAATATTTTAGCTCTTCATTGCTCGTAGTAATTTCTCAATTGTTTGGAGTTCCAGGGGTTTTTGAACTATTCTCTTTCTAAATTCTCGATTCGGTATGTCTTAGTCATAAAACTTTGGAAACTATATAGGGGCCATATGATTTTGACTTAAGTTTATTCCCCTTTTGGATGATTTTATTCAAAATATAATAGCCCTCTTTCAAGGTGATAAGCTTCACCCTTTTGCTATAAAATCATTTTGTACTTTATTGGTAAACTACCACCCATAGAGCTACCTGTTCCCTAACCTCTTCGACCAAATCTAAATTGAGTCTGCAGATGAAGTCACTGACGGGTGAATTAAAGTTCAATACTCTATGTATAGGTAGGTCGATCTCCTTTATCACCATTTCCTCTATATCAAAGACCAGCATATACATAGTTTCTCCTGTTGCTATTCTCGATATCGGTCTGTACGCCAGATCATACTCTACAGCTTGTTGATCCAATTACCTTTTGAGTCGTTTAACCTATTTTTCATTCCATCAAGTAAGATAATATTAGTAATCTCAGTATGCACATTTCATTAATGATGGACAAGTATATAATTCAACTTCTTAATCTTTGATTTGACGCAATAGTCAAGGAACTCTTCGTCATCGAATTACATACCATGATCAATGATAAATGCATATGACAACCCATATCGATAGCTGATGGTCTTCCATATAAACTGGAAGACCTTGTCGTAGATCATCTCCACTAGTGTTTCTTCCTCGACCCACTTTTTGATGTAATCCTGAACAATAACTAAGAATTTGAACCTGCTCTTTGTTTTAGGTAGGGGGTTGACCAGATTAATCCCCCGTATGATGAAGGGACAATAGATATGATCGGCATTAAAGATGCTCCTGAACTATTGCGAATGATCGTGTATTGCTAGCACTTGTCACATTTTTAGGAATAATTAGCACAAATTTCCTTCATTGTCAGGCAGTAGTACCCCTTCATTATAAATCTTTTTACCAGTGATTGTCCTATCAAATGAGCCCCACAGGATCTTTCATGTACTTCTCTGATTGGGTTGAGCACTTATTTAGAATAAACACTTTGAAATAGTGAGATAATAAAACCCTTATTGAATAGAAACCCAACTTTTATTACATATATTGCTTCTTTATAGCGAAGCTTCATCATTCCTTAGGATCTTAACGTACAACTTCAGTCTCCAAGTATGCTCTAATGGGATCCATCCAAAATGGAGCCCTGCTCAATTCCATCACATGATACTCTCTTCGTTGATACTACACTGCAATAAGATCTTTACTATAATGATTCTTCATAGTTCCACCATCATAGTCGATGCCAAAAAAGAAAGTGCATCTACCGAAGCATTTTTAACTCTAGGAATACGGACCATCTTTACAGTTGCAAATCTTGGGAGTGACAATCTTACTTTTTCCAAGTACTTTGACATTGTTTCCTCCCTCTCTTCATAAATTACCACTACTTGGTTTATAACCAGTTGAGAGCCACCATGGGTTAATAACTGCTCACCGCCCAACAATGAAGTGAGCCCTAAACCTGTAACCAAGACCTCATATTCTTTCATGTTATTGGAGGCTTCAATGTTAAACCTGGGGGAGTATTCCACATTTTCCCCACTAGATGTTGTAATGATCAGTACAGCTCCACTTTCGCCGTACATGATGAGCCATTCATAAATAACTACCACACTGGAGGTCAAAGTTGCCTTCGACTAAGGAACCATATTTGAATAGCTTATTCATTCACTTAAGGTCTCTTGCTCTTTTTTCATGTTTGCCTGATGATTCAGGTTTATTACTATTCGGAGTCAGAGTAGCCTCAGCATCGGCTAGTTTATATTCCTCATATATGAACTCGACTATAAAATCAGTCATCATATAGCCTTAATCGATGTTCTCGGCTCACATAGAATATCATAATCTCGCAGTTCGACACCCCAAGCCATCAATCTACCAGACTTCTCATGCTTATGAATGGCTCATTAGGGGTCTGTGTACACCATAATAGTATGGGCCTATAAATATGCCTTTATCATTCTAAAGGACATAATTTGTGTGAACGTTAACTTCTCCAACCTCAGGTATTGGATTTATCCTCCATGGTACGCTTTAATGCTATAGTATATTGAATTTTGCATGTCATCTTCCTATTATTCCAGAGTCGAACTCACAGCAGACTCAGACACTTCTCAGTACAAGTTTAGCTTCTCACCTAAGGATCAACCTAGATAGTAAAGGAGCTGATCCCAAGTACTTCTTTAGCTCTAAAAATATTTTTCACATATATAAAATCATGATTGAATTAAAAGATGTATGCACAATATATAATTGATTTGATCTCTAATTTTATGGATATAAACATATAAGAATCATGATTTGAACAAAATGATGCGTGCATATAACTAGTTATACGTAGAGAAGATAAAAACTTAGCTTTTGATGGAGAACGATGCTTGTAACACGTTCCCACAGACGGCGCCAATCTGTTGAAGACAGAAAATGGCCACTGCCATTTTAGTGGCGTCAACAGCAGATAAATGATGAGGATGAGATTGAAGATGAAGATAAACATTCACATCAAACATATAAGAGACAAAGATTTTTAAAGTGGTTCGGCTATGAATAAAGCCTACGTCCACTGTTATTTTATTCCCAGGGGTTTACAATAGCACAATATGGTGTAGAGAGAGGGAGAAAAAGGGTGTGGATCTTGTGTATGGTGTCTCTCGGATCTATTGGATCTCTCGGATCTCTTCGATCTCTTGGATCTCTTGGATCTCTTGGATCTCCTGGATCTCTTGGATCTCTCGGATCTCTTGGATCTCTCTTGGATCTCTCTTCCTTTTGGCTAAGGGAATACATGTATTTATAGTGGTGGGGGATAAAGAGATTCATTGTATGTAGACATTTATACATTATGTCTACATTCAACGAATCTAATTGTTGAATTGCTTGGTATGCTATGTGTTGTCATCTACAATATAAATGTACATTAATGCTCATTAAATGCGTAGTTATCCTTTGATCTTCCCGGTTGGTATGTCGACCAACTCTCCTCGGGTGCCGACCAACTCTCATCGGGTACCGACCAACTCTCATCGGGTGCCAACTAACACTCCTCGGGTGTCGAATATTTCCACGTAGGATGACATGTGTCCTTTTCTGATTGGTCCTCGTAGATGGAGAATTTTTGCGTTAACAGTGCCCATTAAATAATGATAAACAATGATCAGTTACCATTGAAACAAATCTATTCAATGTAGTAACTCAACCAGTCAAGTTCTAGATCACCTTCTTGTTCTTAGGAGGCTACATATTGATCAATTCCTGGATCTTTCAGGGTTGGCCTTTATGCCCCTCTCATTAATAATGAAACCAAGGAACTTTCCTTTCTTGACTCCAAAAATTCATTTCATAGGATTCATATTCATCTTATACTTTTCCATTTCCTTAAAAGTTTAGTCAGGAAAATGAATGTGATCGGACACCTTCCTTCTCTTTATCAACATATCATTGATTTAAACTTCCATTATTTTCTCAATATTTTATTCAAATTCCTTATCGACTAGCATTTGGTATATAGCTCCAGCATTTTTTAGCCCGAGGGGCATAATAGTATAGGAGAACGCAGCTCAGTTGGTGATGACTGAGGTCTTCTCACGGTCTTCTGGATTTATTTTAATTTAATTATACCCCGAGTAACCATCCATGAAGCTGAGTAGCTCGTGCCTAGTTATGGCATCGACCAACTAGTCAATTCGGTATGGTGGATAATAGTTCTTGGGGTATGCCTTATTTAGATCAGTTAAATCTACCCACATTATCCATTTCCCATTTTTCTTTTAGACCATAACAACATTTGATATCCAATCAGGGTATTTGACATGTTTGATGAAGTTTTTTTCCTTCAACTTTCCAACTTCCTCTTAAATAGCCATATTCTTTTCTTCGAACAAAACTCGACGCTTCTACTTGACGGGCTTTGTGTCCTTGATAATGTTGAGCCCATGGAAAAGAACAGTTGGATCTATTCTAGTCATAACTTCATGGATCCAAGTGAACACCTTCTTTCTTTATCTCAGAAAATCTATCAATTCTTTCTTCAGAACGGGGCCTAGCAATGGGTCGATCTGGGTTATTATTTCTGGATGCTCATTAAGCATGACTCTCTCTATCTACTCCAGTACTTTGCAAGTGATTAGTTTATCTTTATCTCGAGGATCTAATATCTTGATCTGATAATTTGTGGTTAGTTACTTTATTTTTTCTTGTTCTGCAAATGTGTAATTGCATTCTTGTGCTTCTATCTAGTTCCCTTTCACTACTCCTATACAATAGCTTGTTGGGAATTTTAACATTAGTAGACAGTGAAGGAAATTACTTCAAACTTCTTCAGACCTACCTAACCAAAGATGATGTTATATACTAAGAGTACATTCTTATCTAAGACGAAGAAGCGCATCATCTCAGTTAGGCAAGTCGACAAAGTTCCAATGAAAATTTCAAGTTCAATTAGTCATAAGGAGTACATTTTCTCCCCTAAAAAACTAATAAACGTGTGGTCGTATGCCTGCATGAGAATGTATGATATTGATTAACTTCGCAAATTTCTAATTAGAAACACTTATTAAATTTCAGCCCCTAAACATGCATCTAAAGTGCGTGCGTGTGTCAACCCATAAACAAATAAATCATGTGACACAAAAATATGCTGAGACACAGAATTCAGGAAAAAACCCCTTTCGGGTAAAACCTTTATTTCACTATGAATATACAAGCCGCAACTTACAATTACATAGAGAAATCTGCAATGGATCAACGCGCAGCCAACCCACAAAGACACACAGTCTTGAACTCAGCAAGAGAATACACGCAGCACCCTCCAAGGACTCGCAGCCCAAACAACGCAGGAAGAACCGCAGCTCTCCTCAATGACACGCAGCCATAACACTTTGTAGAGACTCCCTCAGCAATGACACGCAGCCCTCGGTTGCAAAGATCTCTCCACAAAGATGAACAACAACAAAGCTTGTGTTCTAGGGTTCCAAAAGATTCACAAAAGTAATTGGGATTTTTGTGTGTGAATCAAAAAGATGTTTGGCACATCAAAAAGGTGAAGACTTAGAGTATTTAGGACTCTGAAAATCGTGTATGTAAGTCTTGAAAAATAACTCCCCGAAGTTGGATTTAAATAAGAAGTCTTTGAGCCTAAAAAATCTGCAGCGAATCTGGCAGAGATTATCCCCGTCGGATCGGTCCGGATTGAGGGCGGATCGGTCCGATTTGACCGGATCGGTTCTTTTATTAAGAGGCGGATCGGTCCGAATGAGGTCGGATCGGTTCGGCTATTTCTACTCATCGGTTTGCCATCGGTCCGGGGTATACTGGCCTTCAGCAAAACGGATCGGTCCGACGGGTATATAGTTTTGCTGAAGGCCAGTATACCCCGGACCGATGGAAAACCGATGAGGAGAAATAGCCGAACCGATCCGACCTCATTCGGACCGATCCGCCTCTTAATAAAAGAACCGATCCGGTCAAATCGGACCGATCCGCCCTCAATCCGGACCGATCCGACGGGGATAATCTCTGCCAGATTCGCTGCAGATTTTTTAGGCTCAAAGACTTCTTATTTAAATCCAACTTCGGGGAGTTATTTTTCAAGACTTACATACACGATTTTCAGAGTCCTAAATACTCTAAGTCTTCACCTTTTTGATGTGCCAAACATCTTTTTGATTCACACACAAAAATCCCAATTACTTTTGTGAATCTTTTGGAACCCTAGAACACAAGCTTTATTGTTGTTCATCTTTGTGGAGAGATCTTTGCAACCGAGGGCTGCGTGTCATTGCTGAGGGAGTCTCTACAAAGTGTTATGGCTGCGTGTCATTGAGGAGAGCTGCGGTTCTTCCTGCGTTGTTTGGGCTGCGAGTCCTTGGAGGGTGCTGCGTGTATTCTCTTGCTGAGTTCAAGACTGCGTGTCTTTGTGGGTTGGCTGCGCGTTGATCCATTGCAGATTTCTCTATGTAATTGTAAGTTGCGGCTTGTATATTCATAGTGAAATAAAGGTTTTACCCGAAAGGGGTTTTTTCCTGAATTCTGTGTCTCAGCATATTTTTGTGTCACATGATTTATTTGTTTATGGGTTGACACACGCACGCACTTTAGATGCATGTTTAGGGGTTGAAATTTAATAAGTGTTTCTAATTAGAAATTTGCGAAGTTAATCAATATCACGCATTCTCACTGCAGCTTCATATCCACTAACTTTAACTACTCTAAATAGTTATATAATATTACATCTTTACACTACACCAAAAATGCTAATCTGGCACGCTTAGGGAAGGAGATTCTGGCACTGTTTAAAACCGTGCCAGATTCTGGCACGGTTTTATCATAATTTGGCACGGTTTGAAATAGTGCCAAAATTTGGCACGATTTTTAACTGTGCCAAATATGGGTACGCTTTGTTAAAAAAATAACCCCCAAAATTTGGAGCGGGGACCAAATTTTCAAGACATTCTAATCCCCCCCCCCCCTCTCTCTCTCTCTCTCGGGCGCGCGAGCCCTCCCCACCCTACCGGCTTCCTCATCCGTCCTCGTCCTCATCGTTCCTCCTCATCTTTCCTCCTCATCGTTCCTCCTTCATCATCCTAAGGTATTACATCTCTCTCTCTCTCTCTCTCTATATATATATATATATATATATATATATATATATATATAGTTGCAATTTAGGGTTACGATTTCTGGGGGTGCGATTTATACATATATATAGACATATATATGACCTAATATATATATACCTTATATATGTATATATCAGATATATATCAGCTGCAATTTCGAGTACCGATTTCATTGAAACTTGAGGAAAAATCAGAATATTAAAGCTTATAGAGAAATCCAGATTTAAAAATAATTGTCACACGCAGTGTGTGTGTTCGTATAGTTGTATGTTTTCCTTTTTACAGCCCTGTGTCTGTTGATGAGTTGATTGTCTGTGTGTGTAGATTTGGAGCTGGAAGGATGGAAATGAAATAAAAATGGAATTATTTCACTAAAACTTCAGGAAAAAAAAAGAGAAATAAAGGTCTATGGAGAATTTTAGAATTAGAATTAGAATTAATTGCCAAAACGCATATGTGTGTGTTTGTGTGTGTGTATATATGTTTGTATATTGTCATTTTAACACCTTAGTGTCTCATCAATGAATTGATTGTTTATGTATATATGTGTGCGTGCACATAGTGTGTCTACTTGAGGTGGAAGGGAATAAGTGCACTAAAGATCAGCTTTTGATTGGTATGAATATGTATATTTGCACATGTATGTAGATACATGTAATTATACACTTTAAATTTATTAGCTCTATGTTTGGTTGATGAAATTGTGCCAAAAGTGGAATGTTGTTGTGAGCAATCACCGAGGGCTTGGGGGCATATCAATAATTGTAAGTAAGTATTCACTATATGCAATTTTTCTTTATTTTTTCCATTCTTTATTTTTTTTATTGTCCAGTAAGAAACCATTCAATAAATTTCTGTAATTGAATTATATATAATGATGTAGTTAGCATCCATTTGGACTGTTCACTTGTGCTAGGGATTTAGTTAGCATGGATACAAAGGTAAGCTTATTGGTCATACCCTTTGGACTTGACTTCTTTCTAGTTTATTCTCTAGTTAATTTTGATCACATTAACATATTGTAGGTCAGGATATTAGCAGTTTATATGTAAAAGTAGCTTCAGAGCAAGGCCAAGGCCAAGGAATTACAAGTAATGTAACTTTCACATGCAGAATCCCACTAACCCGCTACTGGACAGGTAAAAATCTAGTATTATATTTTACTTCTAATAAGATATATAGTTTTATATATGTGCAGTACTTTATATATGCGTGTCCTTTAGTGTATATATGGTTATGGGGTTTAACACTTTTTTTTTAATTAGGTGTTTTCATATTTGAAGATTTGTTATGGAAGTAAAATTAAAGTTACGTGATCTTATGCTATTAATCAAGACGTAATCGGCTCAACTATGAGAAACTCTATAAGAATATTTACTTATTACTAGAAGTCACAAAGCAAAAAACTTTAGTTGTGTGAGCATTCCCACATCATTAGACATCTTTCAATGATAGGAGTTCTAATGAATGGAGTTTGAATAACATGTGTTAGTTTTTCAAACTAATGCTTGTTGATAGTAATTATGCCTTACACTATTGAGATTTAGTACAAACAATTAATGACCCCTCGCAGGGAGTCCATATTGACATAGAAGTATAGCTTATTATGGACATGAGTTTTTTACTCATGTCATCACGAGGGGTATAGCTATTGGATTTTATAGGTGATTTCACCCCCAAACTAGCCCCCAAACGGCCCCGTAAGAGGCATGAACACCTCGCACGGTACCAACGTAACTCGTAGAAACTGACCGTGTAGTCACGGGTCTCCCTTTTTTGAGAATATGACGATAATTTGAAATATCAAGATTAACCTTAAAAACAAGCCGTTAAAGGGTGAAAACTCAAACCAGCCCCCAAACGACCCCGTAGGAGGCACGAACACCTCGCACGGGACCAATGTAACTTGTAGGAACTGATCGCGTAGTCCCGGGTCTCCCGGTTTGAGAGTATGATGATAACTTGCAAAAATCACACTTACACTTAAAAACAGGTTGTTAAAGGGTGAAAACCCAAACCAACCCCCAAATGACCCCGTAGGAGGCACAAACACCTCGCACGGGACCAATGTAACTTGTAGGAACTGATCGCGTAGTCCCGGGTCTCCCGATTTGAGAGTATGACGATAATTTGCAAAAATCACATTTAGACTTGAAAAAACCAACCCCCAAACGACCCCGTAGGAGGCACGAACACCTCGCACGGGACCAATGTAACTCGTAGGAACTGATCACGTAGTCCCGGGTCTCCCGGTTTGAGAGTATGACGGTAATTTACAAAAATCACACTTACACTTAAAAACAGGTTGTTAAAGGGTGAAAACCCAAACCAGCCCCCAAATGACCCCGTAGGAGGCACAAACACCTCGCACGGGACCAATGTAACTTGTAGGAACTGATCGCGTAGTCCCGGGTTGAGAGTATGATGATAATTTGAAAAAATCCTACTTAGACTTGAAAACAGGCCGTTAAAGGGTGAAACCCCAAACCAGCCCCCAAACGACCACGTAAGAGGCACGAACACCTCGCACAGGACCAGTGTAACTTGTAGGAACTGACCGCGTAGTCCCGGTTTGAGTGTATGATGACTTTTGCAAAAATCACACTTAGACTTGAAACCAGGCCGTTAAAGGGTGAAAACCCAAACCAGCTCCCAAACGACCCCCTAGGAGGCACGAACACCTCGTTCGGGACTAATGTAACTTGTAAGAACTGACCGCGTAGTCCCGAGTTTACCGATTTGAGAGTATGACGATAATTTGCCAAAATCACACTTAGACTCGAAAATAGGCCGTCAAATGGGTGAAAACCCAAACCAGCTCCTAAACGACCCCGTAGGAGGCCCGAACACCTCGCACGGGACCAATGTAACTTGTAGGAACTGACCACGTAGTCCCGGGTCTCCCAGTTTGAGAGTTTGATGATAATTTGCAAAAATCACACTTAGACTTGAAAATAGGCCGTTAAAGGGCGAAAACCCAAACCAGCCCCCAAACGACCCCGTAGAAGGCACGAACACCTCGCACGGGAACAATGTAACTTGTAAGAACTGACCGCATAGTCCCGAGTTTACCGATTTGAGAGTATGACGATAATTTGCCAAAAACACACTTAGACTCGAAAATAGGCCGTTAAATGGGTGAAAACCCAAACCAGCACCTAAACGACCCCGTAGGAGGCCCGGACACCTCGCACGGGACCAATGTAACTTGTAGGAACTGACCGCGTAGTCCCGGGTCTCCCAATTTGAGACTTTGATGATAATTTGCAAAAATCACACTTAGACTTAAAAACTGGCCGTTGAAGGGTGAAAACCCAAACCAGCCCCCAAACGACCCCGTAGGAGTCACGAACACCTCGTACGGGACCAATGTAACTTGTAAGAACTGACCGCGTAGTCCCGAGTTTACCGATTTGAGAGTATGACGATAATTTGCCAAAATCACACTTAGACTCGAAAATAGGCCGTCAAATGGGTGAAAACCCAAATCAGCTCCTAAACGACCCCGTAGGAGGCCCGAACACCTCGCACGGGACCAATGTAACTTGTAGGAACTGACCACGTAGTCCCGGGTCTCCCAGTTTGAGAGTTTGATGATAATTTGCAAAAATCACACTTAGACTTGAAAATAGGCCGTTAAAGGGCGAAAACCCAAACCAGCCCCCAAACGACCCCGTAGAAGGCACGAACACCTCGCACGAGAACAATGTAACTTGTAAGAACTGACCGCATAGTCCCGAGTTTACCGATTTGAGAGTATGACGATAATTTGCCAAAAACACACTTAGACTCGAAAATAGGCCGTTAAATGGGTGAAAACCCAAACCAGCTCCTAAACGACCCCGTAGGAGGCCCGAACACCTCGCACGGGACCAATGTAACTTGTAGGAACTGACCGCGTAGTCCCGGGTCTCCCAGTTTGAGAGTTTGACGATAATTTGCAAAAATCACACTTAGACTTGAAAACTGGCCGTTAAAGGGTGAAAACCCAAACCAACCCCCAAACGACCCCGTATGAGGCACGAACACCTCGTACGGGACCAATGTAACTTGTAAGAACTGACCGTGTAGTCCCGAGTTTCCCAATTTGAGAGTATGACGATAATTTGCCAAAAACACACTTAGACTCGAAAATAGGCCGTTAAATGGGTGAAAACCCAAACCAGCTCCTAAACGACCTCGTAGGAGGCTCGAACACCTCGCACGGGACCAGTGTAACTTGTAGGAACTCACTGCGTAGTCCCAGGTCTCCCGGTTTGAGAGTTTGATGATAATTTGCAAAAATCACACTTAGACTTGAAAACTGGCCGTTGAAGGGTGAAAACCTAAACCAGCCCCCAAACGACCCCGTAGGAGTCACGAACACCTCGTACGGGACCAATGTAACTTGTAAGAACTGACCGCGTAGTCCCGAGTTTCCCGATTTGAGAGTATGACGATAATTTTCCAAAATCACACTTAGACTCGAAAATAGGCCGTCAAATGGGTGAAAACCCAAACCATCTCCTAAACGACCCCGTAGGAGGCCCGAACACCTCGCACGGGACCAATGTAACTTGTAAGAACTGACCGCGTAGTCCCGGGTCTCCCGGTTTGAGAGTTTGATGATAATTTGCAAAAATCACACTTAGACTTGAAAATGGGTCGTTAAAGGGTGAAAACCCAAACCAGTCCCCAAACGACCCCGTAGGAGGCACGAACACCTCGCACGGGAACAATGTAACTTGTAGAAAATGACCGCGTACTCCCGAGTCTCCCGATTTGAGAGTATGATGATAATTTGCAAAAATCACACTTAGACTTGAAAATAGGCCGTTAAAGGGTGAAAACCCAAAGTAGCCCCCAAACGACCCCGTAGGAGGCACGAACACCTCGTACGGGACCAATGTAACTTGTAGGAACTGACCGCGTAGTCCCAGGTCTCCCGGTTTGAGCGTATGACAATATTTTGGAAAAATCACACTTAGAGTTAAAAATAGGTCGTTAAAGGGAGAAAACCCAATCCATCGCCCAAACGACCCCGTAGGAGGCACGGACACCTCGTACGGGACCAATGTAACTTGTAGGAACTGACCGCGTAGTCCCGGGTCTCTCGGTTTGTGAGTATGATGATAATTTGTAAAAATCACACTTAGACTTGAAAACAGGCCGTTAAAGGGTGAAAACCCAAACCAACCCCCAAACGTCCCCGTTGGAGGCACGAACACCTCGCACGGGACTAATGTAAATTTTAGGAACGGGCCGTGTAGTCCCGAGTTGAGAGTATTACCATAATTTGCAAAAATCACACTTAGACCTAAAAACAGGTCGTTAAAGGGTGAAAATCGAAACCAGCCCCCAAACGACCCCGTAGGAGGCACGAACACCTCGCTCGGGAACAATGTAACTTATTGGAACTGACCGCGTAGTCCCGGTTTGAAAGTATGATGATAATTTACAAAAATCACACTTAGATTTGAAAATAGGCCGTTAAAGGGTGAAAACCCAAACCAGCTCCCAAACGACCCCCTAGGAGGCACGGAAACCTCGCACGGGCCCAATGTTACTTGTAGGAACTTACTGCGTAGTCCCGGGTCTCCCGGTTTGAGAGTATGATGATAATTTGCAAAAATCACACTTAGACTAAAAAACAGGCCGTTAAAGGGTGAAAATCCAAACCACTCCACAAACGACCCCGTGGAAGGCACGAACACCTCGCACGAGATCAATGTACTTGTAGGAATTGACCGCGTAGTCCCGGGTCTCCCGATTTGAGAGTATGACGATAATTTGCAAAAATCACACTTAGACTTGAAAACAGGCCGTTGAAGGGTGAAAACCCAAACCAGTCCCCAAACGACCCTGTAGGAGGCACGAACACCTCGCACGAGACCAATGTAACTTGTAGGAATTGATCGCGTAGTCTCGGGTTTTCCGATTTGGGAGTATGACGATAATTTGCCAAAATCACACTTAGACTTGAAAACAGGTCGTTCAAGGGTGAAAACCCAAACCAGCCCCCAAACGACCCCGTAGGAGGCACGAACACCTCGCTCGGGAACAATGTAACTTATTGGAACTGGCCGCGTAGTCCCAGTTTGAAAGTATGATGATAATTTACAAAAATCACACTTAGATTTGAAAATAGGTCGTTAAAGGGTGAAAACCCAAACCAGCTCCCAAACGACCCCCTAGGAGACACGAACACCTCGCACGGGCCCAATGCAACTTGTAGGAACTTACTGCGTAGTCCCGGGTCTCCCGGTTTGAGAGTATGGTGATAATTTGCAAAAATCACACTTAGACTAAAAAACAGGCCGTTAAAGGGTGAAAACCCAAACCACTCCACAAACGACCCCGTAGAAGGCACGAACACCTCGCAGGAGATCAATGTAACTTGTAGGAACTGACCGCGTAGTCCCGGGTCTCCCGATTTGAGAGTATGACGATAATTTGCAAAAATCACAATTAGACTTGAAAACAGGCCGTTAAAGGGTGAAAATCCAAACCAGTCCCCAAACGACCCTGTAGGAGGCACGAACACCTCGCACGAGACCAATGTAACTTGTCGGAATTGATCGCGTAGTCCCAGGTTTTCCGATTTGGGAGTATGACGATAATTTGCCAAAATCACACTTAGACTTTAAAACAGGTCGTTAAAGGGTGAAAACCCAAACTAGCCCCCAAACGACCCCGTAGGAGGCACGAACACCTCGCACGGGACCAATGTAACGTGTAGGAACTGACCGCGTAGTTCCAGGTCTCCCGATTTGAGAGTATGATGATAATTTGCAAAAATCACACTTAGACTTGAAAACAGGCCGTTAAAGGGTGAAAACGCAAACCATCCCCCAAACGACCCCGTAGGAGGCACGAACACCTCGCACGGGACCAATGTAACTTGTAGGAACTGACCGCGTAGTCCCGGGTCTCCCGGTTTGAGAGTATGATGATAATTTGCAAAAATCACACTTAGACTTGAAACAAGCTGTTAAAGGGTGAAAACCCAAACCAACCCCCAAACGACCCCGTAGGAGGCACGAACACCTCGCACGGGACCAATGTAACTTGTAGGAACTAATCGCGTAGTCCCGTGTCTCCCGATTTGAGAGTTTGACAATAATTTGTAAAAATCACACTTACACTTGAAAATAGGTCGTTAAAGGGTGAAAACCCAAACCAACCCCCAAACGACCACGTAGGAGGCACGAACACCTCGCACTGGACCAATGTAACTTTTAGGAACTGACCGCGTAGTCTCGAGTTGAGAGTATGACCATAATTTGCAAAAATCACACTTAGACTTGAAAATAGGCCGTTAAAGGGTGAAAATCCAAACCAGCCCCCAAACGACCCCGTAGGAGGCACGAACACCTCGCACGGGAACAATGTAACTTACTGGAATTGACCGCATAGTCCCGGTTTGAGAGTATGATGATAATTTACAACAATCACACTTAGATTTGAAAACAGGCAGTTAAAGGGTGAAAACCCAAACCATCTCCCAAACGACCCCCTAAGAGGCACGAACACCTCGCACGGGCCCAATATAACTTGTAGGAACTGACTGCGTAGTCCCGGGTCTCCCGGTTTGAGAGTATGATGATAATTTGCAAAAATCACACTTAGACTAAAAAATAGGCCGTTAAAGGGCAAAAACCCAAACCACTCCCCAAACGACCTCGTAGAACGCACGAACACCTCGCACGGGATCAATGTAACTTGTAGGAACTGATTGCGTAGTCCCGGGTCTCCCGATTTGAGAGTATGACGATAATTTGCAAAAATCACATTAGACTTGAAAACAGGCCGTTGAAGGGTAAAAACCCAAACCAGTCCCCAAACGACCCTGTAGGAGGCACGAACAACTCGCACGAGACCAATGTAACTTGTAGGAATTGATTGCGTAGTCCCGAGTTTTCCGATTTGGGAGTATGACGATAATTTGCCAAAATCACACTTAGACTTGAAAACAGGTCGTTAAAGGGTGAAAACCCAAACCAGCCCCCAAACGACCCCGTAGGAGGCACGAACACCTCGTACGGGACCAATGTAACCTGTAGGAACTGACCGCGTAGTCCCGGGTCTCTCGATTTGAGAGTATGATGATAATTTGCAAAAATCACACTTAGACTTGAAAACAGGCCGTTAAAGGGTGAAAACTCAAACCATCCCCCAAACGACCCCGTAGGAGGCACGAACACCTCGCACGGGACCAATGTAACTTGTAGGAACTGACCGCGTAGTCCCGGGTCTCCCGGTTTGAGAGTATGATGATAATTTGCAAAAATCACACTTAGACTTGAAAATAGGCCGTTAAAGGGTGAAAACCCAAACCAACCCCCAAACGACCCCGTTGGAGGCACGAACACCTCGCACGGGACCAATGTAACTTGTAGGAACTGACCGCGTAGTCCCGTGTCTCCCGGTTTGAGAGTTTGACAATAATTTGTAAAAACCACACTTACACTTGAAAACAGGTCGTTAAAGGGTGAAAACCCAAACCAACCCCCAAACGACCCCGTAGGAGGCACGAACACCTCGCACGGGACCAATGTAACTTGTAGGAACTGACCGCGTAGTCGTATATGCAATTTTTCTGCTTGTATATGCAATTTTTCTGCTTGAATATGATTTTTTTTAAATGACTTGGTTACTAATATTGTATCTTTTTTGTGTCTTATTTTTTTTGTAGGATGACATTCAATCGTTAGCTTTTATCCACTTGGAACGCACGAAGAAGTCAATTCTTTACAACAAGGGGATTGTTTATTTAGGATCGTTAATATTCAGGATTCTATTTTTTGTGTTATGGTCGAGCAGGCTTCAGTTGTTTTATGGTTTATTTTTTTGGCCGTGCTGGCTGTAGTAGTTTTATTGTTGACTTTTATGGCCGTGCGGGATTTATATGGGCAAATTTTATCTTAGCAGGTTTTGGAATGCTCAAAAAATAGAGGAGACTCTGCCCAATTTTTTTTTTATATGAGAACTATTAACTCTTGTAATTTTTTGAAGTTATTGTCGACTTTTATCGTCATGTGCGGCTTTATATTGTTATTAACTCTTGTAATTTTTTGAAGTTTGTATGCATATTAGTTTATCAACAACCTGCGATATTCATAATTTGTGAATTTTCTTGATTTTTTTTGCAAATAATAAATATTTTTCCTACCGAATTTGGAATCTGTAAATTTTCCAGATTTGTTTCCTATAATTATTTTTTTTAATCAACCGAAAAATCTGGCACGGTTTTAAACCGTGCCAATGTATAAAAAATGAGAACGCTTATAAAACAATCTGGCATGCTTTATAACCGTGCCAAAAGCGTGCCAGAAAATAGACAATTTGGCACGGTTTCGGCGTGTGCCAAAAGCGTGCCAGATTTAACATCTGGCACGGTTTAAAAGTGTGTCTGATAAAAAAACTGGCACAATCTAAAAGCGTGCCTGTTTGGAAAATCTGGCACGATTTTAAACCGCGCCAGAAAATCTAGCATGCCTGATTCTGGCACGATTTTAAACCGTGCCAGATTGCGTCTGGCGCTGTTTTAAACCGTGCCAGTTTCCTATTTTTGTGTAGTGTTATAACTTCCATTATCAACCAAGATTAAGAAAACCGACCTCTCATGGACCATCATTGTGATGACCAGAGAGTCATCACATGGGCATAACTTACCAGATAGATCATCTCTAGAAAAATTAATAATTATACGGTATTTTTTTACCTTGCGAGGATGTGTTTACATTGTCTCCGCAGCATTGACATTTTTCATATGTACACAAGATTTTGCCTCATTTAGATATACTTTTCTCTCCACCGGCTTATCTCTTCACCAGCATCACCTCTAAAAATGAAGTGGCATTCGAAATAATTTATCGCAACACTTTTTACCAACTCCTTAGGCTTATGTGGCATATAGGGATCGTACTCATCATCTAAGACTTTGTCTTGATCGCATGTATTCTCATTTTCCCCTTATAACGAGACTTTGATCGTCTCTTGGGTTTCTGTTCATCCCTCGATAGATCTGCTCTGCCAGACTTCTCAACATACTTTGTCAGTTTTCCTCTTCTAATAAAATTCTCAATTTCATTCTCCAAAGCCAGACAATTGTCATTGTTATGGCCATGATCTTTGTGGAACTCATAATACTTGATTTTGTCTCTTCTCTTTGGAGGTGACTTCAATTTCCCATCCACTTGAGGTGACTAGTTCCTCAGATCCCATCGAGGATGTGTTGGATGCCCATAGTGAGCGATGTATGCTCATCGAATCTTTTCAGCTTAGCAGACTTCTTGAAGTTTTCTTCCTTCTCTAAACTTTTACCAGCATCAGATTTTTCATGGATGGACTCCTTTGTTGCGATAGCCTCCTCAGCTCTCATAATCTTCTCCACCTTGGCCAAGACCCCAGTAAATCTTTCCTAGCAATAATCCACTCATTGTAACAGTGGTGGAAATTTTCCCATCATAATATATGACCTCCAATTTTTTCGTATTAAACTAAGTGATGTACTCTCTTATCGTTTCATCCGCCTGTTGGCGGATGCCTAACAAGTGATTTTTCCTATTTTAGTACCAAAATAGAAATTACTAACGAATAGGTTGGCCAGCTACTTAAAATTTGAGATTAGCTCCCTAAGGAGCCCGTTTAACCAAATATATGCCAATCCAGTGAGAGTATTGGAAAAATATCTACATCGCATATCATCTAGGATGGAGTATATATCTTAAGCAACTTGATATTGTTCTACGTGCAGTATCGGGTCTAATTTTCATCATACTTTGGACTAATGTTGGACGGCTTAAACTTTATCGATGTTGGGTAGTTCACAACAGATGTTATGAATGGTAAACCCTACACATAACCCATCTATAAAGGGATGTTAGTTTAGATAAATTTTCATCCAAACTTCTAGACACTGGATTGATCCCTTTCAGGGTTGATATATCTCCTCCCCGGCCTTAATGTCATGTCGTCTCATTTATGGTTGTCGATCCTGCTCTCTCCCTTCCTAAACGTCTTCTTAGACCTAATCAAGCACCTCATTCTCTGCCTAGACTTGGTAAACATGTGACCTTCCTTACCTTAGGTCTTTAATATTCTTTCATGTACCTAAGGTCCCTATATGGATACTCTTGTGCAGCCATCGAGCCCAGTTGATCAAAAGTTAAACCTAAGCTAAGCCTTTTTAATTCATCGGGACACTGAATTGACAATGTTTTATTACCATCGTACCATGTAGATCGGATGGTGGATGTAGACCCAAGCTTCTAGGATCTATCATCTCACTCAAACCCTATGAATATGGATATGTTTCCTTCGCTAATGAACTTAGATCTGGTCCCTTCACCTTGTGAGATCCAACCCAACCTTCTAGGGCTCTCCATTGCTTGTTCGTGATGCGACTGTCTCTTGTAATTTTATGGGACCGAAGGTGGCATTTCACGCCTTCAATCTGAATTTTCACCCTCAACGGGGGTGATTGGGTTGATCTCTAGACTGTGATGTTCGTTCAGATTTCTTTGGAAAAGATATTTTATGTCTTCCTATATAGCCTTTTGACTCCAAGTCATGCTTTGCAAGATTCCCTGTAAATATCTTATTCCTATCGGTGTTGAGGGTAGAACCCCTTCACCAACTCGACTACTTTCTGGGTCTGTGCCATTATTACAGAAAATAAAGTTTTGTACCAAAAATAGAGTGTGACATAAACAAAAATATAATCGCAGGAAATTGTGAAACAAAGTATGAAAACACATATCAAATTGGGAATTCAAGGAATTAAAGGGAATCAAATGAAAATCGATGGTAAGGTTTCTCTAACCTAATGAAACTCATCTGAATTGGATTGCAATTCACATGCTCAAATAATTTGGGCATCCTTGAGCATAAACGAATGAAAATGGTGGAAAAAGATGATGATTGTCCATTTTCCACAGACGGCGCCAATCTATTGTTGCCTAAAACTGGTATAAAGTTTATCTTAGCTTGAATATACTAGTTATAAGAAGATAGCATGCAAAAGATAAAAATCATTAAAATACTGACAGAATAAAAAATAGTAGAGATATGAGAGAAAGAGAAATAGAACCATATTTACGTGGTTCGGCCCAAAGTGGTGCCTACATCCACAAGTGTAGTCTCAATCGCACTAAATTAATGGTGAAAAGCCATGAACAATTACAATATAAATCTCTCAAGTTCTCTTTAGAGTTGGATAGCATAACAGTAAGGAAAATATCTCAAATCCCCATAAGGTGGGTTGCTTGTGCTATTTATAGGCTATTAGAGGAGAGAGGAAAGAGAGTACCACATGGCTCACCTTTATAGATTAGGTGGGTATATATTTTACATACATGGTGAAAGAATAATCATAAAGTTGGTGAGGGGCACATGGTGGAGAATATTTTCATATCTCCCACATATGCACATGTATTAAATGTTGTCCACATCATCTAAACACATAGTACATGCTTGTTGTAATGGAGCTAACTAACAGTGTTAACTGACACTAACTAATATGGTTAAATGAATTTCTTGGACTCATTGCGCCGACCTCATTACTGTCTATCTGTGAGTCCAGGTATCTTCTTTTGATTGGTCCATGAGTCATCCCATATTTATGGCATAACAGGTAATAAGCGGGTCACTTTTGTAAAAATAGCGTTTGGACCGCATATGAATGAACATAATTAAAGCAAAATAGTTTTCCCAAAGGAGTTAACAAAAATAAATTTAAAAAGGGCCCAAGCCTTAGGGTGAGACTTTGTCTTAGACCCAAAACAACTAGTCTGATAAGTAATTGATCGCGATATTTATGGGAGACATTGTGAGCCCGTGAACAAATGGGATTTGGTAAACGCAAAGAAAAGGTATAATTGATTAATAAATGATTATGGAGTTGGTTTTTTTAGTTTAAAAAACATCTCCCTAAGGAATGGATAATTCTAAAAATAAATTACTCGGATTAGAGAGAACTTTTAACATAACAAAGTGTGTATTAAATTGATTTTTATGAAATGGAAATTATTATAAGCTATGTGTATTAACTAAATCAAGGGAAATTGTGTTAGTTGGTTTTACTCTTATAGTTTAACAGTTATGTGGACACCCCATCCTAGGACCCCCCAAGCACCTCCTTAGGTCCCTATCACTTATTCATTCACGATAAACCCCAAGTCATACTCCAAGCACTGATCTGGAGGCCATTGGGAGCTCTTAAGCCCCGTCTAACTCCGACAAACTCTCTAACTTGAAAAAAGATCATTGAATCATAGAAGGGCTCTGAATACCCTTTCCAAATGTCGGCCCCGTGTGCGAATCGGCCTTATAATTCAGACAAACGATATGTTTTACTCTGAAAAATGATCTAGAAGCAACCAGGCGCTATCGAGCGCCGTTTGACTCCAGTCAACCCTCCAACTTGAGCAAAAGCTTCTAAATACCCTTTCCAATGGTCAACTCCCTGCATGAATCGGCTTTACAGTTTAGACGAATGGTCCGTTTTACTTCAAAAACTAATTTGAATTCCATTGGGTGATCGCGAGCCCCATTGACATGGGTTAACTCTCTAGCTTGAGCTAAGCTTAATGAATATTTAAAGGTATTTGAATCCCTTTTTCAATGGTCCATCCCATGCATGAATCATCCTTACAGTACGGACGAACGAACCATTTTACTTCGAATGGTCACTAGGTGATTTTGGGACCCGTTTGATCTTAGTCAACTCTTCAAACCGAACAAAGATGAATGAACTATCAAAGGTCAATAAATATCCATTCAAACTCTCCATCTCATGCACAAATCGGGCTTACGGTTCGAATGAACGATCCGTTTTTCTCTAAAAACTTATTGTCTAGTGACCAATGGGAGCTTTCGGGCCCCGTTTGATCATGGTCAACTCACAAACCTGAGAATGTCTCAATGGATTCTTAAAGGTCTCTGAATACCCTTTCCAATGGTCTGTTCTGGACTACTAAATGGCACCTTAAAGACCAGCCTATCACCAATGTACCTGAGGTGCTATGCCGATAGGGAGGTTTAAACCCCTGCCGATCGGCACCCCCTTAGCCCAATAAATAGAGGCCATAACCTCACTTTGAAAGGCACCCCTGAACATCCCTCTCAGCAATTTAAAAAACATTCTCTCGAATTCAGAGCTATTCCCTTTCCTAAAAAAATCATTTTCCCACATTCCATTCCATCACTTTCTTACCTCACTTGGTAAATCCCCTACCTCTACATACCACTTTCATACAATTGCAAGATCAGCATATCTACATCTAAGATCAACATCAAGCATTCATAAGGAGGTCCAATTCTCTGTTCTTATCTCTAATTCTCTCATTTTAGTGTTATTTTCTTTATTTCTACTTTAACATTTTGTTTCATTACATTCCATATATTAATCTCAAACCTTTGTTAGTAGTATTTGCACTTACTCTATTTTCATAAAAAAAAGGTTTATCTATAAATTCTAAAATAAGGATTCTCACCTCACATTGTCAGTCTTAAAGCATATTTCTCTCTACACACACACACAAATAAGAGAAATCCCTCGTTTGGATTTATAGATTGAACCCCACCCTATGCTATCTTCGAACTATGTGAACTTTAATGTCCCATGGACTATGTAGGCTTCTTGGGTTAATCCCAAGATTCGAGTCCTCCTTTATGCATGTTTATAATATTTCTTTCATATCATTTTTTTAGGAGTTCATATTTTTACTTGCTTGTGTTTCTTCTGATATACACATTCCCTCTTCCATAGCAACTTGTGATCCAAAAAATAATGATATTATATTTTGAATTATTATTTTTGGGAACACTCCTCAGGATGAATTCACTCCGTCCTTTTCTATGACGTGAGTTGAATGATTGTATTCTTCACCTATATTATGCACATGAGCACACACTTCACGGAGTCTAACAGGAGAAGAATAACACATGCCCATGAGAGATCGAAAGGGCGGAATGGGTGCCTAATACCTTTTCATTCTGTAACTTAGTCCCCGTACCTTCGAACTACTTGGTTTTGCAAGCATCAGTATTGTCCTTGATGTTGTTCTCTCGAGTTGCCTATTTAAATAGGCTAGCGACTCTATATCTACACATTATCCCCCACAATGACGATGGTCGAGCGCCACGAGAAATAGTGCAACCCCGTGCGCGTCGGAGGTAATCCGTAAGGTAAGCCTCGGGATGGCCACAATGTCGACTCTACTGGGGTAGTGCTTTAAGAGGGATAGACTCTAATTCTACATGGTCCTTATTATTTTCTATATGTTTGCATATGCTCCTACATATATCTTCCCTTTACCCCTCTATTTACTTTTTTTGTATATCTACCTCATGCTTATATCTATCATGCTCCTTCCTCATGAATATATCACTTTTCACTGACTTATACACTTCACATTGGTATATACTCTCAATGTTCCCTTCACACACTTACACTTGCATATAGTTTCACTTCTACTCACATGCTCCACACACCACTTAGATTATCCATGCTTAGGCTTCACTAGCACACACCTACACTTATCACACTTGTATATATCTCCATGCTCATCTAAACATCTTACGCACCTCTTATAGTTGATTCATATATAGGCTCATTACCATACACACTCACTTGTCAATATTCACATGTCACTCACTCACATGTATAAATCCCCATCACATTGCATAGTATAGTCTCCATGCTTCATGCTAGATTTACTTTTCATGACACTTGCATATTATCTCTCATTAGTGTAGTAGTCCTTTTACTCATCATGCAAATAAAAAAAATAAAAAAAACTATCCATAATATACTAATTAAGACTCATGCATTTTTGCACACTATATACCAGAGCATGGTAATATTGACCAAATTTTGTCCCGTACTGGGGGCTCACTTTATAATGGGTGTTGGTCCTGCAGGGTGTAGTTAACTTAAGTTATATGGATTTCACCTTTCATTGGCCTCGTACCTTTGACATAAATCGAACGGTTCCCCCGCATCGTGCTGTTTGACTGAACTCACAAAGGGAGGTATATAGCAGTGAACTCGTTCACGTACGTTGAGTATATCAAATTTGCACTCACACGTACCATCCCTACGAGGTATATCATGAGGTAATTCACGTACACTTAGGTATATCAAATTACTTGTCCACACGTACCGATGAATGATTGCCCTTATAGGCAAGAGGTATATCATGGAAGTTATGCCAAAAGGGGAATCCTTCCACTAGCCCAAAAAGTGCATAATCCTCATATAGGCGTCAAACCTAGGTCATTCATATTTAGTTTTTCAGTTACCATGTGAAACTCTGCCTAAATTCTGATTTGGCAAACTGCCTGAATTTTTGCACTATTTCTCCTTTTTTTTAAACAGGACCTGTCTGTGTTCCTAGAAACAAGTAAAATCGTGTCTTACATTTTTAAACCCTATTTTTTGAGGCTCGGGTCTTGTTCGGTATTTTTTTTTAATTTAAGAAAACCTAAAACAAGTGAAAACCTAATAATAATAATTATAATAATCATGCTGAGATTCCTCTCCTTTTTCCCTCTTTTTCAAAAAAATCAAAATACCCAAAAACTTTCTTCCCCTCCTTCCAAATTACTAAAAAAACATCTCTCCCCTTTTTTCAATAATAAATTCGAACCATTTTCCCTCTTAGGTCGATTGCATATCCGATTTTGGTCTGGTTCCCTATTGGCTTCGATCTTCCATCAAATTGCCCCAAAGCATCGTTGCTTTTTCTTCTACTTTTGTCCGAGTTTGGGATCTACCTCCACGAGCTCTCTATGAAAAATACCGACCAAGCACCGAATGTCTGGCTAGATCTAATAGCCGTCCTATCCCAACTTATCATCAAGATTGAAAAGCTTCAAACTGAGGTCTAAGAAATACAGTGGCATCGGACCCAAATTCCTAAAGAACCTGAGGTTCTCTTTCCTCGTGCTATGGGTCCACCCACCCCCAAGCCTGTTTGGTTCTCAGAATAATACCAGCTTGTCTCACATGCCTCACCTGCAAATGGTCTTCCACCTGATTAACTCCCGACACTGAACCTTGCCCAGCCAGGGGCTAATCATATAGTACACATGGATCCTAGAGAGGAGGAACTGAACAAGTTCAAGGAAGACCTCAAATTAATATAAAAAAAAGTTAGTACAAGTCAAGATATCGTGGAATTAAATGGACTTCACCCATATGTCTCCTTATCCCAAAGCTAGACTCCCTGAGAAATTCAAGATACCAGACATCAAGAGAGAAGCGAACCCCCAATTGTTCACCTTCGAAGATATCACCTATCACACCCCACCTAATTCTGGCATCGATAGCCACTAAAACTAAGTCGGGCGTGAGTAAATAAAATATCATTCTTAGCATGAGACTGATATGAGACATATAAAATTAATCCACAAGATAAATGATAATTAATCCCAAAAGATAAACCATCCGACTAAGTGATAAAAGATCCATCTTCATGCTAAACTCAAAGTAAATCAAATCTCTAATAATATGAAACTGAATAATCTCCAACTGAACCCAGTGAAATAACTGAATTTAACCCATACAACTTTGGAACCGAATGGCCAAATCAAGACCATAAACTGTGTCCCAAAGTAAATACGAAGGAATGTAAAACTAAACTAAATCAATATGCATAAGGTAGAGTATCTCTAACTGCACCTCCAAGAAAATCTCCAAATAATTCTATGTAGCTTCTCCAATTACTATTTCCTGAAAAGTTAGTCAACGCACGAGGTCAGAGCCCCAAGCATGAATACACACGAATCCCCTCAAATAGGATCCTTGAATCCAGACAGTAGCATTATACGCAATAAATATCACAATAGAGTATTTTAAATTAAACGAGATAATTAGCCGTGATAAATAAAAATCACTAACTATCCGCAGAGATCCCCATTTAAAAAGGCACACCAATATGATTTTAAATTCCCAAGTTCAGCGGAGTTAATCTTTTATTAATTAACCCAAATTATCAAATTTCTCAAATAATTATGTTCTTACTTCAATAATTAGTAGGTATGGCGGTCCTCCCGCCTCGGGTGATAATTCACCAAAATTCATTATAGCGGTCCTCCCGCCACGGGTGATAATTCACCAAAGTGTCACACTTTCCCTTGCCAAAACGCCAGCCGAATCCGTTTAAACTGTCGATCCCACACAATTGGACAAGGTTCTACACACGACACGACATAAAATGCCAGCCAAATCCAGTTACACTGTCGATCCCCCGCAATTTATATCGCCACCAATTTTAATACTCATTTTTATCTTAGGCATTAAATCAGAATTTCACAATTTATAAATTACCCCACCCTTTTTATCAATATGAGATACTCAAAATACCCCTTAGTCCCATACCTAAGGGTCCCCAAGTTATCAATACGTCCTACCCTATGTATAGGATGAATTTCTGACATAAACCTCGATCTACTCTCATGACTAGGCTAGCGTAACGACTATCAAGTAACAAAAATCAGCCCACCCCCGACATAATGAAGTCGTAATAATCTACGCTCACTAGTCCCATACCTAGAAGGCGTAAATAATAAAAAGGCCTATCCACTAGTTCCATACCTAGAAAGCATCCTAAAATATAGGGAGAGCATAAATACCCAACAACCCGTCGTCACAAATGGCAATTGAATGATATCAACAAGTCACATAAACAAGCATAATTAACCAACGTATAAAACTACGCATACTAGTCCAATTCAATTAAATCTTAATTTAATTACCACATCGTCAAAATACCCAATTAATCTCATTTAATTATTTTAAATTAAATACACTGAGATTTCATCATTAATACAACAAAATTCCAATTTCATCATCTCTACACAAATTACGTGAGTTATAAGCCCCCAAATACATTTATTTCAAATGTAGGGTTTTTGTACATGAAACCTAGACCAACAAAACCCAAAATCCACTCATAAATCCTACGTACCCAAGGGTTATGAATATTAATCATATTAAAGGATTTCATAAAAATAGCCCCAAGTTTTATGTGTCCACTTTCTCTAATTAGATTGCTAATTGATTTTAAGAAAATATTAAATTAATGTTTAGGCAACACTTAAAATGCATAATACTAAAGGAATGGAATAGAGTATTCATGCCTAAAATTAGTTGGATAAATATTTGAGTAGAAGGTTGAGCTCCTCTTGAGAAAACACCAGATGAATCTTCAAAACTTGTTAAAAGTTGGGGCTAGGGGTTGAGGATGAGAGAAAATATGTTTTGAGAACCTTACTAGAGAAAGTTTGAGAGAAAAATATTTTTCGAAGTCCCAGCCCAGTAACAGTTTGGTATTTAAAGGATTTAAGAGTCAAAATGCAATTAGAAGTCTAATAAACTAACGCCTTACTGTCGTTCGAACGATATGCGACAACGTTAGAACGACATCAGCTGTCGTTTGAAAGACCCCCACATCCAAAATGCAATCTTTTAAAATCTGACTTTTTAAACTAATAAATATTCTTTAAAAAATGTACCTGTCAGTTAAATGATAAAAATCCTTATAACCTTTTTATAAAAGACCCAAATTAATTCCCGGTTGAAAATTTTAATAATAAGACCATGTTAAATTCTTAAAGGCCAGTAACTCCAAGATTTTATTTTCCTCCAAATTAATTAAAGTCAATTAATTAAAACACGAGGTGTTACATCACCGAGCCATGACCCTTCTTGGTGCCTCCGAAGAGCTAATGGACCAAATATTTCAGTAGACCTCGTAAGAAAGTTCCCTCCGGTGGTTCTTATCTCTTAAATAATTTGGAATGCGTAGTTCGGATGATGTTGCTTGAGAATTCATGTCTCAGTACAAGTACAACGAAGAGTCAGAGGTCACACGTTGAGACATAGAGCTGCTGAAATGGAACCCAGGGGAATCCGTCAGTAGCTTTATGGGAAGAGGAGAGCAAAATATACCACTACAATAAATAGGCCCTCCGAGGAGGAATAAGTTAGCATTATGAAGTAGAATTTCTTGCTCCATATCCAAGCATCTATGGGAGGACAGTATTACCCTCACTTTCGATCCCTCGGAGAGTCTAGTGTAGAAATCGAAGAAGGTGTTACCAAAGTGAAATTTGAACCAAAGAAGGTGACCGAACAGTTCAACCACCAAGAGTATGAGAAGCTTGGTAGTGGTACAATCTCTATCATCAATAACATTTCCCAACCCGCTACCTCTTGGGAACCCGAAAGTCGCCCCAATCCTATGAGAAAAGAGTACACCGAGCTCCATGCTCCCATGTCCAAAGTTTATTGGGCCCTCTTAAGCCAAAATCTCACCAAACCCTTAGACCCCCATCCATTATCAAATCCACTCTCTACAAACTTCAAGCCCAATTCACGTTGTTACTTTCACCAATCTGTAGGTCATACGACCGACTAGTGCTTTCACCTCAGAAATGTAATCCAAGTCATGATTAATCGGGTTATCATTGCCCCAAAAACTAATCCTAAACCTAGTACCACTCAATACCCTCTTCTAACACATGGAACTAGGAAAAATGCCATATTTCTAAAAAAATGACCTAGAGTTTGACCCATCTACTCAAATTGTGTACAGCAAAGCACCCATTATCCCTAAAATCTCACCTAAACCTCTCAAGGTTTTGCCCATCTTTCCTTCTACACTCTACAGGCTTTGCCGATTAAGATCTGTCACTACTTACAATGGCCTGAATTTCTGCTCATACCCGATCTACGAAGGAGGTATGGAGCTACGTGTTGTGTTTAACAAACCCTTAGAGTTTGGGCTAAAATTACCCATTGAGATATTTGTCGATTATCAGGAATTCAACACTTGTTCAGGGAAGCCCGAAAGTGGGCACAGGAATCAGATGAATGGGTAGTCCTATTGAAGAAGTCAGTTTAGATGATGTGGTACATATCATAGCCTATATGTTGCATCAGATAAAGGAAATCTGCAACATCTCTCAGTTGCTCACTGTCTTAAAACATCATGAACGATTGGTCCCTTCATTCCTACACTTCCTTATTGATTGGGAAAACTTATACGCTGAAACCGTTGAGGTTGCTGAGTGTATTGATTATTCTTGGCAAGAAGATATAGTCGCCACCAGGTGGGGGAATGACTTTGATAGTTCAGATGATGAATTAAATCATAAATAGGCCAGTCCAGTTGCCATCTTGTGTGGAATGATCGACTTTGAGTATTTATTGGGGGAAATCAATAAAGTATCCATTCATCCTGAGGTAGATGAAGCCACATGGTTCTTATTTTTACCCGTTTTTGTGAAACACATGACTAGATCAAGGTGATGCTATAAAGATTCGATTTCTCATTCAACTGAAGAAGAAAAAGGAAATGGAGTTGTCGAAGAACTTATAATGCTATAAATGAAAATTGAGGAAAATAAAGACCTCGATAAACTCAAGAAGACCCAATCCAATATCACCCTATGGGGACTTTTCCTGTTCTCTCAGCTACACTGGAATTCCTTGATAAAACTCCTCACCGAACCCACAGTTTCCCCCTCTACTACTCCTGAAGAAGCCATAAATATAGTTGGGTCCTTAGCCTATTATAGACTCCTCTCCTTTTCTTAAAAAGAAATACCGAAGTTCAGCCCTGATCATAATTATGATCTCAATATCTCAGTTAACGCCTTGGGAAAGATAATCTCACTATCACTTGTTGACAATGGATATGCTATTAATGTCTGTTCGCTCAAAACCTTCAACTATTTGGGACTAAAAGTCAGTGATCTCACTCCTACCTCTGTCGTCGTGCGCATATATGACAACACTCGCCGAGAAGTAATGGGTTCCATAAAACTCACACCAGGGGCTATCCCTATTAATCCTCTCACAGAGTTCTAGGTCATAGACATTCTTGCTTGCTTCAACCTACTCCTTGGTCACCCTTAGCTCCATAGCATCCGAGGAGTATCCTCTTCTCTCCTTCAGAAACTCAAGTTCTTTGCTGAAGATTAAGTCATCACTATTGGAGGGGGAAGAATGCAGACAGCTCCAGTACTAGCAACCCAGTATTGGACATTCAGCATGGGACCAATGATATGATCCTCTTCGATTTTAGAATTGATTCACACACTATCCCAGTAAGGGATAAATTTAAGGATCGGGTCTGTCTAGAGCACAACCCTCGTGTCAATGTCAATGTGATTCAGATGTTAAAAAATGTGCACTTCATGCCTGGAATGAGGCTAGGGTGATGCCAACAAGAAATTCTTGATCACATAGTATAAAAGGGGTCTTTCCCCATATAGCCTAGGTTATTAACCTTCACCAGATGAACTCAAAGCCCTCCGTTAAGTGAGGCCGAAAAGAAGCTTGGAAGATGAAAATACTATTTTAGAAGTCTCTTTTAATAGAAGATTTATTAAGGAGGGTGAAGACTTCTACTTCTGGGGATTCTTTAAATTGTGGTACAACCATGTTGATAAGAAGATGAAACCGGGACTGGAAATATTCTTTCGAGACTGCAAACATGAAGTGCGACATCTCACTAAGCAAACCATGGAAATTATTGAAGACTTTGAGGAAAGTGACTTCGAAGAATCCTTTGACTTGCAGACACAGGGGTAGAGTCTCGACATGATCCACTCAGATGCCGCGCCATCGAACTTGTCTACTAAGATCACGATTGGTGAGATGCCTTTCCTGAACTAGAATGTCGTACCAATCCAACTTGCTCAAATTCAACCCAACCCTATTATTTACCCTATTCAAGTATCTTCACCAATTCCTATTTTTCCTTTTCCTTATACGAATGTAATCGAGACCTCTTTTGACGAGGTTCTCAACGTAATTTTTCTTAGAAATGAAATAAACGAGGATTTGGAGTATCTTGTTATGCTTTGCATTAATTTTCCTGATTTTAATCAAACCTTTGATGATGACTTTGTAAATGAAAAATTCTTAACTGATATCAATAAGGAATAATATACAACATAACCACGTTCAAATTAATGATGATGATAATGTTGTTATTAATCTCAGTTCTAGTAGCCACCAGCTCGAGATTGGGATAAGGTTCACCCTTAATGAGTATAAGCGAGCGCAATTTGAAGAACTACTAAAAGAATTCATAGACGTCTTCTCATGATCCTATGATGACATGTCTGGCATTGACCCGAAAATAGCTCAAGATGAGATCCCAATATTCCCAAAATGCAAGATGGTTAAATAAAAACTAAGAAAACTCCATACCGATTCTCAAAGTCAAAGAGGAAGTGGTCAAATAGTTAAACGTGGGTTTTATTCGCGTAGTCGAATACCCAACATGGTTCACCAACATCGTTCCCTTGACGAACTCGGGAGAAAAATTCTGCATGTTCATCAACTATCGGGATTTAAATAAAGCATACCCAAAAGATGATTACCCATTACCTAAAATTGACATGATTGTGGATAACACGACCATACATGCCCTCAAATCGTTTGTCGATGGATTCCTTGGATATAATCCTGATAATAAGGATAAAAACTCCTTTATCACCCCATGCGAAACTTTCTGCTACATTATCATCCATAAAAGTGTGTTTTTAGTGTCACAAAAGGAAAACTCTTGGGATTCGTGGTCAGTGATAAGGCAATAGAAGCGGACCCTGATAAGATAAAAATCCATATTTGAGATGCCACCACCACAGACAGAGAAGGAAGTCCGAGGATTCCTGGTCAAACTACAGTACATCAATCGATTCATGAGCCAACTGACTTCTATTTTTGAACCCACTTTTAAACTTCTCTGGGAGGATTTAACTAAAGTCGAGAATGATGCCTATCAGGAATCCTTTGACTAAATCAAGCAATACCTAACCCGAACTCTAGTGCTCGTGCCTCTGTAGCCAAGTCTTCCCCTCCTCTTCTACTTGATAATCACAGATACCACAACCTGGACTTTACTAGCCCAATATATTAAAGAATCCCACAATAAAAGAGCCATATATTATGCCAGTAAAAAATTAACCGGGTATGAAGTTAACTACACTTCTTTGGAGAAAGCATGTGTCGTCCTAGTCTAGAACACGAAAAATTTATGACATTACATGTTTGCCTTTCCTATTCGACTAGTATCCCAAATGGGTCCCATCAAATACTTTGCTAGAAAAGCCCGCTTTGTCCAGTCGAATGGCCTGTTGGTTAATGTTGCTAGTCGAATTTGTTATTTTGTATGTCACACCGAAATCTATAAAAGGGAGAGTCATCTCCGACTACCTTGTTGATTACCCCATGGAAGGAATTGATGTTTGGGTCTCTACATTCGAGAATGAATATATTCTCTGCACCTCTCCAGAAGATCTTAAATGGAAAATGTTCTTTGATGGAGCTTCCAACAAGAAAGGATAAGACATTGGGATACTCTTGATCGCCTCTAATGACTTTCACACCCCCATTATCATCAAAATAGACTTACCTTGCACCATAAATATAACTGAATATGAGGCATGTGTCATAGGCCTCAAAATTGCCCTCAAGAAAGGTATCAAGCACCTAAAAATCTATGGGGATCTACCCTCATTGTTGGTTAAATCCTCTGAAAATGAAGAGTCGAAGACAAGAAGCTCTTACCCTTCCACGCCCACCTAGAAGAGTTGTCCTCTCAGTTCAAAGATGACACCTTCCACTATCTGCCTCATACAAAGAACATTTTAGCTTACGCCCTTGCGACCTTAGCCTTCATGGTTGACATGCCCGAGGGAATAACCCTGTCCCCTTTATTGGTTCAAAAATAGGCTATGCCCACCCACTATTACCACATTGAGCTCGTTACAGAGGAAGACTCTGATATGGTTGGGTTATAGTATTACGACATAATGCCTCCTCAAATATGGTACGTATCCCCAAGACATAGATAATAAAGACTGTGCAACCCTTCACAAACTAGCTTCCCAATACATCATCTGTAATAAAGCATTTTTCAAGAGAAACTTTGATGGAACCAATTTTCATGCATAGCAAGGGCGGATATTGAAGGAATGATGCAGAAGATCCATAGTGGGGAATGTGGGGCCCATATAAATGGTCATTTTCTTGCTAAGAAAATGATCCATTAAGGGTACTATTGGACCACTATGGTTTAATATTTCACTACTTACGTTCGGAAATGACTCAAAGGCCAATAATTTTCCGATCTCCAACACATACCTCCCCAAGAATTATACAACATGACCTCACCGTGGCCTTTATCCACTTGGGACATTGACATCATAGGGAAGGTCACTCCCAAAGCTTCTAAGAGTCATGAGTTCATCCTAATCATCGTTGATTATTTCACCAAATGGGTCGAAGCCCAGTCATATGTAGTGTTGAATGATAAGAAAGTAGCCAAACTTGTCAGAAAGAACATCATTTGTCGACATAGGGTTCCTATGAGATAGTATCAAATAATGGGCTCCACTTCAAAGCTGAGGTCACAGAATTGGTCGATGAGTATGAGATTTAGAAACGTGAGTCTTCTCCTTGCCAACCCCAAACCAATGGTGATATCGAAGCTGCCAAAAAAAGCCTCAAAACCATCATCCATAAAATGACCAAAAGTTACAGAGATTAGGCCAATCGAATTCCATACGTCCTATGGGGCTACCTCACTTCAATCAAAACACCTATTGGGGCTACACCTTATTCTCTAGTATACGGTATGGAAGCGGTCCTACCCATTGAACTATAAATACCTTCCCAACAAATTATTCACAAAAGAAGAGTCAGTGAAGAAAACGGGCATCAGAGCCTCGTTGAATAAAAAATTCAAGGACTGCGGGGTCTAGGAAGGAGGCCTTGCCCTTAAGGAGATTATAGAACCCGTTTGGGACCCCAGAGGGAAATTCAAACCAAATTGGAGATGCCCCTACATTGGGAAGAAAATTCTGTCAGGTAGCAATTATTCAATTGAAAAGTTAAGGATCGCGGTGTCTGGGAAGGAGACCTTTCCCTCAAGGAGATCGTAGAACCCATATGGGACTCGAGAGGGAATTCAAATCAAATTAGAGCGGCCCCTACATTGTGAAGAAAATTATGTCAGGCGCCGCAGATATGATCACAACCTTTATAGGGAAAAGATGGCATTACCAGTCAACCTAGACCGTCTCAAGAAATTTTACCCTTAGTCTGAAATGTCAACACGCTATGACTTTTCTCATCCCCTTTATATTCTAAAAAGAATCTCTTCATATCCCCCTACCCAGAACTACGTGGGACCTGATCCTCTTAAAATCTTTTCTTCTAAAATAAAACTCATGAAAATTTTCAAAAACCCCCGGTACGTAAGCAATCCATACACCATACATGGGCACGGTCCCCTTAGTTTTCATAAAATGCTATTCTTTTCTAACTCCCGAGAACTGAGGTCCAACTTATCATTTACATGAACAAAAGGATTTTGTATGATTTAGCGATTATTATAGATAGTACAAAATAAAAAACTCATCAAGAGGCACAACAAAATATAATCAAAATCATTTTTAGTTTTAATGAAGGAATACAACCATTACATGAAGTAATAGTGAAGGGAGTTAAATTGACCACCCCCTTTTAACTGACAGAACCATCTTAAACAAACATACCTAATTCCTAACATCTTCATAAATATTATCCCTAATCCCATAGAAAAACTCCAAAATACAAATTATCCTAGATTCACAAAATGTTACCCCAACTTCACAAACACAGTCCTCAATAGCCAAACAACTCCGCTTAATCATCATTCTTTACCCCCAGAGGTCCCCAAGTCTCCCACTCATGGTTAACACTACGTATGTGCTTCATGGAGCGATACATCATAACAATTTTGGACAAAACAAATATACCCTCCTCTATGGTATCGAAGGCAACAAGTCACATTTACCCTATCTCTTCCTCTAAAATCTTCTCCACTACCAATTTCCATAACCACTTCAGGTAGTCCCCAGACACATGTTAGGCCACTCCTACACATTGTGACAAATGGGTAGATAATCGATGATACTGCCATAAGGAAACTATAATTATCCACAATGATTCAGTCATATCCTTCACCAGTAAGAAGATCGTTATGCGAGGAGGCACTATTTACCCAACTTAGTGCAGAAATCTCCAAGGGAAATAAAATGAGGTATGATGGAGGCTAACTAACCGCACATACTGGTACTCTCCTAGGTGAAAAATAGGTTGCAATTCTCCCCACCATGGCACCGACTAACTAAGACAGTGGGCTTCATGATCCACCCATCGATGGTCAAAAGTGAAAAAAGGCCGGATAAAGGCAGATTTGCCAAGGGATACTTAGGAGGGGACACTACATGGAACCTTAATGTAATCACCATGAATAACATCACTAGGATCCCTTTTAAAAAATTAGAGAGGCCCTCCTCCCAAGCATCAAGATGGTTCAGGGTCTTCGCCAGCACCACCGTCGCAGGACTAGGGCAGTAAAACATCCATGTTGCTATCGCAGCCACTTGGAAATCAGTCATCAAGTCCCCGATCACTAGTAATAGCCTCACAGTCAGGCCCAAAGCAACATCTCTGATAAAGCCAGCCTCATCAAATCCTCTCTGGTACACCGAATACGTAATCTCTATAAGAGAGATAGTCCCTTCATTAACCAACGATCGAGCCACCGAAGGGGAAATATGGAGCAACTCAGCCACAGTTTTTACGAGGAATGAGAAAAATTAGGCATAGCAGCCACAACATTAGGGATAACACAAATATTACTGAGAATTATTCACAGGTAGGACATACCTCATCTAGGACAAACCGAAAGATATGGTCCTCAGGGTACCAAAAAAATTCCGCCGCTACTAGCAAGTTGCAGTCTATGGATCGATTGTGCTACAGAGAAACCCGACACAAGTTGAAAGTAACGTAGTCTATATTGTAGAGGCACATGGACTCTAAGCCTTCAAGATAAGAAGAGAAGTCTTCATACATTAGAAGATCCATTTGCAGTCTTAAAGAATAAAGGACTTAAGAACGACTCTTAGAGAGACAAAGCAGAAGATTCAAACACTTGAAGGTGTAAAAAATAAAAAAGGGTCACCCCCTTTTTATAGAAGGCAAAGGGGCCTGTCGATCGGCAATCCCTGACTATGTCAATCGGTAGCTTCTTTTTTCTCTTCCCAAAAAAGCCCAGGAGTCCATTCCCTATGCCGATTGACACCTCCCCAGGCCTACCTATCACCAATCCTTCCAAATTTCGTATAAAAAATGCTAAAAAATCTAGATATTGCTCTAAAAAAATCCCAAAATTCCCAAAATTTTCTGAAAAATATGGAACATTATTTTCCCTCAAGAAAATAATTTTTGTCTCACTAAATCCCTTACAAATTCTCGAAACCCCCAGTCATATTAATCTTACACTCTTATCCTTAGCATACTCCACAGTAGAGCCAATGATGTGTCCGCATCCAAGTCTGCTACAATTCCCTATCCAGAACCTCAAAATTAAACATTCCCCAGCAGAATTTCAAGACAACACCATCCCCAGCGAAATCAAAGGTGGAACTGCACCCAAAATCATATATACTTTCCCCGATAGAATTACTCCCCGATAAAACTTTAGGTCCTCACAATTAACCTTGGCCTGCAGAATTGGTCGCCCCTAACTTTAGGTCCTTAGATCTGACCTCGTCCCACAGAATTGGTTGACCCAACTTTAGGTCCTCAGAATTGACCTCGGCCCGCATAATTGGTCATCACAGCTTTAGGTTCTTAGAATTGACCTCGACCCACAGAATTGGTCGACCCCAACTTTAGGACCTCAGAATTGACCTCGTCCTGTAGAACTAGTCCCCCCAACTTTAGGTCATCATAATTGACCTCGGCCCACAGAATTAGTCGTCACCACTTTAGGTCCTTAGAATTGATCTCAACTCGTGGAATTGGTCATCCTTAACTTTAGATCCTCGAAATAGACCTCGACCCACACAATCGGTCGCCCCCAACTTTAGGTCCTCAGAATTGACCTCGATCCTCAGAATCGATCATCACAACTCAATCTCCTTAGAATTTACCTTGACCTGCAGATTTTTTTACCCCAACTCATGGTCCTATGAATCGACCTTTACCCATAGAATTGGTCGTAGCATCTTTAGGTCCTCAGAATTGAGCTCGGCCCTCAAAATTGGTGGTCACAACTGTAGGTCCACAGAATTAACCTTGACCCTCAAAATTGATAATCTCAACTCAAGGTCCTTGTGGCTATCCTGAGGGCGCGGCGTTCGTTCTGGGGGGGAAGGAGGAGGATACCTCGAGAAATAACTGTGACGCAGTCTCACACCTTCCTCTTCGAAAGGTGCTTCGACCGTCGTCGATGTGGGGTGAATGTAGAGAGATGGATTCACCAGCCTATTTTGTACAAAACAGGCAAAATAACATATTGACACTTCGAGAGAACAACATCAAGGACAAACTAATGCATACGAAACCAATAGATCGTAGGTTCGGGGGATAAGTTACGAAATGGGAAGGTGTTAGGCACCCATCCCGCCCTTTCGGTCTCTCATGGGTAAATGTTAATATTTTTCTTTATCCCCGTGAAGTGTGTGTATGTGTTTATATAAAGGAGATTGGAATCGTTCGACCTATACCATGGAAAAGATGGGGTGAGGTCGTCCATAGAAATATTCCCAAAATAATGATAAATATAGAAGATAGAATATGAGCGTTCATCGTGATATTAATCGTTATTAGTAAACGATAATGTGTGTTGGATGAAACGCAAACACACATATTATTTGCATATGTACGATAATTACAAAAATGAAGGATTTTGAGAAATTCGGAAAATAAGAGAAATTAGAAAATTGAAAAATTGGAATTGAGTCTCGGATTTTAATCCGAGATGCCTACGTAGCCCATAAAGGCATCAAAGTCCACGTAGTTCGAATGTAGAATAGGGATGGGGTTTATCCCATAGATTCGAACGAAATTTTATTATGTGTGTATGTGTAGAAAATGTGTTTTTGATTTTGGAAAATGTGTGGTGGACAATTTCGTTCGAAATATACGGGTTTAACCCTCTTTTATGTGTTTTTGGGTTTTTTATGGAAAATAAAGTATGTGCAATATACTAATAAAAGTGTAGATGTTTATATGTATGAACTAAAGTGAAACTAGATTATGAATCTAATGTAACTTCTACAAAACAAGAGATTTAAAAGAGAGGGAGGAGGAATAGGACCTTCCTTAGAGATTGAGCTTGGATCTTGGATGAACTCCTTTAAATGTTGATGAATGTTGATGAGATAGAAGGATATTTTCCAAATTGGGTGTGAAAATTATGGGTATTTAGGCTTGAATGGAACTTCTCATATGGAACTTCGTTGATTTCGAGAGAATGTTGCTGAGATCACTGATGCTGATGGCTTTATCCTTTTTGACAGTGAGGTCATGGACCCGTTTTATAAGGCCTAGAGGGTGCCAATCGGCCTACCCCGGGGTGTGCCTATTGGCATGTAACCCTTGACACTGTGCCGATAGTCAGGGTTCAGGACCTGCCAATTGGCAGTCTCATGCAGACTTTTCTAAAAAAATGACTATAGCACACAAACTGTTTAACCAAATCATGCACGGGTCATACCATTAGAAATATATTTTAGAGACCTTCGACAGTCCTTTGGACCGCTCCCGGGTTCGAAAGTTGACTTTGGGTCAAATGTGACTCAAAAGCGCACGTCGATCTTTTGGATGGGAGATCGTCAGACGAAAACGGATCATTCGTCTGTATGGTAAGTTAGAATTGCACACAGGGTGGACCGTTGGAAAGGTTAGGAGATGTAATGAGACATTAAAAGAGTTTTGCATGGTTTGGAAAGTTGACCTTGGTCAACCGGAGCTCGAAAGTGTATGGTGACCTCTCAGAGTAAAATAGATCGTTCGTCCATACCGTAGGTCAGAATTGCATACGGGGTGAATTATTAGAAAAGTTATTCAGTGCCCTTCAGAGATTCATCTAGTCTCGTTCTAGCTGAAGAGTTTACTTTGGTCAAACAGCGTCCGGGAGTACCCAGTGGCCTCTGAATTGATTTTTGGGGGAAAATTGATCGTTCGTCCGAATGGTTATGTTGTTTTGCGCATGGGGCGGACTGTTGGAAAGGGGTTTCAATGCCCTTCAAAGATTCAAAGAGATTTTTCTATGACTATAGAGTCGATCGGAGTCAAATGGGGCCCGGGGGCGCTCGATGGCCTTTAGATCAATAGTCGAAGTGCGACCTAGGTTTATAGTAGAAAGGGGAAGTTCTAGGAGTCTAAGGAGAGACTTAGGGTCCTAGAATGTGGTGTCTATAGATCCCCTAGACCGGTGAGCTCGAAACAAGTGATGGTCATCGAATAGACACCACATGATGGAGGGAGGTCAGTTCTGTGGACCTAAGGGATGTGGATGATCGATTTAGAGGGTCGGGGTCAATTCTGACCCAAAAGAGGTAACGACCAAGGATCGAGGTCAATTCTGACCTAAGTGAGGTGACGATCCAAGATCGAGGTCAATTATGACCTAAAAGAGGTGATAATTGAGGATCGAGGTCAATTCTAATCTCATTGAGGTAATGATCTAAGACTCGGGTCAATTTTGACCTAAAAGAGGTAATGACCAAGGACCGAGGTCAATTCTGACCTAACTGAGGTGATGATCCAAGACCGAGGTCAATTCTAACCTAAAAGAGGTGGCGATCAAGGATCGAGGTCAATTTTGACCTAACTGAGGTGACGATCCAAGATCGAGGACAATTCTAACCTAAAGGAGATGACGACGGAGGACCAAGGTCAATTCTGACCTAACTGAGGTGACGATCCAAGATCGAGGTCAATTTTGACCTAAGAGAGGTGACGCCAAGGATCGAGATCGATTATATCCTAAATGAGGTGACGATCTAAGACCGAGGTTAATTTTGACCTAAAAGAGGTGACGACTGAGGATCGAGATCAATTCTGACCTAATTGAGGTGATGGTCTAAGACAGAGGTTAATTTTGACCTAAAAGAGGTGACGACCAAGGACCGAGGTTAATTTTGACCGAACTGAGGTAACAATCCAAGTTCGAAGCCAATTCTGACCTAAAAGTGGTGATGACCGAGGACCGAGGTCAATTCTGACCTAATTGAGGTGACGATCCAAGATCGAGGTTAATTCTGACCTAAAAGAGGTGACGATCGAGGATCGAGGCCAATTTTTTCCTAACTTAGGTGACGATCCAAGTCCAAGATCAATTTTGACCTAAAAGAGGTGACGACCGAGGACCGAAGTCAATTCTAACCTAACTGAAGTGACGATCCAAGATCGAGGTCAATTCTGACCTAAAAGAAGTGATGACCGAGGACCAAGGTTAATTATGACCTAACTAAGGTGAAGATCCAAGACCAAAGTCAATTCTGACCTAAAAAAGGTGTATTTTTCCTTTGGGAAATTGGGTGAATCCATTGGGGATGATTTGTTCTCATGTGGGGATTGGATTTTAGGTTCCGCTGGGGAATAGTGAATGATCCAAGGATTTTGTAACTGGGGAAAATTTGAAATTTCCTTTGGAGACGTTATTGGGGATAATGATTCTTTGGAATTCTACTGGAGGTGTAAAAAAAATGATTCCTTGGTGAACAAGGTGCTAGAATGGATTTGGCAGTTTTTTAGGAATTTTCGGAGAATTGTTCGGGATTTTTTGGCATTTTTTCAGACTTTTTGCACAAAATTTAAAAGGGTGTGCCTACCTGCATGGATAGAGGTGTTCCAATCGGCATTGGCATGATCTTTTGGGTTACCTCAAGCAGGATCAGTGCCGATAAGTGGGTGGAGGGGGTTTCCGATCGACATGACCCTTAGCCTCCTATAAAAAGGGGGCGGGTTCTCCTCATTTTGCATAGCTTTCTGACTTCTTTTCTTATGCTATAAACTTATGCAGATCGTCCTAAGGTCTGAAATGACTAACTTATCAAGAAGTTTGACCCATATGGCATGTCTTAACGCCGACGATTGGGAAGGGTTAGAGTGGAAGGCTAGGGTGCCCCTCACATTAGGTAGCGCGAATTATTTCGACTCGTTTGAGTTGGTGGCGAATGATCAGACTATTATGCATGAGCCTTTGCGTCATATCTCTTATAGGGTGGTGAACCATGGTGGCTATGTAAGTATTGCATGACACTTGTATTCCTTTCTTCCTTTCTTGACGAGAGTGCTTTATTTCTTGAATCTGACAAGGATTTTCTTCATTTCTTGATAGTCTGATGTCTCCATGTCAACTATTTATGCTCGTGTTATGATGGGGCTTAAAGACATTTAGGATCACCTTCATGCTGTGGTGCGCTGGATGGTGTCCTCTGCAGGTTTTAGGAGGCTGGCGTCGACTTTAGATGAGACGCACCGCCCTACTACGGTTATATGTTGTAGAATCGCGACAGCGGAAATATTGCGACTTCTCAAATAAAATCCAATTTTAATTAATTCCAAATGTTAGTTAAACCCTAAAACATGCATCTAGATTATTTATCCAATAAAATAAAGCATGCAGGATAAAACAAACAATTTCAGGAAAAATCCCCCAAAGGGGCAAATCCTTTTATTTCACTATAATTTGTAAGAAAATGCTTACACGGATTACAATGAAATAGGGTGACATACGAAATACCCGCAGGTGTCGGTTTCGATGTCTCGGCTGAAATCTCCCGCAGGAAATCCAGGTGGTCAGCAATGAAGAAGAGAAACTGCTTCTCCACAAGTGTGATCTTTATAAGGACTCCCTCCACAATAGCACGCAGCTCTCCGGTTGTAGAGTTCTCCCCACAAATATAAACAGTAGCAAGGTGTGTTCTTCAACACCAAAACAATTCACTAAAGCATATGGGAGTTTTTTGAATTGAAAACAAAAAGGGATTAAAACCCTAAAGGAAGAAGCCAAAAAGGATTCTGCTTTTGCAGTTTTTCTGTTCGTCAAAACGCTGTGACTTCTTAATGAAAACGAAACCAAATAATGAGATTTTATAGAAAATCGTGCCGCCTCAAAAACAGAGCTCGTTCGAACGAGATCAGCAAGTCGCTCAAACGAAGGACAAAAGTCGTTCGAACGAGATATAAAGACATGCTATGTCATTTGAACGACAATTGCAGGTCCTTCGAATGACCTATCAAGCGAGATTCCACGCGAGCCTATAGAAAATTTCGATACGAACGCGTGGTCGCCGGTTTCGTATCATTCTGATTTTTTATGAATTAGTATGATTTTTCTATGAAAAGGAGTCCGAAAACAAAATCTTTAGAAAAATATTTTGTAAAAAATATCCCAAAAGCTCTGAGTGAAAAGTTAAGGTATTTAAAACATAACCTTACCAAAGTAAACTTCACGGAGTCTTGAATGATGGAGAACTTGAGTAATTCGGATCCATCTTTGATGTAGATGTCTCTTGAATTCTCTTCGACGGTGTAGCGGTATATGACATAGTAAATTGATAACGAACCTATGAAAATATGTCCTTACAAATCTCCCCCTATGTCTATGCCGGTACATACATAAAAAATCCGAATTATCAAAAACCAAATTGCCTATACATATCTACCCTCCTAAGAATAAATTTGCAAGACTTCAAAACTGTTCTTCAATCATCTTAGTCAAATCTCAAAGCTTTTCTCATCAGGGTGTGCAACATATCAATCTAAAAAATTTTACCCACACACATGAGATAAAGGAAAAACCTTCGTGATGCATCGAGTTTGAAATGATATAAGAATAAAGCATTAATAATCAAATATCCCCCATAATGCAAAAACTCCCCCATAACTGATAATTCTTTCTCCCCCTTTTTATGATGTCCCCAAATAGACAGATAAGAAGAAAAAAATCAAAACATGGAGTGTCACAACAAAATTCATAGCAAACAAAGATCAAGCTACGCGCATGCAAAGGTATGTCTCAAAAATCTCACAAACTATTTTTGGATTTTTCAATTTTTCATACAAAAATAAGATACAAAAAAAATCACACCATGGATTTAAACTCAAACAACCACATCATGGAAACGTAATGAATGGGTGTGAACACATTCGATAGGTAAATAAACTCAATCAATCATATATGCATGATGCATACGTGTACCCCTAACGAATGAACATCAAAAGAATCTTAGGTGTAAAAATTTATTGAATTTAGATGACATCGTCTTATGCAAATCAACAAATCAAAGTCAAATGTTTTCCACACCAATAACGTCCAAAACTATTTAGCGCTTTTTAAAGATTTTCAAGGACGTGAAAACCCGTTTTAATTCTACAACCAAACTCCCTCATATATATTTTCTTTTAGAGGTGAATAAACTAAATTCTCAAACTTTGGAGAATTGGTGCAAAAACCTAAATGGCCCATAATTGGCATGAATTTCTTTTTATTGCCTTTAAATTTTTCTGGGCTCTTTTAAACCTCTTTGGACCCCGGATAATAAAATTCCTCCATTTTTTAGGTCTAATTTAACGGTGGCTTAGTATTCGCAAAAGCAAAATGAACCTTTCGCAGCCCTTCCCCGTTTTCAAACAAAGCACACAAACTCACAAAACAATACTTATATGCACAATTTCCTTATCAAAATTTATCGCGCTTGGTTCGTTTTAAAGGACATGATTGAAGTGAAAACACCCAACCAACATGTGATAAGACAAGCACAATAATCAAACAAATCTGTGCATGTGTGCAATAAAGGAAACATGAGTCAAACATGTAGGAATTAACACTTAATTACATCTTAATGACTCCAAACATTATAAAGCACGTGGATGAATTAACCTATTGTCTCAAAACACTATCAAATAGTCACATGGATAAATGGAATGACATTGTGACTCGTTCATCCAAGTGTCTATCCATAAACGGTGTAGACAAAATACAAAAATCTTTTTGGATTTTTAAAAATTTTATCAAAATAAATCTTTTTGTATTTTTTTTAAAATTTCCAAAAAGAAAATATAACTACAAAATGATGCAACCAGCAATAGGCATATAATATCTATATGCACAACATCCTATGCTAGCAAACAGTAATCACACAAGAGAATCTACAATGAAAGCAGATGTGATACACGAGTAATGCAGTGTTATCAATTAAGCATGGATACCAAGAATAACAGCATATAAACTGACCTGAAGCAAACCTATCAGTACCAAAAATCTAAGCATATGAACACAGGGTACTGGAATCAGAAGGGAAGCAAAAATAGAATTTTCAGACAGGTCTCTCAAACGATATTGCTCTGTCGCTCGAACGACAAGGGCATGTCGCGAGATGCGACTTCGTGCGAGATAGAGATGTCGCTCAAACGACAATACATTTCACTCGAACGAGAAAATAAAAAATTCTCAGTATTCCCAAAAAATCATACAATTTTTCCCAGTGCAAAAATTTCGTGAAAACAGTATCTGAAAGGGGCAAACATATTCAAAACGGTGTTAAAACAGTAGCGAAACACACAAATACAACAAATATACCAATGTGTGCTACATCAAAGTGAGTCATAACACTAGAAAGAGTATAACATGATGCATCGCTAGTGTATGACAAACATCCAACACAATCAACCAAAAGATTTCACATGTGGTGAATCACGTGCAAGCAAATGGGAATCGTGGACAAGTAAACCATAAGCCTCTAAATCCGATTTTCTGACCCAAATAGATGTGTAACGAGGTGTGGGGGTATGGGGAATCGAATTTATTCTTCTATTAACCTTCCTTGGTCCATTTAAAAGATTGTAACAAAAGCGCCTAAGATGACCTTGCCTACCGCAATGTGTGCAAGTGTAAATTGGGCTGTGTGTGTTACCTAAAGGTGGCCCTCTCCTCAAATTTCTCGGTTGCTCTCTCCGAATTTGCCTAGGTGGGTATCTCCTAATGATCCTAGGAGGTTCTCTCACGATGTTCTTAGGGGGATCTTTCCTAACAACCTTAGGTGTCTCTTTCTTAACAATCCTAGGAGGCTCTCTCACACGTGTGGGAATGGGTGCAACATGTTTTTCAAGACCAATCCCACCCCTATCCTTTTTTATCTCGACGGTGCCTAAAATCTTATCAAGTTTTTCAGACCTAGACTCCAAATCAAATTTCACTTTACTTGAATCTTTCAATTTCACCTATCCTAGATTCAAGTACACGTCTAGAATTCTCAAACTCTAAAAGCTCCTTTTTCATAGTCTCCATCAACCCTCTAAGACTATCTCTCTCACCCTCGACGTACTCAAGCTTCTCTTTCAAAATTTTCTCACATGCCCTAAGTTCTTCAACTAAAACATAATTATTTTTAAGGCACACTCTTTCAATTGAGCTTCAAGTTTCAAGTTTGCCTTCTTTGTCTTTAAACATTCAAAATACAAATTATTGTAGGCAACTTGCAACTCACTCAATTATTCTTCTTCCTCCTCACTCTTTTCACCCTCACTCTCATCACTAATCACACGGATGGGAAGCTCTCGCCTAGAAGCATAAAAGACTTCTTCTTCCGAATCACTATCACTAAGGGTAGAAACATGAAAAACCGCTTTATTCAATTTCTTCTTTAAATATGTGGTACACTCATCTAACGTGTGACCAACACCCTCACAACAAGGACACCTCTCAGAATCGTTTTCAACAGATGATTTAAAACAAGAGTTCGTGTGAATTTTCCAATTAACGTTTTCAAAAATTTGACATCGAAGATCATCAAAACCATCAAAAGACATTTTTGTGCGAAATCAGGATCAAAACACAATAACTTAGTGCAACAGGCTCTGATACCAATTTGTAAAAGTGGTGATCGCTTAAATAAGCTCTGATACCAATTTGTAGAATCACTACAGCGAAAATATTGCGACTTCTCAAATAAAATCCAATTTTAATTAATCCTAAATTTTAGTTAAACCCTAAAACATGTATCTAGATGATTTATCCAATAAAATAAAGCATGCGGGATAAAACAAACAATTTCAGGAAAAATCCCCCAAAGGGGCAAAACCTTTTATTTCACTATAATTTGTAAGAAAATGGCTTACACGTATTACAATGAAATAGGGTGACATACGAAATACCAGCAGGTGTCGATTTCAATGTCTCGGCTGAAATCTCCCGTAGGAACTCCAGGTGGTCGGCAGTGAAGAAGAGAAACGGCTTCTCCACAAGTGTGATCTTTATAAAGACTCCCTCCATAATAGCATGTAGCTCTCCGGTTATAGAGTTCTCCCCATAAAGATAAACAGTAGCAAGGTGTGTTCTTCAACACCAAAACAATTCACTAAAGCATATGGGAGTTTTGTGAATTGAAAATAAAAAGGGATTAAAACCCTAAAGGAAGAAGCCAAAAAGGATTCTGCTTTTGCAGTTTTTCTGTTCGTCAAAACGCTGTGACTTCTTAATGAAAACGGAACCAAGTAATGATATTTTATTGAAAATTGTGCCGCCTCGAAAATAGAGCTCGTTCGAATGAGATCAGCAAGTCGCTCAAACGAAGGACAAAAGTCGTTCGAACGAGATCTAACGACATGCTATGTCGTTTGAATGACAATTTTAGGTCGTTCGAATGACCTATCAAGAAAGATTCCACGCAAACCTATAGAAAATTTTGATATGAACGTGTGGCCGCCAGTTTCGTATCATTCTGATTTTCTATGAATTAGTTATGATTTTTCTACGAAATGGAGTCTGAAAACAAAATCTTTTGAAAAATATTTGGTAAAAAATATCCCAAAAGCTGTGAGTGAAAAGTTAAGGTATTTAAAACATAACCTTACCAAAGTAAACTTCGCGGTGTCTTGATGATGAAGAACTTAAGTAATTCGGATCCGTCTTTGATGTAGATGTCTCTTGAATGCTCTTCGACGGTGTAGCGGTATATGACATAATAAATTGATAACGGACCTATGAAAATATGTCCTTACATATGTGCTTTGGGAGAGAGTTGATGGGAGACTAACCATACCTTCCATTTTGGCTTTGGGGAGATGATGGTGACTCCTATTGATGTTCAGCAGTTGCTGGTGATGGATTGTTAAGGTTCCCAGATTGACGTGGACAGGATGCTGAGGGTGATACCGGAGGCGGTGACGGCGGTTATGGGTGGCGTGGAGAGGGTAGTTTTTGGAGATTCTCTTTGCTTGTACTCTTTGAGGGAGCTTTTGCTGGGGAGGAGGTTTGATGATAATGATGGGCAACATGTGCGTTAGATGGCCCGCTTGTTTATCTTGTTGGTGTTAGGTGGTTTTCTGGTGGCGATGAGTGGAGACATCGTCCATTTATCATTTTTTTCCATTTCTGAGGGTGTTTTCGAACATCCTCTTCTATAACTGGGGAAGCATGATTTTGGCAACCCTTCATTATTCTTTGGATACATTCAGCCAGTGCTGTCGGACGACTTTTATTGGGGACACGTATCTTCTAGAGGTATTCTTTATTTTGTGCATTTTCCTTTATACATTCGCATTTTCCCTTCATGAACTTCTTTTTTATTTCTTGAATGCTGATCCTTGTCCTTTACAGACGTGGTTATATAAGGTGATTAGGTTGAAAACCCAACTGATTTTTTTGAAGGATGACTCTGTGGGGGAATTCTGTCGGATGTTTCGGTGGCGGTGGTCTAATCGGCAATTGAAGAATAACCTTTCTCTGGAGATTGTGTGTCGGGTCTTGAATGGCCTCACGAGTGAGCAGGTAAGCATTCTTTTGTCTTTGAGGCTGTTATGTTCCTTTGATGATCTTTTATTGGTACTAATCCTTCACTTTTGTTGCGGATTTGTAGGTGACCTTTTATCCTTGGGGGATGGCCATTCAGCACACTGGGGTGATGGGTGGACATGTGCAAATGTGGCACCTGCTGGCGCATGAGTTCGGTTACTCCTGATATATTATGGAGATGGTAGTCCGACAGATCATGGAGGATGAGGTTGTGGTGCCATCATCGAAGTCCCTTATGTTCATGAGGCACGTACGGGAGATGTCTAATGATGCTCGAGTGGTTACGATGATGAGAGAGCCATAATCTTTGTATACTAACATAGCGGTGATGTTTGACTATCTAGACTTCATCTTGAGTTGGATGATGCCCCCTAGCATATATGATGTGATGCTTCTCCCTAAGGCGGGCTCGAGTCGGCAGGTGGGGTCCTCTCATAGCACCGGTGGTGCGACTATGTCAGTGGCGGCAGTGATGACGTCAAGGCCTTCTTTTGTGTGGCTACATTCCCCTAGTTACAACCTTTGGCAAGATGATGGGGGGTCAGTACGTCTACAACATCGTCCTCATGCGATGGACCCGAAGGATTTGGGCTTGACGGAGGAGATCCTTCGTCGTACGGTATGTCTTTTTTGATTTCCTTGATTTCTTTCTCTTTCCTTATGCTTGAATGATTTGATCTTTTCCATTCTTCCTCGTAGCATATCAGTGTTTCGACCACTTGGCTCAAGGACATCATGGACTGGATATCTTCGACGAGTGCTCATATTCATGAGGCAGTTCCGATCCCTTCTTGTGTGGTTCCATATTCCTCATCCGGGGAAGGGTCTGGCTATGGAAGTGGGGGCACGTCATTTTGTCGCAAGGGGGAGAGAGCGTTCCTCGGGGATGGGGGCTCTTTGAGAGAGAGAGAGAGAGAGAGAGATAAATGAAAATTTGGTTCGGGCTGAGTCCCGTTATTTTTCTGCTTTTCTTGCAAAATATCAATGTAATACCACAGAATATTTGCAAATGAAGAATGAAGTTTTTGTTAATTTTCTTTGTTTAGTGATTAATGCACATGATTTTTTTACTTTGCTGCTGAGACTGTAAAAAGAATGAGATTAGTAAAGCACAAGTATAAAGGAAATTTGAAAATCCCTTAAGATAAAAATTGTTTTTATTGAACTTTTTGACTTTGACAAAAGAGGAAAAAGGGAATTTTTCCAAAAATAGGGGGTTGTCGATCGACATGACCCCTGTCCTGCCTATCAGCATATCAGTCCAGTCCAGTCCAATCAATCCAAGGCTTTGATTTCACTTTCTTTAATTGCTTGGTACTTGGTGGGGCAAGTTTTACCCCGATTTTTGAAAGGTTTATTATCCTTGCTTGAGAGTTTCTAAGTATAAATAGGGGTGTGAATGGGTCTTTCCTCATCAGACTTTCACTTTCTTTATTTCTTACACTCTTATTTGTTTATTATCTCTTAGTCTTTCAAGATGGCTCTCCCTGGTAGCATTGAGTTCTCCAACTACCTCGAAGCCTAGGAAGCAATGTGTTCTTACAATGTCGATTATGGCGCCTTCCACATGCGACAAGTCTCTTTATGGTGCAATCGGACCATTGAGTGGAACATGCTGATGGCGGCTGTCGAGTTTTTATATCTCAAGGATCATGTCTTCCGCTTCGGGTTGGATGAGATTTATCCTAACTACGAGGAATTGTCATCCATGCTGGGGATAAATCCCAGCATTATTGCGGCTCTGTCTGAGTTTTCTCGTTCTCCCGGGCAATTTCTAGCTGGACTTCTCCATATTCACCTTCGGCTGCTAGGCCATTGGTTACGAGGGTAATGATTCCCCTTCCAGTGGTGTTGCAATCCGTACATTCGTAGGACGTGGGTGATGCTGGATATGTCAGGGCCATCATCCTAGGCCTTATTTTAAAAGTTCTATTGGTGACTGGGGAAACGCTGGTGGACCCACCCCAAACTGGCTGCTATTATTTCTTGGATGCCATACCATTGCAATCCTGCGGAGGTGATACTGGTAGAGACCTTGAATGGCCTGGATGCCTGGCGGAAGGGTCATTCTGACTTTATGAGAGGGAGCCCCGTGATGTTGTTTATGTGGTTATTTGAGAGATTCCACATGGTGGTGCCACCTAATTATCCCTTTTCGGTGGTTCTAAACTTCTTCTCGTGCTATTTTATTAGCATAGGCTTGGACATTGAAAGCTGGGAGAGATGGTTTGTAGAGCATGGAGCTTTAGGCATGTGCTGGTCTGTGCTATGGTGGGGAGAACTGTTGCCCATTCTAGAGCTTCGAAAGTATTAGTACATCCAACTGGTTGGACTCGGGCAAACCTTTTTCTGCTTCCCCTGGCGGCTGTTGCACCAATTCGGTTGGGAACAAATTGTGCCACCATGGACACTAAACTTCTTTCCTATGGAGGACCTGATAGAGCTTATGTGCATACGACTTGGATCTTCATGGGAGAATCATCGTCCATCGACCCGTCCTTCCCAATCTGTGGGTAGAGTCACACGTCTTCGGGGATTACATGAAGTGCTTGTAGAAGAAGGTAGTGGCCAAGATGTTGGCTGTGGAGACTAGGTAAAGTTCGTTTGCCATACCCAACACCATAGAGGGAGGCGTTGTGGTTTTCACGAATCTAGTTCAGGATTATCGCTCTATGGAACGTCTGCGATACTCCATTGAGGTAGGGGAGGTTTGGGGACCCCAGGATGTGTGTGATGATGGTGTTAGTTCCTCTGGCAGCGGTAGGTAGGACTTTGTGAAGCTTGTGTAATGAGTGTGGTTTGTGGGAATAATTGGATGGGTTATTTTAGGAAGGTAGGATTAGGTTGTCAAGGCAAGTTGTTTGACTCCCTATGCCGATGTAATTGTACTGAAATTTCAGATAATGAAATAAATAAGTTTTTGATCATCTAGTTGTGCCCCCTGATGACCTTTGCATTTTGAATTATCAACACCAATTGTTAAGGCATACATAATCCTTTTGCTCATGTATATGTTAAAAGGAACTGTTGTTCTTGGGGATAAGAAAAGAATAGCATTTTGTGAAAAAGAAGGGGGTCGTACTCATGTAAAGCGGTTAAGATGCCTACGTACCTCTGAGGGTTTTGAAATTTTTTTAAAATTCTTAAAAATGTTTTTAGATGATCAGGCCTACGTAGTTCTAGGTAGGGTAAATGAAGAGATATATTTTGTTTTAAGAATAGAAGGGGGATCAAAAGAGTCATAATGTGCTGAGATTTTGGGCTAGGGTATAATTTCTTGAGATGGTCCAGGTTAACTAGACGCACCATTTCTTCTTCGCCGAGTTCGATGAGCATAGCAGTGGTGCCCTACAGGATCTTCTTCACAATGTAGGGGGCGCTCCAATTGGGCTTGAATTTCCCTCTAGGGTGCCAGATGGGATCTATTATTTCTTTAAGGGCTAACTCCCCTTCTCAGACACCGCGGTCCTTGACTCTCTTGTTTAAGGATCGCGCTATACGGCGATGGTACCCTTGTATGTGATATAGAGCCTTTAGCCTCCTTTTGTCTAAGAGGGACAGCTCATCAAGATGGCTTTGGTAGCAGTCTTCTTCGCTGACCTTGCTTTCAAATATGATGCGCAACAAAGGTATTTCCAGCTCCACGGGTAGGACTGCTTCCATACTGTAGACTAGAGAGTAAGGGGTAGCCCTAGTAGAGGTTTGAACTAAAGGGAGGTAACCCTAGAGGGCGCAAGTGATCTTGTCCACCCAATATCGATAACTCTCGGTCATCTTACTGATGATAGCTTTAAGATTCTTACTGGATACCTCAACCGCCCCGTTGGTTTGAGGTCGGTATAGAGAGGATTTGTGTCTTTGAATTCCATACTCGTTGACCACTTTTGTAACCTCTTCCTCAAAATGTAACCCAATATCTGATACCAGCTCGTGTGGGACCCCATATCGACAGATAATATTTTTCTTGATGAATTTGGACACTTTCTTGGCATTCAGCACTATGTATGACTCGACTTTGACCCATTTAGTGAAGTAGTCAATAACGACTAGGATGAACTCATGCCCATTGGATGCTTTTGGTGTAACATATTATACAATTCTCGTAGAGGCAAATATTATAGGTTAGAAAACTATTGGCATTTCAGACATCTTCGAACGTAGGTTGTGCAGTCCTGGACCATGGTAGTCCACTAGTACCCCTATCGAGTGATCTTTTTGGCGAGCATATGGCTGTTCATGTGGGTTACGCATTCCCCGTTGTGGATTTTTTGCATCATTTTATCAATGTCAGCTCCTGCGATGCAGTGTAAATGGGTCCCCTCGAAGTTTCTCTTAAATAGTTCTTTATCACAGATATTGTACTGGGCGGCCAGTCTGCAGAGAGTTACTCAGTCTTTCTTGTTAGCTCCTTTAAGATACCTACCGTGTTTGAGTAGGTGCCAAATATTATAATTCCAATAATCGGGTATTTTGGGTTCTTCCTCCATGCTGAGCTCGATGTGCTAGCATTGGGTTGGTTTTTTTCTAGATAACAGAAGGGGACATGGTTATTCCTTAGGGCATGTCAATCATGGAGGATAAGGTGGCAAGGGCATCAACCAGGTTGTTCTTTTCTCAGGGCAGTAAGTGGAAGGTGATTTCTTAGAATTGGTAAGCTAGTTCTTCAAGGTGGGCATGGAAGGGTAAGATTTTCTCATCCTTGACTTTCCATTTCCTAAGTACTTGACCAATAATGAGGGTTGAATCCCCGTACACATCGAGGTATCGAATTCCTTTCTTGAGGGAAACTTTGAAGCCTACTGTGCACGTTTTGTATTCAGTCATGTTGTTAGTGCAGGGGAAATCCAATATGATGGCAATGGGAGTGTGGGAGTCATCAGGGTAAATTAGAAGGATTCTAATGCCATATCCTTTTTTATTGGTAGTTCCATCAAAGAACATTTTTCATCAACTCTTCTTGGGAGACGCAAAGGATATTCTCGTCTGGGAATTCAAAAATCCAGACATCGGCTTATTCCATTAGGTAGTTAGCAAGGTAGTCAGATATGGATATTCCTTTCATAGCTTTCTATTTGACATAGGTGATATCAAACTCGTCTAAAAGCATCAACCAATGGTCCATTTAGCTGGATAGGACGGGCTTCTTGAGTAGGTACTTGATGGGATCCATTCGGGATACGAATATGATGGGGAAAGCGAATATATAGTGCCGGTACGTTTGGGTAACCCAGACAAGAGCGACACATGATTTTTCTAAGGGGGTGTAGTTAACTTTTTAATCGAACAATTTTTTACTGGCATAGTAGATGGCTTTCTCTTTGCGAGTTTCTTTAAGGTATTGGTCCAGCAAAGCCCCGACTTTAGTATCGGTCAGGGTTAAGTATAGGAGTAAGGGAAGACCAGGATGCGGTAGCATAAGCACCGGAGGTCAAGTTAGGTATTGCTTAATTCGATCGAAGGCTTCTTGGAAAGATACGTTCCAGACCTTGGTTGAATCCCTTCGGAGGAGTTTGGAGATGGGTTCACAGATGGAAGTCAATTGGTTAATGAATTGATTTATGTACTATAATTTCCCAAGGAATCCTCGGACTTCTTTCTCCATTCGGGGAGGTGTCTTCTCAAGTATGGATTTCATCTTAGTAGCATCTGATTCTATCCCTTTCTCATTGACCAAGAATCCCAAGAGTTTTTCTTTGGTAACTTCGAAGACACATTTCTGTGGGTTCAGTCGCTTTTGGTATTGTCGTAGTCATTCAAAGAATTTACGGAGAGTGGAAACATGACCTTATCTAGTCTTGGACTTGACAATCATGTCATCTACATAGACCTCAACTTTCTTATGTATCAGATCATGCAGAATGGTTATGACAGCCCTTTGGTAGGTAGCCCCAGCATTTTTTAGACCAAATGGCATGACAATGTAGAAAAAGGTTCCCCAAAGGGTGATGAATGCAGTTTTCTCTTGATGATCATGGTGCATCTTGATCTGGTTATATGTGGAAAACCCGTCAAAGAGTGACTTAAGAGTGAGACTAGCTATATTTTCCATAATCATATCGATGTTGGGTAGCGGTTAATCATCCTTCGGAGAGGCCTTGTTCAAGTCTCGATAATCTAAACACATGCGTACCTTCCCTCCTGATTTTGGCACGAGTACGATATTAGTTAGCCATGTGGTAAATTCAATTACTCCAATGAATCCCACATTTAATTGCTTGACTAGTTCTTCTTTCACTTTGAGTGACCATTCAGTGCATAGCTTTCGTAACTTCTGTTTGACTGATTTACATTTTGGGAGAGTTGTGATCTCTTGATATACTATCTCAGGGTCAATGTCAGGCATATCATCGTAGGACCATGTGAAGATATCCATGAATTCCTTCAGTAGTTATTTGAGTTGCATGTGTTCATGGTTATCAAGGGTAGCCGCCATCCTAATCTCGCACATTTGGCTACTAGAATCGAGATTAATGACAATAGTTTCATCTTCATTAACATGAATGCGATTATGTTATTTATTATTAACCTTATTTAGATCAGTTAAGGATTGTTCATTTTCAAAGTCATCATCATCAAGAGTTTGATTAGAATCAAGGAAATTAATATAAGTCACAGCAAGATACTCAAAATCTTCATTTATTTCATTTATAGGAAAAATAGCTTTGAGAGAGAACCTCATCAAAGGAGGTCTTGATTACATCAGAGTGATAGGAAACAACTAAAGGGGAAAGGGAATAAACATTGGGGTTAGGTTGAATATCAGCAGGTGGCACAGGTGCAGCATACTAGATGAGAAGGGGTTTATCAGCATCTTCGATGAGGTAGGATGGATTGGATTATGTAGTCCCTCAATGGATCATGCAAAGTGCCAGCCCTAGTATCTGTAAGTTGAAAGAATACTCGGAGTCACTATCCTCATAATCCCTTATATCAGTTATGGTCTCTCTAGTGAATGTTTGTACACAGTGTTGGGTACTCTCAGCCAATAGGTATCTATCTTGAAAAAAGATCTCCATTCTTGCTTTCATCTTCTTATCTACAGGGTCATACCAAGGTTCAGGGAAGCCGAAGAAGGGGAAATCCTCACCCTCTCTGATAAATCTTCCATTTAGGGAATCTCCCAGGATAGTTCTGGCGCATTCTAATTTTCTCTTCAGTCGAGGCTGACTAATCAATATGAGCTATTCTTCTGATGGTTGATAGCCTAAGTCACGAGGAGGAAAGGCCTCCTTCAACACAATAGGTTCAGTTATACCTTGTTGTCTTCGCCCTAGCCCCAGTCCGGGGATGAAGTGTATGTTCTTAAACATTTTGATTATATTAACGTTTCCATGGGGATCACATGTTGTACAAACCCTATCTTTGAAGTCGTCCCCTACTGGGAGTAGGAGTAGTTCGACCTAGAAGACTGATAGTAGCATATCATTCACCTCGTATTGTATCTCAAATACCAGATTACTGGTTCTTGCATTCTTATTGCTGTCACTATCTCCCAAGATGGTGATAACTTATCCATTAGCAAAGAATTTCAATTTCTAATGAAGGGAAGAAGACACACCTTTGATGTTGTGGAGCTACGTTCATCCGAGCAGAAGATTGAAATAGGTTGGGATGTCAATGACTTGGAATTCAAAAACATGATTTATAGGGCTAGTCCCTATTGCAAGCTTGATAGATCCCATTACTTCTCGACGGGTGTTGTCATAGGCACGTATGGCAACAGAGGTTGGACCAAGGTCGCTCACCTTTAATCCTAAGTAATTAAGGGTTCTTTACGGGCAAACATTCAGAGCTGATCAATTGTCAATGAGAGAGAGGGGGACAGTTTTCCCCCCATATTAAGAGCATGATTATGGTTGGGACTAGTCTTAGGGATTTCCTCTTCAGAAAAGGAGAGCATTCGAGTAGAGGTCAAGGATCCAACTAAGTTCACTGCTTCTACTGGTGTGGTTGAGTGGGGAACTGTGGATCCTAAGAGTAGCTTGATTAGGGAGTTTCAATGTAGTTGGGAAGATATGAAAAGTTCCCATAGATTGATGTTAGCTTGGGTTTTCTTCATTTGATCAAGGACCTTACTTTCTCCAAGAGTCATTTCTGGCATAGGGCATATTTCAACACCTTTCCCTTTATCGTTTGCTGATGGTTGTAAGTTTGGGTTCTGGTAATGTCTCCCCGACCTGGTCATGTGGTTCATAGAAGAAGGGGAAAATAGAAACCCTATTTCTTCGTCGATATCAGGTTTCTCACCACCTGGTTGATCTCTCCTAGCATCTCCTTGAATGATATTATTTCACATAAGTTGGCTATCAGACTATTCTTTCCTGAATCTAGCTCTTCATCTGAATCTTTAGAATCGTCTCCCCATCCGGTGGCAACGATATTATCTTTCCACATAAAGTCAATATAATCTACAACTTCCATGGCCTCTTCATATAATTCTTCCCATTTGAGAGGGAAATGTAGGACTGAAGGGACTAGGTGCCCTTATAATTTCAAAGCGTCGAGCAACTCGAATATGCAATAAATATCACCAGTTTGTCAAAACAAATCTGCTATGATCTAGACCAGGTCATCTAGACTGACTTCATCGGCTGGCACTACCCAGTTATCTAATTCCCAGGCCTATCTTCAAGCTTTTAAGAAAAACTCGATGAATCTCTGACAGTCGATGGTCATCTGGGAGGGCAATTTCATCCCGAACTCTAGGATTTGGTTTAGCACTTTGGATAATTCCATATTTTTACCTCTAGAACGGGTACAGACAGTGATACATTCTCTGGTGATGAGTGACAAGGTTTTATCAACAAGGCTGGTAGGGTGTAAGAGAAAATAGAGGCATATTTGGAGAGGTTTAGGAGAGTATATGGGTATGACTAGTGATTTACTTGGCTTGATTTGGGTAGATGGGTCGAGTTCTGAATATTCATCTAGGAAGATGGCGTTTGCATGATTTGGAAGTGGATTATGGGTAGGGTTTGATTTAAGATTAGCTGGTGGGGTGATGATACCCCCGGTCAATCAGGCCTTGGATTATATTTCGGAGATAGAAACATTGGTCGGTGGTATGGCCAGCAGTTTGGTGAAAGTCACAATGAGCATCAGGTTTGAAGTTTTTCGAAAGTGGATTTGGTAATGGACGAGGGGGTCCAAGGGTTTGATCAGGTTTCGGTTCAATAGAGCCTGGTAGACTTTGGAGAGAGGAGCATGAATCTCGGTATATTCCTTTCGGATTGGGTTTGGGAGACTTTTCGGTGCCCATGAAGTGGCAGGCTGAGATATGTGGTTGGTTGTAGAGACTGTGGTACTAGTGGGCTTTTCAAACTATCTGGGAGCAAACTATCTAGAGGTTTTCTTCGGTTCAACTTCTCTCTTGGCAAGACCTTCTTCGATTTCTACTCCTACTTCTCGAAGGGCTCGAAAGTGAGGGTAGTACTGTCCTCCCATTATTTCTCAAAAATTGGGTAGGAAATTCTTCTTCACAATGTTGCCTTGTTCTTATTCAAAAGGCCGATTGGTCATGGTAGTCACTTTTTCTCTCCATCTTGCTATGAAGTTGCTGAATGATTCCTCAAGGTTCTGTTTAAGTAGTTTCAAGTCATAACGGGTAACCTCTAGCTCCTCATTGTACTTTTACTGTAACATGAACTCACGGGCAACGTCTTCCCAACTGTGGATTCTGGATTCTTCAAGGGATAAGAACCAATGGAGGGCGCTATATTTCAAAGTTTGCTAGAACATCTGAGCCATTATTTCTTCGGAAGCCCCTAAGAGATTCATGGCTTGGTGATAGCTACGGAGATGAACGATCGGGGGTCCACTGCCTCCAAACTTCTCGATATTGGGAATCTTCAATTTTTCTGGTAACCTAGCTTTAGGATAGGGAGACATGTGGGTGTAGTCCATGTAGTTCCCAGAGATTCTAACATGCTCGAATTTCTTGGTTAATAACTTGACCTTGTTCAGTTCTTCCTCTTTCGGATCAACAGTTACAGGTAAATTAGCCCCAGTTTGAGCAAGGTTTGGCATAGGAAGATGGGTTGGTGGTGTCCCATTAGCAGGAGGAGCACGCGGAGCATGATGATATTCTTCAAGAACCTAAATAGGCTCGGGTGCAGGTGGACACATGGCACACGAGAAAATTACTTTAGGATCTTTGGGGATATGGACCCAATTTCTTTACATCTCATGAACCTCGATTTGAAGGTTGTCAATTTTGGCAGTGAGCTGAGCCAGAACCGTCAACAAATTCAGTACATTCAGCATTTGATCTGTGTTCTCCATGGAATGCAGGTGAGTCTCGAAATCGGAGGAAGTAAGGGGACTGACAGAACTTCAGGGCGGTTCGACTGAAGACCGAAGCCAATAGGGAGCTAGGCCAAGGGTATGTGATCGACCTAAGAAGGAGAAAAATTGGAATTTATTTTTGGAAAAGAAAAAGGGAAATTTGTTATTTTTGGAAAAGGAGGAAAATATTTTTGACATTTTTTGGAAAAGATGAAAAAAAATCTTTTTTTTTAGGGAAAAGGAGGAAAAATATTTTTGATAAAAAAGGAAAGATGTTTTTGGACAGTTTTTGAAAAAAGAGAGGAAAAGACGAGAGACAGGTCTCAGCATGATTATTATGTTTATTAGGTTCTCACTTGTATTAAGTTTACCTAAATGCAAAATGAAATGTCGAACGGGACCCGAGCCTAGAAAAATTGGGTTTGAAACATATGTAAAGCTATGGTTGGACTTGTCACCAGGCTCATAGGAAGGGTTCCATTTAAAAATTATGCAAAAATTTGGGCGGCAGGCCGACCCGGAATTTCGATAGAGTTTCGGGCCGAAACCGATAATCTAACATGTGTGTCTTAGGCTTGACACCTATATGCGGGTATGCAGTTGGTTGGGTGAATTGGAAAGGGTTCCCCCCTTTGGCATGACTTCTATGATATACGTCTTGCTTTTGAGGGCAATCGGTACGTGTGGACAAGCCATTTGATATACCTGAGTGTACGTGAATTGCCTCACTATACCTCATGGGGACGGTATGTGTAAGAGAGAATTTGATATACTCGACGTATATGGATGAGTTCCTTGCGATATACCTCCTGTCATGACTTCAGTCAAGCGGTACGATGCGGGGGAACCGTTTAATACACATCGAAGGTACTTGGCCAATGAAAGGTGAGAGTCATATCGCTAAGGCTAACTGTAACCTGTCGGACCAGTGCCCATCACGAAGTGACTCCCCAGTTACGGAACAAAAAAATTTCGATAACAATGGTCTTTGGTGATGTCATGTGAATCATGCATGCCTGTTTTATTAGTATCTTATGGAGAGAGTATCTTTTTCTTAATAATGCCAAATAGGGAGCAAGGTACAAGTACCAATAGTAAAGATATACTAAGCTTGGATCAGTGATGTGTGAGTGATGTATAATTATCTACAAGTGAGTGTGTGATAAGTGAGCTTGTATATATACAAGTGGAGGTGCGTGCCAGTGACACCTAAGCATGGATTTCTAAGTGATGTGTGCAACATGTGGATATATGTGATACTAGGTGCACATGGTGTGAAGTGTACATGGAGAGTCTTCAACAAGTGTATGAATAGTAGCATAAGGATGAGGTACATATGAATAATAAAGGGGAACATGCAAATAGGGGATATATAAGAAAATAAAACACCCATGTAAATAGAGTCTAGCCCTCTTAAAACTAGTCCCTAATGGGGTCGCCACTGTGGCCATCCCGGGGGCGCGACGATTGTTCTGGGGGGAAGGAGGGAGATCCCTCGAGCAAGAACTGGGTCATGGTCTCACACCTTCCTCTTCAAAAGGTGCGTTGGCCATCATCGGTGTGGGATGAAAGTAGAGATATAGAGTCTCCAGCCTATTTTGCACAAAACCGGTAAAAAAGCATGTTACCACTTCGAGAGAGAGGCATCACGGACAAATTGATGCATACGAAACCAATAGATCAGAGGTCCGGGGGCTAAGTTATGGAATGGGAAGGTGTTTGGCACCCATCCCGCCCTTTCGACCTCACATGGGAAAATCTTAATATTTTACTTTATCCCCGTGAAGTGTGTGTATGTGTTTATATAAAGGAGATTGGAATCGTTCGACCCATACCATGGAAAAGGTAGGGTGAGGTCATCCACAGGAATATTCCTAAAATAATAATAAATGTAGAAGATATAATATGAGCGTTCATCACGATATTGATCGTTATTGGTAAACGATAATGTGTGTTGTATGAAATGCGAACAAGCATATTATCTATATATGTATGATAATTATGAAAATGAGGGATTTTGAGAAATTGGGAAAATAAAAGAAATTGGAAAATTAGACTCGGGTCTCGAATTTTAATCCAAGACGTCTACGTAGCCTATAAAGTCATCAAAGTACACATAGTTCGAATGTAGAATAGAGGTGGCATTTATCCCATATATTCGAACGGAATTTTATTATGTGTGTATGTGTAGAAAATGTGTTTTTGATTTTGGAAAATGTGTGATGGACAATTCCGTTCGGAATATACGGGTGTAACCCTCTTTTATTTGTTTTTGGGTTTTTAATGGAAAATAAAGTATATACAATATACTAATAAAAGTGTAGATGTTAATATGTATGAACTAAAGTGAAACTAGATTATGAATCTAATGTAACTTGTGCAAAAACAAGAGATTTAAAAGAGAGGGAGAAGGACTGGGACCTTCCTTGGAGATTGAACTCGGATCTTGGATGAACTCCTTTGAATGTTGATGGATGTTGATGAGAGAGAAGGATATTTTCCAAATTGGGTGTGAAAATGACGGGTATTAGGCTTGAATGGAATTTCTCATATGGAACTTCACTGATTTCGAGAGAATATTGCTTAGATCACTGATGTTGATGGCTTTCTCCTTTTGGGGAATGAGGTTATGGACACTTTTTATAGGGCCTAGGGGGTGTCGATCGGCCAACCCCAAGGGGTGTCGATCGTCCTACCTCAGGGGGTGCTTATCGACAGGTAACCCTTGACACTGTGCCTATAGGCAGGGTTCAGGACCTATCAATTGACAGTCTTATGCGAACTTTTTTGGAAAAATAACCATAGCGCACAAACCATTGGTCTGAATCGTGCACGGGTCATACCATTAGAAAGATATTTCAGATACCTTCAAGAGTCCTTTGGATTAATCCCGGGTCCGGGAGATGACTTTGGGTCAAATGTGTCTCGGAAGCACGCGTTGGTCTTTTAGATGGGAGATCATCGGACGAAAACGGATCGTTTGTCCGTATGGTATGTTGGAATCGTGCACGGGGTGGATCGTTGGAAAGGTTAGAAGATTTACTTAGTCATTACAAAGAGTTTTTATTGGTTCATAAAGTTAACCTTGGTTAATCGGAGCTAGGAAGCGTCCGGTGGCCTCTCGGAGTAAAACGGATCGTTCGTCCGTACAATAGGTTAGAATTGCGCATGGGGTGGATCGTTAAAAAGGGCATTTAGTTACCTTCGTAGATTCATTAAGTCTCATTAGAGATGAAGTTTTGGAGTGCCCGGTGGCCTCCGAATCGATTTTAGAGGGAAAAATGATCGTTCATCCGAACGGTTATGTCGTTTCGCGTACGGGGTGGATCATTAGAAAAGGGTTCTAGTGCCCTTCAAAGAGATTTTTCTCTGACCTTAGAGTTGACCAGAGTCAAATGGGGCTCGGGGGTGCTCGATGGACTCTAGATCTGTACTCGAAGTGCTACCTAGGTTTGCGGTGGAAACGGGAAGTGCCAGGAGTATAAGGAGAGACTTAGGGCGTCCTAGAATGTGGTGTCTACAGTCCCCAAAATTAACCTCAACCTGCAGAATTGGTCTCACAACTTTAGGTTGTCAGAATTGACTTCGACTCTCAAAATTGGTCGTTATAACTCAAGGTCCTCATAATTGACCTCGTCCCAAAGAATTAGTCATCAAAACTTTAGGTCCTCGGAATTGATCTCGAACCGTAGAATTATTTGTTACAACCTCGACCCATAAAATTGGTCATATCCATCATAACTTTAGGTCCTCATAATTGATCTCGACTCGTTGAGTCATTCATCTTTATCTCCTTAGGCCTTCATAATTGACCTCGACCCACTGAATTAGGTCCTCATAATTAACCTCAACACCTTTTTGACCCACTGAATAGGTCATCCTTATCCCGTTATGTCCTCATAAATGATCTCAACCCTCTAAATCGATCATCCTCATCTCCTTAGGTCCTCAAAATCTACCATGACCCTATGAATTATTCACCCCCATCCTCTAGGTCCACAAAATTAACCTAAAATTCTCCCCCCAACATCGATGTAGTGTCTGTCATTCGATGACCTTCACTTGTTCCAAGATCACCCATCGAGGGGATCTCTATAGACACCCTATCCTAGACCTACCTAAGCACCTCTTTAGGTCCTTAGCACTCACTCGTTCACCATAAACCCTAGGTCATACTCCGAGAATCGATATAGAGACCCTTGGGCGCTCTCGGCCCTGTTTAACTTCGATAAACTCTCCATCTTGAGTGAAAGCTCAATGAATCTTCAAAGGTATCTGAATACCCTTTCTAACTCCCCCCCCCCCCCCTCGTGAGCGAATTGGACTTATGGTACAGACAAACAGTTCATTTTACTTCAAAAACTAATTTATAGGCCATCGGGCACTCCTGGGACCCGTTTGACTCTAGTTAACTCTCCAGATTGAGCGAAAGCTCAATGAATCTTCAAAGTGATCTAAATACCCTTTACTATGGTCCACCCCAAGCACAAATCGCCCTTATGGTTCGGACTAACGATCTATTTTACTCTAAAAATTGATCCAAAGGCCACCGGGGCCTCCTGGGACCCGTTGACTCCAGTCAACTCTCCATATTTAGTAAAGCTCAATGAATCTTTGAGGTTCTCTTAATCCCTTTTCCAATAGTCCATCACATGCCCGAATTGGCCTTATGGTATAGACGAACGACAAAACTTACTCTGAAGGGTCATTGGGCACTTTCGACCCCATTTGATCTTGGTCAACTCTCCGAACTGAACAAAGCTTAATGAAATCTTGAAAGGCATGGAATATCCTTTCTAATGATTCATCTCGTGCACAAATCTACCTCACAGTTTAGACAAGCGATTTGTTTTCCTTCGAAAACTTCATGTTTAATACTAACAGGCGCTTTTAGGCCCCGTTTGACTTTGGTTAACTTTTGAACCCGGAAATGTCTCAATGAATTCTTAAATGGCTCTGAATACCCTTTTCAATGGTCTGTCCCATGTGCGATTCTGGCTTATGATTTGCATTTTACGACCTTTTTTTGAAAAATTATGTTGGACTGCCAAATGGCACCCGAGGGACCTTCCTTATCGACAATGTGCATGAGGTGTTATGCCGATAGGCAGGTCTATACCCATGCCTAAGGGAACCCCCATTGGCCCTTACAAATAGAGGCCATGACCTCACTTTTAAAGGCACACTTGAACATCCCTCGCACCAATTAGAAAAACATTCTCTTAAATTTAAACTTGTTCCCTTTCTTAAAAAATCCCATTTTTCCACATTTCATTCCATCACTTTCTTACCTCAGTTGGTAAATACCCCTACCTCTCCATACCACTTTCATACCATTGCAAGATCGGCATATCTATATCCGAGATTAATATCAAGAATTCATAAGGAGGTCCAATTTTCCATTCTTATCTCTAATTCTCTCATTTTAGTATTATTTTCTTTATTTCCACTTTAGCTTTTTGTTTCATTACATCACATATATTAATCTCAAAACTTTATTAGTAGTATTTGCACAAACTCTATTTTCATTAAAAAAAATAGGATTCATCTATAAATTTCAAAAGAGGGATAGTCACCTCACATTCTCATTCTTAAAGCACATTTCTCTCTATACACACACACTAGAGAAATCCCCCAATTGGATTTATGGATTGAACTCCACCCTATGCTATCTTCGAACTATGTAGGTTGGGTTAGTCCCGAGATTTGAGTCCTCCTTTATGCATGTTTATAATATTTCTTTCGTATCATATTTTTTACGAGTTCATATTTTTACATGCTTGTATTAAACACTTTCTCTCTTCCATAGTGACTTGTGATTTGGCAAACACTTATATTATATTTTGAATTATTATTTTTTGGAATACTCTTAAGGATTAATTCATTCTGTCCTTTTCCATGATGAGAGTTGAATGATTCCATTCTTCACTCATATTATGCACATGAGAACACACTTCACGGATTCTAACAGGAGAAGATTAACACATTCCCATGAGAGGCTTAAAGGGCATAATGGGTTCCTAACACCTTTCCATTCCGTAACTTGGTTCCTGAACATTCGAACTACTTGGTTTCACAAGCATCCTTATTGTCATTGATGTTGTTCTCTTGAGGCGACGATATTTCTTTTGCGTGTTTTGTGCAAAATAGGTTAGTGACTCTATATCTACACATTATCCCCCACATTGACGATGGTTGAGTGTCCAGAGAAATGGCATAACCCTACGCGCGCACCGGAAGGAATCCGAAAAGGAAGCCCCTGGATGGCCATAATTTATTTTAATAAACAAATGGTTTCTTCACTATTGGGACTAAATAGTGGATTTTAGTATAAATAATATATTTTATTGTTAAATATAACAGTGGGTTATTAGTGTTTTCAACGGTATGTTCAAGTATTAGGTTGTGGATATTACTATTATCAATTATAGTTGTTATATGATTATGGTTATTATTGCACCATTTCATTCTATAATTCCTTTTCATTCTATATATATATATATATATATATATATATATATATATATATATATATATATATATATATATATATATATATTGTAGCACCCTACTAAGTGTTTGTGCTCAACCTTTCATTTGTTATGTATTTGGAAGCAGAATAAGAAAGATCGATTAGGGTGAGATATTATAAGGTATATCGTAATTTAATTGCTCTGATCAGCTAGACCATAAGGTGTGACACCCCGCCTAATAAAATACAGGGTGATCAGTCCTATACCAAATTAAAACAGGAATCCCAGTTGGATCATCCTTAGTATCACTGTCGAAAACTTTTTAAAACTTACTAACCACCTAGTATTCCAAAAGTTGGTGCCAATTTTAACTTTTTCATTTAACAAAATAGTACATGCGGAATTAAAATATAAATCACTCACACAACTGAATGAAAATAAACTGAATCATATATACACAACTTGCCGAGTAAATCACCGGCCACCAAAGAAATAATCCATTACAAATATTCAAAACCTGAATAAATTACACCTGAAAACTGTACCGAGAAGTCTGGGTGACAAGACCTAAATAAAACTGAAACTGATATAAGATTCCTACTCTAGGAATGAATGAATAAATGATGCGTCTAATCCAAACTCCTGCTAGCATCCATATATGCCGCAGCTCCGTGTCCCTGGAATAGAATATCAATCCTGGCGTCCCTGTGGCTGGACACCTAAAAGGTTTTGAAAATAGTTTTATAGCAAGGGTTAGAACCCAAAACATTTTGAAAATATTTAGCAAGTGAATTAACTGCAGTAATTTAAAATGCATGAATGCGCTTCATATATAATTTAGTGTCGCACTCCCTTGTGGACATTCTCACCCCTCCACTATTGTGCACACCTACCGGTTAACTTAACACCACCTAGTTGCGCTACCCCGTCCAACTAGTCCTGGTATAACCTTCCCTTGCCATACTACTCTAACCCGAGTATAATGATTTCCTGAATTATAAGTTATTTCACAATTAACTTAATTAATTCCTCTTAAATAGTAACATGTAACCGTATCACAAGTTATATAAAGTAAATCCATCCCACACTGTATTATTTCCACAAATGAATAACTTAATTAATTTCTCATTAATTAACAGCATATAATTGTAACCCGAGTTATATAAGGTAAATACATCACACACTGTATTTTCACCTACATATAATATTTACTACCATATTATACGTACCTTTACTTACATCCACACATATATCATACGTGTATCCATCCTTTCGAGTATACCCTCACCGGATGATTCACTCTAAAATGCTATCTCACTAGGTGTGCTCACAAAACCTATTTCCCCAAGTTGGAATCGCTCACCAACTTGGCCCAAAATATAAACGTAGTGGAGGTGATCATATTCCTTCCCTGAAAGTGAGATAAATCCCTCACCCATATATATACCGGACGCTATAACCTGGGGATATACTCGCCCTACTCCTCAAGCTAGGGGATTCACCCACATCGCATAACCTCCCTTGATAGAATTAGAGTATATTAATTGAATAGATATCTAGTCACCGATATTTACTATCACACACCAAATATACACGTATATATATACGATCGTTACACCGTATACATATACTACAAATCCCGGCTTTACCGTGTACTCAAAATCCCGTACACTGCCTGTAATTTAATATCACACATAATATATATACACATATATATATATATATACTATCACTACACTGTATATATATAATATAAACCCCGTCTTTACCGTGTACTCAAAATCCCGTACACTGCTTATAATTACCTGAGTCTGTGGCCCGACTCAACTTAATTAATTTTCTCACTTAATAATTTATCATCTTCCCGAGTATGTGGTCCGACTCTAATATATTTAACTCGCACCTTAATTTAAATAATACTTTCCCCGAGCCTATGGTCCGACTCTAATTAAATTAATTAACCCACTTATTAATTTAATACCTCCCCGAGTCTATCGTCCGACTCCAATTAAATTAATTAACACACCCATATTAATTTAACACTTATCCGAGTCTACAATCCGACTCTATTTAATTAATTTACACATTAATTAATTAGCACAATCCGATTATGTGGTCCGACCCTCATAAAATTAATTTACGCATTCATTAATCAACACAAATCCGAGTCTGTGGTCTAACTCTAATATAATTAATTAATACACCTATTAATTTAATCCTACCCGAGTCTATAATCCGACTCTAATTAAATTAATTATCACACCCCATTAATTTAATTCTACCCGAGTCTACAATCCGACTCTAATTAAATTAATTATCACTCCCATTAATTTAATTCTACCCGAGTCTACAATCCGACTCTAACTAAATTAATTATCAATCTTATTAATTTAATAACTTGGTGTCACCCAACCATTATCCCCGGACTCGCTCATTTGGCCCGTACCTCAATATTTTCCAAGTCAATGTTTCGACTCCAAATTAATTACTTTCTCTCAATAATAAATTTACTACTTTAATGCCATTTAACCAATATCCCCGGACTCACTCACTCGGTCCATTTTACATCTCATAATTTCATTATCACATTTTCACCCACAATGTGTCACACATTTATTTCCATAATTTACCCAATTATATTTACCTATAATTGTTAGCACACCCGGACTCACCCACTTGGTCCATAATTAAATATTTCACCTAAATTCCTTTAATAATGTAGTGTCACCCAACTACAATTCCCGAGTATCATTCTTTGTCCCAATATCAATAGTTGGATTATTTCTCCAAATTCGTTCACCTCATGACATACCGTTCACACCCTCCTAAACCCAATTATATCACCCTATAATTGTTAAGGAAACATATGTCCCATATAAATTTATCACCAAATAAAAGTAAGGGAATTAAAACTTAAATTAAACCCTCATTATAAACAAACTGGCCGAACTGCCAAATTCCTGGGACCCTCTATCGATCGAGCCCCCTGGGTCGATCGATCAAGCGAGTAGGTGGTTGTCTTTGAAATAGCGTTGCCAAAGCCGTTTATGAAAATAAACTATTTAAGCAACTCCGAAAGTTTGTTGAAGAAACTCTTTACTTAAAATCAAAACAATTTTGAACACAAGATGTGTTAACAAAATTATGTACGAGATATGGACAAGATTTGATAACAAGTTTTAGTAAACAGTTTAAAATGTTTTAAACTCAGCACACTATTAGAAAGGGATGAGAAGATGTAGAAATATTGATACTCAGATTTTTAACGTGGTAAAACCTCAACCTTGAGGAAACATCCACGACTCCCTCTACGGAGTAAAACAAAAACAATCACTAAAACAAATATATGAGTTACAACCTATTTAACTAACATGCACACAAAAACAAATCTATACAAGTTCAGGATTGTACCCTCTGGCGTCCTTAACTTTTCTGCAGATCTTGTTTGTTGATGTAGTTGTCTCAGTTTGTCAACTCTTCTTTGTTTCAGCACTTTACGTCGACTTATGTTCACCAAATCTTATAGCCAACACTTTCAGTGTTTGTAGTGTGAAGATGTTTGTGAATGGTGTTCTAAAACACATGCATGCACACACACACACTTATTAGTTACAGACGATCCTAACAAATCACATATAAAGTCTATATGCAGTGTATTTGTTATTTTTCTTTCTTACAAAACCAAGAACCTTTTCGACCTTTCAAACTAACCCAGATTCCACGGAGATCTTGCTTAAGAAATCGGTCAAGACCTTTCTCAATCAGTTTTGAAAATATTATGAAGATTGAGAACCCTCCAAGTGCGAATCCCACTAGGTCAGGTTAGGTTTTGTAAAAACAGAAATAGAAAAACATCTATTGTTGATCTTTGAAGAAGAAAAATGTTTTAACAGAAAACAATCAACAACGAAATTCTCAAGATGAGAAATAAATGCAGCTAAGTGTTCTGTGACATGAAAAACTTCAGATCTATGATTTCTATTGAAAAAGAAACAAGATCTGAGTCTATGTCTAAGTTGGAAATAAGATTTATGAACACAAGGATTTCAGCAACCCAAGATCTCTTAACCAGAACTCTCATAAACCTAAGAAAACACTAAGGATGGTGTTTTTGGTTATGGTGATTTTTCTGGAGAGGTAAGTAGTTTGGGCTTGAGAAGTGTTTGGACAAAGTTAGGGTTTCTAACTAGGGTTTGGTTTCTCTCTCTAACTTCTCTCTTCTCTCTTCTCTCTCTTCTCTCTCTCTCTCTTCTCTCTCTCTCTCTCTATTCTCTGAGACTTTGCAAAATGGCAAAAGCTTTCGAAGGCTGAGATGAAGGGTCTTTAAATAGGGAGAGGAGAAGATTCTAGAGCCTCGTTCAAAAACAATGGCTGAGATTGAGTCAAGCTCCATTGACTGCAATCCAAGGGCTCACAACAGGCGGTGGATTAAACAGACTGCGATTGGCTAAAGGGTTTACACTGGGATTCACTCAGACGACATGCAGGCCATCGATAAGGGTTGATCCAAGGGCTGTAAGCATGCGATGGTTTGTCTCAGTAAAGAAACACAGTTTGGTCCAATCAGAAGACAGCAGGTGTTGGCCTGTGAATGAAGGTAAACGCGCGTCCCAAAATAATTACAAAGCCAACCCTCAAGTCTCTAGCGCTTTCGGTTACTACCCAGAGTAACTTTAGGCCAATAAACACAACAATCCATATTTATATAATAACCCCAAGACTTTTTAAATCAAATTTTAATTAAATAAAACCTTGTTTAAAATATGTTTTAAATTCCCAAAAAATTATTAAAAATCAAATTGAGGGATTTAAACATACTCACAACATTAAAACACATAGGGGTGCAATATGATATGCAAGAATCAAATTCTAAGTGTGTGAGTGATGGCTATAGTCTTAGGATCATTACATGATAGATAGAAGAAGAAGCAACCCAATCTCTGAAGCTCTTTGGTTTCTAGGATAGACTCTATTTTGTCACAATTTCCAAACTAGATGAGCTCTTATACAGTCTAGACTCAAATGAGTCAAAAGTAAACATATGTCCCATATAAATTTATCACCAAATAAAAGTAAGGGAATTAAAACTTAAATTAAACCCTCATTATAAACAAACTGGCCGAACTGCCAAATTCCTGGGACCTCGATCGATCGAGCCCCCTGGGTCGATCGATCGATCGAGCAGGTGGTTGTCTTCCTCGGCTTGCAGTTTCAGCCATGATCGAATTTTCAAGGTTTTACCTCTCCATTTTCCAACCTTAAATGATGATTTTTAACCAATCAATTACTCCCAAAACAAGTCTCAATCATCTATAATTGTTTTAGCCTTCTTGATTCATACGATATCTCACTATATTTAAAGATGGGTATTCCATTTAAAATTCATAAATCTTGTTCTACAAACCATTTTCTAAATCCAGATTTCCCTCCAGTTTATATATCCGGATTCTTATTTCAAATCAAATATCTATACTCAGATATGTTCAACATAACAATTTTTACTATGAATCTCATTCAATAGTTTCATGAACAAAATCCCCATTTTGTACCCATTTATCTCCAAAACGAATTTTGGTTTACACATCACTATGATATGAAATAATTATCATCAATTTCCAAATCACAACAGTTAACCACTTGCCTGAAAGTGTTCGTAGTGTCTGATTCGTTGGCGTAGTCCCTCAATTTGGCTCCAAAATCCTCAAATTGGCTTTTGCTAAGCTTTCCCCCAATTTCACTCTCAAGCCCTAGGCTTAGAATTGTGTTGGCTGCTGATTTCCTAATCCCTCACTTAGGTTAAAATCCTCAATCCCGTTTTTCACCTAATGGGCTTAATTAAAGTGGCCCAACTCACCCCGTGTGGACCCGGCTATGCCCAAAAATACCCCGAGACCCAATTACTACCCCCGGATACTCTTTTCTGACTATCTCGACCCATTCGGACTCAACCGCGTACTCAAAATTGGCATCCAAATTAATTTATAAAAATCCTTATCTCACACCCAATTTAGCCTATACCGACTCCCGGCTGGGATAAGTGTATACCTCGTCATTAATACTCGAAATGACGTAATTAAATTATTACTATTCACTTAGTAAATAAATTTCCCTAAACATTAACCATTCACTCCCCGATTAATATTTAAATATATATTGCCATAATTAATTCAATTAAAAATTACAACACACAAGTAATTTAAAATTCTCGAATTAATTAAATATTAAATGCACAAAAAATACTGGGTGTTACATAAGGGTACACTTATGGGTCATGTACACTGGTTAATTATTTAAACATAATAAAACTAGACTTACATGACTACTTGGTAATTAACTAAATGATATCAAATGAACTAGGTATAAATCTTGGTACTCAAATAATTCGCAAGCTTCACCCAATTATAATCGTTTCAGGTCGAGTAAACCAACGTGTTACTTAATATCTGGATTAGGACGAGAACTTGAGGTTCCATTTGTAATGACCCTTAATCGACTGCACAAATTTTGATTTAGGGCATGTTTTATCAAAACTTCATCTCTAGAATTGAAATAACAATTGGAAACTTCAACCTTTAAAATTTAAATAGTGATTGAAAACTTCATGCCCCAAATTTTACTTTTGATAATGTATACATAAACATCTAGAGTCAAATAGTATGATCCAATTATCAGTTGAATTATAAATATAAAAAGTTTTAGGATTAAAAAAAATGCATGGTCAACATGAAAATAATTGAAGTAGGATCTGAATTATTATAAAAGCATAATAGTGCAAATTCTGTAAACATGCAAACCTCACAATTTTGTTTGATTTAATTGAAGAAAATATCTAAATTATGACACATAAATTCTTGTTTGAATATCATTTCCATTATATTTAAGTATTAAATACATAATATTCCTAATCTTTATAAGACTTTTATTAAAATCAAGAAATAAGGCTTTTATTTGAGTGACGAATACTTACCTCAAGGTCTGACTTGTATTCTTATACAAATGAAAATTGGATTGTAATAGGATACAGAGAAAACTCATGCATGCCGCTCACAATTTAAACGGTGTCTTGTAAATAACTCATGAAAAAAATATGGACAAAGAGAAAATATGAGAAGTTTTATAAATATTTATATTTATCATATTTAAGTGGATGTCCACTCCTATTAGGACTCTACCAACTTATACTATAAATAAGGGATACCCCTCATTATTGAAACACCAATTAATGAGAAACTCTTTATCTCTTTCAATTCTCTCTGTGCCCTATTTATCTTAACACGTTATCAGAACGAGTCTCCCTTTTTATTTTATAAATTTAAGGCCGCTTATTTTTCTATGTCGTCGATATCTTCGACGAGTATGCATCATTATTGTCATCAAATAATCTAAAAGTTGATTATATCATTATCCCTTTGGTATGTCTTCTTGCTACATTATAGATATATGCATATAATAATATATATGTTTAGTAATCATTCATATACATTGGTTTATTTATTGATATTTTCACATGAAGATATACTGCTTAATGTGATGGTTTTGTTTATCGAAATAAAAACAGTAACCCTAATAGTTATTTTGTTTTGCTTTCATGCGTGTTGTCTCTTGGATTGTTTCCTTTTACTTCTCTTAAAATTTTGTCATATTTAACTCATGATTACATTATGTTCGATGTAATTATTTTTTATCCTTATAAAATACAAAAGTTTCATACCAAGTAAATTATTCGGACTTGAATTTCGGTGATAAATATTAAATTGGGCCTCATGTTTCCAAGTTATTTAAATTGACACCTGAGCTATCATAATATATCTATTTTAATTTGGAACTAGAAGTTCCCAGCTACCGTTATAACTGGGGCCTGAAGTTCTCAATTACCCTTTAAATTTGGGATATGAATTGCTATTTAAGTTTTGGATCTGAAGTTCCAAATAATATATACACTCGATCAAAACCCAAAGTTTTGATTAATTATATCATAGAGTAAGAGACATTAAATGTCCCCAAATAATTTGTAATATGGACATAAGTTCCAAGTAATTTTTTTTAAAACCCTGATCAAAACCTGAAGTTTAGACATAATAGGGTAGGGACATTAAGGTCCTTATACTTAGTAAAATTGACCTGGAGTTCAATTATTTTATGTGTTAAACATGAAGTTCCCACAAATAAATAGCACGAATCTGAAGTTCTAATTATTAAAGTAAGGACTTAAAGTCCTAATTGCGAATATGATGTTTCAATTAATATTGAATTATTATTTTCCTTTATTATTGACGCAACTTAAAAAGTGTCTTAGTGCGTGCTTATATCGACTCAAGTATAAGTCGGTCGCTCAAGTAATAATCCGATAAATGAGTATCAAACACAGGGAATAAGACGAAGAAACATGACGACGATTAGGAAAGACACTTAACCCTCAAATGACTCAGAAAAATATAAGAAAAGGTGATGAGTGTGGAATTATACCTAAAAACTAATGCAATATAAATTAAATTAAAAACTAACTAAGCATGCAAAATGAACTAAGTTGGCCTTTAACTATATGCGAGAAAATGGAGTTGGGATACACTCCCCCGAACCGTCGGCATACACATAGAACATAAAAGATTCAAAAAGATAATTCTTCATTTAAAGAGATAGTAAATACTCTCTGAGCATTCGACATATGAGGACTAAATTTCGCACAGTATCAAATTAAAAATTGTATTTAATGAGGATGAGAAATTATCAAAACCCCAATTGCACCCTTAAACATTCTGGTTACCTAGGGCAAACGAAATTAAAAGGCCTACAATCTTTATCTTGATAAAGCTCAAACCTTTGATTGAGGTATTTCTTTTTATTCACTTTTAAATCCATATGTATATCCTAGGTTGGGTTTATGTACCCCAACCCGCTAAACACTTAGTCGGACATGATGTAAATACGAATAAACAGGAAATCTACGGTGCATGAAATCATTCATACTTTAAAAGTGTGATTAAACATGTAAAGGAGAATTATAACTAATAAATAATGAATCACAAACTAAAAGATGAGAGAAATTCAAAGCAACAAAGGAATATTACTTGTATTTAAGAAGGACCTTGAATTTTATGCCAAAAGATGAATAATTGTTGAACAAAATAAAACCTAGGGTTCTTATCCTCAAGAATCTCTCTAAATTATGTAAAAAATCCTGCCTCTAATGTTTGGTGATATCATAAGATATAACCCTCACGTTTTTTTAAGTTTTTGAACCATGCACAACTCTAATTTTGAGAAAAAAATAGAAAATCCGCCCAACCAAAACGGTCCGATTTTTCCTTCTTTAATGGGGAGAACCGGTTCAAAAAATACAGTATGACGAATTGGTTTGGTATTTTTGTCAACGATTCAATTTGCACATTCCAGTGAGGGGTACCGATTCGCTGATGGTGCTCTCGGTTCGGTTCGGTTCGGTTCGTTAGATTTTTCTTTCTTCCTTTTCTCTTGATTTCTTCTCAACATTGAAGCTTCATAACTTTTCACCCGGGACTCGGATTTGGATACCCTTTCTTCCTACATGCTTTTGGACTCGAGGTCTTCAACTTTCCTTGAGGTTCTGTGTCCGAATTCCTAGTATAAAATTACTATTGAAAACGCAGTTGGATCCCCGGATTTTAAACTTTCTTCAATTAAAATCAAACTTTGTAATTTCCTGCTTGTAAAAACTTAAGTAGATGCGGAAGCGTAAACGGAAGGATGATGGTTCAAATTCAAGTGTTAAAAGTTCAATTTTAACATAAACAGAATAAAGTGAATAATTAACTTAAACAAACCAAATAATTAATTATCACTAAAACTGATTAAGTCCAATTAAATTCAAGTCCTAGAATTTGCCTAAGTCATAATTATCAATTAACAAAGTTAGGCCAAACCAAATTAATGTAAGTGACTTGAATTAAACCAATTTTAACCAATATTTAATTAAAGTCCAATTTAAATATAGTGAGGGAATTAAACCAATTTTTATCTTGAATTAATCCTAAAGCATGCGTTCTAAATTTAGTGCAAGATAAAAATAAACAATGTCACACTACACCGCGATGTACGAGGAAAAACCCACTAACGGGAAAAAACCTCGGGACGGCCCTAGCCTCAAATCCACTAAAAACGGTATTACAAAATACAAGACAAAAGACTTACTTCCTAAACTCGAACCCTCTCAAGCCGTGATGCTTCTTCTTGTGTCGACCTCCAATTAGCGGATAACCAACGGAGCTCCACCGTGGTCTCGGACTCCTACCGATCGGGCAATTAGGCACACCGTCAATCAAATCTTCAAAACTCTCTTTGAATGGTGTAGAGAAAAACCGGTGCCAAAACAATCTCCAAGCAATTAATATTTATATAGAACTTGGATAAACATAATTGGGTGTAAACTAGAGTGTATATGAATTTTTCTTTGAAAGAATAACACTCAAAACATGATCTTTTTCCTTAAACAAATTTGGTCTCAAAATGCTCTCTAGGAGTTTGTATGGTATGAAAAAGATAGATTAGAAAAAGAGATTCCCGTTCATTAATAAGTCTGAAAAAAGTTGGTTGAAAACCAAGTGGAGAAGTGGGGAAAAACTGCCAAAAAACTGCTCAAAACTGTTCCCGCCTGGCATTCTCGTTCGAACGACTTTGACTGTCGTTCGAACGAGGCTTCTAACGAGCGACCAGCCTGGGCTCGTTAGAACCTCGTTAGATACCTCGTTAGAACGAGAAAGTCGTTCGAATGACTTATCTAACGACTGACCAGTTTGGTTAGAAAGCAGTCTCGTTCGAACGAAAAATCTCGTTCGAACGAAATTTCGAACGAGTTTCAGAAATTTTTGTTAAATTCTATTTTGGTCCAGAAACATTTATATATATTAATATAGAGTTCCTTTTAAATTATTTCTGAATTTAAACAAGGTTTTATTAAACCTAACACCCAAATAAACATTGTTTCAAGCTCCTATATAAATATAATTGCATTCATACCTTGGGAGCATGGAACTAAGTTGATGACGTACAAACGAGGCACATAAACTACGGCATGTTGATGATGCTTTATACTCTTTGCCGCTACGTCTTCAACAAACACTTCATAGGTCTTGAATATTACAATTAAATAAAATCCTATGAATAAATGTTTTTGTCTGGAATTGAGCCAAAACTATATATGGACTCAATTGGAAATTTGTGTCCTTACAAATCTCCCCCTTTGGCTATTCCGGGACAAAAACCAAAACAAAAATCCTAAAGGGCCGTCAAGCTCACTAGACTCAAAACATAACCCGCCCAAACTTGACTCAACCCAAGGATCAAAACTCTTTGCCATAGAACGATGCCACTTTAGAATAATTCCTGCACACTTAAGCAAACTCATCAAATGCATAGGGAATATCAAAATATTAAATGCAATTTAATTAATTACTCCCCCTCAAATAATTCTCCCCTTTAAGAAAACACATGACCTACTTAGAAAGACGTCTCTCCCTAAGATAAATCTCCCCCAAACTAGGATATGATAATAATAGGATTAGATACCATTTCTCCCCCTATCATCATTCTCCCCCTTTTTGGTCAGGAATAGACAAAGGATAAAGAATCAAAACATGAAAGCATATTGAAGCTTAAAGTGATAAGACATGAAAGCATATAGACAATAAAAGCAGAGCAAAGATAAACAAATATCATATATATATGTAAAAAAATATATCAATAGGACTATTGCATATATATATAGATATAAACACACACATGACACAAAATACAATAAGTTTGCACACTCGTATGGCATAAATGTGTCATATGGAAACGAAAGTGTAGGGGTGTGAACTAGCAACAATTAAATTTAGACCCAAACACTTAAGAAACGTTCACGCAGTTCTCATTTGATTGCAAACTTCATCACATTTAAATATAACCTCATGTGACAATATAGATTGAACTCGATGAACAAACATACACAATGCATACAAGCCTAGCATATTAATGATTCTACAAACCAATAGAGTCATGACATGAGATACGCAACTAGGATAAACGGACATTGTGCAAACCATTGATATACCATCCAATTCTCCCTCAATTTGCATTTATATTAATGTTGAATGAATATATCAATCAAACATAGGCCTTGGCAGTTTATTTTCCTTTTAATGCCATATATTCTGTTTTTAGGCCTTGGACCATGTATTTCTTTTAGGTCCATTTAAAACGGTGGCTTACTATTCGCAAAGGATCACTTAGTCCTTTCGGAGCCCTTCCCCGTGCATATTTATATTTATCATGTTTTCATTTTCACACAAATCTCACATGCAACGGATTTTGACATGCACTAGTCCTCCTAAGTTACAAGTATGTAGATGACAAGATTGGTAGGAGAACACTTCACAAAGCTCAAATATACATATGAAGTTAAAATTTCAAAAGAGCTCGTGCATGTGTGAAATAGAGGCATATGAAAATAGAATCCATTTAATCAATACAAAATCCAACTACTCCAAAAAAAATGGTAAAGAACATTTTAAGGATTGATAATCTAAACCAAAAGTTCTAGCCACGTGGGAGCGTTAAAGGAGGGATTCAAACACAAGTATATGCCACATAAAGTGTGTCAAACAAATATACACACAAAATAAAATCTTTTTGAGATTTTTAATTTTTTAATCAAAAATAAATATATATATTCTCAAAAGGATAAACAAAAATCATTTGAAACTTTCATTAAGCTCTAATTATCAAAAGATAAAGTCCAAATGATAAACAAAAATCTTTTTGTATTTTTCATTTAAAGCAAACAAAATGGAAGAAATATAATACAAAAGATAAACAACAATCATAATTCTAGCATGGGATATGCATGGATTAAAGATTAGAAAATGATTAAACAAGCATACATTTAGCATATGAATATAGCATGAAATACAAAAGCTAAAGTATGCAAATACTAACACATTCATCATTTAGATTTAGCATGGGAGGAAGCATGTGAAAGTAAATGAGAATCAAAATCCCTATTTTGTAAGGCAACCAAATCGGATTTCCTAACCCAAATTAATGAAGAATAACAATCTTGGGGTGTAGGAACATTAGCTATCGTGGTTACTTTACAATGGGATTTTCTAGGAATTCGTTTAAGATCAAAACAAAATTTCCTAAGATGACCTTTTCGACCACAATGAGTGCAAGTAAAAACATGTCGAAAAGATTTACTTAAGGAGTGATCATTAAATGCATTCCTAGTTGATTTTCCTAGAATGTTGGTTTTGACTTTAGGGTTAAATTCATTACAAGTATTGAAGCCTAAACCAAAAGTGTCATTTTTAATTTGGACCGTTCCTAACATTTTATCAAGTTTTTGCGAACGACATTCCAACTCAAATTTGACATTACTAGAATCTTTTAATTTATTTTCCAAATCTAAAATGGTAGATTCTAGTGAAAAATTTCGCTCTTCAAAAGCAAGAAGCTCCTTTTTCAAGGATTCCATTAAATTCCTAAGGCTATTTCTTTCGCCTTCTACATATTCTAGCTTCTCTCGAAGAGTCCTCTCACGTGTCCTAAGGTCTTCTATTAAGGCACTTTCATCAATGACCTTGACACTTTCTCTTAAACTCGCTTCTAACTTCAAATTAGCCTTTTTCAATTTGATAGATTCTTTATATAATTCATGAAAAGCATTTTGAAGTTCACTCTCATCAACCTCTTCTTCATTTTCACTCTCTCTTTCTTCTTCACTCTCACTATCATCAAAAATAAGAGAATCATGTACAATGACCTTGGAAGTGGCATGTGCTATCATTTCATCATTAGACGAGTTCTCATTATCACTCACATGTCTTGCCATAAAAGCCACAAAATTTTTCTTTGTGGGGGAATCGGGCTTTTCTTCCTTATCACTATCACTAAGGGTCGCATTATATGAAATGGGTCGTTTACCCTCTTTCCTTAGTTTAGTGGGGCACTCAAAAGCCCTATGGCCATAACCTTCACAACCAAAACATTTATTAGACTCGTCCCTATCAACATTTTCATTACTAGACTTAGGGATCTTTTCGGCTTTAGAAATCTTCTCGCTTTTATCATGTTTAGAAGATTCAAATTTCTTAAAATCATTTTTAAATTTATCTTTGTTGAATTTAAGAAATTTTCTAAATTTACGAGCAAATAAAGCCATATCTTCCGAGTCACTATCACTCTCGCTCTCTACTACTTGTTTGACCTCTTTTCGGGCTTTTAAAGCAACGCCCTTTTCAATTTTCTTTTCATTTTTAGAGGGAAACATATCCAGTTCATAGGTTTGTAAATCACCTACAAGCTCTTCTAATTTCGTAGAGGCTAAAGTGGGTAAAGAATTTAAAACGGTCACCTTTGGAATAAATCTATCGGGTAGGGACCTTAAAATTTTCTTTACGACACGGTCGTCAGGTATTTTCTCTCCCAAGTTAAAAGATGAATTAACTATATCAGAAAGTCTAGCATAAAATTGATCAAAAGTTTCTTTTTCATCCATTTTGATAGTTTCAAATTGAGTGGTGAGGTTTTGGAGTTTAGAAGCTTTAACGACACTCGTTCCTTCATGAGTTAATTGTAAAATATCCCAAGCTTATTTAGCGGTCTCACACGTCATAATGCATCGGAATTCATCCGGTGTGACAGCGCTAAATAAAGCATTTAAACCACGGGAATTAAAATTTGCTAGCTTAAACTCATTTTCGGTCCATCTATCGACGGGTTTGGGAACACGTTCATTTTCAATAAGATGAGTTGGTGGGGAGTACCCGTTAACAATAGACATCCAAACTCTCTCGTCGATAGATTTTAGTGCCGATCTCATTCGCGCTTTCCAATACGCGTAGTTTGAACCATCAAAAATAGGAAATTTTGAAAATGGGGAAAAATCCATTTTAGCCAAAAAAAAATTAGAGGATCTTTAAAGAAATAATTTATCGTTTTTGGCTCTGATACCAATTTGAAAACGCAGTTGGATCCCCGGATTTTAAACTTTCTTCAATTAAAATCAAACTTTGTAATTTCCTTCTTGTAAAAACTTAATTAGATGCGGAAGCGTAAACGGAAGGATGATGGTTCAAATTCAAGTGTTAAAAGTTCAATTTTAACATAAACAGAATAAAGTGAATAATTAACTTAAACAAACCAAATAATTAATTATCACTAAAACTGATTAAGTCCAATTAAATTCAAGTCCTAGAATTTGCCTAAGTCATAATTATCAATTAACAAAGTTAGGCCAAACCAAATTAATGTAAGTGACTTGAATTAAACCAATTTTACCCAATATTTAATTAAAGTCCAATTTAAATATAGTGAGGGAATTAAACCAATTTTTATCTTGAATTAATCCTAAAGCATGCGTTCTAAATTTAGTGCAAGATAAAAATAAACAATGTCACACTACACCACGATGTACGAGGAAAAACCCACTAACGGGAAAAAACCTCGGGACGGCCCTAGCCTCAAATCCACTAAAAACGGTATTACAAAATACAAGACAAAAGACTTACTTCCTAAACTCGAACCCTCTCAAGCCGTGATGCTTCTTCTTGTGTCGACCTCCAATTAGCGGATAACCAACGGAGCTCCACCGTGGTCTCGGACTCCTACCGATCGGGCAATTAGGCACACCGTCAATCAAATCTTCAAAACTCTCTTTGAATGGTGTAGAGAAAAACCGGTGCCAAAACAATCTCCAAGCAATTAATATTTATATAGAACTTGGATAAACATAATTGGGTGTAAACTAGAGTGTATATGAATTTTTCTTTGAAAGAATAACACTCAAAACATGATCTTTTTCCTTAAACAAATTTGGTCTCAAAATGCTCTCTAGGAGTTTGTATGGTATGAAAAAGATAGATTAGAAAAAGAGATTCCCGTTCATTAATAAGTCTGAAAAAAGTTGGTTGAAAACCAAGTGGAGAAGTGGGGAAAAACTGCCAAAAAACTGCTCAAAACTGTTCCCGCCTGGCATTCTCGTTCGAACGACTTTGACTGTCGTTCGAACGAGGCTTCTAACGAGCGACCAGCCTGGGCTCGTTAGAACCTCGTTAGATACCTCGTTAGAACGAGAAAGTCGTTCGAACGACTTATCTAACGACTGACCAGTTTGGTTAGAAAGCAGTCTCGTTCGAACGAAAAATCTCGTTCGAACGAAATTTCGAACGAGTTTCAGAAATTTTTGTTAAATTCTATTTTGGTCCAGAAACATTTATATATATTAATATAGAGTTCCTTTTAAATTATTTCTGAATTTAAACAAGGTTTTATTAAACCTAACACCCAAATAAACATTGTTTCAAGCTCCTATATAAATATAATTGCATTCATACCTTGGGAGCATGGAACTAAGTTGATGACGTACAAACGAGGCACATAAACTACGGCATGTTGATGATGCTTTATACTCTTTGCCGCTACGTCTTCAACAAACACTTCATAGGTCTTGAATATTACAATTAAATAAAATCCTATGAATAAATGTTTTTGTCCGGAATTGAGCCAAAACTATATATGGACTCAATTGGAAATTTGTGTCCTTACAACTATTTTGCCCTTGACTTTTATTTTTTCTTTCTTTCTTGATTTTGAGTTTTCTCCTTTTCTTCACTTGTATAAAATACCTGCAAAATGTAAGAAAAATACACGAAACTCAATGCACTATATAGAAGAGGTCATTATTAAATATATGAGATAATTTAACTTAATTTACATTGCATAATATGATAAAAGCCTCTAAATTATGAGGATAAATATGAAAAATTTATGCCCAATCAAACCCCCCTAACTTAGAACTTTGATCATTCTGAGCAATGTAAAAGAATTAAAGTAAGGTCCAACACTTAGCAAACATGTTATTAGGATAGAACAACTCTTTTGCGGGTAAGCGATTGCATTTAGTGTATGCAACAAGCCTTTAAACCCGTAGGTTGCCCTAGTAGGACAAGTTGTATCTCGTGAGGGTTTGCAGTGAATATACCCACAGATTTCTTTTGTGACTCAAAGAAAAATCAAAATACTTAAAAATTGTGCAAATTAAACTTTTCTAAAAGTTGTCACCATAAATTTATATTCAATAGTCTCAACCTGTAGTGTGTGTGTGTGTGTGCAAAGTCAAAAATTAAACAACTAACTTCCACCGTTTGATTATTACGTCACTTTTTGAAAATTCATTTGGATTCAAATTCTCTCGGGATACTCTCGCAAACGAATCACTTGGAATGTGGCTTGTTTCTCTCAGTATGCGTGACTTTTAAGAGTAAATAAAATGGCCATAAGGTCACGCACATAAATTTTAAAGACAAAATTATTTGAGGTGAAAAGATCTCATCATTGGAACACGGTGATTGGAAAATAGGAAACATCATCGCTTATTCACACCAATTAATCTCTCTTAATATCTTTTTATGTCTTAGCTCTCCACGTGGTAATTAATTTAGAAATTCGAACTCGGTTAGGACTTTCAAGAGTTTTAAGGTGTATTGGGTAAAATTGGGAATGGTTAGGGAATTCTGAATTGAAAAGTTTTCTCATGATGTCCGTTAGTGCTTTTTCGGGCATTTGCTCATTTTTTTTTCTTTTTTTCATTTTTTTCTATTTCAGTTTTCACATTTTTCTTTTCCTACTATTTTTGTTGAGCATTTTTCTTTTATTCTTTTTTTTTCTTTCCCTTTTTATGCACTTTTTGGACGTAATTGATAAATGTTCAATTTTCTCAATTCCGGGTCAATTGGTTTTTCGGGTTAGAAACGAAAAGGGGAATTCTTTTTAGGCTCAAATTGGGTTGCAAAAGGGGAAAATTTTTCACTAGTTTTTATGGCCAATATTTTGGGGTAAACAAACTGTAACAACCCGTCCTTTTGGAGACAATTAAATTCCATAATTAAGTATAAATTGACAATTTGGAGAATTTCTCGAAGTAGTGATTTTTGGGACTTTCGAGGATTAGATGATTTTCGATGGGTGTTATAATTACTTTTAGGACTAAATAGGTCGATGTATTTTAATAATATATCACCGTGGGGTAAAGTGACAAAAAGGTAAGATTTTGATTAGAAAACTCGCATTAAGTTATATGGGTTAGAATAGTGATTTGCGGTCAAGTACCTCGGATGGAAATTTTGACTACGCCGTAAGTCTCTGAATGTTCGAGATAGTCGAAAAAGAGTGTTCGATTGTCGAAATTGAGTTTCGGGAAAATTTTGGAGTTGAATAGGCTCGTAATTGAGTAAACGAGTAGTTTTTGGGTTTTAGGGGGTTAAACCCTTTTCTTCTTATATAAAGAGGGGGAGAGGGAGAAAAAAAGAAAGAAAGGAAGAAAAGAGAGAGAAGAGAAAGAGGAGGAGAGAAAAGAGGAGAACGAGGGGATTCCGGCCAAACTCCGCAGGATTCGGCTCGAGGTCGTCGAATTATATCCACGAGGCAAGTGTTTACTTGCTTTATTTACTTTTGAGCATAAATCTCATATCGTAGTTTGGTATAAACAAACCCTAAAGATTTTGGGTTGGGTATTCGTGAATAAAACGGGTTTTCGGGAGTTAAAATGAATAAACCCCTATAATTTCATAATTGGAGAAACTTAGAAATTAATCAAAATAAATTGGTGGTTTAGGGTTCTATGATGTTTAGAACCCTTAATATATGTTTATTTGTAGTTGGTTGAGGTTGTAGGACGTTGGGTGAGGCGAAAAACGCTTGGGAGAAGCTTTAATGGCCGAAACCGTCTCGGAGAAGACGATGAATAGTAGGACTTGCGTGTTAAATGAATCGATTCGACCAGGGGGAATCAATTCATCTCTTGGTCAAAAATTAAATTTGTAGATCTCTTCGATGCGGTCACGTGGGCGTCGACCGCGTATTTTTTTGATTTGTTTTGGATTTATAGTGATTTTTCTACGGAAAGTTGTCCGAGATCGAAATAGTCAGTTAGAAATTAAGGCTAGAATTATTTGGAGATAAATATTAGGGTTTCTCAAATAGAGTGTTAGGACCTCTAAAGGAATTGATGAGAGATGAAAACTTTGGGTTTGTAGAAATAAATCCGAGTTATAATTTAAATGGAGATTGAATTGAGTTTGGGGTTTTTGGGATATATATAAAACCTAGGTAGATTTGGGATTTTCGGACAAGACGAATCGATTCGGACCAGCCGAATCGATTCAGTAAGAGACAGTTTGAAAATAGAACCATTTCGAATCGATTCGGACAAGTCGAATCGATTCGGTACCCTGCGAATCGATTCGGACAGGCCGAATCGATTCGGTACTGGAAGACTTTTGAGGTTTTCTCCTTTTAAAGTTTAGGGAGATTTAAACTATGGTTTTGGAGATTATTATCGGGGATTCTAGATATGATATTAGGACTCCTAGATAATGGTATTGAGGGTGAATAAATCCCGGGATGAAAGAAGGAACCTCGGTTTAATTTAGTGTACGATCTGGGGTATGGATTTAATGAATGCTTGGGAATACTTTTGGTTTAGTATCATGCGTAGGTGAATGCATGATTTTGATTCTTTGAGAGAATCTTTGGGATTAATAGTCATCGTTAGATGTAATTGGCAATTATGGACATATATATATATATATTCGAGGATGAATATATGGTATATATATATTATGTGATTAAAGTATATATATGATGTAATATAAATGACTTTTGAAAATGTAAATGTAAATGTTTTCAAAAAGGAAAGACAAATGATTTTCATAAATAATAAAATATGGATACACACCTCTCTAAATCTCTATCATAAGGGAAGTTGCATACGTATGGTGATGCCCCCTAGCTAATGAATGCAGGGTGGATATAGTCTTATAGGACATATGAGCGATTATTGTTTCTGCGCTGGTTAGGAGATTTTGGGTGTGGTCTTGACTATGCCGTAGGCATATGGCCGCTTCTCGACGTTGGTAGGTTCCCAGGTTGTCTTGTTTGATAGGCCCTGAAAGATGATAGCCATTTAGGGGCGCGTCCAGTGGGGAAACCCGGAGGGGCGATCTTAGATTTGTTAAAGCATTTTATGATAATAAAATGGCTTTAAATACATTTCCTGGATGGAAGTAGGGAAATGGGATAATTGTTTTGGCTTCGGATACGTTTCCCGGATGGAAGAAGGGAAATAGAAGCATATGATATGATCAAAGCATTTTTATGATAATAAAAATGGTTTTGAATACATTTCCTGGATATAAGAAGGGAAATGGGTTGTTGTAAAACGGAAAAGAATTTTTATGATAATAAAACTGGGTTTTAAAAAGTTATATGATGTGTTAAAGAAATTCATGATAATTAATTGGCTTTTAAATATATTTCCTGGATATGAGAAGGGAAATGGAAAGTTTTGAAAGAAAAGGAAGTTAAGTAAATGAATTCTCATTCCGGGAGATAGATCCGGATGTATATGGTAATATGATATATATAATTTGGGTACCGAGGGTTCAATGGATCCCGACGATTGACCTTGCTACATAGTAGTGTATCAGGGGGGTTCTTTGTTTGGATTTCGCTTTGCGAGACACCCCACGCACGAATATGGCATTGTGTTGAGACTGGAGAGAAGTTTAGCCCTTAGTACATTTCTTGGACTATCTAGGGTGATAGTAGTTGGGTGATAGACTAGTTTAGCAAGGTAGCTTGACTAGGATGTTTAGAGGGATGCGCTAAGAGTGCACTGTTAGTGGAGAGGTGAGGGGTATCTCATGGGAGTACGATACCAAATTTAAATATGAGATAAAACCTTTTCCTAAAAATAAGGCATTGATGCACTTGCTAAATATTTTCAAAACTCGGGCTCTGGCCCGTTTTTCTACTTTTAATTTCTTTCTATATATATATATATTATATAGGTGTCCAGACACAGGGATGCCTGGATGGCACATCTTCCGAGTCAGGCATCAGTTGTAGCAGCTGTGGATGCGTGCAGGTTTTGATAGCCACTTCCATTCTTGTACTCTAGATATGAGGTACCGTATAAATATTCGGACCAATGGTCCAACTGCATTTATTTATTCTTTTAAAGCAGCATTCGATATGGTTGTATATTTTGACCGAGTGTTCGGTTATTTTATTTTATTTTATTTCAGTTTCATTTATGTATAAATTGTGTGGATGTTTTATTTATAGTTGTTAAAAAGAGTAGTTAAGTAAAATTTTCACACCGTCCTAATAGGTTATTAGTAATTAAATGGATTTTCGACAGTGATGCTAAGAATGATCCATATGAGACTCCTGTTAAAATTTGATATAGGAGTGATCGCCTGGTATCTTATTTGGCGGGGTGTCACACAAACGATGGCCTAACTTCACTTATTCGAATTACTGATTATTTTACCATATGCGTCTCAAGAATAATTTAATTTAGAGATATTTTAGCGCGTTTTCAAGACAACATCTCACACGTTTCCCGTAACCAATCAAAACAAAGGAGTTGAGATCTTCAACGACTTATTTTAAGCTAAATTGAACTTTGAGTTAACCATTAACTCGGATTGATTTAATTACTCGAAAAAAGTGAAAGGCTCAAAGTCTCGCCGGGTTAAGTAATCTCCACACTTATTCGTTAAGTCGTCAATTTTCACTCAATTTCCATCTTTGATCAATTTCGGCTTAGTGCATTTGAATTTTTATAATTTGAGACTTCAAACAAATTTTTAGTGATATTTTTGAAAAAATTTAAATTCCAGTATTTATTTTTTTTGAAGAAAAATATTTTTGGCTTTTTCAAAAAAATTCAAATTTTTTGAAATTTTCTAATTTTTTTAGGGGGGGGCATTTTCAAAATTTATGAAGCTTTTAAGATAAACACTTGTCACCCCCCCCCCCCCCCCCCCTCCAACTTAGACTTTTGCATTGTCCTCAAGCAAAGGGAGTAAAATCTAAAGAAGAAAAAGAATAAGGGAGAAAATAAAATGAACAAATATTAAAATACAATAAGACACTATATAACTCCAACACACGACTCAAAAATACAACAAAAACCACTCCATACGCGTCGGGGGTGGGACAACCGCTCTCTTTCCCCTAAGACTTAGCTGACCCCCTGTTCGGGGTCTGATACTCTCCTCGTCTCACCCATCCTCACATCAAAAACAAATAGTCAGAACAAATTGGGACCAACCCCATAGATAAGAGGGACACCTTGAGGCTCGTGATGACTGAGGTGAATGGGATCCTCGTAGGGCCCAATCGAATTGCAACATATTTTTTTCGACTTGGAGGGGACATCCTGGTCAAAATTGGAGGGAATGGATAGGCCGGGCTCTAAATCGGACGAGACTCGAGTCCTATCCTCTATTGCATCCGATGACTCAAATGGCATAGGTGGATGGTCATGAAGAAGAACCTCGTTTGTCCTATTTCTCCTTTCACTCTCTTCGACGTGACCACATGACTCTAATAGTTATTGGACTTCAACAGTGAAGCTCTCATCCACCGGTATGAATTCTTTCCCATGGTCCTCTAGGCTCATAAGTCCTAACTATCTTTCTCTCTCTCTCACCTTCTAAATCCTCTCACTTGATCCATCTCCAAATCTTCTCTCCTGCTCTCAACTTCAGTCACAGAACACGTCTTCTCGACCCCTAGCTCATTATCAGAATTATCTCTCTCACACGACGTAACACAACATACCCATAACGGCTCTCTCGTGTGAGTCCACTCGTGCTCTTGTACTGTTTCTTCAATAAGATCTGTCTCTTGAGATTTTCCCTTATCACTCTCGGGCTTGGTGATGTTAAAGATATTTTTTTCAAGTGTCATGTTCCCGAACGTGAGTTGCATTTGTCCATTTCAATTGTTGATTAATGCATTAGCCGTAGCTAAGAATGGTCGGCCAAGAATGACGAGAACATGATTACTCGGTAAAGCTGAGGGCTCCTCGTCCCAAATGACAAAATCTATCGGGAAGTAGAAAGTGTCAACTTGAACAATCACGTCCTCAATAACCCCCTGAGGTATCTTCACTGAACGATCTGCGAGTTGAAGAGTCATCGTTGTAGTCTTAAATTCCCTCAAGTCTAACTGCTTATAGATAGAATATGGGAGAATGTTAACGCTTGCCCCCAAGTCTATTAGCGCTCTCTCAATTTGGTTCTTCCCCATAATGTACGAAATAGTCGGTGCATCCGAATCTTTAAATTTTGGTGGAAGATCGTTTAGCAGTACGGAACTGACGTTATTTGTTAAAAACACATTTTTCTTTACCTTTAGCCTATGTTTCACCGTGAGTATGTCCTTAAGGACTTTAGCATAGGCAGGATTTTTCTTTATGGCATCGAGAAAAGGTAAGTTAATCTTTACTTACTTAAGAACGTCTAAAACATCATCATGAGAGGTTTCCTTGGAGTGGGATACTAACCGTTGAGGTTATAGAGGAGCAATGGGAGGTTTTACAACTACCTCAGGCCTAATTGTGTCATTATTACTACTCCTTCCTAAATGGACATCTTCGGCCTCTATCGTGTCGGGAGAAATCTCATTATCATTTTGCTCGTCGCGTGGAGGAGGGGACAATTGAACTACTATCCCACTACGTAGAGTGGTAATTGCACAACATTTCTCTTGATGGTCATTGGATATAGAGATAACACTAGATTGACCTTGGGCCAAAAACTTACCCTTCTCTTGGATACTCAATGATGCTTGCAACTTTGAAATGTTTGCATTTATCTCAAAAAACATCCGGGTGTTCTGCGCATTGGTTACTTGTTGCACTTGCATGAATTGATTGATTTTATCCTCGAAAGTTCATCTCGGTGGGGTGATATATGGCGCAGGAGGTGGTGCTTGCAGGTGTGGAGCTTGTTGAAAGTGCGGAGGAGGTGGTGGAGGAGGGTCAACATGTGAATTAGGATTCAATGCGGCATTTGGTTTCCCGTAACTAAACCCGGGATGGTTCCTCCACGAAGGGTTATAAGAATTCCCGCGAGGGGAATTAAAATTATCCTTATAATTTCGTATCGCTCCCACTTTCTCTTGAAGCATAACTTTTAAGGCGGATATCGTCGAACAATCCTCTGTTGAATGTCCTGCCTCACAAATTGCACACACCTTCTCTCTTGATTGAGTGGATTCGGGTGTTTCTCTTGCCCTTAATTCGACTACGTCTTTGAATTGTTTAGCAAGTTGGATTATTTGAAGTTGAAACTCAGATTCTTTGCCCAAATGATATAGTCCGAACGCATAAGGAATGGTTGACATTTGTCGAATCTGGATTTGGACGTTAGGATTGGATGTGTCACACGCTTAAGTAGTCTCGGAGACATACTTAACGTGGGCCTCTGCATCATTTGTATCTAATCCCCAAAACGGTCCCTCACACGTTGTCTCAACGAGTTGTTTAGAAGCTATGCTTAGTCCGTGGTGAAGAAAGATATGAGACGATACATTTCAAAACCATGGTGTGGACATGTATTAACTAGGACGTTGAAACGTTCGTAACATCGATCAAATGGTTCGTTTTTTAGCCAATGTTTCACAGTTGAGGTTGAAGGAGAGTGTGGAACATTTTGCTTGAAAACTTCTTGGATTACTGATCTTCATGGATTTTTAGGAAAAATTTATAATTCCTTTTTTAGCGCATAATATCAAGCTTCATAAATATTTTGAATTTTCACGATCACTTCGATATTTGTGCCCTTTTTCTTCTTTTAGCCGTCGAAAACGCAAACGTCTTTCCTGGTAATAATTGTTTTTCTCTATTCTCGAGGTAAAGTATTTAAGTGCGACAGAAATCCTATCATTTTTCACTTTTCAAATTTGTATCTCTGAACTCTTCATCTTCTCTCTATCTTGTGCCTTCGTTCTTTCCATCGTTCATAGACAACTGATCTCTATTTCATTTGTAAGATTTTCTTCCTTCTTCTTTATTTTCTTTATTTACCATGGTTTATCTTGTTGAATCATTAGACAAATTTTGATCTGAGTTTTCAATCCCTTCATGGGTTATCTTGGAATAACTTTCTTATCCTTGTGATTTACTTTCTTTGGAGGAGGGACACTGGTTCCCAAGTCTTTTTGTAGCTGAGTGTGTTTTTTCTTTCCCGCCAAATCCCCTGTGTTTGGAGTTTTACCAATATTTCGATATTGTACCTATAAGAGTAGATCCAAATACATGGAGGGTAGTTAATGGCGTATATAAGTTGAATCAACTTCATGGAACTCGTTTGGGAATTCCAAAAATTATGTATTGCTATAGATGGGTCACTAGCGACAATACTTTCTATTTAAAAACTAGGTTTTCGAATAGAGAATTAGTTGTCAATCTTCCCGATGCCAATATGGATTATTTTGATCATGGGGTTGTGATGAAAAATTAGCAACACCCTTTATTAAGTGGAGATGACGTGTAACAAGGTCCCCGATGTCCGCTTTATGGCAATGGAATAGGTTATTTTTTTTATTTTTTATTTTTTGAAATCTTGTTTTCTTTGTATTCGATGAAATGCACCACTGACATTTGATTTTGTTTGTTACAGTTGACAGTAAAAGAAAACCTCCAAAAGAAACCTAGGTTAATATAAAGCATTTAAAACTTATCTGGAGTTTGCATCAATCTGTTGCTGGGGAGCACGTTAGATCTGCTTCTTATTTGTTGTAATACAAAAGCTACACTTCATCTTTTATTGCTCGTCCTCGTCCTGTGGTGGTTGATCTTGACCAAGTACCAACCTCTGAAACCAGTGTGGAAGGTTCTTCTTCTGACTTAAGCATTCCCATTACTGATCTGATGAAGAAGGGAAGAGCTCCTGCCTTTTTTGACAAGTCTGCCTTTTGCCACTGTGGAGGCTAAGAAGAATAAACAATATGTCCTAGATGAGGGGACAAAGAATATAGATGTACCCCCTCCTCTGCTGCTAAGGAGGCTGGCAAGAAGCCCCCTATGCCTCCGAGTAAGACTGTTGTCATCTCACCTTCGAGTGAGAATGTTGTCATCTTACCAATAGAGACAACATCTTTAATCAAAATAGTTTATGCTCATTTGAGGAGAATAAAAAGAAGTTCTTCTGAGAGACTTGTTAAACCTATCTCTAAATCTTCAAAAGTTGAAGGTGGTAAGATCCTGGACTGATCTAGAATCCCAAGGTGTTGAAGACACCTTTTCTCGTGAGAAACTTACTACACTAGTTGCTCAACACATTACTTCGGTAAGTATCATTAGCTTGACTCCTTTATTTTCTAGTACTATATTCACATATTGACTCAAGATTCTTCTTTTTTTCATCTTGTGACCTGCTTCAATAGTATTTTGAAGAAGGATGAAGCCATCAGGGCTTCCAGCGCCTCGAGTGGAGTAGAATAAGCTTTTGCTGGACTAACCCAGTCTTTGAGGGAATCACGTCAGAAGTACGAGGAAGACAAAGATGCTTGAGAAAAGTAATTGAAGTCTGTTGAAGCAAATCGAGATCAGGCTGTGACTGCCTCCACAGAGTTGGAGAAGAAATTGAAGAAGGCAGATCAGAGTAACAAGGAGCTTGAGGTCAAGCTTAAATCTACTGAGAAAAATGTTACTAAGCTCCAAGATGTTGAACGACATAAGACAGAGGTGGAAGAAAAATTAAAGTCTGCGGAGGAACTCCTTAAGGAAAGGACCTCTTCGGAGAAGGTAAAAAGGAAAGCTGCAGTTAAAAAATCATTCTGTGTCGGTTGGGATAAAGGTTGGAACAAGGGCCTAGATGTCATGTCTTCTCAAATGGAGTATGTCAGTGTCAAATATTTTAGGGATGGATGGGTAGCAGCCTTGAAGAAATTAAACGTTGCTAAAAATTCTGAATTGTTCCAGGAGCACACTCATGGCCCTCCCCCCTCTCCTCGAGAAGAAGAAGAAGATGATGATGAAGCAGCTTCAGATGAGTCTTACTTGATGATAGGAGAGCAGGTCCCTGTTGTTGTTGTTTCCCAACCCTCAGAGCAAGTCCAACAAGCTAGCACATCTACCGAGCAACTACCCTTGCCCTCCGAGTAACAAACCCCTTCATCCACGCCTTCTATCGTAGGAAACAAGGAAAAGGTGTAAAGTTGTTTGGGTCTTTTGTTTTGATGTTTTCGTGAATGTAACTTTGAACTATGTTTTCCTTTATTATGATGAATAAAATTTGAACTTCTGTTTTTCGTCTTGGATTTCTCTCTTACTTGCTCTGTTCACATCATTGTTGATTTTATTTTATTCTTCTCTTTGCTAGTTTATGGCCAGGATGGAGATCTTATCAGCTCATGATACAGAGTTGATGAAGAAATGCAATGACTATTTCAAAGCTGTGCAGACCTTAATGAGGCCCAGATAACTGACATCCTTGGATCAGGTGCTTCTGACCGAGCAGTTGAAGCTTACCAATACTTGAAGTGCTTACTTGATCGTGTTGTAGCTGACAATGTGGCCTACTACGAGATGATTGAAGATCTCCAAGGAACAATCGAGGAACTCTAACAGCAGTACAAAGAATCCACCACACTTCTGCATCAAGGCTATGAGAAAAAGTAGCAACAATTGAGTGCTGATAAGGGATATGACAAGTTCATTTCTGCTCATGAGAAAAAGGAGAGTGTTCTGAAGCTTGAAATTAAAGAGCATAGACATATTGCAAAGTTGTTGGAGCAGGAGAACATTGCTTTGCATGAGGAAATAAAATAACTCAAATCTGCTGCCTCATTTTGGGAGCCTTGGTCCTCATTAATGATGAAGGTTTTTCCTTCTTGGAGGTAGAAAATGCTAACTTACGAGATGAGTTAAAAACTTTGAAACAAGCTCGACCCTCCACATCTACTCGTGGTAGAGAAATATCTTCTCGTGGATGAGCAAGGGCTGGTCGGGTCACCATTGAAGAAGTGAGAACTCAGTCGACTTTTGAGAATCAAGTCGTTCAGTTGATGGCGAAGCGCAGAAATGTCTAAGAAGATTCTGAACTTCATCGAGCAACTTTCTAATCAAAGTTCTGCTTTGGAAAGTAAAGAAATTCTGGTGAAGAAACTCCACGAGCAACTTGAGAGGTTGACTTATTAATTTCACAGACAACCTAGGGAATTTTTGATGGATGGGTATAATGAAGCTCTGTACCATATTGATGCTCGATTGCATCAATCGAATATTGAGGGGTATAAGCAGGGATGGTTGAATGCTATGTGTGTGCTAAAATTGGAGCAAGGACACTACTTATGGGATTATTATGAGCCTGGAGTACTCGATTTGCTCGTGCCTCCTTTTAAGCTTGATATTAGTTGGATTCTTGCTCGTGTAATTCCTCGATGCCAGATTTCCAAGTATCTTGGTGATTACAGTCTTCATGCAAACTTTGAGATAGCTCGTCCAGAACACTTGCTTGATCGATTATCCATAATGAATGTCAGAATGCTGTGAGATCTAAACTTTATAAATTCCCCTTATGCATTAAATGATCCTCCATCTAGGGTAGAACCTGTTTCAAAAGCAGAGGGAAAGAAACCAATAGAATAGGATATTTAATGTAATGAATTAAACTTCATATCTTGTGTAATCTGCTTTGCTTTAATGGAGAAAAAGTTTATCTTTTGCCATTTCATTTTCTTTGAAATAATTTGTAGAATGTCCTTGTTTGTTGGTTGGTAAATATGTATGTATATACTATACTTATCCCATTTATTGTTTGATTATAGTGACTTGTCTCTCTTTGGGCCTAAGCAATGAAATGATTTGCATCCCATGTTCTTTCTTAGTTGTAGTAATCTCGTATGGATTACCTAGTTGCCTAGACAATGGATGCCCTGGGAGGTCATCCAGCTTCTTGCCTAGTTTGGTACCAACCAATCGGAGTTGGTGGTTACTGATTTACCGACAAACCGAAGTTGGTCGTAATGAGTTGCCGACCAACCGGAGTTGGTGGTATTGAGTTCCCGACCAACCGAAGTTGGTGGTAATTGATTTACCGACCAGCCGAAGTTGGTGGTAATGAGTTGCCGACCATCCAGAGTTGGTGGTATTGAGTTCTCGACCAACCAGAGTTGGTGGTAATTGATTTACCGACCAATCGGAGTTAGTGGTATTGAGTTCCCGACCAATCGGAGTTGGTGGTAATTGGATTACCGACCAACCGGAGTTGGTGGTTATTGATTTATCGACCAATTGGAGTTGGTGGTAATGAGTTGCCGACCAACCGGAGTTGGTGGTATTGAGTTCCCGACCAATCGGAGTTGAAGGTAATTGGATTGTCGACCAACCAGAGTTGGTGGTATGTTGCTCTAAATTCGGGTTTGCGTAGTGTGTAGCACTAATAGTCTAAAAAAAATTCAACAAAGAAGGAAAAATGGTGAAACATCACTTTATTCATTTTGAAAAAACTGCATTACATTGGAATTTCAATTACTGATAGTACTTGCGCAAGTGTTCTGCATTCCATGCATTCTTGAATTCTTATCCCTCTAAAGTTCCAATTATGTATGTCCCTGGACAAACAACTGCAGTTACTCTGTAAGGTCCATGCCAGTTGGCTTCCAGTTGTTATGCTTTTGGATCACTTTCTTCAGTACATAATCCCTTTCTTTCAAATCACACTTCTTCACCCTTTTATTGTAGAACAAAGTTGTTCGTTATTGATATGCTGCATTCCTGATTGCTGCTTCTTCCCTGACTTCTTCGAGCATATCTAGGTCTAATCTTCTCATTAATTCACTTATAGGGAAGTTGAATTTAAGCACCCTGTGTGTGGGTAGACCCAATTCAGCAGGTATGACAGCCTCACTCCCGAATGTCAACATGTATGGAGACTCCCTAGTTGCTGTTCATGGTGTAGTACGATAGGCCCACAACACAGAGTGTAGCTCGTTGATCCAATTTCCCTTTGCATCATCCAGCCATTTTTTCAAACCATTTAATAGGGTTCTGTTCGTCACTTCAGTTTGCCTATTGCTCTAGGGATGGCCTGGCGCAGAGTGGGTCTTCAATGCGTTAGATTGATGACAATAGGCAACAAATTCCTCGTTATCAAATTGGGTTCCATGGTCGGTGATGAATGCATGGGGAACACTGTATCTGCAAATAATATTCTTCCAAATAAACTGATAGACCTTGTCATATGTCATATCAATAAGAGGCTCAGCTTCCACCCATTTAGTAAAATAATCCACAGCAACCACAAGGTATTTGAATCTTCCCCTGTTCGTTGGAAGTGGTCCGACCAAGTCTATCCCCCACATGGCGAATGGCCAAGGGGACGTTATGGGTGTTAACAATGCTTGTGGAGTTCTTAGGATGGAAGAGAAACGTTGGCATTTATCGCACTTCTTAGCATAAGCTGCGCAATCAGCTCTCATCATTGGCCAATAGTACCCCCTGCGTTGTTATTCTTTGCAAAAGCGTCTGACCTGCTACATAAGCTCCACAGGACCCTTCGTGAACCTCTTCAATCAAGCCTTTAACTTCGGAGGGATGGACGCATCTCTATAATACTGCTATAACTCCTCTTCTGTACAAAATACCACTGGTAAATACGTAATGAACAGCTTTCTACGAGTTTATCAATTAGTAAAGCCCCCTCTTCAATATAGGCCCTGATGGGGTCCATCCAAGATGGTCCCAAATCGAGGGCAGTGAAGTTCATCATCAGATCTTCATCTATGCTCCGATCAGCCAAGATTTCTATTGGGATTATTCTTCGTAGCTCGGTGCATGTGGCTGAAGCTATCCGAGCTAGGGCATCTGCTCTTGTATTTTCCAATCTCAGTATCCTAATCAACCTAACTATAGTAAAACTCGATACAACCTGCATTACTTTTACGTGATATTTGACCATTAATTCTGCCTTTGTTGCATACATCCCCAGGATTTGATTTACGATTAACTGTAAATCACTGAATACAACGACCTGCTCTGCCTTCATAGTTTTGTCCAAACTTAGACCCACGATCATAGCTTCATATTCAACCTCATTATTATAATCCTTAAATTAAAAACGTAGAGCATACTCCATAACAATCTCATTCGGACTATTTAAAATAATTCCTGCTCCACTTCCTATAGTGCACGAAGAGCCATCCACATATAAATTCCATACAGGTACTTCATTATCAAACTCTTGGTCAGACAAAGCTCCTTGGTGGAATATTTGATGCTTCCTTTTGTCTTCCTCTAGCACTTCTCGCTGCTCATTGGTTGTCTTATCTTGATCTTCCACAAATGGAAGTTGGTCAGGGGTTAAATTTAGTGATCCTGTAACATCCACGGGTTGGTCTGTATTAAACTCATATTCTTCGGGGGTATCAGAATGAGTAAACTCCGTAATAAAATCAGCTACTACATGTCCCTTGAGCGATGATCTAGGCTCATAAACTATATCATATTCACCAAGTTCTACTGCCCAGTACATCAATCTTCCTAATTTCTCTGGTTTATGCAGAGCTTACCTTAATGGCATATCAGTATACACAACTATAGTATGATCATGAAAGTATGGCCTCATCCTTCTGATTTCTTCGATCAGCGCTAGTGCCAACTTCTCCAACCTCGAATATTTGATTTTTGATCCTCGGAAGGCCTTGCTGGTGTAATAGACGGGTTTTTAGACTCCGTCCTCCACTCTTATCAATGCCGAACTAACTGCATTCTCTAAAACTTCCAGATACAAGTATAATCTTTCTTCCATCACTGGTCTAGATAACAATGGATGTGTCCCCAGATATTTCTTCAATTCTTGAAAGGCCTTCTCGCATTCATCATTCCACTCAAAAGTTTTTCAAAGTGTTTTGAAGAATGGGAGGCATCTGTATGTTGCTCGTGATACAAATCTATTAAGTGCTGCAACTCGCCCGGTGAGACTTTGCACTTCCTTCTTCGTAGTTGGAGATCGTAGTTCCAATAGGGCCTTGATCTTCTCAGGGTTCGCCTCAATACCTCATTGGTTAACAATATATCCGAGAAACTTACCTTCTCGCACTCTAAATATGCATTTGGTGGGATTCAACTTCATTTGATATTTCTCTAGTTGATTAAAGGTCTGACCTAGGTCAACTAGATGATCAACAGCTTTCTTGCTCTTCGTCAGCATATCGCCAACATAAACCTCCATGTTATGAATGATTTGCTCTGAAAACACCTTATTCATCAGCCGCTGATATCTTTCACCTTCATTTTTAAGTCCTAAAGGCATAACATTATAGCAATAAGTTCCCCTTGGGGTGATAAAACAGGTACTCTCCCTTTCCTCAGGCTTTATTTTGATCTGGTTGTAACCAGAATAACCATCCATGAAACTCAACAATTCATGCCCCAAGGTAGCATCCACCAGTTGATCGATTTGGGGCAAAGGAAAATGATCCTTTGGGCATGCCTTATTAAGATCAGTGAAGTCTACACACATCCTCCACTTGTTATTTTTCTTTTTTACCATCACCACGTTTGCTATCCAATCAGGATATTTAACATCCTCAATAAAAAAGGCTTTTTGTAGTTTCTCTACTTCTTCCTGTATAGCTTGGTTCTTTTCAGGGCTGAACATTCTTCTTCGCTGCTTCACTGGCTTGATTTCCTTGTTCACGTTGAGCTCATGACACAGGAAATTTGGGTCTATTCCTGGGATGTCTTCATGATTCTATGCAAAAGTCTATTTTCTGCACCTTAGAAATGCTATTAGTTCCTTTTTTATCGATTCATCCAATGACGCACCAATTTGGGTTGTTCGTTCTGGGTGTTCATCGTCCAGAACAATACTTTCAGTGGCTTCCATGACCTGACCCCTCACGAGCTGAGATTCGTCTCTAGGGTCTAATGTTTCAATCTCTGCATCTTCTATTTCATCCACTCGATAAGTAGTAGTCTTCTTCCTGGATTCTTCACGTTCCTCTTGTTCAGCAGATGAATAGTAGCATTCCCGAGCTACTTTTTGGTCGCCTTTCACCACTCCCACCCCAAAGTTGGTTGGAAATTTTAAACATTGATGTCCAGTAGACGGTACTGCTTCGAACTTCTTCAGACCTACCCTTCCCATGATGATATTGTAAGTCGATTGGACATTTTTATCCATTACGAAAAAGCGTACTCTTTCTGTTCGACAAGCAGGCCATGTACCGATAAGCATATCCAACTTGATCGTCCCAAGTGGAAAACCCTTTTCGCCAGTAAAACTGAGGAGGGGCCTATGATAGGGCTCTAACTGGGCTAACTTCAGATTCAAACTGTCAAAGCATGGGTAGAACATGATGTCTGCCGAGCTACCATTATCCACCAGTACCCGTGAAATCACCACTTCCTTCATTCTCATCTTGATTACCAATGGGTCATCATGAGGATATAGTACACCTGCCAAGTCATTCTTAGAGAAACTGATGACCAGTTTATCCTTATTCACCTTCCTCGGGCGATCATCTTCAACCAGATTATGTGTTGTGTGTAAGAGCAAGCTTGGGCTTTATTGAGGTAATCTTTCCTCTCAGTAGTAAGATCTCCGCCTCCTGTATATCCACCTGTAATGACATTACATTCAAATGATCCAAAATGTATTGAGAATACCTCACGTTCTGCCTATCTTGGTCTTTTGGGGAGATCGGGATCATCTTGGTCATCTTCTGGATCTTCTTCGTGACTTCTCTTCTTGTCTTCTTTTACCCGACGAGGAGATTTAGATCTTTATCTTCCTCAATCATTGGTTTTTCCACCATTTTAGCGATCAACATACTTAGCCAATTTTCCTCGCCTGATGAGTGCTTCAATTTTTTTCTGGAGAGCTATGCGATATTTGGTCGTGTAACCATGGTCTTTGTGGAATTCGTAATATTTGGACTTGTCCCTTTTGTCAGGATCTGCCTTTATTTTCCCTGGCCAAGATAACTCCCCGATGTTCTTGATCTCTTTCAGAATGTGATTTATGTTTACCTTCAAGGGAGTATAATTTCCATACTTCCTCATCTGCTCCAGTGCTTGCTTACCTTTCGACTGCCTATTGCCACCACTGTTCTTTTGATCCTTCTTCTCGGTTTTATCAACCTCAACTTTGGTATCCTTAATGTCCGTACTCTTCTTCGCAGCCATGGCGTCCTCAGCGTTCATGATTTTGGATGCCTTTGCCATCAATTCTGCCATGGTCCTAGGTGGATTTTTGGCCAAAGTGTAGTACAACTTATCTGGCAACAGCCCACTCATCAGAGAAGTAATTATTATTTTCTCCTTGTAATCAATTACCTCAAGCTTCTCGTTATTGAAACGAGTAATGTAGTCCCTGGTACTTTTTTATGGCTTTTGTCTAACACTCAGCAAGTGTGCTACTCGTTTGACTGGTTTCACTCCAAAATAGAAATTCCCTATAAAGAGCTCTGCCAGTTGAAATAAAGTCGCAATCTTACCCCGAGGAAGGTTATTGTACCATATCTGGGCTGACCCGGTGAGAGTTCCTGAAAATTCCCTACATCTCATCTCATCTGGAATCGCATAGATATCGGTAGCAGCTTGGTATTGTTGTATATGAAGGACAGGGTCAGTTTTTCCATCGTATTTAGGTGTCACCATAGGAGCTTTGAACTTTGATGGTGTGGGAAAATCCACAATGGCCTGTACGAATGGTGTTCCTTGGAAAAAAGATCTTTGTAGAGGATTCTTGGCCTTAGCCATTTCTCCTAATATGTCCTCCAACCTTTGAATAGAGCCTTTCCATGCATCATTTCCTACCTCGGGCCTATTTGTTTCAGCAACTGATCGCGTTGAGTTTTCCTCTTGGGATCTTTCATTACGTGTTGTTGGCCGTGATTGGGCAGAGCCTTCCCTTAGGTCGGATGGTCGTTGAGACTTCCTTGACGCAATACTAGGAGGACTTCTATTCCTCCTAGGGCCCGATCGATCAAAAGGAGATACTCTACTCAACCTCTTTATAGCACTATCCTTTCTTGGGTGAGAGTGACATTTCGGTAGGAATCATTAGCTCGTACTGATGAAGTCTGGCCTGGTTGATACGAAGGATCACTATATCTCTCAGTACGATATGAGTCAGTACGTCTAGATTGAGAGACCTCTGGGAATAACGTTCTTTTAATTCTTGAAGATGGCAAATGGGTATTTCTCTGAACACTTCGTTGTCCTGATTGGGACGGCACTCCACTTTGAACAGTTTGTATAAGTTGATGCATGGTTTCTTGCATGTCCGTTTGGCCTTGGGCTAAATTAGCCGTTATGCCAGTCAGATCTTGAATATTTGAGGGAGTAGATGGGTTTGGAGGGACCCCAGTGTTTTGATTACTGGATTCCGGATTATCAACCATAGATGATGAATTATTTTGGTGAAAAATGCTAAGTACAGTTGTTTCCCACAGACGGCACCAATCTGTTGATGTAAAAAACTAGATTATATATAATTAATCAATCACAGATTAATAAGACAAAGGATTTTTAAAGTGGTTCAGCCTTATGAGAATGGCCTACGTCCAGTGTTTTTGTATTACTGACTGTTTGCCTGAAATTCTCGATAATTGGTTTACCAAGAGATCCCCTAAGTCCCCTTCTTATGAGGAGGTTACAATGTATTTATAGCCTTGAGGCTATGCATATGAAAGGATAATACGTTGTTATCTAGTAGACATATACATATGTATGATAATAATGCACTTTTAATGCGTAGCTGTCTTTTGATTCTCTTGATTTGGATGCTCTGCACGCTAAGTAGCTCGGACCGCTTAAGTTGCTCGGTACACTTAAGTTGCTCAGGGCGTCTGAGTTTCTCGGTACGCTTGAGTTGCTCGTCTAAAGTATTTGTATTTGGAATGTGGACTGCCACGTGTCTTCAAGTGATTGGTCCAGGTCAGCGGACTAAATTTGGTATCAATAATGAGTTTGGAATTATACCTATCAACAAATGCAATATGAATTAAATTAAAAACTAACTAAGCATTCAAAATGAACTAAGTTAACCTTTAACTATATGTGAGAAAATGGAGTTGGGATACACTCCCCTGAACCGTCGGTATATACATAGAACATAAAAGATTCAAAAATACAATTCTTCATTCAAAGATACAACAAATACTCTCTAAGCATTCGACATATGAGGACTAAATGCCATACAGTATCAAATCAAAAATTGTATTTGATGAGGATAAGAAATTACCAAAACTCCAATTGCACCCTTAAACATTGTGATTACCTAGGACAAGCAAAATTAAAAGGCCTACAATATTTATCTTGATAAAGTTCAAACCTTTGAATGAATGATTACTTTTTATTCACTTTTAAATCCATATGTGATACCTAGCTTGGGTTTATGAACCCCACCCCGCTAAAAACTTAGCCGGACATGGTGTAAATACTAATAAACAGGAAATCTACGGTGCATGAAATCATTCCTATGTTAAAAGTGTGATCAAACATGTAAAGGATAATTCTAACTAAGAATTAATGAATCACAAACCAAACGATGAGAGAAATTGAAAGGAATAAAGGAATATTACTTGTATTGATGAAGAACCTTAAATTTATGCCAAAAGATGAATAATTTTTGAACAAAATAAAACCTAGGGTTCTTGCCTTAAAGAATCTCTAAACTATGTAAAAAACAATTCCCTCTAATGTCTAGTGATACCATAAAATACAAACCTCACATTTTTTGAAGTATTTGAACCATGTACAAATTTAATTTTAAGAACAAAAAAATAGAAAATCCTCCCAGCCGAACCGGCCCGATTTTTCCTTCTTTAATGGGGCAAACCTGTCCGACTAATACAGTATGATGGATTGGTTTGGTATCTTTGTCATCAGTTTAGTTTGCACATTCCAGTGAGGGGGATCGGTTCGCTGCTGGTGCTATCGGTTTGGTTCGCTGGATTTTTTTTCTTCCTTTTCTCTTGATCTCTTCTCAACTTTGATGCTTCTTAACTTTTTACCCGGGACTCAGATTTGGATATCGTTTCTTCCTACATGCTTTTGGAGTTGATATCTTCAACTTTCCTTTAGGTTATGTGACCGAATTCCTAGTGTAAAATTACTATTTTGCCCTTGACTTTTCTTCTTTTCTTTATTTCTTAATTTTGAGTTTTCTCATTTTCTTCACTTGTATAAAATACCTGCAAAATGTAAGAGAAATGCATGAAACTCGATGCACTATATAGAAAAGGTCAGTGGAAAATATATTAGATAAATTAACTTAATTTACATCGCAGCAGATGATAAAAGTCTCTAAATTACGGGGATAAATATGAAGAATTTATGCCTAATCAATTATTCGTTATATATTTCTGAATGTAATTTATTAATTGAACAGTTTAAAAATGTCAAATATTTCTAAACTCAAATTTGAAGCACTTGAACTTTCTGGGATGAATGATCTTAATTGGTCTCAAGATGTTGAACTCCACCTCTAAGCTCAGAACCTTGGTGATGCAATAACACCTGAAAATACCATGTCCCGGTAAGACAAATCTAAGGCTTTGATATTCTTTAGGCATTACATACACAATTATTTGAAAAGTAAGTACCTGACTGTGAAAGATCCTCTAGATTTATGGGACTCCATGAAGGACTGTTATGACCACCAAAAATCAGTCATACTTTCTTGTGCACCCATGAATGGCTCAACTTGAGATTTCAAGACGATATCTAAATACAATTCTGATATGTTCAAAATGACCTTGAATCTAAAGCTATGATGGGAAAAGATAGTGAATGTAGATATGTTGGATAAAACTTTCTCCACTTTTCATGCCTCGAATATTCTCCTGCAGCAGAAATATCGAGAGTGAAGGTTTAAAAGGTACTCAGAACTAATCTCGTGTCTCCTATTTACAGAGCAGAACAATGATTTACTAATGAAGAATCATATATCTAGACCCACTGGATCTGTACCACTCCCTGAAGTGAATGATACCTCTACTCAGAATAATAAAAGAGGCCAAGGAAATATGCGGCGGGACCATGGCAACTCCAAAAGAGGTGGTTACTGTGACACCCCGCCCAATTAAATATCGGGTGATTAGTCCTTTATTAAATTAAAATACAATGTTCAGTTGGTTCATTCTTAGCATCACTGTCGAAAAACTTTAATTCGATTAATTACCTAATATTTAATTAAGCTAGTGTAAAAAAATTTACTCCTAACACATCCATTTAGTTTCTTTTAATAAGTAACCCACTTCATTAACTAAATGAACCATACAACAAATCAAATACCAACCACTGAACTAAATAACAGAATAATAAATACTGAGATGAATGTCCCAATTAAAATGCCTAAAATCACCAACATAAAATACCAAGTTCAACTGAAACTGAAATACTGATGAGAAATACAAAAACCTATCGAATAAACATAGTTTGAGAATGGAGACATATGCCCTGAATAGAAAGTCTGAATAAACTGAAAGAAATGATAGATGCGTCTAATCTCAAAGACATACAGCTTCCACAATCGCTGCAGCTCGTCAAATGATCCAAGTGTCTAGATTTAGTGTCCCTGTGGCTGGGCACCTGTTAGAATACATATATATAGAGAGAGGAGAGAAGATGTGCAAGAAACGGGACAGAACCCGAGTAAAACTGGTTTTAAAACAGCAAGTGCATAAATGCAATTTAGCACATATTATATACATGTTAGAAATTTGTGTTGTCACTTGAGATGCTCACCTCTCAACCAATGTGCACGCCTAACGCATCTTCTAACCCATACTAGCTATGCTACCCAGCCTAACTAGTTCGAAGTCACATTATCACTACTTACATTCACCCGTAGTACACTCGTATCGCCTATACAATACGTGATTAACATAGTTTATTCCAAATGGCCTATTTACGTTTTCACCATACGTGTGGTTAATCTTTTACTCACTAAGATTAATTTACTTATCATTATGACCATATCTACTAATTCGCACAGTAAAATTGTTCTCAAGTATATATGTATACAAATCTTGTACCCCTAGGTTAAGACCTTTTGGCGTAATGCATACTCTGCTATCGTATCCCGGTACATATCGCACTGGATAGGGATAAAGGTTCGGATAATCTCCCACGAACCATTAAAATACAATAACAGATATTGGAGGTGAACATAGTCCCTAGCCCAATGGGTCACGCACATATATACATTCCCATTAAACCGTCGAACTATCATATCTCGGATAGCATATGTCCAAGGTTCTATGTTCTATGGTGCAAGTCTAAAGATCCCCCTGAAGGCTCATCGGGATAAGACTACCCAAGCGCGCAACACCCGATAGCAAGCAGCATAGGTATGTCATACACATAGTAAAGAATCCATAGGTATACACACAACCTATTATAATCTTAGGTATTCACATAGACATATTACACTTTTAGGTATTTACCCAACCCATTATAAACCTTAGGTAACCCAATTATTTCTTAATATATGTAGCATAGTATTCTCTACTACTCATTGTATTGGCCCACTACGATTATTCCCTCACTCTCGGACTATCCTCGTAAGATTTGTACTCAGTCAGATAATTTTATAATTTTCTAAAATCTCGTTACAAGTGTAAGGAATCTCGTTCGAACGAAACTTCGAGCGACTTAGAACCTTGAATTCTTGTTGGAAATATCGTTCAAACGAGGTCGTTTGAACAAGTACGTTTGAAGCTACTTCTAACGAACCTAACTCTGAATTATTGTTGGAAATCTCATTCGAACGAGGTCGTTCAAATGAGATTCCAGGTCGTTCGAACGACCTTGACCCAGATTGTCCCCTACCTTTGAATTTCTGCATTTTTCTTCCATTTTTGTCCACCCAGTTCATGAGTAATTTCACCCAACACAAAACCACTTATCCTAAATCATTTCTACACCTCATAGGATTTCTTTCAACATTGTTTAAAGTCAAAATTCCATTAAATCTCAAGTATGGATGCATTCATTCAAGAAATCCTTAAAATCCCTAGATTTCTATAATCACCATTAATGTCTAATCTAAACCCAAATTAAATTCGTATTTAATCATGCATAAATCTCAAATTTTATATCTCTAAATAGGTGTGACACCCCGCCAAATTAATCCCGGGTGATCAGTCCTAAATCAAGTTAGAACAGGTTTCTCATTTGGTCCATTCTTAGCATAACTGCCGTCTTATTAATTTACTAACCACCTAAGTGAGAAAAATAGACTGGTGCCAATTTTTATCTTTCATTATTTAAACTAAAACCCATGCGGAACATAAAACAATACAACAATCACAGATAACTGAAATAATCATCCACAAGTAAGAATAATTAACCGAATAAACCATCGGTCCAAATAATAAATCCCGTAAAGACAAGAATGAACTCCAAACAAGTCTAATACAAATAAATGGAATGTGAGCAACATGCTCGAATAACTAATCATGAATTTCTACATTAAGAATGAAGAATGAGGCGTCTATCAAAACCCCGCAACATCCACATATGCTGCAGCAACGAATCCCTGGAATTGAGTCAAGGCTGGCGTCCCTGTGGTTGGACACCAAAAAGGTTTTGAAAATAGATTTATAGCAAGGGTTAGTACCCAAAACATTTGGAAAACATTTAACAAATGATTAACTTGTAGTAATAAATAAATATGCATGCTCTTCATATTCTAGTTAGTATCGCACTATCTTGAGGACTTCCTTACCCCTCCTCTAATGTACACTACTAACACTTTAATTAAATTACCGAGTTATTCATCTCATGACTAGATAATTAACAAAGTTCCTTTATACCCACCCTACTCTAACTGAGTATATAGTGATTATGATTTTTTTTTAGTCATTAGTAACACCAACTTAACTAAAACATTTCCCTTTTTAAATTCATATAACTTCGACACTTGTTATACATATGAAACAACTCATATTTTTCATTAATAACCCGTATATAATTAATTATCCAATTATATACTTATAATCATATTTCAGCATTCACAATCATACTATAATATATTTAACAACTTACATCCACCCGAGTAAAATACTCACAGAATGTAAATTCTATAAAGTGCTATCCCACTAGGTACAATCACATAGCCTAGTTATCCCAAGTCAGAATTTCACACCAACTTGATAAAAAAAAATAATTGGAGGCGGTCATATTCCTTCCCTGAAAGTGAGATGTCCCTCACCCATATAATGGACGCTATGACCTCGGGAATATACTCACCCTACTCCTCAAGCTAGGGGATTCATCCACTACGCGCAACCTCCCCCTATAGCACTATAGTATAAAATATCTAATCACTGATATTAATGTACACACCATATATATATACTATCACATCCGTATATATAAATATAAAAGTCCCGGCTCTACCGTGCGCTAAATTCGTAACATAAGCCTATTAAAATTATTAAGAGTTTATGGTCCAACTCTAAATATTAATTAAATTTCACCTTAATTAATTAAGTTACTTTTGGTGTCGCCCCCACCATAAATTTGGACTTACTCTCGTAGCCCAAAATAAATTTACCCGAGTCAAAATCCCCGACTCTAATTTATTAGCCTCTGTCTAATTAAATTATTACATTTCGGTTTCGCTCAACCAATATCCCCGGACTCAACAATAGCTCCGTATTTCATCATGACGTGACAACCAAATTTTTCTGCCTCAAACCTTAATTAATTTATCCACAATTAATTAGATTTAAACTCCTGTATTTAATTTCTCAATAATTAATTACATAAGATTTTTATATGAATTTCCCCTTTTATATAATTAACTGGCGAAACTGCCAAGTTCTGACGACCGTCGATCGATCGACCCCAGACCGTCGATCGATCGATCGAACAGGTCTTTGTCTTCTTCGCGTAGACAGGGCAGCCATGGACGAATTTACTTAAACCTTAATCTCTTCTAACATGAATTATAAGCCTTCTTATCACAAGTACATATTAGAAACCTTATTAGGATCCCCCAGAAAGTCCACAACAATCATCAATTCGTCCATAAACTACTGATTTATAATTTTGGGGAAAAATCTATCTTTATCCTTAAACACATTTACACCCCAAATTTCTTCATCAAACTCGTTCTAATTTATCCGGATATCATTCTAACAGATACACATCAATATTCCAATATCAGATTTTTACATAAATCCTCATAAATTTTGGCAAATCAGATTAATATTTTCTTTTGTTTTTCAAAACCCCATGTTTATGCCATGAAACCCCAAAACGAATTTTAATTCATTACCTCACACAAATATGAATTGAAAGACAGATTTAATACTATTGCAAGTTATTCACTTGCCTTAGGTTTCGTAGTGTCTGAATTTGAGATGGATTCCAAGGTTGAAGATGACCTTTGTTGGCTCTTTTGAGATCCCCAAATGGCTTTGACTGTTGTTAGGGTTTCCTAACCCTTTAATTCTTCTCTCTAATTAAGCTCAGCCATGCCCTTACTTCTTTTTATTAGGTTAATTACCCAAATCCCGTTTTTTTACTAATGGGCCAAGCCCAAGTGACCTAAAGGCCCCCGAGTGGGCCCGACTATGTCAAAAAAGTCCCGTGACCCGTTTACTACCCCCGGGTACACTTTTCCGACTATCTCGGCCCATCCGGACTCAACTATACACTCAGAATTTGCATCCGAATTAATTTATAAAAATACTTATCCCCCACCCAATATAGTCTATACCGACTTCCGGATGTGATAAATACATACCTCGTCATTAATACTCGAAACGACGTAATTACATTATTACTATTCACTTAGTAAATAAATTTTCCCTAAATATTAACCATTCAATCCCAGAATAATATTTATATATTATTTTACCATAATTAATTCATTAAATTACAACACACTAGTAATTTAGAATTTCCGAATTAATTAAATTTTAAATGTACCAAAAATACGGGGTGTTATAATAGGGTTTCTCAATCTACATGAAGTTCCTACCCAAATTCATTATTTGAAATCAATTTAATCATCAAATTCATTATCTCATGGATGACTGAACAACCTAGTCTAACATGGGTAATATATGCACAAAATTTAGCAAGATAAACACTTGCCTTATCGAGAGCTTCTGATTCATTGAATGAAACTGGTATTGAGGTGATCCTCTCCTCTCGATCTACTCGTTAGTGGGATTGTTGATGTGAGAGCTTGAGTTTTGCACCAAGAACACCTATGGAGCTCTTCTTCTTCCTTTTTGGTTCTCTCTCTCTCTCACTCTTAGTATAGAAACTTACAACCTCCATCTAACCCACACCTTTCATTTTAATTTCTCAATTTTCGTCCATTTTAATTTTCCAAAATCTCAAAAGTCCAAAATACCCCCTCGGGGTGTCAGTTTGGCCTAAATTGCCCTGGAATCCAAATAAAACACCCGTGTAGAGTTTTCTGACTATATCGACCCTTTAGGACTCACTGACTCACTCGAAATACCCATACGAGTTACTTAAAAATAAATTATTTTTTAACCCATTAAAGTAGTCTAGACACGACTCACACGCACGTCCCGACTTAATTTATCAAACCGTCGTATTTATAACTCACGACAAGTGTATAATATCATAATCCCATATTACTTACTCACACAGTAATATTCAATAATTTTCAACAATAAGTATTAACCCTTAGCACGCTAGTTAATATTTATTTTAAACTGGATTAATTAATAATTAATTTCTCATATTTAATTTAATTAATCCCGTAATAATAAGTAATCTCATAATTATTAAAATCATTAAAAGTACCGGGTATTACAGCTACCCAGCCCTAGAAATAATACAAATTTTAAGAACCACCAAAAGTGGAATGATCATTATAATAAATAGAATCGGAAGTCAAACCCACCAAATCCAAATGATACTTATCATAGATATGGTCATAGTGGGTATTGGACATGTACATGTCGTTCATCCAAGAAATTAGTAGAAAAATATCAAGCCCCGAAAAAGGGAGTAAAGACAAATATTGTGGAATGTCTTGAATACCGTTGGAGCCTTGATGATACTGATCTCAATTTTAATGATTTTTATATAGATGGGTGTGGAAATGTTACTGATGATGAGACATTTGATAACATGCTTAGAGAAGCACCTAATGCGGTCACCTAAATGATTATTTTATTTATTTATTTATCTGTTCATATATACTATTAAGACATTAGTAGTTTCGCACTAAAACGTAAACAATTTTATTGTCGTTAATATCTTTATTTGAGCATTTATTATTTAATAGAATGGTTTTGATCATTTTTTTTACAATGCTTATATCAGTCGTGGGTTGAATTTCAATTTATATTTAATCATGTTAAAAGTATGGATCCTAAAGTAATAGCAAATGATGATACTTGTCAATTAGACAGTGGGATAACCCACACCATTTTAAAAAATCAGAAGTTTTTCTTAGACTTGGTATACATTATAGCGAATGTTTTAACTATAGTTGGTCCTTCTAAGATCATGGAAGGCTCCGAAAGAGCCCACGTGATGTTACCTTGTAAGGACATTTTTGTCCATGTATCAATTTGTTATGTCGTACGCCGTTACACAGTTTAAGAAATTCAAGATTCATATCGTCATCAACGTATCCGAATATCAAAGAAGAGGAGGAATCAAAAGTCTGACAGGCCGAACCGGTCCGCCCAGAGAAAAAGAACCGATCTAACCCCGGACCAGTACGCCCCTCTACCGGACCGATCCGCCTTGCTGAAGATCCAGTAGACCCCGGACCGGTAGCGAATCGATAAAGCTAAAAATAAAACGAACCGATTCGCCTCCTCGGACCGATCCGCCTCAGACCCGGACCGGTCTGCCTGGGATAATTTCAAACAGATCGTGTTCAGATTTTTTTGGCCAAGTTATTCCTTTATAAACCCACTACTGGGAGTTATTTTGGCAAGACTTCTACATACGATTTTCAGAGTTCTTAAACTAAAAGTCTTCACCTTTGTGAGTTTCCAAACTCATGTTTTGATTCACACAAATTTCCAAATCATTTGTGAATCATTTTGAAACCCTAGAACACAAACTCTTTTGCTGTTCATATCCTTGTGGAGAAGACCGTCCTTCTTCTTCACTGCTTCCCTCCTGGAAAGGGAAACTTCCAGCCGCTGACTACAAATCCGACGCCTGCGGGTAATTCTGTGTCACCCTTGTATTTCATTGTAATCCGTGTAATTTGTACATTACAAAATTATAGTGAAATAAATGGTTTTGCCCCTTTAGGGTATTTTTCCTCATTTATGTGTGTTTGAATGTTCCCTCATGCTTTACATCTTATTCAATCACACCTAGATTCATGTTTAGGATTTAATTGGGATTAAACTGTGTTTAATTATATAATTTCTTAAATTGAATGCAAGCGCTATACTCTTTTCAAATTGGTATCAGAGCCAGTTACACAATTTTACCGTGTAATTTTTTTGCAAAATTTATCTAAGATATCAGTTTTCTGAAAATTTGATTTTTGAAAACGAGTGTGTTCATTATGGAGAAGTTATATAATAAAATGCCAGTTTTTGACGGGACAAATTTTTCATATTGGAAAGCCCGCATGAGGTCGGCTTTAAAGGCCATAGATGAAAGGGTTTGTATTTTAATTGAAAGAGGGTGGACACCTCCCTCAGTCACTGTGGAAAACGTGACCAATTTGAAACCTATCACTTCCTGGACTGAAGATGAATTTAAATGGTCTTGTTTTAATTCTAAGGGTTTGAGTGCTATTTTCGGATCCATCACCCCTGATGAGTTTCGCCGAATCATGACGTGCACCACGTCTAAAGAGGCTTGGGATATTTTGAAACTGACACATGAGGGTACGAACGCGGTCAAAGAATCGAAATTACAAAATTTAGCCACCCAATTTGAGACTATTACCACGTCTGAGTCTGAATGCTTTGATGATTTTTATGCTCGTTTGTCAGACATCGTTAACACTAGCTTTAATTTAGATGAGGTGATTGATAACGCGCGTGTCGTTAAAAAGATTTTGAGATCTCTCCCAAAATGCTTTATTCCTAAAGTCACTGTTTTGAACTATTTGGGAAATTTGAAATCACTTAAGTTGGAAGTCCCAAAACCATTAAGTCTAAGGATAATGGCATTGCTTTAAAGACTCATTTTAAGAAAAAGAAAGAAAAAGTTTTTGAGCCCGATTCTGAGTGTGATTTTGACTTAGATGACTTGGCCCTGTTTGCAAAAAAATTCAAAAGAATTCTCAAATTCAAGAAAAGAGGAAATTTCGATGATAAAAGGAATTTCGAGAAAAATAATTTTGAAAAGAAAAATGAAAAAGATTTTAAAGATCCTCCTAAGAAAGACATTGAGAGATGCTTTGAATTCGACGGTAAGGTTTATAGAGCGTTTGAGTGGGCCACTCGTCTGAATAAAGAAAAGGGCAAAGTTGTCCTTAATGCTACCCTTAGTGATGACAGTGAGGTCGAGTCGGTGGATGAGTCACCGCATGAGCATAACATCACCGCACTCATGGCAATTCATGTGAGTACCTCCAATGCTTTTCACGACGATGAGGATGCTACCTCACAAGGACACCTCGACAGTGAGAGCGATGAGAGTGAGGGGGAGGATGAGGCAAGTGAGAGCGAGTGTGATCTCCAACGCGCCTATGCCGATTTATATTCTGAGTCATTTGAATCCAAGAAGCGTAATAAAGCGTTAGTTCTTAGGATCACTGCTTTAGAGAGAGATTTAAGATTGTTTGGAGAAAGAGAGAGTTGTGATGAGAGTGGAAAAGAAAGAAAGAAAGATCTTGAGAAGATAAGGTGTTTTGAGTGCGATGGGATAGGACACAAGAAATTTGAGTGTCCCACTAAACTTAGGAGAGAGTGGAAAAAAGATGTCATGCCCACTCCTCTAAGTGATAGTGAGGATGAGGATGGTGATGAAAGTGTGATCCGAAAAGCATTTAGAAAGTTGTTTATCGAAACCATGGAAACAAAAAGGTCAAATAGGATCCTAGGTCTTCGGATTCGTGAGTTAAAGGAAGAGAATGATGTGCTAAAAAGGGAAAAAGGTGACTTGACCAACACGGTGTCTAGTCTGACGACACGTGTATCCCATCTCGTGGATGATCTCAAACAAGCACGAGAGGTCCAAGTCACACTAGAGAATGTATCTGAGATGGTTGATAAGATGATTCCCTATCCCGTTCTGAATGATGTTGGAAAAGTTAATGACGGTACATTCTCTGCTTTTAATGCACCTGAGACTCTATCCACCTTGGTGAGTGAGTCCCATGGGAGCCCGTCTAGGAAAATTCATCCCAAAATTGTTGGCAAATTACTTCCTAGACCGATTTATGTTTGCTCCCACTGCAAGAAACGAGGACATCTTAGGGAGTTTTGCTCTAAGTTGGGTTTTGTGTCACATCATTCCACTTCACACATTCATGCACATGCACCCACTCATGATACCTTGCTTGCACATAATGATAGAGAGTTTGCACACATTCGCGAGCAAGTGAAGCTTTTTATCAAAACCACACATGATCTTAAGGAGTTGGTTCAAAAGATGTCACCATCTTTGGAAAACTCCACCGATCTTCCCGATTAAGGTCTTAACATGTTTGCTAGCATAGGGTGGTTTTCATGATGTCTCTTTTGGCTATTGCTAGCATGTACCATTAATTTGTATTATTTTAAAAAAAAATAGAAAAACCAAAAAGATTTTTTTTTTGATAAAAATTTTTGAGAAAAACACAAAAAGATTTTTGTATTTTTTATATACACCTTTTATGGATGAACATTTAAGATAGCCAAGTCACAATTTCATTCCATTTATTCATGTGACTGTTTGATAGAGATTTGAGACGCTACATCATTTCATCCATGTGCTTTACATTGATTGGAGTCTTTGAGATGTGCTTAGTGATATCTTTCTACATGTTTGACTCATATCTCCTTTATTGCCCACTTGCACGGCTTTATTTATTGTACTTATCTATCACATGTTGGCTTGAGTGTTTCCATCTCAATTCTGTCTATACAACTAACAATATGCGATAAAACTTGACAAGATTGGAATGCATGTAAAAACCATTTTTTTGTGAGACTGGGTGATTATTTAAGAACGGGGAGGGGATGCAAAAGGTAATTCTCTTCTTTGCGCAAAAGCCACCGTTCAAAAGGACCTAAAAAATGGATGAATTTTATTATCTGGGGTCCAAAGAGGTTAAAAGAGCCCGAAAAAAATTTAAAAGCAATTCATGCCAAATATGGGCCACTTAGGTTTCACCTTCAATTCTCCAAAGTTTGAGAACTTAGAAAGCCTCTATTCAAAATTAAAATCTGAGGGAGTTTGGTTGGAGAATTCAAACGGGTTTGCACTTCCTTGAACGTCCTGAAAAAGTAAGAAATAGTTTTGGACATTATTGGTGTGGAAATCACTTTGAGCTTTGATTTGTTGATTTGATTGAGTCAATGTCTTATATTACCACCTTTTTACACTAAAGGGAGACTTTGAGTTCATTCGTTAGGAGTATCCGATATTCATCGTGCACATATGTTATGTTTGTATGCATTGATTTTCCTATCGAATTTGTTCACACCCATTCCTTTACACTATCATCGACTTGGTTGTTTTGTGTTCATTCATGGTGTGTTCTTGTTTGTTTGAAAAATTTTGAAAAATTCAAAAATTAGTTGTTTATTCCCTGTGACACCCTTGCTTTGCTTGTTTGATTTATTCTTCTCTTTTGTCTCTTTGGGGACATCATAAAAAGGGGGAGAAAGAATTATCTTATTATGGGGGAGTTTTGAATTTTGATCATTTATCATAAATTGGTATCTATGTTTATCTCATTTCAAACTCGATACGTCACTTGGTATTTTCCTTTTTCTCATGTGTGTAGGTACTTCGTTGATGATCTCTCAATTGCACACCCTGATGAGAAAAGCGTTGCGATTCCTGAAGATTCGAAGAGAAAACGTTGAAGTCTTATTCATTTGTATCGTTCCAGTTTTGGGTTCATGGAAGGGTAGATATGTATAGGAATTTTTTGTTGTTGTTTGATAATTCGGATGTTTGTTTTTATGTATGTACCGGCATAGACATAGGGGAAGATTTGTAAGGACATTTTTGTCCATGTATCAATTTGTTATGCCGTACGCCGTTACACAGTTTAAGAAATTCAAGATTCATATCGTCATCAACGGATCCGAATATCAAAGAAGAGGAGGAATCAAAAGTCTGACAGATCGGACCGGTCCGCCCAGAGAAAAAGAATCGATCCGACCCCGAACCGGTCCGCCCCTCTACCGGACCGATCCGCCTTGCTGAAGATCCAGTAGACCCCGGACCGGTAGCGAATCAATAAAGCTAAAAATAAAACGAACCGATCGGCCTCCTCGGACCGACCCGCCTCAGACCTGGACCGGTCTGCCTGGGATAATTTCAAACAGATCGTGTTCAGATTTTTTAGGCCAAGTTATTCCTTTATAAACCCACTACGGGGAGTTGTTTTGGCAAGACTTCTACATACGATTTTCATAGTTCTTAAACTAAAAGTCTTCACCTTTGTGAGTTTCCAAACTCATGTTTTGATTCACACAAATTTCCAAATCATTTGTGAATCATTTTGAAACCCTAAAACACAAACTCTTTTGTTGTTCCTATCCTTGTGGAGAAGACCGTCCTTCTTCTTCACTGTTGCCCTCCTGGAAAGGGAAACTTCCAGCCGCTGACTACAGATCCGACGCCTAAAGGAAATTCTGTGTCACCCTTGTATTTCATTGTAATCCGTGTAATTTGAACATTACAAAATTATAGTGAAATAAATGGTTTTGCCCCTTTGGGGGATTTTTCCTCATTTGTGTGTGTTTGAATGTTCCCTCATGCTTTACATCTTATTCAATCACACCTAGATGCATGTTTAGGAGTTAATTGGGATTAAACTGTATTTAATTATATAATTTCTTAAATTGAACGCAAGCGCTATACTCTTTTCATACCTAATGGTACCCACTTATTCATAAATAATGCTACATACTCAAGAAATTTCGAAAGAAATTAATTGAGTTTTAAGGACATAAGAATGAACGGGTATCATATGGAGATATTTAATGAAGGTAACAAAGAGTTCATTTGCATTACTTCCAGTATTGGAATCTAGAAGCTTACACTAGAGAAGTTTCATGTACGATCTATGGGGTTATACCATATAACAATTAATGTTGTATAATCACATACTGTCATGAGCCGGAAACTCAATGATCCTAATAATTTGATATTGTGGCTTAACTGCTTGGGTCACCCTGGATCAAACATGTTGCATCGAATCATTAATAACTCGCATGGGCACTCGTTAACAAATAAACAACTTACCTTACCTGATAATCATTTTTACAACCCTTGTTCTTAAGGCAGATTAATCAGTAAGCCATATTTTCTTAAAATAGCTTCTGAATCATCATTTTTTTTACAAATAATTCAAGGGGATATTTGTGGACCCATCCACCATTTTGGTGGACCTTTTAAATATTTTATTATTTTAATTGATGCATCCACTTGTTGGTCACATGTTTGTTTGTTATCAACTCGTAATTTAGCCTTTTCAAAATTACTTGCTCAAAGTATAAAATTTAGAGCACATTTTCCTAATCAACACATTAAATTCATCCATTTAGATAATGCGGGAGAATTTACTTATTAAGTTTTTATGATTATTATTTATCACAAGTAATTGATGTTGAGCTCCCAGTCCTTCGTGTCCACGCCCAAAATAGTTTAGTTGAGTCTTTAGTTAAATGCGTGCAACTTATTGCGCGACCTTTACTTATGCAATCCAAACTCCAAGTCTCTGCTTGGGGACATGCTATCCTATACGCTAGTAAGTTAATTAAGCTTAGGCCGATTGCTTATCATCATTTTTCACACTCTCAACATGTGTCTGGATGCCAAGCAAATATATCACACTTGTGTAAATTTGATTGTGTAGTGGGCATGCCCATCCCCCCACCCTAGCGTACCGAAATGGGCCCCCGACGTCATTTGGGAATATATGTTGGTCATGATTCTCCATCAATAATTTGTTCTATTGAGCCACTGACAGGTGATACATTTACCGCTAGATTTGCGGATTGTCATTTTGATGAGACACTTTTCCCACTATTAGGCGGAGGAAAGAACATACCAGAAGTATGATCCGTTCCTGAAGAACGACGAGAATTAACATACAACACTTCCACTTTGTCTCATCTAAACCCCCGTACTGCTCAATGTGAGCATGAAGTGCGAAGGATATTGCATCTTCAAGAAATTGCAAATAAATTACCTGACACATTAAATGATCCTGCAAAAGTAACCAAGTCTCATGTCCCCGATGTAAATGTGCCAACCGGAATTGATATACTAGTGGCACATACTTTGATTTCAGCAGCAAATGAATCTGTCGCACGCCATGAGCATGGCAAACCTATATGTTCTAAATATTCTGCTCCCCGGAAGTGGAGATCAAATGAAAAATCATGCCCTCTTAACACTCCTAAGGAGGTTATGAATAAAATATCCACTTTCTCTAAAACTCCTGAAGATATTATTATTTCTGGAAAGACACAAGTCCTTGAAGTGACTATACAAGCCCCTGAAGAGGAAAAGGTACCTAATGATAATAACAAGTTCTCTATGTTTTATACATATTCAAAAGATATGTGGGATTGTAAAGAAACTGTTATCGATGATGTATTTTCATATGTAGTAGCTCAACGGATTTCAAAGGACAACGATGATGATAATGAACCACGTACGATAAATGAATATCGACAAAGAGTAGATTGACCAAAATGATAAATTTCCATCAAGGTAGAATTTGAGTATCTAAATAAATGTGGTGTATTTGGGAGCAATAGTACAAACCCCAAAAGATTTTAACCCGGTAGGTTACGGTGGGTGTTTATCAGAAAAAGAAATAAGAATTATGAAATCACTCGATATAAAGCACGACTTATAGTACAAATTTTCCTACAAAAACCTAGGATTGATTTTGAGGAAATATACTCCCCCGTTATGAATGGTATAACTTTCGGATATCTTATTAGCTTAGCAGTTTCTGAAAATCATGACATGAGACTCATGCATGTTATGACCGCTTATTTATATGGGGACTTAGATACAAAAATATACATGAAAATACCTGAAGGATTTCCTTTGCCTGAAGCAAAGCCAAGGAGTACGCACTCGATCCGACTAAGACATTCATTGTACGATTTTAAAGCAAGCCGAAAGAATGTGGTAAAATCGTCTTCGTGAATGTCTAAGGAAGGGTGTGAAAATAATTCAATTTGCCCTTGTGTATTTATAAAAAAATCCTCAAAAGAATATACAATAGTATCAGTCTATATAGATGTTGCTAACTATTTAAAAAAGGAATTTTAGATTAGAGAACTTGGTAAAACTAAATTTTGTCTCGCCTGCAGATCGAGAAAAATTCTAGTGGGATTTTAGTCCATCAGTCTCATTATACCGAAAAGGTATTATAATATTTTAATATGGATAAAGCGCACCCACTAAGTACCCCCATAGTTGTCCAATCTTTGAATATAAAGAAAGATCCATATCGTCCTAAAGAGGAAGATGGAAAAATATTGGGTCCAAAAGTACCCTATTTGAGTATAATTGGTGCATTCTTGTACTTTGCGTAATGCACTACGCCGAATATTTCATTCTCTATGAACCTAGTTGCTAGATATAATTTTGAACAAACCTAAAGGCATTGGGCTGGTGCCAAGCAAATATCTTCATGGAACCACTGACATTGTTTTATTTTATTATTATAATTCTAATAGTTCCAAGTTAGTTAAGTATGCAGATTCTGGATATTTCTCTGATCCTCATACGAATCGATCTCATACATGTTATGTATTTCTTAGTGGTAATACGATTATTTCTTGGTGTTCTACTAAACAAACTTTAGTAGCTACTTCTTCTAACCACTCTGATATTTTAACTCTTCATGAAGCTAGTCGTGAATTTGTATGACTGAGATCTTAGATTCAACATATTCGTAGTTCTTGTCAATTACCTTTCATTACAGATATTCCAAGTGTCATCTACGAAGACAATTGAGCATGTATAGCACAAATCAAAGAATGTTTTATTAAAGGAAACAAAACCAAGCACATTTCACCAAAGTTTTTTTTCACTCATGAACTTCAAAGGAAAAATGAAATTGAAATCATGCAAGTTCGTTCAAGTGACAACCAAGTTGATCTTTTTAAAAAGTCACTACCAAAGACAACATTTCAAAAGTTTGTATACGAGCTTGGAATGCATAGACTCCACCAACAGACAAATTGAACTTATCAACCAGGAGAGACATCTTATCAGGGGGAGAATACAACAACATATTGTTTGGAACATTTGCATTTTACTATTTTCCCTTTGACTAGGTTTTGTCCCACTAAATTTTTTTAGTAATGATTTTAACGACTCAACATTAAGTACGTCTAATACCGAGTCAATTATCACAAACATACTCGTTTTCCTTCACTTTAATTTTAAACTCAATGAATTTCCCTTAGTAAGAGTTTAATAAGGCAACAATCATTGAATTGTGAAAATTATGTGCATCCAAATGGAAATGTTATATTTGTATGGGAGTTTTGGAAAAAGATCCTCATAGTGCTCAAAGTATATAAAAATGGGACACTCCATAAATTTTATAAATTTAATCCTTGTACTAAAAATACAATGAAAAAAGGTAAAAAATAATGTCGCTGGCGCGGACCAAAAAAAATAAAGGTATTGTACCACAAGGATTAGATTTATAAATGCTATTGTACTACAGGGACTAAATTTATAAACTTGAAAATCATTGTCCTAAAAATCAAAATATAAAAAGGAACATAACAATTGCCTTAATTCTCTATATTTGTATTTATCATATTTAAGTAAATATCCACTCTTGTTAAAACTCTACTACTTTGACACCCCCATGCGCTCAGGTATCATCTTTTGTTAAATCATAAATTATCATCCCTTCATCCTTTTGCACTTTTTCATGATGGGAAACTCAACTGGGAATTTTGACTCTCTTTAAACTACATTAGTCGATATTCTTATTTTAAAATTAAAATTGAATTAGATATTTGATGACCTTTTGGACAACAAAATTTTGATATAACCATTATATTTTGGAAACAAATAAACACCCAGAACAAAAAATTCAATAATATTTTGGGGTTGTTTACAACCCTAGGATCTGGGCGAGCTACAAATGGCAAAGTTGATCAGCAAGTTCATAAATAGAATGTTACCAATACAATAGCTTCCTTGGCTTCAATCATAGATGGTCTTCCTCATGACTTGAGAAAAAAATGGGTAGTGAGAAAATATAAACAAAATAAAAATTTAGCAACTTTTTTCTCTCCGTGGGTGCGCAATGGAGAGCGCACAAGGGCTACTGAGTCCGTGGGAGGGGTGGTTCAAACCTCCACTTGTATATGAGCCAACTGGAAATTACATACCGTCATACCAGCATTCCCTGCATAGAACCAGTAAACTTTAAACAAGAATAAAATATACTCACGCCCAAACTACGAGTCTCTCTTCCCTTTTTGTATACATTAAGGATACACTAAGATCAACACTTAGTGGAATTGGTTAGTTGATTATGTCAATTTGGGACAACCTCAAAAAGCAATAGTACCCTCTCCATTACAATTTACATATGGAGGGAGTATTTGGTTTTGCTGCCCTATTTTTGTTTGCACCCTTCGCTTAACACATACAGCTCAGCATGTCCACGAACGAAAAAATAGGGCACAAACTTGTAAATTTCAAACACATTCTTCATATTTGAACTCCCAACATTATAGCGCGAGGGTGCAAAAACAAAGATTTAATAATTTGGGGTTAAATCAATGACTACAATCGACAGCAATCTATTTCACGGTCAATCCAGGCACATTTAAAAGCAGCTACAGTCGGGAAGGCAGACTCCAAGAACATGTACATTGCTACAGACTAAAACAGTACTGCAATTTTTCTTTCTTATATTGGAACCATTTCCATTGGAAAATGATGAGAGTCCCAAATCATCCCCCAAATGATGTGGCATAACATAAAGTATTGTACGCTGTGCTTTACAAATAGTACAATAATTTATTGTTACGCTGCATCATTTGGAGGATGATTTGGGAGAACTTAATCGTACTCATAGCCTTATTCTTCTCCAAATTGGCACTTACACAACTTCGTTTAGCAATATATTTATAAACAAAATGAGAACCTGAAACAGAAATCATAGTGGAATTTTCCATTTAAAAAGGTCCTAGAAAACCAATATTTACATATATATGTATATTGGGTTCTCCTTATCAAGAGAAATACCTGAATTTTTCAAAGATATTCTAGAAAATTCTTCTGAAACTAAAAAATCGAGATTTTTATTGAAGTTAAAATGTCACACTTTTGAAACAATTTAGTTCCAAATTTGACGTATATGTTGAAAACTCAGATTTTCACAAGAATTGTGGAGATCAAACAAAATCAGAAAATTTCCAAAAACATGGGATCCGATTGGGCCAAGTATCAAGCATAGATTGAAACATTACAAATCAGGAGGAAAGAACAGCCAAGTAAAAATAAATTCACATCAGACAGAGTACGAAAAAAAGAATCAGCAATCATTAGACCACCATCTTAAGACGTTTTATGCATTTTGCATAACCAAAATATGCAAAATGCATATTGCCAAAATTTGAGTGCTGCTCTAGGTGTTCAGGCATGTTAAGTCCCCTGGCATTTCAAGTGTCACGGGGAGACTTGGGGAGACACTTGGAGTGCCACGTAAATGCTGAAAACGGAAGAAATAGCTCCCCCCGTGGCAGTTGAAGTGCTGTCTGGTGCTCTCATGGTGCTTCAAATGCCACGGGAAAGGTCTCATACATAATGAGACTTAAAAATTGCATTTTGCATAATTGTGTAGAGATAGTAAGCGAATAGGCAGACAAACCTCTATCAATATTTCGCCATAATTTTTTTAAAGAGTTCCTTTGGCGCTGCAATTGGACAATGAAAGATAAACCCACAAGAAAGGGGAAAAACAGTTAGGGCCAATAATGTAGTTATCAAATTTATAATTAACAAATGAAATTTATATGCCAGTTAAATTTTATCTTACCAGGCAATCCAGTAAACCTCTCATATTGTTCATATGCCTGCCCAATGAACATCTCTACTCCAGTAACAATTTTTGCACCAGATTCTTCTGCTTCCCGTAGTAGTCTAGTGATTTTGGGGGTGTAAATTGCATCAAATACCAGTGAGTATGATTTCAAAGCTTCCTGCAAAAACAGAGAGCCAATTATTTCTCATGTAAATGTGACTCTACAGTTCACGCGTCTCATGCAATTCTGTGAACAATCTGCAGAAAGAATCTCACATGAACTATCCATCTAAAATTATGAGTTGCCTAGTTGAACGTCAACTCCATCTGAAATTAACCATTAAGGGGGAACATGTAGGAGTTGGATGAGGACTTATTTGATATTTTATTTTATTTATTATGTTTAGGATATTAGGATAATTATTAGTAATTATCGTAGTAATTGTCATTTAATATTTATCTTTAGAGTATTATCTTTAGCAGTCATCCCTTAGTAGGATTCTTTGCCTATAAATAATTGTTATCTCCATTATTAGAGACAGACTTGAATGAATGAATGATTATTAAAGATTTTAGTTTAATTAATTAGTTCTTTAGGGGCCGTTTGATTCTGTATCCAGAAAACTCGATTTAAACGCTATTTTTAAATACAATTTTGAAATTCAATTATTTGTATTTATAATTATTAGTGCGCATTTAGTAAATTTGTTTTTAAATATAGTTTTTTGAAAATTTGACAAAATTGGCAAACACGTATATTTATATTAAACATATGTGTGTGTGTGTGTCTATATATATATATACACATACATAAAACTTTCATACATACATGATACATGAATGTATACATATATACATACATACATCATAAATTATATACATGTACATTTAATATCATGTATTTTTATGCGTATTTAATGAGGTATGTTGGGGAGTTTAACAATATATATATATATATATATATATATATATATATATATATATATATATATATATATATATATATATATATATATATATTAAATATATATACATAATACAAATGTAAACGTACATACATATATATGTCCATATAATGATATTGCATGTATAATTCACAATAAAAATATATACATACATGAATTGATAATATTTTTTAATAGATATATACTATATGTATATTTTATATTATTCCATACATTAATAATATATGTACAAAACAATATATAAGTATCATATATTTATTGATAATATTATTTAACATATGGATCTTAGTATATTATATAATTTAATAATATAAATATACGTAATTTTGTGTACATGCACATATATATTTTTTATTTATAAGAACACACATATTAGTGTATTATGTATGTATATTATATATTAAGATATAAATGCATTAAAATATTAAGAATGAATAATTCTGAGTTGAAAGATAAAAAACAAAAGTTATAAATATCCTTTTGCTGTTTTCTGAAAAACTTGATTATAACACAGAAATATTATAATTCAGTGTTTAAAAACAGGTGGCCAAATGCAAATTTTTATCAGAATTATATTTAAGCACAGAAAACAGAATTATAGTTGCAAAACCAAATAGGCCCTTAGTTTCTTCTTCTCCGGTTATTGCTATATTCTTTGGAGCTTCTTCTCTATCAAATCATCAAATGTGTGTAGGGCAAATCTCTTAAAAGGCCATCCCATGTCATTTTGGTATCAGAGCAAACATCGATCCATAGCTTTCTTCCATACGTTAGTATACCAGCTGCCATTCAACATCATCGTCACAACACAACAGCTGACACCGCAAAACCTTAATCCATCGCAAAACCACCACCTTCACAGATCGCAAGTCACCTCAGTCCTGTGTCTACCCAGCAGATTCGTAACACCACCCTCACCACCGGAATCCGCCATTTGCATCACCATCAACTTCGCAGCCACCATCCGCCAACGTACAAGTGCAACATCATCACTCATCCCGACCAAAACCAACACCGACAACCACCTATAGCCCCTCCCTCGCCTACAACAATCACCATCTCCGACTCCTACAACATTCAGCACCACCGTCATTTCATCAATACCAGGTAAAAAAAAAAAGAAAGGAGATGACGAAGAGAGAGACTCCTGCGCCCATTCTGCCAGTGCGTTGCTGCTGCTGTTTAAGGTTGTAAATCCTAGTCCTGAATATGTGCGAAGAGGAAAGATGTTGTAAATCTTAAGGAGGATTGTTTTTATTTTGTCCAAGTCGTATTCATCCAAGAACCAACCCAGGCCTGTTTCCTTTTGGTCCAGATCTATTTATTAAATCCAGCCCAGGATGGATATTGACCTACCACGTCATCTCCTTAACTTGCAGAAGAATGATGATTCAAAGAAGTTAAGTCACTTTGATATATATCTGAAATGTGCAGAGAAGTGTGCAAGGTTATTGTTTATTGGGATATGCTATAAGATTTTTAGAATTGCTAAGAGGTGTTTAATTCCAGCTCAAATTGATACATACTGGGGTAATGTTTGGTGTGACATTGTACCCATGGATGTGGTTAACATCACACTTGGTTATCCGTGGATGTAAGGTACGGATGAGGTGTACTATTATGCTGAAAATAACACCCTTTATTTTAAGTATCAATGTCTGCCCATGCTATTACATCCTGCCCCGTCGAGAGAGAAAGTTAGCACGGCAAAAGTGGAAATTAAACTTAAAATCGCAGATCGTGTTTCAAGGGTTGCTAAGCCCAAGGATGAGACAGTGGACCCATCGACAACTGATGTTATGGAATTTATAGCTAAAGAGGACGCTGAAGTTACAATTGAGTCGAATATTAATGCAAATATCATAATGACAAAGTTGAGGGAACAATTGGTTTCAAACAGGTTATTCAAGCCGCAAATCCATATCGAGATGTCAAAAAGTGGAGACCAATGAAACAAATATGATTATTGAAAGTTGTGATTTGCTAGAGGTTCACCATGTTGACTTTGTTATTCCTGATTGATTCAATGCGATGCCTCCTGAGACATGCTTTATATGGTCATTTTTACTTCCAAAATTCACCACAATGATGATAGATAGATATATGCTTATTCAAGCTCTCTTGGAGTATTTCTGCGAGATTAACTCGTCGGAGTCGACTTCGTTTCGGAGGGGGAGATATGAACGGGGACGTGTAGGAGTTGGATGAGGATTTATGCGATATTTTATTTTTCTATTATGTTTAAGATATTAGGATATTTACTAGTATTTATCTCGTAGTAATTATCCTTTAGTATTTATCTTTTGTAACTATCCTTAGTTATTATCACTTGGTAGAATTTCGCCTATAAATAAATGTAATCTCCATTATTGGAGACAGACTTGAATGACTACTGAATGATTTTTAAAGATTTTAGTTTAATTAATTAGTTCTTTAGTTTCATCCTCCCCGGTTATTGCTCTTTTCTTTGGAGCTTCTTTTCTATCAGCCCATCAAATGTGTGTAGGGCAAATCTCTTAAGGTATCAATCATATTTATATTTTAATAAATTTTTCCATAGTAATAATCCGAGCATAATAGGAAATTTAGTGGCGTACAAATATTTTGTAAAAAACTACATCTGTAGGATAGCTTTTATTGAAATTTTGATCCTGTAAATGTGTTTCTTCTAGTCCAACCCTTACAGGGTGAATAGCCCTTCTCCTTCTGTTTTTCACATCACCATCCCTCGTGTCATGCGTGACCCTCTCAAACATCGGTAGAGAACGAGTGCATGCCAAGAGACTTTCAGCCCTCAAGATCGAAAGAGAGATTTTGACAACTAGAGAGATCAACTGCCCAGAAATACGCTTATTGCCTAAGAATAATGAATACTCATACTTATATCCCATTACTACTTTCATATTAGTTACAAAGTTGGGAAAATATTGAAAACAATTCCTTTTTATGAGATATTAAAAAAAGAGCGGAAAAAAAGACTAGTGGCTTGTGCAGATGTTCAAGAATTGGATTATACGGAAAACTGGAATAGTAAGTGAACATCTGACCAAGCCACTATATACGATCCTTATTCTGTTTTCACAAAAGAAAGAAAAAGGAAAGAGAAGTCCTTAATTGCTAAGTAGATAGTTGGAGGAAGGTATTTCATTTCAAACATGCTACATAATCTCCAATGTCGTTTAGAACTAAAAATGAAAAGCAGGGATAATGACTTATCATTCTAGATTTGTAGCTGGAGACCTCAGTATGTACGACTATAACAATATTTGTTTAACTCTTGAATACATGTCACAAACCTATATTAATTTCATCTTCTCGATAATTAAAGCTACTATACTACGGTGAAAGCCTGAACGAATATTGCCAGCAGTTGATATATGACATGGGAATTGTAATTAGGCAAACCTTAGAAATTGGCGTCTCCTCAATTTTTGGTTGCATTCCAATAGAGGTCGTGTTTGCGAGAATCATACCATCCTCTGGGTGGAAACTATTTAATTCAACAAGTGACAAAGCCTGTCCTCCCACTGTATCTGCCAGTTCACTAGCTCGTTCTTGCAGAAATAAGAGGGGACAAATCATGAATAATCATGCTTAAACCAAGAATATAAAGCATAAGGAATTATATAGTTAACTTGCAATTTGATACCACAAGAATTAAGGGCTGGTATGAAGACGTGTCAAGTGTGACATTTTATTTGTAATAAGACCAACTAGTAGCAATATGAAATGTAAAAGCTAAGAATCTAACCATAGGTGCGATTGGCAATCACAATCCTTGCTCCCTTTTCTTTTGCACCATAAGCAAGTGCCTTGCCAGCACCGCCAGCACCAATGACTACAAAAATTTTACCAGCCAAGGGTGACCCAGCAGCACTGTTAGTATGGTGTGAGCCTGAAAAAAAAAATATTGGAGTCCGATTAGCATTTGCTTTATTATGAATTCTGTTTAGCTAGTGAAGTATGGAAGAAACCTCGTAGGCCATCCTCAATAGCAGAAATAGCACCCACATAGTCTGTATTGCAACCAAACAACTTCCCATTTGGACCCCTAATTAAGCAATTAACAGCTCCTATTGACTGAAAGATAGAATCAAATAATGAATCCATTGTACATACAACTGAAAAATGCTACACCTTAAAAACAAAATCATGTATCTAGATCAGCTTCATAAGACAAGGATTATGATGTTATATTACCTTTGCAACTGGATCGACCTCGTCACAGCATTTAATTGCAGACTCCTTGTGAGGAATTGTACAACTGCACAAAATTAAGTTGCCTTGGTTATGTAACAATTTGAGTTGCGTAAATGGGTTCATTCGGCAATTAATCCTTTACGAGTTGTAAATGGGAAAACAATTAGATGAAAAACGAAAGTGAAGGAGCATCTCATGAAAACTACAGCTACGATGAAAAAAATGACACATTTACAAAACCGGAACATGAAGAGATAATACTCGAAACCAACACTATTATAAGGCTTAAAAACTGAACCTGAAACCAGCAAAATCTGTAGATGAATAAGTTTGAAGAAAATTCACTACATCGTCCACCAATAAATGCACATAAACTCCATTAAAACCAACTGATCTGAATGCTTCATTATATAAAATAGGTGATTTGCTGTGGCCAACAGGCTTCCCAATAATTCCAAATATTTTTGTATCAGGGCCTATTTGTCTGAAGTTGTATAAATTCAGCAAATCTGTGATTGTTGGTTGCCCGGGTGCTGATACTATTCCTGACTCAAGGGTACCAAATGTGAGATATCCGCCAAATTTTGGGCAAAGTACCCGAGACATCAAACCTCTTTCACCCATAACCATTGCAATTACTGGAACCTGAAAATGTGATTGATGCACCACACATATTAGAAGAGCAAATGGCATAAGACGGTGATTTCGTAGAGTTCATATCATAATAGGAATCTTGACAACGTATTAATTTATAAAGTCCTTTAAGATGAAGACTAAAAATGAAGAATCACATACGGGAAACTCATAAAAGATTAGAATTATAACAAAACTGGTTTCCCGCAATTGAACCACGAAAAAGTATGCATCGCACCAAATCTGAACTGTAAAGTGGCAAAAAGTTACACAAAAAAAAGGAATACATTTTTTTTCTTGTTTATTATTTATTTATCAATGCATTTACCTTTCTTTTATTAGGCAGAAGAAAATCCAGTATAGGGCCAAAGCGAGGGCGGTGAACCCCAAGTACAAGCATACAAGGTATGACCCAATTATCTATTACTTAAGAATAATTTTTTCGTAACTATTCAAAGCCTGCTGCTTTTGTTACCCTCTTTGGGCCTGTTTGGTTGTCCCCCAAATTGTAAATTAGCCAATTTAAAATGGACTCATTCATGAATTGAATTATTATTAGTGTTTGGTTACAAGAATGAACAAATTCAATAATGAACCAATTCATGTTGACTCACAAAAACTTAAATTAGTTAATTTCACCAAAAGCTTGAAATTGCACAATTTATAATTACACCATGAATCTTAAATGCACCATTACCATTAAATACTATCACCATACTACTCTCTCTCTCTCTCTCTCTCTCTCTCTACACACACACACACATCAAAAGTAAATAACTCCATTTTTCTTTTCCAAACAGACCACAAATTAGATTTAAACCTATTTAAAATTAATACATCAACAATCTATTCATTTCAAATTGATCAATTTATAAAACTAAATAATTTACGCAACCAAACGGGTTTATGTTTTCTTCTATTGCCAACTGGTTATATGCAAAAGAAATATTACATAAGACCTTTAGTAGGTGAAAATAACAAAGAACCAAGCCTCTTGGCCCAATGGTATAAGGCTGCCATTGGGACAGTCTTTTGGGGGTGGATTGGGTTTGGTACCCAGTTAGATCCCCGGCACTGTCAAAATAATGCTTGGTCAGCGAAAGCCACCGCGAATGGGGATTAGTCGAGGTGCGCATAAGCTGGCCCGGACACCTCATGGTATGCTATCCAAAAAAAAAAAAAAATCTACCTGCGTAATGGCTAATAAATGCTTTTTTTTTCCTTCTTAGTTAATTAATCTACAATCTTTTGAAAAAAAAAAGGTTGCAAGGAGAATAGAAGATTCATGTTAAGGTCTTAAAACTTAAACTCATTACCTGGTATAAATACTCTCATTAATTAACCCACTTCAACAAAGACTTCAGAACCCTATCCCAACTCCCAACTATTAGGGGTCAAATAAGATAAAGGAACAGTTAGCTTCAGGTTCTGTTTTTAAAATTTGTTAGCATCTGATCTCTTCTTTTTTTATTCTTGTGTTCAAGGTCCTGACTGCATTTTATTTGACAAAAATACCCTTTGGAGGCATATTAGCATTTTCAGGCATATTAATTACAAATTTAGAAGACATTTAACCATTTTCAGAGGCCTACACACTTTCACACGGATTTACTAAAAAATAAAGAGAAGAATTAACGTCTTCACACAAATATTTTAACATTTTTCACACAGATTTAGTAACTTTTCAACACTAATATATATGAACTTTTTTGCATTGATATATATAATACAATTAATTTTAAAACAGAATTGTTTTCTTATTTAACAAATTAAAAGTAAATCTCAACAGAACACCAGAAAAACAGAAAGGATAAAAGCACAAATCTAAAGGACCACGAGACTCTTCAATATCTCACTTCACCTCTAACATTTGGTTATGTAGAATCGCAAATTAAAGTTGTGGCTATGGTCTTTTGGAATGGTGGAAAACATTGAGTAATTGACATGGAGAATGTGGGCTTGATTGCAATGTTGATGGTTCATGATGCAGAGAGTTGATGGCAAATTTCTACTGCTCCTCCATTTTCATTTATGCAAACTAGTAGTGGCGTAAAATCAGAAAAGCTCTCGATCTTCAAATGATACAAATTCTATTTACAATCTTTTCCATGGTTTACAAGATATGGGTGTGGAGAGAGAAACATGGAGGGTAGAAAGAGAGAAACGTGGGGATAGAAAGAGAGAGAAATGTGGGTAATAGGTCATCGCAGGATATAAAGGACGATAAAATACAGTAGGATTCTGACAGTTGCACATCAAATAAAAGAAATGGGAGTCCTGACAAAAGAGAAGTGGGGCCACCTAGACTCAACACCTAAATAGAAGTCAATGGGATTTTGGCTAACTAAGTCACAAATAGTCCTGAGTCCCAAAAATCTATAGAAGTCCTTCCTGCTTTGCCATCTGTGATTAATCCACTGTGGGCCCTCCACTTCCATGTTTTGCTCAAAATGTTCCTTCTATATTAGAACTTCTTTCTTTTCTCTTTCTAAACAAACTTCACCTATTACTGTTTTATAGCATCATTCAATCATGCAGCCGCTCATATCAACATTTCTATGATTGTAATGACCATCATTGTGACCTGGAGTCACAAGTTTGAGTCAGTAAAACAACCTCTCCGATTGCAAGGTAATGCTGCAGTAGCAGGAGCCTTTTTGCACTAGGTTGCCCTTTTATGTTATATGCATGGATTTAATTGTAATATTTTTATCTGTACTCTTTATTTTGTTTTTCTTTTCTGACATTTCCTATTTCAGTTAGTAGTGTGTGTGTGTGTTGGGTGTGTGTGTGTGGGGGGGGGGGGGGTGGTATGTTGTAATTTTAATGTTATCTTGGCTAGTAGCAAGACAACTTCGCCTATAAATAAGGCCTTTGACCTACCTTTGTAATCACTTTACATTTTGATACATTAGAGAGATTTGGCTTGCTTATTATTCTTTTTTGGATGCCTTGATGGTGTTTATGTCAGTATCAATCAAGAAGGCACAATTGTGTGAGACCTGCCATTTTTCAGCATTATGTCTGGTATGCTCAATTCTTTATCTTAGCAACTATCTTTTTTCTTTTGCATCATCGCTCAAACTCAACTCCAAGAACAAAATTACAATCAATCAGCAAGAACTCCAGTTTTTCTTTTTCTTTTTAAACAAGCGTGACCAGTCCGTGACTTCACTCCCCTGTAACCTATCATAACTACATATTTCTGACAAAAACTTACATATGATGATCGTGAGAAATCAATTTAACATGATCACATAACTGATTATTATTGATCTTAGCCAATAATCATTTATTTTATGAAATCAAACTAAAAAAGAAAAAATTGTGAACTCAAAATCTCACAAGTAGTTAAACACAATGTTGTGTGTTTATAAGTAGTATCTTGCCAGCATCATTTAAGCATTATGTGTAAGGACACAAATTTTCAATTGAGTCCTTTGTAGTTTTGGCTTAATTCCGGACAAAAACGTTTGAGTTATAGGATAGAGTTATTGATCATCCTTCAAGCCTATGACATACTAAAGTTGAAGACGTAGCGGCCAAGTTTAAAGCTTCATCAAAATACCGAGTTTAATGTGTCTCGTTTCTACGTCATCAACATGGCTCCATTGCTCCTAAGGTATGAATGCCTTTTAATATATATATAGGAGCTTGGAACATTTTTATTGGGTGTAATTTGTTTTGAAAACTGTTGTTTATTTTCAGAAAGATTTTATAAAACTTTAAAATAAAGTATATAAAGTTTCTGGGCTAAAATCAAATTTTTTCAACTTTCTGGAAGTTCGTTCGAATTGTCGTTCAAACGAGTTTGTCATCGAACAACAATGTCATTCGAACGAATATGCCAACGAGTTCCCCAAAAGGACACCGGAATGTCGTTCGAAGGGTCGTTCGAACGAACTTGATGTTCGAACGAGATTTCTAACGAGTTCACACTGGAACTTCGTTAGAAGCCTCGTTCGAACGAGACTTCGTTCGAACGAAAATGTCATTCGAACGAGTTTTGGCGGGAACAGTTATTTGGCAGTTTTGAGCAGTTTTTTCCCACTTTCCCACTTCTTTTCCCACTATCTTTTGACATAACTTCTTAAGTGCGGAAACCAAGTTTTTTAACTTAACTTTTCATACTATTACAACTAAAAGAGAGAGTTTTTTAGTGTTCATCTTTCCAAAGAAAAGTTCATTGTTTAAGTGTATATTTTTTCCAAGAAAAATCTTTTAAACACTTGTTTCACACCTAAAGTTTGTTTATCCAAGTTCATCCATATATATATATACTTTGCTTGGAGTTTGGCACCGGTTTATCTCTCCATATTGAAGATGAGATTGTTTGGGTTTGCTTCTATATCCCACAAAGAAGAAGTTTGCGTTGATTTACCCACTTGGAGAAAGGCTCCTTGTTCGGGTGACGGTGACCATATAAAGTCCGATCGGTGGATTCCGAGACCGCGGTGGAGCTCCGTGGTTATTCGCTAGGCGGAGGTGTATACAAGAAGGAGCGTCGGGGCTTGAGAGGGATCGAGTCCAGTGTTGTAAATCTACTGTCTTGTATTTGTAAAACCATACTTAGTGGATTTGAGGCTAGGGCCGTCCGAGGTTTTTTTCCCGTTGTGTGTTTTTCCTCGTACATCGCGGCGTAGTGATTCATTGGTTAATTTTATCTTGCTATATCACCTAGAACGCATGCTTAGGTAAAAAGATAAAATTTAGTTTATATCACTACTTAATTTATTTTGGTGCTAAATAAATATTGGGTAATGTGTAGTTAATTCAAGTCACTAATTTAATTTGGTAAAATTGGTGTGGCCTAATTTGGTAAAATTGGAAAATATGACTTAGGCAAATTTCTAGGAATTGAGTTAATTAATTGTGTTTAAGTGAAATTATAATTGTGTGTGTTTTAATCTAATTTCACGTTGTTTGATTTTAATTTGAAAAGAAATTAAAATTTGTTGTTTAACTTGAACCATCATCTTACGCTTCCGCACATCTAACAAGGAAATTATCTTTTTGAAGTAAAAGAATTTAAAATTGGGGCCCTACGCCGTTTCAACATTATGTGTACCCTACACTATGTTAAATATTCCTCAGTCACCCTTCCTGTCTCAATTCTATAAGATAATCGCATGTGTTACTCTAATTTACCCCATATGGAGAGCATGAAAAACAAGAAAATGATTCAAAAAATTGGCCATACTACTTACGCCGCTTACTTGAGAATGAACAGTTATTTGAAAAACACGTGCCACGTCAGTGATATCCAAAGCAGTGGTTGCAAACTTCACTATGTCAGCCCCAGTTGCTTGTATTGTAGCCACAAGGTTCCCAAGATCTTCAACAGATGGAGTGTTTTGATAGTTGTGGGAAGAAACAATGAGTTTGCACTTTGCAGGCTTGTTTCCACGTATAAGTTCATGGAACTCATTGATAGCCTTCACAGAAGCAGTAGTAGAACAGTGAACATCAGTCTTTTGTAAAGCATGGCAGAGAAATGATTATAAAGGAATTGATTGATTTCATAAAAAGAATACTAAACAGGGTATAGTGTAACTTTTAAGATGGACCAAAATGTTCTGACAGCAATAATCACAATACTGAAAGTACAGTAGTAGAGTTCCTGATGTACATTGCAATGAACTTATCAATAAGAAAACACAAGATCATGTACTGCAATTGACATGCTTGCTGCATTTATAAAGTTTGAAGAAATTCCCAGGACTTGTCAAATTCCGTTCCTATTTTAAGACGTTTTAAAATATTAACTTTTAGAGTTAATTTACACAAATAATAAAGCACCAAGGATTGAGTCTTGAGATTCCCTGTACTTGACCTAAAAGAACATGATTCCAAAATGCTTCTGTTTGAAAGACTATTTTTTATTACAATTAGATGCAATTATTTTATAATTTATACTTTGCATAATGAGAAAGCCCACCTGAAGCTCAACATCGATGTAATCAGCTCCCAACTCCATGGCTAATCGAAGCGCATCCAATCGACTGTTTTCATCGCCATCATACTGACCACCTTCCCATTTTGGTCTAGTTAAATAGATGAAATCAGATATTTGTACGTTTGGATACCAATGTAAACTTCATGTAATAGATGACATTATTCGAAAATGTTCACCATAAGCAGAGGAATAAAACTTTGCTACAATGAAGAGCAAAATCAGTGAAAGCCACGTGAAGTCAAAGTTTCTGGATTATTTTTTAAGTTCTCAGTTCGCATACATAAGGATCTTTAAATTATAGGATTTTCAGGCAAAAGGTATTTAATATATATTAAATGCTAATATACAGAAAAATTATCAGAAGCCAAACCACCAGATGCTGATCAGCAAGTCAAAGGCACTATGTAACTGTTAGAATTAGCAATATGGTATCAAAAGAGATTTTATTATTTATATTGACGCATGATGGGTATTACAATTGACGGTACAAAAATAAAACAAGATAAAAGCTCCACTTTATCAGAATCAGAAGTTATAAGAAAACCCATCAAAGACTCAGCAATACCCCCAAACCCAGTAAAATGGCATTAGTTTTAAGATTAATAATGACAATACAAGTCACGCATTTTTTACTGCCTCAGAATTCTTTTATTTAAGTAGAGTTTGCTAAATCTCTCTGATCTACTGGACTTCCAGTCATGCTTGGTTGTTAGAGAATTTATTATTTTATTCTTATAATTTCGCCAAATTAGGGGTCTCAAGTTTGTAGTTTATAGGGATTCAGATACTGATCAATGCTGCATTTGATGTAGTGCTATTCACACTAGCCTAACCCTTTTCTTATCTTAACTCTAATATTTTGTTGGAAAAAATGCAAATTTAACCCCAATGTTTTGGCTGAATCTGATTTCCAGACAAGTACTTTCAAAAGTTACAAAATCAACCCCGATGTTCTTAATTTTTGTAATTTCAACCCTCTGTCACATCTCCTTTAGGAGGCTCAGCGGAATTGGTGGCTAGGAGTCCTATGGGACAAAGTCTGTAAACAAGGTATGTTATTTTGAGCAATGAACAAATGACGTGTGTTTATATTAATATTACAATTTAAATATATAAGAAAAACTAATTTAAAAACTTAAAAATAAAGAAAATAAAGAAAATTTATTTAGTGACCACAAAAAGAAAAAGAAAACGGGTTAAAAAGAGAAGAAAAGAAAAAAGGAAATTCTTTCTCACAAGCACAAACAAAAACCGCTATTGACCACCACCGACCCACCAATCCAATCCTATCTCTCTCTCTCTCTCTCTCCCTCCCTCCCTCCCTCCTGTAGTCACCATCACCACCAGCAAACCTCTTGCCACCGCTCAAATCTACGGTGCAAAAAAAAAAATCAAGCCCTAAACACAACCCACCACCATTGCATCGCCGCCTCGGATTGAAACCCAAATCGAAACCCTAACAGGAAACCAAATCAAAACTCACCATCACAAACCAGATTGAACCCACAACTACAAACCCAAACCGTATTCCACCAGCTCAAGCGGATCAAGAAATATAATAAAAAATGCAAACCGTATCCCACAACCACAATCATAGTCAAAATTGAACCAAGAAACAAAAACAAATCGAAATCAGAATTCATAAAATTCTTTGCTTTTGTCTTGATGGTGGCTAGGGAGAGAGGGAAGATGAGGTGGCCGTGATGGGTGTGTTGGTGGTTGTCGTTGGTGGGGGGGTGTTTGGTTTTTGAGCACAAAGTGAACTGACAATCACTTTTGGGTTTGATTCCAATTAGATAAAGGAAGTTTGTGTATATATATATATATATATATATATATAGAGAGAGAGAGAGAGAGAGAGAGAGAAAGATGGAGTTGGGGTGGTGGTGTGTTGGTGGTGGTTGGTGTGTTGGTATTTTCGGCCATAGGTGTGTTTGGTTTTTGTTTCGTCCAATTTTATTCTAGTTTTAACTTTGTCATTTTAAAATTAGTCTAGTTGTTTTATTTTTTTTTACTTTCTTAATTCTTTTGGCCACATGTCAATTGTCCGTCAAACTAATTAATCTTGTCACAGAGTTTACCACGTAGGACGACTATTCACCCATTCCATCAAGTTTCCCAACGACAGATGGAGGGTTAAGATTGGATCACTACATGTACCTTGGGGTTAATTTTGCAACTAATGAAAGTATTGATCTCGAAATCAAATTCTCCCACACCTTAGGGTTAAATTTGCATTTTTCCTTATTTTAGCAATTATAAGCATTGAAATACAAATGTGAATTTTTTTTTTTTTTTGCAAGTAATAATAATCACTAGCCACATAAACAAAAAAACATTTATGTGCATGTATATTTTTGGATAAATCGTTAGTTTTCGATAATTATACATGCGTAATTATATGGGTTCTCCACTTTTAATTTAGTCTCCTTTGAACTACTTTTGTTGTGATATAATACACAGATTGATTTCTGCTAATAGATACTTCTTTAGCGTGCTCAAAGAAATATCCGTAAAAAACTTTCAGTACTGTCATTCACTGGTGGCAGAAAGTGTCGATCAAGTCTTCAAAATTACGAATTTATTACGTAAATCATTGATACATTAAAGAAGGATTGAGCAACATCCAAAAGTATAACTGGAGTATCATTATCCGATACAGTTCGTCTGCTTGTCGCCTTCGAAGAATGATACCTGCTTCACAGCAAAAGACAGTTACAAGTCCCATGTAGGTTTAAATAGAACGAATACAGTCCCTCTCTATTCTCTAAGTAACTGAGAATCGAATATGCAGGGCACCCAGGTGAATTACTCGGACCCACAGGGCCACGTATCAAGCCCCAAAAGTAACCCAAACACTTGAGGAGAGTTCAGAACATGCTTTTGTCTAACCCTGTCACAAAGAAGGCCTAACACCTCCACTCTCCACCAAGTAGCCTCAACCACACGTGCAAGGTGAGGGACCAACAGCCTTGTAGACCCAGCTGTCCTCATACATATCATAATGAACACGCCACCAAAGTTGCTACCCTCTATACTCAAAGCTCACTCCAACAAGGCACTCACGTGTATGGGATTACAGGTCAATGCTAAAGCATCCTGACAATGCCAAAAGGAATGTCACTCCAACAAGGCACTCCTCTCGGCTTTGCTCTATATGATTTGGTATAAAGACCAATATGCCCATTCATTTGAGAGAAATTCCTGGTGTGTGGGTCTTCATCTTGACCGTTGGCTTATTTCTTTGGGCCGCAATTGTGCTTGGACATTTTAAGTGATTCAAACCAAAGACTGTCAGGATATATAGGCTATGCCAAGGAGATTTTTCTGTTTTACAAGGTTCCAGATAATAGAAACTTTAATATCTTAAAGATTTGATATCTATTTTTCTCGTCATTTTATTGGCAAACAGACAGAGCAAAAAGCTCAATCTGTGTAACCGGAAATTAGTACAAAATATTGCATCAGAATTTGTAAACTAGTTGAGGGGAAAGTGTGGGAGGAATTCCTGTCACGAGTCAATTTGCATTTTCAAGAAATCATCTCTTACTATACCACTTAAGTAGAGCTTGACTTCACATTATGCTCTGACAATAAGTAGGTCAAAGCAATATATTCAGATGCGGATCAAGAATTGTGCTGTAAAATAGTAACTTATAAGAAATAACCAATTTTTACAATATCAAACCAATTGCTTGCTTTTTCGTTAACATGTAAACTGATGGGAATGAGAGTTTATTTTAGTAATTTTTTGCTTTTATTGTAATTTTTCTTTATTTTAGAGCTTTATTAGTTTCCAAGTATGTTTGGGACTAATATGTCATTTTTTAGTTAGTAGTTGCCCCTTTTAGTCATTTTGGGTAATTGCTTGATTAGCAAGCTAACTCTTCCTATAAATAGGCCCCCTTCGCCCTCATTTGTACTTAACCTTGAATATTGAGAATAGAGAAGAGAGAGAAAAAGAAACCCATTTTATTTCTTTAGTTGTTGTTGCTGTTGTTGTGTAGTGTAGACGTTGTGTAGTTAGTTGTGTAGATAACTTCTTCTTTTTACGCTTCCGCGCCGAAATTCAATTCAAATTGGTATCAGAGTCACGTTTGTTCTTGGCGCGAGGATGATTATCAAATACGAGTCAGATTCAGTCCGATTTCATTCTACATACAACCAGTCCCACCAATGAAACCCTAGATTACAATATTGTTGAAGAAAACATAGCAGTTGTTTCCAACACCTCATGCGAACCATCCCGAGTATATTCCAACAGCAGACCGCCATCGATTGCCGCCGAAAAGCCAGAGAAACTGCTGCAGAAGCAGGTCGACATTGTCGGGGTGCAGAAACAGCCGGAACAATGGGGCGAGACAGTCCCCGAATCTGCTAGGGCTTCAACCAAAAAAATACTCGTTGCCCTTCATCGGAAAGTCACGGACGGCTACCAGAATTCACCGAACCACCCTGTCAGCTTCTTAACAGGTCTATTTCAACTCTAACACAGTTCGGTGAACATCTCCAAAGGAATCAAACTATTAACCACTCCCAATCAACCCTAGGTTCATGGGAAGTTCAAGAAAGGCCTCTCAATGATCAAGAAGTGATGTTTCCTAAATCCAACCAGTCCAAGATTCATTCCCCCACGAACCCTAACCACTTTCAACAAAAAAAAATTAATTCCAAACCCTATTTACCTCATTTTCAAGAAACCCTAAAACCCACTCCATTTCAAAACTCTAACCCTAATAAATATTCTTATTCAACTCCGACAACCTCCCACTGCATCACAAACCCTAACCAAATTTTCTCACCACCCAAACCTCATCAACACACTAATCCCCAACCAATTTCTAAAAAATTACAATTCAACCCTTGCATTTTCTCATAATTACAAGTCTGCCCCAAATCTATCAAGGTCCTACAATTTAATCCCTCCCCCACCCGAAGAATACCTTTCTTTCAAATTCTTGTGGGATGGTACCAAATACGGCCTCGATATGAATGCATGTGCCGATTTTGACAAGGTTAGCTGTGCCATCATCAAGAAACTCCAAAGTCTTCAAGCTTCTTGGGTCTAGACAGATTCATATCTCTCTCGACAACTTCACACATTTGCGTATAGTGCTTACTCTATCGAGGAGTACGAGATGTACCGTCAACATCTAAATAGATGTCGAGCCGAGTATTATGAGATGGAGATGGCGCGTGAACAATGGGTACGTGCACGAGCGAGGTATTTGGTCCCATATTTGGAGTGTCATTTCGGCGCACACCGATGATACTATCTCTTCGGATATGCTTCACGAGGATGTCTCCGAGGTTGTTGAGACCCGACTATGCTTGATAGTGACTCCTTGTTCCTTCCTTGTGATTTTTTTCCCATATTCGAGGAGGATGGTTGGATCACTCGTACTCGATTTAGGAATTTGGAGGCATTAGAGATTATGGACTTCATTCATTCCTATCTTTGGGGTAGAAGATGATGGGTACTATCTATGTGATTTTTTTTTTTAGTTGTTGACGACGGTTGGGAGACTCGCACTCATTATCGCGAGGTGGAAATATTTGATTTGGTGGATTTTTTTCCCATTTTTTGTCACGATGATGAGTTTTGTGATGATGGTTCGGTGGTTGTTTCCTTTGAAGAGTATATGTTGCGTGGGGTGATCATGATTGATGTGGAATTTGTGGATCCTTTTTGGGTTCCTTATGAGGAGTGCTCCACGACTCTTTTACATGATTTGATGCTAAGGAGGTTCATCACTAGCAATTTGGATGAAATATGGCATCGATGGCCCTTTTTGCGTCAATCTTGTGTTTGCTCTTCATTTGGACGGGCCGACTTCCTATTCATGGGCCTTGGCATACATTTGTGGTTTCTCTTCGAGACTATTTTGCGAGTCATTATGCGGGACGCTTTAAAGGACGACTTCCCTATCAAGTAGGGGAGCTCCCAGATGTTGCCCTCACACACATTTTTGTCGCTCGGGACGAGCTCCCTCAAGTAGGGGAGAATGATGGGAATGAGAGTTTATTTTAGTAATTTTTTTCTTTTATTGTAATCTTCCTTTATTTTAGAGCTTTATTAGTTTCCAAATATGTTTGGAACTAATATGTCATTTTTTAGTTAGTAGTTGCCCCTTTTAGTCATTTTGGGTAATAGCTTGATTAGCAAGTTAACTCTTCCTATAAATAGGCCCCTTGGCCCTCATTTGTACTTAACCTTGAATATTGAGAATAGAGAAGCGAGAGAGAAAGAAATCCATTTCATCTCTTTAGTTGTTGTGTAGTGTAGATGTTGTGTAGTTAACTTCTTCTTTTTACGCTTCCGCACCCAAATTCACATCATAAACTACGAGCACATGATAACAACCCAGATATGGAAGGAACAGGAAGTTCATGTTTATTTTTTGCCTAGTCTGGTCCTTGTCTCCTTGTTGTCCCTTCCATATTTGGGTTGTTAAAATGTTCCACTGGAAACAATACTTGCTGCACTTTAGTTCTAAGATTATAGATCTGTCAAAATTTTCAGTATTGTGGCTATGAGGGCCTTGCACACCTTCAGCTCAAGATTGAGTCATACGGACAATTAGCGAAGGCAAATGACCATTTGGTCCTCCGGATAGATACAGTAAACACCATTGACGTTCATACTTGAAAGGTATTCAAAGCCAATAACTTGACCAGACAATATCAAACCACGTATAACCTTGGTCCAAACTCCCATCCAAAACGGACTTCTTTCAATTATGCATGGGCTTTGGATCAATGTGCACATCCTCCACATGTACCGAACTCCAAGTATGATGATATCACATGTACCGAACTTCAACTAAAGTTCAATATATAGCAACGGACGTATGAAGATCCTAAACTGCTCCCCATTTAACTAAGGAAAGCAAGGTGCTACCAAGATTGTCAATCAAAGCACCCTTGACTGAACCAAGAAAAAAAGCAATTACTTATGTCATTGTCCAAAAAGTGAATTATTCTCAACAAAGACCATTGCATAAGTAGGGATGAATCTGTTTGTGTGTGGAAGGGGGGCAGAAAGTATTAAATTATAGGACACTTTGCCCCCTCAAAGAATTTCGATTAAATTTGAAAGCCGTCACCCCTCAATGGAAATAACGTATTAGCAGGCATATCTACATACGACTCCCTCTTGCAAACATATAGATCCAAAATGAATCTAAATCACCGGGTATGCAATCTAACATATGCGCTTGAATTTTTAAACTTGACAACACCTCCCGCTTTCTTAATCCAGAGATAAACCCCAGAGAACCTATTTGACTAGTAACAACTTTAACTTGATGCTAATCTAGCAAATGACCTACCAGGGCAATTACCAATTCTAAAGACTAATAATCCTCCATCTGGACTGTGGTCCACTTTTATCTAAGTAAATTGTTTTTAGTCATCATTCAATTAATCTCCAACCAATCAAGCCCATTTACAATTTCACCAGCAATAGCTTTTTGTTTGCATAGCCATAAATAAATAATTGGATTCCAATAAAAAAAATATTAGTTTGATTGGGGTGACTGACCTGTAAGTGAAGAGAGTGGGGAGAGGACAAAGTTTGATTAGGGTTTGTAAATCCTCTGTGGGACTCAAACAATCCAAACTGTCCAATCGGATCTCCACTAGGTCAGCCCCACTCAATTTAGCCTTATTCATTTGAATCGCCATCTGCTCCACTGTTTCCGCCATCAACGGCGTACAAATTAAAGTCGGATTTCTCCTCAGAATTCCTCCACCCTCCATTTTCACACCAGGAGAAGTAACAGTAGCAGCCTGAAAATGAAATCAAATCAAATCAAATTCACCTCAAAACTAAACAAATACAAAAATTTAAGAATCCGTTTTGGTTGGTGAGGAAACTAAATGGAAAATAAAAAAATAAAAAAAATGCACGTTAACAACCCATTAGGCTATCGTGGTAGGTGGATGTCTGACAAATTCAACTTTTCATCCTTTTTTTATTTTTCTACGTCTCTTTTTCATTTAATTTTCCAGCACCCAAAACAATGGTATAAAAGAATATATAATAAGAAAGAAAGAAAGAAAGAATATTGGTTTAGAGAGTTACCAACTCCATTGTATTGATTAGTAAGCAAGCAGGGAGGGTGGAGTATATTCAGAGTGGGTGATGATATATCATAGGCGCAGGATATATATGGGAAAGAGAGGGTTGCTGAGTTGGTTTGGTAGCTGTTGGTGTCATCCTAACCTTCAAATATCTGACGTGTAAATTTGGCAACGTCTGTCCTAAATCCCCTAACTCATATCAACCAAAACGCGTTGGTGAGATATGACTGGTCTAGATTTGACCCATTTTAAAGAATGTGCTACTTTAAGCATCATGCGATGGTACATTTGGGTTGGTGCATACACTACTCTCGTCTTAAGTCTCCGTGGATTCGGATGGGTCTGTCAATCGGGTCTATGAGTCGAATCTATAGTTGATCAGTCGTAGCTCGATTTTTATTTGTTTGGCTCAAGTTCAAACTCGATCCGAATAAACTTGAGAGTGCTCGACTCAAGCACGGCTCACAAAATAAATCGAGCTCCGACCCTAATTTGAGCAGGCCGAAAATGTATTCCAATACATGTTTATTTAATTTAATAATAAATATTCATATTTCAGTAATAAAAAAACGCATTTTAACAATAAAAAATAGATTTCAGCGCTAAAAAAACATAATTCAGCACTAATATTGATATTTCAGCATTAGTAAAACACATTTCAGCACTAAAAAAATAGATTTCAACACTAAAAAAACCCATTTCAGAACTAAAAAAATAGATTTCTGCACTAATATTGACATTCAGCATTAAAAAATCATATTTCAGTACTAAAATAACAGATTTCAAAACTGAAAAAATAGATTTCAGCACTAATATTGACATTTCAACATTAAAAAAAATAGATTAAGTAAAGTAAATGAATAAATGACCCACCTTATTTTTGTTTCTTTAATATTAAGTCCAATAGTTTATTTGCATAAGGATAAAATTATAAAAATTATTTTGTCTTAAAATATTTTTTACATATCATAGAAAATAAAATAATTTTGTATATATATATATATATATATATATATATATATATATATATATATATAGAAATAAATAATTAGATATATTATTTCGGGCCGAGCCTAGTTCGAGCTTGAAAGTGCTTCGCTCGCGCTCGGCTCATATTGAATTCGCGCTTAATATCTCGGCTCAAACTCGGCTCAGCTCAAACTCAATAAAAGCTCATATTGAATTCGGGCTTAATATATCGGGCTTGCTCGGCTCAATTGACAGGCCTAGGTTCGGATAAATATACTTATAATCTGTTTGATAAGGTGTTTTTGCTACTGTACAATATTTTTTATGTATAAACTCGTGATAAATTTTATTTATTTATTTGAGTAAAAAATATTTGTCAATAAATTTGTTAATTTTTTTCATGATTTTAATTTTTTAAAAACAATTTTAAAACTGTTTTAAACAATTGAAAAAACTCTTACAAATATTTAAAAATTATTTTGTAATATTTTAAAACCTATTTTTAATATTATAAAAAATTGTTAAGAAAATGTTTTACAATTTCTTTTAAAAATCGTAATATAAAAATATTGTAAAAACTGTTTTTAACATTTTTAAAAACAGTTTTGAATATATTATAAAACACAGTTTTAAAGTTTTTAAAAATAATTATAAAAACTATTTTAAATAATTAAAAAAATTGTTGTGAATATTTAATATTTTAAAAATATTATAAAAATTGTACTGTAATATTTAAAAACTGTTTTTAATATTATAAAAAATTGCTAAGAAAATGTTTTACAAATTTTTTTAAAAACCGTAATATAAAAATATTGTAACAACTATTTTTAACATTTTTAAAAACTGTTTTGAATATAATATAAAAACAGTTTAAAGTTTTAGAAAACAATTTAATAGTTAAAAAAAAGTTGTTGTGAATATTTAAAAATTGTTTTGTAATATTTTAAAAACTTTTTTTAACATTATAAAAAATTGTTAAGAAAATGTTTTACAATTTTTTATAAAAACCATAATATATAAATGTTGAAAAAACTGTTTCTAACATTTTTAAAAACCGTTTTGAATATAATATAAAAGCAGTTTTAAAAATTTTAAAAAAAAATTTAAAAACTATTTTAAATAGTTAAAAAAACTGTTGTGAATATTTAAAAATTATTTTGTAATATTTTAAAAACTGTTTTTATATTATAAAAAATTGTAAAAATTATTTTTAATATAATATAAAAATTGTTTTAAAATAAACTAACTGGATTGACTTTAATTTCGCCTAATGGTTTGATAGCCTCATGTGAAAAAACTAGGTAAATTTGCGTAGGCACAATTTACCACGGCAAATTTTGTCATGCCTACTCTTTTGTCCATTGTCACTCAAACAGACGCTTAATTTTTTATTCCACAACACTCTTTTATATAAAATAATACATAAATGCTCAATATTTATACAAAATACCAAATAAACACAATACCAAATTAACCATATTTTATATAAAAATTCAAAAAAAAATCTCATTTTTTTCTATTTCCACTCTCTCTCTAACTTCCCTGCCAAACCTCTCTCTCAACCTTACAAACTCAAATATAGACTAATTTAACAAATCCTACTACGATAAAATATTGAATAAAAAATAAAATGAAGAAGCTAGGATTTTAAAACAAAAAAAAAATCTACGAACCCTGAACCTACGGTTGCACGTCATCATGGGTGTTGGTCTAACTCGGTCCAAGTACACCGTATGTGGATTCACTTCGGTTGCATCCCACCGTGATTTATTTGTTTCAGTTACTTTCTTCTGTAATTCACTTACTACGGCCATTGGTCACCGTAACAACTGTTTGCATGGTCACATTTAACTGTGAAAAAATAGGTTACGGTTACATTTCACCGAAAGTACTTATCACTTATGGCGACAGGGGGCCGTAAGTATAACAAACCCAGTTTTTTTTAATCTGACCTTTGTTTTATAAATAGTTTTAGATATTATATACTTTATAGAGGTGTTTTGAAGACTATAGGAATGTATTTTGGAACTTTTGGGGACAAATGAACAAGGTGAAATAGTAAAGTTATCTTGGAGTTAAAGAGTTTTGAGATTTTATATTGTGTGGTGTTGAGTTTGTGGTGTTGGTGTGTGTGTAATTTCTTGTTTATTTGGGGGTATATTAGATATTTTGAAAGGAAAAAAGGTACAAAACTTTGGGGTGTGGTTAGTAAAATTTGTATTTGATTTTTATGTGGTATTTTGGAGTAAAATTTTTGGTGTATTTATCAGAACCCAATCTCCATATCACGACATAAAAGCCCGAAGAAATTAATGTATCGTATATTTATTTATTCGTATCCGAATTTTATAAGGCTACATTCTTAATTGAGATCGAAAACGAGCGAATGAAGATGCGATACGTCAATTGTAGTGTGAAATTGTGTCGGTCTAATATTTTCGATCTAATAAACTCTTTTTTCGACTAATGTCTTTCTGTCAATTTTTTTGATAAATTTTTTGATGAGTCATCTTGTGAATCTGATTAGGAGCGTGATTACCGATTTTTAGTGATCGATGCACAACAAAAAATGGTCGCGTCATTGGGACGTTATACCCTGGCGATAGTGAAAAAATATATGCATAGAGATATAAGTTAAATAAATTAATTTCTTAATCAATTATGTGTCGATAAACTAATTCATACTTTTAATTGAACCGATTTTAATTTTACCATATAAAATTAATAGGATTAATTACACATAGCCCCCCTTGAACTATACCCCTAAAACACTTCACCTCCAATACTTCAATTTTTTTCCAATTCACCTCCGTAACTTTGAAATAAGGTACAAAATATCCCCTGTCATACAACTTCGTTAACTTTTGTCAAAAACCGTTAGTCATAAGTAACGACATTTTTGTCCAAAACTTATTTTTATTTTGGGAAAAGTAATCTTAGGTCCCTCGCAAACAAATTCTAAACACTAAAAGAATTTTGATAAATTTTAAACACTTAGGTCCACTAATTCTCTTCTTGTAGAAGTCCACGCTAGTGGCATAACAAGTGAACCTAATAGTAAATTACCCTTAAAAAATTTAAAATTGTTACCAATGGACCTAATTATAAATTGTCCTTTTTCTTTTTCCCCTCTTTCTTCTCTCTCTCTTTCAATTTTATTTTTCTCTTTCTTTTCTCTCTCTACCTCCATGGTCGAGACCTCCCTCCCCTCCCCCACCACCCACCCACCCACCCGCTCCCCTCTGCCCACCCACCCTCCTGCTGCTCACAGCCCCCACCCCACCCCCCTCCCCGTGCTCGCAGACCCCCACCCTCGCCCTTGCCACCGTCTCTCACTCTCCCAATGTCGGCGCAACCTTATCTCTCTCAACCTCTCGCCCCTGCCCCTCCATACATTCCTGCCCATCTAGTCAATGTATGTGTGTGGGGGGGGGGGGGGGGGGTAATGTGTGTGTGTAGGTGTAGGTGTGTGGGGGTGGCAGTGGGGGGGGGGGGGAGTGATGGGGGGAGGGTGAGAGAATCAATGAGTTGTTGTTTTGAATTCATTTTTTGGGAGTTTAGAGGTGAGAGAAAATGGGGAGATATAGGGAATTGATTGTGTGTTGGATTTTAGTGTGTTGTTTTCAATTTGGGGATCAATATATTGAATTTCACATGTGCGTGTATGATTATGAAAATAATGTCAATGTTGTTTGTGGACTTTATTCTTTGCCCAAATAATAGTTATTTTATACGAATAACCAGATTTAACATAATAAGATACGAGGTTAAGATATGAGAGTTAAAATACAAGGAAGAGAATATCTTTTTCAAAAATATTTAAAGGGCATACAAATTCAGCATCTTTATTGATATTGAATTTAATTGCATTGGTATTGAAATTTTTTTATTGAATTGAATTGAGTTGTACAAGTTAGATTAATTGCACACGTAGGTATTTAAATTATTGCCTTACTCTCTCATAGTAAATCCTAATTAAATTGTCTTAACAACTACTTATCTAAATGAAAGGGTATCGCGGCGGCGGGGGGGGGGGGGGGGGGGGGAGGTTATTGTTTTGATTTCACTTCAGTTGGACATTCTATGCACGAAGTTTAGTGATGGGCATGAGTGACAACTCAAACCTTTAATATAATTAACATGCTTTTAATGTAGTATCGTATTTCATGAGAAGTCACATAGTGTTACCATCCCCTTAGCTCCTTATGAAATGGACTAAAACATATGAAATGCTCTAAATATTAATAACCTTTTTAATCTGTATACATTGTATTTCTATAGGACCCGTTTCTCTTAATTGAAATTGAATTCTAATTGGTGTTGGTATTGGTATAAAGTGATATTGAATTTGAATTGGTATTGATATTGGTATAAATTGGTACTCGGTATATATTGTGGGGAGCGAATAGCGAGGGGGCTTAGGGCCCCAGGCTTCCTCCCGAGTATGGTGGTTCATGGACATCTCCTCCAAGACATTGAGGCAAGGTTGCTCGTCACGCATGTGGTGGGCAGAAAGGAGAACTCACATTTGTGGTTGCACGAATAATGCGGTGTTCAGCATATTGAGGGGTGTCTCAATTCACATGTCGTGTGGCCTTCCTTCCTCCTTCGACCTGATCCTTCTTCATGACATTATTTCTATCTTTTTATTTGGATATTTGGATATTGGATTGTATTTGTATTTTTTTTTATTTTGGTACATGTTGGTTTGGATATGGATATTTGCATTTCTATTTTATTTGGATATGGATTATATATGTCATGATTTTGTATATTATTTCTACTTTATTTGGATATATGTTGTTTGGACAGGTACAATTTTGCTATACCATGTATAAATATACTGTTGGGTAGTGGCAGTGGCAGTGGCAGTGGCCATACTGGCACTGCCCATCAGTTTTTTTTTAAATTCTGCCCAAAATTATCATAGTAAAAAAACATGACAAGTCATTGACAAATAAACTCGTCACGGTCTTTGATCGTGACAAAACTTATCAAGGTCAAAGGTCGTGATATGACCGTGACAAGTCCATGAAAAAGAAGTTGTCACCCCCAGAATTTTCACGATCAAAGACCGTGATAAGTCAGCTATTTTGGTGTAGTGAGATGGTATTATCTTTGGGAGTATACTATTTTTCTAATAGTCATAACTAAATTCAGTCATATCCCCTAAGGATTATGATGATGCTGAGATCATCTTCCCTAACTTCTCGGATCTACCTTTAAAGATGACCATCACCGTCTTAAACTTCTAAAGGACATTTCTTATTGTATCATTATCATTATCTAACATACTTATAGTCCGAGAGGACTCAAGAATTTCTTTCATTAGATTGACAACCTTATTGAGAAAAGGCTCATGCTTTGTATTCCCCTCCTTAAGATTTTCAATAACAGTAACTACTCAGGTGTAATACCCCGTATTTTTATGGCTTTTAATTATGAGGGTAATTAAATGGAATCGCTTTTAATTCTGGGATTTATTATATTAATTTGTGATGTATTAAAATTAATTCGGATTTAAATGCTGGCGAGACGAGAGTTAGTATTTTCTCATTTATATGTCATTGAATATTACTAAGTGATTATGGTAATATGTGATTATTGAATTTATTAAAAATGTCATGAGTTGAAAATACGGCAGTTTCGATAATAGAGTTGGTACGCGCGTGTCAGTCGCGTCAGGATGAATTTATTTAGATAAAAAAAATTAAATTATATTTTTATCAACCGAATGGTCATTTTGAGTGCGCCAACGTGTCCGAAAGGGTCGAAATAGTCAGAAAACACTAGCCGGGAGTTTAGTTTGGGTCCCGAGGAATTTTTAGGCCAAACCGGCAACCTAGAAGGGTATTTTGGTAATTTTAAAATTAAGGGATTAAAACCCACGAATTTTAGAGGTAATTTAGATATTATTAAAAGGGCCACTGAGGCCATTATCAGCCAAAAGTGAGAGAGTATGCTACAGAGGTTTTTCAGAGAAGTTAGAAGAGAGGTTAAAGGAGGATCTAAACCAAACCATCTCCCCACCGTCATTTTGAAAGGAATTTGTGACTGAAAAGAAGAAAGAACCAACCTTGATTGTCAACAACGAATCAGAACATCGGATTTAAGGCAAGTGATTTGATATTATTAAGTTCAATGAATATTTCTTCCATGTTTAGTATAGAAATTGTATTTGCCTTGAAAGTTTTGATGAAAACCAATGGTATTATTGTGAAACTTATGATTTTGGGATAGGAATTGCATGTAGAATATTTATGGACGAATTCAATACACAAAACATAACTTTTGATGATTTGAAAACGGATTAATAAGGAGTCTTTGTAGTCAATTAAATTATGGGTTCATGTTCATAGGGTTTGGGGCAAGAATTGGGGATTTATGATTATTGCATGTTGATTAGTAAGGTTTGACCCCAAAAATATGTGAATAAGTGACCTAGGGTGACTTAGAATAGTTTAAAAACATTAAAACGTAATTGGGATGATCTTAGGATGGGTTTAGAGAAGAGAAAAATGATGAAAAATGAAATGGGAAAAATTCTGGGCGTTCCCTGCCATCTCGTTAGAAGACCAACCCAAGTCGTTCGAACGAGATGCCAGTGTCCCTTCTAACGAGTTCAGAGTTCATTCTAAGACATTCGTTCGAATGACACTCGTTCGAACGACCTTGTTCGAATGAGATTTCTGGGACTTCTAATGAGTTCACAGAATGGTCTTTTTAGGCCTGATTTTGGTTTCGAGTTTTCCGTAGGCTTATTTTATTGAGTATTATCCTTCCCTTGTGATTAATGGGTATAGTTGTGAGATTGGAGTACGTTGAGGATTAAAAACTTTGAATTATATAATAGACCGCTATGGGTTAGGTTGTAAGTACTTGAATTTGCGACGTGAGAAGAGTTGACAACTTTAATGTATATTATTCGGGGACTTCTAAATGCGAAACATTTAATGACGGTATAGGAATGTGACATATGCCTCTATTAATATTATAAGATATCTAAGATGTGTGAATGCTTAGTATATGTGTTTATCTGTGTATAACATACCTACCATACCTGCTATCACGGGAGGAAAGCGTTCGATCAGGACCATCTAATCTTTGTGTGCCTACGGGGGGGATTTAGATTGGTACCTCGAGAACATAGGTTAGAGAATGGTTTATTGGGGAGTTAATAAGTCAGCTGATCATGGGAGCGTAGGTATGTGCGTGACCCATGTGATGTGAGCTATGTTCGCCTCCATTGTGTGTAACTGTTACTTATTGAGACGGTTCCAGAGTGATTTGGATTACGTAATCCTAATGTACGTGATGTACCGGGATTTGATAGCAGAGTATGTGTGCACCGCAGCTTAGTCTCGGGGTGCCAGTATTGTATATTTATGATGGGATTAATATAGTGATAATTGTAATGAAATGTTGTTATAAATGTAAGTGTGAATGATCGTAACATTTTTAGTAGAGGTAAAGATGGAACATTTTAGTAAGTATTATGATAAATTCTGAGAAATAAAAAGTAAAACTTCCTATTTATATTAAGATGTCGAGAATTGAACATCAATAGTTTACCGAAATTGGGTGGTGAATTGGACTAGTCAGGTAGTGAAATGACTAGAACGGGTACGGGTTGTTTGGGGTGCACTATTAGTTGAGAGGTGAGGAACTCATGTGAGTGCACGCACTATCATGTATTTTATATTCACTGTTTAATGATATTAAACACTTGCTATATTTTAAACTGTTTTCACACTCGGGCTCTGACCCGTTTGCTTTCAAATATACTTTCTTGTAAAAACCTTTTAGGTGCCCAACCACAAGGACACCAGGCCTAGGAGTTCCATTCCGATGACGTGCTGTAGCTGTTGTGGAAGTTACAGGATCTCGATTATAGACGCCTCCACTTTTTATCTTGATTCCAGTTCAAACTTGTTTATCTGTAGGGCATGTCGCCCATTTTCTTAGAGACAATTTACGTATTCAGTTTTATTTCAGTTTTGGATGTAACTAATTAATGATTCGGGCTTTGTATTTGGTTTATGTCAGTATTCGGATTGTTGTGAGGAGTATTCCTCCAGATTCAGTTTATTATATTGTTTTATATTGCGAATGTATTGTAGTTGTGGTACTAATATTTCATAATTTAATTTGGTTGTATGTTAATTTAATTCAATTAAAATTGACAACTCACTTTTTAAATATTAGGTGGCTAGTAATTGTTAAAATATTTTTCGACAGTGATGCTATGAACTGAACCAACTTGATATTTTGTATTAAATTGAATAAGGGAGTAGCTACCCGGTATTTAATTAGTCAGGGTGTCATAGGTAGTATCAGATCATCAGGTTCTAGTGTCCTTTAGGATCCGTGCGGCTTATTATGCTTCCAGCGTAGTTTTCTTTAATATAGAGCCCTATGTTTAGGATTGTTGATTTCTTTGGTGAGATTTCGTTCTCCTGATTCGATCTATATGATAGTGAACCTTATTTGCAATCGGGTGTCTTCGTATGCCAAATAATGTAGTATGTCAGGCGAAGACAGTTGGGCGAACAACAGGAGGCAAAAGATCAGTGAGGTTATTTGAATTTATTAAAGAAGGATGACCGTAGTTGAAGTCACCCATATTATGGCACAGAAGTCCAGGACGGTACAGACGGCAAAGGCGCGATTTGTGACTTCCAGGTACAACTATAGCCGGAATGGAGTTAAATTAGACTCACCCAATAAGGTTGTAATGGGAGAGAAATAGTTAGGTGAAACATTAAAGAGAACCAGCAATGGAAATACTCGAAGTGTGGAGATGGCGTGTGCTGGCCAAACGAACGTAATATATCTAAAGGCTTGGACATATGTCGGGGTATGGCCCATTGGGAGTGAGAATTTGGGGTAAATTTTTTTCCTTTCTTGGCTCGTGAGAGCGGAGTTTCAATGGTGAGAGATAATCACCACACTTAGAAGTGGATTGTGATGTCAAGAGAAGGCGTACACGTATGGTTTGACCATAAGTTCCTTAATCAGATGTTCAGGGTGAAAGGCGAATGTTATTCTGAACTCACATAAGAGGGCCTAAAAAGGTCACTTTGTGAGGAGAAATTTAATTATTTAGTGAACCTTACACCGGGTGAAGTATGTAAAATGGAGAATAGGATATAAAAGGGAGAATTTATATACAAGAAGAATTAGTAGCTCTTCTGGGGAATTCTGCTTGGACGGGTCAATGAAGATGGTATTAATGTCCCGTAGTGTTAATTTGGAGGTAAACGTTTCCTTGGGTGGGAAGGTGCAAGAATCGAGGATCTTTGTAGAGTAAAACTGGGAAAATGGTGTTGGAGAAGCACCACAAAGGGAAGACTCAACGAGGAACCCGTTAAAGTGATTCGGATAGCTGAATTATTAACGAGCGATGATGATTTTAGTAAGAGAGGTGGGAACTAGTAGCGTGTTCCTTAGGTCCATCAAGCTAAGGAAACAATGGAGGTAGTCATCAGAACTGAGACTGCCAACGTCGAAGAGAAGGACCACCTTGACATGGCCAGTGTGACCGAAGATAAGTGGAGTAGGTGTAGAGCTATTTTGTGGGAAGTGAAACCCGTGCGTTATAAATGTTTCCCAAAGCAAGTGTAAAGATAAAGGTATTGTGCCTGGCAAGGGAAACAGTTATTGGAATATTCGGTTTGGTACGGACATGTGTGTTAAGTCCAGGAACCATTTGAGCAGCAGGACGCTTGTTAGGATAGAAGTAGAAGTTATATCCTCAGATGATGTTGCATGTTGTTTGTGGCATGAACGAGTTGCTACAATTGTTATTATTGTTATATTTTTACTTGAGAGTCGGGTTTAGTGAGTATCGGCAATTTTATTTATTTATGTGAATATTTTTCCCTAATAGTGTGGGGTTAAATTGATTTTCATCCGCGGAGGATGAATGAGTATATTGATAGTGGTATATACTTTATTGAAATTAATCGTTTTATGTGTTGTGTTATACGAGTATGATATTATCCTAATTATGATTTTATAATATACTTATACCGATAGTGTGCTGGTATTAGAAGTTTATCGGAGTTATTACCTTGGGGTAAAATGCTTTAATTCTGGCGAGGTCCCATCTGTGAGAGGGTCGGGCGCGCAATTGTACTTTTGTATATATGTATATATTTATATATATTTTTGTGACTGCAATAAGGTATAATAGTCTCGAATATTTAATCCCAGCTTGTGTAGGGATTTAAATTGTTATAATTCGTAAGGAATTGGTTTACTAGTCAGCGAAAAGGTTTAGCTGGTTATTATATTAACGCTCAAGATGTCGTAATAAGAAGAGTGAATTATTTTATCACCCTTTAGAGATGTGGGAGTTTATACTCATAGTTGCATGTCGGGGGACGGAATTTTGAGATCCCCGATTTTATTTGCATGGTGTATATGGAATGTGATTACCATCAATGTCAAGAGAAAGTGTCTTTCGGGAAGAGCTCCTTGTTTAAGTGTAATTGCGGAAGGAAATGTAACTTTGTTGTTAAGAGATGGGAATATAGGGGTACATGTTATGGAATGAGGGTTAACGGATCCCGATGACCGACAATGTTAGGTAGTAGTGTATCGGGGGGGTCCTTGTTTGGATTTCGCCTTGCGAGACATCCCACGCATGAAACTTAGCGTAAAGTAGGTAGTAGGGAGATGTTTGACCGTTTGTCCATAAATTGGATACCTCGATCGTTATGGAAGTAAGTAGTTACGACTGGAAGTTAACAAGGGGTAAATTGCGATGTAAGGCCAGTAGAGCCAGTTGTTAGTAAAGAAGTACTGATAATGTTGGTTTTGTTACGGCGGGTTGAAGGACGCATTGAGGTTAAGAAGGATTTAGGATTTCAAATTCAGAGGTGATTTAGAACGCCCAAGTGATATAGCCACATTGTAAGTTTAGCGACAATAAAGAGTTTGGAATACGTATGAAGCGTATTTGATGTTTAAAACAGTATGATTGGGTTATAATGGGTGTCACAGGGTGTAGGCATCTTGGTTTACTAATGTAGTAATCGTCGAAAGAAGGGATATAGATGGGTGAAATTATTACTTATGGAATTAAGCGTCGTGAGAGAAGGTGTTAATAAGTATACTCGTGTGTAATCAGTGTAGCACGTCCAAATTTGGTGAAAAGGTCAGAAGAAAGCCATTTAATAAAGGGATACCTCTTGAGAAGGTAAATATTTAATTATTATGGGCAATTTGGAGTAGAGTTCCGACCAATCGAGTGTTGAGGGTGACTCAAGAGTAAATAGAACAAGGATGTCAATAAGGTAAAAAGAGTCCAGATGTGCACAACGTGGTGAAAAGTGCAAGGATCGAAACTTTTAGTATACACCGAGAGAACAAGAAGATCATTAAGTATCACTTAACGGGAAGAATTATACGTGAAGGTCGACATTGAAAGGGGTGTAGTAAGTAGTAGAATGGTTGGGGTTAGGTGTTCAACCAGATAATTTTGTATCGAGCCGACGATTCCAATGATGGAAAAGTCAAGTTGGTAAATTTCCTTTAGGGGTCGCCAACTTATAGATAAGTAACGAGTTCCTTTAAATACGTGGGACACGTTATACAGAAAGAGAGAAATTGTTATATACTTGGGGGATTTACACTATTAGATAGTGGTCACGATGGTACGTGTTACCACACAATATTATTTAGAACTGGGGTGAGCCCCCTGAAATCCACATTCAATGTGGGGTAGCAAGAAGTAGTGGGAGATAACGATTCGTTTTGAGGGTTGTATCACCTATAGCCCGAGGTGTAGGCACAAGGTGATTAACGAATGATGGATTGTATGAAAGAAATTTTGGAATCATTGCGATTTTTTAAATTCCAAATCGGGTATAACTAGTAAGTGAGGTATATTGTAGTAATGGGGAGAAGATACTAATGGTAGAGTTGGGGGGAAACACCCGTATCTATTTATAGTGGACAAGGTGCTTACAAATGTTTGTGTAACACCAACCGGCTAAAGTGGTTTTCCCTTGTGTAAAAGTCACAACGTTGGGAACTGAGATTCGAAGAATGGGAAGAGTAGTTAGATGTGTTAGGATGGGAGTTTGGTGTTTTGATAAAAGCGGGAGTTAATGCGTAATGAGGTGCGAACTCATAATAATATTAAAATAATGCTGCTAATGATTTATAGCCTATTTTTATTCGAATGTTGTTTAATAAGAGCACAACGCGAGGTGCATTTATTGAAGTGTATAGTATCAAGTCTATTAAATAAGCTTGTTATGAAGTGAGGGTTTTAGTGATTGGGCCTTTCTTTATATCTTGTTCTGGATACTGGAGGATACCTAATTTTCCAAGTGTGCCTTACTTTCCGAATTTCGGGACGAAATTCCTTATTAGGGGGAAAGTATGTAATACCCCGTATTTTGATGGCTTTTAATTATGAGGGTAATTAAATGGAATTGCTTTTAATTCTGGGATTTATTATATTAATTTGTGATGTAGTAAAATTAATTCGGATTTAAATGCTGGCGAGACGAGAGTTAGTATTTGGTCATTTATATGTCATTGAATATTACTAAGTGATTATGGTAATACGTGATTATTGAATTTATTAAAAATGTCGTGAGTTGAAAATACGGCAGTTTCGGTGATATAGTTGGGACGCGCATGTCAGTCGCATCAATAATGAATTTATTTAGATTAAAAATTAAATTATATTTTTATCAACCGAATGGTCATTTTGAGTGCGTCAACGTGTCCGGAAGGGTCGAAATAGTCAGAAAACACTAGCTGGGAGTTTAGTTTGGATCCCGGGGTATTTTTAGGCCAAACCGGCAACCTAGAAGGGTATTTTGGTAATTTTAAAAATTAAGGGATTAAAACCCATGTATTTTAGAGGTAATTTAGATATTATTAAAAGGGCCACTAAGTCCATTATCAGCCAAAAGTGAGATAGTAGGCAACGGAGGTTTTTGAGAGAAGTTAAAAGAGAGGTTAAAGGAGGATCTAAACCAAACCATCTCCCCACCGTCATTTTGAAAGGAATTTGTGACCGGAAAGAAGAAAGAACCAACCTTGATCATCAACAACGAATCAGAACATCGGATTTAAGGCAAGTGATTTGATATTATTAAGTTCAATGAATATTTCTTTCATGTTTAGTGTAGAAATTGTAGTTGCCTTGAAAGTTTTGATGAAAACCAATGGGATTATTGTGAAACTTATGATTTTGGGATAGGAATTGCATGTAGAATATTTATGGAAGAATTCAATACACAAAACATAACTTTTGATGATTTGAAAATGGATTAATAAGGAGTCTTTGTAGCCAATTAAATTATGGGTTCATGTTCATAGGGTTTGGGTCAAGAATTGGGGATTTAAGATTATTGCATGTTGATTAGTAAGGTTTGACCCCAAAAATATGTGAAGGAGTGACCTAGGGTGAATTAGAATAGTTTAAAAACATTAAAACGTAATTAGGATGATCTTAGGATGGGTTTAGAGAAGAGAAAAATGATGAAAAATGAAATGGGAAAAATTTTGGGCGTTCCCTGCCATCTCGTTAGAAGACCAACCCAAGTCATTCGAACGAGCTTCTAACGAGATGCCAGTGTCCCTTCAAACGAGTTCAGAGTTCGTTCGAACGACCTCGTTCGAATGAGATTTCTAGAACTTCTAATGAGTTCATAGAATGGTCTTTTTAGGCCTGATTTTGGTTTCGAGGTTTCCGTAGGCTTATTTTATTGAGTATTATCCGTCCCTTGTGATTAGTGGGTATAATTGTGAGATTGGAGTACGTTGAGGATAAAAAACTTGGAATTATATAATAGACCGCTATGGGTTAGGTTGTAAGTACTTGAATTTGCGACGTGAGAAGGGTTGGCAACTTTAATGTATATTATTCGGAGACTTGTAAACGCGAAACATTTAATGACGGTATAGGAATGTGACATATGCCTCTATTAATATTATAAGATATCTAAGATGTGTGAATGCTTAATATATGTGTTTATCTGTGTATAACATACCTACCATACTTGCTATCACGGGAGGTCGGTGTTCGATCAGGACCATCTAATCTTTGTGTGCCTACCGGGGAATTTAGATTGGTACCTTGAGAACATAGGTCAGATAATGGCTTATTGGGGAGTTAATAAGTCAGTTGATCATGGGAGCGTAGGTATGTACGTGACCCATGTGATGTGAGCTATGTTCGCCTCCATTGTGTGTGACTGTTACTTATTGAGACGGTTCCTGAGTGATTTGGAATACGTAATCCTAATGTACGTGATGTACCGGGATTTGATAGCAGAGTATGTGTGCACCGCAACTTAGTCTCGGGGTGCCAGTATTGTATATTTATGATGGGATTAATATACTGATAATTGTAATGAAATGTTGTTATAAATGTAAGTGTGAATGATCGTAACATTGTTAGTAGAGTTAAAGATGGAACATTTTAGTAAGTATTATGATAAATTATAAGAAATAAAAAGTAAAACTTTATATTTATATTAAGATGTCGAGAATTGAACCTCAATAGTTTACCGAAATTGGGTGGTGAATTGGACTAGTTAGGTAGTGAAATGACTAGAACGGGTAGGGGTACATTAGGTGTGCACTATTAATTCTGAGGTGAGGAACTCATGTGAGCGCACGCACTATCATATATTTTATATTCACTGTTTAATGATATTAAACACTTGCTATATTTTAAACTATTTTCACACTCGGGCTCTGACCCGTTTGCTTTCAAATATACTTTCTTGTAATAACCTTTTAGGTGCCCAGCCACAAGGACACCGGGCTTAGGAGTTCCATTCCAATGATGTGTTGTAGCTGCTGTGGAAGTTACATGACCTCGATTATAGACGCCTCCACTTTCTATCTTGATTCTATTTCAGACTTATTTATCTGTAGGGCATGTCGCCCCTTTTCTTAGAGACAGTTTACTTATGCAGTTTTATTTCAGTTTTGGATGTAACTAAATAATGATTTATTTGGTTTATGTCAGTATTCGGATTGTTGTGAGGAGTATTCCTCCAAATTCAGTTTATTATATTGTTTTATATTGCGACTGTATTGTAGGTTTGGTACTAATATTTCATAATTTAATTTGGTTGTATGTTAATTTAATTCAATTAAAATTGACAACCCACTTTTTAAATATTAGGTGGGTAGTAATTGTTAAAATATTTTTCGACAGTGATGGTATGAACTGAACCAACTTGACATTTTATATTAAATTGAATAAAGGAGTAGCTACCCGGTATTTGATTAGTCGGGGTGTCACATCAGACCTTCAACTTTCTCATGAACGCTTCTTTCTCCTTCATTTCACTTAGCTAACTCTCACAATTCTTGAGCTTTTCAGTAACCTTGTCATTCACCTTCTCTATTTTGAGGGACAACTCATGAAGTCTAAAATATTTCTCTTTTAACTTTTTTTATTTCCTCAATCAATACCATCTTCTTCATCTTCCATTAAGTCTATATCTAAGTCAGACTCAATACCGTATTCCTTGATCATATCTTCAATAAGGGAGGTAAGAGGACTCGACGTATACTTAAAAGTGGTGAACGCAGTAAAGTTACATTTAATGGGAGACTCGTTATCCGGGTCTAAGTCACGATCATTAAGGGTGTCATTCATAGACTTCTTCTCATTATCTATCCTCCTTATCTTACCAAGACACTCACATTCCATATGTCCAAAACTTTAGAATTTGTAAGGACATATTTTATAAGTCCGTTATCAATTAATTATGTCATATACCGTTAAAATCGTCGAATAAGTTCAAGAGCAATTTACATCAAGACGGATCCGAATATATCAGGATTCTTCATCAAAAAGACTCCGCAAAGTTTACTTTGGTAAGGTTATGTTTTAAATACCTTAACTTTACACTTAGAGCTTTGGGATATTTTTTTTCAAAATATTTTCTAAGTGTTGGAGTGGACTTTTTCGTCAAAATTTGAGAATGAGTAATTTTTCTAAGTCCTGTAGCGTACCTTATTTTTTACACTAGGTCGTTGAAGCTAGATGTCATCTCGTTTGAGCGACATGTAGATGTCGCACGATGTCATTCAAACGATACATGTACGTTGTTCAAGCGAGATCCCTATTTCATTCAAGCGACTGAGGCGGTGCGTTCTTCTATAAATACTCATTAAATGGTTTCATTTTCATCAAGAAGTCCCAACATTTTGAACGACAGAAAACTGCGAAACTGTAGAATCCTTTTGACTTCTTCTTTTAGGGTTTAATCCTTTTTTATTTTTCAATTCACAAAAATCCCATATGCTTTGGTGAATTGTTTTGGTGTTCAAAAACAAATTTTGCTTTCGTTTAACCTTTGTGGAGAAGGCATCTCCATATTTAATCGGAGGACACTGAGCGCAATCATTCTGCGTGTGAATGAGCCGAAGACGATGAACCGACACCTTTAGGGTATTTTGTTATCTCTCGTATCTTTGAAGGTTTGCTGAAGGCACCATGCATTACACACTTGTGGGCGATTATCAGGTTGTATGTAAGTCAAAGGTCTTATGAATTCTTCAAAGTGTTATAAAAGGTTTTACCCGAAAGGGTTTTTTTCCTGAATTGATCGTCTTTATTTTTTCATGCATGGTTTGAATGATTTATGACATCTAGTTGCATGTTTAGGGGCTGAATTGATTTGGTTTAAAAATAGACTCTAATTAAATAAGTGTGCCAAAGTAGAAATTTGTGAATTTAATCAATTATCACACAATTACGTTTTTCAAATTGGTATCAGAGCGGGTTACGCTAATTTATCGCGTGATCCTGATTTTTCAAGAATTTTTTTTTATACAATATGACTTCTCACGTCGTCAAATTGGTATCATAGCAGGTTACGCTAATTTATTGCGTATTCCTATTTTCTACAAAATTTGTGTGATATTGATTTTTTTGAAAATTCACTTTTGTGAAAAATCGTAATTTTTCCTATGGAGCACTTATATAATCGGATGCCTATTTTTGACGGGTCTAATTATGCCTACTGGAAAGCTCGTATGAAATCTAGTTTAAAATCCATTAACGAGCGTGTTTGGTTGCTTTGTGAAAATGGGTGGAAACATTCCACGTTCACCGTTAATAATATCACCTCTTTGAAACCTGTGTCGGACTGGACTGAGGATGTTTTAAAATGTCTAATTTTAATTCCCGTGGTCTGAGTGCTATTTCTGGAGATGTCACTCCTGATGAGTTTCACCGAATTATGATGTGTACCACATCTAAAGCGGCTTGGGATGTTTTGAAGTTGACACATGAGGGTACGAACGCGGTTAAAGAATCAAAATTACAAAATTTTGCCACCCAATTTGAGACTATCACCATGTCTGAGTCTGAATGCTTTGATGATTTTTATGCACGTTTGTCGAATATTGTTAACACCAGTTTTAATTTGGGTGAGGTGATTGATAACACGCGTGTCGCTAAAATAATTTTGAGATCTCTTCCAAAGCGCTTTATTCCTAAAGTCACTGTTTTGAACTCTTTGAGAAATTTAAAATCACTTAAGTTGGAAGAACTTGTAGGAGACCTTCAAACCTATGAGATAGATATGTTTCCCCAAACTATTAAGGCTAAGGATAGAGGCGTTGCTTTAAAAACTCATTTTAAGAAAAAGAAAGAAAAAGTTTGTGAGTCCGATTCTGAGGGTGAGTTTGATTTTGATGATGTGGCCATGCTTGTGAATTTTTTTAAAAAGTTTCTCAAAATGAATAAAGAAAATTCTTCCAATAAAAAGAAAGTGGAGGCCAAAGATATTGACAAGGTGGATGAGATCAGGTGCTTTGAGACTGAGGGCAAAATGGCACATGGCTAAAGAGTGTCCTACTAGTATAAGGAGAAAGGGCAAATAGACTATTATGCCCGCCACACTTAGTGATAGTGAGGGTGATGAGGGTGATGTGGGAGATGAGTTCGATAAAGGTTTAGCACATGGTATGTGTGCAGATTTTTCGAGTCATGTGAGCACACCCACTTTGTCTCACGTTGATAGAGTTCATGAGAGCACCGGTGATGACTCGAGTGTTTCTAGTGGAGATGAGAGCGAACTTGAGAGTGGAGATAAAAGTGAGCTCCAAAAAGCCTTTAGAGATTTGTACACCGAGACCTTGAAAACAAAGAAGTATAATAGAGATTTAGGTCATCGGGTTTTAGATTTGGAGAGAGAGAAGGAAGTTTTAAAAAGGGAAAAATATGATTTGACCAACACGGTGTCTAGTCTGATGACATGTGTATCCTAACTCGAGAGTGATCTCGAACGTCCCCGGGAGATCAAAGTTCCTTTAGAGAACGCATCTAAGAAGGCTGGAAGATGGTTCTCAATCCCATTTTGGGTAAAGGTGAGAAGTTAGGAATAAGTCTTGTAGGTGCTTCTACTTCCCAATTAGCACCTGAGTCGGTTCCCACTTTAGTGTTAGATTCAGATGAGTCTCACCCTAACCCACCTAGGCGTCCCATTCCTATTAGGAGATCACGTCCTAGAGCTTTTGAGAGAGGTGTTCCTAGGCCTATATATGTTTATTTTCATTGCAAAATGAGAGTACACCTTAGGAAATTTTGTGTTAAGTTACGTTATGTGTCACGTTTTTCTACTACACGTGTTTCTGCCACACATGCACCCACACATGATACTTTACATGCTCTTGGAGACTACATGCGAGAGTTTACACATTTAGGTGAGCAAGTTAAGTTTTTGGTCAAAACTTCACAAAATTTTATAGAGGTTTTTCATAAGTTGGCACCACCTTTGGAAAACCCCTCCGCACCTAACGATTGAGATTTGACTTATTAACTAGCATTGGATGTTTTCCATGATGGCAGATTTGCCTATTGCTAGCATGTATCATTTTTGTATATTTTCCTTTTTTTTGATAAATTTTGAAAAATACAAAAAAAATTTACTTTGATAAAATTTTTGAAAAATCCAAAAAGAGTTTTGTATTTTGTTTACACCATTTATGGATGGACACTTAGGATGACCGAGTCACAATATCATTCCATTTTTCATGTGACTATTTGATAGTGTGTTGAGAAAATATATCATGACATCTTTGTGCTTTATAATATTTTGAGTCATTAAGATGTAATTAAGTGTTACTTCCTACATGTTTGACTCATGATTTCCTTTATTGCACACACGCACAGATTTGTTTGATTATTGTGCTTGTCTTATCACATGTTAGTTGGGTGTTTTCACTTCAATCCTGTCCTTAAAACGAACCAAGTGTGATAAAATATTATAGAAAGTTGTGTATGTATGACCGTTTGTGAGTTTGTGTGCTTTATTTGAAAACAGGGAAGGGCTGCAAAAGATTCATTTGGCCTTTGTGAATACTAAACCACTGTTTTGAACGTAAAAAAATGAGAAATTTTAATATCCGGGGTCCAAAGAGGTTTAAAAGAGCCCGGAAAAATTAAAAGGCAATAAAAAAAATTTATGCCAATTATGGGTCATTTAGGTTTTTCATCAATTCTCCAAAGTTTGAGAATTTAGTTTATACACCTCTAAAAGAAAATATATATGAGGAAGTTTGGATGGTAAATTAAATTGAGTTTGCATGTCCTTGAAAGTCTTGAAAAACGCTACATAGTTTTGGATGTTATTGGTGTGGAAATCACTTTGACTTTGATTTGTTGATTTTCATAAGACGATGTCATCTAAATTCAATAATTTTTACACCTAAGCATACTTTTGATGTTCATTCGTTAGGAGTACATGTATGCATCGTGCACATATGATTGATTGAGTTTATTTACCTATCGAATGTGTTCGCACCCATACATTCCGTTTCCATGGCTTGGCCGTTTTAGTATAAATCCATAGTGTGATTTTTGGTATTTTATTTTTGTACAAAAAATTTGAAAAATCAAAAATAGTTTGTGGATGTGTTCTTTAAGATACTCATTTTCATGGGTGTAGTTTGATTCATGCTTGCTAAGCATTTTATCGTGACACTCCATGTTTTTATTGTTTCTTCTTATCTGTCTATTTGGTGACATCATGAAAAAGAGGAGAAAGAATTATCATGTTATGGGGAGTTTTTGCAGTATGGGAGAGATTTGATTTATTAGTGATTTATTCTTATATCATTTCAAACTTGATGCGTCACGAAGGTTTTTGCTTTATCTCATGTGTGTAGGTACAAAGACTGAAGATCATTATGTTGCACACCCTGATGAGAAAAGCTTTGAGATTTGATGAAGATTTTTGAAGAACAGTTTGAGATCTTGCAAATTTATTCATGGGAGGGTAGATTTGTATAGGCATTTTGGTATTTGAGAATTCGGATGTTTTTATGTATATATGTATCGGCATAGACATAGGGGGATATTAATTATCATGTTATGGGGGAGTTTTTGCATTATGGGGGAGATTTGATTTATTAGTGATTTATTCTTATATCATTTCAAACTCGATGCGTCACAAAGGTTTTTGCTTTATCTCATGCGTGTAGGTACAAAGAATGAAGATCATTATGTTGCACACCCTGATGAGAAAAGCTTTGAGATTTGATGAAGATATTTGAAGAACAGTTTGAGATCTTGCGAATTTACTCATGGGAGGATAGATTTGTATAGGCATTTTGTTATTTGATAATTCAAATGTTTTTATGTATATAGTGGCATAGACATAGGGAGAGATTTGTAAGGACATATTTTATAAGTCCATTGTCAATTAATTATGTCGTATACCATTACAACCGTCGAAGAAGTTCAAGAGCAATCTACATCAAGATGGATCCGAATATATCAAGGTTCTTCATCAAAAAGACTTCGCAAAGTTTACTTTGGTAAGGTTATGTTTTAAATACATTAACTTTACACTCAGATCTTTGGGATATTTTTTTTCAAAATATTTTCTAAGTGTTGGAGCGGACTTTTTCGTCAAAATTTAAGAATGAGTAATTTTTCTAAGTTCTGAAGCGTACCTCATTTTTTATGCCAGGTCATTCAAGCGAGATGTCATCTCGTTCGAGCGACATATAAATGTCGCGCGATGTTGTTCAAACGACACGTGTACGTCATTCGAGCGAGATCCGTATTTCGTTCGAGCAACTGAGGCGTCACGTTTTTCTCTAAATACTCATTAAATGGTTTCGTTTTCATTAAGAAGTCCCAGCATTTTGAAAGATAGAAAACTGCAGAATCCTTTTGACTTCTTCTTTTAGGGTTTAATCCCTTTTTGTTTTTCAATTCACAAAAATCCCATATGCTTTGGTGAATTATTTTGGTGTTCAATAACACACTTTGCTTCTGTTCAACCTTTGTGGATAAGGCATCTCCATATTTGATCGGAGGATACCGAGCGCAGTCATTCTACGTGTGGATGAGCTAAAGACGACAAACCGACACCTGCAGGGTATTTCGCTATCTCTCGTATTTTTGAAGGTTTGCTGAAGGCACCATGCATTACACACTTGCGGGTGATTATCAGGTTATATGTAAGTCAAAGGTCTTGTGAATTCTTCAAAGCGTTATAAAAGGTTTTATCCGAAAGGGATTTTTCCTGAATCGATCATCTTTATTTTTTCATGCATGATTTGAATGATTTATGACATTTAGTTGCATGTTTAGGGGCTGAATTAATTTGGTTTAAAAATAGACTCTAATTAAAGTGTGCCAAAGTAGAAATGTGCGAATTTAATCAATTATTGCACAGTTACGTTTTTTTAGCATTCATAGCACTTTATAGTTTTTATCTGATTTCTCATCACTTTGATACTTATGATCACGTTTATTAGAAAATTTCCTTACCGCGTGGGCTTTAATGTTCTCGACTCTCTTCTTATTAGATAAAAAAATTGAGAATAGGTTTGATAAACTTTTTAATTTTTTTTTTCAATAAGGAAGTTTCAATTTCATTATTATCCAAATCATTTTTTGAGATAGAGGGAGCACTCTTTAGTGCCTTCAATGAGATGCCATTGTCTTTCTTGGGCGATGAGAAATTTTTTAACTCAAAGGTTTGAATTAGACTTATAATACCATCTACCTTTATGTTATCAATCCATCCTACGATGTTTAAGGATAAGACACGAGAAAGGAACCCAAGTGACAATGACCTTAAGATTATCCCGCTACCTTAGTGTATGAAATCTTCTCACCCAAATTAAAATGAGAGTTTCTAATATAACATAGTTTTGCGTAAAACTCATTAAAGGCCTCATTGTCGAGCATATTTAACAAATTAAACCAGATGGTGAGATAGTAGAGCTTCGATACCCGTGCGTTATCAGTACCCTCGTGGGTGACTTAAAGAATCCCCCATGCCTCTTTGGACAGAGTGCATGTTGAGATTTGGTGTAAATATTCTTAGGTGATACCACTAATATTCATGTTCAAACACCCCTAGAGTTAAATATATCCAACCTATTCTTATCCTCAAACCAAGTCTTCTGAGGTTTAGGGACAATAACATCTTTTCTTTGTTGTGGGATGTTTTCACCCCTAATAACGTTAAGTAGATGCATTCGTGTTGGGACTTAAGAAAAAATGTCATATATGACTTACCTTATGCGTAGTTGCAACCATTAAAAATGTATGGGCACATGATTGTCTGGACCTCTAATAACATACCCCCATGATTCATCGTAAGATCCCTCTCAAATACCACTTTATACTAGTATGTGTCTAGGGATTTAAGTTTGATGAATTTATTCTTAACTGATGACACATCTACAAACAAATTAGTATATTTGTAAGGGCAAATTTCCAATCGAGTCAAACAAAGTAGTATTGGCTTAATTCTGGACAAAACTATTTGAGTCATATGATAGATGTTTGTACCTCTCAAGCCTATGACATTTGAAGAGTTGAAGACGTAGCTGCTAATAATTTAATGTTTCACCCTTACCGATTTTCGTGCCAAGTGTATACGTCATCAACATTTGATTTTCCAAAGTCTCCAAAGGTATGAATGCACTATTATATATAGGAGCTTGCAAAATATATTTAGGTGTTAGTGTTTTTATTATTATTTTTTATTTCATACTATCTAAAGATTTTGTTCTCGGACACCTTTGTGTAAAAAATCATAACTAATTAAAAAAATCAGAAAAATACGAAACTAGCGGCCACGCTTTCGTATCGAAATTATTTAGAATTGAGGCTTGAAATCTCATTAGAACATTCGTTCGAACGACCTCGTTCGAACGAACTTTGAACGATATTTCATAAAAAAGTTATTTTCTCGTTAGAAGTTTCGTTCGAACGAACTTCGAACGAAATTACGCAGTTTTTGACAGTTTTTTTAATAACTTCTCATTTTCCCACTTCTTTTTGCTGATTTTCCTTCTCTTAAAGAGTTTTTGAGAACTTAATTCTTCCAAAAAAAAGTTTCCTTGGTGTTTATTAAAAATATTTAATCTTTAGAACAAAACCAAGTGTATTACACACAATTTAGTTTAAGTCCAAGTTCCTTTATATATATATATATATTATGTTTGGAGATTTGTTTGGCACCGGGGTTATCTCTACCCCATTAAGGAGAAGTTTGGGTTTTCTTCTCTACCCAAAAAGGAAGAAGTTCGTTTAGGCCGCAGTGTTCTCATATGTACAAAGTCTCCGTGTGGAGGTTGACGATGGCCAGACCCCATTGGTGGATTCCAAGACTGCGGTGGAGTTCGTGGTTATCGACTAGGCAGACGTTGAATAGTGGAGGAGCGCGTCAAGGCTTGAAAAGAGTCTAGTAGATTGTGTAAGTCCTCTTGTTGAGCCTTTTGTAAACATACCATACTTAGTGGATTTGTAGACTGGGTCGTCTGAGGTTTTTTCCATTTGGGTTTTCCTCGTACATCGTGCCTCTCGTGTGATTGTGATTTATTTTATCTTGCAAAACTCACTTAGAATGCATGCTTAGGTTTAATCAAGATAAAATTTGGTTTAATTCACAATCTCATTTGATTTGGTGCTAAAATAAGTTTGGGTAAGTTTAGGTTTAAATTAATTCAAGTCCAGAATTTAATTTGATAAAATTTGGTTTGTCCTATATTGAAAAGTGAATTAATTGTTGCTAGGCTAATTAGAAGACTTGGGTTAAATTAAATTTGTGGTTAAAGAAAAATTCAATAATTTGTTTAAGTTTAATTTAAATTTTGGTGAAATCAAAATTTGGAATTTTATTGTTAAAATTTAAAAAGAATTTTAGTTTGGAATTTAATTCATCCATGTCATAATTTAGTTGAACCACTATCCCATATTTGGGCTTTTAAATTTAAAAAAGACATATTCACCCTATCTGGGTTCTTTCAATATTTGATTGAACCAATATTAAATTTAATAAATATAATGAATTAAGTCCAATTATCACGTGGGGATGTGATAAACATTGCAAAAAATAAAAAGTAAATACACAAAAGAAACAAATGATTTGAAGTGGAAACTGATCCGGCGTAAATATTTCATATTTATCTCCATAATTTAGGCTTTTTTATTATCTCGTGCGGTGTAAATAGACAAGATTTATATCGTATTCATGCCACCAACCATTTCTAGTAAGTATTTATTATTTTATGTATTTATCATGTGTTTTATAGGTATTTCATACAAGTGAATGTCGGAGAGAAATCGAAACAGTGAAAGAAATAAAGAAAAGAATGTTTAAGGGCATTTTTGTAATTTTGTAACCATAATCCAAATGTATATCTAACTGGAAAGTTGAAGATCTTGATGTCACAAGAACAGTGGAAGAAACTATGCCTCAATCCGAGTTACGGTGAAGAAGTTATGCGAGTTCGAAGTCGAGAAGAGAATCTAGGGTCAAAAGAGAAAATTCAAAAAAATTGAGTAGCAAACTAGTTCGGATTCCAAGGGAACTGGTTCGGATGACCTGAGCGTGAAATTTTATTTTATTCTGAATTTTTTTCTAAGAGTTTTAATGGTTGAGGACCCTTTGAAAAATAAGTCTTAGGGGTTGTAGCTTGATATTAGACTTTTTTTATGGAGACATTGGTTGAACCTAGTTTTAAATATAGGAAGGAGGCAAGAAAAAGATAAGATTATTTTTCATTAAGTGTTATGATTTATGGATCAATTTTCAAGCAATATTGAAAATATTTTGTCTTATTTTCCCCTGCTCTTTAATATTTGTTATTTTTCTGATATTATTAGCATCTTCCATAAGTTAAAATTAATTCTTGCATGCTTAGGAATAAGTTAATAATAAATGGGATTACATGCAACGCAAAAACCATTTTATATGTTAGCAACACCATGTCTGGCTAGGTTTCCAAGGGTTGGGATGCATGAACCCAGCACGGCGTATTTTGCATGGATATAAAAACGTTTTCTTGAATTAAATAAATAATTGAAAACGGGGTATTTTGTTAATACAACCGTCGTAGTACTTTTAACTCTGTTTGACCTCGGTAACTATAGCATTTAAGAATGCGACGCGCATATTGATAATTTTGTCATGGATTTTACTTTTGTTATTGATTATTTATCATGAGGATTAATTTTCTCATATATTTAATTCTTGAAATAAGTAAAGTTTTCTTTTCAGTTAAATGTTTAATTCTTGACAAATTTTATGTCCGGTGAAATTACTAAGGGTTGGGGGATTGTATCCCAATCTTGTATTTCTCTCATATTAGTTAAACATTTAATCTTTAGTCTTCATGCGTAGATAACTTAGATAGGATTTACTTGCTTTAGTTATAAGTAGTATACATATTTTCACTATAATTATATTTTTTTTCTTTTTGTTTCTTTGAGTCAATCGTCGAGATTAGTCACCTGCCTTAGTCTTCATGAGAGATCATTTTAGTCCATGAGTTCGATACCTGATTTACCGAATTATTACTAGAGCGATTGATTTACACTTGAGCTGTAATTACATGAATTAGAGACACTTTTTGAGTTGCGTCAAGTTTTTGGCGCTGTTAGCGGGGACCAGGTAGATATACTAGGTTAGGTCAAATTAATCTAATAATTTGACTCCAATTCGTAAAAGGCCAAAAAAATCATAATTGTAAAATAAAAAAACCCTGAAAAATCATATAAAAATTCAAAAATATCCTCTCCATCCTTAAATGCAAAACACTCATCCTAATCCCATCATGCCTAGAGTACACGAGGATCCTACAATTGAGCTTACCTTCGAGAATCCACGTACCCCAAACGCACCTGCTTTATGGGTTCCACCTCCTACTCCGCCCAACTCCATCATGAGTCACGCGTCTAGAGCGTCCGGTGAGGAAGTCGAATCTTTAGGTAAGAACATCTTGTCGGATCAGGGTAGTTATGGCATGGGTGAGGGTAAGTTACTGTATCCCCCCATAAGAGACATCTTATATCCCAAGCAAACTGCCACTCCGAGATGCATTATACTCCCATATAATGCAGGGCAGTTTCATTTTAGGAATGGTATAATCCGGATTCTTCCAACATTCCACGATATGGAGTTGAAAAAGCCCTATTGATTCGTATCGAATATTGCATATTTTCGCCCTTTATCTTTATGCATTCTAGCACTTTTACGGTCCTTAATGCCTATATTTATGCTCATTAACCAAACAACCTTGGATTTGGATATATACATGCTTTGCAGGAGTTAATTGTGATTTTGTAGGTATTGGAACGCTAAAAGTGAAGATCCGTTGCATTTTGGAGAAGTTTCGTCACCGGACACTACTTCAAGGGCATTTTAGCCAATTCATATTTCATCTCCGACTCATGGATATTCCACGGATGTGTATTTCATCGAGTTAGCATCGCGTGGCTGCAAATGACGCATCCTTTGGAGTCCGGATGGTGAAGTTATGGCCGTTTCCGTTTGCGCACCTTTCCCCCTCTTTATGGACCAAATAGCTGCCAAAAATAGAGTAGCGGTCGATCGCGGTTTTGAGTTTTGCCGTGGAAAGGAGACAATGGCCTTTTGCTTGAGGGTACGGTCGACCGCCCCCCTGTTAGCGGTCGATCGTGGTCACCAGATATTTGTTGCTTGTCTTCTTTTCTTTTCTTTTTCCTTTCCTTTTCTATTTTTATTCCAACTTACTATATAACCCATTTTTGTTGTAAATAGTAGAAATAATTAGTTTTAGGTTAGAATAGCTTAGGGTTTGGAGGTTGAGAGCTCATTTCTTCTTCCTCACTTGGTTTGACAACCATTTGGGTTTGCAAGTTGACTATTCATCTTCCCTACCAATTAATTTAAGTTGTATTTCTTTAAATTCTTGCTTTGATAATTAGGTTTACATGCTTTCATTTATTGCTTTGTAGTGTAGTTTTATTGCTTTTATTTACCGAGTTTTTAATATACTTTCTAGCTAAGTTAGTCTAGGTTGTTTCGAATTGAACTCATTTCGGGTTGACATGTTGCTTTGCTTTGGTGATGGAGTTTTACGAGTCTAATTCGAGTGCGTTGTCCTAGTTATTACGCCTAGGAGATTTGACGGGATATATCATGTATGCTCCGTGCTTACGACCTTACGTGCGTAATTTTCGGGGGATTTATTGACGGCAAAATCATATTAGAGTGTTATGTGAATTTAGGGGTGTGACAACTCTTGATTTAATTAACTGTCAAAACGAGACGCGGTCTTAATAACTCGTCGACCCATGTAATCATTTTATACCAATTAACTCGAGTGAGGGATATTCGACACAACCTATAGTTTTTACCATTTTGTTAATCTAGTTTAAATACACTCGTCTAGATTAACCTTTCCCTTTTTGCATCTTTTCCTTTTTGTGTATAATCATCTTTTACGCTTTTATTTAGGAATATCAAACCTTATAAATTCTAGCAACTTGTCTTTGTGGATTCGATACCAATACTTGGCCGCTATACTCAGCCATTGAGTGTAGTAATAAGTTTAGATTTTTGTATTGAGGCGGTGAACAGAAAATAACGATCGGCGTTTTGACACGCGCCACTTTTTAACCTTGATCACCTACCTCCACATTCAAGAGTTAAAGGAGGCGTACGAGACTTTCACGGACCAAGCATGCACTCAAGATCTAGTGCGTCTCAAGATTTTCCCCTTCTCCCCGAAGGATAAGGATAAGACATGGCTTTGGTCACTTGCATTGAACTCGATAGCCACTTGGAAGGATATGCAGGCCAAGTTTCTCCAAAATTTCTTTCCCGTAATTAGACCAATGCGATTAGGGATCAAATTCAAACATTTAGACAAAACAAGAACAAGCCCTTTGATTAATGTTGGGATCATTTCAATGAGTTAGTCAGCATGTGCCCGCACCACAATTTTGATAAGTAGAGACTCATCTCCTACTTCCATTATGGGCTAAGCTTAACTTCCAAACAACTCGTTGAGACCATGTGCGAGGGAGAGTTCTTAGGGTTAGACACGAACGATGCGGAGGCCCACTTTAAGTATGTCATCGAGACTACTCAAGCATGGGACACATCGAATCCAAATACCCAACCCAAGCTTAGACAAACATCCACGGTTCCATATGCATCCGAACTCTATCAATTCGATAAGGAGGTTGAGATAGAACTCCAAATTAATCAACTAGAAAAGAGGCTAGAGGACGTGGTCGAGGCTAGGGGAGATACATATCCGTCTCCACTCGAGCATTGAGAGAGAAGGTGTGTGTTATTTGTGAGTCAGGACATTCAATAAAGGAATGCCCGATGATACACGCCTACAAAGTGATGCTCCAAGAGAAAGTGGAAGCAGTAGGAGCTTTTAAAGGTAACTTTAATGCCCCACACGGGAATTCTTATAACCCTTCGTGGTGGAAGCATTCGAGTTTTAGTTATGAATAATAAAATGCAGTGATGAATCTAAATTCACTTATTGCCCAACACCCGCCACCACTCCCTTCTTTCCAACAAGCTCCACCCATACAAGCACCCCCTCATGCGCCTTATATTACCCCACAACAAAGAAGTATCGAGGACACTTTAAATCAATTCATGCAAACTCAATCAACAATCATTCCCCAAACGTTCGCTGACTTAAAGGCATCGATCTCTAAGATACAACCTACGTTAAGTGTCCAAGATAAGGATAAGTTCCCCACATACGGCCAACGACCTACTTAAGGTCAAGATGGTGTTAGCGCTACCCCTAATGCGAATCAATAACAATAAAGTGCGATAACCACTTTGTGTAGTGGACGAATTGTTGACTTGTCACCTCTTCCACACAACGTGCAGAATGACAAGGAGATTTCACCTGGCACGAAAGATACCGAAGATGTCCCCTTGATAAAGAGTGTTAATAATGACACACACTACATCTTACACTTTCTCATGGAGCATGACTTTGTAGGCAGGTATCGTCGGACATTCCTTTATTGAATGACCCGCCTCACAAATTGCACACACTTTCTCTATTGATTGAGTGGATTCAAGTGTTGCTCTTGCCCTTAATTTGACTACATCTTTTAATTGTTTAGCAATTTGGTTTATATGAAGTTACAACTCAACTTCTTTGTCCAAATGATGGAGTCAGAATGTAGAAGGAACGGTGGTCGTTTATCGAATATGGGTTTGGGTGTTAGGATTGGATGTGTCCCACACTTGAGTAGTTTCGGTGACATACTTAAGGCGGGCCTCTGCATCATTTGTATCTAATCCCCAAAATGGTCCCTCACACTTTGTCTCAATAAGTTATTTAGAAGCTATGCTTAGCCCGTGGTGGAAGAAAGATATGAGACAATACTTTTCAAAACCATGGTGTGGGCATGTATTAATTAGCTCGTTGAAACATTCTTAACATAGATCAAATGGCTCGTTTTCTTGTTGTTTGAATGTTTGAATTTGAGCTTTGATGGAATTCGTTTGATGTTGGGGGAAGAATTTTAAGAGGAATTTGGCTTACATGTCCCTTCATGATCCAATTGAGTTCGGTGCTAAAGACTATAGCCAGGTCTTTGATTTATCCTTCAAAGAGAAAGTGAAAATTTTGAGGCGAACGACATCATGAGTGTAAGCTTGATCGCTAAATGTATCACATGCCTCTTCAAACTCATAAATGTGGAGGTAAGGCTTTTTCGAATCCATACTGTGAAAAGTTAGAAGAATCTGGATCATCCCATTTTGAAATTGAAATTATCCCACATTGTACGGAAGTAGAATGCATCCCGAAGTGATAATTCGCTCGGGATATAAGAGCTCTTTTATAGGACGATACTTTATCTCTCCCACACCCGTACCATAACTAGCGTGCTCTGACAAGGCTCTCTCTCCATATGACTCAAAGTCCTCACTCGATGCCCTAGAAGTGTGACTCGTGATGGAGTTGGGTGGTGTAGGAGGTGGAAACCGAAATTGTGGAGCGTTAGGAGTATGTGGACAATCGGGGTCATACCCAAGTATTGAATTCTCGTTAATGCGGGTTGGAGTAGCTTAAGGAATTTGTTAAGGATTTTGCATGAAAGGACCTCAGAGATGTTATACTTTTTGGCTTTTTATTTTTCTAAATTGTTTTGGATTTTGGATTTTTTTTTTTTGCTTTTTAAGAATTAGAGTCAAATTTTGGATTAAATCGACGTAACCTACAAGGCTATCTAATCCCTGACAACGGCGCCAAAACTTATGAGAAAGTATGTAGTCGTTCACAAGGTTGGGATGACTTATCACCCTCAAATGAGTGGGTAAGTCAATCTAGAAAATCGTGAAATCAAGAACATTCTCGAAAAGACCATCGATCCTAACCAGAAAGATTGGTCCCTCTCATTGAACGATGCACTATGGGCTTATAGAACCGCATATAAGAACCCCCTCGGGATGTCCCCATTTTGCTTTGTATATAGTAAACCTTGCCATATCCCCATGGATCTTGAACACAAAGCTTATTGGGCAATCAAGAGGTTGAACTATAATTTGGACAAAGTCGGTGAAGCACGCAAGCTTGAACTAAATGAGTTACAATAGATGCGCAATGATGCTTATGAGAACACAAAATATCCAAAGAAAGGATGAAACTCACACATGATAGAATTATTCGATGCAAGGAGTTTCATTCGAGGCAAAAAGTGGTTCTTTATAACTCTCATTTATAGTTATTTCTCAACAAATTGCGTTCGCGATGGATAGGCCCATTCGGAGTGAAAGAAGTGTTCCCCCAAGGAGCTGTTGAATTGGAAGATCCAAAGGGGGGATACATATTCAAGGATAATGTACAACGCCTAAAACCATACTTAGAGGCGAGTGTTGAAGAAATGGACACCATTTGGTTATCGAACCCCGCTTATGGGGTTAATTGAGAATGAAATGAGAGGTCGTTGCACCCCCAAAACGTATGGGGTGATTCTTATGTACTTAGATAGTTTTAGGTTAGGGTCGTTAGAGGTCATAGGAAGTAAGTTCGGAGAGAGATGGACGCCAATGAATAGCATAAGAGAGTGTAGAGTGTTCGAGGGGATTTGTTATGTATTTTGGATCTAAATCATGTGTAGAGACATTTTAGAAGTGTCCGAAAAATCGAGTAAGGAAGAAGCCCACACTTAGTTGTTTAGGAAAAAAGATTAGGAGGGAATAACAGAGCACCGGATCGGTTCGAATTGGTTCAGTTCGTTGCTAGGATCGAATAAAATTAAAAAGGAACCAGACCGATTCGCCCTAGAACCCGGATCGATTTGGCGGTCTGCAAAATTTCACTATTTCCCAATGGTTCATCCCCCTTTCCCCCATAATCCAATCATTTCACTCAATTTTCCCCGTATCCTAACATTATTTTCCCTCCATTATTCATCCTCCTTTCCTTCTATTTTGTTTCCCTCCAAATCCCTTCCCCCCTCCACACCCCACCTATAAATACACGCCATATTCCCTCATTCCACCTCATACCTCCCATTTCCCTCTCTTACTCTCTCTCATTTTTCCAGCAGTCCCAAATTATTTCCAAATGGCCAAGAATCAGCGCCCCGTCAAATACGACTCCACCAACATCCTTCCCGACAACAGCAATAATTTTCGTTTGCGTCAGGAGCGGATATGGGGCAAAATATTTTTCAACTCAACTAGCATAATGCATATCAAGGGACAGGCTAGGTGTTCTGAACTCCCTTTTTCAGTCACCAATATTTTTTTCCCACGAGGGTGGTGCTGTTACTTCGAGGAGTCATATCCCGTAGTTTGGGAGGATAAAGTGCAGTTATTCTATGGCACTATCATCCTCACGAGCGAGTTTGAGTCAGAGGCATATGTAGATGAGACACGGATCCCCTTTTTTCTTGAAATTCTCACCCTAAAGTTGCGAACTATGGGGGTCCCGAGCCCAAATCGATATGACTACCCCACTAGTGCCATTTCGATTTCGAAAGGTGAGTGAATGCTTCTCATTGCTCCCGTCCATGAGTGGAATCGAGAGACCTTTCCAGTGGGGATCTTAATGAAAAAGCCCGCATCGTCTTCCATATCGTTTGTGCCAATATCCTCCAAACATTAAACAACTCGACGATGCGCCCTCACCAAGCTAACCTCCTGTTCCACCTCTTCGATCCCCTTGCCGCTATACATCTTGCACACATTTTCTACGCCGACATCATACACGCTTCTATGGATCATAAAGGTAAAGCCCCCTCCTATGTCACTGACTAATCACTTCCATCCTCATCGACGTCGATTTTAACCTCACCCGAGCCTTTCCCGCCTTCCGAAGCCCACTGGGTAAGAGTCCCGGACTAGGAGTGAGAGGCAAAGAGGTGTACTATAAGCCGAGGTGGGGGAGGATGTCCATATGGAGGAAGACGAGAGAGAGGACAAAGAAGAGTATCAAGAGTAAGAGTATGATGAAGAGGCGGACCCCAATTATGAGCCTGAGGGGGCGGACCTATCTCACCGAATCGACGATTTCGAGGCACAACTCCAAGGTTTATACACGAATATAGAAAGGACCAGCAGATTTACCAACGAGACACTAGGATGATGATGCTGCTTAAAGCCAAAATGTACAAGTTGCATGTGAGTCAGGATTTGCCACTCCCGACTTACTTTTATGACACGTATGATCCTAGTGTCCCCGGCTCATCAAATCAACCCCCACAATAGGCCCTGTTTTGGTGTTTGGTTGTTTTGGTTATTTTGGCATTCCTTATATAGTTTTTTGTATTTTTGTCTCTTTATTGTCTAATCTTGTTACACAAAACTATGTTTTCCCTCTTCTTGCTCGTAATAGTGTTTATTAATAAAACAATTTGCATTTTGGCCTTTGTTCGTTTTTATGATCTCTCATTTTGTTTGGATTTTAGTCCTTTGGCATAGGGACTTTATAAAAGTCTAAGTTGGGGGAGTACGCATGCGCTTTAAAATTTCACAAAGTTCAAAATGCCCAAAATTTCAAAAAAATTAGAAAATTTTAAAAAATAAATTTTAAAAGGCCAAAAATATTTTTCTTCAAAATAAATAAAAATAACAATTTATTTTTTTCAACAATGTCACTGAAAATTTGTTTCAATTTGTAAAAATTCAAATGCACAAAATCGAAACTGCCCAAAGATGGAAATTGAGCGAAAATTGATAACTTTACGAATATGTGTGGAGATTAATGAACCCGGTGAGATTTTGAGCTTTTCGATTATTGTGAGTTATTAAATCAATCCGAGTTAAAATTAACTCAAAATTCAATTCAGCTTTTAAAAAAGTCATTGGAGATCTCAATTCTTTTATTTTGATCGGTTACGAGAAACGAGTGAGATATTGTTTTGAACGCGCGCTAAAATATCTCTAAACTAAATTAATCTCGAGACACATATGGTAAAATAATGAGTAATTCGGATAAATGAAGTAAGGCCATCGTTTGTTTATCCAAAAATATTAGCCATAAAAAGTTGTGAAAAATTATCCCTTTACAACCCAGTTTGGACCTAATAAAATTTTTCCTTTTCGTTTGTAACCTGAAAAATACAATTGGTCCGAAATTGTGAAAATTGAAAAATTCAGAAAATACGTCCAAAAGTGCAACAAAAAAGGGCAGGAAAAAATAAAATAAAAATGTTAAACATAAATAACAAGAAAATAAAAATGTGAATTAATGGAAAAAGAAGAGAAAAATGAGCAAAAGCCCGAAAAAGTACTAACGGACATCATAAGAGCATTTCTAATTCTGAATATCCAAATATTCTCAATTTTACCCAATACACCCTAAAACTCGAAAAAGTCCTAACCGAGTTCGAATTGCGAAATTAATTTCCGCGTGGAGAGAAATGACACAAAAAGATAATAGGTTAGTATTTGGTGTGAATAATAGATGATGTTTCTCATTTCCTAATGATCGTATTCTGATGATGAGATCTTTTCATCGTAAAAATTTCGTCTTTTAAATTTGTGTGCGTGACCTTGTGTCCATTATATTTACTCTTAAAAATCATACATACCGAGAGAAATTAGACACATTTCGAGCGATTCGTTTGTGAGATTCGTGAGCATTTGAATTAAAACGAATTTTCGAAAAGTAACGTAAAGATCATTCGTTGGAAGTTAGCGGTTTAATTTTTGGCTTCACAAACACACACACACAACGAATTGTGACTTTCGAATATAAATTTATGGTGACTATTTTTGGGGAGTTTAAATTGTATAATTTTTAGGTATTTTGATTTTGTTGAGTCGAAAATGAATTTTATGGCTATATTCACTGCACACCCTCACAAGAAACAACTCGTCCTGCTAGGGTAACCTAGGGGTTTAAAGGATTGTTGCATACGTAAAATGCAATCACTTTCTCGCGAAAGAGGTATTCTATTGTAATAAAATTTTTACTAAGTGTTGGACCTTGCTTTAATTCTTTTACATTGCTCCGGACGATCAAAGTTCTAAGTTAGGGGGGTTTGATTAGGCATAAACCCTTCATATTTATACCCGTAATTTAGAGGGCTTTATCATCTTGTGCGATGTAAATTAAGTTGATTTATCTCATATCATTTCTACTTACCCCTTCTATATAGTGCATCGAGTTTCGTGCTTTTCTCTTACATTTTGCAGATATTTTATATAAGTGAAGAAAAGGAGAACACTCAAAATCAAGAAAGAAAAGAACAAAAGAAGAAAAGTCAAGGGAAAAATAGTAATTTTACATTAGGAATTCGGACATGGAACCTAAGAAAAGTTGAAGACCTCGACTCCAAAAACATGTAGGAAGAAACAATATCCAAATTCAAGTCCCGGATGAAAAGTTATGAAGCTTCAAAGTTGAGATGAAATTAAGAAATAGGGTAGAAAGAAAAATTCCAGCGAATCGAACTAATAGACATATTAGCAAACCAATCCCCCTCACTAGAATGTGCGAACCGAACCGATGAAAAAAATACCAAACTGATCCGTCATACTGTATTATCCGGACTGGTTCACCCCATTAAAATAGGAAAAATCGGACCGGTTCGGCGGGCGAATTTCTTATTTTTTTATTCTCAAAATTAGAGTTGTGCATGGTTCAAACACTTAAAAAAAACTTGAGAGTTATATCTTATGGTATCACCAGACATTAGGAAGGAGGTTTTTACATAGTTTAGAGAGATCCTTGAAGGCAAGAACCTTAAGATTCATCTTGTTCTACAATTTTTCATCTTTTGGCATTAAATTCAAGGTTTTTCTTCAATACAAGTAATATTCCTTTGTTGCTTTCAATTTCTCTCATCTTTGGGTTTGTGATTCATTATTTTCTTAGTTAGAATTCTCTTTTACATGTTTAATCACACTTTTAACATAGGAATGATTTCATGCACCGTAGATTTCCTGTTTATTAGTAGTTGCACCATGCTTAGCTAATTTTTTTTGTGGGTTGGGGTATATAAACCCAACCTAGGTACTACATATGGATTTAAACGTAAATAAAAAATAAGTTCTCATCCAAAGGTTTGAACTTTATCAAAAAAATTAGTAGGCCTTTTAACTTCGTTTGCCCTAGGTAACCGAAATGTTTAAGGGTGCAATTAGCGTGTTGGTAACTTCTCATCCTTGTCAAATACAATTTTTGATTCAATACTGTGTGATATTTAGTGCTCATATATCAAATTCTTAGAGAGTATTTGATGTTTCTTTGAATGAAGACTTATCTTTTTGAATATTTTATGTTCTATGAGTATACCGGCGGTTCAGGGAAGTGTATCCCAACTCCATTTTCTCGAATATAGTTAAAGGTTAACTTAGTTCATTTTCCATGCTTAGTTTGTTTTTAATTTAATTCAAATTGCATTAGCTTATAGGTATAATTCCAAACTTATCATCTTTTCCTTTCTATTTCTGAGTCATTCTAGGGTTAAGCGTCTTTCCTATTCGTCGTCACGATTATTCATCCTATTCCCTGAGTTGAATACCCAACTTGATCGGATTATTACTTACATGACCGGTTTACACTTGAACCCTATTCAGACGCACTAGAGACACTTTTTAAGTTGCGTCAAGTTTGGAACTGTGAAGTCTCGGGATCCCCAATAGCTATTTTTGAGCATAAATGATCGAATGTGAAAATTCTTCTTAAAGAATGGAATAAGATGTTATTCACTAACATTTTTTCCAGGGTCCAAAAAGCTGAAGATGATGTGGTTCTTAAGGAGGCATTATTCGATGATGATCCCTCTCCTTTTAATAGGGAATCTTGGAACATGTCTCAAGCTAAATTTAAAAGGGAACTTACAATTGGAAAGATTTTCTGAAAGAAAAAAGCGAGGCTAAAATGGGCTAAAGAAGCTGATATTAACTCTAAAATTTTCCATTTGGTGGTTAAAAAGAAAAAAAACAAACTTTTTATCCATCAAATTAAAAATTCGGAAGGTAACACTCTTTGCAATCCTAATGAGATGGAGAAGGAAATTGTTTCCTTTTTTCAAAGCTTATTATGGGATTAACCGGCGTGTGTTGATGACTATTCTATTTTGTATCACATTCCTAAGATGGTTAGTACGGAGGATAATCATATTTTAGCTAAGATTTCGAATGAAATCGAAATCAAGGAAACTATTTTTTTAATGGATAGAGACAGTGCTGCGGGCCCGGATGGTTTCAATGTTTTTTTTACCAAACTTGTTGGAATATCATTTCTAAAGACATTACAAGCGCAATTTAATATTTTTTTGTCGGTAACGATATTCCAAAAAGTTGATCTTCCACTAATATAGTGCTTATTCCAAAAGTGGAAAATCCAAAAAATTGCTCAAATTTAAGGCCTACAAGTCTTTTCAATTTTTCAAATAAAATCATTTCTAAAATCTTAACTAATCGTGTTGCTGCTTTGCTTCTCAAGATTATTTCAGATTCTCAAGTGGGCTTTATTAAAGGAAGATCGATTACGAACAATATTTTTCTGGCACAAGAAATTATGTCTCAACTCAACAAAAAATCTAGAGGCTCAAATGTTGTCATCAAAATGGACATGGAAAAAGCATACCTCAGGATTTCTTGGATTTTCATCATCAAAGTGCTCCGAGCCTTTGGTTTTTTAAAAATGTGGATTGACATAATTTGGCACATTATTTCAAATTGTTGGTATTCTATTCTCATTAATGGCAAAGCGTGTGGGTATTTTAAATCAGGTAGAGGGGTGTGTCAAGTGGACCCTCTATCTCCAACTTTAAATTATGGTATTCATCATCTTATGTCGCGAGGCTCGATTGGTAATTTTTTAACTCCCAGTGGATTTTCCATAGTTTCTTCATTATCCTTTGCGAATGATGTGGCCATCCCCAATCCTCGCCGCGCGGGCGGGTAGCATGAAGGAAAGGATCCTTTGGGTCCCGCGCGTCCCTCTCGGGAGCGCTTCAGTCGGCGTCATTTTTGGTGTAAAAATGTAGAGAGATTCAGAGTCGCCAGTCTATTTTACTCAAAACAGACAAAAGAAAAAAGGGGAAGCCACCCCGAAGGATGGCATCCAAAGACATACTGATGCGTGCGAAACTAAGATCATTCTAGAAGGGTTCGGAGGCTTAGTTACGAAATGGGAAGATGTTAGGCACTCATTCCTCCCTTTCGGTCTCTCATGAATATTTACTATTTTCCTTTTGTTTACCCCCGTGATATGTGTGCATGTGTATATATAGAATGGAGGTAGTAATCCTCGACTTGTATCATGGAAAAGATAAAGCGAGTCATCTGTAAAAAGATATAAGAATAATATTAGAAGAATAAGATTTACGCGATTACCCCTACGTTGACCGTTATAATAGAACGATAACGCATATGGAGCAGTACGTTACTAAGGGCAAGTATATAAAATATAGTAAGATTAGATTTAGAGAAAATAGTAAGATGAGAGAAAAAGTGGAAAAAAGGACTCGAGTCTCGGGTTTTACCCTGAGACGCTTACGTAGCCTATAAAGGCATCAGAGTTGACATAGGTCAAACAGAGCCCGGGAGCCCTCGGCGGCCTCTAGGTCATGTTTCAGATGCAAACGGATCATTTGTCATCATGGTAAGTCGAAATTATGAACTGGACGGTCCGTTGGAAAGGGTATTCAGTGCCCTTTGAAGATTCATTCAGTCTCGGTCGAGATGAAGAGTTTGACTTTTGGGTCAAACTGAGCCGGGGAGTGCCCGATGGCCTCCAGGTCAGTACTCGGGACATGACCTGGGTTTACGATGACGAAGGGAGGTACTAGGGACCTAAGGAGACTTAGGGGGTAACAGAGTGGGGTGTCTACAGATCCCCTCGATGGGTGAGTTTAGAACAAATGATAACCGTTGAATAGACACCACATGATGCTCTTGAGGGAGTATGACCGATTCATAGGGTCGAGGCCGATTTTGAGGACCTAAGGTGTGCTAGGGATGATCAATTATGTGGGTCAAAGCCGAATATACGGGCTTAGGGTAAAGGTCTAATAATTGAGATCAATTCTGACCTAAGAGTAGTGAAGATCGAGGACCGAGGTCAATTCTGACCTAACTTAGGTGACGATCCAAGACCAGGACCAATTTTGACCCAAAAGTGGTGACGACCGAGGCCCGAGGTCAATTCTGACCTAACTCAGGTGACGATCCAAGACCGGGGCCAATTCTGACCCAAGAGTGGTGACGGTCGAGAATCGAGGTTAATTCTGACCTAACTCAGGTGACGATCCAATACCGGTGCCAGTTCTGACCCAAGAGTGGTGATGATCGAGTATTGAGGCCAATTCTGACCTAACTCAGGTGACGATCCAAGACCGGGGCCAATTTTGACCCAAGAATGGTGACGATCGAGGTCAATTCTGACTTAACGCAGGTGACGATCCAAGACTGGGGCCAATTCTCACCCAAGAGTGGTGACGACCGAGGATCGAGGTCAATTCTGACCTAACTCAGGTGACGATCCAAGACCGGGGCCAATTCTGACCCAAGAGTGGTGACGACCGAGGACCGAGGTCAATTCTGACCAAACTCAGGTGACGATCTAAGACCGGGGCCAATTCTAACCCAAGAGTGGTGACAACTGAAGACCGAGGTCAATTCTGACCTAACTCAGGTGACAATCTAAGATCGGGGCCAATTTTGGCCCAAGAGTGGTGACGACCGAGGATCGAGGTCAATTCTGACCTAACTCATGTGACGATCCAAGACTGGGCCCAATTTTGACCCAAGAGTGGTGATGACCGAGGATCGGGGTCAATTCTGACCTAACTCAGGTGACGATCCAAGATCGGGGTCAATTTTGACCCCAAGAGTGGTGACGACCGAGGACCGAGGTCAATTCTGACGTAACTCAGGTGACGATCCAAGACCGAGGCTAATTCTGACCCAAGAGTGGTGACGACCGAGGACCGAGGTCAATTCTGACCAAACTCAGGTGACGATCTAAGACCGGGGCCAATTCTAACCCAATAGTGGTGACGACTGAAGACCGAGGTCAATTCTGACCTAACTCAGGTGACAATCTAAGACCGGGGCCAATTTTGGCCCAAGAGTGGTGACGACCGAGGATCGAGGTCAATTCTGACCTAACTCACGTGACGATCCAAGACTGGGCCCAATTTTGACCCAAGAGTGGTGACGACCGAGGATCGGGGTCAATTCTGACCTAACTCAGGTGACGATCCAAGATCGGGGTCAATTTTGACCCCAAGAGTGGTGACGACCGAGGACCGAGGTCAATTCTGACGTAACTCAGGTGAAGATCCAAGACCGGGGCCAATTCTGACCCAAGAGTGGTGACGACCGAGGACCGAGGTCAATTCTGACCTAACTCAGGTGACGATCTAAGACCGGGGCCAATTCTGACCCAAGAGTGGTGACGATCAAAGACTGAGTCCAATTCTGACCAAACTCAGGTGATGATCTAAGACCGGGGCCAATTTCGGCCCAAGAATGGTGACGACCGAGGACCGAGGTCAATTCTAACCTAACTCAGGTGACGATCCAAGACCGGGGCCAATTCTGACCCAAAAGTGGTGACGATCGAAGATCGAGGTCAATTCTGACCTAACTCAGGTGACGATCCAAGATCGGGGCCAATTCTGACCCAAGAGTGGTGACGACCGAGGACCAAGGTCAATTCTGACCTAACTCAGGTGACGCTCCAAGACCGGGGTCAATTCTGACCCAAGAGTGGATAAAGATTGGATTTTGATTCTGCTGGAGAAAGATCTTTGTGATTTTGATCTGAGCTAGGGAGCTGATAGCTGGGGAAGCTTTTAGGAGACCTCGCAGGGGGGATAACCTATTTTGGGTGTTGTAAGAGAAATCCGCTGGGGAAGTGATCAGGTGATCCTTAGGGATCCTCCGAAGCTTTGTCGGGAGGAGTTTTCACTCGATTTTAGAGGATTTCGTTGGGGAAGAGGAGTTCAACTTGGGGGAATGCAAAATTTTCTTAGTAAAAAGGCTTTCCTTCCTGGTATTTTTGGGAATTTTTTGAGGATTTTTTGAGGTTTTCTGGTATTTTCTGTACAAAATTTAAGAGGGTGACGGTCGGCATAGTATGAAGGGTGCCATTCGGCAGTGGCATGAACTTTTGGGTTACCTCGGGAAGGCAAGGGGACAGTGACGATCGGTATGGTAGGGGGAGATGCCGATCGGCATGGCGCTTGGCACCCTATATAAAGGGGGCGAATGCCCTCATTTTTTCCCAGCTTCTTTTTCTTTCTTTCTCTCTACGATTCTTTTGCAAATCGTTGTATCATTCCAATCTTCAAGAAATGGACACTTTCATGAGCACTGTAGTCCACCGGGAGTGGGTGACCATTGATGACTGGGCGAATGTGGAGTGGAGGGCTAGGGCGCCTCTTGCTTTGGGGGAGTGAGAACTCCTTTGATGCGTTTGAGCCTATTGTGGATGAGTGGACCTTGTTGTGGGAGCCATCACATCATCTCTCTTCGAGAGTGATCCCCAGTGGTTATGTAAGTAACCCGGCCTTTGGCATTCTTCTCTTTCTGGTGATTTTTCTTTCTTGACTTTTTATGAGACTTTTCTTTTTTCCAGTCTGATATTTCTTTGAAGAACATGTGTTCCCGTGGGACAACGGGGCTCAAGGATGTCTGGGAGCATCTCTCACCTGTGGTGTGTTGGATGGTATCATCAGCGGGTTTTGGGCGATTGGCATATGCGTTGGATGAGACTCCTCGTTCGACAGCGGTCCTGTGCGCTTTGGGAGAGATGTGGTGGGACACTACCCACACCTTTCATTTTGGATTCGAGGAGATGACGGTGACTCCCATAGACGTACAGCAGCTGCTGGGGATGGATTGTGATGGAGAGAAGATAGATGTGGATCGCTCTTTACGGGTGAGACCGGAGGCAGTGCGTGCAACACTTGGTGATTTAGGGAGGATAGTTTCTGGGGATTCAATCGAGTTGTCCCTACTGAAGGATGTTCTGCTGAGCAGGGTGATTGATGTGGAGGATGGGCTGCAAGTGAGGCAGATGGCCCGTTTATTCATTATGCTGGTATTGGGAGGTTTCATGGTGGCGTTGAGTGGCGAAGTCGTTCATTTGTGGTTTCTGCCGTACTTGAGGATGTTTTTGAACATCCCATTCTATGACTGGGGGAGTATGACCTTGGCGACGCTTTACTTTTCTCTGGATGCATTCAGTCGGTGCTGTCGGTAGACTTTTACTGGGGCCACGTACCTTCTTGAGGTATTCTTCAATTTATGCATTTATTTTCATTCATTCGCATTTTCTTTTCATGTACTCGCATTTTCCTTTCATGCATTCGCATTTTCCTTATGCGTCTAATTTTTACTTGCGAATTCAGACGTGGTTCTATGAGTTGATTGGGCGCAATACCCCGCTGGTTGCTTCGAAGGACGACACTGTTGGGGACTTCTGGCGATTGTATCGATGGCGTAAGGTCAATCGACAATCGAAGGGATCTCTCTCTCTAGAGGCGGTGCGTCATGTCTTGAATGACCTGACCAGTGGTAGGGTAAGACTCTTTCCATTTCAATCTTGTTTTTTTGCTCCTTCTGATCTTGTATTGATTTATGCTCGCTCGGAGATTTTCAGGTGACCTTTTACCCGTGGGGGATAGCCATTCAGGATGCGGGGGAGATCGGGGGGAACGCGCGAATGAGGAGTTTGCTGGCGCATGAGTTCATCCATTCTTGGTACCTCGGGGAGATAGTGGTTCGTCAGATTGCTGAGGAGGAGGTGGTGGTGCCACCCGCACAGCCTCCTATGTCTATGAGGCGGGATCGACTGATGTTAGAGGATGAGAGGATCGAGGCGATGATCGACGAGTTCTACTTGCTATACATCGATACGGTCGCGTCGTATGACTATATGGATTTTGTGATGAGCTGGTTGATAGAGCCCAGTATATATGATGCGCTGCCCTTCCCTCCGACGGGTTCGAGTCGGGCAGTGGGGCCTTCCCACAGCGGTGGTGGTACATCGGCATCTGCGGCGGTCGCGACCTCGGAGGTCCCTTTTGTACGGCTGCATACCCCTTCATACAACATTCGGCGGGCCGATAGAGGGATGGTGATTATGTTGCACCGTCCTCATGCGATGGATCCGGAGGAGTTGGGTTTGACAGAGGAGGTCTTTCGACCTGCGGTATACCTTTCTGTTCTTCTCTTTCTTTCTTTTCTATTTTGGTCATTTCTACTTTGATACTGATTTCACCTTTTCTTTCAGCATTAGAGACTGGATATATTTGGTGACTGCCCATATTCGGGATGCGGTTTCCGTTCCTTCTTGCTTGGTGCCGTCTGCTTCGTTCGGAGAGGACTCGGGTTCGGGTAGTGGTGGTGCGTCATCTCGTCGTAGGGGGAAGAGAGCACGCCGCAGGGGTGGAAGCTCTTGAGAGAGAGAGAGAGAGAGAGAGAGAGAGAGAGAGAGAGAGAAAGCCCTGTGGGTTCGAGCGGAGTCCCGTTGTTTTTGCTTTTTCTTTTTATTTCCTGTAAAGATGATGTACCACAAAAAATAGATATATGCAATGCAATGCAGTTTTTTTATTATCTTTTATTTAATGATGAATGAATGCATGCACATGCGCTTTTTACTTTGCTGCTGAGACTGTAAAAAGGAATACTTTTGGAATTTTTTTTAAGGAAGGTTTTTGATTAAAAAGTGGAAAAGGGATTTTGAAATTCTGTTGAGAATATAAATTTATTTTTATTGAGTTTTCTGATTTGACAAAAGAGGAAAAAAGGGAAATTTCTAAAAATTGGGGGGAGGGGGTTGTTGATCGGCAAGCACCCTGACCTGCCTATCGGCAGTTCAGTCCAGTCCCATCAATTCAAAGTTTTGATTGGTACCCTATTCAGCCTTTGGTACCTTGTGGGGTTGGATTCCCTTCGATTTCTGCAGGGATTATGTCCCTTGTGAGGGTTTTCAAGTATAAAAAGGGGAAGGGTGGAGTGTTTTCATCACACCTTTGCATTCTTATCTACTAACCCACTATCTCTTAGTCTTGTAAGATGGATCTCCCTGGTAGCACCGAGTTTGCCAACTACTTCGAAACCTTGGGAGCTATGTGCTCTTATAATGTAAACTACGATGCTTTCAACATGCATCGAGTCACCTTGTGGCGTAATCGGCCTATTGAGTGGAATATGCTGATGGCGACGGTACAATTCTGGTACCCCGAAGACCATGTATTCTGCTTTGGGTTGGAAGAAGTTTGTCCTACCTACGAGGAATTTTCTGCCATACTGGGTGTAAATCCCAGTGTTGCTGCGGCTTTGCCCGAATTTTCCCGTTCTCCTAGGGATTTATTGGTCGAGCTTCTTCATGTTTCGCCTTCGGTGGCTAGATTATTGGTTGCTGGAGGAATGATCTCCCTCCCGACGGTGTTGCGGTCCGTGTATTTGCGAGAAGTAGGTAATGCTGGCTATGCTAGAGCCGTTGTTCTGGGCCTGGTTTCAAAATTGTTGCTGGTGACTGGAGAGTTGCAGGTGGACCCACAACTTGCAGCCATTACCTCATGGATGTCATATCGTCGCAATCCTGCGACAGTGATACTGGCGGAGACCCTGAATGGCCTGGATGCCTGGAGAGAAAGTCGTTCTGACTTTTTGAGTGTTAGCTCGTGATGTTGTTCATGTGGTTGTCTGAAAGATTCCGATTGGCGACTCCTACAGAGTATCCCTTGTTGGCCGTACCCAACTTCTTTTCACGCTACTTTATCAGCGTTGGCCTGTATGTTGAGAACTCAGAGAATTGGCTTGTGGAATATAGGGCTCGTGGGCTGTATTGGTCAGTGCCTTGGTGGGGACAGTTGCAGCCTGTTCTAGAGCTAGGAGAGTATTCATATATGCGTCTGGTTGGTCTCAGATAAACCTCTTTCTATTTCCATTGGCGGCTTTTGCGCCAATTCGGCTGGGAGCAGGTCGTGCCCTCTCGGACCTCAAACTTCTTTTCGGTAGAAGATTTGACTGAGCGCTTGCGTCTGTTGCTTGGGTCTCTGTGGGAAACTCGGCAACCGTCGACCCGTCCCTCTCAGTCTGTCGGGAAGGTTTTCCATGTCCCCAAAGATTATATGAAGTGGTTGTGGAGGAAAGTACTCAGCAAGATGTTGGCAGTGGAGACTGGACAAAGATGGTTTGTCTTATCTGACTCCATGGAAGGGGGTGTTGTGGTTTTTTCGAAGATGGTTAAGGCTCATCGATCCATGGAATGTTTACGACACTCTATTAAGGTAGGGGAAACTTGGGGTCCTCAGGACGTTGATGATGAGGGTGCAGGCTCCTTTGGTAGTTATGGGTAGGACTCCTGGGGAGTTTATTTTTGTAACAGATGTGCGGATTTTATTTGGCTTTTTATGGTAGTGGGAGAAGGGAGTTATCCATTCCTTTTCCTTATATAATCCGTACTGTAATTTCCTATTAATGAAATAAATAAGTTTCTGATCATCCAGCTGTGCCTTTCGATGAATTTTGTATTTTGAATTATCTATACTGATCGCTAAGGCATACATAATCCTTTTGTTCAAATAATTTTAAAATGAACCGCCGTTATCGGAGGTAAGAAAAGAATAGTATTTCGTGAAAAAGAAAGGGGCCGCACTCATGTGAGGTTCATGAGTTGCCTACGTACCTCTGGGTATTTTTGAAAATGTTTTAAAATAGTTTTTGTAGAGGATCAGGCCCATGTAGTTCTGGCTAGAGGGAAATGAACAGTTTTTATTTTATTTTTATTTTTTTTAAAATAGAAGGGGGATGAAAAGAGTCGTAGCGCACCGAGATTTCGGACTAGGGGTAGAATTTCTTGAGACGGTCCAGGTTGACTGGACGAGCCATCTCCTCCCTATCTAGGTCAGTGAGCATGACGACATCGCCGGATAAGATTTTCTTCACAATGTAGGGGCCGCTCCAATTGGGCTTGAATTTCCCTCTGGGGTCCCAGATGGGTTCTATTATCTCCTTGAGGGCTAAATCCCCCTCTCGGACACCGCGTTCCTTGACTCTCTTGTTGAATGATCTCGCTATTCGGTGATGGTACCCCTGTATGTGGTAAAGAGCTTTTAATCTTCTTTCATCTAGGAGGGCAAGCTCATCAAGACGGCTTTGGTACTAGTCTTCTTCACTAACCCTGCTTTCGAGCATGACGCGTAGCGATGGTATTTCCAGCTCCACAGGTAGGAATGCTTCCATGCCGTAGACCAGGGAGTAAGGGGTAGCACCAGTAGAGGTTCAGATTGAGGTTTGATAGCCCCAGAGGGCGTATAGGATCCGGTCGGCCCAATCCCTATAACTTTCGGTCATCTTGCTGATGATGGCTTTGAGATTTTTATTGGTGGCTTCAACTGCACCATTGGTCTGAGGTCGGTAGGGAGAAGATTTGTGTCTCTGAATCCCGTACTCGTTGACTACTTTTGTGACTTCTGCTTCGAAATGTAACCCATTAACTGATACCAGCTCGTGCGGGACCCCATATCGGCAGATGATATTTTTCTTGAGGAATTTGGCCACTTTATTGGCATTCAATACTGCGTATGACTCAGCCTCGTCCCATTTGGTGAAGTAATCGATGGCAACCAGGATGAACTCACGTCCGTTTGAAGCCTTTGGTGTAAGGTTCCCTATGATTTCGACACCCCAGGTGGAGAACGGCCAGGGAGAGGTCATGTTGTATAATTCTCGCGGAGGCAAGTGTTGAAGGTTAGAGAATTATTGGCATTTGAGGCACTTTCGGACATAGGCAGTGCAATCCTGGATCATGGTGGTCCAGTAGTAGCCCTGTCTGGTGATCTTCTTAGCGAGCATGTGACCATTCATGTAGGGTCCGCATTCCCCGCTGTGGATTTTCTGTATTATTTTCTCAATCTCAGCCCCTGCGATGCAGTGTAGATGAGTTCCATCGAAATTCCTCTTGAGTAGAGCTTTATGACTGATGATGTACTGGGCGACCAGTCTTCAGAGGGTTGTTAGATCTTTCTTGTTGGAACCCTCGGGATACCTACCATGTTTTAGGAGGCACCAGATATCATAGTACTAGCAATCGGCTAGTTCGGGATCTTCAGTGGAGATAAGCTCAATATGGTAGCAATGGGTCAGTTTGTCTTGCTTTTGAACTAGGAAGGGGGTCATTGTTATTCCTTCGGGCATGTTGACTATGGAGGCCAAGGTGACGAGAGCATCAGCTAGGTTATTCTTTGCTCGGGGTAGGTAATGGAAGGTGATATCTCGAAATTGGGAGGCTAACTCTTCTAATTGGGCATGAAAGGGTTGGAGCTTTTCGTCCTTGACTTTCCACTTTCTGAGAGAGAAATAGGGTCTAAACACTTAGCCTATACAAATTATGAAGAAAAAGCGTGTTGCGGGGCAGACGACAAGGGCCGAACAGGTTCGCTTTAGCAATCGAACCGGTTCGGATCACCTGCAAAAGATTATTTTTCCTTCCCCCTCCCACCAATGTCATCTCTCCTTCCCTTTTTCTTATTTACATCATTTCACATTTCCACATATCCCTCCCTTTTTACTCGTGATACGACACCACCGACCACTAGCATTAGCTCTTATGTTGTGATGTTTTTATTGCTAATTCTTTATGTAGTTATTTTATGCTTTATTGTTTCATCATTGTAAGAATTATGTAATTTATCCTTTATCGCATTGTAATATTATTTCTTCGAAATAAATAAAAATTTGAATTTAAATTTTCAAAAATATCACTAATTTTTTTTCTTGAAGTCTCAATTTGTAAAAACTTAATGCACTAAGACGAAACTGACCAAAAACGGAGATTGAACAAAAATTGGCGACTTAACGAATAAGTGTGGAGATTTTTAACCCCGTGAGATTTCAATCCTATCACTTTTTTCGAGTAATTAAATCAATCCGAGTTAAAAGTTAACTCAAAAGTTCTTTCAGTGTTAAAAAGTCGTTGATGATGTCTAAATCATTGTTTTGATCGGTTACGAAAAATGAGGGAAATATTTTTTTGCAAACATTTTAAAAATATCTTAAAATTAAAATATATCTCGAGGCGCATATGGTAATGTGATTAGTATTTAGGATGAACGAAGTTAGGCTATGGTTTGTTTACCCAAAAATATGTTCCATAAAAAGTCATAAAAAATTATCCTGTTGCAACCCACAATGAGTCTAATAAAAATTTTCCTTTTCATTTGTCAACCCGAAAAATCCAATTAGCCCAGAGTTGTGAAAATAAAAAAATCATCAAGTAAGTCCAAATGGTGCAATAAAGAGTGACAAAAAAAATAGGAAAATACTCAACAAAAATATGAAGGAAAAAAGGTTTAAGAAAAGAAAAAGAACAAATAGAAAGTGGGAAAAATATGAAAAAAAAAATTAGAAAAAAGAGAAATGAGCAAATGCCCGAAAGAGTGCCAACGGACATCACAAGCATAGAAATTTTCCAACTCCGAATTTTCCAACCATTCCCATTTTATCCAATAAACCTTATAACCCGAGAAAGTCATAACTGAGTCCAAATAACAAAATCAATTACCGCATGGAGAGCTAAGACACGAAAATATAATAAGAGAGATTAATTAGTGAGAATAAGAGTCGATGTTTCCCGTTTTTCAACAATCGTATTCCGATGATTAGATCTATTTGTGGCCATCCACGATCCTCAGGTCCCAGGCGTCCCTCTCGGGGGCGCTTCGACTGACTTCATTTGAGGTGAGGTGATGTAGAGAGATTAAAGTCGCTAGTCTATTTTACTCAAAATAGACAAAAGAAAAGAGGAAGCCATCCTGAAGGAAAGCATCCAAAGACATACTGGTGCATACGAAACCAAAATGATTCGAGAAGGGTCCGGAGGCAAAGTTACAAAATGGGAAGGTGTTAGGCACCCATTCCGCCCTTTCGGTCTCTCATGGGTTTTTACTATTTTCCTTTTATTTTCCCCGTGATGTGTGTGCATGTGTATATATAGTGGAGATAGGAATCATCGACTTGTACCATGGAAGAGGTAAAGCGAGTCATCCGTAGGAAGGTATAAAAGTATTAGAAAATAGGATTTAGGCGATCATCCTTACGTTAATCGTTATGAGGGAACGATAATGCACACGGAATGATACACCCCTAAGAAAATATATATATATATATATATATATATATATATATATATATATATATATATAGTGTAAGAGAATGGAGTTTAGAGAAAATAGAAAATGAGAGAAAAAGTAGAAAATAGGACTCGAGTCTCGGGTTTTACCCGAGATGCTTACGTAACCTATAGAGGCATAAAAGTCTACGTAGTTCGCATACAAAATGAGGGGTGGGGTTTATCCCATAAATCCAAATGGGGAATCTCTTATTTGTGAGTGTGTGTGTGTGTGTAGAAAAAGTGTTTTAGATTGTGAGAAAAGTGTGAGAATTCCTGTTTGGATTTATGAGCAAACCCTCTTTTTCTTATTCTTTGGGTTTTTATTTATATGAAAATAAGAGATGTGCAATAAAACTAAATAAAGAGTATATTAGGATGTATGAGATGAGATAATAAAAGTGCTAAGTAATAAAACAAGATATTGCGAATTTATAAGATTTTAAGGAGAGAGTTGAGAAAATTGGACCTTCTTGAAGATCTTAAGCTTGATCTTGAATGTTGGAGATCAGTCATTAGACTTGGATGATGATGGAGGGTAGTGAATTCACCAATTTTGATGAAAAGGATGATGAAAAGTGAAGGTTGGAAAGGCATTTGGGTGTAGAAATCACGCTGACTTCGAGAGAGGTTTTCCGGATTTACTGAGAGTGATTTCTATCAGATTTAGGCTCTCCTAATAAGTGAGGTCAGGGCCTCCCTTTTTATATGCCCAGGGAATTTCCGATCATCATAGCCCTGTTCCTGCCGTTCGGCAGGTGCGTTTAGGCACACTGCCGATAGGCCGGGTCTGGGACCCTACCGTTTGGCAGTATCTTTAAAGCCTTTTTGGAAAATTGGTCGCAAAATGCAAACCGTTGATCAGAATGGCACACGGGGTAGACTGATGGAAAGGTAATTTAGATACCTTCAAAAGTCCTTTGGACTGCTCCCAGGTCCGGGAGTTAAATTTGGGTCAAATATGGCTTGGAATCATTCGTCGGTCCATTGGACGGGGAATTATCGGACGCAAACGGATCGTTCATCCGCATGGTAATCTCGAATCGCGCACTGGGTGGAGCGTTGGAAAGGTTAGGAAATGTACTTCGACATTCCAAAGAGTGTGATCTGGTTTGTGGAGTTGACTTTGGTCAACCGAGCCCTGGAAGCATTCGATGACCTTTCGAAGTAAAACAAATCATTCGTCCATACCGTAAGTCAGAATCGCACACGAGATGGACCTTTGGAAAGGGGATTTAGTGACTTTCAAAAATTCATTCAATATTCTTTGAGCTGAAGAGTTAAACTAGGTTAAACAGAGCTCGGGAGTGCCCGGTGGCCTCCTAATTGAGTCTCGGGGGAAATGGGTCGTTCGTTCGCATGGTAAGTCAGAATTGTGCACGGGATATACCATTGAAAAGGGGTTTTAGTGCCCGTCGGAGATTCATCCAGTCTTGATCGACCTAAAGACTTTAACTTTTGGTCAAACGGAGCCTGGGAGTGCCCGATGGCTTCTAGGTTAGTACTCGGGGTATGACCTGGGTTTATAGTGATGAAGGGAGGTGCTAGGGACCTAAGGAAAGTTTTAGGGGGTAAAAAAATGGGGTGTCTATAGAGCCCCTCGACGGGTGAGTTTAGAACAAATGATAGTTGTCGAATAGACAACACATAATGCTTTGAGCGAGGACAACTAATTCAGAAGGTCGAGGCTGATTCTAAGGACCTACGGAGCAAGGAAGACTAATTCAGAGGGTCGAGGACGATTCTGAGGACCTGAGGAGTGTGCTGGGAATAACCAATTATGTGGGTATAAGCTGATTCTACGGGATTGAAGATGAGGGTCACCGATTCTGCAGGTCGAAAATTATGCTCATTATGCATGTTTCGTTTCCCTTGTGGAACCAAAAAATGTGAATGAGGCATTGAATGACCCAAACTGGATTTCTGCTATGCAGGAAGAACTTCTTTAATTTGTCATTCATGATGTTTGGTATAGGGCTTAAGTTAAGATGACCAATTTTGCGAGTCAAAGCTAATTCTGAGGGCTTAAGTTGAGATGACCAATTCTGTGAGTCAAAGCTGATTTTGTGGGCTTAAGTTGATGTGACCAATTCTGCGGGTCGAAGCCGATTCTGAGGGCTTAAGTTGAGATGACCAATTCTGCGGGTCAAAGCCAATTCCGCGGGCTTAAGTTGAGATAACCAATTCTGCGGGTCGAAGTCAATTTTGAGGGCTTAAATTGAGATGACCAATTCTGTGGGATTAAGTTGAGATGACCAATTATACGAGTCGAAGCCAATTCTACGGGCTTATGTCGAGATGACCAATTCTACGGGTCGAAGCCAATTCTGCGGGATTAAGTTGAGATGTCCAATTATGCGGGTCGAAGCCAATTCTCTAGGCTTAAGTTGAGATGACTAATTTTGCGGGTCGAAGCCAATTCCGCGGGCTTAAGTAGAGATGACCAATTCTGCGGGCTTAAAGGTGAGATGACTAATTATGCGGGTCGAAGCCAATTCTGCGAGCTTATGGTGATGAGGACGATGGTAAATTTTGACCTAAGAGAGGTGATGACCGAGGATCGAGGACCGAGGTCAATTCTGACCTAACTAAGGTTACAATCCAAGACCGAGGTCAATTCTGACCTAAGAGAGGTGACGACCGATGATCGAGGTTAATTCTGACCTAACTAAGGTAATGATCCAATATCGAGGTCAATTCTGACCTAAGAGAGGTGACGACTGAGAACTGAGGTCAATTCTGACCTAACTATGGCGATGATCCCAGACCAAGGTCAATTATGACCTAAGAGAGGTAACGACCGAGGACCGAGGTTAATTCTGCTCTAACTAAGGTGACGATCCAAGATCGAGGTCAATTCTGACCTACATTTCTTTTGGGACAATCAGGGATTCTGCTGGGGGTAAAGATTAAATTTTGGATTTCGTTGGGGAATAACGAATGAGCTGGGAAAAAGCAGAGTATCCTTTGAAGAATTTGAAAATGACTTTCTGGAGTTTCGCTTGGGAAATTACCTCACGACATTATTTTAAGCTAGGGAGCTGATGGAGTGCCTATGTTACACCGTCCTCACGCAATGGATCCGGAGGAGTTGGGTTTGATAGAGGAGGTTCTTCGTCCTGTGGTATACCTTCTTGCTCTTTTTTGGTTCTTTTTCTGATTTGATTCCTCTTTGATACTAATTTTTGCCTTTTTCCCTGCAGCAAGTTCGGGTGTCGACCACTTGGCTGAGGGACATCAAAGACTGGACATCTTCGATGATTGTCCATATTCGAGATGCAGTCCCGATTCCTTCTTGCTTGGTGTCGTCTGCTTCATCCGGAGAGGACTCGGGCTCGGGTAGAGGTGGTGCGTCGTCTCGCCGTAGGGGAAAGAGTGCGTGTCTCAGGGGTGGAAACTCTTAGAGAGAGGGGTGAAGGGTAGGTGAGAGAGAGAGGATGTGGGTTCGGGCTGAGTCCCGTTGTTTTTTGCTTTTCTTTTATTTTCTATAAAATTTGATGTAACATAAAAGAACAAATATATATGCAATGCAATGGAGTTTTTTTATTATCTTTTGTTAATGATGAATGAATGAATGCATGCACATGCACTTTTTACTTTGCTGCTGAGATCGTAAAAAGAGATGTTTTGGGGATTTTTGAAAGAAATTTTTATTAAGATAAAAAGGGGGTTTTGAAATTCTATTGAGAATATCAATTTATTTTGAGTTTTCTGAATTTTGACAAAAGAGGAAAAAGGAAAATTTCCAAGAGTAGGGGGTTGTCGATTGGCAAGACCCTTGTCCTGCCTATCGGCAGTCAGGTTCAGTCCCATTAATTCAAAGCTTTTGATTTGTGCCCTCTTTAGCCTTTGGTACTTTTGTGGGGTAGGATTCCCTCCGATTTCTGCATGGATTATGTCTCTTGTGAGGGTTCTCAAATATAAAAAGGGTAGGGGTGGAGTGTTTCCCTCAAACCTTCACATTCTTACTTACTTGCCTACTATCTCTTAGTCTTGAAAGATGGCTCTCTCTGGTAACATTGAGTTTGAAAATTACCTCAAAGCCTTGGAAGCGATGTGCTCTTATAATGTCAACCATTATGCTTTCCACATGCGTCGAGTTTCTTTATAGCGTAATCGGTCCATTGAGTGGAACGTGTTGATGGCGGCGGTACAATTCTGGTACCTCGAAGACCATGTATTCCTCTTTGGGTTGGATGAAGTTTGTCCTACCTACGAGGAATTTTCTGCTATGCTGGGGATAAATCCCAATGTTAAAGCCGCTTTACACGAATTTTCTCATTCTCCCAGGGATTTGCTGGCTGGGCTTCTTTGCATTTCGACTTCGGTGGCTAGATCACTGGTTGCTAGAGGGATGATTTCCCTCCCAGCGGTGTTGCATTCCATGCATTTGCAGGAAGTTGGCGATGCTGGCTATGCTGGAGCCGTTGCTTTGGGCTTAGTTTCAAAATTACTGCTGGTGACTGGGGAACTGTGGGTGGATCCGTAACTTGCAGCCATTACTTCATGGATGTCATACCGTTGCAATCCTGTGGCGATGATATTGGTAAAGACCTTGAACGGTCTGAATGCCTGGCGAGAATGTCATTCTGACTTCCTACGGGGTAGCCCCGTGATGCTATTCATGTGGTTGTCTGAAAGATTCCTCCTGGTGACTCTTCCAGAATATCCTTTATCGGTTGTACTCAACTTCTTTTCGCTTCACTTTTTCTATATCGGCCTGGCTATTGAGAGTTAGGAGAATTGGCTTGTGGAGAATGGGGCTCGGAATTTGTATTGGTCAGTGTCTTAGTGGGGACAGTTGTTGCCTGTTCTGGAGCTAGGAGAATACACGTATGTGTGGCTAGCTGGTCTCACACAGACCTCTTTTTATTTCCCTTGGTGGCTTCTGTGCCAATTTGTCTAGGCACAGGTCGTGCCACCTCAGACACTAAATTCTTTCTGGTAGAGGATTTAACCGAGCATCTGCATTTGCTGCTTGGCTCTATATAGGAGAATCGACGTCCGTCGACCTGTCCCTCTCAGTATGTTGGGAGAGTTTGGCATATCTCGGGGGATTATATGAAGTGATTGTGGAGGAGAGTAGTTAGAAAGATGTTGGCAGTGGAGACTGGAAAAAAGTGGTTTGTTTCTTTTGACACCATGGAAGGAGGTGTTGTGGTCTTTTCGAAGCTGGTTCGAGTCTATCGGTCCATGGAGTGTCTGCGACACTTTGTTCAGGCAGGGGAAACTTGGGGACCCCAGGATACAGATGATGATAACGGAGCAGGCTCCTCTGGTAGCTGTGGGTAGGAATCCTGGAGAGTTTACTGTGTAATGGGGGACAAATGTGGGGACTTTATTTGACTTTTTTAGGAGGGTAGGGGGAAGGGAGTTATCCGTTCCTTTTCTTATGTAATCTGTACTTTAATTTTTATTAGTGAAATAAACATGATTCTGATCATCCAGCCGTGCCTTTGATGAGTTTGTGTTGTTTGAATTATCTATACCGATCGCTAATGCATACATAATCCTTTTTTTCAAATATATGTTTGAATTAACTATCATTCTCGGAGGTAAGAAAAGAATAGTATTTTGTGAAAAAGAACGGGTTGTTCTCATATAAGGTGTATGAGCGGCCTACGTACCTCTGGGGTTTTTGAAAAGTTTTAATTTGTTTGAAAATGATTTTTACAAAGGATCAGGCCCACGTAGTTCTTAGTAAGGGGGTAATGGAGAGTTTTTTTAGAATAGAAGGGAGATGAGAAGAGTCATAGCGTGTCGAGATTTAGGACTAGGGGTAGAACTTCTTGAGACGGTCCAGGTTGACTGGACGATCCATCTCTTCCCTATCTAAGTCGGTGAGCAGGGCGGCACCGTCGGACAAGATCTTTTTGACAATATAGGGGACGCTCCAATTGGGCTTGAATTTCCCCCTGGGTCCCAAATGGGTTCTATGATTTCTTTGAGGGCTAGATCCCTTACTCGAACACCGCTGTCCTTGACTCTCTTGTTGAATGAACGCGCTATTTGGCGATGGTACCCTTATATATGGTATAGAGATTTTAGTCTCCTTTCGTTTAAGAGGGTCAGCTCGTCAAGACGGCTCGGCACCAGTCTTCTTCACTGACCTTGCTTTCAAGCATGATGCATAATGAGGGTATTTCCAGCTCCACGGGTAGGACTGCTTCCATATTGTAAACTAGAGAGTAAAGGGTATCTCCTGTAGAGGTTCGAATCGAGGTTCAGTATCCTAGAGGGTGTACGGGATCCGATCATCCCAATCCCGATAGCTTTCGATCATCTTATTAATGATGGCTTTGAGGTTCTTGTTGGTGGCTTCAACTGCACCATTGGTCTGAGGTCGATAGGGAGAAAATTTGTGTCTCTGAATCCCATACTCGTTGACCACCTCTATAACATCTGCATTAAAATGCAAGTTATTATCGGATACTAACTCGTGCGGGACACCATATCAACAGATAATGTTTTTCTTAATGAATTTGGCCACTTTCTTAACGTTCAGTACTGCGTATGACTCAGCTTCAACCCATTTGGTGAAGTAATCGATGACAACTAGAATGAACTCATGCCCGTTGGAAGCCTTTGGTTTAACCTTCCCTATTATGTCGATGCCCCAGGTGGAGAACGGCTAGGGAAAGGTCATATTGTATAATTCACGTGGAGGCAGATGCTGAAGGTTGGAGAATTGTTGGTATTTGAGGCATCTACGGACATAGGTGGTGCAATCCTGGGTCATAGTGGTCTATTAGTAGCCCTGTAGGATGATCTTCTTGGCAAGCATGTGACCGTTCATGTGGGGTCCACATTGCCCACTATGGATTTTCTGTATTATCTTTTCAATGTCAGCCCCTGCGATGTAGTGCAGATGAGTTCCATCAATGTTTCGTTTGAGCAGTGCTTTATGACAGATGATGTACTGGGCAATCAGTCTTCATAGGATTGCTCGTTCTTTCTTGTTGGAACCCTCAGGATACTTACCATTCTTGAGGAGGCGCCAAATAACATAGTACCAATAATTGGCTAGCTCGGGATCTTCTGTAGTGACGAGCTTAATGTGGTAACAGTGGGTTGGTTTTCTTGCTTTCGAATAAGGAAAGGGGTTATTATTATTCCTTCGGGCATGTCACCATGGAGGCCAAGGTAGCGAGAGTATCGGCTAGGTTATTCTTTGCTCGAGGTAGGTAATGAAAGGTGATATCCTGGAATTGGGAGGCTAGTTCTTCTAAGTGGGCATGGAAGGGTTGGAGTTTCTCGTCCTTGACTTTCCACTTTCTGAGCACTTGATTGATGATGAGGGCGGAATCCCTGTAGACATCTAGGCATTGAATACTTTTCTCGAGAGCAACATTGAGGCCTACCGTGCATGCCTCGTATTCAATCATGTTATAGGTGCAAGGGAAATCTAACTTGATGGCGATGGGAGTGTGGGAGTCATCTGGGGCGATCGGGAGTATCCCAATGACATGTCCCTTTTTGTTGGTAGCGCCGTCAAAGAACATTTTCCATCGAAGGTTGTCTTGATCAGTGCAAAAGATGTCTTCATCTGAGAATTCGGAGATCTAGACATCGACTTCTTCTATGGGGTGATCAATAAGGTAGTCAGAGATGGCTCTTCTTTTCATGGCTTTCTGCGTGACGTACATGATATCAAACCCAACTACGAGCATTAACCATCGTGCCATTCGGATGGATAAAAAGGGTTTCTCGAGCAGGTATTTGATGGGGTCCATTCGGGATATAAGATTGATGGGGAAGGCGAGCATGTAGTGCCGCAACTTTTGGGTAACCCAGATAAGTGCAATACACGTCTTTTCCAAAGCAATGTAGTTGAACTCATACCCGACCAATTTGTGACTGGCATAATATATGGCTCTTTCTTTGCGGGAATCTTTAAGGTATTGGTCTAGCAAAGCCCCAGCTGCAGTGGCAATTATGGTTAGGTATAGGAGCAAGGGGAGACCAGGCTGTGGTGGCATGAGTACCGGGGGTTGGGTCAGATATTATTTGATTCGGTCAGAAGCTTCTTGGAAGGCCTCGTTCCAAACCTTAGTTGAATCCTTTCGGAGGATTTTGAAGATAGGTTCGGAGATGGAGGTTAGTTGGCTGATGAACCGACTGATGTATTGCTATTTCCCAAGGAAACCTCAGACTTCTTTCTCTGTTCGGGGAGGTGGCATCTTGAGTATGGCTTTCATCTTAGCGAGATCTGCTTCTATCCCCTTCTCATTGACCATGAATCCTAAGAGTTTTCCCTTTGTAACGTCGAAGACGCATTTTTATGGATTGAGTCTCATATGATATTGTCGCAGTCGTTCGAAGAATTTTTGGAGAGCGAGAACATGACCCTCTCTAGTTTTGGATTTGATAATCATATCATCCACATAGAACTCTACTTCTTTGTGAATCAGATCGTGCAGGATAGTTGTGGCAGCCCTTTGGTATGTAGCCCCAGAGTTCTTGAGACCAAATGGCATAACGATGTAGCAAAAGGTTCCCCATGGGGTCATGAATGCAATTTTTTTCTTGGTGGTCTGGGTGCATTTTGATTTGGTTATATCCGAGAAACCCATCAACGAAGGACTTGAGAGCATGACTAGCTGTATTGTCCACGATCACGTCGATATTAGGTAGCGGATAATCATTCTTTAGAGGGGCTTTGTTCAAATCCCGATAGTCTACACACATCCAAACTTTTCCTCATAATTTCAGCACGGGCACTATATTAGCTAGCCATATGGGATATTCGATCATATGAATGAAGCCTACATTCAACTGTTTGACCACCTTTTCTTTGACTTTGAGCGACCTTTCGGTGCGGAGCTTTCTCAACTTTTATTTGACTCGCTTGTAAGCTGAGAGAGTAAGAATCTCGTGCTAAGCTATTTCAGGATCAATACCGAGCATATCATCGTAGTACCATGCGAAGACATTCACGAGTTCCTTTAGTAATTATTCGAGTTTTGCACGCTCATGCTCGTCAAGGGTATCCCCTATCCTAATCTCGCGCGGTTGGCTACTAGAATCGAGGTTAATAACAACAATCTCTTCTTCATTAACTTGAACACGATTATGTTATTTATTATTAACCTTATTTAGATCAGTTAAGAATTGTTCATTTGCAAAATCATCATCATCAAAAGTTTGATTAGAATCCAGATAGTTAATATAAGGCAAAAAAGATACTCAAAATCTTCGTTTATTTCATTGATAGGAAAAATAACACTAAGGACCTCGTCAAAAGAGGACTCTATTACATTTGAACAAGGATAGAAAACAAAAGAAGAAATGGGGTGAACATTAGGATTAGGGGAGATTTCAGCAGGTAGAACTGGTGCAGCATGCGAGTTGAGAAGAGGTGTATCAACAGCTTTAATTAGGTTGAATGGATCCAGCGATGTAGTGCCTGGGTGAATCATGTAAAGTGCCATCCCCAGTGTCTGTAAGTTGAAGGAATCTTCAGAGTCACTTTACTCAATCTCTTTGGTATCTTTGATGAGCGGTTGTATATGGAGTTGGGAACTCTCGACTTAGAAGAAGATCTCCATTCCAGGCTTCATCTTCTTGTCTGTATGGTCATACCATGGTTCTGAAAAGCCACAAAAGGGGAAGTCCTTACCCTCTTTAATGAATCATCCATTCAAGGAGTCACCTGGGATAGTCTGGATGTGGTCTAGTCCCCTCTTTAATTGAGACTGGCAGATCATTCTGAGCTCTTGTTCTGATGGTTGATACCCCAAACCACAGGGAGGAAAGCCTTTTTTAGTTTAATCGGCTCGAGTATCCCTTGTTGTCTTTGTCCTTGCCCCAGTTCGGGCATGGAGTGTATGTTTCTGAACATCTGAATCACATTGACGTTGCCATAAGGGTTGTAGTCTGGATAAACCCTTTCTTTGAAGTGATCCCCTGCCGGGAGTAGAAGTGGTTCAACTCGGAATCCTGATAGGAGCATATCATTTGACCCGTGCTGTATCTCAAGGATTGGACTGCTTGTACTTGCACCATCGGCATTATCGTCATCGCCCAAGATGGTAATGACCCGTCCATCGACGAAGAACTTTAATTTCTGATGGAGTGAGGAAGACACGCCCTTGATACTGTGGAGCCAAAGTCATCCTAGCAATAGGTTAAAATAGGTTGGGATGTCAATAACTTGGAATTCGACGACAGGGTTTATAGGGACAACCCTTATTACAAGCTTTATGGATCCCATCACCTCCCGACGGGTATTATCATAGGCACGCACATCGACGAAAGTTGGAGCGAGGTCGCTTTATTTTAGTCCTAAATATTTGAAGGTTCTTAGTGGGCAGACATTTAAGGTGGATCCATTATCGATAAGAGAGAGTGGTACAACCTTCCCCATAACTTCGACGGAGATGTTGAGTGAATGATTGTGGTTTGGCCCAATCTTGGGGATTTCTTCTTTGGAAAAGGATAACATTCTAGTAGAGGTCAAGGATCCGACCAAATTTACTGATTTTTTTGGTGTGGTAGACAGAGGAACTGTGGGTCCAGTGAGCAACTTGATTAAAGCATTTCTGTGTAGCTGAGAAGACATGAAAAACCCCTATAGAGTGATGTTAGCTTGAGTTTTCTTTAGTTGATCGAGGATCTTGCTCTCCTCGAGGGTCATCTCTGGCATAGGAAGGTCTTCCACGCCCTTTCCCTTATCATTGTCTAGTAATGGTCTTGGAATCTGGTAATGCCTCCCTGATCTGGTCATGTGATTTACTAATGAAGGGAAAAACATGAATCCCGTTTCCTCGTCAATCTCGGGTTGTTCTGCCACCTTGTTTATTTCTCTGAGGAGTTCTTTAAATGATATCATCCCACACATGTCGGCTACCGGGCCAGTTTTCTCTGAAAGCTTGCTCTTCATTCGAATCTCTGAATTCTTCCCCCCATCCGGTGGCAATAATTCTGTCTTTCCATGTAAAGTCAATGCTTTCCATAACCTCAACAGCCTCTTCATATAGGTCTTCCTAATCTATGGTGATGTGTAAGGGTGAAGGGACCAGGCACCCCTATAGCTTCAAAGCATCAAATAACTCGGTTATACTGCAAATGTTATTGGTTTGCCTGAATAATTATGCTATGATTCGGATGACATCATCCAAGATGACTTCATCGATTGGTACTACCCATCTATCTGACTCTTGGGCCCATTTTTATGCTTTCAAGAACAGCGTACTGAACCTTTTGCAATCAATGACCATTCATGAGGGCAATTTCATCCCGAACTCTAGGAGTTGGTTTCAGACTTCTGACGATTTCATGCTTCCATTTTCAGAACGAGTATGGACAGCGATGCATGCTCTGGTGAGGAGTGACAGTGCCTGATCAGCGAGGCTAGAAAGGTGTAGGAGGAAATATGGGCAAATTTAAAGAGGTTTAAGAAATTATATGGGTGTGATTTTGGTTGAGGGATCAAATTCTGGTTTCTCTTCTAAGAAGATAGCATTGGTATGATTTAGAAGTAGGTTGTGAGCAGTGTTTAGCTTAGGATTCGCTGGTGGGGCGATGGTACCCCGGTCAATTAGACCTTGGATCATATTTCGGAGGTGAAAGCATTGGTCAGTGGTATCGCTAGCAGATTGGTGAAAGGCGTAGTGATCATCTACCTTGAAGTTTCTTGGGAGTGGATTTGGAAATGGACGGGGGTCCAAAGGTTTGATAAGATTTCGGCTTAACAAGGCTTGATAAACTTTGGAGAGAGGAGCATGGAGCTTGGTGTATTCCTTTCAGACTGGGGCAGGGCGGCTTTTTGGTGCCCATGATGTGGTTGGTTGAGAGATGTTGTTGATGGTTGAGACTACGGCACTGGCAGGCTTATCATATTTTCTAGGGGTGAACTGTCCGATCACCTTCTTTGGTTCAAATTCTGTTTTGGCAAGACCTTCCTCGATTTCTACTCCTGCTTCTCTGAGAGCTCGAAAATGGGGATAGTATTGTGCTCCCATCGTTGCTCGGACATAGGGTAAGAAGTTTTTCTTCACTGTGCTGACTTGTTCTTCCTCGGAAGGCCGATTGGTCATAGTTACTGCTTTTTCCCTCCACTGGGCGATGAAGTTACTGACTGATTCAGCAGGGTTCTGTTTGAGAAGCTCCAAATCACAGCGGGTGACCTCAACCTCTTCATTGTATTTGTATTGTGACATGAATTCTCGAGCCACATCCTCCCAGCTACGAATTCTGGATTCTTCGAGAGACAAATACCATCGGAGGGTGCTATCCTTCAGAGTTTATTGAAACCATTGGGCCATCACTTCTTCAGAAGCCCCTAGTAGAGTCATGGAACAACGATAACTTCGTAGATGAACAATCGGGGGTCCACTTCCTCCTAATTTCTCGATATTTGGCATCTTGAACTTCTCGGGTAATCTCGCTTTAGGATAAGGAGACATATGTGTGTAGTCCATGTAATTTCCTGAGATTCTGACTTGGTCAAACTTCTTGGTGAGCATCTTGAGGTCTTATTTGACTTTATTCAATTCTTCTTCTTTTGGGTTAATTACTATAGGCAAGTTAGCCCCATGCTGGGCAAGATTCGGCATCAGAAGCTGGGCAGGCGGTGGCCCATTAGCAGGAGGGGCACGTGGAGCGTGCTGATACTCTTCAAGAACCCATATGGGCTCAGGTGGATCAATAGCACGAGGAAATAGGGCATCAGTCTCTTGAGGAATGAGAACCTTGTTTCGTTGCATCTCTCGAACCTCGGTTTGGAGGTTATCAATCTTGGACACAAGCTGAGCTAGAACTGTCGTTAGATCTGGTTGCGCAAGGGGTACTTGATTTGTGTTCTCTATGGAAGGCTGATGGATTCTAGACTCGGAAGGAGTAATAGGGGAACAAACTGAACTCTGGGGTGACTTGACTGAAGACCTAAGCCAATAAGGAGCTAAGTCAAGGGCTTGCGATCGACTTGAGAAGGCGTGAAATGGGATTTATTTTGAGAAAAAGGGATGAATATTTTTTTTTTGATATTTTTTTTTAGATTGAAAGACAAAATATTTTTGGATTTTTGATAAAGAGAGGATAAATGTTTTTGGATTTTTGATAAGGAAAAGAAAAAATGTTTTTGGATTTTGGATAAAGAAAGAGGGAATTTCCCATTTGGAGACGGTCTCAGCATGATTATTATAATTATTATGTTTTCACTTTTATTAATTCTCCTAAATGCAAAATGAAATGCCGGACGGGACCCTAGCCTGGAAAAATTAGGTTTGTAATATATGCAAAGCTATGGCTGGACTTGTGGCCAGGCTCACGGACAGGGTCCTGTTTTAAAAATGCACGAAAATTCAGGGGGTAGGTCGACCCGAAATTTTGGCAGAGTTTCGGATTGAAATAGGCAATATAACATGTGTTTCCTAGGGTTGACACCTATATACGGGTATGCAGTTGGTTGGATGAATTGGAATGGGTTCCCCCCTTTGGCATGACTACTACGATATACGTCTTGCTCTTGCGGGCAATCGGTACGTGTGGACAAGCCATTTGATATACCTGAGTGTACGTGAATTGCCTCACCATATACCTCATGGAGATGGTACGTGTGAGAGCGAATTCGATATACTTGGCGTACGTGAACGAATTCCCTACGATATACCTCCCGTTATGACTTTGGTCAAGTTGTACGATGTGGGGGAATCGTTCGATATATGTCAAAGGTACTTGGCCAATGGAAGGTGAGAGTCATATCGCTTAAGCTAACCGCGACCTACCGGACCAGCGCCCATCACGAAGTGACCCTCCAGTTACTGGGTAAAATTTGGTCAATATCAATTCCCTTTGGTGATGTCGTGTGAATCATGCATGATTCCCTTATTAGTATCTTATGATGAGAATGCCTTTCTTGATTATGTCAAACAGGGATCAAAGTGTAAGTACCAATGGTACACCAAGTATGGATGAATGATGCGTGCAACATGTGGATATATGTGATCTTAGGTGCACGTGGTGCGACGTGTACATGGAGAATTTTCTACAAGTGTGTGAATAGAAGCATAAGCGTGGGGTACACATGAGTAATAAAGGGGGAACATGCAAATAGAGGGAAAATATAAGAAAACATAACATCCATGTAAATAGAGTCTAGCCCTCAAAATAAACATATCATATCCCCAACGGAGTCTCCACTGTGGCCATCCCCGATCCTCTCCGCGCGACGGAGGATCCTCAGGTCCCGCGCGTCCCTCTCGATAACGCTTTGACCGACGTCATTGGAGGTGAGGTGAAATATGTAGAGAGATTAGAGTCGTCAGTCTATTTTACTCAAAACAGACAAAAGAAAAGAGGATGCCATCCTGAAGGACAGCATCCAAAGACATACTGGTGCATACGAAACCAAAATGATTCGAGAAGGGTCCGGAGGCTAAGTTACGAAATGGGAAGGTGTTAGGCACCCATTACTCCCTTTCGGTCTCTCATGGGTTTTTACTATTTTCCTTTTATTTTCCCCGTGATGTGTGTGCATGTGTATATATAGTGGAGACATGAATCATCGACTTGTACCATGGAAGAGTTAAAGCGAGTCATCCGTAGGAAGGTATAAAAGTATTAGAAAATAGGATTTTGGCAATCATCCTTACGTTAATCGTTATGAGGGAATGATAACGCACACGGAATGATACACCCCTAAGAACAAATATATATATATATATATATATATATATAGTGTAAGAGAATGGAGTTTAGAGAAAATAGAAAATGAGAGAAAAAGTAAAAAATAGGACTCGAGTCTCGGGTTTTACCCCGAGACGCCTACATAGCCTATAGAGGCATCAAAGTCCACATATCTTTCATACAAAATGAGGGGTGGGATTTATATCATAAATTCAATCGGGGATTCTCTTATTTGTGTGTGTGTGTGTGAAGAAAAAGTGTTTTAGTTGTGAGAAAATTTTGAGAATTCCCATTTGGAATTTATGAGCAAGCCCTCTTTTTTTTTGAATTTTTATTTATATAAAATAAGAGATGTGAAATAATGCTAAATAAAAAGTATATTGGGATGTATGAGATGAGATAATAAAAGTGCAAAGTAATAAAATAAGATATTACGAATTTATGAGAATTTAAGGAGAGAGTTGAGAAAATTGTACCTTTTTGAAGATCTTTAGCTTGATCTTGAATGTTGGAGAGCAGTCTTTAGACTTGGATGATGATTGAGTGTAGTTAATTCACCAAGTTTGATGAAAAGGATGATGAAAAGTGAAGGTTGGGAAGGGATTTGGGTGTAGAAATCACGCTGACTTCAAGAGAGGTTTTCGGGATTTGTTGAGAGTGATTTCTATAAGATTTGGGTTCTCCTTGCAAGTGAGGTCAGGTCCTCACTTTTTATAGGCCCAGGGAATTTTCAATCGGCATAGCCCTGTTCCTGCCATTTGGCAGGTGCGTTTAGGCACACTGCCGATAGGCAGGGTCTGGGACCTGCCGTTTGACAGTGTCTTTCAGGCCTTTTCGAAAAATTGGTCACATAACGCAAATCGTTGATCAGAATTGTGCACAGGTTGGACCGATGGAAAGTTAATTCAGATACCTTCGAAACTCCTTTGGACTGCTCCCGAGTTCAGGATTTTTCTTTAGGTCAAATATGGCTTGGAAACATTCGATGGTCCATTGGACGAGGAATTATCGGACGCAAATGAATCGTTTGTCCGCATGGTAAGCCCGAATCGCGCACGGGGTGGACCATTGGAAAGGTTAGGAGATGTAATTCTACATTCCAAAGAGTTTGATCTGGTTCGGGGAGTTGACTTTGGTCAACCGAGCCCTGGAAGCATTCGGTGACCTTTCAGAGTAAAACGGATATTTCGTCCTTACCGTAAGTCAGAATCGCACACGGGATGGACCGTTGGAAAGGTTATTCAGTGACCTTCGAAGATTCATTCAGTCTCGGTGGATCTGAAGAGTTAACTTAGGTCAAACAGAGCTCAAGAGTGCCCGGTGGCCTCCTAATTGAGTCTCGGGAGAAATGGGTCGTTCGTCCGCATGATAAGTCAGAATTGTGCATGGGATAGACCGTTGAAAAGGGGTTTTAGTGACCTTCGGAGATTCATTCAGTATCGATCGAGCTGAAGACTTTAAATTTGGGTCAAATGGAGCCTGGGAATGCTCGATGGCTTCTAGATCAGTACTCGGGGTATGACTTGGGTTTGTAGTTATGAATGGAGGTTCTAGGGACCTAAGGAAAGTTTTAGGGGGTAACAGAATGGGTTGTCTACACCATTCATCCCAAATATTTAGTCTTTCTATTTGTATGCATGAATTCATGTCTATTATGCTTACTCTTTATATCACGCACGCCAAGAGAAAATAACCATATTTCGAGAGTTTTGTTTGTGAGAGCATCCCATGAGAAATTGAATCAAAATGAATTTTCAAAAAGTAAATTAATGATCAACCGGTGGAAGTTAGCAGTTTGATTTTCGGCTACGCATGCACACACACTATAAATTGAGATTTATCGAATAAAAATTTGAATAGATTATTTTTCTAGAATTTAAATTTACGATTTTTAATTATTTGGAAATTTCTTGAGTCAAAAAGTAAATTTCGTGGGTAAATTCATTGCAAATCCTCATGAGGCATCGCTCATTCTACAAGGGTAGACTGGGGGTTTAATGGTTTGTTTCATACGACCAATAAAGTTTTTGGAAGTTTCCTTAAGTCACACTCTTATTCTTTTACTGTGCTCGAGATGAGCAACATCCTAAGTTATGGGATTTGATTAGGCATAAATATTTCATATTTATCTCCATAATTTAGGCATTTTTATTATCCCGTGCGGTGTATATAGACTAAATTTATCTCTTATTCATGTTACCAGCCATTTTCGAAATGTATTTCTTGTTTTGTGTATTTCTCATATTTTTTCAGGTAATTCGTGCAAGTGAAAGTGAGAGAGAAATTGAATCAATAAAATAAACAAAGGAAAGGATGTTGAAGGGAATTTTCGTAATTTTGCGTCCAGAGTCCAGAGGCGGAGCCAAATGAAAAGTTAAAGATCTTGAAGTCACAATAACACTGGAAGAAACAATGCCTCAATACGAGATATGGTGAAGAAGTTATGTGAGTTCGAAGTCAAGAAGAGAATCTAGGGGAAAAAGAGGAAATTTATAAAATTTGAGCAGCGAACTAGTACAGATTCCAAGGCAATCGGTTCGGATGACCTTAGTTTGAAATTTTATTTTATTCTGATTTATTTTCTAAGAATTTTAATAGTTGAGGACTCTTCCAAAAACGAGTCTTTGGGGTTATAGCTTGACATTAGACTTTTTTTTAGGTAGACACTTGTAAGGACAAAATTTTCAATTACGTCTGCTGTATAGTTTTGACTTATTCTCGGAACAAAATACGTTTGATTCATAAGGAGATTTTTGTTGTCATGATCCGACGCAGACTATGATGTGTTGAAGTTTATTGAATACGTTACGACGAAGCTTCAAGGAATTATTTATGTAGAATGTTTAATTGGTGCAAGTTTATTTGTCTTCTAGTTAAATAGCATTTCAAGATCACTCAGGTATGAATGCATAATTTTAATGGGAATTGAAATTTATTTTAAAATGTTTTAGGATATTATTTTATTAAGAAAACGTTTTAAAAATGTTTTTTAGTGTTTGAAATCGTTTACACTTCGTTTTAAATCAGATAAGGACGAATTAGAGTTGGATTTAATTGGGACTCTAATTATGCGTGTCGTTCAAATGACTGTTATAGTCGTTCGAGTGATATAGGGATGTCGTTCGGACGACGGACCTATCTCGTTTGAACGAGCTGCCACCTCAAGTGTATTTATAAGCGTGTTTTCTTCAGATTTCGTAAGTGCGCATTCTGGAAAAACTGTTTACGAACTAGTACATTCACGCACATAGTTTTTTATGGTTTTCCAAAGAAAAACAAATCCTTATAGTTTACAAGATCCGAGTTTTCATTAGTATATGCTATAGTGATCTTATTAGCACCAAGAAGAGTTATTCTACACTTGAACATTGCTGGTTTTACGGAGAAGAAGCGAAGGATTTCGTGTTTTGATTCTGTAGACTATACAAGCTATATCGGTGGACACCGAGACATATGTGGATGCGTGTGTTGTGGACATGTATCGTGGAGGAAGAAATTTATGCATGGGAACTCTTAGAGGAGTGGTTTAAGATCAGAAGAGCATCAAGTCTCGTTGGGATCGAGTCCTTGAGTAAGACTTGTGTCTATTCATTATAATTCCACATTCATAGTGATTGTCTAGCTTGGGACGTCCGAGGTTTTTCCCCGTTGTGGTTTCCTTTTACATCCGATGTTGTGAGTATTCTTTACTTTTTTTTACTTGCTTTAATATGGATGTTTAGGATTAATCAGGATAAAATTTGGTTAAGTTAAAATTGGTTCACATCTTGGCGTGTATTAAAAATTGGAAAAAGGTTTCCCAAAAGAAATTTGTTTTTTCATCCTTAAACACTTTTCGCTTAAGAAATAAAAGGGACCATCAAATTGGTATCAGAGAAAGAAACATATTTTTATTGCGTTTGATCCCTTGTGTTTTTTGGAATGAATTTGGGAGGTTTTGAAAGTTTTTGTGCTCCTATTTTTGATGGCACAAATTACGCTTATTAGAAAATGCGAATGAGATGTGCTTTAAAATCCATTGATGAGCATGTGTGGTTAGCGGTTGAAAAAGTTTGGACACCACCAGCCATACAAGAGGGTGAGGTCATTAGTTTGAAACCCGTTGAGTCATGGACTGAAGCTGAGCATAGGCTTGCATTTTATAACTCTAAAGGTCAGCATGTAATTTCCTTACATATCACACCTGAAGAGTATAATAGAATCACGACTTGTGAAACTTCAAAAGAGGCTTGGGAGATACTTGCCTTTACTCACGAGGGAACTAACACGGTTAGGGCATCTAAGTTAAAAAATCTCACTACATAGTTTCAGACGATTAAGATGTTAAATAGTGATTCATTTAATGAGTTTTACGCTAGGTTGACTAATATTGTCAACTCGTCGTTTAACTTAAAAGAGAGGATTCCTGACAACCGTTTGATAAATTTTTATTTTAGATCTTTGCCGAGTAGGTTAGATGCAAAAGTGACTATTTTAAACTCCTTAGGTATGCTTGATTCGATGAAACTTGAAGAGATTGTAAGTGACTTACAAACCTATGAACTCTATATGTTTACCTCCAAGCAAGTGCCAAAGAAAGAAAAGATCATTGCTTTGAAAGCCCGAAAGGAGGAAACTAAAGTTTTGGATGAAGATTTTGATTTCGATTTTGAGGATGTCGCCTAGTTGGCTAAAAAGTTCAAAAAAATTCTTAATTTTCAAAATCAATCGAAAGATGCTAAAAAGTTTGAGAAATTCAAGAACAATAAGGTAGATTCCACCCTTGAAGATAAAAGTGAGAAATTTAATAGAGTTGAGTCGGATAGGTGTTTTGGATCTGAGGGGTATGGTCACAGAGTTGCTGAGTGTCCCACTAGACTTAAGAAAGAGGGGAAAAAACAAATAGCATATAATGCCTCCTTAAGTGATAGTGATACGGAAGAGGGATATAGTTCCCCCAATGAGAGCAAGTTTGTTGCTTTCTTGGCATGTCATATGAGCAAAGATGATAAATCTTCCTATGAAGATTCTTGTGTGCATGACACTTCCGAGGTCGTTGAATCCCAAGTGAGCGAGGGTGAAGTTAGTGATGACGAGGAGGTTGATGTGAAATAGTTGCAAGTTGCATTTAATGAGTTATATGCCGAAGCAGTGAAGGTGAAAAAGGCAAACTCTAAATTGTAAGCTAGGTTGAATGGGTGTGCCATAAAAACTAACGATGCTTTGATTGAGGATTTTAGGGCACGAGAGAATATGTTTAGGGAGAATCTAGAATTTGTGGAGAAAGAGAGATATAGTCATCGTGGCTTGATGGATACTTTGAAAAAGGAGATTCTAGAGTTTGAGGAGTCTAGGCGTGTGCTTGACTCTAGGATTTGTGAGTTAGAAGAGAGGTTGAAAGACTCAAGTGAGGTTAATTTTGACTTGGAATATAGATTGAAAAAGTTGGATAGGATGTTAGGCAAATTTCCAAGTCAAAAGTGATAGGTGTGGTATAGGCTACGATGATAGAGTTATTCCGATTCCCAAAGCCAATACCAACCGTGTGAGAGAGCCCACTAGAAACGTGAGGAGAGGTCGACATTTTGGTAATCATTCCCGCTGTCTTTAATCTTGTTCCCATTGCGGTAGGAAAGGTCACCTTAGACGTTTTTGCTATGATCTTAAGAATGCTCCTAGGAAGTTTAGGAATATAGTCCTGTCGGTTCCCAAAACTCCTAGCCGTCATGTTACACCTACTTGGGTTAGGAAATCGGATTTAGTGGCTTTAGGACTAAAACTTCATGGTTCTCATTTGGTTACACTTGATTCTTCCCATGCTAGATCTAAAGGATGAATGTGCTACCATGTTTGTCATACGCTAGTCTTTGCATAATGATTTATATCTTGATAGTGTTATGACATGTGTATCATTTTGTATTATATTTTTATTTATTGAATCTTATTTGAAATATAAAAAAAAATTTGGTTTATAATATTTTTGAGAAAATACAAAAAGATTTTGCATTTTTTTTAGTCAAAATATGTTGAAAAACCAAAAAGATTTCGGTTTGTTTTTTGAGTTTACATGTTTGATGTGGCATATTGGTGTGCTTGGACCCCCCATACTTTCATTATCCATGCGGCTAGGACATTCGATCATAATATTTTATGCTTAGTATGATATTAACCATTGTATGATGGGGTTGTTTTGAAGTTGATATGCATTTTGTTTCGACTTTGTATTTATGAAATCTTTGCACACATGCACGAGTTTTTATGGATGTTTGAAATCTCTTGCATATTTAAGTTTGGTGAGACTTTCTTATCTCAATTTTGTCATCTATGCGTAAGTAGACATAAGGAGGAGGTATTCATGTAAGAACCGTTTACCGTGAGGACAGTAATTGAAAAAATGATGAGTGTTCACGGGAAAGGGCTGCGAGAGTGTAAAATTGACTCGTCGTGAAAGCCACCTTTTAAAAGCGACTGAAAAAATTAAAGGCAATAAAATGAATATTATGCCAAAATGGACCAAATTTATTTATGTTCATCCCAAAAGAAAATAGGATATATTTGAGGGAGTTTGGATGGATAAATTTAAACGGGTTTGCACTACGAATCCTAACGTTAAAAAATCGTGTCATATAGGTTATTGTTTATAGAATCGTCAAAATTTGAGATTTGTGTGAATGTTTGATTGGTTAGTTCATTAAGCTCACACTTTAATTGTCACATATGGATAAAATAAAGTTTGATGATTTATAGATATCAATTAGAGCTTCTTGATTGTTTCAATGTATTGGAATTGTGATTCATTTGTTGTAGCTCACACCAATACATTCCATGTTTATGTTTGAGCACATCGGTACTATGTTAGTATGTAACTCTTATTGTTTTTTATAGTTTTAGTTGCTGTTTTGGTACTGTTTTGCATTTTTGAGCCCATTCCATTTAGATTTTACACGAAAATTTTTCACTGGGCAACACTGTTTAACCTTCTGAACTGGAACTAGAAATTATGATTACTCGTTCGAGTGATAACTGTGTGTCACGCGAAGTTATAATTCTAATGACATGGTTTTATCGTTCGAGCGACACATCAGCTTCGTTCGAGCGAACATACTAGATTATATGTTTATCCTGTTTCAATACCTTGCTGCAAATGTGTCAAATTTTTGGTACTGTTGAGTTGCTTCTGGACAATTTATTATATGAAGATTCTTATTGATCACAACTTTTACCACATTAAATTCGTTTAGTCACACTTGTATAGATTACTTATTTATATTGTATGATTATTGTTTGCTAGCTACAGAGTTGACATTGTTGATCATTATTAGTTGGCTATTTCATGGTTATCTAGACATATTTTATTGATTATGTTTGTGTTAGATATTTCGCTATCTTGTTTTTCTTTTCACTGGGTTATCTATTCGAGACAAAAATGGGGAGAGATGTATGTGATGTAGGGGAGATTCTGTGTGATGAGCTTGGTATCCTGATTTAATTATTATATACATATTGATATCATGTTTTTCTCACATATCAAATGATTTGGATTTTTAATTTTCATATTAGTTTATATCATTTGTTCATCCATACTTCCCTCGGTATTTATATATTTCATGTGTGTAGGTATGCTTTAAAGATTCGAGATTTCAAGTCTACATCACATTCAGACATTCAAAGACAGTTCATGCTTGCCAGACCATTGTTCACTAGTCTTGTCCTGTAATTTTTTATTTGGGTTTATGGGATGGGATTTAGGCATTATACGGCTTAACGGCCCGGCTTAGGCATTTCACTGTTGGTTTTGTATCGGAATATTCAAAGGGACAGATTTGTAAGGAAAAAATTCCCAATTGAGTCCGTTGTATAGTTTTGAATTATTTTCGGAATAAAACGCGTTTGAGTCATAAGGAGATTTTTATTGTCACGATCCCACAGAGACTATGATGTGTTGAAGTTTATTGAAGACGTTGCGACAAAGCCTTAAGAATTATTTATGGCGAATGTTTAATTGGTGCAAGTTTATCCGTCTTTAAGTTAAATTGTATTTCGAGATCACTCAGGTATGAATGCATAATTTTAATTAGACTCGAAATTTATTTTAAAATATTTAAGGATGTTATTTTGTTAAGAAAATATTTTTAGGGTTTGAAATCGTTTACACTTCTTTTTAAATCTGATAAGGATGGATTAGAGTTGGATTTAATTGGGACTCTAATTACACATGTCGTTCAAATGACTGTAATAGTCATTCGAGCGAGATAGGGATGTCGTTCGAACGACAAGCCTATCTAGTTTGAACGAGCTGTCGCCTCCAGAAAAGTATTTATAGGCGTGTTTCCTTCAGATTTCATAAGTGTGCATTTTAGAAAAACTTTTTACGAACCAGTACGTATATGCACATAGTTTTCTAAGGTTTTCCAAAGCAAAACACGTCCTTAGATTTTATAAGATCCGAGTTTTCATTAGTATATGCTATAGTGATCTTTTTAGAACCAAGAAGAGTTGTTCTACACTTGAACATTTCTCGTTTTGGGGAGAAGAAGAGAAGGAGTTCGTGTTTCGATTCCGTAGATGTTACAAGCAATATCGATGGACACCGAGACATACATGGACGCATGTGTTGTGGACATGTATCGTGGAAAAAAGATTTTCTTCATGGGTACTGTGAGAGAAGTGGTTGAAGATCAGAAGAGCGTCAAGTCTCGTGGTGATCGAGTCGTTGAGTAAGACTTGTGCCTGTTCGTTGTAATTAGACATTCATAGTGATTGTCTGGCTTGGGCTGTCTGAGGTTTTTTCTGTTGTGTTTTACTCGTACATCCGTCGTTGTGACTATTCTTTACTTTATTTTACTTGCTTTAATCACTATATGGATGTTTAGAATTAATCAAGATAAAATTTGGTTAAGTTAAAATTGGTTCACATCTTGGTGTGTATTAAAAATTGGAAAAAGGTTTCACAAAAAGAGAAATTTATTTTGTCATCCTTAAAACACTTTCTGCTTAAGAAATAAAAAGGGACCAATAACATGAGTTTAACCTTGTTGTAGAGAGAGGAAAGAGGCAATAATGAGAGAAGATAATTTCTCCTCAAGTGTTATGATTTGTGGATCAATTTTCAAGAAATATTGAATATAGTTTGTCTTCTTTTCCCTTGCTCTTTAATATTTTTTTATTTTTCTGATATTATTAGAATCTTCCATAAGTTAGAATCAATTCTTGCATGCTTAGGAATAAGTTAATGATGAATAGGATTACATGCAACGTAGAAGCGATTTTATTTATTAGCAATACCATGTCTGGTTAGGTTTCCAAGGGTTGAGATGTATGAACCCAACCCGATGTATTTTTAATGGATATAAAATTATGTTCTTTAATTAAATAAATAATTGAAAATGGGGTATTTTGTTAATATAGACGGCATAGGACTTTTAGCTCCGTTTGACGTAGGTAACCAGAGTGTTTCAAAATGCGACGCACATATTGATAATTTTGTCATGAATTTCACTTTTGTTCTTGATTATGTATCGTGCGGGTTAATTCCCTCATATATGTAATTCTTGAAATAAGTAAAGTTTTAGTTACAATTAAATGTTTAGTTCTTGAAAATTTTTATGTCTGATGTAATTACTAAGGTTTGGGGGATTGTATCTCAATCTTGTCTTTCTCTCATATTAGTTAAACATTTAATCTCTAGTCTCACATGCGTAGATAACTTAGATAGGATTTACTTGCTTTAATTAGAATTAATATTCACTATAATCATATTTTATTTTCTTTTCTGTGAGTCGATCGTCGAGATAAGTCGCCTGCCTTAGGATTCATCATGAGAGATAGTCTTAGTCCCTGAGTTCGATTCCCGAATTATTGGATTATTACTTGAGCGACCGACTTACACTTGAGTCGTAATTACCCGCATTGGAGACATTTTTTGAGTCGCATCAGAAACCCTCACTAAAAACCATTATATCATTCATCGCAACAATAATGGTTTATAATACTTATAAAGAGATAAGATTGAATTACTTACATGAAAAAAATTTCATGTCACGGAGTCTCAACCCGCGCATTATTTTCCAATGCTTCTACTTGTACTAGTAATCAGTATCCACCAAATTGAACTAATTGAAATATGACCACATGCAGAAAATATACTATCCGACCCACACGATTACTTGTACTGAAACCTTCATAAGATAAAAGACATTTGGATATTTGTAAACATAAAGCTTATTTCAAAAGTACAAAAGACAATAACACGCTATCATACAAATCATAACCAATTGCATTTTGTAAAACTGGACTACATTTTCTCAACAATCGCGCTTTGTAACTCTTTATACGCACCAGGTGATTAAGAATTAATGAAATACGTTTCTTTAGAAAAAATTTCCTCCGGTTGAATTAGGGATGCCCTCGTTCAAAGTATATCTTTGTTCGAGGAGACCTCGTGCTAAGTTTTTATCTTATAATGTGTTCCAGAAGTACTTCAGACAAAATTGTTTTATCAAAATGGGACCTCGTGTAAATTTAGTTTTTTACAAGGTATTATGGAAGAAAATAAATGCTCTTATGTGAAGTAGGTTTCGCATGAGGGACCTATCATTTTAGCGACGATCCAAATTCCATACCTCTTGTAAAAATACAAATTAAAAAAATTAGATCGTTATTTTGTTCTGTTATTATTGCTTCAAAAAATAAAGTCGAGGACAGTCAAATTGAAAATTCTTACAAAACCTCTGATAGTCTAAAATTGTTTGGTCTAGTAGATGTTTTTAACGGTGCTTTTCAATAATCTTCAATTACAAATTAAAAGATGACTCACAATTGTAACATTGAATTTTTTTCCAGAATAAATCCAAGACAACAAAGGAGTGTAAATTATTTCCTTATAGAAAGATCGTCGACAGAGATACGGATGGAGGGCATCAACGATTAAAGAAATATTATTTTAATGTGGCCTGACATATCACGTTGAAATCTTCTAGCGTCTTTCCTGTATACGAAACTCTTTGTTCCTCTATATCCTTGAGGGGATATATTTTTACAATTATTATTTTTGTAAGGAAGTGAGATACAAGTAGAAATGGAGTTTTTTCAGTGGGTAAAAGATGGTCGCGACTCTTCGAATGATCATGTATGAGTGCTTGACCAATTCAATTGACGAATGTGTATAAATTTTGAAGAGCAATTGCATTGAGATGAAGAGATTTTGAAATTATATATATACCGCGTATGTGAATCGATACATGAGGACACCTATTGACCATGATGATGTTCCCCAATTGCTCGCAAATGGGGAGAACCTTAGTTTCCCAAGCATGCTAGCTAACATAGTCTGCATGAATTAGAAGTAAAGATAATGTCTGATGGATTTATAGAGGAAACATAGAGTCATCACAAGAAGGATACGATCATACTAGAGATCGTAGATGACCGTAACCTTTATTGTCATGTATTTTTTGGTATGTTGTGAGTGAACAATGATTTGAACGTGCTCGATCAGTCAGAGCATTTTTAAGACCTTATGCATGGGTAGTCTCTCGAATGAAATTAAATAATTAATGGACGATCATATAACATGGGATATTAACCCGGGGATGGAATTTACCTAAAATGGTCAACTTTTGTTCAAACAATTGCATGATCGCAAATCGAAAAACAAAAAAACTTCGCATAGTGTCAGGGGGGATTGGAAGGATGTAGAATGAGATCTCAGTGTTTCTCAATATTACTTTGTGATTGTCAAAATATTAGATCATCTATAGTATCATGATGATCTAGAGCGCATTATCATGACATGAATTATTTTTCACAACATGATAGTAGAGGATGAATGGGAAGAACTAATTCTTCCATCGTAGAAAACAGATGACTGTGAAAGTGTACCCGAGTTTAAAGAGTCGCTCAAACATAACAACATAAATGATGCGGATCAAATAATATCACAATTTGGATTTTGCGACTCCGTAACAAGTGTGTTTGTGCACTGCGATTTACAAGAGAATTTGTGGAATATGTGTGGCGACATGCAAATCTTTCCGTTAATTGACTTTTTAACTATATGTTTTCATTAATAGATTATTTTTCTTTGTAAGGTTTTATTACAATATTTTCTAATATGTGTTAGTTGTAATTGAAAAACATAGAACAAGGGTTAAACACAATAAAAATAAGAATAAAATAGATAAAAAAGGGTTGTGATAGTATACGAATATCCATGTGAACCATTCCCGCAGAAGTTGGAATATTGCCCTAGGGGAAATTCTACTCCTCCACAAGAAGCAAAATCAGAAGAATTTTTTCTCCTAATTATTCTCCTTTTGGTTAACTTTATTATTTTTTCAATACTCTGGAGAGCCAAAATCATATAATGGTGGAACAAATATAACGTTATGTTATTATGCTTTATGCCTTGAAGATGATGTTAGTGTTTAAAATATTGGGTTTATACTTATTGATTTCTTAAAGTTCAGTTGTTCTTATTAAGATCCTAAAGTATTATAAGCAAGTTAATTTAGTCCTTAAAGTTAAACCAATGTCTAATTAGCCCATAAAATTTGTTAAGTATATATATTTAGTTTCTTGTCTAGTTTTAAATAATATTACACTAGTTTATCGTATAAGTACTAGTTTTAGAAACATTACCCCTGTACGTTTAAAATTGCATACTTGTAGTTTGCAATTTGTCAGAACCAAGTTTTCACATCTTTTTAGCTGAAACCTAAGAAAAATACTTATGAGTATAAGATAAAGTGAAAAACTCCACTCAAATAATTTAAACAACTTTAAATCCCTACAAATGATTATAAAACAAAATTATACTTAATAGGGTTACTATGAGATATTGAAGAAAAAATTGCAAGTCACCAATTTCAAGTAATCAACGAAGTAAGACATCTTTAAAATTATTATACAAGAAAAAGGAAAAAATATTGGTAACTAGGGAGGAAGATAAGGAACATTTGGATTTTTATCTTCACACAAATAATGAGAGAGAAAATGAATATCCTTTTGAATCTTTTAATCTTAAAAAGAAGATAAATGGGTTTTTAGCAACTATACTTTGGAATAATTAGAGAAGATGTTGAGAAAGAAACTAATCATGACATTAATCACTAAATAATCTAAGAAATATTTAAAAATTCGATAAAGTTGATGAAAATGAAACCACTGAAATAAATAATGTTAGGTTAAAAATAAAGCAAGATAATTATAAGCAACTACAGTGAGTAAGAATTGAGAAAATTGAGCACATTCATCTTGAAAATTTAGAGTAATTTGATGACAGTAACTTTAACGAAGAAGAAACAAACAAATTGAATAGCGTAATGACACTGGTTAAGAGTGAAGTTGATCTAAGTCATAATTATGAATATAGTTGAATTGGATCAAATGGAAATTCAGTAAGACATTATAATTATAGAAAAAGAATTTGATGGTATACTTTTGTACATAAAGTAAAACCACTATACATGGTGATACCAATTAGTGGAGATTTTGTATTAGAAAGTGAAGTCTCATTAAAGCCAATGAATCATATAGGTTACATATAAAATATAGACCATGATACAAATGCAGGAGAATTCTTTTAAACCAACCTTCGTTGTACATTTTGGGAGATATAAACATACATATGCCTTATGTAGATTAAGAGGTTGGGATATTATTGGATGATAGGAATGTATTCAAGGTCTTCATTGTGTTACTCTTAATGAATTCAAATAGACATTGAACTTCTCCATTAATGATATTCTAATAATGTTATTGATTAAGATGAAAATTGAATACAAATAATTGAATATAAATTAATGTATTTCCTAATACATACAAAGAATGATCTTCATTTATAAGATTTTTTTTCTACATATTACATTATTTTGCAATGATATTTAAGTTTTAATATAAAAATAATTTCTGATATATTAATTCCTTATGTACAATAGTTATATCCAATCTTTATTTATTTATCTATCTTGTTTATATTCTATAACAAATTCTTCCCCTCTTAACTCTCATATACTTACCTCATTTGACATCATATCTAGTTTATTTATTTTTCATTAGTTACATTGTTACTATTTTTTTTTCTTCTTCTTCTTCTTCTTCTTCTTCTTCTTCTTCTTCTTCTTCTTCTTCTTCTTCTTCTTCTTCTTCTTCTTCTTCTTCTTCCTCCTCCTCCTCCTCCTCCTCCTCCTCCTCCTCCTCCTTTATATTAATTGTACAATACATTAAATCTTGGATAATACTAATTTTATAACTTCTTCCTCTAACTCCATTAAATTTAGACTTCTTAAAACTTATATTAATTAATTATTGTTTTATTTCTACATTTATTTTCATAATGTCCGTTTACAAGTTCATTTTTATTTCAGGAAAAAATTATTTTTTTAAAAAACACTTCGCTTCTTAAATAAAGGTTTTTTGTAGACATTTTATTTTTTATTTTTCCGCTCTCTATTTATTGAATGAAATTGTAATTTTTTTCCTTTTTCCATACATCTTTCAATTATTTGAACATTCTCACTGATTCGAACTTTGCCAACAATTTAAACATTGTTTTTCGAATTTCCTCAATCGTTTGGTATTTAAACTTTCTTGCTCCACCTTTTCTCTTAAACACTTAATTCTAGATCCTAAAGAGTCTTTTATTACACCAATTATTTTTTTACCAATTTTTCTTATATGTTCTCGTTAACTGAATAAGGTAACTTATGGATAAACAATCGTACATTATATCTATAATTTCTTATATTATATGAAGTAAAAAGAGTATTCACATATATAGTTATTTAAAAATTCCATATTACAATTCTCTATATTATACAACTTTCTTTGTTATATTCTCCACTTCTTATCTTTGAAATATTCATATCCAATGTCTCTTCTATAATTTTTACAAACTTGTTAAGCTATAGCTCCAGAGTAATTTCCCACCTTAGAGCCATCTTATCAGTTTCTAATAAGTTATCATACCAATATACTACTATGCGAGAAAAATTATGTTCAATTTAATGTGAAAAGTTTCTCATACTCTAGTTGTTACTGTCTTAGTATATATCCGTTTTATATATGATTATCCGTTTTGCAAAGGGAGAAAAAGTGGTTGTTTCCATTTTAGGGTCTCAATTTGAAATCTTCAAAAGACTTTTTTTTAAAGAACAAATAGCTCTCACTTTTATTTTAGGTTTGAAATTCCATTTATCACGTGTATGTATTTTGAAAATGCTGCTGCACTAAGGGATTTTTTGGATTGCCAAACAATCATCCAATTTTAATTTTTCAAAATTTATTAAATGATTAACCTAATTAATCATGCAGCAGTTAAATCAAATGTTGTGTAAACTATTTACCAAATTTTATCTTCCCTAAAATGTACATCTATGTGAGTATAACAAGATTAAAATAAAGAAATTAGACAACATGCCGATGTACGAGGAAAACCTACAATGGAAAAGAGCTCGAATGACCCAGCCACACAAATTCACTATGATATAGGAATTTCATAAGGACAACATATGACTTACATAACCGAATAGACTCCTTTAACACTTAATGCTATCTTTGTTCCTTAGACTTTATTCACAGCAACACGTTATAATCCACCCAAAAACTTCCACAATGCATGCTCCTCATATATCTCCGTATCCACCGATCCCGACTTAGAAACCATCACTGCAACACGGAGTCCACCACATCAAATCGTAACACACACGGATTCCACCATATGAAACATACTGAACAAATACGTAGAAAAAATAAACCTTGGTGCTCAATTAAGCATATTGGAATGAAACTTGGATCTCAAAATGGTTTGGCTGTAAATTAGGGTTTGGAGGCACAAGATAATTTTTTGGAAATTGTTTTGGCAAAGACCTCTTAATAAAAACAATTGCTAACACTTTTATTTATATAAAACACGAAAAACAAGTCGACACAAAAATCGAGTCAACTAATTTGAATGAAAATTCTAGGGTTATTAAAATGAGTTGTGCAATCTCGTTTGATCGAAATAAATATCGTCCCAACGAAATAAATATCATTCGAACGAGGTAAACGAACTCATTCGAACAAGGACCAAATGACCTTCGAACGAAATCTTCGTGTGAAACAGATCCAACTCGTTCAAAGCTTTTTCAAATGAAAATAATATTCTTATTTGAACCAAACTTTAAACTCGTTTAAACGACTATAATAAATTCATTTGAACGACTGGAAAATTTCGTTCGAACGGTTTTAACAATTTTAAAAAAATACTTTTATGAAAAAATGGCCTCAAACATTTTTATACCCATATGAATATAGGGATCAAACTATATACTCATCCATACCTCTTGAGATCCTATGGATGTTGAAGACGAAACTCAACATGAAACACGACATATTGATGTATTCACTTCGCTTGGACGTTATGGCCTTCAATCATTCATCATAGGCTTGAAGGATAAACAAACTCTAATACTAATTTGTTGCTCAAACAATTTTTTCCAAATAAAATAAAACCAAAATACATACAAATGGACTCTATTGAAAATTTTCCCTTATAAATCTCCTCCTTTGGGACAAAAATCAAAAATAAAAATCCATGGGATGTTAATCTCTCCTAAGACTCAATTACAACCCCAAAAGGAAAAAGTACAGACACTTGATAGACGCAAGCTTTGAGTAGCTTTGCTCTTGTAAAAATATTATTGCATCGTTGCAAATCTGCACACTTAAGCACATCTTTCAAATGCAAAGAGAATATAACAATATATAACCGAATATGAAAAACAAGATTCCCATTTTGTTAGATATATCCCTCTTAGAGTATGAATCCCTCTTAGATTAGACTTCTTTCCCTTTTTATTCAGGAATAGATAAAGGTAAGGTGCACAATATAAAACAACTTCTCCTCCTAGATGTAACACATGTGAATATAAAAGGAAAGCAAGTATATCATGTGATGATGTGTAGTAAAATGAGTAACGACAAATAAACTCGCAAACATAAGCATAAATATTCCAAACAATGAAAATATGATACCAATGAAAATATTTGACAAAAAATACAAATATGATCATCATGCCAAGATGATATAACAATGAAGCGTATGAAAAACATGGATTAAATGAAACACAAAGACTCAAAACAAACGCAATATATATATATATATATATATATATATATATATATATATATATATATATATATATATATATATATATATATATATATATATATGTATAAACACCACAAAAGACACAAAACATATAAGCATTCCACACTCGTATGACATCAATGTTTATAAACAAAATGTGGTATGGAGTGAAGTGGCGTAAACTAGAAAAATAAGAAATATGTCTCAATTACTCAAGACATGTATACAAAGTTCTATTTGACCGCATGAATTTTATGAAGCTTCGATTTAGACTTAAGTGACAAATAATGAACCCATAATGTAAAAACACACACAGTGCACACTAGCCTAGAAAGCTTGATGATTCTCAAATTAATTGCATCAAACATTTAAATTAAATAGTAATTATTGTGAAACCCCATTGATCTTCAACTTTAACATCCTAAAAATATAGATATTTAATTTTTTTTAAAGATACCAATTTTGAAGCATCAATATCTAAACATGACCTTGGAAATTATTTTCTTTTCTTTTGCCTCTATTTTATTTTAGGATATTTCCAATGGTGGCCTTTCCCATAAAGGATGTTCAATCCCTTCGTATCCCTTTTCCACCGTGCCCTCAAATTTTTCAAACAAAATAATCTCTCAGGAAATGATTCTTACATTCACAAATCCACCAATCAAATAGATATTTATATGAAAATATTGATAGGAGAACATCTCACTTAGCTCATGTAATATAAGTAGTTATAATCCAAAATATCTCATTATGCAAGTGTGTACGGAGGCATATGCATAGTGAATCCATTACATAAATAAATTTCAAATAACTCCATGCAAGCATGATTAAGAACAATTCCAAGCATTGTAAATCATAGTCAAATGTCCTAGCCATATGGAAAACATGTAATGAATGGGATTGAAACACTCTGATATTCCACACAAAATCTGTAAAACCATACACAAAGCAAACGAAAATATTTTTGAGTTTAAAAAAAAAATCAAAATGACTCAAAAGATAGACAAAATCTTTTTGTATTTTTCTCATAAAGACCAAATAAATGAAAAAAAGACTCAAACATCATACAACTAGCAATAACATAAAACATGAAGCACAAAAGCTTGTGTATGAAAACATGCAAACACAATCAATCATTAGATTTATCATGAGAAGAATGATGTGAAAGCATGAGAGAATCAATAAGTCTAACATTTAATGCCTCCAAATCTGTTTTCCTAACCCACATAAGCGTAACGTGATGATCTTAGGTTTAAAGAACCTTGGGGATATTAGACTTAGACTTCCTAGGACCTTTTAACAAAACTTCCTAATGTGACATTTCCCACCATAATGTGTGCAAATTTAGACACGACGAGGAATGTTATCCCTAGGATGAACTTTTATAATTCCATTAGATATGGTTTCCCTCAAAATATTGGTCTTGGCTTTAACAGCGAAAACATTGTTATCATTGAAGCCAGTTTTAAAATTGTCATTTTTGATTTGGAGGATAGTGCCTAAAATCTTATAAAGTTTCTCCGGCCTATACTTCAAATCAAATTTGACAAAACTTGAGTAAATCAATATCTCTTCTAACTCCTCAATCCTAGATTCAAGTAAACTTCTAGACTTTCCAAACATTAAGGACTCCTTATTTAAACACTTAAATAAACTACAAATGCCATATCTCTCATTATCAATGTACTTGAGCTTCTCCCTAGGAGTTTTCTCTCGTGCCCTCAAATCTTTAATTGATTTCTAATAATCATTACCTATGACATGTTCCTTTAATTTATCTTCCAACTTCAAGTTTGCCTTTTTCAATTTTCACGTCTCTATATACAACTTACTAAAGGCAACTTGAAGTTGGCTCTCCTACTCTTTTTCTCCTTATTCTTCTTCCTTATCACTTACATGGGAATCAGCAGACCAAACCTTAAAATCGCTATGCAAAAATTATCTTCATTGAAAGAATTTTTATGAAGTCCCCCATGGCTGGCTATGAAAGCGGTGTAGTTACGCTCCACAAGGAAATCAGGTTCCTCTTTCGACTCACTATAGTTAAGAGTATGATTATAAGACTTTGGCTTCTTGCCCTCCCTATTAAATTTAGTGGGGCACTCGACTACCCCATGGCCATATCCCTCACACACAAAGAATTTATTCGATTCATCCATTTTAAAATTATCATTTCAATTTTTTTTAAATCATGATCCTTAGGGAATTTTTTAGCCTAATTAAATTTGTTCGTCTTAAATTTCTTTTCATCATCTTTAAGTCTTGTTTGTTAAACTTGAGAAATTTTTTGAATTCCTTTGTTAACAAGGCCATATCATCACAATTAATGCCAGATTTATCATGAGAAATGCGTGTCTCCTACTTTTGGGCTTTCAAAGCAATACCCTTATCTTTACTTTTATTATTGGGAGGAAACATATAGAGTTCATAAGTTTGAATATCACCCACAAAAGCTCTCCGAGTTTCATTGAGTCAAAAGTTTCCAACGAATTCAAAATAATGAATTTGGGATTAAATCTTTTAGGTAAGGACCTTAATATTTTCTTGAAAACTTTAGTTTTGAGGATTTTCTCTCCCAAGTTAAAATATGAGTTTACAATTTCAGAAAATATCGCATATACGTGATCGAAGGTTTCACTTGCATCCATCCTAATGGTTTCAAATTGAGTGGTGAGATTTTGAAGTTTGGAGAATTTAACCACATGGGTTCCCTTATGGGCATATTGAAGTATGTCCTAAGCCTCTTTAGACGTTTCACACGTCATAATATGACAGAATGCCTTTGGTGTAACCGCACAAACAAAGTATTCAAACCATGATAAATGTAGTTACACAAATTATTCTCATCCTCACTCCAACTCTCAACAGGTTTAAGGACCCGAAGTTCACATACTAGAGTTTTGGGTGGTGTCCACCTCCTTACCACAACTAACCATGCCCACTCATTGAGGAATTTAAGTGAAAAATTTAATTCGTTGTTCAGTACGCATAATTCAACCTATCAAACAAATGTGGCCTAGAAATCAATTGACCCTCCATATAAAACCTCTTGGATTCATACCTAAATAAATTATAGACACCCTATATGATTCTCATTTGAAAGTGCTGCTATGCTAAGGGATTATACGGATTACCAAACAAGGCCATTTTTTTAAATTAGTTAAATGATTAACCCAATAATCATGAACTGATTAAATTGAATGCTGTGTAAATAATTTACCAAATTTTATCTTGACTAAAACATAAATCTAGGTGAGTATAGCAAGAGTAAAATAAAATAATCAAACAACACACCAATATACGAGGAAAACCCATAACAGGAAAACCTCAGATGGCCCGCCCACACAAATTCACTATGATATAAGAATTACACAAGAATGATAGATGACTTACGTAACTGACTTGACTTCTTCAAGCCTTGACACTATCTTTGTTCCTTAGAACTTCTTAAAAATGACACACATAAATCTACCCATAAAATTCTACAACGCGTGCTCCTCACACATCTCGGTATCCATCGATCCTGACTTAGAAATCCACAACTGCAACACAAAGTTCAATGCGTCAAACCGCAATACATACGAATCTACCGCATGGAGCGTTCTAAGCAAAGACATAGAGTAAATAAACCTCAGTGATCTAATAAGCATATTAGAATGAAACTTGGATTTCAAAATGGTTTCGGTGTAAACTAGGGGTTAGAGGCACAAGATATGTTCTTGGAAATTATTTTCGCAAATAACTCTTAATAAAAATATTTTCCATCACTCTTATTTATAGAAAACATGAAAAATGAGGTGGCATAAAAATCGAGGCAACTTGTTCAAACAAATATTCTAGGGTCGTTCGAATGAGTTGTGCAATTTGGTTTGAATGAAATAAATCTCGTTTGAACGAGATAGCCAAACTCGTTTGAATAATGATCAAATGACGTTCGAACGAAATCTTCTTGTGAAACATAATCAACTCATTTATTGATCGTTCAAAACTTATTCGAACAACAACATTTTCTTGATTGAACCAACCTTTAAACTCATTCGAATGACTTTAAGAAATTAGTTTGAATGACTAGAAATTTTTGTTCAAACGACTTTAATTAAAAACAATTTTTTTAAATATTTTAAAGAAAAATGGCCTAAAATTTTATAAAACAACACCCAAATGAATCCAGGGATCAAACTACATACTTATCCACAACTCTTGAGATCCCATGGCTGTTGAAGATGAGACACGACACGAAACATAACATAATGATGAAGTCGCCTTGCTTGGCCGCTACAATTTTCAATCACACATCACAGTCTTAAAGGATAAATAAACTAAAATCCTAACCTATGACTCAAACTATTTTGTCCAAATAGAATAAACCCAAAATACATACAAATTAAATCCATTAGAAATTTTCCCTTACATCTTTATTTCTTAAAAAAATTATAAAGAAACATATTTCTCTAGTTGTCTTGGCATTTACAAAAATTGTTTTCACCTTCAATAGATCCTTTTCTTTAAAAAACGTTCTTCCTAATTAAAAATGTGTTTAACACTTCCTAAAATAATATTTTATGTTCTTACTTCTAGTTTCAAAATTTCCAAAAGCCTTTTAAAGAAAGTAAATATCCATTTTCGATTCTTAATGTTCGTTTTTAAGAAGCAGTGGGCTTGAAAATATTTTTCTTTTTAGCATTCTTATTTCATTTTTAATATTTCATTCTTAAGCTTGAGTTTGATATTATCTTTTAAAAAAATATCATTAGATAAATGTAACAATAATGCCCCAGCACTTAGGAAAAGCTAGAAGTTAGTTTAGGTGGCACACTTAGTACACTTACAAGCCGGGTAAGTAGCCTAGTCTAGGTCATGGACAATCTCTTTCTAGGCTGAGCCTCTTTAAGGGCGAGGAATTATAAATACAATTGATGTGATTTGAGCATTTCCTTTACTTTGGATGCTTTTATTAGACATCTCAAGTTATTTTATAACCTTTTGTTACATAAATTACATTATGAGGATTGGTAGTTTAGACAAACCATATTATAACTTGTTGAGAAAGTATTAGGCCTTTTAAGATGTCTAGGTCAATGACATTACTTGGAAGAGTGATGATATTTTAATAAACTCTAAGTTCCACCCCATAACTATAAATAAAAACCCTTAGCACATATGTAATGGTTTATAGAAATTGAGAGAGAGCTCTTAAAGAGAAAAAACGCGAGCTTTAGAAAGAAAGCCACTGAAGGCTATTAGAAACGAAAACATGAGGAAGAAAGTAATGGTGGTAAGAAGTAGTGAACATCAAATTGGTCCCCCCTAATAAAGAATTTTCACCTTTATACCTTATTTCTTTCATTAAGCCTAGTTCCTATACTTTTTGTTGAATAAGATGGGCCTTTCGATGAATTTGATAAAATTTTCTCTAAATTTTGAAATCAGACCTAGGACATTTACTATTCATCCTTAAAATTATTACCCTGGGCCTAATTTTTTGGTTTGGCCCGATGTTTCATTGAGATTATATTAGTTTTGGTTAGGATTCTTAAGGTGTTTGATTTGAGCCCTTACATTGGGTTTTGGGGGTTTGATATTAATAATTTACGACATGACTTGATTGGGTAAATTGTAATTTTTACTAAAATACCATTTGATGTTGATGATATGGATTATAAATAATTCTTTTAGGTCACATATGTGAGGTAGTATCACTTTGTGCCTCATTCTTCTTCTGTTCTCTTAGGGTGATGTGGCCGTGACATCATGGTTCATCAATCTGTTGCATTTAGGGCTTGACTATGTCTTTATAAGAGTGCGATCTCTAGTGGGTAGGTATCTAATTAAATTTAAATTATCGATTGGGAGATAAAAAAAATGATAAATAGGTCAAACCGTCCTAAAAGTCTACATAATAAAATTGGTTTATCAATATTAGAATCTAATCAAATTTTATCTTCAATTTAAGATAAGTGATTATAATATACGTAAAGATAAATCAAGTCACACAACACCGAATGTATAAGAAAAACCCTAGTAATGGGAAAAACATCGATCCAAAATGAACAAGGAATAGTATTACAAATAGAAGACAGTCACATATAATCCAACAATGCACTAATCGACTATCAACTCTTTTCCACCATATTTTCCAAGGAGAGCACCAACAACTCGAGAATGCTACACAACCATGGCCATTTTTGACTCGTTTAATATCTTCCAGTCTCACGCCACCAAAATCTTTATTTAAAGTGAAAGAGTAATTTGTTCCGAAGCAACAGAACTACTGAGTAACCACCAACTAGAATGTGTGAGGATTTCCTTTAGATAGAAAAATGTATTAAATTTTTTTATTTCTCTTAAAAACTCATAAATGTGCTTTTCAAGATTGAAATATGGCCATACTCGAGAACAAATAAGATTTGAAAAATGATTTTTCAAAGCTTGCTTGAGTACAAAAGTTTTAATTTCAAGGATTTAAGAATGAATCAAAAAGTTTGAAACCCATAAAAGAGAAGAACAAAGAAATATATTGAATATATTTTTTTGTTCTTACAAGTTCTCTCTTAAATCAAATGTGCGGAAGAACGTGTCTTGCAAGAGTATGTATAAAACTTGTGTATAAATCCAAGTGGGAAGACACTAAATTGGAGCAACCTCATTGTCTAAGAAATAATCTTTATTGGTTGCAAACAAAGATTGTGTCTACTCGTAACTTCCAATGAGATCTAAGTAAAAAGATATCAATAAAGTGAAAATTACGGGCATACCCATGGGTACCTTCACTCACGCGAAGGGTCAACTACCCAAGCCATGTTAGTAACCACATATTTTAAACTTGGGTTACAAAGGGCTTGTGACCAGTGAAGCGGACGCAAAGTCCTGTTTTAGTGCAGTGAACCACTAATGAGGAAGGTCATAGAATGGATATTGTTTTACGCCGACTTAATTTCCACATGGACACGACCAACATAGTAGACTTTCGCTGATGCAAAATTCTATTTTGTTTCAGCGAACCTCTGGTGAGAAAGATCGCAGGTTGAAACATAAGTTACCCTATTTTGTCAATTTTATAAAACATAAATTTTAAACTTGTTCAACTGGGTACAAGAATAATTCTAAATACAAAGGCGAATTTAAAAACATAAGTTTTGGAAATGTCAAGTAAAAAAACCACAAGGTTAAAAGAGAATTTTATTCCAATTATGAAAAGTGTTTTATCCGAGGATCAAGCGAAGTCCCTTATACTAATACCTTTATCCTAAGTTATTAAATCAGGGCAAAAAATCATGCATGATTATTAGTTTGATGAAGCAACTGGAGATCTCATGGACTAGACTCAATATGTATTTTATAGTGCAGAATAAAACAATTCAAATGTCATGGACACATGAGTATACTATACTCTTTTAATCTCGCCCTTTGTTTATTATGCGACAAAATAAATAAAATAAAAACTTCAAGTAACTGAATCAAATCTATCACGCATGACATAACTTGACCGAATAAAGGTGTATAGGATAAGTACAACATAACAACTAGTAATCAAGGACAATACATTTCAAGGATATTCTTATACATATTTTCCTACCACATACTAGAAAATTTATCAAATACCAATATGTAATGTTAAGATAAAAAATAAAAGAGTAACACGGTGAAAAATGTGGATATCACTATGTGTACATGTGAATATTAAATTACTAAAGTAACTCCCCTAAAATATGAAATTACTCTCAATAGTCAACACACATGGAATAACATACACTCTCATTAATATAACATTCTCAAAACTATATACTCCCACTATCTACAGACTGCCCCCGCCTTTTTGTCACATAATGAAATAAGTGAAAAAACTAAGTACATACTGAGATAAAAATAGAGTTGAGTAATTAACTAGAGTAAACATGATAATCAAACCAACAAAATGAGAGAGAACCATATGGCAAGTGAGCAACTAATACAATAATCCAGGGTAAATATGAGGCATGTGATACATATGCCTAAGATATAATACCACCAACTACACATGGAGATGTACAATGTATAACAAAAAATGTATACAATCAAATCATTCTAAAACTTGGTAAGCATTAAAACCAAATACGAGTTATAGGATTTATACATAATATGAGTATTTAAAGATAAATCCTAACTCATGAACAATGAAAAACCTAAAACATAGGTAATATATCATTTCCCTTTCCTTATTATCCACGAAGCTCTTAAAATCCTAATAGTTTGTCTCAACATCATGTAAGGTGTACCTAATGTGATCTAGTTGAACATTGGGTTCAAGGTGATATGATTTATAAGAATGATAGGAGGACGAACTAAAAAATGATAAACTTGAGATCGAATATAAGAGGTCAAATAGTTATGAATCCCATCCAAATCTCCTTCATACGTACTATGCAGGTCCAATTTTAAAGAAGTAATAGGAGGATGTGGATCATGATGACAAGGAGGCACAATATGTGATTAAATAGGTAATTCTCTATAGTCGCCTAACTGAATGTTCGATTTATAATATGATTGAATTGAGATAGTTTCTTGAGGGTTTTTCATCACTTTATCCAGAAGAAGTGGAATCTCCAACTCCAAAAGAAAACGTCCAATCATACAAACTAAAAGCAATGAATGAGACTTCATCTCATCATTAAAAAAATACACATTATGGTCAAATATCATGCTCATCAAATCTAATCTATAAGCATTATAATCAATGGAGTACAACGAATAGTTGTGCTCCATCGAAACCTCGTGTGGATTCATAGTTGAAAAAATGTTTGAAGAAACACATATGTTAATAATATAGTGATCCTTATCCAAAAGTACTTGAAGAAATTTCTTACAAGTCCAGTGAGGGAAATAATCGTCACTTAAACATGAAATAACTTATGTTTGAGAAGGAACGTGAATATTCTTCAAGAACGAGGAATTATGAGACTTGACAACCTAGAGATTGTAAAGATTTATGACCATCTCAATGGGTATACGTACCTTTACACCATAAACAGTAATATTTATAACATCTACACCCATTTAATTATTTACTTGCATAACAGTCGCATAAAATTCTTGAACCAGGTTTGGATAATAACCCCCGATATGAGAATACATATCAATATATCTACAATCTATCATTAATTTACAGCACACAAGTCACAGTGAGAGATTCCAAATCAATAAAATGTTGCCATAGCACAAAGCATTTGGAAAACCACTCATCAAATCTGTACGAGTGTTAGTAGATGTCAAGGCATGTGTACGTGATTTGGTGGACATTTTAATAGCTTGAAATCAAGAACCAAGGCAAAAGGCACAAAAATATAATGAGTAAATATATATCACCAATAAATAATCCAAAGGATTCGATATTAAAATTATATGAGAGAGTTTCAAGTAAGACACAATGTTAAACAATTACGAACTCTCTCACACTAGACAATGGAGTAACAATGTTATAAAATGAGTAAAATAAAGTAATAAGTCATAAGACGACACAAGAACTAATACTCTAAGCCAAAAGAATCTTATATCAAAACAACTAAATTAATTTATAATGGACAAAACTCAAAAGCCAAACTAAAAAACTACAACACTAAACCCTAAGATCTAAGAAAAGAGAAATCCATAAAATCTAGGAAGAAATGTTACCAACTTTATGAATATCCTCTTAGATTTAGAGGATGAACACCTAAACTCTCAAGATTTGCTAATGGTAGGATAAGAGATGAAATAAAGTGCAAAATTGCAAGGTTTGGTTGGGAAGAAATAAAGGTTTGAAACAAGATTTTAAATTAACTTTACTCTCCCAAACCAACTCATTGACGATAAGGTCAAGCTTCCCTAGTTGCGACAATTATCACTGCAATGAAGGTACTAGTTTCAAGGTCGTGAGCATGGATGGGGATCCAAAATGTGTAGAAAGAGGCACACATAAGTGTAAACATAGTCTTATTAGTTTGTGAGCAAGTACACTATATCCCTGTTTAAAAAAAATAATGATACGACCATATATACTTTCAAAATCATACTCATGGTTTATGATTATGTCGAATACTCTGCATAATGAATGGTTTAAGATAGAGGCACAATGGTTAAAATGATATACATTTATAAAGAAGAGTGATTCAAGACACAACTCGTGTTAAAGTGAACAACTTGAGCTTTATCTTATAATTAAGGAATGGATATTAATGCTTGACCTCACTTTTGAAAATTTTGAGTTTATGGAACTTTGAAAAAGCTCCATTAATACCATCATTTTCAACTACTACTTTTTACTTCCTCGTTTTGTGATTTTTGGTTAAACCCTTTGGTTTAAACCTTTAAAGTCTCATATCTTTGGTGTTACTTAATTTTAAATAGATCAAAATCTTTGAGACATCACAATAAAAATGATTTTTCAAGTGGCGACTTTCACACGCACATAGATTGAGAACCTATTTCCAATTTTCAAAGGTAAGCATATCTTTTGACCTAATGCCATAGTCCTAACCACTTTTCCTGTGATGATGTTTTTTGAAAGATTAACCTTTGGTTTTTCAATTTCATATATGATCAAACTTCGTCATAAAAAAGGATGACAAATGACACCCTTTTTCTAAAGAACCACATAAAATATTAATTTCCCTTAAAAGAAGAAAACTAATGTCTTAATTTTACTTTATTTAAAAAAAATTCAAGTCATGGTGCTGTTATTGTATGAGTTATGACAAAATACTCAATAAATTTCAACCTAATTTACAAGGCATTTCAAGTTATATAATTCTAAGCATTGAGTATATAAGTCAGAAAAGAAACAAATTGCACTATATCTAAACATGTAGGTTACAATTTAGCAAATGGGATATATGAAGACCTATACACATAGAGAACCATATTATAAAAAAAGTAAAGGATATCAATATGGAAAAATAAGGAACAATAGCAACCAAATAACATATGATAAACCAAATCTAGATATAACCAGGTAATATGCTGAGTAATCTAAGGCACACCCTGAGTACATCTATCAAATCCTAACTCTAATAATTTAGAAAAGGGAAATGGCCTTCAATGCTACAAAAGGTCATCGACTTTAGTAATATCAATGTCGTGGTTCCTAGACCAATTACTATGTAAACATGAGATAGCTAACTCAGAAATGACTTTGGGAATAACGTTGCTTTTCATTTAGGGGCCTTACTAGAGGTCCTACCTTTTTTTCTTACCTTTTCGACCAAAACTCAAACTATCCTTAAACCTCATCAAAGGCATAGATGGTTGAAGTTGTACATAAAACTCTCTAAGATGACATATTTTATAGCAATGGGTATAATTTTAGCATTTAGGTTCTATCAGAGATCGGGTTTGTAAGAGCATATTTCTTCATCTTGACTACAAGGACGCGACACCCTATAAAATTCATATAAAGATGAATAAGGTCTTATACAAAATCACCAGAATAAAAAATATTTGGTAACATTCTCAACATAACAAAATATATAAAACTAAATAAGTAGATAATAAGAGATAATAACATAATGAATAAGATAAAACCATCTCTAATAACATCTAACTAATGATACAAAATAAAAACAACTTTAGAATATAAAATATATCTAAAAAATATAATGTATAATCTCTAAATCGGGATAAACTGTAAAATACAACTCTTATACAGAAATATAAAATATATATGAGTAAGTACATGACCTACACTGCTCGATTTATACATCCTAGGAATGATAAATCAAATTTCACAAGAGATACTCCTCTAATGAACCAGTCCAAGTCTACGGTAGAAACAATGACCTAAAACCTATAAAAATAAATTCAATAACAAAGTGATTAACAAGTTTACAAAGAATAAGAATTTAACTGAAGTGGGGCCTTGATAATAATAATAATAATAATAATACATCTTCCTCCCATTTTACATTAATTTTAAGTCATTTAAGTTACCTGTAGAGGCAATTATTATGCAACACAAATAAATATGAGAGAAAGATTATCAAGAAGAGAACGAGGAATATAAGATGCCAATCACACAGCAAAGGATGTACGTGGTTCAGCCAAGATGTGCCTACGTCCACGGTGGTGCAGTCGATATTATTTCTATATACTCCGGAGAGTGATTACAGAGAATACAACTTATCCTTTTGCCCCGGACCTAGGGTTTAATATATACATGTGGATGTAGATGAGTGGAGGTGATAGGTTCCTCCACATTTTCCATTTCCTCCATAATTTCCCTTCATGGGATCGTGGGGGGAGACCGGATCAATTATAAAAGATGAGGGGCCTGGACTTTGGGCCGCCAGGATTGGGCTACTCGTCCAGGCCCATAGTTCTAAATTTTGGGTACCCATAATTGCCCCTAAATTTGTTGGGCCATGTTTATGGGTTCAATGGATTTAAATGATCAGCCATTATGGCTGATTTGTGATTCTTCAAAAACTGTGAAGTAGTTTTGGCGGCACTCGCTTCGCTATTTGTGCGCTATGATTAGAATTGAAGGCTTGTTGGAATAACCACTTTTTCTTTCGTCGCTTCAGCCTTTCTAGTACTCTTCCTTCTTCTGAAAACTCTAGCACCTTGCACCTTCTTCCCTGAATCCCCATTCCCATTGCTTCTTAGTCATCTTGAGCTCGTGCTTCTTCATCGCTCAAACCGATCTTCTGTTTTGTAAGTTTCTCGTGCCCTTTCTATGAACTTTCTCTGTGGTTTGTAGATTTTCTTGAGTTTTTCAATGGCAAAGATTGGAAATAGGTCAATCTATGAGTTCAGGAAGTTCTACAATATTCCTGAGTGGGTGAATATTGAATGTTGTGCCTCCCCTCCTAGGAATGTTAGGGATATAGAGGATGCCCACTGGATCCATGTTTTGTTGCTCTCCCAGGGGGGACTTACTTTTCCCCCTAACGATCTATTTCTGCATTTTTTTGGTTATTTCAATATTGTTCCCGCACAGTGCTCGCCCAATGTGTGGAAGATAGTAAATGGCATCCATAGAATAAACCAGTTGTATGGTACTAGGTTAGGACTTGTCGAGATCTGTTTCTGTTACTCCTTCTCTCGAACTAGCTCAGGTGTCTTATACCTCAAAGCTAGGAGTCCTGATAGGGTATTGGTAGTAACCTACCTAATTCCCATAAGAACTACTGGCAAGAGGGTTTCCTCGTTAGGCATTGGCAGTTCCCTCCCCAGTTTGAAGGGTCGAGGTCTGAGAGGTTCACTGTCCCTTTTTACAGGGAAGAATATATAGGTAGAAATTGTATTGTTGTTTCAACCTTTGCTGACTTGTGACTTTTCTAACCTCTCTTTGCTTTTTCTTTAACAGCGAGGACAAAGAATTTGGAGCCTACTCTCAGTGAGGTTCGTATCTCGTAGTTGGTGAAAGCTTGGAATATTAGGGAGCCTCTGGTGACGGCGAGCATCCTAGGTCTGCTGACTTTTTGTTCGAGTACAAGAACGCAGGCTCCATTTTCATAGCACAGCCTGTGGATAGTGTTCCAGAGTTTGATTCTTTCGGGGAGACTACTGCTGAGCCCATCCAGTTGGACGAAGAGGAGAGCAGCTCTTAGAGTGAGCCTGCAGGAGCTGTGAGTAATTTGGGTGGAGGGAGCTCTGACAGTAGTAGTTATTCTGAAGAGGATTCTGAAGCTCGAGGATCATCGAGCACTTCTATCAGTTCAGGCGAAAAGATGCCTCCAAGGAAGAACCTGATTAGAGACAATGATGATGAGGAACATGTGCTTCTTGCACAGAGGTCAAAGAAACAAAAGTCTTCTTCTGGGGCCTTGGCTACTGGTTCTCGGTCTTCCACTGTGGAGCAAGAGAGGAAGAGGAAAGAGGAAGAGCAGGTGAGAGAGAGGGAGAGAAAGAAGGAGGAGGAGAGAAAGAAGGTGGAGGAAAAGAAGAGGGTGGAGGAGAGGAAGAGGATAGAGAGGGAGAGAGAGGAAGAGAGGAGGAAGATGGAGTCGAGGACAAAGGCTGGGCAAGCCTTGGTCCCGGTGTCTGCTTTACCCGAGGGGGGCCTCAGTTGCCACTTCTCCTCAGCTGGCTCCTGCGCTACTCGAGAGGGAAGTTCTTCCTGCAGATCGCCAGAGGGCGCTGGGGTCTGATCAATTAGCCCTTCAAGCTAGCCAGAGACTAGCCTTGGTAAGGTTCTCTCCCTTTTTCATTTCCTTATTAAGTTTTAGATGTTTCTCCTTCCTGATTTCTTCTTTATTTTTTGTAGTTTGTGACTGAATTTTCCATGCTCTACCGTTCTCGCGACGAGTTGGTGAGAGTGAATAGCGAGCTGGAGTAGCAGAAGTCCGCTATGGAGGTCAGGGGTTCTCAGCTGGAGGCTGATTTGAAGGCTGCTGATGCCGCCCGAGCTTCCTCTGATCTGGCCCTTATCAATTCTAACCAAGAGAGGGATACAGCGGTTAAGGAGCTGAGCGAGCTGAGGAAGGCCTATGACCTAGTCTGCTCGAGCAAGATGGGTGTTGTGGAGGAGAACAAGGCTCTGACCGAGCAGCTGAAGGAGAAGGAGTCCCAGGTAGCCACCATTAAGGAGGATTCATACAACTCCAGGTGGACTTCTGCTTATGAAGACGCCGAAGTTCAGATAGGCTATATCAGCCGTTTGAACTTCAAGAAGGGCTGGAACAAGGCCCTCTTAGTTGCTGGTGTTGATGCTGAGTCTCCTCTGTTCGGCGAGCATAACCCGGGTCTAAGGTCAACTGTGGACGAAGAAGCCCCTGCCCCAGCCATCAAGGGTGTTGATCTTACCTCTCAGAAAACTTCTGCCGATGCTGGTCTTGCCCAGGCGAATGAGGGCATCACTGTAGAGGGGGATGCCTCTGCTGCTGCTGACAAGGGGAAGTAGCCAGCCATCTCTGGGCAGCCTGAGGTTGCTAGTTAATCCTCTCTTTGGCCTTTTTTTTTTACTTCTGCTTGTAATTTTTCCATTTTCTGATCGATGTACTTGACCTTTATTAATGAAATAAAAAGGCTTCTTTTTCCAATGCATTGATTGATTGTTCTTTCCCTTGCCCTTTTATGTCTTGTAGTGACCGATGTTGAAGACTATATTCCTGCCACATCTCAATTGGGCTGGACTCTTGGTCCCAATGCCAGTCCTCAGGTTCGTCAGGCCTTTGTTAGGCTTTGCAAGTCTCTTAGGTCAAGGAATCAAAAATATAAGGAGCAGTCCGAGCTAGTGGCTAAGCTGAAGGATAGGCTCCAGGAGTTGGAAGGCATCAGTGCCTCTGTACAAGAGGAAGTCAATGTACTGAGAGCAAGGTTGCTAGAGGCCACCGAGATAAATCAAGTTGGGGAATTTCTGCAGCAGGAGAATGAAAACCTGAGGAGGGAAGTCCTGCAACTTAGAGAGCATGCACCAAGCACTGTTTCAGCTATTCTGCAAGGCTCCTCGTCTTCGCGAGCTGGACATACTCGTCCTCCCCTCCCGCAAGCTGGTAGGAGCAAGAGGGGCAGGAACAGGGAAGCGGAAGAACAGCGGGATAAGGAGATGGAAGAGCTCCGTGATGATGTCCGCCGAGCTTATGTAACTGCTGCTGGGCTTCAAAGGGATGTTACCCGATTGCGGCATTTATTCAAGAAGGGTCCTCGACAAGTGTGGGCTGACGGTTATGATCAAGGTTGGCTAGATTCTCCCACAAGACTGTCCGAGTTTGAGGAACTTTCTTTCATCATAGGGTGGTTGAGTGCCTTGAAAAAGCTTCAGGTCCCGAGGAACTCAGTGTTATGGTATCGCCACGAGATGTCCTCCTCCACTCTGATGCCCAACCCATTCAGGAGAGATGATCGATGGATCCCCATTGATGCTATTCCTCAACAACTATTAGAGTTGGACGCAGATGAGGTTATGGAAGAGCTGGTCCCTGCTCCTGATGATGGACGAAGAGCTAGAGTGGCAGATTATCTTATTCGGAGGCTTCCACCTTCTTAAATTTTTTGCAACTTTTTCTTTTGATAATGTAAACGCTTTGGGCGAGCTTCGCCGACTAAACGTGTATTATCGTTGTTGTAAATATAACAAACTATTATTCTTTTGTCTTTTTTGATAATGTAAATGCCTTGGGCGAGCTTTGCCGACTAAACATGTATTATCACTATTGTAAATATAAGAGATTAATGAAAAGTTCGTGTTTTGGGCAATTTTGCCGACTAAACGTGTTCATCCAATCTTTTTATATTCTTGCTGCTTCATAATCCTTTTTGTTTTGCCATGCAAGTGTCCCCCCAGTCCAGTATAATACTAAAATACCATTGTGCCCCATTTTACCTTTTAGGTCGTGTCGTCACACTCCCTTAGGCTTAAGTAGGGCAGTTAGCGAGGACACACCTGGTATTGGATGTCTTCATCCGGTCAGGATTTTGCTCAACCAAAGTAGGTTTGATGGCTAGTATAAAATCTGGTCGCATTGGTTAAGAATCCTCTGTAGGGCTTTATATACTCCCAGGGGCAATGCTAAGAGGTCTCTCGTGTTTCATGACGATGACCTGAGGAGGGGTATCCCCCTGCTATATCGACCATCGTGCCTGTGATTTGGAAAAAGATGTGTGATAAAATGCACTTACTGATTTCATTAGTAATAAGGGGAATGAGCTGTTCCTTTCACATAACAAATACAAGAAAAAGATTCAACAATAGAATTCCTTGAAAATTTAAAAATAGAATTTCTTGAGATTAGCTCCATTTCATGCTCGTGGTATCTCTCTGCCCTTCATCGTTTCCAAATGATATGCACCTTGCAGGTCGTCCCTAGTTACTTTAAAGGGTCCTTCCCAGTTTGGGCCTAGCTTGCCATCTGATGACCTTACTGTGTTGCCCAGGACTTTCCTTAGAACATAGTCCCCAACTTGGAATCTTCTCGGGTTAACCCTTTTGTGGTAATGCTTTGCGAGCTGTTGCTGATAGCTCGCAAGCTTCACCAGGGCCAGTTCTCTACGCTCGTCGGCGAGGTCGAGTTCAGCGAGCAACGCCCCATCATTCTGGCCTTGGTCGATAAGGTCGAATCTCATTATAGGCAAACCCGCTTCCAGTGGAATGACTGCTTCCATGCCATATGTTAGCTAAAATGGGGTTTCTCCTGTTTCTCGTCGAGGAGTTGTTCGGTATGCCCATAGGACATAGGGTAGCTCGGTTGCCCATGCGCCCTTGGCTCGCTCTAGTCGCTTCTTCAATCCATCAATCACAGTTTTGTTAGAAGCTTCTGCTTTCCCATTGCTCTAAGGGTAGGCCACCAAACTAAAGTTGTGCCTGATCCCGTGTTCGTTACAGAAGTCCTGAAAGGGGCCACTCTCGAATTGTGTCCCATTATCAGTGATGATGGTTCTGGGGATTCCGAATCGAGTGATTATATTCCTCCATATGAATCTTATCATGTCAGCGTCTCGAATGTTTGCCAATGGTTCTGCCTCGATCCATTTGGTGAAGTAGTCAGTTGTAACCAACATGTATTTGCGATTACCGGCAGCAGTGGGTAGTGGTCATATGATGTCCATCCCCCATTGGGCGAAGGGCTATGGGCTGGTCAAGGATTTTAGGTCGCTGGCGGGTTGGTGGACCATTGGAGCGTGAAGCTGGCATTTTGGGAATTTACGAACATATACAGCGGAGTCCTTTTGCATATATGGCCACTAATAGCCTTTCTTCATTGCTCGAAAGGCTAGAGACCTTCCTCCGACATGACTTCCACAGATTCTTTCGTGAAGCTCGCGCAGCACTTGCTCGACATTGCTTGGGTGGACGCATCTAAGGTAGGGGCCGGAGAAGGACTTCTTATACAGTCACCTCCTGTGGATAAGTGAAAGCGAGTAGCTTTGACTCTTATCTGGTGGGCGGTTCTCTTGTCCTCTGGGAGCGTGCCCTCCTTTAAATAGTCTCTTAAGGGGTCCATCCAGTTGGGGGCTGATCCCACCTGGAGTATTTGTTCCACGTTTGGCAGTTTGCTGTTGTGGTTAATGCTTGGACAAATGAGGAAATCAATGGGAATGACCCTTTTAAGGTTAGAATCAACTGTCGAGCTTAGGGCTGCTAAGGCGTCGGCATGACTATTTTGCCCTCTGGGAAACTACTGGATGTTGATCTCCTCAAAGCTCGTCATTAGTTTTCTTACCAGGGCGAGGTAGGCTGCCATTCTTTCATCCTTCGTGTTGTAGTCTCCACTTATCTGATTGGAGACTAGTTGAGAATCGTCGAACACCTGTAATCATTTTGCTCCCATAGTTTGCGCCTTTTGGAGACCGGCTATTAGGGATTCGTACTCTTCTTCGTTGTTGGAGGCTGCAAATCCAAGCCTGATTCCTCGCTCAAGGATGGTGTTTTCTGGAGTGATGAGAACAATGCCTACGCCTGCCCCCTTTGAGTTAGAGGCTCCGTCAACGAATAGTTTCCAAGTCTCCACTATTGCTGGGTTCTTCTTTTGCTTTGTTGGTTGAGTTTGCTCTGGGAGTTCTTCGCCAGTGAATTCGGCTATGAAATCAGCGAGGATCTGACCCTTGATAGCGGTCCTTGGTTGAAATTGGATGTCGAACCGACTGAGTTCGACTGACCACTTAGACAATCTGCCCGACAAATCCGCTTTCCTTAGGATCGCCTTAAGGGGGTGCGATGTAAGGATGATGATAGTATGAGCTTCGAAATAATGCTTCAGTTTCTTCGAGGCTATTACCAGTGCAAAGGCGAGCTTCTCCAATGGCAGGTACCTTTGCTCGGTGTCTAATAAGGTCTTGCTCGCGTAGTAAACGGGGTGTTGGATTCCTGCGACCTTGCATATTAACGTCGAGCTGGCAGTGTGACTGGATACCGAGAGGTATAGGTACAAAGAATCCATTTGCTCTGGTATGACAAACAGCGGGGGAGTGCTTAAGTAAGATTTGAGCTCGTCCAAAGCTCGCGAGCAGTCCGGGCTCCATTCTATTGGTTTATTCCCTTTTAGAGCTTGCACTTATTGGAGGATTTGGAAATGAAGCGATTTAAGGCAGCGAGCATTCCAGTGAGCTTATGCACATCTCGGACTGTTCGAGGGGGTTGTACCCTGTTGATTGCATCGATCTGGTCCGGATTAGCTTCTATGCCTCTCTTGCTGACCAAGTATCCAAAAAAATTTCCTGACTGGACACCGAAGGAACACTTGCTCGCATTAAGCTTCATTCGGTACTTCCTGAGGATTTCGAAGGTCTTTGACAGGTCTGAGAGGTGATTTTCCTTCTTCATGCTCTTAACGAGCATGTCATCGATGCAGACCTCCATTGTGTCTCCCATTTGATCCTTGAACATTTTTATGACCAGCCGCTGGTAGGTTGCCCCTGCATTCTTGAGCCCAAATGGCATGACCTTGTAGCAATACAACCCAACCGTCGTGATGAACACCGTTTTGTCCTGGTCTGGGGCATACAAGGGGATCTGGTGATATCCTGAGTATGCGTCCAGGAAACTCATTCGCTCGTGAGCTGCAGTGGCATCTACTAGTTGGTCTATTTTTAGGAGGGGGAAACTATCCTTTGGGCATGCTTTGTTGAGGTCACTGAAGTCGATGCAAACTCTCCACTTCCCATTGTTCTTCGGAACTACTACTGGGTTGGACAACCACTTGGGGAATTGTACTTCCCGTATGGATCCTGCATCCAGCAGTTTTTCAACCTCCTTTTCGACCGCTTTAGCCTTCTCGGGTGCAGTTCTTCGTGCCTTCTGCGTGACTGGCTTGAATGTGGGGTCGACGTGCAGTTGATGACAGACCATATCAGGATCAATGCCAGGCAGCTCGTATGGTTCCCATGCAAAAACATCTACGTTGTGTCTCAGCAAGGTCGTCAACTCCTTCTATTCTTGATCGGTGAGAGATGCTCCAATCAAGAAGACTCTGCTACTGTCACCAACTTTGGCTATAACTTCTACCAGGTCCTCGATGACACGCTCGGAGGGGAGGATCCTGGTCTCCTCTACTCCTGGTCTTCCATACTTTAGTTGCTATTTAGAAGGTATCACACCCTCTTCAACTTTCTCGCTGGGCTGACCGGTCTTCTTCTCTGGCTTTGGTCGGATGGCTGCTATGAAGCACTTCCTCACCATCGCTTGGTCACCGTGGATCTCCATTACTCCTCGCTCGGTTACATACTTGAGCTTCTGATAGTAGGTCGAGGATACCGCCTTCATTGCATGAAGCCATCCTCTACCGAGGATGGCCTGATACGGTGATTCGATGTCAACTACCAAAAACTTAATCATCTTGGAGACGTTCCCAGCACGAACTGGCAGCACTATCATGCCTAGGGGCATGGTCATTTTCCCAGCGAAGCCGACCAAAGGTACAGTAGCTTCCTTTAGGTCGGTGATGCTCAACTTCAATTTCCTGAACAGGTCGAGGTACATTACTTCGGATGAGCTTCCTTGATCGACGAGTAGCTTGTCGATGTCAAAGTTGGCTATCCTGAGTGTAATGACCAGGGCATCATGATGTGGGGTTCTTACTCCCATCAAATCTTCATCCGTGAAAACAATATGCTTGTTATAGTTGATGTCCTCTGCTCGTCGACGCTTTCCTGACTATGATTTTTTTGGATCGATTTGAAAGGCCTTCATTACCACTGTAAGTTTTTTCATCTCTATTCGAGCTGAGTTCCCTTGTATCTGCTTGACATCAGATACTCCGTGAATTATGGAGAACTCGTGTCCAGCATCATCCTCCAGCACATTGTCGGGTCTCATCTCTCTGTTGGCAGTCACTTTCTCTGCCCTTTTCTCCACAAAGTCGTTCAAATGCCCGGACTGGGCCAACTCTTTGAGGTGAGACTTAAGAGCTTTGCAGTGCTCGGTCTTGTGCCCTCCCTCTTTGTGAAAACCGCATCTCAACGCATTGTTCCTCTTCGAGGGATCTCCCCCCATCTTCCTGGGCCACTTGATGAATGGCTCATCCTTGATCTTCGCGAGAACCTTGTAAATTAGTTCTTTGAAGACGGTGTTGACCGCCTGGAATGCTTTCGATGCGTCCTGGTTCCCTCCATTCTTGGAGCCATTTTTGCCTCCGTTCTTTCCTCCTTTCCTCTGGTTCTCAGTTTTCTCACCTACCTTGGTAGTGAGCTTAGCTCGACCATTTTCTCTTGTATTAGAGCGGGTGACATCTTCCACCTTTGCATATTTCTCGATTCGGGCCATAAGGTCGTCAATAGTCGTAGCTTCCTTCTTCGTCAGGGATTGGTAGAGGAGGGAAGAACTAGGGAGCCCAATTTTGAAGGAGGCCACTCCCACCTCCTCCGCGCAGTCCTCGATCTCATTGAATAACTCCCAGTACCTCTTCACGTATTCTCGGAGGGTATCTTGAGGCATTTTCTTCATTGTCAGTAGAACATCCATCCTTTTGGGATGGGAGTTACTGGTAATGAATCGGGTAGTAAAGAGTTCGGCTAGGGATTTGAAATTCTTTATCGACCGGTGGGGGAGCCTTTCGAACCACTTCTGTGCTACATCATGAAGGCTCGAGGGGAAAATACGACACATCAGGGCATCCCGGTGACTCCAGAGGGTCATGGCCTGTCGGTATTGCCTGACGTGATCGATGGGATCAGTCTTTCCATCATAAATCTTGAACCTTAGAATGGCAAATTTCTTGGGAGCTTCCTCCTCTTCGATTTCTCTTGTGAAAGGTGACTTCATTTGGGTTCTGAGAGCTCGCCTCGCGAGATCTCTAGTTGATCTTATTCCATGGTGAGCGGGATGCTGGTCCATCTCTCTGCGGACCATGTTTCGTATGTACTCGTCGCTGCGAGTAGTGCTCAGGTGGCGGCGAGCTCTTCGCAGCTGTTCACGGAGGTCATCGTCTGACTCGCCTCCTTCGTCCGTTTGAGATTCTGGCCTAGGGCTCCTTCCTCGGCTGCGAGACTTGCTCGCTTGAGGGCTAGGAGTGCGATATGGACGTCTCCGATTATCAGGGCGAAGCTCCCTTTCTAGTCTTTCCAGTATTCTTTTCAAGCGAGCATTCTCAGCCTCGTATCTGCGAGAAGACTCCCTTTGCTCGTGGAGCCTTGCCTCGTACGCATCAATCAACCTCGATATCTGCGTGGACCTCGCTGGTTCCTGGCTTTCTTTTGAGGCTGGTCTTTCCAAGCGAGCTCTTTGATCTGAACGTCGAACTTCAGATTTGATCCTGCGAGGAGCAGGTGGCTCTTGAATATCTCCTGCTTGGGGGGCATTGCTGCTGTGACCAGACATCTTAAACTCCTTTCTTGATGTGTGCTCTTCTCAGGGAAAGATGAACGTTTCCCACAGACGGCGCCAATTATAGAGGCAATTATTATGCAACACAAATAAATATGAGAGAAAGATTATCAAGAAGAGAATGAGGAATATAAGATGCCAATCACACAACAAATGATGTACGTGGTTCAGCCAAGATGTGCCTACGTCCACGGTGGTGCAGTCGATATTATTTCTATATACTCCGGAGAGTGATTACAGAGAATACAACTTGTCCTTTTGCCCCGGACCTAGGGTTTAATATATACATGTGCATATAGATGAGTGGAGGTGATGGGTTCCTCCACGTTTTCCATTTCCTCCATAATTTCCCTTCATGGGATCGTGGGTGGAGACCGGATCAATTATAAAAGATGAGGGGCCTGGACTTTGGGCCGCCAGGATTGGGCTACTCGTCCAGGCCCATAGTTCTAAATTTCGGGTACCCACAATACCCAACCCAAACAACCTAAAATAAACATGTGATTATACTCCCAAACTCATCTATGGCCTATGTGAATAAAGTTCATCTCTTAGATCAATATTATTTACTTTCTAATTCTTAAATTTATCGCTTGTATTAAGGATAATTTATTTTACAAACGTATTTTACCCTAAGAGCATCTTGCTAACTAATAAAATACCATTAACATTATTTAGACACGATACTAAGTTCATGTCTCAAATCTATAAGTCCAAGACTATCTCATGTCAGTAATATAATATATATGTCTCTAGTATATTCTTTACATTATTTGTGAGTCATAAGCTTATAGTTATTCATTCCTACTATAAAGTATAAATCGGTAGAACTAACTCAAGTACCGCAACAAGAATCACATAAACCATAAGAAATACAACCTCTATGTCTATCATCTACATAAGTACGGTTCCCTACACATAAAAGTAAATGGTCTAGTCAAGAGTCCACACATAAATGAAGGTTTATCCCTATCGCCTTCGTAGATCACTCGTGCTTACCACGTATAGTTATAGAGCATCCAAACAATATAACCTCACAACATCAGCACACAAGGGGAAATCACTACACCTTTGCTAAATGTATGCCCCTCATACCACAGGATGTATGAGAGGATTATCTCGTTAGTCCCACCCGAGAGATGGTCACTTTAAGCATGTAGGATTGGGGTAAAAATAACCTAAGTACAATCCATCTCATCACTGAGAAATACCACACGTGATAAATGTTTGCCCCATCAAATCCCTCCTAATACATAACCCAGGAGCGCATACACCACTTTGTTATGATTACATATAAAATAAGTAAGAAAGTATGACCATACGCAACTGGGCCACATAAATAATTACAAATCTTATTCAATTGGATTACACCTAATGTCTCTTTTAATTATTAGTTAACATGCATGTTAACTATAATAGGTTATATATAATATTAGCCCTAATTCCCAAGTCCTGAAAGTTTAAGTGTATTTTTCACACCTACCATTTATAAGAATCATTCTTAATAAATGATACCCTACTCGGTGGGTCATATATGGGTTCTAGACTATCACGAGTCCTATATTCCATATAGGCAACTCGCAATGTTATGACTATTACCAATTTCAACCCAAACTTAAGACTTCTAACTAGTTACCGTCTCTTACCTAAACTCCTATGAAAATAGTCATTAACATACCCAATGGGTTATTAACTAAAATGTCAACATATGAAACTTCACGTTTATTTTCTAAACTCTAACTGATGCTAAGATCCCTAAATCGGATCTCCTTTAATCGTTTATTAATATTATTATCTGTGAAATAATCAATACAAAAGATCTTACAATATCTTCAAAGGTTCTAACAATAGTTTCCAACTCAAAAACCTCCTAAATACATTCTTCCTCCAAATTCGTTAGAATAACTCTCCACATCATTCGAACAAGAAATCTAATATTGCTCTAACCATTTAAAATTTTGTTTGAACGAGATTCACAATCTCATTTGAATGAATCCTAAACTCATTCTAATGAGTTTGACGTAGACTCCATCTTCTCCAAGTGCCAAAAACGACCATTATCAACCTAAAACCTAAATCTGAAGTCTCTAAACAACTTAAATCCCATCCTCCTTCAACTATATGGTGTATAACATCTATACTAACCTAAATTAACCAATTCTCGGTGAATTAAACAACTATTAAGGATCAAATATAAGATTTAAACATCTTAGAACCCTAAGTTCATTTTCTGTTGCCCAAAAAACTCAGAATTAGATCAATTTTTGAATTAAAACAAAGGGTTTATCATAAATTATTAATATGAGTTTGTTTCTAACAATTATAATAAAATTATATTATCATATTCTTAAGATTTAACATCAAATCATGAACATTAGTCCTAAACTTAATTTGGCCATGAATCCAATTTTAAAAATTAAGTTTGAGTCATTAGAAAACAAATTATACACATTTTAATCTAGATTCCAGTGCCACTACTACTACAACTACTATAACACAATCCCAATTAAATTCTTAATCGATATAAAATTGCCTAAGGACTGACTGACAAATGAAATTCCACAAACCTCCTAATTCTTATTCCAATCCTTGGTGCCTCTTCCCTCAAGATCTCTGGGGTTCCTCGAAATGACTAACATGTGCTTAGGTTATGTATGATGTCCACTTAACTAAGCTTCCCACGAAATTAATGTTAGGCCCCATATATGTCTCAATCCAGTGAACCCAAGTACCACTCCAAATGGCTTAAAACTCTACCTAAGACATATACTAATTCAATAGACTTAAAACCACTATTTTAAGTTAAAAAAATGGACATTATACTCATCCTAAACATCAACATAAAATATGAAAAATTCTAACAGATTAACTAACTCGTTAAATTAAATTATAAGTCGGTATGTGTCCAATTAATTAAAAACTAATTATTAAATAACTCCTTGTGACTCGACAATATAAAAAACTACTTCACAATCGGTGGGACCAAATACTGAGGTGATAATCTAGATATGGAAACCCTAGATACATAACCTCCGACTATTACATAGTCTCTCATAATACCAAGTCATTTTAAAATATTTTATTAGTGCATTATCGTTCATTAAGTTCAATTTAAAACATGAATTATTTAACACATATATTATACATAGTGGCATCATATGTCACAATAAGCACAAATAATTAATTTTAATAATTGAATAATGCACATAAAATATGGGTTATTATAAAGGAGACAAAGGAAATTCAATTAAAAAGCCATTTCTACTATTGTCTTTCGATGATCTTCCCTTTAAAAGCATCTTACCAAATTTTTAGATTTATCCTCGAAATCTAACTTTAAAATGGAAGCGGATAGTAACTCGATCTCAAGCATGGATAGTTTGTTCATTAAGGCAATTTGGGAGTTTTCACTCTCTTTAAAGGATTTCCTCAAGTACATAACCTCAACTGAAATGAATCCATCACAACTACTCTCTACACTAAATGGTCTACCAAAAACTACATTATGAGATACTAAGTAGCTCTCACAACTCTCACTCTCCAAATTCCTTTATTCTTCAATGTTGGCTAATATAGTGGAGAGTTATATGTTTCTCTTCTCGAGTTCTATGGACTCCTTGAGTTGAACATACTCTATTGATGATGTCATAATTCACACCATTACCATCCAAAGATGTAGTAGTCGTAACACCAATACACTAGGGAGGAAAATTAAATTCCTCCATATCCTCTAGGGACATAAAATCCTAGTAGTCAGTGTTGAGTGTTTCTTAACCGAACTCTGATTCATCATCTCTAAAAGTTGATTGATATGCATATGTGTTATTATCTTGACCTAGTTCATTAGGACTATTTGGAATAATGTCCTTTGACAACATATGTGTAACATGTAACGACACTTAAGGAATCTTGAATTTTTTCCTACTTCTTTGATCGGGCTCAACCCTAAAAGGATATTATTTTTTAATACCTTTGATTTGAAAACTCTTTTTCTATGTCTTCGAAAACTTCTTAATGGATAAGGACATATCCTCTTCATTAAGACCAAGGGTATTCAGTCGAGGAACATTATGATTTTTTGTTTTGAATGCTAAACTTGTCTCTTTTTTAGGTTCTCCGAGATAATTATTCAAATTCACCTTAAAATTTTGAATTGATCCTACCAATTTATATACTTTTAAAAGAGTTTGAAGTAATCTCAAACTTCTTCAATGTCATCAACCATGCCATGAAACTTAGAAGGTAGGCATGTAAGAATTTTATCAATTATAATCTTCTCATTGATAATTTTCCCTAAAGTAAATGTCGAATGAACTATGTCGCTTATTTGAGAATATAATTCGTTAAAAGTTTCACTGTCCCTCATGTTAAGAATTTCAAAATGGGTGGTGAGGCTTTGAATATTCTCATGCTTTATAGTGGAGGTGAGTTCACATGCCATTTGTAAAACTTTCCATGCCTCTTTCAATGTGGAACACATCAAAATACGTCAAAAGTCGCTAACAGTTATGCAATTAAATATCACGTTTAAACCTTTTGCATTCCACCCCCTCTCTTGATATCGTTCTCATCCTAACTAGATTCAGTTTTAAGGACTTTAACTCAATCAACTATTATAATCAACGGATTCTAATATATTAAAACACAATTATAAATTTAGTTATTCATTGACATCATGCGTGTCACCATACGAAGTTTGCATTAATAATCGTTTCCACCATCAAAAGTAGGTGGTTGGAGAGATGAACCACCCTCCATCTTGCACATAAATGATTTACCTTATGTCTTTAAACGTAATATAATGATACCCACTCTAATTCCATATGAGAGCGAGATCTCTCAATGATAGAAATCCAATTAAAATTAAATTTTCGCTAGAGTGATAAGAATTAATCAGTGGGTTAGAAACATCCTAGAAGTCTATATGATATAATTTGTTTATCAACATTAGAATTTAATAAAATTTTATCTTTAATTTAAGACAAGTGATATAATATGCAAAAAGATAAGTCAAGTCACATAACACCAGATGCACAAGTAAAGACCTACTAGCGGGAAAAAATCTTGGGCCAAAAGGAACTACAAATGTACTATAGAAAATATTACAAATAGAATACAATAACTTACAATCCAACAACACACGCACTGACTATCAACTCTTTCCCATCATATTGTTTGAGGAGAGCACCAAGAGATGGACAACACTACACTATACAACATCGATCAGTTTTAGACTTGCCCAATATCTTGAAGTCTCAAGCCACTAAAATCTTCGTTTAAAGTTAAAAAGAACTTTGTTTTGAGGCAATGGAACCACCGAGTAACCATCAACTACAACTAGGATATGTGAGGATATTTTATGGTTGAAAATATATTTTAAAAGGATTGGTTTCTCTTAAAAACCCACAAGTGTGTTTTTCAAGCTTAACAAAATGCCACTCAAGAACAAATAATATTTGGAAAATAATTTGTTAAAGGTTCCTTGAGTACACAAGTTACTTTCAAGGATTCAAGAATGAATAAAAAAATCTTGCAAACCACACAAGGGATGAACATAAAAATATGTTGACTATTTTTTTCTTCTTAAATAATATATTTAATAATATATAGAAAAAGGTGGCTTGCAAAAGGATGTATAAAAATTTTGTATGAAGCCAAGTGAGAAGACATTCAAGTGGAGCAACCTCATTGGATAAGAAATAATCATTGTTGGTTACGAACAAAGATTGTGTCTAGGAATAACTTCCACTGAGATATAAGTAAAAATATCTCACTAAAGTGAAAAACACGGGAATACCTGTAGGCACGTTTACTGCGAGGAAACCATGATTTAATGATGCGAAGGGTCAACGATCAAAGCCACATTATACTCAACATGTATTTTGTATCATATAATAATACAATTCAAATATCGTGGGTGATACGGCGCAAATATTGCGTATTTCACCCGTTAACCTACGCCTTATTAGCCCCCTTGGGTATCTTAATCCCTATACTTATGCTCGTTAACCAGAAAACCTCGGATTTCTATGTTAACATATTTTTCAGGGGTTAATTGAGCTTTTGTAGGTATTTGGATGCTTAGTATGAAGTTCGGAAGCTTTCCGGAAATGTTTCGTCGAGTTTTGCATTTTCGGGGGCATTTTAGTAATTTCAGCATTCGGGTTTGAATCCCGAGCTCTTCACGTAAGTTGAAGACTTCTGATTTCTCTTCGCGTGGCCGCCGACGGTGCATGATTCTGAGTTGTATCGAAAGAGTTATGGCATTTTTAGGATGGTTTTTACTTCAAATTCACACTCAAGGTCACATTCAAGGGCATTTTTGTCATTTCATATTTTGGTTTTTTAGCCTAATGTCTTCTTGGATGTTGTATTCCTCTGAGTTATCTTCGTTTAGCCTCCGACCGTGCCTCATTCCGAGCCATAACGAAGAAATGACGGCATTTTCCGTAAAACAGGACAAAGCTGCAGAATTCAGACCTGTAGGTTGCGAATCGATTCGGCCCAAAACCGAATCGATTCGGAATTCTGCAGAATTGCAGATTCGAACTTCCCCTATTTTTGAATCGATTCGGACCATTTCCGAATCGATTCGGCCCTCCAGATTTTGGGTTTTCTTCCCTTTTATTACAAGTTTGCCATGGGATATTTTGTATAAAACCAATTCTCTCTCATTTGAGAGCGAGGAGATCAGTTTATAAACGTTTTTTAGGTTAGTTTAGTTAGGGTTTTGAGGGTTTTGGATGGTTCTTCTTCATTTCTATTTGGTTTGACACCCCATTTGGATTGTAAGTTAACTATTCATCTCCCCTACCAATTAATATAGTTGTATTTCATTGTTTCCTTGCCTTCTAGATAGATTTACATGCTTTCCTAAATAGTTTATTGTGTTTATTGTTGCTTTCTAGTTTAATTAGTTGTAATTTAGTTTAATTCATTATGTACCCTTAGATAAATAGGGTCGGGATTTCATTTCCGCCATTTTCGGGTTTGGACCTCGAAAATTAGGTTTTGTGTAAAATTGCGTTTAATTGAAACCGCGTGTATTAAAGTTGGATTGTTATGCGTTTAACTTTATTTGTCATGCAATTTTAGTGTTTATAGCGACAATCCGAATTTAATCCGCGTGTGACCATTTTCAGTTAAATGTTTAATCTCTCAACTTTGGGTTAAATTCCTTCTTGTGTGATGTTTATGCTTAATTGAATATGCTCGATTAAATGTTTTCGAACCGTAATTCTAATTAGTAGTTGTTTAGCCCGTGTGGTGGAATGCGATCCCGATCCTCGCTTTCCTTTAATTTAGCATTAACTTATCCTTTTCTTTATTCACGATAACCACCCATTACCTTTTCTTATTTATTTTACACTTTTATTCCTGAAGTAATTAAAACAATTAACATCTAAAATTCAATCACTCCCTGTGGATTTCTTACGATACCCGACTTACCGCTGTGCTTGCTTGTCAAGTGTAGTAGTAGTTTAGGTTTTTATCTTTTGTATCGCGGCGGCAAAACACACAACGATTGTGTCCTCACATGAACACACTTTTTCCGCCCGATCAAAAATGGCGCCGTTGCCGGGGAGTGTGTTTTAGATTGTAATTGTTTTATTATTTCGTAGTATTTTTCCTTTCCTATTTGTATTCTTTCTTTTAACCTTTTTTGCAGGATTTGCATACTTGAGCGCTAAGAAACTTTGATTCGCGGTTTCTCACTTTATTTCTTGGATTCTCCATCTTTCAACAACAAGGTAATCATGTCCTACTATTATAGTTATTACGGTTATTCTAATGATTCAAACTTTGGGGATAGTTTTCAAGTTTTCCATTTTCAAGATTTTCTTGAAAATGAAAGACTTGAAAACATTTATCGGAATGAAAATCGTTATTGGGATCTTGAGTTGGATTCATTATTCGAATCCAATGACGATCTTCATTTCATTACTTTCGAAGAAGTGTTTCAACCAAATGAGGAGTCCGAGGCTTTTGAGCCGAGGAAGCCTACTTTGGAAGAAACTTTTCTTCTTTACTCCCAAGGTTTGGAAGGATTAAATGATGCTGGAATGAGATTTGGTTCACTTTGCGATGAGATGAATTCTTATGCACAAAACAACGAGGAGGTGGAAACTTGTGTTTCACCTCAATTTTTCAAAGAATTTCTCATCGAGTGTGAATCTTTCTCCCCCAAAATTCAATCTCCTTCCGACGATATGTCGATTGAGATTGAATTTGTTTCATCACCATATTCGTTTTCCATGATCGAACCATTAGAATTACCCTGTTGATTCCTATGAGTCGGTAGAAACTTTTGCAACTTCTACACTTTTTGCCGACAAGGACTCTTTACCGAACTTGTTTTCGATGGATCCTATCCCCGTGTGTGCACTATCTCCCATTCCATTTGAAAAACCTTTGGGAGATGAGTCGACTTTTCTTGGATCTCTAGTGTACCTTTCCCCCTTATTATCCAAATCCCCCATCGTCCGCCCAAAATTTCAAATTGGAGATGGTTCACTTTTTTCACCACCCATATGCCTTCCGTTGTTCAAACGGAATTCATATCTTTCGGGAGGCATGTTCACTTTGGAGGGTCCACCGTTGATCTTTCAAAGTCAAATCCCTTTTTGGGTGGACCCTCAACTATTTAGACTTCTAGTGTATAGTCAGTGTGAAGCCTAAATATTAGGTTGTAAATAGTTAGCTTTTTAATTTTCTTTCTTTCCTATTTTTCTTTCCTTTTAATTTAGTTTAGTGTAATTAGTAAACTTTTTGTTATTTGTTTTTCCTATGCTCGGTACTAACTTGTTTTGTAGATTTCATTGGACTCGTGCTTATGGAGATCGCTCCAATTTTGGGTAATATCGTTCTTTTCCTCTCTTTGTGTTGTGTTCTTAATGCGCATTGAGGACAATGCAACATTTAAGTTAGGGGGTATAGGATATTCTATCCATTTCATGTGTAGTCCACGGATTTGCTCACATTTAGTTACTAAGTATGCCTTTTTGTGAAAAATTTGAAAAATTTCAAAAACATTTTCTTTCTTTTTTCTCCTTTGTTGGGCATTTTGCCTTGTTTCCGATGATAAATTTCAATAATTGCCCGATCCAATAGACAACTCAATGACGCATGTTCTCGATTTTAGAAGTTATTAGACTTTAGTCCTCAAATCATTGATTTTGTGAATAACTTCATGAATTAAACTTTATCCCATGAGCATATGCACTTTCCTTGTTATATTGATTTTGTTTACGATTTTTATAATTCGGTAATCTTTTGTTGCATTGTATATACTTACACCGAGTAAGCTTTGTACCTTTCGTCGTTTGTGAGTGTTATACACTATTCTTTTCTCATTGAAAATGTTGAATTCGTTGGTAATCTCTCTATTCTTTCATTTGACCTTTCATTAATTGAGTTCATACTTGAAATGTGTTACTTGAGCATGATTTTCATATTATTATTTTGACTTGAGAATTGCGTAAACTTTTGGAAATGATCATAGGCCCTCTTTGTTATATCACCCACATTAGCCTTGACCTCACCTTATATGTTTCCCTAGGCAACCCCTTTGAGCCTAAATACTAGCCTTTCGTTTCATTACCCAAAATCCCATAACCAACTCCAAATTGGAGTTTTAAGCCATACATACACCTTACATACCTTTGTTTGGAATGTTAATTGGGATTGAATGATGTTATTGTTGTGTGGTTGCAATTTAGGCATATGAGAGTTTGATAAGCAAAGAAAAGAAAAGCGATGTGAAAAAGTGAAGAAAAAGAGAAAGGAAAAAGAAAAAGAAAACAAAAGAAAACATGAGAAAAAGAAGAAAAGAAAAGAAAGAGAAAGTTGTATATGTTGTGTATAGTGTTCAATAATCTTTGATTACTCTTCCCGATGATATATCTAATGCTTGTTTTGGAACTTGTTTTCCAATTTTTGATATTGCCCGCATTTTTCCATTATCCCGAGTTTTCATCCCGAACACTTTGAATCCGTATATACATTCCTTCATTTCGTACGCTAGCCTAACCTACATTACAACCCTATAAAGTCCTATGTGATCTTAGGTTGATGTAATTCAAAGGTTTAAATAGTTTTGATAATCTGTGAAAATGCATTTCGCCTCTTTTGATGAGTGGTATCTTTCATTGAGATTACAAGTTTTTCATTTCTTATATAGCGTTCTTCATTTGTGACATGTGTGCGGCCTAGTTTCCATTTACATTTACTCTTTATGCCCGCATGTTCCGTGTATTACCTCCCATTCTGAGTGATTTCATTTGTTGAGCGTAATGCCCATGAGGATTGAATGTATGCTTGCTTTGATTAGTATCCGGTTTATCTAAGTTTTTCACCAAATCATACTTTGCATGTGCTTTCCCCCCTCCCACTTTTAAAGTTTCAATTATATGAGGTGCATTCAACTTGTTAATAACAACGGACTTTAGCTTGAATTCGTTCAATATGCTAATAACATGTTTGAAATCTTTTTCGTTGTTGTTGTGTTTGTTGCATGTTGGGTTGGGCATATTTTGGGGAAACCAAGTGATGTTTGTGGGTTTCATCCCTGAAAACCCTCACGAGACGACACTCGTCCACTAGGGTGACCTAGGGGTTTAACGGCTTATTGCATACGCTAAATGCAATCGAATCGCCCGCGAAAGTGGCCTTATGCTTTTATACCATACTTTTGTACTATCTTCTGTTCCTGATTTTCTTGTAGTTTGTTGTTTCCTATTTCATTGCTAGGGACTAGCAATGTGTAAGTTAGGGGGTGTGATACGGCGCAAATATTGCGTATTTCACCCGTTAACCTACGCCTTATTAGCCCCCTTGGGTATCTTAATCCCTATACTTATGCTCGTTAACCAGACAACCTCGAATTTCTATGTTAACATGTTTTGCAGGGGTTAATTGAGCTTTTGTAGGTATTTGGATGCTTAGTATGAAGTTCGGAAGCTTTCCGGAAATGTTTCGTCGAGTTTTGCAGCTTCAGGGGCATTTTAGTAATTTCAGCATTCGGGTTTGAATCCCGAGCTCTTCACGGAAGCTGAAGCCCTCTGATTTCTCTTCGCGTGGCCGCCGACGGTGCATGATTCTGAGTTGTATCGAAAGAGTTATGGCATTTTTAGGATGGTTTTTACTTCAAATTCACACTCAAGGTCACATTCAAGGGCATTTTTTTCATTTCATATTTTGGTTTTTTAGCCTAATGTCTTCTTGGATGTTGTAGTCCTCTGATTTATCTTCTCTTAGCCTCTGACCGTGCCTGATTCCGAGCTATAACGAAGAAATGGCGGCATTTTCCGTAAAACAGGACAAAGCTGCAGAATTCAGACCTGTAGGTTGCGAATCGATTCGGCCCAAAACCGAATCGATTCGGAATTCTGCAGAATTGCAGATTCGAACTTCCCCTGTTTCCGAATCGATTCGGACCATTTTCGAATCGATTCGGCCCTCCAGATTTTGGGTTTTCTTCCCTTTTATTACAAGTTTGCCATGGGATATTTTGTATAAAACCAATTCTCTCTCATTTGAGAGCAAGGAGATCAGTTTATAAACGTTTTTTAGGTTAGTTTAGTTAGGGTTTTTAGGGTTTTGGATGGTTCTTCTTCATTTCTCTTTGGTTTGACACCCCATTTGGATTGTAAGTTAACTATTCATCTCCCCTACCAATTAATATAGTTGTATTTCATTGTTTCCTTGCCTTCTAGATAGATTTGCATGCTTTCCTAAATAGTTTATTGTGTTTATTGTTGCTTTCTAGTTTAATTAGTTGTAATTTAGTTTAATTCATTATGTACCCTTAGATAAATAGGGTCGGGATTTCATTTCCGCCATTTTCGGGTTTGGACCTCGAAAATTAGGTTTTGTGTAAAATTGCGTTTAATTGAAACCGCGTGTATTAAAGTTGGATTGTTATGCGTTTAACTTTATTTGTCATGCAATTTTAGTGTTTATAGCGACAATCCGAATTTAATCCGCGTGTGACCATTTTTAGTTAAATGTTTAATCTCTCAACTTTGGGTTAAATTCCTTCTTGTGTGATGTTTATGCTTAATTGAATATGCTCGATTAAATGTTTTCGAACCGTAATTCTAATTAGTAGTTGTTTAGCCCGTGTGGTGGAATGCGATCCCGATCCTCGCTTTCCTTTAATTTAGCATTAACTTATCCTTTTCTTTATTCACGATAACCACCCATTACCTTTTCTTATTTATTTTACACTTTTATTCCTGAAGTAATTAAAACAATTAACATCTAAAATTCAATCACTCCCTGTGGATTTCTTACGAAACCCGACTTACCGCTGTGCTTGCTTGTCAAGTGTAGTAGTAGTTTAGGTTTTTATCTTTTGTATCGCGGCGCCGAAACACACAATGATTGTGTCCTCACATGAACACACTTTTTCCGCCCGATCAGTGGGTCACATGAGTATACTACACTCTTACACTTTCTACTTCATTATTAAGACTAGGGAAAAGAATGAAGGGTTAGTTTTAATTGGTCTCCAGTTTTTTCTCAGGAGGGAAGGCTGGGCAAATTTTGGGCCTATGTTATTAATCGATCCCGACTAGGTTTAGAGGGCTGATGGCACACCTAGGAAGGCTCATTCAAGATGTATGAAGTATAGAAGGTTAATTTTTGTGTCATTATTATGAAAAATATCTTTAAATAAGGTCATGGTTAGCGAGGTTCTGCCACATCCCTAAGTGTCCATGGAGGAAAAATGTTTTTGGCTAGCTGAGGATGAAAATCCTTAAAAAAGGGTGATGTCTCAAATGTGATTTACTTTTTTGGATAATGTATTCCTTTTAAATTGAGGTTTTGATTAGCAGTTGTGGGGTTGAGGTTTAGGTGTTGGAAAATTCCACTCTCTTTACATTTGATATTATATCCTTTGTTCCTTATTTTTACTATTGCCTTTATTATTTATTTAATTCAGGTTGTCACTAATATTTTGATTAGTTTTAAATGTTAACATTTTAACACGTTTTTTCAGATGCAAACTAGGTAGAGGTCGCGAATTAGTTGATAATTAGAGGTTGAGTCCACAAATATTAAACCTAAGCAATTTTCTTTAGTTTTGAATATAATGTACTTGAGGTCCAAATTGTTGGTAGTGTTATGAAAAATATATATTACGAATTAATCTATGGATAAGTTGAATGTTGATGTATGTGACGTTTGTTATAGTAATTCAATTATAATCCAAATAGTTTACTATATTCAAATATCATTTTATTTGTTAAATTAAGGAAAATAAATTAATATGTTGAGTGATTATTTATGGCCCTGGTGTATGAGCCTAATTGAGCGTATTATATTGCATACTTACTAGGCTAGAGTCGGGGCATGACATAGTGGTATAAGAGTTGGGGTTGTTAGGTTCTGTAGACTCTAGGTAAGTAGAATGATAAATAGGATTTAAAATTCAGAAATTACTTATAGATGTATGTTCTTGTCAAGTAATTAATGGAAAGAAGAGGGGCATGGATATGAGACAGAGGTCGAGTAGAGAAGTTGTGGACAACGTTAGGATAATTGAGGCCATGGATACAAAGCCAATTAAAATGGAAGTTAGGGGAAACCATCTTCCCCTATTGATCGTTAGGTTTTCTAAGTCCCTTTCCAGGGAACAAGTTGTTAGGACTGAGAAGGAAAGAGCTATTGGTTACAATTTGAACAATTTAAGAAATTAGGGTTGGCCCTTCAAAGGGGATGACACGTTAGAGGATAAGTCTTAGTTTATTAATATGGAGAATATATTTTAAGTACTTGGATTATTTGATGAGAAGAAAGTAAACCTTGCCACGTTCATGTTTAAGGGGGAAGTTGATCATTGGTGGAATATGACGGTGATAATGCAAGTAACAGGAATTTGGTGGTGTATATATCATGTATAAGTACTTTTGATATGTTATTTTTGGGATATTTTCCATTTTTTATATTTATTTTAGTTTTTTCCTTGAAAATATGAACGGTGAGATTTTAAGGATATATTTTACACCCTTCCCTTTGATTTTGGATTTATTCTATATTGATTATTTTCTTTATCATATTTTTAGTTTTTTCCTAAAAAAAACTAAATGGTGAGATTTTAAGGATAAGTATTATACCACTCCCTTTGATTTTAGATTTACTCCAAGTTAACAAAATATAATAAAACATAGGTGTAGGTGTCTCATTGTGCCTTGGAGATTTTTGAGATGCCTAACTACATCATCTGACCGAAAAAATAATTAATCCTAGAGATTGATGACTTTGATGTCATCATAGGGATAAAATGGCTGTCAAATCACTTTTCCTTGATAAACTTTGCTTGGGAATATTCTCTTTTTTAAACCTGGTGGGGACGAGGTGAGCTTTGAGGGCTCCAAGTATTTTGGGAAATTTATTATGATTTCATTGTCGAGAGCTAAACGACTTTTAAGGAGTGGGAATTATGGATACTTAACTTATGTTATAGATGTTGTAAAGGATAAATATTAATGATGTTATTGTGGCCATGGACTATGTTGATGTTTTCCTTGAGGAATTGCCTAAAGTTCATCACTTTGTAAAAATTGATTCAACATTAATTTATTGCGTGAGGCCTCAAACATATCTAAGGCTTTTTATGGATGGAACTTGCGGATTTGAAGGAACTAAAGGGTTATATACAATACTCTATGGCCTAATACTTCACCTTAGACTGATCTTATATATTTTATGAATAAGAGCAATGGAATTGGGAGTAAGTGGATTAATGATAATGCCATGATAAAGGATAAGTATGCCTTCTCATGGATTGATTAACAATTTTATCAACTTAGATATTATATGTACTTCCCCAATATAAATATGAGATTTGAGAATCACCAACAAAGGATAAAGGAAGATAATATTTATAAGACTACGTTTAAGACAAGGTATGATCACTATGAGTTTGTGGCTATTCATTTTGGGTTAACTAATTCCCCAACCATTTTTTTGAATTTGATGGATAGGGTTTTCGGTCCATTTTTAGATAATTTTTGTATTGTATTTATTGATCAAATCTTGATATTTTCTAAGACCATGGAGTATAATGAGGAACACCTCCATAGAGTATTTTAGGTATTAAAGAAAGATAAGATTTATGGTAAAAAATTAATTGTGACTTTTATCTTTAGGAGGGGGAATAAATCAACCATAATGCGAACAAAATGGTTTATAGGTGAACCCTCACAAATTTGAAACCATTGTAAATTGGTTGAGTTCCATAAAGATGACTAAGCTTAGAAGATTTTTCATATTGAGATGCTACAATAGGAGTTTTAATGGATTTTCCAGGATTATCATGACTCTAAAACGGGGTCATAATAGTGAAATATGTATTTATGTTGGGGCGTGAATAAGGTTACCAAAAGCTCAAGGGTTTCTTGGTGTCCATGCCTTTGTTGTCTCTGATTAATTAATGGGGAGTTTATCTCATATATAGTTATGCCGGGCTATCCATGGGACGGGTTAGGCCGAGTTTGGTCTCGGCTAACCCCTCATAATAACACTTTATATAAAGGCCCAAGCCCAGCCTAACCCAACCTCAAGGAAATATTATTTAGAGCAAGACTGAACCAAAAAAATTAAGTAGTCTCCAGCCTAACCCAACCTAGTCCATACTCCTTTCTAAAATCATTTCTTAAGGGGAAATCATTATGAGTTTTTTAATAAAATAATAGCAATATATGAGAAAAAGATATACATAAAGCTTCTATAAAACTGAAAGGAAATTTATCCAAACATGCCATATGGCATGAAATGTGGCATTGAGAGGTTAAGGCGACATAATAGTCCGAAGATCATGGGTTTTTTTAACAAAGAATAAAGAGAGATAATGGTAGGATGTAGTCGAATTCAAGTTGAATGTAACTTTGCTACTTCATAGATAAGATCAAAGATAATAATTGATAACCGTAAGGAAAACCTAGAATTGTAGGACACTTGTATATATAAATAGTAGCGAGCGCAATGGGTTGGGGTACTATTAACCCTACTCTTATAACCATGTCTTGGACTCTTAGGTAGTGACCCTAACACTCCAGTCGTCTTCTCTTCCTCCATAAATAAAGCTCTCTCTCCCTTCCTCATGTACATAAGCAAACTGACCTACTGAACCACGTAATCTTTTATGTTTTATTTTCATACTTCATTCGTTTATTGGGTCCAAAATATAAAATTGCAATCATTATAGGTTTGATATCCCCTACAAATTATCATAATCTCTGGGAAGTTGATTTTAATTCCCACCATTGAAAGATACCGACCCTTATATAGTATGAGTTCCCACTAGTCTTACCTCTCACGTGCTAGGAATTGTATCCAGTCTGAGATACGGATTATAAGGAAGGAAAAAACTTCTTCAAGGCTCCCCCTACCTCATAGTGAAATATGGTCAGAGGGATGTACGAAATGAAGACCTAGACCTAACCAACGATGTTACACTCCCTTTGTAGAGCTCCATGCTGTGAATGAAATCACAAATAGTCAATATTTATGAAGACCAATTGAACTAATGGGGGTAAATAAATAGCTAACTTGAGAAGATATCTAACCGAGCGATCTTATGAGACTGGGCTTAGTTCTGACAACCTCTAACGTCATCGGAGAAGAGGTATTCAATAACCTAAGAATCATAGACATAAATGCTATAACAAGGCTTTTAGGTTAAGAAGTACACTTGCCGTAGTATCTAATATCACATGTATGAATCGAACGGCATCTTATAATATTGCTAATCACATGTTATGTCCAGTCCGACCAGTAGATTCTAACCGTAGCAATAGTTCGGTTAAGGCCTGACCTCCGTAAAAGAAAATTAACAGTGATGATCTTTGAGAATTCCTCAAGATGGATTTATAAGGGTGACTAAATCCTAATTTGGCACGCACCCGAAAGGATTTGTTTAGGAGAGAAATGAATCACATGACAGTCTTTCCTTTCATGTAGACATAGAGACATTGGATCCTATGAAGATGTTTTCCATTCAGATGATCACCAGTTATGATAAAAAGGCAGATCCGTCTGATTATAACTGACCCTATATAAAATTAATGTCTCTGTGGACCCATCATGATGCCCTTATGTTCTACGTATTCCCTTTTACTCTAGGATAAATGACCTCAATTGGCCTGAGAAATTAGCACCTAAGCTAATATCCTCCTTTAGGTAATTGTCTAAGTAATTCAAAACTCATTTTATCACTAGCAACAAAAGAATAAAAGATATTAATTCCATCATCACCTTCAAGCAAAAGAAAGGGAATCCCTCGAGAAGTATGCTCAATGATAATAGGATTTATTCAACAAAATTGACAATTACAATGAACAATTGGTGATATTAGTCTTTAAGTTGGGTCTAGTGAGGTCAGACGACCTATATTATTCTCTCACTAAGAATTCAACATTGTCTACAGATGATCTCATGGCCTACATAGAGAAATATGTTCAAGTTGAGGAAGAACTCCTCAATGCTTGTGTAACAACAAGAATAATGACTTGAAAAATACCTTTAAGGGAGGAAACCCATTGCCTTATACCAAGAATGGGGAAAAGACTGATACCTCTAAGGGACAATCTAAAACACAGAATAATGAGAGGGCCTACCAAGCAGTAGACATTTTGTTCAAGGAACCAACATACAAGTTTCTCTATTAGATAAAGGACAAAACATTCTTCACGAAGCCTCCAAAAATGGCCAATAGTCCAAATAATAGGCACGCCAATCTCAAGTGAACCTATCACAAATACCGTTAGGCGTGGCAATTCGGGTTATTCGTGTCATTTTTGGGTCGCATTGATTTTAATTTAAATATAAGTTATGGATACTCTTAAATCTACACAAGCTAATCGTGTCATATTCGGGTCATTTCGGGTTATTACCATAAATGTGTTATCGTATCAAAATTGCCAGCCCTAAATACCATGGTCATTTTATATAGAATTGTAAGATGTTTTGGTGACACATGGAGGACCTTGTACAAGATGATCACCTCTAGGAGCACTTCAATGCGACTAATTCAAAATCCTCATAACGGGTCAATGAGGTATAGAAGAAGGATAAAATTGATGAACTTCCACCTGTTGAGATGTTTATAGCCATATATGATGACATATATCTAGTTAAGTGCATATGCAAGAAGCTGACGAAAGAGTGAATATTGCAGCTTGTATACAAGAAGCTTTATAAGTAGATATCTTAAAGATCATCCTCACTAAATGAATGAGTGCCCAATATGTGTGTTTTAAACAAAACCATTTTTTTCTCAGAAAAATTATCCAATTTTTAATTATGCACCAAACCAAGTTGTGAAAACCCAATTCTTACTTCAAACCAATTTTATCTAGATTAATCCTAAACATGCATCTAGTCATTAAAGCAAGTAAAATAAAGTAAAGAATACTCACAACGTCGGATGTACGAGGAAAAAACCCAAAACGGGAAAACAACCTCGGACGGACCTAGCCAGACAATTAATATGAATAATGGTTTTACAAAGACAGATTAGCCTTACACTAAGACTCGATCCCCACGGGTCTTGACGCTCCTTCTGATCTTCTACCATTCTTCAATAGTGCCCACACAGAAATTTCGTCTTCCACAATACCTGTCCATAACACACGCGTCCACGTATGTTTCGGTGTCCACCGATTGGCTTTGATTCGTCTACAATGTCGAACAAGACATCCTTCTCTTTTCTTCACCGCAAAACCCTTATGTTCAATCTGTAGAACAAACAACTTTGGTGTCGCAAGATCACTTAAACATATAAGAATGATATCTAGGATCTTTGCAAACTCTAAGGATGTGTTTACGCTTTGTAAACCTTAGAAAACATGTGCAAACAAGTTTCTGGTTCGAATACTTTTTTCCAGAATGCACACTTACAAAACTCTGATAGAAACACGCTTTAAAAAACAATTTAGTGCCGACTCAAGAAATGTGTCGCTCGAACGATAATGCCATATCGTTCGCGTGACATAGGTATCTCGTTCGAACAAGATCCCTAAGTCGTTTGAACGAGCTGATGTGGCAGTTTGACTTTTTGACTTTTAGTTCAAAATGTCCCTTTTATAGGAGATCTAAATAAGTCAAACTCTATTTCGAGTATATCAGAATAAAACATAGTGTAAACACTTAAAACACTTTTAAAAACATTTTAAAACATTTTTCTTTATAAAAATACATCCTTATCTTTTATAAAAATAATTTCGAGCACCATTAATTATACGCATTCATACCTGAGTGATCTCGGAATGCAATTAACTTTGAAGAGGGTCAAACATGCACCAATTAAACATCGTCAGGATAAATTATTTGAAGCTTTACCGCAATGTCTTCAATTTTCTTCAATACGTTATAGATCAAGTGGGATCGTGACAAAATAAAATCTCCCTATGACATATTACAAACACAGTTTTGTTCACGGAATTAAGTCAAAACAATACAGGGACTCAATTGGAAATTTATGTCCTTACATTAAATGTGAGCGTAAGGACATTGGTCTCAACCAGGCTATCAATTTTATCGACAAGGATCTATTCGATATTAATATGCCCCATAAAGTGTCTTTGGTCCTAACTCCCCAGATATCAAATTTTGATATGAAGAGTAAACTGATCGATTAAGGAAGATCTTTCGAGATTTTGCATGTCAACTTGTCATTTAAACATCATTATAATGTCCACAATCTGGACACCAAGGTGGTTCCTCTGATTAACTTCAACAAAGATAAAAAGAATCCATTAGGGAAGATGAAGTTTCCGATAAAGATCAACCTTGCTAATCGTGAGATCAACTTTTATATGATCCAATAGAATAACCTTACAACATCATTTGCGACGGTGGTTGTCTCCACACCATGAGGTTTGTACTATCTTTGCTCCACCAAAAGATCAAGTTTGTGACTGATCATGGAATCATCAAAGTTAGAGGAAACCACGCAATAACTCAAAATTATTTCATAGAAGCCATCAAAACTAAGAAGTTTCAGCCTAAGAAATGTCAAGATGATGATTCTCTAGAAGGATACCAACCCAAATAGAAATCACAAGGAGCTCAATCAGAGGTAGAGGAGATAAACTAGCCCTCACCAACAGAGTATTGGAGTAACTCATAACTGGTTTCCCAGTCGAATCTCAATCTAACAATACCTTTCTCATTGGTTTCGAATTACCATAAGATGAGGTAGAGTAACTTATTCACTTTCTTAGAATCAAGGCATATGTGTTCTCTTGGAAATCGTATGATCTTCGAGGTATTGATCTAGATATTTTCTACTAGTACTTTCAAGTGGATCCTACTTGTAGATTGATTAAGTAAAAAGTAAGGAAGCAAACCCCTAACAAGTCTAAGATATGGAGAAGGAAGTTGAGAATCTACTTCAAGCTAGCTCCATTAAGGAGGTATAATTCCTAGATTGGATCTCTATACAATTGTAGTAATAAAAAATAGTGGAAAGTGCAAGGTATGCATTTACTTCAATGATCTCAATAAGGCTTGTCAAAAAGACAACTTCCCACCCCTAGGACTAACCATCTTATTGATTCCATATTTATGATTAAGTTTCGTGGACGCCTACTCAGGATACCATAACATACCTATATTCAGTTCGAATCAAGAGAATACCTCATTCATAATTCATTTGAGACTTAGCTGCTACAAAGTCATGCCAGTTGGTCTTAAAAATATAACGGTAACCTAACAATGTTTTATAAGTAAGATTTTTAAAAAGTATATCAGCCTAATTATGGATGTATATATTGATGATATGCTCGTTAAGAGCAGATAAGAGGTCAATCACATCAAAGATCTCACCATAGCCTTTAACATCCTCAAAGAATACAATATGAAGTTGGATGCCTCCAAGTGAATCTTTTGAGTTAGTTGTGTAAAATTCCTTAGGTACCCCATCACGCAAAGAGGTATTGACGCAAACAAGGATCAAATCAAGGCCTTGCAGGACATAAAAACTCCAACCACCCTCAGGGACACTTAAGTCTTGATCGGGATGCTGATCGCTCTTAAAAGGTTCATATCTCGGTCATCTAATAAGTTTTACCCAATTTTTTAATCCTTTAAGAAGGAGAGCACTACGGTTTGGGCAAAGGAGAGCAATTGAGCACTAGAATGTATTCATCGGTACTTGGGATCCCCTCCCTTGTTGTCAACCCTTATTAATGGTGAGAAAATTTCTAGTCTACTATGTCAGTTATACTCTCCTTGAATTATAAAGGAGATATAATTCCATTTAATATATAGTTCTATCACTGGGAACATATGTAAGGAAGTTGCGGTATTACTTCAATGCTTATACTATAGTTGTCCTAGTTTCTTTTCCTCCCAAAGAATTACTCAAGATGACCAAGTGGTAGTTGAAATCAATCCAGTTTAATATTAGCTATGAACCTCGTACAACCATAACAGGTCAAGTTCTAGCCGATTTTTTTATCGAATTCTCAACAACATCAGAAAGACATGAATTTTAACCAAGCCCCATTCTAGAAATTCTCAATCTCAACTTGGTAGATCAAGAAAAAAATTAGAAAATGTTCGTCGACGGATAATCAAACAAATGTGGAACCAAAATAGTTATCATCTTTATTACCCCACAAGGGTTCTTCACTAAGCAAACAATTCGACTTTTATTCAAATGATCCAATAATGAAGCAGAGTTTGAAGCTATAATCATTGGCTTATAGAAGGAATTCCTTGGGGGCAAGGACATAGTAATATATTATGATTCCCGTCTAATTTCTAATTATATCAATGGAGAATATTAAGAGATGGATTCGAGGATACTCGCCTATCGTTATATGACAAGAAAAATCATGAAGTCTTTCAGGTCAGTGTCGGTAGAACAATCGTTAATGAACTACAACAGTCATACTGATGACGTAGATACTTTGGCATCAACGATTAAAACTTATTTGAAAGGACATTTATAATGGAAGATGTTGACCGACTAAGCATTGGTCATCTAGTTATTATCCCAGGAGTTATGACGATTAACCTGACCCCATACTAGACAAATCCTATCTTGGCCTATCTAAAAAAAGAGATCTTCTCCCAAACGACAAAGTGCCCCACAACCTGAAGATTTATTCGGTAAGTTTTTCCCTCAACTCTGAAGGAAAACTTTAACGACAATCATTCACATGTATTTTTTTCAAGTGTTTCCACTGGATCAAGTAGAAGACATTTTCAATGATATGCTTGAAGTGAGTTATGGGGTTCACACAAGAGGAAAGTGATTATCCTATATGGTGACCTACCAAGGCTATTGGTGTCCTTTACTGAAGAAACAAGTCATCGAATGGGTAGTTGTCAAGGTCATGCCAAAGGGTAGTTGTCATGGTCAATGACCATGACACAAGGCGCTGTCACCCCCAGAATTGCCACGATCATTAACCGTGATAACTCCCTTTTGTCAAGGTCATTGACTGTAAAAAAAAGGACCAAATGTTGTAATGATAAGCCTTAGCTTCAAGATGTAAAAACTAACATGACCATACGTTACTAATACTACAACCCTTTTTTACAATGCGACATTCATATGGTAGTATATCACATGGAATTTCCAATATGATACAAATCTAAAAACCTTCCAAAGTTCTTATCATGGACATATGGATTTTCTTTATTATAGAAGTAGGCATATTGTAATAACAAGTATTTTTGGTAAATGAATTTATTAAATTAATTGGGTGATTAATTAAAATATTGGTTTAGTTAAACTTGGATTAAATTAAAAATATTTCATTTAATTGGAATTTGATGAATTTGTGAGTAATTGATGGATTTTTATACATTTAACTAAGTATTTACTAATTAATAATTTATTTTGAACCTAAGAATTAATTTTTCAATTTTATAGATTCTTGGACTTCAAGTGGTGGATTTTTAAAAATTATTCACGAATTGGTCTTGGGTGTAGAGATCTAGTATTAAAAGGAATCTTAAAGAACATTAATCTACTTATTAAAATTGGTTAAGAGAATGAATTAAAGGGAGATAGAGTGAGGTGCTGAATTCTTCCTCTAGTCGTCGACCTTATTATTTTTACGTTTTAAATTATTTTTCTTCTCTTTCCTTTTCGGTTTGTCCTGCGAATGGGAGTTTGAGAAAATTGGGGAGCAAGGGGCGGGTGATACACGGGGTTGGGGGTCTTCCTCTTTTTTTTTTTTATTTACTTGTCATGCTCTTGATCAGCCACGTGGGTTTAGAAATTTAGGTTGGAACGTTTGGGTATATATACACATAATATATATAAATATAGGATAACACATTCTCGCAAGGTTACCCAAAACATCCCAATCCCTAACCACTACATTGTCATCTCAATTAGGTTTACTATCTATAAAAATCATGTCAAACATATATAACCAAGCAGGATACCTCATACACTCAAGTGTACCCCAAATCATCTACATCCCTAAACATCGGATTATTCATTATGTTCTTAGGTTTATTAACTCTTAAACCTTATTGAATTCAACTCCTATTTTATCGTGTCTCTAAGCTATGAGTACATCTCTGTCTACATATACAGACTCTCTTTTAATGTACATATAAGTTTCCTCATTTGAATACTAAATTAATTACACGACTTATAATCTCTCAAGTCTTGAATTTATCTCCCACACACTTTAACTCGTTAGTCTCTAAGTTCAATATATACATACGACCATAGGATACCGCTCACTTGCATGTTTACCCATTCTAATCAAATCCCCAACATCGGATATAAAAATTAATTAAAGTATTAACCATCCTTCTACCTTAATTAAAGTTACGCAATTAGTTTTTTTGGGTTATACACTAATAAATCTATCTTTTCAGTTTTCTTAAGCATATCCAATATGGATAACCTTTCATATACTCGAAATGACTCGAGATAGCTACATGGTCCATTTTTTAACCTGAACTTAGTCCTATCTAGGGGATGAATCGACTCTCCCCTAAGGATGAATCGATTCTCACCTAGCAGAAGGCTCATAGTTGCCTAAAAATGAAGGATTTTCCTTCCCAAACTTTCATTAATGGTTTCTAAAGATCCAAATAGAAACCCAACCAATACTAAAACTTAAATCTAAGTGTGGGAACATGTTTTAAAGGTTTTTACAGAATCATGTGGGTCAAGAACATCAAATCCAAGACTATAACTTAAAGATTCAAACTTTTCAACTTATCTCATTGTTAAATCATCTTCTGGTTTGTTCCCCAATAATTCGAGCCTTAAACCTCAAACTAACATGGGAATAATTCATAATAATAATGTTTCATTATAAAACATCAATTATAATTCAGATATATATCAATTGATCCATCAATTTCATATTTTAATCATCAAGGTACAACCATTCAATGCAGGACAAATTCATATCATTCCTAATTAAGACAAATCTTTAGTATAATCAAACTTAATCAAACTAATTCTAAACACAGTTCAAAACCAAGATTTCAAAAGGGAAAACACATATTCTAAATAAGTTACAGACTTATAATGATGATTACAAGATGTTCTTGCCTGAAAATCTAAGAACACATAGTGTAGTCTTGAGTCATTGCAATTTTGCCCTCCTTCAACTTTCTTTGCTTCTCCCAAAGACCCATGGTTGTTAGGGTTTGCTTGTACCTTGTGAATAATGACAAATAAATCTTAAACCTATTTAAAACCTTAAATTCCCGTTCCTATAATAAATACCTATTTTCAGGCCCTTAAATGTACCCGAAATTTTACCCGAATTGATCCAAAACTCCTCCCAAAGAGCTCCGAGATCAATTTAAAATTGTAAAAACACAAAAACATGCCTACATGACCCTCCGGGGTCTAGTTTAAACGGTATTATCCACAACACATGGTAATACCTCACGACGTCAAAAAATTATTCAATCAATTATTCTACGTGTGCAAATAATCCGAATCATATAATTAATATCACTATTAATTTTTCCAAAAACACATTACAAAAATTATACCGCATGCAAAATTTAATTATCATTTAATTTATGCCAATTTATTAATACTAAACCACACAAGTAATAATTAGTCCCATGTATTAATTTACTTCTCACTTAATAAATAATAAATATAGTCTACAAAAATAGGGGTATTACATTCTTCGTCCCCAATAAAGGAATTTTGTTCTCAAAATTTGCTAAAGCATAACGTCAGGACGTACTCCACACGAATATCATAGGTTTATACACAAATAGTCTTTACTCGTATCCCACAGGATTTAAAAAAGGCTTGCATACTCCTACCATAGTGTACCACGGCTGGGGCGCCTATATATCTTATACCATGTGAACATGTTGGAACAATAGGCCCCCTCGATTTTAAAATACTTATACTTCACAAACTAATAATTTCCTTTTATGAGATGCAGAAGCATAAAGGTGATGGTTCAACACTATAAAGTTTTTTTAATTTAGTTCAAAATTAGAATTAAACACTAGTGAAATATGATTAAACACAAACACACAATTTATATTTCACTTAAACCAATTTAATTAACCCAAGTCCTAGAAATTTGCCTAAGTCATATTTTCAATATTACTCAATTAGGCCAAACCAATTTTAATAAATTAAAATAATGACTTGAATTAATTAACTAAACATTACCCAAATTTAATTAGCACCAAATTAGACACGTAGTGATTAAATTAAACCAATTTTATCTTTTACCTAAGCATGCGTTCTAGGTGAGTTTGCAAAAGATAAAATAAACATTTAATCCACTACGCCGCGATGTACGAGCAAAAACTCACAACGGGAAAAAATCTCGGACGGCCCTAGCCTCAAATCCACTAAGTAAGGTTTTAAAAATACAAGCAAGATAACTTACAACACTCGAATCGATCCCTCTCAAGCCCCGACGCGTCTTCTTGTATCAACCTCTGCCTAGAGAATAACCACGGAGCTCCATCGTTGTCTCGGAATCCACCGATCGGACTTTATATGGTAACCGTCACCCGAACGAGGAGCCTTTCTCCAAGTGGGTAAATCAACGCAAACTTCTTCTTCTTTGTGGGATGTAGAAGCAAACCCAACGTCTCTTCAAATGGTAGAGATGAAAAATCGCTTCCAAACACTCCAAGCAATGATATATATATTGTAACATGGTATAAACTAAACTTTGGGTGAAAACTAGAGTGTTAAATGATTTGTTCTTGTAAAATTAGACACTCAGAGCCATGAACTTTTCTTGGAAGAATTTTCTCTAAAAAACTCTCTCTAGGAGTTAGAATGAAATGAAAAGTTAAGTTTGAAACGTTCATTTCTGCACATATTAAATCTACCAAAAAGTTAGTGGGAAAAACAAGTGGGAAGTTGGGTCAAAACTGCCATTTAATTGTTCCCGCCAAAACTCGTTCGAACGACATTTTCGTTCGAATGAAGTCTCGTTCGAACGAGGCTTCTAACGAGGTTCAAGTGTGAACTCGTTGGAAATATCATTGGAAGTTTCGTTCGAACATCAAGTTCGTTCGAACGACCGTTCGAACGAATTTCCAGTGGCCTTTGGGGAACTTGTTGGCAAACTCGTTCGAATGACAATCTCGTTCGAACGACGCTTCGAACGAACTCCCAGAAAGTTTGAAAAATTCGATTTTTAGCCCAGAAACTTTATAAACTTGATTTTAAAGTTTTAGTAAAATCTTTCTGAAATTAAACAATAGTTTTAAATAAATGTACACTCAATATAAAATGTTCCAAGCTCCTATATATATATATTAAAATGCATTCATACCTTAGGAGCAATGGAACCATGTTGATGACGTAGAAACGAGGCACATTAAACTTGGCAATTTGATGAAGATTTATACTCTTGGCCGCTACATCTTCAACAAACACGTCATAGGCTTGAAGGATGATCAATATACTCAATCCTATGACTCAAACATTTTTGTCCGAAATTAAGCCAAAACTACAAAGGACTCAATTGGAAATTGGTGTCATTACAAATCTAAACCTTTTGTCTATTCCAGGACAAAAACAAAACAAAAATCTTAAAGGGCCGTCAAGCTCTACTAGACTGACAAAAATGTCCCACCCAAAATAAAAATACAATGCTTGACTCAAACAACCTAAGGATCAAAATGTTTTCCGGTGAATGTTGCCACTTATAATATAATTCCTACACACTTAACCAAACACATTAAATGCATAGGGAATATCAAAATATTAAATGAAGTTAAGTAATTACTGCCTCTAAATTAATTCTCCCCTTTATCAAAACAAATGACCTTCTTAGAAAGATGTCTCTCCCTAAGCTAAATCTCCCCCAAACTAAGATACGATTATAATAGGAATAGATACCATTTCTCCCCCTATCATTCTCCCCCTTTTTGTTCATGAATAGACAAAGGATGAAACTAATTTAAAACATGCAATGGTGCATAAAGTGATGAGAACATTAAAGCACATGGGCAACAAAACCATAACTAACCCAACAAATAATAATGGATACCAACTAAGATGTAAGAAAACAAATGATACCAAATTGACAAATAAAATTCTAAGCATGTTATATCAAACAAACTACGCAACAAAACAAGGTACCAATTATGAAGTGAAGCATAAATGGACTAGCTAAACATGGCAAAGACTTAAACAAAATATCATATATATATATATATATATATATATATATATATATATATATATATATATGTATACATAATAGATACAAGCTAAGCATAAGTACACACACATATATATAAACACACACATGACATAAAATATGATAAGCTTTTCACACTCATATGGCAAAAATCTGTCATATGGAAACGAAAGTGTAGGGGTGTGAACTAGTAACAATTAAATTTAGACCCAACACTAAAAACATGTTCACCGAGTTCTCAAATGATTGCAAACTTCATCACATTTGAATATAACCTCATGTGACAATATAGAGTGAACTCAATGAAAAAACATACACAATGTATACAAGCCTAGCATATTGATGATTCTACAAACCAATAGAGTAATGACATTGATAGCGCAACTAGGATAAACGAACATTGTGCAAACCGTTGATAGATCATCCAGTCTCCCTCAATAAGCATATATATTATTCTTTTGAATGAATAAATCAACTAAACATAGGCCTTGACAATGATTTTTATTTTTATGCTATATTTTCTTTTAGGCCTTTGGACCACATATTTCTTTTAGGTCCAAATAAACGGTGGCTTACTATTCGCAAAGGATAATAAATCCTTTCGGAGCCCTTCCCCGTGCACATTTATTTATCATTTTTTATATCTCACAAATCTGACGTGCAACGGATTTTGACATGCACTAGCCCTCCAAGGTCACAAATATGAATATGATAAGATTGGTAGGAGAACACCTCAAAAAAAGCTCAAATATACATATGAAGTTAAATATGTGTGAATAGAGGCATATAAAAATGGAATCTATTTAAACAATACAAAATCCAACTACTTCATATAAGCATGGTAAATAACATAATAAGGATTGATGATCTATACCAAAAGTTCTATCCACATGGGAGCGTAAAAGACGGGATTCAAACACAAGTATATGCCACATAAAGTGTGTCAAACTAAAATACACACAAAATAAAATCTTTTTGAGTTTTTGAAATTTTTAACCAAAAATATAAATATATACTCAAAAGACAAACAAAAATCATTTGAATTTGTTTATTAAGCTTAAATTACCAAGAGATAAAAATCCAAATGATAAACAAGTCATGATTTCTAGCATGAGATATGAAATAATGCAATGACTAGAAAATGACTAAACATGCATACCCCTAGCAAGGATATAACATATGAAGCACAAAAATCTAGAGTATGAAAACAAAACTAACACATTCAACCTTTGAATTTAGCAAGGGAGGTTTCATGTGAAAGCAAATGAGAATCAACAAATCTAATATTTAACGCGTTTTTCGAACCCATATAGATGTCTATGTAAAATGATGTGATTTGGAAACAAATGAATTAGTACACATAGACATCCTAGGACTTCTTTTAAGATCAAAACAAAATAACCTAAGGTGACCTTTCTTACCACAATGAAAGCATGTGAAAACAAGAGAAATGTGACCTAAGGTGTGACCTTTTCTCAAGTATTTGGATAAAGTAGACCTTCTAAAACAAACAATGGTTTTAGCTTTAGAAACGGAAGCATTTGAACTAGATGAGCTAGAACCATTATCACAACTACTCGAGTATTGTAAGTCATTTTTCATTTTTAAAATATTGGACTCAAGTAAAAAATTAGACTCCTATTTTTTATGGGACTCCTTTTTTAAATATTCTATAACACCTAGAAGGTTATCACGCTCCTCCTCAATGTGAGCAAACTTGTCCCTAAGAGTCTTTTCTCGACTATCACTCTCTTTCTTGGACATTTCTAAAATATTATAATTGTGATTTATGTCCATGAGCTTTTCACGAAAAATATCTTTTTGAGATAGTGAGGTTTGCAAAAATTCAACATTATCTTTAAAACAAGAATTTTCATCTTCAAGAAACTTAATTTTTTTTTGCAAATCTCAAATTTAATTCCCTTGATTTTTCATTACACGTATTAAGATCATTAAATTCCTCTCGAATAGCAAAAATTTCATTATCATTAGAAATGGACAAATTATCATTAAAGCATCCCATCAAGAGATACAAAAAAATTGAGAGTGAGTAAAAATATGAACCACCTAAAAATACAAGGAGCACAAAAATTATAAAAGTCAAAAAAATGGATCTTTGACGCGATAAATTAGCGGTCCGGCTCTGATACCACTTGTTGGAACAATAGGCCCCCCCGATTTTAAAATACTTATACTTCACAAAGTAATAATTTCCTTTTATGTGATGCGGAAGCATAAAGGTGATGGTTCAACACAATAAATAAATTTTAATTTAGTTCAAAATTAGAATTAAACACAAGTGAAATATGATTAAACACACACATAATTTAGATTTCACTTAAACCAATTTAATTAACCCACGTCCTAGAAATTTGCCTAAGTCATATTTTCAATATTACTCAATTAGGCCAAACCAATTTTAACAAATTAAATTAATGACTTGAATTAATTAACTAAACACTACCCAAATTTAATTAGCACCAAATTAGACACGTAGTGATTAAATTAAACCAATTTTATCTTTTACCTAAGCATGCGTTCTAGGTTATTTTTCAAAAGATAAAATAAACAATTAATCCACTACACCGCGATGTACGCGGAAAAACCCATAACGGGAAAAAACCTCGGACGACCCTAGCCTCAAATCCACTAAGTACGGTTTTACAAATACAAACAAGATGACTTAAAACACTCGCCTCGATCCCTCTCAAGCCCCGATGAGCCTTCTTGTATCAACCTCTGCCTAGTGAATAACCACAGAGCTCCACCGCTGTCTCAGAATCCACTGATCAGACTTTATATGGTCACAGTCACCCGAACGAGGAGCCTTTCTCCAAGTGGGTAAATCAACGCAAACTTCTTCTTCTTTGTGGGATGTAGAAGCAAACCCAAACGTCCCTTCAAACGGCAGAGATGAAAAACCAGTGCCAAACACTCCAAGCAATGATATATATATTGAAACTTGGAATAAATTAAACTTTGGGTGAAAACTAGAGTGTTAAATGATTTGTTCTTGTAAAATTAGACATTCAAAGCCATGAACTTTTCTAGGAAGAATTTGCTCTAAAAAACTCTCTCTAGGAGTTAGAATGAAATGAAAAGTTAAGTTTGAAAAGTTCATTTCCGTACATATTAAATTTGCCAAAAAGTTAGTGGGAAAAACAAGTGGGAAGGTGGGTCAAAACTTCCATTTAATTGTTCCCGCCAAAACTCGTTCGAACGACATTTTCGTTCGAATGAAGTCTCGTTCGAACGAGGCTCAGTGTGAACTCATTAGAAATCTCGTTGGAAGTTTCGTCGAACGACCCTTCAAACGACTTTCTAGTGGCCTTTGGGGAACTCGGTTGCAAACTCGTTCGACGACAATGTGGTTCGAACGACAATCTCGTTCGAACGACACTTTGAACGAACTCCGAGAAAGTTTGAAAAATTCAATTTTTAGCCCAAAAACTTTATAAACTTGATTTTAAAGTTTTAATAAAATCTTTCTGAAATTAAACAACAGTTTTAAATAAACGTACACCCAATATAAAATGTTCCAAGCTCCTATATATATATATATTTTAAAATGCATTCATACCTTAGGGGCAATGGAACCATGTTGATGACGTAGAAACGAGGCACATTAAACTCGGAATTTTTGATGAAGCTTTATACTCTTGGCCGCTACGTCTTCAACAAACATGTCATAGGCTTGAAGGATGATCAATATACTCAATCCTATGACTCAAACATTTATGTCTGGAATTGAGACAAAACTACAAAGGACTCAATTGGAAATTTGTATCCTTACAAATATCCCCCTTTGTCAATTCTGGGACAAAAACGAAATAAAAATCCTAAAGTGCCATCAAGCTCTACTAGACTGACAAAAATGTCCCACCCAAAATAAAAATACAGTGCTTGACTCAAACAACCTAAGGATCAAAATCTTTGTCGGTGAATGTTGCCACTTAAAATATAATTCCTGCACACTTAAGCAAACACATTAAACGCATAGAGAATATAAAAATATTAAATACAATTAAGTAATTACTGCCCCTAAATTAATTCTCCCCTTTATCAAAACAAATGACCTTCTTAGAAAGACGTCTCCTCCTAAGATAAATCTCCCCCAAACTAAGATACGATTATAGTAGGAATAGATACCATTTCTCCCCCTATCATTCTCCACCTTTTTGTTCATGAATAGACAAAGGATAAAACTAATTTAAAACATTCAATGGTGCATAAAGTGATGAGAACATTAAATCACATGGGCAACAAAACCATAACTAATCCAACAAATAATAATGGATACCAACTAAGATGCAAGAAAATAAATGATACCAAATTGACAAATAAAATTCTAAGCATGTGATATCAAACAAACTACGCAACAAAACAAGGTACCAATTATGAATTGAATCATAAATGGACTAGCTAAACATCGCAAAGACTTAAAAAAAATATCATATATATGTATACACAATAGATACAAGCTAAGAATAAGTACACACATATAGATATAAACACACACATGACACAAAATAAGTTAAGCTTTTCACACTCGTATGGAAAAAATGTGTCATATGGAAACGGAAGTGTAGGGGTGTGAACTAGTAACAATCAAATTTAGACCCAAACACTTAAAACACGTTCACGAAGTTCTCAATTGATTACAAACTTCATCACATTTGAATATAACCTCATGTGACAATATATATTTAACTCAATGAACAAACATACACAATGCATACAAGCCTAGCATGTTGATGATTCTATAAACCAATATTGTCATGACATTTATAGCGCAACTAGGATAAACGAACATTGTGCAAACCGTTGATAGATCATCCAATCTCCCTCAATAAGCATATATATTATTCTTTTGAATGAATAAATCAACTAAACATAGGCCTTGGCAATGATTTTTCTTTTTATGCTATATTTTCTTTTAGGCCTTTGGCCACATATTTCTTTTAGGTTCAAATAAACGGTGGCTTACAATTCGCAAAGGATAATAAATCCTTTTGGAGCCGTTCCCCGAGCACATTTATTTATCATTTTTTATATCTCACAAATCTCACGTGCAACGAATTTTGACATGCACTAGTCCTCCTAGGTCACAAATATGAAGATGACCAGATTGGTAGGAGAACACCTCAAGAAAATCTCAAATATACATATGAAGTTAAATTTCAAAAGAGCTCGTGCATGTCTGAATAGAGGCATATAAAAATAGAATCCATTTAAACAATACAAAATCCAACTACTCCATGTAAGCATGGTAAAGAACATAATAAGGATTGACAATCTAAACCAAAAGTTATATCCACATGGGAACGTAAAAGATGGGATTTAAACACAAGTATATGCCACATAAGTGTGTCAAACTAAAATACACACAAAATAAAATCTTTTTGAGTTTTTGAAAATTTTAACCAAAAATATAAATATATACTCAAAAGACAAACAAAAATCATTTGAATTTTTTTTATTAAGCTTAAATTACCAAGAGATAAAAATCCAAATGATAAACAAGTCATGATTTCTAGCATGAGATATGAAATAAAGCAATGACTAGAAAATGACTAAACATGCATACACCTAGCACATCGTATTCACCAAGTCGATGACCAGAAGACATCGACTACACCAAGCACATCGTATTCACCAAGGAAGATTTGGTTGGGGTCAGAACTCGACATCATGATGCGTTATTGATCACACTCATAATTGGTTATTGGGATGTTGATAAGATAATTTTGGACTAAGGGAGTTCATCTAAAATGATGTACCTAAAACTGTTCCATAAACTGAAGCTGAATATCGTCGACCTCAAAGAGGCCACTGAACCATTGGTCGGCTTTGCAGGAAGGATCACGATGCCGCTAGGGAAAATAATCTTATCGTTCAGGATATGAAATATCTCAAATCTAATTGAGTGTTTAGTGCTGGACATTGAGTCCCCATACCATGTTATTTTGGGAAGAGGTTGTCTCCATGCCATGAAGGTCGTATCATCCGCCTATTATCAAAAGTTAAAGTGCATTACCAATCAAGTTATGGTTGAAATCCGTGGAAACCACGCTACGACCAAGAAGTGCTTTATTTCACCTATCCACCCGAAAAAAAGAAAAGAAGAAGAAGACAGTGAATGCTCAAGAGGGAGTCCAGGAAGGGGATATGCCCTCCAAATAACAACTATAGTATGACTGACCTGGGGTGGAAGAGACCAGAATTCACCCATCAATAGGGTATTAAAAACCTAAAAGAAGTTGTAGCCACTGATAACTTGATTGAAATGAATTTTTTAATCAGAGCTACTATCGCCGATCAAGAGAAAAAAGAATTAGTTGCATTTCTCAAAAGTAACCTGGATGTTTTTACTTAGGAACATACGAGTTACCATAGATCGACCCGAACGTGGCCTACCATCGCATGCACATCGATCATACCTTCGAGACGATCACTTAAAAGGCTCGCTGAACAGCCCGCGAGAAGGATAAGGCAGTGGAGAAAGAAGTAGGGAAGCTAATGGATATAGGATCCATTAGGGAGGTTCATTTCCTTACATAGTTATCTAACTTAGTGGTGGTACCCAAGAGCAATGGCAGCTGGAGGGTTTGTATCTATTTCATTGACCTAAATAGGCATGACCTAAGGATAACTTCCCTCTCCCAAAAGTAGATCAATTAGTCAACGCCACGATAACACATAAAAGGATGAGCTTCCTAGACGCCTACTCTGGCTATCACCAGATCCCCTATACAGACCCGACCAGGATAAAACCTCCTTTATAACCCCCATCGAGTTATACTGTTATAAGGTTATGCCATTTGGCCTCAAGAATGTAGGGGAAACTTATCAAAGGTTGGTCATCAAGATGTTCAACAAATAGATAGGAGAAATGATGGATGTATACATAGACGACATATTATTAAAAAGCAAGAACAAGTGTAAACACCTTACAGACTTAGCAATAAGATTTGAGATCCTCAAGAAATACAAGATTGCTTAGTGCTACTAAGTGTTCATTCAGTGTCCATTAAGGAAAGTTCTTTGGTTATCTAATCAGTAAAAGGGGAATTGAGGCCAACCCAAATCAGATCGATGCTATCACTAGATTCCATTCTCCTTAGACATTAAGATATTTTCAAAAGCTAACCGAAATACTCACGACTCTCCATCATTTTATAACCAAGTCTTTAGAATGTTGCTGACCGTTCTCTCATCTTTTAAAAAAGGGCAAAGGCCTCATATTGGATGATGACTATTCACAAGCTCTGGAAGAAATCAAGTCCTACCTTCATAATCCTCCCCTACACGTAATTTTAAATGATGGAGACCCACTATATCTTTACCTGGAAGTATCATACCATGTTGTGAGCTCTTCATTCATATGTGAGAAGGAGGGAGTACAACATCCGGTTTACTACACCAGTAAGTCACTCCTGGACGCTGAACAAAAGTACCAACCGTTATAAAAGCTTGCATATGCACTGGTGGTTGCTTTAAGGAAGTTGAAGCATTATTTCAAATCCCACTCCATAACCGTAATCACTTTTTACCCACTCAAGGTTGTTTTACTGAAAGCCAAACTCTTTAGACGACTGTCAAAGTGGTCGATCGAACTCAAGAAATTCGATATCCACTCCTAGATTAAAATGAAGATCAAGGGATAGGTCTTAGCAGATTTCATTACTGAGTTCAGAGGATATCATCCAATAGACCAACTGAACAATGAGAAATCGATGACATAGGAAGCACAGTCCAAGGACTCGACCTTGTACATTAATGGAGCCTCCAATTACAAGGGATAGGAGTATGGATTATCTTATCACCCTCGAAGACACTATTATTAAGCAAGGAATTATATTAGGATTTGAGGTGTTTAACAACGAAGCTGAGTATGAAGCACTGACCACCGATTTGCAAAAAGCTAAACTACTGGGGGAAAAGTGCCTCCATGTATTCGGTGACTCCCAGCTAGTCTCCAAGTAGGTAAGCAGGGAATTTAATGCTAAAGATGATCGAATAGCAGTGTACCTTGCCGTAGTAAGAGGTCTCATGGAAGACTTTGAAAATGTGGAAATTCAACAGTTCCCTCGAGGATAGAACAGTCACGCGGACACTTTAGCAGCATTAAGCTCAACATTTGACTCTGACCTAAGTAGAACCATTCAGATAGAGTTCGTCGTGCAACCTAGTATCGACCAGGCAGTCGTATCCAATAAATTTCTCCTCATAGATAAGTCCTCAAGTTAGATGGATCCCATCATAAATTATCTACGAAGTGACATACTGCTAGACGATAAGAGGTTATCCCATTATAAATCGCTTTGGGATACCAAGGGCTATCATCATCGATAATGGTACACAATTTGAAAGTGGTTTCTTTTAAGATATTTACGATGAGCACGACATCGAGCACCACTTCAGCTCTATGGTATATCCCCAAAGAAATGGGAAATCAGAGGCTTTAATAAAATCGTGCTTGATGGACTCAGAAAGCGGTTAGAAAGAGCCAAGGGTGCCTGGGTGGATGAGCTCCCTCATTTCCTATGGGCTTATCGTACCAAACCTAGGAAACCGACTAGGGAAATACCCTTCGCACTCGCTTACAGAATGTAAGTTATCATTCCTCTAGAAGCAGGTCTCCCTACTATGAGAACCACTCTGGTCGACCAAGGCCTCAACAATGAAGCACTACGCACTAAGCTTGACCTTGCAGACGAGCGATGAGAGATGGCTTTGATCAAGTTGGCTTCCTACCAACAAAAACTAGCCAAGCAGTACAATAAAAGGGTCAACTCGAGGAAGTTTCTAATAGGGGACTATGTCCTCAGGAAAGTCCTTAAAAGTGCAGTAAAACCATCGAATGGTAAACTTGTACTGAATTGGGAAGGACCCTTCAGAATAATCAGAGACGATCTTCAAGGAGCATATCACTTGGAAACACTAGAAGACAGGGAGATACTAATGTTGAAAAGAGACATAAGTTAAATGCTTGAACTGGCATGAAAAACAAGATAAGACTAAAAATTTCAAAATGAATTTTCTTTCATATGGCATTCAATTTTTTTTAACAATATAGGCTTAAGGGAGTTATAATTGCTTGAAACTACCATTTTTGACAATTTGGATATTGATGTAATGATTATCTTTTAAGCATGTTTAGTAATGTCTTATATGATTTGGTTGTGTATTCATATTGATCTTGAAAATTTCATTGTCACATAAATAATTCCTTGAAGTACATTACATAGTTACAAATAATTTGTTTAGGATTAAGGCTATATTTTTAAGAAGTATATCGTCCACAATTCATAATTGAGTGCGTTCGCATGAACCTGTGCGAATGATTAAGTTTGTCCATTCAAACGATATCATTTAAAAAAATACTTAAGTTTCCCATTTGGTCAATTAACTTTTAAAACTCATTTAAAGCCAAAAACCCAGGAGATTCTATCCGAAACCCATTTTTTTTATCCTTGCTTGTTCGATTGATAAAGTTTTGGTAGGTTGATTAGTATCTTTTGAGAGTGTACCCTAGGTTCGTCTGTGGGGATTTTTGGATAAAATCACTATGGTAAGTTTTCGATTACTTTTTAATTTAAGTTATTTACTCATTCTTTATCCATCTTAGGGCGATTCTCTATAGATTTGAGGAGTTAGAGCATTTGATTTGAGAATTAGTGGCTTAGAGACTCTACTGTGAGATTTTTCTAGTGATTTTTTTCGTACCTTTGTTTAAGATTCACAGTTGTTTATGAGTTTTACTGATATTTTCACTTGTCTCGTTTGCTATTCTTGTGATTATCTTTTATGATAAGAGTTAAAAGAAATGACCAGAAAAACACCCGTCCATCGAGGGTACCTGATGAGACATCAGGAGTACGTTATTCCACGTCACTTCCTAGACCGACTATGATAGTTAGACGATAAGCCCCGAGAGCCTCCCATTCAGTTCTTACTCCTCTGGTAGATACCTCTAGGATACATGTTACTAGAGAAGACTTTGCTTTATCTCCTATTTATTTGACATGAGCGATCGCCACTGAGAGGGAGCTTTCCTTAGCCAATTAAGGGCAAAAAGTTGATGGTCAAATTATGTTGATATTGATGAGGATGTCTTAGTTGATGAGGTTGATGGTGATGCACTCGATGATGCTGATGGAGCCAATTCTCCATAGATGGATGATTTGTTGGAGGATTAGTTTTTTTTCTAGTTGTTCATCCTTTTATTCGTGTTTTTTTTATATCACATGTGGTACTTGATATACTTTTGGTTTGTATATTTTTGGGATACTTATGTTGGATGTATCGTACTACTCTTTGATATTTGTACCTTTAATGATTGGATAGTTTTATGGATATGAGGATGTTATTGGTATTTATATCCTTATCTATGACGTTGCACTTTATTGTTCCATTTTTTATCCCATAGTCCTATGGATATGTGGATGTTATGGATATTTATATCCTTATCTATGACATTGTGCTTTATTGTTCCATTTTTTATCCATGTTGTCTATCCATGTTCACATTTCTAATATGATGCTTTGATTATCATATTTCCTTCTTTTATGCTTGATATCATTCAATATCTAGTATATGTTTGTGAGACTCTTATATTGTGATGGAGTGATTTACATGTTTGTATGCTCATTGTTTTGATTTTCTTGATATAGCTTTGTAATTCACATGCTTTCTCATTTTTGCATCGCTAGTTTCTCATGCTTTGTGGTTTTTTATGCCTTCCTATACCCGTTATCTAATATTCACCTTCTCTTTGAATTTTTTGTGTCAAAAGGGGGAGAAAACTTTGTTCACATGGGATAAATGGGGATTAAAATTTCTTTGTAAATATTATTGTCACTTACTAAGGGGGAGAAATTAATGTCTATGGTATGGGAGTTTACTACTTGTTGAGCTTGTATTTTATATCATTTATATATGGATTAGATGTTGATTTAGATGTTCACTTATCAAATATTCTTTATCACATCTACATTTGTTATCGGAGTATTCCCAAGCAGGGGGAAACTCTCTTTGTGAATGCTTATCCGCATAATTTTTTTGTCATTTAGTGTGGTTTCAGGTATAACATCATTGGTTTTGACTCCAACCCATGTTCAGACATGACTTCTGATTTATTGTAAGGATAAATTTTCAATCGAGTCAATTTGTTTATAATTGTCTTAGTTTTGAACAAAACATTTGAGTCATAGGTTAAGCTTTGTATGGTCGATCTCGTAAGCCTACGACATGTTTGATGAAGACGTAGCGGTAAGGCTTCAAAGATGGATGTACACCATACTATATTTTTCGTGCCTAGTTTATCTTCACATTTCTCGAGGATATCGTGAGGTATGGATGCATTTTGAATACGATCCTTGGATATATTTATGGGTGTTTCTTTTAAATAAAAATCATTTGGAATTATTTTTGAAATATTTTTTTGAAGAAATATAATTATTTGGTTTTTGAGTTCGTTAAAACGAAGTCAATAACTCACTAAATGAAATAGACATCTCATTTGAACGAACTCGTTAGAACGACCTTTGAAACCTTATTGGAATGTTCATCTAACGAACATCAAATGGCCACCTCTGTAAAACAAAAGGGCACCAATTCAATGCTCTTTAGAAGCTAGTTGGAACGAGAAATCCTTTTTGTTCGAACGAACTTATACGTCGTTAGAACGAAGTCATCTTTTCATTCGAACAAACTATGTATTTTCATCCGAATGAATCCATCACCTCGAAATTTGTGTTTTACTATTTTTAGGCGTGTTAGACTCATATTATTTAAGAACTTTTGGCGAAAATCAAACTCCTACCTATTTACCAAAGTTCCAAAACCCTTGTTTCACCTAAATAGTTTTAAGATCTAAGTTTCATCTTTATTATGCTTTGAGAACTTTGTTTTGGGAAAAAGAAAATCATTTTCTCTTCATCTTGAGAAAAGAAGTTTCGTGCTTGGACTCTGTACTTGTGGTTTGTTGTGTTGCGGTGAAGAAGCGGTGTTCCATATTTTGATTATGTAGATGGTTACTGAGCCTCATCGGTGGATACTAGGGTGCGTGTGTATTCACATGCTATGATATCTTACGTGGGTGGACTTCTACGTTGCACTGTTGAGGAGAGTTTGAAGATAGAAGATCATCAAAGCTTGCGAGGGAGATGAGTCGTTTAGTAAGTCTATTGTCTAATCTTTGTAAAATCTTATCATAGTGATCTGTTTTGCTAGACCGTATGAGGTTTTCCATTTGTGGTTATCCTCGTGCATCGGTGCATTGTGTATGTCTTACTTATTTTATCTGCTTATCACCTAAATGCATGTTTTAGGTTAAAAAGATAAAATTGGGTAAATCAATTTTTCATAACAAACGGTTTAAATTGGTGAACAATTTTTATTGGGTTTAATAGGTTTTTTATTTTTTTCTTTAAAACTGAAAAATATAAAAATAAATTTTTTGTTTGTGAACATCTCTTCCTAAACAACATATTCAGCCTTTTTAAATTGGTATCAGAGCTAGAACACTAAGTTGTCATGTTTAGATCTAGTGTTTTTAGGCAAGAATTTTGGTGATTGACGCATACTGAAAAATGCGTATGAAATCGGCACTTAAGGCTATAGATGAGAGGGTATGCCGAGTGGTATTAAATAGTTGGAGTCCACCTACTACCTTAGTTAAAGAAAATATGATTCCAAAACCTGTAGTTACATGGGGTGAGGCTGAGCATATGTTAGTAAATTATAACTCACGTGGTTTAAATGCTCTATTTTAGTCTATCACCTCGGAGGAATTCTGTCGTATTATGACTTGTAAATTGTCTAAAGAGGCTTGGAACGTACTCCAAGTCACCCATGAAAGAACTAGTGTTTTTAAGGCTTCCAAACTCCAAAACACCACCCCTTAATTCGAAACCATTAAGATGTTAGAGAGTGAGACCTTTGATGAGTTTAACATTAGACAATGAAACATAGTTAACTCATCTTTTAACTTAGGAGAGAAGATATTTGACAACCGAGTAATCACGAAATCTTAAGCTCATTGCCTGAAAGATTTAATTAGAAAGTGATGATTTTGAATTCTTTGGGTACTCTAGATTTTACGAAAATTGAAGATCTTGTAGGTGGATTACAAACTTATGATATTAACATGTTTTCCTCCAAGACTGAGAAGAAGAAAGATAAGGGCATTGATTTTAAATCCCAGAAGGAAGAAACACCTGTATCAGATAATGAGTCTGACATCGAGTCCGGAGATATGGCCTTGATAGAAAAGAAATTCAAGAAATTTATCAAATTTCATAAAAAGTCGAAAGATGTGGAAAAGTTGAAGAAAAAAATATATAACAAGGCCGATCGCTTCCCTAAAAATATTAATGATAACTTTAAGAGGGTTGAATCGTAAAGATGTTAGTTATGGAGGTAATTATGGAAAATGGGTAAGAAATCCAAATGCATATAATGCCACCCTTAGTGATAGTTATCCGTAAAGGGGAACCAGTTCCCCCATTAAGAGCAGCTTCACCGCATTAATGGCTAATCATATGATCATTGATGAAGAATCTTCCGATGAAGATAATTCTAACTATGACACTTTCGAGGCCATTGTGGTTGAATCCCAAGTGAGTGATGGTATTTTGAGTGGAGAAGAGAATGGGGATGAAGAAGAGGAGGAGGGGAGTGAACTCCAAGTATACTTCCTTGAGTTGTATGTGGAAATTTTGAGAGTAAAGAAAGCTAACTTGAAGTTGGAAGATAAGTTGAAGGAACATGATGTAGGGAATGATGATAGTGCCTTGATTAAGAATATTAGTGAATATGAGAGGACACTTCGAGAGAAGATAGGGTATGTTAAGTGTGAGAGAGATAACCTTCCTGGTTTGATAAAGGTTTTAAAGAAAGAGATTCTAGAGTTTAAGTAGTCTAGGAATTTACTTGAGTCTCAGATAATTAAGCTTGAAGAGATGTTGAGAGACTTGAGTAGTGTCAACTTTGATTTGGAATCTAGGTCGAAAAAGTTGGATAAAATGTTAGGCACCGTCCAAATCTGTGATGATAAGTGTGGAATTGTCTTTGATGATAAAAATGATTTCGCTACCCAAACCAGGACCAAGTGTTTAAAGGAGTCGAGAATTGCTAGGAACAGTCATAAAAGTCAACCCTTAGGGAACACCCCTCGCCGCGTCTACACTTGCACATATTGTAGTAGGAAAGGGAACCCTAGGAGTTTTTTTTATGATCTTAAAAACGGTCTTAGAAAGTCTAAGACTAGATTCACTGAGAATTAAAAAGCCTTTAAGCGTCATGTTACACATATGTGGGGTTGAGAAATCAGATTTGGAGACTTTACATATTAGACTTGTTAATTCTCTTTGGCTTTCATATGATACTTCGCATGTTATATCTAATGGTTGATTGTGTTTGCACGTTTATATACGCTAGCTTATGCACTTCATGATGTATTTATTTGCTAGTTGTATGTTATTTGAGTCTTTTGTATTTTGATTTTTCATTTATCGAGTCATATTGAAAAATACAAAAAGATTTTGTTTGTGTTTTGAGTTAGTTTGTTTTCAAATTGATATTTTTCTTTTAAATTTTTTATAAAAACTCAAAAGATTTTGTTTTTGTGTATTTTAGTTTTGCGCATTTTGTGTGTCATATTGGTGTATTTGAATCATATTCATTCCATGTTATCCATGTGACTAGGACATTTGGTTATGATTATCAATACTTGGATTGTTCTTAATCATGCTTGCCTGGAATTGTTTCAAACTTTATTTGCTTTACAGATTTAACTTTTTATATGCCTTCGCACACACATGCATGAGCTATTTTTGAACGTTAGATTCATATGTTATATTTGAGTTACATGAGATGTTCTCCCATGAATCTTATCATCTACATATTTATGACTATGGGGGATTTGTGCACCTAAGAAATGTTTCCCGTGAGATTGTTTGATTTTACTGAGAATGTGAGGGTGCATAGGAAAGGGCTACGGAAGGAGAAAATATCGTTTACGAGAAAGCCACCATTGGCAAGAGCCAAGTGAAAATATTTAAAGGCAATAAAAATACAAAAATTTCAAAGGTCTACTTAGTTTGTTTTGTTTAATTTTCAAAAGTCCTATCTTCAAAAGAATTGAGTGAAAAGAAATATAATATATGTTTAGCTTTGGAGGATGTTATTATTGAAGATCAACGGGTTTGCACAATGAATCCTAGTTATGCTTATTTTATCATAACACTATTGATTTGTATAATCATCAATATTCTAGGTTTGTGTGTATTGTGCTTGTTTGTTCATAGAGTTCACTTTATCTTATCATTTGAGGCCAAATCTTAGTTTGATAAAATTTTATGATCAAATAGAATTCCTTGAACATATTTGAGTGTTTGGGTCATAGTTCATTTTTATCTAGTTCACACCCATTCATTCCATCCCACATATTTAGACATATCGATACTATGCTAGTGTGTAAAGCTTATGTGTTTGTGTCAAGTTTTGTGAAATTTTATACCTATATATATGTCGGTTTATCATTGGTATATTTTGCATATTTATATATATGGTATGGTTTTGTTTTATTTTGAGTATTTGTGTTTGCATTTAGTCCATATTTTCCATATGCTTTATCTTGGGATTTTTCTTAGCATACAATATGAACATATTGGTATCTCTTAGTGTGTGCATTGAAATTTCAAATCGGTATCATACTTCATGAATTATTCATATTGGTATCATTTTGCTTCGATATTGATATTATTTGATCACTGTTTGGAAGATTTGCGCTTGTCTTGCCATGTAGTGTTTTTGTTGCACTCTATAGCATTACATGATTTTATTAGTTCCTTCCTAATTCTCGTTGTACCATGTTCACACATTTAGGGGAGATTTGGTTTATGGGTGAGAAATAGTTATATGCATTCTTACTTTGTCTATTCCTTAACAAAAAGGGGGAGAAAAGATATCTTTCCTTTCATGATTATGATATCTTTATCTTAGCAAGAGACATATTACCTAGGTTGAGATTATTAGACATAGTTAGAATTTTATTCATATGCAGATTTTATACTTGTTATATTCTCTTTGCATTTGAAGGTTTGTCTAAGTGTGTAGGTTTACAACTTATGGTAAATTTTTTCAAGCGAGCAAAGCTACTTAGCATTTGTGTCTGTTGAGCGTTTGTACTTTTTCCTTTTGGGGATGGGAATTGAGTCTTTTTACAGAGCTTGACGGCCCATAGGATTTTTTGTTTAGTTTTGTTCCAGAATATCCAAAGGAGGTTATTTGTAAGGATAAATTTTGAATCGCGTCAATTTGTTTGTAATTGGCTTAATTCCGATAAAAACATTTGAGTCATAAGTTAGTCTTTGTATTATATATCTTATAAACATATGATATGTTTGATGAAGACCTAACAACCAAGCTTCAAATATGGATATATATCATGGTATGTTTTTCATACCTAGTTTATCTTTATGTTTCCCGAGGATCTCGTAAGGTATGAATGGATTTTGAATATGATCCTTGGATATATTTATGGGTATTTGTTTTTAAACAAAATTATTTGAAACTATTTTTGAAGAAAAATATTTTTTGGTTTATGAATTCGTTAGAACGATGTTAACACCTAGCTAGAATGAAATGGACATCTCGTTCGAACGAAGGTATGAACTTGTTAGAACGAACTTTTGAACCTCGTTGGATCATGCATCTAACGAACATCAATTGGTCACTCTCTGTCAAACAAAAGGGCACCCATTGGAAGATCGTTAGAATAAGAAATCCTTTTCATTCGAACTAACTTGTATATGTTTGGAACGAAGTCAAATTTTCGTTCGAACGAACTAAGCATTTTCGTTCAAATGAACCTGTCGCCTCGAAATTTGTGTTTTTTTAATTTATAGGCATGTTGGACTCAAAATTTTAAGAACTTTTGGCAAAAATCAAATAACTAAAAATTAAACAACTACCTGTTTATCAAAGCTCTAAAACCCTTGTTTCACCGAAATAGTTTAAAGATCCAATTTTTATCTTTCTTATGCTTTGAGATAATTGTTTTGGGCACAAAAAATTTATTTTTTGGTCATATTGAGAGAAGAAGTTTCACGTGGTTGACTCCTTACTTGTATTTTGTTGTGCTGTAGTGAAGAAGTGGTGTTCTGTATTTTGATTCTGTAGACGGTTATTAAGCCTCATCGGTGGATACCGAGTTGTGTGGTTATTCGCGTGCTATGACTGCTTGCATTGGTGAAAACCTACGTTGCACAGTGGAGGAGAGGTTGAAGATAGAAGAGCATCCATTCTTTCAAGGGAGACGAGTCGTTAAGTCTGTCTATTATCTAGTCTTTATAAAACCTTATCATAGTGATCTGTTTGGATGGTTCATCCGAGGTTTTTCCATTTGTGGTTTTCCTAGTATATCATCTCATTGTGGATGTTTTACTTATTTTATTTGCTTATCATTTGGATTCATGATTTATGTTGAAAAGATAAAATTGGGTAAATCGGTTCTTTGCAACAAACGGTTTAATCCGAAGAACAATTTTTATTGGGTTAAATCCTTTAAAAAAAATTCTTTAAAATTGAAAAATATAAAAATAGAATTTATGTTTATGACCATCCCTGCCTAAATAATGTATAGGTCCTTTTCATTTTTCATCTTGGTCTTTTGGATGTTGGACAATATTTCACACAACATTCTTATATGGCTAGTGGAATGTTTGATATGTAAGGATAATAAGGATTTTTTTGGGTTTTGGGGGCTTTTGCCACGGAATAGCCAAATAGAGAGATTGAAATGTAAAATTTTTATTATTGTATAATTGGATATATTCTTTAATAAATTTGAGATGTTGAGTCAATCAAGTCAAATCAATTTGAGTCTTATTGAGTGAGGTGCGGTATAGACTAGGTTAGATTTACTTAAAAGATGAAGATTGAAGATCAAGCACCATTGCTCAAGTTGAAGAAATCCTATCCGTACATTCAATTAGATATTGGAGATGTATCCTTTTACATGATTGTGGTATTACAAGTTTAATCACACACATGCACGTTTTTTTATGAAACGATTTTTTTCAAATTGCACTTGTTTTCAAAATGTGAGAGTATTTGAAACAAAAAGGGATTCAAGTGACTTTTCTAAAAGTCTCAGAGATTTAAAAATGCTTTAAAACATTTTGGAGATTGTCTAAAAGTCTCTTTTTGATTTTGAAACTCTTTTGAATGGTATTTGAACAAGATTGCTCACACAACTGCTTTTTATAGGTGTGCGCATGGCTCCGTTCGCAAAGATCCTCTTTGAGCCCGTGCGCATGACCAATGGTCGATGTGCATACTAGACTTCACTCTGGGAATGGATGAATCTAACTATACGCACATGACAACCAATTTTATGAAAATCTTTATAAATAGCCATCTTTCATTCTAATCGCAGTGAGATCTGAATACCTCCACCTCTAAAGAGAGAGGTATCCTTCCACCTCTGTGGGTGAGTTATCCTCAAGAAAATCCATAACCTTCCCCGAATGTACCCCACAAAGTTGGTCTCCATTAAGGTCTTAAATAACTAGGCGGCCTCACTCACCATGAGCATAACACCTTCATATAAAGGTTTTATAGAACTGACAACCCTATTGAACCTTACCTTTTTGGTCATTTTTGCTAAAATTTGCATCGTTTCCCTACTCTAATAGGTTGTGGATTGAATGGACATAATTCTCATGTCCTTGCTAGCCGAAACATATCACATCGTCTACTCTGGGAAAACTCTTAGGGTTTATCCCCTACGCGATTCCTTTCATTGGCGAGGCCTCCCTATTTGGGTCAACGCTACACTGTCTCAACTTACTGGAATACTTTGGACTCGACCTTTAAAATATTAGGGACTCTATCCCTATAATAGTTATAATTCTCTTACTAATGTAAGAGGTTTATTTCGACCACCCGAGCGGAAGTGGTGAATAGAAGGTTACCTAGTAACACATGTCAAACCCTTCACATAAGTTTTTTGCCAACTAAAAAAGTATTTCTCATACTAATTGATAATGCGAACATCCTTTTTTCCTTTGTATCAATCTCTCCTAATGAAGAAAGATAAAGATAGTTGAACTCTCCTCCTACCAGCTACTACGCACTTGCACAGATGAGGTCTTCGAAAACTTATTCCTATGCCATTATAGATGGTGAGTGAAAATATTTATATTAAAAGGATATGCTAAGAACTTGCTAAAGGTCTTGCGTACAAAATCTCTTAAATCCCAAGCAAAGTCGGCCTCATGTGTGGCACATCTCGCATATGAAATCCAAATAAGGAACACTCCCAATACACTTGGTCTATTCGAGGCGTTCATTAGGAAATAATGGTGTGAAACCCCCAAAACAGTCGTTGTTATAGATGATACGGACCCTAAATAGTAAGTCTCTAATGTAATCAAAGAATGCAATGTGGAAAAGTGATGGACGCACTCAAGATCCTTAGAACACTAGAACCTGAAATGCTCTGATACCAAATGTGACACCCCGTAAAGTCCGTAAGTAGATTGATCAGGTCCAATATAAAAATCACATGAATCAAAAACTCTTGGTAACATTCTCAACATAAGAAATAATCAAAACTAGAGGAACAATGACTAGATAATGAAATGTTGAATCAACACAAAGCCATCTTAGATACCAACCACTGCTATTACAACATAATCCATCTCTGAATGTAAAATATGACCATACCAAATTCCAACTTTGAATATAAGCATACATGTACAACCTGGCTGAAAATTAAAGAGTACAATAAAGAATGAGTTACACTTGATCAACTCCTACAATCCTTGGAGTAAAAAATGGGACATCGCGAGAGATGCTCCTCTGATAAACTAGGATCTATAGGAACTACTGCAACAGGTACGTGTAAAAATAATTTTAAAAAATGTAAATAACAAGCGTATGTATAATAAGACTATAATTGAATTTGGGCCACATTATAACTACATATACTGCTCTCGTGTTTTAACATATTTTAAGTCATTGCTTACCCAACCCAATAGCCTAAAATATCAAGTGGTTCTAAATTCAGAACCCATATGTAGCCCATACGATTAAAGTCTTACAACATCATTCTTTAATATTTATTGTTAACTAGAATTGGTTAATACCTTTCAATAGAAGGCATATGATGTACTAAGGTCTCAACTCAAACCATAAGGTACTTCTCACAAAATAATCATGATACCAATAACAGACACATATATAAAATCTATCCACGTTTATCTATCTCATACCGAAAATGCAATATACACATCTTTTGTATAGGTAATACGCAAATCTGGAACATAGGTATGTAGGTGGGCATCCCTACTATAATTCATGTACATCTTTAATATAGCATATAAATCGGTACAACTATCTATGGTAACGCTACACATTAATCACATATGGTAGGAGAAAGATTCTACTCACGTCTAATGTCTATACAAAGATATAACCCCCGGTATGTACAAATAAATGAGCATCTCTCGCGCCCACAATCACGAAGGCCTACTCTTATTGCCTTCGGGGATCTCTCACATATACTACTATAGTCTTAAGTCATACCAAACCCGAGACCTCATCATGATAAGGGATAAATCATAACTTCTACCCATCATTTAGAAGGCCTACCATACCTAAGAGTTATGAAAGAAATATCCCCATAAACCATCTCAATCGCGGGTAACTAGGCGTGTGACCCAGGGGTAAATATGACCAAGGAAGATCTCGTCTACTCACCGGGGTACCGACGCAGTCCACGTCGCACGTGCCTCATCAAGGAATTCCTCCTACTGCACTTGCTAATGAGACCTCACACATGGTATACATTTCACATAAAACACGCAAGTGATCACAATCCTCACTAACGGTTTTAAGCAAACATATACATAAAACTCGTTAACGGGTTAAATTTGACACATACATAACCCTCACAAATGGGTTAAGGTACATAACCCTCCCAAAGCAATCGATTTATATCGTCATCGCTATCATAAAAGTGTATGACAAATCTTTAACCTTGTATTTCTCCCATAATAAATTAACCCTAACCTCCCAGGTTCCTAAACCTAGGCATAGTCTCACCCTACCATACCTTAAAAAATCCATATGTCAAATATATTCAATCTCAATTATCCCTTGTCCAATCTCCTAAGGCATTGTGTCTAAGTATCAATCCCTACCTAATTTTTATAAAACCATTGACTATGATAATTGCCCTCATTAGGGATTTTTAATCAAATTCCTAATCTCATCCAAAGTATATAATCCAACTTGACTATCACAATATCTCCCCTGCATCCCGTCAACAACCCACTCCTCTATAACTTCCTAATTCCTAATAACATCCCATTCTACTATTTTTTAAGCCGATATCCTATACATAGCATAATCTTTTTTTTATACCAACAATTTCAGCATTATTCCAATAACCTCGAAGACCTATCCTCAAAATCTCACAAAATTAGAATTCATACCCATTCTATAAGTATAGGAAAACTTAAGTCCAAACAATTTAACTATAAGTCCCAAAACCTAAGAATCCAACCACACAAAAAAAAGCCTAAAGTAAGCAAAACCTGCTACTGTCGATCAATCGATGACCAAGTGTCGATTGATCGATCCACTCAGAACATCCCCAATTCTCCTTTGTTACGAGATTGTCCATTTTTAACCCCTATTTTCTCTCTCTAACCTCCATTAATGAACCCCAAAACTTTATCCCAGAACCAAATCAACATTCAAATGATAAAAACACATCATCAATGTAATAAAAACCTATTTCCATCATTAAATTCCAAATCTACACCATGATTCAAATAAAAACCCAATTCATAATCCAAGAACCCTAGCTTGAACAAATTTATCAATTAACTAATGATTGCATGGGATCAATTCACACAATCAGAGGGCTTTTAACTAATTGGCAATAGAAAAAATGTTATAATCATATTCTAACAATTTTAGTTTCAAATAATGAGAGAATCAATCAAATTAGTAATGAAAAGTACCCAATAACTATCTAAACTATGTTAAGGTTAAATTTAATCAAATTAGCCATTGCAAAAATATTTAGGTCGTGAGTATATTTAGATTTTAATGAACAGATACAATATTAACACGCATATAATCATAGTCATATTCTATATAAACCTGGCTCATGATTTGTGGAGAAAAAACAACCCAAATCTCCCACTTTCTTATCTGCTCTCCATTATCCTTCTCTTTCTGGACTTTAGGTATTTGATAAATGTGTTTTGTGATAAAAATGAGATGGCTAATAACCCCTCAAACCATTTAACCCTAAAATTGGGGTTGGGGCCCAAATGTGCATCACCTAAAAGAGCCCAAAAATAACTCCAAATGACTTAAAACCTTGCCTGAGCATTATACTGGCCTAGTAGGCCTTTAAACCATCATTTTAAACTAAAATTGAACATTCTACGTGTCCAAAAATACAATTATCGAATGTACCGAAAACAAATAACTAACAACCCATTTATATAATAATTACCCGATAAGAGTCCAAATATAATTAAATTAATTAATTAATCACAATGTCTTAAATCCAATTTCGAAACTAATTTAATTAAAACATATAGATATAATTAGTGACATCTCTAGTTATAAAAAGCACACGTAATTAATTTTTTATTCATTTTAATAATTCATAGAAAATACAGGGTATTACATTAAGAAGTTACGCTTGTGGCGAGTGGGCCACCTAGTTATTAGATGCCTCAATCGTAACCAACTTTTTGGGGTACCTACGGAGGCTGGTTATAGGTACGTTTATGGTTCACGTGCATGATTATGTCTTAGCCATTGAGGATTTTTCATTCTTTATTAGTAATGTGTGGGATACAATTATGAGGTATACATATTTCCTTTGAACTTTAACCAGGAGGGATAAATTTTACGTCGTGATTATAGAGATGTGGCAGGTTGTTTGGTCGGCTTGGTTTCATCTAATTTGTTTGCTTTTAGATGAATGTCATTGTATAATTAGTGAAATTGTGTTCATAGCTATGACTTAAGTTTATATCGACTACCGAGGGTAGGCTTTCATATGCCATTTTGGGTCGAGTTTTTCTCTGGTTAGTTGTTCTTAGGATCTGGAGAAGGTCTGGCACACTTTAGTGTATTAGTGTGGGTACATTAGAGGAGATTTCTATTGTATAGATGTGTCAGCAATAATCCTAGGTTATTCTAATCTTTAGTTTTTTGGGGTGTTGATTTATAACCTTCATAAGGGTTTAATTTTTCCTTGGATTTGGCACTATCATTAGATCCACAACGAAGGCATTTTATGGGATATACTTCGCCCAGTATGGTAGAGATGTCGTGGGAGCAGACACCACAATTTTTGAGTTAGTTGAGTATTCGTGGATGACGTTACAATGTGGAAGATCCCCAAAGAGGGATGGTTCACTAAGTGGATATGTGAACCACCTGGAGCAAGATAAGGTAGAGATATCAGATAAGTGTTTGTTGTTACACATCGGTGACCTGTTAAAATAGTTGAGGAGAGTGTGTCCTCCAAGCAAGTGAAATTAGTTCGAGTTATCATCAGTGATGCAATCGGGAGGAGAATATCTCAAAGGCAACCTTCTATCACAATATAGAGCAGGCGCATCATTTGGTGATTTTTGATCGTATGAAGGAGTAGTTCTCTATGATTTGCGACGATATCTTGGTGGAGTGGGAATAATGTAGTGGTATTATCAACTCCCAAATACATTATTAGGGGTATAAAAATTGTATTTGGAATATGTTCCTTTCTTCGTTCGATGATAAAATAGGGTTACATTTTTCGGGGATTTTTTTTCGATGGAGAGGGATCCCAACTACGAGGGGTAGCATTGATCAAGGCACCATTATAAAGATGATGAGGGGTACATAAGAATAAAATCTTGCTCATTTGATTGTAATAGGGTTCAGGGGGGCTAAGGAGGACACAAGACCATTTGGGGTCATTAGAGTTAGATCGATTAAGTTGTTTAGAGCTAGGCGCTATTAACCATTAGTGTTTGGATGTGTACAGAACACCCTGGAGGATAAGGTGTTCATAGTAGAACATGTGTTATTATAGGGACAAGCAAAGGAAATTCAGGACGAGCGGAAACGTGGTTTGGAGCTTCAGGCGAAAGATCAGGTGTTGTGAATGAACTCTCCAGCGTGGGTAATTATGGAGTTCAGGTTCCTATAGGGGATAGGAAACCATATGCGAAGTTCCTTTTATAAGTCTTAGATAGGGTGAGTCCGGTTCCATTTAACCTCACCTTATCACCATTAGGGTGCATAATGTTCGCGAGCATAAAATGGAGGGAGTTCCTGAGGGACCAGTTGGTATTTTAATGGCTAGACTAGTTGGTTTAGAATATAATCTAATGCGGTCTCTGATATGAGAGATCATAGGGTATGCTAGGTAACCGAGTGAGTAGACTCTTTTTTGGTAGGGTGAGGATGCTACAGGCAAGATGTTCTTAGACTTTTGACTAAGAATATAATGAATTGGAATTTTCAGGAAAAAATTCCTTGTTTAAGGGGGTGACTGGGGAGGTCATTATTTGTGTATTCATCTGTTATTTAAATTGGTTTTGAAAGTGAATTTAAGACATGACGATTAATTAATTAAATTAATTAATATTTGGACTCGTATTGAATAATTATTAAAGAATTGAGTTGGTAGTTATTTGTTTTGGTTATATTGAATAATTGGCTTTTGAGATGCGTGGAATGTCTATTTTTAATTTAAAATGATGGTTTAAAGGACTATTTGGTTAGTATAACGATCGAGCAAGGTTTTATGTCATTTGGAGTTATCTCTGGGCCTTTTAAGTGAGGCCCATTTAGCATCCAAATCCAATTTCAAGATTAAATGTGTTTGGTGGTTATTAAGTCTCATTTATCATAAAACACAAGTAGGAAGGACTAGAGGGACAAGATAAAAGGAACACGAAGAGAAGATGAGAAATTAAGAGATTTGGCTTGATTTTCTCCACAAATTATGAGGGAAGTATATATAAAATATGATTATGATTGTTTATGTGTCAAATTTGTATCTATTCATTGCAAATCGAAATCAAATTACATTGCAAACTTAATTTTAGATAATTAAAAAATTAATTTCATAATTAAATTAAGTAAGATAGTAATTAGATTGATTTCCCCTTTATTTTGGTTGATTCCTTCATGAACCTGGATTAAAATTAATAGATAATTATTTGGATATATTTTATTGTGTAAATCATCTAAAAACCCTATGTTTAATTGAATCAATTCATGAAAACACTAGATTTTTGTTAAAATTGATGGAACTAGGATTCTTGAGTGAAAAGTAATCTTGTTAATTTAGATTAAAACATTTAGATTTGATGTTGTTGTAATACCCCATACTTTTATAGATATTTAAATTACATAAGTGGATGTAATTTGGAAATTTGAGGAATTACTATGAATAATAATTTTTGGAGTTTATAAGTGTTGGGTGATTTTCGATGTATGTTACATTTACTTTTGGGACTAAGTAAGTGAGTTGGATTATTTTAATTACATGTCGCAAGTGGGTAAAGCGACAAAGGATAATATTTTATTTGAAAAATACGCATATTGAAATGTATTGGGTTTAATTAGTGAATTGTAGTTAAGTGACTCAGATGGAGATTTCAAGTGTACGGTTGGTTTCAGAATGGGTGAGATAGTCAGAATAGAGTATTCGGGAGTAGCATTTAGGTTTCGGAGATTTTTGGACTAATAGGGACTCACAATTGAGTAAACGAGTCATTTTTGGGTTTATAAGGGATAAACCCTTATTCTATCTTATAAGGACAAGAGAGAGAGAGAGAGAGAAAGAGAAAGAAAGAAAAGAGAGAAAAGAAAGAAGAGATGAAAGGAAAAGAAAGGGGATTTGGCCCAAACTCCGCGGGATTCTACTCGAGGTCGTCGGATTTTATTCACGAGACAAGTGTTTACTTGCTTTATTGATTTCAGTGTGTATATCTCATATTCTAGTTGGTAAACTAGATAATTTTGGGTTAGATACCTTAAAATAAATTTTGGAAAATTTGATTTTGAAATCACATATAGATGTGTTGTTAACTCTTGATGATTTATAGTGATAAACCCATATTAATGAGGTGTATAGAGGATTAAAAATGGGTTAAAATGATAAGTTAGGGTTTAATGGCTATAGGGTGTAAATTTAAGATAAATGGTTTGATACCACAAATAAATTGATGTGTTAGTTATAAACCAGTGTTAGGATAGTTATAGTGTTGTAGGTTGACATTAGAAACCATAAAAATGGAGATTGGGTTGATATTTGGGATTTTTGGAGATTGATAAATCGCCCAAACAGTGCCCTCCGAACAGGGTGAATCGAATCGGGTCTAGACCGAATTGATTCACATAAGGGGATCTGTGAGGTTGTCTCAGGCCGAATTGATACGAATTGAGACCGAATTGATTCGCCTTTATGGACCTACTTGCAGAGCACTTTCCGAATCGATTCGGATTGAGACCGAATCGAGTCGCCATCCCAAATCGATTCACATTTGGGGCGAATCGATTCGTCCTTACTGAATTTGTCAATTTTCCTTCTTTGAATTTAGGGGGAGTTAAATTAGATCTTGAAGATTATTATGGGGGATTATATTAATGATATTAGGACTCCGAGATGATGGTATTGAGGGTAAGTGAACCTTGAGATGAAAGAGGGAACCTCGGGTTCATTTAGTGTATAATCCGACGTTCGAGAGAGAGAGGTCTTCGGTAAGTGTGTAGAGATATTTATGCGGTTAGAATGAATATGGGTTGAATGCATTTGAGAAAATCCTAGGATGCGATTAGGATGGAATCTAGGATGTGATTCAGGTGCTGATCGATGAAGGGCGACCACGGAAGGCCGTTATGAGGGAAGTAGAAGGTGTGGCTAAGTTTGAGCTGTTAGTTCAAGTCTTGGATGAGGAACGTAGTAGGTCACTCCCCTTGTGGCATTGGTATAGATTAATGTAACAACTACTAGAGTGTAATAGTTATAATTATACACGTACTGCTATAGTAGAGAGTGGTACTAAACTTTACTTGCCCAGTGAAGTTAAATTGGGAAAAGGTTAGGAAGGTCTTTTGTAAGAACCCCACGTTGAAGTTTAAATTATACAGAGGCAGTGTAACATTATCTAGTGGAAGTATAAGTCTCATAAGCTTAGTCTTAGAGCAGGGTATAGAAATACCCAGATCTAAAATTTTGAGTAAAATTTTTTCACTCGTTGGAGCAATGTTGAAATGGTGGGAACGGTGGTCACCATATTTGGGGGAGTAGAATGTTTTGCTCACAGAGGAATCTTATGAATGGTTTTAGCCGTTAATTCCTTTGGTTTATCAAAAATGAAGAAATTTAAATTTCTGAATTATTCACATAAGGATCGGCCAGGGGCCGATAGTGAACAAGAGTTATATGGTTATGTAAACTTTCTACTAAATTAAGGTAGGTACAACGAGGAGAGGGTCCTTCAGTGGAATGATAGGCTCACTGTGTTCATGAAACCCCACAGGTGGACATCCACCCAGGGATTCATTGAAATAGGGCAGTTGAGGCCGGTAGTGTAGTTTCCTTTTAGACGAAGAAGTTAAGGGAACTATGAAGGTGATTGTCAGGATCGAGGCTATAGAGTCTGGGATACTGATAACCTTAACATGGTCAACGTGGCCATAAATGGGAAATGTTGTAATGTTGAGGGTACAACCACACGCTTTGATCTTGCCCGATATGATTTAATGGATAAGACTAGGGTGCCTAGATGGGCAATTTATTAAAGTAGTTTTTAGTTCAGTTAAGACAAGTGTTCTGTATCTTGGAACCATTTGGAGCAGCCAGGGTAGTTGGCAAGAATGTTGTTATGAGTTTCACCTCGTATGAAGGAGGTACATTCTGTGTGGCAAGATTGAGTCACAGTATTTTATTAGCCCTAGATTCGTGTGTGTGATTCGAGTTTACTAGTAGTATCGATAACATTATATAGTGCATGTCTATATGTTTTTTCATGGAAGCAGGGTTCTATTTTTCTTCATTCGCTGTAAAAGCGGGTGTTGATATTTTGAATTTATATTTGGTTAGTACTTTTCATTTATGTGTGTTATATGAGTATGGTACTATTATAAGTGTAATGTATTTGTGAATGATCGGAGCGATAACATGCTAATGATTGCAAGACTATAGTATCCGCGATTCCGGGGTGGAACTGGTTGTATTTGTGATATCTCACATGGATATGGGTTTATCTCGCCTTTATTATATGTTTGGATGGAACTTCGGTGAGTAGATGTTTCACTAGAATGACTGTCGTGCATGGGGACCTTATAAATATGATCTAAGGTATACATGATTTATTATTTTACATGTTTTACGCTGACATACCTCCACGACTGACAAGGTTAAGTAGTAGTGTATCGGAGGGGTTCCATGTTTGGATTTCACTTTCGAGACACTCCACGCATTAAACTTTACGACGTTGTAAGTGGAAAGATGTTATTGTAGGCTAGGATGTTGGTTTTGATGATAAATTAGCTGAGAGTCATGTGATAATTAAAGGCTTATGGAAGTAGAAGTGTTGTGGAAAAGCTCATTAATTTTTCTCACACGGAAAATATCTGGGCGAGGCAAGGTAAAGGAAGTCGGGTTGAGGCTTATATCCAGGCATTGAATTGAAGGCAAATTAAGAGGAAATAGGTTTTGGGTATGATGTTCATAACACTTTTGCAGAAAGTAGGCACCCCGATTAGTTAGACTTTCCATTTCACCAAGATGGAAGAACATAGTGGTAGAAGTGCGTCACTAGGTTAGCAAGGTAGGATTTAAAACGTATCGATGGTGTACCTTAGGCCGTTATGTCTCGATGACCGACGATGCGAGGGATTAGTGTAACGGGAGCATTTTTTGTTTGGATTTCACTTTGAGAGACGTCTCATGCATGAAACCGAGAAAATATCAGAAATTGAGAGAGGTCTTGGGCACTAGGGACATAGTTAAAATAGTACTCATTTTTACATGTGTAGGAAACACATCGATTGTTGTTAGGAAGTAAGCCTAGTGGGTCATGTGGTGCTGTTTTAGGAAGATTATAGTGCGTTAACCATGAGAAGATTGGCAGGTTAACTTTAAGAAGGATTGGGTTTTCAGGAATAGGAAGAATGTAATCTCGAGTAACTCGTGGCACCAGGCCGAAAAGAAAGTGAGGTCCTTTTTTTAGAGAGAGTGTTACGTCTGTGATGTTTGCAATAGTGGTGCTGATAAGCACGGATTATAGGGTGTGTGCATACCTTGGTAAGTTGATTTTTTATATATTGTCCTAAATATAGGAGGCACATTATATAAAGTTGAAGAATATGCATTGGGGAAGTTATAAATGAGATTGGAGTTTGTTGGATGGAATGTCATAGGAAACACGCGATAATCCAATTGTATAGGTACAATAAGAGGTAGCATGCCCAAAGTAAGCGATGTGACTGACGAAGTAGTTAAGCGTTAGTGTAATTTCCATTTTAAGGGAAATTCGATGTCCTGTTATAGATGATCGGACACTTAGTGTCGTGGTTCTCCGGTGGGAACTATAAGTTAGAGCGGCAATTATGGGCTCGTTTTCTTCATATGTGGTTATAGAAGCACTAGGTGAGACGTTTCATCATTAGAATTAAACTTATGACCGAGGTAGTGTGTTATCATATAGAGGTTTAGTTAAAATTGTGGTTAAGCTAGTGCATTAAAATAGGCCTTGAGATAGGTGGTTACAATGAAGGAGTATATGGTAGTGTGCCACTGGGATAGTACCATTTGACTTTTGTGCACTGGGATGTAGTATGATTATCAATCCTAGGTTGGTAGTACCGGTCGTATTCAAATTTCGGGGATGAAATTCCATCGGGGGGAGGGGGGAGTATATAATACCCTGTACTTTTATAGATATTTAAATTACATAAGTGTGTGTAATTTGGAAATTTAAGGAATTACTGTGAATAATAATTTTTGGAGTTTATGAGACTTAGATGATTTTCGATGTGTGTTACATTTACTTTTGGGACGAAGTAAGTGAGTTGGATTATTTTAATTTCATGTCGCAGTTGGGTAAAGAGACAAAGGATTATATTTTATGTGGAAAACACGCGTACTGAGACGTGATAGGTTTAATTAGTGAATTGTAGTTAAGTGACTCAGATGGGGATTTCGAGTGCATAGTTGGTTTCGGAATGGATGAGATAGTCAGAACAGAGTATCCGGGAGTAGAATTTAGGTTTCGGGGATTTTTGGACTAATAGGGACTCGCAATTGAGTAAACGGGACATTTTTGGGTTTATAAAGGATAAACCCTTATTCTCTCTTATAAAGGCATGAGAGAGAGAGAGAGATAAAGAGAAAGAAAGAAAATAGAGAAAAGAAAGAAGAGAAGAAAGGAAGGAAAGAGGAAGAGAAAGGGAATTTCAGCCCAAACTCCTCAGGATTCGACTCAAAGTCGTCGGATTTTATCCACGAGGCAAGTGTTTACACGCTTTATTCATTTAAGTGTGTATATCTCATATTCTAGTTGGTAAACTAGATAATTTTGGGTTAGAACCCTTAAAATAAATTTGGGAAAATTTGATTTTGAAATCACATAAAGATGTGTTTTTAACTCTTGATGATTTATAGTGATAAACCAATATTAATGATGTGTATAGAGGATTAAAAATGGGTTAAAATGATAAGTTAGGGATTTAATGGTTTTAGGGTGTAAATCTAAGGGAAATGGTTTAATACCACAAATAAATTGACGTGTTAGTTATAAATCAGTGTTAGGATGATTATGGTGTTGTTGGTTTAGATTAGAAACCATAAAAATGGAGATTGGGTTGATATTTGGGATTTTTGGAGATTGAGAAATCTCCCAAACAGTGCCCTCCGAACAGGCGAATCAATCGATTCTCATTAGGGGATCTGTAAGGATGTCTTAGGACGAATCAATTCGAATTAAGACCGAATCGATTCTCCTTTGAGGACCTGCTTACAGAGCACTTTTTGAATCGATATGGATTGAGACCGAATCGATTCTCCATCCCGAATCGATTCGCCCTTGCTGAATTTGTCAATTTTCCTTGTTTGAATTTAGGGGGAATTAAATTTCATCTTAAAGATTATTATGGGGGATTCTTGTTATGATATTATGACTCCTAAATGATGGTATTAAGGGTGAGTAAACCTTCAGTTGAAAGAGGGAACATCAGGTTCATTTAGTTTACAATTCGGGGGACGGACTTAGTGAATGTTCGAGTCGAGCAACGTTCGAGAAAAAGGTCTTCAGTAAGTGTGTTGAGATATTTATGTGATTAGAATGAATATGGGTTAAATGCATTTGAGAAAATCCTAGGATGCGATTAGGATGGAATGTAAGATATGGGCTAACGAGGATTGAGCGACTATCCAGTACGTCTATTCACGACTATTATTATAGGTGATGCGGTACCTATGGAACCAAAATAAGTTGATAGTATACTTATTTGATTATTACGAATTGGTATATTCGGGATTATATATAAATCTTTAAAAAGTGATTAAGGTGTGAGTTATAAATTAAGTAAGAGAATACTTATATGCTATTTCAAATGGGAATATTCGGGGTTATTGGCTATCGCTATAAGAGTTTGTCAATTATAGCCATATATATTGAGAAGTGATGTATATTTTATACGGGATTTATTACTCTATATATATGTGTGTGTGTATATATGATATGATTCGAAAATAAATATATTAGTATGTGAATGGTATATTTGTATCTTAAAGGCTGGTTCCACAGGCTTCCCCCGGCATAGGGTTAGCTAGCCAGTTTATATATTTTCTCTAGTGCGATCCAGGGAGGTTGCGCGATGTGGATGAATCCCCTGGCTTGAGAAGCAAGGAGAGTATATCCCCAGGTCATATGGTCCTGCATACGGGTGCGATATCGTTATTCTACTTTCAGGAGGGAATATGACCGCCTCCACCGTTGTGTATTTTTACAATGACCATGAGTGAGTCTGGCTTAGTACCGTGGTTGATTGAGTAACCCGGATGCGGATAGGAACTATGAGACTGCATCCTCGAGTTATAAATCGGTGGGATGGTTATTATACTTATCATTGTAATAGGTATAATTATACTTGTTGCGTATAGTATATTGCTTGTATATGAAGATGAGATATCATATAACTTTGACTTGTATAAAGAGTAAATTGAATAAGGGTTTATTCTTCTTCTGGGAGACTTATGTCCGGATTAATGCAATGTAAATCGTATATTAAAATGAGAATTATATATTAAAGATCTTATATACTAAAGTGAAAATGGTATTTTAAACTAGTGAAAGTTACGGATTATGAACGGTATAGTTATATATATAGAAACGAGAACTATATATATAGCACATTGATGATTATATCAACTAAAAACTTATGTAATAGCTTATGGTATAACCTATATTATATCACGCAAGGTAGGTGATAGTTATGAGGATTTAGAAAACGGGTGTAATAGATTAGTTAGGCAGGGTTGCTTTACTAGGTTGTTTAAAACGTAAGCATTAGGTGTGCACTATTAGAGGAGGGGTGAGGTGTATCTCACGAGAGTGCGGTACCAATTTAAATATGAGATATTTCATATTTTAAAAACATTGCATTTATGCACTTGCTAATATTTTCAAAACTCGGGCTCTGATCTATTGATCCATTTTCCCCTCTCTTGCTATCTATACATATATAGGTGTCTAGACACAGGAACGTCTGGATGATGATTCCTTACGTTTGGTGCAGCTGATATGGATGCATGCAGGTTTACTGTAGATTCTTATACCATTGTAATCTATATAGGAGGTACTGTAGAAACACTCGGGCTGATAGCCCAACTGTATTCATTTATCCTTTTACCGCCTTTTAGTATGGGAGTCAATTTGGTTGTATTATGTTAAATCGAGTGTTCGGTTATTTTATTTCATTTCAGTTGTTGCTTATATACCGTGTGAATATTTTATTTAGTTGGTTTGGTTAAAAATATTAGTTAAATAAAATTTTGACGCCAGCCTAACAAGTTATTAGTAATTAATTTGGTTTTCGACAGTGATGCTAAGAATGAATATGAGACTCCTGGTTTAATTTGGTATAGAATTGATCATTTGGTATTTTAATAGGCGGGGTGTCACATATTTGATGATGTTAAACCAATTATTTATAAAGGAGGATGGGAATTATACAGTTTAGAGGTTTGTAGGAAGATTTTTGGTTTGGTGTTTTATCCATTTTTGAATTTCGGGCAGCTTTAGAAGTCAGAGGTGCCAAATCGATTTGGGGGTAAGGCAGAATCGATTCGGGCCTAGCAGAATGATTAAGAAAGTTGTTTTATTTGGGGTTTTCTTTGGAAATCTCATTTGTTTACCCCTTATAAACTCTTAGGGATTTCTTGGTGATTAGAATGAGTTGAATTCGATATTTTGTTACATTGGTTGGCATTTTGGAACTTAAGACTAGTTTGATGTGGCCTTTATATTTCTTATACTTGTAGGATTGAAATGAATTCTATTGACTTGAGATTTTTATTATGGGTGTTTGGGCTGTTTTTTATATTTGTGAATTTGGTTGGCTTAAAAGGGCTAATGTGCATATAGGGAATTAGTTTGTAAGCCTAAGAGTGGAATGTTTTTTATTGGAATTTTGGGGAGTTTATAAGTTTGATCTTATTCACTAGGATTTATTTGAGTCATTGTGATGAAAGATTGAGGTGTATATCCTTTGGGAAAGGTTATCATATTCAATGGCTTTATATAAATTAGGTGTGGGTTAATACCTAGACCCGATGCCTTAGGAGATTGGACTAGGGCTAATTGATATTTAATATTGTTGATGTATGTATTTTAGTATAGGGTAGGGTGAGACTATGCCTTGATTTGGGAACTCGAGAGGTTAGGGATAATGTATTATAGGGTGAATATAAGGTTATAGGCATATTATACCTTTTTATGATAGTGTTGGTAGGCTGACCCTCTAGCATTAGGTTTGTATTTTTATGTGATTTAACTTAACCCATTTGTGAGGGTTATGTATGTCTTTGATATAGCCTAATAGTGAGGGTTATAATTACACGTGTGTTTTAATGCAATGCATACCATGTGTGAGTTGTTATTGGCATATGTACTAGAAAAGATTCCATGATGGGATATGTACGATGCATACCACATTGGTACCCTAGTGAGTAGATGTGGATCTTGTTTGGTCATATTTATTACTGGGTAACACGTTTAGGTACCCGTGACTGAGATGGTTTATGGGGATAGTTATTTCATAAGTCTTAGGTATAGTAGGTGTTATGACTGGTTGGTAGACGTTGTGATTTATCCCTTTCTATGATGTGGTCTTAGGTTTGGGATGACCTAAGACTATAATAGTACGTACGTGTGAGAGATCCCTGAAGGTAATAAGAGTATGACTTCTTTATGTGTGGGCACGAGAGATGCTCATTTATTTATATATTTTGGGGTTGTGCCTTTGTATGGATGTTAAACGTGAGTAGAGTCTTTATCCAACTATATATGATTATTGTGTAGTGGTACCAGAGCTAGTTGTACCGTTTTATGTGCTATACTAGAGATGTATATAAATTATAGTAGGGATGACTACCTGCACACTTATGACTAGGATTTGTGTATTACATATACTAGAGATGTGTATACTGCATTATTGGTACGAGATAACCCTATATGAATAGATTTAAGATATGAGCCGAGTATTGGTACCGTGGTTATTTTGTGACAAGTACCTTAGGGTTTGAACCCTTTTTACATCATGTGATTGATATTGAAAGATATTAACCTAGTATAGTTAACGGTAGAGATCGAAGGATAATGTTGTAGGACTTTAATCACATGGGCTACATATGGGTTTGGGCTTTACAACCGCATGATATTTTAGGTTGTTGGGTTGGGTACCTAATAACATAAAATATTTTAAAACATGACAGTAAGATGTATAATTATAATGTGGAACATATTCAATAATAATCATATTATACATATACTTGTTATTTATGTTTTCTCTTAAAAACTGTTTTTACAAGTCCTTATTGCGGTATTTCCTATAAACGCGGGTTAATTGGGGGAGCATCTCTAGCGACGTCCCATTTTTTGCTCCTAGGATTATTGTAGTCGATCAATTGTAGCTCATTATTTTATTGTATTATTTTATTTTCAGTCAGGTTGTACCTGTATACTTATATTTAGAGCTGGAACTTTTGTATGCACACATCTTATATTCAGGGATGGCTCATGTCGCTATTGGCAACAATTGGTATCAGAGTTGGTTTTATATTTTCATTATCGTATTTTTATTCATTTGGTTTGGATTATTTCTTATGTTGAGAATGTTACCAAAAGTTTTTGATTCTCGTGATTTTTTGTTTTAGACCCGATCAATCTATTTATGGGTTTTATGGGGTATCATAAAGCAGCGAGGGGTAATTATAGATGAGAATCGTCTTTCACCATCTATGTCATATCAAATGACTTCGGAGAGGATCAGTAGAAGGAGGAGGAATGAACTAAGAACGAGGAGGAGGAGGAGGAGGAGGAGGAGGAGGAACATAATATAGAAGATGACTCATTTTTTATAACTTTCAACACCGTTTATCCTATGAAGAGGTCGGCATCTCAAGACGACTTTAGGAGGAGGCAAATAAGAAGGGAATTTATATTTGGAAGACTTGACTTTACCCATATTGTATATAATAAAAAGGATAAGACCAATAGACCCTCTATATAGTTGACTTGGCCACCGCTCGCTTTAACCAAAATAAGATGGGCAATTCGACCGGTCAGACCACTCAATATGTAGTTGACACCACGAAGAGGGTGATCCACCTAAGGGAAAAAGAAGTTGAGCTATAACAGTGGAGGGAGATTAAGAGATATGTCGAACATGTCAAGATAGAAAAATAGATAAGTTTTTTTCCTAGCGCTCCTACTCCCCCACCACTTGTGAATTTTAACCGTCTAGTGGTTATCACTACGTCATAAAATAATCTACAACCAACCCTGTTGTCAACTTCTTTTCGGGTTCATCCCTAGACGATCAGTTTCATGAAGAGAAAATAGCCCTTAACGACCGCAGATGCTGCCTATCGTGATCTCGATGTTGGATACTCGATCGCAGAAGACGCTATATTATCGTTTAACATGGAGGCTTTAAGGAAACATTATTTAAAACCCCTTCACAAGAAATGCATTATCACCGTGTTTTGATGAGTTCTATTTCCTTATCTACTTTCTAATTCATGAGATATTTGTCCCATGTTATCGTTTGTTCATTCTCATATTCTCCGAAGACCATGCAAGAGGTGGCCACCAAGACCAACCACCTAGTGAGGAGGAATGATGTTGTTATTAACAAAAAAGGTATTAAATAACACTGTAACTCTAAATAACAAGGATCTGACCGACCTCCAAGCCAAACTAAAATTAGAGACATCCGAAATGACAAAGTTTTGGAGGAGCCCGAATTAACTCAGCTAGAGTTTAATAGGGTCGATAATGAAATGTACTTTTTCAAGAAAGCCTTTGCCCTGAAGAATATGCAAAAGATAATGTTACAAAGGCAAAAATGGGTTTTAGAGGCAAAGAGAGAGTCTGAATTATATAAGGCCTACGATGATGTCTTTGAGGCACTAGTGCAAAAGCTTGCCTCTCAATTGGACTTTCATGAGTATGTTGCCTTCAACCTTGGCTGGGTGGTTGGGATCTAGAGGGAAATTTACCTAAGGGCGATCTAACTTAACTAATCATCCTCCCTTAAAGTGTCATGTCGTAGGGCGATATTATGCCCCCTTGGATCATACTTTTGAGGCGGAGCATGCCATTACTGATCCTTCTACTTCAACTAGTGGAGTTGATGATCCAGCCTTGATATATTCTCCTTTGACAAGTTAAGAGTAAGACAACCCTATCTTTTAGTTTGTTTTTGTCAAATTTTATAGGTCATTCAACCAATTATGTAGGCCTTATGCCATTCTTTTTTATATGTTATGAAAGTACAATTATCCTTCCATGTTTGTCTTTTACAATTTATTCCGTACTTCTGACATAATCAATACTTATTTACTCAATTATGCTATGTACAATAAAATTTTGCAAAAATGACTGTTGAGTTCAACTATCTCTGGTTTGCAAGTTAAAAATTTACTATTTAGCTTACTACCAATTTAAGTTTAACCATATATAAGTTAACTTTCAACCTAATTTATGGTCGATAGTAGTAAGTTTCATTCACCGATTAGAAAAACTTCTGAGTTTATTAATGGGCTAAACTGATTAATTCATCAATCACTCATTAAATATTAATATCATAACTATCAAGTGGGCTTCTGTCTATTCTAGGCTGACTAGCCAATATTCGGCTATACTATTGTTTCCAGGTGTGTTTTCTGTCAAATGTAGGCGACCAACTTGTTTTAAAGTTGTAAAACCCATTTCTTAAGTGGGTTTATGCATGTTCTAAACCAAACATCCCAATTCAGAATGTACCACCATTTTTCAATGGGTTTTGTGCCAAACATACCCAATTATAAGTTGTTGCATCCAATTTATAGGAGGTATTATGTCTATTTTAGGCTGACCATCCTAACTTAGGACGTACCATCATTTTCAGATGGTTTTTATACCAAACATAGGTAACCAACTTATTTTTAAGTAGTACCACATAATCTTAAATGGGTTTATGAAGGATTTAATCTGACCATCCCAACTTGAGAATTACCACCATTTTTAGGTGGGTTTTGTGCTAGAGGTAGGTGACCAACTTATTTCTAAGTTGTACTAACTAATTCTTAGGTTGGTTTATTCATGTTCTAGGATGACCATCCAAACATGGGATGTACCACCATTTTCAGGTTGGTTTTATGATGAAGAAAAGAGTTAGAACCACAATAGAAAAGTAACAACTTTTATGAACATTATTCACTTTATTGAAACATTTGCAAAAAGAAAACCTAACTAATGATAAAATTTCCTAAGGTTTATGGCATTCCATATCCTTGGCAATACTGTTCCATCGAACTCCTCCAGGTGGTATAATCCTCTCCTTCCCTTTGATGCTACTCTATATAGGTTAAGCTAGTTCGGTGATACTTTTTTGTTCGAGGAATTTTTTTTCCACTAGTTGGAGTTTGTTGAGAACTAGATTGCTAACCTAAAAATCCTGACCTTGACTTTCTTATCATGCTGCCTGTAAAGATCTTACTAGTTAGAGATGAGATGTATGAGGTCCTACTCTCTTTATTCTTTTACTAAATCCAAGTCGTGGTCCATTCGGTTGTCATTTCATCCATATTCAAATATCTTTGTCCTAAAGGTTGGAAGGACAAAATCTAGAGGGGTGATTTATTGCATACCGTATGCCAAAGAGTATAGGGTTTCTCCTGATGGCCTCCTCGGTATTATTCTATAGGCCTAGAAGATAGATAAAAGCTCCTCTAACCATCGTCCATTCGTATTTTCCTATTGGTGCTTGATTTCGATGACCAGAGTCGTGTTGGTGATCTAGTCCTGGTCATTGCATTATGGAAAGACGACTGAGGCCTAGTAATCATGATCCCATATTCTATATAAAAGTATTTGAAAGTGTTAGTATCAAACTAAGTCCTATTATTAATTACCAGATCTCTAGGGATTCCAAACATAGTATTAATGTTTCCCTGAATAAATCTTCTGGTATCCACTTCCCTGATGTGATTCAATGGTTCTGCCTTTATCCATTTACTAAAGTAATCTATGTAAGTTATCAAATAATTTCGATCTTTTGGTGTTGGAGGCAAGGGCCCCATGATATCCACACTTAATTAAACAAAGGGTCGTGGGTTTGTGAAAGGATTGAGATTGTCAACCAATTGCTTGATCATAGGGGAGAACACTTGACATTTATCATACTTAAAATTGAATTGGAGGGAATCCTTTTGCATGAAAGGCCACCAATAAGCTTGGAATATCATCTTGTAGGTGAGTGATCTTTCGCCTACATGTGCTCTGTATTTACCTTCGTGCATATCATTTAGGATTTTTTTCCATTTGATTCAGATGAACACACTTAAGTAGAGTTCCAGTGAACGATCATCGATAAATTTTTCCTTCAGAGTTAAGGCAAAACCTTGATGATTGGATCTTCATCTTGTGGTCCTCCTTGACGTCTGATGGTAAGTCTCCACTCCTTAAGTATGCCATTATTGGATCCATCCAATATGGAGACGAATGGATCTACATAACCTCTAGAATCACCTTTGGTTCATAGATTCTTGGTTAACATATGCCACAATGATTATTCTCTTAAAATAGTTGTCAATGGTTTATGCCAAAGTGGTTAAGGCACCAGAGTGACTATCTCTATTTCTTGGTAGCTGTTCGACTAAGGATGACCTGAAAGCTTCAATAAACTTCTTGACTCATCCTGATAATAAAGGGTTCTGGGATCCCTAACTTAGTACTCCACACGGATCTACAATCAGATCGGAGTCGTAGTATATTGCCACATTTTTTGCTCTTATACTGATTGCGCGTTACACGCCATAAATCATTGCGTCATATTTATCCTCGTGGTTAGATCCTTTAAACCCAAGGAAAATTACCTGCTCAATGAGACATCCCCGAGGGTGAAAATATGAATTGAATTTCGTCCCCATACTCGTTATATGCCCGATCCATGAATTATTTCCATCCATATGGTTAATCATCCTCGACGATGGTGAGCATCTCTAGAATTAGATTAGGTTTTATTTCCTCCTTTTTTGTAGGTGAGGTAGAGAATTCAGAGATAAATTCAGCTAGGACATACACCTAGAAGGATATACGTGATACATACTTGATGTCGAAATGTGCCACCTCCAAAGACCACTTTCTCATTATGTTGGACATTCCCTTCTTGACCATTTCCCATAATAATTCGAGAAAAGTTCCCGGATCGCATAATGATTCGTATTCAAATTCTTGGTATAAATTTAAATATTTTTTTAAAATGTGGACCATTAATAAATTTCGCAACACTTACGACCCATACGTATGTCACGTAACATGAAAATAAGGTCGTCATATTTATTCTCATAATATTTATTCTCGTATTCGAAATAAATATTTTTCATATAAACGGACACTAGAATCAAATTAGTATGTATTATTTTAAATTATTATTCGAATCAAAGCATGTACAAATTAGTGTAACCCGAAATTACTTTTAATTTAAAAAATACCACGTTAACTTTGGGTCTTTGGGCCTTGGGTCCAAAAAAATATGCCTAGACCCTATTATACGGATCGAGTTCGAGTTCAAACCCAACCCATTGATAGGCCAAGTATGAGTAATTGGATTTCTTTTTCCATGTGCATTTGACTCGTTGTCATTTTTCTTTTAAAAATATTTTGTAAGGAGATACAATACCAAATAACTAGATGTTATAATCCGAGACCATATTAGGAGTCTTATTTATTAAAAAATGATTATATAGGTGTTGGGCAATTTTTTGTGTTGTTTTCGATAATATTGGAAGTGGCATGACCACTGGTTTATTGTCCAAATAAAGAATGGAGTTTTCAATTTAGTTTTAATTTTATTTATGTCACGAGCTATAAATTATCGTATAATGTATCCATATAAAATACACCAATCTCTAACTTGAACATTAATTTTATACTACCCATAACGGATATTGACACTCAAATAATATAAAATACAACAAACAGGGAATAGTAAACATCAACACTATATCGGATTATCTTGGATCAACATTGAAAATTAATATTTTTGAAATAATATATCAGAACAGTGCCAGAAAAAGGTCTTTACGTTCATATAAAAATGTAGATTTTGTTTAATTAGTTAAATCGTATGTTTGACTAGGTTAATATTTTAGTAAAATATAAAATTGTTATTTACTCAAATTTATTTATACAAATCGAATCCTTTGATTGCATCTAAAAAATATTTTCTAGAAATTTGTATTATTTAAATATCGAGTTACCATATAAACATTATTTACTAATTTCAAATTATTACTTATTTCGTCAACGAATTAGAGAAAGCTTGTTATTCCACAAACGTACTTTCTAAAAGGATATATACTAGATCTTTACAAATAAAACAAGTCATAAGATCCACGTTCTCAATAATTTTTTTGCATCACACCTTTCATTTAGAAATTGACTCATATAATTATCATTTAACAATTAACGTAACGTGTTTATTTTATTCCAATATAGAGTAATACGACCCATAAACTAAAGAACATAGTCTAGAATTCTATATGGGATTCATATATTAATTATTGTCATAAAATAAGTTTTATTTGTATTAATAGAACGACTTAAGATATCATAAACCCAAAGCATTCTTCCCAACCATCGATATACCTACTCTCATTCCCCCGAGCCAAAATAATCATGGGAATTGGAACTCAACAATGAAATATCAGTGAATGACAACGTAAAGTTCATAAACACTGGTAGGTGATTCCATTTCACTATTATACCCTGAGCTTATGTCTTTGACATTAATGTATTTTTTATATCACTTTGTGATAGCCCTTGAACTCATATTCTCATTTATGAACTCTTTTATAGTTCAACTTTACCGTGATTATTGATTCTATCATTATCTCATTTAAACTCAAGTCAGCTTAACCTCGATAACCTGTGATTTTAGAAAACTCACTGATATTGGAAAATTATTCGGATTGCAGTATCCCCCTGCATCATGTTAAAATGACGATTTAAATTATTTTACCTTATTTCAAGATATCTTATGCATCTTATTAAAACTTTGTTTCAGTTATTATACCTGATTTGCATCATAGCCTGCCATTTTATGACCATTATCAGTGAAACCCCTAGTACCATACCTTACGATTAAGGGATTAGACCCCGACATACCCACGGTTGTTTTAATTGGTATGTAAAACTCTCACATTGAGTGTCTGGTATTTATTTTCTGCATATATATGAGTTCCACTCTATCTAAGTGTGTCAAGCTAATTATTATTTCCCTACCTATTTGGGATTGCCTGTCCAAATGTACTATATGCTTTGAGCAATATCGAAACGGTGTGACTATGAATTTCCAGCCCCTATAAATGATAATTTATGGGTTATCATATTATAGTTTGAACCCTTATTTATAACTCGATAAACACCATATCCAGTTATAACACCATAAAGTTCTTTTATATATTGTAGACTTCAGTATACCCTATTTAGTTCTGTGGATATTTCATGTTGCTTAAGATTAATGTATACTATTTTATATTTACAACATTGTAGACACAGTTATGCTATTTAAACATATTCCCATATATACATTGCTATAAAACTAGAATTATCTACTGGAATTTTTTTGCTTATTCCTTCTTTTTCAGTCATTTGAAGAGATTTTAGATGTATATTTCATAGATCAGTTGATACATAGAGGCAAAGAAAGGTTATATTAAAAGAAAAGAATCATAGTTTGGTAGGAGAAATACTTTTGTATAGAAGTCTGATATAAGAATAAATTCCTAGATTTCAATTGTAACACATTTGAGAATCAATAAATGCCTAAGTTGTTTTAGCATTCATAATTATATATGGTTTAAAATTATTTTAAGATAACAACTCACACTTAGGAAATCGGGATGTGACACTTCCTTGAATGGATAAGTCGTTGTGATGACCATTGTGTGGGCATCGATGTAATGTCACATATTTCTTGCGGATGTCACTATTGCTAAGAGCATCTTCTCAATAGGCATATATTTTCTTCTGCCTCAACGAGATATGGTTGATATAGTATACTAAAAGCTACTCTCCATCCTACAGTTTCACTAACGCTCTGATCATTTAATGCTATGAAGCATATATGTAGAAATACAAATTTTCTCCACCGACAAGCATTAAGAAAGGGAGGAGATCCCAAGTATTGTTGAATCCCATTCAATGCCTGATCACATCCCTCTATCTAGACTATCGTTCATTCTTTATTGAGCGATTAAAAGAAAGGTCAACATTTATCAGATGACTAAGATATAAAGTGATTGAGGGAGGATAATATCTCGGTGAGGACCCGAACATCTATGATAGTGGTCGGCAACCTAATATCTGGTAAGAAATTGTTCTGATTCAGCTTCGCTTCTATCCCCCTTTGTGTCAGCATGTAGCCCAGGGATAACTCCAAAGATAAACTTGGAGTCATTTAGCTTCATCTTATATTCTCTGAGGATTTAGAAGGTCTTACTTGGATCTTTGTTATGATCGACCACCTATTTACTCTTGATAGTCATATCATCAATGTAGACTTGCATGATTATCCTAATTTACTTCTTGAATATATTAGTGGCTAGACATAGATAAGTTTCCTCAAAATTTTTGAGGCCAAAAGGCTTGAATTCGTAGCAGTAAATCCCCAAACTTGTGATGAACTAAGTCTTTTCCTAATTTGGGTCAAATAAGGGTATCTAATGGTAGCCACAATAGGCATCCACTAAGCTCATCCATTGGAGTCTGGTCAATGAATCTATGAGTTGATAGATCTGAGATTGTGGGAAATAGTCCGTTGGATCGTGATTATTAAGATGATTGAAATTGACACAAACTCTCTACGGTATTTGAGATCCAATTTGAGATTTAAACTTCTTTAATGTAATCGACATGCATCATATTCTCAACTTCCTTTTCTACGACTCTAATTTTCTCCGATGATGTCTTCCTTAGGTTTTGCTTGTCTATTTGGCAGGTTAGATCCATATATAGCGAATTATAGGCTATGTTCGGATCAATAACCTAAAAATCATAAGGTTGCTAGGAGAACACGTACACATTTGTCCTAAAAAAGTGAATGAGATACTTTGTCTCCTCCTTAAAAATCTTTGATCCAATAATGAAGGTTTTATCGGCCTGAGATGAATCTATGGGAAAAGTGATGAGTTCCTTCATTACTCCTTTGATGGGGGCTAATATGGTCTACTCAACCCCAGGATGAATGCCTTTTGGTTGCTACTTAGGCTAATCATCCTCCGAATTAACATTTTTTTACTTTTCTTGGACTGGTTCTACTTGGATTTAATGGCAGTAATAAAATAGCTATGAATTGCCTCCTGATCTCCCCTAATCTTCACAACTCCCTAGTCACTCAAAAACTTGAGATTTTGAAGAAGGGAAGAAGGCACGAATCTTATAGTGTAAAGTTGGCCCTGCCAAGCATGAAATTTTAAAGTGACTCCGATTGGATGATATAGAACTGTATCTCATAGTTGACAAGGACAACTTTGATAGATTTCTTAATCTTCCCAAGCAAGATCTCTATGTCTCCATTAAAACTAATTAACGACCCCCACTTAATGTCTAGATTCTGGATGGTGTAACGAATATTGAGTAGCAAACTAAGGTACATGATTTCTAAGGATCTCCCTTATTCGACCAGTATCCTCTTTACGTCAAAATTCGCCACTCATAGAGTGAGAAGTAGATAATCTTTATAGAGAAGATTAATATTGACTAAATCATCATCGCTGAACATTATTTCCTGATCAAAATTGATATATTTACGCTCCCTCATAATCAAAATAGGCTTAGGCATTTCCACTTTAAAATCTTCTTAGACGCAAGCTACAAGCATCACCCTTTCTCTAAGCTTCTTTTTGGTGCATTATGAGGGATTGACACAACCTTTTATGGCTATGACCATTCCTAAAGGTAGGATATTGTTGTCTTTGCCTACTTTATGCACTATATTTTCCCAAGATAAGGAATTTATCTTAGTCGTGTCAACATACTCCTAGAGATGCTCGACTTGCATAAGATCTTCAAGGCTTCATTTTAATATCTTGTAATTCTTCATGAGATGCCCGTGGACGTGGTATTAGGTACATATGAAATTTGCATCCCTATCAGTTGGATCACTACCCATCTAGGCCTGTATTTAACGAATGACGTGTCCTTTATATGAGGAATGAACTTGTAAGTTCGCTCCTTGAAGAAGGTATCTACTGCTTGACACGTGCTTTCATTATTTTATGAGTTGGGATGTCCTTTCAAGGTGTTAGTCCTTAATCCCTTACTTATTGGAATTGACCAATTTCCTCCCATGAATGATTTCTTTGGGTCATTCTTCTTGGCCTAGTTAGACCTTTGATTAACCAAAGTCTCCATAAGTAAAAGTTCATCCTCCATCTTGGCGTATTTATCATTATGGGACATGAGGTAGTCCATGGTCAATGTTGGCTTCTTAGTTAAGTAGTGGTAGAGATTGTCCGATATGGCGAGTCCAAACTTTAAGGATGATATTGATAACTCCTTATTATAACTATCGATCTCATTGAACATCTCCCAATAGCACTGAACATATTGCCTAAGGGATTCCCTTTCTTCCTTTTGAGGGCAATCAATGAGTCGACCTTAACTACTTTGTTGCCGGTGATGAATCGAGCTATAAACTGCCTGTCCAACTCTCTGAACGAGGAAATCAATCTAAGGGTTAATTTTTCAAGACATTTAAGACCAATCTCACTTAAAGTAGAAGGGAAAACATGGAGCATGAGGTCATTATGATGACTCTATAAAGACATTATTTTCCTGTTATGTTTTATGTGGAGAGAAGAGTCTGCCTTTTATTTATATGTTATAATCTTTGGAATGGGAAACTTCTTCGATAGCTTTGACGATTATATCTCCACAGTAAATGGTGAGGCTGAGCCATGCCCTAGAGCAAGCATGCAATAATATGACTTTCATTAAGAAATTACATACATACATACATGCATATATATATATATATATATATATATATATATATATACTTTTGACACATCATAAACCTTTGTATAATCTATCTATATAATAAAGAAAATTAATCTCATGGGTAAATAGGCTGCCATGTAGGGGTGTTCAAAAAACCGACTGGACCGACGGACCGAACCGAACCGAGCCGAACCGAATACTTTTTTTCGGTCTTTTTTCTTAATCGGTCCGATCTCGGTTTATTTTTTTGGAGGACCGACCTGGTCGGTTCGGTCCACGGTTTACAGATTCAAAAACCCTGTTAGGACCGACTCGGACCGACTATATATAAAATAATATATTTTTAGATACATATGTATATATATAAGATAAACAAATAGTGAAAATATTAATTTTAATATTTGATTAGTTTAAATTATAGTTTAATCCAATACTAGTTTTGTTTTAATTGTAAATTTCGATATTTTTTAGTTTTTAATATTTGGAAAAAATAGACTCGGGTATATTTTTATTATTATAAATTATGTAATTCATTAATGTGAGGACCGACGAGTTAGACCGGACCGACCCTATAAAAAACCGAACCGACTAGGGTCGGTTAACCGACATTATCAGTCCGGTCTCGGTCCATTTTTTTAGAGGACCGATCAAGTCGGTCCGATCCGAAAAAAACTTTAAAATCGAACCGGACCGGACCGCGAACACCCCCCTACTGCCATGTGTAAATTAATTAATCTCCAAATTATCCACACCCCATTCCACCAACTCAGCCTCAAGTTTTGTAACACCATACATCGATCCACCCACACGTCCCATCTTTCACCCACTACCCCCTACTTACCAACTACCTCAGCTTCTCGCTCCAAAACATCCACACAAGTCACCGTCTTCTCCCATCTGCATCTATGAACAGAGTAGGCATCTTGAGAGGTACCGATATGAACTTTGTTTGTTTAAATCGTTTTAGTTTTGTTTTTGGTTTTGTGGTGACAAAAAAAACCCAGCTATGAAATTTTTGTAGTTGAAGGTAACACCAACTGTTTTAAACCTTTTGTAGGGTGGGGAACAGACAACCACCAATAACTCCAAAATCTTTGTTGTGGCGATCTTAGACTCAAGATTTACCCTTTGCAGTAAAAGCTACATTGAGGTTATACAATCTTTGTCCACTACAAATTTGGTATTATTCCTCTCCATCCCGTATTCGTCCAAAATTATACCGCATATTTGAACAACTTTCTGTGACAAATAAATATCTTTGGAGTGATGAACTAGAATTTTTAAAAGAAGTGGTAAAATGCCATCGATGGTGGCTAAGAATTTGCTATCTTCGTCGGAGTGGATGGCGGAGGCATTGAGTTTCTAACCTGCCTCTCTCTCTCTGTCTCTCTCTCTCTCTCTCTCTCACACACACATACACACCAACAAAGGTAAGTGCCTTTTTTTTTGAGAGAGAGAGAACTAATGTAAATGTTTTGTTTCTTTTTATATTTGGATTTTTAGGACAACGCTTTTCAAGTTTATAAATCTAGTCCTTGTGGTACAATAGCATTTATAAATTTAGTCCCTGTAGTACAATAGCATTTATTTTTTTAGTCCGCGTCAGCGGCATTATTTTTCACCATTTTTCATGAAATTTTTAGTACCGGAATTAAATTTATAAAATTATATGAAATGTCATAATTTTATAAACTTTGAGCATTATAATGACATTTTTCCAAACCCCCCTTTTTTTTATTAGGGGTGTGATGAAAAAGAATCATAACTACAATGTATTTATTTACGGATCTGCTGGATAAAATCTTCTAATGCAATGTCTTTTGTTTCTTATTTCCCCCCTAGCATTAGCATATTTCCTTATATTTTTTTTTCTTATTTTGACATTTTTTTATGTTATTTTGCATCATTATTTAATGTTACAATTATTGTATATATACTGTGCGTGTGTATCCTTTTTTCAGAAAGTGAGAAAAAAGAAATGTCGCTCTTTTATTTGACTCTTTGTATTAGTTGTTGTTGGAATAGGCTTGGCCATTATTCATATTTGTCTTATATGTATGTTCATAACATTTTATCAGCTCATGTACATATTGTTTGTTTTTATGTTGCAGTGCTCGAGTAGGAGGTTCTCCATCTGGTAAAAGGAGTCCATGTTGTTGTTGTTTGGGGACCCACGAAGTGGAAATTAAATTAAATGCCCTAAGGGCATGTTTGGTTCTCTATTCAGAAAATTCGATTTAAATACTGTTTTTAAATACAGTTTTAAAATTCAGTTTTTTGTGTTTATAATTATTGGTGTGCGTTTGGTAAAGTTGTTTTTAAATACAGTTTTTTGAAAATTTGACAAATATGTATATTTATATCATACATATGCGTGTGTGTGTGTGTATATATATATATATATATATATATATATATATGTACATATAAACATACATAAAACTTTCATACATACATGATACATGAATGTATACATACATATATACATCATAAATTATATACATGTACATTTAATAACATGTATTTTTAGGTATATTTAATGAGGTATGTTGTGGAGTTTATATATATATATATATATAAAACTTTCATACATACATGATACATGAATGTATACATATATACATACATCATAAATTATATACACGTACATTTAATATCATGTATTTTTAGGTATATTTAATGAGGTATGTTAGGGAGTTTAACCCTCTCTCTCTCTCTCTCTCTCTCTCTCTCTCTCTATATATATATATATATATATATATATATATATATATATATATATATAATGATATCGCATATATAATTCACTATAAAATTATATACATACATGAATTGATAATATTTTTTAATACATATGTACTATATGTATATTTTCTATTATTCCATACATTAATAATATATGTATAAAACTATATATAAGTATCATGTATCTATTGATAATATTATTTAACTTTATATTATTTCATACGTAATTTTGTGTATATGTACATATATATTTTTTATTTATAAGAATTACACACATTAATGTATTATGTATGTATATTATATATTAAGGTATAATTGCTTTAAAATATTAAGAATGAAAAATTCTGAGTTGAAAAATAAAAAAAACAGATGTTATAAAACATCCAAAATCTGTTTTCTGAAAAACTTGATTATAACACAGGAATATTATAATTCTGTGTTTAAAAACAGGTTGTCAAACGAAGATTTTTATCAGAATTGTATTTAAACACAGAAAACAGAATTATAGTTGCAAACCAAACATAAATTTTTTTGGGTTGTGAGCTTTACGAATGAGAATGGGCACGGATGAAAGTGTTATAATTTTTTTTATGTTTTACTGATTTGATTAATTAGTATTAATATTAGTATTTGGTCTTTGAGATTTATGGAAGTTGTAGAAATTTTACTATTATTATTGATGTTAATGGAAGTTGGAAGATTATTGGTACCATAAGTTGTAATTAACATTAGTTTCTAAAACATTGAAACTTCCATTTTTTATCCACTAATAATCATAATTTACTATTTATTAAATTGACTTAGAAAAGTCCATTGAAGGATTAACCAAATAATCAACACCTCTCTTTCTTCTTGATTTAGAGGTACTGAGTGGTTTCTTTGTACCAATGTCACTTTTTTATACTATAAACGGTTTAAATCATACCCCATATGATGTTCATCACTCATCTTTGTATTGTTTTATGCATTTGCCTTTTTATTTTTGTGCTTCTCAGTTGTACTAATATTGTGCTTTGATTTTTTATTTTTGGATCCTAAATATTTAGTTATAGAGAGTATAAAAGTATTAATCAAAGTCAGAAAGTCTAAAATTCCATTCTATCATTTTCAATCATCTCATCAATACTTTCTTAGCTTATTAGCCTTTTTAGACATCAAAGGATTGTATGGATTGATGTTAAGTGTTGGAAATTTTTAAATTTTACATTGAAATTTTTTGTGGGTTGTGAATTGACCAACTAAATTTACTCTCCACTAAAATCAAACGGATGGGACGAAACATATAAAAAAATTAACTGATGGACAATTTTGCCCAAGGCGGGTTCGTGGACAAAGGTAGTGTGACTCTAGGTAATAATGTGTATATATATATATATATATATATATATATATATATATATGTATAAATGACCTGCTATAACATTATAACGCGAGGGCCCCATGGTAATGTATAGAGAGGAAGGGTGGCTCGAGGTATAATTTTTAATATGTGAACAGAGTTTAGAAGATAAAAAGAATCTTTTATGGATGGTAAGGAAGACAAGACAAGGAGTGACGAAAAATAGGGTAAACAAGTGAAAGCATAGAGTAGTTCTATTGGCCCCGAATTTTTGACTGAAATTTCGACTGAATTTACACGTGTAAGAGTGTTATTGGTAGGTTATTTGGTCCCACTGGCGTGGACCCCACAAACCATCCAATAGAAATCCAACACCTCATTCGGTCTCTCTACTTTCGGTAAAAAATTCAGTCCAAATAGCATTTTTCGAAAGCATATGGATAATTAAAAATACCATAAAGTAGATGCACACAATTTTTTATCAAAAAATAAACTAAATACTTCTCAAAATTAATTAAATTCCATTTTTCTTATTGACAAAACTTAGGACAGTTGTTATTATATTTTAATAATCCATTTTAACATTGTAAAAAAAAAGGATTTGATTTTACAATAATTAAATGTACTTGGAATAATAATAACATTTTACACAGTTTGATGTACAATAATTAAATGTATTTGGACATGCGGTTTGTAACTAAGGTGTGTGCATGTGTGATTTGTATATATGAATGATGGACCTAAAAGAAACATATAAATAAGTTAAGGAAAATATTATTGTTTATTTAAAACTTAATTTTATTAGTAAAAGTTATTTTTACATTTTCAAACTAATGCAATTTTGTCATTAATATTTAAGTCATTTTTTTTCACTAAAATTTGATTTACTATTTTTTAATGTGAATAATTTGTTTTTATTTATTAAAAATTAATTTTAAGACAAAAAGTCTTGAGTTGTACCTTATAGCCATCACCACACAAACACTAATACAACACGAGTGAAGTATATAGCTTTTAGTTTGCTTGATTTATCTTTGTAGGCAATTGTTATTTTGTAGATTTTAGTTTTTTTTCTATAAGTTTAGTTTTATGAAGTTTCTAAATTATTAAAATAATTATTGTTTTCTTCCTCGATTTTAATACTTTTGTAGTTTGGGTAATTAATTAGCTTAAGTAAGGTGTGAATTTTTAAGTCTTTTTTAAAGTGACATTAATATTCATTTGTAGTATTACAAAGGTGTGAGATGAATAATACCATACGTGGCATTATAATGTTTATTAAAAGAGAAAATATCATGGAAGCAAATTTATCACCGTGCCATCGGCACGGGTACTCCCTAGTGTGTGTGTGTGTGTGTGTATATATATATATATATATATATATAGTACAAAAATAATATTATAAACGCGTATAAGGGAGGACTCGAGTGTCGGGATTTACCCAATACGCCTACGTAGCCCAAGGGGGCATCAAAGTTCACGTAGTTCGAACATAACATGGGTGTGGTTCAATCCATAAATCCAAACGAGAAATTTCTCTTATGTTTGTGCGTGTAAAACAAATGTGCTTTAAGAGTGAAAATGTATAGTGAGAATTCCTCTTTTGAAATTTATAGATAATCCCTCTTTTGAAATCTATAGATAAACCCTCATTTTCTTATTTTTGGGTTATTTATGAAAATAAAGTATGTAATGTAATGAAATAAAGTGCTAAAGTATAAAAAATGCAACAAATACTAAAATAAGAGAATTTAGAGAAAAGGATTGAGAATCGAACCTCCTTATGTTGCTTGATGTTGGTCTTGAGTTTAGATATGTTGATCTTACAATGGGATGAAGGTGGTATGAAGATATGGGTGGAACTTAGTAAACGAATTAAGAAGGCGATGGAATAGAATGTGGGAAATGGGTATTTACAAAGGGAACAACTCTGAATTCGAGAGAATGTTCTCTAAATTGCTGGGATGGATGTTCAGGAGTTCGTTCCAAAGTGAGGTCATAACCTCTATTATAGGAGAAAGGGGGGAAGATCGACAAGGTCCTAGACCTGCCGATCAACATAGAACCTAAGGCACACTGCCGATAGGCGAGGTTCTGAGGGTGCCATTCGGCAGTCTGGGACCGATTTTTTAGAAAAATGTTCATAAAATGTAATTCGTTAGTCAGAATCACACATAGGGTGAAACATTGAAAAGTGTATTCAGATCCCATTAAGAATCCATTGAGACACTCTCGAGTTTGGGAGCTGACCGAATTCAAATGGTTCCCAAAAGTGCCCATTGGTACTAGATAAACAACTTTTGAAGGAAAATGGATCGTTTGTCCGAACCATAAGTTCGATTCACGTAAGGGATGGACTGTTGTAAATGGTATTCAGTGCCCTTCATGATTTCATTTAGATTCGTTTGATTTGGAGAGTTCACCAAGGTCAAACGGGGATCGAAAGCGCTTGGTGACCCTTCGAAGTAAAACGTGGCGTTCGTCTGTACTATAAGGCTGATTCGTGCACGGGGAAGACCATTGAAAAGGGGATTTCGATCCCTTCAAAGATTCATTCTTCTTCTCTCAATCTGGAGAGTATACTACAGTCAATCGGGGCCTGGGAGTGCCAAGTGGCCTTTAGATCAATTTTTGAGGTAAAATAGACTGTTCGTCCGTACCGTAAGGCCGATTTATGCATGGGGCAAATCGTTGGAAAGGGGATTAAGATAATTTTGAAGATTCATTGAGCTTCCTCTCAGCAGAGAAAGTTGACTGGAGTTAAACAGGAACCGGGAGCTCTTGACGGCCTCTAAATCAGTTCTCGGAGTATAACCTAGGGTTTTTGGTGAACGAGTGAATGGTAGGGACCTAAGGAGGTGCTTCGGGGGGGGGGGGGGTCCTAGGATGGTGTGTTCATAAAGAGCCCCTCGATGGGTGAGCTTGGAACAAGTGAAGGTCTTCGAATGATAGATACCACATCGACATTAGGGAAGAGGATTTTAGGTCAATTCTATGAGCCTAGAGGACGAGGGTAACTGATTCAGAGGGTTGAGGTAAATTATGAGGACCTAATAGGAAGAGGGTGACTAATTAGGCGGTTTGAGGTTAATTCTGAAGATCGAAAGTGACAAGGATGATCGATTCAGCTGGTTGAGGTCAGTTTTAAGGACTTAAGGGGATAAGGATGACCGATTCAGTTGGTCGAGTTAATGTTGATTCAAAGGGGCTAAGGTGACCAATTCAACAGGTCGAGGTTAATTTTGAGGACCTAAGGAGATGAAGATGATTGATTTAACGGGTCGAGGTCAATTTTGAGGACCTAAAGTTTTCTTGGGGACGATTGATTATGTGGGTCGAGGTTGTAACGACCAAATCTGAGGGCCGAGGTAAAATCTAAGGAGCTAAAGTTGGGACAAACAATTTTGAGGCTGAGGACCTTAAGTTGTGACGACTAATTTTGAGGGTCGAGGTCAATTTCAAGGACCTAGGGCTGTGACGACCAATTATGCAGGTTGAGGTTAATTCTAAGGACTGTAAGTTGTGATGACCAATTCTGAGGGCCGAGGTTAATTCTTAAGACCTAAAGTTGTGACTACCAATTTTGTGAGCCAAGGTCAATTCTAAGGACCTAGAGTTTGGATGACCAATTCTGCGAGCCGAGGTCAATTCTGAGGACCTAGAGTTGTGACGACCAATTCTGAGGGCCGAGGTCAATTTTGAGGACCTTGAGTTGTGACGACCAATTCTAAGAACCTAAAGTCATAGTGAGGGAAATACCTCTCCAAAGAAATTTAAATTATCTTGAGGGTGCACATGTACTTGTGGTTCTGCTGGGGATTATGTTGTCTTGAAACTCCACTTGGGGATGTTTAGTTTTGAGGTTCCATCTAGGAAATTGTAGTGGTCTTGAATGCGGGGGTATTATTGGTTCCGCTGGGGATAAGAGTGTAAGATTAATCCAGTTGGGGATTTTGAGAGTTTGTAAGAGATTTAGTGATCCAAAAATAATTCGCTTGAGAAAAAATAATGTTTCATATTTCCAGAGATTTTTAGGATTTTTTGGGGCAATTTCTGGATTTTTCTGGAATTTTCTAATATTTTCTTGTACAAAATCTTAGGGGATTATCGATATGCAAGCTTGAACGGGTGGAGTCCTTTGGTAGTTACTGACCCTTGACTTATACTCTTAGAGTCTTCCTTCGAGGGCCATTGGGTTATATGCTTGCAGGTGTAGACAAAGAGGTTGCAGGCACACGAGTTTGGGTACGTCTGGTACCTGGGAGAGAGGGTGGTGCGATAGATGAGGTGACATTCATTTTTGGTTGTTCTCTTTCGAGATTTTCTTCCAGATTCTTCGTCGTTGACCATGATGTATGCTTGATTTAACGACTTTGTACCTGAAAAGAGAGACTTAAGAAGGCAAAAAAAAATATCTTTTGTTTGATTATCTTAATTTAGTGGCTTGCTCTACATGCACTTTAATTTTTTCCTTCACCAACACCCACATTTCTTTGAGAAAGAGTAGGAATTTTTTTGTTTGGATTTTTTGAATAGAGGAAAGCCTTGGAGGCCTAGTTGGAAAGAGTTTTCCCTTTAAAGGGGCTTATTTCGAGAAAAAGTAGGAGAAATGTGTTTTTGAAAATTATTTTTTAGGAAAAAGGAGAAAAAGGGATTTTTTTTCTAAAAAGAGGGGTTGCCGATTAGTATACCCCTTGACCTGCCTATCGACATGAGGGTTAAGTCAAAGCACTCTTAAATTTGATTGCACTTTCCTGTATACTTTTGTACTTCTGTAGGGTTGAGAATTAAAAGGATTTTTAGAAAGTTTGTTTTTTGCCAAGGATTTTGCGTATAAAAGGAGGGGTATAGGGTGTGTTTTCTTCACCAACACCCATAATTATTTTCTTGCTTCTCATTTCCTATTACACAAATGGCTCTTCCAATGTATGAACAATTTTCCTCTTATCTTGAAGGTTTAGAGGCCATGTGCCTTTACAATGTTGACTATGATATTTTCAGCGTGCGCAAAGTTTCTTTATGGCGTAATCGATCCATAGATTGGAACTTGCTAGGAGCAGTGGTACAATTATGGTACCCCAAGACCATGTCTTCCATTTTAGCCTAGACGAGGTATATCCTACGTACGGGGAATTATCAACAATGCTCGAGATTTGCCCCAATGTCGCAGTGGCTATGCCTAATTTTTCTTATTCTGCTTGGTCATTTCTAGTGGAGTTGCTCCAAATTTCTCCTTGAGTGGATGAACCGTTGGTCAATGGCGGGACGATTTCTCTTCATGCGGTTATGTGCTCAGTTCGTCAAAGGGGTTTTGATGATGCTGGATTTACTGGAGTGTTGTTGTGGGCCTTATTGCGAGGCTTTTACTAGTGACAAGGAACTTGTAATTGATCCCCATGTGGTCGCGATAGCGACATGGATGTTTTACTGCCATAACCCTACGACGATGGTGCCAGTGGAGACCCTGAACAGTCCTGATGCTTTGAAAGAGGGTCGTTCTAATTTTTTGAGGGAGAGCTCGGTAATGTTGTTCATGTGGCTTGCACCGCCTCACAACCCCTCATGACTATCCCCTTATAGGTGTGCTTAACTTATTTAACGGACCTTTTTTTAATTTTATCCCATCGGAGAGAACTGGGTTAACTCGTTAATGGTGCACAGAGCCCGGTGTCTTCATTGGTCGGTGCTATGGTAGGGATATTTTTTGCCTATTTTACAACTAAGGAGTACCAGTATGTGCGGTTGGTTGGCCTCCATTAGACTTCCTTTTATTTCCCCTGGCTGCTTCTGCGCCAAGTCAGATGGGAATAAATTATGCCTCCTCACATAATGAAGTTCTTCCCGATGGAGGACATGATTGAATCATCACGAATGGTGCTAAGCTCCCGACGGTGTGGCCATCCCCGATCCTCGCCGTGGTGGGGGGGTGCAGCGTGAGAATGAGGATCTTTAGGTCCCGTGCGTCCCTCTCGGGAGCGCTTCGGCCGCCGTCATTTGAGGTGAGGTGAAAGATGTAGAGAGATTAGAGTTGTCAGTCTATTTCACTCAAAACAGATAAAAGAAAAGGGGAAGCCATCCCTAAGGCCAGAATCCAAAGACATATTGGTGCATGCGAAACCAAAATGATTCGAGAAGGGTCCGGAGGCTAAGTTACGAAATGAGAAGGTGTTAGGCACCCATTCCTCCCTTTCGGTCTCTCATGGATTTTTCTTATTTTCCTTTATTTTCCCCATGATATGTGTGCATGTGTATATGTAGTGGAGATAGGAATCATCGACTTGTACCATGGAAGGGGTAAAGCGAGTCATCCGTAGGAAGGTATAAAAGTATTAGAAAATAGGAATTAGGCTATCATCCTTACGTTAATCGTTATGAGGGAACGATAACGCATATGGAATAATACGCCCCTAAGAACAAATATATGTATATATATAATATAAGAGAGTGGAGTTTAGATAAAATAGAAAATGAGAGAAAAAATAAAAAATAGGACTCGAGTCTCGAGTTTCACCCCGAGACGCCTACGTAGCCTATAGAGGCATCAAAGTCCACGTAGTTCGCATGAAAAACGAGGGATGGGGTTTATCCCATAAATCCAATCGGGGATTCTCTTATTTATGTGTGTGTGTGTGTAGAAAAAGTATTTTAGTTGTGAAAAAAGTGTAAGAAAAGTATGAGAATTCCTGATTGGAATTTATGAGCAAACCCTATTTTTCTTATTTTTTTAGGTTTTTATTTATATGAAAATAAGAGATATGAAATAGTACTAAATAAAAAGTACATTAGGATGTATGTGATGAGATAATAAAAGTGTTAAGTAATAAAACAAGATATTGCGAATTTATGGAGAAAATTGAGAAAATTGGACCCTCTTGAAGATCTTGATCTTGATTTTGAATGTTGGAGAGTAGCCCTTGCACTTGGATGATGTAGGAGGGTAGTGAATTCACCAAGGATGATGAAAAGGATGATTAAAAGTGAAGGTGGGAAAGGATTTATGTGTGGGAATGGCGCTGACTACGAGAGAGGTTTTCAGGGTTTGCTGAGAGTGATATGCCTCTGATCTGGGCTCTCCTTTCAAGTAAGGTCAGGACTCTTTTTTATAGGCCTAGGGAATTGCCGATCAGCATAGCCCTGTTCCTGCCGTTGGACAGGTGCGTTTAGGCACACTACCGATAGGTAAGGTCTGGGAACTGCCGTTTGGCAGTATTTTTCAGGCCTTTTTGGAAAATTGGTGGCAAAATGCAAACCGTTGATCAGAATCGTGCACGGGGTGGACCGTTGGAAAGGTAATTCAGATACCTTCAAAATTCCATTTGATTTGGGAGTTTACTTTGGGTCAAATATGGCTCGGAAGCATTTGTCGGTCCATTGGATGGGAAAACATCGAATGCAAACGGATCGTTTGTCCGCATGGTACGTCCAAATCATGCACAAGGCAGATCGTTGGAAAGTTTAGGAGATGTACTTCGACATCTTAATGAGTTTGATCTGGTTCGGGGAACTTACTTTGGTCAACCGGGCCCTGGAAGCATTTGGTGAACTTTCAGAGTAAAACATATCGTTTGTCCATATCGTAAGTCAGAATCACGCATGGAGTGGACCGTTGGAAAGGGGTTTCGGTGCCCTTTGAAGATTAATTCAGCCTAGGTCGATCTGAAGATTTGACTTAGGTTGAATGGAGCCCGGGAGTGCCCGCTGGCCTCCTGATTGAGTTTTGGGGAAATTGGGTCATTCGTCCGCATGGTAGGACGGAATCGCGCACGGGATGGACCATTGGAAAGGGGTTTCAGTGCCCTTCAAAGATTCATTTAACCTCGATCGAGCTGAAGACTTTGACTTTTGGTCAAAAGGAGCCTGGGAGTGCCCGATGGCTTCTGGATCAGTACTCGGGGTATGACCTGGGTTTATGGTGATGACAGGAGATGCTAGGGTCTAAGGAGAGTTTAGGGGGTAACAGAATGGGGTGTCTACAAAGCCCATCGACGGGTGAGTTTGGAATAAACGATAGCCGTCGAATAGACACCGCATGATGCTTTTGAGGAAGGATGACCAATTCAGAGGGTCGAGGTCGATTCTGAGGACCTAAGGGAGCGAGGATGACCAATTCAGAGGGTCGAGGCCAATTTTGAGGACCTAAGGGATGGTTTGGAGGAAAGTTTTAGGCCAATTCCTGGAAAGGTGCTGGGGATGATTGATTCTACAGGTCGAAGCCAATTCTGAGGGCTTAAAGATGAGGGTGACCGATTCTGAGGGTCGAAGCTAATTCTGAGGGCTTAAGGATGAGGTGAACAATTATGTGGGTCGAAGCCAATTCTATGGGCTTAAGTTGAGATGATCAATTCTACGGGTCGAACCCGATTCTGCGGGCTTAAGTTGAGATGACCAATTCTGTGGGTCAAAGCCGATTCTACAAGCTTAAGGTGAGATGACCAATTCTGCGGGTCGAAGCTAATTCTCCGAGCTTATGGTGACGATCCAAGATCGAGGTCAATTTTGACCTAAGAGAGGTGAAGATCGAGGACCGAGGTCAATTCTGACCTAACTATGATGACGATCCAAGACCGAGGTCAATTCTGACCTAACTATGATGACGATCCAAGACCGAGGTCAATTCTGACCTAAGAGAGGTGACAACCGAGGACCGAGGTCAATTCTGACCTAACTATGGTGACAATCCAAGATCGAGATCAAATCTGACATAAGAGAGGTGACGATCGAGGACTGAGTTCAAGTCTGACCTAACTATGATGATGATCCAAGACCGAGGTCAATTCTGACCTAAGAGAGGTGACGACCGAGGACCGAGGTCAATTCTGACCTAACTATGGTGACGATCCAAGACTGAGGTCAATTTTAACCTAAGAGATGTGACGTCCGAGGATCGAGGTCAATTCTGACCTAACTATGGTGATGATCTAAGACCAAGGTAAATTATGACCTAAGAGAGGTGACGACCGAGGACCGAGGTCAATTCTAACCTAACTATGGTGATGATCCAAGATCGAGGTCAATTCTAACCTGAGAGGGGTGATAATCGAGGACCGAGGTCAAGTCTGGCCTAAGTATGGTGACGATCCAAGACCGAGGTCAATTTTGACCTAAGAGAGGATAAAGATTGGATTTTGGGTTCCATTGGGGAATGAGCTGGGGAAAAAGTAGAGTGTCCTTTGGAGACTTTAAAAATGTCTTTCTAGAGTTCCACTGGGGGAAATAGGGGTTTCGCTTAAGGGAGTGTGAAATTTTCTTGGTGAAAATGTTCTAAATCGTTCCTGGGATTTTTAGGAATTTTCTGTGGATTTTTCAGATTTTTTGCTATTTTATGGGAATTTTTGTACGAAATTTCAAGGGGGTGCCGATCGGCACGGTTCAGAGGGTTCCATTCGGCAGTGGCACGGACTTTTGGACTGCCTCGAGATGGTAAGGGGGCAGTGCCGATCGGTGGGTGGGGAGTCAATGCCGATCGGCATGATGCTTAGCATCCTATATAAAGGGGGAGAATTCCCCTCATTTTTCATAGCTTTTTGCTTTCTTTCTCTTTGCGATTTTTCACTGCAAATCGTTCTAGCATTCTGATATTTAAGAAATGGTTGCCTTTGTGAGCACTGCAGCGCATAGGGAATGGTTGACCGTTGATGACTGGGCGAACGTGGAGTGGAGGGACAAGGCACCTCTTGCTTTGGGGAGCTAGAACTCCTTTGACACATTCAAGCCGGTTGCGGATGAGCGAACCTTGCTACGGGGGCCATCCCGTCATTGGTCTTCGATGGTGGTGAACCCTGGTGATTATGTAAGTAACCCGACCTTTGGCATTCTTCTCTTTTTGGTGATTTTTTTTTCTTTCCTTCTTGAATTTTGACAAGGTTTCTTCTTTTGAAATTCTGATATCTCTTTGAAGAACATGCGTGCCCGTGGGACGACGGGGATTAAGGATGTCTGAGAGAATCTTCCACCTATGGGGCGTTGGGTGGTATCATCAACGGGTTTTGGGAGGTTGGCGTCTGCGCTGGATGAGACGCCTCATTCGACAACGGTCTTATGCGCTTTGGGGGAAAGATAGTGGGATACTACTCAAACCTTCCATTTTGGCTTTGGGGAGATGATTGTGACTCCCATAGACATGCAGCAGCTGCTTGGGCTGGATTGCGATGGGGAGAAGATAGAGGTGGATCGCTCTCTGAGGGTGAGGCCGGAGGCGGTGAGGGAGGCGCTCGGTGATGTGGGGAGGATAGTGTCTAGGGATTCCATCCGTCTATCCTTGCTGAAGGTTGTTTTGCTGAGTAGGGTGGTTAATGTGGAGGACGGGCTACAGGTGAGGTAGATGGACCGGTTGTTCATATTGCTAGTGCTGGGAGGCTTTATGGTGGCGTCGAGCGACGACGTCGTCCATTTGTGATTCTTGCCATACTTGAGGATGTTTTCGAACATCCCTCTCTATGATTGGGGGAGCCTGACTTTGACGACCCTCTATTTTTCTTTGGATGCTTTCAGTCAGTGCTATTGATAAACTTTTACTAGAGCCACGTGTCTCCTCTAGGTATTCTTTAATTTTGCGCATTTTCCTTTCATGCATTCACATTTTCCTTATGCGTCTCTTTTTGATTGTGAATTCTTGTCTTTGACATACGTGGTTCTATGAGGTGATTGGGTGCAATACCCCACTTATTTCTCTGAAGGACGATACCATTGGGGACTTTTGCCGATTATATCAATGGTGAAAGGCTAATCGGTAGTCGGAGGGATCTCTCTCTGGAGGTGGTGCGTTAGGTCTTGAATGGCCTGACCAGTGGTAGGTAAGACTCTTTCCTTTTCAGCCTTGGTTTTTGGCATGTTCTGATTTTGTATTGACTTATGCCTGTCGAGGATTTTCATGTGACCCTTTATCCTTGGGGGACAACCATTTAGGATACGGGGGTGGCCAGGGTGAATACGCAGATGAGGTGTTTCCTGGCGCATGAGTTCGACCATTCTTGGTATCTGGGGGAGTGAGTGGTTCGGCAGATTACTGAGGAGGATGTGGTGGTGGTGGTCCGACGAAGTCTGCGGCGATGGCAACTTTAAAGGTCCCCTTTGTGCGATTGCATACCCCTTCATACAATATTCGGTGGGCTAATGGATGGATGGTGCCTATGTTGCACCGTCCTCATGCGATGGATCCGGAGGAGTTGGGTTTGATAGAGGAGGTTCTTTGTCCTGCGATATACCTTCTTGATCTTTTTGGTTCCTTTTATATTCTGATCCCTCTTTTGATAATGATTATGCCTTTTACTTGCAGCAAGTCCGGGTGTCGACCACTTGGCTGAGGGATATTAGAGACTGGATCTCTTCGGCGACTGCCCACATTCGGGATGCGGTCCCGATTCTTTCTTACTTGGTGCCTTCTGCTTCATCCGGGGAGGACTCTGGCTCGGGTAGCGGTGGTGCATCATCTCGCCGTAGGGTAAAGAGAGTGCGTCGCAGAGGAGGAAGCTCTTAGAGAGTGGGCTGAAGGATAGGTGTGAGAGAATGTGGGTTCGGGCTGAGTCCCATTATTTTTTGCTTTTCTTTTAGTTCCTGCAAAATTTGATGTAACACAGAAGAATATATATATGTAATGCAATGGGATTTTTTTTATTATCTTTTGTTAATGATGGATGAGTGGATGCATGTACATGCGCTTTTTACTTTGCTGCTGAGACAGTAAAAAGAGATATTTTTGGGATTTTTTTGAAGGAAAGTTTTAAAAATGGGAAATTATATAGGGGTGGAAGAGGATTTTTGAAATTCTATTTGAGAATATTAATTTATTTTTATTGGGCTTCTGATTTTCATAAAAAGGAAAAAGGGAAATTTACAAAGATAGGGGGTTGCCGATCGACAAGATCCTTGTCCTGCCTATCGACAGTCAAGTCCAGTCCCATCAATTCAAAGCTTTTGATTTGTGCCCTCTTCAGCCTTTTGTACCTTGTGGGGGTAGGATTCCCTCCGATTTCTGCAGGGATTGTGTCTCTTGTGAGGGTTCTCAAGTATAAAAAGGGGTAAGGGTGGAGTGTTTTCATCACACCTTCACATTCTTACTTACTTGCCTACTATCTCTTAGTCTTGCAAGATGGCTCTCCCTGGTAGCATGGAGTTTTCTAACTACCTCGAAGCCTTGAAAGCGATGTGCTCTTATAATGTCGACTACGATGCTTTCAACATGCGTCGAGTCTCTTTGTGCCGCGATAAACCCATTGAGTGGAACCTGCTGATGGCGGCGGTACAATTTTGGTACCCCGAAGACCATGTATTCCATTTTGGGTTGGATGAAGTTTGTCCTATGTACGAGGAATTTTCTATCATACTGGGGGTAAATCCCAGTGTTGCTGCGATTTTACCCGAATTTCCCCATTCTCCCAGGGATTTGCTGGTTGGGCTGCTTCGCATTTCGCCTTCGGTGGCTAGATCACTGGTTGTTGGAGGAATGATCTCCCTCCCGGCGGTGTTGCAGTCTATGCATTTGCGAGAAGTAGGTTGTGCTGGCTATGTTGTAGCCGTTACTTTGGGCCTGGTTTCAAAATTACTGCCGGTGACTGGGGAACTACTGGTGGATCCGTAACTTGCATCCATTACTTCATGCATGTCATACCGTCGCAATCCTGTGGCGGTGATACTGGCGGAGACCCTGAACGGTCTGGATGCCTGGCGAGAAGATCGTTCTGACTTCCTGCGGAGTAGCCCTGTGATGCTGTTCATGTGGTTGTCTGAAAGACTCTTCCTGGGACTCTTCCAGAATATCCTTTGTCGGCTGTACCCAACTTTTTTTTGCGTCACTTCTTCAGCATTGGCCTAGATATCGAGATCTGAGAGAATTGTCTTGTGGATCGTGGGGCTCGAAATCTGTACAGTCAGTGCTTTAGTGGGGACAGTTGCTCCCTGTGCTGGATCTAGGAGAATACTCGTATGTGAGGCTGGTTAGTCTCAGATAAACCTCTTTATATTTCCCTTGGCGTCTTCTGCACCAATTTGGCTGGGCACAGGTCGTCCCACCTTGGACATTGAATTTATTTCCGGTAGAGAATTTGATCAAGCATCTACGCATGCGGCTTGGCTCTATGTGGGAGAATCAACGTCCATCGACCCATCCCTCTCAGTCTGTTGGGAGAGTTTTTCATATCCCTAGGGATTATATGAAGTGGTTGTGGAGGAGAGTAGTTAGCAAGATGTCGGCAGTGGAGACTGGACAAAAGTGGCTTGTCTCTTTTGACACCATGGAAGGAGATGTTGTGGTTTTTTCGAAGCTGGTTCGAGCTTATCGGTCCATGGAGTGTCTGCGACACTCTGTTCAGGCAGGGGAAACTTGGGGACCCCAGGATGCAGATGATGATGACGGAGCGGGCTCCTCTTGTAGCTGTGGGTAGGACTCTTGGAGAGTTTATAATAGGGAATAAATGTGGGGATTTTATTTAGCTTTTTTAGGAAGGTAGGGGAAAGGGAGTTATCCACTCCTTTTCTTATGTAATCTGTATCGTAATTTCTTATTAGGGAAATAAACAAATTTTTGATCATTCAGCTGTGCCTTTCAATGAATTTTGTGTTGTTTGAATTATCTATACCGATCGCTAAGGCATACATAATCCTTTTGTTCAAGTATATATTGGAATTGACTGTTGTTCTCGGAGATAAGAAAAGAATAGTATTTTCTGAAAAAGAAAGGGTCGTGCTCATGTAAGGTGTATGAGCTGCCTACGTACATCTGGGGATTTTTGAAATTTTTTAATTTTGTTTGACAATGGTTTTTATAAAGGATCAGGCCCACATAGTTCTGGGTAGAAGGATATGCAGATTTTTTTTTAGAATAGAAGGGAGATGAGAAGAGTCGTAGCGCGTCGAGATTTTGGACTAGGGGTAGAACTTCTTGAGACGGTCTAGGTTGACTGGACGAGCCATCTCTTCCCCATCTAAGTCGGTGAGCATGGCGGCACCGCCGAACAAGATCCTCTTGACAATGTAGGGGCCATTCCAATTGGGCTTGAATTTCCCTCTAGGGTCCCGGATGGGTTCTATGATTTCTTTGAGGGCTAGGTCCCCTTCTCGGATACCGCGATCCTTGATCCTCTTGTTGAATGATCGCGATATTCGGTGATGGTACCCTTGTATGTGGTATAGTTCTTTTAACCTCCTTTCGTCTAGGAGGGTCAACTCATTAAGACGGCTTTGGCACCGGTCTCCTTCACTGACCTTGCTTTCAAGTATGACGCATAATGAGGGTATTTCCAGCTCCACGTGTAGGACTGCTTCAATGCCGTAAACTAGAGAGTAAGGGGTAGCTCCAGTAGAGGTTCGAATTGAGGTTAGGTATCCCCAAAGGGCGTGCGGGATCCGGTCAGCCCAATCCCGATAGCTTTCGGTCATCTTGTTGATGATGGCTTTGAGGTTCTTGTTGGCAGCTTCAACTGCACCGTTGGTCTGAGGTCGGTAGGGAGAAGAATTGTGTCTCTAAATCCCATACTCGTTGACCAACTCTGTGACTTCTGCTTCAAAATGTAAACCATTATCTGATACTAGCTCATGCGGGACCCCATATTGGAAGATGATGTTTTTCTTGATGAATTTGTCCACTTTCTTGGCGTTCATAACTGCGTATGACTCCACTTCGACCCATTTGGTGAAGTAATCAATGGCAACTAGGAAGCCTTCGATGTTACCTTCCCTATGATGTCGATGCCCCAGGTGGATAATGACTAGGGGGAGGTCATGTTGTATAATTCACGCGAAGGCAGATGCTGAAGGTTGGAGAATTGTTGGCATTTGGGGAATCTCCAAGCATAAGCGGTGAAATCCTGGGTCATGGTGGTATAGCCTGCTGTGGATTTTCTACATTATCTTTTCAATGTCATCCCCTGCGATGTAGTGCAGATGAGTTCCATCGAAGTTTATTTTGAGCAGTGCTTTGTGAAAAATGATGTACTAGGCGGCCAGTCTTCGAAGGGTTGCTCTATCTTTCTTGTTGGAGCCCTCGGGATACCTACCATGCTTAAGGAGGTGCCAGATATCATAGTACTAACAATTGGCTAGCTCGGGATATTCTATGGTGACGAGCTCATTGTGGTAGCAGTGGGTTGGTTTGTCTTGCTTTTGAACAAGGAAGGGGGTCACTGTGATTCCTTCGGGCATGTCTACCATGGAGGCTAGGGTAGCAACGACATTGGCTAGGTTATTCTTTGCTCGAGGTAGGTAATGGAAGGTGATATCTTAGAATTTGGAGGCTAGCTCTTTTAAGTGGGCATGGAAGGGTTGGAGTTTCTCGTCCTTGACTCTCCATTTTCTGAGCACCTGACTGATGATGAGGGCGAAATCCCCGTAGACATCTAGGCATTAAATATCTTTCTCGAGAGCAACCTTGAGGCCTACCGTGCATGCCACGTACTCAGTCATGTTATTAGTGCAGGGAAAATCCAACTTGATGGCGATGGGAGTGTGGGAGTCATCTGGGGTGATCAGAAGTATCCCAATGCCATATCCTTTTTTGTTGGAAGCGCCGTCAAAGAACATTTACCATCGAAGGTAGTCTTGAGAAACACAAAGGATGTTTTCATCTGGGAATTTGGAGATCCAGACATCAGCTTCTTCTACGGGGTAATCACCAAGGTAGTCAGAGATGGCTCTTCCTTTCATGGCTTTCTGCGTAACGTACACGATATCGAACTCGACTAGGAGCATCAACCACTGAGCCATTCGGCTGGATAAGGCAGGCTTCTCAAGAAGGTATTTTATGGGGTCCATTCGGGATACAAGTTTAATGGGGAAGGCGAGCATGTAGCGCCGCAGCTTTTGGGTGACCCAAACAAGTGCGACACACGCCTTTTCCAAAGCAGTGTAGTTAACCTCGTATCCTACTAATTTGCCACTAGCATAATAGATGGCTCTTTCTTTGCGGGAATCTTCAAGGTATTAGGCTAGCAAAGCTCCAGCTGAAGTGTTGGTTCTAGTTAGGTATATGAGCAAGGGGAGACCAGGATGTGGTGGCATGAGTATCGGGGGTTGGATCAGATATTGTTTGATTCGGTCAAAGGCTTCTTGGCATGCCTCATTCCAAATCTTGGTTGAATCCTTTCAGAGGAGTTTGAAGATAGGTTCACAGATGGAGGTTAATTGGCTGATGAACAGACTGATGTATTGCAATTTCCCAAGGAAACCTCGGACTTCTTTCTCTATTCGGGGAGGTAGCATCTCAAGTATGGCTTTCAGCTTGGCGGGATCTGCTTCTATCCCTTTCTTACTGACCATGAATCCCAAGAGTCTTCCCTTTGTAATGCTAAAGACACATTTCTGTGGATTGGGTCTCATCTGATACTGTCGCAGTCGTTCGAAGAACTTTTGGAGAGCGGGAACATGACCCTCTCTAGTCTTGGATTTGATAATCATATCATCTACATAGACCTAAACTTCTTTGTGAATTAGATCATGTAGGATGGTTGTGGAAGCCCTCTGGTAGGTAGCCCCAGAGTTCTTGAGACCAAATGGCATGACAGTGCAGCAAAAGGTTCCCCATAGGGTGATGAAACAGTCTTTTCTTGGTGGTCTGGGTGCATTTTGATTTGGTTGTATTCAGAAAATCCATCGACGAATGACTTGAGAGCATGACTGGCTGTGTTGTCCATGATCATGTCGATATTGGGTAGAGGATAATCATCCTTTGGAGAGGCTTTGTTCAAATCCCGATAGTCTACACACATTCGAACTTTTCCTCCTGATTTCGGTACGGTCACTATGTTGGCTAGCCATGTGGGATATTCGATCACACGAATGAAGGATACGTTCAACTGTATGACCACCTCTTCTTTGACCTTGAGCGACCATTCGGTGCAGAGCTTTCTCAATTTTTGTTTGACCGGCTTGTAATCTGGGAGAGTGGGACTCTCGTGCTGAGCTATTTCAGGATCAATGCCAGGAATATCGTCGTAGGACCATGTGAAGACATCCACGAATTCTTTTAGCAATTCTTCGAGTTGTGCATGCTCACGCTTGTCAAGGGTAGCCCCTATCCTAATCTCACGCAGTTGGATACTAGAACCGAGGTTAACAACAACAGTCTCTTCTTCATTAACTTGAATGCGATTATGTTGTTTATTATTAACCTTATTTAGATCAGTTAAGAATTATTCATTTGCAAAATCATCATCATCAAAAGTTTGATTAGAATCTAAACAGTTAATGTGAGGCATATCAAGATACTCAAAATCTTCGTTTATTTCATTGATAGAAAAAACAACATTGAGAACCTCGTCAAAAGAGGACTCGATTACATTTGAATAAGGATAGACAACAGAAGAAGAAATGGGTTAAACATTGGGATTAGGGGAGATTTCAGCAGGTAGAACTGGCGCAGCATGCCACTTGAGAAGAGGTGTATCAGTAACTTTAATCAGGTGGGACGGATCCAGTGATGTAGTGCCTGAGTGAATCGTGCAGAGCATCAACCCTAGTGTCTATAAGTTGAAGGAATATTCTGAGTCACTTTCCTCAGTCTCTTTGACATCTTTGATGAGTGGTTGTACATGGTGTTGGGAACTCTCGACCCATGGGTAGCTGTCTTGGAAGAAGATCTCCATTCCAGGATCCATCTTCTTGTCTCTGTGGTCATACCATGTTTTCGGAAAGCCACAAAAGGGGAAGTCTTTACCTTCTTTGATGAATCGTCCATTCAAGGAGTCGCCCGGGATAGTCTGGACGTGATCTAGTCCTCTTTTTGGTCAAGACAGGCGGATCATTCTGAGCTCTTGTTCTAACGGTTGATACCCCAAAACACAAGGAGGGAAAGCCTTCTTTAGTTCAATTGGCTTAAGTGTACCTTGTTATCTTTGTCTTAGCCCCAGTTCAGGCATGAAGTGCATGTTTCTGATCATCTGAATCACATTGATGTTGCTATGAGGGTCGTATTCTGGACAAACCCTTTCTTTGAAGTTGTCCCCCGCCAGGAGTAAAAGTGGTTCAACTCAAAATCCTGATGAGAGCATATCATTTGACCCGTGCTGTATCTCAAGGATTGGACTGGTGGTACTTTCACCCTCGGCATTGTCGTCGTCGCATAGGATGGTAATGACCCGTCCGTCGATGAAGAACTTTAATTTCTGATGGAGTGAGGAAGACACACCCTTGATACTGTGGATCCAAGGTCATCCTAGCAATAGGTTGAAACATGCTGGGATGTCAATAACTTGGAATTCAATGACAGGGTTTATTGGGCCAGCCCTTATTACAAGCTTTATAGATCCCATCACCTCTCGACGGGTATTATCATAGGCATGCACAACAGCGGAGGTTGGAGTGAGGCCGCTTTCTTTCAGTCCTAGACATTTGAAAGTTCTCAGTGGGCAGGCATTCAAGGCGGATCCATTATCGACAAGAAAGAGTGGTACAACCTTCCCCATAACTTCGACGAAGATGTTGAGTGCATGATTGTGGTTTGTCCCAATCTTGGGGATTTCTTCTTCGGAAAAGGATAGCATTCTGGTAGAGGTCAAGGATCCGACCAAATTTATTGCTTCTTCTGGTGTGCTGGAAGGATGAACTATGGGTCCAGTGAGCAACTTGATCAAAGTGTTTCTGTGTAGCTGAGAAGACATGAAAAGCCCACATAGAGTGATGTTAGCTTGAGTTTTCTTTAGTTGATCGAGGATCTTTTTCTCCTCGAGGGTCATCTCTAGCATAGGAAGGTTTTCAACGCCCTTCCCTTTGTTATTGGATGGTAGTGAGCTTGGGATCTGGTAATTCCTCCCTGATCGGGTCATGTGATTTACTAAAGAAGGGAAAAATATGAATTCCGTTTCCTTGTCGATCTTGGGTTATTCTGCCACCTTTTTTATTTTTCTGAGGAGTTCTTCAAATGATATCATTCCACACATATCGGCTACCAGGCCAGTTCTCTCTGAAGCTTGCTCTTCATTCGAATCTCTAAATTCTTCCCCCCATCTGGTGACAACAATTCTGTCTTTCCATGTAAAGTCGATGCATTCCACGACTTCAACGGCTTCTTCATACAGGTCATCCCATTCTGTGGGATGTGTAAGGGTGAAGGGACCAGGCGCCTTTGTAGCTTCAGAGCATCAAGTAACTCGATTATACTTCAAATGTTATTGGTTTGCCTAAATAATTCTGCCATGATCTGGACGACATTATCCAGGTTGACTTAATCGGTTGGTACTACCCAACTATCTGACTCTTGGGCCCATTCCCGTGCTTTCAAGAATAGCGTACTGAACCTTTGGTAATCAATGATCACCTGTGAGGGAAATTTCAGCCCGAACTCTAGGAGTTGGTTTAAGACTTTTGGAAATTCCATGCTTCTATTTTTAGAACGGGTACGAATGGCGATGCATGCTCTGATAAGGAGTGACAGTACCTGATCAGTGAGGCTGGTAGGGTGTAGGAGGAAATATGGGAATATTTGGAGTGGTTTAGGAAAGTATATGGGTGTGATTTGAGTTGAGAGATCAAATTCTAGGTTCTCTTCTAGAAAGATGGCATTGGTATGATTTGGAAGGGGGTTGTGAGTAGGATTGGCTGGTGGGGCGATGGTACCCCGATCAATTAGACCTTGGATTATGTTTCGGAGGTGAAAGCATTAGTCGGTGGTATGGCCAGCTGTTTGGTGAAAGGCGCAATGGGCATCTGCATTAAAGTTTCTTGGGAGTGGATTCGGCAATGGGCGACGATCCAAAGGTTTGATAAGGTTTTGGCTTAGTAGGGCTTGATAGACTTTGGAAAGGGGAGCATGGATCTCGGTGTATTCCCTTCGGACTGGGACAGGGCGAATTTTCGGTGCCCATGATGTGGTTGGTTGAGATATGTTGTTGATGGTTGAGACTGTAGCACTGGCAGGTTTGTCATATTTTCTGGGGTGAATTGTCCGGACACCTTCTTTGGTTCGACTTCTATTTTGGCAAGACCTTCCTCTATTTCTACTCCTACTTCTCTGAGAGCTCGGAAGCGGGGATAGTATTATCCTCCCATTATTGATCGGACATGGGGTAAGAAGTTCTTCTTCACTATGCTGACTTGTTCTTCCTCGGAAGGCCGATTGGTCATAACTGCTATTTTTTCCCTTCATCGGGCGATGAAGTTACTGACTGATTCTCCAGGGTTCTATTTGAGCAGTTCTAAATCATGGCGAGTGACCTCAAGCTCTTTATTGTATGTGTACTGTGACATTAATTCCCGGGCTATATCCTCCCAACTACGAATTCTAGACTCTTTGAGAGATAAAAACCATCGGAGGGCGCTATCCTTCCGAGTTTGCTGAAACAATTGGGCCATCACTTCTTCAGAAGCCCCTAGTAAAGTCATGGAACGGTGATAACTTCGGAGATGAACAATCGGGGGTCCATTTCCTCCGAATTTCTTGATATTTGGCATCTTGAACTTCTCGAGTAACCTCACTTTAGTATAAGGAGACATGTGGGTGTAGTCCATGTAATTTCCTGAGATTCTGACTTGCTCAAACTTCTTGGTGAGCATCTTGAGGTCTTCTTTGACTTTGTTCAGCTCTTCTTCCTTCGGATCAATGATTATAGGCAAGTTAGCCCCATGTTGGGCAAGGTTCGGCATAGGAATCTAGGCAGGCAGCGGCCCATTGAGAGGAGGGGCACGTGGAACGTGCTGATACTCTTCGGGAACCCAGATAGGATCGGGTGGATCCATAGCATGAGGGAATAGGACCTCGGGTTCTTGAGGAACAGGAACTTGGTTTCGTTGCATCTCTCTGACCTCAGTTTGGAGGTCGTCAATCTTGGACACAAGCTGAGCTAAGACTGTCGTCAGATTCGGCTGCACAACGTGTACTTGATCTGTGTTCTTCATGGAAAGTGGATGGATTCCGGACTCTAAAGGGGTAATAGGGGAATGGACGAAACTCCGGGGTGACTTGACTAAAGACCGAAGCCAATAAGGAGTCAGGCCAAAGGTTTGCGATCGACCTGAGAAGGCGTAAAATGGGATTTATTTTTGAGAAAAAAAGACGGAAAATAAAAAATTTTTTGACATTTTTTTTCGAGATGGAAAGACAAAATGTTTTTGGATTTTTGATAGAGAAAGGAAAAATGTTTTTGGATTTTTGATAAAGAAAAAAGAGAATTTTCCCTTTGGAGACGGTCTCAACATGATTATTATAATTATTATGTTTTCACTTGTATTAATTCTCCTAAATGCAAAATGAAATGTCGGACGGGACCCGAGCCTGGAAAAATTGGGTTTGTAATATATGCAAAGCTATGGCTGGACTAGTGACACATCTCACGGATAGGGTCCCGTTTTAAAAATGCGAGAGAATTCGGGCTGTAGGCCAACCCGAAATTTCGACAGATTTTCGAGTTGAAACCGGTAATCTAACATGTGGGTCCTAGTCTTGACACCTATATGCGGGTATGCAGTTGGTTGGGTGAATCGGAAAGGGTTCCACCCTTTGGCGTGACTTCCACGATATACGTCTTTCTCTTGCGGGTAATCGGTATGTGTGGATAAGCCATATTATATACCTGAGTCTACGTGAATTGCCTCACCATATACCTCGTGGGGGTGGTACGTGTGAGAGAGAATTCGATATACTCGGCATACGTGAACGAGTTCCTTGCGATATACCTCCCATCATGACTTCGGTAAAGCGGTACGATGCGGGGGAACCGTTCGATATACGTCGAAGGTACTTGGCCAATGGAAGGTGAGAGTCATATCGCTTAGGCTAACTGCACCCTGCCAGACCAGTGCCCATCATGAAGTGACCCTCGAGTTACTGGGTAAAATTTGGTCAATAACAATGCTCTTTGGGTGATGTCGTGTGAATTATGCATGATCCGCTTATTATTATCTTATGATAATGTATTTCTTGATTATGCCAACAGGGAGCGAAGTAAAAGTATTGGTACACCAAGTATGGGTGAATGATGCGTGCAACATGTGGATATATGTGGCCCTAGGTGCACGTGGTGCGAAGTGTACATGGAGAATTTTCTACAAGTGTGTGAATAGAAGAATGATCATGAGATACACATGTAAAAGGGGATCATGCAAAATGAGGGAGAATATAAGCAAACATAACATCCATGTAAATAGAGTCTATCCCTAAAAATAAACATAAATTCCCCATCAGAGTCGCCACTGTGTCCATCCCGATCCTCGCCGCGGTGGGGGGGGGGGGGGGGGGTCCTTAGGTCTCACGCGTTTCTCTCGGGAGCGCTTCGGCCGCCGTCATTTGAGGTGAGGTGAAAGATGTAGAGATACTAGAGTCGCCAGTCTATTTTACTCAAAACAGACAAAAGAAAAGGGGAAGCCACCCCGAAGGACAACATCCAAAGACATACTAGTGCATACGAAACCAAAACGATTCGAGAAGGGTCCGGAGGCTAAGTTACGAAATGGGAAGGTGTTAGGCACCCATTCCGCCGTTTCGGTCTCTCATGGATTTTTGTTATTTTCCTTTATTTTCCCCGTGATATGTGTGCATGTGTATATGTAGTGAAGATAGGAATCATCGACTTGTACCATGGAAGAGGTAAAGCGAGTCATCCGTAAGAAAGTATAAAATTATTTGAAAATAGGATTTAGGCGATCATCCTTACGTTAATCGTTATGAGGGAAGGATAACTCATATGGAATAATACGCCCCTAAGAATAAATATATGTATATATATAATATAAGAGATTGGACTTTATAGAAAATAGAAAATGAGAGAAAAAGTAAAACATAGGACTCGAGTCTCAAGTTTTACCCCGAGATGCCTACGTAGCCTATAGAGGCATCAAAGTCCACATAGTTCGCATGCAAAACGAGGGGTGGGGTTTATCCCATAAATCCAATCGGGGATTCTCTTATTTGTGTGTGTGTGTGTGTGTGTGTAGAAAAAGTGTTTTAGTTGTGAGAAAAGTGTAAGAAAAGTATGAGAATTCCCGTTTGGAATTTATGAGCAAACCCTCTTTTTCTTATTTTTTTGGGTTTTTATTTATATGAAAATAAGAGATGTGAAATAGTACTAAATAAAAAGTATATTAGTATGTATGAGATGAGATAATAAAAGTGCTAAGTAATAAAACAAGATATTGCGAATTTATGAGAATTGAAGGAGAAAGTTGAGAAAATTGGACCTTCTTGAAGATCTTGATCTTGATCTTGAATGTTGGAGAGTAGCCCTTGCACTTGGATGATAAATGAGGGTAGTGAATTCACCAAGTTTGATGAAAGGATGATGAAAAGTGAAGGTGGGAAAGGATTTGGGTGTGGAAATCGCGCTGACTACGAGAGAGGTTTTCGGGGTTTGCTGAGAGTGATATGCCTCTGATCTGGGCTCTCCTTTCAAGTGAGGTCAGGCCTCCTTTTTATAGGCCTATGGCATTACCGATCGGCATAGCCCTGTTCCTGGATAGGTGCGTTTAGGCACACTGTCGATAGGTAAGGTCTGGGACCTGCAGTTTGGCAGTATTTTTAAGGCCTTTTTGGAAAATTGGTCGCAGAACACAAACCGTTGATTAGAATCATGCACGGGGCAGACCGTTGGAAAGGTAATTCAGATACCTTCGAAAGTCTATTGGACCGCTCCCGGGTTCAGGAGTTTCTTTTGGGTCAAATATGGCTCGAATGCATTTGTCAGTCTATTGGACGGGAAAACGTCGGACGCAAACGGATCGTTCGTCCGCTTGGTACGTCCAAATCATGGACAAGGCAGATCGTTGGAAAGTTTAGGAGATATACTTCGACATTCCAAAGAGTTTGATCTGGTTCAAGGAGTTGACTTTGGTTAATCGGTCCTTGGAAGCATTTGATGAACTTTTGGAGTAAACCAGATCGTTCGTCCGTACCGTAAGTCGTAATCACGCATGGAGCGGACCGTTGGAAAGGGGTTTTGGTGCCGTTTGAAGATTCATTCAGCCTAGGTCGAGTGAAGAGTTTACTTAGGTTGAATGGATCCCGAGAGCGCCAGGTGGCCTCCTGATTGAGTTTTGGGGAAATTGGGCCGTTCGTCCGCATGGTAGGTCGGAATCGTGCACGGGATGGACCATTAGAAAGGGGTTTAAGTTCCCTTCAAAGATTCATTCAGCTTCGATCGAGATGAAGACTTTTACTTTTGGTCAAACGGAGCCTGGGTGTGCCCGATGGCTTCTGGGTCAGTACTCGGGGCTAAGGAGAGTTTAGGGGGTAACAGAATGGGGTGTCTACAGAGCCCATCTTCGGGTGAGTTTGGAACAAACGATAGCCGTCGAATAAACACCGCATGATTCTTTTGGGGATTCTCTTATTTGTGTGTGTGTGTAGAAAAAGTGTTTTAGGTGTGAGAAAATTGTAAGAAAAGTATGAGAATTCCCGTTTGTAATTTATGAGCAAACCCTCTTTTTCTTATTTTTTTGGGTTTTTATTTATATGAAAATAAGATATGTGCAATAGTACTAAATAAAAAGTATATTAGGATGTATGAGATGAGATAATAAAAGTACTAAGTAATAAAACAAGATATTACGAATTTATGAGAATTTAAGGAGAAAGTTGAGAAAATTGGACCTTCTTAAAGATCTTGAGCTTGATCTTGAATGTTGGAGAGCATTCCTTTCACTTGGATGATGAAGAAGTGTAGTGAATTCACCAAGTTTGATGAAAAGGATGATGAAAAGTGAAGGTGGCAAAGGGATTTGGGTATGGAAATCGCGCTGACTTCGAGAGAGGTTTTCGGGGTTTGCTGAGAGTGATATGCCTCTAATCTGGGCTCTCCTTTCAAGTGAGGCCAGTTCTCTTTTTTATAGGCCCAGTGCATTGCCGATCGTCATAGTCCTATTCCTACCGTTCGGCAGGTGCGTTTAGGCACACTGCCGATAGGCAGGGGACCTACCGTTTGGCAGTATTTTTTAGGCCTTTTTGGAAAATTGGCTGCAGAACGCAAATCATTGATTAGAATCGTGCATGGGGTGTATCGTTGGAAAGGTAATTCAGATACCTTAGAAAGTCCTTTGGACTGCTCCCGAGTTCGGGAGTTGACTTTGGGTCAAATATGGCTCGGAAGCATTTGTCGGTTCATTGGACGGGAAAACGTCAGACGCAAACGGATCGTTTGTTCGCATGGTACGTCCAAATCGCACACGGGGAAGATTGTTGGAAATATTAGGAGATGTAATTCAACATTCCAAAGATTTTGATCTGGTCCGGGGAGTTAACTTTGGTCAACCAGGAACTGGAAGCATTTGGTGACCTTTCGGAGTAAAACGGATCGTTCGTCTGTACCATAAGTTGGAATCATGCACGGAGCGGACCATTGGAAAGGGGTTTTGGTTCCCTTTAAAGATTCATTTATCCTCGGTCAAGATGATGAGCTGACTTAGTTCGAATGGAGCTCGAGAGCGTCCGGTGGCCTCCTGATTGAGTTTCGGGGAAATTGGGTTGTTCGTCCGCATGGTAGGTCAGAATCGTGCACGGGATGAACCGTTGGAAAGGGGTTTCAGTGCCCTTTGAAGATTCATTTAGCCTTGGTCGAGCTGATGACTTTGAATTTTGATCAAACGGAGCCTGGGAGTGCCATATGGCTTCTGGGTCAGTACTCGAGTTATGACCTGGGTTTGTGGTGATGACGAGAGGTGCTAGGGATCTACGGAGATTTTAGGGGGTAACAAAATGGGGTGTTTATAAATGGAAGCATCTCCGACCATCTACCCATCCGTCACAATCTATAGTAGTGGTATGGAAAGTGCTCGGGGACTACCTGAAGTGGTTATGGAAGCGGGTATTAGAGAAGGTTATGGAGGAAGTGACTGTTTAAAGGTGATTTGTTGCCTTCGACACCATGGAGGAGGGTATTGATATTTCATCCAAGCTTGTTAGGGCATATCGCTCAATGTTCATACGGAGTGCTAACAAGGAGTGGGAGACTTGGGGACCTCCGGGGGCAGAAAATGATGATGAAGCATAGCCGTCTAGCAGTTGAGGACAATGTCTGCGAAGCTAGGATAGAATTATTTGAAGCTAGGGTAATTTGTGTTTTGGGTGATTTTTGGGTTTTTCTGTCGGGTTACGGATAATTTTTGTGAAGATGGTAAGGAATGAGTATGTTTGTTTAAGATCGTTTAGTCAGTGGGTGGGGGGGTGGGGGGGGGGTCTGTTTGACTCCCTTCACTGATACTTCATGTAACGGTGATATGTTCCCTTATTAGAAATAAAAATGATTTTGATCATATTTTGTTGTGCCTCTTGATGAGTTTTTCATTTTGAACTTTCTACACCAATCACTAAGGCATACATAATCCTTTTGTTCATGTAAATGATAAGATGGAATGTCGTTCTAGGGGGTTTAAAAAGAATAGCATTTTGTGAAAAATAAGAGGACCGTGCCCATGTATGGCTTATGGGCTGCCTACGTACCTCTAAGGGTTTTGAAATTTTTTATGAGCCTCATTTTGAAAAGAAATATTTTTTAGAGGATCATGTCCCACATTGTTTTGGGTAGGGTAAATGAAGAGATTAATTTTAGAGTATAAGGAGGATAAGAAGAGTAGTAGCGCATCGAGATTTTGGACTAAGGGTAAAATTTCTTGAGACGATCCAGGTTGACTGGATGTGCCATTTCGTCTCCGTCGAGGCCTCTGTGCATAGCGGCGCCGCCTGAAAGTATTTTATTCACAATGTAGGGGTCACTCCAATTTGGTTTGAATTTCCCTCTGGGGTACCAAATAGGTTTTATGATCACCTTGAGGGCAAGGTATCTTCCTAGATACTGCGATCCTTGAATCTTCGGTTGAATGATCCCGCTATCCGACAATGATACCCCTGTATTTGGTATAGAGCCTTAAGCCTCTTTTCATCCAAGAGTGATAGTTGGGCAAAGGGGCTCTAATGCCAGTTCTTTTTACTAAGTTTTCCTCGAGCATGACATGAAGGGACGATATTTCTTGCTAAATGGGGAGGACTGCTTCCATGTCGTATACTAAAGAATAAGGGGTAGTTTTGGTGGGTGTTCTGATTGAAATGCGATAACCCTAGAGGACGTATGGTATCTTCTTGGAAAAATCTTTATGACTCTCGATCATCTTGCTGATGATATTTTTGAGGCTTTTGTTGGCAGCTTTGATAGCACCATTGGTTTGGGTTCGGTAGGGAGAATATTTGTGTCTGCGAATCTCATACTCATCGACCAATTCTGTGACCTCAGCTTCAAAGTGGCGTCCATTATCTGATACTAACTCATGGGGAATAGGTGCCCCATATCAACAAATGATGTTCTTTGTGATGAAATTGGCCACTTTCTTAGCATTCAGCACTGCGTATGACTCAACTTTAACCCATTTTGTGAAGTAATCAATGGATAGCAAGATAAACTCGCGATCGTTTGAAGCTTTGGGCGTAACCTTCCCTATGATGTCAAAACCCCAGGCGGAGAGAGGTCAGGGAGAGCTCATGTTGTATAGTTCTTAAGGAGGTAAGTGTTGGAGATTAAAAAAATGATGGAATTTGAGGCATCATCGATCATTGGTAGTGCAATCTTGGTGGTTAAATAGTATCCTTAGCAAATGATCTTCTTAGCAAGCATATGACCATTCATGTGGGGCTCGCATTCCCCATTGTGGATTTTCTGCATTATTTCTTGAATATCAACCCCTACTATGCCATACAAATGGGTTCCATCGAAGTTTATCTTAAAAAGTGCTTTATCACAGATAATATACCGGGCATCCAATTTGTGAAGGGTCACGTGGTCTTTCTTATCTGTGTCTTGGGGATATCTACCATTCTTGAGGAGGCACCAAATGTCATAGTACCATAACCCGACTATGCCAAAAACTTCCTCGGTTACGAGGTCAATATGGTGGAAGTTAGTTGGCATAACCTATTTTTAAACCAGGAAAGGGGCCATTGTTATTCCCTCTACCATATCGACCATGGATGCCAAGGTCGTAAGGGAGTCAACTAGAATACTTTTTGTACAAGTAAGTTAGTGGAAGGTGACATTTTCGAACTGGGAGGTTAGCTATTTTAAGTGGGCATAGAAGGGTAGGAGCTTCTCGTCCTTAGCTTTCCATTTCCTGAGGATTTGGATGAAAATGATGGAAGAGTCCCCATAAATGTCTAGGTGCTTGATACATTTCTTTGAGGGTGATCTTAATGCCTACGATGCATGACTCATATTCAGTCATGTTATTGGTACAAGTGAAATCTAATTTGATGGCAATGGGGTTGTGAGAGTCATTAGGGGCATCAGGAGTATCCCAATGTCGTATCGTTTCTTATTGTCACCTTCATCAAAGAACATTTTCCATCTAAGGTCCTCTTGAAAGGTACAAAGAATATCTTCATTTGGGAATTCAAAGACCCCAACATCGATTCTTTCTATGGGGTAATCAACAAGGTTGTTGGAGATGACTCTCCATTTCATAGCTTTCTGCGTAACGTACACAATATCGAATTTGACTAATAACATCAACCAAAGGTCCATTCGACTGGAAAAAGCGGGTTTCTCTAGAAGGTATTTGGTGGGATCCAATCAAGATACTAGTTTGATGGGAAATACAAGAATGCAGTGTTGTAACTTTTGCGTGACCCATACTAGGGCGACACACGCTTTCTCCAAATCATTGACACTATATCATGGCGGATTTTAACTGGCATAATAGATGGCTCTTTCCTTGTGGTACTCTTCAATACATTAGGATAGAAAATCCCCTGCTACGATATTTGCTACGGTTAAGTATTATAGGAAAGGGAGACCTAGCTGTGGAGGCATGAACACCAGAGGTCGGGTCTGGTATCTCTTCATTTGGTCAAAGTCTATTTTGCAGGTCTCATTCCAAACTTTGGTTAAATATTTTCGGAGGAGTTTAAAAATGAGTTCGCAGATAGAAGTCAGTTGGTTGATGAATGGGTGGATGTATTATAGTTTACCAGGGAATCCTCGGACTTCCTTCTTCGTCTGTGGTGGTGGCATCTCAAGTATGGCTTTCATCTTGGGATGATTTTTTTCAATTCCCTTTTCATTGACTATAAATCCCAAGAGTTTTCTTTTAGTGACGTCGAAAGCATACTCATGTGGATTTAGCCACAACTGATATTGTCACAGCCACTCGAAGAACTTTCGGAGGCTGGTAGTATGACTTTCTCGAGTCTTAGACTTAATGATCATGTCATCTACATAGTCTTCGACCTCCTTATGAATAAGTTTGTGAAAGATGGTTATGGCAGCCCTTTGGTTGGTAGCCTTGGTGTTCTTGAATTCGGATGTCATGATAATATAACAAAAGTTTCCCTAGGGGTGATGAAGGCTGGTTTTTCCTGATGGTCAGGGTACATCTTGATTTAGTTTTATTCGGTGAATCCATCGGCAAATGATTTTAGGGCATGGCTAGCTATGTTGTCCACAATCATGTCGATGTTGCGTAACGGGTAATCGTCCTTTTGGGGATGTTTTTTCAAATCGTAGTTGACGCACATACCGACTTTTCCTCCTGACTTTAGCATGGGGAATATGTTAGCAAGCCATGTTGGGTATTCAACTATGCGAACGAAACCCATGTTGAATTGTTTGACCACCTTATCTTTCACCTTGAGAGACTATTCGGTAGGGAGTTTCCTTAGCTTCTGTTTGACAGGCTTACGTCCTAAGTATGTCGGGATCTCATTCCGAGTTATTTTAGGGTCAATACCAGGTATGTCATTGTAAGACCAAGCGAAGATGTCCTCCAATTCTTTCAGTAGTTATTCGAATTGCGCACACTCATGCTCATTAAGGGTAGACCCTATCCTAATATCGCGTTGATGGCTAGTTGAACCGAGATTAATAATAATGGTCTCATCATCATTAGTTTGAACATGGTTATTTAATTTGTTATTATCCTTATTAAGATTAGTTGAAAATTGTTCATTTGAAAAATCATCAACATTAAAGGTTTGTTCAGAATCATGATAATTAATGTAAGGCACAACAAGGTACTCAAAATCCTTGTTTATTTCATTTTCGGGAAAAAGCAACATTGAGAACCTCATCAAAAAGGAAAAAAACAATAGGTGAAGAAAGTTGGATAGGGTAAACAATAGTGTTAGGCTGAATCTGTGCAAGTTGGACTGGTATGGCATTCTAGTTGAGGAGAGGCAACTCAAAAACTTTGATTCGAGTGGAGGGGTCCGACGGTGCGACATCTGAGTGGATCATATATTGACTCAACCCCAGTGTCTGTAGGTCGAATGAGTATTTGAAATGAGTCATCGGTAATTGTCACGACTTTCTTGGTGAGAGGTTGCATTTCATGTTTGTAGTCTTCGGCCCAATAGTTACTTTCTTGAAAGAACATTTCTAGCCCCCATTTCATATTCTTGTCAACATGGTCGTACCACGGTTCAAGGAATCCACATAAGGGTAAGTCTTCACCCCTTGACAAATTTTTCGTTCAAAGATGTGGGTGCGAAAGCCCCCTCACTTAAAAACTACTTGCAAATTAACAGATGGTTCAATTAAATACCAAACTAAAATTTCTTTTCAAGTTTTAACAATTACAAAATTCAAACTTTAATTTCTTCAAAATTAAAATTAAATTAAACTTAAAGTGAAATTAAACTACACAACCATTTTTTATTTTCACTTAAATATTTAAAATTTCAATTAAGCAAGAATTTAATTCAATTCAAGGTCTAAATATGGCTAAACTAAATAATCATAAATTATGCCAAATTAATTAATTCCAATCTTGAATTAAATTAACCTTAAACTTACCCAAATATTTAATTAGCACCTAATTAAATAAGAGTGACATTTAAACCACTTTTTTTCTTGATTATCCTAGCATGTATCTAAATTGATTTTTGCAAGATAAAAATAAATAATCTCACTACACGGCGATGTACGGGGAAAACCAAAATGGGAAAAACATGGTAATTACAAATACAAGACAGACGACTTAGTTCCTCAACTTGACTCCCTACAAGCCTTAAAGCATCTTATTGTACCAACCTCCGCCTAGTCGACAACCACGGACTCCACCGCAGTCTCGGAATCCACCGATGGGGCTTTAGTCTCCGTTAACCCGCACACGAACTCTATCTCTGAATGGGAACAACGTAGCAAAGAAAATTCTTCTCACTTGTTTGTAGAGAATGAAAATCCAAACTTCTCCTTTGTTGGGGTAGAGATGAACCCGGTGCCAAATAAACTCTCCAAGAAAAATGTATATATATGAGCGAACTTGGATTTAAACAAACATATGGGTGTATGTGTTTTAGTAGAATTTAATCCATGAAATCAAGAACACAAAACTTGAACTTTTGAGGAAAACCTTTTTGCTCTCAAATTCTAAAGTAAATTATGTCAAAATTTACTTAGAAAAGTATGTTTCCCGCACATAAAAGGGGCTGGTAAAAGTTAGTGGGAAAGTGGGGAACATGGGTGGTTGAAATTAAAACTACTAAAAAAATTTGAAATTCGCCCTAGTCATTTGAACGACTTTATTCGAACGATAATCCAGAGTAAAATCAGGGCAAAAGTTCGTTTCAAAAACTCGTTAGAACGAACTTCTAATGAAAAAATAGAAGATTTTTGGCAAAAAGTCATTTGATAAACCTCGTTCAAACGAAATCTCGTTGGAACGAAAATTATCGTTCGAACGACATTTCAGAAAAATGATTTTTTCTTTAAAAATTTGCAAAATCATTTTTTTAAATAAAAACTTATTTTTAATTTTAAAATATAATTAAAATAATGCCCAAAAATATTTTCCAAACTCCTATATATAATAGTGCTTTCATACCTTTGGAGACTAGGAATCTCAAACGTTGATGACGTGAAACATGGCACTAAAAACTGACAATGATAACGCTTTAAAATATGGGTCGCTACGTCTTCAACATTTCGAACACGTCATATGCTTGATAGGTACAACATGAACATCTATCCTATGACTCAAATTGTTTTGTCCACAATTAAGCCAATACTACAAATTGACTCGATTGGAAATTTGCCCTTTCAAATCTCCCCCTTTGGCTATTCCGGGACAAAACCAAACCAAAATCCTAAGGGCCGTCAAGCACGTCTAGACATAACATCCCAACTAAAAAAAATAAAAAATACAGATGTTTGACTCGACTCTTAGAAGCTTTGCCTCTTATATAATGCCGTTAAAATGAATTTCCTGCAAACTTAAACAAATCATTAAACGCATAAGGAATTTGAAAAAATAAAGTGCATAAAATTAAATTCTACCCCTTAATTAATTCTCCCCCTTTATCTAACAATGATCTACCTAGAAATACCGCGACTCCCCCTAAGGTAAAATATCCCCAAACATAAAAGGATTAGATACCATAGATACCATTTCTCCCCCTTTTTGTTCAGGAATATACAAAGTATAAAGAACCAAACAGTAACATATTTCTCCCCCATATGATTAATTAAAGCAAATACCATTTCTCCCCCTCAAGTATACACAAAGGATATGAATGAAGAAAAAACAAGTTAAACATGCAATGGTGCATAAAGTGACAAAAGCATTAAAGCATATGGGCAACAATGAAATACAACTAATCCATACAAATATTAATGGATATCAACTATGATGCGATAACAAAAAGATACCACTTAAAATATATGGCGCTAAGCATGGGATATCAAAACAAAGATTTGCAACAATATAGATACCAATTTTGAATTCAAAGCATATATGGACTAGCTAGCAAGGCAAAGACTCAAAACAAACAAAATACCATATATATATACACAAAAGATATTAATGAAGCGCAAGCACATATATACATATATAAACAACACAAATGACACAACACAAAATAAAATGAGCTTTCCACACTCTTATGGAATAAATGTGTCATATGGAAATGGAGGTGAAGGATTGTGAACTAGTAACCAAAGAATTAAGACCCAATCACTTAAACATGTCCACGAAGTTCTTATTTGATTGCAAAACTTTATCAACTAAGATTTAGCCATAGGTGACAGGATAAAGTGAACTCGATGAACAAAATGAGCACAATGCATACAAGCCTAACATATTGATGATTCTACAAACCAATAGAGTCATGACAAGATATTGCAACTATGATATAAAGACATTGTGCAAAGCCATTGATATTCCATCCAAACTCCCTCAAATATAATATTATTCTTTTCTTTTCTATTGAATGAAAATATCAATCTAAACAGACTAGGCCTTGGCTATATATTTTCTTTTAATGCCATATTTTTCCTTTAGGCCCTTGGACCACATATTTCTTTTAGGTCCATTGAAAACAGTGGCTTAATCGCAAAGGATGATTGTTCCTTTCATAGCCCTTCCCGGTGCACTTTCATATATCATTTTTTAACACATAGTAGTCTCACGTGCAACGGTTGTAACATGCACAAATCCTCCTAAGTCACAAAATATGTAGATGGCTAGATTGGTAGGAGAACACTTCACAAAGCTTAAATAAACATGTGAAGTTAAAGGTTCAAAAAAGCTCATGCATGTGTGCGAGAAGGCATATGAAAAGTGAATCAATTAAGCAAGTCAAATTCAAACTACTCCATATAACCATGACAAAGAACACTTTAAGGATTGAAATTCCTAACCCAAAGTTCTAGCCACATGGTAGCAAAATGATAGGATTCAACACATGCCTATGCGACAAAAGGTGTGTAAAACTCAAATATATATACACAATTTTTTTTTGAGTTTTTCAAAAAAAAAGTTAATCAAAATAAAACAAATTACCTCAAAAGACAAACAAAAATCTTTTTGTATTTTTCATTAAATTCAAATAACTCACAAAATTAAAATACAAATGATAAACAAAACCTTTTGTAATTTTCATTTGATATCAACAAAAATGAAAAGAATAAACTATAAATGATGAACAAGTCATAAATCTAGAATAACATATAAGATGAAGCATGGACTAGAATATGATAAACAAGCATACAATTAGCATGAATATATAACATGTAGCACAAAATCTAGTATATTCAAACAAAGCTAACACATTTAACCATTAAATTTATCATGGGAGGTATCACGTGATAGCAAATGAGAATCATAAATCCTATCTTATAAAGTTACCAAGTCGTATCTCCTAACCCAAACAAGTGAGGAGTGACAATCTCGGGATTGGGTGGCCTTGGATACCTCGGTGACCTTACTCTTGGATTTCCTAGGACCTCTTTTAAGATAATTTTTTTTTCCTAAGATGACTTTTTCGACCACAATGTGCACAAGTGAAAACTCGGTGAAAAGTAGTACCAAAGGATTGACCCTAAAAATTGTTCCTAGAAGATTCTCCCAAACTTATGGTTTTTGGCTTTACTAGTTGAAGTATTTTTGGAATCGAAGCCAATACCACATGTGTCATTTTTAATTTTGATGGTTCCTAGCATTTTGTTAAATTTTTTGGACCGACACTCCAAATCAAATTTGACACGACTCGAGTCTCTCAATTTTCTTCTAATTCTAAATTTTTTGACTCAAGCAAACACTTCCTCTCTTCAAAACAAAGAAGCTCTTTCTTCATAGCCTCCATTAAGCCTCTAAGGCTATCTCTCTCACCTTTTACATCCTCAAACTTCTCACAAATATCTCTCTCACGTGTCCTAAGGTCTTCCACTAAAACATTCTCATTATTAACCTCGGCACGTTCCCTCAAACTCGCTTCTAACTTCAAGTTATCACTTTTTATTTTTATTGATTCCTCATATAGTTCTCGAAAAGAAACTTATAGCTCACTCACATCAGCCTCTTCTTCATTTTCACTCGTTCTTTCATCTCCACTCTCTCAACCATAAAAAAATATGGGATTCACAAATTTTGGCCTCGGAAGTGTCATGTATGATAATGTCATCATTGAATGAGTTCTCACTATCACTTGCATGACTTTCTATGAACGTGGTACAATTGCGCTCAGTGGAGGAATCGGGTCCTTCCTCTTCCTTATCACTATCATCACTAAGGGTGACATTATATGAAATTGGTTGTTTGCCTTCCCTCCTTAGTTTAGTGGGACACTCATGCGCCCTATGGATATAACCCTCATAACCATAACACCTATTCGACTAATCCCTATTAAAAGATCTTCATTTTGAATTTTAAGGATTTTCTTGGCTTTGTCATACTTAGATTTATCAAATTTCTTAAAATCGATGTCACTCTCATCATCCGAAACTTGTTTTTCCTCTTTTTGGGCTTTTAAGCGATGACCTTATCTTTCTTCTTTTCATCCTTGGAGGTAAACATGTCAAGTTCATAGGTTTGTAAGTCACCTACGAGCTCTTCAAGTTTCGTAGAGGCTAAAGTGCGTAAAGAAGTTAAAACGATCACTTTGGGGATAAATCTATCTGGTAAGGACCTCAAAAGTTTCTTTACTACACGGTTGTCGGTTATCTTTTCTTCCAAATTAAAAGATGAATTAACAATATCGAAAAGTCTAGCATAAAATTCATCAAAAGTCTCACTTTTTAACATTTTAATGGTTTCGAATTGAGTGGTGAGGTTTTGGCTTTTTGAAGCCTTCACGACTCTAGTACCTTCATGGGTGAGTTGTAAAATATACCATGCCTCTTTAGATTCTTCACACATCATGATACGTCGGAATTCATCTGGTGTGACCGTACAAAAGAGAGCATGTAAACTACAAGAATTAAAATTATCTAATTTCAGTTCATTCTCAATCCATCTCTTTACGGGTTAAGTACACGCTCATTTTTAACTAAGCAAGTAGGTGGGAACCACCCAATAACTACCGATTTCCAAATCCTTTCAACTAAGGACTTAAGTGCAGATTTCATTTGCACTTTCCAGTACGCGTAATTTGAACCATCGAAAATAAGAAATTTTTTGAAAAGTGAATTTTCCATTTTTAGACCAAACAGAATTAAGGATCTTAGCGCAATAAATCAGCGCTCCAGCTCTGATACCATTTATGGGTGTGAAATCCCCCTAAATTTAAAAACTTCTTGCACATTAAACGATGGTTCAATTAAATACCAAACTAAAATTTCTTTTCAAATTTTAGTAATTATAAAATTCAAAATTTGATATCTTTAAAATTAAAATTAAATTAAACTTAAAGTGAAATTAAATTATTCAACCATTTTTTTTTTATTTTCACTTAAATATTTGAAATTTCAATTAAGCGAGATTTTAATTCAATTCAAGGTCTAAATATGGTTAAACTAAACAATAAAAAATTATACCAAATTAATTAATTCCAATCTTGAATTAAATTAACCTTAAACTTAGCCAAATATTTAATTAGCACCTAATTAAACAAGTGTGATATTTAAACCAATTATTATCTTGATTATCCTAGCATGCATCTAAGGTGATTTTTTCTAGATAAAAATAAATGATCTCACTACACGACGTTGTACGAGGAAAACCCAAATGGAAAAAATCTCGGACGGCCCTTGCCTACAAGTCCAATAGGTATGGTAATTCAAATACAAGACATACAACTTACTTCCTCAACTTGACTCCCTACAAGCCTTGACCCATCTCCTTGTATCAACCTCCGCCTAGTCGACAGCCACAGACTCCACCGCAATCTCGGAATCCACTCGTGGGGTTTTAGTCTCCGTCAACCCGCACACGAACTCTATCTCCATATGGGAACACCGCAAAAAAATAAAATCTTCTCCTTTGTGGGTAATGAATGAAAACCCAAACTTCTCCTTTGTTGGGATAGAGATGAACCCGGTGCTAAGCAAACTCTCCAAGCAAAATATATATATGAGCGAACTTGGATTTAAAAAAACATATGGGAGTATGTGTTTTGGTAGAATTTAATCCGTAAAATCAAGAACACAAAACTTGAACTTTTGAGGAAAACCTTTTTTCTCTCAAAGTCTAAAGGAAAGTATGTCGAAAGTTATTTAGAAAAGTGTGTTTCCCGTACATAAAAACGACTGGTAAAATTTATTGGGAAAGTGGGGAACCTGGGTGGTTGAAATTAAAACAGCTAAAAAAATTTCAAAATTCGCCCAGGTCGTTTGAACGAAAATCCAAGGTCGTTCGAACGACTTTCTTCGAACGATAATTCCGAGTAAAATCAGGGCTAAAGTTCGTTTCAAAAACTCGTTAGAATGAACTTCTAATAAACAAACAAAAGATTTTTGGCAAAAATTAATTTGATCCTCGTTTGATAAACCTCGTTCGAATGAAATCTCATTGGAACGAAAATTGTTGTTCGAACGACATTTCAGAAAAATGAAATTTTCTTTAAAAAAATTGTAAAATCATTTTTTAAGTAAGAACTTATTTTTACTTTAAAATACAATTAAAATAACATCCAAAAATATTTTCCAAGCTCCTATATATATAATATTGCATTCATACCTTTGGAGACTTGGAATCTCAAACGTTGACGACGTGAAACATTGCACAAAAAATCAGCAATGATGAAGCTTTAAAATCTGGTCCGCTACGTCTTCAACATTTCAAACACATCATAGGCTTGATAGGTATAACATGAACATCTATCCTATGACTCAAATTGTTTTGTCCGAAATTAAGAGAATACCACAAATTGTCTCGATTAGAAATTTGCCCTTACAAAAGAGTCTCTTGAAATTGTGTTTTCATCTTCCAGATTTCTTTTCAGTTCATCCAGTAAGGGTTGATAACCCATACCACATGGACTAAAGTCCTCCTTTAGGACTATGGGCTCAAGGATCTCTTACTGGCAATGCCCTAGCCCCATTACGGTCATGAAGTCCATGTTTTTAAACATCTGAATCACATTGACATTATCAAGAGGGTTCGAATAGACTAGGTATTTGAAGTTATCCCGTGTTGGGAGGCGAGCGGTTAAATTCTAAGACAAGAGAGATGCGTGTCATTGGTCCCTTTTTGGATTTCCAATATTGGGTTACTAGTGTTGTCATTATCTGTGCTATCGTCGTACCCCAAAATAGTGATAACCTAACCTTTGGTGAAGAACTATATTTTTTTATGAAGGGAAGATGATACTCCTCGAATACTGTGAATCCATGGACTACCAAAGAGTAGATTGAATCATGTAGGTATGTCGATGACTTAAAACTCTATGACAGGATTGATAAGGCTAGTCCCTAGTGTGTGTTTTATAAACCCCATAACTTCTCAGCGAGTGTTATCATAAGCGCATATAATGGCAGAGGTGGGAGTAAGATCACTCACTTTTATTCCCAAACAGTTAGATGTTCTGAGTGAACAGACATTGAGATTAAATCTATTATCAACAAGTAATAGTCGCACTGTCTTTCCCAAGACTTAGATGGAGATGTTGAGAGCATAGTTGTGAGCATGGATGAACTGCTGTATCTCTTCTTCAGAAAAGGAGAGGAGTCTAAAAGAGGTCAGGGACCCAACCATATTTATGGCTTTTCGAGGGTAGTAAAAGGAGGGATTCTGGGTCCTGTAAGGCGTTTTATCAAGGCATTTTCGTGCAACTGATAGGACATAAAGAGTTCCTATAGGGTGATATTATCTTGGGTCTTTTTGAGCTGATCAAGGACTTCGCTTTCTTTGATGGTCAATTTTGGCATTGGAAGTTCTTCGGTAACTCCCTTTCCTTTATCCACCCCTGTTGACTGAGGATTTAAACCTTTGTAGTGTCTCCCCGACTTGGTCATGTGGTTAACCGAAGCGAGAAAAAACAAGAATCATGTGGCTTGATCTACCTCAGGCTAAATGTGTAAGGACACAAATTTCCAATTGAGTCTTAATGTAGTGTTGGCTCAATTCCGGACAAGAGCATTTGTGTTATAGGATAGTATTAAGTGAGTATCCTCTAAGCCTATGACAAGCAAGAGTTGAAGACGTAGCGGCCAAGTCTTATAAAGCTTCATCATTACCAAGTTTCAAGTGCCATGTTTCTACGCCATCAACATCATATCCCATAGTCTCCAAAAGGTATGAATGAATTTCTATATATATATAGGGAGACTTGGAATATGTTTATAAAGGGTGTACTTTTATTTTAAACTGTTGTTTATTTTCAGAAGGTTTCTTTAAAACTTTAAAATAAAGTTTCTAGGCTAAAATCCAATTTTTAAGCTTTCTGGATTTTCGTTCGAAATTGTCTTTCGAACGAGTTTTTCGTTCGAACGATAATTTTGTTCAAACGGGGTTTGCCAATGACTTGCCACTATAACTTCATTTGATAGCTCATTCGAACGAAATGTCATTCAAACAAAAATGTCGTACAAACAAGATTTCGGCAGGAACAATTTTTGGCAGTTTTTTTTGGCACTTTCCCACTACTTTATCCCACTGCTCTTGCACAGAATTTAATGACTTCGGGACCATAATTTTTACATGAACTTTTTCCGTCTCCTAGAGAGGTTTTTTGAGCTTAATTCTTTCATAAAAAGTTCCCTTGTTGTTTGTTACTCAAATTTCTTTATTCAAAGAACAAAACCAAGTTTACACCCAATTATTTATTTTAAACCAAGTTTCTATCTATCTATATATACATCTTGCTTGGAGATTTTGTTTGGCACCGGATTTATCTCTACTGTAAAAGAGAGATTGGGTTTACTTCTACATCCCTCAAAGAAGAAATTCATTATTTTGCTGCGGAATTCTCACATCGTGAAAGGCACCATGTGTGGTTGAAGGTGTTCCTAAAGTCTCATTGGTTAATTCCAAGGTTCCGGTGGAGTTTCGAGATTATCGGCTAGGCAGAGGTAGATACAAAAAGACGCGTCGGGGCTTGAAAGGAGTCGAGTCGAGTGTTGTAAGTCATCTTGCTTGTAATTGTAATTCCGTACTTAGTGGACTTAAGGCTAGGGTCGTTCGAGGTTTTTTCCCGTTTTGGGTTTTTTCTCGTACATCGTGGCATAGTGATTTATTTGTTGATTTTATCTTTTGAAAAATCCACATTAGATGCATGCTTAGGTAAAAAGATAAAATTGGTTTAAATCACTACTTGTTTAATTTGGTGAAAATTTAATTATGGTAAATTTTAATTTAGTTCAAGTTATTAATTTTATTGGGTAAAATTTGGTTTAGCCTAATTTGGTAATATTGAAAATATGACTTAGTCAAATTTCTAGGACTTGGGTTAAATTGGTTTAAGTGAAAAACGTATTTGTTGTCTAATTTAATTTCACTTTGTGTTTTGTTTAATTTTAATTTGAAAGAAATTAAAATTTAGTGTTTGTGTGTGTTTAATTGAACCGTCTCGCTTCCGCATCTCTTTAAAGGAAATTATTTAATTTTTATTTTTAAAATTTGGGGGCCCTCGAGTTCCAACAAGTGGTATAAGAGCCGGAGTGCTAATTTATCGCATCAAAGATCCGTTTTTTGGCTTTTATAATTTTTGTGCTCCTTGTATTTTTAGGTGGTTCATGTTTTTACTCACTCTTATTTTTGTTTTGTATCTCTCGATGGGACGTCTTAATGATATTTTGTCCATTTCTAATGATAATGAAGTTTTTGATATTAAAGAGGAATTTAATGGGCTTAATAAGTGTAATAAAAATTTAAGAGACTTAAATGTGAGATTTGCAAAAAGAATTAAGTTTCTTGAAAATGAAAATTTATGTTTTAAATCTAGAATTGAACTTTTGCAAACCTCACTATCTCAAAAAAATATTTTTTGTGAAAAGCTCATGGACATAAATTACAAAAATAATATTTTAAATATTTCCAAGAAAGAGAGTGATAGTTGGGAAAAGACTCTTAGGGACAAGTTTGCTCACATTGAGGGGGAGCGTGATAAACTTCTAGGAGTTATAGAAAATTTAAAGAAGGAGTCCCGTAAAATTGAGGAGTCTAATTTATTACTTGAGTCCAAAATTTTAAAACTGAAAAATAACTTACAAGACTCGAGTAGTAGTTGTAATGGTTCTAGCTCATCTAGTTCAAATATTTCCGTTGCTAAAGCTTAGACCATTGTTTGTTTTAGAGGGTCAACTTTATCCAAGGAATTTAGAAAAGGTCACACCTTAGGTATCATTTCTCGTGTTTTCACATGCTTACATTGTGGTAGGAAAGGTCACATAGGTCATTTTGTTTTGATCTTAAAAGAAGTCCTAGGAAGTCCATGTCTAGAATTTCATTAGTTTCCAAATCCCATGATTTTAAATATACATCTATATGGGTTAGGAAATCATTTTTAGACGCACTAGATATTAGATTTGTAGATTCTCATTTTCTTTCACATGAAACCTCTCTTGCTAAATCTAAAGATTGAATGTGTTAGTTGTTTGCATATTCTAGCTTTTTGTGCTTCATATTATATATCATTGCTAGTTGTATGCATGTTTAATCATTTTCTAGTCTATGCACCATGCTTAATCACATGCTAGAATAATGATTTTTGTTTATCTTTTGTATTATAGTTCTTTCATTTTAGTTTGCATTAAATGAAAAATACAAAAAGATTTTTGTTTATCATTTTTGTTTATCATTTTTGTTTTTCCTTGTTACTAGTTTAGGTTTTATGAAAAATACAAATGATTTTTATGTGTCTTTTGAGTAATTTTTTTTGGTTCAAAAAGTTTCAAAAACTTAAAAAGATTTTTTTTGTGTATTTTAGTTTGAGACACTCTATGTGGCATACACTTGTGTTAGAATCCCTTCTTTTTCGCTTCCATATGGGTAGAACTTTTGGTTTAGATTGTCAATCCTTATTATGTTCTTTACCATGCTTACATAGAGTAGTTGGATTTTGTGTTGTTATAATGGATTCTATTTTTATATGCCTCAATTCACACATTCACGAGCTCTATTGAAACTTTAACTTCATATGTATATTTGATCTTTGTGATGTGCTATCCTACCAATCTAATCATCTACATATTATATGATCTAGGAGGACTAGTGCATGTTAAAATCCGTTGCACGTGAGAGTTGTGTGATATATATATATATATATATATATATATATATATATATATATATATATATATATATATATATATGTGTGTGTGTGTGTGTGCACGGGGAAGTGCTCCGAAAGGAAATATCATCCTTTGCGAGTAAGCCACCGTTTATATGTACCTAAAAGAAATACGAGATCCAACGACCTAAAAATAAAATATGGCATTAAAAAGAAAAATAATTGCGAAGGCCTATGTTTAATTGATATATTCATTAAAAAATATATATGCTTATTGAGGGATATTGGATGGTATATCAACGGTTTGCACAATGTCCGTTTATCCTAGTCGTACTTTCAATGTCATGACTCTATTGGTTTGTAGAATCATCAAAATTCTAGGCTTGTATGCATTGTGTATGTTTATTTATTGAGTTCAATCTATATTTTCACATGATGTTATATTGAAATGTGATGTAGTTTGCAATCAAATGAGAACTCCGTGAACATATTTTAAGTGATTGGGTCTAAATTTAATTGTTGTTAGTTCATACCCTTTCACTTCCGTTTCCATATGACACATTTATGCTATAAGAGTGTGGAAAAACTTATGTTATTTAGTTTTGTGTCATTATGGTGTTTATATATATATGTGTGTACTTATGCTTAGTTTGAATCTATTGTGTATACATATATATGATATTTTGTTTGTTTTTGAGTCTTTGCTATGATTATCTAGTTCATTTATTCTTTTAATTCATTTTTGGTATCTAACTTGTTGCGAATTTTGTTTCGATATCACATGCTTAGATTACTACAATCAATTGATATCTTTTGTTATCGCATCATAGTTGATATTTATCTCTTTATATGGATTAGTTGAATTTGAGTTGCCCACGTGCTTTAATGTTCTCATCACTTTACACACTATTGCATGTTTAACTTGTTATCCCATTCTATTTATCCTTGTTTAGTTTAGGGGGTATATGCTATAATTAGGGGAGATAAGTTAATTTTTGATTCTTTAGCCTTTGTTTATTCCTAAATAAAAAGGGGGAGAATTATAGGGGGAGAATGATAGGGCCCTTTAGGATTTTTTTTGGGTTTTTGTTCGAAATTGCCAAAGGAGGATATTTGTAAGGACACAAATTTCCAATTTAGTCTTAATGTAGTGTTGGCTCAATTACGGACAAAAGCATTTGTGTCATAGGATAGTATTGAGTGAGTATCCTCCAAGCCTATGACATGTAAGAGTTGAAGATGAAGCGGCGAAGTCTTACAAAGCTTCATCATTGTCCAGTTTCAAGTGCCATATTTCTACGTCATCAACATCATATTCCATAGTCTCCAAAAGATATGAATGCATTTCTATATATATATATAGGGAGACTTGGAATATGTTTATAAAGAGTGTACTTTTATTTAAGCTGTTGTTTATTTTCAGAAGGTTTCTTTAAAACTTTAAAATAAAGTTTCTAGGCTAAAATCAAAATTTTAAGCTTTCTAGATTTTCGTTCGAAATTATGGTTTGAACGAGTTTTTCGTTCGAACGAGAATTTCGTTCGAACGAGGTTTGCCAACGACTTTTCACTGGAACTTCATTAGATAGTTCGTTCGAATGAAATGTCATTCGAACAAAAATGTCGTTCGAACGAGATTTCGACGGGAACAGTTTTTGGCAATTTTTTTGGCTCTTTCACAGAATTTAATGACTTCAGGACTAGAATTTTTACATGAACTTTTTTCATCTCCTAGAGAGGGTTTGTGAACTAAATTCTTTCATAAAAAGTTCCCTTAGTGTTTGTTACTCAAATTACTTTATTCAAAGAACAAAACCAAGTTGAATTTTTACATGAACCTTTTCCATCTCCTAGAGAGGTTTTGTGATCTTAATTCTTTCATAAAAAGTTCCCTTGGTGTTTGTTACTCAAGTTGATTTATTCAAAGAGCAAAACCAAGTGTACACCCAATTGTTTGTTTAGTCCAAGTTTCTATCTATATATATACATCTTGCTTGGAGAGTTTGTTTGGCACCGGATTTATCTCTACAGTAAAAGAGAGTTTGGGTTTACTTCTACATCCCTCAAAGAAGAAGTTCGATGTTTTGTTGCGGCATTCTCACATGGTGAAAGGCACCATGTGTGGTTGATGGTGTTCCTAAAGTCTCATTGGTGAATTCGAAGGTTCCGGTGGACTTCCGAGATTGTCGGCTAGGCAGAAGTAGTTACAAGAAGACACGTTCGGGCTTGAAAGGAGTCGAGTCGAGTGTTGTAAGTCATTTTGCTTGTAATTGTAAATTCCGTACTTAGTGTACTTAAGGCTAGGGCCATCCGAGGTTTTTTCCCATTGTGTATTTTTCCTTGTACATCGCGGCGTAATGATTTATTTGTTGATTTATCTTTTACAAAATTCTCATTAGATGCATGCTTAGGTAAAAAGATAAAATTGGTTTAAATCACTACTTGCTTAATTTGGTGCAAATTTAATTCGAGTATATTTTAATTTAATTCAAGTCATTAATTTTATTGGATAAATTTGGTTTAGCCTAATTTGGTAATATTGAAAATATGACTTAGGCAACTTTCTAGGACTTGGGTTAAATTGGTTTAAGTGAAAAATGTATTTGTTGTCTAATTTAATTTCACTTTGTGTTTTGTTTAATTTTAATTTGAAAGAAATTAAAATTTGGTGTTTGTGTGTGTTTAATTAAACCATCTCGCTTCCGCATCTCTTTAAAGGAGATTAATTAATTTTTGTTTTTAAAATTTGGGGGCCCTCGTGTCCCAAAAAAATGGACACTTTGTTTATTTCCCTAAAAAAATCTTCGAAGCATATCATTCCACATAGAATGGCTACTGGACTGACTTCTTCCTGACTTGGTTTATCATTTGAGCTACTAAAATCATCCCCTAATCCGGTGGAGACTATGCCCTCTCGCCAAAAGTAATCAATACATTTTACAACCTCAATAGTTTCATCGTATAAATCTTTCCACTCAGCGAGAAAGTGTAGGAGTGAAGGGACTAACCATCCCTAAACCTTTAAAGTAGTGGGAAACTCAGGGATGCTGCAAATTTCACTTGTCTATCGAAACATATCAGCCATGGTTTGTACCACATCACCTAGAGTGACTTCTTAAAGAGTTACTACCAATTCATCTGATTCCTGAGCCCACTTTCGGGCTTCCACAAATAAGCCAATGAAATTCTGATAATCGACGATCATCTCGATGGGAAATTTCACCCAAACTCTAAAAATTGGTTCAACACAGTCGGTAACTCCATGCCTTCCCCTCATATCGGTAACCATATGGTGATGCGGGCCTTATAAGGAGTGACAAAGATTGATCAATGAAGCAGGTAGGGTGTGGAGAAAGGACGAGCAAACCTTTAGTGGTTTAGGTGAAATTATAAGGATGATGGGTGTTTTGTTGGGAATGATTTGGTTAAATGGGTTAACTTTTGGGTCACTTATTAGAAATATGACATTTGTATGTGCTGGAAGTAGGTTATGAGTGGTACTGGGTTTTGGATTAGCCGTTGGGGCGATGATACCCTGTCAATTAGGCCTTGGAACACAGTTTGAAGGTGGAACCATTGGTAGGTGGTATGACAAGCGGATTGGTGGTAATAACAACGGGCATCGGGTTTGAATATTTTAGGGAGTAGATTTGGTAATGGACAGGGGTCCAATGGTTTGATGATATTTTTGCTTAACAGGGACTGGTAGACTTAGAGAAGGGAACATGTAGCTCGGTGTATTCTTTCTTGGCAGGATTGGGGTGACTTTTTGGTGCCAAAGAGGTAACAGGTTAGGATATTTTGTTAATGGTTGAGACTGTATCACTAGAAGACTTCTCATACTTTCGAGGGGTGAACTGTCCAATCACTTTCTTTGGTTTAAACTCCAATTTGGGGATACCTTCCTCAATTTCTACACCAACCTCTCCAAGGGCTCAAAAGTTTGGGTAATACTTTCCTCTTATGGATGCTCAGATATGAGGTAAGAAGTTCTTCTTCATAATACTAACTTGTTCCTCCTCGGAGGGCCTGTTGATCATGGTGGCAAATTTCTCTCTCCACCTTCCTATGAAGCTACTAAATTATTTCCTATGGTTTTACTAAAGAAGCTTTAGATCTCGGTGCATAACCTCTAGCTCCTTATTATACTTGTACTGAGATAAGAATTCCCAGGCGACATCCTCCCAACTACGAATCCTGGATTCTTCAATCGACAGAAACCATCAGAGGGCACTTTCTTTCAAGGTCTGCTGAAACATTTGGGCCATTATTTCTTAGGAGGAACAATAAGGGTCATGGATCGGTGATAGCTTTAAAAGTGAATAATTTGGTCTCCATTTCCCCCGAACTTCTCGATGTCTGGCATCTTGACCTTCTCTAGAAGTCTATATTTGGGATAAGGAAACATATGGGTATAGTCCATGTGGTTCCCGAATATATTGACTTACTTGAACTTCTTTGATAGTTGTCTGAGGTCTTCCTCAACCTTTTTAAGCTCATCTTCTTTGATATACATGGGTACTAGTAGATTAGCCCTTAGCTAGGCACGGTTAGAAATCGAGAGTTTAGCCGGTGGAGGCCCATTGGTAGGTGGGGCACGCGTAGCATGCTGATACACTTCTGGACCTAAACAGGCTCGAGAGTGGTTGTACCCATAGTAAGAGGGAAGATAACCTCAGGTTCTTCGGGAATCTGGGCCCAATGTTGTTGCATTTCATGGACCTCGATTTCAAGGTTGTCAATCTTAGCATTGAGTTGGGCTAAGATGACCCTCAGATCGGGCTACAAATTCGGTTCTTAGTCGGTATTCTCGGTAAAGAGCTTAGGGACGTAGATCCTAAATTCAGACGAAGTAGCATAAGAGGCTACAGAGCTTTGGGGACTGAAGCCAATAGGGAGCTAGGCCAAAATTGGGTATATGATCGACCTGAGAGGGAAAACGATTCGAATTTATTTTTGAGAGAAAAAGGGAGAGATTTTTGGGTATTTTGGAAGGAGGAGGAAAATGTTTTAGGTATTTTGGTTTTTGAAAAAGGAAGGATTAGGTTTTCACTTGTATTAGGTTTTTCCAAATGCAGAAAAAAGGTCGGACAAGACCCGAGATTGGAAAAATAGGGTGTGAAAATATATAAGACATGGTTTGACTTGATTCCAGGTGTAAGAGGGTAGTGTGACTGGGGTCTGGTAAAATACTGAATCGGGTAAGGCATGACCCACCTCAATGAAGTCTGCCTTCAAGGCTCTCAAGAACTTCTAGAGCAGCTTCTTGTAAAAATTTCTCCTTTTGGTAAAAAATGGAGCTCAAGCTGGGACTCACTCCCTGCAAGAAGATAAACTTCACAACAATAACAACAATTTTTCCCAAGAAAAACTCCTGAGAGTGATGGTTGTCAGTGGGGAGTGAAAGAATAATGCATTTAGAACTAGAGAGAGAGCAGAGAGAGAATACTAGGAGGTTCTGGTGTGATTTTGATAGAGTAACAATGCAACTTGAGTTATGATTCTTTCTTCACCTTGCCCAGGGTCATATTTATACTTGGGCATTAGGGCTGAGTTGGAACTTTTGGGAACCAAAATTAAGAGGGTTGGTGAGGGACAAGTTCTGAAATGTACCATTTGTCCCTACCGGTGTGCAGTCGCATGTCCCCTGTGACAGGTGCCACCTGGTGCAAACCAAAGTCAAAAATCAAATATGTCTACGCTTGAAGACAAAATATTTGATTTGGTAAATATATTTTAAAACGATAACTTGTAGTACAAACTTTGTAAACTTGAGAAGGGAGGCCTCAAGGACCACCTCCTCTAAAATGAATTATGTTGAGGTGGGGGGAGGGGGGTGGGGGAGTTCTTGAGGACCCCCTTATCTAAAATTATTTTTTTATAACAAAAATTCATTTCTGGTGAGCAACCTCTTGATTGTTCCACTAAGTTATGACTGAGTGTAATGTGTAAGGACTTGAGTGACTCCTAGGGTCTTTCTACTAGTATTATCTCAATCCTAAACTTGTAACTGGTTGGTCTTTCTCAACAAACCTTGTTCCTTAGCCACCAAGCCAAAACTTCCAAGAGATCCCAACTGGCCCATTTGAGCCCTGCTTGCTCAACTGGGCTACCTGTACAAGAAAGTAAGTGTTAGTACTTTTACTCTATAAAATAATATCTTTTCATGATGAGGAATTGCTCATGGTAGCCCCTTCCTCATCCTGACTAGTTTTGTGGAAGTTGAGGGGGATGACCTTAAGGGTTCCTCTCCCAATATTTTTTGTAAACTGAGGGAGAGGGCCTTGAGGATCCCTCGCCCCAAGATTTTCTTGAAGTTGAGGGGGAGGGACTTGAGGGTCCCTTTCCCCAATATTTTATATAAGTTGAGGGGGAGGACCCTCACCCCAACATTTTCTGAAAGTTAAGGGGAGGGCTTTGAGGAACCCAAACATTTTCTGAAAGCTGAGGGGGAGGGTCTTTAGGGTTCCTCGCTCCAATATTTTCTGGAAGCTGAGGGGTATGGTTTTGAGGATCCCTAGCCCCAATATTTTCTTGAGGGGGAGGGCCTTGAGGGCCCCTCACCCCAAAATATATATTGGGTAGGCTTGAGACACCCTTCTATATTAGCCCCTCGTGCAAAGTATTTTGTGTTGGGCAGACCAAAAGAATTTGTATGCCATAAAATCAATTTTCAATAATAATATTTTTTCTTGGGGGACCCTAGGGTATATCATCATTATTCATTGGGTCATTAAATGTATTGTCCCTTCATTTTAGGTTTTGGGGTCTCGAGAAGCCACGTGTCTGTGATTTTAACTTGATATTGTATGTATGTCGTCGATGGAACTAAGCTAATCAAAATCCTCAAATACCTATGTCAAATATAAAACACTAAAAATATAGAGGTAAGTAAGGGATTATCGAACCAACTTCAAGGATGAAACACATAAGAGAAAAATTTGTGCAAGTCACTTTTTCTAATTATTTTTTTATTTTATATTTTTCTATTTTTTTTTATGCTTTTTCAATATTAAAACAAGTTTTGAGGATGAGTGAATACGACTAAGACTAATAACAAAAATAAGAGTAATCAAACTAAAATAAAGTGTGACAAAAATACTAGTGAGTGATGGAAATGAGTGAGAGTGTAATTAAATGAGAGAAAAATATTCAAGGGAAGAGAAATCCACCCTCACTTCCCCAAATCAACAAAACTTGTATTATTTTAAATTCATCAATTTGCAAAATATTTAATTAATTCAAAAGCTAATTCTCATTAAACTAGTGAATTAATTAAATACTCTTTTAGAAAAGTAAATTTAATTCCCACAAGCACTACTCTAATTGAATTAAAATTAATCAAACAAATCATCCCCTAGGAATAATTTGTCCAACTAATTTTAAATTGAAAGAAATTAATGAAATCAAGAGTAGATGAAAATTAGATTAATATTAAAATCAAATAATATGTTTATCTCTAGCTTAAATAACTTAATCAAATATTAATTAAATTTTCATACCTTTCTCAATGTTGATTTTCCATTTCTCAGTGTGAAAATAAAGTGGGGATCAAATATACAACTCAAAGGAAATTATCAAAATGAAAATTACAAACTAATTTGATTTGGATTCATGAGGGTTTCAATCACCCCCTTGAATGGGGTGATTACCCCTCCATAATCATCATCCAATAAAAATTAGAAACAATTAAAGGCATGTAATGAAAATTAAGGAAGAGATGATCAAACCAAAATTCCTCTTGAAATAGCAATAGACTTCAATTCTTCAATAATTTTTTTAATAGTTACACACTCTAAAAATTTCTCTCTAAAAAAATTAACTCAAAAACTCTAACTCTCTCTACAATTTTCTCTCTCTATTCTTCTTCTCTCCCAAAGCTTTTTTTTCTTTACTTTGGGTCTGAATCTTCAATATATAGTAGGCATGGCACACATGGAGTTAAGGGGCATTTTTGGAAGGTTCATGGTGTAGGATAAAATGGGGAGAGGTTTTGGAATAAAGGTGAGGATATTTTAGGAATTTAGAAAAAAATATGTGATTATGGTGAGGTCATGTGGAAAGGTGAGGTGTGAGGATATAATCAGATTTGTTATTGAGGGTAGTTTGGGAAAAAAGGGGATAAAGGTTAGTTAGGGGTATTTGGGTAATTGGGGTAAAAGGTTGTTTAAGTGACACATGGGTATTTGTTGGCATTTGGTTTAGTTGGCTTGGGTTGGTATATGGAAAATGGCAGGTCACGTTTTTTGGCATTTGGAGAAATAAATGAAATGGGAAATGGGTCTTTGGGACAAATGGGTTGGAGGTGGGCTTTGGGCTATGGTTGGGATCTCGCCGGCGCAGGCGGTATAAGGTGGGTCCGCCGGAGAGTAAGGGTTGGATGGAGGGCGCCGGACGGAGCTGTAGTCGTCGGCTTTTGCGATCCGGGCAGACCCGAAAATGGGTCTTGGGGTTGTGATCGGGTAGTGGGTACAAGGGGTACAGGGCCGGAGGAAAACAGGTTGAAGGGTCCGACTGGAGGGTCTCCCGGTGTAGGTTCGCCAGGGGTCGGGTTGTTTGGTTTTATGGGCGGTTTGGAGGTGTTAAGGCAGCTATATTGTTGCCGCCGGAGAGAGAGGGATGGGGTCGAGCCGGGTTCGGACCGGACAGGAAAGGGGATTGGAGGGCTTTCCGGCGAAAATGGCAGGGACCGGCGGTTTTGGTGTCGGAGGGCACCGCCGGCGTCGAGTTTCTGTTTGTGGCTGGCCGGAGTGGGAGGTCAGTGGTGCGAGAATGAGGTCAGGGAAGAGATGGTAATGGGTCAGAAGGTTGGCAGAGGTGTTGTTGGTAGGTTATGGAGATTTGGAGAGAGAGAGAGTGGTGGGGTAGGGAAGAAGATGAATAGGAGGGATAAGGTGTGGATAGGGTGTAGGGGAATATGGTGGGTGTGAGGGTGTAGGATAAGTAGTGTTGGGTGTAGGATAGGTTTGAGTGAGTGTGTAATAAGGGTTGTGTGTGTTTAATTAGGACCCCCTAAAAAATATAAACTAAAACTAAAATTAATCTAAATTAAAAATTAAACTAAACTAAAAAAAAAGTAAAATAAAATAGACACGACACACTAAACAAACTCTAAAAAAAACTAAACACAACTAAAATAAAAACTAAAAATAAAAACTAATAACAAAAAAATTAATTAATAACTACTAAAAATATAAAATCCTATAAAATTAAAGACACAAAAATAAAAAGATAAATCTAAAAAGAAATAAAAATAAAAATAGAAATCTATAAGACTAAAAACTAAAAGCAAAAAAAACAATAAAATGAATAAATCTAAAAATAAATGAAATCCTAAAAAAAAAACTAATTCTAATAAAATAAAACTAATAAAAAATAAAGATAAAATAAAAATGCAATAATAAAATATAAAAATATTAAATAAAACCTACAAATTCTAAGTAAAATCTAAAAAATAAAACGACACTAAATAAAAATCTAAAAAAAATTAAAATAAAATAAAAAGGAACCAAACCAACACACACAGGGCTTGGGTGACGGTTTAGGGTAGGCTAGGGTTCGAGACAAGGGTATTTAGCTCCATTCTAACTATAATTGGCCTATAAATGTAGCTTTTGATACCGCAACTGCAGTTAAGCCTGCATAATAAACATTTAAGCACATAAGACCCATATTGTCGAGAATTAGTAACAAAAGTACGTCTATTCGGGGTATAAAATGTACAGTTTTGGGTTCTTATCAGTCAGCATGGGAACTCTCATCTCATCATAATGGGAAAAAAATCTACCAACCTTCTGGTATTCCCACATGTTTTCTCATTTTCATATAAAGATAATATTTTGAATAAAAGATTTTACTTTTACCATCTTCTCAAAACATTCACAAAGTGTTGAGTTTTCTAGTGAGAGAAATTCCAAAGACTCCATAACTTTTTCTTTCAAGGTTTTTCAAAATACCATCAATGGCTTCACCATCGCCTATTGCTTCTTTGGACGTTGATGCCACCACTGTTATCCCCTTGGTAATTGGTTCTTTACCTGTCTCCATTTCTCTATCTACGGTGGTGGCCACTGTCACCACCACCATAAGCACCGCCCAAGGCGATTCTGTTACCCCAATCCCCTCCAATTGGTCTTTAGCTAACAACGTCGCCCTAGGCTCCTCACAACCGGAGTCTTTTTTTACAAAGGCAATTTTTGAACCCAACTTAGTTAGGGTCTCCATTGGTAGTGGGATTTCCTTGCGTGGAGTTCCAATCACCACCGGTTCCTCACTTGACTTTAGGGTTGGGTTCCTCGTTAGAGATTTTGCAACTGCAGCTTTATCGTCTTCCATTTTGAGTACATGGGGTTACTCATTGGAAGTTTTGACGAACTTAGGTTACTCGTCTAAGTCTTCGTCTATGAGAGGTTCCTCGTCTGAGGCTTTTACGACTGTGGGTTCCTCGTTTTCCACTTTGAATATAAGGGGTTCCTAATTGGGAACTTTGACAACCTTGGGTTCCTCGTATAAGGCCTCGCATATAAGGGGTTCCTCATCAGAGGCTTTCGCGACTGCGGGTTCCTCGTCTTCCTTTTTAACTATGAGGGGTTCCTTATTTAGATCCTACACAACCTTGGGTTCCATGTCTGAGACTTTGCATATGATGGGTTACTCGTCAGCGGCTTTCACGACTGCGGGTTCCTCGTTCGCCACTTTGCATATGAGGAGTTCCTCGTTAGGAGCCTTCTCAACCATGGGTTCCTCATCTGAGTCTTTGCATATGATGGGTTACTCATCAGAGTCTTTTGCGACTACGGGTTCCTCGACTTCCAATTTGAATATTATGGGTTCCTCATTGGGAATTTTGCGACCCTAGGTTCCTCACGTGAGGCGCTGACCAAGGGAGGTTCCTCGCCTGGGCACTTTGCAACTATGGGTTTCTCGCCTGAGGCATTGAACACCGGGGTCCTCGTCTGGGATATCTACAACTGTTGGTTCCTTATTTGAACCAGTGGCTATTGGAAGTTACTCCACCACTTCATCTTTTCTTAGGCTTGGAAAGATTATATGCGCACTCGCCAGGGAAAGGGATTTTGATCTCTATTGACGTGCACCCTTTTTTGGACCAAGTGATAATTTCATGGCTTCCCTTGCTCAATTTGAGGAGAAGTTTGTTTCCAATATTCTCGAGTGACCCCATCCGGGGTTAAGTGAGTCGACTAAATCTCCTATTATTCTTCCCAATTGTATTCTCAGAGTTAGGGTTGATCACGGTGATTTCCCTTATTCTAATATCGAAATCAAAGATTTTGGGGGTGCTCCAGAGGAGTGGGCTGCAGGGGTTGACTACATTATCACTGTTCCTTTTTATAAGGCCACCCTTAAGGGACTTGGCCTCCTTACCGCCATTGATAGTTTGAGGTCTTACACTATGGCCAAACACAACTGCACCCTCAACCTTTTATTGCCTCGGTGGATTAGGGAATCTCACACTTTTGTGACTGGTGAGGGCGAGTTTACCGTTACTATGGAGGATGTTTGCGAGTTGTATGCCCTACCTTTCTTCGGGGAACATATTTTTATTGATGGCTACGGAGATCCCCTTGATAAGGAGATGGTGGAAGAGTTGACAGCAAATGAGTGTTCGAAATATGTGGCTATAAATGTAACTGGTCTTACCAAACATTCTTTTACCAAATGGCAGAGGTACTGGTTCAGTGACTTTGAGTAGCCGCCGAAAGTGAGGACTTCCAGCAGGGCCCTCAAAAGTTAGAATGGTCCCAAGATTCATTCCTCCTCGCACTTAGATGCTTTCATTGTTATTTTTTAGAGTCGATTCTTATTCCTAGGTAAACTCAAATACTATCCCCATGAGCTCCTTTTTAAAATAGTTGTGCGATTGTCGCGGGGGAGGTCAGTACCCCTCGCTGCCTTAGTTCTTGGTTCTCTTTCTTCCTGGATGGTTCATGCTCATATATATGTTGAGAGATCTTGTGGTCGTTATGATGCCACTAACTTTTCCAATCCTCTTATCTTGATGGCTTTCTTATTTGGGCATTTTCCCTCTTTTGGCCCTGAAGCACAGGCCTTCCACAACAATGTCGCTTATCTTCTGAGGTGGCATAGGAAGACCCCCAAGAAACCCCCGGGGATTTTAATTGATGATATTGAGGAGTTTTGTTTCTACCCTTACAGCAAACGTCCTAGTGGCATTTTTAGTTGGCTTTATTTCCCAGGTGACTGCGGTATTTTTTAAGGCCTTTCTAATGTTGACTCTGTTTCTTCCAGTCCACGCATCAATGTAGTGGTGATGCTATTACCAGGACTCCTCCTTTATTAGATAGATCTTGGTTAAGGTGATTAATTATATCACTCAGAGAGAGTGAGAAGACAGTTTGGTTATGACTAGGGTGTTCACTCCGCTTCTTACCCTTCGTGCAGTGACCCTTCAGAGTTATTCTTAGAGGCATGTAGAAAATTTACCTTTCAAGGATTGCTTCATAGAGTAAGTCACTTGGGGGGATTGTATGTGCCTCCCCATAAATACCTGCCTTCATTCACTCCCTCTTGGTTCTTGCTTTGACAGCGGCATATTTTCTTTATCCAAACTGCATGACCGGGCCTCCCCATGAGATCGCTCCCATTAAGTACGTCAAAGCCCAGTTCTTAATCAGATGGATCCAAAAAGAATTTTAGCACCTTAGCACTACCCCTAGGACACCTCTTGAGTAGACTATTCCCATCCCAGTAAAGTCGCTCCTCGATGAGTCCACCCAACCACAGCAAGTTGAGGTGCCCCTGTCAAATCTAAAGGTCAATACAAAGTTAAAGGAAAAGAAAAATCTCTTACGGTGGGTAAGAGAAAGCATCCAAATGCGGATATGTCAAACTTCAAAACTGCTACTATTGTTGCTCCCTCACCATCCCTTCTCCCGTGAGGACTAGAGCTGCTAAGATGAAGAAGAGGATCGCTGCTATTGCCCGTTGCTTCTCCTTCTGTACTAGACCAGGGGTCAGATACTAATGATCTTGGGATAGAGGATACTTATAGGAATGTACGGGAGCAAGGTTATGAGGCTATGGTCTTCTCTTCTAAAGAGACACAATTCACGTCTATTCCAGTTGCAGAAGGTATTACACACAAACGTTCTTCTCTTAATGAAACTGGCTCTTACAGAGTTTCATCTTCTAGTTCCCCCTCCCCTTCATTGGAAGAGGAACTAATTGACTATGGAAGCACACATTCCTACGATGATCATAGTTGTTCTTCGAATGATGTGGATGGCTTGGATTTTCGTGGTGAAATCACTATTGACACTTGTGCTTTGTTATCAGTTTCGAGGGAGTCTTTTAGTGACGATGATACACCACATTCTCCATCAGGGAATAACTCTGCTTACAGGCCCCTTCCATATGGTCAGACTGTGCATCCTACTGCTGTAAGTCTTTCTTTACTCGATAATCTTATGCATATAATTTTCTACTATTTTCATCATGGGCTTATTTATTAATTATTTCTCTTACGAAGTTTCCACAAGTTACTTCTGCGTAGGCGAGTGGTCCTTCACCTCCCCCACTACGTCGTGCTCATTTCTAGCGAGAGAGTAATTTTATGCTCATTTCTTCCCGAGGCCTTTTCAGAGATTTTTTACTCCCTCGAGGGGCCTTTAAAACTCTCATAGTCACAATTATTTCTTACTCAATATTATATATTATTATTTCCTTGCATCTTTCGTCTGTGCATTCTACTAGCACCAGGGTCCCTTCTGTGACTTCATGTTCTACTCAGGTATTTCTCTGACTTTACTTTAAGTAGTCAGTCTCACTTTTTTTTCTAAATTATTTTCCTTTATGTTCTCTATATGTTTGCGAGTTTAGAGGATTGTGCCTTCTAGCCCTGTCACTTCTTCTTCCCCTGCTTCAACATCAGGAACTTCTAAAGTTGATCCCCTGGTTACCTCATTTTCAGAGGTATGTTTGTTCTCTTGGCCCATTTTTGTTTTTATTACTATGTCTTTGGTGTTTATATGCTTTGTCACTTTTTCTTTCCCAGGGCCCTGTATCTCTTGGCCTCTCTTTTGTAGGAGGGACTCAACCTTTTTGTGAAACTACTATTCCAGGGTTATCTCCTCAGGGAGGATTTCTGTCCTCGGGGTCCAAATATCTATGGATGGTAGGCCTTTGATCCATCCTATCCCTCATGGGCTAGCATTTACTGTGGCCTCAACTGCTAAGCCTATTTCACAAGTTTCTTCTTCTATTCAAGTACCAGTAGATTATTTTCCCATGGTTGTGACAACAAGAGTTTCTAAAACCTTTATGATCAGCAGGTTACTACAAATGCCTTTGTTGCGCCAACGGTAACCTTCCACCCTTTTTCTTTAGATGGGGCTTAAGTATTCTACTGACCTTCTGCCTATTGTTTTTTTTTCTGGCTAACTTGTACTACCGATTTATTTTCTCCTTTTTCTCAATCGGTTCATGATACCACTTTATCAGTGCCTTTTGCTACTATTCCTTCAGCAGCCTCTGCTGTAGATTGATCACCTTCCCTACTGCTTCCAGCCAGGGTCCTGTCATAGTTCCTCTCTTGGTAACTATTTCCATTATGGGTCTTTGGGATTTTTCTATATATTTATTTTCGTGAACTAAGTATCTTGATAACTCTTGCGTCTTTCTCTTTATTTACAGTCTAACTTTGTGGAAGCTTATTTATATACCACGGTTGCTGCAAGTATTGTGTAGGCAGCCCCTTCAGAAGCACTTGCATCTCCCCCATCAACTACTGTGGAAGGAACTACTCAAGTATCGTATATCTCTTGTACGAGAGTAGTCATTTCTATGCCACTCTTTTATCTGGTATAACCTTTTTTTCAAATTTTGTTACAGGCTAACATAGTCGAGGTTCCTTCGTCTGCGGGGCTCTCAACTAGCACTTCAGATGAAGCTATCAGTGTAAATACTTGGTTTTCGTGTACCTTTATATATATATATATATATATATATATATATATATATATATATATATATATATATATATAAACATTTGCTAACACTTACCCGTTTCTTTGTTTCCAGGTTAGTGCTGCGATCGTTCTAGTGACTGCGAAATGCATTGGGGGGTAGATGCTGGAAAGGTATTAGACTTTCATACCTTTCCCTATTTTCCACTTCTTATTTTTTATTCTTGCTTTTACTGTGGAAGTATTCTTACCTCTGCCCTTGTTTCATTATTTTCAAGCTAGTGAGGCAACTGCTCCGATAACTATAGAGCACATCGAGAGATATCTATGAGAGAGGTATTATATTAGCATACCTTCTCTCTTTTTTCTATTTCTCCTTTTTTTTCTTAATTGTACTATGCAAGTTCTCTCACCTTCACCCTTATTTCATTGTTTTCAGGTGACTATGGCGGCTGCTCCGAAAACTGTGGAGCCTGTTGGGGAGATGGCTGCGAGAGAGGAATTATACTGGCATACCTTCTCTCTTTTACCGTTTCCCCTTTTCTTCTTGCTTATACTGTGAAAGTTCTCTAACCTTCACCCTTTCTTCATTGTTCCCAGGTGGGTGACACGATTTCTATGGTAACTATGGAGCTTATTAGGGAAATGGTTGCGAGAGAGGTATTATACCGGCATACCTTCTCTCTCTTACTATTCCCCTTTTTCTTCTTTCTTATATTTTGCAAGTACTCTCACCTTAACCCTTGTTTCATTATTTCCATGTGATTGAGGTGGCTACTCCGGTATCTTTGGAGTAGACAAAGAGTGTTGTGTTGCGCACTCCTCGGGTATTTGACAATCATACCCAAGTTACTATTGCATAATTTCTAACTTGTGAGTTGTATTGATATTCCTCAATGTTATTTCTTTTGCCTAGCTTTTCATCCTCCATTCGGCTGACCCCCTTCAGACAGGTCGTAACATACTCACCCCATTGAGTTTTGGGGTATGCTCCATATCATGGACTTTTTTAGAGTCTGGATACAGTTGTCATAGTCTTCTTTCTTTTTTAACCCATCATGAACATATGTTTTTAGGATTTTATTGATGGGTCCACCGAGGTAACTGATGAGAGGGATAAGAGTTCTGAAGCGACTCCTACATCCGATGATTCTGATTCTGGTGGGGAGTCTTTTTTTCTTCCCTTTGAGATAGAGTCGCGCCATTCCGATAGTGACCCTGAGGTAGAGGCTCTTGCCTCCTTTATGAGTAGGCTGTGGAGCGAGGAGAGACCAGGGCACTTCAAGACACATGAATGCCACATCCTACATTTGATATTGGAGCGTCATCCTGAGACATTCACACCTCAGAGTGTATTTCATATTGATAGCCTCACGGTGTTCAACCTGAAGGCTCTTGCTAGACATGTTCATGACTTCTTAGCCACGTCTTCTGCTGAGTTGACTAGCGCCTATACTTTGACATTCTTCAATGCTCTTCATGATTTGTAGCAATTCTATTATTTTCATCTAGATTGTCTTGATGATGGAGTTCGTCATTTTATGAGCATTTCCTTCCGAAAGATGGTGAGACTTCACACATCCAGACAATCTAGGATCGAGCAACGACAGGCTGAGGTTGTGAGGATTAGGGGTTGGATTGCATCACTTCAGTCCCGGCTTAACATACTTGAGTCTGGTGACCAGTAGGATGAGTCCAAGTTAGACAGGCTGAAGGAGGAGTTCTTGTAAGAGGTTGGTCCATCATATGCTGTCTCCCTCACCCGCGACAACTTATTTTTTGCTATTTCTAGTGGATAGGCTAGTTATTGCCTTGTACCACTTTTGGTTTTCATGTTTAAAGAACTGATCATTCATAAATGAGGAAATGTTATTTTATTTCTCTTGCAATTCTCTTTTCCTTTGCCCCCATCTATACTTTTGACATCTGTTTACTAAGACATGCTCTAATTTTATGTGAGCATTTGGTCAATTTAGGGTTCCCCATATGCTGCAGGTACTTGCATTAATATGAGCAATTTATATACATATACACATTGTTCTTTTAAGTACAGCCCCCCTATGACTGCGGGGTGTTTGCATGTTATCTATGTAAGTTACTATTTTGGAGCTGCCCCCTTCTGTCTATGGGAGTGCTCCTACACATTATTATTTGTGTTTATAAGGAATAGCTTGGAGGGGTGACCCCACCTCCTTCACTTCGGTTTTATTTCAAAAGAATCTTTTTCACATAGAAGAAATAAAATTACAACTCATTCTTCTCTTTTTCTTTTTAAATTAACTAGCCCCTAGTTTATAGGGTCTTCGCTCTATATGTTCTTTAAGAGCTTTCATGATCTCCAAACATAAGGGTGGTGGTGGGGTGGGGTGGGGGGGGGGGGGATTTGACCTCCTTCTCCACGCTTCTATTGATCTGGTCAAGTAAATCATTTCTTTGAGAACAATGGTTAAAACTTGTTCTCTAAAAAAATCCAAAAAAAAAATTTATTACTTATAGGATGTCCTCCTACTGGTCAGGTGACAAATTGCCAAAAAGCTGTCTGTTATGTCTGGGAGGACTTTGCTTAGTATTCTTTCTCTTAAGATGGACTTACCCACCCAAGTGTAACGATCAAAGTTCCTCTTGTTTTCATGTGCCCTTTTCTAGCCTAGTGGAGAGAATTTCTGGAAAAAAAACATTCTATTGGGTCTACCTCATATAGTAGGTAAGTAATCAAAATAAACATCAATAATTGATCAAAAGTTTTTCTATTCATTTATTTACTATTGTGTACTGTTTATAAGATGATATTGCTCTATAATTTTTTTTCACAAAAAAGAACTTTTCTGGTATGAGAGCAAACCGCTCAGACTCTATTACAGAAATGAAAATTTTAACAAAACTAGGCATAGTACCTCTTTAGCCACTTGGAATTGATTGATTGGAGGCAGTCGCTCTCCGGCTCCGAAGTCTTGTAGTATCCAGACTTCCCTACCCCTCTCACCACAAAGGGACCTTCCCAATTAGGTTTGAACTTCGATGATGACATGATATGAAGGTGAAGAGTAGATTCTCGGAGGACCAAGTTGTGACACCCCAACTAATTAAATACCGGGTAGCTACTCCTTTATTAAATTAATTCAAAATGCCAAGTTGGCTCAGTTAATAGCATCACTGTCGAAAACATTTTTATTATTACTAACCACCTAGTATTTAAAAAGTAAGTGCCAAATTTTATTTAAAGTCTGATTAACATGCAACAAGTGTAATAAAGAATAATAACACCATTCACCATAATGAAGTAAATAGAATAACCATCACATAACGTAAATAAAGTCTGGAGGAAAACTCCTCACTACAAATCCCACAACTTATAAGTAAACTGAATACTAAATCAATACATGCCAAAGTCTCATAACGGTAATGGAAAAGATGTCTCTAATAGAAATGGGCAACATGCCCTACACTGATAGATAATGACTCCGGAATCCAAATGATAGAAGCGTCTACAAGTAAATCCCTGTAGCTTCCACAAACAGCTACAGCTCGTCACCTGAATGAGTATCCTATGCATGGTGTCCTTGTGGATGGGCACCTAAAATGGTTTTACAAGAAAAATAGATTTGAAAGCAAACGGGTCAGAGCCCGAATGTGGAGATATTTTAAAAACCTGCAAGTGCTTTAAAAACATTTAAAACATTAAATGAAAAGTACATGTTAGGACGTGCACTCACATGATATTCTCACCTCTCGTCTAACTGTGCACTCCTAACGTAAGAACCCATCTACAACGACACAACCCACTAGCTAAGTGACATTATATCTAGCTAGACTGTCATAGGTCCTACCCTTATTACTCAGTTCTATTAACATTATAACGCTCGTAATTAAATAGGGGTTTAACGTAAACTCAGATGCTCAACATGCAATATATTTCACTATCGGTTAACCCGTTATGTTTTTTCTCGAAACAATACTGTAATTATATTCACAACATTAACATGAGGATTCCCATTAATTAAATGTATATTATTCACAACATAAATATACAATACAAGCACCCCGAGAACTAAGCTGCGGTGCACACATACTCTGCTATCCATTCCGGTACATCACGTACATAAGGATTACATATTCCGAATCTCTCAGGAATAGTTCACAGATAACGACATCACAAATAATGGAGGCGAACACAGTCACATCACATGGGTCATGCACATACCTACGCTCCCACGATCAGCGGACTTATTAATATCCCAATAAGTCTTTCTATGACCTATGTTCATCAAGGTAACCAGTCTAAATCCGGGAAACACAAGGATTAGAGGGCCCTAAGCGAACGCAACCTCCCGTGATAGCAAGTATGGTAGGTATGTCATACACACAATTCATATACCAATACTAAGTAAACACACATCTTAGTAATCCCGTAGTTTAATTGTAGTACTATTCTCAATCTAGTACCAATATATAATACATACAACTTATATGATTCCGGTTTATGATCATACGCGCCCTAAATTTATTCTCACGTCGTAGTAGACACTCACGTCTCAACCCAAACGGTTCATTGATTTAAATCACTCGTATATAATTTACTCCTCATAATAACCCAAAAGTCCCAAATCTATCAATACATCATCAAAGTAATGTTAACTCTACCCTCGAACAAGTTTACGGGACTCCAAAAATCAAAACAGGCCAAAAAGGCCCAAACTGCCAGCTCGTTAGAAGTCTCGTTCGAACGAGGCTGTTCGAACGAGATCAAGCTGTCAGCTCATTAGAAGTCTCGTTCGAACGAGGCTGTTCGAACGAGATCCAGTTCGTTCGAACGAACTGTACCTTCTAACGAGATCTCGTTCGAACGAAATTATCGAACGAAGTTCCCTTTCGTTAGAAGCGACTGGTCAATTCGTTAGAAGCTCGTTCGAACGAGTTCGTTCGAACGACCTGGGGAGGCTCTTCTAACGAACGACCAGATCGAGCCCAGATTTTTCCTTCTTCGTTTTTCATCAATTTTAACACCTCAAGTCTCAACCAAAATTCGTCCAATCAATGTTTTAAGGTCTCCAATCATCCTAAAACATACTAAGGTCATATACTAACACCTTTTAAGGAATTAATACATCCTAAACATCATTACATTACAAGATTCTACACTTTTCTCCAATTCTTTTTAAGAACACAAACCCTAACATTTTAAATCATGAATTAACCCAATATAATTCCGTTTTAATTTCTTCCAATCACAAATATCATGAGAATAATCATCTACCTAGCATTCTACATGCAATTCTCCTCAAGATTTTCAAGTTCTAAGTTCCAAACTACATGGGTTTTCATATTTCACCAAGAACAAACATAAAATTTGAATTATCTAACATGGAAAGAATATTCTCTGAAATTAAATGGAATTAAGTCACTTGCCTCGAGTTTATCTATGATTTAGATGTTGGTTTGATGGAGCTTTTCTGCAGAATTTCCTTTCTCTCTCTTTCCCCAAGCTTCTTCTCCAATAGTGGCTAGGGTTTGCTTAGGGAAGGTATTAGAAAACCTAATTCTAATAACCTACGTAGCTTGTTGGGTTAATATGGGTTGGTTAGTGTCTTAGTGGGTCAATTCCCAATCAGATTAAAACTCCCAATTTTCGTCACTTTTAATTCTCCAAAAATACAAAATTACTAAAATGCCCTTTATGTTGCCGGTATTGCCTAAAAATACCTCGGAACCTAAACTAAACCCCCGGCTAGTGTTTTCTGACTATCTCGAACCTTTCGGACGCGTTGGCGCACTCAAAACGACCATACGGTTTATAGAATTTAAATTCACTTTTATAATCAAAATATTACACCGTGACGCGGCGGTCTCACGCGTCTCAACAAAATTTCTAAAATGCCATATATAAATCTCACGACAAATTTTTCATAATTCAGTATTCATATAAAAACATGTATGCACATAATCAAATACCAACTCGCATCTCGTTAGTATTTTTAACCCGAATTAATTTCCAATTAATACGCATTTAATTAATTAATCCCAAAAATAAATATAGCCAAAAGTACGGGGTATTACATACTTCCCCCCTAATAACTGAATTTCGTCCCGAAATTCGAAACTAGAAAGTACCTGCTAAAAATAACTCTGGATAACGATCGCGCATCTCATCCCCGCGCTCCCATGTGGACTCTTCGACATTGTGATGTCGCCACTGAACACGCACTAATGGAACTATCTTTGACCGCAGCTTCCTCTTGCTTCGGTCCAAAATAGCAATCGGCCCCTCCTCGTAGGAGCTATCCGACTGGAGATCGATGTCCTCCATAGCAATGTGAGAATGAGCCAAATTATCTCTAAGGTATTTCCTCAGCGAGGAAATATGGAACACATCGTGAATCCGATGCAAATGCTCCGGTAACCCAAGTCTATACGCAACCGGTCCGATCCGCTCAATAATAGGAAACGGCCCCACATACCTTGGTGCCAACTTTCCCTTCTTCCCGAAACGCATAATCTCCTTCATAGGAGATACCCTGAGCAAAACCTGGTCCCCCACTTGGAACTCCCTGAAAAACCTCTTCGCATCAGCATAACTCTTCTGCCTGTCTTGAGCTACCCGAATGTGACTCCGAATCAACTCAATCCTTGCCTAAGTATCCTGAATCACTTCCGGCCCAAGTAGTTTGTTGTCTACCACCTCTAACCAACATGCTGGGGAACGACAAGGCCTACCGTACAATGCTTCAAACGGAGCCATGCCAATAGTGAACTGATAGGAGTTGTTGTAAGCAAACTCCACCAGTGGAAGATACTGCTCCCATCCACCCCCGAAGTCAATAATGCATATGCGTAGCATGTCCTCCAACATCTGATTTGTGCGCTCGGTATGCCCATCTGTCTGCGGATGATAAGCTGTACTCAACCGTAATTCCGTGCCCATGGCCTCCTGGAAACTCTCCCAAAACCTTGAAACAAATATCTTGTCTCTGTCAGACACGATATTTAGGGGCACACCGTGAAGTCTCACAATCTCTGAAATGAAGAGCTGGGCATATTGTCCCGTAGTGTAGTCAGTCCTTACGGGTAAAAAGTGAGCGACCTTGGATAACCTGTCCACAATTACCCAAACGGAGTCATGACCCCTCTGCGACGTAGGCAACCCCGTGATAAAGTCCATGGATATGCTCTCCCACATCCACACCGGGACCTCCAACGGCTGTAGCAATCCTGCCGATCTCTGATGATCCACTTTTACAAGCTGACAAGTGGCGCATTTCGAAACAAACTCAGCGATATCTCTCTTCATACCGCTCCACCAATATTGGCGTCTCATGTCTTGGTACATTTTGTCCCCTCCGGGATGTACCGCGAACCGTGAGCCGTGCGACTCTGCCATCACCTCGTGTCGCAATTCCTCCCCTTCCGGAACTACCATTCTCCCATTGAAGCGTAATCCCCCGTCTGAGCTGACAGTATAGGACTCGGCTCCCTCTGCTAGTAATCGAACTATCTGTTCCTGACAGAACGAGTCATTAGCCTGTGCCCGTACTACCTTCATGACAATCTGCGATGTAACGGTCATCACAGACATGAAAGATCGGGCCACTGCATCCTGGTGTCCCAATTCCTTCCACTTTGCCTTCCACACCTCTGCCACCTCATCTGCTGGCCTACGGCTCAACGCGTCTGCTACCACGTTAGCCTTACCTGGGTGATACTGGATATCGAACTGGTAGCCTATCACAAACTCAAGCCACCTACGCTGCCGCATATTCAACTCCTTCTGCGTGAACAGGTACTGTAAGGACTTGTGATCAGTGAACAGTTGGAATTTCTCCCCCAAAAGATAGTGCCTCCAAATCCGTAGGGCAAATACTACCGCCGCCAACTCCAAATCATGCGTGGGGTAATTCTTCTCATGAGTCTTAAGCTTACGGGAAGCATAAGCTATGGCCTGTCTCTCCTGCTGCAATAAACCTCCAAGTCCTTGCAAAGACGCGTCGGTGTAAACCAAATACTCAACTCCCGGTCTCGGCAATGCTAACACAGGTGCTGAGGTCAATTAGTCCTTCAATTCATCGAATGCCCACTGACATGCATCACTCCAGATGTAGGGCACACCCTTATGAGTCAGATGTGTCAAAGGACCTGCTATCTCCGAGAAACCCCGAATAAACCTCCTGTAGTATCCTGCCAGACCCAAGAAACTACGAATCTCCGTCAGTGTCGTGGGCTGTCCCCACTCCCTCACTGCGGATACCTTCCCCGGATCAACAGATATTCCCCGGTCGGAAATAATGTGTCCCAAAAACTGAACCTCCTTCAGCCAAAACTCGCACTTCTCATATTTTGCATACAACTCATTCTGACGGAGTGTCTGCAAAACTTGCCTCAAATGCTCGGCGTGCTCCTCCTCTGTCTGGGAGTAAACCAGAATGTCATCAATGAAGAAAATGACAAACTGATCTAGGAAATCCCTGAACACTCTGTTCATCAAGTCCATAAACACTGCTGGAGCGTTGGTCAAACCAAAAGGCATAACCCGAAACTCGTAAGAACCATATCTCGACAAGAACGCAGTCTTCGAGACATCCTCCTCCCTGATACGCAACTGATGGTATCCCGATCTCAAATCAATCTTCGAGAAGAAAGAAGCTCCTCTCAACTGGTCGAATAAGTCATCGATTCGAGGCAACAGATACTTATTCCGTATCGTGACCTTATTCAACTCCCGGTAGTCCACACACAATCTCAGTGAACCGTCCCTCTTCTTCACAAACAAAACTGGAGCGCCCCAAGGTGAGGTACTCCTGCGAATAAAGCCCTGACCTAGCAGCTACTCTATCTGATCCCGTAGCTCTCGCATCTCTGCCGGAGCCATACGGTACGGTGCACGTGCTATAGGCCTCGTATCTGTCAATAGGTCTATAACAAAGTCTATCTCTCGACTGGGTGGTAAGCCTGGTATCTCCTGAAACACATCCGAATAATCCCTGACTACTGGGATAGAATCTAAAGGAATCACTACCTCCTTAGAGGTATCCTCCTCAATGTAATACAGATGAGCGGTCGATCCTCCCTCTGGGCGAGGCATTGCCACTACAAATATCTCTTGCCCCGGAATGTCAAAAACAATGCTCCCGCTGAAGCAATCAATCATGGCCCTATAAGCTACGAGCCAATCCATACCGATGATCACATCGTGAACATGCATATCTAATACCAACATATCTGCAGGTAATACCAGACTACCAATCCCTACTCCCACTCCCCGGCATATAAAGAATATAAGTGACCCACTCCCCAATGGTGAGTCGACACATATCACTGTGCTCTCTGCCGTAGCTAACAATCCTAAAGCTTTCGCGAAGTGTGTAGCTATAAAATAGTGTGTAGCCCCCGTATCAAACAATACCCGACCCATAGTGCCATGGATAGGAAACGTACCCTCAATCGCGGGCGGTGCCTGTGGAACTGCAGCCTGGTGGACGTTGTAGACACGTCCATACTGTAGCTGCCCCTGTTGAGCTGGGACTGCTGGAATGGGTGGCAATGCTGCCATCTGTGGCGGTGCGGGGAGAGCGGCGGGAAACATAGGCCTCTGTGGCTCCTGGCGAGCACCCTGCTGCTGCTGCTGTGGGGCCCTGCCCCTATCAGGACAATCTTGTCGCTTATGGCCAGTCTTGCCACAAACAAAACACTTCCCTGGGAAGTTCCCTCCTCTCCGCCCCTGCGGCCCCCGGCCCTGGTGTCCGTTGCCGTTCCTCCCTTGGCCCTGCTGGCCCTGGTGAAACTGCTGCCCATTCTGCCCCTGTTGGCCCTGATGGCCGTTTGGACCCTGATGGCCGTTTGGACCCTGATGGCCCTGACGAAAACCTCCCTGTCCCTGTCTGTAGTTCCCTGATCGGAACCTCTTCTGATCCCCCTGCTGCGAACCCTGCTCACCCTGTCTCTGCCCCTGAACAGATTGTGCCCCACTGGCACCATGTCCTCCAATCCTGCCCTGATGGCTAGACTCTCCCGACCTCTTGCCCTCAGCCATATGAAAGCGGTGGTCCTGGCAGTGTAACAAAGCAGCGTTAACCACATCAGAATACGTGGCCAACGAAAGGTTCCCTAACAGATGCTGACGGATCCTCCAAGTCAACCCATCGGTGAACTTCTCAATCTTCTTCTTCTTCTCTGTTGGTATCTCATCTAAAACGATATTCAACAGATTCGTGAACTCGGCCTCATACTCGGCCACAGTCTTACCCTCCTGCTTCAGACTCATCAATTTCCTCCTCATTTCCGTATGAACAGCTGACGGAAAGTACTTGTGGTCAAACCGCACCTAGAAGTCCTGAATAGTGAGAGTATCCCTCTCCTCCATGGTTGTAATAGACTCCCACCACTGCAGTGCAGATCCAACTAGCTTGAAAGTAGCTAGCACCTGCTTCTGGACGTCCGTGCACTCATACATCCTTAAGTGCCTCTGCATATCCTTCCTCCATTGGCTCGAAACTACCACATCTGAGCTACCTGCAAACTCTGGCGGATGCGCTTTCTGAAAAGCGTCACGTACACGCTCCCAAGCAGACGGGAATGCATTTGCCTGTACTGGCGCGGCAACCGGCGCCTGAGGTGGTGCCTGCTGAACAACGGCAATTGCGGCATTTACCGCTTGGGCTACTATAGCTGCAACCTCAACGGCGTTCATCATGCCCTGAACTGGAGCGGGCTGGGGTTCGGGCGTTGCATCCCTGGGAACTCGTCGTGCACGTCGTGGAGGCATCTGAAATAAGAACAAAGTTTATAAGTTCACTGTTTATAAACTTTAAATAGATGAAGAACGAAGCATACACATAAAGAGTACAACAGTCCTAAAATATAGGGCTCTATATCAAAGAAACTTAGCGGAAACATAATAAGCCGTCAGATCCTAAAGGACACTAGAACCTGATGCTCTGATACCACCCGTGACACCCCGACTAATTAAATACCGGGTAGCTACTCCTTTATTAAATTAATTCAAAATGCCAAGTTGGCTCAGTTAATAGCATCACTGTCGAAAACATTTTTATTATTACTAACCACCTAGTATTTAAAAAGTAAGTGCCAAATTTTATTTAAAGTCTGATTAACATGCAACAAGTGTAATAAAGAATAATAACACCATTCACCATAATGAAGTAAATAGAATAACCATCACATAACGTAAATAAAGTCTGGAGGAAAACTCCTCACTACAAATCCCACAACTGATAAGTAAACTGAATACTAAATCAATACATGCCAAAGTCTGATAACTGTAATGGAAAAGATGTCTCTAATAGAAATGGGCAACATGCCCTACAACTGATAGATAATGACTCTGGAATCCAAATGATAGAAGCGTCTACAAGCAAATCCCTGTAGCTTCCACAAACATCTACAGCTCGTCACCTGAATGAGTATCCTATGCATGGTGTCCTTGTGGCTGGGCACCGAAAATGGTTTTACAAGAAAAATAGATTTGAAAGCAAACGGGTCAGAGCCCGAATGTGGAGATATTTTAAAAACCTGCAAGTGCTTTAAAAACATTTAAAACATTAAATGCAAAGTACATGTTAGGACGTGCACTCACATGATATTCTCACCTCTCGTCTAACTGTGCACTCCTAACGTAAGAACCCATCTACAACGACACAACCCACTAGCTAAGTGACATTATATCTAGCTAGACTGTCATAGGTCCTACCCTTATTACTCAGTTCTATTAACATTATAACGCTCGTAATTAAATAGGGGTTTAACGTAAACTCAGATGCTCAACATGCAATATATTTCACTATCGGTTAACCCGTTATGTTTTTTCTCGAAACAATACTGTAATTATATTCACAACATTAACATGAGGATTCCCATTAATTAAATGTATATTATTCACAACATAAATATACAATACAAGCACCCCGAGAACTAAGCTGCGGTGCACACATACTCTGCTATCCATCCCGGTACATCACGTACATAAGGATTACATATTCCGAATCTCTCAGGAATAGTTCACAGATAACAACATCACAAATAATGGAGGCGAACACAGTCACATCACATGGGTCACGCACATACCTACGCTCCCACGATCAGCGGACTTATTAATATCCCAATAAGTCTTTCTATGACCTATGTTCATCAAGGTAACCAGTCTAAATCCGGGAAACACAAGGATTAGAGGGCCCTAAGCGAACGCAACCTCCCGTGATAGCAAGTATGGTAGGTATGTCATACACACAATTCATATACCAATACTAAGTAAACACACATCTTAGTAATCCCGTAGTTTAATTGTAGTACTATTCTCAATCTAGTACCAATATATAATACATACAACTTATACGATTCCGGTTTATGATCATACGCGCCCTAAATTTATTCTCACGTCGTAGTAGACACTCACGTCTCAACCCAAACGGTTCATTGATTTAAATCACTCGTATATAATTTACTCCTCATAATAACCCAAAAGTCCCAAATCTATCAATACATCATCAAAGGAATGTTAACTCTACCCTCGAACAAGTTTACGGGACTCCAAAAATCAAAACAGGCCAAAAAGGCCCAAACTGCTAGCTCGTTAGAAGTCTCGTTCGAACGAGGCTGTTCGAACGAGATCCAGTTCGTTCGAACGAACTGTACCTTCTAACGAGATCTCGTTCGAACGAAGTTCCCTTTCGTTAGAAGCGACTGGTCAATTCGTTAAAAGCTCATTCGAACGAGTTCGTTCGAACGACCTGGGGAGGCTCTTCTAACGAACGACCAGATCGAGCCCAGATTTTTCCTTCTTCGTTTTTCATCAATTTTAACACCTCAAGTCTCAACCAAAATTCGTCCAATCAATGTTTTAAGGTCTCCAATCATCCTAAAACATACTAAGGTCATATACTAACACCTTTTAAGGAATTAATACATCCTAAACATCATTACATTACAAGATTCTACACTTTTCTCCAATTCTTTTTAAGAACACAAACCCTAACATTTTAAATCATGAATTAACCCAATATAATTCCGTTTTAATTTCTTCCAATCACAAATATCATAAGAATAATCATCTACCTAGCATTCTACATGCAATTCTCCTCAAGATTTTCAAGTTCTAAGTTCCAAACTACATGGGTTTTCATATTTCACCAAGAACAAACATAAAATTTGAATTATCTAACATGGAAAGAACATTCTCTGAAATTAAATGGAATTAAGTCACTTGCCTCGAGTTTATCTATGATTTAGATGTTGGTTTGATGGAGCTTTTCTGCAGAATTTCCTTTCTCTCTCTTTCCCCAAGCTTCTTCTCCAATGGTGGCTAGGGTTTGCTTAGGGAAGGTATTAGAAAACCTAATTCTAATAACCTACGTAGCTTGTTGGGTTAATATGGGTTGGTTAGTGTCTTAGTGGGTCAATTCCCAATCAGATTAAAACTCCCAATTTTCGTCACTTTTAATTCTCCAAAAATACAAAATTACTAAAATGCCCTTTATGTTGCCGGTATGGCCTAAAAATACCCCGGAACCCAAACTAAACCCCCGGCTAGTGTTTTCTGACTATCTCGACCCTTTCGGACGCGTTGGCGCACTCAAAACGACCATACGGTTTATAGAATTTAAATTCAGTTTTATAATCAAAATATTACACCGTGACGCGGCGGTCTCACGCGTCTCAACAAAATTTCTAAAATGCCATATATAAATCTCACGACAAATTTTTCATAATTCAGTATTCATTTAAAAACATGTATGCACATAATCAAATACCAACTCGCATCTCGTTAGTATTTTTAACCCGAATTAATTTCCAATTAATACGCATTTAATTAATTAATCCCAAAAATAAATATAGCCAAAAGTACGGGGTATTACACAAGTCTCCCACTTGAAACTCTCTAGGCTTGACTAGGTTTCATAGGCTCTCGACAGCTGCTGGGTGTAAACTTTGAAGTTCTACCTTGCCTTATCTTTGTGTTCATCCAACGCCTCCAGTTGCACGTGCCGTGGGTCAGGGATGTGTCCATTGCTTAGGGCAACCCTAGCTGAGGGTACTGCCAGTTCCACTGGTAGGACATCTTCGTTCCCATACACAAGTGAGAATGCAGTAAACCCAGTTGGCTTTCTCTTTGAAGTGCGATAATCCCATAACACCATGGGTAGCTTCTCATCCCATGCCCCTAGCATGTCTTCCAGCATTTTCTTCAGGATATTAATCAAGGCCTTGTTAGTGGCCTCTTCCTGGCCATTTCCTTTTCGATAGGAGATGGTTGAGATGTTATACATAATTTTATAATTATAAGTGTTGCCATCTCCTTTCATACAAATTGTTTCCCATTATCTGTGAGAATCAACTTGAGTATACCAAACCTGCATATGGTATATTCCTTGATAAACTAGGTTAACACTTGGGCAGTCACCCTTCTTAGAGGGATGGCCTCTGCCCACTTGGTATACAATTCCAAATCTATAATCATGAAATCTTTTCCATGAGAGGTTGGACTGATCTTTCCCACCAAATCAAATGCCCATGTGTGCAAGGGGTAGGAAACTGTTAGGCTTTACAAGCTGATAGAAGGGGCATACACCATGTTGCCACGTACTTGGAACGCTCTAAATTTCTTCACATAACTAATGGAATTAGCTTCCATGGTTGGCCAATAATACCCCAGCGTCATCAACTGATCATACGGCTTGGCACCTCCCATGTGGGAGGGCTCATGGGCTTCCTTCAACACTCTCTATGTGTCTTCCTTAACTATGAACTTCAGTCCCTTTGCATTATAGCCTTGTGACACATCGCCTAATTAAATACCGGGTGATCAGTCCATTATAAAATTAAATCAGAATCTCCGATTGGTTAAGATTATGCATCATTGTCAAAAACTTTATTATTAAAACTAACCACCTAATATTTAGAAAGGTTGATGTCAAAATTTTAACTTATTAACAGTAATCGCTATAAAAGGAAAATGATTAAACATCACTATTCAACACAAATGTATAAAGAAAGGACTAACTGAAATAATATGAAGAGCTGGATTAAACACATCCAGTTAAAATCCTAAACAATATCCAAAGCCCTGAAATAGAAGACCACTAACAGAATAAAATATCAAAATCTCTGAATATAAAATAGGAAGAGAAGACATGTCCAACTGAAGTAAATAATTGATAGATAAATAAGAATAGACTATGAAGCGTCTACTAGAAATGTCTTGTAGCTCCCACAACAGCTACAGCTCGGCAACCGAATGGATTCTCCTAAGCTTGGTATCCCTGTGGCTGAGCACCTAAAAAAAGTTACAAGAGAAGAGATTTGCAAAAGAAACGGGTCAGAGCCCGAGTAGAAAATAGTTTAAATAGCAAGTGCTTAAATTGATTAATTAACAAAAATATTATTCATGTTAACTTATCGTACTCACTTGAGATGATCACCTCTCATCTAGTGTTCACACTTAACGAGCCTAACTACCCATACTAGTGATGATACTCTGCCTGACTATACGTAGTATAACCACTATTCTGGATAAAATATCTAAATAACCCGAAGACAATATATCTCTATTATTTAGGAAAAGATTTGAAGATGTTTTAACTCATTCTCATAGCATTCTTAATTCTCAACTGGTGACCAAATAAGTATATACTTTAATAAAGTGTCCAACATGAAACACAAAATAGGGACTCAGTATACATATATAAAATATCACTATGTATACATACAAATATATATCAATAATGAACCCATGGTTAAGAAACCCCTGGTGCTAGGCATACTCGTCTATCTATTCCCGTTGCAACGCTCACGCATAAATAAAAACAAGTTTAATCTCTCAAGAACAAATAAAATATGTACACATATTGGAGGAGATCATAGTTCCAAGCCGATGGGATACGCATATACCTACGCACCCATATGGCCGTCATCACTATCGTTCTCACAGATAGCCCGTACCTAGGTTCCATGCTCTAGTGGTACGACTCAAAATCCCCCGAAGGCACACAAGATATGGCCGTCAACAACGCGCTAACCTTCGTTCGATAGCCAGTCTCTAGATATGTCATACACATAATATTTCAAGTAATAATCATGCACACAACTTATATAACTTCATAGGCGTTTACGCAACCCAATTCCCATAGTATGTAGGTAATATTAGTATTCCTACCCTCTCTGTAGATCATACATATATGTATATACTCTCTTGAACCTAACTCTCCTCGATTCTATAAAATTTATACATCCTGAGAACAATCACACTCCTAATTCAATATCAATTCGGAATTTAGGTCACTCGTCATTCATGTCGGTTATTTCTCTCACTTGGATAACCCTAGGATGCTTTTTAACCTAACCGAACTCAAAAAATGTATTCTGAAATCTCGTTAGAAGTCAAAGGATTCTCGTTCGAATGAAGTTATCACTTTGAACGAACTCCACCATTTCGTTAGAAGGGTTATTGGAATTCTCGTCGGAAGTCTCGTTCGAACGACCTGGGCAGACTTCGAACGAGAAATCCGAACGGGCCCTGTCCTTCCCCAAAATTGATTTTTTTTTCAACTTTCAATCTTCAATATCAATCCAAAACTCAACCCCACTCTAATTACATGTTTCCAAACTATTTCTAATCACCATAGGACCTTAATAACGCGAATTAGAGTACAAATCTTTATATGTATTCAAAGGTAATTCATCAAATTTTTAAATCTCTAAAATTCTCATAAAAAGAACCCAACCGATTTTTAATATTCTAAACCCTTAATTTAACTCGTTTTGAACATAAAACCTTCAGATTTATCAAAATACAAAAGGGCAATTCCTCTACATGTGTACCCATCTCCAATTTCTAAGATTCTCCACAATTTAGTCTAATTAAACCTAGTTTTCTTTGCAACAAGTTTATATCATCTAATCTAAATCAACAGGAACAATATAATGCTAAAAGATGAGCAAGATAAACACTTTCCTTGGAATGGACTTCTGATTCTTGGGTTGAATTTGGTATGTAGTTGATCCTCTCATCGCGATCTACACTTTGGTGTAATTCTTGGTGGGAAATCTTGAGTTCTTGGCTTAGTTCTACTATGGGGGTCTTCTTCCTCTTTGGTTCTTCCTCTCCTTCTCTCTATTTCTCATGTAAGTTGCAACTTACAGACCACTAACCCTTTGTGGTGTCACTTTGGGCTAAAGCTTTTCGAATCTATAAGAATAAATATTCATTAACTTCATTCAATTCTTTTCTCAATTCACCGTTATCTACAATTATCACGCAGTAGATCATTTAATCAAAATATACACATACATTAAATTCATTATATATATACATATATAATACGGAACCCCGAGACACAGCTGCGGTGCATGCATTACTCTGTTATCATGTCCCAATATCGCTGGTCGCCGAATAGGGGACTAAAGTTTCGGTAAGGATTCCTCGAACCACAAACAACAACACACAAATTGGAGGCGAACATAGTTCTCGTATCCATGGGTCACTCACATACCTACGTACCCACAGTCAGCGGACTTATCAACTCCCCGATAAGTCTTTCATAGACCTATGTTCTCGAGCGACAAATCAAAGATCCCGTGGATTAATCAGGATATGACTGCCCTCATGCGCAAACCTCCCGTCGATAGCAAGTAAGCTAGGTATGTCATACACACAAATCATCAATCAATCAAATAGGCATTATCATCTACCTATAATATAATATCAACAAGGTAATTCCACTACCCTAAGATAAGTCCCATACGTGGCATTATATCTCTTTAAATCCTACGTATTAAAATATTATGACTTTACTTCCTTAATTTAATTGTCCCCGAGCCTCACTCATTACTCAAGGTTCAAATAGGTTTTTTCCTCAACATTTTATTCAGTAAGAAATCACTCATATCCTACTGGTCCATATCAACTTATCTCCCAAATTACCACGAATTAAACTCTCCCTTAATTAGGGTTAAAATCGATTGTTTCTAATCTCTTATAAACACATCTTTTATCAACTAGGATTGAATACCATCATCACATGGCTCATAGTTTATAGTGTTTCATTCACACTATATGACTTATCAAAAAAATCACAATCCTCGCATCCTATAACATCTCTCCACTCCAGACGTCGTTAAGGTTCATGCGCGGAGCGTCTCGCAAAGCGAAATCCAAACAAGGAACCCCTCCAATACACTACTTCATAACTTTGTCGATCGTGGAGGTCCGTCAACTTCAAATACGCAACTGGGATAACCTCATCCCCTCTTTCAACCAAATGTGGTCTGAACTCCCATCTCTATCCAGGAGCCATACCACTAAGCGCTTGCACTACACTCAGTCCTTGCGCAATCAATAATGAACTTAAACTCAGTCCTTGATGTTCAAATTGTAACCCTAAGGCTACCAAGGTGTTATATTCAATATCCCCTACTGGACCTATCCTTAATCCTCATACATACCAATTAAGATCCAACGCATAAATCTAGCAACCGAAATTTCTTTCAATTTAATTATCATAATTCTAATCAATTAAATCCCAATCACATTAATTCGATTCTCATCTAGGGCTTACAGATCTTCCCTAAGTCCCATAATATCCAATTAATAATCACCAAAGACTTACAAAAGGTTTGGGATAAGAACAAGCATTAAAAAGAAACAACTTCAAAGATTCTGGGGGGGTCGATCGATCGATCGCCCAGATAACAGCCCAGTTTTCTACATTTCTTCTACTATGGGTTTCATCACTTTTGATCATTCAAACCTTCAAATTAACTACCCAAATTCTTTATAAACCTTACTACATAGCAACATATGTGAATGATTTCTAATGCTCTAAACATCCTAGTACCATCAAGAGTTTGAATTAAAAGCATATGTTTAACCTCTTTTCTAGAAAATTATATACATGATATCTTCAAGAACACACCATTGATTCTCAGAATTTCTTCAACAGATTTGTGATTATTTCGTGGATTACTATCTACCAACAACATGAGTTTGATTCATATAAACTTCCATTTTTCAGAAATCCATTAACAACTCTTCATTATCTTCCAAACATGTAAAAAACTCATCTTTTTATAACTATCCTAACATGGACAATATACAAACTTAGATTGCAATTATCAAACACTTGCCTCTAATGAATATCTGATCCTTTGGGGTGGTATAACATAGGTGGTTCTCCCTTTCTCCGACCAACTTTCGGTGGTGTTTGGTGGTGGTGACCTTTGGCCTTTGGTTCTCCTCCTTTCCAAGCAAGCTTTTCTTTTCCCAAGAAACCTTTCACTCTCTCTAAGAAGATGACCTTTCAATTTTGTGTAGAAGAGATGAATAACCCACGTACAACTAATCTCCAAATACTTATAATAAGACAAAATCCGAAATCACTATTCATACCCTTTGTAAAAATAACCAAAATGCCCTTTTGGGTTGTCTTTTCATTTCCAAATGACCGAGACCCAAAACCAACGTCCAAATAGACTTTTCTGACTATTTCAACCCTTTCGGACGCAACGACGCAGTCAACATGACTATAAGGTTGATGTAAAAATAAGTTTCCTTTTTAATTTAACAAATTTGCCCCGACACGTCCCATACTTCGTCCGACTAAAATTGAAATAACTGAATTAATATCACACAGTCATATCAATGACATCACATTCATATATTATCTAAATGTCTTTAAGCCATATTCAGAATCATTCATTTTACTATCCACATTTTGAATAAAACCCAAATGAATTAATTAATAATAAAATCCAATTAATCCATTAATTTAAAATATAACCCATTTTAAAAGTCACTAAAATCACGGGGTATTACATACTTCCCCCCTTATAATAGAATTTCATCCCGAAATTCGAAAAGATAAATCATATCGGTAAGGTTAACTCTGTGTATAAATCTCTCATCGCAAGTAATCTATGTCGTACCGCCCATACAGTACATTATCAAAAATCCCCATTGATGTTATACACTAAGCCTCACCATATAGTTTCAACTGAATCAAATTTAAACTTTACGCAATCTTTCCTATACCATCCTCGTGACAAAGTTTGGAAAAAATGATCCTCACTTATTAAACAAATAAATCCTGAAGTCACAACTACTTACTATTTCACAATTATGAAACATACTACAATCCAACCATCCAGGGCACCAATACACCCTATCGTAAAACTTTCATTAAAATATGGATATGATTACCCGCATAATACTCTGATTTATCGCAAAGGTTATAAACTCATATTATAAAGACCTAACTTATTTTGACTCCCAATGTTTATTAGTTTCATGCGTGGGGTGTCTTGCAAGAGCAATCCAAACAAGGAACCCCCCCGATACACTACTACCTAAAGTAGTCGGTCATCGAAACTCCTCAGGTCCTTGGTTAATAGTATATAACCCTTATACAGGTTTTATCGATTTCAAATAAAAGTCTACTCATCTAGAAATATGCAAGGAAACGGGTCAGAGCTCAATGTGAAAATGATTTTGAAAAAAGCAAGTATTTAACAAGTGCAATAAAGCATTTATTATGTACATGTTAGTATCCAGACTCTCACTTGATATTCTCACCTCTCAGCTAGAGCGCACAGTTAATGTTTTCTATTAACCTCCTAGTTAATGGTCCCTCTTCACTAAATTCCATAATATGATTCCATTGCATTTTATAACCCCGTATGTCCCATACCATACGTAATATAATCATTCATATACGTTTCTCATTAACATGAACCGTTTCTCATTAATATGAATTAAGCTTTTCAAATCTATAAGAATAAATATTCATTAACTTCATTCAATTCTTTTCTCAATTCACCGTTATCTACAATTATCACATAGTAGATCATTTAATCACAATATACACATACATTTAATTCATTATATATATACATATATAATACGACACCCCGATATACAGCTGCAGTGCTGCATTACTCTGCTATCACGTCCCAATATCGCTGGTCGCCGAATAGGGGACTAAAGGTTCGGTAAGGATTCCTCGAACCACAAACAACAACACACAAATTGGAGGCGAACATAGTTCTCGTATCCATGGGTCACGCACATACCTACGTACCCACAGTCAGCGGACTTATCAACTCCCCGATAAGTCTTTTATCGACCTATGTTCTCGAGCGACAAATCAAAGATCCCATGAATTAATCAGAATATGACTGCCCTAACGCGCAAACCTCCCGTCGATAGCAAGTAAGATAGGTATGTCATACACACAAATCATCAATCAATCAAATAGGCATTATCATCTACCTATAATATAATATCAACAAGCTAATTCCACTACCCTAAGATAATTTCCATACGTAGCATTATATCTCTTTAAATCCTACGTATTAAAATATTATGACTTTACTTCCTTAATTTAATTATCCCCGAGCCTCACTCATTACTCAAGGTTCAAATAGGTTTTTTCCTCACATTTTATTCAGTAAGAAATCACTAATATCCTACCGGTCCATATCAACTTATCTCCCAAATTACCACGAATTAAACTCTCCCTTAATTAGGGTTAAAACCGATTGTTTCTAATCTCTTATAAACACATCTTCTATCAACTAGGATTGAATACCATCATCACATGGCTAATAGTCTATAGTGTTTCATTCACACTATATGACTTATCAAAAAATCAACATCCTCGCATCCTATAACATCTCTCCACTCCCAACGTCGTTAAGGTTCATGCGTGGAGCGTCTCGCAAAGCGAAATCCAAAAAAGGAACCCCTCCAATACACTACTTCTTAACTTTGTCGATCGTGGAGGTCCGTCAACTTCAAATATGCAACCGAGATAACCTCATCCCCTCTTTCAACCAAATGTGTTCTGAACTCCCATCTCTATCCAGGAGTTATACCACTAAGCGCTTGCACTACACTCAGTCCTTGCACAATCAATAATGAGCTTAAACTCAGTCCTTGATGTTCAAATTGTAACCCTAAGGCTACCCAGGTGTTATATTCAATCTCCCCTACTGGACCTATCCTTAATCCTCATACATACAAATTAGAATCCAACACACAAATCTAGCAACCGAAATTTCTTTCAATTTAATTATCATAATTCTAATCAATTAAATCCCAATCACATTAATTCGATTCTCATCTAGGGCTTACTGATCTTCCCTAAGTCCCATAATATCCAATTAATAATCACCAAAGACTTACAAAAGGTTTGGGATAAGAACAAGGATTAAAAATAAACAACTTCAAAGATTCTGGGGAGGTCGATCGATCGAAGGTAGGGGGTCGATCGATCGATCGTCCAGATAATAACCCAGTTTTCTGCATTTCTTCTACTACGAGTTTCATCACTTTTGATCATTCAAACCTTCATATTAACTACCCAAATTCCTTATAAACCTTACTACATGATATAGCAACATATGTGAATGATTTCTAATGCTCTAAACATCCTAGAATCATCAAGAGTTTGAATTAAAAGTATATATTTAACCTCTTTTTCCAGAAAATTATATACATGATATCTTCAAGAACACACCATTGATTCTCAGAATTTCTTCAACAGATTTATGATTATTTCGTGGATTACTATCTACCAACAACATGAGTTTGATTCCTATAAACTTCCATTTTCCAAAAATCCATTAACAACTCTTCATTATCTTCCAAACATGTAAAAATCTCATCTTTTTATAACTATCCTAACATGGAAAATATACAAACATAGATTGCAATTATCGAACACTTGCCTATAATGAAGATCTGATCCTTTGGGGTGGTATAACATAGGTGGTTCTCCCTTTCTCCGTACAACTGCCGGTGGTGGTTGGTTGGTGGTGGTGACCTTTGGCCTTTGGCTCTCCTCCTTTCCAAGCAACCTTTTTCTTTTCCCAGGCAATCTTTCACTCTCTCTAAGAAGATGACCTTTCGATTTTGTGTAGAAAAGATGAATAACCCACGTACAACTGATCTCCAAATACTTATAATAAGACAAAATCCGAAATCACTATTCACCCCCCCTTGTAAAAATAACTAAAATGCCATTTTGGGTTGTCTTTTCATTTCCAAATGACCTGAGACCCAAAACCAACGTCCAAATAGACTTTTCTGACTATTTCAACCCTTTCGGACGCAACGACGTAGTCGAAACGACTATAAGAGTGATGTAAAAATAAGTTTCCTTTTTAATTTAACAAATTAGTCCCGACACGTCCCATACTGCTTCCGACTAAAAATTCAAATAACTGAATTAATATCACACAGTCATATCAATGACATCACATTCATATATTACCTAAATATCTTTAAGCAATATTCAGAATCATTCATTTTACTATCCACAATTCGGATAAAACCCAAATGAATTAATTAATAATAAAATCTAATTAATCCATTAATTTAAAATATAACCCATTTTAAAAGTCATTAAAATCGCGGGGTATTACAGTGTGGACAAGCCATTTGATATACCTGAGTGTATGTGAATTGTCTCATGATATACCTCGTAAGGATCGTATGTATCAGAGTGAATCCGATATAATCGATGTAAGTGAACGAGTTCCCTGCAATATACCGCCTATACCGAGTTTGATCAAGTCGTACGATGCGGGAGGAACTGTTCGATATACGTCGAAGGTATGGAGACAATGTAAGGTGAGAGCCATATCGCGTAGGGTAACTAAACCCCGTAGGACCAGCGCCCATCACAAAGTGACTCCCCAGTATGGGATAAAATTTTAGTCATGATTTCCATGCTCTTGGTGATGTAGTGTGCAAAAATGCATTAGTCTTAATTAGCATATTATGGAGAGAGTACTTTTTTATTTGTATAATGAGTAAAGGGACTACTACACTAATAAGGGAGAATATAAAAGTATTGTTAAAAGTAAATCTAGCATGAAGCATGGAGACTATACTATGCATGGTGATGGGGATATATACATGTGAGTGAGTGACATATGAATATTTATATGTGAGTGTATGCGGTAGTGAACCTATACATGGATCAACTACAAGTTCTGTTTAATATGTGTAAGTGAGCATGAAGATATATACAAGTGTGAGAAGTGTGGGTGTGTGCTAGTGGAGCCTAAGCATGGATATTCTAAGTGGTGTGTGAAACATTTGAGTAGAAGTGAATTTATATACAAGTGTAAGTGTGTGAAGTGTACATGGAGAGTATATATAAGTGTGTGAAGTGTATAAGTGAGTGAAAAGTGATATATACATGAGGTAGATACACACAAAAAGTAAATAGAGGAGAAAAGGGAACATACACGTAGGTGCATATGCACACATGCAGATAAGAATAACACCCATGCATAAATAGAGTCTAGCGCTTCTAAATTGTCCCTAGTGAAGCTACTATGGCTAACCCAAGGGGATTTCCCCTTCTTCTTTCTCTTTTTCGAGGATTACCTTCGGCACGCACGTGGGATTGCATCCTTTCTCGAGGCACTCAATTGTCGTCAATGTGGGGTAATGTGTAGAGATAGAGTCTCCAGCCTATTTTGCACAAAATAGGCAAAAAAAATGTCACCGCCTAGAGAGAACGGCATCAAGGACATTATTGATTCTTGCGAAACCAAGTAGCTCAAAGTTCCAGGGACTAAGTTATGTAAGGAAAGGTGTTAGGCACCCATCCCACCCTTTCGATCTCTCATGGGAATGTGTTAATATTCTCCTATTAGACTCCGTGAAGTGTGTGCTTATGTGGATAATATAGATGAAGAATGGAATCATTCAACTCGCATCATGGACAAGGACAAAGTGATTCATCCTTAAAAGTGTTCCCCAAAATAATTCAAAATATAGTATGGGTGTTTACCGAATCACCATCCATTATGGAAGAACGAATGCATATATCGGACGAAACACAAGCATGCAAGGGTATGCCATTCATTAAGAATATATATATATATATATATAGGGAATGCAAAGTCCACATAGTTCGAACATAACATGAGGTGGGGTTCAATCCATAAATCAAAGCGAGGGATTTCTCTTATGTGTGTATAGAGAGAAGTGGGCTTTAAGAGTGAGAATGTGTAGCGAGAATCCCTCTTTTAGAATTTATAGATAAACCTTGTTTTTCTTGTTTTTTTATGAAAATAGAGTATGTACAACTACTACTAATAAAGGTTGGAGATTAATATATGTGATGTAATGAAATAAACCTAAAGTATAAGTAAAGAAACTAATACTTAAATAAGAGGATTTAGAGAAAATGATTGAAAATTGGACCCCCTCATGAATGCTTGATGTTGGACTTGTCTAGATATTATGATCTTGCAATGGGATGAAGGTGGTATGAATAGATGGGAGGAATTTACTAAACTAAGTAATAAAATGATGGAATGGAATATAGGAAATGGGATTTTTAGGATGGGAACAACTCTGAATTCGAGAGAATGTTCTCTGAATTATAGAGAGGGATGTTCAGGAGTGCCCTTCAAAGTGAGTTCATGACCTATATTTATATAACAAGAGGGGTGCCGATCGACAGGGTCCTGGACCTGCCTATCTGCATAGATACTTCGGTACACTACCGGTAGGTAGGGTGTTGAGGGATCCATTCGACAGTCTAGGACATGTTTTTCAGAAAAATGGTCATAAAATTCAATCTGTAAGTCAGAATTGTGCATGGGGAGGACCTTTGGAAAGGTTATTCAGAGCCCTTTAATAATCTATTGAGCCACTCTCAATTTTGAGAGTTGACCAAGGTCAAACGGGGCCCAAAATCGCCAGTTGCACACTAGACACGGTGTTTTTTTTAGGAAAGTGGATCGTTCATTTGAACTATAAGTCTGATTCATGCACGAGATGGACCATTAGAAAGGGTATTCAGTTCCCTTAGAGATTTCATTCAGCTTCCTTGGGTTCGATGAGCTTACCGAGGTCAAATGGGGGCCCGGTGACCCTTCAGAGTAAAATGGGTTATTTGTCCGCACTATAAGGCTGATTCGTGCATTGGTCAGACCTTGGAAAGGGGATTCAGAACCCTTAAAAGAATCATTAAGCTTTGCTCAAGTTTTCAAGTTCACCGAACTTAAACAGAGCCTGGGATCACCCGATGGCCTCTAGATTCATTTTCTAGGTAAAACGAACCGTTTATCTGTACTATAAGGCCGATTTATGCTAAGGGTGGACCATTGGAAAATGGATTCAGAGACCTTCAAAGATTCATTGAGATTACACTCAGAAGAGAAAGTTAGTTAGAGTCAAATGGGGTCTGGGAGTGCCTGGTTGCCTCTAGATCAGTATTAGAAGTATGACCAAGGCCTTTGTAGTGAACGAGTGAGAGCTAGGAACCTAAGGAGGTTCTTAGGGGGTTCCTAAGATGGTGTGTCTATAGTCCCCTTGACCTTGTTCCAATGGGAGGTAGAGATGACCTTAAAGGAGTTTGTTCCCTCCTTAAAAATTTGTACCTCGCACCGGATATGACTTCTAGCGTTCAAACAATGAGATTTATGGAGGTGAGATTTCAAAATTTTTCTAAGAGACGACATCAAATTATAAGGAATATCGAACCCACAATAAATGCAATATTACTAATCGGACCAAATTATGAATCCAATATGAAAGTTGGAACATATATTTACGGGGTTCGGCAGATCATCATGCCTATGTCCACGGGAAAGATGGGGAGAGTTGTAAGTTAACAGAGAATAAGGAAAGTCGATTAGAGTTATAGGGTAGCTAACTGAGAGTTTAAGTTGCCAAAATATTAATACAATTGAATACTCCCTCAACTGGTCAGGGTCTCACCTATTTATAAGTAGAAGGTGCCTACGAATCTAGGTCTCTCCTCTTTGACATTATATTTATAGTGGTAGAGTTATGGTTGGTTTGGATCATCATTCTATGTTGTAATCTTCCTCTATTCTCCATTACCAATCCTTTGGTATTAGGTCGACTACAGAGCCTCAACTTCTGGAGGCCACGTGTCAATATAAGTGGCTTGATCAACCAAATGCTCCTTCAGTGCACATCCATACTATGTTTCATGTTACCTTACATTTCACATCGAATAGGTTCCACCTCATGAGGAGTGAAAAATATTTGTGGTCTTATACAAAGTGTTCAAAACGTTTTTTAGACTCGTGAAAGATCATTTCAACCCCATAAAATGTGTATGTGAGGTATTTCATTTCCTAATTTGGAGAAATTTCAAAACGTTTGTGCTATATATATATATATATATATATATATATATATATATATATATATATATATATATATATATATATATATATATATATATATATATATATATATAATTATGATAGAAAAAGTGGTTAGGGATACAAATTTTGAATGCGGGATTCTACTCTTTATCTGGATATGGTGTCACATATTTGTTTTGAGTGAAAGTCATCACTTGAAGAATAAATTTGAAAAAGTAAATGTCTCAAAAATTATCATCTATACAAAATTAGGTAAAACTAAAGATATAAGATCTAAGGTTAAAACTAAAAAATCTTATCTAGGGTAAAAGTGGTAGTTGAAAGTGATCCTTGAAAAGATGTTTGATATTTCACTAGAGTTGAACGTTTGCGTATTTTTTCTTATGATCCATTATCTTAATTGAACTTGAGCATTCTTTTAATATCGCAATCATGTTCATTTTTGTGTGTAAACAAGTTATGATTATATATTCTTTATTGATAAATCTCATCATGTCACTATACTTTGTGATAATCATAAAACTTTTGGTAAGTGGGATAATTAAGCTTATATTTGTCCTTATCCAAAAACTGCCTATGGAGTGTTCTCATATTTCGTATCTATGTCTATTTATCCTTATAATACCTTTTACGAGGGATAGGATGCGTAAGATTTTTCTTGAGTTATTTGATATCCAATTGCATGCTCTATTTTGTTGATATCCTTTATAAATTGTCCCATTATGTTACCTGTCTTATATTTCTTCAACCTCATTGTTGCTTTAATTTCTTGTTCAAATTCTAACTTTCTTTTTTCTATATTATTAAAAAAAAAGGGACAAAATTTGTAGTAAGGGAGAAAGATTATGTGAAGGAGATACCTTTTTTTTGGGGGGGGGGGGGGGGGGTGGATTTAAGATGTTTATTTGTATGCTAGTTAGTTTGAGATATATTTCCACATTTGTATGCTAGCACATGTTATGTTTCGTTACAGATTGGTATTTTGTTGAATCTTTCTAGTTTGTGACTCGAAAGAAGGATTTAAGCACTCCTTCGAAGTCGGTTAAAAGTGTATTGTGTCTTTTGAATTATTGTGAATGTAATCTATCTTTTACCTTTGGTCGATCAAGTTATGTAATAGGTGATAAGTTTATTTCATTTTATTGCAACTTTTTATATTTGTATTTTTCATGGAATAGACCAAGATGTAGATTTTATGAGTATAGTATACTCAATTTCCCTCCAGGATGTTAGGTTTTATTGAATACATTTTCCAAAATACACTTTGATTCATAGTATTTATCTCTCCAAAAAGCTTTATCTACATTCAAGATCTTGAAGCTGACCCATTAACTTCAAAATCGCATTGATCATATTCTTAATATGAAAAAAAAGGAACCTAAATGGCTTACCACTCACCTTTGGTTAAAAAAATATAATGCAAAAAAATTAATCTTGAGTTTATTTTATGGTTTGCCTTTGGTTTATGTCATAGTATTTGTATGTATAAAAATAACTTTTATAAACAGGACATTCCATGAAAGTCCTCGATAAATTGCTACATTGAAGCTATTCTTCATTGGTCGAGTTAGATTGAGATGGTTTTGTAAAATAATCAGTTCATACCGTGGTTTAGTTCATTGGAGGTTCTCTTCAGTGAAGTACACAATCGCTTCATTGAAAATCTCCTACACACCCACAACCTTGAACAGATTCCTAGATCCTTAGCGAAGGGCATGTTCGCTCCAACGAATGTATTAGATTTTTTTATCTTTCTTTGTCAAATTTTTAGAAAGATTAAAGATTTGTCCCAAGGTCTTTTTTGTAAGTGGGTTTTCCTCGTCATACATCTGGTGTTATATGTTGATTTACTTTTTTTGCACGATTTATTGTTCAAATGTTTACAAAAGATGAAAAAAATTAATTTTATGATGAATAATATGTAAACCTTGTAAATTATACCTTTAGGGTGTGCTCTTTGTTTTAACACTCTTAAAATTTAAATTAATGATAATTGGCCATTCTCCATTTCAGTACACAAAATACACTCTTAGAAGAAATCTAGAATTTTTAACTCATGGAATAAATTAAAATTAATCTTGTCTTTCAAAATATAGGAAAGCAAAGTAATATTTTTAAATAATCAACAAATGATTGTTTAAAATTGTAATTTGGTAATTTTTCAAAAATTAAGGGGTAAAACCCAACTTCTATGTCTTTTACGTAGATTCATAATTAGTTGTATATAAAGAAAGAAACTAGAAATATAATAAAATAAATTAGATTTTTCATAAGATATAAATTACTGAGTAAATAGTTTCAAAAGAAAAGCGAAAAGTGGCTTGGATTATGGAAAACACATTGGAGGATCAAGTGGGTAGGATTATGAGAGGATATAAGGAATTCATTACTTTTTGTGGATTTAAGACAATAATTAGCGTCATTAGCTTATTGTAACACATAGGTCATTTTTTAAATTATAAATTCCCTTATTTGATTAAGATCACATCCAAGGCATTAGAGAATTTTTCTCCACCAAATTCTCCAATGTTATTTTGCTCCCCATAAAATCATTAAGTTTTCCATGGAATTTATCATAGGTATCTTTCTCGTGGCAAACCAAATGTCGCGGTATCTTGATTAACATAGAATTTGGAAAGGCGCAGGAACTATCGATACATACACCTTCTCAAGGAGGTTGGCTAACATTTTATTATCTGCCTAAACTTCTCTCTAGACTTTTCTTCTTAAATTCTCATTTGAAGTCCCCATATTCAAGATGTTTAGTCGATTTGTCGGCTGATAATGCACCGAATTGCATAGTGCATCTTCTTCACACAGTGTCATGTGTGTAATTTATTATGTGGGTTTCCAAACGGTTTAGAAATAATTCAGGCTCCCCCCATTACAACATTGTCAATGAAACACTGGTTGTAGCGGGCATTGAACAACGAGGTATGGATTTCATATTCGATGAAACACTAGTTACAGCGAGTGTTGATGAACGAGGTATGGATATCATATTAATTTATCATGTCTAATTTTTAATTAGTTTCTCTAATAATTTAATGTCATGGTTATTTAGTAAACTAATTTAATTGATTGAAATAATTAGTCATTTTAAAAATAGATTGGTTAAATTACTAAACTTAATTAATTTAGCAATTAAAAATTTAAAATAAATCACTAAATTTGTTTTGAGATGAAATCTATTTATTCATTATGTCATAGTGTCACATCATGGTTGGGATTGGGCACTTGTGGTTTAATGATTTACGATAACATTTTTTACCCCATTATTACCATGCCCTTTTTTTTTGAAGAGGGACAGAGCCCCCACAAGTTTTATAAGAAATTATAGAGAAAAAGCCTCTCTTGTGGCACTTACAATCTTTGGGGAAAAGTAGTCAATTTGGGGATTTATAATTAGCCCCATTACAATAATTTGTATACTAAGGTCCCAAAACAAAAAGACTAATATAACTTATAGTTTACGAATCAGTCAATCTCCGTAACCTAGAGGGGGGATGTAACGGGGATACCCTAATATTGAGAATTTTGCACCAGTGAGAATCAAAATCATGTAATTTTGAGGTAAATGATAAGGATGAGTTAATGAACCCAATCTGGTGGCAACAATTTTCAATAAGGGTTGTAGTCGCGGCCTTACCCCCGTCATAGATCACCGTATTTTGCAATGTCCAGATGCTCCAAATGGCCATCATAAGCACCTTTTTACAACAAAAAGATCATGTAGTCTTTACCCCTACAGTGTAACCACCAAGCCATTAGCACAGAAGCACAAGAATGAGAGATGATCTTTAGACCCAGTAAATCAAAAAAATATTTCCATAATCTTGAAGATATGGGGCATTGGAGGAATAGATGATTTGTAGTTTCAATATCGTTATGACATAGGGCACATCTCGAGGCCAGTTTTATGTTGCACTTTTGGATGTTTTCATCTATCGGTATATTGTTTTTTAACACTCTCTAGGCTAGAATGGACCATTTTTTTGGGATATTTTTATCCCATATTTGAGTAAAGACCGCACTTGATAGGGGGAGACACTCAAAATTGCTACTCTAGAAGCTTGGGAAAATTCCCCATTTTTGGATAACGACCAAGACCATTTGTCATCCTTTAGGATCATATCTCATTGGCAATGTGAGTTACTGATCTCATTCTTTTCATTGATATGGAGCCCGATTGGCCAAAATTGTAGTTTTATAATCTATACCTGGAGTTCATTAACTTTCTCCATAAGGAATTTGAGGATTTTAGTCTCCATAGGTATTTCAGGCTTGAGGCATTTGATAGGATTTATAAACTAAAAAAACCTAGACTAATACATTCTCTTGGGGAACACAAGGTCTCCCAACTGTGCCATTGGTGCTTCTAACCAATCTGTTCATTTCCTCCCCAAAGAAATTTATCGAGAATAGAGTGAATCTTCTTTATTATGCCCTTAGGAGGCTGAAGCACTGAGAGCAAGTAGTATGGTATTGAGCAGAGTACATATTTGATAAGAGTCCATTTTTACCCATAAGATAGATACTTAGTTTGCCATCCTTGTAGTTTATGACGACTTTTTTCCACAAGGGGGTAGAAAAAGCTTATTTTCCTTTTGCCATTGAATAGGGGACACCCTAGATAGGTTCTAGGTAAATACTTTAGATTCAGCCCTGTGAGTTGTGCTATATACATTGTCTTTTTGTGTGAAGTTGACTTATCAATTGTGAAACTACTTTTAGAGATGTTTATAAGCTGACCGAAAGTTGTTTCATAATCATGAAGAAATTTTATAATTTGTATGAGACTCTTTTTATCATCCCTTGATAATATAATTATGTCATCAGCAAATGCGAGGTGGGTGATGAGTGTGCATCTCGGTGAGTGGTAATATGGACGGAAAAAGCCCTTAGCCATCAGGGAGTTTAATACTCTGCTTAATACTTCTGATGCCAATACAAACAAGCTGGGGGATAGTGGATCTCCTTGTCTGAGTCCTCTACTGGATTTAAAGAATCCTTTTAATTAACCATTAATTAAAATAGAGAACCAAACATTTGAGATGGATCTCCATATGAGGTCAATCAAGGTTTTCCCGAAGCCAAATTTCCTTAAGATTTTGATGACGAACATCCAGTTTATCCTGTCATATGCTTTAGACATGTCCAACTTTAGTATAATGTTACCCCCCCCCCCAAGTTTTTTTGGGGAGGTTGTGTACTATTTCTTGAGCAATTAAGATGTTATCTTGTATACTTCTTGTTTTTACAAAGCCACTTTGATTGTCAGATATTATATTGCGTAATATGATTGATAACCTCATGGATAGAATTTTAGCCACAATTTTATAAGAAAAATTACACAGGCTAATAGGTATGAAGTCTTCGCATGATATTGGCCATTTTATTTTAGGGATAAGAGCAATACAAGTGCTTGACCAGCCTCTAGGCATTGCCTCCCACAGATTTTTTTTTTTTTTAATAGCCATGCATATGTCATTCTTTATAATGTGCCAACATTTCTTGTAGAAAAATGCCCAAAAACCATCAGGGCCCGGGGCCGATAGGTGGCTTAAATATTTGATGGCTTCCCTAATTTCCTCTTCTTCTGGTATAGCTTGGAGTATATTATTTTGTTCTTCATATATAAACTCCGGGATAAATTGTAGCATTGTAGCATTTGGATTGTGTACGTCTGAAGTTGAAAGATTATTGAAATGGTTTGTAATGTGTTGTTAGATATCCTCATTTTTCTTTAACCACCTTTCCCCCGTTTTCAGTATACTTATGTGTAGGTTTTTGTGCTTTATTTTAACCGAGTTATGGAAGAATTTATTATTTTTGTCCCCTAATTTGAGCCATCTGATGGAAGATTTTTTTTTCCAATATTCCTCCTCGATCCTTAAGGCAAGAATGAGCTCAGCTTGGGCTTTTTTAAAATTCTCCCGGTTAGTAGGAATTGGATCCCTTTCAAACTCTATTTCGTTTTGTTTGGATTGATCTTCTTTATCAATCACTGTTTGAAATATATTAGGGAAGGTAGTCTTGCTCCGTTGTTTTAAAGATTTTTTGAGCTTTTGGAGTTTAACAAAGACCCTCACCATAGGAGACCTGTTGCTTTCTGATTGCGAGGATTGAGCAACTGTTTTGAGGAAATCAGGGTGGTTGGCCCAGTATTGTTGGAATTTAAAGGGTTTAGAACCCATATCAGAAGTATTTTTTTACAGTTAACAATAGTGGAACATGGTCTGAGCATGTTCTGCTAAGATGTTTTACAGAGGACTGTGGAAAGCAAGATCTCCATCGATCATTGCACAACCATCTGTCGAGTCTAGACATCACGAGATCCTCTTCTTTTCTATTATTACACCACGTAAATATAGAGCCTTCGTACCCAAGGTCAATGAGTCCACATGAATCAATGGCTTGATTAAAGTCCTTAATGGATGCATCAATGACTGGATTACCACAAATTTTCTCCTCATTACTTGAAACTACATTGAAGTCGCTCACAAATATTACAGGCAAATCCTTGAATTCGTTATTAATTAGAAATATTTCATTCCAGAGTTCCTTCCGTTCTAGTCGGTTGCATTATGCATAAACTGGTGAAAATATTATTTGAGTATGGAAACTGTTGTGAGAAATATGTAATGTTAGGCATTATTCCATGTTTCTTCTGATATCTATATTTATACCAAACCTCCATACAACCCATATTTTTCCATTGGGGTTGCATATCCCGTAGTCAAAATCCCATTTGAATTTACATTTCTCAAGTTTGTTTTCAGATATCATTGGTTCTAAAATGACTAATATAGGTAGTTTGTGTATGTTTTTAAGTTTTTTGATTCTATTGGATGTGGATTTGTTTCCCACCCCCTAGCGTTCTAAACCATTAAATTAATCATTGGTAAAATGTAGGTGTAGAAATTTGGGAAGACGATTTGTACCCCACAGATGCCCTAGTAATTCTTGTGTACCTTGGATCTGCAATCTTCAGAGTGTAGGTCTTGTTCTTCACCTTTCTTCCTTTCTTCGATCCAATGATGTCCATTGATCCCTTACTTTTCATTATTTTTTTCTTGAGTGTGAAAACATAGTCTCTTAATTTTTGTAGTGATGCCTCATCACCTCTGGGCTCCTCCCCCTCTGAAGTATGTGATTTTGGGATTCTGATAGGAGAGCAAGGGCTTTTAGGTGTGGATTTTATATTTCTTGAGAGGTGGTGGGACACAACCTCATGTGGGAAATAGGGTTCACACATCTCTATTCACACTATTGAATGGGTTGGAAGTACGACAAGTTGATATTTTTCATCCGAACATGAGCATAAATGTATGATTACGCTAAAAAATATATCCATGAGTTTGAGGATGATCATAGTGTGATTCAGAAGAATTATTTTAACAACTAAAAGATATGGTCAGTGGTGACTTGGAACCCATTGATGTTATGGGGTAAGTTAGAGAGTTTTTGTTTCAAACTTTGGGCAAGTTTTTTCTTAAAAATTGAAAATAGTGTCTTCATGGTAGATTAGTTGGCATCGCTGACACACTTGGAGGGTTTGGGTTTCTTTGATTTTGCGGCACCATTATGTCGCATCTTTATACTAGCTAGATGTTTTGTGCAAGATAATAAGCCTACATCGTAATCCACACTTGTCTTCATAGGTGAACAGATTAACATCGATCCTTCTGGTAAAATTAATTTTGTTTACTTAGTTTTAAGTTAAAAAAAAATTCCTTAATTTCATTGCATCCCTATTGATTTTATAAAATTTATAATTATAAAAAAATTCATTTACAGTTTTTGTGGTTTGATTACCTACGTTGTGTTGTGAATTTAATATATACCTCAAGTGTATGGGCTATTTATTAAATAGCGTGCAAGTACACCTCGATCCCACGAGAAAATGTTCAATTTTATAAAGTAGATTCTCCAACTAGACAACTTTGATTTTTTTATTTAATAATGATTAAGATTAAATAATTCTAGCAACTAACACAATCTTCGAAGAAAATTATGTAAATAATAACGAGAGAGAATTACTAGGATTTTCGAACCATTTATTAATTTTAATTTTTCATAATGTCAATACAAATTTTGATTTCAAATTTTTATAACTCGAAATTCACCGGATCTCGCTGCATAAAATTCGAAAGATAAATCAATAAAGTTCAATTTTTTATTTAATTTATATCTTATTCATAAACTAAAATTCTATTAATTATATGTATTTTAAGATGAAAACTAATCATGGACTATCAAACAATTAAATAAACATAATCCATCAAATTTTAACATACATAAAATCACAGTATTTAATAGAGTTATGTTTAAACAGATAAAATATTACTATCTTGATACTTATGGGTACCCGAATTTACCATTATGGGCCTGAACGAGTAGCTTAGTAAAAACGGCCCAAAATCCGAACCCCTCGCCTTAACTAAATAGACTTACGACTTAGTCTCCTCCTGAAATCTCGTATAGAGATATTCCAAGAGAAGATGATGGACGTGGGGGAGTCCAACACCCCCACTCCCCGAGGATAGACATGTATATAATAAACCCTAAGCCTGAGGTAAAGGGCACGCACTGTATTCTCTGTAAACGCTCCCCGGAGTAAATAGAAATAATACTGACTGCACCACCGTGGACTTAGGCATTCTTGCTGAACCACGTACATACTGTGTTGTGTGATTGGAATTTTATCTTCTTTATTTTCCTTGGTGGTTTCGCTTATCTCATTTGTTTGTGTTAAATATAATTTTCACCACAATTGGCGCCGTCTGTGGGAACGTTTGTCTTCCCTGAGAAAGTCAACACCAATAAAGAAGTTCGAAATGTATGGTCACAGCAGTAATGCTCCTCAGGCAGGAGATATCCAAGAACAACCTGCTCCTCGCAGGATCAAATCTGAAATTAGGCATTCAGATCATAGGGCTCACCCATAAAGGCCAGCCTCAGAGGAAAGCTTAGGACCAGAGCGGTCCACGCAAATCTCCAGACTGATTGATGCCTATGAGGCAAGGCTTCAAGAACAAAGGGAGTCCGCTCGCAAGCAGGAGGCTGAGAATGCTCGCCTCAAAAGGAAATTAGAAAGGATGGAGAAAGAGCTCCATCGCAGCACTAGGAGACCTCCATACCCCACTCCTAGCCCTCAGACGAGCAAGTCTCGCAGCCGAGGAAGGAGCCCTAGGCGTGGATCCCAAAAGAGTGAGAGGCACGAGTGAAGTAACGACTCTCTCGAGCACCAGCGACTGGCTCGCCGTTACAAAAGCCCAGCTCGCAGCAATGAGAACATACAAAATTTGGTCCGAAGGGAGATGGACCAACACCCAGCACATCGCGGCGCAAGATCAACCAGGGAGCTTGCTAGACGAGCTCTCAAGACCCAGATGAAGTCTCCTTTCTCAAGGGAAATAGAAGAAGAGGAAACCCCCAAGAAATTCGCTATTCTAAGATTCAAGATTTATGATGGAAAGACTGATCCCAATGTTCACGTTAGGCAGTACAGACAAGCCATGACCCTCTGGAACCATCGGGATGCACTGATGTGCCAAATTTTTCTCTCAAGCCTGCATGACGTGGTGCAAAAATGGTTCAAAAGGCTTCCTCACAGGTCTATCAGGGGCTTTGAGTCCCTGGCTAAGCTCTTTACGACCCGCTTCATTACTAGTAGCTCTCATCCCAAAAGGATGGATGCTTTGCTAACAATGAAAAAGACACCTCAAGAGACCTTTTGAGACTACGCAAAGAGGTACTGGGAGTTATTCAATGAGGACTGCTCGGAGTAGGTAGCAGTGGCCTCCTTAAAAATTGGGCTACCCAGCTCTTCCCTTCTGTACCAGTCCCTGACGAAGAAAGAGGGCACGACCATCGACGACTTGATGGCTCGCATCGATAAATACACCAAGGTGGAGGATGTGACCCACATCAGCACAAGGGAAAACGGTCGAACTAAGATCACTGCCAAAGGCAATGACAAAGCTGAAAACCAGAAGAAAGGAGGAAAGAATGCGGGCAAGAACAGCTCCAAGAACGGAGGCAAGAATGATGTGTCAAAAGCATTTCAGGCAGTCAATGATGTCTTTAGAGAATCAATTTATAAGATTCTCGCGAAGATCAAAGATGAGCCATTTATTAAGTGGCCCAAAAAGATGGGAGGAGATCCTTCAAAGAAAAATAACGCACTGAGATGCGCTTTTCATAAAGAGGGAGGACATAAGACTGAGCATTGCAAAGCTCTTAAGTCCCACCTCGAAGAACTGGCCCAGTCTGGGCATCTGAACGAATTTGTGGAGAAGAATGCAGGGAAAGTTGCTGCCAATGGAGAAGCAAGGCTTGACAACCTGCTCGAAGACGATGCTGGCCATGAATTTACAGTAATTCATGGGGCATATGATATGAAGCAGATTCAGGGGAATTCAGCTCGGATGGAGGTAAAAAAAGCTTACAGCAGTAATACAAGCTTTTCAGATTGATCCAGCAAAGATCCAATCAGGAAAACTTCGGCGAGAAAATGACATCGACTATAGCAAACATATCGTATTTACAGATGAAGACCTGGTGGGAGTAATAACCCCACACCATGACGCCTTGATCATTACACTCAGGATTGCTAACTATGACGTCAACAAGTCGCTCGTCGACCAAGGAAGCTCATCCGAGGTAATGCATCTTGATCTGTTCAGAAAATTGAAGTTGAGCACCGCCGACCTAAAGGAGGCCACTGTCCCTTTAGTTGACTTCGCTGGAAAAATGACTATCCCACTGGGAAAGATTGTGCTACCGTACGGGCTGGAAGTATCTCCAAGATGATTGAGTTTCTAGTAGTCGACATTGACTCGCCGTACCAAGATATCCTCGGCAGAGGATGGTTACATGCGATGTAGGCAGTCCCCTCGACCAACCATCAGAAACTCAAGTATGTGACCGAGCGAGGAGTAATGGAGATCCATGGTGATCAAGTGATGGCAAGAAGGTGCTTTATAGTTGCCATCCTCCCTAGACCAGAGAAGAAGGTCGAGAAGCTCGATAAGTAGGTGGAGGAACAAGAAGGTCTAATACCTTCAAAATAGCAGTTAAGGTATGGAAGACCCGGAGTGGAGGAGACCAGGCTTATCTCCTCTGAGCGGGTCGTGGAAGACTTGGTTGAAGTTATAGCTGGTGGTAGCAAGAAGGATAGGGTGTTCCTAATTGGAGCTTCTCTCACAGATCAAGAAAAAAAGGAATTGACGGTTCTGTTGAGAAGCAATGTAGACGTTTTCTCATGGGAACCATACGAGCTACCCAGAATTGATTCCAGTGTGGTTTGTCATCAATTGCATGTCGACCCCACTTTCAAACCTATCACCCAAAAGGCACGGTGAACTGCGCCCGAAAAGGCAAAAGCCATAGAAAAAGAAGTTGAAAAACTGCTAGATGTAGGATCCATACGGGAGGTCCAATTCCCCAAATGGGTATCCAACCCAGTAGTAGTTCCAAAGAATAACGGAAAATGGAGAGTCTGTATCGAATTCACTGACCTTAACAGGGCTTGCCCTAAGGACAGTTTCCCTCTCCCAAAAATCGACCAATTGGTGGATGCTACAGCAGCTCACGAAAGAATGAGTTTTCTGGATGCATATTCAGGGTATCATCAGATTCCTCTGTATGCACCAGACCAGTGCATGACAACATTCATTGCCACCATCGAATTATACTGTTACAAAGTTATGCCCTTCAGGCTAAAAAACGCAGGGACAACCTACCAGCGGCTGGTCACCAAGATGTTCAAGGACCAAATGGGAGACACCATGGAGGTCTACATTGACGATATGCTCGTCAAGAGAAGGAACAAAGAAGACCACCTCTCAGACCTATAGAGAAACTTTGAAATCCTCAGGAAATACCGAATGAAGCTCAACGCGAGCAAATGTTCTTTCGGTGTCCAGTCAGGAAAATTTCTTGGGTACTTGGTCAGTAAGAGAGGCATCGAGGCTAACCCGGACCAGATCGACGCAATCAACAGAGTACATCCCCCTCGCACAATAGAGACGTACAGAAGCTCACCGGTATGCTCACTGCCTTGAACCACTTCATCTCAAAATCCTCCGATAAATGCAAACCATTCTTTCTGCTCTTGAAGAGAAACAAGACAGTAGAATGGAATCAAGATTGCTCGTAAGCACTGAACGAGCTCAAGGACTACCTTAGCTCACCACCCCTTCTCGTCATACCTCAAGAAAAGGATTCCTTGTACTTGTACCTCGTCGTTTCCAACCACGCCGTGAGTTCTGCGCTGGTGTGCGAGAAAGCAGGAATTCAACATCCCATTTATTATGCGATCAAGACCCTATTAGAGGCTGAGCAGTGATACCTACCACTCGAGAAGCTCTCTTTTACACTTTTAGTGGCTTCAAGGAAGTTGAAGCACTATTTTGAAGTTCACACCATCGTTGTACTTACGTCACACCCCCTTAAAGCAATCCTAAGGAAAGCGAATTTGTCAGGCAGACTGACTAAATGGTCAGTTGAGCTCGGACGATCCAATTTCAACCAAGGAATGCAATCAAGGAACAAGTCCTTACTGATTTCATAGCCGAATTCACAGGCGAGCATCCTCTAGAACAACTCTAACACATAAAGCAAGTAGAAAGCCACGCAATAGAGGGATTTTGGCAATTATTTGTTGATGGAGCCTACAACTCAAAGTGGGCAGGAGTGGGCATTGTGCTTATTACCCCAGAAGATACAATCCTCGAACAGGGAATCAGGCTTGGATTTGAAGCCTCCAACAATGAGGCAGAATATGAAGCTTTAATAGTCGGCCTCCAGAAGGCACACACTTTGGGAGTAAAACAATTACAGGTGTTCGGCGACTCACAATTAGTTTCCAATCAGATAAATGGGGACTACAACGCAAAAGATGAAAGAATGACAGCCTATCTCGCCTTGGCGAAGAGGCTAATGGCCAGCTTCGAGGAAGTCAGCATCCAGAAATTTCCCACAGGACAGAACAGCTACGCTGACGCCCTGGTAGCCATGAGTTTGGCAATCAATTTTGACTTGAAGAGAACGATCCCCATCGATTTCCTCACTCACCCGAGCATAAACCAAAGCGACAACTTTCCAGGCACGGAACATGCGCTCCAAATTGAATCAGCACCCAGTTGGATGGACCCTTTAAGGGAATGTTTGAAGGATGGCACACTTCCAAGTGATAGGAAGACCGCTCATCAGATAAGAGTCAAAGATGCTCGCTTTCACTTATCTCTTGAGGGAAAGATGTATAAGAGATCGTTCTTCGGACCTTACCTACAATGTGTTCACCCGAGGGATGTCGAGCAGATTCTACAGGAGCTCCATGAAGGAATCTGTGGAGGCCATATTAGAGGAAGATCACTAGATTTTCAATCTATGAAGGAAGGCTACTGGTGTCCATACATGCAAAAATAATCGACAGTGTACGCTTGAAAATGCAAAAAATGTTAACCACACGCCCCTATGGTTCACCAGCCCGCCAGCGACCTAAGATCACTCACAAGCCCCTGGCCTTTCGCCCAATGGGGAATGGACATCATAAGACCACTTCCTACCGCCACCGGCAATCGTAAGTATTTGTTGGTCGCAACGTATTACTTTACCAAATAGGTCGAGGTAGAGCCACTGGCAAACATCCAAGATGCAGATACGATGAGATTATATGGAAAAACATAATTACCTGTTTTGGAATCCCCAAAACTATCATCACTGACAACAGAACACAGTTCGAGAGTGGCCCTTTCCAGAGCTTCTACAATGAACACGGGATCAGGCACTATTTCAGCTCAGTGGCATATCCTTAGAGCAACGGTCAAGCCGAAGCTTCTAACAAAACAGTAATCGATGGGTTAAAGAAACAATTAGAGCGAGCTAAAGGCGCATGGGTGAACGAACTGCCACATATTTTGTGGGCTTATCGCACCACCCCACGTCGAGCAACGGGAGAAATCCCATTTTCACTAACATATGGAATGGAAGCGGTCATCCCATTAGAAGTAGGCCTACTAACTATGAGGTCCACCCTTATCAACCAGGGTCCAAATGATGCAACAACGTAGACAACTTACCTTAGTAAAAAGTAACAAGCTATCAGCAACAGCTCGCAAAACACTACAACAAGAAGGTCAATCCAAGGGCATTCCAAGTTGGCGACTATGTCCTAATGAAAGTCCTTGGTAGCGCAGTAAAACCATCAGATGGCAAGTTGGGGCCAAACTGGGAGGGACCATTCAAGATAACAAGAGACGATCTGCAGGGAGCCTATCACTTAGAAACGCTGGAGGGTAGAGAGATACCCCGAGCATGGAATGCGGCAAATCTTAAGAAATTCTATTTCTAGCATGGAATGAGGCAAATCTTAAGAAATTATATTTCTAGTTTTTTCTTTCGCTTTTTACCAGATTTATGAAAATAACAACTCATTTACTTGTGATTAATAAAAGTTGTTTGGCAGTTGCCTTCAATGAGGAGTCAGTTAACTAATATATGGACTTTATAACTTGCACACCCTTTCCAAGTGACAGGCACACGAATCAGTACTTGATAGCAGGGAAAACAACCCCCTCAAGTTTTTGTTATAAATCATGAACAACCTCTTAGCATTGCCCCTGGAAATATATGAAGCCCTACAAGAGATCCTTAGGCAATTTGGCCAAGTCAAATTGGTCGCCAAACTGTGTTTGGTCAATAAAACCCTGATCGGATAGAGCATCCAACACCAGGTGTGTCCTCGCCAATTGCCAAACTTAGGCCTAAGGGAGTATGACAACACGACCTAAAAGGTAAAGTAAGGCAGAATGGTATCTCATAAGCATACTAGACTGGAGGGACACTTACTCGACAATGAAAACTTACCAATCTAGTCGGCCAAGAGAGGCCCAAGATTATTAAGCAAAGAATAAATAATGAACTCTTATTTAGTCAGCAACCTTGCCCAAAACATAAATTTTATATTATTTCATCACATTTACAACAAAAATATACAACCCATGTTTAATCGACGAGATTGCCCAAAACTTCACTATTACATTGCTTCATTTCATACGTATGCAGAATTATAACTGGTGAAATCTCAATGGGGCCGACGCCTCTGAACAAGATAATCAGCCACTTGTGCCCTTCGACCATCATTCAGATAGGGAGTTAATTCTTCCTCAACCTCATTCGCATCTGACTCCAACAGCTACCGAGTAATGGCATCGATAGGGATCCACTAATCATCCCTCCTGAAAGGGTTAGGCCTTAAAGTGGAAGGAGATGTATCATGACGATACCAGAGTATTGAGTTCCTTGGAACTTGCAGCCCCCTTAGGGCACTCAACCATCCCCTAATAAAGGTGAGCTCTTCAAACCCTGTTAGTCATGTCGGAGCATCTACCCATCCTTGGTTATAACCATTAGCCCATACTCACCGAGGTCCTTTCCTGAACAGATGCCTCAGCCATGTGACGTCCCTTTAAAGCCCAGCAGCAATCACGTATGCTCGACGAATATCTTCATGAAGCTCATACATTTCCCTAGTTGAGCTTCTTACGTTTGTACCAGCTCGTGGAATAGTCGATGGGGAAGAACCTCGCAGCACCGGGGGAACATCGCTTGGTCCTGTGCCAGCTCGTGATGAGGAAGAACCCCTTAAAATACGAGGCGTAGTGCTCGGCGTATGCTCCCTGAGGCGCAACACTTCCCTCCTCAAAGACTCATTTTCCTATTGCAGAACTTCCCCGACTTGGTTAATCTCAATAGCATCAAGGAGTCTTACTATCAGAGTATTCACTTCTTATTTAACAGAATCTCTGACTTCTTCCATCTCCTGAAGCCTGTCTTTTAGTTTAACAATGAGCTCCGTCTGCTCTATGAAATGCTTATTCCTCAATCGCAGCGATTTGAAAATTCTTATGAAGGTATGATGAACATGAGGACTCACATCAAGACTATGAATTCTTCCCAATTGAGAAGTGGCTGGTATATAGTCATCTACATCAATTGACTATAGTCCATAAAAAAGCAGTAAAGGTTAAAATAAATCAGAACACTGAGGGAAAAAGTCTTTTCATTACTACGTAAAAGATCAGAGTACATTGAGAAATAGAAAGGAAGATTATAAATAAAAATAAAAAAGCAATCCTAAGGATAGATTAACTGGTGACCTCAGGTTATTCAGAAGATGCTAGCTGCTTCCCCTTATCAGCAGTAGTAGGAGCATCTCCCTCAGTAGGGATAACTTCTGTCGCTCGAGCAGGAAGGGCATTAACGGAAACTGACTGGGCAGCAGGGTCAACACCTTCGATGGATGGGGCAGGATCTTCATCCACGATAGGCTTTGGGCCCGGATCGTGCACATCGAATAAGGGAGAGGCAACATCCACCTCGAAAGTTAAAAGGGCCTTGTTCCAGCCCTTCTTGAAGTTCATATGGATGATATAGCCTATATAAACCTCAATATCTTCATATATGACAGCCCACCCAGAGTTATATGAATATTCATTAACGATGGTTGCCTCAAACTCCTTCTCTTTCAGCTTCTCGATTAGCACCTTGTTCTCCTCCACTACCGCCAGCTTGCTCAAACAGACTAAATCGTAGGCCTGCCATAGTTCATTAAGTTCTTTGACCGCTGCCTCCCTCTCCCGGTTGGCGTTAACAAGGGTCGGGTCAGAAGGCGTCCGAATAGCATCAATGGCCTTCAAACTGGTCTTGAGCTCGGTACCCTTCACTTTCAAAGTATCATTATGCTTCTCGAGCTCACCACTCTTGTTCACCAGCTCATCGCGAGAGCGATAGAGCACAATAAAGTCAGTCACGAACTACAAGTAAAAGAAGATACTAAAAGAAATAAACAAACAGAATTTGATGAGCAGTAGAAAAGAGAAACAAACTTACCAAGGCTAGCCTCTGACTCGCTTACAGGGCTAACTAGTCAGTCCCCATCGCCCTCTGGCGATCATGAGGAAGGACTGCTCTCCCGAGCAGCGTAGGGGCCAATTAAGGAGAAATGGCAACCGAGGCCCCCTCGGGTAACGCAGACACAGGAACTAAAGCCTTCCCAACCTTCATCCTCGCTTTCATTTTCCTCCTCTCATCATCCCTCCCCTTCTCCTTCTCTACCCTCTTCCTCTCATCAAACCTCCTTATCTCTTCAATCTTCTTTTTCTCCTCTTCCCTCTTCCTCTCTCTCTCTCTCTCTCAACTTCTCTTCTTCTTTCCTCTTCTTCTCCTGCTCCTGAGCAGCAAATCGAGAACCAGTGGCAATAACCCTACTGCTGAACTTCTTCTTCTTTGATCTCTGAGCGAGAAGCACATCATCATCATCATCATCATCATCATCATCATCACGGATTAAGTTTTTCCTTGGGGGAACCATTTCCTTGCTAGAGCTGCTGGATGTACTTGAAGGTTCTTGGGCTTCAGAAACCTATTCTGAGCTAGAATAACTGTCATTACTGGAGCTTTCCTCGTAAGAACCACCTTCAGCACCTTCTCTGGTATCACTCTCAGAACTGCTCTCTTCCTCGTCCAACTCAATGGGATCGACAGCAGCTTCTTTAGAAGTATCAAATTCAGGAATGCTATCCATAAGCCTCGCAATAAAATTGGACCCAATATTTTTGTACTCGAGCAGGAAAGCAGCAGACCAGGGATGTTCACCGTCAGCCAAGGGTTCCTTGATATTCTAAGCTTTAATCAGCTCAAAAGTTCGAACCTCGCTGAGGGCAGGCTCCAAGTTCTTTGTCCTCGTTGAAAAGAAAACAGGAAAAAGTCAGAAAAATCACACATCAACAAAGAGATCGAAAGGGCATAGCAAAGACTATCTTTGTACTCTTCCCCATAAAAGGGAACAGTAATACTATCAGACCTCGACCCCTCAGTCTGGGGAGAGAACTGCCAATTCCTAGCAAGAAAGCCATCTTGCCAATAGTCCTTATGGGAATCAGGTAAATTTACTACCAATACCCTATCAGCACTCCTGGCCTTGAGGTAAAGAAGACCAGAGCTACTTCGAGAGAAGGAATAATAAACAAAAACTTCAGCGAGCCCTAATTTAGTGCCATAAAGTTGATTTATTCTATGGACACCATTGATTATCTTCCATACGTTGGGCGAACACTGTTCAAGGACAATGTTAAAATAAACCATAAGGACATAAATTTCCAATTGAGTCCCTATTTTGTTTTGACTTAATTCCATGAACAAAACTGTGTTTGTAATATGTCATAGGGAGAATTTTATTTTGTCACGATCCCACTTGGTCTATGACGTATTGAAGAATTTGAAGATGTTGCGGCAAAGATTCAAACAAATAATCATTCCGATGTTTATTTGGTGCAAGTTTACTCGTCTTCAAAGTTAATTTCATTCCGAGATCACTCAGGTATGAATGCGTATAATTAATGGTGCTCGAAATTATTTTATAAAAGATAAGGATGTAATTTTTATATAGAAAAATGATTTTAAATGTTTTAAAAGTGTTTTTATGGTTTAAACTTCATTTTATGATGATAAGCTCGAAATAGAGTTTGACTAATTTGAATCTCTTTGTTAAGAGACGTTTTTATCTGAAAGTCAAAGAAAGTCAAACTTTCGGAAGGTCGCTCGAGCGACATTGGATCTAGTTCGAACGAGATACAATGTCGCGCGAACGACATTTTTAAGTCGTTCGAACGACATGTTTTTTGAGGCGGCATTTAAATCCTATTTAAATAGTGTTTGCATCATAATTTCGGAAGGGTGCTTTCTGGAAAACAGTTTTACAAACCAGAACCCTATTTGCACATGTTTTCTAAGGTTTAAAAGTTTTAAACACATCCTTAGAGTTTGCAAAGATCCGAGTTATCATTCTTATATGTTTAAGTGATCTTGCGGCACCAAAGTTGTTTGTTCTACACATTGAACACAAAGGGTTTTGCGGTGAAGAAGCGATGGACATCGTGTTCGACATCGTAGACATATCAAAGCCGTACCGGTGGACACCGAGACATACGTGGACGCGTGTGTTGTGGACAGAGATCGTAGAAGACAGAATTTCTACGTGGGAACTATTGATGAACAGTTTAATATCAGAATGAGCGTCAAGACCCGTGGGGATCGAGTCTTAGTGTAAGGCTAATCTGTCTTTGTAAAACCATTATTCATAGTGATTGTCTGGCTTGGGCCGTCCGAGGTTGTTTTCCCGTTTTGGGTTTTTTCCTCGTACATCCGGCGTTGTGAGTATTCTTTACTTTACTTTACTTGCTTTAATCACTAGATGCATGTTTAGGATTAATCAAGATAAAATTGGTTTAAAGTGAAGTATTGGGTTTTCACAACTTGGTTTGGTGCATTATTAAAAGTTGGATCTTTTTCGAAGAAAAATTGATTTTTTTTAAAACACACATATCGGGCCACTCAACCTTTCATAAAAAAAGAAATGAAGGAACAAATTGTTTGGAGGAAAAGTAAGCCCCCCTTGATAAAGCAGCAGGACATGAATCCAATGAACACCCTCTACTCTCTAACGTTCTTAGGGAGAGAGGCGCACTCAATCTCTACCCATTCTGGGATATTATAGAACTTCCTGAACTCAGACAGTGATCTATTACCTATCTTTATCATTTTGTAAACCCTAAATTGCAAATTCGGAGAAAACCCAACAGAGAAAACACAGAGAGAGAGCAAAGGGGACTTACGAGGTGGAAGTTTGACTTGGATGATGCAAGACCACAAGCCCAGGTAACGAGGGAGATTGAAAGCGAAGAAAATGAATACCTGGTGAAGAGGGCACACCAGTTAAGGTTCGCAGATGGTGAGAGAACACTAAGAAGTTTGAAACGATAACTACGGAACGCTGCTACAAACAACTTTTAAACACTCCCTATCATCGCACACAGGACACCAAGCAACTGCCGCCTAAATTAGTTCTCAACTTTGGGAAGAGTTACACGATTCATAAAAGTGACATTATGGCAAATCATTTAAAATTATTGAGCCCAAATTGTGGTCCAACAACTTTAGGGGCAATTGTGGGTACCCGAATTTACCATTATGGGCCCGGACGAGTAGCCTAGTAAAAACGACCCAAAATCCGGACCCCTCACCTTAACTAAATAGAGTTACGACTTAGTCTCCTCCTAAAATCTAGTATAGAGATATTCCAGGAGAAGATGATGGACGTGGGGGAGTCCAACACCCCCACTCCCCGAGGATAGACATGTATATAATAAACCCTAAGCCTGGGGCAAAGGGCACGCATTGTATTCTCTATAAATGCTCCCCGGAGTAAATAGAAATAATACTGATTGTACCACCGTGGACGTAGGCATTCTTGTTGAACCATGTACATACTGTGCTGTGTGATTGGCATTTTATCTTCTTTATTTTCCTTGGTGGTTAGCTTCTCTCATTTGTTTGTGTTGAATATAATTGTCACCAAAATACTCTGTATGAATAAAGAATCTTTATAATGTTTAAAATAACTTTCAAGAATACGAAATTTAATTGAATATTAAGTACTAACTAAGCATGGCAAACATTTATTAATCCTAACAACTAAATCTAATCTAGCATAATGAATAATAAAAGATTGCAAGATGAAGACAAAATTCTCATTATAATAATCAACTAATAGAACTTTAATTCAAAATGGTATTACAATCACGAGTAATCCTCTCCATAAAGTTGAACACAATAATCTCATAAACACTCGTAAAAACAACATTTTTCGAATGGATGTAAAATTAGTTGCTTATGATTTTCTCCAATTGGTCTTAAATTCATTCCAAATTCCATGAGTACATGTAAAATGGAAAGTTGGAGACTTTTTCACAAATTTTATCATAGTAAATTTTTAAAATTATATAAATACCCCATTTAACTTAAAATTATTATTTTGACCATGCATTCAATTCTTTTTACATTTTTATCCTTTATTTACCAAAATGACCATAAGAAATGATTAAATAAAATCAAATGGGTCTAACAAAGTATAAATTTGTATATAAAATATACAAAATAATGAATTTATCACGATGCATGCACCTTTGTTGGATAAGGATTATGCTAGTGCCAATGTATTCCAGCGCATTTTATGATGGGGTGGAATAACACTCATGCTAATATGGGTGAGGTTAATCACAACATCCCCGTGGCCTATAATAAGATCGAGGCATAACATTGGTGTGGTGACCCTAGGTTGGTATCCAACACTTAGTTAAGGATGATGTGGTGTCGTATCATATCATTACGAGGCAAAGGGATATTTTATCGATCAAGGATAGTATCCACATCTGGTGTATATGAGATAGTTGTCAATGGAAACACGTTGGATTTCAAGTTATCCCATTGCGAAACCCTATAAAATCCACTAATAGATTGACATGGTCTAATACAAAAATCACAGGAGTACAAAACATATAGTAGCATTCTTAGTATAATGACATAAATAAAAATAACATGAGATAATGAAATGATGAATAATATTAAAACATCTCTGATACCATCCAACTGATAAGAGAATCAAATCCAACTCTGGAATATAATATATCTCAATGTCTCAAATTTAAATCTAAATAATAAATACATCTCATACAAATCTCTAACTCGAGAAATCTTAAACAACATAACTAACTCATTAATGAAATGTGAACGTATACAAAAATGTAAAGGAGATATAATGCTCATAGGAATAATAAACAAAACAAGTGCTGGAAAAATATAACTAAATTTTGTCCACAATAACAATAATACATCTTCCTCCACTATTAAGTTGATTTTAAGTTATTTAAGTTACCCAAACCCAAACAACCTAGATAGGCATTCGGTTTCTAATCCCAAACCCAACTGAGGCCCATGTGATATAAGCTTATCGTTTAATAATATATTCTTTACTTAAATAATCTTAAGTTATTCTATTTAATTAAGAATCTCTTACATTAGCAATATCCCACTTACTAAGCATCATTCTCTTATAATAATGATCTCAAGTTATTATTCTAAATAAGTATCTCTAGTGTATTAGTCTTTAACACTCTTGAGTCACCCTTCCGCACATATATCTCTAGTATATTTTATCTTAGTATTCCCTAGTTATAAGATTATGGTTATACATCACAAGTACAAATCATAATCTAGTACAATCATCTAAAAAATACAAGCCAATGGAAATCACATTATCTAGTGCATTTGTGAGTATACTCAACTCACATCAAATCACATGGGCTATGCTTAATCCCTTAAATAAAGATACAAAGTCCTATCCCTAATGCGTTCGGGGATCACTCATGTGTATTAGGTATAGTTATAGGGTGTCCCAACCTTATAACATCATTAAAAAATGGGAAACTATGTCTTCCCCATTGGTTATACAAAACCATACCTAAGGTTATACGAAAGGATACCCCCATTTGTCTCACTCGGGAGATGCATATGTAGGCATGTAATATCAGTTTAAATATGTCTGGTTATATCCCATATCAATCACCGAGAATACCACATGTGGTCAACGTCATACGCACACCATCAAATCCCTCCTAGTACGTCACCCACGAGCACATACACACGGTTTGATTGCACATAAGTCAAGCAAATAAGAACAAATCATAATCATAACGGTTACACATAAAATATCTTATACTACTTGTTAATACGCATATTTTCGATACTCGTGTATATATAGTTATATCCCGAACTCTTAAGGCTGCATAATCTAGGTATTTACTTAGACCGAACATTCATAAGGATCATTTTAAATCAATCGCTACCCTATTCAATGGATTATAGATCATTTATAGACTCTTATCGGTTATAAAAAATCATTAACCATCACCTCATATCATAAACTATCAAAAATCTTGACCTGAAACTCAACTCCAATAAACTAGGTATCATCTCCAACCTATTGCTTACCGAATCACTCTAAATCAATGACTACCCTAATCGATGGCTCATAAACACGTTCTCATATTTGATCTGATTATTGCTATCACTAAATATTACTTGATGTTACAGCTATAGATTCAAAACCACCAATCTCTTAATTAGATTTGTATATTCAAATCTACTCCCTTGATATCCATCTAAAGTGATCTAGAATCATGAAACTAAACCCTAATAAAAAAAATCCACATAAATATTACCTTATCTTAGGTCATTCACATGAGACGTCCTTTATTATTTGAATGAGAACCTTAAATCATTAAAATGAGATGCACTCTCTCATTCAAACAATACTTCAATCTCCTTCTAACGGGATTGTTATATATCCCCACTCGTTCCCTGAATGGAAAAAACCATAGTCAAATAAAACTCAACCTTAAAGCCTCTAATCATTAAATTTCCCCTTCTCCTTCTAAATATAACCTACATATCAATAATACTAACATGTAGAGACAAAATCTAGTAGGTTATTTAAACAACGTTTAAGGATCTAAACACATATTCTAAGGATTCAACCTTAAGGTCATTATATAAACACAATTAATCAAAAGATTCCACGAATTCAATTCAGTAGTCAACGTAAAGTGAGGGGTTCTAAAAAATAACATCATTAAGATTCGCATATAATGTTTATAGGCTCTGATTACATGGATTTGTGACTCAATTTAAGGATTCAAAGATAAGGTTACAATAGTTCTTCATTACAAAACTGGGCTTAAACATGTAATTAACTCAAATTATGAAATTAAGTTATAATATGAGTTCAAATAAGATTTTTATGAATTCAATTACAATTTTCAATATATTAGCGTCATTCTAAAAAAAATCTAATCATATTCTTAATCAAAATAGACTTGCCTTGAGTTGATTGAAGAACCAATCCCCAATTTTCCATGCCAAAACTCTTAATCTTCAAGCCAGGGATTCCCCCACCTCTTAATTAATAACTAAGATTCTCCCAAGGTGTGTTATGATAATTAAGGTTAAGCTAATTGGCTATATTAAATCATTAATCACGAAATTCAACTAGGGGCCTAAACTATCTTCAACTAAAAAGGCCCAAAACATGTTCCAAATGGCGTAAAACTTAGCTCAATCCATGCACTAACCCAACGGGCAAAAAATCGATTAAAATACACTCAAAATGAACTTTCTAAACATCATACTAACCTAATCTAAGGTTAACACATTTTATAATTCAATCATCTTATTAAGTTATTATAATTACCTTATTAAATTAATTAATTAGAGAATACATGTTGCTTAAGTTAAAATCTTAATTATTAATTAATTAGATTGTGAATCGGTATTATAATAAGCTACTTAACAATCACTGGGACCCAATGCCGAAGGAATAATTCTAACAAGGAAACACCCGACACCTAGCCTCTGATAATTTCATAGACACACATAATACTAAGTCACTTAATTGTTTGTCTTAATGAATTATTATGAGCTCAATAACATCTAAAGTAGTACAGTCATCTCAACACTTAACTCAATTATGTACCATAACATATATAGCATCTCAAGTGACATCTTAACATATTAGATAACATATCACAAGTCCAACATCTCAAATCATAAAATGGCATACCACATGTCATAAAACAACTTATCAATATCTAATAATCAATTTAACAATTAAGTAAATACAACAAAAATATAGGATATAACGTTCTTCACCCCTTAAACAATAAATTTTATCCTCAAAATTTGATTATTTTACATACCTAAATCAAAGGTCTAGGAGTATCTTCCCCATAAAATGTCCTCTCACCCCTAAATAAAATCTACTCTCTCTTAAGTCTACTTAACACTATGGTATCTCATCGTAACTCACATTCGGCTATAACTTAATCCATAAAGACTAAATACTAAAATGCCAAATTCTCCCTTAATAATTTTGTTTATCATGTACATGTACATGTAGAAGACTTCATGCATACTCTGAAGGTGAGTGGGTATGTTCGAAAGACACCAGCCCCATCCTATCCAAGGTCTTGTAAATGATTTGTGTATCAGGGCTCCAACTAACCCTTTGGAACTTAACTTTACAATTTCTTTTATCGAGGAGACCTTAAAAAGTAATTGGTCTCCCTCTTAGGACTTCAATCTACACTTCTTCTTGTCTTCAAAGCTTTTTTTGTCTTCTCTGGCAGTTCTCATATGCTCTGTGATGAGCACCACCTTCTCTGAAGTCATCCGAACACAATTTGATCTGAGCACAATTTAAAAGGAAATACTCGCCTTCAAGTGATCAAACAAGTCATCAATATGGGAGAATGAACACTTATTTCGTATCGTGATCTTGGTGGTTTATGCCTAAATTTAGCGAACCGTTCATATTTTAATGAAGAGGACTAAAGCTTCCCATAAAGATATGTTCTTTCACGTAAACCTTTGGCTCAAAAGATGTTATGCTTGTTCCCATGACTTTATCATATTCAACAGAGTCTACCATAAAAGGTTCCCTCACCATGGACCTGGTGCTAGTGCCAAATCTACAACAATATCAATCTCTTGTGTAGGAGTTCATCCCCGGTACATTAATGCCACTGGAAAAGTCATGGACTATCGATAAAATCTATAAGAAATCGTAACAACTCTGATGTGCTAGCATAAATAAATATAAGTGTGTGCTAGGCCCTCCCTCGAACCGAGGCATAACCACAAGAAATATCCCTTGCCCGACAATGGAAAACATAAAATCTTACATGCGGTAGTCTATATAAGCATGATACATAGCTAAATAAACCATTCCCTAAAATAAGAACGTAAGGTATCATGCATAAAATCCATAAATCGATTGAAAATCAAGTGGACCAATAATAACTGCTACATATCTAGAATCACGATGTAAAGAATCACCCCTACCCACTACGGTATCCATGTATAAATAAAACTCAGTATTAAAAATATATACGCCCAATACCATGACAAAAAATACTATTAGAAAAATAATGAGACCCATCGGTGTCAAGATAAGACTTGTACGCATAAGACATAAACTTAAACGTAACAATAGCCCGACATTATATCTATAAATACTGGTTGCCCCTAAGGCATCTACTAACTACATGTTCTCGCTCGACACAAGTGTAATAATTCCATATAAAGGAACCATTCAAAATGGTTGTCCTACTGGCGACCTTGTTGGCCCTATCTCTATGTTAGTCTTATCAAATCTTCCCTCACTGGCCCTATCCTCACTAGCCATGTACCTACTGGAAATGATGCCCTTGTCCCTAAAGGACCTAATAACTCTGATTATCTTCTCCATGGGACCTCTTAAGGTATACTTCCTCTATGTGGGTCCCTTCTACTTGTGAATGCTTCCACAACTTTAAGCGACTTTCCACTATCTCTAGTCTTTTAGGCCTAGTCCGGCCCCAAAATTTTCTTTTGGGGGAACTATGTCCTTTCGATAGTTGTGATGATCCTATCGGTGCAAAAAGATAACTTTCACCACCCGAGCGTAAGTATTCAATGATGGTTTACCTAATAACTCCCGCTGAATCCTTCACGTAAAGTTCCTTCAAATGCGTAATGTCTTCTCTTAAGGTTGTTGATAATGACATATGCCTTCTTCTCTTCTGTATACATCTCTCCTAGTGTAAAAAGATAAAGATAGTTGAACTCCCCCTTATAATGGGCTACCATGAGGTTGACCTGATGAGGTCTCGAGTCACCATTAAGTATATACATCCCTAGTATATTTTATCTTATTATTCCCGAGTCATAAGATTATGGTTATACATCGCTAGTATAAATCATAATCTAGTTTAATCATCTTAATGGTACAAGCGAATAGAAATTACATAATCCAGTGAATTCGTGAGTATACTCAACTCACTTCAAATCAGTGGGCTATGCTCAATCCCTCAAATAAAGATACAAAGGCATGTCCCTAATGCCTTCGAGGATAACTCGTTTGTACTAGGTATAGATATAGAGCGTCCCAACCATATAACCTCAAAGTATCAACAAAAAGGAAAATAACTGATGGTACCAAATAAGGTACTAGCAAACAAGTATGTATGTATGAGCTCAAACCAGTGTAACAATAGAGGAAATAAGGAAATTTAATAAAGAAGGTGATGAGGGAAAGAGGAATCAACACATGAAATATAAGTGGTTCAGCCAATTAGGCCTACATCCATTGTATGAGTGTGTGAGAAATTCACTAAATAATGGAACTAATGGCAATGGATACAAAGCTTCTCTCTCTCTCTCTCTCTCTCTCTCTCTCTCTCTCTCTCTTCTGTGTACAATTCGACAACATTCTATTAGGGTTTTTAATAATAGGAGATCGATCCTCCCAAGCATGAAGTGTATATATAGGGCTTGGGGGTATAGTGTACCCCCCAATAATGCAATCAGCATGGACATAAGGAGGCCCCCAATTGGGGGAGGACACATGTCCCTAGTGCATGGATACAATGATGATGTAATATTCCCTCACGTGAGGGGATAATCTTGTTTCAATGGTTTTTCCCCATATGAGACCTTTCATGTTGGAAATTTATATTTATTGTACAGTAGTCATTATAGGGAAGAACATCGGCTTGGCCAGGTACGATGTTGTCGACATAACGGATGCTCCGATGAAGGATATTGGTAAGTGTATCCTTTGCTGAGTGCCTTTGGCCGAGGTTATCTGGACGACCATCTCCTAGTGTTGGTTGTACAAGAGGATGAGTCTTAGCACCTGGAACATTCAGCTGATGTATTAGCCTATGAGGTGGCCGAGGTTGAACATATGTATATGCAATCGACCCTATATCTGGACGAGTCTTGGCAATATCTTTCTAACTCCTTTCGAGGGGGTCGGCTATCTGGGGTCAGGTGGACTTATAAATGGACGAGGTCATACTTGGGTATATCAATCACCCCTATCCCTTAGCCATCTATGTGAAGAGGTGACTAGGGGATATGAGTTAGAAGGGTTCTTTAAAGGGATCAGGTGATTGACATGTGTCTCAATTCTGATTGGGTAGCGTCTCCCCCAAGCATTATCTGATGGCTGAGTGATTTGGGCCTTGTGCCCTAATTAATGATGTGTATTGGGGAATCATGCATAATCATTAGGTGATATTTAAACTACTAATTCGACCCTTTGTCTTCTTCTTTCCATTTTCCAAACATATTCTCGCATGTCTCCTTTCTAACCTCCATAGTTAGACCTTGCTTGTTCCTCATTAGCTTTGCCTTCTAGACTTCAACCAGGTCACTTCTTCTTTCCAAGGCTCATCTTCTTCCAGGTATCCTTCTTTTATTAACTTTTCTTTCCATTTTCAGTTAGGATTTCTTACATTTGATTTCTCCGGCGACTGATTAGTTTTTCGGTGAGGTAATAAGGTAGATTTTAGGGTTTTAGATGCTATTTTCTTTGCCTCCGTTGACTAGTTTGCAGTGGTAGAGCTGGTTATTGGTGGATTCAGTCACCAAACCACCACTTTTAGGTTTTGCAGGTGATCTTTGGTCACCTTTCTCCAGTGAATTTCTTGGATGTTCTTCATCAAGAATGGTTGATATTCTAGCCTTTGATATTTTGGTCAACAAAAGTAGGCCTTTTATTTGTTTATCCTCCTTCACAATTTAGTTAAGTGTAGCCTCGTCTTGTTCATGTTAAAACGTTTATACGAACTTGCTGAGGAATTTCCAAACCTTAAGGAAAAGTTATTTTCAAGTGATTAGGAGTATTGAGCTTGAGGAAGTCGAGAGAAGAAATCCCAAGGCTTTCCCCCTCTGACCTATATATCCACCCCCATTAGCAATCATCCTCCCTACCCATGTCTAACCAAGTGATCCCGTTCATGTGTCAGTTTATTTTAAAGACGAAAGTATGTCCATCTTTGAACCATCTAATAGTGTTAATTCTTCTGACGAGTCTATGGCCCAATCCTCACACTATGATGAGTGGTCTAAGGCCGATAAGGTCTCTTCTAGCGCTTTGTCTTCTCAGAGGGTAGAGTCAGTAAATTGGTCTGATGCCTCCATTGATATTAATGATCCTAATGTTTCCATCCCTCCCTTTTTTGATTCCATTCCTCTGTCAGCTGTAACGAGGGACGAGTTTATCCAACACTTTTCGACTGGTGATCCGAACAAACCCCAGGCTGAAGAGTCTGATAATGATATCGAAGAGAGTGTTCTAGACTTATACATAGCTGAGTCATATGAGAGTTCTGTTACCAAGGTTAATTTGTTAACTTGGAGACACTTGTATGGCATTGGGCCATCCATTTCTATGAGGAAACCATCTGTAGATGGGAGAGCTTATGAAGGCCGTGAGGGTGAGTTATGTGTCTATGAGCAGATGTTCAAGGTTGACTTTTGACTACTTATCCACCTCATCGTATGCGCAATTCTATCCTACTTAGAAGTTTCCCCATCCCAGCTTTCTCCTAATGCATGGAGGGTTATCCTCGGCTTTGTCTCTCTCTGGAAGATAGTTCATCAAATCGGCCTTCGAGTTAGCATTTTTATGGCTCATTATACCCTATCGTCCCCCAAAACTCAGCCTGGCTACTATCATATTGTAACCAGGAATTCTTCTAAAAAATTCTTATTAGTTACCCAGACTTCCAATTAGGATTGGAAACCCTGATATTTCTTTATTTTGGGAGCTTGGGAATTTGGCCCCAATAAAGCTTGTGGTACCTCTAAGCCCAGGGTTCCTCAGAGGTGGGCTAAAGTTTCTACATCGGCCAAGCTTGATCCGAGATTGATCCCTGATGCTACTGATAAAGTAAAGAATCTTAGGGATCGGGGGAAGAAGGTCATCTCGTGAAATTTGAGCAGTTGATGACCCCTTACTCCTTATCTCAGACAGGTTTAGGGGTTAACCCCTTAACCGAGCAACGCGAGTGGCCTATTTTGTTGAAGTGATGTGTTGTATTTTTATAATTTTTTAATGCTAACCTCATATTCCTTTTGTGGATCATCCAGATAACGAGTCAGATTACCTTTGGGAGATGGTGGATAAGAATTTAAGCAAACTTATCGGAAAGCATGGCAAGGGAGCCAACCCATCTACTACTACTGCCACTAAGATGACTGCTGGTGGTCCTGGACTAATTACTGAGGCCATAAAGAAGAGGAAGAGCCAAGAGGAAAAAATAATCTCTTCGTGTTGTCCAAAGCAGAGTCAGTCTGATCAAGACATTCCCATTTCCACGGATGAGGCTCTTGTGGCTCATCTGTCTCAACTAAAGTTAGACGCTGAAAGCATCATCAGTAATTGATGAAGTTGAGATTCAACACCACCAGATAAGTAATGATGAGCTCAAACAGTAATAACAATGGAAGCCATAGAGATATATGTGTGTAAGTGTATAGAAGGGGATGATTATAAGAGGAATATGACAATGTTTTATAGTGGTTCTGCCAATTAGGCCTATATCCACTGTGAGTGTGTGATCCACTAAATATGGGCACTAATGGCCTTGGATACAATGCACATATGCTCACTCTCTCTCTACTATGTGTACATGAAGAGTTTTAGCTAGGGTTATCATTATCGATCCCTTTACAAGGTTGAAGATGACAAGTATATGTAGGGTTTGGGTGGTGCAGTGTGCCCCTAAGCATGCATGGAGTATGTGAATGATGATCTAGCCAATTCCCTGCTAACACCTAGTTGTGCCACTAGTGATTAATGATGACATAATATTCCCTCATGTGAGAGGATGATATTATTATAACAGTCTAGTCCACGTGATATATGAGTCTCACGCGCACTGTTCCATACGTCTCCTAAGTCATGCACTGTGATGATGTCATCATTGGCCTAAGATGTCAGGCCGAGGCTAAAGTGGATGTTGGCATTGGGCCCAGCTGGATATGGGCCTCATACTGTCGTCCCCTCATAGGGTCATCTGGGCCATGATGAGGGGCCGACCACTTAAAGGGTCGTCTGAGACATGATGAGGGGTTAGCCCCTTGAAGGGTCATCTGGGCCATAATGAGGGGTCAGCCCCTTATAGGGTCGTCTGGGTCAAGCTAAGGGGTCGGCCCCTTAAAGCGTCATCCTGGATGATCCTTCCTGTAATGGAGCTTTGGTCATTGGACTCGTCCTGGGCCTGAGCCCTCGTCTAGGAGGAGGACACCCTCGTCCTGTCCGAGGGTATATATGGGTAAATCAATCACCCCCAGCCCTTAGCCATTGATGTTGTTGAGATGGCTAAGGGGTAATGCTGCCTTTGAATACCAACTGCGTAATCAGTTTAATGGGTGATATTTGTCAAGTTGCATATTATCAAGTGTCCATCGTCGTTTCACTTTCCCATGTGTGGCGGCTGCACACTGTGTATGGGACTTGGTGCCCTAATGATGCATTTCCTCATGGGTTGTGCACAACCTTGGTTAATGGGCCCACCAATAACAAAGTATTTAAACTTTTTGAATAATTATTTTCTTCTTCTTTGTGCCCAGGCATTCTCTCTCTAGCTTTTTAACAGCTCCATCGCAATTTCTTGTGATTTCAACCTTTGCTTCTAAGTTTCAAGCTTTATTCCGTCATCGTCTTCATCTTCAGGTAACTCTTCAGCCAAAAATTCCCCTTTTAACTTCTATTTTCACTTGTTTCTGGCATTTTAGCTTCTTTTCATATTTTCTTGGTTGTTCATATTTTTCTGGCAAGAAAGCCCGCCTTGTTGTGGTGGCCATAGGACTGAGCATTAGGTTTTGGGCTTCTTAGGGTTCCTTCTGCCACCTTTCTCTAGTGGTTTAGCTCTCTTTTGTGGCATTTCTTAGGTTTCTACCTTCTCCGACGTTCACCTACAGCGAGCTGAGTTCTTCCTGTTCTTGAGTGTTCAAACCTAAAAACTCTTCATTTCTTTAGGTTTGATCCAAAAGTCAAATTGAGTCAACTATGAACTTAGTTATAGTTAGCTTAGCCATATTACCTTAAGTGTTTGGTCTTCCCCTTAATGCTTAGAAGACTTTATGATTTAGCCGAGGAATTCCCATACCTGAGAGAGAAATTCATCGTAGAGATTAGGCAAATAGAGGAAGAGGATGAGCGAAAACGAGGGGTCGACCCTAATTGGGTACGACCCATTTTCCCCATTCTTTTAGCCATAATAGTACCATCTGAGTCTTATGGGTCATCTTGTCGTCCAGTCGATAGTCAGACATATGAGGGAGAGATGAATGAGAGAGCATCATCACCAACAGGTGTTGGGCCTTCTGGGAGGAGAGAGATGTCCAATCTTAGCTCAAGTCAATAGGCCAAGGGCACAGTGCCTTCTGAGGCTATCCCTGTAATAGCCATGTCCCCTCTTGCCTTCCATATGGCCTTTCCAGATGGACCACCAACAGATGTTGAGGCTGAGAGATCTGGGGACGAGGGGCATGAGGATGATAGTGAAGATCTGGATGTTGACCAAGCTGACACTTCTAGTGCCTCGGCTTATGTCTCATCCATTAAGGATCGAGACCTCTTGCTGTGGAGGCACACGTTTGGTATAAAGCCCAATGTGACTATGAGGATCCGAAATGTTGATGAGAGCATCTTCTCGGGGAATGAAGGGGAGGTTTCTATTTATGAACAAATGCTCAGGGTAGGTGTTAGGTTCCCTTTGCACCCTGCTATATTCGACATATTGTCTTCCCTTGGGTTTGCTCCTTCTCAACTTCGTCCCAATTCATGGAGGACCATCCTCGGCTATGTTTCCCTTTAGAATAATGCCTTCACTGACAAGCCCTCGGTCGATTTGTTCATAGCTTGTTACAATATCACCTCGTCGTCCAAACAGCCTGGGTATTTTTATTTGGGGGCTAGGCAGTCTGACAAGAAACTTCTTCAAGTAGCTTAGACTTATAATCATGACTGGAAGAAGAGGTTTTTCTTCATCTCTGGGGATTAGTAATTCCCCACCAGGGATGATCCAGTAGAAGACAATCAGAGGGTTCCAAGGTCATGGTCTAACCCTTCTATGAGAGCACGGTCAGACCCCAGACTCAGCTTGGAGGAGATGGTCATTATTAACTGCCTTAGGGAACAAGGGAAAGAGGGTGAACTTCACAAACTTGAAGATTTGATCACCCCTCGCTTCCTCAAAGAAGTTGTTCTGAGGGTCGCCCCCCTTACAGAATTATATGAGTAGATTTTCGCTCAATTTTTAATTTTCTTCGAGTGTTTCCTCTTTGCCACTGTATCTTTTGATATATCGTCTCCGTTTTAGGTCGTCCTACAAATATATCTGATCAACTCTAGGAGATGAATGATCTAACTTTACAGTCTGGATTGGGAAATAAAAAAAGGCAAAGAGCCTTAGTAGGCCCAGAAGAAGACAAAGGCCGTGAGGGCGACGGAAGTGGAGCCGACCTCCGACAGTCGCAAAAGGAAGGAGCCCCAAGCTCCTGAGGGCTCTCTCCCTGACTCACGGACGAAGGCGAGGGTGGAGGTGTCTTAGGCACACACTAAGGGGACCAACTCCTCTTCTAGCATGGGTGCCTATTGGTCTCAGAATATTACTTTCCTCAAGGTTGATCCCTCATCCCTCATAGCCAACTTGAGGGCGGCCAAAGCCTCAATGTTTTCTGCACCCTCGGCCGCGAATTATGAATTCTTATCAAGGGTTCCCCCAGCAAGGTCTATAAATACGGTCTGCACGCTTTAGCTCAGGTACCTCTTTAGACTTCATTATTTTTTATTTACCATTTCATGAACTGTTCCCTCAGACCCTTTTAACATGTGTTTGTCTATGCAGTCTGTCTGCGCCTTCACCTCGACCACCAAATGGATGACTGAGAATCAATAGAAGTTCCATGAGGCCGAGAGATCTATTCGGTATGAGGTCGATCTGAAGATCGAACTGGAGACTGTGAGGGAAGAGTTGGAGAGTGCGAGGACCAAGCACGCTAGGGTCCTAGATGGGCTGGCGAAGCAGCACGAGGTTGACTTGAAGGTGAAGGGCTCTCTCATCAAAGAAAAGAATGAGGCCTTGATCAATCAGGGGGCCCAACTCAAGGCTGATATTGATGAGGTAGTGAAGAGGGTCGAGCTTGATGTTGTGGAGGTTTATAAGCTTTCGGATGAGTTTCAGGGCTTTGGCCTTGAGTACCTGGAAAGAGGGATTAAGACGGCCTGTCGGTGGGTCGTCTTAAAATTTTCCCATGTCGTGTCGTCCATCTGTCCATGTAGAAGACCCCCTCATAGAAGAATCCCTAGTCCATGTAGAGTCTCAAGTACACATCGAAGGCATCGGGACCTCTGAGGATCGTCCTGTATTGGTCACTGAAGAAACTCCTTTGATTGGCGTTGAAACCTTGCCTGCTGATACTGCCCAGTAGGGTGGTTGTCTGTAGCCCATACCCTTTTCATGTAACAAATATTTTTGTTTGTTAGACAAGCATTTGTAACACATGGTTTATAATATAATGCCTCTTCCTGTCTTCTATGCTTTCCTCTTGCGTGATTTATCTTAGCTCATGATATTTTGAATTAACCATCCCATTAACTCCCCCCTTGTCTTTCTTGAGGGTGAAAGGGGGGTCGTCCCCACCATTTTCCCTCATCATAGCCGAGGGTGGTTTCCATCAACTACACGATGTTTTAAATTTCAAGTCCCCCCTCGTCTTTCTTGGGGGTAAATGGGGGGTCGTCCCCACCATTTTCCCTCATCATAGCCGAGGGTGGTTTCCACCAACTAAATGATGTTTTAAATTTTAAGTCTCCCCTCGTCTTTCTTGAGGGTAAATGGGGGGTCATCCCCACCATTTTCCCTCATCATAGTCGAGGGGTGGTTATCACCAAATTAATGTTTTCAATTATTTCGAGTCCCCCCTCGTCTTTCTTGGGGGTAAATGGGGGGTTGTCCCCACCATTTGCCCTCATCATAGCCGAGAGTGGTTTCCACCAACTAAATGATATTTTAAATTTTAAGTCCCCCCTCGTCTTTCTTGAGGGTAAATGGGGGGTTGTCCCCACCATTTTCCCTCATCATAGCCGAGGGTGGTTATCACCAAATTAATGATGTTTTCAGGTATTTTGAGTCCCCCCTCTTCTTTCTTGGGGGTAAATGGGGGGTCGTCCCCACCATTTTCCCTCATCATAGCCGAGGGTGGTTTCTACCAACTAAATGGTGTTTTAAATTTTAAGTCCCCCCTCGTCTTTCTTGAGGGTAGATGGAGGGTCGTCCCCACCATTTTCCCTCATCATAGCCGAGGGTGGTTTCCACCAAATAAATGATGTTTTAAATCTATAGTCCCCCCTCATCTTTCTTGAGGGTAAATGGGGGGTCGTCCCCACCATTTTCCCTCATTATAGCCGAGGATGGTTCAACGAGGATAACCCTAATCATGCTATCATTAACAAATACAGGATGAAGAGCTAATATAATATTCTCATTGACATTCCAAGTGTTCTGTTGGAGCAACACGTTCATTACAACTTTGGTCCGATAGGACATTACATTATTGATAATACTTCTTCAAATGATATGCATTCCAGGGGTTGGAAAAAGTTTCCCCTTTAAGATTTTCTAGTCTATAGGTTCCATGGAAAACTTTATCAATGACCCTATATAGGCCATGCCAATTTGGGTGGAGCTTGTTAGTCTTTTGCTAAGTCTTTTTTAGGACTAGGTCCCCCACGACGATTGGCCTTTGCTTCACCCTATGGCTATAAAACCTGGCAGTCCTCAGTTGATAGGCTGCTTTCCTTATCTTAGCGTCTTCCCTTATCTCCTCTACCAAGTCTAGATCATGTCTCCTTTCTTCCATATTCCTCTGGGGGTCATACATTTGGACTCTGCGAGTTGGAAACCCAATCTCAGTGGGAATGACGGCTTCTGATCCACACGCTATAATGAATAGGGTTTCCCTGGTATGAGTCTTTACCATCGTCCTGTAGGCCCACAATACAGCGTATAATTCCTCAATCCATCTTCCCTTTGCCTCCTCGATCTTTTTCTTGATCCCGTCTAGGATGGTTCTATTTGTAACCTCAGTTTTCCCATTAGCTTGAGGTCGGCCTGGGGCAGAGAATAATTGTTTGACACTGACCTTTTCGCAGTATTTCTCCAGAGATGCATTCTTGAATTATCCCGTTATCCGAGATGAGGGTTTTGGGGAGACCATATCTGCATATAATGTCTTTTCAGATTAACTGGAAGGTCTTCTGCTCGGTGATCGTTATGATCGGTTCCGCCTCCACCCATTTTGAGAAATAGTCAATTGCTACGATCAAGCATCGATAGTTATTGACGGCCCTAGGCAAGGGTCCTATTAGATCGATTCCCCATACTATGAATGGACATGGGGATGTGATAGAGGTAAGAGGCTGATAGGGCAGGTGAGGGATGGTGGCAAACCTTTGACATTTATTGCACTTTTTTACGTATGTCGTGGCGTCTTTCCCCAGGGTCGGCCACCAGTATCCTGGGTTACTATCCTCTTTAATAATGACCTTCCCCCAATATGGCTTGAACATGACCCTTCGTGCACATCTTGCAAGATGTGTGGGACTTCAGATGGGTGCACACATCTGAGTAAGGGGAGCAAGAATCCCTTTTTATACAAGGTGTCTCCGATGACAGTGAATTTCGCAACTCTATATCTCAACTTCTTCCTTTTTTATTTTGCTTCTGGCATCTCCCCCTCTTTAATGTATCTGATTATAGGGTTCATCCATGAAGCTTCCCTGTTGATATTTAAATAAGAGCCAAGTGTTCCCTCTTCCTCTTCAATCGTTGGTCGAAGTAAAATTTCCACTGGGACCATCCTCTTGATATCCATCCTAGTTGTTGAGGCCAACCTAGCAAGTGCATCGGCTCGGCCATTTTCAAGCCTAGGTACCCTCTTCAACTTTACCTCTCTTAAGCTCTTCAATAGTGCCTTTACCTTTTCAAGGTATTTGGCCATTCGCTCATCCTTAGCCTCGTATGCCCCTAGTATTTGATTCACTACAAGTCTTAAATCACTATGGGCTAAGATCTGGTCGATGCTAAGAGATCTTTACAAAGAGAGGCCAGCTATCAGGGCCTCATATTCAATTTCATTATTGGAGGCTTTGAAGTTGAACCTCAGGGCGTACTCAATGTCTGTGCCATCAGGTGCTAACACGATTAATCCAACCCCACTTTTAATTTCACAAGAAGACCCGTCAACGAAGAGGTTCAACACAGCCTGATCCTTCGAGAAGTTTCCCTCAGTGAGAGACCCCTGTCTAAAGATATATCTTCCCTCTTCATTTTCGGTAACTCTTTCTCTAGTGGTGCTTGTCTTAGCCTTATCTGTGGATGGGTCATCAATTATGCCTTATCGGGTATCCGTCTTCTCGAGGCTTTTACCTTTAGCCTCATCATCTTCCCATGTAAATTCAGCTATGAAATCTGCTAATGCTTCCCCCTTAATGGCTACCCTTGGTTGATATACAATGTCAAACTCTCCTAGCTCTATAGCCCAGGCCATTAGCCTCCTCGATTTTTCTAGCTTGTGTAAGACCTGCCTGAGGGGAGAGTCGGTGAGGATGACCATTGCATGGGACTAAAAGTATGGATTTATCTTTCTTGATGTATGTATCAAGGCATAGGCTAACTTCTCCATCCTTAGGTATCTTTGCTCTTCCCCCGGAGTACCTTACTATTGAAATACACAAGCTTCTATACCCCATCCTCTTCTCTCACAATAGCTTCACTGATGGATGATTCTGAAATGGCTAGGTACACATGTAGTCGTTCACCCTGCACTAGTCGTGACAACAGCAAGGGAGACCCTAGGTATGACTTAAGCTCCTTGAAAGCCTGGTCACACTCTTCGTTCCATTCAAAGGCCTTTCTGAGAATTTTGAAGAACGGTAAACACCTATCTGTGGCTCTGGGTACGAACTTATTCAAAGCAGCCACTCGCCCTATGAGCCTCCGAATGTTTTTGATAGTCTTGGGAGTCTTTATTTATATAAGGGCCTTTATCTTCTTAGGATTTACCTCAATGCCTCTTTGGTTGAAAATGAACCCCAAGAACTTCCCTGCTCCGACCCCGAAGACACATTTGGCTGGTTTGAGCTTCATTCGGTACTTGTCCATCATGTTAAAGTTCCTCTCGAGGTTGGTCACATAATCCTCAGCCTTCAAACTCTTGGTCAACATGTCATATACATAAACCTCCATAGACTTCACGATTTGGTCCTTCGAACATTTTATTCACAAGGCGCTGATACGTTGCCCCCACATTCTTTAGGCCAAAGGGCATGACCTTATAACAATATATCCCCTTATCGGTAATGAAAGCCATTTTTCTGAGTCCTTAGGGTTCATGAAGATCTGGTTGTACCCTGAATAGGCATCCATGAAACTCATGAGCTCATTACCTGCTATTGAGTCTACCATCTGATCAATGCGGGGGAGAGGGAAATTGTCCTTGGGATAATATTTGTTGAGGTCTGTGAAGTCTACGCACATCCTCTATTTCCCATTGGCTTTGGGGACTATGACTATGTTGGATAGCCATTCGGGATAGATGACCTCCTTGATAAACTCTACATCTTCTAGATTCTTGGCCTCATCCCTAATGACCTCATACTTTTCACATGAATAAATCCTTCTCTTCTGCTTCACTAGCTTTGTGACCTCTACCACGTTGAGCTTGTGGCTCATGATTTCGGAATTGATCCCCGGAATATCTGCATGACTCCATGCAAAGACATTTTATCTTCTCCTTAGTAGCTTGATGAGATCTTCTTTTATGTCTGTCTTCAAAGCTTTTCCGACTTGGACGGTTTTTTCCGTCTCATCCTCATTAAGGATGATGGATTCTACCTCTTCCGCGACTTCTTCTTTCTTCAACTTTGTCTCATCCCTGGGGTCGAGGGTGTCATTATTGTAAGTGGTCGTTACTTTCTTATGCACCTCCCTTTCTCTGGAGGAGTTGAAGTAACATTCACATGCTTTCGCCTGGTCTCCCTAAACTTCTCCTACCCTATAAGGGGTCGAGAATTTTATCATCTGATGAACTGTGGATGGCACAGCCTCAAATTCCTTAAGGCCACTCGCCCCAGTATAATTTTGTAAGATAAAAAGATATGTTCATCCATCACGAACAAGTTGACCTTCTTGGTAAGCCATCTCGACCACTCGTCTCCCATCCTAACATCGGCCTCATACACTCCTAGATGATGAACTTTTTTCCCACTTAAACCATTCATTGGGTGATGGTATGGGATGAGCCTGGCACGGCTGAGACCCAAGTCTTTAAAGCAAGATTAGAACATCACATCTGCAGAACTACCCCGATCTACCAGGATCCCCGGCACCTCACATCAGTGATGAAGAGAGGGTCATTATGTGGTGCCAAGAGGCCTTTGAAGTCCATTCTTAAGAATCCCACTATCAGAGTATCCATATCAATTTTCTTCCTCTTTTTTGACTTTGCTTTAATAGAGGTTGAATGCACAACTTTTGTCACTGCCTTAGCTTCAGCTACATGGGCCTTCCCCCTCCTCCTGCTAGTCCCCCGAAGATCATCCCAACATTGATTGAGATCATATTGAGTCTTTTTATAGGGCCGTGGTCATCGCTCAGTGGGAGGTCAGGGTCGTCCTCATCATCCGAAGGGTCGTCCCTTCTGTTTGGAGGGTCTTTTCTGCACTTATCACCTCTCTTATTCCTGGGGTCATCCCCTCAGCCCCTCTTGAAGGCACTCTTGTCAACGTATTTCCTTAACTTCCCTTCTTTTAACATTTTTTCAATTTCATCTTTCAGAGAAAAACACTTGTCGGTCACATGGCCATGGTCTTGGTGAAATTCACACCACAAGTTTTTGTTCCTCTTATGAGGGGCTACCCTTAACTTCTCAGGCCATTTTAAGGACCGATCTCTCTTTATCTCATTCAGAATGTGCTCGCAACTGACCGTCAGAGGGGTGTACACAACGAATTTGTCGTCTGCAGATATCTTCTTCCCCTCTCTATTATTTTTCTGGTACTTACCCCCACTAGCACCTCCTTTTTCATCTTCGTATTTTATGGCCATCGCCTCTTCAGTGCTCATCACTTTTCTCACTGTTGACAGTAATTTAGCCCTCATCTTCGGAGGGTCTTCAGTAAGCTTCCATAAAAACTTCCCCTTCTGGAGTCCTCCAATGAGGGCTGTCATGGCTATCCTTTCCTCATAGTCTTCGACCTCCAACTTTTCCTTATTTAATCTGGCTATGTAGTCTCCTAGACTCTCATTTTTTCCCTGCTTAACATAGAGCAGGTGTGTGGTCTTCTTCTGTGGCCTCACTCCAAAGAAAAAGTTATAAATAAACCGATCTGCTAACTTCTTAAAGTTTTCAATGGAGTTCTTTGGAAGAGACATATACCAGACATGTGCAGCCCCCGTCAGAGTGCCAGAAAAGGCACAACACCTCATCTCATCTGAGATCGAGTATATATCTGTCGTTGATTGGTACATCTCAATATGAAGGACAGGGTTGGTACTCCCATCATACCTTGGGGTGACCATAGGTGGCTTAAACTTTGATGGCGTTGAGAAGTTGACTATCTTAGCCACAAAGGGTGAGCCTATGGAATATCCTCTTTGAAGAGGGTCTCAACTTTTTAGGATATCTCCAATTTTATCCTCCAGCCTTTGGATCGAGTCATTTTAGGGCCTCGTAGTGTTGTCTTGGCCGATGTTATCCCCTGCCACCTCTTTAAGGTGAACGGAGGGTTCTGCTGTAACAGGTCTGTGTCAACTGTTTACTTCTCCCTGACCATCATCTAGTCTGTGAGGTCGGCCCCCATGGGTTCGATCATCCACTGCCTCCCTTCTGGACCTCGCAATACTTCTTGATCTGGATAATTTTTCCCGCAGGTCATTTACTAGACCCAGCCTCTCAAAGGCCGACCCCTTGCTCAGATGATCGAAAGCAGATCCTCTTGGGCGATCGTCGGGATTTCGCCTTCCACACTACCCTTTTCTCTCCTGGACAGGTCGCACAGTATTATTAGAGACCTCATATGGCTCCCAGCACTCTATGGGGACCTCTTTCACCTCCAGATCATCATATTTGTCTTCTGGGAAGGGGTTTCCTTACCTCCCTAGGCGTAGACGTCGGGGGTTAGCAACATCCCTTCGCCGTTGTTGAGGTGGTAGGTCTTTGACTGGTGCCTTGGGTGGTCCCCTGGCCTCATGCTTCCCTGGAGCTACTGCTGGAGTAATCATCTCCGGTGAGACTCATGTAGGTCTTAGTATGTTTTGGCTAATAGCTGTAAATTACTCCTGCATAATCCGTTGGCTTACTGCTAAAGACTTCAGGGCAGCAGCCACATCAGCCATCTCAGATTGAGGTAGTGCATCCTACTCCACTATCCGGTGGAGGAGGTGGTGGTGGCATCTTTGGTGCCATGTGTTTGAGCTATAGAGAGCTGGATGGTCAAAATACTAATGAGCTTAGGAACCTTAATGGGTCTCTTTCAATGGTGAAATAACTCCACAAAAGGCGGAGAACTGGTTCACCACCAGAGTGCATGGTGAGGTCAAGCTGTATAAAGGAAGATATGTATTCTCGTTCCCACAGACGACGCCAAACTGATGATGTTGAGATTCAGCACCACCAGATAAGTGATGATAAGCTCAAAAAGTAATAACAATAGTAGCCATAGAGATATATGTTTGTAAATGTATAAAAGGTAATGATTATAAGAGGAATAAGATAATGATGTATAGTGGTTCAGCCAATTAGGCCTACATCCACTGTGAGTGTGTGATCCACTAAATATGGGCACTAATGGCCTTGGATAAATTGCACATAAGCTCACTCTCTCTCTACTGTGTGTACAAGCAGAGTTTTAGCTAGGGTTATCATTATCGATCCCTTTACAAGGTTGAAGATGACAAGTATATATAGGGCTTTGGTGGTGCAGTGTATCCCCCAAGCATGCATGGAGCATGTGAATGATGATCTAGCCAATTCCCTGTTGACACCTGGTTGTGCCACTAGTGATTAATAATGACATAATATTCCCTTACGTGAGGGGATGATATTATTATAACGGTCTAGTCCACGTGCTATATGAGTCTCACGTGCACTATTCCACGTGTCTCCCATGTCACGCGTTGTGATGACATCATCCTCGGCCTAAGATGCCAGGCCGAGGCTAAAGTGGATGTTGGCATCGGGCCCAGATGGATTAGGGCCTCGTACTATCGTCCCCTCATAGGGTCGTTTAGGACATGATGAGGGAGTCGACCACTTAAAAGGTCGTCTAAGCCATGATGAGGGGTCAGCCCCTTGAAGGGTCATCTGGGCCATGATGAGGGGTTGACCCCTTGAAGGGTCGTCTAAGCTATGATGAGGGGTCGACCCCTTGAAGGGTCGTCTGGGACATAATGAGGGGTTGGCCCCTTATAGGGTCGTCTGGGTCAAGCTAAGGGGTTGGCCCCTTGAAGGGTCGTCCTAGCTAATCCTACCTATAACGGAGCCATAGTCATTAGACTTGTCCTGGACCTGAGCCCTCGTTTGGGAGGAGGACACCCTCGGCCTGTCCGAGGGTATATATGGGTATATCAGTAATCCTAAGAAAGCATGCGACGGTGTCAGCTCTTTGATATCCGAGGCTGACAAATTTTTTTCGCAAGCCACGAACATCTCCCTTATCATTAAGTTTTCCATTCACAGGGTCGTTCACGTATATTTTCTAAAGTTCAGTTTAAAATTGCCAAGTGTTCTCTCGTACTTTTCTTCAAATGTTGATTAACTTTTCTCTAGTTGCAGGGTCTTGTTTCCCTCTATCGGCGGGGGGATTAAATAAATAAAAAGATACCCTTGATCCAAAAGGGAAGAGAAGTCAAGACAACTAAATGGAATCAGAGGAAGGAGCTTGAGGATTCCCAGCAGGCCCTAAACCAGTCTTAGGAAGAGGTAACCAACCTCAAGGCAGAGCATGCCAAAGCTTTGAAAAAGCTCTCTGATGATAAAAAGTCTGAGATTGACACTACAGTCCAGGATGCTGTGGATGGATACAAGGATTCATATGAGTATAATAATCATGCCTTTCAGTACCTGGATAGGGGCATTAGAACTGCTTTTCGATGGGCTGCTTTGAGGCAGGAAAAAATTGGGAGCCTAACCTCTCAGGACTTTATAGGTCTAGACTTCAATGACCCTCTCCTTGAGACTGCTCTCGCCGATGTTGAGATGCCTGATGGGGGTGCCGAGGCACACCTTAACACTTATAGGGCCCAGGAAGATACCGTTGAGTTGGATGCCGATGTTGAGAGGATCGAGGTTATTGATGCTGTCAAGGCTTCTGCTGCTGACGGGTCGGCCCTTGGAGATGCCGACACTACACTCGATCAATAGGTTTAGGATTGGGTTTTTTCTTTTTGGTCAGGGTTGTCATCTATGACCCATTTCCCTTTATCCGATGTAACATATGAACACTTTTAACTTCTTTTCTTTTGATAAGTTCTTGAAATATAAACGTCTGCTTGCTTAAATATTTACTTGTTTGGGTGTTTACTTGTCTCATCTATTATATGTTGTGTTGTGGTAGTACCGTCAACACCAAATTTCACAATGTTTGGTATCTCGTCTCGTTTATGAGGCGGGATAAAGACAACCACCAAATTTCATAAATCGGACTCACAAAATTAGGGAGTTATGGTATACCCCCTCTTGTCATTTTGAGAGTGCATGGTTAAGCATCGTCTCGCCCACGCACTATCATCTCGTTTTTTCACTAAGTAATCACCAAATTAATGATGTTTAAGGTGTAAGGTCACCAAACTAATGATGTATCACCTCATGTTCACCTAATTAATGATGTTTTAAGGGTTGAGATCACCAAACTAATGATGTTTCATCTCATATTCACCAAATTAATGATGCTTAAGTAAAGAACCACACCCAAGTGATTTTCAATTTGGACTCACCAAATTATGGTGTTATGCCATACCCCCTTTCATTGTTTTGAGAGTGCATGGTTGAGCATCATCTCGTCCACACACTATCGTCTCGACCGAGAGAGGTTTTTTCACCAAGTATTCACCATATTAATGATGTTTACGGTCTGAGATCACTAAACTAATGATGTTTTAATGGTTAAGATGACCCTTCTTAGTGTTATTGATAGTCAATGGATGGGGTCATCCCCTTTTCCAGGTTATCCTTTCACCATGGTTGGGTTGTTGTTATCTCACCACGAATGATGTTTTATAGCTTTTTAAGGATACTTAAAACAAATCTGTCATAATAAAGTATATAAGATATGAGGGAACAAACCATTTTCATTTTCCTCATTCACAATAAGCCTTTTGTACAATGATTCATAATGAAAAGCTCCTATACAATCATCTATTGGTAGTAACTTTTTAAGTGGTCGGCATTCCAAGGATTGGATAATGGTTCCTGCTCTTGGTTCTCCAGCCGATAGGTTCCTGGGACTGCCTCATAAGTAACCCTATAAAAACCATGCCAGTTGAGATGAAGCTTGATCGGCTTCTTCCATGTCTTCTTCAAAATAAGGTCTCCCACTAATATCGGCCTCGGTTTTATCCTCTTATTATAAAACTTTATCGTCCTCTGCTGATAGGCTGCCACTCTGACCTCAGCTTCCTCTATTCTTTCTTCAATCAGATCTAGGTTAAGTCTTCTCTCTGCCATATTTCTCTTAGGGTCATACGCCTGAACTCTATGGGTGGGGAGACCAATTTTTATTGGCACCGCAACTTCTGATCCAAAGGCTAATATAAAGGGGGTTTCCCCTATCGGTATTTTTTTGTCGTTCGGTAAGCCTATAGTACAGCATGTACCTATTCAGTCCATTTATCCTTAGTCTCTTCCAATATTTTCTTGATTCCATCAAGAATAGTTCTATTTGTGACCTCAGTCTGACCATTGGCTTGGGGTCGTCCAAGTGACGAGAAGAACTATTTGATGCCGACCCTTTTATAATACTTTTCTAGGGAAATGTTTTTGAACTGGTTACCATTGTCTGAGATGAGTGTATCAGGCAAGTCGTATCTGCAAATGATGTTCTTCCACATGAACTGAAAGGCCTTCTTTTTTGTGATCTTGATCATAGCCTCGGCCTCTACCCACTTTAAAAAGTAGTCTATCTCCACAATTAAATACATGTAGTTGCCCATGGTCCTTGGCAAAGGTCCAACCAAATCAATCCCCCATACTGCAAATGGCCATGGTGAGGTGATAGACGTCAGAGGTTGATGGGGCTGGTGAGGGATGGTGGAAAACCGCTGGCATTTGTCGCACTTATTTACGTATTCAGTCGAGTCCTTGGCCAAGGTCGACCACCAATATCCTTGAGTGAGAATCCTTTTTGCCAATGACCTGTAATACCCCGTATTTTTATGGCTTTTAAATTGGGGATTTATTAAATTTAATTGAGATAAATTAATTTAATATTAATCCGGAGTTTAATTTAAATATTCACTAGCGTGACGAGAGTTAGTAAATAATGGAAATTTGTTGAATATTACTTATTGAGTAAAGTAATGTATATAATTGTATTTATAAAAATTGTCACGAGTGAATAATATAACAATTATGAAAATTAAGTCGGGACGCGCCTGTGTCGTGTCGGGACTAAATTATTATAATAAAAAGTGAATAAATTATAAGTTGCTCGTATGGTCATTTAGAACGCGCCAACGTGTCCAGAAGGGTGTAGATAGTCAGAAAAGTGTACCCGGGGGTTTAGTTTGAGTCGCACGGCGCTTTTAGGCCTAACCGGCACCCCGGGAGGGCGATTTAGTCATTTCCAAATTAGGCCTTAGTTAAATGACGAAAATTGGGAATTAATATTAGATGTTAGGAGAGTCTTCTAGGGTTAGCATTCTCAAAAGTTTAGAACGGCAGTGGGAGGAAGAAAGGAAAAAGCTTTCTAAAAATTCAAGGCCAAGAACTAACCGGATTGCACCACCACCACCACCAAAACGCAGATCGGAACGAGGGGATCAAGTTTATACCTGTAAACTTCATGGAATCAAACATACGATCTTAAGGAAAGTATCTATCTTACTATTTCCTAGTTGATATTTCACCCATGTTAGAATAGGATTGGGAATACGTATTTTTATGGAAGAATTATATAATTTAAAAGATTTAAATCACATGTTTTAGGAGTAATTCATGAAATATGGAAGTCTTGTCACAAGTAGAGGATTACCCATGAATTGTAATGGCTTAATAGGAAGAAATCTGGAAGAAGAATGAGAATTTTGGAAATCTATTCAAAAACTAGGGTTCTTGATAATTCTGCTGAACTGACACTTTTAGTTCGATGTCTTTGATGAATTAGTATATGCTTTACGTAGGGAATCATGTAGATAGCTGTATATAATCGGTGGTTTAATTGTTTGGGAGATTGGGAATCCTTAATGGTGTTTCGGAGAAATTTTATGGATGAAACTTGTAGGTTGGATTAGCAGATTCTGGGCAAGAACTGCTCGATCGATCGACTCAAGAATGTCGATCGATCGATTGACCCCTTTCATCGATCGATCGATCCCTTTCATCGATCGATCGACCCCTACTAGAAATGAATTTTTTTCCTATTTTTTTTTAATTCGGATTAAATGTGTAGGAGCCCTTAAGCTTAATTTAAAGAGCATAATGGGTCATGAAGAGGACCAATAGGGTCTAAGTAGGTTCCGTTGAATATAATTTTATATGGGATATAATGGTAGGATAACGGGGGTATAACATATCAAAAATCGTGCGTACATTAACTAAGGAATTGAGAGATTTATGAAGGACTTAGACCAATATGTTAGTGAGGGTGTACCTACTGAATTTTACCTTTAAGAAGAGAGAACGCTTCTAGGGACGATAAGTAATTACGAAATGATTAAATTGAGAATCAAAAGAGATGAGTTCATTATACGTGAGAATTGGGTAATTTGTACTACGTATGGTTAAACTATTGTTATAGGTCGCGAGCGAACCTAATTGAAAATTGTGAATGTTTATATATATAACCGAATGATTGTGTATATATATATATATATATATATATATATATATATATGTGTGTGTGTGTGTGTGTGTGTGTGTGTGTGTATAATCATACCCGCGCTAGTTTCTATCACGGAGGTTGCCGCGCCGGGACAGTCTTATCTCGATGGGACCTTTATGGGGGGATATTGACTCGTACCCTAGAACATAGGATTCCTTGGTACAGGATATATGAGAATGATAGTCAGACGATCCTAAGATATGTGTGGGTATGTTCTAACCTCTTAGTGGCTTAGAACTATGCTTCGCCTCCATTTTGTGTGTTTTATGTAAATACAGTTAAAGAGTGATTCTGATCTAGTATTTCCCTTGGTACGAGATATACGGGGACTTGATAGAAGTGTATGCCATCACCATAGATTTTATGTGGGGTGCTGATAGTATATATATTATGTGAGTGATCAATATATATACAGATATATGGAATTCTTCTATTGTACGTATAAGTAGATAAATATTGAATAAATGCTCCAAAATTGTAGTGAGGGTTCGAGAACTTTGCAACAGTGTTGAGAAATACATAATCGATGTAAGTAATCATTAAGAGACTGATCTCTAAACTAAAATCATAGGCTTGTAACTTCTCGAAATAGAATTTATAGGCGTGCACACTAGATGAGAGGTGAGAATTCTCAAAAGAGTGTCGTATACTAACACGGTTGTTATATTAGCTAGTAAGCATTTTAAATACTTTCTAAACCATTTTTTAAAAATTATTTTACACTCGGGCTCTGACCCATTTCCTGTCATTTTCTCTCTCTTGTATATATTTATATATTACAGGTGCCCAGCTACAGGGGTGTCAGGCGTAGGATCATTGGACTAGACGTATTGCAGCTTGTGTGAGAGTTGCAGGTCTTTGCAGTAGACGCTTCTTCTTTTGCTCCTCAGATTTCTATTTAGTTCATTTAGTTAGGGCATGTGTCGCCCATCTCCAGACTCTTGTTTAGACGTGATAGGGATTTCTTACGCTTCCATTATCTCAGTATTTTGTTTGCACTTGGGATTATTTTATTTATTACATTGTCAGTAGTTGTGGTTATTTATTTGGATTTGAGTAAAATTGTTGGCATGCTCTTTTTGGATGATTGTCATCTTTATCGTCTGTGATATTCACAATCTGGTTTATATTTAAAAGGTTTTTATAATGAAATTTAGTAAATAAAGTAAGGTTAAAAATTGTTTTGACACTTAACTAAATTATTCAGGGTGATTAAAACGAAAAAAAATTATTTTCGACAGTGATACTAAGAATGAACCACGCCGTTCACCTTGATTTTTAATTTAATAAAGGACTTATCACCCGGTATTTAATTAGGCGGGGTGTTATATGACCTATCCCCAATATGTCTTGAGCAAGATCCTTCGTGAACATCCTGTAAATTATAGTCCACCTTGGCTAGGTGGACACATCTGAGCAGAGGTAAAAGAAACCCCTTCTTGTATAACATTAGAAAATATCTAGATACAAGGTTTTATCGGGCCAATTGTCGATTTTCTGTTCTTTGGAATTTTTTAATCTTAATAATTTAAGTTTCTTTTGTGGTAAACACTTATCCAGTGTATATTCAAATTGAAAGTTAGAAGGCGGTAGCAGCTCCCCCAAGTATATAGTAGAGGATGTATGACTTGGATTAGCTTTTCTGTTGTTGTGATGAAAGCGACATATTATAGCTATGTAAATTCTATGAGTCAGAGCACTATAACTGCAATACGTGTTTTGCAACTGTTAATTTATTCTTTTTAAGTTTTGCACCGTCAAGGTTAGATTTGTTTTTTTTAATGATTATACTTTTGAATTTTTAAAACATCTATTTGCTACCTAAAAAATTGTTGGAACATTGATCTTATTATTCCATAATATGTCCTCCTTTAGTGACTATAATCTGTCCTTCAGAGTTACGGGCCTAATGAGATGGTATCTAATCCACTAGAATGGTTATAGTGAAAGATATTTTAATTTTGTTTCTTTACTTTGTGCTATGATATGATGTAACTAGGTTTTATTCCCTAAAATGAGATCCTGCTTTATAGACCTATAAGTCTTGCCAAGACACCAAAATAAGAAAAAAAGCCAAAGTGATACCATTTAATCATAAAGATTTTTTTAGTTAAAAAAATTTCTTTGATTCAATGATGAATTATCCGTCTCTCCCTTACAGATGACATTGCAAGTTGATTTTCATATTGAATTTTTTTTGTAAACAAGGTATTTAAGACATCATTGAAGGGTGTTGCTGCTGATCTCATTCACGACAACCCATTGATGGACCTGCAATTAGATGAGCAACGGGATGAGCGCTGCTGCAACTGGATGGCGCTGCAATTTTTTGTTTATCTCAAAGTAAATACACCCAATAGTTAGTTACATAGTATATACTCTGAAAAAAATAATGCTGCCATAAACACAATGTTGCCTCCATCCTCCAAACATAGCAGGTTTTGAATAGAGGAGGTACTCAATGGAGTACCAATCCAAACAAAGTGGGTACTTGAACAAAGAATACGAGATAGAACAATAAATGGAGTTGATAGTGTTAATTTAAATTTATAGTGTTAATTTCAGTTGATTTCAGTGGGTACTTAAGTTAATTTCAGTTTCTAATCACAACACTATGATTTCAGTTGATAGTGTTATAATTGTTTACCGTATTGTGCATTTTATTAAAGTTACTTTAATAACTGTTGAATTTTTTTGTATTCCCATGTACACCATACTCAGTGTTCAATCTGTGACACAGATACCAATATAATCAATGCCTACTGATCTATTATGATCACTTGAATCATCATTTGTGCTAATGATATTGATTATTTTTATTGGGGATTTAGATTAATGTCGATGATCAAACAAACCTTACTTTGTTAATTTTGTCTATTGTCGTTCATCACATGGTATGGCTCATCCGTAGTCGATCATGTAGTGTACTAAAGTGAGTGTTTGTAGGCTTCATTATCATAGTGGCCTTATAATATGACCATGTTGGTTATAAATACACAAAGTGAATGTTTGAATGTTTGGACATATCGCTACCATGTTTCTTATGGAATATGTTCATTAGTTTTTGAGGTTGTTTTGATTTTGGCTTATGCATTGCAGGTCCTTAGATTTTGACGTGTTCGATCTAACTGAGTGTGGGGTAGTTTCCCCAATCATATATGCATATAGCATGTCCTTCTCTCCACGGGTTGCAAGACAGTCAGCTGCTGGGTTAGCCCCTCGATTGGGATCTGCCAGGTCTCTTTAAAATAGAATTGGCAAGCTTCAAGAATAACAAAGTTGGAGCCCAAGTCCCAGGCAAGTTTCAGTCCGTGCTATGTGAGATTGATTGTAAATATGAGAATATAGGAACGTATGTTATGTTGAAAAGGATATTTATATGTTAAAATACTTTGACTTAAATTTTCTAATTTTCCATTTGTTTTCCTCACAGGTGTTTTAGACAATACAATGTGAGATTGATTGTAAATATCAGTTTGTAAGAAAGTACAAATCGTTAATGGTTTCTGAGTAACAACTTGGCATCCACTTTGTCTTTGTGTATTTACAGAAAACATAGCTAAGGTTGAGAAATGTAGGCATGCTTCATGATGAAATTGATATCAACTTAGTCTCTCCGATTGTGTGCATCTTTTGGTTTCCTCGGCATTTCTTCCTTCTGTGCATTTTAACACTAATGATGTTTTTTTCTTTTGTTTTTTTTTATATTCAGGTCTCCTTCACATGTTTGTCATTATTAATCATGCTAGGTTGGTTGTTTTGGTATTCTACTACCAAGTGAGGTACTTGATTGCTTAAGATATGGAGGAACATAGAGCCTCTACCACTGTTGATTTTATTGCTTAGGCTATTTTTATTTTATTTATTTTTATTATGCGCGATTGCATAACCTCTACCACTGAGATTTCATGATAGTTAATATTAAGTAACTTGATATATCTTTTATGTTAGAGCTATATCTTTTATGTTCGTACAGTGTATATTGTTGCGATTGAATCGGAGCATCATACAATGTTAGTACATTGTATGTTAGTACACTGTATGTTGTTGTGAAGATACGAAGTATGGAAGTATTAGTCGTGGTTTGCCACACTATTAGGTATAATACTATGGAAATTACATATTCAAATTAGGGGTTAAACCAGAAGATTAGGCTTACATCTGACTATGACTCCTTATTAATTACATACTCGATATATCTTATTTTTTTGTGTTTGACGTATAATTTATTTATCTTCCAAGTTTTAGGTGGCCACAACTTCATGGTTTCTCAGCGTTCCAACTCTCTGAAGTGGCTATGCACATTTAAGTACATATAAAAGATGCATAAGATCTTGGTTCATATCAGAGGCCTTGACACTATATGATAATTTGGCATAGTCTTGCTTTTGCCTCATTTCTTCGTTTGAAGAACATTTTTCTATCTTAAATGATGTCAATACTTTTTTCTTTTACAACTTTTAAAATTTTAACGTGGTTTTTCTTTTGGGGGAAAGAGTATATATGACCTGCATCTGTTAGTCACGTGTGTATTAAGGATTATGTCACAGTTTTTTAGTTTAATTTATGCCATTTATGTCACACAGAGATGTTCTTTAGGATATTGATATACTAAAATCTATTTTTCTTTGTAGTTTTTATTTTTCTGGAACTTTTCTTTTCATTCTTAGTTTCTTTCTTTTAGCAGTATAATGTACCATTTAACAATAATCTTTTGTGTTCAAGTTCAGTGTCTTCATTTGTGTGCACTTTTATAGGGCTATGATTGCTTGGGTACAAGGATAAAAATCTATTCAATAGTTGTTTTATATGATTTGTTTTGTTGGAAAAAATCTATTCAATAGTTACATGGTCTATTGGTTATGTCTTTGTTAAATGATTATTCCTTTTCTTTTTTGCCTATCATAACGAAGTGTTTATCTTAAACTCTTGACATTCCAAGTTAGACAACAAATTCGATATCCTTTACGAAGTAAATTTCTTAATTTATTGTGTTAATTTATCTCACATGATATATTACTTTTATCATATGTATTGCGACTTGAAGGCACACATTTAGTTCCATTGGAAAACACTATCAAATGTTGTTTTAATGTCTGTGAGGATGATGTGGCCACTGGGAGTCCGAAATGGAAATATTCTATTCAATCAGATTCCGAACAACAGAGTTAAACAGAGTCATCACTAAAAGCTGAGGAACGAGGAGCTGGAAGATATGATGATGAGACTCTACGACAAAGTAGCTCCTTAGCACAATCTGCTCATGTGCATAAGATTTTTTTGAGTGGTTCTCTGCTACAAGACAACGTTGTTTCTCCTAAAAATTTCATTAGTGATGGGGATATGGATCATTTGCAGTCAAGATATCAACAAGCATGTGTTTAACTGACACTTGAAGTTGGATATCTAGCTAAATTAAGCATGGCAAAGACCATGTCTACCAAACAGATATGCAAGAATTCACCTTTCCTCCTTTTGATGTTATTTTCCTTATATTATGATAAATATAATTTATTATTTATTTGGTTTTGTGTAATATTGATCATGTTTGTAGGTGTTTAACTTAAGTTTTAACAATTTAGTTTAATATAGAGGCTTTGAATTATGATGAATAAGAATAAAGACCTATGCATAGTTTTATTTTATTTCTACTAACTGCTTTGGGTTTGATGTTTCATTTGTTCCTTATTTTGTTACTTATAACCTATTTGTTATGTAATTAGATATCATAATTTAAGCTTTGTTCTATTCATGAACATTAATAACATTTTGTTCACAGATATAACATATTTTGGTGTTACTGTTTACGTTGGTGGTGTTGATGTTAGTTCTTTGATTAGTTTTGTGTTCCCATTATTATATACGTGTTGCTATTGTTGTTAGTAATTTGATTACTATTTATATCGGTGTTGCTGCATTCTTTGTTAAACAGATCATATTCAATAACCCCTTAATATCAACTAATATAAGTTGTATAGTTGTTATTATTCAACTATAGTTTATATTATTCAACAACTATAGTTTATATTATTCAATAACTATACAACTAATATTATAAAGTTTTGATAAACATGTTATGAAGCTGATGCTGGAATACTATAGATGCTCCTAGATGAAAGGCAAAACGTGAACGAGAGCGAGCATTGGATACATAATCATGTAAGTTGTTTGATTAATATTAATTGGATACACAATCATGTAATAGTAACTAAATGCGATACTTACAAGATACTAAGTTATTTGATTAGAAATTTCATTTATTGTAGTATTAGTTAGTATATGTGTTTTTTTAAGTTGGATTGAGTATTGAAAGATTCTATCGATTGTGTTCATCCCACGAACTTGATATCTATAATTTTTATTTTTTTCACTTAATGCAACTGTTCTTAAGAGTAGAAATTATGAAATTGTGTAACATACAACAATAATGCCTACATTTATTAAGAAAATAAAACTCAGGCAGGCAGCATAGTAAAACTAGATGCATAAGACCTTCTAATGCATATTATATATAATAGAAATATCAGATTTAATTACCTGAAGAATTGAGGGAAAGATCTGATCATAGATGTACTATTGTGAGGATTCCAATAAATCTTCTTCATAAGACCTGATCGCAGATGTACGATTAACACTGTGCTGAAATGCATTGATGCTTGAATATTTTCCGTTAAAAACATGAATGCATTGATGCTCAAATGCAACCTACTTCATTTTTGTTTTTTGATTTGTTTTGCAGATTTAACAAATATGGTTTTTCTTGCTATGTTCATTATTAAGGCGCATATGTTCGGGCATGCCACAGTCACATTAACTGAGAGAAATGTGGGATTAAGCAGCTGAAAAAGAACATCAAACGACATCTAAGAACTCATGATGCAGATAAGGCTACATTCGAGAGGATGAAATGCAGCTATAAGGGTTGTCTCCACATATTTTCATCTGGATCAAAATCTTTGTCAGCACATGAAACCAATCCACTTCAAACTAAAACCATTTGCTTTTGGCATTTCTGGGTGGCATGAGATTTGTGTTCAAGCATGTGAGAGATATCACGAGAAACCCAGATTCCATCTTTACACTCCCGATGATTTTGAGGAGTTCGATGAACAATTTCATTCGAGGCCAAGGGGTGGCCGAAAAAGGAAATACCCAACCATTATAGGGACTTTTGTGCAGAGAAGCGTTATGCATATTCCACCAAGTTAATCAGAATATATTTTGGACAAAGGGCTTGAGGCTGAAATGAATAAGTAGTTAAGTTAGTTATTATTAGTGCTTAAAACGTAGATCAAGATATGTATAAGTCATGTTTATGTTGCTTTGTTCATATATTATCACAAATGCTTTGTATACAAGTAGATTAAAACTTTGTATTGGGTTTGTTTGAACATTTTGAATATTGTACGATTGGTTTTTACCCCTTAATCAGGGTGTGGGTAGTCCAATATACAAAGGAGATTATGTCCGTTTTTTAAGAATTGACACATTGTTAATTTGAGGCACAATGTGAATTCAAGTGATGAATTCAGACTATTTGAACGTTGTTGGACTATTTTTTATTTGTTAAGACTATTTGAATGTTCTTGGCAAACGAATTCGAGGGTGGCAAACGAGTTTAGACTATTTGAATTCGAGGGTGGCAAATGTTGAACGTTCATGGCAAATGAATTCGAGGGTGGTAAACATTGTTAGACAATGTGAATTTGAGGGCGGCAAACGAATTTAAACTACTTGAACATTCTTGGCAAAAGAAATTTTTTCCTTCTTGCAATGACGTACTTTGAAAATTTTCGCCATTATGTGATTATCAGCGTGCCTTCAGGCACGGGCATACCCTAGTATATATATATATATATATATATATATATATATATATATATCCACATAATATGATAGCATGATTTTTGAAAAATATATTCACTTTTTGGATATATGATATTTTCCTCTTTCATGTCTATGCATGAAATGTCATGCTAAAGTGTTTTTTTATTTTTAGGATTTTGTTTTTGTTTTTCTAAAAGGGAAATAATTATTTTTAAAATGGGAAATAATTTTAAATAATTTAATTTATATATTTTTTAAATATTTATATTTTTTATATTTTTAAAATATATTTTTTATTCTTTTACTTTATATTTTAAAAATATTTTTTTTCTTTAATTTTTATTTTTTATCACGATGGCTAATTTATCGTCGTGCCCTCAGCATGGGCATCCGCTAGTTTATATATATAAAATAAAGTAGGGATGATATGGTAAAAATGTATTGATGATATTTTATGTATGCATGCACATACATAAAAGATCATGCTAAAAGTAGTATATATATACTATTATAACATTATACTATTATAGTATTATTATTTAAATACATGCTATTAAATTATTTTTTAAATATTTATTAAAAGATTTTTAAATTAAAGTTACTTTTTTAAAAAAAGAGATAAAAATGTTTTTTTTTATAAAGGGGGGGGTGGGGGTGTTCGTCGTTCCATCGGCACAGGCACGCCCACTAGTATATATATATATATATGGGGGAGAGATAGATAGGGATATAATGGTGTTTGTGGTGTTGTGTTGGCGATGGTGACGCCAATGGGGAAGTGGAGGGAGGATGCGGTCTTGCCGTCGGTGGTGGGTGGGACAAAGGGGAGGGAGGTTGGAGCCAATTCTTGAGAGAGAGAGTTATGCCCAGTTTGGTTGCGCAAATTGTTTGATTATGTAAATTGCTTCATTGTGAATTAGTGAATTGTAAATGAGTTAAATCCAATTTTATACAATGTTTGGTAATTTGAAATTGATGTTAAGGTTCTATAAAAAAAAAGAAAAATACAAATCAAGAGAGAGAGAGAGGGGGAGGGAAAGGGAAAGAGAGGGAGAGGGGGAGAGGGGACATGTACTTAATGTGACTCATATTTTAAATGGATTAATTTCACGTTTTTTGTGAAATGATTCAATTTCAGATTTTGCACATGAGCTAAAATGGCGCAATTATTGAATCCTTTCATTAATGAAATCAAACACAATTAATGGGTCAATTTATAAATAAGTCAATTTATTAATGATCCAATTTACAATTTTAGAACAATCAAACGGGGCCTTAGACCACATGTCAATATTATATTGCACCATGTGCCAAATTTTAGGAGCGAATTGAGTTTGATCCCCAATTCGATTCTCGACACTATCAAAATAATGCTTGGTTAGCGAAAGTTACGAATCGCGAATGAGAATTAGTTGAGGTGCACATAAGTTGATCTGAACCCCCCATGATATGTGAAAAAAATGTATCAAATTTTGAGACATACATTGCAAAAATTAAAAAGTAGTCTAATATTATAATATTACAAAAGCCAACAAACCTCCGGCGCAAAATTTACAATTTGCCCCGGTGCAATTCATAACAAGAAGCATAATTGAGTCTTGAAAGCCATGTTCTCTATCAGGTCCACCAAGGAGTCTTTGTAGCTCAGCCACATACTAAGCACAAGGACTCTATAGGCTGTACGCATCACGTGGATGTTCACAAATTACAGAAAAAAACATGTCCAGCGGCATTGTCTTTGGTGGAAACGTTTTTCATTATTAAATCGTGGTAATTAGAAACAGAGACGTTACGCTGATATTTATTGGTATAAACTAGGTGTAACCGGGCGTCATGTGGCGAGACTCATTGTGCATAAAATAAGAAAAAAAAAATCATCTTTTGAATTTTCCAATAAAATTGTTAACAGGTAAAAAAGGAAAAAAATGAACAATAGAAAAATAATCTTAAGAAAAAATCTTAAAATAGGTCATTTGATTCTGTATTTAGAAAATTCAATTTAAACGATATTTTTAAAGGCAGTTTGAAAATTTAACCTTTTATTTTTATAATTATTGGTGCGCATTTAGTAAATTTGCTTTCAAATATAGTTGTTCTGCAAATTTGATAAAATTGACAAACTTATATATTTATATTATACATAAATGTGTGTGTGTACAGAAAGTCTCATGTATGGATTTCTTATGGTGAACATACTATTTTTTAAAATAGTAAAAAAATAAATTTTTTGATAAAACTTCAAGGATATGATGTTCATGGTTTGAAGAACATCTTCAATTTTTTTCATCAAAAAATTCAATAAAAAAATCGTTGAGATGATGTAATATTTAAAAAAATGGTATAAATATTCATTTTCCACTGTTGAAATGTTGGGTCGGTGCGAGCCACTTTATTGATTGAATTTTTTGATGAAACTTTAAGGATATGATCTTCTCACTGTTGAGATCACATCCTTAAAGTTTTATCAAAAAAATTCAATCAAAAAGTAGATGAGATGATCGCCAACATTTTTACGGTCGAAAATAAATATTTATACCATTTTTTTACATATCACATCGTCTCAACCTTTTTTTTAATGAAAATAATTGGAGATGATCATATCCATGGCTTTTCATCAAAAAATTCATTTTTTTACTATTTTAAAAAATGGTATGTACCAAGGTCTGCAACCTAAGGAGTCCTTACATGATGTAATCTCTCTCTCTCTCTCTCTCTCTCTCTCTTTATATACATAGAGAGAGAGAGAGGAAGACTCATCTACATCATGATGACATCACACCTATTTTCAAGTCCTAAAAAACATTCTCCAAATTTTTTATTTTTTTTTTGAAATTAACCTTCTAATCAACACATATTAAAAAAATTAGGTCAAAATATATTTTGTAACTATTTTTAAAAAATTCATAAAAAACTATTAGCGCAAACCCTTATAAATAAGGTATTTTGAGCAGTTTTTTGTGAAGTTTTTAAAAATCGCTACAAAATGTATTTTGATATAATTTTTTGAACATGGGTTTATTGGAAGGTTAATTTCAATAGAAAAATACAAAATTTAGAAAAAAAAAAGAGTTTTTTAGGCCCTATAACTAGGTGTGATGTATTGATGATGTATAGAGCATGATATAAGTGAGCCTTCTCCTATATATATATATACTAGCGGATGTCCGTGCCGAGGCCACGTCATATATCTATTATATAAGATAGATGATGTTGATGCCAAAATATATATATGATATTTTCTCCTTTTTATGCATGATATTTCATGCCCTCCATGGGTGCATGAAATATCATGCTAAAAGGTAAAATATCATACATATTAAATCTATACTATTATATATATTATACTACTATTATACTATTATTTTTTAAATACATGCTATTAAATTATTTTTTAATTTCAAAAAATATATATATTAAAAATAATAATAATAATTGTTGTTTTTCGTTTTTTTAGAAAGGTTGGTAATTATGGATTGGATTTTATTACGGGGCCAAATTTTATACACATAAATTTGGCCTCGTAATAAAACACAATCTATAATTACCAGCCTTTTTAAAGAAAACGAAAACGAAAACAAAAATTAAAAAATATATATATATTTTTAAATAAAAAATAATAACTTAATAGCATGTATTTAAAAAATAATAGTATATTAGTAGTATAATAGTATAATAGTAGCATAGTATATATAATAGTATAGATTTAATATGTATAATATTTCACCTTTTAGCATGATATTTCATGCACCCATGGAAGGCATGAAATATCATGCATAAAAAGGTGAAAATATCATACATATATTTGGCGTCAACATCACCTATCTTATATATATATTAGGGTGTACCCGTGCCGATGGCACGACGATAAATTTGATCCCGTGATAATTTGTACCCGTACCGATGGTACAGCGATAAATTTGGTTTTGTACCCGTACCAAACTAAATATGGGACGGATCAAATATTGACTGAGTCAACACATTTTTTATTCATGTGAGTATACTTAAAATTCTATGTATTTGTAAAAAATATATATTTATAGCATAACTTTTAAAGATATACTCTTTATTTAACTCATATTTTTTTGTTAATGAGATTCATATTTGACTTGAAGCTTTTAAGTATGAACGTCATATTTGACTCGTATCTTTTAAATATGAGACCCGTACTTAAAAGTGTGAACTAATACAGATTGATCTATTATTTGGAAAGCATTTTGGCACTAATACCAACGATGATCATTAAAATTCTAGTTAACGTTTTATAATTTGAAAAGGAAAAGTGCTAATCAGAATTTCTTCTTGACTGTTTCCCATTGTCTTTTCAATAATAATTTAACTATGATTACATTTGAAGTGAAGCAAACACTTGAAGATTTCATTCAAGATCGATATAAATAAAAATTGTAAAAACTTAAATAAATTCACATCAATATAAGCCATACTAATAGCTAAAAAATCAAATAAAAAGGGGAAACAACTATATTTGAACGCATGTAATTATGCATGTTACACTATATTTATATTTTTTTTACTCCACTTCTATTTTTGTAACCCTCATTTTTAGGGGGAGTGAAAAAAAAATTAGGTTAAAATACAAATCACCCTTCTTTAAAGTTTACTAATTAAAAATTGCACCAAATTCATTCACATACAAACCCATATACAATAATGAGAAACAAAAGTTAAAACACATTCCAACTTATATAATAATTTTTTACATAAAGATACAAAAAAGAAATTGATATTCATTGAACACAACTTATATTCATTGAACACAAAATACTTCCCAAAAAATTATTCATCACCTAATAACAATTAAATAACCGTAAAAGATGTAGAAATTACCCATCACTTTTGTCCCCTCATAGACCCCTTCTTTAACAGAGACTACAAAGCCTTTTCTTGCTCAGCCAGTGTTTCAATAGCCACGTGATCGATGTACCCTCATAGGCCACCTTTAACAGAAACTACAAAGCCTTTTCTTGCACAGCTAGTGTTTCTATAGCCTGGCTGATCTGCAAAAGGTGAAGAAACTATAAAGCAAATTCATTTATCCTTATATTTCATACACAGCATTGGGAATCTCCTTTTCATTTCGCAAAAAATAATAAACAACAAAACCATAACCATAACTAAACATATTGTAGGAGAGAAATAGTGTAACTGTGTGAGTAGGTATGTAGATGAGAGAGAGACCCATAACATATGAGTCTGTCACCAACTCTCTCGACTCTATGATATGAAAACTGTCACCACAAAAAATTAAGAATTAAGAATCCTACTTTGGTTCATGGCACTCAGCCGAACCATGAAGAAAGTATGACCCATTGCCAAAGACACCAAAACAAAATGTTAAGTTCATAGTTGAGACAACAAAATATGCAGACAGCTTTATCCGCAATTTAGCATGCAACAAACAAAAATCATTGAATAAGAAAATTAACAAATAAACTATTTAGGGTAGTGGCTCATTCTCACAAACATAAGAAACAAATATCATTTGAAGATAACATTATCTATGGTATATGATAGAACATTATCACTTCTCATTTCTGTTATTCGGTTTTCTGTTATTCTATTTTCTGTTATTCTGTTAGTAGAGTTAGTTAGCTGTAACTAACTATCTGATCATTGTATAAATAGAGGATACACTTCCTTCTTCCATTAATGAGAATTAAGCCTCTATTCATTTGATTGTTCTTCTTCTTTAATCTTTGTTTCTTTCCTTCAATCTGATTCTTAGTTAATTTCAAAGTCTCTTTATTTCTTTATGGTATCAGAGCTTCAAGATTCTTAAAACCTAGCTTAATTCAAGTTCTCGCTGGAATTTAACAATGGCAACTACTGCTAATAGAGTAAATCTCCCACCAAATCTAGTATTTTTTGTTTCGAACTTGACATCATTGATCACAATCAAGCTCGACACTACAAATTTCATGATCTGGCAACTTCAAATCAAGAATGTTCTGAGAGCAAATCACCTTCTTGGATTTGTTGATGGGTCAAACCCTATTCCAGATCAACAAATCACAGATCAATGAGGTAATCTCATTCCTAACCCTGATTATGCCAAATGTTTAGATATTGATAGACAATTGACTAGTTGTCTAATTGATGTAATGTCACCAACAATCTTACCACAAATTGTTGGTTTTGAGCATGCCCATGAAATTTGGGGTTATCTAATGAGTAGGTATCTGTCTGTATCATGATCACACATCCATGAGATGAAATTTAAACTATTGAATGCTAAGAAAGATTGTTCAATGGATGAATACTTGGGGAGAATAAAAGACTGTTGTGATAAATTGATGGCTGCAGACTATCCAGTTACAGAGGAAGATCTTGTTCTTTACACTATTAACGAATTATCTCATGAATACTCATCTCTTAAAACTGCTCTCAGAACAAGAACCCAGCCAATTATGTTCTCTGAGTTACATGCTATGCTTAGGTCAGAAGAAATGCATGTTAACAAAGAAATTGGTACATCAGAAGCAACCACTGCCTTGCTAGCAGTAGATAAGAGAGCTGAATCCACCTCCAGTACTTCAAATGCCAACCCTACCCCTCAACGGAGTAATATGTACAACCCTAATCAAATGTCTCAAAACTTTCAGAGTTTCAGAAACAATGGGAGAAATAAAAATTCAAGAGGGAGAGGCTATGGGAATGGAAGAAATTTTAACTCCAATAATAGGATAACTTGTCAAATTTGTGGTAAGGGCAACCATTCTGCCTTTGAGTGTTATCATAGATTCAATCAAAACTATACACTTCCTATTCCCACTACCTTTCCTAATCACAACTCCCATCCTAATACCAACCATTATGCTTCTTTCTCCTATACCCAAAATCAACACCCAAATCAAACCATGAACTCAAATGCCTTTCAATCAAGCTTTCCTAATACACCCCCTATAATCCAAGACCTGTAACAACTACACGTAACCATAAATATCTAGCACCACAAACAACAACTTGGCCTCATCTTTCTAACTCACCTTTTGCAGACCAAAGCTATAATGATCAATCATTTTCACACTATCCTGATAATTCTTTACTACTAGACTCAGAATTTCAACCTCGAGCCTACATAACTCAACACCAAAACCCTAAAATCTCTTCAACACCTAAATGGATCTTAGACACAAAAGCAACAAGTCATCTCACAAACTCTCTTTCACATCTTCATAAATCCACGCCTTACAATGGATCTGACTCAATTACTATAGGTAATGGTACACATATTCCCATTCACAATATTGGAGATGGATTACTTCCCACTCCAAACCAGCGTTTAGTACTTTCCAAGGTTCTTCATGCACCTCACATCAATCACAACTTAATCTCTGTGCATCAGTTAGCTAGAGATAATCATTGCAAAATCTCTTTTAACTCTGAAGGATACAATGTTCAAGATCTATCAAGGCTCATGTTCCCAGGGTTTGTACTCTTTTCCAAATGATCTATCCCATCTCATCTCTCAGAGAATAACCAAATCCACTGGTTTAGTCTCTACCATCTCTTCACCACACCACATTTGGCACTGCAGATTAGGCCATCCATCCATTTCCATTATCTCCCATCTCATAAAACAACAAAAACTACCATTCTTACCCTCCTCAACCTCTTCTTCTTCTTCTTGCATTTCTTGTTGCATCTCAAAAAGTCACAAACTCCCATTTTCATTATCCACTACATCTTCTCCTCATCCTCTTCATCTCATCCATACTAATGTTTAGGGCCCCACTAAAACACCCTATATCACTGGATTTAGATACTATGTTCTCTTTATTGATGACTTCTCAAGATACACTTGGGTTTATCCTCTCAATACCAAAACATAAGTTTACTCCAAATTCCTTAAGTTTAAATCTCTAGTGGAACATCAATTCTCTCATAAAATTAAGATCCTTAGATCTGATAATGGGACAGAATTCCTCAATAATCCCATGAGTAATTTCTTGGCTACAAATGGCATTGTCCATCAAAGATCTTGCCCTCATACACCTGAGCAAAATGGACTCAGTGAAAGGAAACACAGACATCTCATTGAAACTTATCTAGCTCTTATACATTAAGCTTCTCCCTCACCTTCTTATTGGACTAAAGCTCTTCTTACATCAGTCTACCTTATTAATAGGATGCCTACACCTGTTCTTCATCTCACCTCTCCTTATGAAAAACTCACTGGTTCAAATCCAGATTACTCTTATTTTAAAACCTTTGGATGTGCATGTTTTCCATAGCTCAAACCTTACAGATCCTCAAAACTTGAACCTACTTCTAAACTTTGTGTGTTTCTTGGTTAGTCATTAGACTCCAAAGGTTACAGATGTATAGAAAAGTCCAGTGGTAGAGTCTTTATCTATAGACATGTCAAGTTCTTAGAACATGTTTTTCCATTTGCTGATACATCCACTACCTCATCTAGCAATCCTACTTCTATTTTACCTGTGTCTCCTCACTCACCTCAATTTGATTCATTTCTAAAAAATGAAGATGGATAACCTTCATCTCCTTTTTCTCATACCACATCCTCTCTATCTCACTCCAATAAGGCTTCTACATCATCCATATCCTCTCCTTCTTCTCATACAATTGCCGCTCCTACTGTTCAAGATGAAGAAAGAGAAAAAAGAAATCATTAGAGATAGAGAGAAGAAAGAGGCAAAAAGAAAAAAAAATGGGTTCGGACATAAATGCCTTTATTTAAAAGCATGTGACATGCACATGTTAAACGGTTCTCAGAAAAAAATTAAGGGATTTAGACGACGGGGGTAATTGCAGTCGTTTACAAAATTTTAAGGGTAAAAAGAAAAAAATTGAAAGAATGTGAGAAAAAGTATAAATATGGACAAAGTTCAGGAGGCACAAGTATAATTAATCCTAATTGTTAAGTATATGAATTTCAGCCAATTAAATATATGCAAATATAATACTGTCAGCTAGTGAACCACACTACCAGCGAGCGAGTGAGAAATATAATATTGATTTCTAGGAATAGCTTAATTGGGTCCTGCTATTGTTTCTTGTGTACGGCTACTCTTGCAGCAAATTGAATCTCAAGTAGTAAATTTAAAAAATTTATACTTTTTTAGACACTTTAACGGGTAAAGAACCCCAATAGACCTTAAATCATCTTAATTTGATCGGTTTAGTCCTTAAATTAATAATTGGACTAATTTAATCATTACCTTAAGTTTTTTGTCAAAATTAACTGCACTAATAATTTAGAGGCTATAAAAGCTAAAAAAAAAAGATTTTTTTGTTAATTAATTTTTACTCATTTAACATTTTTTTTTTCAAAGTTGAAAAATCAATTTTTTTTTGTTAATAAAAGGTAAAACCTATGAAACTAATCCAGAATTGTAAAAATTTTGAGTATTTTTATTTAAATTTGGATAAAATATTATTTTTTTTATCAAATTTTATAGCACCCATTTTATTGGGATAAAACTAAGATTAATTTTTCTTTCATTTTGTTTATTTAAAAACAATCAAGTGGGCGTTTTAAAATCCTCAAATAATTTTTTCTTCTATTTACAGTTTTTCTATTAAAAAAACTATTTTTTCTATAATAGAAAAACCATAAACATTCTACAAAACATTTTCTATTATTATTTCATTTATAGTTTTCTATTAAAAAAGAATAACATTAAAAAAATTATAATGACAGATTGTTCTATTATTATGGAGGTAGAATTTAGTAGTTTTGCGATACGATATCCTTTGATTTTAGTAGTTTTGTGATACGATATCTTTTGTTTGTGTGAGAAATTGTTTTCGGGTGCATATTCGGATAGTAATTAGCATTAGCGAGGGTGACAATTTTAGAAATGATACGAAATTGACCTGAAAACACGTTGTATTGTGAGCATTCATTTTTTACATGAAGTAGTGTCGTATCGTGTTGATGTCAAAATTATGAATCGTCTTATCACGTTCGTATCAATTCGTTTTTTTACACGAACTAGTGTCGCGTTGTGTTGGTGTCAAAAACACGATTACACAATCAGATGACTTATAATTTTGACACCAACACGATAATACTTCGTATAAAAAAGTGAATGCTCATGATATAGAAGGTCAATTTCGTGTCATTTCTAAAATTCTCACCCTAACTAATGCTCATTGTTACCCAAATATGCACCTTGAAACAATTTCTGATACAAACAAAAGATATCATATCATAAAAAAAGAAAAAAATACTACAAAAACAAAAATATATCATATCAATAAATTTCAACTACACAATAATAGTGAAGATTTCTATATAGAGCACTCTTAGGGTTTGTGTTTCGTGCTTTAGTTGTACAGACCTTCAGCTAGTTGGACTTAAATTTGAAAAAAACGAATAGGTTCGGAGTGTGATAATTGATTAAATTAATTCGTAAGATTCCAATAAACCCGTATTTAATTAGAGTCTATATAAACCAAAGTAAATCAACCCCTAAACATGCATCTATGTGTGTGCGTGTGTTAAACCATAAATAGATGAAGCATGTGACACAAAGTTAAGGAAAAATCCCCTTTCGAGTAAAACCTATTATTTCAAGAGCTTTAAAGAATTTACAAGACCATTGACTTACATACAACTTGATAATTGCTCACAAGTGTAACGCACGGTGTCTTTGTCAAACCTCCAAAGCAATGGCTAGAAATACAATAGACACAGAAATATCCGCAGGTGTCGGTTCTGATGTCGTCGGCTGGAACTTTCCCTTTTTAGGAGGGCAACAATGAAGATTAGAATGACTTTTCCACAAGGGTTGAACAAACTCAAAGTTGTGTTCTAGAGTTTCAAAAGGATACACAAAGGTTTGGCAATGATGTGTGAATCAAAACATGAGTTTGGGAACTCAAAAAGGTGAAGACTATAGCTAATAGAACTCTCGAAATCGTCTTTGCAAGTCTTGCAAAACAACTCCCCCGAAGTTCGCTTTTATAAGGAAACCAAAAAGAGTTTTAAAATTCTTGAACTCTATCCAGCGTCAGGTACCCCAAACCGATTCGGGTGTACCGCGAACCGATTCATCCCCCGAACCGGTTTGGCCTTCAGTTCGCAAAAAATCGCTGGAACATGGGGCATAAATACTTAGCATTTTTCCAAGTCTTTTTCTTAGAATATTCTCTATTTTCAAAGGGGCATAACTTCTTCACCGTAGCTCGGATTAAGGTGTCGTTTCTTCCAATGTCTTCATTGCGAAGAGCTATTCAAATTTCCAGTTGATCGGTCCTCCGAACGGTGGCTATAAAATTACTAAAATCCCTTGAACTTCCATATCTTGCCTTCTTTCACTGTTTTGACTTCTGTTGCGTACCACTTGCATTAAGTACCTAAAATCCTGGAACGTGAAGTCATTGAGGCAGATGTGGGATAGATGATTGAGATAATCAATGCTTGATTCCCAAAATTCAGATTGAGATCGTCGTGTGAGATCGTGAAGAGACGTGCCAAATGTAGCGGCGTACGACATACATAAACTGTAAGATATCGGACATGAGAAAAATGTCCTTATAAAATTTTGACAAGATTTTTCTTGTAATTAGGGTGGGTCTAGTTACCTACGCCAAGCTCCCTACTGCAATCTACATTAAATCAGCTCTCGACTCGATCTGTCATTTCAGAGAAAGGTTGTTTCTCACACCCTATCTATGGCTCATAAGTTTTTTTTATCACGTAGGACACCACACAATACTACATGCATTATATCATTACCAATGATTTTTATGGGTCCTATTTAAGAAGGAATTTTAAAACAGTTTAAAATTATTTGAATTTTATTAATATGATAAAATATTCTTTTCATAAAAATAAATTTTCGGACTTAATTTTAAAGTTAAAGTTTTTTATTTATTTAATTTGTGTGATACGTATGTACGCATGCTTGGCTCCATTTATTCTGGTAGCATCTGTTATATATCCATATAATATGGAGCCATATGGAGATGGCAAAAAGACATGTATGATATTTTTGACATTTCATGCTCATGCATGAAATGTCATGCTAAAAGGTGTTTTTTTTTTAATAAATAGATATAGATTTTTTTTAACTATTTTTTTTTCTTTCTTCTTTTTATTTTTTTATGAGCTGGGTTTTTTTTATCACGGGGGCAAATTTATCGCCGTGCCCTCGACACGAGTATTCGCTAGTATTATATATATTGTACACATATCTTGATTTATTATAATATATATATACATTATCTTAGAAAGTCTTATGATCTAGCCTTAATTGTTGGCATGTATTCCTATACACGATTTGACCTTAGCAGGTCATAAACCCTGACTTGCCGATTTGACCATACATTTCATATCTTTATATTATATAAATGTGTACCTGTTTGCGTGCACTCCTTTTATAAGACACAATCTTGATTTTTGGCCTTATCCTATTCAAAACGGTGTCGTCGGATTTTATTATCCCAGCGGTAACATTATAAACCATTTTTCGCCCACTGATTTTGACTAAGGAACAAGCGGTTTTCAAATAAAACAACGTCACTCTATTTCCCACAACCGTAATATTGGTATAGTTAGTAATAGCTGGCTTCGAAGTGTTTTGAAACGACTGGGTTCATAAAATGATATCATGTGTTTGGTTTAGTGTGTTACAGCTGTATTTGCAACGTGTCAATCAGTTAAGCTACAATTGTGTTTTTTATGGACCTTCGATCATATTTTTATCAATGACTGGTGTTGATTTGTTGCAATCTTTGTGCTATTATTATTAACCTATCACAGCATACTTGTGCACTTTATAAATTCAGACCTTTGGGTCTCATTTTTGTTAACCAAGAAAATTAATTTTTGCACCCAAACTCTGCCAAATGTTTTTTAGAGAGAGAGAGAGTTTACATCTTCTACATAGATTTTTCACTTGTGTACGTTTAAAGAAATAATATCTTCCATGGATTATTTTTTAAAACTAACGCTACAATTTTTGTTTATGTGTGTATGTTTTTTTTAAAAAAACGTTTTTTGATAACTTTTTTAAATTGTTTTAAACTCTCTTAGGCCCTGTTTGATAGAAAACTTGGAATAGAGGTGGAATGGAAAGTTTTGTCCTGGAAAATTTTATCCATGCAAATTTTGACCAGGAAAATAAAATTTTGGACTGTTTGATAGCTTAAATTTGCATGCTGGCAAATTCTGTAATTTCCAAGTTTTTGTGTTTGATAGACAGAATTTGCCTACTAGAAAACAACAATACTCCTAGTTTTGGTGTTTGATAGCCAAAATTTGTCATGGAAATAGAGAGTTTTGTGAATACATAAATTGTCTTATTTTGTTAATTGTCCACTTTTTTGTTATCCTATATATTTTAATACTTATCATTATTTTCCAATTCATTTTCAGGACTAGCAGGTGGCAAATGATTTGGATTAGTATTGCAGTTGGAATAAAAATAAATCTTTATTATTGATGAGAGCACATTGAGTTGGACATAAGGTTGTTGACAGTTGTTTTGTAACGAGATTTAAAAAAATAATAAACTATAAATTTAAAACTCGAAATAAAACATTACAACTGACATAATAAAAATAATTAACACATAGAAAAGAAAGTTGCATATTTATTAATTACTTCGTGGTTTCCTGGTCAACCACGGATCGAAACATAATGCATTCCCATCACCCATCAACATGTTTGGTAGATGTTGTACAAAATCCATTGAGGATTCGTCCATTTTGTAGTCCGGCAGTTCCGGATCTGATGCATAAATTGGATCGTCGAGTTCAGTATTTATCAAATTCTTACAATGCCAGCGCATTAATCTTTTTTCCATCTGTTCAATTTCTCGTTGTAGTAGACGGATACATCTCTCACTGTCTTTAGTTGGATCTTTGCAATAATTTGCAGATTTTGCTTGTGGTATCGGTAAATCATGACAATTACAGTAGCACTCTAAATCGCATCGTCTATCATATAACCTAGGCCATTTCAAATGATCATCGCATGGTATATTAGCTTTAGTTGGAGGTAACCATTTCATCACATGCCCAACATCACCTAAAAAATGTAATGTGCATATAGGCATGTTTTCAAAAACCCTTTTCTCCCCAAACCAACTCCCTCTGTGGGGATCTTCGTAAATTCCTGGGTTAGTCAAAACGGGTGCAACATCGTCAACATGACCAACGTCATATGATGTCGATGCTTTAGATTTACTCTTGTTCCTCATGGGATCTTTATTTCTGGCTACCATGTTTGGGCTAAAGTAATCCAGACATCCTTTACTGGGGTTAAAATCGTCATTTTGTCTATGGTTTGTCATTTGATAGTGAGTGATATGAAATGAACTACCGTCTTCTTTATACTTGTATTAGACTTGCACTGTTGAAAGTAATGGGACTGAATTAGTAATGACTTGGACTGTTAAAGCACATGGGTTCATATATCTATATTGCGCTTTTCAATCACATGACTCTGCAATATGTGGTTGAAAGTAATGGGACTGAATTAGTAATGAATTGGACTATTAAAGCACATGGGTTCATATATCTATATTGCACTTTTCAATCACATGACTCTGCAATATGTGGTTGAAAGTAATGGGACTGAATTAGTAATGACTTGGACTGTTAAAGCACATGGGTTCATATATCTATATTGCGCTTTTCAATCACATAACTCTGCAATATGTGGTTGAAAGTAATGGGACTGAATTAGTAATGACTTGGACTGTTAAAGCACATGGGTTCATATATCTATATTGCGCTTTTCAATCACATGAGTCTGCAATATGTGGTTGAAAGTAATGGGACTGAATTAGTAATGACTTGGACTGTTAAAGCACATGGGTTCATATATCTATATTGTGATTTTGAAATGCTAAATATTCAAGTTCATAATATAAAAGGATGGTTACAATCTTTGATAATCCCACAAAACATTACATCCCAAAAGTTCACTACAGTAAAGCGTACACAAACCTAATATGTAGAGCAAAGTTTGAACAAAACATTACATGCGATAATAAACTATCCGATAATCCCACGTCCAGTAGCATCAAAACGAAATACGTGGAGATAATATCAAAGCATAATAGTAGCAACGCATAATAGTGAGTAATAGTTAATAGACCATCTGATCAAGGCAGATTACGGAGCTTGTTGTAAGCCCATGTACGTGCGAATGAAAAGTCAGAGAATCCCATAAACACTCGTCCTAGTCCATTATCGCCCTCAAATAAAGACATCATTCGCATGACATTCTCATCGTCCATATCCATACCCACTAGCTTGTCAAGGATACCCTGCCAGTTAACGTGAGTTTGAGAGTCAATTGCAACTTGAAGCTCCATTGCGGTGGCAATCTGCTTCGACGACTGTGCAATGACTGACATAGCTTGGGCACATTCTTCCTGGGGGTTCACACGGCGACGACGAGGCTTTCCATTAGGCCCCTGACCCTTACGCTTTGCAGTGTGCCCACTCGATTATTGGGTGTCGGTCTCCTGGCCACCCGGTGGTTGGGTGTCCGTCTCATGCGCAACGGTTGCTTCAGTGTCAGTGTCTATGCACGCTTCAGGAGTAAACTCCACATCTTCTATCCCCGTACCATCCATAGGTGAGAACTGATCTGCCCCGGATATTGCATTATCACCTGTAGCTGTGTCATTCCCGAAGATTATTTGTAGCTCGTCATAGTACATACATTTTCTTCCTCTCATCTTCCCTCCCTCTGGTTTACCCTGTAAAAAATGTAGTAAGTCAATCCAACATATTCCTAAACTGAATTATAAATTTTTTATTTGTAAGTTAAGTCAATTGAACAATTTGTACTAATCGCGATATAGTCAGCCCATACACTAGCATCTGCAGTTACACCACCACTATTTATGTCATAACCGAATCCACTAACTTGCAACAGCTCATGGAACTCGACATATTCCTTTTTCAGGGTTTTCAATCTCGATCTCACATTCTTCTCCGCGACGCGAATATGGCATCCTTCTTCGACAGTATCTATAACAACCTTAATTTGTGCGGCAGTAAATCCATTGTCTACCCTTTGCCGCCCTGTGAGGACCTGGGCACAAAGGGAATGGATGAGGAACCCATCCATGAGCTCACTCCATCGCAAATGCGATTTCTTTTGGTTCACCTCAACTTGCGAAGATTGCACATCTACTGGTCGGTCTACATTATTTGTATTTGGTTTTGGCGGGCGAAATGGGACGCGATTACGAATTTGCTCCATCGCTGTTCAATATATAAATATCAGTCATCAGTTCAAATTTTGTTATATATAGCACCATGATATCTATAGCCATGCAGTTTAGTTATCATATCAGTATTCAGTAGCAAATAATGCATATTGAGTATGCAAATTCAGTAGCACATCCAATAGAAAATAATGCATATCCGTAGCAAATTATGCAAATGATGCATATTGAGTAGCAAATAATGCAAATTCAGTAGCCCATCCAATGCAAATAATGCAAATTCACTAGCAAGTTCAGTAGATAATCCCACAAATTTAGTAGCAACTGATTATGCATATCGGTAGCATATTAGTACGCATATCCGTAGCAAATTCAAATCATTGGGAATAATGCATATTCGTACGCATATCCGTAGCAATTTCGTAACATTCAGACCTGAGTGACAGTATGCATTCATATCAGTATCATTTGGTATCAACATTCAAATCATCAGTATGCATAGGTCACTGGAAGACCATAGTAGAGTTATAAGGGCTGTAGCACCAGCTCATAACTTCAGGTTTGAGGAAGAAGCCATTTCTAGGTGCTCGCACTAGCATATGGTAAGTAAAAACTAAGTGAAAATTTAACCAGGCCTAAAGTCTTTTCCTGGTGGTTTATGCCTGCCCAATGCAATTCGACCCAACCCAGCCTAGATAATACAATTTGAAGAATGATACTCTGTTTAGAATCTTAATAATATTCAGCAAGTTTAACATCAGAATTGAGTTAATGGGGAATCAAATGAAAAACAGTAATTTACGTGTAGATGTCTTGATTCTTAGTAGCAGTGTAGATGTCTTGATTCTTGGTAGCAGTATCCAGAATAGTATGCACTCATCAAATCTGCTAGCATACCATTATGGTAATATCATGGAAAATCCAAAAAGAAATAGCAAATAAGAACCTAGACTATCTAATTTAATGTTACATACATCAGGTTCCACTCTTCCTAAATATATATGATCAAAAGAGCAAAATGGGAACAATTAGCAGCTAACTATTTGTTATAAACTTATGGTTATCATCTCTTTTTTGACAAGTAAATTTATGATCATCATCAAACATACAAGAAACTCAATGCAATCCACAGTGACACCTGTTTTGATAATTTCACTCCATTTTAAAATGTACCAACCACTACAATTACACGATCGACTAATATATATATATATATAGAGAGAGAGAGGGGGATGCTCCCAGGAGAAAATTAATTAAGGTAGTTCGCACCTTCTCCTAACAATTCTAATTTTTTACTCACTCTGTCCCAAATTAATAATACTGCTTCCCTTTTTGGGCCGTAACTAACGAGCCAAATTCCATGATAGTAAACAAATTTTAATCTTGGCCATAGATTGTGGGAATCCTTAAAAACCATCGTTTTATATAGCGATTATTATTTTGGGATGGAGGTAGAATGTTTTTTAACACAAACAAACTATGGCATTGATTAAAATGAAAAAGGTACAGACAAATGTGCACAAGCTGTTCCACTTGGAATTATCAATAACCAAACCTTGAATCTGTACAAAAAAAGCTGCACGAAACCCTCAAGGGATCTATACCTCCCTATACAAAAAGCCCAACTCTAAAATACAGCTTAACAAATACACATTCCAGTTCATGTTCCAAAAATAATAGAAAACAAAATTTCAGCAAGATATAGAACAAACTAGCCCAAGTAGTTGGCATATATATGATCTCCAACTCAAGAAGGTAAGGTTCTGGAAGAAACAAAGGGCGGATTTTTTTTTGTGGGTGCATGGGGGTGGTGAGGGGTGCTGGCCTAGGGTGTAGCCCAGGTAAAATAAAAATCCTTGTCAGTGTTCTCTAAAGCCGGGGTGGAACAAAATAAATTGCCTTGGCCCAGACCATTACACTAAACTTAAGCCCAAAAGTTGGAACAACATATGTTTAACCAAAATGCATAAAGCATTTCATACATGCATATATTATAGATAGATTTCCAAATTGGTTATTAAAGTTCCTAGAAGCATATCAGTATGCATATGATGCATATTAAAGTAGCAAATGGTGCATACTAAAGTAGCATATCAGTATGCAGAATAGTATGCACGCGATTGCAAATCTGGTAGCATACCATTATGAGTGGCATATCAGTAGCAAATGCTGCATAATATGTAGCATACCAGTAAAAAAAAGATACCAAATTACGCAAATGATCCAACTCTACTAATGCAATATCAGTAGCCAAGAATGCAATTGTCACTAGCAGCATATCAGTATGCATATGATGCATATTAAAGTAGCAAATGGTGCATACTAAAGTAGCATATCAGTATGCAGAATAGTATGCACGCGATTGCAAATCTGGTAGCATACCATTATGAGTGGCATATCAGTAGCAAATGCTGCATAATATGTAGCATACCAGTAAAAAAAAGCTACCAAATTACGCAAATGATCCAACTCTACTAATGCAATTTCAGTAGCCAAGAATGCAATTGTCACTAGCAGCATATCAGTATGCATATGATGCATATTAAAGTAGCAAATGGTGCATACTAAAGTAGCATATCAGTATGCAGAATAGTATGCACGCGATTACAAATCTGGTAGCATACCATTATGAGTGGCATATCAGTATGCAGAATAGTATGCCCGTGATTACAAATCTGGTAGCATACCAGTATTCAAATAATTCAAATCATGAGTATTCAAATCAGGATGCATTCAAATCATTCAAATGCCTATGCATTTCAATACCAAAACAGAGCATTATTCAAACAGATTAGTATTGGCCATTTCAGTATTCAAATTAGCATACCTACATTTACATACTGATTTCCATACTACAAAATAGGAAAGGACTCATTATTCAAATCATTCAAATCATCAATATGCATTCAAATCATCAGTGTGTATTCAAATAGATCAGTACTCAAATCAGGATGCATTCAAATCATTCAAATGACTATGCATTTCAATACCAAAACAGAGCATTAGTCAAACATATTAGTATTGGCCATTTCAGTATTCAAATTAGCATAACTACTTTTACATACTGATTTCCATACTAGAATTGGCCATTTTAGTATTCAGATTAGTATTGGCCATTTACATTGGAGCAAATTATGCCAGGTGCTCCATGAGTCACTAATATATTAGCTCATGTATATTAGTAAAGTTTGGGAGAAAATTAGATATAAAGACATAATCCGTAGTAGAGAAGAGTACAAGAAAATAGTAAAGGTCTCATGTCATTCATTACATCCCTTACATCACTACAAAATAGTAAATTAAACAGTGCATCATAAGTTTAATATCCGGGGTGATTCAGCACCATTACATCATAAAAAAATAAATGAAAACAGTAAAGGCCACTAGCAGAATAGTATTTAAAACTTGTAGCTTCTTGACGACCACCAAGCTACGCCTAATGCCATGATCGTCGACACTTGGGGGTTCTCGTACAAGAGGTGATGATTGACTAGATATACTCGACGTTGCTTGCTCACTATGGGGATTGAAGGTTGCGTAGTTTGCATCCATGCCTTCAAGAGAAGGCTTTGTCCAACCCAAAATTTTTTGACATTGGGGGCACGTGTAATACAGTCGTCCCTGGTTATGGTTTTTGTCAGACAATGTAACCTTAACTTGAGATACCACACCATATGAGCATTTCTTTATTTGATACCGTAAAAGTAGAAGACCCGATATGTTTGATGAAGGCATATTTGAAAAATCCACCAGATTCAACCTAAAATTAGAAAAGAAAGAATACATCATAACAAAATGATATCATTACTCGTAGTGAGAAGTATCATTATGGTTCGCATCATATTGTTGCCACATCAAATTAGCTATTGCATTTCTCTTCTCAGTCCATGCAACATCAGTTGTGAATGTTATATGCTCATTCATAGGTATTTCTGGCACATTTAGGGGAGGAGGGGTAATGTCATCATCATCATCATCACTGTCCTCGTCCCCCAAGCATTCATCCTCAACATCAACAATCCTCAGGAAATTGTGAATGGAACAACAAGCTACAACAATCTTCGCTTGAATTTCAATCCCGTGGAAAGGTTGATGCCTTAGATACGCAAACCTTTTTTTCAATAACCCAATCGACCTCTCAATTACATTACGGAGAGATGAATGCCTAAAATTAAACAACTCCTTACTATTCTCAGGTCGTTGTCCTTCCACATCCCGTCGATGATAACGTGTTTTCCGAAATGGGGATAGAAACCCAGGTACCAACGGGAATCCAGCATCTGCGAGGTAGTATTTACCTACGCATATTTTAAATAAAATGTGTTACTATACCTATTCATATATTACTAATGAAAGTTACTTATTTTTAAACATACCTAATGGAACGGTCAATTTATGCCCCTGTCGTTGAATCGCACTACGAAGTAAGCGACCATCATGTGCTGATCCCTCCCAACCGGAGAGGACAAACGAGAAGCGCATATCAAACGTACATGTGACCAAAACATTTTGCGAAATTGCCCCTTTCCTATTGCGATACCTCGCTTGGTCGGCGGTAGGAACCAAAGCAGATATGTGGGTACCGTCAATTGCACCAACGGCATCCTAAATGGATTGAAAGCAATTTAATAATGGGAAATTCATACGTAAAGTAATAAAAGTAATTAATGAAACTATCCTAACCTCGAAGTAATGATACCAAGGTAGGTCCTTGCCATTGTCATAAGAGGAATTCGTTGGACTTGCATTAGTAACTAAATCATTGAACAAGTCAAGGCATGCTCGTAAAACTCTATGGAAGTAGTAACTAATGGTTTGACCAGATCTAAAGAAAGTCAGTGTCTCGGAAACATATCACTCGTCATGTCCAACGGTGTTAAGGAACATTGCGACTTGTTCCTCAACCTTAACTGAACGATTGTCAGTCAGTCCATATGTGCGTAACCTAATACAAAGTCTTTCAAATGACCCTATGTTCATCCGAAGTTGTGCGTGGCATACCCGGTCACTCATTCTGAATATTCGATATAATGCAATTTCCCGATCGGTGTCCCAGTTTCGATGGGGAGCCCTAACTAAGAGATGGTCGCGACTCCTCATATATTGGAAAAGCGCAATTGCTCGCATGACCAAGGTCCAAAACAAACCTCGTTGTTATTGCATGTGCTTTGAGCCAGCGCTCGACATTTCGTTAGTAAATTCCTATGTCAACAATAATAAATTAAACTTTTAATCCCCAGTTTGTAAACATCGTTTTATTTCTTACCAAACCATACTTTAATAATATAAAAATTGGTAAGAGCTCTTATTAATCCAACAATAAATAACATGATTTAAAACATAGAAGGAAATAAATTTATACCTAATGAGTAGCTATCCGAGGAATCCGAATCCGAACAAACCTGTTTTGTTACAACATGATAAAACAAACTACATTATATTAGTGGACATAAATGGAATAAAATATAATATTATTGCGCTATTATAACAATATTCCTATTTTTGTACTCATATTGCGCCATCATAATGAGACATTTTCAACTTAAACAAATACACATACCTTTCTCCTTTTATCTAGTTAGTTAATATACGGTATTTGTAACACAATAATTTTTTTTATAAAATATTTTTTACTCATCTCACTCTATCATTATAATGTGCATATTTCACCATTTGAACATCACCATTTCATTATAAAATAAATACTCATAAAAAAAACAGATCCATTAAAAAAAATCAACAAATGTTGGAGAATCACAACAGCAGCCAAAGCAACATCTTGCAAAAAATGCTACCTCTAAAGCAAACAAACCAAACCAGAAGAAACACATACACAACAGCCAATGAATGGTGGAGAAACACACAACGACCAAAAATGGTGGAAAAAAACAGGTCTGATTTTTACCTCAACAAATGTGGCTCCATTTGTTTTCTCACCCCTTGGCATAAATGATGATGGAATCAGCTCACCTCTTCAAGATCGGTTTCAATGCCTCCAACCACTACCGTCAAATCACCTCGAATGAAGGTAAAAACAAGAAAGTTTTGCCAGGCCATTTGTTTCTTTGGGGGGGGGGGGGGGGGGAAAGAAATGGATTCCGAGTATTTCGGGAATTGGAGGTCACGTGCTCGGTTTTGTGGAATTGATTTGCAGGGGAAAAAACGTGTACCAAATGGAACAAAAGATGGAATTTGGAAGGAATTTGGGCATTTGCCATGGCAAATGCCCTCTATCAAACAGGGCCTTAGGGTTCATTTGTGTTCTTAAATTTTTTTTACAAAAAACAAACCCTACATATTTTCACTACGAATTTGTGAGATTTTTTTTTAATAGTGGAATCTCTATTCTTATGTGTTTAGATATGTTTTCTAGACCTTTGTGTGAATAACTTGATAATTTTTTGTATATAATTTTTTTATATACTGGTTCCATCTCACATAGCCGTGGTATATCAAGAAACTCCTTTAAAGGATTAAATATTTTGCTACTTTTGTGAGAACCATTTCACACAACTTTTCAGAATTTATGTTTAAATCTGTTATGTTTCTCTAGATCCATCTTTAATCTATTTAGTGTGTAAGTTTGAACTATATTGTACACACAAATCACGACTGTGTGTATTTTGATTTGCTAACCCTTTTTCTAAGTTCTTACTTTATTAAAAGTGCTATTTTAAATCACATCTAAAAATGTTAAATTAAAATAAGGTTAGATCTAAAAGGTTTAGAAAGTTAAACCTATTCTGCTTAAGGACCAAAATTGAAAGATAAAAATATTGACTGTCCTCATTATTCTAATTAAACCTTACCTGACTTCGAATCAAGGACTCTAGAACATAACTATTAAGAAATTGCATGCTAAATTGATTAAATTAATCTGGCTTTAATCTAAGCGAAATTTTTAAAAATGGAATTGTAATTTTGTCTTGTACTTAACTTGCTATGTTTTTTCGTCAAATATTGTGTGTGTATATTCTATTTTAGAATATTTGTGTTCTAGATTTTGCTTTCCTTATTTGAATTTATTTGTGGCACAACATTCTTTCAAGTACTTAGAACACGTAGGCACAAACTATTGTAAATATCTTGCCATATCTGATTGTTCTTATTTTTGAATAGATTTTTTCTGAAAATCAGTTTAAATCAATGTAGATTGATTTAAAAGAAAGAAAGAACATAAGATTTGTTCTTGATATCTAAAATATTTGAAACTTGTTGCATTGCAATCGATTTGTATCATTAAGTGTGTGTGTCATTTAGGATAGCACACAACACACAAATACTTCACTAAGAACTAGGACACAATAGGCACTGATCTGAACCTGAGCTAAGGACAACAAGAGGGAGAAGCTGTGACGTAAAGAACTCAAAGTCAACAAAGATAGACTAAAGGGAGATCAGAAGAAGTAATCAAGGAGATCTTGGTTTAGGTGAGGTAATAGCTATATATATCTACTTTATGTTGTCTTATTTGATATTTGTATAATCACTCCTATTTCAGTTTGGTTTTAGTGGAAGTAGACTAGGTTAACTCTTAGGAGAGTCCGTCATTTTTTTCGAGGAAGGATTTTTGCGACGTAAAATAAATACCGCATGCTTTACATTTTCAGCATCTCACCTCATATGAAAAAGTAGGAGTTAAAACTGGAAACCCACTTAATAAAACTGAATCGATTATTATTTTGTAAATCACTTAGGTTAATCTTAGATAATAATTTGGACTTTTAATTGACTTTGCGAACTTAAATCTGTTTTAATAAAGTTAACAATTCAAGAAAAGTTTTAATTGGTCCCTCCTAGAATAACCTATAAAACTCGTAGGTAAATTGCGTTTACTCATCAACTCTTTTACGTTCGTACTTGAGTCTTGTATGCTATGCCCTCCACTGAAGTGTTTTCAAGTGGAATCAGATCTAGACTTTAAAAAGATCTGTATTTATAAAGTTTCGTTAAATTCATTTTACCTTGTTTTTAATGGAAGATTTTAGTCAGTTGCTTATGTTAGGAAATTTCAGTAGACCTCCTATTTTTGATAGCACAAATTTTTTCAACTGGAAAATTAGAATGGTAGCATTTATTTAAGGCACATTAGGAGATGGTGTTTGGGATTTAATTGAAAATGGTTATAAGCATCCTGCTATTCTTATAGCAGAAGGTAGCACTATTTTAGAAAACTTAAAACATCTAAATTAAGTGTTGATCACAAAAAGATAAGCAACTTCAACAATAAGGGAAAACATGTTATTTTCATGAGTGTGAGTGAGACTCAATTGAAACGCATATGTCATTGCACTACTAGCAAAGACGATTGGGATACTTTCGTAATTGCGCACGGGGTGACGATAGGGTGAAACAATGTAAAATGCAGATGCTGGTTGATCGAGGTGGAAACCGAGTGTCTGTATAGATACGCTAATCGTTGTTATCGACTTCTGACCATAATACAAAAGCCTAAACTTTAACTACACTCTTGTGCAGTATAATGGCTAGTTTAGGTATCGAATCCTCATGGAACTAGGACGAGTGAACGTGACGATAATGGTAAGACTGTTAACCCTAACTTGAATCTAAAAAGAAACAAAAAGATGATTGAGATGGAAAATAACTAATTAACTAAATGCACACTAAATTAAACTACTGCATTAACTATGTGAGCAAAATTAACAAACTAAGAATGACTTAATAAGAATGAAGGGAAAACAAGTTGGGAATACAATCCCCCAAACCCTAGTAAATTTACCGTATAGAATGCTAGAATTTTGAATTAGAAATTTAATTGAACCCAGTCTTTAGTACTCCCAAGCATTACATATATGGGGTTCAAGCCCGCATCATACATAATCAAAGGATGAATAAAGCAATGTCGCAATAGCTACACGCGCATCACATCTTTAAACACCACGGTTATCTAGGATCAATCGAGGTAAAAAGGTCTATGGTGGTTTTGACAACTACACAACATGATTCATTCAAATTTTAATTCAATACCTAGTCTCTACATGGCTAAATTACATCAGGTTGGGTTCATGCACACCAACCCTTAGAAATCTATCCTAACATGGTGCAATTAATTAAAAACATGAATCCTACATTGCATTTAATTGATTCAATAAGAAAAATATCTCTAAGCATGTATAAACGAATTGGAAACTCAGAAAATAAAGAAATGCTATAAATAAATTAACTACAAGATTAAGAAAGAAAGAAAGAAAGAAACAAACTCTATTTAAAGAAAACTTGAAATTTAATTAATAAAAGTACCTAATTGATGGATAATTATTTTTATGGTTCTAAGTTACTCTCCTACCCTCATCTCTATGAAAAACTATTCAGAACTCCCTTTTCTAAGTCATTATAAAGATACAAATACGTTTTAGAAGAGTTTGTAACATATTAGAACTCTTTGGACCAATCAACATTCAAGTGAAAATTCGCGCATCAGGTACCCCGGACTGGTTCTGCATGTGGTTCTGGGGAACTTGCTGAAAATTCAACACTTAGAAATATTTTCATGCTTTCTTCTTTTCTTTCTTGGATTTTTTCTCAACTTCAAATGATCATAACTCCTTAATCGTATCTCGGATTTGGGTGCCATTTTTTACAGTGTTATAGTTGTTCCAAGATGTTAAACTTTCCAGTTGGACCTACCTTCGGGATCAGGTTACAGAATTATGAAAATGCACTTGAACTTGCCTTCCTAGCCTTTTTTTCATTGTTTCGATTTCTCTTTCGCACAGCTTGCATATTTTACCTGTAAACACATAAAAGAAACAAAAACACAAAATACTTGACAACGAAGGCTAGTAGAATAATTATGAGTTAAATCCATATCAATTGCACCACTTGGGTTCACAAAGGTATTGAAATAAAAGGGATAAATATATAATATTTATGCCTGGTCAAATCCCCATAACTTAGAACTTTGTGCATCCCGAGCAATGTAAAAGAAAAGGAATAATGTCACAACTCTTCTAAACACTTTATTGGGATAGAATACCCTTGTCACGGGCAAACGATTGCATTTAGCGGATGCAACAAGCCTTTGAACCCCTAGGCTACCCTAGTAGGACGAGTTGTGTCTCGTGAGGGTTTGCAGTGAATATACCCACAAAATTCGACTTAGACTGAATGAAAAATCAAAATACTTAAAAATTGTACAATTTAAACTTTCCAGAAAATGATTACCATAAATTCGTATTCAAAAGAGTCAATTTGTCATGTGTATGTGTGAAGCCGAAAATTAACCTCAAATTTTCACCGATTAATCACTACATTGCTTTCCAAAAATTCATTTTGATTCCAGTGCTCATGGGATGCTCTCACAAACGAATCACTCGAATTTTGCCTATTCTCTCGGTATGCGTATCATAAAGAGTAAATTCATTGAAACACGAATTCACGCATACTATTTTGAAAGGACGGAAAATATACGGTGAAACGATCTCTTCATCGAAATACGATTTTTGAAAAACGGGAACATTGCCTCTTATACACACAATTCAATCCTTCTTATTTATCTTTTAGTGTCTTAGCTCTCCACGCGATAATTAATTTAGCATTCCGGACTTGGTAGGACTTTTTAGGTTAAAGGTCTATTGGGTAACGTGGAAATGGTTGGGAACTTCGAAATTGGAAATTTTTTCTTATGCTGGACCTTAGTGCTTTTTCGGGCTTTTGCTCATTTTGTATTCTTTTTCCCTATTTTTTTCACTTTTTTTCTTTTCTTGCAATTTTTGTTGAGCATTTTTCTATCATTTTTTTTTCTTGCCCCTTTTTATTGCACTATTTGGACTTAGTTGATGACATTACCAATTTTCACAATTCCGGGCTACTTGGGTTTTTCGGGTTACCAAACGAAAAGGAAAAAATTTATTTGGCTCAATTGTGTCATCAAAAGGATAATTTTTCACATCTTTTTATGGCTAATGTTTTTTAGTAACAAACAATGCCCTACTTTATTGTCCGAATTACTTATTAATTTACCATATGCATCTCGAGATTAATTTATTTTAAAGATTTATAGTGCGCTTTTCGAGGTAACATCACAAATGTTTCCCGTAACTAATCAAAACAAAGAACTGAGATCATCAACAACTTATTTAAAATGCCGAATCCTAACTTTGAGTTATCCATTAACTCGGATTGATTTAAAAACTCAAAAAGATCGATAGACTCGAAATCTCACCAGGTTTTGTTAATCTCCACACTTTTCGTTAAGTCGTCAATTTTTGCACAATTTCCAATTTCGTCTTAGTACAATTGAGCTTTAACAATTTGAGACTTCAAATAGAATAAAGGTGATATTTTTGAAAATTTTAAATTCTAATTTTTATTCATTTTGAAGAAAAATATTTTTCGTTTTTCAAAATTTTTCAATTTTTTTTGCCATTTTAAAGATTTGTGAAGTTTTATAAAGACGCACTTGTCACCCCCCTAACTTAGACTTTTGCATTGTCCTCAATCAAAAGGACTAAAATCTAAAGAAAAAAAGGAATAAGTACGACAAATAAAATAAGAAAATTATCAAAATGCACCAAGACACTATATGACACTCATACATGGCTAAAAAATATAACAAAAATCACCCCATATGCGTCGGGGTGCGACGACCTCTAATCTCTCTATATAAGCTCACTCGACCCCTTGGGTGGGGAATGGTGTTCTTCTTGTCTCGCTCGTCTTCCTCACATCGTAAACCAAAAGTCGGAACAATTGGGAGTCGACCAAATAGAAAAACTGAACACCTCGAGGCATATGATGAATGAGGTGAGTGAAGTCAACGAGGTGCGCAATCACCTTGTAGCACAAATGGGTCGACCTGGAGAGAATATCAAAGTGAATTTTGGAATGGGATAGATTGTCCCTAAACTTGATAATGCATGGATCGAGCTCTAAATCGGATGATACACTAACCATGGCCTTGATTGCATCTAAGAACTCCAGTGGCATGGGTAGATGGTCACAAAGAAGGAAATCATCCATCCTATCTTTCCATGCGCTCTCTTCTAAGTGACAAAATGAGTCCAGTAGAGATTGGACTTTGATAGTGAATCTCTCATCCACCGGCTCGAATTCATTCTCAAAGTCCTTTAGGCTCATATCTCCTAACGCTCTTTCTTGTTCATTATTCGAATACTCCCTCTCACTCTCCTCCGAAGGCTTCTATGATGTAGAGGGATGGTTACTAGGAAGGAATTCATCTATTATTTCTTGCCATTCGCTCTCATCCAGCCTCTCCCTCATAATACTCATCATTTTTTTTGGATTTTTTTTAAGGTCAAATTCGGTATTAACCAACCTAACCTAAAGTTTACCTAATTCCCCGAAAATGGTGCCATTTTGAACAAGGTGGAAACCGAGCATCCGTATAAATACGCTAATCGTTGTTATCGACTTCCGATCACAATATAAAAACCTAAACTTTAACTACACTCTTGTGAAGTATAGTGGCTAGTCTGGGTATCGAATCCTCAGGGAACTAGGACGAGTGAACGTGACGACAAAGGTAAGACTGTTAACCCTAACTTGAATCTAAAAAGAAATAAAAAGATTATTGAAATTGAAAATAACTAATTAACTAAATGCACACTAAATTAAACTACTGCATTAACTATGTGAGCAAAATTAACTAACTAAGAATGACTTAATAAGAATGAAGGGAAAACAAATTGGGAATAAAATCCCCCAGACCCTAGTAAATTTATTGTATAGAATGCTAGAATTTTGAATTAGAAATTTAATTGAACCCGATCTTTAGTACTCCCAAGCATTACATATATGAGGTTCAGGCCCGCATCATACATAATCAAAGGATGAGTAAAGGAGTGTCGTAATAGCTACACGCGCATCACATCCTTAAACACCACGGTTACCAAGGGTCAACCGAGGTAAAAAGGTCTATGATGGTTGTGACAACTACACAACATGATTCATTCAAATTTCAATTCAAACCCTAGTTTCTACATGGCTAAATTACATCGGGTTGGGTTCATGCACACCAACCCTTACAAATCTAGCCTAACATGGTGAAATTAATTAAAAGCATGAATCCTACGTTACATGTAATTGAATAAATAAGAAAAATATCTCTAAGCATGTATAAACGAATTGGAAACCCAGAAAATAAAGAAAGGTTGTAAATAAATTAACTACAAGATTAAGAAAGAAAAGAATAAACTTTATTTAAAGAAAACTTGCAATTCAAACAATAAAAGTACCTACTTGATGGAGAATTTTTTTTATGGTTCTAAGATACTCTCCTACCTTCCTCTCTATGAAAAACTATTCAGAACTCCCTTTTCTAAGTCATTATAAAGATACGAATACGTTTTAGAAGAGTTTGTAACATATTAGAACTCTTTGGACCAATCAGCATTCAAGTGAAAATTTGCGCATCAGGTACCCTAAATCGGTTCTGCATGTACCCCGAACCAGTTCATTTTGTGGTTCTGGGGAACTTGCTAGAAATTCAACACTTAGAAATATTTTCATGCTTTTTTCTTTTCTTTCTTGGATTTTTCTCAACTTCAAATTATCATAACTCCTTAACCGTAGCTCGGATTTAGGTGCCATTTTTTACAGTGTTATAGTTGTTTCGAGATCTTCAACTTTCCAGTTGTCCCCACCGCCGGGATCAGGATGTAGAATTACGAAAATTCCCTTGAACTTTCCTTCCTATCTTTTCTTTCATTGTTTCAATTTCTCTTTCTCATCGCTTGCATACTTTACTTGTAAAACACATAAGAGAAACACAAAAAACGAAATACTTTCCAACGAAGGTTAGAAGAATAATTACGAGTTAAATCCATATCAATTTCACCACTCGGGTTCACAAAGGTATCAAAATAAAGGGGATAAATATATAATATTTATGCCCGATCACTGGTTCAACAATACAATATGTTAGTAATGAAAGATAACGAACTATTTGATGACTTATATATACGTTTGAATGATATCATTACCCAATTGCATGCAAATGGTATTGAATATTCTGATAAAGATGCGTGTGCTAAAATTCTAAAGTCCCTTGCCCCTAGATTTGACCGTAAACGCTATATCATTGCAGAAATTAATGATCCATCTCTCACACTAGAATTACTAAGCTCAAAATTACAAACTATGGAACTTGAATCAGCTTTTAGGAAGACTCTTACTTCTTATGCTAAGAATGATTCAACCAACTCTTCTAAAGTTGCTTTTAAAATTGCCTGTCCTAATAAAAATAAGTATAAGGTAATTCAACAGCATTCTGAGACGGACAATGAATCTGATACGGATTCAGATAAAATTGACAAGATTGACAATCAACTTGATCTTATGTCTTCTCAATTTAAGAAACTTTTGAAGCATATAAATTCTATTGCTAAAATACGTATGCAAGTGAATAATCAGTCTAGTCAGTTCAATCTACCCCATAACAAAAATTCAAATCAAAGTTTTGATTATGATAGTAGAAGTAGTAAGATTAATAAATCCGAATGGGCTTGTCACAATTGTGGAAAACTCAGTCACTTCATTGCTGAGTGTAGGTCTAAGCCACAGTACAAGCATCCTAAATAACACAAGGCGCATATAAAAAAATCTTAAGATGAATCTTCTGATTCTAAATTAGAAGATGACCAAGGAAATTATAATTCAAATTGCCTTACGTTTTTAGGAGAAATTTATGACTGTTGCGGAGATGTGTACTGAGGTGGAATGACTAATTATGAATATGAATGTGATTCTGATGATGTACTTGATTTGATTGATGCTGCTAAATCTTTGTTAGCTAGACAACCTTCTATGCTTGAATTAACTGCTCCATTTGATGCACAACGTGCTGTGTATGATACTAAATCTGATGATAGAAACACTTGTCACACGAACACTAATGATAACCAAATTTTTGTTAGATATGATGATTATTCTTAATTATATGTTAGAATCTTGCAAAATAGACAAGAATTGTCTAATTTGGTTAAATTGCTTAGTGAGTACCTCGAGAATCAATATAAGATCGTTCAACAAAATTCCATTAAAATGAGCAATGTCAAAACTGATTTTGAAAAACAGCCATTTGTGTTTAAATATCAGATTATGATATTAAATGATAATTTGATTTCTTTAGAAGAAAAATATAATCCAGCGCTTTTAGAAGTTGAAAAATCTAAAGAAGTTTGTGAAACAACTTTCAAAATGTGTCGTAGTCGTAATATAAAATGTTTTAACCTTGACAAACTGCTTGCTGAACAACGTTATAATGGTGATACTAGAGGGTTTGGATATGAGGGTCCTTTTGAAAAATTTGATCTAAATATATCAATCTTCTTTGTAAAATCCCCAGAAGAAATGGATCTTCCATTGGATAGTAAGTTGTCTGAAAAGGCTAAAGGAAAACAAGTTTTAATTGAACGTGACATTGATTCTTTAATCGAGAACTTTGTAGGACCATCTATGTCAATATATTGTCCCCATGCGAAGATATTTTGTAGACCTCCTAAGCTTATAGTTCATTATGATTCTGTTAAGTGTGTAGATACAAAACTTTGTTATTCAGACCTACCTTCATCTAGTAAATTCTGTACTAAATGCGATATTTTTGGACACCAAAACTGTGAATGCCTAAGGTTTAATAGGAGACTTGGTAATAAAACCCCGAACCATTCTGGATCATTTTATTCATTTTATAAGCCTAAACCAAAGGCTAATGGAAAATCAAAACTAATTGGCAGATCCCCTTCCTGATATCAAGTTGAGGCACAAAATAATTTTAAAACCATATCTATTAGGATCAGGAGTGATGATCTAAGACCCCCCAGCTAAATCATTTTCATTTAAAATCTTTTGTGGTCTTAACATCCTACACTGTGGGATGAAAATTGCTGGTTGGTACTTAGGTAGTGGTTGCTCGCGCCATATGACGAGGGATGTTAACAAACTAAAGGATATTATCCATTATAAAGGTGGCTATGTTACCTTTGGAGATGGTAAGACCTCACAAATCATTGGTAAATGCATTCTTAATGAAGAGGGTTTACCTAATGTCAATGACATGTTGTTTGTTCAAGGGAAGAAAACAAATCTGCTTTCCATCAGTTAGTTTTGTGATAGTGGTTTCCAAGTTAAATTTATAAAAACCTTATGCACTTTGTTGCTTGAAACATGAGAGCATTATGTAAAAGCCAATCGTACCACATACAACTGTTATAAAGTATCTGGTCCTTTGTCTTGTAATATGACACTTTTGGACGATTTCGACCTATGGCATAATCGGTTGGGACACATCAGTTTTGACACTTTAAACCATTTGTCATCACAAGACCTTATTAGAGGCATACCAAAAATAAAGAAATGCCCCACTGCTGTTTGTGGTCCATGTCAAGTGGGTAAAATTACCAAATCGCCTCACAAGAAAGTTAAAAGATATTAACACCACGCTCCTCTAGAACTTCTCAACATGGATTTAATGGGTCCAACAACGACTGTCAGTTTCAATGGAAATTCTTACATTTTAGTCATTGTGGACGATTTCTCTCGTTTTACATGGGTTGCTTTCATGAAAAATAAGTTAGAAACCTTTAACTATTTTTTAAAAATTCTGACCAATTTAGAAAATGAGAAAGACACCCAAGTAACACAGTTTCTAAGTGATAGAGGTGGTGAGTTTAAAGAAATCAAAGTCATTGAATATTGTGACGGCCAAGGTTACATCAGTTTAGTGCTCTAAAAACTCCTCAACAAAACAGGATTGTAGAACAAAAAAATAGAGTCATACAAGAAATGGCTAGAGTCATTATTCATGCTAAGAATTTACCATTATATTTTTGGGAAGAATCATGTAATACTTTAATTCATATTATTAATCGCCTTTACCTCAGAAAGAATACCAAAATTACCCCTTATGAGTTTTGGTTCAACAAAAAGCCCAATGTAAAATATTTTCGAACCTTTGGCTCAATCTGTTATGTTTGCACTGATCGGGAAAATCTTTCTAAATTTGAAGCCAAAGGTGATAAATCAATTTTTCTTTGCTATTCTCAGAATAATAGGGCATATAAAGTTTTCAATCTAAGAACCAAATCCATTATTGAGTTAATTAATGTTGTAGAAATTGAGAGCACAATTGAGCCTCCTAGTAAAGATCCACCTATTGAAATTGATTTGGACACAAACATTTCAAATTATCAAAATTCAGCAGAAGATGAATCTTTGCCAAATCCAACCCCTGTCATGCCTAACTGGGTTTCAAAAGATCTTCCATCTACTAAAATTGTTGGAGATATTTCTGAACCTGTGCGAACTAGGGACCAGTTACGTAAAGTAGCTCATATGAGTGCTTTATCTCCCTCGAGGAACCAAAACAGTCGATATGTCTCATCGTTATTCTTATTGGGTTGATTCGATGCAAGATGAGCTAGCTCAATTTAAGGATAATGACGTATGGTATCTAGTTTCGAGGCCCAAAGATATCAAAATAATTGGTACAAAATGAATTTTGAAAAATAAGACCGATGAAACAGGGATAGTCATTCAAAACAAGGCTAGACTTGTTGCACATGGTTACTCTCAAATATAAAGAATAGACTGTGATGAGATTTTTGTCCAATAACGCGTCTTAAATCAATGAGATTACTTCTAGTTGTTGCGTGTCACTTACAATTTAAATTATTTCAAATGGATGCCAAATCTTCTTTTCTTAATGGTATTATATCTGAAGAGGTTTATGTTAAGCATCCCAAAGGATTTCAAGATCCTAAACACCCTGATCATGTTTACAGACTTAAAAAGTCCTTATATGGTTTGAAATAAGCTCCTCGAGCTTGTTATGAACACTTAACTATTTTTTTTATCTTCACATGGCTTTGTTAGAGGAGGTGTTGATCAAACTTTATTTGTTAGGAAGTCTAATAAAAATGATGTTTTAATTGTTCAAATTTATGTAGATGACATTATTTTTGGGTTAACATCTCAAAATGACGTTAAATAGTTTTCAAAATACATGAGTAGTGAATTTAAAATGTCATTTATGGGGGAGTTACAATATTTCCTTGGACTCCAAATTAAACAACGTAGTGATGGATTATTTATATTGTAGTCTAAATATACTAAGGATTTAATTGTTAAATTTGGACTTGAGTATGCTAAAATATCGTCTACACCAATGGCCGTAAAAACCAAGTTATAGAAATAAGAAAATAGCTCAGAGGTAGATCCTATATTATATCATAATATTATTGGTAGTTTGTTATACTTAAACTTCTTCTAGACCTGATATTCAATATGCTGTCGGTATTTGTGCGCGGTTTCAATCCAGCCCAAAGGAGTTTCATCTTACTTATGCTAAAAATATTTTAAAATACGTTAAAGGCACAATTGACTATGGACTTTGGTATACCAATGACTCATCAAGTGAGTTATTTGGGTACTCAGATGAGGATTGGGGCGGTAGCACAGATGATTGTCGTTCCACTTCATATGGTTGTTTCTATTTAGGACAGAACCTTGTAGGATGGTTTAGTAAAAATCAGACTAGTGTTACTTTATCAACTGTCGAATATGAATATGTTTCTGCTGGTGCAGATTGTGCTCAACTAATATGGATTAAGCAAATGTTATTTGATTATGGTATAATTAAGTCCAAAGTTTACCTTTACTGTGATAATGAGAGTGCTATTTGTATAGCTAAAAATCCTGCCCAGTATAGTAGGACAAAACATATTAATATAAGACATCACTTTATTAGAGAGTTGTTAGAATCGAAAGAGCTTATTATAGAACATACTTCCACCGATAAACAACTCGATGATCTTTTTACAAAACTATTAGATAAACCTAGATTTGAAAGATTGAGACGTATGATAGGAATGACCGTACTCGATAATTAGTTTGTGTTTATTATGCATCTTCATTAGCTTTTAGGATAAAGATATCTACTAATAAGTGGTATCTCTTAAAGCCATGTTTAATGTAGGAGACGATTATTTTTCAGTTTATAAATATTTATTATTGTCTCTCCCCATTGTCTAATTTAGCCAAAATGGGGGAGAGTTGGGTACATATTCCTGTCTCGTGTGTTGATATTCTTTCTTACATATTATCTTGTTTTATTTCTACACATTTAATGCTTACATTTAATAATTCGATAGAGCAAGTGTTACTAACTTGATTTCTCGACAGAAAGGTATTTATGTTTTGCAGGTCTTCTCATCGGTTGTCATGAGTTGTGTTTTTTATTTTCTAGGATGGGTAGTTAGTTAGATACACTTTTGTATAGGATATTTTAGAAATTATTTTTATCTTAGTATATCATTTTATGTACTTAAAGTTTTTTCCAAAATTAGTCCAATGGGGGAGTTTGAAGGTTTCTATATAGAGCACTCCGAGGGTTTGTGTTTCGTGCTTTAGCTATATAGACCTTCATCTAGTTGGACTTAAATTTTGACAAGATTTTTCTTGTAATTAAGGTGAGTCTAGTTACTTACGCCAAGCTCCCTACTGCAGTCTACATCAACTCATCTCTCGACTCGGCCTGTCATTTCAGAGAAAGGTTGTTTCTCACACCCTATCTATGGCTCATAGGATTTTTTATCACGTAGTTCACCACACAATACTAAATGCATTATATCATTTCAATGATTGTTATGGTTTTCATTTAAGAAGGAATTTTAAAACAGTTTAAAATTATTTTGAATTTTATTAATATGATAAAATATTCTTTTCATAAAAATAAATTTTCGGACTTAATTTTAAAGTTAAAGTTTTTTATTTATTTAATTTGTGTGATATGTATGTATGCATGCGTGGCTCCACTTATTCGTGCAGCACCTATTATATATATTGTATACATGTCTTGATTTTTTATAATATATATACATTATCTTAGCAAGTCTTATGATCTAGCCTTAATTGTTGGCATGTATTCCTATACACGATTTGACCTTAGCAGGTCATAAACTTTGCCTTGTCGGTTTTGCCGTACATTTTATATCTTTATATTATATATATGTGTAGCTGTTTGTGTGTACTCCTGTAATAAGATATGATCTTGATTTTTGGCCTTATCCTACTCAAAACGATGTCGTCGGATTTTATTATTCCAGTGGTAACATTATAAACCATTTTCCGCCCACTAATTTTGACTAAAGAGCAAGAGGTTTTAAAATTCCAATACGTTTTGTTAGATAAAATGATGTCACTATATTTACCACAACGGTAATATTGGTATAGCAGGTATCAACCGACTTCAAAGTGTTTTGAAATTACAGCATTTTATAAAATGATATCACATGTTTGGTTTAGTGTGTTATAATTGTATTTGCAACGTGTCAATCAATTAAGCTGCAATTATGTGTTTCTTTCATGGCCCTTCTTTTTTTTTTTGGTGATAACAGGAAATCAGAAAAAGTGAGCAACCAAACAAATGGCTCTAGACAAAATAGAACCCATCCTCCTTCACCTCCGCTTCAACCATCCTAAGGTACTCTTCCGGTGCTTCCTCATATTCCTTGTATAATCCATCCACCTCCCTCGCAAATTTCACCATAAAATCCGCCATAAAGTTGCTAGCTCTTGGAATATGCACGATGTTTATCTTTAGTTCCTTCGTAAGCTGCTTGCAGTCCTTGATGATATTTGCCAATGGGTGATTTTGAGTATTTTCCTGTTTGATGAGCAAGATGGCCTCAAGACAATCGTTTTTCAGACAAGCTTTTTTCCATTTCTTTCTAAGGGCTAGATTTAACCCATGAAAAATCCCTTCCAGCTCAGCATGTAAAGGGCTGGCAGTGCCTTGAATTCTTCCAGTAAATCCCAAGATCCAATCACCATCATCATTTCTAACCACACCACCAAAAGATCCCGTACCACTTCCATGGTCAAAGCCACCGTCAGTGTGAATGATGATTTTTCCTGCAAAAGGACACGGATTACTAATTAGTATAGTATTGTTTTCCCCACACACCATTGCTCGCTTGGCTTTATGTGCTTCACAAGCATAATTGGTGTAACTCATACTCAAGCGGGAAACAGTTTGTGGAGACTCATCCATGTTGTTGAAAATGTAATTATTTCTAGCTTTCCAAATATGCCATAAGGTAATAATAAAGCATTTGTACCTTTCGTTCTTCGAATCACCCCAAATGTTTTGGGTAATCCACTCATTTACATTACCTGATAGGTTGAGATCAAGGGTGTGATCGAAGCCAAGTGCGTTCCAAATTTCCCTAGTGTGGGTGCACTCCTTAAATAGATGGTCAATGTCCTCTAGGAGTCCACACCGTGTACAATCACCATTAGACGTAAGGCCTCTTCGCATTCGATGTTCATTGGTGAGGATTTTTCCATACAGAACAGTCCATAGGAAGGTGCAAATTTTTGGTGGGATATTTAGTTTCCATAACTTTTTCCAAACCTCCCATGGTTGATGTTCATTATGCTTGGTAACAAGGGCATGGTAACATGAACTAGTTGTGAACTTTCCTTTTTTACTTAATGACCAGGACGAGTTATCATCACAAAGGCAATTCCTGGGAAGTGGGGTACTTTGAATATCATTCATAGTGTTAACGTTAAATGTGTTTTCAATAGTTCTAACATCCCATTTCCCGTTCTCATCAATAAGCACATCAACATTATTATTTTCCAAGTTTCCCGGGTGATCCACATGGTTGATTATTTTTTTTCACACCCACCAGTCTTTTAGGATGTTAATGTTCTTACCATTTCCAACAATCCATTTGACATTTTTCTCGAGGGTTTCTCTACATTTAAGTATACTTCTCCAAGTATGCGACGATGTATTACGCTTTTTCCACATTCTAGGGTTTTGACCAGCTTTATATTTGTTCCTTAAAATTTCAGCCCATAATGATTTATCCTTATTCATAATTTTCCAACCTAGTTTAGTGACACTAGCCTGATTATTTTGAGCACTTTTTCTTAACCCAAGGCCTCCAACAATTTTGGGGCTACAAACTTTATTCCAGTTAACCAGGTGAATCTTTCCCTTATCGTTACTCTCTCCCCATAGGAAATTCCTGTTAAGTCTATCAATTTCATTACACACCCTCACCGGGAATATGACATTTTGCATATTATAGTTAGGGATGTTGGAGGTTACGGCCTGGATAAGAGTTTTTCTTCCCGCAAGAGATAATAACTTAGACTTCCATCCCGTTAATCTTTTTTGAATTTTTTCAATAATGTCTTTAAAATGAGAGTCTTTTATCCTACCATGTATAAGTCTATTTCCAACGTACATACCTAAATCATTAGTAATTTGCATGCCAAACAAATGTCCAGCCTTTGACGCCTCCCAATTAGGTATATTGGGGGACGCAAACACTTTAGATTTAGACTAACTTATTTTCTGCCCAGAGATGTGGCAAAACTCCTCAAGGGTATCAATGACCGCTTTACACGAACTAATATCATTTTCCGTGAACAGAATAAGATCATCAGCAAAAAAGAGGTGGGTGATACGAGGGCCCCTAGTCGAGGCCCTAATACCCTTCCACTTCTTACATTTAACTTTATCCGAAATCATAGCAGATAAGTACTCCATGCACATAACAAAAAGGTAAGGGGATAGGGAATCTCCCTGGCGGAGACCTCTAGTAGGCTTAAAACTAGGGAGGGGGGCTCCATTCCAAAGAATAGAGGTAGTGGTATTCTTCACACAACTCATTATAAGGCTACAAAAATCTTTATCAATATTAAACCAATTTAGGACTCCCTCGAGAAAATCCCAATCCACTTTATCATAAGCTTTTTCCAAATAAATTTTTAGGATAAAACCCCCTATTCTACCTTTCTTATTCATAAGGGTGTGAATAATTTCTTGAGTAACGATAACATTGTCAGAGGCTTGTCTCCCAGGGAGAAAGCTGGCTTGGTGGGGGCTAATATTACGACAAAGGATAGGTCTAAGCCTGTCCACAATAATTTTAGCAAGTATCTTATAAGACACATTACATAGAGTAATAGGTCTAAATTGCGATATATTCTCAGGATTATCTACTTTAGGAATAATCGTAATAAAGCTGGTATTTAGGTCACTAGGAAAATACTTGTCACTAAAACATTTTTGGCAGAATGTAAAAAGGTTAGTAGCAATGGTTTTCCAAAAATGTTGGTAAAAAAGCGGTTGGACCCCATCCGGTCCAGGAGCTTTAAACGCTTTCATACTAAAAGTAGCTTTCCTAACCTCCCCTAAAGAAATAGGGGAAGTTATGAATAAGTTATCATCCTCCACAAATTTCATATTATCCAAATTTCTCAGTTGACTTTGAATATCATAATTAAAATCAGCTTTAAATAGGTCTTTAAAATAACTATTAATATGATTAGAGATTAAAGAACCATTGTCAGTCCACTCCCCATAATACTGAGTTTTTTAATACAATTTCTCCTTCTCCTTATAATAGTGGTAGTGTGGAAGAATTTTGTGTTTCGATCACCCTCGTTAAGCCATTGAATTCTCGATTTTTGTTTCCACAAACTCTCTTCGTGTCTAAGCAACGTGTTAAACTCATCGCGAAGTTTAGTTTCAAGGAGGGCAAGATTATGCGAATAGCAATCTTCCTGGGCTTTTTGTATACCACTTAAACGTCTAAGTATACGCTTCTTATTTTTAAATATATTACCAAAAGTATTGTTGTTCCAACTTTTAATATTTTCCATACATAGATTAATATTTATATCTAGATTAGAAGCATTATTCCAATACGACTTAACTAGATCATTAAAATAAACTCTATCAAACCAACAAGCCAAAAGTCTAAATGGTTTAGGAATATTGAGGCGTTTTGACATACCTTCCAATCTGATAATGATAGGACAGTGATCCGATGCGGTCCGTGGAATATTCTCTACATTCGAGTTAGGGTATTTTAGATTCCACTCCGTGTTAGCAAGGCCTATATCTAATCTGATAAGAGTGTTAGCCATTCCCTTCCTGCTGTTAGTCCAAGTCAGTTTAGGTCCCGAGCACCCCAGGTCACTAAGGTTACATTTATTAATATTTTCCAGGAACGTGCTGTCTTTGTTCTCTGCCATCTTCTTCCCAAAGCCTCTTTTTTCAGAATCATCCACGTGGTCGTTGAAGTCCCCCGCAACCAACCACGGAATATTTATATTTTCAGAAGCTTCACATAGACTGTCCCAAAGTTTTCTGCGCAGTTGTCGAACTGGGCTGGCATAAATCGCCGAAAAGATCCACTCCTCATAATTGTTCTTAGTAACCAGGAGGTGGATAGCTTGTCTAGTTATGGATAAAGTCTCAAGATTAACGGAGTTTGGGTTCCAGGTAACCCAAATGCCCCCTGATCTGCCAACTGGCTCAGAGACCTCCCTATTAGTAAAACCAAGACTGTAAAAAAATCCAACAAGGTTTCCAATAGGCCTATGGGTTTCCAGGATCACCACAATATCAGGGTTATAAATATTTTTCAGCTCAGTGATAGTGGGTTTAAATAGGGGTTTACCAGGCCCACGACAGTTCCAAATAATTACCACCATTGATGATCTTTGTTGAATGAGTGAATCCACCTCGTTGATCGTCCAAAGATACCTGTTAGCAATTCTTTGGTGTAGCTGAGTGTCCCTGTACATCTCTTCCATAATCACTGTGGTTGTCTTCTCGTTTCCCCACATCTGACCCAGGGTGTTGATAATGACCTTGGTTCTGGATATTTTCCAGTTCACTTGCATGATGGTTGCCACTTCTACATTCTCCGTTAGGTTGGTTGAAATTTCCCCTGCTGCCAGCGTCTGGTTTTGGATCTGTACATCCCCTAGGAATGCGAGGGGAAAGGGGAGATTCATTTCAGTTTTGGTTGATGGTTAATTTTTCTTTTACGGCTCCAATATTACTTGAGTTTTTTGCACTTTGTTTCTATTTTTCGTCCGGCTGCGAGTTTCCTTTTTTATGGATAACGCCTACAGTGAGGCAATTAATGTTTTCAGTATTTGACTTGGAGCTGTCATCATTACCGCTTGACGTGCCTAGCTGGTAATTCCCCATGCCACTATGCTCCATAATTCTACCGCTAACCTTTTGAGTGTGTTGTACCCGTGATATGCTTCCACCTGTCTCTTTAACTTGTGTGGGCATTTTCCTTTTTTGTATTACCTCCCGTGAATTGCCATATTTACCCCCGTTTAATTTTCTGCTGTCCGCACCATTTGTACCTGAGGAGCTGACTGTTTCTGGCGTCACCCCCAGTCTTTTCGTATGCAGATTTTTATTACTGCTACCTCCTTTTCCATTTGTTCTATCATTTTGCTTCTGTAACTTGTCACTTCCTTCATTATTGAGGAGAGAGAACCTGTTGTTATTTCTTCCCACGTTTTCCCTAGTTCCATTTGAACTTATTCTGTTTCTATCATTTCCAAATTTTTTCCGTTGCACCAGCATCCAAGGACCAAACTGGTCTTGTTTCTTTTCCATGTCAAATTTCACTATCATGGTTTTCTTCGTTTTGACTCTTAGGTAAGTAGTCGTTATCAGTTGGACTAGTCGGAGAAGCTCGCAAACTACCCGAAGATACATTTTCAGATGGAATATTTGTATTCTGATTTGGAGCGTTTAATGGACAATAATCAGTTTTGTGACCTATTTTACCACACCTGAAACAAATATATGGTAGGAATTCATATTCCACCCTATATTTACGTCCATCTAATATGTAGCATGGTATTAGAGGTTTTGCAAGATCAACTTCCACACAAATCCTTGCATATTTGCCTCTAGTAGATGTAACCGAGTTGAAATCTGTTTTAATTGGTCTCCCAAGCTTGGATCCAATCTGGAAGAGGGCTCTTTCGTCGAACCATTCTATAGGGAGCCTTGGCAATTTAACGCACATAGCTGTAGTAACATGGTTAGCCTCAAGAGGATTAAAATTTGGCACCCACTTCCTTACAACTAAGTAGTGATTGTTAATTACCCATGGGCCACCTGTCAAAACATTATAATAATCTTCTTTCATCATAAACTTAAAGAGGTAGTGTCCTTATTCCAAGTCTACGATTTCATAATCACCTTGTAGGTTCCATAATGAAGAAACCCTAGCATTAAGCACCTTGAACCCAATATTTCTTCCAAGGAGACTAACAATGACACTGTCATTCCATTTTTCTCTTAATTTTTCAACATGTTTCTTGGGGATAGATACCACTGGACACGGTGGATCATCTTCCTCTTTCACCGATATGGTGTTGAGGTCCATGGGCTGGCAATTAATTTCATTTGATTCCTCCATGTCATCATCAGACCACACATAGTTGGCATCATTAAAAAATATATCTGAGTTTTGCTTCTTACCCACAACATCCTTGTATGATAATATTTGTTTAGGTCTTTCAATTTCCTCACCACCTTGGATCTCCATTGGTTCAGTTATCACCGTGGTTGATCTCTCCTCCACGTTCCTGTCAGTGCAAGTCTCTTCCATATTTGAACAGGACTCCACACTAATATTTTGGTTGGTGGTGTTGGTATTTACGTAATTCTCCATATCCATGTCTGCAGTTGTTTCATGGCTGTCTTTTTGTTTTTTGGTGCTCTTTAATAGGAGGTCTTCTTCCTCTTTGGAGTATCTGACAGATAGTGAAGGGGGAATTCCCCCACGGTTACCTGCATCCTGGGTTAGATGATCAGGGTGATTTGCTTGTACACCAAGCATGTTTCAGTAGGAGCGTTTGACAATATGGAGCGTTTCAGTAGGAGCGTAATTTTTTTATGGTAACCTTGGGATGTTCTTTCATGGCCCTTCAATCATATTTTTATCAACTACTTGTGTTGATTTGTTGCAATCTTTGTTCTATTATTATTAACCTACGACAACGCACTTGTTAACTCTATAAATTCAAACCTTTGGGTCTCATTTTTGGTAACCGAAAAAATTAATTTTTTAACCCAAACTATGGCAATTTTTTTAGAGAGAGAGAGAGAGTTTACATCTTCTACATAGATTTTTCACTTGTGTATGTTTAAAGAAATAATATCCTACATGGATTATTTCTTAAAAATAGCACTATAATTTTTTTTACGTGTGTATGTATTTTTAAAAAACATTTTTGATAACTTTTCAAAATTGTGTTAAAATCACTTAGGGTTCATTTGTGTTCTTGAATTTTTTTAAAAAAACGTACCCTACATATATTCACTACGAATTTGTGCAAAATTTTTTATAGTGAAATCTCTCTTCTTGTGTGTTTAGATTTGTTTTCTAGACCTTGTGTGAATAACTTGATGATTTTTTATGTATATTTTTTATATACTTATTCCATCTCACAAAGCCCCGGTATATCAAAAACTCATTTAAAGGATTAAAGATATTTGACTACTTTTGTGAGAACCACTTCGCTCAACTTTTCACAATTTATGTTTAAATCTATTTTGTTTATCTAGATCCAACTTAGATCTATTTAGTGTGTAAGTTTGAACTATATTGCAAACACAAATTACGATTGTGTGTGTTCTGATTTGTCAACCTTGTTTCTAAGTTCTTACTTGATTAAAATGTGTTGTTATAAATAACATCTAAAAAGGTTTGGTTAAAATAAGGTTAGATCTAAAATGTTTAGAAAGTTAAACTTATTCTCCTTAAGGGCCAAAATTGAAAGATAGAAATATTGATTGTCCTCATTATTCTAATTGGACCTTACCTGGCTTCGGACTAAGGACTTTAGAACAAAACTATTAAGAACTTACATACTAAATTCATTAGATCAATCTGGATTTTATCTAAACAGAATTTTTAAAAACAGAATTGTAATTTTGACTTGTACTTAAATTGCTATGTTTTTTAGTCAAATATTGTGTGTATATATTCTATCTTAGAATGTTTGTGTTCTTGATTGTGCTTGCCTTATTTGAATATATTTGTGGCACAACATTCTTTCATGCACTTAGAACACCACATTCACGTAGGCACAAACTATTATAAATATCTTGCCATATTTGATTGTTCTTATTTTTGAATAAATTTTTCTGAAAATCAGTTTAAATCAAGGAAGCTCGATTTAAAAGAAAGAAAAAGAGAACATAATATTTGTTCTTGATATCTTGGATATTTATAAATGTTTGCATTTGCATTCTGTTTGTATAATTAAATGTGTGTGTGTATCATTTAGGATATCACACAACACACAAATACTTCACTAAGAACTAGGACACAATAGGCACTGAGCCGAACCTGAGCTAAGGAGAACAAGAGGGGGAAGCTGTGACGTGAAGAACTCAGTGTCAACAAGGACAGACTAAAGAGAGATCAGAAGAATAAATCTGGGAGAGCTTGGTCTAGGTGAGGTAATATCTATATCTATATACTTTACGTGGTCTTGTTTGATGTTTGTATAATCGTTCCTATTTCGTTTTGATTTTAGTGGAAGTAGACTAGGTTGACTCTTAGGAGAGTTCGTCATTTTTCTCGGGGAAGGCTTTTTGTGACGTAAGATAAATACCGTGTGCTTTACATTTTTCGCATCTCACCTTATATGAAAAAAGTAGGAGTTAAAACTAGAAACCCACTTAATAAAACTGAATTGATTATTATTCTGTAAATCACTTAGGTTCATTTTAGATAATAATCTGGATTGTTAATTGACTTTGCAAACCTAAATCTGTTTTAATAAAGTTAATAATTCAAGAAAAGTTTGAGTTGGTACCTCTTAGAATAACCTATAAAACTCGTAGATAAATTGCTTTTACTCGTCAACTGTTTTACGTTCGTAACTGAGTCTTGTATGATATATTCCCCCCCCCCCCCCCCCCCCCACTCAAGTGTTTTCAAATAATTGGAAAATGTTTATAGTATAAATAATAGTTTTTTAAAAGAAAAACTGTAAATAGAAAAAAAATGTTTGAGGATTTTACATAACTCACTTGATAATTTTTTTAATAAACAAAATGAAAGAAAAATTATTCCCAATTTTATTCTAGTTTATCCCAATAAATTGGATGTTATAGAATTTGAAAAAGAGAAGCACTTTTATCAATTTTTTAAAGAAAAATACTCAAGTTTTTTATAATTTGGGATTAGTTCCATAGGTTTTACCATTGTGAGTGCAATAATAATCACAATGAGTAATCCCAAGAAAGTAAGTATATGAAGAAAGTAAATCAATCTCACACACAACACAAATATATGTGGTTCGACAACTTGCCTATGTCCATGGAGAGGTCACTGTATTTTATTTGTTTGCCTCTCAAGATTACAAAATTGCATCCCTTGAACCTGGGGTAAGGGTTTATATTTATAGTAACGTTCAAGAGGTTGAGTTGTACAAGAAACTCTTCTGACTTAAATTTAGCTTGTGAGGTGTCCTTGAATATCTCTCCGAGATTATTGGTAATTGATTTGAGATTATTAAGATGTATTTAAGCACAGGTTAAATACATGTGCAAAATTAATCATTTTAGTTGGGCCAGACGCATCCTATCTCTTGCTAGGTTAGTCGGATGATATCGTGAATAGGCCTAGCGAATTATTTTAGTCCCTACAATTTCCCCTAAAATATCTAGGATGAGATTTGTTGGGCCAGTAGATTTTATCCTTATTGTAGGCCCAAGATCTAAGATTATTAGAATTGGCATGGAAGTTTTATAATATCCCTTAAATGATGAGGGCCCTCACATCTGAGCAAAGTTGGTGGTGACCGACATAGCCAATTTGTGATAACCCTAAAGTTATGGGGATACGCTGGTCTGAGTTGTGATCTAAGGCGTAAAAAATCCTCCTCGAGAACTGTACCCCATGATTACGCGTAAGGTTTCAAATAAAGCTTTATCACTTCAAAATTTCACTTTGCCTTTATGATTTTTCTTCTTCACAAATTCAATGAGGGATTTCCTTCTACTCTTAATTTCTTCAGAGCTTCTTCACCTTCTTCTCTTTCTATAACTCCATCTTTCCTGCTCCTTTTGTTCACGATTATTCTTCTTCGCTTTTTGTTATTTATTTCTTTTTCATCAATGGCTACTCTTCACGGAAAAGGTGTTGAGGAGTTTAGCAAAACCTAATTGATTCCTGCTTGGGTGGAAATAGACTGTGCCCCTGTTTCGAAAGATGTTAGGGAAATGGATGAGGGACACTAGATTCATACCTTTACTGTAGTTCAAGGGGGTTTAACATTTCCCCCAAACAGTCTGTTTTTGGAATTTTTTGACTACTTTGAAGTCATTCCTTCCAGTGTGCCCCTAATACCTAGAGAATAGTCAATGGGGTGCACATGATTAATGATCTTTATGGGACCAACTTGAGGATCCCATAAATTAAAATCTTTTACACCTGATCACACACCTCTAATGGTCTTCTCTACCTAAAGGCGAGGAAGGGCAATAGGATATTGGTGGTGAACCTCCCTAATTCCAACAAGGGATAATGGGACCAAGATTTTATCGCCAAGAACTATCAGCATCCGCCCTTTCCTGAGGGTGAGAGACACATACTGCCTTTGTGCCCTACCCAGGGGAAGATCACATAGGTCGCCATTTATCTCTTTTTTTACATTGCTGACATTTTATTTCCTTCTCTTGCTTAGCTTGGTAATTTGGGTCTCCTTTATCTTTGTGCAACTCATAGTAAAAATAAGGAGCAATATCTCCATAATATTAAGGTTGCTGACCTTTTGAAGGTTTAGGCAACCAAGGATAGACTACGCGATGGTGAACATCCCTGATCGACAACCTATCTTTTTGAGTACACCACCACCACCATAAGTTTTTTTATTCATTCGTTGGACGACATCCCGTACCTTCCTCTCCCAGCCTAGGGGATTCCCTTCCTTTCTAACACAGTAAACATTGAGTCTTTATCTCAATAGGAAGAAGATCGGATGGCTCCCCAAAGACGGGGCTTTACTGACTAAAGATGATGACGATGATGTTCTCCTTTCTGCTAGGGTCATGGCCTTAAAGAAGGGTGGGGGGGATTCTCCCAGCATTGGTGGCCCCATTTTAATGGCAAAGGAGAAGAACGAATAAGATAAGAGGAGGAAAGAGGAGAGGAAGAGAAGAAGAAGGCCATTGAGGCCCCAACAAAGAAAAACACTCCCTCTTCTCTCTCTAATACTCCTCAGGACAACATTATGGCCTTCAACCCATCTTTTGTCCCAGCCTGTTGAGGGGGTAGTACTTAATTGAGACTGCAAGTATTTGATGATGCTGGGATCGACCAACTATCTCTACGGGCTTCCCAAACTCTTTCCTTAATAGTTATTTTTGTCTCTCATTTCCTTGTTATTTTAAGATGTGGTTTATCCCCAATACTTATGTATTTTCTATTTTGCAATTCGTGATGAAGTTTACCACTCTGCAAGATTGTCGTGCCAACCAATCCATGAAGAATGAAGAGCTATTTGAGTCTCTGAGTAAGTTAGAGGAGGCCTTGGTTCCAGGGAGGCCCATGAAAAGGATAAAGATACCATTGCCTTAGCTATGACCTTCTTGAAGTCTGCAGGTGGAGAACTCTAAGTTGAAGAAGAAGGTAAATAAGATCTCTGGCTTTAAAGAAACTAGCTTAGAGCAAGGCTAGAACAAGGCACTCGACGATGCCAGAATCAAGATCGCCTATGCTCGAAAGGCAAGCTTCAAGATAGCATGGGACAAAACCTTGGTGGAAACCGGAGTCCCCTCTGAGTCTGAGATATGAAAGAGGCACCGATCAAGTCTTCCTCCTATTGTTGAGGAGTAACCCTCAGCCCACCATCATGTCAAGTAAACAAAGGTCGTGGTGCCTTAGAAGAATGATGAGGTATCCGAAGGAGTGAAGCCTTTAGTTTTTAGGGTTTTATTTTCTTCTTTTTCTCATGCATTATACTTTTTTCTTTTTTCCTTGGACTATAATAGCTTTACCAACCCTTTTTTGTTGTTAATAAAAAATGATGTCCTCCTTTCTTAAGTTATCTTCCACTATTTTTTGTTTGCTCTATTTATTTGTAGTTTATTACCGAGGAGGCTTCCTCATCTAAAAATATTAATTAGTTGCTCAGGCGAGATACGAGCGAGTAAGCTCCCTGAGTGTTCTTGAATGTTTACAAAGCATTGAAGCTGAAAGATTCATATAAGGACCAGTCCGCATTGGTCGTGAAGTTGAAGGATGACTTTCAAGACTTGGAGGATGTGATCTCCTTAATTAGAAGGAGATAACCAACCTGAAGGCATAGCATGCGTAGAGTAAGGATGTAGGTGCGGTTGGTGCCTTGGTTCAGTCTGAAAATGATGCTTTGAGGAAGAAACTCTCTCAGTCTGAAAAAAACTTCCAATGGAGTAACTCTAGTATTACTGGGCCGCATCGTGATGGAATAAGCATCAATACTTATTATGAATGGGCCCTCAAGCTTCCTGGTCGGTAGGCTATAATAAAGGCTGGCATGATGCCCTCGTCTGGTTTCAAGAATCCAAGGATGTATCATATAAGCATGGGTGGTTGAACGCTCGTAAGTTGCTCAAAGAACTAAAGGATTCCCAGCTATGGTACATGTACCAAGTGGATTGTCCAACATATCACCAACCTTCCTTAGCAAAAGATGAGCAGTGGGTTCCCTTGGATGTGATCCCCCATCAACTTGTTAATGACTACCTAGTGGATTAAGACAGTGACGATGAGTATGCCCCTAATCCCTACGATAGGTGGAGGAAGGAAATAAAATAATTTTTATCTCATCAACCATAAACTGTTGTGTATTTCCTGTGATTTTATTGTGTAGTTGATCTGTATTCTCAACTTTTGCTAATTAAATAAAATTAATACCATTTTTGTTGCATTTTTCCAATCCAATAAGCCTATGCATGTTTTATTCCGTCCCTCTTACCTTTTAGATCATGTGGTCACACTCCCTTAGGCTTGGGAAAGACGATGGAAAAAATGCACCTGGTTTATGGGCAATCCACCCATTCAAGATTTTAGTCGACCAAGTAAACTTGACTGATTGCCTAGGGATCCCCCATAGGGTTTTGTCTTGCCTGAGAAAGTCATGACATCGCCTGTGTTGGTTATAATGGGGATAAGTGTACTTAAGTTTTAACTCTAATAAGTAATACTGCCATTGTAATTAAATTAAAGTCTGATCATATGACCGTATGGTCGGCGATTTTCTAGGACCAAAAATTAATTGTGAGCTAGTTACTTAGGAAACAATATTGATTAACTAAATCATAGTAAGATATTTGAGCATAATGTAGAAGAAACGACCTTCCTTTATTCATAACGTAAATACAAACTGCGAGAAACATGAGTTTAAAATGAAAATTTGTGTAAACTAAATGTGCTGAGATATAAAAAGACTAAAAGTAGTACTTCTTGAGGTTGGTCGCATTCTATAACCTTGGTATCTTTCTTCCCTATATTGTTTCCAAGTGATAGGCTCCTTAAAGAATATCTCTGATCACCTTGAATGGTCCCTACCAGTTGGGCCCCAGTTTGTCGTCCGACAGACTAACGATGTTATTGACAACTTTTCTTAGGACGTAATCTCCTATTTAGAAATTCCTCAGATTGATCGTTTTGTTGTACTACCTTGCCAATTATTACTGGTATGAGGCTAGCTTAATCATGGTTTACTGTCATTGTTCATCTGCTAGGTCAAGTTTAGCACGAAGGGAATTTTCTATTAGTTTCTGTCCTTCCACTCTAGTTTTCATGGTCGGGAGCCCAGCCTCAAGTGGTATGATAGATTTCATTCCATAAGTGAGTGCGAAGGGTATTTCCTCAGTTGGTCTTCTGTTCCAGGTATGATATGCCCAGAGAATATCAGGAAGATGATCCACCCAAGCACCTTTCGTTCTTTCCAGCCTCTTCTTAAGGCCACCGATCATTGTTTTGTTGGAAGCTTATGCTTGACCATAGTTTTGAGGGTACGCTAGCAAACTGAAGTAGTGCTTGATTCCATGTTCGTCGAAGAAATTCAGGAGAGGACCACCCTCGAACTGCGTGCAGTTATCAGTGATGATGGGTAACCCAAGGTGTGTTATGATGTTCCTCTAAATGAACTTTCTCATGTCTGCATCTCTGATGTTAGCCAGTGGTTTTGCCTCTACTCACTTGGTGAAGTAGTCTATGCCGATTAGAAAATACTTGCGATTTCTAGATGCGGTAGGTAGTGGTACCACGATATATAATCCTTATTGCGTAAATGGCCATGGGCTGGTGAAAGGCCATAAATCATTAGTCGGTCGATGAACCACATGAGAGAACTTCTGGCACTTCTAAACATGGATACTTGCATCTTTCTCATGTACGACCACCAGTAGTCCTCTTTGATTGCTAAAAATGCTAGGGATCTTCCTCCTGCATGAATCCCATAAGCCCATCATGAAGCTCATAAAGGACTTTCTTGACATTTTTGGGTGAATTCATTGTAGGTACAGACCTATGAAAGATATTTAGTAAAGTTTCTCTTCAGAACCCAGATAGAAGCGAGAAACCTTCATTCTTATTTGGTGAGCCGACTTCTTATCGATCAACAGTGTTTTATTCTGTAAGTATGCGATGATCGGATCTATCTAGCTAGATCCTTTTTTAATAGTGAGAACATGCTCGATGGAGATTGTCTTCTCAATACTAGGCTTAGCGAGGAAATCCACTTTGATAGTTCTTTTGAGGTTAAATTCCACTGTTGAGCTTAGGGATACTAAGGTGTCAGCATGATTATTTTATCCTCAGGGGAACTATTGAATGTGGACTTCTTCGATTACTTCCACTAGCTCACGTACCATAGAAAGGTAGGTTGCCATTCTATTATCCTTTGCATTGAAATTCCCAATTACTTGGTTGGATACTAATTTGGAATCTTCGAATATGTTGACATATTTTTCACCCAATAAATGGGTATTACGTGGGCTAGTTATCAACGCTTCATATTCGGCTTTGTTATTGGAGGGTTCAAATCCTAACCTGATTCCTTGCTCAATGATCGTGTGTTCTTGTGTGACGAGGAAAATTCCCACTCCTTCACCCTTGTAATTAGAGGCTCCATCAATGTATATGGTCTAGTCCTTAGACTGTGTTCCTTATTCATGGAGTTCTCTACCGATTGTTGATCGATTGGATCATTTTTTGTGAATTCAGTAATAAAATTGGCCAAAATTTTCCCCTTAATTGTTGTCCTTGGGTGAAAGTGAATATCAAAGCTTCTAAGTTCGATTGACCATTGTGATATTTTTCCTAAAAGGTCAATTTTTTTAAGGATGGCTTTGAGTGGGAATTAAGTGATTATCGGAACAGATTGGGCTTTAAAATAGTTCTTAATCTTTCTTGAGGCAGTAAGTAGAGCGTAAGCTAGTTTTTCCAATGGAAGGTAGCGTTGCTCTGCATTAAGAAGTGTTTTATTGGCGTAATAAATAGGAAAATGTTCCCCTCCTTCTCGTAAACTAAGTTCGAGATTACTACGTGACCTGAAACTGCGACGTAGATGTGTAAAAAGATCCCCATTGTTGGGAATTACCAATAGAGGAGGTTTTCTAAGGTAAGATTTAATTTCTTCAAGTGCTTTTGAGGAGACGTAATTCCAGGTGAGGCCCTTATCCATCTTAAGAAGCTGGAAGAATAGTTGGCACTCTGAGGACTTGGAGATGAATTAATTTAGCACTACAAGCATTCCTGTGAGGTTTTGGTTATCGTGCAACGTCTTCGATAACTAGACCCTGTTAATAGCGTCCATCTGATCTGGATTGGCCTTAATGCCTCTTTTGTTGACCAGATTACCTAGAAATTTTCCAAACTGGACCCTGAATAAGCACTTATTCACGTTGAGCTTCATTAGGTATTTCTTAAGGATTTTGAACCTGTCAGCTAGATCGTTAAGGTGGTCTCTTTTGTCATTGATCTTGACTAGCTTGTCATTGATGTATAACTCTATGGTTTCTCTCATCTGTATCTTGAACATTTTAGTTACCAACCTACAATATTTTCCCCCAGCATTCTTAAGGTTGAACAGCATGATCTTATAGGTGTATAAACTAACTGGGGTGATGAACGATGTCTTATCCTGATCGGGGCTGAACAGCAGAATATGATGATACCCCAAATAGGCATCCAAGAAACTCATTTTCTCATGTTCTACCATCGCATTGGCTAATTGGTCTTCCTCGGTAGGGGGAACTGCCTTTGGGGCAGGCCTTATTGTGAGATTAATGAAAATAACACATACTCTCCAACTGTCGTTGCTTTTGCGCACTACTACTGGATTTGAGATCCACTTAAGAAATTGAACTTTTCTAATGGACCTTGCCTCCAAAAGTTTTCCTACTTTGTTTTCCACCACTTTATTCTTTTCTGGGGCTGTTCGACATGCCTTTTGTGTGATCGACTTAAAATTTGGGTCCATGTGAAGGTGGTGGTAAGCCACTTAGGGATAAATCCCTAGAGGGTCATACGGTTCCCATGAAAATAAATCCAAGTTACTCTCTGGGAATGCAACGAGCTCCCTATTTTCATGATTAGCGAGTGTTATCCCAATCAAAAACTTTCTCTGTGGTAGGTTGGCATCAAACGTAAACTCCTCTAGGTTTTTAATGACCCTGTCAGTGGGGTGGACCTTGGTTTCCTCTACTACTGGTATGTTGTACCGTGATTGCTATTTTGAATGAGTAAACCCATCTTAGGCTTCCTCAAGAGGATCTTCCTTTTCTTTTTTCTTTTTATTTTCAATCTGGGGCCAGATGGTGGCGATGAAGCATTTCATGGCGGTGGCCTAATCGCCCTAAATTTCCATTGTTCCTTAGTTTGTGATACACTTAAGTTTTTAGTGGTAGGTCGATGGTATATCTCTCATCGCATGAATCCACCCTCTGATTAGAATGGCTTGGTAGGGAGAGTCTATGTCTACCACCAGGAATTCAATGAATTTAAAAATATTCCTTTCCCTTATTGGCAGAACTATCTTTCCAAATAGCATCATGATCTTCTCCGTGAAGTTGACTGGTGTAACCGTTGCCTATTTGAGATTGACTAAGTTAAGATTTATTTTTTGGAAGATCTCCAAGTACATCACCTCCAATGAGCTCCCTTGATCCACCACCAGTTTATCAACGTCCCAATTCTCAATCCAAGAGTGATTACGTGTGCATTGTGGTGTGGGGTCCTTACCGCAACCACATCTTCTTCCGTGAAGATGATGTGTTTGTTGTAGTATACATCCTTCTATTGTTAGTTCTTGCCAGCCAGGATTTTAGCGGAGTCGATCTAGAAGGCTTCCATTATGTCCATGGCCTTTTTCAGTTCCATTCGATCAGTGTTACTTTTGAATCTGCTTGAGGTCGGAGGCTTTGTGAATCATTGGGAATTCTTATCCCATATCTTTATATAGGACGTTAACTGGCTTCTGGTTACCATTAGTTATAACCTTGTCAGCTTTCTTGTCTATATACTCGTCCAGATGCCTAATTTGGGCCAGCTCCTCCAAGTGAGATTTTGATTCTTTGCATTTCTCTGTTTGGTGGCCTCCTTATTTATGGAATACGCATCGCAACATATTGTCCCTCTTCATTAGTTCATTACCCATCTTCTTAAGCCACTTCAATAACTACTCATCCTTGATCTTTACAATTATCTTATAGATTAGTTACTTGAAGACCGTATTGATCACTTGGAAGGCTTTCGAAGGATCTGCCTTGCCCCCATTCTTGGCACCATTCTTGCCCCTGTTCTTGCTCCCCTTTATGGGACTGTTTTCCTTATAACCTCCCTTATTTTCCTGGTGCAACCAGTTTTAGCATGGCTAATATGAAACACATCCTCAACTTTATTATATTTCTCCATACTCATCATGAGGTTGTCAATGATTTTATCCTCATTGTTTATAAGGGACTGGTGCAACATGGAGGTTGTTGGCAAACCAATCTTAAAGGATGCTACGGCAACTTGCTCCAAGCAGTTTTCTCTTTCGTTGAACATTTCTTAATATCTTTTAGCATACTCGCAAAGGGTTTTCTGTGGCTTCTTCTTCATCGTGAGCAGCGAATCCATCCTCTTCGGATGGGAGTTACTGGGTATGAAACGAGTAGTGAAGGCCTCAGTGAGGATTTTAAAGCTCATGATGGACCTATGGGGTAGCCTCTCAAATGACTTTTGAGCTAAAATATGTAGGCTATAAGGGAAGATGCAACACATAAGAGAGTAATTATAGGTCCACAACATCATGGCCTACTTGTACTACTTGACGTGGTTTATGGGGATAGTCTTTCCATTATAGATTTTAAACCTGGGGACTGTGAACTTCTTTTGGGGCACCTCATCCTCAATCTCCCATAAAAAAAGGGATCTCATCTTTGTGTTAAGAGCTATTATAAATAACTCTTAGGCGGGCTAAGCCCTCAATGAGCTGTGTGTTGATCCATCTCTTTTCAGACAAAATTTTTATGCCTTGACGTTCATCATTTATGTAGAGTCTCTCTACTCGACCATATTTTGATCCGTTCAAGTCGTGCTTGGAGCTCCTCCCTTGGCGGCGAGTGTTGTTTGCCTGAGGACTAGGAGTACTTGCATGATACTTTTGGTTATCACCGTGGATATCTCTTTCTATTCTTTCTAGTTGCCACTGAAGGCGAGCATTTTCTTCCACTTGGAGGTGTGTGTCCTCCTCTTGCTCTTGAAGCCTGACTTCATAGGCATCGATCAACCTGAAGACCTATGTAGACCTAAGCGGGTCGTGGCTCTCTTCAGGAGGTAGTCTCTCTTGGCAAAACCTTGGATTTGTCCCATGAAAAATTTGAGACCTGACCCTGGGTGGAACTGGGTCAGCCTGTACGTCATCGACCTGAGGTAGGTTGCGACTATAGTGAGACATCGTGGGACTTTCTTTTAGTGGTTAATTTAATAGGAAAAGAAAATAGTTTCCCATAGATGGCGTCAGTTGTGAGAGCAAGAATAATCACAATGAATAATCCCAAGAAAGCAAGTATTTGAAGAAAGTAAATCAATCTCTCACACAACATAAAATATACGTGATTTAATAACTTGCCTATGTTCATAGAGAGGTCACTGTATTTTAATAGTTTGTCTCTCAAAATTACAAAATTACGTCCCCTCAAGCCTGGGGTGAGGGTTTACATTTATAGTAACGTTCAAGAGGTTGAGTTGTCCAAGAAACTCTACCGGATTTAATGTAGCTCTTGAGGTGTCCCTAAATATCTCTTTGAGATTATTAATAAGTGATTTGTGCTCATTAAGTTTTATTTAAGCACATGTTACATACACGTATTAAATTGATCATTTGAGTTGGTATGGATGCATCCTATCTCTTATTTGGCTGATCGGCTAAAATCGTGGATAGTCCTAGCGAATTGGTTTAGTCCCCACACCATTTATTAACAAAAAAAGTAATTTTTCAACTTTGAAGAAAATATTTAAAATTTATTAACAAAACAACAATTTTTTTTACCCCTTTAACCCCTAAACCTTTGGTACAGTTAAGTTTAACGAAAAACTTAATGGAAGGAATAAATTTCCCAAATTATTAGTTTAGGGACTAAATTAGTCAAGTTAGGATAGTTTAGGTGCTGTCAGGGTTCTTTATTCCACTTTAATTTGACACTCTTATAGGTGGGTAGTATTTTAGTGGTTCCCATGTATATAGGAAACAATATTTAATAAATATTTGACCAATATTATCCCCCCCCCCTAAAAAAAAGTTGGTTTTCAATAAGGAATCGAGCATATTCAAACCTTTATGTGGTATTTTTGTTGCCTCGCGCGTTTCACCCCGCGTCTGTTGGATTGCTACGGCAAGGTAAGTATACTAGCTTGTTTAATTATAATGTTTAAAAAGACTGAAAAATAATTATTTTCATAAAAAAAATGTATAAAAAAATAGGCGGTGTAGTCGCTTGGGAGGAGTCATATGTCTTTGTCATAATACACAAATTTATCACGGTATTCTAACTGCTTCACATGATCATCCTATAGTTGTTGATTTGTCGTGCGAACAATTTTTTTTGCTCCTAAACAAAAAATTTCAGGAGCATTTTTCTTTTGAATTTTCTTATTTGAGATCACTTTATTAATTCACTACATCATCTGGAGAGAGAAAATCACTAAATTGGTGACCAAATAACATTATAATATTTGGCTATATGTCTTAAAAAGGTTCTAAAAGTGTTATGTTAAAGTGTCTAGAATTATTGGAAAAAATTATAACATATTTAGTTGGCTACAAAAGTAGCCACATTGAGAAACAATAGCCAAACAAACTGGAGCCGATTGAGTTCTTCAAACAATTTAGTTTATATTTTCATAGGCATTCTTTTAAACGTACAAACATTTGTCATGGTTAAAAGTCACGACAAATTCGCTACTCTGTTTAAAAAAAAAGGAAACGATATTTATCATGACTGTTAACTATGACAAATGATGTCCGCTTTTATCCATTTTTCCAGTCCATTTTTGAGAATTTCTGATATTGGTAAACTTGCGTAAAAAGTTGTCATAATAGATTTACTTTAATTTTTGGCCAAACATCACCATGCATGTAAAGAACTCAATTAGTTAAAGGGGAATTTGGTTCATGTATGTACCATTAACATATATTATGACTCCCTTCGTCTCAAATTAAGAGTTCATACCGTTAATTGATATAAAATAAGGATACACTCCATCAACGACTAGTATTAACTCTTACTGATCATCGTGGAACTAGATTCGTTGATTATATGCAAAAAAGGAAAGTAGACCTTTAATTAGGAGAATTCAAAAAAGAATAGTGGACTCTTATTTTGAGATTAAGGGAGTAATAAGTTTGTAGTTTCAAACTTTAATTTTGGTCTCTAATGTTGTTATGATACTATCATGTTATAAATTGAAATGTTATTTTATATGCTATAATGATATTTTAGCGCTATTATTTTATAGCAATAATTGTATTTTATACCTAAAATTATTTTACTAGTAACAGTCGAACACTATAAAAATTCAAAGGCAGAATAGTCAACTAAATTCAAAAATATAGCTGTTACTCTAAATTACCCAAATCAAAGGGACCTCAGACTAAATAAGATTGATTAATACACACGAGACTTATAGTCTTGTAGAAGAAGGGAAAGAGGTGGTTAAAGGATGTAGGGAATTTTAACAAGGGTATAATGGTGGGTTTGATTGTGGGTTGAAGAATAAAGAGGCTACTTTTCTTCTGGTTGCAATGAGTTGGTAGTTATTGGCCAATGATATCTCAACAACATTGCGTTTTCATTTTGAGTAATACTAAAAACATTTGATATATTGAACTACACCTATTAATTGGTCTCACTTCTAATGGATTTGTGTTGTTAATGAATGGGTTATTATTATACATGGTAATTGTGTGTTTAATACTCAATAATTTTTTTATATTGATTTTGGCACCCAACAATTTCAGTTTTCAAGAAATTATCCCAAAAATAACTTTTAGCGATAAAAAAATGTTGCAAAAAAACAATTGGAAATACTTTACCAAAACCAAATAAATGAAATTACAAAAATTAAATTCAATTATAAAAAATAAATGGGTACCAAAACTTAAATAACCCTATTATATATGTTAACACAACCATGAATAGGTGATTTAAAATCGGTCAAACACAACACAAATCTACTATATAGTGTGAATATCCCATTTAAATATGATACAAACTCCACATAATGAACCTCTTGAGAAACACACTATCAAGATTAAATCAATGGTACAATTTTTATTCTAAATGGTAATATGGGAATCAATAATAATATCATACCACTAAATTTAGATTTGTAACTCTATGTCTAGCAAATAAATTTCATAACTATTATTTAATGTAATTTTACCATCCATGATGACTGTCGTTGGATTGATTTTTCATTTGATTTCGCGCTTGGGAAATTGCGAATTCAATAGACTTATAAAATAAAATATTCCATTTTTTCATCAACCACTATAACATTTCAATAAGAAAATCATTTTCTCCTCCACCCTTTTCGCCTCCACTTTCGACGACATTCAATAACTGCCCCGCTGATCTGCTTCTCATAACACATAATAATATTTTTGTGATTTATCAAAATTATAATGAGTATACCCATTTCATTCTTGTAATATTTTCAATATAAAATATGTTCAAATCTTATTTAAGTGGTTTGATAATATGAAATAAGTTGATATCTTAATGCATGTTGTTTAAGAATATTCAGTATTTTTTATCTGTTAAATAAATTTCAGAAAAATACATAATGTATAATGGTAAATCCTTAAGAAAAACAAGAAAGAACACAAAGAAATCACTACCACCAAATGATACGTTTCAATGTTACATTACCAAGAGGTAATGTTTAGATTGCGCTGAATGAATTTTTCTAATTACAAAGTTGCATTGGTGAGAATTTCGATAATTTCATTTTATATTTGTGTTTTTGTAAATACTGAACAAACAATGTTTTAGTTATTTATCTAAGCCAAAACGTTTCATTGAATATGTTGCAGCTATCACTAAGTAACTCAAGCCAAATGTTTTGGATGCCTTAATATTCGAGTTGAGGGATCCAATGGATCCACTTAGCCGGTCCATCCACCGAAAGGTCCCACTTCCAAAATTTTCAATAGATGTTGGAGTTGTCTTGATATAAAAAACGTTCTAATATACATGCCTATCCGAACTACGCACAATATCAATATTACCCAACCCAATTCCGTGAATGTTCTTGAGCCAATAAAGTATGTTGTTCGAGGAAATAATTTCTAAATTTTTCATCATTGTATTTACTTACGTAATTTGTGAAAATCATTGTATTTGTAGGTCCCCAAATATTTAAAAAACAAACTTTTTCTTGAGCGGAATTAAGTTAAGGATGAATGCAAACCAACTTTCTCTTTTTGATTTTTTTTTTTAATTTTATCAAACCAAGTTATGACACAAAACAACTTAACTAGATTTCATCTTGTTTAACCCTAAGTATGAAGCTAGAGATTAAAGCAAGTAAAATAAATTAAATCAATACTCACAATGCCGATGTACGAGGAAAAACCCAATCGGGAAAAAATCTCGGATGGCCCAGGCCAGACAATCACTATGACAAAGGAATTACAAAGTCAGACAGTATTCTTATACAATGACTCGATCGCCATGAGACTCGATGCTCCTCTGATCGTCTACCAATCTTTACAGTGCCCACGAGAAAAGTAACCTTCTTCCACGATGCCTGTCCACAACACGTGCCTCCATGAGTGTCTCGGTGTCCACCGCTATGGCATGTATCGTCTACGATGTCGAAACCGGTATTCGCTGAATCATTACCGTAAAACCAGTAATGGATCTTCAATAGAACCTCCAACTTGGTGCCAATAAGATCACAAGAATGTATGGTAATGAAAAGCTCGGATCTTGAAACTCTAAGGATATTTTATAGTGAAACACTTAGAAAAAGTTTGTGCATAATCCTCTCTGTATCGTAAACTTTTTTTTGCACTACACACCCTCAAAGGAAATAGAGCACACCTATATATAAATATTTTAAGGCAGTGGGAGAGTCTCATTCGATCAAGACACTGTGTCATTCAAACGACATCAGGTCTCATTCGAACGATATGAGGTGTTGTTTGAACTACATCGTAATTAGAGTCTGATATTAATCCAACTTGAAAATAGAGTTCTATAAAAAAACCAACTCTTATCCAACTCTAATCCATCCTCATCTAATTAAAACGAAGTGTAAACATTTAAAACACTTTTAAAAACATTTTTAATAAATAACATCCTTATTTTTGTAAAATAAAATTCCGACTTTCATTAACATTATGCATTTGTACCAGTGTGATCTCGAAAATGCAATTAAACTTTGAAGACGAGATATTGCACCAATAAACTTTGGCATGATTAATTCCATGTAGCTTTATCGCAACGTCTTCAATTAATCTTCGACAAGTCATAGTCTCATAGTGATCGGATAATAAAAATCTACCTATGACTCAAACATGTTTTGTTCCGAGAATAAGTCAAAACTACATTAAGACTCAATTGGAAATTTTGTCTTTACAAATCTCCCCCTTTGACTATTCTAGGGCAAAACTAATAGTTAAATGCCTAAGCCGAGCCGTCAAGCCGTATAACGCCTAAATCCCATTCCATAAACCCAAAAATAAAATTACATCATCAGTACAGGATAAGGACTCATAAACAGAGGACCGACAAGCATAAGATTTTCTCTTAATGTCTAAATGTGATGTAGACTTGAAATCTCGAATCTCTTTAAGCATACCAACACTCACGAAACAGTCAAATACCCAGTGAAGTATGGAGGAATAAATGATATAAATCAATGCGGAAAATCTAATCCAAATCATTTGTTATGTGAATAAAACATGATACCAATATGTACAAAAATATAAATCAGGATATCACGTCAAACACACAAAACTCCCCCTACATTACAGACATCTCTCCCCCTTTTTGTCTCACATAGACAATCCAGTGAAAAGATAAACAAAAAAAGAATGTGATATACTAATAAGATTACTTCAATTATGAAGAATCGCTAGATAAACAACGAATCACAAAAAATGTATTAGTATAAGCATATGTGATAAACTAACCAATGCAGCAAAATATATCAAAAATTAAAGTTAACTGCATAAACAGAAACTCAGTATCAAAATATGAATCAATATGCAACAGGGTACTGAAATAGAATAAATCAACCAGAAAAGTCAAACTGGTCAAACCATCTGTCTTTCGAACGAGTCAGGGATTTCATTTGAACGAGAAGCAACATCGCTCAAACAAAGACATATGCCATTTGAACGACATAAACAAACTCTCATTGTTTCCCTAGAAAAATAAATAGTGTTTCCCAGTGAAGAAATATCCTGAAAATTCTAACTGGAAGGGGCCCAAAACTGCGCAACAATAATAAAATAGTACCAAAACAAACAAAAGACTCAAAACAAACAAATATAAGTAACATGCTAACATAGTATCGATGTGCCTAAACATGAACATGGAGTGTATGTGCGTGAACTAAAACAAATGAATCACAATTTCAACACATCGAAACGATCAAGAAGCTCTAATCAATAGCAATCTATCATCAAACTTTATTATAACCATATGTAACAATTAAAGTGTGAGCTTAATGAACTAAACAAACATCATGCACACGAATTCGGAATTTTGACGATTCTACAAATAATAGCGTCATGACACGATTTTTCAACGTAAGGATTCGTTGTGTAAACCCATTTAAATTTTTAATCCATCCCCCATTTTTAGCATACGATTCTTTTTATTGCCATATGATTTTTTTCGAGCTCTTTTAAATGGTGGCTTTCACGACGAGTCAATTTTACACTCTCACAGCCCTTTCCCATGAACACTCATCATTGTTTCAATTTAATCCTTATAGTAAACGGTTATAACATGCACACCGCTCCTTAAGTCCACTTACGCATAGATGACAAAATTGAGTTAAGAACGTCTCACCAGACTCAAATATGCAAGAGTAGTTAAACATCCATATAAACTCGTGCAAGTGTGCAATCATGGAATATACACAAAGTTAAATCAAAACGCATATCAACTTCAAAACACCCCCATAAAACAATGGTTAAGATCATTCTAAGCGTCGATAATAATGACCAAATGTCCTAGCCACATGGATAATGGAAGGAAGGGGGTTCCAAGTACACCAATATGCCACATCAAAAATGTTAAATCACGACACAAAAAAAAAACCAAAAATCTTTTTGGATTTTTCAAAATATTTTGACTCAAATAAAAGCAAAATCTTTTTGTGTTTTTCTTAAAAGTTTTAAAACAAAAAATCTTTTCAAAATTTTTAACAAAAAAAAAATCTTTTTGTATTTTTTAAATGAGATGAAATAAATGAAAAATATAATACAAATTGATAAACATGGTAATACACTCAACCTTCAGATTTAGCATGGTAAGAATCAAATGCAACCAAATGAGAACCATGAAGTTTTATTCCTAAAGCTACCAAATTCGGCTTCCTAACCCAAGTAGGTGAGTAATAACGCATGGGGGTGGGGGGAATCGTGGAAAATTTATTCCTAAACTTCCTACACCTTTGAGGATCATTCCTAAGGTCATAGAAAAACTTTCTAGGGTGACCTTTCCTATCACAAAACGTGCAAGTGTAGCGATGGTATGGAAAGTGACCTACATGTGAACCTTTTCTAACGTTCCTATGTGGATCTCTTACACGAATGGTATTGTCTTTGGGGTTGGGAACTCTCTCGTCGTAGCCTATACCAAACCTATATTTCTTGACTTGGACGGTGCCTAACATCTTATCCAATTTCTCTGACCTATACTCCAAGTCAAACATAACTCTAGACGAGTATCTCAAACTCTCCTCCAACTCCTTAATCCTAGACTCGAGTAGATGCCTAGACTCCTCAAACTCTAGTATCTACTTTTTCAAAGCCTCCATAAAACCTTTAGAGTTATCTCTCTCTTTCGCGACGTACTCTAGCTTCTCCCTAAGCTTGTTCTCCCATTCCCTAAGATCCTCAATTAATGCAGCATTATTTTCTACGGTACGCTCTTTCAACTTAGCTTGCAATTTTGACTTTGCCTTTTTCACCTTCACTGTCTCCTCAAACAACTCTCAAAATGCAACTTGCAACTCTCCTACGTCGATCTCCTCATCCTCGCTCTCATCACCCTCACCCTCTCGGGAAGTACTCTTAACAGCCTCGTAAGTGTCATGCACATGAGTATCCTCGTGGGAATATATATCGTCGTGGCGCACATGACATGCCATAAATGCAACAAAGTTATGCTCAATGGGGAATCCTCTCCCTCTTCTAGTTCACTATCACTTAAGATGGCATTTTATGCTATCGGTTTCTTTCTCTCTTTCTTAAGTCTAGTGGGACACTCAGCTACTTTCTTACCATACCCCTCACACCCAAAACACCTATGAGACTCATCTCTGTTAGGTTTCTCACTCGTATCCTTAGGCGTGGAATCTCCCTTCTTCTTGAATTTCTCAAACTTTTTGGCATATTTCGATTGCTTGTAAATTTGAAGAAACTTCTTGAACTTTCTTGCCAATAAGATGAAATCCTCAAAGTCGGAATCAGAATATTTATTCGAAACTTTAGTTTCCTCCTTAAAGGCTTTCAAAGCATTGCCCTTTTTTTTCTTTGGCACTTAATTGGAGGTAAACATGTCGAGTTCAGAGGTTTGAAGGTATCCTATGATCTCTTCTAGTTTCGACGAGTTAAGCATACCAAGGTAATTCATAACAATCACTTTCTCATCAAACCTACTCGACAACGATCTCAAAATTTTCTTAATTATTTGGTTATCGAGAATCTTCTCACCTAGGTTAAATGCTGCATTAACAATAGTGGACAACCTAGTGTAAAACTCATTAAAACGTCTCACTCTCTAACATCTTAATCGTCGCTAATTGTGTATTAAGATTTTGAAACTTAGACTCACTAACAGTGCTCGCTCCTTCGTAAGTGAGTGCGAGTGTATCCCAAGCTACTTTCGAAGTTTCACAAGCCTTGATACAATTATAATCTTCAGGTGTGACATGTGAGGAAATAACGTCCAAACCTTTAGAGTTATACTTCGCAAGCCTATGTTCAAGTTCAGTCCATGACTCAATGAGTTAAAAACTAGTGACCTCACCCTCTCATGTGACAGGTGGTGTCCAACCTTTTTCAACCGCTAACAAAACACGCTCATCAATAGACTTTAAAGCACTTCTCAATCGCATTTTCCAATAAGCATAATTAGTGCCATAAAAAATAAGAGTGCGAAAATTATCATAACCACCAAAATTCATCCTTACAAACAAAAAGGGATCAATCAAAATAAAAATGTATTTTTATCTCTGATACCAATTTGTAGGTCCCCAAATATTTAAAAAACAAGTTTTTCTTGAGTGGAATTAAGTTAAGGATGAATACAAATCAACTTTCTCATTTTGAAAAAATCTTTTCCAATTTTATCAAACCAAGTTGTGACACAAATTAACTTAACCAAATTTGATCTTATTTTATCCTAAGCATGCAACTAGAGATTAAAGCAAGTAAAATAAAGTAAAGCAATACTCACAACGTCGATGTACAAGGAAAACCCAAATGGGAAAAAACCTTAGACGAGCTAGGCCAGACAATCACTATGACTAGGGAATTACAAAGTCAAACGGTAGTCTTATAAATGACTCGATACCCAAGAGACTTGACTCTACTATGATATTCTACCAATATTCACAGTGCCCACGTGGAAATTAACCTTCTTCCATAATGCTTGTCCACAACACACGCCTCCACGAGTGTCTCGGTGTCCACCGATATGGCCTGTATCGTCTACGATGTCGAAATCGATATCGTCGAATTATCACCGCAAAACCAGCAATGGATCTTCAACAGAACCTCAAACTTTGTTCCAACAAGATCACAAGAACATGTGGTAATGAAAATCTCGGATCTTGAAACTCTAAGGATATTTTATAATGAAACACGTAGAAAAATTTTGTGCAGAAACCTCTATGTATCGTAAACTATTTTTTACATTGCACACCCTTCGATGAAACAAAGCACGCCTATATATAACTATTTTAAGGCGGTGGCAGAGTCTCGTTTGAGCGAGACACTGTGTTGTTCAAACGACATCAGGTCTCGTTCAAATGACATGAGGTGTCATTTGAACGATGTCGTAATTAGAGTTTGATATTAATCCAACTTGAAAATAGATTTCTATAAAAACCAACTCTTATCCAACTCTAATCCGTCCTCATCTGATTAAAATGAAGTGTAAACATTTAAAACACCTTTAAAAACATTTTTAAAAAATAACATCCTTATTTTTGTAAAATAAAATTTTGAGTTTTATTAACATTGTGCATTCATACCTGTATGATATCGGAAATGCAATTAAATTTTGAAGATGATAAATTGCACCGATTAAACTTCCACATGATTCATTCCTTATAGTTTTGCCACAACATCTTCAATTAATCTTTAACAAGTCGTAGTCTCGTAGTGATCGGACAATACAAATCTACCTATGACTCAAATGTGTTTTGTTCCGAGAATAAGTCAAAACTACATTAAGACTCAATTGGAAATTTTTTCCTTACAGTATTGTTTAATTGCTATTATGAACTAAAGTTTGAAGATTACATCTATTTCATTAAGTATTTAGTTTTACTTGGTCTCTGTTATAAACCTTATTAACCTAGATAAGTGTTGTTTTACTTACCCTAGGATTCATGACCATAAATAACGTAATAACCAAAAACATATTATTCTTGATTACATATAGCCAATGCCAGACTACACATCATACCCAAACAAGGTCAAAAAATAAAAAGACCATAGTTCATAAAATCATATCGATGGTTGTTTGTTGTTATCTCGATGATCTACAGGGCTTAGTTTCACATTCTTGCAAGACAATAAAATCGGTCATAGATAGAACATAGTATTTTGATGGGTCAAGATTTAAACATGGATGCCTCAATCTTTCTATGTGCATTATATGCACATTTTTTTATCCTTTATAATAGTCAAGGCTTTACACAACAACATTTGGTACCACTTAAATTAAGGGCTTTCACTCCTCCCAGCTATTGAAAATATTGATTTGCTTATCCTTAAAAAAGATAAAGTACTTAGTTGTTTTCATGCTTTAACTACAATGGTGTGGTAATAATATTTTCATATATATTTATTTATAGTACCTCGTGACAATATATTAATTATTATTTTATCCAAAATCAATTTTCCACTGTAAGTGTATATGTCCAAAAGTTTACCCCCCCCCCCCCCCCCCCCCACACACACACACACACAAAAAATGGACTTGGCCATACTTATTCTTTGACAGTAGGCCACTACACCAAAAAACCAAAAAATTCACCATTTTTTGAATAGCCATTGTCAGGGTCCTTGACCATGATAACACACGTGAATTTTTTTTATCATGCTTCTTGCGCAATCCTTGATCATGAAAAAAATATTGGGATTTCATCCATAAAACCCACCCATTCCTCCCCCTCACACACACACACACATATACTTTCCCTCCTCCCTTTCATCAACTCAGCTGCCTCTCCCTTCTAGGTCAAAAATTCGTTATTTTTTACCCATATATACACATATATATGGTGTGTATATATATACACACTCAATTTGGGTATGATTTACACATTTTTACCACTATTTTTAGGTTTTGTTATAGGTATATATATGAAGTGGTTTGTATATATATATATATATATATATATATATAGTTTTTAAATACATGTATTTGTTTGTTGTAAAATATATGTATTTACATGTATGTCTTTGATATTGTTAGAAAACAACTTGTACAAAACCTAGGTTTGGATAATTTGACTTTGATATTTATTTGGGCTTCAGTATATATGTCAGTTAGTTATAAAATAGTTATATTTACATGTATAACAACTTGTGCAATACCTAGGTTTCAAGGAATTAACTTGAAACACTAATTTTATTTGATAAGTAATTTTTGTATTTTGATTTTGATATGTATTATATTGTCGTATTATATTCTTAATTGTGTTGATGCTGGTTTGAATAAAATAGGACTTATTTGAAACATATTTACTACTGGGTAGTAGCTACTGCCCAGATTTTTTTTCATGCTCTATGGTATTGTCACAATCCTTGATTGTGACCAAAAGGATTTATCATTGTCATTGGCCATCTTAACACGTATAAAAATAATGGATTGTTCGTATGACCTTAATTTTGATCTGTGCAAACATTTCAGCACTGTCTCTCATCATGTGTACGAGCAAAAGTCAGCCGTATGCACGGATAAATTTGAACTTGACATGCTAACTGTCAATAATTTTCCCTTCTTCATCAAGAAATCGGCCGATAACCTCAATCCTCTCATTAGTCCATGTCTCTTCATTCAGTTTGGCATGGATATTGTGGGAACTTTGACTACGACACTAGGAAATATACAGGAATTGATAATAGCCATTGAAAACTTCATTAAATGGGTGGAGGAAGAACATTTAACTCATATCGTAAAAATTGATGCCAGGTAATTTGTGTGGAAAATATTATCACTATATTTGGAATTCCTAGACACTTGGTAATAGATAATGGGACCTAGTTTGACAATGATATCTTTAGAGACTTCTATGTAGGATGTATGATTAGGATTCACTATAACTTAGTGGTCCTACCACAATCCAACGTTTAGTCCAGAATTACTAACAAGACTTTACTCGTCGGGATAAAACTACGATTAAATAATACAAAGGGAAGATGGGTGGATGAGCTTCCATCCGTCCTTTGGGCTTTCGGAACAGTGCTTAAAAGATGTTTGGGATAAACCCCATAGTCATTAGCATATGGTTTATATATATATATCATTCCATTATAAATCTTCCTCTCAATTCTGAGGACACAAATCTTTAAGGACGACCATAACGATGACCATTTGGCTCACGAGTGTGACCTAGAAGAGGAACGAGGAGAGAATGCTCTCATCCACCTTCAAGAATATTAAGAATATCTTGGAAAGAAGGTTGACGTCATAGGGTTCCAAGTTGGCAATCACGTTCTCTGGAAGCTTCAAATGGCTACTAATAGAGCATCTGATAAAAAATTTGAATTTTTTTGACAATGCCTATATAGAGCAGTGTCAAAGGGAGGAGATGGATTATACCACTTAGAAAATTTATATGGCACAACAACACAAAGGTTAAGGATTTAACACCCCGACCCGAATTTATGAGTTACTCATGATCAACTCGGTCCGCCTCAAACGTTAGGTGAGAAGTGCGATGAGACAACCTAAACAATATTTCTAGTCCTATTTTATTTAATTAACATTTCACTTGTTTATCATGCGATTACAATTTAAATCAAACTACATGAGGAACCCGTGGGAAGCATCCCTGGAATCCAAGCATATAGAGAAACTAATGTAAAATAAACTAAACTTACCTGCAAAACGACCTCAAATATAGAACCACACAAATAGGAGGGAATAAGACGAGTGCCTAGTGGGAAAACACAACAATGCCATATAGAATCGAACGACAGAAAATTGACTCTAACACGTTTACCTACGTGTACATATAATTATCTCGTATAAATACATGCATACATATACATTAATGCATGGAATCGTTTTATTTCAAAATCATTACTTGTTCCAATTAATCCACCTTAATCTTATAAAGAACCCTTTTTTGTTTGACTTAACATTTATTTCCCGATTTAATGCATCGAAATAAATACTTTGAAATAAACACCATTTTTTAAAGGAAAAGCACTTCTTTCACCGAAATTACCCATTTACTTGACCAAATTCACCTTAGTATTTTCCTTGAAAATCACCTTTCAACACACACATGCATTATGCTAGAAAACACTTATTTCTCATTGAAAGCCTTTCAGAAACACACTTTTGTGTTAATTATGGGTTAAACCTTGTTAGGTTGCTTAATTACCCATTTAATCACTTCTCTTTACCATTCTTTTTATTTCACGGACATTAGCCAATTTCTGACATTACTTGTTAACATTAGCTTTCAACTGGAACATGTACTAATTTAATTCAAGTTAGGTTATCTTTTCTTATATTTACCATACAACCCATTTCTTGACACGTTCCACTTTTCTCTTTATCTTTTCTTGGAATCCCCCAAATATCCGCATACTTTAATAGGCTCCACATTGTCGGCTATGCTATCACATGCCGTGGCCAATGATTTTAGGTCTTTCACCCTAGGTCTCCAGGGCTTCCTTAATTATTTTCGGTGTCATCCGAGTCCATATTAATGTCTTTTAACATTTATCAAATCTCCACATTATTGCACTTATTCCGGATGAAGCCAAAATCTAGGGATCTCACCCTACCTTATGTTAACCACTATTTCTTGTCCTTTACACACTTGCGTTGATTTTATCACAAAAATTATTTTCATTTATGACCATTTTGTGTAACACCTTTTTCAACATTTTTATTTCATTAAAATATTCCACTTTAGGTAGAATTACTATTTTACACATTTGCTTTCAAACATATCTTTTCCTCCATTTCACGCGTGTTATTTTCCAAAAATGTTATTAAGTTAAACAAACTAACTTCTTAAATGTTTTTAACTTGTTAAAACTTATTTAACACCTCAGAGTAACATACTTATCAAGTTAAAAATATCGTTATTTCATAATTTTCTATATCGAAGAAATCATTTGACATTTTAAGACTATTTTACCAGGAAAGCACCATTCTCCCTTATCATCACATATAGTCTTGAAAACATACACTTATCACACTTATCAACACACTTTAAGAGCTTAAATTTCTATTTTCTTTACTCTAAGTTAAAAATCATGAAAACCTCCATTAAACTTGTTTATATGCTCATCATCGAAATACTACGAATTTATATACATCAGAAGAGAGAATTTAAGTCCAAAGATCCAAGAACATGAGATTAACATATAATTTATTCACGAGATCTCATAATATTTGCAAACATGCTCTTCAAGACCAAAAGACATTTTTGTTCTACAAAACTTAAATAAATGCCCATCTTTGTGAAATTCCCAAATGTTACAAGAAAACTTTGAAGAAATTGTTCATAAAAGATCTTCTATAAGATAAATATTATTTTCAAAACATTTTATTCCATAAAATGTTTAATACCAAGTTTTCTTAAAATATATCATTTTTCTCCACTCTTGAATTCCTTTATAATCCGTTCTACATAAAACCATAAGAAATACCTTCTGAAATTATACATGCATTCTACTCTTACATACTCTAACTACAAACTAATACTACGGAAAATAAAGTTCTTTAAGATAAGATTAGTGCTTTCCCACCTTATTGAATCTCGAAAATGGGTGGATGAATATAGAAGAATATGGCAACCTCATACCTCTTAAGGTGGCCTTAAAGAGATTTCCTAGCTCCAACAAACTTGACTTATTGAATGCTCTATGAAACCCCCTTCAAACACCATTAATCTTGTACTTTTCTTTTTCGAACACCCCTAATAACAACCCCATGAATTTACATCTTTACTAAGAAATGGTGTATATGGGTTTTATGGGCTTAAATATGTGGGAGACTACGAAATACTAGGGTGGTTTAAGGTGGAGGGGTGGTGGTGCTATGGTAATGCAGGGTAGTTAGTGGTAGAGAAACTTTCAAGAGCTAGAGAAAGAGAGGAAATCTGATTAAAATATCCTTAGAATGTGCCAAACTCATATTTAAATATCCCTTAGGGGTTAATTTCTAAATAATGCCCAAAGCTCTATCCACAAATTTATTTCCTGCCGTGGGAGCATGATACGCGTCTTAATCTAACGGTTTAGGTTTTTATAGAACTTTCAAAATCTATTTTTTAAATCTAGTTCGAACAAGAATGGATCTTGTTCGAATAAGAACTACCATTTCATTTGAATTAAATTGCATCTCATTTGAACGAGAACTACATATCATTCGAACGTACTTCGAATGAGATTGGGTTCTCCATTCAGAGATGTTTCATTCGAAGGTCATTAGAAAACCATTTTAATGAAATCTAAATCTTATTAGAATGACTCCGGATGCCATTCGAATGACCCTGAACTTTTTCAATATTAACTTTAAGTTTATTCTAATTCCAATTAATTGCACTAAGGCCACTATATTACCCAAATATGACCCATAATTCATCTCGTAATATCTAAAGCTCAGTTGGGTCGCATAAAGTCACCCAATTGCACGGTTACAGTTAAAACCACGAGGGCACGTGTTACATTCTTCCCTCCCTAGGAAATTTCATCCTCAAAATTAATGACCTACAATCCCTCATGTTCCTGGGGTTTATCAACTCTTATTCTAAGTCATAGGACTCTTTCAAGGCTAGGTCATCAAATCCTCAATCACTAAGAAGTTTTCATCATACATCCTTTCACAAGGGTTGTCACCAAAGAGCTCGACATGCAACATGTTCTAACCCTCACTTTCAGGCTATCCATCAAAGTCACATAATAGTCCTCGAGTATCCACTAACTTGATGATCACGTTCAATCAAGTCCTAAGGCTCCTTTACTAGTACCTAAAGCATACCAGTGCCTCTATCGAGAAACACTTTCTAGTGATCGATGCTCACACAAGAGCAAATTGACACACAACTATCCCCAAGTTCATGATTATAAATTGTTTGAATTCTTAAGACTACATATCGTGAATCTCCTCCAATTCTCGAATCCTCCTGACCATGCAATTTCACTTAAATTTGACTAGTTCGCATTTTAAGAATGCGGACCAGACATGTGTCACCGAACGGTGCGCCTAGAAATTATCGCCTAAATTATAGGCACACTCTCTTTCTTTTCTGGGCTCACCACCAGGTGACACATGTCCGGTCTGCATTCTTAAAATGCGGACTAGTCCGCACAATCGCAGGACTGTATATATATATATATATATAAACATGTCTTCCTACACTCCTCCATGTAGGGCCATTTTAGATATCTACCTCTGCAAATCGTAGTGTAATTCTCAAGCCCCAAACCATAGTACCTTAATGACCCAACAGAAATTCGAGTTGTTTGGAAAAGCTCGGAGTCCAAAGTATTTGTTAATTAATATGAAAAGGTGCTTCTATATAGTGGATTGTTGCTACCAGCGTGCAGTCCAAAATTTACTTACTGCCCACCTATTTGTGCTACTAACAGGGTAGGTCACCAGCCCAAAAATCTCATTCAGATTATCGTGCGCATAAATTACTCAATCATTAGATGATTTGTGGGCCACCACACTTAACTGCGAAGTCATAATATAGTGGAGAACCTTGATTGCAAGGAAAATTCTATTTAAGACAATTCAATCCTGAAGGAGTAACACTTTTATTTGAGTCTTATATTATGAAGTTATAGGCAACTAAATTAATTTGTAGGCCTTGTCCATTGATAGAATAAGGAAATGTTCCAGATAATGTGTTGTATGACAAATCAATAGAGTGAATTTCTTAAATGATGAAGATAATCATGAAAAGGTTACCTCAAAATTCTCTAGTAAGCTGTAAAAATTAAGTAAGATAAACTCATATAATTCTCAGAGACGGGGCCTTTTATTGAGGTAGGGTGCCAGTTAACCTATTGTTTACCATAAACAAGTAAGATAGTGAAGTCAAATTGAATAGAAAGGAATATATATATTTTTATTTCTTCTATATCGGTATTTTCCAATATTAGATTGAATAGAATTAGGTATGTTGTTATTCCTTAAAACTAGGACATTTAGAGACACTATATCCATAAGAAACCTCATGTCAGTAAGGCTTGACCAATTCCTTATAAATTTAGGTATCCTGCTCATGATTTCAGTTTTAAAAGCCCACACTGCCCACTGCATAGCTCTCTGCTTACTCATTCTCTTTATATGTGTGGTTAGACTACTATAGATTATAGCATGAGTATAATTATTGTATTTTTATCCAACAAAATGTATTTGGAGGGTTAAATTATAGTTGAAGGGTATATTTAATTTTGCCAATTTTATGTCTTGTAATATGGAGACCATCACTCTTAGCAATAAAAGAATAGGCATCAAGACTAGTGTCCCAGAGGAGAAAGCTACATCATGTAACATGCAACGTTGCTACGTGGATGAGTCAAAAGAAGGATTCTATCTGTGGATAGATTAGGTTGATCTTTATGTGTCATTTATTGTATTAATTTAGCACAAGCCATTGAACAATATGGTGTTAATTAATTGGTATTCACATTTGAATAGGCTACCCCAACTTTAGTTATGCTTTTTCAAATTTATTTCCATGAAGAAGTTAGGAAAATATCCGTTTTAGGTACAATATAATGTTTTTTCCAACTTGGATTCCTCCCCCCTCCCCCCATTATGTTGATGATTTACTAAATACGTTGATGGGAAAATTGACTTGTCTGTTTTAACGATGCTGGAGTTATTGCGTTCTACCAAATTAGCCATAGAGAAAGGTCACAGTTGTCAGATTACATAGTACTGGATTTGGTTGAAGCTTTACATAAGGTTATGGCTTGGACTTATTGAATATTTTAGTGTTACATTGTTTTCCTTTATTGAGAGGATATATTTTTTTTGTTTGGGTAAAAAAATGGGGAAGTGACATATTAGTTGCAATTTCTTGTAGGAACCTAATAGTGAAATTTGTGCAAGTATGTTGGATGCATTGAATGAATGCATACAAGTTTGTTAATTTTTATATATTCGTTAGATCATGAAAATATGAGCTAAAATAAATTGCATTTGGAATATTGTCTGCTATTTATGAATAATTATTTTAGTAATTATTTGGTACAATCAGTTGGTCCTTTTCCCCTTCTTGTAGTAATTATTTAGTGATTCCATAGACAACTCATGGATTTATGACAAATAAGTATAATGTTCACATTTGGCATCAAATTGTGAATGTTATTTTACATAATGGTGGAGATATATGAATTTTCCATGAATGTTGTCTCCCCTATTTATCTTGCTCATGTTCATGGGAAAGAAAGAGTAAATGTTTGGGTGGTTTATTAGGTTGCATATAAGTGTAAGATGTGGGTTCTTGGAATACAGTTACTATCAAGTAAGGCATAACCCCTTATCGAGACCGGAATTAATTCATAAGTCAGTATTAAATATTAACAGTAAATATAGGTGAAAAGGGACAATGACATTCAATATTCAGAATTATGTTGAATGATATTTCTACACCATGAATACACTACAAGTATAATAAATAGATGGGACCAACATGTAACTTGGTCAGAGGGAGAAAGATCAAGCACTATGGATGCAATAAAGTCAAGTCAGTAACTTCAAGCCCAGTTAATGCTCAATGATATGGATATTAAATGAGTGTGGGAAGAATCTCCTCACAGGAGATCTCGTGTATGAAGGAAATCGGTCAGCAATTCTAGGTTCATAATGCTACCATCGTGAACTATTTAGTTGGTTTATTTATATGGAGTCAAGGTTACTCGAGTAACCTTGATGGTATTCAAAGTGGTTGACAGCATTAAATGCACAAGTAACCCCCTTTATTAACGTGGAAGATATTGCATTAAATGCATGGGATCTTTTAATTTGGCGAGAAATTGCTTAACCAGTTGGAAGCATGGTGGGCATTAATGAGGGACGTAACATGGTAGCTCAGAGGCTTATCTTAGAATATCTAAGAGGTCAGATTTGGTAGACTAGGTCTGACATCCTAAGGATAAACCCACTTGAGTGCTATAATTTTGAATCCTTAAATTCCAGATGTTATGACGTCAAAAAGTGGGTGAACAGTGACCCCTTTAGGTGTGTGGTCACATCAGTTAGACGAAACGTTGTTTGGTTTGAGGTTGCTTGACTGATAAGTAGCTCGAGTGTTTACTCTTCTATTTGTTGGCTAAAAATGATCATTAGGCTAAGGCTACAAGGTTGAGGTACCTCGATGAGGTTCCCTCGAGTGAGTAGGAGTTATGGTAGCTCGGTTGTAGGTAGCTCGAGCAATTATATATACTGGATGAAGTTTTTCTCAAGTGTGACAAGAGGGTTGGTTATTTTATACCCAATATTGCCTTGCTCCCAATCCTCCAAACCATGTACCTGTGAGGTTCCCAGGATGAGGTTGTTCGATAGAGCATGTTAGCTCTCCCATGCCCTGCCAGGAATGGTTCCTCGTGGGTACCGAAAAACCTCGATCACGACATTGCGTAAGATAAAGTACATGATAAAATACATTCTATTTCATATTACAAACTATCATTATTCAATTAACTTTGATCTTTAAGTCATGTTTGAGGAGGACCTTCGAGGAAACTCCCTCATGTAATCCTTATCTTATTTCTTTGTCTGTTAAGCATCGGATCAACTAAGTTATTCATTATTTGGTGGGGACTCCCCCCTAGATTTTCCTCTTCGTAGAGATATTTATTTATTGCATGAAGAAATATCTGTACGAATCCCTTTGTTGGACTTCAATCCTTTTTTTCAAAATGTATACAACACCAATGGGTGCATAATTACAATAAACAACAAGTTATTAGTTAAGGAGAAGTTATATCTTGACCTGTCTTTCGAGCTGCTTTATCTGTTCAGATGCCTTGTAATATTTCTGATAGCAACTTTTTCTTTAATGGAACTTCATGATTACGTATGCTAGATACCTTGGGGGAAGTGAAGGTATTTATTTAAATTTCCCCCCAAAGCTCTTCATCTCCCCCAAGTTTGAAAAGACTTTAAAAACGTCTCATTTAATGGGGTTATCGCTTGTATTTCTATTTGTAACATATGGCGACGTTAGGGTAAGCGCGTTTTCCTCACGTGAGATTATCTACGCGTCACTTCCCATAGCATCATCATTACAACCCTTAAATCCTTCCCCTATGAACGTGTGCTGGACACGCAAAGCTGATTTGATCGTCTTTACACTTCCCAAAGCGTTGCTATTTGACGCCTATTGGGGTTTTTATTTCCCCCACAAAAAGGGTATACTTTCATCTCAAACTTTCACCCCTAGGTTTTCGTTTACAAAGAGAGCGGGTGTTTGTGAGAGAAGATATTCAGTGCTTTTCCCTCTACCTTCATTTCTTGTAATCTATTCCCCTTCCTTCTCCTTTTAATTTCTCCCATGACACCCATTGTGAAAAGGACTCAATCTGCTAGGGGTGCTTCCCCCCATACTTAGGCGCGCCAAAACCAGTGGGCACTCTATCATCGTGCCCCATACTTTGGTGAGCTCGATCATTTTTGGTCGGCGGCTGAAAATTTCCCCAGTGAATGGGTGCTAGTGAAACAGGCGAGGTTGTTGATGTAAGAAATTGATGATGCTGAAGACTTCGCATATATCACCATTTCCAATGTTACTAGGTTTCGTATTGAGCGTGGTGACTATCCGTTATCAAAGGTGGAGTTTGAGTTCTCCTCCGGCACCTGTGAGGGTTTGGGTACTTGGACCGATTAAATACACTCCAAGTATTCTGTGCATCTGGCTCTAATTGTTCTGTCATGTACTAGTTGGTTGGGTGAACTCCCCCTTGCAAACAACAATTATGCTCTCCAGTTGCTTGTATCTCGTTGGAGTCATATGTCGCATACTTTTGTGACCTCTTGGGGTGAGTTTACCATCACCCTTGAGGATGTTTATGAGCTATTGGGTTTGAAGGAGGTAGGTTTCGACACCTTCTTCGAGGCGGCTGTTTCTAGGAAAAAAGTCTTTATGGGCTGACCTGGAGGCGTTTATGAAAGATTGTATGGTAACATATAACAAATGTATCTACTCGGAGGTGATTAGGTATTTTAATTTTATCGAGGACAAAGCTGTGATTAAGGTGCACTAGGCAGCCAAAGAGAACCCTCGCGGGAAGCAAGTATTTAAGCAACCATTAACTGGAAAGGGGTTTAACTCCTAAATTGAACTTGAGAACTACATCTGGGTTATTCTATCAAAGATCTTTCTCCCAAGCAAGCCCTAAGATTTCCCAAGAAAGGACCTGATCAATATGCTCGTTCGCATAGCCAATGGTGTGAAGCTTCCCCTTGCTACTATTACTCTTGGTTATCTATATAATTATCTATATACTTGTCTAGATTGAGTATAAGATGACTCGGTTAGGAGCATTGGTAGGCTTGATGTCTCCAATTACGTGAACCATGCGCTGTTGATAGCCTTATTATATGCCTACTTTCCAGATTATTCCCCGAACGGTAGCTATCCCAGATCTCAGCCCATTAGAGTACCTCCATGTCACTTTTGGAATCAAAAGAGTTCTAAAAAACCACTTGTGTCTTTAATTGACAGAGATGAAAGATTTTTACCTCGTCCCTACATTGGGGTAGACCATTTTTTTTCGAATCGGTTCTTTACGGACGAGGAGCTTCCCATCACCACTGTCGAGGAAGCTTTCGTAAAGAATTTTCCAGTGAGCAATGTTCCGTTATTATTGATTCCTTTTTACTTTCCTTCTTATACATAATGTGTAATACCCCGCATTTTTATCGATATTTATTTATGGGATTAATTAAATTAAATGTGAATTAATTGAGAATTAATACGGATAAAATACTAACGAGATGTGAGTTGGTATTTGATTATAATGTGTATATATGGCAATATATGAATATTGAAAATATTGAAATTGCCGCGAGGCTGAAATACGGAAATTTGGAAAATTTAGTTGGGACGCACGTGACAGTCGCGTCAGGAATGTAATTATTTGAATTAAAAAGTGAATTTTATGTTTATCAACCGTATGGTCATTTTGAGTGCGCCAACGAGTCCGGAAGGGTCGAAATAGTCAGAAAACACTAGCCGAGGGTTTAGTTTGGGTCCCGGGGTATTTTGAGGCCATGCCGGCAACCCAAAAGGGTAGTTTGGTAATTTCAAAATTTTGGGAATTAAAACCCACGAAAATTAGAAGTTAAAATATGATTTAGTCTTTACCCACTAAACCCACTAACAACAATAAATGACTTAATGGGCTACGGGAGTTATTGGAAGAAATTTTAAGAGGTTCCTAAGGCAACCTCTAAACCACCATTGTCATCTTGGAGAAGAACTTGTAGAGAGAGAGAGAGAGAGAGAAAGCAATTCAACCTTCTTCAACCAACAACAAAAATCTGAAGAACATAAGGCAAGTGATTTAGTTACAATTGATTCAATGAATGTGTTCTTCCATGTTTAGTGTAATTATTGAATTTTGTCTTGGAAGATTGATATAGACCCATGAATTTGAGGATTAAAACTATAAACCATGTTAGGAATTGCATGTAGACATATTCTGGACGAATTATGAATCCAAAACATAATACTTGATGATCTAAAAATGGATTAAAGAAGAGAATTACTATTGTTCTTGAAAGAAATAGAAAACTAGGGTTCTTGAGGATGTTTTGATCTAAATAAGGCCTTTGGGTGATGATTAATTAGTTTTAGAACGTTAACAATGTTGTAGGATGATTATTTGATGATATTATAACGTTAGAATGAAGTTTCATGCATTGTAATGAATTTTTGGGACGATTTGAGGACTGCAAAATGAAGCAGTCTGTAGCCTATCTGGTGCAATCGATCGATCGACATTCATCAGTCGATCGATCGACTACCATCGATCGATCGATGTTCAAGGTCGATCGATCGACCTTCCCAGAATGAGTAAAATTTTCCCTAGTTATATTTTAATGATGTTAACTCTTAGAAAATTATTATTAGAGACTTTATGAATATCCTTAGACTTAAGGAAGACCAGTAGGTATGGTTATAAAATTTGGACCTTAATTTAGAATTCAGTTTGAGGAATTATTCTAAAATCTAATGAAATTCGATGAGTGAGATAATATTAGGGTTAAAAGAGTAAATTTGAATAATTTGATGAAATGAGGTTTGGGGCAGAAGTAAGGACCTTAAGAATAATGATGTTATATGTGGGAATAATAGGAAACTTAATAATCCCTATGAGATAGGTTTTAAGTACAAGAAACTATGACGTGAGATGTGTCGACAGTCTACATTATATATTATCGGAAGACTTAAAATGTATAAAATTGGAATAATGGTATAAGGATGTAGAATATACCTTTATTAATATTGAGACATCTAAGATGTGTGAATGCTTAGTATATAACTTATGTGTATGACATACCTACCATACTTGCTATCACGGGAGGTTTGCGTTCGTTTAGGACCATCTAATCTTTGTGTGCCTACGGGGGGGATATAGATTGGTACCTCGAGAGCACAGGTCAGAGAAGGACTTATTGAGATGTTAATAAGTCTGCTGATCATGGGAGCGTATGTATGTGCGTGACCCATGTGATGTGACTGTGTTTGCCTCCATTATTTGTGATTTGCTATTATCTGAGAACGATTCCTGAGAGATTCAGAATTCGTGATCCTTATGTACGTGATGTACCGGGATGGATAGCAGAGTATGTGTGCACCGCAGCTTAGTCTCGGGGTGCTAGTATTGTATATTTATGTTGAGAATAATATACGGTTAATTGAAAAGAATTGTCATGTTTAATTGTGAGTATGATTATTGTAACGTTATGAAAAGATAAAAAGGGTATATATACCAGTAAATGGTTTTGTTAATAATTGGGAATCCGAGAATTAAAGTAGAACTCTCTATTTAATTGTTAAGGTTGGAATTAATGCGTAAACCGAGTAGATATGTTAGAAACTCTTTTGAACTAGATAGATATGAGAAACACTTGAATGGGTACGGGAACGTTAGGAGTGCACAGTTAGACGAGAGGTGAGTATTTCATGCGAGAGCACGTCCTAACATGTATTTTGCATTCATTGTTTTAATGTTATTAAAGCACTTGCTGTTTTTAAAACTATTCTCCACATTCGGGCTCTGACCCGTTTGCTTTCATATCTATCTTTTTGTAAAAAAACCTTTTTAGGTGCCCAGCCACAAGGACACCATGCATAGGAATTCTATTCAGGTGACGAGCTGTCGCTGTTGTGGAAGTTATATGGCCTTGACAGTAGACGCCTCCTTTCTAGTCTTGACTCCATATTCAGTTTCATCATTTATAGGGCATGTTTCCCATTTCCTTTTGAGACATTTTATATTTCAGTTATTCAGAATTTGGTTTGTAATTAATTCAGGATGCAGACTTGTTTATTCATTTCATTATTGGGATTGTTGTGAGGAGTATTTCTTCCAGACTCATTATTATATTGGTTGGTTATTCTATTGTGACTTTACTGTGATTGGTTATGTCAACCTTTATATTTATTATTGCATGTTCATCAGATTTAATTTAAAATTTGACATCTCACTTTTCATATACTAGGTGGTTAGTAATTATTAAAATGTTTTCGACAGTGATGCTATTGACTGAACCAACTTGGCATTTTGTATTAATTTAATAAAGGAGTAGCAACCTGGTATTTAATTAGTCGGGGTGTCACATAATGGTCCTTTTTTTACTCCATTTACAGTCCACATTATGTAGTTGTGCAGTTTGTCTATGATCAGGGCAACCCTATATTAAGTTATTTTACTCGAGAAAAACCCACCAACTTCTCATTTGTATGAAGCAATTTCCTTACTTCAATCGTTGTTGATCTTTGCTCGAATTACCCCGCCACCCCTATTATCCTAAGCAAGGGTGCTCGAGGGGGTAGGTCAGCAATGTACCATACAGTATTCTGGCAGAACGGACCACCTATTATTTGATCCAATATTGATCAGGGACAAGACCTGACTTCCATAGGTCCTTGGTTTGACCTCCCATAGTGGTCCTTTCTTTTAAGAAAGAGAAGTGGGGCCAATTTCCCGTACTTGCTCAATGGCCTACCAAGCACTTGCCCACTGCTCCTGCCACCCGCCAAGCGGGTGGAGCGCTTGTTATCCTGACTTTTCTCTCTGCTAGGGCCTCTCCTATTGATCTAGCCATAAGCTATGGCAACTAACTTGGTCGTTTCTAGAGTAATCTTCTCAAGGAGCCTCAGTATCCTGAGGTTGAAAGGTATCCTGGGTTGAGAAATAATACTACCTTAAATTCTTTATTACCTCTTAGCACCACAACAATTCTGTTCCCTCCGAGTTGCCCCCATTGGCTCCTGTAGATCAAGCGGTGGTGAAGAGAAAGAAAGAAGCTCAACCTTCTATTCCGATCGAGGTAATTATCATTGCCTCTAGTACCTTCAGGCCCGACGAGGGGGTGATACTGACCGTCATGCTTTAACTGAAGAGATTGTGAGGTCCACTAGGAAAGCCCCAACAAAGAAGACTAAGGTTACCAAACAGGTCCTTCCAATCCAAACTCCTGATCCCAAGATTACCCAAAAAGTTAGCTTGATGTTTGACCAACTCATACAGACTTGGGATAATTTTACAAAGGAGGATAGGGATTTTATGTTAGCTCAGATGGCTTCTCGTGGGTATTCCTATGCTCTCCCAGTTATCTAAGGTAGCAATAAGAGGAAGTTGAATAGCCCCATTAAAATTAAGTTGGAGGAATCAGGTGAGGAGAGCGGGAAAGAGCAGTCTGATAGATATGCATCTGTTGGTGAAGGTGAAGATGATGATTATGATAAGGAAGGAATGGAGGAGGAAGAAGAGTAAGATGAATAATAAGATGAGGGAGAGTCCATTGTTGTTTGGAGACGCAGGTTGAGAGAATGGTTTCTCCTTCCAAGCTTTCTTCACCTCATCAAGATTGTGAGGTTTTAGAGGATGTTTTGGACGAAGTTTCGAAAGAAGGAGAGGTATGTTTGCTATTTTCCTTCTAAGTCTTTAACTTTTCTTCTTTTACCTCATGATGATGCCTCTTATTTATTCCAACTTTTCTTTTTAGGTTGGTACGCGAGGTGGTGCGCACCATAGTGTTAAAGAAAGTGATCTATTGGAAAAGGAGGTTGAAGTTTCACCTGCTTTGAAGGAAGTTGTGCAGAAGGAGATAGTTGTTCCTATAGCCTCGCAGGTAACTACAAATTTCCCCCTAAGGTAATATATTTTTGTTACTTCCATTAAATCTAGTAATGGATATTCTCTAGACTCTACTTTTTTACGCGAGCAGGCTAGCCTCGAGACAAGTGCTTTTGATGCACGTGTTGTTGAATCTGTGCATAAGTCCCCCCCGCTATTATTATTCCATCATCCGTGGTAAGATTTTCCTCTTATTATTCTGATCTTATTATGACTTTGCCTTCTTATTCTTACCCTCTCTCCGTTGTGCTTCATAGGTTTCTTTACCCGAACCCACTGCTCTGCTAGTCCCCCCCCCCCCCCTCTAATGACCAGGTTCTTGTTATACTTTGTAGGCCTTCATTCCTCAATCAGGAGGGAGTCGAAGTTGCTGCTACAGGCTAGGGATAAAGGGATGGGAGGAAGTTGCTGAAGTAGGAGGTGGTCTGGTTTCCCTCCTAGAACAACGTCTTTTGATGATATCTGACATACCTGAGGAAGAAGATGTGGTACAGATGGCTACCCGATAGTTTGTTGGGTGACCAGCAGCCTGAGGTATGATTTACTTTTATGTATCTCCTGCATTTAAATGTTGTTAGTTTTTCCAATTCATATTGGTCTTAAAATCTCCCGTAATCGAGGGTCAGGTGGACCAAGTCATTTTGGACTTAAAATCTTCCATAACCGAGGGTCGGGCAGTCCGAGTCATTTTGGACTTAAAATCTCCCATAATCGAGGGTTAGGCGAGCCAACTCATTTTGGACTTCAAATTTCCCATAATCGAGGGTCAGGCGAGCCAAGTCATATTGGTTTTAAAATCTCCAATAACTGAGGGTCAGGCGGGGCAAGTCATACTGGTCTTAAAATCTCCCATAATCGAGGGTCAAGCGGTCTAAGTCATATTGAACATAAAATCTCCCATAATCAAGGGTTAGGCGAGCCAAGTCATTTTGGACCTAAAATCTCCTATAACTAAGGGTCGGGTGGGCCAAGTCATTTTGGACTTAAAATTTATGCCTGCAAGCCAATTTGCATATATTTTTCCTGACTTGACAAGTTGTCATAGTCGAGGGTCAGGTGGGCCAAGTCATATTGGACTTAAAATCTCCCATAATCGAGGGTCAGGCGACCCAAGTCATTTTGGACCTAAAATCTCCTATAACCGAGGGTTAAGTGGGCCAACTAATTTTGGAATTAAAATCTATGCTTGCAAGCTAATTTGCATATTTGTTTCCTAACTTGAAAAGTTGTTGTATTTCAGGTGGAAGTTGAGAAACATACAACGCACGACCTAGGAGTTGAGGGTGTCGCTCATGCAATTTCACAGGTAAGGACTTTGGCTGCGTTGTCATCCATGGGCGAGGTCTTAGGCGTGCAAGTTAAAGGAATGGTACCCAGTGTTGGTGGGATGCGCGAGGTGGTTACTTCCAGATCCCAAGCTGGTGATAGTTCTCCGCACACTAGACTCCCTTCTACGAGTGATAGAATTTTTAGTGTAAACCCTTCTGAGGTAGCCCCCGAAGTGGTTGTAAGGCAGACCTTGATCAATTTCCCCTATATATTGACTGAAGGCCTCCGTGCGCTGATTGAGAAACTTTTAGCTAGATTTCCCTCAACTTTTACTCCTCGCAAACCTAAACCTATACTTGTGATGATGGCTTGCCGACTACTTGGGCTCTCCACCATTTTAGAGGGAATATTTAATACTCCTCTAGAGTCTCTCAACTTTGATGCAATTAAAACGTTATTGGGGAAGGTCAACGTGCTTATTAATGATGGGTTCTCATTAGCTTGGTTAGTGAAGCCTTTGTGCAATTTCAAGAAGGCAGACCTACTTGCTCTTTATCATCGGTTGCAGAGTTCTTGTTTCTCATAGGTAGCTATCTCATAAGAACTTGTAGGCTTGGAGACCAAACTAGTTATATCCGATCAGTAAGGGCAGGAAGCGCGTGAAGTTGTTGCTAGATCAGAAGCTGAGTTACTCAAGAAGGAGTAGAACCTGGAGGATGTTCAGCGAAGGAGGGAGATTTGCCAAAAGGATCTGGCTGATCTAATATCTGACCAAAGTAGCCTTGAGCAGATTCTTCCTCAGCTTCATCATCGGCTTCTTGTCTCAGCCAACCTTCGCTTTATCATGGATCCCCCTTAACAGCCTTTGTTTAATTCTTCCTTTTAAATGTTCCACAATTTGTTATTTTTGATCCTCTTTGGCATGAGATCATAGTACTTCTTTATTTAAGTAAAATTTATGGCATTTTATTTCCTTCCTTTCCATCTTATTTGAATATTAACTGACTAATTACATTAATGTAAGTCACACATTATAAAATAAGGAAAAAATAACTAAATCGAAAGAACAATGGGTTAACATCTTTAAAGCAAATATCACTTTACACAATGTTGAACAAGTAGTCCCAATCATTTGTAAGGGACATCTTCCTAAAAAAGTATTAGCAAAATATACTGCAATAAAGTGAGGTATTGGCAAAACATACATTCAAACATGATAGATCTTCAGCCACTTGTTTAGTTTGAAGGTAACATCGTCTTCCACTTTGGATGTATCGCAGTATCCTGAATCATGAGCTACTCAAACATTATAGAGTCCCTCCCAGTTGGCTTCAAACTTTGGCAATGAAAAACCCCTAATATGCCTCGTGAATGCTTTTAGGACCAGATCCCCTTCTTTGAGCTTCCTCAGCCTCACCATTTGGTCTAGGATATGGACAACTATTTTAGATACATCTCTAAATGCCTCACAACATTGTCCTTATGCTTTTCTAGTGCTTCAAGTTTCACGTGCCGACTATGAAGTAGTATGGCACTTCATAAGTTGTAGCGGGCGGAAGGTACCTCAAGCTCAATCGGGAAAACAGCTTCTTCCCCAAAGACCAAGGAAAATGGAGTATACCCCATCAGTTTCCTCTTTGTTGTTCGATAGGCTCGTAGTACTTCAGGGATTTTGTTATCTCATGTGCCCAAAAAATCCTTTAACATTTTTTCTAAGATTTTCACTAAAGTCTTGTTAGTGGTTTATGCCGGCCCGTTGCACTTTGGGTATGCTACTGTCGACTTATGGTGGATGACGGAGTACGTGTCTGTTAGCAGGCTCACTTCACTATTCACTAAAGGGGTACAGTTATCTGACAGTAATACCTTCGGGATGCTAAATTGTACTCTTTCATAAATCGAGCCATTACCCCCGCTATGGCCATGTTGAGTGGTATGGCCTCTGCCAACTTGGTGAAACATTCAGTGGAAACCAGTATCCAAATATTTCCTCTTGAAGAAGGGTTTATTGCCCTTACTAAATCGAACGCCCATGTCTGAAATAGAAAAGGTGTAGAGAGAGAATGCAAATCCACCGAAGGACCATGGATCATATTTCCATACAGTTGATAAGATTTGCATTTACGAATGAATTATGCTGAGTCTTTATCCATTGTAGGCCAATAGTATCCTAAGGTCAGGAGTTTATCGTCTAGTTTGGGTCCTCCGATGTGTCATGGCTCCTGGGCTTGCTTTAGCACTTCTTCATCTTCTTTCCCATTGATGTACCTTAGAGGCCTGTCATGATAGCCTCGTCGATACAACTGCCATTCTTAGATAAAATACCTGGGTTCTCATCTTTTCACATTCGTATCATCTTCTTTGTTTCTTGGTATTACTCCATATATGGTTGTCTACAGCCTTGAGGTTGATCGATGGAGTTGCATTCTGCTGCCTGGTAAAACAAGTGGCATTTATCATGATCTCTTTGTAGTATCCCAGAGTCTTACCTGATTGAAGGCCAAAAATATCCTGCGCGCTGGACTCTTCTATATAAAGGGATCTCAGTGGTCTCACAGCTATCTTCATGCACTTTGATTAGTCTTTTCTTGGCTTCTTCGAGGTCGACACATCTGGATGACCAGCCTCCTTTATTTTTGTAATATAAGTTACCCCTGGTAATAAAATACGGTGCGAGGTCAACAAGGCTCAGTGGGCCTTCACCTCTTTCTAATTTCTTTCTAATTTCACCTCTTTAATCATCCTTGTCATCTGTGGGTATCATCTCCAACACGGTCGATGGATCTATCCTCATTGTGATTAGAACAACTGTTGACTCCCCCTCAAAGGCAATCTTTTGAGCAATGGTAACATAATCATCGGTATGCCGATTCATCGTTCGAGGATGTCTTTTGATTTTTACACCTTCAAACTGCCTAAGTAATTGCTATATGATTGTTTGGGAGGGTGCCAGGCTCATGTGCTTTAAAGAGAACTCACTTGTTACCTGTTTCACCACTAAGTTGGAGTCCCTTTTTATTGTTAGGACTTGGATACCCCTTCTAAGGGCCTTAAGAAGCCCCAATACCAACGCTTCATATTCAGCTTCGTTGTTTGAATATTCGAATTCTAAATTGAAGGATAGTCGAATCTCATCACCATTTTTTCTTAGGATGACCCCAGCTCCCCTTTTTTTTCAGTCGAGGAGCCATCTAACTCCATGCTCCACTCATCCAGGCTAGCTACCAGAAAGTTGGCCTGAAGATCATCACCCAGAAGCTCCTCCATGGGTGGCTCGAATGTTCCAGACAGGAAGATAGCCAGTAAATCTACATAAGCCTGGTAGGTCGAGGGACTACGCATTTAAGATCATACTCCGAGAGTATTAAGAACCATCAGGCTACCCTGCCTATTAACATAGTTTTATCAAGAAAAAACTTTGTACGATCACATCTAGTGACAATGTGGATTCTGAATGATAGTAAGTAGTGCCTAAGTTTTTGTGCTACAAATACAAGGGCTAAACAATGCCTCTCAATGCTAGTATATTGGGCCTCTGTCCCATGTACAATTCTACTCGAGTAATAAACATATTTTTCTGTACCATCCATCTTTTGGGCCAATAACACACTAATAGATCGTTCAGTAGATGTAAGATATAGACATAAAGGGATACCTACTTTAAGGGGAATCATCATCTTAAGGGAAGTAAGGCGCGTTTTCAACTTTTCCATGGCATCTTGATGCATTGGTTCCTATGCAAACTTAGGGCCATTTCTTAATAACTCCATTAGGGGGTGCGTTACCTCGGCCAACCCTTGAACAAGCCTCCTCAAGTAGGAGACCTTTCCTAGGAAACTCTTCAGCTCCCTTGTTGACTTTGGTCTTTTCATATCAAGAGTGGACCAATATTTGTCAAAGTCCATCTGAACTCCCTGATGGTTTACCATAAACCCCATGAACTTCTTGCTTGTTAAGCCGAATGCACATTTGAGGGGGTTCATCTTTATCTTATATTTCATGCATCAAGTGAACACCCTCCTCGAGTTGTCTAGGTGAGATCCCTATTTTTTGGACTTGATTACCAAATCATCAATGTAAAATTCCACAATCTTGTGGACGAGATCATGGAAGATAACCATCATTGTTATTTGGTAAGTGGCTCTCTTATTCTTCAATCCGAGGGGCATAATAATATACATGAAATTACCCAAAGGCGTTCGGAAAGCAACCTTCACCGCATCAGCTGGATCCATCTTTATCTAGTTATACCCTACATATCCATCCATGAAGTTGTACGTCTCTTGGCTCGCAGTTGTATCGACCAAGTTATCTATGGAAGGTAGTGGGAACTCATCTTTTGGGCACGCTCGATTTAGGTCCCTGAAATCCACGCAAATCCTGATCTGGCACTTGTCCTTCTTTCTCACAAGAAAAATACTAGAAAGACAAATCAAATGTTGGATTGGAACTATTAAGCCGACTATAAGTAACCTTTGAACCTCCTATTTGATCTTTAGATCCAACTCTGCCTTGTACGTTCGGGTGGTATGCTTTATCGGGATGGATGATGGCAAAACAGTCAACTTGTGACAACTCACCTCCTTATCCACCCTGTGCATCTCGGTATACTTCCATGAGAAGACATCTTTGAGCTCTAGCAGCAATTTGATCAACTCCTCTCGAGGAACCCCTTCTAGGTCTTTTGAGATAAATATAGGGTTAGGATCATCACCTTCTTTATCCAAGTCTATTTTCTCCAACTCTTGGATTTGTGACCTGGGTTTTTCCGTCATGTACTTAGGTTCCTCTTTTATTTATTCTTCAAAGTCCTAAACCTCAGAATTATCAATACTAAAAATCGTGCCAGAATCAGGGGTGCCAGATTTTCTTGTGCGGTTTAAAATCGTGCCTGATTTTCCAAACTGACACGCTTTTAAACTGTGCCGATTTTTTATCTGGAACGCTTTTGGCATGCTTTATAACCGTGATAGATGTTAAATCTGGCATGCTGTTAGCACAGTTTGATTGATCTGCACATAATGTATCGAACCAAAATTCAGGAATCTGCAAATACAAGAGAAAAAAACTTAGGCTTTAACTTACACATTTTCTACTCACAATACTAAGATAAAGTAGCAAACATTCAGTCATGATATAACAAACCAACCTCCAAAGTCCAAAAAAAAGCTACCAAAGTATCAAAAAAGGTATGCCACTGAACAATAAAAAAAATAGCAAAAGTCCAAAAAAACTTTATGGCCATGCCTAAGTCTAATTCTGGCCAGTATCGAGGTACCCAAGTCTAAAAACCATGGCATCGATAAAAGGATTTCTAAATAAGTATATTTCCCTGGAAAAATAGAGTAAAAATAAGCATATTTCCTAGAAAAAGAGTAAAAATAGTTATATTCTGGCCACCAACATTTAAACACAAAAAAAGAGTAAAAATAAGTATATTTACCTGAAAAAATATCTGAAACTAATCAAACACACCCTATGAGACTAAGAGAAGTAAATCCTGATGAAAAATAACTATGTACATTAATAATTAAGAAAGTATGGTTTTATGTCGCCGGACTGAACAATCAATGCAGACTCTGCATGATTTATGTAATTCCAATCATCTTGTTGATGGTACAAAGGATTAAAAATTATAAATAATAAAAAAGTAACATGTGAAAAGATACCTCTATTTTTTGCATACACCCTGCACTTTCTTAATTTTGTCATTATTTTCAGTAATTAGATGTCTCAGTGTTCTATTAGCCAACCAAGATTAACTCAACATTCAATTGCATAAAACCCATACTTGTCAGGTTTGAACAATATGCATATTTAAGTCTGACATGTATAAAAAGATCATCGCCACTCAGAACAATCTGCATTAAAAATGAACACTTGCCTGAAGTAAAACATAACAAAACATTAATCAGAACATAACATTAAAAATAGGGAAGAGATAAAGAGATATACCTTTGTTCAATATTATCGAAGCCCTCGCTAAAAGAATTAGAGAAATCAACGGGAACAACGGTGTGGTCGGACCTATAGAGATCTTTTTCAGTAACATCTAGGGTTTGGTTGCTTATGAACTTAGCTCATAAATGAAACTCGATGGAGCAGAACTCACACTGGTGTGGTTGAGATGTGGCTGCAGTGTGACCACACTGGTGTGGCTGCGGTGTGGCTGGGAAGACAACAGGTCACCGCCGAGAGAGAGGGTGCGTGGAGGTGGGGTGGCAACTGGTCATCGAGAGGGAGGGGGGCAGGCAGCGGGTCTCGTAGAGAGAAAGGGGAGAGAAAAAAGTGTTGATAGGGTTTGTGAATTGGGAATGAAATTTAACTTGGCTTGACTTAATGAAGCGTGTTACGATTTGGCACGGTTTAAAACCGTGCTTAATTTTGGCGTGGTTTTAAAGTGTGTTAAATGAGGCATCGGCATTATTTAGAAATGTGCCTGATTTTACTTGTACCAGCATGCCAGATTCGTGTTTTTGGTGTAGTGCCCAAGGATCAAGTTCGCGTAAACACATCATCAGTATTAACTACCCCTAAGTACGTAACGAAGGAACTTAATGCATATTTACCACAAAATTAATATCGTTTAAACATGACATATAGTCACTTATCCTCCGCAATTGACTTTAAATAAATCATGTCCAATTTGATTGATGTTATTCACCTTTGTTAACATCTTACTAGGCTTCTCACATCATCAAGGGTTGACATCAAGGCACCTCTCCCTAGTGAATGCGGTGTCTCCACTAATGGCCTATATGGACACTCACAATTTACTAAAATATCTAAATTAGAAGCGCGAAAGCAATTAATGGCAACTAACTTGGCCGGTCATTTCTCGATGTTCTAATCTCCTTAACTCTATCATAGAGCACGAACCAAAACTGTCACCTGTCTAGCGTGACCAACCCAAAACTAACACCGATGTTGAAAGATCCATTATCGATCTCACCACGTCACTCCTGAAAGGAACCTTGAACCTAGAGCTCTGATGCCATTTGTAACACCCAGGTTCAAATTTATGGGTTACCCGTGGTCAACCTGATTCGACCCGAACGTTAGGTGTGAACTGCAATGAGAGAACCTAAATAATATTACTAGTCCAGTTTTATTTAATTAACATTTCACTTGTTTAGCATGCGATTCCCATTTAAATCAAACTACGTGAGGGACATATGGGAAGCGTCCCCGAAATCTAAGAATATGAAGCTACTAACATAAAATAAATGTATACTTACCTGTGAAATGCCCTCAAACACTGAACTACACACAACATGTCGTAACAAAGATAAGGGAATGAGATAAATGCCCAGTGAGTAAACACAACAATGCAATATATAATCGAACGATAGAAAAGAGACTCTATATGAAATTATTTCTTATTAATATATACATACATAGACATTAATGCATGAAACCGTTTTATTCCAAAATATTACTTTTTCTAATTAATTCACATTAATCTTATAAAGAACCCTTTTTGCTTGACTCAATATTTATTTCCTTATTTAACGCCCCCAACGAAATACTTTAAACAAAATACCATTTGGTTAAGTAAAAACACTTCTTTTACCGAAATTACACATTTACTCGCACCAAATTCATCTTAGTATTTTCCTTGAAAATCACCTTTCAACACACGCACACACCATGTTAGAAAATACTTATTTCTCATTGAAAACCTTTCAGAAACACACTCTTGTGTTAATTATGGGTTAAACCTTGTTTAGTTGCTTAATTACCAAGTTAATAACTTCTCTTTACCAATCTTTTCGTTTCATGGACATTAGTCAGTTTCTTACATTACTTGTCCACATTAGCTTTCAACCGAAATATGTATTAATTTCATTCAAGTTAGGTTGTCTTTTCTTACATTCACCACACAAACCATTTCTTGGCATTTTTTCACTTTCTCATTATGTTTTCTCAGAATCTTCTAAATATTCACATCCTTTAACGAGCACCACACTATTGGCTATGCTACCATATGCTCTGGCCAGTGATTTTGGGTCTTTCACTCTAGGGCTCCGGAACCTTAATTATTCTCGATGTCATACAGTTTATATTAATGTATTTTAACATTTATCAAATGTCCACATTATTCCACTTTTACTAACCAAAGCCAAAATCCGAGGATCTCAAGCCACTTGTGTTAGACTTTGAAAATCACCATTTCTTGTCCTTTACATACTTGAGTTAATTTTATCCCAAAAATAATTTTCATCTAGGACCATTGTGTAAAACCTTTTCCAATATCTTTATTTCACAAAAAGGTTCCACTTTGTGTAGAATTACCATTTTACCTATTTGTCTACAAACTTGTCTTTTCTTCCATTTTCCCAAGTGTTATTTCCCAAAAATATTATTGAGTTACAAAAACTAACTTCTTAAATATTTTAACTTGTTAATACTTATCTAACACCTTAGAGTAACATACTTATCAAGTTTAAAATCTCTTTATTTCATCACTTTCTTTATCAAAGAAATCATTTGACATTTTTAAGACTACTTTGCAAGGAAAGCACCATTTTCCCTTATCATCATATACAGTCTTAAAAACATACACTGATCCCATTTTTCAAACTTATCAATACACTTTAAGGGCTGAATTTTTTTTTTCTTTACTTCAAGTTAAAGCTCACTAAAACCTCTATGAAACTTCTTTATATGCTCATCATCAAAACGCTTCGAGTTTATATACATGGGAAAAGGGATATTAAGTCCAAAAATCCAAGAAAACGAGTTTAACATGTGATTTATTCACGAAATCTCATAATATTTGCAAACAAACTTTTCAAGACCAAAAGACATTTTTGTTCATAAAAACTTGAATAAATACCCATCTTTGTAAAAATCTCAAAAGTTACAAGAAAACTTTGAAGCTTTTTTTTATAGAATATCTTCTACATGATATATATTGTTTTCAAAACATTTTATTCCATAAAATGTTTAATACCATGTTTTCTTAAAATATATCATTTTACTCCACTCTCGAATTCCTTTGTAATCTATTTTACACAATACCATAAGAAATAACTTCTTAAATCATGTATGCACTCTACTCTTACATAATCTAACTACAAACCAATATTATGAAAAAATAGAGTTGTTTAAGCTAAGAGTAGAGTTTCCCCACCTTGTAGAAGTTTCAAAATGGGTGGATGAATGTATAAGAATATGACAACCTCCCACCTCCTACAGTGGCCTTATAGATATTGCCTAGCTCCACTAAGCATGTCTTTTTTAATGATCCATGAAACCCCCCTTGAAACTCCATTAATCTTTAACTTTTCTTTTTCAAAAATACCTAACAACAACTCCATGAATTTTCATCTTGCCTAAAAAATGGTGTAGATGGGTTTTATGGGCTTAAATATGTAGGTTACTATGAAATACTAGGGTGGTTTAAGGTGGAAGGTGGTATTGCTTTGGTGATAGAGAAGCTCTCAAGAACTTGAGAGAGTGAGGAAAATCTGATTGAAAATACCCTAGAATAGGACAAACTCACACTTAAATACCCCCAAACCCTTAGGGGATAATTTCCAAAAATGCCGAAAGCTTTATCCATGAATCGATATGCTGTTGTGGGAGCATGAGACGTGTCTTTATCCAACAATCTTCGTTTTGACAACATTTTCTAAATCGGCAAAAATCAAATTTTCAAATCTCATTTGAACGAGAATGGATATCGTTCGAACATGAACTACCATTTCGTTCGAACCGAACTACATCTCGTTTGAATGAGAACTGTATCTCATTCGAATGTTCTTCGAATAAGGTTAGGTTTTCCATATAGATATGTTTCATTCGAAGGTCGTTAGAAGACCGTTCGAATACGATTTGAATCTCGTTCGAATGTCTCAGGATGTCGTTCGGGTGGCCCTGAACTTTTTCACTATTAACTTTAAATCCATTATAATTCCAATTAATTACCCCAAAGTCACCATATTACCCAAATTTGACCCATAGATCATCGAGCAAGTTCTAAAGTTCATTTGGGTCATACAAAGTCACCAAATTACATGGGTGCGATCAGAACCATGCGGGCGGGTGTTTCAATGGAATTCCATGAACCTTAGGAAATTCTGTCGTAGTATATATGTTACATTTTCCAAATATGTCTATTCAATAGCTATAATTCGTGTTAGTGCATGTCTTTTCTTAATAATTATGCCTACAAATTGCACTCCATCATCAAAACAATCTGAAAATAATGGTACGACCCAATTTGGGATGGTTGTCTTAGAATAGGCATGAACCCACCTAAGAATGGGTTGTACAATTTAAAAATTAGTTTGTCACCTAAAATTTAGCATCAAACCAAAAATGGTGGTACAATACAAGATGGGTTGATCGTCCTAGAATAGTCATAAACACACCTAAGAATGGGGGTAGAACTTAAAAATAAGTTAGACGCCTAAGTTTTGGAATCAAACCCACTAGAAAACAGTAGCACAACTCAAGGTGGGTTGGTCAAACTAGAATAGGCATAAATCCAAATAAGAATGGGTGGTAGAACTTGAAAATAAGTTTCTGGCATCAAACCCTCCAGAAAATGATTGTATAACTCAAGTTGGGTTGGTTAACCTAAAACATGCATAAATCCACCTAAGAGGTCTCCAAAGTTTTGGCATCCAACCCATCAAAAAAGGGCGGTACAACTTAAGTTAAGTTGGTCGGCCACCTAGAATAGGCATAAACCCACCTAAGAATGGATGGTACAACTTATAAATAAGTTAGTTGCATAGGTTTTCACATCAGACCCATTTGAAAGTTGTGATACAACCTATGTTGGGATGTTCATCTTAGAATAGGAAAAAACCATCATAAGAATGAGTGTTAAAACATACAGATAAGTTGGTCGCCTAAGTTTTGGCAAAAAACCCACCTGAAAAATATGGTAAAACCTAAGTTGGATTGATCGGCCTAGAATGGAAAAAAATCACCTAAGAATGGGTGGTATAACTTAGAAATAAGTTGATCATCTAGGTTTTGGCATTAAACCCTTATGAAAATGATTGTACGACCCAAGTTGGGTTGGTCAGCCTAGAATAGGCAAGACCACATCTAAAATGAGTGGTAAAACTTATAAATAAGTTCTTTACCTAGGTTTCGGCATTAAACCCACTTGAAAATAATGGTACAACCCAAGTTGGGTTGGTCGGCCAGGAATAGATATAAACCCACCTTAGAATGGGTGGTATAACTTACAAACCTTAATTAATTGATTAATTACTTAGCCTTTTGATTGGAAATTTTCAAGTCAGTGGGGTCAGTCACAGACCCTGATTCCATGGACTACTGGCCAATTTAAATAAGAACATTAACTTACAAACAGAATTAATTGGTTAATCAGCTAGCCTTTTAATTAAAATTTTGAAAATTAGTGGAGTCCATCAAAGACCATAACTCCACTGACTTAAGAATGTTAACTTGCATTTTTAGTTAATTAATTAGTCAGTTGACATTTTGGCCATAATTTGCAAGTCAATGTAGTTGGTTTCATACCACAATTCCAATAGTTATCAATCAAGTTTAGAAAAAGGTATTTCCTTATGAAGTCTTGGTTACAACGGTTGTGAAAATTAATGAAGAATTTAAGATGAAAAAAAAATCAGGATAAAAATAATGGAAGATGAAACAAAGTTTTATTAATATTAAATAACATACAACCTATAAAAGAAATGGCCAAATGGCTCATAAAAATAAATACTAAATAGGGACGAAAACTAGGGCAATTAGGGATGATCTCCCCCTAACTTGCAGTATAAATGTTCCCTTGGTAGGTGGCGGAATTTTCCCCCGACCAACCATATCAATAAGAGAAAAAGCCTTAATAACTACTTGTTCAGCCTCTTGGACAACATCCAAGGAAGCATCACCTTCCCCAATGAGAGGTTCTTTTAAGGGAGGGTGATTAGTGTATGATGGATCGCTTTTCGGGATATTAAACCATTGGAGAGTAGTGATTAAACCAAGGTTGTAGGTAGCTGACTCATAAAAGTCTAGTTACGAAGAAACCTCTTGTACTGTTGCCTAAAATATCTCCTTATAGGCATTTTCAAGGTCAAACTCCAGTTTGGCTTGAAAAATTAATTTTTGTAGATTTTTCTAAGTAAAGTATTTCCTAAGGGAGTATTGGATAATGTCGACCCTTCTGAACTCTAGCTTGATGCGTTTAGCCTCTTTCATTGAATTGTCTTTGCAATCCCTTGAAAATCTGTTACTAAAGTCGTTTAATAAAATTAAACTATTTAAGTAACTCCGAACAGTTTTTTGAAGAAACTCTTTTCTTAAAAACCAAAACTAATAGAACACAAGATGAGTTTAATAAAAGTATGTACGAGATCTGTTCAAGATTTGGTTAACAGGTTTAATAAAATAGTTTTAAAAAAAACTTTAAACCCAGCACAACTAAGAATGAGATGAGGAGATGTAGAAAAATTAAGAACAAGATTTTTACGTGGTAAAACCTCACCCAACTGAGGAAACATTCATGACTCCCTCTACGGAGTAAACCAAAAATTCCACTATAAACAAATTTTAACAGTTACAAACTATTTAACAAAAATGCATACAACTCAGACCTATATAAGTTTAGGAATGTACCCTTTGGTGTCCTTATAACTTCTCTGCAGTTCTGATTGTTGATGTTGTCCTCCCAGTTTGATAACTTCCAATTTGTTCAAGTTCTTTACGTCGACTCTTATTCTCAAGATCTTATTACCAACACTTTTAGTGTGGTAGGGTGAAAGTGTTTGTGGAGGTGCTTTCTAACACATGCATGCACACACACACACTTATTATCTACAACCAGTCCTAACAAATTACATATAAGACTATATGCCGTGATTTTTCTTTTTCTCTCTTCACACAAAACTTAACCTTATTTGACCTTTATAACAATCCCAGAATCCACGGCTATCTTGCTCAGAAGACGTATCAAGATCTTAATCAATCTCAGTTTTGAAAAGATTTTTGAGATTGAAAATCACCAAGTGCGATTCCAAACTAGGTCAAAGGTCTTGTTTCAAGAGAACTAAAAACATAAAACATTATTGTTGATTTCAAAGTTTCAAAAACGTTAACAGAAAAGAATCAATAATATATTTCTCAAGCTGAGAAACAAAATATGAAACTAAGTGTAATGTAACATGAAGTACTCAGATCTGAAATTTCTATAAAGCAGAAAATATATCTAAGAAATAATGTTTAAGTTGGACACAAGATCTAAAGAACGAAGAGGTTACAGCTACAAACCAACTACATAAACCAACTCACAAAAAACACTCAAACACTGAAGGTTGTGTTTGGGATATACAGGAGTTTGAAAAGAGTTTTAGGTTTGAGAAATGGTTTGGACTATTTAGGGTTAGGGTTTCTAACTCTTTCTCTCTTCTCTCTCTTTTCTCACTTCTCTCTCTACTCTCTTTTTTCTCTCAAAAGGACGAAATGGAAAAAGTCTCAGAAGGCTGAGTGAAGGGGTCCTTTTATAGGAGGCTAAGAAGATTAGAGAATAACGTTTAAAATCAAGGGTTCGATTGAGTCAAGGTTGATTGACTTTGATCTAAGGGTTCACGATATGCGGTGATTAAATCTCTCCTGATTGGTTCATATGGGATTCACAGGGATTATGAAAGGGCGCATGCAGACCGTTGATAAAAAACGATCCAAGGGTTGAAAACAGGCGCTGGTTCCCTCTCTATAAAGAAACACACTCTCCACCAATCAGAAGACAACAAATGTTGGCCAATAATAAAATATCAAACACGCGTCAAAATTAATTAAAAACACACCCTGAAGTCTCTGCCGCTTTTGGATTCTACCCAAGGTAACTTTAAGCCAATATAACCATAAAACCTTAATTGCAGATTGACCCCAAAAACTTTTAAAGAACAAGTTTTAATTAATAAAAACTTATTTAAAATGTTTATAAAATCCAAAAAAATATTTAAAAATTAATTTTATGGATTTAAACACACTCAACATATGTACACACAATTATATGCAATATGAAATGTATGAGATCAATTATACTGTGTGTGAATGTTGGTAATATGGTCTAGATCAATCAAACAAGGAAAAATAGCAAACCAATCTCTGGGGTTTTTTGGATTCTAGGATAAACACAATTTTGTCACAATTTCCAAACTAGATCAACACTTATACAATATAGACTCAAATGAGTCAAGAGTATAAGGTGCTTCAATCTCTCCCTTTGGAAATATGAGACAAAATCTCCTTTGAGTCATCTAGAACTCGTAGGGCAATAAGAATAAGGAAACCTATTCCTAAAAGATTTATCTACGCAATTCCTAGAAATCAAAAGTACATAACTCAATTATTTACAATTGAATACCCTATTACAACTGTTGAGAATAACTATACAGAAGCCTGCAATGAATCACTAAGATCAAGTTGTTTAGCATATGTAAAATGCATTCGACTCAAATTTCTCTCCCATTTTGTCTCAAATAGACAAAGGGAAAAAATAGAGAGATCAAAGAGATTAATCAGCCCACACCATACCAATAGATTTACGCAAAGAAATAAATCGATTGTGATCTAAAGGTTTGGTAAACATATCTGCGAGTTGCAAATCAGTAGGAAGATAATTAATTTCTAAATGCTTAGTTTCAACCAATTCGCGTATAAAGTGATGTCTTATTTTTATATGTTTTGTTCGCGAGTGTTGAATATGATTTTTAGAGATATTGATCGCACTTTGATTATCACAATAGAGATGCAATTTTTTTTCTTGAATACCATAATCACTTAGCATTTGTTTAAGCCACATTAATTGAGCACAACAGCTTCCAGCGGCTATGTATTCAAATTCAGCTGTTGAGAGTGATGTGCAGTTTTGTTTCTTACTACTCCATCCTACCAAATTATTACCTATATAATAACATGCTCCTGATGTGCTTTTATTATCATCAGTACACCCAGTCCAGTCAGCATCAGTGTACCCAATTATAGTTCTAGGTGTGTCACTAGTGTACGAAAGTCCTAGGTTCAGAGTGCCTTTTACATATTTAATGATTCTTTTAACAGAAGATAGATGGCTCTCTTTAGGGTTATTTTGATAACGAGCACATACACACACAGCATAAATTATATCAGGACATGAGGCAGTAAGGTATAGCAAGGTTCCTATCATACTACGATATAGAGTAGGATCTACATATTTACCAATTTCGTCTTTAGATAATTTTACCGTAGTACTCATGGGTGTTTTAGCATCTTTATCACTCTCGAGGCCAAATTTCTTTACTATCTCTAAGGCGTACATAGATTGCGAGACAAATAATCCTTCTGAATTTTGTTTGACTTGAAGACCTAAGAAGAATTGCAACTCTCCCATAAGAGACATTTGAAATTCTTTATGCATAATTTCAGAGAAGGATTTTACTTTTGAGTGAGAAGTTAATCCAAAGATAATATCGTCAATATAAACTTAAGCAATAATGATGACCTCTTTTGAAACCTTTATCTAAGAGGAAGCTGGAAAGACTATCATACCAGGCTCTAGGCGCTTGTTTAAGGACATACAAAGCCTTTTTAAGACGAAATACATTATTTGGATATTGAGGGTCAATGAACCCTTTAGGTTGTTCTACATAGGTCTCTTCAGTCAAAATTCCATTAAGGAATGCAGATTTGACATCGATTTGGTAGAGTGTAAAATGCAAGTGGCAAGCTATAGCAAAGAGAAGACGAACATATTCTAAACGAGTAACGGGAGTAAAAGTTTCATTGAAATATATTCCTTCAATTTGAGAGTATCCTTGAGCAACTAATCTTGCTTTGTTCCTAATGATTATCTCACTTTCATCAGACTTATTTTTAAAAATCTAATGTATCCAATAACCTTTTTGTGATCAAGCCTAGGTACAAGATACCAAACATTATGGATGACAATTTGAAGAAGTTCTTCCTGCATAGCAGAAATCCAGTGAGAGTCATTCAATGCCTCATCTACATTCTTTGGTTCCACTAGGGAAACAAAACATGCATAATGTGCATAATTTCTTAATTGAGATCTTGTACGCACAGGCTCACTAGGATTACCAACAACGTTATTCATGGGATGGTCTTTAGAAACCCTGTTAGGTACTTCAGGTATCCCAATTGGTAATGAATCATCTATTTCAGGAGAGCCACTTTCTAAAATGCTTGTAGGCTCTTCCTCAATAGTTGATTCACCAGTCTTACTCTCTACAGTAGTGTCACTCACAATTACATTTATGGATTCCATCAAGGTTTTAGTGCGAAGATTATAAACATGGTAGGCCCTACTATTAGGTGAGTAACCTAGAAAAATAGCTTTATCTCCCCGGCTCTCAAATTTCGACAAGTGTTCCCTATCTTTCCATACATAACAAGTACTACCAAAGGTTCTAAGGTGCTGAAGATTGGGATTTTTCTTATACCAAAGTTCGTAAGGGGTTTGTTTGGAATTCTTTCTAAGATAGACCCTATTTATAATTTGACACGCAGTACGAATAGATTCTACCCAAAAATATTTAGGCAAATTCTTGACATGTAACATAACACGTGCCATCTCTTGAAGGGTACGATTCTTTCTTTCAGCGATTCCATTTTGTTGAGGAGTCTTGGGAGCACTGAACTCGTGTTTGTAACCATTATAGTCAGAGTACTCTATTATACCAGTGTCTTTGAATTCTCCACCTCTATCACTACGGATTCTATTTACTTGAGTGTCTTTCTCATTTTCAATCCGAAGAAGTATTTTTAAGAAAGTTTGTCAGACTTATTTTTTAAGAAGGCTACCCAGGTAAATCTAGTGAAGTCATCAACCATAACTAGAATATAACTGTGTCCACAGAGACTAACAGTTTGGGAGGGACCCATTAGGTCCATATGGATGAGATCCAAAGGATTAGAGGTAAGGACATCTTTAACTTTCTTATGAGGTGCCTTAACAATTTTTCCTTCCTGACAGGAACCACAGACAATGTTAGAAATGGATTTGATTTTTGGAACTCCTCTAACTATTTCTTGAGAGGTCAGTCTACTAAGATTATCGTAATTTATGTGGCCCATTCTGTTATGCCATATCTCGTTGTCATCCATTCTGGCAACATTACAGATTTCAGACTTGTTCATGACAGTATAACAATTGTCAGGAGTCCTGAATCCTGTAATTATGCATTCACCTTTTTCATTTAAAATTTTACAATTGTTCTTTGAAAAGGTAACAGTATGATCTGAGTCATAAAATTGCGAGATACTAAGTAAATTGGCCTTAAGTCCTTTAACTAGAAGAACATTTTCAATAACAGGAAGTCCATATTCTTGGAGAGTTCCTTTGCCTATGATCTGAGATGATACTCCATCACCAAAAATAACCTTTCCTCCAGCAAAGCTGGTTTTGTTCAAAAGTTTTGTATCATCCCCAGTCATGTGCAGAGAACATCCAGAGTCTAAATACCAACCAGACGATGTGTGTTCTGCTTTTAAAGTAGTAATAACAATGTTACACTTCATCTGGGTAATAGATCCTCTTTTCTAACCCATATTGCTCTAGTTTTCATTTTGCGCTTATTAGTTCTCAATTGATAAAATTTATGAGTATTCGATTTTGGTTGAAAAATATTTTGCGCGTGATTTTGAGTTTTATAAAAGACATGAGCATATGGTTTAAAAAGTGTTTAGGAATCCTTCTAGGAAATGTTCTTTTAGGTTTGGTCTTTCTCTTCCTATAGTTAGAGTTTTTGGTTGGTTGTCTAGGTAGAACATAATTGTTACGGCTTCTCCTAGAATAGTTAAAATTTTGATAGATAGGAGGATTACAGACAGGTTTAACAAGTCTTGTAGCATAGCAACCATCAAAAGAGTGATCGTATATATCGCAGTAGGAGCAATAAAGATTGATCAAAGTTAGGGTCTCCTTAGGAAAGTCTCTAAACATAGGTTTTAAAGAATTTTGAGGTTAACCTCTATTCCTAGATAGGACAGTCTTGAATGTAGACTCACTCTTCCTAATAGAGGGGCAGACGTATTTGGCCTTAGGTGAACTTTCATGTTTAGAGCAACTTAATTCCCCAATGTTAAAATTTTGATGTTTTGAGTCAAACTCAGTTTTTAGAGAATGAAAGTCTGGGCAGATTTTAATAGGTCTTTTACCTCCTGACATAAATTTGATAGGTTCAAAAGATTTTGTTTGTGTCTTCAAAATGGGGCAAAATCTTATTCCAGTTCGATCATCAGATTTGGTTTTAGATTCAGCAACGAATTCACCAAAACAGTTTGAGTTATTTTCAAATTTTGTAATTTTTTTAAAACAGTTGTTGTCTTTTCTTTAGTTTGTTCCAATTCTAAGAATGTTCCTTTGTATTTTTTTCTCCAGAGTTTCATTTGTTTCAGTCAAGTTTCTGAGTTTTTGATCAAACATTTTGATTTCACTTTCAGGAGTTAGACATTGGGTAGTATACTCCTCAGCATTCAGTTTGACCATCAGGCTTAGATCTTCTAACTTCTTGGTGAGATCTTTCACAATCTTTTCTAGTCTAGTGCTTTTCTTTAGATTTTTAGCATAGAGTGTGTGAATATCCGGGAGATCTTCATTGTCCGAGTCAATAAGTGTAGTGTGTGAAGTGACCCCTAAGGCTTCATTTCTTGGACTCACACACCCATTAACATCGTCATTATCGCTTTCCCTTTAACTCACACACCCCGAGATAGAAATAACAATACTCTCAGTAATTAAAGCATCTAAACCAGTAACAGCATGATTCGAAACATCAGAAGTAGAATTACTAAATTCATCCTCACTAACAAACACAGGCATATCATCATTATAGATAGTTTTGGCAAAGAAAGACATCCAAGGGTCAAAAACATCAGATGACTCAAGTTCCTCATTTTCAGAGTCACTTCAATCATCCCATGTCTTGCAAATGTTGGCTCTAGCGTGTTTGTTTTGAGTGTTCAAGTTAACTCTACAGTCTTGTGCAATGTGTCCTAGTTTACCACATCTAAAGCATTCAGTCTTCTTAAGGTCTCTGTTAGGTCTAGTGTGAGAGTCCTTGTGATGTTTGTCATGGATTTTCTCATGAGGTTTGTGATTAAAGGGAGTTGGATAATTAGACTTACCTTGTTTGTTTGCCATGTTATTTATAAATTTAATGATTTTCTTAAACTGTTTTGACATTAAGGCAATCTGATTGTCCAAACTCTCTATATCGCATTCCTCATCAGAGTCATCATTGGGAATATTAAACTCAGGTTTAATCATCATAGAAGAATAGCTCAGATTGGAACTAGTCTGTTTCCTATGGGACTGGGTCCATTGTTTCTTAAATTCTAGTTCCATTTTCAGAGTTCTTAATTTACTACTGAGTAATTCAGGAGTGAGATTTATATCACACATTTCCTCAATAGCATATCTTTTGTTGTCAAATTTTCGTGGTAATGATCTCATAATTTTAGATACTATTTCTTGTCTGTCATATGTTATCCCATTAGCATGCAGTTTTGTCACAATATCAGTCAAGTTCATATAGAAGTCATCAAATGACTCAGATTCAGACATAATTAGGGAGTTATACTGTTGAATGAGCATTTGAGTTTTAGCAGCCTTAACTCTAGTGTCACCTTCATGACCAGTAACTAAAGTGTCCCAAGCTTCCGTAGAAGTGGTACAGGATGAGATTCTTTTGAACTCATGTTCATTTATGGACATAAATATGGCATTCTTTCCTTTGTTATTATTATGAGAAACTTGTTTCTCTTCTTGTGTGAACTCACTTAATACTTTCTTAACCATCTCATTACTTCCTTCAGTGGCTAATTTTGTAGGAAAAATGTATCCATTTTCAACAATGTCCCAGACATCATCTCCCAGAGTTCCTTGAATGAAAGCAATCATCCTTACTTTCCAGTAAGCAAAATTGGTTCCATCAAAGATAAGAGGTCTCGTTAAGTTACCAAATCTTTCATTTTTCTCGTCCATGTTTGATTTGCAGAAAACAATTTCAGAAACACAGGATCTCTTTAAAATAAGTTTACAAAGCTCTGATACCAATTGAAAATCTGTTACTAAAGCCGTTTAATAAAATTAAACTATTTAAGTAACTCCGAACAGTTTTTTGAAGAAACTCTTTTATTAAAAACCAAAACTAATAGAACACAAGATGTGTTTAACAAAAGTATGTACAAGATCTGTTCAAGATTTGGTTAACAGGTTTAATAAAATAGTTTTAAAAAAAACTTTAAACCCAGCACAACTAAGAATGAGATGAGGAGATGTAGAAAAATTAAGAACAAGATTTTTACGTGGTAAAACCTCACCCAACTGAGGAAACATTCATGACTCCCTCTACGGAGTAAACCAAAAATTCCACTATAAACAAATTTTAACAGTTACAAACTATTTAACAAACATGCATACAACTCAGACCTATATAAGTTTAGGAATGTACCCTTTGGTGTCCTTATAACTTCTCTGCAGTTCTGATTGTTGATGTTGTCCTCCCAGTTTGATAACTTCCAATTTGTTCAAGTTCTTTACGTCGACTCTTATTCTCAAGATCTTATTACCAACACTTTTAGTGTGGTAGGGTGAAAGTGTTTGTGGAGGTGCTTTCTAACACATGCATGCACACACACACACTTATTATCTACAACCAGTCCTAACAAATTACATATAAGACTATATGCCGTGATTTTTCTTTTTCTCTCTTCACACAAAACTTAACCTTATTTGACCTTTATAACAATCCCAGAATCCACGGCTATCTTGCTCAGAAGACGTATCAAGATCTTAATCAATCTCAGTTTTGAAAAGATTTTTGAGATTAAAAATCACCAAGTGCGATTCCAAACTAGGTCAAAGGTCTTGTTTCAAGAGAACTAAAAACATAAAACATTATTGTTGATTTCAAAGTTTCAAAAACGTTAATAGAAAAGAATCAATAATATATTTCTCAAGCTGAGAAACAAAATATGAAACTAAGTGTAATGTAACATGAAGTACTCAAATCTGAAATTTCTATAAAGCAGAAAATATATCTAAGAAATAATGTTTAAGTTGGACGCAAGATCTAAAGAACGAAGAGGTTACAGCTACAAACCAACTACATAAACCAACTCACAAAAAACACTCAAACACTGAAGGTTGTGTTTGGGATATACAGGAGTTTGAAAAGAGTTTTAGGTTTGAGAAATGGTTTGGACTATTTAGGGTTAGGGTTTCTAACTCTTTCTCTCTTCTCTCTCTTTTCTCACTTCTCTCTCTACTCTCTTTTTTCTCTCAAAAGGACGAAATGGAAAAAGTCTCAGAAGGCTGAGTGAAGGGGTCCTTTTATAGGAGGCTAAGAAGATTCGAGAATAACGTTTAAAATCAAGGGTTCGATTGAGTCAAGGTTGATTGACTTTGATCCAAGGGTTCACGATATGCGGTGATTAAATCTCTCCTGATTGGTTCATATGGGATTCACAGGGATTATGAAAGGGCGCATGCAGACCGTTGATAAAAAACGATCCAAGGGTTGAAAACAGGCGCTGGTTCCCTCTCTATAAAGAAACACACTCTCCACCAATCAGAAGACAACAAATGTTGGCCAATAATAAAATATCAAACACGCGTCAAAATTAATTAAAAACACACCCTGAAGTCTCTGCCGCTTTTGGATTCTACCCAAGGTAACTTTAAGCCAATATAACCATAAAACCTTAATTGCAGATTGACCCCAAAAACTTTTAGAGAACAAGTTTTAATTAATAAAAACTTATTTAAAATGTTTATAAAATCTAAAAAGATATTTAAAAATTAATTTTAGGGATTTAAACACACTCAACATATGTACACGCAATTATATGCAATATGAAATGTATGAGATCAATTCTACTGTGTGTGAGTGTTGGTAATATAGTCTAGATCAATCAAACAAGGAGAAATAGCAAACCAAGCTCTGGGGTTTTTTGGATTCTAGGATAAACATAATTTTGTCACAATTTCCAAACTAGATGAACACTTATACAATATAGACTCAAATGAGTCAAGAGTATAAGGTGCTTCATCCCTTTCTTATTTCAGCTTGACCTCTAACTCGACCATTAGCTTGGTCATTTTGGAAAAAGTAATCTTCGTGGTGTTGGATTGATCATAAATAATATCATTTCATTTCATCAAGTTATTGACCTTAGTGGCTACTTCATGCATTACCTGCATGGCCTAAAAAAATTAAGGAAGAAGGAAAATAATTGGTAGTATGATAAAAGTTGGGTTATGAAAAAACCTTAGTAAATTCTAAGATACCAAAATGTTGTGGCGGATCCGTTCCTTATGAAGTCTTTTTAAGGTAAAGGTTCTCAAAGCCTCCATGTCTATAGGCAACATAGTTAAGTGAGTAACTGAATACTCGACTTTAACATTACAATACATCAAATTATTAGTTATTATGAGCACCTTTCCCATAATAAAGATGATCATCTTGGGGTGAATCCTGGATATGGTTGGTGGAAGAATAGGTAGGGAAATCTGTTGAAGCGAAGTAATATTTAATGGATTGTTTTGACCCTCAGTTAGGGGTGTGTTTGGAACTTGGGGATTATCAATGCATATCCTTTTAATTTTGGCGATTTTAGTTTGTCTGTCTTTTTCTCTCTCTTTCTCTGATTTTAGGGACTCTTTATACCAAAGGTATACCCCCGCTTCTTGGTGTCAGTTTCTCCTTGTGGATTCTTCTTGCCTCGTTTATTTTGGTTGGTGTGAATGATGAAAAAACCAATGGTTCTATGAGGATTGTTTGTCATCTCTTCAAATTTTTATAGGGCGGGTGGGAATAGTTTATTCTCCTCCTTTCACCTTTATTTCCTCCTAAAGTCGGCCTGAGATACCAACCTCTTCATATGAAGAATTAAAAAAACTATCAAATAAATTGCCTTCCTTTTCTTAAATTTCTTCATACTATTCGTCGTCAGAATTGGTTGAAATAGCCTAGATGGGTGATAAGGATTAACCTATGTATACCCTTATGTTGGTTTCTTATGGGATGGGGTGTCTATGAGGATTAAGGAATCATAAACCACAAATTAATCGGTAATAGAAACAACAAGAATTGTTGTAAAATTCTTGGTTGACTCAATTATTAGTTGGGTGACTCTCCAATGATATCGGATGTCCGTTAGTGTTTTTTTGGCCCAAACTTTCTTCAAGTTAACGTCTTGATCTCTTGGATTTCTATTGAAATAAGACCCTGTACATATGGAAAACGAAGATTAGTCATAGATTTAGCCAAATTCACATAGTAATCTATTTAAACGATGGACGATCTACCAGGAGATCATTTCAAGGACACTGAGAGACCTGTGTTGTTTCCACTGTATAATAACTAAGAAAATTACAATACATCCCCATCGATGTCCTTTTATGATTTAGGAAGCCAAATCACCGGATTTGGGGACTTGTCTCTAGCTTGGAAATGGTAGGTTCTACACTGAGGAGAAATCCTTACGTTATATCAATACCGAATTTCATTAAGCCCAGATTAGTCGCCTAAATCTGGTTAATGGCCAATGATCCCATTACAATATGGAATAGGATTTAGTTTGGCTAGATTGGGAGCATTCCATAAAAGTATATTATTTCCTCCAGTAATGGGTGAAGAGAGAAACATATTCCCCTTCTATAATATAATATACATAAAGATGACCTCACCATCAATGTCATAGACATATTCTTCCTCGGGAGAGGCCCTTATATTAACATTGATAGTGATGAGATGTTTAGTATTAAATACCTCAAAATCATTTTTTGACGCACCTCATACTTTCTCAAGTGCTTAAACATGGCTGAAAATAGTGACAGAGAATGAGATGAAGAAGAAAAAGGCTTCAACGTTTGAAATTCAAGATTAGAGAGATAATATGAAATTTGGAGCATACCTTCAAATGATCAAGTATAAGAAAATATACAGATGATTATAACCCTTATACCTCTTTGCATACAAAAAGGAGCGAAAGTGACGATTCTCTTAGGTAGAGAGCCTCACTTTAGTTACCCTCAGGTAACTTGGTTCAGGCATTATTATTGCTTGGGTAAATGATTATGAGGTGAACGTTACCCAATGCATAGGGAGTACGTGCATCATTGGAAATAATTATTCTCCCCCTGAGCCTAGGTGGGACACATGTGAGTTTAATAAGTGATGCTTGTGTAAACCCACACCAACACGTGTGCAATTAGTGAGGTTGAATTAGGCTAGCCGAACCTAAAGACCAACCACCCCAATTTTGGAGGCAATTGAAGGGATTATTAGTTGAATATGCCACGTGGCATGACATGTGGAATTGGTTAAGGTGGCATAATTATCTCGTAATAGACCACGTATTTTGTTAATAAAGTTTATTAGGGCCTGATACTGAAATATTCAAGTCACTAAAATTAAAATACCATTTAGCATGTGACAGAAATATAAGACATTTAAAACTTTCTCCACTAAATATAAATCGATATAATCTAACAAGAATAAATCCTTCACCATAATAATATCCATCACCATGCTAAAACTCTAATAATAAATATCAACTCCGAATAATATAACTCAAATGAAATAAAGTCAACTATATAAAATATCTCCAACTAAAACCCTTAAATGTGGAATCCACTAGAAAGGAAAGGAAATAATGTCTCATAATATAGACGACTAGAAATTAAACTAAACTAATGCTATAAAATAAATCTCCACAGCTAGTTCGCTAATCCATAATAATTCAGTTACACAACAACCTATCCAAAAAGGTTAATTAACAGTGACGTGTTAGGGCGCATCGCAAGAATACTAGCTAATCTTCCCAAATAGGATCCACGAATCTTGTTATAAACATTATAAGAGATAAATATCACGATAGTATGTTTTTATTAATGAAACAATATAATAATGATGATATCAATGTAAAACTATATCAACTACCCACATAAAATAAGTCAACTAACTACCGAAGTCTAATTATGTTTATTTAACCATTAATTAATCTCTTTCCAATATCTTACTCAATTACGAAAATCTTTCTCAACATTAATCATATTATTGATGCAACACTATTATCGCAAGTTTGCCTTTATATTGGACCTACACATACTTAGGGTGGACCTAACATCTGATCATATTAAAGCAACATACATTACTATAGCCCACCGCTCCAAAGTTTTAGCCCACACTAGCTGTGATGTTTCCCACATAAGACACGTAACTATAGCCAGCTATCCCAATTTCCCCAATCATCGTAATGGATGACCCATACTAGACACTACATATGCTCATGACACCAACATAAAACCGTCAAAATAGCCAAGGCAGTGTAGGTCCCATAATCATCGTAATGGCCAACAAACCCACATTTGCACATATAATGACATACACCAATCCTTCTCTAATACCCTTTTATTATCTTAGCTAATAATTATATTATATTTATCATGTTTTTATTATATAAAACTAGACCCGAAATATAATCCAGGCATCACAACTAAAATCCATCCCTAATCCCATACCTAGAGATCACCAAAACCATAAAAATAACCTAGTACCTTACCTAGGATTCCCATGCCTAGGATAAAACAACGTAATGACGTACTACCTAGTCCCATACCTAAGATATACCCAAATGTACAAGTAGACATTCTATAGTCCCATACCTAGAAAGCGTCAATAATAAAAAGGTTGGCCTACTTGCTAGCCCCACATCTAGAAGGTAACATACTAAAAACAAGGGTGAAAATTAATATGTGTAATATCAACATACCAACAATGTTATTTTAATTAACATACACAATTTTTACATTAGCTACATTCTTTATCCAGCAATACAATTCTTTGTTTTATAATTACAGAAATCCAATACCATACGCATTAAACAAGTCTAATCATGTGATGTACAAGTACAACAAAATATCCCAACAAGTTTTATATATTCAATATTTCAATACGTGTGATATTTAATCAAATTAAATCATGAACTAGTTCAAACATGCGTACAACATATGATCACATCATATTAATCGTCTGTCTGATTTTATCAATCAATACATATTATCTAATTACATATATTAATTATCACGCGATTCATCCCAGCAACCCAAAATTACAAACTCTAATAATCTAAGCATGCTACATTTAAATTATTAAATTCAATTTCGAAAGTTTATAAAAATATATTTACAATTAGGTTATCACTTTACCAATTAAGTTTATGATCATATTATAAAAATACCGGTAATTAATGTTTAGGAAATATTTAAATCAAAGAATATTTAAGGAGAATAAAAGTGATATTTTTTCCTCAAGATAAGTATTCTAAAAATCCGAGTGTCCCGCTGTGATCATCTCACGAAAATAATCAACTTTGATGATGCTCCACCTCTAAACTCTAAGCAGAAGATCTTCAAAAATAACATTTAAAGATATAAGAAATGGTATTTTAAGAGTTTCTATTTAAAGTCTGTAGGTCTTAAGTTGATAGCCAAAGGCATATGTTTGAAATACAAATATGGTTCAGTGTATAAAATAAAGGTGCCAGCTTTTAAAAAATAGATAACCAATCATGAATAATAAGGAGAATCCCCCTCAGAAAAACCATAAAAAAACCAATCTTGCCTTTATCTATCACCTTACCCGGTATAATGGGGGTACCACTGTAACACCCCACGTGCTCGAAAAGAGACACGCAGCGTGATACTACGATAAAAACTAAACTGAAGCCATCAATAATGAGTATAAAGCATATAAATTCCATAATTTATATATAACAAATCCACAAATTGTTGCACTTGCACAATAAATACAATAATGTTTCTCCCAAAATACACAATTCTCCAACAAAAATTACACCACTAATTTATACATCAAAAATAAATCTACCAATCTAAGCTCTAAAATAATTCTCCAAAATAGTCCATAGCGTCCCAATTCACGCTAGCCTGTCACTAAAAGAAAATACGAAGAAGTACACAATATGATACGAATAGATGCTAAAAAATAATAAGCAAGATGAATAAATCACAACAATACGAATGGGCATATAAAAATCAAATGCAATACTCAAGAATTATATCAATTTTAATTTCTCAACAACACATCAATGGGTCACCAGATCTCACCTCACCTCCCCTGGGCATCTCAAAGCCATATAACAATTTTTAGACTATTGGCGGGTGCCCATTCTCCGTGCCATATTAAAATCTCATGACATTATGCTCAAATCAACAATATAATATATCTCAATGAATAAAATAGTAGATTCCCATAATTTTTCAGATTTCAAATGAAGATCACAATTCAACATGAGTGCAATCGATCCAAAAAACAAACGGAATACTCTCGAGAGAATTTAGGAGCATATTGTGTAAGTTTCGTACCTCAAAATCATCACATGAATCATCATATATATTTCAACCTTAAAATTTGATCGCATCATCACGTTCCTCTCGCGAAAATAATCAAAATTCGTTCTATCCCAAACTCGATAAAACACCAAATAAGCCTTCAAATATTGAGTCAAACACTTGATTAAGTTGGGGGCTAAAGCTTGTCGATGAAAGGGAATAATTTTGGAGAGGTCTTTTGATTGAAAAGTTGATGAAAAAATGATTTGAAAAGTCAATCCATGAATTTGTTGTGATATGTAACGGATTAAGAGTTTGATTAAGAAAAGAGTTATAATCAGATACAAACACTAAAAAATATTTTGGATAATCGTACTGTTGGAAATGGCTAAAATTTAAGGGTGTAGTAGCTGAAGACGAGAGTAAGTTGTACAAAAACTTTCAGATCGATCGAACGGTCAAATAATTTTTATATTTTTTTACTAAAGAGTTTTATGTTTTGAGGACTCTTAAAGAGTTTTATGTTTTGAGGACTCTTCTAAACACCCCAAGACTTAAATATACTCATATTATGAGTATTGTAATCTAACTTTTCGAATTTCGAATATAAAAACCAATATATAAAATTATTAAAAATAATTAAATTCGAAATTTTATTTTTCTTCGATTTCCAAAAATAAATTTAAAAATTCCCATTTAAAAAATTCAGGTTATTACAACCACCCGCTATTGAAGTGCACCAAAACCACTATAGCGGTTCAAAACCGCAAGCCAAATATCTCTCATTGCTTCTCTCCTATTCTTCTCATCTATTATACCCTTATTCTCTTTCTCTTGAGTCCCAATCCTATTAGGATTCATGTACCAGAATACCACCCACAATTAGTCTTTCATTTAATTACTCCTCATTACAAAACCAAACGACAAAAATGGCCAAAGCCTTCCAGCCAAATAATAATCCAATTAATGAAAATAAATTCTAGAAAAATGTGTTAACACTTCTCAAAAATCGACGCAAAAAATATGGGGTATTACATGTGTGAAGATCACAAACTCATTAATAGAGAATCGAGAGATGGTTGATTTCCTGAATACTAGATTATTGTAACTCTATTTCTTCATAAATAAGATCAAAGTTGATAACTAGTGTCTTTACTAAAGACCTAGAATTATAGGACATTTTTATTTTTAAATAGTAATGACCTCAATGGTTTGGGGTATGATTAATCCCACTCTTGTAACCATGACTTGCACTCTCATCTAGTAACCCTATCTTTCTAATCGTTTCTATTTTCTCCATTAAAAAAATCACTCTCTAACTTTCTTATGGATGTAGGCAGGGCAACTTGTCGAACCACATAAACTTTTGTGTATTGTTTTCATACTACATTCATTTACTGGGGCCAAGATATAATAGTAAAATTATTATGGGTTTGATATCCTATATAATAACCTAAAGCCTAAAGTTATTCATATAATTAAAAAATTTACAATGTTCACAAATGTTAACTATAAAATAATTGTATTTCTCAAATACTAAAGATCAATAACTTTTATTATATTTCATTATAGTAAAAAATAATATTATGGCACAATTTGTAAAGGCTATTACAACCATAGAAAATATTTTTTTTATGCTAATTATGATAAGAATAGGTAAAAATATACATTATGGTAGAAATATTAGTGCTAAGTTGGGCTCAAGTTGGGATAAACAGGAAAATGCAATGCCCAACCCAATTTTTAATCGGGCCTATTTTTTCAGCCGAACCCTAGAATTTCTATGCAGGACTAGATAGGCTACCCAACCCACGGATAGGCCTATTGTTGTATGTTAGTTTAAGACATTGGATGTGTATTAATGAAGAATGTAAAATTCATTTCTCGTTCTTTTAGGCAACCATTGTTACCCTGTTCATGATTTAGAATTCGCGGTAATGGTCTTTGTTTTCAAATTAAAAGAAATTTTTTGTATAGGGAGACTTGGGAGATTTTGTGATACCCTGAGCATATAAATTATAAAATTTAATTGGTATAACTGATTTTTAATAAATAAAATTGGACATATTTGGTAAAAAATTCAAATAATTTTTTATTAAATTAAATTGAATAGTTTTTAAAATAAAAAATGAAATTGGAAGTTGGAAAAATTTACATAACTTTGATTGGGTAATTTTTGCGTTAAAGTATGAGTTAATTAATACGGTAAATTATATAAAGTTTTGAGTTGTAAGTTTTAGATATGTTTTATTCAGTTATTTAGGTGTCCATATGAGGTAAAAATAATGGAAAAGTATACACATAAGTTGGGTAACCGATTGGGGTAAGTTTGGATATATTTATATTTAGTTTTAAGTCCCATAAATTCGTTGAAATTTAGGTTTAATGGGAGTTACGATAATTAACATTTAAATAGAAAATATACTAAACCTAATCTCATTTTATCATAACAATAAACCCTAAATCTAAACCTAAACCTAGAGGGAGGCAATTTGGGATAGGAAGAGGAAATACTTTATAAGAGGAAGCCTGGGGAGAAAATTTGAAGGTGAACCTTGTGAAATTAAAGAAATCAATATTTATTCAATGAAATCTAAGGAAAAGATCTCTTTTATTTAGTCCCTTTGATTATATCAATGTATACAAGAACTAATGTGAAAGATTGTACTAAAGAAGAAAGAATTTTAGAATAATAAAGTCTGATTTGGGAGATAAAGTTTATATGACGATGTAGAGTGGGGTTAAATGAATTAACCACCTACACTCTAATAAATTAACCCGAAGATTTAATCAAATATTGATTTATGATGTATTAATTTTTAATACAAACAAGACCCTACAGGGGCTAAGATATAATTACGCGCGATTTAATATTTTAGGCATACTCTGTGTAGACACCCCATTTTGTTATCCAGGTCCCTAGTACCTACCTTCATCACTGCAAAACCAGGTCATACCCCGAGTACTGACCTATAAGCCATCGGGCACTCCCAGCCTTCGTTTGACCAAAAAGTCAAACTCTTCAGCTCGACCAAAGCTAAATGAATATTATAAGGGCACTGAAATCCCTTTTCAATGGTCCGTCCCGTGCGCGATTCCGACTTACCATGCGGACGAACGATCCGTTTGAGTCCGAAACTTGATCTAGAGGCCATCGGGCACTCCCGGGCTCTGTTTGACCTAAGTAAGCTCTTTATCTTGATCGAGGCTAAATTAATCTTCGAAGGGCACTGAAATCCCTTTTTAACGGTTCATCCCGTGCGCGATTCCGATTTACCATGCGGACGAACGATCCATTTGACTCCAAAAGGTCACCGAATGCTTCCAGGGCCCGATTGACCAAAGTCAACTCCCCAAACTGGGTTAAACTCTTTGGAATTTCGAATTATATCGCCTAACCTTTCCAACGGTCCACCCCGTGCGCGATTCGGACATACCATGCTGACGAACGATCCGTTTGCGTCCGAATGATTCCCCATCCAATGGACCGACAAATGCTTCCGAGTCATATTTGACCCAAAGTCAACTCCAAAAATCAGGAGTGGACCAAAGGAATTTCAAAGGTCTCTGAATTATCTTTCCAACGATCTACCCCGTGCGCGATTTTGACCAACGGTTTGCCCTCGGCAACTAATTTTCTGAAAATGCCTAAAACACACTACCAAATGGCAGGTTCCAGACCCTGCCTATCGGCAGGTGCCGATAGGCAGGACCAGGTCTATGACGATCGGCAATGACCTGGGCCTATAAAATGAGGCCTTCACCTCATTTTCAAAGGTGGCCCAGATCTGATAAAAATCACTCTCAGCGAATCCCAAAAACCTCTCTCGAAGACAACACGATTTCAACATCCAAATCCCCTTCTAACTTCCACTTTTCATCATCCTTTTCATAAAACTTGGTGAATTAGCCACTCTCCATCATCATCCAAGTGCAATGGTTGCTCTCCAACATTCAAGATCAAGCTCAAGATCTTCAAGAAGGTCCAACTTTCTCAACTTTCTCTTCAAATTCTCTTAAATTCTCATTAACTTGTTTTATTACTTAGCACTTTTATTATCTAATCTCACACATCCTAATATACTTTTTATTTATTATTATTGCACATCTCTTATTTTAATATAAATAAAACCCAAGAAATAAGAAAAAGAGGGTTTGCTCATAAATTCCAAATAGGGATTCTCATCATTTTCCCACACTTTTCTCACAACTAAAACACTCTTTCTACACACACACACACACACACTCACAAATAAGGGATCCCCCATTTGGATTTATAGGATAAACCCCACCCCTCATTTTGTATGCGAACTACGTGGACTTTGATGACTTTATAGGCTACATAGGCGTCTCGGGGTAAAATCCAAGACTCGAGTCCTATTCTCACTTTCTCTCTCATTTTCTATCTTCTCTAAATCCAATTTTCTTATATTCTATATACTTGTTCTTAGTGACGTATCATCCCATATGCGTTATCGTTCCGTTATAACGATCAACGTAAGGGTAACCGCATAAATCTTATTTTTATACCTTCCTACGGATGACTCGCTTTATCTCTTCCATGATACAAGTCGAGGATTCCTATCTCCACTATATATATACATATGCACACATATCACAGGGAAAATAAAAAAGGAAAACAGCAAACATCCATGAGAGACCGAAAGGGCCGAATGGGTGCCTAACACCTTCCCATTTCGTAACTATGCCTTCGAACCCTTCTCGAATCATTTTGGTTTCGTATGCACCAGTATGTCTTTGGATGCGGTCCTTCGGGATGGCTTCCCCTTTTTCTTTTGTCTATTTTGAGTAAAATAGACTGTCGACTCTAAATCTTTTTACATTTTTTACACCTCATCTCAAACGACGTCGGCCGAAGCGCTCCCGAGAGGGACACGCGGGACCCGAGGATCCTTCCTTCACACACCCGCTCGCGGTGAGGATCGGGGATGACCACAGTGGCGACTCTGCTGGGGATCTGATATGTTTTGAGGGCTTGACTCTATTTACATGGATGTTTTATTTATTTATATTTCCCCCATATCTGCATGTTCCCCTTTTTTATATGCATCCCATGCCTATGCTTCTGTTCACACACTTGTAGAAAATTCTCCATCTATGCTTCGCACCACGTGCACCTAGGATCACATATATCTACATGTTGCACGCATCACCCATCCATACTTGTACCTTTGGTATTTTTACTTTTCTCCCTGTTTGGCATAATCAAGAAAAGCATTCTCATCATAAGATACTAATAAGATAATCATGCATGATTCACACGACATCACCAAAGAGAATTGTTATTGACCAAATTTTATCTAGTAACTGGAGGGTCCCTTCGTGATGGGCGCTGGTCCGACAGGGCGCAGTTAGCCTAAGATATATGACTTTCACCTTCCATTGGCCAAGTACCTTCGATGTATATCGAACGGTTCCCCCGCATCGTACCGCTTGACCGAAGTCCTGACGGGAGGTATATCACAGGAATTCGTTCACGTACGCCGAGTATATCGAATTCGCTCTCACACGTACCATCCCCACGAGGTATATAGTGAGGCAATTCATGTACACTCAGGTATATTAAATGGCTTGTCCACACGTACCGATTGCCCGCAAGAGCAATATGTATATCGTGGAAGTCATGCCAAAGGGGGGAACACATTTCGATTCACCCAACTAACTGCATACCCGCATATAGGTGTCAAACCTAGGACACGCACTTTAGATTGACGGTTTCAACCCGAAACTCTGCCGAAATTTTGGGTCGGCCTACCGCCCAAATTTTTACACATTTTTAAAACGGGGCCCTGTCCATGAGCTTGGTTACAAGTCCAGCCGTAGCTTCGCATATATTAAAAACCCCATTTTTCCAGGCTCTGGTCCCGTCCGGTATTGAGTTTAGGAGAATTAAATACAAGTGAGAACATAATAATCATAATAATCATGCTGAGTTCCGTCTCCAAAACCATTTCTCCCTTTTTTATCAAAAATTCAAAAATAGTTTCTTCTCTTTTTCTCAAAAATAAATCCCATTCTACGCCTTCTCAGGTCAATCGCAGGCCCTTGGCCTGGCTCCCTATTGGCTTCGGTCTTCAGTCAAATCACCCCAGAGTTTCTTCCGTTCCTCTACTACTTCTTCTGAGTCCAGAATCGATTCACTTTCTATAGAGAATACAGATCAACTACCAGTCATACAACCGGATCTGACGGCAATCCTAGCTCAGCTCGTATCCAAGATTAACAACCTCCAAACTGAGGTTCGAGAGATGCAACGAAACCAGGTTCCTATTCCTCAAGAGCCTGAGGCCCTATTTCCTCGTGCTATGGGTTCGCCCGAGCCTATCTGGGTTCCCAAAGAATATCAGCACGCTCTACGTACCCCTCCTGTCAATGGGCCGCCGCCAACCCAGCTTCCGATGCCAAACATTGCCCAGCCTGTGGCTAACCTGCCTATGGTCGTTGATCCAAAAGAGGAGGAGTTGAATAAAGTCAAAGAGGATATCAAGATGCTCATCAAGAAGTTCGACCAAGTTATAATCTCTCAGAATTACATAGACTTCACCCACATGTCTCCTTATCCTAAAGCGAGGTTACCCGAGAAGTTCAAGATGCCAAATATTGAGAAGTTCGGAGGGAGTGGACCCCAATTGTTCATCTTCGCAGTTATCATCGTTCCATGACTATCCTAGGGGCTCCTGAAGAAGTGATGAACCAATTGTTTCAGGAAACTTTGAAGGATAGTGCCCTATGATAGTTTTTGTCTCTCGAGGAATCTAGAATTCGTAGCTGGGAGGATGTAGCCCGAGAATTCATGTCGCAGTACAAATACAACGAAGAGCTTAAGGTTACCCGTCGTGATTTAGAGTTTCTCAAATAGAACCCGTGGGAATCAGTCAGTAACTTCATAACCCGGTGAAGGGAGCAAGTAGTTAACATGACCAATCGGCCATCTGAGGAAGAACATGTCAACATAGTGAAGAAGAACTTCTTGCCCCATATCCGAGCGATGATGGGAGGATAATACTATCCCCACTTCCGAGCTCTCAGAGAAGCGGGAGTAGAAATCGAGGAAAGCCTTGTTAAAACAGAGGTTGAACCAAAGAAGGTGTCCGGAAAATTCACCCCTAGAAAGTATGACAAGCCTGCCAGTGCTACAGTCTCAACCATCAATAACATCTCTCAACCGACCACATCATGGACATCAAAAAGCCGCCCTGCCCCCATCCGAAGGGAATAAACTGAGCTCCATGCTCCACTCTCCAAAGTTTACCAAGCCCTGTTAAGACGAAACCTCATCAAACCCTTGAATTCCCATCCATTGCCAAATCTACTCCCAAGAAACTTCAAGGCCGATGCTCATTGCGCCTTTCACCAAACTGTTGGCCATACCACCTACCAATGCTTTCACCTCCGAAACATAATCCAAGATCTCATTGATCGGGGTACCATCTCCCCACCAGCCAAACACTACTCACAATCCACTCCCAAATCATACTAATGCCATCTGCTTAGAAGAAAACCTAGATTTTGATCCCTCAACTCAAATCACACCCATATACTCTCCTAAACCTCTTCAAATTTGCCCATATCTCCTCCTACACCCTACTAGCCTCGCTGACCAGGCACGGTCACTCCTTACCAGAGCATGCATCGCTGTCCGTAACCGTTCTAAAAATGAAAATATGGAATTGTCAGAAGTGTTAAACCAACTCCTAGAGTTCGGGCTGAAATTGCCCTCACAGATGGTCATCGATTGCCAGAGGTTCAGTACACTGTTCTTAGAAGCACAAAAATGGGCCCGAGATTCAGACAAATGGGTGGTACCAACCGATGAAGTCAGCCTAGATGATGTTGTCCAGATTATGGCCGAATTATTCGGGCAAACCAACAGCATTTGTAATATCATCGGGTTACTTGATACTTTGAAGCAACAAGGGCGCTTGGTCCCTTCAACCATACATATCACCATAAAATGGGAAGACCTGTATGAAAAAGCCATTGAAGTTGTGGAATGCATTGACTTTACATGGAAAGATAAAATTGTTGCCACCGAATGGGGGGGAGAATTCGAAGATTCGAGTGAAGAACAAGCTTCAGGAAGAACTGGCCCAGTAGCCGACATATGTGGAATGATATCATTTGAAGAACTCCTCGGAGAAATAAACAGGGTGACAGAACAACCTGAGATTGACGAGGAAACGGGATTCATGTTCTTCCCTTCTTCAGTAAATCACATGACCAGATCAGGGGGACATTACCAAGTTCCAAGCTCACTACCAGCAAATGACAAAGGGAAAGGAATTAAAAACCTTCCTATGCCAGAAATGACCATCGAGGAGAGCAATATCCACGATCAACTGAAGAAAACTCAAGCTAACATCACTCAATGAGGGTTTTTCATGTCTTCCCAGCTGCACAGAATTGCTTTAATCAAGCGGCTCACTGGACCCACAGTTCCTCCTTCTACCACACTAGAAGAAGCGGTAAATCTGGTCGGATCCTTGACCTCTACCCGAATGCTATCATTTTTTGAAGAAGAAATCCCCAAAATTGGTCCAAATCACAATCATGCACTCAACATCTCTGTCAAAGTTATAGGGAAGGCCGTGCCACTCTCTCTTGTCGATAACGAATCCACCTTGAATGTCTGCCCAATGAGAACCTTCAAGTGTTTAGGCCTGAAAGAAAGCGACCTTGCTCCAACCTCCGCCGCTGTAGGTGACTACGATAATACCCGCCGGGAGGTGATGGGATCCATAAAACTTGTAATAGGGGTTGGCCCTATAAACCCTATCGTTAAATTCCAAGTCATAGACATCCCAGCTTATTTCAACCTGTTGCTCAGACGACCCAGCCTCCAAAGTATCAAGGGTGTGTCTTCTTCACTCCATCAGAAATTTAAGTTCTTCGTCGATAAGAGAGTCATCACCATTTTGGGCGATGACAAAAATATTAATGGTGCAAGCACTAGTAGTCCAATCCTTGAGATACAGCACGGGTCAAATGATATGCTCCTATCAGGATTTAGAGTTGAGCCACTCCTACTCCCGACAGGGGACGGTTTCAAAGAAAGGGTTTGTCCAGAATATGACCCTCATGGAAATGTTAATGTGATTCAGATGTTCAGAAACATGCACTTTATTCCCGGACTGGGACTAGGGGAAAGGCAGCAAGGGATACTTGAGCCCATCGAACTACAGAAAGCTTTCCCTCCTTGTGGCTTGGGGTATCAACCATCAGAACAAGAGCTCAGAATGATCCACCAGTCTCGACTAAAGAGAATATTAGACTGCATCCAAACTATCCCAGGAGACTCCTTGAATGGACGATTCATCAAAGAAGGTGAGGACTTCCCCTTTTGTAGTTTTTCAGAACCTTGGTATGACCATACAGACAAGAAGATGAAGCCTGGAATGGAGATCTTTTTACAAGATAGCTACCCATGGGCCGAAAGTTTCCAACACCGAGTACAATCGCTCATTAAAGATACCAAAGAGACTGAGGAAAGTGATTTTAAAGATTCCTTTAACTTACAGACACTGGGGCTGGCACTCTGCATGGTTCTTTCAAGCACTACATCAATGGATCCATCCCATCTGATTAAAGTTGTTGATACACCCCTCCTCAACTGGCATATTGTGCCAGTTCTACCTCTTAAAATCTCCCCTAACCCCAATGTTTACCCTATTTCTTCTTCTGTTGTCTATCCTTGTTCAAATGTAATCGAGACCTCTTTTGATAAGGTTCTCAATGTTGTTTTTCCTATCAATGAAATAAACGAAGATTTTGAGTATCTTGTTGTGCCTTATATTAACTGTTTGGATTCTAATCAAACTTTTGATGATGATGATTTTGCAAATGAACAATTCTTAACTGATCTAAATAAGGTTAATAATAAACAACATAATCGCATTCAAGTTAATGAAGAAGAGACTGTTATTATTAATCTAAGTTCTAGTAGCCAACTGCGCGAGATTAGGATAGGGGCCACCCTTGATGAGCATGAGCGCGCACAACTCGAAGAATTGCTAAAGGAATTTGTGGATGTCTTCGCATGGTCCTATGATGATATGCTCAGCACTGACCCTGAAATAGCTCAGCACGAGATCCCCACTCTCCTAAATTACAAGTCGGTTAAACAAAAATTAAGAAAGCTCCGCACCGAATGGTTGCTCAAGGTCAAAGAAGAGGTGGTCAAATAGTTGAACGTGGGCTTCATTCGTGTGATCGAATATCCCACATGGATAGCCAACATAGTACCTCTGCCGAAATCAGAAGGGAAGTTTCGAATGTGTGTGGACTATCGAGATTTAAACAAAGCTTCTCCAAAGGATGATTATCCGCTACCAAATATCTACATGATCGTGGACAACACAGCCAGTTATGCTCTCAAGTTATTCGTCGACAGGTTTGTCAGATACAACCAAATCAAGATGCACCCAGACCACCAAGAAAAAATCGCATTCATCACCCCATGGGGAACCTTTTGCTACATCGTTATGCCATTTGGTCTCAAGAATGTTGGGGCTACCTACCAAAGGGCCGCCATAACCATACTTCACGATCTGATTCATAAAGAAGTTAAGGTTTATGTGGATGATATGATTATCAAGTCCAAAACTAGAGAAGGTCATGTTCCCGCTCTCCAGAAGTTCTTCGAACGACTGCGACGGTATCAGATGAGACTCAATCCACAGAAATGTGTCTTCGGCATTACAAAGGGAAAACTCTTGGGATTCAAGATCAGTGAGAAGGGGATAGAAGCAGATACTGCAAAGATGAAGGCCATACTTGAGATGCCACCGCCCCGAACAAAGAAAGAAGTCCGAGGTTTTCTTGGGAAATTGCAATATATCAACCGATTCATCAGCTAGCTAACCTCCATCTGTGAATTGATCTTCAAGCTCCTCCGAAAGGATTCAACCAAGGTTTGGAACGAAGCCTGCCAAGAAGCTTTTGACCGAATCAAATAATATCTGACCCAACCTCCAATGCTCATGCCACCACAGCCTGGTCTCCCTTTGCTCCTATACCTAACCATAACTGACACTGCAGTTGGGGGCTTTGCTAGCCCAATACCTTGAGAACTCCCTCCAAAAAAGAGCCATCTATTACGCCAGCCGCAAATTGCCAGGGTACGAGGTCAACTACACTGCTTTAGAAAAGGCGTGTGTCGCACTTGTCTGGGTCACACAAAAGTTGTGACACTACATGCTCGCCTTCCCTATCAAACTTTTATCCCGAATGGATCCCATCAAATACCTGCTTAAGAAACCTGCCTTATCCAGTCGAATGGCCCGATGGTTGATGCTCCTAATCGAGTTCGATATCATGTACGTCACATAGAAAGCCATTAAAAGAAGAGTCGTCTCTAACTACCTCGCTGATTATCCCGTAGAAGAAGCAGATGTCTGGATCTCCGAATTCGCAGATGAAAATATCCTCTGCACCACTCAAGACCACCTTCGATGGCAAATATTCTTTGACGGCGCTGCCAACAAAAAGGGATATGGCGTTGGGATACTTCTGATCTCCCCATATGACTCCCACACTCACATCGCCATCAAATTGGATTTCCTTTGCACCAACAACATGACGAAATACGAGGCATGCACAGTAGGCCTCAAAGTTGCTCTCAATAAAGGTATTCAATACCTTGATGTCTATGGGGATTCTTCCCTCATCAGCGGTCAAGTGCTCAGAAAGTGAAAAGTCAAGGACGAAAAGCTCCAACCCTTCCATGCCCACTTAGAAGAGTTAGCCTCTCGATTCAGAGATATCACCTTCCATTACCCACCTCGATCAAAGAATAACCTAGTCGATGCTCTCGCTACCTTGGCCTCCATGGTCGACATGCCTGAAGGAATAACAATGACCCCCTTCTTAGTTCAAAAGCAAGACAAACCAACCCACTGCTACCATATTGAGCTTGTCTCCACCGAAGATCCTGAACTAGTCGACTACTGGTACTATGATATCTAGTTCCTTCTCAAACATGGTAGGTATCCTGAGGGTTCCAACAAGAAATACCGAATGACCCTCCGAAGACTGGATGCCCACTACATCATTTTTCATAAAGCTCTACTCAAGAGGAAATCGATGGAACTCAACTACACTGTATCGCAGGGGCTGAGATTGAGAAAATAATACAGAAGATCCACAACGGGGAATGCGGGCCCCACATGAACGGTCACATGCTTGTTAAGAAGATCATCCGATAGGGCTACAACTAGACCACCATGGCCCAAGATTGCACCGCCTATGTCCGTAGATGCCTCAAATGCCAATAGTTCTCCAATCTTCAACACCTGCCTCCGCGAGAATTATACAATATGACCTCTCCCTGGTCGTTTTCCACCTGGGGTGTTGACATCATAGGGAAGGTTACACCAAAGGCTTCAAACGGATATGAGTTCATCCTAGTTGCCATTAATTACTTCACCAAATGGGTCGAAGCTGAGTCATACGCAGTATTGAACGCCAAGAAAGTGGCCAAATTCCTCAAGAAAAATATCATCTGTCGATATAGGGTCCCGCACGAGTTAGTGTCAGATAACGGGTTGCACTTCGAAGCAGAAGTCACAGAAGTAGTCAATGAGTACGGGATTCAGAGACACAAATATTCTCCCTACCGACCTCAGACCAATGGTGCAGTTGAAGCCGCCAATAAAAACCTCAAAGCCATCATCAGCAAGATAACCAGAAGCTGTAGGGATTGGGCCGATCGGATCCCGTACAACCTCTGGGGATATCAAACCTCAATTCGAACCTCTACTGGGGCTACCCCTTACTCTATGGTCTACGGCATGGAAGAAGTTCTACCTGTGGAGCAGGAAATACCCTCACTACGTGTCATGATCGAAAGCAAAGTTAGTGAAGAAGACTTGTGCCAAAACTGTCTCGACGAGCTGACCCTCCTAGATGAAAGGAGATTGAAAGCTCTTTACCACATATAGGGGTACCATCGCCGAATAACGCGATCATTCAATAAGACAGTCAAGGACCGCGGTGTCCGGGAAGGGGATTTAGCCCTCAAGGAGATAATAGAACCCATCTGGGACCCAGAGGGAAATCCAAGCCCAATTGGAGCAGCCCCTACATTGTGAAGAAAATCTTATCCGGCGGTGCTGCCATGCTCACTGACATAGATGGGAAAGAGAGGGCTCGTCCAGTCAACCTGGACCATCTCAAGAAATTTTACCCCTAGTCAGAAATCTCGGCGCGCTACGACTCTTCTTATCTCCCTTCTATTCTTAAAAAAAAAACTCTCTTCATTTCCCTCTACCCAGAACTACGTGGGCCTGATCCTCTGTAAAAGACCATTTTTCAAGAAAAATAAAAAATAAAAAATTTCAAAAACCCCAGAGGTACGTAGGCAGCTCATACATCTTACAGGAGCACAGCCTTTTCTTTTTCATAAAATACTGTTCTTTTCTTATCTCCGAGAACGGCAGTTCATTCTAACAAATACTTGAACAAAAGGATTATGTATGCCTTAGCGATCGGTATAAATAATTCAAAATTACAAAATTCATCGAAAGGCACAGCTGGATGATCAGAAACTTGCTTATTTCATTAATAAGAAATTACATCACAGATTACATAAGAAAAGTAAATAATAACTCCCTTCCCCCTACTGCCATAAAAAGCCAAATAAAATCCTCACATCTATTACCTATTAATAAACTTTCCAAGAGTCCTACCCACAACTACCAGAGGAGCCTGCACCCTCATCATCTACATCCTGGGGTCCCCAAATTTCTCCTGCCTGAACAGAGTGCCGTAAACACTCCATGGACCAATAACCCTTAACCAGCTTCGAAAAAATAACAACACCCCCTTCCATGGTGTTAAATAAAACAAACCACCTTTGACCAGTTTCCACTGCCAACATCTTGCTGACTACCCTCCTCTATAACCACTTCATATAATCCCCAGGGACATACCAAACTCTCCTGACAGACTGAGAGGGACGGTTCAACGGACGTCGATTCTCCCACAGAGATCCCAGCAACAGACGCAGGCGCTCGGTCAAAACGTCTGCCAAAAAGAAATTTAGTGTCCGAGGTGGCACGACCTGTGCCCGGCCAAATTGGCGCAGAAGCCGCCAAGGGAAATAAAAAGAGGTCTGTCTAAGACCAACCATCCGCACATATGAATACTCTCCTAGTTCCAGAATAGGCTGCAACTGCCCCCACCAAGGCACTGACCAATACAAATTTTAATCCCCGTGCTCCACAAACCAATTCTCCCAGCTCGCAAAATCCAGGCCAACATAGAAGAAGTGACGCAAAAAGAAGTTGGGTACAACCGTTAAAGCATATTCTGGAGGAGTCACCAGGCGAAGTCTTTCAGACAATCACATGAACAACATCACGGGGCTACCCCTCAGAAAGTCAGAACGACCTTCTCGCCAGGCATCCAGACCATTCAGCGTCTCCGCTAGTATCACCGTCGCAGAATTGTGACAGTATGACATCCACGAAGTAATGGCTGCAAGTTGCGGGTCCACCAGCAGCTCCCCAGTCACCATCAGCAATTTTGAAACCAGGCCCAAAGCAACGGCTCCAGCATAGCCAGCATCACATACTTCCCGCAAATGCACGGACTGCAGCACCGTCGGGAGGGAGATTATTCCTCCAGCAACCAATGATCTGGCCACCGAAGGAAAAATATGAAGAAGCCCGGCCAACAAATCCCTGAGAGAATGAGAAAATTTGGGCAAAGCCGCAGCAACACTGAGATTTATACCCAGGATGGCAGAAAATTCCTCGTAGGTAGGACAAAATTCATCCAACCCAAAGCGGAATACATGGTCTTCGGGGTACCAGAATTGTACCGCCGCCATCAGCATGTTCCACTCAATAGGCCGATTGCGCCACACGAAGATTCGACGCATGTTGAAAGCATCATTGTCGACATTATAAGAGCACATTGCTTCCAAGGCTTCGAAGTAGTTAGCAAACTCAATGCTACCAGGGAGAGCCATCTTGCAAGGCTAAGAGATAGTGGGCAAGTAAGTAAGAATACGAAGGTGTGATGAAAACACTCCACCCTTACCCCTTTTTATACTTGAGAACCCTCACAAGAGACATAATCCTTACAGAAATCGAAGGGAATCCTACCCCACAAAATACAAAAGGCTGAAGAGGGTACCAATTAAAGCTTTGAATTGGTGTAACTCGACTGAACTGCCGATAGGCAGGACAGGGGGCTTGCCGATCTGCAACCCCGCATTTTTAGAAATTTCCCTTTTTTCCTCTTTTGTCAAATCAAAAAACTCAATAAAAATAAATTGATATTCTCAACAAAATTTTAAAATCCCTTTTCCTCCTTATATAATTTCCCCTTTTAATTAAAAAACTTTCCTTCAAAAAATTCCAAAAAATACTCTTTTTTACGGTCCCAATAGCAAAGTAAAAAGTGCATGTGCATGCATTCATTCATTAATAAAAGATAATAAAAAACTCCATTGCATTGCGTCTATTTGTTTCTGTGTTACATCAATTTTGCAGGAAATAAAAAGAAAAAAACAAAAAATAACAAGACTCAGCCCGAACCCATATTCTCTCTCTCTTTCTCACCCACTTTTCTCTCTAAGAGCTTCCACCTCTGCGACGTGCTCTCTTTCCTCTACGGCGAAATGATGCACCGCCACTACCCGAGCCAGAGTCCTCTCTGAACGAAGCAGATGGCACCAACCAAGAAGCAATAGGAATCGCATCCTGAATATGGGCAGTCGTCGAATATATCCAGTCTCTAATGTCTCTTAGCTAAGTGGTCGACACTCGGACTTGCTGCAAGAAAAAGGTAAAATCAGTATCAAAGCAGAGATGACCAAAACAGAAAAGAAAGAAAGAGAAGAACAGAAAGGTATACCGCAGGTCGGAGGACTTCCTCTGTTAAACCCAACTCCTCCGGATCCATCGCATGAGGACAATGCAGCATGGGCATTATCCCTCCATCAGCCCACCGTATGTTATACGAAGGAGTATGCAACTACACAAAAGGAACCTCTTAGGTCGCCACCGCAGATGTCGTCGGACCACCGCTACTGTGGGAAGATCCCACCGCCCGACTCAAACCCGCAGGAGGAAAAGGCAGGGCATCATATATATTGGGTACCATCAACCAGCTCGTCACAAAGTCCATATAGTCATACGGCGCAGCCATATCAGTGTACAACAAGTAGGACTCGTCAATCATCGCCGCGATCCTCGCATCATCCGACAACAATCGCTCCCACCTCATAGACATTGGATGCTACGCAAGTGGCACCACCACCTCCTCCTCAGCAATCTGGCAAACCACCCTCTCCCCGAGATACCAGGAATGGCCTAACTCATGCCCTAGCAAACGCCTAATCTGCGCGTTCATCCCGGTCATCCCCGCATCCTGAATGGTTATCCCCAAGGATAAAAGGTCACCTGAAAATCTCCAAGCAGGCATAAATCAATACAAGATCAGAAGGTACAAAAACCAAGACTGAAATGAAAAGGGTCTTACCCTACCACTGGTCAGGTCATTCAAGACCAGATGCACCGCCTCCACGGAGAGAGATCCCTTCGACTGCCAATTGGCCTTACGCCATCGATACAATCGACAGGAGTCCCCAACAGTGTCGTCCTTCAAAGCGATCAGTGGGGTATTGCACCCAATCACCTCATAAAACCACATCTGTCAAAGATAAGAATTCATAAACAAAAAGAGGCGCGTAAGGAAACTGCGAATGCATGAAAGGAAATTGTGAATACATGAAAAGAAATATGCAAACTGAAGAATACCTCAAGAAGGTACGTGGACCTAGTAAAGGTCTGCCGGCAACACCGACTGAATGCATCCAGAGAAGAGTAAAGGGTCGCCAAAGTCAGATTACCCCAATCATAGAAAGGGATGTTCGAAAACATCCTCAATTACGGCAAGAACCACAAATGGACGACATCGCCGCTCGACGCCACCACGAAACCTCCCAACACCAGCAAAATGAATAATCGGGCCATCTGCCTCACTTGCAGCCCGTCCTCCACATCAATCACCCTGCCCAACAGAACATCCTTCAGTAGGGACATCCGGATAGAATCCTCAGAAACTATCCTCCCTACATCACCAAGTGTCGCACGCATTGCCTCCGGTCTCACCCGCAAAGAGCGATCCACCTCTATCTACTCTCCATCATAATCCAGCCCCAACAGCTATTGCACGTCTATGGGAGTCACAATCATCTCCTCGAAGCCAAAATAGAAGGTGTGGGTAGTATCCCACCACCTCTCCCCCAAAGCGCACAGGACCGCTGTCGAACGAGGTGTTATATCCAGCACAGATGTCAACCTCCCAAAACCCTTGGGAGATGCTCCCAGATATCCCTGAGCCCCGTCATTCCTTGGGCACGCATGTTCTTCAAAGAAATATCAGACTGGCAAAAAGGAAAAAATCTCATCAGAAGTCAAGAAAGAAAAATCACCAAAAAGAAAGAAATGTTAAAGGTCAGGTTACTTACATAACCGCCAGGATTCACTCTCAAAGAGCGATGACGCGACCCGACGGCTCTCGCAGTAAAGTCCGCTCATCTGTAACATGCTCAAACGCATCAAAGGAGTTCTCACTCCCCAAAGAAAGAGGCGGCCTGGCCCTCCACTCCACATTCGCCCAATCATTAACGGTCAACCACTCCCTGTGGACTACGGTGCTCACAAAGGCGGCCATTTCTTTAAGATCAGAATGCTAGAATGATTTACAGAGGAATCGCAGAAAGAGCGAAAGCAAAGAAGCTGTGAAAAAATGAAGGGATTCTCCCCCTTTATATAGGATGCCAAACGCCTTGCCGATCGACACTGACCCAAACCATATCGATCGGCACTGACTCCTTACCTTCCCGAGGAAGTCCAAAAGTCTGTGCCACTGCCGAATGGCACCCCTCATACCATGCCGATCGGCACCCCCTTAAAATTCCCAAAAAATACCAGAAAGCCCCAAAAAATCCTCGAAAAATTCCTAAAAATCCCAGGAAGGATTCAGAACATTTTCACCAGGAAAATTTTGCATTCCCTCAAGCGAAACCCCTCTTTCCCAACGAAATCCTCCAAAACCAAGTGAATCTCCTCCCGACAAAGCCACAGAGGATCTCTAAGGATCGCCTGATCACTTCCCCGACGGAGTTTTTACAGCACCAAAATTGGTTATTCCCCCCTACGAGGCCTCCTAAAGATACAAAAGCTTCCCCAGCTATCAACTCCCCAGTTCATATCAAAATCACAAGGCACTTTCTCTAGCAGAATCAAAATCTAATCTTTATCCACTCTTAGGTCAGAATTGACCTCGGTATTGGATCGTCACCTGAGTTAGGTCAAAACTGACCTTGGTCCTCGGTCGTCACCACTCTTAGGTCAGAATTGACCTCAATCTTGGATCGTCACCTGAGTTAGGTCAGAATTGACCTCGGTCCTCGGTCGTCACCACTCTTAGATCAGAATTGCCTCGGTCTTGGATCGTCACCTGAGTTAGGTCAAAATTAACCTCGGTCCTCGATCGTCACCACTCTTAGGTCATAATTGACCTCGGTCTTGGATCATCACCTGAGTTAGGTCAGAATTGACCTCGGTCCTCGGTCGTCACCACTCTTAGGTCAGAATTGACCTCGGTCTTGGATCGTCACCTGAGTTAGGTCAAAAATGACCTCGGTCCTCGGTCATCACCACTCTTAGGTCAGAATTGACCTCGGTCTTGGATCGTCACCTGAGTTAGGTCAGAATTGACCTCAGTCCTCGATCGCCACCACTCTTAGGTCAGAATTGATCTCGGTTATTTGATCTTCACTCTAAGCCCGCAGATTTGGCTTTGACCCGCATAATCGGTCACCCTCATCACTTAAGCCCACATATTTGGCTTTGACCCACGAAATTGGTCATCCCCAGCACACCCCTCAGGTCCTTAGAATCGGCCTCGACCCTCTGAATTGGTTATACTCTATCAAAAGCATCACGTGGTGTTTATTCGACGGTTATCATTTGTTCCAAAATCACCCATTGAGGGGCTCTATAGACACCCCATTATGTTACCCCCTGACTCTCCTTAGGTCCCTAGTACCTCCCTTCATTACTATAAACCCAGGTCATTCCCCGAGTACTGACCTAGAAGCCATCGGGCACTCTGAGGCTCCGTTTGACCAAAAAGTCAAACTCTTTAGCTTGACCAAAGATGAATGAATCTTCAAAGGGCACTGAAATTCCTTTTCAACGGTCCATCTCGTGCACAATTCTGACTTACCATGCGGACGAACGATCCGTTTGAGTCCGAAACTTGATCCAGAGGCCATCGGACGCTCCCGGGCTCTGTTTGACCTAAGTCAGCTCTTCAGCTTGATCAAGGCTAAATTAATCTTCGAAGGGCACTGAAATCCATTTTTAACGGTTCATCCCGTGCGCGATTCCAATTTACCATGCGGACGAACGATCCATTTGACTCCAAAAGGTCACCGAATGCTTCCAGGGACCGATTGACCAAAGTTAACTCCCCAAACTGGGTCAAACTCTTTGGAATTTCGAAGTATATATCCTAACCTTTCCAACGGTCCACCCCGTGCGCGATTCGGACTTACCATGCTGACGAACGATCCGTTTGCGTCCGAACGATTCCCCGTCCAATGGACCGACAAACGCTTCCGAGTCATATTTGACCCAAAGTCAACTCCAAAAATCAGGAGTGGACCAAAATAATTTCAAAGGTCTCTGAATTACCTTTCCAGATCTACCCCGTGCGCGATTTTGACCAACGGTTTGCCCTCGGCAACTAATTTTCTGAAAATGCCTGAAACACACTACCAAATGGCAGGTTCCATACCCTGCCTATCGGCAGGTGCCGATAGGCAGGACCAGGTCTATGACGATCGACAATTACCTGGGCCTATAAAAGGAGGCCTTCACCTCATTTTCAAAGGTGGCCCAGATCTGATAAAAATTGCTCTCAGCGAATCCCAAAAACCACTCTCGAAGCAGCGCGATTTCAACATCCAAATCCCTTTCTAACTTCCACTTTTCATCATCCTTTTCATCAAACTTGGTGAATTATCCACTCTCCATCATCATCCAAGTGCAAGGACTGCTCTTCAACATTCAAGATCAAGCTCAAGATCTTCAAGAAGGTCCAACTTTCTCAACTTTCTCTTCAAATTATCTTAAATTCTCAATAATTTGTTTTATTACTTAGCAATTTTATTATCTCATCTCACACATCCTAATATACTTTTTATTTAGTATCATTGCACATCTCTTATTTTCATATAAATAAATCCCAAAAATAAGAAAAAAAGTGTTTGCTCATAAATTCCAAATAGGGATTCTCATATTTTTCTCACACTTTTCTCATAACTAAAACACTCTTTCTACACACACACACACACACACTCACAAATAAGAGATCCCCCATTTGGATTTATGGGATAAACCCCACCCTCATTTTATATGCGAACTACGTGGACTTTGATGCCTTTATAGGCTACGTAGGCGTCTCGGGGTAAAACCCAAGACTCGAGTCCTATTCTCACTTTCTCTCTCATTTTCTATCTTCTTTAAATCCAATTTTCTTATATTCTATATACTTATTCTTAGTGACGTATCACCCTATATGCGTTATCGTTCCATTATAACGATCAACGTAAGGGTAACCGTGTAAATATTATTTTCTAATATTATTTTTATACCTTCCTACGGATGACTCGCTTTATCTCTTCCATGATACAAGTCGAGGATTCCTCTCTCTACTATATAGATACACATGCACAAATATCACGGGGAAAATAAAAAAGGAAAATAGCAAACATCCATGAGAAACCGAAAGGGCGGAATGGGTTCCTAACACCTTCCTATTTCGTAACTTAGCCTCCGAACCCTTCTCGAATTATTTTGGTTTCGTATGCACCAGTATGTCTTTGGATGTCGTCCTTCGGGATGGCTTCCCCTTTTTCTTTTGTCTATTTTGAGTAAAATAGACTGGCGACTCTAAATCTCTCTACATTTTTTACACCTCATCTCAAATGACGCCGGTCGAAGCACTCCTAAGAGGGATGCGTGGGACCCGAGGATCCTTTCTTCATGCGCCCACCCGCGACGAGGATCGGGGATGGCCACACTCTGCGTTTGATAAATTATACTAGACAATAATCTAGTAGTAATTTAATTTGTTCATTTAAAATTCCACCACATATATTGTGACAGTGGAACCATAAATATTGGACACTTGGTTACATAGAGAACATGACATGTGTTAAGCCCACTTGAGGAACTTTTTGCTTTAAAAGTGGGTTTTCCCTCTCATTTTATGGATGATGGCCTTAGGGTCAAAGTAAGGAGAGAAAATATAAATATCCTCCCCCACGCACCTCTTGAGCGCCGTCATTCGATAGTGAAGAGAGGATTTTCATAGTTTCATTATGGTATAAGGGCGTTTGAGAGGCGGCTAGCCTGATTTAGCACCCCCGCGCACCAAATCTGGGCATTTGAGAGGTAGCTTGCTGGATTTCACACCCCCCAAGCACCGAAACCACCAAAAACTGAGCTCGCTCCGGCGTATTGTACGGACCAACGAACTATGGAGACTTTAATTTCGCAAAGGCGAATACGTTGGTGCAACCACGTTGCTTAAGTCTAAAACACGATCGATACGGTGCCTCCTTAAATCTGCACTCACATCTTACATTTAACGACTCAGCTTGGGAGGTATTAGTGATTTCAGTTGCGTAACGCCTCGTGCGCACGCACAGGAGAACTTGACAAAAGTGGAGAAAGCATCCCATTTCAGATAAGCATTCTGATATAATTCATTATTTAATCTTTTGTTATTACTTGAAATGACATGATGCATATTACTAATTCTTAACTGAAAAATATCATATACTGATTATTTCAAGGTTTAGTCGAAATATTACTTTAACATCCATTTTCATAAATTAGTTCTATAAATACACCAATTGTGATATAATGCCTATATTTGTTTGTAAACATTATAAAACATTACTGGGAGAGTTATTATGATCTCTCATCAATAGACCAGAGTTATTTGCTCTGATTACTGCCGCATTAATTTGAAAAAAAAAATCTTTGGAGATATGCCTTGATACATGTCCTTATTAAATAAATATATTTGTATACTTTTGTCAAACAAAAGATTCAAATTCCTGCTTTCAAGAGATTGTTTATATAATTGAGTCACATTACACTGTATACTTTATTTTTTAGCCACACACAAAAAAATCAGCTTTATTGTTGATGTGAAAAACTAAATTTGATCCAATTAATTAATCATAGATAAATATGAAATAAGAAATAAGACAGAGTACTTTTAAAGTGGTTCAGCCTTATGAAAATGGCCTACGTCCACTGTTTTCTATTGCTAGATGTCTTTGCCTTAACCTCGATCACAATTGCTAATGATCAATTACCCCGTTATGGAGGGTGTTACAATGTATTTATAGCCTTGGGGTTGTCAGTATGAATAGACGATATGTCGTTATTTAATAGACATATACATGTGTACAATAAGAATGTTCATTAAATCTGATGTTCATTGAATGTGCAATTGTCACTTGATATTCCTGGCCAGATGATTTGCACGTTGAGTAGCTCGATACGCTAAGTAGCTCTCCACTATAAGTAGCTCGGGGTGATGAGTATCTCGATGCTGCGAGTTATTCGGTGAACATTTGCCATGTAAGATGACACATGTCTTCATATAATTGGTCCACTTCAGCTGACTAATTTTCATATCAACAGAAGCCCCCAATGTTTCACAGTTGAGTTTTAGTATGAGAGTGTGGAACATTTAACCCAAAAGTTGCTCGGGCATCGTTTTGATATGAGAGTGTCTCCATCACTAAGGAATTTTCCCTTTAGACTTGTCATTTGAGCGTGAAATGGTGAACTTGTAAATATTTTGAATCTACAACAGATGCTTGGGTATTTGCGTCTTTTTCATCATTTAACCGCCGAAAATGCAATCATCTTTTCTAGTAATCTTTTATTTTCCTACTTCCTGATGTAAGGCGTTTAAAAGTGATAGATACGGATCATCATCTACTTTTTACCTCCAGATTTCTAAACTCTTTGTCTCCTCATTTTATCCTTGTACTGTCGTTCTTCATGTCATCTGCCTTAGCAGATTTCTCAATCCCTTTGTAGGAACTTTTTCTTTCTTCTTTTTTTGCTTTAGCCACCGTGGTTTATCTTATTAAATTGTTGGATAAGTTTCGAGCTGATTTTGCGATTCCTTCTTTGGTTATTTTAGAAGAACCTCCTTGCCCTTCTGATGTATTTTCTCTGACCGAGGGGCACTGGTTTCCCTCCCTTTTGTAGTGGAGTGTGGGTTTTCTTTTCCGTCTAATCACTTGTGTTTTGACTTTTGCCAATATTTCGATATTGTTCCTACAAGAGTAGCTCCAAATACATGGAGGGTAGTTAATGACGTACATAGGTTAAACCAAATTCATAGGACTCACTTAGGGATCCCTGAGATTATATTTTTTTTATAAATGGGTTATTAGTGATACTACATTTTATTTAAAAACTAGGTTTTCCAATAGAGCTTTAGTGGTCAATCTTCCCAATGCTAATAGGGACTATTTTGATCATGGAGTTGTGATAAAAAATTGGCAACACCCCCCATTAAAATTAAATGATGTTTACCAAGGTCCCAGATGTCCACTATATGGCAATGGGATGGGTTCTTTTTAATTTTTCAATTTAGCTCTGTTTATGTTTGATGAAATGTGTCACTGATATTTATTTTAATTTTTTGCAGTTGATAACAAAAGAAAGCCCCCAAAAAGAAAGTGACATTAATATAAAAGATTTGAAACTCATCTGGAGTTTGCATCAATCAGTTGTTGGGGAGCACGTTAGAGCTGCTTCTTATTTGTTGAGATATAAAAATATTACTTCCTCTTTTATTGCTCGTCCTCTTGCCCCTCCTGTGATAATTAATCTTTATTAAATTCCATCATTTCAAGACTGTTGAAGAATCTTCTTCTGATTTGGGTACCTTTATTGCTGATTTGATGACGAGGAAGAGGAGAATGCCTGAATTCTTTGCAAAGATGCTCCTGGCACTGATGGAGCAAAGAAGAGTAAAGGGGATGTCCCAGCTGAAGGGACGAAGAAAATGGATAGTATTCCATCTAAAGGAATAATTCCAACTGTCAAGAAGGTCGGTAGGAAACCACATGTTGTCCTAAAAGAGGCAACACCTTTGATTGAAGGTGTTGCTATTACACAAGAAGAGGCAGCACCTTTGATTGAAGGTTCTCTTTTAAGGAGATTGAGGAGAGGTCTCGTAGAAAGACCTATAGAAACTATTACTCGACCTTCTGATGTTGACGATCCTTCTTTGAGAGCTAACACTCCATCTCTCATTGCTCCGAGTTTGGCTAAAGGTTTGATCAAGTCTTGGACCATTCCCGAATATCGAGATGCTAAGGGTTCCCTTTCTCGGGAGAAGGTCACTGACTTAGGTGCCCAACATATTGCGTCTGTAAGTATCACCATCCTTACTATTTCATCTCCATGCATCGTGTTCATATTCTGATCGGAGCTCCTTTTCTTTTGTAGTTTATGATGTGTTTTAACAGTATCCTGGATAAAGATGAGGCTATCAAGGCTTCAACTTCCTCCAGTGGGGTGGAAGAAGCTTTTGTTGGGTTGTCACAATCTTTAAAGGACTCTCGGTAGAAGTACGAGGAAGATAAAGATGCTTGGGAGAAGCAACTTCTATCTGCAGAGACGGCTCGTCAACAAGCTGATACAGCTTGAGACCAAGCTGTAAATGCCTCTAAGGAGTTGGAGGAAAAATTTAAGGTCACCGTTTCCAGTAAGGAAGAAGATGATGGCAAGCTTGAAGAGACTGAACGGCGTAAGAAAGATCTGGAGGAGAAGGTGAATCTTGTTGAGGGATATGCTTCTTCTGAGAAAGTGAAGAGAAAAGATGCTATGAAGAAGTCCTTTAGCTCTGGTTGGGACAAAGGATGGCACAAATCCTAAACTGCTATTACTTTCCAGATGGAGTATGCAAGAAGTACTTCAGAGACGGATGGGTTGCAGCATTGAAAGAGTTGAGTGTTGAGTGTTGCGGATGAATCTGAATTGTTTCAGAAATACATTCATGGCCCTCATCCTACTATTTACGAAGAAGAAGAAGAAGAAGAAGAAGAAGAAGAAGAAGAAGAAGAAGAAGAAGAAGAAGAAGAAGAAGAAGAAGAAGATAAATCTACATCTGATGAGTCTTCTACGATGATATTAAAATAAGTACCTGTTGTCTCCATTTCTCAACCCTCTGAGCAAGTTTAGCAAGCAACTTCGATCGAGCAACACCACCTTCCCTCCGAACAACAACTCATTCATCTAAGCCAGCTAAAGATGTTGTAGGATATAAGAAGAAGGTGTAAAGTTGTTCGGCCCTTTTGTTATGTTGGTTTTCTCTTTCTGGTGTAACTTTGGTTGTACTTACTTCTCCTGTCGATCAATAAAAAGGACTTCATTATTTATTCTCGATTTCTTTTTTTAATTGCTCTATCTGTGTCGTTGTTGATGCATTTTTATTTCTCCTTACTATTTTGTTGCCAGGACCGAACTCTTGTCAGCTCATGATACAGAGTTGATGAAAAAATGAATTGAATATTTCAAAGTTGGTCACACAGATTTTACTAATGCTCAAATAATTGATATCCTTGGACCTGATGTTTCTGAGCGAGAAATTGATGCGTACAAATACTTAAAATGTTTACTTGATTGTGCTGTAGCCAATAATGTGTCCTATTATGAAATGATTGAAGACCTCAAAGGATGATAGAGGAGCTCCAATTTTAACATAGAGAAACCACTGCACTCCTGCATGAAGGTAATGAGAAAAAGTACCAATAGTTGAGTACTGATCGGGGCTATGACAAATATATCTCTGCCCATGAGAAGAGGGAAAGTGTGCTGAAACTTGAGATCAAGGAGCATAGGAATATTGCCAAGCTATTGGAGGAAGAGAATATTGCCTTGCAAGAAGAAGTGAAACAACTCAAATCTGCTACCTCATCTTCTTCGGGAGCTTTAGTCCCAGTTAATGATGTAGGTTTTTCCTTTTTAGAAATTGAAAATGCTTCCTTGAGAGAAGAATTGGAGGCTTTGAAGAGAGACGGACCTATATCGTCCACTCGTGGTAGAGCAAGGCCTTCTACTCGTGGTCTAGCAAGAGTTGGTCAAATTAATATTGAAGAGATGAGGACCTAACTCGCTTTAGAAAATCAATCCATTTAACTGATAACAAAAAATTAAGCCTTGGCTGAGATGTCTAGAAAAATCCAAAGTCTCAGTGAGCAACTTTTCAGGCAAAGTTCTGCCTTAGAGAGTAAAGAGAATTTTGTGAAGAAGCTCCATAAAAATGTTGAGATATTGACATATCAATTCCATAAACGGCCTAGAGAATTTGGGAATGCGGGGTATAATGAAGCTCTATGCCATCTCGATGCTCGGTTGAGACATACAAACAACGAGGGGTACAAGCAAGGATGGTTGAATGCTCTTGGTGTGATGCGTCTTGAGAAAGGAAATTCTCTGTGGGATTGGTATGAACCTGGGTTCCTTGACCTACCAGTACCTCCTTTCAACTTAGACGTTATTTGGATTCCAGCTCGTGCCATACCTAAATGTTTGATCTCCAAGTACCTTGGTGATTATAATCTTCATGAAGATTATGAGATATCCCGACCTCCTCATCTGCTTGAGCGACCAAGTTCGAGCAACACTAGGATGCTAGTAAATATGAATTTTATCAATTATCCTTATGCTTTGGTTGATCCTCCCGCTGGGATGGAACCTGTGCCAAAATTAGAAGGGAAAAAGCCAATAGAATAGCAGATTTGTATTGAATGAAGAAAACTTCATCTTTTGTAATTTGTTTTCCTGTATATGATGCGAAGAAAAACTTCATCTTTATGCACTCTTCTTTCCTTGGAAATAGTTTTTAAGATGTCTTTCTTATGACATATTGATGAATGCATATATATCTATAAAGGGACAATTTGTCCTATTTTATTTTATTTTCCTAGATAATGGAGCTTTGCTGCCTAATTGTAGTGAATTGTCACCCATAAATGCCTAAGCAATGAAATAATTTTCATCCCATGATCTTGCTTAGTTGTAGTAATCTTTTCAGGATTACCTTGGTGCCTAGACAGTGGATGCCCCGTGAGGTAACCCAACTTCTTGCCTAGTTTGGGATGCCCCTTGAGGTCACCCATGATTAAATAGGTTGTACCTTGTATGATTGTTATGCCAACATTATTGGTTAAATTTATTGGGGCCGACCAACCATGGTTGGTGGTTGCTGATATGCCGACCAACCGTAGTTGGTGGTTGCTGATATGTTGATCAACCTTAGTTGGTGTAGTGTGTATCACTAGTACTCAAAAACAAAACTTAAACATAAAGAATATTTAGAAAAATATCATCTTTATTCATATTGAGATAAATGTCGAACATCCGTAGTTACCCGATAGGGTCCATGTCAGTTGGCCTCTAGCTTATTATGCTTCTGAATCACCTTCTTGAGAACATAGTCCCCCTCCTTAAGATCGCATTTCTTGACTCGTTTGTTGTAGAACATGGCAGTTCGTTGTTGGTAAGATGCATTCCTGATCGTCGCATCTTCTCTTACTTCTTCGAGCATATACAATTCTAAACGTCTCATCAAATTGCTTATAGGAGAGTTAAAGTTAAGCAGTCTGTGTGTCGGTAGTCCCAGTTCAGCTGGTATGACTGCTTCACTGCTAAAATCTAGAATATAAGAAGATTCCCCAGTTGCTTTTCTAGGTGTTGTGCGATAATCCCATAACATAAAATGTAGCTCGTTAATCTAATTTCCTTTTGCATCATCCAGCTGTTTCTTCAACTCATTCAGCAGAGTTCTGTTTATGACTTCAATTTTTCCATTGCTCTGGGGATGGCCTGGTGCAGAATGGATCTTCTAGATGTTAGAATGGTGACAATATGCAGCGAACTCCTCATTATCAAATTGGGTACCATGGTCAGTAATGAAAGCATGCGACAGACCATACCTATAAATAATGTTCTTCCAAATAAATTGGTATACCCTTTCATACGACATGTCAATGAGAGGTTCAACCTCAGCCCATTTGGTGAAATAATCAACAGCGACGACTAAATACTTGAATCTCCCTTTGGTGGTCGGTAGAGGCCCAACCAAGTCTATACCCCACATGGAAAATGGCCAAAGGGAAGTGATGGGTGTTAACAATGCCTGAGGCGTTCTTTAAATTGAAGAGAAACATTGGCATTTATCGCATTTCTTCACATAAGCTGTACAGTCAGCCCTCATCGTTGGCCAATAGTATCCCTGCGTCGTTATCCTCTACAAGAGAGTCCGACCTGCTATATGAGCTCCATAAGAGCCTTCGTGATCTTTTATCAAATCTTTAACTTCTGAAGGATGCACACATCTCTGTAGACCTGCTATAATACCTCTTCTGTATAAAACACCATTGTTCAATACATACCGAGCAGTTTTAAACTTCATCCTCTTGGCTGCAAGTTGGTCAGTTGGTACAACTCCTTCTTCGATATATGCCTTGATGGGGTCCATCCAAGATGGTCCCACATCAAGGGTGATGAATCTCACCATTAAATCTTCATCTATGCTCCGGTCTGTTAGAATCTCAATTGGAATCATTCTTCATAGTTCGGTGCGAGCAGCTGAGGCTAATCGAGCTAGTGCGTCAGCTCTCTAATTTTCTAATCTCAGTATTCTGATTAATTGGACCGTCATAAGAGTGGACAAAATCTCCATAGCTTTGGAGTGATACCTTTACATTAAGTCTCCCTTCGCTGCATACAACCCAAGAATCTGATTTACAATTAACTGTGAGTCACTAAACACAATAACTTGCTCTGCATTCAGTGTTTTGGCTAAACTGAGGCCCACGATCATAGCTTCATATTCAGCTTCATTGTTGGAAGCTTTGAACTAGAAACACAATTCATATTCCATATCCAATCTATCTGGGTTGTGAAGAAGTATACCGGCTTCGCTGCCTGTGGCACATGAAGAGCCATCAACATGCAAATTCCATATAGGGATGCCATTATCAAATTCTTGGTCTGACAAAATTCCCTGGTGGAATATTTGATACTTCCTTTTATCATCTCCTAACACTGGGTTGTTGTCTGATGGTTATTGCTGCTCGGCGCTTGTTCCCTTCGCTACCTCTATTGATAAGAGTTGATCGGGGATAGTTTCCGATGATTCCCTAACATCCACAAGTTGTTCTGCATTAGACCCTTGTTGGTCGGCAGTATCTGGGCAAGTGAATTTCGAAATGAAATCTTCTACCGCCTTCCCTTTTGAGTGAGGTCCTTGGCTCATATTTAATATCACACTCTCCCAGTTCGACTCCTCAATACATCAGTCTTCTCGATTTTTCTGGCTGGTGCTATGAATAGTGACAAATATTTTCTTATAATATTTTCGTATTTATCGGAGTTTTTTTTTAATATATTACATACCTTGTAAATGTTTTCCCTATTACTTTCAATTTTTTTACAAGTTTTTCGTATTTCTAAAAGTTTTTTATAATTTAAATAGTTTTCTATTATTTTTGGATTTTTAAATATTTTGTTATAATTTATATTTACTTTCATGATTTTCAAAATTTAAAAATATTTTCTCTTATTTTCATTTTTTAACTATTTTTTATACTTTTGAGATTTTAAAATATGTTTTTATTGATTTAATATGTAATTTTTATTTTTTTTAATCTTTCATATTGTTTTGGATTAAAATATGGTTAAGATGGTCATTTTTGCAAATTTTAACAATAGCTAACAAATTTTATTAACGGTGAGGTGCAAACATAAATAAATAAAAAAGTGGGGTGCAAATACGAATATCGTTACAAAATGAGAGCTGATGTAATACCCCGCGATTTTGGGACTGAGAAATTAAATATTTGGGAGAAATAAAATTTATTTAAATTGGGGAATTTTAAAATTTGGCAATTGAGGTAAAAAATTGAGGACATTATAAAGTATTCCGGATGACGATTCTAAGTGTGCAGTTGATTCCGGATGGATCGAGATAGTCAAAATGACTCTTCTTGGGATTTATTTCGGTTACGGAATATTTTTTTAAGTTAGTTTGACTCGAATTGGAGTAAACGAGTCATTTAAAGTGAGTATTATCATTTAAGATTGGGATTTAGGATTTAAAGGTTTAGGAGGCTTACGTAATAAGCCAATATCATTTGTGTGTGTGTGTGTGTGTGTGTGAGAGAGAGAGAGAGAGAGAGAAAGGAAAAAGCTTGGAGATTTTCGGCCAATACGCGATCTCGAGGATGATTTAAACTCAAAAATTTTGAGGCAAGTGTTTAATCTTTCTAAATAATTCATATGTGAATTTGATTTCATGAATTGTGGGGGAAAATGGATTTTGGCGTATTTATATCAAAACCTAGATTTTGGGTGTTAAACCTTTCATTTGATGTTTATACATGGGTTTAAGGGTGTATAACTTAAAAGGATTTGAGACAAGATGATGTCTATGTTAGAAAACATGTTGGGGTTGAAGATTGAGGGTTGGAAGAGGATGGATTTGATTTTTGGGAAATTTAGGTTTTGGAGAGAAAATGCCCATTTTGTGACTTGTTGAACATGCTGAATTGATTCGGCCCCCTTCCCGAATCGATTCAGAAAGTTGAATATTTCTAGGTCTGAGTGATCGAATCGATTCGGACCCCAAGCCGAATCGATTCGGCCTAAGTCAGACTCCCAGGTCCTTAAGACCAAATCGATTCGCTTTAGGGGCGAATCGATTCGCTGGGTCGAATCGATTCGAAAACAGGGGAGTTTTGTGTAATTTTTCCTAGAGTGAGTTTTACTTCATTTCGGTTGGATTTCTCAATTTGGAACTTTTATATATGATGTGAGAGTTATGTTTTGGGGGTTTATTGAGGGTTTCTCACATGACATGATCATGGGGACGTATCGAAATGGTTTGAGAACATACATATGTGTTGGAGTTCATCGCATCAAAATAGTTGGGAATTTCATTAGGGATGGGAGTCCCATTTAGATTTAAAAAGTTAAGTTAACATAGGATGTAAGGTTAGGGATTTTCGAGGAAGTTGTGAAGATATGAAGAGAGATTGTTATTCCGACAATTGTATCGAATCCTTCTAGCGATAGGATGTTATTTAGATATTACGAGTAGACCAATGAGAGAGAGGTCGAATATCCTTAGTGATGATGAATTTGGGGGATTAAATTGAAAATGTGGCATCGTTAAGGGTTCACTTGAATAAATGAATCGAGATCTAGTTCGAAAGGATAAAATAGATTACCGACTACTAGTTTGGTGTATCTATAGGCGGGATAATTATTATATATCGGTGGGCATCCGGGGGTGGATGGCGTGTGTATAGGGATTGAAACATACGTTTGATTCTGAGATAGTGTCCTTAATATTAGATATAATGGGAGACTATTTATATCATAGGTGATTTGGATTTATATTTTTCAAGTGAGGGACCGCGTAAGGAAAATGCATTATTTAGATAGGCAATATAACGATGGTGAGTATTATGAGAGTTGTGTACATATCGCCAAATTCTTTTCCTTTATATATAAAATTATTGGAGATAGTGTGTATATATAGAGAGAGAGGGAGAGATATAAGGTGTGGTTATATGGCGCGAATGTATATTTCTTATGTGATGATTTATACATATGATGTGATCGCGTGTATATATGTATATATATATATATATATATATATGTAGTCTGAATGATATATATATACTTATTGTGTGAGCCTACCCGGCACTTACTATCATGGGAGATTGAGCGATGTGGGTGAGGCCCCTGGCTTGAGGAGCAGGGTGCGTATAGTCCCCAGGTCATAATCATCCATTATTATTTGTGTGATTTTATTTGGGGGTGAGAAGTCTTGGGTATGATTCGTTCTCACTTTCCGGTTAGGAACTATGACCGCTTCCCATGCGTTGTATTTTATTTTATTACCATGGCGGTGTGATAATAGTCCAGTGTATGGTAACCCGGGATAAAGTGAGTAATTCCTGGAAAATGATAGTATTGTGTAGTATATTTGTATCCTATAATCTTTTATGTTATGAGTATTGCAAAGTGTACATTATGTGTGTATGTATACGTGGTTATAGGATTGAACGATTGTATATATATTTAGAGAAAATATATATTTATCTTATAGGTGAAGGTGATATGAGTTCTCTAATATGTACATCTTGTATGATTTTGGTGTACTAGTTTATTAGGGTCGAACAATCGCACTTAGAGACAATCGATGATATGTTGACCCCCAAGGATTTAAATAGAGTTCTTACTTGAGTACTAGAGATGGTACTCAATATAAGTATTTGAGGTTATAGGATGTGTGTGGAGGGCATAATGGATCCCGACGATCAATATTGTCAAGGAGTAGTGTATCGGGGGGTTCCTTGTTTGTATTTCGCTTTACGAGACGTCCCACGCACGAAACGTAGGGCAATGTTGAGAGTGGCGAGAAATTAATCCTTAGTATTTGGGTGTACGTTGTTTAAGTTATAATTAAAATCGGATGGACTCTAGAAAGGTACATGTGTGTGCTTATATGATATATATATATATATATATATATATATATATATATATATATATATAGAGAGAGAGAGAGAGAGAGAGAGAGAGAGGAAGGCTCACCTACATCATGCACTATACATCACACCTAATTCTAGGCCCTAAAAAAATTTCTAAATTTTATATTATTCCCTTGAAATTAACATTCCAATCAACCCATATGAAAAAAATTAGGTCAAAATACATTTTGTAGCTATTTTTAAAAAATTCGCAAAAAACTGCTCGCGCAAACCCTTATAAATAAGGTATTTTTAGCAGTTTTTGTGGATTTTTTAAAAATAGCTACAAAATTTATTTTGACCTAATTTTTTGTATATGGGTTGATTGGAAGGTTAATTTTAAAGGAAAAATTTGAAATTTGAAAAAAAAGTTTTTTAGGGCCTAGAATTAGGTGTGATGCACGGGTGATGTATAGAGCATGATGTACTATAGCCTGGCTCTCTCTCTCTCTCTCTCTCTCTATATATATATATATATATATATATATATATATATATATATATATATATATATAAGTTTGGGTGTAAACTTAGGGTACATAGGATGAGAGGATTTTTGGATTATCCTTAGAAGATATCGGGTAGATAAACTTAGGTTCATGTGCACACGTTTAGGTGCGCTCTTTAGTTGAGGGGTGAGTTTTGGGGTTCCAAGGGAGTGCGACTCCACTTTATTTATGAAATTGTGCATTTATAATTATTATGCACTGTTATACACTTGCTATAAACGTTCTTATACCTCGGGCTCTGACCCATTTATTTTTCCCCTCTTTCTATATATATATATATATATTGTACAACAGGAGTCCCACCACAAGGATACCTATGATGCTATTCTATTCAGTACCTTGGGAACCGTAGCAGACGCGAACTGTTGCGGAATTTTGTTGTAGTCACTTCATACCGTTTGTAAATCTAGATAGGATTCATTTTGGTATATCGGGTTTATACCCAAGAGTTACTTTTAGCATTTTTATACTCCTCTCCTCTGGTTTGTTGTATTATCTGTTACCCGACAGAATATTCGGGTATATTTCTTTTATTGTACTTGTGACAATTTATTTTGAGTATATCCTTTTATAGTTATGCATGAGTGCATTTTTTATCTTGCTTAGTAGTTATTTTATTGTTGGCTTGATGTTCACTGTATGTTTTTAAAAAAATTTGGCATCCGCTTATTATGGTTTTGGGTAGTTAGCAGATTTTATTTTAGTCTCAACAGTAGATGCTAAGAATGATCCACTTGAGATTCCTGTTTTAATTTAGTATAGGGCTGGCCACCCGTTATTATTTTAAGCGGGGTGTCACAGCTGACAAGTCAAAAAATCTTTTTTTGAATTGGAACAAATGGGAAAAAGCTTGAGTTAATGGAGGAGGAAGAAGAAAGTGTTGAGATCTGTGAGAAAATAAAGGAAAAGATTGGAAAACAGTATGTGTTGTGGGAAAAATAATAGCAACAAAAATACCAAATTTTGAGGCTCTTCGAACAAAATAATGTGAGAAATGTTGCGACTAAAAACTAGGATCAATTGATAAAAATATTCGACCTCGCTTTTCACTAACTGGATCAAGTGTACATGACATGTTACCTTACAATTAGACCTGGAAAAATAAGGGATGATACGATAACACAGCACGAACCGACACAAAGTTATAAGTTAATGGGTGGATCTTTAATGGGCTCGGGTCATATCAGTGTGAATTCGATACGATATCATAGTTAACGGGTCGGGTTAGGGTTGACCCCTTCACCCGTTAATACCCGATAAAACCCGTTCTGACCCATTAATTTAAGTAAATAAGATATACTTTTGGAACTTATAAATAATTTATGTTGCATAATGTTAATTTAATCATAATGAATTTTACTAAATGAGAGATTTAGCAATGTCAATGAATTAATGGATCTATTTGGGTTCAAAAATGAGATAATATGTCAACTTGTATATAATTTAAAATAATTCATTATTTTAATGAGTATTAACGAATGAAAACGACACAATAACATAACGGGTAGGGTTTGGATATGATTTTTTCAAACGATAAAAAAGTCACTCGTTTAGGCAATAAAAAAACGACACGAACACAACTCGACACAACCTATTGATAGGTCTACTTACAATTACCTAAACACGAAAGTCCCAAACTTTATCCCAATTGTAGCCTTGATCATGTATCACCTGAACCCATTATACCCAAACCAATTCATTTCAACCCGTTTTTCAAGTTTCGGATGGCATAATGGTGATGACTGTTATTTAGTCCCGTCGAGCCCAATATTGATTATATGTTGGAATTGTCGAGGTCTTAGGAACCCCGTGGAAGTTTCATCCCTATGTGACTTGACATGTAGGGAAATATTGTATCTTTTTTTCTTTATGAAACCAAATTGAGTGGATGAGAAATGGAAAGATTGAGATGTAAATTAACATTTTCTTAGTGTTTTTCATGTGGATTGTGTTAACAAATCTAGGGAGCTTTATTTTGGAACGTGGAGGATGGAAATTATATAAGCGATTATTCTAGGAATAATATTGATGCAAAGATAATAATGGAGGCAGACAATTTTAAATATAAATTTACTAGATTTTATGGCTTTCCAGAAGTTCAAAATAGAAAGTGTGGTGGAATTTATTAGAAATGTTAGGGAGGGAATACAGAGTTCCATAGATTCGTGTCGGAGATTTCAATGAAATTATTTATGCTAGTGAATCATCAAGTGTGGTTCCCGAACCAAATTGCTAAATGCAAAATTAATGAGATGTTACTGATACATGTAAGGTCCTGTTTGTTTGCACCTCTGAAGTCTGAATTTAAGCCATTCAGATTTAAGTCCCTGTTTGTTTGCACCTCTGAAGTATAAATTTAAGCCATTCAGATTTCAGAAGGAGCAAAAACACATTTGTTTTTCATAGGATTAAGATAGCAACGGTAACATTTTCGAGTTAATGGTTCAGAGGTTCTAAACCCTCTGAATCTGGAAACTTAAATCTGAACCAAAAATCGCTTCCAACAATACCCTTGAAATCACAGTAGTGTAGATAATCCATAAGTATATCGTGTGAAAATATAAGATAAGAAAGAAAAAGTTCTAAACACAATAAAACGCTTCTCAAACAAAATCTATATATAGTGAAATAAATACACCAAAAATACGCAAAAGAATTTGATACCTCCACAATCTTGAAAACAAGCTTCAACAGGTATATTCCTCCTTCTTCTTCTTCTTTTTTCCAACATGTATAAGTCTTATAAGAGATGTTGAAAACAAACTTCAATTTTTTGCAGATGTTGTAAAAAGATATACCTGTTTTTGTAGTCTCTTATGCCTCTCTAGACTAGGTATAAAGACAACACCAACAGTTAATTAACATCTGCTGCAAATTGGAAATCAAGGCTGAAGATGGAGCCTTTTCTCTTTCCTTCTGCTTTTGTGGTTGAAAGACTTTCAAAGGTTTATGTTACCGGTGAAATATGCTATTGGGTTTTCATGAGATATGGTACCCACACATTCTCTTTAAGCAAGTGGGATCTTTTGTAGAATTTTTTTCAGTAAAAAAATCTTTTTTAACTGTCCTTTTTAATTATTTTTATTTATTTTTTTTGTTAGGAGAAATATTACGTGTTAGAGAAAGAGTGTGTGTTGACGTACATATATATGTATATAAGATGCTGCCATTCTGGTTTAGCTTTTCGTGGGAAGGGGTGCATCTTGACGTGTGAATAAAAAGTTAAGTGGAATTACAACAAAAATGAACTAAATAATGTCTTTAACTAGATGTGCAATAATATTATAGATATAGAACACCGTCTATAAAAGTGTACGATCTTGCATCTCTTGATTTAATTTTAAGTGAATAAAACATATTTTGCCGTATATTTTCCTGTTTGTTTAAATGATTGTATGGTGTTAGGATGGTGGGAGGTATGCTATGATGATGATGAATGATGAGATGGTGAGGAAAAGTTGGGTGGTATTATGAAACGTAGAGAAAAAGGGAACTGTCATTTCGTTTAATAAACATCTTATTTTTATAATAAACAAAACTAGTGGTCTATTATTTTAATAAACATTTGTTTCCTTATAATTAAACCTCTTTTTGTTTTTATAATTTATTTTTTCACCAGATAACCTAATTGCGTTAAATTAGCGGCCAATTAATTATAAAGATCTGTTTGTTTTTTATAATTAAACATCTTATTTGTTTTTTATAATTTACTTCTTTCATCTAATAACCTAATTACTTTAAACAATTTTAGATATGGCTCCAAAAGAATCGAAAGTAACTCCACGGTCGATATTGGGGGGCACTAGTTTACGCAAAGATTTTATAGATATGTGTATGAAAGAAGTTAGCAAGGAAGGGTATAGTGGAACTTTGTTGAAGACTGTGTCATGAAATAGGATCATCCAGGAATTAAAAATGAAATACAATCACGAATTTGACCAAAAATAATTAAAGAATCAGTGGGATTATCTTCGAAAATCTTATTCCACTTGGAGAGTGCTTGTTAATAGGACTGGTCATGGGTACAATGCAGAAATAGGGGCTTTCGATTGGCTAGATGATGATTGGGATGATATTATAAAGGCAAGAATTAAACATTTGTTTTATTTATATAGTAATTTATCGTAAGTTATATATTATTTAACTTTTTGTTCTTAATTTGATTGCAATCAACAGAAGTACCCTGACACAAAAAAGTTTAGAAACAAGCCTCTGGAAAATAGAGACTTGCTTACGACGTTGTTTGAGGCCACCATGGCAACTGTGGATGAGGCGTTTAGCCCTGTGCATTCTTTACCTCAAGAGAACCCCCACAATCAACGGTCACTAAAAGATGATGATGTAGACGTTTTCATAGAGAATGAAACATTTGATACTTAAGGAGACCAACCAATATATCATACCTATTTCACTAATTATACCTTTCAGGATGTAGGTACCAATGCTACTTCAGAACAGAGAGGAAGAAAATCTTTAGACCCAAAACACGGAGGGAGAAGTGACGCGGGATTCTCATGCCAATCAAAAAAGCGTACTAGAAGAGAGAATGTTGATGACCCTTTAATGAAAAAAAATTATGATCTCATTGATATTATCAAGAGTGATTGTGTTGACGATAAAAAAAAAATCTTAGAAGACTGTGTACAAGAAGAAGCTCCACCAAATTATGATCAAATATTTGGATGAGCACCGAAACAAGAAATTATTAATTTACGTTATCAACTTGCCGATCAATTGTTCAGTAGAAATTATGATTAACAGTTCAGTCTTATTAGTATTTTATGACTTTTAATAGCTACTTAGTTTTTATATATTTTTAAACATTTTAAACTACTCAAATTTCCTACTATTTGGAATGTCTAATATTATTTACCTATTAAATTGCATATAGTGTGTAAAAATATTTATTTAAGGTCATGAATGTTTTAAATATATGTTTTCTTTATAAAATAAATGTAAGGATATAATGATATAAATAATTTCCATTCTGATTTCAGACATAAATCTGTAAACAAACAGAATACATTCGGAAGTTTCATTCAGACAGCAAAAAATAGATTCAAACTTTAGACTTCAGATTCAGACGAAAAAACAAACACAACCTAACTTAAAAGATTTGGGATTTGTGGAATAGGAATTCACTTGGAACAAGAGTAGGGTGGAGGAAAGACTAGATATATAATGTTATCAAATAATGATTGGTAAAATCGATTTCCAGGTACCGTGGTTTCCCATGTTGAAAAATACGGATCAGGCCATTTATTTATTGGTGGCCATATTGATGAGGGTGGGGGAATAAGTTTTTGAAGTATAAGAGGCCCGGGCATTCCAGTTCGAAGCATGGTGGGTAAAGGAGGAAGAAAGAGATAAAATAGTATAACAAAATTGGGGTAGGACCAGTGGCGGATCCAGGATTTTGTGTGAACTGGGGCGAAAGTTTCGATAGTTGCGGGGGGGTTCGGGGGCGGGAGCCCCCGAGGCGATTTTTTTGGGGGGGGATCGAGTTTTTCGAGCATTTTTTGGGCTGTTTTTACTTTTTTGGGCATTATGTTCATTTTCAACACTGATTGAAGTGGGAGATGACTTAACCTCAGCTTCAGATACGGTTGGTGCATTGTCTTCTCTTTTTCGTTTAAAAAATTTCTCTATTGATTCCCAATATTTACAAATTTAATTTAATTTCACATATAAATTTAATTTCATATAAATTTATATAAATTTACACAAAAATAAATAAACAGACACATATAAACAATACACAAAATAAATTTATAAATTCACATTATAAATTTAATTTCATTTTAGTATAAATAATTTTAGTATAATTTCAGTAGTAAAAATATATAGGATTTTTCTTTTACTTTGGTACGAAAGAAGAGAGAGCACCATTTTAAGTTATGTTTTTTTTGTTTATTACAGATTTTCCCCTGAACTTTTAATATAATTACAAGTCACCTCCAGGATTAATTTTTTACCAAAAAAAAAAAAAAAAAAAATTTTTTTTTTTTTTTTGAAAAATGAACTGGGGCGGCCGCCCCGCTTCGGCCCGGGCTGGATCCGCCCCTGGGTAGGACGACTGACACGAGCATATATAATGTAATTAGAAATATTCAAAGTTTCAAACTTATGGGAAAATATTAACGGAATGGAGTAAAAATAAATTTCGTTCAACTTCAAAACTTCATAAAGACAAACAGTGCCAAGTCATAACTTTAAGGTCTCAAGGAGTTTAAGGAGTTCGAGAGAGGACATAAAAAAATTAGAACATGAGATATACAACTTATTGCAGGGATAGAAATTAAAATGGAAGAAAAGGGGAAAGGTGGCGTGACTCTAAGAAAGGGATAGAAGCGCTAGATTTTTTCACTCCAAAGAAAATCAAAGAAGACGAACCAAAACAATTGAATCCCTCGAAGATTAAAATGGGATTCGATTGACAAAGAAAGATAACATTGGGCCAGAAATTGTGGATCTTTTTAATAATTTGTTCAAATTTAGGGAGCCACAGTTGACTGTCCAGAAACAAATTATAGAGGGAAGAAACACACGCGTCGCAAGACAAATGAATGAGATACTTCTATATGAATTCCAAGTCTCCGGGTACTTCTTTCTCTTAAACAAATGTCACCTATTAAATCTCCGGCTCCCGATGGTATGCCAGCTTTATTTTTTTCAAAAATATTGGGATATCGTGGGTCCTTCACCAAATTAGTTTTATCTTTTTTAAATGAGCTAAAAACCCCTTCATCATGTAATTCACACCTTTTATTGTATTTGTTGCCCAAAAAGTACTCAAGAGGGGTGAATTGAGTATTGTAATTTTTTTTTTAAATACAAATTTTCAACCTGAAAATATATATGGTTGATATTCCAAAAGATTTTAATAATTTTATTTTTATGTTCAACTAATAAAGTGTCAAAAAAAATCAGAAGCTTAAATAAGTTAAAAGCAAATTTTGGATTAAATAAATATTTAGATCTGAAAATTTTATTAAATAATGGAATTAACAAGATTAACAAAAAAATTGTTTAAGTAAATTTTTCGGATTTTAACGTGTTTAAAAATTGACCAAAATAAATTATCAATCACACACAAAAAATAAACGACTAAAAATAAAGAACACCGGTTTTTAACGTGATTTGGCCAAACACGGCCTACTTTTCACGAGCCAAGATCTGCTCCTGTCTCCCGCGTTTCACTAGAGTGATCCACTTGTCGGTAGAATCAAACAACCAATTTATAGCAGCACCACAAGCCAGAATTTTTTTTCGAAGCTTAAATAACCAACTTCAACCTTTACAAGTTGTGTAAAAAGAATAGATGGAGTTTCACACTCTTAAGTTGATACAAATTTCGGCTTGAGTGTTTCTTGAAATATCTCCAAATAAATTAGCAAATAATTTTGTTCTTGTGATATGTGTTGTAATATGTGGTGTAGCTGCTTTTGTAAAGTGTCACACTTTTACAATCAGATATTGCTAATCTTGAGTAATTTATGCACTTGTTCTTGCCTGATAATCTGCTTCTCACACTCTTCCTTAAGCTTCATTTAAATAAATCATCTGAAAAAATATGTCTGATGGATAATCTTCTACATCCCTGATGTGGTATTAAATGCATAGCTGCTAAAAATGGAATGTATGTCTGTGACAATTCTTGATGAAGATTTTCTTCCAAAAATAACTTTGATGTCTTCAAAAATCTGATAAGAACCTTAGAGACAGCTGATAAAAAGAAATAAGAGTTGAAACATTTTGATGTTATTTGAGTGGTCTTCAAGGAGCTTTACAAGAGCTGATAAAGTTTAAGATTATAAAATTATGCAAGACAGATATTGAGTGTTTATTGACACTTATTTTCAAAGTACTGTTAAAAGAAATAAAGTTGACCAAACATAATCGTTATATGAGTAAAGAGACTGACAACTGATTTATATATACATATAAACAATGAATAAAAACAGAATAACTCTACACATACCCACAAAAAACCTCAAAATCTATATCTAATGCATTAAAAGTTTATACCTTATTGTTATGAGTCCCGTCAGAACATAGAAATGGGTCCCATCGAGTGCATAAAAAATTTATACTCATTTTTATCTTATTAGATGAATACACTTTTTGGGTTATTTTGTGAATACATATAATTTTACTCATAAAAAAATGATGCATTGTCAGTCTATAAAATTGATGGAACAGCTATATTTAATGGACCAGATGTACTGAGAAAGTAAAGCAGTAACGGTATTTCAAGAAAATCTAAACGTTAGTCTTAGATGGATAACTAATGGATAAAAGTAAGCAGTTGTCAACTTCCAAGAGATGGAGCATCACACTAGTAATGATGCCAAGTTAGCACGCCGACACTTTCGTGTTAAACAATAAAAGAGGCCACTGATAAGGTTTTGACCATACACAAGATTTTAAAGATTTAATATATATATATATATATATAGAGAGAGGCAGGCTCATGTGCACATTAAGTTTGCACACTAAATTTGTACATTACCTTTTTAAAGTAGTGAAAAAAATATTTTTGAGTTGATTTTTTTTGTGTGATATTTAAACATTTCAAGGAACCCATATAAAAAAAATCAGCTCAAAAAACTTTTTTTCCTAGTTTTAAAAAATCGGTCAAACTTTCTATGCTTTTAAGCTCTTTAAAAACTGCGAAAGTTTGACCGATTTTTTAAAAATAGCAAAAAAAAATTTTTTTTAGCTAATTTTTTTTATGTGAGTCCGTTGAAATGTTAAAATATCACATAAAAAAATTGGTGTGCGCCAGCACTCAAAAATATTTTTTTTACTACTTTAAAAATTTAATGTGCAAACCTAGTGTGCACAGGAGTCTGCCTCTATATATATCTATATAATAAAGGAGGAGGGACTTTTTGTCCTCCCCAACTAACGGCTGAGATTGAATCTGATGAATTTGGTGTTTATCAACTGGTGGTTGAGATTAAATCTCATGGGTGTGAATCTAACGGCTGAAAAAGAGATTTTGAATCAAAGGGTTGGGAAAGATTCTTGGTCTTCAAACCAAATCCTCCACCTCGAGCCTTGCAACAGCCGTATGCATTGGAACCAAATCCTCTACCTCGAGCCTTGCAACAGCCATATCATATCTCATATCTGCTCTCTCACAGGTGCCAACAAAATTTTTGACCAGAGAGAGAGAAATATTACACATATCTCATCCCGTTCAGTCCGCCGCTCTCATTCCGTTTCAGTCCACCGCCTCCCACGATCCCATCCCTCTCTTGCACACTCCTCTCTCTCATGAGAGTTCCTTCACAGAGCAGAGCTCACACAAGATCCGTGGTAATTTTTTTCACAGATCAGACCTCACAAGATGTCTCATTAGGGTTCGTTTCACAAGATCTCTTAATTGGTTTTTTCACAGAGTAGAGATCACAAGCAACGTCATGGCCGGGTTGGGGAGATTCTCACATTGGGTTTTGTTTTATCAATGACGTCGGTGCAACGTCCCGTCGCTAAGTCCTTTTTCCATGGAGTCCAGCGATCATTCCACATCCCAATTTATATCGGAGTTTGATGTTACTTTTTTCTGTGTTATGTTTTTTCTGCACTGTTTTTGCAGATCTGGAGGTTTCTACATCGTGTAACCACCGTTGATCAGATTTACTCAATTTTTATTTTTTGCAGATCTGTAGTACTTTGTTGATTTTTGGGGTTTATTTAGATCCGTTTTTGAGGTAATCAACCCTCTTCGTTTCATGGGGCAAAGTTTTGCATTTATATGTGTGTTTTTTTCAGATCTGTGTTTGGATGTGTACTTTATGTTGAACACCGTGTCTAGAACAATAATTTTGCAGGTCTTTCGAAGAGACTGGAACAATAGCCGTGCTTTTTTATTATAAATACCCTTTTGTTATTATCTTCAATAAGAATGAAGAAATGTAATTTTGGCTGCTTTCCAACTGGTGGAGACTTTTTAAACTTGAGGTATGTGTTTCTATTAATTTGAAGTTTTGCAAGTTTCTCTCTCCTCAAGTTTTTCATTTATGTTGCAACTTTTTTGAGGTTTTTCTTCAGGTCAAATTTCATTTATGAGATATATATTCACGTGTTTTGATTTTGGATAGGTAATTTGTTGGGTTTTTGGGTAGTTATATATGAAGTTGGGTTTAGTTAGAGCAAAAATGGGTATGGTATGGGGGTTGAGATGTGCGTGGGTCGGGTTATGGTTGGGAGTGGGCTCGGGTACGATCGACGAGAAGAGGAGTGGATTTGGTATGATCAGCGAGATGAGGCGGTTCTCTGTTATGAGGGGAATACAGTGGCTGAAGTCTACTATTTAGCCAACATTTTTATGTTGGTTTCACATTTTTATGGGGTCTACTATTTACTCAGCATCTTCTCCCCCAACAAATTTCACATTTTTATGGGGTCTACTATTTACTATTTATGATCATCTTCGTCTTATCTTTTTTTAATGCCTGTTCATCTTCATTTCTTTGTGTAAACTGAGTAATTTGTGTTTTTTTGCACCGTATTATATAGATTAGTTTTTTTGCACCGTATTCTGACTTGGCTTATTTTTTTTTTTCACATTGTGGTATTTTTCATGGGTTTATGTTTGTGATCTTATTGCATGATTTTCATATTTAGGCTTTCAGATAGCATTCTTTGAGATTTATTTCACGCGCTCTTTGCTCTTTTTCTTAGATTTTCGTTGGTTGTTTTATTTTCTTCGAGATTTTATATATATTTTATAGGAAAAAAATTCATTTCTTCTCAACATTTTTGCAGATTTCAGCTGTAGCAGCTTTTGTTGCACTATCAGCTGTAGCAGCTTTTGTTGCACTTGATGATGACTTAGGCAGTAAGTGGGACTTTTGGCTGTATATGCAAGATGTTGTGTAGGCATGTATACTGATAGGGGATTTGAATTTAATTTTAATTTCACATGTGAACTTCTCACTTACCTTAACAGAAATGTATCATGGTATCGTTATGTTAACCATATTTTACCATATAGAATTTACATTCGCTTTTTTATAAACCTCTGTCATCTCAAATTGCCATGACTTTTGCACATGTTTTTATTATACTGTATATAAGAATATATCCACCATGCCCTCGGGACGGGTTACCCCCCTAATAATTATCACTAATCGACATCTAAAAATATTTATTATTATTAATAATCGAAAACTTCATTTCTAACATATTGAGCCATTTTTATATATACAGATTGATATCCAGTTGCCACTACGAGAATGGTTATTATTTTACTTCTTCGACGCCATATTTTTATATCCCTATATCTCCCTTCTTTATTTTTTTTTTCATAATGTTATTAAATTGACTTCATTATCGACATCTAAATGTTCTTTTTTAATTAAGTACAAAAATTATATTTAGATTTTAGCTAAAATATGATAATAAATTATGATCCCATTAACAAGGAGGGTACATGAATGTTGTGGTGTCAAAATTAAACGTGATTTTTAACATACTATATGGTCAATGAAGAAAATGCCTTGATTTATGAATTTAGTTAAATGATTTTCAAAATAGGTTGGAATGGAAAAAATAAAAATACAAGACTTAATTTGAAACGGAGAAAGTATTGTTTATCAATATTTTCCGTGTAAAATGTAAATGTTCCAAAAATATTGCCCGTGATTTCTTATGGGTAACTATAACTATTTTAAGAAGAGTAATGCTACATACCCCACATAATTCCTCCAAACCTCTCCCAAAATGAGTTGGACTTTGTGTCCTGGCGGGACGCTCACCACATGGCAATAGATGATAGGCAAATGGAAGAATGATGTGGCATCCACGTAGGATTTGGGGGAGTTGTTTGGGACTCAAAGCATTTTCCTTTTAAGAATAATCATGAATGTGTGAAAATGTAAATGTTCAAAAAATAGAGAATTGTTTAATTCATTAAAATTTCGTATTTGTAATCGTTGCTTACTAGATTTTTGGTCTTTTTGCAATCCAATGGTTGAAATTGAATATGGAAAACTTATATCTAATATCTACACATTAACTTATTAAGGGTCCAAAAAATTCGATACATTTTAATAACCGTGCCATCGGCACGGGTACACCCTAGTATATATATGAAAGGTATGATATATCTATCATATAGGTGATACAAGTACCAAGGTCTGCACTTGCAGACAAAAAGTATAGATATGACATATGGCCAAAACAACTTTTACTAAAAGAAAAAGTTGAACTGATAATAGATTAATATTAAAAATCACTCCAAAGGTAATGTAAATAGTGATTTTTGAAAAATGCATACTTTGCTGTAAGAGTATCACTATACTTATACACTTTTATATTTATTTTTATATCCATTTAATATAACAAAATAATAAAAAGTTGTAGTTTATTTCCTGACGAGACTCACAAAAATAAAATATAACATTTTAATACATTAAATATGAAAAATGAATACCAAAATGGGTACATCTAACTTTATTCTTGCGGTAATTACAACATCCATTGCCAAGGGATTTGCTTTTTAATAAAATCTACTCAGGGCAGTTATGAAAAGAAATCGAAGATAGATATATTAAAGGGAATCTATAAATATAATATAAAATATACACAAAAAAATAATATTCATATTTTTATATTTTTAAACGCTTATAATATTAATTGATAATGAAAAATATGTATATATATATATATATATATATATATATATAGAGAGAGAGAGAGAGAGGATGCATAAGGTACGACCTATTACAGTTGGAATCATTAATATTAAAAGTGTACACATACCATGATTAAGATAAATGTTTGTTTGGAATCATCAAAAGGAATAGTATATTAAATGAGTATTCTTTAAAGAAAATTAAATTATAATTAAGAAAAATTAATTAATTAATTATTATTTATATTTTCATTTAACAGTATTTATTCCTGAGATATAAAAACCCAAAAACATTACCCATTTTAGGCCGATTAGTTTATGTAATGTGTTGTATAAACTGATATCTAAGGTTCCTAAAAATAAGCTTAAAAAGTATCAGGGAATATTATCTCGGAGAATCAAAGTGCTTTTGTTTTGAGGCGCTTAATAACCGATAATGTAATTTCAGCCTTTGAACTCCACCATTCTCTAAAAAATAAAGTCAGGGCAACCAGTAATTTTCTTTGAAATTAGATATGAGAAAAGCCTATGATAATGTGGAGTGGTATTCAATAAAGAATATGATGCTCATAATGGGTTTTCACGGGCATTGGGTGGAGATAATTGTGAATTTCATATCCTCCATTTCTTTTTCAGTAATGACAAATGGCTGCCCAAAGGGACGTTTCTCCCCAAAAAGAGGATTCCCACAAAGAAACCCTCTCTCCTCTTACTTATTTATTATATGGGCATATGCTTGTTCATCACTACTTAGAGCATCCGTAATTGTGGAGTATAAAGACAGCAAAAATTGTAAAGATACAAATTGGGAGGTATACAGTGGTGGGGGAAAGCTTACTGAATTTGTAGAGGAAATGGTAGTCGTTTGCTAGATTTACTGAACGGTTGCTGAATTTGCAAATGCTTCCTACGAACTTCATTTGTTCGTAGGAATTCCTACGAACAAATAAAGTTCGTAACAAATATAAATAAGGGTTCTTACGAACAATATTTGTCCGTAACATTTCCTACGAACAACATAAGTTCGTAGGAACTGATTTATGCCTTTCTACCATTTCCCCCATTGTGTACTGGTTTATCTGACGAAAGGTTATATCACTTTTGGGTTTGTAACTTTGCTGATTCTGAGCATCCACCATTGTGGATGCTCTTATAAGAAAGCTAGAAAAGAATTTAATTTCGAGAATGGCGATAAGCAAAAATGGTCCAAAATTTCACATATATTTTTCATCGATGACAATATTGTTTTTGGAAAGGTTGTGGTGAAAGAATCTAAGGCGATGAAAAATGTCCTCTCTATATATGAATTGGCATCAGGGCAACAAGTAAATTATAACAAATGCGGGATCACTTTTAGCAAGAATACCCATACAAGATGTAAAGATAAAATTAGAAGGGTTTAGGGGATTAAGTAAATCTCTTACCATGAGAAGTATTTCCACCTCCTATTGATTGTGGGCAAAATAAAAAACGGAGGTATTTGTATGTGTGGGGACCAAACAAAAAAGGCCCAACTTTTGGTGCCACGAGCAGGCCCAATACGCTGCCCCAGTTAAATTCAGTGTTGCATGGATAATTACAAAAGCTTATCATGTGGATAAATAAGGAATCAACTGGTTACCTATATTCTCAGGCAAGATAAACAGGGACCACCAATGGGCCAATAAGGAACTAGTAGAGTTTCTTGTACAACTCAATACGTTTTACTGTTATAAATATGACCCTCACCTCGGGCAAAGGGGCATGTAACTTCACACTTCTGAGAAATTAATAAAGAACTGATAACCCCCTCCGTGGACGTAGGCAGTTGCGTACCACGTAAAACCTTGTGTTGTGATCATTTTCTTTATTCTTTTAACATATCTGCTTTCTATATATATATATATATATATATATATATATATATATATATATATATATATTTATTTATTTATTTACTTGTGATTTCTTGTACTCACAAGTGGCATCATCTGTGGGAATTGATTTTTTCTAGAAAAGAAACCGATAACAATATAATGAACACAATGTCTCAAAACCCAAACAGTGCACCCCTCGCTAACGATGTGCGAGTTGATCTAGCACTACTCAGAATCAGATCAGATATTCTCCAAGATAAAAATCTTAGATTTTTAAAGCAATGAGTAGCCTATATCAACATATATCTCACGATTGGTCGATATTTATGAAAAATGACTCCACCAGCAAGAGGAGGCAACTCGCCTCCGAAAGGAGGAGAATGCATGCCTCTAGAAACTATTGGAGAGGATGGATAAAGAACTCCGTTAGGGGGATAAAAATGTCATGGTCAAACCCCTAGTCCTCAGGCAAGCAAAACTCGCAGCTAAGAAAAGAGTACTGGACGCGACCATGACAGTTCAGAACATGCAAGACACGTAATAAAATGAAATAGAGATAAAGAACATGACAATCATGATATAAGGAGTTTGGTCCAAAAAGAAATGAATCAATGCCCAACACATTGTGGCACTAGGTCCACAAAAGAGCTGGTGAGAAGATCCCTCATCACGCAGATGCAGTCCCCTTTCTAAAGGAAAATTAAGGAGGAGGAACCCTCGAATAAATTCATGGCACCAAGGTTCAAGATATACGATGAGAAAATAGACCCCATGCATCATGTTAGTAAAAGCAAGCGATGACTCTGTGGAGTCACAAAGATGCTCTTATGTGCCGCTTATTCCCATCCAGCCTAGGAGATGTCGCCTAGAAGTGGTATGAGAGGTTGCCTCACAGGTTGGTTAAGAGCTTCAAGTTCCTCACTGACCTCTCCATAGCTCGCTTCATAACCAATAGCTCGCATTCGAAGAGGATAGATTCTCTACTCACCATGAGAAAAAAGTCATAGGAAACTTTGTGGGAGTATGTGAAGCACTTCTCGAAAACCTTCAACGAAGTGAAAGATTTCTCGGATATGGTAGCCATATAATCATTTAAGATCGGCATGTCCCCCGCCTCCATACTGCACCAGTCCCTCACTAAGAAGTAAGCACACACCATTGGCGATCTCATGTCGTATATTGAAAAATACACCAAGGTGGAAGATGTGCTCAACACTAGCCAAGTAAAAACTGTTCGCGCAAAGTAAAACAAGGGCAATGGAAAAGAGAGCACCCCTAAGAAGGGTAATAAGAAACAAAATGGAGGATCCAATAATGGGGGCAGAGCAAATTTTTCCAAAGCATTCCAAGCCATTAGCACAGTTTTCAAGGAACCAATTTACAAAATCCTGGGAAAGATCAAGGACCAGTAGTTTCTCAAATATCATATAGACACCCCATCTTAGGACGACCCTAATCACCTCCTTACGTATTTTTCAATCATCCATTCACCATAAACCTTAAGTCATATTCCGAGTACTGATCTCGAGGACACCAGGTGCTCTCGAGCCCCGTTTAACTCTAGTCAACTCTTCAGATTGAGCAATAGCTCATGAATCTTTGAATATCTGAATCCCCTTTTCAATGGTCTGTCACATGAACGAATCGACCTTACAGTTTGGACGAACGATCCATTTCACTATCAAAAACTAATTTGGAGGTCACCGAGTGCTTTTAGGCCTTATTTAACCTTGGTCAACTATCCAAACCGAACAAAGCTGAATGAGATCTCAAAAGGCACTGAATACCCGTTCTAATGGTCCATCCCCTGCGTGAATTGTTCATACGGTTCAGACCGAGGATTTATTATCTTTCGAAAACATCATTTCTAATGACCAACAGGAGCTTTTGAGCCCCGTTTGACCTTAGTCAACTCGTGGACCTAGGATTCGCTCAATGGATTCTTTAAGGTTTCTGAATACCCTTTCCAATAGTCCACCCCATGCACTATTCTAACTTACGGTTTGAATTTTACGACCATTTTTCCTAAAAACCTATCCCAAACTGCCAAATGGCGTCCCAGGGACCCTGTCTATTGGCAGTGTGCCTGAGGTGCTATGCTGAAAGGCATGTCTAGACCCCTTTCGATCGGTCCCACCTCTTGGACCTATAAATATAGTCAATGATCTCACTTTGAAAGGAACCCTTGAACACCCCTCTCAGCAAGTCAGTGAACATTTTCTCGAATTCGGAGTTATTCCCTTTCCTAAAAAAAACTATTTTTCAACATTCCCTTCCATCACTTTCTTACCTCACTTTCTAAATTCCCCCAAGTCTCCATACCACTTTCATACCATTGCAAGATCAGCACATCCACATCCAAGATCAACATCAAGGACTCATAAGGAGGCCAAATTCTCCATCCTTTTCTCTAATTCTTCCATTTTAATATTATTTGCTTTGTTTCTACTTTAACATTTTGTTTCATTACCTCACATTTATTAATCTCAAACCTTTATTAGTAGTGCTTGCATGTACTTTATTTTCACTAAAAAAATAATAAAAAGAGGATTTATCCAAAAGAGGGATTCTCATCTCACTCTCTCACTCTTAAAACACATTTTCTCCACACACAACATAAAAGAAATCTCCCGTTTGGATTTATGCATTAAACCCCACCCTATGTTATCTTTGAAATACGTGGACTTTGATTCCATTTGGTCTACGTAAGCGTCTTGGTCCAATCTCGAGATTTGAATTCTGCTTTATGCATGTTCATATGTTTCTTTGATGTCTTATATATATCGTCTATTCTTTATGAATCTCCTATTCTAGCATGCTTATGTTTCTTCCGATATATATATTCACTCTTCCATAGAGATTTATGATTCGGCAAACACTCATATTATATTTTGAATTCTTATTTTTTGAAACACTCCTAAGGATGAATTCACTTCGTCCTTTTCCAAGATGCGAATTGAACGATTCCATTCTTCACATAAATTATGCACATGAGCACACCCTTCATGAAGTCTAATAGGAGAAGACTAACACATGCCCATAAACGACCGAAAGGGTGGGATGGGTGCCTAACACCTACCATAACTTAGTCCCCAGATCTTCGAACTACTTAATTTTTCAAGCATTAGTATTGTCCTTAATGTCGTTCTCTCTAGGCGGTAACATTTCTTTTGCATGGTTTTTACAACATAGGTTGGAGACTCTATCTCTACACATTATTCCCCACATTAATGACGGTAGAGCGCCCTGAAAAATGGCGTAACCCAGGGCGTGTGCCAGATGGAATCCAAAATGGGAAGACCTGGGATGGACACAGCGGAGACTCTGTTGGGGACGTATTTTAAGAGGACTAGACTCTAATTTTACATCGGTGTTACTCTTTTCTACATGTGTGCATATGCTCCTACCTATATGTTCCCTTTACTCCTCTATTTACTTTTTCTGTATATCTACCTCATGCTTACATCTATCATGTATATATCACTTTTCACTCATGTATACGCTTTGCACTCTTGTATATACTCCCCATGTTCACTTCACACACTTGCACTTGTATATAGTTTCGCGTCTACTCATATGCTCCACACACCACTTAGATTATCCATGCTTAGGCTTCGCTAAGCACACAGCCACACTTCTCACACTTGTATATATATCCATGCTCATTTACACATATCACATACCACTTGTAGTTGATCCATGTATAGGCTCACTATCACACACGTTCACTCGTACATAGTCAAATGCCACTCACTCACGTGTATATATCCCCATCACCATGCATAATATAGTCTTCATGCTTCATGCTAGATTTACTTTCCATGATACTTGTATATACTCCCAGATTAGTGTAGTACTCCATTTACTCATCAGGCAAATAAAAATTCTCTATTGATAATTGTAGGAGGGTACTTTAGATTATAAATGGAGGCGTAACCCCTTTTGAGTATGGTGATGACAAGTTAATTAGCCCAAGACCTTGGATTAATGATAGGGCATGCAAACACAGACACAATGAAGATAAACCCAGTTTAAACTCACAAAAACTCTCGTGTGTGACTCAGGAAATAGTGATGAACCTTAGGAGTAACTTAGCTAAAGGAAGAGAGAAGTAAGCACCCTAGATACACCTTGGTAGGCAGGTGAAAATACACCTAATACTCTCAAGAATCTCTGTCAGGTATTAAAAGCTTCGCAATAAGTAACAATTGTGGGTGGGTAAACCCTCTAGTTCGCCATAACTCTTTCTCTGATGTGTATCTCTAGTAATAACTCCAGGGTTCTCCTCTAAGATCCTCTTCCTCAAAGGTGGTTGGGGTTTTTAAATAGCCCCTTACACCACCCCCGAGGCGACTCAGTCATTAAAGACTATGAAAGACATCCCTCATACTTTATGTCACAACATTAAATGCCTGATGAACTAGTTGTCTCCACGTCATAAATATTAAATGCCAAGACATGCCTTTTGCCCAACCACTGTGTTAGTGGGGCTGTTGTCGCAGAGGTGGCTCATCGACTGCCTGACAGCCCCAAATACCGCGGTGATTTACTCGAGTGCAGGTCTGACATTGTTTAGCTGGCTAGTGACATCACCTACAGTAGATGTGACATTAAGTAGAGAGTTGTTTGGTTCACAACTCAACGCCCGATGGAACTCGAAGCTGCTCCGTTCGAGGTTCCACGGTCAGGGTCCTTCAGTGTTTTACCATGTGTATCTAAGATGGTTGGGACAAGCCCCAACGATGCCTCACTTCTCAATCCTCCAAACCAAGTCCCTCTAAACTTCCCATGACGAGGTCATTCGATAGAGCATGAAAGCTCTCCCAGACCCTGACAAGCCTGGTCTCTCGTGAGTACCGTTTGACCTTACACTAAAACTCGTTATTAATCTCGTTACAATATTACAACCGTTATAGCTTACACTCAATATAAACAAAGATACAATATGACCAACATGACAAGATAAATATGAGTTGTCACGCTAAGCTGCCTTGGTGAGTTGCCACGCAGAGTTGCCACGCTTGAGCTGCCTTGGCTGCTTAATCTCAAACACCATTGCCAATTAGGGAATTATACCTAATCCCGGTATTACCTTCAATCCCCCTCTACATTTGCCCCTTCGTGGAGAGATTTGTTGGAACAAGAAATGTTTGCACAAAACTTCTCAATCCGATGAACCTTCTCTTCGTGAAAAAATTCTGGCCTTCTTTCCCCCGTTAGAACCGCAACGATATAATCTCCTGGAAAAAGTAAAATTCTCCCCAATGTACCTGAACCGAAGCGCCATTCTCATTGGGGCTTGGACGAAGGGACATCGTCGCTTTTTCCTCGTGCTGAGCCTCAACCGTTCAAGCTTTAATATTTAAAATTCTCCCGAAAGGCCTACTAACCTTCTCAAATACTCGTTTGGACTCCTGGTAAATGAAATTCTCCCCTATGATGCTTCTCTATGTTCAAAAAAGTAGAAATGCTTCCCGATGTATCTGAGTCACCCTTTAACAAGGTTTTTCCGAATCGTTGGAACATATTATCCGTTGGGCCCCGATGGATAAGTCTGACACCAATTTTGGCGCCAAAATATAAACTTGGTGAAGAAGGTAACCCCTTCTATTACCTAAACGTCTTTTCGTATTCGACGTAATGTTGTCTTTTCAGCTGTCAAGACCCTTCCTGATGTGCCACGTGTTCATTTGAAATGATTAGGGGCCGCCCTTGCACGTGTGCTCGTAGGGAATGTTAACCGTCGAGTTTGAAACCCTTCAAACGTCTCTTTTTTTTTATTTCAAACTCTTCTATATCTTTGTCTTCTTCATCTTCTCCAATACTCCCCGCTTCTTATAGAGAGAGAAAGCTTGTGCGACCTCCATTGTTACCCTCTTCTTTCCTCAGCCTCCTCTTTCTCTTATCTTTTGCACCACCACCTGCGGTTGTGCTCTTCTCTTCTTGTTCTTAGCCCTGTTCGCCCATCTACGTCATTTTCTCATGGCTTCTTCCAGTATTTCCAGGGTTGCTACCCCTACCCAGCCTGGTTCCCCCCCGTCACTACTGGCGCTGCCACCATCCTTAGCGGCGCTGCCCTGGTCACTGCTCGTCGAGAACAACTACGCTTCTATCGTCGTGCGCCCATTTTTGAAGAAGAAGTTGATAAGTTTTTTGAGGCGTGCAAGACCTGCCACTTCTCGTCCAAGTTCGATCCATTACTGCAGGGTGATGAAGAAGTGGATTCGTCGAAGTGGGGCTATCTTCCACCCGAGGGGACTATGCGCTTCCGTCTGGATCGTGGTGACTTTCCCTATTCCCAGATCGACTTCGAAGCACCTGGGGGATCACCAGCCCATTTTACTACGTGGCACACACATATGCAGAGCTCCCATGCTGCTGCTCTTACGAAGGCTGGGCTGCATCGAGCCTACTGGTTTTGCGAGTTTACTCTCTCAAAGCACAACGCGGCACTTCAAGTGCTAGTCTCCCGATGGAACATCACAACCCATACCTTCTTCGCTGCGTGGGGGGAGTTTACTGTTACGTTGGAGGATGTCTGCGAACTCCTTGGGTTTGAGCCCATAGGCGAGTACACTTATCACGACGAGCCTCTGGATGCCGAAGAGGCTGCTGATTGGGTTGAGCTGGATCGGATCTTCCGCAGTTGCACTGATCCCTCAAACAAAGCTACCTTTGCCCCTCTTATCAATTATTTTTTTGAGGCTCCGACGTCGAAGGATGCTAGTGATGTAACGGGTCATGGTAGAGGTACCTCCTTGGAACTACCGGCCTACATACTCGTACTACTTTCACGCTTCTTTCTTACTAGAAAGCCCAACGATTATCCCAGGAAGGACCTGATAAACATCTTTATTCGTTTGGCCAGAGGATTCAACTTACCTCTAGCCGCCATTGCCTTGGGGTCCCTCTACACATGGTTGGATCGAACCCATATTGACATGGAACGATCACTGGACCGCTATAATTTGGCCAATTTTGCCAACACAATCATCTTGACGGGCTTCCTTTATACCCGTTTTCCTGCCATTTCTACGAAGTCAGTTTCTCTGCCTGTGAGCCAGGGTATCAAGCCCCCACGCCTCATATGTTTCCATAAGAAGCAGAGCCGAATGGAGATAATGGAGTTTTTTTACCATTCGGACTCCTTCATAATGAGGCCATACAGTGAGCCCACCTTAGCCCATACCTGGGACTTCTTTCCTACTACAGCCACAATGGTTAGATTTAATCTGGTTGTAGAGGATCCCTCGCAAGTCGTAGTGCTTCTTTTTACCCCGGGGTTCCTCCCCTCTTACACTGAATGGGGATATGCTTCTGAGCCTTACAACCCTGATAGATGCAGCAGACAATTTGGGTTTGACCAGGGGGCTCCTCGACCCGTGTTCCAGAACAATCATTCCAGGGCCACCTTTGCCGAGGCATGTACCTTCTATACTGCCGCTGCAGTGCTTGGTGTGATATCCACCATTGATGGGCGTGTCACCCTCCCGAGTGCCACAAGGAAAGGAGACATATCCACATCCTTTTCCACGAAGTTCCATCTGGAGCAGTTGGCCATGATTCGTGAGTATATCCAGTCCCCTCCTTGCTATCCCCCAGTCCTTTCCTTTTCTTCCTCTGAGTTGGGTTTAAAGGGGAACTCCGTGATCGGGGTTGAGTTTCCCTTAAGCAAAACTGTTAAGGAGTCTCCTCGTGAACTACCTCCTCATTGCCCCATGGTCCCAACTGCTACTCCAAAACCCAAGGCCGCTGTGACCCTCAAACCGTCTGTTCCCACGGCCGAAGCTGCCACAGGAGAAGGGCCTTCTGAGCCACCTGCCAAGAGGCCAGAAAATCCAAGTCTAAAAAAGCAAAGGTTAAAGGTCAAACGGAAACTCCCCTAGAGGCATTCCCAATTGCCTCCGTTCCTCCTCCTATGTCCCCGGAACTAGCTGAAGAGCTGAGGAGGCGGGTAGAGGCTGAGGTTGCCCGAATAAATGCTGAGTTCGAACGGCTCGCAGTTGCCTTTCCTCTTTCGAGTGCATTCCCAAAAATAGTGGTGGATCCCAGTGAGCACCCCGCAAAGAGAAGAAGAAGGTCGAAGGTGCCTGAAATTGGGCATTTTTGCATTTTTGCACACTACATCACCAAGAGCATGGTAATATTGACCAATTTTTTATCCCATACAGGGGGCTCACTTTGTAATGGGTGTTAGTCCTGCGGGCACAGTTAACGTAAGTGATATGACTCTCAACTTCCATTGGCCTCGTACCTTCGATGAATATCGAACGGTTCCCTCCGCATCATACCACTTGACCAAACTAACGACGGGAGGTATATAGCAAGGAACTCATTCATGGATATCGAGTATATTGAATTCGCTCTCACATATACCATCCCCGTGAGTTATATCGTGAGGAAAATCATGTACACTTAGGTATATCAAATGGCTTTTTCCCACGTACCGATGAATGATTTCCCTTATAGGCAAAAGGTATATCGTGGAAGTCGTGCCAAAGGGGGGAACCCTTCCACTAACCCAACAAGTGAATAAACCTCATAAACGCATCAAACATAGGGCACTCATATATAGTTTTCTAGTTACCATGCGAAACTCTTTCGAAATTTCGGGTCAGCATACCATCTAAATCTTCACGCTATTTTTCCTTGTTTTTAAAACAGGACCATGTCCATGAGTCTGAAAGCAAGTCAAATCGTGTCTTACATTTTTAAACCCTATTTTCCTTTGCTCTGGTCCTATGCGGCATTTTTCTACATTTCGGCAAACCTAATACAAGTGAAAACCTAATAATAATAGTAGTAGTAGCAGTAGTAGTAGTAGTAGTAGTAGTAGTAGTAGTAGTAGTAGTAGTAGTAGCAGTAGTAGCAGTAGTAGGAGTAGCAGCAGTAGTAGGAGTAGGAGTAGTAGCAGTAGTAGCAGTAGCAGTAGTAGCAGTAGCAGTAGTAGTAGTAGCAGTAGTAGCAGTAGTAGCAGTAGCAGTAGTAGCAGTAGCAGTAGCAGCAGTAGCAGCAGTAGTAGCAGTAGCAGTAGTAGTAGTAGCAGGAGTAGGAGTAGTAGCAGGAGTAGTAGTAGTAGCAGGAGTAGGAGTAGTAGCAGCAGCAGTAGCAGTAGCAGCAGTAGCAGCAGCAGCAGCAGCAGCAGCAGTAGCAGCAGCAGCAGCAGCAGCAGCAGCAGTAGCAGCAGCAGCAGCAGTAGCAGCAGCAGTAGCAGTAGCAGTAGCAGTAGCAGTAGCAGTAGCAGTAGCAGTAGTAGTAATGATAATGATAATGATAATGATAATGATAATGATGATAATAATCATAATAATAATAATAATAATAATAATGCTAAGATTCCTATCCTTTTTCCCTCTCTTTTTAAAACCAAAATACCAAAAACATTTTTCTCCTCCTTCCAATATACCAAAAACATTTTTCCCTTCTTTTCTCGAAAATACCAGGAACTTTTTCCTCTTTCCTTCAAAAATAAATTCGAACGGTTTTCCCTCTCAGGTCGATCATACCCGATTTTGGCCTAGCTCCCTATTGGCTTTTGTCTTCCATCAAGCCGCCCCAAAGCTTTGCCGCTTATTCTGCTACTTCGACCAAATTTGGGGTCTACCTCCGCAACCTCTATATGGAGAACACCGATCAAGCACCGAATGTTCAGCTAGATCTGGTGGTTGTCCTAGCCTAACCCAGCGCCAAGATTGGCAACCTTCAAATCCATGTTCAAGAAATATGGCGATATCGATACCAAATTCTCGAAGAACCCGAGGTCCTCTTTCCTCATGCTATGGGTCCACCTGCTCCCGATCCTGTTTGGGCTCCATAAGAATACCACCATGTCCCGCGCACTCCACTTACCAATGGGTTACCACCAGCTCAACTCCTAGTTTTAAACCTTGTACAACCAAGGTATAATCTGCTAGTACCCGTGGATATTAAAGAAGACGAACTAAGCATGGTCAAGGAAGACCTCAGACTGCTGTCAAAGAAGTTCGACCAAGTCAAGAAATTTGGGAACTACATGTGGATTACACTTATATGTCTTCTTATCCCAAATCTAGACACCAGAGAAGTTCAAGATGCCAGACATCTAGAAGTTGGGGGAAGTGAACCCCCAATTGTGCACCTTCGAAACTACCATTGATCCATGACCCTTCTTGGTGCCTCCGAAGAGATAATGGCCCAAATATTTCAGCAGACCTTGGAAAAAATCTCCCTCTGATACATCTATCCCTTGAAGAATACAGGATCCGTAGTTGGGAGGGTGTTTCTCAGAAATTCATGACTTAGTCCAAGTATAATGAGGAGATAGAGGTTACGTGCTGAGACCTAGAGATTTTTAAGCAAAACCCTAGGGAATCATTTAGTAGCTTCATCGAAAGGTGAAAAGAGAAGGTTTCCACCATGACCAATAGGCCTTCCGAGGAGGAACAAGTCAGCATTGTCAAAAAGAACCTCTTATCTCATATCCAAGCATCCATGGGAGGATAGTACTACCAGCATTTTCAAGCCCTCCGAGAGGCTGGTGTTGAAATCGAGGAAGGTGTCACCAAAGTGGAGTTTGAACCAAAGAAGGTGATCAGAAAGTTCACCCCCCAAAATTATGAGAAGCCTGTTACTGCTAAAATCTCTACCATCAATAATATATCCTGGCCTGTAACTTTTTGGGCACTCAAAAGTTGCCACAATCCTTCCAGTCTAGAGTACACTGAGCTCCATACTCCCATGTACAAAGTTTACTAGGCCCTGTTAATCTAAATTCTAATCAAACCCTTAGATACCCATCCATTACCAAATCCACTCCCTAAATACTTCAAGCCCAATACCCATTGTGACTTCCACCAATCCACAGGTCATACCACTGACCAATGTTTCCATCTCAAAAATGTGATCCAAGGACTAATTGACCGGGGTATCATTGCATCACTAGATAATCCTAAACCAAATACCACTCACAACCCTCTTCCAATACATATAACTGGTACAATACCCATCTTCTTAAAAAAATAACCCGTAGTTTGACCCTTCTACCCAAATCATGATCATCAAAACACTCATCATCCTCATATTCTTACCTAAACCTCTTAAGGTTTCTCTATATTTTCTCCTAAACCCTACATGATTCGCTGAATAAGCTTTGTCACTCCTTACAAGGGCCTATATTTCAATACGTACCCGATCCGAGGGGAAGGTATGGAGTTACTTGCTGCATTGAAATAACTCTTAGAATTTAGGATAAAATTACCCATCGAGATGTCGATCAACTATCAAAAATTTAGCAACTTATTCATGGAAGCCTAAAAGTGGGCTCGGGAATCAGACGAATGGGTAGTGCCTGTTTAAAAAGTGAGTCTAGATGATGTGGTATAGATCATGGCCGATAAGTTTTTCCAGATGAAGGAAGTCTGCAGCATCTCTGAGTTACTCACTGCTTTGAAGCTCCAGGGGCAGTTAGTCCCTTCACTCCTGTATTTCCTCGCTAAGTGGGAAGACTTATATGATGAATCCATTGAAGTTATTAAATGCATTGATTAATCTTGGAAATAAGATAAAGTCGCCATCGGATGGGTGGATAACTTTGGAAGTTTAGATGATAAACCGAGTTATAAAGAAGACAGTCCATTTTCTAGCTTATATATAATGATATCCTTTGATCAAAAGGTAAAGTTCTTTGCCAAAGGTCAGGTCATCACCATTTTAGGGGGCGAAGATAGTGTAGATGGTGCCAGTACAAGCAACCTAGTATTAGAGAATCAGTATGGAATCAATGATATGCTCCTTTTCAATTTCATGGCAACTTCAAAGACCAAGTCTGTCCAGAATACAACCTCATGGAAATGTCAATGTGATTCAGATGTTCAATGCCTAAAATGGGGCTAAGACGACGTCACCAAGGAATTTTTAAGCCTATAGTCCTAAAAGAGGCATTTCCCCCATGTGGTCTGGGTTACCAACCTTCATCGGATGAACTCAAAGCACTCCATTGACCGAGACTGAAGATAAGCTTGGAGAATGAAAAGCCTATTTTAGAAGAATCTTTGAATGAAAGATTTATCAAGGTGGGTGAAGACTTCCCCTTCTTTGGATTCTCATAACTGTGGTATGACTATGTCAACAAGAAGATGAAAATGGGGATGGAAATCTTAGCTTAAGACAATAACTCTGGGGTCAAAAACTAAAAACGTGAAGTGCAACCTCTCACCAAGAGAACCGTGGTAATTACCAAGGAATCTGAGGAAAGTGACTTTGAAGAATCCTTCGATTTACAGGCACTGGGACTGAGTCTCTACATGATCCACTTAGATGATGACATGCCTCTCCTCAACTGGAATGTCATACCAGTCCAACCTGCTCAGATTAAACCTAACCTTATTATTTACCCTATTCAAGTCTCTTCATCTATTCCTATTATTCCTTTTCCAGATATGAATATAGCCGAGACCTCTTTTGATGAGGTTCTCAAGAGTATCTTGTTGTGCCGTATATTAATTGAGTTGATTCTAATTAAACTCTTGATGATGATGACTTTATAAATGAACAATTTTAAACTGATCTTAATAAGAAAAATAATAAATAACATAACCACGTTCAAATAAATGATAATGAGACTGTTATTATTAATCTCGGTTCTAGTAGCCATCAACGTGAGATTAGGATAGGGTTCACCATTAATAAGCGTGCGTAATTTAAAGAATTACTGAAGGAATTTGTGGACGTCTACGCATGGTCTTACGACAACATGTCTGGTATTAAACGAGAGATAATTGAGCATTAGATCTTGATATTCCCTGAATGCAAGCCGATTAAAAAAAGATAAGAAAACTCTGTATCGAGTGGTCGCTCAAAGTCAAAGTGGAGGTGTCAAAAAATTGAACGTGGGTTTCATTCGCGTGGTCGAATACCCAACATGGCTTGCCAACATTGTCCTCATACCAAAATCGAGAGAAAAATTCTGCATGTGCGTCGACTTTCAGGATTTGAATAAAGTATCCCCAACAGGATTTGAATAAAGCATCCCTAAAGACGATTGCCCATTACCAAACATCGACATGATCGTAGACAACATAGATAGTCACGTCCTCAAGTTATTTTTCAACAGATTATCCAGTTATAACCATATCAAGATGGGTCTTGACCACAGGAGAAAACTACCTTCATCTCCCCTAGGGGAACTTTTTGCTACACCGTCATGCCGTTCAAACTCACAAATGCCAAGACTACCTAGCAAAGGGTTACCACAACCATCCTTCACGGCCTTATTTATAAGGAGATCGAAGTCTTTATGGAAGACATGATCATTAAGTCTAAGACTCTACAAGGTCATATTCTCGCCCTCTGAAAGTTCTTCGAACGATTGCGACAATACCATATGCAGCTAAATCACAAGAAGTGTGGTTTCGGCATCACAAAATGAAAACTCTTAGGATTCATGGTTAGTGATAAAGGAATCAAAGCAGACCCTACTAAGATGAAAGCCATACTTGAGATGCCACCACTATATGCGGAGAAGGAAGTCCAACGATTCCTGGGTAAATTACAATACATCAGTCGATTCATCAGCCAACTAACTTCTATTTACGAACCCAATTTCAAACCTCTCCTGAAGGATTCAACTAAAGTATTAAATGAGGCATGCTAAGAAGCCTTTGAACAAATCAAGCGATACCCCACCCAACCTCCGGTGCTCATGCCTCCGCAGTTAGATGTCCCTCTCCTCTTATACCTAACCATCACTGATACCACAGCAAGGGCTTTTCTAACCCAATACATTAAACAATCCCACAAGGAAAGAGCCATCTATTACTCCAGTCAAAAACTAGTCGAGTACAAAGTCAACTACACCGCTTTGGAAAAAAACTATCACCTTGGTCAAGGTCACGCAGAAGTTATGGCACTACAAGCTTACTTTTCCTATCAGGCTAGTATCCTCAATGGATCCCATTAAATACCTGTGAGAGAAACCCACTATGTCCATCCAAATGGCCCGTTGGTTAATGTTACTAGGTGATTTTGACATTGTGTACGTCATGAAGAAATCCATAAAGGGGAGGGCCATCTTCGACTACCTTATTAATTACCCCATAGAAGGAATCGATATTTGGGTCTCTGAATTCCCAGATGAAGACATTCTCTGCACCTCTTAGGAGGATCTCAGTTGGTAGATATATTTTATGGATCTACCAAAAAGAAAGGATACGGCATTAGGATACTCTTGATAGCCCCTGATGACTCTCACACACCTATTGCCATCAAATTAGATTTCGTGTGAACCAACAATATTATTGAAATATTAGGCATGCATCGTAGGCCTCAAGATCACCCTCGATAAAGGTATCAAGCACCTAGATTTCTATGGGGACTCTACCCTCATCGTTAGCCAAATCCTCAAAAAATAAAAAGTCAAATATGAGAAGTCCTTACCCTTCCATGCCTACCTAGAAGAGCTAGCCTACCAGTTAAGAGATGTCACCTTCCATTATCTGCCTCGTACAAAGAACAGTCTAGCTAAATCCCTTACATCCCTGGACTCCATGGTCGATATGCCTAAAGGAATAACAATGGCACCTTTCATCGTTCAGAAATAAGTTATGCCCACTCACTACTACCACATCGAGCTCGTCACCGAAGAAGATTCTGATATGGTCTGGTTATGGTACTATGACACTTGATGCCTCTTAAAATATGGTAGGTATCCCCGAGAAGCTAATAAGAAAGACCATGCGACCCTTCGTAAACTAACTACCCAGTGTATCATCTGTGATAACGCACTTTTTAAGAGAAATTTTGATGGAACCCATTCGTATTACAAATTAAGGGCTTATATTGAAGAAATGATGCAAAAGATCCACAACAGGGAATATAGGCCCCATATGAACGGTCATATGCTTACCAAGAAGATCATCCGTTAAGGGTACTATTGGGCCACTATAGTTCAATATTGCATTACCTATGTTCGAAGATGCCTCAAATGCTTGTGGTTTTCCAATCTCCAACACTTGCCTCCTCGAGAACTATACAACATGACCGTTCCCTATCCCTTCTCCACTTGGGGCATTACCATCATAGGTAAGGTCAATCCCAAAGATTTTAATGATCATGAATTCCTCATGGCCGCTTACAACCACTTCGCTAAATGGGTCAAAGTCGAGTCATACGCAGTGATTAATGCCAACAAAGTAGCCAAGTTCATTATAAAGAACATCATTTAACTATACAGGGTTTCCCATGAGTTAATATCAGATAACAGGCTCCACTTTAAAGCCGAGGTTACATAATTAGTTGGCGAGTATGAGATTCAGATACACAAATCTTCTCCCCACCGACCAAAATCAATAGTGCTATTAAAGCTGCCAACAAAAGCCTCAAAACTATCATTAGCAAGATGATCGAGAGTTACAGATATTTGGTCGACTAGATCCCATACTCCCTCTGAGGCTACCTCACTTCAATCAAAACATATACTTGGGCTACCCCTTATTCTCTAATATACGGTATGGAAGCAGTCCTACCCGTTAAGCTAAAAATACCTTCTTTACGCATCATGCTCGAAAGCAGAGATAGTGAGGAAGATTGGCATCAGGGTCACTATGATGAACTATCACTCTTGGATGGAAAAAGACTTAAGTCTACATACTATATACAGGGGTACCAGCGTCGGATAGCTCAATAATTCAATCAAAAATTCAACGACCGTGGAGTCCAGGGAGGAGATTTTTTCCTCAAGGAGATAGTATAATACGTCTGTGAGCCAAGAGGGAAATTCAAACAGAATTAGAGCGTCCTCCATATTATGAAGAAAATTACGTCAGGAAGCACCACTATGCTCACAAACCTGAACGGAGAGGAGATGGCATGACTGGTCAATCTGGTCCGTCTCAATAAATTCTAGCCTTAATCCAAATTCTCGGTGCTCTACCACTCTTTTCATCCCCCTTATATACAAAAAAAATCTTCATTTTCCCTACACAAAATTACGTGTTACCCGATCCTTCTCAAAAACATTTCTTTTCAAAATAGAGCTCATAAATTTTTAAAACCCCCCAGAGGTTCATAGGCAGCCCATACGCCATACATGGGCACGATCTCACACAATGTTATTCTCTTCTAACCTTTGAGAGCGGCGGTCCATCCCATCATTCACATGAACACAAGGATTAGGTATGCCTTAGTGATTGGTATAGATAGTTCAAAATGCAAAACCCGTCAAGAGGCATAAAAAAATATGATCAAAATCATCTTTATTTCTAATGAAGGAATATATCCGTTACATGAAGTATCAGTGAATGGAATTAAACATACCACCCCATTTCCACTGACAAATTATTTCAAACAAACCTACTTAATCCCTACCATCCTAACAAAAATTATCCCTACCCCACATAAATACCCCAAAATCATCCAAAACACAAATCATCACAGCATCACAAATACTACACCATCTTATAGGCACTGTCCTCGACTTATAGGATAATACCTCCCCAGAGGAGTTGCCAAATGTAATAGGGTAGTCCCCTTATAGCCTGGGAGTATATTAATACTACTTGAGGTTTAACCCCTATAGGTATAGTGATAGATGATAACCTAGAAACTCTTTAATAAACACAAGTAAACCCACAACATTATATGTGACCAACACTCAGATTAAACTCACAATACATACGTGTATAACTCAAAACAATAATAAAAGGAACTCAAAAGTAACTCATTCAAAGGGAGAGAGAAGTAAGCACCCTAGATATACTTTGGCAGGCTATAAAAATCTTCATAACAAATGACAATAGTGGATGAGTATGAACTTTAGTTTGCAATAAATTCTCTCTGATATGTCTTCTCTCTCTAGCAATAATCTCTAGAAAATAATTCTCTCTCTCAGAAGTGGTTGAGGCCAATAAATAGCCCCCACACCACTCCCAAAATGTCTCAGTTCTTCAAAACTATGAAAAGATATCTTATACTTTACATCACTAACATTAAATACATGATGGATCAGTCAGATATACATCATAAATATTAAATGCCAAGACACACCTTTTGCCCAACCACTGTGCGTCAGAGGACTGTCACCATAGAGGTGGCTCACCAAACTGTCTGACAAGCCTAATATCACAGCGGTTTACTAGAGTTTGGATTTGATAGTGACTAGTTAGCTAGTCACATCATATAAAGTAGATGTGACATTAGGTGAGGGACTATTTGGCTCAATGGTCAACAAACAATGGAACTCAAGCCTACTCCGTACAAGCTTCCACGGTGAAAGGTTACTTGATATTTTACCGAGTGTATCCAAGATGGTCAGGACCAAGCCTAACGCTGCCTCACTTCTCAATCCTCCAAAACAAGTCCCTTTGAATCTCCCACGGTGAGGTGATTCAGTAGATCATGTTAGCTCTCTCAGGCCCTGCCAGTCCTAGTTTCTCGTGAGTACCATTTGACCTCACACTGAATACTACAGTTATTACATCATTGCAATAAATGTTAATAATTTAACTAAATAACATACAGGAAGTAAAGGGTGAGCTATATCGGTTAATCTCCTCACTGAGCTGCCATATTGAGTTGTCTCGATGTCTTCATGCTGTTTTCTTCCCTTTAAGTCTCTTCTATTAACTGGGGAGGCTTATCTCTAATCCAGCGATTATCTTCAAGCCCCTACATTTGCCCCTTCGTGTAGAGATTTGTTGTGGCAATAAGAAATGTCTACATGAAAACTTCTCAATCCGATGAACCTTAAACTTGTGGGAAAAAATTCTTGCCTTTTTGTCCTCATTGCAACTTCTACCGTAATCTCTGCTAGAAAAAAGTAAAATTCTTCCCGATGTACCTGAATCATAGCTCTGCAGATTCTCGGCTAATGGCGAAGGGACATCGCTACTTTTTTTTATCGTTACATCTCATTTATTCTACCTTCTTCATTGGCAGTTGGAACTCTCCCAAAATATTTGAGGAAAGTGTTGATTATCCATTACGGTTATTCACCAGTTAAATTATCTTCTATATGTGCTAGCATTTGGGCCTGCTAAATTCTCCTAAAGTAACAGTTGAATCTTAAATTCTCTCTAGTCTTTTCGTTCCATTCTCCTATAGGTAATAGATTGATCTTATCATTAGGGTCTTCCCCTAGTAGAGGGATTTATTCAGAAAGTAAAATTTTGCATGATGTACATGATCTAGAAGTAACTCTAATCGGGCTTATGGCGAGGCAACCTTGTTAACTTTGTGGACTCTACTACGAGGGGCCTTTCGTATGAAGTTTCTATTCTTACCAACGGATCTTCAACTTGTTTTATAAGCGTGGGAACTCTATATGGTTCAAAAAAATTAGTGTCAAAACTTAACTTCTCTTGAAAATAACACACATTTTCCCAAACGTCACCTCATTAATGACGTGGGTTTGTATTTCCAATTGTAAAAGCGTGCCCCAAAGTGCCACGTGTTCACTTGCAATCATTTTTACGGCTTGGCACGTGCTTCTATGGGAAACTTAAACGTCCACTTGATTTTAAAAGACTAATTCTCAACACTTAGTCATTTTTTATCTTCATCTTTTTGCTTGCTTCTTTACTTACAGAGCGGTTTTAGAGAGATAAAAGAGCAAACCGCCATTATTAACTAAGTTTTTGCCTGGTTCTTGCCATTTTCACCTTCTTTACCACTGCCAAACGTTGCTCCTCCACCATTTCCACTGCTCCCTTTCCTATCTACAATACTCCACTATCTCTCATGGCTTCTTTAATCTCTCCATCTGTTCTTGTCATTGGTGCTCTATTTATTACCACCACTACTGCTGTTGTTGCACCTTTGGATGCCACTTCTTTAATGAAATCCCGCTAGGAACAACTTTGTTTCTATCGTCGTTCTCCTTTTTTGGTGAGGATGATGATTACTCTTCTACGTGCATGGTGGTTGTCCTCCGTGCTAAGTGTGATGTCTTGACACTTGGTGATGAAGATGATGAAGTGGAAGGTTAGGGTTTCTTCCCCTAGAAGGAACTCTACACTTTGGCATGGACCATGGTGACTTCCCCTACTCTCAAATTGACTTTAAAGGATCGGGAGGCTCCCCGACCAACTTTGTTATTTGGAACACACACATCCAGAACACTTATGTTGTTGTCATAACTAAGATTGGGTTCTATAGGGAAAAGTGGTTTGGTAACTTCACTCTTTCCAAACACAATGTTGCACTCTAAGTTCTAATCTCTTGCTGGAACGTTACCACTGATGCTTTCATTTTTGGCTGGGGTGAGTTCATCATCACGTTGGAGGATGTTTGTGAACTATTAGGGATTGATCCCACAGGTGTTGTGTCTTACTATGATAAGGCACTGGATGACGAAGATGTTGCTAATCGCTCAGAGTTGGATCGAATTTATCGAAGATGCATCGAATCGTCCGACAAAGCCACTGTCACTCCTCTCATCAAATACTTATTCTGAGATCCCTCTATGGAGGCTAGTTCTTCTGCTGGTAAAGGACAAGTTACATCTCTATAACTGTCAGCTTATGTACTTGTCATTCTTTCCCATTTTGTGCTACCTAGGATACTGAATGACCAGCGTGGGAGGGACCTTATCGACATATATATCAATTTAGATAGAGGTTTCAAGCTTCCTCTGGTAGCCATGGCCCTAGGGTCCCTCTACATTTGGCTGGATATGACCCATCTGGATATGGAACGGTCTCTTAGTCGTTACAACCTAGCCAATTTTACGAACACCATAATTCTCACGGCCTTCCTCTATAATCGTTTCCCTATTATATTGGACAACTCCATATGTCCTCCCTCTGGTGAATCCATTAGGCCCCATCAGTATGCCTATTCATCATTCTAGGATACCTTCTAATCTTGACTTGGTGGAATTGGTTGATAAGCCATTGGATGATCATTCTATAATGCGCTAAAGTTTGAATCACCTTTGATGCACAGTGAAAAAATGCCCCTCCAGAGGGCCTCTAACAACCCCAGTACCAACACTTCATACTTTGCATTGTTGTTGAAGCGAGGAAAATCCAACTTGTAGGAAAGGCAAAATTCTTCCTTCCTTTAGAAAGGATAACCCCTCCCCCCCCCACCCCCCCTTTTTTCTGTCGAAGAACCATCGAACTGTATTGTCCATTCTTTAAGGTTGGCATCAATCAAAATTACATGCAATTCATCCCCTGGAATGCTCTCTCGGGGTGGCTCAAATATTCCAAATGGGAAAATCACCAACAGATATGCATACGCCTGGCTTTTGATCCCGCGAGGGACCACGCATTTTAAGTCATATTCTGAAAGGATGAGGAACCACCTAGCTTCCCTTCCAATCAAAATAGTTCTTGCCAATAAAAACTTGATTGGGTCACATCTTGTCACAATGTGGATTGTAAAAGATTGCATGTAATGTTTAAGCTTTTGTGCTACAAACACGAAGGCTAAACAATGTTTTTTTATACTATTGTACCTTGCCTCTGGTCTATGTATAATCCTGCTCAAGTAGTATACTGGCCTTTCTTGTCCGTCGATTTCCAGCACCATAAGAGCTCCAACAGACCTCATTGTAGATGTGAGGTAGATTTTCAACGGTATCCCTGCTCTGGGAGGAATCATCATTTGTGGAGAAGTGAGAAAATTCTTCAAGTTGGTCAAATATTCTTACTGAGCTTCCTCCCATTTGAACTTCGTGCCCTTTCGCAACAGATCCATTAGTGGATGAGTTATTTCGACTAGCCCTGGCACAAATCTCCTACGGTAGGAGACTTTACTAAGGAAACTTTTGATTTCCTTCTTCGTTTTGGGGCATGGCATCTACAGGATCACTTATTGTTTGTCCTGGTCCATCTGCCCCCTGTTGATCTACAACAAAACTCGAGAACTTTCCACTTGTGACCCCAAAAGCACACTTCAGCGGGTTCATCTTCAACTTGTATTTTCTGCACCAGATGAACACCTTTCTCAGTTCATCGAGATGGGACTCCTTCTTTTTCAATTTGATCACCAAATCATCCACATAAAATTCCAAAAACTTGTGAAAGACGTCATGGAAAATGGCAGTCATCATCCTTTAATACGCTACACCAACATTTTTTACCCAAAAGGCATTACTATCTACATAATGTTGCCTAACGGGGTCTTGAATGTCGTTTTCTCAACATCTGTTGGGTCCATATTGATCTGATTGTAACCTACATATCCATCCATGAAGTTATGCATTTCATGTCCAGCAGTTGCATCGATCAAGCTATCAATTAAGGGAAGAGAAAACTCATCCTTCAGGTAGGCTTTATTCATATCTCTAGAGTCCACACAGATTCTTCTTTTACTTTTGTCTTTCTTCCCGACTGGGACAATGCTTGACAGCCAAAGTGGGTGTTATATCGGCTTGATGAACCCTACTACTAATAATCGTTGTACCCCTTTCATGATATTCAGTTTCAGTTCAGGCTTGTGAGTCCTTGTGTTTGCTTCACCAGTATGGTTGAAGGCATAACATTAAGCTTGTGGCAATTTACCTCCTCATTTATCCCTTCTATTTCTCTATACTTCCACACAAAAACATCTCGAAACTCTTAAATTATCTCAAATAAGGCCTATATTTTCTCCTCACTCAAGTCTTTCGAAATGAAGATGGGCCTTGGGTCTTCTCCTTCATCAGTTAAGTTCAGTTGTTCCAGTTCTTGCACATGTGGCTTCGATCGATCTATCATGTATTCTATCTCCTCTCCCACTTCTTCTATAAACTCTTGGATGTTAGCGTTGTCTGTAACCATACACTTACCTCGTTAGTCTACTAAGAAACATTCATACACCTGGTCAGCCTCTTTATCAGCTTTTAGAATAGCTCCTTCGACCGCCCGTTCACACCTTCATTAGAGGTGAATCACCCTTCCATCTTTTGTGATCTTCTTCTTATATTGCCAACTTTCCATTACAACAGACTTCCTCTTCCTTTATCTTGAAGATTCTGTTAGTCTATTTTTAGAAAGCTTACTCAACACACTCTGTCATTGGGCCTCGTGCTCCATTAGATCCATTTTACGTCTCATTCTATCTCTGAGGTGTTTTGAGATATTCCAAGGTTTGGGATCATCGTGGTGAACTTCCTTAACTAATTATCTTCTTCCTGCCCCTCGCTGCTCTGACCATTCACAGACCCTATTCGTTCTCTAATAGAGGGAACTCTTGCTCCCTCAATTCTCCTTATCAAGACCCTAGCATCTTCTTCTAGCTTTGTGTATAAGTTATATCTACTAGGTGAGCTTCTTCAGTGGCAAAGGGCTTCTTTGTTGCATGTATAATGATTTCAGTCCCTTTCACATTGGCCTTTGCACTTTAGTGATATGTCGAAGGGACTAACCATGATTATGTATCCACACCCCTCTTATCAGAAGGTTGTATGAAGTAGAACTCTCAATCACGTGAAATTTAATGTGCAAAGTAAGATTCCTCATCATAATCCCAACATTCACGTATCCAATCAACTCGGATGATTGCTTATCATAACCAAAAATAACCAGAGGCATTAGTATCAGTCTTGTCTCAGGAATGTTGGCTGTTTGGAAGGAACGAATTGGTATGATGTTTACCAATGCTCCCCCATCCACCAAGGCTCTTTCAAAACTCGCCCCATTTATACTGGCAGTTACGTACAAGGGCATATTATGTGGGAATCTTACAGCTCTGTCGGTGTCGCTAAAGGTTACTTTAGTCAAAACCATACTTACCAACCTGGCCATTGGACCTCTCTACCTCAGCGATGGCATTGCGTTCTTCCGTGCAATGTTCAGGATCACTTATGTTATCTCTAATCGACTCTCCTTTGTCATCCCCGTTTGGTTGAACAACCATGAGAACTTGGGTGACCGTGAAATATCCTGGCACTCTACCCCTTGATCCATCTTCTCTCTTTTCAGATGGTATACATCTTCTATATCCCTGGCGCTATCATCATTGTAAGATATCACTACGTTGGCCATTCCCTTAGTACCATACTCTAACGCATTTTTTAATTCTTCTCGTTCAATCTCCAGTTCTCTCACTTCCTATTAGACATCCTCATCATAATCAACTATAAGGTTAGCCCCATGTGCTGGCAGGGGGTGGCGTTTACATTCTCCTGAGGGATTTGCAAAGTCCCCGACTTCATGTGCTTCTTTATGAACTTTCTGAGTGTGAATCAGGTTTCTATTGGATGACCTACCTTTCGATGGATTTGGAAATACTTGGGATCATCTCTTCTCAGCGTATGGTTCCACGTCTGGAATGCCCTTAGATTCATACATCGTTCCACCTTGGATAATGGGGTTGTAGAAGCTGACATCTTATTCAGCGGTGATGGGCAACGGTGGTGGATCATCCCTGTCTCTGCCAAACTTTCTTTTATTATCCTTCTTTGGTTGCTTAGCCCCTTCTCCCCCATCGGTGTGGGGGTTGGCCCTGTATCGCAACGGGTTGTATCGGCTGCCTAAACATCACAGACACCACAATGGGATTTAACCAAACGACCAATGATATATTCATTAATGCCATCAAGAACGCCGTAAAATTTTCTTCACATGCTTCTTTAATAAGATGGCATATGCACTCTGTGGGTAAACCTTCGGCATAAATCTAAAGAAGTTTGGACTCCTTGGCCTCTTCTCTTACATCGAGAGACCTTTCCCTTAACCTTCGAACATATGCCACCACTTCCTCCTATGGTCGTTGCTTCTCCCTGCCTAGTTGGGTAAGTGTGAACTCATATTCTTCCAGAAAGAACTTCTGGACAAATAGCGCATGCATTTCCTCCCACGTTGAGACACTTTTAGGTGCCAAGTGAGAGTACCAGGTGTAAGCCTTATCGGTTAGGGGTTTGGAAAATTCCCTCAACTTAAGCTTCTTTTTATTATAATGAGCCCCTAGATGCTTAATGAAGCATTTGATATGTTCCTTTGGGTTCCCCCCTTTCCCTGTGTACTTGTCAAAGATGGGAGGAATGTAGCCCTTAGGGTAAGTCTCATCGTTGTCTGCCTAGGGATAAGGGGGATAAAAATTGGCATACCCCGATGCTAGCTCACTGGTTGATAGGGAGGAAACTACTGTCATTTTCAACATCTCCTTCCTCATTTCTTTTAAGGCAGATGCAGGTGTTTTCTCAACCACTGGAGCAATAGGCTGAGGGATCACGGGAGGAATGCCCGCACACCTAGCGTACTTACCATGGGTATAACGCCTATCACACCTGGGATTCCCACCGTTAGGATAGGGGTGAGAACGGTGTTTGTGGGTCCATCTCCCATTGGAAATGCGCTTATTGGGGCTATAGAAGCCGTCATTAGTGTCATGAAGGAACTGGGGAAAAACCCACCAAAAATCATTGCAACAACGGGAGTCGGCAACAACTCGAGGAACTTTCCCATGAGGAGGGTCATCTGTGTTGGTCCCATCTCGTCATAAGTGGAAGCTTGTGTCACCCCTGGGACGCCTGTTCCCATTTGAAATGGGAGCACCTCTACCCAAGGAACCCCATCTCCAGCGGCCTCAAGCTCCCTCACAGCTTGTTTTTCATTACGCTGAATAGCGTCAAAGTTTATAGCACGGTAAACATTATCTTACTCCATACTTTTAGGGGAATACTTCCCCGACGAATTCGCCAAATGTAAGAGGGTGGTCCCCTTATAGCCTGGGAGTATGGTAAGGCTAGTTAAGGTGTAACCCCTACAGGTATACTAATAGATGATAACCCATAAACTCTTCAATAAATAAAAGTAAACCCACAATATTATATATGACCAACACTCAGATTGAACTTAAAATACACTTATGTATAACTCAAAACAATAATAAAATGAACTTAGAAGTAACACATTCAAAGGGAGAGAGAAGTAAGCACCCTAGATACACCTTGGAAGGCATCCAACACACCATTAGCCTCTGAAAGATCTATAGTTAGCTATTAAAAGCTTCACAATAAATGGCAATGGTGGGTGAGCAAGAACTCTAGTTTGCAATAACTTATCTTTTATATGTCTTCTCTCTCTAGCAATAATATCTCGAAAAGAACTCCCCCTCTCAGAAGTTATTGAGGCCAATAAATAGCTCTCACACCACTCCCAAGATACCTCAATTCATCATAGTTGTGAAAAGATATCCCCTCATACTTTACATCACAAACATTAAATGCGTGATAGATCAGTCAGCTCTACATCATAAACATTAAATGCCAAGACATGCCTTTTGCCCAACCCGTGTGTGTCAGGGGACTGTCACCACAAATGTGGCTCACTAAACTGTCTGACAAACCCAATACCACGGCAGTTTACTCGAGTTTAAATTTGACAGTGACTAAGTGGCTAGTGATATCACATAAAGTAAATGTGACATTAGGTAAGGGACTGTTGGCTCAAGGGCCAACAAACGATGGAACTCAAGGATACTCCGCACAAGCTTCCACGGTAAAAGGTTACTAAGTGTTTTACCAAGTGTATCTAAGATGGTTAGAACAAGCCCTAACGCTTCCTTACTTCTCAATCCTCCAAATCAAGTCCTTCTGAAGTTCCCACGACGAGGTGATTTTGTAAAGAATGTAAGCTTTCCCAGGCCCCGCTAGTCCTGGTCTCTCGCAAGTACTGTTTGACCTTTAACTGAATACTACAGTTATTAAATCATTGCAATCAATGTTAATAATTTAACTAAATAACAAACAGGAAGTAAAGGGTGAGCTGTATGGGTCAATCTCCTCGTTGGGTTGCCACACTGAGTTGTCTTGATGTCTTCATGCTACTTACTTCCCTTAAGTCTCTTCTATTAGTTGGAGAGGCATATCTCTAATCCAGAGATTATCTTAAAGACCCCTACATTTTCCCCTTCGTGTAGAGATTTATTGTGGAAACAAGAAATTTCTGCATGAAAACTTCTCAATTCAATGAAACTTAAACTTGTGGGAAAAAAATTATTACCTCTCTGTCCTCGTTGCAACTTCTGTCGTTATCTCTGCTAGAAAAAGTAAAATTCTCCCCGATGTACCTGAACCATAGCTCTACAGATTCTCGGCTAATGGTAAAGGGACATCGTTACTTTTTTCTATCATTACATCTCATTCGTTCGGCCTTATTCACTGGTAGATGGAATTCTCCCAAAAAATCTAAGAAAACTGTTGATTATCCGTTACGGCTGTTTACCAGCTAAATTCTCCCCTATCTATGCTAGTGTTTGGGCCTATTAAATTCTCCCATAGTAACAATTGAATCTTAAATTCTCCACAGTCTTTTCGTTCCATTCCCCTCTGGGTAATAGAAGGATCTTATTGTTAGGGCCTGCCACTAGTAGAGGCACTTGTTCAGAAAGAAAAATTTTCCCGATGTACCTGACCCAGAAGTAACTCTAATCAGGCCTATGGCGAGGGGACATCATCAACTTTTTGAACTCTGCTGTGAGAGGCCTTTCGTATGAAGTTGCTATTCTCCCTGAACGGATCCCATACGCCTTCTGAGGCTACCACACTTCAGTCAGAACACCGACTGGGGCTACCCCTTATTCTCTAGTATACAGTATGGAAGAAATCCTACCAGTTGAGATAGAAATTCCTTCCTTACGTGTCATGATCAAAATCATAGATAGTGAAGTATATTAGCATCAGGGTTGCTATAATGAACTGTTACTCTTGGGTGAAAAAATACTTAAGGCTCTATACTATGTACAGGGGTACCATCGTTGGATAGCGCAATTATTCAATAAAAAATTCAAGGACCGTGGTATTCAAGAAGGAGATTTTTTCCTCAAGGAGATAGCTGAACCCGTTTGTGACCCCAGAGGGAAATTCAAATCGAATTGGAGCATCTTCTATATTGTGAAGAATATTCTATAAGGCAGCGTTGCTATGCTCACAAACCTCGACGAAAAGGAGATGGTGCGACCGGTCAATCTGGACCGTCTCAAGAAATTCTACCCTTAATCCAAATTCTCGGCATGCTATGACTCTTCTCATCCTCCGTATATTCTAAAAAAAACTCCATTTCCCCTACACAAAACTACGTGGGACCCAATCCTTTTTAAAACATTTCTTTTCAAAATAAAGCTCATAAATTTTCAAAAATCCCGAGAGGTACATAAGTATCCCCATACGCTATACACGGGCATGATCCCCTTCTTTTTCACATAATGTTATTCGCTTATAACCTCCGAGAATGGCGGTTCATCACATCATTCACATGAATACGAGGATTATGTATGCTATAGAGATTGGTATAGATAGTTCAAAATGAAAAAGTAATCAAAAGGCACAACAATATATGATCAAAATCATCTTTATTTCTAATGAAGGAATACAACCGTTACATGAAGTATTAGTGAATGGAATTAAATAGACCACCCCTTTCCGTTGACAAAATTATTTTAAACAAACATACTTAATCCATACTAGCCTCATAAAAATTATCCCTAACCCATAGAAATACCCCATAATCACCCAAAACATAAATCTTCACAGCATCACAGATACTACCCCCAACTTCACAGTCATTGTCCTCAACTTTATGATGGCTCCGCTTCGTCATCATTACCTACCCCCGAAGGTCTCGAAGTCTCCCACTCCTGGTTAATACTTCGTAAACGCTGTATACAGTTATATACCCTGATAAGTTTAGCCAAAACCACAACACCCTCCTCTATGGTGTCGAAGGCAACAAACAACCTTTGCCCAGTCTCTTCCTCCATAATCTTCCTCACTACCCGCTTCCACAACCACTTAGGTAGTCCCTAGACACATATCTGGCCCCTTCTACAGATTGTGACAGGCGACTAGATGTCCGGGGGCACCGCTATAAGGAATCCAGTATCATTTGCAAATATTCAGCCAGGTCCTCCACCGGGAAGAAGTTCGTTATACGAGGAGGTACTATTTGTTACCACCCAGCTTGGTGTAAAATTCGCCAAGGGAAATAAAAGGAGTACTAATGGAGGCTAACCAATCGCACATATCGATACTCTCCTTGCAATAAAATAGGCTACAAGTATCCCCACCATGGCACTTACAAACGAAGACACCTCTCTACGTGCTCCACGAACCAGTTGACCCAATTCTCTATCGATAAGTCGAAGCTGAAGAAAGGGCGACTAAAGAAATTAGGAACACTCTCTAAGGAATACTCAGGAGGAGCCACCAGAAGAAACCTCTTTGCAAGCCACATGAACAACATCATCGGGTTCCCCCTCAGAAACTTGAAACATACCTCTTTCCAAACATCAAGACCATTCAGATCTCTGCCAACACCGTCATCATAGGACTACAATAGGGCATCCATGTCACTATCATAGCCACTTGGGGATTAGCCATCAAGTCCTTTTTCATCAATAATAGCCTCGCAGTTAGGCCCAAAAAAATAGCTCCAATAAAGCCAGTATCATCAAAGCCCCTTTAACGCACCGAACACATAACCGTCGAAAGAGAAATAGTTCCTTCATTAACCAATGATTAAGCCACCGAAGGAGAAATATGGAGCAACTCAGTCAGAAATTACCAAGGAGAACGAGAAAAATCAAGCATAATCGTTGCAACACAGGGGCTAATCCCTAACATTATTGAGAATTACTCGTAGGTAGGACAAACCTCATCTGGGATAAATCGGAATATGTGATTCTCAGGGCACCAAAATTGTATTTCCGTTTCTAGCAAGTTTCAGTCTATGGCCCGATTATGCCACGGAGAAACTCGACGCAAGCTAAAAGTATTATTGTCAGCATTGTAGAGGCATATGGCCTCTAAGCCTTCGAGATAAGAAGAGAATTATTCATACATTAGAAGATCCATTCGGAGAAGAGAGATAGAAGAAACAAGAAAAGAAACAAGATTGTTCGTGAAAACACACCCCTTAAACTCTGATTTTATACCCAAAAATCCTTGCAAAAAACGAACCATCCGGAATCCACTCAACTCTCTGCCCTACCAAGTATAACAGAAGTGCATGAAAGTAAAATCAAAGACTAGGATTGATTTCACTTGACCTCCCCTATGCCGATAGGTAGGTCAGGGGGTATGTCAATCGGTAACCCCCATATTTTTAAAATAGCTCTTTTTCTTATTTTGCCCAAAATCAATTTCCAAAAAGTCCTCACTTTGAAAAAGTTACCCCCGGGTTATTCCTCTCTATTACTCCTCTTCATAATAATAAATATTTTCCTCAAAGTCATTTCCATTCTTATTTCTGCCTTTGCAAAATAAATCAATCTCGACAGAAAACTAAAAGTGCATACAGGATGAGTCACTAAATCAAGAGAAAAATACTAAAAAAGAGATGCATATATTTCGTATATATTGTTACATGATTACATTTTTGCAGGGAAAAAGAAAAGGAAAAAAATACAAATGGGACTGCGCCCAAACCCTTAACCATCCCAAGAACCCTCAGCCCCCGGGGCGCACACACTTTCCCCGACGAGGAGTGATGGACCCTCTACTCCCAGAACAGGAACCTTCGTCTGAGGTGACAGATGGTACCAAGTAAGAGGGAGCCGACTTATTTATATAATCAGACATAGAGGCCATATAGTCCTTGATGTCCCACGTCCAGTTGGTCAGCACCAGCTAGGCTTGTAAACGGATCGGATTCGGACCGGATCAGGCAAATCCAAATCCATATCCGTTTATGTTAAATGGATTCGGATCCGATCCGTTTATTAATCGGACCGGATCAGAAAAATCCAAATCCATATCCGTTTATGTTAAACAGATTCGGATCCTATCCGATTATTCGATAATCCGTTTATGCTAAACTTCATTTGCAACATTTTTATTTACAACTCTTATTTCATAAATTTATTTTGCAAATGTTCCAAAAAAACAGATAATGAAATAAAGAACTATTATAATATATATTTAAAATATTATTAAATACAATATATATTAATTAAAAACATATTATATATAATCTATATATATATATAATATTAATCGGATCGTATTATTAACGGATCAGAGCATATGAATTCAAATGCGCTTCATTTAATAAACAAGTAATTGGATAATCAGATTTTAGGCATGATCCATATCCGCTTAAATGGATCGGATTGGGATTTGGATAAAATCCGATCCATTGACAGGCCTAGAACCAGCACATACAACAAAGAAAACACAAGACGAACTAATCAGTAAAAAGAAAGGGAAAATGAAACTGGAAATGAAAAGATAAGAGAGAAGTATACCTCAACCTAAGGCCTCATCAAAGAGCCCGTCTAACCAGCCACCAACACATGAGGATGATGGGTCACGCTTAATGACTCCTCGCTACTCAGCTAAAAATTATAACAAGAGGGAGTAACCTGAATGAGTGTAGACTCATCTGCCACCGCCGCCAACATACCACCACCCATGCTATGGGTCAATCCCACCGATACACTGGTACCCTACCTGAAGATGTGGGGGTGGAAGCATATTCTCCACATTATAGATACAAGAGGGTATCAACTAGCTCGTCACAAAGTCCAGATAATCGTAACTCGATGTCGTATCAATATAATTCATATAGGGCTTGCCTATCATCATTGTCCCCGTGGCATTATCCAACATATCCCTCATGCACCTCATATACATAGGCATGCCGACGGTGGTATGCCACCACCTCCTCTACTATCTTCCTCACCGCCCTCTCTCCCAAGTACTAGATGTACCCCGAACTCATGTGCTATTAGTCGTCGTATCTATGCATGATATGCCCCAAGTGTGACCTCGGCCTAGAGACACCAACCTCGGCCGAGGTGATGGCCGAGATATTGACCTACCCTGGATAATCCATGGGATAACGATATCAGCCCTCGGCCTTAGTAAGGTCGGCCCAGGCGGACACTATCACCTACATTTCCAATGGACACTACGTGCATCACAGGCATCAACAGCATTCTCATATACCTGGGTATGGCAACCTCGGCCTAGTGTAGGCCGAGTTGACAAGAAGCCTTGGTAATCTTCAACATGGAATCAGTCTAACCTCGGCTGGGGCCGACCCCAGCATACTATCTCGGCTGAGATCAGGCCGAGACTCCCTATGGCACATCTCGGATTGAACGAATATCAAGCCTTTACAGCTCGGCCTCTCCCAGGCCGAGGACATGCACCATTATGGCGGTCGAGCATCTGTTGATATTTGGATAAGGACACATGGGCACAAATCAGTTGTAACAAGATTATTCTCCACACGTGGGGAGAATATGCCATCATCATTCCTTATATGTGATAGGGACAGGTGGCTTCCTCCTATTGGTTAGGCTAACACACATGTGCATATTATATGCATGGGGGTACACTACACCCCCTAAGTACTATATATATATAGAGGTCCTCCTCTACCTGGAGGAGGCCAGATATTCAACCCTAGCTGAAACTCTAACTAGATACATAGTAAAGAGAGAAAGCTTGAGAGATTGTATCCATGGCCGTTAGTGCCTTGTTATAGTGAGGTTATTCACACACACACAGTGGACGTAGGCCAATTTAGGCTGAACCACTTATATCCTGGTTCTCTCTCCTCTTCTCCTCATCTCATTCTCTTACCTTTTACATAACTATGCTGCCATTGTTGTTCTTAGATTGGGCTTGAAAACACCTTATCTGGTGGTGCTAATTTCAGCATCATCATTTTGGCGCCGTCTGTGGGAACGAGAAACTATCTTTTCCTCTTTTTCTGCTTAACCTCACCGGAGACTCTGGTGGTGAACCAGGCCTCCCCCTAGCGTGGAGCTGTTTCACCATTGAAAGAGGTCCTGTGAGGTGCTAAGCTCATTTGCTACTCAAGCTCTATAGTGTTAACATATGGCACCAGACTTACCACCGCCTCTTCCGCCGCCCGGGGGTGGAGGGCCTAGCTCCAGTCAGGCGCCCCTCCAGTCCGAAATGGTGGAGGTAGCAGCGGCCTTGAAATCTTTAGCTGCAACACAACTAGACATGAAGGATCAATTTGCTCAGCACAGTCAAACTATGATGAGGCCACCTGGAGTCTCACCGGACATGATCACTCCGGCGGTAGTTCAGCCTCATCCTGATGCCAGGGGACCACCCCAGGCGCCAATGAAGGACCAGCCTGCACCTCAGCGGAGAAGGGACGTTACTGACCCTAGGCGGTTGCGCCTGGGGAGGCAGGGAAACCCTTGCCCAAAGGACAGGTATGATGACCTAGAAGCTGAAGAAGCCCCAGAAGACTGCTGGGAGTCGTATGAGGTGTCAAATAACACTATACGACCCCTTAGGCAGAGTTAAGGATTTGTCGGCCGAAGAGGTGAAGAGGCCCAACAAAGAGGGTCGGCCTTTGATAGGTTAAGAAGAGGGTCGGCCTTCGAGAGACTGGGCCCGGTGAATGACCTAAGACAGAGGCTGTCGAGGTCAAGGAGCGCAGCAGGCTCTCAGAGAGGGAATAGGCAGGATCGGCCAGACCAAGGCCGACCCTGTGAAAGAAGAGGCAGGGAACAGGAAGAGGTCAACAACCAACGTGTCGCAGTTGGGGAACCCTCTGTCCATCGCAGGGAGGTGGCAGGGGATAACCTCAGCCAAGTTGATGACAGAAGACCCTGGAATGATTTTATCCAACGCCTTGAGGAGAAGATAGGAGATCTCATTAAAAGCAGGGACCCATTACAAAGGGGTTACTCAGAGGGCTCCCCATTTGTGGCTAGGATAGTGGGGTTCCCAACCCCAGCCAAGTTCAAGCCTCCTACAGTGACTCCCAAGTATGATGGCAGCACTAACCCTGTACACCATATCGAGATGTACCAGTCGACAGCAGACATTTACTCGATACCCGATGAGATGAAGTGTAGGGCCTTCTCAGGGACCTTGACAGGGGCAGCACACAGTTAGTTCACCTCCCTTTCGAAGAACTCAATTGAGAACTTCAAAGGCTTGGCTGAGCAGTTCATCCACAACTTCTGCTTTGGGGTAAGACCTCAAAAGAAGACTACCCACCTGCTGTATGTCAAACAGGCCAAGGGTGAGAGCCTAAGAGACTACATAGCAAGATTCAACAAAGAGAAACTGGAGGTGGAAGATTATGAAGAGAGCATAGCCATGACCTCCCTTATAGGAGGCCTCCAGAAGGGGAAGCTATTGTGGAAACTGGCGGAAGACCCTCCTAGGTCTATGGCGGAGCTGCTGGAAACCGCAGGGAAAGTGATGAATGCGGAAGAGGCAATGGCCGCCAAGTGTGAGGAGGAGAACCGCGGTGGCACGGGAAATTCCCAAGGTAAGAAAGAGGGGAAGAAGAGGTCAGGAGATGACAAGTTCGCTCATTACACTCCTCTGACTGTGAGCTGTGAGCACATCCTCAATAAGATTAAGACTGACCAGACTCTGAGGTGGCCAGAGAAACTGAAGGCCCCGCCACATAAGAGGAACAAAAACCTATGGTGCGAGTTTCATCAGGATCATGGCCATGTCACAGATAGATGCTTCGCTTTAAAGGATGAGATTGAGAAGATGCTGAAATCTGGAAAGCTGAGGAAGTATGTGGATGGTAAGGCTCCAAAGGGTGGAAGAGATGACCCTAAGAAAAGAAGAAATGACAGATGCCGTGGCAATGTCCCGGCCAGAAGGGACGATGATTCAGAAGGAGATGATGAAGATGACCCGGATCTTCCGCTAAAGGATGACAACACCCCGATGAAGAGGGTCGGTATGATCTCCTTTGGTGTTAGCACCATATGTGGGGTATTTGCAGGAGGTGGCTCTAAGGTAGCAGACAGGAAGGCTCATGTAGCAGAGGCCAGGTCATTGGCCAAGCTCAAAGTTGTGAATCTAACATCTTCTGATGCAGTGCAGAAGAAGAAGAAGGTATACATGGACACCCTCATAGTAGGGTTCTCCAGACTCGACTTCAAGGGTATCTTAGCCCCCCATGATGACCCTTTGATCATAACAACAAGGGTGCATGGGTGCGAGGTACGGAGGATCCTCATAGACGGGGGAAGCTCAGCAGACGTGATGTTCTGGCCTTGCTTCAAGAGCCTGGGTCTTAGCAGGGCAAGGCTGGTGCCCTATCATCACCCATTGATAGGCTTCAGTGGCGAAAAGGTCCACCCATTGGGCATGTATGAGATGGATGTACGGATGGGGGATGAGTGGCCTAGGAGACTGACCAAGAAGATAAACTTTTTCGTTATGGACAAAAACGTCTTCTCGGCCTACAACCTCATCATAGGAAGGGTGGCCCTTAAAGAGTTTGAAGTTGTGCCGTCGACGGTCCATCAGATGCTAAAATCCTTATGGAGTAGGGGAAGTGCAAGGGGACCAGACCACGGCGCGAGAGTGTTACTTCAACTTGGCCGAAGAGAGAGAAGCCCATAAGAGAGCAACCACCACTTACAGCATTGACACTCTTGACCCAAGAGACGAAACAAAATTGAAGAAGGGTGAGGCCGCGGAAGAGGTAGAATCCATCGTCCTCAATGAGGACGAGCCGGAAAAAACCGTCCAGGTCGGTAAGGCCCTAGAGCCAGGAATCAAGGAAGAGATGATAAACTTCCTCAGGAGGAGACAGAGTGTCTTCGCATGGAGTCACGCAGACATGCCTGGCATCGACCCTGAGGTCATGAGCCACAAGCTCAATATGGATAGAGATGACAAGCCAATCAAGCAGAGATGAAGAGTCTACTTCAGGGAGAAGTACGACGTCATCGGGGAAGAGGTAAAAAAGTTAAAAGAGGTCGAGTTCATAAAAGAGGTTACCTATCCGGAGTGACTCTCAAATGCAGTCATCGTGCCTAAGGCCAATGGGAAGTGGCGAATGTGTGTAGATTTCACTGACCTGAACAGGTCTTGCCCGAAAGACAGTTATCCCTTACCTAGGATAGACCAGATGGTGGAAGCAACGGGAGGGCACGAGCTCATGAGCTTCATGGACGCTTATTCAGGCTATAACCAAATCTTCATGGATGCTAAAGACTCTGAGAAGACAGCCTTCATTACTGATAAAGGGACGTACTGCTATAAGGTGATGCCCTTCGGTCTGAAAAATGCGAGGGCAACGTATCAACGTCTTGTCAATAAGAAGTTCGAAGAGCAAATAGGTAAGACCATGGAGGTATCAACCTCTTCAAGAATGGGGTTATGAGAGAAGGGGTCTTCTCATCAGATACAGATATCTCGAGCCTCTTCGTTGATGGCTCTTCCTGTGACAGTGGAAGCGGGATGAGACTAATACTCTCGGCTCCAGATGGCGCCAACATTGAATACGCCTTGAGATAAGACTTCCAAGCCTCAAACAACGAGTCCGAGTATGAGGCCATGATAGCAGGTCTCTTATTGTCAACAACTCTTCGAGTAAAGCGACTCCTACTCCATAGCGACCCAAGTTTGGTTGTCAATCAAGTATTGGGGATATACGAGGCCAAAGACGAAAGGATGGCCAAGTACTTAAAGAAGGTAAGAAGGTTCTTAGAATATTTTAAAGAAGCAAAACTGAAAAGAGTGCCTCGACTGAGCAACAATCACGCTGATGCATTGGCAAGGCTAGCCTCAGCAGTGAAGACAGATATGGGAAGGACCATTCCAATCAAGGTCTTAGGAAAGGCAACCATCGAGGAGGACGAGGTATGTAGCCCTTGTCACAATATGAACCTAGGAGACTCATGGATCGACCCGCTCGTCAGATACCTAAGAGAGTGAGAGCTGCCTGAGTCCAAGCTAGAAAGGAGAAAGTTGAGATACAGGGCTGTTAAGTTCTCAATGATAGGAGACGTCTTGTACAAAAAGGGGTTTCTATTGCCTCTCCTCAGATGTGTGCATCCCATGGAAGTACCCCGGGTCTTACAGGAGGTTAATAAGGGTTCTTGCTCTATCCACATAGGGGGAAGGCCCTTAGCTAAGAGGATCATCACTCAGGGATACTGGTGGCCTACCTTGTCTAAGGACGCTGCAAACTATGTGAAGAGGTGCGACAAATGTCAAAGGTTCGCCACCATCCCTCATCAACCCCATCAGCCTATGACGTCAATCTCTTCTCCATGGCCATTTACGGTATGGGGAATTGACTTGGTAGGACCTTTGCCAAGAGCTGTCAACAACTATAGATTCTTGATAGTTTCTATTGACTACTTTTCAAAGTGGGTAGAGGCAGAACCGATGATAACAATTACAGAGCAGAAGACCTTCCAGCTCATTTGGAGGAACATCATATGCAGATATGGCCTCCCAAACACTCTCATCTCGGATAATGGGACCCAGTTCAAGAACTCCTCCTTAGAAAAGTATTGCCTAAGAGTGGGGATTAAACAGTTCTTCTCATCTCCTAGTCAACCTCAGGCAAATGGCCAGACCGAGGTCACAAATAGAACCATCTTGGACGGAATCAAGAAGAGGTTAGAAGATGCGAAGGGGAGATGGACAGAAGAGGTCTACGCTGTGTTATGGGCCTACAGAACCACGGCAATGACACCAACAGGAGAATCCCCATTCATGCTGGCACATGGCTCAGAGGCCGTCATACCAACGAAAGTAGGACTACCAACTCATCGGATTTAGACCTACGACCCAGACAGCAATGGGGAAGAGAGGAGGCTAGACCTGGATCTTATCGAAGAAAGAAGAGAAGACGCAGAGGTCAGAAAAGCAGCCTACCAGCAGCGGGCAGCGAAATTCTACAACCAAAGGGTGAAGTCAAGACCCATTGCAGTGGGAGACCTAGTGCTAAAGAAGACCCTACAAAAGGCAAATAAGCTACACCCAAACTGGCATGGCCCCTACAAAGTAACAGAAGAGGTTTTGCCTGGAACTTACAGGCTAGAAAACCTAGAAGGAAAACCTTTCACTAACCCATGGAATGATGACCACCTAAAGAGATATTATATATGATGTTGCGTAGAATTTTATGTAAATGTACCATCTTATTGAGAAGAGGTTATTAATAAAAAGATCAGTTCTTATGACAGTTCTTATTCCATTTTTACATCAGAAATTATGAGGATTTCATCTTAGGTGATGACCTCGGACCTTTGTAACATCACTCGGTGGTGAAGAAGTCTGAGCTCATACATCTTAGTTAGATGACCTCAGACTCTTAACATCATTAAATTAGTGAGATTAATTCTGAGGATAACATCTTAGGTGATGACCTCAGACCTTCATAACATCACTCGGTGGTGATGAAGTCTGAGCTCAGACACCTTAGTTAGATGACCTCGGACCCTTAACATCATTAATTTGGTGAGATTAATTATGAGGATAACATCGTAGGCGATGACCTCAGACCTTCATAACATCACTCGATGGTGAAGAGGTCTGAGCTCATACACCTTAGTAGATGACCTCGGACCCTTAACATCATAAATTTGGTGTAGTCATGGGAATAACATCTTAGGTGATGACCTCAGACCTTCATAACATCACTCGGTGGTGAACAGGTCTGAGCTCAGACACCTTAGTAGATGACCTCAGACCCTTAACATCATTAATTTGGTGTAGTTATGGGAATAACATCTTTGGTGATGACCTCAGACCCTAATAGCAATTCAGTGGTAAAGAGGTTTGAGGTCAGGATTATTGATCGAGTATAAACAAGATATCGCAACAAAATAATAGAAGAGATCACATGACATTCAGCAAAATTAAGTGAAGACAACCCTCCTCAGAGGTTGATATATGAAGAAATAATAAATATTCAACAATTACAAAAAAGTTATGGTGTTACAAGTTACAAGTTATAAATCCTAAAGGTTTGGGGGGGGACATTAACAGTCTCGGTCGGGTTGGCTTGATCAGCATTAGTCACCTCGGCCACGTCATCAGTATGGTCTGCCCCTCCGACCTTGGTCCCTCCCAGAGTTGCAGGAGCAGCAGCCTCATCCTCCACCTCTTGAAGAGCCTGTGCAAACTGGGGGTCAGCAAAGCCGAGACCTACAAAGTCAGAGGCCTTTAAATTACCGACCTCCTTCTCCCGGACTTCAGCCCATTTGGTAGTAGCCTTGATATCTCTTTCGAGATATTCAAAACCAAAACCCATGAACTCGTCCGAGGCTTTATAGTCAGAAATTATTTGGGCCGAGGCATCTTCAAGGGCAGCCTTGACAACCGAGCTGACCTTCTGCTGCAGAACGTCATCTTTGGCCTTCAGGGCTTTGGCATGATCTTTGACAAGCAGAGAAATGTCTTTCTCCAACCCCTTAACCTTACTTTCAGAGCTCAGCAGCTCTGATTTCAGACGATCGACCTCAGCATTTAGGGCGCTCTGAACCTTCTCGACCTCTTGCCCCTTCTGGATGAGGGGAAATTTCCTCAGAGTCCAGTTCGATAGGTGGTGCATAGCAGCCACTCCCTGCACATTTAAGGAAGAGGTTAAGCTGGAGAAAAGTCAGATGTTGCACTTATAAAATTTTGACGAGAGATCAAGACGTACCTGAATGGCTCTGTGAAGGCCGAACTCAACCAGTAATTGTGTATCCAGAGACCTGAAAAAGCGCTTGTCAGCCTCAGTCATTGCAGAGCCGATGGCGTCAAGGTCCTACAGACTATGGCCGACAATGCTGTCAGATAACTTCAGCTGGTCCAGGCGGGCCGACAGGGCGTCGGCCGAGGAGATTGGAATTGCAGCATCAGAGTCCTTCTTCTGTCTCAAGGTCGGCCTCTGATCCTCAGAGGCATGGGCTTCTGGGGCCCTCTTCTTTGAGGCCTGAGATTTGGATGTAGAGGGAGCTGTGGGAGGAGCGTTCAGACCGACTTTTTTGGCAAGTCTCGCTAAGCTCGGTGCAGCCATCTCCCATAGTTCGTCTGGAATGCCTTGTGATCGCTCTGCAAAAGTTTAAAGATATGGGTTAGAGATCATATATGAATGAGTTCAGAGGTTAAACTTAAAAGAAAAATCCTTACCAAAGTCAACAAGGGGACTTCCACCTAGGCCCGTTCCCGAGAGATAATGGGGGGTCAGCAAATGTTCGAACTTAACAAAAATACCATGTGCCCCTTGGTCTTGCAGGGCTTTCACCTTCTGGATATCTGAAGACTTAGACCAGGGTCGGCCCTGGCAGACATGGTGACCTTACCCCATTTGAGGGGTATCCTCGGCTCAAGTGTGGAAGAGGGAACGCATGGGCTAAATTCTCATGGTCCAGAGGCAAAAAAAATAGCGGGGCTTCCAATTATGGTTTGAGGTTTGAGTCACCTGGAGCATTTTCTTCTCAGTCCTCCGAGCCACAAAATGATAGTAGCTCAGATGGTTTTTGGCCGAGGTTGGGACATAACAACCAACGAAGACCTGAACTGGGGGGTCAGAGTGGTGGACTGCCCTCCATAAGATAATGGTCCCTATGATGACTCTCAAGGCATTGGGGGACAGCTGTGAGGGAGCCAAATTGATATAGGAGAGTATGGATTTGATGATGGGATGAATGGGTAGGCGAAACCCTAACTTAAACATCTGCTCGTACACACAAATTTTTCCATCCCGGCCATAATAGGCCCTCTCTTCCCTCAGAGGTCTCCTTAATTTTATGGAAGGACTAATGGAGTATAAATATCTGAAGCAGAGAAGATCCACCTCAGTTACCGTACTCTCGAACTCAGCCGCCTCAGAGATGTCAACATCGCTTTCAGCATCTTCATCATCATCAAGCTCAACGTCGGTCGGAGCAGATGTAAATGGGTTACTAGCGAATCTCTGAGCGAAATCTACCCCTGTGATGGCCGACAGGGGGATGGCGTCAAGAATGGGTGGCATAGCCACACTCGGCTCAACAATTTCAACCTCTGAAGAAGAGGCTGAGGTGCTTGAGCCAAAATGAGATGAAGCTCGGCCGGAAACCTCGGCCTGATCAGGGGCCTGACCAGGCCAAGGTGTGAAATCCATGGCTTCCTGAAAAGAGTCCACAGACATAGGGTCTGAGGTGGAAGACTCAGACTCAGACATCGGTATGGGGTCGACAGGGACCTCTGTCTGATAGAAGAACTCAGGGGGATCAGGATACACCACCTTGAGAGGTGGGGGAAAGATAGGTCTAATGGGAAATTCTTACAACTTACGAGCCTCTTCTTGGGCCCTTTCTATTTGCCTAATATTTTCTAGGGTCTTCTCTCTGAGAGAGGGGAAATCCTCAAGAAGCTGGTATAAAGGTCTGAGCATCATAGGACGACCCTAAACTTCGGAATAACTCCTAAAACTACAAACAGGATTGACTTGTAAAGTAAAGAAATCTAAAGATCAAACTTAAAAGTTTAAGGCGAATACTGTTCGCCTGAAACTATGGAGATCACCGGAAAAAGATGAAGCTCGCCGGAAAGTACAAACCAAAAGCGAAAAACAAAGGAAATGGAAGGGAGAAAATACCTGGAAATGAAAAAATGAAGGCAAGTGAAGAAAGCTCGCGAAAAAACCAACAAAGGCCTCGGCAGTAGAGCGTTGATTAGAGAAGCTTTAGAGAGAGAAATGGCAAGAACAAATCGTGCACAGGAGAGAAGAAGTGAAGAAGAAGGAGGGGAAAGGGCTTTGAAACCCTTAAATACATGGGTGCGTTTCCCAAGGCCCGTAATTGCCTTGGGAGCCCCAAAGGGAGGCTGATAGCACGTGCCTACCAAGTGAGCATGCTCCAATATTGGACAAGTGTCAAGAAAGTACTGGTTCGTAAGAAGACAGGCCTCGGATGCGTACTAATCCCCTAGTCACCTTCCCTCATATGTGACTAGGGGCTGGGGGGTGATTGATATGCCCCAAGTGTGACCTCGGCCTAGAGACACCAACCTCGGCCGAGGTGATGGCCGAGATATTGACCGACCCTGGATAAGACATGGGCCCACGATATCAGCCCTCGGCCTTAGTAAGGTCGGCCCAGGCCGACACTATCACCTACATTTCTAATGGACACTACGCGCATCACAGGCATCAACAGCATTCTCATATACCTGGGTATGGCAACCTCGGCCTAGTGTAGGCCGAGGTGACAAGAAGCCTTGGTAATCTTCAACATGGAATCAGTCTAACCTCGGCTGGGGCCGACCCCAACATACTATCTCGGCTGAGATCAGGCCAAGACTCCCTATGGAACATCTCGGATTGAACGAATATCAAGCCTTTATAGCTCGGCCTCTCCCAGGCCGAGGACATGCACCATTATGGCGGTCGAGCATCTGTTGACATTTGGATAAGGACACATGGGCACAAATCAGTTGTAACAAGATTATTCTCCACACGTGGGGAGAATATTCCATCATCATTCCTTACATGTGACAGTGACAGGTGGCTTCCTCTTATTGGTGAGGCTAACACACATGTGCATATTACATGCATGGGGGTACACTACACCCCCTAAGTACTATATATATATAGAGGTCCTCCTCTACCTGGAGGAGGCCAGATAGTCAACCCTAGCTGAAACTCTAACTAGATACACAGTAGAGAGAGAAAGCTTGAGAGATTGTATCCATGGCCGTTAGTGCCTTATTACAATGAGGTTATTCACACACACACAGTGGACGTAAGCCAATTTAGGCTGAACCACTTATATCCTGGTGCTCTCTCCTCTTCTCCTCATCTCATTCTCTTACCTTTTACATAACTATGCTGCCATTGTTGTTCTTAGATTGGGCTTGAAAACACCTTATTTGGTGGTGCTAATTTCAGCATCATCAATGCATGCATGCTAGTAACTCCCGTGTCCCGCAAAGACACCCCCCAAGGGTAGACGGTCACCTTCAATCCCCAATAAAGAATCAGTATCTACTCAAGAAATAAATATGCCAAGAAGAACTCGAAAAGAACGAAAGTCAATCGAATCGCTCGTCAAGTCATTCAAGACCTGTCGCATGTCCTTTAGCGATAAGGACTGGTTCGATCATCGGTTAGACTTACACTACACCAAAATGGTCAAATTGTCACCTTTCAATCGGCCACCCTTGTCAAGGTCATTGACCGTGACAAAAAACACGCGTTTTATATCACGGTCATTGACCTTGACACGACCGTGACAAAGAATTGTCACGGTCAATGACCTTGACACGACCGTGACAATGTTTTCAGCAAAAACCCTTTCCCCCTTCTTTTCTCCCTTCCGTCGTTCCCTCCCTCTCTCTCTCTCTCGACGCTGCTCTCTCTCTCTCTTCCATTTATATATATGTTTGTGTATATATATATGTGTGTATGTGTGTATATATATGTGTGTATGTGTGTATATATATGTAAATTAGAAAAGAAAATTATACTTGCAATGTGGTATTAATGATGTGAAGTTTGTGTGTGATAGTGCAAAAAGAATTGATATGTTTTCACAAATGATGTGAAGTTTGTGTGTTACAAGATTATCTAGAAAGGAACGAGTTAGAGGTTTTACCTAAGTTATGTCTTACAAGATTGGGACACATCAACTATAGATATTTGAAGCCATTGACTTATGTCTTACAAGATTGAAGCCATTGATATATATAGTGCAAAAATTGAAGCCATTGATATATATAGTGCAAAAATTGCAGTGTGGAATATGTTAAAAAGGAAAAAAATGAAAAGTCCCCACAAGAAACTAAATAAGATAAATTCTTCTAAGACTTTAAAGTTAGTACATATTGATCTTAAGGGTCCCTATAAACTAAGAGTTTAAGAGGCAAGTGATATTGTTTTGTGATTGTGGATGATTTCTTTAGGTTCACTTTTCTTGGAATTTTGAGGGAGAAGAATGACTCCTATGGTGTGATTGTTTAAATATGAAAGGAAATCCAAAATAAACAATCGCTCCCAAAAATATTGGATAACAATTTATTTTCATTCAAAATAAATAATTGATAATAGTTGGATAATAATTGGATAACAATTGATATTTTCATTCAAAATAAATATTTCATTCAAAAATGTTGCCAATTGGATAATTTTTTAACAGAATTTGATAATATTATATAAAGTTTAGTAAATTCACAAAATGTTTCCAATTGTATGTTTTTAGGAATATCATTAGTTACTTTCGTGCCCAACTATGTAGAATCCATACACATGCATGTTGTTAGAAAGTCTTAAATTTAATTCTCACTTTAATTTGTAGAATCTCAGTACTTGGTTGGATTTATCCCTTTATGATATGATGGGGGTGGGGTGGGGTGGTGGGGGGTGGGGTGTGTGTGTGTGTGCGTAGGTGTGTGCGTGTGTGCGTGGCGGGGGGAGGGGGGAGGGGGGAGGGGGAGGGGGTGGGGTATGTGTATATGTGTGTGTATGGTGGTGTGTGGTGGGGGAGGGGGGTAGTGGGGGTGGGGTGTGGTGGGGGACTGGGGGAGGGGGTGGAGGTGGAATTTTCTAACTAAAAATATGATAATATTTTGTTATAATTTGTTAAAACTATGTAAACCTTAGTATGAATGCAAGGTTAGTGATAGTATTGGTGGGGTGTGTGTTGGTGCGTAGGTGTGTGTGTGTGTGCATGGCGGGGGGAGGGGGTGGGGGTGGGGTGTGGAGGGGCAATTTTAACAATTGTATATCTTTAATTAAGAAATTGTATAGCTTTAATTGTAATTTTAATTGTATAGTTTTAGATGAAAGTAAATTAATAATTAGTGTCAATTTCATATGAAAGTAGGATTGTACTTTAATTGTTAGTTTAATTGATGAAATGTTGGGTTGGTTAGTTTTAAAAGTGGCATGACGTGTGCGTGTGTGTGGTGGGGGTGGGGTAGGGGTAGGGGTGTGTGTATGTGTACTATTAACATTTTTTTTTATCTGTACTAATAACATTTTTTTACAGCAAAAATGTCTCCTTCAAATATTAAGGCGAAGATGATGATGCTGTTTATGATGATGTCGTCTGGGCTCGGTGGTAGCGGAGGCGACGAGGGCTCCTCCGCCCCTAGGCTCCCCAAATATGGAAAATTTGGGATTACCGTCGAGAACGAGTCGGAGCTATTAGCAAGATCCCTCAAGCTGCTAAAGACGATCATCGGCCCGGGGTTTATGAGTTGGAAGGAGGTGCCATATGAGCTCAAGTTAGCTGTTTGGGCGGCACTACAGGTAATATATTTATATTTATATGAATATGAATATTTCAATTTCAATTTCAATTTCAATTTCATATTTATATTTATATTTATTCGCAACTAACATTGTATTTGTTGGACAAAAACAATTCAACTTGGATCCAAAGCTACGCGGTTCCGTCTTGGAGCAGTTGAGGGAGCAACACAAGACGTGGAAGAAAAATATGCGGACACGGTACTTTGGGAAAACACGAGAGTCCATTATACAATGGCGCGGATCCGTCCCGCCCAAGGAGCCGATCTCATTGGCACAATGCAAAAGTACATTGACAATGAGATCGAGGATCGACAACTGGCATCTCGCCAATCGGGGAGGGAAAATCGGGCAAAAAAGACAGACGTGCACTACTCCGGCCGGACCTCTTACGCCGAGGTGGAGCATAGGATGCAGGTAAGATTTAATTTATCTATAACTACAAAAATATATTATTCTTCATTATTTTACTTTGCGGGGCCGATACTAACTTTACTTTACTTCATTTTATTTCAGGGGGTAGGGAGTGGGCCAGGGGGTAAGCCACATAGGCTCGATACTTATGTGGCTCTTCAGACGAAGAAGGGGAAGGACAAGGAGGTGTCCCCGAGCGTCGCGACCACGATTGTAAGTAATCCGATAGTTTAATTTTTGTTAATTACGTTATAATTTTTTAGTTTACTTATTTTACTAATCATGTGCTTTTTGTCGTTTCAGGCAAAGCTTAAGGAAGTGCATGAGTCGCAGTCTGATGCCGACAAGGCATCTTTGTCCCCGGACCTTCGAACTACTTGGTTTTTCAAGCATTAATATTGTCATTGATGTTGTTCCCTCAAGGTGACGACATTTCTTTTTCCTATTTTGTGCAAAATAGGTTGACGACTCTATCTCAACACATTATCCCCCATATTGACGACGGTCGAGTGCCTTGAGAAAGGGCTCAATCCCATACACACGTCAAAGGGAATACGAAATGGGAATCCCCGGGATGGCCATATAGCCAAAGAAGATGGGAGGAGACCCAACTAAGAGGAACAACACACTCTGGTGCACCTTCCATAAGGAAAATGAACATAAGACAGAGAATTGCAAGGCCCTAAAATCTCATCTAGGGGAGTTAGAATAGGTGGGGCATCTAAACAAGTGCATTGAGAAGAAAGTTGATCAGGTATCCACCAATGGTGGACCAAAACCGAATGATGTACGGACTACGAAGTAGGGCATGAGTTTTCCGTTATACATGAGGCATCCAACCTCATTTATATCCAAGACAATGAAGTTTGTATGGAACTCAAGAAGGTCACAGTGGTAATGAAGGTCTTACAGATAGATACTGCCAGAATCCAAGATAGAAAACGGAGGTGACTAGAAGATGTGGATTACAACAAGCACATAGTGTTCACAGAGGATGACATGATCGGGGTGAGAACCCCACACCACGATGCACTAGTTATCACTCTCCGAAATGTAACTGGGATGTGGATAAACTACTAGTGGATCAAGTACATTATTAGAAAGTGATGTACCTATATCTTTTTCACAAGCTTAAACTAAAGATAACGGATTTGAAGGAAGCGACCTTCCCACTGGTCAGCTTCATCGAAAAGATGACATTGCCATTAGGGAAGGTAGTCTTGCCAATGAGGGCAAGGGAAATTTCTAAACTCATCGAGTTTTTGGTGGTAGATATTCACTCACCTTACCACGCTATCCTTATAAGAGAGTGTCTAGATTCCATAAGGGCAGTGCCCTCAACTTGTCATCGGAAACTCAAGTGTATCACAGATCGGGGAATATTGGAGATCAGAGGTGATCACGCAATTGCTCAAAAATGCTACATTACCGTCGTCAGGCCCAAATAAGAGAATGAGAAAGAAAAGGAAGTCATCCTCAAAACATCTCTTAACGGAACCACTCTATCCAAATAGGAACTAAAGTATGACACACCGGGCTTCAAGGAGATAAGAGTTGACCCCGCAGACAGAGTTGTGGAAAAACTAGAGGAGGTAAATTTTGATGAGAGCCGACCAAATAAGAAGTTTTTATCGGTGCAATGTTGTCTGACAGGGATAGGAAGGAACTAATTACTTTACTGAAAGAAGAACCTACATTTTTTCGCAAGGGAACCATATGACATGCCAGGGATTGATCCTAGTGTCACTAGACATCAACTTCACATTGACCCAAAATTTATGTCGATAATATAGAAGGCTCATCGCAATGACCTAGAAAAGTACAAGGCAGCGTAAAAGGAGGTAGGGAAACTTTTGGAGGTAAGGTCCATCAGAGAAGTTCAATTCTTAAAATAACTCTTAAGCCCTGTGGTGGTCCAAAAGAGCAACGGCAACTAGAGAGTTCATGTAGAATTCACCGAACTCAATGGAGCTTACCCCAAAGATAGCTATCCTCTCCCAAAGATAAACCAATTGGTCGACGCTATGGAATCCCATGAACGAATGAGTTTCCTAGACACTTACTCGGGGTACCACCAGATCCCCCTACTCGGCCCCGACAAAGATAAAACCTCATTTATCATACCGCTGGGACTATATTGCTATAAGTCATTCCTTGTGGTCTCAAAAAAGCTGAAGTCACATACCAGAGATTGGTTACCAAGATCTTTAAGCAACATATGGAGGAGATGATGGAAGTGTACATTGACGACACGCTTGTCAATAGCAAGCGCAAGGAAGACCACTTTTAAAACTTGGCAAAAACCTTTAAAATCCTCAGGCGTTACCAGATGAATATCAATGGGAGAAAATAATCATTTGGGGTCTAGTCAGGAAAGTTCCTCGGCTACCTGATCAGTAAGAGAGGGATCAAAGCAAATCCAGACCAGATAGTAGCAATCAATAATGTTCAGCCACTGAAGACGTTGTGAGAGATTTAAAAGCTAATTGGGATGCTTGCAGCCCTAAACCATTTCATCTCCAAGTCGTCTGAGACCATTTTTTTAACTGCTCAAGAAGGAAAAGGCCCTCACCTTAAACGATGAATGCTCAAAAGAACTTGAAGAAATCAACTCATATTTGAGCAAACCTTTGTGTTAGCAATTCTAGACCCGGGAGATCATTTTTACCTTTACCATGCAGTTTCAAGTCGTGTAGTCAGTTCGGCCTTGGTATGTGAGAAAGAAGGCAGACAGTCCCCCATTTACTATGTCATTAAGATGCTTCTGAACGCCTTGTAACGCTACCTTCTACTGGAAAAGTTAACTTATTCGCTAGTTATTGCATCCTAAAAGTTAAAGTATTACTTTAAGTCTTATTCCATCGTAGTCATCACGTCGTTCCCTCTTAAAGTTTTACTTTATAAGGTCGGCCTCTATAAATGCATGTCCAAATGGTCAATCGAACTCAAAAGAGCCAAAAATGGCAATCAAGGGGCAGGTGTTGACTGATTTCATAATTGAATCTTTCGGAGAAAAGGCCCTTACCAATTAATAGATCATCAACCAATTAAAAGATCATGGGCTTGATCAAAATATAAAGTTGATACTATATGTGGATAGTGCCTCCAACTCTAAGGGGCATGGTAGGAATTGTTCTCATAACACTGGAGAATTTCATGATCGAACAGGGAATCGGGATAGACTTTGAAGCCTCCAACAATGAAGCAGAGTACGAAGCTCTTATATTTAGATTGTGTAAGGCTCACTAGATGGGGGGGAAACCCACCTTAAAGTTTATTGCGATTCAATAACGATGTCCAACCAAGTCAGTGAAAACTTCAACACTAAGGACGAAACGATTACAGCATAACTATAGGTGGTTCATGATTTGATATCAAAATTTGAGGAAGTCCACATTCAACGGTTTCCCCAGGGGAACAATAGTCATATTGATGCTTTAACAGCCCTAAGTTTAGTAGTGGATTCCAATCTTAGGAGAACAATTGAAGTGGAGTTCCTCGACAAAACTATGAAGATGGTGGCATCTGAGCACATTCTCGTCATAGAAAAGAGTCCCAATTGGATGGATTCGATAATTGCTTATCTAACGAAATAATACCTTATTGATAGAAAAAAAATAAGCTCATCAAATCAGGGTAAAAGTTGCACAGTTCTATCTTGGACCTAGGGAGAAACTTTATAGAAGATCTTTTATATGCCCCTACCTTCAATGCGTGGATCGAAAAGATGTTGCCTAAGTTCACTACAAACTACACGATGGGATTTATGGAAGCCACACAGGATGAAGGTCCCTGACTTTTCAAGCAATCAAAGAAGTCTACTGGTGGCTATATATACAAAAAACGTAAATATTTACGCCCAGAAGTATAAAAATGCCAAAAGTTCTCCCCCATGCTTCATCAACCAACCCACGACCTGAAGTCTCTAACTAGTCCATGGCCATTCGCACGGTAGGGGCTGGATATTTTAGGGCCACTCCCAATTATACCAATAAATCGCAAGTATAAGTTTGTCAACATAGACTATTTCATAAAATGGATTGAGGTAAAGCTACTGACGAACATTAGAGACACTAATATGATCAGATTCATCTTAAGGAACCTTATAACTCACTTTGGGGCACCCAAGACAATCATAACGGACAATGGCACACAGATTGAAAGTGGACTTTTCCAAGGTTTCTACGACGACAATGAATCAAACATGATTTTAGTTTTGTAGCTTATCCCCAAAGCAATGGCCAAGTAGAGGCTTCCAACAAAATGATGCTCGATGGATTGAAAAAGAGGTTGGAAAGAACAAAAGTATCTTGGGGGGATGAGCTTCCTCATGTTCTCTGGGCATATCATACTACGTCGAGGAGGCCCACTAGGGAAACACCCTTCACTCTAACTTATGGAATGAAAGTTGTAATTCCCATAGAAATTGGTCTGCCAAACATGAGGACTATCATTGTCGAGCAAGGTTTGAACGACGAAGCTATGAGAGTTAAACTAGACCTGGCAGAATAAAGGAAGGAACGGACCATGATAAAACTGGCCTCCTACCAACAGCAGTTAGCCAAGCAGTACCATTCGAGAAAATTTCATGTCGGAGATTATGTCCTCAGAAAAGTCCTCGACAGTGCCAAGAAACCTTCGGACTACAAGTTAAGACCTAAGTGGGAGGGACCATTCAAGGTAATCAGAGATGATCTATAAGGATCCCATCACTTGGAAATAATAAAGGGCACGAAGATACGCAGAGCTTGGAATGCGGCTAATCTCAAGAAATTTTACTTTTGATTTTATTATTAACATACTTAGTTTTTGAAAAAAAAAATATTTCAAGGCTTATGATGCTCGGAGTTTGATTTAAAGTTATTAATAAAGATCCAAGTGATTCAGTCACTTACTTAGCCTTTCAATTACTTTGCATTGTTTCAAAATGACAGGATCATAATCTGCACTAACGATCAAATGTCGATCAGTAGGTTGGGCATGGTCCGGTCCGAGTTTTAACCATTTTTAGGACTAGATCGAATTATTTTGTTCTATATATTATTAGACCGAATTTGGGTCGAATAATTCGATTAACCTATATTTTCGATCTAAGCTAATTTCAGTCTGGTTTGGTTAAAAAACAAGTCCAAATTTTAATGCAGTGCTTCGTAAAAAAAATCAGAAATAGCCTAAGTCTAGTAATAAATTTAATTCAGAAATTTATAATGGATATATATTCATAAATTTATAATAAATTTAATTCAACCTACAGTAGATATTTGTTCAGAAATTTACAGAAATTTAATTCACCCTACAGTAGATATATGTTTATAAAAAATAAAGTTCATAAATGAAAGATTGGTCTCAGAAGTTCATAAAATAAGTTCATAAAAAACAGCCTATAAGTAGTTGATTAGTTGAGCCGTAGGTAGTTCATAAAAAAACTAAATACTTGATTTGTCTAAGCAGTTAGTTGAGCAAATGCATCACAAGCTGGACAAGTCTTGAGATTCATCACGATTAGTTCAGAGCAGAGAGGAAGAAGGAGGGAGATGCGCCTATGGTGTGAGTTAAGAGCAAAGAGGAAGAAGTAGATGCACCGTCTTATGAGAGCAGAGAGAGGGAGTTTGGGGTGAAATGTTTTGAGTCGGTCGGGTTTGCTTTTTAGGCAGTCTGGGTTATATAATGCATATAATATATTACATTACATATATGTTTATATATAAATAGGAAGTGTAGTAAATAAATGGGTCGGCCCGGTTTTAACAGAATTTTAAAATGTATGGACCGAGACCGAACCGAAACATGGGTTAATGTTTATTTTTTACCAGTTTAGGATCGAATTAAAAAAAGATCGAAAATATGGGATCGGTCCAGTTCGGTCCAAGCGATCCAGTCTATTTTTTGCCCACCTCTACCGATCGGAGTTAGCTTAGCTTAATTACAGTTACAAAATTATTAATTACGATTAAACCTAAGGCCTCCAGGTCTTCGTCATTGAAAACATAAAGGCCTCATGAATTGCCCAGACAAGCAAACGACCTACGGGGGATCTCTAGGCACTGAATGAACTCTACTTGGTCGGACAAAATACTAAAGGGGTGGATTGCCATTACACCAGGTGCATTTTACCATAGTCTGTTCTAGGCCTAAGGTGGTGTGACGACACAACCTAAAAGGTAAGATAAGACAGTAAAACAGATGCTCGGCATAATGGAATGGATAAAAATGCGCAAGATTAATATTAACAAACATCTTGTCACAATAAGAGTTACAGGTTACATTAATATCATCTATAATGATAAAAGAGTAAAAAATATGAACAGGCTACTATTGGCTGGAAAGGAAAGCAACAATTTCTCTTCGCTAGTTGTCATCAGGATCTGTTCGGAACTAATCGTCGCCATTGTGAGAGGTCAAATAACTTTTGGCCAACTGAAGAGGAACATTGTCCAGAAAAGCCCACCTCTTTTCACTGCCAAAAGGAGGATGCTTGTAAGCCGGTCAATCAACTTGGTACATATACCAAAGTAGAGAGTCCTTGGAAACTTTTAAAATCCCAAGGCATTCAGCCAACCATGTGTGTAGGCAACACTCTTTGTCTACTCCAATCTAACAGGAGCATTCGCCCTACGTTCGTCGTAGACCGTTGACTATGTTGCTCGGGGACCTATTCTACACAAATAGTGAAGCTTGATAATATAACAGCTGAGTCCCATAATCATGATATGAGCTCTTCGGCTACTGTCCTCTACGTCAGCGAGCTTCTTTTTTATCTCATCATTCTCGGATTGAATAAGGGCACCAATATCTCCGATGTCCTTTGCCCCAACAAGTTGGGCCTTCAAATTGTTCACCTCCTCCTTCATAAAGGCACCTACATCCCCCAAGTCCTTCACATCATCTTTTAGCATGGCCACTAAGTCTGACTGATCCTTGTAGGCATTAGTCATCTTCTTAAGAGCCATTCAGCAAAGTATCTGGATAATATTGCAATTAATAAAAAAGAAACTTATTCATTAATAACAATAAAGCGATCAAATCCCTTACAAACAGAGGTTAAGAGAAAGATACAAGAACATAAAGGAATAATCAATCTTATACTAAGTTCCTTTGCTCCTCACTCTCTAGGGCCTTTCCCTTGGATGTAGCATCTCCACTCTAATCGGTTAGGGCACTGGTGGTGGCCTCTTTATTAACCCTTGGTGGAGAACCTAGCTTGTACTCGCCAAAGAGTTAGGAATCAGCAGGGGCATTCGTTCTCACAAAGGCAGCGTCCCAGCCTTTCTTGAATTTAAATTTTCGGATGAAGGCCAATTGGCATTTGGCATCCTTAAAAGCCTCAGTATAGCCATTGTCATAGCTCGCCTCCTTGGCCGAGGAGAGGTCTTCAACTTCTTTTTTCAAACGATCACGCTCGGCCTTTACCTGGTCATTGTCAACCTTTAGCTGATCGTGTTCATTCTTTAGTGCGCTCATGGCGTCACTGGTGGACTTCTTCTCATCATCATAATCCTTCTTGGCAGAGGTAAGGGCTTACTTAGACTTTTGAAGAGCCTCGGTCAGCTCCTCATTAACATTGAACCTGTCAAAGTGACTCTCAAGAATGAAGACAAAATCTGCCACAAACTGCAAACGAACAAACAGGGGACATGTTAGTAGCACGAAAAAAAAAGGATTTAACCATTTCAGAGCGGAACAACAGAGGAACTCTTGGCTTAGCAGAGGTAACGACTGAGCGACATGGGAAGTCAGTTGCTCATAAGATTGTTGCTTAACCTACTCACGATCAGTAGCGAGCGTAGATCCCTTTAGCAAGTCGTAGGCTAAGGAAGGATTCTTGGCCACTGACGTCACCTGTAAAGACCTCACAGATAGAGGGGTATCACCCTTCTTGGAGGGTTTTAAAGGCATGGGAACCTTGTCATTCTTGTATTTCTCTCAAACAACCAAGTCCGAATCAGTTGTATCAATGGACTACTATTAGTTTTTGCTAGTGAGTATTTACATTCAAAAAGAAGTAATTGAGCACACTTTATTGCTTCCACTTAGTGAATTAGCGAATATTTGCAATAAGTCCTATTCACCACACCCAAAAAAAAGACATATGTAGAACTTTCATATATTTTATATATATATATAGTCCTGCTCTTATGCGAACTAGTTTGCATTTTAAGAATACGGACCAGACATTTATTACCTGACGGGAAGCCCGAAAAAGAGAGAGGGTGTGCTTATAATTTAGGCGATAATTTTTAAGTGCACCGTTAAGTGACACATGTTCGATCCGCACTTTTAATATGCGAACTAATCCGCACAAGAACATTATTATTATTATTATTATTATTATTATATATATATATATATATATATATATATATATATGGGTGGAGAAATTCATAAGTAAACATAAAAGATGAATATTTTAATGAACCTTAACAAGAAAACACCAACTACCCATTAATTTTACTTCATGTGTTATAATTTGTACGCATCAACTGCAACAGATATGCATGTGACACGTGTGTTTTTTAATACACCCACGTATTCATGGACATGTACGTATTTGTTTAGTTTCACAATACTTGATTATTACATTTAATTTCCCATTGCCTGCTTTGGTAATAGGCTGTTGGCTCAACATATGACATCATTAAAAAGTATGCAACCAACTAAAGTTCAATTTAGAGGAAACTGTTTCATCCACTCGCCAACCACAAAACATGTATGTATAAATAAATCCATTAGTACATTTATACATGGTGCAGCTTAAACTCAACGAGCATTACAAAAAGTTTCTGCGCATACATGGGAATGGGATCTTCATCCTCCATCAAGGTGGGGTAGAGAGGGAGGAAAAAATTAGTAGATATGGACTTCAAATCCTCTAGTCTTTGCTGCTGCTCATCTTCCGATGGTTCATACAGAAAAATGGCTATCACATCAAACCAAATTTTCACGCACAAAAATCTAACATCTTCATCTTTGTTTCCTTTGTAGGTAACAGACAAACTGGGAAGAATTTCGCAAATGAAAATGTTGGGGCTCTCATGAATTACAGAGGACTCCTCTGATATGGACTCGATGACCCGTACTAGGTTTATTTGGAAATCGTCTCTGCCCTGAAATTCAATTGGGAGCAATAATAAAACATTTGAATATATATATAACTTCACAACATATCAGATAGCAAATTGATCATATGCTTCATGTGGTCATGAAATATTTGTTTAACTCCGACAATAATTGATTGCTTACAATGCAGCCAGAGTTTAGGGGTGAAATTCTAGAATGATTTTTTCTTCAATAATTTTTTGGGGGGATATACGTTGTTAGAAAATTTCTCCAATTTTTTTTGTTGATGGGAAACCAAATAGGATGAAATGCCAAAAAGTCTTCAAATATTTGTTTACTACATAATTAGTTCGATCCTTTTATTTTGTACCAAATAAAAATAAAAAGATTTGAACTAAATGTGTATTAAAAAAATATTAAATGACTATTTGATATATACCCCAAACAAATAATACGTTCAAAGAAACAACAATTAAATGGGGCCAATATGATGCCTGACTTTAAATTACCTCTAAAAATCCGAAATGGTATATTTTGCCTTCCCTCTTCGTGATTTACTCTATCTTAGCCTCTTAAGGAAAATCTCATTGATTTCAGAATTTGGCAATCTATTGTTGCTCAGCAACTAGAAACAGGCAATGCTAGTGTCGTACTGTTTTTTCAGGGCGCGCCTATCATAAGCTAGGTAGCCAATATGTGGAACTTAAAACCGTTACTAAAAAAAGATAAGAGAAAAAGTTATAAAAAATATACTTTGCACTTTTAGAACTTAAATAATATTAATTATGGATATAGAACAACAAACATATTGTTTCCATTTTTAATCCTTATTTTTAAATTATGGACTGACGTGACATGCTGTGATTAATTGACATTTTATGAATATATATCAATACCAGCGGCTTTATTCCAAAATAAGAATTAAAATTATATATAAAATATTTGCCGTCCTATTTCCAAGATAGCAACCCTTGTTATTTTGGAGGGTCAAATAAGATTGGTTACAGTGCTCGGACCAGATTTTTTAGGGGTCAAATTCTAGAATGAATCGCCCTTCATACATTTTGTTCATAGGAAATTAACTAATACGGCATGAGAGAGAAAAAATATGCGAAGCAACTTGACGAGTCCTTTCTAAAAAAAAAGGAAGAAAATAAACAATTAAAAAAAATACAAAATACAAAGATCCCAACCCTACGAAGCAATCTCAGGCCACCTGAGAGTATAAATTACCCCTAAAAATACAAAATGTATATTGGCCTTCCCTCTTCGAGTGATTTACTCAATCTTAGCCTCTTACGGAAACCAATATATTTCTAATCTCAAGCATTTGAAAATAATATCCTGATTCTAGCATTGTATTATAATTAATTTCATGGGCCTTGGACAGCCACTTGCCTCATCATTTAGTTATCTTATGACCTTTGTTTTAATGTCCCAATAAAATTACTCAGGCCAAAGTTGCTCATCATTTTATGTTTTGATAATTGACAATAAAAGGTCAACAGATAAAGACGACCTCATGGAGTAACATATCATTACTATTTCCAATATTTACTTTGTTACTTTATTTTTTTAAAGCCTCAGTGAAGTTATCTACCTGAAAAGGCGATTCCGCCAATTTGATTAGATTCGCCAACTGCTGCACTACCTGATGTGTAACCACCCTACGCTTAAAAGAAGAGCTGCCAAGAAGATGAAGAACAACAGGAAACAAATGCACACTACTCTTTGGAGCAGCTCTACTAGTTGGACCAGAAATTTGCCCATGGCGTCTTCCTCCAATCAGTTGCTGAATGTCTCCTGCTATAGTCTCCAATAATCCGGGTACAGTAGATGCCACAACATGCAAAAATGCATCCAAACACTGCTGCACAAAGTTATCTTTCTCCTTTACCAGCCTGTCCACAATTGATAGTAATCTAGCGTTGCAAAAAAAATGTGGCAGCCATCTCCTACTGGTCTTACAAAGTAGAGCCACAAAAACAAGTGCCTTCCCTTTCAAGATTTCAGTTCCTTGTTCAATAAGAGAAACGAGATTCGGGACAAGATTCTTATCTTCAACTATGGGAAGAAGATATCGCCCGATGTTTGTAAACATATGGCTTCCAAGCAAGGCCGTGTTCAGAAGGTTTAAGCAGATTTGCTGCTCGCGGGACCCACCCTTAATGAGGGCCAATGCAGTGTCCTTGAACGAAAGTTTCTCCATAACATGCTGGACGCTAGGAGGACTAAAACGGACAATGCGTGCCAAACAAGATCCAGCCGTGAGCCTCATGCTTTCCTGTTTTCCTGGAGCTCTAAATATATAGCAGAGGTTGCTGATCACATCCTGGCTGGTGAATCGAGCTGCCCAGTACCCTCCTTGACTAGAGATGTTTTCAATTGTCCTTAATGCATAAAGCTGGGTTATATCGTCCTCTCCTTTGCGTAAAAGGGATGAAACCAGTGATATTAATGGACTTGAGACCTGTCCAAATGAAATGCACATGTTTCAAGAATAGCATTTATATAGAAGAGGAGCATGTGAACTATAAGAACTCAATAATTTATAATGGAAGTGACGTAAATGACGCCAAATGGGTAATAAGAGGTAGGACAAAGTACTCGTAGGTCCCTCACAAACAAATTTTAAACACTAAGGCCCCGTTTGATTGTCCCAAAATTGTAAATTGCATCATTAATAAATTGATCCATTTACAAATTGACCCATTAATTGTGTTTGATTTCATCAATTACCCCATTTTAGCTCATGTGCAAAATCTGAAATTAGATCATTTCACAAAAAAATTAAAATGAATCCATTTGAAATAGGAGTCACATAAAGTGCATGTCTCATCTCCCTCTTCCTCTCCCCCTCCTCCTCTCCCTCTCTCTTTCCCTCCCCCTCTCTCCCTTGATTTGTTTTTATCTTTTTTTCATAGAACCTTAACATCAATTTCAAATTACCAAACATTGTGTAAAATTGGATTTAACTCATTTCAAATTCACTCATTTACAATTCAATAATTCACAATGAACCAATTTACATAATCAAACAATTTACGCAACAAAACTGGACCTAAGGAATTTTGACAAATTTTAAACACTTAAGTCCACTAATTCTCTTCTTGTAGAAGTCCATGCTAGTGGCATAACAAGTGGACCTAATTGTAAATTGTCCTTAAATGTTTAAAAATTGTTACCAAGAAACCTAATTATAAATTGCCCTAAGAGGTAAATATCTATCACGTCTCAACCCTCAATCAATAACTCTCCAAAATATAGAATGTTCCAAATGAGACTACAATAGAAATATTTATAGGTGGGAAGTAGCTTAGGCTCCAAGCAATCATCTAATTACAATAGAAATATTAGCCTTTGCCACTTCCTTCCTATAATACCAAGCAAACAATTACTAAAAGAAAATACATCAAAATAAGGAAAATAATTAAAATGTCACTGATGTCTAAAAATACTAAAAATAACCCCTAAACTTCTAATTCACATCATTCTCTCCGCCTTCGAAAAACCTCATCCTCAAGCTTTAAAAGTTGAGGATGCATAAAATCTTAAAAATTGGAGAATCACGTGAAAAGCGCCAAAAATTATGTGGAAGATAGGCAAAACTTGTGGGGCCAAAAGTAATTTTTGAAAATTTTGAGGAAGATCTTTCAATTCTTGCATCAAGATCATCATCTTCCTCTTGCCTCTCATGGCAATCTTCAAATATATTTTCCCCTCGGATCAAAAACCATTTTCTTGGTGCCAAACCCTAGTTCTTGCACATGTTCTTGAGAGGATCCGAACAAAAGGGGGTATGTAGTGGTGTTAGGGTTTGCAATTAGAGGCTCTGGTGCATGTGATGGTTGAAACCCTACTAATTCTTGATCAAAAAATTTGTCGGCGATCACTATTTGGGTACTCCGATCAAGGGACAGAGGGCGGGAATTCTGCCCGATGAAATTCAGTGTAAAAATCCCGCCAATCGAAGCCAGAAATTATTCACCCACTGAAATCGGAGCCAACAGAGGTTGTCCAGTTTGTTTTACTGCCAAATCTTTGTCAAAAGTGTTGAGGATGTCCGGACGCAAGCCGGAGGAGCAGATCGGGGGTCTATTTCCTTGGGGAAAGGGCTCGACGGGGTTTTTCTCCACCGGATATGGCTTGTTGACTGTCAGATCTTGGTTGTCCGGTTGAATCAATGCGGGTGAGAAGATATAGCCAGAGATCGGAGGTCGGTCCGGGTCCCTTGAGGCCAGAAATGGTTCGGGCATACTGGCCGGTGTTGGACGACTGCCAGAAGAACAGATCGGAGCTTGATGGGACAGAACGGCGGTGGCTGGATCCTCGTCGGCCACTGCTAGGGTGGTCCGACCAAGGGGGAATGAATTTGGGGTTTGGCGAGAGTGGATGTCTTCATGGACGGGGCTGGTCGACGACGGAACAGGTCTGGAGAGGCTGACTGATGGTCGGATCTGACCAGAGGGGCTGACCGACGGTGGCTGGCAGTGGATTCCGCCCCTTCCCACCATTGGTTTGGTGGTTGGGGGATTAGGGTTTGGTAAGTTGAATTTTTGGGGGGTAGGGGTGTGAAATGGGTTGCGAAAGCATGGGTGGGATTATTTTGGTGGTTATGGTTAGGGTTAATAGTCGTGGGTGGCTCAAGGTGTCTTTGGGGATGGTGGCGGGAATAGGTCAAAATTTGGAGGAGGTGAGGGTCGTGGTGCGAGGTGGTAGGGTGGGGTTTTAGGGTTTGCGGGGGTATGAGAAGGCGAGGTGGTGGAAAGTGGGGATGGAAAGTGATGGTAGTGTAATGGCAATTTGGGTGGTGGTGGAGGGAGGCGGGTCTCAAGATCCTCCATTCGCGTCAAGAGATTATCCAAGGTCCTCGCAATTCGATTATTACGAGTTTCCATGGGAGCATATCTTCTCTCAAAAATCATTTTGACGTTAATTACGAGTTTTTATTTTTTTTACAATAACAACGGATAGAACGAATGAGGCTCTGATACCAATTGACGTAAATAACGCCAAATGGGTAATAAGAGGTAAATATCTCTCACGTCTCAACCCTCAATCAATAACTCTCCAAAATATAGAATGTCACAATGAGACTACAATAGGGGTATTTATAAGTGGGAAGTAGCTTAGGCTCCAAGAAATCATCTAATTACAAATGTACACCTATTAGCCTTTGCCACTTCCTTCGTATAATACCAAGCAAATAATTACTAAAATAAAATACATCAAAATAAGGAAAATAACAAAAATGCCACTAATGTCTAAAAATACTAAAAATAACCCCTAAACTTCTAATTCACATCTTGTTGCATGTGCAATATATAAAATATTTTAAGAAAATAAAATAAAACATTTTTCTTACTATCAGCACACAACCTAGGCAATTCTCTAGGACCCCAAGTTTGGAATAGTAAAATCTCTATATATAACACTACAAATGTATACTTTTGTAGAAGGAATAATTGAGTTCTTATTTAATTCACTAAAATTAAGCCTATAAAATGACGGTGACTTAGATAATATTATCTAAATCTTGAACAAACAGCATATCCTAAAATGTAGAGTGTAGTGATGTTAACAGTAAAGATATCTTTTTCAAGCTCAACAACATAATATATTTTGAGAAAGATGTAAAACTGTAATCAACATATTGAATTATTTGAAATAAACTGTTTTGTCCCAAATGTATATATTAGCTTATAAACATTATTTACAATATCCAATTCCTTTCTCGAAACAAGATTTTAGAAGGTGTAATTACTGAACGATTAATTTTGCATCTAACAAAAAAAACTTGAATGGTAAAAAAATTATAACTATAACTATATATATATATATATATAGTTATATATATATAGGAGAAGGCTCACCTACATCATGCTCTATACATCATCCATACATCACACCTAGTTATGACCCTAATTTTTTATTTTTATTTTGAAACTAACCTTCCATTAAACTCATGTTCAAAAAATTAGATCAAAATACATTTTGTAGTTATTTTTATAAAATTCACAAAAAACTGCTCAAAATACCCTATTTATAAGGGTCTGCGCCAACAGTTTTTTATGGATTTTTTAAAAATAGCTACAAAATGAATTTTGACCTGAATTTTTTGAATATGGGTTAATTGGAAGGTTAATTTCAATAGAAATATAAAAAAGAAGAACGGTTTCTTAGGGCCTAGAACTAGGTGTGATGTATACATTATGATGTAAGTGAGTTTATATATATATATATATAAAAAGTTGGGGCGCAATTAAAATTAACTCGATATATGTTAAGTTTGCACTGGATATTGACTGTATGAAAAGCGTTTGTTATAATAATCATAATAATAATAATAATAATAATAATAATAATAATAATAATAATAATAATAATAGTTATTTTTTAATAAAATAGCTACGTTTTATTAGTACCAAAGGGGTCCAATTAAAATTAGCCTAGGGCCCAAACTACTCTCGGGCCCAAATTGCTTAGGATTAAATTTGCAATTAACCCATATATAAATATAAAGAACCTTACATGATTAAGGAAATGTATGGGCATTCATATAAATTGTTGTAGAATCATTTTGTAAAAAAAAAATACATATTTTATATACTATGGGTAATATATAGTAGTGGGTAGTTTTAAATCATTAGTAGTTAGTTAGATGAGAGTGTTTTAGTCAATATTGGCAAACCAACACCAGCACCCTCTCCCTTATTATATAGTATAGATTCAGGAATGTAGTCAAGGGAAACGTATAAAAACTAAAAACTCCAAGGAAACTCCAATATAGCTCATTTTGATAAGCACGCACTGGTATTCATATGTGAAATGAATCTATGTGATAAATAAAAGCACAAGCTTGACAAGCTCAGATACACAGACAAGAAGATCATGTATAATGAAAGAAACTAACCTGCCAGCCAGATGTGGGCCTGATATCCTTGGATGGAGATTCAGGCGGATTATTATCCCTAGCATGCTCATTTTGAGTAGATATATAAAACAGCAACTCACCTAAAGCAGCCATAGAAAACCTCCTCACCTTTTCCTGCCTGTCCCTAAGGCCATCGGTTAATGAACCTAATATTCCAGAATTTGACAAATCATCATCGATAAAAGTAGAATGACGAATCAACAAGCCTATGAGTGAAGCAAGTTGAACGCGCAAAGCCGAAGCTTTAGACTGCCTGAGCATTTTGACAATAACCAGCATTATTGGTCCATTGGTCAATATATTTGCAGCATCGGCATTATTGCTTAACATCTCGAGGTATCGGATCACGTTTTGCTTCTCTCCCATAGCAGTGTTCCCAGTGAATATTGCTATGATCCTATTGGTGAGTGTATCCAGCTGGTCCTTTGACATTTTCATGAAATCAGATGCTGATGGTGAATCAAATGGAAGAGAAGGAAATGGCTCTGAACCTTTATCAGACTTTCTGCTGGGCATCACAGGTCTGACTGAGAGATCCGATGGATGCCAAAGCACCTGCAAGAGGTTAGGGGATGATTTTGAAGTATCAGAGTCAACCCCACATCCTGAACTATCATTAATCCTTTGACTCTTGATCTGTGGACTAGCACTTGATGGAGTAGCAGCTATCTCAATATGTTCTGAAGAAGACTCCTGGTCAAGTATTCTTGAGCCATCTGGGACAGCTAAATTAACCACGGGTGATGTATAATCCATCTCCTCTATTTTTCCATCACGCTGACTTGGAGTTAAAATATTTTCTCCAGGAGAACAAGTCGGGTTGTCAGGCCCATCAGCTTCGTCGTGTGTATCGTCCTCGGTATTCTCGTCAAAATCGAGCTCCATGTCAGTATTTTCGATCTTGACTTCAGCATCATTCTCAGAGCTATTAGGCAATGGCCTCCGGTAGTTCTCCTTCTCATTTTCCCTTTGCAAGTTCGATTTTGCTATTCTTGAAAGCCTCATAAGATTGACTCCCCTAGTATTACTCGAAGGCTCTTTCTGCTTTGTCTGAGTTTTTCGGCCACTGGATACACCCTTACCCCCCGGGGTGACATGCCCTCGAAATCCTACAGAATTCTCATCTTGTCTGGTTCCCGCTTTCAAATCCTTTTCACGATTTCTAGGTGGGGTCTTGTTTTGGAGAGGCTTGTTATCACCATTGCGTTCCGAGAGAGATGGTTTAGAAGAAAGATCTACCATATTAGTGAAAGCAGGCTGAGGGGGTAAGGGTAACGGAGTGAACTTTGTTCTCCAAAAAGCATGTTCACATATCTCAGACCACTGTATTCTTTCTGCTGGGTCCTTTACCAGAAGAGAACTGACTAGGTTAGCAAAAGGACGAGTTGGGGTGCCCGGAAGGGATGGTGTTGGATCTGAGAGGATTGAGTTTACTAATTGCGTAAATTCCTTTCCCACATAAGGAGGCCTCCCTGCATAGCACTCGTATAGCACACAACCAAGAGCCCAGAAATCAGAAGCATATGAATGGACACCTCCATCCTGAAACAACTCTGGAGCCATGTAACAAGGCGTTCCACGTTTGGCTTGTGGCAACTGAACAAGGACATTAATAGAGGGATTGAAAGAGAAGAAAGAAATCAAAATGTTGAGTAATTTGCAATAAAAAATTTTATTTGCGACAAGGATAAAATGAACAGAACCCCTGGAATTATTAAGTGGTCTGCAAATACCCCCTGTAGAACTAATAAGTTCCTAAAAATTGGCAAATAGCCCCTGAATAAATATTAAAAAATTTAATGACACAGACAGGTTTTTGCCACTTTTTGCAAATGTTCAGGGATATTTTTTATTGCACTTTTTTTCCAAAATGAAAAATAGTACAGGAAAAGACAATAGCTCTTTCTTATGTATGAGTATTTTGCATTTTGCCATTACAATAGTAACTGAACCAGTATAATGTGAGAAAATTGTTTAGAAACCCACCTGGGAAGAAGACGTTTTAGATATATCACTCAACTTTCTTGATAATCCAAAATCGCATAGCTGCAATAAGGGATCAAAGGGAAGTCTTTACACATGGGAAGAAAATAATGGTGATAGCACAAGAACAATATAAAGAAATGGTGGGGAAATACCTTTGTACGTCCATTTTCATCCAATAGGATATTTGATGGTTTTAAGTCACAGTAAATGATTCCCTTTGAATGCAAAAACCTGACAGTTACCAAAATACACTCAAAGATTAAACATGTTCCATATCCAAGAAACCATGGAAAAACAATACTAAAGATAAAAGGCAAGGGTAATGAGTGCTTCTTACTGCAAAGCTCTGAGTAGGTCGCGAGCAAGATCATGTATTGAATCTTCAGGAAGCTTACCATCCTGCAAGTCAGTCATCAAAGTAATAACCAAATCATCGACATGAATTAGCGATTGTATGGGATTTGCAATGATAGAACAATGAAGCAGAAGTTCTATATAATTTCGGGAAGTCATCATAATAGATTTCTAATAATATATTACAGCATGATGGATTATAAGACCACACATCGTCTGCTATCATTGCATTAGCACTAAATTTATTATACAATTTTACTGATAAAGATTTTTTTTCTATGGTTAACGAATTAATGTGAGGGGAGGGAGAGAGAGAGAGATGCTATAGAAAGATGCCCAGTGCCTGAACCTTCCTTCCCAATCCAAATTCTAACAGTAACCACCATCTCCCACTGCTTTTCCTAGCAACCACCCAACCCTATGCAGCTGTCGTGAAATAAGCAGGAGATTCTGATAACTTCCCTATACCTTCACTCCCTCGCCCCGCCTATGCCCCTCGCCTCTTCCGCTACCCAACCCAAACCAGCGAGCATGACGATGTTATTTTGGTTGAAGGAAAGTCTCCTCAAATTCCCCGAGTCCCAATTGACACTCGTTCCGCCATATCAGCTCCAGTCGACCCCAACTCTTTAACCGCAACAGCAGTCGTCGATTGCGAGATTGGTTTCAGCATCCTCCACCTTCACGGCGATCTCCCATGCTTTTGGTGATTTCGGGGACGAAGTTCGACTATGAGCCCCCGGATGAATTGTGTGATGATATCTGCCCCATGCATGAGAGACATATCCGCAACATGAATAGGTTCAGATGATTTGTTTTCGGATTCCACTCCTATGGAGATTCGTTCCCCGCAGACCAATCCATATGTCCGGGTTGAGCAACAGGCGTGCTCCATTTGGTTCAACAAAGGGCATTTGACAAATGATTACCCCCAACAAACCGCCAAGTAAGAGAAAACACAGCCCACAATCCGCCAGAAAGGGCTGTGCCTAAGGGGAGATAGAGGTGCGCCCATGGAGATGTTGACGTATGCTCCGACGAAGAAGAGGAGCCTGAGTTCAATGTTGCCTACAACAATCCCGATCACTAATCCGCATCTTGAAACTTGAAACTTCTCGAGAAGAGCCTCCATAGGGACATCCGAGTCAATGTTTTAAAAGGCGCGAGGCGGAGTTGAGGCGTTCTGTCTTTGTGAGGCGAGACACAAGCCTCCATTTTTTTCAAAAAAATCTCTACGAATGATATAAAAATAAAAACTAAATAAGGAACAAAGTATGTATCATATCTATCATGAAAATAAAATGTGTAAAGTCGATCCCACAACACAATATAAATAATAACACCATCATATCATCATCATAATGCATATTCTACCATTAAGACAAACATAATTAAAACCATAATCCTCAAGGGCAAGATAGTCATCATCACCATCACCAAATCATAATAAAAAACAATGGATCTAGCAATGGATCATCAAATCGTCACTATATAATAAGTAGTAAATCATCGGTATCCAATGGCCGAGAAAATGGATAATATGCTTCATCTCCGCCCCCATCCCATCATCATCGCTTAAAGGATCATCCATGGAATTAAAAATAAATAAATAAATAAAAACTTTCAAAAACTAAGAAAAACACGAAAAAAATAGAGAGATCAAGAAGAAATTTTGAATGTTGAAAAGGAAGAAGGGAAATTAGTTGTTGATTGAGGCCGGAAGAAAGAAATTTGATCTCCGGTGGAAGAAAAAAATTTGGTGCCCAGTGACCCGCTTTGACCATACAATTAGTGAGGCGTAAGCCTCAACCGCCCCTTAAGGTGGAACGAACCAAGGCATAAGCCTCAACCAAATACCCAAAGGCGTAAGCCTCAAGGCTTCTTCCACCCGCCTCACTTCGAGGCGAGCCTCACCATGTCTTTTAAAACATTGATCCGAGTTGACATGCCAACTTTCGACGGCCAAAAGGACCCTGATTCATTTATGAATTGGATAAATTCGATAGAAAAAGTGTTTCAATACAAAAAATCTTCGGGCTCAAGTGTAAACAACTTGCGTCTCCCATATCATCATATGAACGCGAACTTTTCATGAGAGTTTGGGCCTTCGATAGTTCTCCTCCTCACATAACTACATGAGCAATTCCAATTTTTGTGCATCTGCGAGGCTTTACAAAAGAGTGAGGAGCTGCACATAGGGCACTACATACATGGTCCTCATCCACGCCTCCTGCACGAGTTGGGCCTCTAATGCATCCCCACCATCAAGAGTGTAATGTGGAGGACTATCTTCAACACGAATGGGTAGTAGATAAGACCTCAAGCTCCACAAATTGAGATTAAGGCGGCAAAGGCCGCCAAGACTATGGACTCTGGTTACATTCAAGTATTTTAGATGTGGGCAGTTGGTGAGGGAGACCAGGAGCTCGAGGAGATTCAGGACAAACCTATCCTACCAAACGCTTGTTACCCGCATCATACATCTGGAGATTGACGGCATGCCACTTTGAGTTCGCGAGCGAACACTTATTGAAGGGGAATGTGATGTAAATAAAGGGAATTATATGTAGAATTATCTTCCCAATTTCCGTATTCCTTTTCTTTTAACTTTAGATATTATTCTATAGTTAGTTTAGAATGTAGAAACTTCCACTGTGACGGCATTGCATGTCACTTTCCTGATGACATCACAAAAGACCAGCACATCTTTTTCGTAGTATGAATATGTGAGTAATATTCATTTAACCTCTCCTTATATGTTGTAACCCCTTTATTAGATAAAGATCACTAAATATATTAAAAAGAGTTTATCTTGGTTTGTGTGTTTTTCTTATTAGTGTCATCGAAGAGTGAGGGTCAGTACACAAAGATTTAAGGTCATTTCTTCAAATTGCTCTCCATTTCTAAATTCATAGCCTTCGCGATAGCTTCATCGATGTTACCTACCAAATAAAAGGCATGTTCGGGAAGACCATCTAATTCTCCGGAAAGGATCAATTGAAAACCTCAAATTGTTTCTGCTAGACCAACATATTTCCCTAGAGAACCGGTAAATACTTCTGCTTTCGAATATTATAGTGGGTTGAGTCTAAACCTCGCAACACGTAAATATATTTCTTTGCATAGAAAATATTCATATATCAATATCTTTTTCTTCATTGAAGCCTGTCATGTCAATATCAAGAATATTGTGTATCATTCCATCATTTTGTGACACTTCATGCAAGCGTAGCATAAACGTCTTTTTTCTTCAAAAAAGTTTTACGAATAACAATAATATTCAATCTCCCACAATCGGTCCATAAATTGTCTTTTGTTAAATTGTTCATTAAACAATTTCAATAGTCGTAAATAATGATTTCACACCACAACCTTCACCCCTACTTGCACGACTACAAGCTAACTCACGAAATCGACTGTATTGCCATATATAACAAGTTCCAATAGAATAAAATAAGAGCAAGTATATCAAGTGCCTTCTGGATGTCTTGCAATGTTTAAACCAGTCTTTTCCTTATTCTTATAGTCACAAGGCTCCCGAAAGGGACTACATTCTTTCATATGCGTCGTTAGAGTGGTTGTAAGTTGTCATTAAGAAAAACAAACTTAAGGATCTGTGACACCGACTGCTACAGGACAGGAGGGCAAGTAAAGAAAGATCAAGGTTTTTAACCTTGGTGAGTAAAATAAAGACTCCAACCTTTAGTCGGCTTTCGATACCATATGTAAAGTAAGATCCTCAAACAACATCATTACAAACCTTAAATGAGACATGATCACTCTACAAAGATAACTCATTTATGTCACCTCAACCCCAAACAACCCACCTTCGAGCCCTTTTCAGACAAGCAAAATCACTTATCATTTGATGCACCACCTGGCACACAAGTTAAATTCATGCTAATATAGCTACAAGACCCCTCAAAGCCAACGACCCAAATCATCCTTAACCCACTACAAATAACATGTGCCCACTTCATTACTAAGGGTCCAAACTTTCACCAACCTAGTATTCCATAACTCTAAAAAAAATACATTAAACCCTTAATTAAGGGACACTCAAGAACATTGTCTCATAACCTCATCACCTTCACAGTCAGCAGTAACCTTATTCTTGTAGCCTCCCCTTTGATTCACCATTTTATCCGTAACCCCATAAGTTAGTGCTTTGACTGTTTTCTCTCACATGCTCTAACGTTGTGTCTACTCTCTCACCCTTCATTTCATAACTCTTGGGAGCTCTCTCATTGTGCTACATAGGGGTGGAAAAACGGGTCAAGAGGTCATGTTTTTACACGATCCGACGCGACACGATAAGAATTCAACGGACCCGAACACAACACGACACAATAACGTGTTTTTTCCTTATACCGAACTCGACACGTTAAAAACACGACACAATAAGTAAATACGGTTCGATTGTACACGATTAGATTAGATCCGACCCAACACAATACGATTGGACACGATTAGACCACTTAGGAGGAATTAAAAAAATAGTGGGTCTAAATAGTGGGTTGATAATGGGTCTAAATTGAGGTCGATAGTGGGTCTATATAGGATTTATATCGTGTCCTTAATTGGATCACTATCATGTCCTTATCGAGTCAATTTTGTGGCGAAAATTGGACACGAACACGACCCGTTAGCGGGTCCAAAAACCCAGACCCGAAGACGAAGACCGTGTCAATTTCGTTTCATTTCGTGCCGTGTTATCGTTTCTTTCCCAAAATTGCCACCCCTAGTGCTACAATATACGCATGCTCCAAGATGGGATACATATCGGCTCTTAATGAGAATTTCGCTTTAATCTCTACCCAACATTCACTAGTCTCCTACGCTTAGACTTACCAAAAGCTAGTAAGAAGGAAAAAGGTAATAAAGCCTCAAAATAATAAAAATAAATGGTTCTACAGTTATAGAATAAATTAAACCTCTCTAACGATAGTCAAATATGTTATGAAAGAGTGAAACAGTATGCTTTGACAGTAAGATATAAGACTGGATTGTAAGTTGAAATTGGTTTATTAACACAAGCAGACAAAGACTCAATTAAGTCAACTAGTACACAGTGACAGATTCAAAAAACTCATGATACGATTATTGCTTGATTTGGACATGGCTCAGGTCGATTCATCGCTATTGTAGCTGAAACAGCTGAAATAGCGGCAACTCATAGAGTTAGATTTAACACATTGTCAGATTGAAGTCATTTGGGGCAAATCAGTTTTGAATGTAGTTAGTTGTTAGACATGTCAGCAGTCTTAGTTAGTTAGAAAGCCCGTTTGTGATTGGTGGATTGTAAGTCGGTTAGTTAGATAGAGAGCTTGTTTGTGAATGGTGGATTGTAAGTCGGTTAGAAGTTAGTCAATCAACTGATTCAAATTGTATAAATGTATCGATTGGCCATTGTAACAGTTCAGTATTTGGAATTGAAATAATATTTATTTCTCATCTTTCTCTTAATCTTTTCTCTTTATTTCTCTCTGTGTAATTCTGTCTCTCTCTCAATTTTAGGGGTGGGCACGGTCCGGTCCGGTCCGGGTTTTGCCTATTTTTTGGACCGGACCGAATATTCGGTCCTCAATTTTTTTGGACCGAGACCGGACCGATTAATTCGGTTAACCTACTAATTCGGTCCATGCTTTTTTCGGTCCGGTCCGGGGTAAAATTCGGTCCTGACCCTATTTTATATATATGTACATTTTATGAATGTTTTTATCTATTTTTCTCACAAATATATATACAAAAAAATAATACTCGAAACTCCAAGTGATATTTAGATTGGTTTTTTTAACCCAAATAAAAAAATGTCTATACATATATAAAAAGTTCCAAATTAAATTCATAAGTTATATACATTAATTCAAAAACTATACATAAGAAACACAATAACATTATTTTTATTATATATATATGGGAATCGGTTCGGTCCGGTCCAAATCGGTCTTTTAATATAGTGGACCGCGGACCGGACCGGTTTAATCGGTTTTTAGTTTTTGTGAACCGATTTTCGGACCGATTTCAAAATAGCCTTGATTTTTGGGTCGGTCCGGTTCGGTCCAATCGGTCCATTCGGGTCGGTCTTTTTTTTGTCCACCCCTACTCAATTTTGTTCTATCATCTCATTCTCTCAATTCACTAACAATTACAAGTCAGATCTTGAAGAATCTGACAAATTGGTATCAAAGTCGTTAAACCTGGGTAAATCTAAGAAGAAAATGGCAGAAACGCCGCAGATGCAATACAAAAGAAGTGTTGAAAATAAGATCCAAGAAATTCAGAAAAGGCAAGAGCAACATGAAATCTCCATCCAAAAATCATTGGAGGCTATGTTATCCAACATCACTGGCCAGTTTAAGAGACTGGAGGATCGAATGGAGTTTCAAAACCAGACTGCCGAATTGAATCTCAATCGAGCATTCTTGGAGAGAGACCCAACAGAGATGCAGCTTCTGATAACAATGGCAATGATAGAAGACGAAATTACTACAAAGACCCAGGAATAAGCAAGTATAAACTTCCCAAACTGGATTTTCCAAGTTTCATGGGGAAGATGCGAGGGGTTGGATAAAGAGGAGCCATAGATTCTTTGCTGTCAATCCTATATTGGAAGAAGAAAAAGTAGGGTTTGTGACCGTCCATTTGGAAGGGAGCACTGAGACACGGCTGCAATCCCATTATGAAAGTTTATAAGGGGTCTTGTAGGAAGAATTTGTTAAAGCTATTAGTGCAAGATTTATGGGTCCTGATCAAGGTGACATCATAGATGAATTCAGTAAACTCCAGCAATTGGGGACAGTGGACGAGTACCGAGAGAGGTTTGAGGAGGTGCAATCGTTAGATTTGGCCAAAAACAAAGGATTGGGTGAGTCTTATTTTGTGTCTAGTTTCATTAGTGGCTTAGCAACTTAAATTAAGGTCCATGTCAAGATGTTCAAACTAAAAGAATTGAGTGATGCCATTGAATTGGCCAAATTACAAGAAGCAGCACTGGAATTTAAGAAACCAAATCAAAGAACAGTAGCAACAAACCCAATTTCAAACTCAAAACATGGCAACCAAGAAGTAGCAACTCTTTCTCATCAACCCCCAACACTGAACCAAATTCTAGTTCCAACCCCAATTCAACCCCATCAAAACCATGGTGCCTACCAATACCACTAAAAACCCTAACCCTAATGGAAATTATTTCACACCCATCAAGAAAATAAACCCAGCTGAAATGCAAAGCAGAAGAGAAAAAGGTCTGTGCTATCGTTGTAATGAACCTTATCCATGGGGACACATATGCAAGAAAATGAACATCTATATGCTTAGTACTAATGAAGAAAGAAACCAATGTCAACACTGTAGAAGAAAGACAGCTTAAGCTAATTTTACCACAACCAGAAAGGGAGACCGGAGTTGATATGGTCATATCCTTGCAAGCACTCTCAGGCAGCCCATCCCATCGTACCCTTCTGTTAAATGGGACAATCAAGAATCAAGAAATCACTGTGTTAGTGGATATCGAAAGCTCCCACAATTCTTTAGATCCATTGACTGCCAAATAAATTGGGTGTGACATTCAAAACACCACAAAAATGGTGGTCACAGTTGCAGATGTTGGCCAAACCAGCAGTGTTGCCAAATGCTCAAATCTAACTTAGACCTTTGAAGGAATTTCATTTGAGTCAGAAGTGAGGTTGCTACCCCTAGGGGTTTGTGGTATGGTATTGGGAGTACAGTGGTTAAAACAAATAAGTCCTATGCTGATGGGCTTCAATCAGTTGAAACTTACGTTCGTAAAGGTTGAAAAGTTGGTGACACTTTATGGGTGAATAGAAGAAGCACAACTCAAATTCATATATACCAGGGCATTAGAGAAGCTATGCAAGAATCAGAAGGAACTCATTTAAGACAATTGTTTGCAACAAGTCCTATACAAAGTGAGGTAACTAATCCCACGTCACTCATTCCCATCTTAGAAAAATTTAAAGATGTATTTCAAGAACCAAAAGGGCTACCCCCTTAAAGAGCTTATGATCATCATATACCCTTGAAAGAAGGTGCAGAACTGATGAGTGCTCGACCATACAGATACCCCTATGTCCAAAAGACAAATAGAATAGATTGTTGGTGAGATGCTAAGCTCAGGAGTAATAAGGTCCTCATGTAGTCCTTTTGCATGTGCGGTATTGTTGTTTAAAAAGAAGGACCCCGCTTGGAGACTATGTATTGATTACAGATGTCTCAACAACCTTACTATAAAGAACAAATTTCCTATACCGGTAATAGAAGAACTCTTGGATGAACTGCATGGAGCATATGTTTTTTCAAAGCTTGACCTAAGGGCTGGCTATCACCATATTAGAGTCCATGAGCACAACATCCCTAAAACAGCCTCTAGAACCCATGAAGGCCACTATGAGTTCCTAGCGATGCCATTTGGGCTCACTAATGCCCTTGCATCATTCCAAGCATTAATGAATTCAGTTTTTAAACCATACGTAAGAAATTTGTGCTTGTATTCTTTGATGACATTCTCATATACAAAAAAAAATTAACAGACCACCAACACCATCTTACCCTCACACTGAACCTACTTAAGACACAAACTATTTGCTAAAGAATCAAAATGTTCATTTGGGCGGAGCAAATTAGAATATCTAGGTCATATAGTAACCGGTGAAGGTGTAGCTACAAATGCCTCAAAAGTGGATGCAATGGTGAACTGGCCCCTCCCAAAAAAATATAAAGAGCTTGAGAGGTTTTATGGGCTTAACTGGTTACTATAGAAAGTTTGTGCAGGGCTGTGAAAACATTAGCAGACCTCTCACTGATATGCTGAAGCAAGGAATGTTTAAATGGACCCCTCAAGCCACTCAGTCATTCGACAAACGGAAAGAGGTTATAAGCGAGCCCCCACTACTTACACAACCTAATTTTGACAAGCCATTTGTTTTGAAGACTGGTGCTAACAATGATGGCATTGGAGTTGTATTAATGCAAGAAGGCAAACTCGTGGCTTACATCAGTAAAGCCCTTCCTCCTAGAAAAGGGGGCCTATCCACGTATGAGAAAGAATTATGGGCTCTTGTATATGCAATTGAAAAATGGAGACAATACCTCTATGGCCACCATTTTGTAATCAAAATTGACCACCAAAGACTAAAGTATCTTTTAGAACAAAAACTCACCACTATGATTCAACAGAAGTGGCTTACGAAACTATTGGGTTCTGACTATGAGATCACCTATAAGAAAGGTAGTGAGAACAAGGTTGTTGATGCCCTCTCAAGAAGAATGGGAGACCGTGTCAATTTGTTTAACTTTCTACTCTACAATCCTCATGGTTGCAAGAGATTCACAACAGCATGGAAGGTGATGAATTGGCACAATATGAGGTAAACTACACATCAATGGCCAAAAATAAAATCAAAACAAATTTTAGAGAGAGAAAGAAAAGATTTCTTATATTCAAAATGGGGTCTATCTCAAATGAGGCTTACATGGGGTATTTAAAGGGGGAAGGTAGTTTAGGCCCTAGGATAAAGATTTAATTACAAGTATGCCCCTACGAGCCTTTACTACCCTCGCCTCTAGATACTAAAGCAAAAGAAAATAAAATGACAAAACAAAATAAAAGAAAATAACAAAAAAGAAAATAAAAATGACAAATAAATCTCAAAAAGGTGCCCATTTCTATCACTCTCCCCCTCTTAAAATTAAGCTCGTCCTTGACCATTCAAAACAATTGGGGACTCGTGTGAAAAATCCAAAAACATGTGCCAAAAAGAGAAATAGAAACTTGTGGGGGCCAAAATGAATTTTCTGAAAATTTGAGAAAGAATCCATTCTTTTGTTTTGCTCTTTTATCTTCTCAATCTCTCTTGCTTCTCTCATACCAACCTTAGTAGGCTTCCCCCCGGTCAAAAATCAGTCTTTCAGTGCTATTATGAGGGTCTTGGGGTGGTTTGGCCTGGGCAGCAGGGTTTTGGCCAAAAGGAAGTGGCCGGAGTGGTTTAACGGCAACTGGAGGTGGGATCTGGCCAGATCCAAGTGGTGCAAGGGTGGATTTGGGTTGTTTTGGGGCTAGGGTTTGGATCAGGGCACTAGAGGTTGGGTTTTGAGTAAAGGCGAGTCGAGTTATGGAGATTCTGTGTTCGGGTGGGCCAGGATTCTAGTCGGCAGCGGGTGGGAGGGTCTTTGGGTTTGGTCGAAGGTTTTTTTGGGGTCGGGTTGACAGGAGAAGTGGTCGGGCAAGGGGTGGGGGTCGAGGGTTTGGTCAGCGAGGTAGATTAGGGAGTGAGGTGGTCGGTGGCAACAGGGGGGTTGTTGGGGTGGTAGGCAGGGCTAAGAGGGTAGCCCCGGTAGTGGGTAGCGACGGGTAGGGTTACGGTTTGGTGGGGTAGGCTAGGATTTTGGATTTTGGAGGAGATAAATTGGAAGAGGATATCAAACTTCTCGTGTAACTCTTTCTTCAATTTGTTGTTTGATTTTTTGGGAAGCCATTGATTGTAGCGTACAATTTGTTTGATAAACTACACATCGATATACCAAAAACCAATGTTGGAACGACACCCGCTCTGATACCAATTTGACGTAAACTACACGCCAATAGCCAAAAATAAAACCAAAACAATTTTTAGAGAAAGAAACAAAAGATTTCTTATATTCAAATGGGGTCTATCTCAAATGAGGCTTACCTGAGGTATTTAAAAGGAAAAGGTAGCTTAGGCTTTGAGCTAAAGATCTAATTACAAGTATGCCCCTAAGAGTCTTTACTACCCTCACTCGTAAATACTATAGCAAAAGAAAATACAATAACATAACAAAAGAAAAGAAAATAAAAATGACAAATAAACCCTAAAAAGGGACCCATTTCCATCACAACAAGTGATGGTTAAACTGGTCCAAAAGTCTGAAAACATTCCCACCTATTCAATATCGAACGGCACCATCAGATATTATAATAGGCTTTATGTGGGTAGTAATGGTACACTAAGACAGTCTATCATTCAAGAGCTTCACAATAATGCTACTGGAGGTCACTCAGGCAAGAAAGCCACTTTGAAAAGAATTGAGCAACAATTATTTTGGCTTACTATGAAACAAGAAGTGGAATTCGCAGTTGCCTCTTGTGAGGTTTGTCGGAAAAGAAAAAGTGAAAGCGTGCCCTATCCTGGCCTTTTACAACCCGTGCCCATCCCTATGCAACCTTGGGAGGATATTTTAAATGGATTTCATTGAAGGACTTCCCCACTCGGAAGACAAAAGTGCAATTTGGGTAATCATTGATACACTTACCAAATATGCCCATTTTATTCCATTAACTCACCCTTATACAGCAACCTCTATTGCCCAAATTTTCTTTGACACAATCCATAAACTTCACAACCTACCTAAAACCATTGTCTCCGATAGAGACCCTCTCTTTCTTAGCTAATTCTGGGCACACCTATTCAAATTATTGAGCACTAAACTTCATCATTCAACTTCCTATCACCCTCAAACAAATGGCCAAACAGAAAGACTCAACCAATGTGTGGAGAACTATCTCAGATGCATATGTTTTCTAATGGTTTTCTAATGCTGAAATGGTTTTCTAATGCTGAGTGGTGGTATAATACAACCTTTCACTCTAGTTTACAAACCACCCCATTCAAAGCTCCATATGGTTATAACCCCCCACATCTTGCTATTCCCCAACACCCTCATTCTTGTAACCCAAACCTTAACGGATTTATGGAAGAACGGGATTTTGCAATCCAACTCTTAAGAGAGAGGTTACAATAGGCTCAGCATCGTATGAAACCCTATGCTGACAAAGGAAGGATGGAAAGAGAATTTACAATAGGTGAGTGGATGTACTCAAGGCTCCAGCCCTATAGGCAGACCTCAGTTGCTATGAGAAAACACCACAAGCTATCCCCTAAATTCTGCGGGCCCTATCAAATCAAAGCAAAAAAGGGAAAGGTTGCTTACGAGCTGCAATTGCCTGACAATGCAAGTATCCGCCCAATTTTTCATGTTTCGCTGCTCAAGAAACGAGTTTGTGCACAGATAACTCCCATCGCTGAGCTACTACCGACAAACGAGGCAGGTCAAGTCATTGTTGAGCCTGTTGCCATCCCAGATCGCAGACTAGTACGAAGAGGATCAGTTCCAGTCACCCAAGTTTTGGTCCAATGGTTCAATAAATTGCCCAGTGATGCCACGTGGGAGAATTATGATGATATGTTGCGCAAATTTCCTAATTTTGATCCTTGAGGGCAAGGATTTTTTCGAGGGGAGGCATTTGTCAGATTGAAGTCATTAGGGGTAAATCAGTTTTGAATGCAGTCTTTGTTAGTTAGAAAGCTTGTTTGTGATTGGTGGATTGTAAGTCGGTTAGTTAGATAGAGAGCTTGTTTGTGAATGGTGGATTGTAAGTCGGTTAGAAGTTAGTTAGCCAATCAACCGATTTAAATTGTATAAATGTATCAATTGGCCACTGTAACAGTTCAGTTTTTAGAATTGAAATAATATCTCTCTCATCTTTCTCTAATCTTCTCTCTATTTCTCTCTCAATTCTGTTCTATCATTTCATTCTCTCAAAATTCACAGACAATTACAAGCCAAATCTTGAAGAATCTGACACACGTAATGACGGGCTGAGACGAATAGAGAGCTATGAGGAGATGGAGACAACCCTCAATCCTTTGAACCATTGACCTCCGACGAACATTCAAATATTCTCCCTTAAAGACTTTGGAGTTGCTCTCAAAGCTTTGACATCACCAACCCCCCTTGACAACCAAAGGGCTGCACTCAAATCTTCACAGCTGAATGGCCTTAATAACTGCACTCGAATCTTCTCTTGAACGATTCCTCTCTCACTATCAGCCTGCCTTTGTTATATTTTCACAGTGGATTCTATCAAATAACCATATAATTATTTGGTGTTCACGAGAAGTCTCTACTGGTGAAAAGATGTGCTTCTGTAATGGTGGATTTGACGATAGGATTGGTGTACCAGCTACGCCTAACATGTGAAGTGGGTTCATATGGATATTTTACTAAGCCTGGAACACAGTCATGAAGTTAAGATTACTAGAAATTACTATGCATACATTCAAAGAAATTGCACGAACGACTGGGTTGATCAAGAAAACAGATTTGTGAAAAAGAAAAGGGAAAAAAAAAAATTGAAGTGGATGGTTTAACAAGACAGGTATTAGATACCTGTTGCAATAAGGTCATGAGATCTCCTCCAACGCAATATTCCAGAACCAGCCACAAGTGAGCAGAAGTTTCATACCTAATATGTAAATTTAAAAGAGAAAAGGAATTAAAGAATCAATCCAACTAAATTTAAAACTACTATTACAAGATCATTTAAGACAATAATCATTAACAGAAATGACGACTTCTTACACCGATCAAAACAGATGAAAACTTGTAACCATCTTAGAAAATATTAAAAAAAAAATCTCCAAATCAAGGGAACTTACCAGGAATAAAATTTTAGCACATTTGGATGGTCTAGAGAGTGAAGAATTCTAACCTGCAGTAAAGGAGAAAGAAAAAAATCAACAAGCCACAAATTAGATGCCACAAACACTCTAATCCCAGATGAATTTGTATTTTAAGTCAGTTGTCACGATGATAGCTCTCATTTAATTAGAAATAATATGAAAAGATCAAGTCATTGAATATGCTTGGCCAATCGATAGAACAATTCCATATACTCCCTCCGTCCCAAATTAAGAGTCCATATTTTTATTATGTATAGATTAAGGATACGCTCAATCAATGGTCAAGATTAACTCTTGTTCACCAACATAGAACTTGGTTCGTTGATTATATCCAAAAATGGAAAATGGACCCTTTATTTGGGACAACCCGAAAAGGAATAATGGACTTGTGATTTGGGATGGAGGGAGTAATTCACTTGAAGCAATTAGGTTTTTTAGTCTACTGCAGCTCTGGCAGCCAGACAAATCATCAGTGAAGGCAAGAAGCACATGAGTAAGTAAACTAACCGCCTGACCTCTGAGCCAGAGGGCGAAGAGAAAGACAACATTGACCAATTGTTAACATCTTGTTTACATTTAAAACATTACAAAATTGAAATGTTATTATGACATTGAGTATCTACGTTCAGCCATACACTGTGGTAAGTAAGTTTGCCTCGCACTGAGGGTCCGTTTGACAACCCAATTCCAAGCCATGGAAATGGAATTGGAAGGCGCAATTAAAATTGACCTTCCAATTCCAATTCCAAGCCTTGGGATTGGCTTGCCAGACGGACCTGAATAAATTTAAAAAAGTGTTCACTTTTTTTCAATATTTGATCCAGGGACAGAGATAAAAAAAAAAAAAAGGGAAATCAAGCTGACTGTTGGATTTTCCCCTTTCTGAGAACTTCTAAAATGGATACTTTATATGTAGTCGCATAAAATATAAATCAAACGAAGCATTCTAAGCTCAAACACTGCTACAGATCAAAATACCTAAAATTTAGACGCTAAGGAATATCAAAAATTGCACATAAATCTGAATTTGAAATATCAGTCAATTTCACATAAATCCACATCACAGACAATAGAGAAAGATGGAGTGTGTTTACTTCTTGCAGAATTTTGCTCTTGTGCGATTTATCGACGCTCTTAATAGCAAAATAGTCGAGACTCTTCTTCTTTCGGCCCTTATATACAGTCTGCACATATAATATAAATGTGTTTGTAAATAGGATTGTGAAACAAGCTCGTAAATTAGGGAGAAGAGAAGAGTTTACCGAGTATTTTCCGCGGCCGATGGCTTCGTAGATGTGGTAATGATTCATAATCGTTGGCTCAGATTTTAGGATTTTGTATCAAATATCAGAGACACTTGGAGGTGGATGTAATACAGATTCGGCTGGGGAGAGAGAAAGAGACGACGGGCGGGAACATAAGCCTGCTTCAAAATTACAAAGGTTTAAAATACGAAGTCGCATCAATTATTGTAAATTACACACTGTTGCCAAAAAGTTGTACCGGCTGGTTTTTATGTCAAACCTTATGATTAATTAATTAATAGATTTTTAGTGTTTAGTCCTTTAATAAAATGTTTTGAACTTTTTCATCGGGTCAAAAAAATAAAGTTAAATGATTAGAAGTCTGTATAAATATTTTTTTCATTCATTTTGTTATGTCTAGTTTGGTTGTGCAAATTGTTTGATTATGTAAATTGATTCATTGTGAATTAGTGAATTTGAAATGAGTTAAATTCAATTTTACACAATGTTTGGTAATTTGAAATTGATGTTGAGGTTCTATGAAAAAAAGATAAAAACAAATCAAGAGGGAGAGGGGGAGGGAAGGAGAGAGGAGGAGAGGGAGGGGGGGCATGCAGTTTATGTGACTCCTATTTCAAATGGATTCATTTCACGTTTTTTTGTGAAATGATTCAATTTCAGATTTTGCACGTGAGTTAAAATGGGGCAATTAATGAATCCTTTCATTAATGAACCCAAATACAATTAATGGGTCAATTTATTTATGATCCAATTTATAATTTTGGGACAACCAAGCGGGACCTTAACGATTGACAGTTTTTCCAATATGCTATAGCATCTTATCTTTCTTCTTTTCACTTTTGTCAAACACCTTCATTCTCTTCAATAACTTCAGATATTTTTCTTCTTTTCACTTTTGTTCAACCAGTTTTGTTCTCTCCAATAAAGAAGGTATCAGTTCGTTTGAAAAAATCAATTATTATCTCTTATGTTTAACCCAGATTTACCTTTGCATTAATTCGATCATTTATAAGTTATACTTGTTATCAAGAAATATTTTGCATGTCGATCAATTAAAATAAGTTTGTGTATTTTTTTTCGATTAATCAAATCATTGTAATTTTGTAATTCATATGCTGAATCGACTCGAATATTGAATGAATGATTTGATTGTGTGTTTTTATAATTTTATATGAATATATTTTGACTTTGTGTTTTGATTTTGTAACAAGTTGTGTATGTATATGTTTTGATTGTGTCTTCATGTGTGTTCATGTATGTGTGTACTTTATGTATATACCTCACAAAAAAATTGCAGTAAAGTACACGTAGTTTGATATAAAGTACGCGTGAATTTCTAATGATTAATTCTCATTTGTATTTTGACATTATTTTGACATAATGTTAATGTGCATTTAGTTTGTTACTGTTGACTCGTGACTTAATAGACTTGTCATGTATTAGTTGGTCATGTGTTTGTAGATCCGCACCAGCGGCATTGACCAATCTTAAGGTTTAACAAAAGTACAGTCATTTCTATATACCTCACGGGAAAATTGCAGTAAAGTACACGTGAATTTATAATGATTAATTCTGATTTTGTGTTTTGACATTAGTTTGGCATAATGTTAATGTCCATTTACTCTTTTACTTTTGACTCATTACTTAACAAATTTATCATGTGTTAGATGAGCGTGTGTTCGTGGGTCCGCACCAGCGGGATTAACCAATCTTGGAGTTTAACAAAAGTACAGTCATTTGTATATACTTCACAGTAAAATTGCAATAAAGTACACGCATTTTGATATAAAGTACACGTAAATTTCTCTTTTAATCTCATTTTATTTTTTATTTTAATTTGGCATAATGTTAATGTCAGTTATGTTGTTACTTTGTTTCATGACTTAATATACTAGTCATGTCTTAGTTAGGCATGTGTTTGTAGGTCCGCACCAACGGCATTAATTAATCTTGAGCTCTAACAAAAGCATTTTCTGTTTTATTTTAATGCATGTCATAATGAAAAGTTGTAGGATTGCCCGGTGTTGTTATTTGGATAATATGACTTGCATTTAAATATTTGAGGACAACTCATTAGATTTCATGTGCAATGAGTTATGTAGCAGGTTTATGGATTTGAAAGTTATATCTTTTTAATTGAAGCACTGCTTTGGAGATGAAAGTCGAGTCATTTTGGTTTGTGATAAAGATGTTCGTTGTATGTTGCGGTCTCAAATGATTCTCAGAGTTGATTTTATTTGGATATATGTCTTTGATTCCCCAGCTTTGGCCACTAGTACAATTCACGAACAGGTTGAATTCACGTATAGAATTCGTGAACGGGTTGACCGCAGTTATGCAAGTTGTGAGAGGGTTGAATGCAGTGGTACAAGTCGAGAAAGGGTAGATTATATATCATCAACCACTGCGATTGATATTAGTAGTAAAGTTAAAAATGATGTTTATATTAGAGGTGTGGACCCGAGTACGTCAAAAGTTTATCTCTCCAATGATTGGAAGACATATATTAGTCATGAATAGAAGTGTTTCGAAGGAAGTGTGGTTGAGTTTCGGGATAAGTTGCGAAAGTATGATGTTGAGGTTGGTTTCAAGTATATATATTTGAAGAATGATAAAACTCGGGTGACAGCAGAGTATTCTAAAAGGACTACTAAGAATTACACGTGGCGAGTTCATGCATCATTATCAATAGTAAATGGTTACTTTTATATAAGAAATCTGAACAATGAGCATACTTGTAGGGGTGTATATCGTAGTCCGTCAAGAAAAATGATGGACTCCAAATTGGTTTCGACAGTGCTTGCTGATACGCTAAGGGATAAATCGTTATTGAGACCAATTGATGTAGTTAAAGATATGAAGAAGAACTACGGTCTTGATATAGGATATCATCATGCATGGCATGGGAAAGAGATGGTTGCTACTGAGTTGTATGGTGATGAAAAAGTTTCCTATGCATTAATCAATGATTATAGATAACTTCTATTGCAGTATAATATAAAATCACGTTGCATTCTTGACGTGGAACCAGAGAACAAATTATTCAAGAGAATTTTTATAATGTTAGTGATAGCGCGCGAGAGGTGTGCGCGTGTAAAGTGCACAGTCGTTGTTTTCTGTCTCGCCGCGACTATACAAAAATCTAAATTATGACTACACTTGCGGGGCAAGTCTAGCGATAAGTCGGGTATCGAAAATCCATAGGGACAAGTTGCTAGAATTTAAGTGATTTAATATTCCGAAATATAAGTGTAAAAGGTGATTACAAACTAAAAAGTAAAAGATGCATAAAGGGAAATGATTATCTAGGCAAGGATATAGAAACTAGATTGTGAAAGCGGGTAAAACTATAGTTTGCGTCGAATATCCCTCACGCGAGTTAATTTATATAAAATGGTTACATGGGTTGACGAGTTATTACAAATGTGTCTCGTTTCGATAGTTAATTGAATCAAGGGGTGTCACGCCCCTAAATCCGCATAAAAGCCTAATATGATTTTGGCATCAACAAATATCCCAAAAATTACGCGCGAAAGGTCGTAAGCAAGATACATACATGATATGCCCCATCAAATCTCCTAGGCGTAATAACTAGGACAACGCACCCGAAATACACCCATAAACACTATCACCAAGCAAAGCAACGTGTTAACCCGAGTGATTTCAATTCAAACACAACCTGATTTAAATTACCTATAAAGCATCGTAAAAACGCGGTAAATAAACGCGGTAAAACTATACTAAAAAGAAAGGAAATAAAGCATGTAAACCTAAATTAGAAAGCATGTAAATTACACTACAAAGCAAGAAATGAAGAAATACAAACTATATTACTGGAGAGGATGATGAATAGTCAACATTCAACCCAAATGGGGTTTCAATCCAAGAACAATTGAAGAAGAACTAACCTAATCACCCAAACCCTAAGCTATTATACCCTAAAATCGTGTATATCTGTTTATTACATCAAAATTGATTTATATAGTAAGTTGGAATAAAAATAGAAAAGAAAAGAGAAAAGAAAAGAAAAGGCAAAATATCTCCTGAAAACAGGGGATCGATCGATCGACAAAAAGGGTCGATCGATCAATCAAGGCAAAATTTCGACTGTACAAAAGGATCGATCGATCGACCAAAAGGGTCAATCGATCGATCAAGCAGGGGTGAGCCAAGCAGCAGCACACTGCATTCCTTTTCTTCCTTTTCTCCTCCTCTTTTGATTTCCTTATTTTTCCCTCCGCTGAAATCACCGTAACTTCATCATATGAACTCGGAATCGCGCATCGTCCGCTCCCACGCAAAGCTAGCGAGGAGGGTTACACCTTTCGTGAGATTTCGGGCCAGGTGCCCAAGATGTGAAATGACTAAAATGCCCTTGAACGTGTGATTACGTACGGAACTTCACCGGAATGCGTCCGAACTCCATATTTAGTACCTAAATACCTACAAAAGCTCAATTATACCTCATATAGCATGTTAACAATATAAACTGAGGTTGTCTGATTAACGTGCTTAAATATAAATATTAAGGCACCCGAGGGGGCTAAAATGCGTAGGTTCATGAGATGAAATACGTAATATTTGTGTATCATCACACCCCCTAACTTACACATTACTAGTCCCTAGCAATGTAATAGGATACAACAAGAACTACAAGCAAACCAAAAGCAGGAGATAGTACAAAAGTATAATATAAAAGTAAAAGAAAGATAAGGCCACTTTCGCGGGCGATTTTCGATTGCATTTAGCGTATGCAATAAGCCGTTAAACCCTTAGGTCACCCTAGTGGACGAGTGTCGTCTCGTGAGGGTTTTCAGGGATGGTACCCACAAACATCACATGGTTTCCTCAAAATATGTCCAACCCAACATGCGACAAGCCCAGTAATAACGAAAAGGATTTCATACGCATTATTAGCAAATTGAATGAATTCAAACAAAAGTCCAAATCATTAACATTATAGAATGCACCTCATAGAATTGAAACTTTAAAATGTGGGAGGGGGACGAGCACGTGCAAAGTGTGATTTGGCAAAAAACTTATATAAACCGGATAAACATTAAAGCAATTATACATTCAATCCTCACGGGCACTACGCTCATCAAGTGAATTCACTCGAAATAGGGAGGTAACAGACGGAACATGCGGACTAAAGAGTAAATGTAAATGGAAACTAGGTCGTACACATGTCACAAAAGAAGAACGTTATATATAAACTGAAAAACAGTAATCTCAATGAAAGGATACCGCTCATTAAAAGAGGCGAAATGCATTTTCACAGATTATCAAAACTATTATGACTTTTGAATTACATCAAGCTAAGATCACATAGGACTTTACTAGGGTTATAATGTAGGTTAAGCTAGGGTATGAAATGAAGGAATGTATGTACGGATTCAAAGTGTTCGGGATGAAAACTCAGGATAATGGGAAAATGCGGGCAATAGCAAAAATTGGAAAACAAGTTCCAAAAAGGCATTAGATATATCATCGGGGAGAGTAATCAAAGCTTATTGAACTATATACAACATATTTACAGCTTTCTCTTTCTTTTTCTTTTATTCTTTTTCTCATTTTCTCTTTTGTTTTCTTTTGCTTTTTGCTATCTCTTTTTCATCACTTTTTCTTTTCTTTACTTTTCATACTCTCATATGCCTAAATTGCAACCAACATCATAACAACAACATTCAATCCCAAGTAACATTCCAAACAAAGGTATGGAAAGTGTATGCATCGTATAAAACTCCAATTCGGAGTTGGTTATGGATTGGGGTTATGAAACGAAAGGCTATATTTAGGCTCAAGGGGGTAACGAGGGTAAACGTATAAGGGTGAGGTCAAGGCTAATATGGGTGATACAACAAAGATAGCCTATGATCATTTCCAAAAGTTTACGCAATTCTCGAATCAAAATAATATATGAAAATCATGCTCAAGTAATACATTTCAAGTTTGAACTCAATTAATGAATGATCAAATGAAAGAATAGTGAGATTACCAACGAATTCAACGTTTCAATGAGAAAAGAATAGTGTATACACTCACAAACGACGAAAGGTACAAAGCTTACTCGATGTAAGTATATACAATGCAACAAAAGATTATCGAGTTATAAAAATCTTAAACCAAATCAATATAGCAAGAAAAGTGCATGTGCTCATGGAATTAAAGTTTAATTCATGAAGTTATTCATAATATGAATAATGGAGACTAAAGTCTAATAACTTCTAAAACCGAGAACATGCATCATTGGGTTGTCGATTGGATCGGGCAATTATTGAAATTTATCATCGAAAATAAAGGGAAAAAGCCTAAAAAAATGAGAAAAAAGAAAGAAAATCTTTTTGAAAATTTTCAATTTTTCTAAGAAAAGCATACTAAGTAACTAACATGTGAGCAAAAACATGGACTAAATAAATAAATGGATAGAATATCCCACACCCCCTAACTTAAAACTTAACATTGTCCTCAATGTGAATTAAGAACAAGGTAAAAGAGAGGAAAAGAGCGATATTACCCAAAAGTGGAGCGATCCCCATAAGAACAAGTTCAAAGAATCTACAAAACAAGTTAGTACCGAGCGTAGCGAAAACAAGTAATAAAAAGTTAACTAATTACACTAGACTAAAATAAAAAGAAAGAAAGAATAAAAAGCTAACTATATACAACCTACTATTTAGGCCTCACACTAACTTTACACTAGAAGTCTAAATAATTGAGAGTCCACTATAAGAACGATTTGACTTTGGAGGATAACCGGTGTACCCTCACATACAAGCACGCCTTCTGAAAAAGATGAATTTCGTTTTAACAACGAAAGGCATGTGTAAGGCGTAAGACAGGAACCATCACCAATTAAAAGTTTTGGAGGGACGATGGGGGGGGGGGTGGATTGAACGGGTGATAAAAACAAGTGGGGACCGAGAATAGCCGAATATCCTCCTAATGATTTTGAAATTGGAATGGGAGGCGGCGTACACAAAGGCAAAGATGCGATCGCGGAGGGCGACTCGAGCAAGTACTCCTCATCGACGAAAAGGTTTAAAACATCCTATTTTATTACTTTCTTATCCTACTTTTGTACTATCTCCTGCTTTTGGTTTACTTATAGTTCTTGTTGCATCTTATTTCATTGCTAGGGACTAGCAATGTGTAAGTTAGGGTGTGTGATAATACGCAAATATTGCGTACTTCATCCGTTAAACCTACGCATTTTAGCCCCCTCGGGTGCCTTAATCTCTATATTTAAGCCCGTTAACCAGAAAACCTCGATTTATATTGTTAACATGCTATATGAGGTATAATTGGTCTTTTGTAGGTATTTGCGTACTAAGAATGGAGTTCGGACGCATTTCGCTCAAGTCCCGTGTGACACCCCGCCTAATTAAATGTCGGGCGATCAATCCTTTATTAAATTAAAATCAAGGTGAACAGTTGGTTCATTCTTAGCATCACTGTCGCAAAGTAAAATTTTCCAATTTAAACACCCTAAATAATTAAGCTAAGTGTCAAAACAATTTAAAACTTTATTTCCATTTTTATTAAATTCCAATTTGAAAACCTTTTAAATAACCAACAGTTTAAGAATCACATAAGTGTTACGGATAGCAATCAACACAAAAGAATTAATCCATCTAGATTAACCAAACCAAATTTAAACTACAAATGAAATCATCCTGACAAGAGTTAACACCCAAAGAGTACCGAATACTGAAAATAAATGAACATACATCTCTGACAAATCTACACTGAATGGGAAATGGGCGACACATGCCCTAACTATGAAAAACTATAACAAGAACCGAATTAATGAAGAGGTCGCCTAAAATAAAGGCCTGCAACTCCCACATAAGCTACAACGCGTCCAATCCAAAGAACCTATGCATGACGCCCCTGTGGATGGGCACCTGTAATATATACATATATATACAAGAGAGAAGAGATAACAGAAAACGGGTCAGAGCCCGATTGTAAAACAATTTAAAAAAATAGTTTAACAAGTATTTAAAATGCTTACCTGCTAATGCAACAACCATGTTAGTATGCGACACTCTCTTGAGAATTCTCACCTATCATCTAGTGTACACGCCTACCGTACTAATGAATCTCATAAGTCTCTCTAACTTATTCTCCATTAGGTTTCATCACTTGAAAATAAGGTTATGATATTCACTTTAGAAAATCAATCTCTTCAAGATTTATTATGTTATTTAGAATAATCCCGTACTGTTATAAAGTTTCTGAATACTTATAGTGAAGTTGAAGAATTTATTCATTACTTAACTACTATTACGCACAGTAGAAAGTTCTCATATAGATATACGTATATATATTAGTTACACGTATAATATATATACTAACGTCACCCCACATAAAATCTATGGTGCAAGGTTTCCATATATAAGTATGTATATACCAATCACTCATGTAATATATATATGTATATATATATATATATATATATATATATATATATATATATATATATATATATATATATATATATATATATATATATATATATACTATCTGCACCCCACATACAATCTTTGGTGCTGTCATACTCTGCTATCAAGTCCCCGTATCACTCGTACTAAGGGAAACACTAGTTCGGAATCACTCTCGAACTGTATTAACACAAAAACACATATAAATGAAGGCAAAGCATAGTTCCAAGTCTCTAAGAGGTCAGCACATACTCTCACGTATATTAGGACCGTCTGACTATCAATCAGATAGCCTGTACCGAGGAATCCTATGTTCTAGGGTACAAGTCAATATCCCCGATAAAGGCCCAATCGAGATAAGACCGTCTCAGCGCGGAAACTCCCGTGATAATAAGTGGTCCGAATATGATTTTTATACAAATATAATATATGCACAATTACATAGTCATATATATATATATATATATATATATATATATATATATATATATATATATACACACACACACATCCACATTGTTAAATTAGGTGCGTTCACGACCCATAATTATAATTATCCGTTATTACACATTTTACTTTATTATTTCGTATAACAGACTCGTTATTTGTATTCTCATTTATTATTCACTTCATACTCACTTCTCCTCTCTCAAAGAATTCTAAGTATAATTTCAGTACACATTCACTCACTTAAGTTCTGGTCTAACTCCCTTACGAGTCCTGATCTTTTTATTAAATATACGCATGATTTCTTATACACAATAATTTCTCGTTAACCTAAAATCCCATCCTACACTAAAATGTTACTCAACGGGGTCTACCTAGGACCTACTGGTCTTCTCTATATCCCATTATACTCCAACAACAACAATCAAGGGTTCCCATACATCTTAATCGGATGAAACTAACGAATGATAATTATGCAGTTTTCCAGGAGGGGTCGATCGATCGAAGAAAAGGGGTCAATCGATCTATCGGTCGATCGATCGATGCTCTTGGGTCGATTGATCGATCAAGCAATTCTTGCCTAGAAAATGCAAATTAAACCTACGGGTTTCATCTTCCAATTTCTCCAAAAATGTCATTAACAACTCTAGAATTCTCAAATAACCGTACTACAAGTTCTATATACATGTATACAAAATTTCCTACGTGAAACATATATAAATTCATCAACGATATCGGATTAATGGGGTAAAATTGACATAATCTTTAAGAACCCTAATTTTGAAAGAAATATGCATTCCTCTAATTATTTTCCACCTTTCTTGTTTCTAAACTCATAATAATTCGTTGGTAATCCTCTACATATGATGGGTATATCCAGAATATATTGAATCTCTCTAAACATGTGATTTAAAGTCTCTAAATTAACAATTTCTTTCATAAAACATGATCTTGGTAATCCTAAACTAACACGGGTGAGGCATTAACCAAAAATAAAGCAAGATAGATACTTGCCTGAAATTCAAGGTTCTGATTTCGTGGATGAAATGTTATGGTTGCATTCCTCATCGCGCGATCTACGTTTTGGTGGTGGTGGCGGTGCAAACGGGTGAGTCCTTGGCCTTGAGTTGCTTGGAAAGCTCTCCAACTCCTTCTCTAATGTACGTTCTTTGATTTTGTGTTTGCTAACCCTAAGAGACAACTCCAAATGGCTGATATAACCTAATTAAATGTGTGGGTTTAATTACCCAAAAATACAAGATGTCTATAATACCCTCCCGGGATGTCAATTAGGCCTAAAAACGTCCCGAGACCCAAACTAAACCCCCGAGTACACTTTTCTGACTATCTCGACCCTACTGGACACATTGGCACACTCAAAATGACCATATGGGCAACTTATAATTTATTCACTTAATATAATAATAACTTAGTCCTGACACGACACAGGCACATCCCGACTTAAATTTTCATAATTGCCATTTTATTCACTCGTGACAATTTTAATAAAATCAATCTTACATATTACTTTACTCATCTAGTAATATTCAACAAATTTCCAATAATTACTAACTCTCGTCACGCTAGTAAATATTTAAAACATATTTTCGGATTAATATTAAATTAATCTACCTCAATTTAATTTAATAAAATCCCTAAATTTAAAAGCCATAAAAATACGGGGTATTACATACTTCCCCCTTAATAACGGAATTTCGTCCCGAAATTCGAAAAAATAAGGTCTACCTGGTAAAACAAATTTTGGATACCTTAACAGTACGCAACCTATCCACATTGTAAGGCGCTCAATCACTATAGCCCCCGCCTCACAGCAAGCTTGTTTAACACTCTTCATTAAAGATACTTCACATTGTGCTCCTATCCGACAACATTCGCATAAGGCACGCATATACACTATTAGTTCCCATTATTTTAATATCAATGGGAGGTCTCACCTCACTACATGATAACTACTCAGATTTATCTAAACACAAAACTCCCATTCTGAGAGAAACCATACGAACATCTGACCACTCTTGTTCGCTTAAAAAAATTGTGAAATTCCACATAGTCATCGGATTATTCTCGACCGATCCAAAATTTTGATTATCCGCTCACCTTTAAACATACGCAGAGAGAGAATAGTTAAGTTTTTTTTTCTTTTTTCTTTTTTTTTCCACACCAAAACTTCAATAAACACCTCGTTCACGATAAAGAGGTACGAGTGCTTCCACGAAACTCTACCATTAGGTAATATCCTCCCCCAATTACCGTACTAATCCACTTGCTAGCTATAACCGTTGTGGGAAAATGACACGATCACAATGAATCCAAAATTTACTTTCATTGCTCCACTAATGGTTAATCACCAAATGCCTACTCCCCGAATTATGGGTGGTACAACCTGCTCACTCGAAGTGTTATCCCCACTGCTTCCTAAAATTCCATATTGAAGGTGGGATTCGAAAGTCTCATCCCAAGGAGAACGATCATGTACCGATGCGATTCTTCATTTCAAGGGAAGACTCGGGCATACTAGTAAATATTGTAAATCACCCCAAAGGAATATCAATCACTTCCTTCTTGGGCGACTTGTTACACACGTTCGAATGAACCCTTAATCTTGCCTTGAGGTTGGTAACCCATCAAAGTGACTTTACCGACTTTACTGGCCTCCTCCATCATGGGAATTATCTATAGCCACCAAATTCTCTGGTTGATCCTCTTATTCCAACCCATCTCTATCTATGAATGGTGCTCGTGGAGACTACTCACTATGTCCCGCTCAACATCGATTTTCCTTGAAATGTCTCACATTAAGTGACACTTGATACTCCCCTTCCTTCCTTGGTGTATATCGAAAGTTTCGACCCGTGCACTTTTCTACACGATGCGCACTTCTGGATCTTTTTTACCATACTAACATTATCACTCTTTGTTCGCACAACTCGCTCTCAACATTTGACTAATTTATAACTTTGTCCTGAGTGTTCTCCATATAGTTAAATTATACCCTTCTCAAGGAATACCCCTTTGTAAACGGCTTCCCACAACCTTCCAACAAGATTCGATGTGCTACTCTGATTGCACACGTATATATGGATTTATCATCTTTCACACGGTGCTTAATCCACTCTATCCCTTTCACTTCGTTATGTTAGTCCCACAAATATATATTCCACACGTCTATTCCCACGTCCCTTCAACTCGGACGATTTTTAACATGAACTAACCAGGATGTCCACACACCTTATAAATCGTGCATACTAGCGTAAGCATCACATACGCTTCACAGCTAATAACCAGTTCTTTATTTTCCTAGTGCTCACAACGTGATTGCAACACTTGGGTACTCTCACTCACCTTAGAAATCGAAATTATAAATCCTCCTTATCATCGTTCCACCCCTCAACTCGTGGTGGTAAAACAAAACTTTCAATATTTTCTTACCACGCAATCGGCCCCACTGGCCTTAAATCATAATCCAACTACCAACTTACAGATATAATTATCTGCTCCTATTACGACCGAGGTACTGGACTCATAGACTAATGACCAAACATCTCCCTATTTCTAACCTTATACTAAGTTTCATGCGTGGGATGTCTCGCAAAGCGAAATCCAAACAAGGAATCCCCCCGATACACTACTACCTAGCATTATCGGTTATCGAAATCCGTTAGGCCCTTCGTCCATAGCATGTACCCCTATTTTCCCGTTTCTTGGCAGAAAATTACATCTCCTCCCAAAATTACACTTAACAAAGAACATTTCGCCAATTGCACTATCGTACAGTATTGGTGGTAATTGCATTCCATAAACCTCTAATACATACAATCGGGATTCTCGAAATCCCTTTCCCCAATCAGAGGGGTATAAATCTTAACTCCCACATCTCTAAAGGATAGATATAACAATGCACTCTTTCTATCACCAAGTCCTGAGCGCTAAACATAATACTGAGTTAAATCTTTTCGCACAACCGTAAACCCGATACATACAGAATCATAACAACAAAGTCCCTACACACACCGGTATCGAATATCTCGAACCCACTATCCCTTACGAAGTCTCTAGGATAGATAATATATGTGCGAGTCCAACCCTTTTGCAGCTGAGGCCTCGCCAGAACAAAATATGTTGCACTAATGCAACCACTCCGATAGCCTTGTAATAACTGCCTACTATCGTACTGACCATTTTTATAAAGTTTTAATCAATACCATATTATACTCGTATATCACATCACTAAAACGAGTAATCCTCAATAAAGTATATAACACTATTAATGTACTCATTTATTCTCCGCGGATAGCACAAAGGAAGATTCCGCTACACCAGGGAAAAATATTCACATAATAACATCGTTTGTATTTATACACATTAAACTCATCTCACCTGCTAATCTAGCAATGAAAAAAATATAATGACTCACTCGTGTCACATAAAACACGCTTCATCCTCTGAGGGTAAAACTTATACTTCTACCTTGCCAATCGTCTTGACTGCAGAAATGGTCTCCAGACGTAACGCCTGCCCGAACCAAAACAAAAACTACTTTAATCGTTGTCTTTTACTAGGCACCATACTCTTATCCCTTTACTCACTTAGGGAAAACATTAACGCGTGCGATTTCACTCTCCACAAAATACCTTTACACATAATCCACTTATCACCTGTCATATCAACCATATTAGGATTATCCTTCTCTCGGAATTTGGTAGGCTCAATTCCTGTTGGCTACCCCCCGTTGTTCCCTTAGCCTTGTTGGCCCTAAAGAACATGATACTGGCTACAATAGTCCTTACTGAATTCGCCATCGCTTTGGTAAAAATTCAGTTATTTGAATAATTTAAATGGGTCCCCTGACGTGTATCCCCACCCCCTTGTGGTGTTACACTACCATTGTTGCATCCAGTCTTATTCTTGGCTAACTTCTTCGATTATTTTAGCTTCCCACACAAAGAAGCATTAACATCTCTATTGTCAAAGCACAACATTGATAAATTCTGAATCGACCGTCGAGCATAATTCCTTTTTGGTGTTATTAACTATTTTTACGAGTCGATCTCCCACTTTGAGTCATCTCCTCCATTTGTATCTACATCCTCCGATATAAGATTCGCTAACGGATTAGATTCATATTCACAAATGGACCTCTGTCAAGTCCTCCTGTGATGAGTTCAGAACAACGTTCACTTCTTATCATGAACATCTGATGAAGGAAAATGCAGTCAAACTGTACCGAAGATTCTTCTATAGGCATAGCATTTAACTTCTAAAAATGGTGGCTGACTCCCGCCATTATAACTTCGTTCTGACAAGCCAAGAAAAATTTTCTCCAAATTTTCACTTTAAATTAGCCACACTCCGTCCTATGTCTACACCTTTGGATACTTTACCTCCTTTGGCTAACACACACAATTCTCGCATTTCTAGAATTCCCACTGACAGTTCTCTACAACGTTTTGTCTGAATTTTTCTCAGTCATACCACATTGAGTGAGTCTACTCTCGCACCTCTTTCAACTATAACATCATTTGGAAATCATGGGTAGCTCCCTAATCGCCTTTACAGTCCTGACTTCTCATGCCATAATGGGGGTGACCTCGACTACGGTCATCATCCTCGAATATACTTTACAACCTCAACTAAGCCCTGCCTCCTGATGTTTGCTTAACGACCCTCGTCTAACATCCGTCATCGCTCGGCACACGCATACATCCGAACGTAATTAGAATTCACTAAGATACATACGTTATAGCAGGAGAACGAAATCTCATCGTAGAAATCAACAATCCTAAACATAGGCTCCATATCAAACAAAGCAACGCTGGAAGCATAATAAGCCGCATAGATCCTAAAGGACACTAAAACCTGATGCTCTGATACCACTTGTGAGACCCCGCCTAATTAAATCCCGGGCGATCAATCCTTTATTAAATTAAAATCAAGGTGAACAGTTGGTTCATTCTTAGCATCACTGTCGTAAAATAAAATTTTCCAATTTAAACAGCCTAAATAATTAAGCTAAGTGTCAAAACAATTTAAAACTTTATTTCCATTTTTATTAAATTCCAATTTTAAAACCTTTTAAATAACCATAAATTTAAGAATCACATAAGTGCTACGGATAGCAATCAACACAAAAGAATTAATCCATCTAGATTAACCAACCCAAATTTAAACTACAAATGAAATCATCCTGACAAGAGTTAATACCCAAAGAGTACCGAATACTGAAAATAAATGAACATTCATCTCCGACAAATCTACACTGAATGGGAAATGGGCGACACATGCCCTTACTTTGAAGAACTATAACAAGAACCGAATCAATGAAGAGGTCGTCTAAAATAAAGGCCTGCAACTCCCACATAAGCTACAGCGCGTCCAATCCGAAGAATCTATGCATGACTCCCCTATGGCTGGGCACCTGTAATATATACATATATATACAAGAGAGAAGAGATAACATAAAATGGGTCAGAGCTCGATTGTAAAACAGTTTTAAAAAATAGTTTAACAAGTATTTAAAATGCTTACCTGCTAATGCAACAACCATGTTAGTATGCGACACTCTCTTGAGAATTCTCACCTCTCATCTAGTGTGCACGCCTACCGTACTAATGAATCTCATAAGTCTCTCTAACTTATTCTCCATAAGGTTTCATCACTTGAAAATAAGGTTATGATATTCACTTTAGAAAATCAATCTCTTCAAGATTTATTACGTTATTTAGAATAATCTCGTACCGTTATAAAGTTTCTGAATACTTATAGTGAAGTTGAAGAATTTATTCATTACTTAACTACTATTACGCACAATAGAGAGTTCTCATATATATATATACGTATATATTAGCTACACGTATAATATATATACTAACGACACCCCACATAAAATCTATGGTGCAAGGTTTCCATATATAAGTATGTATATACCAATCACTCATGTAATATATATATATATATATATATATACTATCTGCACCCCACATACAATCTATGGTGTTGTCGTACTCTGCTATCAAGTCCCGTATAACTCGTACTAAGGGAAACACTAGTTCGGAATCACTCTCGAACTGTATTAACGCAAAAACACATATAAATGGAGGCGAATCATAGTTCCAAGTCTCTAAGAAGTCAGCACATACTCTCACGTCTCTTAGGACCGTCTGACTATCAATCAGATAGCCTGTACCAAGGAATCCTATGTTCTAGGGTACAAGTCAATATCCCCCATAAAGGCCCAATCGAGATAAGACCGCCCCGACGCGAAAACACCATTGATAGCAAGTAGCCCGAGTATGATTTTTATATAGATATAATGTATGCACAATTACACAGTCATATATATATATATATATATATATATATATATATATATATATATATATATATATACACACACACACACATCCACATTGCTAAATTAGGTGCGCTCACGACCCATAATTATAACTATCCGCTATTACATATTTTACTCGATTATTTCGTATAACGGACTCGTTATTTGTATTCTCATTTATTATTCACTTCATACTCACTTCTCCTCTCTCGAAGCATTCTAAGTATAATTTCAGTACCCATTCACTCACTTACGTTCTGGTCTAACTCCCTCACGAGTCCCGATCTCTTTATTAAATATACGCATGATTTCTTATACACAATAATTTCTCGTTAACCCAAAATCCCATCCTACACTAAAATGTTACTCAACGGGATCTACTTAGGCCCTACTGGTCTTCTCTATATCCCATTATACTCCAACAACAATAATCAAGGGTTCCCATACATCTTAATCAGATTAAACTAACGAATGATAAATATGCAGTTTTTCAGGAGGGGTCGATCGATCGAAGAAAAGGGGTCGATCGATCGATCAGTCGATCGATCGATGCTCTTGGGTCGATCGATCGATCAAGCAGTTCTTGCCCAGAAATTGCAAATTAAACCTACGGGTTTCATCTTCAAATTTTTCCAAAAATATCATTAACAACTCTAAAATTCTCAAATAACCGTACTACAAGTTCTATATACATATATACAAGATTTCCTACATGAAACATGTATAAATTCATCAACGATATCGGATTAATGGGGTAAAATTGACATAATCTTTAAGAACCTTAATTTTGAAAGAAATATACATTCCTCTAATTATTTTCCAGCTTTCTTGTTTCTAAACTCATAATAATTCGCTGGTAATCCTCTACATATGATGGGTATATCCAGAATATATTGAATCTCTCTAAACATGCGATTTAAAGTCGATAAATTAACAATTTATTTCATAAAACATGATCTTGGTAATCCTAAAATAACATGGGTGAGACATTAACCAATAACAAAGCAAGATAGATACTTGCCTAAAATTCAAGGTTCTGATTTCGTGGATGAAATGGTATGGTTGCGTTCCTCGTCGCGCGATCTATGTTTTGGTGGTGGTGGCGATGCAAACGGGTGAGTCCTTGGCCTTGAGCTGCTTGGAAAGCTTTCCAACTCCTTCTCTAATGGACGTTCTTTGATTTTGTGTTTGCTAACCCTAAGAGACAACTCCAAATGGCTGATATAACCTAATTAAATTCGTGGGTTTAATTACCCAAAAATACAAGATGTCTATAATACCCTCCCGGGATGTCAATTAGGCCTAAAAACGTCTCGAGACCCAAACTAAACCCCCGGGTACACTTTTCTGACTATCTCGACCCTACTGGACACATTGGCACACTCAAAATGACCATACGGGCAACTTATAATTTATTCACTTAATATAATAATAACTTAGTCCTGACACGACACAGGCGCGTCCCGACTTAAATTTTCATAATTGTCATTTTATTCACTCGTGATAATTTTAATAAAATCAATCTTACATATTACTTTACTCATCTAGTAATATTCAATAAATTTCCAATAATTACTAACTCTCGTCACGCTAGTAAATATTTAAAACATATTTTCGGATTAATATTAAATTAATCTACCTCAATTTAATTTAATAAAATCCCTAAATTTAAAAGCCATAAAAATACGGGGTATTACATCCGGTACGCAATCGCACGTTCAAGGGCAATCCGATCATTTCACAGTTTGGGCACGTGGCCCGACATCTCACGAAAGTTGTATCCCTCCTCGCAAGCTTCGCGTGGCTGTGAATGGTGCGCGATTCCGAGTCCGAACGAAGAAGTTACGGCATTTCTAGCGGAGAGGAAAGCATTTACACCAAAACAGGAGGAAAGGAGGTTCTGCCTTGCTTGATCGATCAATCGATCAAAAGGATCGATTGATCGATACTTCAGTATTTTGCCACGATTTCAACAGTCGATCGATCGATCCCCTGTTTCTGCAGATATTTTTTCCTTCTTTTCTTTCTTCTTTCTTTTTTACCAACTTACTGTGTAACCCAATTTTGTTGTAATATTTCATAGACTTAGTTTTAGAAGACATTTTAGGTTACGGTTTGGGTTTTGAGAGCTTGGCCTCATATCACTTTGGGTTGACAACCATATGGGTTGTGTATGTTGATCTTTCATCTTCTATCTCTATTTATATAATTGTTCTTGCCCATTTCTTGCTTTGTAGAATAATTTCCATGCTTTCTTAATTTATTTAATTTCTCTATCTCTTGCTTTCCTAGTTTAATTAGTATAAATTAGCCTAGTTCATTATGTACCCTTAGATAAATAGGGCCGAGACGTCGTTCTACCATTAACAGGCGCCGAGCTTCGAAAATTCGGTTTTGTGCAAAATTACGTTTAATTGAACCCCCGTGAATTAAATTCGGATTATTATGCGTTTAACTTTCTTTGTCATGCAACGTTAGTGTTTAAAGTGATAATCCGAATTTAATTCGCGTTCAACCATTTTCAAATTAAATGTTTAATCTCGCAACTTTGGATTTAATTCCTTATTGTGTGATGTTTATGATTAATTGATAATGCTCGATTAAATTGCTCTTGAGCCGGAATTCTGATTATTAGTTATTTCGAGCCGTATGGATGGATGATATCCCGATCTTCGCTTTACTTTTATTTAGACTTAACTTATTATTTTCTTTTATTTCCTAGCACACATCACATTTTTACACTTTTATTCCTGGATTAATAATCTATTACGATCTATCAAACTTTCTCTGTGGATTCGATACCCAACTTACCGCTATACTCACCAGTTGAGTGTAGTCGTAACTTAGGTTTGTTTGTATTATCGCGGTGAAAATAAAATAACGATTAGCATCGTTACACGCGCTACCCTTCACGCGCTTAATCAAAATGGCGCCATTTTGATAGTGCGCGAGAGGTGTGCGCATGTAAAGTGCACAATCGTTGTTTTCTCTCTCGCCGTGACTATACAAAAACCTAAATTATGACTACACTTGCGGGGCAAGTCTAGCAGTAAGTCGGCTATCGAAAATCCACAGGGACAAGTTGCTAGAATTTAAGTGATTTAATATTCCGAAATAAAAGTGTAAAAGGTGATTACAAACTAAAAAGTAAAAGATGCATAAAGGGAAATGATTATCTAGGCAAGGGTATTGAAACTAGATTATGAAAGCGAGTAAAACTATAGGTTGCGTCGAATATCCCTCACCCGAGTTAATTTGTATAAAATGGTTCATGGGTCGACGAGTTATTACAAATGTGTCTCGTTTCGACAGTTAATTGGATTAAGGGTTGTCACGCCCCTAAATCTTCCTAAAAGCCTAATATAATTTTGGCGTCAACAAATATCTCGAAAATTACGCGCGAAAGGTCGTAAGCACGGGACATACATGATATGTCCCGTCAAATCTCTTAGGCAAAATAACTAGGACAATGCACTCGAAATACACCCGTAAACACTATCACCAAGCAAAGCAACGCGTTAACCCGAGTGAGTTCAATTCAAACACAACCTAATTTAAATTACCTATAAAGCATCGTAAAAATGCGGTAAATAAATGCAATAAATAAACGCGATAAAACTATACTAGAAATCAAGGAAATAGAGCATGTAAACCTAAATTTGAAAGCATGTAAATTACACTACAAAGCAAGAAATGAAGAAATACAAACTATATTAATGGAGAGGATGATGCATAGTCAACATTCAATACAAATGGGGTGTCAATCCAAGAACAATTGAAGAAGAACTAACCAAATCACCCAAACCCTAAGATATTCTACCCTAAAATCGTGTATATCTGCTTATTACATCAAAATTGCTTTATATAGTAAGTTGGAATAAAAAGAGAAAAGAAAAGAAAAGGCAAAATATCTCCTAAAAACAGGGGATCGATCGATCGACAAAAAGGGTCGATCGATCGATCAAGGCAAAATTTTGACTGTACAGAAGGATCGATCGATCGACCAAAAGGGTCGATCGATCGATCAAGCAGGGGTGAGCCAAGCAGCAACACACTGCATTCATTTTCTTCCTTTTCTCCTCCTCTTTTGATTTCCTTGTTTTTCCCTCCGCTTAAATCATCGTAACTTCATTCTACGAACTCATAATTGCACACTGTTCGCGGACACGCGAATCTAGCGAGTAGGGCTACAACTTTCGTGAGATGACGGGCCAGGTGCCTGAGCTTTGAAATGACTAAAATTCCCTTGAACGTGCGATTGTGTACGGAACTTCACTGGAATGTGTCCGAACTCCATACTTAGTACCTAAATACCTATAAAATCCGAATTATACCTCATATAGCATGTTAATAATATAAATCGAGGTTGTATGGTTAATGGGCTTAAATATATAGATTAAGGCACCCGATGGGGCTAAAATGCGTAGGTTTGAGAGATGAAATACGCAATATTTGCGTATCATCAGTTTGCAAAATCCATTGATGGATTTCGTTACTAGGCATGTTTTGTTTCTTGATGGTGCCTTTTTGAAGAGACGTTATCGTGGAATGATTTTGTTGGCAACTGCAAGGAATGGGAACACTGGTAAATGTGAAGCACTAATTTACTTTATAATATTATGCATTTACTTTGGCATTCTTTATATGTTTTTTAGACGAAATATAAAGTACACGCATGACATTATAAAGTACACGTGAATATGTGTGTGTATTTTGTAGTGATATGTGTGTACTTTGAAGTTTGTGTTTGTTATTTGCATAAAATCCCAAAGTACACGCATAAGATTAATAAGTATGCATGAATATTTATTTTGTGTTATGTGTACTTTGTAATGTTATGCGTGTACTTTAGGATTCCTTGTTTGTTTTAGGCAAACATTGTAAATACACACACATCTTTACAAAGTATACGTGAACTTCTGATTACATTTTATGTGTACTTTGTAGTGTTGTGCATTATGATCAAATGAAATAAAGTACACCCATATATATTAAAGTACAAGCATAATATGTTTATAATTTACTTTTGTATAGCTTATCACTATAAATATATTTATTCTTTTATTTAGCCTACGTGTTAATGGTCTGCGCCAGCGGCGCCATTTTTTAGTACATCATACAATCTGCATGTACTGATATATTTATTATATTTTCAGGCCTTTATCCTCTTGCATATGCAGTTGTTGATTCAAAGACGGAGGATAATTGGACGTGGTTTCTCATTAATTTACATGATGCACTAGTTCATCAAGATCGAAACATATCATTCATATCCGATCAGAACAGTGGTCTTATTAAAGGTGTTTCTTAGTTCTTTCCAATGTCTGCACATTAATACTGTATACATCATTTACAAGGAAATATAAAAAAGAAAATACGGGAGAGTGGGAACTTCTAAAAGAAGCTTGTACAATATTTCATGCGTCATGCTTATACTGTAACAATTGATGAATTTTAAAAAACATTGATGCCCAGACGAAGGAAGGTGGAGCTGGTGTTGCTGATTTTCTTGGTAATTTGTGTTCGGATAATTGATCTTGTGCATATTTCACCTGAAAGCGTTATAGTGACATAGCATCAAGAGTTGCAGAATCATTCAACTATTGGATCCTAGAGGAAAGGCATTTACCGATAATGAATATGCTGGACAAAATGAGGATCAAGATTATGAATTTCAACACAAACAAACTTATTGAATTTGAAACATGGTAAAAGGAGTTGTGTCCTCATTTTGATAAATTACTGATTGAAAGTTGGAATAAAAGTAGACATTGGAATATTAGTCGCTCAAGTCAACATGTATTCGAAGTTCATTCAGATATGTGGGCCACGGTTGACTTATAACAAGGAATTTGCTCTTGTAAGAGTTGGCAGTTATGATGCTTTCTATGTTCTCATATTATTTTTGTCGGACGGAAGATAGGTGAAAATATTTATGATCATATTGAGGATTATTATAAGGTTTCTTTCTACAAAAAAATCGTACTCATCACTTATAGTTCCTCTTCCTGATTTGATGTCCTTAAACATTCCATTACCTGAAAATCCAGCCATCCTTCCTCCATTAACAAAGAGACCGACAGGGAGGCCGAGAAATAAAAGAATAATATATATATTAATGTGGTCATAGTAAGGGAATTTACTTGCTCTAGGTGTAGTAAAATGGGTCATTACAAGTTCACATGCAAATAACCAATATAATTTCACTTAATATTGTTCAATTCATTCATTGTAACAATAATATGAACAAAAACAATGAATATCACATTTGAATAAATTAATGTAATTTTATTGTTGAGTGTTCATTTATATTTTATTTGTTTGTGAATGGGATCTATGTAAAGTACATGTATTCTTTTATAAAGTACACACACATTGGATTGAACAAATCACTTTCAATGTGCGTGTACTTTGTAATACTTGCGTGTGTACTTTCACAAAGTACACGCATAATATATAAAGTACACACAAATTGAAATTGATTTTGTTCAATATATTGTGCGTCTACTTTATAAAAATATGCGTGTACTTTATGAATTGTATAACTTATAATTTCTATTTTTCACTTGTACTTCATGTATTACTGCATTTACTTCAGATTTATTTTAGTCATTCTTTACCTTATAAATTACAAGAAGAATTCAAGAAGAAATGTTGTTAAATTCTCAACATCCACCCCATAATATAAATTGCATACACCACATTCTAGGACCCCCCCCCCCAAGTCTCTCCTTAGGACCCTAGCATTCCGAGTACCAATCTAGAGGCCATCGAGCGCTCTCGAACCCCATTTGACTTTGGTCAACTTCAGCGTCATAGCGAGAGCTCAATGGATCTTCGAAGGGCTTTGAATCCCCTTTCCAACGGTTTACCCCGTGCACGAATCAACATAATGGTTAAGACAATGAAGCATTTTACTATGAAAAATCGATCTGGAGGCCGTCGGGCGCTCTCGGAACCCGATTTGACCCCATTCAACTTCACTGTTAGAGAGAGATCGCAATGGATATTAGAAGAGCACTAAACCCCTTTCCAACAGCCCGTCCTATGCATAAAACGACATAACAGTTCGAACGAATGATCCATTTCTCCCTCAAAAACTTATCCGAAGGCCACCGGGCGCTCCCAGGCTTTATTTGACCAAGGTAAACTCTTAATCTCGAATGAGACTGAATGAATCTTCGAAGGGCACTTAATACCCTTTCCAACGGTCCACTCGGTGCACAAATCAGCCTTACTGTACGAACAAATGACCTGTTTTACTCTGAAAAGTCAGCGACGCATTCAGACCCTATTTGAGCAAAGTCAAATCTCCGAACAGAGTGAAGCTCTTTGGAACATTGAATTTACTCACATAACCTTTCCAACGGTCTACCCAGTGCGCGATTCAGACTTACGATGTGGACAAACGATCCATCGTCATCCGACGATCTTCTGTCCAAAGGACTGACGTGCGCTCAAGAGCCCCATTTGACCTAAAGTCAACTTCTGACCTAGGAGTAGCCCAAATATTCTTAAAGTTCTCTGAATTATCTTTCTAACAGTATGCCCCATGCGCGATTTAGACTTACGAATTGCATTTTACGACAATTTTTCTAAAAAATCTACACGAGACTGTCAATTGGCAAGTCCATTTCCCTGCCTATTGGCAGAGTGTCTAGGGTTGCTTATCGATACGCAGGATAAGGATAAGGAGTGCATGAGCTCACTTCAAGAGGCACCCCAGATCTATCAATATCAGTGATCTCAACAACATTCTTCTGCAATCAGAAAAGTTTCCTTGTGTGAAATTCCTTTCCACCTTTCATTCTCATACCCAATTTAGCAAAAATCTCCTTCTTTCTCATCATACATTCATCCTAACTTGTAAGGAAGCTCATAAAGGATTAAGGTCAAGCTTCAAGTCTCCAAAGAAGGTCCAAAAATCCTTCTCTCTTTAAATTTCTTTGTTTTCACATTAGTTATATAAATTCTCAATGTAGTTTTTACTTTAGATCATACATATTAATACCTCGTCCTTTATTAGTTATATTGCACAAAATTTATTTTCTATGAAAAATCCAAAACAAAGAAAAAGAGGGTTACATCCATAAATTTCGACGGTATTCTTCGTCACACTTTTCTCAAAACTAAAAATATTTTTTCTACACACGAATACACACATAATAAACTCCCACTTGAACTATGGGATAAACCCACCCTTATGCCACATGCGAACTACGTGAACTTTGATGCTTTTATAAGCTACGTAGGTGTTTCGGTTTAAAACCCGAGACTCGAGCCTTATTTTCATCTTTTTCCTATTTTATCCATATATTATTCATATATATCATACTTGTGATTCATACTTGCGTCTTATCTAACATATGTTATCGTTTCATCATAACGATCAATTTTCTAACTATTATTTTGGGAACATTCCTATGGATGACCTCGCTCTATCTTTTCCATGATGCGAGTTGAGCGATTCCAATCTCCGCTTATACACACACACACACACACACTTCGCGAAAAATTTAAGGAAAATAATAACATAAGCCCATGAGAGATCGAAAGGGCAGGATGGGTGCCTAATACCTCCCCATTCCATAACTTAGCCCCTGAAACTTTGATATAATTAGTTTCACAAGCATCAGTTTGTCTTTGATGCTGCTCGCTCGAGGCGACGACATGTTCTTTTGCCTATTTTGTGCAAAATAGGTTGGCGACTCTATTTCTTTACATCACACCAAAACCGATGACGGCCGAAGCACCCCACAATGTAGCAAGGTCGCGGGACCTTTATCCCTCGAAAGTTCCCCCAGGAGGGGGAAGATCTCTGATGGCCACAGTGTCGACTCCGTTGGGGACTGACTTATCATAAGAGGGCTAGACTCTACTTGCATGGGTGTTATCATTTGCTACTTGTGTGTGTATGCACCTACCTGTATGTTACCTTTTTTCTCCTCTATTATTTTTTGTATATATCTACCTCATGTTTATATCGCCTCTCACTCACTTTTCACTTCACACACTTGTAAATAATCTCCATGTACACCTCACACTACTTACACGTATATATAGGCTCACTTATACTCAGATGTTTCACACACCACTTAGAATATCCATGCTTAGGTGTCATTAGCACACACATCCACTTTTCACACTTGTATATATCCATGCTCACTCACACTTATCACACACCACTCGTAGTTTATCCAAGCTTAGGTTCACTACCACGCACTCACTCTCACGTATCCATGCTTAGTGTAATCTTCATACTCCATGTTAGAAACTTTTCATGATACTTGTATATTCCTCCTTGTTAGTATACTGCTCACATGCCAAATTAAATATGCTCTCCATAATACTCTAATTAAGATTCATACATTTTGCACACTACATCACCAAGAGTATAGCTATTGACCAAATTTTATCCCATATTGGGAGGTCACTTTGTGATGGGCACTAGTCCAGCAGGTCGCAGTTAGCCTAAGAAATATGACTCTCACCTTCCATTAGCCAAGTACCTTTGACGTATATCAAACGGTTCCCCCCGCATCGCATCGCTTGACCGAAGTCACAACGATAGGTATATAGTAGGGAACTCGTTCACGTACGTCGAGTATAGAGAATTCGCTCTCACACGTACACTCAGGTATATCAAATGGTTCGTCCATACGTATCGATTTCCCTCAAAAGCAAAATGTATATCGTGGAAGTTATGCCAAAGGGGGGAACTTTTTCACTAACCCAACAACTGCATACCCTCATATAGATATCAAACCTAGGGCACTCATAATTAGTTTGTTGGTTACTACCCAAAACTCTGTCAAAATGCAGGGTGGACATGTCGCCCAAATTTTTGCACGACTTCGACTTTTTCTAAAATGGGACCCTGTCCATGAGCCTGGAAACAAGTAAAACCGTGTTTTACATATTTTTTAAATCCAATTTTTCTAGGCTCGGGTCCCATTCGACATTTCTTTTTCATTTAGGTAAACCTAATACAAGAAAAACAAAAACATAATAATAATCATGCTGAGAGTTTTTTCTCATTTTTCATCCTTCCTTACCAAAAGTGTCAAAAACATATTTCCTCATTTTATCAAAAAATACCCCAAAACATTTTGTCTTCCCCTTTCCAAAAAATTGTCAAAAACATTTTCCCCTTTTCCAATAAAAGATTATTCCTCTTCTCTTTCAACAATAAATTCGAATCATTTTCCTTCTCAGGTCGATCGTATACTCGACCCTTGGCCTGGTTCCCTATTGGCTTCGATCTTCCGTTAAGCCGCCCCGAAGCTCCGTTAGTTCTCTCGATACTTCTTTCGAGTTCGGAATCCACCTTCACCAACTTCTAATGGAGAGCACAGGCCAAGTATCGAATGTGCAGCCTGATTTGATGACAGTCCTAATCTAACTTACTGCCAAGATTGACAACCTTTAAACCGAGGTTCATAAGATGCAACAAAATTTGGTCCCTATTCTCGAAGAGCCCGAGGTCCTCTTCCCTCGCGCTATGTGTTCTCTCACACCTAAGCCTATTTTGGTGCCAAAAGAATATTCGCACGCTCCATGTGCTCCTCCTGCTAATGAGCCACCACAAACTCATCTCCCTATGCCAAATCTTGTCCAGCTAGGGGTTAACCTACCAGTACCTATTGATTTGAAAAAAGAAGAGTTGAATGAGGTTAAGGAGGACCTTAAGCTATTGACAAAAAGTTTTACCAGGTCCAAATCTCCGAGAACTACACGGATTACACCTATATGTCTCCCTACCCTAGAGCAAGGCTATCAAAAAAATTTAAGATGCCTAGAATTGAGAAGTTCGGGGGTATTTGGCCCCCAATTATTCATCTCCAATGTTACCATCGAGCCATTACTCTCCTAGGTGCCTCTGAGGAAATAATGGCCCAGATGTTCCAACAGACTTTGAAGGACGACATTCTTCATTGGTTCCTATCCTTTGAGGAATACAAAATTCATAATTAGGAGGATGTTGCCCGTGAATTCATGTTGCAGTACAAATACAACGAGGATTTGGAGGTTACACGTCGTGATTTAAAACTTCTTAAGCAGAATCCCGAAGAAACAGTCGACAATTTCATGCAAGATGGAGGGAGAATGCAATCACCGTGACCAACCAGCATTCCGAAGAGGAGCAAGCTAGCATTGTGAAAAGAAACTTCTTACCCCATGTCCGAGTGACGATGGGAGGACAATATTACCCCCATTATCGATCCCTCCGGGAAGCAAGTGTGGATATTAAAGAAAGTGTTGCCAAGACAAAAGGTGAGCCAAAGAAAGTATCTGGACAGTACACTCCAAAGAAATATGAGAATCTTGCTACAGTCTTATCAACAACATCTCACAGCCTGCTACCTCTTGGGTGCCAGAAAGTTGGGCTAACCCAGTCAGAAAAGAATAAATCAAGTTTCTTGCTCCACTCTTAAAAGTCTACTAAGCCCTATTGAGCCAAAATCTCATCAAGCCGGTGGGCCCTCGTACATTACCAAACCCACTTCCCAAAAATTTCAAAAACATCGCCCAATATGATTTTCATCAAACTGTAGGCCATAACACTGATCAGTGCTTCCATCTCTAGATTATAATCCAAGTTTTGATTGAACAGGGTGATATCGCCCCACCAGTTAATTCTAAACCCCAAACCACTCACAATCCACTACCAAATCATGCAAATGTTGTCTTCCTAGAAAATGATCCAGAATTTAACCCATCTTCCCAGATTGTACCTAGTAAATCACCCATTATGCCTGTATTTTCACCCAAACCCCTTAGAGTTTACCCATATTTTCTCCGACACCCTACCCATTTTGTCGATCAGGCCCTATCCCTTTTTACAAGAGCATGCATTACCGTTCATACTCATTTCGGAGGGAATAATATGGAATTTTCAGTAGTACTAAACGAGCTTCTAGAGTTTGGGTTGAAATTGCCCTCAGAAATGACCATTGACTACCAAAACTTCAGCGCACTTTTCATGAGGGACCAAAAGTGGGCTCGAGAGTCAGATAATTGGGTTATGCCCATTGACGAAGTCAGCTTGGATGATGTAGTTCAGATCATGGAAGACATGTTCCGACAAACCAATGAGATTTGTAGTATATCCGAGTTACTTGATGCCTTAAAGCTCCAAGGGCGATTGGTCCCTTCACTTCTGTATCTCCCTATTGAGTGGGAGGATCTATATAAAGAAGCCATTGAGGTTGTGGAATATATTGACTTCTTGTAGAAAGATGACATCGTTGCCACCAGACGCGAGATGAATTTGATAGTTCAGATGAAGAGCCAAGCCAGGAAAAGGTTAGCTCAGTAATCAGTGTATGTGGGATGATATCGTTTGAAGATCTGCTATGAGAGATCAACAAAGTGGTCGAACAACCCGAGATAGATGAAAAAATGGGGTTTCTATTCTTCCCATCTTTCATGAACCATATGATAAGATCTATGAGGCACTATTAGAGTCCGATTCCTCAATCAGCAGTAATAGATAAAGGAAATGGTGTTGTCGAGAAACTCCCTATGCCGAAAATAACCATTGAGGAGAGCAAGATCCTCAACCGATTGAAGAAATCTCGAGCCAACATCACCTTGTGGGGACTCTTTATGTATTCTTAACTACACCGAAACGCTCTAATAAAGTTACTTATCGAGCCCACAGTCCCTCCTTCCACCACTCTAGAAGAAGCTGTGAACCTGGTCGGGTCCTTAACCTCCTAAAGTTTGGTCCTAATCATAACTATGCTCTCAACATCTCTATTGAAGTAACGGGGAAGACAACCCCGCTCTCACTTATCGATAATGGATCAACACTCAATGTTTGCCCGGTAAGAACCTTCAACTACTTGGATTTGAAAGTAAACGACCTTGCTCTAACTTCCACCGCAGTGCATGCGTATGATAATAATCGTCGAGAGATGATGGGATCCCTAAAGCTTATAATAGGGGTTGGCCCTGTAAATCCTATTATCGAGTTCCAAGTTATCGACATACTTGCTGTCACACCCCGCCCAATTAAATATAGGGTGATCAATCCTCTATAAATTTAAAACAGGATATTCACTTGGTTCATTCTCAGCATCACTGTCGAAAAACTTTTTAACATATTAATCACCTAATATCAAATTAAGCTAGGTGTCAAAACATTTCCAATTTTAATAAAACCAAGTAAATCCATTTCTTTCCATCTTAAAATATAAACCATTCACCACACATAGGAATGTAAATAAATACTGAACATGAATCAAGTACTGAAATAAATAAGACTGGATAAAACCTCCCAGTCTAAAACTCCAAACCATACAATAAACTGAATACAATATCTTTGATGAAAGAACTAGAAGTGAGCGACATATGCCCTAAACAAGAAGTCTAGATGAAACTGAATGGAAAGGATAGATGCGTCTACTGTAAGGACCAACAACTTCCACAACAGCGGCAGCACGTCAAGCAATTCAAATCTCTAAATCTGATACTCCTGTGGCTGAGCACTTGATATAATACATATATATAGCAAAAGAGAGAAGAGATACAAGAAACGGGTCAGAGCCCGATGTGTAAAAATGATTTAACAAGTATTTAAAACTGGTTCTTAAAACAAGTCTTATACGCATGTTAGTTGTCGAACTCTCACATGAGTTTCTCACCTCTCGTCTATTGTGCACGCCTAACGTACATCTAATCCCCCTAGTTATACCTCCCAGTCTAACTAATCATAAACCATACTAATACTAACTATGCTCACTAGTAGTATTCCCGTATCGCCCATACAATACGCTATTCAGATAGTTTATATCACATACTAAATTTCATTATTCACCGTTTGAATGGTTAAATCTTTTATTCACTAAGATTATTTTACTTCCCATTATCATTTTTCTCTACTAGTCTCACAAAGTAGAATGTTACCCAAGTACACTCATACATATATATAGTCTCATCATCCCTATATATATACACTAATCCTGCACCCTTAGGTTAAGACCGCTTGGTATAATGTAATAATTATTATTATTACTAAGTCTAATAATTTCACACAGTAGCAATATTCACAAGTTCATATATATATATATATATATAGTCACATCATCCCTACACATATATATATACTAATCCTGCATCCCCGGCTAAGACCCATTAGTGCACATATTCTGGAAATCATGCATCCCCGGGCTAGCACCCATTAATGCACCAATCAATAATAATTCAACACCCCCGGGTTATCACCCATTAGTGCGCCTAACAATAGAATCGTGCATTCCCGGGTTAGCACCAATTAATGCACCTATCAATAATAATTCAGCACCCCCGGGTTATCACCCATTAGTGCGCCTAACAATAATCATCTTTGTACCCCCGGGTTATCACCCATTAGTACACTTATCAATAGAGTTTCTGCACCCCCGAGTTATCACTCATTAGTGCTCTTAACTATAAGGTTCTTGCACCCCCGGGTTATCACCCATTAGTTCTCTTACAATAATATCACATAATTGGCATACACACATCCTATTATAATTTATAGGTATTTCTCCTACCTACATATATACTCTTCATACGTATTTTAACCTCATCACTACGTATAGTATAAATATTTAGATTACTATCTCTCTCGTAATCTCCAAGGTATACTCTCTCTTTATACCGAAATAATTAAAGTATTTATTCTCACATACTTTCCCGAAATTCCATCTTATTTAAATTTACTATTTGGCAGTTTCTCTCACTCCAATAAACCGGCAAACTCAAAACTAGACTTTGAGAAAAATCCCAAAAAATTCCCTCTGTCGCTCACACCAGAAGGGTTGTCGTTTGAATGACTTCCACGTGTCATTCGAGCGGCTTCGCGCGAGATGCTATCTCGCTCGAACCACTTCACGCGAGATCTCCATCTCGTTTGAACCACTTCGCGCGAGATTGCACTGTTCGTCTTCTTCACCAAACTTCAATGTTTTTCACCATTTTTGAACCTTAAAACCTCTAAGATTAAATTCCCAACAACTCATCATCAATACCCATCAACCCCTAACAGGTTATAGATCATTTCTATCATCTTAGGATCCTTAATTCGTCATTTATCATCATAATTACATAAAACCCCTAAATTAATTCACACGAACCCTAGTTTTCAAAATTCCAATTCAAGAACCTAATCAACCCAGATTCGTTCATCAATATATAATAAAATTCCGTGATTAATCCTCTACAGACATGAAGGAATTCCAACCACTAATTAAACCAATCCTTAATCATAATTTAAATCTCTAATTTTCACACAATTAACATATAAATCATGATTAATTCCACCTATACTAACATGAGCATGATTATTGCTAAAATAAAGCAAGTAATAAACACTTGCCTCGAATATGATGGTCTGATCCGTTGGTGATGTTGGTACATACGCGTTCCTTTTTTCTCGATCTACGCGTTGGTGGTCACGGTTATGCAAGATGATGCCAAATGAGTTTTCTCTCTTGGAATTTGGTTCTCCCTCACACCCTCCATGGCCGTTCTAACTTCCTGTCACTTCTTAACCCTAATGGAATTTCTTGGCTGATATAATAACTACCAATTTTCGTCCATTAATTTAGCCCAAAAATACAATTTACCATAATGCCCTCTTGGGGTGCCGGTTAGGCCCAAAATCACCCTGAGACCCAAACTAAAGACCCGGGTATACTATTTTGACTATCTCGACCCTCCCGGACTCAATGGCGCACTCGAAGTGACCATACGAGTTAATATAAATAATTTCTCTTTTTATTCCATTCAATTAGTCCCGACACTACTCATACGCGTGTCAGACTTAAATTACCAAACTGCCGTATTTCTCACTTTCGACAATTTATCAAATATCATAATTCCATTATTACATATCACACAGTAATATTTAATAGCTCACAATAATAAGTATTAACCCTTGGCACGCTAGTTAATAATTATTTTAATCCGGATTAATAACATATTAATTTCTCACATTTTAATTTAATTAATCCAACAACAATAATTAATCGCATATTATTACCCTAATAATAATTAATCACATAATTATTTAAATCGTAAAAAATACGGGGTGTTACACCTGCATGTTTCAATCTATTGCTCGATAGACCATGATTTTGTAACATCAAGGGGGTATCTTCCTATATCCATCAGAAACTAAAGTTATTCGCCAAAGGGCAGGTCATCACTATCATGGGCGACTATGATAATATCGAGAATGCAAGCACCAAAACACGATACTAAAGACACAACATGGGGCGAATGACATGCTCCTGTCTGGCTTTCGAGTCAAACAACTTCCACTCCCATCAGGGTACAATTTCAAAGATAGAGTTTGTCCACAACATAACGTTCATAGCAATGTCAACGTGATATAAATGTTCAAGAATATGTACTTCATGCCCATAGTGGGGCTGGGATGATGACATCAGGGGATATTGGAACCTATAGTACTGAAGAAGGCATTTCCTCTATGTGGCTTGGGTTATCAACCATCATCAAAGGAACTCAAAATACTCCGCCAACCCCGGTTGAAGAGAAGTTTAGAAAGTACCAAGACTGTTTCGGGGACTCCTTAAATGAAAGATTCATCAAAGAGGGTGAAAATTTTCCCTTTTGTGGCTTTCCCAAACCATGGTATGATCATATGGACAAGAAGATGAAGCCATGTATGAAGATTTTCTTCTAAGATAGATAATTATGGGCCAAAAGTTCCCAATATCATGTGTAACCACTTATTAAGAAGACCACAACTGTTACCGAGGTTTTCGAGGGAAGTGAATCCGAGGACTCATTCAATCTGTAGACACTGGGCTGACACTCTGCATAATCCACTCAGACACTTCATCATCGGATCCATCCATCCTGATCAAGGCTACTGATGCACCCCTCCTCAATTGGAATGCTATACCAGTTTCACCTACTGAAATGCAAACCAACCCATATGTTTATCCTATTTCGTCCTCTTTTGTTGTTCCTCTATTTTTTTATAACAATGTAATTGAGACCTCCTTTGACGAGGTTCTCAACGCTATTTTTTTCAAGAATGAAATAAATGAAGATTTTAAGTATCTTATTGTGCCTTACATTAATTGTTTTGATTCCAATGAAACTCTTGATGATGATAATTTTTCAAATGAACAATTCTTAACTGATCTTAATAAGGTTAATAACAAATAACATAACCACATTCAAATTAATGAGGATGAAACTGTTGTTATCAATCTCGATTCTAGTAACTAACTGTGCGCAATTAGGATAGGGTCCACCCTTATCGAGCACGAGCACACGCAACTCGAAGAACTATTAAAGGAATTTGTGGATGTCTTTGTATGGCCCTACGATGACATGCTTGACACCGATCCTAAAATATCTCAACACGAGATCCCGACTCACTCGGAATGTAAACCGATCAAACAAAAACTACAAAAGCTCTGCACCTAATGATCGTTTAAGGTTAAAGAATAAATGGTCAAATAATTGAACGTTGGCTTCATCCGAGTGATACTATCCTACACCAACATTGTACCCATGCTGAAATCCGAAGGAAAGGTTTGTATGTGCGTTGATTATTGAGATTTGAACAAAGCATCTCCGAAATTTGATTACCCATTACCCAACATTGACATGATTATGGACAACACGACCAGTTACGCTCTCAAGTCATTCATTGATGGGTTTATCGGATACTATCAGATCAAGATGCTCCCTGATCATCAAGAAAAAAATCGCATTCATCACCCCTTGGGGAACCTTCTATTACAAAGTTATGCCACTCGGTCTTAATAATGCAGGGGCTACCTACCAAAGGACTGCCACAACTATTTTGCATGATCTGATAACAAAGAAGTCGAGGTATATGTGGATGATATGATCATCAAGTCTAAGAGTGGGGAGGGTTATGTTCCCACTCTTTGAAAGTTCTTTGAGCGGTTGCGGCTGCGGCGATACCAGATGTGACTTAACCCACAGAAATGCATTTTTGACATCACCAAAGAATTTTTTTGGGATTCATGGTTAGCGAGAAGGTGATTGAAGCATATTTTGCAAAACTCAAAGCTATACTCGAAATGCCACCACCTTAAACAGAGAAGGAAGTCCAGGATTCTTAGGAAAATTACAGTATATCAGTCGGTTCATCAGCTTTCTGACTTCTATATATGAGCCCATCTTTAAACTCCTTAGAAAGAATTCCACCAAAGTCTGGAATGAGGCATATAAGGAAGCCTTCAATAGAATCAAGCAGTGTCTTACCCGACCTCCGATACTCATGCCACTGCAACTTGACCATAATAGACACCGCAGTTGGGGCTTTGCTAGCCCAATACCTTGAAGAATCTCATAAAAAAAGGTCCATCTACTTTACCAGCAATAAATTGACTTGGTAGAAAGTCAACTACACTGCCATGGAGAAAGCATGTGTCACCCTTGTCCGGGTCACCCAAAAATTACGGCATTAAATGCTCAATTTTTCCATTCGACTTGTATCCCGAATGGATCCTATCAAATACCTGCTCGAGAAACCTGCCATATCTAGTCGAATGGACCGATAGTTAATGCTGTTGGCCGAGTTTGATATTGTGTATGTCACGCAAAAAGCCATAAAGGGAAGATCCATCTCCGACTACCTTACTGATTACCATATGGAAGATGCCGACGTTTGGATCTCCGAATTTTCGGATAAAGACATCCTTTTCACCTTTCGAGAAGACCTCCGGTGAAAAATGTTCTTCGACAGCGCTGCCAATAAAAAAGATACGATATTGGGATACTCCTGATTGCCCCTGATGACTCTCACACTCCCATTGCCATAAAGCTAGATTTTCCCTGCACTAACAACACGACCGAATACGAAGCATGCACCGTAGGCCTAAAAGTCACTCTCAAGAAAGGTATCCAATGTCTAGACATCTACGGATACTCTGCCCTCATCATTGGCCAAGTCCTTAGAAGATGGAAAGTCAAAAACGAAAAGATCTTACCCTTCCACCCCCACCTAGAGGAGCTCGTCTACCTGTTTCGAGATATCACCTTCCACTACTTGCCCCGAGTGAGGAATAATTTAGTCGATCCCCTTGTTACCTTAGCCTCCATGGTCGACATGCCCGAGGGAATAACAATGCTCCCTTTTCTAGTCCAAAAATTGGCTAAACCAACCCACTGCTACCATATTGAGCTCATCACAAAAGAGGATTCCAATATGGCTGAGTGATGATATTACGACATTTGGTGCCTCCTCAAGCACGGTAGATACCCCCAAGATGCCAAGAAGAAAGACCGAACAACCCTCCACAAACTGGTTGCTCAGTATATTGTCTGCGATAAATCACTATTTAGAAGAAGCTTCGATGGAAACCACTTACACTGCATCACACGGGCTGACATTAAAGAGATAATGTAGAAGATCCACAGCGGGGAATGCAGACCCCACATGAATGGCCATATGCTCGCTAAGAAGATTATCCAACAGGGTTACTATTGGACTACTATGGTTCAAGATTTCACCGGCTATGTCCGAAGATGCCTTAATTGCAAATAATTTTCCACTCTCCAACATTTGCCTCCGCGAGAATTATACAACATGACCTCTCTCTGGCCGTTCTCTTCATGGGGCATCAATATTATAGGGAAAGTCACACCCAAAGCTTCCAATGGGCATGAGTTCATCTTGGTTGCCATTGATTACTTCACCAAATGAGTCGAAGCCGAGTCATACGCAGTTCTGAATGCTAAAAAGGTAGCCAAGTTCATTTAAAAGAACATCACCTACTAATACGGGGTTCCGCACGAGCTAGTGTCAGATAACGGGTTACATTTTGAGGCAGAAGTCATGGAATTGGTCGACGAGTATGGGATTCAGAGACATAAATCTTCTCCTTATCGACCACAAACCAACGGTGCAGTTGAAGCCGTCAATAATAACCTCAAAGCAATCATCGGTAAGATGATTGAGAGTTATAAAGATTGGTCCGATCGGATCCCTTACGCCCTCTGGGGCTATCGTACTTCAGTCTAGTCATCTACTGGGGCTACCCCTTACTCTTTAGTATACGACATGAAAGCAGTCCTACCCATTGAACTAGAAATACCTTCACTACGTGTCATGCTTGATAGCAAAGTTAACGAAGTATATTGGCATCAGAGTCATCTTGACGAGTTGTCGCTCTTAGACGAAATGATATTAAAGGATCTATATCATATCCAAGGGTACCATCGTTGAATAGCTCTATCGTTCAACTAGAGAGTCAAGGACCATAGTTTCTGAGAAGAGGACTTAGCCCTCAAATAAATCATAGAACCCGTTTGGGACCCTCCCTATAGGGAAATCTAAGCCAAATTGGAGTGACCCCTATATCATGAAAAAGATCATGTTCGGTGGCACCATTATGCTCACTGACCTTGATTGAGAAAAGATGGCGCGTCTAGTCAACCTGGACCGTCTTAAGAAATTCTACCCCTAGTCCGAAATCTCGGCGCCCTACGACTCCCCTCATCCCCCTTATATTCTAAAAAAAATCTTCATTTCCCTCTACTCAGAACTATGTGGGTCTTGATCCTCTAAAAAAACTTTTGATTTCAAGAATGAAACTCAGAAAATTTTCAAAACCCCTAGAGGTACGTAGGCATCTCATGCACTTTACATGGGCACGTGCCCCTTCTTTTTTACAAAATGCTGTTATTTTCTTACCTCTGAGCACGACGGCTCAATTTATCATTTACATGAATAAAAGGATTACGTGTGCCCTAGTGATTGCTATAGATAATTGAAATGTAAAACCCATCAAGAGGCATAATAATATAATTGAAATCCTTTTTTATTCCATTATGGGAAAATTCGGCATAATTACAAGAACTATCAGCGTAGGGAACTACCCCCACCAACCTGACAATCCTAAAACAAATCAAGCCAAACTTCTCCTAAGCAAACTAAACAAACCTTCCTAGATTTATTCTCACAACCAAAAATAACCAAACATATAACCATCACAAAAACTTCACAAATAAACACCGGATTCATAAAAGACCCTATCCGCAACTATCGAAAGACCCAACCCCATCTTCATTTTCTCCTTGAGGCCCCTAAACTTCCCATGCCAGAATAGTATGCCGAAGGTGTTAAATAGAACGATAAGCTCAAAATAACCTAGAGAAAACCATTACACCCCCTCCATAGTGTCAAACATGACGAACCATCTCTGCCCAGTCTCCTCTGCTAAGATCTTAGCCACTTAGGGATGGCAATGGGTCGGTTCGGGGTCGGGTTTTAACTCCCCATCCCTGTTAAAAAAACCATTCCTCGTCCCCGCCCTATTCCCCGTTATGACGGGTTCGGGGATCCCCGTCCCCGTTTAAAATGGGTATCTGGTTCCCCGCGGGGAACTCGTTTTGACTTTTTTTTTAAAATTTAAGCACCAAAGTAAAAGTTACTTTTGTATTATATCTCAATTATAAATGATTAAACATAACTAAAGTGCAACTTCAAACAAATAGTTACATGTGTCTACAGTAAAAACACTAAAACGGGTACCCACTAAACAAATTTGAGGTCACAGAAAAAACTGGAATTTGTTCCACCTAATAAAGTGGCCCAGATACCTCCTGGTGCAACACTACTCACTAACTTTTTACAAATAAATCAACAATGTGAATTACTAAAACTAAACTACCACAAAAATTATTTTTCTCCCTACCTGCCATACTCATAATTAACTTGTAAATATTGCTAAGTTGATTGGTGTATTTATTTTCTTGTAATTTTATTTTTAATAAACTGAACCTACCTGGTCAATACAAATACTTGGTAGAAAAATATTAAGGTGAGAAAAGTGTTCACATTACCCCTTATATATATCTATAATATAAATTTGAAAGATAAGTAATTAAATAACCTTTATTACATTAGAAAATTTGGTTTAACAAATTTTTTGATTTGATGGTTTACATTTTCAACGAGACATCCAACCCACCAGGTTAAATTATGAAACTAATACCACAAACTAACACACATCGTGAGAGACAAAACAATATCCTTTTTTTTGGGTAGAGCATTTGGGATTCAAAAATTCCAAGTAAGAAATAGTTCATGTTTGGGTATTTTGTCTTTTAAATTGTCAAATAATAAATACTTACTATCAGTTATCAGTGGGAGTCGCCGGAGAGGATGCCGTGAAAAGCCGGAGGGGCTGAGAGCCTGAGAGGCGCCAACGTGAGGGAGGCTGAGAGGCGTCGGCATGAGGGAGGATGAGGCAGGGCAAGCATCGGGTGTGTGAGAGAAAGAGAGGAGAGGGAGGGTTAAGGCGTGAGAGAGAGAGAGAGGAGAGGATGAAAGGATGAATCAGATCTATTTTTGAGTCTCGGTGAAACGCATGTGTGAGTAGTAAAGAGTTTAGGGTTTATTTTTTTAGATGTTTATATACTAATACTTATATATTTATTCTAATATATATATATATATATGTATATATATATTAATAAATCGGGTATCCCCGTGGAGACCCGAGGGTATACCCAAAATCGACCCAAAAAATTTTGGTTTTTTTTTTCCCCCCGAACCCGACCCGATCCTCGAATTTTCGGGGATTATTCAGGGATTTTTTTTCTGGTAACCGCGGGGACCCAAAATTTTGGTGAAAATTGCCATCCCTATAGCCACTACCCTCTTCCACAACCATTTCTTTTAATCTCTAGAAACATGCCAAACCCTGCCAACAGATTGAGAATGACGAGTTAATGGCCGATGACTCTCCTACAGAGAACCCAACTGCATGCACATGCCTTCTGTCAAATCCTCTACAGGAAAGAAATCCAAGGTACGGAAAGGCACAATTTGCTCCCAACCGACTTGACACAGGAGTTACTAAGGGAAATAGAAGGAGTTCTGTCGGAGGCTTACTAACTGAACGTACCAATATTCCCCCAGTTCTAGAATGGGCTGCAACTCCCCCACCAGGGCACCGACCAGGGCAAACATCGAGCTTCGTGCTCCACAAACCAGTTTACCCAGTTCTCTATGGTTGGGCCAAAGCTAACAAGTAAGGAGTGAAGAAATTTGGCACAACTGCCAAGGGATATTTAGGGGCGCCGCCAAACGGAATCTCACAGATAGCCACATGAATAGTATAACCGGGCTTCCTCTCAGAAAATCAGAACGACCTTTCCGCTAAGTATCTAGACTGTTCAGAGTCTCTGCAGTATCACCATCACAGGAATACGATGATATGCCATTCACCCTATCATGGCAGCCAGTTGAGGGTCCACCATTAAGTTCCTCGTCACCAGCAAGAGCCTCGAAGCTAGGCCCAAGGCGATAGCTCCAACAAAACCAACATTAGTACAACCTCTCCAACATAACAGATTCAACATAATCCAATGAAGGTGACAAGCCCCACTTTACAACCAAGCTTTCTATCCCCTCATCCATATACCAGCCAAGTCTTCATGGCCTTCATTTACTAAAAAAAACAAAAAAAAACTCATTTTTCCTAATTTTTCCCAAAATAAATCCCTTCAAAGGGAAACTTTCTGTCACTATGCCTCCAAGGCCTCTCTTTATTTCAAGTACACATTCTCTTACTTTTTCTCAAAAAAAAAAACTTAGCAGCAAATCAAAGTGCATGTAGAGTAAGCCACTAAATTAAGATAATCAAATAAAATATGCATATCTTTTTGCCTTTTCTAGTCTCTTTTCAGGTGCAATGACGTTACATCAAGCATGCAACATGGTCAACACCGATGTTCCCTAATCAACGATGAATCTACAAGAAAGAACCAGAATTCGATATCACCTCATCTACCCCACAACCCTCTCTCCTAGGTATCAGACGTACCCAAAACTTCTCATTTGCACCTGCATACCCACAACCCCCATAGATCCCCCAAGGGTAAAAAGTTCACCTACATGCAACAAAAATTTAACAATCCTTCCTAACGCTGCTTGCCTCGCCTCCGGCGTCACCCTCAACATACGATCCACCTTTATCTGAAAACCCTCGCATTCTCTCCCCCGTAGCTGTTGAACCCCTGCTCATATCTATCGATACCTTCATATTCCCCTTCCCAAGGCAGTCCAAAAGACCATGCCATTGCCAAATGACAACCCCTATAACATGTCGGTTGGAAACCCCTTGAAAATTTCGTTAAAAAAATCCAAGTAAATGCTAGAAAATTCAAAAAAAAAAATCCTAAAATTACCAAATATATATTGAAACATTTCTTTACTAAGAAAACCATTTTTTCGAGCTCCCAAATCCCCAACTGGATTAATACCATGTTTTATCCCTAGCTTAAACCCTAAAAATCGACGCATCCGCGGCCTAAAAACTCACTCCTCATCGGAATCCCAAAAACCTCATCCTGAGGAGAAATTAAATGTCTCCTCATCAGAGCTATGTAATATCCTACCTGTTTCCCCAGCAGGAATTCAAGAATTAAATTTCCCCCCCAAAAAATCTGATTTTCCCTAAGCAGAGGTAGAAATCCTAATTGGACATCTCTCCTCAGCAACACATTCACCAAAGGAATCCCAAAACCTCAATTATCAACTGTTTCCCCAAGTGGAATTTTCAGACTAAGATTTTCAGCTCTTCTCAAAAGACATAATCCCCAGATAAATATCTTTCCCCTAACAAAGTCTCAAAAAAGGTAAATTTAAAATTCCCTAGGAGAGTTATTCCCCACACCTCCGCTTAACGTCCTTAGAATTGATGTCGGCCCTCAGATTTGGTCGTCTCCAACTTAAGGTCCTCAGAATTGCTCGCCTCTAACTTAAGGTCCTTAGAATTGACCTTGACCCTTAGAATTGGTTTCTCTAACTTAAGGTCCTCATAATTGACCTCGACCCTCAGAATTGGTCACCTCCAACTTAAGGTCCTCAAAATTGACCTCGACCATCAGAATTGGTCGCTCCCACCTAAGGTCCTCATAATTGGTCGCTCTCACTTAAGGTCCTCAGAATTAACCTCGAACCTCAGAATTTATCGCTCCAAATTAGGTCCTTAGAATTTACCTTGACTCTCAGAATTGGTCACTTCCACCTTAGGTCCTCAGAATTAACCTCGACCCATAGAATCGGCTATCCTTAGCATTACCTTAGGTCCTCATAATCAGCCTTGACCCTCTGAAACAGTCATCCTCATCCTTTTAAGTCCGTAAAATTAACCTATTTCCCAAAACATTACGTGGTGTCTATTCGACGACTTTCAGTTATTCCAAGCTCACTCGTCGAGGGGCTCTGTAGACACCATATTCTAGGAACCCCGTAAATGACCTCCCCAATTCACTATAAACCCTAGGTCATACTTCGAGTACCGATCTAAAGGCCATCGGGCGCTCTCGGTCCCCGTTTGAGTCTTGTAAACTTTATCGTCAGAGTAAAAGCTCAATGGATATTTGGAGGGATCTTAATCCCCTTTCCAACAGTCTACCCCCGTGCATGAATCGGTATAACAGTTCAAACGAACGAACCATTTTACTATCGAAAACTGATCTGGAGGTTTTCGGGCGCTCTCGGGCCCCGATTTGACCCCAATCAACTTCACCGTCAGAGAGTGAGAGCTCAATGTATCTTCCAAGGACACTGAAATCCATTTACAACAGTCCACCCTGTACGTAAAATGGCATAACAGTTCAGACAAATGATTCGTTTTCCTCCGAAAATTAATCCGGAGGCCCCCGAGCACTCCCGAGCTTCGTTTGACCAAGGTCTATACTTTAGCTCGAATGAAACTGAATGAATACTCTAAAGGCATTGAATAGCCTTTCCAATGGTCTACCCCGTGCACTTATCAGCCTTACAGTACGAACGAACGATATGTTTTACTTCAAAAGGTCATCGAGAGCTTTCGGGCCTCATTTAACCAAAGTTAACTTTTCGAACGGAGCAAAACTCTTTGGAACATCGAAGTGCATCACAGAACCTTTCCATTGGTCTGCTTCTTGTGCGATTCGAACTTACAATTTGGATGAACGATCCATCATCTTCCGACGATCTTCTGTCTAAAAGACTAATGGGCACTTTTGAGCCTCGTTTGACCCAAAGTCAACTCCCGAACCCGGGAGCAACCCAAGGATTCCCAAAGGTCTCTGAATTACCTTTCTAACGGTATGTCCCATGCACAATTTTAACTTATGAATTGCGTTTTACCATCATTTTTTCTAAAAAATCTGCACGAGACTACCAATTGGCAGGTCCACTTCCCTACCTATAGGCAATGTGTCTAGGGTTACCTGCCGATAGGCAGGATAAGAATAGTGTCGATCGATAGTCCCCCTAACTTATATAAGGAGAGCATGAGTTCACTTCGAGAGGTAGCCCAGATCCATCAATATCAGTGATCTCGACAACATTCTTCTGCAATCAGTGAAGTTTTCTTGTGTGATATTCCTTTCCACCTTTCATTCCCATCATTCTCATACCCAAATTTAGCAAAAATCTCCTTCTCTCTCATCCTACATTCATCCCAACTTGTAAGGAAGCTCATCAAGGTCAAGCTTCAAGTCTCCAAATAAGGTCCAAACATCATTTTCTCTTTAAATTTTTTTTTCGCATTTGTTATATAAATTCTCTATTTAGCTTTTACTTTAGATCATACACATTAATACCTCATCCTTTATTAGTGATATTGCACATAATTTATTTTCCATAGAAAACCCAAAACAAAGAAAAAGAGGGTTACATCCATAAATTTCGACGTGATTCTTCATCACATTTTCTCAAAACTAAAAATATCTTTTCTTCACACACACACACACACACACATAATAAACATCCATTTGAATCTATGGGATAACCCCCACCCTTTTGCCGCATGCAAACTACGTGAACTTTGATGCCTTTATAGTCTACGTAGGCATTTCTGACTAAAGCCCGAGACTCGAGTCCTATTTTCACATTTTTATCTTTTTTCTATTTTATTCCTATATTATTTATATATATCATACTTGTGATTCATACTTGCGTCTTATCTGACATATATTATCGTTTCATCATAACGATCAATATTTTGATAAGCGCACACATCATATTTTATAACTATTATTTTGCGAACATTCCTACGGATGACCTCGCTCCATATTTTCCATGATGCGAGTCGAGCGATTTTGATATCCACTTCTATACACACACATTTCACGGAGAAATTAAGGAATATAATAACATAAGACCACGAGAGATCGAAAGGGCGGAATGGGTGCCAAATACCTTCCCATTCCGTAACTTAGCCCCCGAACCTTTGATTTAATTGGTTTCGCAAGCATCAGTTTGTCTTTGATGCCGGTCTCTCGAGGCGACGCCATGTTCTTTTGCCTTTTTTGTGCAAAATAGGCTGACGACTCTATCTCTTATATCGCCCCAAATTCGACGATGGATGAAGCACCCCACAATGTAGCGAGGGGTGCGGGACCTTTATCCTCCCTCTTTATCCCCCGAAAGTTCCCCGGGGAGGGGGAAGATCTCGGGATGGCCACATAAATTGTTCGTTTACTTTCTTTCTATCATTTACAAAACCTAGTCTTCCATTTATTTTGCTGGCTTAGTTTTGTTAAAGGTTTTACTTATACTATATTATCTTCCAATATTTAATGAACAAGTCACTCATATTTTTCACATTCTTACGTGTATTATGGTCCGCGCCAACGACATTATTATCGGGGCATTATCAGAATATGGCTCGCGCTAGTGATAATATTCTTAATTTAGAAAATATACATGCTCTCCATATTTAGTTCATGTATTTTCAGTACAAAAATGTATTTAATCTACGTTATAAAATTGTACAAAAATGAGCTCTCCATATTTCAGGTATTTCTGTACAAAAATGTACTTTATAAAAAATATTTTTTATGCTTGTATTTTATAAAAAATAGATTAAAATCATTTTCAATGTGCATGTACTTTGATAAATAATGCGTGTACTTTGTGCACGCACATTGAAAATGTTTAATCTTAATTGATTTTTCAGTTGTGTTGTTTTCATTTTTATATAATTGTCAGTATATACATGCTCTCTAATATTTTCATAGCTTTTATATTAATTGTGGTGCGCGCAAGCAATATTTTAAACTTTATATTATAAGACTATAGACTGTTATCATCAAAATAAAAAGACATGCATTAAAATAAAGGATAATTTCATTCATTAATAAAAGATATACAACTGAATTGAGCAAAAATATTACAATTGATTTGAAAAAAATAGAGGAAGATCCATCAGATACAAAAAATATCATCAGGAAATTGTTGATGGGATCCGGAAAAGCACCGATAAAATTCGAGATGACCCGAATTCTATGCTCCAGCGACGAAAGGACCTGAGTCGTATAATCCCTGTCCTTTATTCAATTTTTTAGAAGTATTTTTGCCTCGTATGTATAGAAATTGATAAGGGCTTCGTGGGCTTCTAGCGGTGGTACATCCTCTTTAAATAAGTCATACGGGATGGGTGGGAGTCCCGGGGAACCTTCTTTAACATATTCGTTAAAGGCGTCAATTGCTCGAATGATATAGGAAATGTCTTCCTCAATCATTCGTATTTTTTCTCTATAGTTGTTTGCATTTTCAAGAGCTTATCTCAGAGCCTCTGCTGGTACAACCATTTTTACATTTTTGTAATTTAACTTAAAATGGTAAATATTACAACAAGGTTATATTTTTTATAGACCAAGTAAGGTTTAGGGTTTTGAGCCTAATAATTATGTAGGTGGTTGTTGTATTGATAAATGAAGTAAATAACGTGTAAACTCCAAAGGTTTAAATGTATTCGACCGATGTTGACTTAATAATAGTGTAGTATATGGGTGTACACGTGTAATTATTTAGATAAAATGTTGTACATATTTAATTATTTTTCTATTTTTATGTGTACTTTGTAATGTTGTACGTGTACTCTAAGAATATTGGTTTAGTATAGGTAAATAAAGTAAAGTACACGCATAAATTTACAAAATACACGTGAAATTCTATAATGGTGTACGTGTACTTTATAGTGGTTGCGTGTACTTTGTGCTTCATCGCTTGTTCTAGACAAACATTGCAAATTACACGCGTATCATTACATAGTACACGTGAAATCCTATTTACATTTTACTTGTAATTTGTAATGCTATGCATATACTTTGATATTCTTTATTTGTTATGGGCAAACAAAGCAAAGTACACGCATAATACTACAAAGTACACACATCATGTGCTTGTACTTTACATGGTTTGATCCATAAACATTCAAACAATATACATGTACTAATGTTATAATATATTTATTCCTTTGTATAGCCTACGTGTTGAATGGTTCGCGCCAGCGACACCATTTTTTTAGTATAAATTTTATGGAACTTCGTTGAATACAAAATAAAAAAAATAAACAAAAAAATTACAATCACTTGTCCTCCTATTAATAAAAAAATTCAAAAAACCTTTACAATGATTTTTCCTCCTATTGACAATCAGTGAATAAAAATTCATTTGCCATATATGCTCTTTGTTGGAGCATTTCGTCATCTTGAAATGATGTTCTGAGCGTAGTTCCTTTGGCAATTTATTCCACATAGTATACACAGAACACGCCACAGTCAACACTAAAATTAAAATAAAATACATATATCGGATAACATAATGTGAATGAAAATTTTGAAATGTGTCATGATGAATTATGCTTGTATTTATTCAAGAGTGTTTGATTTTATCCATTATTTTGTCTAACGCATTCATGATCTCTGAGTAGTTCAAAATTAAGATCATGACTCAAGAGTCAGTCTGTTGTTATTTTTTCCTCTTTGGATAGTGCATCTTCAAAATCCATCATATTCATGTATCTTTATATTTTACCTCTTTCACTTATTTGTGGAGCTTGGTCGTTCAATTTGTACAATATTTCTTTAAAAGCAGAAAACTGTTAAGAGGAAAAATCATGAGTGTATATAAAATACAAAAGTGCATGTAATGTAAATAAGTTTAGTGCATAACCATCCTATTGGCCTCGTCATAGTATGATGTGGACTGATTGATGTCCAACGGAAAGTCCATATCGAATGTCTCATGGGAATAAATAGAATATCACAATTTCCAAAAAATTCAAAATGCATTTTTTAGATGTTCTTTTTGTATGTTGTCATTATTATTTCAGACGACTTCCTGTTAAAAGTAATAGATTTGTTAGTAAGTAACAAAATGATAGTATATATCTGATGGTGATGGACAAATATTTAGTTTTTATTTTCCTTACCCAAGCATATGAGTTAGTGTGCGTAGCTCGGAGCCCATTATTCTTCATTTTCGTCTCCATTAAATGGGAAAAGGATTGAATTATCTGTTTCACACATTTAGAAAGGTAAGGATATAAAGATGAAAAATTAATGAATGTCCTATGTTCCGATTACATACTTAGTTTGATATTTCTTCATCTTCAGTAATTCTTTAATATCGTCGGCGCAAACGAATGATGAGTCTTCTATTATATAAAAATAATCGCTGAATTTCAATACAAGAAATGATATTAGAATAATAATTGAAACATGTACTTAATTTATGAGCATTAAATGTTATGCGTGTACTTATTAAAGTACATGCATGTAGTTCAGTATAAAAACGCGTGTACTTTATAAATCAATCATTTACTTGAGTAACAAATGCGTGTATTTCATTGATAATGTGTGTACTTTATAAAAAATTTAGATTATAGAATATGGAGCTATAATTTAGAAAATTAACAGGCATCGAAATATTGGTATATATACATAAGTACACTACTAAATAAAAATAAGTGCATTTCACAATAAAAATAAGTTGGTTTCAAAATAAATGAACAAAATGTTTTCCCTGTTTTCTTCTCCAGTGGGAAATATTCTTCCAATTTATTTTGGGCTTCTTCTGTAAGGTATTTTGTACACTTGTAGATTTGCAGGTCTTCTTCATTTTTTACTATTGAAGAAGACTTTCCTTTATTATTCTACACTTTTCTTTTTTTATGGCGCGGTAGTAGATTTATTGTTTGGTCTGTTTTTTCCTTTCGACTGCAATTTAGCAGGAGCTTCATTCGGAGGGTTTTTAATCTTTTCTTATTTTGACAAATCATTAATAGGATGTGAATATACGAAATCACCATCAATCTTTTATTTCCGATCATCCCTTTCTTGGATTCTTGCATACATTGAGTTTCGTTGCTTTATTTCTTCCTCATTTTTAGAAAGGGAGGACATCAAATCTTCTATCTTTTGATTGAGAATTTTATTTCTTATTTCCCAGAGAAAACAAAACATCATATTTAACTTATGGATTATTCCATAAACATGCGATAAACCTCAATGAAATTGATACAAATGTCAAACAACAAGAGAATCGGTGGATTTACTATATTGATAATGCGTGTACTTTATTAAGCTATGCATGTATCGTATAAAACAATGGATGATCATCATTAGAAAATGCGTATAATTTATGAATATATGCGTGTACTCACCATTATTTTCCAATAAATGACAAATTATACCTAAGTACACTCAAAATATTACAAACTAAACATAAAAGTAAAAATAATTTCACGTGTACTTTGTAGTGATATGCGTATACTTTATATTCTCTCCAAACAACAAATAATAAATCACAAAGTACATGCATAATATTACAAAGTATACACAAAGTTCACATGTACTTTGTAGTGTCATTTGTGTACTTTATATTCTATCCAAATAACAAACAAGAAATCATAAAGTATACGCATAACATTACAAAGTACACCCAAAGTTCACGTGTACTTTTCAGTGATATGCACGTGCTTTATATTTTGTCCAAACAATAAATAAGAAATCATGAAGTACACGCATAACATTACAAAGTACACACAAATTTACATAATACTTTTTAAGTACTCTGTGTGTACTTAAATAACCAATGCGAAAATGCATGCAATTTGTAAGGACATAAATTTCCAATTGAGTCCATGTATTATTTTGACTTAATTCCGTGAACAAAACTGTGTTTGTAATATGTCATAGGGAGATTTTTATTTTGTCACGATCCCACTTGGTCTATGACTATTGAAGAAATTGAAGGTGTTGCGGCAAAGCTTCAAAGAATTAAATCACGCCGAAGTTTAATTGGTGCAAGTTTAATCGTCTTCAAAGTTTATTTCATTTCGAGATCACTCAGGTATGAATGCGTATAATTAATGGTGCTCGGAATTATTTTATAAAAGATAAGGATGTAATTTTTATAAAGAAATTTTTTTTAAAATGGTTTTAAGTGTTTTAAAAGGTCTAAACTTCGTTTTATGATGGTAAGCTCGAAATGGAGTTTGACTAATTTCAATCTCTTTGTTAAGAGACGTTTTAATCAGAAAGTCAAAGAAAGTCAAACTTTTGCGCTGTCGCTCGAACGACATTGGATCTCATTCGAATGAGATACAATGTCGCGCGAACGACATGTCGTTCGAACGACATGTTTTTCGAGGCGGCATTTAAATCCTATTTAAACAGTGTTTTCATCATAATTTCGTAAGTGTGCTTTCTGGAAAAGAGTTTTACGAACCAAACCATTATTTGCACATGTTTTCTAAGGTTTACAAAGCATAAACACATCCTTAGAGTTTGCAAAGATCCTAGTTATCATTCTTATATGTTTAAGTGATCTTGCGGCACTAAAGTTGTTTTTCTACACATTGAACACAAAAGGTTTTGCAGTGAAGAAGTGACGGACATCATGTTCGACATCGTAGATGAATCAAAGCTATTCGGTGGACACCGAGACATACGTGGACGCGTGTGTTGTGGACAGGTATCGTGGAAGATGGAATTTTTGCGTGGGCACTATTGAAGAACTGTTGAAGATCAGAAGGAGCGTCAAGACCCGTGGGTATCGAGTCTTAGTGTAAGGCTAATCTGTCTTTATAAATCCATTGTTCATAGTGATTGTCTGGCTTGGGCCGTCCGAGGTTGTTTTCCCATTTTGGGTTTTTTCCACGTACATCTGGTGTTGTGAGTATTCTTTACTTTACTTTACTTGCTTTAATCACTAGATGCATGTTTAGGATTAATCAAGATAAAACTGGTTTAAAGTAAAAATTGGGTTTTTCACTACTTGGTTTGGTGTATAATTAAAAGTTGGATCTTTTTCAAAGAAATATTGGTTTTGTTTGAAACACACAAATAGGGCACTCTTCAAATTGGTATCAGAGCTAGAAAACATTTTTATTTGTTTTGTGATCCCGTGTGTTTTCAAAGATGAATTCTGGATATAATGAATTTTCTCGAACTCCTGTTTTTGATGGCACTAATTACACTTATTGGAATATGAGAATGAGATGTGCTTTAAAATCTATTGATGAGCATGTTTGGCGTACAGTTGAGAAAGGTTGGACACCGTCTGTCACTATTGTAGGTGAGGTCACTAGTTTAAAGCCTGTTGAGTCATGGACCGAAACTGAACAAAGACTTGCACAATATAATTCTAAGGGCCTACACGTTATTTCTTCACATGTCACACAGGAAGAATATAATAGAATTATGACCTGTGAAACATTAAAAGAGGCTTGGAATATTTTGGCACTCACTCACGAGGGCACTAGCACGGTTAGGGCGTCAAAACTTCAAAATCTCACTACTCAGTTTGAGACCATTAGGATGTTAGAGAGTGAGAACTTTAATGAGTTTTATGCTAGGTTGTCCAATATTGCCAACTCGTCGTTTAACCTAGGTAAGAAAATTCCCGACAACCGTGTCATTAAGAAAATCCTTAGGTCATTGCCTAGTAGGTTTGATGCGAAAGTGACCATTTTAAACTCATTGGGTAGGTTAGAGTCAACGAAACTAGAAGAGATTGTAGGTGACTTACAAACCTATGAAATCGACATGATTACCTCCAAGCAAGTGCCTAAGAAAGAAAAGGGTATTGCTTTGAAAACCCGGAAGGAGGAAATTAATGTTTCGGATTCCGATTCTGATTCTGATTTTGAGGATGTTGCCTTGTTGGCAAAGAAATTTAAAAAATTTATTAAGTTTCAAAAGCAATCGAAAGATGCCAAGAAATTTGAAAAATTCAAGAACAACAAAGTAGATCCCGCCTCTAAGGATAAGTTTGAGAAGCCTAAGGGAGATGAGTCGGATAAGTGTTTTGGGTGTGAGGGGTACGGTCACAAGGTTAAGGAGTGTCCCACTAGACTTAAGAAAGAGGGCAAGCAACCCGTTGTCTATAATGCCACCTTAAGTGATAGTGAACCGGAAAAGGGAGAGAGTTACCCCCATTGAGCGTAATCTTGTTGCGTTTATGGCATGTCATGTGAGCGATAATGATACTACCCATGTGAATGACACTTTCGAGGAGGTTTTGAGTGAATCCCATGTTAGTGAGGGTGAAGAGAGTGACGAGGAGGAGGTAGATGTGAAAGAATTGCAAAATGAGTTTAATGAGTTGTATGCCGAAACGGTTAAGGTGAAAAAGGCTAACTCAAAATTGCAATCTAAGTTGAATGAGCGTGCCATAGAAAATAATGATAGTTTGATTGAGGATCTTAGGGCACGAGAGAAGAAGTTTAGGGAGAAATTAGAGTTTGTGGAAAAAGAGAGAGATAATCTCCGTGGTTTGATGGAGTCTTTGAAAAAGGAGATTTTAGAGTTTGAGGAGTCTAGGCGTTTGCTCGAGTCTAGGATTCGTGAGTTGGAGGAGAAATTGATAGACTCGTCTAGAGTTAAGTTTGATTTGGAGGTTAGGTCGGAGAAGTTAGATATGATCCTAGGCACCGTCCAAATTAAGGAAGATAGGGGAGGTATAGGTTTTGATGAGAGAGTTGTTCCCATTCTCCCCGCACGTGTGAGAAACACTAGGATGGTTAGAAATGGTCCACATAAAGGTAATAATTCCCACCACCGCTACAATTGCTCGTTTTGTGGTAGGAAAGGTCACCTTAGGCGTTATTGTTACGACCTTAGACAAGCTCCTAGGAAGTTTAAGAATAAAGTTGCACCGGTTACCCAAACCCCCATGCGTCATTTTACACCTACTTGGGTTAGGAAATCGGATTTAGTGGATTTAGGAATTAAATTTCATGATTCTCGTTTGTGTGCACTTGATTCTTCCCATGCTAAATCTAAAGGATGATAGTGTTGCCATGTTTGTCATATGCTAGTTTGCTTCATGATTTATTCATTGCTAGTAGTATGACATGTGTATAATTTTGTATTATAGTTTTCATTTTTTTGAGTCTTATTTGAAAAAATACAAAAAGATTTTGTTTTTGAGAAAACTTTTGAAAATCCAAAAAGATTTTTCTTTTCTTTGAGTCAAAATAAGTTTGAAAAGCCAAAAAGATTTTTATTTTTTTGAGTTTACATGTTTGATGTGGCATATTGGTGTGCTTGGACCCCCCCAACCATCGTTTCATTATCCACGTGGCTAGGACATTTGGTCATTATTATCGATGCTTAGAATGGTCTTAACCATTGTTTATATGGGGTTGTTTCGAAGTTGATATGCATTTTGATTCGACTTTGTATAATGCCAACATTGCACGCATGCACGAGTTTATATGGATGTTTGACTTCTCTTGGATATTTGAATTTGGTGAGGCGTTCTTATCTCAATCTTGTCATCTATGCTTAAGTATACTTATGGAGAAGTGTGCATGTAATAACCGTTTACCGTGAGGATTTAAAATTGGTAAAAATGATGAGTGATTCACGAGAAAGGGTTGCGAGAGTTCAAAATTGACTCGTCGTGAAATCCACCGTTTAAAAGAGCCCAAAAGAAAATGCAATATGCTAAGAAAAGGGCCAATAATATTTTCTCTAAGTTGATAATGCTAGAAACCTCCAAAGAACTTGAAAAAAGTATATATATATGAGGGAGTTTGGTTGGAGAAAATTTAAACGGGTTTTGCACAACTAATCCTAATGTTGAAACATTGCAATTTGACGCTATTGTTTGTAGAATCATCAAAATTATGGATTTGTGTGCATGTAGTATGTTTAGTTCATTAATCTCACTCTTTATTTGTCATATGGCTATGCTAAAGTTTGATGATTTATCGCTATCAATTAGAGCTTCTTGATCGTTTCGATGTGTTGGAATTGTGACTCTTTTGTTGTAGCTTCACGCCCATTCATTCCATATCCATGTTTTGAGTACATCGGTACTATGTTTGCATGTATCTCGCATTTTTAGTTTTGATGAGTTTTTGCATTTTGTGCGAAAAGCCTTCTGTTTTTGCACTGTTTTGCATCTGTCATGCCCTACCTGGAATATTTTTGTGGAAATTTTTTCACTAGGCAATACTTTATAATATTTCTGGGAAACTGGGAAATTTTGGCAGGTCGCGCGAAGTCGTTCAAACGACATCTCATCTCGCGCGAACGACTTCTGTACTTCGTTCGAGCGACTTCCTCATCTCGTTTGAGCGAAGTCCCTGGCTCGTTCGAACGACAGGCTGAAAAATGGCTTCTAATTGGTTTGTAGTCCACTGGTTTAATTTAATATATTTTTGGTACTGCGGGAAGCATTTCTGGACTGTTTGGTTTATATGCAGGTTCTTTTATGTTCCAAATTGATATTTTGCATATGAGTCCGTTTATCACACCTGATTAATTTGCGATACTCTTTGTGTGATTCCTTGGTTTACTAGCTACTAATTTATCATTGCTTGATCATATTTAACTGGTTGTTTCATGATTATCTAGCATTTTTCAATTCTCAAATTGGTATGAACTTGATTCAAATTGGTTTCATATTCTCATGCTAGATATTTCATCTTGGTTTATCTTTTCACCGGATTGTCTATTCGAGACAAAAAGGGAGAGAGATGTATGTGATGTAGGGGGAGATTTGTTGAGCGCTGCTTCTATTGATACCTGGATTTATATAGGATTTACATATTGTTTGATTATATCTGTTTCAAATTGAAATTGGTATCAAATAATAGCTCACATGTTTCAAATGATTTGTCCTTATTAGAAATATAAATTTGAATCATTTGTTCCTCTATACTTCACCGGGTATCTGTTTGTCTGTTTCATGTGTGTAGGTTTGCTTTCAGCGATTCGAGATTTTAAGTCTACATCACATTCAGACAGTTCATGCTTGCCGGTGCTACATATTCTAGTTCGTGTCTTGTATTTTTGTTTTTGGGTTTATGGGATGGGATTTAGGCGCCATACGAATTGACGACCCAGTTAGGCATTTCACTGGTTTAGTTTTGTCCCGGAATAGTCAAAGGGGGAGATTTGTAAGGACATAAATTTCCAATTGAGTCCATGTATTATTTTGACTTAATTACATGAACAAAACTATGTTTATAATATGTCAGAGGGAGATTTTTATTTTGTCACGATCCCACTTGGTCTATGACTATTGAAGAAATTGAAGGCGTTACAGCAAAGCTTCAAAGAATTAAATCATGCCAAAGTTTAATTAGTGCAAGTTTAATCATCTTCAAAGTTTATTTCATTTCGATATCACTCAGGTATGAATGTATATAATTAATGGTGCTTGGAATTATTTTATAAAAGATAAGGATGTAATTATTATAAAGAAAATGTTTTGAAATGGTTTTAAGTGTTTAAAAAGGTTTAAACTTCATTTTATGATGCTAAGCTCGAAATAGAGTTTGACTAATTTGAATCTCTTTGTTAAGAGACGTTTTAATCAGAAAGTCAAACTTTCGCGCTGTCGCTCGAACGACATTGGATCTCGTTCGAACGAGATACAATGTCGCGCGAACGATATGCTTAAGTCGTTCGAATAACACGTTTTTCAAGGCGGCGTTTAAATCCTATTTAAACAGTGTTTTCATCATAATTTCGTAAGTGTGCTTTCCGGAAAAGAGTTTTACGAACCAGAACATTATTTGCACATGTTTTCTAAGGTTTACAAAGCATAAACACATCCTTAGAGTTTGCAAAGATCCGAGTTATCATTCTTATATGTTTAAGTGATCTTGCGGCACCAAAGGTGTTTGTTCTACACATTGAACACAAAAGGTTTTGCGGTGAAGAGGCGACGGACATCGTGTTCGACATCGTAGACGAATCAAAGCCATTTGGTGGACACCGAGACATACATGGACGCGTGTGTTGTGGAAATGTATCGTGGAAGACGGAATTTCTGCATGGGCACTATTGAAGAACGGTTGAAGATCATAAGGAGCGTCAAGACCCGTGGGGATCGAGTCTTAGTGTAAGGCTAATCTGTCTTTGTAAAACCATTGTTCATAATGATTGTCTGGCTTGGGCCGTCCAAGGTTATTTTCCCGTTTTGGGTTTTTTCCTCGTACATTCGGCGTTGTGAGTATTCTTTACTTTACTTTACTTGCTTTAATCACTAGATGCATGTTTAGGATTAATCAAGATAAAACTGATTTAAAGTAAGAATTGGGTTTTTCACTACTTGGTTTGGTGCATAATTAAAAGTTGGATCTTTTTTGAAGAAAAATTGGTTTTGTTTGAAACACACAAATAGGGCACTCTTCACAATTTAACATAAATATGGACAAATGATTTCAAATATATTTGTAATATCACCAAATTACCTACTCATTGAGTTTCATAAAAGCAACATCTTTATCTTTTAAGAACTTTTGGTTGTCTTCAGATAAGTAGTTAATGCTTTGCTAAAGCTGTTGTACTATGATCCTTCGAGTTTCTAATGAATCTCTAGAAGCATTCAAACTATTATTTAAATTTGAATTTTTAATTTTGAGTTAGGCATTATCTTCCTCCAACTTTTTAATTCTGTTACAGTCATTCTTCTTCGACTCTTCAAGTTGATTTTTCAACTCATTATTTAAACAAATTTGTTGAGTCTTATCCTCCTCTAACTTTTTTATTTGTTCGTTGACGTTTTTTTTAACTCTTTAAGGCAAAGTTTCAATAGTGTATTGAAAAGAATCTGTCAGGCCTTATCCTCCCCCAACTTCTTAAGATTCTCTTTAAGTCAACACCTTGCTTCATTACTTTGTTTGAGTTGGGTATCTCTCTCCTCCAACATCAATTTAATCCCATCATTCTCTCTTCAGTTAATTTTCTTAGTTGTTCATCCAATTTGAATAAATCAGCTTTCTTCTTAGAGGACTTTGCCATAACTTCATTTATAGAAAGATCCTAATTGGATTTCGATGAAGAATTTGTAGCTCCTACTGGTTCTGCTTCTGATTCTGGTTGTGATATCCCCAAATGGAAATCGGGCATGTCATCATCTTTCACTTTTTTTTCCTTACTCTTTAAGACTTCCTTCTTCAAAGCAGCTTTACTGATCTTGTTATCATTCATATATTCTTTTAATGTTCCCAAAATCCATTAAATAAATCTTTGTTCCTTGTCCTTCTTCCCCTCCGTGTGATTGATAACATTAAACTTCTCTCATAACCAATAATGTGAAAATTGAATTAAAAATTACAAGTTATACCATTTCAACCAATTAATATGAGTAACAATGTTAGTATTATTAAAGTAAACGCATAATACATAAAGCACACAAAAATTGCATTGAAATTTCATTTTCAATTTGTGTGTACTTTATGTCTTATGCGTGTACTTTCATAATGTAAACGCACATTCAAAATGATGTGGTTCAATGCAATGTGTGTGTAGTTTATGTATTATGCGTGTACTTCAACAAATTACATGCATATTTTATAAAGTACACGCACATTCAAAATAATTCGGTTCAATGCAATGTGCGTGTACTTTAACATTGAAATATATAGAATTATTTTTCCTCACCAATAATGATATGTTGCGTCGGTTGTACTGGGCTTAGATTCGGTCATTTTATTGAGAGAGTCGATCAGAAATTCATGGACGGCAGAAGCCCAGTCATAGTTAATCATATCATTAATATCGTCAATGTATTGAGTGAAAAATTCTCCTATTGTAAAGTTGGAATTGGAGAACAGGATCATTGTCATGAAGGTGGAGGGCAACAAGGTTAATAAAATCATTCCTGCCCTCGTCAGTATCAAGGTTAATCGATGTCTTCAATCCCTTTATAATATTTAATTTTCCAATATTTTTGTCGGCCTTGAATTAGTGGCTACAAAATTCAGGTTGGGGGCAAATTGATCCATTCTCTTATTTAGTTTAATTTTCTTTTGCCCCTTCATTACTGGGATCCCAAAAATTTGTCTTATATCATTGGGGCTTATTTGGGCATCACTAATCATCTTAAAACACTTTTTTTTGTAGAGCTTGACAATGGTAAGATTGTTTTTATCACTCTATTCATGATCTCCCTCTACTACTTCATCGTTGTAGTAGGCATTGAATAACTTCAAGAAAGGCGTCTTCTGAAGAAGTTCAATATGTTTCTCATCGATTTTGTTGCAAATATGAGGCAAATCATGATAGAAGCTCAGGACATTCGACCTATATTAGTCGTATTTATGAACTTTCGTTGTTGATTTCTTCTTTGTACTCTTTTTATCTCTTTTTACTCGCCTCTTCGGATCACTCTTATCAGCATTGTCTTTTTCAGGATTCTTTCCCTTCATGTGTCCTTGTCTTCAAATTCATTTCTATAAAGTAAATGGATAAAATTTAAAGTAAATGCATATTGATTAAATTACATGCATAAAGAAATAAAGTACACACATAAAACATAAAGTACATGGATTTGTATTAAAGAACATATTTATTTCAAGAGATTTCATGATTGTTTAACAAAATTACATGCGACGTTCTCTTAACACTTCATACATATCTCAACAAAATATAAGAAATACGTAATGCAAAATTTCAAAAAATAAATTCCGCATCGTCTGTTACTTGGTAATACCTAAGACCTGGCCAAGATTCTTTGTTCGTAATATATTCACAAAATAAGTGATGCAATAGATCCATGCTAAATGTGCTAGCCTTTTTTAAAACCTCTTAAGCAATACTGCACAATTTGTTTTGTTAAATCCTTTGCTTTTGATTCAGTTACTTGAAGCTTTTGTACATAAAAAATGTACTTAATGTCTTGAAAGTAGTATTAAATACCAAGTAACTTTTTCGCTTTAGCATTGGTGTGAAGTAGAAAATGAATTTTGCCATCATAAGTAGTATTGACTATCAATGTGAAAGATTTTGTATTGTTAAGATCTTCAAAGGTGCACCCAACAGCTTTGTAGTTGAACATGCTTGATGGTATGATTCATAAACAATAACACACCGAAATAATTCTTACAAATTGTGGAATATCATTCAAATGCTGCTGGCACGGACCACATTAACATATGATCTATTAAATATGAAAATGACGTATATATTCCATAAAGTACAAGCATAATAACATAAAGTACATGCACATTGGATTGAACCAAATCAATCTCAATGTGCGCGTACTTTATGTAATTGGGTGTATTTTATGAAAGGACACGCATAATGGATTGAACTAAATCAATTTCAACGTGTGTGTACTTTATGTATTATGCGTGTACTTTATTAAAGTACACGCATAATACATAAAGTAAACGCCCATTGGATTGAACCAAACCAATTTCAATGGACACGTACTTTATGAATTTGTGTGTAATGTTAGAAAGTACACGAAAATTAGAAATGACTTGGTTCAATCCAATATTACAACAGTAATATACAAACTATTAAATGCCGTTGGCTCGGACCATAATTAATATGACATATGAAAATACATAGAGCTTATATATCCTCCCCGGTCCTTAATAAATTCCGCTAGCGCGAACCAAAATTAATATAGGAGGTATAATAATACACAAAGCAAGTATATATTCGCATTCCTTAATAAATGCCGTTGGCACGGACCACAATCAATATAAGACGTATACAAATTCAAAGAGTACGTACATATTCCACACACACACACACACACACACACACACACACACATATATATATATAGTGAGAGTCTCATGTACATACCAACGGTGCATAATAAAAAAAATCAACTCAAAACAACGTCTTTTGCTATTTTAAAAAAATCGATCAAACTTTCATAGCTTTTAAAGTACTTTAAAAGCTGTAAAAATTTGATCGATTTTTTAAAAATAGGAAAATAAAGTTTTTTGACCTGGTTTTCTTTATATGGATCCCCCAAAATGTTTAAATACCACATAAAAAAACTCAACTCAAAATTATTTATAAAATGGGTCCGCGCCAACGGTATGCACCGTTGGTATGTACATGAGCCAAACTCCCGGTCCTCAATAAATGATGGATGAAATGTACAATGATGAAATACATAAATGTGCAGTCCTCAACATGCAACAAGTGTGTTTCCTATTTAAAATCAGGGCATAAATGTACAAGCTAGATTCATATTGTATTTTTTCATATCTTGAACAAACATAATGTGATTTCATTAGTACAAGTAAAATGTCTACCAATTTATACATATGAGAACACAAAATACATAATAAAATAAGGAAAAAGTTATATAAAACCTAAGGACACAAAAATAGTAATGGAATACACAACATAACACTCAAAATACAAAGACAAATAGGTGATATCAGAAATATAAAGCTAAGAACATAACATATACAGAGTGTATGGTATAATCTTAAGAACAAAACTTAAGAACATAACATTACGTTTAATTCACAATAAATTACATCAAATACATATATATTGAACATGTATTTATACCTGTTAGTGTTGTTTGAAAGAATTTGATTGATAATGTGAATCGTTTGTTAGAACTTCCACGATTAAGGTTTTGATCGCTTGAATTTCTGTAAAGTGTGTTTGTTTTGGAATTCAAGGGTATTTATATTTTGTTGTTGAACCAAAATTTAGTTGAGAATGAGAGTCGTTTTGGGGTTTGATCGAAGAGACAATACGATTAGGGTTTTGATCGAAGAGACAATACAATCATTTTGGAGCTTGAATTTATGTGAAGCATGATTGTTTTCCATTTCGGGGGTATTTATATGTTGTAGCTAATCGTTCAAACTTTGGTGGGCTTGGGTTTAGAGTCCAAAATTATTAGTCCAAGGACTTGACATTAAAATCCCCATTAATTAATTAGCACCTTACAATAAAATGTCTCCAAACACACAAAATGTGTTGGCATACAATTACTTTAAGTAAATATGTATTTTCTTTAAAGATTGAGTTAATGGGAAGTAAAGTTTTGAGTGATGTCACGTCAACATATAAATACGCCATAATAATTATTGAATATTCATTAGGTAGTGTTCAGACCCAATAATAGTGGAGTATGAATACGAGCCAATACGAGTCTAACATGTCAAAGCGATCGCATCACTACGTCATTTTAAAATTACAATTATTTTTTATATTTAACTAAGATATGAACTGGACAATCAAGAATGAATGTATGACATTTGAAAATGATGTCAAATTAGATTAAGTGATCTGAATTGAATGTTAACGAATATGAATAATGTTTCTATGTGATTTAGTAATCTGGATTAAATGTCAGCCACGCATAATAAATTTGTAATTAAAAGTAATAAAACGGCATTGCAAATGGTATGTCGCGTTATAATATTTTGAAACGACTGAGTAGTCGCGTAACTGACCTCTTCATTCATAATGGTAAGATAAGTTTGATTTTGAATAAACTTTTTCTCAAACTTTTATTATAATGTTATTGTCGAATCTAAAGTTAAGAATATAACAAAGTCATTATACAAATTTTAATTTTAGCATCTTGTCACATACCCTCGAGATGGTCTTAGGAGTTGGATGTAGGCCCGAGCCCTGCCGACCCCCAAAGATCATGTCCATTGAGTTTGACGCGGGAGGGAATTGAAGGTCACCCCAAAATTAATTTGTTGGGAATAGGAAAAATGAGTTTTTCCGTTTTTTAACCATGTTTATCCGATTGCTGAAGATTTGGGCGACTAGGTAAACTAGATTTTGTCTATTTTTAAACCCACAAATTGAGTTAGTCTGCTTTAAAAAATACTTTTGATGCAGGTTCTCTCATATATGCAAACATATTAATTAGTTGAATCAGTTGGGTAATCGTAAGCTAGCATTCGTTTTTTTTATCTCAATACACATATTAGTTTTATTCCCCGCACAAATGAAATATGAGTCATATACGAAAATCCAATGAAATTAGGTTGAATAGTTCTTGTCACGAGGGGAATCCATGATAAAAATGTGTTAGAGGAAACATCATCATAACCAATAAATAATTGTTCATAACATGATTGTGTCCATCATCTGCTAATCTTAGTCATTCTCCATCCAAAAATAAAATCCCAAAAGTTCGGTTACTTTACTTGTTTCTTATTCTAATTGTGGTCAACGATTAATATTAATGAGGTACCCACAACTGTTGAACTCACCATCTCTTCTTACTCATAACTATTGGAATCACTTTCATTGAGAGTCTCATATATGGTATCATATGATAAGCAAGCCATTTTGTTCAATTACATTAAAAAATTAAGGGAGATGAGCAAAATTTGGGTGAGTACATTTGGGTCACTTATTAAGGGTTAAATTAAAATTTAGGGTGAAAGGGTTATACCACTATGACCCTCAAGGGACAAGAGCTTTGTTTCTCGAGTGTAACATTTGTCCAGATTTGGTGGCATTTGCAAAATGGTTTTGGCCAATAAATTTCACATGTGGTTAGGCAAGATAGTCGAGCATCTGAAGTTGGTATAATGCATGTCTTAAATATGATAAATGCTTAAATATCCCTAATGAAATAAAAATAACCTTAATGTTTTTAACATATTTCTTCCTCAACTCACGAATGCTCTTTCTCTGGTACAGAGAGAGACCATGTCTAATACTTTTCTTTTAACAAACAACAATTATTATACCCATCATCCAACAAAGTAACAACCATTATCACTGAAGACGACATATTAATTTTCCGTCCTTGACTACCCATGTCTAATGACGGCGGTGGTAGGTATTATGGATCTTCAATAACTCTCAGGCTCATTTTCATCAAATCCTCTATGGATTTTGCGGCCATCCCGGGCCCGGATGAGGCGTCGACTCTCTCTCTCGCATGCTACTCATATAATGGGCCAAAAGAATATAATGGTCATCGATGATGATGTGAGTTGTGTGAATGTATAAAGATTAAAGTCTCCAACCTATTTTATTTAAAACAAAAAAAAGAGGTAGCCACCTTTAAACAAATACCATAAAAAGACAACTAGAGCATACGAAACCAAATGAGACATGGGTTAGGAGGCTATGTTACGGAGTGGGAAGGTGTTAGGCACCCACACCATATTTTTGATCTCTCATAGGCTATAAAATGTTCTCCTCCTAAATGTGCGTGAACATGTGTATATGTGCAAAATTTTATGTGTCTTTGAAGTGTACAAAATGGAAATATGTATGAATGTACATGTGTGTAAGGTGTAATGTCATAACATTTACATCATGGGAAGGATGTTAATGAGATTATAAGGAGATAAACTAACTAAACATGTGTAGAATACTAAAAGAATAGGTAAAAGTGGCTATAATATAAGTGATGCCTCAAAATCATAATTTCACTATGAAAGAGTGAATACGCAAATATGGAACTGCTAAAGGTAATAAGCGTATAAACTAAGTAAAGTGAATAAATAAGGACTTGAATCCCAAAATAAATTCGGGATGACTATGTAGCCAAAAATGGCACCAAATTCCTTATAGTTCATAATAAGACAAGGTTGCGATATAAATCATAATCATAATCTAGAGTATATATTTACATTTGTTTAAAAGTGAGTTAATTATGGTGAAAGTGTAAAAAATTGTGTGAGAACTCTAAATTGTGAATGATGGTCTAAACCACACTCCATTTTTGGGTTTTTGGGTTTATGAAAATATATTTGAAGACATATACATAATAAAATTGGCAGGGTTAGTGTGGAAATGAGAAAAACAAGCTATAAATATGCTAATAACACTAAGATATCCAAAATCGCATTTTTTGGGCTAATAAAATGGAAAGGAATTTGGACCTTAAAGCACTTTTGAATTACGTTTTAAGCAATTTCGTGGGTTGACATTTGATGGTGGTGGAATGGTGGTTGAAGGTGAGGTCAAAGTGATGAAAGGTAATGCTGAGAGAATGTGGTGAAAGTGATAATTTTGAGGAAAGTTAGCGCACTGAAATCGAGGTTGAGGTACCTCTCAAGTGAGGTCAGGATTTACTTAACAAGAAGACCCTAAATAAAGAAAAAGAAAAATTTACCCTAGGGACATGCCAGTCAACATGGTCCTTGCCCTGCCTACCGGTACAGTGGTCGAACTTGCTCACCAAGTAAAGCTCAACCTGCTAGTAGGCGGGTGAAGTGTTGTGCCTATAGGGGTAGAAATGTTTTTTTATCCATAAAATGTGAACCGTAAGTCTGTTTCATGCATGGTCGGGACCATTGAAAAGAGGATTCATAGCATTTGAGATTTTATGATGGAGTAATACCGGGTTTGATAGTTGTCCAAAGTCAGTTGTGACCCAAAAAGTGTGTAGTTCTTCTCCGATTAGGTTTTTCAAGAGGGTCGGGGGTCCAAAATTGAAGGGACTTTATTTGGACACTACGAGGGAGAGTAGGGGTGTTAGAATGATGTGTTAATAGAGCCCCTCGATGGGAGATACTAGGATAAATAGAGGTCATCAAAAGATAGACATACAATGGAGATTTTGAATACTGAGTTCCTTTATGTTAGAACTCTGACAGGGTGAGAATGCAGTGTGATATTGATTTAAACAAAATCGCAAATTCCAATTTTAAAATGATTTAATTGGAGTCATTTTTTAACCAATTTAAATTAAGCCTAACACATGCATATAGTGTGGGTAAATCAAACCATCACAAATAAATTGTTGACACATAGATTTCAGAAAAAAAACTAATGGAAAAAACCTTTTTATTTCACTATGCAAAGGTAAATCTCAACTTACATACATAATGAAATCTGTAATATATATCACACAATTACTCACATAGACACGTTTCCTAGAGTCATAAATGGATCAATCGTAAAAAACCCACAAGAACACGCAACTCCAAATCAGCTAGGAACACTTACAAGCACTCCTAATGTCAGTCGTAGATTTACCCTGTTTACAAGAGAAACTTGACCAAGATCATATCCTGGGTTACAAAATAATTCACTAAATTATTTGGATTTTTGTGAATTGAAAAACAAATGTTTAAACCCCAAATGAAGAAGACACAATAGTTTTGGTGTTTGCAGTTTTCAGAGAGTGAAAAACGTCAGGTCCTCTTAACAAAAAAGGACTCATTTAACACGTTATTTGCAAAAAAGTTGAGTCGGTGACTTCGCTCGAACGAGATCAAGGAGTCGCTTGAACGAGAAATGATGTCACTTGAACGACATCGCGCGACATGACTATGGCGCTTGAACGACAGTAAGATGTCGCTCGAACGATCGAAATATCAAAAAAATATATTATAAAATTTCGCCTCAACACTTAGAAAAAATTCTTTTGACGAAAATAATGCCTCGGGTGTTTAAAATCAGTTTATAAAAAATATCCCAACACTTTAAATGAATCGTTAAGGGACTTAAACACAACCTTACCAAAATCTATCTCGCATAGGCTTTTCTGTTGAAGAACGTTGATATTTGGATCCTTCTCGATGCACGATTGAACTTGAATAAATCTTCGATGGTTGTATCAATATACGACGTACTCTAATGTAAAACAAGACTATTTAAAATGTGTACTAACAATTCCCCTTATATCTATGCTGGTATAAATAAAAACATTTGAATTATCAAATCAAAATTCCCATACAAATCTAATACCCTCCCATTAACTCAAAGATTGAAAAAGTACTAAAAATTAAAGTTTTAAACTTTTTTTCAAAATCTTCAACTGAAAATCTTCAATTCTCTTTGCTTTTCTTTGTCATCATCAGGGTGTACAAAATAATGATCATCAATTTTGTACTTACACACATGAGATAAGAAACAAATACCTTCGTCATGTATCTTGTTTGAAATGGGATAAACTTAAAACAAAACAAATCTCAAATCTTCCCCATAATTTAAACTCCCCCATTAAATCATAATTCGTTCTCCTCCTTTTTATTTGTCCGAAATAAACAAGGAAAAGAATAAACAAAATAAACATGGAGTGTCACGACAAGCAAAGCAAATCAACTACGATCATCAAGGATAAACTTGAAATCTTTTACCAACTATTTTTTATTTTTTATTTTTTTCAAACTAAAATGCAAAAATAATTTACAAAAAAAATCACACACCATGAATTTACACTAAGATAACTAATTCCTGGATACAGAATGAATGGGTGTGAATAAATTCGATAGAAAAATCAATGCAATCAAACATAACATATGTGCATGATGAATACGAATACTCCTAACGAATGAACTCAAAATTGTCCTCAGGTGTCAAAATGTGAATTTAAATGACATCGACTCAATCCATCAACACATCAGAGTCAATAATGATTTCCACACCAATAACGTCTAAAACTATGTAATGTTTTTCAAGACTTTGTTAGGACGTGCAAACTTGTTAATTTATTTTCAACCAATCCCCCTCATAAATAATAAATCTTGTATTCTTCTATTGAGGTGATCTAAAAACTAAATGGCCCCCTTTTGGCATATTTATCTTTTTATTGCCTTTTAATTTTTTTGGGGCTCTTTTAAACCTCTTTGGACCATGACTACTTTTTATAATGCTACACTTTTTCTAGGTATGATTTAAATGGTGGCTTAATTATAAAGAATAAATGAGTACCTTTCGTAGCCCTTCCGCGTTTTTCACAAATATATATAAAATGAATCCTCACGGGCAACGGTTCTTACATGCACTACTTTCATTGTCAAGTTTTATCGCATTTGGTTCGTTTTAAAGGCAGGGTTGAGATGGAAACACTTCGATCAACATGTGATAGACAAGTACAATAATCAAACAAATTCGTGCAAGTGTGCATTAAAGGAGACTAAGAGTCAAGCATGTAGGTAGTAATCTCAAATTACATCTTAATGACTCCAAACATTATAAAGCACAAAAGTTAAATGATGACACATATCAAAACACTATCAAATAGTTACACGAATATGGAATGAAATTGTGACTTGGTCATCCTAAATGTACATTCATAGACGGTGTAAACGAAATACAAACTCTTTTTTCTATTTCAAAATTTTTATTGAAATAAAATCTTTTTACCTTTTTCAATTTTTCTAAAAAAAAGAAATTCTTTTTGTTTTTTTCAAAAATATATCAAAAATAGAAAATATAAATACAAAAATGATACACACTAGCAATAGGCATGAAATATCATCATCAAAATCACCCTATGCTAGCAAACAAGTCTAAACCTCAATCGTTAGGTTCGGTGGAGTTTTCCAAAGGTGATGACATCCTATGAAAAACATCCATCAAATCATGTGAAGTTTTGACCAAAAACTTTACTTGCTCCCTAATATGTGAAAACTCTCTTATGTAATCATCCTGAGCATCATATGTGGGTACGTGTGTGGGAACATGTGGTAAAACTCTATGTGACACACTACCCAACTTAAAACAAAATTCCCTAAGGTGTCCTCTCCTTTTGCAATGGGTGCAAACATACACGGGCCTAGGAACACCTCTTTTAAAACGTCTAAGGCGCACTTTCCTATCGGGAACGGGATGCCTAGGTGGGTTTGGTTGAGAGCCATATGGATCAATCACGAGAACTGGCTAGGGTGAAGTATGGGAAGTGGACGCATCGTCATGACCTATTTTTAGTCTCTCAACATTACCCAAAATGGGACCGAGGAACTTCTTTCTTACCTTCTTAGATGTGTCCTCTAAAGTGATCTTTACCTCCCGAGCACGTTTAAGATCTCTTTCTAATTGTGCACATGATCTATAGGTTCACTCTTTTCCCGACCTATGACGATCAACTACTCACTCAAATAAACTTTCACCTTTTCTAGTTGACTTGCCAACGCCTCAAAACCCCTAAAACTCTCAATCTCTATTTCCAAATCTATCACCTTAAGACTGCATTCCTTATTCAAATTCTTTTACTTGAAGGTCTTGGCGTATAAATCTCTAAATGCAATTTGGAGCTCACTTTCACCTTCGCTTGCACACTCACTCTCTCACTCGCTAGAAAGACTCAAACTTTCCTCGGGGGTCTCATGTGCGTAAGTTTCCTCATCGTTGTAAGTCAAACTAGGTGTGCTATCGTGACTAGCTAAAAAGACTACACACATCCCATGTGAAGATTCATCCCCAAAATCCTTCACCTCTTCCTCACTATCGCTAAGAGTGGCAGTCATAACAATCTTCTTGCCCTTTCTCTTTAGCTTAATGGGACACTCAAACGCCTTATGCCCCTTACCCTTACATTCAAGACATCTCTCCTCTTCCTCTTCCTCTTTCCATTTTCTCTCTCTTTCTCACCGATCTCTTTGATCTCATCTTTCTTTTTATTTTTCTCAAAAAGTATTTTATTGGAAGAATTTTCTTTTTAAAACTTGAGAAACTTTTTAAAATTTTGTGCAAACATGGCCACATCATCAAAATCAAACTCTCCCTCAGAATCGAATGCACAAACTCTCACTTTCTTTTTCTTCTCTCTATTGGGCACTTCCTCTCCTTTCTTAGACTTGACTCTAAGTGTTATCCCTCTATACTTAGGCTTGATAGTGTTAGGAAACATGTCAATTTATTATGTTTGGAGGTCTCCTACTAGTTCTTCTAACTTTAAAATGTTCAAATTTTCTAAGGAATTCAAAACAGTCACTTTTGGGATAAAACGTTTAGGCAATGATCTCAAAATCTTTTTAACCACTTGTGCATCAGGAATGTGCTCATCAAGATTGAAACTAGTGTTGACAGTGTCAGACAAACGTGCATACAAGTCATCAAAACACTCATATTCAAGCATAGTAATTGTTTCAAATTAAGTAGTTAGATTTTGAATTTTAAACTCTTTGGCCGCATTTTTGCGTTCATGGGCAATTTTTAAAACATCCCACGCTTCTTTTAACGTAGTGCACGCCATGATACGTCGGAACTCTATAGGAGTAACGACACCAGAAATTGCACTTAGCCCACGAGAATTAAAAGTTCTTTATTTAAACTCATCCTCATTCCAGTCTACCACAGGTTTAAGATTCGTGACATTATTCTCGATGACAGTGGGAGGAGTCCACCCTCTTTCACAAACAACCCAAAATTGCTCATCGATGGCCTTTAAATGTGAAATCACAAGGGCTTTCCAATAGGCATAATTAGACTCATCAAAAACTGGTAACCGATTATATAAGTTTTCATTTGGAAACATTATGATCGTTCAAAATCAGATTTTTTTCAAAAAAAAAAATCAATGTCATAAAATTTTGCAAAAAACAGGATCACTCGATAAATTAGAGAAACCCGCTCTGATACCAATTTGAGAATGCAGTGTGATATCGATTTAAACAAATTCATAAATTCCAATTTTAAACTTATTTAATTGTGGTCAATTTTTAAACCAATATAATTAAGCCTAACACATGCATCTAGTGTGGGTAAATCAAACCATCACAAATAAATTGCCGACACACAGATTTCAGGAAAAAAACCCAAAGGGAAAAACCTTTTTATTTCACTATACAAAGGTAAATCGCAACTTACATACATAATGAAATATGCAATGAATATCACGTAGATACTCACATAAACACGCAACCTAGATTCAACAATGGGTCAAGCACAACAGACCCACGAGAACACACAACTCCAAATCAGCCAGGAACACCCACAAGAACTCCCAATGACACGTAGTCGTCACCCGTAGATTTACCCTCTCTACAAGAGAAACTTTAACAAGATCGTATCTTAGGTTCCAAAATAATTCACTAAATTATTGGGATTTTTGTGAATTGAAAAACAAATGTTTGAACCCTAAATGAAGAAGACAAAATAGTTTTATAATTTGCAGTTTTCGCAGAATGAAAAACATCAGGTCTTCTTAACGAAAAAGGACTCATTTAACACACTTTTTATAAAAAAGTTTAGTCAGTGACTTCGCTCGAATGAGATTAAGGAATCGCTCAAATGAGAAATGATGTCGCTTGAATGACAGTAAGATGTCGCTCGAATAACCGGAACGTCAAAAAAATATATTAGAAAACTCCGCCTCAACACTTAGAAAAAATTCTTTTGACGAAAAAAATGCCTCGGGTGTTTAAAAATATTTTATAAAAATTATCCCAACACTTTAAATGAACCTTTAAGAAACTTAAACACAACCTTACCGAAATCTATCTCACAGAGGCTTTTCTGTTGAAGAACATTGATACTCGGATCCGTTTCGATGCATGATTGAACTTGAATAAATATTCGACGGTTGTAGCGGTATACGAAATACTCAAATGTAAAACAAGACTATGTAAAAAATGTCCTTACACATGGATTAGAATTTGGGGATTTATAAAGAGAACAAGGTGAATTATGACCATGATGAGGGTAAAGGCTTGATTCTGAGGGACGAGGTCTGATTCTAAGGACCTAAGTGGTGTAAGCAAGGATTTAGCCTGATTCTGAGGGTTGTAGGGTGTATGTGATGAAATTAACATGATTTTGAGGGCCTAGATGGTACATTGAGATGAGAGGTGTGGACTGATTCTCAGGGGAAAGGTCTATTATGAGGACTTAAGGAACTATTATGAGGACTAAAGGATTGTGTACGACCAATATAGAGATCGCGACCTAATACTAAGAGATAAGGTTTAGTTTTAGGACCTAAGGAGTGTTTACAACCAATGCGGGGACCGCGATATGATTCTGAAGGCGCCAATTTTATTTTGAGGACCTGAGGAATATGTGCCACCAATGAAGGGTTTGCGGACTAATTTTTAGGGTTGATGTCTATTCTGAGGACCTAAAGAGTGTATGTAACTAATATAGGGATCGCGGCCTAATTCTGAGGGCCAAGGTCTGTTTTGAGGACCCCAAGGAGTGTATGCGACCAATTTCGAGATCGTGGCCGAATTCGAAGGGTAAGAGTCTACGTTGAAACCCTTAGGAGTGTGGGACCCGGGAAAGCATCGCCGGAGTCCAAGCATATAGAGCTATTAACGCAAAATTTAACATAATACTTACCTGTATAACGCTCTCAAAATACAAACCTGCGCCCAACTGGCCGTAACAAAGACTAGGGTGTGAGCCAATGCCCAGTGGGAAATATACAAAATGAAGTATAGAAACGAACGACAAAAGGAAGACTCTACACTTTATACCTATATGCACGTGCAACTACCTTGCATATATATAGAGACACTAATATATACTTAATGCATGTAATCGTTTTTACTTCCGAAAACGTTATTTAACCTGATTAATTTACCTTAATCTCATAAAGACTTCTTCTTTCTTAACTTGACATTTATTCCTCTATTTAACACACGAAGTTAAATACTTGAAATCATAACGCTTTATTTAACCGAGTATATTTTTTTACCAAAATTACCAATTCCATTTAAAGCGATGCACATTAGTATTTTCATTGAATATAATCTCTTTCAACACACGTGAACACCATGTTAGAAAATATTTCTTTAACCTTTGAAAACTTTTCACAACACACCTTTGTGTCAATTACAGGTTACACCTTATAAGGTTTCTTAACTCACCCATTTATCGCTACACATTCCCTTTCCTTTACTTTATGGACCTTAATCAATTTACACATTTCTTGTCCACTTTATCCTTTACTGGAACATTCATTAATTCATTTAAGTTAGGTTGTCTTAATAAATTTTACCACACAACCCATTTTTTGACATGTTCCATATTCCTTTATCTTTTTCTCGGAATCTTCTAAGAACCGCATACTTTAACGGGCTTGACACCGTCGGTGACGCCACCATATACTTTGGCTAGTGGTTTTGAATAGTTCACCCCAGGGCTCCAGGCTATCCTTAGTTATCCCGGTGTCATCCCAATTCCTTTTATGTGTTTTAACATTTTATAAATGTCCACACTATTCTTCTTTTTTCCCTTTTACCCGACCGAAGCCAAACCCGAGGTTTCACCCCAACTTGTGTTACACTTGAAAATGATCTTTTCACGTCCTTTACACTTTAACTTCTAATTTATTCCAAATTATATTCATTTTAAGCCTAATTTATGTAACACCATTTTCAATATTTTTGTTTCATAAAATGTTCCACTTTAAGTAAAATTATCATTTTACCTATTTGTTTCCAAACTAATCCTTTACTCCATTTTCACAAGTGTTAATTTTCCCACAAACACTATTAAGTTAACCACACTAACTACTTAAGTGTTTTAACACCTTAACACCTTTTTAACACTTGGAGTATCATTCTCCTCAAGTTGGAAACCTCTTTATTCTCTTATTTTCCTTTTTAATTCATAAGTGTTAATCTTTCAAACATTATTAAGTTACTCACACACCAACATCCCAATGTTTAACCATTAACCCTTATCCAACACTTTACCAACCATATTTCTAAACTAGACATTTCTTTACTCCCTTATTCAAGAAATCTTACTACATTTAAAGACTACTTTTATATAAAATACCATTTGTTTTTTATCAATACATTTAGTTTTATGACCTTATATTTATCACACTTTTTACCCCCCTTTCACACACTTTGAAGATTATAATTTCTACTTTTCTTATTTCTTGTTTAAATCCAACAAAGCCTCCTTTAAACTTGTTCACATATTTATTATCAAAATATTACAAGTTTACATACACGAGAAGATGGATTTCAAATCCTAAAATCCTATTAAATGGGTTAAACATGCTTTTCATTCTAGAAATTCATAATACTTTGCAAAAAATGCATTTTCAATACCCAAAGGACATTTTATTCTTTCAAACTCAACAAATGTCCATTTTTCATTAAATCTTCATTTTTGCAAGAAATTTTAGAATATTATTTCACCAAATATTTTAACATCCTTTCCCAACATTTTATTTCATCAAATGTTCACCATTAGAATTCTTGAAAATACACAATTTTCATAAAAATACCAATTTTTATATTTCAAAACTTTAAAATATTTACTCATCCTATTTTTCCAACAAAATAACATTTTTATTCCATAAAAAATGTTTAATATTAATCTACTAGAAACCATTATTTATTCATGTGCATTCTACTTATGTAATCTAGCAATAAGGCTTCTAATAATGCAAATAGAGTCTTAAATATTGAGGGTAGATTTTTCCACCTCAAAGACTCCAAATGGTGGTAGAAAGTTTGTGTAGGAGGATAAACCCCCACCTTAAAAGGTGACCTCAAGGGGTTACCAAATGCATCCTTCATTTGTGATCCATATGTGCTCCATTCAATCTTCCAAGCAAAACCCCCTTTAAACTCTCTTCAAACTCCATGAAACTTCCATTTTCATCTTCTCCAAACTCCCCCAACCTTAATCCAAAATTCGTAGCTCCATTTCAACAATGGTGGAAATGGGTGTCCTGGATTGAATGTGGTGGTTTACGGTGGTGGGATGACGTAGATAAACCAATAATGGTGGAAGACTACTCCCCCTTCTCCCTCCTCTTCCATCTTCCTCTCTCCTAAAATGATGAAAATGAGCCCCAAAAAATCCCTTATAAAACCCTCCAAAGCCTAAAATTTTAGTTTTTCCCAATCTGGTCTCACTAGAGCTCGACAGCTCAAGATCCATAGGATAGAAATGTGACAGCGCACACGGACAATCCGATCTAGAATTTTTGAAGTAAGCCGTTTGAAAGATATTGAGCCTCGTTCGAATGACAAGTGCATCTCGTTCTATTTATGGCTTCCAACGACCTTCGAGTGACCCTATACTTCTAATGAGATCCATATCGCTTTCGATCCTTACCTTCAAATGACCATTATTTTTCTTTTTATCCAAATTCTAATTATTTACCCATTATTCCAAAAATTATCATCGAACTTCACTTTATTACCATTTATACAAAATTTAAATGAAACATTAGGGCGGGGTATTACAAACTTCCTTCATTGGGAAATTTCGTGCTCAAAATTCTGTACTCGTCAATTCTTAAACGTATGTGTTCAGTAACTTATATTCTTAGCCATATAAATCCTCTAAGAAAAAATCATCTAAGTCCTCAATACTAAAGTCACATTACGCGCCCTTGTACGGGGTTTGTGAACAAATGATCAATTTGCGACATGCTCTAACACTCACCACTTCGCTAACCTTAAGCTTCATACAACTGACTCTGAGTCTCCACTCGCTTGATGACTGGGTTCAAATAATTATTGATACTAGCAATGCTAGTACCCAAGGCGTATTGACACCTCCATGGGAAACCCTTTCCAGTGATCAACACTCACCCAAATTGAACCGTAATACAACTAGTCATCGTATTCATCATCAAACCAATTACATTTTAGGACTGTACATCCTGCGTCCCATAAAATATTTTTGGCTATCCTGACTATATAATTTACATACGATTGCCATTAATCATACAATGTTGACTTCTCACTCCGATAAGTAATACACCTACCAAAGCATCACCGCGCGTTCGGCTGACACCTTCCGATGTGTCACTCTGATAACCCTAGTACTACCCTAGGTGTCTCACCTTAGTGAACTCACTTGAGCCTCACACTACTCCACTCCTCGTGGCAATCAACACCGTGATCTAAGTCCCCCTCAATTTTTAACTCTATATAATATCCTGAAGTCATCATTTCGCTCTTTAGAATCAGAAACACTGACTGCCATGCCGACCAGTAAAAAAGGTCGTTATTCCTAGAAAAGGCCAATACTGCGAGAAAAATGTGTGGATGAAAGCGCAGCCACCCAAACACAGAACTTTATGTAAGATCAGAATACCTCAGATAGGTGCACCAAATTACTAAGTGACATTGACCATACCCGATCCACCGCACTCTACCAGGTTCATCCGCATCGCACCATGACATGGTACCAATCTGAGTTACCAGATACATGAGAATACCGATCCCCGACTACCAAAATCGAAGGGACACAAGAGAGTTAGAAGGAACAAACAACCATCCTGAGATAATCCTACTCATATGCGTCGAGTTATGATTTATGGGAAGCGAACCTATGCCATATACTCAAAATTATATCACTTGTTCTCAACATTCTTGTCGGGTACTAATCTTAGCCACACACCTTAGCTTGGGTCATCAATCGTGGCGAATCGAATCACAATCATTGATTCTTACAACACGAAAATAACATGCGAACTGTAGTTCTCTGGGAAGTCAAATGCCTGACTTCACTCCTTGGGAGTGAGGCCCTTCCCCTCACATCCTTGGCACACATTAACCACTCCGATTGACGAATACCTTGCACCCTTGTCTATACTGACCAAGTCCACTTATCGGTGATGACGTCACCAGCCTACTACACCTAGGTTATTGTCTGCCTTGTCATATCGTGATTGAAATCCCAAAGCCCTTAGGCAGTATTCCGTTCAAGAGAGATACTCACCTTATTATCTCCTTTGACTATACGAAATTGTCCCCAAGCTTACTTCCAAGTTCTACCCAGACTGAATTTACATGACGACCACACCAACCGCTATTGGCATCCTAAGGGTAGTAAGTACCACCCAAGGCTACATTTCCTAATACATACCGGCTGGGTAGGATGTGCTAAGAGCTAATCCTAACACACCATCGACACACATCCACAATCTAATCATGCTTAGATATTACCCCAACTTGGTTGCCATTTTAAGCCTCCACATGATGTCACCAATCTAAGTCTCAAGTACATTGCTCAATACTACTCAAAATAAGGTGTCACATCATCACTCGTCGCTCCATGACACCCGAGCACTACGCCTTATAAATAATACGAGCTTTTAACTCCTTATTGGAGGATACCACCCATCTGTGCCAATTCGAGAAACCGCATCCGACATGTATACTATACAAATAATCTAAATCTTGACTAGCAACTTAAGATCATCACCTGAACTTTTCCACAATCATTACTAGGACGCTAATGCTTCTTCCTACCGAGCTTAACTAGTCTCCTGAGGACACCAAACACACCCTATATAAAAGTCCCCAACCTAACAAGATTTTATCATCCATATCTTAAGCATTGTAGGTGCACTCTACAAACCTTTCAATTCTCTTATCACAATTACTAGGCACTCGCAAGGACATTGGTCCACGAGCTTCTACACATGATGCACTCGAATCATCAAATGCCTCAAGGCGTCACAATAGTTAATTCCTATCCTAAATGATGCCACACACAATTTGTCTTATGGACACACCAAGATGCCTTTAAACCACTCCCACACTTGGATTACCTTAAATCTAGCCATTACCTTGGCGACTGATAGACCCTCGATACCTAAAATATCTTCTTATCTCTCGTCCAAATGGCTGTGGCCATAGGCAACGTATTAAACCACAATTTGCACTACTATGGATTCTGGTAGGATACATGATGTCGCTTACAATCAATAAAACTCTAGTTCTGCATCATCGACATCACTAAAGATTCTATTCCTTGAAATCACATCATATTTTCTAAAATCTCAATATAGAAGACTACCCATAGTTCATTCCTAAGTCTCCTCAACCATCATTATTGCTTACATAATATACTTATCGCAATTTACCCGCAACTCTCACCATACCCTACATGGTGCAACCTTAATCAAGAATCTCTAGGACACTTACTTGTAATGATACTATCTTACGAACCTAGACCGAGTACACATTCCAAGTGTCGACCAATACGGTCCATCGTACCCATAAAATCATCAATTACCTTACGTCGGGATACCATCTTAAGGATATAATTTGCCTAATCATATCATCGATACTAATTACCCGAAAGTACCTAGTCAAAGAACTCAATACATTTATAACACCAGTCAACACTGTTTCGGTATAGCACACTAGCTACCTAATCTCCACGGTTGACAATACACGAGTTATATAGATAACTCAATAAACGTCATTCATCATTCTCTACACCTCAATTAGCTTATCATATTACTATGGATTGACACACAAGCACCTCTCACGAAAAATCTGTTACGTCGTCACTATTGGCTAGCATGGAAACTGGTAACTTACTAGCATATTTAAATTAGAAGCACAAAAGCGATTGGCAACAATTAACTTAGTCAGCTTCCAGTTGGCAATGAATTCACCCGTCACGTTAATTCTTTGACTTCACCATTGAGGACACGAATTTAAATGTACCAAGACTAACGAGACCAATCCAAACCAACACCGATGTCGAAAGGTCCATTACCAATTGTAGATACCTCATTCTGTTACCCCTAACTCTCCTTAGGTCCCTAGTACCTCCACTCATCACTGTAAACCCTGGTCACGTCCCGAGTACTGACCTGAAAGCCATCGGGCATTCCCCGGCTCAGTTTGACCCAAAAGTTAAACTATTCATCTCGATCGAGACTCAATGAATCTTTTAAGGGCACTGAATACCCTTTCCAACGGTCCGTCCCGTGCGCGATTCTGACTTACCACGCGGACGAACGATATATTTGTGTCCGAAACCTGACCTAGAGGCCACCGGACGCTCCCAGGCTCTGTTGACCTAAGTAAACTCTTCAGATCGACCGAGGCTAAATGAATCTTCTAAGGGCACTAAATACCCTTTCCAACAGTCCATTCCGTGCGCGATTCTGACTTTCCATGCGGATGAACAATTCGTTTGACTTCGGGAAGCCACCGTGCGCTTCCCGGGTCTGATTGACCAAAGTTAACTCTCCAAACCGGGTCAAACTCTTTAGAATGTCAAAGTACATCTCCTAACCTTTCTAACGGACCGCCCCATTCACGATTCGGACTTACTATGCGGACGAACGATCCATTTGCGTCCGAACAATTCCCCGTCCAGCGAATCGATAAATGCTTTCGAGCCACATTTGACCCAAAGTCAACTCCCGAACTCGGGAGCAGTCCAAAGGACTTTTGAAGGTCTCTGAAATTCCTTTCCAACGGTATGCTCCGTACACGATTCTGACCAACGGTTTGCACTCGGCAGCCGATTTTCCGAAAAAGCCTGAAACACACTGCCAAACGGTAGGTCCCAGAACCTGCCTATCGGCACCTTCCTGCCGACAGGAAGGAAGGGCTCTATACCGATCGACAGACCCCTGGGCCTATAAAAGGAGGCCTTGGCCTCATTTGCAAGGAGAGCTCAGAGGAGAAGCAAATCACTCTCATCAAACCCCCAGAAACCTCTCTCGAAGGCAACGTGATTTCAACTTCCAAATCCCTTCTTCACTTCCACTTTTCATCATCCCTTTCAAAAAACTTGATGAATTAACCACTACCCATCATCATCCAAGTGCAAGTGATTCTTTTCAACATTCAAGATCAAGCTCAAGGTCTCCAAGAAGGTCCAACTTTCTCAAACTCTCTCCTAGATTCTCTTAAATTTGCAATAACTTGTTTTCTTACTTAGCACTTTTACTATCTCATATCACACACCATAAATACACTTTTTATCTAGTATTATTGCACATCTCCTATTTTCATATAAATAAAAACCCAAAAAATAAGAAAAAGAGGGTTTGCTCATAAATTCCAAGTAGGGATTCTCACACTTTTTCCACACTTTTCTCACAACTAAAACACTTTTTCTACACACACACACACACACACTTACAAATAAGAGATTTCTCCATTTGGATTTATGGGTTAAACTCCACCCCTCACTTTACTTGCGAACTACGTGGACTTTGATGCCTTCATAGGCTACGTAGGCGTCTCGGGGTAAAACTCGAGACTCGAGTCCTTTTCTCACTTTTTCTCTTATTTTCTATCTTCTCTTTATCTCATTTTCTATTATATTCTATATACTTGTTCTTAGTAACGTATTATTCCATATGCGTTATCGCTCCCTATAACGATCAACGTAGGGGTAATCACGTAAATCTTATTTTCTACACTAATCTCACATTCCTACGGATGACTCGCTTTGTCTTTTCCATGATACAAGTCGAGGATTCCTACCTCCATTCTATATATACACATGCACACATATAAAGGAAAATAGCAAATATTCATGAGAGACCGAAAGGGCGAAATGCGTGCTTAACACGTTCCCATTTAGTAACTAAGCCTCCGAACCCTTCTCGAATCATTTTGGTTTCGCACGCACCAGTATGTCTTTGGATGCCATCCTTCGGGGTGGCTACTCTTTTTCTTTTGTCTATTTTAAGTAAAATAGACTGGCGACTCTAAATCTCTCTACATTTTCACACCTCACAAATCAATGCCGGCCGAAGCGCTCTCCCGAGAGGGGACGCGCGGGACTCGAAGGTTCCTTTCTCCCTCCCCGACGGGGATCGGGGATGGCCACAGTGGCGACTCTGCTGGGGATGTTTATTATATTTTGAGGGCTTGACTCTATTTACATGGATTCTATATTTGTTTATGTTTCCCCCCCCATATCTGCATGTTCCCTTTTCTCACATGTGTATCCCATGCTTATGCTTATATTCACACACTTGTAGAAAATTCTCCATGTACACTTCACACCACGTGCACCTAGGATCACATGTATATCCCCATGTTGCACGCATCGCCCATCCATACTCGGTGTACCTTTTGGGGTACTTGTACTTGACTCCTTGCTTTTGTCATAATCAAGAAAGGCATTCTCATCATAAGATACTAATAAGAGAATCATGCATGATTCACACGATATCACCAAAGGGCATTGCTATTGACCAAATTTTACCTAGTAACTGGAGGGTCACTTCGTGATGGGCGCTGGTCCAGCAGGTTGCAGTTAGCCTAAGCGATATGACTCTCACCTTCCATTGGCCAAGTACTTTCGACATATATCGAACGGTTCCCCCGCATCGTACCTCTTGACCGAAGTCATGACGAGAGGTATATCGTAAGGAATTTGTTCACATACGCCGAGTATATCGGATTCGCTCTCACACGTACCATCCCCATGAGGTATATGGTGAGGCAATTCACGTACACTCAGGTATATCAAATGGCTTGTCCAAACGTACCGATTGCCCGCAAGAGCAAGACGTATATCGTAGAAGTCACGCCAAAGGGGGGAACCCATGCCGATTCACCCAACCAACTACATACCCGCATATAGGTGTCAAACCTAGGACACGCACTTTAGATTGCCGGTTTTAACCCGAAACTCTGCCGAAATTCCGGGTCGGCCTGCCGCCCAATTTTCGCGCATTTTTTAAAACGGGACCCTGTCCGCGAGCCTGGTTACAAGTCCAAACGTAGCTTTGCATATATTAAGACCCCCACTTTTCCAGGTTCGGGTCCCGTCCGACATTGCATTTAGGAGAATTAAATACAAGTGAGAACATAATAATCATAATAATCATGCTGAGTTCCGTCTCCAAAAATCCAAAAACATTTCTCCCTTCTTTGTTAAAAATCCAAAAACATTTATCCCTTCTTTGTTAAAAATCCAAAAACATTCCCCCCTTCTTTATCAAAAATCCAAAAATAGTTTCTTCCATTTTTTCTCAAAAAAAAATCTCATCCTACGCCTTCTCAGGTCGATCGCACGCCCTTGGCCTGGCTCCCTATTGGCTTCGGTCTTCAGTCAAATCACCTCGGAGTTTCATTCGCTCCTCTACTACTTCTTTCGAATCCGGAATCCATCCATCTTCCATGGAGAATGCAGATCAACCACCAGTCATATAACTGGATCTGTCGACAGTCCTAGATCAGCTCGTAGCCAAGATTGACAACCTCCAAGTTGAGGTCCGAAAAATGCAACGAAACCAAGTTCCTATGCCTCAAGATCCCGAGGCCCTGTTCCCTCGTGCTATGGGTCCACCCTAGCCTATCTGGATCCCAAAATAATATCAGCATTCTCCACGTGCCCCTCCGGCTAATGGGCCGTCGCCTACCCAGCTTCTAATCCCAAACATTGCCCAGCCTATGGCTAACATGCCTGTGGTCGCTGATCCAAAGGAGGAGGAGTTGAATAAAGTCAAAGAAGATCTTAATATACTCACTAAGAAGTTCGGCCAAGTCCGAATCTCTGGGAATTACATGGACTACACCCATATGTCTCTTTATCCTCAAGCAAGGTTACCCGAGAAGTTCAAGATGCCAAATATGGAGAAGTTCAGGGGGAGTGGTCCCCCAATTGTGCATCTTCGCAGTTATCATTGTTCCATGACTCTACTAGGGGCTTCTGAAGAAGTAATGGCCCAATTCTTCTAACAAACTTTGAAGGACAGCGCCCTCCGATGGTTTTTATCTCTTGAGGAATCCAGAATTCATAACTGGGAGGATGTAGCCCGATTATTCATGTCGCAGTAAAAATACAACGAAGAGCTCGAGGTCACCCGCCGTGATTTAGAGCTGCTCAAACAAAACTCTGGAGAATCCGTCAGTAACTTTATAGCCCGATGGAGGGAAAAAGCAGCTACTATGACCAATCGGCCATCTGAGGAAGAACAAGTCAGCATAGTGAAGAAGAATTTCTTGCCCCATGTCCGAGCAACCATGGGAGGACAGTACTACCCCCACTTTCGAGCTCTCAGAGAAGCAGGAGTAGAAATCGAAGAAGGTCTTGCCAAAACAGAAGTTGAATCGAAGAAGGTGTCCGGACAGTTCACCCCCAAAAAATATGACAAGCCTGCCAATGCTACAGTCTCAACCATCAACAACATCTCTCAACCAACCACATCCTGAGCACCAGAAATTCGCCCTGCCCCCATCCGAAGGGAATACACTGAGCTCCATGCCCCCCTCTCTAAAGTTTACCAAGCCCTGTTAAGCCGAAACCTTACAAAGCCCTTGGATCCACGACCATTGCCAAATCCACTTCCCAGAAATTTCAAGATCGATGCTCATTGCACCTTTCACCAAACAGCTGGCCATACCACCGACCAATGCTTCCACCTTCGAAACATAATCCAAGATCTCATTGACCGAGGTACCATCGCCCCACCAGCCAATCCTAAGCCAAACACTACTCATAACCCACTCCCAAATCACACCAATGCCATCTTCTTGGAAGAAAACCCGAATTTCGATACGTCAACCCAAATCACACCCTTATACCCTCCTAAACCTCTTCAACTTTGCCCATATTTCCTCCTACACCCTACCAACCCCGCTGATCAGGCACTGTCACTCCTTACCAGAGCGTGCATCACTGTTCGTACCCATTCTGAAAGTGGAAGTATGGAATTATCAGAGGTATTAAATCAACTCCTAGAGTTCGGGATGAAATTTCCCTCACAGATGATTAACGATTGCTAGAGGTTCAGTGCGTTGTTTTTGGAAGCGCGGAAATGGGCTCAAGAATCATATAGGTGGGTGGTACCAACCGACGAAGTCAGCTTAGATGATGTTATCTAGGTCATGGCGAAAGCATTCAGGCAAACCAACAACATTTGCAGTATCACCGGGTTACTTGACACTTTGAAGCTACAAGGGCGCTTGGTCCCTTCAATCACACATATCCCCACAGAATGGGAAGCCCTATATGAGGAAACCGTTGAAGTTATGGAATGCATTGACTTTACGAGGGAGAACATAATTGTTGCCACCAGATCGGGGGAAGAATTCGAAGATTCAAATAAAGAACAAGCTTCAGGAGGAACTGACCCAGTAGCCGACATATGTAGGATGATATCATTTGAAGAACTCCTCGGAGAAATAGATAAGGTGACAGGATAACCTGAGATTAACGAGGAAACTGGATTTAAATTTTTCCCTTCTTCAGTAAATCACATAACCAGATCTGGGAGACATTACCAAATTCCAAACTCACTACCAGCAAATGACAAGGGGAAGGGCATTGAAGACCTTCCTATGACAGAAATGACCCTCGAGGAGAGCAAGGTCCTCGATCAACTGAAGAAAACTCAAGCTAATATCACTCTATGGGGGATTTTCATGTCTTCCCAGCAGCACAAAAATGCTTTAATCAAGTTGCTCACAGGACCCATAGTTCATCCTTCTACCACACCAGAAGAAGCGGTAAATTTGGTCGGGTCCTTGACCTCCACCCGAATGCTATCATTTTCTGAAGAGGAAATCCCCAAAATTGGACCGAATCACAATCATGCACTCAACATCTCCATCGAAGTTATGGGGAAGGTTGTGCCACTTTCGCTCGTTGATAACGGATCCGCTTTGAATGTCCGCCCACTGAGAACCTTCAAATGTCTAGGCCTGAAAGAAAGCGACCTAGCTCCAACCTCCGCTGCTGTGCGTGCCTACGATAATACCCGTCGTGAAGTGATGGGATCCATAAAACTTGTAATAGGGGCTGGTCCTATAAACCCTGTCGTCGAATTCCAAGTCATTGATATCCCGGCCTGTTTCAACCTGTTGCTCGGACGACCCTGGCTTCACAGTATAAAGGGTGTCTCTTCCTCATTCCATTAGAAATTAAAGTTCTTCACCGGTGGGCGAGTCATCACCATCTTGGGTGACGACGGTAACGCCGAGGGTGCAGGCACCAGTAGTCCAATCCTCGAGATACAGCATGGGTCAAATGATATGATCCTATCAGGATTTTGAGTTGAGCCACCTCTACTCCCGGCAGGGGATGGTTTCAAAGAAAGGGTTTGTCCAGAATACGACCCTCATGGAAATGTCAATGTGATTCAGATGTTTATAAACATGCATTACATGCCCGGACTGGGGCTAGGACAAAGGCAGCAGGGGATACTTGAGCCCATCGAACTGAAGAAAGCTTTCCCTCCTTGTAGTTTGGGGTATCAACCATTAGAACCATAACTCAGAATGATCCACCAGACTCGATAAAAAAGAGGTTTAGACTGCGTTTGAACTATCTCAGGTGATTCCTTAAATGGATGATTCATTAAAGAGGGTGAAGACTTCCCCTTTTGCGGCTTTCTAGAACCGTGGTATGACCATACATACAAGAAGATGAAGCCTGGAATGGAGATCTTTTTCCAAGATAGCTACCCATGGGCCGAGAGCTTCCCACACCCTGTACAACCGCTCATTAAAGATATCGAAGAAACTGAGGAAAGTGACTTCGAAGATTCCTTCAACCTGCAGACACTGGGGCTGGCACTCTGCATGGTTCATTCATACACTACATCACTGGACCCCTCTCATCTGATCAAAGCTGCTGACACACCTCTCCTCAACTAGCATGCTGCGCCAATTCTACCTCTTGAAATCTCCCCTAACCCCAATGTTTACCCTGTTTCTTATCTGTTGTCTATCCTGGCTCAAATGTAATCGAGACCTCTTTTGATGAGGTTCTCAATGCTGTTTTTCCTATCAATGAAATAAATGAAGATTTTGAGTATCTTGCTGTGCCTTACATTAATTGTTTAAATTCTAATCAAACTTTTGATGATGATGATTTTGCAAATGAACAATTCTTAACTGATTTAAATAAGGTTAATAACAAACAACATAACCGCATTCAAGTTAATGAAGAAGAGACTGTTGTTATTAATCTCGGTTCTAGTAGCCAACTGTGCAAGATTAGGATAGGGGCCACCCTTGACGAGCATAAGCGCGCACAACTCGAAGAATTGCTAAAGGAGTTCGTGGATGTCTTCGCATGGTCCTATGACGACATGCCCGGTATTGATCCCGAAATAGCTCAGCATGTGATCCCCACTCTCCCAGATTATAAGCCGGTTAAACAAAAATTAAGAAATCTCCTCACCGAATGGTCGCTTAAGGTCAAATAAGAGGTGATCAAACAGTTGAATGTGGGTTTCATTCGAGTAATCGAATATCCCACGTGGCTAGCTAACATTGTACCTGTACCAAAATCAGGAGGAAAGGTTCGAATGTGCGTGGATTACCGAGATTTAAACAAAGCCTCTCCGAAGGATGATTATCCGCTACCCAACATCGACATGATCATGGACAACACAGCCAGTCATGCTCTCAAGTCATTCATCGATGGGTTTGCCGGATACAACCAAATCAAGATGCATCCCGACCACCAAGAGAAAATCGCATTCATCACCCCATGGGGGACCTTTGGCTACACCGTTATGCCATTCGGTCTCAAGAATGCTGGGGCTACCTACTAGAGGGCCGCTACAACCATCCTGCATGACCTGATTCACAAAGAGGTCGAGGTTTACGTGGATGATATGATTATCAAGTCCAAAACTAGAGAAGGTCATGCTCCTGCTCTTCGAAAGTTCTTCGAACGACTGTGATAGTATCAGATGCCACTTAATCCACAGAAATGCATCTTCGGCGTTACAAAGGGAAAAATCTTAGGATTCATGGTGAGTGAGAAGGGGATAGAAGCAGATCCTGGCAAGCTGAAAGCCATACTTGAGATGCCACCTCCCCAAAAAGAGAAAGAAGTCCAAGGTTTTCTTGGGAAATTATAATATATCAGCCAGCTAACCTCCATCTGCGAACCAATATTCATGCTCCTCCGAAAGGATTCAACCAAGGTTTGGAGCGAGGCCTGCCAATAAGCTTTTGATCGAATCAAACAATATCTGACCCAACCTCCAGTTCTCATGCCACCATAGCCTGGTCTCCCTTTGCTCCTATACCTAACCATAATCGACACTGCAGCTGGGGCTTTGCTAGCCCAATACCTTGAAGACTCCCGCAAAGAAAAATCCATCTATTATGCCAGTAAAAAATTGGTCGGGTACGAGGTCAACTACACTGCTTTGGAAAAGGCATGTGTCGCGCTTGTCTGAGTCACCCAAAAGTTGTGACACTATATGCTCGCCTTCCCCATTAAACTTGTATCCCGAATGGATCCCATCAAATACCTGCTCGAAAAGCCCACCTTATCCAGCCGAATGGCGCCGTTAAAGGAAGAGCCATCTCTGACTACCTCGCTGACTACCCTGTAGAAGAAACAGATGTCTGGATCTTCGAATTCCCAGATGAGAATGTCCTCTGCACCACTCAAGACCGCCTTCGATGGAAAATGTTCTTCGACGGCGCTGCCAACAAAAAGGGATATGGCATTGGGATACTCCTGGTTGCCCCAGATGACTCTCATACTCCCATCGCCATCAAATTGGATTTCCCTTGCACCAACAACATGACAGAATACGAGGCATGCACAGTGGGCCTCAAGGTCGCTCTCAAGAAAGGTATTCAATACCTTGATGTCTACAGGGATTCTGCCCTCATCATCGGTCAAGTGCTCAAAAAGTGGAAAGTGAAGGACGAAAAGCTCCAACCCTTTCATGACCAATTAGAAGAGTTAGCCTCCCAATTTCGAGATATCACCTTCCATTACCTGCCCCGAGCAAAGAATAACCTAGCCGATGCTCTCGCTACCTTGGCCTCTATGGTCGACATGCCCGAGGGAATAACAATGACCCCCTTCCTAGTTCAAAAGCAAGACAAACCAATCCATTGCTACCACATTGAGCTTGTCACCTCAGAAGATCCTGAGCTAGTCAATTACTGGTACTATGATATTTGGTGCCTCCTCCGGTACGATAGGTATACCGAGGGTTCCAATAAGAATGACCGAGCTACCCTCCGAAGGCTGGCCGCTCAGTACATCATCTATTATAAAGCACTACTCAAGAGGAATTTCGATGGAACTCATTTACACTGTATTGCAGGGGCTGACATTAAAAAGATAATGCAGTAAATCCACAGCGGGGAATGCGAGCCCCACATGAACGGTCACATACTTGCCAAGAAGATCATCCAACAGGGCTACTACTGGACCACCATGTCCTAGGATTGCACCGCCTATGTTCGGAGATGCCCTAAATGCCAACAGTTCTCCAATCTCCAACATCTACCTCCGCAGGAATTATACAACATGACTTCTCCCTGGCCGTTCTCCACCTGGGGTATAGACATCATAGGGAAGGTTACGCCAAAGGCGTCAAATGAGCATGAGTTCATCCTGGTTGCCATTGATTACTTCACCAAATGGGTCAAAGTTGAGTCATACGCAGTATTAAATGCCAAGAAGGTGGCCAAATTCATCAAGAAAAATATCATCTGCCGATATGGGGTCCCGCATGAGCTAGTGTCAGATAATGAGTTACACTTCGAGGCAGAAGTCACAGAAGTTGTCAACGAGTATGGGATTCAGAGACACAAATCTTCTCCCTACCAACCTCAGACCAATGGTGCAGTTGAAGCCGCCAACAAAAACCTCAAAGCCATCATCAGCAAGATGATCGAAAGTTATAGGGATTGGGCCGATCGGATCCCGTACGCCCTCTGGGGCTATCGAACCTCAATCCGAACCTCTACTGGGGCTACCCCTTACTCTTTGGTCTACGTCATGGAAGCAGTCCTACCTATGGAGCTGGAAATACCCTCACTACGTGTCATGATCGAAGGCAAGGTTAGTGAAGAAGACTGGTACCAAAGCCGTCTTGATGAGCTATCCCTCCTAGATGAAAGAAGATTAAAAGCTCTTTATCACATACAGGGATACCATCGCCGAATAGCGTGATCGTTTAACAAGAAAGTCAAGGACCGTGGTGTCCGAGAGGGGGATTTAGCTCTCAAAGAGATAATCGAACCTATCTGGGACCCCAGAGGAAAGTTCAAGCCCAATTGGAGCGGTCCTTATATTGTGAAGAAAATCTTGTCTGGCGGTGCCTCCATGCTCACTGACCTAGATGGGGAGGAAATGGATCGTCCAGTCAACCTGGATTGCCTAAAAAAGTTTTACCCCTAATCCGAAATCTCGGCGCGCTACGACTCTTCTCATTCCCCTTCTATTCTTTTAAAAAAAAAAACTCTCCATTTCCCTCTACCCAGAACTACGTGGGCCTGATCCTCTACAAAAACTATTTTAAAACTTTTTAAAAATCCAGAGGTACGTAGGCAGCTCATACATCCCACATGAGCACGACCCCTTCTTTTTCATAAAAATATATTATTTTCTTATCTCCGAGAACGACAGTTCATTATAAACATGTACTTTAACAAAAGGATTATGTATGCCTTAGAGATTGGTATAGATAATTCAAAATACAAAATTCATCGAAAGGCACAGCTGGATGATCAGAAACTTGTTTATTTCATTAATAAGAAACTACAGTACAGATTACATAAGAAAAGGGAACGGATAACTCCCTTCCCCCTACTACCATAAAAACCACATAAAATCCCCCACTTCTGTAACAAAAATAAACTCCCCAGGAATCCTACCCACAGATACCCGAAGAGCCCACACCCTCATCATCTACATCCTGAGGACCCCAAGTTTCCTCCGCCTGAATGGAGTGTCGCAAACATTCCATGGATCGATGAGCCTTAACCATCTTCGAAAAGACCACAACACCCCCTTCCATGGAGTCAGATAAAATAAACCACCTTTGACCAGTCTCTACTGCCAACATCTTGCTGACTACTTTCCTCCATAACCACCTCATATAATCTTTGGGGACATGCCAAACCTTCCCGACGGACTGAGAGGGACGGGTCGACGGACGCCGATTTTCCCACAGAGATCCGAGCAACAGACGCAAGCGCTCAGTCAAATCTTCTACCGGAAAGAAATTTGAGGTCCGAGGGGGCACGACCTACGCTCAGCTAAATTGGCACAAAATCCGCCAAGGGAAATAAAAAGAGGTCTATCTGAGACCAACCAGCCGCACATATGAATACTCTCCTAGCTCCAAAACAGGCTGCAATTGTCCCCACCAAGGCACTGACCAATATAGCCCACGAGCCCCATACTCCACAAACCAATTCTCCCAGTTCTCAACATACAGGCCAATGCGGATGAAGTAGTGTGAAAAGAAGTTGGGTACAACCGACAAAGGATATTCTGGAGGAGTCGACAAGCGAAATCTTTCTGACAACCACATGAACAGCATCACAGGGTTGCCCCTCAAAAAGTCAGAACGACCTTCTCTCCAGGCATCCAGGCCATTCAGAGTCTTCGCCAATATCACCGCCGCAGGATTGCGACGGTATGACATCCATGAAGTAATGACTGTAAGTTGTGGGTCCACTCGCACCTCCCTAGTCACCAACAACAATTTTGAAACCAGGCCCAGAACAATGGCTCCCGCATAACCAGCATCACCTACTTCCCGCAAATGCATAGACTGCAACACCGCCGGGAGGGAGATCATTCCTCCAGAAACTAACGATCTAGCCGCCGAAGGCGAGATATGAAGAAGCCCGACCAATAAATCCCTAGGGTAGCGGGAAAATTCGGGTAAAGCCGCGGCAACACTGGGATTCTCACCTAGTATGGCAAAAAATTCCTCGTAGGTAGGACAAACTTCTTCCAACCCAAAGCGGAATACATGGTCTTTAGGGTACCAGAATTGTACCGCCGCTATCAGCATATTCCACTCAAAAGGCCGATTGCGCCACAAGGAAACTCGGCGCATGTTGAAAGCATCATAGTCGACATTATAAGAGCACATAGCTTCCAAGGCTTTGAGGTAGTTGACAAACTCGGTGCTACCAGGTAGAGCCATCTTGCAGGTCAAAGAAATAGTGGGCAAGTGGATAAAGATGCAAAGGTGTGATGAAAATACTCCACCCTTCCCCCCTTTTTATACTTGGGAACTCTCACAAAAGACATAATCCCTGCAGAAATGGGAGGGAATCCTACCCCACAAGGTACTAAAGGCTGAAGAGGGTACCAATCAAAGCTTTCAATTGATAGGACTGGACCGAACTGCCGATAGGCAGGCCAGGGTGCTTGCCGATCGGTAACCCCCCCATTTTTGGAAATTTCCTCCTTTCGTTTTTTGTCAAATTAAAAAACTCCATAAAAATAAATTGATATTCTCAAAAGAATTTCAAGAATCCTATTTTCTCCTTATGGGATTCCTCGTTTTAAATAAAACAACTTTCCTTTGAAAAATTCCAAAAAATACTCCTGTTTTACGGTCTCAGTAGCAAATTAAAAAGCGCATGTGCATGCATTCATTCATCATTAAAATAAAAGATAGTAAAAAAATTGCATTGCATTGTATATATCTGTTTTCTGCGTTACATCATTTTATAGGAAATAAAGAAAAAGCCAAAAAACAACGGGACTCAGCCCGAACCCACATTCTCTCTCCCCCTCTCTCTCTCAAGAGCTTTCACTCCTGCGACGCACTCTCTTTCCCCTACGGCGAGCGACGCGCCCCCACTCCCCGAGCCAGAGTCTTCCCTGGATGAGGATGACGGCACCAAGCAAGAAGGAACAGGGACAACATCCCGAATGTGGGCAGTCGCCGATGATATCCAGTCTCTGATGTCTCTAAGCCAAGTGGCCGACACCCGGATTTGCTGCAAGGAAAAGGCAGAATCAGTATCAAGCAAAAGAAATAAAAAAAAAGAGGAAAATGATCGAAAGGTTTATCGCAGGACGAAGGACCTCCTCTGTCAAACCCAGCTCCTCCGGATCCATCGCAAGAGGATGGTGCAGCATCGGCACTATCCCTCCATCAGCCCGCCGGATGTTGTACGAAGGAGTGTGCAGCCGAACAAAAGGGACCTCCGAGGTCGCCACCGCCGCAGGTGCTGACGGACCACCACCACTGTGGTAAGACCCCACCTCCCGACTCGAACCAGCAGGAGGGAAGGGCAGCGCATCATATATGCTGGGCGCCATCAACCAGCTCGTCACAAGCGCATCATATATGAGTTCGGCCGTATCAATATACAAAGCATAGGACTCGCCGATCATCGCCGCGATCCTCTCATAATCCAACAACTGTCGCTCCCACCTCATAGATGTAGGAGGCTACGCGGGAGGCACCACCACCTCTTCCTCAGCAATCTGACGAATCACCCTCTCCCCGAGGTACCAGGAATGGCCGAACTCATGCGCCAATAAATGCCTCATCTGCGCGTTCACCCCAGTCATCCCCGTATCCTGAATGGCTGTCCCCCAGGGATAAAAGGTCACCTAAAAATCCCCAAGTATGCATGAGTCAATACAAGATCAAAAGGTGCAAAAACCAAGACTGAAATGGAAAAAGTCTTACCCGACCACTGGTCAGGTCATTTAAGACCCGACGCACAGCCTCCAGGAAAAGAGATCCCTTCGATTGCCGGTTGGCCTTACGCTATCGATACAGTCGGCAGAAGTCCCCAACGGTGTCGTCCTTCAGAGCAATCAGCGGGGTGCTGCGCCCAATCACCTCATAGAACCATGTCTGAATTCACAAGCAAAAAGAGACGCATAAAGAAAATGCGAATGCATGAAAGGAAAATGCGAATGCATGAAAGGAAAATGCACAAAGTAAAGAATAGCTCAAGGAGATACGTGGCTCCAGTAAAAGTCTGCCGGCAGCACCTACTGAATGCATCCAGAGAAGAGTAAAGGGTCGCCAAGGTCAGACTCCCCCAATCATAGAAATGGATGTTCGAAAACATCCTCAAGTACGGCAGAAACCACAAATGGACGACGTCGCCGCTAGACGCCACCATAAAACCTCCCAGCACCAACAAGATGAACAATCGGGCCATCTGCCTCACTTACAGCCCGTCCTCCACATCAACCACCCTGCTAAGTAAAACATCCTTCAGCAAGGACAGCCGGATGAAATCCCCAGAGACTATCCTCCTCACATCACCAAGTGCCGCATACACCGCCTTCAGCCTCACCTGTAAGGAGCGATCCACCTCTATCTGTTCCCCATCACAATCCAGCCCCAGCAGCTGCTGCACATCTATGGGAGTCACCGTCATCTCCCCGAAGCCAAAATGAAAAGTGTGGGTAGTGTCCCACCACCTCTCCCCCAAAGCACACAAAACTGTTGTCGAACGAGGCGTCTCATCCAGCACAACCGCCAACCTCCCAAAACCAGCTGATGATACCATCCAGCACACTACGGGTGGAAGATGCTCCCAAACATCCTTAAGCCCCGTCGTCCCACGGGCACGCATGTTCTTCAAAGAAATATCCGACTGGCAAGAGGAAAAATTCAGTCAAAGGTCAAGAAAAAAGGAAAAATCACCCAAAAAGAAATGAATGCCAAAGGTCAGGTTACTTACATAACCACCGGGAATCACTCTCAAAGAGCGATGACGCCACGGCTCCCGCAGGAAGGTCCGCTCATCCGCAACCGACTTGAATGCATCGAAGGCATTCTCGTTCCCCAAAGCAAGAGGCACCCTATTCCTCCAATCTACATTCGCCCAAACATCAACGATCAACCACTCTCGGTGGACAGCGGTGCTCACAAAGGCGGCCATTTTTTGAAGATCGGAACGTTAAATTCACAGAAAGAAATTGCAGAAAGAGAGAATGCAAGAAGCTGTGAAAAATGAAGGGATTTCGCCCCCTTTATATAGGAGGCCAAGTGCCATGCCGATCGGCACTGACCCTAGCCATACCGATCGGCACTGTATCCTCACCTTCCCGAGGTAGCCTAAAAGTTCGTGCCACTACTGAATGACACCCCTCAGTCTATGCCGACCGACACCCCCCTTAAAATTTCGTACATAAATTCCCAGAAAATACCAGGGAGCCTCAAAAAATCCCCCAAAAATTCCTAAAAATCCCAGGAAGGATTTAGAACGTTTTCATCAAGAAAATTTTGCACTCCTTCAGGCGACACCTCTTTTTCCCTAGCGGAACCCTCAAAATCCAAGTGAATGACCTCTCAAGCACTGTGCCTGGACAACCTAATCACCTCCTCAGCAGAGTTTACAACCTAAAATCGGTTATCTCCCTAACAATCAACTCCTCCGCTCAAATCAAGGACATAAAGCCTCCCCAGCCATCGGCTATCCGGTGCGATACAATATCGCATGGTATTTTTCCCAGCAGAGATCAGAAGAATCACTCACCCCTGGCGATCTCTCCCAAAGGACAATCCAAATCTTCCCCAACTCATTCATCGTTCCCCAGCGGAACCTCAAATCCAATTCTTATCCCCAGCGGAACCTCAAATCCAATTCTTATCCCCCAACGGAACCTAAATCCAATTCTTATTCCCCAGCGAAACCTCAAATCCAATTCTTATCCCCAGCGGAACCTCAAATCCAATTCTTATCCCCCAGTGGAACCTCAAATCCAATTTTTATCCCCAGTGGAACTCTTTTCTTTTCCCAAAGGAAATGCACTCAGTTTTGGGTCAGAATTGACCCCGGTCTTGGATCGTCACCTGAGTTAGGTCAAAATTGGCCTCGATCCTCGGTCGTCACCACTCTTGGGTCAGAATTGACCCCGGTCTTGGATCGTCACCTGAATTAGGTCAGAATTGACCTCGGTCCTCGATCGTCACCACTCTTGGGTCAGAATTGGCCCCGGTCTTAGATCGTCACCTGAGTTAGGTCAGAATTGACCTCGGTCGTCGGTCATCACCACTCTTGGGTCAGAATTGACCCCGGTCTTGGATCGTCACCTGAGTTAGGTCAGAATTGACCTCGGTCCTCGGTCGTTACCACTTTTGGGTCAGAATTGACCCCGGTCTTGGATTGTCACCTGAGTTAGGTCAGAATTGACCTCGATCCTCGATCGTCACCACTCTTGAATCAGAATTGACCCCGATCTTGGATCATCACCTGAGTTAGGTCAGAATTGACCTCGGTCCTCGGTCGTCACCACTCTTGGGTCAGAATTGGCCCCGTTCTTGGATCGTCACCTGAGTTAGGTCAGAATTGGCCTCGGTCCTCGATCGTCACCACTCTTGGGTCAAAATTGTCCCCGGTCTTGGATCGTCACCTGAGTTAGGTCAAAATTGACTTCGGTCCTCGATCGTCACCACTCTTGGGTCAGAATTGGCCCCGATCTTGGATCGTCACCTGAGTTAGGTCAGAATTGACCTCGGTCCTCGGTCGTCACCACTCTTGGGTCAGAATTGACCTCGATCTTGGATCGTCACCTGAGTTAGGTCAAAATTGACCTCGGTCCTCGGTCGTCACCACTCTTGGGTCAGAATTGATCCCGGTCTTGGATCGTCACCTGATTTAGGTCAGAATTGGCCTCGGTCCTCGGTCGTCACCATTCTTAGGTCCTTAGAATCGACCTCGACCCTCTGATTTGGTCGTCCCCAGCACGCTCCTTAGGTCCTCAGAATCTACTTCGACCCTCTGAATCGGTCATCCTCACTTCCTTAGGTCCTCAGAATCGGCCTCGATCCTCTAAACCGATCATACTATCTCAGAAGCATCATGCGGTGTCTAATCGACGACTGTCATTTGTTCCAAACTCACCCATCGAGGGGCTCTGTAGACACCTCATTCTGTTACCCCATAACTCTCCTTAGGCCCCTAGTACCTCCACTCATCACTGTAAACCCTGGTCACATCTCGAGTACTGACCTGAAAGCCATCGGGCATTCCCCAGCTCAGTTTAACCCAAAAGTCAAACTATTTATCTCGATGAAGACTCAATGAATCTTTTAAGGGCACTGAATACCCTTTCCAACGATCCATCCCATGCACGATTCCGACTCACCACGCGGATGAACGATCCATTTACGTCCGAAACCTGACCCAGAGGCCATCGGGCGCTCCCGGGCTCTGTTGACCTAAGTCAACTCTTCAGATCGACCAAAGTTGAATGAATATTCGAAGGGAACTGAATACCCTTTCCAATAGTCCGTCCCGTACGCGATTTCGATTTTCCATGCGGACGAACGATCCGTTTGACTCTGGGAAGCCACCGAGCGCTTCCCGGGTTCGATTGACCAAAGTCAACTCTCCAAACCGGGTAAAACTCTTTGTAATGTCAAAGTAAATCTCCTAACCTTTCTAAAAGACCACTCCATGAGCGATTCAGACTTACTATGCGGACGAATGATCCATTTGCGTCCGAACAATTCCCCGTCCAGCAGACCGATAAATGCTTTCGAGCCACATTTGACCCAAAGTCAACTCCCAAACTCGGGAGAAGTCCAAAGGACTTTATAAGGTCTCTAAAATACCTTTCCAATGGTATGACCCGTGCACGATTCTGACCAACGATTTGCCCTTGGCGACCGATTTTCCAAAAAAGCCTGAAACACACTGCCAAACGGTAGGTCCCAGAACCTGCCTATCGGCACCTTCCTGCTGACAGGAAGGAAGGGATCTATGCTGATCGGTAGACCCCTGGGCCTATAAAAGGAGGCCTTGGCCTCATTTGCAAGGAGAGCTCAGAGGAGAAGCAAATCACTCTCAGCAAACCCCCAGAAACCTCTCTCGAAGGCAGCGTGATTTCAACTTCCAAATCCCTTCTTCACTTCTACTTTTCATCATCCCTTTCATCAAACTTGATGAATTAACCACTCCCCATCATCATCCAAGTGCAAGGTCTGCTTTTCAACATTCAAGATCAAGCTCAAGGTCTCCAAGAAGGTCCAACTTTCTCAAACTCTCTCCTAGATTCTCTTAAATTTGCAATAACTTATTTTCTTACTTAGCACTTTTACTATCTCATCTCACACACCATAAATACACTTTTTATCTAGTATTATTGCACATCTCCTATTTTCATATAAATAAAAACCCAAAAAATAAGAAAAAGAGGGTTTGCTCATAAATTCCAAGTAGGGATTCTCATACTTTTTCCACACTTTTCTCACAACTAAAATACTTTTTCTACACACACACACACACACTTACAAATAAGAGATTTCTCCATTTGGATTTATGGGTTAAACTCCACCCCTCACTTTACATGCGAACTACGTGGACTTTGATGCCTTCATAGGCTACGTAGGCGTCTCGGGGTAAAACTCGAGACTCGAGTCCTTTTCTCACTTTTTCTCATATTTTCTATCTTCTCTTTATCTCATTTTCCATTATATTCTATATACTTGTTCTTAGTAACGTATTATTCCATATGCGTTATCGCTCCCTATAACGATCAACGTAGTGGTAATCACGTAAATCTTATTTTCTACACTAATCTCACATTCCTACGGATGACTCGCTTTGTCTTTTCCACGATACAAGTCAAGGATTCCTACCTCCATTCTATATATACACATGCACACATATCACGGGGGGAAAATATAAAGGAAAATAGAAAATATTCAGCGGAGACCGAAAGGGCGAAATGGGTGCCTAACACCTTTCCATTTCGTAACTAAGCCTCCGAACCTTTCTCGAATCATTTTGGTTTCGCACGCACCAGTATGTCTTTGGATGCCATCCTTAGGGGTGGCTCCCCCTTTTTATTTTGTCTGTTTTGAGTAAAATAGACTGGCGACTCTAAATCTCTCTACATTTTCACACCTCACAGATCGACGCCGGCCGAAGCGCTCTCCCGAGAGGGGATGCGCGTGACCCGAAGGATCCTTTCTCCCTCCGCGGCGGGGATCGGGGATGGCCACACCAATCTCACCACATCACTCCCGAAAGGAACCTTAAACCTAGAGCTCTGATAACATTTCTAATGCCTTGACCCAGATTTAGGGGTTATCCGTAGTCAACCCGGTCCGGTCCGAGCATTAGGTGTGAAGTGCAATGAATAATCTATATAATATTGCTAATCGGGTTTTTTATTTTAATTAACATTTCACTTGCTTAACATGTGATTCCAATTTCAAATCAAACTACATGAGGGACCCGCAGAAAGCATCCCCCAGGTCCAAGCATAGAGAGCTAGTAACGTAAAATTTAATTGAATACTTACATATATAATGCTCTCAAAATATGAACCTGCACCCAACCTGCCGTAACAAAGATGTGGGTGTGAACCAATGCCCAATGAGAAATACACAAAACGCAATATAGAAATGAACGACCAAAAGAAGACTATACACGTTATACATATATGCACATGCAATTACCTTGCAATATATATAGACACTTATATATACTTAATGCATGTAATCGTTTTTACTCCCAAAAATGTTATTTAACCCGATTAATTAACCTTAATCTCATAGAAAACTTCTTATTTCTTAACTTGACATTTATCTCTCTATTTAACACGTGCGGTTAAATCTTTAAAATCACAACACTTTATTTAACCGAAACCATTTCTTTACCAAAATTGCCCTTTCCATTTAAAGCGATGCACGTTAATATTTTCATTGAAAATAACCTCTTTCAACACATGGGAACACCGTGTTAGAAAACACTTCTTTAACCTTTGAAAACCTTTCACAACATATCTTTGTCTCAATTACGGGTTACAACTTCTTAGGTTGCTTAACTCACCCATTTACTGCTACACATTCCCTTTCCTTTACTTTATGGACATTAATCGATTACACATTTCTTGTCCATTTTATCCTTTATCGGAATATTCATTAATTCACTCAAGTTAGGTAGTCTTAATACATTTTACCACACAACCCATTTCTTCACATGTTCCATATTCCTTTATCTTTTTCTCAAAATCTTCCAATAACCGCATACTTTAACGGGATCCACATTGCCACGATGCCACCATGCTTCAGCCAGTGGTTTTGGGTATTTCACCCTAGGGCTCCGGAACCTCCTTAATTATCCCGGTGTCATCTAAGTTCCTTTTATGTCTTTTAACATTTTACAAATGTCCACATTATTCTTCCTTCTACCTTTTTACCCGATCGAAGCCAAACCCGGGGTTTCACCCCAACTTGTATTATACTTGGAAATTATCTTTTTATGTCCTTTACACTTTAACTTCGATTTTATTCGAAATCATATTTATTTAGGCCAGAATTTGTGTGATACCATTTCTTATATTTTTATTTCATAAAAATGTTCGAGTTTAAGTAAAATTACGATTTTACCCATATGTTTCCAGACTCATCATTTACTCCATTTTCACAAGGGTTAAGTTTCCATAAACGCTATTAAGTTGACCACACTAACTTCTTAAGTGGTTTTAACACCTCAACACCTTTTTAGCATTTGGAGTATCATTCTCCTTAAGTTTGAAACCACTTTATTCCATTATTTTCCTTTCAAATTCATAAGGGGTGATCTTTCAAACATTATTAAGTTACACACACCAACTTCCCAATGTTTTACCATTAACACTTATCCAACACCTTTACAAACCATATTTATAAATTAGACACTTCTTTACTTCCTTATTCAAGAAATATTATTATATTTAAAGACTACTTTTATAAGAAATTACTATTTCCTTTTTATTAATACAAGTAGTCTTATAACCTTATACTCATCACACTTTTAACCCCCTTTTCACACACTTTGAATATTATAATTTCTACTTTTCTTATTTCTCATTTAAATCCAACAAAACCTACTTTAAACTTGTTCACATATTTATTATCAAAATACTACAAGTTTACGTACATGAGAAGATGAATTTTAAATCCTAAAATCCTATTAAATAGGTTAAACATGCTTTTTATTCTAGAAATTCATAATACTTTGCAAAAAATGCATTTTCAATACCTGTTTTGCCTAATCTGGGCTCACCAAAGATCGACATCTCAACAATTCAAGGGTCAGAAATATGACAGCGCACAAGAAAATCTGATTTAGATTTTCAAAGTACATCGTTCGAACGACATTGAGACTCGTACGAATGACAAGTGCATCTCGTTCGATTTATGGCTTCTAACGACCTTCGAGGGACCCTTGAAAGTGGTACCGTGGTCTCTCGTTTGAATCTCGCTCAAACCCCTGCTTCTAATGAGATCCATATCTTGTTTGATCCTTGACTTCTAAAGATCTTCAAACAACCCTTCTTTTTCTTTTTCTCCAAATTTCTATTTTTTACCCAGTATTCCAACAATTATCATCGAACCTCACTTCATTACCATTTTTACATAATTCAAATGAAACATTAAGGGGCACCTACCAGGAGGCTGACCCGGGGGTTTTCAATTGGCAGGCCCCTTAGTCCTTCTAAAAGGTAGTGAGGGCAAACCTCATCCCTCATCCCTCACCTCTCTCTCTCTCTCTCTCTCTCTCTCTCTCTCTCTCTCTCTCCAGAATGGCTTTTGATAATGCGATGCATGCTGAATACTGGTTCAACATCGAGTTGGTGACTCGTAGTGTGATTCTTGTGGGAGCAGAGAATGTGTATCACGACGCTAAGTCAGTGGACGATGAACATATTCTTTGAAGGAGCATCGTAGACACCGCTCGACTTTCATGCAAAATTCTAGTGATTATGAGTGTTTCTCTTTGTGTTATTTTTATTTGTAATCGTATTTTTTTATTTTGGATGAGGTTTATTATTATTTTTTTAGTCTTTTGGAAATATTTTAAAACTTATTTGGGATGTATGCTTTGCAGGTGAGGTATCTTCTTCGTCCAACCAAGCTCAGGGGTCGACTGGGGTGAAAAGTGTTTTGGATCATCTTCTCGAGCATGTGTGGAGTCTAGTACATAGTGCAGACTTTGGAGACTTAGTGAGTGTGCTAGATGATAGGCCCGGGTCTTCAATGGTGCTCAGGGGGAGATATGGTGGGATACCATCCACGCCTTCTATTTTGAAGAGGGGGAGATGAGAGTGATGTCGATGGATGTCCATCGGATTCTTGGTTTGACATGTCAGGGGATGTATATAGTAGTGGGTTGATCCCTCCGCTAATAGAGAGAGTCGGCTTAGGAGAGTTGGTTAGAGTCTCTTATTCGAAGGAGTCCTTGATGGTATACTACACCATTTGAGCTGAATTTTTACGGTCCTTGACCATGATAAAAAGGAGCTATCGAGTTTAAGGATCTTGACAAGTCTGGGCATGATAACTCCCCTTGTCATGGTTCTTTTTAAATGAAATAATCAGGTAAAAAAATAGGCTTCCCAAACCTTGTCACGATTTTAGGCCAAGACAAGTGAATATATGACCATGAGCACGGGGTCACTTTTATCGTGCACATGATCGAAATGTGAACTCATCTGTGCGCACGGGTACAAATTAAGGTCCTGCTCATGTCCCTTTTATTTTTTTCACGGTTTTGTTATGGTCCTTAATAATGCCAAAACTATAGAAGATGAAAAAAAATTAAATGGGCAGTATCTACTACCCATCAGTAAACCAATTTAAAAAAATGTCCTATTTTTGTTCAAACCAACATCAGCACGATCAACAATATAATACAACATAGCTATAAAGTCAAAAGCAAAATACACCTATTCCATATATCAAACCAAATCAAATATGTTTCAAGTTAATTACATCAAACCATCATAAGTTTAATTACAACAACCAAGTTTTATCAAATGTAACTTCCTACAAAAGCTTAATAAGGATGGAGGAGAAAAGTTGGCCAAAAGGTGTATGCCCCCATGCATCGTCAATATGTCAGGCACTAGTTTGTTGGTTCAACCACAATACCTCGTCCTTTTCCCCCACCAAAATCTCAGTAACCTGAATCTGGGATTCATAATGTTACAATGGACGTTTGTATACCAGGGTACTCGAAGTGATACTCATGCCCTTCACTCCCATGGCAATTTGGTCGCCTCCATAGGTGTCAAGGATGTATACTTTTTCCCCAGCTAGCTCAAATAGACTCGGGACAATTTGGTTGGGGGTCGGGTACATGTCGTACGAGGATGATGAGTTGGCCGAATTCAGTGAGGGATAGAGTAGTGGTATCCTCACTCACCTTCTCCTTTCCCTTTTCTTTATCTTTTACCTTCCCTTTCCCTTTATTCGTGAATGTGCGTTTGACCCATTCGAACATATAGTTCATCGTTTGTTAGAGACTTTCCAATTTCGAGTCGGGGTCTACTTTGTACGTGTCAACATTAGAGGACAACCCACTGTTACTACAAGCAACGTCAATCAACATTAACTTTTCTATATTGGAGTTGACACCCCGAGTACGACATATTCTATTTGGGCCCACCACTTAGATCTGTGCATCCAACTCAGAGATGCCTTATTAGCATCACTCTGAGTGTTGTGTACCACCTTTAGCCTCTCCTAAAACAATGTAGAAACAAGCTACAATGTAAAAACAAGCTACTAAATTTGAAAAATAAAATTAATAATATTATAAAATTAACAATATAATTTAAATTATAGCTAATAATTGTCTCAGTGACCTGAGGATTAGCATGCCTGCCCTTCATCGTCCGAATATTTATGTAGGAGTCAATCCTATGTTGATTTCCCTAGAGCCACACCCAAATTCCTGCAAAATGCGACCAAATTAAATCAAAATATGACCAAATTAAAGAAATTTACTCACCACTAAACAAAATGTAATTTAAAGTAATTTACTTACCATCATATGCTCCACCTCCACATAATATGTCAGCTCGAAGTAGTGCACATCCCGCTTCTTTTTCTGGTTAGTCCTCCCCGAGTCATATGAGGACAATTTCTCTCGGACGCCTCGTTATCCATAAACCTCTACCAGGTGGCCAACGTGATTAGATACTTGTCTGGGACGGTGTTCCTACATCGTTGCACCTACTCTCGGTCCTTCTTAAAATAACGAGCGTGCAAATTTCTTATTCCATGTCATATAATATAAAAAATTTAGTGAATTAACATTAAAAAACATAATAATAAAATCTTATATGAAAGTCAGATATTTAATATAAATAAGCACCCCCAACGTTCATCTTTAGTTCGAAGATCACGTTCCTCCAATCTTCGTACCTGGGATCAATTACTGATTTTAACAACTCTAACACCCTCATATGTAGACTAGTCTTATTTTGAACTACGCTTCAATATTTGTCAAACTTGATGGGATTATTTTTAGACAATCCTTCATCATCCCCACTTTTTCTCGGGGTCTGATGGCCTAATGAAGATATATTTTGTAAAAAATAGGCTTTAGTATCATAATATATAACATAAATCAAATGGAAATATTCAAGTTCGGGATATAAAAATTTAAATAAGAAACAACTGTTCCATCCACTTATTTTCATTAGTGAGTCAAATGAAAATATTCAATCGGGATATAGGAATCAAATGGAAATACTCAAACAACTATTTTGATATAACAACAAAGATTAGAGTTGACGAACAATAAATTAATATTTAAAATTATTTCAAACTACATATTATAACTTACAACTTACATATTACAAATTTTATATTAGAATATGCAATACATTTTACAACCCAAATAACTCTACTCGTGTAAAGTGTCTAGAAATTATTTCAAGTTCAAATTTCATCCAAGGAGTTTGAAGATGGGTTCACAGATGGAAGTCAATTGGCTGATGAATCGACTGATGTACAGTAATTTCCTAAGGAATCCTCAGACTTCTTTCTCCATTCGAGGAGGTGGAATCTCAAGTATGGCTTTCAGCTTAGAAGGATCTGCTTCTATCCCTTTCTCACTGATCATAAATCCCAAGAGTTTTCCTTTGGTAACACCGAAGACACATTTCTATGGGTTAAGCCGCATTTGGTACCGTCGCAGTCGTTTAAAGAATTTTCGAAGAGCACGAACATGACCTTCTCTAGTCTTGTACTTGATAATCATGTCATCTACATAGACCTCTACTTCCTTATGTATCAGATCATACAGAATGGTTGTGGTAGCCCTTTGATAGGTCACCCCTGTATTTTTTAGACCAAATGGCTTGACAGTCTAGTAAAAGGTTCCCGAAGGGGTGATGAATGCAGTTTTCTCTTGATGATCAGGGTGCATCTTGATCTAGTTATATCCGAAACCCATCAATAAATTATTTGAGAGCGTGAGTGGATGTATTTTCCACAATCATATCGATGTTGGGTAGCGAGTAATCATCCTTTGAAGAGGCCTTATTCAAGTCTCGGTAGTCGACACACATGCAGACCTTCCCTCCTGATTTTGCCACGAGTACAATATTGGCTAGCCATGTGGGATATTCTTTTACTTTGGGTGACCATTTGGTGCAGAGGTTTCGCAGCTTCTGTTTGACTGGTTTAAATTTTGGGAGAGTTATAATCTCATGTTGTGCTATCTCAGGGTCAATGCATGGCATATCATCGTAGAACCATGCAAAGACATCCACGGATTCCTTCAGTAGTTCTTTGAGTTATGTGCGCTCGTGCTCATCAAGGGTAGCTCTATCATAATCTTATGCATTTGGCCACTAGAACTGAGATTAATAACAACAGTTTCATCTTCATTAACTTAAACACGATTATGTTGTTTATTATTAACTTTATTTAGATCAGTTAAGAATTATTCATTTGCAAAGTCATCATCATCAAGAGTTTGATTAGAATTAAGGCAATTAATGTAAGGCACAACAAGATACTCAAAATCTTCATTTATTTCATTAATGGGAATAACAACATTGAGAACCTCATTAAAGGATGCCTCGATTACATCAGAGTGAGAGGAAATAACTAAAGGGGAAATGGGATAAACATCAAGATTAGGTTGAATATCAGCAGGTGGCACAGGTGCATCATGCCAGTTGAGAATGGGTGCATTAACATCTTTGATGAGATAGTATGGATCGGATGATGTAGTCCCTGAGCATATCATGCAGAGTGCCATCCCTAGTGTCTCAAGTTGAAAGAATCCTCAGAGTCACTGCCCTCAGAATCCTTGGTATCAGCTATAGTCTCTTCAGTGAGTGGTTATACGCAGTGCTCGAAACTTTTGGTCCCCGGGTAGCTATTTTGAAAAAATATCTCCATTCCTGGTTTCATCCTCTTGTCTACAGGGTCATACTAAGGTTCAGGAAAGTCGTAGAAGGGGAAATCTTCACCCTCTCTGATGAATCTTCCATTTAAGGAATCTCCTTGGATAGTTCTGGTGCATTCTAACTTTTTCTTCAATCGAGGATGATGAATTAATCTGAGTTCTTCTTCTGATGGTTGATAGCCCAAGCCACAGGGAGGAAGGGCCTCCTCCAATACAATATGTTCAGTTATCCCTTTCTATCTTTGCCCTAGCCCCAGTCTGGTCATGGAGTGCATGCTCTTGAATATTTGGATTACATTGACATTTCCATGGGGATTATATTCTGAACAAACCCTATCTTTGAAGTCATCCCCTACTGGGAATAGGAGTGGTTCAACTTAGAAGCCTGATAGCAGCGTATCATTCACCCCATGTTGTATCTCAAGTACCAGATTATTGGTGCTTGCATTCTCTATGTTGTCACTGTCTCCCAAGATGGTGATAACTTATCCATTGGCAAAGAATTTCAATTTCTGATGAAGGGAAGAAGACACCCCTTTGATGCTGTGGAGCCATGGTCGTTCGAGAAATAGATTAAAACAGGTTGGGATGTCAATGACTTGGAATTCAACAACAGGATTTATAGGAACAACCCCTATTGCAAGCTTGATAGATCCCATTACTTCTCGGTGGCTATTGTCATAGGCGTGTACGACAACAGAAGTTGGAGCAAGGTCACTCACTTTTAATCCCAGATTGTTTAAAGTTCTTAGTGGGCACACATTCAGAACTGATCCTTTGTCAATGAGAGAGAAGGGAATGATTTTTCCCATGACTTCAACAAAGATATTAAAAGCATGATTGTGACTGGGACCAGTCTTAGGGATTTCCTCTTCAGAAAAGGAGAGCATTTAAGTAGAGGTCAAGGATCTAGCTAGGTTCACTACTTTTTCTAGCGTGGTTGAGGGCAGAACTGTGGGCCCTATGAGTAGATTGATTAGGGCATTTCGTTGCAGTTGGGAAGACATAAAAAGTCCCCATAAAGTGATGTTAGCTAGAGTTTTCTTCATTTGATGAAGGACCTTACTTTCTTCAAGAGTCATTTCTGACATAGGGAGATTTTCAACACCTTTCCCTTTATCGCTTGCTGATGGTTGTAAGTTTGGGTTCTGGTAATGTCTCCCCGACCTGGTCATGTGGTTTACGAAAGAGGGAAAAAATAGAAACCCTATCTCTTCATCGATATCGGGTTATTCAGATACCTGGTTGATCTCTCCTAGCAGCTCCTCGAATGATATCACTCTGCATAGGTTAGCTGCCAAACTAGTCTTTCTTGAATCTAGCTCTTCATCTGAATCCTCAGAATCATCCCCCCATCCAGTGGCAACGATATTATCTTTTCATGTAAAGTCAATACACTCAACAACTTCTATGGCCTCTTCGTATAATTTTTCCCATTCAGTAGGGAAATATAGGACTGAAGGGACCAGGTGCCTTTGTAATTTCAAAGCATCGAGCAGCTCAGATACGCTACAAATATCCCCCATTTATCGAAAAAAATCTTCTATGATCTGGACCAAATCATCTAGACTAACTTTGACGAATGGCACCACCCAGTTGTCTGACTCTCAAACCCATTTTTGAGCTTCTAAGAATTACCCACTGAATGTTTGACAATCGATGGTCATCTAAGAGGGCAATTTCAGCTCAAACTCTAGGAGTTGGCTCAACACTTATGATCGTCCATATATTTATCTCCATAACGGGTACGAACAATGATGCATGCTCTGGTGAGGAGTGATAAAGTTTGATCGGCAAAGCTGGCAGGGTGCAAGAGGAAATACAGGCATGTTTAGAGAGGTTTGGCAGGCTTTTCAAACTTTATAGGAGCAAAATGTCTAGAGATTTTCTTCGATTCAACTTCTATCTTGGTAAGACCTTATTCGATTTCTACTCTCGCTTCTCGGAGGGATCGGAAATGAGGGTAGTACTGTCCTCCCATTGTTGCTCGGACATGGGGTAGGAAGTTCTTCTTTACAATGCTAACTCGTTCTTCTTCGGAAGGCCGATTGGTTATGGTAGCTGCTTTTTCTCTCCATCTTGCTATAAAGTTACTGACTGATTCCCCAGGGTTCTGTTTAAGTAGCTCTAAGTCACAGCAGGTAATCTCTAGCTCCTCGTTGTACTTATATTATGACATGAACTCATGGGCAACGTCTTCACAACTGCGTATTCTGGATTCCTCAAGGGATAGGAACCAATAAAGGGCGTTGTCTTTCAAAGTCTGCTGGAACATCTGAGCCATTATTTCTTCGAAATCCCCTAGGAGAGTCATGGCTCGATGATAGCTACGGAGATGAACGATTGGGGGTCCACTATCTCCAAACTTCTCGATATTGGGCATCTTGAATTTTTTTGGTAACCTGGTTTTAGGATAGGGAGACGTGGGTGTAACCCATGTAGTTCCCAGAGATTCTGACCTGGTCGAATTTCTTGGTTAGCATCTTGAGGTCTTCCTTGACCTTGTTCAGTTCTTCCTCTTTCGAATCAATAGTTATAGGTAAATTAGCCACGACGTGAGCAAAGTTTGGCATAGGAAGCTGGGCTGGTAGCGACCCATTAGCAGGAGGAGAACGTGGAGCATGCTGGTATTCTTTAGGAACCCAAATAGGCTTGGGTGTGGGCGAACCCATGGCGTGAGGGAAAATGACCTCAAGATCTTTGGTGATAGGGACCCAATTTCTTTGCATCTCATGAACCTCGATTTGAAGGTTGTCGATTTTGGCAGTGAGCTGAGCCAGAACCGTCAACAAATACGGTTGTACATTCGGCACTTGATTAGAGTTCTCTATGGAAGGCGTATGAGTCTCGAACTCGGACAAAGTAAGGGGACTTACAGAACTTCAGGGCGGTTCAACTGAAGATCGAAGCCAATAGGGAGCCAGGCCAAGAGTATGCGATCGACCTGAGAAGGAGAAAAAATGGAATTTATTTTCAGAAAAGGAAAAGAGAAATTTATTATTTTAAGAAAAGGAGGAAGATATTTTTAACTTTTTTATTTGAAAAAGATGAGGATGAAAATACTTTTGGTATTTTTGATAAAAGAGGAAAAATGATTTTGGACACTTTTAGAAAGAGAGAAAAAGATGAGAGACGGGTCTCAGCATGATTATTATGTTTATTAAGTTCTCACTTGTATCAAGTTTACCTAAATGCAAAATAAATTGTCGGACCAGACCCGAGCCTGGAAAAATTGGGTTTGTAACATATGTAAAGCTATGGTTAGACTTGTCACCAGGCTCACGGGTAGGGTCCTGTTTTAAAAATTGCGCGAAAATTTGGGCAGTGAACTTTCGACAGAGTTTCGGGTCAAAATCGACAATCTAACATGTGTGTCCTAAACTTGACACCTATATGCAGGTATGCATCTAGTTGGGTTAATTGGAAGGGGTTCCCCCCTTTGATGTGACTTCCACGATATACATATTGCTTTTGAGGGAAATCGGTACCTTTGGACAAGTCATTTGATATACATGAGTGTATGCGAATTACCTCACTATATACCTCATGGGGACGGTACGTGTGAGAGAGAATTCGATATACTCGACGTATGTGAACGAGTTCACTGCGATATACCTCCCATCATGACTTCGGTCAAGTGGTACAATGAAGGGGAACCGTTTGATATACGTCGAAGGTACTTGGACAATGGAAGGTGAGAGTCCTATCACTTAGGCTAACTGCGACCTGTCGGACCAGCACCCATCACGAAGTGACTCCCCAGTTACAGGACAAAATTTGGTCAATGGCAATGATCTTTGGTGATGTCGTGTGAATCATGCATGATTATTTTATTAGTATATTATGGAGAGAGTATCTTTTATTATCATGCCAAACAGGGGCAAGGTACAAGTACAAATAGTGAAGCTATACTAAGCATGGATAAGTGATGTGTAATTATCTACAAGTGAGTGTGTGATAAGTGAACATGGATATATACAAGTGGAGGTGTGTGCTAGTGACAACTAAGCATGGATTTATAAGTGATGTGTGCAACATGTGGATATACGTGATCCTAGGTGCACGTGGTGTGAGGTGTACATGGAGAGTCTTTTACAAGTGCGTGACTAGTAGCATAAGCATGAGGTATATATGAATAATAAAAGGGGAACATGGAAATATAGGGTATATACAAGAAAATAAAACATCCATGTAAAAAAAATCTAGCCCTCTTTACAAAAAAGTCCCCAACGGAGTCGCCACTCTGGGCATCCCGAGCGCGACGTTCGTTCGGGGGGGGGGAAGCAGGAGGATCCCTCGAGGAAGAACTGCGCCGTGGTCTCACACCCTTCTTTTCGAAAGGTTCTTCGATCGTCGTCGGTGTAAGGTGAATGTAAAGAGATGGAGTCGCCAACCAATTTTGCAGAAAACATGCAAAAGAACATGTTGCCACTTGAAAGGGCGGTATCAAGGACAAACTAATGTATACGAAACCAATAGATCGGAGGTCCGGGGGCTAAGTTACGGAATGGGAAGGTGTTAGTCACCCATCCCGCCCTTTCGGTCTCTTATGGGTAAATGTTAATATTTTCCTTTATCCCCGTGAAGTGTGTGTATGTGTTTATATAATGGAGATTGGAATCGTTCGTCCCATACCATGAAAAAGGTGAGGTGAGGTCATCCACAGGAATATTCCCAAAATAATAATAAATGTAGAAGATAGAATATGAGTGTTCATCGCGATATTGATCGTTATTGGAAAATGATAATATGTGTTGGATGAAACACGAACCAACATATTATATATGTATGTATGAAAATGAGGGATTTGAGAAATTTAGAAAATAAGAAAAATTAGAAAGTTAAAAAATTGGACTCGAGTCTCGGATTTTAACCCGAGACGTCTACGTAGCCTATAAAGGCATCAAAGTCCACGTAGTTCGAATGTAGAATATGGGTGGGGTTTATCCCATAGATTTGAACGAAATTTTATTATGTGTGTGCGTGTAGAAAATGGGTTTTTGGTTTTAAAAAAAGTGTAATGGATAATTTCGTTCGGAATTTTTGAGTGTAACCCTCTTTTATTTGTTTTTTGTGTTTTTTTATGAAAAATAAAGTATGTGAAATATACTAATAAAAGTGTGGATGTTTATATGTATGGACTAAAGTGAAACTAGAATATGAATCTAATGTAACTTATGCAAAAACAAGAGATTAAAAGAGAGGGAGAACGAATTGGACCTTGATTTTGGATCTCAGATGAACTCTTTTGAATGTTGATGAATGTTGATGAGAGAGAAGGATATTTTCCAAATTGGGTGTGAAAAGGATGGGTATTTAGGCTTGAATGGAACTTCCCATATGGAACTTCACTGATTTCGAGAGAATGTTGCTGAGATCACTGATGCTGATGGATTTCTTCTGTGTGTTGGGAGTGAGGTCATGGCCCCTATTTATAGGGAAAAGGGGGGGTATGATCGTCCTACCCGAGGGTGTGCCTATCGACAGGTAACCCTTGACACTGTGCTGATAGGCAGGGTTCAGGACCTGCTGATTCCCGACCTCGTGCAAACTTTTCGGGAAAAATGATCGCAGTGCACAAACCATTGATCAGAATAGCGCATGGGGTATACCACTAGAAAGGTACTTCAGAGATATTTGAGAGTCCATGGACTGCTCCCGGGTCCGGGAGCTGACTTTGGCTCAAATGTGGCTCAGAAGCGCACGTCAGTCCTTTGGACCGAATATCGCCGGACGCAAACGGATGGTTCATTTGCATGGTAAGTCAGAATCACACACGAGACCGACCATTGGAAAGGTTAGGAGATGTACTTCGACATTCCAAAGAGTTTTTCTTGGTTTGGAAAGTTAACCTTGGTCAATCGGGGCCCGAAAGAGTCCAGTGACCTCTCGGATTAAAACAGATCGTTCGTCTATACCATATGTCAGAATTGCACATGGGGTGGATCGTTCGAAAGGGTACTCAATGCCCTTCATAGATTCATTCAGTCTCGTTCAGGCTGAAGTGTTGATTTTGGTTAAACGGACTCCGGGAGCGCCCGATGGCATCTAGATCAATTTTCGGGTTAAAACTGATCGTTTGTCCTAACGGTTATGATGTTTTGTGCTCGGGTGGACCATTTGAAAGGGGTTTCAGTACCTTTTAAATATTCAAAGAGCTTTCGCTCTGATAGTGAAGTTGATTGGGGTCAACTCGGGGCCCAGGGGTGCTCTGAATTAATTTTTGGTAGTGAAATGGTCCGTTCGTCAGAACCATTATGTCGATTCGAGCATGGGGCAGATCGTTGGAAAGGGTATTCGGAGCCCTTCAAAGATTCAAAGAGCTTTTGCTCTGACTGCAGAGTTGATCGGAGTCAGATAGGGCCCGGGGGCGCTCGATGGCCTCTGGATGTGCGACCTAGGTTTGTGGTGGAAAGGGAAAGTGATAGGTCTCTAAGGAGAGATTTAGGGGGGTCCTTGAATGTGGTGTCTACACCCATCAATTAGATTATTATTTTATCTCTCTGAAAGAGTTTCGTTTAGACAACATTGTCCAAGTTTTATCAGAAGAATATACCAAAAGGAAGAAGAATGCGAAGCTATAAATATACTTAAAATAATGAAACTCAAAGGGTATTTGGTAATTTTTTTCAACACTTCAACTCTGCATGGGGAGACTTGTATGTTAAAATGATTGAGGTTGTAGAATGCATCGACTTTTCTTATAAAGACAACATTGTTGTTATCAAGCGGGGAGATGATTTTGATCCTTCAGATGATTCCAATGGTGAGTCCAACATTAAAAAGTCAGGATTTGAGATATTATTTGAAGATAATATTACTTGGACTAAGGGTCTAGAGCATGAGATGAAGCCCTTTACCATCAAGCCCGCCGGCTCAATCTCTTCAAGAACTGATAATAGGAAAAACACTAATAGTGATGAATTATTTGGCTTCCATATACTGGGAATGAATCTATGTATGATCCACACCAATGATGAGTCATTTGACCAGTCGGCAAAGATTATCCTTTGCTGATAACCGACCTCAACTGGCAAAGCATCCCAGTCAACCCAACTCTACCCATCAAAAACCTTGTCATTTACATTCTGAAAAATGAACCTGAATTTGTTTCTTCTTTTCTGTTAGTGATATAAACGTAAACGAGGCCTCCTTTAATGAGGTTCTCAACGTTGTATTTCCAAAACATGTTGCTAATGAAATAAATTAAGATTTTGAGTATCTTATTGTGCCTTATATTAATTGCATCTATTAGAATAAAATAGTTATTGAAGATGATATAATGAATGCAATCCTATCAAGTAGAAATTAAGGAAGGTCCATCCCAAATGGTCTCTCAAAATCAAGGATGAAATGGACAGATAACTGATGTGGGCTTTATCCATGTTGTCAAATATTTAACTTGGCTCGCTAACATTGTCCCTTTACCTAAATTAGGAGGGAAATTCCACATGTGAAAGATGAATAACCTTTGCCCAACATTGACATAATAATTAACAATATTACCACTATAGTCCTCAAGTCAATTTTCTACGACTTTACAGGGTACAACCAGATCAAGATGCATTTTGAACACTAAGAGCAGACAACTTTCATGATCTCATGGGGTACATTCTTCTACACCATTATGCCTTTAGGTCTAAAAAATGTCGGGGCTATATAACAAAGAGCAGCTACAACTATCCTATATGATCTTATCTACAAAGAGGTCGAGGTGTATATTGATGATATGATCATCAAATCTAAGACTCGAGAAGGTCACATTCCTTACTTGAGAGATTCTTTAACTGACTGCGACAATACCAGATGCATCTCAATCCATAAAAATGTATTTTCAGTGTCACAAAAAGAAAACTCCTTGGATTTATGGTCAATGAAAGAGTGAAGAAATAGGACCCTACCAAACTTAAAGCAATTCTTGAAATACCACTTCCTTGAACAGAGAAAGAAGTTCATGATTTCTTGGGCAAGCTCCAATACATTAGTAGATTCATCAGTCAACTCACTTCTATTTATGAACCCATATTCATGCTCCTCTAAAAAGTTTCAACCAAATTTATAACTAGGCATGCCAATAAGATTTTAATAAAATCAAATAATACCTTATCTGACCTTCGGCGTTCGTGCCACCACAGCCTAGTCTGCCCCTTCTCATGTACCCCACTTCCATAGATACTGTGGTTGGGGCTCTATTATCCTAGTCCAGTGAAGAATGGCACAATGAAAGAGCTATTTACTATGCTAGTCGCTAACTATAATGATATGAAGTGAACTACACCGCATTGGAGAAGGCGTATGTCACCTTAATGTAACACCCCGTATTTTTGGGAATATTTTAAATTACACCCGTGCTCATAATTTAATTAATTTAAGAAGTAGAGTGAATTGAATAAATAGTAATTAGAGGATATTTTATTAATAATTACGTGTTATTATATTTACTTGCGTGATAAGTAAATGAAAATGTGTTATTTTACGTTACGTTGTAAGTGGGTAAAATCGACGATTAATGTAGCTCATTCGGGACGAGCGTGTGGGGTCGTGTTGGGAATGAGGTGAAAAATTGATGTTAGGTGACTTGAAAGGTGATTTTGAGTGCACGGATACCCAAAATGGGTCAAAATAGTCAAAATTAAGTACTCGGGGGTGGTAATCGGGTTCCGAGGGCTTTTTAGACTAGTTGGGGCCTACGGGTCATTTAAACTCGTGTCATAACCTAATTTAAGGATTTGGATTATAATAAGGGAATGTGGATGGTAGGGGGCATACATATCACCATTACAAGAGCCAAAAATGGGAGAGAAGAGAAAAGATATGGGGAGATCCAAGAAAAGCAATCCGGAAAGAAAAGGGAGGACAATTCTAGGCTAGGATTTCGTGCAAAAAGATCTATAAAGAAAGGATTCAAACTCTAAGATAATCTGAGGCAAGTGTTTATACTTGCTTTAATATTTTATTCTATTTCAATAATTTATATTATAGTTGGCATAAAAATATGAATTTTTAGGTGGGATTCACATAATAAAAATGGAATTTGGGGGAATAGTATGATAGAAGTTAATTTAATTATAATCCCATTTAAAATATGAGATTGATTTACATATAAAAGATGTGATCTTGAATAAAATATTAGATTGATTCATAGAGAAGATGTGATCTTAAATGGTTCTTAGGAGAATTTAAAGAATCTTGAAAGTAGGGTTTAGTATTGAATGGCGTATTTATTTAATTGATGAATCCGAATTTTTTTAATGCCTTTTCAAACGTATGCCATTTTATTATTACTTTGAATTAGACTGAGACATATATGAAAATAAAGGTATGGATATTATATTTCTAATGATCTTTGAATCTGATCATTTGGACTTCTGTGGAGGGAGTAATAGCCATTTTAGTAAAAGATGTTTAATCTGTCAGAATAGCTGATCTTCGTGAATTTTAACGTCAGTTCAAACGCATGCTATTTTATTTGTACTTTGAATTAGACTATGAGCCATAGATTAAAAGAAAGGTATGGATCTTATATTTCAACGAGATTTGAATCAGGTCATTTGGATTCATTTTGAGGGAGTAATAGCCATTTTAGTAAAAGGTGTTTAATCTGCCAAAATATTAAAGTTGTGCGAATTTGTGATTTTTAAGAGTTATAATAGTATAAGGAATTTGTGATTTTTAAGAGTTATAATAGTATAAGGCCCCTTATATTTTTACCTATTTAAAGGGAGATAGTGGTAGGACTTTTTAAAACACATATTAACTTATTTCCAAGAGAATTAGGAAGTATCGTAGGCTAACTGTGGATGGATTTCGTGTAAGGAAATTCGCGATTAAGCGAGAAACGATCACGGGTGGAAATCGAAATTCAAGTTAGGATTTTAAAATGTCTAGGCTTAGTGCTAGTCTAGAATATCATGTTGGCAAGAAATATAAAGTTGGAGAATTAATAATAATTAAGTGAATACTTGATAAATCGAAAGTCGAGGTGGACTCGGGATTTGTGGGCTAGTGCTACGAGAGATATATGGCACGACGAGCCGAATATATATATATATATAAATATATATATATATATATATATATATATATATATATATATATATATTTATATCTGTGTGATTGATGTAGGTGAAAAATACCTACTCTAGGGATCCTATCGATCGAGGTTGCGTGTAGTGGGTGGTCCACCCTAGCGTTGACCAAAAGTTGTAGTATTGGTTCCCTAGGTCATAGGTATGTTGCACGACCACTGTAGGTGAGTTCAGAGTCTAGTGGGGTAATGTGGTATGGTTATGACCCATGGATGTATGACTATTGACACAACTCTAAATGTGTCTCTAGTGCATGAAAATACGGCTCAAGTGCAAGTCAATTGCGTAAGTAATAATCCAAGCAAGTTGCATATCGAACACAGGGACTAAGATGAAAGATTGTGATGACTACTAAGAAAGATGTCTCAAACCTAATTCTCGACTCACAAAAGGTAAAAGAAAAGGTGATGATGTTATGGGAAATTCTAAGTACCTAATATGACCTAAATAATAAATGTAAATTAACTAAGTATGCAAAATGAAAGAAAATGTTGATTTTAAACTATGCGAGAAAAGTAGGATTGGAATACACTCCCCTGAACCGTTAGTAATTATGTCGGATATAAAACTTTCAAGAATCAAATATATACTTGAGATAAGACCTTAAATTCATCTAAGCACTATATATATGAGCATTTTACTCCGCATAATAAATAGTTAAAAATAAATCTAAAACGAATGATAAAATTGTCGACACGCGTATCACACCCTTAACCACTTCGGTTACGTAAGGTAAACGAAGTTAAAAAGCTTACAATACTCATACCGACAAAGTATCAAGCCTTTTAATTATTAATTTAATTCAATCATGTAAGGACATAAATTTCCAATTGAGTCCCTATATTGTTTTGACTTAATTTCGTGAACAAAAATGTGTTTGTAATATGTCATAAGGAGATTTTATTTTTTCACGATCCCACTTGATCTATGACGTATTGAAGAAATTGAAGACATTACGACAAAGATTCAAATAATTAATCATGCCGCAGTTTAATTGGTGCAAGTTTATTCGTCTTCAAGTTAATTGTATTTCGAGATCACACAGGTATGAATGCGTATAATTAATGGTGCTCGGAATTGCTTTTATAAAAGATAAGGATGTAATTTTTATAAGGAAAATGTTTTAAGAGTGTTTTAATCGTTTTAAACTACTTTTTATTCTGATAAGCTCAAAATAGAGTTTGACTTAAGTGGATCTCTTTTGAAGAGACGTTTTAAAGAAAAAGTCAAAATGACACACGCGTCGTTCGAACGACAGATGTACTTTGTTCAAGCAAGATGGCTATGTCGCGCGAACGACAGGCCAATCTTGTTCGAGCGAAACTATTTTTGAGGCGATGATCTTTTCCTATTTAAAGCGTGGTTTCGTCAGAATTAACAAGTGTGCATTCTGGAAAAACTGTTTAAGATCCAGAAACGTGTTTGCACATGTTTTTCTAAGGTTTCAAAGATTAAACACATCCTTAAAGTTTGCAAAGATCCGAGTTATCATTATTATATGTTTACGTGATCTTGCTGCACCAAGAAGGTTTGTTCTATACTTGAACATCTGGGTTTTGCCGTGAATAAAAGAGAAGGACTTCTTGTTCGACATCGTAGACGTATCAAAGTCATTCAGTGGACACCAAGACATATGTGGACGCGTGTGTGGTGGACACGTATCGTGGTAGAAGGATTTTCTGCGTGGGCACTGTGAGAGGAGTGGTTAAAGATCAGAAGAGCATCAAGACCCATGGGGATCGAGTCGTTGAGTGAGTCTTTTGTCTGTTCGTTGTAATTCCACATTCATAGTGATTATCTTGCTTGGGACGTCCGAGGTTGTTTTCCCGTCTTGGGTTTTTTCCTCGTACATCCGGCGTAGTGAGTATTCTTTAATTTACTTTACTTGCTTAAATCACTAGATGCATGTTTAGGATTAATCAAGATAAAAATTGGTTTAAAGTAAAAATTGGTTTTTCATAACTTGGTTTGGTGCAAATTAAAAGTTGGATAATTTTTTTGTGAAAATTAGTTTGATTTGAAACACACGCATAAGGACCAACCCCTTTTAAAATCATGTTTTGTATCTATCCATGCTACCTAGGTTGGGTTCATGTATCCCAATCCACTAACAGCCTAGCCGAACTTGGAAAATCTAACTAGCCATAGATTTTACGTTGCATGTGAACATTGTGACATAAAGATTGCAAGAATTCATAAAAATAATCACTATTATAGAAGAAATAATAATTATAACCTAGAAGGAATGCATCTTAAAAGTAAATAAAGGAAGAAATACTTATATTGATGAATTGTGTGCAAAACAATGACAAAACAATTATCTCTTGATGTTCTTCTTGCCTCCTATCTTCCTTGCCTCTAAAGCTCTCTAAAATTAGGTTAAAACTATTGTATTCTAAGTCTAATTACAAGTTACAACTACTTGGGGTTGTTTTGGAAGAAGTCTAAACCCATAAAACTCTCTGGATAAAACCTAGGAATAAACTAAAAATCTCGCATCTGACTAACCGAACCGGTTCCCGGTTCGACGGTGTAAAATTTTGAATTTCCTCTTTTGCCCATAGATTCACTTGTCAACTTCGAATGCGTGTAATTTCTTCATTGTAGCTCAGATTTGGATGTTATTTCTTCCAGTATACTCTTAGCTTCAAGATCTTAAACTTTCTTTAGGCTCCACCTTCGGGTTATGGATTCAAAATTAGTTTAATTCCCTTAAACTTCCTTTTATTTTTCTTTCTTTATTCTGATTTCTCTCCCACATTCAGTTGCACGAAATACCTGTAAATAGATGAAAAATACACAAAACAAGAAATACTTGTAGAAAAGTGTTAGTGGGTTAAATACGAGATAAATCCATCCTAATTACAACGCACGAGAGCACAAAAGTACCTAGATTAAGGGGATAAATGCGAAATATTTACACCGAATCAAACCCCCTAACTTAGTTAGTTGCTCGTCCCAAGCAATGTAAATAAAATAAGTGTATGGTCTAAACATAACTTCGAAAAACTTTATTGGGATATAAGACCTTTTTCGCTGGCAAACGATTGCATTTAGCTTATGAAACAAGTCGTTTAACCCCTAGGCTACCCTAGTAGGACGGGTGGTGCCTCGTGAGGGCTTGCAGTGAATGTACCCACAAAATTCTTTTTTTTCGACTCCGATAAAATATAAAAATAATTAAAAACCGTACAATTTGAATTCTTTAAAAATAATCACTTTAAATTTTTATTCAATAATCTCAATTCATATGTGTGTGTGTGTGTGCGAAGCCGAAAATTAAATCGCTAATTTCCATCAATTGGTCATTACTTTACTTTTTCAAAAATTCGCTTTGATTCGAATTCTCACGGGATGCTCTCACAAACGAATCTCTCGGAATGTTGTTATTTCTCTTGGTGTGCACAACATTAAGAGTAAATATAATGGACACGAGGTCACAAACACAAATTGAAATATAGAAATATTTGGGTTAAAAAATCTCATGAACGGATTACGGTCATTGGAAAACGGGAAACATCATCGTTTATTCGCACCATTTAATCTCTTTTACATCTTTTCATATTTTTACTCTCCATGCGGTAATTAATTTCGTCATTCAGATTTAGTTAGGAATTTTTTGGGTTGTAAGACGTATTGGGTAAAATAGGAAATGTTTGGGAAATTTTAAATCGGAAAATTTATTTGCAATACCCGTTTGCTCTTTTTCTGGATTTTGCTCATTTTCTTTTCTTTTTCTAAATTTCTTCACATATTTTTCTCTAGTTTTTCCTTTTTTCCTCTCGTTTTTTCATTTTTTTTCCTTTCTATTTTTATTAAGCATTTTTTCTTACCCCTTTTGTATGCATCATTTGGACTTAATTCATGAATTTCTTTGATTTTCAAAATTTCGAGCAATTTTGTTTTTTAGGGCTAATAAACGAAAAGGGAAAATTTTATCAAGCTCAAATTTGTTTACAAAATGATGAAATTTTTCACAACTTTTTATGATTTTTGGGAAAATAAACGATGGCCTAACTTCATTTATCCGAATTACTAATTATTTTACCATATGCCTCTCAAGATTAAGTTTAGTTTAGAGATATTTTAGTGCGTTTTAAGACGGCATCTCACTCATTTTCCTTAACTGATCAAAGCAATTATTTATGTAAAAAACTAGATTATCTCTAATTAATCAATCACAGATAAATAAATTAATAAGACAAAGAATTTTTAATGTGGTTCAGCCTGATGAGAATGGCCTACGTCCACTGTTTTTGTATTGCTGACTGTTTATTTGGAATCTCGATAATAGGTTCATCCAGATCCAGTCCCCCCTCTTATGAGGAAGTTACAATGTATTTATAGCCTTGAGGCTGTACATATGAAAGGATAAAGCGCAGTTATCCAGTAGACATATACATCTGTACGATAATAATGCGCATTTAATGCGTAGCTATTTTTCATTCTAATGCTCTGCACGCTAAGTAGCTCGGTACGCTTAAGTTGCTCGGACCGCCTGAGTTGCTCGGGGTGCCTGAGTTTCTTGTCTAAAGTATTTGTATTTAGCATATAGGCTGCCACGTGTCTTTAAGTGATTGGTCCACGTCAGTAGACTAAATTTGGTATGAACAGAAGCCCCCTGTGCCTCCGAGTAAGACTGTTATCGTCTCCCCAATAGAGATGATATCTTTAATTAAAAATGCTCCTGCTCCTCTGAGGAGATTAAATAGATCTTCTGAGAGACCTGCTGAACCTATCTCTCAACCTTCAAATGTTGAAGGTAGTGTTCCAGCTCTTGTTGCTCCGAGTTCTGCTGTGAGCTTGGTAAGATCCTGGACTATTCCAGAATCCCAAGGTGTTGAAGACACCTTTTCTCGCGAGAAACTTACTACACTGGCTGCTCAACACATTACTTCAGTAAGTATCTTAAGCTTGACCCCTTTATTTTTTAATACTATGTTCATGTATTGACTTAAAGTTCTTTCTTTTTTCAGTTTGTGACGTGTTTCAACAGCATTTTGAAGAAGGATGAAGTTATCAGGGCTTCAAGCTCCTCGAGTGGAGTAGAAGAAGATTTTACTGGACTAACCCAGTCTTTGAGGGAATCTCATCAGAAGTACGAGGAGGACAAATATGCTTGGGAGAAGCAATTCAAGTCTGTGAAGCAAATCGAGTCCAAGCTGTGACCGCCTCCAAAGAGTTGGAGAAGAAACTGAAGGAGGCCGAACAACATAATTCTGAGCTTGAAGTCAAGCTTAAGTCTGTCAAGGAAACTGTTGCTAGGATTCAAGATGTTGAGTGCCATAAGGCAGAGGTAGAAGAAATGTTGAGGTCTACCGAAGATCTCCTTAGGGAAAGGACCTCCTCGGAGAAGGCCAAAAGGAAAGCTGCAGTTAAAAAATCCTTCAGTACTGGTTGGGACAAGGGCTGGAATAAGGGCCTGGCTGTCATATCTTCTCAAATGGAGTATGCCAGTGTTAAATATTTTAAGGATGGATGGGTAGCATCCTTGCAGGAGTTGAAGGTTACTGAGAATTCTAAGTTGTTCCAGCAGCACACTCATGGTCCTCCTCCCTCTCCTAGAGAAGAAGAAGAAGCAGCTTCATATGAATCTTCTATGATGACAGGAGAGCAGGTCCCTATTTTTCCCATTATTCAACCTTCCGAGAAACTCCAACCAGCCAACACTTCTACCGAGCAGCTTCCATTGCTCATCGAGCAACCAACCCCTTCATCCAAACCTTCTGAAGAAGTCGTAGGAAATAAGGAGAAGGTGTAAAGTTGTTCGGGTCTTTTATTTTGCTATTTTTATGAATGTAACCTTGAACTATGTTTTCCTTGATTATGATGAATAAAATTTGAACTTCTGTTGTTAGTCTCTTACTTGTTCTGTTAGCACCATTGTTGATTCTTTTTTATTTCTTCTCTTTGCTAGTTTATGGCCAGGATGAAGCTTTTATCAGCTCATGATACAAAGTTGATGAAGAAATACAATGACTATTTCAAAGCTGGTCATGCAGATCTTAATAATTGATATCCTCGGATCAGGTGCCTCTGACCGAGCAGTTGAAGCTTACCAATACTTGAGTGCTTACTTGATCGTGCTGTAGCCAACAATGTCCTACTATGAGATGATTGAAGATCTCCAAGGAACAATCGAGGAACTCCAACATCAGTATAAAGAATCCACCACACTTCTACATCAAGGCTATCAGAAAAAGTACCAATAATTGAGTGCTGACAAGGGGTATGACAAGTTCATTTATGTTCATGAGAAAAAGGAGAGTGCTCTGAAGCTTGAAATTAAGGAACATAGACATATTGCCAAGCTTCTGGAGCAGGAGAACATCTCTTTGCAAGAGGAAATAAAGAAATTCAAATCTGCTTCTTCTTCTTCGGGAGCCTTGGTCCCAGTAAATGATGATGATTTTTTATTTTTGGAAGTAGAAAATGCTAACTTAAGGGATGAGTTAGAAACCTTGAAACGAGCTGGAACCTCCACATCTACTCGTGGATGAGCAAGATCTTCTCGTGGAAGAGCAAGGGCTGGTCGGGTCTCCATTGAAGAAGCGAGAACTCAATCAGCTTTAGAGAATTAAGCCGTTCAGTTGATGGCAAAGAACTAAGCCTTGGAAAAAATGTCTAAGAAGATTCTAAACTTCACCGAGCAACTATCTAATCAAAGTTCCGCTCTGGATAGTAAAGAAATTATGGTGAAGAATCTCCACGAGCAACTTGAGAGGTTAACTTATCAATTTCACAAGAAGCCCAGGGAATTCTGGATGGCTGGGTATAATGAAGCTCTATATCACCTTGATACTCATTTGCAGCAGTCGAACAACGGAGGATACAAGCAAGGGTGGTTAAATGCATTATGTGTCTTGAAACTGGAACAAGGTCATTTCCTGTGGGATTACTACGAACCTGGGGTCCTTGATTTACCTGTGCCTCCCTTCAATCTTGACCTTACTTGGATTCCAGCCCGTGCTATGCCCCGAATTTTGATATCAAAGTATCTCGGTGATTACATTCTTCATTTAAACTTTGAAATAGCTCATCCAGAACACTTGCTCGATCGTCCATCCATAATGAATGTCAGAATGCTGCGAGATCTAAACTTTATAAATTCCCCTTATGCCTTAGATGATCCTCCAGCTGGGATAGAACCTGTGTCAATAGCATAGGGAAAGAAACCAATAGAATAGGATATTTGATGTAATGAATTAAACTTCATATCGTGTGTCATCTGCTTTGCTTTAATGAAGAAAAAGTTTATCTTTTGCCATTTCATTTTCTTCGAAATAATTTGTAGAATGTCTTTGTTGGTTGGTTGGTGAATGTGTGTCTGTGTATATATATATATATATATATATATACTATATTTATCCCATTTGTTCTTTGATTATAGTGACTTGTCACTCTTTGGGCCTAACCAGTGGAATAATTTTCATCTGATGTTCGTGCTTAGTTGAAGTAATCTCGTATGGATTACCTGGTTGCCTAAACAGTGGATGACCCGGGAGGTCGTCCAGCTTCTTGCCTAGTTTGGTACCAACCAACCGGAGTTGGTGGTTATTGATTTACTGCCCAACTGGAGTTGGTGGTAATGAGATGCTGACCAACCGGAGTTGGTGGTATTGAGTTATCGACCAACCAGAGTTGGTGGTATTGAATTCCCGACCAATCGGAGTTGGTGGTAATTGATTTTCCGACCAATCGAAGTTGGTGGTAATTGATTTGCTGACCAACCGAAGTTGGCGGTATTGAATTCCCGACCAACTGGAGTTGACGGTATTGAATTCCCGACCAACCGGAGTTAGTGGTAATTGATTTGCCGACCAATCGGAGTTGGTGGTAATTGATTCCCAACCAACCGGAGTTGGTGGTTATTGATTTGCCGACCAACCGAAGTTGGTGGTAATTGATTTGCCGACCAACCAGAGTTGGCGGTATTGAATTCCTGACCAACCGGAGTTGATGGTATTGAATTCCCGACCAACCGGAGTTGGTGGTAATTGATTTGCCGACCAACCGATGAATTCCCGACCAACTGGAGTTGGTGGTAATTGATTCCCAACCAATCGAAGTTGGTGGTAATTTGAATTACCGACCAACCGGAGTTGGTGGTGTGCTGCTCTCTGGATTTGGGTTTGTGTAGTGTTGTGTAGTGTGTAGCACTAATATTTTGAAAAAAATTCAACAAAGAAGGAAATATGGGTGAAATGTCACTTTAATCATATTGAAGAAACTGTATTACATAGGAATTTCAATTAATGATAGTACTTGCGCAGGTGTTCTGCATTCCATGCATTCTTGAATTCTTCTCCCTCCAAAGTTTTAATTTTGTATGTCCCTGGACGAACAACTGCAGTTACTCTGTAAGGTCCATGCCAGTTGGCTTCCAGTTTGTTATGCTTTTGGATTACTTTCTTCACCACATAATCCCCTTCTTTCAAATCACATTTCTTCACCTTTTTATTGTAGACCAAAGCTGTTCGTTGTTGATATGCTGCATTCCTGACTACTACTTCTTGCCTGACTTCTTCGAGCATATCTAGGTCTAATCTTCTCATTAAGTCACTTATAGGGGAGTTGAAGTTACGCACCCTATGTGTGGGTAGACCCAATTCAGAAGGTATGACAGCCTCACTCCCAAATGTCAACATGTATGGAGACTCCCCAGTTGCTGTTCGTGGTGTAGTGCGATAGGCCCACAACACAGAGTGTAGCTCGTTAATCCAATTTCCCTTTGCATCATCCAGCCGTTTTTTCAAACCGTTCAGTAGTGTTCTGTTTGTCACCTCAGTTTGCCCATTGCTCTGGGGATGACCTGCCACAGAGTGGATCTTCAATACATTAGATTGATGATAATATGTAGCATGGTCGGTGATGAATGCATGGGAAAGACCATATCTGCAAATAATATTCTTCCAAATAAACTGATAGACCTTTTCATATGTCATATCAATAAGAGGCTCAGCTTCCACCCATTTAGTAAAATAATCCACAGCAACCACGAGGTATTTGAATCTTCCCCTAGTCGTTGGAAGTGGTCCGACTAAGTCTATCCCCCACATGGCGAATGGCCAAGGGGACGTTATGGGTGTTAACAATGCTTGGGGAGTTCTTCAGATGGTAGAGAAACGTTGGCATTTATCGCACTTCTTGGCATAAGCTGCGCAATCAGCTCTCATCATTGGCCAATAATACCCTTGTGTTGTTATCCTCTGCAAAAGTGTCCGACCTGCTACATGGGCTCCACAAGACCCTTCGTGAACCTCTTCGATTAAGTCTTTAACTTTGGAGGGATGGACACATCTTTGTAATCCTGCTATAACTCCTCTTCTGTACAAAATACCACTGGCCAATACATACGAGGAACTTTAAACTTTAGTTTCTTAGCTACGAGTTTATCAGGTGGCAGAATCCCTTCTTCGATATAGGCCCTGATAGGATCCATCCAGGAAGGTCTCAAGTCAAGGGCAATGAAATTCATCATTAAATCTTCGTCTATGCTCCGACCATCCAGGACTTCTATTGGGATTGTTCTTCGTAGCTCGGTGCATGTGGCTGATGCTAACCGAGCTAGGGCGTTTGCTCTTACATTCTCCAATCTCGGTATTCTAATCAACTGAACTGCAGTAAAACTCGATACAACCTCCATTGCTTTTGCATGATACTTGATCATTAATTCTCCCTTTGCTGCATACACCCCCAAAGTTTGATTTACGATTAACTGTGAATCACTGAATACGATGACCTGCTCTGTCTTCATGGTTTTGGACAGACTTAGACCCACGATCATAGCTTCATATTCAGCCTCATTATTAGAAGCGTTAAATTGAAAGCGCAGAGCATACTCCATATCAATCTCATCTGGACTATTTAAAATAATTCATGCTCCACTACCTGTAGTGCACGGAGAGCCATCCACATACAGATTCCACACAGGTACTTCATTATCAAACTCTTGGTCAGACAGAGCTCCTCGGTGGAATATTTGATGCTTCCTTTTATCTTCCCCCAACACTTCTCGCTGCTCGTTGATTATCTTCTCTTGATCGTCCAAGGATGGAGGTTGGTCGGGGGTTAAATTTGATGATCCCGTAACATCTACGGGTTGGTCTGTATTAAACTCCTATTCTTCGGAGGTATCAAATTGAGTAAACTCTGCGATAAAATCCGCTACTGCCTGCCCCTTAAGTGATGATCTCGACTCATACACTATATCATATTCACCAAGTTCTACTGCCCGGTACATCAATCTTCCTGATTTCTCCGGTTTATGCAGAGCCTGTCTCAATGGCATATCAGTATACACCACTATTTTATGGACTTGGAAGTATGGCCTCATCCTTCTGCTCGCTTCGATTAGTGCCAGTGCCAACTTTTCCGACCTTGGGTATCTGATCTCTGCTCCTCAGAAATCTTTGCTGGTGTAATATACCAGTTTTTGGACTCCGTCTTCCACTCTTATCAATGCCGAACTAACTGCATTCTCTGAAACTGCCAGATACAAGTATAATCTTTCTCCTATCACTGGTCTAGATAACAATGGAGGTGTCCCCAGATATATCTTCAATTCTTGAAAGGCCTCCTCGCATTCATCATTCCACTCAAAAGTTTTTCGGAGTGTTTTGAAGAATGGGAGACATCTGTCTTTTGCCCGTGACACAAATCTGTTGAGTGCTGCGACTCGCCCTGTGAGACTTTGCACTTCCTTCTTCGTAGTTGGAGATCGTAGCTCCAATATGGCTTTGATCTTTTCAGGGTTCACCTAGATACCTTGTTGGTTAACAATATATCTGAGAAACATGCCTTCTCGTACTCCGAATATGCATTTGGTGGGATTTAACTTCATTTGATATTTCTTTAGTTGATCAAAGGTCTGACCCAGGTCAACTAGATGATCAGCATCTTTCTTGCTCTTCGTCAGCATATCGTCAACATAAACCTCCATGTTATGACTGATTTGTTCTGCAAACACCTTATTCAGAAGCCGCTGATATGTCGCACCCACATTTTTAAGTCCAAAAGGCATAACATTATAGCAATAAGTTCCCCTTGGGGTGATAAAAGAGGTACTCTCCCTATCCTCAGGCTTCATTTTAATCTGGTTGTAACCTGAATAAGCATCCATGAAGCTCAATAATTCATGCCCCGAGGTAGCATCCACCAATTGATCGATTCGGGGTAAAGGAAAATGATCCTTTGGGCATGCCTTATTAAGATCAGTGAAGTCTACACACATCCTCCACTTGTTATTTTTCTTCTTTACCATCACCACATTTGCTAACCAATCAGGATATTTGACATCCTCAATAAAAGAGGCTTTTTGTAGTTTCTCTACTTCTTCCTGTATAGCTTGATTCTTTTCAGGGCTAAACACCGTTCTTCCCTGCTTCACTGGCTTGGCTTCCTTGTTCACGTTGAGCTCGTGGAACAAGAAACTCGGGTCTATCCCTGGCATGTCTTCATGACTCCATGTAAAATTCTGCTTTCTGCGCCTTAAATTTTTTATCAATTCCTGTTTATCGATACATCCAGTGATGCACCAATTTGAGTTGTTTGTTCCGGATGTTCGTCGTCCAGAATGATATTTTCGGTGGCCTCCATGACTTGTCCCTTCACGAGATGAGACTCATCTCTAGGGTCTAGTGTTTTAATCTCTGCATCTTCTATTTCATCCACTTGATAGGTAGTAGTCTTCTTCCTGGATTCTTCGCGTTCCTCCTGTTCGGCAGATGAATAATAGCATTCCCGAGCTACTTTCTGGTCGCCTTTCACAGCTCCCACTCCAAAGTTGGTTGGGAATTTTAAACATTGATGTACAGTAGATGGTACTGCTTCGAACTTCTTCAGACCTACCCTTCCCATGATAATATTATAAGCCGATTGAACATTTTTATCCATTACGAAGAAGCGTACTCTTTCTGTTCGATAAGCAGGCCATGTACCAATAAGCATATCCAACTTGATCGTCCCAAGTGGAAAAACCTTTTCGCTAGTAAAACCAAGGAGGGGCCTATGACAGGACTCCAACTGGGCTAACTTCAGGTTCAAACTATCAAAGCATGGGTAGAACATAATGTCTGCAGAGCTACCATTGTCCACCAGCACACGTGAAGTCACCACTTCTTTCATTCTCATCTTGATCACCAATGGGCCATCATGAGGATATAATACACCTGCCAGGTCATTTTTAAAGAAACCAATGACCAGTTTGTCCTTATTCACCTTCCTTGGGCAATCATCTTCAGCCAAATTTATTCGCTATATGCACGAGCAAGCTTGAGCCTCATTGAGGTAAGCCTTCCTCTCCGCAGTAAGATCTCCACCTCCTGCATCTCCACCTATAATAAAATTAAATTCAAATGATCCAAAATGGATTGAAAATACCTCACGCTCTGGCTGTCTTGGTCTTTTAGGAAGGTCGGGATCATCTTCTGGATCATTTTCGTGGTCTCTCTTCTTATCTTCTTTTGCTCGACGAGGAGATTTAGATCTTTGCTTTCCTCGGTCGCTGGTCCTTCCACCATTTTGGCGATCAACATACTTAGTCAATTTTCCTCGCCTGATGAGTGCTTCAATTTCATTCTGGAGAGCTATGCAACGTTTGGTCGTGTGACCATGGTCTTTGTGGAATTCACAATATTTGGACTTGTCCCTTTTGTCAGGATCTGCCTTCATTTCCCTAGCCAGGCTAACTCTTCACTGTTCTTGATCTCCTCCAGAATGTGATTTATGTCCACTTTTAAGGGAGTATAGTTTCCATACTTCCTCATGTGCTCCAACGCTTGCTTACCTTTCGACTGCCTGTTACCACCATTGTTCTTCTGATCCTTCTTCTCAGTTTTACCAGCCTCAACCTTAGTCTCCTTAGTATCGATACTCTTCTTTGCAGCTATGGATTCCTCAGCATTCATGATTTTGGCTGCCTTTGCCATCAGTTCTGCCATGATCCTAGGCAGATCTTTGACCAAAGTGTAATACAACTTTTCTGGCAACAACCCACTCATCAGAGCAGTAATTGCTGTTTTCTCCTCGTAATCAATTACCTCAAGCTTTTCGTTATTAAAATGAGTAATGTAGTCCCTAGCGCTTTCTTCTATCTTCTGTCTAACACTCAGCAAGTGTGCTACTTGTTTGACTGGTTTTGCTACGAAATAGAAATTCCCTATAAAGAGCTCTGCCAGTTGAAAGAAAGTCGCAATCTTCCCTCGAGGAAGGTTGTTGTACCATATCTGGGCTAACCCAGTGAGAGTTCCTAAAAATGCCCTACATCTGATCTCATTTGGGACCGCATAGATATCGGCAGAAACTTGGTATTATTCTATATGAAGGACAGGATTAGTTTTTCCATCGTATTTAGGCGTCACCATAGGAGCTTTGAATTTTGATGGCGTGGGAAAATCCACAATTGCCTGTACGAATGGTGTCCCTTGGACAAAAGTTCTTTGTAGAGGATTCTTGGCTTTAGCCATTTCCCCAAATCTCCTCTCCAACCTTTGAATAGAGCCTTTCCATGCATCATTTCCCACCTCGAGCCTATTCGTCTGAGCAACTGATCGTGTCGAGTTTTCCTCGTGGGGCCTTTCATTATGAACAATTAGGCGTGATTGAGAAGAGCCTTCCCTTAGGTCGAATGGTCGTTGAGAGTTACTCGACGCAATCCTAAGAGGACTTCTATTCCTCCTAGGGCCCAATCGATCAAAAGGAGATACTCTACTCAGCCTTTCTATAGCACTAGTCCTTTCTGGGGAAATAGTGACATTTCAATGGGAATCAATAGCTCGCACTGATGAAGTTCAACCTGGTTGATACTAAGGATCACTAGATATTTCAGTATGATATGAGTCAGTAAGTCTAGATTGAGAAGCCTCCGGGAATAACGTTCTTCTAGTTCTTGAAGATGGCAAATGGGTATTTCTCTAAACACTTCGTTGTCCGAATTGGGCCGGCACTCCACCTTGAACAGTTTGTATAAGTTGACGCATGGTTTCTTGCATGGCCGTTTGGCCTTCGGCTAAATTAGCCATTATACCACCCAGATCTTGAAAATTTTGGGGGAGTAGAAGGGTTTGGAGGGACCCCAGTGTTTCAATTACTGGATTCCGAATTATCAGCCATAGATGATGAATTATTTTGGTGAAAAATGCTAAGTACAGTTGTTTTCCCACAGACGGCGCCAATCTATTGATGTAAAAAACTAGATTATCTCTAATTAATCAATCACAGATAAATAAATTAATAAGACAAAGAATTTTTAAAGTGGTTCAGCCTGATGAGAATGGCCTACGTCCACTATTTTTGTATTGCTGACTGTTTATTTGGAATCTCGATGATAGGTTCATCCAGATCCCAGTCCCCTCTCTTATGAGGAAGTTACAATTTATTTATAGCCTTGAGGCTGTACATATGAAAGGATAAAGCGCAGTTATCCAGTAGACATATACATCTGTACGATAATAATGCGTAGCTATTTTTTCATTCTAATGCTTTGCACGCTAGGTGGCTCGGTACGCTTAAGTTGCTCGGACCGCCTAAGTTTCTCGTCTAAAGTATTTGTATTTGGCATATAGGGTGTCACGTGCCTTCAAGTGATTGGTCCACGTCAGTAGACTAAATTTGGTATCAACAACAATGATTTAGAGATCCTCAATGACTTACTTAAACCCTGGAATGAACTTCGAGTTAAATTTTATCTCAGAGTGATTTAATTACTCATAAAAAGTGATAGTTTCGAAATCTCAGTGGGTTAAAAATCTCCACACTTATTCGTAAAGTCATCACTTTTTACTCAATTTCTATTTTTGGTCAATTTCGGCTTAGTGCTTTTTATTTTCAAGAATTGAGACTTTAAACAAAAAATTTAGTGATATTTTTGAAGAATTAAAATTCCAATTTTTAAGGAAAATATTTTTGACTTTTTTCAAAATATTTCTACTTTTTTTTAATTTTTTAATTTTTTTTATGCATTTAAAATTTCTAAAGTGTTTAAAAGACGCACTTGTCAACCCCCCCCTCCCCCCCCCCCCCCCCCCCGCCCCCCAACGTATATTTTTGCATTATCCTCAATCAAAAGGATAAAAGACAAAAATATTTCAGGATAGTAAACATTATCAATAATTTCTCTTAGATTCAAACCCATAGATGATGATAGAACTAGAATCGATATTTTTTGTTTTCTACTCACACGAGCCCATATCCTTAGTTTTATATATGTGGGGACCCATTTATTATGGCCCATGAGAGTAGCCGACCAACCCAAACTGCCTGAAGAGCTTCCCGGACAAATCATATATTTAACCCACACACGTGTATTTGATACACACTTGAACATTTACGGATATATTAAAATTGGTTACCAACAACCTCGGAAGAGATATTCAGGGACACCATGAATTATCCATGTATTAATTGAGTTCCTTGTACAACTCAGTCTCTTACTTTTATGCAACTATAAATTGTAAACCATGACCTGAGGCAAAATGATATAATCTCGAGCTTTGAGAGATACTATAATAAAACAGTAACCTCTCCGTGGACGTAGGCAAGTTACCGAACCATGTATATCGTTGTTGTCTGTGTGATTTTATATTCCGTTCTGTGATTATTTTTGTGAATATTTATTGTGATATTTCTTGTACTCGCAATTGGTGCCGTCTGTGGGAATAAATTTCTAATCTGTAAGGACAAAATTTCGAATTTAGTTCGTTGTATAGTTTTGACTTATTCCTGGAACAAAACATGTTTGAGTCATAGGGATATTTTTATTGTCATGATCCCACACAGACTATGACATGTTGGACGTTATTGAAGACATTACGGAAATGCTTCAAGGAATTATTTTTGCTGAAGGTTTAATTGGTGAAAGTTCATTCCTCTTCAAGTTTACATTTCGAGATCACTCAGGTATGAATGCGTAATTTTAATGGGAGTCAAAATTTATTTTAAAATGTTTAAGGATGTTATTTTACTAAGAAAACGTTTTTAAAAGAGTTTTAAATCGTTAACATTTCATTTATTCTGAGATAAACATCATTTAGAGTTGTGTTAAAATCAAATTCACACGAGTTTTCTTTCAAACGACTCTGACAGTCATTCGAGCGACATAGGTATGTCGTTCAAGTGACATGCCTATGTCGTTCGAGCGAGCTACCGCCTTTAAAAATATTATTTAAGGTGTGTTTTTCCAGGTTTTTGAAGTGTGTGCAGTCTAAAAAATAGTTTTCGTAATAGTTCATTTTTGCACACAAGTTTTCTAAGGTTTTCCAAAGCTAAACACATCCTTAGAGTTTACAAGATTCGAGTTTCATTAAACTATGCAATAGTGATCTTGTTTGCACCAAAAATAAGGTTTTATTTGAAAAACATAGTTGGATTTTGCGGAGAATAAGTGAAGGAGTTCGTGTTTTGATTTTGTAACCGTTACAAGCCATATCATCGTATATCAAGACATATGTGGACGCGTGTGTTGTGGACAGGTATCGTAGAATAAGGACATTCTGCGTGGGCACTATGAGATGAATGGTAGAAGATCAGAATAGCGTCAAGTCTCGTGGGGAGAGAGTCATTAGGTAAGACTTGTGTCTGTTCGTTGTAAATCCACATTCATAGTGATTGTCTGACTTGGGCCGTCCGAGGTTTTTTCCCATTGTGGTTTTCTCGTACATCTGGCGTTCTGAGTATTCTTTACATTATTTACTTGCTTTAATCACTAGATGGATGTTTAGGATTAATTAAGATAAAATTTGGTTAAAGTTAAAATTGGTTCACAACTTAGTGCGAATTAAAAATTGGAAAAAGTTTTTTCATAAAAAGAGAAATTTATTTGTCATCCTTAAAACACTTTCCGTTTCCGCATAGTAATAAAATGGGACCCATATAATCCTGGTAAAACATTCATCATTAGAAATCCCGTGATGTCTCACCACATCAATAATATTCCTCAAGTTGGCGATGTGCAAGAAGACCCAGTCCCACATAGGGTCAGGTCAGAGATTCGCTAGCACAAAAATCCTAGGTTTCGCCAAGAAAGACATCCTCTTAAGAAATCCAGGAACCACCTAGGTCTACCCAGATCTCTTGGTTGGTATATGCTTATGAAGATAGGATTTGAGAACAATAAGAGGTCACACACCTCCAGGTTGAAGAGAATGATTGCCTTCAAAGGTGACTTGAAAGGATAGAGAGAGATCTCCATTGAGATATAAGGAAATGTCGTGATAGGAATCTTAGTCTTGAGGCGAGTAATACTCGTAGCCATGGGAGGAGATACCATCGTGACCAGGATAGGACTGAACGTGGCACATTAGAGCATGTTCGATCAAAGATTGGCCAGTCAGAAAGGCGATGCACGAGCAATGATTGTCAGAATAAGGACATCAGGATTTTGGTTTGTAGAGAGATGAACCAACATCCATCCCATTGAGGATCCAGGTCTACTAGGGAGCTATCTAGGAGAGGTCTCAATACCCATATGAAATCCCCTTATTCAAGGGTGATCGAAGAATAGGAATCCCCAAAGAAGTTTGTCATTCCTAGGTTCAGGATTTATAACTGAAAGATAGATCCCATAGACCTCGTTTTGTAGTATGGGAAAGCGATGACCTTATGGAGCCACAATGACATACTGATGTGTCGAATCTTTCCTTCTAGCCTACATGACGTAGCACACAAGTGGTTCAAGAATATGCCTCATAGGTTGATCCAAAACTTCAAGGACCTAGCATAGGCTTTTACTGCTCGCTTAATAACCAGCACCTCCTATCCCGAGCGGATGGATGCACTGCTCACTATGAAGAAAAAGACGTAATAGAGCCTTTATGATTATGCCAAGAGGTATTGGGAAGTCTTCAATGAAGTGGAGGATTGCTCGGAGCAAGTTATCTTTGCATCCTTCAAGATTGGTTTGCCAACCACATCTTTGTTGTGTCAGTCCCTGACTAAGAAATAAGCCAACACTATTAAGGATCTTATGGCCCGTATTGAGAAGTACGCCAAAGTAGAAGACGTGGTTCACTCTAATTCAAGGGACACCGGTCGAGCGAAGGTAACCAAAGGAGGAGAAAATAGTGATACTCAAAAGAAGGGGAACAAGAATGGGAACAATGCTGATCCTTTAAAAGCGTTCCAAGCTGTTAACACATTCTTCAATGAATCTATTTATAAAATATTGAGCAAGATCAAAGACCAATCGCTTATTAAGTGGCATAAGAAGATGGGTGATGACACAACAAAAAGGAATAACGCATTAAGATGCGCATTATAAAAGGAAAGCGACCACAAGATTAAAAATTACAAGGCTAAGAAGTCACACTTAGAAGAATTGGCATAAGTTTGGCATCTAAATGAGTACTAGAGAAAAATGTGGATAAGGTCGTAGCCAATGGTAACCAAAAGTCGAGCAACATCCTTGATGATGATATGGGACAGCAGTTCACGATGATCTACGGGTCATCAGACCTAAAGTAGATCCAAGGGAATGTTGTTCGAATACAGCTAAAGAAGGTCATTGATGTCATGGAGACATTCTAGATTGACCTTGCTAAACCCCAAGCTGGAAAGCATCATTGATCAGAGAACGTCGACTACACCAAGAATATCGTCTTCATTGAAGAATATTCGATCGGAGTGAGGACCCCACATCACGACGCATTGGTAATAACCCTAAGAATTACAAATTGGGATGTTGACAAGCTGCTCGTGGACCAGGGAGGCTCATCAGAGGTGATGTACCAAGAATTATTCCACAAGCTGAAGCTCAACCTTGCCAACCTCAAAGAGGCTACCATTTTTTTGGTCGGCTTCGCAGGGAAAATCATAATGCCGCTGGGAAAGATAGTCTTGCCAATTAGAGCAAGCAATACCTTAAAGTTGATTGAGTTCTTAGTGGTGGAGATAGAGTCTCCATATCACTCCATTCTGGGTAGATACTGGTTATTTGCCATGAGGGTCGTACCATCTACCTACCATAAAAAATTGAAGTGTATCACTAACCAAGACATTGTCGTAATTTGTGGTAATTAGGCCACTGCCAGGAAGTGCATCATCGCGGCCATCCACCCCGGGAAGGAGAAGAAAAAGGAACCAAATGATGCTCAGGGGGAAGCCTAGAAGGGGGATTCACTCTATAAATAGCAATTATGATACGTCCGACTAGTGGTGGAGGAGATCAGGGTACACTCCACTGACAAGCTCTTTAAAAGCTTGGAGGAAGTTGAAGTCAATAATAACTTTCTAGAGAGAGAGTTTTTGATCGGAACCATGCTCGTCGATCACGAAAAGAAAGAATTGATTGCCTTCTTGAAAAGCAATCTAGACTTTTTTGCTTGGGAACCATATGATTTACCAGGGATTAGTCCTAACGTACCCTATCATCGGATCCGACCTTCATGCTAATCACTCAAAAGTCTCACCGAACAGCCCTCGAGAAGGCTAATATGGTGGAGAATGAAGTGGGGAAGCTTGTGGAGGAAGGATATATTAGGGAAGTTCAGTTCCCTAAATGTCTATCCAATCCAAGAGTGGTATGAAAGAGCAAAAGCAGCTGGAAGGTCTGTATTGATTTCACATATCTCAATAAATCATGTCCCAAAGATAGTTTCCACTGCCTAAAATCGATCAATTAGTTGATGCTAGGACAACACATTAAATGATGAGTTTTCTGGACGCCTATTCAGGGTACCATCAACTTCCGTTGTTCATCCCTGAACAGGACAAAACGTCCTTCATAACCCCTAATTGGGTTATACTATTACAAGGTTATGCCGTTTGGCCTAAAGACGCAGGGGAAACTTATTAGGTGTTCATCACGAAGATGTTCAAGTAACAGATGGGAGACACAATAGAGGTCTACATCAATGATATGTTAGTCAAGAGCAAGAAAGAAGGCACCACCGGACGGACTTAGCCAGAACCTTTGAGATCCTCATGAAATATCGAATGAAACTTATTGCAAGTAAGTATCCATTCGATGTATGGCCAAGAAAGCATCTAGGTTGTTTGTCCAGTAAAATATGGATTTAGGCCAATCCAGATCAGATCGACGTGATCACCCGGGTCCAACCTCCACGGACGTTGTGATATGTTCAAAAGCTCACTGGTATGCTCACGACACTCAATCGCTTAATCTCTAAGTCTTTAAAATGCTTCCGACCATTCTTCCAACTCCTGAAAAAAGACAAATGCCTCATATAGAACAATGATTGTGTCACACCCCGCAAAATTTGACAGACGGGGTGTCCATCCACCGCCGCCGAACTATGTCGGGCGTGAACTAAATAAGTACCATTCTTAGCATGAGACATATATGAGACATAAATAAAACAATCCACAAGAGAAATAATTGAATCAATCTCAACTGATAATAACAAATGAACGATAAAAGATCCATCACATGCAAAAACTCCGAATAAATCCAATCTCCAATAATGATTTAATAAAATCTGAATAATAAACCGACTTAATATTCCATCATAAATCCTCTAAACAACTTTGGAACCGAATGGCCCAATAAAACTCAAATGACGTCTCATAATTAAATCCGACTGAAAAGAAAGTCTATCTAAATAAAGCAATAATACAAGTAAACTCTAGCTGCAACCTCCAAACGATAAACTCCGATATCCTATGCAGCTTCTTCAAAACTTAACCTGAAAAAGTTAGTCAACGCACGAGGTCAGAGCCCCGAGCATGAACACACAATACTCCCCTCAAATAGGATCCTTGAATCCAGACAGTAGCATTATACGCAATAAATATCACAATAAAATATTTTAATTTAAATAGAATAATTAAACGCGGTAAATATAAATCACTAACTACCCATAGAGATCTCCATTTAAAAAGGCACACAAATATGATTTTAGATTCCCAAGTCCCACGATCTTAATTTAATTAAATTAACCAACTTTTATTATTGTTCTCTCTTTTTATTATAGTGGTCCTCCCACCCCGGGGGGTAATCCACCAAAGTGTCACACTTTCTCTTGTCAATAGCCAGCCGAATCTATTTAAACTGTCGATCCCCCCAATATGGCAAGGTTCCAACACACTACATGACATAAATCGCCCAAGTTGACCCGTTTAAACTGTCGGTCCCTGACACATTATGTCGCCACAAATTTTAATACCCGTTTTTATCTTAGGCATTAATTCTCAGTTTCTCAATTTCACAAATTATAAATTACCCCACCCTTTTAATCGACGTGAGATCCTCAAAATACCCCTCAGTCCCATACCTAAGGGTACCCAAGTTATCAACACGTCCTACCCTATGTATAGGATAGATTTCTGACATAAACCTCGACCTAGTCTCATTCATAGGCTAGCGTAACGACGATAAAGTAAGAAAAATCAGCCCACCCTGACCTAGAAAAATCGTAATAATCTACCCTCACTATTCCCATACCTTGAAGGCGTAAATCATCAAAAGGCATACCCACTAGTCCCATAACTAGAAGGCATCCTAAAATATAGGGAGAAAAAAATACCCAACAATCCGTCATCACAATGGCAATTTAATAATACCAATAAGTTACATAATCACAAATAAATAAACCAACATGTAAAACTACGCATGATAGTCCGATTTAACGAAATCTTAATTTAATTAACACGTCATCATAAACACCCAAGTAGTCCCATTTAATTATGTAAAATTAAATACCAATATTTCATCATTAATACATTATATTTCCAATTTCATTATTTCTACACAATCTACATGCATTACACACCCCCAAATTCATTTATTCCAAAACTAGGTTTTTTCTACATGCAACCTACACCAATAAAACCTAAAATCCACTCATCAATCCTACGTAACCAAGGGTTATGAATATTATTCATATTAAAGGATTTCATAAAAACATCCCCAAGTTTTATGTGTCCACTTTCTCTAATTAGATTACTAATTGATTTTAAGAAAACCTTAAATTTATGTTTGGGCAACACTTAAAACGCATAATACTAAAGGAAAGGAATAGAGTATTCATGCATGAAATTAGTTGGATGAAAATATGAGTAGAAGGTTGAACTCCTCTTGAGAAAATGCCAATTGAATCTTCAAAACTTGTTAAAAGTTGGGGCTAGGGGTTGAAGATGAGAGAAATGTGTTTTGAGAACCTTACTGGAGAAAGTTTGAGACAAAAAGTGTTTTTCGAAGTCCCAGCCCCGTATCAGTTTAGTATATTAAGGGTTTAAGAGTTAAAACAAGATTAGTACTCTCTAATCCATCCACCGCCCCTGTCGTTCGAATGAAAAACGATGTCGTTCGAACAAGATGCTATATCGTTCGAATGACATACGCTGTCGTTTGAACGACCCACATCCAAAATTGAAATCTTTTAAAATCCGATTTTTTAATCTGATAAATATACATTACCTGAACAAATACGCACCTGCGAGTTAAAAATTTAAATAAAAACCTTATAACCTTTTTATAAAAGACCCGAATTAATTCCCAATTAGAAATTTTACTAATAAAACCAAGTTAAATTCTTAAAGGCCAGTAACTTCAAGATTTTATTTTCCTCCAAATTAATTAAAATCAATTAATTAAAACACGGGGTGTTACATACTTTCCCACTAGCAAAGAGTTTCGTCCTCAAAATTAGACGAAGCATACATATCAACACGTAAATTCACGCAACGTAAAATAAGGCTCACATATGCCTACCCGTAGAATATCACAATTAGGCACCCATACACCTAACCTACCCGAATGTAATTCTTAGCAAAGATACAATATATATAAAGCCTACACATATAAGTATCTAAGAAGATATTACGTACTGTGATACTCTACTAGCCACGCAATCTATCCTGCTCTGCCTGAGGTTGAAGTAAATAGAACCTCCCATAACCGATTTGGTTTAGTGCTGCGGTCACTCCATGACCTCCTGACACTGCCGGTGATGCTGGTGCCCCCTAAACACCTACTGTCGCGAGAACTGAAAGCCTCAGTCCTTGCTGTCCCTGTACCTCTTGGCCTTGTTGTCCTTATGTGACTTGACCTCGTTGGGCCTGTGCCGCTTGGCCTTGTTGTTCCTCTTTCTTGAAACACTTAGCCGCCTTATGTCCCACATTCCCACAGAAAAAGCATTCACCCTTAAAAGGTTCATAACATCTAGTATTTGTTCGCTCCTCTTCCTGATTGGTCCTCTGCATTTTCCATGCTTTACCATTGCAACCCTTATTCTCACCTCCCTGTCCATTAGACTCTTGTCTCTTTCCCAACTTCTTTTGATAATTGGCCTTATATTTCCCTAGAAACATTGCAACATCCACCACCTGAGCATAAGTAGTGTACACTGGATTTTCCAACACCATCTGCATAATCGACCAAGACAATCCCTTAATGAAACACTCCATTTTCTTCATCTCATTGCTAACCTCCTCTGGTACAAGCATAGATAAATTGGTGAACTCATGCTCATACTCGATAATCGAATTTGAACCTTGTTCTAAGTCCATAAATTCTATATTCTTCGTGTTCCTAATTGCATACAGAAAGGACTTATTGTTAAACTTTATCAGAAAATCCGCATACCCCAACTGATCTCTATCCTCTGACGTGGTGGCGCTCTCCCACCACTGTAGTGCATCCCTTATCAGCTTAAAGGTTGCTAACATCTGCTTCTGCACATTCGTGAAGTTCACCATCCTCAAATGTCACTCCATGTATCTCCTCCACTGGTGAGCAACTGCTGGGTCAGATCCCCCTCCAAAGGTGGGAGGATTGCCCTTATGAAAGCTGGTTCTCACCCTAACCCAAGTCAAAACGGGTGTACCCTGCTGCGGTGCCTCTAAAGTCACCCATCTCTATCTCCCCATCTCCATACCGTCCTCCGTGGCCTTATAAATGATAGCCGCTAACTCCTCGGCCTCCAAAATAATCTGACGCCGCCTATCCTGAGTCATGGGAATAGAAACAGACTCCTCTCTCCAATTCCGAGCTCTCCTTGTGTTCGCCATCTGAAAAGATAGGAATAAAATAACAGAAGACTCGAAATGACTAAGAGTACAAATCATCAAAATGAATCAAAGATAAGCAATACGAAAGCTAAAACAGACTCATAACCTACGAGACCTAAGACCATGCTCTGATACCATCTGTCACACCCCGCAAAATCCAGCAGACGGGGTGGCCAACCACCGTCGTAGAACTATGCCGGGCGTGAACTAAATAAATACCATTCTTAGCATGAAACAGATATGAGACATAAATAAATCAATCCAAAAGAGAAATAGTTGAATCAATCCCAACTGATAATAACAAATGAATGATAAAAGATCCATCACATGCTAAAACTCCGAATAAATCCAATCTCCAATAATGATTTAATAAAATCTGAATAATAAACCAACTGAATAATCCAACTGAAATCCTCTAAACAACTTTGGAACCGAATGACCCAATAAAACTCAAATGAAGTCTCATAATTAAATCTGATTGAAAAGAAAGTCTATCTAAATAAAGCAATAATATAAGTAAAATCCAGCTACATCCTCCAAACGATAAACTCTGATATCCTATGCAGCTTCTGCAAAACATAACCTAAAAAAGTGAGTCAACGCATGAGGTCAGAGCCCCGAGCATGAATACACACTACTCCCTTCAAATAGGATCCTTGAATCCAGACAGTAGCATTATACGCAATAAATATCACAATAAAATATTTTAATTTAAACGAAATAATTAAATACGGTAAATATAAATCACTAACTACCCATAGAGATCCCCATTTAAAAAGGCACACCAATATTATTTTAAATTTTCAAGTCCCACGATGTTAATTTAATTAAATTAACCAACTTTTATTATTGTTCTCACTTTTTATTATGGCGGTCCTCCTGTCCTGGGTGGTAATCCACCAAAATGTCACACTTCCCCTTGTCAATAGCCAGCCGAATCTGTTTAAACTGTCGATCCCCGATAATATGACAAGGTTCCAACACACGACACGACATAAATCGCCCAAGATGATCCGTTTAAACTGTCGGTCCCTGACACACTATGTCACTACCAATTTTATTAACCATTTTTATCTTAGGCATTAATTCTTAATTTCTCAATTTCACAAATTATAAATTACCCCACCCTTTTAATCGATGCGAGATCCTCAAAATACCCTTTAGTCCCATACCTAAGGGTCCCCGAGTTATCAATACGTCCTACCCTATGTATAGGATGAATTTCTGACATAAACCTCGACTTAGTCTCATGCCCAGGCTAGCGTAACGACGAGAAAGTAACAAAAATCAGCCCACCCCGACATAGAAAAGTCGTAATAATCTACCCTCACTAGTCCCATACCTAGAAGGCGTAAATCATCAAAAGTCCTACCCACTAGTCCCATACCTAGAAGGCATCCTACAATATAGGGAGAGAAAAAATACCTAACAAACCGTCGTCACAATGTCAATTTAATAATACCAATAAGTTACATAATCACACATAAATAAACCAACATGTAAAACTACGCATGATAGTCCGATTTAATTAAATCTTAATTTAGTTAACACATCATCATAAACACCCAAGTAGTCCCATTTAATTATTTAAAATTAAATACCGAGATTTCATCATTAATACATCATATTTCCAATTTCATTATTTCTACACAATCTACATGATGTTACACACCCCCAAATTCATTTATTCCAAAACTAGGTTTTTTCTACATGCATCCTACACCAATAAAATCCAAAATCCATTCATCAATCCTATGTACCCAAGGGTTATGAATATTATTCATATTAAAGGATTTCATAAAAATATCCCCAAATTTTATGTGTCCACTTTATCTAATTAGATTGCTAATTGATTTTAAGAAAACACTAAATTTATGTTTAGGCAACACTTAAAACGCATAATACTAAAGGAAAAGAATAGATTATTCATGCCTGAAATTAGTTGGATGAAAATCTGAGTAGAAGGTTGAACTCCTCTTGAGCAAACATCAATTGGATCTTCAAAACCTGTTAAAAGTTAGGGCTAGGGGTTGAATATGAGAGAAATATGTTTTGAGAACCTTACTGGAGAAAGTTTGAGAGAAAAAAGTATTTTTCAAAGTCCCAACCCTTATCAGTTTATTCTATAAAGGGTTTAAGAGTTAAAACCAGATTAGGACTCTCTATCCACCTCCCCTGTCGTTCGAATGAAGTACGATGTCGTTCGAACAAGATGGTATGTCGTTCAAACAGCATACGTTGTCGTTTGAACGACCCACACCAAAAAATTAAATTTTTTTAAATCTGACTTTTTAATATGATAAATATACATTAGCTGAACAAATACGCACCTGCCAGTTCAAAATTTAAATAAAAACCTTATAACCTTTTTATAAAAGACCCGAATTAATTCCCAATTAAAAATTTTACTAATAAAACCGAGTTAAATTCTTAAAGGCTAGTAACTCCAAGATTTTATTTTCCTCCAAATTAATTAAAACACGGGGTGTTATAGATTGTCCAAGAGCTTTGGAGGAAATTAAATCATACCTTAGCAAAATGCCTCTGCTAGTGATTCTAGAAGATGGAGACCCATTGTATCTCTACCTCACAGTATTAGACCATGTTGTAAGCTCGGCTCTGGTGTGTAAGAAAGAGGGAGGACAACATCATATTTTATATGCTAGAAAGAAACTTTTGGATGCAGAACAATGTTACTTGCCCCTGGAAAAGTTCGTCTATGCACTGGTGGTCGCCTCAAGAAAGATGAAACATTATTTGGAAGCTCACTCAATAACGGTGATCAATTCCTACCCCCTCAAAGTTGTTCTTCAAAAAGCGGACCTCTTTAGACGACTCTCAAAGTGGTCGGTGGAGCTCGACAAATTCGATATTAACTTCCAACCAAGAACAATAATTAAGGGACAAGTCCTGGCAAAATTTATCGTTGAATTCATGGGGGACCAGCCTATCAACCAACAGTGAGCAGAGTAGTCGATAAATGAGGAATCAATGTCTAAGGACTGGACCTTATACGTTGATGGAACCTCCAATTCGAAGGGGCAGGAGTAGGAATCATCCTCATCACACCAAAAAATGCTGTTATCGAATAGGGAATGAGATTGGGATTTGAAGCCTCCAACAATGAAGTTGAATACGAAGATTAATTGTTGGATTGTGAAAGGCCCAACTACTGGGGGCGAACTGCCTCAATGTGTTTAGCGATTCCAAACTGGTATCCAAGCAAGTAAGCGAAGATGTCAATGGAAAAGATGATAGAATGGCTGTCTACCTCACCGTGGTAAGAGTTCTTATGGTAGGATTTGAGAATATTGACATTCAATAGTTCCCCCGGGGGCAGAACAACAACGTAGATGCCCTAGTGGCCCCAAGCTCAGTAGTGGACTCTGATCAAAGAATAACCATCCAGATAAAGTTCCTTACCCAGCCAAGTATTGACCAGAAAGTCATAGCTGAACAAGTCCACCTCACGAATAAGGCACCTAGTTGGATAGATCCCATTGTCACCTATTTATGGAGTGGCATACTATCTGACGATAAGAGATTGGCTTATCAAGTAAGGGTTAAAGCTTCCCATTTTTACCTCGCCCCAAGAGGAAAGTTGTACAAGAAGTCATTCATAGGCCCTTACCTCCAGTTCGTTCACCCACGTGACACTGAGAAAGTGCTTAGAAAACTTCACAATAGTATTTATGGGAGTCACACATGAGGGAGGTCATTGGACTTTCGAGCGATTAAAGAAGATTACTGGTGGACTCACATGTAAAAGGACGCACACACTTATGTTCTCAGATGTGAAAAATGCCAGAATCATTCTCCTATGGTCCACCAGCCAGCTAACGACCTAAAATATTTGACAAGTCCATGGCCATTAGTGCAATGGGGACTAGAATCTTGGGACCACTACCTACCACATCTGTAAATCCCAAGTATCTGTTGGTCGGCAAAGATTACTTCACCAAATGGGTAGAGGCAGAACCGTTGACGAATATTCGTGACGCTAACATGAACAGGTTCATCTAGAAAAGCATTATAACACACTTTATGATACTAAGGATTGTTATCATCGATAATAGCACACAATTTAAAAAAAAAAGCTTATTTTAAGGTTTCTGTAATGAACATGGCATCAAGCACCACTTCAGTTCTGTTGAGTATCCCCAAAGTAATGGTCAGTCAAAACTTCTAACAAAACCATGCTTGATGGACTAAAAAAGAGGTTGGAAAGAACCAAGGTTGCCTGGGTGGATGAGCTCCCTCATATTTTATGGGCTTATCGTACCAGTCCTAGGAGATCAACTGGGGAAACACCCTTCGTGCCCACTTATGGAATGGAGGCTATCATTTCTCTCAAAGATGGTCTCCCTACTATGAGAACCACCTTGGTCGACTAAGGATTCAGTGGTGATGCACTACGCACTGAACTTGACTTAGAATACGATCGAAGAGAACTGGCCATGATCAAGTTGGCTTCCTATCAACAACAACTGGCCAATCAGTACAACAAGAAAGTCATTTTTATTGTAGGGGAATATGTTCAAAAGAAAGTCCTTGGCAGTGACGTAAAACCATCAGATGGCAAGCTGGGACCAAACTGGGAATGACTTTATAGGGTGATAGGGGACGACCTTCAAGGAGCATACCAAGAGCGTGGAACGCAACCAATCTCTAGAAGTTTTAATTTTAATCTTCTTTATCTTTTGTTAGAACATTTACTTTATGCAAATTTTAATTTTAAATTTATGTCTCTTGCAAGTTATTATTCTATTAATAAAGGCCGATTGTCCCTCACGCTTTGATGTTATATATTGGTTGCTTAGAATTTCTTGATCGCATCTTCGTATTACACACCATTTCCAAATGATAACTCCCTTGTACATAACAAAACTTCTGAGGATTACAATAAGTTGTTCAACATGTTTTAATTAAAGAATGTCATGTGATGGGTAGGGCTTGCAGTAATTATAACAAGTTAATAAAAGTGTTCCAATTACTACAACCCTCAAGTCTTTGTTGTAAACACAACATACCTCATGAGTTTCTTGGTAACAACAAAAATCCTACAAGGGATCCTTAAGAAACAAAGCCAACTTTGGTTGGTGGCCAAAAAGCCTGCTCGGGCGGATGGCCCATCGACAAGGTACATTTTTGCCATCATTTTACTTAGGCTTAAGGGAGTGTGATGACACAAACTGAAAGGTAAAGTGGATGGAATGATACTTCTACGGAATATTGGGCTGGGATAATGTTCAAACAAATGGCTAACACTTATTCTTAATATCATTTAATCGGTTGAGAAACCCAAAATGATCAAACCCAAGTATTAGCCCATTTAAATATCACAAGGCCTAAGATTATCAAACAGTATTGCTTGGTCAACAAATATTTTAAGTAATTGATGAGCAACAGCTCTTTCCAGTTCGAATATAAGCGATAATTATTAACTCATATTGAGTCAGCACATGTTAAAAATATGGAAAAAATTAATAAATTAATTTTTGTATTGACAAAAACTAGGAATTATAATTACATCAAGACCAAAATACACAAAGACCTAAGATGGCCCAGGATGACGAGCAAGATAATTTGTGACGCGTGCTCTTCGGCCGTCATCTGGGTTAGGGAAAAACAGTTACGCATAATGTTCCAAGAGTTGGGTAGGGATAGCATCAATTGGGACCAACTTATCATTCTTTGAGAAAGGGTTATGGCGGTAGGATGGACACTCGACCTGGTACTTATCAGAGGATAGATTCATTAGGTGTCTTAACCTCTCTAAGGGCACCGAGAAAAATTAAGATGCTCTCCCTCCTTCAACCTTACTGGGGCATCAATCCAGCCTTGGTTGTAGCCATCTGCCCAGGCCTCTCGAGGTCTCATTAGAAATAAGTGCCTCAGCCTTGTGTCGTCTCTCTGGAGTCTAGCAGCAATCACGTATGCTCTTTCGACATCACCTTTTAGCTCAGATACATCATTCCTCAGAGCGTCATTTTCTACTTAGAGGACTTCACCTACTTGGCCCACTCCATTGGTCTCCATGAGTTTGGCCCTCCGAGCATTTACCTTATCCTGGATTGAAGCACCGATCTTCTTCATAGCTCGAAGATCATCCTTTAACTTAGCAATCAGTTTAGGCTGATCCTTATATTACTCGGTCCTCTCCCTCAGAGATTTGCAAATTTTCACAAATGCCTTGCGAGCTTTCACACAGATATTAGGCCCAAAGATTATCCCCAACCGTGAATTAGGGGGAATTTAATCCTCACCTGGCTATAAATAACACGACAAGTAAAATCACAAACATATATCAGTATACATGGAGAGAGGAAATTGACATGAGCAAAGAAATTTCTTTTTCATTCATTTATAAAACAGGGCCAAAGGCTAGTACGATCAAAGCAGTGAAGAATAATTACAAGGATTCAAAAAAGTTATTCAAAAAACAAACTATTAATCTAGAATCCCTATTCCTTCACCTGCCCGATTTCAACCACTGCCTTCCTCTTATCGGTAGCTCTTTGCTCCTGTCCACCATCCACTTCAACCTCAGCAGGCACATCCTTAATATGGTCGGTAGGTTGACTATAATTTTACTCTTCCTCTATAAAAAGGTTGGGCCTAGGAGAATAAATTCTAAAGAGCTGAGAGTCAGTAAGATCCCCCAAAGCTCCCAAGACCTAGTCCCTTCCTTTTTTGAAGGCCACCTTCTTTCCATAATCAAGATGGATCTTGACATTATCATATGCTTTGTTCCAGCCCACAAGGTAGATATTATCCTTCTCGCAAGGGATCTCCTCCTCCAACTTCAGGACTAAACCAGGAAGACTATGGATATCCTTAACAAGCTCTTCCTTATCGGTAACCACCACCTTTTGGAAGGCCTCAAGGTCAGCATAGGCCTTAGTCAACCTCTCCCGCTCTTGCTACCATGCCAGGCAAGAATTAGTAAAAGCCTTCTTAAAATTTTACAGAGCATATTTTAGTTCTTGTTTTCCTTTGAACAGATCAACATGGTCATCTAACACGATCGTGAAGTCAGATAAAAACTACATAAAAGAATGAATAACATGTTACTACAAATAAGGAAAAATGTAGAAGATAAATAATTCGAGGAAATGATGAAGGAAGTTACTAGGGAATCCCCTGAGTATATTTGAGGGAGATAAGGGAAGACCCTAACTTTAAAGACCGCTCGCAATCAGCAGCGAGCACAACCCCCTTTAGCAGATTGGGGTTAAGGGAAGGGGCATTGCCCACGCTAGCCCCTTTAGTTTTGGAAGCAAGAAGGGGATTGCAGAGGCCTTTAAGACCAATTTTCTATTGATCTCCCCCCTTCCTCTCTTCTTCTTGCTTCTTCTCTTCCTCTTTATTTCTTTCTCTCTCTCTCTCTCTCTCTCTCTCTCTCTCTCTCTCTCTCTCTCTCTCTCTCTCTCTCTTTTCTCCTCTCTTATTCTCATACTTTTTCTCTTTCCCCTTGGCTCCTAGGCTAGACCCACTCGCCCTTGGGAAGTACACATCTGAATTCTTTAAAGACTTGATTCGATCCGATAAAATCGCCTAATCCTCATCATTATCAAGTCATAAAATCTTTTTCTTAATTGGGGGAGCCATACCCTCCTCCTCCTCCCCCTCTTCTTATTCTTCTTCTTCTTCTTCTTCTTCTTCTTCTTCTTCTTCTTCTTCTTCTTCTTCTTCTTCTTCTTCTTCTTCTTCTTCTTCTTCTTCTTCTTCTTCTTTTGTCTCTTATTTTACTTCTCCTTCCTCTTCTTAGTCCTCATCTTCCTCTAGCACAATTGGATCGGAGGGACCAACTTCTGGAGCTTTCAAGATGAGGACTTTGTCGATCGACCGAGCAATGAAGTTTTTTATCATATTTTTATACTCGAGCAAGTATATTGTCAACCTTGGATGCTCGCCGTAAAAAATCTTCTTCTTAATATTCTAGGCCTTTAGAAGTTCGAGAACATTAGTCTCGCTTATATCATGCTCTTGATTTTGTTACGAGCTGCAAACTGGAGGTATAATAACATTAATCAGAGGATAGGAATCAAACACAAACAATAAGTAAACTAAAGAAAAGAGGAAGTGACCAATGTGATCCTACGTAAATCTAAAATCAAAGGGCCCCGGTGTCTTTTCCCTCACAAAAAGGAAGATGTTGCCAATTTCTTGTAATAAACCCATGAACCCGATATTCTTTGTAGGAATCTGGGAGGTTTACCACCAGGAACTTATCAGCTTTCCTGGTCTTCAATTATATAATACCATCATTGGTTCATGACCAGACATATCAATAATAGAGATCAAGAAGACCTAATTTTATCCTATACACTGTATTTATCCTATGCACCCCATTAATAGTTTTCTAGACATTGGGGGCACATTGGGTAGGAACAATATCAAAGCCTTTGAAGAATTTAAGGAAGAGTGGGTTTGGGGAAAATGTCAACCCCCTTGTGTTATGAAAAGGGTGTGAATCCAATGCCATCCTTCGATGTCACGAATATCTCTAGGGAGGGGGGCACAATTGATTTCTACCCACTCTGGAATGCTATAAGCTTTCCTAAATTCAGCTATTGATTTGTTATCTAATGTAGCCATGGATACTCCAAGAGAGGAAAAACTCTAACTACAGTTGCAAAATAATTCAAAGAAGAGGAAAACTAAGAAAAGATGAGCTAGACTTACAAGAATTAATGAAGCTCTGAAAAGAAAGAGAACGCTGAAGAAGTAGAACTCTGGAAAGCTTAGCGACGGAGAAAGAAGTGAGAACTGAGCTGACAGTGGAGATGTATCTCCCGTTTAAAATCCAATGCTAATGATGAACATGACATCCCAGGATGATTTTTGTCACTTCATTTAGCTGCTCGGACGTTTATACCTTATGCCGCGGTGTTTGGCTCAGGACGAGTGTATCCCCACAAGTTCATCAGATCTATAAAAATGCCACTCTAATTTTAAGAATGAAAATTCTAAGTTATAGGCCTTTAGTCCAGTTAAAAATTATTAGTCCATATTCACAAGCCCAAAATTTTTAGGGGTAACTATGGGGACCCAATTATTATGGCCCATGAGAGTAGCCGACTAGCCCAAACTATCTGAAGAGTTGCCCAGCCCAAATCAGATATTTAACCAGCACACGCGTATTTAATACACACTGGATCACTTACGAATATATTCAAATTGATTACCAACAATATCGGAGGAGATATTCAGGGAAACCACGAATTATCCATGTGTTAATTGAGTTACTTCTACAACCCAATCTCTAACTTTTATACATATATAAATTATAAACCCTGATCGGGGCAAAGGGATGTAATCTGGAGCATTGAGGGACGCTATAATAAAACAGTAACCTCTATGTGGACATAGGAAATTTGTCAAATCACGTATATCGTTGTTGTGTGTGTGATTTCATATTTTGTTTTTGTGATTATTTTTGTGAATCTTTATTGTGATATTTCTTGTACTCACACTATCAATCTCCAAAAGGAGAATTGGGAATTTTTCTGATAGGAGATAGGAGTTTTTTTCCTTGAAGATGGAAAATCCGACCATCGGGTTTTATCAGTTTGCAAATAAAAGCTAAATAAGAAAAGAAAAAGTACGAAAATAAAAAAAAGCAAATGATTGAAATGAAACTTTTCATTACAAATTTGGTAAATACAATGCATAAAGAAAGAGACAGGCATTACATAGTTCTTACGATTTAATTCCATGAAAAACACAAGAACTACATAAAAAGGAACCACAAGTAACCCATGAACATTTATTGTGTAATACCCCGACATGATAAATTTATTTAATTATATATAGAATTTATACGATAAGGAACAAATTATAATCAAAGAGAATTAGTGGGTTATTGTATGGATTATGGAATTATTGGTTAATGATTAATTGGTATATATATGCCCTTTTTGAGATGTAAACTGTTGGGGTAAGATGTGAAATGATGAAATATTGGATTTGAAAATAGGAAGATTGGTCGTTTAAGGGGTCTCTCAAACGACATTTGGAGTCGTTCGAATGATGTACACTTTCATTCGAACGAGAAATCCCATCATTAGAACGACACCGACGTTATCTGTGTGTTGTCTATCTCCCAACCATTCATCACGATCTGGTCAGCTCATGGGCCTGACCATCTGAGTAAATGTCAGATGTAAAAACATAATAAAACCTGTATCTATTTGGATGGAAGCCTTGGATTATTAATGTGATATCAAAGAGAGGCGTGAACATAAATCAAACAACACCAACAAAGCAATGTCTTCGTTATGGCCTTGGATAACGTGGGATCCATGTAATGTCATTGGGGGATGAGTTCATACCTGATTTGGGAACGGTAGGTGAGGAGATTTTTTTTAAATATCTAAGTTAGTGGATTATAAAGAAATGAAATCATGTAGAATTAAAGGGAACTCCATCGGATTGTAGGAATCTATCTCTAGCTTAAGCCTTCCTCCCCATGGGAGGCGTGGTATGTTAAAACAGTAGAGGCACATCCTTATATCTTGCTTCTCAAGGCTCACAAACTCCCCTTCCTTTCTTAAGATGCCAAACACCATTCGATCTTAGGTTTATCACTCACACCATGGAACCTTGTTTCCCTACTATTAAGATGGCCTTAAAATATATGAAGATAATTGTTGAGGGTTATAAAGAAGATGTTAGGGATATTTTTCGAGGTTTGAAGAGAGTTTCATGAGATTATCCTTGAAGTAAGAAGGTGGGTTCGCAGTGCATTTTATGGAGTATTTTGGAGCTTCCATGGAGGGCTGTTTGGTGGAGCTATTGTGACTCTCTTTAGGGCCACCTTTGAAGGTGGGGGAGTCACCCATCTTCATCACCACCACCACTTTGGACTTCATTTGAGGTGGGAATACTAACTTGGTTCAAAGTCTAATGAGTAGTATATTTTCTCATGTTATTTACATATAAATATATGTGTGTATTTTATTGGCTTGAATCCTAGTGTTGATTATTAGCCATATTAGAAATTGTATAGAATGGTAACACAAAGATGATTTAAAATAGGTCTTGAAAATAGAATAAATTTCAGAATATAATAATGAACATTTTTATGGAATAAAAATGTAAGAAAATGTCATTTTGGTGTATTTTTAGTGAAAAAGAAATAATAATCATTTTTATGGAATATAAATGTAAGGAAATATTATTTTAGTATATTTCTAGCCAAAAGAAATAATAGGCATTTTTATGAAATAAAAATGTGGAATGATGTTAATGTTGTCAAAATATTTATGAAATAAATATTTTTTTAGTTTCTTGCGAAATGGAGACCTTATGAATAAATGGACATTTATTGAGTCTAAAGAAATCAATAAAATGTCTTTATTATATGAAATGCATGTTTAACCCACTTTGTAGGATTTTAGTATTTAAAGTACACTTTATATGCATATAAACTTGTAGTATTTTGATAATAAATATGTGAGCAAGTTAAAGAAAGTCTTGTTGGGTTTAAGCATGAAATAAGACAAACGGAAATTCGGGAGCTTAAATGTAAAGGGTGTTATTTATGTGTTAAAAGGGTTAATGTGACAAGTGTGAAAATTGGGCAAAGGTGTGATATTAAAAAAGTCTTAAAATGGCTAAGGTGTTTTAAACGTTAAGTTGGAGACTTAATAACCATTTTGAGAAATAACACTAGATAGGGAACCAAAGGGCGAGTTTGGCAAATAATGGGGTAAATTTGTAATTTACTTAAAGTGAAACATTTTTATGGAATGAAAATGTTAAAGAAGGTCTTTACACTAATTTGTGTGAAAATTAAATTTAATTCCTAAAAGCGTGAAGGATTTTAGTATAAATCACGTGTGTGCGGGTAATGAACTTAAAGAAGAAAAGAAACAGTTTTTCAAGTGTTAATGGAAAACGAATGATTAAGTTTGGGTTTTGGCATCGACCGGGTAAAAGTAAGGAAGTGGAATAATGTGGACATTTGTAAAATGTCAAAACACATAAAAGGAAACTTGAATGACACCGAGATAAAGCGATAAGGGCCCGAAGCCCTTGGGTGAAATGTCCAAAATCATTGGCCAGAGCATATGGTGAACATAGCCGTCGATGTGGAGCCCGTGTAAGTATGTGGTAAATGAAGATTCCGAGAAAAGATTAAAGGAATAAGGAATATATCAAAAAATGGGTTGAGTGGAAAAATGTGTTAATACAACCTAACTTGAATGAATAAATTAAATATTCCGATAAAGATGAAATGGACAAGTAAATGCATAAATCTATTAATGTCCATAAGTTAAGGTAAAATGGCTAAGGTAAAGTGGGAAAATGGTTGGCTAAGTAATCTAAGTTGTTAAACCCATAATTTGCATAAGTATGTAATAAAGAGGTTTTCGAATAATAAACAAGTATTTTCTAACACGGTGAATGCATGTGTTGAAATGGTACTTTTTAATGAAAATACTAAAGCATATTCTAAATGTATAAAAATGGGTGATTTCAGTAAAACAATGGTCTAGAATAAATCAAGTGTCATGGCGTTGAGTGTTGAGTGTTGAACTGGGTGTGTCAATCTAAGTGAGAAATGCTAAGTATGAAGAAAGAAAGTCTTTATAAGATTATGGTAATTTAATCTGGATGAGTAAGGTTTTCGATAGTAAAACGGCTAATGCATTTAAGTGTGTATTTTTTGAAGCTATATCTATATGTATGTAGATACCTATATATTTCCGCATGCATGTGTTGTAGTGTGTGAGTATTCCTTTTTGTCATTCGTTTCTGTACTGCTTCTATATTTCCACTGGTCATAGGCTCACACCCTCGCTTTTTCACGGCAGGTAAGGAGTGGGTTTTTTGAGGGCATTATACAAGTAAGTGTACTTTATTTAATTTACATTAGTAGCTTTGTTTTACTTGGATTCAGGGTGCTCCCCATGGGTCCTACATGTAGTTTATCCTAAAACTGGAATCGCATGCTAAACAAGTGGGATGTTAATTAAAATAAAACTGGACTAGCAACATTATATAGGTTGTTTCATTGCACCTCACATCTAATGCTTTGGCCAGACCGGGTTGACTCATGGGTGACCTATAAATTCGGGTCGGGTCACTACATATTGTAACGGTCCGGGAGCATTTGGATCACGAGTGTAGGGGGTCACCGAAATAGGATGCGAATTATGCATTGGGCCCTAATTGCAAGCGGTACATATGAGCTTGTAGTCGCATCACCATGATCGTGTACCTCCTATAGTCGTGCCTATCCATCTATCTCTCGGTATGAAACTCGGTAATGAACCCATCTATATGCGTCTCCAACTCATCAATTCGGTGAGTAATGATCTCCATTTGTAAAGAACTTTCATCAAAGTCGGGCTTATAATCCGACTCACCCTCCTCATCCTTCGCTCCCTCTCCCACTTGAACATCCTCACCCTCCTCCTCTTCGTCCATCTCTACATCCTCAAAAATAGGATGAGGTGGTGAACATTTCGCATTTGACTTGCGCTATGCTTGATGGATGAAGCATTGCTAGGATTAGAAAAGCGAACGATAGTGCCTCCTCTGGGGATATGTGCGTCGGAGAAAAGGTAATCAATGAACCTATCATATGGGAGATATATTTTTCTCTTTTTTTATCATAGTTTCCCTTTTTATCATAAGCATTAATAATTATCTCTTGGATGTAGATGTGTGTTGGGATTATTTGACTTCTTTCGTTAAGGAGGTGGTAAAGAAATGTCCCATGAAGGAGGCAAATGGTGGAATTGTTGGTGGTGGGAAGAATGGTACCACAAGTGATGAAATGGGAATACCTAACATGATAGGGAAGACGACCCATCAGGAAGGTGTCCGAAGTCCATTCCTCCCTAGTTGCCCAGTGTGCGATGCATTCTTGATTTGAGATGAGTGGGGCTTCGTTTGGATAGGTGTGCTGAGGATGGATAATCACCCCCACCGCTCGCATCTTTCTTTGAATTATGAAAAGGGATAGGGGCACCCTCTTTCCACGCACACGGGCTTTATATAGGCCTTGTGACTTCTGAACAAGTGTCCCGTAGAAAAGGCTCACCATTTTGTCATTGACGGAGGTGGAGGGAGAACTCAAGAAATGGCACCCCCCAAAATGGTCGAATAGCGCAGTCTCCTCCACATGAAGATCATCCATAAGACCTTACTCTCAATGAAAATAACTCGGAGGCCCCGAAATGAACTTAGACCCAATTTCTTTCTTGGCGCGAATGAAAACCATCATTTTCTCCTTCGTCAATAATGTCGACAAAATCATATTTAGTTTATCGAGACATGTTTGAGAGTGGGTTAAAGGGATTTTAGGAGGAGATTTTGGAGAAGAAGGAGAGAGAATATAGGTGTGGAGAAAATGGTGAGGGGTGTGGTGGTATTTATAGGTGATAAAAGGGTGGGAAATGGTGGTAATTGGAAGGGGTTTTGGTGAGAAGTGGTGGAGGGAATGAATTTGGAGTTTGGGTGTGGTTGGAGTGAGTGAAATGGGTGTAATTTTCGGAGTCGATGGAAGTGGGAAGGGGGAAGGTTTTAGGGGGTGAATGTGTAGGGAAAATGAGAGGAAGATACTTTTTTGGAAGCATATTTGGCAAACCAGGTCAACCCTAGGGAGAAAAAGTTTGGTTAGGCGAGACGGTTAGGTCCTAGTGCGAACTGGTTCAGTCAATACTTTTGTACCAACGCATTATTGAAACCCATTTTTCCTAGGCTATGTGTTGAAAACCTCATTTTCTCCCTAAAATGACTCCTAAAACTAACCTTTAAACTTTAGGCACCGGGTAAATCGAATTCTCTCTGTTTTGTGACTTATGATCATTCGAGCATGATAGCGTTAAACTATGGGCTCTTACCTCATTCTAATGTGGACTCAACTGACTAACTAACACCCTAAAACACTCATATATACAACAAATAATCATACACATTGGGGGTGAGATGACCTCTCTCTCAAGCTCAATCATCCCTGTAGACGGAATTCGACGAACAAATCATGTTGGCTTCCTCAACATGCGCCTTGAGATATGGCTTTAGGCATTGCCTATTAACTTTAAAAGTGTAACCACCCTTCGGGCTCTCTATTTCTACCGCTCCGTGGGGAAACACTTCCTTAACAACGAACAGGCCGGTCCACCGCGGACGTAATTTACTGGGAAACAAGTGTAGTCTCGAGTTGTGTAGTAGCACTTTTTGTCCCGAACTAAACTCCTTGCAATTGATAGTGCGTTCATGTGCAAGTTTCATCATTTCTTTAGAAATCCAAGTGCTTTCATACGCATCGTTGCGTATCTCTTCTAACTCGTGCAATTGTAATTTCCTTGCTTCACTGGCTTGATCAAGGTTATAGTTTAACCTCTTGGTGGCCCAATACGCTCTATGCTCTAACTCGATAGGGAGATGGCAAGGCTTTCCATAGACAACGAGGAATGGAGACATCCCAAGTTTGTTCTTATAAGCGGTCTAATATGCCCATCATACATCGATTAATCGAGTTGATCAATACTTGCGGTTAGGATCAACAGTCTTTTTAACCTTGTGGATGACCCTATACTTTATTATAAGTTTCTCAAATGGCCTATTATAAAAATGCGTGCAGTTATCACTACTGATGACCTTCGAAGCTCTGAAGTGAGAGAGTGTGTTCATGAATGAACTTGACCACCACCTTACTGTCATTTGTCTTTATATCTATGGCCTCAACCCACTTCGATACATAGTCTATCACGACAAGGATGTATAGGAAACCAAAGGAGGGAGGGAAAGGTCCCATGAAGTCGATGCCCCAACTGTCAAATATCTCGATGATGAGAATATGGGTTAACGAAATCATGTATCGTCGAATAATCACTACCATTATTTGGCTCCTATCACAAGATTTGCAATGGACATTCACATCCCAAAAGAATGTGGTCCAATAGAGATTGCTTTGAAGAATTTTAGTGACCATCTTTTTTGTGGAAATTGGCCTCCGTAAGCTTTCGAATCACAAAACCAGATAACACTAAAAATATCATCATTCGGTAAGTATATTCAAATTATTTGGTCGGTGCAATACTTAAATAAGTATGGATCGTCATATGAAAACATGCGCAGCCATGTAAGAAATTTCCTCTTCTGTTGCGATGTCCAATCAAAGGGGACGTCACCCGTGATAAAATAATTCACGATATTTGCACACCAGGGAGAGCGAAAGTGGAAAATAATTGCTCATCTAAAAAGTACTCGTCTATGGGTAAAGGATCTTGAGGTACTTTGGACGAGATCCTCAACAAATGATTGGATAAGATGTTTTCTACTCCTTTCTTATCTTTAATGAAAAGGTTAAACTCTTGGAATAGTGAGATCCACCTAATGAGGCACGACTTTGCATCCTTCTTGGAAAGGATATATTTGAGAGCAGCATAGTCGGTAAAGCACGTGATGGGCGACCCGATAAGATAGGAGTGGAACTTGTCAAGGATGAATATTATTGCTAACAACTCTTTCTTTGTGGCGGAGTAGTTCAATTAAGCCCTGATTAAGGTCCAGGTAGTGTAGTAAATGATGTGGGATTTCTTGTCTCTTCGTTGTCCCAAAACAACCCCAACCACAGAGTCACTCACACCACACATAAGCTCGAATAGAAGGGTCCAATCTGAAGCTTTTATGATGGGAGCAGAGACTAATGCTTTTTAATTTCTCAAAAGTGTCTTGGCATGCTTTGTTCCACTCAAAGGGTGGATCCTTCATCAGTAAGTTGCTTAACGCCTAGCCGTGGCACTAAAGTCCTGAATAAACCTAGGATAAAAGCCCATGTGGCCCAAGAAAGAGCACACATCTTTTAGTGACTTAGGTGGGGGAAGATTGAATATAATGTCAATTTTCTCCTATCGACTTCTATACCTTTAAATGACAAAATGTGGCCAAGAACTACGCCTTCGGTAACCATAAAATGACACTTTTCCTAATTTATTACCAAGTTCTTTTCCACACATCGGGTTAACACCTTCTCTAGATTAGCAAGGCAATGGTCAAAAGAGGAGCCGAAGACAATAAAATCGTCCATGAACACCTCAAGTCCCCTCTTAACCATGTCTCTAAATAGACTAAGCATTCACCATTGAAAGTTCACGGGTGCATTACACAATCCAAATGGCATATGTTTGTAGGCAAACGTGCCAAAAGGACATGTGAATGTAGTCTTCTCTTAATCTAACATGTCCATATCGATTTGGTTATACCTGGAATAATCAACTAAAAATCAATAGAAAGGGTGGCATGAGACTCTCTCAAGAATTTGGTTCATAAACGACAAAAGGAAGTGATCTTTTCTAGTCCTGATATTGAGCTTTCGATAGCCAATGCAAACGCGCCACCCGATGGTGGTACGTTTTGGAATAAGTTACCCCTTCGCGTTTTTTACCACGGTCATTCTCGACTTCTTCGGGATGACTTGAATAGGATACACCCATTTTCTATTGAATATTGGATAGATGATGCCTGCATCCAATAATTTAATGATCTCTGCTCCCACGACATCTTTCATCTCCGAGTTCAAATGCCTTTGCATCTCTCTCGAGGGTCTCATATCCTCCTCGAGATGGATTTTATAGGTACAAATTAAAGGACTTATACCATTCAAATCCACAATTCTCCAGCTGAAAGAACTTTGGTGCTTTCTCAGAATGGCCATAAGCTTTCCTTCTTGCTCTTTACTTAGGCTAGAGGAGACAATAACATGATATGTCTCATCCAATCCTAAGTAATCATATTTGACATTCGAAGGAAGATTTTTAATTCAAGGGTAGGAAATTTCTCATTGGAGATAACCGTGTGCGATTCCCTCGGGCGTAGTTCCTCGAATAGAGAGACCCAAATAATATCTCTCATGTCCTCATTGTTCTCACTCATGTCCAATAACTCTCCTATCTCCCTCACCTCTTGCTCGAACTCGGTTTATGCACTATCCCTCTTACTTTTCATGATAACATATGCCTTTAAAAATCCCTAGTGTAATTTACCTCAAAGTGTTCGTGTACTACATCCTTTATAAGATCCATCTCGCATAACTCATCCTCATCACCCATTTTCTTGGTGATGTTGAAGATATTAGTCTGGAGTATCATATTCTCAAACGTGAGTTTCATTTTCCCATTTCACATGTTGATCAAAACATTAGTCAGATCATGGGAACATGATGGCGTAAGGGAGAGGAAGGCTTCGTGTCCCAAATAACAAAATCTACCGGGAAGTAGAAATTATCGACTTGAACGATCACGTCCTCAGAATTCCCCTGACGTATCTTCACGGAACGATCTGCAAGTTGGAGAGTAATTTTTGTGGGCTTAAGGTCCCCCAAAGTCAAGCTGTCTATAGATGAAGTAAGGGAGATTATTAGCACTCGCCCCTAAATCTAATAGTGATCTCTTAATTTTGGTCTCTCCAATGGTGCACAAAGTGGTAAGTGCACCCGAATCTTTATACTTTGGCGGGAGGTTGCTCAAAAGTACCAAACTTACATTTTATGCTAATAACACCTTCTTCTTTACCTTTAGTCTACGCTTCACCGTTAGCAAGTCCTTAAGAAACTTTGCATAGGCTAGAATTTACTTTTTTGCCCCAAGAATGAATAAATTAAGCTTTACTTGCTTAAGCACTTCTAAGATATCATCACGGGAGGCCTCTTTAGGAGGATGGAACAACCGTTGAGGGTAAGGAGCATCATCAAGGGGTTTTGTAAGAACATTTTTCTTATGTCCGATATCTTACATTTGTGTATATCGTACGCCGCTACAAAAGGCATGTCACTTAACGATCTCACATGATGGCCTATATCTGAATTCCGGGATTCAAGCATTAAACATCTCCATCATGTATTCCACATCTTCCTCAACGACTTCACGTTCCACGTTTTTAAGGACTTTATGCAAGTGGTAAGCAAAGAGAAGTCAAAACAATGAAAAAGGTTAGATAACAAAGCTCAAGGGAATTTTGGTAAATTTATAGCCACCTTTCAGAGGTCCGTCATCTAGAAAGTTAAAGAACTCGACGCCATGAAGATACTGGAAGAAACAACACCTCAATCCGAGCTACGGTGAAGATCTTATGGCCCTTTGAAAATGGAGAAAATTTCGAGAAAATCCTTATGAAGAATGCTGTATGTTTTATCCCCCAAACCAGTGAAGTTTTGCGAACCAAAGGGCAAACCGGTTCGGGGGGTGAATCGGTTCGAGGTACATGCCAAACCGGTTCGGGGTACCTGACGCTGTAAGAGTCCTAATGAATTAAAATTCTTTTTAGTTTCCTTATAAAATCCAACTTCGGGGGAGTTATTTTACAAGACTTGGAGAGACGATTTTGAGAGTTCTATTAACTCAAGTCTTCATATTTTTGAGTCCCAAAACTCATGTTTTGATTCACACATCATTCTCATACTTTTGTGAATCCTTTTAAAACCCAAGAACACTGCTTTGCCTTTGTTCATACTTGTGGAGAAGCCGTCTTTCTTCTTCATTGCTTCTCACTTGGAGTTCCTGCGAGAGATTACAGCCGACGACATCAGAACTGACGCCTGCGGGTATTTTTGTGTCACACTTGTTTTTCATTGTAATTCGTGTAACCGTATCTTACAAAATTATAGTGAAAAATAAAAAGGTTTTGCCCCTTTGGGGGATTTTTCCTCACTTGTGTGTGTTTGAATGTTCTTGCATGTTTTCATCATCTTCAATCACACCTAGATGCATGTTTTAGGATTTAATTGAAAAACTGAAATTTAATTATATAATTTCTTAATTTGAACGCAAGCACATTCTCTTCAAATTGGTATCAGAGCCAATTACACAATTATACCGTGTAATTTTCCGCAAAATTTTTCTTAGATATCAATCTTCCAAAAAAAAGATTTTTGAAAAAGGGCGTGCTCTATGGAGAAATTATATAATAAAATGCCAGTTTTTTACGGGACTAATTATGCTTACTGGAAAGCCCGCATGAAATCTGCTTTAAAAGCCACTGATGAACGTGTCTGGATTTTGGTTGAAAGAGGGTGGACACCTCCCTCCATCACTGTTGAGAACGTGACTAGTTTAAAATCTGTCACTACTTGGACTGAATAAGAATTTAAATGGTCATCTTTTAATTCAAAGAAGTGCTATTTTCGGATCCGTCACTCCTGACGAGTTTCGACGCATAATGACATGCACCACGTCAAAAGAGGCAGGGGATGTTTTACAACTTACCCATGAAGGAACTAATACTGTGAAAGAGTCTAAACTGCAAAATTTGACAACTCAATTTGAAACCATCACCATGCTTGAGACTAAATTTTTTGATGAATTTTATGCTAGACTGTCTGATATTGTTAACACTAGCTTTAATCTTGGTGAACACATTCCTAATGCTAGAGTTGTTAAAAAGATTCTTAGGTCACTGCCTAAGCGTTTTATCTCTAAAGTCACTGTGCTAAATTCTATGGGTAATTTAAACACGCTTTAATTAGAGGAACTTGTAGGAGACTTACAAACGTATAAAATTGATATGTTTCCTAAATCTGTCAAGCCTAAAGATAAGGGAATTGCACTTAATGCCCAGGAGAGAAAGAGTGAGGGGTCGGCAAGAAAGAGGGTAGAGTCATCTAGAAAAAGGGAGATAGATACGTCAGATTCTGAGTGTGACTTTGATTTAGATGATTTGGCCCTATTTGCTAAAAATTTCAAGAAAATTCTCAAATTCAAGAAAAATGGTAATTTCAAAGATAAAAAGAAGTTTGAGAAAAATAAGTTTGAAAAGAAAAATGAAAAATATTTTAAAGATCCTCCTAAGAAAGAGAGTGAGAGATGCTATGAGTGCGATGGTAGGGGTCATAGAGCTTTTGAGGGTGCTACTAGGCTGAACAGATAAAAGGGAAAAACTGTCCTTAATGCTACCCTTAGTGACGACAGTGAGGTCGAGCCGGTGGGATCTGGAGATGAGTCATCGCATGAGTGTAACTTTACCGCATTCATGGCTAGTCATGTGAGTACCTCTAGTAATCCTCACGACGATGAGGATGCTACTTCACATGGACACCTCGACACTGAGAGCAATGTGAGTAGGATGATGCAAGTGAGAGCGAGAGTGATCTTCAATGTGTCTACGCTGAGTTATATACTGAGTCATTTAAAACCAAAAAGCGTAATAAAACATTAGTTCTTAGGATCACCTCTTTAGAGGAAGATTTAAGAAAAGTGAGAGAGAGAGAGTCCTCCACCTGCACTACCCTAATAGAGAGAGAGTTTTCCTATGTTGAGAAAGAAAGTTTGTTTAGAGAGAGAGAGAGAAACTATTTGGAGAGAGAAAGTTGTTTTGAGAAAGAGAAAGGGGACTTGACTAAACAAGTGGCTAGTCTTACGAGTGAACTCCATTCCTCCCTGGAGACTCTGAAGAAACTTGAAGCCCTTGTAGCCCATCTTACTCATGATGTTGAGAAAGCACGGGAACTCAAGGTTCAAATCGAGGATAGATCAAGAAAGATGGGAAAGATGCTCCTCGGCCCCGCTTTAGGTTTTGGTGATAAGAAGGGAATAGGTTATGATGGTACCTCCACATCCCAAATTGCACCTAGACCAGTTCTTGAGTTTACTACGACTCCATATGGCCATCGTCATAAACCATGTAGGAGAGTTTGACCAAGAAAAGCAAACCAAGGTCCGCCTAAGACTGTGTTCTTTTGTACGTACTGCAAAAGAAAAGGCCACCTCAGGGAGTTTTGCTATAGTTTGGGTCGGACACGACGTTCTACTGCTCCACCATATAGTACTGATGATTTTTCCAGTCTGAAAGAGTGTGTTGAGTTTTTAGATGCCACATCACAGAGGTTGATGGAGGAATTTCGACGGATGTCTTTGCCGTCAGCGAATGCTTCTCGCATCCCGGCTAAAAACAACATTAACAAAGGTAAACAAAAGGTTACCTCTTCTTGGGTACCTAAGAAAGATAAAAAGGCCCTTGTTGTTCATGTCGCTCTCAAAGCACATAATACCTCACAGTGGTATTTTGATAGTGGGTGCTCCAGACATATGACAGGTGATGTCTCATTTTTTACCTACCTAGAGGAGTATAAGGAAGGTAGAGTCACCTTTGGAGACGGTAGCAAGTCTAGCATTATAGGACGAGGCACAATATAGTTACCAGGATTTCCTAAACTAAAGAATATTTTGTACGTTAAAGGTTTGGAAGCAAACCTTCTCAGCATTAGCCAGCTGTGCGATGCTGACTTTGCCGTAAAGTTTGGTCGGGATGCGTGTAATGTCTACAATCAAGTCGGTAAACTTTTAGTGCAAGGGGTGAGGACAGAGGATAATTGCTATAAGGTTGTGCCCACATTCTCACTTGTTTACAATAGTGCCATGATCACTCCTATGGATCTATGGCACCAACCTCTAGGTTATGTGAATGTTAGAGATTTGACACGCTTAGCTAAAAGGGACCTAGTACGTGGCTTTACATCACTTGTAAATACGACTTTCACAGTTTGTGGATCCTGTTAGTTAGGAAAGCAAATCCATAGCCCCCATAGGAAGTTGGATTCCATTACCACCTCCCGTGTACATGAGTTGATTCTCATGGATCTTATGGGTCCTACTCGTACTGAGAGTCCGGGTGGTAAGAGGTATATCCTCGTGATGGTGGATGATTTCTCCAGATATTCGATTGTAGGTTTTTTGAGAGAGAAATCCGATGATGTAGAGTTTTTAACGACCAAGTGTCATGTCCTGCAAAATCAACACGGAGTCACTATTAATAGGATACGTAGTGACAATGGCACGGAATTTAAGGAAGCAAAGGTAGATCTTTACTGTGACAGCCTTGGAATCAAACATAAGTTTTCTGTTGTGAAGACTCCTCAGCAAAATGGGATTATTGAGAGAAATAACAGGACGATTCAAGAGATGGCTAGATATATGCTTCTAGGTCGTAAGGTTGCTAGGAGATTTTGGGCAGAGGCAGTGTCTACTGCATGCCACACGGTGAATAGGGTTTACCTGCGTCCACACACACTTAAGATGCCTTATGAATTATGGACTGGCAAGAAACCCAACCTTGCACATTTCTGTGTCTTTGGGAGTAAATGCTACATCCTACGGGATATAGAGCAATTAGGAAAGTTTGACTCCCGGAGCGACGAGGGAATATTGCTAGGATATTCATCAAATAGTAGAGTGTACCGGGTTTTTAACCTGAAGAGCTCTAAGGTAATGGAGTCAATAAATGTCATCGTGCAAGATGACGAACCTCCGACGTTTATTGATCCTAGCCTTCAGTGTGAGGATGAAGACTTTTCTGGTAGCGATTTACTTATCCCTCACCCACACCCTGTGAACCCTATTCCTGTGTTAGGGGACACATCTGCTTGGGTTCACAAGAGTCATGATCCCTCTACCATTATTGGCGATCCCACTTTAGGGGTCAACACTCGTGCTCAGCTAGAGAACGTTGTTAGCCATTTTTTCTACATGTCCAAAGTCGAGCCCAAGAATCATAAAGAAGCACTCAAGGATGAACACTGGATATCTTATATGTAGGATGAGTTGCTTTAGTTTAAAAAGAACAATGTCTGGGAACTTGTCCCCCGACCTAGTGAGACTAATGTGATAGGTACCAGGTGGATTTTGAAGAATAAAATGGATGAAAATGGTACCATAATCAGAAATAAGGCTAGGTTGGTCGTTCAAGGCTACACACAAATAGAAAATGGTACCATAATCAGAAATAAGGCTAGGTTGGTCGCTCAAGGCTACACAAAAATAGAGGGTGTAGACTTTGGGGAGACATTTTCTCCTGTTGCGAGGCTTGAGTCCATCCACTTACTACTCGCCATCGCATGTCATCTGCGCTTTAAGTTATATCAGATGGATGCCAAGAGTGCCTTTCTAAATGGCATTCTACAGGAGGAGGTTTTCGTGGAACAACCAAAAGTGCTTGAAGTCCCTAAGCACCCGGAGCACGTCTACTATCTGAGGAAAGCCTTGTATGGTTTGAAGTAAGCACCCCGTGATTAGTATGAGAGGCTTACTTCCTATCTCTTAGCCCGTGGCTTCAAGAGAGGGGGAGTTGATATGATGTTGTTCGTCAGGAGAGATGACGGTGCTATTTTGGTTGCCCAGGTCTATATGGACGACATAGTCTTTGGGTCCATGTGCTCCCATCATGCTCATCACTTTGAGGAGGATATGAAAAGTGAGTTTGAGATGAGCATGGTAGGTGATCTTACTTTCTTCCTTGGTCTACAGGTTCGTCAGCTAGAGGATGGGATGTTCATCTCCCAATACAAGTATGCTAGAGACCTAGTGAAGAAATTTGGTTTAGACTCCGCTAAGAATGCACGTACACCTATGAGTACTTCTATCAAGCTTAGTAAGAACACTTCAGGCAAGGAAGTAGAGCAAACCTTGTATTGGAGTATGATAGGTAGTTTTCTCTATTTGACTGCCATTCGTCCTGACATAGCCTTTAGTATTGGAGTTTGTCCGCAATATCAGGCGTCCCTGAAAGAGTCACACTTACTTGCTCTAAAACGTATTATCAAATACGTGAGTGGTAATCTCTCATACGATATTTGGTATTCCTTTGATACCAATAACCGTTTGTCCGCCTATTCGGATGCCGATTTGGCCGGGGATGTAGATGGTTGTAGGAGCACTTCTGGTGGATATTTCTATTTTGGTTCTGCTCCTGTCTCCTGGTTGAGCAAGAAGCAAAACTCCATCTCTTTGTCCATTGCGGAGGCTGAGTACATCACCGCCGGGAGTTGTTGCACGCAACTCTTGTGGATGAAGCAAATGTTGGAAGATTATGGGATTAACAGGACACCATGACCATTTTCTGTGATAATACGAGCACGATACACATATTCCTAAATCCTATTTAACATTCGCGCACAAAGCACATCAGGATACGCGAGCAATTTATACGTCAGTTAGTTGAGAAAAAAGTCGTATCCCTGAGTTTCGTTCCCACCGACCATCAGTTAGCCGATATTTTCACGAAACCTTTAGATGCCCATAGATTTGAGAGTCTTAGGAAGTCTTTAGGGATTTACATAGTTGACTGAGGGGTTGGTCCATGTCTAGGATAGTATGCTTTATCTTGTTCATATCATATGCATCCTATTGCTAGTTTGTATCATGTGTTTTATTTTCTGATTTTTATATTTTTTGAAAAATCCAAAATGATTTTCTTTTTATAAAAATTTTAGAAAAGCGCAAAAAGATTTTTGTATTTTATTTGTACCTTTTATGGATGAGCATTTAAGATAGCCGAGTCACAAAATTCATTCCATTTATCCACGTGATTGTTTGATAGTGATTTGAGATGCTACATCATTACATCCATCTGCTTTACATTGTTTGGAGTCTTTAAGATGTGATTAGTGATATCTTTCTACATGTTTGGCTCCTTATCTCCTTTATTGCACACATGCACGATTTTATTTGATTATTGTATTTGTCTATCACATATTGGCTTGAGTGTTTCATCTCAATTCTGTCTATACAACGAACCATATGCGATAAAACTTGACAATATTGGAATGCATGTAAAGAACCATTTGGTGAGGTTGTATTTTTTTTAAAACGGTGAAGGGCTACAAAAGGTTCTTATCTAGCCAACTACAAAGTCGAAGAGCTTGAAGTCACGAGAAAACTAAAAAAATGGCACCTTAATTCGGGCTACGGTGAAGGAGTTACGTGAATTTTAAGTCAAAAATGAAAGAAAATTGAGTGAGTCAATGCCACCCAAACGGGGTTACCCAGAACTGGTTCGGCATACCTAAAGCACGAATTTGTGTTTAGTGCTGATTTTTTCTAGAGGTGGTTTTAAGTGGGACTCTTGCAAAAAACGTGTGGGGAGTTTTAGTCAGTTTTTGGAGAGAATTTTTATGAGTTTTTTTTACCTACAAAGAAAGAGGAAAAGAGGTAAGAAGATAGTTTCAATTTTGTTCATCAAGCTTACACTTTTATGGATAAATGTTAAAGATTTTTATTAATAGAGTTTTTCTTTGTACTCCCTCGTTCTTGAAGTAATATTATTTACATGCTATGTTTATTTTCTGAGATTCCAAGCTTTTCATGCATGTTTAGAGATAGTTTCATTATGACTTTGATTACATGCAACGTAGATATTATGCTTTCTAATAATTACACCATGTCAAACTAAGTTTATAGAGGGTTAGGGTATATGAACCCAAACTAGGTGATGACTCTGGTATAAAATTGAATAAAAATATGGAGATAACTTGAAGACTTGATGTTTTGTCGAAACACATATTATAGATATCTTAACCTCGTTTACCCTAGGTAACCGATGTATTTGAGTGTATAATATGCGCATCGGCAATCTAATCATTCATGTTAAATTTATTATATATTAATTATTATATGGACTCAAATCCTTATATAGTTTATTGTTTGAAATGTTTAATGCTCTATATGAATTATTAATATAATTCTTAACCTTTTATATCCAACGAATGTATCGACGATGTGGGGGAGTGTACTCCAATCCTATTTTCCCACAAAACCACTTTATTGTTATCGCATGGGCAGTTAATTCATTAGTTGAATTAGTTTGCTTTAGTTAATTACAAGAACTGAAAACAATCATCTTTTCCTTCTTTTCGTTAGTCAAACATGATATTTTTCATCTTTCCTATTCGTAGTCACGTCTTATATCCTATTCCCTGTGTTCGATACCACACTTTATCGAATTATTAGTTACGCAATTGGCTTACACTTGAGCCGATATAAGTACGAACTAAAGACACGTTTAAAGTCCCTTCATAAAGCCCAAGAAATTGAGGGTGATGTGAGTGAGGATGAAGAGGAGGATAAGAAAGACTTGCAAGCTTCTTTCAATGAATTGTATGCAAAAACTTTGAAGATGAATATGGAAGACTTGAAGTTAGAATCTAAGATGAAGGAATGTGCCATAGATAATAATAATGATGCTTTGATTGAGGATCTTAGGTAACGTGAGAATATTCTTCGAGAGAAGCTAGAGTATGTCGAGGGAGAGAGAGATAGTTTGTGAGGTTTTATGGAGGCTATGTAAAATGAGGTTTTATAGTTTGAGGAGTCTAGGCATTTGCTCGAGTCTATAATTGGTGAGCTTGAGGAGAGATTGAGAGATTCAAGTAAGGTAATGTTTAATTTGGAGTCTAGTTCAGAAAATCTAGATAAGATGTTAGTCACCGTTCAAATCACAGATGATCGGTGTGGTATTAGCTTCAATGATCATGTTTCACCCATTCCCAAAGCCAAAATCATGCATGTGATAGGTCCACCTAGGAACATTAGGAGAGAGCTACCAAGGAAGTTTAGGATAGAGACACCTAGAAATTTTAGTATTGAACCACCTTTAGGTAACACTCACTGCCATATCTACACTTGCACTCATTGCAATATGCAAGGTCATCTTAGGCGATTCTGTTACAAACTTCAAAATGCTCCTAGTAAGTTTAATAATAGACTCACTTCGCTTCCCAAAATCCCCATGCGTCATTACACATCTATTTGGGTTAGGAAATTGGACTTATAGGCTTTTGGACTTTTACTTCATGACTCTCATTTGATTGCACGTGATTCTCCTGGTGTTGGATCTTTTGGTTGATCGTGTTGGTTGTTTTTCATACGCTAGTTATGCTTCATGATATATATTTTCTAGTGTTATGACATGTGTACTTTTTATATTATATTTTTCTTTTATTGAGGCTTATTTGAAAAAATATAAAAATATTTTTGGTTTTATATATTTTTTTGAAAATACAAAAAGATTTTGTTTTTGAAAAATATTTTAAAAAGTTCAAAGAGATTTTCGGTTTTGGTATGGCATATTGGTGTGTTTGAATTCATTTTATTCTGTATTTTCCATGTATCTAGGACACTTTTTTTATGACTTTGGATGCTTAGATTGTTCTTAACCATGTTTATGGAGTTGTTTCGACATTGATTTTCTTTATGGATTCGACTTTGTATTTTCCTCCGCACACACATGCATGAGCTTATTGGATTTTGACTTCGTAATGTACATTTGAGCTTCGTGAGATGTTCTCCTATCAATCTTATCATCTACATATTTATTTGACTATGGAGGATTTGTGCATGTAAGAATGTTTGCTAGTGAGGATTTTGTTTTGTATTCAAAATATGATGTGTGCATGGGAAAGGGTTGCGAGAGAATAATAATCTCATCGTGAAATCCACCGTTTAAAAGAGCCCGAAAAAACCAAGATTATAAAAAGAATAACATGCCAAAAAGGGGGAAATTAGTTTAGTGTGATATATTCATTCAAATGAAAAGAAAAGATATATTTTGAGGGAGTTTGGATTGAAATATCAAAGGGTTTGCACAATGAAAATGTATCATAGTTAAGCTTATTTTGTCATGACGCCATTGATTTGTAGAATCATTAAAATTCTAGGCTTGTGTGTATTGTGCTTGTTTTGTTTATTAAGTTCAACTTTATTTGTCACTTGAGCCTAAAGCTTAGTTTTATAAAGTTTTGCGGTCAATTATAACTTCTTGAACATATTTGAATGGTTGGGTTATAATTCTTTTGTTTCTAGTTCACGCCCATTCATTCCATTCCATACATTTGGACACATCGATACTATGCCAGTGTGTAAAGATTGTATTTTTTGTGTCATGTTTTGTGGTCATTTATACCTGCATATGGGTGCCGAATTTACTTAGATATATTTTTCATATATTTTATATGGTATGTTTGTTGTATTTGTGAAATTTGCATTTTTGTAAAAATTGAAAAATTCTAAAAATAATTGGTTGTGATTCTTTTGAGTTTATCCTTGCATGAGTTTAACTGATATATATTTGATATACTTGTCATGACATTTTGTATTTAGTTGTGCTTATTCTTTTCCTTGTTTATTTTGGACAAATAAAAAGGGGAGAAAGAATTATGAATTATAGGAGAGTTGGAGAATTGATTTACTTGATTTGATTTATGTTTATCTCATTTCAAACTCGATACTTCACGAAGGTATTTGATTTGTTTATTGTGTGTAGTACTTTGATGATCATTTGGAAAGAACATTAAAGAAGCGCAAGGATAGCAAAGAGATTTCGAGATTTCAAAGTTGAAGATTTTGAAGAGAATTTGAAGACTTGCATATTTAGTATCTTTACGGTTTTTGGGTTGCATGTGAGGGTATTATATTTGTATAGGATTTTTGTATTGATAATTCAGATTATTTTTATTTTGTACCGGCATAGACATAGGGGGAGATTTGAAAGGACATATTTTCAATAGTCCCGAGGTTACATTGTGTATGTCATATGCCGCTACAACTGTTAAAGCAAGTTCACAATCATTTGTTCAAGACGACGAATCCGAATATAAGGTTTCTTCAACAATGGACATCTAGAAGATTGATTTTGGTAAGGAATGTGTTTAAGTTTCGTAAATGCTTTACTTTAGTATTGTGATATTTTTTGATTTTTTTTAATTATAATGAGGCAATTTTTCTAAGTCAAAATAATTTTTGGAAGACCTGTAGGCGAGCTTTTTTTTTTTAAAAATTGCCCCTGTCATTCAAACGAAATATGCCTGTCGTTCAAACTCCCAAAACATCTAGTTTTTGATTCACCAAAACATCCCAATTTTTTTGTGAATAATTAGTGGAACCCAAATACTTTTGTGGCAGTTTATCTTTATAGAGTGCCATTTTTACTACTGGATTGGTAGTTCTCGTGGAAGATGATTGCAGATGACTACGGTCATTGGGGATACTCAAGGCTATTCACTGTTGAAGGAAGAGTTGCGGTTCTTGAGGTTCTTGCTGGAATCCTTGCTGATTTTAGGTTGTGGTCTATGTAGGTTTTCTGTAGAATATTCATTTCAGATTTCTCTATGTAATTATAATTTGAGATTTGCATTATATAGTGAAATAAAAGTTTTTACCCGAAAGGGATTTTTTTCTAAAATTGTGCCATTCCCGGCATGCTTTAGTTACTTAATGATTTGAATCATTTAGATGCATGTTTGGGGTTTAAGAAGATAAAATTGGTTTAAATAAATTGATTCTCATATTTGGTGCATAATAAATTTGGAAAAAGGTTGTCTTTAGATAAAACACACACAAAAGGGCCTTCTCAAAAACCTTATTAATGTTAGATTATTGTTTTACTTTTCTAAGGGCATTGGTATGTTGTTTGGTTCCGAAGTTACTTAAATATTTGTATTTTTTTACCGCCTCTATTTCTATTTATATAGCATATCTCCATTTCTTAGTATTAGATATATTATATGTTGGAATTTATGGTAATTATTTAAGTTGATGAAAATAGATTTTGTTCAACTTTAGGGTTAATTATTATGGGATCTGCACGTCTTTTGAGATGGTTTGAAGGTATAACCCATTATCCTCCGTGAGGAGTATAACGTGGTATGCTCATATGTATAAAACTATAAATTAATAAATGAGAAATTCTAGTATAAATTACTCACTTGGAACCTGGTATTTGGTTAAAGTCATATTTTAAAGCACTTGTTACACATAGGAAGAATGTGAAAAAAGGGTATAGTATATTATAACCCATCTTGGCTTAAAAGCTTGGTGCCCCTAGGATATCCCAACTCTATGAAGAAGGGAGGACCTACATGGGCTCGTATTAACTTCCAAACCCATCTAATCTGGCTCAACAGGTGATTGGGTCATGGGCCTTGGTTTGGGAAAACTATTAACTTTGGGGGCTAAATTTTATTGGACTTTTAATTTAATTTATGCGTTTTATTTTCTAGCCTAATTTATTACTTCAGTTTCTAATTATTTTATCTCGCCAGTTATGACTGTGGAGATGTTTTATTTTAATAGTTTTATCCCAATAATTGGGACTATTGGAATATTTCCCAACCGTTCTTAACCACCAATTATTTATTATAAATGGGTGACTTTAGTTTCATTTTTATTTATTAGTTTTTCTTGCAACTTTTGTTTGGGGTTGTCCCATTTTTATGTCCAAAAGTAGAGTTTTTTCGATTTTTGGTTCACCGCAAGACTTGTAACTTGGAGTGTTACTATTGTATGTTGTGAGTGTTGTATTGTGGGAGATCTTTGTCATTGAGTCCGTAGAGCACCAACGTGAGGCAAATATTATCTTAAGGTGAGAGTGTCCAATAGTTGCCTTAATCAAATATCATCTTAAGGTCAGAGTGAACTTCCACCAGGAAGTAAACCTCTTGGATGCAAGTGGATATTCAAGAGAAATTTGAAAGTTATAGGTCAATTGAAAAATACAAAACTGGAATTGTAGCTAACGACTATAAGAAAATGGAAGGATTTGATTATTTTGAAACTTACTCATCTGTTATGAGAATAATATTCATTCGAATGTTAATAGCTATTGCAGCGTTACATAATCTTAAGATACATCAAATGAATGTAAAATCACCATCTTAAATGGCGAGTTAAACGAAGAGAAACATAAGTAACAACCACAAGAGTTAAAAGTTCAATAAAAAGAAAGGAAGTGTGTAGACCTGTTAAATCCATTTATGGATTAAAACAAGCACCTAAACAATGGCATGGAAAATCTCACAACACAATAACATAAAATGGATTTAAAATTAATGAGTCTAATAAATGTGTTTACATTAAAAACACTACAAGTGATTATGTCATTGTTTGTCTTTATGTAGATCATATGCTTACTATTGGAAATAATAAAGATATAAGAGAATCTTGTCCAACTAATTGGATTTGAAAGATATGGGTATTGTTGATGTTATATTAGGAATTAAAATTTATAAAACATCAGATAAACTCTCATTATATTGAAGAGATATTTGATAAGTTTGGTAAATGCAGTGATAACATTCTATAACACCTATTTATCCAAATATTCACTTATATAAAAATACTGTAAATGGTCCATCTCAATTGGAATACTCTCGAATCATCAGTAGTTTAATGTACTCAGCCAGATATTACTTACTCAGTTAACAGAATGCGTAGGTATACAAGTAATCCCGGTGAAGACCATTGGAAAGCATAATAAGGTTTATTAGATATCTAAGATATATCATTAATAATGTATTTAACTACATCAAATATATATATATATATATATATATATTCTTTTTGTATATACTATATATACAAAAATGGCTAATGTTTTCTTATTGTCATTCTGAAAAGAAAATTTTAATCAATGAAAATAAATGTGGAAGGTATTGTAAAGATTAAAAGGAATCACCCAATGCAAATTTGACTTATATAGTAACTTTTCTTAATAAATGTTTTTTTCTTGAGTTGATTTATTACATGTGTGTATTACAATCTTGCACATGATATTTAAAGAAAATATGGGATGGTATATATTAACATTATTGCATTTGCACAAAAAATCTAATAGTTTATTCTTGCTTCAAATATTGATTAATCCAACAACATTATTTTTTTTATTCTTGGAAAAGATCAAATGAAAAATCTTTGCTAGACATGATTGGGAACTATATACCGGGTATTAATATAACTCTTTCTGTAAGTATCCTTCTAACTCTTTGATCCTCTTAATTCATATCAATGTAGATATGTTTGATTTATATGTGTTTGACCAAATTTCTAGGTGAATTTATTCTTTTATTTTTAGTCATAATTTTATCTTCTACACCAACCATTCATAAATGTCGTCTATATGACCGTAAGCATGGCATTTAGACAATTGCATATATATGTTAACAGAAGATCTACAAACAGCTCTTGCATCGCTCGGGTCAAAAATATAATTTATGTATAAATGGTGTCTCTTAGTGTTGCTTTGCCACGTGACTTAAAACTCTATGTGCAATTAAGCGAAAATACACTCACCCTTATTAGGCTCAACCCCATTCACATGCCCCTCCATCTGACTCTAAAAGGCAAACTCCTCTTTACCTTCCATCAAATTTAATGAACATTTTCGTCTGCACTTTTTTCTATTGGGCAAGACATGTGATACATTTGAACCACTTCAAATTCTCAATTTTCGGACACTCATTATAGAACATGCATATTTCAAGTCATAGGGCACAACATATCTATATAACAATGTAGGCTACATATTTCAAAGTGTAATAAAACCATGCTTAGGAACTTAAATTAATGCTCAGTGATTTTTTTTTTAAATTTTAGTTTCTAAGCATAGCTTTACTAAAAGAGTTGTATTACTTTATGGAGGTGATATCTATTTATATGGTTCAAATAATTTAGCACTGCATGCATGATGAGTGTTTTGCACCAAATCAGTATTATCCAGGGGTTTTAAATTATCTGCGCATTAAGCCTAGTATTAACTATTAATTGGATCCGCCTAAAACATCTTCGCATAAATGAAAGAGAGATATTTGTGTCCTAAAAATAGGTCCTGCTCTGTGTCAATGTGTCATTATTTGAGATCCCCGGGTTGAAGCGAAAACAGGAGCAACGATACATCGGCCTGGATAAAATAAATAGAAAAAACAATGTTAGGAAGACATTTTGTTATTGTCACATTGGTTGGTGCGTGGATCAAATGAGTTCCATTAAAATCATATTAAAAAACATCACCCAATGTGGCGAAGACTCATCACTCGGTTCCAAAATAAGGTTATAAAACTGGGTCTCCCTACTATTTAAAAAAACATGAAATTTATCAAATCCATCACAGGTTGACCCACAATATTTTTGAAACACTTTACAGAAAATTGTAAATGCCCCATAAAATTAATAAAATGACTTGTAAAATGAGAATATGAGGAGAAAAATTATTCAAAAAATTTCTGAAGCACTAATACCAGAAAACATATGAAATCTTCACACAAATATGTATTCAAATCTATATGGTTAATAGGAATGAAAAAAAACTTTATGGTTAATAAATTGACCCAATTTCTTACCTCAGTAGACGGTGGTGGTGGCGGCGGCAAAATCCTTGAAAAACTCCTTTCTCTATTATACCAAAAATTCTTCACATCATTATCCGTCCTTCCGGGCAAATACGTCGCAATCCGCGACCATTTATTCCCAAACTCCACTTGAAGATCAATCACCACCCTCTCCTCCTCTGCCGAAAACTTCACCCGACTGCTTTGAAGTAAATAAAAGAAAAAAAAACATCATATGCATTTTCAACAATGTACACATGCACAAACTAAAATCAAGAAAACCCAGGGACGAAACCAGGATTTAATCTTTGTTATATATCAACAAAAAACTATAAAATTTTTGAAAAACAAAGAAAATCTTTATTAAAAGGAATGTCAAAACTTTATCAGAATTGCACTTCGTGTGTCTTCAAATCATGAAATCCATCGATAATAACGAAACAATTTTTTTTTTATAAAACAGTTTTTTGGTAACATTTTTTAGGAAATGTTTGATTTTTTATTTTTTCCAAATAGGTATTTTCTAAGTCATTTTGTATAAAGTGTTACAAAAAACATTTATATTCTATTTTAAAAAAGTCAACTTTTTTTAAATAACGAAATAATCTTTTTTTCTTAAAACTTTTTTACAAAACATGTGTTTTAAAATAAGTTATATCCAACTATTTTGAAATAAAAAATAATGTATTGGAAAATTGTTTTTTTGGATACTTTTTACAACAAAAGTTTATAAAAAACTATAGCTTGTTATCAAATTAGATGGTAATAATATTTTAGAGGGGCAAAAGAGTCATTTACTTTCCCTTCTAATTAGTGCCAAATGTGTTATTAACGAATTTCATTACAAATGGTCCTCAAATATTAATATAAGAAACAATGACACAATTAAAAATAAGGAAGAATAAGTGCACTCCAAATTACAAATAACTTTAAAAAGTTTGTAGAATGTATTAATTAAATAAAGTAACTTGTGCGTGACAGAGGGAAAAAACTTACAAATGGCTTGCTTTATAGGAGGCTATTTTTAATTTTATAGGATCAAATACCGAAAAGTCTCTCAAACATTTTTTTAATACCCATTTAGTCCAATCCTTTTATTTTGTACCAAAAAATCCCTTATTCTCATATCTTTAAAGGTGTGCGCCAGTGGTATGATAAAACTTTTTTGACATGGTGAAGAACTTAAAAAGGCCTGAACTAAACGTGTATTAAAAAAAGTTCGAAAGACTATTTGATATATGACTTTTTTTTAAGCAGATAAAGAAGAAGAGGAGAAATTCATTAAATAATTAAGATGCTGGAGAAGTGGTTGGGGAAAAAAGGGCTCTCACTTTATAGGCGGATGGACTCAGTTATAAATTGAAGACGTGTTGTAGAATAAAACATAAATAACTATTCCATATTTTTAGACCTTATACTTTCGAAAGTGTACTCGTACTCATAGATACACACATATATCATAAAGCAGCAATAGATAAGTTCAGATCTTTGGGGGGGGGGGGGGGGGGGGGAGCCAGGGGTGGCTTGGGGGTGGTGGTGTCCCAACTCTCCCCCCCCCCCCAAAAAAAAAGTAATGTTAATTTATAAAATAAAATAAAATAAAAACAGTGTTAAAATATATATTCAGTCCGTCCAAAATAAAAATTCAGCGCACCCCTAATAGAATTTTTGATGATTTTTCTCAAAATAATTTAAATAATCTTAAGATAGTCTATTCTGACGCGAATTCCTGGATCCGCCACTGCCACTGGGAGCCCCTACATGGCTTCGTGATCATCAATATCTATTTACATGTTACATATACAGTAAGATATATACCAACACACACATGCGTATATAAAACAAATTTGAGAGAGATGGTGTGAAAACAATACTTTTTTAAGTTGGGTCGAAGTTTATTGAACCATCGGACGCGACAAGAATTTCCAGTACGTTGTAAGAGGCCTTTGGATCGAATGGAGCTCCAGTATCTGGGGCCATATTTGTTGACATGATTAATGAGCACCTCATCTTCTTCTGCTTTCCATGGTCCTTTTCTTATTTCTCCGATTTCACCAACTAACAATCTATTCGCTTCCATTCAATCACAAATGCATAGATTTTTGTATGCCTTTGTTTTTGTTTCGTCAAACCGACTACAAACGCAAATATGTAACTCAGCCCTTACATATTTCTAAAGCATTAAAACAAAGAATTAAAACATGACATCTATATTATACCTCTAATATAGTTGTATTAGAGGTATAAATGCAATTTATTATCAACCCTTGCATCTCCCTTACGCAATTCGATGGACCTTACATCTTCGTTTTCCTTCCAAACGTCTGTTCCAAAGCAGACCTTATATATCCCTAATCCCCTCCAAACGTTGCATAGAATGGAATTTGTAAAGCTATCTCCAGCTTAATAAATTTTTTTAATAAAAAAATTGTTTTAATAGAAAAGAATATTTTTAATAAATTTAAAAAAATGCATTGTTAAAATTTTTTATTTTAATATACAAATTATATATATTTTAAAAAAAACTGTTTTAAAAAATAAAAGTTAGTATAAACGATTTTTTTTTTGCATTTTAAACAGTTTTAAGAAATACAAAAAATATTTTAAATATTGTAAAATTAAAAAAAATTAATAAGTTTAAAAATAAGGAGTGCCACTAGCGCAGACCTTTAAAAATAAGAGAATATTGAATAAATGGGTGTTTGAGGGACTAAATGGGATAAAAATAATAATAATAAATAAATTCTTATTAAAATAGTTTTTTTTTAACTTAAACAGCTTTAAGAAATACAAAAAGTATTTTAACTGATTTAAAAAAAATGAAGTTTAAAAATAAGGGGTGTCGCTGGCGCGGACCTTTAAAAATAAGAGAATATTACGTAAATAGGTGTTTGAGGGACTAAATGAGTTAAACATAATAAATTTTTTTTATTAGAATTGTTTTTTAACTTAAATAATTTTAAGAAATAAAAAAACTGTTTTCAATATTGTAAAATTTAAAAAAATATAAGTTTAAAAATAACGGGTGCCGCTGGCGTAGAGCTTTAAAAATAAGAGAATATTGAGTAAATGAGTGTTTGGTAAACTAAATGAGTTAAAAATATATTTTTTTAAAAATTCTTATTAAAATAGTTTTGTTTTAAAAAAATATATTTTTATTGAAAATACGAATTTATATTTTTTGAAAAAAATTGTTTAAAAAAATAAAGTGCTAACTAGATAAATGAGGTGCCAACTATACAAATAAGGACAAATGAGGTTGCCAACTAGACAACCCGGTACTAGCTCCCGGGTTGTCTAGTATTATTCCATTAAATATGGGTGCTGGTAAGGGTAGGGCCATCTTAAGCAAAATTGGGGCCCTAGGCTAGAAATTAATATGGGACTCTTTTTTTTTATAAAAATTATTATATTATATTAAATATATGTTACATTTTCTCAATAATTGTTTTTATTAAATAGATTAATTAAAATTTATTTTTCTTTCTTTTTGAGATGGAAAATCATGAATTATATTTTTGTATTCAGGGTTTGCTACGATATTTTTTTCAATGGATAATATAGCTAACCCATTTAATCTTTCTTACGACATAGTCGATCTTCTAATTATTGCACATAAACAAGCAAATACTATTATAGAACAATAGAACCTGGTAACGCTGATGTATATTCAATCTGATTATCCAAACAACAAACTTCTCCAATTGAAAAAATAAATTTTCACTTTCAATATGTCAACATTTAAAAACATATTAATAACATAATCATTTAAGTTTAAACAATTTCATAAGATAAAAGAGAGAAAAAAATTAAATAAAATATAATAACATTAACAATATAATATACATAAAATATATATATATATAACAAACCTTGTATGGGAGAAGTTTTATAGAGTCACCAGATCTTTTTTTAATGTGTTTAGCATATTCTTTTTTTTGTATATCAAGATAATCTTGCCAAGTTGAAATTTTTTGTAAAGAGTTTTTGTGCAAATAAAATTAAACACAGAGAGAGAGAGAGAGATGAACAGATGGTAGAGAGAGAGAGCGATATATATGAAATGATTGGTACTTTAAAACAAAGATGAATGGGTTTAGTTAGTGGGTTATTTTTAATAGCCTTGAAAATAGGAAGTGTTTTTACTTTTTTCCATGGGTATATTTATTTATATATAATATAATAAACAATTATTAAACTTAGGGGCCCTTAAATATGGTGGGGCCCTAGGCTATGGGTAAGGGACCTTCTAGTTTTTAGTTTGAGCACTTTAGTTATGTTAAAATTTAACTCCTATATTATTGTCAAGTTAATTAGTAAGGGCACTTCTTTTAAAATTTTAAAACCCTAAAATATTCTTAAATTCTCAACTTCTCTCTCTTTCGGCTTTGAACTCTCGTCCCCATTTGTTCAAGACTCCATGGTCTCTGCTTTTCTTCTCTCTCTGTGTATACACACACACACACACACACACACACACACACACACACACACACACAATAGTTTTGTTTTTTTATTAAAAAGTTACCACAATCAATAAATCCCTCACTATACATGTGGGTACCTCGATTAACTATTCTGGCCCAGATGAGTAGCCCGATTAAGTTCGGTACAATGTCTAAAGGCCTCGTGCATAACTAATTCAGTTATGACCCATTCAACCCCTAAAATCTCTCAATATTCTAGGGATCATGGGTTAACGTGGAGGAGTCCAATACCTCCACTCTCCGAGAAATAACATGTATATATTAAACCCTCAGCCCGGGGCAAAGGGCACGTAATTGTAAACACTCCCCCGGAGTAAAGAGAAATAAGAAACAAAGATCAGCACCGTGAATGTAGGCCATTTTATCGAACCACGTATATCTTGTGTCATGTGTGATTGTAGTTATTTTGTGTTCTTCATTTATTCTGCTGATCGTATTTGCTTATTATTTTTGTGTTGAGATTTATTGTCACCACAATTGGCGCCGTCTGTGGGAAGCGATTGTTTTTTCTTTGAAGAAAGCCTTCACCATAAAGAACCCAAAATGTATGGTCACAGCGGTAATTCCCTTTAAGCAGGGGATATTCAAGAGCAACCCATTCCTCTAAGGGTTAGATCCGAAGTTCGACGTCCAAACCCAAGGCCTCGCCCAAAACGATAGGCCTCAGAAGAGAGCCAGGGACTAGCAAGGTCGACACAAGTTTCGTAGCCGAGGAAGGAGTCCAAGACATGGGCCTTAAAAAATCGAGGGACATAGGTCAGATGACGACTTATCCGAGAAACATCAATCAGCTCGCCGTTATAGGAGATCAGGCCGAGAGAGCGATGACGTACGGAATTTGGTTCGAAGAGAAATGGACCAACACCCAGCGCATCGGTGTGTCAGGCCGACTATAGAGCTGGCCAGGCGAGCTCTCAGGACCCAGATGAAATCCCCTTTCTCAAGGGAGATAGAAGAAGAATAAGAAGAAGCCCCTAAGAAGTTCGCAATGCCTAGGTTTAAGATCTACGGTGGAAAGACCGACCCTATCGACCATGTTAGGCAGTATATGCAGCCTAGGAACCGTTGCAATCAGAGGGATGCATTAATGTGAAAGATATTTCTGACGTGCTTATACGATGTGGCTCAAAAGTGGTTTGAGAGACTACCTCATCGATCCATCAGGAGCTTCGAGTCCCTGGCAGAGCTCTTCACAGCTCGCTTCATTACCAACATCTGCCACCTGAAGAGGATGGATTCTTTGTTGACAATAAAGAAAATGCCCCAGGAGAGCCTCAAGGACGACGCGAAGAGAAATTGGGAGCTATTCAAAGAGGTGGAGGACTGCTCGGAGCAGGTCTCCGTGGCGTCCTTTAAGATTGGTTTTGTAAAAGGAAAATAATCCCAAAGGGTGGTTTTCACAAACTTCCATTTTTAAACCAATTTTAGTTCATCCCTAAAATATGCAACTACGTGTCAATACAAAAAAGATATAGCACGCGACACAATAATTCAGGAAAAATCCCCGAAGGGCAAAACCTTTTATTTCTAGAATTTTGAAAAGTTTACAAGAGCATTGACTTACATACAACCTGATAATCGCCCACAAGTGTAACGCACGGTGTCTTCATCAAACCTTCAAAGCAACGACTAGAAATCTGTAGTGGTTCACGCGCAGCTATACCACAAGGACCGCAGCTCAAAAAACTCCATAGAGACTCCCTCCATTATAGCACGTAGCTCTCGATTGTAGAGATCTCCCCACAAAGGATGAACAGAAGAAAAGCAGTGTTATTGAACACCAAAACAATTCACCAAAGCATATGGGGTGTTTGTGAATTGAAAATAGAAGGGGATTAAACCATAAACGAAGAAGTCAAAAGGGTTTTGCAGTTTCTCAGTTTTCTGTCTTTCAAAACGCTGGGACTTCTTAATGAAAACGAAACCATTTAATGAGTATTTATACAAAATCGTGCCGCCTCGGTATATGAGCTCGTTCGAACGAGAAAAAGATCTTGCGCGAACGACATACGCGTGTCATTCAAGCGACATCGCGTGACAATGCAATGTCGTTTGAACGACAGAGAAAACTCGTTTGAACGACTGTTAGGTCAAAAAATATTATTTTTAATGTCCGCTCCAATACTTAGACAAAATACTCATTCTCAAATTTTGACGAAAAAGTGCGCTCCAACACTTAGAAAATATTTTGTAAAAATATCCCAAAAGCTCTAAGTGTAAAGTTAAGGTATTAAAAACATAACCTTACCAAACTAAATTTTAGAGAGTCTTTTTGATGAAGAACTTGATATTCGGATCTGTCTTTGATGCTTGAATGTTCTTCGACGGTGTAGCGGTATACGACATATTAAATTGATAACGGACTTATAAAATAATGTCCTTACAAATCTCCCCCTATGTCTATGTCGGTACATACATAAAAACATATGAATTATCAATTACCAAAAAAGCCTATACAAATCTATGGAACGTGAAGTCGTTGAGGCAGATGTGGAACGTGAAGTCGTTGAGGCAGATGTGGGACACTTGATGGAGATGATGAATGCATGATTCCCCGAATTTGGATTGAGACTGTCGTATGAGATCGTGCAGAGACGTGTCAAATGTAGCGGCGTACGACATATACAAATGTAAGATAACGGACATGAGAAATATGTCCTTACAAATCTCTCCCTATGTCTATGCCGGTACATACATAAAAAATCCGAATTATGCAAACTCCCCAAAACAAATGACATATAACATAATATCCCCATTAAACCCTCGAACTGAGAATACTAAATGACATGTCTTCAATAAAACTTCAAAATCTTCAAATCTTTAACATTCTAGAAACTCCCAAAGCTTTTCTCATCAGGGTGTGCAATCCAATAGATATCGACTTTGTACCTACACATATGAGATAAAGCAAATACCCGTGACACGCAACAATCTAATTTATAACGATATGCAAAGATCAAATATCAATTAAGTTTAAGCAAATCATAGATAAATCATTCTCCCTCATTCTCCCCCATAATTCATTCTCCCCATTTTTATGATGTCCCCAAATAGACATATATGAGAAGCATAAATATGGAAAACGTCACAAAAAAAGTTTTTTTTTTTTAATTTTTCAAATTTTTACTCAAAATATAAAACAAAGAATCAAAGAATCTTTTATTTTTGAATTTTTCAAAATTTGTACATAATATATATGCAAAAAGAATTCACACCATGAAAGAACACAAAAACAACCAAGTTGATGATAGCGTAAATGTAGGGGTGTGAACACATTCGATAAGTAACTAAACTCAATCAATCACATGTGCACGATGCATACGTGTACTCTTAACGAATGAACATCAAAAGTATCCTTAGGTGTAAAATTTTTTGAATTTAGATGACATCTTCTTAATCAAGTCAACAAATCAAAGTAAAAGTGATTTCCACACCAATAACGTCCAAAACAATTTAGCACTTTTTCAAGATTTTCAAGGACATGCAAACCCGTTTATATTTTCCAACCAAACTCCCTCAGATATATATATTTTTTTGAGGTGCTAAAAAAATTCTCAAACTTTGGAGAATTGATGGTGAAACCTAATGGCCCATATTTGGCATGTATTTCTTTTTATTGCCTTCAAATTTTTTCGGGCTCCTTTAACCTCTTTGGACCCCGGATAATAAAATTCCTCAATATTTAAGTCTGTTTTAACGGTGGCTTTAATGCAAAGGATAGATAATTACATTTCGTAGCCCCTCCCCGTTTTTAAAATATCATACAGACTCACCAAAATGGTTTTTACATGCACACCTTTCTTATCTAGTTTTATCACGCTTGGTTCGTTTTAAGGACATGATTGAAGTGAAAACACCCAACCAACATGTGATAAGACAAGTACAAAAATCAAACGAATCTGTGCATGTGTGCAATAAAGAAAATCATGAGTCAAACATGTAGGAAGTAACACTAAATTACATCTTAATGACTCCAAACATTATAAAGCATATTGATGACAAGATATATTGTCTCGAAGCACTGTTAAATAGTCACATGAATAAATGGAATGAAATTGTGACTTGGCTATCTTAAATGATCATCCATAAAAGGTGTAAATACAAAAATCTTTTTGTTCTTTTCTAAATTTTTTATTAAATCTTCTTGATTTTTTTCAAATAATTTTATCAAAATAAAATCTTTTTGTATTTTTCAAATAAATTTATCAAAATAAAATCTAAAAGCAAAAATTTATACAAACAAGATACATACTAGCAATAGGCAAATAATGTCGACATGAAAATCATCCTATGCTAGTAAGCAAGTTAAACCTCAATCGTTAGGTGCGGAGGGGTTTTCAAAAGGTGGTAACAACTTATGAAAAACCTTCGTTAAATCTTGTGAAGTATTGACCAAAAACTTTACTTGCTCACCTAAATGTGCAAACTCCTTTCTTAAAAACTACTTCTCTCCTGAATTTCTATTATACTTCTTCTTTTCAAGGTCTCCGTGTACAAATCTCTAAACGCTTTTTGGAGCTCACTTTCATCTCCACTTTCACTCTCGCATTTTTCTTCACTTGAAGAGCTCAAAACATCACTATCGCATTCATGAGCACAATTGTGGGACAAAGAGGGTGTGCTCACACAACTTGGAAAAGCAACAGATTTCTCACCACTAGTCTTATCATTCTCACTTTCACTACTATCACTAAGTGTGGCGGGCATGGCTACATTCTTTCCTTTCTTTCTAAGCCACGCCGGAAACTCAAATGACTTATGCCCCTTACCCCACATTCAAAACAAGTCACGTTCTCAAACTCCTCCTCACACTCCTTATCCGAGTCACTCTCTTTTTCCCTCTCACTTCTTTCTTTGGCCTTTCCTTTCTTTTTATTTTTATCAAAAAATCTCTTTTCATTGAAAGAATTTTCTTTAGAAATTTTGAGAAACTTTTTTGAAATTTTTCGCAAATAAGGCCAAATCATCAGCGTCTCCCGCATAATCGGACTCACAAACTTTTTCTTTCTTTTTCTTAAAATGAGTTTTTAAAGCAGCGCCTCTATCCTTAGCCTTAATGGTTTGGGGAAACATGTCAATCTCGTAGGTTTAAAGATCTCCTACAAGTTCTTCCAACTTAAGTGATTTCAAATTTCCCAAAGAGTTCAAAACAGTGACTTTACGAATAAAGCGTTTTGGAAGAGATCTCAAAATCATTTTTACGACACGCGTGTTATCGATCACCTCACCCAAATTAAAACATGTGTTAACAATGTCCGACAAACGTGCATAAAAATCATCAAAGCATTCAGACTCGAACATGGTGATAGTCTCAAATTGGGTGGTCAAATTTTGTAACTTTGATTATTTAACCGTGTTCGTACCCTCATGTGTGAGTTTCAAAACATCCCATACCTCTTTAGACGTGGTGCACATCATAATTTAGCGGAACTCATCGGGAGTGACAGCTCCAGAAATAGCACTCAGACCACGAGAATTAAAATTAGACATTTTAAAATCATCTTGAGTCCAGGCTGACACAAGTTTTAAAGAGGTGATATTATCTATGGTGACTGTGGGGGTTGTCCACCCAATTTCACAAAGCAACTAAACACGCTCGTCAATGGATTTTAAACAAGATTTCATACGAGCTTTCCAGTAGGCATAATTAGACCCGTAAAAAATTGGCATCATATTAAATGTATGTTCCATTGGAAAAAATGCGAATAAACACAAAATAGATTTTTAAAAAAAATCAATATCACACTATTTTGCGGAAAATAGGAATACGCGATGAAATAGCGCAACCCGCTCTGATACCAATTTGAAAAGTGCGAAAATGCGGTGTGTGATATCTAATAAAAAATTATTCGCAAGTTTCCAAGTAAACCATTTTTTAATTAGAGTCTATTTTTGAACCAAATAAATATAGCCCCTAAACATGCGTTAAAATTAAGAACATATTTAATTGAGCACAGTATTTCAATTAAATCATCAAAACATGCATCTAGATGATTTATCAAATAACATAAAGTATGTGACACAACATATCAGGAAAAATCCCCGTAGGGCAAAACCATATTATTGTAAGTATAATTTGTAAAGAACGGTTACACGGATTATAATGAAAATAAGTGTGACATACGAAATACCCGCAGGTGTCGGTTTCGATATCGTCAGCTGGAATCTCCCGCAAGAATTCCAGATGGGCAGCAATGAAGAAGATACCGACTTCTCCACAAAATACTCCTCAATGAGTAGAATAGATCATTTCAAGGTTTATGTTGTGCACATGTAAATAGAAGAGAAGTGTGCATTTATAAGGGAAGATTAAAGCTCAAAAAACATCTTTAGGAAAACATTGAGGAAGAAGGGCCAGATTTTGCTTAGCATGTTTCAAAAGTGGTTTAAAGTGGTGACAACATTTGAGACAAAAATCATGCCAGCAACAGGTACCCTGAACCGGTTCGGGTGTACCGCAAACTGGTTCGCCCCCCGAACCGGTTTGGCCTGGGTTCGCGAAAAATCGCTGGAACATAGGGCTGAACACTTAGCATTTTTCATGGATTTTTCTCCATTTTCAAAGGGCCATAACTTCTTCACCGTAGCTCGGATTGAGGTCTCGTTTCTTCCAATATCTATGTTGCGGCGAGCTCTTCAACTTTCCAGTTGACTAGACCTTTGGACAGTGGCTATAAAATTACCAAAATTCCCTTGAACATCCATATCTAGCCTTCTTTCACTGTTTTAACTTCTCTTTCGTACCACTTGCATTCCGGGCCTAAAATTATGGAACGTGAAGTCGTTGAGGCAGATGTGGGACACTTGATGGAGATGATGAATGTATGATTCTCGAAATTTGGATTGAGACCGTCGTATGAGATCGTGCAGAGACGTGCCAAATGTAGCGGCGTACGACATATACAAATGTAAGATAACGTACATGAGAAATATATCTTTACATATAAAGCACATGGATGAATTGACCTATTGTCACAAAACACTATCAAATAGTCACATGGATAAATGGAATGAAATTGTGACTTGGTGATCCTAAGTGTTCATCCATAAATGGTGCAAACAAAATACAAAACTCTTTTTGGATTTTAAAAAAAATTTATCTAAACAAATTCTTTTAGTATTTTTCAAAATTTGTCAAAAGAAAAAATTTATACAAAAATTACTTGTCACAACGCTAGCAAACATAAATATCATGAAAGAAAAAACTACCGTATGACAAACATGCGAACACAATCATCTATATGATATAGCAAGAGAAGAATCATGTGCAAGCAAACGGGAATCAACGAGTCTACCATCTAGTGCCTTTAAAAGTGATTTCCTAACCCCAAACATATGTGAAATGACTTGTGGGGGCTTTAGGAACCACATGAACACTAGACAAAAACTTCTTAGAACTTCTTCCAAGATCAAAACATAACCTCCCAAGGTGACCTTTCCTACCACAATATGAACATGTGTAAACGGGTGGAATAACGCCTATGGGTTGACCTTTTTTGATGTCCTTAGGAATGGTTGACCCTCTAAAACAAATAATGGTTTTGGCTTTAGCAACGGAAGCATTAGGACATGAAGATCTATTACCACCACTATCAAACCTACTTGAGTCCGTCAAATTATTTTTCAACTTCAAAATTTTTTCTCAAGCAAAGAATTAGACTCTTCCATAGACAGGGATTTCTTTTTCAAATTTTCAATTAAACTTGACAGTTTATCGCGTTCCCCCTCAATTAAAACAAACTTATCCCTAAGAGTCTTTTCACGTGCCGTAAAATCATCGATTAATATTTTATCCTCGATGGCACAAACTAGAACCCTATTATTTTTTAAGACCTCCAATTCCTTCTCTAAAACTAGGACTCTCTCATCACTCTCCTTTTTGGCAATTTTTAAAGAATCAAAATCAATACACAAATTATCAAAGTGCTCATGACAAATATCACTTTGAGTTTGAAACACGTGCAAATATTCGTTCTTACTTTTAAAGAGAGAATTTTCTTTTTTCAACACTTTAATTCTTTTGCAAAGTTTCAAATTCAAACTTTAAATTTTTAGCATGGTCATGAACTTTAACAAACTCATCTCAATTAACACAGTCAACAACATAAGGATCCATCGATTAAAACAAATCAGGAGACGAACGCAAATAACCACAAAAAAATGCACTACAAGATCTACATAGTAAATTAGTGCAACAAGCTCTGATACCAATTTGTAAAGAGAAAATAATCCCAAAGGGTGGTTTTCACAAACTTCCAATTTCAAATCAATTTTAGTTCATTCCTAAAACATGCAACTACGTGTCAATACAAATAAGATATAGCATGTGACACAATAATTCAGGAAAAATTCCCGAAGGGAAAAACCTTTTATTTCTAGAACTTTGAAAAGTTTACAAGACCATTGACTTACATAAAACCTGATAATCGCCCACAATTGTAACACGGTGTCTTCGTCAAACCTTCAAAGAAACGGCTATAAATCTTCAGTGGTTCACGCGCAGCTATACCACAAGGACCGCAACCCAAAAAACTCCGTAGAGACTCCCTCCACAATAGCATCCAGCTCTTGGTTGTAGAGATCTCCACATAAAGGATGAACAGGAGAAAAGCAGTGTTCTTGAATACCAAAACAATTTACCAAAGCATATGGGATTTTTGTGAATTGAAAACAAAAAGGGATTAAGCCCTAAACGAAGAAGTCAAAAGGATTCTGCAGTTTCGCAGTTTTCTGTCTTTCAAAACGCTGGGACTTCTCAATGAAAACAAAACCATTTAATGAGTATTTATACAAAATTGTGCCGCCTCGGTATACGATCTCTTTCAAACGAGAAAGCGATCTCGTGCGAACGACATACGCGTGTCATTCACGTGACAATGTAATGTCGTTCCAACGACCGAGCAAAGTCGTTTGAATGACTGTTATGTCAAAAAATATTATTTTTAATGTACGCACCAATACTTAGAAAAATACTCATTCTCAAATTTTGACGAAAAAGTCCGCTCCAACACTTAGAAAATATTTTGTAAAAATATCCCAAAAGCACTATGTGTATAAAGTTAAGGTATTAAAAACATAACCTTACCAAAGTAAACTTTGCGTAGTCTTTTTGATAAAGAACTTGATATTCGGATCCGTCTTTGATGCTTGAATGTTCTAGATTTACTTACATGATCAACTTACACTTGAGCCGATATAAGCATGCACTAGAGAAACTTTTAAAGTCGCGTCAAGTTTTTAGCGCCGTTGCTGACGATTTGGTAGGCATTTAGGTTAGGTCGAAGTAATCAAAAATTTAACTCTAATTCTTAAAAAAAGGCCAAAAAATCATAAAATCAAAAATTCAAAAAAATTCAAATAAAATTATATAGAATCTTTTAAATCCTTACACGCAATCTCCTCAATCCACTCCTACCAGAATTCACGCGAATCCCGTTGTTGAGTACGATCGTGATAGCCCACACCCCCAAATGCTTTACATTTTGGGGTTCCACCTGGTACACTGCCCAACTCCATCATGAGTTCCACGCTTAGTCACACACCTAGTGAGGCCAACGAGGAATTTGAATCGTTAAGAGAGAGCACAACATCAGATCACGTTAGTTACGGTACGGGTGAGGTTGAGTTACCATATCTCCTTATATGAGACCTCTTATATCCTAAGCGAACCCTCAATCTGGGATGCATTATATTCATGTATAATGCAGGGCAATTCCGTTTTTGCATGGGTGAGTTACCAGATTCTTCCCACCTTCCCTGACTTGGAGTCAGAAAAATCATACCTCCACATCCGCGAGTTCAAAGAGGCGTGTGAAAATTTTAGCGATCAAACGTTTTCCCAAAACATCAATCGTCTAAAACGTTTTTCCTTCTCCCTGAAGGACAAGTCCAAGACTTGGCTATGGTATTTGGCACCAAACTCTATAGGAACAAGGAGATATCTGCAAGCTAAGTTTATCTTGAAATTATTTCCCCTACATCGAACCAACCCCATAAAAGCTCAAATTCAAACGTTTAAATAACATGATAATGAGCCTTTAGATAAATGTTGTGATCGGTTTAACAAGTTTCTTAATATGTGACCACACCATGGATTTGATAAGTGGAGACTTATCTACTTTATTCATCACACGCTCAAATTATGTTCCAAATAACTCATGGAAACTATGTGCCAAGGGCAATTTATAATGTTGGATGAGGACAATGCCAAGGCTAATCTTAAGTATGTCGCCGAGACTACTAAAGCGTGTGACACATCCGATCCAAATGCCCAAACCTAGCCTTAACAAATGTCCACACTACTTTAAGTGTCTGGACACTATCAGTTAGACAAAGAAGACGACTTGAAACTTCAAATCAACCATCTTGTTAAAAGACTGGAAGATGTAGTCGAATCCCGAGGAAGAGAAACATCCATCTCCACTTGAGAAGATATAGAGGAGATGTGCAGTATTTACGAGATGGGGCACTCAATGAAGGAATGCTCAACGATACCTGCCTACAAAGTTATGCTTCAAGATAAAGTGGAAACAACATGAGATTTTAAGGGTAATTTTAATTCCCTTCACGGGAATTCTTATAAACCTTCGTAGAACCATCCCGGTTTTAGTTGTGGGTACCAACATGTTGTGTTGAATCCTAATTCACACATTGCCCCTCCTCCACCACCGCCTCGACATCTCAAACAAGCTACACACATGCAAGCAGTGCACCAACAACCTATATAACCCCATCACGGAGAAATATCGAGTTTACATTGAACCAATTTATGCAAGCTCAATCGACAACCAACGCTCAAAATGCCAGAATGTTTGCCAAAATAAATGCGAATATTTCTAGACTGCAATATTCCTTGAGTGTCCAAGAGAAGGGTAAGTTTCCCGCCCAGGGCCAAAAACCCCCTCATGGTCAAAACTATGTTATCTCTAACCTCGATAAGTATCAAGAGCAATGTAGTGAGGTAACCACTCTATGTAGTGGGAGAGTCGTTGACTTGTCACCTCCTCCACACGACGAGCAAAATGACAAGGATATTTCTCCCGACACAAAAGAGGCCGAAGATGTCCCTTTGAGAAAGAGTGATAATAATGACACAGTTAGGCCCAAGGTGGTTTTAAAACTTCCCATTTCTACTCAACACCCTCAACGGTTGGTCTCTCACTCCAAAGAGACCTCCCGTGACCACGTCCTAGACGCTATCTAGAAATTAAATGTTAATTTATCTTTTCTCGAGACCATAAAGCAAATTCCCACTTACGCTAAGTTTCTAAAGGACTTATTCACAGTGAAACATAGGCTAAAGGTAAACAAAAATATGTTCTTAGCACAGAACGTCAGTGCAGTACTGCTGAGTGACCTTCCACCAAAATTTAAAGATTCGGGTGCCCTAACCATTTCGTGCATCATGGGGAAGGACCAAATTGAGAGAGCATCAATGGATCAAGGGGCGAGTGTTAACATTCTCCCCTACTCCATCTATAAATAATTAGAATTTGGGGAGCTTAAGCCCATAAAGATAACTCTCTAGTTAGCGAATCATTCTGTGAAGATACCTCCGAGGATTGCTGAGGATGTGATCATCCAAGTTGACACTTTCTACTTACTGGTGGATTTTGACATTTGGAAAAAGGAACCCTCCTCTCTCTCGAGTAACCATGTTCCCATGATAATTGACTGCCCATTCTTAAGTACATCTAATGCACTGATTAACACACGCAACAGGAAAATGCAACTCACATTCAGGAAACTGACTCTTGAAACAAACATCTTCAACATCACCAAGTACGAGGGTGATGAAGGCAAATTATGAGAAATGGATCTTATGGACGAGACAATACATGAGCTCGTTGAGAGGAATCACATGAGAGAGCCGTTAGGGGTGTGTTTTGTTACCTAAAGGGAGAGCGATAATTCTGACATCGAGCGAGAGGTAGAAGATGTGTGTTTAGTGACTGCAATTGAGAGAGAGAGGGTACACGGAGTCATTAATGAGAGAGAGAGTCGTGATGAGAGTATGAGAAAGGATTTGGAGGTCGAGCAAGAAGAGAGTTAGGGGATATGAGCATAGAGGACTTTGAGAAAGAATTCAGGCCATTGGATGAGAGCCTCACTATTGAAGTCCAAACTTTATTGGACTCATTTAGCCACTTAGAAGAGAATGAATGGAAAGATAGGATATATTAATTGCTTCTTCGTGACCAACCACCCATGCCACTTGAGTTCTCGAATGCGATCGAGGGAAGACAAGTGTTTTATTTGATTTAGAGCCCGACACATGTGTTTTTGAACCTCAGGGGAATCTAGGTTTAACATGTCCTTCCAATTTTCATAGAGATGTTCCCTTCAAGTCGGGACAAGTATGTTGCGATTCGATTGGGAACCACAAGGGTATCACTCACATTATCATTACGAACCTCAAGGTGTTCCCCTTATATATCGGGCCGATACCCTCTTATTTCGATTATTAGTTTACGATGCGAGGAAGAGGGAGACAAGGAGAGCATCGGACCCCGTGCGTGGGGTCGAATGAGTTTTTACAAGGGAGAGAGAGGTCATCACATCCCCTAAGTGTATGGGGTGATCCATGTGTATATTAGTGAGTAAATTTAGTTTTAGGATAGTTTAGAGGTCCGTAAAGGTCACGAGTTAGGAAATTTTTGAGCACCACGTTGGGTTTCCATGCACGGGAGTGCGCACGCACATTTCGAGAATGAGGTTGAGGTGTCCCGAGGTCCCGAGTGTTTAGTGAGCCTTGATATACTTTATTGAGAAGACATTGAGGGTTAGAACACTTAGAATGGAAAAAATATGGCTTATTTGAAGTTTAAGGTAGCGAGTTTGGCCGAATCGCAGGCCGAACCGGTTCGCCTACACACTCGAACCGGTTCGAATGACCTGATGACAGATTCTCCCCCCAGTTGTGTTTTCCCACCAAATTCAGTCACTCTTCTCCCCTTTTCACCCGTGATCCAACACCACTGACCCTTAAAATTAGCTCATCTGTTGTGATGTTTTGTTGCTCCTTCTTTATGTAGTTATTTTATGCTTTATCGTTTCATCATTGCAAGAACTATGTAATTTATCCTTTACCGCCTTGTAATAAATTGTAGCGAAAATGAAAAATTTGCATTTTAAATATTTGGTTGTTTTATTCTTTCACTTATTATTTTTTCTTATTTATCTTTTAGTCCTTTTGATTGAGGACAATGCAAAAGTCTAAGTTATGGGGGTGACAAGTTTATATTTCTAAAACTTTACAAATTTTTAAAATGCCCAAAAATAAAAAAGTAGAAAATTTCAAAAATTTCCCCCCTCCCACACACACACACACAAAAAATGAAAATCTCCGAAAAAGTCAAATATATTTTTCTTCAAAATAAATAAAAAGTGAAATTCAAAACCTTCAAAAAGGTCGCAAAATTTTGTTTAGAGTCTCAATTTGAAAAATTTTAAGTACTAAGAAGAAATTGACCAAAGATGGAAATTAAACGAAAGTTGATTTAACGAATAAGCGGGAAGATTAATAAACCCGGTGAGATTTGGAGCCTATCATTATTTTTCGAGAAATTAAATCAATCATAGTTATAATTAACTCAATGTTCGATTCAGTTTTAATTAAGTTGTTGAAGATCTCGAATTTTTATTTTGATCAGTTACGGGAAACGAGTGAAATGTTGTCTTGAAAAATGCGCTAGAATATCTCTAAATTAATTATAATCTCGAGACGCATATAGTAAAATAATGAGTAATTCGAATATATGAAGTTAGGCCATCGTTTGTTACCCAAAAATAGTAGCCATAAAAACGTGTGAAAAAATATCCCTTTTTGCTAACCCAATTGAGCCAAATAAATTTCTCAATTTCGTTTGATAACCCCAAAAACCCATTTAGCCCGGAGTTGTGAAAATCAGAAAATTCATCTGGCAAGTCCAAATGGTGCAATAAAGAGGGGCAATAAAAAAATATAAGAAAAATTCGCAACAAAAAAAAGAAAGCAAAAAAAATTAGAAAAGGAAAAGAAAAAGAGAAAAAGCCCGAAAAAGCGCTAAAGGACATAGTAAGCACAACTTTCCAACTCCGAAATTTCCTAACAATTTCTATATTTTCCAATACACCTTACAACCCGAAAAAGTCCTAACTGAGTCCGAATAACAAAATTAATTACCGCGTGGAGAGCCTCAGACACGAAAAGATAATAAAAGATATTGATTGGTGTGAATAAGAACCGAATTTTTTCGTATTCCAATGATGAGATCATTTCACCACAAAAATTCCGTCTTTCAAATTTGTGTGCATGAATTTGTGTTCCATTATATTTACTCTTATAAATCACGCATACCGAGAGAAATAGCCACATTCCGAGTGATTCGTTTGTGAGTGTATCCATGAGAATTGAATCAAAATGAATTTTTAGGAAGTAACATACTGATCAATCGATGGAAGTTAGCGGTTTAATTTTCGACTTCGCGGACACACACTACGCTTTGAGACTATTAGATATAAATTTAAGATGACTATTTTTGAGGAATTTAAATCGTACAACTTTTGAGTATTTTAATTTTTTTTCTTTGAGTCGAAGAACGTAGGTGTTTAATAGCTTGTTGCATACGTTAAATGCAATCGATTGTGTGCAAAAAATGTAGTCTATCCCAATAAAGTTTTTGTGAGTTCCTTAACCCATACTCTTATGTCACAACCCGCCTAAAATAATAACGGGTGGCCAGCCCTATACTATATTAAATCAGGAGTTTTAGATGGTCCAGTCTCAACATCAACTGTCGGTACTATACAATATAGGACTAACTACCCGAAATCACATAAGCGGGATATGAAAATTGAAATAGAATGTGCAACAACCAACCAACTAACACTACTAATGAAGAAAAGTAAGATGCAAACAAGAACTATGGTAAATAAAATGCTAGAAATAAAATGAAATAAATAACTACAACAGGATGTACTAAACAAGTAGACCCGAATAAGCTGTCGGGTCACAGCCAATACAATAGCTGAAATGGAATAAATATAAACATCTATAAAAATATCCCTTGGGTACCAACCCGATATACAACTTGAATCCTACCTAGAATTTTAAAGAAGTAGGAAGCGGCTACATGAAACATCCCGCAACAGTCCGCACCTGTCACGGCTCCCAATATTCTGGATAGAAAGTCACCCAGCATCCATGCGGTAGGATACCTGTGGTAATATATATATATATATATATATATATACAAGGAGGAGAGAAAAGTAAACGGGTCAGAGCCCCGAATGTGAAAAAATATTTAGCAAGTGTGTTAACCGTGCATAATAATTATCGGTGCACTATTTCATAATTAAAGTGAGACCGCTCTCTCGTGGAACCCCAACTCACCTCTCATCTAAAGGCGCGCACCTATTCGCGTCCTCAAGTTTTAGTTAAACTACCCCATATTATTAGGACAACCTAACTTATCATAGGCCTAGCCTATACCCACGAGAGCTACTAACCCATCATAATCCAAGGATCCACCCTTCTAACCCCACTAGGATATAATTACCAACAGTTATGCCATAGGCTTAATGGATTCCGATTTATAGTTATAATGAATTATAATTCTTAACACGTTACCCCTATATATATAAGATTTTTTTTTTAATATCATGCACATGGAATATTGGCAAAACCTCTCTCTAATCTCAAAATTTTGCTACGTTTCGTGCGTGGGGAGTCTCGCAAAGCGAAATCCAAACAAGAAACCGCCCCGTTACACTACTCCTGACAAGGTCAAGACCAGTGATCCGAGATGCCACAGATAGAATTACTTCTCTCAAATCTCGACATGGTACTGCGTTTCGTGTGTGAGGTGTCTCGCAAAGCAAAATCCAAACAAGGAACCACCTCGTTACACTACTCCTGGGCAATGTCGATCCTAGAGATCCATAATCCTTAACATACAATTTAATACTACCATTACTACGAAACTTTTAAACTACAAAATGAAAACAACTTAAAATCTCCAATACTATCCTTGGGATGATGTAACCGAAGTATTCCTTAAATGCGATACATCAACCCCCAAATAAATCCGGTACACCATTATCATTCAAGATGTACCCCATAGAAATACCATATCCTTTCATCTAGGATATATAAATATATATATAGGTATTTTATTCTCACCATATATATATATACATACCATCATCCATACCCATGACCAAGTGTACATACCATATATGATGTACAATGGCCATGCACATAGAATACCCGGCTATATATAGCGCCGATAAAACTGCATCAATGCTATCATCTTCCCAGAGTCCGGCTCACGTAACAACTGGGGACCACCTGGTGGGGATCAACGACACCCACCTCATGGTAACTCACACACACGACGTCCTGGGAAGCGGTCATAGATCCAACCGACAATGAGACGAAACATACCCACCACGTCTCACCCCAAAATATATATATATATCTATATCGTATAATACACAAGGGACGACTATGACCTGGGGAATATCCACACCCTTCTCTATATGACAGGATGCTCACCCTCTGCGTGGAACCTTCCCAATGATAGCATGAGCGGGGTATGCTTAACCACATAAGTATATATATCGCTCACATATGCAATATACATACATCCATATGATCCCATCATATGATCCAATATAATAAACCATCATATACGGTTTAAATATCCATACCATGTATGTCCACAACATAAATATATCCATATATTCATATTCTTACATAGATATATGTACATATATTCACACATCGCTATATCATTATATATACAAACTAATTCCCGTTCATATGTATAAGATATATAAACCCGGCTATAAATATACATAGTCCTTAATATACAAGCCGTCACCACAATTTCCATTAAATGTACCTCGATATGTGAATACAATCCCTCACTTGAAACATATTCAATCATTTTTCCTATGATGAATAGTCTCCCAAAACCATATGTATATATATCTATACATAAATATTTAACATTTGGGTTATCACCCAAGAGTATGTGTAGGAATCCATCACTACACATTTCATCCATATCCAAAAGTACATAATTACCTTAGTACTATTTAACCATAGGCACACACATGACTTAATAGTCTAAAACCTCAATTTATTCCAACCTCATTTCAAGTATTGGAATCTCAGTGGTCATATCCCCATGATTACGTGTAAACTAATCCTACTAGAATTTATGCTACCGCTTATTCTAGTCGATAGTACGATCCCAAAGCGTTCTCAATGCCACATATGGTTCGAATAAGTCTCGGTAACCCTTACTCCTATTGAGTTATCAATTGTTCCTTAGACTAAACATTTCTATCTAAGGATATGAGACCCCTCACTCTTAAAGAGTATGCAACCACTCTCTTCCATTTGGCCCCAAATTACATCTTAACCATATCCTATCCTTATAAGGATTTGACATAAATGTCAGCCTAGAAATTTCACAACATACATGGATATTTCTTATCCAATGATTCCAAGAAGTTCCCACTATCGGATACTAAGTGAGAGACCCCCTATAAGTCACCAAAAGATATCTCTTACTTTATAAGAGAGAACCCCAAATCAACAAACCCAACCAAAAAGGGCTAGAAGTCATCTTAGGAAACCCATAAAACAGCCCATTAAGGAAGCCCCTAAGAATAAACTCTAAAAGAAAAGGGGGAGGAGAAATCCACGTTTTGGGCTAAAAACAGGGGACCGGTCGATCGGTCCCAGACCCCCGGTTGACCGCGGGTCCAAATTTTGCCTATGAGGAAATGCAGTAGGCTTTTCCCTTAAGGCGCGGTCGACCGGTCCCCAGACCGCGGTCGACCGGCCATACCAGTTAAGCTGGCCGATTTCCCTTTCTCAGGAAACCCACGAAATTAATACCCAAATATCATCACCAAGCCCCCAAATCTTTAACCCAATAATGTTATTAACAAGAAAACCCATCCTACATCTCATCCCAACCATTTATATGTGATTAAACCATAGAATAACATTGATTTCAAGATTTAAACCCAAAAATCTAGGTTTTGGTATTTATACCCAAAAATCCATTTCTTTACCCCACAAATTATGAAATGAAATACACAATAGCTATTTAGCAAGATTAAACACTTGCCTCAAATTTGTAGAGGTTGGATCGTCCTCGATGTCGCGGTTGGGCCGGAAATCCCCAAGCTTCTCCTCCTCTCTCTCTTCCTTTCTTCTTCTTTCCTTTCTTCTTTCTCCCTCGAGGGCTTTTCTCTCTTTCTCTCAAATGAGAAATGGCTTAATCCGTAAGCCTCATAAACCTTTAAAACAAAATCCCAATTTTAAATGTTAATACACACTTTAAATGACTCGTTTACTCCAATTCGAGCCAAAATAACTTAAAAACATCCCGGAGCCGAAATAAAACCCAATGACAGTCATTTTGACTATATCGGCCCTTCCGGGATCGATGGTACCCGCAAAAATATCATCCGGAATACTTTAAAATATTTTCTATTTTTGGGCCTCAATTCCCAAATTTTGAAATTCTCCAATTTAATTAAATTTTATTTTCCCAAAATTTAATTTCTCAGTCTCCAAAAATCGAGGGTTGTTACATCTTATTCTTTTTCATTGATAGTGATGATCAAAGTTCTAACTTAGGGGGGTATGATTCGGTGTAAACATTTCATATTTATCCTCGTAATTTAGGCATTTTTAGTATCCCGTGTAATTTAATTGAACCGAATTTATCTTATAATCATGCTAATGACCCTATTTGGCAAGTACATCTTGTTTTGTGCATTTATCATATGTTTTACAGGTAATTCAAGGAAGTAAACACGAAAAAGAAACCGAAATAGTGGAAGAAATCCTAAGAAAAGAGAAGTCAAGGGCATTTTTGGAATTTTTCACCTGAAACTCGGAGATGGAGCCAACTGCAAAGTCGAAGAGCTTGAAGTCACGAGAAAACTGAAAAAATGGCACCTTAATTCGGGCTACAGTGAAGGAGTTACGTGAATTTTAAGTCAAAAATGAAAGAAAATTGAGTGAGTCAATGTCACCCAAACGGGGTTACCCAGAACTGGTTCGGCATACCTAAAGCACGAATTTGTGTTTAGTGCTGATTTTTTCTAGAGGTGGTTTTAAGTGGGACTCTTGAAAAAAACGTGTGGGGAGTTTTTGTTAGTTTTTGGAGAGAATTTTTATGAGTTTTTTTACCTACAAAGAAAGAGGAAAAGAGGTAAGAAGATAGTTTCAATTTTGTTCATCAAGCTTACACTTTTATGGATAAATGTTAAAGATTTTTATTAATAGAGTTTTTCTTTCTTCTCCCTCCTTCTTGAAGTAATATTATTTACATGCTATGTTTATTTTTTGAGATTCCAAGCTTTTCATGCATGTTTAGAGATAGTTTCATTATGACTTTGATTACATGCAACGTAGATATTATGCTTTCTAATAATTACACCATGTCTGACTAGGTTTATAGAGGGTTAGGGTATATGAACCCAAACTAGGTGATGACTTGGGTATAAAATTGAATAAAAATATGGAGATAACTTGAAGACATGAGGTTTTGTCGAAACACATATTATAGATATCTTAACCTCGTTTACCCTAGGTAACAGATGTATTTGAGTGTATAATATGCGCATCGGCAATCTAATCATTCATGTTAAATTTATTATATATTAATTATTGTATGGAGTTAAATCCTTATATAGTTGATTGTTTGAAATGTTTAATGCTTTCTATGAATTATTAATATAATTCTTAACCTTTTATATCCAACGAATGTAACGACGATGTGGGGGAGTGTAATCCAAACCTATTTTCCCATAAAACCACTTTATTGTTATCGCATGGGCAGTTAATTCATTAGTTGAATTAGTTTGCTTTAGTTAATTACAAGATCTCAAAACAATCATCTTTTCCTTCTTTTCGTTAGTCAAACATAATATTTTTCATCTTTCCTATTCGTAGTCATGTCTTATGTCCTATTCCCTGTGTTCGATACCATACTTTCTCGAATTATTAGTTACGCAATTGGCTTACACTTGAGCCGATATAAGTACGAACTAAAGACACTTTTAGAGTCCCTTCATGAAGCCCAAGAAATTGAGGGTGATGTGAGTGAGGATGAAGAGGAGGATACGAAAGACTTGCAAGCTGCTTTCAATGAATTGTATGCAAAAACTTTGAAGATGAATATGGAAAACTTGAAGTTAGAATCTAAGTTGAAGGAATGTGCCATAGATAATAATAATGATGCTTTGATTGAGGATCTTAGGTAACGTGAGAATATTCTTCGAGAGAAGCTAGAGTATGTCGAGGGAGAGAGAGATAGTTTGTGAGGTTTGATGGAGGCTATGTAAAATGAGGCTTTATAGTTTGAGGAGTCTAGGCGTTTGCTCGAGTCTATAATTGGTGAGCTTGAGGAGAGATTGAGAGATTCAAGTAAGGTAATGTTTAATTTGGAGTCTAGTTCAGAAAATCTAGATAAGATGATAGTCAACGTTCAAATCAAGGATGATCGGTGTGGTATTAGCTTCAATGATAATGTTTCACCCATTCCCAAAGCCAAAAGCATGCATGTGATAGATCCACCTAGGAACATTAGGAGAGAGCTACCAAGGAAGTTTAGGATAGATCCACCTAGAAATATTAGTATTGGACCACCTTTAGGTAACACTCACTGCCATATCTACACTGACACTCATTGCAATATGCAGGGTCATCTTAGGCGATTCTGTTACAAACTTCAAAATGCTCCTCGTAAGTTTAATAATAGACTCACTTCGCTTCCCAAAATCCCCATGCATCATTACACATCTATTTGGGTTAGGAAATTGGACTTAGAGGCTTTTGGACTTTTACTTCATGACTCTCATTTGATTGCACGTGATATTTTAAAAAGTTCAAAGAGATTTTCGGTTTTGGTATGGCATATTGGTGTGTTTGAATTCATTTCATTCTGTACTTTCCATGTATCTAGGTCATTTTGTTATGACTTTAAATGCATAGATTGTTCTTAACCATGTTTATGGAGTTGTTTCGACATTGATTTGCTTTATGGATTCGACTTTGTATTTTCCTCCGCACACACATGCATGAGGTCATTGGATTTTGACTTCATAATGTACATTTGAGCTTCGTGAGATGTTCTCCTATGAATCTTATCATCTACATATTTATTTGACTATAGAGGATTTGTGCATGTAAGAACGTTTGCTAGTGAGGATTTTGTCTTGTATTAAAAATATGATGTGTGTATGGGAAAGGGATGCGAGAGAATAATAATCTCATCGTGAAATCCACCGTTTAAAAGAGCCCAAAAAAACCAAGATTATAAAAAGAATAACATGACAAAAAGGGGGAAATTAGTTTAGTTTGATATATTCATTCAAATGAAAAGAAAAGACATATTTTGAGGGAGTTTGGATTGAAATATCAAAGGGTTTGCACAATGAAAATGTATCATAGTTAAGGTTATTTTATGATGACGCCATTGATTTGTAGAATCATTAAAATTCTAGGCTTGTGTGCATTGTGCTTGTTTTGTTTATTAAGTTCAACTTTATTTGTCACTTGAGCCTAAAGCTTAGTTTGATAAAGTTTTGCGGTCAATTATAACTTCTTGAACATATTTGAATGGTTGGGTTATAATTCTTTTGTTTCTAGTTCACGCCCATTCATTCCATTCCATACATTTGGACACATCGATACTATGCCAGTGTGTAAAGATTGTGTTTTTTGTGTCATGTTTTGTGGTCCTTTATACCTGTATATGTGTGCCGAATTTACTTAGATATATTTTTCATATATTTTATATGGTATGTTTGTTGTATTTGTGAAATTTGGATTTTTTTATAAATTGAAAAATTCTAAAAATAGATGGTTGTGATTCTTTTGAGTTTATCCTTGCATGAGTTTAACTGATATATATTTGATATACTTGTCATGACACTCTGTATTTAGTTGTGCTTATTTTTTTCCTTGTTTATTTTGGACAAATAAAAAGGGGAGAAAGAATTATGAATTATGGGGGAGTGAGAATTTGAATTATGGGGGAGATTGGAGAATTGATTTACTTGATTTGATTTATGTATATCTCATTTCAAACTCGATACTTCATGAAGGTATTTTATTTGTTTATTGTGTGTAGTACTTTGACGATCATTTGGAAATCACATTAAAGAAGCGCAAGGATAGCAAAGAGATTTCGAGATTTCAAAGTTGAAGATTTTGAAGAGAATTTGAAGACTTGCATATTTAGTATCTTTACGGTTTTTGGGTTGCATGTGAGGGTATTATATTTGTATAGGATTTTTGTATTGATAATTCAGATTATTTTTATTTTGTACCAGCATAGACGTAGGGGGAGATTTGAAAGGACATATTTTCAATAGTTCCGAGGTTACATTGTGTATGTCATATGCCGCTACAACTGTTAAAGCAAGTTCACGATCATTTGTTCAAGACGACGGATCCGAATATCAAGTTTCTTCAACAACGGACATCTAGAAGATTGATTTTGGTAAGAATGTGTTTAAGTTTCGTAAATGCTTTACTTTAGTATTGGGATATTTTTTGATTTTTTTTAATTAAAATGAGGCAATTTTTCTAAGTCAAAATAATTTTTGGAAGACCTGTAGGCGAGCTTTTTTTTTTTTAAAATTGCCCCTGTCATTCAAACGAAATATGCCTGTTGTTCAAACTCCCAAAACATCTAGTTTTTGATTCACCAAAACATCCCAATTTTTTTGTGAATAATTAGTGGAACCCAAATACTTTTGTGGAAGTTTATCTTTATAGAGTGCCATTTTTACTGCTGGATTGGTAGTTCTCGTGGAAGATGATTGCAGACGACTACGGTCATTGGGGATACTCGAGGCTATTCACTGTTGAAGGAAGAGTTGCGGTTCTTGAGATTCTTGCTGGAATCTTTGCGAATTTTAGGTTGCGGTCTATGTAGGTTTTTTGCAGAAAATTCATTGCAGATTTCTCTATGTAATTATAAGTTGAGATTTGCATTATATAGTGAAATAAAAGTTTTTACCCAAAAGGGATTTTTTTCTAAAATTGTGCCTTTCCCGGCATGCTTTAGTTACTTAATGATTTGAATCATTTAGATGCATGTTTGGGGTTTAAGAAGATAAAATTGGTTTAAATAAATTGATTCTCATATTTGGTGCATAATAAATTTGGAAAAAGGTTGTCTTTAGATAAAACACACACAAAAGGGCCTTCTCAATAACCTTATTAATGTTAGATTATTGTTTTACTTTTCTAAGGGCATTGGAATGTTGTTTGGTTCCGAAGTTACTTAAATATTTGTATTTTTTTACCGCCTCTATTTCTATTTATATAGCATATCTCCATTTCTTAGTATTAGATATATTATATGTTGGAATTTATGGTAATTATTTAAGTTGATGAAATTATATTTTGTTCAACTTTAGGGTTCATTTAATATGGGATCTGCACGTCTTTTGAGATGGTTTGAAGGTATAACCCATTATCCTCCGTGAGGAGTATAACGTGGTATGCTCATATGTATAAAACTATAAATTAATAAATGAGAAATTCTAGTATAAATTACTCACTTGGAACCTGGTATTTGGTTAAAGTCTTATTTTAAAGCTCTTGTTACACATAGGAAGAATGTGAAAAAAGGGTATAGTATATTATAAACCATCTTGGCTTAAAAGCTTGGTGCCCCAAGGATATCCCAACTCTATGAAGAAGGGAGGACCTACATGGGCTCGGATTAACTTCCAAACCCATCTAATCTGGCTCAGCAGGTGATTGGGTCATGGGCCTTGGTTTGGGAAAACTATTAACTTTGGGGACTAAATTTTATTGGACTTTTAATTTAATTTATGGGTTTTATTTTCTAGCCTAATTTATTACTTCAGTTTCTAATTATTTTATCTCGCCAGTTATGACTGTGGAGATGTTTTATTTTAATAGTTTTATCCCAATAATTGTGACTATTGGAATATTTTCCAACCATTCTTAACCACCAATTATTTATTATAAATGGGTGGCTTTAGTTTCATTTTTAATTATTAGTTTTTCTTGCAACTTTTGTTTGGGTTGTCCCGTTTTTATGTCCAAAAGTAGAGTTTTTTCCATTTTTGGTTCGCCGAAAGACTTGTAACTTGGAGTGTTACTATTGTATGTTGTGAGTGTTGTATTGTGGGAGATCTTTGTCATTGAGTCCGTAGAGCACCAACGTGAGGCAAATATTATGTTAAGGTGAGCGTGTCCAATAGTTGCCTTAATCAAATATCATCTTAAGGTCAGAGTGAACTTCCACCACGAAGTAAACCTCTTGGATGCAAGTGGATATTCAAGAGAAATTTGAAAGTAAATGGTCCATTGAAAAATACAAAACTGGACTTGTAGCTAACGACTATAAGAAAATGGAAGGATTTGATTATTTTGATACTTACTCATCTGTTATGAGAATAATATTCATTCGAATGTTAATAGCTATTGCAGCGTTACATAATCTCAAGATACATCAAATGAATGTAAAATCACCATCTTTAATGGCGAGTTAAACGAAGAGAAACATACGTAACAACCACAAGAGTTAAAAGTTCCATAAAAAGAAAGGAAGTTTGTACACCTCTTAAATCCATTTATGGATTAAAACAATCACCTAAACAATGGCATGGAAAATCTCACAACATAATAACATAAAATGGATTTAAAATTAATGAGTCTAATAAATGTGTTTACATTAAAAACACTACAAGTGATTATGTCATTGTTTGTCTTTATGTAGATCATATGCTTACTACTGGAAATAATAAAGATATCATTAAATCTACTAAGATAATCTTGTCCAACTAATTGGATTTGAAAGATATGGGTATTGTTAATGTTATATTAGGAATTAAAATTTATAAAACATCAGATAAACTCTCATTATATTGAAGAGATATTTGATAAGTTTGGTAAATGCAGTGATAACATTCTATAACACCTATTTATCCAAATATTCATTTATATAAAAATACTGTAAATGGTATATCTCAATTGGAATACTCTCGAATCATCAGTAGTTTAATGTACTCAGCCAGATATTACTTACTCAGTTAACATAATGAGTAGGTATACAAGTAATCCCGGTGAAGACCATTGTAAAGCATAATAAGGTTTATTAGATATCTAAGATATATCATTAATAATGTATTTAACTACATCAAATATGTATACGTGTGTGTGTATATATATATATATATATATATATATATATATACTATATATACAAAAATGGCAAATGTTTTCTTATTGTCATTCTGAAAAGAAAATTTTAATCAATGAAAATAAATGTGGAAGGTATTGTAAAGATTAAAGGGAATCACCCAATGCAAATTTGACTTATATAGTAACTTTTCTTAATAAATGTTTTTTTCTTGAGTTGATTTATTACATGTGTGTATTACAATCTTTCACATGATATTTAAAGAAAATATGGGATGGTATATATTAACATTATAGCATTTGCACAAAAAATCTAATAGTTTATACTTGCTTCAAATATTTTTTAATCCAACAACATTATTTTTTTTATTCTTGAAAAAGATCAAATGAAAAATCTTTGCTTGACATGATTGGGAACTATATACCGGGTATTAATATAACTCTTTCTGTAAGTATCCTTCTAACTCTTTGATCTTCTTAATTCATATCAATGTAGATATGTTTGATTTATATGTGTTTGACCAAATTTCTAGGGGAATTTATTTTTTTATTTTTAGGCAAAATTTTATCTTCTACACCAACCATTCATAAATGTCGTCTATATGACCGTAAGCATGGCATTTAGAAAATTACAAATACATGTTAACAGAAGATCTACAAACAGCTCGTGCATCGCTCGGGTCAAAAATCTAATTTATGTATAAATGGTGTCTCTTAGTGTTGCTTTGCCACATGACTTAAAACTCTATGTGCAATTAAGAGAAAATACACTCACCCTTATTAGGCTCAACCCCATTCACATGCCCCTCCATCTGACTCTAAAATGCAAACTCCTTTTCACCTTCCATCAAATTTAATGAACATTTTCGTCTGCACTTTTTTCTATTGGGCAAGACATGTGATACATTTGAACCACTTCAAATTCTCAATTTTCGGACACTCATTATAGAACATGCATATTTCAAGTCATAGGGCACAACATATCTATATAACAATGTAGGCAACATATTTAAAAGTGTAATAAAACCATGCTTAGGAACTTAAATTAATGCTCAGTGATGTTTTTTTTTTAAATTTTAGTTTCTAAGAATAGCTTTACTACAAGAGTTGTATTACTTTATGGAGGTGATATCTATTTATACGGTTAAAATAATTTAGCATTGCATGCGTGATGAGTGTTTTGCACCAAATCTGTATTATCCAGGAGTTTTAAATTGTCTGCGCATTGAGACTAGTATTAACTATTAATTGGATCCGCCTAAAACATCTTCGCATAAATGAAAGAGAGATATTTGTGTCCTAAAAATAGGTCCTGCTCTGTGTCAATGTGTCATTATTTGAGATCCCCGGGTTGAAGCGGAAACAGGAGCAACGATACATTGGCCTGGATAAAATAAATAGAAAAAACAATGTCAGGAAGACATTTTGTCACTGTCACATTGGTTGGTGCATGGATCAAATGAGTTCCATTAAAATCATATTAAAAAACATCACCCAATGTGGCGAAGACTCATCACTCGGTTCCAAAACAAGGTTATAAAACTGGGTGTCCCTACTATTTAAAAAAAACATGAAATTTATCAAATCCATCACAGGTTGACCCACAATATTTTTGAAACACTTTACAGAAAATTGTAAATGCCCCATAAAATTAATAAAATGACTTGTAAAATGAGAATATGAGGAGAAAAATTATTCAAAAAATTTCTGAAGCACTAATAGCAGAAAACATATGAAATCTTCACACAAATATGTATTCAAATCTATATGGTTAATAGGAATGAAAAAAAAACTTTATGGTTAATAAATTTACCCAATTTCTTACCTCAGTAGACGGTGGTGGTGGCGGCGACAAAATCCTTGAAAAACTCCTTTGTCTATTATACCAAAAATTCTTCACATCATTATCCGTCCTTCCGAGCAAATACGTCGCAATCCGCGACCATTTATTCCCAAACTTCAGTTGAAGATCAATCACCACCCTCTCCTCCTCTGCCGAAAACTTCACCCGACTGCTTTGAAGTAAATAAAAGAAAAAAAAACATCATATGCATTTTCAACAAATGTACACATGCACAAACTAAAATCAAGAAAACCCAGGGATGAAACCAGGATTTAATCTTTGGTATATATCAACAAAAAACTATAAAATTTTTGAAAAACAAAGCAAATCTTTATTAAAAGGAATATCAAAACTTTATCAGAATTGCACTTCGTGTGTCTTCAAATCATGAAATCCATCGCTAATAACGAAACAATTTTTTTTTTTTTATGAAACAGTTTTTTGGTAACATTTTTTGGAAATGTTTGATTTTTTATTTTTTCCAAATAGGTATTTTATAAAGTCATTTTGTATAAAGTGTTACAAAAAACATTTATATTCTATTTTAAAAAAGTCAACTTTTTTTAAATAACGAAATAATCTTTTTTTTTTAAAACTTTTTTACAAAACATGTGTTTTAAAATAAGTTATATCCAACTATTTTGTAATAAAAAAATAATGTATTGGGAAATTGGTTTTTTGTATACTTTTTACAACAAAAGTTTATAAAAAACTATAGCTTGTTATCAAATTAGATGGTAATAATATTTTAGAGGGGCAAAAGAGTCATTTACTTTCCCTTCTAATTAGTGCCAAATGTGTTATTAACGGATTTCATTACAAATGGTCCTCAAATATTAATATAAGAAACAATGACACAATTAAAAATAAGGAAGAATAAGTGCACTCCAAATTACAAATAACTTTAAAAAGTTTGTAGAATGTATTAATTAAATAAACAAACTTGTGGGTGACAGAGGGAAAAAAAACTTACAAATGGCTTGCTTTATAGGAGGTTGTTTTTATTTTTTTTAGGATCAAATACCGAAAAGTCTCTCAAACATTTTTTTAATACACATTTAGTCCAATCCTTTTATTTTTTACCAAAAAGTCCCTTATTCTCATATCTTTAAAGGTGTGCGCCAGCGGTATGATAAAACTTTTTTGTCATGGTGAAGAACTTAAAAAGGCCTGAACTAAACGTGTATTAAAAAAAGTTCGAAAGACTATTTGATATATGCATTTTTTAAGCAGATAAAGAAGAAGAGGAGAAATTCGTTAAATAATTAAGATGCTGGAGAAGTAGTTGGGAAAAAAAGGGCTCTCACTTTATAGGCGGATGGACTCAGTTATAAATTGAAGACGTGTTGTAGAATAAAAGATAAATACCTATTCCATATTTTTAGACCTTATACTTTCGAAAGTGTACTCGTACTCATAGATACACACATATATCATAAAGCAGCAATAGAGAAATTCAGATCTTTGGGGGGGGGGGGGGGGGGGGGGGAAGTAGTGTTAATTTATAAAATAAAATAAAATAAAAACAGTGTTAAAATATATATTCAGTCCGTCCAAAATAAAAAATTCAGCGCACCCCTAATAGAATTTTTGATGATTTTTTTCAAAATAATTTAAATAATCTTAAGATAGTCTATTCTGACGCGAATTCCTGGATCCGCCACTGCCACTGGGAGCCCCTACGTGGCTTCGTGATCATCAATATCTATTTACATGTTACATATACAGGAAGATATATACCAACACACACATGCGTATATAAAACAAATTTGAGAGAGATGGTGTGAAAACAATACTTTTTTAAGTTGGGTCGAAGTTTATTGAACCATCGGACGCGACAAGAATTTCCAGTACGTTGTAAGAGGCCTTTGGATCGAATGGAGCTCCAGTATCTGGGGCCATATTTGTTGACATGATTAATGAGCACCTCATCTTCTTCTGCTTTCCATGGCCCTTTTCTTATTTCTCCGATTTCACCAACTAACAATCTATTCGCTTCCATTCAATCACAAATGCATAGATTTTTGTATGCCTTTGTTTTTGTTTCGTCAAACCGTCTACAAAAGTAAATATGTAACTCAGCCCTTACATATTTCTAAAGCATTAAAACAAAGAATTAAAACATGCCATCTATATTATACCTCTAATAAAGTTGTATTAGAGGTATAAATGCAATTTATTATCAACCCTTGCATCTCCTTACGCAATTCGATGGACCTTACACCTTCATTTTCCTTCCAAACGTCTGTTCCAAAGTAGACCTTATATATCCCTAATCCCCTCCAAACGTTGCATAGAATGGAATTTGTAAAGCTATCTCCAGATTAATAAATTTTTTTAATAAAAAAATTGTTTTAATAGAAAATAATATTTTTAATAAATTTAAAAAAATGCATTGTTAAATTTTTTTATTTTAATATACAAATTATATATATTTTAAAAAAAAAACTGTTTTAAAAAATAAAAGTTAGTATAAACGAAAAAATCTTTTTTTTTTTTTTGCATTTTAAACAGTTTTAAGAAATACAAAAAATATTTTAAATATTCTAAAATAAAAAAAAATAATAAGTTTAAAAATAAGGGGTGCCACTAGCGCGGACATTTAAAAATAAGAGAATATTGAATAAATGGGTGTTTGAGGGACTAAATGGGATAAAAATAATAATAATAAACAAATTCTTATTAAAATAGTTTTTTGAAAACTTAAACAGCTTTAAGAAATACAAAAAGTATTTTAACTGATTTAAAAAAAATGAAGTTTAAAAATAAGGGGTGTCGCTGGCGCGGACCTTTAAAAATAAGAGAATATTACGTAAATAGGTGTTTGAGGGACTAAATGAGTTAAACATAATAAATTTTTTTTATTAGAATTGGTTTTTAACTTAAACAGTTTTACGAAATAAAAAAACTATTTTCAATATTGTAAAATTAAAAAAAAATTAAGTTTAAAAATAAGGGGTGCCGCTGGCGTAGATCTTTAAAAATAAGAGAATATTGAGTAAATGAGTGTTTGGGAAACTAAATGAGTTAAAAATATATTTTTTTAAAAATTCTTATTAAAATTGTTTTGTTTTAAAAAAATATATTTTTATTTAAAATAGGAATTTATATTTTTTTTGAAAAAAATTGTTTAAAAAAATAAAGTGCTAACTAGATAAATGAGGTGCCAATTATACAAATAAGGACAAATGAGGTTGCCAACTAGACAACCCGGTACTAGCTCCCGGGTTGTCTTGTATTATTCCATTAAATATGGGTGCTGGTAAGGGTAGGGCCATCTCAAGCAAAATTAGGGCCCTAGGCTAGAAATTAATATGGGATCCTTTTTTTATAAAAATTATTATATTATATTAAATATATGTTACATTTTCTCAATAATTGTTTTTATTAAATAGATTAATTAAAATTTATTTTTCTTTCTTTTTGAGATGGAAAATCATGAATTATATTTTTGTATTCAGGTTTGCTACGATATTTTTTTAAATGGATAATATAGCTAACCCATTTAATCTTTCTTACGACATAGTCGATCTTCTAATTATTTCACATAAACAAACAAATACTATTATAGAACAATAGAACCTGGTAACACTGATGTATATTAAATCTGATTATCCAAACAACAAACTTCTCCAATTGAAAAAATAAATTTTCACTTTCAATATGTCAACATTTAAAAACATATTAATAATATAATCACTTAAGTTTAAACAATTTCATAAGATAAAAGAGAGAAAAAAATTAAATAAAATATAATAACATTAATAATATAATATACATATAGTATATATATATAAAACAAACCTTGTATGGGAGAAGTTTTATAGAGTCACCAGATCTTTTTTTTAATGCGTTGTGCATATTCTTTTTTTTGTATATCAAGATAATCTTGCCAAGTTGAAATTTTTTGTAAAGAGTTTTTGTGCAAATAAAATGAAACGGAGAGAGAGAGAGAGAGATGAACAGATGGTAGAGAGAGAGAGAGAGAGAGATATGAAACGATTGGTACTTAAAACAAAGATTAATGGGTTTAGTTAGTGGGTTATTTTTAATAGCCTTGAAAATAAGAAGTGTTTTTACTTTTTTCCATGGGTATATTTATTTATATGTAATATAATAAACAGTTATTAAACTTAGGGGCCCTTAAATATGGTGGGGCCCTAGGCGATGGGTAAGGGACCTTCTAGTTTTTAGTTTGAGCCCTTTGGTTATGTTAAAATTTAACTCCTATATTATTGTCAAGTTAATTAGTAAGGGCACTTTTTTTAAAATTTTAAAACCCTAAAATATTCTTAAATTCTGAACTTCTCTCTCTTTCGGCTCTGAACTCTCATCCCCATTTGTTCAAGACTCCATGGTCTCTGCTTTTCTTCTCTCTCTGTGTATACACACACACACACAATAGTTTAGTTTTTTTATTACAAAGTTACCACAATCAATAAATCCCTCATTATACATGTGGGTACCTCGATTAACTATTCTGGCCCAGATGAGTAGCCCGATTAAGTTCTGTCCAATGTCTAAAGGCCTCGTGCATAACTAATTCAGTTATGACCCATTCAACCCCTAAAATCTCTCGAGAGATATTCTAGGGATCATGGGTTAACGTGGAGGAGTCCAATACCTCCACTCTCCGAGAAATTACATGTATATATTAAACCCTCAGCCCGGGGCAAAGGGCACGTAATTGTAAACACTCCCCCGGAGTAAAGAGAAATAAGAAACAGAGATCACCACCATGGACGTAGGCCATTTTATCGAACCACGTATATCTTGTGTCATGTGTGATTGTAGTTATTTGTGTTCTTCATGTGTCATGTGTGATTGTAGTTATTTGTGTTCTTCATCTATTCTGCTGATCGTATTTGCTTATTATTTTTGTGTTGAGATTTATTGTCACCACAATTGGCGCCGTTTGTGGGAAGAGATTGTTTTTTCTTTGAAGAAATCCTTCACCATCAAGAAACCAAAATGTCTGGTCACAGCGGTAATTCCCTTTAAGCAGGGGATATTCAAGAGCAACCCATTCCTCTAAGGGTTAGATCCGAAGTTCGACGTTCAAACCCAAGGCCTCGCCCATAACGATAGGCCTCAGAAGAGAGCCAGAACTAGCAAGGTCGACGCAAGTTTCCAGGTTGATGGATGCCTACGAGGCTAAACTCCAAGAGCAAGAGGAAGCTACTTGTAAGTAGGGAGCTGAGAACGCTCGCCTCAAGAGAAAACTGGAAAAGATGGAGAGATAACTCCATCCAAGCACGAGACAACGTCACTATCACACTCCTAGACCTCAGGCGAGCAAGTCTCGTAGCCGAGGAAGGAATCCAAGATATGGGCCTTAAAAAATCGAGGGACATAGGTCAGATGACGACTTATCCGAGCAACATCAATCAGCTCGCCGTTATAGGAGACCAGGCCGAGGTAACGATGACATACGAAATTTGGTTCGAAGAGAAATGGACCAACACCCAGCGCATCGGTGTGTTAGGTCGACTAAAGAACTGGCCAGGTGAGCTCCCAGGACCCAGATGAAATCCACCTTCTCAAGGGAGATAGAAGAAGAAGAAGAAGAAGAAGAAGAAGACAAAGAAGAAGACCCTAAGAAGTTCGCAATGCCTATGTTTATGAGCTACGGTGGAAAGACCGACCATATCGACCATGTTAGGCAGTATAGGCAGCCTAGGAACCGTTGGAATTATAGGGACGCATTAATGTGCAAGATCTTTCTGACGAGGTTATACGATGTGGCCCAAAAGTGGTTTGAGAGACTACCTCACCGATCCATCAGGAACTTCGAGTCCCTAGCAGAGCTCTTCACAGCTCGCTTCATTACCAGCATCTCCCACCCGAAGAGGATGGATTCTTTGTTGACAATAAAGAAAATGACCCGGGAGAGCCTCAAGGATGACGCGAAGAGAAATTGGGAGCTATTCAAAGAGGTGGAGGACTGCTCAGAGCAGGTCTCCGTGGCGTCCTTTAAGATTGGTTTTGTAAAAGGAAAATAATCCCAAAGGGTGGTTTTTCGCAAACTTCCATTTTTAAACCAATTTTAGTTCGTCCCTAAAATATGTAACTACGTGTCAATACAAATAAGATATAACACGCGAAACAATAATTTAGGAAAAATCCCCGAAGGGAAAAACCTTTTATTTCTAGAATTTTGAAAAGTTTACAAGACCATTGACTTACATACAACCTGATAATTTCCCACAAGTGCAACGCACGGTGTCTTCATCAAACCTTTAAAGCAACGGCTAGAAATCGTAGTGGTTCACGCGCAGCTATACCACAAGGACCGCAGCTCAAAAAATTCCATAGAGACTCCCTCCATAATAGCACGTAGCTCTCGGTTGTAGAGATCTCCTCACAAAGGATGAACATAAGAAAAGTAGTGTTCTTGAACACCAAAACAATTCATCAAAGCATATGGGGTTTTTGTGAATTGAAAATAGAAGGGGATTAAACCATAAACGAAGAAGTCAAAAGGATTTTGCAGTTTCGCTGTTTTCCGTCTTTCAAAATGCTGGGACTTCTTAATGAAAACGAAACCATTTAATGAGTATTTATACAAAATCATGCTGCCTCGGTATATGAGCTCGTTCGAACGAGAAAGAGATCTTGCTCGAACGACATACGCGTGTCGTTCAAGCGACATTGCGTGACAATGCAATGTCGTTTGAACGACAGAGCAATGTCGTTTGAACGACTATTACGTCAAAAAATATTATTTTTAATGTCCGCTCCAATACTTAGACAAAATACTCATTCTCAAATTTTGACGAAAAAGTGCGCTCCAACACTTAGAAAATATTTTGTAAAAATATCCCAAAAGCTCTAAGTGTAAAGTTAAGGTATTAAAAACATAACCTTACCAAACTAAACTTTGGAGAGTCTTTTTGATGAAGAACTTGATATTCGGATCTGTCTTTGATGCTTGAATGTTCTTCGACGGTGTAGCGGTATACGACATATTAAATTGATAACGGACTTATAAAATAATGTCCTTACAAATCTCCCCTTATGTCTATGTCGGTACATACATAAAAACATCTGAATTATCAAATACCAAAAAAGCCTATACAAATCTACCCACCCATGAATAAATTTGCATGATCTCAAACTTTCCTTCAAAACTCTTCAACTTCAAATTTCAAAGATTTTCTCATCAGGGTGTGCAACATAATGATCTTCAATCTTTGTATCTACACACATGAGACAAAGCAAATACCTTTGTGACACATCAAGTTTGAAATGATATAAGAATAAATCAGTAATAAATAAAATCTCCCCATTGTAAACTCCCCCATAACATGATAATTCTTTCTCCCCCTTTTTATGATGCCCTTAAACATCCATATCTAGCCTTCTTTCACTGTTTTGACTTCTCTTTCGTACCACTTGCATTTCGGGCCTAAAATTATGGAACGTGAAGTCATTGAGGCAGATTCGGGACACTTGATGGAGATGATGAATGCATGATTCCAAGAATTTGGATTGAGACCGTCGTATGAGATCGTGCAGAGACGTGTCAAATGTAGCGGCGTACGACATATACAAATCTAAGATAACGGACATGAGAAATATGTCCTTACAAATCTCTCCCTATGTCTATGCCGGTACATACATAAAAATCTTGAAAACTCCCCAAAACAAATGACATATAACATAATATCCCCATTAAACCCTCGAACTGAGAATACTAAATGACATGTCTTCAATAAAACTTCAAAATCTTCAAATCTTCAACATTCTAGAAACTCCCAAAGCTTTTCACATCAGGGTGTGCAATCCAATAGATATCGACTTTGTACCTAAACATATGAGATAAAGAAAATACCCGTGACACGCAACAATTTGATTTATAACGATATGCAAAGATCAAATATCAATTAAGTTTAAGCAAATCATAGATAAATCATTCTCCCTCATTCTCCCCCATAATTCATTCTCCCCATTTTTATGATGTCCCCAAATAGACAGATATGAGAAGCATAAATATGGAAAATGTCACAAAAAAAGTTTTTTTTTTTTAATTTTTCAAATTTTTACTCAAAATATACAACAAAAATCAAAGAATCTTCTATTTTTGAATTTTTCAAAATTTGTACACAATATGTATACAAAAAGAATTCACACCATGAAAGAAAACAAAAACAACCAAGTTGATGATAGCGTAAATGTAGGGGTGTGAACACATTCGATAGGTAACTAAACTCAATCAATCACATGTGCACGATGCATACGTGTACTCTTAACGAATGAACATCAAAAGTATCCTTAGGTGTAAAAATTATTGAATTTAGATGACATCTTCTTAATCAAGTCAACAAATCAAAGTAAAACTGATTTCCACACCAATAACGTCCAAAACTATTTAGCACTTTTTCAAGATTTTCAAGGACATGCAAACCCGTTTATATTTTCCAACCAAACTCCCTCGGATATATATATATTTTTTTGAGGTGCTAAAAAAAATTCTCAAACTTTGGAGAATTGATGGTGAAACCTAATGGCCCATATTTGGCATGTATTTCTTTTTATTGCCTTCAAATTTTTTCGGTCTCTTTTAACCTCTTTGGACCCCGGATAATAAAATTCCTTAATTTTTTAGGTCTGTTTTAACGGTGGCTTTAGCACAAAGGATAGATAATTACCTTTCGTAGCCCCTCCCCATTTTTAAAATATCATACAGACTCACCAAAACGGTTTTTACATGCACACCTTTCTTATCTAGTTTTATCACGCTTGGTTCGTTTTAAGGACATGATTGAAGTGAAAACACCCAACCAACATGTGATAAGACAAGTACAAAAATCAAACAAATCTGTGCATGTGTGCAATAAAGGAAATCATGAGTCAAACATGTAGGAAGTAACACTAAATTACATCTTAATGACTCCAAACAATATAAAGCATATTGATGACAAGATATATTGTCTCGAAACACTGTCAAATAGTTACATGAATAAATGGAATGAAATTGTGACTTGTCTATCTTAAATGTTCATCCATAAAAGGTGTAAATACAAAAATCTTTTTGTTCTTTTCTAAATTTTTTATTAAATCTTTTTGATTTTTTTTCAAATAATTTTATCAAAATAAAATCTTTTTGTATTTTTCAATTAAATTTATCAAAATAAAATCTAAAAGCAAAAATTTATACAAACAAGATACATACTAGCAATAGGCAAATAATGTCGACATGAAAATCATCCCATGCTAGTAAGCAAGTTAAACCTCAATCATTAGGTGCGGAGGGGTTTCAAAAGGTGGTAACAACTTATGAAAAACCTTCGTTAAATCTTGTGAAGTGTTGACCAAAAACTTTACTTGCTCACCTAAATGTGCAAACTCCTTTCTTAAAAACTCCTTCTCTCCTAAATTTCTATTATACTTCTTCGTTTTCAAGGTCTCGGTGTACAAATCTCTAAACGCTTTTTGGAGCTCACTTTCATCTCCACTTTCACTCTCGCATTTTTCTTCACTTGAAGAACTCAAAACATCACAATCGCATTCATGAGCACAATTGTGGGACAAAGAGGGTGTGCTCACACAACTCGAAAAAACAATAGACTTCTCACCACTAGTCTTATCATTCTCACTTTCACTACTATCACTAAGTGTGGCGGGCATGGCTACATTCTTTCCTTTCTTTCTAAGCCACGCAGGACACTCAAATGACTTATTCCCCTTACCCCACATTCAAAACAAGTCACGTTCTCAAACTCCTCCTCACACTCCTTATCCGAGTCACTCTATTTTTCCCTCTCACTTCTTTCTTTTTCCTTTCCTTTCTTTTTATTTTTATCAAAAAATCTATTTTCATTGAAAGAATTTTCTTTAGAAATTTTGAGAAACTTTTTTGAAATTTTTCGCAAATAAGGCCAAATCATCAACGTCTCCCTCATAATCGGACTCACAAAATTTTTCTTTCTTTTTCTTAAAATGAGTTTTTAAAGCAACGCCTCTATCCTTAGCCTTAATGGTTTGGGAAAACATGTCAATCTCGTAGGTTTGAAGATCTCCTACAAGTTCTTCCAACTTAAGTGATTTCAAATTAAAACTTGTGTTAACAATGTCCGACAAACGTGCATAAAAATCATCAAAGCATTCAGACTCGAACATGGTGATAGTCTCAAATTGGGTGGTCAAATTTTGTAACTTTGATTCTTTAATCGCGTTCGTACCCTACTTTGTCAGTTTCAAAACATCCCATACCTCTTTAGACGTGGTGCACATCATAATTTGGCGGAACTCATCGGGAGTGATAGCTCCAGAAATTGCACTCAGACCACGAGAATTAAAATTAGAAATTTTAAAATCATCCAAATTAAAACTTGTGTTAACAATGTCCGACAAACGTGCATAAAAATCATCAAAGCATTCAGACTCGAACATGGTGATAGTCTCAAATTGGGTGGTCAAATTTTGTAACTTTGATTCTTTAATCGCGTTCGTACCCTACTGTGTCAGTTTCAAAACATCCCATACCTCTTTAGACGTGGTGCACATCATAATTTGGCGGAACTCATCGGGAGTGACAGCTCCAGAAATTGCACTCAGACCACGAGAATTAAAATTAGACATTTTAAAATCATCTTGAGTCCAGGCTGACACAGGTTTTAAAGAGGTGATATTATCAATGGTGACTGTGGGAGGTGTCCACCCAATTTCACAAAGCAACTAAACACGCTCGTCAATGGATTTTAAACAAGATTTCATACGAGCTTTCCAATAGGCATAATTAGACCCGTAAAAAATTGGCATCATATTAAATGAATGTTCCATAGGAAAAAATGTGAATAAACACAAAATAGATTTTTTTAAAAAATCAATATCACACTATTTTGCGGAAAATAGGAATACGCGATGAAATAGCGCAACCCGCACTGATACCAATTTGAAAAGTGCGAAAACGCGGTGTGTGATATCTAATAAAAAATTATTCGCAAGTTTCCAAGTAAACCATTTTTTAATTAGAGTCTATTTTTGAACCAAATAAATATAGCCCCTAAACATGCGTTAAAATTAAGAAGATATTTAATTGAACACAGTATTTCAATTAAATCATCAAAACATGCATCTAGATGATTTATTAAATAACATAAAGTATGTGACACAACATATCAGGAAAAATCCCCGTAGGGCAAAACCATATTATTTTAAGTATAATTTGTAAAGAACGGTTACACGGATTATAATGAAAATAAGTTTGACATACGAAATACCCGCAGGTGTCAGTTTCTATATCGTCAGCTGGAATCTCCAGCGAGAATTCCAGATGGGCAGCAATGAAGAAGATACCGGCTTCTCCACAAAATACTCCTCAATGAGTAGAATAGATCATTTCAAGGTTTATGTTGTGCACGTCAAATGGAAGAGAAGTGTCCATTTATAAGGGAAGATTAAAGCTCAAAAAACATGTTTAGGAAAACATAGAGGAAGAAGGGACGGATTTTGCTTAACATGTTTCAAAAGTGGTTTAAAGTGGTGACAGGATTTGACACAAAAATCATGCCAGCAACAGGTACCCTGAACCGGTTCGGGTGTACCGTAAACCGGTTCGCCCCCCGAATCGGTTTGGCCTGGGTTCGCGAAAAATCGCTGGAACATGGGGCTGAACACTTAGCATTTTTCATGGATTTTTCTTGGATTTTTCTCCATTTTCAAAGGGCCATAACTTCTTCACCGTAGCTCACATTGAGGTGTCATTTCTTCCAGTATCTTTGTTGCGGCGAGATCTTCAACTTTCTAGTTGACTAGACCTTTGGACAGTGGCTATAAAATTACCAAAATTACCTTAAACATCCATGTCTAGCCTTCTTTCACTGTTTTGACTTCTCTTTCGTACCACTTGCATTTCAGGCCTAAAATTATGGAACGTGAAATCATTGAGGCAGATGTGGGACACTTGATGGAGATGATGAATGCATGATTCCTGAAATTCGGATTGAGACCGTCGTATGAGTTCGTGCAGAGACGTGCCAAATGTAGCAGCGTACGACATATACAAATATAAGATAATGAACATGAGAAATATATCCTTACAAATCAAATAGTCACATGGATAAATGGAATGAAATTGTGACTTGGTGATCCTAAGTGTTCATCCATAAATGGTGCAAACAAAATACAAAACTCTTTTTGGATTTTTTAAAAAATTTATCTAAATAAAATCTTTTAGTATTTTTCAAAATTTGTCAAAAAAAAAAATTTATACAAAAATTACTTGTCACAACGCTAACAAACATAAATATCATGAAAGAAAAAACTATCGTATGACAAACATGCGAACACAATCATCTACATGATATAGCAAGAGAAGAATCATGTGCAAGCAAACGGGAATCAACATGTCTACCATCTAGTGCCTTTAAAAGTGATTTCCTGACCCCAAACATATGTGAAATGACGTGTGGGGGCTTTAGGAACCACGTGAACACTAGACAAAAACTTCTTAGAACTTCTCCCAAGATCAAAACATAGGTGACCTTTCCTACCACAATATGAACATGTGTAAACGGGTGGAATAACGCCTATGGGTTGACCTTGTTTGATGTCCTTAGGAATGGTTGACCCTCTAAAACAAATAACGGTTTTGGCTTTAGCAACGGAAGCCTTAGGACATGAAGATCTATTACCACCACTATCAAACCTACTTGAGTTTGTCAAATCATTTTCAACTTCAAAATTTTTTCTCAAGCAAAGAATTAGACTCTTCCAAAGATAAGGATTTCTTTTTCAAATTTTCAATTAAACTTGACAGTTTATCGCGATCCCCCTCAATTAAAACAAACTTATCCCTAAGAGTCTTTTCACGAGCCGTAAAATCATCGATTAATATTTTATCCTCGACGGCACAAACCAGAACCCTATTATTTTTTAAGTCCTCCAATTCCTTCTCTAAAACTAGGACTCTCTCATCACTCGCCTTTTTGGCAATTTTTAAAGAATCAAAATCAATACACAAATTACCAAAGTGCTCATGACAAATATCACTTTGAGTTTGAAACACTTGCAAATATTCATTCTTACTTTTAAAGAGAGAATTTTCTTTTTTCAAAACTTTAATTCTTTTGCAATGTTTCAAATTCAAACTTTAAAATTTTTAGCATGGTCATGAACTTTAACAAACTCATCTCAATTAACACAGTCAATAACATAAGGATCCATAGATTAAAACAAATCAGGAGAGGAACGCAAATAACCACAAAAAAATGCACTACAAGATCTACATAGTAAATTAGTGCAATAGGCTCTGATACCAATTTGTAAAGGGAAAATAATCCCAAAGGGTGGTTTTCAGAAACTTCCAATTTCAAATCAATTTTAGTTCATTCCTAAAACATGGAACTACGTGTCAATACAAATAAGATATAGCATGCGACACAATAATTCAGGAAAAATTCCCGAAGGGAAAAACCTTTTATTTCTAGTACTTTGAAAAGTTTACAAGACCATTGACTTACATAAAATCTGATAGTCGCCCACAATTGTAACACGGTGTCTTCGTCAAACCTTCAAAGCAACGGCTATAAATCTGCAGTGGTTCACGCACAGCTATACCACAAGGACCGCAGCCCAAAAAACTCCGTGGAGACTCCCTCCACAATAGCATCCAGCTCTCGGTTGTAGAGATCTCCGCACAAAGGATGAACAAAAGAAAAGAAGTGTTCTTGAATACCAAAACAATTCACCAAAGTATATGGGATTTTTGTGAATTGAAAACAAAAAGGGATTAAGCCCTAAACGAAGAAGTCAAAAGGATTCTGCAGTTTTGCAGTTTTCTATCTTTCAAAACGCTGGGACTTCTCAATGAAAACAAAACCATTTAATGAGTATTTATACAAAATTGTGCCGCCTCGGTATACGATATCGTTCAAACGAGAAAGAGATCTCGCGCGAACGACATACGCATGTCATTCACGCGACAATGCAATGTCGTTCCAACGACAGAGCAAAGTCGTTTGAATGACTTTTATGTCAAAAAATATTATTTTTAATGTACGCTCCAATACTTAGAAAAAAATACTCACTCTCAAATTTTGACGAAAAAGTCTGCTCCAACACTTAGAAAATATTTTGTAAAAATAGCTCTAAAGCACTATGTGTATAAAGTTAAGGTATTAAAAACATAACCTTACCAAAGTAAACTTTGCGTAGTCTTTTTGATAAAGAACTTTATATTCGGATCCGTCGTTGATGCTTGAATGTTCTAGAATTACTTACATGAACAACTTACACTTGAGCCGATACAAGCATGCACCAGAGAAACTTTTAAAGTCGCGTCAAGTTTTTAGCGTCGTTGCTGACGATTTGGTAGGCATTTAGGTTAGGTTGAATTAATAAAAAATTTAACTCTAATTCTTAAAAAAAGGCCAAAAAAATCATAAAATCAAAAATTCAAAAAAATTCAAATAAAATTATATAGAATCTTTTAAATCCTTACACGCAATCTCCTCAATCCACTCCTACCAGAATTCACGAGAATCCCGTTGTTGAGTACGATCGTGATAGCCCACACCCCCAAATGCTTTACATTTTGGGGTTCCACCTGGTACACCGCCCAACTCCATCATGAGTTCCCCTCTTAGTCACACACCTAGTGAGGCCAACGAGGAATTTGAATCGTTAAGAGAGAGCGCAATATCAGATCACGTTAGTTACGGTACGGGTGAGGTTGAGTTACCATATCTCCTTATATGAGACCTCTTATATCCCAAGCGAACCCTCAATCTGGGATGCATTATATTCATGTATAATGCAGGGCAATTCCGTTTTTGCATGGATGAGTTACCAGATTCTTCCCACCTTCCCTGACTTGGAGTTAGAAAAATCATACCTCCACATCCGCGAGTTCAAAGAGGCGTGTGAAACTTTTAGCGATCAAACGTGCACCCAAAACATCAATCGTCTAAAACGTTTTTCCTTCTCCCTGAAGGACAAGTCCAAGACTTGGCTGTGGTATTTGGCACCAAACTCTATAGGAACAAGGAGATATCTGCAAGCTAAGTTTATCTTGAAATTATTTCCCCTACATCGAACCAACCCCATAAAAGCTCAAATTCAAACGTTTAAATAACATGATAATGAGCCTTTAGATAAATGTTGTGATTGGTTTAACAAGTTTCTTAATATGTGACCACACCATGGATTTGATAAGTGGAGACTTATCTCCTTTATTCATCACACGCTCAAATTATGTTCCTAATAACTCGTGGAAACTATGTGCCAAGGGCAATTTATAGTGTTGGATGAGGACAATGCCAAGGCTAATCTTAAGTATGTCGCCGAGACTACATAAGCGTGGGACATCCGATCCAAATGCCCAAGCCTAGCCTTAACAAATGTCCACACTTCTGTAAGTGTCTGAACTCTATTAGTTAGACAAAGAAGTCGACTTGAAACTTCAAATCAACCATCTTGTTAAAAGATTGGAAGACGTAGTCGAATCCCGAGGAAGACAAACATCCATCTCCACTTGAGAAGAGATAGAGGAGATGTGCGGTATTTACGAGATGGGGCATTCAATGAAGGAATGCTCAACGATACCTACCTACAAAGTTATGCTTCAAGAGAAAGTGGAAATAGCATGAGATTTTAAGGGTAATTTTAATTCCCTTCACGGATATTCTTATAAACCTTCGTAGAGGAACCATCCCGGTTTTAGTTGTGGGTACCAACATGCTGTGTTGAATCCTAGTTCACACATTGCCCCTCCTCCACCACCGCCTCGACATCTCAAACAAGCTACACACATGCAAGCAGTGCATCCGACAACCAATATAACCCCATTATGGAGAAATATCGAGTTTACTTTGAACCAATTTATGCAAACTCAATCGACAACCAACGCTCAAAATGCCAGAATGTTTGCCAAAATATATACGAATATTTCTAGATTGTAATATTCCTTGAGTGTCCAAGAGAAGGGTAAGTTTCCCGCCCAGGGCCAAAAACCCCCTCATGGTCAAAACTATGTTATCTCTAACCTCGATAAGTATCAAGAGCAATGTAGTGAGGTAACCACTCTATGTAGTGGGAGAGTCGTTGACTTGTCACCTCCTCCACACGACGAGCAAAATGACAAGGAGATTTTTCCCGACACAAAAGAGGCTGAAGATGTCCCTTTGAGAAAGAGTGATAATAATGACACAGTTAGGCCAGAGGTGGTTTTAAAACTTCCCATTACTACTCCACACCCTCAACGGTTGGTCTCTCACTCCAAAGAGACCTCCCTTGACCACGTCCTAGACGCTATCTAGAAATTAAATGTTAATTTAGCTTTTCTCAAGACCATAAAGCAAATTCCCACTTACTCTAAGTTTCTAAAGGACTTACTCACGCTGAAACGTAGGCTAAAGGTAAACAAAAATATGTTCTTGGCACAGAACGTCAGTGCAGTACTGCTGAGTGACCTTCCATCAAAATTTAAAGATTCGGGTGCCCTAACCATTTCGTGCATTATGGGGAAGGACCAAATTGAGAGAGCATCAATGGATCAAGGGGCGAGTGTTAACATTCTCCCCTACTCCATCTATAAGCAATTAGAATTTGGGGAGCTTAAGACCATAAAGATAACGCTCTAGTTAGCGAATCATTCTTTGAAGATACCTCCTAGGATTGTTGAGGATGTGATCATCCAAGTTGACACTTTCTACTTACTGGTGGATTTTGACATTTGGGAAAAGGAACCCTCCTCTATCTAAAGTAACCATGTTCCCATGATACTTGGCTGCCCATTCTTAACTACATCTAACGCAATGATTAACACACGCAACAGGAAAATACAACTCACATTCGGGAAACTGACTCTTGAAACAAACATCTTCAACATCACCAAGTACGAGGGTGATGACGACAAATTATGAGAAATGGATCTTACGAGACAGTACATGAGCTCGTTGAGAGGAATCACATGAGAGAGCCATTAGGGGTGTGTTTTGTTACCTAAAGGGAGAGCGATAATTCTGACATCGAGCGAGAGGTAGAAGATGTGTGTTTAGTGACTGCAATTGAGAGAGAGAGGGTACACGGAGGCATGAATGAGAGAGAGAATCCTGATGAGAGTATGAGAAAGGATTTGGAGGTCGAGCAAGAAGAGAGTTAGGGGATATGAGCCTAGAGGACTTTGAGAAAGAATTCAGACCGTTGGAAGAGAGCCTCACTATTGAACTCCAAACTTTATTGGACTCATTTAGCCACTTAGAAGAGAATGAATGGAAAGATAGGATATATTAATTCCTTCTTCGTGACCAACCACCCATGCCACTTGAGTTCTCGAATGCGATCGAGGGAAGACCTAGTGTTTTGTCTGATTTAGAGCCCGACACATGCGATTTTGAACCTCAGGGGAATCTAGGTTTAACATGTCCTTCCAATTTTCATAGAGATGTTCCCTTTAAGTCGGGACAAGTATGTTGCGATTCGATTGGGAACCACAAGGGTATCACTCACGTTATCATCATGAACCTCAAGGTGTTCCCCTTATATATGGGGCCGGTACCCACTTGTTTCGATTATTGGTTTACGATGCGAGGAAGAGGGAGACAAGGAGAGCATCGGACCCCGTGCGTGGGGTCGAATGTGTTTTTACAAGGGAGAGCGAGGTCATCACACCCCCTACGTGTATGGGGTGATCCATGTGTATATTAGTGAGTAAATTTAGTTTTAGGATAGTTTAGAGGTCCTTAGAGGTCACGAGTTAGGAAAGTTTTGAGCACCACATTGGGTTTCCATGCACAGGAGTGCGTACGCACATTTCGAGAATGAGGTTGAGGTGTCTCGAGGTCCCGAGTGTTTAGGGAGTCTTGATATACTTTATAGAGAAGACATTGAGGGTTAGAACACTTAGAATGGAAAAAATATAGCTTATTTGAAGTTTGAGGTAGCGAGTTTGGCCGAATCGCAGGCCGAACCGGTTCACCTACACACTCGAACCGGTTCGAATGACCTGATGACAAATTCTCCCCCGAGTTGTGTTTTCCCACCAAATTCAGTCACTCTTTTCCCCTTTTCACCCGTGATCCAACACCACTGGCCCTTAAAATTAGCTCATCTGTTGTGATGTTTTGTTGCTCCTTCTTTATGTAGTTATTTTATGCTTTATCGTTTCATCATTGCAAGAACTATGTAATTTATCCTTTACCGCCTTGTAATAAATTGTAACGAAAATGAAAAATTTGCATTTTAAATATTTGGTTGTTTTATTCTCTCACTTATTATTTTTTCTTATTTATCTTTTAGTCCTTTTGATTGAGGACAATGCAAAAGTCTAAGTTATGGGGGTGACAAGTGCATATTTCTAAAACTTTACAAATTTTTAAAATGCCCTAAAATAAAAAAGTAGAAAATTTCAAAAATTCCCCCCCCCCCACACAAAAAAAAATGAAAATCTCCGAAAAAGTCAAATATATTTTTCTTCAAAATAAATAAAAATTGAAATTCAAAACCTTCAAAAAGGTCGCAAAATTTTGTTTAGAGTCTCAATTTGAAAATTTTTAAGTACTAAGAAGAAATTGACCAAAGATGAAATTAAACGAAAGTTGATTTAACGAATAAGTGGGAAGATTAATAAACCCGGTGAGATTTGGAGCCTATCATTATTTTTTGAGAAATTAAATCAATCATAGTTATAATTAACTCAATGTTCGATTCAGTTTTAATTAAGTTGTTGAAGATCTCGAATTTTTATTTTGATCAGTTACGGGAAACGAGTGAAATGTTGTCTTGAAAAATGCGCTAAAATATCTCTAAATTAATTATAATCTCGAGACGCATATGGTAAAATAATTAGTAATTCGAATATATGAAGTTAGGCCATCGTTTGTTACCTAAAAATAGTAGCCATAAAAACGTGTGAAAAAATACCCCTTTTTGCTAACCCAATTGAGCCAAATAAATTTCTCAATTTCGTTTGATAACCCCAAAAGCCCATTTAGCTCGGAGTTGTGAAAATCAGAAAATTCATCCGAGAAGTCCAAATGGTGCAATAAAGAGGGGCAATAAAAAAAATATAAGAAAAATGCGCAACAAAAAAAAGAAAACAAAAAAAATTAAAAAAAGAAAAGAAAAAGAAAAGAAAAAGAGAAAAAGCCCGAAAAAGCGCCAAAGGACATAGTAAGCACAACTTTCCAACTCCGAAATTTCCTAACAATTTCTATATTTTCCAATACACCTTACATCCCAAAAAAGTCCTAACTGAGTCCGAATAACAAAATTAATTACTGCGTGGAGAGCCTCAGACACGAAAAGATAATAAAAGATATTGATTGGTGTGAATAAGAACCGAATTTTTTCGTATTCCGATGATGAGATCATTTCACCACAAAAATTCCGTCTTTCAAATTTGTGTGCATGAATTTGTGTTCCATTATATTTACTCTTATAAATCACGCATACCGAGAGAAATAGCCACATTCCGAGTGATTCGTTTGTGAGTGTATCCATGAGAATTGAATCAAAATGAATTTTTAGGAAGTAACATAATGATCAATCGATGGAAGTTAGCGGTTTAATTTTCGACTTTACGGACACACACTATGATTTGAGACTATTAGATATAAATTTAAGATGACTATTTTTGAGGAATTTAAATTGTACAATTTTTGAGTATTTTAATTTTTTTTTCTTTGAGTCGAAGAACGTAGGTGTTTAATAGCTTGTTGCATACGTTAAATGCAATCGATTGTCTGCAAAAAATGTAGTCTATCCCAATAAAGTTTTTGTGAGTTCCTTAACCCATACTCTTATTCTTTTTCATTGATAGTGATGATCAAAGTTCTAAGTTAGGGTGTTTGATTCGGTGTAAACATTTCATATTTATCCTCATAATTTAGGCATTTTTAGTATCCCGTGTAATTTAATTGAACCAAATTTATCTTATAATCATGCTACTGACCCTATTTGGCAAGTACATCTTGTTTTGTGCATTTATCATATGTTTTACAGGTAATTTAAGGAAGTAAACACGAAAGAGAAACCGAAACAGTGGAAGAAATCCTAAGAAAAGAGAAGTCAAGGGCATTTTTGGAATTTTCACCCGAAACTCAGAGACGGAGCCAACTGCAAAGTCGAAGAGCTTGAAGTCACGAGAAAACTGAAAAAATGGAACCTTAATTCGGGCTACGGTGAAGGAGTTACATTAATTTTAAGTCAAAAATGAAAGAAAATTGAGTGAGTCAATGTCACCCAAACGGGGTTACCCAAAACTGGTTCGGCATACCTAAAGCACGAATTTGTGTTTAGTGCTGATTTTTTCTAGAGGTGGTTTTAAGTGGGACTCTTGCAAAAAACGTGTGGGGAGTTTTAGTTAGTTTTTGGAGAGAATTTTTATGAGTTTTTTTACGTACAAAGAAAGAGGAAAAGAGGTAAGAAGATAGTTTCAATTTTGTTCATCAAGCTTACACTTTTATGGATAAATGTTAAAGATTTTTATTAATAGAGTTTTTCTTTCTTCTCCCTCGTTCTTGAAGTAATATTATTTACATGCTATGTTTATTTTCTGAGATTCCAAGCTTTTCATGCATGTTTAGAGATAGTTTCATTATGACTTTGATTACATGCAACGTAGATATTATGCTTTCTAATAATTACACCATGTCCGACTAGGTTTATAGAGGGTTAGGGTATATGAACCCAAACTAGGTGATGACTTGGGTATAAAATTGAATAAAAATATGGATATAACTTGAAGACTTAAGGTTTTGTCGAAACACATATTATAGATATCTTAACCTCGTTTACCCTAGGTAACCGATGTATTTGAGTGTATAATATGCTCATCGACAATCTAATCATTCATGTTAAATTTATTATATATTAATTATTGTATGGAGTTAAATCCTTATATAGTTGATTGTTTGAAATGTTTAATGCTTTCTATGAATTATCAATATAATTCTTAACCTTTTATATCCAACGAATGTATCGACGATGTGGGGGAGTGTACTCCAATCCTATTTTCCCATAAAACCACTTTATTGTTATCGCATGGGCAGTTAATTCATTAGTTGAATTAGTTTGCATTAGTTAATTACAAGATCTCAAAACAATCATCTTTTCCTTCTTTTCGTTAGTCAAACATAATATTTTTCATCTTTCCTATTCGTAGTCACGTCTTATGTCCTATTCCCTGTGTTCGATACCACACTTTCTCGAATTATTAGTTACGCAATCGGCTTACACTTGAGCCGATATAAGTACGAACTAAAGACACTTTTAAAGTCCCTTCATGAAGCCCAAGAAATTGAGGGTGATGTGAGTGAGGATGAAGAGGAGGATACGAAAGACTTGCAAGCTGCTTTCAATGAATTGTATGCAAAAACTTTGAAGATGAATATGGAAAACTTGAAGTTACAATCTAAGCTGAAGGAATGTGCCATAGATAATAATAATGATGCTTTGATTGAGGATCTTAGGGAATGTGAGAATATTCTTCGAGAGAAGCTAGAGTATGTCGAGGGAGAGAGAGATAGTTTGTGAGGTTTGATGGAGGCTATGTAAAATGGGGTTTTATAGTTTGAGGAGTCTAGGCGTTTGCTCGAGTCTATAATTGGTGAGCTTGAGGAGAGATTGAGAGATTCAAGTAAGGTAATGTTTAATTTGGAGTCTAGTTCAGAAAATCTAGATAAGATGTTAGTCACCGTTCAAATCAAGGATGATCGGTGTGGTATTAACTTCAATGATCATGTTTCACCCATTCCCAAAGCCAAAAGCATGCATGTGATAGATCCACCTCGTAACATTAGAAGAGAGATACCAAGGAAGTTTAGGATAGAGCCACCTAGAAATATTAGTATTGGATCCACCTTTAGGTAACACTCACTGCCATATCTACACTTGCACTCATTGCAATATGCAAGGTCATCTTAGGCGATTCTGTTACAAACTTCAAAATGCTCCTAGTAAGTTTAATAATAGACTCACTTCGCTTTCCAAAATCCCCATGCGCCATTACACATCTATTTTGGTTAGGAAATTGTACTTAGAGGCTTTTGGACTTTTACTTCATGACTCTCATTTGATTGCACGTGATTCTCCCGGTGTTGGATCTTTTGGTTGATCGTGTTGGTTGTTTGTCATACGATAGTTATGCTTCATGATATATCTTTGCTAGTGTTATGACATGTGTACTTTTTATATTATATTTTTCTTTTATTGAGGCTTATTTGAAAAAATATAAAAATATTTTTGGTTTTATATATTTTTTTGAAAATACAAAAAGATTTTATTTTTGAAAAATATTTTAAAAAGTTCAAAGAGATTTTCGGTTTTGGTATGGCATATTGGTGTGTTTGAATTCATTTCATTCTGTACTTTCCATGTATCAAGGACATTTTGTTATGACTTTGGATGCTTAGATTGTTCTTAACCATGTTTATGGAGTTGTTTCGACATTGATTTGCTTTATGGATTCGACTTTGTATTTTCCTCCGCACACACATGCACGAGCTTATTGGATTTTGACTTCATAATGTACATTTGAGCTTCGTGAGATGTTCTCCTATCAATCTTATCATCTACATATTTATTTGACTATGGAGTATTTGTGCATGTAAGAACGTTTGCTAGTGCAGATTTTGTTTTGTATTGAAAATATGATGTGTGCATAGGAAAGGGATGCGAGAGAATAATAATCTCGTCGTGAAATCCACCGTTTAAAAGAGCCCGAAAAAACCAAGATTATAAAAAGAATAACATGCCAAAAAGGGGGAAATTAGTTTAGTTTGATATATTCATTCAAATGAAAAGAAAAGATATATTTTGAGGGAGTTTGGATTGAAATATCAAAGGGTTTGCACAATGAAAATGTGTCATAGTTAAGCTTATTTTGTCATGACGCCATTGATTTGTAGAATCATTAAAATTCTAGGCTTGTGTGCATTGTGCTTGTTTTGTTTATTAAGTTCAACTTTATTTGTCACTTGATCCTAAAGCTTAGTTTGATAAAGTTTTGCGGTCAATTATAACTTCTTGAACATATTTGAATGGTTGGGTTATAATTCTTTTGTTTCTGGTTCACGCCCATTCATTCCATTCCATACATTTGGACACATCGATACTATGCCAGTGTGTAAAGATTGTGTTTTTTGTGTCATGTTTTTTGGTCCTTTATACTTGTATATGTGTGCCGAATTTACTTAGATATATTTTTCATATATTTTATGTGGTATGTTTGTTGTATTTGTGAAATTTGCATTTTTGTAAAAATTGAAAAATTCTAAAAATAGTTGGTTGTGATTCTTTTGAGTTTATCCTTGCATAAGTTTAACTGATATATATTTGATATACTTGTCATGACACTCTATATTTAGTTGTGCTTATTCTTTTCCTTGTTTATTTTGGACAAATAAAAAGGGGAGAAAGAATTATGAATTATGGGGGAGTGAGAATTTGAATTATGGGGGAGATTGGAGAATTGATTTACTTGATTTGATTTATGTTTATCTCATTTCAAACTCGATACTTCACGAAGGTATTTGATTTGTTTATTGTGTGTAGTACTTTGATGATCATTTGGAAAGCACATTAAAGAAGCGCAAGGATAGCAAAGAGATTTCGAGATTTCAAAGTTGAAGATTTTGAAGAGAATTTGAAGACTTGCATATTTAGTATCTTTACGATTTTTGGGTTGCATGTGAGGGTATTATATTTGTATAAGATTTTTGTATTGATAATTCAGATTATTTTTATTTTGTACCGGCATAGACATAGGGGGAGATTTGAAAGGACATATTTTCAATAGTCCCGAGGTTACATTGTGTATGTCATATGCCGCTACAACTGTTAAAGCAAGTTCACGATCATTTGTTCAAGACGACGGATCCGAATATCAAGTTTCTTCAACAACGGACATCTAGAAGATTGATTTTGGTAAGGAATGTGTTTAAGTTTCGTAAATGCTTTACTTTAGTATTGGGATATTTTTCGATTTTTTTAAATTAAAATGAGGCAATTTTTCTAAGTCAAAATAATTTTTGGAAGACCTGTAGGCGAGCTTTTTTTCAAAAAAATTTCCCCTGTCATTCAAACGAAATATGCCTATCGTTCAAACTCCCAAAACAACTAGTTTTTGATTCACCAAAACATCCCAATTTTTTTGTGAATAATTAGTGGAACCCAAATACTTTTGTGGAAGTTTATCTTTATAGAGTGCCATTTTTACTGATGGATTGGTAGTTCTTGTGGAAGATGATTGCAGACGACTACGGTCATTGGGGATACTCGAGGCTATTCACTGTTGAAGGAAGATTTGCGGTTCTTGAGGTTCTTGCTAGAATCTTTGCTGATTTTAGGTTGCGGTCTATGTAGGTTTTCTGCAGAAAATTCATTGCAGATTTCTCTATGTAATTATAAGTTGAGAGTTGCATTATATAGTGAAATAAAAGATTTTACCCGAAAGGGATTTTTTTCTAAAATTGTGCCTTTCCCGACATGCTTTAGTTACTTAATGATTTGAATCATTTAGATGCATGTTTGGGGATTAAGAAGATAAAATTGGTTTAAATAAATTGATTCTCATATTTGGTGCATAATAAATTTGGAAAAAGGTTGTCTTTAGATAAAACACACACAAAAGGGCCTTCTAAATAACCTTATTAATGTTAGATTATTGTTTTACTTTTATAAGGGCATTGGTATGTTGTTTTGTTCCGAAGTTACTTAAATATTTGTATTTTTTTACCGCCTCTATTTCTATTTATATAGCATATCTCCATTTCTTAGTATTAGATATATTATATGTTGGAATTTATGGTAATTATTTAAGTTGATGAAATTAGATTTTGTTCAACTTTAGGGTTAATTTAATATGGGATCTGCACGTCTTTTGAGATGGTTTGAAGGTATAACCCATTATCCTCCGTGAGGAGTATAACGTGGTATGCTCATATGTATAAAACTATAAATTAATAAATGAGAAATTCTAGTATAAATTACTCACTTGGAACCTGGTGTTTGGTTAAAGTCTTATTTTAAAGCTCTTGTTACACATAGGAAGAATGTGAAAAAAGGGTATAGTATATTATAACCCATCTTGGCTTAAAAGATTGGTTCCCCTAGGATATCCCAACTCTATGAAGAAGGGAGGACCTACATGGGCTTGGATTAACTTCCAAACCCATCTAATCTGGCTCAACAGGTGATTGGGTCATGGGCCTTGGTTTGGGAAAACTATTAACTTTGGGGGCTAAATTTTATTGGACTTTTAATTTAATTTATGGGTTTTATTTTCTAGCCTAATTTATTACTTCAGTTTCTAATTATTTTATCTCGCCAGTTATGACCGTGGAGAGGTTTTATTTTAATAGTTTTATCCTAATAATTGTGACTATTGGAATATTTTCCAACCGTTCTTAACCACCAATTATTTATTATAAATGGGTGGCTTTAGTTTCATTTTTAATTATTAGTTTTTCTTGCAACTTTTGTTTGGGGTTGTCCCGTTTTTATGTCCAAAAGTAGAGTTTTTTCCATTTTTGGTTCGCCGAAAGACTTGTAACTTGGAGTGTTACTATTGTATGTTGTGAGTGTTGTATTGTGGGAGATCTTTGTCATTGAGTCCGTAGAGCACCAACGTGAGGCAAATATTATCTTAAGGTGAGAGTGTCCAATAGTTGCCTTAATCAAATATCATCTTAAGGTCAGAGTGAACTTCCACCAGGAAGTAAAACTCTTGGATGCAAGTGGATATGCAAGAGAAATTTGAAAGTTAATGGTCCATTGAAAAATACAAAACTGGACTTGTAGCTAACGACTATAAGAAAATGGAAGGATTTGATTATTTTGATACTTACTCATCTGTTACGAGAATAATATTCATTCGAATGTTAATAGCTATTGCAGCGTTACATAATCTTAAGATACATCAAATGAATGTAAAATCACCATCTTAAATGGCGAGTTAAACGAAGAGAAACATACGTAACAACCACAAGAGTTAAAAGTTCCATAAAAAGAAAGGAAGTTTGTAGACCTGTTAAATCCATTTATGGATTAAAACAAGCACCTAAACAATGGAATGGAAAATCTCACAACACAATAACATACAATGGATTTAAAATTATTGAGTCTAATAAATGTGTTTACATTAAAAACACTACAAGTGATTATGCGATTGTTTGTCTTTATGTAGATCATATACTTACTATTGGAAATAATAAAGATATCATTAAATCTACTAAGAGAATCTTGTCCAACTAATTGGATTTGAAAGATATGGGTATAGTTGATGTTATATTAGGAATTAAAATTTATAAAACATCAGATAAATTCTCATTATATTGAAGAGATATTTGATAAGTTTGGTAAATTGTGACAACCTGCCTACTAAAATAATAGGTGGCCAGCCTAATACTCTAATAATCACAGGAATCATAGATGGTCCATTCTCAGCATCACTGTCGATTAACATAATAGTATGAGATAACCACCAATCATTTTAGAAAATGGACTGTCAATTTAGAAAATTTAGTAAGTAAAAGAAAAACACTTAGACAATCCCATTTGTAAAAACGGTGGATATCAAAAATCGATGAATGAAAAATGACAATAATATAAATGTCACCGAATAAGGTGTCGGTGAATAGACCAATACAAATAGTACATCGAGTATTACAATTCAATATTTACAATATAATGAATGAGTGCAATACCTTGGGCAAAACATGCCCGAATAAATATACTGAACATAACTAGAGTACAATAGAAAGAAGCGCCTAATACAAGTAACCTACAACTTCCGCAAAAAGATGTAGCTCCATGAAAACTGGAAGGGAAATGTAAATGCGGGTGTCCATGCGGTATAGATCCTGTGCGGCAAGGAATATATGGAGAAACAAAGAAATATAGATACGGGTCAGGACCCGATTTGATATGATTCCCATGTGACTAAAATGCATGACAATTAAGTGCGTAATTCTCTCGCAAATAACAATAATATCTCTCACCTCTTAATCTAGCAACAACCTAGCACAATATCGTGAGATGTTCTAGTTAACCCTAAGTACTAAGGGCTAACTTTTCCCCATTCTCAACCCTATGCCTTATTCGTGCGTGGGGTGTCTCGCAAAGCAAAATCCAAACAAGGAACCTCCCCCCCCCGATACACTACTACTTAGGCAAGGTTGATCGTTGAGATCCATTAGACCCTAAGCACATAATTAATATATATATATGGATGTGCCTATCATCTGTAACTACTCAGGGAAATAAAAGTAAATCCATTTACCATCTAAAAGCAGGATTCCTAACTCTTTATTTAGGAATATATATAAATGGTACAACATTTTATCAAATGTTTACCATTTCAATCTCATAACTCTTTATGTACCATTCCTATTTCTTTATTAGGAATATACATAAATGGTACAACATTTTATCAAATGTTTACCAATTAATCTCATTTATACAATTTCTTTACCAATTTTATTTCCTTTCTTCCATCCAGGAAGAATACATTTTTAAAGCAAGTTTTATTAACATAAAAATGCTTTAACCTTTTTCGTAAAATCCCACTTCCCTTCTTCCATCCAGGAAGTGTAAATCAAAAGTCATTTTTATTAGCATAAAAATACTTTTGTACCATATATCCCATTTCCCTTCTTCCATCCAGGAAATGTAATTAAAGCCAATTCATTAACATGAATTGCTTTAATAATCTAAGACCGTCCCTCCGAGTTTCCCCACTGGACGCGACCCTAAATGGCTATCATCTTCCAGGGCCTATCTATACAAGACAACCTGGGAACCTACCAACGTCGGGAAGCGGCCATATTGCATGCGGGAAAGTCAAGACCACACCCAGAATCTCCTAACCAGCGCAGTATAACAAATGCCCATATGTCCTAGGGACTATATCCACCCTGCGTTCATTAGTCAGGGGGCTTCACCACACGTACGCAACTTCCCTTATGATAGCGATTTTGGGAGGTGTGTAACCATAAGTTAACACTTATGAAAATCATTACGTTTCCCTTTTGAAAACTTCCACTTTTACATTCTCAAAACCATTTGTACTTACTCATTAATACCACATATTATCATATGTTTTTCTTATTCTTAGTGTCGTGTTTTTATTAAAAGTTAAGACCCGAAGTACCATAATCCTCAAACTAGTCCCCAAGAGTTCATAAAATTTCATAAACCCTCAAAGTAAGCCTCCTTCAAGGAGTATCTCCCAAGAGTCTCAACTTCCGCATTTTATCTCCAATTTTTTATCTTTCGGTTAATCTCCAATTCTATACGGACATTAACCTAAACAACTATCCCTAGGGGTAAACCCAAACCTCCCATTTTATCCTAGGACGTTAGTCTACCCATAACGACTCTCTAGGACTCTTAAGTACTTCCCAAAGGAAGGTTCCTAAGCTCCTATCATAAATTAAAGAAGCCAGAAGAAACTAAAGAAAATAATAGCGAAAAACAGGGGACCGGTTGACCGGTCAGGGGACCGCGGTCGACCACCCCTTAAGGATTTTGCATACCAAAGAAAGCAGTAAGCTCGTATTGGCATGAGCGGTCGACCGCGCCTATCAGACCCACGAAAAACCCTTTTTCTTCAAACCAAAACCGAACCCTAAAACCCAAAATCCTCTACTTTCTTCATTCCCCTCCACCAACAACATTATCCCAACAATCATAGACCCAAAAGAAACCTATATAATAACCTGAAACCACACCATCTACAAGATTTAAGGATTTAACACCAAAATCAACCAAAAACCCATTTATGGTTTAAACCTCCAAAATTAACTATACATGCAAATTTATCACATTAAATCAATATCTAGCAAGTAAGAAACTTGCCTCGAGGTTCGTAGTCTCTGATCCTCCTTCGATCTCAACGGAATCCGGCCCAAAATCTTCATTTTCTCCCTTTCTCTCCATTTCTCCCAACTCTCTCTTCTCTCTCTCTCTCTCTCTCTCTCTTGGCTTCTAACATGAAAAATGAGAAAATAAGAGGGGTGAGGGAACTTATACGGGTTTTAAAACATAATTCCCCACTTTAATTGCTAATACACCACTAAAATGACTCGTAACCACTAATTTGAGTCATAACCCCTTAAAATGCCCAAATCCCAAAAATTACAACGGGGTACTTATTTCGACTATCTCGACTATTCTAAAAACAACCGCACCCCCTATTTTGTCATTCGGGAAAGTGTGAACTATTTTTGTGTTCCAATTTCATTTTATTTCATTAATTATACTCCAAATTTAACATGAGTCATAACCGTCGTTTTACATACAACGACGCGGTAATACACAATAGGATGCTATTTACCTTCTCATGCAGTAAATAGACAGACATAGTAAATATTATCCCTTAATATTACTGGAAAAAATATTTACTCCAACATCCCCTATTTTATAAAATTAGCCCATCGGGCAAAATAATATAAAATAGTCGTTCGAAAATTTGGGTTGTTACATAAATGCAGTGATAACATTCTATAACACCTATTTATCCAAATATTCATTTATATAAAATTACTGTAAATGGTATATCTCAATTGGAATACTCTCGAATCATCAGTAGTTTAATGTACTCAACCAAATATTACTTACTCAGTTAACAGAATGAGTAGGTATACAAGTAATCCCGGTGAAGACCATTGGAAAGCATAATAAGGTTTATTAGAAATCTAAGATATATCATTAATAATGTATTTAACTACATCAAATATGTGTGTATATATATATATATATATATATATATATATATATATATATATATATATATTCTTTTTGTATATACTATATATACAAAAATGGCTAATGTTTTCTTATTGTCATTTTGAAAAGAAAATTTTAATCAATGAAAATAAATGTGGAAGGTATTGTAAAGATTAAAAGGAATCACCCAATGCAAATTTGACTTATATAGTAACATTTCTTAATAAATGTTTTTTTCTTGAGTTGATTTATTACATGTGTGTATTACAATCTTGCACATGATATTTAAAGAAAATATGGGATGGTATATATTAACATTATTGCATTTGCACAAAAAATCTAATAGTTTATACTTGCTTCAAATATTGATTAATCCAACAACATTTTTTTTTATTCTTGAAAAAGATCAAATGAAAAATCTTTGCTAGACATGATTGGGAACTATATACCGGGTATTTATATAACTCTTTCTGTAAGTATCCTTCTAACTCTTTGATCCTCTTAATTCATATCAATGTAGATATGTTTGATTTATATGTGTTTGACCAAATTTCTAGGTGAATTTATTTTTTTATTTTTAGGCAAAATTTTATCTTCTACACCAACCATTCATAAATGTCATTTATATGATCGTAAGAGTGGCATTTAGACAATTGCAAATACATGTTAACATAAGATCTACAAACAGCTCATGCATCGCTCGGGTCAAAAATCTAATTTATGTATAAATGGTGTCTCTTAGTGTTGCTTTGCCACGTGACTTAAAACTCTATGTGCAATTAAGAGAAAATACACTCACCCTTATTAAGCTCAACCCCATTCACATGCCCCTCCATCTGACTCTAAAATGCAAACTCCTCTTCACCTTCCATCAAATTTAATGAACATTTTCGTCGTCACTTTTTTCTATTGCGCAAGACATGTGATACATTTGAACCACTTCAAATTCTCAATTTTCGGACACTCATTATAGAACATGCATATTTCAACTCATAGGGCACAACATATCTATATAACAATGTAGGCTACATATTTCAAAGTGTAATAAAACCATGCTTAGGAACTTCAATTAATGCTCAGTGATGTTTTTTTTTAAATTTTAGTTTCTAAGCATAGCTTTACTACAAGTGTTGTATTACTTTATGGAGGTGATATCTATTTATATGGTTCAAATAATTTAGCATTGCATGCGTGATGAGTGTTTTGCACCAAATCAGTATTATCCAGGGGTTTTAAATTGTCTGCGCATTGAGCCTAGTATTAACTATTAATTGGATCCGCCTAAAACATCTTCGCATAAATGAAAGAGAGATATTTGTGTCCTAAAAATAGGTCCTGCTCTGTGTCAATGTGTCATTATTTGAGATCCCCGGGTTGAAGCGGAAACAGGAGCAACGATACGTCGGCCTGGATAAAATAAATAGAAAAAACAATGTTAGGAAGACATTTTGTCATTGTCACATTGGTTGGTGCGTGGATCAAATAAGTTACATTAAAATCATATTAAAAAACATCACCCAATGTGGCGAAGACTCATCACTCGGTTCCAAAACAAGGTTATAAAACTAGGTCTCCCTACTATTTAAAAAAACATGAAATTTATCAAATCCATCACAGGTTGACCCACAATATTTTTGAAACACTTTACAGAAAATTGTAAATGCCCCATAAAATTAATAAAATGACTTGTAAAATGAGAATATGAGGAAAAAAATTATTCAAAAAATTTCTGAAGCACTAATATCAGAAAACATATGAAATCTTCACACAAATATGTATTCAAATCTATATGGTTAATAGGAATGAAAAAAACTTTATGGTTAATAAATTGACCCAATTTCTTACCTCAGTAGACGGTGGTGGTGCCAGAGGCAAAATTCTTGAAAAACTCCTTTGTCTATTATACCAAAAATTCTTCACGTCATTATCCGTCCTTCCGGGAAAATAAGTCGCAATCCGCGACCATTTATTCCCAAACTTCACTTGAAGATCAATCACCACCCTCTCCTCCTCTGCCAAAAACTTCACCCGACTGCTTTGAAGTAAATAAAAGAAAAAAAAACATCATATGCATTTTCAACAAATGTACACATGCACAAACTAAAATCAAGAAAACCCAGGGACGAAACCAGGATTTAATCTTTGGTATATATCAACAAAAAAACTATAAAATTCTTGAAAAACAAAGCAAATCTTTATTAAAAGGAATATCAAAACTTTATCAGAATTGCACTTCGTGTGTCTTCAAATCATGAAATCCATCGATAATAACGAAACAATTTTTTTTTTTATAAAACAGTTTTTTGGTAACATTTTTTAGGAAATGTTTTATTTTTTATTTTTTCCAAATAGGTATTTATAAAGTCATTTTGTATAAAGTGTTCCAAAAAACAATTATATTCTATTTTAAAAAAGTCAACTTTTTTTAAATAACGAAATAATCTTTTTTTCTTAAAACTTTTTTACAAAACATGTGTTTTAAAATAAGTTATATCCAACTATTTTGTAATAAAAAAATAATTTATTGGGAAATTGTTTTTTTGGATACTTTTTACAACAAAAGTTTATAAAAAACTATAGCTTGTTATCAAATTACATGGTAATAATATTTTAGAGGGGCAAAAGAGTCATTTACTTTCCCTTCTAATTAGTGCCAAATGTGTTATTAACGGATTTCATTACAAATGGTCCTCAAATATTAATATAAGAAACAATGACACAATTAAAAATAAGGAAGAATAAGTGCACTCCAAATTACAAGTAACTTTAAAAAGTTTGTAGAATGTATTAATTAAATAAAGTAACTTGTGTGTGACAGAGGGAAAAAAAACTTACAAATGGCTTGCTTTATAGGAGGCTGTTTTTATTTTTTTTAGGATCAAATACCGAAAAGTCTCTCAAACATTTTTTTAATACACATTTAGTCCAATCCTTTTATTTTGTACCAAAAAGTCCCTTATTCTCATATCTTTAAAGGTGTGCGCCAGCGGTATGATAAAACTTTTTTGACATGGTGAAGAAACTTAAAAAGGCCTGAACTAAACGTGTATTAAAAAAAGTTCGACAGACTATTTGATATATGCCTTTTTTTAAGCAGATAAAGAAGAAGAGGAGAAATTCGTTAAATAATTAAGATGCTGGAGAAGTGGTTGGGAAAAAAAGGGCTCTCACTTTATAGGCGGATGGACTCAGTTATAAATTGAAGACGTGTTGTAGAATAAAAGATAAATAACTATTCCATATTTTTAGACCTTATACTTTCGAAAGTGTACTCGTACTCATAGATACACACATATATCATAAAGCAACAATAGAGAAATTCAGATCTTTGGGGGGGGGGGGGGGGGAGCCAGGGGATGGCTTGGGGGGGGGGGGGGTCCCAGCCCCCCCCCCCCCCCCCCCCCCCCAAAAAAAAAGAAGTAGTGTTAATTTATAAAATAAAATAAAATAAAAACAGTGTTAAAATATATATTCAGTCCGTCCAAAATAAAAATTCAGCGCACCCCTAATAGAATTTTTGATGATTTTTCTCAAAATAATTTAAATAATCTTAAGATAGTCTATTCTGACACGAATTCCTGGATCCGCCACTGCCACTGGGAGCCCCTACGTGGCTTCGTGATCATCAATATCTATTTTCATGTTACATATACAGTAAGATATATACCAACACACACATGCGTATATAAAACAAATTTGAGAGAGATGGTGTGAAAACAATACTTTTTTAAGTTGGGTCGAAGTTTATTGAACCATCGGACGCGACAAGAATTTCCAGTACGTTGTAAGAGGCCTTTGGATTGAATGGAGCTCCAGTATCTGGGGCCATATTTATTGACATGTTTAATGAGCACCTCATCTTCTTCTGCTTTCCATGGCCCTTTTCTTATTTCTCCGATTTCACCAACTAACAATCTATTCGCTTCCATTCAATCACAAATGCATAGATTTTTGTATGCCTTTGTTTTTGTTTCGTCAAACCGACTACAAAAGAAAATATGTAACTCAGCCCTTACATATTTCTAAAGCATTAAAACATGCCATCTATATTATACCTCTAATACAGTTGTATTAGAGGTATAAATGCAATTTATTATCAACCCTTGCATCTCCCTTACGCAATTCGATGGACCTTACATCTTCGTTTTCCATCCAAACGTCTGTTCCAAGGCAAACCTTATATATCCCTAATCCCCTCCAAACGTTGCATAGAATGGAATTTGTAAAGCTATCTCCAGCTTAATAAATTTTCTTAATAAAAAAATTGTTTTAATAGAAAATAATATTTTTAATAAATTTAAAAAAATGCGCTGTTAAAAAATATTATTTTAATATACAAATTATATATATTTTAAAAAAAACTATTTTAAAAAATAAAAGTTAGTATAAACGAAAAAATCTTTTTTTTTTGCATTTTAAACAGTTTTAAGAAATACAAAAAATATTTTAAATATTGTAAAATTAAAAAAAATAAAAAGTTTAAAAATAAGGGGTGCCACTGGCGCAGACCTTTAAAAATAAGAGAATATTGAATAAATAGGTGTTTGAGGGACTAAATGGGATAAAAATAATAATAATAAAAAAATTCTTATTAAAATAGTTTTTTTTAAGTAAACAGCTTTAAGAAATACAAAAAGAATTCTAACTGATTTAAAAAAAATGAAGTTTAAAAATAAGGGCTGTCGCTGGTGCTGACCTTTAAAAAAAAGAGAATATTACGTAAATAGGTGTTTGAGGGACTAAATGAGTTAAACATAATAATTTTTTTTATTAGAACTGTTTTTTAACTTAAATAGTTTTAAGAAATAAAAAAACTGTTTTCAATATTGTAAAATTTAAAAAAATATAAGTTTAAAAATAAGGGGTGCCGCTGGCGTAGAGCTTTAAAAATAAGAGAATATTGAGTAAATGAGTGTTTGGGAAACTAAATGAGTTAAAAATATATTTTTTTAAAAATTCTTATTAAAATAGTTTTGTTTTTAAAAAATATATTTTTATTGAAAATACGAATTTATATTTTTTTGAAAAAAATTGTTTAAAAAAATAAAGTGCTAACTAGATAAATGCGGTGCCAACTATACAAATAAGGACAAATGAGGTTGCCAACTAGACAACCCGGTACTAGCTCCTGGGTTGTCTAGTATTATTCCATTAAATATGGGTGATGGTAAGGGTAGGGCCGTCTCAAGCAAAATTGGGGCCCTAGGCTAGAAATTAATATGGGACCCTTTTTTATAAAAATTATTATATTATATTAAATATATGTTACATTTTCTCAATAATTGTTTTTATTAAATAGATTAATTAAAATTTATTTTTCATTCTTTTTGAGATGGAAAATCATGAATTATATTTTTGTATTCAGGGTTTGATACGATATGTTTTTCAATAGATAATATAGCTAACCCATTTAATCTTTCTTACGACATAGCCGATCTTCTAATTATTTCACATAAACAAACAAATACTATTATAAAACAATAGAACCTGGTAACGCTGATGTATATTCAATCTGATTATCCGAACAACAAACTTCTCAAATTGAAAAAATAAATTTTCACTTTCAATATATCAACATTAAAAAACATATTAATAACATAATCATTTAAGTTTAAACAATTTCATAAGATAAAAGAGAGAAAAAAATTAAATAAAATATAATAACATTAACAATATAATATACATATAGTGTATATATATATATATATAAAACAAACCTTGTATGGGAGAAGTTTTATAGAGTCACCAGATCGTTTTTTTAATGTGTTGTGCATATTCTTTTTTTTGTATATCAAGATAATCTTGCCAAGTTGAAATTTTTTGTAAAGAGTTTTTGTGCAAATAAAATGAAACGGAGAGAGAGAGAGAGAGAGATAGAGATATATGAAACGATTGGTACTTTAAAACAAAGATTAATGGGTTTAGTTAGTGGGTTATTTTTAATAGCCTTGAAAATAGGAAGTGTTTTTACTTTTTTCCATGGGTATATTTATTTATATATAATATAATATACAGTTATTAAACTTAGGGGCCCTTAAATATGGTGGGGCCCTAGGCGATGGGTAAGGGACCTTCTAGTTTTTAGTTTGAGCACTTTAGTTAAGTTAAAATTTAACTCCTATATTATTGTCAATTTAATTAGTAAGGGCACTTCTTTTAAAATTTTAAAACCCTAAAATATTCTTAAATTCTCACCTTCTCTCTCTTTCGGCTCTGAACCCTCGTCCGCATTTGTTCAAGACTCCATGGTCTCTGCTTTTCTTCTCTCTCTGTGTACACACACACACACACACACACACACACACACACACACACAAACACAAAATAGTTTAGTTTTTTTTTATTAAAAAGTTACCACAATCAATAAATCCCTCACTATACATGTGGGTATCTCGATTAACTATTCTGGCCCAGATGAGTAGCCTGATTAAGTTCGGTCCAATGTCTAAAGGCCTCGTGCATAACTAATTCAGTTATGACCCATTCAACCCCTAAAATCTCTCAAGAGATATTCTAGGTATCATGGGTTAACGTGGAGGAGTCCAATACCTCCACTCTCTGAGAAATTACATGTATATATTAAACCCTCAGCCCGGGGCAAAGGGCACGTAATTGTAAACACTCCCCCGGAGTAAAGAGAAATAAGAAATAGAGATCAGCACCGTGGATGTAGGCCATTTTAGCGAACCACGCATATCTTGTGTCATGTGTGATTGTAGTTATTTTGTGTTCTTCATTTATTCTGCTGATCGTATTTGCTTATTATTTTTGTGTTGAGATTTATTGTCACCACAATTGGCGTCGTCTGTGGGAAGCGATTGTTTTTTCTTTGAAGAAAGCCTTCACCATCAAGAACCTAAAATGTCTGGTCACAGCGGTAATTCCCTTTAAGCAGGGGATATTCAAGAGCAACCCATTCCTCTAAGGGTTAGATCTGAAGTTCGACGTTCAAACCCAAGGCCTCGCCAAGAACGATAGGCCTCAGAAGAGAGCCAGGGACTAGCAAGGTCGACGCAAGTTTCCAGGCTGATGGATGCCTACGAGGCCAGACTCTAAGAGCAAGAGGAAGCTACTTGTAAGTAGGGAGCTGAGAATGATCGCTTAAAGAGAAAACTAGAAAAGATGGAGAGATAACTCCATCCAAGTACGAGGCAACGTCACTATCGCACTCCTAGACCTCAGGCGAGCAAGTCTCGTAGCCGAGGAAGGAGTCCAAGACATGGGCCTCAAAAAATCGAGGTACATGGGTCACATGACGACTTATCCGAGCAACATCAATCAGCTCGCCGTTATAGGAGACCAGGCCGAGGTAACGATGACATACGAAATTTGGTTCGAAGAGAAATGGACCAACACCCAGCGCATCGGTGTGTCAGGTCGACTAAAGAGCTGGCCAGGCGAGCTCTCAGGACCCAGATGAAATCCCCTTTCTCATGGGAGATAGAAGAAGAAGAAGAAGCCCCTAAGAAGTTCGCAATGCCTAGGTTTAAGATCTACGATGGAAAGACCGACCCTATCGACCATGTTAGGCAGTATAGGCAGCCTAGGAACCGTTTGAATCACAGGGACGCATTAATGTGCAAGATCTTTCTGACGAGCTTATACGATGTGGTTCAAAAGTGGTTTGAGAGACTACCTCACCGATCCATCAGGAGCTTCGAGTCCTTGGCAGAGCTCTTCACAGCTCGCTTCATTACCAGCATCTCCCACCCGAAGAGGATGGATTCTTTGTTGACAATAAAGAAAATGCCCCAGGAGAGCCCCAAGGACGACGCGAAGAGAAATTGGGAGCTATTCAAAGAGGTGGAGGACTGCTCGGAGCAGGTCTCCGTGGCGTCCTTTAAGATTGGTTTCGTAAAAGGAAAATAATACCAAAGGGTGGTTTTCACAAACTTCCATTTTTAAACCAATTTTAATTCATCCCTAAAATATGCAACTACATGTCAATACAAATAAGATATAGCACGCGACACAATAATTCTGGAAAAATCCCCGAAGGGCAAAACCTTTTATTTCTAGAATTTTGAAAAGTTTACAAGACCATTGACTTACATACAACCTGATAATCGCCCACAAGTGTAACGCACGGTGTCTTCATCAAACCTTCAAAGCATCGGTTAGAAATCTGTAGTGGTTCATGTGCAGCTATACCACAAGGACCGCAGCTCAAAAAACTCCATAGAGACTCCCTCCATAATAGCACGTAGCTCTCGGTTGTAGAGATCTCCCCACAAAGGATGAACAAAAGAAAAGCAGTGTTCTTGAACACCAAAACAATTCACCAAAGCATATGGGGTTTTTGTGAATTGAAAATAGAAGGGGATTAAACCATAAACGAAGAAGTCAAAAGGATTTTGCAGTTTCGCAGTTTTCTGTCTTTCAAAACACTGGGACTTCTTAATGAAAACGAAACCATTTAATGAGTATTTATACCAAATCGTGCCGCCTCGGTATATGAGCTCATTCGACGAGAAAGAGATCTTGCGCGAATGACATACGCGTGTCGTTCAAGCGACATCGCGTGACAATGCAATGTCATTTGAACGACAGAGCAAACTCGTTTGAACGACTGTTACGTCAAAAAATATTATTTTTAATGTCCGTTCAAATACTTAGACAAAATACTCATTCTCAAATTTTGACGAAAAATTGCGCTCCAACACTTAGAAAATATTTTGTAAAAATATCCCAAAAGCTCTAAGTGTAAAGTTAAGGTATTAAAAACATAACCTTACCAAAATAAACTTTGGAGAGTCTTTTTGATGAAGAACTTGATATTCGGATCTGTCTTTGATGCTTGAATGTTCTTCGACGGTGTAGCGGTATACGACATTTTAAATTGATAACGGACATGAGAAATATGTCCTTACAAATCTCTCCCTATGTCTATGCCGGTACATACATAAAAAATCCGAATTATGCAAACTCCCAAAAACAAATGACATATAACATAATATCCCCATTAAACCCTCGAACTGAGAATACTAAATGACATGTCTTCAATAAAACTTCAAAATCTTCAAATCTTGAACATTCCAGAAACTCCCAAAGCTTTTCTCATCAGGGTGTGCAATCCAATAGATATCGACTTTGTACCTACACATATGAGATAAAGTAAATACCCGTGACACGCAACAATTTGATTTATAACGATATGCAAAGATCAAATATCAATTAAGTTTAAGCAAATCATATATAAATCATTCTCCCTCATTCCCCCACCATAATTCATTCTCCCCATTTTTATGATGTCCCCAAATAGACAGATATGAGAAGCATAAATATGGAAAATGTCAGGAAAAGTTTTTTTTAATTTTTCAAATTTTTACTCAAAATATACAACAAAGAATCAAAGAATCTTCTATTTTTGAATTTTTCAAAATTTGTACATAAAAATGGTGAATTTAATTCAAAGGATAGATAATTACCTTTCGTAGCCCCTCCCCGTTTTTAAAATATCATACAGACTCACCAAAACGGTTTTTACATGCACACATTTCTTATCTAGTTTTATCACGCTTGGTTCGTTTTATGGACATGATTGAAGTGAAAACACCCAACCAACATGTGATAAGACAAGTACAAAAATCAAACAAATCTGTGCATGTGTGCAATAAAGGAAATCATGAGTCAAACATGTAGGAAGTAACACTAAATTACATCCTAATGACTCCAAACATTATAAGGCATATTGATGACAAGATATATTGTCTCAAAACACTGTCAAATAGTCACATTAATAAATGGAATGAAATTGTGACTTGGCTATCTTAAATGCTCATCCATAAAAGGTGTAAATACAAAAATCTTTTTGTTCTTTTCTAAATTTTTTATTAAATCTTTTTGATTTTTTTTCAAATAATTTTATCAAAATAAAATCTTTTTGTATTTTTCAAATAAATTTATCAAAATAAAATCTAAAAGCAAAAATTTATACAAACAAGATACATACTAGCAATAGGCAAATAATGTCGACATGAAAATCATCCCATGTTAGTAAGCAAGTTAAACCTCAATCATTAGGTGCAGAGGGGTTTTCAAAAGGTGGTAACAACTTATGAAAAACCTTCGTTAAATCTTGTGAAGTGTTGACCAAAAACTTTACTTGCTCACCAAAATGTGCAAACTCCATTCTTAAAAACTCCTTCTCTCCTAAATTTATATTATACTTCTTCGTTTTCAAGGTCTCGGTGTACAAATCTCTAAACACTTTTTGGAGCACACTTTCATCTCCACTTTCACTCTCGCATTTTTCTTCACTTGAAGAGCTCAAAACATCACTATCGCATTCATGAGCACAATTGTGGGACAAAGAGGGTGTGCTCACACAACTCGGAAAAGCAACAGACTTCTCACCACTAGTCTTATCATTCTCACTTTCACTACTATCACTAAGTGTGGCGGGAATGACTACATTCTTTCCTTTCTTTCTAAGCCACGCAGGAAACTCAAATGACTTATGCCCCTTACCCCACATTCAAAACAAGTCACGTTCTCAAACTCCTCCTCACACTCCTTATTCGAGTCACTCTCTTTTTCCCTCTCACTTCTTTCTTTGGCCTTTCCTTTCTTTTTATTTTTATCAAAAAATCTCTTTTCATTGAAAGAATTTTCTTTAGAAATTTTGAGAAACTTTTTTGAATTTTTTCGCAAATAAGGCCAAATCATCAACGTCTCCCTCATAATCTAGCTCACAAACTTTTTCTTTCTTTTTCTTAAAATGAGTTTTTAAAGCAATGCCTCTATCCTTAGCCTTAATGGTTTGGGGAAACATGTCAATCTCGTAGGTTTGAAGATATCCTACAAGTTCTTCCAACTTAAGTGATTTCAAATTTCCCAAAGAGTTCAAAATAGTGACTTTACGAATAAAACGTTTTGGAAGAGATCTCAAAATCATTTTAATGACACGCGTGTTATCGATCACCTCACCCAAATTAAAACTTGTGTTAACAATGTCTGACAAACGTGCATAAAAATAATCAAAGCATTCAGACTCGAACATGGTGATAGTCTCAAATTGGGTGATCAAATTTTGTAACTTTGATTCTTTAATCGTGTTCGTACCCTCATGTGTCAGTTTCAAAATCATCTTGAGTCCAGGCTAACATAGGTTTTAAAGAGGTGAGATTATCAATGGTGACTGTGGGAGGTGTCCACCCAATTTCACAAAGAAACTAAACACGCTCGTCAATGGATTTTAAATAAGATTTCATACGAGCTTTCTAGTAGGCATAATTAGACCCGTAAAAAATTGGCATCATATTAAATGAATGTTCCATTGGAAAAAATGCGAATAAACACAAAATAGATTTAAAAAAAAATCAATATCACACTATTTTGCGGAAAATAGTAATACGCGATGAAATAGCGCAACCCGCTCTGATACCAATTTGAAAAGTGCGAAAACGCGGTGTGTGATATCTAATAAAAAATTATTCGCAAGTTTCCAAGTAAACCATTTTTTAATTAGAGTCTATTTTTTAACCAAATAAATATAGCCCATAAACATGCGTTAAAATTAAGAAGATATTTAATTGAACACAGTATTTCAATTAAATCATCAAAACATGCATCTAGATGATTTATCAAATAACATAAAGTATGTGACACAACATATCAGGTAAAATCCCCGTAGGGCAAAACCACATTATTTTAAGTATGATTTGTAAAGAACGGTTACAAGGATTATAATGAAAATAAGTGTGACATACGAAATACCCGCAGGTGTCGGTTTCGATATCGTCAGCTGGAATCTCCCGCAAGAATTCCAGATGGGCAGCAATGAAGAAGATATCGGCTTCTCCACAAAATACTCCTCAATGAGTAGAATAGATCATTTCAAGGTTTATGTTGTTCACGTGTAAAGGGAAGAGAAGTGTGCATTTATAAGGGAAGATTAAAGCTCAAAAAACATCTTTAGGAAAACATAGAGGAAGAAGGGCCGGATTTTGCTTAGCATGTTTCAAAAGTGGTTTAAAGTGGTGACAGCATTTGACACAAAAATCATGCCAGCAATAGGTACCCTGAACCGGTTCGAGTGTACCGCAAACCGGTTCGCCCCCCGAACCGGTTTGGTTTGGGTTCGTGAAAAATCGCTGGAACATGGGGCTGAACACTTAGCATTTTTCATGGATTTTTCTTGGATTTTTCTCCATTTTCAAAGGGCCATAACTTCTTCACCGTAGCTCCATTTGAGGTGTCGTTTCTTCCAATATCTTCGTTGCGGCGAGCTCTTTAACTTTATAGTTGACTAGACCTTTGGACAGTGGCTATAAAATTACCAAAATTCCCTTAAACATCCATATCTAGCCTTCTTTCACTGTTTTGACTTCTCTTTCGTACCACTTGCATTTCGGGCCTAAAATTATGGAACATGAAGTCGTTGAGGCAGATGTGGGACACTTGATGGAGATGATGAATGCATGATTCTCGAAATTCGGATTGAGACCGTCGTATGAGATCGTGTAGAGACGTGCCAAATATAGCGGCGTACGACATATACAAATGTAAGATAACGAACATGAGAAATATATCCTTACATATAAAGCACATGGATGAATTGACCTATTGTCACAAAACACTATCAAATAGTCACATGGATAAATGGAATGAAATTGTGACTTGGTCATCCTAAGTGTTCATCCATAAATGGTGCAAACAAAATACAAAACTCTTTTTGGATTTTTCAAAAAATTTATCTAAATAAAATCTTTTAGAATTTTTCAAAATTTGTCAAAAGAAAAAATTTATACAAAAATTACTTGTCACAACGCTAGCAAACATAAATATCATGAAAGAAAAAACTACCGTATGACAAACACGCGAACACAATCATCTATATGATATAGCAAGAGAAGAATCATGTGCAAGTAAACGAGAATCAACAAGTCTACCATCTTGTTCCTTTAAAAGTGATTACCTAACCCCAAACATATGTGAAATGATGTGTGGGGGCTTTAGGAACCATATGAACACTAGACAAAAACTTCTTAGGACTTCTTCCAAGATCAAAACATAACCTCCCAAGGTGACCTTTCCTACCACAATATGAACATGTGTAAACGGGTGGAATAACGCCTATGGGTTGAAGTTGTTTGATTTCCTTAGGAATGGTTGACCCTCTAAAACAAATAATGGTTTTGGCTTTAGCAACGGAAGCATTAGGACATGAAGATCTATTACCACCACTATCAAACCTACTTGAGTCTGTCAAATTATTTTTCAACTTCAAAATTTTTTCTCAAGCAAAGAATTATACTCTTCCAAAGACAGGGATTTCTTTTTCAAAATTTCAATTAAACTTGACAGTTTATCGCGTTCCCCCTCAATTAAAACAAACTTATCCCTAAGAGTCTTTTCACGTGCCGTAAAATCATCGATTAATATTTTATCTTCGACGGCACAAACCCGTACCCTATTATTTTTTAAGTCCTCCAATTCCTTCTCTAAAACTAGGACTCTCTCATCACTCTCCTTTTTGGCAATTTTTAAAGAATCAAAATCAATACACAAATTACCAAAGTGCTCATGACAAATATCACTTTGAGTTTGAAACACTTGCAAATATTCATTCTTACTTTTAAAGAGAGAATTTTCTTTTTTCAAAACTTTAATTCTTTTGCAAAGTTTCAAATTCAAACTTTAAAATTTTTAGCATGGTCATGAACTTTAACAAACTCATCTCAATTAACACAGTCAACAACATAAGGATCCATCGAATAAAACAAATCAGGAGAGGAACGCAAATAACCACAAAAAAATGCACTACAAGATCTACTTAGTAAATTAGTGCAACAGGCTCTGATACCAATTTGTAAAGGGAACATAATCCCAAAGGGTGGTTTTCACAAACTTCCAATTTCAAATCAATTTTAGTTTATTCCTAAAACATGGAACTACGTGTCAATACAAATAAGATATAGCATGCGACACAATAATTCAAACAAATTCCCGAAGGGAAAAACCTTTTATTTCTAGAACTTTGAAAAGTTTACAAGACCATTGACTTACATAAAACCTGATAATCGCCCACAATTTTAACACGGTGTCTTCGTCAAACCTTCAAAGCAACGGCTATAAATCTACAGTGGTTCACGCGCAGCTATACCACAAGGACCGCAACCCAAAAAAATCTGTAGAGACTCCCTCCACAATAGCATCCAGCTCTCGGTTGTAGAGATCTCCGCACAAAGGATGAACAAAAGAAAAGCAGTGTTCTTGAATACCAAAACAATTCACCAAAGCATATGGGATTTTTGTGAATTGAAAATGAAAAGGGATTAAGCCCTAAACGAAGAAGTCAAAAGGATTCTGCAGTTTCGCAGTTTTCTGTCTTTTAAAACGCTGGGACTTCTCAATGAAAACAAAACCATTTAATGAGTATTTAGACAAAATTGTGCAGCCTCGGTATACGATCTCGTTCAAACGAGAAAGAGATCTCGCGTGAACGACATACGCGTGTCATTCACGCGACAATGCAATGTCGTTCCAACGACAGAGCAAAGTCGTTTAAATGACTGTTATGTCAACAAATATTATTTTTAATGTACGCTCCAATACTTAGAAAAATACTCATTCTCAAATTTTGACGAAAAAGTCCGCTCCAACACTTAGAAAATATTTTGTAAAAATATCCCAAAAGCTCTATGTGTATAAAGTTAAGGTATTAAAAACATAACCTTACCAAAGTAAACTTTGCGTAGTCTTTTTGATAAAGAACTTGATATTCGGATCCGTCTTTGATTCTTGAATGTTCTAGAATTACTTACATGACCAACTTACACTTGAGCCGATATAAGCATGCACTAGAGAAACTTTTAAAGTCGCGTCAAGTTTTTAGCTCCGTTGCTGACGATTTGGTAGGCATTTAGGTTAGGTCGAATTAATAAAAAATTTAACTCTAATTCTTAAAAAAAGGTAAAAAAAATCATAAAATCATAAAATCAAAAATTCAAAAAAATTCAAATAAAATTATATAGAATCTTTTAAATCCTTACACGCAATCTCCTCAATCCACTCCTACCAGAATTCACGCGAATCCCATTGTTGAGTACGATTGTGATAACCCACACCCCCAAATGCTTTACATTTTGGGGTTCCACCTCATACACCGCCCAACTCCATCATGAGTTCCCCGCTTAGTCACACACCTAGTGAGGCCAACGAGGAATTTGAATCGTTAAGAGAGAGCGCAATGTTAGATCACGTTAGTTACGGTACGGGTGAGGTTGAGTTGCCATATCTCCTTATATGAGACCTCTTATATCCCAAGCGAACCCTCACTCTGGGATGCATTATATTCATGTATAATGCAGGGCAATTCCGTTTTTGCATGGGTGAGTTACCAGATTCTTCCCACCTTCCCTGACTTGGAGTCAGAAAAATCATACCTCCACATCCGCGAGTTCAAAGAGGCGTGTGAAACTTTTAGCGATCAAACGTTCACCCAAAACATCAATCGTCTAAAACGTTTTTCCTTCTCCCTAAAGGACAAGTCCAAGACTTGGCTATGGTATTTGGCACCAAACTCTATAGGAGCAAGGAGATATCTGCAAGCTAAGTTTATCTTGAAATTATTTCCCCTACATCGAACCAACCCCATAAAAGCTCAAATTCAAACGTTTAAATAACATGAGAATGAGCCCTTAGATAAATGTTGTGATCGGTTTAACAAGTTTCTTAATATGTGACCACACCATGGATTTGATAAGTGGAGACTTATCTCCTTTATTCATCACACGCTCAAATTATGTTCCTAATAACTCGTGGAAACTATGTGCCAAGGGCAATTTATAGTGTTGGATGAGGACAATGCCAAGGCTAATCTTAAGTATGTCGCCGAGACTACTTAAGCGTGGGACACATCCGATCCAAATGCCCAAACCTAGCCTTAATAAATGTCCACACTTCTTTAAGTGTCTGGACTCTATTAGTTAGACAAAGAAGTTGACTTGAAACTTAAAATCAACCATCTTGTTAAAAGACTGGAAGATGTAGTCGAATCCCGAGGAAGAGAAACATCCATCTCCACTTGAGAAGAGATAGAGGAGATGTGCGGTATTTACGAGACGGGGCATTCAATGAAGGAATTCTCAACAATACCTGCCTACAAAGTTATGCTTCAAGAGAAAGTGGAAACAACATGAGATTTTAAGGGTAATTTTAATTCCCTTCACGGGAATTCTTATAAACCTTCGTAGAGGAACCATCCCGGTTTTAGTTGTGGGTACCAACATGTTGTGTTGAATCCTAGTTCACACATTGCCCCTCCTCCACCACCGCCTCGACATCTCAAACAAGCTACACACATGCAAGCAGTGCATCCAACAACCTATATAACCCCATCACGGAAAGATATCGAGTTTACTTTGAACCAATTTATGCAAGATCAATCGACAACCAACGGTCAAAATGCCAGAATGTTTGCCAAAATAAATGCGAATATTTCTAGATTGCAATATTCCTTGAGTGTCCAAGAGAAGGGTAAGTTTCCCGCCCAGGGCCAAAAACCCCCTCATGGTCAAAACTATGTTATCTCTAACCTCGATAAGTATCAAGAGCAATGTAGTGAGGTAGCCACTCTATGTAGTGGGAGAGTCAGACTTGTCACCTCCTCCACACGACGAGCAAAATGACAAGGAGATTTCTCCTGACACAAAAGAGGCCGAAGATGTCCCTTTGTGAAAGAGTGATAATAATGACACAGTTAGGCCCATGGTGGTTTTAAAACTTCCCATTGCTACTCCACACCCTCAACGGTTGGTCTCTCACTCCAAATAGACCTCCCGTGACCACGTCCTAGACGCTATCTAGAAATTAAATGTTAATTTATCTTTTCTCGTGACCATAAAGAAAATTCCCACTTACGCTAAGTTTCTAAAGGACTTACTCACGGTGAAACGTAGGCTAAAGGTAAACAAAAATATGTTCTTAGCACAGAACGTCAGTGCAGTAATGCTGAGTGACCTTCCACCAAAATTTAAAGATTTGGGTGCCCTAACCATTTCTTGCATCATGGGGAAGGACCAAATTGAGAGAGCATCAATGGATCAAGGGGCGGGTGTTAACATTTTCCCCTACTCCATCTATAAACAATTAGAATTTGGGGAGCTTAAGCCCATAAAGATAACTCTCTAGTTAGCAAATCATTCTTTGAAGATACCTCCGAGGATTGCTGAGGATGTGATCATCCAAGTTGACACTTTCTACTTACTGGTGGATTTTAACATTTGGGAAAAGGAACCCTCCTCTCTCTCGAGTAACCATGTTCCCATGATACTTGGCCACCCATTCTTAACTACATCTAATGCACTGATTAACACACGCAACAGGAAAATGCAACTCACATTCGGGAAACTGACTCTTGAAACAAACATCTTCAACATCACCAAGTACGAGGGTGATGAAGGAAAATTATGAGAAATGGATCTTATGGATGAGACAGTACATGAGCTCGTTGAGAGGAATCACATGAGAGAGCCGTTAGGGGTGTGTTTTGTTACCTAAAGGGAGAGCGATAATTCTGACATTGAGTGAGAGGTAGAAGATGTGTGTTTAGTGACTGCAATTGAGAGAGAGAGGGTACACGGAGGCATGAATGAGAGAGAGAGTCGTGATGAGAGTATGAGAAAGGATTTGGAGGTCGAGCAAGAAGAGAGTTAGGGGATATGATCCAAGAGGACTTTGAGAAAGAATTCAGGCCATTGGATGAGAGCCTCACTATTGAAGTCCAAACTTTATTGGACTCATTTAGCCACTTAGAAGAGAATGAATGGAAAGATAGGATATATTAATTCCTTCTTCGTGACCAACCACCCATGCCACTTGAGTTCTCGAATGCGATCGAGGGAAGACCTAGTGTTTTGTCTGATTTAGAGCCCAACACATGCGTTTTTGAACCTCAGGGGAATATAGGTTTAACATGTCCTTCCAATTTTCATAGAGATGTTCCCTTCAATTCCTGAAAAGATAGGGGAAGACCCAAGACATATATAAATGATACAACAAGAATACAATAAAAAGACCGAATATGTTACCGGTCACCAAACTGATATACTAATAATACACAAGTTCAATAAGTTACATATTACATTTCATTAGACATTTACAAAAGCTTGGGCCCCTCGCCCGAATAAAAGACTTGATCTTAACTAGAATGCAAAAATGAAAATGTCTATACCAATTGTGTCCCGTAATACCCGCAATGCATCACGGCTCGCCGAGGACATCGGAATAGGATTTCAAATCAGACATCCCTGCGGAGGAGTACCTGAGCGAAGACAAGATGCATATGCAACAAGAAATGTAAACGGGTCAGGGCCCGATTCTATATGATTACCAGATAAATAAAGAGTATGACAGTTATGAATATCATCATGCTAGAAAAGATAAAAGGAAACAAATCTATCTACACAGATCTACAGCATAAGCTAACGAAATGAAGAAAAGCATGAGTTTAATTTAACTAAGCAGGAGAAAAGAAAGATTAACATAATTAAAACTTCTATCATACACCCCGATTCATGTCATAGTTTATTCCTCAACAGTAAAATAAAACTATAACTATAAGCTCTTTATGGATTTTATCTCAATTTTAAGCTCTTTGTGGCTTTTATTTTAATTACATGCCCATCCTGGCATTACCATTCCTTAGCAGGAATATAATCAACATTAAATGCTCTTTATGGCATTTACCATACATCAAGTCCCACTTGATTTAGAATGGTTATATTCTTATGCATACAACGATTCTAAGACTGCCCCTCCGAGTTTCCCCACTGGGCGCGCCCCTAAATGACCATCATCTTCCAGGGCCTATCTATACAAGACAACCTGGGCTCATAACGCAAACGTCGGGAAGTGGCCATATGCCTGCGGGAGAGTCAGGATCACACCCGGAATCCCCTCACCAGCGCAGAAAACATAACATAATCACGCATATGGCCTAGGACTATATCCACCCTGCATTCATTAGCCAGGGGGCATCACCAAGCGCGCGAACTTCCCTTATGATGTCATTTAGAGAGGTGTGTTTAACCAAATTACCATTTATCATGTTAATGATTAAGTAAATTATCATTACCATCATTTCCATATCAAATTTCATTTGAGCAAATGTATATTTTATACTCAATTCCATTCACATTTTAGCAAATGTATATCCCAATTATCCGAAACCATATTCATTTACATTTTGTAATTATTTCGCCTTTTTTTTAAATTCGGAGCCGTGCGTATTTACATTGTCAGTTTGACGTCAAAGAATAAATAGACTTTCAACTATTCTCCCAAGATTCATTGATAGATATAATAACCATCAAGAATAACATAGCTCCAATGAGCCTCTAAGGTCTCCCAAACATAATAATGCATCCCCTAGGTTAATAGAAATCAACTAGAAGAAAGAATGCCCTAACATCAATAAGCATAACCCCGGAAAACCCCGCCTAACCCATTTCTAATCTAGGGTAGTATCTCTACTCATCAAGAACTCTAGGACTCTAAGTTTACTTCATACAAGAAGGTTCCTAGTTCCTATTAAAGAGAATAAACCTAGGAAACAAAATAAGGTTTAAAGGTGAAAAACAGGGGACCGGTCGACCGGTCCCAAGACCGCGTCTCCAAATTTGGCCTAAGAAGAAAAACATAAGACTCAGGTGGGAGGGGCCGGTCGACCGCGCTCAAAATTTATGTCTTTGTAGGAAAGTAGTAAACCTTCCCCCGAAGGCCCGATCGATCGGTCCTCGGACCGCGGTCGACCGGTCATAGCATACCTAGGGTTCTTCCTTCTTCCAAAAGCTAAACCCAAATCTCAAATCTCTTTCATTTTGAACACAAGCAACAACTTTTATCCCCAAAGATTATCCTACATAATTTATAACCATTAAAACTCACCATTTTATCATCAAAACTAATATTAGGGTTTAAATCTCATAAATTCCATTTTTGATCCATAAATGCAAATACACAACTATCATACAAATTATTCATCTTAGATCACATATTATCAAGTAGAAAACTTGCCTTAGGGTTACAAATTCAGATTTCCTTGAGTAGCAGCAACAATCCATGTCCAATCTTCATTTTCTCTCTTCTTTCTCCACTTTTCTCTTCCTCTTTCTTTCTCTCTTTTTCTCTCTATGTTCAAGACATAAAATGGGGAAAATAAGGGATTTTAGAAGACTAAAACGTGGCTTAAGTTAAAACTCCCGACTTAAATGGTTAACACCACATTAAAATGATTCCCAAATACGCATTTAAGTTAAAACCAGTCAAAAGTGCCCGGAACCCAAAAATACAATATGGCACTTATTTTGACTGTCTCGCACCATCCGAGACTAACTACACCCTCTAAGCTGGCATCCAGAAATTTTATAAATTATTTTGAGTTCCAATTTCTATTTAAACCATAAAGTCATTTAAATCATGACACCAAAAACATACAACGTGATAATATTTACTTTCACATATAGTAAACATGCATCAATCTAGTAAATATTAACTTTCGATTCATCCAATTAATATTTACTCCAGTCCCCACATTTTATATAATTACCTTATGTAGTAAAATTAATATAAAATGAGCCTCCCAGAATCGAGGGTTGTTACATACTCCCCCCCTTAAGAGAGAATTTTGCCCCCAAAATTCGGGCATACCCAACTCTCATAAAGGGTATACTACTCTGAACTAGGATTCTACCATCCTAAACAAACCCCTCGTTAACGCAACGTCCCAAACGGACCCGGACTAAGATCGACCCTATCGATCTCAGTCTACAGCAATTGTGCTCTAGTATAGCAAAAAGCGTTCCTCACTGACTATCGATTCTAGCTTCCTACGGCGGAAGACGAGGCCCACATGACCCAGCACAAATCGCCCAACCTCCAGAATCATGTTACATCTCCCCTCGGGGTACCCATACCAACTCTAAGTGGCTTAACCCCAACGCCACTCAACATTCACTCGCATTGACTTATCTCATCAAGGTGTATGGCTTAAAAGTCAAATCTTTAAAGAAATGTCCTGAGACCACTTCAAGTCCAAGGAACATATTACCCGTGGGTTCCTTCCAACGTGTATGCGAATTACTCAACCGACCATGCTACGCCACTCACAATGCCAATGCCTTAGGAAATGATCCATAAGGCCATTCAAAAGCCTAATGGTTGTACAGGGATTTCCATCCATACACCCTACGGCTCCGTCAGTCATATATTCTAAGGCGTACATTCAAGATATGCCTTCCGATATTAAGTCAACCTCCTCCATTCATTCATCCGTGTTAGGGGGTAAGGTATACTCCATTTCCATACGGTTCCCATTACTTCATGGAAACTTGTACCAAACCTCCGATACGAATATCTAGTCTCGGTCTACCCTATTTTAATAGGCACCTCCCACGGTTCGAACATTCCTCCATAAAGAGTGGGTCGTATTCATCCACATGAAGTTCGTCCATAATGGCCGGAAATGCAACAGTCTGGTCAAACGATCAACAATTTTCTTAAATAGGATCATGACCAGAACGCTGTCGACATTTCAATGAAAACGTCTATGAATATACCCTTCTTCATTCCACCGATACTCTTCTTCGCACGAGTAGGTGAAATGGTCAATCACAGACCGGAATGCTCTCGCTACAGAGTCTTTCGAGTCATACTCGCTTCATTTGGCTTTCCATGCCAACACAAATATCTCCGACGGGTTTCTTACTCGACGCATCTACTACTCCAATCGCATTTCCTTACGGAATGAGAATATCCAAATGATAGTCCTTTAATAACTCCAAACACCAACTCAATTTCTCCCCCGACATATTGCAACAACTTGTTGCTAGCGAGAAAGGCCAGATTTCCTGCCTAGGAAGTAGTGCCTTATCTATTTAAGGTGATCACTACCACGATGAATTTTAATTCAAGCATGGAATAATACTTCCCACAAGTTTAAGCTTGTGAGATGCATAAACAATGGGTCTAAGCTCCAGTATCATTACTCCCCAACCTAGCAGAAACTTCTTCATTACACCCACTCTCGAGCTCACTATCATGGGCTCGGGAGTGAGGGTCCACCTGTCCTTTTAATCTCCCCGGAAGTGAAGTTCCAACGTAACACTATTTCTAAGAAAGGCCTCATCTATTACGGCCAAACCTACCAAACCTCTCGAGACCCAATAAATCTCGTTCCTAGGGATCTAATCCCAACCCACGACTTATTCGTGGTCCACTCCTTACCACCTTCCTCAATTAACATCACATACCCTAAAGACCGAACGCCCTAATAATCCTAAATTCTATCTATATATATCCTACCTAAATCGTAAGCATATAATACTAAATATATCCCTAGTGCCCAAGACCTATCTCAACTCCCAACATTCGCTCGGTTTCATGCGCGGGACGTCTCGCCGAGGCAAAATCCAGACAAGGAACCCTCCTGTTACACTACTACCTCGCATCGTCGGTCATTAAGATGTGACGGTCTAAAACACATAATCGGGATCGATAATTTTTTAACTTGCAATTATTTCAACAAAATTCTACTTCTACGTCTTACCATAGCATTATTAAAGATTTTAACTGATCAGACATTCACTTCCTGTGAAGCCTTCCAAATAAATATCTCCTTATATAAACATGGCCTTCTTATCAAGGCAAAGTCCCAAAGTCTCAATTCGACTTCGTATCTCAGTCTCCCTCACATCGATCAGAGGAGAGAACTATATACAGTGCTCCTATCTCGCACTTTAATAGCCCTTAATCATTCTTCTACGTAATTCTTGGATAATCCTTCCTATCCCACTTCTAACAACAAAATAAATAAAATAAAAGAGAAAGAAAAGGATAGCGTCTCTCCAATCACAACATCATTAAGTGTTCATGCGGCGGAGTGTCTCGCCGAAGAGAAATCCAAACAAGGAACCACTCCGACACATGCCTACTTAACTAGTTGATCATGGAGATAAGCGTAACATGCATAAACATAACAAACAAATAATCAAACACTCACACAAGGTAATAAAATGAATAACAAAATTTCCTACCTACCTCGATCCACTTCTATAAAGTCTCAACCTGTATCCAGGAGGCAAATTATAGAATAACTAGTTCCATTTTGAACTAGAAGTAAGATAGCCTTACAATTTTATTTGCTTGCTATCACCCCCAAACCAACCAAAATACCTTTACTCGCGTATTATACATAAATTAAAAGAAAGGAAAATGGCATCTCTCCACTCCTAACGTCGTTAAGGTTCACGCGTGGAGCGTCCTGCAAAAGCGGAATCCAATCAAGGAACCCCTCCTGTGCATTACTACTTAACTTTGTTGGTCATGGAGATAAGTCATAACAAACGCATACAATGCAAACAAGCCATATAACACTCATACCACACATCACATATAACACATATACCTTTAAAATATCATCACTCGTTTCATAACGAGTGAAGAAATCATAAAACTTCCCTACCACGGAAGTCATATAATTACTCTTCTATAATCGCGTCAATACTACAACGAGCTCAAACTGCACACCCGAATCCACAATGGATAAAATACTACTAAGTCTTATCCTAAGGAAGGCACCACCCACTAATAAGGCGGAATTTCCACCAACAATTTATGCCAATCACTCCGGATCGACACTAACGGTTCTCAAACTCCATATCCTAACCATTGTTCCAACTTTGGCTAACAACAATTGCCCATACATTCCCTCTTACTTACTGAATAAAAGAGGACACGCTCTCGGCCTCTCCTTCCTCAGTTCAATGAAACCTCCACAGGCGGACACCCACCAAAGGGTTTCATGATCATTACTCCATCAGAAGTGTTAACGACACTTATTCTGGAGCCTATCATTTTATGATGCACGGTCTCCCTAACCGTACAACACTTTATTCACTGTCGGCCTTTAGCCGAGCATTCTGTGAACACTCGATAATTCACCTCCTCCTCAGTCCAGTTATCCCGAAGAAACTTACGATAGAAAGTATCTATCGGTATTCTCCACGGGCAAAACTTCCCGCACCCTCGAATATGGTGGCCACATTTTCACCACCTCTACACTACTCCTACGGGTGAGGGATTTTCCTCCATCCTACTTCAGGGCACTTCTCCACTCCAATCTAACATCTCTTGAAATCTCAAGCTTAGTACCACTTCCTACTTCTCGCGGTATTTGGGAAGACTACATCAACTGTAATTAGTAGCCGTAGTAGTAACACAAGAAAATGCTACAAAAAGGGAGCGACCTCCAAAGTGATCCTCATCCCCGACTACAATTTACAGTGCTCAAAAATCCTCCCCATGATGCCCTTCTTCAATCGGCCTACTACTCTCACACGAATGCGCAAAAGATTCTATAAATTCTACCCCATGGCAGAAGAACGAGATCTCACTAGAGGAATCAACGATCTTAATCCTAAGGCTTTATGTCAAATCAAAAGCAACGCTGAAACTTAAGGCGTCCACACAGATTCCTAAGGACTCTAGAACCTGATGCTCTAATACCGTCTGTGACAACCCGCTCACCAAAATAAGGGGTAAAGCCCAATACTCCAATATAACGGAATCATAGATGGAATCATTCTCAGCATCACAATAAAAATATAGAGTATCCAGGATAACCACCCAATATTTCAGAAAACGGGTTGCCAAAAATTTTGAACTTAAAGTAAATAAAGGAAAACAAACAACCCAATTCCTGAAAAGATAGGGGAAGACCCAAGACATATATAAATGATACAACAAGAATACAATAAAAAGACCGAATATGTTACTGGTCACCAAACTGATACACTAATAATACACAAGTTCAATAAATTACATATTACATTTCATTAGACATTTACAAAATCTTGGGCCCCTCGCCCGAATAAAAGACTTGATCTTAACTAGAATGAAAAAATGAAAACGTCTATACCAATTGTGTAAAGTAATACCCACAATGCATCACGGCTTGCCGAGGACATCCGAATAGGAATTCAAATCAGACATCCCTGCGGAGGAGTACCTGAGCGGAGACAAGATTCATATGCAACAAGAAATGTAAATGGGTCAGGGCCCGGTTCTATATGATTACCAGATAAATAAAGAGTATGACAGTTATGAATATCATCATGCTAGAAAAGACAAAAGGAAACAAATCTATCTACACAGATCTACAGCATAAGCTAACGAAATGAAGAAAAGCATGAGTTTGATTTAACTAAGCAGGAGAAAAGAAAGATTAACATAATTAAAACTTCTATCATATACCCCGATTCATGTCATAGTTTATTCCTCAACAGGAAAATAAAACTATAACAATAAGTTCTTTATGGCTTTTATCTCAATTTTAAGCTCTTTGTGGATTTTATTTTAATTACATGCCCATCCTGGCATTACCATTCCTTAGCAGGAATATAATCAACATTAAATGCTCTTTATGGCATTTATCATACATCAAGTCCCAGTTGATTTAGAATGGTTATATTCTTATGCACACAACGATTCTGCCCCTAAATGACCATCATCTTCCAGGGCCTATCTATACAAGACAACCTGGGCTCATAACGCAAACGTCGGGAAGCGGCCATATGCCTGCGGAAGAGTCAGGACCACACCAGGAATACCCTCACCAGCGCAGAAAACATAACATAATCGCGCATATGGCCTAGGACTATATCCACCCTGCATTCATTAGCCAGGGGCATCACCAAGCGCGCGAACTTCCCTTATGATGTCATTTAGAGAGGTGTGTTTAACCAAATTACCATTTATCATGTTAATGATTAAGTAAATTATCATTTACCATCATTTCCATATCAAATTTCATTTGAGCAAATGTATATTTTATACTCAATTCCATTCACATTTTAGCAAATCTATATCCCAATTATCCGAAACCATATTCATTTACATTTTGTAATTATTTCGCCTTTTTTTTAAATCCAGAGCCGTACGTATTTACATTGTCAGTTTGACCTCAAAGAATAAATAGACTTTCAATTATTCTCCTAAGATTCGTTGATAGATATAATAACCATCAAGAATAACATAGCTCCAATGAGCCTCTAAGGTCTCCCAAACATAATAATGCATCCCCTAGTTTAATAGAAATCAACTAGAAGAAAGAATGCCCTAACATCAGTAAGCATAACCCCGAAAACACCCGCCTAATCCATTTCTAATCTAGGGTAGTATCTCTACTCATCAAGAAATCTAGGACTCTAAGTTTACTTCATACAAGAAGGTTCCCTGTTCCTATTAAAGAGAATAAACCTAGGAAACAAAATAAGGTTTAAAGGTGAAAAACAGGGGACCGGTCGACCGGTCCCAAGACCGCGGTCGACCGCGTCTCCAAATTTGGCCTAAGAAGAAAAACAGAAGACTCAGGTGGGAGGGGCCGATCGACCGGTCAGGGAACCGCGGTCGACCGCGCTCAAAATTTATGTCTTTGTAGGAAAGCAGTAAACCTGCCCCCGAAGGCCCGGTCGACCGGTCCTGGGACCGCGGTCGATCGATCATAGCAGACCTGCGGTTCTTCCTTCTTCCAAAAGCTAAACCCAAATCTCAAATCTCTTTCATTTTGAACACAAGCAACAACTTTTATCTACCCAAAGATTATCCTACATAATTTATAACCATTAAAACTCACCATTTTATCATCAAAACTAATATTAGGGTTTAAATCTCATAAATTCCATTTTTGATCCATAAATGCAAATACACAACTATCATACAAATTATTCATCTTAGATCACATATTAGCAAGTAGAAAACTTGCCTTAGGGTTACAAATTCAGATTTCCTTGAGTAGCAACAACAATCCATCTCCAATCTTCATTTTCTCTCTTCTTTCTCCACTTTTCTCTTCCTCTTTCTTTCACTCTTTTTCTCTCTATGTTAAAGACATAAAATGGGGAAAATAAGCGATTTTAGAAGACTAAAATCATGGCTTAAGTAAAAACTCCCAACTTAAATGGTTAACACCACATTAAAATGACTCCCAAATATGCATTTAAGTTAAAACCAGTCAAAAGTGCCCGAAACCCAAAAATACAATATGGCACTTATTTTGACTGTCTCGCACCATCCGAGACTAACTACACCCTCTAAACTGGCATCCGGAAATTTTATAAATTATTTTGAGTTCCAATTTCTATTTAAACCATAAAGTCATTTAAATCATGACACCAAAAACATACAATGTGATGATATTTACTTTCACATATAGTAAACATGCATCAATCTAGTAAATATTAACTTTCGATTCATCCAATTAATATTTACTCCAGTCCCCACATTTTATATAATTACCTTATGCGGTAAAATTAATATAAAATGAGCCTCCCAGAACGAGGGTTGTTACAAAAAACTTCTGACACCATGCTGCAAAGTTCATTATCATTGGTGATGTACTTTATAAAGGGGGATTTCTACTCCCATTACTTAGATGTGTTCATCCCACCGAGATGAGCTACATCATCCAAGATGTTCATAAAAGTTCTTATGCAAGACATATTGGTGGACGATATCGGGCTAAGAGGATCATCACCCAGAGATATTTTTGGCCAACACTTGCTAAGGACACAGTCAAATATGTGAAGAAGTGTGACAAATGTCAAAGGCTTGCAAGCATTCCTCATTAACCTCATCAGCCTCTCTCGTCCATTACTATGCCCTGGCCATTTGCAGTTTGGGGTATTGACTTGGTCGACCCTCTTCCAAAGGCACCAAGAAATCATTGATATTTGATAGTAGCAATTGATTATTTCTCAAAGTGGGTGGAAGCTAAAGCCATATAATCCATCATAGAGGTTAAAACGTTTAAGTTTATTTGGAGAATCATCATCTTCTAGTATGGCCTTACCCACACCATGATATCAGATAATGCGAACAGTTCAAAAATCATTCATTAGAAGCATACTGCAAAATGGTCATCATAAAATAGTTATTATTTTCTCCAAGAAGGCCCCAATCCAATGGCCAGACGAAAGTCACCAACAGAATGATACTTGGCGGGATTAATAAGAAATTGGAAGATGCCAGGGACATGTGGACTAAAGAACTACATGGGGTCCTATGGGCTTATAGGACGACTGAGAGGATGCCAATTGGTGAGACGCCATTTATGTTGGCATATGGGTTTAAGGCAATTATTCCTATCGAGCTTGGACTTCCCAGTCACAAAGTCCAGACTTATTACCCGAAGGCTAATGTGGAAGAGAGAAGATTGAATTTGGATTTGATTGAAGAATGAAGAAAGTATGCAGAGCTTAAATAGTCCTCTTATCAGTAGAGAGCCACGAGGTTCTATATTAAAAGCATAAAGGCTAGGCCAATAGCTGTGGCTGGCTTAGGATTGAAAAGGGTCTGTAAAAAGCCCAATAAATTTCATCTCAATTGGCATGGACCTATAGAGTGACTGAGAAGGTTGTGCCGAGAAATTTTAGGCTAGAAAATTTGGAAGGCGAGCCCTTATCCAACCATTGGAATGCCGACCACTTGAAGAGATATTGTCAATATCCATATTTATATAAATGTTTTGAAGTTCTGCCTCTTAAACAAATGTATTTTCATTTTAGTCCCATATGTATAGCAAAATTATCAATGAAAAATCCATGTGTTATCTCATACTTGTTCTGCTTATAGTCATCAATTGCTGCATGGTCTGAACTTTATTAAATTAAGGGACATTATTTTATGTTGAATTAGTTTATAACTATCTCTCAACAATACAAGAATGTGTGAGGAGTCTCATCTCCTCCATACCCTCCTTATCACCAGTCATTGATCGCCTTCAGTAGGGAGAAAGCCCACCCATTAGGGTTATTTAAGATGAACGTTTGTTTGGGCACCTGGATGAGGTATCTCACTAAGAAGATTGACTTTTCTATCAGGACGAGCGCGTGTTCTCAGCCTATAATATAATTTTGGGAAGGGTAACCCTTAAGGATTTTGAGGCCGTTCCTTCCATGGTTCACCAGGTGATGAAATTCTCAACTCCCAATGGAAGAGGGGAAGCACATGTTGACCAAGTGGAGGCTTGCAAATGCTAATTTTCTTCGATTGAGGAAGGGGGGCCCATAAAAGAGAAAATGCCTCATACAATGTTGACACTTTTGACTCAAGAGACGAGAAAAAAATTAAAAAAGGTGAACCAGTAGAGGAGGTAGAATCATTCATCCTCAATAAGGACGAGTCAAAAAAATCGTCCAATTCTATTCATCCTTAAAAGCTGAGATCATGGAAGAATTAATAAATCTATTCAAAAGAAGGTAGAGTATTTTTTCCTAGATCTATGGACATATTCCAGGGATTGATCCCGACGTTATCTGCCATTGACTGAATATTGATGAAAAATGAATCCTGTCAAATAAAGACACATAGATTGTATGAGGGATAGATACAAAGTTATTCAGGATGAGGTGAAAAAGCTTCCAACAGCCGAGTTCATCCGGGAGGTCCAATATCCTGATTGTCTCTCCAACGTTGTCATAGTGCTCAAATCAAGTGGGAAGTGGAGAATGTTCATTGAATTTACTGATTTGAATAAAGCCTACCCTAAAACAGCTTCCCACTACCTCATATTGATCAGATGGTTGATGCCACATCCGAGAATGAGTTTATGAGTTTCATGGACGCTTAATTTGGGTATAATAAGATTTTCATGCATGAGGCCAATGCTGAAAAGACTTCCTTTGTCACAAATAAATGAACCTACTGCTATAAGTTAATGTTATTTCACTTAAAGAATGCAGGGGTAACCAATCAGAGGTTGGTAAATATGATGTTTGAAGACCAGATTGGGAAGACAATGGAAGTCTGTATTGATGACATGCTGACAAAAAGCATGAAGACTGAGGATTATGTGGTTGACCTTGAACGCACGTTTGATATGATGGACAAATACAAGATGAAACTGAACCCGACCAAGTGCGCCTTCGGGGTCGGCACGGGAAATTATTTAGGTTTTATTGTGAACCAAAGGGGGATAAAGGAAAATCTTGTAAAGATCAAGGTGTTGATTGACATGCAGACACCAAAAACAATCAAAGACGTCCAAAGGCTTACTGGACGAGTCATAACTCTAAACTATTTTATCTCATGGGAAAATGTAAATGCCTCCCTTTTTTAAAATGTTGAGAAAATTATTCATCTAGGATAAAGAATGTGATAAAGAAATTTAGGAGTTGAAATCATATCTTGTGTCTCGTATGCTTTTATCTCGGCCCGTTCAAGGGGATAAGTTGTTTATATATCTAGTAGTATCAGAATTGACAATTTATAAAGGGCTGAGATCAAGTATCCAAAGATGAAGAAGCAAGCCTATGGGATGATTTATGCCTCAAGAAAAATGAAGTTGTATGTTCATGCGCACTTGATAGTGGTGCTTATCGACCCTTCAATGAGGCAAGTCATTCATAAACCTGAGAAATTGAGTAGGTTAATTGTCTGGTCAGTTGAGCTAGGCAAGTTTGACATCATTTATTAACCCAGTAATGCAATCAAGGGGCATGATTTAACATCGTCTACTAGGACTAAAATAAGATGATTCATCCCCGTTGAAATCCTACATAAGTTGAGCATTGAAGAAGATGACAACAACCTTATGTTTTGTTTAAATATAAACTTAGGGGAGTTCTGGATGGATCCATTAATCTAGTATTTTTGTGAAGGCGAACTACCAGAGTCTAAAGCCGAGAGAAAAAAGCTCTGACACTATGATGCAAAGTTCATCATCATTGGTGATGTACTTTAAAAAAAAGGGATTTCTTCTCTCATTGCTTAGATGCGTTCATCCCATCGAGATGAGCTACATTGTCCAAGATGTTCATGAAGGTTCTTATGCAATACATATTGGTGGCCGGTCTCGGGCTAAGAGGATCATCACCCAGAGATATTTTTAGCCAACACTTGCTAAGGACACTGTCAAATATGTGAAAAGTGTGACAACTGTCAAAGGTTTGCAAGCATTACTCATTAACCTCATCAGCCTCTCTCGTCTATTACTGTGCCCTGGATAATTACAGTTTGGGGATATTGACTTGGTCGACCTTCTTCCAAAGGCACCAGGAATTCACTAATATTTGATGGTAAAAATTGATTATTTCTCGAAGTGGGTGGAAGCCGAAGCCATAAAATCCATCATAGAGGTTAAAATGTTCAAGTTTATTTGGAGACACATTATCTGCCAGTATGGCCTACCCCACACGATGATATCAGATAACGCGAATAGTTCATAAATCATTCACTATAAGCATACTACAAAAGGGTCATCATAAAATAGTTTTTCTTTGCTCTTGGCTGACCCAAATCCAATGGTTAGAAGAAATTCACCAACATGATGATACTTAACGATATTAATAAGAAATTGGAAGATGCCACAGGTATGTGGACTGAAGAACTACATGGGGTCCTATGGGCTTATAGGACAACTGAGAGGATGCCAATGGGTGAGACGCCATTATGTTGGCATATGGGTCTAAGGTAGTTATTACTACAGAGCTTGGACTTCCCAGCCACAAAGTCCAAACTTGTGACCCGAAGGCTAATGTGGAAGAGAGAAGATTGGACTTGGATTTGATTGTAAAATTAAGAGTGGATACAGAGGTCAAATAGTCAGCTTATCAGTAACGAGCTGCGTGGTTCTATTTTAAAAGCGTGAAGGCTATGCCAATAGCTGTGGGTGGATTAGTCTTGAAGAAGGTCTAGAAAAATACTAATAAATTTCATCCTAATTGGCATGGACCTACAGAGTGACTGAGAAGGTTGTGCCAGGAAATTTTAGGCTGGAAAATTTGGAAGGCGAGCCCTTCTCCAACCCTTGGAACACCTTCCACTTAAAGAGATATTGTCAATATCCATATTTATATAAATATTTTGAAGTTCTGCCTCTTAAACCAATGTATTTTCATTTTAGTCCCATATGTATAGCAAAATTATCAATGAAAAATCCAAGTGTTATCTCATACTTGTTCTGCTTATAGTCATCAATTGCTGCATGGTCTGGACTTTATTAAACTAAGGAACATCATTTTTTGATGAATTAGTTTATAACTCTCTCTAGACTCTAAAATAATGTGTGAGGAGTCTCGTCTCCTTCATACCCTCCGAATAACGCCAAGATGGGGATCAGTGTTATAACATCACTCCTTGTGGTGAAAACAAATTAAAAATCATTTCAAATGGTTTCCCAAAATCACTGTAGGGTGAATTAGTTTATAACTCTACCTCATCAATACGAAAGTGTATAAGGAGTCTCGTCTCCTTCACACCCTTCTAATAATGCCGAGATGGGGGATAAGTGTAAAGCATTACTCCTTGTGGTGAAAATAAAATTGAAAATCATTTTATATGGTTATCTAAAATCATTTTATGGTGAATTAATTTATAAATTTATCTCGGCAATACGAGAGTGTACGAGGAGTCTCGTTTCCTTCATGCCCTCCCAATAACGTCGAGATGGGGGGGGGGGGGTCAGCATTACAACAACACTCCTTGTGGTGAGAACAAAATTGAAAATACTTTTATATGGTTATCCAACATCATTTTATGGTGAATTAGTTTATGAAGACGCAATCGTTTATGGATCCCCGGATATTAAACAATCTTCAATTAAAATCACAAACATGTAATTTCCTTTATATTTATAAACTCAAGTTGATATGCGGAAGCGTTATAAAGGAGGTGATGGTTCGACAAAAGAACAACAACAGTTTTAATTAATCTCAAGTCCTAGAATTTGCCTAAGTCATGATTATTCATTTAACAAAGTTAGACCAAACCAAATTAATGCAAGTGACTTGAATTACACAATTTTTCCCAATATATAATTTAAGTCCCAAATTAAATATAGTGTGATAATTAAACCGATTTTATCTTGAATTAATCTAGCATGCGTTCTAAGTGATATAGAGCAAGATAAAATAAACAGTCACACTACACCGCGATGTACGAGGAAAAACCCACTAACGGGAAAAAAAAACCTCGGGACGGCCCTAGCCTCAAATCCACTAAAAATGGTATTACAAAATACAAGACAAAAGACTTACTTCCTAAACTCGAACCCTCTCAAGCCGTGACGCTTCTTCTTGTATCGACCTCCAATTAGCGGATAACCAACGGAGCTCCACCGTGGTCTCGGAATACATCGATAGGACTTTAAACGGACACCGTCATCCGATCATGGAGCCTTTCTCCAAACGGGTAGAATATCACCAAAAGTCTTCTTTGTGATGGGGTGTAGAAGCAAACCCGAAACGTCTCTTGAATTCGGTAGAGAAAACCGGTGCCAAAAACTCCAAGTAAAGATATGTATATATGGAACTTGGATAAACAACTATTGGGTGTAAACTAGAGTGTGTATGAATTTTTCTTTAGAAATTGACACTCAAAACATGAACATTTTCCCTAAAAAGATTAGCTCTCAAACTCTCTCTAAGAGATGGATATTAAATGGAAAAGTTATCTTGGAAAATGTGTTTACCGCACATAATAAAGTATGTAAAAGTTGGTTAAAAACCAAGTGGGGAAAGTGGGAGAAAACTGCAAAAAACTGCTCAAAACTGTTCCCGCCCTGGCGTTCTCGTTCGAACGACTTTGACTGTCGTTCGAACGAGGCTTCTAACGAGCGACCAGCCTGGGCTCGTTAGAACCTCGTTAGATATCTCGTTAGAACGAGAAAGTCGTTCGAACGACTTATCTAACGACTGACCAGTTTGGTTAGAAAGGCAGTCTCGTTCGAACGAAGTTTGGTTCGAACGAAAAATCTCGTTCGAACGAAACTTCGAACGAGTTTCAGAAATTTTGTTAAATTCTATTTTGGCCCAGAAACATTTATATATAGATATTAATATAAAGTCCTTTTGAAATAATTTCTGAAATAAACAAGGTTGTATTAAACCTAATCACCCAAATAAACAAAGTTCCAAGTTCCTATATAAATATAATTACATTCATACCTTGGGAGCATGGAACCTTAGTTGATAACGTAGAAACGAGGCACATAAACCGGCATTTTGATGAAGCTTTAAATTCTTTGCCGCTACGTCTTCAACATATACTTCATAGGTCTTGAATATTACAATTAAATAAAATCCTATGAAAAAATGTTTTTGTCCGGAATTGAGCCAAAACTATATATATGGACTCAATTGGAATTTTTTGTCCTTACAAATCTCCCCCTTTGGCTATTCCGGGACAAAAACCAAACAAAAATCCTAAAGGGCCGTCAAGCTCACTAGACTCAAAACATAACCCGCCCAATCTTGACTCAACCCAAGGATTAAACTCTTTGCCATAGAAAGATGCCGCTATAGAATAATTCCTGCACACTTAAGCAAACTCATCAAATGCATAGGGAATATCAAAATATTAAATGCAATTTTTAATTAATTACTCCCCCTAAATTAATTCTCCCTTTAAACACATGACCTACTTAGAAAGACGTCTCCCCCTAAGATAAATTTCCCCCAAACGAAGATACGATAATAATAGGATTAGATACCATTTCTCCCCCTATCATCATTCTCCCCCTTTTTGTTCGGGAATAGGCAAAGGATAAAGAACTAAGAAACAGCAAGTGAAAGCTTAAAGTGATAAGACATGAAAGCATATGGGCAATTAAAAACAAGGCAAAGACAAACAAATATCATATATATATATATACTAGAAATATATCAATGGACCACTTGCATATATATATAGATATAAACACACACATGACACAAAATACAATAAGTTTGCACACTCGTATGGCAAAAATGTGTCATATGGAAACGGAAGTGTAGGGGTGTGAACAAGCAACAATTAAATTTAGACCCAAACACTTAAGAAACGTTCACGGAGTTCTCATTTGATTGCAAACTTCATCACAGTTAAATATAACCTCATGTGACAATATAAAGATTGAACTCAATGAACAAACATACACAATGCATAAAAGCCTAGCATGATGGTGATTCTACAAACCAAATAGAGTCATGACATTAAAGACAACTAGGATAAACGGACATTGTGCAAACCGTTGATATACCATCCAATTCTCCCTCAATAAGCATATATATTCTTTTGTTTTTGAATGAATATATCAAACAAACATAGGCCTTGGCAATTGCTTTCTTTGAATGCCAAATATTCTGTTTTTAGGCCTTTGGATCACGTAGTTCTTTTAGATCCAATCAACGGTGGCTTACAATCGCAAAGGATTTAATTTATCCTTTCGGAGCCCTTCCCCGTGCATATATTTATTTATCATGTTTTTCATTTTTCGCACAAATCTCACATGCAACGGATTTTGACATGCACTAGTCCTCCTAGGTCATAGATATGTAGATGACTAGATTGGTAGGAGAACACCTCAAAAAGCTCAAATATAACATGTGACGTTGAGATTTCAAAAAAGCTCGTGCATGTGTGAAAAGAGGCATATAGAAATAGAATCCATTTGAACAATACAACATCCAACTACTCCATAAAAATGGTAAAGAACATTTTAAGGATTGAAAATCTAAACCAAAAGTTCTAGCCACGTGGGAGCGTAAATGATGGGATTCAAACACAAGTATATGCCACATGAAGTGTGTCAAACTAAAATACACACAAAACAAAATCTTTTTGAGTTTTTAACATTTTTAATCAAAAATAAAGATATATACTCAAAAGACTAAACAAAAATCATTTGTAGTTTTCATTAAGCATAAATGAAATAAATAAAACACAAATGATAAACAAAAATCTTTTTATATTTTGCAGTTAAATCAAACACAAAAGATAATAGAAAAAGATAAACACGTCATGATTTCTAGCATGTGATATGAAATAAGGTAATGACTAGAAAATGACTAAACAAGCATACATTTAGCATGTGAATATAGCATGAAGTACAAACGCTAAAGTATGCAAACACTAACACATTCAACCTTTAAATTTAGCAAGGGAGGAAGGATGTGAAAGTAAATCAGAATCAAAATCCCTATTTTGTAAGGTAACCAAGTCGGATTTCCTAACCCAAATTAATGAAGAATTACTATCTTGGGGTGTAGGAACGTTAGCTATCGTGGATACTTTACTATGGGATTTTCTAGGAATTCGTTTAAGATCTAAACAAAATTGCCTAAGATGACCTTTTCGACCACAATGAGTACAAGTAAGAACATGTCGAAAAGATTTATCTAAGGAGTGATCATTAAATTCATTCCTAGAAGATTCTCCTAAAACATTGGTTTTGACTTTAGAGTTAAATTCATTACAAGAATTGAAGCCTAAACCAAAAGTGTCATTTTTAATTTGGACCGTTCCTAACATTTTATCAAGTTTTTCCGAACGACATTCCAAATCAAATTTGACATTACTAGAATCTTTTAATTTATTTTCCAATTCTACAATGTTAGATTCAAGTAAAAAATTACGCTCTTCAAAAGCAAGAAGCTCCTTTTTCAAGGATTCCATTAAAGCCCTAAGGCTATCTCTCTCTCCTTCTACGTATTCTAGCTTCTCTCGAAGAGTCCTCTCTTGTGTCCTAAGGTCTTCTATTAAGGCACTTTCATCAACGACCTTGACACTCTTTCTTAAACACGCTTCTAACTTCAAATTAGTTCTTTTCAAATTAATAGATTCTTTATATAATTCATGAAAATCATTTTGAAGTTCACTCTCATCAACCTCTTCTTCATTTTCACTCTCTTTTTCTTCTTCACTCTCACTATCATTAAAAATAAGAGAATCATGAACAACGACCTTGGAAGTGGCATGTGCTATAATTTCATCATTCGATGAGTTCTCATCATCACTCACATGTCTAGCCATAAAAGCCACAAAATTTTTCTTAGTGGGGGAATCGGGCTTCTCTTCCTTATCACTATCACTAAGGGTTGCATTATATGAAACGGGTCGTTTACCCTCTTTCCTTAGTTTAGTGGGGCACTCAAAAGCCCTATGGCCATAATCTTCACAACCAAAACATTTATTGGACTCGTCCCTATCTAAATTTTCATTACTAGGTTTAGGGATAGATTCGGCTTTAGAAAACTTCTCGCTTTTATCATGTTTAGAAGTATCAAATTTCTTAAAATCATTTTTAACTTTATCTTTGTTAAATTTAAGAAATTTTCTAAATTTACGAGCAAACAAAGCCATATCTTCCGAGTCACTATCACTATCGCTCTCTACAACTTGTTTAACCTCTTTCCGGGCTTTTAAAGCAACGCCCTTTTCGATTTTCATTTCATTTTTAGAGGGAAACATATCTAGTTCATAGGTTTGTAAATCACCTACAAGCTCTTCTAATTTTGTAGAGGCTAAAGTGGGTAAAGAATTTAAAACGGTCACTTTAGGAATAAATCTATCGGGTAGGGACCTTAAAATTTTCTTTACAACACGGTCGTCAGGTATTTTCTCTCCCAAGTTAAAGGATGAATTAACAATATCTGAAAGTCTAGCATAAAATTTATCAAAAGTTTCTTTTTCATCCATTTTGATAGTTTCAAATTGAGTGGTGAGGTTTTGGAGTTTAGAAGCTTTAACGACACTCGTTCCTTCATGAGTTATTTGTAAAATATCCCAAGCTTCTTTAGCGGTTTCACACGTCATAATACGTCGGAATTCATCCGGTGCGACAGCGCTAAATAAGGCATTTAAACCACGGGAATTAAAGTTGGCAAGTTTAAACTCATTTTCAGTCCATCTATCGACGGGTTTTAAAACACGTTCATTTTCAATAAGATGAGTTGGAGGGGAATACCCATTAATAACAGACATCCAAACTCTCTCGTCGATAGATTTTAGTGCCGATCTCATTCGCGCTTTCCAATACGCGTAGTTCGAACCATCAAAAATAGGAAATTTTGAAAATGGGGAAAAATCCATTTTAGCCAAAAATTAAGGATCTTTAACGAAATAATTTATTGTTTTTGGCTCTGATACCAATTTGAAGACGCAATCGTTTATGGATCCCCGGATTTTAAACAATCTTCAATTAAAATCACAAACATGTAATTTCCTTTATATTTATAAACTCAAGTTGATATGCGGAAGCGTTATAAAGGAGGTGATGGTTCGACAAAAGAACAACAACAGTTTTAATTAATCTCAAGTCCTAGAATTTGCCTAAGTCATGATTATTCATTTAACAAAGTTAGGCCAAACCAAATTAATGCAAGTGACTTGAATTACACAATTTTTCCCAATATATAATTTAAGTCCCAAATTAAATATAGTGTGATAATTAAACCGATTTTATCTTGAATTAATCTAGCATGCGTTCTAAGTGATATAGAGCAAGATAAAATAAACAGTCACACTACACCGCGATGTACGAGGAAAAACCCACTAACGGGAAAAAAAAACCTCGGGACGGCCCTAGCCTCAAATCCACTAAAAATGGTATTACAAAATACAAGACAAAAGACTTACTTCCTAAACTCGAACCCTCTCAAGCCGTGACGCTTCTTCTTGTATCGACCTCCAATTAGCGGATAACCAACGGAGCTCCACCGTGGTCTCGGAATACACCGATAGGACTTTAAACGGACACCGTCATCCGATCATGGAGCCTTTCTCCAAACGGGTAGAATATCACCAAAAGTCTTCTTTGTGATGGGGTGTAGAAGCAAACCCGAAACGTCTCTTGAATTCGGTAGAGAAAACCGGTGCCAAAAACTCCAAGTAAAGATATGTATATATGGAACTTGGATAAACAACTATTGGGTGTAAACTAGAGTGTGTATGAATTTTTCTTTAGAAATTGACACTCAAAACATGAACATTTTCCCTAAAAAGATTAGCTCTCAAACTCTCTCTAAGAGATGGATATTAAATGGAAAAGTTAGGAAAAGTTATCTTGGAAAATGTGTTTCCCGCACATAATAAAGTATGTAAAAGTTGGTTAAAAACCAAGTGGGGAAAGTGGGAGAAAACTGCAAAAAACTGCTCAAAACTGTTCCCGCCCTGGCGTTCTCGTTCGAACGACTTTGACTGTCGTTCGAACGAGGCTTCTAACGAGCGACCAGCCTGGGCTCGTTAGAACCTCGTTAGATATCTCGTTAGAACGAGAAAGTCGTTCGAACGACTTATCTAACGATTGACCAGTTTGGTTAGAAAGGCAGTCTCGTTCGAACGAAGTTTGGTTCGAACGAAAAATCTCGTTCGAACGAAACTTCGAACGAGTTTCAGAAATTTTGTTAAATTCTATTTTGGCCCAGAAACATTTATATATAGATATTAATATAAAGTCCTTTTGAAATAATTTCTGAAATAAACAAGGTTGTATTAAACCTAATCACCCAAATAAACAAAGTTCCAAGTTCCTATATAAATATAATTACATTCATACCTTGGGAGCATGGAACCTTAGTTGATAACGTAGAAACGAGGCACATAAACCGGCATTTTGATGAAGCTTTAAATTCTTTGCCGCTACGTCTTCAACATATACTTCATAGGTCTTGAATATTACAATTAAATAAAATCCTATGAAAAAATGTTTTTGTCCGGAATTGAGCCAAAACTATATATATGGACTCAATTGGAAATTTGTGTCCTTACAGTTTATAACTCTATCTCAGTGACATGAGAGTTTATGAGGAGTCTCGTATCCTTTTTACCCTCCCAATAACACCGAGAGGGGGGATCAGCATTGTAATATCCCTCCTCATGGTGACAATAAAATTAAAAAGCATTTTTTATGGTTATCCAACATAATTGTTTATAACCCTATCTCGACGATACGAGAGTGTATGATCAGTATCATATCCTTAATACCCTCCCAATAACGCCGGTAGGGGGTGGTTCATTATATTTTAATTAATTGTAGTAATAAGCATTATAGAGCATCATTCAATGGTGATAAGGCAGGAAAATGCAGACTACAGTTAATTAACAAAAGAAAAAATCATATGAAATTCATGTAAAAAATACGAATATACAAAGATGATCCAAATGTTAGTGTTACAATACATCCAGAGTACGAGGGGTGAAATATGGGATTGTTTCGAAAATTGTTACATTAAAGGGAATAAGGCCAATGGAGGCCACCCATTTAAAAGAAATTTAATTTTCTTTAGGCTTCCCGGCCTCAGCAAAGACGTCAGGGAGTGATGGTATAGTAAAAAACTTTGTCTAAACTTCATCATTCACACCATCAGCCGATGTCGTCCTATCCTGGTTGACCATTGTCATCTCGGCTATGAACACCTGGGGAGAAGCCTCAACTTTAACTTAGATGAGGGCAATAGCAACCTACGGGTCTGAGAAGTTAAAAGACTTCAAGTAATCAGCAAGATGTGACTCAGCCTTACCGAGGTCTGGATGCTTATTCATTACCTAGCAGCAAGTAGTCTTCATCCCCCTTTCCAAGTACTCAGGGCATAACCTATAAACTCCTCTGATGACATGAAGTTCGTAACTGCCTTCTTCTCAACCTCACCCATAACTTTTTTAATATCGTCCTGATGCTAAAGTTTGAGGTCGTCCATCTTAGCTCTGCACCTCATCCTCTGAGATAGCATATCCTCCGACTGCTATTTCCTCAACTCAGCGATCACATTATTGTGGCTTGCCTCGACATCATTGAGCTTCTTCTGCAGCCCCTTATTATATTTGAAAGTATCTTCGGTCTTTTGGATTTTTGGGGAAATCTCCCGAGCCCATTGGTTTAGGTGGTGAAGAGAGAGTACATACTGAAAAACACAAAAGGAAGAATTCAAAAAGGATGAGACAAAAATTCAATAAAAATTATGAAGAATGGATAAAAGTGTTACCCGAGTTTCCCTATGAAGAGCAAAATCACAGATCCGAGGAAGGTATTGAACATTGAAGAACCTGCTATCAGACTCAAACATGATTGATCATATGTCATCCTTAGCCCTCATCTTATAGTTAAGTAGAGAGTCAGTGGTGATAGCAAGTTGGGACAATCGGGTAGCAGCAATAATGTCATTTGATATGGGGATGGTAGTGTTATCATGAGCTTTGGACGAGATGACCTTTTTTTTTTCTTACCATGGGTAGGAGGGATAGTGATGGAATCCTTGAACAGGTCTTTGCATTTCTTTGGGTCCTCAGTCTAAGTCAGCCCCCCAGTAGTCGTCTTTTTTAGTGGAGCAAAGTGCTTTTTTCATGCCAACTTTGTTAGCATGTTGGCAAGATTAAGATCGACCATCTTCTAAATTTCTTCTGGGGTATTGGCTAGACGACCTACAATCAGAGGAAGTTATTAGTATCATCATCATAAATGAAAGAAGGCATTACAATTCATAGAATAATCTCTAACTTACACAGCTTAGTGAGTGGGTTAGCCCCCATGCCAGTCTTGACCCAAAGTGATGGGTCAGTTAGCTGTTCTTAAATGCCAAGCCCATTTTTCTTATCGCATGTTCGCAAGTGGTCTATCTTTTCCTGACCATATTTTCTTAGGTCAGGATAAAACCTAACTGACATTGATACTCTACCCCATTTTTGGGGGACTCTTGGCTCGGTCGTATTGGATGGAACATTAGTGTCGAATTCCCAGGCACCCGATACAGAGAAGTACCGCGGCTTCCAGTCATGAGTTGAAGTTTGGTTCATGATCAGAACCTACTTATCAGATTTCCTGGCTACGAGATGAAAGTATGTAACACCCTTATTTCTCAGGGGTGAGCTTTATCTTATAATAAAGATAAACCATAAATGAGCCATGCTTACTGAGGTAATTAAGAAATTTTATTTCTTTCTAAATTGTATTACAACTATATTTAAAACATTTATCATTCTATTAGGTTTCTACGCATATTTTTGCTATTGCTATATGGTCCTTTCTTCTAATAGTATCTCTCCTTGCCTCTATGTATCCAATGATTCCTGAAGCGTTCATTATGTCCTATAGTCACCTGTGCAAAATAACTAGAAAAAAATTAACAAGTAAAGTTGACGAATAGATTTTTACTTGCTCAATAACAAATATATATATATATATATATAGATAGATAGATAGATAGATAGATAGAGAGAGATAGAGATAGAGATAGATAGAGAGAGAGAGAGAGAGGGAGAGAGAAGAGTGGGAGTATATTTGGAATTCAGTGTTTGTCGATTGAAAGATAAGCAAAGATTTCTTGTAACAACATTAAGGGTTGCATAAAGAAATCCAAGGAGTTTTCAACTGATAATCCCATACTTACCTGCTCATTAAGGGGTATAGAAATAGGTAAGTCATCAGTATAGCCATATTAATTAATAAATCAAATAACCAACTAGGTATACAATTAAAGTGGCACTCATACATATGTAGCTAAAAATCTCGGATCCCAAACATCTAAGACCATAGGCCAAGTAGAAAATTTTGTGGGATAACATGGTAGTCTACTCCTTATTTATTACTGATTCTTATATAATAAATAGTAATGCACAAAGGTGCACAGTAAACTAAATCAATCATTACAATGAATTTTCATGATATTAATTATTAGGTGAGAAAGGTTTAAGTTGATCTGAATGATCATAATTATAACAATTTGTGATATAGTAATATAAGAGTGGTAATCTTTACACATACTTAGAATCAAATTGGGCTATCATGAAATGATATCAATAGAAGTTAAATAAGCATGCGAATGTTTACTATTAAAAAGGTAAAAGACCTACCTTTGATTAGAATGGTCTTAATTTGTCTGGTCTTGTGTTGCTTTGGCATATTCAACTATGATTTTAATACATGTGTTACTACGAATAATTTAAAATAAACGTCTATACGTAACTATGATTTGTACTTAATTTAGGCTGACGTAGGTATTCGAGTAGCGAACTTGTATTTATATATAACTCATATACGATCCGAGTTATGATCTCTTCTTAGTTATTATAACACGTCAAACAATTTCTTTAGGAAAATATTATAAAATAACATTTTAATGGCTATTTGGGTCCCTTGATTGACACAACAACCCAAATTTTACATTGTAAAAATAGTGTTGAAATAAAAATATTTGTATACCAAAATATTCTATTTGACACTACGATTTCAACAACATATTTCATGTATTTTTTTGAATCACGGTTTAAAAGATATAATTTTCAAAGATTAAAATGTGGCATTTCAACATGTATATTTATAGTCACCGTTTGATTTTAAAAGAATACTATTTTGCTTTCTCGACAAAATATATACGTAACTAATTTTATTCTGAATAATCATACATTATTTTAATCTTGGTTTAATTTATTTGGTCGTGATACACATGTATAAACTGATACACACACACACACATTATATATATATATATATATATATATATATATATATATAGCCCCCCTCCTATAAGGACTTCTTATAGTACAAACCTTGGTACATACCATTTTTTAACATAGTAAAGAAATAAATTTTTTGATCAAACTTCGCGGATATGATATCCACGGTGAGAAGATCATCTCTAATTTTTTTCATAAACAAATTCAATAAAAAAACCATTGAGATAAGGTGATATTTAAAAAAATGGTATACACCCACTTTTTGATTGAATTATTTGATGAAAATTTATGGATATGATCATGACAGTGAGAATATCATATACAAGAAGTTTCATAAAAAAATTCAATCAAACAAGTGGCTGGCGCAGACCCAAAACTTCAACGATCGAAAATGCGTATTTATACCATTTTTTGACATATCACCTCATCTCAACTGTTTTTTTTATTGAATTTTTTGATGAAAAAAATTGGAGATGATCTTCTTACCGTGGAGATCATATCCATGAAGTTTTATAAAAAAATTAATGTTTTTACTATTTTATAAAAATAGTATATATCGAGTTGTGCACCATAAGGAGTCTTTACAGGAAACTTTCTGTATATATATGGTTATAATACAGAAAAAAGGAGGAAATATTACCTGTTCATGTGGGAGCATGTTTTTTTCCTGTTTGAGTGTATGTATTATGTAAGTGATGAAGGTTAACCCATGTGTGTATTTATAACAAGGGAGCATAGGAGGTTCGGCTTAAGCATTTGTTTATTTTTTTTTCCTTTTTTATAACCGAATAGGACAACACGGAGTGAGGCGATTTAGGGGAATTTTATATATTTCTCTTTAAACCGTAATAGGACAAAAGGGATGAAGATATTTTAGGATATATTTTTTTTCAACTTTTATCCCTTAAAGTTATTTTGGGGATTTTACACTTTTATACCTTTAACTTTAAAATTTGAAATTTAACCTTATGTCCTTTAAGTTTTCAACACCTATTTTTTTATTTACATATAATTTGATTTTTTTTGTTTTAATATAATTTGATAAAAAAATTATTAAATATACATGATATTCTATACGTATATATTTTTATACAATTGTGTTCTCATAATTAAAAACTATTATTTATTTGTTGACGAAAATAAAAAATGTCATGTTTGACGAAAAAATAGTTCAATTAAAATTGTTTTAATGATAAAATAAAACTTGGGTTGTTACAATCTACCTACCTAAAAAAAAATTTGTCCTCAAACTTCCTATATTTGTAAAGTTTCAAATTCTCTTGGTACTTACATTGTCTAAGATATACCGTAAAAATGATAACTCATTAGGTCGAGGTTGTAAGCTTATCATGCAACTTTGACGATTTTACTCATGTCGTTCTTTTGGCATTTTGATAGTTATGGAACACTACCATATAACGAATACTTACGTAACCAAGATTGGAAACAAATAGGGTTTCATCTATTTAATCGACCTTTTTACAAGCTTTGCATGTATCGCGTATATCGTAACAGAAACTTGGGTAATGAGGTTTACGTATAGTCTAGTTGTATGAAACTCGTTTCACATACCAATAATTCATATTATGAAAAAGGTGGTATTGGTAAGTGGACACCATTGGTCATATATTATTATGGTAATAATGGTGTTTCACATTCATTTTTGCAATAGGTAAGTAGGAGTATACCTTCATTTGAGACATGTAAGTTGATAGTTTATACTTGAATTATTAAAGGTTTTATTCTTTGATTTAATTAACACGATGGTTACGGTAACTAAATTGTAATTCACGGTTTCCAAAAATACTTAGGATTTTTGTACAGAGAAATCCCTTTTCTGTTTAAAATTTCCAAGTTTATTTTAAGAATTTCAATTCCCATTTTTGTGGTACCGTACTTATTTCTCCTATTGGCATTTCCAGAGATAACGATCAATTAAAGGAACTACTAGATAGTTTTACTATGTTTGTGAAGTCACATATGAGTTTAATTGGGAAATATACATTGATAGTTTATTATAGTTAATAACTTCATAAAGAGGTTTCTTTAGAATTTTAGAACACTGAGAGAAGCTATATCTGGTATTTTGATGCAAGGTTTACTTAACAATCCAAATATTAGAATAATACATACATAGGGTTTCACATTTATAAGTCCAATATTTTGGGATAAAACGTAACCTCTGATAGTATTAGGTAATTCAAATAGGCTTATTGGTTTAATTGGTTTCTAAGTTTTCATGGATTTACTAAGGATCACAATAGGTATGGTGTATATTATTATTGAATTCATCTCATGGAATCTACATAGACCGACAAAGGTAAAGAATCCTTAGAGTAAATCGATGATACTCTAGGCATATCTGGATAGATAGGTGAGGTTAGGTGAAGGATATTATTATCGTCGATATTGTTTAACATGGTGATTTTACCGTTGGGAGTATATTGAATCCAAATACTAATGTTGATGAAGGTGTAGGTAATAATTCTTGGAATCTTACTAGCAAATTATCTATGTATTCAAGGTAGGATAACATTAGGTCATAACGATATTTAATCTAATGCATTCACTTGGAGTGGCTTGTAAAATCTAATAGCATGACCTTATTCCAATATTTGGTGTAATATAAGCTTTTATGTACATCCACTGGGGTGTTCATGTTGATAACCTAACTACGAATCCTAGTATTGAGCCTTTTTTTAATAGTATCAATGGGGAGAGAATGGGAAATTTGGTTAGTCGGTCTACTATTATCCTTACAATACTATATCCTTTATACGCGGTTCTCCACTAATAAATTTTAATGTGACGGGGATCTAGTTACATTTTGGGATCGAAAGAGGTTGGGGAAGTCCACGAGAACACAAATGTTCCATTTTTACTTGATGATAAGTAATATATGTCTTCACAAGGTTCTTAACATTGCTTTTCGGATTGAGCCATCAATACTGTTTCTTCAGTATACAATATATTTCCAAACTTTTCGGATTTATCATGAATTTAGAACGATGGGCTTCTTCTAATGTTTTGTAGTGACGATTCATCAGATACATATACTCTATCTCTAATTTGTATACTTGTTTTCTTATCATATGATAACTCTTAAGTCTTACTTTTGGTTGATTGTTTCATCACAAGGGGATCTGGGAGCAGTTGTTCTCAGATTTTCCTTCTCAGGTTCGGGTAAGCAATACTATTTGGCTAGGGGTTGGTTGAACATCATATTGCTCTATGGTAGAAGCAATATTCTAGGAATCAGGTTGTTAAATATTTCGATCGGGTTAGGGCTTAGGGTTTTGTCTACAACTTTTCCTTTTCCAAGATGGTTTATCTAACTTGAATCTATAATTCTCAAAATTCTATTCAACGTCTCAGTATTAAGTTCATGTTCTTTTGGGTGAAGATGTATTCGACTCTTTTGTGACCTGAATTCACCGTGGGATTTCTTACCTTATTATAAAGGACTAAGGGTTTCCTATATTTATGCAGAAGATAGCACAAAAAGTAAATAGGTATTTCTCTTGAATAGGTACTAGATGGTTATCTAAGAACTTGTACTAGGGTTAAATATAAGTACTTGGGATGAGGTTTGAACTAATGGTTGCTTTATTCGATTATTTTTAACTTAAATGGTTCTAGTACACTGCTTAGAACTGTAGAGGGTCATATGAGTACTATATTTAGAAGAAGTTTATCAGGAGACAACATGAATATACTTACAATAGGGTTCTGAATCAATTACCTATCCAAAATAACATAGGCAATAAAATGCACACAAAGTAACTCTCCCTGATTGAGGAATCCTTCTAAATATCAATGAGATACAAATGATATAAATCATGTTAAAAGTGGTAATATGGTCTAATATCACCAAATACAATAGGTGTGTGCTCCCCCAATATGAAACATATCATAAAAATAATGTTTCTCTCCCATAAAACCATAAAATAAAGTTTCTCCCACAAAAGAAAGAAATATGGGAATCTCCTCTTAGTTTATATGTTTCTCCCCATAAAGGAAGAAATATGGTAGTCGCCCCTATCTTAGATTCTTCTCCCCCTTTTGACACGGAAAGAAAGTAATAATCACACTGAATTGAAGAACTAGTGAAGAAAAATCTCGATAACCATATGAAATACCAAATATATAAATAAGTTATACTCAAATATAAATTATCATGAATATGAGCAACAAACAAATGTAACACACACTATGAATCTCAAATCATGAACTAGTAGATAGAATATATCAAGAAATAAGCATGTGAAGCATGATATGTGATATAAAGCAATATAACTAGAATGAGATCATGCGAAGCATGGAAATATAGTAAGATGGAGAAGTGTCCTTGATTGGACTGCCGAAGTGTGGAGGCTATTCCCTTAATTGAAATCAGAGTGTAGGACTGATCCTTCCGAATGCAAAAAAAAAAGATGCACAGTTTTGTAGTAAAAACTAATGAAACTAAGCGTATTGATTTTCTCTCCCTACTTCTAAGCATGGATATAATAGGTTAGAGAGAGGGATTTTTGAAATTCTCCCCTTTCCAAAGATGCACAAGGCAACCCCGCACTTCTTTTCCCTCCTTTAATGAAATATCCTCGCCAATTAATATAAGCATAAAGATACGGATAAAAATATAAGAAATCCATAATCATCATAAAAAATGTACCATAACAAACCAAAAGTACTGAAGGACAGACAAAGGACTAAGAGGTATAAATATCTAATACAGATAAAAAATGTCCAAGTACCATAGACGGTACAACAAAGTCTTAACAAAAGAACCCAAATAGAGATAAATAGAAAATATCTAATCTTCTTTGTTAATATAATCATCATTCGAATCATCCTCTTCCATATATTCATCATAATTATCCTCATTATTTGTGTCAGGAATAAGAGCATGTGTAGGTGGTGGTGCAGATGTAAAAGATAGAATATCTGGGATAAGGTTGGTCCTCCTAATATAATTAAATATGAGAATAACATTGGACCTTAATCTAGGCTTCTCTCTATCCTTCACATTAAACCAATGACCAGATAACATCTGAGTCATTTGGGCTCTCATGTGAGTAATTTGACCATGCATGTGGAAAAATTAAGCCTCTATAAACTCTTTAGTGCCCTAATGAGAACGTGGTATGGGTGTTACTGCTCGTTCAGATTCTGGTGCAGGAGGTGCATCAGTATTAATAGGTTGATGAGGTAGTCAAAGAGAAGTCTGGATGGTGGAATGAGATGAACTCATGCTAGAAATAGAATTAAGAGTTGTAGTTTCATCATCCGTAATAATTATCGAAAACCTAAGTGATATAAGTATCCGATAATCATCTAACCATATGGTAAGGACTCCTGTGAGACATCCATGCAACCTCGATGGATCACCTCTAAGATAAGATTGGGGTAATTTATATTATATCTATGAGGAAGAGCATACATTAATCTCCCTATCGTATATAAGAAATACTGAGAGCGAGAGTGGGGCATGAAGTTATATATAAGTAAAAGGTTAAGCTTCAACATAGCGGCTTATTGGAAAACATTTCCAACCAATGTCGTCCTATAATTGACAAGAAAGGAGGTAACGTCATCATGATCAATCCCACCCTCTCTAAATTTAACATAGCTCAGATTATGCACATGAGCCTCAACACCTAAATGAGATTATAAAACCTCACCAATTAAGACGACCTCAATAATTCTAATATATGTATTCATAAATACTGGAGACGTAGATGTCACAATGATGTTTATATAAAACTCATAAATATGAGTAGCCTTGACCGATGAATACGGCCTAAGCAAATGCAAATCACGACTTATCTCAATCAAGGCAATAAAAATGGACCATCCTTGCATCTATCTATATATTCTAAGCCAACATCTCTCTCAGCTAAAATAGGACAAGACATAAAACCCTTATGAAGTGCAAAACCATATCATGTAAACCTAATACTAGACGCATAGAAAGAAGGGTCCAGGACAAGAATGGAGGCTCTCAGGTCCTGCATACAAGATATACATGGAAGTGGTGATGATATAGCATGGAAAATCTCATCGGGACCACTAGGGGTTGAACTGTATTCCTCGCATGTGTCTTTTCTCGAATGATGTCTGAAATAGGAGAGAAATACAACACTATAAGAGAAAGATTCATATTTTCACATAATGTATTTTAGTTTGGCTTATCTTTTTATGCTACAATGAACTATCATAAAATTTTGCAAGGCTTCAAGTGAAGAAGAGTCAGTGACCGAATGTAACAATTGAAGCCGATCATCACTACATTTATCAGAGATGGTTTATAAGGTTGTTTTCGTGAAGTCTTTTCTTTTAGTGGCATTTTTAAAGAGTTTGAAAACTTAAAAATATTTTCTAAAATGTTTTTAATTTTTTTGTTAAGGCGTTATAACGATATTTGGATGTCGTTCAAACGAGTTCATGTACCTAATTATGATAACTTTAACTTCGTTCGAAAGAGATCAATTGTCTCATTTTTAGCACCCTCTGGAATCTCGTGAGATCTATCATTTAAAGTATATTCAAACGAGAAAGAGTACGTTGTTTGAACAAGATGTACCTTCGTTCGAATGAGTAGGCAAAAAATTAAATTTTCCAGATTTCAAATGCTATCTCTTGAAGGTTCTTCTCCCTACATTTAGAAATGCAGGGATGCATTTTAATCTAAGCCTTTTAGATATCTTTTAGTGACCAAAGTCTTTTATTTTTTTCAATCCAAGTCCCTTGGATGATTTGGATGATTTGAGATCACTTTTCCAGAACACGAAGAACGCAATACTTATTTATAACCTTGTGGAGTTAACTCTTCAATGCTGAAGATAGGAATATTGATTCCTCAGGCTGATTGATGGATATTCAGGCAAGTGAAAGTTGCTATGGGCAGTACTGGATTTGCATTGTTTTTTGCAGACAACAAGGAGTGAAGACATTATTGCGTCGCTTAATGGAGCTCTAAGTTTTGTAAGTCTGTGAATGTCTGCCTGTAATACCTAGTTGGAAACATTACTAAGTATAGGTTTTGTCCGAAAGATATTTTTCCTCATCTCCTATATTATTTGGTTTGTGGTTGTTTTTCTTGGCTTCATTTAGATTCAAATATCTTTCATGTTCACCTAATTTAATCAAGATAAACTTTGGACTAAATAAAATTTGGCTTTGTGTATGTGTGACCTACTATGCGATTTATACACATAACTAGGCTGCTCTTTCGCATTTTTAAATTGGTGTCAGAGCTTGTTTCTATATTTTACGTAAATAAAACTAGTGGTTATATGGATAACTCGTAAAATAGGCCACCAACGATTAACGGGTCTAATTATGCCTATTAGAAAGCTCGAATGAGGTCGGTTCTAAAATTGAATGACAAGCGAGTTTGGAATGCTATTGGAAGAGGGTGTATTACATCCACTATGACTAATGATGATGTCATTGGTCTGAAACTTGTCACTACATGGACCAAAGATGATTTTAGATGGATTAACTTTAACTCCCGAGGCTTAAGTGAAATTTTTGGCACAGTCAAACTCGAATAATTTTGTTATATCATGATGTGTACCACATCTAAGGAAGCATGGGATATCCTCCAATTCACTCACAAGGGCACTGTAATGCCCCGTACTTTTATGGATATTTAAATTACATAAGTGGGCGTAATTTAGTAATTTGAGGAATTTCAGTGAATAGTAAATTCTGGATTAATAAGCGTTAGATGCTTACCGATGCGTGTTACATTTACTTAGGGGATTGAGTAAATGAGTCGAAATGTTTTTATGTCATGTCGCAACTTTGTAAAGCAACGAGAATTATTTTACGTTGTAGAAAACGCGTACTGAGAAGTGTCAGGTACAACTAGTGAATTTTAGTTAAGTGACTCGGTGTAACACCCCGTATTTCTGTGCATGTAATATTTAATTAATTCGGGAAATTTTAAATTACTTTTCTGTCGTAATTTAATTGAATTAATTATGGTAATATTTATTTAAATATTAATTGGAGAGTGAATGGTTAATATTTAGGGAAATTTAATTACTAAGTGAATAGTAATAATTTATTTATGTAATAACGTGTATCAGTGATGTGGCATTTTTTATCTCAACTGGGAGTCGGTATAGACTAATTTGGGTGTGAGATAAGGATTTGTATAAATTAATTAGGATGTCAATTTTGAGTGCACGATTAAGTCCGGATGGGCCGAGATAGTTGGAAAAGTGTACTCGGGGGTAGTAAACGGGTCACAGGATGTTTTTAGGCATAATCGGGCTCACACGGGGCTATTTGGGTCACTTGGACTAGGCCCATTAGGCTAAAAACGGGATTTGGGTTTAAAACCTAAATCCAAGAGTGGGGAACGACAAAGAAACATAAATCTAAATCTAAGAATTTTGGGAGAAAGTGAGAGGGAGCAGTTAGAGCCAAATTGGAGTCTTTTGGAGACAAGGCAGGGAACCTATTGGAAATTCATCATCAACCTTGAGAATAACACACTCGGATCAGACCCTACAAAACCATAAGGCAAGTGGTTATCTTGCTGTGATATTAATTGATGTTATTCAATTCATATTTTTGTGATGTGGAAATTAGAAATTCATTTTGGGTACAAATGGGTACAAAACGGGGTTTTTGAAAAAGGAACACTGAAATAAGATTCAATGTGGGAATTAATTATGTGACAGGGTTCTGTGATGGTATTTTATTTACATGAGAAAAACCCAGTAGCAATTATGGATGAATTTGGGGTAATTAGATGAAATTGGAACCTAACGAGTAAAAAAAACCTAGGAATTTCCCTAAATCAGAAAAGTAGAGATTTATGAGATTTAATTTATGTTTGAGGTTCTATGAGAGGCCCTGATCATGTTTCTATATAGTTATGATGTTGATTGTGCTTGGGTTAGACTAAGGGAAAGTTTAGGAATTGGAGAATTTCGTTAATGGAGGAAACAACAAGGCGGAGAAGACGATAACTTGTTCGATCAATCGATCGACGGTTGGGGTCGATCGATCAACCCTTCAGGTTTTTTGGCAGTTTGGCTTAGGGATTTATATGGGTAAAAGTTATAGTTGCAAATTTCCCCTAGCATAATAAAGAGAGAAAAATAAATTATGAGATTAAATTCTTAACAATTGTAAAGGGATATAATTGGTAGTGGTGGGGGAATTAAGGGCGACACATTTCGAACGAATTTTGAAAAATAAATTCTGAAAGAATAAAATAACGAACTGGGCGAATAAGTTCAGATATGGTAGTAGGGAGACACTACTTAAATTAATTATGGGTGAAAACTAATTAATTCGGAGTCGGGGATTAGACTCGGGTAGTATATTAATTTCGGGCCACAAGAGCGAGCCCAAGTATATTAGTTGGGTGTCACCAAAAATAATTTAATTAATTAATGTGTAAGTTAATTAATAATCAGAGTTGGACCATAAACTCAAGATATTATGTATAGGCTTGTGTTACGGACTTAGTACACGGTAAAGCCGAGATATTTTATATTTATATATACGATGTGTGATAGTATATATATGATGTGTGCTTATAAATATCAGTGGTTAGATATTATTAATACATATACTCTAGTGCTATCAAGGGAGGTTGCACGTAGTGGGTGAATCCCCTAGCTTGAGGAGTAGGACGAGTATATCCCCAGATCATAGCGTCCGTTATATGGATGAGGGGCTTATCTCACTTTCAGGGAAGGAATAGGACCGCCTCCATTAAGTTTATGTTTTTGGACAAGTTAGTGAGCGATTCTGACTTAGGGTAACTAGGTTATGCGAGTACACCTAGTGTGATAGCACTTTAGAGAATACATCCGGTGAGTTATTACTCGGGAGGATGGGTTATATTTATATTCAACATATGTGTGAATGTTGAATATGGTTATACGTATATAATGAGATAAATAATTATATACGGGTCATTAAATACATGAAGTGAATTGTATTAATTATATATGGGTTATATTCACATTCAACACGTGTGATTGTTGTAAGATAACTGTACGTACATAACGGGGTGAATAATTATATACGGGAAATTTAAATATATGGAGAAAAGTATATTAATTATATAACTAGTGAATGTTATATGTCTTTCTAGGAAGATGATTAACTAAGTTAAGGTGATAAATAACTTATAAATCATGCTTTTAAAATACTCGGGATTGAGTAGGGCACTTGACAAGAGTTATATTAAGTATCTAGTTTCGGGGTAGAGGACTAGGTAGGATATGAAGAAGACGTTAGGTGTGCACATTAGTTGAGGCGTGAGTCTATCCTCAAGGGAGTGCGACACTAACTAATATATGAAGCTCATTCATGCATATTTATTACTGCAAGTTAATCATTTGCTAAATATTTTCAAAATGTTTTGGGTTCTAACCCTTGCTATAAAATATTTTCAAAACCTTTTAGGTGTCCAGCCATAGGGACGTCAGGCTTGATTCATTCCAAGGATTCGCTACTGCAGCATATGTGGATGTTGCAGGATTTGGATAGGCACCTCTATTCATTCTATTCCTAGTGTAGGAATTTTCTATCAGATATCCGAGCATGTTGCTCGCGGTTTTATTTAGTATTTATTTCAGATACTTGCGATCCATTATTGTCTGTATTTACATTTGTGTTGGATTTTAGCCGATGGTTTATTCGGCCAGTTTCTTATTTATATGTGATGGTTGGACTCAGTTAGCTCGTGATTGTTAATGGTTTATTTACGCATGAGTAATTCATTGAATTAATGAAATATAAACTTGGCACCAGTCAAATTTCACGTAGGTGATTAGTAATTAAAAAGTTTCGACAGTGTTGCTAAGAATGAACTAACTGAGAAACCTATTCTAATTTAATTTAGGACTGATCACCCTGGGTTTAATTAGGCAGGGTGTCACACTTGGATGAAGATTTCAAGTGCACGGTTGGTTTTGAAATGGCCAAGATAGTCAGAATAGAGTACACGGGGGCAATGTTTAGGTTTCAGGGACTTTTGGACTAGTAGGGACTCGTAATTGTGTAAACGAGTCATTTTTGGGTTTAATAGGAGATAACCCTCTTTTCTTTCATATAAGCCATGAGAGATAGGGAGGGAAAGAAAGAAATGAGAGAAAGAAGAGAAAGATAAAGGAAGAAGGGAAAAGAGGAAGAAGAAAGGGACTTCCGGATCAAACTCCGCGGGATTCGATTCGATGTCGTCGGATTTTATCCACGAGGCAAGTGTTTACTTGCTTTATTCATTTGTGTGTGTATATCATATTATAGTTGGTAAACTATATGATTTTTGGGTTAGGACCCTTAAAATAAATTTGGAAAATTTGAGTATGAAATTACAATTTGATGTATTATAAACTCTTAATGATTTCTAGTTTTAAACCCACGTTAATGGTGTGTAGAAATGGGAGAAAATGATAAACTAGGGTTTTAAGGGTTTTAATATAAGAGAGATAGTTTAATACCAGAAATTAATTGATGTGTTAGTTAGAAATCAGTGTTAGGATGATTATATTGATGTTGGTTGAGGTTAGAAACCATAAAAATGGAGAATGGGTTGATATTTGGGTATTTTGGAGAAGATGAAATCGTCCAAACAGTGCCCTCCGAATAGGGTGAATCGATTCAGGTCTAGACCGAATCGATTCTCATAAGGGGACGTGTAAGGTTGTCTCAAGCCGAATTTATTCGCCTTGGAGGACCTTCTTGCATAACACTTTCCAAATCAATTCGGATGGAAATCGAGTCGATTCGGTAGCCCAAATCGATTCGCATTTGGGGGCGAAACGATTCACCTTTATTGAAATTGGTAGTTTTCCTTCTTTGTGTTTAGGGGCAGTTAAATTGCAATTGGAGATTATTATGGGGGATTCTAGTTATGATATTAGGATTCCTAGATGATGGTATTGAGGGTGAGTAAACCTTGAGATGAAAGAGGGAACCTCGGGTTCATTTAGTGTACAATCAGGGGGACGGACCTAGAGAATGTTCAGGTCGAGCAACATTCAAGAGAGAGGTCTTAGGGAAGTGTGTAGAGATATTTATGTGGTTATAATGATTATGGGATGAATGCATTTGAGTAGATCCTAGGATACGATTAGGATGGAATCTAGGATATGGGCTAACGAGGATTAAGCGACTATCCGGTATGTCACTTGACGACTATGATTATAGGTGATGCGATACCTATGGAACCAAAATAAGTCGATAGTATATTTATTTGATTATTATGAATTGGTATATTCGGGATTATAAATAAATCCTTAAAAGTGATTAAGGTGCGAGTTATATACTAAGTAAGAGAATACTTATATGCTATTTCGAATGGGAACATTCGGGGTTATTGGCTATCGCTATAAGAGTTTGGAATTTATAGCCATATATATTGAGAACTGATATATATATTATATACGGGAGTTATTATATGATATGATATGGAAATAAATATATATGTATGTGTGGGTACCCCGATTTTATCACCATAAGGCCTGGACGAGTAGCCCATCCTCAGCGGCCCAAAACCCAGGCCCATCACTTCTGGTATTCATCCATTTACTCCATGATGCCATGAAGAGGAGTTGTGGGGGTACACGATCCCATGAAAGGGAGATGGATAATAAAGAGGAACCTATCACCCCCACTACTCCAAGACATACATGTATAAATTAAACCCCAAGTCCGGGGCAAAGGACAAGTTGTATTCTCTGTACTTACTCTTCAGATTATAGAGAAATAACACTGACTGAACCACCGTGGACGTAGGAACTTCTTTGCTGAACCATGTATCCCCGTTGTTGTGTGATTGGTCTTTTATCTGTTTTCTCTTGGTTGTCACCTCTTTCATATTTTATTTGTGTTGCATAATAATTGCCTCTACAATTGGCGCCGTCTGTGGGAAACGTTTATCTTTCCTTGAGAAGAGCCCACACCGAGAAAAAATCTAAGATGTCTGATCACAGCAGCAACGCTCCTCAAGCAGGAGACATTCAGGAGCCACCCGCTCCTCGCAGGATTAGGTCTGAAGTCCGACGTTCCGATCAAGGGGCTCGCTTAGAAAGGCCAGCCTCAGAAGAAAGTCAAGGACCAGCGAGGTCCACTCAGATATCCAAATTGATCGATGCATACGAAGCAAGGCTCCACGAGCAGAGGGAGTTTTCTCGCAGGTATGAGGTGAGAATGCTCGCCTGAAAAGAAGACTGGAAAAACTGGAAAAAGAACTACGTCCTGATACCAGGAGACGCCCCTATCGCACTCCTAGCCCTCAGGCGAGCAAATCTCGCAGCCGAGGAAGGAGCCCTAGGCGGCAACATCAAGGGTTCGAAGGTGGAGACTCAGACGACGACCTCCGCGAGCAACTAAGAAAAGCTCGCCGCTATCAGAGCCCTGCTCGCAGCGATGACAACATACGGAACCTAGTCCGCAGAGAAATGAACCAACATCCAGCTCACCGCGGCACCAGGTCAACCAGAGAACTCGCCAGGAGAGCCCTCAAGACCCAGATGAAATCGCCCTTCACAAGGGAAATTGAAGAAGAAGAAGCTCCCAAAAAGTTTGCTATTCCAAGGTTCAAGATTTATGACGGGAAGACTGATCCCATTGATCATATCAGGCAATACCGGCAGGCTATGACCCTCTGGAATCACCGAGATGCGTTGATGTGCCGTATTTTCCCCTCAAGCCTTCATGACGTGGCCCAGAAATGGTTCGAGAAACTCCCTCACCGATCCATCAGAAATTTCAAATCCCTGGCCGAGCTCTTTACGGCCAGGTTCATCACCAGCAGCTCCCATCCTAAAAGGATGGATGCTCTATTGACGATGAAGAAAACTCCTCAGGAGACACTTCGAGACTACGCGAAAAGGTACTGGGAGTTATTCAACGAAGTCGAAGACTGCGCAGAGGAGGTGGCAGTGGCTTCATTCAAAATTGGGCTACCTAGATCTTCCCTCCTCTACCAGTCCTTGACAAAGAAGGAGGCAACCACCATTGATGATCTGATGGCCCGGATTGAGAAATACGCAAAGGTGGAAGATGTCACCCGCCTTAACGTAGGCGAAAACGGTCGAGCCAAGCTCGCCACGAAGGGAAGTGAGAAAATTGATAACCAGAAAAGAGGAGGAAAGAATGGGAGCAAGAATGGCCCCAAGAACGGAGGGAGCCCTGACGTTGCAAAGTCGTTCCAGGCAATCAACACCGTCTTCAAAGAACCAATTTACAAAATTCTCGCTAAGATCAAGGATGAGCCGTTCATCAAATGGCCCCGGAAAATGGGAGGAGACCCATCGAAAAGAAACAACGCGCTGAGATGCACCTTCCACAAAGAGGGAGGACATAAGACCGAGCACTGCAAGGCTCTTAAGTCCCACCTCGAGGAGTTGGCCCAATCCGGACATTTGAATGACTTTGTGGAAAGGAAGATAGAGAGAGTAACTATCCACAAGGAGGCAAAACCCGACAACGTATTAGAAGACGACACCGGACACGAATTCGCAGTAATCCATGGAGTATCCGATGTTAAACAAATCCAGGGGAACTCAGCTCGGATGGAGGTAAAGAAGCTGACAGCAGTAATGCAAGCTTTTAAAATTGATCCAGCGAAATCACAGGCAGGAAAATGCCACCGAGCAGAGGACATCAACTACAGCAAGCATATTGTCTTCACGGATGAAGATCTTGTGGGAGTGAGTACCCCACATCACGATGCCTTAGTCATTACACTCAGGATAGCCAACTTTGATATCGACAGGCTGCTCGTCGATCAAGGAAGCTCATCCGAAGTACTGTACATCGACCTATTCAGAAAATTGAAGATGGACATCGCCGACCTGAAGGGAACCTCTGTCCCTCTAGTCGGCTTCGCTGGAAAAATGACCATGCCTTTGGTCAAGATAGTACTACCAGTGCTCGCTGGGAGTGTTTCGAAAATGATTGAATTCTTGGTGGTCGACATCGATTCGCCGTATCAAGCCATCCTCGGTAGGGGATGGCTCCATGAAATGAAGGCAGTCTCCTCGACCTACCACCAAAAACTCAAATATATCACCGAGCGGGGAGTGATGGAGATACATGGCGACCAGGCGATGGCGAGAAAGTGCTTCATAGCGGCCATCCGACCGAAGCCAGAGAAAAAAGACGTTCGAACCAGCAAGAAAGTGGAGGAAGGTGCAATCCCTTCCAAATAGCAATTAAAGTATGGAAGGCCCGGAGTGGAAGAGACCAGGCTCCTCCCCTCCGAACGGGTTGTAGAAGACCTGGCAGAAGTAATTGCTAGGGAAGGCGACAACAGCAGAGTCTTCCTGATCGGGACCTCACTCACTAACGAAGAGCAAAAGGATTTGTTAACCTTACTCAGGAGCAACATAGATGTTTTCGCTTGGGAACCCTACGAGCTGCCAGGAATCGATCCCAATATGGTCTGCCATCAGTTGCACATCAATCCCACATTCAAGCCGATAGCACAGAAGGCACGACGAACTGCTCCCGAGAAAGCCAAAGAAATAGAACAGGAGGTCGAAAAACTGCTGGATGCAGGATCCATACGGGAAGTGCAGTTCCCCAAATGGTTATCCAACCCAGTGGTAGTTCCAAAAAGCAACGGTAAGTGGAGAGTTTGCATAGACTTCACTGACCTCAACAAAGCCTGCCCAAAGGATAGCTTCCCCCTTCCAAAAATAGACCAACTAGTAGACGCCACCGCAGCTCACGAGCGAATGAGTTTCCTGGACGCATACTCAGGCTATCACCAGATTCCCTTATATGCCCCAGATCAGGATAAAACGGCGTTTATCACGATGGTTGGTTTATACTGTTACAAGGTCATGCCTTTTGGGCTAAAAAATGCAGGGGCAACTTATCAGCGGCTGGTTACTAAAATGTTCAAAAAACAGATGGGAAACACAATGGAGGTCTACATCGACGACATGCTCGTCAAAAGCAAGGAGAAAGAAAACCACCTTTCTGACCTGGCAAGTACCTTCGAAATCCTCAGGAAATACCGAATGAAACTCAACGCGAGCAAGTGTTCCTTCGGTGTCCAGTCAGGAAAGTTCCTTGGGTATTTGGTCAGCAAGCGTGGCATAGAAGCAAATCCGGACCAGATTGAGGCAATTAAACGGGTGCAACCTCCCCGCACAATCCGCGATGTACATAAGCTCACTGGAATGCTCGCTGCTCTGAATCGTTTCATTTCTAAATCCTCCGAGAGATGCAAGCCCTTCTTCCAACTCTTAAAAGGCAGCAAAACGGTAGAATGGACCCCAGATTGCTCGCAAGCATTAGGCGAGCTCAAATCCTACCTAAGCTCCCCACCACTGCTTGTCATACCACAGCAAACGGACCCCTTGTACCTCTACCTCTCTGTATCCAGCCATACTATCAGCTCAGCGCTAATGTGTGAAGTCGCAGGGATCCAGCACCCAGTCTATTACGCAAGCAAAACCTTACTAGACGCCGAGCAGCGCTACCTGCCATTGGAAAAGCTCGCATTCGCCCTAGTAATGTCCTCGAGGAAACTGAAGCATTACTTCGAAGCTCATACGATCGTTGTCCTTACATCACACCCCCTCAAGGCTATCCTAAGGAAGGCGGATTTGTCGGGCAGACTGTCTAAGTGGTCAGTCGAGCTCGGCCGATTTGACATCCAATTTCAACCAAGGACAGCTATCAAGGGTCAAATCCTCGCTGACTTCATAGCTGAATTCACAGGCGAAGAACCCCTCGACCAGCCTAAATCAACAGAACAAAATAGCCAGGCTACAGGGGGAAGCTGGAAGCTATTCGTTGATGGAGCCTCCAACTCAAAGGGGGCAGGAGTAGGAATTGTTCTCATCACTCCAGAAAATGCAGTCCTCGAGCAAGGAATCAGGCTGGGATTTGCAGCCTCCAACAACGAAGCAGAATACGAAGCCTTAATTGCAGGTCTCCAAAGGGCCCAAACTCTAGGAGCAAAGCATTTACAGGTATTCGGAGACTCGCAACTAGTTTCCAATCAGATAAGTGGAGACTACAACGCGAAGGACGAGAGGATGGCAGCCTACCTCTCGTTGGTAAGAAACTTGATGACAAACTTTGAAGAAATCAACATCCAGCAGTTCCCCAGGGGGCAGAACAGCCACGCTGACGCTTTGGCAGCCCTGAGCTCGGCAGTTGATTCCAGCCTTAAAAGGATAATCCCTATCGATTTCCTTAGCTACCCGAGCGTTCACCCCAACTGCGAGCTAACAAAAGCGAAACAAATACTCCAATTGGAACCAACCCCTAGCTGGATGGATCCCTTAAGGGGCTATTTGAAGAACGGAACGCTCCCAGATGATAAAAGGACCGCCCACCAGATAAGAGTCAAAGCTGCTCGCTTTCACTTATCCACGGGAGGCGACTTGTATAAAAGATCTTTCTCCGGCCCCTACCTTAGATGCGTCCACCCAGGCGAGGTCGAGACAGTGCTTCATGAGCTTCACGAAGGAATCTGCGGAAGTCACGTCGGAGGAAGATCTCTAGCCTTTCGAGCAATAAAAGAAGGTTACTGGTGGCCGTATATGCAAAGGGACTCCGCAGTATATGTCCGCAGATGCCTAAAATGCCAGCTTCACGCCCCCATGGTCCACCAGCCTGCCAGCGAATTAAAATCCCTGACCAGCCCCTGTCCTTTTGCCCAGTGGGGAATGGACATCGTGGGACCACTACCCACCGCTGCCGGCAATCGCAAATACCTGTTGGTCACCACCGATTACTTCACCAAGTGGATCGAGGCAGAACCTCTGGCGAACATCCGAGATGCCGACATGATGAAATTCATATGGAAAAATATAATCACTCGATTCGGGATCCCCAGAACCATCATCACTGACAATGGGACACAATTCGAAAGTGGCCCCTTTCAGGACTTCTGCGACCAACACGGAATCAAGCACCACTTCAGCTCGGTAGCTTATCCTCAGAGCAACGGACAAGCTGAGGCTTCCAACAAAACAGTGATCGTTGGATTAAAAAAGCGGTTAGAACGAGCAAAAGGCACGTGGACTACCGAGCTACCACATGTCCTATGGGCATACAGAACGACTCCCAGACGAGCCACAGGTCAGACGCCATTCTCACTAGCATATGGTATGGAAGCGGTCATCCCATTAGAAGCAGGATTGCCCACAATGAGATCCGACCTTGTCGAGCAGAATCAGAACGATCAGGCTTTGCTGGCTGAACTTGACTTGGCCGACGAGCGCAGGGAACTTGCCCTAGTAAAACTAGCGAGTTACCAGCAACAGCTCGCGAAGCACTACAGCAAAAAGGTCAATCCGAGGAAGTTCGAAATTGGAGACTATGTCCTAAGAAAGGTCCTGGGCAACGCAGTGAAGCCATCAGATGGTAAACTGGGCCCAAACTGGGAAGGACCTTATGAAATAATTAGAGACGACCTGCAAGGTGCCTATCATTTGAAAACGATGGAGGGCAGAGAGATACCACGAGCATGGTATAATAGTTGACATAGCAGGGGAACACCCCTCCTCAGGTCATCGTCACGAAGCATGACAGACCTCTTAGCATTGCCCATGGCAATATATGAAGCCCTACAGAGTATTCTTAGGCATCAAACCTACTTTGGTTAAACAAAATCCTGACCGGATGAAGACATCCAAAAACAGGTGTGTCCTCGCCAATTGCCCCTCTTAGACCTAAGGGAGTGTGACGACACGACCTAAAAGGTAAAGAGAGAGCATAATGGTATTCTTAATACTGGACTGGGTGGACACTCACATGACAAGATAAAGATTGTGAAGCTGCAAAAATATAACAGAAATTGGATAAATACGTTTAGTCGGCAAAAACGCCCAAAACTCAAACTTTCCATTAATCTTTTATATTTACAAACAATAATGGTACATGTTTAGTCGGTAAAGACTCGCCCAAAGCATTTACAATTATTAAAAAACAAAATATCAAAAAGGGGGAAGCCTCCGAGCAAGGTAATCAGCAACCTTAGCTCTCCTCCCGTCATCAGGGGCATGATCGAATTCCTCAACAACTTCATTTGTGTCCAACTCCAGCAGTCGCCGAGGAATAGCATCGATAGGAATCCATCGGTCATCTCGCCTAAATGGATTGGGCATCAGAGTAGAGGGAGACATCTCATGCCGATACCACAATATCGAATTTCTCGGCACCTGCAGCTCTTTGAGAGCACTCAACCACCCCCTGATGAAGGAAAGCTCCTCGAACTCTGATAATCTTGTGGGAGCATCTAACCAGCCCTGATCATAGCCATCAGTCCACACTTGGCGAGGGCCCTTCTTAAATAAATGCCGCAGTCGGGTGACGTCCCTCTGAAGCCCAGCAGCAGTTACGTAAGCTCGCTGAACATCGCCGCGCAGCTCCTCCATCTCCCTCTCACGCTGCTCCTCAGCTTCCCTACTCCTACCCCGCGTACTCCTGCCAGCTCGCAGGAGGGGTGGATGAGCAGCTCGCGACGAGGAAGAACCTTGTAGGACTACCGACGCGGTGCTCGGCGAATGCTCCTTAAGCTTCAAGACCTCCCGCCTCAGGTCGTCATTCTCCCGCTGAAGAAACTCCACGACCTGATTGATCTCGGTGGCCTCCAGTAACTTGGCTCTCAGCTCGCTAACTTCTTCTTGCACTGAAGCTCCGATCTCTTCCATTTCCTGGAGCCTGTCCTTCAATTTTGCCACCAGCTCAGACTGATCCTTGTATTTTTTGTTACTTAACTTAGCGAACCGGCAGAGTCTAGCGAAGGCCTGGCGAACAGCAGGACTCGCATTGGGACCAAGAGTCCTACCCAGATGTGAAGTGACAGGGATATATTCATCAGCGTCAACCAACTACAAGTAAAAAAGGAAGGAAGAGAACGAAAAGAAATCAGCACAAACAAAAACGAAGCCTTTTTATTGATAATGGGAGAGGTTATATCAGAATAAAAAAAGGAAAAAATTACAAAGAAATCCCTATCACTTAGCAACCTCGGTGGACGGACCCTTGTCCTTTTCAGCATCAGCAGGGGCGTTACCCTCTGCAGAGGTGTGCACTGCCCCCTCGACCAAGGAAGCATCAGCAAGAGTCGCCTGAGAAGCAGGATTGACCCCTTCAGCAGTTGGGGCTGGCTCCTCATCCACAACTGGCTTGGGCCCTGGATCATGTTCGTCAAAGAGTGGAGATGCAACATCCACCCCTGCAGCCACAAGGGCCTTGTTCCACCCCTTCTTGAAGTTCAGACGGCTAATATAGCCTATCTGAACCTCGGCGTCTTCATACGCAGCAGCCCAGCCAGAATTGTATGAATCTTCTTTAACAGTGGCTGCCTGGGCCTTCTCCGCTTCCAGCTGCTCGGCAAGAACTCTGTTCTTCTCCACAAAGTCCAGCTTGCTAGAGCAGACCTGTTCATACGACTTCCTCAGCTCGCCGAGCTCTCTGACAACATTATCTCTCTCGCGAGCAGAATTAGCAAGGGCCAAGGCAGAAGAAGCTCGAGCCGCATCAGCAGCCTTCAGGTCGGCCTCCAGCTGAGAACCCCTGGCCACCAGAGTAGAATTCTGCTGCTCCAGCTCGCTGTTCCTTCTCAACAGCTCATCGCGAGAGAGATAGAGCACAGCGAAGTCAGTCACAAACTGCAGAAAATAAGGGAAAGATCAGAAAGAAGAAACCATCAAAACAGACGAAAAGAAGTTGAGAAGTAGAAAAGAAACCTTACCAAGGCAAGCCTCTGGCTAGCTTGCAAGGCCAGTTGATCAGACCCTGACGCCCTCTCGCGATCTGCAGGGAGGACTGCCCTCTCAAGCAGCGCAGGGGCGAGTTGAGGAGAGGTGGCCACCGAAGCCCCCTCAGGCAAAGCAGATACTGGGACCAAGGCTTGAACGGTCTTAGTCCTCAGTTCCATCTTCCTCCTCTCCTCCTCTTTCTCTTTCTCTCTCCTCTTTCTCTCTTCCACCTTCTTCCTCTCCTCCTCCTTTTTCTTCTCCCTCTCCCTCGCCTGCTCCTCCTCTCTCTTCTTCTTCTCTTGCTCTTGAGAGGAAGGCCGAGAACCAGTAGCTATGGCCCCGGAGACAGTCTTCGACTTCTTGGACCTCTGTGCAAGAAGCACACCATCATCATCATCATCATCATCCCGGATCAGATTCTTCCTGGGAGGCATTTCTTCACCTGGACTGCTGGTAGTACTCGATGAACTGCTACTATCAGCACTGCCTCCACCCAAGTTACTCACAACACCTGCAGGCTCGCTCTCTGAGCTGCTCTCCTCCTCGTCCACTTGGATGGGCTCAGCTGAAATCTCTTCGGAAGAGTCAAAGTCCGGAACACTTTCCACAGGTCGGGCTATGAAGCTGGATCCCGTGTTCTTGTATTCAAGCAGAAAAGCAGCAGACCTAGGATGCTCGCCGTCACCCAAAGGTTCCCTGATGTTCTAAGCTTTCACCAGTTCCGAGATACGAACCTCGCTGAGAGCTGGCTCCAAGTTCTTTATCTTCGCTGAAAAGGAGAAAGCAAGGAGGAGTTAGAAAAATCACAAAGTTAGCAAAGGTTGAAACAACAATACAACATCTACCTATATATTCTTCCCCATAAAAGGGAATGGTAAACCTCTCGGACCTCGACCCTTCAAATTGAGGGGAGTATTGCCAGTTCCTAACGAGAAAACCTTCTTTCCAGTAGTCCTTATGGGAATCAGGTAAATTTACTACCAATACCCTATTAGGGTTCCTGGCCTTAAGGTACAAGACCCCTGAACTCGTTCGAGAAAAAGAATAACAAAAACAGACCTCGGCAAGCCCTAACCTCGTGCCGTACAACTGATTTATCCTGTGCACACCATTCACTATTTTCCATACGTTGGGTGAACATTGTGCAGGCACAATACCAAAATAACTAAAAAAGTGCAGAAACAAACCATTAGGGGGAAAGGTGAGACCCCCCTGGGAAAGCAATAGGACGTGAATCCAATGTGCATCTTCTATGTCCCTAACGTTCCTAGGCGGCGAGACACAACACTCAATCTCTACCCACTCAGGAATACCATAGAATTTTCTAAACTCAGTTACCGACCTATTTCCAATCTTCGCCATTGGAAAAATACAAGAAAAACTATAAACTCAAGAAAAAGGGCACGAAAGACTTACAGGACAGAAGATCAGATCAAAAGGCGAAGAAGCGACGAGAGTGGAGACCGAAAACAGAAGGTACAAAACTCAAAAGTTCTCAAAAGATAGAAGATTGCTGGAAGAACTGGAACGATGAAGAAAAAATGTGTCTTATTCCAACAAGCCTTCAAAACTAATCATAACGCACAGATAGCGAAGCGGGTGCCGCCAAAGCAACTTCACAGTTTTCAAAGAAATCAACCATCATTGCTGATCATTTAAATTCATCGGACCCATAAAGAACGGCCCGACAAATTCAGGGGAAATTGTGGGTACCCCGATTTTATCACCATAAGGCCTGGACGAGTAGCCCATCCTCAGCGGCCCCAAACCCAGGCCCATCACTTCTGGTATTCATCCATTTACTCCACGATGCCATGAAGAGGAGTTGTGGGGGTACACGATCCCATGAAAGGGAGATGGCTAATAAAGAGGAACCTATCACCCCCACTACTCCAAGACATACATGTATAAATTAAACCCCAAGTCCGGGGCAAAGGACAAGTTGTATTCTCTGTACTTACTCTTCAGATTATAGAGAAATAACACTGACTGAACCACCGTGGACGTAGGCACTTCTTTGCTGAACCACGTATCCCCATTGTTGTGTGATTGGTCTTTTATCTATTTTCTCTTGGTTGTCACCTCTTTCATATTTTATTTGTGTTGCATAATAATTGCCTCTACAGTATGTGATTGGTATATTTATATCTTAGAGGCTAGTTCCACAGGCTTCCCTGAGCATAGGGATGGACATCTAGATTATATATTTTCTCTAGTGCTATCTAGGGAGGTGGGTGAATCCCCTTGCTTAGGAGCAGGGAGAATATATCCTCAGGTCATATTGTCCTGCATATGAGGGCGATAGTTTTATTCCACTTTCAAGAGGGAATATGACCTCCTCTACCGTTGTGTATTTTTACCATGACCATGAGTGAGTCTGGCTTGGTACCATGGTTGATTGAGTAAAATCGAATGTGGATAGACACTATAAGACTGCATCCTCGAGTTATAGCTCGGTGGTATGGTTATTATACTTTTGATTGTAATAGGTATAATTATAATTGTTGCGTATAATATATTTCTTGTATATGAATATGAGATATCATATAAAGTCAACTTATGTAAAGTGAAAAGAATGAATAAGGTGTTATTCCCCTTTCGGTAGATTTATATTCGAATTTATATGAATATGAATCTTAGGTTCTAGTGAGAAATATATATATATATATATATATATATATATAGCTGAGGGCCTAATGGATCTCAATGATCAACATTGTTAGGTAGTAGTGTATCGGGGGGTTCCTTATTTGGATTTTGCTTCGCAAGACACCCCAGGCACGAAACGTAGTGCAATGTTGGGAATGGGGAGAAGTTTAGTCCTTAGTACTCGGGTTTATGAGGACTTTTAGAAGATGGGTGAAACAGATTAGTTAGGCAGGTTAGATTAACTAGGTTGTTTAAAAGGTCTGCAATAGGTGTGCACTATTAGAAGAGGGGTGAGGTGTATCTCATGAGAGTGCGATACCAATTTAAATACGAGAGATTTCATATTTTATAATATGGCATTTATGTAGTTGCTAAATAATTTTCAAAAACTCAGGCTCTGACCCGTTTCTCTATTTTCCTCTCTCTTGCTATATATCTATTTATATTAGGCATCCAGGCACAGGAATGCCTGGATGATGATTCTTTCGAGTCAGACGTTTGTTGAAATAGCTGTGGATGCCAACATGTTTATTGTAGATGCTTCTATCCTTGAGATCTAGATAGGAGGTATTGTAGAAACATTCGGGCCGATAGCCCAACTGTATTCATTTATTCTTTTATCTCCTTTTTAGCGCGACATTCGATTTGGTTGTATTATGTTAAACCGAGTGTTCGGTTACTTTATATCATTTCAGTTTCGTATAGTTAATATAAAATGTTGACGCTGGCCTAATAAGTTATTTGTAATTAAATTGGTTTTCGACAGTGATGTTAAGAATGAACCATATGAGACTCCTATTTTAATTTGGTATAGGATTGATCACCCAGTATTTTATTAGGCAGGGTGTCACAGATAGTATTAGAGCATCAAGTTCTAGTGTCTTTAGGAATTTGTGTGAAAGTACTACATTTTCAACATTACTTTCGATTTGATATAGAGCCTTATGATTAGGATTGTTGATTCCTTTTATGAGATTTCGTTCTCCTTCCATTATGTAAGATTATAGTAAATATTTTGTGCGCTCAGTTGAGATTCAGGTGCGGATCGATGAAGGGCGACCAGAGAAGTCCGTTATGAGGGAAGTAGGAGGCGTGGTTGAGTTGGAGCTGTTAGTTGAAGTCGAGGACGAGGACCACATTAGATGTCACTCCCCTTGTGGAATTGTCAAGGATTGCTGCAATGAATACTAAGGTATAGTAGTTATAACTATCCACGTACCTCTATAGTAAAGAGTGATGCTAAACTTGAATTATACCCAGTGAAGTTAAATTGGGAAAAAGGTTGAAAGGATCTTTGATAAGGACCATACGTTAAAGTTAAGTCATGCAGAGGCAGTGTAGATTTATTCAGTGGAAGTATAGGGCTCAAAAGCTTTGGCTTAGAGAGGGTATAGAAAGGACCAGATGTGAAAATTTGAGGAAATTTTTTCACTCGTTGGAGAAATGTTGAAATGGTGGGAACGATGGTCACCATACTTGAGGGAGCAGGATGTTTATCTCATAGAGGAATCTTACGGATGATTTTAATCGCGAATTTCTTTAATTTACCAAACATGGGGAGAGTGTAGTTTCTAAATTATACACATAAGGATTGGTCAGAGGCCAACAGTGAATAAAGAGTTATATGGATAAGTGAACTTTGTACCAAATTAAGGTGGGTACAATGAAGAGAGAGTCCTTCAGAGGACTGATAGGGTCACTTATAAGTGTTGCTAACACTTATGTAGAATTTGTGTTCGTGCGACCCCACAGGTGATTGTCAGGATCAAGGCTATAGAGTCCAAGATACTAATAACCTTAACGTGGTCAGGGAGGCTAGAGACGGGGAAATATGGTGATGTGGAACGTAGAACCACACGCTTTGATCTTACCCGACCTAAGTTTAAGGACAAGAATAGGGTGCCGAGATGGGGCATTGATTTAAGTAGTTTTGGTTCAGTTAAGACAAGTGTACTATGTCCGGGAACCAATTAGAGCAGTTAGGGAGATTGGTAAAGTTATTATTATGAGTTTCACCTCGGTTGAAGGAGGTATATTTTGTGTGGCTAGATTGAGTCACAGTATTTTATTAGCCCTAGATTCATGCGTGTGATTCGAGTTTACTGTTAGTATCGATAACATTATATAGTGTATGTCTATATGTTTTTTTGCAGTAGCGGGGTTTTATTTTCCTTCATTCACTGTGAAAAAAATGGGTGTTGGCATTTTGAGATTATATTTGGTTTGCACTGCTCGTTTTGTATGTTTTATACGAGTATAGTACTATTCTGAGTATAATAGGTATTTGTGGATAATCGGAGCGATATAAGGCTAATGATTGCAAGACTATCATATCCGTAGTTGCAGGGTGGAACGGGTTGTTATTACGATACCTCACCTGGATATAGGTTGAGCTTGTTTTTATTATACATTTAGATGGAACTTCGGTGAGTAGATGCTTCACTACCATGACGTTAGTGCATGGGGACCTTATAGATATGATCTAAGGTATGCATGATTAATTATTTTATATGTTTTATGCTGACATACCTCCATGACCGAAAATGTTAAGTGGTAGTGTATCATAGGGGTTCCTTGTTTGGATTTTTCTTTGCGAGACACTCCACGCATGAACCTTGACGACGTTGGGAGTGGAGAGATATTGTATACTAGGATGTTGATTTTGATGATAGATTAGCTAAGGGTCATGTTAAGATTAAAGGCTAATGGAAAAGCACTGAAAATGTTTCTCTCACCGCAAGTATGTGGGTGAGGCAAGGTAAAGGAAGTCGGGTTGAGGCTTAAAGCCATGCCTTGAATAGAAGGCAAATTCAGAGGAAATACGTTTTGGGTATGATATTCGTAACACTTTTGCGGAGAGTAGGCACACCCATTAGTTGGACTTTCCATCTCGCCAAGATGGAAGGATATAGTGGTTGAAGTACGTTAGTAGGTTAACGAGATAGGATTTAGAATGTCCCGATGGTGTGCCTTAGGCCGTTATATCTTGATGACCGACGATGTGAGGAACTAGTGTAATGGGAGGGTTCCTTGTTTGGATTTTACTTTACGAGACGTCCCACATATGAAATCAAGAAAATGTCGGAAGTAGAGAGAGGTCTTGAGCACTAGGGATATAGTTAGGACAATTCTCATTTTACGTGTGTAGGAAAACACACTGATCTTATGACTATTTAGAGATAAGGACAGTCGAGCAAGTGGCGCTGATATTTAAAGAATGGAATTTCGAATTATTCGAGTTAGGAATATCCAGGTGTTAGTACAAGGCTGAGGAAAATGAGGCCCATTTTTAGAGAGAGTTACGTATGGGATGTTTATAATGGTTGTGCAGATAGGAACGAATTATAGGGTGTATACGCACCTTGGTAAGATGGTTTTATGTATCGTCTAAAATAGAAGGGGCGTAGTATATAAAGCTGAAGAATATGCTTTGGAGCAGTTATAGGTTCGATTGAACGTCGTAGGATGCACACGATAACCCAATTATGTAGGTTCAACAAGAGTTAGTACACCTAAGATAAGAGAGAAAACTGATGGTAATAGTCAAGCGTTAGTGTAGTTTCCTTTTGAGGGAGATTTGATGTCCTGATGTTAATGAATGGAAGCTTTGGGTGTCAGCTTTCCAATTAGATATATATGTTAGAGATACGATATTAGGCTCATTTTCTTTATATATGGTTATTTTTCGTTGTTATAGTTGATCTTACGATCGAGGTAGTGTTGTAACATATAGAGGTTTGGTTAGGCTTGTTGTTAAGCTAGTGCAATAGAAAATAAGCCTTGAGATGGGTGGGTACCGTGAACGACTATAAGGTAGGGTATCTTGATATTCAAACCATACTAGATATCCATCACTCCCCCATTTAAGGTCCTAACTTGGTAGTGAAATCATTATGTAAATAAAGCATGCTGGGAAAGGCACAATTTTAGGAAAAATTCCCTTTTGGGTAAAAACTTTTATTTCACTATATAATGCAAATCTCAACTTATAATTACATAGAGAAATCTGCAATGAATTTTCTGCAGAAAACCTACATAGACCGCAACCTGAAATTAGCAAAGATTCCCGCAAGAACCTCAAGAACCGCAACTCTTCCTTCAACAATGAATAGCCTCGAGTATCCCCAATGACTGTAGTAGTCTGCAATCATCTTCCACGAGAACTACCAATCCAGCAGTAAAAATGGCACTCTATAAAGATAAACTTCCACAGAAGTATTTAGGTTCCACTAATTATTGACAAAAAAATTGGGATGTTTTGGTGAATCAAAAACTAGATGTTTTGGGAGTTTGAATGACAAGCCTATTTCGTTTGAACGACATGAGCAATTTTTTTTGAAAAAAGCTCGCCTACAGATCTTACAAAGAAAAATTGCCTCATTTTCATTAAATTTTTTTTTGAAAAATATCCCAATACTAAAGTAAAGCATTTACGAAGCTTAAACACATTCCTTACCAAAATCAATCTTCTAGATGTCCGTTGTTAAAGAAACTTGATATTCGGATCCGTCGTCTTGAACAAATGATCGTGAACTTACTTTGACAGTTGTAGCGATATACGACATACACAATGTAACCTCGGGACTATTGAAAATATGTCCTTTCAAATATCCCCCTACGTCTATGCCGATACAAAATAAAAATAATCTAAATTATCAATACAAAAATCCTATACAAATATAATACCCTCACATGCAACCCAAAAACCGTAAAGATACTAAATATGCAAGTCTTCAAATTCTCTTCAAAATCTTCACCCTTGAAATCTCGAAATCTCTTTGCTATCCTTGCGCTTCTTTAATTTGCTTTCCAAATGATCATCAAGTCCTACACACAATAAACAAATCAAATACCTTTGTGAAGTATCGAATTTGAAATGAGATAAACATAAATCAAATTAAGCAAATCAATTCTCCAATCTCCCCCATAATTCAAATTATCAGTCCCCCATAATTCATAATTCTTTCTCCCCTTTTTATTTGTTCAAAATACACAAGGAAAAGAATAAACACAACTAAATACAGAGTGTCATGACAAGTATATCAAATATATATCAATTAAACTCATGCAAGGATAAACTCAAAAGCAATCACAACCAACAATCCCCATTTGTTCAAGACTCCATGGTGTCTGCTTTTCTTCTCTCTCTGTGTAGACACACACACACACACACACACACACACACACACACACACACACACACATACACACAATAGTTTAGTTTTTTTTATTAAAAAGTTACCACAATCAACAAATCCCTCACTATACACGTGGGTACCTCGATTAACTATTATGGCCCAGATGAGTAGCCCAATTAAGTTTGGTCCGAAGTCTAAAGGCCTCGTGCATAACTAATTCAGTTATGACCCATTCAAACCCTAAAATCTCTCAAGAGATATTCTAGGGATCATAGGTTAACGTGGAGGAGTCCAATACCTCCACTCTTCGAGAAATTACATGTATATATTAAACCCTCAGCCCGGGGCAAAGGGCACGTAATTGTAAACACTCCCCCGGAGTAAAGAGAAATAAGAAACAGAGAGCACCACCGTGGACGTAGGCCATTTTATCGAACCACGTATATCTTGTGTCATGTGTGATTGTAGTTATTTTGTGTTCTTTATTTATTCTCGTGATCGCATTTGCTTATTATTTTTGTGTTGAGATTTATTGTCACCACAATTGGCGCCGTCTGTGAATAGCGATTGTTTTTTCTTTGAAGAAAGTCTTCACCATCAAGAACCCAAAATGTCTGGTCACAGCGATAACGCCCTTTAAGCAGGGGATATTCAAGACCAACCCATTCCTCTAAGGGTTAGATCCTAAGTTCGAAGTTCAAACCCAAGGCGTCGCCCAGAACGATAGGCCTCGGAAGAAAGCCAGGGACTAGCTAGGTTGACCTAAGTTTCCAAGATGATCGATGCCTACGAGGCCAGACTCCAAGAGCAAGAGGAAGCTACTTGTAAGCAGGAAGCTGAGAACGCTCACCTCAAGAGAAAACTAAAAAAGATGGAGAGATAACTCCATCCCAGCACGAGGCAACGTCACTATCGCACTTCTAGCCCTCAGGCGAGCAAGTCTCGTAGCCGAGGATGGAGTCCAAGACATGAACCTCCAAAAATCGAGGGACATAGGTCAGATGATGACTTATCTGAGCAACATCAATCAGCTCACCGTTATAGGAGCCCAGGCCGAGCGAACGACAGCATTCAAAATTTGGTCAGAAGAGAAATGGACCAACACCTAGTGCATTGGTGTGCCGGGTCGACTAAAGAGCTGGCCAGGCGATCTCTCAGGACCCAGATGAAATCCCCTTTCTCAAGGTAGATAGAAGAAGAAGAATCCCCCAAGAAGTTTGCAATGCCTAGGTTTATGATCTACGATTGAAAGACCGACCCTATCGACCATGTTAGGCAGTATAGGCAAGTTAGGAACTGTTGGAATCACAGGGATGCATTAATGTGTAGGATCTTTTCGATGAGCTTATATGATGTGGCTCAAAAGTGGTTCGAGAGACTACCTCATCGATCCATTAGGATCTTCGAGTCCCTAGCAGAGCTCTTCACAGCTCGCTTCATTACCAGCATCTCCCACCCGAAGAGGATGGATTCTTTGTTAACAGTAAAGAAAATGCCCCAGGAGAGCCTCAAAAACAACGTGAAGAGATATTGGGAGCTATTCAACAAGGTGGAGGACTGTTCGGAGAAGGGCTCCGTGGCGTCCTTTAAGATTGGTTTTGTAAAGGGAAAATAATCCCAAAGGGTGGTTTTCACAAACTTCCAATTTTAAACCAATTTTAGTTCATCCCTGAAACATTCAACTACGTGTCAATACAAATAAGATATAGCACGCGACATAATAATTCAGGAAAAATCCCCTAAGGGTAAAACCTTTTATTTCTAGAACTTCGAAAAGTTTACAAGACCATTGACTTACATACAACCTGATAATCGCCCACAAGTGTAACGAAGGGTGTCTTCATCAAACTTTCAAAGCAACGGATAGAAATCTATAGTGGTTCACGCACAGCTATACCACAAGGACCGCAGCTAAAAAAACTCCATAGAAACTCCCTCCACAGTAGCACGTAGATCTCGGTTGTAGAGATCTCCCCACAAAGGATGAACAAAATAAAAGCAGTGTTCTTGAACACTAAAACAATTCACCAAAGCATATGGGGTTTTTGTGAATTGAAAATAGAAGGGGATTAAACCGTAAACGAAGAAGTCAAAAGGATTTTGTAGTTTTGCAGTTTTCTGTCTTTCAAAACGCTGGGACTTCTGAATGAAAACGAAACCATTTAATGAGTATTTATACAAAATCATGCCGCCTCGGTATATGAACTCGTTCGAACGAGAAAGAGATCTTGGGCGAATGACATACGCGTGTCATTCAAGCGACATCGTGCGATAATGCAATGTCGTTTGAATGACAGAGCAAAGTCGTTTGAATGACTGTTACGTCAATAAATATTATTTTTAATGTCCGCTCCAATACTTAGAAAAAATACTCATTCTCAAATTTTGAAGAAAAAGTCCGCTCCAACATTTAGAAAATATTTTGTAAAAATATCCCAAAAGCTCTAAGTGTAAAGTTAAGGTATTAAAAACATAACCTTACCAAAGTAACTTTGCGGGGTCTTTTTGATGAAGAACTTGATATTCGGATCCGTATTTGATGCTTGAATGTTCTTTGAAGGTGTTGCGGTATACGACATATTAAATTCATAACAGACTTATAAAATAATGTCCTTACAAATCGCCCCCTATGTCTATGTCGGTACATACATAAAAACATCTGAATTATCAAATACCAAAAAAACCTATACAAATCTACCCTCCCATGAATAAATTTGCAAGATCTCAAACTTTTCTTCAAAACTCTTCAACTTCAAATTTCAAAGCTTTTCTCATCAGGGGGTGTGCAACATAATGATCTTCAATCTTTGTACCTACAAACATGAGACAAAGAAAATACCTTCGTGACACATCGAGTTTGAAATGATATAAGAATAAATCAGTAATAAATAAAATCTCCCCAAAGCAAACTCCCCCATAACATGATAATTCTTTCTCCCCCTTTTTATGATGTCCCCAAATAGACAGATAATAAGAAATAATCAAAACATGGAGTGTCACGAAAAAAATGCATAGCAAATATGAATCAATCAACGCACATGCAAAGGAGTATCTCAAAAATATTCACAAACTATTTTTGATTTTTCAAATTTTTCGTACAAAAAAGATACCAAAAATCAGACCATGGATTTATACTAAAACAACCAAGTCATGGAAATAGAATGTATGGGTGAGAACACATTCGATAGGTAAATAAACTCAATCAATCATATGTGCACGATGAATACGTGTACTCCTAACGAATGAACATCAAAAGTATCCTTAGGTGTAAAAATTATTGAATTTAGATGACATCGTCTTATGCAAATCAACAAATCAAAGTCAAAGTGATTTCCACAATAATAATGTCCAAAACTATTTAACGTTTTTCAAGACTTAAAAAAAAGACATGCAAACCCCTTTTAATTTCCATCCAAACTCCCTCATATATATTTTCTTTTAGAGGTGTAAAAACTAAATTCTCAAACTTTGGAGAATTGGTGTAAAAACCTAATTGGCCCATAATTGGAATGAATTTATTTTTATTGCCTATAAATTTTTTCGAGCTCTTTTAAACATCTTTGGACCCCTAATAATAAAATTCCTCAATTTTTAGGTCCGATATAACGGTGGCTTAGTATTCGCAAAGGCAAAATGAACCTTTCGCAGCGCTTCCCCGTTTTTACATAAAGTACCCAAATCCTCACAAACATGGTTCAAAGGTGCACACTTTTTATTGTCTTGATTTATCGCATTTGGTTCGTTGTATAGACATAATTGAGATAAGCGCAATAATCAAACAAATTCGTGCATGTGTGCATCAAAGGAAAAAGTGAGTCAATCATGTAGACATCTTAATGACTCCAAACATTACAATGAAAAGTGCGTAAACGTGGTGTGTGATATCGAATAAAAAATTATTCGCAAGTTTCCAAGTACACCATATTTTAATTAGAGTCTATTTTTGAACCAAATAAATACAGCCCCTAAACATGCGTTAAAATTAAGAAGATATTTAATTGAACACAATATTTCAAATAAATCCTAAAAACATGCATTAAGATGATTTATCAAATAACATAAAGCATGTGACACAACATATCAGGAAAAATCCCCGCAGGGCAAAACCATATTATTTTCAGTATAATTTGTAAAGAACGGTTACACAGATTATAATGAAAATAAGTGTGACATACGAAATACCCGCAAGTGTCGGTTCCGATGTCGTCGGCTAGAATCTCCCGCAAGAATTCCAAATGGGCAGCAATGAAGAAGATACCGGCTTCTCCACAAAAAAATCCTCAATGAGTAGAATACATCATTTGAAGGTTTATGTTGTGCACGTGAAAATAGAAGAGAAGTGTGCATTTATAAGGGAAGATTAAAGCTCAAAAAACATCTTTAGGAAAACATGGAGGAAGAAGGGATGAATTTTGCTTAGCATGTTTCAAAAATGGTTTAAAGTGGTGATAGCATTTGACATAAAAATCATTCCAGCAATAGGTATCCCGAACCGGTTTGGGTGTACCGCGAACCGGTTCACCCCCCAAACCGGTTTGGCCTGGGTTCGCGGAAAATCGTTGGAACATGGGGCTGAACACTTAGCAATTTTCAAGGATTTTTCTTGGAGTTTTCTCCATTTTCAAAGGGCCATAACTTCTTCACCGTAGCTCAGATTGAGGTGCCGTTTCTTCCAATATCTTTGTTGCGGCTAAGTCTTCAACTTTCCAGTTAACTAGACCTCTGGAAAGTGGCTATAAAATTACCAAAATGCCCTTGAACATCCATATCTAGCCTTCTTTCACTGTTTTGACTTCTCTTTCGTACCACTTGCATTTCGGGCATAAAATTATGGAACGTGAAGTCGTTGAGGCAGATGTGGGACACTTGATGGAGATGATGAATGCATGATTCCCAAAATTTGGATTGAGACCGTCGTATGAGATCGTGCAGAGACATGCCAAATGTAGCAGCGTACGACATTTACAAATGTAAGATAACGGACATGAGAAATATGTCCTTACTAATCTCTCCCTATGTCTATGCCGGTACATACATAAAAAATAAGAATTATGCAAACTCCCAAAAACAAATGACATATAACATAATATCCCCATTAAACCCTCGAACTGAGAATACAAAATGACATGTCTTCAATCAAACTTCAACATCTTCAAATCTTGAACATTCCAGAAACTCCCAAAGCTTTTCTCATCAGGGTGTGCAATCCAATAGATATCGACTTTGTACCTACACAGATGAGATAAAGCAAATACCCATGACATGCAACAGTTTGATTTATAACGATATGCAAAGATCAAATATCAATTAAGTTTAAGCAAATCATAAATAAATCATTCTCCCCCTTTTTATGATGTCCCCAAATAGACAGATATGAGAAGCATAAATATGGAAAATGTCACAAAAAAAGGTTCTTTTTTTGTAATTTTTCAAATTTTTACTCAAAATATACAACAAAGAATCAAAGGATAATCTATTTTTGAATTTTTCAAAATTTGTACACAATATATATACAAAAAGAATTCACACCATGAAAAAACACAAAAACAACCAAGTTGATGATAGCATAATTGTAGGGTGTGAACACATTCGATAGGTAACTAAACTCAATCAATCACATGTGCACGATGCATACGTGTACTCTTAACGAATGAACATCAAAAGTATCTTTAGGTTTAAAAATGATTGAATTTAGATGACATCGTCTTAATCAAATCAACAAATCAAAGTAAAAGTGATTTCCACACCAATAACGTCCAAAACTATTTAGCACTTTTTCAAGATTTTCATGGACGTGCGAACCCGTTTATATTTTCCAACCAAACTCCCTCAGATATATATATTTTTTTGAGGTGCTAAACAAAATTCTCAAACTTTGGAGAATTGATGGTGAAACCTAATGGCCCATATTTGACATGTATTGCTTTTTATTGCCTTCAAATTTTTTTGGACTCTTTTAACCTCTTTAGACCCCGGATAATAAAATTCCTATTTTTTTAGGTCTGTTTTAACGGTGGCTTTAGCGTAAAGGATAGATAATTACCTTTCATATCCCCTCCCCATTTTTTAAATATCATACATATGGTGACAATTATTATGTAACACAGATAGATAAGAAAAAAATGATCACCAAGTAGGAACAAGGAATGTAAAATGACAATCACACAACAAAGGATGTACGTGGTTCAGCCAATATGTGCCTACGTCCACAGTGGTGCAGTCGATGTTATTTCTATATACTCCGAAGAGTGGTTACAGAGAATACAACTTGTCCCTTTGCCCGAGACCTAGGGTTTTATATATATACATGTATATTTAGGTAAGTGGGGGTGATGGATTCCCCCACGTCTTCCATCTCTCCCTATAACCTCTCTTTATGGGAACGTGAGAAGAGATCGGATCATATTCAGAATTAGAGGCGGGGGACCTGGACTTTGGGCCGCCAGAATTGGGCTACTCGTCCAGGCCCATGGTCTTAATTTTGGGTACCCATAATTGCCCCTAAGTTTGTTGGGCCATGTTTATGGGCTCAATAAATTTAAATGATTATCCATTATGACTCTTTTGCAATTCTTCGAAAGCTGTGAAGTTGATTTTGGCGGCACTCGATTCGTAACTTGTGCACTATGATTACAAAATTTGAAGGTTTCTTGGGACAATTACTTTTCTACCGTCGCTTCAATCTTTCCAGCACTTTCCCATTTTCTGTGAGTTCTAGCACTTCGTACCTTCTTCTCTCAATCTCCATTCTCGTTGCTTCCTTATCGTTTGGGGCTGTGCTTCTTCAATGTTCGAGTCGATTTTCTATCTTGTAAGTTTCCTGTACCTTTTCTCTATACTTTCTCTTTGAGTTTGTAGTTTTCTAGGGTTTTTCAATGGCGAAGATTGGGAATAGGTCGGTCTCTGAGTTTAGGAAGTTTTACAACATCCCTGAGTGGGTAGATATTGAGTGCTGTGCCTCCCCTCCTAGAAATATTAGAGATATAGATGACACCCACTGGATCCATGTCTTGTTTCTTTCCCAGGGGGGACTCACTTTTCCTCCCAATGACTTATTTTTGCATTACTTTGGTTATTTTAACATTGTTCCTACACAATGCTCGCCCAATGTGTGGAAAATAGTTAATGGCATACATAGAATAAATCAGTTGTATGGTACTAGGTTAGGGCTCATCGAGGTCTGTTTTTGCTATTCCTTCTCTCGAACTAGCTCTGGTGTCCTCTACCTCAAAGCTAGGAGCCCTGACAGGGTATTGGTAGTAAATCTACCTGATTCCCATAAGGACTATTGGAAAGACGGTTTCCTTGCTAGAAACTGACAGTTTTCTACCCAATTTGAAGGGTCGAGGTCTGAGAGGTTCTCTGTTCCCTTTTATGGAGAAGAATACATAGGTAGACATTGCTTTGTTGTTTCAAATTTTGTTAATTTATGATTTTTCTAACTCTTCTTTGCTTTTTCTTCCACAACGAGGTCAAAGAACTTGGAACCAGCTCTCAGCGAGGTTCGTCTCTCGAAATTAATTAAGGCTTGGAATATCAGGGAGCCTTTGGGTGACGGCGAGCATCCCAGGTTTTCTACCTTTATGCTCGAGTACAAGAACGTTGGCTCCAGCTTTATAGCAAGGCCCGTGGACAGTATCCCAGAGTTTGATTTTCTCGAAGAGACCGTTGCGGATCTTATTCAGTTGGATGAGGAGGAGAGCAGCTCTGAAAGTGACCTTGTAGGAGCGGTAAGTAATTTGGGTGGAGGTAGCTCTGATAGTAGCAGCTCCTCTAATCGCGGGGAGGTTTCTGAAGATTTAGGGTCGTCAAGAACTTCTAGCAGTTTGAGAGAGGAGATGGTTCCTCCAAGTAAAAACTTAATCAGGGATGATGAGGAGGAGGACCACGTGCTTCTTGCACAGAGGTCAAAGAAACAAAAATCTAATTTTAAGGTTGTGGCTACTGGTTCCCGATCCTCTGCTCAAAAACAGGAGAGAAAGAGGAAGGAAGAGGAGCAGGTGAGGGAGAGAGAGAGAAAAAAGGAAGAAGAGAAGAAGAAGATGGAGGAGAAGAGGAGGGTAGAGGAAAGGAAGAAGAAAGAGAACGAGAGAGAGGAGGATAAGAGGAGGGCTGAAGCGAGGATGAAGGCCGGCCAGGCCTTGGTACCGGTGTCTGCGCTACCCGAGGGGGCTTTTGTTGCAATTTCCCCTCAGTTGTCCCCCGCTTTTCTCGAGAGAGATGTCCTCCCAACTGATCGCCAAAGGGCGGTAGGGTCCGAACAATTGGCCCTTCAGGCTAGTCAAAGGCTAGCTCTGGTAAGGTTTTTCCCTTCTCTCCCATGTTTTTATAAATTCCCTCATTTCCCTCATCTAATATCTTCTTTTTTTCTGCAGTTTATTACTGACTTCGCCGTGTTGTATCATTCACGCGATGAGCTGGTGAAGAGAAACAGTGAGCTGGAGAAGGAAAACGCTGCCCTGAAGCTGAAGGGTAAAGAGCTCGAGGCTAGATTTAAAGCCATTGATGCTGCTCGTATTTCATCCGACCTAGCTCTTACTACTGCCAATAATGAGAAGGATGCGACAGTCAAGGATTTGAAAGAGCCGTGATAGGCCTACGACCTGGTTTGCTCGAGAAAACTAGCGATTATTGAGGACAACAGGGTGCTGTCTGAAGAGCTGAAGAAGAAGGAGTCTGAGGCTGTCACTGCCAAGGAGGATTCATATAATTTTGGTTGGGCTGCAGCGTACGAGGACGCTAAAGTTCAGATTGGCTATATTAGTCGTCTGAACTTCAAGAAGGGATGGAACAAGGCCCTTTTAGTTGATGGCGTCGACATCGACTCTCCCATATTTGACGAGCATGACCCGAGTCCGAAACCGACCATGGATGAGGTCACTACCCCAACTGTTGAAGGTGCTGACCCTGTCCCTCAGGCGTCCCCTGCTGATGCCTCCCTCATCGTGGCGATAGAGATTACCCCTACCGAGGGCGGTGCTCCTGCTGATGCCAATAAGGAGAAGGGGCCATCGACCTCTGAGGTTGCTTAACTAGTTATCTGCTAGGACTTATTTTTATTTTTATTTTTTTCTATCTGTAAACTTTCCTTTTACTGTTCGATGTAATTTCAACCTTCATTAATGAAAAAGGCTTATATTTCTTGGTGCACTGATTTGTCTCTTTCTTTCCCTTGACTTTTGATTGCCTGTAGTTAGTTGATATGGATGATTACATTCCTGTTACTTCCCAATTGGGCAGGACCCTTGGTCCCAATGCGAGTCCTGAAGTTCACTAGGAATTCGTTAAGCTTTGTAAATCCCGTAGATCTAGGAATCAGAAGTATAAGGAGCAATCTGAACTTGTGGCCAAGCTGAAGGACAGACTCCAGTAAATGGAAGAGGTTGGTGCTTCAGTGCAAGAAGAAGTGAATGCGTTAAGATCAAATCTTCTCGATGCATCCGAGATCAACCAGGTTGGTGAGATGCTTCAGCAAGAGAATGACGTTCTGAGGAAAGAAGTCTCACGACTTAGGGAGCATGTGCCGAGTACTTCTTCAGTAGTATTACAAGGTTTCTCATCATCTCAAACTAGATCTGGTCAGAGTGTTACTCCTCCTGTGCCACGAGGTCCCACTCGCCCACTCGTTCCGCGAACTGGTAGGAGCTCTAGGAGCCGAAACAAGGAAGAGGAATAACTTTGAGATAGGGAAGTGGAAGAGCTCCGTGGTGATGTCCAGCGAGCATATGTGATTGCTGCTGGGCTTCAAAGGGATGTCACTCGGTTGCATTACTTGTTTAATAAAGGTCCTCGACAAGCGTGGGCTGACGGCTACGACCAGGGTTTGTCAGATGCTCCAACAAGGTTGTCTGAGTTCGAGGAGCTTTCTTTTATTAGGAGGTGGCTGAGTGCCTTGAAGGAGCTGCAAATTCCGAGGAAATCGATGTTATGGTATCGTCATGAGATGTCTCCCTCAACCCTAATGCCTAACCCCTTCCGAAGGGATGATCAATGGATCCACATTGATGCCACCCCCCGGCAATTATTGGAGTCGGATACGAATGAGGTTGTGGATGAGTTAGCTCCTGCTCCTAATGACGGACGAAGAGCTCGAGTGGCTGATTATCTCGCGCAGAGGCCTCCCCCCCATTGAGATTTTACCGATTGTTATTTTTTGTATTTTTGATAATGTAAATGCCTTGGGCGAGCTCGCCGACTAAGCCTGTATCACCATTGTTGTAAATATGATGAATTAATGAAAAGTTTGTGTTTTGGGCAATTTTGCCGACTAAACGTGTGCATCATATTCTTCATATTCTTGTCGCTTTATAATCTTCTTAGTTTGTTTTGTCATGCGAGTGTCCTCCCAGTCCAGTATAATACCGAGATATCATTGTGCACCACTTTACCTTTTAGGTTGTGTCGTCACAGTCCCTTAGGCCTAAGTGGGGCAATTAGCGAGGACACACCTGGTGTTGGATGCTTTATCCGATTAGGATTTTACTTAACTGAAGTAGGTTTTATGATCAGTATAAAATTTGGTCATATTGCCTAAGGATCCCTTGTAGGTCTTCATATATTGCCAGGGGAAATGCTAAGAGGTCCTTCGTGTTTCATAACGATGACCTGAGGAGGGATATTTCCCTGCTATAGTGTAGTGATCAATGTGCCTGTTATTTAGAAAAGATGTGCGATAAATGCAGCTATTACTCATCAGAATGTAACAAATTAAATAACTTTCATTAATTATAAGGGAAATGATTTTTTAGTTTCATAACAAAAGAATAAAAGAAAGATCTAAAAATAGAATCTCTTGAGATTGGCTGCGTTCCATGCTCGTGGTATTTCTCTGCCTTCCATCGTTTCCAAGTGATAGGCACCCTGAAGATCATCTCTGGTTATCTTAAAGGGTCCTTCCCAGTTTGGGCCTAGCTTGCCGTCTGATGGTTTCACTGCGCTGCCCAGGACTTTCCTAAGAACATAGTCCCCAACTCGGAATGTCCTTGGGTTAAACCTTTTGTTGTAATGCCTTGCGAGCTGTTGCTGGTAGCTCGCTAGTTTCACTAGGGCTAGCTCCCGGCGCTCATCGGCTAGGTCGAGCTCAACGAGCAATGATGCATCATTATGGCCCTGGTCGATAAGGTTGGACTTATTGTTGGCAAACCTGCTTCTAGTGGGATGACTGCTTCCATGCCATATGTCAGCGAAAATGGTGTTTCTCCTGTCTCTCGCCGAGGAGTGGTTCTATATGCCCATAGGATATGGGGTAGTTCATTTACCCATGCACCTTTGGCTCGCTCCAATCGCTTCTTTAATCCATCGATCATAGTTTTGTTGGAAGACTCAGCCTGGCCATTGCTCTAAGGGTAGTCCACGGAACTGAAGTGGTGTCTGATACCGTATTCCTTACAGAAATTCTGAAAGGAGACGCTTTTGAACTGTGTTCCATTATCGGTCATGATGGTCCTAGGGATGCCAAAACGAGTGATTATATTCCTCCATATGAACCTTATCATATCAGCATCTCAAATGTTTGCCAGGGGTTCCACATCGATCCATTTGGTGAAGTAGTCAGTTGCAACCAACAGATATTTACGATTGCCGCTGGTGGTAGGTAGTGGTCCCATGATGTCCATTCCCCATTGGGCGAATGGCCATGGGATGGTTAGTGATTTTAGATCGCTGGCGGGTTGATGGACCATAGGAGCGTGAAGTTGGCATTTGAGGCATTTAAGGACATACACCGCAGAGTCCCTTTGCATATATGGCCACCAATAGCCTTCCTTCATTGCTCGAAAAGCTAGAGTCATTCCTCCGATATGGCCTCCACAGACTCCTTCGTGAAGCTCGTGGAGCACTTTCTCGACATCCCCTGGGTGAACGCATTGGAGGAAGGGGCCAGAGAAGGATCTCTTATACAAGCTGTCTTATGGGGATAAGTGAAAGCGAGCAACTTTGACTCTTATCTGGTGGGCAATTTTCTTGTCATCCGGGAGTGTGCCATCCGTTAAATAGTTCCTTAAGCGGTCTATCCAGCTGGGGGCTGATCTCACCTGGAGTACCTATTCCATGTTTGGTGGCTTGTTGTCGCGGCTGATGCTCGGACGAGTGAGGAAATCGATGGGGATGGTTCTTCTTAGGTCGGAGTCGACTGCCGAGCTTAGGGCTGCTAGGGCATCAACATGGCTATTTATCCCTTGGGAAACTACTGGACTTGGACCTCTTCGAAGCTTTCCATTAGTTTTTTTACTAAGGCTAGGTAAGATGCCATCCTGTCATCTTTTGCATTGTAGTCTCCACTTATCTGATTGGAGACTAACTGGGAATCGTCGAATACCTGTAAATGTCTTGCCCCCAAAGTGTGCGCCTTTTGGAGACTGGCTATCAAGGCTTCGTATTCTGCTTCGTTGTTGGAGGCTGTAAATCCAAGCCTGATTCCTTATTTAAGGATTGTATTCTCTGGGGTAACGAGGACAATGCCTACTCCTGCCCCCTTGGAATTAGAGGCTCCATCAACAAACAGTCTCCAGGTTTCCACTGCTGCTTGATTCTCCTTTCGAGTTGGTGGTTGAGGTTGGTTGGAGGGTTCCCTGCCCGTGAATTCGGCTATGAAATTAGCAAAGATCTGCCCCTTGATTATGGTCCTTGGTTGAAATTGGATGTCAAATCGTCCGAGCTCGACTGACCATTTGGAGAGTCTACTCGACAAATCCGCTTTCCTCAAGACTGCCTTAAAGGGGTGTGATGTGAGGACAATGATAGTGTGGGCCTCAAAATAGTGCTTCAGCTTCCTCGAGGCTACTACTAGTGCAAAGGCGAGCTTCTCCAATGGTAGGTACCTTTGCTCGGCGTCCAGTAAGGACTTGCTCGCATAATAAACGGGGTGCTGGATTCCTGCAACTTCGCATATTAACGCATAGCTAACAGTGTGGTTGGAAATAGAGAGGTACAAGTACAAAGAATCTGTTCGCTGTGGTATGATGAGCAGTGGTGCAGAGCTTAAGTGAGACTTGAGCTCGACCAATGCTCGCGAGCAATCTGGGCTCCATTCTATCGTTTTGCTTCCTTTTAGAAGCTGGAAAAAGGCTTGCACTTCTCGAAGGATTTAGAGATGAAGCGATTTAGTGCAGCGAGCATACCAGTGAGCTTCTGTACATATCGGATTGTGTGAGGGGGTTTCACCCTGTTGATTGCATCGATCTGGTCTGGGTTAGCCTCTATGCCTCTCTTACTGACCAAGTATCCAAGAAATTTTCCTGACTGCACACCGAAGGAACACTTGCCGCGTTAAGCTTCATTCGGTACTTCCTGAGGATTTCGAAGGTGTTTGACAGGTCGGAGAGGTGATTTTCCTTCTTCTTACTTTTGACGAGCATGTCATCGATGTAGACCTCCATGGTGTCTCCCATCTGACCCTTGAACATTTTGGTAACCAACCGTTGATAGGTTTCCCCTGCATTCTTGAGTCCGAAGGGCATGACCTTGTAGTAGTATAACCCAACTGTCGTGGTGAACGCCGTTTCGTCCTAGTCTGGGGCATATATGGGGATCTGGTGATACCCTGAGTATGTGTCTAGGAAACTCATTCGCTCATGAGATGCGGTGACGTCTACTAGTTGGTCTATTTTTGGGAGGGGGAAACTATCTTTAGGGCATGCTTTGTTGAGGTCAGTGAAGTCGATGCAAACTCTCCACTTTCCATTGCTTTTTGGAACTACTACCGGGTTGGATAGCCACTTGGTGAATTGTACTTCCCGTATGGACCTTGCATTCAACAGTTTTTTAACCCTTTCTCTACCGCTTTGGCCTTCTCGGGTGTAGTTCACCATGCCTTCTGCATGATTGGTTTGAAGGCATGATCGACATACAACTGATGGCAGACCATACTAGGATCGATTCCAGGTATCTCGTATGGCTCCCATGCGAAAATATCAATGTTCTGTCTCAGTAGGGTTATCAAGTCCTTTTGCTCCTGGTCGGTGAGGGATGTTCCAATCAAGAAGACTCTACTACTGTCTCCATCTCCAGCCGTGACTTCTACCAGGTCCTTGATGACACGCTCGAAGGGGAGGAGCCTGGTCTCCTCTACTCCAGGTCTTCTATACTTTAATTGCTATTTAGAAGGTGTCAAACCTTCTTCAACTTTCTCGATGGGCTGATCAGCCTTTTCTATGGCTTTGGTCGGATGGCTGCTATGAAACACATTCTTGCCATTGCTTGGTCGTCGTGGATCTCCATTACTCCTCGCTTGGTTACATATTTAAGTTTCTGATGGTAGGTCTAGGAGACTGCCTTCATCGCATGAAGCCATCCCCTGCCGAGGATGGCCTGGTATGGCGAGTCGATGTCGACTACCAAAAATTCGATCATCTTAGAGACGTTTCCAGCGCGCATCGGTAGTACAATCTTTCCCAAGGGCATAGTTATTTTTCCAGCGAAGCCATCTAAAGGTACAGTAGCTTCCTTTAGGTCGGTAACGCTTAACTTCAACTTTCTGAATAGGTCGAGATACATTACTTCGGACGAGCTTCCTTGATCGATAAGCAACTTGTCGACGTCAAAGTTGGCTATCCTAAGTGTAATGATCAGAGCATCATGATGTGGGGTCCTTACTCCCACCAGATCTTCATCTGTGAAGACAATATGCTTGTTATAGTTGACGTCATCTGCTCGTCGATGCTTACTTGACTGTGACTTCACTGGATCGATCTGAAAAGCCTGCATTACCACTATAAGTTTTTTCATCTCCATTCGAGCTGAATTTCCTTGTATCTGCCTGGCATTAGATGCCCCATGAATTACCATGAACTCATGTCCAGCGTCATCTTCCAGCACGTTGTCAGGTCTCGCCTCTCTATTGGCAGCCACATTCTCGACCCCTTTCTCCACAAAATCATTCAAATGCCCAGACTGGGCCAGCTCCTCGAGGTGAGACTTAAGGGCTTCGCAGTGCTCAGTCTTATATCCTCCCTCTTTGTGAAAAGCGCATCTTAGCACATTGTTCCTCTTCGAGGGATCTCCTCCCATCTTCCTGGGCCACTTGATGAAGGGCTCATCTTTGATCTTCACGAGAATTTTGTAAATTGGTTCTTTAAAGACAGTGTTGACCGCTTGGAATTCTTTTGACGCATCATTGTTCCCTCCGTTCTTGGAGCCATTTTTGCCCCCGTTCTTTCCTCCTTTCTTCTGGTTCTCAGCTTTGTCACTTCCCTTGGCAGTGAGTTTAGCTCAACCATTTTCTCCTGTACTGAGGTGGGTGATATCTTCCACTTTAGCGTACTTTTTGATGCGAGCCATTCGGTCGTCAATAGTCATAGCCTCCTTCTTTGTCAGGGACTGGTAAAGAAGGGAAGAGATGGGTAGCCCAATTTTGAAAGAGGCCACTGCCACTGGCTACGAGCAATCTTCGACCTCGTTGAATAACTCCCAGTACCTCTTCGCGTAGTCTCGGAGTGTCTCTTGAGGCATTTTCTTCATTGTCAATAAAGCATCCATCCTTTTGGGATGGGATCTTCTAGTGATGAACCGGGACGTAAAGAGCTCGGCCAGGGATTTGAAACTTCTGATGGACGGATGGGGGAGTCTTTCAAACCATTTCTGCACCACATCATGCAGGCTCGAGGGGAAAATACGGCACATCAATGCATCCCAGTGATTCCAGAGGGTCATAGCCTTCCGGTAATGCGTGACGTGATCGATGGGTCAGTCTTACCGTCATAAATCTTGAACCTTCGAATGGAAAATTTCTTGGGGGCTTCTTCTTCTTCGATTTCCCTCGTAAAGGGTGACTTCATCTGGGTTTTAAGAGCTCGCCTAGCGAGTTCTCTGGTCGATCTGGTATCGTGGTGGGCAGGATGGTGGTCCATTTCCCTGAGGACAAGGTTTCGTATGTTCTCGATGCTGCGAGTAGGGCTCTGGTAGAGGCTAGCTCTTCGTAGCTGCTCGCGGAGGTCATTGTCTGATTCGCCTTCCTCCATCTTTTGAGATCATCGCCTGGGGCTCCTTCATTGGCTGCGAGACTTGCTCGCCTGAGGGCTAGGAGTACAGTATGGACATCTCCTGTTATCATGATGGAGCTCTCTCTCCAGTCTTTCCAGTCTTCTTTTCAGGCGATCATTCTCAGCCTCGTGTTTGCGAGAAGACTCCTTTTGCTCGTGGAGCCTTGCCTCGTATGCATCAATCAGTCTGGATATCTGCGTGGACCTCGATGGTCCTTGGCTTTTTCCTGAGGATGGTCTTTCTAAACGAGCCCTTTGATCTGAACGTCGAACTTCAGACCTAATCCTGCAAGGAGCGGGTGGTTCTTGAATATCCCCTCCCTGGGGGACATTGCTATTGTGACCAAACATCTTAAATTCCTTCCTTGGTGTGGGCTCTTCTCAGGGAAAGATGAACGGTTCCCACAGACGGCGCTAATTGTGGTGACAATTATTATGTAACACAAATAGATAAGAAAAAAGCGATCACCAAGTAGGAACAAGGAATGTAAAATGACAATCACACAACAAAGGATGTACGTGGTTCAACCAATATGTGCCTACGTCCACGGTGGTGCAGTCGATGTTATTTCTATATACTCCGGAGAGTGGTTACAGAGAATACAACTTGTCCCTTTGCCCCATACCTAGGGTTATATATATATACATGACCATTTAGGTAAGTGGGGGTGATGGATTCCCCCACGTCTTCCATCTCTCCCTATAACCTCTCTATATGGGAACGTGAGAAGAGACCAGATCATATTCAGAATAAGAGGTGGGGGACCTGGACTTTGGGCCTCCAGAATTGGGCTACTCGTCCAGGCCCATGGTCTTAATTTTGGGTACCCACAATACAGTCTCACCAAAACGGTTTTTACATGAACACCTTTCATATCTAGTTTTATCACGCTTGGTTCGTTTTAAGGATAGGATTGAAGTGAAACCACCCGACCAACATGTGATAAGACAAGTACAAAAATCAAACAAATCTGTGCATGTGTGCGATAAAGGAAATCATGAGTCAAACATGTAGGAAGTAACACTAAATTACTTCTTAATGACTCCAAACATTATAAAGCACATTGATGACAAGATATATTGTCTCGAAACACTATCAAATAGTCACATGAATAAATGGAATGAAATTGTGACTTGGCTATCTTAAATACTCATCCATAAAAGGTGTAAATACAAAAATCTTGTTGTTCTTTTCTAATTTTTTTTTTATCTTTTTTATTTTTTTTCAAATAATTTTATCGAAATAAAATCTTATTGTATTTTTCAAATAAATTTATCAAAATAAAATCTAAAAGCAAAAATTTATAAAAACAAAATACATACTAGTAATAGGCAAATAATGTCGACATGAAAATCATCCTATGCTAGTAAGCAAGTTAAACCTCAATCGTTAGGTGCGGAGGGTTTTTCAAAAGGTGGTAACAACTTATGAAAAACCTTCGTTAAATCTTGTGAAGTATTGACCAAAAACTTTACTTGCTCACCTAAATGTGCAAAATCCTTTCTTAAAAACTCCTTCTCTCCTAAATTTCTATTATACTTCTTCGTTTTCAAGGTCTCGGTGTACAAATCTCCAAACGCTTTTTGGAGCTCACTTTCATCTCCACTTTCAATCTCGCATTTTTCTTCACTTGAAGAGCTCAAAACATCACTCTCGCATTCATGAGCACAATTGTGGGACAAAGAGGGTGTGCTCACACAACTCGTAAAAGCAACATACTTCTCACCACTAGTCTTATCATTCTCACTTTCACTACTATCACTAAGTGTGGCGGGCATGGATACATTCTTTCCTTTCTTTCTAAGCCACGCAGGACACTCAAATGACTTATGCCCCTTACCCCCACATTCAAAGAAAGTCACGTTCTCAAACTCCTCCTCACACTCCTTATCCGAGTCACTCTCTTTTTCCCTCTCACTTCTTTCTTTGGCCTTTCCTTTCTTTTTATTTTTATCAAAAAATCTCTTTTCATTGAAAGAATTTTCTCTAGACATTTTGAGAAACTTTTTGAAATTTTTCGCAAATAAGGCCAAATCATCAACGTCTCCCTCATAATCGGACTCACAAACTTTTTCTTTCTTTTTCTTAAAATGAGTTTTTAAAGCAACGCCTCTATCCTTAGCCTTAATGGTTTGGGGAAACATGTCAATCTCATAGGTTTGAATATATCCTACAAGTTCTTCCAACTTAAGTGATTTCAAATTTCCCAAAGAGTTCAAAATAGTGACTTTAGGAATAAAGCGTTTTGGAAGAGATCTCAAAATCTTTTTAACGACACGCGTGTTATCAATCACCTCACTCAAATTAAAACATGTGTTAACAATGTCCGACAAACGTGCATAAAAATCATCAAAGCATTCAGACTTGAACATGGTGATAATCTCAAATTGGGTGGTCAAAATTTATAACTTTGATTCTTTAACCGCGTTCGTACCCTCATGTGTCAGTTTCAAAACATCCCATGCCTCTTTAGACGTGGTGCACATCATAATTTGGCGGAACTCATCGGGAGTGACAGCTCCAGAAATAGCACTTAGACAACAGGAATTAAAATTAGACATTTTAAAATCATCTTCAATCTAGACTGACACAGGTTTTAAAGAGGTGATATTATCAACGGTGACTGTGTGAGCTGTCCACCCAATTTCACAAAGCAACCAAACACGCTCGTCAATGGATTTTAAACAAGATTTCATACGAGCTTTCCGTAGGCATAATTAGACCCGTCAAAAATAGGCATCATATTAAATGATTGTTCCATTGGAAAAAATGCGAAAAAACACAAAATAGATTTTTAAAAAAAATCAATATCACACTATTTTGCGAAAAATATGAATATGCGATAAAATAGCGCAACCCGCTCAGATACCAATTTAAAAAGTGCGTAAACGCGGTGTGTGATATCGAATAAAAAATTATTCGCAAGTTTCCAAGTAAACCATTTTTTAATTAGAGTCTATTTTTGAACCATATAAATACAGCCCCTAAACATGCGTTAAAATTAAGAAGATATTTAATTGAACACGGTATTTCAATTAAATCCTAAAAACATGCATCTAGATGATTTATGAAATAACATAAAGTATGTGACACAACATATCAGGAAAAATCTCCGTAGGGGAAAACCATACTATTTTAAGTATAATTTGTAAAGAATGGTTACACGGATTATAATGAAAATAAGTGTGACATACGAAATACTTGCAGATGTCGGTTCCGATGTCGTCAGCTGGAATCTCCCGCAAGAATTCCAGATGGGCAGCAATGAAGAAGATACCGGCTTCTACACAAAATACTCCTAAATGAGTATAATAGATCATTTGAAGGTTTATGTTGTGCACGTGTAAAAGGAAGAGAAGTGTGCATTTATAAGGGAAGATTAAAGCTAAAAAAACATCTTTAGGAAAACATGGAGGAAGAAGAGCCGGATTTTGCTTAGCATGTTTCAAAAGTGGTTTGAAGTGGTGATAGCATTTGACACAAAAATCATGCCAGCAACAGGTACCCCGAACCGGTTCGGGTGTACCGCGAACCGGTTCACCCCCCGAACCGGTTTGGCCTGGGTTCGCAGAAAATCCTTGGAACATGGGGCTGAACACTTAGCATTTTTCAAGGATTTTTCTTGGATTTTTCTCCATTTTCAAAGAGCCATAACTTCTTCACCGTAGCTCGGATTGAGGTGTCGTGTCTTCCAGTATCTTCGTTGCGACGAGCTCTTCAACTTTTCGGTTGACTTGACCTCTGGACAATGGCTGTAAAATTACCAAAATTCCCTTAAACATCCATATCTAGCTTTCTTTCACTGTTTTGACTACTCTTTCGTACCACTTGCATTTCAGGCCAAAAATTATGGAACGTGAAGTCATTAAGGTAGATGTGGGACATTTGATAGAGATGATGAATGCATGATTTCGTAAATTCGAAATGAGACCGTCGTATGAGATCGTGCATAGACGTGCAAAATGTAGCGGCGTACGGCATATAAAAATGTAAGATTATGGACATGAGAAATATGTCCTCACATATAAAGCGCATGGATGAATTGACCTATTGTGACAAAACACTATCAAATAGTCACATGGATAAATGGAATGAAATTATGACTTGGTCATCCTAAGTGTTCGTCCATAAATGGTGCAAACAAAATACAAAATTCTTTTTGGATTTTTCAAAAAATTTATCAAAATAAAATCTTTTGTATTTTTCAAAATTTGTCGAAAGAAAAAATTTATACAAAATGTACATGTCACAACGCTATCAAACATAAATATCATGAAAGAAAAAACTAGCGTATGACAAACATGCGAACACAATCATCTACATGATATAGCAAGAGAAGAATCATGTGCAAGCAAATGGGAATCAACAAGTCTACCATATAGTGCCTTTAAAAGTGATTTCCTAACCCCAAACAGATGTGAAATGACATGTGGGGGCTTTAGGAACCACGTGAACACTAGACATAAACTTCTTAGGACTTCTTCTAAGATCAAAACATAACCTCCTAAGGTGACCTTTCCTACCACAATATGAACATGTGTAAACGGGTGGAATGACACCTATGGGTTGACCTTGTATGATGTCCTTAGGAATGGTTGACCCTCTAAAACAAATAATGGTTTTGGCTTTAGGAACGGAAGCATTAGAACATGAAGATCCATTACCACCACTATCAAACCTACTTGAGTGCGCCAAATAATTTTTTAACTTCAAAATTTTTTACTCAAGCAAAGAATTAGACTCTTCCAAAGACAAGGATTTCTTTTTCAAATTTTCAAATAAACTTGACAGTTTATCGCGTCTCAATTAAAACAAACTTATCCCTAAGAGTCTTTTCACGTGCCATAAAATCATCGATTAATATTTTATCCTCGATGGCACAAACGAGAACCCTATTATTTTTTAAGTCCTCCAATTCCTTCTCTAAAACTAGGATTCTCTCATCACTCTCCTTTTTGGCAATTTTTAAAGAATCAAACTCAATACACAAATTACCAAAGTGCTCATGACAAATATCACTTTGAGTTTGAAACGCTTGCAAATATTCAATCTTACTTTTAAAGAGAGAATTTACTTTTTTCAAAATTTAATTATTTTGCAAAGTTTCAAATTCAAACTTTTACAATTTTTAGCATGGTCATTAACTTTAACAAACTCATCTCGATTAACACAGTCAACAGCATGAGGATCCATCAAGAAAAACAAATCAGGAGAGGAACGCAAATAACCACAAAAAAATGCACCACAAGATCTACATAGTAAATTAGTGCAATAGGCTGGGATACCAATTTGTAAAGGGAAAATAATCCCAAAGGGTGGTATTCACAAACTTCCAATTTCAAACCAATTTTAGTTCATTTCTAAAACATGCAACTACGTGTCAATACAAATAAGATATAGCATGCGACACAATAATTCAAGAAAAATTCCCGATGGAAAAAACCTTTTATTTCTAGAACTTTGAAAAGTTTATAAGACCATTGACTTACATACAGCCTGATAATCGCCCACAATTGTAACACGGTCTCTTCGTCAAACCTTCAAAGCAACGGCTAGAAATCTGCAGTGGTTCACGCGCAGCTATACCATAAGGACCGCAGCCCAAAAAAACTCCATAGAGACTCCCTCTATAATAGCATACATCTCTCGGTTGTAGATATCTCCTCACAAAGGATGAACAAAAGAAAAGCAGTGTTCTTGAATACCAAAACAATTCACCAAAGCATATGGGATTTTTGTGAATTGAAAACAAAAAGGGATTAAGCCCTAAACGAAGAAGTCAAAAGGATTATGCAATTTTGCAATTTTCTGTCTTTCAAAACGCTGGGACTTCTTAATGAAAATGAAACAATTTAATGAGTATTTATACAAAATTGTGCCGCCTCGGTATACGATCTCGTTCAAACGAGAAAGAGATCTCGCGTGAATGACATACGTAAACTTTGCGGAGTCTTTTTGATAAATAACTTGATATTCGGATCCGTCTTTGATGCTTGAATGTTCTAGAATTACTTACATGACCAACTTACACTTGAGCCGATATAAGCATGCACTAGAGAAACTTTTAAAGTCGCGTCAAGTTTTTGGCGCTGTTGCTGACAATTTGGTAGGCATTTAGGTTAGGTCAAATTAAACAAAAATTTAACTCTAATTCTTAAAAAAAATCCAAAAAAATCATAAAATCAAAAATTAAAAAAAAATTATATAGAATCTGTTAAATCCTTACACGCAAACTCCTCAATCCAATCCTACCAGAATTCACGAGAATCTCGTTGTTGAGTACGATCGTGATTGCCCACACCCCCCAAATGCTTTACATTTTGGGGTTCCACCTCGTACACCACCCAACTCCATCATGAGTTCCCCGCTTAGTCACACACCTAGTGAGGCCAACGAGGAATTTGAATCGTTAAGAGAGAGCGCAATGTCAGATCACGTTAGTTACGGTACGGGTGAGGTTGAGTTACCATATCTCCTTATATGAGACTTCTTATATCCCGAGTGAACCCTCACTCTGGGACGCATTATATTCATGTATAATACAGGGCAATTCCATTTTTGCACGGGTGAGTTACCAGATTCTTCCCACCTTCCCTGACTTGGAGTCGGAAAAATCATACCTCCACATCCGCGAGTTCAAAGAGGTGTGTGAAACTTTTAGCGATCAAGCGTGCACCCAAAACATCAATTGTCTAGAACGTTTTTCCTTCTCCCTGAAGGACAAGTCCAAGACTTGGCTAAGGTATTTGGTACCAAACTCTATAGGAACATGGAGATATATACAAGCTAAGTTTATCTTGAAATTATTTCCCCTACATCGAACCAACCCCATAAAAGCTCAAATTGAAACATTTAAATAACATGATAATGAGCCTTTAGATAAATGTTGTGATCGGTTTAACGAGTTGCTTAATATGTGACCACACCATGGATTTGATAAGTGGAGACTTATCTCCCTTATTCATCACACGCTCAAATTATGTTCCAAATAACTCGTGGAAACTATGTGCCAAGGGCAATTTATAGTGTTGGGTAAGGACAATGCCAAGTCTAATCTTAAGTATGTCGCCGAGACTACTTAAGCGTGGGAGACATCTGATCCAAATGCCCAAACCCAGCATTAACAAATGTCCACACTTCTTTAAGTGTATGGACTCTATCAGTTAGACAAAGAGGTCGACTTGAAACTTCAAATCAACCATCTTGCTAAAAGACTGGAAGACGTAGTCGAATCCCGAGGAAGAGAAACATTCATCTCCACTTGAGAAGAGATAGAGGATATGTGCGGTATTTACGAGACGGGGCATTCAATGAAGGAATGCTCAACGATACCTGCCTACAAAGTTATGCTTCAAGAGAAAGTGGAAGCGGCATGATATTTTAAGGGTAATTTTAATGCCCTTCATGGGAATTCTTATAAACTTTCGTAGAGGAACAATCCCGGTTTTAGTTGTGGGTACCAACATGTTGTGTTGAATCCTAATTCACACATTGCACCTCCTCCACCACCGCCTCGACATCTCAAACAAGCTACACACATGCAAGAAGTGCGTCCGACAACCTATATAATCCCACCACGGAGAAATCTCGAGGGTACTTTGAACCAATTTATGCAAGCTCAATCGGCAACCAACGCTCAAAATGCCAGAATGTTTGCCAAAATAAATGCTAATATTTCTAGATTGCAATATTCCTTGAGTGTCCAAGAGAAGGGCAAGTTTCCTTCCCAGGGCCAAAAAACCCTTAATGGTCAAAATTGTGTTATCTCTAACCCCGATAAAAATTAAGAGCAATGTAGTAAGGTAACCACTCTATGTAGTGGGAGAGTCGTTGACCTATCACCTCCTCCACACGACGAGCAAAATCACAAGGAGATTTCTCCCGACACAAAAGAGGTCGAAGATGTCCCTTTGAGAAAGAGTGATAATAATGACACAGTTAGGCCCAAGGTGGTTTTAAAACTTCTCATTGCTACTCCACACCCTCAACGGTTGGTCTCTCACACCAAAGAGACCTCCCGTGACCACGTCCAAGACGCTATCTAGAAATGAAATGTTAATTTATCTTTTCTAGAGACCATAAAGCAAATTCCCACTTACGCTAAGTTTCTAAAGGAATTACTCATGGTGAAACGTAGGCTAAAGGTAAATAAAAATAGTGCATTACTACTCAGTGACCTTCCACCAAAATTTAAAGATTCGGGTGCCCTAACAATTTCGTGCATCATGGGGAAGGACCAAATTGAGAGAGCATCAATAGATCAAGGGGCGAGTGTTAACATTCTCCCCTACTCCATCCATAAACAATTAGACTTGGGGGAGCTTAAGCCCATAAATATAACTCTCCAGTTAGCTAATCATTATGTGAAGATACCTCCGAGTGTTGCTGAGGACGTGATCATCCAAGTTGACACTTTCTACTTACTGGTGGATTTTGACATTTGGGACAAGGAACCCTCCTCTCTCTCAAGTAACCATGCTCCCATGATACTTGGCCGCCCATTGTTAACTACGTCTAATTTACTGATTAACACACGCAACAGGAAAATGCAACTCATATTCGAGAAACTGACTCTTGAAACAAACATCTTCAACATCACCAAGTACGAAGGTGATGAAGGAAAATTATGAGAAATGGATCTTATGGACGAGACAGTACATGAGCTCGTTGAGAGGAATCACATGAGGGAGACATTAGGGGTGTGTTTTGTTACCTAAAGGGAGAACGATAATTCTGACATTGAGCGAGAGGTAGAAGATGTGTGTTTAGTGACTGCTATTGAGAGAGAGTGGGTACACGGAGGCATGAATGAGAGAGGGAGTCATGATGAGAGTACGAGAAAGGATTTGGAGGTCGAGCAAGAAGAGAGTTAGGGAATATGAGCCTAGAGGACTTTGAGAAAGAATTTAGGACGTTGGATGAGAGCCTCACTATTGAAGTCCAAACATTATTGGACTCATTTAGCCACTTAGAATAGAATGAATGGAATGATAGGATATATTAATTCCTTCTTCGTGACCACCCACACATGCCACTTGAGTTCTCGAATGCGGTCGAGGGAAGACCTAGTGTTTTGTCTGATTTAGATCCCGACACATGCGTTTTTGAACCTCAAGGGAATCTAGGTTTAACATGTCCTTCCAATTTTCATAGAGATGTTACCTTCTTGTCGGGACAAGTATGTTACGATTCAATTGGGAACCACAAGGGTCTCACTCACGTTAGTCATCACGAACCTCAAGGTGTTCCCCTTATATATGGGGTCGGTCCCCACTTATTTCGATTATTGGTTTACGATGCGAGGATGAGGGAGACGAGGAGAGCATCGGATCCCGTACATGGGGTCGAATGAGTTTTTACAAGGGAGAGAGAGGTCATCACACCCCCTACGTGTATGGGGTGATCCATGTGTATATTAGTGAGTAAATTTAGTTTTAGGATAGTTTAGAGGTCCGTAGAGGTCACGAGTTAGGAAAGTTTTGAACACCACGTTGGGTTTCCATGCACGGGAGTGCGCAAGCACATTTCGAGAGTAAGGTTGAGGTGTCCCGAGTGTTTAGGGAGTCTTGATATACTTTAGAGAGAAGACTTCCAGGGTTAGAACACTTAGAATTGAAAAAATATGGCTTATTTGAAGTTTTAGGTAGCGAGTTTGGCCGAACCGCAGGCCGAACCGGCTCGCCTACACACTCGAACTGGTTCGAATGACCTGATGACAGATTCTCCCCCAGCTGTGCTTTCCCACCAAATTCAGTCACTCTTTTCCCCTTTTCACCCGTGATCCAACACCAATGGCCCTTCATATTAGCTCATTTGTTGTGATGTTTTTTTCTCCTTCTTTATGTAGTTATTTTATGCTTTATCATTTCATCATAGCCAGAACTATGTAATTTATCCTTTACCACCTTGTAATAAATTGTAGTGAAAATGAAAAATTTGCTTTTTAAATATTTGGTTGTTTTATTCTCGCACTTATAATTTTTTCTTATTTAGCTTTTAGTCCTTTTGATTGAGGACAATGCAAAAGTCCAAGTTATGGAGTGCATATTTCTAAAACTTTACAAATTTTTAAATGCCCTAAAATAAAAAAAGTAGAAAATTTCAAAAATCCCCCCCCCCCCCAAATGGAAAACTCCGAAAAAGTCAAATATATTTTTCTTCAAAATAAATAAAAATTGAAATTCAAAACCTTCAAAAAGGTCGCAAAATTTTGTTTAGAGTCTCAATTTGAAAATTAGTAAGTATTAAGAAGAAATTGACCAAAGATGGAAATTAAACGAAAGTTGACTTAACGAATAAGTGGGAAGATTAATAAACCCGGTGAGATTTGGAGCCTATCATTATTTTTCAAGAAATTAAATCAATCCTAGTTATAATTAACTCTATGTTCGATTCAGTTTTAATTAAGTTGTTGAAGATCTAGAATTTTTATTTTGATCAGTTACGGGAAACGAATGAAATGTTGTCTTGAAAAAGCTCTAAAATATCTCTAAATTATTTATAATCTCGAGACGCATATGGTAAAATAATGAGTAATTCGAATAAATGAAGTTAGGCCATTGTTTGTTACCCAAAAATAGTAGCCATAAAAACGTGTGAAAAAATATCCCTTTTTGCTAACCCAATTGAGCCAAATAAATTTCTCAATTTCGTTTGATAACCCCAAAAGCCCATTTAGCCCGGAGTTGTGAAAATCAGAAAATTCATCTGGCAAGTCCAAATGGTGCAATAAAAAAAATATAAGAAAAATGGGCAACAAAAAAAAAGAAAAGAAAAAAAATAGAAAAAGAAAAGAAAAAGGGTAGAAGAAGAAAAGAAAAAGAGAAAAAGCCCGAAAAAGCGCCAGAGGACATAGTAAGCACAACTTTCCAACTCCGAAATTTCCTAACAATTTCTATATTTTCTAATACACCTTACAACCAGAAAAAGTCCTAACCGAGTCCGAATAACAAAATTAATTACCACGTGGAGAGCCTCAGACACGAAAAGATAATAAAAGATATTGATTAGTGTGAATAAGAACCGAAGTTTTTCGTATTCCGATGATGAGATCATTTCACCACAAAAATTCCGTCTTTCAATTTTGTGTGCATGAATTTATGTTCCATTATATTTACTCTTATAAATCACGCATACCGAGAGAAATAGCCACATTCCGAGTGATTCGTTTGTGAGTGTATCCATGAGAATTGAATCAAAATGAATTTTTAGGAAGTAACATAATGATCAATCGATGGAAGTTAGCGGTTTAATTTTCGACTTCGCGGACACACACTACGATTTGAGACTATTGGATATAAATTTAAGATCACTATTTTTGAGGAATTTAAATTATACAATTTTTGAGTATTTTAATTTTTTTTTCTTTGAGTCGAATAACATAGGTGTTTAATAGCTTGTTGCATATGTTAAATGCAATCGATTGTCTGCGAAAAATGTAGTGTATCCCAATAAAGTTTTTGTGAGTTCCTTAACCCATACTCTTATTCTTTTTCATTGATAGTGATGATCAAAGTTCTAAGTTAGGGGGGTTTGATTCGGTGTAAACATTTCATATTTATCCTCATAATTTAGGCATTTTTAGTATCCCGTGTAATTTAATTGAACCAAATTTATCTTATATTCATGCTACTGACCCTATTTGGCAAGTACATCTTGTTTTGTGTATTTTTCATATGTTTTACAGGTAATTAATGCAAGTAAAAATGAAAGAGAAATCGAAACAGTGAAAGAAATCCTAAGAAAAGAGAAGTCAAGGGCATTTTTGGAATTTTTCACCCGGAACTCGGAGACGGAGCCAACTGCAAAGTCGAAGAGCTTGAAGTCACGAGAAAACTAGAAAAATGGCACCTTAATTCGGGCTACGATGAAGGAGTTACGTGAATTTTAAGTCAAAAATCAAAGAAAATTGAGGGAGTCAATGTCACCCAAACCGGGTCACCCAGAACTGGTTCAGCATACCTAAAGCACGAATTTGTGTTTAATGCTGATTTTTTCTTGAGTTGGTTTTAAGTGGGACTCTTGCAAAAAATGTGTGGGGAGTTTTATTTAGTTTTTGGAGAGAATTTTTATGAGTTTTTTGACCTACAAAGAAAGAGGAGAAGAGGTAAGAAGATAGTTTCAATTTTGTTCATCAAGCTTACACTTTTATGGATAAATGTTATAGATTTTTATTAATAGAGTTTTTCTTTCTTCTCCCTCGTTCTTGAAGTAAAATTATTTACATGCTATGTTTATTTTCTCAGATTCCAAGCTTTTCATGCATGTTTAGAGATAGTTTCATCATGACTTCGATTACATGCAACGTAGATATTATGCTTTCTAATAATTACACCATGTCTGACTAGTTTTATAGAGGGTTAGGGTATATGAACCCAAACTAGGTGATGAGTTGGGTATAAAATTGAATAAAAATACGGAGATAACTTGAAGACTTGAGGTTTTGTCAAAACACATATTATAGATATCTTAACCTCGTTTGCCCTAGTTAACCGATGTATTTGAGAGTATAATATGCGCATCGACAATCTAATCATTCATGTTAAATTTATTACATATGAATTCTTGTGCGGAGTTCAATCCTTATATAGTTGATTGTTTGAAATATTTAACGCTTTCTATGAATTATTAATATAATTTTTAACCTTTTATATCCAACGAATGTATCGACGATGTGGGGGAATGTACTCTAATCCTATTTTCCCATAAAACCACTTTATTGTCATCGCATGCGCAGTTAATTCATTAGTTGAATTAGTTTGCTTTAGTTAATTACAAGATCTCAAAACAATCATCTTTTCCTTCTTTTCGTTAGTCAAACATAATATTTTTCATCTTTCCTATTTGTAGTCACATCTTATGTCCTATTCCCTGTGTTCGATACCACACTTTCTCGAATTATTAGTTACGTAATCGGCTTACACTTGAGCCGATATAAGTACGAACTAAAGACACTTTGAAAGTCCCTTCATAAAGAACAATAAATTGAGGGAGATGTCTCGTGAGGGTGAAGAAGAGGATACGAAAGATTTGCAAGATGCATTCAATGAATTGTATGCAAAAACTTTGAATATCATTATGGAAAACTTGAAGTTAGAATCTAAGTTGAAGGAATGTGCCATAGATAATAATGATGCTTTAATTAAGGATCTTAGGGAACGTGAGAATATTCTTCGAGATAAGCTAGAGTATGTCCAGGGAGAGAGAGATAGTTTGTGAGGTTTGATGGAGGCTATGTAAAATGAGGTTTTATAGTTTGAGGAGTCTAGGCGTTTGCTCGAGTCTAGGATTGGTGAGCTTGAGGAGAGATTGAGAGATTCAAGTAAGGTAAAGTTTAATTTGGAGTCTAGTTCAGAAAAGCTAGATAAGATGTTAGTCACCATCCAAATCAAGGATGATCGGTGTGGTATTGGCTTCAATGATCATGTTGCACCCATTCCCAAAGCCAAAATCATGCATGCGATAGATCCACCTAGGAACATTAGGAAAGAGATACCAAGGAAGTTTAGGATAGATCCACCTAGAAATATTAGTATTGGACCACCTTTAGGTAACACTCACTACCATATCTACACTTACACTCATTGCAATATGCAAGGTCATCTTAGGCGATTTTGTTACAAACTTCAAAATGTTCCTAGTAAGTTTAATAATAGACTCACTTTGATTCCCAAAATCCCCATGCGTCATAACACATCTATTTGGGTTAGGAAATTAGACTATGAGGCTTTTGGACTTTTACTTCATGACTCTCATTTGATTGCACGTGATTCTCCTTGTGTTGGATCTTTTGGTTGATCGTGTTAGTTGTTTGTCATACGCTAGTTATGCTTCATGATATATCTTTGCTAGTGTTATGGCATGTGTACTTTTTATATTATATTTTTCTTTTATTGAGGCTTATTTGAAAAAATATAAAAATATTTTTGGTTTTATATATTTTTTTGAAAATACAAAAAGATTTTGTTTTTGAAAAATATTTTGAAAAGTTCAAAGAAATTTTCGGTTTTGGTATATTTTAGTTTTACACATTTGGTATGGCATATTGGTGTGTTTGAATTCATTTCATTTTGTACTTTCCATGCAGCTAGGACATTTGGTTATGACTTTGGATGCTTAGATTGTTCTTAACCATGTTTATGGAGTTGTTTCGACATTGATTTGCTTTATGGATTCGACTTTGTATTTGCCCCCGCACACACATGCATGAGCTTATTGGATTTTGACTTCATAATGTACATTTGAGCTTCGTGAGATGTTCTCCTATCAATCTTGTCATCTACATATTTATTTGACTATGGAGGATTTGTTCATGTAAGAAGCTTTGCCCGTGAGGATTTTGTTTTTTATTGAAAATATGATGCGTGCACGGTAAAGGTTTGCGAGAGAATAATAATCTCGTCATGAAATCCACCGTTTAAAAGAGCCCGAAAAAACCAAGATAATCAAAAGAATAACATGCCAAAAAGGGGTAATTAGTTTAGTTTGATGTATTCATTCAAAAGAAAAGAAAAGATATATTTTGAGGGAGTTTGGATTGAATATCAAAGGGTTTACACAATGAAACTGTATCATAGTTAAGCTTATTTTGTCATGACGCCATTGATTTGTAGAATCATTAAAATTCTAGGCTTGTGTGCATTGTGGTTGTTTTATTCATTAAGTTCAACTATATTAGTCACTTGAGTCTAAAGCTTAGTTTGATAAAGTTTTGCGGTCAATTATAAATTCTTGAACATATTTGAATGGTTGGGTTATAATTCTTTTATTTCTAGTTCACGCCCATTCATTCCATTCCATACGTTTGGACACATCGATACTATGCTAGTGTGTAAAGCTTGTGTGTTTTATGGTCTTTTATACCTATATATGTGTGCCGAATTTACTTAGATATATTTTTCATATATTTTATATGGTATGTTTGTTGTATTTGTGAAATTTGCATTTTTTTTAAAATTGAAAAATTCTAAAAATAGTTGGTTGTGATTGCTTTTGAGTTTATCCTTACTTGAGTTTAATTGATATATATTTGATATACTTGTCATGACACTCTGTATTTAGTTGTGCTTATTATTTTCCTTGTGTATTTTGGACAAATAAATGGGGAGAAAGAATTATGAATTATGGGGCAGTGAGAATTTGAATTATGGGGGAGACTCGAGAATTGATTTACTTGATTTGATTTATGTTTATCTCCTTTCAAACTCGATATTTCACGAAGGTATTTGGTTTGTTAATTGTGTGTATGACTTTGATGATCATTTGGAAAGCACGTTAAAGAAGCGCAAGGATAGCAAAGAGATTTCAAGATTTCAATGTTGAAGATTTTGAAGAGAATTTGAAGACTTGCATATTTAGTATCTTTACGGTTTTTGGGTTGCATGTGAGGGTATTATATATGTATAGGATTTTCGTATTGATAATTCAAATTATTTTTATTTTGTACCGGCATAGACATAGGGGGAGATTTGTAAGGACATATTTTCAATAGTCCCGAGGTTTCATTGTGTAGGTCGTATACCGCTACAACTGTCCAAGCAAGTTCACGATCATTTGTTCAAGAAGGCGGATCCGAATATCAAGTTTCTTCAACAACAGACATCTAGAAGATTGATTTTGGTAAGGAATGTGTTTAAGTTTCGTAAATGCTTTACTTTAGTATTGGGATATTTTTTGATTTTTTTTAATTAAATTGAGGCAATTTTTCTAAGTCAAAATAATTTTTGGAAGACCTGTAGGCGAGCTTTTAAAAAAATAATTGCTCATGTCGTTCAAACGAAATAGGCCTGTCGTTCAAACTCCCAAAACATCTAGTTTTTTATTCACCAAAACATCCCAATTTTTTTGTGAATAATTAGTGGAAGCCAAATACTTTTGTGGAAGTTTATCTTTATAGAGTGCCATTTTTACTACTGGATTGGTAGTTCTCGTGGAAGATGATTACAGACGACTACGGTCATTGGGGATACTCGAGGCTATTCACTGTTGAAGGAAGAGTTGCGGTTCTTGAGGTTCTTGCTAGAATCTTTGATAATTTTAGGTTGCGGTCTGTGTCGGTTTTCTGCAGAAAATTCATTGCAGATTTCTCTATGTAATTATAAGTTGAGATTTGCATTATATAGTGAAATAAAAGTTTTTACCCGAAAGGGATTTTTTTTCTAAAATTGTGCCTTTCCCGGCATGCTTTAGTTACTTAATGATTTGAATCATTTAGATGCATGTTTGGGGTTTAAGAAGATAAAATTGGTTTAAATAAATTGATTCTCATACTTGGTGTATAATAAATTTGGAAAAAGGTTGTCTTTTGATAAAACACACACAAAAGGGCATTCTCAATAACCTTATTAATGTTAGATTATTGTTTTACTTTTCTAATGGCATTGGTATGTTGTTTAGTTCCGAAGTAATTTAAATGTTTGTATTTTTTTACCGCCTCTATTTCTATTTATATAGCATATCTCCATTTCTTAGTATTAGATATATTATATGTTGGAATTTATGGTAATTATTTAAGTTGATGAAATTAGATTTTGTTCAACTTTAGGGTTAATTTAATATGGGATCTGCACGTCTTTTGAGATGGTTTGAAGGTATAACCCATTATCCTTCGTGAGGAGTATAACGTGGTATGCTCATATGTATAAAACTATAAATTAATAAATGTGAAATTCTAGTATAATGTACCCACTTGGAACCTAGTATTTGGTTAAAGTCTTATTTTAAAGCTCTTGTTACACAAATGAAGAATGTGAAAAAAGGGTGTAGAATATTATAATCCATCTTGGCTTAAAATCTTGGTGCCCCTAGGATATCCCAACTCTCTGAAGAAGGGAGGACCTACATAGGCTCGGATTAACTTCCAAACCCATCTACTCTGGCTCAACAAGTGATTGGGTCATGGGCCATGGTTTGGGCAAAGTATTAACTTTGGGGGCTAAATTTTATTGGACTTTTAATTTAATTTTTGGGTTTTATTTTCTAGACTAATTTATTACTTCAGTTTTTAATTAATTTATCTCGCCAGTTATGATTGTTGAGATGTTTTATTTTAATAGTTTTATCCCAATAATTATGACTATTGGAATATTTTCCAACCGTTCTTAACCACCAATTATTTATTATAAATGAGTGGCTTTAGTTTCATTTTTAATTATTAGTTTTTCTTACAACTTTTGTTTGGGGTTGTCTCATTTTTATGTCCAAAAGTAGAGTTTTTTCCATTTTTGGTTCGCCGGAAGACTTGTAACTTTGAGTGTTACTATGGTATGTTGTGAGTGTTGTATTGTTGGAGATCTTTGTCATTGAGTCCGCAGAGCACCAACGTGAGGCAAATATTATCTTAAGGTGAGAGTGTCCAACACTTACCTTAATCAAATATCATCTTAAGGTCAGAGTGAACTTCCACCAGGAAGTAAACCTCTTGGATGCAAGTGGATATTCAAGAGAAATTTGAAAGTTAATGCTCAATTGAAAAATACAAAACTAGATTTGTAGCTAACGACTATAAGTAAATGGAAGGATTTGATTATTTTGATACTTACTCATCTGTTACGAGAATAATATCCATTCGAATGTTAATAGCTATTGCAGCATTACATAATCTTAAGATGCATCAAATGAATGTAAAATCACCATCTTAAATGGTGAGTTAAATGAAGAGAAACATACGTAACAACCACAAGAGTTAAAAGTTCCATAAAAAGAAAGGAAGTGTGTAGACCTTTTAAATCCATTTATGGATTAAAACAAGCATCTAAACAATGGCATGGAAAATCTCACAACACAATAAAGTAAAATGGATTTAAAATTAATGAGTCTAATAAATGTGTTTACATTAAAAACACTACAAGTGATTATGTCATTGTTTGTCTTTATGTAGATCATATGCTTACTATTGGAAATAATAAAGATATCATTAAATCTACTAAGAGAATCTTGTCTAACTAATTGAATTTGAAAGATATGGGTATTGTTGATGTTATATTAGGAATTAAAATTTATAAAACATGAGATAGACTCTAATTATATTGAAGAGATAATTGATAAGTTTGGTAAATGTAGTGATAACATTCTATAACACCTATTTATCCAAATATGCATTTATATAAAAATACTGTAAATGGTATATCTCAATTGCAATACTCTTGAATCATCAGTAGTTTAATTTACTCGGCAAGATATTACTTACTCAGAATGAGTAGGTATACAAGTAATCCCGGTGAAGACCATTAGAAAGCATAATAAGGTGTATTAGATATCTAAGATATATCATTAATAATGTATTTAACTACATCAAATATATATATATATATATATATATATATATATATATATATATATATATATATATATATATATATATATATATTCTTTTTGTATATACTATATATACAAAAATGGCTAATCTTTTCTTATTGTCATTCTGAAAAGAAAATTTTAATCAATGAAAATAAATGTGGAAGGTATTGTAAAGATTTAAAGGAATCACCCAATGCAAATTTGACTTATATAGTAACTTTTCTTAATAAATATTTTTTTCTTGAGTTGATTTATTACATGTGTGTATTACAATCTTGCACATGATATTTAAAGAAAATATGGGATGGTATATATTAACATTATTGCATTTGCACAAAAACTCTAATAGTTTATACTTGCTTCAAATATTGATTAATCCAACTACATTATTTTTTTTATTCTTGCAAAAGATCAAATGAAAAATCTTTGCTAGACATGATTGGGAACTATATACCGGGTATTAATATAACTCTTTCTGTAAGCATTCTTCTAACTCTTTGATCCTCTTAATTCATATCAATGTAGATATGTTTGATTTATATGTGTTTGACCAAATTTTTAGGTGAATTTATTTTTTAATTTTTAGGCAAAATTTTATCTTCTACACCAACCATTCATAAATGTCATCTATATGACCGTAAGCATGGAATTTAGACAGTTGCAAATACATGTTAAAAGAAGATCTACAAACAGCTCATGCATCGCTCGGATCTAAAATCTAATTTATGTATAAATGGTGTCTCTTGGTGTTGCTTTGCCACGTGATTTAAAAACTCTATGTGCAATTAAGAGAAAATACACTCACCCTTATTAGGCTCAACCCCATTCACATGACCCTCCATCTGACTCCAAAATGCAAACTCCTTTTCACCTTCCATCAAATTTGCTAAACATTTTCGTCTGCACTTTTTTGTATTGGGCAAGACATGTGATACATTTGAACCACTTCAAATTCTCAATTTTCGGACACTCATTATATAACATGCATATTTCAAGTCATAGGGCACAACATATCTATATAACAATGTAAGCTATATATTTCAAAGTGTAATAAAACAATGCTTAGGAACTTAAATTAATGCTCAGTGATGTTTTTTTTAAATTTTAGTTTCTATGCATAGCTTTACTACAAGAGTTGTATTACTTTATGGAGGTGATATCTATTTATATGGTTCAAATAATTTAGCATTGCAGGCGTGATGAGTGTTTTGCACCAAATCAGTATTATCCAAGGATTTTAAATTGTCTGCGCATTGAGCCTAGTATTAAATATTAATTGGATCCGCCTAAAACATCTTCGCATAAATGAAAGAGAGATATTTGTGTCCTAAAAATAGGTCCTGCTCTGTGTCAATGTGTCATTATTTCAGATCCCCGGGTTGAAGCGGAAACAGGAGCAACGATACATCGGCCTGGATAAAATAAATAGAAAAAGCAATGTTAGGAAGGCATTTTGTCATCGTCACATTGGTTGGTGCATGGATCAAATGAGTTCCATTAAAATCATATTAAAAACCATCACCCAATGTGGCAAAGACTCATCACAGGTTGACCCACAATATTTTTGAAACACTTTCCAGAAAATTGTAAATGCCCCATAAAATTAAAAAAATGACTTGTAAAATGAGAATATGAGGAGAAAAATTATTCAAAAAATTTCTGAAGAACTAATGTCTGAAAACATATGAAATCTTCACACAAATATGTATTCAAATCTATATGGTTAATAGGAATGAAAAAAAAACTTTATGGTTAATAAATTGACCCAATTTCTTACCTCAGTAGACGGTGGTGGTGGCGACGGCAAAATCCTTGAAAAACTCCTTTGTCTATTATGCCAAAAATTCTTCACATCATTATCCGTCCTTCCGGGCAAATACGTCGCAATCCGCGACCATTTATTCCCAAACTTCACTTGAAGATCAATCACCACCCTCTCCTCCTCTGCCGAAAACTTCACCCGACTGCTTTGAAGTAAATAAAAGAAAAAAAAAACATCATATGCATTTTCAACAAATGTACACATGCACAAACTAAAATCAAGAAAACCTAGGGACGAAACCAGGATTTAATCTTTGGGGGGGGGGAGGGGCAAAAGTTTACAAAATAAAAAATCATATATATATATATATATATATATATATATATATATATCAACAAAAAACTATAAAATTTTTGAAAAACAAAGCAAATCTTTATTAAAAGGAATATCAAAACTTTATCAGAATTGCACTTCGTGTGTCTTCAAATCATGAAATCCATCGATAATAACGAAACAATTTTTTTTTATAAAACAGTTTTTTGGTAACATTTTTTAGGAAATGTTTTATTTTTTATTTTTTCCAAATAGGTATTTTATAAAGTCATTTTGTATAAAGTGTTACAAAAAACATTTATATTCTATTTTAAAAAAGTCAACTTTTTTTAAATAACGAAATAATCTTTTTTTCTTAAAACTTTTTTACAAAACATGTGTTTTAAAATAAGTTATATCCAACTATTTTATAATAAAAAAATAATGTATTGGGAAATTGTTTTTTTGGATACTTTTTACAACAAAAGTTTATAAAAAACTATAGCTTGTTATCAAATTAGATGGTAATAATATTTTAGAGGGGCAAAAGAGTCATTTACTTTCCCTTCTAATTAGTGTCAAATGTGTTATTAACGGATTTCATTACGAATGGTCCTCAAATATTAATATAAGAAACAATGACACAATTAAAAATAAGGAAGAATAAGTGCACTCCAAATTACAAATAACTTTAAAAAGTTTGTAGAATGTATTAATTAAATAAAGTAACTTGTGCGTGACAGAGGGAAAAAAACTTACAAATGGCTTGCTTTATAGGAGGCTGTTTTTATTTTTTTTAGGATCAAATACCGAAAAGTCTCTCAAACATTTTTTTAATACACATTTAGTCCAATCCTTTTATTTTGTACCAAAAAGTCCCTTATTCTCATATCTTTAAAGGTGTGCGCCAGCGGTATGATAAAACTTTTTTGACATGGTGAAGAACTTAAAAAGGCCTGAACTAAACATGTATTAAAAAAAGTTCGAAAGACTATTTGATATATGCCTTTTTTAAGCAAATAAAGAAGAAGAGGAGAAATTCGTTAAATAATTAAGATGCTGGAGAAGTGGCTGGGAAAAAAAGGGCTCTCACTTTATAGGCGGATGGACTCAGTTATAAATTGAAGACGTGTTGTAGAATAAAAGATAAATAACTATTCCATATTTTTAGACCTTATACTTTCGAAAGTGTACTCGTACTCATAGATACACACATATATCATAAAGCAACAATATAGAAATTCAGATCTTTGGGGGGAGGGGGGGGTGTCCTAGCCCCCCCCCCACAAAAAAAAGTAGTGTTAATTTATAAAATAAAATAAAATAAAATAAAAACAATGTTAAAATATATATATTCAGTCCGTCCAAAATAAAAATTCAGCGCACCCCTAATAGAATTTTTGATGATTTTTCTCAAAATAATTTAAATAATCTTAAGATAGTCTATTCTGACGCGAATTCCTGGATCCGCCACTGCCACTGGGAGCCCCTACGTGGCTTCGTGATCATCAATATCTATTTACATGTTACATATACAGTAAGATATATACCAACACACACATGCGTATATAAAACAAATTTGAGAGAGATGGTGTGAAAACAATACTTTTTTAAGTTGGGTCGAAGTTTATTGAACCATCAAACGCGACAAGAATTTCCAGTACATTGTAAGAGGCCTTTGGATCGAATGGAGCTCCAGTATCTGGGGCCATATTTGTTGACATGATTAATGAGCACCTCATCTTCTTCTTCTTTCCATGGCCCTTTTCTTATTTCTCCGATTTCACCAACTAACAATCTATTCGCTTCCATTCAATCACAAATGCATAGATTTTTGTATGCCTTTGTTTTTGTTTTGTCAAACCGACTACAAAAGCAAATATGTAACTCAGACCTTACATATTTCAAAAGCATTAAAACAAAGAATCAAAACATGCCATCTATATTATACCTCTAATACAGTTGTATTAGAGGTATAAATGCAATTTATTATCAACCCTTGCATCTCCCTTACGCAATTCGATGGACCTTACATCTTCGTTTTCCTTCCAAACGTCTGTTCCAAAGCAGACCTTATATATCCCTAATCCCCTCCAAACGTTGCATAGAATGTAATTTGTAAATCTATCTCCAGCTTAATAAATTTTTTTAATAAAAAAATTGTTTTAATAGAAAAGAATATTTTTAATAAATTTAAAAAAATGCATTGTTAAAAAATATTATTTTAATATACAAATTATATATATTTAAAAAAAACTATTTTAAAAAATAAAAGTTAGTATAAATGAAAAAATCTTTTTTTTTTCCATTTTAAACAGTTTTAAGAATATAAAAAATATTTTAAATATTATAAAATTAAAAAAAAAAATAAGTTTAAAAATAAGGGGTGCCACTAGCGCAGACCTTTAAAAATAAGAGAATATTGAATAAATGGGTGTTTGAGGGACTAAATGGGATAAAAATAATAATAATAAAAAAATTCTTATTAAAATAGTTTTTTTTAAACTTAAATAGCTTTAAGAAATACAAAAAGTATTTTAACTGATTTAAAAAAAATGAAGTTTAAAAAATAAGGGGTGTCGCTGGTGCTGACCTTTAAAAATAAGAGAATATTATGTAAATAGGTGTTTGAGGACTAAATGAGTTAAACATAATAATTTTTTTTTATTAGAATTGTTTTTTAACTTAAACAGTTTTAAGAAATAAAAAAACTGTTTTCAATATTGTAAAATTTTAAAAAAAATTAAGTTTAAAAATAAGAGGTGCCGCTGGCGTAGATCTTTAAAAATAAGAGAATATTGAGTAAATGAGTGTTTGGGAAACTAAATGAGTTAAAAATATATTTTTTTTAAAATTCTTATTAAAATAGTTTTGTTTTTAAAAAATATATTTTTATTGAAAATTCGAATTTGTATTTTTTTCAAAAAAATAAAGTGCTAACTAAATAAATGAGGTGCCAACTATACAAATAAGGACAAATGAGGTTGCCAACTAGACAACCCGGTACTAGCTCCCGGGTTGTCTAGTATTATTCCATTAAATATGGGTGCTGGTAAGGGTAGGGCCGTCTCAAGCAAAATTGGGGCCCTAGGCTAGAAATTAATATGGGACCCTTTTTTTATAAAAATTATTATATTATATTAAATATATGTTACATTTTCTCAATAATTGTTTTTATTAAATAGATTTATTAAAATTTATTTTTCTTTCTTTTTGAGATGGAAAATCATGAATTATTTTTTTGTATTCAGGGTTTGCTACGATGTTTTTTTCAATGGATAATATAGCTAACCCATTTAATCTTTCTTACGACATAGTCGATCTTCTAATTATTTCACATAAACAAACAAATACTATTATAGAACAATAAAACCTGGTAACGCTGATGTATATTCAATCTGATTGTACAAACAACAAACTTCTCCAATTGAAAAAATAAATTTTCACTTTCAATATGTCAACATTTAAAAACATATTAATAACATAATCATTTAAGTTTAAAAAATTTCATAAGATAAAAGAGAGAAAAAAATTAAATAAAATATAATAATATTAACAATATAATATACATATAGTATATATATATATATATATATATATATAAAACAAACATTGTATGGGAGAAGTTTTATAGAGTCACCAGATCTTTTTTTTAATGTGTTGTGCATATTCTTTTTTTTGTATATCAAGATAATCTTGCCAAGTTGAATTTTTTTGTAAAGAGTTTTTGTGCAAATAAAATGAAACGGAGAGAGAGAGAGAAAGAGAGAGAGAGAGAGAGAGAGAGAGAGAGAGATGAAACGATTGGTACTTTAAAACAAAGATTAATGGGTTTAGTTAGTGGGTTATTTTTAATAGCCTTGAAAATAGGAAGTGTTTTTACTTTTTTCCGTGGGTATATTTATTTATATATAATATAATAAACAGTTATTAAACTTAGGGGCCCTTAAATATGGTGGGGCCCTAGGCGATGGGTAAGGGACCTTCTAGTTTTTAGTTTGAGCACTTTAGTTAAGTTAAAATTTAACTCCTATATTATTGTCAAGTTAATTAGTAAGGGCACTTCTTTTAAAATTTTAAAACACTAAAATATTCTTAAATTCTCAACTTCTCTCTCTTTCGTCTCTGAACTCTCGTCCCCATTTGTTCAAGACTCCATGGTCTCTGCTTTTTTTCTCTCTCTGTGTATACACACACACACACACACACACAATAGTTTAGTTTTTTTATTACAAAGTTACCACAATCAATAAATCCCTCACTATACATGTGGGTACCTCGATTAACTATTCTGGCCCAGATGAGTAGCCTGATTAAGTTCGGTCCAATGTCTAAAGGCCTCGTGCATAACTAATTCAGTTATGACCCATTCAACCCCTAAAATCTCTAAAGAGATATTCTAGGGATCATGGGTTAACGTGGAGGAGTCCAATACCTCCACTCTCCGAGAAATTACATGTATATATTAAACCCTCAGCCCGGGGCAAAGGGCACGTAATTGTAAACACTCCCCCGGAGTAAAGAGAAATAAGAAACAAAGATCAGCACCGTGGATGTAGGCCATTTTATCGAACCACGTATATCTTGTGTCATGTGTGATTGTAGTTATTTTGTGTTCTTCATTTATTCTGCTGATTGTATCAGCATATTATTTTTGTGTTGAGATTTATTGTCACCACAATTGGCGTCGTCTGTGGGAAGCGATTGTTTTTTATTTGAAGAAAGCCTTAACCATCAAGAACCTAAAATGTCTGGTCACAGCGGTAATTCCCTTTAAGAAGGGTATATTCAAGAGCAACCCATTCCTCTAAGGGTTAGATCCGAAGTTCGACGTTCAAACCCAAGGTCTTGCCCAGAACGATAGGCCTCAGAAGAGAGCCAGGGACTAACAAGGTCGACGCAAGTTTCCAGGCTAATGGATGCCTACGAGGCCAGACTCCAAGAGCAAGAGGAAGCTACTTGTAAGTAGGGAGCTGAGAACGCTCGCCTCAAGAGAAAACTGGAAAAGATGGAGAGATAACTCCATCCAAGCATGAGGCAACGTCACTATCTCACTCCTAGACCTCAGGCGAGCAAGTCTCGTAGCCGAGGAAGGAGTCCAAGACATGGGCCTTAAAAAATCGAGGGACATAGGTCAGATGACGACTTATCCGAGCAACATCAATCATCTCGCCGTTATAGGAGACCAGGCCGAGGGAACGATGACATACGAAATTTGGTTCGAAGAGAAATGGACCAACACCCAGCGCATCGGTGTGTCAGGTCGACTAAAGAGCTGGTCAGGCGAGCTCTCAGGACCCAGATGAAATCCCCTTTCTCAAGGGAGATAGAAGAAGAAGAAGAAGCCCCTAAGAAGTTCGCAATGCCTAGGTTTAAGATCTACGGTGTAAAGACCGACCCTATCGACCATGTTAGGCAGTATAGGCAGCCTAGGAACTGTTGGAATCACAGGGACGCATTAATGTGCAAGATCTTTCTGACGAGCTTATACGATGTGTCTCAAAAGTGGTTTGAGAGACTACCTCACCGATCCTTCAGGAGCTTCGAGTCCCGGGCAGAGCTTTTCACATCTCGCTTCATTACCAGCATCTCCCACCCGAATAGGATGGATTCTTTGTTGACAATACCGAAAATGCCCCAGGAGAGCCTCAAGGACGACGCGAAGACAAATTGGGAGCTATTCAAAGAGGTGGAGGACTGCTCGGAGAAGGTCTCCGTGGCGTGCTTTAAGATTGGTTTTGTAAAAGGAAAATAATCCCAAAGGGTGGTTTTCACAAACTTCCATTTTTAAACCAATTTTAGTTCATCCCTAAAATATGCAACTACGTGTCAATACAAAAAAGATATAGCACGCGACACAATAATTCAGGAAAAATCCCCGAAGGGCAAAACCTTTTATTTCTAGAATTTTGAAAAGTTTACAAGACCATCGACTTACATACAACCTGATAATCGCCCACAAGTGTAACGCACGGTGTCTTCACCAAACCTTCAAAGCAACGACTAGAAATCTGTAGTGGTTCACGCGCAGCTATACCACAAGGACCGCAGCTCAAAAAACTCCATAGAGACTCCCTCCATAATAGCACGTAGCTCTCGGTTGTAGAGGTCTCCCCACAAAGGATGAACAGAAGGAAAGCAATGTTCTTGAACACGAAAACAATTCACCAAAGCATATGGGGATTTTGTGAATTGAAAATAGAAGGGGACTAAACCATAAACGAAGAAGTCAAAAGGATTTTGCAGTTTCGCAGTTTTCTGTCTTTCAAAACGCTGGGACTTCTTAATGAAAACGAAACCATTTAATGAGTATTTATACAAAATCGTGTCGCCTCGGTATATGAGCTCGTTCGAACGAGAAAGAGATCTTGCGCGAACGACATACGCATGTCGTTCAAGCGACATCGCGTGACAATGCAATGTCGTTTGAACGACAGAGCAAACTCGTTTGAACGACTGTTACGTCAAAAAATATTATTTTTAATGTCCGCTCCAATACTTAAACAAAAGACTCATTCTCAAATTTTGACGAAAAAGTGCGCTCCAACACTTAGAAAATATTTTGTAAAAATATCCCAAAAGCTCTAAGTGTAAAGTTAAGGTATTAAAAACATAACCTTACCAAACTAAACTTTGGAGAGTCTTTTTGATGAAGAACTTGATATTCGGATCAGTCTTTGATGCTTGAATGTTCTTCGACGGTGTAGCGGTATACGACATATTAAATTGATAACGGACTTATAAAATAATGTCCTTACAAAGCTCCCCCTATGTCTATGTCGGTACATACATAAAAACATCTGAATTATCAAATACCAAAAAAGCCTATACAAATCTACCCTCCCATGAATAAATTTGCATGATCTCAAACTTTTCTTCAAAATTCTTCAACTTCAAATTTCAAAGATTTTCTCATCAGGGTGTGCAACATAATGATCTTCAATCTTTGTATCTACACACATGAGACAAAGCAAATACCTTCGTGACACATCAAGTTTGAAATGATATAAGAATAAATCAGTAATAAATAAAATCTCCCCAATGCAAACTCCCCTATAACATGATAATTCTTTTTCCCCCTTTTTATGATGCCCTTAAACATCCATATCTAGCCTTCTTTCACTGTTTTGACTTCTCTTTCGTACCACTTGCATTTCGGGCCTAAAATTATGGAATGTGAAGTCGTTGAGGTAGATGTGGGACACTTGATGGAGATGATGAATGCATGATTCCCAGAATTTGGATTGAGACCGTCGTATGAGATCGTGCAGAGACGTATCAAATGTAGCGGCGTACGACATATACAAATGTAAGATAACGGACATGAGAAATATGTCCTTACAAATCTCTCCCTATGTCTATGCCGGTACATACATAAAAAATCTGAATTATGCAAACTCCCAAAAACAAATGACATATAACATAATATCCCCATTAAACCCTCGAACTGAGAATACTAAATGACATGTCTTCAATAAAACTTCAAAATCTTCAAATCTTCAACATTTTAGAAACTCCCAAAGCTTTTCTCATCAGGGTGTGCAATCCAATAGATATCGACTTTGTACCTACACATATGAGATAAAGCAAATGCCCGTGACACGCAACAATTTGATTTATAACGATATGCAAAGATCAAATATCAATTAAGTTTAAGCAAATCATAGATAAATCATTCTCCCTCATTCCCCCACCATAATTCATTCTCCCCATTTTTATGATGTTCCCAAATAGACAGATATGAGAAGCATAAATATGGAAAATGTCAGAAAAAAGTTTTTTTTAATTTTTCAAATTTTTACTCAAAATATACAACAAAGAATCAAAGAATCTTCTATTTTTGAATTTTTCAAAATTTGTACACAATATATATACAAAAAGAATTCACACCATGAAAGAACACAAAAACAACCAAGTTGATGATAGCGTAAATGTAGGGGTGTGAACACATTCGATAGGTAACTAAACTCAATCAATCACATGTGCACGATGCATATGTGTACTCTTAACCAATGAACTTCAAAAGTATCCTTAGGTGTAAAAATTATTGAATTTAGATGACATCTTCTTAACGAAGTCAACAAATCAAAGTAAAAGTGATTTCCACACCAATAACGTCCAAAACTATTTAGCACTTGTTCAAGATTTTCAAGGACATGCAAACCCGTTTATATTTTCCAACCAAACTCCCTCAGATATATATAATTTTTTGAGGTGCTAAAAAAAATCTCAAACTTTGGAGAATTGATGGTGAAACCTAATGGCCCATATTTGGCATGTATTTCTTTTTATTGCCTTCAAATTTTTTCGGGCTCCTTTAACCTCTTTGGGCCCTGGATAATAAAATTCCTCAATTTGTTAGGTCTGTTTTAACGGTGGCTTTAGCGCAAAGGATAGATAATTACCTTTCGTAGCCCCTCCCCGTTTTTAAAATATCATACAGACTCACCAAAACTGTTTTTACATGCACACCTTTCTTATCTAGTTTTATCACGCTTGGTTAGTTTTAAGGACATGATTGAAGTGAAAACACCCAACCAACATGTGATAAGACAAGTACAAAAATCAAACAAATCTGTGCATGTGTGCAATAAAGGAAATCATGAGTCAAACATGTAGGAAGTAACACTAAATTACATCTTAATGACTCCAAACATTATAAAGCATATTGATGACAAGATATATTGTCTCGAAACACTGTCAAATAGTCACATGAATAAATGGAATGAAATTGTGACTTGGCTATCTTAAATGCTCATCCATAAAAGGTGTAAATACCAAAATCTTTTTGTTCTTTTCTAAATTTTTTATTAAATCTTTTTGATTTTTTTAAAAATAATTTTATCAAAATAAAATCTTTTTGTATTTTTCAAATAAATTTATCAAAATAAAATCTAAAAGCAAAAATTTATACGAACAAGATACATACTAGCAATAGGCAAATATTGTCGACATGAAAATCATCCTATGCTAGTAAGCAAGTTAAACCTCAATCGTTAGGTGCGGAGGGGTTTGCAAAAGGTGGTAACAAATTATGAAAAACCTTCGTTAAATCTTGTGAAGTATTGACTAAAAACTTTACTTGCTCACCTAAATGTGCAAACTCCTTTCTTAAAAACTCCTTCTCTCCTAAATTTCTATTATACTTCTTCGTTTTCAAGGTGTCGGTGTACAAATCTCTAAACTCTTTTTGGAGCTCACTTTCATCTCCACTTTCACTCTCGCATTTTTCTTCACTTGAAGAGATCAAAACATCACTATCGCATTCATGAGCACAATTGTGGGACACAGAGGGTGTGCTCACACAACTCGGAAAAGAAACAGACTTCTCACCACTAGTCTTATCATTCTCACTTTCACTACTATCACTAAGTGTGGCGGGCATGGCTACATTCTTTCCTTTCTTTCTAAGCCACGCAGGAAACTCAAATGACTTATGCCCCTTACCCCACATTCAAAACAAGTCACGTTCTCAAACTCCTCCTCACACTCCTTATCCGAGTCACTCTCTTTTTCCCTCTCACTTCTTTCTCTGGCCTTTCCTTTCTTTTTATTTTTATTAAAAAATCTCTTTTCATTGAAAGAATTTTCTTTTGAAATTTTGAGAAACTTTTTTGAAATTTTTCGCAAATAAGGCCAAATCATCAACGTCTCCCTCATAATCGGACTCACAAACTTTTTCTTTCTTTTTCTTAAAATGAGTTTTTAAAGCAACGCCTCTATCCTTAGCATTAATGGTTTGGAAAAACATGTCAATCTCGTAGGTTTGAAGATCTCCTACAAGTTCTTCCAACTTAAGTGATTTCAAATTTCCCAAAGAGTTCAAAATAGTGACTTTACGAATAAAGCATTTTGGAAGAGATCTCAAAATCATTTTAACGACACGCGTGTTATCGATCACTTCTCCCAAATTAAAACATGTGTTAACAGTGTCCGACAAACGTGCATAAAAATCATCAAAGCATTCAGACTCGAACATGGTGATAGTCTCAAATTAGGTGATCAAATTTTATAACTTTGATTCTTTAACCAAGTTCGTACCCTCATGTGTCAGTTTCAAAACATCCCATACCTCTTTAGACGTGGTGCACATCATAATTTGGCGGAATTCATCGGGAGTGATAGCTCCAGAAATAGCACTCAGACCACGAGAATTAAAATTAGACATTTTAAAATCATCTTGAGTCCAAGCTGACACAGGTTTTATAGAGGTGATATTATCAATGGTGACTGTGGGAGGTGTCCACCCAATTTCACAAAGCCACTAAACACCCTCGTCAATGGATTTTAAACAAGATTTCATACGAGCTTTCCAGTAGGCATAATTAGACCCGTAAAAAATTAGCATCATATTAAATGAATGTTCCATTGGAAAAAATGCGAATTAACACAAAATAGATTTTAAAAAAAAATCAATATCACACTATTTTGCGGAAAATAGGAATACGCGATGAAATAGCGCAACCCGCTCTGATACCAATTTGAAAAGTGCGAAAACGCGGTGTGTGATATCTAATAAAAAATTATTCGCAAGTTTCCAAGTAAACCATTTTTTAATTAGTGTCTATTTTTGAACGATATAAATATAGCCCCTATACATGCGTTAAAATTAAGAAGATATTTAATTGAACACAGTATTTCAATTAAATCATCAAAACATGCATCTAGATGATTTATCAAATAACATAAAGTATGTGACACAACATATCAGGAAAAATCCCCGTAGGGAAAAACCATATTATTTTAAGTATAATTTGTAAAGAACGGTTACACGGATTATAATGAAAATAAGTGTGACATACAAAATACCCACAGGTGTCGGTTTCGATATCGTCAGCTGGAATCTCCCGCAAGAATTCCAGATGGACAACAATGAAGAAGATACCGGCTTCTCCACAAAATACTCCTCAATGAGTAAAATAGATCATTTCAAGGTTTATGTTGTGCACTATAAATGGAAGAGAAGTGTGCATTTATAAGGGAAGATTAAAGCTCAAAAAACATCTTTAGGAAAACATAGAGGAAGAAGGGCCAAATTTTTCTTAGCATGTTTCAAAAATGGTTTAAAGTGGTGACAAAATTTGACACAAAAATCATGCCAGCAACAGGTACCCTGAATCGGTTCGGTTGTACCGCAAACCGGTTCGCCCCCCGAACCGGTTTGGCCTGGGTTCGCGAAAAATCGCTGGAACATGGGGCTGAACACTTAGCATTTTTCATGGATTTTTCTCCATTTTCAAAGGGCCATAACTTCTTCACCGTAGTCGGATTGAGGTGTCGTTTCTTCCAATATCTTCATTGCGGAGAGATCTTCAACTTTCTAGTTGACTAGACCTTTGGACAGTGGCTATAAAATTACCAAAATTCCCTTGAACATCCATATCTAGCCTTCTTTCACTATTTTGACTACTCTTTCGTACCACTTGCATTTTGGGCCTAAAATTATGGAACGTGAAGTTGTTGAGGCAGATGTGGGACACTTGATGGAGATGATGAATGCATGATTCTCAAAATTTGAATTGAGACCGTCGTATGAGATCGTTCAGACACGTGCCCAATGTAGCGGCGTACGACATATACGAATGTAAGATAACGAACATGAGAAATATATCCTTACATATAAAGCATATGGATGAATTGACCTATTGTTACAAAACACTATCAAATAGTCACATGGATAAATGGAATGAAATTGTGACTTGGTCATCCTAAGTGTTCATTCATAAATGGTGCAAACAAAATACAAAACTCTTTTTGGATTTTTCAAAAAATTTATCTAAAAAAAATCTTTTAGTATTTTTCAAAATTTGTCAAAAGAAAAAATTTATACAAAAATTACTTGTCACAACGCTAGCGAACATAAATATCATGAAAGAAAAAACTACCGTATGACAAACATGCGAACACAATCATCTATATGATATAGCAAGAGAAGAATCATGTGCAAGCAAACGGGAATCAACAAGTCTACCATCTAGTGCCTTTAAAAGTGATTTCCTAACCCCAAACATATGTGAAATGACGTGTGGGGGCTTTAGGAATCACGTGAAAAGTAGACAAAAACTTCTTAGGACTTCTTCCAAGATCAAAACATAACCTCCCAAGGTGACCTTTCCTACCACAATATGAACATGTGTAAACGGGTGGAATAACACCTATGGGTTGACCTTGTTTGATGTCCTTAGGAATGGTTGACCCGCTAAAACAAATAATGGTTTTGGCTTTAGCAACGGAAGCATTAGGACATGAAGATCTATTACCACCACTATCAAACCTACTTGAGTTTGTCAAATTATTTTTCAACTTCAAAATTTTTTCTAAAGCAAAGAATTAGACTCTTCCAAAGACAGGGATTTCTTTTTCAAATTTTCAATTAAACTTGACAGTTTATCGCGTTCCCCCTCAATTAAAACAAACTTATCCCTAAGAGTCTTTTCACGTGCCGTAAAATCATTGATTAATATTTTATCCTCGACGGCACAAACCAGAACCCTATTATTTTTTAAGTCCTCCGATTCCTTCTCTAAAACTAGGACTCTCTCATCACTCTCCTTTTTGGCAATTTTTAAAGAATCAAAATCAATACACAAATTACCAAAGTGCTCATGACAAATATCACTTTGAGTTTGAAACCCTTGCAAATATTCAATCTTACTTTTAAAGAGAGAATTTACTTTTTTCAAAATTTAATTCTTTTGCAAATTTCAAATTCAAACTTTAAAATTTTTAGCATGGTCATGAACTTTAACAAACTCATCTCAATTAACACAGTCAACAACATAAGGATCCATCGATTAAAACAAATCAGGAGAGGAACGCAAATAACCACAAAAAAAAATGCACTACAAGATCTACATAGTAAATTAGTGCAACAGGCTCTGATACCAATTTGTAAAGGGAAAATAATCCCAAAGTGTGGTTTTCACAAACTTCCAATTTCAAATCAATTTTAGTTCATTCCTAAAACATGCAACTACGTGTCAATACAAATAAGATATAGCATACGACACAATAATTCAGGAAAAATTCCCGAAGGGAAAAACCTTTTATTTCTAGAACTTTGAAAAGTTTACAAGACCATTGACTTACATAAAACCTGATAATCGCCCACAATCGTAACACGGTGTCTTCGCCAAACCTTCAAAGCAACGGCTATAAATCTGCAGTGGTTCACGCGCATCTATACCACAAGGACCGCAACCCAAAAAACTCCATAGAGACTCCCTCCACAATAGCATTCAACTCTCGGTTGTAGAGATCTCTGCATAAAGGATGAACAAAAGAAAAGCAGTGTTCTTGAATACCAAAACAATTCACCAAAGCATATGGGATTTTTGTGAATTGAAAACAAAAAGGGATTAATCCCTAAACGAAGAAGTCAAAAGGATTCTGCAGTTTCACAGTTTTCTGTCTTTCAAAACGCTGGGACTTCTCAATGAAAACAAAACCATTTAATGAGTATTTAAACAAAATTGTGCCACCTCGGTATACGATCTCGTTCAAATGAGAAAGAGATCTCGCGCGAACGACATACGCGTGTCATTTACGCGACAATGCAATGTCGTTCCAACGACAGAGCAAAGTCGTTTGAATGACTGTTATGTCAAAAAATATTATTTTTAATGTACGCTCCAATACTTAGAAAAAAATACTCATTCTCAAATTTTGACGAAAAAGTCCGCTCCAACACTTAGAAAATATTTTGTAAAAATATCCCAACAGCTCTATGTGTATAAAGTTAAGGTATTAGAAACATAACCTTACCAAAGTAAACTTTGCGTAGTCTTTTTGATAAAGAACTTGATATTCGGATCCGTCTTTGATGCTTGAATGTTCTAGAATTACTTACATGACCAACTTACACTTGAGACGATATAAGCATGCACTAGAGAAACTTTAAAGTCGCGTCAAGTTTTTAGCGCCGTTGCTGACGATTTGGTAGGCATTTAGGTTAGGTCGAATTAATAAAAAATTTAACTCTAATTCTTAAAAAAAAGGCCAAAAAAATCATAAAATCAAAATTTCAAAAAAATTCAAATAAAATTATATAGAATCTTTTAAATCCTTACACGCAATCTCCTCAATCCACTCCTACCAGAATTCATGCGAATCCCGTTGTTGAGTACGATCGTGATAGTCCACACCCCCAAATGATTTACATTTTGGGGTTCCACCTCGTACACCGCCCAACTCCATCCTGAGTTCCCCGCTTAGTCACACACCTAGTGAGGCCAACGAGGAATTTGAATCGTTAAGAGAGCGCAATGTCAGATCACGTTACTTACGGTACGGGTGAGGTTGAGTTACCATATCTCCTTATATGAGACCTCTTATATCCCAAGCGAACCCTCACTCTGGGATGCATTATATTCATGTATAATGCAGGGCAATTCAGTTTTTGCATGTGTGAGTTACCAGATTCTTCCCACCTTCCCTGACTTGGAGTCAGAAAAATCATACCTCCACATCTGCGAGTTCAAAGAGGCGTGTGAAACTTTTAGCAATCAAACCTTCACCCAAAACATCAATCATCTAAAACGTTTTTCCTTCTCCCTAAAGGACAAGTCCAAGACTTGGCTATGGTATTTGGCACCAAACTCTATAGGAACAAGGAGATATCTGCAAGCTAAGTTTATCTTGAAATTATTTCCCCTACATCGAACCAACCCCATAAAAGCTCAAATTCAAACGTTTAAATAACATGATAATGAGACTTTAGATAAATGTTGTGATCGATTTAACAAGTTTCTTAATATGTGACCACACCATGGATTTGATAAGTGGAGACTTATCTCCTTTATTCATCACACGCTCAAATTATGTTCCAAATAACTCGTGGAAACTATGTGCCAAGGGCAATTTATAGTGTTTGATGAGGACAATGCCAAGGCTAATCTTAAGTATGTCACCGAGACTACTAAAGCGTGGGGCACATCCGATCCAAATGGCCAAACCTAGCCTTAACAAATGTCCACACTTCTTTAAGTGTCTGGACTCTATCAGTTAGACAAAGAAGCCGACTTGAAACTTCAAATCAACCATCTTGTTAAAAGACTGGAAGACGTAGTCGAATCCCGAGGAAGAGAAACATCCATCTCCACTTGAGAAGAGATAGAGGATATGTGCGGTATTTACGAGACGGGGCATTCAATGAAGGAATGCTCAATGATACCTGCCTACAAAGTTATGCTTCAAGAGAAAGTGGAAACAACATGCGATTTTAAGGGTAATTTTAATTCCGTTCACGGGAATTCTTATAAACCTTCGTAAAGGAACCATCCCTTTTAGTTGTGGGTACCAACATGCTGTGTTGAATCCTAATTCACACATTGCCCCTCCTCGATCACCGCCTCGACATCTCAAACAAGCTACACACATGCAAGCAGTGCATCCAACAACCTATATAACCCCATCACGGAGAAATGTCGATTTTACTTTGAACCAATTTATGCAAGCTCAATCGACAACTAACGCTCAAAATGCCAGAATGTTTGCCAAAATAAATGGGAATATTTCTAGATATCAATATTCCTTGAGTGTCCAAGAGAAGGGTAAGTTTCCCGCCCAGGGCCAAAAACCCCCTCATGGTCAAAACTATGTTATCTCTAACCTCGATAAATATCAAGAGCAATGTAGTGAGGTAACCACTCTATGTAGTGGAAGAGTCGTTGACTTGTCACCTCCTCCACACGACGAGCAAAATGACAAGGAGATTTCTCCCGACACAAAAGAGGCCGAAGATGTCCCTTTGAGAAAGAGTGATAATAATGACACAGTTAGGCCCAAGGTGGTTTTAAAACTTCCCATTGCTTCTCCACACCCTCAACGGTTGGTCTCTCACTCCAAAGAGACCTCCCATGACCACGTCCTAGATGCTATCTAGAAATTAAATGTTAATTTATCTTTTCTCGAGACCATAAAGAAAATTCCCACTTACGCTAAGTTTCTAAAGGACTTACTCACGGTGAAACGTAGGCTAAAGGTAAACAAAAATATGTTCTTAGCACAGAACGTCAGTGCAGTACTGCTGAGTGACCTTCCACCAAAATTTAAAGATTCGGGTGCCCTAACCATTTCGTGCATCATGGGGAAGGACCAAATTGAGAGAGCATCAATGGATCGAGGGGCGAGTGTTAACATTCTCCCCTACTCCATCTATAAACAATTAGAATTTGGGGAGCTTAAGCCCATAAAGATAACTCTCTAGTTAGCGAATCATTCTGTGAAGATACCTCCCAGGATTGCTGAGGATGTGATCATCCAAGTTGACACTTTCTACTTACTGGTGGATTTTGTCATTTGGGAAAAGGAACCCTCCTCTCTCTTAAGTAACCATGTTCCCATGATACTTGGCTGCCCATTCTTAACTACATCTAATACACTGATTAACACACGCAACAGGAAAATGCAACTCACATTCGGGAAACTGACTCTTGAAACAAACATCTTCAACATCACCAAGTACGAGGGTGATGAAGGAAAATTATGAGAAATGGATCTTATGGACGAGACAGTACATGAGCTCTTTGAGAGGAATCACATGAGAGAGCCATTAGGGGTGTGTTTTGTTACCTAAAGGGAGAGCGATAATTCTGACATCGAGCGAGAGGTAGAAGGTGTGTGTTTAGTGACTGCAATTGAGAGATAGAGGGTACACGGAGTCATGAATGAGAGAGAGAGACGTGATGAGAGTATGAGAAAGGATTTGGAGGTCAAGCAAGAAGAGAGTTAGGGGATATGAGCCTAGAGGACTTTGAGAAAGATTTCAGGCCATTGGATGAGAGCCTCACTATTGAAGTCCAAACTTTATTGGACTCATTTAGCCACTTAGAAGAGAATGAATGGAAAGATAGGATATATTAATTCCTTCTTCGTGAACAACCACCCATGCCACTTGAGTTCTCGAATGCGATCGAGGGAAGACCTAGTGTTTTGTCTGATTTAGATCCCGACACATGTGTTTTTAAACCTCAGGGGAATCTAGGTTTAACATGTCCTTCCAATTTTCATAGAGATGTTCCCTTCAAGTCGGGACAAGTATGTTGCGATTTGATTGGGAACCACAAGGGTATCACTCACGTTATCATCACGAACCTCAAGGTGTTCCCCTTATATATGGGGCCGGTACCCACTTGTTTTGATTATTGGTTTACGATGCGAGGAAGAGGGAGACGAGGAGAGCATCGGAACCCGTGCGTGGGGTCGAATGAGTTTTTACAAGGGAGAGAGAGGTCATCACACCCCCTACGTGTATGGGGTGATCCATGTGTATATTAGTGAGTAAATTTAGTTTTAGGATATTTTAGAGGTCCGTAGAGGTCACGAGTTAGGAAAGTTGTGAGCACCACGTTGGGTTTCCATGCACGGGAGTGCACACGCACATTTCGAGAATGAGGTTGAGGTGTCCCGAGGTCCCGAGTGTTTAGGGAGTCTTGATATACTTTATAGAGAAGACATTGAGGGTTAGAACACTTAGAATGGAAAAAATATGGCTTATTTGAAGTTTGAGGTAGCGAGTTTGGCCGAATCGTAGGCTGAACCGGTTCGCCTACACACTCGAACTGGTTCAAATGACCTGATGACAGATTCTCCCCCCAGTTGTGTTTTCCCACCAAATTTAGTCACTCTTTTCCCCTTTTCACCCGTGATCCAACACCATTGGCCCTTAAAATTAGCTCATCTGTTGTGATGTTTTGTTGCTCCTTCTTTATGTAGTTATTTTATGCTTTATCGTTTCATCATTGCAAGAACTATGTAATTTATCCTTTACTGCCTTGTAATAAATTGTTGCGAAAATGAAAAATTTGCATTTTAAATATTTGGTTGTTTTATTCTCACTTATTATTTTTTCTTATTTATCTTTTAGTCCTTTTGATTGAGGACAATGCAAAAGTCTAAGTTATGGGGGTGACAAGTGCATATTTATAAAACTTTACAAATTTTTAAAATGCCCAAAAATAAAAAAGTTGAAAATTTCAAAAATTCCCCCCCCCCCACACACACACAAAAAAAATGAAAATCTCCGAAAAAGTCAAATATATTTTTCTTCAAAATAAATGAAAATTGAAATTCAAAACCTTCAAAAAGGTCGTAAAATTTTGTTTAGAGTCTCAATTTGAAAATTTTTAAGTACTAAGAAGAAATTGACCAAAGATGGAAATTAAATGAAAGTTGATTTAACGAATAAGTGGGAAGATTAATAAACCCGGTGAGATTTGGAGCCTATCATTATTTTTTGAGAAATTAAATCAATCATAGTTATAATTAACTCAATGTTCGATTCAGTTTTAATTAAGTTGTTGAAGATCTCGAATTTTTATTTTGATCGGTTACGGGAAACGAGTGAAATGTTGTCTTGAAAAATGCGCTAAAATATCTCTAAATTAATTATAATCTCGAGACGCATATAGTAAAATAATGAGTAATTCGAATATATGAAGTTAGGCCATCGTTTGTTACCCAAAAATAGTAGCCATAAAAACGTGTGAAAAAATATCGCTTTTTGCTAACCCAATTGAGCCAAATAAATTTCTCAATTTCGTTTGATAACCCCAAAAGCCCATTTAGCCCGGAGTTGTGAAAATCAGAAAAGTCATCAGGCAAGTCCAAATGGTGTAATAAGGAGGGGCAATAAAAAAAATATAAGAAAAATGCGCAACAAAAAAAAGAAAACAAAAAAAATTAGAAAAAGAAAACAAAAAGAAAAGAAAAAGAGAAAAAGCCCGAAAAAGCGCCAAAGGACATAGTAAGCACAACTTTCCAACTCCAAAATTTCCTAACAATTTCTATATTTTCCAATACACCTTACAGCCCCAAAAAGTCCTAACTGAGTCCTAATAACAAAATTAATTACCGCGTGGAGAGCCTCAGACATGAAAAGATAATAAAAGATATTGATTGGTGTGAATAAGAACCGAATTTTTTCGTATTCCGATGATGATATCATTTCACCACAAAAATTCCGTCTTTCAAATTTGTGTGCATGAATTTGTGTTCCATTATATTTACTCTTATAAATCACGCATACCGAGAGAAATAGCCACATTCCGAGTGATTCGTTTGTGAGTGTATTCATGAGAATTGAATCAAAATGAATTTTTAGGTAGTAACATAATGATCAATCGATGGAAGTTAGCGGTTTAATTTTCGACTTCGCGGACACACACTACGATTTGAGACTATTAGATATAAATTTAAGATGACTATTTGTGAGAAATTTAAATTGTACAATTTTTGAGTATTTTAATTTTTTTTCTTTGAGTCGAAGAACGTAGGTGTTTAATAGCTTGTTGCATACGTTAAATGCAATCGATTGTCTGCAAAAAATGTAGTCTATCCCAATAAAGTTTTTGTGAGTTCCTTAACCCATACTCTTATTCTTTTTCATTGATAGTGATGATCAAAGTTCTATGTTAGGGGGGTTTGATTCGGTGTAAACATTTCATATTTATCCTCGTAATTTAGGCATTTTTAGTATCCCGTGTAATTCAATTGAACCAGATTTATCTTATAATCATGCTACTGACCCTATTTGGCAAGCAAATCTTATTTTGTTCATTTATCATATGTTTTACAGGTAATTCAAGGAAGTAAACACGAAAGAGAAACCGAAACAGTGGAAGAAATCCTAAGAAAAGAGAAGTCAAGAGCACTTTTGGAATTTTTGACCCGAAACTCGGAGACGGAGCCAACTGAAAAGTCGAAGAGCTTGAAGTCACGAGAAAACTGAAAAAATGGCACCTTAATTCGAGCTATGGTGAAGGAGTTATGTGAATTTTAAGTCAAAAATGAAAGAAAATTGAGTGAGTCAATGTCACCCAAACGGGGTTACCCAGAACTGGTTCGGCATACCTAAAGCACGAATATGTGTTTAGTGCTGATTTTTTCTAGAGGTGGTTTTAAGTGGGACTCTTGCAAAAAACGTGTCGGTAGTTTTAGTTAGTTTTTGGAGAGAATTTTTATGAGTTTTTTTACCTACAAAGAAAGAGGAAAAGAGGTAAGAAGATAATTTCAATTTTGTTCATCAAGCTTACACTTTTATGGATAAATGTTAAAGATTTTTATTAATAGAGTTTTTCTTTCTTCTCCCTCGTTCTTGGAGTAATATAATTTACATGCTATGTTTATTTTCTGAGATTCCAAGCTTTTCATGCATGTTTAGAGATAGTTTCATTATGACTTTGATTACATGCAACGTAGATATTATGCTTTCTAATAATTACACCATGTCCGACTAGGTTTATAGAGGGTTAGGGTATATGAACCCAAACTAGGTGATGACTTGGGTATAAAATTGAATAAAAATATGGAGATAACTTGAAGACTTGAGGTTTTGTCGAAACACATATTATAGATATCTTAACCTCGTTTACCCTAAGTAACTGATGTATTTGAGTGTATAATATGCGTATCGGCAATCTAATCATTCATGTTAAATTTATTATATATTAATTATTGTATGGAGTTAAATCCATATATAGTTGATTGTTTGAAATGTTTAATGCTTTCTATGAATTATTAATATAATTCTTAACCTTTATATCCAACGAATGTATCGACGATGTGGGGGAGTGTACTCCAATCCTATTTTCCCATAAAACCACTTTATTGTTATCGCATGGGCAGTTAATTCATTAGTTGAATTAGTTTGCTTTAGTTAATTACAAGATCTCAAAACAATCATCTTTTCCTTCTTTTCGTTAGTCAAACATAATATTTTTCATCTTTCCTATTTGTAGTCACGTCTTATGTCCTATTCCATGTGTTCGATACCACACTTTCTCGAATTATTAGTTATGCAATCAACTTACACTTGAGCCAATATAAGTACGAACTAAAGACACTTTTAAAGTCCCTTCATGAAGCCCAAGAAATTGAGGGTGATGTGAGTGAGGATGAAGAGGAGGATACGAAAGACTTGCAAGCTGCTTTCAATGCATTGTATGCAAAAACTTTGAAGATGAATATGGAAAACTTGAAGTTAGAATTTAAGTTGAAGGAATGTGCCATAGATAATAATAATGATGCTTTGATTGAGGATCTTAGGGAACGTGAGAATATTATTCGAGAGAAGCTAGAGTATGTCGAGGGAGAGAGAGATAATTTGTGAGGTTTGATGGAGGCTATGTAAAATGAGGTTTTATAGTTTGAGGAGTCTAGGCGTTTGCTCGAGTCTATAATTGGTGAGCGTGAGGAGAGATTGAGAGATTCAATAAAGGTAATGTTTAATTTGGAGTCTAGTTCAGAAAAGCTAGATAAGATGTTAGTCACCGTTCAAATCAAGGATGATCGGTGTGGTATTAGCTTCAATGATCATGTTTCACCCATTCCTAAAGCCAAAAGCATGCATGTGATTGATCCACCTAGGAACATTAGGAGAGAGATACCAAGGAAGTTTAGGATAGAGCCACCTAGAAATATTAGTATTGGACCACATTTAGGTAACACTCACCACCATATTTACACTTGCACTCATTGCAATATGCAAGGTCATCTTAGGCGATTCTATTACAAACTTCAAAATGCTCCTAGTAAGTTTAATAATAGACTCACTTCGCTTCCCAAAATCCCCATGCGTCATTACACATCTATTTGGGTTAGGAAATAGGACTTAGAGGCTTTTGCACTTTTACTTCATGACTCTCATTTGATTGCACGTGATTCTCCTGGTGTTGGATCTTTTGGTTGATCGTGTTGGTTGTTTGTCATACGCTAGTTATGCTTCATGATATATCTTTGCTAGTGTTATGACATGTGTACTTTTTATATTATATTTTTCTTTTATTGAGGCTTATTTGAAAAAATATAAAAATATTTTTGGTTTTATATATTTTTTTGAAAATACAAAAAGATTTTGTTTTTGAAAAATATTTTAAAAAGTTCAAAGAGATTTTCGATTTCGGTATGGCATATTGGTGTGTTTGAATTCATTTCATTCTGTACTTTCCATGTATCTAGGACATTTTGTTATGAATTTGGATGCTTAGATTGTTCTTAACCATGTTTATGGAGTTGTTTCGACATTGATTTGCTTTATGGATTCGACTTTGTATTTTCCTCTGCCCACACATGCACGAGCTAATTGGATTTTGACTTCATAATGTACATTTGAGCTTTGTGAGATGTTATCCTATCAATCTTATCATCTACATATTTATTTGACTATGGAGGATTTGTGCATGTAAGAACGTTTGCTAGTGAGGATTTTGTTTTGTATTGAAAATATGATGTGTGCATGGGAAAGGGCTGCGAGAGAATTATAATCTCGTCGTGAAATCCATCGTTTAAAAGAGCCCGAAAAAAGCAAGATTATAAAAATAATAACATGCCAAAAGGCGGGAAATTAGTATTGTTTGATATATTCATTCAAATGAAAAGAAAAGATATATTTTGAGGGAGTTTGGATTAAAATATCAAAGGGTTTGCACAATGAAAATGTATCATAGTTAAGCTTATTTTGTCATGACGCCATTGATTTGTAGAATCATTAAAATTCTAGGCTTGTGTGCATTGTGATTGTTTTGTTTATTAAGTTCAACTTTATTTGTCACTTGAGCCTAAAGCTTAGTTTGATAAAGTTTTGCGGTCAATTATAACTTCTTGAACATATTTGAATGGTTGGGTTATAATTCTTTTGTTTCTAGTTTACGCCCATTCATTCCATTCCATACATTTGGACACATCGATACTATGCCAGTGTGTAAATATTTTGTTTTTTGTGTCATGTTTTGTGGTCCTTTATACCTGTATATGTGTGCCAAATTTACTTAGATATATTTTTCATATATTTTATATGGTATGTTTGTAGTATTTGTGAAATTTGCATTTTTTTTAAAAATTGAAAAATTCTAAAAATTGTTGGTTGTGATTGTTTTGAGTTTATCCTTGCATGACTTTAACTGATATATATTTGATATACTTGTCATGACACTCTGTATTTAGTTGTGCTTATTCTTTTCCTTGTGTATTTTGGACAAATAAAAAGGGGAGAAAGAATTATGAATTATGGGGGAGTGAGAATTTGAATTATGGGGGAGATTGGAGAATTGATTTACTTGATTTGATTTATGTTTATCTCATTTCAAACTCGATACTTCACGAAGGTATTTGATTTGTTTATTGTGTGTAGTACTTTGATGATCATTTGGAAAGCACATTAAAGAAGCACAAGGATAGCAAAGAGATTTCAACATTTCAAAGTTGAAGATTTTGAAGAGAACTTGAAGACTTGCATATTTAGTATCTTTACGGTTTTTGGGTTGCATGTGAGGGTATTATATTTGTATAGGATTTTTGTATTGATAATTCAGATTATTTTTATTTTGTACCAGCATAGACATCGGGGGAGATTTGAAAGGACATATTTTCAATAGTCCCGAGGTTACATTGTGTATGTCATATGCCGCTACAACTGTTAAAGCAAGTTCACGATCATTTGTTCAAGACGACGGATCCGAATATCAAGTTTCTTCAACAACGGACATCTAGAAGATTGATTTTGGTAAGGAATGTGTTTAAGTTTCGTAAATGCTTTACTTTAGTATTGGGATATTTTTCGATTTTTTAATTAAAATGAGGCAATTTTTCTAAGTCAAAATAATTTTTGGAAGACCTGTAGTCGAGCTTTTTTTAAAAAAAATTTCCCCTATCATTCAAACGAAATATGCCTGTCGTTCAAACTCCCAAAACATGTAGTTTTTGATTCACCAAAACATCCCAATTTTTTTTGAATAATTAGTGGAAGCCAAATACTTTTGTGGAAGTTTATCTTTATAGAGTGCCATTTTTACTACTGGATTGGTAGTTCTCGTGGAAGATGATTACAGACGACTACGGTCATTGGGGATACTCGAGGCTATTCACTGTTGAAGGAAGAGTTGTGGTTCTTGAGGTTCTTGCTGGAATCTTTGCTAATTTTAGGTTGCGGTCTGTGTCGGTTTTCTGCAGAAAATTCATTGCAGATTTCTCTATGTAATTATAAGTTGAGATTTGCATTATATAGTGAAATAAAAGTTTTTACCCGAAAGGGATTTTTTTCTAAAATTGTGCCTTTCCCGGCATGCTTTAGTTACTTAATGATTTGAATCATTTAGATGCATGTTTGGGGTTTAAGAAGATAAAATTGGTTTAAATAAATTGATTCTCATATTTGGTGCATAATAAATTTGGAAAAAGGTTGTCTTTAGATAAAACACACACAAAAGGGCCTTCTCAATAACCTTATTCATGTTAGATTATTGTTTTACTTTTCTAAGGGCATTGGTATGTTGTTTGGTTCTGAAGTTACTTGAATATTTGTATTTTTTTACCGCCTCTATTTCTATTTATATAGCATATCTCCATTTCTTAGTATTAGATATATTATATGTTGGAATTTATGGTAATTATTTAAGTTGATGAAATTAGATTTTGTTCAACTTTAGGGTTAATTATTATGGGATCTGCACGTCTTTTGAGATGGTTTGAAGGTATAACCCATTATCCTCCGTGAGGAGGATAACGTGGTATGCTCATATGTATAAAACTATAAATTAATAAATGAGAAATTCTAGTATAAATTACTCACTTGGAACCTGGTATTTGGTTAAAGTCTTATTTTAAATCTCTTGTTACACATAGGAAGAATGTGAAAAATGGGTATAGTATATTATAACCCATCTTGGCTTAAAATCTTGGAGCCCCTAGGATATCCCAACTCTATGAAGAAGGGAGGACCTACATGGGCTCGGATTAACTTCCAAACCCATCTAATCTGGCTCAACAGGTGATTGGGTCATGGGCCTTGGTTTGGGAAAACTATTAACTTTGGGGGCTAAATTTTATTGGACTTTTAATTTAATTTATGGGTTTTATTTTCTAGCCTAATTTATTACTTCAGTTTCTAATTATTTTATCTCGCCAGTTATGACTGTGGAGATGTTTTATTTTAATAGTTTTATCCCAATAATTGTGACTATTGGAATATTTTCCAACCGTTCTTAACCACCAATTATTTATTATAAATGGTGGCTTTAGTTTCGTTTTTAATTATTAGTTTTTCTTGCAACTTTTGTTTGGGGTTGTCCCATTTTTATGTCCAAAAGTAGAGTTTTTTCCACTTTTGGTTCGCCGGAAGACTTTTAACTTGGAGTGTTACTATTGTATGTTGTGAGTGTTGTATTGTGGGAGATCTTTGTCATTGATTCCGTAGAGCACCAACGTGAGGCAAATATTATCTTAAGGTGAGAGTGTCCAATAGTTGCCTTAATCAAATATCATCTTAAGGTCAGAGTGAACTTCCACCAGGAAGTAAACCTCTTGGATGCAAGTAGATATTCAAGAGAAATTTGAAAGTTAATGGTCCATTGAAAAATACAAAACTAGACTTGTAGCTAACGACTATAAGTAAATGGAAGGATTTGATTTATACTTACTCCTCTGTTACGAGAATAATATCCATTCGAATGTTAATAGATATTTCAGTGTTACATAATCTTAAGATACATCAAATGAATGGAAAATCACCATCTTAAATGACAAGTTAAACGAAGAGAAACATACGTAACAACCACAAGAGTTAAAAGTTCCATAAAAAGAAACGAAGTGTGTAGACTTGTTAAATCCATTTATGGATTCAAACAAGCACCTAAACAATGGCATGGAAAATCTCAAAACACAATAACATAAAATGGATTTAAAATTAATGAGGCTAATAAACGTGTTTACATTAAAAACACTACAAGTGATTATGTCATTGTTTGTCTTTATGTAGATCATATGCTTACTATTGGAAATAATAAAGATATCATTAAATCTACTAAGATAATCTTGTCCAACTAATTGGATTTGAAAGATATGGGTATTGTTGATGTTATATTAGGAATTAAAATTTATAAAACATCAGATAAACTCTCATTATATTGAAGAGATATTTGATAAGTTTGGTAAATGCAGTGATAACATTCTATAACACCTATTTATCCAAATATTCATTTATATAAAAATACTGTAAATGGTATATCTCAATTGGAATACTCTCGAATCATCAGTAGTTTAATGTACTCAGCCAGATATTACTTACTCAGTTAACACAATGAGTAGGTATACAAGTAATCCCGGTGAAGACCATTGGAAAGCATAATAAGGTTTATTAGATATCTAAGATATATCATTAATAATGTATTTAACTACATCAAATATGTATATATATATGTATATATATATATATTCTTTTTGTATATACTATATATACAAAAATGGCTAATGTTTTCTTATTGTCATTCTGAAAAGAAAATTTTAATCAATGAAAATAAATGCGGAAGGTATTGTAAAGATTAAAAGGAATCACCCAATGCAAATTTGACTTATATAGTAACTTTTCTTAATAAATGTTTTTTTCTTGAGTTGATTTATTACATGTGTGTATTACAATCTTGCACATGATATTTAAAGAAAATATGGGATGGTATATATTAACATTATTACATTTGCACAAAAAATCTAATAGTTTATACTTGCTTCAAATATTGATTAATCCAACAACATTATTTTTTTATTCTTGAAAAAGATCAAATGAAAAATCTTTGCTTGACATGATTGGGAACTATATACCGGGTATTAATATAACTCTTTCTGTAAGTATCCTTCTAACTCTTTGATCCTCTTAATTCATATCAATGTAGATATGTTTGATTTATATGTGTTTGACCAAATTTCTAGGTGAATTTATTTTTTTATTTTTAGGCAAAATTTTATCTTCTACACCAACCATTCATAAATGTAGTCTATATGACCGTAAGCATGGCATTTAGACAATTGCAAATATATGTTAACAGAATATCTACAAACAGCTCGTGCATCGCTCGGGTCAAAAATCTAATTTATGTATAAATGGTGTCTCTTGGTGTTGCTTTGCCACGTGACTTAAAACTCTATGTGCAATTAAGAGAAAATACACTCACCCTTATTAGGCTCAACCCCATTCACATGCCCCTCCATCTGACTCTAAAATGCAAACTCCTCTTCACCTTCCATCAAATTTAATGAACATTTTCGTCTGCACTTTTTTCTATTGGGCAAGACATGTGATACATTTGAACCACTTCAAATTCTCAATTTTCGGACACTCACTATAGAACATGCATATTTCAAGTCATAGGGCACAACATATCTATATAACAATGTAGGCTACATATTTCAAAGTGTAATAAAACCATGCTTAGGAACTAAAATTAATGCTCAGTGATGTTTTTTTTTTTAAATTTTAGTTTCTAAGCATAGCTTTACTACAAGAGTTGTATTACTTTATGGAGGTGATATCTATTTATACGGTTCAAATAATTTATCATTGCATGCGTGATGAGTGTTTTGCACCAAATCAGTATTATCCAGGGGTTTCAAATTGTCTGCGCATTGAGCCTAGTATTAACTATTAATTGGATCCGCCTAAAACATCTTCGCATAAATGAAAGAGAGATATTTGTGTCCTAAAAATAGGTCCTGCTTTGTGTCAATGTGTCATTATTTGAGATCCCCAGGTTGAAGCGAAAACAGGAGCAACGATACATCGTCCTGGATAAAATAAATAGAAAAAACAATGTTAGGAAGACATTTTGTCATTGTCACATTGGTTGGTGCGTGGATCAAATGAGTTCCATTAAAATCATATTAAAAAACATCACCCAATGTGGCGAAGACTCATCACTCGGTTCCAAAACAAGGTTATAAAACTGGGTCTCCCTACTATTTAAAAAAAACATGAAATTTATCAAATCCATCACAGGTTGACCCACAATATTTTTGAAACACTTTACATAAAATTGTAAATGCCCCATAAAATTAATAAAATGACTTGTAAAATGAGAATATGAGGAGAAAAATTATTCAAAAAATTTCTGAAGCACTAATATCAGAAAACATATAAAATCTTCACACAAATATGTATTCAAATCTATATGGTTAATAGGAATGAAAAAAAAACTTTATGGTTAATAAATTGACCCAATTTCTTACCTCAGTAGACGGTGGTGGTGGCGGCGGCAAAATCTGTGAAAAACTCCTTTGTCTATTATACCAAAAATTCTTCACATCATTATCCGTCCTTCCTGGCAAATACGTCGCAATCCGCGATCATTTATTCCCAAACTTCACTTGAAGATCAATCACCACCCTCTCCTCCTCTGCCGAAAACTTCACCCGACTGCTTTGAAGTAAATAAAAGAAAAAAAAACATCATATGCATTTTCAACAAATGTACACATGCACAAACTAAAATCAAGAAAACCCAGGGACGAAACCAGGATTTAATCTTTGGTATATATCAACAAAAAACTATAAATTTTTTGAAAAACAAAGCAAATCTTTATTAAAAGGAATATCAAAACTTTATCAGAATTGCACTTCGTGTGTCTTCAAATCATGAAATCCATCGATAATAACGAAACAATTTTTTTGTTTTTTATAAAACAGTTTTTTGGTAACATTTTTTAGGAAATGTTTTATTTTTTATTTTTTCCAAGTAGGTATTTTATAAAGTCATTTTGTATAAAGTGTTACAAAAAACACTTATATTCTATTTTAAAAAAGTCAACTTTTTTTAAATAACGAAATAATCTTTTTTTCTAAAAACTTTTTTACAAAACATGTGTTTTAAAATAAGTTATATCCACGTATTTTGTAATAAAAAAATAATGTATTGGGAAATAGTTTTTTTGGATACTTTTTACAACAAAAGTTTATAAAAAACTATAGCTTGTTATCAAATTAGATGGTAATAATATTTTAGAGGGGCAAAAGAGTCATTTACTTTCCCTTCTAATTAGTGCCAAATGTGTTATTAACGGATTTCATTACAAATGGTCCTCAAATATTAATATAAGAAACAATGACACAATTAAAAATAAGGAAGAATAAGTGCACTCCAAATTACAAATAACTTTAAAAAGTTTGTAGAATGTATTAATTAAATAAAGTAACTTGTGCGTGACAGAGGGAAAAAAACATACAAATGGATTGCTTTATAGGAGGCTATTTTTAATTTTATAGGATCAAATACCGAAAAGTCTCTCAAACATTTTTTTAATACCCATTTAGTCCAATCCTTTTATGTTGTACAAAAAAATCCCTTATTCTCATATCTTTAAAGGTGTGCGCCAGTGGTATGATAAAGCTTTTTTGACATGGTGAAGAACTTAAAAAGGCCTGAACTAAACGTGTATTAAAAAAAGTTCGAAAGACTATTTGATATATGACTTTTTTTAAGCAGATAAAGAAGAAGAGGAGAAATTCATTAAATAATTAAGATGCTTGAGAAGTGGTTGGGAAAAAAAGGGCTCTCACTTTATAGGCGGATGGACTCAGTTATAAATTGAAGACGTGTTGTAGAATAAAACATAAATAACTATTCCATATTTTTAGACCTTATACTTTCGAAAGTGTACTCGTACTCATAGATACACACATATATCATAAAGCAGCAATAGAGAAATTCAGATCTTTGGGGGGGGGGGGGGGGGGGGGAGCCAGGGGTGGCTTGGGGGTGGTGGTGTCCCAGCCCCCCCCCCCCCCCCCCCAAAAAAAAAAGTAATGTTAATTTATAAAATAAAATAAAATAAAAACAGTGTTAAAATATATATTCAGTCCGTCCAAAATAAAAATTCAGCGCACCCCTAATAAAATTTTTGCTGATTTTTCTCAAAATAATTTAAATAATCTTAAGATAGTCTATTCTGACGCGAATTCCTGGATCCGCCACTGCCACTGGGAGCCCCTATGTGGCTTCGTGATCATCAATATCTATTTACATGTTACATATACAGTAAGATATATACCAACACACACTTGTGTATGTAAAACAAATTTGAGAGAGATGGTGTGAAAACAATACTTTTTAAAGTTGGGTCGAAGTTTATTGAACCATCGGACGCGACAAGAATTTCCAGTACGTTGTAAGAGGCCTTTGGATCGAATGGAGCTCCAGTATCTGGGGCCATATTTGTTGAGATGATTAATGAGCACCTCATCTTCTTCTGCTTTCCATGGCCCTTTTCTTATTTCTCCAATTTCACCAACTAACAATCTATTCGGTTCCATTCAATCACAAATGCATAGATTTTTGTATGCCTTTATTTTTGTTTCGTCGAACCGACTACAAAAGCAAACATGTAACTCAGCCCTTACATATTTCTAAAGCATTAAAACAAAGAATTAAAACATGCCATCTATATTATACCTTTAATACAGTTGTATTAGAGGTATAAATGCAATTTATTATCAACCCTTGCATCTCCCTTACGCAATTCGATGGACCTTACATCTTCGTTATCCTTCCAAACGTTTGTTCCAAAGCAGACCTTATATATCCCTAATCCCCTCCAAACGTTGCATAGAATGGAATTTGTAAAGCTATCTCCAGCTTAATAATTTTTTTTAATAAAAAAATTGTTTCAATAGAAAAGAATATTTTTAATAAATTTAAAAAAATGGATTGTTAAAAAATATTATTTTAATATACAAATTATATATATTTAAAAAAAACTATTTTAAAAAATAAAAGTTAGTATAAATGAAAAAATCTTTTTTTTTTTGCATTTTAAACAGTTTTAAGAAATACAAAAAATATATTAAATATTGTAAAATTAAAAAAAAAAAATAATAAGTTTAAAAATAAGGGGTGCCACTAGCGCAGACTTTTAAAAATAAGATAATATTGAATAAATGGGTGTTTGAGGGACTAAATGGGATGAAAATAATAATAATAAAAAAATTCTTATTAAAATAGTTTTTTTTAACTTAAATAGCTTTAAGAAATACAAAAAGTATTTTAACTGATTTAAAAAAAAATGAAGTTTAAAAATAAGGGGTGTCGCTGGTGCTGACCTTTAAAAATAAGAGAATATTACGTAAATAGGTGTTTGAGGGACTAAATGAGTTAAACATAATAATTTTTTTTATTAGAATTGTTTTTTAACTTAAATTGTTTTAAGAAATAAAAAAACTGTTTCAATATTGTAAAATTTAAAAAAAAATTAAGTTTAAAAATAAGGGGTGCGGCTGGCGTAGATCTTTAAAAATAAGAGAATATTGAGTAAATGATTGTTTGGGAAACTAAACGAGTTAAAAATATATTTTTTTAAAAATTCTTATTAAAATAGTTTTGTTTTTAAAAAAATATATTTTTATTGAAAATACGAATTTATATTTTTTTGAAAAAAATTGTTTAAAAAAATAAAGTGCTAACTAGATAAATGAGGTGCCAACTATACAAATAAGGACAAATGAGGTTGCCAACTAGACAACCCGGTACTAGCTCCCGGGTTGTCTAGTATTATTCCATTAAATATGAGTGCTGGTAAGGGTAGGGCCGTCTCAAGCAAAATTGGGGCCCTAGGCTAGAAATTAATATGGGACCCCTTTTTTTATAAAAATTATTATATTATATTAAATATATGTTACATTTTCTCAACAATTGTTTTTATTAAATAGATTAATTAAAATTTATTTTTCTTTCTTTTTGAGATGGAAAACCATGAATTATATTTTTGTATTCAGGGTTTGCTTCGATATTTTTTTCAATGGATAATATAGCTAACCCATTTAATCTTTCTTATGACATAGTCGATCTTCTAATTATTTCACATAAACAAACGAATACTATTATAGAACAATAAAACCTGGTAACGCTGATGTATATTCAATCTGATTGTACAAACAACAAACTTCTCCAATTGAAAAAATAAATTTTCACTTTCAATATGTCAACATTTAAAAACATATTAATAACATAAACATTTAAGTTTAAACAATTTCATAAGATAAAAGAGAGAAAAAAATTAAATAAAATATAATAACATTAACAATATAATATACATATAGTATATATATATATATATATATATATATAAAACAAACCTTGTATGGGAGAAGTTCTATAGAGTCACCAGATCTTTTTTTTAATGTGTTTTGCATATTCTTTTTTTTTGTATATCAAGATAATCTTGCCAAGTTGAAATTTTTTGTAAAGAGTTTTTGTGCAAATAAAATGAAATGGAGAGAGAGAGAGAGAGAGAGAGAGAGAGAGAGAGAGAGAGATGAACAGATGGTAGAGAGAGAGAGAGAGAGAGATGAAACGATTGGTACTTTAAAACAAAGATTAATGGGTTTAGTTAGTGGGTTATTTTTAATAGCCTTGAAAATAGGAAGTGTTTTTACTTTTTTCCATGGGTATATTTATTTATATATAATATAATAAACAGTTATTAAACTTAGGGGCCCTTAAATATGGTGGGGCCCTAGGCGATGGGTAACGGACCTTCTAGTTTTTATTTTGAGCACTTTAGTTAAGTTAAAATTTAACTCCTATATTATTGTCAAGTTAATTAGTAAGGGCACTTCTTTTAAAATTTTAAAACACTAAAATATTCTTAAATTCTCAACTTCTCTCTCTTTCGGCTCTGAACTCTCGTCCCCATTTGTTCAAGACTCCATGGTCTCTGCTTTTCTTCTCTCTCAGTGTACACACACACACACACACACACACACACACACACACACAATAGTTTAGTTTTTTTTATTAAAAAGTTACCACAATCAATAAATCCCTCACTATACATGTGGGTACCTCGATTAACTATTCTGGCCCAGATGAGTAGCCCGATTAAGTTCGGTCCAATGTCTAAAGGCCTCGTGCATAACTAATTCAGTTATGACCCATTCAACCCCTAAAATCTCTCAATAGATATTCTAGGGATCATGGGTTAACGTGGAGGAGTCCAATACCTCCACTCTCCGAGAAATAACGTGTATATATTAAACCCTCAGCCCGGGGCAAAGGGCACGTAATTGTAAACACTCCCCCAGAGTAAAGAGAAATAAGAAACAAAGATCAGCACCGTGGATGTAGGCCATTTTATCGAACCACGTATATCTTGTGTCATGTGTGATTGTAGTTAATTTGTGTTCTTCATTTATTCTGCTAATCGTATTTGCTTATTACTTTTGTGTTGAGATTTATTGTCACCACAATTGGCGCCGTCTGTGGGAAGCGATTGTTTTTTCTTTGAAGAAAGCCTTCACCATCTAGAACCCAAAATGTTTGGTCACAGCGAAAATTCCCTTTAAGCAGGGGATATTCAAGAGCAACCCATTCCTCTAAGGGTTAGATCCGAAGTTCGACGTTCAAACCCAAGGCCTCGCCCAGAACGATAGGCCTCAGAAGAGAGCCAAGTACTAGCAAGGTCGACGCAAGTTTCCAGGCTGATGGATGCCTACGAGGCCAGACTCTAAGAGCAAGAGGAAGCTACTTGTAAGTAGGGAGTTGAGAACGCTCGCCTCGAGAGAAAACTGGAAAAGATGGAGAGATAACTCCATCCAAGCACGAGGCAACGTCACTATCGCACTACTAGACCTCAGACGAGCAAGTCTCATAGCCGAGGAAGGAGTCCAAGACATGGGTCTCAAAAAATTAAGGGACATAGGTCAGATGACGACTTATCCGAGCAGCATCAATCAGTTTGCCGTTATAGGAGACCAGGCCGAGGGAACGATGACATACGAAATTTGGTTCGAAGAGAAATGGACCAACACCCAGCGCATCGGTGTGTCAGGTTGACTAAAAAGCTGGCCAGGAGAGCTCTCAGGACCCAGATGAAATCCCCTTTCTCAAGGGAGATAGAAGAAGAAGAAGAAGCCCCTAAGAAGTTCACAATGCCTAGGTTTAAGATCTACGGTGGAAAGACCGACCCTATTGACCATGTTAGGCAGTATAGGCAGCCTAGGAACCGTTGGAATCACAGGGACGCATTAATGTGCAAGATCTTTCTGACGAGCTTATACGATGTGGCTCAAAAGTGATTTGAGAGACTACCTCACCAATCCATTAGGAGCTTCGAGTACCTGGCAGAGCTCTTCACACCTCGCTTCATTACCAGCATCTTCCACCCGAAGAGGATGGATTCTTGGTTGACAATAAAGAAAATGCCCCAGGAGAGCCTCAAGGACGACGCGAAGAGAAATTGGGAGCTATTCAAAGAAGTGGAGGACTGCTCGGAGCAGGTCTCCGTGGCATCCTTTAAGATTGGTTTTGTAAAAGGAAAATAATCCCAAAGGGTGGTTTTCACAAACTTCCATTTTTAAACCAATTTTAGTTCATCCCTAAAATATGCAGCTACGTGTCAATACAAAAAAGATATAGCACGCGACACAATAATTCGGGAAAAATCCCCGAAGGGAAAAACCTTTTATTTCTAGAATTTTGAAAAGTTTACAAGACCATTGACTTACATACAACCTGATAATCGCCCACAAGTGTAACGCACGGTGTCTTCATCAAATCTTCAAAGCAACAACTAGAAATCTGTAGTGGTTCATGCGCAGCTATACCACAAGGACCGCAACTCAAAAAACTCCATAGAGACTCCCTCCATAATAGCACGTAGCTCTCGGTTGTAGAGATCTCCCAACAAAGGATGAACATAAGAAAAGCAATGTTCTTGAACACCAAAACAATTCACCAAAGCATATGGGTTTTTTTGTTAATTGAAAATAGAAGGGGATTAAACCATAAACGAAGAAGTCAAAAGGATTTTGCAGTTTCGCAGTTTTCTATCTTTCAAAACGCTGGGACTTCTTAATGAAAACGAAACCATTTAATGAGTATTTATACAAAATCGTACCGCCTCAGTATATGAGCTTGTTCGAACGAGAAAGAGATCTTGCGCGAACGACATACACGTGTCGTTCAAGCGACATCGCGTGACAATGCAATGTCGTTTGAACGACAGAGAAAACTCGTTTGAACGACTGTTACGTCAAAAAATATTATTTTTAATGTCCGCTCCAATACTTAAACAAAATACTCATTCTCAAATTTTGACGAAAAAGTGCGCTCCAACACTTAGAAAATATTTTGTAAAAATATCCCAAAAGCTCCAACACTTTGATGAATGTTCTTCGACGCTGTAGCGGTATACTCCATAATAAATTGATAACGGACTTATAAAATAATGTCCATACTAATCTCCCCCTATGTCTATGTTGGTACATACATAAAAACATATGAATTATCAAATACCAAAAAAGCCTATACAAATCTACCCTCCCATGAATAAATTTGAATGATCTCAAACTTTTCTCCAAAACTCTTCAACTTCAAATTTCAAAGATTTTCTCATCAGGGTGTGCAACATAATGATCTTCAATCTTTGTATCTACACACATGAGACAAATAAAAATACCTTCGTGACACATCAAGTTTGAAATGATATAAGAATAAATCAGTAATAAATAAAATCTCCCCAATGAAAACTCCCCCATAACATGATAATTCTTTCTCCCCCTTTTTATGATGCCCTTAAACATCCATATCTAGCCATCTTTCACTGTTTTGACTTCTCTTTCGTACCACTTGCATTTCGGGCCTAAAATTATGGAACGTGAAGTCGTTGAGGCAGATGTGGGACACTTGATGGAGATGATGAATGCATGATTCCCAGAATTTGGATTGAGACCGTCGTATGAGATCGTGCAGAGACGTGTCAAATGTAGCGGTGTACGACATATACAAATGTAAGATAACGGACATGAGAAATATGTCCTTACAAATCTCTCCCTATGTCTATGCCGGTACATACTTAAAAAATCTGAATTATGCAAACTCCCAAAAAACAAATGACATATAACATAATATCCCCATTAAACCCTCGAACTGAGAATACTAAATGACATGTTTTCAATAAAACTTCAAAATCTTCAACATTCTAGAAACTCCCAAAGCTTTTCTCATCAGGGTGTGCAATCCAATAGATATCGACTTTGTACCTACACATATGAGATAAAGCAAATACCCGTGACACGCAACAATTTGATTTATAACGATATGCAAAGATCAAATATCAATTAAATTTAAGCAAATCATAGATAAATCATTCTCCCTCATTCTCCCCCATAATTCATTCTCCCCATTTTTATGATGTCCCCAAATAGAGAGATATGAGAAGCATAAATATGGAAAATGTCACAAAAAAAGTTTTTTTTTTAATTTTTCAAATTTTTACTCAAAATATACAACAAAGAATCAAAGAATCTTCTATTTTTGAATTTTTCAAAATTTGTACACAATATATATATACAAAAAGAATTCACACCACGAAAGAACACAAAAACAACCAAGTTGATGATAGCGTAAATGTAGGGGTGTGAACACATTCGATAGATAACTAAACTCAATCAATCACATGTGCACGATGCATATGTGTACTCTTAACGAATGAACATCAAAAGTATCCTTAGGTGTAAAAATTATTGAATTTAGATGACATCTTCTTAATCAAGTCAACAAATCAAAGTAAAAGTGATTTCCACACTAATAATGTCCAAAACTATTTAGCACTTTTTCATGATTTTCAAGGACATGCAAACCCGTTTATATTTTCCAACCAAACTCCCTCACAGATATATATATTTTTTTGAGGTGCTAAAAAAAATTCTCAAACTTTGGAGAATTTATGGTGAAACCTAATGGCCCATATTTGGCATGTATTTCTTTTTATTGCCTTCAAATTTTTTCGGGCTCCTTTAACCTCTTTGGACCCCAGATAATAAAATTCCTTAATTTTTTAGGTCTATTTTAACGATGGCTTTAGCGCAATGGATAGATAATTACCTTTAGTAGCCCCTCCCCGTTTTTAAAATATCATACAGACTCACCAAAACGGTTTTTACATGCACACCTTTCTTATCTAGTTTTATCACGCTTGGTTCGTTTTAAGGACATGATTGAAGTGAAAACACCCAACCAACATGTGATAAGACAAGTAAAAACATCAAACAAATCTGTGCATGTGTGCAATAAAGGAAATCATGAGTCAAACATGTAGGAAGTAACACTAAATTACATCTTAACGACTCCAAACATTATAAAGCATATTGATGACAAGATATATTGTCTCGAAACACTCTCAAATAGTCACATGAATAAATGGAATGAAATTGTGACTTGGCTATCTTAAATGCTCATCCATAAAAGGTGTAAATACAAAAATCTTTTTGTTCTTTTCTAAATTTTTTATTAAATCTTTTTGATTTTTTTTCAAATAATTTTATCAAAATAAAATCTTTTTTTATTTTTCAAATAAATTTATCAAAATAAAATCTAAAAGCAAAAATTTATACAAACAAGATACATACTAGCAATAGGCAAATATTGTCGACATGAAAATCATCCTATGCTAGTAAGCAAGTTAAACCTCAATCGTTAGGTGCGGAGGGGTTTTCAAAATGTGATAACAACTTATGAAAAACCTTCATTAAATCTTGTGAAGTATTGACCAAAAACTTTACTTGCTCACCTAAATGTGCAAACTCCATTCTTAAAAACTCCTTCTCTCCTAAATTTCTATTATACTTCTTCGTTTTCAAGGTCTCGGTGTACAAATCTCTAAACACTTTTTGGAGCTCACTTTCATCTCCACTTTCACTCTCGCATTTTTCTTGACTTGAAGAGATCAAAACATCACTATCGCATTCATGAGCACAATTGTGGGACAAAGAGGGTGTGCTCACACAACTCGGAAAAGCAACAGACTTCTCACCACTAGTCTTATCATTCTCACTTTCACTACTATCACTAAGTGTGGCGGGCATGGCTACATTCTTTCCTTTCTTTCTAAGCGATGCAGGAAACTCAAATGACTTATGCCCCTTACCCCACATTCAAAACAAGTCACGTTCTCAAACTCCTCCTCACACTCCTTATTCGAGTCACTCTCTTTTTCCCTCTCACTTCTTTCTTTGGCATTTCCTTTCTTTTTATTTTTATCAAAAAATCTCTTTTCATTGTAAGAATTTTCTTTAGAAATTTTGAGAAACTTTTTTGAAATTTTTCGCAAATAAGGCCAAATCATCAACGTCTCCCTCAAAATCGGACTCACAAACTTTTTCTTTCTTTTTCTTAAATTGAGTTTTTAAAGCAACGCCTCTATCCTTAGCCTTAATGGTTTGGGGAAACATGTCAATCTCGTAGGTTAGAAGATCTCCTACAAGTTCTTCCAACTTAAGTGATTTCAAATTTCCCAAAGAGTTCAAAATAGTGACTTTACGAATAAAGTGTTTTGGAAGAGATCTCAAAATCATTTTAACGACACGCGTGTTATCGATCACCTCACCCAAATTAAAACATGTGTTAACAATGTCCGACAAACGTGCATAAAAATCATCAAAGCATTCAGACTCGAACATGGTGATAGTCTCAAATTGGGTGGTCAAATTTTGTAACTTTGATTCTTTAACCGCGTTCGTACCCTCATGTGTCAGTTTCAAAACATCCCATACCTCTTTAGACGTGGTGAACATCATAATTTTGCGAAACTCATAGGGAGTGACAGCTCCAGAAATAGCACTCAGACCACGAGAATTAAAATTAGACATTTTAAAATCATCTTGAGTCCAAGCTGACACCAGTTTTAAAGAGGTGATATTATCAATGGTGACTGTGGGAGGTGTCCACCCAATTTCACAAAGCAACTAAACACGCTCGTCAATGGATTTTAAACAAGATTTCATACGAGCTTTCCAGTAGGCATAATTAGACCCGTAAAAAATTGGCATCATATTAAATGAATGTTCCATTGGAAAAAATGCGAATAAACACAAAATAGATTTTTAAAAAAAATCAATATCACACTATTTTGAGGAAAATGGGAATACGCGATGAAATAGCGCAACCCGCTCTGATACCAATTTGAAAAGTGCGAAAACGCGGTGTGTGATATCTAATAAAAAATTATTCGCAAGTTTCCAATTAAACCATTTTTTAATTAGAGTCTATTTTTGAACCAAATAAATATATCCCCTAAACATGCGTTAAAATTAAGAAGATATTTAATTGAACACAGTATTTCAATTAAATCATCAAAACATGCATCTAGATGATTTATCAAATAACATAAAGTATGTGACACAACATATCAGGAAAAATCCCCGTAGGGCAAAACCATATTATTTTAAGTATAATTTATAAAGAACGGTTACACGGATTATAATGAAAATAAGTGTGACATACGAAATACCCACAAGTGTCGGTTTCGATATCGTAAGCTGGAATCTCCCGCAAGAATTCCAGATGGGCAGCAATGAAGAAGATACCGGCTTCTCCACAAAATACTCCTCAATGAGTAGAATAGATCATTTCAAGGTTTATGTTGTGCACGTGTAAATGGAAGAGAAGTGTGCATTTATAAGGGAATATTAAAGCTCAAAAAACATCTTTAGGAAAACATAGAGGAAGGAGGGCCGGATTTTGCTTAGCATGTTTCAAAAGTGGTTTAAAGTGGTGACAGCATTTGACACAAAAATCATGCTAGCAACAGGTACCCTGAACCGATTCGGGTGTACCGCAAACTGGTTCACCCCCCGAACCGGTTTGGCTTGGGTTCGCGAAAAATCGTTGGAACATGGGGCTGAACACTTAGCATTTTTCATGGATTTTTCTTGGATTTTTCTCCATTTTCAAAGGGCCATAACTTCTTCACCGTAGCTCGGATTGAGGTGTCGTTTCTTCCAGTATCTTCATTGTGGCGAGCTCTTCAACTTTCCAGTTGACTAGACCTTTGGACAGTGGCTATAAAATTACCAAAATTCCCTTGAACATCCATATCTAGCCTTCTTTCACTGTTTTGACTTCTCTTTCGTACCACTTGCATTTCGGGCCTAAAATTATGGAACGTGAAGTCGTTGAGGCAGATGTGGGACACTTGATGGAGATGATGAATGCATGATTCCAGAAATTCGGATTGGGATCGTCGTATGAGATCGTGCAGAGACGTGGCAAATGTAGCGGCGTACGACATATACAAATGTAAGATAATGAACATGAGAAATATATCCTTACATATAAAGCACATGGATGAATTGACCTACTGTCACAAAACACTATCAAATAGTCACATGGATAAATGGAATGAAATTGTGACTTGGTCATCCTTAGTGTTCATCCATAAATGATGCAAACAAAATACAAAACTCTTTTTGGATTTTTCAAAAAATTTATCTAAATAAAATCTTTTAGTATTTTTCAAAATTTGTCAAAAGAAAAAATTTATAAAAAAATTACTTGTCACAGCGCTAGCAAACAGAAATATCATGAAAGAGAAAACTACCGTATGACAAACCTGCGAACACAATCATCTATATGATATAGCAAGAGAAGAATCATGTGCAAGCAAACGACAATCAACAAGTCTACCATCCAGTGCCTTTAAAAGTGGTTTCCTAACCCCAAACATATGTGAAATGACGTGTGGGGGATTTAGGAACCACATGAACACTAGACAAAAACTTCTTAGGACTTCTTCCAAGATCAAAACATAACCTCCCAAGGTGACCTTTCCTACCACAATATGAACATGTGTAAATGGGTGGAATAACGCCTATGGGTTGACCTTGTTTGATGTCCTTAGGAATGGTTGACCCTCTAAAACAAATAATGGTTTTGGCTTTAGCAACGGAAGCAATAGGACATGAAGGTCTATTACCACCACTATCAAACCTACTTGAGTCTGTCAAATTATTTTTCAACTTCAAAATTTTTTCTCAAGCAAAGAATTAGAATCTTCCAAAGACAGGGATTTATTTTTCAAATTTTCAATTGAACTTGACAGTTTATCGCGTTCCCCCTCAATTAAAACAAACTTATCCCTAAGAGTCTTTTCACGTGCCGTAAAATCATCGATTAATATTTTATCCTCGATGGCACAAACCAGAACCCTATTATTTTTTAAGTCCTCCAATTCCTTCTCTAAAACTAGGACTCTCTCATCACTCTCCTTTTTTGCAATTTTTAAAGAATCAAAATCAATACACAAATTACCAAAGTGCTCATGACAAATATCACTTTGAGTTTGAAACACTTGCAAATATTCATTCTAACTTTTAAAGAGAGAATTTTCTTTTTTCAAAACTTTAATTCTTTTGAAAAGTTTCAAATTCAAACTTTAAAATTTTTAGCATGGTCATGAACTTTAACAAACTCATCTCAATTAACACAGTCAACAACATAAGGATCCATCGATTAAAACAAATCAGGAGAGGAACGCAAATAACCACAAAAAAATGCACTACAAGATCTACATAGTAAATTAGTGCAACAGGATCTGATACCAATTTGTAAAGGGAAAATAATCCCAAAGGGTGGTTTTCACAAAGTTCCAATTTCAAATCAATTTTATTTCATTCCTAAAACATGCAACTACGTGTCAATACAAATAAGATATAGCATGCGACACAATAATTCAGGAAAAATTCCCTAAGGGAAAAACCTTTTATTTCTAGAACTTTGAAAAGTTTACAAGACCATTGACTTACATAAAACCTGATAATCGCCCACAATTGTAAAATGGTGTCTTCGTCAAACCTTCAAAGCAACGGCTATGAATCTGCAGTGGTTCACGCGCGGCTATACCACAAGGATCGCAACCCAAAAAACTCCGTAGATACTCCCTCCACAATAGCATCCAGCTCTCGGTTGTAGAGATCTCCGCACAAAGGATGAACAAAAGAAAAGCAGTGTTCTTGAATACCAAAACAATTCATCAAAGCATATGGGATTTTTGTGAATTGAAAACAAAAAGGGATTAAGCCCTAAACGAAGAAGTCAAAAGGATTCTGCAGTTTCGCAGTTTTCTGTCTTTCAAAACGCTGGGACTTATCAATGAAAACAAAACCATTTAATGAGTTTTTATACAAAATTGTGTCGCCTCGGTATACGATCTCGTTCAAACGAGAAAGAGATCTCGCGCGAATGACATACGCGTGTCATTCACGCGACAATGCAATGTCATTCCAACGACAGAGCAAAGTCGTTTGAATGACTGTTATGTCAAAAAATATTTTTTTTAATGTACGCTCCAATACTTAGAAAAAATACTCATTCTCAAATTTTGACGAAAAAGTCCGCTCCAACACTTAGAAAATATTTTGTAAAAATATCCCAAAAGCTCTATGTTTTTAAAGTTAAGGTATTAAAAACATAACCTTACCAAAGTAAACTTGGCGTAGTCTTTTTGATAAAGAACTTGATATTAGGATCCGTCTTTGATGCTTGAATGTTCTAGAATTACTTACATGACCAACTTACACTTGAGCCGATATAAGCATGCACTAGAGAAACTTTTAAAGTCGCGTCAAGTTTTTAGCGCCGTTGCTGACGATTTGGTAGGCATTTAGGTTAGGTCGAATTAATCAAAAAATTAACTCTAATTCTTAAAAAAAGGCCAAAAAAATCATAAAATAAAAAATTCAAATAAAATTATATAGAATCTTTTAAATCCTTACACGCAATCTCCTCAATCCACTCCTACCAGAATTCACGCGAATCCCGTTGTTGAGTACGATCGTGATAGCCCACACCCCCAAATGCTTTACATTTTGGGGTTCCACCTCGTACACCGTCCAACTCCATCATGAGTTCCCCGCTTAGTCACACACCTAGTGAGGCCAACGAGGAATTTGAATCGTTAAGAGAGAGTGCAATGTCAGATCACGTTAGTTATGGTACGGGTGAGGTTGAGTTACCATATCTCCTTATATGAGACCTCTTGTATCCCAAGCGAACCCTCACTCTGGGATGCATTATATTCATGTATAATGCAGGGCAATTCCATTTTTGCATGGGTGAGTTACCAGATTCTTCCCACCTTCCCTGACTCGGAGTCAGAAAAATCATACCTCCACATCCGCGAGTTCAAAGAGGCGTGTGAAACTTTTAGCGATCAAACGTTCACCCAAAACATCAATCGTCTAAAACGTTTTTCCTTCTCCCTGGAGGACAAGTCCAAGACTTGGCTATGGTATTTGGCACCAAACTCTATAGGAACAAGGAGATATCTACAAGCTAAGTTTATCTTGAAATTATTTCCCCTACATCGAACCAACCCCATAAAAGCTCAAATTCAAACGTTTAAATAACATGATAATGAGCCTTTAGATAAATGTTGTGATCGGTTTAACAAGTTTCTTAATATGTGACCACACCATAGATTTGATAAGTGGAGACTTATCTCCTTTATTCATCACACGCTCAAATTATGTTCCAAATAACTCGTGGAAACTATGTGCCAAGGGAAATTTATAGTGTTGGATGAGGACAATGCCAAGGCTAATCTTAAGTATGTCGCCGAGACTACATAAGCGTGGGACACATCCGATCCAAATGCCCAAACCTAGCCTTAACAAATGTCCACACTTCTTTAAGTGTCTGGACTCTATTAGTTAGACAAAGAAGTCGACTTGAAACTTCAAATCAACCATCTTGTTAAAAGATTGGAAGACGTAGTCGAATCCCGAGGAAGAGAAACATCCATCTCCACTTGAGAAGAGATAGACGAGATGTGCGGTATTTACGAGACGGGGCATTCAATGAAGGAATGCTCAACGATACCTACCTACAAAGTTATGCTTCAAGAGAAAGTGGAAACAACAAGAGATTTTAAGGGTAATTTTAATTCCCTTCACGGGAATTCTAATAAACCTTCGTAGAGGAACCATCCCGGTTTTAGTTGTGGGTACCAACATGCTGTGTTGAATCCTAATTCACACATTGCCCCTCCTGCACCACCGCCTAGACATCTCAAACAAGCTACACACAAGCAAGCAGTGCATCCAAAAACCTATATAACCCCATCACGGAGAAATATCGAGTTTACTTTGAACCAATTTATGCAAGCTCAATCGACAACCAACGCTCAAAATTCCAGAATGTTTGCCAAAATAAATGTGAATATTTCTAGATTGCAATATTCCTTGAGTGTCCAAGAGAAGGGTAAGTTTCCCGCCCAGGGCCAAAAACCCCCTCATGGTCAAAACTATGTTATCTCTAACCTCGATAAGTATCAAGAGAAATGTAGTGAGGTAACCACTCTATGTAGAGGGAGAGTCGTTGACTTGTCACCTCCTCCACACAACAAGCAAAATGACAAGGAGATTTCTCCCGACACAAAAGAGGACGAAGATGTCCCTTTGAGAAAGAGTGATAATAATGACACAGTTAGGCCCAAGGTGGTTTTAAAACTTCCCATTGCTACCCAACACCCTCAACGGTTGGTCTCTCACTCCAAAGAGACCTCCCGTGACCACGTCCTAGACGCTATCTATAAATTATTCTGTGAATCATACTGTGAAGATACCTCTGAGGATTGCTGAGGATGTGATCATCCAAGTTGACACTTTCTACTTATTGGTGGATTTTGACCTTTGGGAAAAGGAACCCTCCTCTCTCTCGAGTAACCATGTTCCCATGATACTTGGCCGCCCATTCTTAACTACATCTAATGCACTGATTAACACACGCAACAGGAAAATGCAACTCACATTCGGGAAACTGACTCTTGAAACAAACATCTTCAACACCACCAAGTACGAGGGTGATGAAGGCAAATTATGAGAAATGGATCTTATGGACGAGACAGTACATGAGCTCGTTGAGAGGAATCACATGAGAGAGCCGTTAGGGGTGTGTTTTGTTACCTAAATGGAGAGTGACAATTCTGACATCGAGCGAGAGGTAAAAGATGTGTGTTTAGTGACTGCAATTGAGAGAGAGAGGGTACACGGAGTCATGAATGAGAGAGAGAGTCGTGATGAGAGTATGAGAAAGGATTTGGAGGTCAAGCACGAAGAGAGTTAGGGGATATGAGCCTGGAGGACTTTGAGAAAGAATTCAGGCCATTGGATGAGAGCCTCACTATTGAAGTCCAAACTTTATTGGACTCATTTAGCCACTTAGAAGAGAATGAATGTAAAGATAGGATATATTAATTCCTTCTTCGTGACCAACCACCCATGCCACTTGAGTTCTCGAATGCGATCGAGGGAAGACCTAGTGTTTTTGTCTAATTTAGAGCCCGACACATGTGTTTTTGAACCTCAGGGGAATCTAGGTTTAACATGTCCTTCCAATTTTCATAGAGATGTTCCCTTCAAGTCGGGACAAGTATATTGCGATTCGATTGGGAACCACAAGGGTTTCACTCACGTTATCATCACGAACCTCAACGTGTTCCCCTTATATATGGGGCCGGTACCCACTTGTTTCGATTATTGGTTTACGATTCGAGGAAGAGGGAGACGAGGAGAGCATCGGACCCCGTGCGTGGGGTCGAATGAGTTTTTACAAGGGAGAGAAAGGTCATCACACCCCATACGTGTATGGGGTGATCCATGTGTATATTAGTGAGTAAATTTAGTTTTAGGATAGTTTAGAGGTCCGTAGAGGTCACGAGTTAGGAATGTTTTGAGCACCACGTTGGGTTTCCATGCATGGGAGTGCGCACGCACATTTCGAGAATGAGGTTGAGGTGTCCCGAGGTCACGAGTGTTTAGGGAGTCTTGATATACTTTATAGAGAAGACATTGAGGGTTAGAACACTTAGAATGGAAAAAATATGGCTTATTTGAAGTTTGAGGTAGCGAGTTTGGCCAAATCGCAGGCCAAACCGGTTCGCCTACACACTCCAACCGGTTCGAATGACCTGATGATAGATTCTCCCCCCAGTTGTGTTTTCCCACCAAATTCAGTCACTCTTTTCCCCTTTTCACCCGTGATCCAACACCACTGGCCCTTAAAATTAGCTCATCTGTTGTGATGTTTTGTTGCTCCTTCTTTATGTAGTTATTTTATGCTTTATCGTTTCATCATTGCAAGAACTATGTAATTTATCCTTTACCGCCTTGTAATAAATTGTAGCGAAAATGAAAAATTTGCATTTTAAATATTTGGTTGTTTTATTCTCTCACTTATTATTTTTTCTTATTTATCTTTTAGTCCTTTTGATTGAGGACAATGCAAAAGTCTAAGTTATGGGGGTGACAAGTGCATATTTCTAAAACTTTACAAATTTTTAAAATGCCCAAAAATAAAAAAGTTGAAAATTACAAAAATTCCCCCCCACACACACAAAAAAAAAATGAAAATCTCCTAAAAAGTCAAATATATTTTTCTTCAAAATAAATAAAAAGTGAAATTCAAATCCTTCAAAAAGGTCGCAAAATTTTGTTTAGAGTCTCAATTTGAAAATTTTTAAGTACTAAGAAGAAATTGACCAAAGATGGAAATTAAATGAAAGTTGATTTAACGAATAAGTGGGAAGATTAATAAACCTGGTGAGATTTGGAGTCTATCATTATTTTTCGAGAAATTAAATCAATCATAGTTATAATTAACTCAATGTTCAATTCAGTTTTAATTAAGTTGTTAAAGATCTCGAATTTTTATTTTGATCAGTTACGGGAAACGAGTGAAATGTTGTCTTGAAAAATGCGCTAAAATATCTCTAAATTAATTATAATCTCGAGACGCATATAGTAAAATAATGAGTGATTCGAATATATGAAGTTAGGCCATCGTTTGTTACCCAAAAATAGTAGCCATAAAAACGTGTGAAAAAATATCCCTTTTTGCTAACCCAATTGAGCCAAATAAATTTCTCAATTTCGTTTGACAACCCCAAAAGCCCATTTAGCCCGGAGTCGTGAAAATCAGAAAATTCATCTGGCAAGTCCAAATGGTGCAATAAGGAGGGGCAATAAAAAAATATAAGAAAAATGCGCAACAAAAAAAAAACAAACAAAATTAGAAAAAGAAAAGAAAAAGAAAAGAAAAAGACAAAAAGCTCGAAAAAGCGCCAAAGGACATAGTAAGCACAACTTTCCAACTCCGAAATTTCCTAACAATTTCTATATTTTCCAATACACCTTACAGCCCGAAAAAGTCCTAACTGAGTCCGAATAACAAAATTAATTACCGCGTGGAGAGCCTCAGACACAAAAAGATAATAAAAGATATTGATTGGTGTGAATAAGAACCCAATTTTTTCGTATTCTGATGATGAGATCATTTCATCACAAAAATTTCGTCTTTAAATTTGTGTGCATGAATTTGTGTTCCATTATATTTACTCTTATAAATCACGCATACCGAGAGAAATAGCCACATTCCGAGTGATTCGTTTGTGAGTCTATCCATGAGAACTGAATCAAAATGAATGTTTAGGAAGTAACATAATGATCCATCGATGGAAGTTAGCCGTTTAATTTTCGACTTCGCGGACACACACTACGATTTGAGACTATTAGATATAAATTTAAGTTGACTATTTTTTAGGAATTTAAATTGTACAATTTTTGAGTATTTTAATTTTTTTTCCTTTGAGTCGAAGAACGTAGGTGTTTAATAGCTTGTTGCATACGTTAAATGCAATCGATTGTCTGCAAAAAATGTAGTTTATCCCAATAAAGTTTTTTTGAGTTCCTTAACCCATACTCTTATTCTTTTTCATTGATAGTGATGATCAAAGTTCTAAGTTAGGGGGGTTTGATTCGGTGTAAACATTTCATATTTATCCTCGTAATTTAGGCATTTTTAGTATCCCGTGTAATTTAATTGAACCAAATTTATCTTATAATCATGCTACTGACCCTATTTGGCAAGTACATCTTGTTTTGAGCATTTATCATATGTTTTACAGGTAATTGAAGGAAGTAAACACGAAAGAGAAACCAAAACAGTGGAAGAAATCCTAAGAAAAGAGAAGTCAAGGGCATTTTTGGAATTTTTCCACCCGAAACTCGGAGACGGAGCCAACTGCAAAGTCGAAGAGCTTGAAGTCATGAGAAAACTGAAAAAATGGAACCTTAATTCGGGCTATGGTGAAGGAGTTACGTGAATTTTAAGTCAAAAATGAAAGAAAATTGAGTGAGTCAATGTCACCCAAACGGGATTACCCAGAACTGGTTCGGCATACCTAAAGCACGAATTTGTGTTTAGTGCTGATTTTTTCTAGAGGTGGTTTTAAGTGGGACTCTTGCAAAAAACGTGTGGGGAGTTTTAGTCAGTTTTTGGAGAGAATTTTTATGAGTTTTTTTTATTTACAAAGAAAGAGGAAAATAGGTAAGAAGATAGTTTCAATTTTGTTCATCAAGCTTACACTTTTATGGATAAATGTTAAAGATTTTTATTAATAGAGTTTTTCTTTCTACTCCCTCGTTCTTGAAGTAATATTATTTACATGCTATGTTTATTTTTTGAGATTCCAAGCTTTTCATGCATGTTTAGAGATAGTTTCATTATGACACTGATTACATGCAACGTAGATATTATGCTTTCTAATAATTACACCATGTCCGACTAGGTTTATAGAGGGTTAGGGTATATGAACCCAAACTAGGTGATGACTTGGGTATAAAATTGAATAAAAATATGGAGATAACTTGAAGACTTGATGTTTTGTCGAAACACATATTATAGATATCTTAACCTCGTTTACCCTAGGTAACCGATGTATTTGAGTGTATAATATGCGTATCGACAATCTAATCATTCATGTTAAATTTATTATATATTAATTATTGTATGGACTTAAATCCTTATATCTTTGATTGTTTGAAATGTTTAATGCTTTCTATGAATTATTAATATAATTCTTAACCTTTTATATCCAACAAATGTATCGACGATGTGGGGGAGTGTACTCCAATCCTATTTTCCCACAAAACCACTTTATTATTATCGCATGGGCAGTTAATTCATTAGTTGAATTAGTTTGCTTTAGTTAATTACAAGAACTCAAAACAATCATCTTTTCCTTCTTTTCGTTAGTCAAACATAATATTTTTCATCTTTCCTATTCGTAGTCACGCCTTATGTCCTATTCCCTGTGTTCGATACCACACTTTCTCGAATTATTAGTTACGCAATCGGCTTACACTTGAGCCGATATAATTACGAACTAAAGACACTTTTAAAGTCCCTTCATGAAGCCCAAGAAATTGAGGGTGATGTGAGTGAGGATGAAGAGGAGGATACGAAAGACTTGCAAGCTGCTTTCAATGAATTGTATGCAAAAACTTTGAAGACGAATATGGAAAACTTGAAGTTAGAATCTAAGTTGAAGGAATGTGCCATAGATAATAATAATGATGCTTTGATTGAGGATCTTAGGGAACGTGCGAATATTCTTCGAGAGAAGCTAGAGTATGTCGAGGGAGAGAGAGATAGTTTGTGAGATTTGATGGAGGCTATGTAAAATGAGGTTTTGTAGTTTGAGGAGTCTAGGCATTTGCTCGAGTCTATAATTGGTGAGCTTGAGGAGATATTGAGAGATTCAAGTAAGGTAATGTTTAATTTGGAGTCTAGTTCAGAAAATCTAGATAATATGTTAGTCACCGTTCAAATCACGGATGATCGGTGTGGTATTAGCTTCAATGATCATGTTTCACCCATTCCCAAAGCCAAAAGAATGCATGTGATAGATCCACCTAGGAACATTAGGAGAGAACTACCAAGGAAGTTTAGGATAGAGACACCTAGAAATATTAGTATTGGACCACCTTTAGGTAACACTCACTGCCATATCTACACTTGCACTCATTGCAATATGCAAGGTCATCTTAGGCGATTCTGTTACAAACTTCAAAATGCTCCTAGTAAGTTTAATAATAGACTCACTTCGCTTCCCAAAATCCCCATGCGTAAACACATCTATTTGGGTTAGGAAATTGGACTTATAGGCTTTTGGACTTTTACTTCATGACTCTCATTTGATTGCACGTGATTCTCCTGGTGTTGGATCTTTTGGTTGATCGTGTTGGTTGTTTTTCATATGCTAGTTATGCTTCATGATATATCTTTTCTAGTGTTATGACATGTGTACCTTTTATATTATATTTTTCTTTTATTGAGGCTTATTTGAAAAAATATAAAAATATTTTTGGTTTTATATATTTTTTTGAAAATACCAAAAGATTTTGTTTTTGAAAAATATTTTAAAAAGTTCAAAGAGATTTTCGGTTTTGGTATAGCATATTGGTGTGTTTGAATTCATTTCATTCTGTATTTTCCATGTATCTAGGACATTTTTTTATGACTTTGGATGCTTAGATTGTTCTTAACCATGTTTATGGAGTTGTTTCGACATTGATTTGCTTTATGGATTCGACTTTGTATTTTCCTCCGCACACACATGCATGAGCTTATTGAATTTTGACTTCGTAATGTACATTTGAGCTTCGTGAGATGTTCTCCTATCAATCTTATCATCTACATATTTATTTGACTATGGAGGATTTGTGCATGTAAGAACGTTTGCTAGTGAGGATTTTTTTTTTTGTATTCAAAATATGATGTGTGCATGGGAAAGGGTTGCGAGAGAATAATAATCTCATCGTGAAATCCACCGTTTAAAAGAGCCCGAAAAAACCAAGATTATAAAAAGAATAACATGCCAAAAAGGGGGAAGTTAGTTTAGTGTGATATATTCATTCAAATGAAAAGAAAAGATATATTTTGAGGGAGTTTGGATTGAAATATCAAAGGGTTTGCACAATGAAAATGTATCATAGTTAAAGCTTATTTTGTCATGACGCCATTGATTTGTAGAATCATTAAAATTCTAGGCTTGTGTGCATTATGCTTGTTTTGTTTATTAAGTTCAACTTTATTTGTCACTTGATCCTAAAGCTTAGTTCGATAAAGTTTTGCGGTCAATTATAACTTCTGGAACATATTTGAATGGTTGGGTTATAATTCTTTTGTTTCAAGTTCACGCCCATTCATTCCATTCCATACATTTGGACACATCGATACTATGCCAGTGTGTAAAGATTGTGTTTTTTGTGTCATGTTTTGTGGTCCTTTATACCTGTATATGTGTGCCGAATTTACTTAGATTTATTTTCATATATTTTATATGGTATGTTTGTTGTATTTTTGAAATTTGCATTTTTTTAAAAATTGAAAAATTCTAAAAATAGTTGGTTGTGATTCTTTTGAGTTTATCCTTGCATGAGTTTAACTGATATATATTTGATATACTTGTCATGACACTCTGTATTTAGGTGTGCTTATTCTTTTCCTTGTGTATTTTGGACAAATAAAAAGGGGAGAAAGAATTATGAATTATGGGGGATTGAGAATTTGAATTATGGGGGAGATTGGAGAATTGATTTACTTGATTTGATTTATGTTTATCTCATTTCAAACTCGATACTTCATGAAGGTATTTGATTTGTTTATTGTGCGTAGTACTTTGATGATCATTTGGAAAGCACATTAAAGAAGCGCATGGATAACAAAGAGATTTCGAGATTTCAAAGTTGAAGATTTTGAAGAGAATTTGAAGACTTGCATATTTAGTATCTTTACGGTTTTTGGGTTGCATGTGAGGGTATTATATTTGTATAGGATTTTTATATTGATAATTCAGATTATTTTTATTTTGTACCAGCATAGACATAGGGGGAGATTTGAAAGGACATATTTTCAATACTCCCGAGGTTACATTGTGTATGTCATATGCCGCTACAATTGTTAAAGCAAGTTCATGATCATTTGTTCAAGACGACGGATTCGAATATCAAGTTTCTTCAACAACGGACATCTAGAGGATTGATTTTGGTAAGGAATGTGTTTAAGTTTCGTAAATGCTTTACTTTAGTATTGGGATATTTTTCCATTTTTTTTAATTAAAATGAGGCAATTTTTCTAAGCCAAAATAATTTTTGGAAGACCTGTAGGCGAGCTTTTTTAAAAAAAAATTGACCTTGTCATTCAAACGAAATATGCCTGTCATTCAAACTCCCAAAACATCTAGTTTTTGATTCACCAAAACATCCCAATTTTTTTGTGAATAATTAGTGGAACCCAAATACTTTTGTGGAAGTTTATCTTTATAGAGTGCCATTTTTACTACTGGATTGGTAGTTCTCGTGGAAGATGATTGCAGATGACTACGGTCATTGGGGATACTCGAGGCTATTCACTGTTGAAGGAAGAGTTGCGGTTATTGAGGTTCTTGCTGGAATCCTTGCTGATTTTAGGTTGCGGTCTATGTAGGTTTTCTATAGAAAATTCATTTCAGATTTCTCTATGTAATTATAAGTTGAGATTTGCATTATATAGTGAAATAAAAGTTTTTACCCGAAAGGGATTTTTTTCTAAAATTGTGCCATTCCCGGCATGCTTTAGTTACTTAATGATTTGAATCATTTAGATGCATGTTTGGGGTTTAAGAAGATAAAATTGGTTTAAATACATTGATTCTCATATTTGGAGCATAATAAATTTGGAAAAAGGTTGTCTTTAGATAAAACACACACAAAAAGGCCTTCTCAATAACCTTATTAATGTTAGATTATTGTTTTACTTTTCTAAGGGCATTGGTATGTTGTTTGGTTCCGAAGTTACTTAAATATTTGTATTTTTTTACCGCCTCTATTTCTATTTATATAGCATATCTCCATTTCTTAGTATTAGATATATTATATGTTGGAATTTATGGTAATTATTTAAGTTGATGAAAATAGATTTTGTTCAACTTTAGGGTTAATTATTATGGGATCTGCACGTCTTTTGAGATGGTTTGAAGGTATAACCCATTATCCTCCGTGAGGAGTATAACATGGTATGCTCATATGTATAAAACTATAAATTAATAAATGAGAAATTCTAGTATAAATTACTCACTTGGAACCTGGTATTTGGTTAAAGTCACATTTTAAATCTCTTGTTACACATAGGAAGAATGTGAAAAAAGGGTATAGTATATTATAACCCATCTTGGCTTAAAAGCTTGGTGCCCCTAGGATATCCCAACTCTATGAAGAAGGGAGGACCTACATGGGCTCGGATTAACTTCCAAACCCATCTAATCTGGCTCAACAGGTGATTGGGTCATGGGCCTTGGTTTGGGAAAACTATTAACTTTGGGGGCTAAATTTTATTGGACTTTTAATTTAATTTATGGGTTTTATTTTCTAGCCTAATTTATTACTTCAGTTTCTAATTATTTTATCTCGCCAGTTATGACTGTGGAGATATTTTATTTTAATAGTTTTATCCTAATAATTGGGACTATTGGAATATTTTCCAACCGTTCTTAACCACCAATTATTTATTATATATGGGTGACTTTAGTTTCATTTTTAATTATTAGTTTTTCTTGCAACTTTTGTTTGGGGTTGTCCCATTTTTATGTCCAAAAGTAGAGTTTTTTCCATTTTTGGTTCACCGCAAGACTTGTAACTTGGAGTGTTACTATTGTATGTTGTGAGTGTTGTATTGTGGGAGATCTTTGTCATTGAGTCCGTAGAGCACCAATGTGAGGCAAATATTATCTTAAGGTGAGAGTGTCCAATAGTTTCCTTAATCAAATATCATCTTAAGGTCAGAGTGAACTTCCACCAGGAAGTAAACCACTTGTATGCAAGTGGATATTCAAGAGAAATTTGAAAGTTATAGGTTAATTGAGAAATACAAAACTGGAATTGTAGCTAACGACTATAAGAAAATGGAAGGATTTGATTATTTTGAAACTTACTCATCTGTTACGAGAATAATATTCATTCGAATGTTAATAGCTATTGCAGCGTTACATAATCTTAAGATACATCAAATGAATGTAAAATTACCATCTTAAATGGCGAGTTAAACGAAGAGAAACATACGTAACAACCACAAGAGTTAAAAGTTCCATAAAAAGAAAGGAAGTGTGTAGACCTGTTAAATCCATTTATGGATTAAAACAAGCACCTAAACAATGGCATGGAAAATCTCACAACACAATAACATAAAATGGATTTAAAATTAATGAGTCTAATAAATGTGTTTACATTAAAAACACTACAAGTGATTATGTCATTGTTTGTCTTTATGTAGATCATATGCTTACTATTGGAAATAATAAAGATATCATTAAATCTACTAAGAGAATCTTGTCCAACTAATTGGATTTGAAAGATATGGGTATTGTTGATGTTATATTAGGAATTAAAATTTATAAAGCATCAGATAAACTCTCATTATATTGAAGAGATATTTGATAAGTTTGGTAAATGCAGTGATAACATTCTATAACACCTATTTATCCAAATATTCATTTATATAAAAATACTGTAAATGGTATATCTCAATTGGAATACTCTCGAATCATCAGTAGTTTAATGTACTCAGCCAGATATTACTTACTCAGTTAACAGAATGAGTAGGTATACAAGTAATCCCGGTGAAGACCATTGGAAAGCATAATAAGGTTTATTAGATATCTAAGATATATCATTAATAATGTATTTAACTACATCAAATATATATCTATATATATATATTCTTTTTGTTTATACTATATATACAAAAATGGCTAATGTTTTCTTATTGTCATTCTGAAAAGAAAATTTTAATCAATGAAAATAAATGTGGAAGGTATTGTAAAGATTAAAAGGAATCACCCAATGCAAATTTGACTTATATAGTAACTTTTCTTAATAAATGTTTTTTTCTTGAGTTGATTTATTACATGTGTGTATTACAATCTTGCACATGATATTTAAAGAAAATATGGGATGGTATATATTAACATTATTGCATTTGCACAAAAAATCTAATAGTTTATACTTGCTTCAAATATTGATTAATCCAACAACATTATTTTTTTTATTCTTGAAAAAGATCAAATGAAAAATCTTTGCTAGACATGATTGGGAACTATATACCGGGTATTAATATAACTCTTTCTGTAAGTATCCTTCTTACTCTTTGATCCTCTTAATTCATATCAATGTAGATATGTTTGATTTATATGTGTTTGAACAAATTTCTAGGTGAATTTATTTTTTTCTTTTTACTCAAAATTTTATCTTCTACACCAACCATTCCAAAATGTCGTCTATATGACCGTAAGCATGGCATTTAGACAATTGCAAATATATGTTAACAGAAGATCTACAAACAGCTCTTGCATCGCTCGGGTCAAAAATCTAATTTATGTATAAATGGTGTCTCTTAGTGTTGCTTTGCCACGTGACTTAAAACTCTATGTGCAATTAAGCGAAAATACACTCACCCTTATTAGGCTCAACCCCATTCACATGCCCCTCCATCTGATTCTAAAATGCAAACTCCTCTTTACCTTCCATCAAATTTAATGAACATTTTCGTCTGCACTTTTTTCTATTGGGCAAGACATGTGATACATTTGAACCACTTCAAATTCACAATTTTCGGACACTCATTATACAACATGCATATTTATCAAATCCATCACAGGTTGACCAACAATATTTTTGAAACACTTTACAGAAAATTGTAAATGCCCCATAAAATTAATAAAATGACTTGTAAAATGAGAATATGAGGAGAAAAATTATTCAAAAAATTTCTGAAGCACTAATATCAGAAAACATATGAAATCTTCACACAAATATGTATTCAAATCTATATGGTTAATAGGAATGAAAAAAAAAACTTTATGGTTAATAAATTGACCCAATTTCTTACCTCAGTAGACGGTGGTGGTGGCGGCGGCAAAATCCTTGAAAAACTCCTTTGTCTATTATACCAAAAATTCTTCACATCATTATCCGTCCTTCCGGGCAAATACGTCGCAATCCGCGACCATTTATTCCCAAACTTCACTTGAAGATCAATCACCACCCTCTCCTCCTCTGCCGAAAACTTCACCCGACTGCTTTGAAGTAAATAAAAGAAAAAAAAAACATCATATGCATTTTCAACAAATGTACACATGCACAAACTAAAATCAAGAAAACCCAGGGACGAAACCAGGATTTAATCTTTGGTATATATCAACAAAAAACTATAAAATTTTTGAAAAACAAAGAAAATATTTATTAAAAGGAATGTCAAAACTTTATCCGAATTGCACTTCGTGTGTCTTGAAATCATGAAATCCATCGATAATACCGAAACAATTTTTTTTTTTATAAAACTGTTTTTTGGTAACATTTTTTAGGAAATGTTTGATTTTTTATTTTTTCCAAATAGGTATTTTATAAAGTCATTTTGTATAAAGTGTTACAAAAAACATTTATATTCTATTTTTAAAAAGTCAACTTTTTTTAAATAACGAAATAATCTTTTTTTCTTAAAACTTTTTTACAAAACATGTGTTTTAAAATAAGTTATATCCAACTATTTTGTAATAAAAAAATAATGTATTGGAAAATTGTTTTTTTGGATACTTTTTACAACAAAAGTATATAAAAAACTATAGCTTGTTATCAAATTAGATGATAATAATATTTTAGAGGGGCAAAAGAGTCATTTACTTTCCCTTCTAATTAGTGCCAAATGTGTTATTAACGAATTTCATTACAAATGGTCCTCAAATATTAATATAAGAAACAATGACACAATTAAAAATAAAGAAGAATAAGTGCACTCCAAATTACAAATAACTTTAAAAAGTTTGTAGAATGTATTAATTAAATAAAGTAACTTGTGCGTGACAGAGGGAAAAAAACATACAAATGGCTTGCTTTATAGGAGGCTGTTTTTAATTTTATAGGATCAAATACCGAAAAGTCTCTCAAACATTTTTTTAATACCCATTTAGTCCAATCCTTTTATTTTGTACCAAAAAATCCCTTATTCTCATATCTTTAAAGGTGTGCGCCAGTGGTATGATAAAACTTTTTTGACATGGTGAAGAACTTAAAAAGGCCTGAACTAAACGTGTATTAAAAAAAGTTCGAAAGACTATTTGATATATGACTTTTTTTAAGCAGATAAAGAAGAAGAGGAGAAATTCATTAAATAATTAAGATGCTGGAGAAGTGGTTGGGAAAAAAAGGGCTCTCACTTTATAGGCGGATGAACTCAGTTATAAATTGAAGACGTGTTGTAGAATAAAACATAAATAACTATTCCATATTTTTAGACCTTATACTTTCGAAAGTGTACTCGTACTCATAGATACACACATATATCATAAAGCAGCAATAGAGAAATTCATATCTTTAGGGGGGGGGGGGGGGGGAGGGGAGCCAGGGGTGGCTTGGGGGTGGTGGTGTCCCAGCCCCCCCCCCCCCCCAAAAAAAAAGTAGTGTTAATTTATAAAATAAAATAAAATAAAAACAGTGTTAAAATATATATTCAGTCCGTCCAAAATAAAAATTCAGCGCATCCCTAATAGAATTTTTGATGATTTTTCTCAAAATAATTTAAATAATCTTAAGATAGTCTATTCTGACGCGAATTCCTGGATCCGCCACTGCCACTGGGAGCCCCTACGTGGCTTCGTGATCATCAATATCTATTTACATGTTACATATACAGTAAGATATATACCAACACACACATGCGTATATAAAACAAATTTGATAGAGATGGTGTGAAAACAATACTTTTTTAAGTTGGGTCGAAGTTTATTGAACCATCGGACGCGACAAGAATTTCCAGTACGTTGTAAGAGGCCTTTGGATCGAATGGAGCTTCAGTATCTGGGGCCATATTTGTTGACATGATTAATGAGCACCTCATCTTCTTCTGCTTTCCATGGCCCTTTTCTTATTTCTCCGATTTCACCAACTAACAATCTATTCGCTTCCATTCAATCACAAATGCATAGATTTTTGTATGCCTTTGTTTTTGTTTCGTCAAACCGACTACAAAAGCAAATATGTAACTCAGCCCTTACATATTTTAAAATCATTAAAACAAATAATTAAAACATGACATCTATATTATACCTCTAATACAGTTGTATTAGAGGTATAACTGCAATTTATTATCAACCCTTGCATCTCCCTTACGCAATTCGATGGACCTTACATCTTCGTTTTCCTTCCAAACGTCTGTTCCAAAGCAGACCTTATATATCCCTAATCCCCTCCAAACGTTGCATAGAATGGAATTTGTAAAGCTATCTCCAGCTTAATAAATATTTTTAATAAAAAATTGTTTTATTAGAAAAGAATATTTTTAATAAATTTAAAAAAAATGCATTGTTAAAATTTTTTATTTTAATATACAAATTATATATATTTAAAAAAAACTGTTTTAAAAAATAAAAGTTAGTATAACCGAAAAAATCTTTTTTTTTTTGCATTTTAAACAGTTTTAAGAAATACAAAAAATATTTTAAATATTGTAAAATTAAAAAAAATAATAAGTTTAAAAATAAGGGGTGCCACTAGCGCAGACCTTTAAAAATAAGATAATATTGAATAAATGGGTGTTTGAGGGACTAAATGGGATAAAAATAATAATAATAATAAAGAAATTCTTATTAAAATAGTTTTTTTTTACTTAAACAACTTTAAGAAATACAAAAAGTATTTTAACTGATTTAACAAAAAATGAAGTTTAAAAATAAGGGGTGTCGCTGGCGCGGACCTTTAAAAATAAGAGAATATTACGTAAATAGGTGTTTGAGGGACTAAATGAGTTAAACATAATAATTTTTTTTATTAGAATTGTTTTTTAACTTAACAATTTTAAGAAATAAAAAAACGGCTTTTCAATATTATAAATTTTTTTTAAAAAATAAGTTTAAAAATAAGGGGTGCCGCTGGCGTAGATCTTTAAAAATAAGAGAATATTGAGTAAATGAGTGTTTGGGAAACTAAATGAGTTAAAAATATATTTTTTTAAAAATTCTTATTAAAATAGTTTTGTTTTTAAAAAATATATTTTTATTGAAAATACGAATTTATATTTATTTGAAAAAAATTGTTTAAAAAAATAAAGTGCTAACTAGATAAATGAGGTGCCAACTATACAAATAAGGACAAATGAGGTTGCCAACTAGACAACCCGGTACTAGCTCCCGGGTTGTCTAGTATTATTCCATTAAATAGGGGTGCTGGTAAGGGTAGGGCCGTCTGAAGCAAAATCGGGGCCCTAGGCTAGAAATTAATATGGGACCCTTTTTTTATAAAAATTATTATATTATATTAAATATATGTTACATTTTCTCAATAATTGTTTTTATTAAATAGATTAATTAAAATTTATTTTTCTTTCTTTTTGAAATGGAAAATCATGAATTATATTTTTGTATTCAGGGTTTGCTACGATATTTTTTTCAATGGATAATATAGCTAACCCATTTAATCTTTCTTACGACATAGTCGATCTTCTAATTATTGCACATAAACAAGCAAATACTATTATAGAACAATAGAACCTGGTAACGCTGATGTATATTCAATCTGATTATCCAAACAACAAACTTCTCCAATTGAAAAAATATATTTTCACTTTCAATATGTCAACATTTAAAAACATATTAATAACATAATCATTTAAGTTTAAACAATTTCATAAGATAAAAGAGAGAAAAAAATTAAATAAAATATAATAACATTAACAATATAATATACATATAGTATATATATATATAACAAACCTTGTATGGGAGAAGTTTTATAGAGTCACCAGATCTTTTTTTAATGTGTTGTGCATATTCTTTTTTTTGTATATCAAGATAATCTTGCCAAGTTGAAATTTTTTGTAAAGAGTTTTTGTGCAAATAAAATTAAACGGAGAGAGAGAGAGAGAGAGAGAGAGAGAGAGAGAGAGAGAGAGAGAGAGAGAGAGAGAGATGAACATATGGTAGAGAGAGAGAGATATATATATGAAACGATTGGTACTTTAAAACAAAGATGAATGGGTTTAGTTAGTGGGTTATTTTTAATAGCCTTGAAAATAGGAAGTGTTTTTACTTTTTTCCATGGGTATATTTATTTATATATAATATAATAAACAATTATTAAACTTAGGGGCCCTTAAATATGGTGGGGCCCTAGGTGATGGGTAAGGGACCTTCTAGTTTTTAGTTTGAGCACTTTAGTTATGTTAAAATTTAACTCCTATATTATTGTCAAGTTAATTAGTAAGGGCACTTCTTTTAAAATTTTAAAACCCTAAAATATTCTTAAACTCTCAACTTCTCTCTCTTTCGGCTCTGAACTCTCGTCCCCATTTGTTCAAGACTCCATGGTCTCTCCTTTTCTTCTCTCTCTGTGTATACACACACACACACACACACACACACACACACACACACAATAGTTTTGTTTTTTTTTATTAAAAAGTTACCACAATCAATAAATCCCTCACTATACATGTGGGTACCTCGATTAACTATTCTGGCCCAGATGAGTAGCCCGATTAAGTTCGGTACAATGTCTAAAGGCCTCGTGCATAACTAATTCAGTTATGACCCATTCAACCCCTAAAATCTCTCAATAGATATTCTAGGGATCATGGGTTAACGTGGAGGAGTCCAATACCTCCATTCCCCGAGAAATAACATGTATATATTAAACCCTCAGCCCGGGGCAAAGGGCACGTAATTGTAAACACTCCCCCGGAGTAAAGAGAAATAAGAAACAAAGATCAGCACCGTGGATGTCGGCCATTTTATCGAACCACGTATATCTTGTGTCATGTGTGATTGTAGTTATTTTGTGTTCTTCATTTATTCTGCTGATCATATTTGCTTATTATTTTTGTGTTGAGATTTATTGTCAGCACAATTGGCGCCGTCTGTGGGAAGCGATTGTTTTTTCTTTGAAGAAAGCCTTCACCATCAAGAACCCAAAATGTCTGGTCATAGCGGTAATTCCCTTTAAGCAGGGGATATTCAAGAGCAACCCATTCCTCTAAGGGTTAGATCCGAAGTTCGACGTCCAAACCCAAGGCCTCGCCCAAAACGATAGGCCTCAGAAGAGAGCCAGGGACTAGCAAGGTCGACGCAAGTTTCGTAGCCGAGGAAGTCTTGTAGCAGAGGAAGGAGTCCAAGACATGGGCCTTAAAAAATCGAGGGACATAGGTCAGATGACGACTTATCCGAGCAACATCAATTAGCTCGCCGTTATAGGAGATCAGGCCGAGGGAGCGATGACATACGAAATTTGGTTCGAAGAGAAATGGACCAACACCCAGCGCATCGGTGTGTCAGGCCGACTAAAGAGCTGGCCAGGCGAGCTCTCAGGACCCAGATGAAATCCCCTTTCTCAAGGGAGATAGAAGAAGAAGAAGAAGAAGAAGAAGCCCCTAAGAAGTTCGCAATGCCTAGGTTTAAGATCTACGGTGGAAAGACCGACCCTATCGACCATGTTAGGAAGTATATGCAGCCTAGGAACCGTTGCAATCACAGGGACGCATTAATGTGCAAGATCTTTCTGATGAGCTTATACGATGTGGCTCAAAAGTGGTTTGAGAGACTACCTCATCGATCCATCAGGAGCTTTGAGTCCCTGGCAGAGCTCTTCACAACTCGCTTCATTACCAATATCTCCCACCCGAAGAGGATGGATTCTTTGTTGACAATAAAGAAAATCCCCCAGGAGAGCCTCAAGGACGACGCGAAGAGAAATTGGGAGCTATTCAAAGAGGTGGAGGACTGCTCGGAGCAGGTCTCCGTGGCGTCCTTTAAGATTGGTTTTGTAAAAGGAAAATAATCCCAAAGGGTGGTTTTCACAAACTTCCATTTTTAAACCAATTTTAGTTCATCCCTAAAATATGCAACTACGTGTCAATAGCACGTAACACAATAATTCAGGAAAAATCCCCGAAGGGCAAAACCTTTTATTTCTAGAATTTTGAAAAGTTTACAAGACCATTGACTTACATACAATCTGATAATCGCCCACAAGTGTAATGCACGGTGTCTTCATCAAACCTTCAAAGCAACGGCTAGAAATCTGTAGTGGTTCACGCGCAGCTATACCACAAGGTCCGCATCTCAAAAAACTCCATAGAGACTCTCTCCATAATAGCACGTAGCTCTCGATTGTAGAGATCTCCCCACAAAGGATGAACAGAAGAAAAGCAGTGTTCTTGAACACCAAAACAATTCACCAAAGCATATGGGGTGTTTGTGAATTGAAAATAGAAGGGGATTAAACCATAAACGAAGAAGTCAAAAGGGTTTTGCAGTTTCGCAGTTTTCTGTCTTTCAAAACGATGGGACTTCTTAATGAAAACGAAACCATTTAATGAGTATTTATACAAAATCGTGCCGCCTTGGTATATGAGCTCGTTCGAACGAGAAAGAGATCTTGCGCGAACGACATACGCGTGTCATTCAAGTGACATCGTGTGACAATGCAATGTCGTTTGAACGACAGAGCAAACTCGTTTGAATGACTATTACGTCAAAAAATATTATTTTTAATGTCCGCTCCAATACTTAGACAAAATACTCATTCTCATATTTTGACGAAAAAGTGCGCTCCAACACTTAGAAAATATTTTGTAAAAATATCCCAAAAGCTCTAAGTGTAAAGTTAAGGTATTAAAAACATAACCTTACCAAACTAAATTTTGGAGAGTCTTTTTGATGAAGAACTTGATATTCGGAGCTGTCTTTGATGCTTGAATGTTCTTCGACGGTGTAGCGGTATACGACATATTAAATTGATAACGGACTTATAAAATAATGTCCTTACAAATCTCCCCCTATGTCTATGTCGGTACATACATAAAAACATCTGAATTATCAATTACCAAAAAAGCCTATACAAATCTACCCACCCATGAATAAATTTTCTTAATCTCAAACTTTTCTTCAAAACTCTTCAACTTTAAATTTAAAAGATTTTCTCATCAGGGTGTGCAACATAATGATCTTCAATCTTTGTATCTACACACATGAGACAAAGCAAATACCTTCGTGACACATCAAGTTTGAAATGATATAAGAATAAATCAGTAATAAATGAAATCTCCCCAATGCAAACTCCCCCATAACATGATAATTCTTTATCCCCCTTTTTATGATGCCCTTAAACATCCATATCTAGCCTTCTTTCATTGTTTTGACTTCTCTTTCGTACCACTTGCATTTCGGGCCTAAAATTATGGAACGTGAAGTCGTTGAGGCAGATGTGGGACACTTGATGGAGATGATGAATGCATGATTCCCAGAATTTGGATTGAGACCATCGTATGAGATCGTGCAGAGACGTGTCAAATGTAGCGGCATACGACATATACAAATGTAAGATAACGGACATGAGAAATATGTCCTTACAAATCTCTCCCTATGTCTATGCGGGTACATACATAAAAAATCCGAATTATGCAAACTCCCCAAAACAAATGACATATAACATAATATCCCCATTAAACCCTCGAACTGAGAATACTAAATGACATGTCTTCAATAAAACTTCAAAATCTTCAAATCTTCAACATTCTAGAAACTCCCAAAGCTTTTCTCATCAGGGTGTGCAATCCAATAGATATCGACTTTGTACCTACACATATGAGATAAAGGAAATACCCGTGACACGCAACAATCTAATTTATAACGATATGCAAAGATCAAATATCAATTAAGTTTAAGCAAATCATATATAAATCATTCTCCCCCATAATTCATTCTCCCCATTTTTATGATGTCCCCAAATAGACAGATATGAGAAGCATAAATATGGAAAACGTCAAAAAAAAAGTTTTTTTTTTTAATTTTTCAAATTTTTACTCAAAATATAAAACAAAGAATCAAAGAATCTTCTATTTTTGAATTTTTCAAAATTTGTACATAATATATATGCAAAAAGAATTCACACCATGAAAGAACACAAAAACAACCAAGTTGATGATAGCGTAAATGTAGGGGTGTGAACACATTCGATAAGTAACTAAACTCAATCAATCACATGTGCACGATGCATACGTGTACTCTTAACGAATGAACATCAAAAGTATCCTTAGGTGTAAAAATTATTGAATTTAGATGACATCTTCTTAATCAAGTCAACAAATCAAAGTAAAAGTTATTTCCACACCAATAACGTCCAAAACTATTTAGCACTTTTTCCAGATTTTCAAGGACATGCAAACCCGTTTATATTTTCCAACCAAACTCCCTCAGATATATATATTTTTTTGAGGTGCTAAAAAATTCTCAAACTTTGGAGAATTGATGGTGAAACCTAATGGCCCATATTTGGCATGTATTTCTTTTTATTGCCTTCAAATTTTTTCGGGCTCCTTTAACCTCTTTGGACCCCGGATAATAAAATTCCTCAATTTTTTGGGTCTGTTTTAATGGTGGATTTAATTCAAAGGATAGATAATTACCTTTCGTAGCCCCTCCCCGTTTTTAAAATATCATACAGACTCACCAAAACGATTTTTACATGCACACCTTTCTTATCTAGTTTTATCACGCTTGGTTCGTTTTAAGGACATGATTGAAGTGAAAACACCCAACCAACACGTGATAAGACAAGTACAAAAATCAAACAAATCTGTGCATGTGTGCAATAAATGAAATCATGAGTCAAACATATAGGAAGTAACACTAAATTACATCTTAATGACTCCAAACATTATAAAGCATATTGATGACAAGATATATTGTCTCGAAACACTGTTAAATAGTCACATGAATAAATGGAATGAAATTGTGACTTGGCTATCTTAAATGCTCATCCATAAATGGTGTAAATACAAAAATCTTTTTGTTCTTTTCTAAATTTTTTATTAAATCTTCTTGATTTTTTTCAAATAATTTTATCAAAATAAAATCTTTTTGTATTTTTCAAATAAATTTATCAAAATAAAATCTAAAAGCAAAAATTTATACAAACAAGATACATACTAGCAATAGGCAAATAATGTCGACATGAAAATCATCCTATGCTAGTAAGCAAGTTAAACCTCAATCGTTAGGTGCGGAGGGGTTTTCAAAAGGTGGTAACAACTTATGAAAAACCTTCGTTAAATCTTGTGAAGTATTGACCAAAAACTTTACTTGCTCACCTAAATGTGCAAACTCCTTTCTTAAAAACTCCTTCTCTCCTAAATTTCTATTATACTTCTTCTTTTCAAGGTCTCGGTGTACAAATCTCTAAACGCTTTTTGGAGCTCACTTTCATCTCCACTTTCACTCTCGCATTTTTCTTGACTTGAAGAGCTCAAAACATCACTATCGCATTCATGAGCATAATTGTGGGACAAAGAGGGTGTGCTCACACAACTTGGAAAAGCAATAGACTTCTCACCACTAGTCTTATCATTCTCACTTTCACTACTATCACTAAGTGTGGCGGGTATGGCTACATTCTTTCCTTTCTTTCTAAGCCACGCCGGAAACTCAAATGACTTATGCCCCTTACCCCACATTCAAAACAAGTCACGTTCTCAAACTCCTCCTCTCACTCCTTATCCGAGTCACTCTCTTTTTCCCTCTCACTTCTTTCTTTGGCCTTTCCTTTCTTTTTATTTTTATCAAAAAATCTCTTTTCATTGAAAGAATTTTCTTTAGAAATTTTGAGAAACTTTTTTGAAATTTTTCGCAAATAAGGCCAAATCATCAACGTCTCCCTCATAATCAGACTCACAAACTTTTTCTTTCTTTTTCTTAAAATGATTTTTTAAAGCAACGCCTCTATCCTTAGCCTTAATGGTTTGGGGAAACATGTCAATCTCGTAGGTTTGAAGATCTCCTACAAGTTCTTCCAACTTAAGTGATTTCAAATTTCCCAAAGAGTTCAAAACAGTGACTTTACGAATAAAGCATTTTGGAAGAGATCTCGAAATCATTTTAACGACACGCGTGTTATCGATCACCTCACCCAAATTAAAACATGTGTTAACAATGTCCGACAAACGTGCATAAAAATCATCAAAGCATTCAGACTCAAACATGGTGATAGTCTCAAATTGGGTGGTCAAATTTTGTAACTTTGATTCTTTAACCGTGTTCGTACCCTCATGTGTCAGTTTCAAGACATCCTGTTGATACCAAAATTAATGTGCTGATGTGGACGAAGAAGATTAAGACACGTGTCAATCTACATGGCACAACAGCAGCGAGGAAGATCATTTCCCGACCAACCGTGTTTCTCTCCGAGAAACTCTATCACACCGAGGAACTCTATCATCCCGAGATACTCTAACTACTCCGAGGAACTCTTGATCAACAAGTAACTAAGGCGGTCCGAACTGCATCTCGGCCGTATCATTAATTATCAGACGGACAACTGTTCATCTATCCATTGTATTCTTGACGCACACGTTTCATTAAATGTATTACCCTTTCATATGTAAATCATTTAATGTATTGGACCTTTCATGTACAGCCTCAAGGCTATAAATACATTGTATCTCCCTCATTCAAAGGGACCGGAATTTCTTGAGAGAACTTGTAATCAAGAATTCTGCAAACACTCAGCAATAACATAACAGTGGACGTAGGCTTTATTCCTAGCCGAACCACTTTAAAAATCTTTGTCTTATTTATTTATCTGTGATTAAATAATTAGAGCGATCTAGTTTTTTTACATCAACAGATTGGCGCCGTCTGTGGGAAACGATTGTTATTATCGTTTTTCATAAAAATCATTTATCATCAATGGCTGATAATCCAGAATCCAGTAATCGAAATGTTGGAAATACTGGAAATCTTCCAAATCCATCTGCATCCCCATATCTGGCTGGGATTATGACGAATCTGGCTCAAGGACAAACCGCCATGCAAGAATCCATGAGGCAACTCATTGAAACTCTTCAGGGCGGTGCACCTACCTATTCAGGGCAAAGAAGTGATCATAGGCAATCGCAATCTAGACGCACTGGGTCATATCGCAATGAGGAGTCTAATGATTTCTCTTATCAACCTGGGCGAACTTCATCAATACGGGCTTCGGATACAGATCAACGTATCACTCTCTCTCCGGAAAGAACTAGCGCTTTGGAGAGGTTAAGTAGAGTATCTCCTTTCAGTCGGTTAGGACCAAGGAGGAACATGAGTCCACCTAGGGCTCCATCAAGAAGTTTTCGACCACCACCAGGTTTGAGAGAAGGATCTGCGCAATCGCGACCAACCACTCGTCGAGATAAATCTCAGGAAGCTACGTCAGAGCAATCAGTTGCTCGGACTAAACGGCCCGAGGAAGGGAATGAAGCATGGAAAGGTTCCATTCAACGATTGGAGGATAGACTGGGAGAAATGACTAAGGCAAGAAATCCCTTACAGAGAACTTTTGTTCAAGGAACACCTTTTGTGCAAGCCATTGTGGATTTCCCTACGCCGTCGAAATTCAAAGCACCCGTAGTGACTCCCAAGTACGATGGAAAGACAGATCCCGTACTTCATATAGAACAATACCAAGCTACTGCAGATATCTATGCTGTCCCCGACGAGATGAGGTGTAGAGCATTCTCGGGAACTCTTACTGGATCTGCACAGATATGGTACAATAATCTTCCTCGGGGTAAGATTTCAACTTTTGTTCAGTTAGCCGAGTTGTTTATTGGCAATTTTTGTTTTGGAGCAAAGCCGGTAAAGCGAGTAGCACACTTGCTAAGTGTTAGACAGAAATCAGGTGAAAGTACTAGAGATTACATAACTCGTTTCAATAACGAAAAGTTGGAAGTCATAGATTATGAAGAAAAGACAGCAATCACTGCTTTGATGAGTGGTTTGCTGCCTAACAAGCTGTATTACACTTTGGCTAAAGATCCACCTAAAAATATGTCGGAGTTGATGGCAAAGGCGGCCAAAATCATGAATGCCGAGGAGGCTATGGCTGCGAAGAAGAATATGGATAAAGAAGTTAAAGTGGAGGTCGACAATTCTAAGAAGAAAGATCAGAAAAGTAATGGTGGTGACAAATATTCCAAGAATAACAGGATGAAGTTGGAAGCCCTAAAGAAGTATGATAATTATACTCCATTGAAAGTGGGTATTAATCATGTTTTGGAAGAAATCAGGAATAACGAGGAAATCAAATGGCCAGAGAAACTGAAGACAGATCCCGACATGAGGAATAAGACCAAATATTGCGAATTTCACAAAGATCATGGCCATATGACCAAAAATTGTATAGCTCTTCAGAACGAGATTGAAACACTCATCCGAAGAGGAAAATTATCAAAGTACGTAGATCGCAGGAGTGAGAGGAAGAATGATGATAGAACTAGAGAGAGATCTAGATCTCCTCGTCGTGCAGAGGAGAAAAAGAGGAGGGACCATGAAGAGGATCCAGATGATGACCCCGATCTTCCCAAGAAGCCAAGGAAACCTGAACGAGAGGTATTTTCCATACGTTTTGGCTCATTTGATTGTAATGTTATTACAGGAGGAGATGCAGGAGGAGGAGACCTTACTGCAGAAAGAAAAGCTTATCTCGGAGAGGCTCAAGCTTGTTCATACATTCAGCGAATAAACCTGGCCGAGGATGATCGTCCGAGGAAAGTAAACAAAGAGAAGCTAGTGATTGGTTTTTCAAAAAATGACCTGGCAGGTGTTCTCTACCCTCATGATGATCCGCTGGTGATCAAAATGAGGATGAAGGATGTGGTCATTTCAAGGGTGTTAGTAGACAATGGTAGTTCAGCAGACATCATGTATTATTCATGCTTTGATAGCTTGAATTTAAAATTATCTCAGTTAGAACCTTATCACAGACCCCTTCTGGGTTTCGCTGGCGAGAAAGTTTTTCCACTTGGGACGATCAAGTTGGATATACTCATTGGAACTTGGCCTGCTTGTCGAACGGAAAGAATACGCTTTTTTTTAATGGATAAGAATGTGCAGTCCGCCTACAACATCATCATGGGAAGAGTTGGATTGAAGAAGTTCGAAGCAGTTCCATCTACAGTTCATCAATGTTTGAAATTCCCAACGAATTTTGGAGTAGGAATTATGAAAGGTGATCAAAAAGTAGCTCGGGAATGCTATTATTCGTCGGCCGAGCAAGAGGAACTTGAAGAGTTACAGAAAAAGACTACTACTTACCAAGTGGAGGAAAGCACAGAAATTGAAACTCTTGACCCTAGGGATGAATCTCAACTCGTAAAAGGACAGGTTGTGGAATCTACAGAAATTGTTATCCTGGACGACGAGCATCCTGAACGAATAACTCAGATAGGGTCGTCGTTGGATTTTTCAATAAAACAAGAGTTGATAACTTTCTTGAGAAACAGGAAGAATACTTTTGCTTGGAGTCATGAAGACATGCCAGGAATAGATCCAAACTTCTTATGTCATGAACTCAATGTGAATAAGGAGATCAAACCTGTGAAGCAAAGAAGAAGAGTGTTTAGTCCCGAGAAGAACCAGGCCATACAAGAGGAGGTCGAGAAACTCCAGAAAGCCCAATTTATTGAAGACGTGAAATATCCAGATTGGTTGGCGAATGTGGTGATGGTAAAGAAGAAGAACAACAAGTGGAGAATGTGTGTTGATTTTACTGATCTCAACAAAGCATGTCCAAAAGATCATTTTCCATTGCCCAGAATTGATCAACTAGTGGATGCTACTTCGGGACACGAGCTACTCAGCTTCATGGATGCTTATTCTGGCTACAATCAAATCAAAATGAAGCCTGAAGACAGGGAAAGTACTTCTTTTATTACCCCAAGGGGAACTTATTGTTATAATGTTATGCCTTTTGGTTTAAAAAATGCAGGTGCAACATATCAGCGGTTGATGAACAAGGTATTCACCGAACAAATCAGCCGCAATATGGAGGTCGATGTCGACGACATGCTCACCAAAAGCAAGAGAGCTGCAGATCATTTGGTTGACTTGAGTCAAACTTTTGATCAACGGGATAAATACCAGATGAAGCTTAACCCGACGAAATGTACCTTTGGAGTACGAGAAGGAATGTTCCTCGGATACATCGTCAACCAACGAGGTATTGAGGCAAATCCAGAAAAGATCAAAGCTCTTTTAGGGCTGCGATCCCCGACGACGAAGAAAGAAGTGCAAAGTCTTACCGGACGAGTTGCAGCACTCAACAGATTTGTATCCCGAGCAACTGATAAATGCCTCCCATTCTTCAAAACGCTACGAAAAAGTTTTGAGTGGACTGATGAATGTGAGAAAGCCTTTCAAGATCTGAAGAAGTATTTGGGAGCCCCACCATTGTTGTCTAGGCCAATAAATGGAGAGAAGCTGTACTTGTATTTGGCAGTATTAGAAAATGCAGTTAGCTCGGCATTGATCAGATTGGAGAATGGAGTCCAGAAGCCAATTTATTACACAAGCAAGGCCTTCCGAGGTGCGGAAATCAGATACCCAAAGCTGGAAAAATTGGCACTAGCATTAATTGAAGCAAGTAGAAGAATGAGACCATACTTCCAGGCCCATACCATCATTGTGTATACCGACATGCCGTTAAGACAAGCCCTTCACAAGCCAGAAAAATCAGGAAGATTGATGTATTGGGCAATAGAACTCGGTGAATATGATATTGTGTATGAACCCAGATCATCGTTGAAAGGGCAAGCCGTGGCAGATTTTATAGCAGAGTTCACATACCCTGATACCCCCGAGGAGCAAAAGATGCTTGCTGACCTACCTGTGGACGATACAGGATCGACAGACACAGATCCAAACCAACCAAGGTTGGTAAAAGGACTTGTGGATGTAGAAAAATCATCATATTTAAATCCCGACCAACTCCGGTTGGTGGAGGGGCACGAACAAATGATCGACGAGGAACGAAGGATACCCGGGGATGATGAAAGAAAACAGATGATATTTCACCGAGGAACTCTAACAGATAAGAAATTTGAAGACGAGTTACATACATGGAGATTATATGTAGATGGATCATCTTGCACGGCTGGTTGTGGAGCAGGGATTGTTTTAAATTCTCCAGATGATGTTGACATGGAGTACGCCTTGAGATTCCAATTCAAAGCTTCCAATAATGAAGCTGAATATGAGGCTATGATAGCAGGTTTTCATTTGGCGAAAGTTATGGAGGCACGTCAAGTAATTGTTTTCAGTGATTCTCAGTTAATTGTGAATCAAATGATGGGAATATATGCAGTGAAGGGAGAGTTAATGGTGAAGTACCATGCAAAAGTGATGGAATTGTTGAAAGAATTTGATGCTATTCAATTGGTGAGGATACCGAGAATGGAGAATGCCAGAGCAGACGCATTGGCCCGACTAGCGTCAGCTACGCGCACCGAGCTGCGAAGAACAATACCAATTGAAGTATTAGAAAGTTGGAGCATAGAAGAAGATCTGACGATGAAGATTATTACCCTTGATTTAGGACCATCTTGGATGGATCCTATCAGAGCATACATTGAAGAAGGAGTACTACCGGAGGACAAAATAGCTGCCAAGAAATTGAAGTATAAAGTTGCTCGGTATGTGTTAACTAATGGTGTTTTGTATAGGCGAGGAATTATGGCAGGTTTGCAGAGATGTGTGCATCCATCAGAAGTCAAAGAATTGATTGAAGAAATCCATGAAGGATCTTGTGGAGCTCATGTAGCAGGACGGACCCTACTGCAAAGGGTGATGACACAGGGATACTATTGGCCGACGATGAGAGCTGATTGTATAGCTTATGCTAAGAAGTGTGACAAGTGCCAACGTTTTTCTTCCATCCGAAGAACTCCACAGGCATTATTGACACCCATAACATCACCTTGGCCATTTGCCATGTGGGGGATTGATCTGGTTGGACCACTGCCGACGACCCGAGGAAGGTTCAAGTATCTCGTCGTGGCAGTAGACTATTTTACTAAGTGGGTGGAAGCTGAACCACTAATTGATATGACGTACGAGAAGGTGTATCAGTTCATATGGAAGAATATCATTTGTCGATATGGTCTCCCCCACGCTTTCATCACAGACCATGGAACACAATTTGATAATGAAGAATTTGCTGCCTATTGTCATCAGTCAAACGTCTTGAAGTTTCATTCAGCACCAGGCCATCCCCAAAGCAATGGGCAGACTGAAGTGACGAACATAACATTACTAAATGGGTTGAAGAAGAGGTTAAGTGAGGCTAAAGCAAATTGGATTAATGAGCTACAGTCAGTTTTGTGGGCTTACCGAACAACTCCCCGAGCAGCAACAGGAGAATCACCATATATGCTAGCATTTGGAAGTGAGGCTGTGATACCTGCCGAGTTGGGCCTACCAACACATAGGGTGTTAATTTCAATTCTCCGATCAGTGATTTGATGAGAAGGATGGATTTAGATATGCTCGAGGAAGTCAGAGAAGAGGCAGCCATTAGGAATGCTGCTTATCAACAACGAACAGCTCTGTTTTACAACAAGAGGGTAAAGAAATGTGATTTAAAAGAAGGGGATTATGTGCTAAAGAAGGTCATTCAGAAGCAGAATAAACTGGAAGCAAACTGGCATGGACCTTACCGAGTTACAGAGGTTGTTCGACCAGGAACTTACAGAATAGCAACTCTAGAAGGAGAGGAATTTAAAAATGCATGGAATGCTGAACACCTGCGCAAGTATTATCAATGATGTCCAATGTAAAGCATTTCTCTCATTATGAATAAAACGAAGATGTTTCACCAGTTTTCCTTTTGATGAAAGTTTTTCGGGGAATACTAGTGTAATACACTATACAACAAAAGTGCTCTAAGGAGCCAACAAATACAGCTCTTCGGAGCAAAAGTGCTCTAAGGAGCCAACAAATGCAGCTCTTCGGAGCAAAAGTGCTCTAAGGAGCCAACCTCCTTTGGTTAGGAGGACAGCTCTTCGGAGCAAAAGTGCTCTAAGGAGCCAACCTCCTTTGGTTAGGAGGACAGCTCTATTGAGCAAAAAGTGCTATAAGTAGCCAACCTCCTTTGGTTAGGAGGACATGCTCTACGGAGCCAAAAAAATGCTCTAAGGAGCCAAAAGCTTTAAGGAGCCAAAAAGTGTACACTAGCAGGATCAACCACGGTTGGTAAGATAAAAATATACTCTCATATTACAACTTATGTTGGTCGGGAGGTAATATTGTTACAATGAGTTCTTTGAAGAACAAAATGTTTATAAAATACACCAAGTATAGTTGGTCGGGGATATAAACCCAATAACTGTAGTTGGTCGGCGAGGACAACTTATTGATCTTAGTTGGTCGGACGCAATTTTATAATCAAACCAAGTATAGTTCGTCGGAGCTGTATTTAGTCGACAAACATTATTCACCCACCTTGGTTGGTTGGAAACAGTTTGAACATTTTTCTCATTACTTTATTATTAAGTGATCGAGAAACATTACTAATACTTGTAACCTTTTATTAAGTTACTTATTGAACAATAATACTGTTAGCTTTTTAATAGATACATAGATACATAAATGTGCTTGATAAAACAAAATTGGCAAACAGAAAATGAAAATCTTTTCATTAATCTGGAATAGATTACAAATTACAAAATTGTTACATGGACATTACTATTCTATTGGTTTTTTGCCCTGTGCTTTAGAAACAGGTTCCTCGCCGGCAGGAGGGTCTTCTAGGCAAAGGGGAGAATTGATGAAATTAACATCTCTGAGCATTCTGACGTTCATAACAGAAGGCGTATCCAAAAGATGCTCAGGACGAGATAATTCAGCTTGGGAATGAAGGCTATAATCACCAAGATATTTCGAAATTAGACTGCGAGGAATGGAGCGAGCTGGAATCCATGCCATATCCAATTTGAAAGGTGGTACAGGCAGGTCTAATAGTGATGGAGCATGATAGTCCCATAAAAAATGCCCTTGCTCCAACTTTAATACACCCAATGCATTTAACCATCCTTGCTTGTAACCTTCATTATTAGCATGTTCAATGCGAGCATCCAGATGAACGAGAGCTTCATTGTATCCTGCCATCCAGAATTCTCTTGGCTGTTTATGGAATTGGAAGGTTAATCTATCCAATTGTTCATGAAGGCTTTTGGTAAAGAGATCTTTGTTATGCAAGGCAGATTTCGTTGATGCCAGCTGATCTTCCAGAGACAGATTTTTATTGGACATTTCAGTCAGAGCACGGTCTTTTACTTTCAACTGGAATGCTTGAGTTTCCAGAATAGACTGAGTGCGAGCTTCCTCAACATTTTGGCTGACTCTTCCTCGCCCCCGAGAACCTCTTCCTCGTCCCCGAGCAGTTCCAGAAATGGCAGATCTTCTTAAGTCCTCCAGCTCTTGCCTCAGTTTGGCATTTTCGACCTCTAAGAACGAGAAGCCTTCATCAGTGACTGGTATTAATGCAGTAGAGGATGAAGCAGCAGATTCATACTGAGCTAATTTCTTCTGCAAATTGTTATTTTCTTGCTCCAGGATCTCAGCGATTTGTCTACAGGCTTCAATTTCACCTTTTAGGGTCCTCTCCCTGACGTCATACCCAGCAATGATCTTCTTGTGGCCTGTTTCTGAAGAGAGCTGCTGGTATCTATTTTCATAATCTTCATGTAATAAAGCCATTGATTCGTTATGTTGATTTTGAAGATCCTTTAAGGAATCATGAAGCTCTTCAATCAACTCATAGTAAGCGACATTGTTGGCCACTGCTCGGTCGAGTAAAGCTTTCAAGTATTGATAAGCTTCAATAGCCTGCTCTGAAGCACCGTGACCAAGGATATCAATAATTTCCGATGTACTAAGATCTGTATGACCAGCCTTATAGTATTGATGACATTGCTGCATCAGCTCGGTATCATGAGAAGAGATCAATTCCATTCTAGCAACAAACTAATGACAAGAAAAAGACAACAATCAACAAAAACAAGTTATCAGCAACAGAGATGAGCAAAGATATATTTTATTAGATCATCAAAAAGTTACATCGTTCGATTACAAGGAAATACAGAAAGGCTGCCGAACAACTTCACACCTTTTCCTTGTCCCCCAAGACTTTCTCGGGAGGCTGGGACGAGGAGCTCGGTTGCTCGGTGATAACTACAGCTTGATCGGTAGGAGTCTTCTCAGGAGGAGGAGGCATGGAGGAAATGTCCTCGGTGGCAGATGGTTGAGAGGCAGAAACTTGATCACCCATAGCCATGGAAGATTCATCTGAAGCAGGTTCATCTTCTTCTTCTTCCACAATTGGTGGAGGAGGACCAGGGAGATGCCGTTGGAATAGCTCAGAATCATCTTGGACTTTTAGCTCTTGCAGAGCAGCTACCCAACCATCATAGAAGTATTTCAACTCCCCATATTGGACTTGGGACGTCATTGCAGCTATCCCTCTCTCCCATCCTTTCTCCCAACCAACACTGAAATGTTTCTTGATTGCAACTTTTCTCCTCGATTTCTCCGAGGAGAGCTTCACCTCCAGTTCCTCTTTCTTAACCTTAATATCTTGCAGAGTAGATATTTCTTCTTCTGCCTTCTTCAATTTATCATCAGATTCCTGATGTTTAACTTCCAAATCTTTAATTTTCTCCTCCAAAGTCTTGGAGGTTTCAGCCATCTTCATCTTATCAGCCTCAGCCACAGCCAATTTTTTCTCCCAAACAATTTTCTCCTCGATGTACTGTTGGTGAGATTCCTTCACAGATTGGGTTAAACCCAACAGAGCATCGTCAACATCGGACGAGGAAGTGGAAGCTTTAATAACTTGATCTTTCTTCACGATGGTATTGAAGCAGTTCACCAGCTGAAAGATAAGAAAAACAATAGAGTCAACACAAATACAAGAATTCAAGAAAAAGAAAGAAAGATCAAAGGTATGAGAAATTTACTGAAGAAAGATGACGAGCAGCTAGGGATGTCAGTGTATCCCTAGGAATTTTTTCATCAACCCCGAGAACCTCGGGTATAACTGAGCTCATTGAAGAACTCAGAAGAAGGATGTTTGAAACACTACTACCACCAGCGGGTAGAGAAGATGCAGTTCCAGCAAGATTAACTGAGGATGATTTCCTCAATCTCTTCAAAGGACGGTCAGCAGCATCAACCAAGGAAGAAGTCTTGGTCGGAGAGATGACAATTACATCAGCAGGAGCATTTTTCTTGCTCGGGGCCACTGGGGGCTTCTCGGCAACTTTGGAGGAACCAGCATCTACTTTTTTAGTCCCCTCTGGGACATCAATTTTGCTTTTCTGGGCTCCAACAGCAGAAGAAATTTCACCAAATAGAGCAGGAGGAGCTCTTTTCTTGCCCATTCTCTGAGATAGGGGGATATGAGAATCTGAAGATGAACTTTCTGGTGTTGAAGCTGGTTCAATAGGGCGAGCAGTATAAGAGGTTGTGTAACTCTTATACTGTAGTAAATATGAAGCAGATCTAATATGCTCGTCAGCAATGGTCTTATGAAAATTCCAGATAAGTTTCAAATGCTTGATATTCACTTCTGACTCTTTTGGAGTTTTTCTTTTGCTATCAACTGCAAACAAATACATAATAGAATATCAGTCATACATTTTGTCAAACAGGATGAAAGCATAATTTCATAAGTAAAATAAAATGAAAAATAAACCTATCCCATTGCCGTATGGGGGGCATCTGGGACCGTTGTATACTTCATTCCCAGATAAAGGCGCATGTTGCCAATTTTTTATGACCAACCCATGCTCAAAATAATCCCTATTTGAGTCAGGGAGATTAACTACAAGAGCCCTATTCAAATACCTAGTTTTCAAATAATAAATATTATCTAGAACGGCCCATTTATAACAAAACATAATTTCAGGGATCCCAATACGAGTCCCATGAGTTAAATTTAATTTGTGCACCCCGTTAATTATTCTCCATGAATTGGGGGCTATTTTTGCAGGAACAAGATCAAAATATTGACAAAACTCAAGGCATAATGGGTTTGGTGGAAAGGAAAAACCGCATTCAGCAACAAAAAGACTGGGGAACCAATGTCCCTCAGCCAATCGAAAGTAATCTAAAGGCTCAGAAAGAACCTCTAGAGTTACCCACGAAGGAATGGAAAAATCAGAACGGAATTTCTCAACAGATTCCACAATATAAACCATATTGAATAAAAGAGATACAGAAGAAAGAAAGAAGATCTTACAGAAAGAAAGGAGATGTGTTGACAACGAACGGAAACAAAGATGAACGCACAAGAGAAGAAGAGAAGAGAAAGCTTGAATGCAGAGAATGAAAAACGTAGACGACGGTATGGTTACCAAAGAAGTTTAAATACTTTGCATTGGGAAGCGGCGAAAGAAATGATTACCAAAAAGAAATTACTAAACTTCCGGCGGCTAAAAGGACAAAATTTGCACGAATATCAAAGCGCTTATCAAAAAGGCGGAAACTGCGAAATAAGAAGGAAATTTGAATACAATGTTCCTAAAACCCGGGAAGTACATTTAATATTGCCATATACCAAGTAAGAATGTTCCATACTCTTCAAAGTTCAAAATATGAAACAATGGGGGCTTCTGTTGATACCAAAATTAATGTGCTGATGTGGACGAAGAAGATTAAGACACGTGTCAATCTACATGGCACAACAGCAGCGAGGAAGATCATTTCCCGACCAACCGTGTTTCTCTCCGAGAAACTCTATCACACCGAGGAACTCTATCATCCCGAGATACTCTAACTACTCCGAGGAACTCTTGATCAACAAGCAACTAAGGCGGTCCGAACTGCATCTCGGCCGTATCATTAATTATCAGACGGACAACTATTCATCTATCCATTGTATTCTTGACGCACACGTTGCATTAAATGTATTACCCTTTCATATGTAAATCATTTAATGTATTGGACCTTTCATGTACAGCCTCAAGGCTATAAATACATTGTATCTCCCTCATTCAAAGGGACCGGAATTTCTTGAGAGAACTTGTAATCAAGAATTCTGCAAACACTCAGCAATAACATAACAGTGGACGTAGGCTTTATTCCTAGCCGAACCACTTTAAAAATCTTTGTCTTATTTATTTATCTGTGATTAAATAATTAGAGCGATCTAGTTTTTTACATCAACACATCCCATACCTCTTTAGACGTGGTGAACATCATAATTTGGCGGAACTCATCGGGAGTGACAGCTCCAGAAATAGCACTCAGACCACGAGAATTAAAATTAGACATTTTAAAATCATCTTGAGTCCAGGCTGACACAGGTTTTAAAGAGGTGATATTATCAATGGTGACTGTGGGAGGTGTCCACCCAATTTCACAAAGCAACTAAACACGCTCGTCAATGGATTTTAAACAAGATTTCATACGAGCTTTCCAGTAGGCATAATTAGACCCGTAAAAAATTGGCATCATATTAAATGAATGTTCCATTGGAAAAAATGCGAATAAACACAAAATAGATTTTATAAAAAAATCAATATCACACTATTTTGCGGAAAATAGGAATACGTGATGAAATAGCGCAACCCGCTCTGATACCAATTTGAAAAGTGCGAAAACGCGGTGTGTGATATCTAATAAAAAATTATTCGCAAGTTTCCAAGTAAACCATTTTTTAATTAGAGTCTATTTTTGAACCAAATAAATATAGCCCCTAAACATGCGTTAAAATTAAGAAGATATTTAATTGAACACAGTATTTCAATTAAATCATCAAAACATGCATCTAGATGATTTATCAAATAACATAAAGTATGTGACACAACATATCAGGAAAAATTCCCGTAGGGCAAAACCATATTATTTTAAGTATAATTTGTAAAGAACGGTTACACGGATTATAATGAAAATAAGTGTGACATACGAAATACCCGCAGGTGTCGGTTTCGATATCGTCAGCTGGAATCTCCCGCAAGAATTCCAGATGGGCAGCAATGAAGAAGATACCGACTTCTCCACAAAATACTCCTCAATGAGTAGAATAGATCATTTCAAGGTTTATGTTTTGCACATGTAAATGGAAGAGAAGTGTGCATTTATAAGGGAAGATTAAAGCTCAAAAAACATCTTTAGGAAAACATAGAGGAAGAAGGGCCGGATTTTTCTTAGCATGTTTCAAAAGTGGTTTAAAGTGGTGACAGCATTTGACACAAAAATCATGCCAGCAACAGGTACCCTGAATCGGTTCGGTTGTACCGCAAACTGGTTCGCCCCCCGAACCGGTTTGGCCTGGGTTCGTTAAAATCGTTGGAACATGGGGCTGAACACTTAGCATTTTTCATGGATTTTTCTTGGATTTTCAAAGGGCCATAACTTCTTCACCGTAGCTCGGATTGAGGTCTCGTTTCTTCCAATATCTTTGTTGCGGCGAGCTCTTCAACTTTCCAGTTGACTAGACCTTTGGACAGTGGCTATAAAATTACCAAAATTCCCTTGAACATCCATATCTAGCCTTCTTTCACTGTTTTAACTTCTCTTTCGTACCACTTGCATTCCGGGCCTAAAATTATGGAACGTGAAGTCGTTGAGGCAGATGTGGGACACTTGATGGAGATGATGAATGCATGATTCTCGAAATTCGGATTGAGACCGTCGTATGAGATCGTGCAGAGACGTGCCAAATGTAGCGGCGTACGACATATACAAATGTAAGATAACGAACATGAGAAATATATCTTTACATATAAAGCACATGGATGAATTGACCTATTGTCACAAAACACTATCAAATAGTCACATGGATAAATGGAATGAAATTGTGACTTGGTCATCCTAAGTGTTCATCCATAAATGGTGCAAACAAAATACAAAACTCTTTTTGGATTTTTAAAAAAATTTATCTAAATAAAATCTTTTAGTATTTTTCAAAATTTGCCAAAAGAAAAAATTTATACAAAAATTACTTGTCACAACGCTAGCAAACATAAATATCATGAAAGAAAAAACTACCGTATGACAAACATGCGAACACAATCATCTTTATAATATAGCAAGAGAAGAATCATGTGCAAGAAAACGGGAATCAACAAGTCTACCATCTAGTGCCTTTAAAAGTGATTTCCTAACCCCAAACATATGTGAAATGACGTGTGGGGGCTTTAGGAACCACATGAACACTGGACGAAAACTTCTTAGGACTTCTTCCAAGATCAAAACATAACCTCCCAAGGTGACCTTTCCTACCACAATATGAACATGTGTAAACAGGTGGAATAACGCCTATGGGTTGGCCTTGTTTGATGTCCTTAGGAATGGTTGACCCTCTAAAACAAATAATGGTTTTGGCTTTAGCAACAGAAGCATTAGGACATGAAGATCTATTACCACCACTATCAAACCTACTTGAGTCTGTCAAATTATTTTTCAACTTCAAAATTTTTTCTCAAGCAAAGAATTAGACTCTTCCAAAGACAGGGATTTCTTTTTCAAATTTTCAATTAAACTTGATAGTTTATCTCGTTCCCCCTCAATTAAAACAAACTTATCCCTAAGAGTCTTTTCACGTGCCGTAAATCATCGATTAATATTTTATCCTCGATGGCACAAACCAGAACCCTATTATTTTTTAAGACCTCCAATTCCTTCTCTAAAACTAGGACTCTCTCATCACTCTCCTTTTTGGCAATTTTTAAAGAATCAAAATCAATACACAAATTATCAAAGTGCTCATGACAAATATCACTTTGAGTTTGAAACACTTGCAAATATTCATTCTTACTTTTAAAGAGAGAATTTTCTTTTTTCAACACTTTAATTCTTTTGCAAAGTTTCAAATTCAAACTTTAAAATTTTTATCATAGTCATGAACTTTAACAAACTCATCTCAATTAACACAGTCAACAACATAAGGATCCATCGATTAAAACAAATCCGGAGACGAACGCAAATAACCACAAAAAAAATGCACTACAAGATCTACATTGTAAATTAGTGCAACAAGCTCTGATACCAATTTGTAAAGAGAAAATAATCCCAAAGGGTGGTTTTCACAAACTTCCAATTTCAAATCAATTTTAGTTCATTCCTAAAACATGCAACTACGTGTCAATACAAATAAGATATAGCATGCGACACAATAATTCAGGAAAAATTCCCGAAGGGAAAAACCTTTTATTTCTAGAACTTTGAAAAGTTTACAAGACCATTGACTTACATAAAACCTGATAATCTCCCACAATTGTAACACGATGTCTTCGTCAAACCTTCAAAGCAACGGCTATAAATCTTTAGTGGTTCACGCGCAGCTATACCACAAGGACCGCAACCCAAAAAACTCCGTAGAGACTCCCTCCACAATAGCATCCAACTCTTGGTTGTAGAGATCTCCACATAAAGGATGAACAGGAGAAAAGCAGTGTTCTTGAATACCAAAACAATTTACCAAAGCATATGGAAATTGAAAACAAAAAGGTATTAAGCCCTAAACGAAGAAGTCAAAAGGATTCTGCAGTTTCGCAGTTTTCTGTCTTTCAAAACGCTGGGACTTCTCAATGAAAACAAAACCATTTAATGAGTATTTATACAAAATTGTGCCGCCTCGGTATACGATCTCATTCAAACGAGAAAGAGATCTCGCGCGAACAACATACGCGTGTCATTCACATGACAATGCAATGTCGTTCCAACGACAGAGAAAAGTCGTTTGAATGACTGTTATGTCAAAAAATATTATTTTTAATGTACGCTCCAATACTTAGAAAAAATACTCATTCTCAAATTCTGACGAAAAAGTCCGCTCCAACACTTAGAAAATATTTTGTAAAAATATCCCAAAAGCTCTATGTGTATAAAGTTAAGGTATTAAAAAGATAACCTTACCAAAGTAAACTTTGCGTAGTCTTTTTGATAAAGAACTTGATATTCGGATCCGTCTTTGATGCTTGAATGTTCTAGAATTACTTACATGACCAACTTACACTTGAGCCGATATAAGCATGCACTAGAGAAACTTTTAAAGTCGCGTCAAGTTTTTAGCGCCGTTGCTGACGATTTGGTAGGCATTTAGGTTAGGTCGAATTAATAAAAAATTTAACTCTAATTCTTAAAAAAAGGCCCAAAAAAATCATAAAATCAAAAATTCAAAAAAATTCAAATAAAATTATATATAATCTTTTAAATCCTTACACGTAATCTCCTCAATCCACTCCTACCAGAATTCACGCGAATCCCGTTGTTGAGTACGATCGTGATAGCCCACACCCCCAAATGCTTTACATTTTGGGGTTCCACCTGGTACACCGCCCAATTCCATCATGAGTTCCCCGCTCACACACCTAGTGAGTCCAACGAGGAATTTGAATCGTTAAGAGAGAGCGCAATATCAGATCACGTTAGTTACGGTACGGGTGAGGTTGAGTTACCATATCTCCTTATATGAGACCTCTTATATCCCAAGCGAACCCTCAATCTGGGATGCATTATATTCATGTATAATGCAGGGCAATTCCTTTTTTGCATGGGTGAGTTACCAGATTCTTCCCACCTTCCCTGACTTGGAGTCAGAAAAATCATACCTCCACATCCGCGCGTTCAAAGAGGCGTGTGAAACTTTTAGCGATCAAACGTTCACCCAAAACATCAATCGTCTAAAACGTTTTTACTTCTCCCTGAAGGACAAGTCCAAGACTTGGCTATGGTATTTGGCACCAAACTCTATAGGAACAAGGAGATATCTGCAAGCTAAGTTTATCTTGAAATTATTTCCCCCACATCGAACCAACCCCATAAAAGCTCAAATTCAAATGTTTAAATAACATGATATTGAGCCTTTAGATAAATGTTGTGATCGGTTTAACAAGTTTCTTAATATGTGACCACACCATGGATTTGATACGTGGAGACTTATCTCCTTTATTCATCACACGCTCAAATTATGTTCCAAATAACTCGTGGAAACTATGTGCCAAGGGCAATTTATAATGTTGGATGAGGACAATGCCAAGGCTAATCTTAAGTATTTCGCTGAGACTACTTAAGTGTGGGACACATCCGATCCAAATGCCCAAACCTAGCCTTATCAAATGTCCACACTTCTTTAAGTGTCTGGACACTATCAGTTAGACAGTGAAGACGACTTGAAACTTCAAATCAACCATCTTGTTAAAAGAATGGAAGATGTAGTCGAATCCCGAGGAAGAGAAACATCCATCTCCACTTGAGAAGAGATAGAGGAGATGTGCAGTATTTACGAGACGGGGCACTCAATGAAGGAATGCTCAACGATACCTGCCTACAAAGTTATGCTTCAAGATAAAGTGGAAACAGCATGAGATTTTAAGGGTAATTTTAATTCCCTTCACGAGAATTCTTATAAACCTTCGTAGAACCATCCCGGTTTTAGTTGTGGGTACCAACATGTTATGTTGAATCCTAATTCACACATTGCCCCTCCTCCACCACCGCCTCGACATCTCAAACAAGCTACACACATGCAAGCAGGGCATCCAACAACTTATATAACCCCATCACGGAGAAATATCAAGTTTACTTTGAACCAATTTATGCAAGCTCAATCGACAACCAATGCTCAAAATGCCAGAATGTTTGCCAAAATAAATGAGAATATTTCTAGATTGCAATATTCCTTGAGTGTCCAAGAGAAGGGTAAGTTTCCCGCCCAGGGCCAAAAACCCCCTCATGGTCAAAACTATGTTATCTCTAACCTCGATAAGTATCAAGAGCAATGTAGTGAGGTAACCACTCTATGTAGTGGGAGAGTCATTGACTTGTTACCTCCTCCACACGACAAGAAAAATGACAAGGAGATTTCTCCCGACACAAAAGAGGCCGAAAATGTCCCTTTGAGAAAGAGTGATAATAATGACACAGTTAGGCCCAAGGTGGTTTTAAAACTTCCCATTGCTACTCAACACCCTCAACGGTTGGTCTCTCACTCCAAAGAGACCTCCCGTGACCACGTCCTAGACGCTATCTAGAAATTAAATGTTAATTTATCTTTTCTCGAGACCATAAAGCAAATTCCCACTTACGCTAAGTTTCTAAAGGACTTACTCACGGTGAAACATAAGCTAAATGTAAACAAAAATATATTCTTAGCACAGAACGTCAGTGCAGTACTGATGAGTGACCTTCCACCAAAATTTAAAGATTCGGGTGCCCTAACCATTTCGTGCATCATGGGGAAGGACCAAATTGAGAGAGAATCAATGGATCAAGTGGCGAGTGTTAACATTATCCCCTACTCCATCTATAAACAATTAGAATTTGGGGAGCTTAAGCCCATAAAGATAACTCTCTAGTTAGCGAATCATTCTGTGAAGATACCTCCGAGGATTGCTGAGGATGTGATCATCCAAGTTGACACTTTCTACTTACTGGTGGATTTTGACATTTGGGAAAAGGAACCCTCCTCTCTCTCGAGTAACCATGTTCCCATGATACTTGGCCACCCATTCTTAACTACATCTAATGCACTGATTAACACACCCAACAGGAAAATGCAACTCACATTCAGGAAACTGACTCTTGAAACAAACATCTTCAACATCACCAAGTACGAGGGTGATGAAGGCAAATTATGAGAAATGGATCTTATGGACGAGACAATACATGAGCTCGTTGAGAGGAATCACATGAGAGAGCCGTTAGGGGTTTGTTTTGTTACCTAAAGGGAGATAGATAATTCTGACATCGAGCGAGAGGTAGAAGATGTGTGTTTAGTGACTGCAATTGAGAGAGAGAGGGTACACGGAGTCATGAATGAGAGAGAGAGTCGTGATGAGAGTATGAGAAAGGATTTGGAGGTCGAGCAAGAAGAGAGTTAGGGGATATGAGCCTAGAGGACTTTGAGAAAGAATTCAGGCCATTGGATGAGAGCCTCACTATTGAAGTCCAAACTTTATTGGACTCATTTAGCCACTTAGAAGAGAATGAATGGAAAGATAGGATATATTAATTGCTTCTTCGTGACCAACCACCCATGCCACTTGAGTTCTCGAATGTGATCGAGGGAAGACAAGTGTTTTGTCTGATTTAGAGCACGACACATGTGTTTTTTAACCTCTGGGGAATCTAGGTTTAACATGTCCTTCAAATTTTCATAGAGATGTTCCCTTCAAGTCGGGACAAGTATGTTGCGATTCGATTGGGAACCACAAAGGTATCACTCACGTTATCATTACGAACCTCAAGGTGTTCCCCTTATATATGGGGCCGATACCCACTTGTTTCGATTATTGGTTTACGATGCGAGGAAGAGGGAGACAAGGAGATCATCGGACCCCGTGCGTGGGGTCGAATGAGTTTTTACAAGGGAGAGAGAGGTCATCACACCCCCTACGTGTATGGGGTGATCCATGTGTATATTAGTGAGTAAATTTAGTTTTAGGATAGTTTAGACGTCCGTAGAGGTCATGAGTTAGGAAAGTTTTGAGCACCACGTTGGGTTTCCATGCACGGGAGTACGCACGCACATTTCGAGAATGAGGTTGAGGTGTCCCGAGGTCCCGAGTGTTTAGGGAGTCTTGATATACTTTATAGAGAAGACATTGAGGGTTAGAACACTTAGAATGGAAAAAATATGGCTTATTTGAAGTTTAAGGTATCGAGTTTGGCCGAATCGCAGGCCGAACCGGTTCGCCTACACACTCGAACCGGTTCGAATGACCTGATGACAGATTCTCCCCCTAGTTGTGTTTTCCCACCAAATTCAGTCACTCTTTTCCTCTTTTCACCCGTGATCCAACACCACTGGCCCTTAAAATTAGCTCATCTGTTGTGATGTTTTGTTGCTCCTTCTTTATGTAGTTATTTTATGCTTTATCGTTTCATCATTGCAAGAACTATGTAATTTATCCTTTACCGCCTTGTAATAAATTGTAGCGAAAATGAAAAATTTGCATTTTAAATATTTGGTTGTTTTATTCTTTCACTTATTATTTTTTCTTATTTATCTTTTAGTCCTTTTGATTGAGGACAATGCAAAAGTCTAAGTTATGGGGGTGACAAGTGCATATTTCTAAAACTTTACAAATTTTTAAAATGCCCAAAAATAAAAAAAAGTAGAAAATTTCAAAAATCCCCCCCCCCCACACACACACACAAAAAAAAATGAAAATCTCCGAAAAAGTCAAATATATTTTACTTCAAAATAAATAAAAAGTGAAATTCAAAACCTTCAAAAAGGTCGCAAAATTTTGTTTAGAGTCTCAATTTGAAAAATTTTAAGTACTAAGAAGAAATTGACCAAAGATGGAAATTAAACGAAAGTTGATTTAACGAATAAGTGGGAAGATTAATAAACCCGGTCAGACTTGGAGCCTATCATTATTTTTCGAGAAATTAAATCAATCATAGTTATAATTAACTCAATGTTCGATTCAGTTTTAATTAAGTTGTTGAAGATCTCGAATTTTTATTTTGATCAGTTACGGGAAACGAGTGAAATGTTGTCTTGAAAAATGCGCTAAAATATCTCTAAATTAATTATAATCTCAAGACGCATATAGTAAAATAATGAGTAATTCGAATATATGAAGTTAGGCCATCGTTTGTTACCCAAAAATAGTAGCCATAAAAACGTGTGAAAAAATATCCCTTTTTGCTAACCCAATTGAGCCAAATAAATTTCTCAATTTCGTTTGATAACCCCAAAAACCCATTTAGCCCGGAGTTGTGAAAATCAGAAAATTCATCTGGCAAGTCCAAATGGTGCAATAAAGAGGGGTAATAAAAAAATATAAGAAAAATGAGCAACAAAAAAAAGAAAACAAAAAAAATTAGAAAAAGAAAAGAAAGAGAAAAAGCCCGAAAAAGCTCCAAAGGACATAGTAAGCACAACTTTCCAACTCCGAAATTTCCTAACAATTTCTATATTTTCCAATACAACTTACAGCCCGAAAAAGTCCTAACTGAATCCGAATAACAAAATTAATTACCGCGTGGAGAGCCTCAGACACGAAAAGATAATAAAAGATATTGATTGGTGTGAATAAGAACCAATTTTTTTCGTATTCCGATGATGAGATCATTTCACCACAAAAATTCCGTCTTTCAAATTTGTGTGCATGAATTTGTGTTCCATTATATTTACTCTTATAAATCACGCATACCGAGAGAAATAGCCACATTCCGAGTGATTCGTTTGTGAATGTATCCATGAGAATTGAATCAAAATGAATTTTTAGGAAGTAACATACTGATCAATCGATGGAAGTTAGCAGTTTTATTTTCGACTTCGCGGACACACACTACGATTTGAGACTATTACATATAAATTTAAGATGACTATTTTTGTGGAATTTAAATCGTACAACTTTTGAGTATTTTAATTTTTTTTCTTTGAGTCGAAGAACGTAGGTGTTTAATAGCTTGTTGCATACGTTAAATGCAATCGATTGTCTGCAAAAAATGTAGTCTATCCCAATAAAGTTTTTGTGAGTTCCTTAACCCATACTCTTATTCTTTTTCATTGATAGTGATGATCAAAGTTCTAACTTAGGGGGGTATGATTCGGTGTAAACATTTCATATTTATCCTCGTAATTTAGGCATTTTTAGTATCCCGTGTAATTTAATTGAACCGAATTTATCTTATAATCATGCTAATGACCCTATTTGGCAAGTACATCTTGTTTTGTGCATTTATCATATGTTTTACAGGTAATTCAAGGAAGTAAACACGAAAAAGAAACCGAAATAGTGGAAGAAATCCTAAGAAAAGAGAAGTCAAGGACATTTTTGGAATTTTTCACCCGAAACTTGGAGATGGAGCCAACTGCAAAGTCGAAGAGCGTGAAGTCACGAGAAAACTGAAAAAATGGCACCTTAATTCGGGCTACAGTGAAGGAGTTACGTGAATTTTAAGTCAAAAATGAAAGAAAATTTAGTGAGTCAATGTCACCCAAACGGGGTTACCCAGAACTGGTTCGGCATACCTAAAGCACGAATTTGTGTTTAGTGCTGATTTTTTCTAGAGGTGGTTTTAAGTGGGACTCTTGCAAAAAACGTGTGGGGAGTTTTAGTTAGTTTTTGGAGAGAATTTTTATGAGTTTTTTTACCTACAAAGAAAGAGGAAAAGAGGTAAGAAGATAGTTTCAATTTTGTTCATCAAGCTTACACTTTTATGGATAAATGTTAAAGATTTTTATTAATAGAGTTTTTCTTTCTTCTCCCTCGTTCTTGAAGTAATATTATTTACATGCTATGTTTATTTTTTGAGATTCCAAGCTTTTCATGCATGTTTAGAGATAGTTTCATTATGACTTTGATTACATGCAACGTAGATATTATGCTTTCTAATAATTACACCATGTCCGACTAGGTTTATAGAGGGTTAGGGTATATGAACCCAAACTAGGTGATGACTTGGGTATAAAATTGAATAAAAATATGGAGATAACTTGAAGACTTGAGGTTTTGTCGAAACACATATTATAGATATCTTAACCTCGTTTACACTAGGTAACAGATGTATTTGAGTGTATAATATGCGCATCGGCAATCTAATCATTCATGTTAAATTTATTATATATTAATTATTGTATGGAGTTAAATCCTTATATAGTTGATTGTTTGAAATGTTTAATGCTTTCTATGAATTATTAATATAATTCTTAACCTTTTATATCCAACGAATGTATCGACGATGTGGGGGAGTGTACTCCAATCCTATTTTCCAATAAAACCACTTTATTGTTATCGCATGGGAAGTTAATTCATTAGTTGAATTAGTTTGCTTTAGTTAATTACAAGATCTCAAAACAATCATCTTTTCCTTCTTTTCGTTAGTCAAACATAATATTTTTCATCTTTCCTATTCGTAGTCACGTATTATGTCCTATTCCCTGTGTTCGATACCACACTTTCTCGAATTATTAGTTATGCAATCGGCTTACACTTGAGCCGATATAAGTATGAACTAAAGACACTTTTAAAGTCCCTTCATGAAGCCCAAGAAATTGAAGGTGATGTGAGTGAGGATGAAGAGGAGGATATGAAAGACTTGCAAGCTGCTTTCAATGAATTGTATGCAAAAACTTTGAAGATGAATATGGAAAACTTGAAGTTAGAATCTAAGTTGAAGGAATGTGCCATAGATAATAATAATGATGCTTTGATTGAGGATCTTAGGGAACGTGAGAATATTCTTCGAGATAAGCTAGGGTATTTCAAGGGAGAGAGAGATAGTTTGTGAGGTTTGATGGAGGCTATATAAAATGAGGTTTTATAGTTTGAGGAGTTTAGGCTTTTGCTCGAGTCTATAATTGGTGAGCTTGAGGAGAGATTGAGAGATTCAAGTACGGTAATGTTTAATTTGGAGTCTAGTTCAGAAAATCTAGATAAGATGTTAGTCACCGTTCAAATCAAGGATGATCGGTGTGGTATTAGCTTCAATGATCATGTTTCACCCATTCCCAAAGCCAAAAGCATGCATGTGATTGATCCACCTAGGAACATTAGGAGAGAGCTACCAAGGAAGTTTAGGATAGATCCACCTAGAAATATTAGTATTGGACCACCTTTAGGTAACACTCACTGCCATATCTACACTGGCACTCATTGCAATATGCAGGGTCATCTTAGGCGATTCTGTTACAAACTTCAAAATGCTCCTAGAAAGTTTAATAATAGACTCACTTCGCTTCCCAAAATCCCTATGCGTCATTACACATCTATTTGGGTTAGGAAATTGGACTTAGAGGCTTTTGGACTTTTACTTCATGACTCTCATTTGATTGCACGTGATTCTCCTGGTGTTGGATCTTTTGGTTGATCGTGTTGGTTGTTTGTCATACGCTAGTTATGCTTCATGATATATCTTTGCTAGTGTTATGACATGTGTACTTTTTATATTACATTTTTCTTTTATTGAGGCTTATTTGAAAAAATATAAAAATATTTTTGGTTTTATATATTTTTTTAAAAATACAAAAAGATTTTATTTTTGAAAAATATTTTAAAAAGTTCAAAGAGATTATCGGTTTTGGTATGGCATATTGGTGTGTTTGAATTCATTTTATTCTGTACTTTCCATGTATCTAGGACATTTTGTTATGACTTTGGATGCTTAGATTGTTCTTAACCATGTTTATGGAGTTGTTTCGACATTGATTTGCTTTATGGATTCGACTTTGTATTTTCCTACGCACACACATGCATGAGCTTATTGGATTTTGACTTCATAATGTACATTTGAGCTTCGTGAGATGTTCTCCTATCAATCTTATCATCTACATATTTATTTGACTATGGAGGATTTGTGCATGTAAGAACGTTTGCTAGTGAGGATTTTGTTTTGTATTCAAAATATGATGTGTGCATGGGAAAGGGCTGCGAGAGAATAATAATCTCGTCGTGAAATCCACCGTTTAAAAGAGCCCGAGAAAACCAAGATTATAAAAAGAATAACATGACAAAAAGGGGGAAATTAGTTTAGTTTGATATATTCATTCAAATAAAAAGAAAAGATATATTTTGAGGGAGTTTGGATTGAAATATCAAAGGGTTTGCACAATGAAAATGTATCATAGTTAAGGTTATTTTGTCATGACGCCATTGATTTGTAGAATCATTAAAATTCTAGGCTTGTGTGCATTGTGCTTGTTTTGTTTATTAAGTTCAACTTTATTTGTCACTTGAGCCTAAAGCTTAGTTTGATAAAGTTTTGCTGTCAATTATAACTTCTTGAACATATTTGAATGGTTGGGTTATAATTCTTTTGTTTCTAGTTCACGCCCATTCATTCCATTCCATACATTTGGACACATCGATACTATGCCAGTGTGTAAAGATCGTGTTTTATATGGTATATTTGTTGTATTTGTGAAATTTGCATTTTTTTATAAATTGAAAAATTCTAAAAATAGTTGGTTGTGATTCTTTTGAGTTTATCCTTGCATGAGTTTAACTGATATATATTTGATATACTTGTCATGACACTCTGTATTTAGTTGTGCTTATCCTTTTCCTTTTTTATTTTGGACAAATAAAAAGGGGAGAAAGAATTATGAATTATGGGGGCGTGAGAATTTGAATTATGGGGGAGATTGGAGAATTGATTTACTTGATTTGATTTATGTTTATCTCATTTCAAACTCGATACTTCACGAAGGTATTTGATTTGTTTATTGTGTGTAGTACTTTGATGATCATTTGGAAAGCACATTAAAGAAGCGCAAGGATAGCAAAGAGATTTCGAGATTTCAAAGTTGAAGATTTTGAAGAGAATTTTAAGACTTGCATATTTAGTATCTTTACGGTTTTTGGGTTGCATGTGAGGGTATTATATTTGTATAGGATTTTTTTATTGATAATTCAGATTATTTTTATTTTGTACCGGCATAGACATAGGGGAGATTTGAAAGGACATATTTTCAATAGTCCCGAGGTTACATTGTCTATGTCATATGCCGCTACAACTGTTAAAGCAAGTTCATGATCATTTGTTCAAGACGACGGATCTGAATATCAAGTTTCTTCAACAACGGACATCTAGAAGATTGATTTTGGTAAGGAATGTGTTTAAGTTTCGTAAATGCTTTACTTTAGTATTGGGATATTTTTTGATTTTTTTAATTAAAATGAGGCAATTTTTCTAAGTCAAAATAATATTTGGAAGACCTGTTGGCGAGCTTTTTTTTAAAAAAATTGCCCCTGTCATTCAAACGAAATATGCATGTTGTTCAAACTCCCAAAACATCTAGTTTTTGATTCACCAAAACATCCCAATTTTTTTGTGAATAATTAGTGGAACCCAAATACTTTTGTGGAAGTTTATCTTGCCATTTTTACTGCTGGATTGGTAGTTCTCGTGGAAGATGATTGCAGACGACTACGGTCATTGGGGATACTCGGGGCTATTCGCCGTTGAAGGAAGAGTTGCGGTTCTTGAGGTTCTTGCTGAAATCTTTGCTTATTTTAGGTTGCGGTCTATGTAGGTTTTCTGTCGAAAATTCATTGTAGATTTCTCTATGTAATTATAAGTTGAGATTTGCATTATATAGTTAAATAAAAGTTTTTACCCGAAAGGGATTTTTTTCTAAAATTGTGCCATTCTCGGCATGCTTTAGTTACTTAATGATTTGAATCATTTAGATGCATGTTTGGGGTTTAAGAAGATAAAATTGGTTTAAATAAATTGATTCTCATATTTGGTGCATAATAAATTTGGAAAAAGGTTATCTTTAGATAAAACACACACAAAAGGGCCTTCTCAATAACCTTATTAATGTTAGATTACTGTTTTACTTTTCTAAGGGCATTGGTATGTTGTTTGGTTCCGAAGTTACTTAAATATTTGTATTTTTTTACCGCCTCTATTTCTATTTATATAGCATATCTCCATTTCTTAGTATTAGATATATTATATGTTGGAATTTATGGTAATTATTTAAGTTGATGAAATTAGATTTTGTTCAACTTTAGGGTTAATTTAATATGGGATCTACACGTCTTTTGAGATGGTTTGAAGGTATAACCCATTATCCTCCGTGAGGAGTATAACGTGGAATGCTCATATGTATAAAACTATAAATTAATAAATGAGAAATTCTAGTATAAATTACTCACTTGGAACCTGGTATTTGGTTAAAGTCTTATTTTAAAGCTCTTGTTACACATAGGAATAATGTGAAAAAAGGGTATAGTATATTATAACCCATCTTGGCTTAAAAGCTTGGTGCCCCTAGGATATCCCAACTCTATGAAGAAGGGAGGACCTACATGGGCTCAGACTAACTTCCAAACCCATCTAATCTGGCTCAACAGGTGATTGGGTCATGGGCCTTGGTTTCGGAAAACTATTAACTTTGGGGGATAAATTTTATTGGACTTTTAATTTAATTTATGGGTTTTATTTTCTAGCCTAATTTATTACTTCAGTTTCTAATTATTTTATCTCGCCTGTTATGACTGTAGAGATGTTTTATTTTAATAGTTTTATCCCAATAATTGTGACTATTGGAATATTTTCCAACCGTTCTTAACCACCAATTATTTATTTAAATGGTTGGCTTTAGTTTCATTTTTAATTATTAGTTTTTCTTGCAACTTTTGTTTGGGGTTGTCCTGTTTTTATGTCCAAAAGTAGAGTTTTCTCCATTTTTGGTTCGCCGGAAGACTTGTAACTTGGAGTGTTACTATGGTATGTTGTGAGTGTTGTATTGTGGGAGATCTTTGTCATTGAGTCCGTAGAGCACCAACGTGAGGCAAATATTATCTTAAGGTGAGAGTGTCCAATAGTTGCCTTAATCAAATATCATCTTAAGGTCAGAGCGAACTTCCACCAGGAAGTAAACCTCTTGGATGCAAGTGGATCTTCAAGAGAAATTTGAAAGTTAATGTTCCATTGAAAAATACAAAACTGGACTTGTAGCTAACGACTATAAGAAAATGGAAGGATTTGATTATTTTGATACTTTCTCATTTGTTACGAGAATAATATTCATTCGAATGTTAATAGCTATTGTAGCGTTACATAATCTTAAGATACATCAAATGAATGTAAAATAACCATCTTAAATGGCGAGTTAAACGAAGAGAAACAGGAGTAACAACCACAAGAGTTAAAAGTTCCATAAAAAGAAAGGAAGTGTGTAGACCTGTTAAATCCATTTATGGATTAAAACAAGCACCTAAACAATGGCATGGAAAATCTCACAACACAATAACATAAAATTGATTTAAAATTAATGAGTCTAATAAATGTGTTTACATTAAAAACACTACAAGTGATTATGTCATTGTTTGTCTTTATGTAGATCCTATGTTTACTATTGGAAATAATACAGATATCATTAAATCTACTAAGAGAATCTTGTCCAACTAATTGAATTTGAAAGATATGAGTATTGTTGATGTTATATTAGGAATTAAAATTTATAAAACATTAGATAAACTCTCATTATATTGAAGAGATATTTGATAAGTTTGGTAAATGCAGTGATAACATTCTATAACACCAATTTATCCAAATATTCATTTATATAAAAATACTGTAAATGGTATATCCCAATTGGAATACTCTCGAATCATCAATAGTTTAATGTACTCAGCCAGATATTACTTACTCAGTTAACAGAATGAATAGGTATACAAGTAATCCCGGTGAAGACCATTGGAAAGCATAATAAGGTTTATTAGATATCTAAGATATATCATTAATAATGTATTTAACTTCATCAAATATGTATATATATATGTATATATATATATTCTTTTTGTATATACTATATATACAAAAATGGCTAATGTTTTCTTATTGTCATTCTGAGAAGAAAATTTTAATCAATGAAAATAAATGTGGAAGGTATTGTAAAGATTAAAAGGAATCACCCAATGCAAATTTGACTTATATAGTAACTTTTCTTAATAAATGTTTTTTTCTTGAGTTGATTTATTACATGTGTGTATTACAATCTTGCACATGATATTTAAAGAAAATATGGGATGGTATATATTAGCATTATTGCATTTGCACAAAAAATCTAATAGTTTATACTTGCTTCAAATATTGATTAATCCAACAACATTATTTTTCTTATTCTTGAAAAAGATCAAATGAAAAATCTTTGCTAGACATGTTTGGGAACTATATACCCGGTATTAATATAACTCTTTCTGTAAGTATCCTTCTAACTCTTTGATCCTCTTAATTCATATCAATGTAGATATGTTTGATTTATATTTGTTTGACCAAATTTCTAGGTGAATTTATTTTTTTATTTTTAGGCAAATTTTTTTCTTCTACACCAACCATTCATAAATGTCGTCTATATGACCGTAAGTATGGCATTTAGACAATTGCAAATACATGTTAACAGAAGATCTACAAACAGCTCGTGCATCGCTCGGGTCAAAAATCTAATTTATGTATAAATTGTGTCTCTTAGTGTTGCTTTGCCACGTGACTTAAAACTCTATGTGCAATTAAGAGAAAATACACTCACCCTTATTAGGCTCAACCCCATTCACATGCCCCTCCATCTGACTCTAAAATGCAAACTCTTCTTCACCTTCCATCAAATTTAATGAACATTTTCGTCTGCACTTTTTTCTATTGGGCATGACATGTGATACATTTGAACCACTTCAAATTCTCAATTTTTGGACACTCATTATAGAACATGCATATTTCAAGTCATAGGGCACAACATATCTATATAACAATGTAGGCTACATATTTCAAAGTGTAATAAAACCATGCTTAGGAACTTAAATTAATGCTCAGTGATGTTTTTTTTTACTTTTAGTTTCTATGCATAGCTTTACTACAAGAGTTGTATTACTTTATGGAGGTGATATCTATTTATATGGTTCAAATAATTTAACATTGCATGCGTGATTAGTGTTTTGCACAAAATTAGTATTATCCAGGGGGTTTAAATTGTCTGCGCATTGAGCCTAGTATTAACTATTAATTGGATCCGCCTGAAACATCTTCACATAAATGAAAGAGAGATATTTGTGTCCTAAAAATAGGTCTTGCTCTGTGTCAATGTGTCATTATTTGAGATCCCCGGGTTGAAGCGGAAACAGGAGCAACGATACATCGGCCTGGATAAAATAAATAGAAAAAACAATATTAGGAAGACATTTTTGTCATTGTCACATTGGTTGGTGCGTGGATCAAATGAGTTCCATTAAAATCGTATTAAAAAACATCACCCAATGTGGCGAAGACTCATCACTCGGTTCCAAAACAAGGTTATAAAACTGGGTCTCCCTACTATTTAAAAAAAAACATGAAATTTATCAAATCCATCATTGGTTGACTCACAATATTTTTGAAACACTTTACAAAAAATTGTAAATGCCCCATAAAATTTATAAGATGACTTGTAAAATGAGAATATGAGGAGAAAAATCATTCAAAAAATTTCTGAAGTACTAATATCAGAAAACATATGAAATCTTCACACAAATATGTATTCAAATCTATATGGTTAATAGGAATGAAAAAAAAACTTTATGGTTAATAAATTGACCCAATTTCTTACCTCAGTAGACGGTGGTGGTGGCAGCGGCAAAATCCTTGAAAAACTCCTTTGTCTATTATACCAAAAATTCTTCACATCATTATCTGTCCTTCCGGGCAAATACGTCGCAATCCGCGACCATTTATTCCCAAACTTCACTTGAAGATCAATCACCACCCTCTCCTCCTCTGTCGAAAACTTCACCCGACTGCTTTGAAGTAAATAAAAGAAAAAAAAACATCATATGCATTTTCAACAAATGTACACATGCACAAACTAAAATCAAGAAAACCCAGGGACGAAACCTGGATTTAATCTTTGGTATATATCAACAAAAAACTATAAATTTTTTGAAAAACAAATCAAATCTTTATTAAAAGGAATATCAAAACTTTATCAGAATTGCACTTCGTGTGTCTTCAAATCATGAAATCCATCGATAATAACGAAACAATTTTTTTTTTATAAAACAGTTTTTTGGTAACATTTTTTAGGAAATGTTTGATTTTTTATTTTTTCCAAATAGGTATTTTATAAAGTCATTTTATATAAAGTGTTACAAAAAACATTTATATTCTATTTTTAAAAAGTCAACTTTTTTTATATAACGAAATAATCTTTTTTTCTTAAAACTTTTTTACAAAACATGTGTTTTAAAATAAGTTATTTCCAACTATTTTGTAATAAAAAAATAATGTATTGGGAAATTGTTTTTTTGGATACTTTTTACAACAAAAGTTTATAAAAAAAACTATAGCTTGTTATCAAATTAGATGGTAATAATATTTTAGAGGGGCAAAAGAGTCATTTACTTTCCCTTCTAATTAGTGCCAAATGTGTTATTAACGGATTTCGTTACAAATGGTCCTCAAATATTAATATAAGAAACAATTACACAATTAAAAATAAGGAAGAATAAGTGCACTCGAAATTACAAATAACTTTAAAAAGTTGTAGAATGTATTAATTAAATAAAGTAACTTGTGCGTGACAGAGGGAAAAAAAACTTACAAATGGCTTGCTTTATAGGAGGCTGTTTTTTTTTTAGGATCAAATACCGAAAAGTCTCTCAAACATTTTTTTAATACACATTTAGTCCAATCCTTTTATTTTGTACCAAAAAGTCCCTTATTCTCATATCTTTAAAGGTGTGCGCCAGCGGTATGGTAAAACTTTTTTGACATGGTGAAGAACTTAAAAAGGCCTGAACTAAACGTGTATTAAAAAAAGTTCGAAAGACTATTTGATATATGCCTTTTTTAAGCAGATAAAGAAGAAGAGGAGAAATTCGTTAAATAATTAAGATGCTGGAGAAGTGGTTGGGAAAAAAAGGGCTCTCACTTTATAGGCGGATGGACTCAGTTATAAATTGAAGACGTGTTGTAGAATAAAAGATAAATAACTATTCCATATTTTTATACCTTATACTTTCGAAAGTGTACTCGTACTCATAGATACACACATATATCATAAAGCAGCAATAGAGAAATTCAGATCTTTGGGGAGGGGGGGGGGGGGGGGGAGCCAGGGGGTCCCCCCCCCCCCCTAAAAAAAAGTAGTGTTAATTTATAAAATAAAATATAAAAAAAACAGTGTTAAAATATATATTTAGTCCGTCCAAAATAAAAATTCTGCGCACCCCTAATAGAATTTTTGATGATTTTTCTCAAAATAATTTAAATAATCTTAAGATAGTCTATTCTGACGCGAATTCCTGGATCCGCCACTGCCACTGGGAGCCCCTACGTGGCTTCGTGATCATCAATATCTATTTACATGTTACATATACAGTAAGATATATACCAACACACACATGCGTATATAAAACAAATTTGAGAGAGATGGTGTGAAAACAATACTTTTTTAAGTTGGGTCGAAGTTTATTGAACCATCGGACGAGACAAGAATTTCCAGTACGTTGTAAGAGGCCTTTGGATCGAATGGAGCTCCAATATCTGGGGCCATATTTGTTGACATGATTAATGAGCACCTCATCTTCTTCTGCTTTCCATGGCCCTTTTCTTATTTCTCCGATTTCACCAACTAACAATCTATTCGCTTCCATTCAATCACAAATGCATAGATTTTTGTATGCATTTGTTTTTTTTTTCGTCAAACCGACTACAAAAGCAAATATGTAACTCAGCCCTTACATATTTCTAAAGCATTAAAACAAAGAATTAAAACATGCCATCTATATTATACCTCCAATACAGTTGTATTAGAGGTATAAATGCAATTTATTATCAACCCTTGCATCTCCCTTACGCAATTCGATGGACCTTACATCTTCGTTTTCCTTCCAAACGTCTGTTCCAAAGCAGACCTTATATAGCCCTAATCCCCCCCAAACGTTGCATATAATGGAATTTGTAAAGTTATCTCCAGCTTAATAAATTTTTTTAATAAAAAAATTGTTTTAATAGAAAAGAATATTTTTAATAAATTTAAAAAATGCATTGTTAAATTTTTTTATTTTAATATACAAATTATATATATTTTAAAAAAAAACTATTTTAAAAAATAAAAGTTAGTATAAACAAAAAAATCTTTTTTTTTTTGCATTTTAAACAGTATTAAGAAATACAAAAAATATTTTAAATATTGTAAAATTAAAAAAAATAATAAGTTTAAAAATAAGGGGTGCCACTAGTGCAGACCTTTAAAAATAAGAGAATATTGAATAAATGGGTGTTTGAGGGACTAAATGGGATAAAAATAATAATAATAAAAAAATTCTTATTAAAATAGTTTTTTTTTAACTTAAACAGGTTTAAGAAATACAAAAAGTATTTTAACTGATTTACAAAAAACGAAGTTTAAAAATAAGGGGTGTCGTTGGCGCGGACCTTTAAAAATAAGAGAATATTACGTAAATAGGTGTTTGAGGGACTAAATGAGTTAAACATAATAAAGTTTTTTTATTAGAATTGTTTTTTAACTTAAACAGTTTTAAGAAATAAAAAAACAGTTTTCAATATTGTAAAATTAAAAAAAAATTAAGTTTAAAAATAAGGGGTGCTGCTGGTGTAGATCTTTAAAAATAAGAGAATATTGAGTAAATGAGTGTTTGGGAAACTAAATGAGTTAAAAATATATTTTTTTAAAAATTCTTATTAAAATAGTTTTGTTTTTAAAAAATATATTTTTATTGAAAATACGAATTTATATTTTTTTGAAAAAAATTGTTTAAAAAAATAACGTGCTAACTAGATAAATGAGGTGCCAACTATACAAATAAGGACAAATGAGGTTGCTAACTAGACAACCCGGTACTAGCTCCCGGGTTGCCTAGTATTATTCCATTAAATATGGGTGCTGGTAAAGGTAGGGCCGTCTCAAGCAAAATTGGGGCCCTCTGCTAGAAATTAATATGGGACCCTTTTTTTATAAAAATTATTATATTATATTAAATATATGTTACATTTTCTCAATAATTGTTTTTATTAAATAGATTAATTAAAATTTATTTTTCTTTCTTTTTGAGATGGAAAATCATGAATTATATTTTTGTATTCGGGGTTTGCTACGATATTTTTTTCAATGGATAATGTAGCTAACCCATTTAATCTTTCTTACGACAGAGTCGATCTTCTAATTATTTCACATAAACAAAAAAATACTATTATAGAACAATAGAACCTGGTAACGCTGATGTATATTCAATCTGATTATCCAAACAACAAACTTCTCCAATTGAAAAAATAAATTTTCACTTTCAATATGTCAACATTTAAAAACATATTAATAACATAATCATTTAAGTTTAAACAATTTCATAAGATAAAAGAGAGAAAAAAATTAAATAAAATATAATAACATTAACAATATAATATACATATAGTATATATATATAAAACAAATCTTGTATGGGAGAAGTTTTATAGAGTCACCAGATCTTTTTTTAATGTGTTGTGCATATTCTTTTTTTTTGTTTATCAAGATAATCTTGCCAAGTTGAAATTTTTTGTAAAGAGTTTTTGTGCAAATAAAATGAAATGGAGAGAGAGAGAGAGAGAGAGAGATGAACAAATGGTAGAGAGAGAGAGAGAGAGAGATATGAAACGATTGGTACTTTAAAACAAATATTAACGGGTTTAGTTAGTGGGTTATTTTTAATAGCCTTGAAAATAGGAAGTGTTTTTACTTTTTTCCATGGGTATATTTATTTATATATAATATAATAAACAGTTATTAAACTTAGGGGCCCTTAAATATGGTGGGGCCCTAGGCGATGGGTAAGGGACCTTCTAGTTTTTAATTTGAGCACTTTAGTTATGTTAACATTTAACTCCTATATTATTGTCAAGTTAATTAGTAAGGGCCCTTCTTTTAAAATTTTAAAACCCTAAAATATTCTTAAAATCTCAACTTCTCTCTCTTTCGGCTCTGAACTCTCATCCCCATTTGTTCAAGACTCCATGGTCTCTGCTTTTCTTCTCTCTCTGTGTATACACACACACATACACACACACACACACACACAATAGTTTAGTTTTTTTTTATTAAAAAGTTACCACAATCAATAAATCCCTCACTATACATGTGGGTACCTCGATTAACTATTCTGGCCCAGATGAGTAGCCCGATTGAGTTCGGTCCAATGTCTAAAGGCCTCGTGCATAACTAATTCAGTTATGACCCAATTACCCCTAAAATCTCTCAAGATATATTCTAGGGATCATGGGTTAACGTGGAGGAGTCCAATACCTCCACTCTCCGAGAAATTACATGTATATATTAAACCCTCAGCCCGGGGAAAAGGGCACGTAATTGTAAACACTCCCCCAGAGTAAAGAGAAATAAGAAACAGAGATCACCACCGTGGACGTAGGCCATTTTATCGAACCATGTATATCTTGTGTCATGTGTGATTGTAGTTATTTTGTGTTCTTCATCTATTCTGCTGATCGTATTTGCTTATTATTTTTGTGTTGAGATTTATTGTCACCACAATTGGCGCCGTCTGTGGGAAACGATTGTTTTTTCTTTGAAGAAAGCCTTCACCATCAAGAACCCAAAATGTCTGGTCACAGCGGTAATTCCCTTTGAGCAGGGGATATTCAAGAGCAACCCATTCCTCTAAGGGTTAGATCCGAAGTTCGACATTCAAACCCAAGGCCTCGCCCAGAACGATAGGCCTCAGAAGAGAGACAGGGACCAGCAAGGTCGACGCAAGTTTCCAGGCTGATGGATGCCTACGAGGCTAGACTCCAAGAGCAAGAGGAAGCTACTTGTAAGTAGGGAGCTGAGAACACTCGCCTCAAGAGAAAATTGGAAAATATGGAGAGATAACTCCATCCAAGCACGAGGCAACGTCACTATCGCACTCCTACACCTCAGGCGAGCAAGTCTCGTAGCCGAGGAAGGAGTCCATGACATGGGCCTCAAAAAATCGAGGGACATAGGTCAGATGACGACTTATCCGAGCAACATCAATCAGCTCGCCGTTATAGGAGACCAGGCCGAGGGAACGATGACATACGAAATTTGGTTTGAATAGAAATGGACCAACACCCAGCGCATCGGTGTGTCAGGTCGACTAAAGAGCTGGCCAGGCAAGCTCTCAGGATCCAGATGAAATCCACTTTCTCAAGGGAGATAGAAGAAGAAGAAAAAGCCCCTAAGAAGTTCACAATGCCTAGGTTTAAGATCTATGGTGGAAAGACCGACCCTATCGACCATGTTAGGCAGTATAGGAAGCCTAGGAACCGTTGGAATCACAGGGACGCATTAATGTGCAAGATCTTTCTGACGAGCTTATACGATGTGGCTCAAAAGTGGTTTGAGAGACTACCTCATCGATCCATCAGGAGCTTCGAGTCCCTGGCAGAGCTCTTCACAGCTCGCTTCATTACCAGCATCTCCCACCCGAAGAGGATGGATTCTTTGTTGACAATATAGAAAATGCCCCAGGAGAGCCTCAAGGACGACGCGAAAAGATATTGGGAGCTATTCAAAGAGGTGAAGGACTGCTCGGAGCAGGTCTCCGTGGCGTCCTTTAAGATTGGTTTTGTAGAAGGAAAATAATCCCAAAGGGTGGTTTTCACAAACTTCCATTTTTAAACCAATTTTAGTTCATCCCTAAAATATGCAACTACGTGTCAATACAAATATGATATAGCACGCGACACAATAATTCGGGAAAAATCCCCGAAGGGAAAAACCTTTTATTTCTAGAATTTTAAAAAGTTTAGAAGACCATTGACTTACATACAACCTGATAATCGCCCACAAGTGTAACGCACAATGTCTTCATCAAACCTTCAAATCAACGGCTAGAAATCTGTATTGGTTCACGCGCAGCTATACCACAAGGACCGCAGCTCAAAAAACTCCATAGAGACTCCCTCCATAATAGCACGTAGCTCTCGGTTGTAGAGATCTCCCCACAAAGGATGAACAGAAGAAAAGCAGTGTTCTTGAACACCAAAAAAATTGGCCAAAGCATATGGGGTTTTTCTGAATTGAAAATAGAAGGGGATTAAACCATAAACGAAGAAGTCAAAAGGATTTTGCAGTTTTGCGGTTTTCTGTCTTTCAAAACGGACTTATAAGATAATGTCCTTACAAATATCCCCCTATGTCTATGTCGGTACATACATAAAAACATCTGAATTATCAATTACCAAAAAAGCCTATACAAATCTACCCACCCATGAATAAATTTGCATGATCTCAAACTTTTCTTCAAAACTCTTCAACTTCAAATTTCAAAGATTTTCTCATCAGGGTGTGCAACATAATGATCTTCAATCTTTGTATCTACACACATGAGACATAGTAAATACCTTCGTGACACATCAAGTTTGAAATGATATAAGAATAAATCAGTAATAAATGAAATCTCCCCAATGCAAACTCCCCCATAACATGATAATTCTTTCTCCCCCTTTTTATGATGCCCTTAAACATCCATATCTAGCCTTCTTTCACTGTTTTGACTTCTCTTTCGTACCACTTGCATTTCAGGCCTAAAATTATGGAACGTGAAGTCTTTGAGGCAGATGTGGGACACTTGATGGAGATGATGAATGCATGATTCCTAGAATTTGGATTGAGACCGTCGTATGAGATCGTGCAGAGACGTGTCAAATGTAGCGGCGTACGACATATACAAATGTAAGATAACAGACATGAGAAATATGTCCTTACAAATATCTCCCTATGTCTATGCCGGTACATACATAAAAAATCCGAATTATGCAAACTCCCAAAAACAAATGACATATAACATAATATCCACATTAAACCCTCGAACTGAGAATACTAAATGACATGTCTTCAATAAAACTTCAAAATGTTCAAATCTTCAACATTCTAGAAAATCCCAAAGCTTTTCTCATCAGGGTGTGCAATCCAATAGATATCGACTTTGTACCTACACATATGAGATAAAGCAAATACCCGTGACACGCAACAATTTGATTTATAACGATATGCAAAGATCAAATATCAATTAAGTTTAAGTAAATCATAGATAAATCATTCTCCCTCATTCTCCCCCATAATTCATTCTCCCCATTTTTATGATGTTCCCAAATAGACAGATATGAGAAGCATAAATATGGAAAACGTCACAAAAAAAGAATTTTTTTTTTTTATTTTTCAAATTTTTACTCAAAATATACAACAAAGAATCAAAGAATCTTCTATTTTTGAATTTTTCAAAATTTGTACACAATATATATACAAACAGAATTCACACCATGAAAGAACACAAAAACAACCAAGTTGATGATAGCTTAAATGTAGGGGTGTGAACACATTCAGTAGGTAACTAAACAGAATCAATCACATGTGCACGATGCATACGTGTACTCTTAACGAATGAACACCAAAAGTATCCTTAGGTGTAAAAATTATTGAATTTAGATGACATCTTCTTAATCAAGTCAACAAATCAAAGTAAAAGTGATTTCCACACCAATAACATCCAAAACTATTTAGCACTTTTTCAAGATTTTCAAGGACATGCAAACCCGTTTATATTTTCCAACCAAACTCCCTCAGATATATATATTTTTTTGAGGTGCTAAAAAAAATTCTCAAAACTTTGGAGAATTGATGGTGAAACCTAATGGCCCATATTTGGCATGTATTTCTTTTTATTGCCTTCAAATTGTTTCGGGCTCTTTTAACCTCTTTGGACCCCGGATAATAAAATTCCTCAATTTTTAGGTCTGTTTTAACGGTGGCTTTAGCGCAAAGGATAGATAATTACCTTTCGTAGCCCCTCCCCATTTTTAAAATATCATACAGACTCACCAAAACGGTTTTTACATGCACACCTTTCTTATCTAGTTTTATCATGCTTGGTTCGTTTTAAGGACATGATTGAAGTTAAAACACCCAACCAACATGTGATAAGACAAGTACAAAAATCAAACAAATCTGTGCATGTGTGCAATAAAGGAAATCATGAGTCAAACATGTAGGAAGTAACACTAAATTACATCTTAATGACTCCAAACATTATAAAGCATATTGATGACAAGATATATTGTCTCGAAACACTGTCAAATAGTCACATGAATAATTGGAATGAAATTGTGACTTGGTTATCTTAAATGCTCATCCATAAAAGGTGTAAATACAAAAATCTTTTTGTTCCTTTCTAAATTTTTTATTAAATCTTTTTGATTTGTTTTCAAATAATTTTATCAAAATAAAATCTTTTTGTATTTTTCAAATAAATTTATCAAAATAAAATCTAAAAGCAAAAATTTATACAAACAAGATACATACTAGCAATAGGCAAATAATGTCGACATTAAAATCATCCTATGCTAGTAGGCAAGTTAAACCTCAATCGTTAGGTGCGGAGGGGTTTTCAAAAGGTGGTAACAACTTATGAAAAACCTTCGTTAAATCTTGTGAAGTGTTGACCAAAAACTTTACTTGCTCACCTAAATGTGCAAACTCCTTTCTTAAAAACTCCTTCTCTCCTAAATTTCTATTATACTTCTTCGTTTTCAAGGTCTCAGTGTACACATCTCTAAACGCTTTTTGGAGCTCACTTTCATCTCCACTTTCACTCTCGCATTTTTCTTCACTTGAAGAGCTCAAAACATCACTATCGCATTCATGAGCACAATTGTGGGACAAAGAGGGTGTGCTCACACAACTCGGAAAAGCAACAGACTTCTCACCACTAGTCTTATCATTCTCACTTTCACTACTATCACTAAGTGTGGCGGGCATGGCTACATTCTTTCCTTTCTTTCTAATCCATGCAGGACACTCAAATGACTTATGACCCTTACCCCACATTCAAAACAAGTCACGTTATCAAACTCCTCCTCACACTCCTTATCCGAGTCACTCTCTTTTTCCCTTTCACTTATTTCTTTGGCCATTCCTTTCTTTTTATTTTTATCAAAAAATCTCTTTTCGTTGAAAGAATTTTCTTTAGAAATTTTGAGAAACTTTTTTGAAATTTTTGGCAAATAAGGCCAAATCATCAACGTCTCCCTCATAATCGGACTCACAAACTTTTTCTTTCTTTTTCTTAAAATGTGTTTTTAAAGCAGCGCCTCTATCCTTAGCCTTAATGGTTTGGGGAAACATGTCAATCTCGTAGGTTTGAAGATCTCCTACAAGTTCTTCCAACTTAAGTGATTTCAAATTTCCCAAAGAGTTCAAAATAGCGACTTTATGAATAAAGCGTTTTGGAAGAGATCTCAAAATCATTTTAACGACACGCGTGTTATCGATCACCTCACCCAAATTAAAACTTGTGTTAACAATGTCCGACAAACGTGCATAAAAATCATCAAAGCATTCAGACTCGAACATGGTGATAGCCTCAAATTGGGTGGTCAAATTTTGTAACTTTGATTCTTTAACCGCGTTCGTACCCTCATGTGTCAGTTTCAAAACATCCCATACCTCTTTAGACGTGGTGCACATCATAATTTGGCGGAACTCCTCGGGAGTGACAGCTCTAGAAATAGCACTCAAACCACAAGAATTAAAATTAGACATTTTAAAATCATCTTGAGTCTAGGCTGACACAGGTTTTAAAGAGGTGATATTATCAATGGTGAGTGTGGGAGGTGTCCACCCAATTTCACAAAGCACCTAAACACGCTCGTCAATGGATTTTAAACAAGATTTCATACGAGCTTTCCATTAGGCATAATTAGACCCGTAAAAAATTGGCATCATATTAAATGAATGTTCCATTGGAAAAAATGTGAATAAACACAAAATAGATTTCAAAAAAAATCAATATCACACTATTTTGCGGAAAATAGGAATACGCGATGAAATAGCGCAACCCGCTCTGATACCAATTTGAAAGTGCGAAAACGCGGTGTGTGATATCTAATAAAAAATTATTCGCAAGTTTCCAAGTAAACCATTTTATAATTAGAGTCTATTTTTTAACCAAATAAATATAGCCCCTAAACATGCGTTAAATTTAAGAAGATATTTTATTGAACACAGTATTTCAATTAAATGATCAAAACATGCATCTAGATGATTTATCAAATAACATAAAGTATGTGACACAACATATCAGGAAAAATTCCCGTAGGGAAAAACCATATTATTGTGAGTATAATTTGTAAAGAACGGTTACACGGATTATAATGAAAATAAGTGTGACATGCGAAATACCCGTAGGTGTCAGTTTCGATATCGTCAGCTGGAATCTCCCGCAAGAATTCCAGATGGGCAACAATGAAGAAGATACCGACTTCTCCACAAAATACTCCTCAATGAGTAGAATATATCATTTCAAGGTTTATGTTGTGCACGTGTAAATGGAAGAGAAGTGTGCATTTATAAGGGAAGATTAAAACTCAAAAAACATCTTTAGGAAAACATAGAGGAAGAAGGGCCGGATTTTGCTTAGCATGTTTCAAAAGTGGTTTAAAGTGGTGACAACATTTGACACAAAAATCATGCCAGCAACAGGTACCCTGAACCGATTTGGCTGTACCGTAAACCGGTTCGCCCCCCGAACCGGTTTGGCATGGGTTCGCAAAAAATCGCTGGAACATGGGGCTGAACACTTAGCATTTTTATTGGATTTTTCTTGGATTTTTCTCCATTGTCAAAGGGCCATAACTTCTTCACCGTAGCTCGGATTGAGGTCTCATTTCTTCCCATATCTTCGTTGCGGCGAGCTCTTCAACTTTGCAGTTGACTAGACCTTTGGACAGTGGCTATAAAATTACCAAAATTCCCTTGAACATCCATATCTAGCCTCCTTTCACTATTTTGACTTCTCTTTCATATCACTTGCATTTCGGGCCTAAAATTATGGAATGTGAATTCGTTGAGGCAGATGTGGGACACTTGATGGAGATGATGAATGCATGATTCCCAAAATTCGGATTGAGACCGTCGTATGAGATCGTGCAGAGACGTGCCAAATGTAGCGGCGTACGACATACACAAATGTAAGATAATGAACATGAGAAATATATCCTTACATATCACTACACCAAAAACAGGATTCTGGCACAGTTCAAAACCGTGCCAGATCAAATCTGGCAGGGTTTTGAACTGTGCCAGAATCAGGTGTTCCAAAATGGGAATTTTTTCCTGGCACGGTTTAAAAGTGTGCCAGAATCAGTCAAACAGGAACACTTCTGGCACACTTTTAAATCGTGCCAGAATTTGATATTTCTGGCACACTTTTGGCACATTTTTTAACTATGCCAGATTCAGCAAAATAGGAACACTTCTGGCACACTTTTAAACCGTGCCAGAATTTGATATTTCTAGCACACTTTTGGCACAGTTTTTAACTGTGCCAGATTCAGCGTAATTTAAAAAAAATTAGCACAGTTTAAAACCGTGCCAAAATATGATACACTTTTGCCACGGTTTTGAACTGTGCCAATTTTTTTTTAATTTAAAAAAAAATATTTGAAAGCACAAAATTCACAAATTAATAATATTGCGCGTTATTAATAAACTAATGTACATACAAACTTCAAAATATTACAAGTCTTTAACTGCTCACAGGCCCAAAAAAAATTGGGCAGAGTTTCCTCTATTTTCTGGACATTCCAAAACCTGTTAATACAAAACCTGCCTAAGATAAAGCCCGCACGGCCACAAAATATAGCAATCAACTTACAAAAGCCCTCATGGCCATAAAAGTCAATAATAAAACAACAAAAGACCGTACGGTCATGACACAAAAAAATGGATTCATTAATAAACCCCTTGTTGTAAACCATTGCGTTCTTTGTGTGTTCCACGCGAATAAAAGCCAACGATAAACTGTTATCCTGCAAAAAAAATAGAATACAAAAAAGATACGATATTAGTAACCCAATAATTTACAAAAAAAAATACTCAAAACAAAAAAATTACATATATGAACGGAAATTAACGTCATACTCACAAACCGGGAGACCCGGGACTACGCGGTCAGTTCCTACAAGTTACATTGGTCCCGTGCGAGGTGTTCGTGCCTCCTACGGGGTCGTTTGGGGGATGGTTTGGGTTTTCACCCTTTAACGGCATGTTTTTAACTCTAAGCGTGATTTTTGCAAATTATCGCCATACTCTCAAACCGGGAGACCTTGGACTACGCGGTCGGTTCTTACAAGTTACATTGGTCCCTTTCGAGGTGTTCGTGCCTCCTACGGGGTCGTTTGGGGGTTGGTTTGGGTATTCACCCTTTGACGGCATGTTTTTAACTAAGTGTGATTTTTGCAAATTATCGTCATATTCACAAATCGGGAGACCCGGGACTACGCGGTCAGTTCCTACAAGTTACATTGGTCCCGTGCGAGGTGTCCGTGCCCCCTACGGGGTCGTTTGGGGGGTGGTTTGAGTTTTCACCCTTTAACGGCTTGTTTTTAAGTTTAAGTGTTGATTTTTACAAATTATCGTCATATTCACAAACCGGGAGACCCAGGACTACGCGATCAGTTCCTACAAGTTACATTGGTCCCGTGCGAGGTGTTCGTGCCCCCTACGGGGTCGTTTGGGGGGTGGTTTGGGTTTTCACCCTTTGACGGCTTATTTTTAACTAAGTGTGATTTTTGCAAATTATCGTCATATTCACAAACCGGGAGACCCGGGACTACGCGGTCAATTCCTACAAGTTACATTGGTCCCGTGCGAGGTGTTCGTGCCCCCTACGGGGTCGTTTGGGGGGTGGTTTGGGTTTTCACCCATTAACGGCTTGTTTTTAAGTTTAAGTGCTGATTTTTGCAAATTATCGTCATATTCACAAACCGGGAGACCCGGGACTACGCGGTCAGTTCCTACAAGTTACATTGGTCCCGTGCGAGGTGTCCGTGCCCCCTACGGGGTCGTTTGGGGGGTGGTTTGGGTTTTCACCCATTAACGGCTTGTTTTTAAGTTTAAGTGCTGATTTTTGCAAATTATCGTCATATTCACAAACCGGGAGACCCGGGACTATGCGGTCAGTTCCTACAAGTTACATTGGTCCCGTGCAAGGTGTTCGTGCCTCCTACGGGATCGTTTGGGGGCCGATTTGGGTTTTCACCCTTTAACGGCATGTTTTTAACTCTAAGTGTGATTTTTGCAAATTATCGTGATACTCTCAAACTGGGAGACCCGGGACTACGCGGTCAGTTCCTACAAGTTACATTGGTCCCGTGCGAGGTGTTCGTGCCTCCTACGAGGTCGATTGGGGGCCGGTTTTGGTTTTCACCCTTTAACGGCATATTTTTAACTCTAAGTGTGATTTTTGCAAATTATCGTCATACTCTCAAACCGGGAGACCCGGGACTACGCGGTCAGTTCCTACAAGTTACATTGGTCCCGTGCGAGGTGTTCGTGCCTCCTACGAGGTCGATTGGGGGCCGGTTTGGGTTTTCACCCTTTAACGGCCTGTTTTTAACTCTAAGTGTGATTTTTGCAAATTATAAACCGGGAGACCCGGGACTGTGCGGTCTGTTCCTACAAGTTACATTAGTCCCGTGCGAGATGTTCGTGCCTCCTACGGGGTCGTTTGGGGGCTGGTTTGGGTTTTCACCCTTTAACGGCATGTTTTTAAGTTTAAGTGTTGATTTTTGCAAATTATCGTCCTATTCACAAACCGGGAGTCCCGAGACTACACTGTCAGTTCCTACAAGTTACATTGGTCCCGTGTGAGGTGTTCGTGCCTCTTACGGGATCGTTTGGAGGCTGGTTTGGGTCTTCACCCCTTAACGGCATGTTTTTAACTCTAAGTGTGATTTTTGCAAATTATCGTCATACTCTCAAACCGGGAGACCTTGGACTACGCGGTCGGTTCTTACAAGTTACATTGGTCCCTTTCGAGGTGTTCGTGCCTCCTACGGGGTCGTTTGGAGGTTGGTTTGGGTTTTCAGCCTTTAACGGCATGTTTTTAAGTTTAAGTGTTGATTTTTGCAAATTATCATCCTATTCACAAATCGGGAGTCCCGGGACTACACTGTCAGTTCCTACAAGTTACATTGGTCCCGTGTGAGGTGTTCGTGCCTCTTACGGGATCGTTTGGGGGCTGGTTTGGGTCTTCACCCCTTAACGACATGTTTTTAACTCTAAGTGTGATTTTTGCAAATTATCGTCATACTCTCAAACCGGGAGACCTTGGACTACGCGGTCGGTTCTTACAAGTTACATTGGTCCCTTTCGAGGTGTTCGTGCCTCCTACGGGGTCGTTTGGAGGCTGGTTTGGGATTTCACCCTTTAACGGTAGGTTTTAAAGTCTAAGTGTGATTTTTGCAAATTATCGTCATACTCTCAAACCGAGAGACCCGGGACTACGCGGTCAGTTCCTACAAGTTACATTGGTCTCGTGTGAGGTGTTCGTGCCTCCTACGGGGTCGATTGGGGGCCGGTTTGGGTTTTCACCCTTTAACGGACTGTTTTTAACTCTAAGTGTGATTTTTGCAAATTATCGTCATACTCTCAAGCTGGGAGACCCGGGACTATGCGGTCAGTTCCTACAAGTTACATTGGCCCCGTGCGAGGTGTTCGTACCTCCTACGGGGTTGTTTGGGGGCCGGTTTGGGTTTTCACCCTTTAACAGCATGTTTTTAACTAAGTGTGATTTTTGCAAATTATCGTCATACTCTCAAACCGGGAGACCCGGGACTACGCGGTCAGTTCCTTCAAGTTACATTGGTCCCGTGCGAAGTGTTCGTGCCTCCTATGAGGTTGTTTGGGGGTTGGTTTGGGTTTGCACCCTTTAACGGCATGTTTTTAAGTTTTAAGTGTTGATTTTTGCAAATTATTGTCCTATTCACAAATCGGGACACCCGGGATGACACTGCCAGTTCCTACAAGTTACATTGGTCCCGTGTGAGGTATTCGTGCCTCTTACGGGGTCATTTGGGGGCCGGTTTGGGTCTCCACCCTTTAACGACACGTTTTTAACTCTAAGTGTGATTTTTGCAAATTATCGTCATACTCTCAAACTGGGAGACCCGGGACTACGCGGTCAGTTCTTACAAGTTACATTGGTCCTGTGCGAGGTGTTCGTGCCTCTTACGGGGACGTTTGGTGGATGGTTTAGGTTTTCACCCTTTAACGGCCTTTTTTTAAGGCTAGTGTTATTTTTGTAAATGTCCGCAAAGTTCCTTACTTGTGTGTGTCCATATCCATTTGTGATCCATGTGTGGACACTTCACATCCAGCGAAGTGTCCGTGATTCCTAGTTGAAGATTGACTATGTATAATTGAAAGTGAATGTTGTCCTCCCCTAGGTGTCCGTGTATAATCTTAAATTTCATTTTAGTACTTAAAACTCATAGCATTCTAAAATATCTATCTAGATCAAACCTAAAACTTTGAGTTGAAACCTAAGCCTTCAATTCGAAACATAAGGGTACTTGTTCTTCTACTTATATCCTTGTGCTTATTCATTTCAATATTTTGGCATTCACATGCTTGTGTGTTTACTGCTGCGTGCAACATGAATCGTTGCATTTATTAACGGGATTTACCTCAGCTATATCATAATTGTGAATTGATATCTAGTTGAAGGCACAATTTACGTCACAACATAAAGGAAGATCTATAGTGAATGAATTTTACAAGACTAAACAAAAAAATGATGAGGGTATACTGGTGCAAAAGATTCACAAGGTGTAAATATTTATAATTCCAATCTTGTTAGAAATATTATTGAAACTCACAAACAAATTTCTATGAATTTATGTGAATGGGAAGTTTTCTAGGTTGATATTTTCTTTAGTTAAGAGTTTTTGGTCGCTATTATAATGAAATTCAGATAATCACTAAAGATTTATAGGTTGCTAGATATGTGATATGTGATATGATATTGAAAAGATGGATACATTACTAACCAGTAATCCAACAACAACACTGAGTAGTGCAATCCTATTTGTTCCAGCACGTAGGTTGGCTGGTCCATTGAATGTTACTCTCGGGTTCTCCCTAGTACCATAGGCAAACCCTGTAAATTTAAGTTGAGTCAGAATTAAGCTGCAGACCACAAGCAACTAACAAGAGAATATTGTCCCAAAATAGTTCTTTATCTATTTAGTATAGGTCATGTCAGAATAAAATTTAACTAAGCTTACTATTGCAGTGTTGAAGACTGCATTTCTGCAATTAGTAAGAATGTTGGTGGACCTAGGACGCAAATCATAGTGCATGTTATTGAAATTTTGCTGTATTAGTTGCATGTAGTTTTGAAGTAGGCTCTTCGGAAGCATCATATTCAATTCAGCAAATTCAATTCAAAATGAAAATTCAGCAGTTATCAAAATGAAAATTCAGCAGGTATAAAAATGAAAATTCAGCAGCTATCCTAGACTCCAATACATTGGGATTTGTTTGCTACCCGAACTGACATTTGTCTCGGTAACCTCTACCCCATCAACATAGTTAGATGCCCAGTCAAGTCACACACTGATCCAGTATTAAACTTCAGTTCAACATTGTAAAAAACTATAGTCCTGCAAGTGTTTCATCTCATGCCAGATAATCCAGGTAATTAATAAGAAGCTAACAGATATTCTTAGCCACGATTAAGAACTTTAACCCCTATATCTAATCTTGATATTTTTAAATGAGCTCACATTCAAAATTTAAGATGCATTAGAACATAACCAAAGGGCATGGTTGGTTGAGAATTTTAATATATTATGATTTCAGGTTTTTCTCAAGCACATCAATATTGTACGAGAAACCACGCTGTAGGGATTTTTGAATACTTTCCTAGAATCCCAAGCCACTGTCGTTACACATGGAGTATCTGGTCATTGCCTAATCATTACTTCTTTATTTCCCCCGAGCCTAAAAGACCTTAACCCTTTATTCGCAGACTATAATTTGAGAGGACCCAGTGAATCAATCGCTAAAGTAATCTACAGACTATAACTGTTATAGTGGAGATGGTAAATTCCTACAGCTGATGAGGGTTAAAACTAGAATAGTGCTTCTCTTGCCAGGTAGTATACTACAACCCAATGGGGACAAACATCACATTGTCAACCCTACAAGGAAAATTAGTAGAAAAGGATGTAAGTGTATCAACAAACACAGAAAATGGAAGATATAAAAAATATAAATCTTCCAAATGACTAAACAAAAGTAGAATTAGAAACATTGATATTATTCTCTTCCACCAAAAGATAATTATTGTTATGATAAAAACTGCTACACTTCCCTCGTCGAATTGCAGTTCAGTCCAAAATAAGAAAGCAGGTTGATTTCCCACCATCAAAATGAAATTGTGAAAATATGCAATGAAGACGATAAACTACACTGTGTCATGTTTCTAAACACTACGGATACAACATATAGATGAAAAATGTAGATTAAAAACCTAAAACAAAATATAGATTAAAAAACAGTGAGATTAACTTAAAATAATTTACTCACATAACTTATCTAAGGAAACCAAAGTCGACTTGCAAGTCAAAAGCCAGGTTAACTATACAAATAGTGAAAATTGTATGGCGAGGGATACAACATTATATTGCATAGACAAGCTTATTATACAATCTGATAAATGTGTAGCAAACTTTTTCTTGGCAGATACAGTTAAACAGTGATCACTACAAGTGGTGTATTGTGAGTCTCTCTCGTTTGAATGTAGACTGTCTATTTCATAATTGCATAGACTTTAAAAGCACAAATGAGACATCTAAAATCATTGGACATAACAATTAACATGAGGAGATTACTCAAGCATACAACCATAATGGAAGATCTCTCTCCCTCTCCTTGTGGCTCGTTGGGTTGGTATATTTTATTTCAATTTCTTTTAGGTACCTCTTCAACTGAATAGAAAGGTGTGAGTTTTTATTTTTCATTTTCATTTTTATGCTTCTTGGTATCAGGCATTAATGATGAAACAATAGCATGGTACGCTATATTGTTAGTTAAAGTATAATTCTTAGGAACTATGTTGAAGATCCAACAGATATATCATTAGTGTTAGCTATGATACATTCGCCTAGATTTTTTTAGGTAAATAATTTCTAGTGAACTTGAATTTTTTGTATCCTCAGTTCCTCAGTCTACCCCGCTTCACATAGTTTTTATCAATTATCATACTTAAATGAGAGAGATATTAACGATGGAACTAAAAGGATCAACAAATTAATTACGGTATCAATTATCATACTTTTATATCAATTATCCTACTTTTTTATCAATTATCATACTTTTATAGCAAACACTAAAATTACTGAGAAATTAATACACGCCCCCAACAATGCAGCACACAAAGTCTCATCGCGCTTCATCTCCATCCCCTCAATCTATATCTCTGCTTCCTCTACCCTTCCTACTATCCCCAACATATCCACCATACAAGTGTAATGTTCAAGTCCAAGTTTCAATTGAAACCTACTTTATATCATCTCAAAATACTCCATCGCCTAATCAGTAAACCCACCATGACTACATGCAGTCAAAACTGCAGTAAAAGTCACTCCATTAGGGAGAACACTGCTATTTATCATGCTTTGAAACAACCCAAACACCTCCCCCAAATTCCCATTTATCCCGTACCCCACCATCATCTCCGACCAAGTGATACAATTTCTCTTCGCTATTTTTTCAAACACCCTTCTCACGCTAACCAATGCTCCACATTTCGAGTATATTATTATCAGAGAATTTGAATTTGCTACATTCGAACAAAACTCGTTTTTTAAAATGGCCACATGAATTTGTTTGCCAAGTCAAAGGGACGATAGCGCGGCACAATACTTGAGGACAACCAACAAGGTGTTAGCATCAAAGGGTTTGCAGGCGACGAACAATTTGTGGAAAATGGTGAGAGATTCCGAGAATAGATTGACAGAAGTGAAGCCTCTTATGAGAGAGTTGTAGAGGAAAGTAGATTGGCAGTTGGTGAGAGAGAAAATGAAGGAGGCTTCAAACATTTGGGCACATGAATAATAGGATGAGACGAGTTTGGCTCGTATGAAGTCGTGGAGTGGGATTCTGACCATTATAATACGGGTATGTAGTTCTTTAAGTTTTCTCAAGTTCTTAGTAGATGATCGAAATTCAAGAAGTGAGGCGAAGACTGGTATGATGTCTTGAGGGGTGGGTATCACTGCAAGAACTAGTATACTCTTGAACAATGGGGATCAACGGTGCGATGGAAAGCCTGGAAAAAGAAGTAACAATGAATTGATCCTCCAACGAACAAAGAAAAGCCAAAGCACTAATAGAAAAATATAGTGGGATGAACATGACATTCAACATAATATTTTACATTTTTCTCTAATGTGTTCCCCTCATCGTGAAATCAGACGGTTCAAGATATAATCATGTCAATCCTATCTGAAATAAAGGGTTCTTAACACAAAATATTATATGTGATGTTAACTGATCTTTAAGAGATTAAAGAGAACTAAAGATTTCTCACTGATACATACCTAAGAAGCACGAACACATATGTGTTTGATACAATGCACGATACAGACACGCTGCCACAAAAAATGTAAAGAAAATAGGATACAACACGACTAAGCCTACCACAAATATTTTCTCTCTCAGTTCCAGTTCAATTAGCAGAAACAAATGCATGTAAACAATTAAACATCTATACAAACACACAAATAATTATACATCTTCCCTTAATTGATAATATCTTAGCACAATCTTCCTAAATGCTGCAATTTCAATCTCATACTTTGAAATTAGTGACCAATGTGTTTATGATCTCCCCAGCTATCATGACCCATATAGAACTGTTAATCATCCAATATCTTGAACTTGTCTTGTTAGTTGATATCATACATACACAAACAGACAATAAGTTGTTAATTTTGCCATGTCTTTAGAGGAAAAAAATGGAGGTAAAACCCTAATTGACACTTAATCGTTGAACTATCAATCATTGATTATCACAATATATTCTCATCCAAAAACTAGTTCCATATTGTTCATGACCTGATCATTGACTGTATCATGTAAATGGTACCTATGAAGTAGGTACAGCGATGCGGTGATTGAAAAGAAAATTAAATGACACAAATGCATTATCGTCGCAATTCCTTAAATATGATACAATTACATTCTAATTGTGGACAAAAGGTGCTTCAATTTGGGCAATTGATGACAATATGGAACCCTAACAGAGGACCACGCTCAATGATCATCATTAAACTTCATTATTGACTTAAATCTTTTCTTACCCTTCATGGAGGCATGGCTCATGTAGCATTGCAACAAATCAAGTACCTAAGTACCTCAATAAAACCAAAGCCACATTGAGCCCCAATAAACTTTCTCTGCTGGTCCATCTACACCTACCATCCAACCATAAAATATTCCTCCAGTGTTGATTTTTTCTGAGGAACCGACAAAAATAATATGAATCTAAAGTGTTATGACCATCTTCTAACAACTGAAAGTTAATCTTTTAAAATTCCACACACAAATTAAAGAAAATCAAATTGTAAAGCATTTATATAATTGATAGTGTGCCTTTGTTCTTGCGGTAAAGGTTTACTAAAAACCAACCTATTGATAGAAAAGAATAATACATTTCATCAATATCATTGTTAGAAAGTATGAGAACATAATATAACTCTGGTACACACAAAACCATAAACAATAATTGAGAGCTCCCACAATCCAGACCTTGCGAATGAGAACCTTAGGAGAAAGTTGTCAAAGATTGTGGCATATGAATTTCATTCAAAAGAAAGAACATAATGCAAATATTAAGTTTCAATGCTTAAAAGACGCAATATATGGAGAAAAAATGAAAAATTCCACCTGTGAATTAGATTTTAATCCATCCCTTTTATCAGCACCTTCTCCGCTCTTTCCTGATCCCTTCATGTCACCCTGCAAAAATGTTAGGCGCATTAGTTATAATATTTAAATTTTACAACAATAATATCGAGACATTGAATAATTAGGCAATCTACATAGTAACATTCAGTTACCTCCAGCTGCAATAGCCCATTTATGGAGTACATAATAAAAACAAAAAACATCAATTAAAACTTGTACCATTACCCATCTTAGATTATTTAACTAATAATCTATTTTTTTACAAGTAATCCTAAACAACAATAACATATGAAATGCACTAAAATATTGAAAAAATTTACCTTTCCGTATCAATCCAAGTACACCTCGACTGGATGAAGATAATCTTCAAAATCTAGAGTTGGTATTGCCCACCAAAAAACGTCATCATTAATCGTCTTCCTATTGAATAACGACAAAACCTAAATAATTAGTTACCACAATATATTCTCATCCAACAAGTATCACCACAAATATCGATTTCTTTATATTTAATTTAAAATAGTTTATATAGATAAATACATATAGAGAAAGAGAGGGAGAAAGAGAGAGAGAAAGAGACGATCGGTAGAGCAATACACGTTCTTAGAGGTTGAGAAGGAGAAGTGACCAGAGAATGAGAGATGAATGGCAGAGCAGCTGTGACCAAAATCTGAGAGAGAGAGCGGAGCGGGAAGTCTAGAAAATGAGAGAGATGAGTGAGCGGGAGAGTCTAAAGTCAATAAGTGTAATTTTTTTTAGGGTTTTTATAGTTAGTCAAGTGTACTTAATTTTGGCACACTTTAAAACAGTGCCAAAATTTGGCACTGTTTTAAAGTGTGCCAAATTTTCATTAAACCGTGCCAGAATTTGGCACAATTTAAAACAGTGCCAAATTTTTAATACCAGGGTGTGCCAAATTGATGTTTTGGTGTAGTGTATAAAGCACATGGATGAATTGACCTATTGTCACAAAACATTATCAAATAGTCACATGGATAAATGGAATGAAATTGTGACTTGGTCATTGATAATGCCAAATATTGCACCCTGCCGCAATAGTACTCATCCGAAGCCGCGGATGTTCAGACCATACAGGCCGCGGTAGTTACTATAGTCAGGGCGCGGCCAGAACTCTCATAGGGTGCGGCCCCCACCTTAGGGCGCGCGGCGCTGCTACTCAGCGTTGCTTACTCTACGGGCTGCGCACCCTTATCCACAATGACTGCAGACTTGGTACATGTCACGTGCTGTGGGCACGTGAGTCAACTCACTTCCTAATAAATAGAGGACCATACCTGGAAAAGAGGAGGATTCGACATACGCCCAAGGTAGGCTCTACAATACAGATCCTCACTACACAACCTCAACACACAACTTGGAGGCCACACATCCACATCGCAGCCACCTATCCAGCACCCCGGAATCCTCAGTACTTCCATGTACTCTCCATTATTCACATATTTGTATGCCACTTTAGGCACGATTATACTGTACCATGCAACGCATATAATGAGAACGGAGCAACACAGTGGATGTAGGCCTATTTTAAAGGCTGAACCACTCTATATCTTGTCTTCTCCCTATTTACTTGCTTTAGTTGATTATTACACACTTCACACATGATTTGCTGATGCGAGAACGACTAGTGGACAATTTCTCGTATCATCAGTTTGGCGCCGTCTGTGGGAACGATATATTTCAATCTTGTTTCTCTATGTTTCGAGTTCTTAAACACCTTATTCTATTCATGGGGATCCTCTGGATCATCATCACATGAGTAAATTTTGGTTACTGAGCTCTATTTTATACTTACACCCTTAAATGGGTATTTCTTACCTTCAGATCTGCTCTCGGGTCTCCATTTGACGACCTTAGATCTATTTTATATACCCCTGTGATATCACCCCCACCTAGATAGAGCTGGAAGGCTTGATGGGCTTTAGCCCCGTAAATGTGGGTGATTAGGGAAGAGTTCTATTTACTCCCTTTCTGTTCTTTGCCTATGATCTGGGATTTATCATTAGAATTATGCCATTGTGTGCACTGAGAGATTATTCTCTCATGGATAGACCCTAGTAGGTATGCTCTCCACAAGTTCTGGGAGAAAAACTCATTTCCCGAGCTTCAATTTTAGGATTATGCCCTCACTGCCTAGGTAGGGACGCGGCGTGGTAGTTCAACTACCTTACATACCGCGACCTCTACTGGGTTAGTTGTAATACAGAAGCTTCAAAACATCAGGGGATGGACTCAGGTGGTCTCTAGCTCAACCTTGGTGTATATCATATAAGGCCGCGGTAGTTCACTTATGTGCCTTATTGGCCGCGGCCGAGTCCTCGGCAGGAATACCATATTATATATACTTTATAAAGATTAACGAAGCAGAAATGGAGGGAGAATCCAGCCAGAGCATAGAAGTCAAAGATGAGATTGTACAACTGTATAATCACCTTAATCACCTCTATGACAGCCATGCTTCACTTCAGACCCAGGTCAATTACCTCACTCAGAGGGTGCTGATGCTAGAGGCCGCGGCCAATCAAAATACAAACGCAGGTCCGGGAAGAGCTTTACCTGCCGCGAACCAAAGACCGTGCACGGCTCTATCCGACGACGAAATTTGCTTCCCCCTGCACGCGTTCATTTACGGGCTGCGGCTACCTGTCCCAGTTCCTATCCGCGGCAGTCAAAGTAGCCGCAGGACCAACTGACAAAAGGCAGAAAAGGGAAGCAGAGAAATCAGAGAAAAAGTCGGGCGTCTATACGCCGTTGATTTTCCCAATTGAAGAGATCTTTGAGTGTATCAAAGAGGACAAGCTTTTGAGGTGGCCAGAAAAGCTGAGAGCTCCACCCCACAAGAGGAACAAAGCTGCCTGGTGCAAATTCCATCAGGACCATGGCCATGACACTGAGCAATGCTATGCTCTGAAAGATGAAGTCGAAAGGCTAATTGGCCAGGGGATGCTGCAGCGATTCCTGAAGAATGCATAAAGGGCTCAGCCGGACCTGACAGAGGCTGCATGCCACACCTCATCCTTAACCTTTTTCAATTTCAACTATTTCTGTCTATGCTTTATGTAGCTCATTAGAGCCCGAACACTCAAGATTTTATGTTTTATTAGCAAAGTCATTAGCTGAAACATACATATATAAATAGATGAATTAGCAAATTTTGCCGTATCTCATTCCTCTCTTATTTTCATAATCGGTCATCTCACAAAAAAGACCTTTTGTCTTAAACAGATTCCAAGGGAAGAATAACACATTATCTCGGAAGATTATTATTATTTTGAGATGCACCTATGGAGGGATTGCGGTCTTAATTAGCTCAAAAGTCCCCCTCACGATGTGCAACTGTATCTTATCATATGATGATTATAATCATGAAAGCGTCCAAGGATTCAAGGAGCTTTTATTAGCCACGGGGGCTTACAATGCCCGTTCTCAGCTCTTGGGACGCGTCATCAAGCCGGGAGGTTTAGAATCTCTGGCCGTGGAGGACTTTATGTATATCAGTAGCAGTGGGTGGCTTAATAACATCACCCAGCCTGGAGAGGTTTGATAGTGTCACATATATTAGCTGTGGGTGGCTTCATAACATAACCCAGCCTGGAGAGGCTTGATAGTGTCTCATATATTAGCTGTGGGCGGCTTAATAACATAGCCCAGCCTGGAGAGGCTTGATAGTGTCTCATACTTTAGCTGTGGGTGGCTTCATAACATAACCCAGCCTGGAGAGGCTTGATAGTGTCTCATATATTAGCTGTGGGCGGCTTAATAACATAGCCCAGCCTGGAGAGGCTTGATAGTGTCTCATACTTTAGCTGTGGGCGGCTTAATAACATAGCCCAGCCTGGAGAGGCTTGATAGTGTCTCATACTTTAGCTGTGGGTAACTTCATAACGTAACCTAGCTGGGAGAGGTTTGATAGTGTCTCACATATTAGTGCTTGGAGACATGACCCAGCGCGAGAAGATTGGGAAACATTAGCATATGTCTACAAAGGCACATCGTTCAGATGAACCAGGAAAGGTTGCAGAGCTCTAAGAGCCACTCATCCATGAAAGTGCTGAGACACTAACATCTTGAGGCATGAGAAGGCTACAATGTCGAATGCCACGGTGGAAGAGAATCAATTGTACCAAGTCTAAGGGAAGAGTTTGCTTCATGATTCATGTTGGTTATGGGACAACAAAAGGCAAACAGTTCAGACAACTGGGTGCAATGAAAGCGGATGGAGACACATGCAATCAGCAAGTCCTGGCCTTGAGATCAGGACCGCGGCAACCAGGCGAAGACATTTACATGGCATGGCATAATGAAGAGCCACGGCTTGCACACAGCTACCTCGTGACCGCTAAATCCTTTACTTCAAAAGACGTCGCACTATCTATATGTCCGCGGAAGTGGGATTTTAATCAATATACGAATTCGATCTTTGTCCGCGGACTTAAAATGTTATGTTTATCTGGGCACGGATACGTTTTCAAATATGCGGCGGCTACGATGAATCATTCATTATAAGCAGGCGATGTAAGAGAGCAAGGAATGGAAACATAAAAATCAAGTACAAAGTAGTCAATATGGCCGCAGCCTTGATATTAGTATTGAAGATTACAGAAAGGAGGCCGCAACCACAAATGCAGATTACAAAAAGAAGGGACGCAGCCCCGAATTAATAATGAGCTCCAGAAATTCTGAATTTAAGAGGCTGCGTCATCATCTTCATCAGCCTCTTCTCCATCCGCGACAGACTCTGTCACTCCTTCCGCAGCCTCTGCTTCAGCCTCCGCCTTCATTCTTGCCCTCTCTTCCGCCGCGGACTTGAGCTCAGCGATGCACTCATGATGTTCGGCATCGCTTAACTTCCAGGCCAGGACCCTCTCCTTGGTCTCGGGGAAGTTCTTTACAAATCTCTGCCGCAGCTCCTGGTAGCCGCGGAGGTAGGCCCTGTTGTTGACAATAAAGAAGTCCTTGGAGCCTTTAAATGACTCCACGGCGTGATCTATGGCTAGCTGGAGGGATTCACCATGGTCAGCCTCCAATCTTTTTATTTCCGCGGCATGGTTTGCTGTATCCTGGGCAGACTTGGACTCCAGCTCATCATATTTCTTTTGAAGAAATATAAGCTTGTTATTGGCAATCTCTGCAGCTTGGGCAGCTTCCGCGGTCTGAGCCTGCGAGGTTTTTAGGGATTCCGCGGCTTGTATAAAATTTTGCTCCGCTTCCTCCCTTTCCTTGTCTGCCTTCTCCAAGTTCATTTTTACCGCCTGAAGAGCCGCGGTAGCAGAACTCTTCCCAGCCTCAAATGAAGAGGTCCGTGCAGCCTGCAAGTCCGCGGCATGGGCACTCTTCTCGGCCTCCTTCAGCCTGTACAAGGCCTCGTACTTCCTCTTCTGAACGACAATCACATCCGCGGCCTGAAATAAAGAAGGAGTATGAAAAATACATATGGTGCAAAAGTTGAAAGAATGACGACTGGTACGTACCCTCAGAAGGCTGTGGAGGCCGCAGTCCTCCAGGTCTTCATGATCTTCACCAACTAACCTATCTAAGTCCGCGGCATCCAGTGCTCGCTTCATTCTCCGTGCAGCCTTTGCAGTAGTGTCCCAAGAGGAATTGGGGTCAGGCTGCCTCAATTGGGGCCTTGGTCTTCCATCAGGCCCGGAATCTCCGCGGAATTGTGGGGGCGGCAAGTTAGCGTTAACCCCCACAACAGCTGGCGGTGGAGGAGATGATGAATGAAGGGACACATCGGTTGACATCAAGCCCACCGCGGCCAGGTTTTCCCCTATGTCATCATCGAATTGGTCATGCGGAAGGCAATCATTAACCACCTGCTCTGCGGCAGGATCAGTCGCCTTATTGGCAGTGACCGCGGCTTGGGCAGCATTATTTTCTTCGGATGGAGCCGCGGCAGGTCCCTTAGCCTTGGACCTCTTCCTTTTTCTGCTCCGCGCGGTATTATTCAGGACGACCGCGTCCTCATCCATCTCTGCCAGCTGCGTTGCTAGCAGGTCCCTGTCAACCTCTTCACCTGAAAAAGAATGGCATAAGTTCAAGGACAGAAACGGCCATAGAATAAAAATAGTGGTTTACCTTCCGCGCCCATTTGTTGAATGGATTTGTTTGGGAAAAATCCCGCCGCAAATATAGTTGCCGACGTTACAAGTATGCTGAACTTCTTGTGTTCAGCAGGAACTTCCGCAGCCTCGGCAACTCTTTTCTCCTGTCGCTTGTTTAAATGAAGATTGTCAAGGGCTGCAGAATGAAAAGACGATTCAAGTTAGTGGAAATTCCGTGAAATAAAAAGGACGTGGCTATGATCTTATACCTAATTTTGAGGGTACCCCCCACCGCCGCGGCATTTTATATGTTCTCTCTCTCTCATTCTCCTCAGGGTGCATCTCCCAGCCTTCACCAGAGATGTAGAAATATTTTCCCTTCCAATTTTTCACACTTGTCGGCCTCCCAGAATAAAGGGTCTCATCCCTGCCGCGGCTAGAAAAATAAAAGTAGCCCGCGAACTTCACTGAGTTCTCCTTTGGACGGTAGAAGTGAAAGAACTCCGCGGGAGTGATGTCCTTTTTGAACTGCTGCTGCCAAAGGACAACTGCAGCGAGAATGGCTCTCCAGCCGTTAGGGTCCAACTGTGCGGGTGCCAAGTTCATCGCCTGAAAAAGTCGACGGATAGGAACTGGGACAGGTAGCCGCAGCCCGTAAATGAACGCGTGCAGGGAGAAGCAAATTTCGTCGTCGGATAGAGCCGTGCACGGTCTTTGGTTCGCGGCAGGGGCTGAACACATCAAATTTCCTGGAAACTCGAAGGCCTCAGCCACCTGCTCAACCCATTCTTGGGTCATTGAGCTGCGGACATCGAGCGCGGCCAAGGGTCTCACCCCCCTCCCTGATGTACCTCCTGGCTTGTTTCTAGCGGCCGCGGTACTATCTCCTTCAGCCGTGGGATGATTACTTGAGTTGGCTTCTTCCATCGACGATTGACAATTCTTGCCAGACGAGGAGTCCGCGGAGTTTGAGTCAAGAGTGACGCAGTTTGGGCAATCTTTGAGTTTGCAAGGCCCTACTGATCTTAGAGGGGGCACAGAAGTTAGCTCGGGGGGAGAGGTCCCAAAATGCTTTGCCCAAAAGCCTCTCAGGAACTCGTCGGGGTCAAAGCTCATATGGCTGCAGCAGTACCTGAAAGGCAGAGTTCGCAGTTAGGTGCCGCAGCCAATATGATTTGTCAGACTTCAAGAAGCGGCGGCAGTGTTTTCTTGTGTTAAATGTTAGTTTTGGGATCAGTCCAAACAAGCCGCAGCCGCATCCGTATCAGAAGAACTTAGGATGCCGCGGTAATAATACAAAATTGCTCTAAGGCATTCCTAGACACGGCATTTCCTAAATTTTTAGTACACCAGCATCAACTACAGTTCTAAGGCCATTCCTGGACTATGGGGTGGTGATTTGATGCCGCGGATGTTAGTTTGAGGGACCGTGGCCAATTAGCACGGAGGCAGAATTGTAAGCAATCATTGAAATCAAACCATGCCGCGGCCTCAATCCTAAACACGTGATTTCCTAAATCCCATAATTTTTCGGATCAAACCCACAGAATACGGAGTGTTCAATTATGAACATCAAGAACAGTTATGTGTTTCATATGCAGCATGTGTGAAAAACAAAACAAACAAATATAACCCTAGATTCCTATCAAACAGCTAGAGTTTGTTCGTGGAAGTTAAAGATGGGTTTGGTATTCGATTCAGATGTTCGATTATTAAAAACTGGAAAGAAATGAAAACTACGAAGCCTATTGATCGAAAGATTACCTGGAAATGATAAGAATTTGCGATCTTCAGCCTCACACCACCTTGGAAACACCACACGCAGCTTCAAACCACCTCGGAAGGCTGTCGGAAAGTGCAAGAAGGATTGTGCAGAATTTCGCTCTCGATTTGCTCTCACAAGTTTTGGAAACGTAATGAAGTCCACGGCCAGAAACAATTTATGTAAGGGAGCGCGGAAGACGAATCGTCGCTTTGGAAGTACCGCGGTTACTAGGCTTATAAGCCGCAGTCCCAATATACTTCCCTTGGCACAACGGCTTGGGGGCTTATTGATAATGCCAAATATTGCACCCTGCCGCAATAGTACTCATCCGAAGCCGCGGATGTTCAGACCATACAGGCCGCGGTAGTTACTATAGTCAGGGCGCGGCCAGAACTCTCATAGGGTGCGGCCCCCATCTTAGGGCGCGCGGCGCTGCTACTCAGCGTTGCTTACTCTACGGGCTGCGCACCCTTATCCACAATGACTGCAGACTTGGTACATGTCACGTGCTGTGGGCACGTGAGTCAACTCACTTCCTAATAAATAGAGGACCATACCTGGAAAAGAGGAGGATTCGACATACACCCAAGGTAGGCTCTACAATACAGATCCTCACTACACAACCTCAACACACAACTTGGAGGCCACACATCCACATCGCAGCCACCTATCCAGCACCCCGGAATCCTCAGTACTGCCATGTACTCTCCATTATTCACATATTTGTATGCCACTTTAGGCACGATTATACTGTACCATGCAACGCATATAATGAGAACGGAGCAACACAGTGGATGTAGGCCTATTTTAAAGGCTGAACCACTCTATATCTTGTCTTCTCCCTATTTACTTGCTTTAGTTGATTATTACACACTTCACACATGATTTGCTGATGCGAGAACGACTAGTGGACAATTTCTCGTATCATCAGTCATCCTAAGTGTTCATCCATAAATGGTGCAAACAAAATACAAAACTCTTTTTGGATTTTTCAAAAAATTTATCTAAATAAAATCTTTTAGTATTTTTCAAAATTTGTCAAAAGAAAAAATTTATATAAAAATTACTTGTCACAATGCTAGCAAACATAAATATCATGAAAGAAAAAACTACCGTATGACAAACATGCAAACACAATCATCTATATGATATAGCAAGAGAAGAATCATGTGCAAGCAAACGAGAATCAACAAGTCTACCATCTAGTGCCTTTAAAAGTGATTTCCTAACCCCAAACATATGTGAAATGACGTGTGGGGGCTTTAGGAACCACGTGAACACTAGACAAAAACTTCTTAGGACTTCTTCCAAGATCAAAACATAACCTCCCAAGGTGACCTTTCTTACCACAATATGAACATGTGTAAACGGGTGGAATAACGCCTTTGGGTTGACCTTGTTTGATGTCCTTAGGAATGGTTGACCCTCTAAAACAAATAATGGTTTTGGCTTTAGCAACGGAAGCATTAGGACATGAAGATCTATTACCACCACTATCAAACCTACTTGAGTCTGTCAAATTATTTTTCAACTTCAAGCATTAGGACATGACGGTTTTATGCAACAAGCTCTGATTCCAATTTGTAAAGGGAAAGTAATCCCAAAGGGTGGCTTTCACAAACTTCCAATTTCAAATCAATTTTAGTTCATTCCTAAAACATGCAACTACGTGTCAATACAAATAAGATATAGCATGCGACACAATAATTCAGGAAAAATTCCCGAAGGGAAAAACCTTTTATTTCTAGAACTTTGAAAAGTTTACAAGACCATTGACTTACATAAAACCTGATAATCGTCCACAATTGTAACACGGTGTCTTCGTCAAACCTTCAAAGCAACGGCTATAAATCTGCAGTGGTTCACGCGCAGCTATACCACAAGGATCGTAACCCAAAAAACTCAGTAGAGACAGCCTCCACAATAGCATCCATCTCTCGGTTCTAGAGATCTCCGCACAAAGGATGAACAAATGAAAAGCAATGTTCTTGAATACCAAAACAATTCACCAAAGCATATGGGATTTTTGTGAATTGAAAACAAAAAGGGATTAAGCCCTAAACAAAGAAGTCAAAAGGATTCTGCAGTTTCGTAGTTTTCTGTCTTTCAAAACGCTAGGACTTCTCAATGAAAACAAAACCATTTAATGAGTATTTATACAAAATTGTGTCGCCTCGGTATACGATCTCGTTCAAACGAGAAAGAGATCTCGCGCGAACGACATACGCGTGTCATTCACGAGACAATGCAATGTCGTTCCAATGACAGAGCAAAGTTGTTTGAATGACTGTTATGTCAAAAAATATTATTTTTAATGTACGCTCCAATACTTAGAAAAAATACTCATTCTCAAATTTTGACCAAAAAGTCCGCTCCAACACTTAGAAAATATTTTGTAAAAATATCCCAAAAGCTCTATGTGTATAAAGTTAAGGTATTAAAAACATAACCTGACCAAAGTAAACTTTGCGTAGTCTTTTTGATAAAGAACTTGATATTCAGATCCGTCTTTGATGCTTGAATGTTCTAGAATTACTTACATGACCAACTTACACTTGAGCCGATATAAGCATGCACTAGATAAACTTTTAAAGTCGCGTCAAGTTTTTAGCGCCGTTGCTAACGATTTGGTAGGCATTTAGGTTAGGTCGAATTAATAAAAAATTTAACTCTAATTCTTAAAAAAAGGCCCAAAAAAATCATAAAATCAAAAATTCAAAAAAATTCAAATAAAATTATATAGAATCTTTTAAATCCTTACACGCAATCTCCTCAATCCACTGCTACCAGAATTCACGCGAATCCCGTTGTTGAGTACAATCGTGATAGCCCACACCCCCAAATGCTTTACATTTTGGGGTTCCACCTCGTACACCGCCCAACTCCATCATGAGTTCCCCACTTAGTAACACACCTAGTGAGGCCAACGAGGAATTTGAATCGTTAAGAGAGAGCGCAATGTCAGATCACATTAGTTAAGGTACGGGTGAGGTTGAGTTACCATATCTCCTTATATGAGACCTCTTATATCCCAAAAGAACCCTCACTCTGGGATGCATTATATTCATGTATAATGCAGGGCAATTCCGTTTTTGCATGGGTGAGTTACCAGATTCTTCCCACCTTCCCTGACTTGGAGTCAGAAAAATCATACCTCCACATCCGCGAGTTCAAAGAGGCGTGTGAAACTTTTAGCGATCAAACGTGCACCCAAAACATCAATCGTCTAAAACGTTTTTCCTTCTCCCTGAAGGACAAGTCCAAGACTTGGCTGTGGTATTTGGCACCAAACTCTATAGGAACGAGGAGATATCTGCAAGCTAAGTTTATCTTGAAATTATTTCCCCTACATCGGATCAACCCCATAAAAGCTCATATTCAAACGTTTAAATAACATGACAATGAGCCTTTAGATAAATGTTGTGATCGTTTTAACAAGTTTCTTAATATGTGACCACATCATGGATTTGATAAGTGGAGACTTATCTCCTTTATTCATCACATGCTCAAATTATGTTCCTAATAACTCGTGGAAACTATGTGCCAAGGGCAATTTATAGTGTTGGATGAGGACAATGCCAAGGCTAATCTTAAGTATGTCGCCGAGACTACTTAAGTGTGGGATACATCCGATCCAAATTCCCAAACCTAGCCTTAACAAATGCCCACACTTCTTTAAGTGTCTGGACTCTATCAGTTAGACAAAGAAGCCGACTTGAAACTTCAAATCAACCATCTTGTTAAAAGACTGGAAGACGTAGTCGAATCCCTAGGAAGAGAAACATCCATCTCCACTTGAGAAGAGATAGAGGACATGTGCGGTATTTACGAGACGGGGCATTCAATGAAGGAATCCTCAACGATACCTGCCTACAAAGTTATGCTTTAAGAGAAAGTGGAAACATCATGAGATTTTAAGGGTAATTTTAATTCCCTTCACGGGAATTCTTATAAACCTTCGTAGAGGAACCATCCCGGTTTTAGTTGTGGGTACCAACATGCTGTGTTGAATCCTAATTCACACATTGCCCCTCCTCCACCACCACCTCGACATCTCAAACAAGCTACACACATGCAAGCAGTGCATCCGACAACCTATATAACCCCATCATGGAGAAATATCGAGTTTACTTTGAACCAATATATGCAAGCTCAATCGACAACCAACGCTCAAAATGCCAGAATGTTTGCCAAAATAAATGCGAATATTTCTAGATTGCAATATTCCTTGAGTGTCCAAGAGAAGGGTAAGTTTCCCGCCCAGGGCCAAAAACCCCCTCATGGTCAAAACTATGTTATCTCTAACCTCGATAAGTATCAAGAGCAATGTAGTGAGGTAACCACTCTATGTAGTGCGAGAGTCGTTGACTTATCACCTCCTCCACACGACGAGCAAAATGACAAGGAGATTTCTCCCGACACAAAAGAGGCCGAAGATGTCCCTTTGAGAAAGAGTGATAATAATGACACAGTTAGGCCCAAGGTGGTTTTAAAACTTCCCATTGCTACTCCACACCCTCAACGGTTGGTCACTCACTCCAAAGAGACCTCCCATGACCACGTCCTAGACGCTATCTAGAAATTAAATGTTAATTTATCTTTTCTTGAGACCATAAAGCAAATTCCCACTTACCCTAAGTTTATAAAGGACTTACTCACGGTGAAACGTAGGCTAAAGGTAAACAAAAATATGTTCTTAGCACAGAACGTCAGTGCAGTACTACTGAGTGACCTTCCACCAAAATTTAAAGATTCGGGTGCCCTAACCATTTCGTGCATCATGTGGAAGGACCAAATTCAGAGAGCATCAATGGATCAAGGGGCGAGTGTTAACATTCTCCCCTACTCCATCTATAAACAATTAGAATTTGTGGAGCTTAAGCCCATAAAGATAACTCTCTAGTTAGCGAATCATTGTTTGAAGATACCTCCGAGGATTGCTGAGGATGTGATCATCCAAGTTGACACTTTCTACTTACTGGTGGATTTTGACATTTGGGAAAAGGAACCCTCCTCTCTCTCGAGTAACCATCTTCCCATGATACTTGGCCACCCATTCTTAACTACATCTAATGCACTGATTAACACACGCAACAGGAAAATGCAACTCACATTCGGGAAACTGACTCTTGAAACAAACATCTTCAACATCACCAAGTACGAGGGTGATGAAGGCAAATTATGAGAAATGGATCTTATGGACGAGAAAGTATATGAGCTCGTTAAGAGGAATCACATGAGAGAGCCATTAGGGGTGTGTTTTGTTACCTAAAGGGAGAGCGATAATTCTGACATCGAGCGAGAGGTAGAAGATGTGTGTTTAGTGACTGCAATTGAGAGAGAGAGGGTACACGGAGGCATGAATGAGAGAGAGAGTCGTGATGAGAGTATGAGAAAGGATTTGGAGGTCGAGGAAGAAGAGACTTAGGGGATATGAGCCAAGAGGACTTTGAGAAAGAATTCAGGCCGTTGGATGAGAGCCTCACTATTGAAGTACAAACTTTATTAGACTCATTTAGCCACTTAGAAGAGAATGAATGGAAAGATTGGATATATTAATTCCTTCTTCTTGACCAACCACCCATGACACTTGAGTTCTCGAATGCGATCGAGGGAAGACCTAGTGTTTTGTCTGATTTAGAGCCCAACACATGCGTTTTTGAACCTCAGGGGAATCTAGGTTTAACATGTCCTTCAAATTTTCATAGAGATGTTCCCTTCAAGTCGGGACAAGTATGTTGCGATTATATTGGGAACCACAAGGGTATCACTCATGTTATCATCACGAACCTCAAGGTGTTCCCCTTATATATGGGCCCGGTACCCATTTGTTTTGATTATTGGTTTACGATGCAAGGAAGAGGGAGACGAGGAGAGCATCGGACCCCGTGCGTGGGGTCGAATGAGGTTTTACAAGGGAGAGAGAGGTCATCACACCCCATACGTGTATGGGGTGATCCATGTGTATATTAGTTAGTAAATTTAGTTTTAGGATAGTTTAGAGGTCCGTAGAGGTCACGAGTTAGGAAAGTTTTGAGCACCACGTTGGGTTTCCATGCACGGGAGTGCGCACGCACATTTCGAGAATGAGGTTGAGGTGTCCCCAGGTCCCGAGTGTTTAGGGAGTCTTGATATACTATATAGCGAAGACATTGAGGGTTAGAACACTTAGAATGGAAAAATATGGCTTATTTGAAGTTTGAGGTAGCGAGTTTGGCCGAATCGCAGGCCGAACCGGTTTGCCTACACACTCGAACCGGTTCGAATGACCTGATGACAGATTCTCCCCCCAGTTGTGTTTTCCCACCAAATTCAGTCACTCTTTTCCCCTTTTCACCCGTGATCCAACACCACTGGCCCTTAAAATTAGCTCATCTGTTGTGATGTTCTGTTGCTCCTTCTTTATGTAGTTATTTTATGCTTTATCGTTTCATCATTGCAAGAACTATGTAATTTAACCTTTACCGCCTTGTAATAAATTGTAGCGAAAATGAAAAATTTGCATTTTAAATATTTGGTTGTTTTATTCTCTCACTTATTATTTTTTCTTATTTATCTTTTAGTCCTTTTGATTGAGGACAATGCAAAAGTCTAAGTTATGGGGGTGACAAGTGCATATTTCTAAAACTTTACAAATTTTTAAAATGCCCAAAAATAAAAAAGTTGAAAATTCCAAAAATTCTCCCCCCCCCCCCCCCCACACACAAAAAAAAAAATGAAAATCTCCGAAAAAGTCAAATATATTTTTCTTCAAAATAAATAAAAAGTGAAATTCAAATCCTTCAAAAACGTGTGAAAAAATATCCCTTTTTGCTAACCCAATTGAGCCAAATAAATTTCTCAATTTCGTTTGATAACCCCAAAAGCCCATTTAGCCCGGAGTTGTGAAAATCAGAAAATTCATCTGACAAGTCCAAATGGTGCAATAAAGAGGGGCAATAAAAAATATAAGAAAAATGCGCAACAAAAAAAAGAAAACGAAAAAAATTAAAAAAAGAAAAGAAAAAGAGAAAAGGCCCGAAAAAGCGCCAAAGGACATAGTAAGCACAACTTTCCAACTCCGAAATTTCCTAACAATTTCTATATTTTCCAATACACCTTACAGCCTAAAAAAGTCCTAACTGAGTCCGAATAACAAAATTAATTACCGCGTGTAGAGCCTCAGACACGAAAAGATAATAAAAGATATTGATTGGTGTGAATAAGAACCGAATTTTTTCGTATTCCGATGATGAGATCATTCCACCAAAAAAATTCCGTCTTTCAAATTTGTGTGCATGAATTTGTGTTCCATTATATTTACTGTTATAAATCACGCATACCGAGAGAAATAGCCACATTCCGAGTGATTCGTTTGTGATTGTATCCATGAGAATTGAATCAAAATGAATTTTTAGGAAGTAACATAATGATCAATCGATGGAAGTTAGTGGTTTAATTTTGACTTCGCGGACACACATTACGCTTTGAGACTATTAGATATAAATTTAAGATGACTATTTTTGAGGAATTTAAATTGTACAATTTTTGAGTATTTTTTTTTTCTTTGAGTCGAAGAACGTAGGTGTTTAATAGCTTGTTGCATACGTTAAATGCAATCGATTGTCTGCAAAAAATGTAGTCTATCCCAATAAAGTTTTTGTGAGTTACTTAACCCATACTCTTATTCTTTTTCATTGATAGTGATGATCAAAGTTCTAAGTTAGGGGGGTTTGATTCGGTGTAAACATTTCATATTTATCCTCGTAATTTAGGCATTTTTAGTATCCCGTGTAATTTAATTGAACTGAATTTATCTTATAATCATGCTAATGACCCTATTTGGCAAGTACATCTTGTTTTGTGCATTTATCATATGTTTTACATGTAATTCAAGGAAGTAAACACGAAAGAGAAACCGAAACAGTGGAAGAAATCCTAAGAAACGAGAAGTCAAGGCATTTTTTGGAATTTTTCACCTGAAACTCGGAGACGGAGCCAACTGCAAAGTCGAAGAGATTGAAGTCACGAGAAAACTGAAAAATGGCACCTTAATTCGGGCTACGGTGAAGGAGTTACGTGAATTTTAAGTCAAAAATGAAAGAAAATTGAGTGAGTCAATGTCACCCAAACGGGGTTACCCAGAACTGGTTCGGCATACCTAAAGCACGAATTTGTGTTTAGTGCTGATTTTTTCTAGAGGTGGTTTTAAGTGGGACTCTTGCAAAAAATGTGTGGGGAGTTTTAGTTAGTTTTTGAAGAGAATTTTTATGAGTTTTTTTACCTACAAAGAAAGAGGAAAAGAGGTAAGAAGATAGTTTCAATTTTGTTCATCAAGCTTACACTTTTATGGATAAATGTTAAAGATTTTTATTAATAGAATTTTTCTTTCTTCTCCCTCGTTCTTGAAGTAATATTATTTACATGCTATGTTTATTTTCTGAGATTCCAAGCTTTTCATGCATGTTTAGAGATAGTTTCATTATGACTTTGATTACATGCAACGTAGATATTATGCTTTCTAATAATTACACCATGTCCGACTAGGTTTATAGAGGGTTAGGGTATATGAACCCAAACTAGGTGATGACTTGGGTATAAAATTGAATAAAAATATGGAAATAACTTGAAGACTTGAGGTTTTGTCGAAACACATATTATAGATATCTTAACCTCGTTTACCCTAGGTAACAGATGTATTTGAGTGTATAATATGCGCATCGGCAATCTAATCATTCATGTTAAATTTATTATATATTAATTATTGTATGGAGTTAAATCCTTATATAGTTGATTATTTGAAATGTTTAATGCTTTCTATGAATTATTAATATAATTCTTAACCTTTTATATCCAACGAATGTATCGACGATGTGGGGGAGTGTACTCCAATTCTATTTTCCCATAAAACCACTTTATTGTTATTGCATGGGCAGTTAATTCATTAGTTGAATTAGTTAGCTTTAGTTAATTACAAGATCTCAAAACTATCATCTTTTCCTTCTTTTCGTTAGTCAAACATAATATTTTTCATCTTTCCTATTCGTAGTCACGTCTTATGTCCTATTCCCTATGTTCGATAACACACTTTCTCGAATTATTAGTTACGCAATCGGCTTACACTTGAGCCGATATAAGTATGAACTAAAGACACTTTTAAAGTCCCTTCATAAAGCCCAAGAAATTGAGGGTGATGTGAGTGAGGATGAAGAGGAGGATAAGAAAGACTTGCAAGCTGCTTTCAATGAATTGTATGCAAAAACTTTGAAGATGAATATGGAAAACTTGAAGTTAGAATCTAAGTTGAAGGAATGTGCCATAGATAATAATAGTGATGCTTTGATTGAGGATCTTAGGGAACGTGAGAATATTCTTCGAGAGAATCTAGGGTATGTCGAGGGAGAGAGAGATAGTTTGTGAGGTTTGATGGAGGCTATGTAAAATGAGGTTTTATAGTTTGAGGAGTCTAGGCGTTTGCTCGAGTCTATAATTGGTGAGCTTGAGGAGAGATTGAGGGATTCAATTAAGGTAATGTTTAATTTGGAGTCTAGTTCAGAAAAGATAGATAAGATGTTAGTCACCATTCAAATCAAGGATTATTGGTGTGGTATTAGCTTCAATGATCATGTTTCACCCATTCACAAAGCCAAAAGCATGCATGTGATAGATCCACCTAGGAACATTAGGAGAGAGCTACCAAGGAAGTTTAGGATAGAGCCACCTAGAAATATTAGTATTGGACCACCTTTAGGTAACACTCACTGCCATATCTACACTTGCACTCATTGCAATATTGAAGGTCATCTTAGGCGATTCTGATACAAACTTCAAAATGCTCCTCGTAAGTTTAATAATAGACTCACTTCGCTTCCCAAAATCCCCATGTGTCATTACACATCTATTTGGGTTAGGAAATTGGACTTAGAGGCTTTTGGACTTTTACTTCATGACTCTCATTTGATTGCACGTGATTCTCCTGGTGTTGGATCTTTTGGTTGATCGTGTTGGTTGTTTGTCATACACTAGTTATGCTTCATGATATATTTTTGCTAGTGTTATGGCATGTGTACTTTTTATATTATATTTTTCTTTTATTGAGGCTTATTTGAAAAAATATAAAAATATTTTTGGTTTTATATATTTTTTTGAAAATACAAAAAGATTTTGTTTTTGAAAAATATTTTAAAAAGTTCAAAGAGATTTTTGGTTTTGGTATGGCATATTGGTGTGTTTGAATTCATTTCATTCCGTACTTTCCATGTATCTAGGACATTTTGTTATGACTTTGGATGCTTATATTGTTCTTAACCATGTTTATGGAGTTGTTTCGACATTCATTTGCTTTATGGATTCGACTTTGTATTTTCCTCCGCGCACACATGCACGAGCTTATTGGATTTTGACATCATAATGTACATTTGAGCTTCCTGAGATGTTCTCCTATCAATCTTATCATCTACATATTTATTTGACTATGGAGGATTTGTGCATGTAAGAACGTTTGCTAGTGAGTATTTTGTTTTGTATTGAAAATATGATGTGTGCATGGGAAAGGGCTGCGAGAGAATAATAATCTTGCCGTGAAATCCACCGTTTAAAAGAGCCCAAAAAAACCAAGATTATAAAAATAATAACATGCCAAAAAGGGGGAAATTAGTTTAGTTTGATATATTCATTCCAATGAAAAGAAAAGACATATTTTGAGGGAGTTTGGATTGAAATATCAAAGGGTTTACACAATGAAAATGTATCATAGTTAAGCTTATTTTGTCATGACGCCATTGATTTGTAGAATCATTAAAATTCTAGGCTTGTGTGCATTGTTCTTGTTTTGTTTATTAAGTTCAACTTTATTTGTCACTTGAGCCTAACTCTTAGTTTGATAAAGTTTTGCGGTCAATTATAACTTCTTGAACATATTTGAATGGTTGGGTTATAATTCTTTTGTTTCTAGTTCATGCCCATTCATTCCATTCCATACATTTGGACATATCGATACTATGCCAGTGTGTAAAGATTGTGTTTTTTGTGTCATGTTTTGTGGTCCTTTATACCTGTATATGTGTGCCGAATTTACATAGATTTATTTTCATATATTTTATATGGTATGTTTGTTGTATTTGTGAAATTTGCATTTTTTTATAAATTGAAAAATTCTAAAAATAGTTGGTTGTGATTCTTTTGAGTTTATCCTTGCATGAGTTTAACTGATATATATTTGATATACTTGTCGTGACACTCTGTATTTAGTTGTGCTTATTCTTTTCCTTGTTTATTTTGGACAAATAAAAAGGGGAGAAAGAATTATGAATTATGGGGGAGTGAGAATTTGAATTATGGGGGAGATTGGAGAATTAATTTACTTGATTTGATTTATGTTTATCTCATTTCAAACTCGATACTTCATGAAGGTATTTTATTTGTTTATTGTGTGTAGTACTTTGACGATCATTTGGAAATCACATTAAAGAAGCACAAGGATAGCAAAGAGATTTCGAGATTTCAAGGTTGAAGATTTTGAAGAGAATTTGAAGACTTGCATATTTAGTATCTTTACGGTTTTTGGGTTGCATGTGAGGGTATTATATTTGTATAGGATTTTTGTATTGATAATTCAAATTATTTTTATTTTGTACCGGCATAGACATAGGGGGAGATTTGAAAGGACATATTTTCAATAGTCCCGAGGTTACATTGTGTATGTCATATGCCGCTACAACTGTTAAAGAAAGTTCACGATCATTTGTTCAAGACGACGGATCCGAATATCAAGTTTCTTCAACAACGGACATCAAGAAGATTGATTTTGGTAAGGAATGTGTTTAAGTTTCGTAAAGGCTTTACTTTAGTATTGGGATATTTTTTGATTTTTTTTAATTAAAATGAGGCAATTTTTCTAAGTCAAAATAATTTTTGGAAGACCTGTAGGCGAGCTTTTTTTTTTAAAATTGCCCCTGTCATTCAAACGAAATATGCCTGTTGTTCAAACTCCCAAAATATCTAGTTTTTGATTCACCAAAACATCCCAATTTTTTTGTGAATAATTAGTGGAACCCAAATACTTTTGTGGAAGTTTATCTTTATAGAGTGCCATTTTTACTGCTGGATTGGTAGTTCTCGTGGAAGATGATTGCAGACGACTACGGTCATTGGGGACACTCGAGGCTATTCACTATTGAAGGAAGAGTTGCGGTTCTTGAGGTTCTTGCTGGAATCTTTGCGGATTTTAGGTTGCGGTCTATGTAGGTTTTCTGCAGAAAATTCATTGCAGATTTCTCTATGTAATTATAAGTTGAGATTTGCATTATATAGTGAAATAAAAGTTTTTACCCGAAAGGGATTTTTTTCTGAAATTGTGCCTTTCCCGGCATGCTTTAGTTACTTAATGATTTGAATCATTTAGATGCATGTTTGGGGTTTAAGAAGATAAAATTGGTTTAAATAAATTGATTCTCATATTTGGTGCATAATAAATTTGGAAAAAGGTTGTCTTTAGATAAAACACTCACAAAAGGGCCTTCTCAATAACCTTATTAATGTTAGATTATTGTTTTACTTTTCTAAGGGCATTGGAAGGTTGTTTGGTTCCAAAGTTACTTAAATATTTGTATTTTTTACCGCCTCTATTTCTATTTATATAGCATATCTCCATTTCTTAGTATTAGATATATTATATGTTGGAATTTATGGTAATTATTTAAGTTGATGAAATTAGATTTTGTTCAACTTTAGGGTTAATTTAATATGGGATCTGTACGTCTTTTGAGATGGTTTGAAGGTATAACCCATTATCCTCCGTGAGGAGTATAACGTTGTATGCTCATATGTATAAAACTATAAATTAATAAATGAGAAATTCTAGTATAAATTACTCACTTGGAACCTGGTATTTGGTTAAAGTCTTATTTTAAAGCTCTTGTTACACATAGGAAGAATGTGAAAAAAGGGTATAGTATATTATAACCCATCTTGGCTTAAAAGCTTGGTGCCCCTAGGATATCCCAACTCAATGAAGAAGGGAGGACCTACATGGGCTCGGATTAACTTCCAAACCCATCTAATCTGGCTCAGCAGGTGATTGGGTCATGGGCCTTGGTTTGGGAAAACTATTAACTTTGGGGGCTAAATTTTATTGGGCTTTTAATTTAATTTATGGGTTTTATTTTTTAGCCTAATTTATTACTTCAGTTTCTAATTATTTTATCTCGCCAGTTATGACTGTGGAGATGTTTTATTTTAATAGTTTTATCCCAATAATTGTGACTATTGGAATATTTTCCAACCATTCTTAACCACCAATTATTTATTATAAATGGGTGGCTTTAGTTTCATTTTTAATTATTAGTTTTTCTTGCAACTTTTGTTTGGGGTTGTCCCGTTTTTATGTCCAAAAGTAGAGTTTTTTCCATTTTTGGTTCGCCGGAAGACTTGTAACTTGGAGTGTTACTATTGTATGTTGTGAGTGTTGTATTGTGGGAGATCTTTGTCATTGAGTCCGTAGAGCACCAACGTGAGGCAAATATTATGTTAAGGTGAGAGTGTCCAATAGTTGCCTTAATCAAATATCATCTTAAGGTCAGAGTGAACTTCCACCACGAAGTAAACCTCTTGGATGCAAGTGGATATTCAAGAGAAATTTGAAAGTTAATGGTCAGTTGAAAAATACAAAACTGGACTTGTAGCTAACGACTATAAGAAAATGGAAGGATTTGATTATTTTGATACTTACTCATCTGTTACGAGAATAATATTCATTCGAATGTTAATAGCTATTGCAGCGTTACATAATCTTAAGATACATCAAATGAATGTAAAATCACCATCTTTAATGGCGAGTTAAACGAAGAGAAACATATGTAACAACCACAAGAGTTAAAAGTTCCATAAAAAGAAAGGAAGTTTGTAGACCTGTTAAATCCATTTATGGATTAAAACAAGCACCTAAACAATGGCATGGAAAATCTCACAACACAATAACATAAAATGGATTTAAAATTAATGAGACTAATAAATGTGTTTACATTAAAAACACTACAAGTGATTATGTCATTGTTTGTCTTTATGTAGATCATATGCTTACTATTGGAAATAATAAAGATATCATTAAATCTACTAAGATAATCTTGTCCAACTAATTGGATTTGAAAGATATGGGTATTGTTGATGTTATATTAGGAATTAAAATTTATAAAACATCAGATAAACTCTCATTATATTGAAGAGATATTTGATAAGTTTGGTAAATGCAGTGATAACATTCTATAACACCTATTTATCCAAATATCTATAAAATAAAGTAAGAAATTTATGTATGTCACAAGTTAGATTGATGATGTCATTTATATGGTAAAGGATGAGAATGTTTGAAAATTTTCAATTAATTATTGAGATTAAATATATAAATTTTAAATCTAATGGTTGATAATCATTCAAACATTAATGATTTGGACTAAACAATGGGTTGCAGACAGATTCACATGGGGACACAACCAGAAAGTGGCATACTACTTTAATTCACTCCATCCAATCCGTACACCTACTACATAAATCTGTCACTCTCACCAAATGACCCATACCACAGAAATCAGTCCGCCAAACGACCCATATCTCAACTATCTAAATACCCGGGACTCGAGGAGAATGAGAAACTTACTTTAATTTGAAAATCCTATTCGCAGCCAGCTACCACCAACCCTTCTCTCTCTTAGCCCATCATTTTCCCGTTATACCCTTCTTTGAAGATCCACCCATTTAGGTCTTCACCTAGCCCAACTCTCTGGACTCTATTTCAAGCAAGCCCACGCACAAATAGTTCATCATTTTTGTTACGCGAGTAAGCTCAAATATTCTGCATGTCAACAATCAAACAAACAATGACAGTTCGTGGATGACTTTGGTTGTATTTTATATCAAAAGTTCTCAATATGACGCCCATTTCATAAAATTTGAAGATCCACGAGTCCAACATGTTTATTGATTTTTTCCATTCAGGTTTAAAGGTTCGCTATTTGTGTGGAAGCTTCGTATGATCACGTATGGAAGGTCCGATTGAGGCAATCTCTCCCTCCATTTTACTTATGTTAATTTTAATCTAAGGTTATCTATATTTCTCTTGATTTCCAGATCTGGAACTGTATGGTTTTGAATGTTTGGAACTCAAATGGTTCTTTCAAAATGTACCCTTACTCCTCAAACACGATCAACCATTTTTTTATTATTTAAATCAGATCTTGCCATTTATTTCAGTTTGTATTCTAACTTCTACTTGATATTATAGATCTGATAATGTTTTAAGGTGGTTCTCCATCTTTGATCATTTTCTGTTCTAACACGAGTTTTTGTATTTTTGATGATTTTTGGTATTCTTGAAATAACTTATTTACATCCTTTAAGTAATATTTACATATGGCCATTGAGTTTCTGCATATGTCTTTTAATTACCTGGAGAAAATGGAGTTAATTTTATTTTGGTGCATGAGTAAATGTAGTTATTAATAGCATTCTATGTAACGATAAGGGTTTCACCGGACTGGAAATGACAAGTGCAGCCGTGATGATCTACCACTTTTTTTTATTTGTTTCTTATGTAGATCTGATATATGGTTTTTGTTCTGTATAGTTGAATTCGTTTTCAGATCCGGGTTTATTTAGTTTGATTTTAGAGATTTGACAATGGATTATGAGGTATTTAGCCAAGATCTTTAACTCTCCAACAAGTGGTAGCAACCATTAGGTATTTTTCATATCTTCAATTTTTTAGATATTGAATTTTTAAGGGTAATTTTTCAGATCTTAATTTTTTTGAGGCATGTGCGGTCCTTCAAATTTGAGTAGTACACTATAAGACAAGCGGGATTGTATAAGTACGAGAAGATATGAATTTGATTTTAAACATCACTAAGATGCAACATCAAATTTATGAATCAACTCAAACATTTTATCATATTTGTATGTTTTTTACGATCACTTTTTATTAGTTGGATTGAATAACTTTTTTGTTTTTAATTTTTTATTCCATTTATGGGTAGTGTTGTCCTTATTTGAAGGTAATAAGTTCGGATCTTTAGTTATACGATTGTCGAGTAATTTGAATATTTATTTATAACAACTCAAAGAGTGTATCCTCAAGTTTTATGTTCTAACAACTCAAAACAGTTGTATAGTTGTCCTATCATTTGAATAGTCAAGTTTATGTTATTATATTATTCATTCCTTAAATCTTAATTATGTTTGATATTTGATGTTTAATCTTTACTCTTTTAGCTAATTATGTTTGGTGGATTGATCTAATTATGTTTGTTTTCTTTTCTTTTTTGCAGATTAAACTTTAATTCAGCTCGAGTACTATTATCTATTGCTGGAGGCACCTCTCCTGATGGAAATTTGAGAGGGGAAATAGTAGATTGCAGATTGAGAATGCTCATGAGTTTAAGGTGTTTAATAAATTCGTTATTATGGTACCAAGGATTCATTGTGGCACAAACCCATCGTCTGTACTCTGTATATAATAGTGACGTATCTATTTAGTTTAAGGCCTTATGTATGCATAATTGAAATGTTATTTTACTTTAATTAAATTGAATATTCTCTATTTTATGTCCCATAACTGTTTTAATAGTACATTTTGTAGAAGTTATCATTATATCAATTAGCACGTGTTGTTAGGGATTATTATTTCATTTTCCACATGAATTTATCTTTATTTCTTAAACACGATGGATAGTTTAATAAACAAAGGAAATTATGTTAAATTTTTTTAAATTGTAACAACTTTGACGTGAATTATACTTGATTTAAAACTTCAGATAATTTCTTAAATTGTTTACAATTATGTGTTATAAAAACCTTTTTTGACATAATAGGTTCATACCACGTTGTATGTATGTAAAAAACGTGCAACACTTTTCAATTTTGTAAAACTAATTAGTTATTTAAAAATAATTTATCTGTTGCGAACTAAATAGGACGTATGGATTGTACACTTTCAAAAATTTGCGAACTAAATACAATGTTTTTGAAATTGCATTTTGTTTTCTTAGCAAATGAATTTTTTTTGCCTTTTTATGATTATCAGCGTGCCTTCAGGCACGGGCATACCCTAGTTAATTTATATAAAAATACTGTAAATGGTATATCTCAATTGGAATACTCTAGAATCATCAGTAATTTAATGTACTCAGCCAGATATTACTTACTCAGTTAACAGAATGAGTAGGTATACAAGTAATCCCGGTGAAGACCATTGTAAATCATAATAAGGTTTATTAGATATCTAAGATATATCATTAATAATGTATTTAACTACATCAAATATGTATATATATATATATATATATATATTCCTTTTGTGTATACTATATATACAAAAATGGCTAATGTTTTCTTATTGTCATTCTGAAAAGAAAATTTTAATCAATGAAAATAAATGTGGAAGGTATTGTAAAGATTAAAAGGAATCACCCAATGCAAATTTGACTTATATAGTAACTTTTCTGAATAAATGTTTTTTTCTTGAGTTGATTTATTACATGTGTGTATTACAATCTTGCACGTGATATTTAAAGAAAATATGGGATGGTATATATTAATATTATAGCATTTGCACAAAAAATCTAATAGTTTATACTTGCTTCAAATATTATTTAATCCAACAACATTATTTTTTTTATTCTTGAAAAAGATCAAATGAAAAATCTTTGCTTGACATGATTGGGAACTATATACCGGGTATTAATATAACTCTTTCTGTAAGTATCCTTCTAACTCTTTGATCCTCTTAATTCATATCAATGTAGATATGTTTGATTTATATGTGTTTGACCAAATTTCTAGGTGAATTTATTTTTTTATTTTTAGGAAAAATTTTATCTTCTACACCAACCATTCATAAATGTCGTCTATATGACCGTAAGCATGGCATTTAGAAAATTACAAATACATGTTAACAGAAGATCTACAAACAGCTCGTGCATCGCTCGGGTCAAAAATCTAATTTATGTATAAATGGAGTCTCTTAGTGTTGCTTTGCCACGTGACTTAAAACTCTATGTGCAATTAAGAGAAAATACACTCACCCTTATTAGGCTCAACCCCATTCACATGCCCCTCCATCTGACTCTAAAATGCAAACTCCTCTTCACCTTCCATCAAATTTAATGAACATTTTCGTCTACACTTTTTTCTATTGGGCAAGACATGTGATACATTTGAACCACTTCAAATTCTCAATTTTCGGACACTCATTATAGAACATGCATATTTCAAGTCATAGGGCACAACATATCTATATAACAATGTAGGCAACATATTTCAAAGTGTAATAAAACCATGCTTAGGAACTTAAATTAATGCTCAGTGATGTTTTTTTCTAAAATTTTAGTTTCTAAGCATAGCTTTACTACAAGAGTTGTATTACTTTATGGAGGTGATATCTATTTATACGGTTCAAATAATTTATCATTGCATGCGTGATGAGTGTTTTGCACCAAATCAGTATTATCCAGGGGTTTTAAATTGTATGCGCATTGAGCCTAGTATTAACTATTAATTGGATCCGCCTAAAACATCTTCGCATAAATGAAAGAGAGATATTTGTGTCCTAAAAATAGGTCCTGCTCTGTGTCAATGTGTCATTATTTTAGATCCCTGGGTTGAAGCGGAAACAGGAGCAACGATACATCGGCCTGGATAAAATAAATAGAAAAAACAATGTTAGGAAGACATTTTGTCATTGTCACATTGGTTGGTGCGTGGATCAAATGAGTTCCATTAAAATCATATTAAAAAACATCACCTAATGTGGCGAAGACTCATCACTCGGTTCAAAAACAAGGTTATAAAACTGGGTCTCCCTACTATTTAAAAAAAACATGAAATTTATCAAATCCATCACAGGTTGACCCACAATATTTTTGAAACACTTTACAGAAAATTGTAAATGCCCCATAAAATTAATAAAATGACTTGTAAAATGAGAATATGAGGAGAAAAATTATTCAAAAAATTTATGAAGCACTAATATCAGAAAACATATGAAATCTTCACACAAATATATATTCAAATCTATATGGTTAATAGGAATGAAAAAAAACTTTATGGTTAATAAATTGACCCAATTTCTTACCTCAGTAGACGGTGGTGGTGGCGGCGGCAAAATCCTTGAAAAACTCCTTTGTCTATTATACCAAAAATTCTTCACATCATTATCCGTCCTTCCGGGAAAATACGTCGCAATCCGCGACCATTTATTCCCAAACTTCACTTGAAGATCAATCACCACCCTCTCCTCCTCTGCCGAAAACTTCACCCGACTGCTTTGAAGTAAATAAAAGAAGAAAAAAACATCATATGCATTTTCAACAAATGTACACATGCACAAACTAAAATCAAGAAAACCCAGGGACGAAACCAGGATTTAATCTTTGGTATATATCAACAAAAAACTATAAAATTTTTGAAAAACAAAGCAAATCTTTATTAAAAGGAATATCAAAACTTTATCAGAATTGCACTTCGTGTGTCTTCAAATCATGAAATCCATCGATAATAACGAAACAATTTATTTTTTTTTTTTATAAAACAGTTTTTTGGTAACATTTTTTAGGAAATGTTTGATTTTTTATTTTTTCCAAATAGGTATTTTATAAAGTCATTTTGTATAAAGTGTTACAAAAAACATTCATATTCTATTTTTAAAAAGTCAACTTTTTTTAAATAACGAAATAATCTTTTTTTCTTAAAACTTTTTTACAAAACATGTGTTTTAAAATAAGTTATATCCAACTATTTTGTAATAAAAAAATAATGTATTGGGAAATTGTTTTTTTGTATACTTTTTACAACAAAAGTTTATAAAAAACTATAGCTTGTTATCAAATTAGATGGTTATAATATTTTAGAGGGGCAAAAGAGTCATTTACTTTCCCTTCTAATTAGTGCCAAATGTGTTATTAACGGATTTCATTACAAATGGTCCTCAAATATTAATATAAGAAACAATGACACAATTAAAAATAAGGAAGAATAAGTGCACTCCAAATTACAAATAACTTTAAAAAGTTTGTAGAATGTATTAATTAAATAAAGTAACTTGTGCGTGACAGAGGGAAAAAACTTACAAATGGCTTGCTTTATAGGAGGTTGTTTTTATTTTTTTTAGGATCAAATACCGAAAAGTCTCTCAAACATTTTTTTTAATACACATTTTGTCCAATCCTTTTATTTTGTACCAAAAAGTCCCTTATTCTCATATCTTTAAAGTTGTGCGCCAGCGGTATGATAAAACTTTTTTGTCATGGTGAAGAACTTAAAAAGGACTGAACTAAACGTGTATTAAAAAAAGTTCCAAAGACTATTTGATATATGCATTTTTTTAAGCAGATAAAGAAGAAGAGTAGAAATTCGTTAAATAATTAAGATGCTGGAGAAGTGGTTGGGAAAAAAAGGGCTCTCACTTTATAGGTGGATGGACTCAGTTATAAATTGAAGACGTGTTGTAGAATAAAAGATAAATAACTATTCCATATTTTTAGACCTTATACTTTCGAAAGTGTACTCGTACTCATAGATACACACATATATCATAAAGCAGCAATAGAGAAATTCAGATCTTTGGGGGGGGGGGGGGGGGGGGGAAGTAGTGTTAATTTATAAAATAAAATAAAATAAAAACAGTGTTAAAATATATATTCAGTCCGTCCAAAATAAAAAATTCAGCGCACCCCTAATAGAATTTTTGATGATTTCAAAATAATTTAAATAATCTTAAGATAGTCTATTCTGACGCGAATTCCTGGATCCGCCACTGCCACTGGGAGCCCCTACGTGGCTTCGTGATCATCAATATCTATTTACATGTTACATATACAGTAAGATATATACCAACACACACATGCGTATATAAAACAAATTTGAGAGAGATGGTGTGAAAACAATACTTTTTAAGTTGGGTCGAAGTTTATTGAACCATCGGACGCGACAAGAATTTCCAGTACGTTGTAAGAGACCTTTGGATTGAATGGAGCTCCAGTATCTGGGGCCATATTTGTTGACATGACTAATGAGCACCTCATCTTCTTCTGCTTTCCATGGCCCTTTTCTTATTTCTCCGATTTCACCAACTAACAATCTATTCGCTTCCATTCAATCACAAATGCATAGATTTTTGTATGCCTTTGTTTTTGTTTCGTCAAACCGACTACAAAAGCAAATATGTAACTCAGCCCTTACATATTTCTAAAGCATTAAAACAAAGAATTAAAACATGCCATTTATATTATACCTCTAATAGAGTTGTATTAGAGGTATAAATGCAATTTATTATCAACCCTTGCATCTCCCTTACGCAATTCGATGGACCTTACATCTTCGTTTTCCTTCCAAACGTCTGTTCCAAAGCAGACCTTATATATCCCTAATCCCCTCCAAACGTTGCATAGAATGAAATTTGTAAAGCTATCTCCAGCTTAATAAATTTTTTTAATAAAAAAAATTGTTTTAATAGAAAAGAATATTTTTAATAAATTTTAAAAAATGCATTGTTAAAAAATTTTATTTTAATATACAAATTATATATATTTTAAAAAAAAAACTGTTTTAAAAAATAAAAGTTAGTATAAACGAAAAAATCTTTTTTTTTTTGCATTTTAAACAGTTTTAAGAAATACAAAAAATATTTTAAATATTGTAAAATAAAAAAAATAATAAGTTTAAAAATAAGGGGTGCCACTAGCGCGGACATTTAAAAATAAGAGAATATTGAATAAATGGGTGTTTGAGGGACTAAATGGGATAAAAATAATAATAATAAAAAATTCTTATTAAAATATTTTTTTTTAAAACTTAAACAGCTTTAAGAAATACAAAAAGAATTTTAACTAATTTAAAAAAAATGAAGTTTAAAAATAAGGGGTGTCGCTGGCGCGAACCTTTAAAAATAAGAGGATATTACGTAAATAGGTGTTTGAGGGACTAAATGAGTTAAGCATAATAATTTTTTTTTATTAGAATTGTTTTTTAACTTAAACAGTTTTGAGAAATGAAAAAACTGTTTTCAATATTGTAAAATAAAAAAAAAAATAAGTTTAAAAATAAGTGGCGCCGCTGGCGTAGATCTTTAAAAATAAGAGAATATTGAGTAAATGAGTGTTTGGGAAACTAAATGAGTTAAAAATATATTTTTTTAAATTTTTTTATTAAAATAGTTTTGTTTTAAAAAAATATATTTTTATTGAAAATACGAATTTATATTTTTTTGAAAAAAATTGTTTAAAAAAATAAAGTGCTAACTAGATAAATGAGGTGCCAATTATACAAATAAGGACAAATGAGGTTGCCAACTAGACAACCCGGTACTAGCTCCCGGGTTGTCTAGTATTATTCCATTAAATATGGGTGCTAGTAAGGGTAGGGCCGTCTCAAGCAAAATTGGGGCCCTAGGCTAGAAATTAATATGGGACCCTTTTTTTATAAAAATTATTATATTATATTAAATATATGTTACATTTTCTCAATAATTGTTTTTATTAAATAGATTAATTAAAATTTATTTTTCTTTCTTTTTTAGATGGAAAATCATGAATTATATTTTTGTATTCAGGGTTTGCTACGATATTTTTTTCAATGGATAATATAGCTAACCCATTTAATCTTTCTTACGACATAGTCGATCTTCTAATTATTTCACATAAACAAACAAATACTATTATAGAAGAATAGAACCTGGTAACACTGATGTATATTAAATCTGATTATCCAAACAACAAACTTCTCCAATTGAAAAAATAAATTTTCACTTTCAATATGTCAACATTTAAAAACATATTAATAATATAATCATTTAAGTTTAAACTAAAAGAGAGAAAAAAATTAAATAAAATATAATAACATTAATAATATAATATACATATAGTATATATATATAAAACAAACCTTGTATGGGAGAAGTTTTATAGAGTCACCAGATCTTTTTTTTAATGCGTTGTGCATATTCTTTTTTTTGTATATCAAGATAATCTTGTCAAGTTGAATTTTTTTGTAAAGAGTTTTTGTGCAAATAAAATGAATCGGTGAGAGAGAGAGAGAGAGAGAGAGAGAGAGAGAGAGAGAGATGAACAGATGGTAGAGAGAGAGAGAGAGAGAGAGAGAGAGAGAGAGATGAAACGATTGGTACTTTAAAACAAAGATTAATGGGTTTAGTTAGTGGGTTATTTTTAATAGCCTTGAAAATAGGAAGTTTTTTTACTTTTTTTCCATGGGTATATTTATTTATATGTAATATAATAAACAGTTATTAAACTTAGGGGCCCTTAAATATGGTGGGGGCCTAGGCGATGGGTAAGGGACCTTCTAGTTTTTAGTTTGAGCCCTTTAGTTATGTTAAAATTTAACTCCTATATTATTGTCAAGTTAATTAGTAAGGGCACTTCTTTTAAAATTTTAAAACCCTAAAATATTCTTAAATTCTCAACTTCTCTCTCTTTCGGCTCTGAACTCTCGTCCCCATTTGTTCAAGACTCCATGGTCTCTGGTTTTCTTCTCTCTTTGTGTATACACACACACACACACACACACACACACACACACACACACACACACACAATAGTTTAGTTTTTTTATTACAAAGTTAACACAATCAATAAATCCCTCACTATACATGTGGGTACCTCGATTAACTATTATGGCCCAGATGAGTAGCCCGATTAAGTTCGGTCCAATGTCTAAAGGCCTCGTGCATAACTAATTCAGTTATGACCCATTCAACCCCTAAAATCTCTCGAGAGATATTCTAGGGATCATGGGTTAACGTGGAGGAGTCCAATACCTCCACTCTCCGAGAAATTACATGTATATATTAAACCCTCAGCCCGGGGCAAAGGGCACGTAATTGTAAACACTCCCCCAGAGTAAAGAGAAATAAGAAACAGAGATCACCACCATGGACGTAGGCCATTTTATCGAACCACGTATATCGTGTGTCATATGTGATTGTAGTTATTTTGTGTTCTTCATCTATTCTGCTGATCGTATTTGCTTATTATTTTTGTGTTGAGATTTATTGTCACCATAATTGGCGTCGTCTGTGGGAAGCGATTGTTTTTTCTTTGAAGAAATCCTTCACCATCAAGAAACCAAAATGTCTGGTCACAACGGTAATTCCCTTTAAGCAGGGAATATTCAAGAGCAACCCATTCCTCTAAGGGTTAGATCCGAAGTTCGATGTTCAAACCCAAGGCCTCGCCCAGAACGATAGGCCTCAGAAGAGAGCCAGGGACTAGCAAGGTCGACGCAAGTTTCCAGGCTGATGGATGCCTACGAGGCCAAACTCCAAGAGCAAGAGGAAGCTACTGGTAAGTAGGGAGCTGAGAACGCTCGCCTCAAGAGAAAACTGGAAAAGATGGAGAGATAACTCCATCCCAGCACGAGGCAACGTCACTATCGCACTCCTAGACCTCAGGCGAGCAAGTCTCGTAGCTGAGGAAGGAGTCCCAGATATGGGCCTTAAAAAATCGAGGGACATAGGCCAGATGATGACTTATCCGAGCAACATCAATCAGCTCGCCGTTATAAGAGACCAGGCCGAGGGAACGATGACATACGAAATTTGGTTCGAAGAGAAATGAACTAACACCCAGCGCATCGGTGTGTCAGGTCGACTAAAGAGCTGGCCAGGCGAGCTCTCAGGACCCAGATGAAATCCCCTTTCTCAAGGGAGATAGAAGAAGAATAAGAAGAAGAAGAAGAAGAAGAAGAAGAAGAAGAAGACCCTAAGAAGTTCGCAATGCCAATGTTTATGATCTACGGTGGAAAGACCGACCCTATCGACCATGTTAGGCAGTATAGGCAGCCTAGGAACCATTGGAATTATAGGGACGCATTAATGTGCAAGATCTTTCTGACGAGCTTATACGATGTGGCCCAAAAGTGGTTTGAGAGACTACCTCACCGATCCATCAAGAGCTTCGAGTCCCTAGCAGAGCTCTTCACAGCTCGCTTCATTACCAGCATCTCCCACCTGAAGAGGATGGATTCTTTGTTGACAATAAAGAAAATGCCCCGGGAGAGCCTCAAGGACGAAGCGAAGAGAAATTGGGAGCTATTCAAAGAGGTGGATGACTGCTCGGAGCAGGTCTCCGTGGCGTCCTTTAAGATTGGTTTTGTAAAAGGAAAATAATCCCAAAGGGTGGTTTTTCGCAAACTTCCATTTTTAAACCAATTTTAGTTCATCCCTAAAATATGTAACTACGTGTCAATACAAATAAGATATAGCACGCGACACAATAATTCAGGAAAAATCCCCAAAGGGAAAAACCTTTTATTTCTAGAATTTTGAGAAGTTTACAAGACCATTAACTTACATACAACCTGATAATTTCCCACAAGTGCAACGCACGGTGTCTTCATCAAACCTTCAAAGAAACGGCTAGAAATCTGTAGTGGTTCACGCGCAGCTATACCACAAGGACCGCAGCTCAAAAAACTCCATAGAGACTCCCTCCATAATAGCACGTAGCTCTCGGTTTTAGAGATCTCCCCACAAAGGATGAACATTGAAAAGTAGTGTTCTTGAACACCAAAACAATCCATCAAAGCATATGGGGTTTTTGTGAATTGAAAATAGAAGGGGATTAAACCATAAACGAAGAAGTCAAAAGGATTTTGCAGTTTCGCAGTCTTCTATCTTTCAAAATGCTGGGACTTCTTAATGAAAACGAAACCATTTAATGAGTATTTATACAAAATCATACTGCCTCGGTATATGAGCTCGTTCGAACGAGAAAGAGATCTTGCTCGAACGACATACGCGTGTCGTTCAAGCGACATTGCGTGACAATGCAATGTCGTTTGAACAACAGAGCAAACTCGTTTGAACGACTGTTACGTCAAAAAATATTATTTTTAATGTCCGCTCCAATACTTAGACAAAATACTCATTCTCAAATTTTGACGAAAAATTGCGCTCCAACACTTAGAAAATATTTTGTAAAAATATCCCAAAAGCTCTAAGTGTAAAGTTAAGGTATTAAAAACATAACCTTACCAAACTAAACCTTGGAGAGTCTTTTTGATGAAGAACTTGATATTTGGATCTGTCTTTGATGCTTTAATGTTCTTCGACGGTGTAGCGGTATACGACATATTAAATTGATAACGGACTTATAAAATAATGTCCTTACAAATCTCCCCTTATGTCTATGTCGGTACATACATAAAAACATCTGAATTATCAAATACCAAAAAAGCCTATACAAATCTACCCACCCATGAATAAATTTGCATGATCTCAAACTTTCCTTCAAAACTCTTCAACTTCAAATTTCAAAGATTTTCTCATCAGGGTGTGCAACATAATGATCTTCAATCTTTGTATCTACACACATGAGACAAAGCAAATACCTTAGTGACACATCAAGTTTGAAATGATATAAGAATAAATCAGTAATAAATAAAATCTCCCCATCGCAAACTCCCCCATAACATGATAATTCTTTCTCCCCCTTTTTATGATGCCCTTAAACATACATATCTAGCCTTCTTTCACTGTTTTGACTTCTCTTTCGTACCACTTGCATTTCGGGCCTAAAATTATGGAACGTGAAGTCATTGAGGCAGATGTGGGACACTTGATGGAGATGATGAATGCATGATTCCCAGAATTTGGATTGAGACCGTCGTATGAGATCGTGCCGAGACGTGTCAAATGTAGCGGCGTACGACATATACAAATGTAAGATAACGAACATGAGAAATATGTCCTTACAAATCTCTCCCTATGTCTATGCCGGTACATACATAAAAATCTTGCAAACTCCCAAAAACAAATGACATATAACATAATATCCCCATTAAACCCTCGAACTGAGAATACTAAATGACATGTCTTCAATAAAACTTCAAAATCTTCAAATCTTCAACATTCTAGAAACTCCCAAAGCTTTTCTCATCAGGGTGTGCAATCCAATAGATATCGACTTTGTACCTACACATATGAGATAAAGAAAATACCCGTGACACGCAACAATTTGATTTATAACGATATGCAAAGATCAAATATCAATTAAGTTTAAGCAAATCATAGATAAATCATTCTCCCTCATTCTCCCCCATAATTCATTCTCCCCATTTTTATGATGTCCCCAAATAGACAGATATGAGAAACATAAATATGGAAAATGTCACAAAAAAAGTTTTTTTTTTTTTAATTTTTCAAATTTTTACTCAAAATATACAACAAAGAATCAAAGAATCTTCTATTTTTGAATTTTTCAAAATTTGTACACAATATGTATACAAAAAGAATTCACACCATGAAAGAACACAAAAACAACCAAGTTGATGATAGCGTAAATGTAGGGGTGTGAACACATTCGATAGGTAACTAAACTCAATCAATCACATGTGCGCGATGCATACGTGTACTCTTAACGAATGAATGTCAAAAGTATCCTTAGGTGTAAAAATGATTGAATTTAGATGACATCTTCTTAATCAAGTCAACAAATCAAAGTAAAAGTGATTTCCACACCAATAACGTCCAAAACTATTTAGCACTTTTTCAAGATTTTCAAGGACATACAAACCCGTTTATATTTTCCAACCAAACTCCCTCGGATATATATATATTTTTTTGAGGTGCTAAAAAAATTCTCAAACTTTGGAGAATTGATGGTGAAACCTAATGGCCCATATTTGGCATGTATTTCTTTTTATTGCCTTCAAATTTTTTCGGTCTCTTTTAACCTCTTTGGACCCTGGATAATAAAATTCTTCAATTTTTTAGGTCTGTTTTAACGGTGGCTTTAGCGCAAAGGATAGATAATTACCTTTCGTAGCCCCTCCCCATTTTTAAAATATCATACAGACTCACCAAAACGGTTTTTACATGCACACCTTTCTTATCTAGTTTTATCACGCTTGGTTCGTTTTAAGGACATGATTGAAGTGAAAATACCCAACCAACATGTGATAAGACAAGTACAAAAATCAAACAAATCTTTGCATGTGTGCAATAAAGGAAATCATGAGTCAAACATGTAGGAAGTAACACTAAATTACATCTTAATGACTCCAAACATTATAAAGCATATTGATGACAAGATATATTGTCTCGAAACACTGTCAAATAGTTACATGAATAAATGGAATGAAATTGTGACTTGGCTATCTTAAATGTTCATCCATAAAAGGTGTAAATACAAAAATCTTTTTGTTCTTTTCTAATTTTTTTATTAAATCTTTTTGATTTTTTTTCAAATAATTTTATCAAAATAAAATCTTTTTGTATTTTTCAAATAAATTTATCAAAATAAAATCTAAAAGCAAAAATTTATACAAACAAGATACATACTAGCAATAGGCAAATAATGTCAACATGAAAATCATCCCATGCTAGTAAGCAAGTTAAACCTCAATCGTTAGGTGCGGAGGGGTTTTCAAAAGGTGGTAACAACTTATGAAAAACCTTCGTTAAATCTTGTGAAGTGTTGACCAAAAACTTTACTTGCTCACCTAAATGTGCAAACTCCTTTCTTAAAAACTCCTTCTCTCCTAAATTTCTATTATACTTCTTCGTTTTCAAGGTCTCGGTGTACAAATCTCTAAACGCTTTTTGGAGCTCACTTTCATCTCCACTTTCACTCTCGCATTTTTTTTCACTTGAAGAACTCAAAACATCACTATCGCATTCATGAGAACAATTGTGGAACAAAGAGGGTGTACTCACACAACTCGGAAAAGCAACAGACTTCTCACCACTAGTCTTATCATTCTCACTTTCACTACTATCACTAAGTGTGGCGGGCATGGCTACATTCTTTCCTTTCTTTCTAAGCCACGCAGGACACTCAAATGACTTATGCCCCTTACCCCACATTCAAAACAAGTCACGTTCTCAAACTCCTCCTCACACTCCTTATCCGAGTCACTCTATTTTTCCCTCTCACTTCTTTCTTTTGCCTTTCCTTTCTTTTTATTTTTATCAAAAAATCTCTTTTCCTTGAAAGAATTTTCTTTAGAAATTTTGAGAAACTTTTTTGAAATTTTTCGCAAATAAGGCCAAATCATCAACGTCTCCCTCATAATCGGACTCACAAAATTTTTCTTTCTTTTTCTTAAAATGAGCTTTTAAAGCAACGCCTCTATCCTTAGCCTTAATGGTTTGGGGAAACATGTCAATCTCGTAGGTTTGAAGATCTCCTACAAGTTCTTCCAACTTAAGTGATTTCAAATTTCCCAAAGAGTTCAAAATAGTAACTTTACAAATAAAACATTTTGGAAGAGATCTCAAAATCATTTTAACGACACGCGTGTTATCGATCACCTCACCCAAATTAAAACTTGTGTTAACAATGTCCGACAAACGTGCATAAAAATCATCAAAGCATTCAGACTCGAACATGGTGATAGTCTCAAATTGGGTGGTCAAATTTTGTAACTTTGATTCTTTAATCGCGTTCGTACCCTCCTGTGTCAGTTTCAAAACATCCCATACCTCTTTAGACGTGGTGCACATCATAATTTGGCGGAACTCATCGGGAGTGACAGCTCCAGAAATAGCACTCAGACCACGAGAATTAAAATTAGACATTTTAAAATTATCTTGAGTCCAGGCTGACACAGATTTTAAAGAGGTGATATTATCAATGGTGACTGTGGGAGGTGTCCACCCAATTTCACAAAGCAACTAAACACGCTCGTCAATGGATTTTAAACAAGATTTCATACGAGCTTTCCAGTAGGCATAATTAGACCCGTAAAAAATTGGCATCATATTAAATGAATGTTCCATTGGAAAAAATGTGAATAAACACAAAATAGATTTTTTTAAAAAATCAATATCACACTATTTTGCGAAAAATAGGAATACGCGATGAAATAGCACAACCCGCTCTGATACCAATTTGAAAAGTGCGAAAACGCGGTGTGTGATATCTAATAAATAATTATTCGCAAGTTTCCAAGTAAACCATTTTTTAATTATAGTCTATTTTTGAACCAAATAAATATAGACCCTAAACATGCGTTAAAATTAAGAAGATATTTAATTGAACACAGTATTTCAATTAAATCATCAAAACATGCATCTAGATGATTTATTAAATAACATAAAGTATGTGACACAACATATCAGGAAAAATCCCCGTAGGGCAAAACCATATTATTTTAAGTATAATTTGTAAAGAACGGTTACACGGATTATAATAAAAATAAGTGTGACATACGAAATACCCGCAGGTTTCAGTTTCGATATCGTCAGCTGGAATCTCCCGCGAGAATTCCAGATGGGCAGCAATGAATAAGATATCGTCTTCTCCAGAAAATACTCCTCAATGAGTAGAATAGATCATTTCAAGGTTTATGTTGTGCACGTGTAAATGGAAGAGAAGTGTCCATATATAAGGGAAGATTAAAGCTCAAAAAACATCTTTAGGAAAACATAGAGGAAGAAGGGCCGAATTTTGCTTAACATTTTTCAAAAGTGGTTTAAAGTGGTGACAGCATTTGACACAAAAATCATGCCAGCAACAGGTACCCTGAACCGGTTCGGGTGTACCGTAAACCGGTTCGCCCCCCGAACCGGTTTGGCCTGGGTTTGCGAAAAATCGCTGGAACATGGGGCTGAACACTTAGCATTTTTCATGGATTTTTCTTGGATTTTTCTCCATTTTCAAAGGGCCATAACTTCTTCACCGTAGCTCACATTGAGGTGTCGTTTCTTCCAGTATCTTTGTTGCGGCGAGCTCTTCAACTTTCTAGTTGACTAGACCTTTGGACAGTGGCTATAAAATTACCCAAATTCCCTTGAACATCCATATCTAGCCTTCTTTCACTGTTTTGACTTCTCTTTCATACCACTTGCATTTCAGGACTAAAATTATGGAACGTGAAGTCATTGAGGAAGATGTGGGACACTTGATGGAGATGATGAATGCATGATTCCTGAAATTCGGATTGAGACCGTCCTATGAGTTCGTGCAGAGACGTGCCAAATGTAGCAGCGTACGACATATACAAATGTAAGATAATGAACATGAGAAATATATCCTTACATATAAAGCACATGGATGAATTGACCTACTGTCACAAAACACTATCAAATAGTCACATGGATAAATGGAATGAAATTGTGACTTGGTCATCCTAAGTGTTCATCCATAAATGGTGCAAACAAAATACAAAACTCTTTTTGGATTTTTCAAAAAATTTATCTAAATAAAATCTTTTAGTATTTTTCAAAATTTGTCAAAAAAAATTTATACAAAAATTACTTGTCACAACGCTAACAAACATAAATATCATGAAAGAAAAAACTACCGTATGACAAACATGCGAACACAATCATCTATATGATATAGCAAGAGAAGAATCATGTGCAAGCAAACGGGAATCAACATGTCTACCATCTAGTGCCTTTAAAAGTGATTTCCTAACCCCAAACATATGTGAAATGACGTGTGGGGGCTTTAGGAACCACGTGAACACTAGACAAAAACTTCTTAGAATTTCTTCCAAGATCAAAACATAGGTGAGCTTTCCTACCACAATATGAACATGTGTAAACGGGTGGAATAACGCCTATGGGTTGACCTTGTTTGATGTCCTTAGGAATGGTTGACCCTCTAAAACAAATAATGGTTTTGGCTTTAGCAACGGAAGCATTAGGACATGAAGATCTATTACCACCACTATCAAACCTACTTGAGTTTGTCAAATTATTTTTCAACTTCAAAATTTTTTCTCAAGCAAAGAATTAGAATCTTCCAAAGACAGGGATTTCTTTTTCAAATTTTCAATTAAACTTGACAGTTTATCGCGATCCCCCTCAATTAAAACAAACTTATCCCTAAGAGTCTTTTCACGAGCCGTAAAATCATCGATTAATATTTTATCCTCGACAGCACAAACCAGAACCCTATTATTTTTTAAGTCCTCCAATTCCTTCTATAAAACTAGGACTCTCTCATCACTCGCCATTTTGGCAATTTTTAAAGAATCAAAATCAATACGCAAATTACCAAAGTGCTCATGACAAATATCACTTTGAGTTTGAAACACTTGCAAATATTCATTCTTACTTTTAAAGAGAGAATTTTCTTTTTTCAAAACTTTAATTCTTTTGCAATGTTTCAAATTCAAACTTTAAAATTTTTAGCATGGTTATGAACTTTAACAAACTCATCTCAAATAACACAGTCAATAACATAAGGATCCATCGATTAAAATCAATCAGGAGAGGAACGCAAATAACCACAAAAAATGCACTACAAGATCTACATAGTAAATTAGTGCAACAGGCTCTGATACCAATTTGTAAAGGGAAAATAATCCCAAAGGGTGGTTTTCACAAACTTCCAATTTCAAATCAATTTTAGTTCATTCCTAAAACATGGAACTACGTGTCAATACAAATAAGATATAGCATGCGACACAATAATTCAGGAAAAATTCCCGAAGGGAAAAACCTTTTATTTCTAGAACTTTGAAAAGTTAACAAGACCATTGACTTACATAAAATCTGATAGTCGCCCACAATTGTAACACGGTGTCTTCGTCAAACCTTCAAAGCAACGGCTATAAATCTGCAGTGGTTCACGCGCAGCTATACCACAAGGACCGCAGCCCAAAAAACTCCGTAGAGACTCCCTCCACAATAGTATCCAGCTCTCGATTGTAGAGATCTCCGCACAAAGGATGAACAAAAGAAAAGCAGTGTTCTTGAATACCAAAACAATTCACCAAAGTATATGGGATTTTTGTGAATTGAAAACAAAAAGGGATTAAGCCCTAAACGAAGAAGTCAAAAGGATTCTGCAGTTTCGCAGTTTTCTATCTTTCAAAATGCTGGGACTTCTCAATGAAAACAAAACCATTTAACGAGTATTTATACAAAATTGTGCCGCCTCGGTATACGATATCGTTCAAACGAGAAAGAGATCTCGCGCGAATGACATACGTGTGTCATTCACGCGACAATGCAATGTCGTTCCAACGACAGAGCAAAGTCGTTTGAATGACTTTTATGTCAAAAATATTAATTTTAATGTACGCTCCAATACTTAGAAAAAATACTCACTCTCAAATTTTGACGAAGAAGTCTGCTCCAACACTTAGAAAATATTTTGTAAAAATATCTCAAAAGAACTATGTGTATAAAGTTAAGGTATTAAAAACATAACCTTACCAAAGTAAACTTTGCGTAGTCTTTTTGATAAAGAACTTTATATTCGGATCCGTCTTTGAGGCTTGAATGTTCTAGAATTACTTACATGACCAACTTACACTTGAGCTGATATAAGCTTGCACTAGAGAAACTTTTAAAGTCGCGTCAAGTTTTTAGCGCCGTTGCTGACGATTTGGTAGGCATTTAGGTTAGGTCGAATTAATAAAAAATTTAACTCTAATTCTTAAAAAAAGCCCAAAAAAATCATAAAATCAAAAATTCAAAACAATTCAAATAAAATTATATAGAATCTTTTAAATCCTTACACGCAATCTCCTCAATCCACTCCTACCAGAATTCACGCGAATCCCGTTGTTGAGTACGATCGTGATAGCCCACACCCCCAAATGCTTTACATTTTGAGGTTCCACCTCGTACACCGCCCAACTCCATCATGAGTTCCCCACTTAGTCACACACCTAGTGAGGCCAACGAGGAATTTGAATCGTTAAGAGAGAGCTCAATATCAGATCACGTTAGTTATGGTACGGGTGAGGTTGAGTTACCATATCTCCTTATAAGAGACCTCTTATATCCCAAGCGAACCCTCAATCTGGGATGCATTATATTCATGTATAATGCAGGGAAATTCCGTTTTTGTATGGGTGAGTTACCAGATTCTTCCCACCTTCCCTGACTTAGAGTCAGAAAATCATACCTCCACATCCGCGAGTTCAAAGAGGCGTGTGAAACTTTTAGCGATCAAACGTGCACCCAAAACATCAATCGTCTAAAACGTTTTTCCTTCTCCCTGAAGGACAAGTCCAAGACTTGGCTGTGGTATTTGGCACCAAACTCTATAGGAACAAGGAGATATCTGCAAGCTAAGTTTATCTTGAAATTATTTCCCCTACATCGAACCAACCCCATAAAAGCTCAAATTCAAACGTTTAAATAACATGATAATGAGCCTTTAGATAAATGTTGTGATTGGTTTAACAAGTTTCTTAATATGTGACCACACCATGGATTTGATAAGTGGAGACTTATCTCCTTTATTCATCACACGCTCAAATTATGTTCCTAGTAACTCGTGGAAACTATGTGCCAAGGGCAATTTATAGTGTTGGATGAGGAGAATGGCAAGGCTAATCTTAAGTATGTCGCCGAGACTACATAAGTGTGGGACACATCCGATCCAAATGCCCAAACCTAGCCTTAACAAATGTCCACACTTCTTTAAGTGTGTGGACTCTATTAGTTAGACAAAGAAGTCGACTTGAAACTTCAAATCAACCATCTTGTTAAAAGATTGGAAGACGTAGTCGAATCCCGAGGAAGAGAAACATCCATCTCCACTTGAGAAGAGATAGAGGAGATGTGCGGTATTTACGAGATGGGGCATTCAATGAAGGAATGCACAACGATACCTGCCTACAAAGTTATGCTTCAAGAGAAAGTGGAAACAGCATGAGATTTTAAGGGTAATTTTAATTCCCTTCACGGGAATTCTTATAAACCTTCGTAGAGGAACCATCGCGGTTTTAGTTGTGGGTACCAACTTGCTGTGTTGAATCCTAGTTCACACATTGCCCCTCCTCCACCACCGCCTCGACATCTCAAACAAGCTACACACATGCAAGCAGTGCATCCGACAACCTATATAACCCCATCATGGAGAAATATCGAGTTTACTTTGAACCAATTTATGCAAGCTCAATCGACAACCAACGCTCAAAATGCCAGAATGTTTGCCAAAATAAATGCGAATATTTCTAGATTGCAATATTCCTTGAGTGTCCAAGAGAAGGGTAAGTTTCCCGCCCAGGGAAAAAAAACCCCTCATGGTCAAAACTATGTTATCTCTAACCTCGATAAGTATCAAGAGCAATGTAGTGAGGTAACCACTCTATGTAGTGGGAGAGTCGTTGACTTGTCACCTCCTCCACACGACGAGCAAAATGACAAGGAGATTTCTCCCGACACAAAAGAGGCTGAAGATGTCCCTTTGAGAAAGAGTGATAATAATGACACAGTTAGGCCCAAGGTGGTTTTAAAACTTCCCATTGCTACTCCACACCCTCAACGGTTGGTCTCTCACTCCAAAGAGACCTCCCGTGACCACGTCCTAGACGCTATCAAGAAATTAAATGTTAATTTATCTTTTCTCGAGACCATAAAGAAAATTCCCACTTACGCTAAGTTTCTAAAGGACTTACTCACGCTGAAACGTAGGCTAAAGGTAAACAAAAATATGTTCTTAGCACATAACGTCAGTGCAGTACTGCTGAGTGACCTTCCATCAAAATTTAAAGATTCGGGTGCCCTAACCATTTCGTGCATTATGGGGAAGGACCAAATTGAGAGAGCATCAATGGATTAAGGGGCGAGTGTTAACATTCTCCCCTACTCCATCTATAAGCAATTAGAATTTGGGGAGCTTAAGCCCATAAAGATAACTCTCTAGTTAGCGAATCATTCTTTGAAGATACCTCCGAGGATTGCTGAGGATGTGATCATCCAAGTTGAAATCCACCGTTAAATCGGACCTAAATAATTAAGGAATTTTATTATCCGGGGTCCAAGAGGTTAAAAGATCCCGAAAATATAAAGGCAATAAGAAGCAATAGATGCCAAATATGGGCCATTTAGGTTTTACCATCAATTCTCCAAAGTTTAAAAATTTAGATCACCTCTATTCAAAATATAAATCTGAGGGAGTTTGGTTGGAGAATTTAAATGGGTTTTCACTTCCTTGAAAGTCCTGAAAAAGCATTAAATCATTTTGGACGTTATTGGTGTGGAAATTATTTTGAGCTTTGATTTGTCGAATAGATTGAGTCAATGTCTCATATTTCCATCTTTTTACACCTAAGGAAGATGTTGAGTGCATTCATTAGGAGTATCCGATATTCATCGTGCACATATGTCATGTTTGTATGCATTGATTTTCCTACCGAATTTTATCACACCCCTTCATTTATGCTATCATCGACTTGGTTGTTTTTTTGTCTGTTCATGGTGTGATTCTTTGTTGTATATTTTGTGAGAATTTTTTTTTTAAATTCAAAAATAGAAAGTTTTTTTCCTTGTGACATTCTCCATTTGCATTTATTTCTGCTTCTCATTTCTGTCTATTTGGGGACATAAAAAAAAGGGGGAGAAAGAATTATCGTATTATGGGGGAGTTTTGAGATTTAGAGATTTGTTTTATGCTGGTATCTATGTTTATCTCATTTGAAACTCGATACATCACTTGGTATTTGCTTTATCTCATGTGTGTAGGTACTATATTGATGATCACTGAATTGCACACCATGATGAAAAAAGCTTTGAGATTTTTGAAGATTTGAAGAACAAACGATGAAGACTTATTCATTTGTATCTTTCCAGTTTTGGGTTCATGGGAGGGTAGATTTTTATAGGTCAATTGGATGATAATAATTCGGATTTTTTATTTTGTACCGGCATAGACATAGGGGGAGATTTGTAAGGACATTTTTCTCATGTCTGATATCTTACATTTGTGTATGTCGTATGCCGCTACAAAAGGCACGTAACTTCACGATCTCACATGATGACCTCTATCCTAATTCCAGGATTCAAGCATTCAACATCTCCATCATGTGTTCCACATCTACCTCAACGACTTCACGTTCCACATTTTTAGGGAATTTTTGCAAGTGGTACGCAAGAGAAGTCAAAACAATGAAAGAAGGAAAGATAACAAAGCTCAAGGGAATTTTTGTAAATTTATAGCCACCGATCGGAGGTTCGGTCATCTGGAAAGTTGAAGAGGTCGATGCCATGAAGATCCCGTAAGAAACAGTACCTCAATCCGAGATACGGTGAAGATCTTATGGCCCTTTGAAAATGGAGAAAATTTTGAGAAAATACTTATGAAGAATGCTGTGTGTTTTATCCCCCAAACCAGCGAAGTTTCGCGAACCGAAGGGCAAACCGGTTCGGGGGGGAAACCGGTTCGGGGAACATGCTGAACCAGTTCGAGGAACCTGACGCTGCAAGAGTCCCAATGAATTAAAATTCTTTTTGGTTTCCTTATAAAAGCCAACTTCGGTAGAGTTATTTTTCAAGACTTGGAGAGACGATTTTGAGAGTTCTATTAACTCAAGTCTTTATATTTTTGAGTCCCAAAACTCATGTTTTGATTCACGCGTCATTCTCATACTTTTGTGAATCCTTTTCAAACCCAGGAACACTGCTTTGCCTTTGTTCATACTTGTGGAGAAGCCGTCTTTCTTCTTCTTTGCTACTCACCTGGAGTTCCTGCGGGAGATTCCAACCGAAGACATCAGGGCCAACGTCTGCGGATATTTCTGTGTCACACCTTTTTTTATTGTAATCCGTGTAACTGTATCTTACAAAATTATAGTGAAAAATAAAAATATTTTGCCCCTTTGGGGGATTTTTCCTCACTTGTGTGTGTTTGAATGTTCTTGTGTGATTTCATCATCTTCAATCACACCTAAATGCATGTTTTTGGATTTAATTGAAAAACTGAGATTTAATTAAATAATTTCTTAATTTGAGCGCAAGCGCACTCTCTTCAAGTTTCACTACCGCCTCGGGCTTAATCATGTTCTCTTTATCAGTCTCTTCCAAGGGGGCATCTTCGGCCTCTTTCATGATGGGCGAAACCTCCTTGTCCTTTTGCTCATCATGTGGGGGAGGTGATAAGTCAACAACTCTCCCACAACGTATAGTGATAGACGCTTGAAATTGATCTTTGTTCTCTTAGGTGTTAGAACTAGAACGATTTTGACCTTGGGCGGGAGACTTGACCTTCTCTTGGCCACTTAGGGAAGATTGCAACTTAGACAACGACGCCTTTAAGTTGGAAAAACTTTGGACATTTTGAGCATTTATCGCTAATCGAGTTTGTATGAATTGGGCTAAAGTGTCCTTGATACTCTTTCACTGTAGGATTCTACATGGTGCAGGAGGGGGAGCTTGAATAGTGGTGGCAGTTATTGCACAATATGAGGATTCAGGTTCATCGCTGCGTTCGATTGCCTGTAACTAATATCGTGATTGGTTCTCCATGAGGAATTATTTGAATTCCAGTAAGAGGAGTTAAAATTACCCTTATAAGCTCCCACGACCTCAGCTTACTCTTGGAGCATTAAATTTTTGGCGGGTATCGTCGGACATTCCTTAGTTAAATATCGCGCCTCATAAATAGCGCACACCTCCTCTCCCATTGCTTGAGTGGAGACGAATACGTATCTCCCCTACTTTTGATCACGACTTTCAACCCCTTGTCTAGTTGATTAATTTGAAGTTTTAATTAGGCTTCCTTGTCCAATGAAAAAGATTGGGCGTAGAAGGAGCCGTGGGCATGTGTGTAGTTTTGGGTTGGGTATTTGGATCCGATGTGTCCCACGCTTGAGTAGTCTCGGTGACATACTTAGAGTGGACCTCCCCTTAGTCCACTTCTAACCCTAAGAACTCTTGCGGGCACATAGTTTCAATGAGTTGTTAGGAACTTAATCTTAGCCCATGATGGAAGTAGGAGATGAGTCTCCACTTCTCAAAACCGTGGTATAGGCACATGATATTCTATCTCATTAAAACTCTCCCAACATTTATCAAAAGGCTCGTTTTCATTTTGCCTAAAGGTATGTATTTGATCCTTAATAGAATTGGTCCTATGTGTGGGAGAAAACTTTCGGAGAAACTTATCCTGTATATCCCTCCACATACGTATCGAGTTCAGTGCTAATGACTAAAGCCAAGTCTTAGCCTTATCCTTAAAACAGAGGGAAAAAGCTTGAGGCTCACGACGTCTTGGGTTCACGTTTGGTCATTGAACATCTTGCACGCCTCCTCTAACTCTCTAATATGGAAGTAGTGATTTTTCGACTCCATACCATGAAAGGTTGGGATAATCTGAATCATCCCATTCCTAAAGTGAAATTTCCCCGCATTATATAGAAATATAATGCATCCCGGAATGATGGTTCACTCGAGGTATAAGAGGTTTCTTATGGGGCAATACGACATCACTACCTCACCCGTCCCGAAACTAGTGTGGTCAGATAGTATGCTCTCACTTAATGAATCAATATCCTCGCTAGATGCCCTAGACGTGGAATCGTAATGAAGTTGTGAAATGTAGGAGGTAGGACCCAGAAATTTGGAACTTTTGGAGTGTGCGGACTATCGGGATTGAGTTCGACTATAGGATTTGCGTGTACTCTAAGAGGAATAGGATTGGGATTGGATTAAGTGTTTTGCATTTAAAGCATAAGAGAGTATTTTTATTTTATTTATTTTATTTTTATTTTGATATTTTTTTTTTGGATTTTTTATTTTATGATTTTTTTTTTTTTTTTTTATAAATTAGAGTCAAATTATTAGTTGAATTTGACGCAACCTAGTATGTCTACCTAGTTCCCCGGCAACGGCATCATATGTGTCTCTAGTGCGTGCAAATATGGCTCAAGTGCAAGCCGATCCCGTAAGTAATAATTCTACAAGTCGGGTATCGAACACATGGACTTAGATAAAAGATCGTGACAACTACTAAAAAATATGTCTAAAACCTAATTCTTGACTCACTAAAGGGAAAAGAAAAGGCGATAATGTTATGGCAAACTCTAATTACCTAATATCACCTAAATAATAAACTCGAATTAACTAAGTATGTAAGAACGAAAGAAACTTTTGATTTTGAACTATGCAGGAAAAGTGGGATTGGAATACACTCCCCAAAATAATTAGTAATTATGTAGGATATAAAACTTTCAAGAATCAAATATATAATTGAGAGAAGACCTTAAATTCTAAGCACTATATATATGAGGATTTTACTCCGCACAATAAATAGTATAAAACAAATCTAAAGAGAATAACAAATTTGTTGGCATGCGTATCGCACCCTTAAACACTCCAGTTACTAATGGCAAACGAAGTTAAAAGGCTTATAATACTCATAACAACGAAGTATCAAGCCTCTAATTATTTATTTAATTCAATCATGTTTTATCTATCCATAATACCTAGGTTGGGTCCAGTATCCCAACCCACTAAAAACCTAGATGGACATGGAAAATCTAACAATACGCATGAATTATACGTTGCATGTGAACATTATGACATAAAGATTACAAGAACTCATATAAATAATCACTATTGCAAGATAAATAACATTATAACTTAGAAAGAACGGATTTTGAAAGTAAATAAAGGAATAAATACTTATATTGATGAATAGTGTGCAAAACAATGACGAAACAATAATCTCTTGATGCTCTTCTCGCCTCCTATCTTCCTTACCTCTAAAACTCTCTAAAACTAGGTTATAACTAATGTATTCTAATTCGAATTACAAGTTCGACTACTTGGGGTTGTTTTGGAAGAAGCCTAAACCCATACAACTCTTTAGCTAAAAACTAGGAATAAAAAAGAAATCCTGCATTTTACTGGGCCAGGGGCGAACCGGTTCGACCCAGTAAAATTATGAATTTCCTCTTTTGCCCCTAGATTCTCTTATCAACTTTGGATGCGCGTAACTTCTTCACCGTAGCTAGGATTTGGATGTCGGTTCTTCCAGTACGCTCTTAGCTTCAATATCTTCAACTTTCCTTTGGCTCCGCCTATGGGTTATGGCTGCAAAATTATTTTAATATCCTTGAACTTCCTTTTCTTATTTTATTTCTTTATTCCGATTTTTCTCCCGCATTCACTTGCACGAAATACCTGTAAAATACATGAAAAATACATAGAACAAGAAATATTCGCAGAAAAGGGTTAGTAGCATGAATACAAGATAAATCCTTCCTAACTACGCTGAACGAAACCGTAAAAGTACCAAAAATAAGGGGATAAATGTGAAATATTATCACCGAATCAATAATGACCGCCTTCGGTTTTACGTTTATGATTTGGGTTCAGCGACGAGATTTTGACCTAGTGTCCCAGGTGTGGTACACGATGTCCCTGGATCCTGATAGAATACTAGAGAATGTGTCTGTGAGTTAATTCTCTGGGGATTACGGTTATATGTTTATTGAGAGCGATATATATGTATATGTATGAGATGTGATATGAATATACATATATAATTGTGATAAATATATACGTATAAATGACATGAATGTGTGAATATTGAATTGATAATTGCTCTAAAATTATTTGTGCCAGGTTAATAATGAGAAATAAAATGATTTAACGTAAAATAGGTGTGGCTAGAAGGTTAGCGCGGGGGCATAGGGTAAAGGCTGGTACTAGTTAGGCGGGGTAGGTTAACTAGGATGTTTAAAATACATGCTTTAGGTGCGTACTATAGATGAGGGGTGAGGGTTATCTCATGAGAGTGCGACACCAGTTTAAATATAAAAGATTGCATTGCATATTTATTTATGTATTTTAACCACTTACAAAATATTTTCGAATGATTTTGGGCTCTGACCTGTATCAAATTATTTTCAAAACTTTTAGGTGCCTAGCCATAGGGACATCAGGCATGATCATTCCTTCCAAATCAGACGATCTTGTAGCAGCTGTGGATGCTTGCAGGGATTTCATTAGCCGCTTCTATTTTTGAACTTTAGATAGGATTTCATTCAATTGTTATTCAGGCATGTCTCCCATGGGCAGACAGTTATTTATTCAATTTTTATTTATCTAGTTTCCATGGAGTATTGTATTATATTATTATCGAGTGTTTATTCGATCATTTGGATTACTATGTTATTTTAGCATTCTTTTATTAATTGTGGTGAATGCGTAATTATTTATTTTGAATGGTTTGTGGTGAACTGAATTTTACTATAGCGATTTAATCAATTTTGTAAATTTGACACCGGGCTTAATAAGTTATTAGTAACTAATTTGATTTTCGATATTAATTTTGAGAATGAGCCAACTCGGATTCCTATTTTATTTTAGTAGAGGAATGTCCACTTGTTATTTTAATAAGCGGGGTGTCACACTTAATTTGAGGTCACCCAGAAGCTTCGAAACTATATGCTTGCATTTCCATTCGGATTATATCTCTAATGGATCCCCTGAAATACTTACTAGAGAAGCTAACTTTGTCAAGTCATATGGACCATTGGTTGCCATTGTTAGCCGAGTTCAATATCACGTATGTCACGTAGAATGCCATGAAGAAAGGTCCATCTCTGATTACATAGTTGACAACCCTACGGAAGACGCCAATGTTTGGGTTTTTAAATTTCTAGATAAAGATATTCTTTGTACTTCCCGGGAAGAGCACTAACGGAATTTGTTCTTTAACGGAACTCTGAACAAGAAGGGATGTGGCATTGGGATACCCCTGATCGCGCATGATGATTCCTATACCCCCATTACCATCAAGTTAGACTTCCATTGCACCAACAACATGATAGCATACAAAACATGCACCATAGGCCTTAAGATTAACCTTGATAAAGGAATTATATATCTCGATGTCTATGGAGACTCATTTACTCATCATGGGACAAGTACTCCGAAAATAGAAAGTCAAATATGGGAACCTCCTTCCCTTTCAATCCGATCTTGAAAAAATTACTTCCCAATATAAAGATATCACCTTACACAACCTTTACTGTTTGATAAATAGTTTCGTCGATGCATTGGCAACCTTATCTTCCATAATAGACATGCTCGAGGGAATAACAATGTACCCCTTTTAAGTTTAAAAGCAGTTTATGCCGACTCACTATTACCACGTTAAGCTCGCCACGGAAAAAGATCCAGACAAGGTTGGATTGTGGTATTAAGACATCTGGTGCCTCCTTAAATACAATCAAAAACCTCAAGATGTTGATAAAAAAGACCTCACACCCCTTCTCAAACTTGTAGCTCAATATATCATCTATGACAAAGAACTTTTCAAGAAGAATTTTAATGGACCCACTTACAGTTCATAGCAAGGGCTGACATTGAAAAAATGATGCAAAAGGTTCACAGCGAGGAATGTGGATCCCACATGAATGGACACATTCTTGAGAAGAAAATTCTCCAATAAGGGTACTATTTGACCATCATGGTCATAAACTGCACTGATTAGGTCAGAAGGTGCCTCAAATGCCAGTAATTTGCAAATCTCGAATACTTGCCTCCCTGTGAGTTGTACAACATGGCCTCTTCTTGGATCTTCTCAACTTAAGGCATTGACATTTAGTGGGAAAGTCACTCTCAAATCATCCAATGGGGACGAATTCATTTTGGTCTCCATTGATTAATCTACGAAAATGGGTTGAAACTGAGTCAAACGCGATGGTAAATGCTAAAAAATTGGCCAAGTTCATTAAAAAGAATATCATCACCCTCGACAAGGTCCATTACGAGATGAAATTATATAATGGGCTCTATTTTGAATAAGGAGTCATAAAAGGGGTCGAGGAATATTCTGAGGCACAAGTCCTCTCCCTACCGACCCAAGCCAATGGGGCTGAAGAAGCTGCTAACAAAAGCATCAAGTCCATATTTCGCATAATGTCCAAAAGATGTAGAAATTAGGTCAATCTAATCTCGTACACACTTTGGGCTATCGCACGTCTATTAGAATGCCTACTAGGGCTACCCTTTACTATGTGGTATATAGCATGGAAGCAGTTATGCCTGTTGATCTTGTAATACCCTCCCTTTGAGTTATGCTTGGTAATAAAGTCGTTAAGATGAACTCGCACTCTTGGATTAAAGGAGACTAAATATTTATACCACGTACAAGGGTACCGACGTCTCATTGCGTGATCATTTAATAAAAAGGTCAAAGATCGCGATGTGTGAGAGGGAGACCTCGCTCTCAAAGAAATTGATAAATCCATCGAGGACCCAAGAGGGAAATTTAAACCCAATTCAAGCAGGCCATACCTAGTGAAAAAATTATTTTAGGCAGTGGTGCTATGATCAAGGACCTAGAAAGAGAAGAGATGGTTTGTCCAGTCAATCTGGACCGTTTTAAGAAATTTGATCCCTGAGCCTACTCTCTTCACTCTATAACTTTCTAATCCCCATTCTATTCTTAAAAAAACTCTTCTCTCCTTCCTTAGTGAGAAATACGTAGGACCTGATACTCTCAAATAACTTTTTCAAAAATTCACAAGCAATATTTTATCCTCATAAAGATACGTAGGCATCCCATGAAGTCACTTTGGGCACAATTATTTATCTTCATAAAATGTTATTCTTTTCTTCCATCAAGAAACATTTGTCTATCTCATCATCCTTAATGAACAAAAGGATTAAGTATTCCTTAGAGATCAGTATAAATAGTTCAAACACAAAGAATTCTTCTAAAGGACACAACAAAATACGTCAAAATAATTATTTATTACATTTTTTATTTAAAAAATTTGGCGGTTAAATGAAAAATCAGCAACGATTAAAGTCCCTAATACTTACGTAAATCTCCACCTACCTAGACTAACCAAATCCATATCCCAAACATAAACCAAAACATAAACACACCTACTACCAAACCTATTAACCCATCTCAACTTTCAGAAGGCCCTTCCTCATCATCATTACCACAACCACCGCTATTTCTTGAGGGTCCCCAAAGATCTCAACTTTCACAGCACTTTCTTATATGATCCATGTGGAGGTATGCTTTGAAAGTCTCAAACATCACAAGTCACCTCTTCTCAATTTCCTCAACACTGATCTGAGGGTTCACATCCTTCCACAACTATTTCAAATAATCCCTTGAAATCATAATAACTTCCCCCTCAGATTGGGATGGAAAGTTAGTGGCCTATGACACTACCACAAAGGCCCCAAAGTTGTCCTCGCGGATTTGCTCAATTCCTCTATAGGAAAGAAATTGGTTACACACGGAGGAACGATTTTCCCCCAGTCTGCTTGATGCAAAAGCCACCAAGGGAAATATAATGAAGTCAAGCTTAGCAACCAAACATAATGATAATATTATAACTGCAAAATAGGCCGTAATTTACAATAACATGGAATAAACCAACGAATATGCCTAGCTCCACGCTCCATAAGCTAATTACAAAAATATTGTACAAAGAAATTCGAAACACCAGTCAGAGAATACTTAGGTAGAGGAGTCAAGTGAAGCCTTTCTACCAACCACATGAAAAACATCTCTAGGCTACGACGTGAGAAAGAACATTAGCCTTCCTTTAGTCATCAATATCATTCAGTGCCTCCATCGGTATAGTCGTAATACGATTGCAACTGTAATTTATCCATAAAATTATGGTATCTATATGCACGTTCGCACTCAGATTGCCTGTCACTAAGAGCGTTTTGACAACCAAGCCCAATACCACAACATCGGCAAAACCCATTATCCATATAATCCCTCTCCTACATAGAATTCAACACCATAGTGAGATTGATACCCCCTCCACGCACCAGTGGTCGGGCGGCAGAAGAAGAAATGTGCATCAGCTCAGCTAAAGACACCTGAGGAGAATGGTAAAGGTTGGACACAGTTCTAGAAACACGAGGGTCAACACTCATCATGGCAGGAAATTCTCCATAGGTGGGACACACCCCATCCAAGACGAAGCGAAACACGTGGTCTTTAGGGTACCAAAACGGCAAAGATGCCTCCAAAAAGTATCAATCAATTAAGCGATTATGCCACAATGTGGTTGGGTGAAAACTAAACGCCTCAGTTAATATTATACAAGCACGTGTCCTCCTTTTCCTATTTTACCCACGACATTTTCAAAAACAATATGTATGAAGATGATATATTACAAAAAGTCTCATGGGCATTGTTTTTACTTAAAGTGTTCAAAATATATTCAAAAAAGGTTTTAATGTCTTTTCCTTACCTTTTCATCAAAATAATACACCTAGTGGAGAATTTAAAAAATGCATATCGATTAAGTCATTAATTTAAGATAATCAAAAACTGAAAAAAACGCCATTTCGTTATATATATTGTAAGGACATTTTTCTCATGTCCGAAATGTTTCATTTATTTATGTCGTACGCCGCTACATTTGGTACGTCTCCTCACGATCTCACATGACGGCCTCTATCCGAATTCCGGGAATCAAGCATGCATTATCTCCACTAATATGTCCCACATCTGCCTCAATGACTTCACGTTCCAAGATTTTAGGGACTTAATGCAAGTGGTACGCAAGGGAAGTCAAAACAGTGAAAAAAAGGCACAATAGGAGAGTTCAAGGGCATTTTCGTAATTTCACATCCATAGTTCGGAGGTCTGGTCAACTAGAAAGTTGAAGATCTCGCCGTAACTAAGATACTGGAAAAAACGGCACCTCAATCCGAGCTACGGTGAAGGAGTTATGACCTTTTGAAGATAGAGAAAATTCCTTAAAGAATGCTGTTTTTTTTGTACGCTGGATAGAATTTTAGAGTTTTAAGAACGTGGGACTCTTCATATTTTTTCCTATAAATACCAACTTCGGGGGAGTTGTTTTGCAAGACTTTAGGAGACGAATTTGAGAGTCCAAATACATCTAGTCTTCATATTTTTGAGTCCCAAGACTCATGTTTTGATTCACACATCATTGCCAAACCTTTGTGAATCCTTTTGCAACCCAAGAACACAACTTTGGTTTGTTCAACCCTTGTGGAGGAGACCATTCTTCTTCTTCATTGAAGCCCTACTGGAAAGGGATAATTCCAGCCGCGACTACAGAATCCGATACCCGAGGGTAATTCTTAGTCAACTTGTATTTTCATTGTAATCCGATTGTAAGCCGTTTTCTTACAAATTATAGTGAAAATAAATGGTTTTGCCCCTGAGGGGGATTTTTCCTTAATTGCATGTGTTTGAATGTTCTTGCGTAGATTATCTATTTATTCAATCACATACTGCTGCATGTTTAGGGTTTGTTTGTGTTAAAAGGGTTTTATATATGGTTTGATCATTTGAACGCGAGCACACACGTTTCTCAAATTGGTATCAGAGCAGGTTACGCTAATCTATCGCGTATTCCTTTTTTTTCGGCAAAATTTTTCTAAGATATCAATTTTCTGAAAAAATTGATTTTTGAAAAAGTGCGTGTTCAAATGGAGAAGTCATATTATAAAATGCCTATTTTTGACGGGACAAATTATGCTTATTGGAAAGCCCGTATGAGGTCGGCTTTAAAAGCCATTGATGAACGTGTCTGGATTTTGGTTGAACGAGGGTGGACTCCTCCCACCGTGACTGTTGATAATGTGACCAACTTGAAACCTGACATTTCTTGGTCTGATGAAGAAATTAAATGGTCATCTTTTAATTCTAAGGGTCTAAGTGCTATTTCTGGGTCTATCACACCTGATGAGTTCAAATGCATAATGACGTGTACCACCTCAAAAGAGGCATGGGATGTTTTACAACTCACCCATGAAGGAACTAATGCTGTGAAAGAGTCTAAGTTACAAAACTTGACAACTCAATTTGAATCAATCACCATGCATGATTCTGAATGCTTTGATGAATTTTATGCTAGACTTTCTGACATTGTGAATACTAATTTTAATCTTGGTGAACATATTCTGAATGCTAGAGTTGTTAAAAAGATTCTTCGTTCTTTGCCTAAGCGTTTTATCCCTAAAGTCACTGTGCTAAATTCTATGGGTAATTTAAATACGCTAAAATTGGATGAACTTGTAGGAGATTTGCAAACTTATGAAATTGATATGTTCCCTAAAAATTCTAAATCTAAAGATAAGGGAATTGCTCTTAAAGCCCAAGAGAGAAGGAGTGAGGGGTCATCTAGAAAGAGAGAGACTGACACGTCATATTCTGAGTGCGATTTTGACTTAGATGATTTGGCTCTTTTCGCAAAAAATTTCAAGAGGATTCTCAAATTTAAGAAAAATGGGAATTTTAAAGATAAAAAGAAATTTGAGAAAAATAAGTTTGAAAAGAAAAATGAAAAAGTTTCCAAAAATCCTTCTCTGAAAGAAAGTGAGAGATGTTTTGAGTGTGATGGTAGGGGTCATAGAGCTTTTGAGTGTGCCAATCGTCTGAATAGAGAGAAAGGGAAAGCTGTCCTTAATGCTACCCTTAGTGGCGACAGTGAGGTCGAGACGATGGATTCTGGAGATGAGTCACTGCATGAGTGTAACTTCACCGCATTCATGGCCAGCCAAGTGAGCACTCGTAGTTCTCCTCACGACGATGAGGATGATGCTTCACAGGGACACCTCTACAGTGAGATCGATGTGAGTGAGGGGGAGGATGACACAAGTGAGAGCGAGAGTGATATACAACGCGCCTACGCTGAGTTATATTCTGAGTCTTTTAAAACTAAAAAGCGTAACAAAGCATTAGCTCTTAAGATCACTTGCCTAGAGGAAGATTTAAGGAAAGCGAGAGAAAGAAAGTTCTCCACCTGCACCGCCCTGGGAGAGAGAGAATCTACCTGTGTCGAGAATGAGAATTTGTTTAGAGAGAGAGAGAGTACTCTAGAGAAAGAGAGAGGGGACTTGATCAAGCAAGTGGCTAGTCTTACGAGTCATCTCCATTCCTCCGTGGAGACTCGGAAGAAACTTGAAGCCCTTGTTGCCCAGCTGACTCATGATCTTGAGAAAGCACGGGAAGTCAAGGTACAAATCGAGGACAGATCTGGGAAGATGGGAAAGATGCTCCTCGGCCCCGCTTTAGGTTTTGGTGATCGTCAAGGAATTGGATATGATGGTGCCTCCACGTCGCAAATTGCACCTGGACCAGTTCCTGAGCTTACTACAACTCCTTATGGTCACCGTAAAAAACCTCGAAAGAGAGTTCGACCAAGAAAAGCAAACCAAGGTCCGCCTTTGACTGAGCTCTTTTGTACTTATTGCAAAAGAAAAGGCCACCTTAGGGAAACTTGTTATAGCATGGGTCGGACACGACGTACTACTGCTCCACCACGACATACTGATGAGTTTTCTAGTCTGAGAGAGCGAGTTGAGTTCTTAGCTGCCATGACTCAGAGTTTGATGAAAGAATTCCGACGGATGTCTTCGCCGTTAGTGAATGCGTCTTACATTCCAGTTAAAACCAACAAAGGCAAACAAAAGGTCATCTCTGCTTGGGTGCCTAAGAAAGATAAAAAGGCCTTTGTTGTTCATATTGCTCTCAAAGCACATAATACCTCACAGTGGTATTTTGATAGTGGGTGCTCCAGACACATGACAGGTGATGCCTCATTTTTTACTACTCTTGAGGATTATCAAGATGGAAGAGTCACCTTTGGAGATGGGAGTAAGTCTAGCATTATAGGACGAGGTACTATCGAGTTACCTGGTTTTCCTAAGCTAGAAAATGTTTTGTACATCAAAGGTTTGAAAGCAAACCTTCTCAGCATTAGCCAGCTGTGCGACACTAACTTTGCAGTAAAGTTTGATCGGGACGCGTGTAAAGTCTACAATCAAACCGATAAACTTTTGATGCAAGGGGTGAGGACCGAGGATAATTGCTATGGGACTGAGCCCACATCCTCACTTGTCTGCAGCAGTGCCATGATCACTCCTATGGATCTGTGGCACCAACGTCTAGGTCACGTGAACGTTAGAGATCTCAATCGTTTATCTAAAAAGGACCTAGTACGTGGCTTACCATCTCTTGAAAAGTCAACTTCGACCGTTTGTGGACCCTGTCAGTTGGGAAAACAAATTCGTAGTCCTCATAGGAAGTTACATTCCATTACCACCTCTCGTGTTCTGGAGTTGATTCACATGGATCTTATGGGTTCCACTCGTACTGAGAGTCTAGGTGGTAAGAGGTATATCCTCATGATGGTAGATGATTTCTCCAGATACTCCATTGTAGGTTTTCTGAGAGAGAAATCCGATGCTGTAGAATTTTTAACGACCAAGTGCCGTGTCCTGCAAAATCAACACGGAGTCACTATTAATAGGATACATAGTGACAACGGCACTGAATTTAAGGAAGCAAAAGTAGATCTCTATTGTGATAGCCTTGGGATCAAACATGAGTTTTCTGTTGTGAGAACTCCTCAGCAAAATGGGATTGTTGAGAGAAAGAATAGAACGATCCAAGAGATGGCTAGATCTATGCTTCTAGGTCGTAAAGTTTCTAGGAGATTTTGGGCAGAGGCAGTGTCTACTGCATGCCACACGGTGAATAGGGTTTATTTGCGTCCACACACACTACAGACACCTTATGAGTTGTGGACCGACAAGAAGCCCAACCTGGCGTATTTTCGTGTTTTTGGGAGTAAATGCTATATCCTATGGGATAGAGAGAAATTAGGAAAGTTCGACTCCCGGAGCGACGAGGGAATATTTCTAGGATATTCATCGAATAGTAGAGCATACCGGGTTTTTAACCTGAAGAGCTATAGGGTTATGGAATCAATAAACGTTACCGTACAAGATGACGAACCTTTGACGGTTGTTGATCCTAACCTTCAGTGTGAGGATGAGGATTGTTCTGACAGTGATTTACCTGTTCCTCTCTCACACTCTGTGGACCCTACTCCTGAGTTAGGGGACACACATGCTTGGGTTCGCAAGAGTCATGACCCTTCTGCCATTGTTGGTGATCCCACTCTAGGGGTCAAGACTCGTGCTCAGCTAGAGAACGTTGTTAGACATCTTTGCTATACGTCCAAAGTCGAGCCCAAGAACCATAAAGAAGCACTCAAGGATGAACACTGGATATCTGCTATGCAGGATGAGTTGCTTCAGTTTAAAAAGAATGATGTCTGGGAACTTGTCCCCCGACCTAGTGAGATTAATGTGATAGGTACCCGGTGGATTTTTAAGAACAAAATGGATGAAAATGGTACCATAATCCAAAATAAGGCTAGGTTGGTCGCTCAAGGCTACACACAGATAGAGGGTGTAGACTTTGGGGATACATTTGCTCCTGTTGCGAGGCTTGAGTCCGTCCGTCTTCTGCTCGCCATCGCATGTCATCTGCGCTTCAAGGTGTATCAGATGGATGTCAAGAGTGCCTTTTTGAATGGCATTCTGCAGGAGGAGGTTTATGTGGAACAACCAAAAGGGTTTGAAGAACCTCAGCACCCTGAGCACGTCTACTATCTGAGGAAAGCCTTGTATGGTTTGAAGCAAGCACCCCGTGCTTGGTATGAGAGGCTTACTTCTTATCTCTTAGCTTGTGGCTTCAAGAGAGGGGGGGTAGATATGACGTTGTTTGTCAGGAGAGATAACAGTGCTATTTTGGTTGCCCAGGTCTATGTGGACGACATAGTCTTTGGATCCACATGCTCCCAGCATGCTCACCACTTTGAGGAGGAGGTGAAAAGTGAGTTTGAGATGAGCATGGTTGGTGAGCTTACATTCTTCCTTGGTCTCCAGGTTCGTCAGCTAGAGGATGGGATGTTCATCTCCCAATCCAAGTATGCTAGAGACCTAGTGAAGAAATTTGGTTTAGACTCCGCTAAGCATGCACGTACACCTATGAGTACCACTACCAAGCTTAGTAAGGACACTTCAGGCAAGGACGTAGAGCAAACCTTATATCGGAGTATGATAGGTAGTCTCCTCTACTTGACTTCCAGTCGTCCCGACATCGCCTTTAGTGTTGGAGTCTGTGCGCGTTATCAGGCATCCCCAAAAGAGTCACATTTACTTGCTCTAAAACGTATTATTAAATACGTAAGTGGGACTCTCTCATACGGGATTTGGTATTCCTTTGATACCGATGACCGTCTGTCCGCCTACTCGGATGCCGATTGGGCTGGGGATGTAGATGGGTGTAGGAGCACTTCTGGTGGGTGTTTCTATTTTGGTTCTGCTCTTGTCTCCTGGCTGAGCAAGAAGCAAAATTCCATCTCTTTGTCCACTGCGGAGGCTGAGTTCATAGCCGCCGGGAGTTGTTGCACACAACTCTTGTGGATGAAGCAAATGCTGGAGGATTATGGGATATCACAGGACACCATGACCATTTCCTGTGATAACACGAGCGCGATACACATATCCCGCAATCCAGTTCAGCATTCGCGCACAAAACACATCAGGATACGTGAGCACTTTATTTGTCAGTTAGTTGAAGAGAAAGTCGTATCCCTGAGTTTTGTTCCTACCGACCGTCAGTTAGCCGATATTTTCACGAAACCTTTAGATGCCCTTAGATTTGAGAGTCTTAGGAAATCTTTAGGGATTTGCACAGTTGGCTGAGGGGTTGGTCTATGTCTAGAATAGGATGCTTCTTCATGTTCATATCATATGCTTCCTATTGCTAGTCTGTTTTATATGTACCATTACTTTGTTGTACAGCTTTGTTTTATTCCTTTTGCTTTTTATATTTCTTTTGAAAAAAAATACAAAAAGATTTTCCTTTAAGAAAAATTTTGAGAAAAGCACAAAAAGATTTTATTTCTTTTTTTCCAAATTTTTGAAAAAATCCAAAAAGATTTTTGTATTTTGCTTCTTTTATGGATGAGCATGTAAGATAGCCAAGTCACAACTTCATTTCATTTATCCATGTGACTGTTTGATAGAGATTTGAGAGGCTCCATCATTTCATCCATGTGCTTTACATTGATTGGAGTCTTTGAGATGTAATTAGTGATATCTTCCTACATGTTTGACTCCTATATCCTTTATTGCACACATGCACGGATATATTTGATTATTGCACTTGTCTATCTCATGTTGGCTTGCGTGTTTTCATCTCAATCATGTCTATACAATGTACAATATGCGATAAAACTTGACAAGATTGGAATGCATGTAAAAACCGTTTTTGTGAGACTGTGTGTTTTTGTATAACGGGGAGGGGCTGCGAAAGGTAATCATCTATCCTTTGCGCAAAAGCCACCATTAAAAAGGACCTAAAAAATGGAGGAATTTTAATATCCGAGGTCCAAAGAGGTTAAAAGAGCCCGAAAAAATTTAAAGGCAATAAAAAGTAATTCATGCCAAATATGGGCCACTTAGGTTTCACCATCAATTCCCCAAAGTTTGAGAATTTAGAATGCCTCTATTCAATACAATATCTGAGGTAGTTTGGTTGGAGAATCTAAACGGGTTTGCACTTCCTTGAAAGTCCTGAAAAAGCATAAAATCATTTTGGACGTTATTGGTGTGAAAATCATTTTGAGCTTTGATTTGTTGATTTGATTGAGTCAATATCTTATACTGTCACTCTTTTACACCAAAGGAAGCATTTGAGTTCATTCGCTAGGAATATCCAATATTCATCGTGCACATATGTCATGTTTATATGCATTGATTTTCCTATCGAATTTGATCACACCACTTCATTTACGCTATCATTGACTTGGTTGCTTTCTGTTTATTCATGGTGTGTTTTTATCCTAGTGACACCCCGCACTTGCTTATTTGATTTATTTCTCTAATTTGTCCATTTGGGGACATCATAAAAAGCGGGAGAAAGAATTATCATATTATGGGGGAGTTTGAATTCTGGGGGAGTTTTTGAGATGTTACTTATATTTTTATCATATATTGATATCCATGTTATCTCATTTCAAACTCGATATGTCACGTGGTATTTGCTTTGTCTCATGTGTGTAGGTATGAAGATTGCAGATCTATATGTTGCACACCCTGATGAGAAAAGTTTTGAGATTCCTGAAGAATTAAAGAACAAACAATGAAGACTATTCATTTGTACCTTTTCCAGTTTTGGGTTCATGTGAGGGTAGATTTGTATAGGCAATTTCATATTTGATAATTCGGATTTTTTTATGTATGTACCGGCATAGACATAGGGGGAGATTTGTAAGGACATTTTTCTCATGTCCGAAATGTTTCATTTATTTATGTCGTACGCCGCTACATTTGGCACGTCTCCTCACGATCTCACATGACGGCCTCTATCCGAATTCCGGGAATCAAGCATGCATTATCTCCACTAATATGTCCCACATCTGCCTCAATGACTTCACGTTCCAATATTTTAGGGACTTAATGCAAGTGGTACGCAAGGGAAGTCAAAACAGTGAAAAAAAGGCAAAATAGGAGAGTTCAAGGGCATTTTCGTAATTTCACATCCATAGTTCGGAGGTCTGGTCAACTAGAAAGTTGAAGAGCTCGCCGGAACGAAGATACTGGAAAAAACGGCACCTCAATCCGAGCTACGGTGAAGGAGTTATGACCTTTTGAAGATAGAGAAAATTCCTTAAAGAATGCTGTTTTTTTTGTTCGCTGGATAGAATTTTAGAGTTTTAAGAACGTGGGACTCTTCATATTTTTTCCTATAAATACCAACTTCGGGGGAGTTGTTTTGCAAGACTTTAGGAGACGAATTTGAGAGTCCAAATACATCTAGTCTTCATATTTTTGAGTCCCAAGACTCATGTTTTGATTCACACATCATTGCCAAACCTTTGTGAATCCTTTTGCAACCCAAGAACACAACTTTGGTTTGTTCAACCCTTGTGGAGGAGACCGTTCTTCTTCTTCATTTCAGCCCTACTGGAAAGGGATAATTTCAGCCGCGACTACAGAATCCGATACCCGAGGGTAATTCTTAGTCAACTTGTATTTTCATTGTAATCCGATTGTAAGCCGTTTTCTTACAAATTATAGTGAAAATAAATGGTTTTGCCCTTGAGGGGGATTTTTCCTTAATTGCATGTGTTTGAATGTTCTTGCGTAGATTATCTATTTATTCAATCACATACTGCTGCATGTTTAGGGTTTGTTTGTGTTAAAAGGGTTTTATATATGGTTTGATCATTTGAACGCGAGCACACACGTTTCTCATATATATATATATATATATATATATATATATATATATATATATATATATATATATATATATGTCATTCCTTTTACAATTTTCAAGCAAAAAATAAGCAAAAAAATAAAAATTACCGGAATGCAGCTCTGTAAGGACATTTTTCTCATGTCCAACATGTTACATTTATGTATGTCGTACGCCGCTACATTTGGCACGTCACCTCAAGATGTCACTCGACGTCCTCAATCCGAATTCCGGGAATCAAGCATTCAACATCTCCATTAATATGTCCCACATCTGCCTCAACGACTTCACGGTCCACGATTTTAGGGACTTAATGCAAGTGGTACGCAAGGGACGTAAAAACAGTGAAAAAAGGCATGATAGGAGTGTTCAAGGGCATTTTCGTAATTTCACATCCATAGTTCGGAGGTCTGGTCAACTGGAAAGTTGAAGAGCTCGCCGCAACGAAGATACTGGAAAAAATGGCACCTCAATCCGAGCTACGGTGAAGGAGTTATGACCTTTTGAAGATAGAGAAAATTCCTTAAAGAATGCTGTTTTTTTTGTACAGTGGATAGAATTTTAGAGTTTTAAGAACATGGGACTCTTCATATTTTTTCCTATAAATACCAACTTCGGGGGAGTTATTTTGCAAGACTTTAGAAGACGTTTTTGAGAGTCCAAATACCTCCAGTCTTCATTTTTTTTTAGTCTCAAGACTCATGTTTTGATTCACACAATTGCCAATCCTTTGTGAATCTTTTTGGTAACCTAAGAACACAACTTTGGTTTGTTCAACCCTTGTGGAGAAGCCGTTCTCTTCTTCATTGTTGCCCTCCTGGAAAGGGAAAATTCCAGCCGCCGACATAGGAACCGACACCTGCGGGTATTTCTGTGTCACACTGTTTCTAGCCGTTGCTTTGAAGGTTTACCGAAGACACCGTGTGTTACACTTGTGAGCGATTATCAGGTTGTATGTAAGTCAATGGTCTTGTAAATTCTTTAAAGTTCTAGAAATAAAAGGTTTTGGCCTTCGGGGATTTTTCCTTAACTTTGTGTCGCATGCTTTATATTTGATGGGTTGATTTTGATGCATGTTTAAGGGTTGAATTTATATGGTTTAAAAGTAGACCCTAGTTAAATAAGGGTTACATGGAAACTTGCGAATTTAATTTAAATCGATATTACACGCGTTTTTCAAATTGGTATCAGAGCAGGTTACGCTAATTTATCGCGTATTCCTATTTTCCGCAAAAATTTGTGTGATATTGATTTTTTAAAATCAGTTTTATGAAAAATCGCAATTTTTCAATGGAACGCCCATTTAATGAGGAGCCTATTTTTGAAAAATTTCACGACCGTGCTGAAAAATTAAAAAGTTTGAATTTGAAACTTTGCAAAAGAATTAAAGTTTTGGAAAAAGAAAATTCTCTCTTTAAAAGTAAGATTGAATATTTGCAAGAGTTTCAAACTCAAAGTGATATTTGTCGTGAGCACTTTGGTAATTTGTGTACTGATTTTGATTCTTTAAAAATTGCCAAAAAGAAGAGTGATGAGAGAGTCCTAGTTTTAGAGAAGGAATTGGAGGACTTAAAAAATTCTAGGGTTCCCGTTTGTGCCGTCGAGGATAAAAAATTAATCGATGATTTTACGGCACGCGAAAAGACTCTTAGGAATAAGTTTGTTTTAATTGAGGGGGAGCGTGATAAACTGTTAAGTTTAATTGATAATTTGAAGAAGGCGTCCCTTAATTTGGAAGAGTCTAATTCTTTGCTTGAGTCAAAAATTTTGAAGTTAAAAAATGATTTGACAGACTCAAGTAGGTTTGATAGTGATGGTAATGGCTCATCGTGTTCTCATGCTTCTAATGCTAAAGCCAAAACCATTATTTGTTTTAGAGGGTCAACTAATTCCAAGGACGCTAGAAAAGATCACACTTTCGGCGTCATCCCACCCGTTTACACATGCTCATATTGTGGTAGGAATGGTCACCTTAGGCGATTTTGTTTTGATCTTGAAAGAGGTCCTAGGAATTCGAAGTCTAGTATTTTGTTGGTTCCCAAAACCCCTTGTCGACGTGTTTCATCCATTTGGGTTAGGAAATCACTTTTGGAGGAACTAGATTTTAGACAAGTTGATTCCCGTTTGCTTGCACATGATTCTTCTCTTGCCATATCATATATATGATTGTGTTTGCATGTTTGTCATACGCTAGTTATGCTTTTTGATATATTTTTGCTAGCGTTGTGACATGTACTTTTTGTATATATTTTTTTGAAAAATTTTGAAAAATACAAAAAGATTTTTTTTGTTGCACCGTTTATGGATGAACACTTTGGATGACCGAGTCACAACATCATTCCATTTTTTCATGTGACTATTTGATACTGTTTTGAGACAATAGGTCAATTCATCCATGTGCTTTATAATGTTTGGAGTCATTAAGATGTAATTAAGTGTTACTTCCTACATGTTTGACTCATATTTCCTTTATTGCACACATGCACGGATTTGTTTGATTATTGTGCTTGTCTTATCACATGTTGGTTGGGTGTTTTCACTCCAATCTTGTCTTTAAAACGAACCAAGCGCGGTAATTTTTATAAGGAAATTGTGCATATAAAAACCGTTTTGTGAGTTTGTGTGCTTTCTTTAGAAACGGGGAAGGGATGCGAAAGGTTCATTTTACCTTTGCGAATACTAAGCCACCGTTAAATTGGACCTAAAAAATTGAGGAATTTTATTATCCGGGGTCCAAAGAGGTTAAAAGAGCCCGAAAAAAATTGAAAGGCAATAAAAAGAAATCCATGCCAAATTATGGGCCATTTAGGTTTTTGCACCAATTCTCCAAAGTTTGAGAATTTAGATTACCTCTAAAAGAAAATATATATGAGGGTGTTTGGTTGGAGAATTAAAACGGGTTTGCACGTCCTTGATATTTGAAAATGCGCTACATAGTTTTGGACGTTATTGGTGTGGAAATCACTTTGACTTTGATTTGTTGATTTGCATAAGACGATGTCATCTAAATTCAACAAATTTTTTACACCTAAGGATACTTTTGATGCTCATTCGTTAGGGGTACACATATGCATCGTGCACATATGATTGATTGAGTTGATTTACCTATCGAATGTGTTCACACCCATACATTCCGTTCCCATGACTTGGTTGTTTGAGTTTAAATCTATGGTGTGATTTTTTTGTATCATGTTTTACATATTTTTTTCAAATGGTATCAGATTTTTTTTTTAAAAAAATCAAAAATAGTTTGTGTATTTTTTTGTATACCGTGACACTCCGATTTTGCTTTTTTGATTCATTCTTCTTATTTGTTTATTTGGGGACATCATAAAAAGGGGGAGAAAGAATTATCATTTTATGGGGGAGTTTGAATTTTGGGGGAGTTTTGAGATTTGACTTATGCTTATCATATATTGGTATCTATGTTTATCTCATTTCAAACTCAATATGTCACTTGGTATTTTTTTTCTTTATCTCATGTGTGTAGGTACTACATTGATGATCTCTTAATTTCACACCCTGATGAGAAAAGACTTGAGATTCCTGAAGATTTGAAGAACAAACGATGAAGACTATTCATTTGTACCTTTTCCAGTTTTGGGTTCATGGGAGGGTAGATTTGTATAGGCAATTTCATATTTGATAATTCGGATTTTTTATGTATGTACCGGCATAGACATAGGGGGAGATTTGTAAGGACATTTTTCTCATGTCCAACATGTTTCATTTATGTATGTCGTACGCCGCTACATTTGGCACGTCACCTCAAGATGTCACTCGACGGCCTCAATCCGAATTTCGGGAATCAAGCATTCAACATCTCCATTAATATGTCCCACATCTGCCTCAACGACTTCACGGTCCACGATTTTAGGGACTTAATGCAAGTGGTACGCAAGGGAAGTCAAAACAGTGAAAAAAGGCATGATAGGAGTGTTCAAGGGAATTTTCGTAATTTCACATCCATAGTTCGGAGGTCTGGTCAACTGGAAAGTTGAAGAGCTCGCCGCAACGAAGATACTGGAAAAAACGGCACCTCAATCTGAGCTACGGTGAAGGAGTTATGACCTTTTGAAGATAGAGAAAATTCCTTAAAGAATGCTGTTTTTTTTGTACGATGGATAGAATTTTAGAGTTTTAAGAACATGGGACTCTTCATATTTTTTCCTATAAATACCAACTTCGGGGGAGTTATTTTGTAAGACTTTAGAAGACGTTTTTGAGAGTCCAAATACCTCTAGTCTTCATTTTTTTTTAGTCCCAAGACTCATGTTTTGATTCACACAATTGCCAATCCTTTGTGAATCTTTTTGGTAACCCAAGAACACAACTTTGGTTTGTTCAACCCTTGTGGAGAATCCGTTATCTTCTTCATTGCTGCCCTCCTGGAAAGGGAAAATTCTAGTCGCCGACATAGGAACCGACACCTGCGGGTATTTCTGTGTCACACTGTTTCTAGCCGTTGCTTTGAAGGTTTACCGAAGACAGCGTGCGTTACACTTGTGGGCGATTATCAGGTTGTATGTAAGTCAATGGTCTTGTAAATTCTTTAAAGTTCTAGAAATAAAAGGTTTTGCCCTTCGGGGATTTTTTCTTAACTTTGTGTCGCATGCTTTATATTTGATGGGTTGATTTAGATGCATGTTTAAGGGTTGAATTTATTTGGTTTAAAAGTAGACCCTGGTTAAATAAGGGTTACATGGAAACTTGCGAATTTAATTTAAATCGATATTACACGCATTTTTCAAGCTCGAACTTTCCAAACCAAAGCCTAAAACCTGATCCACCATCTGATGGGCCTCGGTGAATGCATTTTTCATGACGACATGCGATACAACCCCACCCCTCGAGCTCACCTCTGGCACAGGATCATTAGCAGTCTCCGAAGGTGCCATGCAAGATCGAGCCATATTTAGCAAACACTTAGCCATATAGGCCATCCCGTCCATAACATTTCTCAGCTAGGATGACAAAACCACCACAGTCTTCAGGAAGAAAGAATCAAGCAAAAAATTGAAGTCACTCACAAGAGAAGAAATCAGAATAACTCAGAATTAAAGTACATAGAGGTGAAAAATAAGAAGTGTACCTCTCTTTGAGATCCCCCTAGAGAATATGAGGAAAGACATCGACCGTCGCGTGAGGACGATGGGGAACTAATATAATAGGGGATCCACCCAGGTGGATATAGTAGGAAATAATGGAGTAGTGTCGAGGAACATGAGCTTCTGCTGTCGCCGCCACCAGACCACTCCTAAATGACTGCATCAAAGTATCCGGTACACTTTCGACACCCCTAGTCCCTGTCAATGGTTGAAGCAAAACTCCATGTTGTATATCGATGGTTACATAAACCAACTGGATGCGAAATCCAGGTACTCATATCGAGTCTCCACATCAATATGGGATGTGTAGTACTCTCCCTCAATCGTCGTTGTCCTCGCCTCATAAAAATTTCTCCCCATGCCCCTCATATGCATAGGAGGGACCGATAGTGGGACCTCCACCTCTCTCTTCATCATCTACCTGACCACCTTCTTACTTAGGTACCATATATACCCAAACTCGTGTGCCAACAATCACCATGTCTGATCATAAATGCCCGTAAACCCCAGTACGGTCAAGGATTTCCTCCAATGGTAGAACGACAGATTCCACCCAATAAAAGTCAAATAATCAATATCCAAAACAAAAATAAAAATTAAATACACAAAATCCAAAAAAGAGAATAAGACCTAACTTGGTCGCTCGTAAGGGCATTAGGCGTATCCCTCACATCCTTAAGGAGAAGGAACTCCTTTGACACCTTATTTGTCTTCCTCCACCTAAGAAACCTTGGACACTCTCTCACCCCCTCTGCTTTCAAAGGCATTAACCCCACGTTGTGCCATATTACCTCAAAAAACCATGCTTGAGAAGACAACACAATTTTTTAAATATAAATCCTTAGAAATCCTAAAAAATAATTAAAAATTAAAAATAAAAATAATACCTCAAGAAGACACGTGGGCCCAGTCTGTTACTATTGACAACACCGGATGAAGACATTAATGGAAGCGTAAAGAGACGCCATCATCAAACTCCATCAATCATATGTATGGATCTCCAAAACGATATGAAGAAATGGAAAAATAACAAATGGATGACATATCCGCTCGTCACCACCATGAATCCCCTAAAATAAGAAAAATAAACATGTGGTTCACCCTCCGCACCTATCGCCCATCCGCAATATCTATCTGTTACGATAATAAGGTGTTATCCAGCATCAACACCTTTACCGACTCCACAGAATGGATCCACACAAAATCCCCTAAAGTTGTTGAATCACCTCATCGGTCAGACAAAGCATCCTATCCACCTCCACCTGCACTCCCTCACACTCTAAATCCTTCAGGCATATCGATTGGAATTATTATCATCACACCCACACCCAAGTGAAAGGTGTGAGTGGTGTCCCACCACCACTCACGTAATCTTTACATAAGACTGCCTCCGATCATGATATATCATCCAGATATTTCCCAAGAGGACCAAACTCGATAGTTCTCACCATGGTCATCACCTTATCGGGAAGTTTATCCAATACTTCATTATCCTTGTCATACCATGAGAATAAATACTCGACTAGGCAATGTCGTTCTGCATTTAAATTAAAAAAACATCAATCCCTAACGAAAATATAAATTAAAAAATAAAAAGAAAAAGAAAAAATATGTATAAAAAAATATACTCACATAAACCGTCTGGGTTCCTCACCTTTGCATATCGGTGGAGCTCAGGCTCTCGTAGTATTATTCTCTCATCACCCACCACCTTGGCATCATGGTATGCATTCTCAATCCCCACCGCTATCACCCCACCGCATTGCCACTCAATGCCAACCCAGTCAACGATCTTAAAGAAAGGGTTGTTCGACATTCCTTCCATAGAGAATCTTCCAAAATTTCACTTAAACTGATTTCTAGAGAGAAAAGAGATTCATTTTGTAATGGTGAGAAATGAAAGTTACCTTACCCCTTTTTATAAAGATCCAAGGAGTATCCTGGTCAGCACACCCCCGAGTGTGCTAATCAGCAGTGTCCATTGGGAATCCCCAACGTCCTCGGAATTTTGAGCTTCTACCCTAGGCACCTCCCATCCAAAGCCAATCAGTATCCCACTTAAATTTTGTTATAAAATTCCAAAAACAATTGCACACAAAAAATCCAATAAACTCCAAATTCATCAAAATCGCATCTTTTTCGCAAGAAATAATTATATTTTAAAATTCCAACATGCATTCAAAAAATTCTAAAGAAATTGCGAGAAATTCTAGAAAATCCACATAAAATTTAAAGTTTATCAAAATAACACACTTTTCAATAAAAATCCTCAAAATTTAAAGACCCAAGCATCTAAAAATTATCAAAAATTACAAACATTTCTTAGAAAAATCTTAAACTTCCCATAAATTCTCAATACTTTGCACATCCATCCCAAAACTCTTTAGGTATGCAAAATTGACATATTCACTCTTTAGGTCCGGAGAATTGACCTCTTCACTTTTTAGGCCCTCAGAATTGGCTGTGATCCTCTAAATTGGTCGCATATACTCTTTAGGTTAATATAATTGACCTCTTCACTCTTTTGGTCTAGAAAATTAACTACTTCACTCTCTAGTGCCTCAGAATTATCTACGATACTCTAAATTGATAGCATATACTCTTGACGTCAACATAATTAGAATTTACTATGATCCTCTGAATCGATCGCATATACACTTTAGGCCTGCATATTTGACCTTGGCCCTCAGAATTGGCCTCGATCCTCTTATTCAGTCAAATACAGTCTTTAGGTCCACAGAATTGACCTTAGCCCTCAGAATTGGCCACGATCCTCTGAATTGATCGCATAAGCTTTTTATGTTTGCATTATTGATCTCTACTCTTTTTTATCCATAGAACCTTAGGTCCTCAGATTTGACCTTGGCCCTCATAATTGGTCGCGATCCTCAGAATTAACCTTTTTAAGTGAAGGCATATTGCCTCAACATATTGTAAATATAGATTTAAATAAGGAAAAAAACACCTATAAAAGGGTGGGAGTTCCATAAGGTAGGATTATCGATAATAATTTTTTTAGACACCCCTTTTTAGTTCCCCCATTCACCTCTATAGGTCCAAACACTACCCCCCATTAACCTTTAGACGCTTATTCCTCCTTCATACCCTAAAACAAAGATCATTGGCTACTTCTCGAGCTCTGTTTAACTTTGGTAAACTCTCAAACCTGAGATTATCTCAAAACACTTTTGTTGGGATCTGAATCCCGTTTCTAACAGTTCATATCATGCGCGAACCTGACTTATGGTTTGTATTTAACACCCCTTTTACCTGAATGGTCATTTGACGTTTCTCGTGCTTGGTTTGACTTTTGTCAACTCTCAAACCCGAGAGTTGCACTTTCATAGGTCTCTAAATCCCCTTTCCAGTGGTCTATACCATGCTCGAATCGAACTTATGAGCCTCATTTAACTACTTTTTTCCTCCGAAACCCTAAACTAAAGGTCAATGGATGCTTTCTAGCTCTGTTTGACTTTGGTCAACTCTTGGACCCGAGAGTATCTCAAATCACTTTTTTAGAGCTCTAAATCCTCTTTCTAATGATCCTGATTGTGCATTATGGAAAATCCACATTTAGATTGCCTATAGGCACCCCCTCACCTACGCTTATAGTCAAAGGTTACCTTATTTGGCCACCAATTGTGGCACCTATGTCGATAGGCAGGCCAAGGTCTATGCTGACCTGCTTACCCCCAGCCTTTAAAATTTCCTATTTAAGGAAGCTTTTACCTCATTGTCCAAGGCCTTTTTTCCAAATCCTTCGTTTCTCCTCGAATTAACTGTGCGCATTTCCAAAATATCCTTTTCCAAACATTCTCTCAAATATTACATTTCTTCACCCTCACTTCACATTTTCACCACCAGTACATCACCCATCAAAATCAACCTATATCTCTTAAAAATTGGATTTCATGTTGCTTAGAAGGTCGACATCCTACCTATTCAAGCTTATTAATTTAGTATCATTTCCTATACTTTACCTGTCTTGGCATATTTGTGTATTTAGTTTCTACTTTATCATCTATAATCACTTATATATATATATATATATATATTCCCAAAACGTATTTTTTTAAATTAAAAAAAGGGTTGATCCATAAATCCCAAATTAAAACTTTCTCTTACTTCTTCACATTTTCACCACTTGTACACCTTTTCTTCATAAATAAAAATAGAAAACTTTAGTTTCGGGGTTCTGGGTTAAAACCCACCCTTGTGTTGTTTCAAACTACGTGCACTTTGATGTCGTTTTCGACTACATAGGCATCCCAAGTTTTCCTTGGGATTTGAGTCCTCTTTTTCCTCATTTTTCACATCTTATTCATTGTCATTCTGTTATTATTTTCATATATATTTTTTCTTTCTTTTGGTAGTCTTTTTAGACATGCGTACTCATTTATACATAGTGAGTAACGATCTGACGTACTATATATATATATATATATATTCTCTTTTCTTTTAGTTGTACTCCTTCGAATGATTCATTCTCGTCTTTCGCATGATGTGGATACGATGATTTCACCCCTCACTCACTTTTCGCGCACATATACGCTTTTCACCCCACATAAACTATACATATTTTAGGAGAAAACGTATAATATTTTTATCTCCCATGAGATACTAAAAGGGCGGAATGGATGCGTAGCACCTTTTCATTCCGTAACTTAGTCCTCAGACCCATGATTTATTTGGTTTTGTATGCATCAGTTAGTCTTTTAATGCCATTTCTCAAGAGATGGCTATATATTTGGATTATTTGAGTAAATTAAGTCGGCAAATCCATTTTCTGCATTTTCACCCTCTTTTGACGACGATCGCTTTATGTACATGGGTGCCCGTGAACATCGCACAAGTGGAAGAAAAGGAATTCTACTCCTTAAACCCATCTTCACTCCAATCTTCGAGGAGCACTCGAATAGTTGGATGGCCACAGCGTTCTTGGATAATAGTCGCCTGTGTCATGAGGCGAATGGTAAATATAAATGTGTTTAGTATATTTAATATGTGAGACCCAAGTTGATGTACCTTGTGATTGTAATGGTTAAGGATGGGCCTAGGATATGGAATTTAAGGAAGTAGTCGGCATTTAACAACTGTTTATGAAACACGATTTTTGATGAAAAAACTAGATTATCTCTAATTAATCAATCACAGATGAAATGAATAAATAAGGAAAAGGATTTTTAAAGTGGTTCAGCCTGAGGAAAATGGCCTACGTCTACTGTTTTTGTCTTGCTGACTGTTTATTTGGAATCTCGATAATAGGTTTACCAAGAGATCCCAAGTCCCCTTCTAATGAGGAGGTTACAATGTATTTATAGCCTTGAGGCTGTACATGTGACACGATAATGCGCTGTTATCTAGTAAACATATACATCTGTACGATAATAATGAGCATTTAATGCGCAGTCGTCTTTTTTATTCTCTTGATTTGGATGCTATGCACGCTAAGTAGCTCGGATCGCTTAAGCTGTTCGGAGCTCTGAGTTGCTCGGAGCTCTGAGTTGCTCGGGGTGCCTAGGCTGCTCGGTACGCTTGAGCTGCTCGGAGTGTATGAGTTGCTCGTTGAAAATATTCATATTTGCCATGTGGTTGACATGCATCTTCAAGTGATTGGTCCATGTCAATATTTCACAGTTTGAGGTTGAAGAAAAGTGTGGAACATTCTGCTTGAAAACAGCTTAGATTATTGGTTTTTATGGATTTTAGGAAATTTTTTGTTGTATATAACTCCTTTTTGAGCGCATAGTATCAGACTTCATAAATATTTTGAATTTTCATGACCACTTCGATATTTGTGCCCTTTTCTTCTTTTAGCCGCCGAAAACGCAAACGTCTTCCCTTGTAATCATTGCCTTTATCTATTCCCGAGGTAAAGTATTTAAGCGCGGCAGAAATCCTATCATTTCTCACTTTTCAAATCTATATCTGTGAAATCTTCATTTTCTCTCTATCTTGTGCCTTTGTTCTTTCTATCGTTCATTTTCAACTGATCTCTCTTTTTTCTGTAAGATTTTCTTCCCTCTTCTTTATTTACTTTCTTCATCATGGTTTATCTTGTTGAATCGCTGGACAAATTTCGATCTGAATTTTCAATCCCTCCGTGGGTTATTTTGGAAGAACTTTCTTAACCTTCTGATTATTTTTCTTTGGCTGAGGGACATTGGTTCCCAAGTCTTTTTGTAGCCGAATGTGGCTTTTCTTTCCCGCCAAATCCCCTGTGTTTGGAGTTTTTGCCAATATTTTGATATTGTACCTGCAAAAGTATCTCCAAATACATGGAGGGTAATTAATGGCGTACATAGGTTAAATCAACTTCATGGGACTCGATTAGGGATTCCAGAGATTATGTATTGCTATAGATGGGTTGTTAGTGATGCCATATTATATTTAAAAACTAGGTTTTTGAATAGAGTTTTAGTTGTCAATCTTCCTGATGCCAATAGGGACTATTTTGATCATGGGGTTGTGATGAAAAATTGGCAACACCCTCCATTAAATGGAGATGATGTATACCAAGGTCCCAGGTTCCCACCTTATGGAAATGGGATAGGTTGTTTTTATGTTTTGAAATCTTGTTTTCTTTGTGTTTGATAAAATGAATCACTGACATTTGTTTTTGTTTGTTACAGTTGATAGTAAAAGAAAACCTCCCAAAGAGACTGATGTTAATATAAATCATTTAAAACTTATCTGGGGTTCGCATCAATCTGTTGTTGGGGAGCATATTAGATCTGCTTCTTACTTATTGCAATAAAAAGCTACACCTCATCTTTCATTACTCGTCCTCGTCCATTGGTGGTTGATCTTGATCAGGTACCAGCCTTTGAGACGAGTGTGGAAGGTCCTTCTTCTGAATCGAATATTCCTATCACTAATCTGATGAAGAAGAGAAGAGCTCCTTCCTTTTTTGACAAGTCTGCCTCTGCCACTGCGGAGGCAAAGAAGAGTAAACAAGATATCCCAGACGAAGGGACAAAGACTATAGATGTACCCCCTCCCGCTGCTGCCAAGAAGGCTGGCAAAAATCTCCCTGTGCCTCCGAGTAAGACCGTTGCTATCTCTCCTTTGAGTGATGTTATTGTCATATCACCAATAAATACAACATCTTTAGTTGAAAATGCTCCTGCTCCTCTGAGGAGATTAAAAAGAAGTTCTTTTGAGAGACCTGCTGAACCTATCTCTCAACCTTCAAATGTTAAAGGTAGTGTTCCAGTTCTTGTTGCACCGAGCTCTGCTGTGAGCTTGGTAAGATCCTGGACTGTTCCAGAATCTCAAGGTGTTGAAGATACATTTTCTCGCCAGAAACTTACTACACTGTCTGCTCAACATATTTCTTCAGTAAGTATCTTTAGCATGACCCCTTTATTTTTTAATACTATGTTCATGTATTATCTGAAAGTTATTTCTTTTTACAACTGGTGATGTGTTTCAACAGCATTTTGAAGAAGGATGAAGCTATTAGGGCTTCAAGCTCCTCGGGTGGAGTAGAGGAAGCTTTTGTTGGGTTGACCTAATCTTTGAAAGATTCTCGTCAAAAGTACGAGGAAGATAAAGGTGCTTGGGAGAAGCAATTTAAGTTCGTTGAGCTAGACAGAGATCAAACTGTGAATGCCTCCAAGGAATTGGAGAAGAAGTTGAAGGATTTTGAACAGAACAACGGGGATCTTGAGGTTAAGATTAAGTCTACTGAAGAGAAAGTTGTTAAACTTCAAGATGTTGAGCGACAGAAAACGGAGGTGGAAGAAAAGATGAAGTCTGCCGAGGAGCTCCTTAGGGAAGGACCTCCTCAGAGAAGGCAAAAATGAAAGCTGCAGTTACAAAATCATTCAGTGCTGGTTGGGACAAAGGCTGGAATAAGAGCTTGGCTGTGATGACTTCTCAAATGGAGTATGCCACTATCAAATACTTTAGGGATGGATGGGTATCAGCCTTAAAGGAGCTAAAGGTTTTTGAGAACTCTGAATTATTCCAGCAGCATTCTCATGGCCCTCCTTCCTCTCCTGGAGAAGAAGAAGAAGATGAAGCAGCTTCAGATGAATATTCCTTAATGACAGGAGAGCAGGTCCCTGTTGTTGCTACTGATCAATCCTCAGAGAAAGTCCAACCAGCCAGTACATCTACCGAGCAGCTGCCCTTGCCCTCTAAGTAACCAAACCCTTCATCCAAGCCATCCGAGGAAGTCGTAGGAAATAAGAAGAAGGTGTAAAGTTGTTCAGGTCTTTTGTTTTGTTATTTTTTGGATGTAATCCTGAACTTTGTTTTCCCTTATCATGATGAATAAAATTTGAACTTCAGTTGTTCATCTTAAATTTCTCTCTTGTTATGTTCGCACCCTTGTTGATTTTATGTTTCATTTTGTCTTTGCTAGTTTGTGGCCAGGATGAAACTTTTATCAGCTCATGATTCAGAGATGATGGATAAATGCAATGACTATTTCAAAGATGGTCATGCTAATTTTACTGAAGCTCAAATCATTGATATCCTTGGTTCAGATGCTTCTGAACGAGCAGTTGAAGCTTACCAATACTTGAAGTACTTACTTGATCGTGCTATGGCCAATAATGTGGCCTACTACGAAATGATTGAAGACCCTTAAGGAACGATCGAGGAACTTCAACAACAATATAAAGAATCCACTACCCTTTTGCATCAAGGATACGAGAAAAAATATCAATAATTGAGTGCTGACAAAGGGTATGACAAATTCATCTCTACTCATGAGAAGAATGAGAGTGTTCTGAATCTTGAAATAGAAGAGCATAGGCATATCGCCAAGTTGTTGGAGCAGGAGAACATTGCTTTGCAGGAGGAAATAAAATAACTCAAATCTGCTGCTTCTTCTTCGGGAGCCTTGGTCCCAGTAAATGATGATGGTTTTTCATTTTTGGAAGTAGAAAATGCTAACTTAAGGGATGAGTTTGAAACCTTGAAATGAGCTGGACCCTCCACATCTACTCGTAAATGAGCAAGATCTTCTTGTGGATGAGCAAGGGATGGTCGGGTCACCATTGAAGAAGCGATAACTCAGTCACCTTTAGAGAATCAAGTTGTTCAGTTGATGGCGAAGAACCAAGCCTTAGCAGAAATGTCTAAGAAGATTCTGACCTTCACTGAACAACTCTCTAATCAAAGCTTTGCTCTGAAAAGTAAAGAAATTCTAGTGAAGAAACTCCACGAGCAACTTGAGAGGTTAACTTATCAGTTCAACAAGAAGCCTAGGGAATTTTGGATAGTTGGGTATAACGAAGCTATGTACTATCTAGATGCTCGGTTGCAGCAGTCAAATAATGAGGGATATAAGCAGGGGTAGTTTAATGCCTTGTGTGTGATGAAATTGGAGCAGGGTCACTACTTATGGGATTATTATGATCCTGAAGTGCTCGATTTTCCCGTGCCTCCTTTTAAGCTCGATATTAGTTGGATTCCTACTCGTGCAATTCCTCAATGCTTGATTTCCAAGTATCTTGACGATTACAGTCTTCATGCAAACTTTGAGATATCTCACCCAAAGTACTTGATTGATCGGCCCTCCGTAATGAATGTTAGAATGCTGCGAGATGTAAGCTTTATAAATTCTCCTTATGCATTAGATGATCATCCAGTCGGGGTAGAACCTGTTTCAAAAGCAGAGGGGAAGAAACCCATAGAGTAGGATATTCTTATGTAATGAATCAGTCTTTTCACATCATATGTAATTTACTTGATTTGAATGAAGAAATTTTTAGTCTTTTGCCATTTCATTTTCTTCTAAATAATTTATAGAATGTCCTTGCTTATTGGTTGGTAAATATATATGTGTATACTATACTTATCCCATTTGTTGTTTGATTATAGTGACTTATCACTCTTTGGTCCTAAGCAATTGAATGATTTGCATCCCATGTTCCTGCTTAGTTATAGTAATCTCATATGGATTACCTTGTTGCCTAGACAGTGGATGCCCCGGGAGGTCGTCCAGCTTCTTGCCTAGTTTGGTACCAACCAACCGGAATCGGTTGTATTGAATTCCTGACCAGCCGGAGTTGGTGGTAATTGAATTGCTGACCAACCGGAGTTGGTGGTATTAAGTTCCCGACCAACTGGAGTTAGTGGTAATTAAATTGCCGACCAACCGGAGTTGGTGGTGTTAAGTTCCCGACTAATCGGAGTTGGTGGTAATTGAATTACCGACCAACCGGAGTTGGTGGTATTAAGTTGCCGACCAACCGGAGTTGGTGGTAATTAAATTGTCGACCAATTGGAGTTGGTGGTATTAAGTTATTGAGCAATCGAAGTTGGTGGTAATTGAATTGTCGACCAACCGGAGGTGGTGGTAATTGAATTGCCGACCAACCCGAGTTGGTGGTATAGAGTTCCCGACCAACCGGAGTTGGTGGTAATTGAATTCCCGACCAATCGGAGTTGGTGGTATTTGAATTGTCGACCAACCAGAGTTCATGGTTAGTGGTATGTTGCTCTGAATTTGGATTTGTGTAGGGTGTAGCATTAATATTCCGAAAAAATTTCAACAAAGAAAGAAAATGGGTGAAACATCACTTTATTCATATTGAAGAAACTGCATTATATAGGAATTTCAATTACTGATAATACTTGCGCAGATGTTCTGCATTCTATGCATTCTTGAATTCTTCTCCTTCCAAAGTTTCAATCATGTATGTCCCTGGACGAACAACTTCTGTTACTCTGTAGGGTCCGTGCCAATTTTCTTCCAGTTTGTTATGCTTTTGGATCACTTTCTTCAGCACATAATCCCCTTCCTTCAAATCACACTTCTTCACTCTTTTGTTGTAGAACAAAGCTATTCGTTGTTGATATGCTGCATTCCTGATTGATGCTTCTTCCCTAACTTCTTCGAGCATATCCAGGTCTAATCTTCTCATCAAGTCACTGACAGGAAAATTAAAATTAAGCACCCTATGCGTAGGTAGACCCAATTCAGCAGGTATGACAGTCTCACTCCCAAATGCCAGTATGTATGGGGACTCTCCCGTTGTTGTTCATGGTGTAGTGTGATAAGCCCACAACACAAAGTGTGGCTCGTTAATTCAATTTTCCTTCGCATCATCCAATCAGTTTTTCAAACCATTCAGTAGCGTTCTCTTTGTCACCTCGGTTTGCCCATTGCTCTGGGGATGGCTTGGTACAGAGTGGATCTTCCGTAAATTAGATTGATGACAATATACAGCAAACTCCTCGTTGTCAAACTGGGTTCCATGGTCAGTAATGAATGCATGTGGGAGACCATATCTGCAAATAATATTTTTCCAAATAAATTGATAGACTTTGTCGTATGTCATATCAATAAGAGGCTGAGCTTCCACCTATTTAGTAAAATAATCCACAGCAACCACGAGGTATTTGAATCTTCCCCTGGTCGTTGGAAGTGGCCCGACCAAGTCTATCCCCCACATTACAAATAGCCAAGGGGATGTTATGGGTGTTAATAATACTTGGGGACTTCTTCGGATGGAAGAGAAGTTGGCATTTATCTCAATTCTTGGCATAAACTACGCAATCAACTCTCATTATTGGCCAGTAATACCCCTGTGTTGTTATTCTTTGCAAAAGTGTCCGACCTGGTACATGGGCTCCACAAGACCCTTCATGAACCTCTTTGAACAAATTTTTCACTTCGGATGGATGGACACATCTTTGTAGCCCTGCTATAACTCCTCGTCTATATAAAATGTCACTAGTCAATACATAACGAGCAGCTTTAAACTTCAGCTTCTTGGCTGCGAGTTTGTCATTCGGCAAACCCCCCTCTTCAATATAGGCCCTGATGGGGTACATTCAAGATGGTCCCAAGTAGAGGGCAATGAAGTTCATCATCAAATCTTCGTCTATGCTCCAACCAGCCATTATTTCTATTGGGATTATTCTTCGTAGCTCGGTGCGTGTGGCTAATGCTAACTGAGCTAGGGCGTCTGTTCTTACATTCTCCAATCTCGGTATTTTAATCAACTGAACTGCAGTAAAACTCGATACAACCTCCATTGCTTTTGCATGATACTTGATCATTAACTCTCCTTTTGTTGCATACACCCCCATAATTTAATTTACGATTAACTGGGAATCACTGAATACAACGACCTGTTCTGCCTTTATAGTTTTGGCCAGACTTAGAACCATGATCATAGCTTCATATTCGACCTCATTATTAGAAGCCTTAAATTGAAAGCGCAGAGCATACTCCATATCAATCTCATCTGGACTATTTAAAACAATTCCTGCTCCACTACCTGTAGTGCACGAAGAGCCATCCACATATAGATTCTACACGGGTACTTCATTATCAAACTCTTGGACAGACAGAGCTCCTCAGTGGAATATTTGATGCTTCCTTTTATCTTCCCCCAACACTTCTTGCTTCTTTTTTATTATCTTCTCTTGATCGTTCAAGGATGGAGGTTGGTCGGGGGTCAAATTTGATGATCCCGTAATATCCACGGGTTGGTTTGTAGTAGACTCATATTCTTCGGAGGTATCAAATTGGTTAAACTCTGCGATAAAATTTACTGCTGCCTTCCCCTTAAGTGATGATCTTAGCTCATACACTATATCATATTCACCAAGTTCTACTGCCCAGTACATCAATCTTCTTGATTTCTTCGATTTATGCAAAACCTGTCTCAATGGCATATCAGTATACACCACTATAGTATGGGCTTGGAAGTATGGCCTCATCCTTCTGATCGCTTCGATTAGTGCTAGTGCCAACTTTTCCAACCTTGGATATATGATCTCTTCTCCTCGAAAAGCTTTGCTAGTGTAATAGACCGGTTTTTGGACTCTATCTTCCACTCTTATTAATGCCGAACTAACTGCATTCTCTGAAACTGCCAGATACAAGTATAATCTTTCTCCCATTACTAGTTTAGATAATAATGGAGGTGTCCCCAGATATTTCTTCAGTTCTTGAAAGGCCTCCTCGCATTCATCATTCCACTCAAAAGTTTTTTGGAGTGTTTTGAAGAATGGGATACATCTGTCTGTTGCTCGTGACACAAATCTGTTGAGTGCTGCGACTCACCCTGTGAGACTTTGCACTTCCTTCTTCGTAGTTGGATATTGCAGCTCCAATAGGGCTTTGATCTTTTCAGGGTTCGCCTCAATACCTCATTGGTTAACAATATATTCGAGAAACATACCTTCTCGTACTCCGAATATGCATTTGTTCGGATTCAACTTCATTTGATATTTCTCTAGTTGATCAAAGGTCTGACCTAGGTCAATTAGATGGTCAACATCTTTCTTGCTCTTCGTCAGCATATCGTCCACATAAACCTCCATGTTATGACTAATTTGTTCTGTAAACACCTTATTCATTAGTCGTTGATATGTTGCACCTGCATTTTTATGTCCAAAAGGCATAACATTATAGCAATAAGTTCCCCTTGGGGTGATAAAAGAGGTACTCTCCGTGTCCTCAGGCTTCATTTTAATCTGGTTGTAACCAGAATAAGCATCCATAAAACTCAACAATTCTTTTATCGAGGTGGCATCCACCAGTTGATCAATTCGGGGCAAAGAAAAATGATCCTTTGGGCATGCTTTATAAGATCAGTGAAGTCTACACACATCCTCCACTTGTTATTCTTTTTCTTTACCATTACCACATTTTCTAGCCAATCAGGATATTTAACATCCTCAATAAAAAAAGAATTTTTGTAGCTTCTCTACTTCTTCCTGTATACCTTGGTTCTTCTCAGGACTGAACACTCTTCTTCGCTGCTTCACTGGCTTGATTTTCCTTATTTATGTTGAGCTCGTGACACATGAAACTCGGGTCTATCCCTGGCATGTCTTCATGACACCATGCAAAAGTCTGCTTTCTACGCCTTAGAAATGCTATCAGTTCCTATTTTATCGATACATCCAGTGATGCACCAATTTGAGTTATTCGTTCTGAATGCTCATCGTCCAGAATGATATTTTCGGTAGCCTCTATGACCTGGCCCTTCATGAGTTCAGACTCATCTCTAGGGTCTAACATTTCAATCTCTGCTTCTTCTATTTCATCCACTTGATAGGTAGTAGTCTTCTTCCTGGATTCTTCACGTTCCTCCTGTTCAGCAGATGAATAGTAACATTCATGAGCTACTTTCTGGTCGCCTTTCACAACTCCCACTCCAAAATTGGTTTGGAATTTTAGACATTGATGTATAGTAGATGGTACTACCTCGAACTTCTTCAGACCTACCCTTCCTATGATGATATTGTAAGCCGATTGAATATTTTTATCTATTACGAAGAAGCGTACTCTTTCTGTTCGGCAAGCAGGCTATGTACCAATAAGCATATCCAACTTGATCGCCCCAAGTGGAAAAACCTTTTCGCAGTAAAACCAAGAAGGGTCCTATGATAGGGCTCCAACTGGGCTAACTTCAAGTTCAAACTATCAAACCATGGGTAGAACATGATGTCTGCAGAGCTACCATTGTCCACCAGCACCCGTGAAATCACCACTTCTTTCATTCTCATCTTGATCACCAATGGGTCATCATGAGGATATAATAACCTGCTAGGTCATTTTAGAGATACCAATGACTAGTTTGTCCTTATTCACCTTCCTCGGGCGATCATCTTCAGAAAAATTTATTCATTGTATGTACGAGCAAGCTTGAGCCTCATTGAGGTAAGCTTTCCTCTCTGCAGTAAGATCTCAACCTTCTGCATCTCCACCTGTAATAACATTACATTCAAATGATCCAAAATGGATTGAAAATACCTCATGCTCTGGCTGTCTTGGTCTTTTAGGAAGGCTGGGGTCATCTTCTGCATCATCATCGTGCTCTCTCTTCTTATCTTCTTTCGTTCGACGAAGAGATTTAGATCTTTGCCTTCCTCGGTCGTTGGTCTTCCCACCATTTTGGAGCTCAACATACTTAGCCAATTTTCCTCGTCTGATGAGTGCTTTAATTTCATTCTAGGGAGCTATGCAACGTTTGGTCGTATGACCATGGTTTTTGTGGAATTCGTAATATTTGGACTTGTCATCTGCCTTCATTTTTGCTGGTCAGCCTAGCTCCTCGTTATTCTTGATCTCCTACAGAATGTGATTTATGTCCACTTTTAAGGGAGTATAGTTTCCATACTTCCTCATCTGCTCCAACGCTTGATTACCTTTCGACTGCCTGTTGCCACCATTATTCTTCTGATCCATCTTCTCGATTTTACCAGCCTCAACCTTAGTCTCCTTAGTATCGGTACTCTTCTTCGCAGCTATGGCTTCCTCAGCGTTCATGATTTTGGTTGCCTTTGCCATCATTTCTTCCATGATCCTAGACGGATTTTTGGCCAAAGTGTAATACAACTTATCTGGCAACAACCCACTCATCAGAGCAGTAATTGCTGTTTTCTCCTCGTAATCAATTACCTCAAGATTTTCGTTATTGAAATGAGTAATGTAGTCCCTAGTGCTTTCTTCAAGCTTCTGTCTAACACTCAGCAAGTGTGCTACTCGTTTGATTGGTTTTTCTCCAATACAGAAATTCCCTATAAAGAGCTCTACCAATTGAAAGAAAGTCGCAATCTTTCCCCGAGGAAGTTTATTGTACCATATCTGAGCTGATCCGATAAGAGTTCTTGAAAATTCCCTGCATCTCATTTCGTCTGGAACTGCATAGATGTCGACAACAGCTTGGTATTATTCTACATGAAGGATAGGGTCAGTTTTTCCATCATATTTAGGCGTCACCGTAGGAGCTTTGAATTTTGATGGTGTGGGAAAGTCAACAATTTCCTGTATAAATGGTGTCCCTTGGACAAAAGTTCTTTGTAGAGGATTCTTGGCCTTAGCCATTTCCCCTAATCTGTCCTCCAATCTTTGAATTAAGCCCTTCCATGCATCGTTTCCCACCTCAGGCCTATTTATTCGAGCAACTGATCACATTGAGTTTTCCTCTTGGGATCGAGCTGCTGGTCGTGATTGGGCGGAGCCTTCCCTTAGATCGGATGGTCGTGGAGAATTCCTCGACGCAGTCCTAGGAGGACTTTTATTCCTCCTAGGGTCCAAACGATCAAAAGGAGAGACTCTACTCAATCTTTCTAGAGCGCTAGTCCTTTCTGGAGATAGAGTAACGTTTTGTTGAGAATCTGTAACTCGTACCGATGAAGTCTGACCAGGTTGATAAGAAGGATCATCAGATCTATCAGTACGATATAATTCGGTGCGTCTAGATTGAGATACCTCCGGGAATAGCGTTCGCCTAGTTCGTGAAGAGGGTAAACGGGTATTTCTTTGAACACTTCGTTGTCCTAATTGGGCCGGCACTCCGCCTTGAACAGTTTGTATAAGTTGACGCATGGTTTCTTGCATGACCATTTGGCCTTAGGCTAAATTAGCCATTATGCCAGCCAGATGTAATGCCCCGTATTTTTATGCTATATTAATTTTAGGATTTATTAAATTTAATGTGAATTAATTATTTAATAAAAATTCGGAAATTAATTATGTTATAATTATTAACGTGATGACAGTTAGTAATTATGGGAAAATTTGATGAATATTACTAATGAGAAAAGTAATATATAATAGTGGCCATATTAAATGTCACGAGTGAATAAAATGACAATTTTAGAAATTTGAGTCGGGACGCGCCCGTGTCGCGTCGGGACTAAATATTGATAAATAAAAGTAAATATTTTATAAATTGTTCGTATGGTCATTTTGAGTGCGCCAACGCGTCCGGAAGGGTCGAGATAGTCAGAAAAGTATACCCGGAAGTTTGATTTGGGTCTCGGGGCGTTTTTAGGCCTAATTAGTACCCCGGGAGGGCATTTTAGTCATTTTGTATTTTTGGGTAATTAAACCCACGAAAATTAAAGGGGTTATATCAGATGTTTAGGTTATCTCCTAGGATTAGATAACTCAAAACACTAGAACGTCCATTGGAGAGGAGAGGAGAGAGCTCTCAAGGCATTCCAAGGCTCAAAACTCACCTGTTTGCACCGCCGCCACCGCCAACGCGTAGATCGCGAGACGGGGAACGCAACCACACCAAATTCAACACCAAACCAGATTTCTGAAAATCCCAGGCAAGTGTTTATCTTTCTTATTTCGTTGATGCATCATCCATATTAGTTTAGGAGTTATTAGGATGAGATTTATGGAAGAAAAACCCAATTTGAGATGGGAAATTTTCATGTAGTGATGATTTATATGATATTCTGGAAACCCTTTGTCATGTAAAGGATTAAGAGTTTGATTAAGAAAAGAGTTCTAATCAGATACAAACACTAAAAAATAAAAATTATTTCGGACGATCGGACCATTGGAATTGGATGAAATTTTACAGAGAATTAGCTGAAGACGAGAGGAATCTACAGAAAAAAATTCAGCTCGATCGGACCGTTCAATATTATTAAATATATTTTTTGCTATAGAGCTTTATGTTTCGAGGAATCTTCTAGATAATAAAAATTCAATTAAAACTACATTTTAATTCCGATTTCGAAACCGTTTGAAATTCTCATCTTTAAAAATAAAATTCAAAATCCTTTAATGTAAGGCGAAATCTATATTTTTGGGATATTTTGCATAAGGGACAATGTAAGTATATATTAAAGCGGAGAGACATGTAAGAGAGAGTTACATTGGAACATAAATGGATATCTACTGAATTGTACATTTGGAAGAATAAAGTCCATGAGGGTTACGTAGTAAGTTGGAAAAGCCCTTCGAATTAAAGTTAGAAACGAACCATTATACTTGATAAATAATAATGGGAAAATAAGGATAAATGTTGTGAATGTGGGCTATTGGATAAACCTAAATTGATATAATAAAAGTGGTATATTTATATGATTGTGTATGCATATATTATATACTTGTGAAAATCATGTCCGCGCTACTTGCTATCCCTGAGGTTTTCGCGTGGGACGATCTTATCTCGTGTGTCTTATGGGGGATATTGACTCGTACCCTAGAAGATAGAAATCCTAGGTACAGGCTATCGAATCGGTAGTCATAGTCCTAAGAGACGTGAGGGTATGTACTGACCTCTTGGACTTGGAAACTATGCTTCGCCTCAATATTGTTTGTGTATGTATTTATACAGTTCGAGAGTGATTCTGAACTTGTATTCCCTTTAGCACGATTGATACGGGGATTGGATAGCAGAGTATGCCCGCACCAAAAAATTTTATGTGGGGTGCTGTTAGAATATATATATTATACGAGTATTTAATATATATATGAACTTCTGAAATATGGGAAACTGCCTACATTGTTATGGTAAGTAAGACATGTATAATGACTCAAATTGGAAATACTTGTTTTGAAAAGTATAATATGATATTGAAAACTTTATGAATCAATAAAGTTAAAATGTGCGTTTTGTACTAAATGAAATTATCCATTTTAAACCATGATGTTGTTAAATCTTAAATTTTGAGAGTGACCTAAGATAAGTTAAATCCTTGGGGAAGGATAGTGTGATATATGATGAGATAAACCATTGGGAAGGTTAGTGCGATAGGAGTGCACATTAGAAGAGAGGCGAGAATTTCTTAAGAGAGTGTCGCACTAATATGTTGTTGCATTGGCCTGTATCAATTTAAATACTTGCTAAACGAATTTTTAAATCATATACACTATCGGGCTCTGACCCGTTTCTATTCCTCTTTCTCTCTTGTACATATATGTATATATTACAGGTGCCCAGCCACAGGGGCGTCTTGTTTAGGATCCCTTGGAAGGAACGGGATGCAGCTTAGGTGGGAGTTGCAGGCCACTTGCTTAGACGATTTCATTTACTTGATTCCACTTCTATCATTCTCCTTATTGGGCATGTGTCGCCCTTTCCACTATTTATCTGTTTTATTAGGACATTTGTATTTCAGTTATTTCTAGTACTGTTACTTTGGGATTTATTCAGCATGTATGTTTTACTTTAAGTTTTAAATGTTGGGGTTTAGTTGTTGAATGTTTAAATTAATTGGATTATATGTTCCAGGATTATTGTGGTATGATTCTTTAAATATTAAATTGTTGTAGATAATTAAATCTTTATTTTCAAAATAAAATTTGGAAAGTAATGTTAAAAAATGGTTTTGACACTTAGCTTAATTAAATAGGGTGTTAAATTTGGAAAAGTTATTTTTACGACAGTGATGCTAAGAATGAACCAGCTGTTCACCTTGATTTTAATTTAATAAAGGAGTGATCGCCCGGTATTTAATTAGGCGGGGTGTCACAGGTGGTATCAGAGCATCAGGTTCTAGTGTCCATAGGATCTGTACGGCTTATTTCCGCTTTCAGCTTAACGTTTTTGCTATAGAGCCCTATTTTAAGGATTATTGTATTTCTGCTTTTACGTTTATGTCTTCAGCCATTTGGGATTTGATAATGACTGTAGACTAATAAACTTCTTCACGTTTCAGATGCCTCTGAGACGTGCACCGAAGGATAGGCGTGCCCAGGCCGAGCAGCCAGCAGCTCCGGCACAAGGCACTATGAATGATAATGAAGTAGATGCCATTGTTGCTCAGGCGGTGAATGTCGCGCTAGTTGTGGTTCAGCAGGCTCCACCCCAGATTCAAGCAGTGGAGCCAGTACCAGCACAGCTTCCATCTGCATGGGAGAGGGTTAGGGATGCTTTTCAGAAGGCGCATCCCCCTGAGTTCTCTGGTAGCTCAGATATCGTCACAGTCAGCCAATGGAAGAAAGACATCCAGCGGCATCTTTGTATGTATGAGTGCACCGACGTGCAAAGGCAGTTATTGGCTTCCTTTAAGCTGGTGGGGGCCGCTTTGTAGTGGTGGGAGTCCACTACCACCTTGGAGGAGAGGGACACGGTCCCTATTCAGTCGTTTTGGGAGCAGTTTGACCGTAAGTACTTTCCACCCGCCGTGCAGACTGAGATGAGGCGGAAATTACTGAATTTGAAACAGGAGACTCTACCTTTGCTGAGTATGAGGAGGAGTTCACGAGACTTCTCACCATAGTGCCAGATGAGGCACCTAGTGATAGTAAGAAGATAATGTTGTTTGTGGACGGGTTAGATTGGAGGATCTGTCAGCATATTATAGGGAATCTATCTCTGAGTACTTTCACTAATGTACTCAATGCTGCGTTACCACATTGCCAGGATAGAGCAGGAGAGTCCATCCAGCAGGGCAGGACCGGGGGTAGTAGTGCTAGTGGGGTACCATCTCATGGACAGACTCGTCAACACGAGCAGAGTTCCCATCAGGAGGACCCTGCTAAGAGATTCCGTTCAGGTGATTCCAGGCAGGGATTTGGCGGTTATAGGCAGGGCCAACAGGGCCAGCCTAATCAACAGGGCCAACAGGGCCAATAGCGTGCTAATCAGGGCCAACAGGTCCAGTGGCGGGGAGGTAACGGCCAACAGGGCCGTGGTCAGTAGGGTCAGAGGGGAGGTAACTTCAGAAGCCGGTGTTTTATATGAGGCAAGCATGGTCATAAGCGCCAGGATTTCCCAGAGGGTAATAGGGCCCCACAGCAGCAGGGTGCCCGTAATGAGCCACATAGACCACTTTTTCCAGCTGCCCTCCCAGCTCCAGCCCAGGTGCCAGCCCTACCAGCCATTCCAGCAGCTCCAGTGCAGCAGGGGCAGTTACAGTACGGACGTGTCTATAACGTCCACCAGGCAGCAGCTCCACAGGCACCACTTGCGATTGAGGGTATGTTTCCTATCCATGGTACTATGGGTCGGGTTTTGTTTGATACTGGGGAGACGCATTATTTTATAGCTACACATTTTGTGAAGGCCTTAGGGTTGTTAGCCATAGCAGAGAGCACAGTGACGTGTGTAGACTCGCCACTGGGGAGTGGGTCGCTTATCTTCTTTATATGCCGGGGAGTGGGGCTAGAGATTGGTATTTTGGTATTACCTGCAGACATGTTAGTCTTAGATATGCATGAGCATGATGTTATTATCGGTATGGATTGGCTCGCAGCTTATAGAGCCATGATTGATTGCTTCGGTGGGAGCATTATTTTTGCCATTTCGGGGCAAGAGATGTTTGTAGTGGCGATGCCTCGCCCAAAGGGAGGTTCGACCACTCATTTGTATTATATAGAGGAGGATGCCTCTAAGGAGGTTGTGATTTCTTTAGACTCGATCCCAGTCATTCGTGAGTATTTTGATGTATTCCAGGAGATACCAGGCCTACCCCCCAGTCGAGAGATAGACTTTGTCATAGATTTATTGCCAGATACGAGACCTATAGCACGCGCTCCATACCGTATGGCTCCGGTGGAGATGCAAGAGTTACGAGATCAGATAGAGTAGCTGTTAGGTCAGGGCTTCATTCGCAGGAGTACCTCACCTTGGGGCGCTCCAGTCTTGTTTGTGAAGAAGAGAGATGGTTCACTGAGGTTATGTGTGGACTACCAGGAGTTGAACAAGGTCACGATACGGAATAAGTATCCGTTGCCTCGAATCAATGATCTGTTCGACCAGCTGAGGGGAGAAACTTTCTTTTCGAAGATAGAACTGAGGTTGGGGTACCATCAGCTACGTATTAGAGAGCAGGACATTTTAAATACTGCCTTCTTGATGAGATATGGGTCTTACGAGTTCAGAGTGATGCCATTTGGCCTCACAAATGCTCCAGCCGTGTTCATGGACTTAATGAACCGAGTGTTCAGAGAGTTCTTGGATCAGTTTGTCATCGTCTTCATAGATGACATTTTTATATATTCACACTCCGAGGAGGAGCATGCCGAGCAATTGAGGCAGGTTCTTCAGACTTTACGAGAGCATCAGTTGTATGCTAAGTACGAGAAGTGTGGATTCTGGTTGCAAGAGGTAAAGTTCTTGGGGCATGTTGTTTCTGAACAGGGGATAGCCGTTGACCCGAGTAAAGTGTCAGCAGTGAGGCAGTGGGGACAACCCACGACACCGACGGAAGTGCGTAGTTTCTTGGGGTTAGCCGGATACTACAGGAGATTCATTCAGGGATTCTCCAAAATGGCGGGTCCATTGACGAACCTGACTCGCAAAGGGTTACCATATGTTTGGGATGAAGCTTGTCAATTGGCTTTCGACGAGCTGAAAGACAAGCTTACTTCAGCACTAGTCCTTGCTTTATCGAAGTCGGGTGTGGAGTACCTGGTTTACACCGATGCCTCTTTACGGGGACTTGGGGGAGTACTTCAGTAGGAAGATAAGGCTATAGCTTTTGTCTCCCGCAATCTTAAGCCGCATGAGAAAAATTACCCCACCCACGACCTGGAGTTAGCAGCGGTCGTCATTGCATTGAGGATATAGAGACACTATTTATTGGGGGAGAAGTTTCGTTTGTTCACAGATCACAAATCACTGCAGTACTTGTTCACTCAGCGAGAGATGAATATACGTCAGCGCAGATGCTTAGAGTTTGTGAAGGACTATCAGTTCGACATACAGTATCATCCGGGGAAAGCCAACATAGTTGCTGATGTGTTGAGCCGAAGACCGATAAATGAGGTAGCGGACGTCTGAAAAGCGAAGTGGAAGGAGTTGGGTCACCAGGACGCAGTAGCCCGTTCCTTCATATCTGTTATGACAATCACACCCGAGATTGTTACGAGGGTAATACAGGCCCAAACCACAGACCCGTTTTGCCAGGAGCAGATTGTACGACTTTTAGCCGAGGGTGCTGAGTCCTATTCTGTTAGTTCTGATGGGGGTTTGAGGTTTAATGGGAGGTTAGTGGTTCCGGAAGGGGAAGAATTGCGTCATGCAGTGATGACCCAATCTCACGGGTCCCGATTTGCGGTACATCCTGGAGGAGATAAGATGTACCAGGATATGAGGAGGCAATACTGGTGGAGTGGGATAAAGAAGGACATTGTTGAGTTCGTGTCCAAGTGTTCTACCTGCCAGCTAGTGAAGGTGGACCATCAGAAACCGTCAGGATTGCTTCAGCCATTAAAAGTACCCGCGTGGAAGTGGGAGAGTATTTCCATGGATTTTATTATAGGGTTTCCTACATCACAGTGGGGCCACGACTCTATTTGGGTGATTGTAGACCATTTGACCAAGGTGGATCATTTTCTGCCGGTGCAGACAGATTATACCACGGGTCAGTATGCTCAGTTGTTCATTTCTGAGATTGTCAGATTACATGGGGTGCCCCTGAATATTGTGTCAGATAGAGACAAGATTTTCGTGTCACGTTTCTGGGAAAGCTTTCAGGAGGCTATGGGTACTGAGTTGAGATTGAGTTCAGCTTATCACCCACAGACAGATGGACAGACAGAGCGTACTAATCAGATGTTAGAGGATATGCTACGCATGTGTGTTCTTGATTTTGGAGGAGGTTGGGAACCACATCTTCCACTGGTAGAGTTTGCTTATAATAACTCTTATCAGTTTACGATTGGTATGGCTCCATTTGAGGCTTTGTATGGTCGGCCTTATCGTTCTCCAACTTGTTGGCTCGAGGTGGGTGATAACAAGTTGCTAGGACCAGAGGTAATTCAGGAAACCTCCGCGAGGATTGAGATGATTAGGAGTCGCATTCCAGTAGCCCAGGACATGCAGAAGAGCTACGCCGATGCGAAACGGTTCTTTCGGGAGTTTAATGTGGGGGACCAAGTGTTACTGCGTGTATCTCCTATGAAAGTAGTGATGAGGTTCGGGAAGAAAGGGAAATTGGCCATGAGGTACGTAGGACCATTTCCCATTATCGAGAGGATTGGGGCGGTAGCATACAGATTGGGACTACCAGAGCATTTACATCGCATTCACGATGTATTCCACATCTCATCGTTGAGACGGTATCTTTGGGATGATATGGCCCATACTCACATCGCGATAGATGAGATAGACTTACAGCCTAACAACTCTTACGAGCAGAGACCGGTGGCTATCCTAGAGTATAGTGAGAGGAGATTGAGGTCGAAGATAGTTCCACTTGTACGGGTCCAGTGGGAGCATCATAACGTGGAGGAATCCACTTGGGAGCGCGAGGCCGATATGCGCGAGGCCGATATGCGCGAGAGATATCCAGATTTGCTCTTACCAGGTATGCCTTATTTTCTGAATTTCGGGACGAAATTACGTTATTAGGGGGGAAGTATGTAATACCCCGTATTTTTATGCTATATTAATTTGGGGATTTATTAAATTTAATGTGAATTAATTATTTAATAAAAATTCAGAAATTAGTTATGTTATAATTATTAACGTGATGAGAGTAAGTAATTATGGGAAAATTTGTTGAATATTACTAATGAGCAAAGTAATATATAATAGTGGCCATATTAAATGTCACGAGTGAATAAAATGACAATTTTAGAAATTTGAGTCGGGACGCGCCCGTGTCGCGTCGGGACTAAATATTGATAAATAAAAGTAAATATTTTATAAGTTGTTCATATGGTCGTTTTGAGTGCGCCAACGCGTCCGGAAGGGTCGAGATAGTCAGAAAAGTATACCCGGGAGTTTGATTTGGGTCTCGGGGCGTTTTTAGGCCTAATTAGTACCCCGGGAGGGAATTTTAGTCATTTTGTATTTTTGGGTAATTAAACCCACGAAAATTAAAGGGGTTATATCAGATGTTTAGGTTATCTCCTAGGGTTAGATAACTCAAAACACTAGAACGGCCATTGGATAGGAGAGGAGAGAGCTCTCAAGGCATTCCAAGGCTCAAAACTCACCTGTTTGCACCGCCGCCACCGCCAACGCGTAGATCGCGAGACGGGGAACGCAACCACACCAAATTCAACACCAAACCAGATTTCTGAAAATCCCAGGCAAGTGTTTATCTTGCTTATTTCGTTGATGCATCATCCGTATTAGTTTAGGAGTTATTAGGATGAGATTTATGGAAGAAAAACCCAATTTGAGATGGGAAATTTTCATGTAGTGATGATTTATATGATATTCTGGAAACCCTTTGTCATGTAAAGGATTAAGAGTTTGATTAAGAAAAGAGTTCTAATCAGATACAAACACTAAAAAATAAAAATTATTTCGGACGATCGGACCGTTGGAATTGGATGAAATTTTACAGAGAATTAGCTGAAGACGAGAGGAAGCTACAGAAAAAAATTCAGCTCGATCGGACCGTTCAATATTATTAAATATATTTTTTGCTATAGAGTTTTATGTTTCGAGGAATCTTCTAGATAATAAAAATTCAATTAAAACTACATTTTAATTCCGATTTCGAAACCGTTTGAAATTCTCATCTTTAAAAATAAAATTCAAAATCCTTTAATGTAAGGCGAAATCTATATTTTTTGGGATATTTTGCATAAGGGACAATGTAAGTATATATTAAAGGGGAGAGACACGTAAGAGAGAGTTACGTTGGAACATAAATGGATATCTACTGAATTGTACATTTGGAAGAATAGAGTCCATGAGGGTTACGTAGTAAGTTGGAAAAACCCTTCGAATTAAAGTTAGAAACGAACCATTATACTTGATAAATAATAATGGGAAAATAAGGATAAATGTTGTGAATGTGGGCTATTGGATAAACCTAAATTGATATAATAAAAGTGGTATATTTATATGATTGTGTATGCATATATTATATACTTGTGAAAATCATGTCCGCGCTACTTGCTATCCCTGACGTTTCCGCGCTGGGACGATCTTATCTCGTGTGCCTTATGGGGGATATTGACTCGTACCCTAGAAGATAGAAATCCTAGGTACAGGCTATCGAATCGGTAGTCACGGTCCTAAGAGACGTGAGGGTATGTACTGACCTCTTGGACTTGGAAACTATGCTTCGCCTCAATATTGTTTGTGTATGTAATTATACAGTTCGAGAGTGATTCCGAACTTGTATTCCCTTTAGTACGATTGATACGGGGATTGGATAGCAGAGTATGCCCGCACCATAAAATTTTATGTGGGGTGCTGTTAGAATATATATATTATACGAGTATTTAATATATATATGAACTTCTGAAATATGGGAAACTGCCTACTGTGTTATGGTAAGTAAGACTTGTATAATGACTCAAATTGAAAATACTTGTTTTGAAAAGTATAATATGATATTGAAAAACTTTATTAATCAATAAAGTTAAAATGTGCGTTTTGAACTAAATGAAATTATCCATTTTAAACCATGATGTTGTTAAATCTTAAATTTTGAGAGTGACCTAAGATAAGTTCAATCCTTGGGGAAGGATAGTGTGATATATGATGAGATAAACCATTGGGAAGGTTAGTGCGATAGGAGTGCACATTAGAAGAGAGGCGAGAATTTCTCAAGAGAGTGTCGCACTAATATGTTGTTGCATTGGCCTGTATCAATTTAAATACTTGTTAAACGAATTTTTAAATCATATACACTATCGGGCTCTGACCCGTTTCTATTCCTCTTTCTCTCTTGTACATATATGTATATATTACAGGTGCCCAGCCACAGGGGCATCTTGTTTAGGATCCCTTGGAAGGAACGTGTTGCTGCTTAGGTGGGAGTTGCAGGCCACTTGCTTAGACGATTTCATTTACTTGATTCCACTTCTATCATTCTCCTTATTGGGAATGTGTCACCCTTTTCACTATTTATCTGTTTTATTGGGACATTTGTATTTCAATTATTTCTAGTACTGTTACTTTGGGATTTATTCAGCATGTATGTTTTACTTTAAGTTTTAAATGCGGGGGTTTAGTTGTTGAATGTTTAAATTAATTGGATTATATGTTCCAGGATTATTGTGGTGTGATTCTTTAAATATTTAATTGTTGTAGATAATTAAATCTTTATTTTCAAAATAAAATTTGGAAAGTAATGTTAAAAAATGGTTTTGACACTTAGCTTAATTAAATAGGGTGTTAAATTTGGAAAAGTTATTTTTACGACAGTGATGCTAAGAATGAACCAACTGTTCACCTTGATTTTAATTTAATAAAGGAGTGATCGCCCGATATTTAATTAGGCGGGGTGTCACACCAGATCTGGAACATTTGGGGAGTAGATGGATTTGGAGGGATCCCAACGTTTTGATTACTAGATTCTGAATTATCGGCCCTTGATGATGAGTTATTTTGGTGAAAAACGCTAAGTACAATCGTTTCCCACGGACAACGCCAATCCGTTGATGTAAAAAACTAGATTATCTCTAATTAATCAATCACAAATGAAATGAATAAATAAGGCAAAGGATTTCTAAAGTGGTTCAGCCCGAGGAAAATGGTCTACGTCCACTGTTTTTGTATTGCTGACTGTTTATTTGGAATCTCGATAATAGGTTTACCAAGAGATCCCAAGTCCCCTTCTAATGAGGAGGTTACAATGTATTTATAGCCTTGAGGCTGTACATGTGAAAGGACAATGCGCTGTTATCTAGTAAACATATACATCTGTACGATAATAATATGCATTTAATGCGCAGTCGTCTTTTTGATTCTCTTAATTTGGATGCTCTGCACGCTGAGTAGCTCGGACCACTTAAACTGTTCGGATCACTTAAGTTGCTCGGTACGCTTGAGTTGCTCGGAGATCTGAGTTGCTCGGGGTGCCTAGGCTGCTCGGTATGCTTAAGCTGCTTGGAGTGTATGAGTTGATCATTGAAAGTATTCGTATTTGCCATGTGGTTGACACGCGTCTTCAAGTGATTGGTCCATGTCAGCAGACTAAATTTGGTATCAACAACGATGTTCATTAAGGTGAACAAATTAGGTAGGCATCATTTTTAAGTTGGGAAGTCTAGTGTGCTAATTTTAACTAGTAATAACACACTCGTAGTTGTTGCATAAGATTGACAGTTTCATTGATCAGTCTGGTTGAGTATTGGCGTCCTAGACTAAGGGTACTTTGCCATACAAGAATTGTGTCGATTTGTAATAAGAAAACTTATCGATATTTCTAGTTACGCGTGTTAAGAAAAATAACATGGTATTGATATTTAAATCCAGAAAACATTCTGACCTAAAGATCTTTTATTAATCATTCATTCAAAAGAAAATAAGAACTAACTTTAAGGATTAAACCTAGGGTTCCAAGAATTCATACCATAGCGAATCTTGTTGTTAATCGTATGAGGAGAAATTAATTGATGAAGAACATGATGTTGTATCCCCTCTAAGGTCTCCAAAAACCTTTCTTAACCTTTTGTAAAGCTTGCATCGTCTAGTGCATGATCCTCCCCAAAGCTAGGTAGGTGTGTGGGCACTTTTTGAGATGAAAACCCTTCTTATGAGTGAGATATGGTCCTATCCCTCTAGGCCTCTTCACAAAAATGTGGAAATATTTCTTCTCACCCCTCTCAAGCCCTAATGAACAATAATAAATATAAAATCCCTTTCTCGCACCTTTATACATAAGTACAAAAGTTGAGTTTGGGCCAAATTGGGTTTCTTGAGAGTATGGGCCTAACTACTTGGGTATGTGGGCCTAACTACTTGGGTATGTGGACTACACTAAGGACCCAAGACAAATAATTAAATTATCTCCAAATAAATACTCAGAAATCCTAATTAAGTAACCACAATTATTTATTTTCTTCATTTAATCATGAATTAAATCCACTAAATAATCACAACTGCACTTTAATTTAATTATCTCACAAATCACTCGGATATAATGAGGTCTTATTTAGAAAGTTAATTATGGTATACAATATGATTCCCCGCGTTAAGAGTTCAATTCCCTCTTGGTAAAATCAATTTATTGTTAATTAATTTTAACCAACATCTAATCAATTCCTTATTTTCAGGCTTAACTTATTTGCTACTCCACCGAGATTATAAAATAATCCACAAAGCGGGTTTTACTTGGTGGAAACAAAACATATAAGTCTATAAAGGGGATATCGCAATCCACGGTATCCTCTAAATGTGGATTGCTATGAATTATTATCTCTAACCTACTTAGACAACTATCACTCAATATGCAGAGACCATTTGACCCCATATAAGCCAGATCGCACCCACATCAATAAAAGTGACATTTGTGCAAGCATTCTAATTGTCATAATTCTTGATACTAAGAATCTATGCACCCTTTTCAAATTTTGTGAGATTTCCCAAGCCTAATCAAGATAACCCTTAGATTAAAATCTCATGGGTTTTGTTCAATACATTCCTAGGATGTACCGATCACAATCCTCTGTCGAACTATCGAACAAGTTATCTAACCTTCAAATAGGATCCCATAGTTTGACATGAACTACTAGGATTTAATCATAACCATTAATATGTGGTGTAAACTCCCTTTCTATGTTGTGAATGTTTTAGTAGTGCCATAATCGGAATTTTAATCTCCTTGTGTTCAACCTGAAGTCACATCACTAGAATTCCTACTAAGCTCGATTGACCGACATGTCAATAATATATTTAAACCAAATATAAGTTGTTTTATTATGCATAATTCTTATTTCAAAATGAATTATCACACCTTTAAATAAAATTAACCGTCATACATGGTTTTAAGAATAAAACCCCAACAATTTTTCATTTAGTCTCAAAGTCATGTTTCTAACTCATAACCCATCTACACGACAATTTGTCACCTATCGATAAAAGGATTAACTGGATGTTATCCGATACAACCTTGTTATAAATGATCACCATTCCGTTTAATATCTCAAACTTAATAAAACCTAACTCAATGTGCTTAACCCTTTTATGGTTTATGGGTTCTCTCGATCTTAAAATTTCACTGATATGTTCACTAAAAAGTGTAATAGTTAATTGTACTTGAAGGAACCTTCCCAAAGTTACTTAGTAAGTAACCGATCCATATATCCTTTTTAACTGCCTCTGAAGTGGCAAAATCTTAGGACTCCCTGGTGGAGGCAGCATTCCAAGATTGCTTCACATTCTTCTAAATTATAGCTCAATCTCCTGTTGGTAAACACATGTTCATAGGTAGAAAACTTAAAATCCGTATTTGACTAAAAATCTTGTCTTTGTACCTCAAAGGTATAAGACTATTAGAATGAAATCTGTTGACCATTTCGAAGGGAAATTAGAATTTGGTCTAAAATACAACATAGCGTATTTGAGGCTGCCCACCACCGAACAATTAAGTATATCCCTCACTCTTTCCGTCTAATAAAGTGTCTTTAGACATTGATTCCCAGACAGAATGATCCAAAACTTGAAAATGAATTATTTGCATGGAATGTTGCTGCTAATCTTGTGTATACAATATTGATATAATCGACTCGAGATCAACTCAACATCCTTTGCAATCGATCTAGTACAAGCTTGATCATAAAGATATGACTGTCTTATCCTAAGTAATTCATATCGAATATCCGAACGACCACACTCCTATGTGAAATAATACTCTCACTTTGCCGATTAGGTAAGTATTATCCACAAATTGTACTAAGAAATGCCGCCATGTTTTCGTTATGCTTCTTGTACAAATAAATACTTGTAGGACTTTGAGTAAAATCAAAACTTGATTACCTAATCAAACAAAAAGATCCAAGACCTTAATGTTAGCTCAAATCCATAAACTGGCATCACAAGCTTACATTACTTTACTTTTCGTGACTTATTACTATGTACGTGTCAAGATAATTACTCAAGAATGCGGTCTTAATGTTAAAATAATTCCAATATATTTTAGCATGTCTACTATAAGAAGGTCTTCTCATAGTCAATCTCTTTCTTTTTGAGTCAACCTTTTTATAAGCCTTGCCTTGAAGGTTCGCACCTTCCTATCCATTTATCTTTAAATTTTTTATAGCTCCACTTATTCCCAAAGGGTTTTACCCCATCAACAAGTTTATAAGTCCCAAAACTTTATTCAAATACATCGAATCCCTTTTAGTATATATTGTCATTAGTCAAAGCAAAAATCCTTGTCTTCGAATGCCTCGTAGTATTTCTCGAGGTCGATTCGTCTTTTTCCTAGGATCTCATCAAAATGATCACCCAAAAACATTAACCATTCAAGATTACTCTTGATGCTCCAATTACGACATTTCATAATTTATTAACCAATATAAGTGACATGTGTACCCTAATCATTAATAATGCTCCCACCACAAAAGAGTAGTTTATTATCGATATTAGGTCGTATTTCATCCTATATGGGCAGTATAGAAACATTGGTAATATGATGTTCCATTATATCTTATAAGTCCAACTTACACTTGGCCCCGTGGTTTATTACACTATCCTATTTCAAGAACTTATCATTGATACAATCAATAACTTTCTTATACTTAGGAGTATGATATAAACTACCTTTGTTACCATTGGAATAACCAACAAGAAGGCATTCATTTATCCTTAATTCCAACTTCTTTATCTCTTTCCACAACACGAGTGTCGGGCACCCCCAAATCCAAACACACTTTAGAATGAGCTTGCGACCACTCCAATGTTCAATGGCAGTTAGAAAGGCCAAATAATAAGAAATTAAATTCAAAATATATATGCCCGTATATTATAAAAAAATCCCAATGAAATTGGTGCAGTCCTCAATAACCTATTATGGACCCTATCATTTCCAAAAGAGTCTTATTCCTCACTTTCCTTTGCAACATTACGAAGTGGAATTACCTATGTAGACAATTGGGATAAAATCTTCCAGCTCCAAAAAATTTATCCCTTAATTATCCTAAGAGGCATAAACCTCTACGATCAGGTCCTAGAACTTGGGCTAGTTTACTTTACCTATGTTCCACCATAGCCTTAAACACTTTTAACTAATCAAAGCCCTCAAACTTGTGGTGCATAATGGTAAACACATCCATACTTTTATGTGATCATCAATAAAATCGACGAAGACCTAAAAAGCACCTCTTTATCGAATAGTAACCGAACCACATTAATTGAAGTGAACCATTTTCAACATATCTTAGGTTCTTTAGCTCTCGGCCTGGAAGGGCCCCTTGGTTATTTTACTAGCTAAACAAAATTTAAGATTGTAAGTGCATCCACTCCCAACGAACTTAACTGTCCATTTTAATCTAGTCTTTGAATTATTTTTACAACAAAATAACCTTAGGATAGTGATAATATAGTGTTTGGTTCAACATTCTCTTTAATGATTAGTTCATTAATAATTTAAATCAGTATTTAGCGGTATTGATGAGACAAAACTTATAATATATATATTATTTCCCAATGTAATAGAACAGATAAAATATGTCCAATTTTAATAAAACATTTTTTGTAAAATCAATCACTTATCAGTTCAAAACCAATTTAGAAAATTGAAATCAATTTGTAAAACCTAGTACATTAAATGATTTTCCTATATTAATTTTATGTCCTCATAATGATACAAAAGATATCCTTACTGCTTATATTGTTGTCTTATTTTTATTGCCCATAACTAGGAAAATCTCTCTTTAAAGTAATTGTCTGGTTACTTTGAACCTTTGTAACGATTTTCAATCCTAATTTGTTGTTCTCGAGTCTACAAATCAAGTTATCATAGATCGGACCAGAAATGAAGGATTCGCTATTAAGAGAACAACCATTGGCATGTTCAATTACATTTTCAGTCATTCAAGCTTTTTCCAATTAACAATTTAAGACTTAAACGGTGAGAAAAAATTGAATTCGTATTTGAAATCTTATAAACATGAAATTGAAAAAAAAACTTTCAATTTAACACGAGAAAAAATATTGATTATATTTTAAGTGCCATCCCCAAACCATCAATTTAAAATTAATCCGTTGGACACCCTAATTCACTTGTGAGGTGATATTTCTCATTAGGAGCTTAAATCATCACACTTTGAACTAGACAGGCTCTCATCTTTCGTTATGATATCCGGATAGTTCAAGATCTTCGGTCTAACATAGTGAATAGCCAAAGACTTTTAATCCCACTCCTAATGGCAGTGAATCCTTTCCGAGGATATTAAAAGTCGTGTCTACGTTTATACCAACAACTAATATTTAATTATCCCGTATCACATAAACTCCTCCTTCAGGGGGGCGCACACCTGAATAATGAATAAAAAATTACCCATTAGAAAACTTGTACCGACCACTATAATAATTAGTATTCCTATTTGGAGGACCTACATAATATTAAAAGTTTACAAATCGTTAATGGAGACTGTGGGGTTTATGGTGAAACCTCTCACCCAGTTAGTATTTTGAAAGTTGAGGGTTTTGAAAAAACAAACATTCAATTTAAATACCCGAATTTAAATCCTCGGTAATTGTAAAAACGTGAAACGTGTGATAATTGATTAAATTCGCAAATTTCTAATTTGGCACACTTATTTAATTAGAGTCTATTTTTAAACCAAATAAATTCAGCCCCTAAACATGCATCTAAATATGATAAATCATTCAAGCCATGCATGAAAAATAAAGACGACTGATATAGGAAAAAAAACCTTTCGGGTAAAAACCTTTTATAACACTTTGAAGAATTCACAAGACTTTTGACTTACATACAACCTGATAATCGCCCACAAGTGTGTAATGCACAGTGCCTTCAGCAAACCTTCAAAGATACGAGAGACAGCGAAATATCGTCCAGGTGTCGGTTCGTCGTCTTCGACTCGTCCACATGCAGAATGACTACGCTCGGTATTAACCAATCAAAGATGGAGATGCCTTCTCCACAGAGGTTGAACAAAAGAAAAGTTGTTCTTAAACCCCAAACAATTCACTAAAGCAACCAATAAGGGATTAAAACCCTAAAGGAAGAAGTAAAAGGATTCTGCACTTTCGCAGGTTTCTATCTTTCAAAACGCTGGGACTTCTTAATGAAAACGTTACCATTTAATGAGTATTTATACAAAAATGCACCGCCTCGAAAAATGTGTTCATTCGAACTAGAAGCAGATGTCGCTCGAACGAAGGACGCATGTCGTTCAAATGACATCGCGCGGCTTCCAATCTCGTTCGAATGAGATGCTGATCTTGTGCGAACGACCTGGGCGTGAAAATCGAGGTCCGCTTCAAAACTTAGAAAAAATACTCATTCTCAATATTTGACGAAAAAGTCCGCTTCAACACTTAGAAAATATTTTGTAAAAATCTCCCAAAAGCTCTAAGTGAAAAGCAAAGGTATTTAAAACATAACCTTACCAAAGTAAACTTCGCGGAGTCTTTTTGATGAATAACATGATTAATTCGGATCCGTCTTTGATGTAGATGTCTCTTGAATGCTCTTTGATGGTGTATCGGTATATGACATAATAAATTGATAACGGACCTATGAAAATATGTCCTTACAAATTTCCCCCTATGTAATGCCTGTACATAAATAAAAAATCTGAATTATCAAAAAAACAAAATGCCTATACAAATCTACCCTCCCATGAATAAATTTGCAAGACCTCAAAACTGTTCTTCAATCATCTTCGTCAAATCTCAAAGCTTTTCTCATTAGGGTGTGCACATTATGATTTTTAATCTTTGTACCTACACACATGAGATAAAGCAAAAACCTTCGTGATGCGTCGAGTTTGAAATGATAGAAGAATAAAGCATTAATAAATCAAATCACCCCCATAATGCAAAAACTCCTCCATAACATGATAATTCTTTCTTCCCCTTTTTATGATGTCCCCAAATAGACAGATAAGAATAAAAAATCAAAACATGGAGTGTCACGACAAAATTCATAGCAAACAAAAATCAAACTACGCGCATACAAAGAGATATCTCAAAAATCTCACAAACTATTTTTGGATTTTTCAATTTTTCATACAAAAATAAGATACCACTTTAAAAAATATGATACAAAAATCACGCCATAGATTTAAACTCAAACAACCAAGTTATGGAAATGGAATGAATGGGTGTGAACACATTCGATAGGTAAATCAACTCAATCAAGCATATGTGCACGATGCATATGTGTACCCCTAACGAATGAACATCAAAAGTATCCTTTAGGTGTAAAAATTTTTGAATTTAAATGACATCGTCTTGTACAAATAAAAAAATTAAATTCAAATGATTTCCACACCAATAATGTCCAAAACTATTTAGCGTTTTTTCAAGATTTTCAAGGATGTGCAAACCCGTTATAAAATCTCCAACCAAACTCCCTCATATAATCTAAATTCTCAAACTTTGGAGAATTGGTGCAAAAACCTAAATGACCCATAATTTGGCATGAATTTCTGTTTATTGCCTTTAAATTTTTTCGGGCTCTTTTAAACCTCTTTGGACCCCGGATAATAAAGTTCCTCCATTTTTTAGGTCCAATTTAACGATGGCTTAGTATTCGTAAAGGCAAAATGAACCTTTCGCAGCCCTTCCCCGTTTTCAAACAATGCACACAAACTCACAAAACGGTTCTTATATGCACAATTTTCTTATCAAAATATATCGCGCTTGGTTCATTTTAAAGGACAGGATTGAAGTGAAAACACCCAACCAACATGTGATAAGGCAAGCACAATAATCAAACAAATCCGGGCATGTGTGAAATAAAGGAAATCATGAGTCAAACATGTAGGAAGTAACACTAAATTACATCTCAATGATTCCAAACATTGTAAAGCACATGGATGAATTGACCTATTGTCTCAAAACACTATCAAATAGTCACATGAAGAATAATGAAATGAAGTTGTGACTCGGTCATCCAAAGTGTCCATCCATAAACGGTGCAAACAAAATACAAAAATATTTTTGGATTTTCTCAAAAATTTTATCAAAATAAAATCTTTTTGTATTTTTCAAAAATATTTCAAAAAAAATAAAACATACAAAAATGATACATACTAGCAATAGGCAAATAATGTCATCATGAAAAACATCCTATGCTAGTAAACAAGTAAAACCTCAATCGTTAGGTGCAGAAGGGTTTTCCAAAGGTGGTGACGACTTATGAAAAACCTCCAGTAATTCTTGTGAAGTTTTGACTAAAAACTTAACTTGCTCACCTAAATGTGCAAACTCTCTCATGTAGTCTCTGGGAGCACGTAAAGAATCATGTGTGGGTGCATGTGCATCAGAAACACGTGTAGAAGCAAAACGTGACACATACCCTAACTTAAAGCAAAATTCCCTAAGGTGTCCTCTCTTTTTGCAATGTGAGCAAACATAAATAGGCCTCAGAACACCTATCTCAAAAACTCTAAGACGCGCTTTCCTAATAGGAATGGGACGCCTAGGTGGGTGAGGGTGAGACTCATGTGAATCTATCACTAAAGTGGGAACCGGCTCGGGTGCTAATTGGAAAGTAGAAGCACCGTCATGACTTATTCCTAACTTCTCACCTTTACCCTTAAGAACCACCTTTTCAACCTTCTTAGGTGCATTCTCAAAATTGACTTTGACCTTCCTGACATGTTCGAGATCACTCTCAAGTTGGGATACACGTGTCATCAGACTAGACAACGTGTCAGTAAAATCACACTTCTCCTTTATCAAAACCTCCTTCTCTCTCTCCAAATCTAAAATTCGATGACCTAAATCTCTATTATACTTCTTTGTTTTCAAGGTCTCAGTGTACAAATCTCTAAAATCTTTTTGGAGCTCACTTTCATCTCCACTCTCCTCCTCGCTTTCTCCCTTACTCAAAGAACATAAATCACTATCATCGCTCTCGTGTGTACTCTCGTGAGAGAAAGTGGGTGTGCTCACATGACTAGAAAAAGTGACAACCATCCCATGCGCTAAACCTTTATCGGACTCATCTCCCTCATCACCCTCACTATCACTAAGATTGGCGGGCATAGAAGTCTCTTTACCCTTTCTCCTTATCCTAATAGGACACTCTTTAGCTATGTGCCCTTTGCCTTCACACTCAAAGCACCTGATCTCATCCTCCTTGTCACTATCTTTGGCCTCCACTTTCTTTTTATTTGACTCAAAAGATCTCTTTTTGTTGGAAGAATTTTCTTTATTCATTTTGAGAAACTTTTTAAAAAAATTCGCAAACAAGGCCATATCAAAATCTTCCTCAGAATCAGACTCATAAACATTTTCTTTCTTTTTCTTAACATGAGTCTTTAAAGCAACACCATTATCCTTAACCTTAATGGTTTTGGGAAACATGTCAATTTCATAGGTTTGAAGATCTCCTACAAGTTCTTCCAACTTTAGTGATTTCAAATTTCCCAAAGAGTTCAAAACAATGACTTTAGGAATAAAACGTTTTGGAAGAGATCTCAAAATCTTTTTAATGACACGCGTGTTATCAATCACCTCACCCAAATTAAAACTGGTGTTAACAATGTTCGACAAACGTGCATAAAAATCATCAAAGCATTCAGACTCAGACATGGTGATAGTCTCAAATTGGGTGGCCAAATTTTGTAACTTAGATTCTTTAACCGCGTTTGTACCCTCATGAGTCAATTTCAAAACATACCAAGCCTCTTTAGACGTGGTGCACATCATAATTCGGCAAAACTCATCAGGAGTGATAACTCCATAAATAGCACTCAAACCACGTGAATTAAATTTAGACATTTTATGATCATCTTTAGTCCAGGATGACACGAGTTTTGAAGAGGTGATATTATCAACGGTGACCGTGAGAGGAGTCCACCCATTTTTGCAAAGGTACCAAACTCGCTCATCAATGGCTTTTAAACTAGATTTCATGTGAGCTTTCCAATAGGCATAATTAGACCCGTAAAAAATAGGCATCTGATTATAGAAGTGCTCCATAGAAAAAACTGTGATTTTTCATAAAACTGATTTTTAAAAGAATCAATATCACATGATTTTGTGAAAAATAGGAATACGCGATAAATTAGCGTAACTGGCTCTGATACCGATTTGTAAAAACGTGAAACGTGTGATAATTGATTAAATTTGTAAATTTCTAATTTGGCACACTTATTTAATTAGAGTCTATTTTTAAACCAAATAAATTCAGCCCCTAAACATGCATCTAAATATGATAAATCATTCAAACCATGCATGAAAAAAAAACCTTTCGGGTAAAAACCTTTATAACACTTTGACGAATTCACAAGAATTTTGACTTACATACAACTTGATAATTGCCCACAAGTTTGTAATACACAGTTCCTTTAGCAAACCTTCAAAGATACGAGAGACAGCGAAATACCCTCCAGGTGTCGGTTCGTCGTCTTCGGCTCGTCCACACGCAGAATGACTACGCTCGGTATCCACCGATCAAAGATGGAGATGCCTTCTCCACAGAGGTTGAACAAAAGCAAAGTTGTTCTTAAACATCAAACAATTCACTAAAGCATATGGGAGTTTTGTGAATTGAAAACCTAAAAGGGATTAAAACCCTAAAGGAATAAGTCAAAAGTATTATGCACTTTCGCAGTGTCTTTCAAAACGCTGGGACTTCTTAATGAAAACGTTACCATTTAATGAGTATATATACAAAAATGCACTGCCTCGAAAAATGTGCTCGTTTGAACTAGAAGCAGATGTCGCTCGAACGAAGGACACATGTCGTTCAAACGACATTGCGTGACTTCCAATCTCGTTCGAACGAGATATTGATCTCGTGCGAACGACCTGGGCGTCAAAATCGAGGTCCGCTTCAAAACTTAGAAAACATACTCGTTCTCAATATTTCATGAAAAAGTTCGCTCCACCACTTAGAAAATATTTTGAAAAAATCTTCCAAAATCTCTAAGTGAAAAGTAAAGGTATTTAAAACATAACCTTACCAAAGTAAACTTTGCAGAGTCTTTTGGATGAAGAACATGATTAATTCGGATGTGTCTTTGATGTAGATGTCTCTTGAATGCTCTTCGACGGTGTATCGGTATATGACATAATAAATTGATAACGGACCTATGAAAATATGTCCTTACAGTAATTTCCAACTGTCTTGAATAAATTAAATCACCCGATCTCATTATTTTAATTTTTTTTAAATAAAAATATAATTTAAATTTTCCAACATAAAATAATTATTTCAAATTTCGATTCAATTTTTTCAAAAAAAACAAAAATGAATTTGAAAAAAAAAAATCGATGAAGATAAAAAAAATCATAAAATACATTTAAAATCCAAAAAATTCCAAAATTTTGAAAAAAAAAATTTGGGATTTTTGATTACTCAAAATTCTTATTTTAAAGAAACAAAGAAAAGGGTTTGACCAACATGTAAATATATGAGGATTTTACCCATTTTTTCATTTGTGTAGAGTTTAGGAGGAGAATCTCCTTTTATAGAACACTACTTTGGAAACCTCATCCTCTTCGAACCAATGTGGGATATGAGAAATTTTAGAAAAAGCAAAAAAATTGGAAAATAATTTGGAATAAAATTAAATAATTCGGAAAAATTGGATTGGCATAGTTTCGAAAAAATCAAAAAATTGGAAATTTCAGAATTATTTGTAATTTTTTATCCGATTTTTTTGAAAAAATCAAAAATAAAAAAATTGGAAATTGGTAAACTAAAATTTCATTCCAAATTCGGAAGAAATCGGAAAAGAAATTGGAAAAATCGATTGTTCGAAAAAAAAATCCCTAGTAGAGATGTAAAATAATTTGGTACAACTTTCGTGTTTTACACTTTCTTGGAAAAATTGTACAGATACTTTTTTGGGCATTTTTTGTTCGAAAACTGTCAAACTAAGTTAGTGTGTATGGGGTTTTAGAGATTTTAATACCCACTTTGTTAGCCAATATATATATATATATATGTGTGTGTGTGTGTGTGTGTGTGTGTGTGTGTGTGTGTGTGTGTGTGTGTGTGTGTGTGAAATGGTTTGGTGGGCGGTGTCTTAGCCGAATATATATGTGTATGTATATATAAGAAAATGTCATTAGATGTTTGAAGATAACATGGTGTGGAGATTAGTTTGACTTGTTGGACTTATAAAACATGGATTGGAGAATGTACGAGAGAGGTGGGGTCATGTACGTTAATTAAAGAGGGAAGATAAATGATATAGGAGGGGAGGCATTTTGCCTCCTTTTTAGCTAGTAGTATAATATTATATTGTGATACCATGTATTTTTAGTGCATTATTTAATTGTAAAAACTATTTATGTTCGCTTGTTGTGATATTTGATGTCACTATTTATATTTATATGTTTTCTATTATTTGTATTTGAAATCAAATTCAACATACGATAATTCATTAATTAATATTTGGGTTCGTACAGGATAAATATTAGTTTGCGTAGCATCATATCTCGGGTTGGATTTTAGGGATGTTTAGAGCATCCATTTTGAGTTAATATATTGGGGTTACTGCCCATTGGATTGGTTCATAACTTGGGTGGACTTTTAGACTATTTAAAAGATCGTTTGGTAGCATTAGGTTGGGGCTTAATTGGGTCGAGGCCTGATTGTGTGGGAAGCCTACTATTTAGGTTAATTAGCTAACGGAAAACACATTTAAGGCTTGAGAGAACCCTAGAGGCTAAGGAATTGATAGGCACCTAAGGGAGAAGAAGAGTTGGGAGGTTTTGGGAATTAATTCTCAATCAATCCATAAGGCAAGTTTGCATCATTTAAGAATTTGATTGGACTTTTGTTATGATAGTAGTAGTCCATTGGATTCTGAATTAACATGAGTATAATTTGAGATTAATCAACTTTTGAGATTAGTTAATTGATAAATTTAAACTCTAAACCCTTAGTTAATTAGCTCGAGTGTTTTGATAAAAAAATCTTGTGAATTAATATTGAAATCGAATTTAAATTATTGTATTGTTAATCATATTAACAAATCATGCAAAATCCCCTCGAGATTAGATTGAAATTGAGTAGAAATTAGTTAGATTAATGAACTTAGGGTTCTTAAACCCATAAACTGATTTTGATCTCTAAACCTCAAATTGATCATCTAAAACTTGAGTAGTTAGATTGGTATTGATTTTTTAGACCCTAAATTTAAAGAAGGTTGGGTTTAGGATCGACTAGAGGCATGTAAGTGAGGTTTGAGGTTGTTAATTACGGATTTTGGGAGTTCGAGAAGAATATGTGCGTCAATCTCGTTTGAAGCCTGTTAGAGTGAGATATGGCACCTGAATTGAATGACTTTAGTAATCTCGTTCGAACAACATAGGTTAGGTCGTTCAAATGACTTTAAAAATATGGAATTGAAGATTTTTGAATTACGAACACGTGGGCACTGGTTTCATATTTTTTGAATTTTTATTGAATTTATTATGAATATTTCACCAACAATGCGTAAAGCTAAAATTCAGGGTTAGTGATTTTGGGTTTAAACTTTGTGTTGTGTTCGTTTGGTTAGAGTTTTGCTTGGGGAGTTATTTTGGGATTATGAGAGGTTAGGGTATGAATCCGAGAATAGATGAGATTTATATATAGTTATTTGAGGACCTTAAGTATAGGTCTGGGTATGGAGATAGATTATGAGATAAATAGTAGCTAATGATTGTGTAGATCATCGATAGTTTAGAATGTATTGATAAATCGTTGAGTAGATTAGTAATTGTATTATAATAATATTGGTAAAGGTTGGGTATGTGTGATACCTAGACTTGGAGATCCTTAGGATATCATACTGGTAGTATAAATAACATATTATAGTTAACATGCGTATTAACTAACAATAATTAGAGACTTTATGTGTAACCCTAGCGATTGGGGTTTATATATGTTTGTTTGTCCTGATTGAGTAGGTTTGTACTTATTTACTCAATTTATATATAACACACCGGTTGTGATTATTCGTGGGATATGTACTAGGGGATATCCTTATGGGGCGCATATGATGAAGTCCGCATTGGTACCTCGATAGATAGAGATGGGCTTTACCTTGGTCATGATTACCCTTGACACTACGTGCTGAAAACACCCGTTGTATCTAGATGAGGTTAGTGGGATGATCCTTTATATAGTTTTGGGTATGGGTCCATATAACTGGTGTGAAGGTATAGTGATTATCCCGTGTAGATTCTTTGATATTATAGGTGTGGAACAACCTATAACTATGCCTAGTACACGCGTGCAATCCTCGATGACAGTAGATGTAGGCCTTTATTATGCATAGGCTTAAGAGTAGACCATTTTCAATGTATGTGTCATAAATTGTACTCATGTGTATGTTGACGTAGAAAATGGATTCCATCCAACTCCTAAGACGAACGTCATACAAAGAGGTTTTGCCCCTTCACTATAATCGAAAGCCTCTAAATCAAAAGAATTTTCACCATCAAGAGTGTGAAATCTTCCAGCCTACTCCACTGTAGGTATCGCTCCAGGAAAGTCTGCTTTTTACACAGGCAAATTATTTAAACAAACCAAGATAGGTATTCCCTTATATATTCATATACTTAAGATGTATAGACTGGTACAATTAAAATGAATAAAATATAATCATGGGATTCACTTAGGTTTAGGGTTTAGACATATGCTTAATTTAGGTTGTTTGGGTTGGGTAACTTAAATGACTTAAAATTCACCTCACATAGGAAGAAGATTTAATATTATTATTATGGCCCAACTTCAGTTAAATTTTAACCTTTGTAAACTTATTGTTTACGTTATTGTTGAATCTGTTTTTACAGGTCTTAGGTTATTGTTGTTACTGTAAACTGGGGTGGATTTTAATATATAAGTATCTCTAGTGAAGTTCTATTTCTCCTCCAAGGAGGTAGAAGTCGATGAGTGTTGCTTTTTTTATCTCTTGTTATATTTGTATATTTCGGTACAGACAATTGTATGGATTTTATATTTGAGATACATTTTTATTCCAGAGTTAGTTTTATTTTGCATCGGTAGTTGAATAATATTAGAGTTGGTTTTATCTTATTCATTATTGTGTCTCACATTATATTTACTTATTCAGTTTTATTTGTTTCATTATGCTGAGAATGTTACCAATTATTTTTTAATTTCCATGATATTTGTAGTAGACCTAGTCAATTAATTTATAAATATTATGTGGTATCACACACACACACAACACACACACACACACACACACACACACACACACATATATATATATATATATATATATATATATATATATATATATATATATTAGTTAGGTATATTATTATAGTTGTAAACAATGGTAGGAAAGAAGCGCTGCATTTTTTAAGGCTAGCTCTCACATATAGTTTCAAAGCACTAAAACTTGTTTGTGGGGTCCCATCCATGTAAAAGAAGAAAAGGGAGTGGAGGTTTTGAGATCAATTTAGCCTCTTTTCAAACGTGCAATGATAAGAGAATTTCCACCCTTAATATTCTTGGGAGAATACATGTAATCCTCTCCTTCCTCTTATTAAGAGATTCGGCCTGCACCTATGGGAATTACTTCTCTCCCATTTAATGACTTAAACTCAACCCATTTTTGTATCCTAAAAGAAAAACACAATGATGACCATCTACTACCCAAAATACACGCTTCCATTCCAACATATTTTAAACAGTTTTTACACCATTTAACACCTATAAGTAAGCCTATTATCTTGAAGAATATTGGCATTTGGTATATTTTGAGATAAAACCCAATATTTTTGTGGAGTTTTAAGGGTATGTTTCCACAAAGTTTAAAGAATAAATTTTATGGAGTATAAAACTGTATATTGTTTTATGGAGTTTGAAGGGGATTTTCTAAGAGAGATGCGCATAGATCTTTCTGGAGTTTTTGGAGCACACTTTCTACACAAAAAGTGGAGGATTTCTTCACTTCATGTGGCGTTTTATTTTATGGCATTCATATTCTGAAAATGTTATTATGCATGCTATATATATATATATATATTCTACATATGAAATTTATGGTACAATTTCATGTAAAACAAAGTGTTATAAATGGGTTTAACATATGGTTATTAAGTTATTAAATTTTCAGAATATAAAATGGGAAAAGTCATGAAATTATGGAAAATAAAATATTAAAAGTGAGTCTTGAATTTAGTTTCAAGTTGTAAAATTTTTAGATTATAAAGTATTGATTTTTATGAAATAAAAATCCTACTAAAGTGTTTAAATTGATGTTTTAATGAAAATGCTTATGAAAATGTGGGACTAGAATGCTTTTGGTAATTTTTCACAAATTTTAGATTAATGGAATTATATTCTTATGAAAGTGATAAGTAAAAATTATGTAAAAGTATATTATTTCATATGGATAAATAGTAAATAAAAATGATTGATACTCATGTGTGAAAAGTCATGAAAAGTCACATATTGTCACTTTGGACTTAAGGTGAACATGCTTATAGGTTGATATTCATTAAATTATTTGGTTAAATGTTTTAAATGTTTTGTACATAAAATAGTGTGACTTTGAAGTGATAGAAATTATAAAAATGTCGTTAAACATTTTTAAGGTGCTTAATATGGTGTATAGTAAATATGGGTTCAAATGATAAATCCTTGAATATTTATGACTAAAGTGATGAAGTGCGAGTAAAACTTGAAATGAATTATTAACACAATGAACCCCAAAGAGAATGAAATCTTGAGTTTGCCCCAAACATGGTAATTTATGATAAAAATGGGATTTTGTTATCTAAGACTTTAAATACTAAATGATGAGAATGGTCCTAAGACAAGGAAATGGAATAAGACTTTGTAAAAAGTAAATATGTTGGTAATACATCTAAGTGGGTAATGAGGACTAAATGGTCAAATGTGTACAAGTGTATAACAAGGATGACAAGATGATATTCACCTTAGGTTTTGGTCTCCGGGCCAGGGAAAATGGTTAGAGTGACATAAAGAACTAAAAAGGGCATTTAAGAGAATTGGTTACAACAATGTAACAAGTCAAAAGATACTTGAAACAGTCAGGAAAGTTTGAGGGCCTGGAGCCCTAGGGTGCGGCTTTGGTTTAAACCCAAAACCACTGGCCAGGGAAACAGATTTAGACGTGTGTGGCAATCAGTGCAAGTCCATAAACCCAAATGGAATTTGGTGTACTCCAATTAAGAAAGTGAAAAAATAATTTAGAGCTTAGCACTCTTTAAAGGCTAAAAGGATAAAGAAGATTAATTCCATGGAATTGGTAAAATTACGAGGAAGAACAAAAGTAAATAATGGTATACAAATATGATAATTCAGATTTAACGATACATATGTGATTTATGGGAAATCATGAAGTTGATATGGTTCATAAATCCATGGCATAATGGGTTCAAGAGTAAATTAAGTTAACAAGGTAATGTGTTGGTAAAGGACTGATAAAAAGGTTTTAGTAATTGAATTGTAAAGTATATAAAATAAAGGTTAATGACTTTTAACCTAAGTTAAAGGAAATGTTTTGAATAAAACATGATTAATGAATATTGTTTAGTTATTGAATGTTAGCTATTACATACTTTTCTTCTGCCATTCATCCCCATCTTGCATTATTGTTGGGAACCCCATTGGGCATTGGCTCGCCCTGTTCCCTTTGTTATGGCAGGATAAATGATATCATTCTTACTATTTACGTTAGCATCTATGATTACACAAATGCTAGGGCATTGTCTAATGGGTTCTGCATTTGTTCTTATTTATTCATACACCTAGAAAATAGAATTCGATGCCCATCCTATTAAATTAATGAAATAAAATGGACTAAAAATATTATTTAGGTTATTTCACATCACCCCACACTTAACACAATCGAGCCGGTTCGACTTAACCCATGGGTGAACTTTAAATCTGGGTCGGGGTGTTATAGTAAAGGCAACTTATGTTACTAATTCATTCCCCACACCCTTTTTCTAATGGTATTTTACCATTAAAAAAAATTGGCCAAGGTATTGTATCGTCACTAAAAGCGCGTTTTGGTATAGTGCAGCACAGCCCCTGGCCTGCATGCCTACATGCCAGTGTTAAGTATTTGGATTTTTAGCCGTAGGTACTCTCATGATGGAATATTGGCATTTTGATTCCGGTATTAATGATGGTAGATCCACTTCCTTGATGTTTCATGGGAGGATTTTAACTATAAAAAGGGATAGTTGTGGGTTTTAGAATCACTCATCTTCTTCACTTATTCCCTATTTGCATTCAACCTCATTTCTTCAAATGGTCATTCCCATGATTAAGGAGTATCCTTCCTATAGTAATGTCTTATAGTCCATGTTCATGTATGAAGTTAATTAAGTCACTTTAGACATGTGCCCAGTCATTTTATGGCACAACCGTCTGATCAGTTGGAGCCTTCTCGAGGTGGCTATGTAATTTTAGTACCCTAAGGACCACACATTTTATTTGGGTTGGATGAGGTGTGTCCAACCTATAGGGAGTTATCAGCTATGTTGGGTATTTAACCCATATTTTAGCCAATATGCCTGAATTTTCCTGTTCTTCAATCCATAGGATATAGCGGGATCGTGGCCTTAGCTCTAACTATCAAATTATTTTTAGTGATGGACAAAATGAGCACAGACCGCCAAGTTGCTGCAATAGTCTTGTGGATGTGTTATTACTAAAATCTCGTGACTACTATTTTAGCAAAGATGTAAAATGGCCTTGATGATGGGAAAGAGGACCCTTTTAACTTTCTGCACTGAGTCTTGTGATGTTATACACGTGGTTAGTAAAGATGTTCCATCTAGTTATGACTCCTCAATTTACTTCACTTAAAACATGAAAATTCTTTCTTTGGCCTTATATGGACTTCGGTACATCTTTGAATGATTAGTCCCAGGGGATGATAGCTAATGGATCTAGTTATTTTCATTGGTTTGTATCCTGGTGGGGTGTGCTAATACCCGTGCTGCAGCTAGTTGATTATTGATATGTTCGGCTTGTAGGACTTCGTTGAACTTCTTTGTTTATACACTAGAGACTTTTGCACCAAGTGGTTTGGGAGAAGATCATCTATCCTCGTATAAATAATTTCTTCTACGTAAAGGACTTGAATTAGTCTCTGAGAATGTCTCTAAAGAGTCTATGGCAATGCCATAGGCCAGCTCGACATCGACCCTTTCTATGGGGGAGGCTTAAGTGGTTTCAACAGATTATTTGAAGTAGATATGGAATGAGGTAGTGAAAGGTGGTGCATTCGTCCCTACAAAGATTTTCAAGATGCAATGTCGCGTTAAGGGCATATGGGTACAAATACAAAATAAGGATTAGTAGACTTCTAGAAGATGATAATGGTAATGATGGTGAAATGGGATTCTCTGGAAGTTGAGGAAGTTGTTATGAAGCTGTTTTGGTTAGGTGTTTAGTGCAGGTTTGAGTTAGGTCTAGCTTGTCTGTTGGTGTGGTTTTGGGTTTAGTGCAGTTGCAGGTCCAAATGGAGTTTTGTATGTTATTTTTTGGTATGCTGGCGTTGGGAAAAAAGTTTATGATGTCATGTAAAACTATACTTTAAAAATGCGTTAAAATAAATGTTAATTTTATTGTATCTTTCTGTGCCTTTTTGGAAGATCCATTTATGTTTGAATTGTCTATACCAATATCTAATGTATACATAATCTTTTTATTTGATCAAAATGATGAAAGAGACTTATGCTTTTTTATTGGAGAAAATATAAGAATTTTTTGAAAAGGAAATGATCGCTCTCAAAGTTATTTTATGGGTTGCTTACGTACCTCTATGGGGATAAAAGAGTTTGCAATGTCTCAAAAATATTTTTAGACTATCATATCCTACATAGTCCTTATAGAGGAAGATACAATGACTTTTTAGAATATAAGGAATGTGAGAATTGTGTAGCATGACGAGAGTTGGATCGAGAATAAAACTTCTTGAGGTGATCAAGGTTGGCTCTTGACATTTTTTCTCTGTCGAGATCAGTCAACATAGAATCACCTCCTGACAGGATCATTTTTACATGGTATGACCCCATCCAACTCGGCTTGAATTGCCTCTAAGATCCCATATCGGTTTCATAATTTCTATGAGAGCGAGATAACCTTCTCGCACACCGCGATATTTGCGTTCCTTATTGAATGAATGTGCGATACATTGATGATACCCTTGTATGTGATATAAAGCCTTTAGTCTTTTTTCATCTAAGAATGCTAACTCAACATAGAGGCTTTAGTTCCAGTTAACTTCTCCCACCTAGCTCTTAAGCATGACTCGCACGGAAGGTATATCAAGTTCAATGGGTAATATTTTTTCCACGCCATAGACCAAGGAATATGGGGTATCCCCAGTGGGCATTCTGATAGATGTGTGGTATCCCTAGAGAGCATAGGGGATCTTATCAACCCAATTTTTCCAAATTCCAGTTAGCTTGCTGATGATGGATTTGAGGCTCTTATTTGCAGCTTCAATAATCCCATTAGTTTGTGGTTTTTATGGTGACGACTTGTTCCTATGAATTACTTATATTTTAACCTCTTTTACGATTTATGCTTCAAAATTGAGGCCATTATATAATATGAGCTCTTAAGGGAACCCGCAGCTATATACGATATTATTTAAGATGAACTTGGCCATTTTCTTGGCATTTAGTGTCATATATAACTAGGTATCGACCAATTTAGTGAAGTAATCAATCACAACCAAGATAAACTCATGCCCATTGGAAGCTTTGGGGTTAATTCACCAATAATGTTAATTCCCCAAGTCGAGAAGGTCCATATAGAGGCCACATTTTATCATTCGCAAGGGGTTGGATGTTTTGTGAATTACTGACATTTGAGGCACTTCTTGACATACGTTGAAGTTTTGGAGCATAGTATTCAAACAATACCCTTGCCAAATTATCTTCTTACAAAGTAAGTGATCGTTCATGTGGGGTCCGCGCTCCCCCACCGTGGATTTTTTGCATGATTTTTTCAATGCCATCCTGTAGTTGTAGATGAGTAACACCATAGCTATAGATGATATTATTTCAAATGAATTTGTCCACTTTCTTGGCATTCATTACTGCATACAGCTCGACTTCGACCCAGTTAGTGAAGTAATCAATCGCTATCAAGATAAACTCATGCCCATTGGAAGATTTGGTGGTGATTTTCCTAATGATGTTGATTCCCCAAGTTGAGAAGGTCCATGAATAAGCCATATTGTATAAATCATGAGGAGGTAGATGTTGAAGATTTGTAAATTAATGACATTTGAGGCACCTTTTGACGTATGTTGCGCAGTCTTAAACCATAATAGTCAAATAATGCCCTTGTTTAATAATCTTCTTCGCAAGCATGTTATCATTCATGTGGGATCCAGACTCCCCCACCATGGATTTTCTACACGATCTCTTCAATATTAGCACCTGTTATGCATTGCAAATTGGCATTATCGAAATTCCTCTTAAATAAAGCTTTATCACAAATGATGTATTAGGTCGTGAGTTTTTGAAGAGTCGTGCAGTATTTCTTATTAGCCACTTAAGGGTATTGGTCATATTTGAGGAGGCACCAGATATCATAATACCACACATTGACCTTTTCTAGGTCTTCCTCTGTGGAGAGTTTAGTGGAATAGTAATGGGTCATATTATACTACTTTTGAACTTGCAATGGGGAAATTGTTACTCCTTTGGGCATATCGACCAAAGAGGCTAGAGTTACCAATGCTTCAACAATAATGTTCCCGTCATGGGAGAAGTAACGAAAGGTAACATTTTGAATTATTAACCACGTGGAAGGGATAAATCTTTTCATCTATGACTTTACATTTTTGAATGACTTATTTTACGATGAGAGTCGAATCATTTCAGACATCAAGGTATTAAATTCCCTTTTAAAGAGCAATCTTGAGTCCCATGGTGCATGCCTTGTATTATGTCATGTTGATGGTGGAGGGGAAGTCTAGCTTGATGGCGATAGGAGTATGTGAATCATCATGTGTAATCAAGATTATCCCAATGCCATATTATTTCTTATTGGTGGCTCTATCAATGAATATCTATCATCGAAATTCCTCAGTGAAATAACTCAATTAAAATATTTAACAAAGTTAAAGGGACGATTGAGAATTCGAATAAACTCTTTGGAGAAACTCCTATTTATTTGAAAAGGATTTCACACAAGATGTGTTAAATATCAAAGATTATAAAAGACAAATTATTTCAGATACTTGATCACATGATATAAAAAGTTATAAATTCCCCGATTAACATTATTTATCAGGAGATAGAATGCAAGAATTAAGAAGCATTCACAAAAAGATTACACACAGATTTTTAACATGGTAAAACCCAAAATGTTGGGGAAACATCCATGGTGACCTCTATCGCACAAAACCAAACTCTACTAAAATGGAATCAAGATTACATATTACATGGATGCAAAATAGGATCAAAAATTCAAAAGAAAAATATAACTAAATGCTAAAGCTCCACCTCCTTAGGTACTTATCTCTGAACTAAAAGCGTCTGAAAACTCCACTCCTTAGTTGTCCTTACGCCTACTCGCGAATTTGTTTCTCCATAAGATAACCACACTTTTCTAACATTGCTATATCTCATAAGGATAGTGGTGTGTTCTATAACTATATGAACATATAAGAACGCACACACACTTAGTACAAACACTACTAAAAATTACACAAGTCTTCTAAATGCTCATATCTTAAACTAATAATATCAGACAGTTATGAATACCAGATCTGGTCAAATCTTTTGATAAAATAGATTTAAAAACTATATTTACACAAAAAATGGATTGCACAAATCATAAAATTAGTTTTAAAATAAACTAGATCTTAACGTCTAAATGATTTTCTAATATTTAAAGAGTTCGATCTTGAAAGTTTGTGGATATAATACTATTTTGAAATATGTGTAAAAATCAAACAAACAAAAACATTTTTCTTGAAAAGATGCCTGCGAAACAGACTATAACTGATATAAAAGCAAATCTAACGAGAAATTGTGAAATGTATCACATATGTTATATTTTTTATTTTATGTAAAAATCATGTCTCTAGTAACCGCGAGGACCGTTCGGAGGAGAAACTGATCTAGAGGAGTTAAATATAATCTAAACTCGAACTCTCAAAAAATCAACTCTCATATTTTGAAAACCCTAACAGATTTGATATAAATATATTCTCTAGTTTTAGAAAAATGTTTAAAAGAAAAATTTTTGTAAACAATTTATACACTGAGTTTTTAACGAAAAGTTCTCGCTGAGATCTCTCTCTAAACTATCTTCTCTCTCTCTCTCTCTCTCTCTCTCTCTCTCTCTCTCTCTCTCTCTCTCTTCTCTCTTTTAAAATGAACAAAATTCTAAAAAAAATTTAGACAAAGAGGGTTTATATAGTAAGGTGAGAAAGTTCTGGAAATCGACGATCGAATGAACGACTATGATGGATTGTACTTGATTGACCTAGATCTAATGGTCAAGAATAGAGTGTTTTAAGTAATACTTACAGCTTATAACCGGTCACAGGTCACAACAGATGTAAAAATGATAGTTTTTCTAAACCAATGCTCTGATACCACTTGTTGGAACACAATGTAATACCCCGTAATTTTATTGATTTTTATTTAAGGGATTAATTGAATTAAATGAGAATTAATTTGAAATTAATCCAGAAGTAAATACTAGCGAGACGTGAATTTTTATTTGATTATGATGTCAAAATAAAACATTACTGAGAATATATGGTAATATACGAGTATGGAAAATATTTAAATTATCGCAAGGCAGAAATACGACAATTTGGAAAATTAAGTTAGGACGCGCGTGTCAGTTGCGTCAGGAATGAAATTAATTAGATTAAAGAGTAAATTATATTTTTATCAACTGAATGGTCATTTTGAGTGTGCCAACGTCTCCGAAAGGGTCGAAATAGTCAGAAAACATTAGCCGGGAGTTTAGTTTGGGTCCCGGGGCATTTTTAGGCCAAACCGGCAACCCAGAAGGGTATTTTGGTGGTTTTAAAAATTGAGGAATTAAAACCCACGAATTTTAGAGTTTAATTATATATTATTAGAGAGGCCACTAAGGCCATTATCAGAAAAAGACAAGAGAGTGGACTACGGGGGTTTTGAGAGAAGTTGGAGAGAGGTTACAAGAGGTCCAAACCAAAACCATCAACCATCACCACCATTCTGGAAGGATTTGTGACAAGAAAAAGGAGAGAATCAACCTATAATCATCGACAACAAATCTGAAGAACAAACCTAAGGCAAGTGATTTGATGTTATTAATTTCAATGAATATTTCCTCCATGTTTAGTGTAGAAACTTTATTTGCCTTGAAAGTTTTGATGAAAATCCAATGGGATTGTTGTGAAACTCATGATTTTGGGTAGGGATTGCATGTATAATGGTTAAGGACGAATTCAATACCCAAAATATAACTTTTGATGATTTGAAAACGGAATTATAAGGAGTCTCTGTATTCAATTAAATTTTGGGTTCATGTTCATAGGGTTTGGGGCAAGATTTGGGGATTTATGGTTATTGCATGTGGATTAGTAAGATTTAACCCCAAAAAATATGTTAAGAAGTGACCTAGGGTGACTTAGAGTTGTTTAAAAACGTTAAAACTTAATTGGTATGAACTTAGGATGGATTTAGAGAAAGAATTATAAGGAAAAACGAAGTTGGGAAATATTCTGGGCATTCTCGGAATTTTCGTTAGAAGGCCAACCCAGGTCGTTCGAATGAGCTTCTAACGAGATTCCAGTAGCCCTTCTAACGAGTTCGTTCGAACGACACTCGTTCGAACTACCTCGTTCGAACGAGATTTCTAACGAGTTGACATAATGACCTTGTTCGGCCGATTTTTGTTTCGGACTTCACATAGGCTTATCTTTAGGTATTATTTTTGGGAGAACTTCAATAATTTTGACCCTAGAGAATTGATGTTGGGAACTTTGTGAACTCTTAGACTTGAGGAAGACTAGTAGGTATATTTGTGAGACCGGAGTATAACTTAGGACTTAATTTTTGAGAAATGCATATAGTACTTGTTACCCTTTATGGCTTAAGTTTTAAGTAATTGAGATTTACGACGTGAGATGTGTCGACGGCCTATATTGTTACTATCTAAATACTTATAAATGTGCAAACTTGAATGACGGTATAAAGGGGTGGAATATACCTCTATTAATATTATAAGATATCTAAGATGTGTGAATGCTTAGTATATGGATTTATATGTGTATAACATACCTACCATACTTGCTATAACGGGAGGTCGGATTTCGATCAGGGCCATCTACTCTTTGTGTGCCTATGGGGGGATTTAGATTGGTACCTCAAGGACATAGGGCAGAGAATAACTTATTGGTGAGTTAATAAGTCAGCTGACCATGGGAGCGTAGGTATGTGCGTGAACCATGGGTATGTGAACTATGTTCGCCTCCATTATGTGTGATTGTTGCTTATTGAAACGATTCCTGAGAGATTCAGAATACGTGGTCCTCATGTACATGATGTACCGGGATTCGATAGCAGAGTATGTGTGCACCGCAGCTTAGCCTAGGGGTGCCATTATTGTATATTTGTGATGAGATTAATATACTGATAATTGAGATGAACTGTTTATTAAAGTGTAAGTGTGAATAATTGTAACATTTTTAGTAGAGTTAAAGATGGGAAAGTTCTTATAAATTATTATAACTAATGCTGAGTAATAACAGTAAGACTTCCAGTTTATATTAAGATGTTGGGAATCGAACTTTGAATTGTAAAGTAACGTCGGGTTACGGATTGGACTAGTTAGAAAGTAGAATAAATAGAACGGGTATGGGTACGATAGGTGTTCACAATTAGTTGAGAGGTGAGGAACTCATGTGAGTGCACGCACTATCATGTATTTTATATTCACTGTTTAATGATATTAAACACTTGCTATATTTTAAACTGTTTTCACAATCGGGGTCTGACCCGTTTGCTTTCAAATCTATTTTCTTGTAAAAACCTTTTAGGTGCCCAGCCACAAGGACACCAAGCTTAGAAGTCCCATTTCAGTGACGTGCAGTAGTTGCTGTGGAAGTTACAGGACCTCGATAGTAGATGCCTCCACTTTCTGCTTGACTCTATTTCAGATTTATTCATCTGTAGGGCATATCGCCCCTTTTCTTTTAGAGACATCTTATTTACTCAGTTCTTTTTCAGTTTTGGATTTAATTAATTGGTAATTCAGATTTTGTATTTGGTTGTATTCAGTATTCGGATTATTCAGAGGAGTATTCCTCCAGATTCAGTCTATTACATTGTTATTCTATTGCGATTGTGATGTGGTTGTGGTATTAGTATTTCCTAATTTAATTTGGTTGTATGTTAATCTAATTTAATTAAAATTGACAACTCACTTTTTAAATATTAGGTGGCTAGTAATTGTTAAAAATGTTTTCGACAGTGATGCTATGAACTGAACCAACTTGACATTTTGTATTAATTTGAATAAAGGAGTAGCTACCCGGTATTTAATTAGTCGGGGTGTCACACACAAGGCCCCCAATTTTAAATCTTACCACAAAAAGTAATAATCAATTTCCTTTTAAAGATGCGAAAGCGAGATGGTTCAATTAAACCCACACAAACACCAAATTTTAATTTCTTTCAAATTAAAATTAAACAAGTTCAAAGTGAAATTAAATTAGACAACAAATTCATTTTTCACTTAAACCAATTTAACCCAAGTCCTATAAATTTGCCTAAGTCATATTTTCAATATTACCAAATTAGGCCAAACCCATTTTAACAAATTAAATGATGACTTGAATTAAATTAACATATACCCAAATTTAAATTAGCACCAAATTAAATAAGTTGTGATTTAAACCCGATTTTATCTTTTTACCTAAGCATGCATCTAAAGTGAATTTTGCATAAGATAAAATAAACAAATAAATCACTACGCAACGATGTACGAGAAAATACTCACAACGGGAAAAAATCTCGGACGGCCCTAGCCTTAAGTCCATTAAGTACGGAATTTACAATTACAAGCAAGATGACTTATAACACTCGACTCGACTCCTTAAATCCCCGACGTGTCTTCTTGTAACTACCTCTGCCTAGTCGACAATCCCGAAACTCCACCGGAACCTTGGAATTCACCAATGAGACTTTAGGAACACCGTCAACCACACATGGTGCCTTTCACCATGTGAGAATGCCGCAGCAAAACAATGAACTTCTTCTTTGAGGGATGTAGAAGTAAACCCAAACTCTCTTTTACCGTAGAGATAAATACGGTGCCTAAATAAACTCTCCAAGCAAGATGTATATATATATATAGATAGAAACTTGGATTAAAACAAACAATTGGGTGTAAACTTGGTTTTGTTCTTTGAATAAATCAATTTGACTAACAAATACCAAGGGAACTTTTTATGAAAGAATTAAGCTCACAATACCTCTCTAGGAGATGGAAAAAGTTCTTAGAAAAATTATGGTCCCGAAGTTGATTTAAACTGTCAAAAGTTAGTGGGGACAAAGTAGTGGGAAAGTGCCAAAAAAATTGCCAAAAAATGTTCCCGTCGAAATCTTGTTCGAACGACATTTCGTTCAAACGAACTATCTAACGAAGTTCCAGTGGCAAGTCGTTGGCAAACCTCATTCGAACGAAATTCTCGTTCAAACGAAAAACTCTTTCGAATGACAATTTTGAACGAAAATCCAGAAAGCTTAAAAATTCGATTTTAGCCCAGAAACTTTATTTTAAAGTTTTAATGAAACCTTCTGAAAATAAACCTCAGTTTTGAAATAAAAGAACACCCAGTTAAAATTGTTCCAAGCACCTATATAAATATGTAATGCATTCATACCTTAGGAGTAAACGGAACACATGTTGTTGACGTAGAAACGAGGCACAACAAACTCTACATTTGATGAAGCTTTAATCTTGGCCGCTATGATTCAACTAAAACGTCATAGGCTTGAAGGATACTCACCCAATACTATCCTATGAAACAAATGTTTTTGTCCGGAATTGAGCCGACTCTACATTAAGACTCAATTGGAAATTTGTGTTACAAATCTCCCCCTTTGGCTATTCCGGGACAAAAACCAAACAAAAATCCTAATGGGCCGTCAAGCTCTACTAGACTTAAAAAATATCCCACCCAAAATAAAAATACATAGCTTGACTCAAAGACCCAAGGATCAATATCTTTGCCGACGATGAAAGTTTCCATATTTAGAAGAATTCATGCACACTTAAGCAAACTATCAAACGCATAGAGAATATCAAAATATTAAATGCAATTAAAATAATTACTCCCCCTAAGTTAGTTCTCCCCTTTATCAACTATGATCAACCTAAGAAGATAGCGCTCTCCCCCTAAGTTAAATCTCATAAACTAGATTAGATTATAATAGGATTAGATACCATTTCTCCCCTTATCATTCTCCCCATTTTTGTTCAGTAATAGACAAAGGATAAAATTAATTTAAACAGGATGAAGCTTAGAGTGATAAGAACATGAAAGCATATAGGCAACATAAAGAATAACTAATCCATATAAAGAATAAAGGATCCCAATAAAGATGCAAGAAAATGATATCAATATGATACATAAAGTATTAAGCATGTGATATCAAACAAACTACGCAACAAAATAGGTACCAATTATGAATTGAAGCATAAATAGACTAGCTAGCAAGGCAAAGACTTAAAAACAAACAATATCAAATATATGTATACATAATATATACCAAATAGACACAAGTACACATATATAGATATAACACCAAAATGACACACACAAAATATAATATGAGTCTTCCACACTCGTATGGCAAAAATGTGTCATATGGAAACGAAAGTGCCGGGGTGTGAACTAGCAACAATTAAATTTAGACCCAATCACTTCAAACATGATCACGAAGTTTTCATTTGATTGCAAACTTTATCACATTTTAATATAACCTCATGTGCAAATATAAATTAAACTCAATGAACAAACATACACAATGCATACAAGTGCCTAGAATTTTGATGATTCTACAAACTAATAGAGTCGTGACATTAAAAGTACAACTAGGATAAACGAATATTGTGCAACCCGTTGATATACCATTGAATCTCCCTCAATAAACATATATTATTTTTGAATGAATATATCAATAAAAACTAGACCTTGGAAATTATTTTTCTTTTTAATGCCATATTTTATTTTTAGGCCTTTGGACCACGTAGTTCTTTTAGGTCCAAACAAACAGTGGCTTACTCGCAAAGGATGATATTTCCTTTCGGAGCCCTTTCCTGTGCACATATATATATATATATATATATATATATATATATATATATATATATATATATATATATATCACGTGCAACGGATTTTAACATGCACTAGTCCTCCTAGAACATATAATATGTAGATGACTAGATTGGTAGGAGAACACCTTACAAAGCTCAAATATACATATGAAGTTAAAATTTCATGAGAGCTCGTGCATGTGTGAATTGAGGCATATAAAAATAGAATCCATTATAACAACACAAAATCCAACTACTCCATGTAAGCATGGTAAAGAACATAATAAGGATTTACAATCTAAACCAAAATTTCTAGCCACATGGAAGCGAAAAAGAAAGGGTTATAACACAAGTGAATGCCACATAGAGTGTGTCAAACTAAAATACAAACAAAAAAATCTTTTTGAGTTTTTTGAAATTTTTAAACCAAATAACAAAAATATTTACTCCAAAGATAAACAAAAAATCATTTGTATTTTTCATTAAGCTTAAATTATAAAAAGATGAAACACAAATGATAAACAAAATCTTTTTGTATTTTTCATTAAATGCAACCTAAAATGAAAAAAAATATAATACAAAAGATAAACAAGAATCATAATTCTAGCATGTGATTAAGCATGGAGCATAGACTAGAAAGTGATTAAAACAAGCATACAATTAGCATGGTGATATAGCATTAAACTCAAAAGCTAAAGTATGCAAACAACTAACACATTCAACCTTTAGATTTAGCAGGAGAGGAAGCATGTGAAAGTAAATGAGAATAAAAAATCCTATCTTGTAAAGCTTCCAAGTCGAATCTCCTAACCCAAACTAATGAAGAACGACGATCTTGGGGTGTAGGAATCTTGGATACCTCGGTTGCCTTACGTAGGGATTTACTAGGACCTCGTTTAAGATCAAAACAAAATTTTCTAAGATGGCCTTTTCTACCACAATGTGAGCACTTAAAGACTCGGCGAAAAGACTTACCTAAGGAATGATCTCTAAAGGCTTTCCTAGGCGATTATCCTAAAACATTGGTTTTGGCTTTATGAGTTGATTCATTACAAGTATCGAAGCCTAAACCACAAGTGTCATTTTTTATTTGGACTGTGCCTAAGATTTTATCTAGTTTTTCGGACCTTCACTCCAAATCAAATTTGACTTTACTAGAGTCTTTTAATTTATTTTCTAATTCTAAAATTCTAGACTCTAACAAAACATTTCTCTCTTCAAACTCGAGAAGCTCCTTTTTCATTGATTCCATTAAACCTCTAAGGCTATCTCTCTCGCCTTCTATACATTCAAGCTTCTCTCGAAGAGTCCTCTCACGTGTCCTAAGGTCTTCAACCAACACACTATCATCAACGACCTTGACACGCTCTCTTAAACTCGCTTCTAACTTCAAATTAGCTCTTTTTAATTTCATAGATTCTTCATATAATTCTTGAAAAGCATTTTGAAGTTCACTCACATCAACCTCTTCTTCATTTTCACTCTCTCTTTCTTCTCCACTCTCACTACCATCATCTTTTATAGCTTCACAAACAAGGGCCTCGGAAATGTTATGAATTAAGATGTCATCATTGGATGATTCCTCACTATCACTAACATAGCTAGCAATGAACGCAGTAAAGTTGCACTCAATGGGGGAATCGGGTCCCTCTTCCTTATCACTATCACTAACGGTTGCATTGTAGGAAATTGGTTTCTTACCCTCTTGTAACAACCCGTCCTTTTTGGAGACGATTTAATTCCATAATTGAGTATAAATTGGCAATTTGGGGAATTTCTCGAAATAGTGATTTTTGGGATTTTCAAGGATTATATGATTTTCGATGGGTGTTGTAATTATTTTTGGGATTAAATAGGTTGAAGTATTTAATTATATGTCATCGTGGAGTAAAGCGACAAAAGAGGTAAGATTTTTAATTGGAAATCCCGCATTTATTTATTTTGGGTTAAAATAATGATTTGCGGTCAAGTACCTCGGACGAAAATTTTGACTGCGCTGTGAGTCTCGGAATGTCCGAGATAGTCGAAAAAGAGTGTCCGATTGTCGAAATTGAGTTTCGAGGAATTTTAGAGTTGAAATGGCTCGTAATCGAGTAAACGAGTCGTTTTAAGGGGTTAAACCCTTTTCTCACTATATAAAGAGGGGTAGAGGGAGAAAAGATAAAGGAAAGAAAGAAAAGAGAGAGAAGAGAGAGAGGAGGAGAGAAAAGAGGAGGTTCCGGCCAAACTCAGCGGGATTCGGCTCGAGGTCGTCGGATTATATCCACGAGGCAAGTGTTTACTTGCTTTATTTACTTTTGAGCATAAATATCATATCGTAGTTTGGTATAAACAAACCCTAAAGATTTTGGGTTGGGTATTCGTGAATAAAACGGGTTTTCGGGAGTTGAAACGAATAAACCCTTAAAATTTGTTAATTGGAGAAACTTAGGTTTTAACCTAAATTAATTGGTGGTTTAGGGCTCTAGGATGTTTAGAACCCTTAATATATGTGTATTTGTAGTTGGTTGAGGTTGTAGGACGTTGGGTGAGGCGACAAAAGCTTGGGAGAAGCTTTAATGGCCGAAACCGTCTCGGAGAAGACGATGAATAGTTAAGATAGCGTATTTTCGAATCAATTCGGCCCTGATCCGAATCGATTCAGCTCTTGGTCAAAAAATAAAAATTGTATATCTTTTCGACGCGGTCGCGTGGGCGCTGACCCCGTATTTTTCTAATTTTTTTTGGATTTATAGTGATTTTCTACGAAAAGCTGTCCGAGATCGAAATCGTTAGATATAACTTATTAGAGATAAATATTAGGGGGTCTCAAAAGGATTGTTAGGACCTCTAAAGAATTTGAGGGGATATTAAAACTTTGAGTTTGTAGGAATAAATCCAAGTTAGGATTTAAATGGAGATTGGATTGAGTTTGGGTATTTTAGAATGTGAAAAATCGCCCAAACTGTGACCCTCGAACAGGCCGAATCGATTCGGATCCAGACCGAATCGATTCGCCTAAGGGGACTTGGGTTTCTTGTGATACCCCATAATTCTTATGACTTTTAAAATGGGTTATATTTTAAATTAATGGATTAATTGAATTTTATTATAAATTAATTCATTTGGGTTTTATTCGGACTGTGGATATTAAAATGGATGATTCTGAATATTACTTAAAGATATTTAGGTAATATATGAATGTGATGTCATTGATATGACGGTGTGATATAAAATCGGTAATTTGAATTTTTAGTCAGACGCGGTATGGGACGTGTCGGGACTAATTTATTAAATTAAAAAGGAAATTTATTTTCTATCGACCTTATAGTCATTTAAACTGCGTCGTTGCGTCCGAAAGGTTCGGAATAGTCAGAAAAGTCTATTTGGATGTTAATTTTGAGTCTCGGGTCATTTGGAAATGAATAGACTACCCAAAAGGGCATTTTGGTCATTTTTCTAGGGGGATGAATAGTGATTTCGGGTTTTGTCCTATTATAAGTATTGGTAGATTAAGTGTACGTGGGTTATACATCTCCTCTTCACAATGTAGAGAAGTCATCTTCCTAGAGAGAGAAAAAGGGTGCTTGGGAAGGGAAAAGCCTACTTGGGAAGGAGAAGAACAAGAACCAAGGTTCACCACCACCAACCACCACCGGAGTTTCACCGGAGAAGGGACAACCAACTGAGATATACTACACCAAAGGATCAGACCTTCAGTAAAGGCAAGTGTTTGATAATTGCAACTTAAGTTCGTATATTGTCCATGTTAGAATAATTATGAAAAGAGATGATTTTCTTGTTTGGAAGACATAATGGACTTGTTATATGGATTTATAGAAACTGAAATAATATAGGAAGTAAACTTATATTGTAGGATGATAATAATCCACGAAATGATCATGAATATGTTGAAGAAAAATCTGAAAAACCATTGAAGTGTTCTTGAAGTTAATATGTTGATGATTTTCTGGAAATAAGGAGAGAAACATGCATTTAATCCAATCCCTTGATGATTCTAGGATGTTTAGAGTATTGGAAATCGTTCATATATGTTGATATATCATGTAGAAATAATTATAACTCATTTTGGAGGTAAATATGAAGGTTTTGTGACACCCCGCCTAATTAAATACCGGGCGATCACTCCTTTATTAAATTAAATCAAGGTAAACAGTTGGTTCATTCTCAGCATCACTGTCGATAAAAATAATTTTTCCAATTTAACACCCTAAATAATTAAGCTAAGTGTCAAAACATTTTCCATACAAAACTTTCCAAATTTTAATTAAAGAAAAAGATTTATTTTAATTTAAAACAGCATTTCTACAATAAAGAATCACACCACAATAAACCAAATAACATAATACATTCGTCAATCGAATGTCAACAAATGGAACTAAAACCACAAATCCATCCTGAATAAATCCCATAGGACAATACTGGAAATAAAAGAAATACAAAATCCCAACAACAAATGAAATGATGAAAAGGGCGACACGTGCCCAATAAATGAGAATAATAGGAGTGGAGTCAATAACAGAAGCCGTCTACTCAAGTGACCTGCAACTCCCACCTAAGCTGCAGCTCGTTCTTCTCAAGGGATCCTAAGCAAGACGCCCCTGTGGCTGGGCACCTGAAAATATACATATATATATATAAGAGAGAGAGAGAGAGGAAAAGAAACGGGTCAGAGCCCGAAAGTGTGTTTGATTTTAAAATACGTTAAGCAAGTATTTAAATTGATACATGCCAATGCAAATCATATTAGTGCGTCTCTCTCTTGAGAAAATACTCACCTCTCTTCTAATGTGCACACCTATCGTACTAACCTTCCCAACGGTTTGTTTTAGCATCTAACATACTAGTCTCTCTAACAGCTTTAACTTAACTTAAATTACTCGTAAGATTTATAATACACGATATCCACTTTAAAAGATGTTCCAACAGTAGCCCAAAATTCTCTATTTTTAACTTCCTAAAAATAATAAAGTTCCCGTGACATTTTATACTTTCTCAAAACAAGTATTTAATAATTTGAGTCAACAACCATGTCCTACTTATCAAATCACAGTAGGCAGTTTAAAGTTTATAACCTCATATATATATTAACTACTCGTATAATATATATATATATATATAACAGCACCCAACTAAATCTATGGTGCGGGCATACTCTGCTATCCAATCCCCGTATCGCTCACACAAAGGGAAATACAAGTTCGGAATCACTCTCGAACTGTATTAACATATACAAAACAACGTTGAGGCGAAGCATAGATTCCAAGTCCAAGAGGTCAGTACATACCCACGCGTCTCTTAGGACCGTCCGACTATCAATCTGATAGCCCGTACCTAGGATCTCTTACTTCTAGGGTACGAATCAATATCCCCCATAAAGCAACACAGGATAAGATCGTCCCAGCGCGGTAACCTCAGGGATAGCAAGTAGCGCGGGTACGTTTTTCACATGTATATAATATATGTACACACAATCATATAAATATACCCATTCATCATATTAATATAGGTTCTTCCCGTTACCCATAGTCACAACATTTATCCTTAATATCCCATTATTATGATTACGTATAAGGTTTCGTCTCTAGCCTTAACTCGAAGGGTTTTCTCACTAGTTACGTGACACTCGTGGATTCTATCCATCCAAGTAGCAAAATCAGTAGGTAAACGTCTATTCACTAGCGTAAGTATTTGACGTAATCTCTCACTTGAATTACGTAGTTTCCTTGTTCTATAAATAATTGTCCCTAAGATACAATTATCGTCTCATAATAAAGTTCTCAACACTTAATCATATGTCCTACTGGTCTCTCCTATATCCCAAAACATTTTATTCATAAAGCCCAAAAATTATTTCACGATGAATCATGTTCAATTAATTCAACAAGGGGAAATAAGAGTCTGCTAGGAAGGGTCGGTCGATAGAGGTCTGGGGCTCGATCGATCGAACCTTCGATCGATCGAAGCTCCAGGCTCGATCGATCGATCAAGCAGGTCTGCGAAATCCTGCAGAAGTGCAGTTACGGGTTTTACCAAAATTCTTCACCCAAATCAATATTTTCCAACACTAATCGTCCCAAAACTCCTACTACAAACATAATATCATATTTCCAGATGTTTTTAACGTTAAGCATGCGTATATCCATCATTAAACATGGTTAAACAACCCAAAATCTCATTTAAACATCAAAAACCCTAATGTTTTCTTAACTTTTGTTCTAATCAGTTTTCTCCAGAATTTCCTTCTAACATATCATCAAAAATTCGTGGGTTAATCATCTACTTCACATAATATTTCCAGAATATGGTTATAATGTTTTCTACATGCAAATCCCTATCAAAATTTGGGGTTTTCTTCCATTGATTACACTCCTAATCATTCCTACACTAATATGAATATTGCACCAACGAAAATACGCAAGTTAAACACTTACCTGGGATTTTAGAGGTCTGGTTTCCTGCTGATATTGGTGTGGTTGCGTTCTCCTCCTCGCGATCTACGCGTTGGTGGTGACGGTGGTGCAAATGGTGGTGTTTTGGCCTTGAATCACCTTGAGAGCTCTCTCCTCTCTACTCCAATGGCCGTTCTAGGGTTCTGAATGTTCTAACCCTAAAAGTCTGACTTAAATAGCTGCTAAGGATGGCTGAAATTCGTGGGTTTAATTACCCTATTTTGTAAAATGACCAAAATGCCCTCCCGGGTCACTAATTAAGCCTAAAAACATCCCGAGACCCAAACTAAACTCCCGGGTACACTTTTCTGACTATCTCGACCCTTCCGGACGCGTTGGCACACTCAAAACGACCATACGAACAACTTATAAAATATTCACTTTTATATCTCAATAATTTGTCCCGACGCGACACGGGCGCGTCCCGACTAAAATTCTCAAAATTGTTATTTCATTTACTCGTGACCTATAATATAACCCATATCATATATTACTATGCTCATTAGTAATATTTGACAATTTTATATAATTACTAACTCTCGTCACGTTAATAATTATAACATAATTAATTTCCGGATTCTTATTAAATAATTCACTCTCATTAAATTTAATAAAACCCCCAAATTAATATAGCATAAAAATACGGGGTATTACATACTTCCCCCCTAATAAAGGAATTTCGTCCCGAAATTCGAAAAATAAGGCATACCTGATAAGAACAAATCTGGATATCTCTCGCGCATATCTACCTCACGCTCCCAAGTGGATTCCTCCACATTATGGTGTTCCCACTGGACCCGCACAAGTGGAACTATCTTCGACCTCAATCTCCTCTCACTATAGTCTAGGATAGCCACCGGTCTCTCCTCGTAGGAGCTATCAGGCTGTAAGTCGATCTCCTCTATCGCGATGTGAGTATGGGCCATATCATCTCGAAGGTATCGTCTCAACGACGAGATGTGAAATACATCGTGAATGCGATGTAAATGTTCCGGCAGTCCCAATCTGTATGCAACTGGCCCAATCCTCTCTATGATGGGAAATGATCCCACGTACCTCGGAGCTAACTTTCCCTTCTTCCCGAACCTCATCACTCCTTTCATGGGAGACACACGCAGTAACACTTGGTCCCCCACATTAAACTCCCTGAAGAACCGTTTCGCATCGGCATAGCTCTTTTGTTTGTCCTGGGCTACTCGAATGCGACCCCTGATCATCTCAATCCTCGCAGAGGTCTCCTGAATTACCTCTGGTACTAGAAACTTGTTATCCCCCACCTCAAGCCAACAAGTTGGGGAACGACAAGGCCTGCCATACAAAGCCTCAAATGGAGCCATACCAATCGTGAACTGATAAGAGTTATTATAAGCAAACTCTACCAGTGGAAGGTGTGGCTCCCAACCTCCTCCAAAATCAAGAACACACATGCGTAGCATATCTTCTAACATCTGATTAGTACGCTCTGTCTGCCCATCTGTCTGTGGGTGATAAGCTGAACTCAACCTCAACTCAGTACCCATAGCCTCCTGAAAGCTTTCTCAAAAACGCGACACGAAAATCTTGTCTCTATCGGACATAATATTCAGGGGCACCCCGTGTAATCTTACAATCTCCCCGATGAACAACTGAGCATACTGACCCGTGGTATAATCTGTCCGTACCGGTAAAAAATGAGCCACCTTGGTCAGACGGTCTACAATCACCCAGATAGAATCGTGGCCCCTCTGTGATGTAGGCAACCCTGTAATGAAGTCCATGGAAATACTCTCCCACTTCCACGCGGGTACTTCCAATGGCTGAAGCAATCCTGATGGTTTCTGGTGGTCCACCTTCACCAACTGGCAGGTAGAACACTTGGCCACAAACTTAGCAATGTCCTTCTTCATCCCACTCCACCAGTATTGTCGCCTCATATCCTGGTACATCTTATCGCCTCCCGGATGTACTGCAAATCGGGACCCATGAGAATGAGTCATCACTTCACGACGTAACTCTACTCCTTCTGGAACCACTAATCTCCCATTAAACCGCAAACCTCCATCAGAACTAACAGAATAGGACTCAGCACCCTCGGCTAAAAGTCGCATAATCTGCTCCTGGCAAAACGGGTCTGTGGTCTGTGCCTGTATCACCCTCGTAACAATTTCGAGTGTGACTGACATGACGGATATGAACGAACGGGCTACTGCGTCCTGGTGACCCAACTCCTTCCACTTTGCTTTCCAAACGTCGGCTACATCGTCTACCGGTCTACGGCTCAATGCATCAGCAACTATGTTGGCCTTCCCCGGATGATACTGTATATCGAACTGGTAATCTTTCACAAACTCTAACCACCTGCGCTAACGCATATTCAGCTCTCGCTGAGTGAACAGGTACTGTAGTGATTTATGGTTTGTGAACAAACGGAATTTCTCTCACAATAGATAGTGCCTCCAAATTCTCAATGCAAAGACGACCGCTGCTAACTCCAGGTCGTGGGTGGGGTAATTCTTCTCATGTGGCTTAATCTTGCGGGAAGCAAAAGCTATAGCCTTCTCCTCCTGTTGGAGTACTCCTCCAAGTCCCCGTAAAGACGCATCAGTGTAAACCAGGTACTCCACACTTGGTTTCGGTAAGGTAAGGACTGGTGCTGAAGTAAGCTTGTCTTTTAGCTCATCGAAAGCTAATTGACAAGCATCATCCCAAACATACGGTACCCCTTTGCGAGTCAAATTCGTCAACGGACCCGCTATCTTGGAGAATCCCCGAATAAATCTCCTGTAGTATCCGGCTAACCCCAAGAAACTACGTACCTCTGTCGGTGTCGTTGGCTGTCCCCACTCCGTCACTGCTGATACCTTACTCGGGTCAACTGCTATCCCTTGCTCAGAAACAACATGGCCCAAGAACTGTACCTCTCGCAACCAGAATCCACACTTCTCGTACTTACCATACAACTGATGCTCTCGCAGAGTCTGAAGAACCTGCCTCAAGTGCTCGGCATGCTCCTCCTCGGAATGGGAACATATCAGGATATCATCTATGAAGACAATGACAAACTGATCCAAGAACTCTCTGAACACTCGATTCATTAAGTCCATGAATACGGCTGGAGCATTAGTGAGGCCAAACGGCATCACTCTGAACTTGTAAGACCCATATCTCGTCAAGAATGCAGTCTTTGAAACATCTTATTCCCTAATACGTAGCTGATGGTACCCCGACCTCAGATCTATCTTCGAAAATAAATTCGCTCCCCTCAACTGGTGGAATAGATCATCGATTTGAGGCAACGGATACTTATTCCGTATAATGACCTTGTTCAATTCCTGGTAGTCCACACACAACCTCAGTGAACCATCTCTCTTCTTCACAAACAAAACTGGAGCGCCCCAAGGTGAGGTACTTCTGCGAATGAAGCCCTGACCTAACAGCTGCTCGATCTGATCTCGTAGCTCTCGCATCTCTGCCGGAGCCATACGGTATGGTGCGCGTGCTATAGGTCTCGTATCTGGCAATAAGTCTATAACAAAGTCTATCTCTCGACTGGGGGGTAGGCCTGGTATTTCCTGAAATACATGAGAATATTCCCTAACAACTGGGATTGAATCCAAAGGGATCACAACCTCCTTAGAGGTATCCTCCTCTATGTAATATAAATGAGCGGTCGAGCCTCCCTCTGGGCGAGGCATCGCCACTACAAACATATCCTGCCCCGGAATGGCAAAAACAATGCTCCCACCGAAGCAATCAATCATGGCTCTATAAGCTGTGAGCCAATCCATACCGATAATCACATCGTGCTCATGCATGTCTAAAACTAACATGTCTGCAGGTAATACCAGACTACCGATCTCTATCCCCACTCCTCGGCATATAAATAAAATAAGTGACCCACTCCCCAATGGTGAGTCTACACACGTCACTGTGCTCTCTGCTGTGGCTAACAACCCTAAGGCCTTCGCAAAATGGGTAGCTATGAAACAATGCGTGGCCCCCGTATCAAATAAAACCCGACCCATAGTACCATGGATAGGAAACGTACCCTCAATCGCGGGTGGTGCCTGTGGAGCTGCTGCCTGGTGGACGTTATAGACACGTCCATACTGTAACTGCCCCTGCTGCACTGGAGCTGCTGGAATGGCTGGTAGGGATGGCGCTTGGGCTGGAGCTGGAAGGGCAGGTAGGAAAAGTGGCCTCTGTGGCTCATTACGGGCTCCATGCTGCTGTGGGGCCCTATCTCCTTCTGGGCAATCCTGACGCTTATGGCCGTGCTTTTCGCACACAAAACACCGGCCTCTGAAATTACCTCCCCTCTGTCCCTGCTGACCACGGCCCTGCTGGCCGTTACCTCCACGCCATTGGCCCTATTGCCCCTGATGTGCACACTGTTGGCCCTGCTGGCACTGTTGCTGACCCTGCTGTCGGTGCTGACCCTGCTGATTAGGCTGGCCCTGCTGGCCCTGCCTATAACCCCCATTTCCCTGCCTGGGATCACCCGAACGGAATCTCTTAGCAGGGTCCCCCTGATGGGAACTCTGCTCGTGCTGACGAGTCTGTCCATGAGATGGTGCCCCACCGGCACCGTTACCCCCGGTCCTGCCCTGCTGGCTGGACTCTCCTGCTCTCTTGCTCCCCTGAAGATGGAAGCGGTGATCCTGGCAATGTAGTAACGCTGCATTGAGTACATCAGTGAACGTACTCAGGGATAAGTTCCCAATAAGGTGCTGACGGATCCTCTAAGCCAACCCGTCGACAAACAACAAAATCTTCTTGCTCTCAGTAGGTGCCTCATCTGGCACAATGGTGAGAAGTCTCGTGAACTCCTCCTCATACTCTGTTACAGTAAGATTATCTTACTTCAGATTTAGTAGTTTCTGCCTCATCTCAGTCTGCACTGCAGGTGGAAAGTACTTGCGGTCAAACCGCTCCCAGAACATCTGAATAGGGATTGTGTCCCTCTCCTCCAAAGTAGTAGTGGATTCCCACCACTGCAACGCGGCTCCCACCAGCTTAAAGGAAGCCAATAACTGCTTTTGTACCTCGGTGCACTCATACATGCGAAGATGCCGCTGGATGTCTTTCTTCCATTGGCTAACCGTGACAATGTCGGAGCTACCAGAGAACTCAGGGGGATGTGCTTTCTGAAAAGCATCCCGAACCCTCTCCCATGCAGATGGAAGCTGTGTTGGCACTGGCGCCACTGCCTGAACCTGCGGTGGAGCCTGCTGAATCACCGCTATCGCGGCATTCACCGCCTGAGCAACAATGGCGGCTACTTCATTAGCATTCATTGTGCCTGGTGCCGGAGCTGCTGGTTGCTCGGCCTGGGCATGCCTATCTCTCGGAGCACGTCTCGGAGGCATCTGAAACGTGAACCAAATTTATTAGTCTACAGTTATCATCGGATCTCAAATAGCTGAAGACTTAAACGTAAAAGCAGGAATACAACAATCCTAAAAATAGGGCTCTATAGCATAAACGTTGAGCTGAAAGCGAAATAAGCCGTACAGATCCTAAGGACACTAGAACCTGATGCTCTGATACCACCTGTGACACCCCGCCTAATTAAATACCGGGCGATCACTCCTTTATTAAATTAAATCAAGGTAAACAGTTGGTTCATTCTCAGCATCACTGTCGATAAAAATAATTTTTCCAATTTAACACCCTAAATAATTAAGCTAAGTGTCAAAATATTTTCCATACAAAACTTTCCAAATTTTAATTAAAGAAAAAGATTTATTTTAATTTAAAACAGCATTTCTACAATAAAGAATCACACCACAATAAACCAAATAACATAATACATTCGTCAATCGAATGTCAACAAATGGAACTAAAACCACAAATCCATCCTGAATAAATCCCATAGGACAATACTGGAAATAAAAGAAATACAAAATCCCAACAACAAATGAAATGATGAAAAGGGCGACACGTGCCCAATAAATGAGAATAATAGGAGTGGAGTCAATAACAGAAGCCGTCTACTCAAGTGACCTGCAACTCCCACCTAAGCTGCAGCTCGTTCTTCTCAAGGGATCCTAAGCAAGACGCCCCTGTGGCTGGGCACCTGAAAATATACATATATATATATAAGAGAGAGAGAGAGAGAGGAAAAGAAACGGGTCAGAGCCCGAAAGTGTGTTTGATTTTAAAATACGTTAAGCAAGTATTTAAATTGATACATGCCAATGCAAATCATATTAGTGCGTCTCTCTCTTGAGAAAATACTCACCTCTCTTCTAATGTGCACACCTATCGTACTAACCTTCCCAACGGTTTGTTTTAGCATCTAACATACTAGTCTCTCTAACAGCTTTAACTTAACTTAAATTACTCGTAAGATTTATAATACACGATATCCACTTTAAAAGATGTTCCAACAGTAGCCCAAAATTCTCTATTTTTAACTTCCTAAAAATAATAAAGTTCCCGTGACATTTTATACTTTCTCAAAACAAGTATTTAATAATTTGAGTCAACAACCATGTCCTACTTATCAAATCACAGTAGGCAGTTTAAAGTTTATAACCTCATATATATATTAACTACTCGTATAATATATATATATAACAGCACCCCAACTAAATCTATGGTGCGGGCATACTCTGCTATCCAATCCCCGTATCGCTCACACAAAGGGAAATACAAGTTCGGAGTCACTCTCGAACTGTATTAACATATACAAAACAACGTTGAGGCGAAGCATAGATTCCAAGTCCAAGAGGTCAGTACATACCCACACGTCTCTTAGGACCGTCCGACTATCAATCTGATAGCCCGTACCTAGGATCTCTAACTTCTAGGGTACGAATCAATATCCCCCATAAAGCAACACAGGATAAGATCGTCCCAGCGCGGTAACCTCAGGGATAGCAAGTAGCGCGGGTACGTTTTTCACATGTATATAATATATGTACACACAATCATATAAATATACCCATTCATCATATTAATATAGGTTCCTCCCGTTACCCATAGTCACAACATCTATCCTTAATTTCCCATTATTATGATTATGTATAAGGTTTCGTCTCTAGCCTTAACTCGAAGGGTTTTCTCACTAGTTACGTGACACTCGTGGATTCTATCCATCCAAGTAGCAAAATCAGTAGGTAAACGTCTATTCACTAGCGTAAGTATTTGACGTAATCTCTCACTTGAATTACGTAGTTTCCTCGTTCTATAAATAATTGTATATTGTCCCTAAGATACAATTATCGTCTCATAATAAAGTTCTCAACACTTAATCATATGTCCTACTAGTCTCTCCTATATCCCAAAACATTTTATTCATAAAGCCCAAAAATTATTTCACGATGAATCATGTTAAATTAATTCAACAAGGGGAAATAAGAGTCTGTCAGGAAGGGTCGATCGATAGAGGTTTGGGGCTCGATCGATCGAACCTTCGATCGATCGAAGCTCCAGGCTCGATCGATCGATCAAGCAGGTCTGCGAAATCCTGCAGAAGTGCAGTTACGGGTTTACCAAAATTCTTCACCCAAATCAATATTTTCCAACACTAATCGTCCCAAAACTCCTACTACAAACATAATATCATATTTCCAGATGTTTTTAACGTTAAGCATGCGTATATCCATCATTAAACATGGTTAAACAACCCAAAATCTCATTTAAACATCAAGAACCCAAATGTTTTCTTAACTTTTGTTCTAATCAGTTTTCTCCAAAATTTCCTTCTAACATATCATCAAAAATTCATGGGTTAATCATCTAATTCACATAATATTTCCAGAATATGGTTATAATGTTTTCTACATGCAAATCCCTATCAAAATTTGGGGTTTTCTTCCATTGATTACACTCCTAATCATTCCTAAACTAATATGAATATTGCACCAATGAAAATACGCAAGTTAAACACTTGCCTGGGATTTCAGAGGTCTGGTTTCCTGCTGATATTGGTGTGGTTGCGTTCTCCTCCTCGCGATCTACGCGTTGGTGGTGACGGTGGTGCAAATGGTGGTGTTTTGGCCTTGAATCACCTTGAGAGCTCTCTCCTCTCTACTCCAATGGCCGTTCTAGGGTTCTGAATGTTCTAACCCTAAAAGGCTGACTTAAATGTCTGCTAAGGATGGCTGAAATTCGTGGGTTTAATTACCCTATTTTGTAAAATGACCAAAATGCCCTCCCGGGTCACTAATTAAGCCTAAAAACATCCCGAGACCCAAACTAAACCCCCGGGTACACTTTTCTGACTATCTCGACCCTTCCGAACGCGTTGGCGCACTCAAAACGACCATATGAACAACTTATAAAATATTCACTTTTATATCTCAATAATTAGTCCCGACGCGACACGGGCGCGTCCCGACTACAATTCTCAAAATTGTTATTTCATTTACTCGTGACCTATAATATAACCCATATCATATATTACTATGCTCATTAGTAATATTCGACAATTTTATATAATTACTAACTCTCGTCACGTTAATAATTATAACATAATTAATTTCCGGATTCTTATTAAATAATTCACTCTCATTAAATTTAATAAAACCCCCAAATTAATATAGCATAAAAATACGGGGTATTACAGGTTTGAATGAGTAAAAATGGTGAAACCCGTAGTTGCAGAAAATGCAGAAAACCAGGCTTGGACCTGAGGGATCGATCGATCGACCTCCCCAGAATATGTAAAGTTGTTTCTTTTTAAATGTTGATTCTTATCCCAAACCTTTTGTGGATCTTTGGTGATTATCAATTGAATATTATGGGACTTAGAAAATATCAGTAAACCCTTGACAAGATTTGAATTACATTGATTTGGATTCAAGTGATTAAAATGATGAAAATTATATTGAATGGAATTTCGATTGCTAGATTCATTTGTTAAATTCCAAATGGGGATGTGTGAGGATTAAAGATAGGACCAGTAGGGATGATTTAATATAACACCTGGGTATCCTTAAGTTTACAAGAGGGTTTAATCCTAGGTGAAAGAATATGTGTTTATAATAGATTTGAAACTATCCGTTTTAACCTTAATTAAAAGGAGAACTAAATTCGTAGTAGTTCGGGAGAAATAATGTTATGGACCAGTAGGATATTAGTGACTTCTTACTGAATATATGTTGAGGAAAAACCTATTTGAATCTTGTGTATTGAGTGAGGGTAGTCTTAGGGATACAATTTGAACATCAAGGACTGAGTTTAAGCTCATTATTGATTTCGTAAGGACGGAGTGTAATACAAGAACGTAGTGGTATGTCTCCTGGATAGAGATGGGAGTTTAGAACACATTTGGTTTAAAGAAGGTATGAGGTTATCCCAATCGCATAGTTGAAGTTTCCGGACCTCCTCGATCGACAAAGTTAAGTAGTAGTGTATTGGAGGGGTTCCTTGTTTGGATTTCGCTTTGTGAGACGCTCCGCGCATGAACCTTAGCGACGTCGGGAGTGGAGAGATGTTATAGGATGCGAGGATAATTAAATTATGAAGTAAAGATATGATATTTTAATACGTGGAATTTAAAAGAGATATAATGCTACGTATGGAAAATATCTTAGGGTAGTGATATTACCTTATTGATATTATATTATAGGTATGATAATACCTATTTGATTGATTGATGATTTATGTGTATGACATACCTAGCTTACTTTCTATCGGTGGGAGGTTTGCGCGTGAGGGCACTCATATCCTGATGAATCCATGGGATCTTTGATTTGTCGCTCGAGAACATAGGTCTATGAAAGACTTATCGGGGAGTTGATAAGTTCGCTGACTGTGGGTACGTAGGTATGTGCGTGACCCATGGATACGAGAACTATGTTCGCCTCCAATTTGTTTGTTCTTGTTTGTGGTTCGAGGAATCCTCACCGAACCTTTTGTCCACTATTCGGCGACCTGCGATGATGGGACATGATAGCAGAGTAATGCATTGCACCGCAGCTGTGACTCGGGGTGCTGTATTATATATGAATATATATATATAATGGATGAAATGAACGAATGGATATTTATTATGGTTAAATCTATCTACGGGTATAATTTTAGATAATGGTGAATAGAGAAAGATAATGGAATTAAGTTAATGAATGTTTATTCTTAAAGAATTGAAAAGCTTAATTCATATTAATGAGAAATGATTCATGTTAATGAGAAACTAATCATATAAAGGAGAAATGTAAATGAATAATAATGTGACGTATGGTATGGGACATACGAGGACTATGATATGGGAATGGAATTATATTATGGAATTGGTAGAGGAACCATTAACTAAGAAGTTAATAGGAAATGTTAAGTGTGCACTCTAGTTTAGAGATGAGAATAACAAGTGAGAGTTGGATATAACATGTACATAATAAATGCTTTATTGCACTTGTTAAATACTTGCTGTTTCAAAAATTATTTACACATTCGGGCTCTGACCCGTTTCCTTGCATATTTTCTTTCTATTGTATCTCCTATATCAGGTGTCCAATAGCAGGGACGCCAACCTTAGTTGATTGTGACGAGCTATGGAGCTATGGAGTTTTGCTTAGACGCCTATCATCTTTTTGATTCACAGTATTCTTAGTTAGGGCATGTCACCCAAAGGATTTAGTTATCTTTTCTATCGGGGTTAAATACTATTGTATTCGTGTCTTTTTAATACATTTGACATTGTTAGGATTATTGTAATGGATTTATATTATTTGGGAATGTTTATTCCAATTGCATTTAAATTCTTTTGTGTTATTTATTGGGTTATCAGTGTTGTAGAATAAAATGTGTTGTGTTATTCTTAAACTGGAAATGGATTTTGTTAAATTAAAATTTGGAAAGTTTTTAACACCAGCTTAATTGAGTATTGGGTGAGTTGTAAATGTTTTTGACAGTGATGCTAAGAATGAGCCAACTGTATATTCTGTTTTAATTTGGTATGGGACTGGACAGCCGGTATTTAATTAGGCGGGGTGTTACAGGTGGTATCAGAGCATCAGGTTCTAGTTACCTTTAGGATCTGTACGACTTATTGTGTCTTCAGCTTAGCGTTCTTTGATGTAGAGCCCTATGAGTAGGATTACTGCTTTTCTATTTACGCCTATGATCTTCAGCTATTTTGAGATATCAAATACTGATAGTGTTCTCTCATTTCAGATGCCTCCTCGACGTGCACCTCAGCCCGCCCCAGCTCAGGGTACGATGACTGCGGCCGAAGTTGCTGCAATTGTCGCTCAGGCAGTCAATGCTGCTGTTGCTGCTGTTCAGTAGGCTCCCGCACCGGCACCGGTTGTGCCACCCGCGCAAGGGCAAGTTTTTCCTACTACATGGGAACGAGCGAGTGATGTCTTTCAGAAAGCGCACCCACCTGAGTTTCAGGGAGGATCAGATGTTGTGACTGCTAGCCAATGAAAGAAAGATATCCAACGGCACTTGAGAATGATCGAATGCACTGAGGTTCAACGTCAAATACTAGCTACATTCAAGCTAGTAGGGGCATCTTTGCAATGGTGGGAAGCTACGACCACTATGGAGGAGAGGGACATAATGACTATCCAAGACTTTTGGATACGGTTTGATGGGAAGTATTTTCCTTCCGTCATCCAGACAGAGATGAGGCGGAAACTACTTGATTTGAAACAGGGAGAGAAGACTGTGGCGAAATATGAGGAAGAATTTACGAGATTAACAAATTTGGTTACCAGCAGAAGTACCCACTGAGGAGAGGAGAATTCTAATGTTCACTGATGGGTCGAACTATAAGATTCGCCAACATTTATTGGGGAATCTTTCACTACGTACGTATGCAGATGTTCTTAATGCTGCAATGCTCCACTGCCAGGATAACCGCTTCCATAATCAGGGTGTCAAGCGGGGGTTTGGGTCAAGCCTGCAAGGCAAGACTACTGGGGGCAGTTCTAGTGGGACTCAGTCAGGGCAGAGTCATCAGAGTAATCAGAATTCCCAGACAGGGGACTATACTAAGCGTTTGCGATCTGGAGATTCTCGATTTGAGGATAGAGGTATTGGGCAAGGACAACAGGGCCATCAGGGCCAGAGACAGGCTCATCAGGGCCAAGGGAAGAGAGGTAATGGTCAGCAAGTTCGGGGTCAACAGGGGGAAAGTGGTGGAAAGTTTATGGGAAAATGTTCCGTGTGTGGCAAGTATGGCCATAAACGTCAAGATTGTCCTGATAAAGACAAATTCCCTCAGCAACAACATGCTCGACAGGAGCCACAGGTACCAGTGTTTCCACCAGCTGCTCTTCTAGCTCCAGCTCCGGTGCTAGCATTGCCTCCCATTCCAGCAGCACCCGCGCAGCAGGGTCAGTACGGGCGTGTATATAACGTCCATCAGGCAGTGAATCAATAACCACCACCCGCGAATGAGGGTATGTTTTCTATCTAAGTAATTATGAGGCGTCTATTGAATTTTGTTACGATTAATATTGTGTGGGCTAAAGGGTTGCTAAACTTAGCCTATAGCACTGTTATTTACGTAGACTCACTGAGGGGTGTGGGACACCTTTATATTACATGTTATCACGTGGGTTTGATTTTTATCATAGTATTACTTACCTTGGTCATGTTCGAGCGTGATTTGACTATCAACGTGCATTGACTTGTGGTATATGAGAGCGTATGTACTACTATTATCTTGCATCTTGTCTTCTATAAGAGAGTAGATGCGTAGACTCTATTTGAAATCGATAAAACCTAATTTTTGTTTTAAATCGATAAACCTGATTTTTTTTTTATATAAACCAAATTTTTATATATTATTGACTAAGGACCTTAGGAGTTTCGATGACCGACTACTTTAGGAAGTAGTGTATCGGGGTGGTTCCTTATTTGGATTTCGCTTGCGAGACACCCCACGCATGAAACTAATAACCGTTGGGAGTCGAAATAAGTTAGGTCTTTGGGAAACGAGTTTATAACCTTTGCGAAATTTTAATATTGAAAGCAGTACGAGAGGGTGTATGGGCGCCCTGGATGATTGGATTGTAGTATTTTTCATAATTGTGAAAAAGGTAAGTAGTTGAGGCTTCAGGATTTATTTGTTCACTACGAGAGGATCATTTATTTTTCCCAAAGCTTGTCACGAGGACGGTATAGTGAAGGTTGGGTAAAGTTTACATTCGATTCAGTTGGAACTATATGGTGAGGCTTGGCGTATAACATCGATAGGGATTTTCGTTAATGTACTGTATGGGCGGTACGTCTTAGATTTCTTGCAATGTGACATTTATACTCGGAGTTGACCTTACCGGTATGATTTATATTCCTGAATTTCGGGATGAAATTATGTTATAAGGGGGGAAGTATGTAATACCCCGTAATTTTTATGACTTTTTAAATGGGTTATATTTTAAATTAATGGATTAATTGAATTTTATTATAAATTAATTCATTTGGGTTTTATCCGGACTGTGGATATTAAAATGGATGATTCTAAATATTACTTAAAGATATTTAGGTAATATATGAATGTGATGTCATTGATATGACGGTGTGATATAAAATCGGTAATTTGAATTTTTAGTCAGACGCGGTATGGGACGTGTCGGGAGTAATTTATTAAATTAAAAAGAAAATTTATTTTCTATCGACCTTATAGTCATTTCGACTGCGTCGTTGCGTCCGGAAGGTTCGGAATAGTCAGAAAAGTCTATTTGGATGTTAATTTTGAGTCTCGGGTCATTTGGAAACGAATAGACAACCCAAAAGGGCATTTTGGTCATTTTTCTAGGGGGATGAATAGTGATTTCGGGTTTTGTCCTATTATAAGTATTGGTAGATTAAGTGTACGTGGGTTATACATCTCCTCTTCACAATGTAGAGAAGTCATCTTCCTAGAGAGAGAAAAAGGGTGCTTGGGAAGGGAAAAGCCTACTTGGGAAGGAGAAGAACAAGAACCAAGGTTCACCACCACCAACCACCACCGGAGTTTCACCGGAGAAGGGACAACCAACTGAGATATACTACACCAAAGGATCAGACCTTCAATAAAGGCAAGTGTTTGATAATTGCAACTTAAGTTCGTATATTGTCCATGTTAGAATAATTATGAAAAGAGATGATTTTCTTGTTTGGAAGACATAATGGACTTGTTATATGGATTTATAGAAACTGAAATAATATAGGAAGTAAACTTATATTGTAGGATGATAATAATCCACGAAATGATCAAGAATATGTTGAAGAAAAATCTGAAAAACCATTGAAGTGTTCTTGAAGTTAATATGTTGATGATTTTCTGGAAATAAGGAGAGAAACATGCATTTAATCCAATCCCTTGATGATTCTAGGATGTTTAGAGTATTGGAAATCGTTCATATATGTTGATATATCATGTAGAAATAATTATAACTCATTTTGGAGGTAAATATGAAGGTTTGAATGAGTAAAATGGTGAAACCCGTAGTAGCAGAAAATGCAGAAAACCAGGCTTGGACCTGAGGGATCGATCGATCGACCCCTGCCTTCGATCGATCGACCTCCCCAGAATATGTAAAGTTGTTTCTTTTTAAATGTTGATTCTTATCCCAAACCTTTTGTGAATCTTTGGTGATTATCAATTGAATATTATGGGACTTAGAAAATATCAGTAAACCCTTGATAAGATTTGAATTACATTGATTTGGATTCAAGTGATTAAAATGATGAAAATTATATTGAATGGAATTTCGGTTGCTAGATTCATTTGTTAAATTCCAAATGGGGATGTATGAGGATTAAAGATAGGACCTGTAGGGATGATTTAATATAACACCTGGGTATCCTTAAGTTTACAAGAGGGTTTAATCATAAGTGAAAGAATATGTGTTTATAATAGATTTGAAACTATCCGTTTTAACCTTAATTAAAAGGAGAACTAAATTCGTAGTAGTTCGGGAGAATTAATGTTATGGACCAGTAGGATATTAGTGACTTCTTACTGAATATATGTTAAGGAAAAACCTATTTGAATCTTGTGTATTGAGTGAGGGTAGTCTTAGGGATACAATTTGAACATCAAGGACTGAGTTTAAGCTCATTATTGATTTCGCAAGGACGGAGTGTAATACAAGAACGTAGTGGTATGTCTCCTGGATAGAGATGGGAGTTTAGAACACATTTGGTTGAAAGAAGGTATGAGGTTATCCCAATCGCATAGTTGAAGTTGTCGGACCTCCTCGATCGACAAAGTTAAGTAGTAGTGTATTGGAGGGGTTCCTTGTTTGGATTTCGCTTTGCGAGACGCTCCGCGCATGAACCTTAATGACGTCGGGAGTGGAGGGATGTTATAGGATGCGAGGATAATTAAATTATGAAGTAAAGATATGATATTTTAATACGTGGAATTTAAAAGAGATATAATGCTACGTATGGAAAATATCTTAGGGTAGTGATATTACCTTATTGATATTATATTATAGGTATGATAATACCTATTTGATTGATTGATGATTTATGTGTATGACATACCTAGCTTACTTGCTATCGGTGGGAGGTTTGCGCGTGAGGGCACTCATATCCTGATGAATCCATGGGATCTTTGATTTGTCGCTCGAGAACATAGGTCTATGAAAGACTTATCGGGGAGTTGACAAGTTCGCTGACTGTGGGTACGTAGGTATGTGCGTGACCCATGGATACGAGAACTATGTTCGCCTCCAATTTGTTTGTTGTTGTTTGTGGTTCGAGGAATCCTCACCGAACCTTTTGTCCACTATTCGGCGACCTGCGATGATGGAACATGATAGCAGAGTAATGCATTGCACCGCAGCTGTGACTCGGGGTGCTGTATTATATATGAATATATATATAATGGATGAAATGAACGAATGGATATTTATTTTGGTTAAATCTATCTACGGTGATAATTGTAGATAACGGTGAATAGAGAAAGATAATGGAATTAAGTTAATGAATGTTTATTCTTAAAGAATTGAAAAGCTTAATTCATATTAATGAGAAATGATTCATGTTAATGAGAAACAAATCATATAAAGGAGAAATGTAAATGAATAATAATGTGACGTATGGTATGGGACATACGGGGATTATGATATGGGAATGGAATTATATTATGGAATTGGTAGAGGAACCATTAACTAGGAAGTTAATAGGAAACGTTAAGTGTGCACTCTAGTTGAGAGGTGAGAATAACAAGTGAGAGTTGGATCTAACATGTACATAATAAATGTTTTATTGCACTTGTTAAATACTTGCTGTTTTAAAAATCATTTACACATTCGGGCTCTGACCCATTTCTTTGCATATTTTCTTTCTATTGTATCTCCTATATCAGGTGTCCAATACCAGGGACGCCAACCTTAGTTGATTGTGACGAGCTATGGAGCTATGGAGTTTTTCTTAGACGACTATCATCTTTTTGATTCACAGTATTCTTAGTTAGGGCATGTCGCCCAAAGGATTCAGTTATCTTTTCTATCGGGGTTAAATACTATTGTATTCGTGTCTTTTTAATACATTTGACATTGTTGGGATTATTGTAATGGATTTATATTACTTGGGAATGTTTATTCCAATTGCATTTAAATTCTTTTGTGTTATTTATTGGGTTATCAGTGTTGTAGAATAAAATGTGTTGTGTTATTCTTAAACTCGAAATGGATTTTGTTAAATTAAAATTTGGAAAGTTTTTAACACCAGCTTAATTGAGTATTGGGTGAGTTGTAAATGTTTTCGACAGTGATGCTAAGAATGAGCCAACTGTATATTCTGTTTTAATTTGGTATGGGACTGGCCACCCGGTATTTAATTAGGCGGGGTGTTACATTTCTCCAGTGGGCCGAATCGATTCGGGTATAGATCGAATCGATTCGCCATTAGGGACCTATTTGCAGAATGTTCTCCGAATCGATTCGGGTTGGGAACCGAATCGATTCGCCTAGCCGAATAGATTCGCAAATGGGTCGAATCGATTCGCCTTGGGCAGGATTGCCAGTTTCTTGCCTTAAAGAGTATAGGGGGATTAAATTACAATTTGGGGTCTTATATGGGGGGATCCTAATTATGATACCAGGACTCCCAAATGATGGTTTTGAGGGTTAGTTAACCTTTAGATGAGGAGAAGGCCTTGGATTGGTGTAGGGCATAATCCGGGGAACGAACATAGTTAACGTTCGGGACGAATAAGATTTGAGAGATTGAGTTCGGATACCATCGAGCCTAGGTATATATGTAATTGAATGTATATGAGGAAATACTTTGGGTTTAGTATCATGCTTATATGAATGCTTGATTATGATTCTTTGAGAGAATTTTTGGGATTATTGGTCATCGCTAGATGAGATTGGCAAATATATATATATATATATATATATATATATATATATATATATATATATATATATATATATATATATATATATATATATATATATATATATATATATTCGAGGAGGAATATATGGTATATATATATACTATGTGATTAAAGTATATATATGATATGATGTTAATGATTTTGAAAATAAAATATGAATGTTTTCAAAATGGAAAGATAAATGATTTTCTTAATTAATAAAATATGGATACACACCTCTCTAAATCGCTATCATAAGGGAAATTACGTGCTTATGGTGAAGCCCCCTGGCTAATTAATGCAGGGTGGATATAGTCCTATAGGCCATATGAGCGTTTGTTGTATTTTTCTGCGTTGGTTAGGAGATTCCGGGTGTGGTCTTGACTATCCCGCGGGCATATGGCCGCTTCCCGACGTCTTGCGTTATAGGATCCCAGATTGTCTTGATGATAGGCCCTGAAAGATGATAGCCATTTAGGGGGGCGCACAGTGGGGAAACCCGGACGGGCGGTCTTAGAACGCGTTATATGTTAAAGCAATTTATGATAATAAATTGGCTTTAATTTACATTTCCTGGATGGAAGAAGGGAAATGGGATAAATGGTTTGGCTTCGGTCACACTTCCCGGATGGAAGAAGGGAAGTGGAAGCACATGATATGGTAAAAGCATTTTTATGATAATAAAAATGGCTTTTAAATACATTTCCTGAATATAAAAAGGGAAATGGGATATTTTGATACAGAAAAGCATTTTTATGATAATAAACTGGCTTTCAAAAGTTATATGATTTGTTAAAGCAATTCATGATAATGAATTGGCTTTTAAATACATTTCCTGGATATGAGAAGGGAAACGAAAAGTTTTGAGATAGTAATGAAAGTATTGATAAATACATTGTATATGAATCCTCAGTCCGGGAGATAGATTCGGATGTATATTGTAATATGAATATGTATATATGAATGAATCGAGTACCGAGGGTCAAATGGATCCCGGTGATCGACCTTGCCGCATAGTAGTGTATCGGGGGGGTTCCTTGTTTGGATTTCGCTTTGCGAGACACCCCACGCACGAATATGGAATTGTGTTTAGACTGGGGAGAAGTTTAATCCTTAGTGCTCTAATATAAATATTTCTTATGGTATATATATTTATATATATTCTGTACTGAGGGACTGGCGGATCTCGATGATCGACCTTGTCGTGTAGTAGTGTATCGAGGGGGTTCCTTGTTTGAATTTCGGTTTGCGAGACACTCCATGCACGAACATGGCTTAGTGTTGAGACTGGGGAGAATTTTAGCCCTTAGTACATTTCTTGGACTATCTAGGGTTGATAGTGGTTGGGTAATAGACTAGTTTAGTAGGGTAGCTTGACTAGGATGTTTAGAAGGATGCGATAGGAGTGCACTGTTAGTGGAGAGGTGAGGGGTGTCTCATGGGAGTGCGATACCAAATTTAAATATGAGATAAAACCTTTTTCTAAAAAAAAAATAAGGCATTTATGCACTTGCTAAATATTTTCAAAACTCGGGCTCTGACCCGTTTATCTACTTTTTCTTTCTTGGTACACTATATATATATATATAGGTGTCCAGACACAGGGACGCCTGGATGACACTTCTTTCGAGTCAGACGTCAGCTGCAGCAGCTGTGGATGAGTGCAGGTTTTTGATAGTCCCTTCCATTCTTAAACTCTAGATAGGATGTACTGTATAAATATTCGGACCAATGGTCCAATTGCATTTATTTATTCTTTTAGAGCATCATTCGATATGGTTGTATATTTTGACCGAGTGTTCGGTTATTTTATTTCATTTCAGTTTCATTTACGCAAAAACTGTGTGGATGTTTTTATTCGTTGTTGTTAAAAAGAGTATTTAAGTAAAATTTTGACACCGGCCTAATAGGTTATTAGTAATTAAATGGATTTTCAACAGTGATGCTAAGAATGATCCATATGAGACTCCTGTTAAAATTTGATATAGGAGTGATCGCCCGGTATCTTATTAGGTGGGGTGTCACAGATGGTATCAGAGCATCAGGTTCTAGCGTCTTTAGGAATCTGTGCGGACGTACTACGCTTTCAGCGTTGCTCTCGATTTGCTATAGAGCCTCAAGATTAGGATCGTTGATTTCTCTTGTGAGATTTCGTTCTCCTGCCATGTTAGAAGATTATAGTAATCTTTTGCGCGCTCGTTTGAGAATCGTTTGCGGGGCTTGGATGGCGGCAGGAGGTGGGGCTTAGTTGGAGCTATAAGGTTGAAGCTTGTAGTGGAATTTCCTTCTAACGGAAAAGTTAGGAGGACTAGTAAGATGATTGTAAGGAGCAAGGTAAAGTGGTTATTATGAGTTTTACCCCAATGAAGGAGGTATATTTGGCATGGCTTGATAAAGTCGCGGTGTTTAGTTAGCCCTAGACTCGTGTGTGTAATTTGAGTTGTGGCGGTATCTATAACATTATATAATGTATGTCTATGTGTTTTCCGCGACAGCGGAATTTTATTTTCGTTCATTCTCCATAAAGGCGGGTGTTGATATATATATATATATATATATATATATATCTGGTTTGGGATACTCGTTTTATATGTCTATGCGAGTATGGTAATATGGTGAGCATATAATGTTATTGATTTTTTGGAGCGATAGTAGGCTAAGGATGGCAAGACTATCGTGTCCACAGTTCCTGGAGGGAACAAGTTATTGTTGCGATATCTCACCTGGATACAGGTAGAGTTTGCCTTTATTGTTATGGGTGAATGGAACTTCGATGAGTAGAGGTTTCATTATCGTGATTTGGGTATATGGCGACCTTATAGATATGATTTAAGGCCGCAGGATTTTGGTTGAGCTGTAAGATTAAGTTCATTATTGTTTGCGCAAGGACTTGAAATTTGTGCGAGCGCAGGGTGGTGTGACTCTTAGTTAGAGATACGAGTTCATATCACCTTTTTGTTAGAATAGGGTATAGGTTTATCCCGGTTGCATGTTTGAAATAACGGAACTCCATGACCGAAGAAGTCAAGTGTCAATGTGTGGAGGGGTTCCTTGTTTGGATTTCGCTTTGCGAGACGCTCCACACATGACTCTTAACGGCGTCGGGAGTGGAGAGATGTTATAGGATGCAAGGATGTTGGTTTTGTGAAAAGTCTTATAGTGAGGATGAACCATTATAGACTATGAGCCATGTGATGATGGTATGCTTATGGAAATATTGTGCTATGGAAAAGCACTAAAGTGGTCCTCTCGCCACAGTGGGTGGGTGAGGTTGAACTTAGAGAAATTGATTTGAGGATAATATCTAGCCTTGATAAAAAGGAAAATTTTGAGAAGGTAGGTTTTGGGGATGATGTCCGTAGTGTTCCTACAGAAAGTAGGCACTTCGGTTAGTTAGGTTTCCTTTCGTATATGCAGAAGGATAGAGTAGTAGGAATGCGTTTGTAGGTAGCTTAGTAGTATTTAGGACGTCCCGCTGGTGTGCCTTAGGTCGCTATATCTCGATGACCGACAACGCTAGGGAGTAGTGTAACGGGAGGGTTCCTTGTTTGGATTTCGCCTTGGCGACACGTCCCACGCATGAAACCAAGCAAATGTCGAGAGTTGAGAGAGGCCATGGGCACTAGGGATATATTTAGGATTAGACTCGTCTCGCGTAGGTAGGACATCGCATAGACTTTGGTTGGGAGGACCCAGAGGTGAGTATTACACCGAGGAAAGGAGACCCTTATTGGGATAGAGTGTTACATGTCAGACATTCACTATGGATGTGCAGATGTGCACAGATTAGAAAGGTGTATGGGCACCTTAGTAAGTTGGTTTATATACCGCCTGAAATAGAATGGGCTTAGTATATAAATTTTTTGAAGTTTATGCCGTGAGGAACTAGAAATGATGGGTGCGATGTGACGATGTTAGAGTCACTTTATGACCGTGGTAGTCGTATGGTATATGGTTGGGAACCATTGGGTTAGTATCGTTCCCTTTGAGGCATTAGGATTTGGAGTGATTCTAGGATTGGCAGTGTAGGTTGTATCTGAATTTCGAGGACGAAATTCCGTTGTAAGGGGGGGAGTATGTAACAACCCGTCCTTTTTGGAGACGATTTAATTCCATAATTGAGTATAAATTGGCAATTTGGGGAATTTCTCGAAATAGTGATTTTTGGAATTTTCAAGGATTAGATGATTTTCGATGGGTGTTGTAATTATTTTTGGGATTAAATAGGTCGAAGTATTTAATTATATGTCGTCGTGGAGTAAAGCGACAAAAGAGGTAAGATTTTTAATTGGAAATCCCACATTTATTTATTTTGGGTTGAAATAGTGATTTGCGGTCAAGTACCTCAGACGGAAATTTTGACTGTGCTATGAGTCTCGGAATGTCCGAGATAGTCGGAAAAGAGTGTCCAATTGTCGAAATTGAGTTTCGAGGAATTTTAGAGTTAAAATGGCTCGTAATTGAGTAAACGAGTCATTTTTGGGTTTTAAGGGGTTAAACCTTTTTCTCACTATATAAAGAGGGGGAGAGGAAGAAAAGAGAAAGAAAAGAGAGATAAGAGAGAGAGGAGGAGAGAAAAGAGGAGGTTCCGGCCAAACTCAGCGGGATTCGGCTCGAGGTCGTCGGATTATATCCACGAGGTAAGTGTTTACTTGCTTTATTTACTTTTGAGCATAAATCTCATATCGTAGTTTGGTATAAACAAACCCTAAAGATTTTGGGTTGGGTATTCGTGAATATAACGGGTTTTCGGGAGTTAAAACGAATAAACCCCTAAAATTTGTTAATTGGAGAAAGTTAAGTTTTAACCTAAATTAATTGGTGGTTTAGGGTTCTAGGATGTTTAGAACCCTTAATATATGTGTATTTGTAGTTGGTTGAGGTTGTAGGACGTTGGGTGAGGCGACAAAAGCTTGGGAGAAGCTTTAATGGCCGAAACCGTCTCGGAGAAGACGATGAATAGTTGAGACAGCGTATTTCCGAATCAATTCGGCCCTGATCCGAATCGATTCAGCTCTTGGTCAAAAAATAAAAATTGTAGATCTTTTCGACGCGGTCGCGTAGGCGCTAACTGCGTATTTTTCTATTTTTTTTTTTGGATTTATAGTAATTTTTCTACAGAAAGCTGTCCGAGATCGAAATCGTTAGATATAACTTATTGGAGATAAATATTAGGGGTTCTCAAAAGGATTGTTAGGACCTCTAAAGAATTTGAGGAGATATTAAACTTTGAGTTTGTAGGAATAAATCCAAGTTAGGATTTAAATGGATATTGGATTGAGTTTGGGTATTTTAGAATGTGAGAAATCGCCCAAACTGTGACCCTCGAACAGGCCGAATCGATTCGGATCCAGACCGAATCGATTCGCCTAAGGGGACTTGGGTTTCTCCGGTGGGCCGAATCGATTCGGGTATAAACCGAATTGATTCGCCATTAGGGACCTATTTGCAGAATGTTCTCCGAATCGATTCGGGTTGGGAACCAAATCGATTCGCCTAGCCGAATCGGTTCGCAAATGGGTCGAATCGATTCGCCTTGGGCAGGATTGTCAGTTTCTTCCCTTAAAGAGTATAGGGGGATTAAATTAAAATTCAGGGTCTTATATGGGGGATCCTAATTATGATACCAGGACTCCCAAATGATGGTTTTGAGGGTTAGTTAACCTTTAGATGAGGAGAAGGCCTTGGATTGGTGTAGGGCATAATTCGGGGAACGAACATAGTTAACGTTCGGGACGAATAAGACTTGAGAGATAGAGTTCGGATACCATCGAGCCTAGGTATCTATGTAATTGAATGTATATGAGGAAATACTTTGGGTTTAGTATCATGCTTATATGAATGCATGATTATGATTCTTTGAGAGAATTTTTGGGATTATTGGTCATCGCTAGATGAGATTGGCAAATATGGCCATATATATATATATATATATTCGAGGAGGAATATATGGTATATATATATACTATGTGATTAAAGTATATATATGATATGATGTTAATGATTTTGAAAATAAAATATGAATGTTTTCAAAATGGAAAGATAAATGATTTTCTTAATTAATAAAATATGGATACACACCTCTCTAAATTGCTATCACAAGGGAAGTTGCGTGCGTATGGTGAAGCCCCCTGGCTAATGAATGTAGGGTGGATATAGTCCTATAGGCCATATGAGCGTTTGTTGTATTTTTCTGCGTTAGTTAGGAGATTTCGGGTGTGGTCTTGACTATCCCGCAGGCATATGGCCGCTTCCTGATGTCTTGCATTGTAGGATCCCAGGATGTCTTGATGATAGGCCCTAGAAGATGATAGCCATTTAGGGGCGCGCACAGTGGGGAAACCTGGACGGGCGGTCTTAGAACGCGTTATATGTTAAAGCAATTTATGATAATAAATTGGCTTTAATTTACGTTTCCTGGACAGAAGAAGGGAAATGGGATAAATGGTTTGGCTTCGGTAACACTTCCCGGATGGTAGAAGGGAAGTGGAAGCACATGATATGGTAAAAGCATTTTTATGATAATAAAAATGGCTATTAAAAACATTTTCTGAATATAAAAGGGAAATGGGATATTTTGAAACGGAAAAGCATTTTTATGATAATAAACTGGCTTTCAAAAGTTATATGAGTTGTTAAAGCAATTCATGATAATGAATTGGCTTTTAAATACATTTCCTGGATATGAGAAGGGAAACGAAAAGTTTTGAGATAGTAATGAAAAGTATTGATAAATACTTTGTATATGAATCCTCAGTCCGGGAGATAGATTCGGATGTATATTGTAATATGAATATATATATATATGAATGAATCGAGTACCGTGGGTCTAATGGATCCCGATGATCGACCTTGCCGCATAGTAGTGTATCAGGGGGGTTCCTTGTTTGGATTTCGCTTTGCGAGACACCCCACGCACGAATATGGAATTGTGTTGAGACTGGGGAGAAGTTTAATCCTTAGTGCTCTAATATAAATATTTCTTATGGTATATATATTTATATATATTCTGTACTGAGGGACTAGAGGATCTCGACGATCGACCTTTCCGTGTAGTAGTATATCGGGGGGGTTCCTTGTTAGGATTTCGCTTTGCGAGACACCCCAGTGTTTAGACTGGGGAGAATTTTAGCCGTTAGTACATTTCTTGGACTATCTAGGGTTGATAGTGGTTGGGTAATAGACTAGTTTAGCAGGGTAGCTTGACTATAAAGTTTAGAGGGATGCGATAGGAGTGCACTGTTAGTGGAGAGGTGAGGGGTATCTCATGGGAGTGCGATACCAAATTTAAATATGAGATAAAACCTTTTTCTAAAAAAAAATAAGGCATTTATGCACTTTCTAAATATTTTCAAAACTCGGGCACTGACCCGTTTATCTACTTTTCCTTTCTTGCTATACTATATATATATATAGGTGTCCAGACACAGGGACGCCTGGATGACACTTCTTTCGAGTCAGACGTCAGCTGCAGCAGCTGTGGATGAGTGCAGGTTTTTTATAGTCGCTTCCATTTTTGAACTCTAGATAGGAGGTACTGTATAAATATTCGGGCCAATGGTCCAATTGCATTTATTTATTCTTTTAGAGCATCATTCGATATGGTTGTATATTTTGACCGAGTGTTCGATTATTTTATTTCATTTCAGTTTCATTTACGCAAAAACTGTGTGGATGTTTTTATTCGTTGTTGTTAAAAAGAGTAGTTAAGTAAAATTTTGACACCGGCCTAATAGGTTATTAGTAATTAAATGAATTTTCAACAGTGATGCTAAGAATGATCCATATGAGACTCCTGTCAAAATTTGATATAAGAGTGATCGCTTGGTATCTTATTAGGCGGGGTGTCACACCTCTCTCCTTATTTTAGTGGGGCACTCAAAAGCCCTATGGCCATACGCTTCACAACCAAAAGACTTATCTGACTCGTCCCTAATTACATTTTCATTAGAAGTTTTTGGGATCTTCTCGGCTTTGTCATGCCTAGATTTTTCAAATTTCTTAAAATCATTTTTAAATTCATCTTTGTTAAATTTAAGAAATTTTCGAAACTTTTTAGTAAACATAGCCATATTTTCCGAGTCACTATCACTTTCACTCTCTACTACTTGTTTTTCCTCCTTTCGGGCTTTCAAAGCAATGCCCTTTTTTACTTTCTTTTTAGTTTTTGAGGAAAACATGTCTAGTTCATAGGTTTGTAAATCACCTACGAGCTCTTCTAATTTCGTAGAGGCTAAAGTGGGTAAAGAATTTAAAACGGTCACTTTTGGAATAAATCTATCGGGTAGGCACCTTAAAATTTTCTTAACTACACGGTTGTCGGGTATTTTCTCTCCCAAATTAAAAGATGAATTAACAATATCAAAAAATCTAGCATAAAATTCATAAAATGTTTCTTTTTCATTCATTTTGATGGTTTCAAATTGAGTAGTGAGGTTTTGGAGTTTCGAAGCTTTTACGACACTAGTTCCTTCATGAGTGAGTTGTAAAATATTCCAAGCTTCTTTAGCGGTTTCAAACGTCATAATGCGAGGAAATTCATCCGGTGTGACCGCGCTAAAGAAGGCATTTAAACCTCAAAATTAAAATTAGATAGTTTAAATTCATTCTCACTCCATCTATCAATGGGTTTGGGAACACGCTCATTATCTACTAAATGTGTAGGAGGGGACTACCTGTTAATAGCAGATAACCAAACTCTGTCGTCGATAGATTTTAGTGTCGATTTCATCTGTGCCTTCCAATACGCATAGTTCGAACCATCAAAAATATGAAATTTTTAAAATGAGAAAAATTCCATTTTAGCCAAAAATATTTAAAGGATCTTAAACGCAATAATTGAGCGATCCCGCTCTGATACCAATTTGAAAACAATAGTTCTTCTAAATCAATGCTCTGATACCACTTGTTGGAACACGAGGCCCCCAATTTTAAATCTTACCACAAAAAGTAATAATCAATTTTCTTTTAAAGATGCGAAAGCGAGATGGTTCAATTAAACACACACAAACACCAAATTTTAATTTCTTTCAAATTAAAATTAAACAAGTTCAAAGTGAAATTAAATTAGACAACAAATGCATTTTTCACTTAAACCAATTTAACCCAAGTCCTAGAAATTTGCGTAAGTTATATTTTCAATCTTACCAAATTAGGCCAAACCCATTTTAACAAATTAAATGATTACTTGAATTAAATTAACTTATATCCAAATTTAAATTAGCACCAAATTAAATAAGTAGTGATTTAAACCCGATTTTATCTTTTTATCTAAGCATGCATCTAAGGTGAATTTTGCATAAGATAAAATAAACAAATAAATCACTACGCCGCGATGTACGAGGAAAACCCCACAACGGTAAAGAACCTCGAACGACCCTAGCCTTAAGTTCACTAAGTACGAAACTTATAATTACAAGCAAGATGACTTACAACACTTGACTCGACTCCTTCAATCCCCGACGTGTCTTCTTGTAACTACCTCTGCCTAGTCAATAATCTCGAAACTCCACCGGAACCTTGGAATTCACCAATGAGACTTTACGAACACCGTCAACCACACATGGTGCCTTTCACCATGTGAGAATGCCGCAGCAAAATAACGAACTTCTTCTTTGAGGGATGTAGAAGTAAACCCAAACTCTCTTTTACGGTAGAGATAAATTCGGTGCCAAAACAAACTCTCCAATCAAGATGTATATATATATATAGATAGATAGAAACTTGGATTAAAACAAACAATTGGGTGTAAACTTGGTTTTGTTCTTTGAATAAATCAATTTGACTAACAAATACCAAGGGAACTTTTTATGAAAGAATTAAGCTCACCAAACCTCTCTAGGAGATGGAAAAAGTTCTTAGAAAAATTTTGGTCCCGAAGTTGATTTAAACTGTCAAAAGTTAATGGGGACAAAGTAGTGGGAAAGTGCCAAAAAAATGGCCAAAAGTTGTTCCCGCCGAAATCTCGTTCTAACGAACTATCTAACGAAGTTCCAATGGCAAGTCGTTGGCAAACCTCATTCGAACAAAAACTCGTTCGAATGACAATTTCGAACGAAAATCCAGAAAGCTTAAAAATTCAATTTTAGCCCATAAACTTTATTTTAAAGTTTTAAAGAAACCTTCTGGAAAAAAAACTCAGTTTTGAAATAAAAGAACACCCAATTAAAATTGTTCCAAGGTCCTATATAAACATGTAATGCATTCATACCTTAGGAGTAAACGAAACACATGTTGTTGATGTAGAAACGAGGCACAACAAACTCGGCATTTGATGAAGCTTTAATCTTGGCCACTACATCTTCAACTAACATGTCATAGGCATGGAGGATACTCACTCAATACTATCATATGACACAAATGTTTTTGTTCGAAATTGAGCCAACACTACATTAAGACTCAATTAGAAATTTGTGTCCTTACAAGATGATTTTATAAGAAGGTTGGCACACAGATCGTATAAGATAAAACAATAATCTTAGATGAAATAAGATCCAACGGTGTGTGTTGTGTATCACGTTTGTGAGTGTGAAGAAACACAGTTTTAGCGAATAAGATAATGGTAGATAGCTCACACGTGTTGCACACACACACAACAATCTCTAAGCGATTCCCAATTTGCACAAATATAAGTTTCCTACCCAATGGTCTTAAAACATCAATTTTAAAAAGTGCATTTAAATGATAAAAATTGATATTAAATACCCAATAATTTTAAAAAATTATATTAAATATTTTTAAAATACAAAAAAAATATTTTAAACACATATGATGCATACGATGTAGTGTGTCCAATAGTGTAGATTTTTTATACCTTTGGAGACCAATATGGATAGGGAAGGAATTTTAGGGACGCCAGTTAAAGTAGTCACCAATATCGAACTGTGTAGTACCATTTGGAGGATCTCAAGACTACTAAAAAAAATTTGTCTTAATACCCAAACTAGATGAAAGACCTATATGGTACGAACTTCTAATAAGCCAACTATATAGGGTGTTATAATCTCCCCCTTCGAATATTGGAGACAAAATCCCTTAGAGTACATCGAGGGTACTCATAGGCAGAAAAAAAAATCATAGACCTATTCAAATTCTAACTACATACCAATACCCTAACATATGTGATGAATGAAGTTCGATGCTTGTAAAAGAAAAACTTAAGATAGCATATTAGTCAAATTTAGAAATTGAAATCTTATAGACGGTCCCGGGATGGACTAAATCCTTCTCCACCATTTTATCTCTAATAGATAGTGGATAAATTTCAAGAGAGAGTATATAATAGAATAAACTACCAATTAAGTCATAGCAATGTGTTATATTAGGTGTCTCCTACATAAAGTAGATAAAGGAGGCTTCTTTTGTCAATTGTGAAACGACCATGACCTAGATCCTTAGAGACATACTATGAACAAGATATAAATAGGAGGATATGACAAATAGTAGTAAAAAACTAATCAGCCATAATAATTCATTTGGATTTCCTTAAAGATTCAAATCAAATATTGTCCAATGGCTTAGTAAACAGATCAGCTAGTTGTTTTACAGTTTGTAGAAATTCAATAATGAGTTCCTTAGATTCTACCAATTCACGAATAAAGTTATGTTTAATCTTAATGTGCTTGGTGCAAAAGTGCTGTACAGTATTCTTAAAGATATTGATAGCACTTTGATTATAATATAATAGAGTCAATTGATTCTCAATAATACCACAATCACACGACATTTGTTTGATAATAATTGAGCACAACGGCTACCAACAGCTATATACTCAGATTCAACAGTTAATGAAGAAATAAAATTTTATTTCTTGCTGCTCCAACCAACCAGGTTGTTCTTTACATAGTAGCAAGCACCAGAAGTGCTCTTATTATAGTCAGAACACCCTGCCCAATCAGCGTTAGTGTAATCAACTACAGAACAAGATATGTCCTTTGAGTATTGTAATATCCCTTACTTTTGAGTAATTTATTTTATATTGATTTGCCATGAGAGGTAATTATATAAAATATTGGATAATGGGGTAAATATTATTTTAAGTGAGTTAAAGGATAATGTTTACTAGATTATGCATATTTACTGTTATGTTAATGTAAATAGCATCATGTTGCGTTTTATTATGTCGTTGTTCTTTAAACGACATTTATGTTTTAAAATGAAGTTGGAACTTGAAATGATTTATATTATTTCGGATGCAAATTTAGAGGGCACGGTTAGTCCCGAAATAGTCGAGATAGTCAAAATAAGTGCCATATTGTATTTTGGGTTCCGGGCACTTTTAACAGGTTATGACTTAATTATGTAGTTACGAGTCATTTTGATGATGTATTAACATTTAAAGTTGGAAACTAATGCTAAGTGTACGACTAAGTCTTCCAACTCTCTCATTTCCATATTATATGTTCCTAAACCTAGAGAGAAAGAGAAGTGTGGAGAAAAGAAGAGGAAGAAGGAGAAGAGGAGAATTTGAATGTGGTCTTGCAAATACCGGAAGAGAATCCGATAATGCAATCTTAAGGCGAGTTTCTAACTTGAAAGTATATAATCTAAAGTGAATAAAATTGCATTTTAGTTGTGTTCTTGAGAATTTTTCCAATTATGGTTTTGATGAATTTAGTGGTTAGACTTCTCATTATGATGTTGGATTTGATATAAGTGGTCTTTAATGAGTATTGTTAGCCTAGAAATGTTTTGGGGTTCACATGAGATGATTTGGATGAGATTTGAGGAAAGAAGTATGGAATTTGGGCAAATTAGGGTTCATAACCCGTAGCCCCCAACTTGGCAAATTCGCCAGGGCGAATCGATTCGCCCCCTAGTGAATCGATTTGCTAAGAAGGGAGGCTACAAGTCTGGTGAGTCGAATCGATTCAGGTTAAGGCGGAATAGATTCGCTACCAGAGGTGAATCGATTCGGCCCTAGGGCGAATCGATTCGAAATCCTGCTGTTTTGGGGGATTTTTCTAACTTAATTTTTAGCCCTTTTCTTTTAGGCTTAGGACCTAGGAACCTTCTTTTATGAAGTAAAATCGTGTTCTAGAGTCTGATACTAGTTATGTAACTACCCTAGATTAAAAACGGAATAATTGGGCTTATTTTAGGATTATCAAATATATGATAGGGTAGTTTCTTCCTTTAGTAAGCTAGTTTGAGATTAGGAGATGTAGGATTATATAAATTTGGAATTTTAGAGATTCGGAGTGAGGCATTTTATACTAGCGATTCATAGGGATGTTGTTAACTCTCTCGAAGATGACATTGGGAATAATTGAACATTGATGTTTACAATTATAACATTAAACGATTATGGCTCCGGATAAAACATAATGCATACTTTAAAATGGGAATAACATGTGAATGACAAAATTTACATATACACACCTCTCTAAATGCTATCATAGGGGAAGTTACGCGCATGAGGTGAAGTCCCCTAGCTAGTGAATGCAGGGCGAATATAGTCCTCGCCCATAGGATCGGTTATTATGTATTGTGTGATTATTGTTCGAAGTGAGGTAATTCCAGGTGTGGTTACCACTCACTGTCGAAGGTATATGGGCCCTTCCTGACGTCACGCGATGTAGGATGCCCAGGTTGTCTTGGTGATAGGCCCTGGAAGATGATAGCTATTTAGGGAAGGATGGTCTTAGAATCGTTATAAGATGTGTAAGATAACTATTCTTATAAAAATGGGATTTTATTGTTGACAAAGCACTCTATGAAATAAATTGCTTTGGATACGTTTCCTAATGAGAAAAAGGAATGTTGAAATGAAGTTGTGTAAAAAGGAAAATGGAATCTCTTTAAGTAATCTTCTCCTGTGTAAATGAATTGTGATCATTGTCATTAATATTGCGTTAAGTTATGCTTTTAGATTCAGTAGTCAGATTTCTTATCATTATTTATGGTGAACGAAACGAGTTTATTCATGATGATTAAATCGTCCATACCTGTTATGCACTTTATTCACTTGGTGATCATATTAAACCAGGCCCTGGCCCGTTTATATCTCTTTGTTTTGCATGAATCTTATTCTTTGCCCAGGTGCTCCGCCGCAAGGATGCCCGTATTGACTTTTCTATCCTAGTGTCCTAGAGATGTAACACTTTCCGTATGTTATGGGATATTTGATTTAGACGCTTCCAACTATTTTGGATTCTAGTTACAATCAGTTACACATTCGGCCAAGTGGCCCTAGTTTTGTATTTGTATTATATAATGTGATGTTATACTTTAATACTCAGTGTAACCCTATTGTATATGTCTGTTAACCGACAGCTTATTCGGTTATTTTTGTTGTATGTGGTTGCTAATTTATTCTCCGTCTTTTATCGTATCTACCTTCTTTTCAGTGGGATTGTTTAAATGTTCTTCTTTAACTTTCAAATTAAATTTTGGCAATCCGTTTTCTAAAATAATGGGTGGTTATCTCGTTAACTTATTGTAATGCGTTGATGCTAAGAATGGACCATCGATGATTCCTGTAATTATTGGAGTATCGGGCCGGACACCTCTTATTTTAATAAGAGAGGGTGTCATAAGTACCAAATACCATACTCTAGTGTACCCTTAACATATTTAATGATTCGTTTTACACACAATAAATGGGATTCTTTGGGTTCACATTGATAGCGTGCGCAAACACAAACATCATCATAATGTCTGGTTTGGATGTAGTTAGTGTGGCCATCCCTGATCCCCGCCGCGGAGGAAAAGGATCCTTCAGGTCCCGCGTGTCCCTCTCGGGAGCGCTTCGGCCGGCGTCGTTTGAGATGTGGTGTAAAAATATAGAGAGATTCAGAGTCGCCAGTCTATTTTACTCAAAACAGACAAAAGAAAAAGGGGAAGCCACCCCGAAGGATGGCATCCAAAGACATATTGGTGCGTGCAAAACCAAAATGATTCGAGAAGGGTTTGGAGGCTTAGTTACGAAATGGAAAGGTGTTAGGCGCCCATTCTGCCCTTTCGGTCTCACATGGATATTTGCTATTTTCCTTTATGTTTCCCCCATGATGTGTGTGCATGTGTATATATAGAATGGAGGTAGGAATCCTCGACTTGTATCATGGAAAAGATAAAGCGAGTCATCCGTAGGAAGATATAAGAATAATAATACAAAGTAAGATTTACACGATTACCCCTACGTTAATCGTTATAAGGGAAAGATAACGCGTATGGAGTAATACGTCACTAAGAACAACTATATATATAATATAAGAAAAATGGATTTAGAGAAAATAGAAAATAAGAGAAAAGGTGAGAAAAGGACTCGAGTCTCGGGTTTTACCCGGAGACGCCTACGTAGCCTATAAAGGCATCAAAGTCCACGTAGTTCGTATACAAAATGAGGGGTGGGGTTTATCCCATAAATCCAAATGGGGAATCTCTTATTTGTAAGTGTGTGTGTGTGTGTGTAGAAAAAGGTGTTTTAGTTGTGAGAAAAGTGTGGAAAAGTGTGAGAATTCCTACTTGGAATTTATGAGCAAACCCTCTTTTTCTTGTTTTTTGGGTTTTATGAAAATAAAAGAGGTACAATAATACTAAATAAAAAGTATATTAGGATGTGTGAGATGAGATAATAAAAAGCTAAATAAGAACACAAGTTATGGGAATTTAAGAGAATTCAAGAGAGATTTTGAGAAAGTTGGACCTTCTTGAAGATCTTGAGTGTTGAATAGCAGCCCTTGAGCTTGTATGATGATGGAGAGTGGTTAATTCACCAAGTTTGATGAAAATGATGATGAAAAGTGGAAGTAAAAAAGGGATTTGGGAGTTGAAATCACGCTACCTTCGAGAGAGGTTTCTGGGATTCGTTGAGAGAGATTTTTATCAGATCTGGGCTCCCCCTGCAAATGAGGTGAAGGCCTCCTTTTATAGGCCCAGATGAGTGTCGATCGGCATAGACATATTCCTGCCTATCGGCAGGTGCCGATAGGTAGGGTCTGGAACCTGCCATTTGGTACTGCGCTTCAGGCTTTTTCGAAAAATCGACCGCCGAAGGCAAACCGTTGGTCAGAATCTCACACGGGGCATACCATTGGAAAACTAATTCAGAGACTTTTGAAAGTCCTTTGGATCGCTCCTGGGTTCGGGAGTTGACTTTCGGTCAAATATGGCTCGGAAGCATTTATCGATCCATTGGACGGGGAATCGCTCGGGCACAAACGGATCGTTCATCCGCATGGTAAGTCCGAATTGCACACGGGTCAAACCGTTGGAAAGGTTAGGAGATTTAATTCGACATTCTAAAGAGTTTGACCCAGTTTGGAGAGTTGACTTTGGTCAACCGGGCCTGAGAAGCACTCGGTGACCTCCCGGAGTCAAACGGATCTTTCGTCCGCATGGAAAGACGGAATCGAGCATGGGATGGACCATTCGAAAGGGTATTCAGTGCCCGTAGAAGATTCATTCAGCCTCGATCGAGCTGAAGAGTTGACTTAGGTCAAATAGAGCCCGGGAGCGCCCGTTGGCCTCTAGGTCAGGTTTCGGACGCAAACGGATCATTCGTTCGCATGGTAAGTCGGAATCGTGCACGGGGTGGACCGTTGGAAAGGGTATTCAGTGCCCTTTGAAGATTCATTGAGTATCGATCGAGATGAGGAGTTTGACTTTTGGGTCAAACTGAGCCGGGGAGTGCCCGATGGCCTTCAGGTCGGTACTCGGGATGTGACCTAGGTTTACAGTGATAAAGGGAGGTACTAAGGACCTAAGGAGAGTTAAGGGGTAACATAATGGGGTGTCTACAGTTAGATATAACAAACTGCCTATCATGCTTCTATACAAGGTAGGATCAACATTTTTCCCATTTTTATCTTTAGATATCTTAGATGTGGTGCTCATGGGAGTGCGTGCAATCTTATCAAGCTAAATTTCTTAAATAACTCATTTGCGTATTTGGTTTGAGAAATAAAGAGGCCATCACTAAATTGTTTAACTTGCAAACCTAAAAAGTATTGTAACTCCCCCATGAGTGACATTTGGAACTCTCCATGCATTATTTTAGAAAAATCATCAATTTGTGCTAGGGAAGTGGAACTAAAAATGATGTCATCTACATAAATTCGTGCAATCAAAACCTCATTGTTTATTTTACGAATAAGTACAATATGGTCATTGCCACCACGCTCAAACCCTTTATTGACTAAAAAGTTTGAGAGGCATTCGTACCAGGCCCTGAGGGCTTGCTTTATGCATATAAATCCTTCTTCAATCGAAAGACATGATTCAGGTGAGATGGATCAATAAAACCTTATGCCTATTCTATGTATATCTCCTCATCTAGAATACCATTCAAAAAGACGGATTTAACATCCATTTGAAAAAAGTTTGAATTATAAATGACACGCTACTGCAAGGAGGAGATGAACATACTCGAGCCTTCTTACTGGGTAAAAAGTCTCATCAAAGTTTATTCCCTCTGTTTTAAAATATCCTTGCACTTCTAGCCTTGCCTTATTACTAGTGATTACCCCAGATTCATCCATTTTATTTTTGAAAACACAATGGGTACTAGTAACCTTTTTATTTTTTAGTTGCATAACAAGATACCAAACATCATGACTCTTAGATTGGGTTAATTCATCTTGCATAGAATCAATCCAGTAAGCATCATTGAGGGCATCATTTACATTTTTTGGTTCTACTTAAGAAATAAAGCAGGAAAAGTTATCCACATTTTAAAGCTGTGATCTTGTTCTCACAGGCTCCTTAAGGTTACCAACTACCTTATCTGGAGGATGGTCTTTAGAAACCCAAGTTGGCACTATAGGGACTTCAGTTGGCAGTGGGTCAGTTATTTGAGGAGGATCTATTTTGAAAACGTTATCTGACTCATCCAAATTAATTGATATAGTACCAACACTCCTAGTGGAAGTGGCATTAATAATTACATTGATATATTCCATTAGGATTTTAGTACGTAAATTGTAGATGCGATATGCTCTACTATTTAGGTAATAGCCCAGAAAAATTAATTTATCACCTCGGGTGTCAAATTTTGAAAGGTGTTCCCTACCTTTACAGACATGTCAGACACTCCCGAAGGTTTTTAAGTATTTCAAATTAGGTATTTTATTGTACCATGGTTTATATGAAGTCTCTTTGGTATTCTTCCTAAGGTATACACAGTTAATAATATGACACGCTATCTAGACTACCTCAACCTAAAAGTATTTTGGCAACCCTTTAGCATTTAACATGACCCGAGCCATCTCTTAGATTATTCAGTTTTTCCTCTCATCAATACCATTTTGCTGCGGAGTTTTAGTAGCATTGAACTCATGTTGATATCCATTACTAAAATAATATTCTACTACTCTAGTCTCCTTGAATTCTCCACCTTTGTCACTTGTAATAAGTGATACTTGGGTATCCTTTTCATTTTCTATTTTCAAAAAGATTTTAAGAAATTATTAAAATGTATCTGATGTGTTTTTTATAAAAGAAGCCCAAGTATACAGTGTAAAGTCATCCACAATGACAAGAATATAACTGTTGCCATAAAATCTCACAGTGCGGGAAAGACCCATAAGGTCCACGTGGAGAAGTTTCGGAGGTTTTAATGTTATTATATCATTAACCTTCTTATGAGGCGCTTTACTTATCTTTCCCACTTGACAGGGACCACATATAATATTTAAAGAAAATTTTATTTCGGGTAAACCTTTAACCAACTCATGGGAGCTCAATTTGCATAGGTTATCAAAATTAGTATGACCCAATCTATTATTCCACATCAGAGTCATCTAATCTTGTTAACCTAAAGGACTTATTACTGGGAATAACTATGTAATAGTTATTACGAGTTCTATTTTTCGTAAGAATACAGTTACCATATTTGTTCAAAATTTTATATTCAGTTTCAAAAATTGTGTGATTAGAATCACAAAATTGAGATATACTCAGTTGATTAAACTTTAAGCCTTTCACTAACAGAATGTCATTAAGGATAGGAAGACCCTCTTTTTGAGGTGTCCTTTTACTAATGATCTTAGATGAGACTCCATCACTAAATAGGACATTACCTCGTAAGAAGTTAGTCATGTTTGTCAGTTTAGTCTCGTCCCCGATCATGTGTTTCGAACACCCATAATCAAGGTACCATCCAATGGAGATGCTTTCAGCCTTAAAGGCGGTTATAACAACATTGCGCCATAGTTGGGGTAACAAGTCATCTTTTCTAACCCAAATGGCCCAAGTGTTTAAATGTTTTTGGGCCTTTGATTTAAAAAAGGTTTGGGGGGGTCTCCTTAGAGACTTTTTTTTAGTGCGAGACCTCTTTCTTTTCTTTCTAAATTTAGAGTTTTTATTAGTCGTCTTTGGGAAAACATATGTATTGCGTCTATTCCTAGAATAGTTAAACTTACTGTACACTGGAATATATAGATGCTTTTGAAAACATTCAGCAAGAGAGTGATGATAAACATCACAATAGCCACAGTATTGATGTAAGGTTGGATTAACTCTATCTTCTAAACCTTTAAAATAGGTTTAGACGCATTTTGAAAATGAGGTTCAACTGCAAAAATGAGTTTTGCCTAAATTATCTAATGGGGGGCAAACATACTTCGCTTTACTATCAGGCATCCTTTTGTTATTAGGCATCTTCTCTGGACGACATATAGTCTTAGTGTCTTGTGAGACTAGTTTTTTCAGAACTTTTTTATGATATTTTTCAAATTCTTTGGTAAAGTCCCAGAAGAAACAAAGACATGTGTGATTACATTTTGATTAAAAGCCTTTGTTCCTTTAGTTTTTTTGTCAAATCCAAGGCCAGTTTTATCGTCTAAGTTTATTTTGCTATAACTGATTATTTTATCATCTGCTTTCGCATTCGTCTCAAATAAAGACAGTTCTTGAAAATAGTTGAGACTTTTTGTTTAGATCTTTGCAATTCTGAAAAGTAGACTTGTATCTTTCTTCTAAAATAGAGTTTTTCTCAGAAAGTTCATTGATTTTTAAAACGTAGTTTTTAGTTTCAGTATCATGAGCAACATATTGACTAGTATAGTCCTCAACATTCTGCCTAATAGTCTTACTTAAGTTCTAAATACATTCAGTCAATTGTTTAATCATTTTCTCAAGTTTATAACTCTTCTTTAGAGTCTTAGTATATAGTTATTGAATATCAAGTAAGTCATCATCATCAAACTCACAAAGTGAAGTGTGTGGGTTATTTCCTAACGGTTCAATTTTAGGTTTGGAACACACAAAATAGTCACACTTTTCTAACAGTGTTGCGTGTAATAGGGACGGTGGTGTGTTCTATAACTATATGAACATAAAATAACTCACACACACTTAATACAAACTATCCTTAAAATTCAGGTCATTTTCTAAATACTTAGATCTTAAACTAATAATATTAGACAGTTAAGAATACTAGATCTGGTTATATCTTTTGAAAAAATAGATCAATGAATTGTATTTACACAAAAAATATATTTCACAAATCATAAAATTAGTATTAAAATAAACTATATCTTAACGTCTAAATGAATTTCTAATATTTAAAGTTTCAGATCGAGAAACTTTGTGGATCTAAAAGTATTTTAAAATATGTAACAAACAAAATCAGTTTTCTTAAAAAGATGTTTGCGAAATAAATTATAACTGATATAAAGGCATATCTAATGAAAAAGTGTGTGAAATGTATCACATATGTTAGATTCTTGATTTTGTGTAAAAAATCAAGTCTCTAACAATAGTGAGGATTATTTAGAGGAGAAACAAATCTAAAGGAGTTTAATATAATCTAAACTCGAACTCTCAAAAACTCAACTCTTATATTTTGAAAATCCTAACAAAATTGATAGAATATACTTTTTGGTTTTTGAAAAATGTTTAAGAGAAAAACATTTGTAAAAAATTTATACACTCAGTTTTGAACGAAATATTTTCTCTCAAATCTCTCTCTAAACTATCCTCTCTCTCTCTCTCTCTCTCTCTCTCTCTCTCTCTCTCTCTCTCTCTCTCTCTCTCTCTCTCTTCTCTCTTTTAAAATGAATAAAAGTTCAAAAAATTTGAAACAAAGAGGGTTTATATAGTAAGGTGAGAAAGTTATGGAAACCGACGATCGAATGAACGACTATAATGGATTGTACCGGATTGGCTTAGTTCTAATGGTCAAGAATATGAAGCATCTAAGGTAAGCTTTACAGCTTATAATCGGTCACAGGTAACAATAGATGATTGGGTAACAAGGTTGGCACACGGATCGTATGAGATTGAATAATAACCTTGGATGAAATAAGATCCAACACTGTATGTTGTGTATCGCGTTTGTGAGTGTGAAGAAACAAAATTTCAGCTAATAAGATAATGACAGATAACACACACGTGTTGCACACACACATGGCAATCAATAAGTGGTGTGGTTCCTAATTTATACAAATATAATTTTCCTCCCCAAAGGTTTTAAAATATCAATTTTATAAAAGTTCATTTAAATGATAAAAATTGATTTCAAATACCAGATAATTTCAAAAAATTATTTTAAATATTTTAAAGAATACAAAAAAATCATTTTAAATGCATATGATGCATATGGTGTAGTGTGTCCTATAGTGTTGATTTTTTTATACTTTTAGAGCCCAAGATGGATAGGTAAGGGATTTTAGGGTTGCTAGTTGAAGTAGTCACCAATCTTGAACTATGTAATACCATTTGGAGGAGCTCAAGACAACTAAAAATATTTTGTCTTGATATCCAAACTAGATTAAAGACCTATATGGTACAAACTCCAAATAAATCAACCATATAGGGTGTTTCACTCGGGGTAGTGAAAAGAATATCTCCATCCGAGAATTTTAAGATCCATACATTGACTTATTTAATGGGGCGCCGATCTGCTAGGTAATAAAAAAAATACGCTTCCTTTGATAGTCTTTTACATGGATTAGACATGTTGAATTAGGCTAGCAGTAGAAACCATTGGGTCATGCAGCTTAACAAAGTAGGTTTCTTCAGTAAATATTTTATGGGATCCATTTAGGACACCAGTTTAATAACGAATGCAAGCATATAGTATCAGAGTTTTTAAGTAACTCAAACAAAGGTAATTCATGCTTTTCCAATGTAGTGTAGTTCACGTCATATACTGCCAGATTTTGACTAACGCGATAAATGGCTCTCTTTTTGCACGACTCTTCGATGTATTGGCCTAGCATAGCTGTAACGCCCCGACCCAAATTTATGGATTACCCGTGGTCAACCCGATCTTACCTGAGTGTTAAGTGTGAAGTGCGATTAAAAAACCTAAATGTTATTGCTAGTCCAATTTTATTTAATTAACAATTCACTTGTTTAGCTCGCGATTCTAAATTAAATCAAACTACGTGAGGAACCCGTGGGAAGCATCCCCGAAATCCAAGCATACAGTGCTCTAATGTAAAATAAAAGAATACTTACTTGAGTAACGGTCTCAAAATACAGATTTGCAAACAACCTATCTAACGGAGATAAGGGAATGACCCGAATGCCTAGTGGAAAAATACAACAATAGAATATAAAATTTAACGACAGAAAAGAGACTCTAACACATTTATCTATGTGCACATGCAATTATTTCACACACACACACACACACACACACACACACACACACACACATATATATATATATATATATATATATATCAACGCATGAAACCGTTTTATTCCAAAACATTACTTATTCAGATTGATTTCCCATAACCTTATAAAGGAACCCCTTTTTACTTGACTTGGTATTAATTTTTTGATTTAACACACCCGGTTAAATACTTTAAACAAGTACCCCCTATTCTAGGAAAAAAAACACCTATTTTATTGAAATTTCCTTCACTCACACCAAATTTACTTTAGTATTTTTTTTTAAAACCAGCTTTTAATGCACGCATGCACTGTGTTAGAAAATTCTTCTTTTTCATTGAAACCTTTCATAAACACGATCTTGGGTTAATTAAGGGCTAAACCACCTTAGGTTACTTAATTACCCAATAGATCACTTCACCTTACCGCCTCTTTTATTTCATGGATATTAGTCAATTTCTCTGTTTACTTGTCCATATTATCTTTCAACCGGAACATATATTAATTACATTCAAGTTAGATTATCTTTTCTTATATTCATAACACAACCCATTTCTCAACACGTTCCACCTTTCATTATCTTTTCTCGGAATTTTCTAAATGTCTGCATACTTTAATGGGATCTACACCACCGGCTATGCTACCATATACTCTGGCCAATGATTTTGGGGCTTTTACCTCAGGGCTCCGGGTCCTTCTTAATTATTTTCAGGGCCATCCGAGTACATATTAATGTGCTTTAATATTTTTTGAATGTCCACATTATTCCACTTTTTACCGACCGAAGCCAAATCTCGAGGATTTCACCCCACCTTGTGTTACACTTTAAAAATTACTATTTCTTGTCCTTTGCACACTTGAGTTGATTTTATCTCAAAAATCGCTTTCGTTTAGGACTATTTGTGTATAGCATTTTTAACATTTTTATTTCATATAAATGTTAAAAATTTTGTAAAATTGCCATTTTACTCATTTATTTCCAAACTTGCATTTTCCTCCATTGTTACAAGTGTTATTTTCCCAAAACATTACTAAGTTATACATATCAACTTCTCAAATGTTTTTACTTATTAACATTCATTTCACATTTTGGAGTTAACACCCTTTTTAAGTTGAAAATGTCTTTATTTCATTACTTTCTTTACTAATAAACCCTTTGGCATTTTGAAGACTACTTTACAAGAAAATATCGTTTTCCCTTAGGTTCACATATAATCTTAAAATACCCACTTATCATAATTTCTATACCTTTTAACATACTTTAAGGACTGAAATTTTTATTTTCTTTATTTCATGTTAACCTTCATTAAACTTGCTTATATGCTCATAATCAAAATACTGCAAGTTTATATACATGGGGAGATGGATTTTAAGTCAAAAATCCAATTAAATAGGTCCAACGCGTGGCTCATTCTAGAAATTTCATAATATTTTCATAAACATGCTTTTCAAGCTCAAAGGCATTTTTGTTTCTTCAAAACTTGGGTAAATGTTTAGTTATATAAAAATCCAAATTTCTATAAGAAAATCTTGAGACATTTGTTCATAATATATTTTTAACAGTAGAAATATCATTTCAAACATTTTATTCCATAAAATGCTCAAATATCAAGATTTCTTGAACTATATCATTTTTCTCAAAACTCTTGGAATCTTTTATAAACTATTTTTCACAAATCCATAAGAAATAACTTTCTTAAATCATATATGCATCCTACTCTCACAACCTGTAACTATAAAATAAATGCCATGGAAAAATAGAGTTCTTAAGCTAAGATTAGAGTTTCCCACCCCAAAGGAAGATTCAACAATGGTGGATGAAGTGTAGAAGAAGATGGCAACCTCCTATTTACTAAGGTGATCTTAAAGACGTTGCCTAGCTCCATAAATCTTTCTCCATGAAACCTCCATGAAATACTGAGAGTGTGATATCTTGATCTTAATGGATAATTTCTATAATTATTAAGTATCCAAAACACACAAGTCCAAATTTTATCTTACTTACCCTAAATAAGCAACTAGGTGACACAAGAGATAAAATTAATGCATGTAAACGCGATAAGGAAATTTAAGAAAAAAAATCCTTTCGGGTAAAACCATTTTTTTCTTTTAGCACTTTAGAGAGTTTATAAGACTATAGACGTGCAGGCTACTTGATAACCATCACAAGTATAATGATTAGTGCTTAGAAAACCTCTAATGAATACGGCTCCGTTTAGAGTTGTCCACACGTATCCCATCACGCTCGGTATCCATCGATCAGTCTTTGTCATCAGCAGTGAAATCCAAAAGAGTTGTGTGCAATAGGTTGAAATAAATCTCGGTATCCACGCTCGAGAATCACAAGATCATTCGTGAATAAATATCTCCAAAAGATTTTTGTGTAAGATAAAAGCTTTAGGGTTTAAACTTGATTCGCTCAAATATATTCTAGAGATGATGATTTGTGAATCAAAAAGGTTTTTCTCAAAACAAAAGGTTGAAATATTTTACAAAGGATATGCATAAACAGTTCTGGAAAAAGCCTTAATGAAATCAAACACGAATTTCGAGGCGGTTATGTCGTTCGAATGAAATCATAGGCTCATTTGAATGAGAAAAGGTGCTCGTTTGAATGACAACCAAATCTCATTTGAACTAGCTTTAAAAGATCTTTGAACGAGCTGAAACAGTACGCCCTCGTGAGATATTCGATTAAAGAACCCTTGAAATGACTACTTCTAACGAGATGAAAATCTCATTTGAACGAGATCCGTATCTTGTTTAAACGAGATGCATGTATAAAAATTATTTTTAAATAAGGAAAAACTGCCTTGAGTTTTAAAGAAAAAAATCCTATTTACGATTTTAATAAAAATGAACATCCCAAAATAAATTCAATGAACGAATTTAAACTTAATATCATTATACCTTCATAGAATGGAGATGCTTGAACGTTGGAGATATTTGATCTTCTTACTTCGTATCGGCTCTAATCAAACAGTAGCGGGATATGCCAAGAAAACTAATATAAGCCTAAGCTATGAGCAAGTGATTGAAATCGTGCTCTTATAAATCCCCCCCTTTTTGGCTATTCCGGTGCAAATATAAAACCGAAATCCAAATTACAAAATAATCCCTTAAGATGAATACAATATCCTAATACCCTCCCAAACCCTAAAATGGATAGGTGCAAGATAAAGTTGTAATTGAATCAAATATCTCAAATCTTCATTTTTCATTGTCTTCTTTTGAGTACTTTATCTTCATCGAGCGTAATCCAAATATGATGTTACAAAATACCTACACACATCAAACAAAGAGAATACATCGTGTTGCATCGAGTTTGAAATATATTACATAAAATGCATAAAGAAATGAAAATTATCCCTCGTAATTTGTTCTCCCCCTTTTATTTTGTCATAAATAGACAAGGAGTAAAACTGATCACGAAATATGTAGGGAATATCACTAAGCATAACATGATATCATCAAAAAAAGGAAAGAATGAATAATCATGCTATGATAATATAAAAAGATATCACCAATTCTTTTTTATTTTTCAAGTGAAGATATTTTCACAAAAACTACACACCATGGAGAAACACAAAAATAACCAAATCATGGAAGCAAAATGTAAGGGTGTGAACAAATTCTATAGGTTAATCAACATAGGCAAACATAACATATGTGCATGCAGGAATGAGACACTACTAACGCGAGATCTCAAAGTCTACCTTAGGTGTAAAAATAGTGAACTCAAGTGAAATCGACTCAACCTATTTAACAAATCAAGGTCGTGAGTGATTTTGACACCAATAATGCCCAAAACTATGTAGTGTTTTTATGACAATTTTTTAGGACGGGCAAACCCGTTGATATTCGACTAAACTCCCTCAAAATTCACATATTAAATTTTTTTTCTCTCAAATCTCTTTGTTTTGAATAAATAAATGCTCATATGTAGCGAAGCATCAATGTTAAATGAAATTGGCCAGGCACTTTACATATTTCTCTTTTTATGTGCCTTTAATCTTTTAGTCTCTTTTCTATTTGCAAATGGTGGATATTCACGCTAAGTCAACCTATCTTTCGTAGCCCAATTCCATTGCTTTAAAAATTACACATTTATCGGAGATATGATTTTTAATTTTTTCAATTCGGACAATGGTTCTTACAAGCACTACTTTCACTATCTCATTTTATCGCATTTGGTTCGATTTGAAAGTAGGATTAAGATAAAAACACTCTAGCCGACACGTGAAAGCTAAGTGCAATACTTAAATAAGTTTGTGCTCATGTACATTAAAGGTGACAAGGATTCAAATATGTAGCAATAAGTCATCATATCACATATTAAGGAATCCACACATTATAAAACACAAAAAATGAAATGTTGTCATGTCTCAAAACACTACAAAATAGCCACATGGATATGGAATCAATGGGTGACTCGAACATCTTTGATGTTCATCCACATATGGTGTAAAAAATACAAAACTCTTTTTGAATTTTGCAAAAAATTTATCTTTTTGGCTTTTTCACTTTTTTTAAAAAGAAATCAAAAATCTTTTTGTACTTTTTCCAAAAAATTTCAAGAAAGACAAAAATATTTTTGGATTTTTTGAAAACTATATCAAAATGGGAAAAGATAAATACAAGGGTAGTACACACTAGCAATAGGCATGTAAAATATGAACATTAAAAGCATCATGCGCTAGCAAACAAATCTAAACCTCAATCGTTAGGCCCGGAGGAGTTCTCCAAAGGAGATGACATCCTATGAAAAACCTCCATAAAATCTTGTGAAGTTTTTACCAAATACTCTACTTGCTCTCGAAAACTCTCAAAATCTCTCATGCGATGTGTGGAAGCATGCGGAGTAACATGTATGGGAGTGTATGTGGGAACAAGTGTAGTAGCATATCATGGAAGATACCTATAAGACACACTACCCAACTTAAAACAAAACTCTTTAAGGTGTCCTATTTGCGTGAAATGGGAACAAACATAAACGGGCTTAGGACCACCTTTCTCAAAAGGTCTAGGACATGTTCTCCTACATGGAATTGGACGCCTAGGTGGGTTAGCTCTAGGGCTATAAGGATCTAAAACAAACTCGAGAACCAGCTGAGGTGTAACATGAGAAGTGGACGCACCGTCATAACCTATTTCTAGCCTCTCAATATTACCCAAAGTGGAACCGAGGAGCATCTTTCCTACCTTCTTAGATGTATCCTTTAAGAAACCTTGACCTCCCGAGCACGTTTGATATCTCTCTCAAATTGGCATATAAAGGATTCAAGTTTCTCGCGAGTCTCCAATGAATATTAAAAAATCTCCCGTAAGACTAGCCATAATGTTGGTCAATTCACTCTTTTCTGTAACACCCCGTATTTTTAATTAATTAATTAGAATATTCGAGAAAATTAAATTTTTGGATTTAAGATTTTTTATTAGTTAAATATGTTGGTTTTAATATTAGAAGAATAAAACTTCAATCGGAATTGAAATCGGATTTAAAATGGATTTTTAATTAAGTTTTTAATTATTATTGCCTTATAGGCATTTTGTGGGGGAACTGTCGCCAGAGGAATCGATCAATCGACTATGCCCATATTTGAGTCGGCGTATTTTTTTTTTAGAGTTGGGGGCTTTACAAATTTCTATCTTTTTCCCTTATAAAAATAAGTCATGGGTGGACCTTTAAACCACTTTTTCACAAACACAAAAATTCATAATACATATTTTATTTCCTCTCCTCTCTATATAAACCCTAGCCCCTATTTTATTCAATGTTCAACCTTAGATTTTGAGGCCTATTTGGGGTTATCTCGTGTTGGGGGTAGAATGTGATTGGATTATTTTCGCGAGAGGAACGTGATGGTGCGATCAGATTTAGAGGCTAAAATTATGTGGTGATTCAAGTGATAATTTTGAGGTACGGGACTTACACAATATGCTCCCAAATTCTCTCGAGAGTATTCCGTTTGTATTCTGTGTCGATTGCACTCATATTAAATTTTGATTCATTTGAAATCTGACATAATTATTGGAATCTAAATTTTGATTCATTGTGAAATATTATATTATTGATTTGAGCATAGTGTCACGAGATTTTAATATGGCACAGAGAATGGGCACCCAACAATAGGGGAGGTGAGATGAGGCCTGGTGACTTTGAGATGCCTAGGGGAGGTGAGGTGATGCCTGATGACCCAGTGATGTGTTGTTGAGAAATTAATATCGATATAATGCTTGAGTATTGCATCTCATTTGTATATGTACATTCGTATTGTTGCAATTTATTCACCGTGCTAATTATTATTGACCATTTATTCCTGTCATATTGTGTACTTTCTCGTATTTATTTTAGTGGCAGGCTAGTGTGGATTGGGATGCTATGGACTATTTTGGAGAAATATTTTAGAGCTTGGCTTCGAAGATTTATTTTTAATGTATAATTAGTGGTGTAATTTTAGTTGGAGAATTTTATATTTGAGGGACGTCATTGTAATCATTATTGTGGAAATAGAAGAATTGTGGTTTTGTTATATTTAAATCGTGGAAATTAGATGCTCTATACTTATTGTTGATGGATTTAGTTTAGTTTTATCATAGTAGCACGCCGTGTGTCCTCTCGGGCGCGCGGGGTGTTACGTTTTCCCAATCTAAGACGATCAATTGCTCACATAAAGAAACCTTTACATTCTTAAGTTGACTTGCCGATGCCTTACACAAAATTTTCACCTATCTCTCCAAATCTAACACCCTAAGAGACAAATTTTATTCAACTTTTTTGTTTTCAAAGTTTGGCATAAAGATCACTAAAAGCTTTTGGGATATCCCATTATTCCTTACTTGTAATCTCATCCTCACTCTCACTCGAATGGCTCGAAACATCATCGAGGCTTTCACGTTTACATATGTCCTCAATTAGGAGTACTCACATGAAAAGCTATGAAAGCAACGCACTTTTCATGTGGTGATTTTCCCCCTGAATCAACCGACTAGATGTCACTATCGATAAGAGTGAATTTATTTGCAATCTCCTTACCCTTTCTCTTTAGCCTAATGGGACACTCATGTGCCTTGTGCCCTTTTTCCATGCACTAATAACACCTTATCTCTTCCTCTTTCTCACTGATATCCTTGACCACATCTTTGTTGTTATTTTTCTCAATAATCTTTTTATTGGAAGAATTATTTTTGGAAAATTTGAGAAACTTTTTAAAAAGTTTCGTAAACAAGGCCAATTCATCAATATTAAAATCTCCCTCAGATTTATACTCATAAATTCTCTCTTTTTCCTTCTTTTTAGCTTTAGTCTTTAAAGATACCCCTATAAACTTAGGTTTAATGGTTTTAGGGAACATATCAATCTCATAAGTCGGAAGGTCTTCTATGAGTTCTTCTAACCTAAGAGTGTCTAAAATCCCTACAGAGTTAAGCACGGTGACCTTAGGAATAAAGTGGGAAGGGAGTGACCTCAAAAAAAAATTAACGACGCTCGTCTCTGGAATTTTCTCACCCAAATTAAAACTAGTGTTTACAATGTCTAACAACCTAGCATAAAATTCATCTAAACTCTCGGACTCTAACATAGTAATGGTCTCGAACTGGGTGGTCAAATTTTGAAGCTTAGACGATTTGATAGCATTAGTACCCTCATGTGTCAACTCGAGGATATCCTATGCTTCCTTAGACGTAGTGCACGTCATGATACGTTGGAACTCATTAGGGGTAATGGCTCCAGAAATAGCACTAAGGCCGCAGGAGTTGTAGGTACTCCACTTAAACTCATCATCAGGCCCGAAAGAGACGAGTTTAGGATTTATGATATTATCAACCGTGATCGTGGGAGTAGTCCACCCTCTTTCACAAACTAACCAGACTCGTTAATTTATGTCTTTCAAGACAGACCTCATCATATCCTTCTAGTATGCATAATTAGTACCATCAAAGATGGGCACTCGATTATACAAATTCTCCATTAAAATCAAAATTTTCAAAGATCAATAATTTTCAGAAAAATTGATATCTAGAGAAAAATATTTTACGAAAATGATCACACGGTAAATTTATGCAATAGTCTCTAATACCAATTTTATAGTATGCCATCTCGATCTTAATGGATAATTTCTATAATTAAGTGTCCGGCACACACAAGTCCAAATTTGATATCAATTACCCTAAACAACAACTAGGTGACACAGTGGATAAAATTAAATCATGCAAACACGATAAGGCAATTTAAGAAAAACACCTTTCGGGTAAAACCTTTTTTTTCATTCAACACTTTAGAGAGTTTACAAGACTATCGACTTACAAACTACTTGATAACCATCATAAGTATAATGCGTAGTGCCTAGCAAATCACTAAAGCATACCGCTCCGTCTAGAGTCATCCACATGCGGCATACCATGCTCGATATCCACCGATCACCCTTTGTCGTCATCAGCGAATTCTCTCGAGAATCATAAGATCAGTTGTTAAGAAATCTTTCCATAAGAGTTGTATGCAAGATACAAGCTTTAGGGTTTAAACTTGATTCACTCAAACATATTATGGGGATGATAATTTGTGAATGAAAAAGGTTTTTATATAAAGATAGAAAACTTTTGTAAAGGATATGCAGAAACAGTTTTGGCAAAAGTCTTAACAAAATAAAAAAACGAAATAGGTATTTATAAGATAAACACGAATTTCGAGGCAGAGGCGGTGTTCGAATGAAATCATAGGCTCATTTGAATGATAAAAGGTTCGTGTTTGAATGACAGCTAGGTCGTTTGAACGATAACCAAAATCTCGTTTGAACGAGCTTCAAACGAGCTTTGAACGAGCTAAAACAGTACGCCCTTGTGAGATGTTCGATTGAAGAACCCTTCAAATGACTACTTCTAACGAGATGCAAATCTTGTTTGAACAAGATTACAATCTCATTTGAACGAGATACATGTAAATAAATTATTTTTAAATAAAGAAAAACTACCTCGAGTTTAAAAGAAAAAATCGTTTTTCCAGTTTTAATAAAAATGAACATCCCAAAACAAATTCAAGGAACAAATTTAAACTTAATAGCATTATACCTTCATAAAATGGGGATGCTTGAACGTTGGAGATGTTGGATCTTCAAACTTCGTATCAACTCTAATCAAACGATAGCGGAATATGCCAAAAAAACTAATACAAGCCTAAGCTATGAGCAAGTGATTAAAATCTTGCTCTTACAAAGACTCCCTTCAAGCTCCATAATTTATTCTACATTATTCTTCAAAAATCCCTAACATCTCCATGGGTTTATAATTTTGTCAAAAAATGGTTTTGGTGGGTTTTAGAAGCTTAAATATGGTGGAAAAGGGTTAGACTATAGTGGTTTTGGGTGGAGGGATAATGGTGCTAGGGTGGTGTGTGGTGGTTAGTGGAGGAAGAGATCCAAGAGTTAGAGAGGGAGATAGGCCAAATCTGATGGAAAAGCCCCAAATGAGTCAAAGCCTCATTTAATTACTCCAAAAATCTTAAGGGTTAAATCCCACAAATTCCCCTAACTTAACCCTTTATCCAATGGTCAATCAAGTCTTTATCCCACGTTTTGATATGAGCCCCTAAGAGCTCGATACTTCATCCAATCTGACGATCCACACATGAGAGCATATTAAAATGTGTAAAATTTTCAAATTTTTATCCAGTCATTCGGATGACAGTGGGCCTCGTTCAAACGAGATACCCTATCTTTCGAACGAGAAATCTAATGAGGTACTAACAAGGTGAATTCATAGGGTTAAAAGGTATGTGGAAACATCCCTTCATTCTAACGATGGTGTACCTCGTTCTAACGTTGGCCTTCCAACGAGATTCTAGAGAGCAAGGAAAATCGAGCATTTCTTAGTTGTTAAAAGGTCATTCAAATGATTCATTATAACGACAATGACTTTCATTAGAACGATTGTAAAAATTCTCAATATCAACTTTAGGCCATAAAAACTCCAATCTAATTGCGTCAGGGCCACTAAATTACCTAAATTTGATTTATGATCCACCTTACCAAGTCTAAAGCCCAAATGGGTCATACCTAGTCACCAAATTATACAGGCATGCTTAAAACCACTAGATGGGTGATACACACCTATTAGCTTTATCCGTGATGCTTATGTATCTGAGGAGAGGTAGATCAAGATATTGTGACATAAGCATCGGTGGTTGGGTAAGATATCACTTGATTTTATTAAAGGATTATTGACATAACTCATTCCATAACTTAATTAAATCCTTTCAGAGAATCTTAAAGATAGCTTTACAAATTGAGGTGAGTTGGCTAATGCATCTACTGATGTACTCGAGTTTACCCTAGAAATCGCGCATTTCTTTCTCTATTCAAGGTTGTGGCATTTTGAGGACTTCTTTGGGTTTGGTAGGTTCCATTTCAATTCCCTTTTTGCTGACCATAAAGCCTAGGAGTTTCCACTTGATGACACGAAAGACACATTTTTGTGTATTGAGGAGCATTTGGTATTTTTGCATCCGTTCAAAAAAATTCTCAAGGTAGGGATGTGACCTTCCCGAGTTTTGGACTTGATGGTCATGTTGTTAACATAGACTTAGACTTTATTATGTATGAGATTTTGTATAATAGTTGTGGACAATCTTTAGTATGTAGCCTGGACATTTTTTAGATTGAAAGAATAATTGTGTAGCAAAAGGTCCCCCATGAGGGTAGTAAAAGCAATTTTCCTTTAATGATCGAGATGCATATTGATTAAATTATACCCAGATAATCCATTGACGGATGACTTAAGGGTGTGATTTGCAGTGTTATCGATGATCATATTAATGTTGTGTAGTGGATAGTTATCTTTTGGAGAAGTCTTGTTCAATTCTCGATCATCGAGACACATGTTTACTTTCATTTAAGAATTCAGCACAAAGACTATGTTGGCGAGCAAGGTTGAATGCTCTACTACACGGAGAAAATCCATGTTTATTTATTTTTCCACTTTGTCTTTAACCTTGAGGGGCAATCGATTCGAAGCTTCCTCAGATTTTTCTTGACAGACTTGCATTAACGGTATGCAGGGATCTCATGTTGAACTATTTGGGATCAATACTAGGCATATCTTTGTAAGACCTTACAAAAATGTCCACAAACTCCTTCAAAAGATATTCCAATTGTGATCTCTATTTCCCGTAGAGGGTTGATCCTAACCTAATCTCACTTGAATTGATACTAGAACCAAGATTAATGAAAATAGTTTCTACTTCATTAGTTTTAATGTGGTTACGTTATTTTACTATTTCCTTCTAGAGATTATTTAAAAATTTATCATTCAGTAAATAATCTTCATCAATTGTTTGATTAATAGAATCAATGCCATTAATATAAGTCACAACAAGATACTTAAAATCGACAATTACTTCATTGATATTATCTTTAAAAAAATAACGCGGACCTCTTTGAAGGAGGCCTCGTTTACATTAACATTAGAAATCAGAAAAGTGGGGATAGGTTCGGTCTCAAGTTGTTAGGTAGCAGGGTTATTAGTTGGTAAGGTCGGACTGGTCGAGATGCAACACCAATTGCTTAGAGTTTTATTAATAAGAGTGATCTTCTCAATGGAGTCGGACGAATCAAATTAAGCATGAAGCATGCAGATATACATCCCCAACGAGGCTAAAAGATTCATCATTATTAATGATCTCATTGCTTTCACCATTAGAATGGCTTGAGTTAGAGGATTTCATGGTCAACGAATTCACCTCATGTTTAGATTACACTGTTTAAGTGTTATTGTTTAAAATTATATCTTGAAACTTGTCTCAGGGAATCCACAGTAAGGGAAGTCTTCACCTACTTTGATGAAACATACATTTAGGGAGTCTCTAGAGATGACCACCTTTCTTCAGCACCCTTTCTTTATATGGTTGACAAAGAGTCATACGTTCAGATGAGTAAGGTTGGTACCCTAGACCGTGCAGTAGATAAGCAGTTTTCAGAACAATCGGCTGAAAAATCCCTTGTTGTCTGCGAAAGAGCCCCATCCGGGCATAAAATGCATATTCTTAAACATTTGAATCACAACAACATTTTTGTGTGGGCTATGCTCGGGGTTTACCCTTTTTTAAAATCATCCCCAATTGGCAGGGGGAGCAGATCAATATTAAAACATGAGATCAATATATAATTGGTACTGTGATGGATCTCCAATACCATATTGTTACTTCCAATACGGTCTAAGTTGTGTAATACCTCGTATTTTTACTGATTTTAATTATAAGATTATTTGAATTAATTAAGAAATTAATTGGTAATTAATCTGGATTTAAATACTAGCGAGACTAGAGTTAGTATTTGATTATGATAATTATGTTGAATATTACTGAGCGAGTATGGTAATATATGATTATGAACTTATTAAATTATCACAGGTGGAAAATATGAGTTTTGAAAATTAAGTTGGGACGCGTGTGCCAATTGTGTCGGGACTAATTTAATGGATTATAAAGTGGTTTATTTTTATGTCATCCTTATGGTCATTTTGAGTGTGCCAATGCATCTGAAAGTATCGAGATAGTCAGAAAAGTTTACCCGGGGGTTTAGTTTGGGTTCCGGGGCAGTTTTTGGCCAAACTGGCAACGCGGGATGGTATTTTAGTCATTTCATTATTTGATGAATAGTGACCTACGAAATTTAGGATTATTATATCAGCCAACTCTTAGGGTAATTAGGTTTATTGGCTGCTACAAACTTGAGGAAGAGAAGTAGAGAGAAATGAAGGGTTTCCAAGGGTTGCGAGGGCCAAACAACCACCACCACCGCCGGATTTGTGACCGAAAAGGGTATATCACCACCATACCATATTCTCCAAAGGATCAGAATCTCTACTTCCAAGTAAGTTATTTAACTTGTTAGGATTCAGCAAATATATTATCCATGGTAGATTAGAATTGGAGACTAAACTTGAAATATTAATAATTTCATGAATTGGGAGAATCAAATCTTGAATATGGGTAGGTTTTGCATGTAGATAAATTCTAGAAAGATTAGATATTTTAATCAGAACCTTAATGATATAAATTCTGGATTAAATCTGAGTATTTGATTATCTTGAATTGAGAGAAGTTATCCTAGGGTTTAAACATGAGAACTTGATGAACATATAGATTTATATGAAATTTTTGTAATGATTTGATGATTCTGTAATGTTAGAAATCATGTGTTTAGGTTGTTATAACATCAAGTACGTTTACTTTGGAGAATGGGATCATGTAATGAATTTTGGAGACAAAACGATGGCCAAAAATAAAAGAAATTATGGGCTGTAACTGGTCGATCGATCGATCGACTGGTGCGATCGATCGACATTCTTGAGTCGATCGATCGACTCCCCTGCATTTATGACAAAATTTCCTTTGACGGTTTAACCAAATTTCAACTTTTAAGAATTATTGGTGTGGACTATTTGAACATATTGGGACCTAGGGAAGGTCGGTAGGGCTGTATTTGAGGCCCCGAAAAATATTAGTTTGGTTTATGATTTAGTGATAAACTTACGAGTGAGTTACGATTGGAAATTATGAGGACTTGAATTTTGTTCGCATAAACAATAACTTAAGGTTAGAGACAGTAGTAGGGGGACCTTAAATTACTAAAATAACCTTAGAGACAAGTGGGAGACTTAGTAACCTTTTGGGTTAGGTTTAAGTACTCAAGATTATACGACAAGAGTTATCGCGCCAAACATATTATGTGGAATAGTCGGGATGATAGTATGATACGTATGAGACTTGTGATATAGGACAGAGTATACCTATATTAATATGATGATTACTTAGGTTGTGTGATTACCTAGTATATAGATTATTATATGTATGACATACCTATCATACTTGCTATCACGGGAGGTTATAGGAAGAGGACAATCTTGTCTTGTGTGCCTTCGGGGGGGTTTAGATTTGGTACCTTAAGAACATATGACTATGAAAACTTATTTGTGAGTTGATAAGTCAGTTGACCATGGGAGCGTAGGTATATGTGTGACCCATGGGTATGTGAACTATGTTCGCCTCCAATATGTGTGATTTGTATTAAGAAGGTTCCTAAGTGATTCGAAACGTGTGATCCTTATGTACGTGATGTATCGGGATTCGATAATAGAGTATGCATGCACCGCAGCTTAGCCTAGGGGTTCCATATATGTATATATGTACTGAGAGTGATTTATATATATATACTTGTGATTGTTCACTATTACTTAGTAGATGAGAATGACTAAGATATTTAAACGACTTAAAGATATGGGAACTTAAATAATTCATGAGATAATTGATTTAAATGATGAGTATTTGAAATGTAATCGTGTCTTAATTAGTTAATGCGGGTAGGCATCGTAAAGAAGTCCATATACACAGATTTGGTGCAGACTAGTTAAGTAGCAGCATAACTAGAATGGGTTAAAAGAATACATTAGGCGTGCACAATAGTTGAGGGGTGAGAATCTCAAGTGAGATCACGTGACTAACATGTATATAATATTTATAGTTTAATGCAATTAAACACTTGATATTTTTAAAATATTTTCACATCGGGCTCTGACCCATTTGCTTCCAAATCTATTTTGTTTTTGTATAAACATTTTAGGTGCCCAACCACAGGGACACCAAGCATAGGAGTCCATTTTGTTAATGTGTTGTAGTTGCTATGGAAGTTACAGGATCTTGGTATTAAACGCCTCCACATCTATCTTTGCTTCCTTCATAGTTATTTATATCAGTTAGGGCAGGTTGCCCATTCTTATTCAGATATAGTAGTTTTAGACTTTCATTTATTTCAGTTGTGGATTTATTTATTCAGAATCTTGTATTGGGATTATTGGGCATTTAGACTATTATTGGAGTGTTTACTCTAGACTCAGTTTATTTCATTATATTAATTATCCATATGAGATTGTTTATGTGAATGTTTCATGGGTGGTTATTCATTACTTAGTTGTTTGTAAGTTATTTTAATTAATAAAATTTGGCATCTCACTTTTTAAATATTAGGTGGCTAGAAACTAATTAAATGTTTTTCGACAGTGATGCTAAGACTGAACCAACTTGATATTCTATATTAATTTAGTAAAGGACTAGCTACCCAGTATTTAATTAGACGGGGTGTCACAAGTTGTTGTTGTCCCCAAAGATTGTAATGATTTCATTGTTTGTGTAGAATAAAAATCATTTCAAGCAAAAAGTTTTTTGTATGATAACAACACAATTGATATATGATCATACTTCATTATCTTCTCTTTAATGTACTCGAGATAAAAAAAAACAAGCACTCAATACTTAATGAGATACATTACAAGGATCATATCATCCATGAAACCAAGAGCTCAAGTGCATAAGCATTATAATGAAGATACACGCCATCAAGCTAATACATGTTCATACAATTCACCAAAAGAATATGATAATGTAATCAAGCACATTCCACCTCAAGCCAAGATAAAATAAGTATTAATTCAAAGAATATGCAAATAATCAAGTGTGATCAAGCAAACCAAGACCTAACAAGTCCACCATATACTCAAGCATGTATCATGAACTAAGAAGAATAAAGTCATGATCATCATCATCATCACCCAAACAATGAGCTCATCCCAAGAAAAATTTATAAATTCACAATCAACAGAAGTTCAAACATTAAGCACACTCAACTTATGTCAAAGACCAAATAGTTCATCAATTGAGCATTTAAAAAAAGTCTATCCTAACTAATCATATAATCAAAGCTCCGAATCATCATACAGAAGAAACATCATATGTTCCATGTAAACAAGAGAAATTATCAAACTCCATAAGACCATTTCGAAACTTTGAACAACTTTAGGAATGTTTGTAAAAATGTAAATGAACTTGTATGATATATGCTTAATTGAACCCATCTAAACCGTCCCAAAATTTTGATCCTTCACAAAACAATATGAACAACCAAACTAGAAGTTACAGATGTATTAGAGTAAACTCTATTAGAGTTTGAGTTAACTCTACCTTGGGTTAAAGTCGACTCTAACAGGCTATCTGGGACCGACTTTAAATGTTTATAAAACAACTTTAAAGAGGGGAGTTTGAGTCGGCTCTAAGTTTGTCAAAAGCGAAATTTCCAACGGCTAATTTTTAAATTTTGAATTCTACAATCGTCATAAATTACCATACTACCCTCCAACGGCTAGTTTCTTCTTAATCCTATAAATAGACCTTCAAAGCTTCATTCCAAACCACCAAGCTAATCCTGATCTTATGCCATCCTAACTTGAGATTTCTATATAGAAAACCAAATTCTTAAACAAATATACATATATATATATATATATATATATGAGATTCAAACCCAAATTTCAATTGAACCAGAAATTCCATTGAAGCAAAGCTTCAAACACCAAAACCCATTTGAGTCAAAGCTTCAAGGTCCAAGCTCTCTTTAGAGAAATTCCAAACCCAATACCCATTTGAGCTAAATATCCAAACAACATATCATTTGTGCCAAGAAATAAAATTCAACATCAAACCATTGAGATTTTTAGGAAGAGAAATCAATACCCATTATAAAATAGAAAAGTTGCAAACTCAGAAACCCACTTAAGCTTCAAATTGATTTAAATACAAGATCTCTATTGAACCAAGATACCCAAAATATAATTTGTTCTAGGACATTAAAACTCCTATATCCTAAGACAAGATCTAAACACAAATACCCACTTGAGCAAAAAAATTGTGACTACTTGTTTGTTAACATTTCTACAAAGATAAAGTAAAACCATTATGTATTTGTTCTTTATAAAGCAACTTTTCTTTATGCATTGGTTACGAATCTTATTGTTGTTACTTATGATAAAATTCATTATATCTTCACGATCGATAGTGTTGTAGTTACAGGGAGTCAAGGCATGATAAGACCTTCGGCTCTTACGTGTACTGCAAAATCAAGGACAGGTATAGTTTCCTTGTTGGTTGCAGTCTACAAGTTATTATAATTTCCTGTGCGGTTTTCGTTTTGCCTTAGTGAACTAAAGATAATGGAGCTTCTCGAGTACCATGTCGATCATGGATGTAGGCAATATCGAATCACATTAAAACCTCAGTTTGTAAAGTTCATCTAAAATCTCTTTCCTCCCTTAATATAGTCACATTCACGCTTTACTTCAATATACTTAATACTTTTATTATGTGAATGTGTGTGGATGCAAGACAACAATGAAACGGGAAATTATTTTATCGACCTACTAAGGAATGTTTTAATAAAGTTGGAAAGAAAGTAATATGATTTGTGAAAAGAAAGAAAGAAATTTTAATATGCAAAAATTGAATTAAAAGCAGTTATCCCAATTCACACCTCCCCATCTTTGGATAATTTTTTGTCCCATAGTCTGCAAAGAACATGAGCATTTAATAGAGAGAAAAAGCACCGAATTTGATACCGTGAAGCCATGGATGACCTAGTAGTAGATTAAAACATGTTGGGATGTCGATCACTTAAAAATCCTCTTAAGGGCAAATCGGACCAACCCTAAGTGTTAGGAGGATGAATCCCATAAGCTTTTGGTGAGTTTTGTCATGGACATGCACAACGAAAGATGTGGGAGTGGGATTGATGATTTGAAGTCCCAAGCATCGGAGCACTCAAAGCGGGCACATATTGAGGGTGGAGTCATTACCAATAAGTACCAATATAACCTTTTTTATAGGACATCAAATGAAATGTTGAGGGCGTAATTGTGATTAGGGCCGAATTTAGGGATTTTTTTCATCGACAAATGAAATGAGCCTCTTAGAGATCAGGATGCTAAATATGTGGGTGGCCTTATTAGGATGTGTAAAAGGAGGGACTCTGGCTTATGTGAGCATTTTAAAGAGGGATTTTTTATGAAGTTGATAGGACAGAAATAACCCCATAGGGTGATATTTTCTTCGATCATTTTCATTTGCTTAAGAATTTTGCTCTCTTCAGCACTGACAGTACTTCAATAACTCTCTTCCCTTTACTTGCGGGAATTCTATCAATGAAAGGAACTGGATCTTTATAGTATCGACCCGATTAGGTAATGTGATTCACTGATGAGGGTCAAAAGAGAAACCCGATTTCTTTGTCCACTTCGGGGATACTAGATACTTTGTTGATTTCAGACAAGTGTTCTTCAAAAGAGATTACCTCGTAAAATGAGTCATATAAATTGATAGCTTCATTACTAGGCTCATTATCTTAATTGTCTTAATCATCAAAGTCATCTCCCCATCTTGTGGCGGCTATCTGGCTATTGCCTAAAAGGTCTGCGCATTCAACAACTTCAAGTGCTTTAAAATATAAATCTTCTCATGTCTAAGAGAATTAGTTACAAAATGGGACTAAGTATCCATTGAGTTTCATTGCAACAATGAGATATAGAGCTTCATAAATTCTTCCCATCTTGATATTTTCCTCTCTTAGGACTTGAACTATGCTATCTAATAAGAACTTTTCGGGAGACACAAACAAGTTATGAGACTAACGGGACCACTTTCACGCTTTTATATCAAGATAACTTATTCCTGCACATTATTCATCTTCGAGAGTTAGTCTTAGCTAGGGGTGGAAGTGGTGTGGATTTTAATTGTACGATACTACTTTAATCCAAAAAAATGGTTTTGGTTTCATATTTTTTAATATCAAAAATCAAATTTATCGAAATCAAAAATACCATAAAATTTTGGTTGCTTATGGTTTTTGGAAAAAAATTATTTATCGAATTATCATACCGAATATACCTCACCAAACTTACTGAATTTACCATAACCAATTTACCTTATATTACCGTACCAATTTACCGACTTAAGAAACCAAAAGAATAAACATATGATCTAGAGAAAGTAAAAAATGTAGGAATTTATCTAAACTTTTCATTTTTGTAACCCATCCCAACCATTCATTAACATTAGTACTCTCAAACCCTAACCTAACCTAACCATTCAACAACCTCTTTTTTTCAAACTCTCCAAATGGCGCTCCTCCTACCTTATCGGTATGTTCTTCTCCCTTCTCCCTCCTTCGATCACCAAAAGGCACACATTATACACATGCACGCACACTACACCAAAGCAACATACACACGCATAGAGAGCACAACATACACACGAACACAGTACACTATACACACCGGCAACACCCTTTCAATATATATATCTTTTATCCATTTTTGTAAGACTAAACTTTAAGATTCATTATCCATTTCTGATTTATGATCTTTGTGTGGATAAACCATTTATCTCTCTCTCTCTCTCTCTCTCTCTCTCTCTATATATATATATATATATATATATATATATATATATTGAGCATGATCTGTTAATTAGTTGGATTTGAGATTTTTATATTCATCGTAGTTGACTTAAATGCTATTGTAAGTTTTATCGATCTATTGTGTCACCCCGTCTATTTCAATAACGGGTGATCAGTTTTCTACTAAAATAAACTAGGAATCTCATCTGGTTCATTCTTAGCATCACCGTCGAAACATTTTAATTACTAACCATCTATAAATTTAAATAAGTCGGTGCCAAATTTATCTTTCATCAATCATACAACAATATTAGCTAAACCACAATAATCCTATACATAGTAACCAATATAAATGAAACCACAATGTAAAGTTTGAAGTAGAGATAAATAAATAAAGACCTCGAATAAATAATCGGGTATAAACCAATACATTCAAACCAACTGATAAGACTAATCTAAACTATATAAGTCTAAATGAAAAGGGAAACATGCCCAACCACTGTTAGAATAGAGAACCTAATCTACAATATTAATAATAGAATCGGCCACTCGAAAATCCTTCAAGCCTCCACATTAACTGTAGCTATGTAATCCTTAGAAGATGACTCATCCTTGGCATCCCTATGGCTGGACACCTAAAAGCTTTGAAAATAGATTTGATATGTGTCAGAGCCCAAACCCTTTGAAAAATATTTAGCAAGTGTATAAAATACATAAATGAAAACATCCAGTCAATTTTCATATTTATAAACTGGTAGCGCACTCTCTTGACTCACCCCTAACGTATGTTTTTTAACCCGTCTAGTTATGCTAGCCTGCCTAACTAGCCTTGCCACTGACATCAATACTATACCACCCTGGCCCGAGTACAATATCTACCCTTAATTTAATATTTATCTTTCACAACTTCATAATTAATATCATATTAAATCATCACAGTTTGATATATAACTTACTCCGGTTATTCATTTCCACAATCACATTTATTTGTCTACACCTGTATATAATTATTCTCATCTTTATATACCTAATAAATTCACATAATTTACTTGCACCCATATATAATTATTCACATCTTTACATACGTAAACATTTCACACACACACACACACACACACACACACACACACACACATATATATATATATATATATATATATATATATATATATATATATATATATATATATATATATATATATATATATATATGTATGTATGTATGTATGTAAAATCACTATCATTCTATCAAGCTCCAGGAATGTCCTCCACATTCTGGGTAAGCAGGTCAGAATATCATCTCCGAACCAAAAAAATATAAATCAAACATCGTAGGCAGTCATGGCCTTAAGTCGGTGGTCATAACCATACCACATTATTCCTCGAGACTCCAAAACCTACATCACGTGATCGTGCACAGAATGTATGACCTAGGGGAATGGTACCACCTATGTTGAGATTAGCCAAGATAACCTCCCATGGCGCTCAACCTCCACCGATAGTATATCCGCTTGGATGGGTATGTTTCAAATACAATATCATATACACACAGATATTATAATACGCACATACATATACTCTCTATCTGCATATATATATATATATATATATATATATATATATATATATATATATATATATATTCATATTAATCGACTAATCCGTGCCTATCATCCAAAGCATTAGTCCAATAACCCAAGTCTATCCCCGAATTTTATATAATTAAATTTTTATCTTAATTAAAGTATTTAACATTACTTCTCATTACCGGATTCTCTCAGAGTTTCCCATCTAGTCTTAAATACATCAATTGGAAATCACTTTATCTGTTCAATATCCCACACCCCGAGTATTATTATTCCTTAAATACCCTACGTACAAGTGAATCGAGCAAATTCTCATATACCTGAATTCCCTTACTGATCACATCTCCAAAAGTATTAAAATTATTCATTTGACCTCAACCAATTTGCCAAAATTCCAAATCTACCCTTTATTCCCAATAAAGACAAGGTTGTCCCTCACAGCAGGTCCAAATCGATTCGAGTTCATAGCCGAATCGATTCGCCTATGAAGATCGAATCGATTCGATTCTAGGTAGGAGCATAATTCTTTTTTGATTATAATGGATTTCCCTCAACCCAATTACCAAATTAAATATCCACATAAACCCACTCATTATAATTAATCCTCTAACGTTTCTCTACAAGGATTCTACCCAGATTTCAACCCTAAATCCATAGTCAACATTTTAATCGTTCTAATTCATCGAACCATTCAATCTTCATATGAAAAGTCACAGTTGTTCATATTTCAACATTAGGTTTCTTCTTTAGTAAAATACCATATTAAATTTGCGTCACACAATTCTAAATATAACAATTTCAATATTCCATAATTTAAGATTTCTTCCATAAATTATATTATAGAGATTCTTCTCCCAAAAACCCCGTTTTTGCATGATAACTCCCATCTTAAAATTGTATAATTCTCTACCAATTTTGATATGAATATTACACTACACATATTAAATATAGCAAGTTCATACACTTACCTTAAATTGTTGGTGTGATTTTGAATCTCTACGCGTCAGGTTGAAGAAGGTAAGAATTATCCTCCACGTCCTTCTCCAAATCAAGTCTTTAGATATCTTGGGTGTTCTACTTTCCTCTTTTCTCATAAATGTCCTCCCTTTAGGTTTTTAGTATGTTATGGCTCCCTCCCTAACCTTAACCCTCACATATAAAACCCTAATCCCGAAATTAGATAAAAACCCTAAGTGTAAAATGATCCGTATGCCCTTACTCGGGTCCTGACTAGTCTAAAAATCCCCTGGTACACAATTATAACTCCCGAGTACCTACTTTTGACTATTTCGACCCATCCCGAATCATTCATGCACTCGAAATCCCCATATAAGTCACCTATCATCAATTTACTACCTTATTCCCAACACGATCCCACACGCGCATCCCGAATAAGATCTTGTTGATTCGTTGCTTTCACCCACTTATGATGTAATATAAAATAATACATTTTCATTTACTTATCACATAAGTAAATATAATATCACATACATATTAATCCATTTCTCATTAATTAATAAATATTTAAATTCACTTTATTTCTCAAATTAATTAAATTACTGTGACACGTGTAATTTAGATATTCTCATAAATTCGGGGTGTTACATATGTCCCCCCTTGTAAAGGAATTTCATTATCTAAATTTGGATATGCCTAGCACCAAAAACTTCAGATACTTATCCACACGACATCAGCTCGTGATAATATTTGTATGTCTCCACTATACACTCACTAGTGGTACCATCCTGACTGAATGCCTACTTATTTAGGCTTAGCAATGAGTATACTCAAACCATTTCATACCGATATACTCCATCATTATTAAGGTTTCACTTATACAATGATACGCAAAGCTATCATGAATCCTCTAACAATGCTTCAAAAATAATACTCTACTAGCTCTATCATTTTAATGTTGGAAAATGCCCTAATTCCTTAGGTGCCAATGTCCCTTGTTGTCAAAATTCCATACTTCTTTTAATGGAGAAAAAAAATACCAACAACAATTTCTGACCACTCATGATAGTCTTTTAACTATTTCATTCGTGACGACGTAACTTTTACGACATTTTTTATTTATATAAAAATAGCTTTGATTAACTCAATCCCTGTCGACCAGCTCTAAATCGCATCTGGCCCGTGAAACTTGTTATCTACACACCTTAAACCAACTATAGGGCGGACATCAAGGCCGCCCCCCGCCTCAATTCTCAAAAGATGTCCTTCTAATAATAGCTAGTACGAATTATTACACGCCATTCTACAATTGGTAATTTCTCCTCTCAACCACCACAGTGTCTCAACTACTCATTTCTTGTTTTCTTCAACCTCCTAATCACTTTTCCCGTTTACTACTCGATTTATGGGTAATATTCCTTGCTCAAATGCAACTACGTCCCCACTACCTTCTAACAACCCAACTAGAGGTGGGACATAATGATTTTATTTCGATTCACAATAATGTTGGGCAGCGCTTCGTGCCAGCTCATTCTCTTCCTTCAATGAAATATTGGGCACACTCAACGATAGTTTAATTCACCCAAATTAATAATAATTTCTCTATATCGATCAACTAATTAAACAAACCCAAAGGAAATCTTTCCCATTTTTCACGGTGTTGGTAACCCAACAATGAACTTTATCCGTTTGCCTACCCATTTGTCACTTGAATCACCAAGTATTGTGAAATTTCTGGTTGATCGCCTAGGACCAACCTTTCCCCCTATCACGAGGGGTGAATCAGGTGGAAAACTTCATCATGTCTCACTCTACACCGATCCACAAGCTCAACATCCCACATCAAGCGGTACATCTTACTCCCTTTCTTGGGGTACACCAACACCATGACCCACGCGTCTGCTCCAAAATTTTGCACTTCCTGGGTCTGTCCCATTGGTGAAATCAACATCCTATTTTTATGCAAGCCGCTCTCAGAGCTTGGCTGAGTACGATTCCATTCTGCACCCCAAGCTGTTGGATCCTCCCTTTGCCAAAGATCCCTCACATGTATCTCTATAGTCTTTCAACCTATATTTCGTGTGATAGCTCTCCTTGCTATATATAGACATCCGAACTATCTCCTCCCTCGGCCGAAGTTCATTCCATCTTAATTTTCCAATTTTGCTTCTAATTTTCCCATACGCATACGTTCAACACATACATTTCCACGTCTTATCATCGTGGACAATACTGAAAATCCAACTAACTAAGGCGCCCACACACCCTATATCCCGTGCATATATGCACAATTATACCAAACGTAACATATTTATATCAAATTAGGCCTTACATACTTGGTGTGACTATACAGTAAGGGTATACTCAATTACCCTACTAATCACAACTTAATTATTTTCAAGATTGCCCCATTAATCCACTAGTGGTGAAAACGTTTCGCAATGCTTCCTACATAGCACTACATGGATCCACTGGACTTAAACTGTAAAATAACTCTCAAATCAAGGTTTTATTCACATACACGTGCAATAACTAAAATACTAAATCCATGCCCTATGACCTCATAACTCCCAACTCTCGATGCTCACTAAGGTTCATGCGTGGGACGTATCACAAATAAAATCGAAGCTAGGAACCCCCGATACACTATTGCCTAGCATTGTCAGTTATCGAGATCCATAAGCCCAAAGCATATAACCAGGACACCCAAAATCCTGTTCCCTTGATATATAAGTCAAATCATCCCTTCCGACATTACTCAAAGAGTCATACAATATGACGCTCTTACTGTCACTAAGTCCTTAGCGCTAAATCAATAACGAGCTTGATATCTTCGCTCAATGGTAAATCTGATATCCCCTGAATCTTATCAGTAAAGTCCCTACGCATCGGGATCGAATATAACAAGATAATTATTCTCTCAAAAATCTCCCCAATAATATAATACATACGTGAGCTCGACCCTCTTTTAGGATGAGACATCGCAAAAACAACACATCCTAACCTGGAACAATGAACATGATAGCATTACTATAATAGTCCATAATTTCTCAAATCAGTCCATATCTCGGATAATATCATACTCCCATAACACATCTCTCTAAAACGAGTAAATATACGAAAATATATCCTCTCAGTGTCCAAAACCGCTCCCATGGATATGGAACCAAAGAGAGCCCTACTACTTACGTGTAAATATATATATACACCTAGTAGTGATACTAACGATAAACCCAATAAACCTATCTCATGTACAAATCTAATGTTAACCAAAATATGGTGACGCACCTGTGTCATGATAAATGTACCCCATTTGCCCAAGGATAAAAATTATAGCTTCCACCGCCAATGGCTCTGGCTACTCAACCGGTTTCTGGACGTAATATTCGCGTCTGAAGTGTCCCAATAATTGTTGTAATTACTGTTCCTACTGGGAACATTGCCCCTGTCCTTTATCTCTCTATGGATAAGATCGACGCATGTAGTCCTACTCTCCATATATAAAACACCACCCTGTGAAATCCCCCATATCTCTTTCCCTACTAGCCATGTCGAGGTTGCTTTACTCTCTGACCCCGAGTAGCCTCAAGCCTAATGGCTACCCTAGTTGTTCCATTGGCTCCGTGGGCCCTATGGAAGACAGTTAGAGCCCTGATGGCCCTGTTGGAATTTATATTCACTCGGTCAAAATTCCCTTGATCTGAATCTCTTAAATGGGACCTTCTACGGGTTATTCCCTATATGGTGTCCCATTAACACCAATATGTCCAGTTTTGCTCTGTTGGATAGACTCTCCATTTCTCTTGGCTCTCTTCGCATGGAAACATTGATATTGACCTTGTTAAAGTACGACATTAACGACATCACCGTAAGTTGTCCAAGCAGGATTTCCCCCCCAATGTTGGGTACCCATGAGTCCATCATCAACTTAAGGACCATTTTTCTCCTTCATATCCACCTCGTTGGGTACAAAGTTTGCTAAGCAAGCATATTCTTCCTCATACTCGGCCACTGTTCGGCTCTCTTGTAATAAGTTTAGAAATTTCCTTCGCGTCTTTGTTCAAACAGCAAATGAAAGGATTTGCAGTCAAATCGCACCCCAAATTCCTCAATATTCTTGGTATTTCTCCTCAGATGTGGTGAGTGACTTCCATCACTACAACACTGCTCCTTAAAAATTTTGCCCAAAATTAAATCATGAGTGTTACTGCACTCCACCATACGCAATCGCCTTTGCATGTTCTCCTTCCTGTGCCGCACTGCTTATTTAAATATCAGGTGGTTAGTTCTCTACTAAAATAAAATAGGAATCTCATTTGGTTGATTCTTAGCATCACTATCGAAATTTTTTAAACTAACCACCTATTAGTTAAATAAGTCGATTAATTTGCTAACTAAAAACAACACAGCAATAAAGATAAATAACCAAACACACCAATAAGGAAGTCTAAACATTATATAATAAAAAACGAACACCGAATAAACCTTAGGTTACCAAATTCCAAAATAACATCTGAATGAAATAATTACTAAAAGTAATTGAGTCTGGAAATAAAGGGGCAACACGCCCAACTGATAACCGAAGTAAAGAACCTATTATGGAATATAATAAATGAAGCGGCTACTCAACAACCTGCAAGCCTCCATATCACCTGCAGCTTCATGTCCCTGGAAAGAATAGTCATCATTTGCATCCTTGTCGTTTTTGAAAAATAATTTTACACGGGTCGGAGCCCAAAATCTTTTAAATATATTTGTAAGAATTAAAATGCATTAGTGAATATGCAGTACAACTTTCTATATTTAAACCGGTATCTCACTCCCATCAGATACCCCTCACCTCTCAACTATAGTGCACACCTAGCACTTACATCTTAATCGACCTACTTACGCTACCCGCCTAACTAGTTCTATTGCGAATCTCACTAATACCCTACTCTAACACGAGTATTGTCTATCACTTATTTCTAATCTAGTTTACTCATTAACTTAATTAATCATCTCATCATTAATCATTCTTATAATTTTACTCCAGTTATTTATAAACATTCACACTTAATGTAGTTAATTGTATATGGGCTTAATACATCAAGTGTGAATGTTTATAAATAACTGAAGTAAAATTATAAGAATGATTAATGATGAGATGATTAATTAAGTTAATGAGTAAACTAGCTAAGAAATAAACGATAGATAATACTCATGTTAGAGTAGGGTATTAGTGAGATTTGTAACAGAACTAGTTAGGCGGGTAACGTGATTAGGTGGGTTAAGATGTAAGCGCTAGGTATGCACTATAGTTGAGAGGTGAGGGGTATCTTATGGTAGTGAGACACCGACTTAAAAGGTTTTGGGCTCTAACCTGTGTTAAATTATTTTCTAAAAACTTTTTGGTATCCAACCATAGGGACGCCAAGGATGACTTTTATTTCCTGAAGTTGCAACTGATGTGGAGGCATGTAGGTTGTTGAGTAGCCGCTTAATTTATTATATTCTATAATAGGTTCTTTACTTCAGTTATCAATTGAGCATGTTGCCCCTTTATTTCCACACTCAGTTACTTTTAGTGATTATTTCATTCAGATGTTGTTTTGGAATTTGGTAACCGATGGTTTATTCGGTGTTTGGTTTTTATTATATGATGCTTAGACTTACTTATTAGTGTGTTTAGTTATTTATCTTTACTAGATGTGCCCACGTGCTTTGCACGTGTGGGCAAATCCAAATATTCAATTGGATTAGCTGAATAAATGAATAAGAAGCTGTGAATTTAAAAATTATTCATATAAAGCATAAAAACTATAACAAATTATGTACAAGTAATGAAGTAAATGAAATCAATGTGTAAAACAATGAAGCGATAATCACATAATAAGATATGAAATCTCATGAAATAGTAAAAATCAATGTCAATGAATCCGAGTTATTTAAAATGTAAAATGCAAAGGAAGAGATAAATTGTTTATGGAAGAACTAAGATAATAACAAAGTGTAATGATAAAATATTAAAATATAATCGTCAAACAAATATGTTGCTTTTGACATTTGTTAGAATTCGATGTGTCTTATTCATCTTCAATTTTATGAGCGACAAAATGTGCAGGCTTTCGATTAGAATCTCTAAGCAATTTTCCATTAATGTAGAATCTGCTAATTTTGCCAATGCACGTATATAACTTTCAAATATAGTCCGAGTGCACAATCCCCTGTGGAATAAATTAGCATAAAAAAATAAGTATATGAAATTAGTATAGAACGTTTGAAATGTATGCATGAATTTTAAGTTTTAATAAGAATGATATTACCTTTTCTTTAGAAACGATGAAAGTTTGAATGTTGCAGGCAATGAAAGACTATGTTTCCTTAAACAGTGTGACTGTTGCTCTTTCGTTGTCATCTTGAACCATTAATTGAAGTAAGTACCTTGTGTTTGGTTGAACAGTGAGTTAATATACAATAATGGTAATATAGCGTGCCCAAATTATGAACAACAAAAATTGAGCTTATAGATATTTGTTAAAAACGTAAGACAAACTTACCTGAAAAGTTGGAACAGTGAGGTTGTAAACATATGTGAAGGTCTAATCCTAAGATTAAAAAATATATTTTTTAGGATTTCATATTTTTTTTTTAAACGGTAAATTTTAAAAACATATTATTTTATAAAACTATATATATATATATATATATATATATATATATATATATATATATATATAAAGAAAAAGACACATTTTTTTAATAAAAATTGTAATTTTTTTAATAAAAAAACTCTTGTGTATAAAAGTTGTATTACTAAAAAACTTAATTTTTAAAACAAACTGTATTGTTAAAATTTGTATTCATAAAAAATACAATTTAAAAATGCATTTATAAAAATAATGTTTTTTATAAATAAATAAAATACTATTTTTTTATAAAAACAAAAAAAATTTATTATTTTTTATATAAAAAAGTAACATTTTTTAAAAATACAATTTATATAAAAAAATACAATTTTTTTCTATATATTTTTGTTTTTTTCTTTACATATTTTTAAGAATACAATTTTTTCTTATAAGAAATGAAGTTTTTAATTAAAAAATAAGGTTTTTATAAACAATATAATTTTCATAAAAAAATTATATCATTAAAGAGGAAATCATCTCTTTTTATGTATAAGAGATAGAGATAGAGGTGTATTTTCAGAGATGCAGAGATCATGAAACCCCAGAAAATAATTAATATGAAATCTAAAGAGCTCCATCCGTGTTTTTTTTACAATTATACTCTCTCTAGTTAATAATAATGATTAAATGTCATAATTTTAAATAACAACATAGTCAAATGAACCAGATTCTCTCCATACGTGTCTTTTTAATGTCAAAATGAAAAAAATACAATGGTCGGTAATACTGACAAAGGGAGTATACACACAAAGAAATAAATAAAGATAATGCAGATGAACCGGAGTCTTGATTAAAAATCGAATAACGTCTTCACCCGTGTAAATTTCGTACCTAATATGTTCCAAGTGGATTCCTGTTCAGGTATTATTTAAAAAGTATCAAGATCAAAATCCTTATTTTAACAGTCTCAAGATCAAAATTCAACATACTAAATTACAGTCTCAAGTTTTAAAAACTTAATAAATTATTAAAACATCCATTTTCAAACAGTTTTTGTTCTTAAAACTGTTAAAACCTATGCACATGAATTAAACCTATATACATCACTACACCAATTATATAATGTAAACTCATAAAAAAAAGATAAATTAATGTGTTCAAATTTGGGGGCTTTAAACAGGTTATTATGTAACATGAAACATATTAATCTCTAAAATAAAATAAACAACGTGATAAACAGATCTACACAAAATGATCACAAATTTAAATGTAAATTCGAACCTCATATTTGAGTTACCTTCCACAATGGCATATATGTTTGGGACGGTTTAGTGTTGCTAAGATTATTTCTAGTCCACCTGCTTTTTTTGTGATTAGTTAGAGGATGGTTTAGTGAGAGAGATGAGATATTTTGAGAAGTGGGTTTCACTTGGGAAGTCTTCATAGAAAAAATTGGACTTTTTCGTGTATTGGGTTGGAAGTTGTGCATAGAAGATCGTGGTCAGTGTACAAATTAAAGTGCAGTGTATGTGGGTGGGATTAAAATACAATGTATAATATATTCTTGAATGAAAGAGAAAGATAGAAGGGTATTGATGGATTTTTAAATTGTATGAGGGTAAAATAGTCTTTATATCATTAAAGAGAAACTCTCCTCTTTTAAAGTAGTAGAGATTAATGTGTTGGTTTTAGTTAACGAATTACTTGTCGATTTGTAATGAAAGATAAAATTTGGCACCCGCTTACTTAACTAATAGGTG